>OY728131.1:1174292934-1184292934 GCA_963277665.1 Viscum album | reverse complement strand
TACCCATTTCTAAATCTATGTTTTATACATGTCATGCTGTTAAATTTACTTCTCAATTTATCTCTTTTACATAAGAAATATTATATTATGAGTACCCAAACCATTTCTTTATCCATATTGATTCAAATAGATGTTAATATAATTTATGTATTCGTGTATTTACATATAATAAAATTTAATTCCCTTTCCTTAGGTTAAAAATTATGTTATGGTCAAGCCTTTGAGAACTTACGTACTCAATATTTTTATATAAAACATGTACTTTATTATCTTTGGGTTATTGAAAAAATGATTTATTATGGTTGATTTGGATCACATGAAATTACGATATATGAAAGTTTAACCATTATAGTGGTCAAATGAATTGGTTAAATAATTATTCTCTAGATATGACATGTTTTACGATACCTTAGTGAATAACCTTAGTAATTTTCATTTATGACACCTTGGTGATAAACCATTGTTATATGATTATAAATGTATCATTTAAATGTTATAGCTACATTTCCATGTTATTATTCATGTTATTTTTATTATGATATGCCTCATATTCTATTGATCATGTTATATTGTTCTAACTCATGTTCTTATTGAAATGCCTCATGAACACAGCCTAAATGTCTCCCTTGTTTATTTCGTTACTAGACTCATGCTCACCCATTTCTTTGATGTATGTCCCTAGGATATGACATGAAGTAAAAGTAACTTACATTATACCCATGAATAATACTTTCATGTGGATTATAAGTATTTTTTATGTTTTCTTATATTGTGTTCCAAATTTCCAAGAAACTAAACATTAAAAGACCTTGTGTTTTGTTCCATGTGATGAAATGTTTATATAATAAAAATATAGGATGACATATAGTTTTTCACCTTTTACAACTGAATTCTGAGCCAAACCCCCTATTTCAAACCATGTGCCTCCTCCCTTGATTCTTTATCTCTCCCATTTATATCCCATTATATCTTCAATGATGGATCACTCTCGTTATACTATAATGATATGTTCTCTCTATATTTATACAAAATTCCTCTTATTTATTGAGACGTGTTCATGTATATATGATTTATATGTGTTTTCTAGGTTCATACATTGATAATTTATTCCATACTTTATAGATATATGTAGTTTCTAGCGAGTTGATGGCATCCCTTAATGAGATGTTGATCTACCATCAACTATGAGCATCTCATGGGTTTGTGGTAATGGATCTTCTTCCTAAACCTCTTACTAATGGTGAATTGATTATAAAACCATAATCTATTATCATTATAATTGTGATACATCAAGATATAAAATGAGGTTAAATATACCTTGGTAGCTTGATGGTGGATTTAAAATGTTAACGATATCTCTTTGATCAGAGCTAGATCTCTCATGTACGGTGGACATTTCAGGGTAAGTTATCTTAAATCGACCATCTTAAGACATTATTATTATTAGGTCTTATCCTATACCACTTTTATAATAATGGTTTGATAATGGATTTATATTTATTTACTAGACCCTAAATTATTCTATAATATTGATGAGGAATTCCAGATTTGTTCATGAATCGACAGTGTATCTAGTGAATTGACATCATATTCTTTAACATATCTTAGAACTAGTTATATAAATGGAATCATTAATTTATTTGATTCTAGAATTAATCTTATTTTCATGGAATATCCTTGAGTTTTTTTCATAAACCTCTGGTTTGACAAACTAAAACTCGTTATAGGCATCAATGATGTGCAACCTAGTTCTCTATGGGTGTGGAATATGATTCGGGATTCGGTAGCTCAATGAATATAGGATTACTTCATCAATAAAGTGACCCAATATAGAAATTTCTTAAATAATTCATTAATCACATTATTTAAATAATAAATCTCATAAACATTCACACAACCCAAGGACCTAAAGGTTTTGTGTCTTAGAGATTAGCTGCATAAATTAATTATTTTACAACACTTGTAAACATTTATCCATAATAAAAATCTTATCAACCCTTTATTTACATATTATAGGATACCATCATCTTCATAACTTTTAGAATTGGAAACATGTTAAATGTTTGGTCTCAAAATATCAGTAAAGGGAAATACATATCATAAAATATTAGAGTAATGACTCAACCTTAAAAATTACATATTCTAGTGATGTTAAACTAGAATTCACATTATTACATTCCCAAGAATATTTTAGTTTTATAGTTTTATATAATTAGGATCTTAAATAGTAAACACATGCATTATAAGTTGATTCATATACTTAGTATTCATTTTTTCCACCAAATAAAAGTCTTTGAAAATAAAACAAAGTTTCTCTTCGTGAAAAAATATTCACAACTCTCCCCTTGATCTCATACTTGTACCTACTCTTTCTTAAACCCTTTTAAAAAATGTGGGATGATAAAAAAACTATCAGTAAGGTACATAATAAAGGAAATCATTATTCCATTGAAAACTCATAAAAAACATTTTCATGAAATCATACCTTTTCACCCTGAAAAGGGAAACATCTTATCAAAAAATCATTATATTACTTTTTTAATATCAATAAATTTCCAAGAAAACTCATTAGAAATCATATAAAATAAAAGTAGGTAACTTGGGACATAATGTTCTATATAACTATTACAATTGGAGTAACCAACATGGTTAACCTCCAACATCGGAGTACCCAATTCATGGGAGGTTATAACATAACCACCTGTCCTTGGTTCATTACAAAACCACTTGTAATTGGTTAGTAATGTAACCACCAATACTTTGTTTATCATGAAACCACTCATCATTAGTTTATAACAGAACCACCAGTCATCATAAAAAAAATCAATAAACTATAATATAAAAATAAATCATGAAATATTCTATTATAAAACACTCTTTGAAGAAAATAAAATTTCCATTTTGAAATCACTCATTTTTTAAAAAATCACGTATAACAGAAAGCATTTTATTTTAAAGTAACCATATAAAATTGTAAATTAATCCCTAAAATATTAAGATTATATGAATCTAGAAAATTATTTTCATTCCATATATATAAAAAACATTCATTTTTCATTTTTAAAAAATAAATCTTAAAATAAGTTTTTTTAAAAGGAAAGTCCCTTATATATAACATATCATTGAAGTGGACATTAATCAAATGAATAAATTATGTATATCCACTATAAATAAAAATAAAACATGTGTAAATACAACATAATATATTAAAATTTAATTTCACACATAATATTATCATGACATAATCAAATAAGTACAAGTTTAACCAAAAGAATAGAAATTGGGTTAATAATTCCCTTACATAAAACCTTAAAAATATCCCTTTTTGAAAACATCTAAGAGAAATTCAAAAAATAGAATTTTTAAAAAAATAATTTCCATATAAATAAATTCAAAAAAAATAGTTTTAAAAACATTTCAATTAATGTGAAATATTTATAAAATAAATCATTAAAACAATTAAAATTAGTTTTTTTAGTTAAAGAGTCTCTTACCTTGTGTTTTAAAGTTTTGTAATTGTTATTAATTTCCTAGATAATCAAATTATATTTATTATTTAATTAATTCAGAATATTTTACATTTTTATTTTATTTATTATAATTTTATTATGTTAATTTATGGCCATTTTGGTGAGTTATAAATATCAATTTCATTATTCTGTGAGTGTTTGTTTCAAGGTTTCATAGTCAGTTCACTTGAGTATAATTATGGATGTTCTTTTCAAATGGGAATATTAATACAAAAGTGAAATGTAATTGTATTAATACACTTAAATAACTATAAATGGTCCTATATATAATTTTTCTTTCTTTTTTAAGGATTATTAATTTGATAAAAATGTTAATGAAAAAAGGATGGTATATTTTGGTGGTTTTTTCGACCATTAAGAACTAGTTTCATTTTATTTAATATTATGTCTATATACTAGCTCAAAAACATTAAATAAGTTATAATATAGGAATTAAAATCTTATATAACTAGAATAATATTTTTATGGTCATACTTTAAGGGAGTAATTGAAAAGTAATACTCATTATTTACGAAGACGTTTAATCACCATAATTTAGACAATGGTTTCGTTTCTTTGAATAAGAGGAGATAATAAAAGGGATGGATATAATATATTCCATTATAAATATAAAATTCTAGTATATACATGATACTTTAGTTATTATGACTTTATGGATTAAGTGGTTGAATATAAGTTATAAGAATAAAATAAATTAATAGATGTGGTTTTGAGAAAGTTTCCTCTTGAATATCACCTCCTTGAAGGACCCCTTAAGTATCTTAGAATTGGTCTTTTGGGGATTCTAGAAGCACTTTGATGTTTGGATAGTGGGTAGGAGAGGTTTTTTCATGTATTTTAATATATTAAAGTATTTTTAGGATAAATGGGGTGGTGATAAGTGGTATTTATACTTGAGGATTGATGGTTTTAAGTGATTAAATAATTATTATTTTATATTTAAATCCAACCACGTTTGTGTGGAATTAATTCAAAAGAATTAGATTGATAATTAATGTTTTAAATTATTTTTAATATATATAAACAAATCAACCACCCATTTAAATTTATATTTTTTTAGGTATTTTAATCTTTTACCTTTTAAATTTAACATGTTTCATTATTTGACCTGTAATTCGGTAAATATTTTTTTTACCATGGTGAAATTTTTATAAATAAAAATTAAAATAAACCTAATAAATAATTTTTACCATATGATTCCAAATATGGAATATGTTTTAGAAAATTCAATTCACATAATTGTAAATTTAAGATTTAAAATAAAACCCACAGACTCGATGAAAAAACAGGTTTTTGAGAAGTGTATTTTTCAAGAAAAAGAGGATGTTATATTAACTTGATGACTAAAAATAATAATTTTATGAAAATAAATTAATATTTCATGATATATAATCTATAAATTTCATTTAAAACATTCATTATTAGGTATTATTTTAATTAATTAAAAAGGAGAAACATTATGTACTTTAAATCAGTTTTTATAAAAAAAATATCATTTTTAAACCCAAAAATAAACTTATTCTAATATACAATATAAATTTGATTAAAATTAATTTAAGTTAACAATATATAATTAAAAAATAATTATTTTAATTAAAATAAAATTCAAAATATAATGGTACGTTTAAATTTCTTAATTTTTTGAAAATAAATGACATTTTTAGAAAAAATGGTATTTTTCACTATTCAATGAAAACCCAATATTTTTCAAAAAATTATAAAATTACACCAAAAGTAAAACTAGATATTATTATTTAAAAAATTTAGTTAGTTCTATAAAATTAAATTTCTAAAAGTTACAAAAAAATAATTATAATATTCACTCATAAAATGCAATAAAAACATTTTTTGAAGAAAACTTATTTTTAAAAAATAAAATGACTTTACTAAAAATTTGAGTGATTATTTAAAAACAATTAATTAATATTTTAAAAATTATTACTACCACTATATATTTCATAATTTCATTAATACTATTCATTCCCACCAATTTAATGGCTAAGTTATAATAGTCACATTTGAATATTAATATTTAGTCATTTGTTTAAGCTTGATGTGGCATATCTTTTATGATATTAAACATAGTGTTTAGTTTTAAAATATAAGAATGTTAAAATTTTATAATAAACGTGTATTAGAATATGATAAATATATAAATAACATAATAAAGAAAAAAATACAATAGATAATAATAATAAAATTTAATGGATGGATATAAAATCATAAGGAGGTCATTAAGAAATCATATAGGAAATGTCCAAGATTAAAATCAAATATAAATATTCATAAAATATGTGAGCATGATATAAAATTGAATAATACTTTAAAAATAATGAATAATTATGAAAATATTATTTAGTAATATAAATAACCTGAAAGGAAATAATGATCATAATTATAGGATTCCTTATCAATGTGAACCTAGATACTCGCTAACCTATTCACATGTAAAATTGTGTGTAAAGATAAACACCATCACACTCACCATTTGTAAACTTGAAAAATCTCTAGCCTATTCGCATATAAAATTATGAGTAGATCTTAATTCTATAAAACTCACCTTTTTTGATCCTAGCTACTCACTAACCGTTTCATACGTAAAATTTTCAGTGTATCTTAACATCATCACACTCACCCTTTTTGAACCTAACTACTCGCTAACTTGTTCACATGTAAAATTGTGAGTAATTCTCAATACCATCATACTCTTCCTTTGAGAATCTAGCTACCCATTAACCTATTCTAATAAAATTTCCATATCATGTGATAAAATCATTCACCCAATGCATTGGATGGAAATATAGGTCACACCCATCTCATAATCCATGCATTTGTGTGCCACCTAAAAAAGAATCATCACATCAAAAAATAACCCATTAAAAAAATGGGCTTCATGAAATTTCTAAATCATTATATAAATAACCCAAGGTAATAAAACGGGTTTCATAGAATATCCAAAATTAAAATCATTCAATTTTCATAAGGAACCCATGGAAATAAAATAAGTTTTATAAAAAATCCAAAAGGTGTAAAATTACATCATGAACTAAATAATTTTATACCAAAAACTTGATTATTAGGAAAAATCACATAAATATATAAAAAGGGTTAAGAATGAAACATAAATAAACTCTAGACAGATAATTTTAATATAATTAAAGCAATTACTAATGAAAATAATTTTTAAAAACATTTTTTATTGTTTGTTATAAAATTCATGGTTCTGAGTCTCTTTTCAAAAGTATCAATTTTTTAAGAAACATGTAAAGGAAACCATTAATAGAAATTAAATTTGTTCAAAAAATCTATTCACTATAATAAAAAAGTATAACATCATTTAAAATTGAATATCTTGGAAAAATATAAAATAATAAATTATATAACTCAGATAAAGGAGTTTGAGTGACGAACTCCCTTGCAGATGTCATAATTCATGGATAAAGGGAAATAAAAGACAGTTGAAAACCTTATTATAAAGATTTATAAATAAAATATCCTTTAAATACATAATTTTTTTGAAAAATATAAGTAAAAATAATTTCAAAACATTTAATCTTAAAATAAACATTATAATGTTTTCAAAAAAGGGGATGTGAAAATACATTGAAAACTTTTACTTTTAAAAAAATAATGGGAAATTGAAAATTAAATAATGTTTTCAAAAAGGGAAATTGAAAATACATTGAAAAATTTTACTTTTTAAAAATAATATTTAATAATTTAAAATATATATATAAGTTTTATCACATGAAAATGTGGAGTGGATGATAAAACTTTTTATTTTGGATGAAAAAAAACATTTTGAGCACTTTGAAATAATCTTATTAAAAAACCCACATTAGTAAACCAGTATTAAATTTTAATTTTGAAAATAGATAATAAATAAATAAAGTTATATAAAATAGTCCTTATTAGATTTCCAAAAATAGAGGTGAACATTTATGGGAAGGATAATATAGACATGGCAGAAATAATCCATTGGAAATAATGGGAGTTATTCTTACCAATGATAAAGTTTTATTTTGGAAAAAAATAATAAAGGAATTTTATATTGATAAATAGATGTAATTACCACAAAAAAAAATAAGGTTAAAATACATCATAAAATCATTATATGTTATTAATATATCAATATTGAATGATTATATTCGAAGAAGATTTATTATGACCCGGTGAAGAGATTCGAGTTAGAAAACCCTTTACTACCTCCGTAACTTTTGAATCAAAAACATATGAGCGAAAGAAAATTAAATTAAAATTATAATATGGCGATATATAATATAATAATCATACAAAATAAAAATTGGGTAGTATTTTTAAATTAATCATGGTGTTTAGTATAAATATTTCTCAAGTGATTCAAATTTGAGACAAAGAAACCATTCCAACTTGATAAGTGAATGTATTGAAAGAAAATGTAGGATAGATTGTTAAATAAACATTTATATCTCATTAAAAAGGTTTATTTATGATAAATTAATTATTCTTGGAAGTATTTATACCACATCAAATATCAATAGGTTCAAAACATGAAATCATTATCAATGAAAGTGAACTTGAGACAACAAACCCTTACCTTGTTTCATTGCTTAGTTTATCCGAAATACTTTTTTATTATTTTCAAACACTTTTAAGAAAAGTGAGAAACCCAAAGACACTTGCAATCCCAAAAATCACAACCAAAGCCCCTCCAAAGTTTAACAAACAAACAGACACCCAAATAGTCCACAAAAACTAAAAATCATAATTTCTATACCCGTCATATCCACCAGCGCATGAACTCCCCTCCGCGGTGATCGTTCCCCATTCAGAAGTTGGATTTAAACACCTCATGAAATCACCATCATAGTCCTGCCTCACATCATCCAGAGTGATTCGCCCGAAACCATCTTGCTTGGACAGGCTGCCTTTCTTGAAAGCCAGGGACACCCCATGGTCCCGCTTAAAGGAGGCTCTGGTGCACAAAGGTCAAGGAAGATATGAGTAATCATTCCTACCTTTTCTTTTTGTAGCAGCAGAAGTCGCTCCTCCGTCCTTAGTCCTGGTTCTGTCTCCACCTTGCACTATATCGCTAAAGGAACGATTGACCATATCACCTCTATTCTCCTTATCGTAACTGGAGAGCATCCCCTTCCTCCCCAGAATGTTGTCCGAGGTTAATTCCTTGCCCTCCAGAACTCTTCCTCTCCTCTGATCAGGCATGTTGCAGTCAATATCACACATATAAATTCCTGTGACGCCATCATACTTAACTGATTATTTTCCTTTCCCCTCAAGAACACTTTCCAAGTCGGCCAGATTACACTACGGGTATGTTGTATTATCCACAGTAGATGCCTCCACAACCTTACAAGAAACCTCACGGTCAGCTTATCCTACCACAAAATCCCACATACTAGTCTCTAGGGTTTCATCCTGCTCCACTACAACAGCATCCAAACCCTCCTCCACAAGACCCTGGAACCTGTTACTCAAAGGGAACAAAGGTGTAGATGCAACACCTGGTCCCCCACTATCCTGTTTTCTCCCATTCATGCCCAAAGTCACTTTCGTATCACCTTTTTTACATTCCGCCCTCTAATCCCTCATATCCAAGGTATTACCCAAATGACGATCCCTCAATGTCTCCCCACCGTATGGGTCACCATTCATGTGAGAACTCCTATTATTAGAATATTCTTGTCCCTGGCTCTTGCCTGCATCAGGAACCTCCAAATTACATTGAGTTTCCATGGCATCCGACAAGGATGTGTTATCACCATGCCTATCAAAATCCTTGCCAACCCCTTCTGCGAGTTGCTGAACCAAAGGACCCAGTGATTGGGAACCTTCATTTTCCCCCTCCATATCATTTGTCCGTAACTCTCGACCTACCATCATCTGTGTCACAGGGGTAATCCCTGTTGTATCCTCCCTCCCAACCGGAGCCTGGTACTCCCGAAGCCTAGGTTCCAGCACCTGAGATGTTGAATCTCTTCGATATCTCCCCGGAATATGTCCAAAATAGTTGCAAGTCGAGTAAAAATCATACCAGTTCTCATAAACAACCTACTGTTTACACCTATATTCCTCACCAATTGTAATCCAAACAAACTCGAATGGTACCCAAGAAGTATCAACTTCAATGAATACACGAGGGTTAATCAGATGACACACCGCTTTAGTGCGGCTATCCGCACAAAGGAATATACCCACAAGATTACCCAACATTCTTATAACAGATGGATTCTGAAAAGGTAAGGGGAGATTAGGGAAACTGACCCAAACCGCAGTAGAAGGCGAATCCCGTTTCATATGAAAATAAAACAACCAACGAAGTATAAAAAACTTAATACCATTTCAAATGCGAGGAGATCTTGACCAAGCTTGAATGAGGTCCTCTTCTGACTCAAAGCGGATCATAATATGTTGTCTGTCCAGCAGCCCGACAGTCGCCCTTTCTTGAAGATCCCAAGAGGAGAAGACAAACCAGTCGAACGCATCGATGGAAGGTCTCCTCTGTCTGAAGCGAGAAACAAGAGTGATATTCATCAGTGAAGAGGTTTCTGTGAACTCAGATGTCGAAATCTGAAGATTAGGGTTGCCATCCAAAAGATCCAGAACTTTAGGGCTCACGAAGGCTTTCAGAAATGGAGGAAGAAAGGAGTGATTGGAAAAGGGATGGAACGAAGACCTTGTTATCCCAGGAAATGACGATTCTCCCTCCCCCACAAAGGGGGGAGGATCCGAACCAGACGCCATCATCACCAGTGGAGGAAAAGCATCAGAGGTTTATCGCGACGGCCCGAGATACTCATTGTCATCGCACCTTGCTTAGTTTCTCACAATCTAAACTCCTGTAAAACAAAAATAACTATCTTAATAAACTATTTTATGACCTTAATGATTAATATTACCATTTTATAATCCTTATTATAATTATTTATCTTTATTACATTAATTATTTATAGTTTATTATGACCATTAGTTGTAAATAACTTTAATTATTTTGCACACGCTTAATAATTTTTATATCATTACCAATAATTTTATACCAATTTATTTATTTATATATGATTTATTAATATATAATATATAAAAAATATGTATTTGAAATTTTCTTGTTTCATTCCATATTTGTTTGGGTTATGTTATGTGAAAACTGAATTGATAACAACTTATTTCATTAATTTTCGTAAGTAAAAATGTTACTTTAATAGTAACTCAAAAAATTAATTTATTATATCTATAACCATATGATAATAATTATTTCCTTAATATATTATAATAATATTATCTTTCATGTTCTCATAGTCATACATAATTTTATTTTAAATCATTATTCATGTAGTTGGTTAAATAAACCAAAACATGATCACACTTTAACTCGATCGGGGCATATTGTAAAGTAGGTGTACCTATTGACATAATATCATTATAACAGAAGAATAATTGTATTTTTTTATTTTTTTTAATTATGTTTAACAATATTGGAATATTTTTAGATAATTTATTACCATTTAAATGAAGAAAGAAAAAGATTTCATCATGTAGGTGGTAATCCACATGTATACACGATTAGCATTCTCATTTCTCAATCCACTAAAGTGGGAGAAGGTGGATGATAAATTTACAATTATGAATCATAATTATATTATATTTATATAATTTATTCATCATTACAACCATTAATACCATCCATGAAAGGTTCCAAATAAAAATAAATGATTTCGCTTCATTAGTAATGCGAAACGGGTGGGTCGGGGCAGGGTGGGCCAAGCCCGCGTGGGTTTGAGCCCATGTGGGTTTGTCCGCAAAAGCCCGCATATAATGCAAAAAAACATCCAAGCCCACCCCACCCCGCATAAGCCCGTGTTTCCCGTGGGCTACCCAAATTTTAAAAAAAAATCTATTTATAATCATTTAAATATTGTATTTTTTTCTCATTCTTAATTTTAGTTGTTGGGAGAAGTATGAATTTACAATAGCTAGAGTTTTAAGAGATGTGATGGAACATTTTTCTTTGGGTTAATGGTGTCATGTGCTGATGCCGATTTGGTGGTGAAATATTTCAATGAAAATTAGGTGAGTGATCAATGAGGGGTGAAAATGATGATTTTGATTGTGTTGTGATGCGAATGGATAGACCTATGAATAAACGACAATATTTCAAGAAATGACTGGTTTCAGAGGAGGCCATTAGGGTCTGATAAGGTCCTTTCATGTTTTCTTAATAACAAAATAAAATTAAGTAATAACAAAATTAAATCAGTCCAAAAAAATATTTTAATTATAAAAACTCTTTTAGAATTGAAACCAAGTGTAGGAGAGATGAGTTCCACTTTTCGAGAGGTGTGATAACACACCATGTGAATATGGTTAATAATTACTATATAAATATTATAATATCATATTAAAAAAATAAATATTGACCTATTTAAAATTCACAGGTAAATGAATGGTGAATTTGTATGACTATTACGGTGAGAAATCATATGTCATGGTTTAATCATGTTTTTTTTTTTAAACTAAAATCCCAAAGAAGCATATATTGTACAAAAAAATTAAATTAGGCCCGCGGTTCAGCACACACCCGTGCGGGCTCAACCCTCTTTAGCCCGCACCCACGTGGGCTCAACCCGCATTCATCCGCGCTCTTTACAGTCAAAATTTTTAGGCCCTCCCCAACCCGTATATTCCCCATACCCGCAAATCCCATGGGTGGCAGGCCTATTTTTCATCACTATGCTTCATGGAGGCGGTAGTCCATGCAACCTGATAATAGTGTAAATTTATTTATATTAGTGGATGGAAATGAATAAATAAGGGGTGAAAAAATAATATAAAAATATATTATAATACTAATTATTATTAATTAATTATATTATTATGGTGAAAAGATATTTGTAAGACTGATATTAAGAATAAAAACATAAGAAAGAGATGATACTTACGTTGGAGACTAGATTTTTTTCTTACAAGATCCCTTGAAATTGAAGTTTATGGGCTAATATGAGAGAATATGGACTTATTATTGTTAGATAAATATATTAAAATAGAATATTTTAAAGTAATAATAAGAAGTATAGGTGTAGATTTCAAGGGTAGTGGCAGTATCCTTTTATAAGGGGTGAAAAGGGGAACTTTTGGAAATACTCATCATTTTTTAATAATCTCGTGACACTATTCCAAGGTCAATGGCTCCAAAGATTCAAAATTATAGTGTGTGTGTGTGTTATATTTGGGTCTATAAATGAAAAAACTTGTGTTTACACACATGTTTTAAATATTTTATATGGTTTTTAACATTATGACATTAACTTTTTACTATTAAACTAGGAAACTTGTTTTTAACTATAGGATTTTATGTTTTGTTAAACATATAAAAAAATGAATATGAAAAAAAATTGGTGTAATGGAACTAAATTAAACATATATTTAATCCAATTAAATTTCTCAATATTATAAAAATAACTTTTAAATCAAATAATATAATGCATAGAAAAACAGTTTTAGTAGAAAAAGACATTTTGACTATTATGGATTCTTAATATTATTTAGTATTAATTACCAATTAAATTATTATTAATTTATTAATTTATTTTTATATTCATAATATTATATTTTCTATTTAAAGTATTTCAATTTAATTTATTCGTTATAAATTTATTCTTATTAATAAAATTATAATTTTAAAATAATTGTTTCATCATTATCGTGGTAATTAACATTAATCCTAAAAAGCTAAATTTTATAGCTAAAAATGAAATTATCCATATTAAATAGTATTAAATTTATTATATAAAATATAATAATCACTTTATCAAATTAAATTTATATTTTTAGGGAAATTAATTATAATATTAGTTCATGTAACGAGAAAAAACCCTTTTTTGAAAAGTTTTATTTTTGAGAAAAATATTTTTGATTAGGATATATTTATCAATGAAATTAATTCCAATTAATTTGAAAAAATTATTATTATTCTAAAATTATTTATTTAATGATAAAATAAATCAAAAACTTTATTTCATCATGTTATAATTAATTAATAAAAATAGTTGAAAAATAGTTTTTATTAAAACACTATATAAATTTTTAAAATGTTGATCATGAGTTTAAAAATTAAACATAGTATTTTAAAATACCTTTTTATACATTATAATATATAATTTTACAATAAATTCTTTTCAAAACATTCAATATATTCATAAAATAAATTAATTTAATAAAATTGATGACACTAATAAAATCTATATTTTTTACAATTCACATAAAAATGAATATTTAAAAAAAAACTAAAAAATATATCATAAGATAATTCTGTTGTGGGGAATTAAAAAATGAATTTTAATTTATAGAGTTTAAATTCTAATGTTTTTAAATATATTGTCTTAAAAAATATAATATAAAGAAAATTACTTTTATTGAAAATAACATATTCAATATTAACTAATATTAATTATTTACCTTCTCAATGAAATAATAATTAATGATTTACCATATTATTATTTATTATAGATTTATTAATAACATATTATTACTATTTTCTGGTCTGTTTACATTATATTCATATTGTAACTCAAGTTATAGAACATTGTATATATTTTAAAGGATATAAAATCTTGGGTTGTTACATTCTCCACCCCCCCAAATAAATTGTATCCTCACAAGTTTAATTATTTTTTATTAAATGATGAAGTTAAGAGATCCGTGAGAAACTTGACATATATATTATACTGATAAATCCACCTTATTTTCCTTGGTAAGACCAGGAAACTAGTAATACCAAATATGCTTCTTAGGAGTTGTTAGGGACATAACTTTCACAAGAACATTTCCTTGATCTTGATTCAACCAAATAAAAAATCCAAAAAGAAAGTTATAATATCAAAAATAATTAGTTTATATGAATATGAAATATCAATACAAATATGTATTCTCTTATAAAACATTCATTTCAATCGATGATATTATAATTTCAACAATTTTATACTTTTTTAATCTTATAACTCTCTTAGTTCTACCTAGGTTACTTTAAGCTGTGTTTTATCTCACTTATTAACTTAATACCTCATTGTAAATAGGAAATTTATCCTTCATAGTAGTTCATAAATGGCATATGACTGAACAAAGTGTATCTTTTGGGAGTGTCTATCATGGTGTATAGTCTTAGGTGCACTCATCATGCATCAGGGTTATGATTGAGTCAATGATCAACAAAACCTTTTTGGGTTTATTACCCCAAGGTTAATTTGTTCCATAATTGCATCCACTTTCCAATATCCATATAGGAATTTATTTATAATAAAATCACTTTCTCAATAATTTACCAATATTTCATAATATTATCTTATACTTAGACTAAACTCTTGTTTTTTCACTAATGTTCTTTAAAATAATCTCCATAAATAACAAAGCTAATCTCCAAAATAATTAAACCCTACTTTTATACCAAATTAAGTGACCCAATATAGACATGAATTAAATAATATATTAATCATGTGATTTAAATAATACATATCATAAATATTAGAAAAATCCAAGGACCTAATAGTTTAGTGCCTTAAAGATTAGATATATAAAAACTTATTTTACAACACTTGGAAACTTTTTTCCATGATCATGCATAACTATAGACCCTTTATAGACATATATCATGATATAATAATCTTTATAACCTAGTTATTGGAATCATAAAAAAGGGGTGGTATCAAACTCTCAGTAACATAAAAGATATATCATAAAGTATTATATGATAAACATGAAAGAGAATATGAGATAGATATAAAAAACATAATAAAGGCCCAAAAGACCATGGATAATAATCATAATACGTGATGGAGTAATATATGATCATTATAATATCATTAAAAAACCATAAATAAAATAAACAAGCTTAAAATAAAATATCATAAAATTTAAAACATGTGAGAATGATATAAAAGTGTAGAATAATTTAAAAATAATTCATTATCATTAAAACAAAAATAACAAGATAAAAAAACTTGAAAATGTATCACAATTATAAACATAGAATTCCTTATCATTGTGAACCCAGTTACTTTCTAACCTATTCACATATAAAATTGTGATTATAGTTATATATCATCACATTATACCTTTGTGAACCTAGCTACTCGCTAACATGTTCACACGTAAAATAGTGAGTAGAGATTGGTTCCATTACACTTTCCATTTGTGAACCTAGCTACTCACTAATATATTCACACATAAAATTTTGAGTAGAGATTAATTCCATCACACTCACCCTTTGTGAACCTAGCTACTTTCTAACCTATATACATAAAAAATTATGAGAATATCTTAACACCATCACACTCACACTTTATGAACCTATATACTCACCAAATTGTTCACATAATATTTATATCTCATGAGATATAAACATTTACCCAATTAATTACAAGGAGATATAGGTCCCACTCATGTCATAATCAATAAATTTTTGATCCACTTAAAAAACAATCATCACTGTACATCATAAAATAACCCATAAAAATAAAATAGGTTTCATGAAATTTCCAAATCATCACAAAAATAACCCATGGAAATAAAATGTATTTCATAGAACATCTAAAATGGAAATCATTCAATTTTCATAAGTAACCCATGGAACTAAAATGGGATTAGTAAAACATTCAAAAGGTCTAAAATAATATCATAAACTAAATAATTTGATACCAAAAACTTGATCATCCAAAATAATACCATGAAATAAAAATATTTGGTGAAACATGAAACATAACTCCACTAGAGAAATATCATTTAAATATGATGAAAATTAATCATAATGAAAATAACTTTTGAAAAAAATGTATTGGCCACTTTAAAAGTCATGGTTATGAGTCTCTTTTCAAAATTATCTTTTTTTATGAGAAATAAAAAAGGAAACCATTTGATTAAATGGAATTAGTTCAAAAAATCTATTCCATAAAAGTAAAAAGTATAACATCATTTAAAAGTAAAATTTTTTGAAAATGAATTTCGAATAAGAAATTTTACAACTCGTTGAATGGAGTTTGAGTTACCAAGTACCATACGGATGCCATAATTCATGGATCAAGTGAAAGAGAATAATTTTGAAAAAATTATTATAATAATATTTACAAATAAAATATCCTTGAATTACAAAAATGTATTAAAAATATAAGTGAAAATACTTTGAAAACATTTACACTTCAAAGAATCATTATAATGTTTTTAAAAAGGTAAAGTGAAAATACATTGAAATATTTTACTATTAAAAAAATCATTAATAATGAGAACTTAAAGAAGAAATAAATTTTTCAAAAAGTTAATTTGAAACTACTTTTAAAACATTTGGTTTTAAAAAAATAATCAATAATAATGTGTAGTATATAATAAAACATTTTATTTTGGAAATATTGAAAAACATTTTGATAACTTTTAAATAACCTTATTAAAAACCCACATCGTTAAAAGGGTATTAAATTTTTCTTTTGAAAAGAGATAAATAATTATAAATATAATATAAAATAGTCTATAATATCTTTAAAAAAATAGAGGATGATTTTTTTTGCCAATTAAAATGTTGACATGGTATGAAATATTCATCGGTAAGAATGGGGGTTATTCTTACCAATGATACAATTTTATTTGGAAAACATTTAACCAATGAATTTTTATTTTTATAAAGAGAAGTAATTTACATATAAAATAATATTAAAATACAACATAAAATCATTTTAGGTTATAATAGTTCAATATTTAATTATTATAGTCAAAGAAGATAGATTATGACCCAGTGATGAGATTCGAGTCGCGAAAACCCATTATTGCCATTGTAACTTTTGAATTGAAAACTCATGAGAGGTATAATATTAAATAAAACATTGAATATAATAATATATCAGATAATAATTTAATAAAATTAAAATAAGGTATTATTCACTCTATTTAAAATGAAACATGGTGTTGAGAATAAACATGTCTCAATGGATTCAAATCTGAGACAAAGAAACCCTTACAACTTAATAATTGAATGGATTGAAATAACATGTATGAGAGATTGTGAAATAAAAAATTATATCTCCTAAAAAAGGGATATTTATGATTAATTAACTCATTTGGTATTTAGTCATACCACATAAAATATTGACATGTTAAAATCATGGAATCATACCTTAATGAAAGTGAACTTGATATAATAAACCCTTACAATGTTTCCTTGCTTGGTTAATCTTGATTTAACATCCTATTAAACAAACATAAATAAAATAATATCCTATTTAATAAACTTACACATAAATATTAACCATTTATAATACTTATTATAATTCTTTATCATGAGTACATTAATTATATATAGTTTATTAGGACCATTAGGTATTAATAACTTTAACTATTTTTTGAACGCTCAATAATTTTGATATCACTGCCCATAATTTTATACCAATTTCATTATTGATATATAATTTAATATTCTATAATATATAACTTATATTAATTTAAAATTTTCTTATTTCATTCTATATTTTTTTGTTATATTCTGTGAAAACTAAATTGATAACGGCTTATTTCGTTAATTTTAGCGAACAAAAATGTTAGTTTAATAATAAGTAAAATACATAATAAAATATTTCCATAACCATATACTCATAATTATTTTATTAATATATTATAATAATATTATTTTCTATATTCACATAGTCATCTATAATCAGGTTTTAAAGCATTGTTCATGTAGGTTGTCAAACCAACCCAAACTTGATCACGCTTTAACTCAATTAGCGAGTATGATTGAAGAGGTTCTTATTTTGACATAATATAATTATAATAGAATAATATTATTTTTATTTTTATTTTTTAATTATTTTTAGCCATAATTTAATATTTTTAGATAAATTAATAAAATCTAAATGAAAAATGAAAAATGTATCATTATAAAGAAGGTAATTTGCACGTATGCATGGTTAATGTTCCAATTTCTCAACACATGAGTGGGGTTAAGGTAGATATTAAATTACAATTTATTATCATAATTATATGATATATATAATATTTATTCATCATTACAACCATTATTAACATCCATGAAGACACTAATGAAAAAAATGGTGGTGTGTTGTGGTGGTGATGGTCCACGCAACACACTAATGATGTTCTTTTATTTTTCTAAGTGGATATAAATGAAAAACTAAGGGTTGAAACATTAATATAAAAAAATATAAGTAAAATAATTATACTTTATTCATCATATTATTATAGTGACAATATATTTTTCAGAGTAATATTAAGAAGAAAAACATAAGATGTAGATAATACTTACATTGGAGACTTGATTTATTCCATGGAAGTTCTGTTGAAATTAAAGGTATTTGGTTAAATATGAATTACCGTGGGTTTATTTTTTTGTGATATAGTTTTATAGAGATTAAATGGGTATAATTTCAAGGAAAAATTTTATGGATAGAATCATATTTGATGGGTGGTGGTGGTATCCTTTTATAAGGGGGAAAATGGGAACTTTTGGAATCACTAGTCGTTTTTCAATAATTACATGACACTATTCCAATGTCAATGGCTCCAAAGTTTTGAAATTATTGGTTGTGGAGTGTATTTAGGTTGATAAATAAACAACCATGTGTTTCCACACAAGTTTAAACATTTTATATAGTTTTTACCATTAATTATTTTCATTTAACTTTTTACTATTAAACTAGGTAACTTGTTTTTGACTATGTGATTTTATGTTTTATTAAACATATAACAAAACCTATATAGCTAAATTTGGGTATTATAAAACTAAATTTAATATATATTTAATCTAATTCAGTTTAAAAATATTATAAAATTAACATTTATATTAAAATAGATAATGTGTAGAAAAACTATTTTGGTAGAAAAAGACACTTTGACCATTAAAGATTAGTAATCTTATTTAGTATTTATTACCAAATAATGATTGTTAATATATTTATTTATTTATTTTTACATCATATTATATTCATAATTTAAATTATTTAAATTTAATTTTTTCGATATAAATTTCTTGGTATTAATAAAACAATAGTTTTAAAATAATTTTTTCATCATTATCGTGGTAATTAGCAATAATCCTAACAAGAAAAATTTTATATATCAAAATAAAAATGTTTATATTAAATAATATTAAAATTAATATATAAAATATATAAATAAATTTATCAAATTAACTTTCCATTTATAGAGAAATTAATCTTAACGTCGGTGTTTGTAAAGCATAAAAAATCATATTTTTTTAATGTTTATTTTTTAGAAAATAATACTTTTGATTAGGATAGAATTACCAATGAAATTGATTCAAATAGATTTAAAATAATTATTATTATTCAAACAATATTTATTTAATGATAAAAAAAACTTCATTTCATCATGTTATATATATATATAAGGTGCTTGAGGGTACAATTACATCAAATACACACACATCACACACACACTGGCCTAAAAGGTAGTTCATCATGTTATATATATATATATATATATATATATATATATATATATAATGTTCTTGGGGGTACAATTTCATCATGTTATAATTAATTACTCAAAACAGATTTCATTAAAATGCTATATAAATTTTCAAAATGTTGGGCATGGGTTTATTAATTCAATATATTATTTTTAAATTGTTTTTTATAATTTATAATTTATAATTTTATAGAAAAGTTTATAAAAACATTCAATTAATTCAAATAATAAAACAATTTCATAAAAGTGATGACATTAGTAAAATCAATATTTTTTTACTATTCCCCTAAAAATTGATTTTTTTTAAATATCATAAATATATCATAAGATAATTTCCTTGTTATGAATTCAAAAAATAATTTTATTTTATAAAATTTAAATTCTAAAAATTTTAAATATATAATTTTAAAATAAAATATATAATATAAAGAAAACAACTATTATTAGAAATGAACTTTTCAATATTAACCCACTTTAATTATTTACCTTCTAAAAGAAATAAATATTAATGGTTTACTACCTTATTATTTATTATATCTTTATTAATTATAAGGTATCTGCCTTAAACATTACAAAACCTTGAGTTTTAGTCAATAATTTAATTTCTTTCACATTAAGGATCTTTTTAGGTTTATATTTTTAGAGAATTAGGACATAATTCATTCATAAAATCCCACTTTCATAAAAATTATATACTAGTAAAATAATTTCCATTTTTTCCAAAATATAAAACATTTAAAATAAAACATGATTTCTTTTTCATGAAAAATCTTCATAATTTTCAACTTGACTTCCTCCTTTATCTTACCCATCCTTAAACCCTATGAAAAACATTTTAAAAACTGGTATGAGAACAAAAAGCTTAGTAAGGTACAAAAAAATTAAATAAATAAATTTTTAGTCCATGAATAATTATAAACCAATGAAAATATTTTCACAAAGATATACATTTCACCCATAAAACATAAGCTCAAAAGCTTGCCCTATGAAATCATAAGTTTCTTATAAAACTCTATAGAAAACATAAAGTATAAGGTTAACTTTTGGCATAAATTACATATCGCTATTACATTTACTATAGCTATCGTGGATACATACGGAGTAACCTTCATGGTTACATTTGTAATACTCACCGCATTATATTCCCTTAATCTCCTAAAAGAAACTCTTATGATTAACTCTGTCTCATTAACCAATTCATTATAGAGATACAACGGGCTCACCCACACTCATTTTATCATGGAACCACCTGTACTCATAAACAATCCCCAATAACCAAAACATAAGAATAATATATAAATCTTCCATAAATGAAAAATTACTTTTCCACTTTGAAATCACTTTTCATTTGTACAAAGCCACGTACTCATAAATGAAAACAATTTAATTGAAAATAAAATTTTAAACTTATAAAGGAAGCATAAAAACATTAAAATAACATTAAATAGGTAAATTTATTTCATTTTTTATATGTTAAAAAACTTTCCTTTTGTATTTTTTAAAAATAGTTGAAAGAGTAACTTTAAAAGAAATTTTTAAAAGAAAGTATCTTACCTTGAGTCTGGATCATCACGTAAAATATTTATCTTCATGAATAATAAATTTAGGTTAATTATTCAATTTATTTTTAACCTTTTAAAATTTTATTATTCCTTTAATATCACTTATTATCATGTTATAACAATTACTTAATTATTAAAGTTCACATCGGATGTTTTGATGATATTTGATACTTAAGTCCAAAATGACTTTGATATGATGTCTATAGTAAAAATGGTCATGATTCAATCATCTCAGAAATAATATTCATGAAATGTTTTTCATTATTATAAATCAATTATAATTTTAAATTAACCATTATGTATGGTTATGAAAAATGAACTACATTATAACCATGGAGATAGTAGGTCGTACGTACGCATGAGTAATGTTTCCATTTTTTAATGATCATTATGGAAAGAATTTAAGTATTATTTTATCCATATATAATGATAATAATGTCATTAATATCATATTAAACATTTAAATATACTTATATATATCATCAATGTGATGTGGTGATGAAAAATGAATCTCATCGCTTCGTGAAGGTGATAGTTCACACGTACGAATGAACGACGTTATCATTTTTATGTGCATGAAAATTTAAGAAAATAAATGATATATTATACTTTCATAATGATAAATATATCATTAATATCACTTATAAACATTAATTTTATCATTATAACTAATATTTAGATATGGTGACAGAAAACGAATTATATCGGTTCGTGAGATGGTTGTCCGTCGTACACACAAATGAATGATTCTTTTCCCATTTGATGAAAGTGGAAATAGATATAGGTGATGATATTAAAATAATAAAATCTAATTATATTTAGGATACTTGAGTTATTATTTCATCATGGTTGAATAATATTTTATGTAATTTGAAGATGAAATAAAATAGAATTTCTTAATTAAAAATGATACTTCTTCTTGAGACGGTCTCCTTTGATTAACACCATAACACATATAAGGAGGGTTTTATAACTAAAATAAGGCCCCTAGAATGTGGTTAGGGGTTATAGGAAGGTATTTGAGTAGATATTGTTCGAACCAAAAAGGTTTTTAAGTGTGAATAAAAGAGAATAAGAGGTTCCCTTTTATAAAAGAGAAGAGGGGCACTCTTGGAATTCTTCAAAATATTAAATTAATATAAATTAATTTTCTATTATAAATGGTTCTAAAGTGATTTATTTTGAATATAGAGTGAGTATGGGTCTAAATAAATTCATCCATATAAAATTATACAATTTTTTAATATTTTTTAATCCTTATATTTTTGTTTTAACTTTTATTTAACCCCTTTAACTCTTATCATGATATTATGTGATTTACAAATTGAGGGTTAATATAATTAATATAAAATTTTAAAATACCAATAAATTATTCATTTATAACATTTTAATAATTATCCTAAACATTTGGATAAAATTTATATTTTGATAAATTTTATATCATTTAATAAAATATTATTTATTCTAAAATATCATTAATATCAATTTTTAAACTATTCATTATTTTTTCTTTCAAAAAAACAAAAAAACAAGATAAATTCAAATAAAGTATTATAAAATATTAACAAAATCTCAAATACATCTAAAAAATTAATTTATTTCATTAACCTTCTCAAATTATATTTATTTTAATATTTTTAATATCATTTATTTGATATTTTCATTAATTAAATAATTACTACATCATTGTTGTGTGTGCCGTTAATTTATTTATTTCTTCCCTAAAAATTAAAAATAAATTTACATGATTAATATAAACATTTTATCTTTCCAAATAATATTTATATTCTAACATATCCCTTATATAACCCCATATTTAAAATATTTCACTTATTAAAAAAAAGTATGACAAAATTGACTTTTTTTAATAAAATACTATAAATATATTAAAGTCATAAAAGTGGCTCAAAAATCTAAAAAAATAATCCCAAGGATTATTTTGGTCAATAATAACTCATCCAATAAAATTATGACAAGTTTTAGGATAATTTTATAATATTTATAATATTATTTTTACCCTTAATTAGCGATTTTCTGTTAACCATGGTAATAAAAATTACCAAAGTTACTATTTATACTGTACAAAAATAAAAGGGGACTATTTACTAAATTTAGAACTTATTATTACAAATATTTAATTAATTTTTAAAAATTATAAATTTATAATTGGATAAAACCAATTTAAAATTAATCTCATTAAAGGAACGAGAAAACGGGTTTTTTAAGTGAAAACGTTCAAAAGATTGAAATGTTTTTATATCCAAATTCAATGTTAAATTGATTAAATTAACCTAATTTGGATTAAATTATATACAATTGATCTAATTATACTTTAAAACAAATTAAAAATATAATTTAACACTATAAATTATTTACATGAAAAATTGGTTGTTAATTAAAATGCAATATTTTTTATTAGTCATCAAAACATGAAACTTATCAAAAAAATACCAAAAATTAAACCTAGGTAATTTTTTATATTACTATTTAAAATAAGAATTTTTTTCCAAATATAATTTATAAAAGTTTCAAAAACTATATTTAAAATAATTGCGCCATCAAAATGTAGAAAAAAACTGCCTTTTTAGAAAAATATAGTTTTTAAGCGTAAAACTAGATTTATTATAATATTATGCCTATAAAATATATTGTATGAATGTAAAAAAATTAAAAATGATTGTAAAATTAGTATATAATTACTTGGGTTGTTATATTCTTCCCCCTTTTGGAAATTTCATCGATGCATTTTTATTAACTTATTAAATAAGTTAGGATACCTTTCCTTCAAAGCATTTTCAGATTTTCATGTTGCCTCTTCAAACATATGGTTTTTTCATAAAACTTTAACCTGATGAGTCACATTATTCCAAAACACTTTCTATCTATGGTCAAGAACCCAAACTGGTTATTCCTTATAATAAATATACTATTCTAACTAAACAACTTTAGGGATTAAAAAATGCTATGAATCTAAAGCATATTTTCATAACATTGAAACGTGAAAAACATTGTGTACCTGGGATAAACTTAGAGGCCAAGACACTCGATGGTAAATTGATCCAAATTTCTCTAGGATTTCATAGGGTCTAATGAACCATGGACTCAGCTTCCCCTTCTTACCTAAACACATCACAATTTTCCATAGAGAAACTTTGAGAAAGACAAGATCGCCTACCTTGAAAGAAAGATCCTTCCTCCAGTTATCTGCATATCTTTTCCACCTCCTATGATCTATCCTCATGTGTTTATGAATCAACTAAACTTTATCTATAATTTCCTCTAGTCTTATAAACTTTATTTCACCTACTTCATCACAAAATGCTTTAGTTCGACACTGCTTTTCATATAATGCATCTAATGGTGCCACATGTGTACTAGAAAGAAAACTATTATTATAAGTAATCCAACCAAAGAAATATGTTAATCTTAAATTCCCTGGTAATCCATTGAACAAGTATAAAGAATATCCTCCAATATCTTAATTGTTCATTCTGATTATAAATTAGACTGAAGATGAAAGTCTATGATGAAATTTAATTCAATTACTAATGACTTTTGAAGGCCTTTCCAAAAATTAGAAGTGAACCTAGGATCATGATAAGATACAATGGATAGAGGAACTTTGTGTAACCTAACTATATATTTAATATACAACTGATAAATTTGATCTATAGTCATGGTGTCTTGAATAGGAAGAAAATGAGGAGATTTTTCTAGTCGATCAAAAATAACCTAAATCACATTGTTACCTTGAGAATTATTTGGTAATCCCACTAAAAAATCCATAGAAATATTTTCTCATTTCCACTCTGGAACTAGAAACATCTAAATCATCCCCTTTGGCAACTATCATTCTGATTTAACCTGATGACAAGTCAAACACTTCATGGTAAATTCAGTAATATCTCTTTTCATTCCATCCCACCAGTAATACTCTCGAAGGTCTTTATACATAACAGTACTGTCAGGACGAACTAAAAACAGAGAACTATAATCTTCACATGACAACTCTTTCTCTAATTGTGAATCACAAGGGACACATAATCTCTTCTAAAATATCAAAACACAATATTTATCAATGATAAAGTCATAAAACTTACCATTTTTAACCAATTCTACCTTTTTTGTAACTCACGGTCTTCCTTCTGCGCTTTCTTAATTCTACCCAATAGAGATGATTACACTAACACATGAAACAAAACAGATTATTGTCCTATACCAACAACTTCCAAATAAAAATTCATCAAATAATTAACTAAAGGGTAACATTCCAAACATAACATGGTTAATTTAGCATTACTTTTTCAACTCAAATCATCAGCCACTTTATTTTATTTTCCAGGATGATAATGAATCATGCAATCATAATCCTTGATTAGTTCCAACCATATTTTATATATCATGCTAAATTCTTTCTGAGTGAATATAAACTTGAATATTTTTTGATCAGTAAATATTTCCCATTTTACTCTATAACAATTATGTCTCTATATATTTAATAAAAAAATAGGAAAAACTAATTCCAAATCATGTGTAAAGTAATTTAACTCATGATGTTTCAACTGACATGAAGCATAAGAAATTTCATGATCATTATGCATTAGTAAAAACCAATTCCTTTCAACAAAGCATCACTGTAAATGAAAAATTTACCATTTCTAAAAGGATATTCCACAATTGTAGAATTCACCAATCTTGTTTTTATATCCTAAAAAAATCATCACTTTATTGTGTCTAGATGAACATAACTCCTTTTCGAGTTAACTTAATCAGTGTCCTAGATAAATAAGCAAAGTTTTCAATAATCCTTTAATAATAGCATGTTAAACTAAGAAAACTAAAAATCTTGGTTATATTTTTGCATATTTTAAATTCTTCAACAACTTTTTTTTACAAGGATCAATAGTTATGCCATCTTTAGAAACAATGTTACCAAGGAATGAAATTTTTTACAACCAAAATTCACACATACTAAATTTACCATACAATTTATTTTATTTTAAAGTTTGAAAAAAAAACCCTTATATGAATTCCATGCTCCTCTTTATTTTAGAATATACAAAAATGTCATCAATAAACACAACCACAAACATATCCAAGAACTCATGGAATATTATATTCATAATATCCATGGATATAGCAGGTGTATTAGATAATCCAAACATTATAACTACAAATTCATAATGCCCATATTTAGTCTGAAACATTGCCTTCATAATGTATTATTTTTTACTTTCAACTGATGGTACCCCAACCTCATATCAACCTTTGAAAAATATTATGCTACCTTGTGCTGATCAAAAAAATCATCGATATGAGGTAAATGATACTTATTTTTAATAGTGATGTTATTCAAGGATCTATAATCAATTAAAAGTCTCATTGAAATATCTTTACTTTTAGCAAGAAAGATAGGATCACCCCATGGTGAAGGGATAGGTCAGATGAAAACTTTATCTAGAAACTATTGTAACTAATTTTTCAATTCTAGAAGTTCTACTTGATCGAATAAATAAAGTGGTTTTGAAATTAGATTAGCATTAAGAACTAAGTCAATAGTAAATTCAACTTCCCGATCAAGTATAATACTAGGAAACTCATCAGGTAAAACATAAAGATACTCATTTACCATCAAAACATCATTAATTGAATAATTCCTTAGTTTTCAAGAATATGAGAAATATAACTTTCATTTATATGTTTTAATAGTTTCTCGGCTTCTTGATATGTTATCAATGGTATGGGTTTATTCTTGTACACAAACTAAAACTCTTTCTAAAAATAAACTTCTTTAGATCTACAATCTATCTTATCATGGTAAATAGAAAGTAAATCCATACCCAAAATAACATCAAACTCTACTATAGGAAAAAAACAAGTTTTTCAGGTAAATTATTTCCAAAAACAAGGACAGGAAGATTCTTATAATTTCTTTTTTACTTAATATTTCCCCTATGTGTTTTGACCATAATTTCTAGATTCATTTCTTGAGGTATAATTTCCAATTCACTAGAAACTTTCATAGAAATGAAATAATGTGTGGAACTCAAATAAAACAACACATTGGTATAATCTAAATAAAAAAACAATGTACTTAATACCACTTCATTTGATGGACCAACATCTGCTGAAGTAGTTGCAATGGATTTTACCACACCATTTTACTTATAGTTTAGTTGTTTTTCATCATTTGAGTTCCTATTGGGATTCTCATTTTCATAATGACCCATCTCATTACATTTAAAACATTTAAATAACTACCTATATAAACTTTTATTAACACTACCATGATATTTTTCATTGCAGTTATGATCCTTATACCCCATTTTACCATATAGGAATTGCTTTACAAGATTAAAAATTCATTCCCATATATTGTTTTTACTAAAATTCTCACAAACTATAAAATTAATTTTCTTACCATCAAACTTCTTTAATGAATTCTTACCTTTTTTCTACTATATTAGATTCTTTTTTTACTGGTTTTCAAAGAAAACATGATCATCAGAAAACTTCATTTCTCCACACATCAAAAACATTTTTCATAATTTTGGAATTGATGATAAGTAAATTCCCTTCAATATTTTGTATTATACCTAAGTAAAAATAATTGATTTTATTATCAATATCTTAGATAAAATTTAGAGAATACCTTTCCAATTGATTAAATTTTTCTTCATACTTAGCCACTAAATCCTCCTCCCACCTCAATTCCAAGATTTTTTTTCATCATAAGTCAAATTGCCTTAGAAAAATATTTCTCAAGAAAAATATTTTGAAATCATATTATTCCAAAGAATAAATATCCTCATTTTCTTTGATATTCTTAACCATCGACCACTACTGGTTGGATTTACCTTTAAAATGGTAAATATTAACACTAAATATTTATAAGGACCCAACCTTAAACATTAAATAATCTTGATTTAAGTCAAGAATTCACATTAAGGATCTTTTTAGGTTTAGTGTTTTAGAGAATTAGGTCATATCTATTATATTGCATTTCAAAAATTACACAGTAAACACTTCTACTCAGTATCCATTTTTTCATAAAATAAAAAACTCTAAAAAAACATGTCTAGTTCCGTGTTTTAGACATCATGACTTTCCCTTGATCCCATTCTTGACCCTATTCATCTTTAAGTGCTGTGAAAAACATTTAAAAACATGGGGTGATCATAAAAATCATAGTAAGGGATATAAAATAAGGAAAGGAAACATTAACCCATCAATAAATAAAAATAAATGAAACCATACTTTTCAATCATAACATACCTCATGAAATCTTAAGATTTATAAATAACACGTAAAAAATCATAAATCATAAAGGTAACTTATGGAATCCATATCATACTTACATTGTAGCTATCATAGCTACGTAGAAGTTACATTGGAATACCCATCAAATTATATTCCCTAAATCTCTTATTATAAACATTAACGTTTACCTCTATCACATTACCCAATGCATTGGAGAGCTATCTCAAATTCACCTGCCCAAGGTTTATCACGGAACCACCCATATATGTAAAAAATGCCCAATAACCATAACATAATCTGTTGACCTCACCTGTTTTGATAATCTCAATCATGTATCTATTTGTGTTGAAAATCCCAATTATGTCTTCACTCTCTATGATATTGTTAAGTATTGTTGATCTATACTTTAATTCTTTCCAATCTGTGATCAAACCAATAACACCCTTTTAAAATAGTCTTTGGAATATGTTAATCATAATTTATCCATGTTCATACAAGTTATAAATTGATTCTAACACAATCGGATGTGTTCTGCATAAAACAGATAAGTAATCTGCCTATAGCTACTGATAAAGAGCTACCGGTAACCAGTCTACCGATAGACTTAGTCTACCGACAGACAGCTACCGATAGACTTAACACAGAGTTGCCAATGTACTCATAAATACAGCTACCGATACAAACGTAGAGCTACCGGTGTAAGTATAAAGAGCTACCGATGGAATAAGTCACTGATGGACGAAGCTACCGATAGACTCACAGCCACCGATACATGGAGCTACCGATGCATGTACCTACCGACGCATGGAGCTACCGATGCATGTACCTACCGACGCATGGAGCTACCGATGCATGTACCTACCGACGCATGGAGCTACCGATGCATGTACCTACCGACGCATGGAGCTACCGATGCATGTACCAACCGACGCATAGAGCCACCGATGTTCAAGCTACCGATGCTGATTACCTACCGATCACTCAACTCACTGTTTGAATTTCTTTATTTCCTATATTTAATCTATCTAACGGTCATATCATACTTTTTAATGATTTGTCAAATATCTGATAAAGGTTGTCGGATGTCAGGAACCCGTACCTCGTACCTGCTGAAAAGAAATCTCTTCTGTCCCCTGATGGGAGATAAATACGAGAAGACTACATACCAGAAACATGCGAACGTGTAAAGAAAACAAACAACAAGAAGCGAACCAGAAAAGTGCGGTGCATCCAATATACCAAAAACGACACAAGCACAAGAGGAACATAGAGAAGCTCATAGACAATCAACCATACTCGAGGAGTGTTCTGTGCATACAAGAAGAACTTCATCGACTACATTCTCACCACCTGTGAACCTGGAGCATACGACACTCTGTTTCTCAACAGAAACAAGAAGAGGACTCAGACTCACTTCTAATCGAATCAAAAGGAGTCCAGAGCTATACTGAAATCACCAGAACCATCTCTAAACTCTACATCTCTTGTTCTGTGATTTATTACCATTCATTTCGAGCAGTGTGTGTTATCTGCTATATCTAACACATACACTGTCTCCTGTACTCAAACTGAAGGATCTGTAAATCCTTACAAAACTCTTTCATTCTTTCTTTCCCACGAAGAACTGTGGTAGAGGTCGTGTGTGACCTGGACAGCTGGTTGCTGTTGTACTGTTTCCCACGAAGAACAGTGGTAGAGGTCTTGGACCTGGACAGTTGTAAACTGTTGAACCCCGATCCAGGGTGTGGATCATTTTTATATAAACTTTTGAGAGGACTAAGTCTCGGCTTGAGACTGAACCTCTTGGTTACATTGTTGTGCCATCTGTTTCAAAGTTTTATTCCGCTGCTAATCACTTTAAAACCAATACTGTTTTTAAAGATTACTTTGATAATTAAATTAGAAAGTGTTTATGTTAAGTGTAGATTAGTAAGTTAGTTTCAAAAGATAATCACACACTCCTGTGTTGATTAACTGGGAATTAATCAATCCCTTGAGAACCTAACAGAATCTCTACATTAATATAAATTCACTACAGTTTAATTTCTTTTATTATTTGGGGGTCTTTAAGACACTGCTTTTAAATATAGAAATTTTAATTGGTACTCAATTCACCCCCCTCTTGAGTAATCCACTCCAACCAACACTTGGTATCAAAGGTTGAAAATACTTTCTAAAAGTACTCTGCTTTTGAACTGTGATTTTAGTTGTATTTTAAAGTTCTTAAAATTTCTGTTATTTCTAAATTTTTATCTCTTTAAAATTTTCTCATCATGGACAATAGACTTGAGGGTGCTGCTACTAACCGGCCACCTTTCTTCAATGGAACTAATTATGCTCAGTGGAAGCTGAAAATGAAAATCCATCTAGAAAGCATAGGTTTTGATATTTGGACTGCTATTGAATCAGAATACAAAATGCCTACTACTGCTAGATCTACTTGGGATGAACCTACAAAGACTGCTTACAATAACAACTGTAAAGCTATGAATGCCTTGTACTGTGCTCTAGGAGATGAAGAGTTTAATAGAATTTCTGCATGTAAAACTGCTTTTGAAATTTGGGATACCTTAGCTGTATCTCATGAAGGAACAACTAATGTTAAAGAAATGAGATTGAACACCTATACTATCAAGTATGATAATTTTAAAATGAAGCCTGACGAACCCATTTCTGACATGTATCTCAGGTTCAACGAAATTGTCAATACAATGATCTCGCTGGGAAAGGATGTCTCATCGAAGGAACAAATTATGAGAATTTTGAGATGTCTACCTGATAGATGGAGAGGCACATCTGTCTCAATCAGAGAATCATGTGACATAGCTGCTCTACCTGTCAAGGAACTAATTGGCAAGCTGATGATGTATGAAGAAGAGCTTAAAGTGAACAAAGAGGAAGAAAATGAACCTGCAAGAAAGTCTGTTGCTTTCAAATCCTCAACTTCAAAGAATAAGGACAAGGAAAAGCTTCAAGCTATAGTTGAAAGTTCAAGTGGTGAAGACAGTCCAAGTGATTCTGACAGTGATGCTGAGATGGCTCACATTGCTAGAAGATTTAAGAAATTTTATAGGAAAAAGAAGTTCTTCAGAAAAACAAATTATAAGGGTAAGTATGATCACCAAGGCAAATGGAAAAAGGACTGGAAGAAGAATGACAAATCAGATGATGTTGTCTGCTATGAGTGCAAGAGAAAAGGACACATTAAAGCCGACTGTCCAAAGCTGAAATATAAAAAGAAATATGAATATAAGGACAATAAGTTTAAGAAAGCTATGAAGGCTACTTGGAGTGCTTCAGAAGACAGCACAAGTGAAGCTGAATCTTCAGACTCTGAAAGGAATCGAGCCAACATGTGCTTTATGGCAAACACTTCTGAGGTAACTGCTGAAACTCCTGCTTCAAATTCATATTATTCTAGAGATGATTCTGAAGGTGATAACATGTCTAAATCTGAACTGTTTGAATACTGTGATATGCTGGAAGAGACATGTAATGAACTTAAGGATAAATACAAGTCATTAAAGAAACAGCATGCTCTCACCACTACAGTTAAAACCGAACTCACTATTGAAAAAGAGAAAAATGCTCAACTGTTAAAAGAAAATACAGAACTGAAACTGTCAAATGAGCAACTTAGAAAAGACTTAGAGAAGTTCACCAATGGCAAGAATGCTCTGACACAGATGCTAGGAAAGCAAGTAGCACCTAAATATACTACTGGTATAGGATACCAACCTGGACAAAGGAAAATTGCTAAAACTAGATTCATTTCTAAATCTGGACAGAATGAAGGTAATTTTGGAACTTCATATGTTTCAACCAGTTATATACATAGCTATGGATCTAATAAAGTTTATCTTTCAAAGCATGTCAATTCTACAAATTATATGAGACCCATTAGACAAATATGGGTACCTAAAGTGTTATTGGCTAACCTGTCTGGACCCAAGAAAATCTGGGTACCAAAATCATCTCCCATCTAAATCTGTTTTGTAGGGAACTTGCTTAAAGAGCTCCTGTAAAGAGACGTGGTATTTGGACAGTGGATGTTCAAGACATATGTCAGGAGACTTCTCTTGTTTCAAGAGTTTAATAAAAGTTGATGGAGGCTTTGTCACCTTTGGTGATAACTCAAAAGGGAAAATCATCGGCCTAGGCCAGATTGGTAACACTGATTCAATTTTGATTTCTAAAGTTTTATTTGTTGATGGCCTTAAATACAATTTATTAAGTATTTCTCAGTTATGTGATGATGGTTTTCATGTTAAATTTGAAAATTATTCTTGCAAAGTTTTTGATTCTAAGAATGGTTTGGTATTTTCTACCTTAAGAAATGAAAATGTTTATGCTATTAATCTGAATTATTTAGCTAAGCAGAATATTAATTGTTTGAATGCTTTTCATAAAGAATCTTGGCTATGGCACAGAATATTAGGACATTGCAACATTCACTCACTTAGAAAACTTTCTAGGAAAAACCTAGTTAGAGACCTACCTAAGTTAGAATTCCCAAATGATAGAGTGTGTAACCCCTGTCAAAAGGGAAAACAACACAAAGTTTCATTTAAATCAAAGAAAGAAGTTTCAACTTCTCAACCACTTGAATTGGTTCACATGGATTTGTTTGGACCATCAAGAGTTTCTAGTTTAAATGGGAAGCACTATGTTTATGTTCTTGTAGATGACTTTTCTAGATATACTTGGGTATATTTTCTAGCTCACAAAAGTGAAGCTTGTTCTTACTTTGTCAAATACTCCAAGTCTGTAGAAAATCTTAGTGGACTCAAGATTAAGACCCTGAGAAGTGATCATGGTCGTGAGTTTGAAAATCAAGATTTTGAATCCTATTGCTCACACAATGGCTATACTCATAACTTCTCTACCCCTAGAACACCCCAACAGAATGGTGTAGTAGAAAGAAGAAACCGAACTCTTCAAGAAATTGCTAGAACCATGCTCAATGAATATGACCTGCCTATTTATTTTTGGGCTGAAGCTGTAAATACAGCTTGTTATGTTATTAATAGAGTCTTGATTAGACCAGTTCTTAAGAAAACCCCTTATGAATTGTGGAACAATAGAAAGCCTAAGGTTAATTACTTTAAAGTTTTTGGTTGCAAAGTATTTATTCTGAATACTAAAGATAATCTGGATAAGTTTGCTTCCAAAAGTGATGAAGGAATTTTTCTGGGTTACTCTATTTCAAGTAAAGCCTATAGAGTATTCAATAAGAAAACCAAATGTGTGGAAGAATCTGTTCACATCAAGTTTGATGAAACTGATCCACATGAGCCTAAAACCTCTCTTGAAAATCTTGAAGAAGATTTGTCTATTCTGGACCTTAATGATAAATCTAAAGAACCTGTTATAAAAGTATCCAGTTCTGGACTTTATCCAGAATCTGCTTCTGTTGAACCCGAACCTATAGATGAACCTGAAATTTCTAGTCCAACCTTTACTAGATCAACGAGGATTCTAAAGAATCATCCTTTAGAAGCTGTTGTTGGTAATCTGGATAGAGGAACACAAACTAGAGCTTCTCTAAGAAACCAGGTTGAACATCAAGCCTTTCTTTCACAGCTGGAACCCAAAAATATCAATGATGCTATCAATGATGAATTCTGGGTAATAGCTATGCAGGAAGAATTAAATCAGTTTGAAAGAAACAAAGTCTGAGAATTAGTTGACAGACCCAAGGACACTTTGACAATAGGCACAAAATGGGTTTTTAGAAATAAAGTAGATGAATCTGGAAATATAGTTAGAAATAAAGCTAGACTAGTTGCACAAGGATATAGTCAAGAAGAAGGCATAGACTATGAGGAAACTTTTGCACCTGTAGCTAGACTAGAAGCCATTAGGATCTTACTTGCATATGCTGCACATCTGGATTTCAAGTTATATCAAATGGATGTAAAAAGTGCATTTCTAAATGGTTTTATAATTGAAGATGTTTTTGTAGAACAACCACCTGGATTTGCTAACCCCCATTTTCCAAATCAAGTTTTTAAACTTTCTAAAGCTTTGTATGGTTTAAAACAAGCTCCAAGAGCTTGGTATGATAGACTTAGCAATTTCCTTATTTCAAAAGGTTTTACCAAAGGGATTGCTGATCCAACTCTTTTTATTAAAAGAATTTCTAAATATGTTTTAGTTGTACAAATATATGTTGATGATATTATTTTTGGATCTTCTAAACACTCTTTATGTACTGATTTTTTAAAAAGTATGCAAAATGAATTTGAAATGAGCTTAATGGGAGAGCTTAGGTACTTTCTTGGATTTCAAGTATTTCAAAATGAAAATGGTATTATTTTGAATCAAAGTAAATATACAAAGGATCTTTTAAAACGTTTTGGTCTGGATAGTATCAAGGAAAGTGAAACTCCTATGAGTACTACCTGTAAATTGGATGCAGATGAAACTGGGAAACCAGTTGATCAAACAAATTACAGAGGTATGATTGGTAGTTTACTTTATCTTACTGCTAGTCGACCTGATATTATGTTTAGTGTGTGTATGTGTGCTAGATTTCAAGCTAACCCAAAAGAATCTCATTTGCTTGCTGTTAAAAGAATTTTCAAATATCTCAAACACACGGTTAACTTAGGTTTGTTTTACCCAAAAGGACAATCCTTTGAGTTAATGAGTTATTCAGATGCTGACTTTGCTGGTTGTAAGTTAGATAGAAAAAGCACATCAGGAACATGTCATTTGCTTGGAAAATCCTTAGTTTCTTGGTGTAGTAAGAAACAGAACTCGGTTGCATTATCTACTGCTGAAGCAGAATATATAGCTGCTGGTAGTTGCTGTGCACAAATTCTGTGGATGAAACACACTCTTTTGGACTATGGATATGTTTTTAAACATGTTTCAATCAACTGTGATAACACCAGTGCAATAAACATCTCTAAGAATCCTGTATCTCACTCTAGAACCAAACACATAGATGTAAGACACCATTTCCTAAGAGATCACTATCAAAAAGGTGATATTTCTCTTGAATTTATTGGCACTGAACATCAATTGGCTGATATTTTCACTAAACCTTTAAGTTCGGATAGGCTAAGTTTCATAAGACATGAACTGGGAATGTTTAATCACAACCGACGTGAAAATTCTCACTGATGTGAAAAATTCTCACTGATGTGAAATTCTCACCGACGTGAAAATTCTCACCGATGAAAAATTCTCACTGATGTGAAATTCTCACCGACGTAGAAATTCTCACCGATGTACAACTCTCACCGATTTGTTTTTCTCACCGATGATTAACTCACACCGATGCAAAGTTTAAAACTTCTGTCTGCCGCCAAGAATACGAATCGTTTTATTTTACTTTATTACTCTATTTTAATCGTTTATTTGGAATTCCTAAATGATAAAACTAAGTCTAAGCCACTTCTTACCTCACCGAGCTCAAAATCTCTCACCTTCGAACCTTAGCACCCAAATCGACCAAGAACCCTAAACCCGCGATGGCAAAAACCAAGCTTCCTATCGTCAGAGATGAAAGTGCAGAACCAAATGCTAAGAAGCAGAAGACACAGCATAAAGCCAGTGTTAGTGAAGTCAAAACTAGATCGGGAAGGCGACCAGTGAATCCTCACTTGCAGAATAGAGACATAGTAATCGAGAAGGAACTGTGCGTGGAATGGCTACTGCCTAGCAAATCCTTAGTGCTCGAGATTCTGGAAGACCAGAAATGGGTGGATTGTTTCTCAAATAACAATGGCCCATACTACCCGAAGTTGGTAAAGCAGTTCTATGAGTTTGTAACCTTTGAGAAGTCTGAGAATGAGAATCGGGTAAGCTCTTTTGTAAATGGAAAAGAGATGTCTTTTTCTTCAGTAGAGTGGGCTGAGAGTTTAAAAGTACCACATGAAGGTGTCTTTGGGTATGTATCAAGAGCAATGCCACCTAGTAGTGACATTTTTGATTATGAGACCGCCTTACAAGAGCTGACTGGGAATGGAAATCAAAGGCAAGTGGTAGCTACTGAAATGGATGGAGAAAATCGACTGCTTTTCAAATTTGTTCAGCATGTGTTGATACCGAGGAGAGGAGATTTTGCAAATCTGAGATATCAAGATATCTATCTTCTTCATTTGCTAAGACATGGTGTAAAAGTCAATCTGTGAAGATTGTTGATGCTTCAAATGGAAGACATGATTAGACCAAAGTCAAAGACCAATGCTTTGTTCTTTGCCAAGCTGATTTCAGTGATGATAAAAGTGAAAGAAATAGCTGAGTCTCAGGATGAGACAGTTGTAGTCAAGAACAATTTATGCATCACCTCGACTGTATGTAAGTATATGAAAATTAACTGGAACCCATGGAAGGGAGAATGGGTCAGTGATGATCAGAAAATCTATGATAGGTTTAATCCTGTGGATTATCCCTCAAGACCAAAGGATATGAGAGATCCGAGTCTAAGACCTGATGAAGAGGAACCTGCTTATAGTGATGAGACAGAAGAAGAAGAAGAAGAAGAAACTCCTATGGATGTTGGAGGAGATCCAGACTTGCCCCCAAGTCCTGTTGCAGAATTGGTCTATTCTAGGAAAGGAAAAGTAGAGGAAGTTTTGCCTACTTATGAGGAAGACCAGTCTATACCTCACCAAGAAGAAGAGGAAAAGGAGAATGCATTTGAATCGCCTGCTTCTGGTAGGTTAAGTATGAGTCCCTTAATTGGAAACTCAGTTATACCCGCTGCTGAAGAAGAAAGAGATAGAGAAGAAGCTGTACCTGTATCAGAAGATCTTCTAGATGCTGCACCTGTAGAACTTGTGGTAGAAGATTCTGATGAAGAACGGCCAGCAGAAAAGGCTTTTGTGATACATGAGAATGCACCCATTGAGGGGGAGCATCAGTCTGTGCTTGGGAATGTTACAGTAGCTGTTGAGATTGGAGACTGGGTAGAAGACCCAGGGTTTATAGTCTGTGGATTGGATTATCCAGATTCTGACAATGAGATGTCTGTGGATAGACCAAAGACCAATTATGATCTTGCTGCTGAGTTGTTGCCAGACGATGTGGTCAGATTTCATGATTTGAATAAGCTGAAAGAGGACCTCAAATCCAGTTTTGTTGAAGAAGTGAAGCTAATGGAAACCTCTCTTGCATCCTCAATCAATTCAATAATGACTACTTCTGTAGTTAATTTGGCCTCAGCAAGGGGATCTGCTGCAGTTGTCTCAAGTGATTTTGTCTCCAAATCAGATCTTGAATCCATGAAGAATGAGATAAAAGAATCATTCAGTGCTTCAGTTGCTGAGATGAAGGAAAGCTTTTATGAAGAAATGAAAGTGCTAGAGAGATCCTTCGAGCTATCTCTGGCTTGTAATTTATCTTCTTTTATGTCTGAGCTTATGGAAGAAGTGAAAGAATGCCAGACTCAGTCTTCAAGAATCGAAGCTGATCTGGAAGCTCTCAAGACATCAGTGGTTTCTTTGGATTCCTATATGAGCTCCAAGTCTCAAGCTGACAAGGACCTAGCCTATGTGAAGAGTGTAGTCAGCCAGTTTGTCTCAGTGTTTGAAAGTTTCAAAACCTCAGTGAAGGATCATGTTCAATTACAAGACTCTCAAGTTCAAAGCCTAATCAATGGTTTGTCAAAGAGTTTTAAAGAAACTGTTTCCTTCTCTCTTGGCCCTCTCACATCCAAACCATCAGTTGATATGAACTCAGTTCGAGCAATATTGAAGGAGGAGATTGGTTCTATTCCTACCAGTGGTTCTGGGGACTCATCAGAGTTAAGCCGAGTGGTGCTTTCTACAAGGGATTCTGCCAGAGAAATCATGAAGATAGTTCAAGATTTTATGAGAGAAGCCTCTGCCTCTCAAGAAGCCATAAAAAGCAAAGTGGACTACTACTTCTCCAAAATTTTCACCAAGCATCAACTCGAACACCACTTCAAGCTAATGTTGGAACACATGAAGCTCCCTCCAGTCACTCAAGCTTTCAAAGAACAAGTGAGCAAGCTGAGAGAACTGACTCCTGCCCTAGAGAAATTCATGGAGAACAAAGATGATTTCATCTCTGCTATGGAAAGAGGAGGAGGAATTATTATGGATTTTAGAAATCTGCTGCTGCCCTTCTTGCATGTTGATGCTAGACCAGTCATCATCCCTCCTGCTTTGCCTGCTTCTGCGTCAGCTGCTTCCTCAGTCCAGCTGACTCCTGTTCAAGCCATTCAAAGCCTCAAACCCATGATTACCCAAAAATCTTCAACTTACAAGCCTGACTCTGTGTCAGTGGCCCAGCCTCCTTTAATCTTTTCTGGCATTCCCAAACCTTCACCTGAATCCTCACCACCCGAGCATCCTTCTGATCCCAAAGGAAAATCTCACGTTGCAGATGCGGAGTGACCAGTGGCCAAGCTTTTTGATAGGAATTCCTTTGTAATCAGTTTTTGTTGTACTTTTTGACTACAATAATACAGAACACTTTTTACTTCTCTTTTTTTTATTTCTCTCCTATATATCTATATATATATATGCTTTCCCACTTTTTGATTATCACAAAGGGGGAGAACAATAACAGAGGGGGAGAAACTTTTTATGCGAGAATAAGGAGGAGAACAAAATGAGAAATATTTTCAATGGAGAAAAATAAGGCATAAGGGGACACACATTATCCTTTGTCTTGTTTCCATTTTTATCTCTGATACCTTATGTCTATATAGTACCTTATTATTTTTACCTCTGATAACGTATGTCTATATCATACTATTTCTATTATCTATGATGCTGTTTTCTCTGAGAAAATTGAATTCCATATTATACTCTTTACTGTTATATTTTCACTATGTTAAATGCCAATATCATAAATTGTGATTATCAAAAAGGGGGAGATTGTTGACCTCACCTGTTTTGATAATCTCAATCATGTATCTATTTGTGTTGAAAATCCCAATTATGTCTTCACTCTCTATGATATTGTTAAGTATTGTTGATCTATACTTTAATTCTTTCCAATCTGTGATCAAACCAATAACACCCTTTTAAAATAGTCTTTGGAATATGTTAATCATCATTTATCCATGTTCATACAAGTTATAAATTGATTCTAACACAATCAGATGTGTTCTGCATAAAACAGATAAGTAATCTGCCTATAGCTACTGATAAAGAGCTACCGGTAACCAGTCTACCGATAGACTTAGTCTACCGACAGACAGCTACCGATAGACTTAACACAGAGTTGCCAATGTACTCATAAATACAGCTACCGATACAAACGTAGAGCTACCGGTGTAAGTATAAAGAGCTACCGATGGAATAAGTCACTGATGGACGAAGCTACCGATAGACTCACAGCCACCGATACATGGAGCTACCGATGCATGTACCTACCGACGCATGGAGCTACCGATGCATGTACCTACCGACGCATGGAGCTACCGATGCATGTACCTACCGACGCATGGAGCTACCGATGCATGTACCTACCGACGCATGGAGCTACCGATGCATGTACCAACCGACGCATAGAGCCACCGATGTTCAAGCTACCGATGCTGATTACCTACCGATCACTCAACTCACTGTTTGAATTTCTTTATTTCCTATATTTAATCTATCTAACGGTCATATCATACTTTTTAATGATTTGTCAAATATCTGATAAAGGTTGTCGGATGTCAGGAACCCGTACCTCGTACCTGCTGAAAAGAAATCTCTTCTGTCCCCTGATGGGAGATAAATACGAGAAGACTACATACCAGAAACATGCGAACGTGTAAAGAAAACAAACAACAAGAAGCGAACCAGAAAAGTGCGGTGCATCCAATATACCAAAAACGACACAAGCACAAGAGGAACATAGAGAAGCTCATAGACAATCAACCATACTCGAGGAGTGTTCTGTGCATACAAGAAGAACTTCATCGACTACATTCTCACCACCTGTGAACCTGGAGCATACGACACTCTGTTTCTCAACAGAAACAAGAAGAGGACTCAGACTCACTTCTAATCGAATCAAAAGGAGTCCAGAGCTATACTGAAATCACCAGAACCATCTCTAAACTCTACATCTCTTGTTCTGTGATTTATTACCATTCATTTCGAGCAGTGTGTGTTATCTGCTATATCTAACACATACACTGTCTCCTGTACTCAAACTGAAGGATCTGTAAATCCTTACAAAACTCTTTCATTCTTTCTTTCCCACGAAGAACTGTGGTAGAGGTCGTGTGTGACCTGGACAGCTGGTTGTTGTTGTACTGTTTCCCACGAAGAACAGTGGTAGAGGTCTTGGACCTGGACAGTTGTAAACTGTTGAACCCCGATCCAGGGTGTGGATCATTTTTATATAAACTTTTGAGAGGACTAAGTCTCGGCTTGAGACTGAACCTCTTGGTTACATTGTTGTGCCATCTGTTTCAAAGTTTTATTCCGCTGCTAATCACTTTAAAACCAATACTGTTTTTAAAGATTACTTTGATAATTAAATTAGCAAGTGTTTATGTTAAGTGTAGATTAGTAAGTTAGTTTCAAAAGATAATCACACACTCCTGTGTTGATTAACTGGGAATTAATCAATCCCTTGAGAACCTAACAGAATCTCTACATTAATATAAATTCACTACAGTTTAATTTCTTTTATTATTTGGGGGTCTTTAAGACACTGCTTTTAAATATAGAAATTTTAATTGGTACTCAATTCACCCCCCTCTTGAGTAATCCACTCCGACCAACATAATCATAACACATAACACAATAATAAAGGAAAGATAACATTTCCACATTATAATCACAATATAGAATATTAAGATATTGAAATAAACAATTCTTTATCAAACCATTTTCAAAACCATTGAAAACATTTAATAAAGATGTTTTTGAATCAAAGTGTCCCATACCACTTTGAATCTTTTGAACAGAATTTTAATTTTAAAATATTCACATCAATATAAATAAATTCTTAAAACCATTTTTAAAACATGGACATTAATGATAAATATTTACAAGAATAAATCTTTAAAACATTTAAAATGATATTTGAGTTAAAGAGTTTCTAACCAAATGAGAGACGCTTGAATACAAATAATTGAGGAATAACATCAATAAAATATTACAATATCATGATAATAAGGAGATTAATGATATAATATGTAAAAGAGTGTTATATACACCATATAAAAGTGAATTTTTTTATAAAAAACAAATAAGTTTCAATGGAATGTAAATTGAGACAAAGTCCCTTACAAAGATCATATCCTTAGATTAAAGATAAATCATTGACATAATTATGTGTGACAAATAAGAATACACCCAATATAAGTGTATATTATGTGTAAAAAAATAAAATTTCATTCAAAAATATTCATAGAATAACATAATCAAGAAGTATAAGTTTAACCCCAAAGAATTGAAATTGGGTTAAGAAGTTCTCTTACAGAAATTCAATAGCCTAACGACGTCACTTTAAAATTCAAAAAATGAGTTGATAAGAGAGAAAAGGGTATATCATCACTTGGACATAAAATTTACAACAATAATGATATAGGAGAACATATCCCACCATAAGAAGATATAAATTAAAAGACATAACAAAAATAAGTCTTTTAAAAAGAGGAGGGTAAATGGTTCCCTTACTGATTTGGTAACTTACGAAACATACACCACATGAAATAAAGGTCATACAATGAAGATTTAATTACCCATAAATTAAATTATATTACAAAAATAATACAATCATGGGTAGTATATACACCACACAAAAAGATATAGTGTAAAATATAGCATGAATCTCATGAGAATAAAAAGTGAGATGAAAACCCCTTACCACGTTGTAATCAATCGAGTCATATGACTAAAAGTTAATAACCATAAAATGGTTCATGTAATACCATGAATATAAAAAGAGTCATGATATTATATATCAAATGGCAGTACACAATACACCACATGCAATAAATAAGTGGTGAACAATGGAAATCTCATGGAATTAAAAGCGAGATAAGAAACCCCTTACCACATTGTAATCAATTGAGTCGTATGACCAAAAGTTAATAACTGTAACACCCCGACCCTAGTTACCTAGAGTCGGTGCATTATTACATAACATTGGCATGATCACAAGAAAGATCAAATTTCAAAAGACTGATTGGTTTAGTATCCTTGGAAACACTAGATATATTCATAAGTCTTACATTAAATCATAAAGTGAAAAACTACTACAACAACATATTGTCTCCATATTCCACACTCATATCCCCACATAATATCCCTGCAGGTCATTCATAATTTACTTCTTCACTTCCTGGGAAAAATAAAACATAGAAAAGGGGTGAGCTCAAATGCCCAGTAAGGATAACAATATAGCAGAAACTTTTATAAATAAGAATAAACATTTAAGGAAATGTATAACTAAAAAAAAGCCTTTTAAGCTTGAACTTAAACATAGTATGGAAAAAGTAAAATGAAATAATCAAATTTACTTATTCACATGGATATTCTAATAATCGAATAATCACATGCAATATCAATAACCACTTTCATAATGATGGAATGCATAATGCCAGACTATCATAACCACATAGCCAAGGCCTTGTGCCAAGACTACAAATAATATTTTGCCAAGGCCTTGTGCCAAGACACTATTTTGTCTCATGAGACCTACCGATGCACCGAGGAGCTATAGCGGGCTCCACCCGTCACATATTAAGTCCAATGCATTCCCATATGAAAAGTTTTAAACATAACATAAACATTCGTATTAAAACTAGCATACGAAATGTCAATACTTTCACCATAAACTCTGAACGGTATAAAAATAGCACATCCACAGTCAAACATATCAAAAAACCTTCAATACAATATAGAAGTTTTGTATCATAATAAATCAACTTCAAATAAGCGTAAAATTCATCAAAGGATGTTGACATAGATGAAATCAGAACTCTTTTTAGAGAAATATATCTTTCTATTTTGAAATCATTTAAGAGTCTTATATTTATGAAATAAAACATTTTCTTTGAAAATATTATTATAAGATTTTAAGGGAAGATTCGATGATTTTATAACGGCGGAAAATAGCTGCACCCTCCGTATAAGTTTAAAAAAACATTCTTACCTTAATTTTGTCGAAAAGGTTAAAAAGCACCTTGTTTGGAAAATGATGGAAAGATTCCTTTATAAACCTATTATAAAAAGTCAAACAAGGGTATAAATGACTTTAACCCATATTCTAGTAAATATTAAAAATGTTTTGAAATTCATTTTTAAGAAACATGGATGTGGATGATAAAGAGATCCCAGTAGATTATTACGTATAAACAACCTCGGATAATGAAGAGATTGTGAAATAACCCTTACCTTGTACTTTTCCTTGGTTGAGGTAGGTTAACCTCCTGTATAATAGTGAAATAATTGTTATTAAATTATACAAGAATTGTATACATTCATATGATATCATATATGATCTTTTAACATTGCTTTGTTAATAATATCTTAGTATTATCGTCGTTCCGGGTGTTAACTTACTCATTTTCTTTTATATGTTTTGTTACATAAGCCATGTTTGTCATGGATAGGTTGTATATTATTCATATAAATAATTATATCAAGTCCTTAAAAATTATTTTTAAATCATCAAATGATAATTATACTTGAATGGATACGATGGAGAATGAATCTCATCGAGTTCGTGGAGACGGTAGCCCGTACGTACGCACGAGCGACAATATCATTCTTTTGATATTAAAATAATATATAAATGGATGGTATATCATATATACAGAATCATTAACATGTTATATTTATTATTTACATGAGTTAGACATCATTATTATACCCATACAAATAATAATATATTGAATAACAATTACACCACGACGTGGAGACGGTAAGTCGTACGTACGCACGTATGGTGACATGTTATTCAAAGGGTGGATAGAATACTGAATATGGTTGTACCATATTTATAATAACATCACATTACATATATGATACTGGAGTTATTATTTTATAATGTTAATAATAAAGGAAGAAGAAGTGTAAGAAGAAAGGAACTTGGAAAAGGGTGGTGAAATCATTACCTCTTCTTCGGGTTCTTCCTTTTGATTTGATCAAAAGGGCTCCTTAGGTTGGATTTATGATCAAACTAAGGCCTCTAGGTTGTATTGAGGGAATTTGGGAGAGTATTTGGGCATATTTTTTCCGAACCAAAAGTCTTTGAAGGTGTGAAGAAATGAGAAGGAGGAGAGCCCTTTTATAAGAGGGGTGAGGGGAACCTTTGGAAAAGCTAGAAATATTAATTTATAATAAATTCATATTCGGTTTATAATGGATCCAAAGTTTATTATTTAAATTTTAAGGTGGGGATAGGTCTAAAAACATTCAACCAATATAATTTAGACAGGTTTGGGTTACTATATTAACCTTATCTTTAAGTATTAACTCTTAGTTAATTAGTTTGACATTTACCATGTCACTTTGTATTTTTATATTATATAGTTAATAAACTTACTATATACATCCAAGCGACCCCCAAGTTGTCCATTAATGATACACCTATCATTATATAAGTCTCTTGGCCGAACCTTAGATTTTTATGAATTTAATATCAATTAATAATATAATATTTGTTTTAAAAACTCTTTTATGTCAATTTTGACACTATTCAATAGTTGATTTTTTTGAAACTTATAACAGAATTATTACTTCGAACAAAGTCAATTAAATCAATCCTAATATGTCATATTATCCTATAAGATTAGTGTAATTCATTAAAAGTCTCAAATTATATTTTTTTGGGTATTTATAATATCAATTATTTTAATTTTTCACTATTATGGTAATTACTGCATCATCATTGTGTCATAAATAAATTAAATTATTTAATGTCTAAAAATTATAAATAAAATATAATTATGTAGGAAATATTTTTAGCTTTATAATTAATATTTATAGTCTAAAATAAAACATATATAACCCTATGTAAAAATTGTTTTTCTAAAAGATATATGCTTGTGTCATTTTTGTATTCATTTTAACTTAATTAAAATAAAGTGTCCCTATCACCTACAAGTGGCTCTATGGGGTCCCAAAATCGACCCAAAGATGCCTATGGTCGAACATGTATCAACCAATAAGTCTAGGACACGTTTTAGGGTAATTTAGTATTATTATAATTTTATTTTTTAACCCTTATTCACCGGATTTACCCTTAACCATGGTAAATAAAATATTTACCGAAGTAATTATTCAAAATATCTAAAAATAAAAGTTACCTATTTACACAATTTGAACATCCTGATTCCAAATATGGAATCCATTTTTCCAAATTCAAAACACATAAGTGGCAGAAATTAATTTAAAATTAATTCCCATTGTTAAAACAAAAAGCGTGTTTTTAAGAGATAATAACTATCAAAAGATTGACACTTGTTTATGTCCGGTTTAATTGTAAAATTATGTTCAATGACCAACATTGTATTAAATGGTAAAAATATATTCTAAATATACTTTAAAACCACTCAAATTCATAATTTATCACTATTAATTATTTTGATTAAAAAGTTGTTTTTAATTAAAATTTAGTAATTATCAATATTCATCAAAATATTAAAGTTATCTGAAAAGTACCAAAATTTCACCTTAGGCTAAATTCGATATTCCGAATCCAAAAATGAAGTCCATTTTGAAATATAAAAAATATATATAATTTCAAAAAGTAGGTATTACTATTCATAACGGCTAGTTTGATTGGTTATGGTGTGTTAGAACTCGGTGTTGCGTACAACACACACTATCACATTATTCAAAGAGAAGCATACCGTAGAAGCTTGGGGTGTTACAATAACCACCAAATGAATCACAGAATAACATGAATATAAATATAATCATGATAATATATATCAAATGGTAGTACAAAATAAACCACATGCAATAAATAAGTGATGAACAATGGAAATCTCATGGAATTAAAAGTGAGATAAGAAACCCCATACCTCGTGTCCGATTTGACCCGTTCATTCTTTAATATCATGAATAATAAAGTAAATTTAATTTATAATTGCTTAAGAACCTTTTTCAAGTTTATTTTTCCTTTTATATCATGTATTACCATGTTATAAATATTATGCAATCATTTAAGTTAATAATGGTCGTTTTGTCTATATTTGGTACTTGAGTCAAAAATGAACTTATTATATTTACAAGTTGTCCATGTGGTAAAAAGTTCATTACCTCCGGAATGATATTCATGATTTAGATATCATATATATCATATATATCCAGTATATATATGTACTTATAATAGTACATAACATTTGGAGATAAGAAATGAAATGCACCGTTCATGGAGATGGTAAGTCGTATGTACGCATGAACACTACTTTCATTTCTATATTGTATTTTAATTGAAAGAAAACTTAATGATACATAGGTATATTATAATTCCATTATAATATAATATATAATTTCATTAATCTCCATCCTTTATACATTCCACATATGGCATGAATGAGTCATATCACTTCGAGGGGGCGGTAGTCGGCACTTCCTCAAATGAAATTATCATATTTACCCATTATGGAAACCGAAAAGGTATGATATAAATATAAAATACAGAAGTATAGAGAAAATATAAATATAATATATATCACATGTAAATATAGTTCCATCTTAATGGCCACCATAAGAGGTGGTAGGAGAAGATTGAACAATCATCGTTTCATGAGGCAGTAGTTTGTCGTCCACAGAAACAGTATGTTCTTTACCCATTAGATGGAGGTGTGTGTAAGTGTAGTTCAAATAATTCTCATAAAAACAACCTAGTATATTTATGATAATGGTGTTGTTATAAAATAAAGTAATAAAAAGAGTTTAAGGGGTTGTATAAGTAAAATAAAAGAAAATAACTTAGAGACGACATTACCTTTAAATCGGGTATCTCCCTTTGGTTTGAACCAAAATGTTTACTTGGAGTGCCCTCTGCCTAAGGTAAGGCTTATAGGAGTAATAGAGTGATGTAGGGAGCTTAATTGGGTATATTTTGGACGATCCAAGGTGCTTAAGAGGTTTTAGTAATGGTTTAGTGGTGAGGTATTTTTATTAGGGGGAGGTGGGGCTCTTTAAGAAATTTTGAAAATATTATTTTATTATATAATGATTTTCGGTTTATAAAGGTCCAAAACTCATTAAATTTGAAGATAAGATTACTAATTTTAGAAATAAAATCATTGATAAAACACTATTTTATTGAATATTTTATTGATAATAAATGATATAATTTCTTCAAATTGTGTTAAATATGTTTAATTAGAAAGTATTTGGGATTAGATCATTCATTTGAATATTTGATGAAAATTCCAGTTTTACCCTTTATAGTTCACTGTAGTATTTCGAAGATAAATATTTTTTATATTTATTATTTGAATTTGAAATTTTGTAAAAGTGTTATTAACTTAATTATCTACAACTTTTATTCAGGATACTAGAGCTAAAGAGTTAATTTGATTGTTGAAAATGGACCATGAAGTCAAAGTTGGGCTGGGCTCACCATAATGGAGAATCTTCTGTATTTCGGCCATAACTCCTTCATATGGTCCTTTATTGAGCCCAAATTTGGAGAGGAGATAGAGGACCCATATCCGCACATTTGATACTTCTAGAAGGCTGGACAATTCACGCGTTTTGGTGGTCAAAGAGGCGGTTCTAGTTGGCATAAAATATTTGGCCGAATTTCCACATTCACACTTGAAACCACTTGTAACCTCTCCTCCCCTCCCCTATATAAATTGGAGTTTTTCTCATTTGGAGGGGTTGGGACGTGCTTTGGGAAGTTGAGGGCAGAGGAAAAGTGGATCCACTCCAATTCTCCAACCATTTAAATAAGGGTAGCTCTTGAAGCAAGGATCCCTTCGACGAAGCCTTCTTCTTCTCTTCTTCATTTTGTAATGTTTTCATTTGTGTAATAAACTTAATTGTTCTTCTTTTATTTCTTCTCTTTTCTTCTGTTTTGTTTAAATTTCTTCTTCTCTTAATCTTCCTCTTTGGGCTGTAATTCTTGAGTAGAAGCGTTATTTGGTTATACCCATTATAAACCTTTGCACATGCAAAACGCTTCTACGATGATTACGCCACCCATGGAAGAGTAGTTCTTTTTAGTAATCGATTGACCTATATCCTTTTTCATTCATTTATTTTGAATCAATGAGATACTTTAATTCACATAATATGATCCATGAATTGTTTTTTTAAATTACAGAAAACTAAGCAAGCAATTGAACAATTAACACTAAAACACGCGAGGTCGGGATTTTGTGTAAATTGTGAGAGCGTAATCTTAATCGGTAATACAAGACCACACGGGATGAATTTGTAGAGTTCAAATATAATACCTAAACACAATTCATTATCATTTAAAAAATGGATATATTCTCTAATTAATCACTGACCATAATCTATCCTTAGAACAACAATCAAAGGAGGGTGCTGCGATTGCGTGTTCCGAAGCTAGCCTAGGGTTTAAGTAATTTCATCTTTGTGGTTAAGTTAACTCTCGTAGGGTTTGAGGGATAACAAATTAGGGGATCATAAGTAAGTGGATATTGATTTAAATGATAATTATTAATAAGTGAATGAAGAGGTAGAGTTAGATCGATTACGCCTTTTAAAATATTTTCTAAAAAAAACATCTTCTGGTTGTGTCTTTTTAATCAAACTTCATTTCAAAATTAAAAACAAAAAAAATGTAATCTTATTCCAGAAAACTTATTCTAGATTTATAAACTATAAACAAACACCCCCCATACTTTCAAGTAGTGTTTTTATTCTCTTTTATTTTATTTCTAGAATACCTCTAAAAATTTGTTTTAATTCACTTCCTCCTTTGAGAGACGACCTTGGTCAGCCACTCTGCTGCACCTAAGTACCCCAAAATCACATTAATCATTTGAGGGCACCGACGACAGTGCTCTATCAATCATCCAATAAGAATTTTATAGGTTTTGGATATTATTTTAATCTTTATGATCTTATTTATTTAAATCATTCATTAATGAGTTAAATACTACATCATTATTGTGTCATAAATAATTTTATTTATTTGATTTATAAAAATTATAAAAAAATATAATAATGTAGGAAATATTTTTATATTTCCAATGAATATTTATAGTCAGAGATATAACTTATATAACCCCGTGTAAAAATTTATTTACTAAAAGATATCTGTTTATGTCATTTTGTCTTTACTTTAGATAAATTAATATGAAGTGTCATTATCACTCTTAAGTGGATCCATGTGGTCCCGAAATCAACACAAGGATTCCCACGGTTGGAAATGTATCAAGCAATAGGATTAGGACACATTTTAGGGTAATTTAATATTATTATAATATTATTTTTTTACCCTTATTTACCCGATTTACCCTTTCACCATGGTAAATAAAATATTTACTGAAGTAAATATTCATAATGTCTAAATATAAAAGTTACCTATTTACACAATTTGGACATCCTGATTCCAAATATGGAATCCATTTTTCCAAATTCAAAACACAGAAGTAGAAGAAATTAATTTAAAATTAATTCTCGTTATCAAAACAAAAAGTGTGTTTTTAAGAAATAATAACTATCAAAAGATTGACAATTGTTTTTGTCCAATTTCAAAGTGAAATTACTTCCAATGAACAAAATTGGATTAAATGGTAAAAAAATAATCTAATTAAACTTTAAAACCAATTAAAAAGATAATCTAATCATATAAATAAATTATATTAAAAGGTAGTTTTGAATTAAAATACAGTTGTTTCAATATTCATAAAAAATGAATTTTATCAGAAAAATATCAAAAATTTACCCAAAGTAAATTTTTATGACCCAATTATAAAGAAGAATTTTATTTTTTAAAATAGGAGATATAAAAGTGACCAAAGATAGATTTAAAATGGTTCTCCATCAAAAGGTAGTAAATCTTCCTTTTAATGAATATTAGATTATTTAGGATTAAAATTAGATTCATTCACATTTTAAGCCTCTAAATTTTATTTCATAAATGTAAAAACATTTAACAAACATGTATAATCATATTTTAGTTAGTTATATTCATTCCCACCAATACAACGGCTAGGCATTAACTACCATTTAAAATAATATTATATTATTATTTTTCAGTATGACCCAAAGTTGTGTGGAACATAATATTTCAAAGAAAATTTTTATTTCATATAGGGTACGCCATCGAACATAGCATCCCCTTTAAAGTAAAATTAATATTTAATTCACAAATATGAATAAATATGAAAATTTTATATTCTTTATTTACCTGGGATGTTACATCCTTCTCCCCTTTTGGGAATTGCGTCCTCAGGATTTTAAAATTGGGATTAGAAACTTCATTGAATGTCCTATATCAGAGAAAGAGTCAATAAAAATATCACTATAAAATAAAGTAAGAGAAGTTCAAAGGTCACCCGAGACAACAGAAACTAAGATTCCATGAAAACATGGATATGGAAGAGAAACTAACTCTCTTGGATTAATAGAGTGATAGAGAACTTGATCATGGAAAATTAACCACCAAAATACCATAAATTTGTTTTTGGGTAAAAGTATGATGATAAAAGAGAGCTTATAACATTTTTTCTTCAAGATACTTTTCATAGAGTTAAATAATTTTATTAATAACTAGAATAAGATCGTAAGGAAATATACTTACTTGTTATGTAGAGTGTCATCCTTTAATAAAATTATACCACAAACTCATATTTTCTCTAAATGTTAAATATTAAAGGTGACTTAGTCACACCTTATGTTCTTGAATCAACTTCTAGAGTATCACATAATCTAAAAAAGATAAAATATATATTTTCCCTATTTTTAGACATCAACCAAAACCAAAATTGGTCAGTACAAGATCATATAACCCCCAAAAGGATAATCTTTTATAAAAAGAAATACTACTCTTAATCCCCAAAATTCAACAAAAATAACCCAAAGTTCAAGAAAGACCATTCAATATACAATTTCCCTTAAAAATTTTCAAAATAATCCAAACTAATATTGAAACCCAAAACTCGGAAGGATTTAATCACATAGTCTTCCATAGTAAATATTAACATTTATCTCCAAAAACATCAACTACTCTTAAAGTCTCATACTAAATTGTAATTGACCTAATCACATATTCTCTATGATAGGTTAATCATTTCCCTAAATAACCCAAATCACCTTATGTCCACAATAAATACATATATTCTTCCAAAATAATATTTCAACCATTACTCCACAAAATAAAAGGTAACTATTTATTGAATAACATTTCCACATATCAAACTTCATGGCTACTCATACTAGAAAAATTATTCCAAATTAATCTCATCATCAATATATCCTTACTCATTTTAAGCATTTCATCATCCTAAAATGTACCATAACTCTTGAATCTGTTATATGTAGACTTTTTACTCATTCAACATTATTCATGATCCATTATCCATTCTTTTCCAATATATTCCATAATACTTCATTCCTACAAACAAAATCATTAATCATATACTAAGATTCAATAATTTCAAAACATCAGATAAGAAATAATTATTACCTTTCATTGGTCATTGTTAGTTTCCTCATCTTTAATTGGAATGGCATTAGGAATTGGTAAACATATATTTTTACTATATTTCTGATCCCATTCCTGAAACTTCTTCTTAGGATATCTATTTGTATAATGACCATGAACACCATATTTAAAACATTCAATTGATCCCTCGGAAATAACTTCTTTCCCTTTCCTAGAGTCAACTAGAATCTTCCTTTTTCCATGGTAGGTTCTTGCTTTATGACCTTCATTCCCACATCTATAGCATCTTCTCGTCCCTTTGAAGTATTTTCCTAGGTGTTTCTTTCCACATCCTTGACACATAGGTTTTTTAACATACTTACCTTTATGATTATTACGTAAACTTCGATAGGGATTTGTTTCTCGCATATACGATGCCTTATAAAAATCAATATGGTTCAGGTGGTTAATCATAACTCCATATAGTTGGTTGTGAATAAACACAAGAGTTCTCATTGCAGGTACCATTTCATTTAGTTGTTTACTCAGAAAACTGTCACAGTTTTCTTCACATCCACTATTACTTTGGTGCCTTCTAGATCTACCCATTTACTAAAAACAAAAAGTTTAGTGTGAGTATATCAGTAATATAATATCTTATGAGGAGGGTAAATACTAAGATAGACTTATTAATGTTATCTTAAACTCATTAAATTTATCTAAAAAACTATGACTCTTTTCAATATGATAACCATTATGGTTATTTCACTTATGATTAAATAACACCCTAACCTCTAAAGTTATATAAATCAACCTCTGATACTAACTATAAGGAATCGGCCTTAAATATTACATAATCTGGAGTTAAGTCAAGAATTTACATTGAGAATATTTTCAGGTTTAGAGTTTTAGAGAATTAGGCCATATCTATTACATTACATTTCAAAAATTACAAAGTATACACTTCTACTCAATATCCAATTTTTTCATAAAATAAAAAACTCTAAAAAAACATGTCTAGTTCCATGTTTTAGACATAATGACTTTTCCTTGATCCCATATTTAACCATATTCATCTTTAAGTCCTATGAAAAACATTTCAAAACTTGGGGTGAGAATAAAAAGCTCAGTAAGGGTTATAAAATTAGGAAAGGAAACATTAACCCATCAATAAATACAAATAAATTAAACCATACATTTTAATCATAACATACCTCATGAAATCTAAATATTTATGAATAACACAAAGAAATCATAAATCATAAAGGTAACTTGTGGCATCCATATCATACTTACATTTTAGCTATCACAGCTGCATAGGGAGTTATGTTGGAATACCTATCATAGTATATTCCCTAAATCTCTTAGGAGAAACATTAATATTTACCTCTGTCATGTTACCCAATTCATTGGAGAGCCATCTTGGTCTCACCCACCCTAGGTTTATCACAGAACCACTCGTATATGTAAACAATGCCCAATAAACATAACATAATCATAACATATAACACAAGAATAAAGGAAAGATAACATTTCCACATTCTAATCACAATATATCATATCAATATATTGAAATAAACAATGTTTTATCAAACCATTTTCAAAACCATTTAAAACATTTAATAAAGAGATTTTTTAGTCAAATTATCCCATACCACTTTGAATATTTTGAAAGAAATTTTAATTCCAAAACATTCACATACATATAAATAAATCCTTAAAACCATTTTTAAAACATGGACATTAATGAGAAAGATTTACAAGAATAAATCTTTATAACATTTAAAACGATATTTCAGTTAAAGAGTTTCTAACCAAATGAGAGACACTTGAATACAAATAATTGAGGAATAACATCAATTAAATCTTATAATATCATGAGAATAAGGATATTCATGATATAATAGGTCAAAGGGAAGTATATACACCATATAAAAGTGAATTGGTGTATAAAAAACAAATAAGTTTCAATGGAATGTAAATTGATACAAAGTCCCTTGCAAAGATCATATCCTTAAATTAAGGATAAATCAATGACATAATTATGTGTGAGAAATAATAATACACCCAATATAAGTGGATATTAAGTGTAAAACAATTATAGTTAATTCACACATATTCATAGCATGAAATAATCAATAAGTATAAGTTTAACCCCAAAGAATTGAAATTGGGTTAAGAAGTTCTCTTACAGAAATTTGACAGCCTAACAGCATCACTTTAAAATTCAGAAAATGAGTTGATGAGAGAGAAAAGGGTATATCATAACTTGGACATAATATTTATATCAATAAGGATATAAAATAACATATCCCATCATAAGAATATGTAAATTAAAATATATAACAAAAATCGGTCTTTTAAAAACAGGAGGGTGAAAGGTTCCCTTATCGATTTGGTAACTTATGAAACATACACCACATGAAATAAGGATCATACAATGAAGATTTAATTACCCATAAATTAAATTATATTACAAATATAATACAATCATGGTCAGTACATACACCACACAAAAGGAGATAGTAGAAAATATAGCATGAATCTCACAGGAATAAAAAGTGAGATGAAAACTCCTTACCACATTGTAATCAATCTAGTCCTATGACCAAAAGTTAATAACCAAAAAATTAATTACATAATACCATGAATATAAATAGATTCATGATATTATATATCAAATTTCAGTACACAATACACCACATGCAATAAATAAGTGGTGAAGAATGAGAATCTCACGGAATTAAAAGTGAGATAAAAAACCTCTTACCACGTTGTAATCAATCGAGTCATATGAAAAATAGTTAATAACCACCAAATGAATCACATAATACCATTAATATAAATATAATCATGATAATATATATCAAATTTCATAACACAATACACCACATGCAATAAATAAGTGGTGAACAATGGAAATCTCACGAAATTAAAAGTGAGATAAGAAACCTCATACCTTGTGTCCGACTTGACCAGTTCTTTCTTTAATCTCCTGAATAATAAACTAAATTTAATTTATAATTTCTTAAGAAAAATTTTCAAGTATATTTTTAAATTTACATCACTTATTACCATGTTATAATTATTATGCAATTATTTAAGTTAATAATGGTCGTTCTGTCGATATTTGGTACTTGAGTCAAAAATGAACTTGTTATAATTACAAGTTGTCCATGTGGTCAAAAGTTTATTATCTATATAATTATATTAATGATTAGGATATCATATATATCATATATATTCAGTATATATATGTAATTTTAACAGTATATAAAATTTGGAAATAAGAAATGAAATGCACCGTTCATGGAGACGGTAAGTCGTACCTATGTATGATCGCTACTTTCATTTCTATTTCATATTTTAATGGAATGAAAACTTAATTATAAATAGGTATATTATAATTCCATTATAATATCATATATAATTTCAGTAATATCTATTCTTTATACATTTCACATATGGCATGAATGAGTCATATCACTTTGAGGGGGCGGTAGTCCGCACTTCCTCAAATGAAATTATCGTATTTACACATTATGGAAACCAAAAAGGTATGATATAAATAAAAAATACAGAAGTATAGAGAAAATATAAATATAATATAGATAAAATTTTAATATATTTTCATCTTAATGGCCACCATAAGTGGTGGTAGGAGAATATTAAACAATCATCATTTCGTCAGGCAGTAGTTCACCATCCACAGAAACAGTATATTCTTTACCCATTAGATGGATGTGTGTGTAAGTTTAGTTAGAATAATTCTCATAAAAACAACCTAGTATATTTATGATACTGGTGTTTTTATAAAATAAAGGAATAAAAATAGTTTAGGGGGTTGGAGAATTAAAATAAAAAATAATAATTTAAAAGAAGATGTTACCTTTAAATTGGGTATCTCCCTTTGGTTTGAATCAAAAGGTTTACTTAAAGTGTCTTCTGCCTAAGGTAAGGCTTCTAGGAAGAAAAGAGGAATTTAGGGAGATTAATTGTTCAGAGTTTGGATGATACAATGGGCTTGATAGGTGTAGGTGATGGGTTATAGGTGAGGTCTTTTTATAAGGGGGAGGAGGGGCTCTTTAAGAAAGTTTAAAAATATTATTTTATTATATAATGATTTTCGGTTTATAAAGGTCCAAAACTCATTAAAGTCAAATATAAGATGACTCATGTTCAAAATAAAATCATAAAATAATAATTGGATTGGTTTTGGATATTATTTTAATCTTTATAATCTTATTTATTTAAATCATTCATTAATGAGGTAAATACTGCATCATTATAGTGCCATAAATAATTTTATTTATTTGATGTCTAAAAATTATAAAAAAATATCAAGATGTAGGAAATATTTTTATATTTTCAATGAATATTTATATTTTAAGAGATAACTTATATAACCCCATGTAAAAATTGATTTACTAAAAGATATATGTTTATATCATTTTTGTCTTTACTTTAAATAAATTAATATAAGGTGTCATTGTCACTCTTAAGTGGCTCCATTGGGTCCCAAAATCGACCAAAGGATGACCATAGTCATACATGTATCAAAAAATAGTATTGGGACACATGTTAGGGTAATTTAATATTATTATAATCTTATTTTGTTACCCTTATTTACTTGATTTACCCTTTAACCATGGTAAATAAAATATTTACTGAAGTAAATATTCATAATGTCTAAAAATAAAAGTTACATATTTATAGAATTTTGACCTTCTTATTCCAAATATGGAATCCATTTTTCTAAATTCAAAACACAGAAGTGTCAGAAATTAATTTAAAATTAATTCCCGTTGTCAAAACAAAAAGTGTGTTTTTAAGAAATAATAACTATCAAAAGATTGACACTTGTTTATGTCCAATTTAAAAGTGAAATTACATCCAATGACCAAAATTGGATTAAATGGTAAAAAAATAATCTAATTACACTTTAAAACCAATTAAAAAGATAATATAACCATATAAATAAATTATATTAAAATCCAGTTTTGAATTAAAATACAGTTTTTTCATTATTTATAAAAAAATTAATTTTATCAGAAAAATACCAAAAATTTACCCAAAGTAAATTTTTATGTCCCTATTCTAAATAATAATTTTATTTTGTAAAATAGATAATATAAATGTGACCAAAACTATATTTAAAAATGGTTTTCCATCAAAAGGTGGTAAATCATCATTTTAATGAATATTAGAGTATTTATGCTTAAAATTAGATTCATTCACATTTTAAGCCTCTAAATTTTATTGGATAAATGTAAAAACATTTAAAAACATGTATAATAATATTTTAGTTAGTTCTATTCATTATCTCTAACACAACATCTAGGTGTTAACTACTATTTAAAATAATATTATATTATTATTTTTCAGTATGACCCAATGTTGTGTGCAACATAAGATTTCAAAGAAACTTGTTTTTTCGTATCTGTTATGCCATCTAACATAGCATAATTTTTAAAGTAAAATTAATATTTAATTTAAAAATATCAATAAATATGAAAATTTTATATTCTTTATTTACCTGGGATGTTACACCTTTTGATTTTTTGAACACCCCATGTCATCGGGAAAAAAATACGGATTTGATCTACCCTTTAGCTACCATTGGGTCAAGAGATCCACTAAAATCTAGATGATGTTGCATCATAAAATGCTCCACTACCGACATATTCTTCTATGGTTGATCTAGATGATTACATGAATAGATTTCACCACCATTTGTAGTCAATGTTAACTAATCCATCATATTAAAAAACTATTTAGTTCTAATCCTCACTATCTCAGAATGCTGATTTGGAAGGACGTTTTCCTCTTGGTGCCTTCCCACCACAGCTGCCCTATTTCCTCTATAGAAAATCATTCTGAATGGACATTATTAGATGAATCAGCATGGTAATATTAAAATGATTTATCATTTCAACTTAACCATAAAGTAAAAATAATTTAAGGATATTATATTAAAAATATCCTAACCCCTAAAGATATCTAATCTGGCCTTTAATACCAATTATAAGGCCCCTTCCTTAAACATTACCAAATCTTGAATTTTTATCAAGTGTTTAATTTCTTTCACATTGATGATATTTTCAGGTTTAAATTTTTAGAAAATTAGTCCATAATTTTTACATAAAATCCAATATTCATACAAATTTGATAATACTAAAATAGTATCCATTTTTTAAAAAATAAAAAACTTTTTAAATAAAACATGATTTAGTTTTCATGAAAAATCTCCATAACTTTCAACTTGACTTACTCTTTTCTCTTACCCATCCTTAAACCCTATGAAAAAACATTTTAAAACTTATGATGAGCACAAAAATATAAGTAAGGGAGATAAAAAGAAATAAATAAACCAATAGTCCATGAATACTTATAAACCCATGAAAACATTTTCACAAATTTATACTTTTCACCCATAAAACATAATCTCATTATCTTACCTTATGAAATAATAATCTTCCTATAAAACTCTGTAAAAAACACAAGTCATAAAGGTAACTTGTGTCATCAATAACATATCAATCATGAATTTTTTATATTTATCAAGGCTACATATGGAGTAACCATCATGGTTACATTTTGAATACTAACCGTAGTATATTCCCTTAATCTCTTAGGAGAAACCCTGCTTATTAATTATGTCTCATTACCCAATTCATTGGGGATCTATAATGGGCTCACACAACCTCATTTTATCATGGATCCACCCATACTCATAAATAATTCCAAATAACCAAACATAATCATAACATAGAAATATTTCATAAAAGAAAAATAACGTTTCCACTTTGAAATCACTTTGCATTTTTACAAAGTCACGTACTCATAAATTAAAACACTTTATTTCAAAATAAAATTGTAAAATTTTTAAGTAAGAATCAAAATATTAAAGTGACATGAAATTAGGAAATTATATTAATTTAATATATGTTAAAAAACATTCCTTTTGGCTTTTGTAAAAATAGCTGAAAGAGTAACTTTAAAAGAGGTTTTTAAAGGAAAGTCCCTTACCTTGAGTCCAAATCATCACATAAAATATTTATATTCCTAAATAATAAACTTAGGTTAATTATTTACTTTACAAAGAATCTTTTTAAATCTTATTATTCCTTTTATATCACTTATTATCATGTTATAACAATTACTTAATTATTTATGTTTACATTTGATGTTTTGACAATATTTGATACTTAAGTCCAAAATGAGTTTGATATGATGTATGTGGTAAAAATTTTCATGATTACATTATATAAAAAATAATATTAATGATATTTTTATCATTATCATATATAAATCATAATTTAAATCAAACTATTATGTGTGGTTATGAAAAATGAACTATGTTATAATCGTGGAGACGATAGGTTATATGTAAGCATGAGTAACTTTTCCATTTTTCAATGATCATTATGGAAAGAAGATAAGTATTATTATATATTTAAATAATGATCATAATATCATTAATATCTTATTATAAATTTAAATATACTTATATATATCATCCATGTTTTGTGGTGATGAAAAATGAATCACAACGCTTCATGGAGGTGATATTTCACACATATGCACGAATAATGTTATCATTTTTATGTGAATGGAAAGGTAAGAACATAAATGATATATTATATTTTAATAATGATAAATATTTTATTAAAATCACTTATAAACATTAATTTCAACATTATAACCAGTCTTGAGAGACGATTATGGAAAATAAATTATATCAGTTCGTGGAGTGGTAGTCAACCGTACGCACGAATGAATAATTATTTTACCATTTAATGAAAGTAGAGATAGGTTTAGGTGATGATATTAAAATAATAATATCGAATTATATTTATGATACTGGATTTATTATTTCATCATGGTTTAATAAGATTTTAATGAAGTGTAATAAGAAATAAAATAGAAACACTTAATTAAAAATGATACCTCTTCTTAGAATGATCTCCTTTGATTAACACCTTAACACCACTAAGGAGGGTGTTATACCTAAAATAAGGCATATATAATGTTGGTAGGTATTATAGGAAGTTATTTGTGTAGATATTGTCTGAAAAAATAGCTTTTTAAGTGTGAATAAAAAAGAATAAGCGGTACTCATTTATAATAGAGGAGAGGGGAACTCTTACAATTATTCAAAATAATAAATTAAAATAAATTAATTTTCTCTTCAAAATGTGTCCAAAGTTATTTATTTATAATATATGATGAGTATGGGTCGAAAAAATTCATAAAATAAAAATTTGAAAATTTTTTACTATTTTTTAATCCTTATCTTTTTGTTTTAACCCTTATTTAATCTCTTTAACACTTACTGTGATATTCTATAATTTACACATTTAGGGTTAATATAATTACTATAAAATGAAAAACGACCAATAAATGAGTCATTTATGACATTTTAAGACTTATAATAAATTCTGGATGAATTTTAGTTTTTTATAAATTTTATATCATTTAATAAAATTTTATTTGTTTTAAAATATCATTAATGTCAATTCTGAAATTGTTCGTTATTTTGTCTTTCAAAAAATAAAAAAAAATAAGATAAATTCAAAACAAATACTTTTAAAAAATAAATAAGATGTCAAATTCATCTAAAAATTAATTTATTACATTAATAATCTCAAATTATATTTATTTTAGTATTTTTATCATTATTTATTTGATATTTACATTAATTAAAGAATTAATACATCATTTTTATGGAAGCCTTTAATTTAATTATTTTTTACCTAAAATTTAAAAATAAATTACCATGATTAATATCAACATTTTATATTTTTAAATACTATTTATAGTCTAACATATCCCCTGTATAACCCCATATTAAAAATATTTCACTTGTTAAAAACAAAAATATGAGAAAATTGACTTTTCTTTGGATAAAATATTATAAATGGATTAAAGTCATCCAAGTGGATCCAAGAGATCAAAAAATCAGTCCAAGGATTATTTTGGTCAACAATAACACATCCAATAAAATTAGTACAAGTGTTAGGGTGATTTTATATTATTTATAATATTATTTTTACCCTTAATTACTTGATTTTTCTTTAACCATGGTAATAAAAATTACCAAAGTTTCTATTCATATTGTCCAAAAATAAAAGGAAACTATTTAATAACATTATACCTTATGATTCCAAATATGGAATCCATTTTTCAAAATTTAAAACATATAATTGGCTAAAATTAATTTAAAATTAATCATGTTGACGGAACGATAAAATGAGGTTTTAAAGTGAAAATATTCAAAAGTTTGAAAAAATTTTATATTCAAATTCAATGTTAAATTGATTATAATTAACTAAATTGGATTAAATGATATAAAATTTATTTAATTATACTTTAAACCCAATTAAAAATATAATTTAACACTATAAATTATTTAAACGAAAAAGTTGTTTTCAATTAAAATGTAGTATTTTCACTATTCATCAAAACATGTAACTTGTCAAAAAATAGCAAAAATTCAAGAAAATTAAATTATAATATTAATATTCAAAATATTAAGTTTATTTTTTCAAATAGAATTTATAGAAGTGTAAAAAACTAGATTTAAAATAAGTGTGTCATCAAAAGGTGGAAAAAATGCCTTTTTAGAAAAATATAGTTTTTAAGCATAAAACTAGATTTATTCTTATATTATGCCTAAAAATATATTTTATGAATTTAAAAACATTTTATAAATGATTATAGTCTTATTATATCATTACCTATGTTGTTACATTAATAATATCTTTAAAATATTTTATGGTTTTTTTATGTTGTGTATAGCATCTAATATAAGTTATAAAACACAATATGTATTTTATAGGATTCAAATTCTAATTTAATTATAGTAAAAAATCTTGAGGTAGGAATTTTATTACCATTTGGGGTCTTAGTATACACTCATTGTCTTAATATTATTATTGTTTTGGTATGGATGTTTTGACCATGCCAGGTCACATGAGTGTGTGTGTGTGTCTCAGGAGACCCATATATTTTGTTTGATTCCATGAGTATTATTATGTATCTTATTATACAGGGTTGATTTTGGTCACATATACCAGTATATTGTTACTAATTCTCCTAATTCCATGTTTTTTATGCCTTTGTAATCTTTAACTTGTTTATGTGATTACCATGCCTTTGGAGGTATTTTTTCTGGTACTTGTTCAAGTAGAACATTGTAATACAGTTATCCCTTATAGGGGGGGTACATAGAGAATGTGTTGATGATGATAGTGGACCCGAACATAGAGTATAGTAATGAAAGGCTTGAGTCCAGACCCATGGCAGAAAAATTGGGGTATGATGACCTTATAGCCTAACCCAAGTCAAAGACAAGGTCAATGGTCTTGATTCATAACCCGTGATGAAGTTGATATGTTATAAACTTGTAGATCATTCTGAATTGATGACTTTTAACTCCTAATAGATATGTTCACTAGCCTTATGGATTGTTTTTTCCACGTCTGACATGATTATGATTATCTTTATGGCGCAGATCCAATGCAAGTACGATCGAGACCATTATTAACTTAGTTATGACACAAGTAATCAATTATTGACTGTTTATGATTGGATGGGAATTTATTTTATTATTTAATACACCTATTATACATGTGAAAAATATTTAAGGATGCATTGGTGGTATCCTATATGGTTTTTTTACTCACACCATGCATGGGAATCTCAATGTGTGTGCAGAATTCATGATCAATAATCTGAGTAAGGGAAATGTTCCATGGTAGATAGCTGAGTTGTGGAGAATGGATTTGGTAGAAAAAATAGAATATAATCCTAAGGATTTATTTAGTGTTTCTATTTATTTATCTTATTTCACTCTATACTCTAGTTTGGCTATCCGCATTGGGATCCTGGTGTATTTATTAATACAACATGCATGTTATTTTTTATTATATTATAATTATTATTCATTCAACTTTATTACTCTGATTTTTTTATATTTATTTATATTTTTGGCATATTTATATGATATTGAGTGTATAGTGTCTCCATTAATGGTTTTTGGACCATCACTGTTATTCATCAACCTCTTGTATATGGGGAAGCGTGCATGAGATCTTTTTTCTCTTTATATTAGACCCAGTGGTTCAGATCACGGTGTTATAATAGTGGTATTATTTTAACATTTTTAGTATGATATTTTTTTTGAACATTGAATTTATTTTCCAAAGTTTTAAAGGATTCTATTTTTAACATTTTTAATACAAATGAATTTTCCCGCCATATTCATTAGTTTTTTTAAGAAACATACTCTCAATTTTTTTATGTTTTTTCAATGAAATTTATATTCCCTTTTTATTGTGAAATATTTTCTTAAAAGGTATTAAAAATATAGAGTGTATTTCTTATTTTTTTACCAAGTAAATCTTAATGATCTCATAAAAGTTTTTTACATATATACCAATATCCTGTAATGTTTTATATACCTCACTACTAATATAATATAATTATATCATCCAAATTATTTCTCAATATGTATTATTATTATGTTATGTTAATTTTTTCCTGATACCCATTTATTTTTAACGGTTTAATTAATCTATGATGTAACTATTAATTTCCTTAGTATCATGTAGAACATGTATGTATGGTTTATCGTTATGTGGTGGGTGGAAAAATTATATCCTTCTAACAAACTGGGTAATATTTTATTCCTAATGAGATTATGATGATATAAGGGTGGTTAGACCAAGTATACTATGTTAATTAATTCATATAGATATCCCAAGTCCACAATGTTATGTAAAGGGGGTTGGCCTAGCCCATTTTGATGTGAATTTCATGGTAGTTAGCCTTAACATATGTTATAACTTATATTCTTATGTTTGTTCCATATACTAATATTATGAAATATATCTATGATATGTTCAAATAACTCATTATTATTGACTCATGTTTCCACACTCCCATAGGTCATGTCATATATTATGATAAAATAATTATACCATAACTCATATTTTAAGATCTATGTTTTATTGGGTATGACTACCTTTTCTTATGACCATGTACCTTGATTATATTCACATAAAGACATTTATATCTTATTATATTTGATTTGTATCTCTTATGTTTACCCATACTGATCATTTTAGCTCACCCTTTATTATGTTTTTATTCCCTAGGTTGTGAAGTATGGTATTATGTATGATATTTATAAAAGGGTATCATATGAGAAGGCTATATGTAGGATATTTTTAAAATGTTTTAAAATAATATTTATGTATGTCTATTCTATACAGACACTAATCTCTTGTATTCTAGGGTTTGATTTATTGTTATATATAATGAGTATTCATGTAAAATGATGTAATATGAGTTTATCTTGTTCTCATGTCACCTCATCACTGATGATTTTATCATTATTATTACTTGAATGAACACTATAACTATGTCTTTTTTCTCTGATCTTTTGGATTACTCAATTTATCTTTCTTGTTCATGTCTGTTACATCCACCTTGGGTTGTTCTATCTATTTTAATGAGATGTTTTTTGGATAATATATTATAAATGATTAATTGAATAATCATGATCTACTATTCCTATTTGTAAGTTTTGGAGGACCAAATCCATACTTCCATAAATAGATATGGGGTTCTATGATCATAATCTAAGGTGGGTGGATATTATTCACTCTTTATGGTATTTTTTTTCTTTATCACATGATTGGTGTGATCATATTATATTTTCATATATTAGGCACTTATAAAATTATTATTTTTAGCTAATTTGATAAATTTTCATTTTCTTTAATTGTCAAGGATGGATAAATGGTGGATTTTTTCCTAAGAAGTTGATTTGGGTTTAAAAGTTTTTTATTAATGGATTTTTTTTTCATTTTAAATTTTTTAAATTTAAGTATGGGTTTTGATGGATCTCTTTTGTAAATCCATTTCATAATATAAAATTATTTTGTGAAATTTAATTTTTTAATTGGGTAAGCAAAAAGATATGGAATTATTGAATATATACATAATTTCTAGTTATTTTTTATATATTTAATTTTCCATAATTGTTTCAGATTTAGAATATATTTTCCTAAAATTTGGGAAACACTCAGGTGGGTGATGATCCAAATAGGATGTATGTTATGATCATAGAAATAATTTTATGTTATATTATAGTTTATTGGCTCATGAATCCTTGAACTATACCAATTATTTATTGAATTTATATTTGGGTATAACCAAGAAAAAGGTTAATTTTTTAAGGAAAGTAATTGGTGTTTTTATTTTTATCTTCTATATTTATTATCTAGATTCATGATAAAAATTTTAAATGTGATAATTTGTTTTCAATTTGATTGGTTACATGATTTTGTATATTTCAATGTTTTATAGGACCAAAATCATGGGATATCCTACTATTTATTCATAATCACCCATTCACATACATATCATTGTGCATATAAATGTTTTGTGCCCTGATAGAAGTGTCGGGGAGGCTCTGATACTATTTTGGGATAGATTGTAAGAGTTAAGTTCATGGTGGGCATAGAGGTGTTTGGACATGTGTCAGTGGAGGATTAGGACCATTAAAACTAAATTAATATTATTAGTTGTTTGTCATGTTATGTAAGGATTTGATACATGTGACTTATAGATCCCACTACACTATTTTTTTAGATGCGTTAAATTAAAATAAATTTCTCAATTTGGTTTCTAAATAAATGTTTCATTATAATTAAATGATAGTGGTTATTTTATTTAATAGAAAATGATTACCCAATGAACTTTTATATCCAATGAAATTATTTTCTAGCCTATAGTGATTGGGGAATGTATTTAAGTCCTTGTGGAAATCCTATGTTGGGTATTAGGTTTTGGGATCCTATGTTTAGGTAATCACAAAATGGTATCATAGATGGGTTTTTAAGGTTATTTTTTGTGTTCATTTTATTTATATTTAATACGGTGTTCAAAACTAAAGAGTTTCCAGCAAAAATAAATATTTATCCTTTATATTCTGAGACTTTAGTTTCTATGATGTTTATAGAGGATAGGTGATAGTAAGGATCCTTTTAAGATATTGGTTTACTATTCTATGTAGGTGTATAAATCCATAATGGTTTGACCTGGGTAGTATATCCACTCATAATGGTTGGAATATGTGTAGATGATGCACCTTTGTATTAGATATCAAAAATGGTTTTTTTATGAAACTTTAGAAGATTTTTGAATTTTTTTAACTTTAAGATGATTGATTTGAAATTAATAATTGTTTCAGAGTCAAACATGATTAGTGAATGAATCACTATAGAGGAATGGAACTTGTTTGAACAATAATTAAGATTATGTTTTTTTTGGGATGAATGATTTAGATGATGGAATTTCTATACAGTTATAGTATGATTTTCATTCCTTTATTTTATTATTTCATAGTTTCCCTATGAAGAGAATTTTTAATTAAGGAATATACTTAGAATTTACGGTGTTAGAACATGTAAAAATAAGGAATAACTTTTTTTTAGAGTGTTCTGGAATATATAAATTTGTTTGTTTGAGTTATCTAAATATTTAGACCTAGGTTAGATTATTAGTGGCCTAATAAAATCTACCATGGTTCTAAGTTCTGGAAGAAAAATCCTATTATATTTATGGGTGATGGTAGAGTAAAAGGATTTGGGGATAGGTTGGATTAAATCAAAATGATCTTTATTTTTTGCATACCCCTTTGATGTCGAAGGTGGTGTCTATTTCTTGAAGGAATATCTCATTATTATGGGGAGATGGTATTGGAAGAAAAATAGTTTATGATTTAATATGTCTTGGATTCTAAAATATATTTAGTTATAATTTTTTACCATATAAATTTATTGTGTGTAAATCTTAAGAATCACTAGGGCTAGAGTAGGGTAACATAACAGTGCTAGAGTATATTTCTCACTTTAGGGTGTTGGTGTATTTCACTAATGTTGATTATAAATTATATTATCAATGTTCAAATATAATTATTACTCCCTAGACTATGATTTTATTAGAAATTAGTCTTAATTATTTACCAATAGATGTAGGGTGATAAATTAGGCAGACTTTTTTGAGGTTAGAATGATGGATTTTAAAGAAGTAAAGGTTTTTCTTCCTAAGGTAGAGAGAGGAAAGAATTTATCTGAAGGGAAAAAATATTTTGGATGATGTTTCTAAGTAGATAGTCTATTAAATGAAATTGTAATGCTTGAGATCTTCTCAATAGAGGGGGTATCTTTTATGTTACTAGTGCAGCTTCATAAAACATCTATGGAAAGATTATCATAATGATCTGAGGACAAGTCATGAGTGTTGAAATCATGGGCATTTGAATTTGTTTTATAGTTTTTTATATCATGTCTCTATCATTATAGGTTCCAACATAATCTTGAGATCATGTATGTGTGTTGATAATCCAAATTGTGTTGTAATTGAGTTAAATATGGGATCTTATAGAAATTCATATTAGGTTTATGATCATATGGGTAAGGGATGGTTGTTTTCTATAGATTATATATTGATGGAGTTTTAGGGGGACCTATGATAGTTATAGGAATTCTTATAATTTCTTCTACTAAAATATCAATTTTTTTATACGATAAATTCTCATTCATCCATGTCTACATGGGTAGTGGACTATGTTAATTTTCTTCTATTATTGGTTTTGTATTTCATAAAGAATTAGTTACCTCATTAAAAAAAAGTAAAATAGTGTAATATGATTCCATATTCTTCTATTGTGGTTAGAAATGTGTAGATCATATGGTACTTATTAGTACTATATATAGAAATGTATTATTACATAATCAGGTTGTAAGATATAATTAAATTCAAGAGTGATGTCAACTATTATAAATATATGATTTTCATTACATATCCTAATAGGATTGTTCACAAATTTCAAGGGGATTTGAATGTCTATTCTATCATGATAGACTGATCTATAAATACCTTAGGTTTTTAAGAATACTACTACCAATTTTTTCACTGGGGATTCATTTTAGTTTCTTGTAGTGGTGAATGATTTCTTAAAAGACAATTCAAAATACTTCTCTAGGATTCCACCATAGTGAGACATGGAGTTCTCAATTTATTTTTCACCTGGAATGAGTCCTAATTTATATCCATGATTTTTCAAAGTGCCTATGATCTATACAAGTTGAAGAATAATTTTTAGTATTTTGTTTAGAAATTATTTATTTTCACATGGGTTTTTCTATGTTCATTACGAGTCTTATTTTCCTTAAAGGTTGATGGTTGCATGAAGTTGTGCATTAACTATTGAAAGTTGAATCGGGTGATAGTAAATAAAAATTATCCACTTCCTTGAGTCAATGAAATTTTTAATGAGTTAAAATGATCCTTTTTTATATTTAAGAAAGATTTATGTTTAGTAAATCACCTATTGACAATAAATAATGTGAAAACTCTAAATATCGTATTGATTAATAGGTATAGGAATTATTATTTTTTATGATTTTTTTTATAATTACTAATTTTCCATATATTTTTATGTCCATAATAAGTTTTTTATTCCACAATTATCATGACTTGTAAATGGTGGGTGGTATAGATGATATTCATGCTTATTTATGATTAGAGAAATATCATATAGACCATTTTTAGACTACGATGGATATGTTTTTAGAGCACATATTGTATGAGAAGCTACCCAAATGTTAGTTTTCGATGAGGGAGGATAACTTCCTAGGACATTTGATTTCTAATAAGGGTGTCTTAGGGGATCTAGAGAATGTCATTGTGATGATTTCTTGGTATCTTCGAAAGAATGTATCCAACATTCATAGTTTCCTCATATTGGAAAGATACATCAATTCTTAATTCAGGGCCTTTTTTATGTTAGTGGTTCTAACTAATAATGTGATGTAATTTTATTAGGAATAGAAGTTTCATAAATAGTTTCTTATTTGATGAAATTTTGAACTTCTATTCCATTTTTAATAATTATATTTTTTTAGTGAATTGTACTCCATTTATTATGATGTATCTACAAAAAAAAGGTATACAGTTATGTAAGTGGATATTATTTTTTCTTATTGATTAAGGATTTTGAGAAAACTTTACATGACCATTACCATACATGATCTTGAGTTAATGATAGTTTTTATTATATTTAAATTTTAGAGAAATTACCTATTTAGTAAAAGGATTATAATAAATTTCAATGTAAATAGTGTGACATGTGTCATCTCCAAACATTATTTTTTCCTCAGGTATTGGAAATGGGTAGAGAATATTTATGTCATTTATATTATGTTTTCATATATATTAGGTATGTATAAGGTTATTATAGATTCCTTGAGTTGGAAATCCCAAGTGGTGAATAAATCAAGGATGTAATGGTAACTGATTGGAATGATTGAGAGTTTACTTCTTGAAGAACATAAAGAAGGAATTAGTGTGAGAATACATCAGATAGGAATTTCATATAATTTTTTTAACCAACTAAATGATATAAAAGGACTAATGTTGAATTTGATAAGGCTATTAAAACATTAAATTATCATAAGTTCATTGAAGGGTGGTCGGTATTGACCGACTCGATGCTTTACATTCGAGATAGGATAGTGGTCCCGTTGAGTTTAAGGATGGATATTATGTGTTAATTAAATAATATCAGTTATTAAGTTAATACTACTATGTAAAGGATGTATTATAAAATTAGATGAAAATTTTGGTTGGCAGTAATGAATATGGATATAATAAAACATGTATCTTAGTGCTTTCTTAATCGTTTGATTAAGGTGGATCATCAGTGACCTGAAAAAAATTCATCCATTGAATTTTTCCAATATATATATAGTATGATATCATAATTTATTACATGGATGATTTACCAAAATCAAAAAAATAATTATGATGTGATATGGGTGACTATGGATCAACTCATAATGTTATACACCTTCATTTCTATTCAGAAGATGTTCTCAAATAAGAATGTGGGTTAGTAGTATGTGGATTATGTGGATAAGAACTATGGTGTTTCATCATATATTAGGTAAGATTTATATCCTAAAATTATTTAGAAAAATTTGAGACATTTTAAACAAGTGATGGGAACAGATATGAAGAAGCGTACATCATGTCATGCTTAGATGAATAGGTAGATGAAACTGAACATAAAAGCTTTGGAATATGTTTGTTAATTTTTTATACTAAATTTATTTATATCATTGGAGGAAAAAGAAGAAATGTTTTAGTTTTTATTCTATAAAAACTATAATTTATTGATTATGGTGTCTCGAATCAATGAATTTTATAGAGACTCATGTTGGTCACTATTGTATTGGACCTAATTTGGGTAAAGATCCTTGTTAAAAACTATGTTGTTCAAAGAGATTAAAGATTGGGTTCATCTAATTCATAAGATATTAGTGAAAAATCCTTCAGTATAGAAATATTATTCTAATCTTCAGTGATGGTATTTGGTGATTTTAGTTAGATATTGGGTAGTATTGAGATTTTCTTGATGTCATGGACATATATGACTCCAATAATTGTTAAAGTTCTAGTACTAATATGAGGGTCAATTTGAGTTTTTGTAGGGAATAATATATTGGCCTGTTTATTAGAGTTTCCATTAATGTATGCTATAATACACAATGTGTTCTATTTCTCTCAACTAAGTATGTACCAAACAGATGAATCCCATGTTTTTTCCTATGATGGATTATATAAGGAACTATAACTGATCCATGTAGAAAGGCCAATGGGGATTTAGGATATGTAAGTGGGGATTTTGAGAGGATGGATTATTGCACTAGGGAGGGTATCATGGAAGTATGACACATTCAATATGAAATATGGAAAAGATAGAGGATCATATATAAAATATAAATGCTAAAATTATTCAAGGTAAATAATGACCAGTGAATTTTCAGTGATAAATGGTTGTATATTGGGGAGAATTTTTATGTCCCGAGATAGATTGGTATATCTCATTTTTTATTTTAGTGGATTATGGTCATGTTTTTTATTTTTTAGGGAGGTAGTGGCCACTTCATGATAAGGGTACACAATCCCTGAATAATATGTTGTAGGACCTTTTAGGTCACTTAGGTGAGGATATAGTGAGTTCGCAATTAGTTCATAGTTTTGAGTGACTGTGTAACAACCCGGACCCGAACAGCCACCCAAACAGTGCTAAACAAGTCGAGTGTTACTACCTTAGGCACACCTCCCCGAATGCCAAAGGCTGCCGACTAGCAGTGAGGGTCTTATAGGTATAGTGGGGAGGTTATACCCACTCATAGGTTAATAATAATGGTACTGGTATGAGTATAATAATAAAGATGCAGCGGAATATACAACTCAGTAGACTCGAACCAGACCCGCAAAGCGGAAGCACATTCAATATCAATAAACAGCAGAAGCAATAAATATAAACAACAACAACGAAAATAAACACAACAGCATGTTGATCACTTGTAACTACTACTGAACAACAAAACATGCATCCAAATCAGGTCATACATATCTAAATATAGAGGGTTCCAATGGCTAACCAACTGTAGCTATAAACAAGCATGATGATATAGGAAAGTATGCAAAACATATTAAACTCTAGCTAGGCATGACCTCAAGGTCCATACCATCTCCATGAAATAGCTAATGAATCATAGCTCCTGAATCTAGCCTCTTTCCTGCACATAAATCCATAAAGGTTTCACGTGTCCTGAAGGTCCCATGTAGGGTGTGAGAAGAATCTCAGTAGGATACCACCCAACAGTGCATACCTAATATAAGTGTTTAAGAAGGCATGCATTTATAAAAAAATCAGTAAATGTAATGATGCACATGTAACGCCCCGACCCTAGTTACCTAGAGTCGGTGCATTATTACATAACATTGGCATGATCAAGAGAAAGATCAAGTCTCAAAAGACCGATTAGTTTAGTAGCCTTGGAATAACTAGATACATCCATAAATTTTTACATTACATCATAAAAAAACATCTTGTCTTCATATCCCCTCATACTATCCCTGCAGGTCATTCATAAATTACTTCTTCATAATCCTGGGAAAAATAAAACATTGAAAGGGGTGAGCTCAGATGCTCAGTAAGGATAACATTATAGCAGAAGCTTTCATAGATAAGCATAAACACTTAAGGCAGTTTATAACTAAAACAAAAGACTTTTAAACTTGAACTTCAGCATAAAATGGCAAAGATAAAATAAAATAATGTCATTTACTTACTCACATGGATATTCTACTAGTCGAACAATCTCATGCATTATCAATAACCACTTTCATAATGATGGAATGCATAATGCCAGACTATCATAACCACATAGCCAAGGCCTCGTGCCAAGACTACAAATAAGATTTTGCCAAGGCCTTGTGCCAATACACTAGTTTGTCTCATGAGACCTACCGATGCATCGAGGAGCTATAGAGGGCTCCACCCGTCACTTATTAAGTTCAATGCATCCCTCATATGAACAGGTTTAAACATAACATAAACATTCGTATTAAAACTAGCATACGAAATGTCAAGACTTTAACCACAAACCATGAATGGTATAAAAATAGCACATCCACAGTCAAACATAACTCATTCGATACAATATGGAAGATTGTATTGTATCACATTAACCTCAATCAAGAATAATAAAGTATGTTGACATATATGAAAATAATCATCAAAACTATTTGAGAGAAATATCCCATTTTTTCTTGAAATCATTTAAAAATCACACTATTTGTCAAGAAGCCATTTAAAAATAGATTTTTGAATAAAAGTGTCCCATACCACTTTGAAACTTTTTTTAAAAGGAGTTTTAATTTATAAACTTTAATGTCCATATAAATAAATCCTTAAAACCATTTTTAAAACATGGACATTAATGAGAAAGATTTAGATGAATAAGTCTTTAAAACATTTAAAAATGGTATTTTAGTTAGAGATTCTAACCAAAAGAGAGACACTTGAATACAAATAATTGAGGTAATCAAAACTTTGTAATATCATGAGAATAAAGGGATTCATGATATACTATGTCAAAGTACATTATATACACCACATAAAAGTGATTTGGTGTATATCATCAAAGAAGTCTCAATGGAATGTAAATTGAGATGAAATCTCTCATAAAGGCTGTATCCTTAGGTTAACGACATAATTATGTGTGAAAAATATAAATACACTAAATATGATTCGATATTCAGTTTAAAAAAATCAAAGGACATTCACACATATTCTTTTAAAAACAAGACCAACGAATTGGATGTTTAACTCAACAAATGGAGAATGAGTTAAAATTACTCTTATCAAATTCATATTAATGACTTGAGAATTATCAATGGAGTGATTATGTGTATCAAAAGTATATCCATAGGAAGGGGAGTGGAAATTATGACATAATCAACTGAATAGTGATTCCACACATAATCTTGGGGTAATATAATCAATGAAATATGCGTAAAGCCAAATGAGTGGAAACTGAAATCTCAAATTCCCTTATCGATTAGGTAACTTACGAAAAATACACCCATGAAAGAAGGATTATACCATGAAGATGTAAATACCCATAAATTAAAGTATGTTTCACAATGAATACAATCATGGGCAGTACACATACACCACATGCAATAATTAAGTAGTGAACAATTGAATTCTCACGAAATTAAGAGTGAGTTAAGAAACCCCTTACTTTGTACTTTTTCCTTGGTCGACGGTAGGTTTACCTCCTGTATAATGGTGAAATAATTCTTATTGAATTATACAAGAATCATTTACTTTAATATGATATCATATATGATCTTTTAACATTTATTTGTTAATAATATCTTAGAATTATCGTCATTTCGGGTGTTAACGGGTTCATTTTACTTTATATTCTTTGTTATGTGAGCCATATTCGTTATTAATGGGATGTATATTATTCATATCCATAATGATATCAAGTCCTTAGATACTATTTTTAAATCATCAAATTATAATTATACTTGAATGGATATGATGGAGAATGAATCTCATCGCGTTCGTGGAGACGGTAGTCCGTACATACGCACGAGCGACAATATCATTCTTTTGATATTAAAATAATATATAATTGGATGTTATATCATATATACAGAATCATTATCATGTTATATTTATTATTTACATGAGTTACACATCATTATTATACCCATCCAAATAATAATATATTGAATAACAATTACACCACGACGTGGAGACGGTAAGCCGTACGTACGCACGTATGGTGACATGTTATTCAAAGGATGGATAGAATAATGAATATGGTTGTACCATATTTATAATAATATCACAGTATATATATGATACTGTAGTTATTATTTTATAATGGTAATAACAAAGAAAGAGGAAGTGGAAGAAGAAAGGAACTTGAAAAGTGGTGGTGAAAACATTACCTCTTCTTCGGGTTCTTCCTTTTGATTTGATCAAAAGGGCTCCTTAGGTTGGATTTCTGATCAAACTAATGCCTCTAGGTTGTATTGAGGGAATTTGATATAGTATTTTGTCAGGGTTTGGCCGAACCAAAGGGCTTTTAAGGTGTGAAGAAATGAGAAGGAGTGCCCTTTTATAAGAGGGGTGAGGGGCACCTTTGGAAAAGCTAGAAATATTAATTTATAATAAATTTATATTCGGTTTATAATGGCTCCAAAGTTTATTATTTAAATTTTAAGGTGGTTATGGGTCTAAAACAACTCAACCAATAGAATTTAGACAGGTTTGGGTCATTATATTAACCTTATCTTTAAGTATTAACTCTTAGTTAATTAGTTTCACTTTTACAATGTCTCTTTGTATTTTTATATTATATGGTTAATAAACTTACGATATACATCAAAGCGACCCCCAAGTGGTCCATTAATGATGAACCTATCATGATATAAGTCTCTTGGCCGAACCTTATATTTTTAGGAATTTAATATCAATTAATAATATAATATTTGTTTTAAGAACTCTTTTATGTCAATTTTGACACTATTCAATAGTTGGTTTTTTTGAAACTCATAAAATATTGATTACTTCTAAAAAAGTAAATTAAATAAATCCTAATATATCATATTATCCTATAAAATTATTTTAATTAATTAAAAGTTTCATATTATATTTATTTGGGTATTTATAATATCAATTATTTTAATTTTTCACTATTAAAGTAATTAATTCATCATCATTGTGTCATAAATAAATTAAATTATTTAATGTCTAAAAATTATAAATAAAATATAATTATGTAGGAAATATTTTTATCTTTCTAATGAATATTTATAATCTAAAATCCAACATATATAACCCTCTGTAACAATTGTTTTGTTAAAAGATATATGCTTGTGTCATTTTTGTATTTATTTTAACTTAATTAAAATAAAGTGTCATTATCATTTACAAGTGGATCCATGGGGTCCCAAAATCGACCCAAAGATGCCCATGGTCGACCATGTATCAACCAATATGGTTAAGACACATTTTAGGGTAATTTAGTATTATTATAATATTATTTTTTAACCCTTGTTTACCGGATTTACCCTTTAACCATGGTAAATAAAATATTTACCGAAGTAATTATCCAAAATGTTTAAAAATAAAAGTTACCTATTTACACAATTTGAAAATCCTGATTCCAAATATGGAATCCATTTTTTCAAATTCAAAACACAGAAGTGGCAGAAATTAATTTAAAATTAATTCTCGTTGTTAAAACAAAAAGCGTGTTTTTTAGAGATAATAACTATCAAAAGATTGTCACTTGTTTATGTATGGTTTAAATGTGAAATTATGTTCAATGACCCACATTGTATTACATGGTAAAAATATATTATAAATATACTTTAAAACCACTCAAATTCATAATTTATCACTATTAATTATTTTTATTAAAAAAGTTTTTTTTAATTAAAATTTAGTAATTTTCACTATTCATCAAAATATGAAAGTTATCCGAAAAGTACCAAAATTTCACCCTAGGATAATTTCGATATTCCGAATCCAAAAATGAAGTCCATTTTGAGAGATAGAATTTATAAAATTTCAAAAAGTATGTATTACTATTCATAACGGCTAGTTTGATTGGTTATGGTGTGTTAAAATCTCGAAGTTGCGTACAATGCACGCCATTGCATTATTCAAAAGGAAACATACCGAGGAAGCTTGGGGTGTTACATTCTCCCCTCCTTAAATAAATTGCGTCCTCGCAATTTTTAAAATTTTTCTTGGGAATATAATGGAAAGTCCCACATCGGAAAAAGAGTCAATAAAACTATCACTTTAAAAGAAAGAAAGAGAGGTATAAGGGTCATCCAAGATAACCCATACTCGGATTCCATGTAGGAAAACATGGATATGGATGATAAACTAAGTGTCAAGTTCTGATGGAGAGGGATAGAAATCATGATCAGGAGAAAGTTAACAATAAGAAAACCACGAACTTGTGTTGGGACAAACGACCATTAGTCTCCTAGTAGGAAAGTAAACGGACAACATTTTTTTTAAGTTACATTACATAAGGACGAGGAATTCATTTATGATATTGAATAAGAACATTAAGAGATATACTTACTTTTTAAGTAGAGTTTCATTCTTTAATAAATTTCCACCACTAACTCAATTTTTTTTAAACGATGAGTATTCAAGAAGACTTGGTCACACTGGAAGAGCTAGAATAAACTTCTATAGAATCACATGATCCATGCAGGATAAACTATATATTTACATTGTCTTTGAAGATTAATCAAAACCAAAATGGTTAGTGAATGATCTAATGATCCCCCAAAAGGATATTCCTTGAGATAAATATGCACTAATCTTAATTTCTAAAATTAAACCAACAATACCCCAAAGTTAAATAAATACCATTCAATAATCAATTGTCCTTAAAATCCTTCAATATAATCCAAACTAATATTGAAACCCAAAACATAGAAGAATTTGATTATGTAGTCTCCCATGTTAAATTGTATCTCCAAATGACATCAAATACTCTTAAAGTCACATACTTAAAAGTAATTAACATCATCACATATTCTCTGTTATTGGTTAATCATTTCCATAAATAACCCAAATCACTATAAATCCACAATAAAAACGTAGATAAAAATCTACCATTACTCTACAAATGAAACCCCATTGTATTCTATTTTCCTTGGGCATATAGTGTTCCCAACAAAGCGAACATCTTCCAAAATAACATTTATCACTTAATCACCAAATCATTTTCATATACCAAGGGTATTCATTTGATAAGACATAAGAACCCAAATCATATTATTATTGATCAATAAAATCATTTAACAAAAAAATAGTCACACTAACCAGGGACTTCACGTAGTCCAGTGGTAGGCGATAAATCCCAATCGCACTTTGGTTGTGGGTTCGATTCCCACAGCTTTGTCCGACGCGACGGGTTGTCACATGGTCTACGTGTTGTCCTTTTTCAAAAACTATATTTTATAATATTTCCAAAATGAGATAAATTCCTCAAAATAACATAATTTAACCACAAATGTTATATCATACCTTGCATTTTCATCCCAAATTATAATAACTTATAATTTTCTCAAACCCCAATGATCATATAAAACCAAATGGTTATTTATACCTATATCCACAAGAGAAGAGACAATTCTTCCTCAAATATCATTCTCACATGGAAAACTGCGGGGTTACAAATACAAGAGAAAATTATTACAAAGTAAACCCATCAACAAGGAGTGCTAATACTTTTTAAATTTTTCTCAAACCATTTATTTCCACATAGCTTCTTCTTTGACCAAGAAAATATCCTATAGAATAGGACATTCACTCGGGTAATGGCCAGGTCCCCTATATTTATGGAAAATGACTGTAAATGGACTCTTGGGACCATTTTTATCTTCTTCCATAGTACTCTTCATTTTTCTTCGGCAATTCTTCACTTTATGTCCTTCCTTCCCGCACGTAAAACATATCGTTGTCCCATTGAGACACTTTCCTGGGTGCCTCTTTCCACATTTCCTGCATGATGAAAATTGAGGGTTCTTTTCTCCATGGTCTCCATTGCTGGAGCTCTTATCATTTATCACCTTTCTCTTCCTTGTTGAGTCTGGGAGTTGGTTAATATATATGTTGTTGATCATATTTTTGGAAAACTGATTTGGCATAAAGGCGATATCTTTTACGCCTATCAACATTCCATTTTGTTACTCATTGCCACCATTGTTCCCACCTTGTACATCATTCTCAAATTCACTATGACTTCCTTGGAATCCATCCATTGACTAAAACCAGAAATCATTGTGTGAGTAACAGTAGTCGTAAAATCATTTAGAGATTAAAATGTCACCATATTCTCAATTTGAAACATATTAGGATTAACTAAGGTCATTTACTCTCATCTTATATATATATTGCTTAAATCGGTTTTTAAAGAAAATGTAAATTATCCTAAGCATATCCCCCGGGAGTGTCGTAACCAAGAGTGCAGCAAGGCCCGTTGTCGTGCACCAGTTCCCGTTCGAGTCTAGCTCAAAGCGGTGTTTTTGGGTTTTACCCCTAGGTACATCTGTGCCAGAGCCGCCTCTACCTACTCGTATCCAGATAGGGATGTATTGCTCGGAAAACTCACAAAATCTCTACAATACCAAAATTCTAGGAAGTTCTTTTATACTAATCCTCAAAGTTCATCTTAGGTCTACGTGCTCTAATCAGAGTTTATCTAAATCTAGCTTCCAAGGTTTGTACTAAACTTCCTCTGATACCAACTGTAATGCCCCGACCCTAGTTACCTAGAGTCGGTGCATTATTACATAACATTGGCATGATCACGAGAAAGATCAAGTCTCAAAAGACCGATTAGTTTAGTAGCCTTGGAATAACTAGATACATCCATAAATTTTTACATTACATCATCAAAAAAACATATTGTCTTCATATCCCCTCATACTATCCCTGCAGGTCATTCATAAATTACTTCTTCATAATCCTGGGAAAAATAAAACATTGAATGGGGTGAGCTCAAATGCTCAGTAAGGATAACATTATAGCAGAAGCTTTCATAGATAAGCATAAACACTTAAGGCAGTTTATAACTAAAACAAAAGCCTTTTAAACTTGAGCTTCAGCATAAAATGGAAAAGATAAAATAAAATAATGCCATTTACTTACTCACATGGATATTCTACTAGTCAAACAATCCCATGCATTATCAATAACCACTTTCATAATGATGGAATTCATAATGCCAGACTATCATAACCACATAGCCAAGGCCTCGTGCCAAGACTACAAATAAGATTTTTCCAAGGCCTTGTGCCAAGACACTAGTTTGTCTCATGAGACCTACTGATGCATCGAGGAGCTATAGCGGGCCCCACCCGTCACTTATTAAGTCCAATGCATTCCTCATATGAACAGGTTTAAACATAACATAAACATTCGTATTAAAACTAGCATACGAAATGTCAAGACTTTAACCACAAACCATGAATGGTATAAAAATAGCACATCCACAGTCAAACATAACTCATTCGATACAATATGGAAGATTGTATTGTATCACATTAACCTCAATCAAGAATAATGAAGGATGTTGACATATATAAAAATAATCATCAAAACTATTTGAGAGAAATATCCCCCTTTTCTTGAAATCATTTAAAAGTCACACTATTTGTCAAGAAGCCATTTAAAAATAGATTTTTGAATCAAAGTGTCCCATACCACTTTGAAACTTTTTTTAAAAGGAGTTTTAATTTATAAACTTTAATGTCCATATAAATAAATCCTTAAAACCATTTTTAAAACATGGACATTAATGAGAAATATTTAGATGAATAAGTCTTTAAAACATTTAAAAATGGTATTTTAGTTAGAGATTCTAACCAAAAGAGAGACACATGAATACAAATAATTGAGGTAATCAAAACTTTGTAATATCATGAGAATAAAGGGATTCATGATATACTATGTCAAAGTACATTATATACACCACATAAAAGTGATTTGGTGTATATCATCAAAGAAGTCTCAATGGAATGTAAATTGACATGAAATCTCTCATAAAGGATGTATCCTTAGGTTAACGACATAATTATGTGTGACAAATATAAATACACTAAATATGATTGGATATTCAGTGTAAAACAATCAAAGGACATTCACACATATTCTTTTAAAAACAACACCAACGAATTGGATGTTTAACTCAACAAATGGAGAATGAGTTAAAATTACTCTTATCAAATTCATATTAATGACTTGAGAATTATCAATGGAGTGATTATGTGTATCAAAAGTATATCCATAGGAAGGGGAGTGGAAATTATGACATAATCAACTGAATAGTGATTCCACACATAATCTTGGGGTAATATAATCAATGAAATATGCGTAAAGCCAAATGAGTGGAAACTGAAATCTCAAATTCCCTTATCGATTAGGTAACTTACGAAACATACACCCATGAAATAAGGATCATACCATGAAGATGTAAATACCCATAAATTAAAGTATGTTTTTACAATGAATACAATCATGGGCAGTACACATACACCACATGCAATAATTAAGTGGTGAACAATTGAATTCTCACGAAATTAAGAGTGAGTTAAGAAACCCCTTACTTTGTACTTTTTCCTTGGTTGACGGTAGTTTTACCTCCTGTATAATGGTGAAATAATTCTTATTGAATTATACAAGAATCATTTACTTTAATATGATATCATATATGATCTTTTAACATTTATTTGTTAATAATATCTTAGAATTATCGTCATTTCGGGTGTTAACGGGTTCATTTTACTTTATATTATTTGTTATGTGAGCCATATTCGTTATTAATGGGATGTATATTATTCATATCCATAATGATATCAAGTCCTTAGATACTATTTTTAAATCATAAAATTATAATTATACTTGAATGGATATGATGGAGAATGAATCTCATCGCGTTCGTGGAGACGGTAGTCCGTACATACGCACGAGCGACAATATCATTCTTTTGATATTAAAATAATATATAATTGGATGTTATATCATATATACAGAATCATTATCATGTTATATTTATTATTTACATGAGTTACACGTCATTATTATACCCATCCAAATAATAATATATTGAATAACAATTACACCACGACGTGGAGACGGTAAGCCGTACGTACGCACGTATGGTGACATGTTATTCAAAGGATGGATAGAATACTGAATATGGTTGTACCATATTTATAATAACATCACAGTATATATATGATACTGTAGTTATTATTTTATAATGGTAATAAGAAAGAAAGAGGAAGTGGAAGAAGAAAGGAACTTGAAAAGGGGTGGTGAAAACATTACCTCTTCTTCAGGTTCTTCCTTTTGATTTGATCAAAAGGGCTCCTTAGGTTGGATTTATGATCAAACTAAGGCCTCTAGGTTGTAGTGAGGGAAGTTGATATAGTATTTGGGCAGGGGTTGGCCGAACCAAAGGTCTTTGAAGGTGTGAAGAAATGAGAAGGAGGAGTGCCCTTTTATAAGAGGGGTGAGGGGCACCTTTGGAAAAGCTAGAAATATTAATTTATAATAAATTTATATTCGGTTTATAATGGCTCCAAAGTTTATTATTTAAATGTTAAGGTTGGTATGGGTCGAAAAAAACTCAACCAATAGAATTTAGATAGGTTTGGGTCATTATATTAACCTTATCTTTAAGTATTAACTCTTAGTTAATTAGTTTCACTTTTACAATGTCTCTTTGTATTTTTATATTATATGGTTAATAAACTTACTATATACATCCAAGCGACCCCCAAGAGGTCCATTAATGATGAACCTATCATGATATAAGTCTCTTGGCCTAACCTTAGATTTTTAGGAATTTAATATCAATTAATAATATAATATTTGTTTTAAGAACTCTTTTATGTCAATTTTGACACTATTCAATAGTTGATTTTTGTGAAACTCATAACAGATTTATTACTTAGAACAAAGTCAATTAAATCAATCCTAATATATCATATTATCCTAGAAAATTATTTTAATTCATTAAAAGTTTCATATTATATTTATTTGGGTATTTATAATATCAATTATTTTAATTTTTCACTATTAAAGTAATTAATTCATCATTATTGTGTCATAAATAAATTAAATTATTTAATGTCTAAAAATTATAAATAAAATATCATTATGTAGGAAATATTTTTATCTTTATAATGAATATTTATAATCTAAAATCCAACATATATAACCCTCTTTAACAATTGTTTTGTTAAAAGATATATGCTTGTGTCATTTTTGTATTTATTTTAACATAATTAAAATAAAGTGTCATTATCATTTACAAGTGGATCCATGGGGTCCCAAAATCGACCCAAAGATGACCATGGTCGACCATGTATCAACCAAAAGGGTTAAGACACGTTTTAGGGTAATTTAGTTTTATTATAATATTATTTTTTAACCCTTGTTTACCGGATTTACCCTTTAACCATGGTAAATAAAATATTTACCGAAGTAATTATCCAAAATGTTTAAAAATAAAAATTACCTATTTACACAATTTGAACATCCTGATTCCAAATATGGAATCCATTTTTCCAAATTCAAAACACAGAAGTGGCAGAAATTAATTTAAAATTAATTCCCATTGTTAAAACAAAAAGCGTGTTTTTTAGAGATAATAACTATCAAAAGATTGTCACTTGTTTATGTCTGGTTTAAATGTGAAATTATGTTCAATGACCCACATTGTATTACATGGTAAAAATATATTATAAATATAATTTAAAACCACTCAAATTCATAATTTATCACTATTAATTATTTTTATTAAAAAAGTTGTTTTTAATTAAAATTTAGTAATTTTCACTATTCATCAAAATATAAAAGTTATCCGAAAAGTACCAAAATTTCACCCTAGGCTAATTTCGATATTCCGAATCCAAAAATGAAGTCCATTTTTAGAGATAGAATTTATAAAATTTCAAAAAGTATGTATTACTATTCATAATGGCTAGTTTGATTGGTTATGGTGTGTTAAAATCTCGAAGTTGCGTACAATGCACGCCATTGCATTATTCGAAAGGAAACATACCGAGGAAGCTTGGGGTGTTACAGCAAAAATAAACACAAACTCCACTGGTGCTCAGTAGCCACCATAGAGTGTCACCTTCTTCGTCCAACGCCGGAATATCTGTCATCTAACCCGGCACCATGTGACCCCTAACACCGCAAGTCTCTAGTACCGACGTCCCGAAGGCACGCCTGAGAAACAGTAACCTAGAGGAACAGCGATGTCTGTCCTCAATAAGTAACCGGAGTTACTGCGATGTCTGCCCTCAAAATAAGTATCCGGAGGGATAGCGATGTCTTCGCTCAAAATAAAGTATCCGGAGGGATAGCGATGTCTGCCCTCAAAATAAAGTATCCAGAGGGATAGTGATATATGCCCTCAAATAACGGCGAGCCTCTTCCCCCAACCCAATAGCCTCAATGCTATCCCCTGAAGGTTCCTCACCTTCCACGTGGATTCCTACAGCAAGAACCCCCAAACCAATAGTACTCAAACCGCAACTAACGGGGTCCTCTACCCACACGAGTGGTTAAACCACCTTATAACAGAGTCTCTCTATGTGCACACTACTCAAAGTTTCTGGGTGAGCGGTAATCACCAAAATAATACCCAATCCACAACACCTTTGACACCTTGTGTCCCTGCAACCATGCCGCTCAAGTATAATGGTCTCGCCATCCCAGTAACCCAGGCCATGCCCAACCTAACAGTCATTCTACCACAAACCGACGCCCATGACGCCCAATCCCGTGGTCAGAACCACCCAACGTAACCCGAGCCATGCCCAACCTGTGATCAACATCACTCAACAATACCTAGGCCATGTATAGCAAAACCCGAAGGTTCCATCATATGCAATATCACACATCACATATATAATCACAATGGAAAACTTAAAACAATAAAGACAACAAAACAGTTGAATTACACTAGAAAGGTATTGTCCCATACTAGCACTGAGGTCTTGAGAGCCTCTAACGATTAATATCAGGCTTAATAAACTAAACTTATCAAATAAAACATCACAGTTCAATCATAACCATTTTGGCTTCCCCCAGCCAAAATTCCTCAATTGAGCAACGGCCCATCGCCTGGCCCCGCTCAAGAAAAATAGGTAAAAGGGCATAACCAAAGGCATCCCATGGGTCTAATGAACAATTTAATATTAAATATCATATAAAACTAGGTCCCTCTCAAAATACTTGAAAACACGTCGAAGGCCATGCCACCCAAATGACCATAAAAACACAAAACGGGGTATGCACCACCTACCTGAGACTCATACAATGATACTCCTCTGATAAAAGCCTCCAATTAGATCTAAAACATGGTAGATCTAAAAAAGAATCAAAACCACTCAAACCCCAATAACTTGTTCTAAAACAGAAATCAGAAAAACGACTTAAGAGGAATCAAGGCCTTACTGAGGGGGTTCCAACGGATCAACTGGTGTTTGAATTTAGTATCGGATGAAGAAACGGGAGGGAATTGAAGTCCTGGAAGCTTGGTTTGTGAAACCCGGTGACCCCCTATGCCCTCTACCTCAAAATGAGGCTACTGTCTGTTTTAGAAAAAAAGAAACTACACAACATGTACTTTAGGACTACATGTCGTGTATCATTTTACTGTTCATAAGATGACTGATATTTCTCCGACTTACTTTCCAGAACATGCCGACATGAGTACACGGTGTGTACCTAGGGGTACACAGCGTGTACTTAGTTTTTCTTCTCTTCCTCATTGACTTACCCACACGCTATGTATATCCCTCATACACTGCTAGACTACATAGCGTGTCCAAGGAGAACACGGCATGTACTTGGTTAAACGATTATACCTGACCAATAGGCCTATATGCCATGTATGGCCTCCACATGGTCATGGGTACATAGCGTGTTGATAACTACATGTCGTGTAGTAAGAAATTCCTACATGGTCATCACACGGCATGTACTAGGCGGAACACGGCTAGTGATCGCCCAACCCATACACGGCGTGTACTTCAGAGTACATGGTGTGTAGTCTGTAAATTTCCAGAAACTGACCAATTTCTCCAATTTTCTCAAGGAAAAGTCAAAAATTCAAATAGGGTTGGGATTTTGACCCATTCTAAAAAATCAGGTTCTTACAATCTTCCCACCTTAATATAGCTCATCCCCGAGCTATCAAACGAAATCCAGAGTGGCACTGAACATACCACCCTGGTCAAAGTAACTTGGACTTCCCCGGTCTCAAAGGTCCTAGCTAAATTTCTCAAGGGGCTCCCCACCTTAGGAATCGCCTAACTCAGTCTCAACACAACAAAACTCAAAAAAAACAAAGGTTCACTAACCTATTTTCCGGACGCATATCCCTTCTGTGATGCATCGTCACCCCTGTGCCTCATTTGTTCTCTTGTTTTGTTCCCGACACCCAACGTATCCCGCTCCACATCGGTGTCTGCCTCCACAAGGTCCTACATCCCATGGAGGCTCAAAAAAAACCCAGTGCCTAGCACATCAAGTAACCCACATCCTCGATGCCTCGATGCCCAAGGAACCTCAAGTAACCTGCATCTTTGATGCCCTGATGCCCACAGCACCTCAAGTAACCCGCATCCTCGATGCCCCTGGTGCTCATGGAACCTCAAGTAACCCACATCCTCGATTCCCCTGATGTTACGCATCTCATACATATATATAAATATATCACGCACCTTATATGGTGTTAATCCCAATGACTAGAATCTAGTCAGTCCACATAGATCATGTGCATCACGTGCCCTCAAAATGGACATGCCTTTATAGGTCATGCCAAAAGGAAACATGGAAATCACGGCCACACCCATGGTGTACCTCTAACCGTCGTCGCCTCACCATCCTTATCAGCCTCAGGCAGCTCCACAGTGTGCACATGTCCTGAAGTACGGCTACCTGATGTCTAACCTCCCTATCGTGCTGCTCTAGCCACCGGCCACTGACCCCTCAATTGGATCCCGCTGTCTCTGTCACATCCTCCACATAGATCTGAACCTCAGCTACCTTCTCCTGGTACTGAACCTGAACCAACTCTAGATGCCATCATCTTTCCTGGTCCCTGCCTTCTAGCTATCTGAGAAGGTTGTCTGCAAAACCTCTTAAGGTGCCCAACCTATCCAATGACCGACACTCCTTTGGAGGCCTATCTCACTGATTTTGAACATGTCCTGGTTGTCCACGCTGAAATAAAACCACTGAAGAACTGCTACGAGGTGGTCTAGATGAGTCCTTGGCTTGACTACCCTGCTGGAACTCATCCTTTCCTCGCTTCCTGCTGTCTGAACCCTCACCTGAAGTTTTCTTCTGGCCAACCTGAGGCCTATCCCTATGGTTTCCCTCCTCTATGAGCGCCTGATTCACCACCTTTGAAAAAGAACCCAGTCTAAAGATATTAACCTGGATCTGAATGGCATGTTGTAATCCATCCTCAAAGCACCTCACTCTAGCCGCGTGATTTATTATCCTACCTGGTGAAAAGCGAGATAGCTTAGTGAATGTAGCTGCATAGTCTATGACAGACATGTCTCCCTGCTGAAGACTTGAGAACTCCCGAGCTCTCGCTGATCTCAGTGTCTCTGGGTAAATGTAATACCCCAGGTAAATAAAGAATATGACATTTTCATATTTATCCATATTTGTGAATAAAGTATTAATATTACTTTAAAGGGTTTCTATACTCGATGGCGTACCCAACACGCAACAACGAGTTTCTTGGGAATCTTACGTTGCACTCTAATAATAAAATAATATTATTTTAAATGGTAGTTAACATGTAGCCGTTGTAATGGCGGGAATGGATAGAAATAACTAAAATATGATTATATATGTTTTTAAATGTTTTTACATTTATCCAATAAAGGATAGAGGCTTAAAATACGGAAAGAATTCAATTTTAGGCGTATATGCCCTAGTTTTCACTAAAGGTTCACTTATCACCTTTTGATGTTGAACCATCATTAAATATAGTTGTGTTCACTCTTAAAAATTCTTTTGGACCAAATAAAACTCTTATTAAGAATCGGGACATCAAAATTTACTTTGTGTAAATTTTTGGTATCTTTCCGATAAAGTTCATTTTTTTTAATGAATAGTGTAAAATGTTGTATTTTAATTCAAAACCACTTTTTAATCTAATTTATTTATATGATTAGATTATCTTTTGAATTGGTTTTAAAGTGAAATTAGAATATATTTTTACCATTAAATCCAATAGTGGTCGTTGGAATTAATTTCACTTTGAAATCAGACTTAAACCAGTGTCAATCTTTTGATACTTATTATTTCATAAAAACACGCTATTTGCTCTGACAGCGGGAATTAATTATTAAATTAATTAATGTGACTTATATATTTTGAATTTTGTAAAATAGACTTCATTTTTGAATTCGTAATATCAAATATAGCTTAGGGTGAATTTTTGGTAATTTTCTGAAAAACTTCAATTTTTGATGAATAGTGAAACCACTAAGTGGTACTTATAAAAACTGATTTTTCCATTTAAATGAAATTTTTCCATCTTTGTGTTTTGAATTTCAAAAATCTGACATACATGTTTGTCATTAAGAAGTAAAATGTGGTTCAATGGGATAAAAATAATTTTTTGGTGAATAGTAACTTATTAAGTTTTTAATCGCGATTCGTGGTAATTAGTGTAGTTTAAGGTAAAAATAATGCTTTAATAAAATGAGATGAGCTTGAAACATGTCCTGCCCTCATTGGTTGTGTCATGGCCAACCAATACAAGCCATGGGTCAACTTGGGGACCCCATGGAACCACTTTGGTTGGAAAATGACATAAATACCTTTTATTTAATGTTAATGTAAAAAAATGGCACAAACATGATATGTTTTACTAAAACAATTTTTAAATGGGGTTATACAAGTCAGATATTTGATTATAAATAGTAATTGGAAAGATAACAAGATTTCCTACATCATAGTATTTTTTTATAATTTTTAGACATTAAATAAATTAAATTATTTATGACATAATAATGATGCAGCGATGACATCATTATTTGACGATTTAAATAAAATGGAAAGATAATGTAAAATCTATGAACTACACATGTACAAAACTTATTGGATGGGTGGATTTCGAACCCTTATCACCTTATCCACGAATTATATCAATGTGGGACCTTTTAAAACCGAAACACATTTTCAAATAAAGTAATATTTCTTTACTTTCCAAAAGTGCCCCTCCTCTCCTCTTATAAAAGGCCCCCACCTCTACCTCATTACACACACTCCTCAAGCCTTTGGCTCGGCCAACCCCTGCCCATTTACTCTCTCCACATCCCTCTCCTCATCCTAGAGGATTCCCTTTGGGCAGAATCCTTTCAAAGGAATCCTTTAGTCTCAAATCAAAAGGAGTTACACTTTTAAAGGTAATTCATTCTCTCTTGTTCATTTGTTTTATTTTGCTTCTCCAACCCCCTAAACTCTTTTTATTTACTTCTTTTGTAACAAAACCAGTATCTTCAATATACTAGGATGTTGTTATAAGATTTATTCGAGCTACACTCTCACACAACTACATCAAATGGTTAAAGAACATACGGTTTCCGTGGATGGCGAAATTCTGCCTCCCGAAACGATGATTGTTCAATACTCATTTAACACCTTCAAAGGTGGCCATTATAATGTCACTATTTTTATATATGATATATAATATGTTTATTTTTTCCTTAAGATTCTGTTTTTTTTCATTTTGGGCATACCTTTATTGTTTCCATTATGGGTAAACGCGATATCTTCATTTAAGGAAGTGCGGACTACCGCCCCCTCAAAGTGACTTGATTCGTTAAATACCATATGTGGGATGTATAAAGGATGTAACTATGATATTATATATGATATTATAATGGAATTATAATATACCTTTATATCATTATTATTCTATTCTATAAAATACGAAATAGAAATGAAAGTAGCGTTCATGCGTACGTACGGCTTACCGTCTCCATGAACGGTGCATTTCATTTCTTACCTCTAAATGATTATGTAATGTTATAAATGCATGCATGTACTGGATATATATGACATATATGATATATAAATCATGAATAAAATTCTGGATATAATAAACATTTGTCCACACGAACAACATGTAATTGTAAGAAGTCCACTTTCGACTTAAGAACCAAATATCGGCAAAACAAATATTATTAACTTAAATGATTACATAATGTTTATGACATGGTAATAAGTGATATAAAAGGAATAATAAACTTGAAAAAGGTTCTTAAGGAAGTAGAAATTAACTCAAGTTTATTATTCAGGATATTAAAGAACGATCGAGTCAAGTCGGACCCGAGGTAAGGGATCCTACTCCTCTCTTTCTTTTTAAGTACACACTTTTATGTCATTCCTTTTAAATCTCATCTTTCTTGTTATTGCGATGATATTTTATATTAAACTTACTGTAATTTTTATGTTCATGTGATGAGAGACCCTATTCTATCTCATCAATCCATTTTGGAAGTTTTGAGTGGCGCCGTTAGGCTGCCGAACTTTCGTAAGAGATCTAACCTCTCTCTTTCTTTTTAAGTACTCTCCTTTATGTCAATTATTTTAAGATCCTCTTTGTAATGTTGGGGGGTGTTCTTTTATATTCCTCTTGCTATAAATTTTATTGTAATGTGATTAGATACCCTATTTGATCTCATCAATCCATATTCGGAAGTTTTATGTGGCGCTGTTAGGCTGCAGAGTTTTCGTAAGGGATTTTTCATCTCACTTTTATTCCCGTGAGATTTATGCTACATTTTCCACAAATTCCATTGAGTGGTGTATGTACTTCCCATTATTCTACTCTTTGTGTAATATACTTTCGTTTATGAGTATTTACATCAATGGTCTATTGTCCTTCTTTCATGGGGTGTATGTTTTGAAAGATACCCAAGTCGGTAAGGGTACCTTTCACCCTCCTCTTTTAAAAGACTTCTTTTGTTGGGTCTTTTAATTTACATATTGTTATGTTGGGATATGTTCTCATATATCCTTATTGATGTAAATTTTATGTCCAAGTGATGAGATGCACTTTTTATCTCTCATCAACTCATTTTGATGTGATGTCGTTAGGCTGTCAAGGGAACTTTTTAACCCAATTTTGATTTCTTTGGGTTCAACATGTAGTCATTGAATATGTCATCCATTGAATATGTGTGAATGACCTTTTATTGTTTTACACTTAATATCCAATTATATTGGGTGTATTTATATTTGTCACACATAATTTTGAGATTGATTTATCCTTAATTTAAGGATACCTTCTCTATAAGGGATTTCATCACATTTGACATTTCTATTGAGAGTTCATTGTTGTTATGCACCAATTCACTCTTATATGGTGTATATACTGTCCTTTGGAGTATTATATCATGAATCCATTTATTCTCATGATATTATAAAGTTCTGACTAAATGTTATTCCTCAATTATTGTATTCAAGTGTCTCTAATTTTGGTAAAACCCCTTTAACCAAAATATCATTTTAAATGTTTTAATTATTTGTTCTTATTAATATCCATGTTTTCAAAATGGTTTTGAGGATTTATTTATATGGATATTAATGGTTTAAAATTTTAAGCTTCAAGGTGGTATGGGACACTTTGATTCAAAAATATCTTTATTAAATGTTTTAAATGGTTTTGGAAATGGTTTCTTTTTGAATGGATTCATTATTTCAATATACTAAAATGTTATATTATGATTGAAATGGGGAAATGTTATGTTTCCTTTATGCATGTTTTATGTGATACATTTATGTTATGGTTCTTGGGAATTTTTATGAAAACGGGTGGTTCCGTGATAAACTAAGGGCGGGTGAGCCCGATATAGCTCTTCAATGCCTTGGGTAACGCGAAGGAGTGAAACGTTAAGGTTTCTCCGAAGAGATTTAGGGAATATACTCTGATGGGTATTCCAAACATAACCAAGAGGGTTACTCCCTACGTAATAATGTTATGAATGCCTCAAGTTACCTTTATGTCTTATGATTTCTATGATTTATTCATGATTTGATATGCCTATGTTTTATGGGTAAAGTGTGATTTCATTCTAATGTATATATGAACTCATGTTTCCTTTCCATATTTTTATAACTCTTACTGAGCTTTTTATGCTCATCCCAAGTTTTTGAAATGTTTTTCACAGGTCAAGGGAAAGGTACATGATGTGATTATAGTGTCAAGGATGTTTCAAGAAAGAATCCGTGTTATATTTTAAATATGTTTCCGTTGATGGGAAGAATGAATACTGTCTTTTATGTAACCACTTTGTTTAAATGTGGAATGTAATGAAAGTTTCATGATCTAATTCTCTAAAACTCTAAACCTGAAAAGATCCTCAAAGTGTAATCTTGTAATAACTCAAGATTAAGTAAGGTTTAAGGCTGGGGCCTTATAGTTGGTATCAAAGGTCGATTTAGATAACTTTAGAGGTTAGGGTATTCTCTAAGCACAATTGACATTACCATAATGGTTAGGATTTCAGAAAGTGCCCTAGTTTTAGATAAAGTGAATGAGTAAGTGTATCTTAGTGTTTACCTTCCTCATTAGTACATGATGGTTTTGTTGATATACTCTCACTGACCTTTTTGGTTTTAGTAAATGGATGGATCTAGCAGGCACCAAAGTAACAGTGGATGTGAAGGAAACTGTGACAGTTTTTTGAGCAAGCAACTGAATGATATGGGAGCTGCAATGAGAACTCTTGTGATTATCCTCAACCAACTATCTGGAGTCATGATTGACCACCTAAACCTTGGAGATTTCTCTAAGGCATCATATATGCAAGAAACAAATCCCTACGGAAGTACAGGTAATAATCATAAAGGTAAGTGTGTTCAAAAACCTATGTGTCAAAGATGTGGAAAGAAACACCTAGGAAAATGTTTCAAAGGGACATAAATATGCTATAGATGTGGAAATGAAGGTCATAAAGCAAGAACCTTCCATGGAAAAAGGAAGCATCCAGTTGACTCGAGGAAAGGAAAAGAAGTTCTTTCTGAGGGATCAATTGAATGTTTTAAATGTGGTGTGCATGGTCATTATGCAAACACATGTTCTATGAAGAAGTTTCGTGAATGGGGTCACCAAGAGCTTACCAATATTCGTTTACCAATACCTAATTCCATTACGATTGAGGATGAAGAAACTGACAATGACCAATCAAAGGTATGTACTATTTCATGACTATTGTTTTCCTATTTTGGAATCTTAGGATATGATTCATGATTTTGTTTGTAGGAAAGAGTTATTTCGGAATAAGTTGGAAAGGAATGGATAATGGATCATGAAGAATGTTGAATGAGTAAGATGTCAACATATAAGGGCTTCAAGAGTTATGGTGAAATTCTTAAAAGTATTAAGTCTCTTTTGATGATGGGGTTACATTAGAAGACTTTTTATATTATGTGTAACCATGATGTTTAATATAGGCAAATTTTATTCAAGTAATAGTTATCTTTTCTTTTGTGGACATAGTTATAAAGAACCATTTGGGTTTATATGATCCTTACTTTTGAGGTAATTATGGGTTACTATATGTTATGATTGAAGTGAAAGGCATGAGATAAAATTGAGGTTAAATTATGTTATGGTTATTTTTGATGATTTTATCCCTTTTTGGGGAATGATTTGAGAATTATATAGTTTTTGGAAAAAGGACAACACGTAGACCGTGTGACTACCCGTCGCGTCGGACAAAGCTGCGGGAATCGAACCTACAATCAAAGTGCAACTGGTATTTATCACCTACCACTGGACTACGTGAAGTCCTTGGTTAGTTTGACTGATTCTTTTTAGTTATATTATTTTATGAATTAAGAGTAAGTTGATTTTGGGTTATTTATGAAAATGATTAACCTATCATGGAGGATATGTGATTAGGTTAATTACTTTTCAATACGAGACTTTAGGAGAAACTAATGTTGTTTGGAGATAAATGTTACGATTTAACTTGGAAGACTATGTGACTAAATCCTTCAAATATTTGGGTTTCAATATTAGATTGGTTTACTTTGAAGAATTTTATGGACAAATTGTTTATCGGATGGTCCTCGTTGAACTTTGGGTTTTGTTGGACAAATTTTGGAGATTAAGAATAGATTTTCTTTTTAAAGGGTTATCCTTTTCTGGATTATCTGACCTTGTACTAACCTTTTTGGTTTCGGTTTTGGTTAAAGCCTAAAGACATGGGATGTATATAGTTCTATTTTGTGGATTAGGTGATTCTCTAGAAGTTGATTATAGTACTCTTAATGCGAACAAGTCTCCCTAAATACTCGTCTTTTGGAAAAAAAATATGAGTTTGCTTAAGGAATCTAGTAAAAGTAGAAAGTCAACATGATAAGTGATTATGTTTCCTTATGAATAAATTCCTCAATAAAAAGTAACTTAAAACAAAAATGTTGTCTATTAACTTTTCCTACTGGGGAATCGAATACCGTTTAACCCATCACAAGTTTGTGATTTTCTCATTGTTAGCTTTCTCCTAGACATGTTTACTATCACTCTCCCTCAAGAACATGACCCTTTTCTTTTTCTTCCATGTCCATGTTTTTCTACATGGAATCCTAGTATGGGTTAACTCGGGTGACCTCTATACTTATCTTCCTTTATTTTATAGTGATTGTTTTACCGACTCTTGTTCCGATGTGGGACGTTCAAGGATGTTTCCAAGCTCAATTTTAAAAATTGCGAGGACGCAATTCCCAAAAGGGGGGAAGGATGTAACACCCCAGGTAAATAAATAATATGAAATTTTCATATTTATCCATATTTGTGAATAAATTATTAATATTACTTTAAAGGGTTTCTATGCTCGATGGCGTACCCAACACGCAACAACGAGTTTCTTGGGAATCTTACGTTGCACTCTAATAATAAAATAATATTATTTTAAATGGTAGTTAACATGTAGCCGTTGTAATGGCAGGAATGGATAGAAATAACTAAAATATGATTATATATGTTTTTAAATGTTTTTACATTTATCCAATAAATGATAGAGGCTTAAAATACGGAAAGAATTCAATTTTAGGCGTATATGCCCTAGTTTTTACTAAAGGTTCACTTATCACCTTTTGATGTTGAACCATCATTAAATATAGTTTTGTTCACTCTTAAACATTATTTTTGACCAAATAAAACTCTTATTAAGAATCGGGACATCAAAATTTACTTTGTGTAAATTTTTGGTATCTTTCCGATAAAGTTCATTTTTTTTAATGAATAGTGTAAAATGTTGTATTTTAATTCAAAACCTCTTTTTAATCTAATTTATTTATATGATTAGATTATATTTTGAATTGGTTTTAAAGTGAAATTAGAATATATTTTTACCATTAAATCCAATAGTGGTCTTTGGAATTAATTTCACTTTGAAATCAGACTTAAACCAGTGTCAATCTTTTGATACTTATTGTTTCATAAAAACACGCTATTTGCTCTGAAAGCGGGAATTAATTATTAAATTAATTAATGTGACTTATATATTTTTAATTTTGTAAAATAGACTTCATTTTTTAATTCATAATATCAAATATATCTTAGGGTGAATTTTTGGTAATTTTCTGAAAAACTTCAATTTTTTATGAATAGTGAAACCACTAAGTGGTACTTATAAAAACTGATTTTTTCATTTAAATGAAATTTTGCCATCTTTTTGTTTTGAATTTCAAAAATCCGACATACATGGTTGTCATTAAGAAGTAAAATTTGGTTCAATGGGATAAAAATAATTTTTTGGTGAATAGTAACTTATTAAGTTTTTAATCGCGATTAGTGGTAATTAGTGTAGTTTAAGGTAAAAATAATGCTTTAATAAAATGAGATGAGTTTGACACATGTCCTACCCTCATTGGTTGTGTCATGGCCGACCAAGACAAGCCATGGGTCAACTTGGGGACCCCATGGAGCCACTTTGGTTGGAAAATGACATAAATACCTTTTATTTAATGTTAATGTAAAAAAATGGCACAAACATGATATGTTTTACTAAAACCATTGTTAAATGGGGTTATACAAGTCAGATATTTGATTATAAATAGTCATTGGAAATATAAAAAGATTTCCTACATCATAGTATTTTTTTATAATTTTTAGACATTAAATAAATTAAATTATTTATGACATAATAATGATGCAGCGATGACATCATTATTTGACGATTTAAATAAAATGGAAAGATAATGTAACATCTATGAAATACACATGTCTAAAACTTATTGGATGGGTGGATTTCGAACCCTTATCACCTTATCCACGAATTATATCAATGTGGGACCTTTTAAAACCGAAACACATTTTCAAATAAAGTAATATTTCTTTACTTTCCAAAAGTGCCCCTCCTCTCCTCTTATAAAAGGCCCCCACCTCTACCTCATTACACACACTCCTAAAGCCTTTGGCTCAGTCAAACCCTGCCCATTTACTCTCTCCAAATCCCTCTCCTCATCCTAGAGGATTCCCTTTGGGCAGAATCCTTTCAAAGGAAGCCTTTAGGCTCAAATCAAAAGGAGTTACACTTTTAAAGGTAATTCATTCTCTCTTGTTCATTTGTTTTATTTTGCTTCTCCAACCCCCTAAACTCTTTTTATTTACTTATTTTGTAACAACACCAGTATATTAAATATACTAGGATGTTTTTATAAGATTTATTCGAGCTACACTCTCACACAACTACATCAAATGGTTAAAGAACATACGGTTTCCGTGGATGGCGAAATTCTGCCTCCCGAAACGATGATTGTTCAATAATCATTTAACACCTTCAAAGGTGGCCATTATGATGTCACTATTTTTATATATGATATATAATATGCTTATGGTTTCCTTAAGCTTCTGTTTTTTTTCATTTTGGGCATACCTTTATGGTTTCCATTATGGGTAAACGCGATATCTTCATTTAAGGAAGTGCGGACTACCGCCCCCTCAAAGTGATTTGATTCGTTAAATACCATATGTGAGATGTATAAAGGATGTAACTATGATATTATATATGATATTATACTCTAATTATAATATACCTTTATATCATTATTATTCCATTCTATAAAATATGAAATAGAAATGAAAGTAGCGTTCATGCGTACGTACGGCTTACCGTCTCCATGAACGGTGCATTTCATTTCTTACCTCTAAATGATTATTTAATGTTATAAATTCATGAATGTACTGGATATATATGAAATATATGATATCTAAATCATGAATAAAATTCTGGATATAATAAACATTTGGCCACACGAACAACATGTAATTGTAAGAAGTCCACTTTCGACTTAAGAACCAAATATCGGCAAAACAAATATTATTAACTTAAATGATTACATAATGTTTATGACATGGTAATAAGTGATATAAAAGGAATAATAAACTTGAAAAAGGTTCTTAAGGAATTATAAATTAACTCAATTTTATTATTCAGGATATTAAATAACGATCGAGTCAAGTCGGACCCGAGGTAAGGGATCCTACTCCTCTCTTTCTTTTTAAGTACACACTTTTATGTCATTCCTTTTAAATCTCATCTTTCTTGTTATTGCGATGATATTTTATATTAAACTTACTGTAATTTTTATGTTCATGTGATGAGAGACCCTATTCTCTCTCATCAATCCATTTTTGAAGTTTTGAGTGGCGCCGTTAGGCTGCCGAACTTTCGTAAGAGATCTAACCTCTCTCTTTCTTTTTAAGTACTCTCCTTTATGTCAATTATTTTAAGCTCCTCTTTGTAATGTTGGGGGATGTTATTTTATATTCCTATTGCTGTACATTTTATTGTAATGTGATGAGATACCCTATTTTATCTCATCAATCCATATTCGGAAGTTTTATGTGGCGTCGTTAGGCTGCCGAGTTTTCGTAAGGGATTTTTCATCTCACTTTTATTCCCGTGAGATTTATGCTACATTTGCCAAAAATTCCATTGAGTGGTGTATGTACTGCCCATTATTCTACTCTTTGTGTAATATACTTTCATTTATGAGTATTTACATCAATGATCTATTGTCCTTCTTTCATGGGGTGTATGTTTTGAAAGATACCCAAGTCGGTAAGGGTACCTTTCACCCTCCTCTTTTAAAAGACTTCTTTTGTTGGGTCTTTTAATTTACATATTGTTATGTTGGGATATGTTCTCATATATCCTTATTGATGTAAATTTTATGTCCAAGTGATGAGATACACTTTTTATCTTTCATCAACTCATTTTGATGTGATGTCGTTAGGCTGTCAAGGGAACTTTTTAACCCAATTTCGATTTCTTTGGGTTCAACATGTAGTCATTGAATATGTCATCCATTGAATATGTGTGAATGACCTTTTATTGTTTTACACTTAATATCCAATTATATTGGGTGTATTTATATTTGTCACACATAATTTTGAGATTGATTTATCCTTAATTTAAGGATACCTTCTCTATAGGGGATTTCATCACATTTGACATTTCTATTGAGAGTTCATTGTTGTTATGCACCAATTCACTCTTATATAGTGTATATACTATCCTTTGGAGTATTATATCATGAATACATTTATTCTCATGATATTATAAAGTTCTGACTAAATGTTATTCCTCAATTATTGTATTCAAGTGTCTCTAATTTTGGTAAAACCCCTTTAACCAAAATATCATTTTAAATGTTTTAATTATTTGTTCTTATTAATATCCATGTTTTCAAAATGGTTTTAAGTATTTATTTATATGGATACTAATGGTTTAAAATTTTAAGCTTCAAGGTGGTATGGGACACTTTGATTCAAAAATCTCTTTATTAAATGTTTTAAATGGTTTTGGAAATGGTTTCTTTTTTAATGGATTCATTATTTCAATATACTAAAATGTTATATTGTGATTGAAATGGGGAAATGTTATGTTTCCTTTATGCATGTTTTATGTGATACATTTATGTTATGGTTCTTGGGAATTGTTATGAAAACAGGTGGTTCCGTGATAAACTAAGGGCGGGTGAGCCCGATATAGCTCTCCAATGCATTGGGTAACGCGAAGGAGTGAAACGTTAAGGTTTCTCCAAAGAGATTTAGGGAATATACTGTGATGGGTATTCCAAACGTAACCAAGAGAGTTACTCCCTACGTAAGAATGTTATGAATGCCTCAAGTTACCTTTATGTCTTATGATTTCTATGATTTATTCATGATTTGATATGCCTATGTTTTATGGGTAAAGTGTGATTTCATTCTAATGTATATATGAACTCATGTTTCCTTTCCATATTTTTATAACTCTTACTGAGCTTTTTATGCTCATCCCAAGTTTTTGAAATGTTTTTCACAGGTCAAGGGAAAGGTACATGATGTGATGATAGTGTCAAGGATGTGTCAAGAAAGAATCCATGTTATATTTTAAATATGTTTCCGTTGATGGGAAGAATGAATATTGTCTTTTATGTAACCACTTTGTTTAAATGTGGAATGTAATGCAAGTTTCATGATCTAATTCTCTAAAACTCTAAACCTGAAAAGATCCTCAAAGTGTAATCTTGTAATAACTCAAGATTAAGTAAGGTTTAAGGCTGGGGCCTTATAGTAAAAGTGCTCAAAGAAATTGTCCTCAAAGTCCTTCCATTCTAGTTCCTTGTGCCTGCGAGCCTGAACCTACACATCCCACCAATGCTTTGCTGGTCCTCGTAGTATGTATGTCGCTAGCTTGACCCTCTTCCCTGGAGGCATCTTGAGCTGCTCGAAGATCATCTGCATGCTCTCTATCCAGTTCTCAGCTGCCTGCAGACCACCCTCACCCTGAAAAAGTAGCGGGTGCTGTGACTGGAACTCCCATGTCAGATATGCCATAGATGGCTCTGTACCCTGTGTGCCTTTTTCGATCCCTTGTAAGACACGCACCAGGCTAGCTCAGAGCTGCTCGTCGAGCCATGGTCCAAACGCTACCAATCCTAGCTATTGTCCTGCCTGCACTGGATCATGGACCTAATCCTATCCCTAAACCTATACCTACGGCTCCTGGTCTGCCTGCACCAGATCCTAAACCTAATCCTGCACCTGCGGCACTGTGTCATCACCTGCCTGACACTCCATCTGAGTTTCCCAAAAAGGAACCCGCTGAATACCATAAATGGTCAGACAAACCACATATATATATATATATATATATATTATATATATCAATATATATTTAATGCAGATAATAAATCAGTAAAAGGCAGCACACAACTACCACCCTTACTCTCCCCCACTGTAACCATTCCCCACGACATCCCAGCCTCATGGCCTCCTTACCCGCCCCCAACAGAGCCAAGTATCAAAAGCACCCCGGGCCATGCCCGTCCTGACAACCAACATTGCCTCAAACCGATGACATAGTCGCCCAATCCTGGTGATCAAAATCACCTCAACCGATAGTACATGCCTGATTGTACAAGATCCAGACCCAAATACCTTATCACATACAATTCTACCAATATATAAAGTATGGCATACACATTGCAACAAACAAGAAATTATATGAGAAATTTCACCTATTAACATTTCAACGCATACAAAGCATGGAAATTTGATATTCCTCACATGTTATTATCACTTCACAAATCATATGTGCAGTTATGAAATTGAAATACCCTAAAAATGTGCCTATTAAAAGCCAAGAAAACAAGACTTTCCATACCATGCCAAGGTTCAATTATCCCTTACCGCATCGGGTCAAGGGTCACATATCACAATCAATATCATCACATGCCAAGTGAGCCACCGAGGTCAAAATCATATAAACTGTAATCTGAGCAAAAAGTAAACAGCAATTCCAACCCATGGCAACTTGGTCCATCCCTTGTACCTGGGGCTGCAGGAACCCAATCACAAGCTAGAACCCAGTTCCAATGACAACCTATCTTCAATCTACCATATCCCAAATAGTAAAACTAGAAGAAAATAAAAGATAATTCTCAATATCATTATTATCCAGCAAAACACTACAACTAAATCCCTATCAAGAACTCCTCTGATACCACTTTGTAATGACCCGAACCCGAACAACCACCCTCTAATGGTCTGAAGGCCTTCATTTTTTATTGATTTTTGATAATCCACCTTTCAAGGGTTGAGGTGGAACCATTAAATGGATCGTAGGCGTAAGTATTACATGGCCCATAGGTATTAGAAGAATTCATTGCCCGTAGTCTTCAAACATTACATGCAAACTAGACTAACTACTTAGAGCTACTCCTCCCCAGCATCTTCATCATAAAATCAGCTCTCCACCTTCGCATGGATGTTCGGCTAGGCTTTCCCGTGCATGCAGAGTCTTGTCCTGATGGTAGGTGTCATACCCTCACATTCTTGCAATCTGTTTAGCTTCTGCTATGGTGAAATCTCTTTGCTCCTCCTCCTTCTGAAGCTTGTTCCTTATAGGTTGTCTGCTTTACATTTGCACTTAAGGTGGTCCGAAGGCCTTGAGGTGGCCTTGAGGTGACCTGAAGGCCTTACTAGCCCAAAGGCCTGGGTGGCTCGAAGGCCTTAAATGACTTGGGGACCAAATCGGTGGCCCGAAGGCCCAAACGGGGGAATATTCTTGACTGTTACAGTGCCAAATAGTTCCTGCTACAGTACCCCCGGAAATTATCCCCTACCTGTATTTGATCCCTGGTCTCTTGGATGCACTTAAGAAGTCCTCACCAACTGGGCTAAGGCTCATGTTCCCCGAACAGCCACCCGAATAGTGCTAAATGGGTTGGGTGTTACTACCTTAGGCGCACCTCCCCGAATGCCAAAGGCTACCGACTAACAGCGAGAGTCTTATAGGTATAGTGGGGAGGCTATACCCTCTCGGAGGATAGTAATAATGGTACTAGTTCGAGTATAATAATAAAGATGCAGCGGAATTGTAACGCCCCGACCCCAGCTACCCAGAGTCGGTGCATTACTTCGTAACATTGGCATTATCACAAAAGATCAAGTCTAGAAAGACCGATTAGTTTAGTTGCCTTGGAAACACTAGATACATTCGTAAACGTTACATTACATCATAAAGTGAAAAACTACAATAACAAAGTCTCCATAGACCACACTCATATCCTCTTCTGACAATCCCTGCAGGTCATTCATAAAATACTTCTTCACATCCTGGAAAATATTAAAACATTGAAAGGGGTGAGCTCAGATGCTCAGTAAGGATAACAATATAGCGGAAGCTTTCATAAATAAACATTAACATGTAAGGCAATGTATAACTAAAACAAAAGCCTTTTAAACTTAAACTTCAACATAATATGGCAAAAGTAAAATGAGATAATGCCATTCACTTCTTCACATGGATATTCTACTGGTCGAATAATCACATGCAATATCAATAACCACTTTCATAATGAGGGAATGTATAATGCCAAACATTCTGAAATGTTTTGTCAAGGCCTCGGCCAAGACGTCTAAAATGATTAAGGCCTCGGCCAAAACCATAAATAAAATTGGGAAAGGGCCTCGGCCAATTCCACATCTAGTTGTCTCATGAGACCTACCGATGCATCGAGGAGATATATCGGGCTCCACCCGTCACTTATTAAGTCCAATACATTCCTCATATGATTAGGTTTAAACATGACATAAATATTCGTATTAAAACTAGCATACGAAACGTCAACAATTTCTCCATAAACTATGGATGGTATAAAAATAACACATCCAGAGTCAAATATTTCACAAAATGTTCAATGGGAGTTTTATCTCATAAATCAATTTCAATTAAACTTAAAACCCATCAAAGGATGTTGACATGGATGAAATCAAAGCTATTTGAGAGAAATATCTCTCTTTTTTGAAATCATTTAAAAGTCCCATAATTATAAAATAATACATTTACTTTTAAAATATTCTTATAAGCTTGTAAGGGAAGCTTCGACGAAGTTATAATGGCGGAAAATAGCCGCACCCGTCGTATAAGTTAAAAAAAACATTCTTACCTTAAATTTGTCAAAAAGGTCAAAAAGTACATTGTTTGGAAAACGACGGTAAGATTCCTTTCAAAAACGTATAAGGGTATAAATGACTTTAACCCATTTTATATTTAATAGTAAAAATGTTTTGAAAGACATTTTTAAGTAACATGGATGTGGATGATAACGAGGTCCAAGTGGATATTTACGTAATAACAACCTTGGATAATGAAGAGGTTGTGAAGTAAACCCTTACCTTGTACTTTTCCTTGGTTGGGGTAGGTTAACCTCCTGTATAATGGTGAAATAATTGTTATTAAACTATACAAGAATCATATACATTCATATGATATCATATATGATCTTTTAACATTGCTTTGTTAACAATATCTTAGATTTATCGTTGTTTCGGGTGTTAACTTACTCGTTTTCTTTTATATGTTTTGTTACGTAAGTCGTGTTTTTCATGGATAGGTTGTATCTTATTCATATCCAGAATTATATCATGTCCTTAAACATTATTTTTAAATCATCAAATGATAATTATACTTGAATGGATACGACGGAGAATGAATCTCATCGCGTTCGTGGAGACGGTAGTCCGTACGTACGCACGAGCGACAATATCATTATTTTGATATTAAAATAATATATAATTGGATATTATATCTTATATACAGAATCATTATCATGTTATATTTATTATTTACATGAATTACATATCATTATTATACCCATCTAAATAATAATATATTGAATAACAATTACACCACGACGTGGAGACGGTAAGCCGTACGTACGCACGTATGGTGACATGTCATTCAAATGATGGGTAGAATACTCAATATGGTTGTTCCATATTTATAATAACATCACAGTATATATAAGATACTGGAGTTATAATTTTAGAATTGAAATAATAAACAAAGAGGGAGTGGAAGAAGAAAGAAACTTGAAAGAGGGTGATGAAAATGTTACCTCTTCTTCGGGTTCTTCTTTTGATTTGATCAAAAGGACTCCTTAGGATGGCTTTCTGACTAAATTAAAGCTTCTAGGATGAAGGGAGAGAAGTTGGGAGAGTATTTTGGCAGAGTTTGGCCGAACCAAAGGGCTTGAAAGTGTGAATAAGGTGGTAGAGTTGGGGGCCTTTTATAAGAGGAGAGGAGGGGCTCTTTTGGAAAGATTGAAATGTTACATTATTATACAATGCTTTTCGGATTCTAAAGGTCCCACACTTATATAATTCGTGGATAAGGTGATAAGGGTTCTAAATCTCCTAATACAATAGGCTTTGGACAAGTTTAAGCCTTGGATTTTGCATTATCTTCTCATTTTATTTAAATCGTTAAATAATGAGGTCATCGCTGCATCATAATGATGTCATAAATAATTTATTTTATTTAATGTCTAAAAATTATAAAACAAATACTATGATGTAGGAAATCTTTTTAGCTTTCTAATGAATATTTATAGTCAAAATTTGGACTTGTGTAACCCCACTTAAAAATTGTTTTAGTAAAACAACTCATGTTTGTGTCAATTTAATTTTAACATTAAATAAATATATATTAATGTCATTTTCCAACCAAAGTGGCTCCATGGGGTCCCCAAGTTGACCCATGGGTTGTATTGGTCGTCCATGACTCATCCAATAGGAGTAGGACAAGTGTCAAGCTCATCTCATATTATTAAAACATTATTTTTACCTTAAATTACACTAATTACCTCTAATCGCGATTAAGAACTTAAAAGTTACTATTCACCAAAAAATTATTTTAATCTCATTGAACCACATTTTACTTCTTAATGACAACCATGTATGTCGGATTTTTGAAAATCAAAACACAAAAGTGGTAATATTTCATTTAAACGAAAAATCAGTTATTTAACTACCACTTAGTGGTTTCACTATTCATCAAAAATTGAAGTTTTTCAGAACAATGCCAAAATTTCACCCTAAGCTATAATTGATATTCCGAATTCAAAAATGATGTCTATTTTAAAAAATTACAAACATATAAGTTGCATTAATTAATTTTATAATTAATTCCCGCTGTTACAACAAATAGCGTGTTTTTAAGAAACAATTTATATCAAAAGATTGGCAATTGTTTATGTCCAATTTCAATGTTAAATTAATTCTAATGACCACCATTGGATAAAATGGTAAAAATATATTCTAATTATACTTTAAAACCACTAAATAGTATAATTTATCACTATAAATTATTTTGATTAAAAAAGTTGTTTTTAAGTAATTTTCACTATTCATAAAAAATTGGAAGTTCTCAGAAAATTACAAAAAATTCAACTTTGGATAATTTTGATATTACGAATACAAAAATGAAGTCCATTTTGAAATATAAAATTTCTATAATTTTAAAAAGTGGTTATTACTATTCATAACGGCTACTTTGATTAGTCGCGGTGTTTTAGAACTCGAAGTTTCTTACAATGCAAGCTATTGCATTATTGAATGAGAAGCGTATCGTGGAAGCTCGGGGTGTTACATTCTCCCCTCCTTCAATAAATTGCGTCCTCGCAATTTGAAATTTTTCTTTGAAAATAAAAGGTTGAAAAGAGAAAATACCTTTGAGGAAAACCCACATCGGAAATAAGGTTAATAAATATATAACATTAAAAGAAAGCAAGATAAGTACAAAGGTCACCCGATATAGCCCATTCTAGGATTCTATGAAAATATGGATATGGAGGAGAAACAAACCATCAAGGTCTGATGGAGAGTTATAGAAAACAGGATTAGGAGAAAGTTTAACTACAAGAAAATCACAAACTTGTGATTGGTTAAACGGTCATTGAATCCCCAGTTGGAAAAGTTAACCGACAACATTTTTGTTTTAAGTTACCATTTATAATGTTGAGGAATTTATTTAGGAGATTTACTAAGAACGTAAGGGAATATACATACTTGTTATGTATACTTTCATTCGTTAATAAATTTTTACCACAAACCCATCTTTTACTCCAAATGGTAACGGAACTCAAAAATATTCTTTTTATCCTAATTGTATAAGGTTCCAAATATTAACACATACCATTTAGATTAGTAAAACTATTTTGTAATAACCAGGGACTTCCTATAGGCTAGTGGTAGGAAATAAAGGCTTGTCGCACTATGGTTGTGGGTTCGATTCCTACAGCTTTGTCCGACGCGACGGGTTATTCCCCACCCTACAGGTTGTCCTTTTCCTAAAACTATAGTATTATAATATTCCAAAAATAATCTTCAGAAATTCTTTAACCTTAAACAATACTATCCATGGTTCAACTTAATCCATTCCAACCTTAATAGTTATCCAAAATACCTCCGTCCAGACTTTCTCTAAAAGGTCTCTAAATTCCAAAATCAATTGTAACATTAGATTCCCCAAACAAAGAAAAGTTTCTCTTATTGTCACATACTAAAAATATGATTACCTTAATCATATTAAAACATTACTGAAATCAAAAAGTACTGCAGTACAATCTTTATATATATCACATTATTCTTATAACAAGAATATAATCCTTGAGTCCAAAAGCACCAATACATTAATTATTCCGCTTCAACTGTAGTCACAGCATAAGATTGGCCTTGATCCCTTGGCCTTTTCTGAGGTAAGTTTCCTTGACGCTTAGGATATTCATTTGCATAATGCCCCATTTCCCTACAATTGTAGCATTCAACTTTGACAGCCTCTTTCTTTCCCTTGCAATCACGAGCCTGGTGACCCTTTTCTCCACATTTATAACAAACTCCCATTCCTTTTAGGCACGTACCAGGGTGATTCTTCCCACAATTATCACATAATGGAAAATCCTTCTTTCCCTTTTTCCCTTTATCTGTCTCTTGTTCCCCCATTCTCTTCTTCTCTTGCTTTACTTTGTTGTCATAAGACTTAGAGAATTCCTTTTCTGTCTTGATAGCACACGAGACAATATCTTCGTATGATGAGAAGGATTGTGATACTAAAGCTCGACGGAGAAATGGTTTTAACCCATCAAAGAAACGATCAATCTTACTCCTTGTGTTACGTATATAATCGGCAGCATGCCTCGCTAACCTTGTAAAGTTAGCCTCATACTTTGCGACATTCTCATCCTCCTTTTGTCTCAGACTCAGAAATTGTCTTTCCATATCTGCTCTATGGTCACGAGGAAAGTATTTTTCTAAGAAAATATCTTTGAACTCCCTCCATTCCATATTTGATACATCATCATCTACCTTTGTGTTTTGAATCAATGACCACCATTGATCGGCATCTCTAGTGAGGCGGTAAACTGCCATGATAACCTTCTCCCTTTCGCTACTCCCCAAGGCATGGAATATTTTCTCTAAGGAGTTTATCCATTGCTCAGATACTATAGGATTTGTACTCCCATTGAAGGTTGGTGGTTGTTGCCTCATGAAATGGTCTAGCATTGATCCTCCACGTTGCGGATCAGGGTGCTCCATACGAGTAAGGTTGTTATTCATAACCTGCGTGAGTTGTCCCAGTACGGTGAGAAGCTGATCAGCACCAGTTGTATCACTAGCTCCACCATAATTATCTTGAGCAGGAGGGAAATCCCTACACGGAGTGTGTGCATTGATACGGTTTCCATTCCTTCCACTAGGCGCCATTTCTAAATAATGGCATAAACTAGATTAGTTTATGAATCAAAATACATAATTCCATACTTGTAAAACACTTAACATAAATTGAACTAATTTTGGATATAATCCATAATTATAAAAATGTTTTCTTTGAGGAAGTATATACTCGTAACCCTTCATAGTGGTTTGTAAAGAAAATGGGAATTATCCTAAGCATATCCCCCAGGAGTGTCGTAACCAAGAGTGCAGTAAGGCCCGTTGTCGTGCACCAGTTCCCGTTCGAGTCTAGCTCAAAGTGGTGTTTTCGGGTTTTACCCCTAGGTACATCTGTGCCAGAGCCGCCTCTACCTGCTCATATCCAGACAGGGATGTATTGCTCGGAAAACTCACAACATCTCTACAATACCAAAATTCTAGGAAGTTCTTCTATACTAATCCTCAAAGTCTATCTTCGGGCTATGTGCTCTAATCAGAGTTTATCTAAATCTAGCATCCAATGTTAGTACTAAACTGCCTCTGATACCAACTGTAACGCCCCAACCCCAGCTACCCAGAGTCGTTGCATTACTTCGTAACATTGGCATGATCACAAAAGATCAAGTCTCGAAAGACCGATTAGTTTAGTAGCCTTGGAAACACTAGATACATTCGAAAACGTTACATTACATCATAAAGTGAAAAACTACAATAACAAAGTCTCCATAGACCACACTCATATCCTCTTCTGACAATCCCTGCAGGTCATTCATAAATTACTTCTTCACATCCTGGAAAATATTAAAACATTGAAAGGGGTGAAATCAGATGCTCAGTAAGGATAACAATATAGCGGAAGCTTTCATAAATAAACATTAACATTTAAGGCAATGTATAACTAAAACAAAAGCCTTTTAAACTTGAACTTCAACATAATATGGCAAAAGTAAAATGAGATAATGCCATTCACTTCTTCACATGGATATTCTACTGGTCGAATAATCACATGCAATATCAATAACCACTTTCATAATGAGGGAATGTATAATGCCAGACATTCTGAAACGTTTTGTCAAGGCCTCGGCCAAGACGTCTAAAATGATTAAGGCCTCAGCCAAAACCATAAATCAAATTGGGAAAGGGTCTCGGCCAATTCCACGTCTAGTTGTCTCATGAGACCTACCGATGCATCGAGGAGCTATAGCGGGCTCCACCCGTCACTTATTAAGTCCAATACATTCCTCATATGATTAGGTTTAAACATAACATAAATATTCGTATTAAAACTAGCATACGAAACGTCAACAATTTCTCCATAAACTATGGATGGTATAAAAATAACACATCCACAGTCAAATATTTCACAAAATGTTCAATGGGAGTTTTATATCATAAATCAATTTCAATTAAACTTAAAACCCATCAAAGGATGTTGACATGGATGAAATCAAAGCTATTTGAGAGAAATATATCTCTTTTTTGAAATCATTTAAAAGTCCCATAATTATAAAATAATACATTTACTTTGAAAATATTCTTATAAGCTTGTAAGGGAAGCTTCGACGAAGTTATAATGGCGGAAAATAGCCGCACCAGCCGTATAAGTTAAAAAAAACATTCTTACCTTAAATTTGTCAAAAAGGTCAAAAAGTACATTGTTTGGAAAATGACGGTAAGATTCCTTTCAAAAACGTATAAGGGTATAAATTACTTTAACCCATTTTCTATTTAATAGTAAAAATGTTTTGAAAGACATTTTTAAGTAACATGGATGTGGATGATAACGAGGTCCAAGTGGATATTTACGTAATAACAACCTTGGATAATGAAGAGGTTGTGAAGTAAACCCTTACCTTGTACTTTTCCTTGGTTGGGGTAGGTTAACCTCCTGTATAATGGTGAAATAATTGTTATTAAACTATACAAGAATCATATACATTCATATGATATCATATATGATCTTTTAACATTTCTTTGTTAACAATATCTTAGATTTATCGTTGTTTCGGGTGTTAACTTACTCATTTTCTTTTATATGTTTTGTTATGTAAGTCGTGTTTTTCATGGATAGGTTGTATCTTATTCATATCCAGAATGATATCATGTCCTTAAACATTATTTTTAAATCATCAAATGATAATTATACTTGAATGTATACGACGGAGAATGAATCTCATCGCGTTCATGGAGACGGTAGTCCGTACGTACGCACGAGCGACAATATCATTATTTTGATATTAAAATAATATATAATTGGATATTATATCTTATATACAGAATCATTATCATGTTATATTTATTATTTATATGAATTACATATCATTATTATACCCATATAAATAATAATATATTGAATAACAATTACACCACGACGTGGAGACGGTAAGCCGTACGTACGCACGTATGGTGACATGTCATTCAAATGATGGGTAGAATACTGAATATGGTTGTTCCATATTTATAATAACATCACAGTATATAGAAGATACTGGAGTTATAATTTTAGAATTGAAATAATAAACAAAGAGGGAGTGGAAGAAGAAAGAAACTTGAAAGAGGGTGATGAAAATGTTACCTCTTCTTCGGGTTCTTCTTTTGATTTGATCAAAAGGGCTCCTTAGGATGGCTTTATGACTAAAGTAAAGCTTCTAGGATGAAGGGAGAGAAGTTGGGAGAGTATTTAGGCAGAGTTTGGCCGAACCAAAGGGGTTGAAATTGTGAATAAGGTGGTATAGGTGGGGGCCTTTTATAAAAGGAGAGGAGGGGCTCTTTTGGAAAGATTGAAATGTTACATTATTATACAATGCTTTTCGGATTCTAAAGGTCCCAAACTTATATAATTCGTGGATAAGGTGATAAGGGTTCTAAATCTCCTCATCCAATAGGCTTTGGACAAGTGTAAGCCTTGGATTTTGCATTATCTTCTCATTTTATTTAAATCGTTAAATAATGAGGTCATCGCTGCATCATAATGATGTCATAAATAATTTAATTTATTTAATGTCTAAAAATTATAAAAAAAAATACTATGATGTAGGAAATATTTTTATCTTTCTAATGAATATTTATAGTCAAAATTTGGACTTGTGTAACCCCACTTAAAAAATTTTTTAGTAAAAAAACTCATGTTTGTGTCAATTTAATTTTAACATTAAATAAATATATATTAATGTCATTTTCCAACCAAAGTGGCTCCATGGGGTCCCCAAGTTGACCCATGGGTTGTCTTGGTCGGCCATGACTCATCCAATAGGAGTAGGACAAGTGTCAAGCTCATCTCATATTATTAAAACATTATTTTTACCTTAAACTACACTAATTACCTCTAATCGCGATTAAGAACTTAAAAGTTACTATTCACCAAAAAATTATTTTAATCTCATTGAACCACATTTTATTTATTAATGACAACCATGTATGTCGGATTTTTGAAAATCAAAACACAGAAGTGGTAATATTTCATTTAAACGAAAAATCAGTTATTTAACTACCACTTAGTGGTTTCACTATTCATCAAAAATTGAAGTTTTTCAGAACAATGACAAAATTTCACCCTAAGCTATAATTGATATTCCGAATTCAAAAATGATATCTATTTTACAAAATTCCAAACATATAAGTTGCATTAATTAATTTTATAATTAATTCTCGCTGTTACAACAAATAGCGTGTTTTTAAGAAACAATTTATATCAAAAGATTGGCAATTGTTTATGTCCAATTTCAATGTTAAATTAATTCTAATGACCACCATTGGATAAAATGGTAAAAATATATTCTAATTATACTTTAAAACCACTAAATAGTATAATTTATCACTATAAATTATTTTGATTAAAAAAGTTGTTTTTAAGTAATTTTCACTATTCATAAAAAAATTGGAAGTTCTCAGAAAATTACAAAAAATTCAACTTTGGATAATTTCGATATTACGAATACAAAAATGAAGTCCATTTTGAAATATAAAATTTCTATAATTTTAAAAATTGGTTATTACTATTCATAACGGCTACTTTGATTAGTCGCGGTGTTTTAGAACTCGAAGTTGCGTACAATGCAAGCTATTGCATTATTGAATGAGAAGCATATCGTGGAAGCTCGGGGTGTTACAGGAATAAACGACTCAGCAGACTCGAACCAGACTCATAGAGCAGAAGCACATTCAATATCAATAAATAGCGGTAGTAATAAATATAAACAACAACAGTGAAAATAAACACAATAGCATACTGATAACTTGTAACTACTACTGAACAATAAAACATGCATCTAAAACAGTTCATACATATCTAAATATAGAGGGCGCCAATGTCTAACCAATTGTAGCTGTAAATAAGCATGTTGATACAGGAAAGTACAAAAAACTTAGTAAACTCCAGCTAGGCAATACCTCAAGGTCCATTCCATCTCCATACAACAGCTAATGCAGCCCAGCTCTTAAAGATGGCCTCTTTCCTACACATAAATCCATAAAGGTTGCATGCGTCCTGAAGGGCTCGTGCAGGGTGTCAGACAAATATCAGTAAAATACCACCCAATGGTGTGTACCTAATATAAGTGTTTAAGCAGGCATGCATTTATAAGGAATGTAGTAAACAGAATGATGCACAAATAAACACAAACTCTTCTGGTGCTCAGCAGCCACCATGGAGTGTCACCTACTTCAGCCAACGCTAGAATCTCTGTCATATAACCTGGCACCATGTGCCTCCTGACACCGCATGTCTCCAGTACCGACGTCCCGAAGGCACACCTATGAAATAGTAACCTGGAGGAACAGTGATGCATGTCCTCAATAAGTAACTGGAGGGACAGCGATGTCTTCCCTCAAAATAAGTAGCCGGAGGGACAGCGATGTCTGCCCTCAAAATAAAGTATCTGGAGGGAAAGTGATTTCTACCCTCAAAATAAAGTATCTAGAGGGACAGCGATATCTTCCCTCAAATAATGATGAGCCTCTTCCCCCAACCTAATAGCCTCAATGCTATCCCCTGAAGGCTCCTCACCTTCCACGCGGCTTCCTATGGAAAGCACCCCCAAACCAATAGTCACTAAACCGCAACTAACGGGGGCCTCTACCCACGCGAGTGGTCAAAACAACCTTATCACGGAGTCTCTATTTATTCACACTACTCAAAGTTTCCAGGAGAGCATTAATCACCAAAATAATACCCAATCCACAACACCTCTGACAACTCGTGTCCCTGGGACCATGCCACTCAAGTCTGATGGTCTCGCCATCCTATTAACTCGGGCCATTCCCAAAGTGACAGTCATCCTACCTCAAACCGACGCCCATGACACCCAATCCTGTGGTCAAAACCACCCAACGTAACCCAGTCCAAGCCCAACCTGTGATCAACATCACTCAACAATACCCAGGCCATGCCTAGTACAACCTGAAGGTTCCAACATATACGATATCACACATCACTTATATAATCACAATGGAAAACTTAAAACAGACAAGGCAATGAAACAGTTGAATTAAACTAGAAAGGTATTGTCCCATACCAGCACTAAGGTCTTGAGAACCTCTAACGATTCATATCAGTCTTAATAAACTGAACTTATCAGATAAAACATCACAGCTCAATCATAACCAGTTTGGATTCCCTTGGCCAAAATGCCCCAATTTAGCAATGGCCCCTCACCCAGCCCCGCTCAAGAAAAACAGGTAAAAGGGCATACCCAAAGGAACCCCACAGGTCTAATGAACAATTTTATTTTCAATATCAGATAAAACTAGGTCCTGCTCAAAATACCCAAAAATGCGTTGAAGGTTGTGCCATCCAAATGTCCACGAAAACATAAAAAGAGGTATGCATTATCTACATGAGACTCGTATGATGCTACTCATCCGATAACAGCCTCCAATTAGGTCTAAAACATGGTAGATCTACAAAATAATCAAAACCACTCAAACCCCAATAACTCGTTCTAGAATAGAAATAAAGAAAAATCACTCAAGAGGAATCAAGGCCTTACCAAGGGGGTTCCAACAGATTAACCAGTGTTCGAATCCGGTCTCGGACAAAGAAATGGTAGGGAATTAAAGTCTCGGTGGCTTGGTTCGTGAAACCCGGTGACCCCCTATGCCATATGCCTCAAAACGAGGCTACTTCCCATTTTAGCGAGAAAAAAACTACATGGCATGTAATTTAGGACTACATGCCATGTATCATTTTTTTTGTTCATAAGACGACTGATATTTCTCTGACTTACTTTCCATAACCTTCTGACATGATTACACGGCGTGTACCTAGGGGTACATGGTGTGTACTTAGTTTTTCTTCTCTTCTTTGCCGACTTACCAACATGCCATCTATATCCCTCATACACGGCTAGACTACATGGCATGTCCAAGGAGGACACGGCGTATACTTGGTAAAACGATTCTTCCCGACCAACATAACTACATTCCATGTATGGCCTCCACATGGTCATGGGTACACGGCGTGTCGATAACTGCATGCTGTGTAGTAAGAAATTTCTACACGGTCATCACAAGGCATGTACTTGGCGGCACATGGCCGGTGCTTTCCCAACCCATACTCGGTGTGTACTTCAGAGTACATGGCGTGTAGTCTGGAAATTTCCAGAAACTACACAATTTCTCCAGTTTTCTCAGGGATAAGTCAAAAATTCAAATAGGGTCGGGATTTTGAACCGTTCTAAAAACTCAGGTTCTTACACTATGTATATTAGGGTTTTTGGAAGAGGAACCTGCATGGATAACACATAGTTTTATCCAACTATTCACCTTTACCATGTATTATAGTTCATGCTATGTGATTTTTATTTTATATTATCAATTATACTTCATATCCCTTATTAGAAAAACTAATGTGAATGGAGATGGATCTAGGATTCCTTGGTAGAAATATTGTGTAATTTTAATCAATTATGACATTATTCTCTTTAGAATAGATTAGATAAACATTGGATCTTTGGTCTGATCTTGATGATCTTATGTGTTCATCAATTTATATCATCTCTCCATATATATTTATTATTACTTTGAATGATATATCTCTTAAAATTTGATCTAAGCCTTTGAATTATGGATTTAAAAACACGAATGGAATAACCATGATATTGTATCCATGTTTCTATCATTTGTAAAATCTAATTGTGACAAATATCATTGAATATAGGGTTCAAGGATCATTGTGTGATTTTTATCTATGGTAGGTGTCTCATATTTAGTCTTTATGGGATAGTGTTTTTTTTATTTTTCATATGTTGATTTCTAATATTTGGGTTTTATAAAATAATTAATGTGAATTGATATGATAAATTGATTTTTATAGAATTTATAATGATTTTGAATTTGGTCCTTTTCATATAATAATGTGATGTGTCGTGTAAAGGTGTTTCTAAATGGATTGTTGGGTTTTTAAAATATAATAAATTTAAAAATGTGATTTTTTTTAATTGGGTAAATAAGTTTCATGTAGGAAAATGGTAATGGGAAATTTAACATGTTGGGTGTGGGAAAAAAATAGGAAGTGTCAAGTATAAGAAAAAGTAATTAGTATTTTGGATAGATATAATGTAAGATAATTATGTTTCTTGGGATATGTTTATTAATAGCAGGATTATTTGTGGATGTAGTGGTGTTTTACCAAGAACTTGAGGAAAATTTTGAACATTCACATTATATAAACTTTAATTAATGTTTTTTATGGTATTTATTAATTTAATACATGTGTAATTTTATTTCCTATACACTTTATTTTGATGGTTTATAATAAATGGAATTTTAATGGGTGGTTTTTTTTTCAATAAATTCTATATTCTTGTTATATGTTATTGTTTGTTTACTTTGAGGTAAAAATAATCTAATGGTATTTTTTATTCATTGGATCTATTTTTCTAATTGAGGTAACTAAATCATTATGTAGATCTCAACTTTCATCTCATAGTGCAGGGTTCAGCCACCTGGGCTGGGGTTATCACAGGGAGAGAGATAATTCCTTGAATGCATAAACATAATAGCTATGATGATTCTATGATATGGAAACACTATAACATATCATTGATTAAACCAAATAAGTCCAATGGTTATAAATGATATAATATCATGATATAATATTTATCAATGATGATATAAACTTCTTGTATCATCTTCATCAAAACAATCGGCATTAGTAAATAAATTCTAGATCACTTATTTTTAAGGAAATATAATTTAATGATATAAGGTTATCCTCCTTCCCTCATGATTTATACTTGTTAAAAAAACTATAAATCATGTTTCATGGGTTAAAAACTATAAAAAACCAAGGACTATCTACTCAAAATTTGTGTTTATTCTTTTAAAAACCATATGTTTTAATATGTGGTTCCATGCATTCTCTATACATGAGTGAAGTGATAAAGAACGTTTTTAACTTTCTAATGGTGATATAAAATATGTTTTTAATCTATAAATAGTTTAAGATCAATTATACACCCCCTTTTAGAGAACATTTATCCTTATAAAAGGGGAACCAATAGATTAATTAATTTAATTTTACTTATTTTTTTATATTCACTTCGTAATAATATCTAAAATAATTTTTTATTTTTAATTAACATACTGATTTTATTTTATGTATGAATCAATAATTGAATACTTTCCTTAGTAAAATTATTTAGTTGTGCTTTTATTTATATCATGGAAGAACCATCTCCTAAGGGATTTATTTTACCCTCGATATCAATTTCCAAATTCTTGAAATCATTTGTTGTTCTTGAGTCAATCTAACAAACCTTATTCAAGTATAAGTTTAATCTCAAGTTAGGGAATGAAACATTCTACTATGAACATGATATTAATTTATATTTGTTTTTACTTAGGCCCATGATCCAATATATGGTTCTATAATGTTACTTATTTAATTAAATAGAATATTAATTATCATTTTCAAAAGTTTACTTGAATTGAATGTCTAGATTATATAGAAGGTAATAGAATTATACATGATATACAAAAACATTTCTTTAGAACATCTTGTATATTTACAATTATATTTTATGATCTAAATACATTACACCATTAAAAATTATCTTGAATTTATAGAAAATTATATCAATAAGTATGACTCAAATCATAAATCCAAATAGTGGAATTATTCAGGAATGATGTTACTCTTTCATGAATTATTCCTTTGTATATCATCAAATGACCCAACCTAGGATATAAAAATTATGATTGAAATCATTAATAAATATAATCATGTCCACCCATAAATGAGATGAAATTAACTATTATAATGGGTTAAACCTAATACTTTGGGTGACTATACCCTTGAATTTTAAATCAATCTAATTCATGTTATCAATTTTTGAAATATTAGAATGACCAACCCATATATAATACATTACTAGAAAATAATTCCCTATAAATAAATTTCCTTATCCTAATTATTTTATAGTAGTGCATATGATGTTTCTTCCATATTATTATTTAACAGACTTTAAAAATTTACCCTATGTTAATCTTAATTATAATGATACTCTACTACATGGTTAAACATTTTAAATGATTTATTTATGAAATTCACAAACATGATCACCCAACACATCAATAAAACTAATGTAATATGAAAAAATAAAATAAACATACTCTAGAATGATATAAATAATAATATTAAATAAATAAAAATAAATATGAATGTATTCAATAAAACCTGAAATTAATCTTGAATATGCATTAAAATTCATAAATTAAATAATATATTGTATCTTAAAGTCTAATCTATTGCACAATAAATCACAATAAAATTTGTAAAACTATGAAAAATAAAAACTACAATGTGATCAGGATTTGGTGGTGAGTCCATTGACCTAGTATAATCTACTCACTATTATCAAATACTCTTATTATGTGTGATTAAAGTGTATATACATGGAATGTATATATCATGGAGTAAAAAACCACTCTAAAATTTAATATATACATAAAATTAAAAAACAAGTATAACATTAAATTAGTGTATAATAATGTTTATTAGAATTAGTTAGAGGACACTAGATGCATATAATAATAATAGTGTTCCATCACAAAAATATAATTTAATCATATTAATAAATATATTAACTCAAATAGAAGGAAAATATTGCACTAATAGTACACCCCAATCCTCATTATTTAGCTCAAGTTTAAAGCATATAAATAAATACATAGAATTATGGAAGATGATTAAATGATAACTGATGTATACCTAATAATGAATTAATGAATATTATCAGGTCCACACCACAACTCATATACAATTCCATGATAGGAATAACTCACCACAATTGTAAACACTGTCTTGGGGTCTATTGTCCCTAGATATCTTATAAAATAATACACTCAGTTAATAATCTAATAAGGATATATATATATATATATTTGAATATATTGGTTTCTCATGACCATAATGAGACTAATGGGAGACTTTTATACAGGTAAACGACCTATAAAATCCTCATCACCAGGAGATATCATTTTTAAAACCTTCAAAATTAGTGACCTTCTCATGATATATAAAAATATACAATCCTTATAGGTATTGATTTTTATGATAAAATAAATGACCACCCACAAGTCGAGTCAAACCCCAATAAAAAATAGTATTCATAGGTACCTCTATAAAATTAGTAGTGAATGATAAACAAAATATAAAATGAAAACTAGGATTCAATTGTTCTGACCCTAAAAAAATAATTATAAGAAAAAAATTAAAAAATTCCCATTATATTTATAAACAATATAGGAGAAAATAATAAATATTTTATAAAATGATTGATAAATAATAAAAAATGAGGTGTAATTTTATTAAATTCTAACTCGCTAATGACCCATTGAAATCTTAATAGTAAAATAATAATAAAATAAATAACTCTAATGAAACATAATCATATTCACAACCCATCCATTTAATAATAGAGTTACTCCTCTCACCATACCAATCCATCCATATATTTTGAAAATCCTATGGGATAAAAAATTCCCTTATGATATCATACATATTCCAAAATATGTCCATGATAAATATTTAAGAATCTATAAATTAAAAAATTAAAAAATATGGCTTCAAAAAAATACATTTCTGGTTCGGAAAATATGTATGATAATACTGTTAAACTATAATTTAAAATCTCAAACCCTTGATTATTTTCCAAACTTATTTAGGCTAAAAATTTGTATTAGTGGAATAGGTTTTATTCATAGGATAATACTATGGTGGTATGACCAATGAATGTTTTTTAGGCCATAGTCATAGTTACATGGTTGTGGGGGTTATTGGTATGGTCATAGACCATGGATCTATTTCCATAGGCACCTTTCTATTCCTATTAATATATTTTATTAGGAAATATATGTCCACTGTATTACCATAATAAAAAATCCCATGGTGATAAATCAATGGACTTGGTAACTTTCTGTTTTTGTTTCTCATGTCAAATTCTAAAAAAACTACCAACTAGTTTTGAACAAGATGCCTCTGTGTCATGTTATAAGGACTTATACCACTTTCCTGTATTGATATATATATATATATATGATCATAAATACATATATATACATGTATATATATTATTATTATTATTAAATATTTATTATTATTATAATTATAATATTTATCAACATAGCCATGCAAACCAATTGTTAGAGAAACCAATGTCCATGGACACAGGCTCATTCTATATGGCTTTATGGCCATGAGAAAGGATTCCTATTAACATAGGACAACAATGGAATGACTATAAAGATGGGAATTATAGCTTTTGTAAGTTGGGGTTCTTTATGGGGCCTAAGTTCATGGGATTCGTGGTTTATAGTGGTAGAGTGTTCCCCACAGAGCATGTTTCCACAAACCACTTTGGTCATGGTAGTAGGGGGTCCCTAGTAGGGATTAAGGAAAATAGATTCATTGATATTAACTATATGGGTCCCTTTAAAGACCTATATAATCTATATTTCCCATTAATATAGGGTATCCCTAGTATGTACTATGTTCTCAGGGGTCTTAGGGATTGGTGGTAAGGCTCCACGCACCCTTCTCACTTCAAACTCACCTTTTGAGGGTCAGTTTGTGGTTATAGGTATGTTTCCATAATTTAGAACACTATTATAATACTATGATTCATATTAATAGTGGTGGTATGGGGTTTTATGGCCCATGGTAATTTCTTCCATTGTTCATATACCAACATATGACCACATTTATATAAACTATGAATATAAAATGCTGGCTATATGGGAATTTTCTAATAGTAAAAGACCTATCATTAAAAACTATACTATTTAAGTAAAATACTTTAGTAGTGGGAAATTTAATAATTATATATGTATTCTCTCTAAGTGACCATCATAAACATCAATGTTCTTAAAATATGTGAATTCACCTTCAATCTAATCATAAATTAATACAATTATATTTAACATGATATTTTTGTTTCTATGGGAAACAATAACTAATTTTATCCAATTATTATTATATCAATCAACTAAAAACATTAAAAATTCAAATATATACTATGGAGTCCCATGCTACACACCATATTTCTTTTCCTTCCTCGATAAAATCTATCATTTCACCAAAAAATAAACTCTTAAAGTTGAGTAAAAAAACTATGAATTCTTCTCACTATCCTTAACCTATTCTCATTGGGTCTACCCCATAATAGAACAAAACAAAATAGTAGATACCAAAATATAAATAAAATAAGTATTATAAAGAACTTAAATCAATACCCTTCCCATATTAATATTTAAAAATCGATTGAGTCATAATTTAATCAACTGGAGACACTTTTTTACCAAAAAATGTAATCTAATCTAAATAATTCCATTTTTATCTAACATCCATATTATTAATTAATTTTTTAAAAAAACTCTAATTAAGAAAATAAATTTTTTATTCAAAACTAATATTATTTAATAAATTATTATCACATAATTAAAAATAAAAAACTCAAAAAAATTATTCAAATAAATATCTCGACCATGATACCTCATTTAAAAATTAATATTTAAAAAATAAAACATTATTCGAAATTTAATTTCAAAAAAATCCCATATTAAAATATTTTCTAAAAAAATAAATTATTATACAAAAATATATAAATATAATTTTTATAAATTTATTAATATTCTATATTGAGATAATTTAAGACACATTAATATATAATGACTGTCCAATTAGGTTTCCAACAAATAAATTAATTATGTTTAGTTATACAGTCCTTTTTTTGTTGTAAAATTGAACTGTGAGCTACCCCATTAAAAATAACTCCAACATCAATAATTAATATTTAATTATTTTCTTTTAGACTCTATATAGGTGGTAATAATAGTCAAATATTTTATAAAATCTATTATGACAAAATCGATGTCAAATAAAGGCTACCAACATTATTCTCTATCCATAAATCATATTTACTATATATATAGACATATAATATATAATAAAATCTATTATGAAAAAATAAATTATTCCAAAAACACTATAATAATAAATATATCCCTATGGGGGTCGATTAAATAATCATTGGGTGTAATAAAAAACATTAATTTACCTTTTAACCTATTTCATTTTATATGTCTATTTTTCATCTAACTATTCTTAGTGGGAAACATTTAGAATAGGCTAGATTAATTATTCAATTATGAAACTGAAATACTAAAATCCTAAAAATGAAATCACAAAATTATAGAGAATAATGGGTAAGTAGAAAAAAAAGATTACAAGTAGGAGAGTACATTTTATCCTTTAAAAGAAATAATCTGGATACATTATCCCATAGGTAGTTTTTGAAGAGTAAATCCCATAGGTTTATCATGTACTTAGAAGGATAAAATTGGATGACACATAAAAGAAAATAAAATTTCCTTAAAATAAGAAATTGGGATTTTGTATGATTCATAGTTAGTTATCATGGTTTTAAAATCATAAAGGTAAAAAAATATTAGTGACTTCCAAAAAAATTATTGTCCTAAATATTTTTTTTCACTCCTATGTTTTTTTAGTAATTATAATGACCATTAACAACTCCATATTTTTTATATCTTAATAATTTTTGTGTTGAATTCTCCTGAGAAAATCTCAATTTTTAAATAAGAATCAAAAAGGTTATACTCAGTTTTATAAAACTAAAAAATACATTGATATAATAATTTATATTATTTAAAAAATAATATGAAATTTATCTCATATTCACCAACTTAAAAACAAATTTTTTTATTAGATTAAAAACTCAAATTGGTATGTATCTCATGTGACATTAATATTTAATAGATGACAACAAATATTATAAAGGATCTGTAATATTCATTATCAATAAGTAAGAATTAATTGAGACATCATGTTCTCTATAATAATTATGTTTGAATTTTATTAATGATATTTAATATCAATGTTTACCTATTAAATATTTTTAAAATTAATAAAAATAGTTTCTTATAATGTTTATGGAAATCATTATAATATTTAAGTACATTACTAACTAAACCTATTGGACATCAAGTTGGTATTATATATATATATATATTATATAAATTATTTAAAATTTATATATTGTTTTTGAAGTAATGTTGTGTAATTGTAATATAGTTTATTCAACTTCTCCATAAGATATATCCAATCATATAAGGAACATTGGAATATCATAAAATCCTGAAATTATAAAAAATACATAATTAAGCAGGATTTACTAAAATGTATCATAAAATGTGTTAGAAATATTTTGTTTGTCATATTCCCATGGAATATAAAAGATAAATTAAATACAAATAATTATATGAAATATAAATTCATGGGAAAAAATACTACACTCATTCACTCATTTTGAAACAAGAAGATTGATTGATAAATACAAACTAAAATACATCACTAGGATATGGACTTCTATTAGGGTAAAATTATGTTATTTCTTCCAAAAAATATCTTATTACCTAATTATAATTATATATATTGAGTATGGATACAAATGATAGAGTTTTGACATTTTTCATGTTTAATATTTTATCCTTTCCTTTCAAAATACTAGTTATTAATTTAGTGAGTGAAATTTTATGTAATCATAAGCTCTATATTTTAACTCTTTTAGGAGGTGATTTAATTATAATGTTTTCTATATATATTTATTCCTTTTTCTCTTTTATTTCCATTTTTTAAGAAAGTAATTCAATAAATTAATCAACCAAGTATTAATTATCTTTCAGTCATTAATAAATTGAATGTAATTGTTATTTGAACATTTTTGTTTATTCTATAACATTTCTGATTTCTTTATTGTTCTTTTGTATTATATTATTTTATTAAATATTAAATATAAATCACATGATAAAAAATGAGTTATTATAATATTATAAATTATGGTTTAAATATATTCATAAAATAACATTATTAATATGTATGCATGATGAATTTGAATATTAAATATATCATTTTTATGCTTAAATTAAAAAAATGTTATATTAGATCCCATAATAGAGTTTCCAAAAGTTGGAAATATTATCTCTAAGATCCAATTATATGGTGGAATTAAAACTAATTAATATTTCTAGATAAAATATTTATATCCACCATAAATGATTATAATTGAAAATAGATTAATATAATTAGGTAACCACATAGGGAAACCTATAGTTAAAATATAGATATTTAAAAAATACATACTAGTATCACATACTATATAGTTAGATAGAAAATGGAAATTTATTACATCTACATAGGCCCTATCCCCATGGACCATTGCATGCTTATTTCTACAACTAGTTTATCCCAACTAGATAAATTCCGCAATAATTATTATTAATTGATAGACAATATTACTTAAAGTATATAATAATTTATCATATAAGTGATAACACCCACTCGAGGTATGAAATACATAAATATTTCTACCCTAGTAAAAAATATTTTCATTAAACATATTAAAATGAATACCCTCTTATATCATCATGATTTAGATTGGGCCATAGAATATTCATATCCCCTAACATACTAGTATTGTTAACTTTAAAAAATTTATCCAAATAAATGCTCTCTTATTTTATAATTGAATTTATGTTGTACATGAGTCATATTTGGAAGACCAAATCCAAATCAATATATATTATATTCCTATCAATATGGACCCATACCAATTTGGTAGGTTTATCCAAATTGTTATCAAGGTGGGATTTTAGACACTACATATAACCATGGTACTAACCAAATCATGGTAATCATCCTCCATGTACACATCCTAGGAATTTCCCACAAATTTGAACTAATTATTGATAATGTGGTATAAAAAATATAGAATCCTAGAACCTTAAATTCCAATATAAAACAAAACCTACTATACAAGTCTAGTGAGGTCAAGTGGGAAAATTGAAAATTATTGTACTAGTTGAAGTAAAAAAATCTAGGATCTTATAATCATTATAAGGGATAAGGAAAATTTAATTTCTATTACACTTCATATTGATAAATACAATTTTCATGTCAGAAATTACATGCCTAAGGAATATGACTATAAGGTATGTATTACCCTTATAAATACAATTTTTCACTCTTATAAATATTCATGTGACAGTTGATGAATATAAAGGTTAAACAAGTGGTTTTGAATCTCCTAAATAATTCCAATATACCACATAAATTTACCTAAAGTGTTTATAAATCAATTGATTGAAATAAATATTTATATAGAAATATATGAAATATTTTTTAAAAAAAATGGTCAAGAATTATGTTCATAATGCTGAGAAAAAAAATCCATGATATAAAAATTCATAATGTAAAGTTTCAAGAAAAATATATTAGAAAAGTGAAATGAGAGAATAAATATGTGTATAAATTTCTCAGTAATGATTCAACATGAATTAGCTAAAATTTGAATCGATATAGGAACCTACTCAATTATATTTCCAATAATGGAATCACATATTTATGATGCAATTCATGATATTTATTATAAATATAAATTAATGTGTCATGAAACTATATACAATTTTATGGTTGGTGAAATTAATTCCATATACGTTATAGTTACATTAAAAAATTTGGGGCATGATATACCATCCATGTTTACTAGAGGATTAGATGGTAAAATTATAGAATATCATTTCCATAAAAAATGAAGGACAAATAGTAGATAATATAATTAAAGGGCATTTATGAATAATTCTAGATGGATAATTTAGATAAACTAAAGAAACCACCATGGTTGTAAGTATTTTTACTTAAACATTACATATTATAGTGAATTTAAAATATAATACACTTTATTACATTCCCAAATATCATTTAGGTTTATATTTTTATAGATTTAGGTCATAACTCTTACATAACAATCCCATATATTATAAAGTGGACACTTATACTTAGTATCCATTGTTTCCACCAAATAAATATTCTAAAAATAAAGATGATTTATTTTCATGAAATATCTTCAAAAATTTGATCTTTACCACATCCTTATCCCTAATCTTCTTTAAATCCCTGATAAAAAAAATTTTAAAACATGGGATGAGAATAAAAAAACTTAGTAAGGGACATAAAAAGAAGAAATTTATTAATCTAGTGAAAAACATGAAAACCCATGAAATATTTAACTTAACCTCATTGATCATTAAGATAATGAAATAAATAGTTTCCATATGAAAAAACACACATACTTCTTTCTCAAAGAAAACCATTAAAACCCATATAAAGAAAATAAAAACTCTTTTTAGAAACTTAGAGAATTACACTCATAACTCGTTTTAAACTCATATCAGAAATAACTGGAGTCTAGTTAAATCCATAGGAGAACCCATTAGAAACTCCATCATTATTTCCTAAAAATAAAAGGTATATTACCCAATGCATTAGAGCACTATCTGGGCACACCAATCATATAATCTATAAAGGGCTCATCCAGCGCTATCTCGGTACACCCAATATATAATCTATATCAAGCTCAATCATAAACTATAATGGGGATCAACCCTTTATATAAGTTTTATTAGGGTAACAAATTTCACATATAATTTTTAATTACTATATTAAACATTTTATGATTATGTATTTTCATCATAAAACCTTTGAAAACCCCTTTTAAATTCATATGAAAAACACATTTGGATATCAAAATATGATTTTCTTTTAGAAACACATTTTTTAATAACAAAATAACCTAAAAAGGTAAATAGGTTTTTTCTTTGAAGAAAAAATTAAATATTTTAAATGAATCCAAAATTCAAATAACAGTTATGGTGGCATAAAAAAAATTTCATCATATACGTTAAAATAGAGCATTATTTTCAAAACTTGATTAATCATGTGGAAAAGAAAAGGTTTCCATGAAAATATCTTTTAAAAAAAATAATCCATTAAAAAAAATAATGAAGATGGTATCATTAAAAAATATACCCATTAGAACATAAGTAACATCAATTATTATTGTCTTTTATGAATATAAATGCCATTAAAATATTATTAAAACATTTTTGAGGAAATTATCTTTTCCATTTCAAAATCACTTATTTTAAAAAAACTACACAAATATAATGAAAAAAATTATTTTAAAAGAACCATGTAAACTTATAAATGAATATACAAAGAAAAAAATAGTCACGATGATGGTAAAATTCATTCATTTTGTATAAGTTAAAAAAATTCCTTTAATACTTTTTTCAGAAAATTCATAAAGTACCTCATTTGGAAATGAAAAAAAATATTCCTTTCAAACCATTTTGTAAAAACTTAAACATGGGTAAAAATGTATTTAATAGATAATATAAGAATATTAAAAACCTTATAACATTTTTATAAAACATGGATATGGAAGAAAATTATATTTTTAAGGGAAACTTTATAAGATAATTTTTAAAAATAAAGTCTCTTACCTTGAGTCTCACTCGTCACATATGTTCTTTATATTCCTGAATAATAAAATTATTTTAATTTTATACTTTATTAAAAAAATAAAATTAATTATTATTATTTTTATTTAATACTAGGTCATATAAAATTATTTAATCAATTAAATTTACGTCAGGTGTTTTAACGATATTGGGTTCATATGTCAGAAATGACTTTGGTAGGTTGATTATAGTCAAAGAGGTCATTATTTAACCATATCCAGAATAATATTCATGAAATAATTATTATTTTTATACATAAATAATAATATTAAAAACAATCATTAAATATGGTTATGGAAAATGAACTATGTTACAATCATGGAGTCTATAGTCCGTACATACACATGAGTAGCGTTTCCATTTTTTAATGATCATTATAGAAAGAAAGTAAGTATTATTTTATATTTAAAGAATTATAATAATATTATAAATATTATATTATGCCTTTAAATATATCTATATATATTATCCATGCTATGTAGTGATGAAAAATTAATTGCATCACTTCGTGGAGGTGGTAGTCCACACGTACACATGAATAGCATTATCATTTTTTGATGAATGGAAAGGTAAGAAGTTAGATGATATATTATACTTTAATAATGATTAATATTTCATTAATATAATATATAAATATTAATTCCATCATTATAATCCATCCACGATAGATGGTGATGGAAAATGAATTATATCAGTTTATGAGGCAGTAATTCATCGTACACATGAATGATGGATTCATTTCCCATATGATGGAAGAGATGAATATAGGTTATGAATTTAAAAAACACCTAAGTATATGTAATATAATTTTGTTATTATATAATCATGGTTAATAAATATTTTAATGATGTGGAAGAAGAAATAAAACATGAATTCTTGATTAAAAATGATATTGCTTCTTCATACAACCTCATTTTCTTAACAGCTTAAGAACACTAAGGTTGGTATTATACCCTAAATAAAGACTCTAGAACATGGGTAGGGATTTTAGAAATCTATTTGGGTTTATATTTGTTAAACCAAAATGGTTTTTATATATGAAGTAAATGGGATAATGGGTTCTCTTTTATAAGAGAGGGTTGGGGCACTCTAGGAATTTATCAAAATATTAAATTAATATAAATTAATATTCAATTCCAAATGGATCAAAACTTATTTATATAGAATATAGGATGATTATGGGTCGAAATAAACTCATATAATAAAAATTATACAAGTTTTTATTATTATTTTACCCTTTTCTTTTGGTTTAACCCATTTCACACTTACTGTGACAACAAGGGTTTTTACTCTTCAAGGGTCAAGATAGTTATTATAAATGAAAAATTAGACCAAAATGGACCATTTTTTATATTATAAACCATATAATAATAAATTTTATTAATATAATATTTTTAGTAATTTTATATCATTTCATAAAATTTTATTTATTATAAAATATCATTAATGTCTATTATTATAACTATTCATTACTTTAAATCTAATAACATCAAGACAACAAGTAAAATTCAAAACAATTATTGTATTATATCCCAAAATTTTCATTTTAATATAATAAATTTTTTGATTAGATTAATTATCTCAAATTATATTTATTTTAATATTTTTAATATCATTTATTTTATTTCTCCATTAATTGAATAATTACTGCATCAGCGTTGTGTAAGAAATTAAGATAGTTATTTCTTTACTAAATTTTAAAAATAAATTACCATTATTAATATAAACATTATATTTTTTAAAATAATATTTATAAAATAACATATAATCTGATTATCTCCTTGTTAAAATTATAATTCTTATTAAAAACAAGAGTGTGATATTTTTTACTTTTCTTTAAATAAAATATTATAAAGGTTATAATCACATACAAAAGGAAAAATAAGGTCAAATAACTGAATATTGGATAATTATGGATGAAATTGGATTATACAATAAAATTAAGAAAAGTGTTAGGGTCATTTTATAATTCTTATCGTTTACTTTTAACTTTAATTAATTGATCTACCCTTTACTATGGTAATAAAAAACTATTAAGGTTATTGTTCATATTGTAAAAAAGGAACTATTTAAAAAAATAGACCAAATTATTCAAAATATATAATCCTATTTTAAAAATTAAAAACCCAAAAATTATATAATTTAATTTAAAATCATCTGGTAAAATTTTAAGAAAAATAGTTTTTTAGAAAAATGGCCTTTTAAAATATAAAATGTTTTTATACTAAATTAAATTATAAAATATATTTTAAAAAACATAATTGTATTATTTTAAATAAAAATTAACTTATTAAATTTTAAAAATAATCCAAAATAGAAGTTTACTTTGTAAATACTTAAAAAGAAGATACACTTTTTAATAAAAAACAGTAATTTACACTATTCACTAAAAAATCAATATTTTCAAAAAATTATCAAAAATTAATACTAAGATAATTTCAATGTTATGAATTAAAAAATGAAATTAATTTTTTTAAATAAATTTTGTAAAATTTCCAAAAATTAATTATAATATTCACTCATAAAAAGAAAGAGAATCAATTTTTGAAGAAAACGTATTTTAAAAGAATAAAATGGCATTACTAAAAATCAAGTGCTTATTTTAAAATAATTGATTAATAAATTAGAAATTATTAAGGCCATTATATATGTTATAATTTAGTTAATACTATTCATTACCACCAATTTAACGGCTAGGCTATAACAGTCACATTTAAATAATAATAATTCATTGTTTGTTAAATCTCGTTATTGTGTATCTTGTAAACTATAAAATATAGTCTTTATTTTTTTTTAAACATTGAGATATTAAATATCTCCTTAAATAAATTTCATCCTCACAATTTAAACTTGTAATAAAAAAACCATGGGTCTTCATTTTCAAAATACCTTTGTTGAAATTCCAACATCATAAAAAGGGTTAATAAAACTTCCACTTGAAAAGAGAAAAAAATGGGAAGTACTAAGGTCATATGGAACAACACATAACTAGGTTTACATTTAAGAAAACATTGTTGGGAAGTAAAAACATGAATATATAATAAAAACCTAACTTCCAAGGGATGATAGAGAGTGATAAAGAACATGGTAATGAGAAAGTTAACCATCACAAAACCATAAATCTGTTATGGGTTAAAAGGTCATTGAGTTCTCAGTAAGAAAAGTAAATAGATAACTTTTTTATTTCAAGATACTTTTCCTAGATTTTAGGAGTTTATTTATCATATATACTGAAATCATAAGAAAATATACTTACTTATCAAGAATGATTTCATCTTTTAATCAATTTCAACCACAAACTCATCTTTTTTCTCCAAACAATGGGTATACAAGATGAATTTTTTTATGCCTAAAGAACTAGAATAAAATTATAATTGATCACATAATCCATAAAAGTATAATAATATATTCCTACTATATTTATACATTAACCAAAATATAAATGGTTAGGACAAGATAATATAATTCCCATAAAAACTACTTTAATTTTCAAAATTCAATAGTAATACCCAAGGTTCAACTTATATCATTAAATAAATAATTATCCTTAAAATTACTCAAAATATTAGAACTAATATTAAAACCTAAAAATAAAAATTATTTGATCATATAGTCTTACAGTATTTGTTTAACATTTATCACCAAATAACATCAATCACTCTTAATGCCTCGCACTAAAAAAGTAAATTTCCCTAATAACATAATATCTAACAAATAATAATAATTTATATAAATAACCTAAATCATTATAAATCCAAATTAAAATCATATACAACTCTAAAATATAATTCAACCTTTATTCCTCAAATAAAATCCTATAATATTTTGTTTACCTTAATCATATAGGGTTCCTAAAATAGTGAAATTCTTATGAAATAACATTAATCACATAATCACTAAATCACTTTTCAATCTCATGGTTATATATATGATAAAACATATTTTCCAAAAATTAATTTAAAATTTATTTTTCAGATTGATTAAATAAATAAAAACAATTTCATACTAACCAGGAGATCATATAGACTAGTGTTAGGTGATGATCCCTTATCTCCCTTCAGTTGTGGGTTTAATCCCCATGGACTTTTCAGATGTGTTGAGTTGTCACTCATCCTATAGGTTTTCCTTTTTCTAAAGTGATACTAATATAATTATTATAATGTTCCAAGAAATATTATGAACATAATCAACTATTGTATAAAACCTAAAGCTTATCAATACCTTTAAACTCATGTCCACAAAATGAAAAAAATAATTCTTCCTTAAATAACTTTTTCACACGATGAAATTAAAGTTTACATATAACTCAAAAATAAATGTCAACCAGTGTACTTCCATCACATAAATAATCAAAAGATTTTTAATTCTTATAATCATCCTTAAATCATAATTCTTGAATCCCTATACAAAGACACAGCAATCATTCAATTTTATTCATAATACTTTAACCAAGATTTTTTATCTTATTCCTTAATACTTACTTCCTACAAAAAAATATTAATTATGACCTAAGATTCAACAATATCAAAAAAATAGGCCAATATATAATCCATACATTTCATTTTTCATTTTTAGTTTCCTAATCTTCAATAATAATGGCATTAGGCATTGCTAAAAATTCATATATATGGCCTTACTGATCTCATTCTTGAACTTTCCCATAGAACAATGATTTACATAATTACCATTCTCCTCACATATAAAACATTCAATTGATATCTCAGGAAGAACATTTTCCCCTTCTTAGAGTTAATTGAACACTTAATTTTTCTTTGTAATATTATTTATTTATGACCTCCTTTACCATATATAAAACATCTTCCCATTATTTTAAGAAATTTTACTATGTTATTCTTTCTATATCCATGACAAATAATTCATTGATTATTTTTACCTTTATAACCTTTATAACCGAAAATTTCAAGGATTTCACTTCTATCTTATTTAATGAGTTGGGAAACTCACCTAGTTTCATGTTGTTAATCATAAATACTAATATCTGGCTAAGAATAACCATAATAATTCACACTACATCTCCCATTCCATTTTGTTTCTTATTCAAAAAACCACCAAATTTTCCTTCACATCCATTATTACATTGGTTCTTGCTGGATCCATCCATTTACTAAACCAAAAAAAAATAATTTGATCACATCAATAAAATCAAAATAAACCATCTTATAAGGATGATAAAAATTAATTTATCCATAACTATGGTATCCAAAATAACCATAATTCTCCTTAACATGCTATCATTTGTGTTTATAGAGTAATTTTAACTTATGTTAAAATAACATCCTAACCTCTAAAGTTATTTAAACACTACTCTGATACCAACTATAAAGAATCATCCTTAAAAATTACATATTCTATTGAATTAAAATTGTAATTCACTTTATTGCATTCCCAAACATATTTTAGGTTTAGTTTTTTAGAGAGTTACTTAAAAAATCTTATATAAAAGTCTCACACATTAAAAAATTTATACTTCTACTTAATATCCACTTTTTACACCAAAAATGATTTTAAAAAGAAATATGTTTTCTTTTTATGAAATATCTTCAAAATTTTGGTATTTACCTCATCCTTGTACCTAATTATCCTTAAATACCTATGGAAAACATTTTAAAACATGGGATAAGAACAAAAATATTAATAAGAGACATAAAAAAGAATAAATTTTTTAGTCTAGTGAAAAACATAAAAACCCATGAAATGTTTACCTTCACCTCATTGATCATTTATTTAATTAAATAAATACATTATATGTGAAAAACGCACACTTTTTCTTAAATAAAACTTTTTAAACCCATAGTAATATAATAAAAACCCTTTTTGGAAACTTAGAGCATCATATTCAAAACCCATTTTAAACCTGTGTCAGAAATAACTCGAGCCTAGTTAAATTCATATGAGAAACCCTTTGGTAACTCACTCTTTATTTACTTAAAAGAAATGGTACATTACCAAATTAATTGGAGAGATATCTAGGCACACCCATCATATAAGCTATAACAGGCTCACCCGGCGCTATTTGGGTGCACCCAATGTATAATCTATATCGGGCTCATCCATGGGATATAATGGGGATAAACCCTTTATATAAGTTATATCAAGCTCACTAATTTCACATATAATGCTAAAGTACCACATAAAACATTTTATTCTTGTGCCTTTTCTTCATAAAACCTTTAAAAACTCTTTTAAACCCATATGAAAAACGCATTTGGATATCAAAATACCTTTTTTATTTTAAAAATCCATTTTTAATACCAAAATAACCAAAAAAGGGGAAATATGTTTTTTATTTTAAAAAACATAAAAATATTTTAAAGGAATTAAAAATTTAAATAATGTTTATGGTGGTGAAAAATTTGTTGCTAACATATACATTAAAATATATCATTCTTTTTATAACTTGATTAATATCATGAAAAAGAAATGGGTTCCATGAAAATATATTTTAAACAATAAAAATCCATCTATATAAATAATTATGATGGTATCATTATGAAATATCCTCAGTGGATCATAAGTAACATTAAGGATTGTCGTATTTGATGAATAGAAATACCATTAAAAGATCATTAAAACATTCTTGAGAAAATATCATTTCCATTTTGAAAACACTTATTTTTAAAAAAAATAGTGATATTATAATGGAAACCATTTTCTTTTAAAAGAACCATGTTAGATTATAAATAGATCTTCAAAGATAAAGTTAGTCATAATGGTGGTAAAAACCATTCATGTTTTATAAGTTAAAAACACATTCCTATAATACTTTTTTTGTAAAATTCATAAAGTAAATCATTTGAAAAATGAAAAAAAAAATCCTTTCAAACTGTATTGTAAAATAAAAAATATGGGTAAAAATGACTTTAAAAATCATAATATAATAGTAAAAACCTTAAAACATTTTTAAAAAATATTTATATGGAAGAAAAAAGAGTTTTAGAGAATCTTTAAAATATGTTTTTTAAAAATAAAATCCCTTACCTTGAGTTTAACTCATCACATAGGTTCTTTATCTTCCTAAATAAAAAATTATGTTAATTTTATGCTCAATTAAGAAACTTTTTCAAGTTAATTATTCCTTTTTTACATTTAATACCATGTTATATATAATTATTTAATCAATTAAATTTATTTTGGTCATTTTGACAATATTCAGCTCATATGCCAAAAATGACTTCGATAGGTTGAATATGGTGAAATAGGTCATTATTCCACCATATACATAATAATAATCATGAAAAAAAATATAATTTTTATAAATAAATCATAATTTTAAAACTAATCATTAAATGTGGCTATAAAAATGAACTATGTTATAATCATGGAGACAGTAGTCCATACGTACGCATAAGTAAAATTTTTATTTTTCAATGATCATTATGGAAAGAAGGTAAGTATTATTTTATCTTTATAGAATTATTATAATATCATAAATATCATATTACATATTTAAATATACTTATATATATCATCCATGTGATTTGATGATGAAAAACGAATCACATCACTTCGTAGAGGTGGTAGTCCACACGTACGCACGGACGACGTTATCATTTTTTCATTGAATATAAAGGTAAGAAGTTAAATGATATATTATTTTTTCAGAATTATAAATATGTCATGAATATAATATATAACCATTAATTACATAATTATAATATATCTATGAGATATGGTGATGGAAAATTAATTACATCGATTCACGAGGTGGTAGTCTTTCGTACACATGAACGATGGTTTTGTTTCCCATTTGATGGAAGAGAATATGAATATAGGTTTCTTCATTAATAGAAAAACACCTCATTATATGTAATATACTGGTATTATTATATAATAATAGTTAAGTAATATTTTAAGGAGGTGGAAGAATAAATAAAATAGAAATGATTGATTAAAAATGATACCTCTTCTTCGGACAACCTCCTTTGTTTAACACCTTAATGCCACTAAGGTTAGTATTCTTCCCTAAATAAGGCCTTTATAACTTGAGGATGGATTTTAGTAATGTATTTGAACAAATATTAGTAGAAAAAAATGGTTTTTATATGTTAAGTAAAGGGAAGAATTGGTTCCCTTTTATAAGATATGGGAGGGTCATTTTTGGAATTTCTCAAAATATTAAATTAATAAAAATTGATATTCAATTTAAAATGGATAAAAACAGATTTATTTCTAATATATGATGATTATGGATCAAAATAAACTCATATAATTAAAATTATACATTTTTTACAATTTTTTTACCCTTATCTTTTTGTTTTAACCCATCGTTAACCCCTTTCATACTTACCATGACAATAAGGATTTTTACACTTTGAGAATCATGATAGTTACTATAAATTTTAAAATGGTCCATAAATTGATCATGGTTGATATTATAAACCATATAATAATCCCTTGTATGAATATAATATTTTTAGTAATCTATATCATTAAATAAAATATTTTATTATAAAATATCATTAATGTCTATTTTTATAACTATTCATTAGTTTGACTTTAATAACATCGATAAAATAAGTAAAATTAGAAAAAAATTATTTTATTATATACCTAACATGTCACGTTCATATATAAAATTTTATTATCATGTTAATTATCTCAAATTATATTTCTTTTAATATTCTTAATATCATTTATTTGATTTTTCTATTAATTGAATAATTTTTGCATCAACATTGTGTAAACATTTAAGGTAATTATTTATTAACTAAATTTTAAAAATAAATTACTATGATGAATATAAACATCTTATATTTATAAATTATATTTATAAAAAAAATATATCCTCTGATTATCTTCATGTTAAAAATATAATAGTTATTAAAAACAAGAGTGTGACATTATTTATTTTTCTTAAAATAAAATATTATAAAGGTAATAATCACAGCCAAATGGAAGAAAGAAAATATAACTGAATCTTGGATGACTATAGAAGAAATTTAACCATCCAATAAAATTAATTCATGTGTTAGGGTCATTTTATAATCCTTATCATTTTATTTTTAACTTTAATTTCATGATTTACCATTTACCATGGTAACAAAAAAATACTAAGGTTACTATTCATATCGACCTAAAATAAAAGGAAACTATTTACCAAATTTAGACCCACCGATTTCAAATATTAAATCCATTTTTCAAAATTCAAAATATAAAAATTTCAAAATTTAATTTAAAATCAAACTGGAAAAATGTGACAAAACAATTTTTCAAAAAAATGACCTTTGAAAATATAAAATGTTTTATGCTAAATTAAAGTATAAAATTCATTTAAAAATACATAATTGGATTATTTTAATTCAAAAATAACTAATTAAATTTTAAAAATAATCCAAAATGTAATTTTACTTTGTAAATACTTAAAACGAAAATACAATTTTTAATAAAAATTAGTATTTTTCACTATTAATTGAAAAAACAATCTTTTCAAAACAAATCCTCAAAAATTTATCATAAGATAATTTTGAAATTATAAATTAAATAATTAAATTAAATTTATCAAAAAAATTGTAAAATTTACAAAAAATAATTATAACATTCACTTAGAAAAATCAAGACAACTCATTTTTGAAGAATAAGTATTTTTGAAGAATAAAATGACTTTAATAAAAATCGAGTACTTATTTACAAAGAATTATTTAATACATTAGAAATGAGTAGGGATAATTTATTTTTCATAATGTGGTTAATACTATTCATTCTCTCCAATTTAACAGTTAGTTTATAATGGTCACATTTAAATAATAATAATTCATTGTTTGTTTAAGTTCGATGTTTCATATCATGTATGCTATCAAACATAGTCTTTATTTTAAAAAAATATTGGTATATTACAATATTTTTCCATAATTAGAACCTATAAATTGAATTATATATATTTATTTCATGATTTTTATCATTCTATTTGTAATAAATCACACCCTGGTGTAAAAATAAACCTTATCTATGACTTATATATATATATGCACCCTATGGTTTTCCATATTATACAATATTGTATTGAAATAATCTCATTATTTTCCTCAATGATACATGTTTCTACTGTGGATATATATTTTGACTAATTCATTGGGTTTACAAAAATTTAATTCTTATAATTTTATGAAATATTTTTTCCTTATGGGTTTTAAACCATGAATTAATCATTAATAAACATATTTTTTTAGTCTCCCATGGAATAAAAAAACTTTAAATATATCAAGGGTAAACATTTTATTCTTTCCATATGTTTCTGATTTATATTTTTAACCCTATTTCTAATGAATTAAACCCCATTTTAATAAATATATATTTTTAATTTATTGACTATGTTGAATAATTCTATATCAAATTTGATAATATTTATTCAAATAAACTTTAATATATTTATTTTAATATATTATGATATCACAATAAACAAGTAAGGTGTAAATATGATGATATCCCCTCCATTAGATCATCAGTATGAAAGAAAAACATTCCCAATGAAGAGGATTCATAATTCATATGAAAAGTATACATTTCCTTAAATATACCCTGCACTATATTTTAAAAATTATTATAAACTAAATTTTTATAGTTGATAGCTTATATCTATTCTATATCGGTAAATGGTTTTTCCTTAATAAAACTGTTGCAAATTTAAAAATTCCTAAAATTTTTTATATTGACTATAATTTATTTATACTAGACTGAGTGGTAAATTTCTTATGAGTATCCAAATAAAATAACCTAAATAATCAAGTTATTTGAAAGGAGTGATTTGTATTACCTTTACTTGATTTATTTTAAAAATAATATGTCTTGGTTCTCGCTAAACAATCATTGATGAATACACTCATTATAATTTGAATCTTATGGTTTCAAAATAATAACTAAAAAATGACATGTACAAGTAATTTTGTAAATTTTTATATAAGTGGATTCCGTATAGATTTTTTAATTATATAGTGTAAGAACTTGGATCTTCATTTCATGTACGAATCTTGTTTTTGGGTTGTTTTTTAGGAAAAATTAAGAAATGGGGATTTTCTAAGTGCATGTAGTGTACTTATGAGTATATGCCATGTACCCGGTTTCCACATACATCCACGTACTAGCCATGTAATGGCCGAGTACATGGTCATGTAGTGACCTAGTAGACCGCTTAAGGCGGGGTCCGGTTAAAGCTACTACACGGCATGTACATTTAATTAACATGCCATGTAGTTTTCTTTTTATTTTATATATCAGAGCGGGGTTGTGTCTCATGTCCAAAACCAACTTCTTCTTCCTATGTGTCATACAGGTTCACTCGGGAATGAAAAATGAAGACCGAACCCCTAATTCTCTATCTGGACTCTGATTGAGATTCCATCGGGTATGTTGGAATCCCATCAGTGAGTTCTCAATTAATCTAGATCCTTTCTTCTTAATTCTTCCTCTCATGTGAGTTATCCAAGGTTGGGAATTTTTCACCATTTTGTAGATCTACATCATTCTAGGCTGATTTAAGGACTGACGTTCAAGTATATCGATCGTACGATATAAAGGTAGGTGGTTTGTGCCTTTTGTTGTGTTGTTTTGGATTATATATGCATAAAGTTCTGCATACCCACGTTTGGGGTATTTATTGATTTGGAATTGACCCTTTTTATCACCTCTTATGGTTTATTTAATTGATAAAGGGTAGTTACATATGCATAAGGTTATATACCTTTATTATGGGACATCATGGATGCATTTCCCTTATTAGACTATTTTCTGGTTTTTTGTTCTAGGATGACTGTTAGGATTTCCTTGTTTTCCATGCCTTGTTTTGTTAGGATGGGGTTACTTATTATATGAGATTCCTGTGATATACATTATGAAAGTTTAACCAAGGGGAATTTTACTGCGGTAGCTTCCCGAGGTAGGGTCAGTTATGTATGTTTTACCGTGATGTTGACCCAGGGGTATTGACTATGAGAGCTTCCAGGTGGTCATCGACCCAGGGGTTTAGACCATGAGAGCTGCCTAGGTGGTCATTTATAATTTATTGATGCTATATTGACCAAAGGGTATTGATCATGTGAGCTGCCCATGTGGTCATTTTTAAATAATTGCTGCTAATTTAGGCCAAAGGGGTAGATTGTGAGAGCTTCTTAGAGGGTCGTTATTAAGCTATTGTTATTATGTTAGACCAGGGGGGATTAGACTGTGAGAACTTTCCCAAGGGGTAGTGATTTAATAATTGAATAATTGTGACAAGTCTTCCAAGATAAATCACAATCTTGGACTTGGTCATACTTGAATGCTTAGATGGTCTTATGAGATATCTTTTTTTTTACGTACATAGGGGATATGGAGCTTAGGATATATCCCGATATTACATGATTCATAGGATGAATAATAAATGTGAATGAATTTAATTGAAAATTTTAGGATTGTTTACTTTTGAGTACATTCTGGTTATTTTCTTTATTTCCTATATATTGTCTGCTATATATATTCACTGAAAGTTAGGAACATATATTTTTGTGGTTACCTACTGATATTCTTCTCACACCCCATTTGGGTCATGTTTTGGACCCAAGAATATTATATGATTATAGGTGTAGATAAGGGAAAACACCCTTCTTCATCAGGTACTTGATTGTTGTTGGAGCTAGAGAGCATGGGACTAAGCTGAGGCTTGCGATGCTGCTGGATTTTACTTGTTTCTTTTGTAATTTGGTTTCTGTATTTCTTTCCAACATTATGAATTGTTTGGCTATTTCCTTAGATACATATGTCATGCATCATACATATATATATATTGGCTTCTATTGGATTTACTTTCAATCTTCCACTGTTTATTTCTGTTTGTTATTACTACTTTCGTTATTGTTACTATTTATTATCTGCTACATATACTCTTCCAATGAGAGCATATTTTCCCCATTATCATACCTTGGCCCTCGCTACAAGTCGGTAGCCTTTGGTGTTTAGGGAAATGCGCTTTAGGTCATGTGACCAACTAGGTTTGGGGAACCTTTGGGAGGCACTCGGATCCGGGACGTTACATCTAGTTACATTCAAGTGTTTTTTATCATTTTCATAGTTTAATTATAGTATTTAATAAAGGTATTCCAAGATGATTTCACTATTTATGGATCTTATTTTAAGGAATTGTTATAAAATTATTATTCAAACATCTATAAGTTCTTATAAAATCATATCATATTAAATTATATGATACATAATTTCTAGGTTGACCATGAAATAGTATTAGATGATCATGTTTCACGGGATGGTATCTAGGTGAAAAAAATTAAATAAAATAATTTTAGTTTATACTTATCAAACACAAGATGTGTTTAGGAGGTGATTTCAACTATTAAATATGTTGGTTGTTATTATAGACACAATAAAAATTTCTATAAAATTTCTCTCCCATTTTATAAATAGATACTAAATTATAGTAAATTTTTAATCAATAATACTTTTATAATAAAATTAAATGATTTTTAGAAGAGTTTCACCTCACCATGATCATCTGTCCTATGTGATTAAATAATGATTTTGATATCATGGTGATGTTTTGAACTATCAAGCTTTGATGGTTCTTTCAAAATTGTTAAATCATGTTCACTTTTAATTTCATATGAATCACATAATTTAGACATAACAAAATTGAACTATAAAAATAAGAAAATTAAAATATTTTCTATACTAATTATTTTCTAAAAGAATAATTAGTACCTCTTTGGTTCTAAATTCATTGTAACTTTTCACAATGTAGTAATTAAATATCTAATATATAATCTAGATGCCAAAATTTTTATTATAATATATATGAACCTATATATGTAGTTTGATATTTTTATCTATGTTATTTGGTGATTAAAAATTTTAGTTTCCAACCATAGTAGTTTTATTATCATCAACCATGAAATTTTTTAATATAATATATCATTTATTTTTTAAACATTCAACATTGATTATTTTAGGAGGTCTCTGATTCCATTCTTATTATTCTATCTTATTAAATTATTTGGGTGGCTCGGGGGTTATGTCATGGATTTAATGAACATAAATTTGATAAACATAATAATATTTATAAAAAATATATTTTGGATGAACCATATTTTTTGGAAAATATTTGTTGACTGATTCATATGATAATTTTTTGATGATCATTGGATCACATATATCCTCACATTTATCTAAAATTACACACTTAATGGTCTTCATTGTCCCTAAAAAAACTATATAAAATATTTTTGTGTATGATCATTATTGAGAAATATAAATTCAAGATACTAATTATTTATGTACATTATGTTCATAGTAAAAATATACAATAAATTTTTTTAAGAGGAATTGGATACCATAACAATAAGTGAACTTTTAGGATACATTTGATGTTTGGGGTAGTCCTTAATTGAGACTACTTACTAATCCTTCTTTCATAGTATATATTCTTCATTTCTATGACTATTTCATATAATTTATGATGTTAAAAGAAATACAAATTGATGAATCCCAAATCATAATTGAGTTTTTAGGATCCCATATTTATATATAGTTTCATTTAAATTGTTGAATTCATAGTGATCATGGATATAATTTTACAATTGGGGGTGTATAAAACATTTTCTATTTTTATTGGTATTAGTATCAAATTTCTACATCATGATAACCTAAAACTGAAGTAAAAGTGAAATATTATATAATATATGCTAAAAAAATATTAGAAAATTTTATAAATCTTTGAAAGGATAGAGTATTTGATTATAAGATTCAATGTAAGAAGACTACATGTCCATTTAAAACCATTTTTGCATGAGTAAATTTTTATTATTATCTGGTAAGGTTTTTATGCTTCCGCATTTTCCAGTATCTATATAAGGTCCTTATATTGTGTAACATGAAACTCTCATATGTTTAAAGTCATAAAAATAATAGATTTGAAAGATTGAGGTGATTTGATCGAATGCCTATGAGAATACTCAAATCTAGAAACAAATTTTTTTTCTAACGACAATATTGTGTTGTGTAATGTTTTGAATGTGGAGGATAAATTTTCCTTATAAAAACAATAGATGAAGTTAATTCTCAGTATGTTTTATTCTCATTTGTATAAAACATAAAGTTTCACTTGTGATTTTCTATATAGATCCATTCATGTGAAGAATGAATCCAACTATACAATCATTATGATCAATGATAAATTTTTAAAACACTTCAAAGAGTATTTTATAAATCAAGAAGTGGAGGAAGTTTCTCCCCAATAGAAGAATTATAAATTATCTCACTTTGTTATATTGTATACTGATGAAATTTTAGTTTATACTGTAAGGGTTGGTGTCCTCAGAACCAACTATTTTGTAATTTGATTACATGAATGTTCACTTATTATATATTGTTCATTGTTATGCATTACTATAATACAATAATGTCCTGGAATATTTTTGCATTAATAAGGTCATAGCAGATCCCCGCTATGATGAGAACCTTGAAATGCTATAACAATATTCTTAAATAAAGTTCTGCGGTTGGATGACATACTATTATAGGACACATAGTATACAGACCGTCATGTGCGAGTACTCATAAGAAGATGAGACTCTCTCTCATTGAGTTCGCACTTAGTAATCTCTAAGATGGGAGATTATGAGAACAGACCCACCAATAGCAATTCTGCATGTCTTGGTGTCATTGTACATTGCTATCTACGAGTGTGTGTAATGGTCCTTATACTGGAATATTATCATTAACTCATGTCATGACTCGCGTACTTAGATTTACTGACGAAAACCGTCACGCAGACAGTTGGCGGGAAGTAGGGTACGTTGGGTGCGTCACGAGTGACATGTTGTTAATGGATAAGTCGAGGAAGGATTTGTCCCTTCCATTTATGGAAGTTGATATCTCAGCCCTTTGATTGAAATAGAACTGTCGCATTAAATTCCATGGCCATGGTGTGAACGATGAGTTTATTTCAGGTAGTCAAAGAACGACGGATCAAGCATATAGGTTTATGACATTGGAATGAAACCTAATTGATGAGATATCAAGACAAATGGATTAAATTACACAGTAAGCATTCGTATGAGGTGATACGTCAATGCGGCGTCAACTTCTTTCTCTTGGGTGCCTTGACCCGTTGCTAGACAGTAATCTTGGACTTTAGGCAAGCCCGCCTAATGCCAACGAGAAAGAGGCCTAGAGGGTCACACACTAAGTGTATCCAAGTATCTCAAGTTGAATAAAGATTATTCCCATACGTGGTTTAATAATTATTCAAGGAAGCCTAAGTTGTTTTAAATGATGGAGGAAAAATAAAATAAAACAAGTACATGTCGTATATTATTAAATGTACACACCGTGTAGTTTTATTTTGAAAAGGAAATGAATAAATTAAAACAAGATATACACGTCGTGTACATTTAATGTACACGCCGTGTAGTTTTCAATGAAAAACAAGTACACGCCGTGTATTTATTATTACACGCCATGTAGTTTTTCCAGTCGGGATTTTGAGGATATAATATCGTTTTATTAAATGATATTTATTATAATCAGCGTGAGCGCATGTCAAGGAATTAATTATACGACATGGGGGTTTTCAATAAGAGTTAATGAAATAAATGAAACGCGTAACGTGTTTATTTATTATCATAACTCTACAACCTCAAACTCGATTATAAATATCCTCACAACCCCAACTCTTTTCCAACACACAAGAGAATCGTTGTGCACAAAATATCTGGAGAATTCTTTCAAGGCCGAAAGAACCTCTTCCTCCAAGAACGCTCTCAAGACTGAGAGATATCCTTTTCCATCGGATCAAGATGATCTAAGGCGGACAACGCAAGAAAAGGCTTCTCCACTCTAGCACCCGGAGAATCCTTTGGCGACGTCCAGAGATACGAGGTACATGTGTGGATCACTGCTAGAGGGAGTTTGCACTTGGCTTCTGCGACGCAACGACGGATCACATCGACAATGTGATCAAGAACATCAATGAAGAAAGAACACCCAAAAGTTATTTCTTTATAATTAATTAAATTAATTATAATCAACCTGTAACAATCCTTGTTTGTGGTTCCGGGACAAACCATCTTCTTTGTCTCTTTCTATGATTCGATCCGTGGAGACTGGAATTTATCGTCGTATTGATCCTGGATTGATCATTGCTAATGACAAAAAGCCAAGTGGGCACATCCACCCATGCGCTTTCCCTGCACCCGGAACCTTCAAATGGTATCAGAGCGAGGTTACAACATTGATTATAGTTATTTAATTTTCATTGATAATTTACGCATTTATATTTGATTCAATTCGAAATATATCGTTCTATTAATCTGAATAAACGAGATCTATTCTTCCTCCTTCGTTTCTCGATTCATATCACAGAAACAACCTTTTAATTTTAATTTTGATTAAAATAAAAATGAGTAATTCATCCGGAGGAGTCGCTCTTTCTGTCTGTACAACACGGGATTACACGACGTGTAATTAAAACTACACGCCGTGTACTTAGGTTCAATGAACCAGCACTGGTCTGCCAAACCACGCCATGTGAATTGATTATGCCTAAGTATTAATCACGCCGTGTTGACCAGAATTGAACGACGCATGGGAACCGGAATACACGGCGTGTATGTTGGAACAACACGCTGTGTAGTCCGATTCGGTCCAGGTGAAACCGTGTACAAGGAGAAGTCGTGTTCCGCGTACACGGGATTGCCAAGCCAGTTACCGCGTAACAAGGAAGTACATGCCGTGTATGATTCATCTACACGCCATGTACTCCAAAATTTCCAAAGTAGAGAAAACACGCCAAAGCCCCGGCGTGTACTTTGGAAACAAGGTGAAAAGAAATACACGCCATGTAAATATAAACTACACACCATGTACTTTCCAGAAATGGAATTTCACTAGGTTTCCTCCAATGTACAAAGACCTGTACAAGGAATATGGATGAGAATAATCTCAAGGAAATTCAGAAAGGAATTTAAGATAAGTAATTGATTAATTATAAGATCATAATTAATTGAATTCGAGGGTGACTTATCTTAAATGAAAGAGCGATTAAAAGAATTTGATTTCTAAATATGCGTAAATGTCATTACATGCTGTGGATGATCATGAGCTAGACTAAATACCCTTTGTATGTGTATGGTTTCATTTAAATTTATTTAATTTAAATTTGTTGGCCTATGAGCCTTCTTCCAATAAAATGTAGGGTCTACGTGCCCATGGTTTCTTTAATGTAAACCCATGTAATGGAGGATCTCCCAAGCCAGAGGAGACGGTTCAAATCCCGAAGCCGAGGTGAAACCGATGCAAGAAGATACAAAGGTGGACAGGTGGGAGCTGCAAAACACGAACCAACAGGTTCGAGGTGTTTTCCCTAGGTTAGGGTTAGCTTATCAAAACCACTAGATAAGATAACCAATAGAAGCTCATGATCATGCCATCTTATTTTATTTCTGTCTGATTGCATGGTTTATTTATTATGTATGTGTTGTCGCGATCACATAATTAATAAAATGAACAAGCATGCAAAGATGGAATAAAATAAAAACCGGACTATGCATAAACATTATCATAACATGGTTAATCACTTAAGCAAGCATCACTTAATATTAACAAACATGTGATAATGTGAAACTACGCATAAAGGAATAAAATCCCTCAATACCATATTAAGTCAGACCAAGCCTTCCGTTACCTAATTAAGGGAAAGACTCAATAAAACTATGTGTTTGACCAACCCTTTTTGGGACACTTACTTTTATAAAGGAATCCCTTATGAAAGGTTTCGGGTTGACTTAACCATATTACATCCAGAGAAGTATCCCTTGCTAGACTTGGTGTAATATTGGAGGCAAGAGTTGAGAAAATCCAAGTCAGGATTTCAGGATTGGGGAGTCCGCTCAACAGATCAAGGAATTGTAAGCTCACAGTTGGCAAAGACCTGCCTACCTAAATACCTTCAAATAGCTTGACCAACCCTTGTTGGGGTTATGTGAAGGGAAATATGGATCCTTGCCACTATAATGTCAAAGCAACTGGACATTCCGAGTTCAATGGTGAGGGCCATTGGGACTTGATAAAATAGTGGGAGAATTAAATTTTTTATTATTTCTCATAAAAATGTAATCAAGAAAGTACTAATAAATCTGCTCTTTTAAATTGTAGAATCAAGATCATAAACTCGTCAACCACTTTTTCTCTGCGATCAATTCTGGATAAAGACAACATCCTCACCGGCAGTAACTTTCAGGAATGGTTTAGGCGCCTTCGGGTTATCCTACACCATGAATGAAAGTTTTATGTACTGGAGTCCTCACTTCCTGATTCCCCTGCCCCAGGGGTGAGTGATGAATATTTCCTAGTCTATGATCAACATTTGAATGATGCACTCGACGTTCAATGTTTGATGTTATCATCAATGTCTAGTGAGCTCATGAAGTCTCATGAAGAAATGGATGCCTATAGCATGCTCGAGCATCTTCGTGGTCTATACCAGGAGAGATCAAGACAGGAAAGGTTTGAGATCTCCAAGGCTCTATTTCCGAGCAAGCTTGGAGAGGGTGCCCCAGCCGGGCCTCATGTAGTCAAGCTCATGGCTACATTGAGCGCTTGGAGGTTCTAGGGTTTAAACTCTCTAAATAACTGGGTATCGATCTCATTCTTGCATCACTCCCCCAGAGCTTCTCAAACTTTGTTGTGAACTTCAATATGAACAACATTGAGAAGTATTTGTCTGATCTTCTCATCCTCATTTTCCAAGTGGACACTGACATGAAGCGTGAAAAGCCTTATGTCTTCATGGTGAATAAAAGGAAATGGAAGGTGAAGAGCTTTAAGCTCAAAGCTTCTTCAAGGCCTTCCAAGAAAAGGAAGATCAAAGGGGAGGCAAAGGAACAGGATGTTGTTTGTTTTGCATGTGGCAAGAAGGGCCACTGGAAGAAAAACTACACCCAGCCAAGGAAGCAAGGGGAAGATTCAGGTGCATTTTTTATCGAATGAAATCTATCTATTTCTACTAATTGGGTATTAGATACTGCTTGTAGTGCTCACATCTGTATCCAAATATAGGAACCAAGTAGATTCAGTAATATTGATCAAGAGGAGGTAGATCTACGAGCAGCCAACGGAACCAGACTCGTTGTTGTAGTTGTCGGAGACTACCACCTCACATTGCCTACTGGGATGGTCTAGGTTTTTAAAGGTTGTTATTATGTGACTTCTATTACTAAAAACATTATTTCAGTATCCAGATTAGATACTGATGGATTCATCTTCAAGTTTGGAAGTGGATGTTGCTATTTTTATAAAGATAGCATTTGTTTTGGTAGGGCACATTTATATAACGGCCTTTATGTGTTAGACTACACAAACCAAGTAATGGAAATTGATGACAAAGTTAATTCACATGACTCATACCACACCCAACTTTGGCATCACTGGCTAGGTCATGTCAATGAGAAACGTTTGACAAAATTACATCAAGATGGGTATTTAGATTCTTTTGAACTAAAACCACTTGGTGTATGACATGTGTGTCTACAAGGCAAAATGACCAAAGCCCCATTTAGTGGGAAAGGTGAAAGAGCTAAAGAGCTTCTAGAATTAGTTCACACAGATGTGTGTGGGCCATTTCTAGTTGAGGCAAGGGGTGGGTTCTCATACTTCATAACTTTTACTGATGATTTTAGTAGATATGGATATATCTACTTAATGAGGTATAAGTTAGATTCTTTTGATCGGTTCAAACAATACAAGAATAAAGTTGAGAACCATCTTGGTAAGAATATTAAGAAACTCCGCTCAGACAGAGAAGGAGAATATCTTAATCAGGACTTCATTGATTTCTTACAGGAGTTTGGGATTCTATCTCAACTCACTCCTCCTTACACGCCACAATGGAATAGTGTAAGTGAAAGGATGAACCGCACCCTGTTGGACATAGTGAGATCAATGATGAGTCATGCGAGTCTTCCATTATCCTTTTGGGGATATTAATTACAAATAGCAGCACACATACTAAACCAAGTACCAACTAAATCGATAAATGGTATTCCATATGAGTTATAGAGTGGAAGCAAAGCCATGTTATCGAATTTACATGTGTGGGGTAGCGAAGCATTTGTTAAGGCCTCTTCAGGTAACAAACTCGCGCCCCGAGGCAAAAAGTGTATCTTTATAGGATATCCCAAGGAAAAAAGGGGATATTGCCTATACAACCCCTTAGACAAAAAGGTTACAGTGGCAAGACATGTCATATTCCTTGAGAGGGATCACATCTCCAAAAGAGATAGTGGGAGTGAGATAGACTTCGATGAAGTCGAGGCTCAAGATACACATGAGTTGGTACAAGAACAGATTCCACAAAGCCCCGTGGAAGAACAATATGTTCCAAAGACACAAGAACTGCGTAGGAGCATGATAGAGGTGAGAGAACCAGAACGATATGGTTTTCTTATCACCAAGGATGGTGACTCATTATTGGTTGACAATGATGATCCTCTTACCTACAAGGAAGAAGTTGAAGGCACAGACGTTGCCAAGTGGCAAGAAGCCATGAATTCCTAAATGGATTCCATGTACCAAAACCAAGTCTAGATTTTGGTAGATCCTCCAGTTGATGTAAAGCCTCTTGGTAATAAATGGGTATTCAAGAAGAAACTGGACATGGAGGGTCAAGTCAGCACCTACAAGGCATGACTGGTTGCAAAAGGTTTTAGACAGTGTCAAGGAATTGACTATGATGAAACCTTTTCACCGGTTGCGATGCTAAAATCCATCAGAATTCTATTGGCCATTGTTGCTTACCATGACTATGAAATTTGGAAAATGGATTTCAAAACAGCTTTCCTTAATGGGAACCTCCAGGAAGATGTCTACATGACACAACCTGAAGGGTTTGTGACTCCAAAGGATGCCAACAAGGTATTCAAGTTGCAGAAATCCATTTATGGATTAAAGCAAGAATCAAGATCATGGAACATTCATTTTGATGAAGCTATAATGGAATTTGGCTTTTTTAAGAATGAATGTGAGCCTTGTTTCTACAAGAGGTTTAGTGGGAGTGCAGTCGTTTTCCTAATAGTATATGTTGATGACATATTACTAATTGGAAACGAAGTACTTGTCTTATAGTCAGTTAAGGCATGGTTGCATAAATTCTTCTCCATGAAAGACTTGGGCGAGGCGGCATATATTCTTAGGATCAAGATCCATCGTGATAGATCCAAGATAATGATGGGCCTGAGTCAAAGTACATAAATTGACAAGATACTGAAGAGATTCAGTATGGAATAGTCCAAGAGGGGATTGTTGCCAGTGTCACATGGCATTCATTTTTCCAAGAAAAAGTGTCCTCAGACACATGAGGAAAGAAAGAGAATGGTAAGGATCCCTTACGCATCCGTGATTGGGTCAGTCATGTATGCTATTCTGTGTACAAGTCTAGATGTTTCTTATGCATTAAGTGCGGTAGGCAGATATCAAGCTGATCCAAGAGACCGCCATTAGATAGCAGTCAAGACTATCCTTAAGTATCTGAAGCGTACTAAGGATATGTTCCTGGTTTATGGAGGAGATGAGGAACTAGTCATCATAGGACATGTAGATGCTAGTTTCCAGACTGATCAAGATGACATGAAGTTGCAGACTGGATACATCTTCAGTTTGAATGGAGGTGCAGTGAGCTGGAAGAGCTCAAAGCAAAGTGTGGTGGCAGATTCTACAGTAGAGTCCAAGTATATTGCAGCTTCTGAGGCAGCTAAAGAAGCAGTATGGATGCGAAGCTTCGTCCAAGAGCTGGATGTAGTACCGAGCAGTAAATATCCTATCACACTCTATTGTGATAATATTATAGCGGTGGCACTTGAAAAAGAGCCAATGTCACATCAGTGGACAAAGCACATACTTCGGAAGTATCATCTCTTGAGGGATTTTTCTTAGAGAGTTGAAGTTGCAGTGAGTAGTATTTCCACGGAAGACAACGTGGCGGACCCATTGACTAAAGCCTTGACTCAGTAGAAACATGATCATCATGTGAGGTCTAGCGGACTGAAAGTCGTAGGCAGTTGGCTCTAGTCCAAGTGGGAGTTTGTAAGGGTTGGTGTCCTCAGAACCAACTATTTTGTACTTTGATTACATGAATGTTCACTTATTATATATTGTTCATTGTTCTGCATGACTATAATATAATAATGTCCTGGAATATTTTTTGCATTAATAAGGTCATAGCAGATCCCCACTACGATGAGAACCTTGAAATGCTATAACAATATTCTTAAATAATGTTCTACGATTGGATGACATACTATGATAGGACACATAGTATACAGACCGTCATGTGCGAGTACTCATAAGAAGATGAGACTCTCTCTCATGGAGTTCACACTTGGTAATCTCCAAGATGGGAGATTATGAGAACAGACCTGCCAATAGCAATTCTACATGTCTTGGTGTCATCGAACATTGCTATCTATGAGTGTGTGTAATGGTCCTTAGACTGGAAGATTATCATTAACTCATGTCATGACTCGTTCACTTAGATTTACTGACGAAAACCGTCATGCAGACAGTTGGCGGGAAGTAGGGTATGTTGGGTGCGTCACGAGTGACATGTTGTTAATGGATAAGTCGAGGAAGGATTTGTCCCTTCTATTTATGGAAGTTGATATCTCGGCCCTTTGATTGAAATAGAACTGTCGCATTAAATTCCATGTCCATGGTGTGAACGAAGAGTTTATTTCAGGTAGTCAAAGAACGACAGATCAAGCATATAGGTTTATGACACTTCCATGAAACCTGCTTGATGAGATATCGAGACAAAGGGATTAAATTACACAGTAAGCATTCGTATGAGGTGATACATCAATGCGGCGTCAACTTCTTTCTCTTGGGTTTCTTGACCCATTGCTAGACAGTAATCTTGGACTTTAGGCAAGCCCGCCTAATGCCAACGAGAAAGAGGCCTAGAGGGTCACACACTAAGTGTATCCAAGTATCTCAAGTTGAATGAAGATTATTCCCATACGTGGTTTAATAATTATTCAAGGAAGCCTAATTTGTTTTAAATGATGGAGGAAAAATAAAATAAAACAAGTACACGCCGTATATTATTAAATGTACACGCCGTGTAGTTTTATTTTGGAAAGGAAATGAATAAATGAAAACAAGATATACACGCCGTGTACATTTAATGTACACATCATGTAGTTTTCAATGAAAAACAAGTACACGCCCTGTAATTATTATTACATGCCATGTAGTTTTTCCAGTCGGGATTTTGAGGATATATTATCATTTTATTAAATGATATTTATTATAATCAGCGTGAGCGCATGTCAAGGAATTAATTATTCGACATGGGGGTTTTCAATAAGAGTTAATGAAATAAATGAAACGCGTAACGCATTTATTTATTGTCATAACTCTATAACCTCAAACTCGATTATAAATATCCTCACAACCCCAACTCTTTTCCAACACACAAGAGAATCGTTGTGCACAACATCTCTGGATAATTCTTTCAAGGCCGAAAGAACTTCTTCCTCCAAGAACGCTCTCAAGACTGAGAGAGATCCTCTTCCATCGGATCAAGACGATCTAAGGCGGACAACGCAAGCAAAGGCTTCTCCACACTAGCACCCGGAGAATCCTTTGGTGACGTCCAGAGATACGAGGTACACGTGTGGATCACCGCTAGAGTGAGTCTGCACTTGGCTTCTACGATCCAACGACGGATCACATCGACAATGTGATCAAGAACATCAACGAAGAAATAACACCCAAAAGGTATTTCTTTATAATTAATTAAATTAATTATAATCAACCTGTAACAATCCTTGTTTGTGGTTCCGGGACAAACCATATTCTTTGTCTCTTTCTATGATTCGATCCGTGGAGACTGGCATTTATCGTCGTATTGATCCCGGATTGATCATTGCTAATGACAAAAAGCCAAGTGGGCACATCCACCCACGCGCTTCCGCTGCGCCCGGAACCTTCATATACCAATCATATTAAAAATGATACATTCTAAAGGTAATTAAATTTTATTATATACATTAAAACATTTATTTATAAGATATGTAATATATTCAATGATAGTATATGTTTTAAATTTTATTCCATATTTTCATTTTTTTCTCTATTTATTTATCCTCTAAAAAATATCAAAAATAATATATTAGAAATAACATAAAAACCTTAGTGTTTTTTATTTCTACATTTATATGGGAAATTATTTTGATTATGACTTTTGGTTCCTTAAAAAATATATTTTATATGTGTCGCTAGAGGAAAAACTGAATTTTTTGGTGTTTTTTAGTGGCAGTTTTTAAAACTACTACTAAATGTATTTTTAAATTTTTTTTAATTTTTTTATTTAATTTTAGTGGAATATTTTTAAAAATGACCACAAAATCATATTTTTTAATTTTTTTTAAAAAAATATATATTTTTTTAGGGGTGGTTTTGAAAAACCTCCATGAAATAGCAGTAGTTTTTAAAAAAATTGCCGTTAAATTAATGGAAAAAATATTAAATATTTGATTTTTATTTATTATTAATAATTATCATTTATTATTTATAATAATTTAATTTTTATTATTTAAAATTGAAATTAATTATAATATGTTAATTATAAATTATTTATAATTATTAGTTAGTAATTATTTAAAACTTAAATTAATTTGTGGATAATTTGAAAATTAGGTTTCAACATCAAATGAACATAAATTTTGATCTGGGTATCCATTTTAACCCCAAAATCAGTAAAATTGAATCTTATGAAATGATATGAAATGATATTAGATAATAATCTAGTAATAGTTAGTAGAATAAAAAATATTTTAGTTTTAAGTGAAGTTTCAAATCAAACTTGAACTTCAAACAACCATAACTTTTGATTCGGATGTCCGTTTGGGCTCTACCACATATCAAATCAAATAATATGAAGATATCTACACCATTTTTATCATGGGAACCTATTTTATTATCATTTTGAGGTCAAAAAAGGTCTAAAAGTCCTCTAAAACTGATTTTTTGGTTCGAATGCCATGATTTTTGAACATTTGATGATATTTCAGCTTTATTTAAGAGTGTATTAATATGCTTGTTGGGCCATATATGATTTTATATCAGGAATTTACATTCCTATTCAATTTATGGCATTTTAATTTTGGTGGTTTTATCTCTTTTGGTGATTTATTATATATATATATATATATCAATATTTATTTAAAATTATATATATTTTATCTATGCATGGATATTTATATGTATTTATGAATATTTATCAATATTTATATGCATTTGTAAAGATTTATACATATTTATGTTTATATATTCTTATATCTTGTATGGATATATATATATATATATATATTAATATACAATCATATACATGTTTGCATTTATATATATTTATGTGACATGAATGTCAGTTTATATCCATTTCTTATTTATTTCTTATTATTTATTAATTATTATTTCTTATTTTTTTCATTTATTTTTTATTTTTTTATTTTTTCTTATTATTTAATATTTAATATTTTTAAATTTTTTAAATTTTATTATATATTTTTAAATAATATTTATAATTTATTATTAATTCATTATTTATTATTCATTTATTACTTATTAATTATTGATTAATGATTATTATATGGAGGATGAAGGTGGTTTCAGAGCTGCTCTCGCAACGATCTTATGGTGGTTAGGGTTTCTGTTTGATGGGTATTTATTTGGAGTGTTACTTTGATCTGTGAGAGGTTTTTACATCTCTCTTGAAGAAGGCTGAAGCCCTCACGAAGGGTGTGGCGTAAAGATTAGTGAAAGAGGTTGTGATATCTGGGAAGGGGGAGTGTAGTGCATCTGGGAAGGTTAAGAACTCTCAACTCTTCTCTAATTCTCGTCCTGCTTTGGGATCCTCACACAAAATTATGAAGAATGGTGTTATGTAATTTTTCAAAGTGAAGCCTAAATTTTTTAGGGATTAAATTGAAGGTATAATCACTCTATTATTTCATGGTTTCCCACTCAATGAATATCCAACCTTTGGAATCTTGAAAGTATAAAGAGGCAAGTGTTTCAGGTTTGAGGTTTTAATGGTTGGAGAATCGTTTTCATTGGTTCAGTTTTTTTTCGCATCATCTTCCCTTCTTGGGAGATGAAAATAAAAGTTTGGTCTTTGGTTTCATCTCCCTTAAGTCGGTAACATTGAGGTTTCAAGATTAGCATCCATGGTTTGATCCGACTAAGGTAATACTTTCAATGAATCGATCTTGGATTAGAGTCACGAGTCTGAATTAGTTCTTTTGGCATCCCATAATCCTTTGGGATATTGCATCTGCTGTTAGAAATCCAATCATGTTTGATAAGGAGACTAAATTTTCTAGTTTTGTTCTTTTTTCTTGTATGATTATTGAATTTGATCTTTTCTCTTTACTAGTTGAAACTATTTTTTTAGTGGATGAGGAATTCAAGTTTGAATTTCCAATTGAGTATAACCATGTGCATGATCTCTGCTCAAACTACTTGTATTGGTCATGTTAAGGAGAAATGTCATAGGGGTCATAAATGATATAATTGTAAGAATTTTTTCATCTTGTAGAGAATTTAAAATTTAAGCAACTTGTGTTGAATGCAGATGATTGGATAAGAGATCCTAGAAAGAGGTGGGAGTGTCTAGGCCTGGTTAAAAGACAAGATAAGGGTTCTTACGGGGCTATTGACAAAAGTGTCCCCTTGGTAAAGGACAACAAGAATGGGTAGTTTCAAGGTGAGGGTCTGCAGGACCTTCCTATCCACACCTCATCTAAATCCCCCCAAATAATTCGCTATCAAGGCGGGATGGTCCTATTGTTGCTCAGTTGGAGGTAACAAGGGGTTTTTTGGATGGAACTTAATCTTCATGAGGATTTGAGAGTTGGAAATGATAATATGGGGTCATGATACTGTGATTTTGAAGGCTATATTGAGGTGTTGGTGGTTTACTTCCTATCAAAAAGTGCTCATAAAGGGAAGAATCAAATTGATTATGTTGGGTTTGTCCAGTTGCAAAGTAGGGAACAAGCTTCATAAAAGTTTATACTGGTATAAACTATTGGACCCTCATCCAGGGAAATTGCCTCTAGTTTGAAGCATGCCAATCCTATGCTTAGATAGGAGGTTGATCAGGGATAGGTGCAGATCTCTCTAGTAGTTGAAACTATTCAGCAGGGGTTCTGGATGTTTTTGTTGATGTTTTTTCTGGGACTAAAGATAGGGATGATGCCTTAACAAAACAAGTGCTTCTAATGCATATTTCTTAGGATATGTCCATGGGGAAATTGGGTACTAGGAGTAAGCAGGTTGGTGCAATGGTGCCTAGTCAGGTCCCTGTTGTAGGGGATGTTTCTGGACAAAGCGTACAAGTTGCTAATATATAGAGACTGACTCACATTGGGGGTAGACCTCACATGTCCCTCATGACATGTTTGGTGACAACCCACATGTCCTATCTAAGTAGGATTCAAATATGGATGTTCAGGATGACTCTTGGTAGTCTCCCAAGCAGTGGAAGAGGGGCAGACAACCAAGAGTAAGGGGTGGCTCCCAAGGCAGGGGTGGCAAACAGATGAGTTCAAGTGAGATGAAAAATGTGGAATGGTCCTATCCACCACAGTTTTCTGATCTCATTAAAATCACTTATGAAACTTTTGAAAATACATCCATCACAAAATGTGAAGCTGCAAATGAAAAAAAATTGAAAACTCCTCCAGATGACTATGAAGGTGAAAGATACCCCCAGGGCATTATGGAAGAGATAACCAATTGGTTTGATTTATAGCTTGAACCCATCTTTTCCAGAATGGAACGAGACATCTTTAGATATGGGGACTACCTCATAGTACAGAATATGTTATAAATAAATCTTTAGGATGATTATCTATAACACTTCAAGATTTTACAGTATGTATCTTCTTAAATAAATTCATTTTCTTCAATAACTTGCATTGTATGCAATACTGAGTGTGAGCGTAACACGATATATTAAATTACCCATTTAAATAGTGGTTATGAATATTATTAACCAAATTATAAAATTTATATGTTATATATTTAATCAAATGTGTTTAAATTCATCCAAATGATTTTATAGGCATAAAATAAGAATGAATCCAATTTTATGCATTAAAAGGCTTTATTTTTCTAAAGGTAGTATTACCGCCTTTTAATGGTGCACCTATTTTAAAAATAAATTTTCAAATTTTTATAAATTATATTTTTGAAAATGGTATTCATTTTTTAATTTATAATATTAAAATTATTTTAGGGTGAATTTTTGGTATTTTTTGAGAAGTTTCATTTTTTGATGAATAGTGAAAAATAATGCATTATAATTAAAAATTGACTTTTCATATAAATAATTATTATAAATTAAAATTATTTTAAAGTAACAATAGTTCAATAATACATATATTAATTCAATTTAGGATATTAGAATCATTTTTATATTGAAATTAGATATAAAAACATATTGATCTTTTGGACGTTTATTTTACTCGCCTTCTAGCCACATCTGCGAGGTTAGCATTAAACGTAATTTTACTGCTTCTGTGAATTGAATTTTTCAAAAATAGACATACATATTTTTAATTAGTATGATATTTAGATTCTAATAGAATCAACTTTTTTTTATTTTGGTTTTGGTGAATAGTAACTTTGGTAAATTTTTATTTACCACAGTTAAGGATTAATCGAGTAATTAAAGGTGAAAATAATATTATAATATTTAAAAGTTACCATAACACTTGTCATAATTTCATTAGATAAGTGGGTTTCAACCAAAATCAATCTTAGGCCAAAATTATAACCATTTTAAGCCACTTGGGTAAGAATTTGACATTTATTATATTCTATTTAAAGATAAATTAAAAATGTTATACACATATTTTTAATAAGTAAACCATTTTAAATATAGGGTTATATGAAAAATAAGTTAAAATATAAATAGTTATTTGAAAGATAAAATTTTTATCTAAATAATGATAATTTATTTATAATTTTTATACATTAAATAATTATATTTAATTATGACACAATGATGGTGTAGTAATTGATTTATTAATGAAATAATCAAATAAATGATATTAATAATATTAAAATAAATATAATTTGAAATATTTTATATAATAAAATAATTTTATGGATTACTTTTACATTTTATGGATGATTTAATATATATTTTTCAAAGTAATCAAGTTTTTGTGATTTTTTTAAAAAGTCGAGTAATAAATAGTGTCAAAATTGACATAAATGAGATTTTAAAATAAATAATATTTTATTAAAAGATATAAAATTTATAAAAATATATATTTAGGCCAAATAACTAGGATAATGTTAATTTTTTCATAAATGATCCAATTTTGGTTCATTTTTAATTTTATAGTAACTTTATTAACTCTATAGTGTAAAAAAGACAAGTTGTCACGGTAAGAGTCAAATCGTTTAACTAAGGGTTAAAGACAAAATATAAGGTTAATATTGTGACCTAAAAATGTATAAAATTAATTATTTGAAAGGATTTTGGCTCATCCTTGTCTTATACTATAAATAAATCACTTTGTAGCTATTTGAAATTGAAAATCAATTTATATTAAATTAATAGTTTTAGAGTTTCCAAAAGTGCCCCCTCTCTCTTATAAAAGGCCACATCTCCTTCTATTTTATCCACACCTCATAATTCCTTATTGTCAGCCAAAATATTTCCATTTATCTTCCCAACTTCCCTCAATTCATCTTTTAGGTCATACTTTTGGCATAAATCCAACCTAAGAAGTCCTTTTTTGCAAATCAAAAGGAGATACTCAAAGAAGAGGTAATTGTTTTACCAATTAAATTAAATTTCTTTTCTTATTATACTTAATATTCTTATGTTGTTTCCATAATAAAGTAATAAATACAGTATCATTTATATGATTATATGTTATTATGATTATGTTATAACCATATTCCTCCTTTTATCCATCTTATAAATAACAATATCACCATGTGGGCGGGCGTATGGCTTACCGTCTCCACGATGTGGTGTAATTTGTTTTTCATTACCACTTTATTTGGATGGGTATAATGATGAATAAAATGGATATAAATAACCAATATGACATTATATTTATTCTTTATAATTAACATTCCATCCATTTCCTTACCCATTTACCATTAAGGGAATGATACCGTCACTCATGCGTATGTACGGCTTACCGTCTCCACGACGCGATGAGATTCATATTCCATGTTAATCATTAAAGAATGATTATAAAAATATATTATGAATAATTATGAAACATATGACATAATAATTCTACTATAATATATATATATATATCATTTACTTTCTTTTATTCAATACAATAAGAAAACGGAAACATTGTTCATACATACATACGACCTACCGTCTCTATGAACAGTGTATTTCATTACATATTATATATATATATATTATATATATATGATATCTAAATCATGTTTTATATTCTTTAATTAATTAAATCATGATCTAAGTAATATAACAAGTCAAAATGCGTACGATTAACAAAGTGGATATTACCTGAAACGTTGCTTTAACTTGAAATTGTTAATAAACGGGTAATATAGAGTCATAAATGAATCATATATGATATCATAAATATTATTATTATTATTTTAAAAGTTAATAATATGTTTAATATCACTATATAGGAGTTCCATGCATGTACGGAGGGAATCGGACCTACGGCAAGGGTTAATTTTATAATCTCATTATTATCTGAGATTGTTCATACATAAGTATTTATTGGGAAATATTTATAATTCATGCCCATGTTTCTTAAAAAAAAATTAAAAATTAGTCTTTTAAAGGTTTCAAAATGGTATGGGACACTTTGATTCAAAACCTATTTTTTTAAAATGTTTTCTTTTATAATTACGCGGCTTTTAAATAAATGATTTCAAAGAAAAAGGATATTTTTCTCAAGATATTTCAAATGGTTTTATTAGAGTATTTTCATTTATTTCGACATACTTTATTGAATTTTATGTTTGATTGTGTTTGATATCTTGTGATACAATCTACCTTATTTAATTGAATGTTTTATGATCTGTTTGACTGTGGATGTGCTATTTTGATACCATTTAGGGTTTATGGTTAAAGTATTCACAATTCATGTGCTAGTTTTTTAATATGAATGTTTATGTTGTTTATGTTTTCATATGAGGAATTCATTGGACTTAGTAAGTGACAGGCGGGGTCTGTTATAGCCTCTTGATGCATCGGTAGGTCTCATGAGATGAAATCAGTTGGTGACAAACCCTTCGCATTTGTTTATAACAAGTTTAAAAATATAAAGAGGGTAGATCTTGACATATATCATACTGTTTTATACCCATAAACTTAAATTTTCGTGAGAATAGATCTTAATAGTATCTATCTTGAGGATATATCTTGATAGTGCAGATGCTCGTCATTATGTATTCTCTCATTATGAGATTAGTTATTGATATTACATGTTATTATTAGACTATTATAATATCCCTATGAATATTTAAATGACATTATTTGATTTACTCTTATCATCTTATGCTTAATATTATGTTTAAAGGCCTGTGTTTCAGTTTTATACCTTTCCTTAAAAGTTTATGTTTATTTATAAAATCTTTTGTTGTATTATTTACCCTTACTGAACATCATAGCTCACCTCTTTCTTATGTTTTATTTTCCCAGGATGTCAAGATGTGTATTATGATTGATATGTAGGGTTAATCTAGGATAATAATGTCATTCTCAAAGGATTATCCATGTTGTATTTTATATTATTAATTGTAATGTAAAGTTCATGTATGTAATCTGTAAGATCCCAGATTTTTTTTGAGGTACAGATCTCTCTTTTCAGGTTAATGTTGTTGCTTTCCTTTTTGTCTTAGACCCTAATATGGGCCATGGTCCAGTTGGGTTGTTTTTGGGGAAGAAGGGGGAAAACATGCTAAAATATGGTTGCAGGCCAGGTACATGTCGTGTATTTGGACTACATGTCGTGTAATTCTAGTACATGCCATGTCCTTGGCCTACAAATTTTGTACTTTCCTAGTGGGGTTTTTTTTATAAAAGAGGTATTAGCCTCATATTTTGACGGACATAAGGTTTTCCTCCATTTTTGAGAGGAAAAACACCTCTATTCTGATTTTTCAAATATCGAAGTCATCTAGACTCTGACTCAAGTGTCTTCGGTCACATTGGAACCACATAGGTAATTACTTGATTCATTTTTAGTTGTTCTTGATTCTTTGGAACAATGACTACGCTATTTGGATTTAGGGTCATATTCCCCAATATCTCGTTCTTCATTCATTATTTAGATTTCTTCCAAACTAGGAAAAGGCAGAACTTGATACTGGACGAGTTGTCTAATACCGAGGTGAGGAAAGTGTTATATACTTTCTTTCGACTTTTTGGGTGATTTTTGGGTGTTCGACCTTTTCACAGCCTGTTAGACTTTCTAGCAAGGCCTTATTTTTTTAGTGAGTTACTTGTCATAGCAGTAGTCAGACTTAGTTAGGATGCTCGTAGGTTCCATTTAGGTGTGTTGACACTCGTTTCTCTTTTAAAGGTCACACAAGGGGTGTGCCTTGAGGAAATATGTTTTTTGAATTTTTTTAAACCACCAAATGGGTGTGTTATTATGCTTCCCTAGTTAGAGGAATCCCATTAATGCCTTGATAGCTTGAATAACCTTTTTAGAAGATGTAGTGCCTCCTTGCTTGATGAATATCATGTTATGTCTTGTATATGTTTTATGGTGCGGCACATTAAATGAATAATATGGGTGGGTATACCTATATTAAATGAATAATGGCATGATAAATGATTTATATGTGAGGGTAGGCCCATATGCTTGTTTTGATAAATGGTTTGCATGAGTGGGTATAATCACGATTTGTGCAGGTTGATGTGAGTGGGTATAATCACATGGAATGTTTGTTCAAATTGAATTATTGAATGATTTAATGAATGGTTTGTCGATTCCATGTACTTCTCTATATGGATCTAGAATGCGATAGCGGATGCCTTAGGTTGACTCTACCCCTTGGGTCTTGATTCCGTGGGATGCTTTGGGATTTTCTACCCCATGGATCCAGATTGCTTGGGCTCGTGTAGGACTTTATGTTTCCATGATCCTAGGACCGCAACTAGTACCTAACCGAGTTTCCTCCAGGGATTCACATGGGACTCGATGGGATGCCTTGTACAAGCTCCTTGGATCAAGCCCTTCGTGGTCTAGAATTATTACATGGATGCCTTGGTCTGTTGACACCTTGGATCCGGCCCTTGAGGTCTGTTACTCACTATATGATGTGGTCATGGTATTTTACTCTTCATTATATGGTGTGGTCATGGGATTCTACTTTTACATTATATAGTGTGGTCGTGGGACAGTTGACTTCTCTATACATCATGGTTATGGGATACAAGATACATATGGATGTACGGTGTGGTCGTGTGACTTGTTTACTTTGCTTTTAGCTTCCTTGTTAGGAGATAACTCTTTTTCAGGTAGCCTTAAGGGGATTTTAAGTGTTACTTATTGTGATGGACTTATTCCATGGGCATATGCACTTTACTCTACTTCTTTTTTACACTTTCTAGCACTTTTATAGAATTGTTGTTAGAACTGTATAGACTAGGGTGGTTTCCTACTAGGATGTTTATCTCACACCCTGTTTGGGCCTTCTTGGGGACCCAAACAGATTATATGGTTGCAGGTGATGATATGGGAAAGAGCCTAAGCACAGTTTTTTGATTATGGCTTTGGAGCAGGGGAGCATAGGATCAAGTTGTGGCTTGCGATGTTGGGATACCTTTTTGGTCTTTTTTATTTTTTGGATACTTGTACTGTATTACTTTTCTATGTACCTACTTTTGATGCTTTCTAGATACATGTACCATCCATATCATTTTGTATATGAGATACTTCTAGTTATTGTTATGTATTATTTTTATTGTTTTCCTTACTTTCAGTTGATTATTTTTTATTTTGCTTCTGTTATTTACTCTGTGTTTTGACTTCTTCTGTGATACTCTCATAATGAGGGCATAGTAACCCCACTAACTCACATAGTCCCTCACTTCTAGTTGGAAGCCTATGGAATTTGGGGAGATACACTTGAGACCATGTGGCCAACCGGGCTTGGGGTACCGTTTCGGGTGGAATTTGGGTCCGGTATGTTATGAAGTAGTATCAGAGGAGTTTTTTTTTTTCTAGTTTGAATTACTATTTGGATACATTAGATAGGGATATAAAGGAAATGGGATTTTTTAATAAACCTTACCTGGGAGTAGCTACCCCATGTATAGGGAAAATCCAAATGGCCTCGAATGGATTTCTGATTTTCTATATTTCTACTATTACAGTTGATTTGATTTCACTGTTGGGTGACACACTTGAGTTATGCTATTAATATTGATGAAATTGCGGGTTCTATTTCAGTTTCAACCCGATGAGATGAGGGTGTTCCATTTCATGCATCATATAAACACTTGTTAGAATTACTTTCCATGAATTATGTCATTCCATCTAGGATGCATTAGATATTTCATGCTATTGTGATAGTTGATGTGATAGTTGTTTCTATTGTTGTGTTATTTGGGTTCAATAGATAAAGGTGTGACGTCATCTTTCAATCCATAAGAAGTATGGGCTCTTATGAATTTGGAAACGATGCACCGGTTAAATGTAAATGTTGGATGAACTTGTTACAAGTATGGTTTGAATGGGAGCCAAGTTTTGGGTTTGTGAGGTGTTATGGGACCTCATGGATTAAGAAATTAGTAAACCCTTGGTGGAACTTCTTAAATAACTGAATGTGAAATTGAAATGGAACTTGATGGATATAGACTTGACCTAGACCTGAATTTTGAGTGGGCAAGAGGCATAGTTTCTAGTGGCTTGGTGGTTGTTCTTTATACAGTCCTGGCTTTAAGAGAAGGTTGTGGGTTTGAATTATTTTCTAAGAAGGTTTTTACCTGTTCTGTGCTTTGAGATTTGTGCTTTGATGTTGTTACTTATTGAGGCATGTGTTTGCCATTATAGAAACATGTCACCATGAAAACCTCCAGTGGTACACTGAGATAGAGGCGATGGCCATACTTCGGAGACAGTGGTCCATAGGCTACCGGTTGATCCTTATGTAGTGACAGTTGCGGCACCTGAGGTTTTTCTGGACACAGGTGTTGAGGCACAGTTCCACAAGAGTTTCTTTTGATATATGCAGATGATCCAGGGAGAACCGCAGCTATCCTTAACTATGGCTGAGCAGACATGGGTGTTTCAGTAGCAGCATCCTCCTATATTTTAAATGGATAGAATATCACAGGATATAGAGCTATGGATAAATACCATGTTAGCAATCTTTGATCATCTAGAGATGACTCTAGAGCAGAGGGTCAAGATCATGATTTACATGCTACGTGGAGCGGCAAAGCACTAGTATGACATTTTGAACCAGGTTGATAGGCTACAGAATATGGGTTGGGATGATTTCCAAACCCGATTCTATGACTAATTTTACCCCTCGACTCTACGAGTAGATCGGGATACTAGGTTTATGCGTCTGGAGTAGGGCGCGATAATGGTTATGGAATACTCGGCATACTTTACAGAGCTACATCATTTTGCACCGATGTATCTTACTGATGAGATGTTGAGGGTGAGGCGCCTTGAGGAAGGTATCATACATGATATAAAATCTCAGTTCAACGTGTTAAGGTTTCCTTCTATCACTAAGATTATGAATCAGGTGTTGATTACATAGCGGAGTCTAAGGGAAGCTGGGGGTACAGAACAAGGGAGTGTTGTTTCTTGCCCTAATAGATCTATGTATTTAGGCAAGAAGAATCATTTTGAGACTTCTCGTGCCATGAGTGCTAGTCATGCTATGGTTGTAGTAATCTTGGTGTATTTCCATTAGTTTGGTAGGCAAGTCCATGTGAAAAATTAGTGTGGCTGCGACCCAGTCGAGTGTCGAGCTTACGAAAAAATGGGGCATATACAGCAGTTTTGCAGGACCTTCCCCCCAGATGTGAGTAGTAGGGGGTCAGCTCCAACTTTGGGTTCAAGAGTAGGTTCTGTAGCTCCGTGTCAGGCTAGGATATGGAGTAGTGTATTCTGTTCATTCTAGGGTAGTGGTGGCCATGGCCATAATATCCAGACACTGGGTTCTCAGAGACAGCATGGTGGATCAGCTTAGGGTAGTCAGGCAGGGTCACAGGCCAACAGTACAGGCCAGAAATATATAGTACAACAAAACCAATAGGAGTAGGATCCTAGACTATCTAGGGTGAGAGGTGTGATCTTAGTAGATTTTACTATTCCATCTGCTCTTTTCAATACAGGTGTCTCTCACAGTTTTATCTTTGTGCTAGTGGTAAAAATACTTGGGCTTGTGGTTTTTCTTTCTAAGGGTGTTTTGATTCTAGACACACAATTGGGAGTTATAACGGGTGATGTGTTCTGGTGTATACAATTTCCCCTTAAGGTCGAAGGGTGTCACTTCATCTGGTATCTTTATGTCCTCAAGATGACAGGATTTGATGTCATTCTCGGAATGGACTGGCTCGTGGATTATCAAGCGTACGTTGACTGCTGTTGCTGGAGGGTGACTTTCACATCACCAAAGGGTGAATTTTTTATTCAAAAGGGTGAATGGTATGTCTAGGAAAGTAGATATGGACCTAAGCATTGTGATCTGGGTGGTATGATAGCCCAAATTGCTAGTTTGTTTCTAGATAATCAGGGAGTGAGTTAGGCGGACATTCCTCCTGTGGTTGATCACTTCAGGGATGTCTTTCCTGATGACTTTTTTGGTTTATCACTTGAGAGAGAGGTGGATTTCTCTATCGAGTAAGTGCCAGGTGCTACTCTAGTATCCATTCCTCCTTATAGGATGGCTACAACGAAGTTGTAGGAGCTCAAGAGGCAGCTATAGGATTTGGAGGTGAAGGGGTTTATCAGACCCAGTACTTTTCCATGGGGTTTGATGGTCCTTTTTGAGAAAAAGGTTGACGAAACTCTTAGGTTATGCATGGATTATCAGAAATTGAACCAGCTAACAATAAAAACCCAATATCCTTTTCCATGGATATATCACCTGTTTGATCAGCTTCAAGGATCTTGAGTGTTATTGAAGATCGACTTGAGGTCAGGATATCACTAGGTGCATGTTCGACCTACAAAAATACCTTGTATAGCCTTTTGTAGTAGGTATGGGTTATATGAGTATCTGGTTATATCTTTTGGTCTCAAGAACGCACCAGTGGTTTTCATGCATTTAATTAACTGAGTGTTCCATCCTTACTTGGATTCTTTTGTGGTGGTTTTTGTGGATGATATCTTGGTGTATTCTCACAATTAACACAACCATACCAACCATCTTGAGATCATTTTGAATACATTGAGAGAACATTAGTTATATGCTAATCTCACAAAGTGCCACTTTTGGATGGATTAGATTCACTTCTCGGGTCACATAATCTCAGAGACAAGAGTATCAGTAGACCCAGAGAAGGTGATATCTGTAGTTTCCTAGGAAAATTCCAAGAACGTTTTTGACGTACAGAGTTTCTTGGGGCTAGCTGGTTACTACAGAAATTTTATACAGGACTTCTCATGCTTATCAGTGCCATTGATGGGCTTGACTAAAAAGGGTGTGAAGTTTGTGTGGTAAGAATATTGTGAGACAGTCTTTTAGGAGCTTAAAGGGAGGTTGACATCAGCACCAGTCCTGATACTACCAGAGTAGGGAAAGAGCTACACGGTGTACTGTGACGCTTTAGGTATTGGGCTAGGGGCAGTGCTGATGAAGGGAGATCAAGTTGTGGCATATGGTTCTTGGTATTTGAGGCCTCATGAGAGGAATTACCCTACGCACGATCTCAAGTTAGCTACAGTTGTTCACGCATTGCGTTGTTGGAGGCACTATTTACTGGGAGAGTGTTTTGTGGTGTGCACAAACCACAAAGCCTTAAGTATATCTTTATGCAGCGTGATCTGAATTTTAGGCAGTGAAGGTGGGTGAAGTACCTACAATCCTTTGACTTCAAGCTTTCCTACATGCCTGGTAAGGGTAATGCAGCAACCGATGCACTGAGCTAGAGGACTCAAATATAGGTAGTGAAGCATGCCAATAGTGAGTGGTAGATTATGGCATTGTTTTCTGAGATGTATCTGGAGTTGAACGATGGAAAATTGCATACCTTTTTATCATTATTAGATGTGACCTCTACCCTGCTAGATAGAGTTGGGATGAGGCAGTTATAGGATTTGGAAGGCCAAGTTATACGGGAAGGTGTGGAAGATGAGGACCCTCATCCTGGTTAGACTGTAGGTAATGATGAGATCCTTTGTATCCATGGATGTGTTTGGGTTCCAATGGATATACATGAGGAGTTGATGTGGGAGTTTCATTCTTCAGCTTAGGCAGTGCATTCTCGGGTCACCAAGATGTACCGTGACTTGCGACGTCAGTACTGGTGGCCGAGAATGAAGAGAGAGGTAGCTAGTTTTATTATGAGGTGTTCCATCTGTCATCAGGTAAATGCAGAACATCAATGACCAACTAATATTGTACAGTAGTTACCTATCCCGGAGTGGAAATAGGATGATGTCGCGATGGATTTCGTGACGGGTTTGCTGAGGTCACCTTGAGGTAATGATGTTGTGTGGGTTGTCGTTCATAGGCTTATGAATCTCGCTCATTTCCTGCTGATCAAGAAGACCTATAGTATTGATGATCTTGGAAAGTTGTACATCCGAGAGGTGGTATGACTGTTGGAACCATGGTCTTCTATGCATGATTTGGATTATGTTTTGTGTTTGTTGTCAATAATCAATGGAAGTTCAGATCGTGTACCAGCAAAGTGATCATACCGTTCAAGCTGACAACAGTATTGAAGGTGGCGTCGTTTCCCAGTGTTTGCCAAATTTTTGGGGTCCAAAATCTGGAAGTTGCTGAGCATCATGAAAAGTGGATTTCCATGAAGATAATAATTAAATATGGCAAAGGCATGAATTTCGCGAAGATAGGATGCATGGTTTGGAAATCGCGAAGACCAGAAGAATGGAGGTGGTGAGTCTTCATGATTACATCAAAGCTTTGCGAACGGCAGAGTTAAAGTGCATCGCGGCGGTGAAGGGCTTTGCGAGGGAGCTTTGCAGCGAAGGCATGAAGGAATGATAACGGTGATACTCCGTGATTACGACGAGCTCCACGAATGGAAAATTGCCATAGTGCTTCGCGATTTTGAGAGAATTTCGGCAGGAACTTCAGAGCTTCACGATTTGAGCTGACATGGCGCTGACTTCACGTGGAAGGGTCGAGGGTCGGTGGAATCGCCTATAAATACAGGTCGACCCCCTCAAGAGAAGTAGAGAGAATTTCAGAGAAAGTCCTTTGCTCTCAGTTCGCAAAGGTCTCTCGCGAAGGCAGTGTGCTTCGCGAAAGAGGAGCTTCGCGGTAGTTATTCTAGCTCCGCGAAAGTCATGCGCCTCGTGTTGGCTCAGTGAGCTTCGCAAAGAGGCAGGAGCTCCGTGACAACCAAGCATTGCGAAGGCTGGAGCATCACGAGATTTCTTCGCGATTGAGCTTCGCGAAAAGGCAGGGACTCCGCGAAGGCTTGTTTGAGCTTTGCAAAATTGGGATCCTTGCGAAGTAGGGTACTTTGTGAAGGCCATTTCCAAATGTTTTTTGCCCAATGGACAAGGAAAAATGGGGTATTCATCAGTGTTTGGATTTTGGACTTTAACAGAGCATTAACTCAGGACTCTGATGCAAGAAAAGTCTCATGCTAAACAGGAGACAAAGACCTTCATGTCTATGTATTGAAGAGACCTTCACGTCTATAAACTGAGTGAGTCTTCACCAACAACAGTAAGCCAGGGGGAGTCAACGGGAGTGACCTAAGGGAAGCAGTGAGCTATACCTGAACCTTTGTAAAGGCAGTGAGCCTGGGACAGAGTGACTGTGCTCGAACAATTGTAACCCACAACTAGTGAAGATTAGTGGATTTTGGTACGACCGGAAACTTGTTAGCGTATGCTCCTTGGACGTAGCCCTTAGTGGTGAACCAAGTAAAAAGGACTGTGTCTTTTCTGTGCATGTGCATGTTTGCTTTCTGATCATTTTCATCATACAGGTTCAACAAGTTCCTAACAACGTGGGAACAAGATCCAGCACATTAAAAGAAAAAGTTGTTACCCTGATTCACCCCTCCCCTCTCAGGGTGTCCCAGGGTCCTTCAAGTGGTATTAGAGGGAGGTTACTGGTGTTGAATCTATCCTTTAGTGTCATGGAGAATGCAGTCAATGTCAGGGGAGTCCCTCACTTCGATGGAAGTAATTTCCAGATCTGGAAGAACAGAATGAGATCTCATCTAAGATCTCTTGGAATGGAAGTTCTCTTTTCTACTGTGCAAGGAATACAATTCACTGACCCAACAGTCCTGGCTATGACTGAAACAGACAGGAAAATTCTTGATGTAGATGCTAAAGCACAAAATACACTTACTGCAGCCCTTTCTGATCAGATCTACCTAAAGGTGATGAATTGCACCTCAGCAAAATCCATGTGGTATAAACTCGAGAATATTTTTGAAGGAGATAGCAAAGTGAAGGAGGCGAAACTACAAGTGATGCACAATCGGTTTGATGATCTGAAGATGCATCCAGACGAGAATACAGACTCTTTCTTCAATCAAATTACTGAAGTGGTTGGAGCAATTCGAGGTCTAGGTGAAGAAATCAAAGACATTGATATTGTAAAGAAAATATTAAGAAGACTTCCACCTCTGTACAATGCAAAGGTGTCAGCCCTTGAGGAAAGAGATCTTTCAAAACTTTCTCTGGATGATCTACTTAGCAGCTTGGTAGCATATGAAATGAGAGTCAAACCAGAAGATTCTATGACTCATGTGAGTAAGTAAATGGAAATCAAGGCCATGGATAAACTGAAAATCTCAAAATATAGTAGTGGTGAAGATGAAGAAGAAAAAGAAATTCTTTCTCTCATTGTAAAGAAGTTCCAGAAGGGGAAAGGTAAATTCAAAGGGAAGTTACCTCTCGCATGTTTTCGTTGTGGAAAAGTTGGTCACATTGCCTCTCAGTGCTTAAGAAAGATCAATGATGAAGATAGTGAAGATGAATGCATTGAGAAGCCTCAGAGAAGGTTCTTCAAAAATGGAGACTTCAAATCTGGAAAGAAAATGCAAAGGAAGAGTTTTGTCTGTGAAGAGGAAGAAGATGATAATGAATTCTGTGAAGAAGAAGAACCAGAATTCAAAACTGGGAACCATGCCTCCATGATGTCCACTGTTGAAAAGTCAGAAGATACTGGTGGAGAAAAACAACTGAGAACTTGTGTAGATCCCGAGATGCAACTTAAGGATGCAGTTAATAAGCTTAAGATTAAATGCAAGAGTTGAAATAAGTGTAAATCTATTGTAGAAGAATCAGCTGAATATGTTGATCAACTTGAGGCTAAAATTGAACGACTGGAAGAATTTGTGAAGGTATAGTCTAAAATAATTGAAAGCAATGATGATGTAGTGGATCTGAAGCTGAGAATTGAAGAGCAGGCAAAGGTCATCAATGACCTCACCTCCAGACTAGATGAAAAATCCAAGACTATTGAGGGTCTTGAGGAGGAAGTTGTTACTCTAAGGAGTAAACTTGAGACTGAATCAATTCCAAAAGAATCGAGGAATAAAATACAGTTTGTAAGATTCTCAGATGCAGAATTACTAGCAAGAGACAAGTGCGGTTCAGATGGGGTTGGAAAAATCTTGAGTAATCAAAGACCCGCTTGCATGGGAAAGAGTGGAATTGGCTGTGAGGCTGAGACATCAACTGCTGGAAGTGAAAAGATCCAAAATAAAGATAAGATGAAATTTGAACATATTGAAACGTTGCCTAAAGTGCTGAAAAAGGAACCCTCAACCAAAACTAAAAGGAGAACTGAAAATTATCCTCAAACATTCAAAAATGACAGACAGTCTAACTTTTCTCCCAAGGAAGAAGGTATGAGGAGAAATTCAAGTGAGAAGACATTTCCTCTCATGAAGTGTCAGTTCTGTGGTTATCTGGGTCATACCATGTCTTATTGTGAAGAGGCAAGAAGCTATCTTAATGGAGAAGATATAGAAGTTCAACAAATGAGAACAAATTCATATCCTAATTATTATAGAAGAAACAATTTCTATGGATATTGTTTTCGTTGTTCTAACTTTGTTCATAAGGCTACTAATTGCAGGCAGAGAAGGGACATGGACACCTCATACCAAAGTTCAAGACAAGTCAAGTCTCGTCAGCAAGACAGTGTTGCTCTTTCAAATAGGTTTTCTCCTCTCAAAGAAGATTTTGACTATTAAGAACCTGGGTATGCGGAAGAGATAATTGAAATTCCATCAGTTCTATATACTCAATCCAATGTCTCATGGAAGGAAAGGAAGAATATTGAGAAATCCAACCTTGAAGAGGTGGCCCTCAATGCTACAAAGAACAACAGTTCCTAGATTCTGGATAGCGGTTGTTCATCTCATATGATAGGTAATGCGGGCCTGCTAATGGATATCAAAAGGATGGTTGATGGTACAGTACGATTTGGTAATGATGGGGCTCTGAAAATCAAAGGGAGTGGAAGTATCGAGTTAGCTAATTGAGAACTAAAGAAGACTGAAGTCCTTTATGTTGATGGCCTACGTCATAATCTCCTCAATGTGAGTCAACTCTGTGACGCAGGACTTATAGTTACTTTTAATCAGAAATGTTGCACTATCAAGGGAAAGACAGGCAATTCACTTATGAAGGGATGCAGAACAGAAGGCAACTTGTATCAGGTTGATAGTGAAGAAAATGTATGTTACATGACTGTTGAAGAAGAAAACAATTTTTGGCATCAGAGACTGGGACACATCAATCAACAAGACATGGAGAAAATTTCAAAATTGATAATTGTCATGGACATTCCCAACCTGAAGTGTGAGCGTGAAAAATCTTGTGAGGCTTGCATTCGTGGGAAGCTGGTCTGCAGTTCATATCATCCAAAGAAGAAAAGGGCATCTCACCTTCTTTATCTGATTCATACAGATGTATGTGGGCCGATAAATGTTGTCAGAACTCATGGAGAAAGGTACTTTGTCCTTTTCATAGATGATTACAGTAGAATGGCATGTGTTATGGTCATTCACAGGAAACGACAAGTCCTTGACTGCATGAAAACATATCGGCGAATCGCCGAGAATGATACTGGACGAACAATCAAAGTGTTGTGATCTGACAATGGAGGAGAATACACGTCTATTGAATTTGAAAATTATCTGGAGAATCATGGGATACAGCATGAGGTATCTGCTTTGAGAACTCCACAACAAAATGGAGTTGTTGAACGTAGGAATCGACAGGTGAACAACATGGCACAAACTATGCTGATTGAGAGTCGTATTCCACGAAATTACTGGAAAGAGGTTGTTCAAGCTGTAGTGTACATTCAGAATCTAACGGGACTTTATATGGGTGAGATGAAGACACCATATGAATTGTGGCATGGACGGAAGCCTTCTTTAAAATACTTTCTTGTCTTTGGAAGTAAATGCTTCATCAGGAACAAAGAATGAAATCAAGGGAAATATGGTGACAATGTAGATAAAGGAATTTTCCTTGGTTACTCAATAAACATCAAAGCCTACAAGTGTTTCAACAAGCGTTTAGGAAGAATTGTGGAAAGTAGTGATGTTAAGATAATTGAAGATAAAAGTACAAATGCTTCAAGGACGTCATATGCTGATGTGATAGAAAGTCAGGAAGAAAGTGAACGGGAAGAAAATACAAATGCAGAAATAGAGTAAGTTGTTCAAAACACTCAGCAGTCACATCATGATGTTGACTCAGACGAAGAATCTGAAGAGGAAATCTTGGATGGTGAGAATGCGACTGAACCTCACAAGAGAAATCGAAGAGCAGAGATTGATCCATCTAACATAATTGGAGACCAAAATGCACCCACACAGACAAGGAGGATGAGGAATAACACACCTTCTTTATTTCTGTCAGTTGTGGAGCCATCCTCATTTGAAGAAGCTGCAAAGGATGAATCCTGGGTGAAATCCATGAATGAAGAGTTAGATCAGATTGAAAAGAATCAGACATGGGATCTTGTCTAGAGACCCAAAGGTCACAATGTGATTGGAACAAAATGGATATTCAAGAACAATTTTGATGAGCATGGAAGTGTTATCAGAAACAAGGCTCGACTGGTATGTAAAGGGTATTCTCAGATTGAAGGTGTTTATGTTGAAGAAACCTTTGCTCCAGTGGCTAGACTGGAGTTAATCAGGCTGTTCCTTTCCATGGCTCTCCAGAGAGGATATAAAGTATATCAAATGGATGTCAAGATAGAATTTTTAAATGGTGTTCTTGAAGAAGAAGTCTACATTGAACAACTAGTGGGTTTTCTTCTTGGTGCTGATGAATCAAAGGTCTGCAAGCTAAAGAAATCACTTTATGGCTTGAAACAGACACCACAGGCGTGGTACTCCAGACTAGATTCTCATCTCAAGAAGCTGGAATTCAAAAGAGGAGGAGTAGATCACAATCTCTATGTGAAGAATTCTCCGAAAGATCAGTTTATGGTTCTCGTTTACGTCGATGACATTATATTTGGTGGCAGCAGGCAGAAATCAGTGGATGAATTTGCCAATCATATGAAATCAGAATTTAAAATGTCAATGATTGGGGAGCTCACATATTTCGTGGGACTGCAGGTGACTCAAAGGAAAGACTACACTTTTATCTCTCAGGAAAAGTATGCAAGAGAGCTGCTGAAGAAGTTTAATATGCAAGACTCCAAACCAATGTCAACTCCGATTGCAGTTGGAACCAAACTTGGAAAGCATGAGAATGAGAAATCTGTAGATCCCACCATGTACAGGAGGATAATTGGGAGCCTATTGTACCTGACAGCGACACGACCAGATATTGTCTTTGCCACATGTCTTGCAGCCCGCTTTCAGAGTAATCCAAAGGAGGAACATTTGGCAGCAGTAAAAAGAATCATGAGGTATATTCAAGGTACTCACAATTATGGCTTATACTTTGCTGCAGGAAGGGACTGTGAATTATCAGCATTTTCAGATGCTGACTGGGCTGGCGATGTTGTGGATAGAAATTCCACCAGTGGTGGAGCATTCTTTATTGGAAATAACTATGTTGGATGGTTGAGAAAGAAACAAAAAAGTACTTCTCTTAGTACTGCTGAAGCTGAGTATATATCCGCCACAAAGGCATGCACTCAACTGCTATGGATGAAGCAAAAATTAACAGATATTGGTGATGAGGTAAAGCAACCAATGGTGATTTACTGTGATAAAAAGAGTGCAATTGATCTTACAAAAAATCATGTTCAGAATTCTCGTACAAAACATATTGAAATCAGGTATCAATTTATCAAAGAAAAAGTTGATCAAGGGGTGATTAGAATGGATCACATGGGAACTGATGAGAAAATAGCTGATATCCTGACAAAGCCACTATCAGTGGCTGTGTTTGAGAAGCATCGGTTAAACCTCGGTGTTCAGCCACCTCCCAGTGCCTAAGGAGGTTACAGAAATCCCCTCTCCCCGTTTGTGATAAGTTTTTTTATCTATTTATGGCTATGATGCAGGTTTATGGGGGAGATTCTATCCAGGGGGAGTATGGTTTGAGCTGAACGATGAAAAAAATTACTTGTCTTTGGATTTATTGTCAATGGGGGAGAAAGGAGAAAGGAATAAATTCAGGCAACTTCTGTGATGAGAAGAATGAGAAGGAAAATAGTGGAACCCAATTCAATCCTCCTCTCTTGTTTTCTACACTGAGCATTGCTCACGTAGACTTAGAGTGTTGGCTGAGTTGATTCCTGCATTTTTGGCTTTCACATAGATGGAGATCTATTGAATTTATTTTCTGATTGCCAATAAACCCAAAGGGGGATATTGTTGGAACCATGGTCTTCTATTCATGATTTGGAGTATGGTTTGTGTTTGTTGTCAATCATCAATGGAAGTTCGGATCGTGTACCAGCAAAGAGATCATACCGTTCAAGCCGACAACAGTATTGAAGATGGCGTCGTTTCCCAGTGTTTGCCAAATTTTTGGGGTCCAAAATCTGGAAGTTGCTGAGCATCGTGAAAAGTGGATTTCCATTAAGATAATAATTAAATATGGCAAATGCATGAATTTCGTGAAGATAGGATGCATGGTTTGGAAATCACAAAGACCAGAAGAATGGAGGTGGTGAGTCTTCGCGATTACATCAAAGCTTCGCGAACGGCAGAGTTGAAGTGCATCGTGGCGGTGAAGGGATTTGTGAGGGAGCTTCGCGTCGAAGGCACGAAGGAATGATGACAGTGATACTCCACGATTACGACGAGCTCCACGAACGGAAAATTTCTGTAGTGCTTTGCGATTTTGAGAGAATTTCGGCAGGAACTTCAGAGCTTCGCGATTTGAGCTGACGTGGTGCTGACTTCGCGTGGAAGGGTTGAGGGTCGGTGGAATCGCCTATAAATACAGGTCTACCCCCTCAAGAGAAGTAGAGAGAATTTCAGAGAAATTCCTTTGCTCTCGGTTCGCAAAGGTCTCTCGCGAAGGCAGTGTGATTCGCGACAGAGGAGCTTCGCGGCGGTTATTCTAGCTCCGCGAAAGTCATGCGCCCCGTGTTGGCTCAGTGAGCTTCGCAAAGAGGCAGGAGCTCCGCGACAGCCAAGCATTGCGAAGGTTGGAGCATCGTGAGAGTGCTTCACGATTGAGCTTCACGAAAAGGCAGGGACTCCGCAAAGGCTTGTTTGAGCTTTGCAAAATTGGGAGCCTTGCGAAGTAGGGTACTTTGTGAAGGCCATTTCCAAAGGTTTTTTGCCCAATGGACAAGGGAAAAGGGGGTATTCATCAGTGGTTAGATTTTGGACTTTAACAGAGCATTAACTCAGGACTCTGATGTAAGAAAAGTCTCATGCTGAACAGGAGACAAAGACCTTCATGTCTATGTATTGAAGAGACCTTCACGTCTATAAACTGAGTGAGTCTTCACCAATGGCAGTGAGCCAGGGGGAGTCAACGGGAGTGACCCGAGGGAAGCAGTGAGCTATCCCTAAACCTTTGTAAAGGTAGTGAGCCTGGGACAGAGTGACTGTGCCCGAACAATTTTAACCCACAACTAGTGAAGATTAGTGGATTTTGGTACGACCGGAAACTTGTCGGCGTATGCTCCTTGGACGTATCCCTTAGTGGTGAACCAAGTAAAAAGGGTTGTGTCTTCTCTGTGCATGTGCATGTTTGCTTTCTGATCATTTTCATCATACAGGTTCAACAATTTCCTACCAACATGGGAACAAGATCCATCACATTAAAAGAAAAAGTTGTCACCCTGATTCACCCCTCCCCTCTCAGGGTGTCCCGGGGTCCTTCAATGACTTCATGGGGTTCCACGCACTATCGTTTTAGATAAGGACGACCTCTTTACATCTCGTTTCTGGAAAAAAAAAATTGGAGTGCATTGGATACACATGTGCTTTTGAGCACAACATACCACCCTCAGACTGATGACCAGTCTAAGCATATGATGCAGGTTCTAGAGTACATGTTGCGAGCATGATTCCTAGATTTTAGGGGCTCTTGGGAGAGGCACATTCCCCTCATTGAGTTCTACTACAATAATAGTTATCAGGTGACAATATAGATGGAACCTTACGAAGATTTATATGGTAGGTCATGGCGTTCTCCCTTGTACTGGTTAGAGGCAGGAAAGGAAGCTTTATTGGGATTGAGTCTTATGTATGAGACTTCTGAGCAAGTTCGGATGATTTAGAAGTAGATGGATACTACACAGTCTTGTCAGAAATCATGCGTTGATAGTCGCAAATGACCTCTAGAGTTTGAGGTTGGGGGTTAGCTTTTCTTGCGTGTTTCACTAAGGTTGGGACACTAGCGTATCAGGAGACAGAGTAAACTTTCATCGAGATATATCGGGCCATTTGAGATTCTGGAGAGAGTCTGGTCGGTTTCCTATCGATTGTAGTTACCTTAGAAGTACTGAGCCAGGTACGGTGTCTTCCATGTATCTCAGCTGCGCCACTATCACTTAGACTCATCTCATATTTTTCATCCCGAGGAGGTTGAGATTAATGTTGATGCATCCGTTGAGAAGCATCTGATTCATATCGTCAACAGGAGAATGAAGGTTCTCTAAGGTCGATCAGTTCCTCTAGTATGGGTGTTATGGAAGCACGATCATTTACAAGACGAGACTTGGGAGAGAGAGGCTGACATATGTGCAGCATGGTCGTTTACAGGATGAGACTTGGGAGAGGTAGGCTGACGTATGTGCTTAGTGGATGGAGTTATTTTAAGACGAATCTTGACCACCCTTCAAAGAGCAATTTGGGGATGAATTGCTATAAGGGGGAAGATTGTAAGATCCTGGGTTTTTCTTGAAGTATGGATCTCTCTTTTTGGGTTAATGTTGTTGCTTTCCATTTTGAATTAGTCCCTAAGTTGATTTGTGGTCCGGTTGGGTTGTTTTTGGGAAAGAAGGGGAAAATAGGCTAAAAGCTGGCTGCAGGCTAGGTACACATCTTGTACTTGGCCTACACGTTGTGTACTGGCCCGTCACGATGTGTAGCCATTCTGGCTCAGAAAAAAATCAGGGCAGTATACGCTGTGTACTTGGCCTACATGTCGTGTACTTTCCCAGTGTGGGTTTTTTTATAAAAGAGGCAATAGCCTCATATTTTGATGGATAAAGGGTTTTCCTCTGTTTTTAAGAGCCAAAACACCTCTATTCAAATTTTTTAGATATCGAAACCGTCCGAACTTCGATTCAAGTGTCGTCGATCACATTGGAACCGCATCAGTAAGTAATTGATTCTTTTTTAGTCGTTATTGATTTTTTGGAACAACAATTGTGCTATTTGGATTTAGGCTCATATGCCCTAATATCTCGTTCTTCATATGTTCTTCATATTTATTCTAAACTAGAATAAATCAAGACTTGATACTAGATGAGTTGTCTACTACCGAGGCGAGGTAGGTGGCCTATACTTTCTTTCATCTTTTCAGGTGATTTTTGGGCATTCATCCTTTTCGTCGCCCGTCAGACTTTTCACCACCCATCAGACTTTCTGGTGAGGCCTCATTTTTTTAGTGAGTTGCTTGTCGTAGTTGTAGTTGGACCTAGTGAGGATGCTCGTAGGTTCTGTTTAGGTGCGTTGACACCCGTTTCTCTTTTAAAGGTCACCCAAAGGGTGCGCCTTAAGTAAATATGTTGTTTGTGCTTATTTAAACCACCCAAGGGGTGTGTTCTTGTGCTTGCCTAGTTAGAGGAAGCTCGTTAATGCCTTAATGGCTTGAATAACCTATTTAGGAGATGTACTGCCTCCTTGATCGATGAATATCATGTTATGCCTTGTCTATTTTTGATAGTGTGGCATGTTAAATGAATAATATGGGTGGGTATACCTATATGAAATGACTAATGGGATGATAAATGATTTATATGGGAGGGTAGGCTCATATGCTTATTTTGATAAATGGTTTGCATGAGTGGGTATACTCATGGCTTGTGCAGGTTGATGTGAGTGGGTATACTCACATGGAATGTTTGTTTAAATCGAATGATTGAATTCTTGAATGAATGGTTGATTGATGCCATGGACTTCTCTCTATGGATCTGGAATGCGGTAGTGGGTGTCTTGGGTTGACCCTGCCCCTTGGGTCTTGATTCTGTGGGATGCCTCGAGCTTTGCTACCCTGTGGATTCGGCTTGCTTGGGCTCACGTAGGAATTTCTATTGTCATGCTCCTAGGACCCCAACCAGTGTCTAACCAAGTTTCCCTCCGTGGTCTATAATTATTACATGGATGCCTTGGTTTGCTGACACCTTGGACCTGACCCTTGAGGTCTGCTCTTCACTATACGACGTGGTCGTGGGATTCAACTCTTCACTATACGATGTGGTCATGGGATGCTGCTTTTACATTATATGGCGTGGTCGTGGGACACTTGACTTCTCTATACAACATGGTTGTGGGATACAAGATACAGATGGATGTACGACGTGGTTGTGTGATTTGTTTACTTTTATTTTAGTTGCCTTGTTAGAAGCTGACTCTTTTGTAGGTAGCCTTGATGGGTTGTTCAGTATTACTTATTGCGGTAGACTTATGTCATGGGCATACACACTTTACTTTACTACTTGTTTACACTTGCTAACACTTTTGTAGAATTGTTGTTAGAACTGTATAGACCTGGGTGGTTGCCTACTGGGATGTTTATCTCACACTATGTTTGGGCCTCCTTAGGGACCCAAACATATTATATGGTTGCTGGTGATGATAGGGGCAAGTGCCCTAGTGCGGGTTGTTGATTGTGGTTTTGGAGTATGGGAGCATAGGACCAAGTTATTGCGATGTTGGGATTCCTTTTTGGTCTTTTGTTCTTTTTGGCATACTTGTACTGTATTACTTTTCCATGTACCTGCTTTGGATGCTTTATAGATATATGTACCATCCACATCATTTTGTATATGAGACACTTTTGGTTATTGTTATGTATTAGTGTCTTGCTTGACTTACTTTCAGTTGACTGCTATTTATTTCGCTTCCACTATTTAATTTATGTTTTGACTTCCGTTGTGATACTCTGGTAATGAGGGCATAGTATCCTCACCGACTCACCTAGGCTCTCACTGCTAGTCAGCAACCTCTAGCGTTTGAGGAGATGCGCTTGAGGTCATATGGTCAATCGGGCTTTGGGCGCCGTTTTGAGTGGCATCCGGGTTTGGGACTTTGCATAATCTATTTTCCAAAACTGCTAAACTGATTCAATACTTGTATCTATGCCAATATATTAAAATTGTGCACCTTCTCTGAGCTTTTAGGGTCGACGTGTTACACTGCCGATCTAATATGGGGCTGGATTCATCTCATTGTTCCTTGTTTGTTGTTGCTTCTCTTTTTTCTAATAAATTTGGTGGGTGTGGGTTGGCTTGCCAACTCATGATCAAACCTCTTCGATATTAATAATTATTTACTAGTTATTCATTTACTATTTATTACATATTATTTATGTATTTATTACTTATTTATTATATATTAATTTATTACTTATCATTAAATTATTGTTAGGTTATTTTTTAATATTTATTATAAATTATTTATAGATCATTATTAATTTATTATTTATTTGTTATTTGTTATTCATTTATAATTGAGTTATTATTTATTATTTATTAATTTATTACTTATTTATCGTATATTAATTTATTCTTTTTATTAATTTATTATTTATTCGTTATTTTATTCATCATTGATTTATTATCTATTATTTATTTATTAATAATTTATAATTTTTTATTTATTTATTTATTTGTTTGTTACTTATTAATTATCAGTGATTATTTATTATTTATTATTTATTATTTATTATTTATTAAAGTATTATTTATATATTTATTTATTTATTTATTTATTTATAATTTGTTTGTTAATTATTAATTATTAATTATTCAGTTCGTATTAATTTGTTATTTGTTTTTTATTACTTATTATTATTCTTTTATGTTATTATTTGTTTTTTATCTATATATATATAAGTATATTAAATTATGTTTACTCACCACATGAAGAGCTTGATGGAGTGGTAGTCTTTACAGAATAACCAAGAGGTGGTATATGTTGAATTATTGCATGGCAGATGCATGTGTGCGTGTGTGACGTGCATATGCAAGCAATAAATAGTAATTAATAATTACGTACTTAAAAAATATAAAAAATATAAAAAAACCATCGTTAAATCATTTTGCAACGGTTTTGGAAAACCGCTGCTCAATGATTGTCGACACACGATTTAGTGGTGGTTTCAACCGTCGTGAAAACCTTATTTTGGCGCAGTGCGTCACTATATGAACATGATTAATCATTGTTAATGACACCATCTTTTTTTAAATTTTGATTTAAGGAATCTCATTGATTTTAAGGTTGATTTTGGAGTGATTCAATCATGGGTGGTGATATGATTGATTTCACTTTTTCAAATTGTTTTAAAAATAATATAAATTTTGGAATTTCCTTGCTATTGATTCAATTAAATTAATCTCTCTAGATCATACATATAGCTAAAATTTTGGAGCCTTTGTTAAATATGCCGCTAAATATGTTTTTTTTATTTTAGTTTTTGCGGTGGTTTTTCATAACCGCCACTAATTTAGATTTTTTATTTTAAAAAATAATAATTTTTTTAGGGACGGTTTATAAAAACTAAAAACCACCGCTGAATTAACGGGAAAAAATTTCTAATATTTAATATTTAATTAGGATTTATTAATAATTGTTATAATTTATTATTTTTATTTATTTATTTATTATTATTTTTATTTATTTATTTATTATTTTTTATAATTTTTATTAATTAAAATGTGTTGATTATTGATTATATATGATTATTAGTTAATAGTTATTTGAAACTTAAATTAATTATTATATAAGTTGAAAATCAGATTTCAGCATCAAATGATCATAACTTTTGATCCAAGTGTTCATTTTTGTTCCACAACTAATCAAATCAAAACTTATGAAATGAGCTATAACCACATTAGATAATAATTTGGTAATAATTAATAGAATAAAATTAATTATCGTTTTAAGAAAAGTTAAAAATCGAGTTTTAACTTCAAACGACCATAACTTTTGATCTGAGTGTATGTTTGTGTTGTACTATATATCAAATTAAAGTTTGTGATGAGATCTACATCATATTATTTGAGGGTGACCTTGTTCATTATTTTTTCAAGGTTAAAAGCGGTCTGAAAGGGCTCCAAAATTGAGTTATTTTTTCAAATATCATGATTTTCGAACATTCGATGATATTTCATCTTCATTTAAGAGTGTCTTCATATGCTTTTAAGATCGTCAATGATTTTATTCCATTGATTTACATTCATATTGATTTTACGGTGTTGTAATTATTGTGGTTTTACCTCTTATGGTGATTTATTATCTATTATATACATGTATACATGTATGTATATATATATATATTTGTATGTAGTTCTTAACAATTATGTATATTTATTTATAATTTATATATATATTTATTAATATTTATTTAAAATTATATATAATTGTATCTATGCATGGATATTTATATGTATTTATGAATATTTGTATATATTTATATACATTTGTAAATATTTACACGTATCTATGTATATATACACACATATTTACTTGTGTTTATATATATATATATATTTATATTAATATACAATTATATATGTGTGTGTGTTTATATATATTTATGTAACATAAATGTGTATTTTATATATTTATGTAAATTTCATTATATGTGTATTTATTTATAGATATTTATTTTCATTATTTATTATTTATTTGTTATTTATCTATTGTTTATTTGCTACTTATATATTATTTATTATATATTGATTTATTATTAATTCGCTACCTATTTATTTTATATTGATTTGTTTTTCATTATTTATTTATTATTTGTTAATTGTTTATATATTTATTATTGATTTATTATTAATTCATTATTAATTTATTATTAATTTATTATTTATGTATTATTTATTATTTATTAATTGCTTATTTATTATATATTCATTGTTTATTTATTTATTATTTATTAATTTATTATTTATTTATCACTATTCATTATTAATTATATATTTGTCTTTTATTTATTTATTATTTATTGTTTATTGTTTATTATTTATATTTTATATTTTATATTTTATTATTTATTATTTATTATTTATCGATTATTTATTTATTAAGTATTTATTTATAAAATTATTATTTTTTATATGTGTGTATGTATATATATAAGTACATTAAATGTTATTCACTTCTCACATTAATAGATTGTTGTTGTGACGCAGTGCAACATCATGTCTGCATCACTATGATTGCGTCATACCTGCGTCATGTTTGCATATCCGCTTGCGTCCTACCCCCTCAAGGGGGGTTTGCGATGATTTGAATTTTGATTTTTTGGATGTAAATTACAGGGTTTACCACTCACTCACCACCCTAACTGCATTATTTATTAAGTATTTATTTTTTATTTTTTATTACTTATTCATTATATATTCATTATTCATTGTTTATTATTCTTTAATATCATTATTTGTTTTTTTATTTGTATATATGTGTGTGTATATATATACATATATATAAGTATATTAAATACCGTTTACACATTGAATATTTTAAATCACACCATAAACGCATTTATTGATTTTTAGCAGTCATCTAATCATTACCCGGTTATTAATTAATGCGTAGGTGGTCACATAGTTATAATTTTCAATAAATTATGTTATCATGTGATATAAATAAAAAACATATTTGATTTGATAATTATTTGTCCAACTAGTTACATTGACATTAATAAAGTTTTATATAAATTGTAAATAAAAAACCCTATCGTCATCCCTTATTTTCTTAATTGTAGAGGGTTAATCGATCCAATAATTAATATATTTTATCCATGTAAAATTCCATAGGCCGTGATATATAACAATTATAGTAAATTATAATTAATTTCGATATATTCAACATCATAGAATTGCAGACCACTAAAAAATCATAAATATATGGTTGAGGATAACATCTAAGACCTCATATAAAATCATTACTCGATAATTTAATATATCATAAATGGTAAGGCTACCAACTAAAATAACAAATATAAATACGTTATTATTATAAATTCAAATAAAAAAAATACGATTTAAAATTTATGACGTGAGAATCATTATTCACAACAATTTTCATATTGAATAAATTATAATTCCCAGGGTTTATATTAGTTTTCTAACGGTTGTCCTCCAAAAAAACAACCTTTCCGCAAATAAATACATTAAACTTCAATTAATGACTATAAAAAATATCTCAAAAAAAAAATCACCTAAACTGTCCGATGTTCATTATAATTTTTTTTTATATGGTTATCTGCTAAATACTATTGTTCTATTAATCTCTAATTAATTAATATATTGTTTTAGTATGTATTATTGATTTGTACATTTATTTAATGATTTAGGTCAATACGTTTATATTGATGTATTTTTATGTAATTTTTTAATAACAATGTTCTTTTCCCATATAAAAAATAATTTGATTGATTACAAATACCGGTTAAGGGATAAAAACATTTTTATAAAATAATGACTTGTCACGATTAATATAATTTGTATTACACCATTCCTTGACTATAGATTCCCCCATAAAACACCCACTTATTTTATACTTTGTTAAAAAATTTGGTCCATCTCATTTTATCCTAGCTCCTGAACCCGTTCATAAAATCATTTTCAAGTATTTTATTGAATAATGATTTAGTTATGTTGAAGGTGGGATTTGAATTATATATCCCCATTACAACAGTTGAGTCTTTTAATAGCGTTAAAAAATGGTTTTGTCAACGCAAAAAAACACTGACCACCCAAACGCCCTTAAAAGCACTCAGACTTTATCACCACCGATAAATGAGGTATTTATGAGTGGTGATAAAGGAGACTTTTATCGGTGTTCTTCCAGTGGTGATAAAGGTTATATCAGCTTCCACAGAACTTCAACCCTACAACATCCTTGCAGCACCCCTATAAAAACAAACCGAATTAGACTATATAAACATAAATCAAAATGTACATAAAACTTTATTGGAATACAAATATCACACCGCACCATCATTTCAATTCAAAATTTACATACAAAATATTTACAATTAATAAAAAAAACCCATTACAAAATCAAATCTAGGAGACTTTTTCAAACAATCAATTTCCATATAAAAGATTGTTCCTACAATAAAACCAATGTTTATTTTATTAACAGTAAATAAAAAAAATTATAATTTTAATATTATATAATCCACACATGATAAATTATATTGTTAATTACTAAATATCTTAATGATATTACCAGTTAATCGTGCATCGAATTGATGTATAGTCATTTCCTACACATTACAAATAAATTAAGTATCGTTGTCTTAATGTTTGAAAACAATCCGAGCTCGTTTGCTCAATTTTTGGCTATGTGACACGCGTTTTAAACTAAAATTGAACTTATATATTGAAAGCACGCACTTCGAGTTATACCGGGTACATCATGTGTCAGATTGACTTACAGTCAATTTCTACACATCACAAAAATGAGTCATGGAGCGTTGCCCTAAAGTTTGAAAGCAATTCGAGCTCGTTTGCTTATTTTTTGCTAGTGAAACGCGTTTTAAACTAAATTGACACTTATATTAAAAATACGCACTTTGAGTCATACCGACCACATCATGTGTTGGATTTACGTGCAATCGATTCTTACACATCACAAATGAATTATGGATTGATTTCTTAAAGTTTGACAACAACCCAATCTCATTTGCTCAATTTTGACTATGTGATGCGTTTTAAATTAAAATGACATTTTTATATTAAAAATACGTATTTCGAGTCAAACCAACCACATCGTGTGTCAGATTGAAGTGTGATCGATTCTCATACGTCACAAATGAATTATGGATCATTGTCATAAAGTATCAAAACAATTTGAATGTGTTTGCTCAATTTTGAGTATGTCACGTGTATTTTGAACAAAAATGTCAATTTTAAACTAAAAACATACACTTCAATTCATACCGGGCACACCATGTATCAGATTATGGTGTGGTAGATTCTTATACTTCCAAAATGACTTATGGGTCATTGTCCTTAAGTTTGAAATCAGTCTGAGCTCGTTAGCTCGGTTTTGGCCATGTGACACATGTTTTAAACCAAAATGACATTTCTATATTGAAAACACGTACTTTGAGTCATACCTGCCACATTGTCTATCAGATTGGAGTATGATCAATTTCTTCAAGTCACAAATGAATTATGGATGGTTGTCCTAAAGTTTGAAAACAATCTGAACTCACTTGTTCAATTTTGGCTATGTGATGCACGTTTTAAACTAAAATGAAACTTTTATATTGAAAACACGCATTTTGAGTCATATCGCCCATATCGCGTGTCAGATTGATGTATGATTAATTTCTACACGTTACCGATGAATTTTGGAGCGTTTTCCTAAAGTTTGAAAACAATGCGAGCTCGATTACTCATTTTTGGATGATGACACACATTTTAAACTAAAATGACACTTATATTCAAAATATATATTTCAAGTCATATCGGCCACATCATGTGTTGGATTGATATGAAGTTGATTCATACACATCACAAATGAATTGTGGATCGTTGCCCTAAAGTTTGAAAACAATCCGAACTCGTTTGCTCGGTTTTGGATATGTGGTGCATTTTAAACTAAAATGACACTTTTATATTGAAAACACGCATTTCGAGTCATACCAACCACATAGTGTGTCGGATTGACATACTGTCAATTCTTACACCTCAAAAATGAATTATGAATCTTTATCCTAAAGTATCAAAATAATTTGAATTCATTTGCTCAATTTTGAGTATATCACGCGTGTTTTGAACTAAAATATCAATTTTAAACTAAAAACATACACTCCAAGTCATACCGGGCATACCATATATCGGATTGTGATATGGTTGATTCATACACATAACAAATGTCTTATGTATCGTTTTCTTAATGTTTGAAAATAATCCAAACTCATTTTTTTAGTTTTGGCCATGCGACACGTGTTTTAAACTAAAATGACCATTCTATACTAAAAACACACACTTCCAGTCATATCCACCACATTGTTTGTCAAATTGATGTACGGTCAATTCCTACACATTACACATGAATTATGGATCATTTTCCTAATGTTTGAAAATAATATGAGCTCGTTTGCTGGGTTATGACTATGTGCTGCACGTTTGAAACTAAATTGGAACTTTTATATTGAAAACACACACTTCTATTCATATTGGCTACATCATGTGTCTGATTGATGTGCAGTCTATTCTTATATGTCACAAATTAATCATGGATTATTTTCCTAAATTTTGAAAATAACTCAAACTCATTTTCTTGGTTTTGGCTATGTGAAGAGCATTTTAAATTAAAATGGAACTTTTATTTTAAAAACATGCAATTCAAGTCATATAGGCCACATCGTGCGTTAGATTGATATTAGGTCGATTCCTACACATCAAAAATGAATTATGGAGCATTTTACTAAAGTTTGGAAACAATCTGAGCTTGTTTTCTCATTTTTGGCTAGTGATGCATGTTTTAAACTAAAATGACACTTATATTAAAAACATGCATTTCGAGTCAACCGGTCACATCGTGTGTCAAATTAACATGCGATCGATTCTTATATATCACAAATAAATTATGAATCTTTGTCATAATTTTTGAAAATAATCCAAATTTGTTTGCTTAGTTTTGGCTATGTGACACGTTTTAAAATGAAATGACACTTTTATATTGAAAACTCATACTTTGAGTCATACTGAACACATCATGTATCTGATTAATGCGCGGTTGATTTCTACATATTTAAAATGAATTATGAATTGTTTTCTCAAATTATGAAAATAATTTGAATGCATTTGCTCAGTTTTGAGTATGTCACACGTGTTTTGAACTAAAATATCAATTTTAAACTAAAAACATACACTATGAGTTATATCGGGCACAAAGTGTATCAGATTGTGGTACAATTGATTCCTACATGTCATAAATGACTTATGGATCATTTTACTAAAGTTTGAAAACAATCCGAGCTTGTTTGTTTAGTTTTGGCTATGTAATGCGTGTTTTAAACTAAAATGACACTTCTATATTGAAAACACACACTTCGAGTCATACCTACTATATCATCTGTCAGATTGATGTACGGTAAATTCCTACATGCCACAAATGAATTATGGATTTTTTCCAAAGTTGAAAAAAATTCGAGCTCATTTTCTTGGTTTGTCTATATACCATGCGTTTTAAACTAAAATGAAATTTTTATACCGAAAACACATACTTCGAGTCATATTGGCCACATATTGTGTCATATTGATGTGAATTTAATTTCTACATATCACAAATGAATTATGGTGCATTTTCCTAAAGTTTGAAAACAATACGATCTCGTTTTCTTGGTTTTGGCTATGTGATGCGCGTTTTAAACTAAAATGAAACTTTTATATTGAAAATAGACACTTCGAGTCATACCAGACACATCATGTGTCAAATTAACATGTGGTAAATTTATCCACATCACAAATTAATTATGATATGTTTTCATAAAGTTTGAAAACAATCCAAGTTTGTTTTATCATTTTTGGTTAGTGATGGATGTTTTAAACTAAAATGACACTTTTATATTAAAAACACACACTTCAAGTTATACCAGCCACATCATGTGTCAGATTGATGTGTGGTCGATTCCCACACATAAAAAATGAATTATGGATTATTTTAATAAAGTTTGAAAACAATACGATCTTGTTTTCTCAGTTTTCTCTACATGACACATTTTAAACGAAAATGAAACTTTTATATTGAAAACACATCAAGTCACACCGACCACATCATATTTCAGATTGATGTTTAGTCAATTCCTATATGTCACAAATAAATTATGTATCATTATCCTAAAGTATCAAAACTATTTGAATTCATTTTCTGAGTTTTTAGTTTTTCACGTGTGTATTGAACTAAAATGCTAATTTTAAACAAAAATATACACTTCGAGTCATACCGAGCACATCGTGTACCAGATTGAGGTGAAGTTTATTCTTACATGTCACAAATAACTTGTAGATCATTTTTCTAATTTTTGAAAACAATACAATCTCATTTTCTTGGTTTTGGCAGTGTAACGTGTGTTTTAAACTTAAATGACACTTTTATATTGAAAACACACACTTCGAGTCATACTTGCCACATTGTGTGTCAATTGATATGCAGTCGATTCCTACACATCAAAAATGAATTATGAATTATTTTCCTAAATTATCAAAAACAATATTAATGGATTTTAGAATATTCGTGTACGTGACATGAGTTTTTAACTAAAATGTCAATTTTAAACTGAAAACACACATTTCAAGTCATGCCGCTCACACCGTGTATCATATTGTTGTTCGGTTGATTCCTATATGTCAAAAATGAATTATGAATCATTTTATTAAAGTATCAAAATAATTTTAATGCGTTTTCTCATTTTTGAGTATGTCACCTATGTTTTGAACTAAAATGTCAATTTAAACTAAAAACATACACATTGATTCATACCAGGCACACCATGTATCAGATTGAGGTGTGGTTGATTCCTACATGTCACAAATGACTTATGAGTTATTTTCCTAATTATCAAAACAATATGAATGAGTTTTCTTGATTTTGAGTATGTGATGTGGTTTTGAACTAAAATATCAATTTTAAACTAAAAACATACACTTTGAGTTATACCGGGTACACAATATATCATATTGAGGTGTAGATGATTCTTACATGTCATAAATTAATTATGGATTGTTTTCATAATGCATCAAAACAATATAAATGTTTTTTATCGATTTTGAGTATGCGACATGTGTTTTGAACTAAAGTGTAAATTTTAAACTAAAAACCTATAATTTAAGTCATATAGGTCACAACATACATCATACATCATATTGTGGTATAATTGATTCCTACATGTCCCACCATTTTTTTTATCAAAAGAAGGTTCTCTTGAATTGGATCACATCTGCGATGATAAGAAACTCTCACCATGTATGTGAGATGATTCAAGAGCACGTTATTTTGAGAACAACAAGCCTTCAATTGTCACACCATTTCTTTTTCATCATCAAGAATTATCTCAATGAAAATTAACTAAATAATTAGCAGAAATTTACCTTTTCATAATATATGTATACATTCTTGACTCATTTCCTTATCAACCTTATCTCAGTTGCAGCCCTGAAGTCTAATATCTCACGAGCACAAGCAGCTTCAAAAATGTTAATAGCTCTACCATAATCTATAGAGTGTAACCCTCTATTATAATTTTCCAAGATAAATAGGTCAAAAATAATATATAATCATTAAGTTACTAATGATTTACATCCAAAATGTATCTTTAAGGTCATATCCTATACTAGATCACAAAAATAATAGGTAATTACTTAAATATGTATCGGGAAACATTATGACACCATGTACTCTACCCACTCATCTCTAAACAAATTTACTTATTATTTTGAGTATATAGATTATTGGAAATATTGGTAGTACTGAAAATATAGACAAACAAATGATTAATTTTTTTAATGAAATTATAATTATCTTCAGAAATTACATGTACAAGGATGCTAGTATTTTGATGGTATATGATATCTTTTATAATTTTGTAAATGTAATATCCACAATCATTGAATTTTTTTTCCAGACACTACAGAAACATTGACCAAAATAAATAAATTATTTTGAAATATGTTTTGATAGTTAAATATTACTATATATACCTTAATTTTTTCCATTTGAAGAAATCCATAGGCTTCTTTTGTTCACTCACCAACCACATACTATGATTTAGTCTATATTTATAGATCACCCTATCATGAAAAAATTCTCATTAAAATAAAAACTGAAACATATAATTCAAAGTTTATCTATAAAATGTTGATTAAAGTGCATTCCATATAATGCCTAGACCCCAGAAGCCCAGAGCCGATGTAGTATTTTAATACATTGACATGATTACAAGGAATCAATTCCTGATAGACCGAGTAGTTTAGTAGTTTTGGAAAACCATATACATACATAGGTTCAACATTATAAATTGAAAATAAATACAACATATAAGTTTTATTGGAAACATTCACAACTATAATATTATCCCTACAAGACACTCATAATAAACTCCTTCATGTCCTGATAAAATGAAACATAAGAAAGGGGTGAGCTCAAATGCTAAGTAATGTAAAGCAATACAATGGAAGATATCATAAACATAAACATTAGACATGGCGAATAACTAAAAGCTTATACCTTTAAAAATATACTTGAACACATTATGGCAGGAATACGAGCTAAATAAATAACGCCATAATAAAACATAATCATGAGTATTATACTAGTCGAATAACCACATGAACTATCAAAACTATTTTCATAATGAGGGAAATGAATATACTGGACATTCTAAAACATATCGTCAAGGCCTTGGCCAAGACGTCTAAAAATGATTAAGGTCTCGGCCAAAATCATATCTCAAAATGGGCAAGGCCTCAGCCAAGTCCACGTCTATTTGTCTCATAATATCTACATATGAATCAAGGGGCTATATTGGGCCCCACTCATCACATAATAATTTCATATTGAAACTAACATATGAAATGTAAATAACTTTCCCCAGACATTAAATATAAACATTAACCATTTAAAAAATATGGTGAATGGTATCAAGATAGAACATTCACATTCAAACTAAAAAGAAACCCTTCAAAAAAATATTTTTTAGATGATATAATAGGAGATAAACCTCTATGAAATACAATATTCATCAGAGGATGTTGATATAAATAAAGTACCTTTAAATGAGACTATTTAAAAATTCTTGAGGAAATAACCCTTAAACATTCCAAAGTGTCCCATACCAACTTGAAACATTAAAATCACAATCCCTTAGAATATCACGAGAATAAGGATACTCCTGATATGATATACCAAGGGTTAGTAAATACACCACATTCAAGGAATAAGTGGTGAACAAGACATATATCTCATAAAAGTTAAAGTGAGGTGAGAAAAATCCATTTTACTTTGGAAAGAAGAGTTCTTTTGGAAAATCATGTGTATTTGTCATAAATATGGTTTTAAACATGTATATACCAGAAAAGAAAATGGAAGGAAATTTATATTACATTTGAGGCATAAATTATTTCCCACTGAAGTGAAATCATGTAAAAAGTGTTTTTAAAGAAGCTTTAAAATTAAAACATTTTAGTGCGGTTTAAGGAATTCATTAAAGAGATTTTAAAGTGCAAGGGAATGATTTCTTTCATAAAACCAAAAATTAAGCAAAATAGATTTTTTATTTTAAAATGTGTGATTTCAGAAAGATAAATATGGCTTAAAAAAAATTATATAGTAAACTTCAAAATAGGTAAGAATCTGATAAGTTCCTTGAATCGAGCTTGTATTTTGGGAATATTTTTTTGAAAGATCCTTTTAAAACATATAACTCCCCATAAATGAAAGTAGGATTATGATTGGTACACATATATAGAAAATTCACATAGAATTTATGAGGATTACATAAGAATAAATAATAATATCATTGAGTTGAGTGTAGAATAAGAGCAACCCGAATGAAAATGGAGGTTCGAGTAGAAAATACTTACAAATTTGTAATAAATTGAATCGTATGACCACAAATTAATAATCATTAAATGATACATTGAATATCATAAAAATAAATATATTCATGATATGAGACATCAATGGGAAGTATACATACACTATACACAAGTAATAGTAGTGAATACGAAATATCACACAAAAATGGAAGTGAGGTGAAGAAACTCCTTACCTTAAGACCTTTGGTGTTCTTCACTTGATCTTAGTGTCCTGGACAACCAAATTAAATTAATTAATTAATATTTAAAGAACCTATTATTTCTGTAATTGATTTATTATTGACTTATTAAGTTCATTCATGTCCTTCTCTATGGGTTTAAGAGGTTTAATTTTATTGTTTGGGAGCGTTTTCTTCCTTGGTATTCATGACTGATTTACTTATATTCATGTACGAATAAACATGTAGAATGAGAATGGTTGTACATAATAGAAGTTATATTTTATTAGTGATTAAACATAATATTACATGGTCATAAATTTTTTTGGGTTATTGGGAGTGAGAATGAACCATTATATAAAACTTTAATGATAATTATTTGGGTTAATTGGTGTTTTTTAATCACAATGAACTCATTTTAATTTATAAAATAATAACATGTGTAAAAAAAATTACAGAACCTTAAATAAGTTATAATACATATATTATAGTCTGGTTCAACCATGAAAATGGTTTCATGACCATAATTGAATACGGTAATAGAAATTGAAAACTCGTCGTCCTTGAATGTGATAAATTAACACATCTTGAATGTTTTTTCATTTCTAGTATAAAAGAAGGGGAAAGGAGAGATGATGATGAATTATTCCATTATCACAAAAAAATTCCAGTACATTTAAGGTAATGGAGTTATCATAAAATTATAATGAAAGGAGGTGAGGAAAGAAAAAGAAAATAAAGGAACATGAAATAAAAGAAAAGTTGAGAACTCTCTTACAAAAATTCAACAGCCTAACGGCGTCACTTAAAAATTCATAAAATATTTTGATGAGAGAAAAGAGTATATCATCATTATTAAATAATATATATATTAAGGGGGATATGGAATGAAATATCCAAATATAATACAATTGAAATTAAAAGATAATAACATAATAAGAGTGCTTGAAAAATAGAGAGATTTTGAGACAAAAATTCTGCAGCATAATGGCCATGCAACATGCTTTTAGAAAACATTAAAAAGAGAGGGGAAAAGAGTCAACAATTCATAAAAGACTCATAAAATAGTAGTTGGAAATAATAAAATTAAAATAAGAACATGGAATGAAAACTTGAAATACATACCACATAAAAGAGAACTTGAAATAAAACAAATGAAAAAAGGAATTTACCTCTTGAAGTAATCTTCCTTGAGAGCCTATTTAGGGGAGAGATTTTGATATTTTTATGAGACCAAGGGATTCTGGATGTGGGAGAGGATATTGGGAGGATATTTGATCATAATTTTGACAAGGAACAATGCTTGAGAGGAGCAAAGAGGAGGGAGCGAGGGAGGTTTTTATAGTGAATGAGAGGGGTGATTTGTGAATATTTTATTCATTATTTTATTATTTTCCTCAAGAAAACCAATAGTGTTGATTCATGTGACCCATAATAGTAATAAGTTCAAGTGAGTTTGAACCTAGTGGGATTAAATCATCCTTACATCACTTATGACCTAATAAATCGTAAATTATCATATTTTACTATTCACCTAAAATTCAAGTATTTTAGAAAAATCCCAAAAATTCACCCCAACCATTTTTCAACGTGTTGAATTAAAAAATTAAATCCATTTTTTGAAAAAAAAATCTAAAAAAATCTAATTTATTTTTTAAATAAAATCATAATTTATTCGAAGAAAACAACATTAAAACTATAACTCATTTTATAACACTGTGAAAAATTAATCAAGGTTCCATATAATTATCCTATAACCATAAGAGAATAAAATAAAAATTTATGATTAAATTTTATGAAGATAAATTTACATTTTAAATTATTAAATTAATCATAAAATTTTAATTAAAATATTTATGACATACAAAAATACCAATACTTATACTATGATCATTTTTTCACTTATAAGATGTCTAAATTGTATTTATACATTCATGGGGGAAGTTTCTATTTTTTTGTCCAACTTACCATTCATTACTATTCATAAGGGTATGTTACTATTCACAAAAAATAAGTTTGTCTTATCAGACTCTAAATATCTTACTAAACGCAACCGTGTATGTCAGTTTTTCAAAATTCAAATTACAGAAGTGGAAAAATTATGTTTACTGTCTAGGTTATAACAAGTTAGTGTTTTTTAGAGACTCAGTGTTTCATGAATTTAATATTAAATATATTTTTAAATTCTTGGGGTGTTACATTATTCCCCCTCAACATAATTGTGTTCTCGCAATTTGAAACTACACTTCAAAAGTTAAAGGTTGATGCTTGAAATATGCTTTATGGGAAACCCACATTGAAAATATGGTTAATAAAATATTCTCCTAAAAAGAGGTTAAGGGAAATGAGGTGGTCACCACAAAAATTATGCTTTCAAATGGGGTGACATTAGTTGGGAGTAAAAACCTGGACATGGAAGAAAAATCTAACTATAAAGTTCTGATGGAACGTGATGGAGAACATGTTCCGACGAAAGTTGATTACCGCAAAATGATAAACTACTGTAAAAAAAATTCATTGATATTATCAAAGATTATGATAATAGGAAAACCTTTTATTTAATACTCTTTTCCTTGAGTCGAGGAATTATTCCACTCTATAAGATTATAAATATACGTTTCTATTTACAAACTCATCCTTTGATTGCACCTTGAAATATCTATACCTCATCACTTAGAATAGGTTATGCCATATAGTGAAGCAATACATTAACATCTAAAAGCTCATATAATGATCAACTTAAACCATTTAATAAATGGTTAAAAATTACAAAATATAATTATTGAACACATTAGAATGAAGGTCTCTAAATTTATAATATGAACTTATCATTAACCCTTAATCAATATGAATTAGCTCTAAATTTTCATATTCCCAACATGTGAATAACTTTATAATGTATCCTATTGAAATATGGTAATAAATCTAATTACCATAAAACTATATTGGAAACATGAATTCTTCTATAATCCTTAAGCAGGATACAAGTTATTGGATATATACCTTAAATCCAAAAGTGTTATAAACGCCATTGATAATAGCATATACCACTTATTGACAAGTCAATAATCAGTTCCAATATAGATAGTAATTATCCAAATAAATCATTTCTTCATCATTATCTCAACATCAGATATATATATATTAAGGGTTGTCTTTCCCTCAATCATGCTTTTTTTTAAAAGTTTAACTTTCTACTGAATCACTTTTCCTTTGTACCATTACTCATACGACCTCAAATCCTTAATGAAATAGTATTGTAGTAAAATACTTATATATCTCATAATTATTATAATAAGAATATCATAATATAGTTCTTGAATCCAAAAACATAAATATATTATTTATTCTACTTCAACCGTAGTAACATCATAAGATCGACCTTGATCCCTTTTCATTTTCAGAGCTATATTCCCACAACGCTTGGGATATTCATTTGTTTAGTATCCCATATTATTATAGTTGAAGCATTGAATATAGGAAAATTCTTTCCTTGTCACTAAATTATGATCATGGTGGCCTTTTTCTCCACACTTGAAGAAAAATCCTTTTCCTCTCAAGCACATACCAAGGTGTTTCTTTCCACAATTATCACATGTGGGAAAATACATCTTTCTCTTCTTACCTTTATTCATGTTTTTCTCTACCATCCTCTTCTTCTTTTTATTCCCTTCAAATCCATAGGACTTAGAAAAGTATTTATATAAATTTTTAACACATAATACCATTTCCCGATAAGGACACATGGGATACTATCTTCCTTTGAAATGATGGCCTAAGACTATGAGAGATATGATCCTTCTTACTATTTACATCACGTGCATTGGTGATGTTCTCATTCCTTCTTCTTGGCACCATTTCTAAACAATGTCATATACTAGATTATATTATGAATCATAATGTATAATTTAAACTTAAAAAAATACTTAGCAGAAATTGAAATCCTATCCATAACTAATCTCATAATCATAAACATGGTTTATTTGAAGAGAAAAAAATTTTACATTTTATTCCTTCATAATGGTTTGTAAAGAAAATGTGAATTATCCTAATCATATCCCATGGGAGTGTCAAACCATTTGTGTAGTAAGACCCGTTGTCATGTACCAGGATACCCCGGGTCATGCTCGAAACTCCTTGTTGGAGTTTTCACTCCTAGGTATATCTATGCCAGAACCATGTCCACTTGTAGTATCTAGACAAATATTTATTTTCTTGTAAGATCCAAATAATATATTCCTCACCAAAATTATATGATGTTATTTTATGTGTATCATCAAGCCTATATAAGGGTTTTCCCCAAATATACATTTTCTAAATCTAGCTTCCATGTTTTCTACTAAACTTCCTCTGATACCAACTATAACGCCCCAACCCCAAAAGCCTAGAGTCGGCACATTATTTTAATACATTGGCATGATTACAGGGAATCAAATCGCAATGGACTAAGTAGTTTAGTAGTTTTGGAAAACTAGATACATACATATGTTCAACATTACAACTTGAAAATAAATACAACATATAAGTTTTATTGGTAACATCCACAACTATAAGTTTATCCCTACAGGTCACTCATAATAAAATCCTTCATGTCTTGAGAAAATGAAACATAAGAAAGGGGTGAGCTCAAATGCCCAGTAAGGGTAATTGATAAAATAGAAGATATCATAAACATACACATTAGTCATGGTGAATAACTAAAAACCCATACCTTTAAAAATATACTTGAAAACATTATGACAGAAATAAGAGCTGAATAAATAACGCCATAATAAAACACAATCATGAGTATTATACTAGTCGAATAATCACATGAAATATCAAAACTATTTTCATAATGAGGTAAATTCACATTCCATAAATTCTAAAACATATCCTAAAGGCCTCATCCAAGACTTCTAAAAATGATTAAGGCCTCGGCCAAAACCATATCTCAAAATGGGAAAGGCCTCGACCAAGTCCACGTCTATTTGTCTCATGAGACTTACTGATGCATCGAAGGGCTATAACGAGACCCACCTATCAAATAATAAGTCCAATGCATTACTCTTATGAATGGGGATAAACATAAACAACATATACATCCATATTGAAACTAACATATGAAATGTAAATAATTTTCCCCAGTTATTAAACATAAACACTAACCATTCGGAAAATACGATGAATGGTATCAAGATAGAACATTCACATTAAAACTAATCAGAAAACCTTCAACAAAATATTTTTTAGATGATATAATATGAGATAAACCTCTATGAAATACAAGATTCATCAAATGATTTTGATATAAATAAAGATACCTTTAAATGAGACCATTGAAAAATTCTTGAGGAAATAATCCTTAAACATTCCAAAGTGTCTCATACCACCTTGAAACATTCAAATCATAATCCCTTAGAATATCATGTGAATAAGGAGACTCCTGATATGATATAACAAGGGGTATTACATACAAAACATGTAATTAATAAGTTGTGAACAAGGCATATATCTCATAAAAGTCAAAGTGAGGTGAGAGAAATCCATTTTACTTTGGAAAAAAGAGTTCTTTTGGAAAATCATGTGTATTTGTCATAAATATAGTTTTAAACATTTATATCCTAGAAAAGAAAAGGAAAGGAAATTTATATTACATTTTAGTCATAAATTATGTCCTTCTGAAGTGAAATCATGTAAAAAAGTGTTTTTAAAGAAGCTTTAGAATTAAAACATTTTAGTGCGGTTTAAGGAATTCATTAAAGAAATTTTAAAGTGCAAGGGCGTGTTTTCTTTCATAAAACCAGAAATGAACCAAAATAGATTTTTAATTTTAAAATTTTTAATTTTAGAAATATAAATATGGCTTAAAACAGATTACAGTGTGAACTTCAAAATAGGTAAGAATCCGAGAAGTTTCTTGAATTGAGCATGTATTTCGGGAATATTTTTTTTGAAAGATAATTTTAAAACATATAAATCCCCATAAATGAAAGTAAGATTATGATTGGTACAAATATTTAGAAAATTAACATAGAATTTATGAGGAGTACATAAGAATAAATAATAATATCATTGATGTGAGTATAGAATAAGAGCAACCCGAATGAAAATGAAGGTTTGGGTAGAAAATACTTACAACTTTGTAATCAATTGAATCGTATGCCCCAAAATTAATAATCATTAAATAATACATTGAATATAATTAAAATAAAGTTATTAATGATATGATACATCAATGGTCAGTATACATACACCACATATAAGTAATAGTAGTGAATACAGAATATCTCACAAAAATGGAAGTGAGGTGAAGAAACCCCTTACCTTAAGTCCATTGGTGTTCTTAACATGATCTTAGTGTCCTGAATAAAAAAATTAAATTCATTAATTAATATTTAAAGAACCTATTATTTATTTAATTGATTTATTATATACTTATTAAGTTCATTCATGGCCTTCTTGATGGGTTTAAGAGGTTCAATTTTATTGTTTGGGAGCATTTTCTTCCTTGGTATTCATGACTGGTTTACTTATATTCATGTACGGATAAACATGTAGAATGAGGATGGATCATTATATAAAAAATTATATTACATGTTCATAATTTTTTTGGTTATTGTGAGTGAGGATGGATCATTATATAAAAATTTAATAATAATTGTTTGGGTTAATTGGCGCTTTTTTGATCACAATGAACTCATTTTAATTTATAAATTAATATAACGTGTAATTTTTTAAAAAAAAAAACATAAATAAGTTATAATAAATATATTATAGTTTTTTTTCAACCATAAAAATTGTTTCATTACCATAATTGAATATGGTAATAGAAATTGAAAACCTGTCATCCTTGAATGTGATAAATTAACACATCTCGGATGGTGTTTTCATTTTTAGTATAAAAGAAGGGGAATTGAGAGATGATGATGAATTATTCCATTATCAAAAAAAAATTACAGTATATATAAGTTAATGAAGTTATCATAATGTTTGGATGAAAGTAGGTGAGTAAAGAAAAATAAAATAAAGGAACTCGAAATAAAAGAAAAGTTGAGAAATCCCTTACGAAAATTCGGCAGCCTAACAACTTCACATAACAATTCATAAAATATTTTGATGAGAGAAAAAGGGTATCTAATAATTATTAAATAATATGGAAATTAAGGGGGATATATAATGAAACATCCCAACATAATAAAATTTAAATTAAAAGATAATAACATAATAAGAGTGTTTGAAAAAAAGAGAGATTTTGAGACGAAAATTCTGTAGCATAACGACTATGCAACATGGTTTTAGAAAACATTAAAAAGAGAGGGGAAATGAGTCAAACATTAATAAAAAATTCATAAAATAGAATTGGTACAGAATAAAATTTAAATAATAATATTTTATTAAAAATTTAAATACACACCACATAAAAGAGAACTTGAAATAAAAGAAATGAAAAGAGAAATTTACCTCTTGAAGTAATCTTCCTTGAGAGCCTATTTAGGGGAGAGGTTTTGGTATTTTTGTGAGAACAAGGGATTATAGAAGTGGGGGAGGATATTGGGAGGATATTTGAGCAAAATTTAGACAAGGAACAAGGCTTGAGAGGAGTGAAGAGAAGAGGGAGTGAGGGGGGTGGGTTTAGTAGAGGAGAGGGGTGATTTGTGAATATTTTATTCATTATTTTATTATTTCCCTCAAGAAAACCAATATTGTTGATTCATGTGACCCATAATAGTAACAAGTGCAAGTGAGTTAGAACCTAGTGGGATTAAATCATCCTTACATCACTTATGACCCAATAAATCGTAAATTATCGTATTTTACTATTCACCCAAAATTCAAGTATTTTAGAAAAATACCAAAATTTCACACCAACTATTTTTCAATGTTTAGAATTCAAAAATAAAATCATTTTTTTTAAAAATAATTTTCTAAATATTTTTAATTTAGTTTTTAAATAAAATCATAATTTATTTGAAAAAATCAACATTAAAACTGTAACTCGTATTATAACACCTTGAAAAATTAATCAAGGTCCCATATAATTATCCTATAACCATAAGAAAATAAAATAACAATTTATGATTACCTTTTATGAAAATAAATTTCCATTTTAAATTATTAAATTAATCATAAAATTGTACTTAAAATATTTATGACATATAGAAATACCAATACTTATACTATGATCATTTTTTCACTTATAAGATGTATAAATTGTATTTATACATTCATGGGTGAAGTTTAAATTTTTTTGGTCAATTTAGTATTAATTAATATCCATTTATATTCATAAGGTTATGTTACTATTCATGTGGGTATATTACTATTTACCAAAAATTAATTTTGTCTTATTTGACTCTAAATATCTTACTAAACACAACCGTGTATGTTAGTTTTTTAAAATTCAAATTACCGAAGTGGAAAAATTATGTTTACTGGCTAGGTTATAACAAGGTGGTGTTTTTTTATAGACTTAGTGTTTCATAAATTCAATATTAAATCTATTTTTAAATTCTTTTGGTGTTACATTACAAATTCACAATAGTTATCCTATGTGGTCAGTTTGATGGAAATCCATGCATTGGATCTAAAAAATAAGCATTTGGGGTATCCAAATTGATTACGATGAGAATATAGTACTCACTAAAAAAAGAAAAAATAAATAAGTAATGAAAAAAATAAAAATATATTTTATATGATTAGATTGTTGGGGTTCCCTCCTTACATTATATGCATCAAGATGAGTTTTTTATCTATTATTTTCTTCTGAAATGCATCACTTAGTTCATTTTTTTCTTATAAATTTCTTCCAATTCTAAAGAAAGTTCATGTGTAGAGATGATATAGGAATTAATGAGTCCAAATCATGCTTTAGAGGCTTTTTAACTTTATATAATTGCAATATATATGACTGTAGAAAATATGAATAGTTATTAACTATAATAAACATAGTAGATAATTTGTTGGATAGACAAATTATGAAAATATACTGCATGTATATATTATTAACTGATAATTATATCCATTCAAAATTGATAATATCATTTATACTTTACAAAACAACCGTGTATTTAATAGAATCTCTAAATTTTTATTCTTCATATTCAATGTAGGAAATATTTACATCTTTAAATTTTGTGTTTTCATGAACTTGTAATGTTAATATATATGGAAATGGAACTGGCAGGGATATGATACTCCCAACACGTCCTTTTGATTTCTTGGTTGATTCAATGGATTGTCTTGATCCAACCTTCTGTTTCTCCATCATTTTATCTATATGTAATACCATTCCCAATTTCAAACCTTTTTCATCAACTATTGAAGGTTTTTCTTTTAAAAAAGATTGTTAATGAATACCTCATGCATCTTTATAATATTATACAACCATGCTATGAAAGTTACAAAACCATTATCATCCATAGTAACATCTAGATCATCAAACAAAATAGGTAACTCTGCACTCGGCTCACGAGATACTTCAACCCACACTCTCATTTGATCTTTTGGGAGTTTTTTGTTATATAGCATGTCTCCTTGGATATTATACACTGTACCCATTGAAACAAAGTGATGCATGGGTGTTGATAGATATAAATCACATAAAACTTTACCCTGTATAATTTCAGTAATATAAAGTTTATTTGATTCACATTTAGAAGAAAGAAACAAATAAAAAAACACCATATACCCACAATTTAGAATTGTGGGTATAACCCTTAAAACTGTGGGTATAGCCTATACCCACATTTTTAGGAACCGTGGATTTATGATCCATTAATATAGAAATATACCCACACTTTATTTAGAAACCATGGGTATAACCTTAGTGGATACCCATAGTTTAACCAAAACTGTGGGTATATATCTATACCCACAGTTCTCAAAACTGTGGGTATATATCTATACCTACAGTCCTTAAAATCGTGGGTATAGATTTTCCCAGTAGAAAACATATACCCATGGTTCTCTAAATCATGGGTATAGGTAGCTGTCTCCATTTGGAAATAGTAGTAGCTCTTCCAACCCCTAAACCTGTAAATAGAATAAAAAATAGTACACATTCAATGAAATTAAAATATTTCATATTTAGTGTAACATCCCCATCCTAGCAACCAAAATAACTGTTACCCCGAGCCGGGTCATCACATTTAACCATAAGGGATTTAGAAAATCACAAGCCATCACATCCACAGAAGCTACAATATAAATTTAATCCAATTCCATCATTATTTCTATTTCATCACTTATTCTATCTTCATTACTAAATTCATATTCGTCTCATGTTCCATGGGCTAGGAATTTACATCATTTACACTATGGCCTAAGCCGATCAATTACCATGCATAAGGGGTAAATCAAGTCCCAATATCACCAGGGATAAACACAGCACAATAACACATTATTCTCACCTCGAAGCCTAATTCCGAGTGGAATGTAATACCCCAAGTTTTTATGGATTTTTTCCCAAATAAATTAAATTTTCATTTATTTCTTTTCAATGCACTAAGTCAAATATTCATTTCACATGGAATCGACTTGGCATACGATACACAGAACACTGAGTTTATTTGAAACATATATTTTTTATTATTATCTAAATGAGATAATTATAACCTAGATGTTAAACATAGTTATATGAATAGTAATAAATAATTTTAAAATATTTTTTATAATTGTTTTATATAAATAAAACATATTTATAATAAAATATATGATTCTTTGTAAAGTCCTATGTTTAAAAATACTGTTTTCTCGAATGAACCTCTTTGAATGTACTTCTAATAAAATTAATTTTAGAAACTCATAGAAATTGATTTTGATGAAATAAGCATAATTTTTCAATTATGAATAAAAAAATTATATTAGGGTTAATTTTTTTTATTTTTCTGAAAAATTTCATTTTTTAATTAATAATGAAAAATACTGCATTTTAATTCAAAACTAAATTTTAATCTAATTCATTTATATAGTTATATTGTAAATTTAATTGGTTTTAAATTATATTTATATTATTTTTTTATAATTTAATACAATTTTTGTCATTTTAATCAATTTAAAATTTAAATTATATATAAAAATATTTCAAACTTTTGAACGTTTCACTTTAAAAACCCGCTTTTTAGTTTTTTCTGCAAAATTAATTTTAAATCTATTTTTCCAAATAATATGAATTTAATTAGGTAAAATGGATTCTATATTTAGAATAATAAGGTCAAAATTATGTTGTAAATTCAATTTCATTTTTTAGATATAATATATTTACCTTGGTTAAAAAAGTTATTTACTGTAGTAAAAGTAAAATTTTGACAAGGGTTAAAATTAAAAGTTAAAACTGAACATACCTAAAAAATACAAAATTTAAAGGGTGGTTGAGGTGTTTCTTGAACCTAACCAGACTATAAAACATTAATTACAATCCCAAGTCATGGAATTTAATTCCACCTCTATATGGTTAGTTTTTAATATAAAATAATCAATAAATTAATCACTTGAACCCACCTCTCCTCAAGTATAAATAACAACCCTCACCTCCCCATTTTGACCCACAAAGCCTTATAGATCCTCAAATATCTACCCAAACCTCTCCTCCTCACTATACGTATGTTCAAGTGCTATTTTTATCACCAAAATAAAAAATCCAAGGCCCTCAAGGGTCTTTCAAGGAGGGGATATTCAAGAGGTAATTTTCTCAAAGTACCTCTCTTAATTTCTTTTCTTTTTCTACTTTATCCACAACTCCTCCACATATCAATGAATGATAACTATAGAATCATTTATATAATAAAGTTTTATGTTTCTAATTGAATATATCATATCCATTTCATTTCTCATCTCCTCTTATCAAATAAACAGAATTGTTGTCCAAGTTATGCCAGTTAATCACCTCTGTGAATAATATTTTTGTTCTTTTTCTATTACCGCCTTCATGGATGGTATTAAAACTATTTTCATGGTAAAATAATATTTTAATATGTATATTATAAAATATTTAATATTCTATAAATGTTATATTAAACATACCTCCATGTTTTCTATATTGTGGTTTTACGATAACTTTGTTTGGGGACATGTGGACTACCATCTCCTCAAAATAATGTGATTCGTTCACACATCATATAAAATGTATTAAGAATTGTTTTAGAAAAAATATAAAATATTAATGAAATATTAATTCTACTATAGTGATATTATATATATACATTTCATTTACTTTTTTTCTTTCAACACGATAATTAAAAGGAAATAGTGTTCATACGTACGTACGACTTACCGTCTCCATGAATGGTGTATTACATTTGATACTTCTATATTATATGGATTATTATAATAAAAATATAATGAATTTAAATTATATTTAAATCATGTTTTATATTCTTTAAATCATTATATAAATATAATTACCAACTATATAACCAATTAAGACACATGTGAAGAACAAATCGAATATTACCCAAAGTGAAACCTTAACATAAAATTGTTAATGAGAGGGTAATATAAAGTCTTAATCAAACCATATATGGTATTATATATAAGAATTTGGTTCTGTGATATACTTATATTAATTTTTTTTATTATACATGAGGTTTGTACAAGTACGAAGAGAGTAAAGACCTAAGGTAAGAGAATTGCATCTCACTCTTTATTTCCGTGAGATACATGCCTTATTCACCGCTAAATTATTTTGTGTGGTGTATATACGTCCCATGAATATATTTTATGATGCTTATAATTATATCTATATTCATACTCATTCTATGATCTTTATTTAATAAAATTTATGTTCAAAAAAGGGTTTTTAAGAGTCTTTTATATGATTTTAAGGAAAACAGTTTTTGAAATGGTTTACAAACTTATTTATACATTCCAAATAAACAGGTTTTAAAAAGGTTTTAAATATTCCTTTATGATTTTTAAGTCTATTTATAAAGCAATTAGTTTTCAAAAGGTTTTATGTTTTAAAAATATTTTTTCAAATAATAAGGATATTTTCCTAAAGAAATGTTTTAAAAGAGAATTCAAAATTATTTTCCATATAAGATAGCATCCATTGATGTTACTCATTTATTTATTGGTATTGATATAATGTTTACATTAATGTTCCTTCTATGAATGGTTTATGATTGATGTCATGGTATTTATGAAACCATTAATCTTTAATAGGTTATATGTTTATGAAATTTGTTCATATTTCAGGGATTATGTTTTTGATGAAATGATTATGAGCTTGTATATTTTTCCATAGGTTATGATATGTAAAGACCTGGAATTTCCATGTAATATTTTTAAATAAATGGGACTTTTATGAGTCTGCGAAAATTTACGGCGCGTGATTCTGAGGCCCGGAGTGCCCAGAATGAATTTCTGAACTTTTTTCCTGGTACGTTCAGTAAACATGCGAGCAGGTTTTTCTAACTTTTGAACCGGTGCTCAGAATTGAAATCCGAGGGCACCGTTGAACTCACAATGTCGATATTCTCTTAAGGGGACTTTCACCTCGATGACAGTTGGTCAAGAGTGAAAGAAAAATTTTGGGTTTTTTTATGAATAAATAAAATAAAAATAAAGTTGTGTAGCTTTATTTTTATTTGTTTGTTAAAACCTTCCTATGGAAGTTGGAAGTGGGGACCACCAGAACTTAACCTCCCATGAGAGGTTATGGTGGTGGGGACCACCTGAACCATAACCTTCCATGAGAGGTTATGGTGGTGGGGACCACCTGGGATTAAACCCCCTTTTAATTGGGAGAAACCCTCAACTCCCTAATAAATGTGGGGGGAGCCTCTTCAACACCTCCACAGTTTTAATTATACCATCACACATAATTTATTATGCCAAATCCTCCCCATTAATTAATTGAGCCAACACATCAATTAATTAATTAAACCTTTTTAAATATTATTCCAACGACTTAATAGATATTACAATCTATTATTTTGGATATGAATTCACTTGGGTGGAATTGGGAAGAGGAGGAACTTGGGAGAAAGCTCCCAATGAAGAACGCTCCACTGACGAAGAACGCTCTCCCGACGAGGAACACCTTTGACTACGAAGAACGACCTAGACTTCGACCTTTTTCCTCAGAACTTCCTTCTACGTAGGATGTGTTCGTCTACAACGAATCGACGTCCGCCTTCTTGTGCCAATTTCAACCAACAATGAACAAGGTAGGGGATTATTGTGAATGATTTTATATACCCATGATTCTTCCCTTCTAGAACAAGGAACGCGGATCAACTTTCTAACTAGTTGATCCACATATGTTTACTTTTGCGGGTTTTGGGATTAATCATTGCGGTAGGGTTTGATGTTCTTTATTCTTGTGAACCACTTGCTACTGCTCTAATGTGGAGAGTGTGGGACAAACTAACATGACCCGTCCTCCTCATAACCCTTGTGTTGATTTGTGGAGTTCTTCGAAATGGAGGAAGGCGACGAAGGTGACGAAGATGACGAAGGAAACGACACCGACACCCGCGGCCTACGCAACCGACGCCGCCCCTGAGGTATCCTACGCCGCTGCTAGCCGAACCGGCCTTGCGCCCCCTCACGGCGCCCCAACAGAATTGGCTGTGCCCCCTCACGACACCCCGGCCGAACCACCCCCACGGTCTCCGCCCTTCCGGCCGAGGTGCCCTGGGCCGGGCCGAGCCACCCTGGCCACGCCGTTCATCGGCTGAACTGGCCCCGACCACCCTGAACTCTCGGCCGAACCGGATCTTGGCCACACTAACCTCCCGACCGAGCCGCCCTAGTTGCGCCTTCCGCTGGCCGAGCCACCCCGGCCGCCCGACCTCCCGGCCGAACCAACCCTCAGTCGCGCCACCCGCTGGCCGAACCGGCCCCGGCCGCGCCATCTCGGCCCCATGGCTGAGCTGCCCCGAGCCGCACCCTCGTAGCCCTACGAGCCAAACTGGCCCCATGCCCTGGGCCGAGCCGCCCACGCGGCACCCTTTGGGCTGAACTGCCCCCGCGCCGACCCGCGACCAATCCGCGCCCTCACGACCCTCCGTGGCCCCTCATGGCCTGCTGGGTGGGGCCCACCAGGCCAGGCCGGACCCAACGGGTTAGGTATAGTTGACCCGAACCAGGTCGGCCCAGGCTGGGTCGGGCCGGGTTCATCCGACTGGGTCGAACCGGACCCGGGCCCACTACGACCCATTTACGCTCCTTCAGCCATATCTTTGGCACCGGATGCCCGTTTGATGAATTGTCAGCGGTTTTGGAAATCTTGGAAAAAGATGGTCCCTTTGAGTATACTCCACTAGAGTTTTGTATTGAGATGAGAAATGGCCAGGTTGGATCGAGCACGAATCCAACCGGGCCCCCGGGACTAAAAGACTAATAACTCACAGACCGGGCATCCGATTGACGCGCCATCTGTTACGTTGAGACCCCTATGATGCGGCGGACCTTTGAGATACTTTTTCATGGGACTTTGTGGCAGTTGGATTATCGACCAGTAGCTTGTGGAGCAGATCCTCCCAGAGACAAGCGAGCGTAGTGCAGAGACCTAGTAGCTGGCTGAGACCTGATGACTGCTGACCATTTTCACCCGGAGTGACTCTACTAGCCCAGTGGGGAGCGCCTTGGTGTCACAGAAGACCCACAATGGGGAGCACCTTGGTGTCGCAACAAACCCATGGTACTCGACTGGAGGATTACCTCAGCATGCTGCAAGGGGAAGCGCGCTTGGTGACGTGGAAAACCCACGGTGGGGAGCGCGCTTGGTGATGCGGGAGATCCACGGTACTCGACAGGAGGAGTACCTCAGCAGTCCAAGGTTAGTGGGAAGTGCTCTTGGTGTCACGGAAGGCCCACTGTACTCGATAGAGGAGGAGTTCTCCAACAGCCGAGGTTTCAACAATGTGACTGGGGATGTTACTTGATACTACCCCTAGAATAAAATCCTGGTTTGAGTTGAGTCAATTTTTTCTGTGTTTTCCTCATGATTGAGATGAATCACTTGATAACTTAGGTATATTTATGGGTGTATACCTAAGTAAGGTTATCTGTTGATTTTATACTTTGTGGTTTATCCTTGTTGGATTTTTTGAGAGCTTGAGGGTCTTAGGGTCCCTACTGAATATCGTTATACTCACCCCTACACAGGCTATGCCCGCACCTTGTTGTGTTGGTTGCAGACAACAGACAACGCTGACTGAGGCTGAGAGTACCAGGAATGGATGGTGCCTAGAGGTGGACCATATAGAGTGTCAGTACATATAGGAGATGGACGAATGCAGAGTGTTGAGAAGGCTATCTGTACTTACCCTTCAGGTAGGAATCATGGAGGACGACCCAGTAGCTTCTTTTCTTTATTTTTCTTCAGTTGTATTGTTTTCAGTTGTACTTGTACCTTTACTATTGGGATTGTATGACGAACCCTTTTAATTTCAGCACTCTTTTGGTTATATAGTTTACTCGTGTTCCTATCTTGCTATGTGTGTTTACAGGTTTTAAAGGCAATGCCTTCCCAGTTTTAGGGAATTACGTCTTTGGTGTTAGTCACCAACCCCTGGCCTATGGAAGGCGAGCTTGGGGTAGTCACGGCACGAGCCCCATGGGATGGGTCATGACATGATATGATTACATGTTTATAATACCCATTTCATTTCATGGGTTATGATATGATTATTTATGATTTTGTGGCACAAGTATATATGATTTCATTATGAGATGGGTAATACCTATATCTCCCTCCAATGCATTGGATAAAGATTTATATCTCATGAGATAGACTAAGATGGTCTTGGGAGTGAACCATGATTACCAAGATGGCATGAGGAGTGAACTCATGCTACTAATATGTCCATGGGAGGAACCATGACTACCAAGATGGTATGTGTATTGAACCCATACTACTAATATGGTCTTTCCAGCAATGTATTGGCTACCATGGAAATCATATTATATGATTATGTGTTTTCAAAAATTCCATCTTTTATTCATATGTTTTGATTTCATGGATTATGTTATTTATTTCCTTATGATTCACATCTGATGAAAAATCAAGCTTTATGCCATGATTTATTTTTATGATCTTTGATATGTAGGGTATGATATTTTAATGTTATGATCACATTATTACACCCTTATTATCGAGTTTATGTTTACATGTTTCTATTTTTTACCCTTACTGAGCATCTAATCTCACCCCTTTTTGTGTTTCTTTCTCCCCAGGTTATGGAGATACTTATTATGTTTTATGTGTCTAAGAAGGGTTCTAGTCAAGAAGAACCTAGTGGGAGATAATGTAGCTCACTTACGAATCATTTTTATGTTTTCATGTTTCCAAAGGAACTAGACTAGTATAATATTTGAGTGTTTATTTGTATAATGTTTTAAGTATTCTACAAAAGTGATGTAATTATTAATATATGTCAATACTAGTTCGTTATAGTTGGTATCAGAGCAAAGGTTTAGTTAACCTTTGGAAAATAGGATAAGAAAACTTTAGTGATACCCCTAGGTATATTTATAAGGATATATCTAGGGATGTCTCTAAGGATAATTATAAGGATGGGTTAAAGTTTAGGAAAATGTTCTGAAATTTTGGTAAAGGATAGAGTGAGTGGTTTCCTATAAATACATATCTATTTGGATACTAAAAGTGGATGTGGATTCAGAATAGATGTACCTAGGAGTAAAAAATCTGACAAGATGTTCTAGGTCTGACTCAGGGTAATCTAGTACATGACAACGAGCCTTACTGCACACCTGGTTTGACACTCCCAGGGGATATGCTTTGGAAATTCACAAACTCTTCACAAACCATTATGAAGGATTCAAATATAAGTTGGCTATTAATAACTTAGGATAAACCTAAGGTGTTATATATTAAGGGATGTGTCATAATTTAGACATCCTATAAGTGAATTTTCATGATTATGAGGTTATTCATTATGATAAATATTTCTTAATCTATGATTTTGGTTTTAGTCAATGGATGGAACCCGAAGGAACCGTGTTAATGGTTGTGATGGAAAATAAAATCAATGTTCTCCTAAGCAGCCAAATGCTATGGGAGATGGAATGAAAAACATCATTTCTATTCTCACACAACTTTCTCAAGATATGAATCATGGTGGACTTCTAAATGATCAAAGGAGGGAACAACATTATATTGAGTATTTCATGGGGAAACGTCTACCTTCTTTTAGAGGGTCTTCTAATCCACTTGTTTCCTAACAATGGATTGGTACCACTGAAAATATATTCTCCATTCTTCAGTGTTCGGAGCATGATAAATTTATTCTGGATCTTTATTGATCAGAAGGTGAAGAATATTAGTGGTGGAATCTAATCAAGAATATGAGGCAACAAGATTAGATTGAATCCATGGATTGGGATGAGTTCAAGAACTTATTTTTCAATAAGTACTTTCCTCAAATTCTTCACAACAATATGGAGAAAGAGTTCCTTGAGTTGAAGAAAAGGGATGACGAGTCTGTTCACTAAAGAAAAATGACTTATACCAATAGAAATGTATTTTCAGATAATATATCTTTGGTAAAAATGAGAAATTCCAACAAATATTAAGTTTTATTGGTATTTATTTTAAGAACCAATAGTTATTTTTACCAACAGATCCATCTATTGGTATTGATCATTTGACACCAAAAAATCTTTTACTAACATTTAAATCTACTTCTTTATTATACTACTACCAACATTTTTTTACCAACACTTGAATCTATTATTAATAATAACTATTACCAGCAAATCTTTTATCACTAATAAAATCTATTACAATAAACCATTCAATGATAATAACCAATTAAAAGAAACCAATTTTTTTATATATATTATTATTTTTACGACCAAAGTCAATATTTACGGTTTTATTAAAAATATATCATTAATTGATTTTAATTTTCAATCATCTATAAGTATTAATAATGCTTATATTTTATAATTATTTTAATTTAAAAAACATTTAAATATTATATAAAAAAAATTAAAATCATTATGATATTTTAATTTTATAAACATAATAAATATAAACATGATAATAAATAAAAAAATTAATAAAAATAATTGAAATATAAGTAATAAATAATTTATATAAAACATAATTGACATTTTTAAACATAATTGAAATTTTATTTTATATTATAAAATAAATATTTTAATTTTTGTAAAATTTAATCTTCATTATAAAATAATAAATTTAGTAATTAGTAACATATTGAAATTTTATTTTTTTGTCATATTTTTTCATATATTTAATTTTACAAAATTATTATTATTTTTTAATCCACGAGCAATTTTATGATCCTCTTCAATTCACCCTTATGCACACTCTATCTCTTGTGTTCCTGAATCTTCACCACAGGGGTTTCGTCCACTTTAATCCACCCCTGAGCAACACCAAAATCATCTTCTTACAGTCCCATCCACGCCCTGGTGAGTGGCACGGACTCCCTTTCTTCTCCTCCAATACGTACACCTGAAACACTATTGATTCCTCTTATTTTACTCATAAGAAGTACCTAAATCTTATTCTGATTCCCAAGAGTTTAGCATCCCCTCTCCCATAAGATATCTGGAACCCTGATCTTCCATCACATCCTCAACTCTTCCATGACCAATCTTCAACTCAGCCTTCTCCTAGTGTATTCAACCCATCAAATCGAATGGCTTGAAACCCTAATCAGATGGCTTCCCCTAATTAGCTTCTGGTAAGGTAAGGTTGATTAAAAACCCACCCCTTTACCTTGACAATATTTCCCTCTCACACTTTCCTCCTTTAGTAAGTCCCAACTCCCTCGAACCCCTTAAACTACCTAATATGTTTTAAGTTGATGGTTTACTGTTTGCTGATGTAGATCCAAATACTTTTTTTTCAGGGTTTTTGTATAATTCGAGATTTCCACCTCATTGATCCACATCTAATAGGAGACCAAAAGCGATGCTAATAAAGTAATAATGTTCTGAACATCCAATTCTATGACCCATATCTATGTTAAGGGTACCCATAGTTTACCTTCACACACATTCAAGGATTAAAAAATTCATTTTCACTATTTTGTGTTGCATGACATACACACACATTAGGGTTTTACATGCCTAGATTCCCCATTGAAGGATTCATATTATCTAGATCATAAACTAAACCCACATTCTCAGACTGTAGGTACCTTCATTGCCTAAATTTCATTATATCACTTAAACCCACATCCTTCCCACAAATCCCTCCACCACATCTGATTTGTGTATCTTTATGTTTTTCTATATCATTGTTTTAATTCTATACTAACCATGCACATTTTATTAAATTGTTAATTGTATTTTTTTGTTTTTGTATTTTCTCTATAAATTTTAACTATCATAATTATTTGATCATTAAATTTACACATCAATTGTGCACAAACTATCATCGTTATTTTATTTACATGATCAAATTTCTTTATAGTATGATTTTTGATCCTTGTCCATTTTGGTGTTTGTTATTATGAGTCCCATAAGAATTTTTAAATTATTATTTTCCATGGGCTGTAGGTTTATTACATTCAAATTTACTTAGAATTGGTACTAGTGATGTGATTTCATGACCTTACCAATATATTTTCATTAATTTGGAAACAACTGTAAATTATGTCAAATCATGGATTAGATTTATATGAAATAGGGTTTTGGTAAATTACATGAATTTTTTGAGTTCTTTTAGTCCTTCATCTCAGCACTAACCAGTTTAGCCACATTAAAATAAGGGGTCATCTATGGGTGAACCCATTTCTAAAGTTTCACCTTATAAATACTTTTGCATCAACTTCCTTGGATGGATAGAGATCCTGAATGGGACTAAATAAAAAACCCCAAATAAGTTTAATATAAACAATTAAACATAATAGTTGGCTCAATGAGACTCTTTATTGAAACAAAAAACTAAAATATATCAATTTCACATCATATTCATATACAATATGTTTCCATTTATATAATCATGAAACTCAAAAACTCTTTCGAGATGCATGTGGATGACTTGTTTTTTGTTGTATCCAAACAGGGTTTCTTCATGGAAATTACTGAGATAACTCTGATAATATGGTCACCATAGACATGAGAATACAAGGAATCACAAGATGATGTTGTAAAATTCAATTTTTGTGTATTCTATTTATTTCAATTCATTTAAAATGTTTAAATCTTATGTTTTTTGAGAAATAGAATGTTTTATAAAAATTTTCATTAATTTTTTTTTTAAAAATAGAATGTTTTATTCCATTAGTATTAATTAAATAGTAAAATATAAAACCAACATGCCCATTAATCCACATTAAACTCATGAAAATTTCAGCTTAACATTTAACAAACCACTCTAATTTTTAACCAAACAAGCCCTTCTCAGTAGTTTTCAAAAATTCCAGCACTTATTACAACCAATTATTTAATTAAAATGGTTTAAAATTAAATATTATCATCAATAAATCATTACCAAGGATTTGAAAAATTCTAAAATAGTATTTAAACACATGTCAAAGTTTAAATACATAATAGTTTTCATGTTTTTCACAATGGAAATCATGTTACTTTCAATAAAAAATAACCACCCCTTCTGAGTATATTTTAGAAATTTCAACACTTATTACAACCAATTATTTGTTTAAATTTGTTTAAAATTTAATATGATCTTCAAGAAAAAATCACCAGGACTTTTAACAACTATAAAATGTTAAATAGTGACATTAAATAATTGTCATGTAGTAGTGTTATTTAACAAGTATGAAGTGGGTTACCAAACCATGATAACCCCTGTTATTTTTCCTATAAGGTATCATTTTTATAGGGATAAAGTGTTCCCCTTATATAGTGGACCCCAAAATCCCATTTTGGATGTATGATCCCAATTTAAAACCCTCTTATCATTCTGTTTTAATGATTATAAAAAATTAATTATTTTAAAACCTATTAAAAAACCGACTAATGTTTTCCCACACAAAAGGCACTTTCCTTACACTAACTATTACTCACATTACAATGACATTGGTTTACTCTTGTATAGATTATAATATCACAGTTCCATTTGGAATATGATTCTCCCTTATGAATTTTAATATAAGTAATATTGCTCACTAACCCTATATAGAGGTGAATATGTTCAATTAGGTAAGAAGGAAATGGAACAATGAAAGAGATTTTGATATAGGATACCAAAAAACTCTAGTTGTGATGATTATCCTAAATATGAGAAAACCACAAATAAGCGCTTGAATTATAAAGAACTAATACTTAAGAAATGTACAACTAAATATGTGATATCTGCTACCTAACCATGAAGTGAAATCCTATTAATAATGATGCTGCTGAAGACCAACTATGAAGGAATGATGTATATTGGTGAGCATTGAGGTCTCTATTCTAGAATAAGATAAAATCATCAGAATGGTGCAACATAAATTTAAATAAAAACATGATATGTCATTAAATATGATATATCATTAGGTCTATAGAAGGTGTATAAATTGAAAGATAATGATTATTGCACTCCATACTAGTGGTGTCTAGTAGGGCGCTGGTATGGAACTGCATCATTATGGTGCTGGTATGGAATGAAATCATTAGTTGAATATTGATACTCAAGGTTGGTGGGGGGAATCATCATTGTAAACACCTTTAGGTAGATTTAAATTCATGACGAACTAATTTATATCTTGAACAAAAAATTGATGATTCTTAGAGAAAATTGATAAGGACATCATTCTTTAACCTTTGGGAATTTCCAACCTCTCTCTAGATTCCATGGTAATTTTGTTCTTGAAGTTTTAATTCATGATATAGTACAATATGGATCTAATTATATAGCTCTAACATCATTTGAATAACCAAATTTAACACCATCAATGAATTAAACCTTTTCATTTTATTAGTCTTTATTTCCGTAGGGATAATTTATTTTACTATTGGATTTTGAATAATTCTATTTTTCTTTTAACTAGGTTATCTTTTTTTTTATATTGGGTTTTTGACTCTTTCCTTTTTACTAAACACTTTTTAATTTTCATTTTAACTTTTTTAATCCTTTACTTTTCATTTTAAAATATTTTTAATTTCCCTTTTAACTTTTTTTCTAATTTGGTTTCATTTCATGCAGATTTTGTAATAATTTGTGAGTCTCCCATATGAATTTTTTTAGTCCTTTAGTTTTCAATTAGTTATGCTCAGATACTCTAAAACTCTTCTGTGACAGAAATTCCTATAAGTTGAAGCAACAACACCCTTAATTAGTGGGAAGGCAACATCCCACAACTCCATTTTCACCCCATTCAATGACTCAAAACCAATCTCAATATCAAGCATGTGGAGGATCACCGGCTGGTATGCACCCATAATTACCCATTTTGAAATCATGGGGAAAATATCATAAACAATTTTACCTGTAGCTCCAGTAACAAGAACGTGAACTGGTTCCCTGGCCATTAGAATATGTTTCTAGGAAACAAATTATCTTGTCAACCAAAATGAGAAGATTGACTGCACCATGAAAGTTTTAGCAATGGATAGGGGTAGAGAAACCTGTGGTCACATCCACCTTAAATAGTTTATAGATGTTAATAGTTTCACACTTTATTGATGTTTTTTTGAGTGAATTAGACATCAAAATTGTATATACCTAGTTTCTAGTTTTGAATATTTAGTTATTGATTTTAAATTTCCAATTTTAAATTTCATGTTCCTGAATTTGAAGATGAATTTTTTGATTCTTATATTTCAATTTTTAATATCATGTTTATGATCTTGAATCTTGATTTCATATAATCTTGTTTATTACGTTTCATATTTTGATTGAATGTTTTTTTCTTGTAAATATGAAGCCTCCAATCCTGAATATCAAGTTCCTAGATTTACAAATAGAAGTATCTAGATTACAATTATGGGTACTAATTTACGTATTCTACTATTAATTTTTATATACTGAATATAAAGTTTTCAATTCTAGTTTTTAATTTTGTAGTTTATCATATTTTTACATGGTATCAAAAATTTCATGTACAAAATGTATGAAAGTTTTGGTCTTTATGATATTGATAGATTTATCTCTTGACATTTCAAGACATTATGTTTCATATTCAATTTAATCTCAATTCCATTTATGATGAAGATGCTAGAATATGTTTATCTTTGATTGAATATGAATCCTAATTATATTCATATTATTTGAAAATTTCCTTCAAGGTCATCTTTGTAACTCTATCCTTAGCACCTAAGGTTTTTCATTACACTAAATTGTTCTCCATATATTTAATCAGGTGTCATTCTAAATTTTAAAGTAGTGTCATTATAAATTTAAACCATATTTAATTAATTATATAATTTCATGTAGTTTTTCAAGATTAGAAAATTTTGAGTTATGTGTCACTCTTAATTGAAATTAGGGTCATTCTAAATGTTTTGTGTCCACAGGTTATATAAATCTTAATTGAAATTAGTGACTATGATTTTTTTATTGTATGTTTAGTCTAGTGGATCTGATGTTGGAGATGGAAAAAATTCTACAGTGGGAGGGGGATATGGGCCAAGGGAATACCTTCTCTTACTAGATTTTTGATATGTCAAATGGGATGATGATAAATTATCACTATGAAAATCATTTTTTATACCTCTTAATATTTTGGTTTCAATTCATGCATATATTTTTCATTGATTTGAGTTGGAGTTAGCTCAGTGGTCATGGGGCATGGATGAGTTGTTGGTCCCTAGTGTGTCATGGATGAGCAGGAGCTGGGTCACTAGTCCTAGGGCTTGGATGGGTTGCTGGTGATCACTGGCCCTTAGTGTTTCATGGATGGATACTATTGGCATGGGTGGTGGAGGGGTCATTGTGGGGTGGGGGGTGTGTGATGGATCCTGTTAGAGGGATGCATTTTTTATTGATGGGTGTGATGGATCCTGATGGGGGATGAATGTAAGAACCCGATTCTTCCCTTGAGGTATGGATCTTTTATTTTCAGTTTGTACTTAAGAAACTGGGGGAAAATAGGTCAAGGAGTTAGTTTTATGCCTGTTACACAATGTGACTGGGAACCCCATGCTGTGAACTTATAGGTACAAGCCATGTATTTAAGGCTACATGCCATGTAACCCTAGTACATGGCCACATAAAGGTCGGTCCAAAAAACCATACGAACACGGTGTGTAATCTCAAGTACACACTGTGTACTTTTTTTAATTGATTAATAAGTCGGACAATACGTCATTTTTTCAGATAGACATAAACAGACCTCCCCTTCGACGAGCAGCATGCCCAGAAGATCTGAACATGATTTTGCCTCCCATTTCATCCTCTGATCTCCTATTTGAACACCATCAGATGCATTGAATTCCCCTTAGTAATATCTCAATTCCTCTTGAGCCTTTCTTCCTGATTTTTTCTCTCAATCTAGTTATTTAAGGTCAAGCATATATACCTGTTTTATATATCTAATTCATTATAGGGAGAATTAGATCTTGATACTGGATGAGGAGAGTCGTACGAGTATGAGGTAGGTGGTCTTGTAACTTTCATGATTTTTCTTGATGTTTATATATGCCGGGATGTTGCGCACCTACTTTTAGGGTGTCACTTGATTGAATAATGAACCTTTATATTTTCTATTGATGATTAGGTAATTGTTTAGAGGATTTGAATGCATTTTTAGGGTTATAGACCTTGATTTAGGGCCACCCCATGGGTGCATTTCCCTTGGACAACCATTTGGCCGAGAATTCCTATGAGGCTTGATTTTAATTCCCATTCTGGGGTTATTATAATTATATTTCTTATCATATGAATTTACCACATGAGATAATTATTATGTTAATCCTTGTTTAAATTGCATAATAGGATTGTTATATTCTTTTCCCATGTGAGTTATCCTTGCTTGACCATGTAATAGTTTAATTTACACATGTTGGTTATTATGTATACTGAGCCCACATGAGTTGATTATGTTAAGGCCACGTGATAGTTTAATTCACATGTGCTGTTGTTGATATCAAATGTGTAATTTAATTAAATAATAAAAATAGGTAATTAGCAATGGGTGAGACACAATCTTGGTTAAAAGACAAGGTCGGGCTCATGTGACTAATTGCACCTTATATACCTTGGGTGAACCATTGCCTCGATTAAAATACAATGGATGGGATCAAGAGGTTAACTATGTAAAGGTTGTAAGTAACCCACATATATGGTGGTTGGGATCATTGAGTCTTATTTTAAAATTCAGATTGAATCTATGATCCATTGAGAGATACCCAGGCCAGACTCTATTAGAAAATTATTAAATGATTACTATGTCACAAGTTGACGATTGCTATTATACAAGGGGACATTAGGCCTAGGATTGACCTCAAGACTTTATATTTTTGATTCAATGAAGAAATATATAGTTTAAAAAATAAAAGAAATATGTTGCTGGAACATCAAAGAGAAAATAAGATGAGATAGATAAATTTCCTTCACCAACAAAGTAATATGCTTTAGAATATTCATCTTCCTTAGGAAAAGATTTTTTGGTTCAGTACTTAAAGAATCTTATGAATACCATTCCTTTATTTCGAAGCATTTATTCCAGGTGCCAACTTCTTCAACAAACAATCAATCAGAAGTCATATTCAACAAGAATTTTCATGGTAAAGTTTATCAAACTTGAAGTCAAGTTCAAGAATTTTCACATCAGTTATGATTATCATAGGAGATCTTGAAAATAAATAACCAAGTGTTCTAAGTCATTAATTGATAATCTAAAAATTATGGATGATTTCAATGATTCAGTCAAGTATGCCTTTGATAAGTCCTATAACATAATAAATAACTTTTCAACAAGTCTTTTAGAGAATTTGAATCAAGAGAAAGCTTCCCAGATCCAAGAGGATAAATAACTAAATGGAAAGCTAGATTCTGTTGCTTTAAATCTAAAAAGAGAAAGGTAAATCAAGGAAGAGATGGAAAAAAAGTTCAAAGAGAAATAATAAGTGATAAAGTCTCAAGGTGAAATTCTTAAATCTCAGGAAGAAAGGATCAAAGTTCTCAAAAAGAAAATCCAGGACCAGTATCAGTTGATCAAGAAGTATAAAGATGATCATAAAGAGCTGAAGAAGCTGAAGGCAACCTTGAAAAAGATAATGCTAAAGGAAAGGAAGGATGAATGATTTATCAAATCTGATATTTTGTTGTATTTTCTTTGTAACAAAATTTTCTCATCTTAATAAAATTTTTATCTTTCCATTGTTTTATTTTTTATATTCCTAACTTTTCAGGTACAATTTTTTTCCCTCAATTCCTTTTCAAAAATTTCCAAGGGGGAGAAAAGAATAATAAAAAATAATATTAAGAAAGATATTGCTTAATTAAGGGGGAGATTATTTAAAGAATAAATTATTAATTAAGGAATAAGTAATTTCTCTAAGAAAGACAAGAATATGATCCTTAGGTATTTTAAAACCTAAGGGGGAGTTATTCATATTCATTATAAGCCTTAAACAAAGTAAATTGGAGATAAGTATTTCTTTTTAAGTTCAAAAATGAAAAATTTTAGTTCTTATATTATTTTATTAAAAGTTGTCTATGCTTTCCAAAAAGGGGGAGATTTTTGAGTCAATAAGTTTCCTTATGACTTTTCCATTCCTTTATGTTTTGAAAATCACAAACACATTTTCTTAATGAAAATTATCTTTCTCTAAGAAACTTTCTCTTAAGGAAAATTTTCTTTGTCTAAGAAGGTTTCCATCATCTTCTATGGGTTTCAATGTATTATCTAGTATTTTCTTAAACCAAGTCTAATAATATTTTTATTAATTAAAAAAATTATATCCTTATCTAACCTAGAATCTTATAGTTCCTCAGAATTATATTTCTTATAAAATCCGACTCTGATTTCTTTTGAAAGCAGACTCCGATTTCTCCTGAAACCAGACTCTGATTTCTCCTAAAATCAGACTCTGATTTCTCCTAAAATCAGACTCTGATATATCTTGGAATTAGAATCCAATTCATTTGAAATTAGACTCTGATTTCTTTTGAAATCAGACTCCAATTTCTCCTGAAATCAGACTCCGATTTATCCTGAAATCAGAATCTGGTTTCTCCTAAAATCACACTTCAATTTCTCCTAAAATCACACTTCTATTTATCCTGAAATCAGACCCTGATTTCTTCTGAAATCAGACTTTGATTTCTCCTGAAATCAGACTCTCATTTCTTCTCAAATCAAACTCTAATTTCTCTTGAAATCAAACTCCAATTTATCCTAAAATTAGACTCTGATTTCTTCTAAAACTTGACTTTGATTTCTTCTAAAATCATACTTTGATTTCTTCTAAAATTAGACTCCAATTTCTTCTAAAATTAGACTATTATTTCTTCTCAAATCAAAATTTGATTTCTGTTGAAATCAAAATCTGATTTCTACTAAAACCGGACTCTGATTTCTTCTAAAATAAGACTCTTATTTCTTCAAAAATAAAATTCCAAATTCATCAGAATTTAGAATCCAATTCTTACTTTCTTAAAAATATGATTAAATTATTTTCTTGTAGTTACCTCATTTACTTAAAGTAATATTTCATTTTATTAGATCCTAAATGTGATAATGTTTCTTAAACATGATAATGTTTCTTATGTTTTCTTACTTGAAATGATGCCATAAAATATGTTTCTAACTAACCATTGGATGAGTGAAACGTGTAGAGGTCTCTATGATATTTAAGGAAAAATATGAATATTAGAGGAGGGAACTGACCATTGGAACCTTTTTCTATAAATACCCTATCCATTTGAAGAGTTTGATACATGTTGAGAAGTGCTGGATGTGCTAAATTCTAGAGAGAGAATTTGTGCTGTGAGAGCTATACTCAAACCTGCCTTGTGAAAATGCTATGAACAACTTGTTCAATACGTGAACAACTTGTTCAACCTACTTAGTGAGAATATAATTTTTGTTGATCAATAGAGGGATTCTAGGGATAAGAAGATATAGGTGTCAATCACCTTAAAGATCGTGGGCATGCATGGATATCAAGATAGATTCTAATATTCTTATCGAGGGATTACCATAGCGTGAGTAAGCCAGACTTTGCTGAAAGTATAAATCAAGGGAAATTTATCCAAGGTTGTTGGATAACTTTCTCTTTGGGTTAAAATATTTCTTATACTTGTTTACTTTTCTTTGTAACAAGATTTTAATTCCACTGATTTTTTTAAAGAAAGAAAGTTTATCTTTCTTATACTTTCTTATATTTTCATACTCTGGTAAATAAGATTTTATATGCTTTAAGGTAGAATATTTACCCGAGTAAACTTGTCTTAAGTTTCCTTATCAGATCTATATTATCGAATCCTAATAAAGTTAGTTCCTTTGTTAAGAACTAAATAGGGTTTTTTTGAATCCATCTTATTTAACTTTGTTAAACATAGATTTTATTAAGGATAAAAATGAAAGTTTTTAAATCTAAAATTTACCCCTCTTTTAATTGAGAATATACAACTATATTTCGATCCTACATATATAATTCACAGAACTTGAATAATGAAATGATTGAATTATGATGCATCTACTAAGACAAATCACAAGCTTGGATTCGAACTTCACTTATACTTGTTTACCATTATCTTCTGAGACATATGTTCTAATTACTTTTGAGTACCTACTATTTACTACTTTAACTATTATACACTACTTATTATATATATTCACTAATAGATAGGCATGAACCTTTGGTGGTTTCCTACTAGGATTTAGTCTCACACCCTGTTTGGGTCATGTTTTGGGCCCAAAAAGATTATATAATTGTAGGTATTGATTAGGGAAAGCACCCACTATAGGTACTTGAAGTGATTATTAGGAGTTAGAGAGCATGGGACTGATCTGAGGCTTGTGATGCTTCCTGGTCTCTTTTTTTTTCTGAGACATATATTGTGTATTACTATTGTGTACTTTGTTTAGTTGGTTTCCTAGAACATGTGACATGCTGCACCATATTTTCTATGGAATGATGCTTGGTTATTTATCTTATCAGTCTTCTGCTATTTATTTCACTTGTATGCAGTTTACTGCTTCCACTATTTTATATTATTATTCCTATATGTTACACTTTTCTAATAAGGGCATAGTTTCCCCACTATCACACCCTAGGAACTTGATACTAGTCAGCAATCTCTAACATTTGGAGAAATGTGCTTGAGACCATGTGGCCAACTGAGTATGGGGAACTAGTTGAGTGACATTCAGATCTGGTACATTACAAAGTGGTATCAAAAGAGTTTTATTTCAAGTTTTATTTACTGTTTGGAGACATTAGAAAGGGATATAAAGTAAATGGAATTTGGTAATTAGTTGTGCCTAAGAGTAGCTACCCTGTGTATAGAAAAAATCCAAATTACCTCAAATTAAATTGTGTTTTTTGGATTTTAAACTATTAATGTTGATTTTATTTCACCATTGTGTGGCGCAATTGTTTTGTGCTGTTATTATTGATATCATTATGGTTCTATTTTGTTGCAACCAAATGAGATGAAGTTATTCCATATCATGAATCATATAATAACTTGATAGAATCACACGACATGTATTCTTTCCATGCCATTTAGAGAGAATTACTGATTTCATACTGTTATGATAGATGTAGTTCTAGATATGCATGTTGTTGTGATAGATACCATGATAGATATGCCTACTGTTGTGATAAGTGTATTGATACATGTTATGTTTGAATTGTATGGACACAAAACTTTGATCCTTGAGGAGCATGGGCCCTCTTGGATCAGAATTTGGTAGATCATTTTCCAGCCATGGGATATAAATTGTGTTGTTATGCATTATATATGGATTCCAATATTTGATTCTCAGAGAGTATGGGCCCCCATAGTTTGGAATTTGGAACATCGTTGCTTTATTTTGCAAAAAAAGGGGTTCTGAGGAAGTTTCTGAGGCTTAATGTCCCGAAACCCAGACAACACGATGTGTGGTCCTATTAATACATGCCATGTTTTATTCTGCTCGGGAAGAAATAAATTTTCCAATTATATGTCATGTACTATGAGTACACGCCATGTGGATTTTGACCGTGTTATCGACTGTGTGAGAGAAAATATGGGTTGTTTAGTTTTGATAAAAACACACCGTGTACCATAATTACACCATGTGTAGTTTTAACTAGGAAGAAATCCTATGAGTTTGGCCATGTGGGAGTACCTGTCCAGGAGGGAGAACTTGAGTACATTCCATGTTTGGGGATGGAACTCCATGTAGATAGGACATTTACACGACCAAGGAAGATGGAGTTACACACCCATGTGAGAGTTTAAAAGGGACACACCGTGTACCTAGGATGTTTACACACCTAGTTCTACGTGAGTACATGCCTATGTAAGACCTTGTGGGTACATGTCATGTGTGGTTTGTACACACCATGTACTCTACCTTTTAAAATTTTGAGACTTTTCTTCTCATGTTTAGTTCTTACACTCTTTAATAGAATACCTTGATAAATAATCTTATATTGAGGTGTCTGTGTTGGAATTTATAGAGAAATTCCACCACGACGACCTCCAACAGTATGCTAGGAGGATGGCGATAATCATAACCTGAAGGTGGTAGGCCATGGGATACCAGTGAAATCTCTATATGTTCCAGTTATGGAACCTACTATTATACTAGATCCTAGTGCTGATGCACTTCTCCATGAAGAATTTATGAGGTTCATGAAAACCTTTTAGGGATCACCACAGCCTACCGCGTCTATGGAAGAACTAACCCGAGTGTTCCAGCATCATCATTCACCCATGTTTTCAGGGGAAGGTGGGCCACAAGATTTAAAGTCATGGATAGAGTCCGTGTTATCAATCTTTGATAATCTAGAGATGATTCCTGAGAGGAGGGTCAAGCTCGTGAGTTATATGTTACATGACTCCGCTAAGAGGCGGTGAGATGTTACCACATAGAAAGATCGTCAACGGGACATGGTGTGGAGAGATCTTCAGATAGTATTATATGACTAATTTTATCCTGAGATGCTGAGGGCCGACAAAGCCTGTGAGTTTATGCATCTGGAGTAGGGTTCTCTATCAGTTATGGATTACTTTTCCCATTTTACTAAGCTCCAGCTCTGCACCTTTTTTGATGGGTGAGGATCTGTCAAAGGCTAGGTGATTTGAGGATGGTCTCAGGTACGACATCCACTAGTAGGTGAATTTATTCTACCTGACTACTATATCTTCTATAGTGAACTAGGTGCTAATTACTGAGTGGAATCAGAGGGAATCTAAAGGCACGAGCTAGGGCGGTTCGGCACCGAGATCTGGTACTGTTTCAACTAGTAGCAGTAAGTGTCATTTGGAGATTATATGTGGTGAATCTAGTACTCAAAACGTATCTTCCAGTATCCAGGTGAGGTGATTCTAGTGAGGAAGAATTGGAAATACTATACCTCAGTGCCCAATGGTTCCAGTTGAGTTCCTAGCTTGCTGTAAGATAGGACACTTACATCATTTTTGCAGGACATTTCCACTAGCATATAGTGAGAGAGGGTCTATACCAACTCCACATTTAGGAGTGGGGTCCACAGATTCTCACTAATAAGAGAACTAGAATGAATCAGGCTGTTCAGGCCGAGGTAGTGGTCATGGCCGGGGTAGCCAGAACCCAGGATCTCAGTGATGGCAGGGCGGGTCAGTTATAATCAGCGTGGGCGCATGTCAAGAAATTAATTATTTGACATGGAGTTTTTTAATAAGAGTTAATGAAATAAATAAAATACGTAACACATTTATTTATTGTCATAACTCTATAACCTCAAACCTGATTATAAATATCCTCACAACCCCAACTATTTTCCAAAGAATCATTGTGCACAAAAATTTTAGAGAATTCTCTCAAGACTGAAAGAACTTTTTCCTCCAATAATGCTCTCAAGATCGATATATATCCACCTCCATCGGATCAAGGTGATCTAAGGAGGACAACGCAAGCAAAGGTTTCTCCACGCTAGACCCTAGAGATTTCTTTGGCGACGTCCAGAGATACGTGGTGCACATGTGGATCACCGCTAGAGGAAGTCTACACTTTGCTTCTGCGTTGCAATGACGAATCACATCAGAATGTGATTAGAAATTTCAATGAAGAAAGAATGCCATAAAAGTTACATCTTGTTAATTAATTAAATTAATTATAATCAACCTGTGATGATATTTCATTTGTGGTTCCGAGACTATTCTTCTTCTTTATATATTTCTGTGATTCGATCCGTGGAGTCTGGCATTTATCATCGTATTGATCCCAGATTGATCATTTCAAATCACAAAAAGCCAAGTGGGCACATCCACCCATGAGCTTTTGCTGTGCCCGGAACCTTCAAGTGGTATCAAAGGAAGGTTACAATGTTGATTATAGTTATTTAATTTCTGTTGATAATTTACACATTTTTATTTGATTCAATTATAGATAAATCGTTTTATAAAACTGAATGAACGAGATCTGTTCTTCCTCATTCGTTTCTTGATTCACATCACAGAAACAAACTTTTAATTTTAATTTTTATTACATTAAAAATGAGTAAGCCTAAATCATTTAATAACTATTTACACACTAAGTGTATTAAATTATCTAAAGTAGAATAAAAATTATTCCCATATGTGGTTTAATAATTATTCAATGAAGCCTAAATCGTTTTAATGTTGGAGGAAGAATAAAATGAAAACAATTACACACTGTGTATTAATGATTACACACAGTGTAGTTTTCATTTTTGGAAAGTAAATGAAATATATACATTCCGTGTACATTAAATGTACATACCGTGTAGTTTTCAATGAGAAACAAGTACACGCCGTGTATTAATGATTACACGACGTGTAGTTTTTTCAGTCGGTATTCTGAGGATATAATATTGTTTTATTAAATGATATTTTTTATAATCAGTGTGGGTTCATGTCAAGAAATTAATTATTCGACATGGGGGTTTTCAATAAGATTTAATGAAATAAATAAAATGCGTAACACGTTTATTTATTGACATAATTCTATAACCTCAAACCCGATTATAAATATCCTCACAACCCTAACTCTTTTTCGAAGAATCGTTGTGCACAACAATTTTGGAGAATTCTCTCAAGACCAAAAGAACTTTGTCCTCTAAGAACACTCTCAAGACTGAGAGAGATCCAACTCCATCGGATCAAGGCAATCTAAGGTGGACAATGCAAACAAAGGTTTCTCCATGCTAGCACCCAGATATTCCTTTGGCGATGTCCAAAGATACGTGGCACATGTTTGGATCACCGCTAGAGGAAGTCTACACTTGGATTCTGCGACACAACGACGAATCACATCGGAACGTGATCAGAAATATCAAAAAGTAAAGAGCACTATAAAAGGTACTTCTTGTTAATTATTTAAATTAATTATAATCAACCTATGATGATCTTTCCTTTGTGGTTCCGAGACTATTCTTCTTCTTTGTCTATTTCTGTGATTCGATCCATGGAGTCTGGCATTTATCGTCGTATGGATCCAGGATTGATCATTTCTAATCACAAAAATCCAAGTGGGTACATCCACCCATGAGATTTCACTACGCCAGAAACCTTCAAGTGGTATAAGAGGGAGTCACAACATTGATTATAGTTATTTAATTTCTGTTGATAATTTACGCATTTGTATTTGATTCAATTCTAGATAAATTTTTCTATAAAACTGAATGAATGAGATCTATTCTTCCTCCTTCATTTCTTGATTCACATCACAAAAATGACCTTTGATTAAATTAAAAATGAGGAAATCATCTGGAGGAGCCACTATTTCTGTCTGTACAACACAAAAATACATGGCGTGTAGTGAAAACTACACGTCGTGTACTTAGGTTCAACGAACCAGTACTGGTCCGCCAAACCACACCGTGTGAATTGAGCATGCATAAGTATTTATTACACCGTGTTGACCAAAACTGAATGGAATGTGGAAACCGGAATACACGGTGTGTATGTTGAATCAACACGTCGTGTAGTCCAATCCGGACCAGGTGAAACCATGTACAAGGAGAAGCCGTGTACTGTGTACACGGGATTTCCAGGCCGGTAACCGCGTAACAAGAAAGTACATTCCATGTACTCCAAAATTTCCAAAGTAAATAAAACATGCCAAAGCCTCAGCGTGTACTTTGGATAAAGGGTGAAAACAAATACACGCCATGTAATATAGCCTACATGCTGTGTAATTTACAGAAATGGAATTTCACCAGGTTTCCTCCAATGTAAAAAAGACCCATACAAGGAATATGGATGAGAAGAATCTCAAGGAAATTCAGAAAGGAATTTAAGATAAATAATTGATTAATTATAAGATCATAATTAATTGAATTCAAGTGTGACTTATCTTAAATAAGATAACGATTAAAATAATTTGAATACTAAATATGAGTAAATGTCGTTGCATGCTATGGATGATCATGAGCTAGACCAAATACCCTTTGTATGTGTATGGTTTCATTTAAATTTAAATTTATTTAAATTTGTTTTCCTATGAGCCTTCTTCCAATAAAATGTAGGGCCTGCATTCCCATGGTTTCTTTAATGTAAACCCCATGTAATGGAGGATCTCTCAAGCTAGAGGAGACAGTTCAAAACCTGAGGCTGAGGTGAAACTAACCTAAGAAGATACAAAGGTGGACAGGTGGGAGCTGCAAAACACGAACCATCGGTTCAAGGTGTTTTTCCCTAGGCTAGGGTTAACTTATAAAAACCGCTAGATAAGATAACCAATAGAAGATCATGATCATGCAATATTATTTTATTTTTGTCTGATTTCATGGTTTATTTATTATGTATGTGTTGTCGTGATCACATAGTTAATAAAATAAACAAACATGCAAAGATGGAATAAAATAAAAACTAGACTATGCGTAAACATTATCAGAACATAGTTAATCACTTAATCAAGCATCACTTAATATTAACAAGCATGTGATAATGAAAAACTATGCATAAATAATAAAATCCCTCAAATACCATATTAAGTCAGACCAAGCCTTCCATTACTTGATTAAGGGCAAGAATCAATAAAACTATGTGTTTAACCAACCCTTGTTGGGACACTTACTTTTATAAAGGAAGCTCTTATGAAAGTTTCAGGTTGACTTAAATATTTTACATCAAGAGGAGTATCCCTTGCTAGACTTGTTATAAAATGGAGGCAAGTGTTAAGGAAATCCAAGTCAGGATTTCAGGATTGGGGAGTCCATTCAACAGATCAAGGAATTGTAAGCTCACAGTTGGCACAGACCTGCCTACCTAAATACCATCTAATAGCTTGACCAACCCTTGTTGGGGTTTTGCGAAGGGGAATATGGATCCTTTCCACTAGAATTTCAAAGCAACTGGACATTTTGAGTTCAATGGTGAGGGCCATTGAGACTTGATAAAATAGTGGGAGAATTAATAAATTCATTTATCATAAAATGTAATCAAGAAAGTACTGATAAATATGCTCTTTTAATTTGTAGAATCAATATGAAAAACTCGTCAACCACATTTTCTCTATGATAAATTCTAGATAAAGACAATATCCTCACCGGCAGTAACTTTTAGGAATGGTTTAGGCACCTTCGGTTTATCTTACGCCATGAACGAAAGTTTTAGGTGCTGGAGTCCTCACTTCCTGATTCGCCTGCCCAAGGGGCAAGTGAAGAAGATTTCCCGGTCTATGATCAAAATTTGAACGATGCACTTGACGTTCAATTTTTGATGCTATCATCAATGTCTAGTGAGCTTATGAAGTCCCATGAAGACATGGATGCCTATAGCATGCTCGAGCACCTCCATGGTCTATACCTGGAGAGAGAAAGACAAGAAAGGTTTGAGATATCCCATGATCTATTTTAGAGCAAGCTTGGAGAGGGTGCCCCAGCTGTGCCTCATGTAGTCAAGCTCATTAGATACATTGAGTGCTTGGAGGTTCTAGGGTTTAAACTCCCCAATGAACTGGGTACCTATCTCATTCTTGCATCACTCCCCCAGATCTTCTCTAACTTTGTTTTAAATTTCAACATGAAAAACATTGAGAAGTCTCTATATGATATTCTTATCCTCATTCGCCAAGTGGACAATGATATGAAGCGTGAAAAGCATTCTGTCCTTATGGTGAATAAAAGGAAAGGTAAGGTGAAGAGATTTAATCCCAAAGCTTCTTCAAGGCCTTCCAAGAAAAGGAAGATCAAAGGGGAGGCAAGAGAACATGAGGCTGTTTGTTTCGCATGTGGCAAGAAGCGCCACTAGAAGAAAAACTGCACCCAGCCAAGGAAGCAAGGGGAAGATTCAGGTGTGTTTGTTATCAAATGAAACCTATCTATTTCTACTAATTGGGTATTAGATACTGCTTTTGGTGCTCACATCTGTATCCAAATATAGGAACCAAGTAGATTCAGAAAGATTGACTGAGGTGAGGTGGATCTGCGAGCAGCCAATGGAGCCAGACTCGCTGCTGTAGCTGTCAGAGACTACCACCTCACATTGCCTACTGGGATGGTCTTGGTATTAAAAATATATTATTATGTACCCTCTATAACCAAAAACATTATTTCAGTATCCATATTAGATATTTATGGATTCATATTCAAATTTGGAAATGAATGTTCCTACTTTTATAAAGATAGCATTTGTTTTGGTAGGGCACATTTATATAATGACATTTATGTTTTATACTACACAAAACAAGTAATGGAAATCGATTAAAATGTTAATTCACATGACTCATAACACACCCAACTTTGGCATCACTGGCTAGGTCATTTCAATGAGAAACGTTTGACAAAATTACATCAAGATGGGTATTTATATTATTTCAAACTAAAACCACTTGGTGTATGTCATGCGTGTCTACAAGGAAAAATTACCAAAGCCCCATTTAGTGGGAAAGGTGAAAGGGCTAAGGAGATTCTAGAATTAGTTCACACAGATGTGTGTAGACCATTTCCAGTTGAAGAAAGGGGTGGGTTCTTGTACTTCATAACCTTTACTGATGATTTTAGTAGATATAGATATATTTACTTAATGAGGTATAAGTTATATTATTTTGACTGGTTCAAAGAATACAAGAATGAAGTTGAGAACCAGCTTGGTAAGAAGATTAAGAAACTCCACTCAGACAAAGGAGGAGAATATCTTAATCAGGACTTCATTGATTTATTACAGGAGTTTGGGATTATATCTCAACTCACTCCTCCTTACACGCCTCAGTGGAATGGTGTAAGTGAAAGGAGGAACCACACCCTGTTGGACATGGTGAGATCAATGATGAGTCATGCGAGTCTTCTATTATACTTTTGGGGATATTCATTACAAACAACAACACACATATTAAACCAAGTACCAAATAAATTGATAAATGGTATTCCATATGAGTTATGGAGTAGATGCAAATCCATGTTATCAAATTTACATGTGTGGGGTAGCAAAGCATTTGTTAAGGCCTCTTCAGGTAACAAGCCTGCACCTCGAGGCACAAAGTGTACCTTTATAGGATATCCCAAAGAAACAAGGGGATATTACCTATACAACCCCTCAGATAAAAAGGTTACAGTGGCAAGACATGCCATATTCTTTGAGAGGGAGCAAATCTACAAAAGAGATAGTGGGAGTAAGATAGATTTTGATGAAGTCAAGGCTCAAGATACACAGGAGTTGGTAGAAGAACTGATTCCACAAATCCCCGTGGAAGAACAATCTGTTCCAGAGACACAAGAACTGTGTAGGAGCATGAGAGAGGTGATAGAACTAGAACAATATGGTTTTCTTGTCATAGAGGATGGTGACTCATTATTGGTTGACAATTATGATCCTCTTACCTACAAGGAAGCAGTTGAAGGCACAGACGCTGCCAAGTGGAAAAAAGACATGAATTATGAAATGGATTCCATGTACCAAAACTAAGTCTGGATTTTGGTAGATCCTCCAGTTGATGTAAAGCCTGTTGGTAATAAATGGGTATTCAAGAAGAAATTGGACATGGAGGGACAAGTTAGCACCTATAAGGAACGACTGGTTACAAAAGGTTTTAGACAGCGTCAAGGAATTGACTATGATGAATCCTTTTCACCGGTTGCGATGCTGAAATCTATCAGAATCCTATTGGACATTGCCGCTTACCATGACTATGAAATTTGGAAAATGGATGTCAAAATAGCATTCCTTAATGGGAACCTCAAAGAAGATGTCTACATGACACAACCTGAAGGGTTTGTGACTCCAAAGGATTCCAACAAGGTATGCAAGTTGTAGAAATCCATTTATGGATTAAATAAAGCATCAAGGTCATGGAAAATTCGTTTTGATGAAGCCGTAACAAAATTTTTCTTTGTTAAGAATGAATGTGAGCCTTGTGTATACAAAAGGTTTATTGGAAGTGTAGTCGTTTTCCTAATAGTATATGTTGATGATATATTACTAATTGGAAACGAAGTACCTGTCTTACAGTTAGTTAAGGCATGATTGGATAAATGATTCTTTATGAAAGACTTAGACGAGGCAACATATATTCTTAGGATCAAGATCCATCATGATAGATCCAAGAGAATACTGGGCCTAAGTCAAAGTACATACATTGACAAGATACTAAAGAGATTCAGTATGAAACAGTCCAAGAGGGGATTGTTGCCAGTGTCACATGGAATTCATCTTTCTAAGAAAATCTGTCCTTAGACACATAAGGAAAGAAAGAAAATGGAAAGGATCCCTTACGCATCCACGATTGGGCCAGTCATGTATGATATTCTATGTACAAGGATAGATGTTGCTTACGCATTAAGTGCGGTGGGCAGATATCAAGCTAATCTAGGGGACCACCATTGGATGGCAGTCAAGACTATCCTTAAGTATCTAAGGTGTACTAAGGATATGTTCTTGGTTTATGAAGGATATGAGGAACTAGTCATCAGAGGACATGTAGATGCTAGTTTCTAGACAGATCAAGATGACATGAAGTCGCAGACTGGATACATATTTAGTTTTAATAGAGATGCAGTGAGCTGGAAGAGATCAAAGCGAGGTGTGGTTGCAGATTCTACAGTAGAGTCTGAGTATATCACAGCTTCTGAGGCAGATAAAGAAGCAGTATGTATGTGATGATTTTTCCAATAGCTGGATGTATTACCTAGCAGTAAAGATCTTATAACACTCTACTGTGATAATACTAAAGCAGTGGCACTTCAAAAAGTGCCAAGGTCACATCAGCGGATAAAGCACATACTTCGGAAGTATCATCTCTTGAAGAATTTTTCTCAGAGAGGTGAAGTTGCAGTGAGCAGTATTTCCATGGAAGACAACGTGGTAGAACCCTTGACTAAAGCTTTGACTCACCAGAAACATGATCATCATGTGAGATCTAGCAGACTAAAAGTCATAGGCAGTTGGCTCTAGTCCAAGTGGGAGTTTGTTAGGGTTGGTGTCCTAAGAACCAAATGTTTTGTACTTTGATTACATGAATGTACACTTATTATATATTTTTCATTGTTCTGCATGACTATAATATAATAATGTCCTGAAATATTTGTTGCATTAATAAGATCAGGAAAGATCCTAGCTATGATGAGAACCTTGAAATGCTATAACAATATTCTTAAATAAAATTCTACAGTTGGATGACATACTATGATAGGACACATAGTATATATACCATCATGTGTGAGTACTCTTAAGAAGATGAGACTCTCTCTCATGGAGTTTTCACTTGGTAATCTCCAAGATGGAAGATTATGAGAATAGACCCGCCAGTAGTAATTCCACATGTTTTGGTGTCATCATACATTTCTATCTATGAGCGTGTGTAATGGTCCTTAGACTAGAATATTATCATTAACTCATGTCATGACTCACGCACTTAGATTAGCTAACAAAAATCGTCATGAAGATAGTTAGCAGGAAGTAGGTTATGTTGGGTGCGTCATGAATGACATGTTTCTAATGGATAAGTTGAGGAAAGATTTTTCCCTTCCATATTTATATAAGTAGATATCTCGGGCCCTTTTATTGAAATAAAAATGTCTCCCAAATTCCATGGCCATGGTGTAACAATGAGTTTATTTCTGGAAGTCAAAGATTGACAGATCAAGAATATAGGTTTATGAAACTGCCATGAAACCTGCTTGATGAGATATTGAGACAAAGGGATTAAATTACATGGTAAGCGTTCATATGAGGTGACACATCAATGCGGCGTCAACTTATTTCTCTTGGGTGCCTTGACCCGTTGCTAGATAGTAATCTTGGACTTTAGGCAAGCCCGCCTAATGCCAATGAGAAAGAGGCCTAGAGGTCCACACACTAAGTGTATTCAAGTATCTCAAGTAGAATAAAGATTATTCCCGTACGTGGTTTAATAATTATTCAAGGAAGCCTAAATCATTTTAATGTTGGAGGAATAATAAAATGAAAACAAGTACACGCCGTGTATTAATGATTACATGCCATGTAGTTTTTATTTTTGGAAAGGAAATGAAAGATATACACGCATTGCACATTAAATGTACACGCCGTATAGTTTTCAATGAAAAACAAGTACATGCCATGTATTAATGATTATGCACCGTGTAGTTTTTTCAGTCGGTATTTTGAGGATATAATATTGTTTTATTAAATGATATTTATTATAATAATTGTGGGTGCATGTCAAGAAATTAATTATTCGACATGGGTGTTTTCAATAATAGTTAATGAAATAAATAAAACATATAATGCGTTTATTTATTGTCATAACTCTATAACCTCAAACCTGATTATAAATATCCTCACAACCCCAACTCTTTTATGAAGAATCATTGTGCACAAAAATTCTGGAGAATTCTCTTAAGACCGAAAGAACTTCATCCTCCAAGAACACTCTCAAGACCAAGAGAGATCCACCTCCATCAGATCAAGGCGATCTAAGGCGGACAACACAAGAAAATGTTTCTCCACACTAGCACCTGGAGATTCCTTTGGCGACGTCCAAAGATACGTGGTTCACATGTGGATCACCAATAGAGGAATTATACACTTGAATTCTGCGACGCAACGACGAATCACATCGGAACGTGATCAGAAATATCAATGAAGAAAGAACACCATAAAAGGTACTTCTTGTTAATTAATTAAATTAATTATAATCAAGCTGTGATGATCATTCCTTTGTGGTTCCAGGAATATTCTTCTTCTTTGTCTATTTCTATGATTTGATCCATGGATTCTGGCATTTATCGTCATATTGATTCCGGATTGATCATTTCTAACACAAAAAGCCAAGTGGGCACATCCACCCATGAGGTTCTACTGCACCCAAAACCTTTAGGGTCAGCTCAGGGTAGCTTGACAGTGTCTCAGGGCCATGGTATAGTCCAGACTTATGTAGTTTAATAGACCCAACAGGAGTAGGATCCTAGGCCTTCTACTGTCAGAGGTATTATTATAGTCACCACTATTTTAGATTCTTCACTCTTTGATATAGGGGCTTCACATATTTTCATATCTGTGACTATTTTGGAGAGCCTAGGGATCAATGTTTATACTTCTGATGACATTATGAAATTAGACACTCTGTTAGGGATTAGAACGGTAGGTGTGAGACAGTGCAAGGAGTTCCCCCTTGAAATTGGTGGGTGTCACTTCGTTTGGGATTTTTATATCTTAGAGATGACATGATTTGATGTCACACTCAGAATGGACTGGTTAGTCTTCTCTCAAGATTTTGTTGATTACTATTACTGCTGGGTGAGTTTTATGTTATCAGAAGGTGGATCGTTTCTACACAAGGGAGAGTGGGATGTCCAAGCAAGCCAAGATGGACCCAAGCATCATGGGTTAAGTGGGATGATAACACATACTTCCATTTTATATCTAGATGAATAGGGAAAACATTAGATATATTTCCCTCTAGTGGTTGATCGTTTTAGGGATGTTTTCCTGGATGACTTTTTAGGGTTACCTTTGGAGAGAGAGGTGGAGTTCATGATCAAGATAGTGCTAGGAGATGCACCAGTATCCATTCCTCCTTATAGGATAACTAATAAAGAGTTTCAAGAACTCAAGAAGCATCTAAAGGATTTGGAGGCTAAGGGTTTCATCCGACCTAGTACTTCTCCTTGGGGTTTTCTAATCCTTTTTGCAAAAAAGGTAGACGATACCCTAAGGCTATGTGTGGATTATCAAAAATTGAACTAGTTGATGGTTAAGAACTGATATCCCTTGAAACAGATAGATAAACTGTTTGATTAGCTTCAAGGAGCCTAGGTGTTCTCTAAAATAAAATTAAGGTTAGGATATCACCTGGTATGTGTTCGTCCTTCAAACATACCTCATAATGCATTTTGTAGTAGGTATAGTCTGTATGAGTATTTGGTTATGCTGTTTGGTCTCACGAATGCGCTAACAGTTTTCACGGTACTGATGAACCGAGTGTTCCATCACTATATTGATTATTTTTTTGTGGTTTTCATGGATGATATATTGGTATATTCTCATAATTAACACGACTATGCCAACCATCTTGAGATCATTTTGAGTACACTGAGAGAGCATTATTTATATGCTAATATCTCAAAGTGCCACCTCTGGATGGATCAAATTCACTTCTTAGGTCACATCATCTCAAAGATAGGAGTAACAGTGAACCCAAAGAACGTGAGAGTAGTAGTTACCTGGGAGAATCCCAAGAACATCTTTGAGGTGCATAGTTTTGTAAGGATGGATGGTTACTAAAGGCATTTAATACAGGACTTCTCATGCTTAGCAGTGCTAATGAAGGGCTTGACAAAGAAAGGTGTGGAGTACGTATAGTTGGATTCTTGCGAGATGGACTTTTAAAATATGAAAGGGAGATTAACATCAGCACCGATACTGACTTTTCCAGAGCCGGGCAAGAGTTATACTGTGTACTACGATGCATCGAGTATCAGGCTGGGAGCAATACTTATGCAGGGGGATCGAGTCGTTGTGTATGGGTCTCAACAGTTGATGCCACATGATAGGAACTATCTAACACACAGTATTGAGTTATCCATGGTTGTTCATGCCTTACGCTGTTGGAGACATTACTTGTTGGGAGAGTGTTTTGTGGTGTACACAAACCACAAAAGTATCAAGTCATATTTACTCAGTGTGATCTAAATCTGAGACAGTGAAGGTGGGTGGAATACCTTCAGTATTTTTACTTTGATATTGCATACATGAATAGTAAAGGCAATGCAGTGGATAATGCACAACGTAGGAGGACTCAGATGTAGGCAGTGCAGGAGGTCAGTAGAGAGTGGCATCTTATGGAATTGTTCTCTGAGATGCACTTGGAGGTGAATGAAAGTCATGGAAAAACTTTCCTTTATTATTTAGCTGTGAATTCTACCCTCCTGGATAGAATGAGGATGAGGAAACTATCAGATTTAGATGGCCTAGTCCTACAAGAGAGTGTAGCAGGTGTGTTGGGTCGGAACAAACGAGGAATGATGGCAAGAGGGGGGGTGAATTGCCTTTTAAAAAATGATTAACAAATTAAAATCAAAGTGAAAGATGCAGCGGAAATAAAAGAGGCAATCACACAAGAAATTGATAACGGAGTTCGGCCAAAAACCCGGCCTACGTCTCCGCTCCCAACTCAACTGTTGAGAGATTCCTACCGCTTTCTTTTCAATGGTTTTAGCAAGAAACCCACTAGGCTTTGAGGTAGAACTAGGACCTATTACAGCTTGCTTTTATTGGTTTAGCAAGAACCCACTTGCTTTCAATGGAAGAGCAAGAACCCACTAGCCTTTTTAACGGGTGAAGGCTAGCTCACCGAAAACTCAAGCCTTTTAAAAGGAAAGGCTTGACTAACCTCTTCACACCTTAATGGTGGTGTGATAACCCAAAAGAAAGGGGGAAGAGAAAAGGTGCTGGGGTTTGTAGGCACAAACCCAAAATTAAAGCTCAAAATAAATATACAATAAAAACCGTATTTTGAGAATCCTTGGGCGCCTTTGAATGGATGGAGATGTTGAAGGCAGCTTCCAAGCTTCTTTGGAGGGGCTCCTTGGATGTGGAAGTTGTTGGAGCTATTGGGGTTCCCTTGGAGGAAGTCGCCGGAGGTTGGCCAATTGATGCAAAATATGTCCGTGGGCTTCCGTATAGTTCCGGTTGATGTCCGGGGCTTCCTTGGACTTTATTTATAGGCATGGAGCCCTTGGGGAGGCTTCGGAGCCGTTGGAGAGGCTTAAAGAGCCGTTGGGAGCCAAGTGGGCCAGCCTGGTCAAACTGCAACGGCTAGTTTGACTGGCTCCACCGGCTGGCCGGTACAGCTCCACCGGCTGGCCGGTGCCTTGGAAGAGGAGAAGCATATTGATCCAGGCTCTACCGGATGACCGGTGGAGGAGCCACCGGCTGGCCGGTGGCAAGACAGTAGCTTGCACTATTCTGCTGGGTGCCACCGGCTGGCCGGTGCTGAGGCCACCAGTTGGCCGGTGGGGAGGCAGTAGCTACCCCTTGAGTCTGGGTGCCACCGGCTGGCCGCTGGTGTGCCACTGGTTGGCCGGTGGTCTGGACAGAAGGATGCCTTCTGTCCAGGCTCCATCGGCTGGCCGGTGGTGAAGCCACCGGTTGGCCGGTGGACTGAAAATCAGTCCATTTGTGCCTTCTTGCTTTCTTGTCCCAACTCCTTGGCCACATGAAATGATTCCTATCAACTAAAAACACTTGAAAGAGGATTAGATAAATATGAGGGTGATTGTGATCATGAAAATAAAACCTTGAGGGGTTCGAGAGGTACAACAATCTCCCCCTATTTTGATGATCACAATCACCGAAACAAACAATGAAAAATACTGAAATGAAAGGTATGCTTTAAAATATTTTTCCCCCAATCAATCAAGAATTTCTCCCCCTTTGTGATTATCAAAATAGAATGGGGCATAAAACTTGATTGAGGGAAGGGTTTGAAAAACAAGATAGAGATTTTTAAACCAAATGAAATTTGAAATTTGAATTGAAAGTTTTGAATCAAAAATTGAATAACAGTTTGAATTGAAAGTTTTGAATCAAAATTGAATTGAAAGAGATTTTTGAATTAAAAATTCAAATTGAATATTTTGAAATGAAAATTTGAATAACAGTTTGAATTGAAAGTTTTGAATCAAAAACCAATTGAAACCAAGAGTTGAAAATGAAAGATTGAATCGAAAGTTTTGAATAAAAAATTTGAAATGAGAATTTTGAATGAAAAATTTTTAATTCACAAAAAGGCTTAAAAGAACCTAACTCCCCCTAAATAAAAACAATCAATCACCGGGGAGAGGGATTTTGAAAAGAGATGATTTTAGGCCCGGAGAGACTCGCTAGAAGGGATTTTTCAATCCAAACTTGTCTCATAGCGGGTCTTCTCCTATAAAATTCGTCCGAAAAGAAAATACTTTTGGGTTGACCATACCGGGCGTTTTTACAATTACATTCATAAATGAGGTGCCCGAGTTTTTTACAATAATTACAAAATTTATAACTAGAGCTCCCCCTTACAAAAACAGTGGGTGCATGGGAGGAGGAAGCTTGGTTGGTATAGCCAAGTCCATTGGTGGTTCTAGATACCCTTTGAGAACCTAAGAGTTTGGACAAATTTTGTTCACCTTGGGTGAACTTGGCTAAGGATTCCCTTAGGTCTTTAATGGTTGATTCCAAAGAATCAACATTTGGAAAATTTTGGATTTTTAGGGAGAGTTCCTCCTTCTCTTTGAGAAGTTGGTCTTTTTCGGAGGAAAGCTTTTTGAAATTCTTTTTTAAAGAGACAAATTTTGAAGAAAGTTTATGAAAACCATTTTCTAGTTGGTCTCTAGCGTATTGGAGATCCTCATAGGATAAATGATTTAAAGAATTTGAATTTGAAGAACAAGAGGATGAGGATTCGGAAGATGTTACCTCATGGAATGCCATTAGGCATTTGTTACCGTTGTCGCTTGAGGAGGAGGAGGAGGATGATGATGAGGAGGTGTCACTCCATGTCGCCTTGAGGACCTTCTTCGTTTTCTTCTTCTTGGCCCTTTTCTTGTGAAGTGGGCAATTGGGCACGGATTTTTCATCGGGTTCTAGCTTTTGAGTGGGTTCTTGCTTTTGAGCCATGCTAGTACCTTCATGGGTTAGCTCTAAACATTTCCAAATATCATGTTAAGTAGAGCAAGAAGAAATATGATCAAAAACATAACGATCTAACCCACAATGTAGAGCATTCATGGCTTTGCCATCAAGCTCGAAATTTGCAATGTCGGCGGGGGTCCATTTAGATTCATCTTTACTGGAGAGAGTATAACCATGCATGACAATTTTAAAAATAGGATATCCAATACTTTTCAGAAATGTGGTCATGCGGGTTTTCCAAAAAGTATAATCGGTTCCATCAAAGAATGGAGCACGATCCAAAGAAAAGCCTTCAGGGGCGTAAGAGGTTGAAGCGGTAGAAGCCATCAAAAAGGATCTTTAATTTGAAACCGGTAAGGGAATTATTCAAATCTCCCTTTGATACCAATTGTTGGGTCGGAACAAACGAGGAATGATGGCAAGAGGGGGGGTGAATTTCCTTTTAAAAAATGATTAACAAATTAAAATCAAAGTGAAAGATGCAGCGGAAATAAAAGAGGCAATCACACAAGAAATTGATAACGGAGTTCGGCCAAAAACCCGGCCTACGTCTCCGCTCCCAACTCAACCGTTGAGAGATTCCTACCGCTTGCTTTTCAATGGTTTTAGCAAGAAACCCACTAGGCTTTGAGGTAGCACTAGGACCTATTACAGCTTGCTTTTATTGGTTTAGCAAGAACCCACTTGCTTTCAATGGAAGAGCAAGAACCCACTAGCCTTTTTAACGGGTGAAGGCTAGCTCACCGAAAACTCAAGCCTTTTAAAAGGAAAGGCTTGACTAACCTCTTCACACCTTAATGGTGGTGTGAGAACCCAAAAGAAAGGGGGAAGAGAAAAGGTGCTGGGGTTTGTAGGCACAAACCCAAAATTAAAGATCAAAAGAAATATACAATAAAAACCGTATTTTGAGAATCCTTGGGCGCCTTTGAATGGATGGAGATGTTGAAGGCCGCTTCCAAGCTTCTTTGGAGGGGCTCCTTGGATGTGGAAGTTGTTGGATCTATTGGGGTTCCCCTGGAGGAAGTCGCCGGAGGTTGGCCAATTGATGCAAAATATGTCCGTGGGCTTCCGTATAGTTCCGGTTGATGTCCGGGGCTTCCTTGGCCTTTATTTATAGGCATGGAACCCTTGGGGAGGCTTCGGAGCCGTTGGAGAGGCTTAAAGAGCCGTTGGGAGCCAAGTGGGACAGCCTGGTCAAACTGCAACGGCTAGTTTGACTGGCTCCACCGGCTGGCCGGTACAGCTCCACCGGCTGGCCGGTGCCTTGGCAGAGGAGAAGCATATTGATCCAGGCTCTACCGGCTGACCGGTGGAGGATCCACCGGCTGGCCGGTGGCAAGACAGTAGCTTGCACTATTCTGCTGGGTGCCACCGGCTGGCCAGTGCTGAGGCCACCGGTTGGCCGGTGGGGAGGCAGTAGCTACCCCTTGAGTCTGGGTGCCACCGGCTGGCCGCTGGTGTGCCACCGGTTGGCCGGTGGTGAAGCCACCGGTTGGCCGGTGGACTGAAAATCAGTCCATTTGTGCCTTCTTGCTTTCTTGGCCCAACTCCTTGGCCACATGAAATTATTCCTATCAACTAAAAACACTTGAAAGAGGATTAGATAAATATGAGGGTGATTGTGATCATGAAAATAAAACCTTGAGGGGTTCGAGAGGTACAACAAGGTGATGATCCACCTCTTGGTTGGATGGTAGGTGATTATGAGATCTTGAGGATCCATGGATGTGTCTGGGTTCTAGTGCAAATATGTGAGGATTTAATGGGGGAGTTTCATACTTCATCTTGGGAAGTGCATCTCAAAGTTACCAAGATGTAACATGACTTGTATCGTCAGTACTGGTGGTCGGGTATGAAGAGAGAGGTGGCTAGTTTTGTTATGAGGTGTTCCACCTATTAGTAGGTGAAGGTGAAACATCAACGGACGAAAAATATTTTACAGTAGTTAACTATTCTAGAGTGAAAATGGGATGATGTTGTGATGAATTTCATGACAGGTTTACGGAGGTTTTCCCAAGGTAATGATGCAGTGTGGGTGGTGGTTGAAAAAATTACGAAGGTCACTCACTGCTTGATGATCAAGGATACCTTTGGTGTCAATGAACTTGAGAATATTTATATTTGTGAGGTGGTAAAAATTCATGGGGTCCCTAATTATATCATTTTAGATAGGTATGCCTACTTTACATCTCATTTCTGGAAGAGTTTTCAGAGGGACCTGGGTACATAGGTGCTTCTAAGCACAACATAACACCCTCAGACTGATGAAAAGTTAGAGTGTACGATACAAGTACTAGAGGACATGCTGCGAGAATAAATCCTATACTTTGGGGGATCTTGGGAGAATCATATTCCCCTAGTTGAATTTTCCTACAATAATAGTTTCCAGGTGAATATAGAGATGTAATCTTATGAGTATTTGTACAGTAGGCCATTCCGATCACCCCTGTGCTAGTTGGAAGTAGGTGAGCCAACTTTACTGGGACCACATCTCATGAAGGTGACTTCTGAGCAGGTCCAGTTGATTTAAAATCATATGGATACTGTGCAGTCTCATCAGAAATATTATGCCGATTATTGCAGATGACTTCTAGAGTTAGAGGTCAGGGATCGAGTTTTCTTGTGTGTTCTACTGAGGTTGGGACACAAGAGAATCAGGAGATAGGATACGCTTTCACTGAGATACGTCAGCCCGTTTGAGATTCTGGAGAGGGTCAAACTGGTTTCCTATCTATTGTAGTTACCTCAGTGGTATGGGGATATGCATGACATCTTACACATTTATCAGCTGCGACGTTACTTTTCAGACCCATATCACACATTTCAGCCCAAGGTAGTGGAGTTGTAGGAAGATGCATCCTTTGAGGAGAATCCCATTCGTATTGTGGATTGTAGCATGAATGTTCTCTGCGGACGGTCTGTTCCTTTGGTATGGGTGCTATCGTAGCACAACCGAGTTTAGGATGATACTTGGGAGAGGGAGGCTGACGTATGATCACAGTGGTCAGAGTTTTTCTCAAATATTTCTTCACCACCCTTGGAAGGGAAATTCGGGGATGAATTGATTTAAGGGGGAGTTTTTTAAGAACCCGATTCTTCCCTTGAGGTATGGATCTTTCCTTTTTAGTTTTTACTTAAGAAAATAGGGTAAAAGAGGTTGCGGGGCTAGATGCAGGCCTGTTACATGACCTGACTTGGAACTACACACCATGTACTTATAAGTACATGCCGTGTATTTAAGGCTACATGACATGTAACCCCAGTACACAACCACACAAAGTTCAGGCCATAAAACCATAAAAACACAGCGTGTAATCTCAAGTACATGCTGTGTACTTTTTTTAATTGATTAATTAGTCTGGAAGTACATCGTTTTTCTAGACAGATATAAATGGACCTCCCCTTCGACGAGCAACATGCCCAGGATATCCAAACGGGATTTTGCCCCATATTTCATCATCTGATCTCCGATTCGAACAAAATCAGATGCGTTAGATTCCCCTCGGTAAGCTCTCAGTTCCTCTCGATCCTTTATTATTTATTTCTTCTCTCGATATAGTTATTTAAGGTTGAGTGTTTATACTTGTTTTATAGATCTACTCAATTCTAGGGAAAATTAGAGCCTGATGCTGGATGAGGAGAGTCATACGAGTACAAGGTAGGTAGTATTGTGCCTTTCGATAATTGTCTTGATGTTTATATATACTGGGATGCTGTGCGCCCACTTTAGGGTATCTCTTGATTGAATAATGAACCTTGATATTTCCTATTAATGATTAGGTAATTGTTTAGATGATTTGAACACATGTTTAGGGTTGTAAACCTTGATTTAGGGCCACCCCATGGGTTCATTTCCCTTATATGGACATTTGGCCAAGAATGACTACGAGGATTGATTTGAATTCCCATTATGGGGTTATTAGAAATATATTGCTCATCATATGAGTTTCCCACATGAGATACTTGTTGTGTTAAGCCTTACTTGTTTAAATTTCATAATAGTTTTGTTATATGTTTTTCCCATGTGAGTTATCCTTGTTTAACCATGCACTACAAAAAAATGGGCACATTAGAGGGGGTTATTTTTGACATTAGAAGGGGTTATAACCCCTTATAAAGACATTAGCTGCGGTTGTGAGGAACCACCGCTAATGTGACTTCCTACTTCCTTTAGTGGCAGGTTTGAGTAAGCATTGCTAAAATCATGATGACTTTGGTGGCAGTTATATTAGAGGGGGTTTAAACCCCCTCTAATGTTGACATAAACTCACTAGTGCCACTACAATCGCTACTAGTTGGAATGCTTTAGGGGCGGTTCAAACCACCCCTAATAAAGGGGTTACTTTAGGGGCAGTTTTCACAACCACCCCTAAAGATTTTTACATTTTTTTAATCACTCACCCCATCCCCAGTTGGCTCTCCCTCCCACCCCAGCCCCGATTCTCTCTCCCTACATTTCCCTCCCCATCCCTCTAGTTCCTGCCTCCCACACCGCGCCCCCAACCCACCCGTATCTCACCTCCGGTTTCCACCTCTCGCACCGCACCCACCGCCTCCCGCACCGTGCCCCCAGCCCGCCTCCCACCCTAAGCCTGCCTCCTCTATAATTCCCATGCCCACAGAAAAATGTAGGTGCTGGGAATCGAACCTGCACCGCCCCGCATAACCTCTGCCGGAATTCCTCATGCACACCACTACGACAAACGTTTTTTGATATATATATTACACATTATAGTATTTATATATATTTGACTGTTTATTATAATAAATATTATTAACATAATATATTTACATACATTTAAATAATAATATTTATATTATTTACTATATTTATTTGTATATGCAATTATATATTATATATATTATATATTTATATATCACCTAAATATATTACACAAGTATATATGTATATATTGTACTTATATATGTGCGTGCGTGCGCGTGATAACAATAATATTATTAATTATTATTATTCTTATAAAATCTATTTTTTAATCTATAAAAATTATATGTTGGATTTATAAATACTATACATTAATTTTATGATTTATATCAAATATATATTATATTAAATATATTTATATTATATATTTATGTAAATTATTTAAATACTTAAATACATATTTAACTTATATATATATATAAGTATTTACCTAATATATTTATATAAGGTCATTAAAAATATATTTATATAATGTCTTTCAATACATATATTTATTATTATTTATATTAATAAATATATTTATTTGTATAAACTGTATAATATTATATAAAATTAATATATTATTATTATTATATGAAATATAATTTATAAAAATATTAATATTATATGTAATTAATATTATATTATATAAAATTAATATTATATTATATGTAATTAATATTATATTATATAGAATTAATATGCATATTATATATAATCAATATTATATGAAATACAATTTATAGAAAAATATACTTAATATTATATGAAATACAATTTTATTTTATATACAATTAATATTATATAAAATACAATTTATAAAAATATTTATATAATTTATTTCAATACATATATTTATTATTATGTACATTAATATATATTAGTATTTAAATAAATATACATTAATATAAATTTATTTGTATAAATTATATTTCATATAATATTAATTATATATTATATAAAGGCATAAACCTATTAGATAAAAATATATTTATTATTATTATAATATAATTTATGAAAACTACAAGCTTGGGTTTTTATATGATATATTTTTTAGATAAATTATATTTATGTATATATTTATATAATATGTTTATGATTTTATATTATAAATAATTAATATTATATAAAATACAATTTATAAAAATAAATATATATTAATTTACATAATATTATAAAATCATATTTATGTATACATATAAATACAATTAAATACAATCATAAAAATATTTTATATAATATGTTCATATAATGTATTTAAATATATCTATATATTATGTTTTAATTATATATATATATATTATGGAAGTTTTTTTTAAACAGTGGGGGTTTACAACCCCTTTAATCTCTTAAATTAGAGGGGGTTTTGAACCCTCTCTAAATTAAATACATTAGAGGGGGGTTTTGAACCCCTTCTAAATTAATGAAATTAGAGGGGGTTTTGACCCCCCTCTAATTTAAAGACATTAGAGGGAGTTTTTCACCCTCTCTAATTTAAAGTCATTAAAGGGGGTTTTGAACCCCCTCTAATTTAGGAAATTAGAGGGGGGTCTGAACCCCCTCAAATTTAAGACATTAGAGGGGGTTTTAAAGCTCCTATAATTTAAGATATTAGAGGGGGTTTTGAACCCCCTCTAAAATCCAACTAGATATTACAAAAATAATGTTAAAAAATTCAAAGGGGGTTCAAAATCCACTCTAATTTAAGAAATTAAGGGGCTCCATAACCCCCTCTGAATTTGATGATTAGTGAGGGTTGTACATAATCCCTCTAATTTTTATAGAAAATGAATTTAGAGGGGATTCATAACCCCCTCTAAATTCAATGATTAGAGGGGGTTGTGCAGAACCCCATCTAATGTTACCGAAAAATAATTTAGAGTGGGTTCATAACCCCCTCTAAATTCGATGATTAGAGGGGGTTGTGCAGAACCCCCTCTAATGTTACAGAAAAATAATTTAGAGGGGGTTGTGCATAACCCCCTCTAAATAACCCCATATAATGTACTATTTTTATCGTAGTGATGTAATAGTTTAATTTACATGTGTTGGTTATTATGTATACCAAGCCCATGTGAGTTGATTATGTTAAGGCCACATGATAGTTTAATTAACATGTGCTGCTGTTGAGATGAAATGTGTAATTGAATTAAATGATAAAAAAGAGGTAATTAAAAATGGGAGAGCTACAGTCTTTATAAAAATACAAAGTCAGGATCATGTGACTAATTTCACCTTATATACCTTAGGTGAACCATTGTCTCAGTTAAAAGACAACGGACAGGATGAAGAGGTTAACTATGTAAAGGTCATGAGTGAGCCGCATATATGGTGGTCGGGCTCATTGAGTCTTATTTTAAAATGCCGAGAGAACCTAGGATACATTGAGGGATACCTAGGTCAGACTCTATTGGAAAATGATTAAATGACTACTATGTCATGAGTTGACAAAAAATATTATACGGGGGGTTGTCAACCCTAGGCTAGACCTCAAGAATTTATATAATTCATGAAACTTAAATAATTAAATGATTTACTTATGACACATCTACCAAGAAAAATCACAGGCTTAGATTCAGTCTTCACTTATACCTATTTATCATTGTCTTTTGAGACACTTGTTCTACTTACTATTGAGTAATTATTGTTTACTGCTTTCACTATTATACACTGCCTGTTATATATATTCAATGACAGATTGACACAAACCTTTGGTGGTTTCCAACTAGGATTTAGTCTCAAACCCTATTTCAATCATGTTTTGGACCCAAACCGATTATATGATTGCCTATATTGGTCAGGGAAAGCGCCCTACTACAGGTACTTGAACTGATGTTTAGGAGTCCAAGAGCATGGGGCTAAGCTGAGTCTCGTGATGATTCCTAGTCTCTTTTTGTTTCTTTTTTGATTTTGAGAAATATATTGTTTATTACTACAGTGTACTTTGTTTGGTTGTTTTCCTAGAACATGTGACATGATGCATCATCTTTTGTATGGAATTATGCTTGGTTATTTATCTTATCAGTCTTCTGCTATTTATTTCACTTGTATGTTATTTACTACTTCTGCTATTGTATATTATTATTATGTTGTGTTACACTCTGCCAATGAGGAAATAGTTTTCCCACTATCACACCATAGGCCCTTGCTACTAGTTGTAAGCATTTGGTATTTGGGGAAATGTACTTGAGGCCACGTGGCCAACTAGGTACGGGGCACAATTGATTGGCATCCGGATCCGGGACGTTACAATGAATTTTATATTGATTCATTTTTTATTAAATTTCGTTATTAATATAATTATTTTTTTTCTAAATTTTAGCACATGTAAAATTTTTATTTCTTTTTAATAATTAAAATAGATGTATTATATATGATAAATTAATAAATATAATATGAAATTTAACTAGAAATAAAAATTTATAGTTTTTATTAAAATGTAAATTATAAACAGATATTATATGTTGGTAATATTATTACCAATAGAATTTTTTTTCATTATAATCTATTTCTAAACATTTTAACCAACATATATATTATCTATTGGTATTATTATAATTGTAACATAATGATTTTATGTATCACAAAAACATTTAGCAACAATGGTTTTACCAAAAGTTTAGTGACATGGACATATTTGTTGGTAAAACATTTTACCAACAAAAAATATACTTTTACCAATAGATATGCCCCCATCAGAAAAAGTGAAATATTTTGTAGTGGTTTTTACCTATGAGGCTAATTTCATGAGACTTATGAGGTACGCTTCAAGAATTATCATCCAACCAAAAAATAAAGTTGATAGGTTATTAAGTGTCTTAAAGCCAAGTCTTAAAAAGAAGTTTTCCATAAATGACTTTATTAGATATGAAGATATTGTGCATTATTCAATCAAGGTTGAAATTGAGGTGGGAGTCACGTATCAATATCATTCTTTTAACAAGAAGAGGAAGATGAAGTTTAAAGGAAAATTTAAAAAACCATGAATAAAAGAAGATGAACTTTCCTTTATGTTCTATATACGGGAAGAAGCATGGAGGAAATCTACTTAAGGGGTCTAATAAAATTTTTATGTGTGGAATGGAAGGTCACTGGGAAATTGATTGCTGAAGTGATGGTAAGAAGTTAGGTAACAGTGCCAATGGAGAGAAAGGTATGTATAATGCACCTCCCATGCATCAATGCTACAAGTGTAAGGAGAATGAGAATTATCCTAACCAGTGACCAAATCCATGGGCTGGTGATGATGATCTATGCCAGAAACCTCTTAAGCCAAGGGATAATGGGAAATCTCATGCAATCACTATTTCTGACAAGGGTTACGATAATGACATGGTGAAAGGTAAACTTACCATCTAATATAGAACCGCTAATGTATTATTTGATTATGGATCTGCCTACTCTTTCATATCTAAAGAATTTTCTAAGGGTGTTAATATTCCTTCAAAACAATTAGAAGTATAATAAGTAGTGCAAACCCCTAATGGTATGATGATTGCATATTAAGTCTATGATTCCTCTCATGTTGAAGTTTTTGGGAATGTGCTTCCTGTAAGTCTTGTCATTCTTCCTTTGGTTGAATTTGGTGTCATCTTATGTATGTATTGAATTTCTATTCATAAATACCATATCAATTGTTGAGTGAGGGAAGTTATGTTTGATATTTCATACCATCATATGATCATCCATCAATGTGATGATAAGCATGAAATTCCTATGGAGATTACATCCAATGTATGGGTATTAATTCCCATTCAAAAGGGTTGTTTATCTCAAATGGGTGAGGAGAAAATCGACATTGATGATATGCCTATCATTCATGATTTTGTGAATGTATTTCCGGAAGTGTTTCCCAGAATTCCACCAAAACTTGAAGTTGATTTCTCAATAGAACTCATACTTAGTTCCACAAAAATTTCAAATACTCCTTTATAATGGCCTCGATTGAGTTGCAAGAATCGAAAAACAAACTCCAAGAAAATCTTGATAAGGGATTCATTTGGCCAAGAGTGCCACCTTAGGGTACACTGATTTGTTTTTAAAATATATGGATAAATGAGACTCTGTATTGATTATGGATATTTTAACAAGATCATAATCAAGAACAAGTATCCTCTTCCTCGTATTGATGAATTTTTGATCAACTACATGGAGATCAATACTTTTCAAAGATTGACCTTCATTCTAGATATCATCAATTGAAGATAAAGAAGGATGATATACCTAAAATGACATTTTGTACAAGGTATGGTCATTATGAATATATAGTGATTCATTTTGGTCTTATTAATTCCCCTGCTATATTCATGGATTTAATGAATAGAGTCTTTAAATATTACCTTTATATGTTTGTGGTAGTATTTATAGATGACATTCTTATCTATTCAAAGAGAAGGGAAGAGTAATAAGATCACTTGAGAATTGTACTAAAGACCCTAAGGAAGGAGAAGCTATATGAAAAATTTACAAAGTGTGAATTTTGACTATAAAAGGTTTCATTTTTGGGTCACATAATCTTAAGAGATGGAATAGCAGTAGATCCATAAAAAATAGAGGCTATTGAAATATGGCCTAGACCAACCATGGTGATTGAGATCCGTAGCTTTCTAGGTTTAGCTAGATATTATCAATTATTTGTGAATAATTTCTCACAACTATCTAATCCTTTGACCAAGTTAACTCAGAAGGGTTTCAAGTTATTATAGACAGATGAATGTGAGGAAAATTTCAAGGAACTAAAGAAAAGGTTGGTCAGCGCACCTATGATTACATTACCCTATAGCATAGAAAGTTTTGTAATCTATAGTGATGCATATAAGAAGGGATTGGGATGTGTTCTTATGCATAATAACATAGTTATAGCATATTACTCATGACATTTGAATATTCACAAGAAAAATTACCCGACTCATGATATCGAGTTATCACCGGTAAATTTTTCATTAAATATATGGAGGCATTATATTTATGGAGAAAGTGTGATATATATGATAATCATAAAAGTATAAAATATTTATTTACACATATGGATTTGAACATGAGTCAGATAATATGGTTGGATCTGATAAAGGATTAAACAATGTGGCCAATACTTTAAGTTGAAAGGATTATGCTAGCTTATCTATGATGAGGATCACAAAAGATCTAATATTTCTAGATTTTCAAAGGATGGATCTAGAAATACTAAAGGAAGGGGAAAAATATTATATTTTTCAAATGAATGTTCAACCCTCTATCCAAGTGAAGATTAATGAGGCACAGAATGAAGATGTTGATCTATAAAAGAAAGTTATAAATATTCCCGAGTTTAACCTTGATCAAGATGGAATGATAAGGTTCAAGAATCATATATGCGTTCCTTCCATACCAGATTTTAAGAAGGATCTATTAGAGGATGCTCATAGTTATTCATTATATATTCATCTTTTAAGTATGAAGATGTATATGGATTTGAAAGAATATTTATGGTGGGATGGCATTAAGAGAGATATCACAAAGTTTGCATCTCGGTGCTTGGTATTCCAGCAAGTTAAGGCTGAAAGAAAAAAGTCTAAAGGGATTTTTCATTCATTTCCCATACTTGAATGGAAATGGGAAAGCATCACTATAGATTTTGTTATTGGAATACCCAAAAACTCTGAAGGGTTTAATACTATATGGGTGGTAGTCGATCTTCTTATAATGTCATTACACTTCATTGCTATTAGAGAAGACTTCTCTCTGGATCATCTTACTAAGATATAAATTAAGGAAGTGGTAAGGTTTCATGGGGTATCACATTCCATTATATCATATTGGGATCTAAGGTTTACCTCAAAATTATGGCGAAGTATCTAGAATGCACTTGATAAAGAATTGAGTTTCAGCACTGCTTATCATCCTCATACAGATGGTCAATATTAAAGAAAAATTTAAACCCCAGAGTATATGATGAGATCTTGTTAATTAGATTTCAAAGGTGGTTGGGATCAACACCTTACTCTAGTTGAGTTTTCTTACAACAATATATTTCAATAAATCATTTATATGACACCTTATTAAGATCTCTATGGGAAGAAATGTAGAGCTCCAACGTGTTGGGACGAAGTTTGAGAAATAAAGATATTGGGACCAGAGATCGCTAAAGAAATGGTAGGGAAATTTGGAGCCATTCGGTAGTATGTCAAGGTAGCTCAAAGTTGGAAAAAAAGTTATGATGATAACCTTCAGCGTGATCTATAATTTAAAGTTGGTGAAAAGGTGTTTCTATGAATATCTCCCTAAAAGAAGGATATGAGGTTCAGAAAGAAAGGGAAACTGAGCCCTAGGTATATCAGTCCATTTGAGATTCTTGATCGTATCGAGATGGTATCCTATAACTTGTAACTTCATCCAAATATCTCTCTAGTCCATGATGTGTTCCATGTATCTCTCCTAAGGAAGTACATACCCAACCCTTCACATGTACTGAATTCAGAGGTCATACCACTGGAGCAAGATCTTTCTTACAAGGAGAAACCGGTTGAAAATGTAAACTGATCAGAGAAAGTTCTATGAAATAATACTACTCACCTTGTCAAAGTTTTTTTTGGGAGAAATCACTAGTGAGAGGAAGCTACATGGGAACTTGAGGATATGATGAAGCAGAAGTATCCTCATTTGTTTTTACCCGAGTGATGAATTTTGTGGGTGAAATTCATTTTAAGGGGGGTAGAATATAACACCCTGAGTTTTTATGGGGTTTTTCTGAATTAATTAACTTTTCATTTATGTCTTTCAATTCACCAGTTCAAACATTCCTTTCACATGGAACCAACTTAGCATACGATACACACAACACTGTGTTTCTACGAAACATTATTATTATTATTATCTAAATGAAATAATTATAACCTAGCCATTAAAAATAGTTATATTAATAGTAATAAATACTTTTAAAATACTTTTTATAATAGTTTTATATTAATAAAACATATTTCCAATAAAATATATGATTCTTGGTAAAGTCCTTATATGTTTAAAAATACCATTTTCTCGAATGAACTGATTTTAATGTCCTTATAATAAAATTAATTTTAGTCACTAACATAAATTGATTTTGATGAAATAAAATAAATTTTTGAATTCATAATATCAAAATTATATTAGGTTTAATTTTTGGAATTTTTCTAAAATTTTTCAATTTTTAATGAATAGTGAAAAATACTACATTTTAATTCAAAACTTATTTTCTGTCTAATTTATTTATATAGTTAGATTATCATTTTAATTGTTTTTAAAGTATATTTATATTATTTTTTTTTATAATTTAATCAGTTTTTGGTTATTTTAATCAATTTAAAATTTAAATTAGATATAAAAACATTTCAAACTTTTGAACGTTTCACTTTAAAAACCCGCTTTTTAGTTTTGTCTGCAGAATTATTTTTAAATATAATTTTCCAAATTATGTGAATTTAATTAGATAAAATAGATTATATATTTGTAATAATCAGTTCCAAATTATGTTTTAAGGTCAATTTCATTTTTTAGATATAAAAAATTTACCATGGTAAAAAAGCTATTTACCGTAGAAAAAGTAAAATTTTGACAAGGGTTAAAATTAAAAGTTAAAAGCTATACATACCTAAAAAATACAAAATTTAAAGTTTTTTTGAGGTGTGGTTGAAACCTAAACATCCTATATAACATTAATTACAAGCCATTTTCATGGAATTTAATGCCTTCTCTATATGGTAATCTTATAATATAAAATAATCAATTAATTAATCACTTGAAACCACCTATCCTCAAGTATACATAACAACCCTCACCTACCTATTTCGACTAAAAAAGGAATTTAGATACTAAAATATCTTCCCAAACCTCTCCTCCTCACTCTCCTCATGTACAAGTTCTGCTGGTCTCACCAAAAGACTAAATCTAAGGCCCTCAAGGGTCTTTGAAGGAGGGGATATTCAAGAGGTATTTTTTTAAAGTACCTATCTTAATTTCTTTTATTTTTATACTTTCTACTCACCTTCTCCATAAATAAATTAAATATAACTAAATAATCATGTATATACTTGAGTTTTATGTTTCTAATAGAATATCTCATATCCATTTCGTTTCTCACCTCCTTTTATTCAAAGAAACAAAATTATTGTCCAAGTTATGCAGATTAATCACCTATGTGAATAATGTTTTTGTTACCGCCTTCATGGATGGTATTAAAACTATTTTTTGATAAAATAATATTTTAATATGTATATTATAACCTATTTAATATTCTTTAAATGTTATATTAAATGTACCTTCATTCTTTCCATATTGTAGTTATATGATAACTTTGTTTGGGGATGTGTGGACTACCGCCTCCTCAAAATGATGTGACTCATTCACAAATCACATTGAATTTAATAAGTTTTATTTCATTAAAAATATATTATATTAATTAAATATTAATTCTACTATAGTTATATAATATTTATACATGTCATTTACTCTCGTTCTTTCATCACGACAATTAAACAAAAATAACGTTCATACGTACGTACAACTTACCGTCTCCATGAACGGTGTATTTTGTTTGATACATATATATTATATGGATTATTATAATACACATATAATGAATTTAAATCATATTTAAACCATGTTTTACATTATTTAAATCATAATATAAATATAAGGACCAACAATATAACAAATTAAGACACATGCAAAGAACAAAAAGAATATTACTCGAAGTGAAACCTTAACACAAAATTGTTAATGAGAGGCTAATATAAATTCTTAATAAAACCATATATGGTATTAGATATAATAATATGGTTTTGTGATATACTTATAATAAATTTATATTTATTATACAGTGGGTTTGTACGAGTATAAAGAGAGTCAAGACCTAAGGTTATGGAATTACATCTCACTCTTTATTTCCACGAGATACATACCTTATTCACCATTCACTTATTTTGTGTGGTGTATATACTATCCATGAATGTATTTTATTTCTATTATACTTAAATATATATCCATACCCATTATATGATCTTTATTTAATAAAATTTATGTTTTAAAAAGGGTTTTTAAGAGTATTTCATATGATTTTAGGGGAAATAGTTTTGAAATGGTTTCAAAAACTTCCTTATATGTTCCAAGAAAAAAGGTTTTCAAAATGTTTTAAAGATAAATTTATGAGTTTTCAAGTCTATTTATAAAGAAATAAGTTTTCAAAAGGTTTTATGTTTTAAAATGCATTTTTAAAATAAGAAGGATATTTTCCTCAAGAAATGTTTTAAAAGAGAATTCAGAATTATTTCCCATCTAAGATAACATCCATTGATGTTACTCATGAATTTATTTGTAGTGATATAATGGTTACATTCAAGTTCCTTATATTAATTTTTTATACTTTATGTCATGGTCTTTATGAAACCCATTTCTCTTTCATAGGTTATATGTTTATGAAATATATTTATCTTTCACAGATTATGTTTTTGATGAAATGATTATGAGATTGTATCTTTTTCCACAGGTTATGATATGATTAAATGTTTATGATACCCATTTAATTTCACGGGTTGTGATATTATTGTTTATGATTTTGTGTCACAAGTATGTATGATTTCATTATGATATGGGTGATACCTATATCTCCCTCTAATGCACTAGGTAAATATTTATATCTTATGAGATAGACGAAGATGGTCTTGGGAGAGAACCATGATTACAAAAATGGAATTCAGTGTGAACTTGTGATACTAATATGGCCATGGGAGGAACCCTTATTACCAAGATGGTATGGGGAGTGAACCCATACTACTAATATGGTCTTGGTAGTAATGTATTGACTACTATGGAAATCATATTATATGCTTATGTGTTTTCCACAATTCCATGTTTTATTCCTATGTTTTTCTTTCATGGATTATGTTCTTTATTTCATTATGATTAATGTTTGATGAACAATAAATATTTATGCCATGATTTATTTTTATGATCTTTGATATGTAGTATATGGTCTTTTAATGTTATGATCACGTTCTTATAACCCTATGACCATGTTTATGTTTACATATTTCCATTGTTTACCCTTGCTGATCATCTGAGATCACCCCTTTTATGTTTCTTTACCCCCAAGTTATGAAGATACTTATTATGTTTGATGTGTCTAGGAAGGGTACTAGTCAATAAGAACCTAATGGGAGCTAATGTAGCTCACTTGTGAATCAGTGTTATGTTTCCATGTTTCCAAAGGCACTAGAGTAGTATGGTCTTTGGGTGTTTTTTGTATAATGTTTTAATTATTCCAAAAAAATGATGTAATGATTAATGTATGTCAATACTGGGTCATTATATGGAATACAACCATTAGGGGAATAGAAATCTATCCCCTTACCTAACCCATTCATTTTGGGGTGGATCTTAGAGCCTCTGTTTAACCCAACCCAGGGGTATAGAACCCCAATCAATACCCCACACTACCAAGCCATGTGAACATGATTATTTATCCATTCACCACACACATATGATATCCTCACCTCAAATCCTCAGTCCAGGTGGAATGAAACCATTAGGAGAATAGATCCCCACCCCCTTCCCTAACCCATGCATTTAGGGGTGGAGTTTAGAGCCTCAGTCTAACTCGACCCATGGACGTAGAACCTCAGGTCAATACCCCACACTACCATACCCAACCAATACACACAACAATCACAATCCATAACAATCAACATGAGAATCAAAATCACGTCATAACCCACTAATGCATTGTCATTTACATTACATTTACATTCATCCCAAGTCCCATTTCTTAAGCCTAACTCTCTAATAATATTTAATAATTAACATACCATAACCCATTAACATATTCATCCCTACCATATGTTAACTCACTTAACCCATTTATCATTTCCCATGTATTAACCACTTTTATATTTATAGTACAAATCATGTTTCATTGGGTACATTCACATTAATCCCATTTATCCCATTTCACAACATAAAAAACACCCCCTAATTCTATATCATCAACTAAGTTCATTCATAAATTAGTTCATTTAATAATCATGCTAACATGCCAACATAAATTTTATGGGTTCTATCTCACTAACCGTTATGTCCCTTCAATTACCATGGTCCCATATGACCTTTATAAACAACATTATGTAAATAAAAACATTTAAAAATAATCATCCAAATCATATTGAAACCACCCTTTAAAACACTAACCTTCCTTTTAAAAAACTAAAACATGTCCAAAGGTTTTCATTTCCATTTTGATCATCTAATACAACCATTAATCCATTTTCATAAAAATGGAACCTCACCCATATTTTAAACCTCAATTTAAATCTCTTTAGAAAACCCCTTTTTTAAAATCACTTTGAGGTCAACATCTCATTTCAAAACATTTCTCACTTTCAAACATAATTTTCATCAATTACTCAAAAATCAGGTCAAAGTCCCAAACATTCCATCAAATCTTTCAAAACCTTTCAACTATTTACAAAATCCAACTTATTTTTTTTAAATCAATCCATCAACTCACTGACACATCAATTTCATTTTTTACTACCTATTAACCCTCATAATACCCTTATCTCAAAGTTTACCAATTTTATTCACCAATTACAAAGGCCTGGATTTACCCATGGGTAGCCCTAGGTTCGGTCTCACCTCACCGATGAACCCAACAGGGTTCGTGAAGGTTATCACACTTCAATATTGGTCCCAAATACATTTCTATAACCTAAGACTTCAAAATGAAACATATTAGTGAAATAGAACAACTAAATACACATATAACACATCAAGACTATGGGTGAAAGCTTAAAGACCAACTACATCATGAATGTTGACAAACACTTTCTTAATATCCACCCTTAATTCGAAATTAAATACCTACTAAGGACCCAACCTAAAATCTAATGAAAAATAAGGTTTTAGGGATTTATAAGAAGAGGATAGATTCCACAAGCCCTAATCCAGAAAATAGAGTAAAGAGAATTATTAAACTCACCTGAATCTTTGATTCACACCCAAACATGTTCCAAACACCCAAGAATCATAGGAGAATAATCCATGGTGGGAGAGGGGGATGCGTGTTCATCACCTAGGGTAGAGGGGAAAAATTGGGAGAAGAAATTAAGTGGGGATCTAAAATCCTGAGATGGAAAAACTATATTTTTTTTCAACTTTTAATGGGGTGTATAGTTTACCTGCACGGTTTTTCAAACCTTGTATAAACCGTTTGCAAGACACTGTCTAAGGAAAGTTGGGTTGTATGGTTACCTAGAGATACCCACATGGTTTGGATAACTGTGTGGTACCCGTGCACTAGCCTCTGTCTGAAATGGTCACCAAGCCACACAATTTTCTAGTCTTGGTGCACAGTTTACACTAATCGTGCGCCAATCGTGCACTATGAACTGTTTGGCCAATTTTCTCTTTTTCTCATGCCCAGCCCCTAGAACACTTCCAAAACTCCTAAAGCACTTGATAATAAATTCTTTAACTGTAAAATATAATTTAACCAACATTTTTAACAAGGACGTACCTTCACTAAAGATCAGGATCTTACAACCTCCCCACCTTATAACATCTCGTCCTCGAGCTGCACTTCCAAGCATTTAAAATCCCTCAAGACCAAAAATATTAGACCATAGAACCACCAATAAACTTTAACCTTCCTAGTTTCTCCATGAACACATCCATGCCATAACAATGCTCAGACTAAGGAAACAACCCTTCCCCGAGAACATTTCCCTTACCAAGATTCACAATCACATTCCAATTCTCCTTGAGGAAACCTCCTCCTCAACTCATCATTACCACACCAAGCACAGGAGAAAGGTCTATTTAACACCACTAAACCACCACACAAAAGGATATGAACTAGGTGCTATATTACCACAAAAGAACCTACCAGAACACTCTTGGTCTGACCCACTTCACAATACATGGACCAAATCACTTGTCTCCATCTCAACTAGAATATTTAGAAGCATTAATGATGATCCAAGCTTGATATCACCAGAGGATATGTTCCGATGCACTCAACTGGGAAACACCTGATCCAACACCCATCACAATCTCTATTTCACCAAGATGGACTCCACTCGAGTCCATACATCTTGATCCACTAATTATGTAATTAACCAACCACTTTACCGCTACGGTACTCCCCACCCATGCCTTAACCCAATGCATTTTCCAACTCACCACACTCAGATGTTCACAAGGGCACCATCCAGCACTAAAATCCACTACTTTCATTGAAACCACCTAGATTGGAAACCTCTATTGTTCATATTCATTTGAGTGTAACTTGGTCCTTCCTCAGATCCCATTCCCATCAATAAAATGTACTTATACTTATAATTTTGATGCCCAACCTCTGCTATTGGAACATCGCCACTTTACATAGACATGACACCCTTTTCACTCAAGGAATACCACCCTCATCCACATGAACCTACCAAAGTCATCCCCAAAGTCTGGTAAAAATTTTCCATCAAGGCATTCGCTACTCTACAAGCCATTTTCATGCCCTACAACACCCCATGAAATGTATCCCATGTGACCATCCTGATTTCCTTTAGAACTACCTCGAGCCTGAAGTTATTGCTTGACTAGATCATCCATCACATCCAAGGAAACCCGACTTTTCTCTAAGAACACCAAAAATTCACCTCATAGGTTTCCTATTAGAATATTGATGACACCACATCCAATTCACTAATTTCTACATACATCTATGACCAACATATGCTCCCCACTTTTAGCAGTATCATTGTCACCACTTTCCACATGTAATTTCTAACCTTCACGGCTCATGATCAAATATAAACTGAATCCCCCAAACATGAACATGATCGTCCAACTTCCATTGTAATAACAAAATAAGAATCAGCCACTACTCATCCCCGGCTCTTGAGGACAACACCCATGGAATTTGTCGGCATCCGGTCCATTCCAAGGACCTTTCTCATACCTGGACGATGGTGTACTTCCCCACCATATGGCTCCCACAAACATAACACTCCCCGAGAATATCCTCTAAGGTGTACACATTAGACAGAAACACACTAAAGATATTAGGTGTAAATCCAAATACTTCTCAGTGCACCTAGACGGTGTCAATATATTGGGCATGATCATCGTGGGTTAAAAGTATGCTGGGAAGTCATCGATGAACACCACCCCAACTAACAATTGTCATCATCACCTCTTACCAAGAGGACACCCCAACCAATAGAATTTCCCAGGTTTACCTTCCCACTGATGTCTTATTCACACTAGAAAACCTATTCCTTATCTTCTAAAACCAACATTTCTTTTTGTATCTAACTCCATAAAAACCATAGGGTCAGGTCTCCAAATGACCCTACCATTCACAACCACCATTAAAACTAAACACAAGCACCCAAGTGATTCCTTGATCCGATTCCAAGGTATAACTATAAAACTTTACCAAAACCCAATGTCACCCATCGTGAATTGATTTCACCTCTAAAGCAACCACTTATGAGTCACATTTTGAGGCACCTACCACGCTGGCTGACCTTCCCCGAGGCCACCCTCGATTTCCCCAGATTGTAAACTCTTAGCCAAAACTCAAGATGTATATCCCATATCCATTAATATTTCCTCTTAGACCTCTAGGTAAACCTTACACTAGGAAAAACTCTCTGTGTTCCACTGCCAAGGTCTGAAATTTCTACCTGTGCCACACGAACCCATAAGCACTAACACCTCGACCAAACCCTATCATAGGTCATACTCAAAAGTCCAATGGTAACAACTCCCAAAACTGAAGCCACACCAAGCCAAAGGTATCCGAATCTCTCTAAGTCACACACACCAACTCAAACAATTGACTATTCATAGTGGTCATCCCACCCCATTCCAAACACACTGCATATACTGTACCAAACAACCATTTACTCTTGGTCCCACACCAAGGAGACTCACACACATACACTGTCTCCATGAGTCGAACAACCACTCTAGGGTCCAGAACAAAACCCACAAGGTCTAAAATCACAAGAGTCACCACATTCACATTAATAATCTTTATTTTAAAACTTCAAGGTCACAACCCAACCGAAGACACAATAAGTAACATCCCATCAACCAGCACACTCAAATCAAAAAGAGCTCACATACCACATACTAGGGTCTCAAACTAAGTCACTATCACTACCCAAACCACCCGTACACATGTTTAACAATCCAGATAAGGGATAACCACAACTGGTTTCCCTAAAAGTACTATCATTATCCCATTTCCATTCTTAATTAAAATTTACCATTCAAACCCACAATTTCACTTTTAAAACTTTTAATTTTTAAAACCTAGGCATTTACACTTTCAAAACATTTTTACAATAATATCACTTCAAAATTATCAGTTTTATTCAAAATAACATTACAAAAAATTTCCCTTTTCCAACCCAAGGTTTTTATATTTCTATAAACCCTTCTTAACCCACTTTTAAGCACCCATTGTTTCATTAAATTTTTACTTTTTATACTCATTTGGGTTATCATCATTTCATTCAAAATTCAATCACAGAAAACATATGGATGACCTACATATCCTATGTGCCTAACATGATTCATGAACCCACACACCCTATCTTGCTATGCTGATCCAAGAGATAAAACCTCATAAATCAATAAAATCACATCCAAGTATGCCACCCAAGGTGGAAATATCAATCAACTATAAAATAATAAAACAAAATATCATTTCCCAACCTTGGAAACTTGGGTTTTCTATCATACATGGGGAAACATGAACCCAGACATGAGAACATTACCAATTACTAAAAATATCATAGTCCCTTATCTACCAATCCCAAATAGTATGACAAAATAATACCTACTATGATACCAATTTGTAATGTTCCTGACCCAAGAACCACTATAATTAGTTTCCTAAGCTGGGTCATCACATGACCTCAGGCACACCTTCCTGCATGCCAGAGGCTTCCAACTAGAAACGCAAGTATAAAGAGGGACATGGGGAGAATATACTCACTTATTAAAGTGAATCCACAATAGAAGTAACATAAACATATAAAATAACCATAGAAACAATAAATGGACAACATGAAACAAAAACCAATAAGTAAAAAAGTACTCATGCTATAAAAAATTTGGTGAAATACTATATGCCAAGTAGTTATACAATATAACAAAGATCAAACTACCAAAGAATCCAACCCAGACCCAAGCCCCAACCCGGTCCTGACCTCCCATGTTATAACACGTCACCCCATGCACAACCAAATACAAGGTCCCTATCCTGAACCTACACATGAAACAAGTGACATCTTCTTGGGTACCCAAGTGCCATGGAGGCCCAAGCAGGGTGTGGGTATAACTCATTAGGCCACCACCAATGGTGTCTAAAGCAATATATAGTCTATACAAGGCGTATGTAGGTAACAAGTTCAATAAATAAACAAGTAAAAAAATAAAAGTTTAGGTGATTATCTAATATTAATTTAACCATTAATTTTTCTAGATTCAATCAATTAACAAAACTAACTCAGGTATCACTAAGAGTCTAAGAAAAGTCATAAAGGGTGACACACAAATTTAACCATAAGGGATTTAACTAATCACAACCCATCACATCCCTAAAGGCTATAATATTCATTTAAGACAATTTCATCACTAGTTCCATTTCACTTATTTCATCTTCATTACTAAATTCATCTTCATCTCATGTTCCATGGGTTAGTAATTTTTATCATTTACACTACAACCTAAGACGATCAATTATCATGAATAAGGGGCAAGTCAAGTCCCAATCTCACTAGGGATAATCAAATCACAATAACACATTATCTTCACCTAGAATCCTTAATCTGGGTGGAATTCAACCATTAGAGGAATAGATCTCTATCCCATTCCCTAACTCATGTATTTTGGGGTGGAGTTTAGAGCCTCATTCAAACCTAACCCATGGGTGTAGAACCTAAGTCCAAACCCCACACTACTAAGCCATGTGAACATTATTATTTATCCATTCACTACACACATACGGTATCCTCACCTCGAAGCCTCGGTCTGGGTGGAATAAAACTATTAGGGGAATAGATCCTCCATCCCCTTCCCTAACCCATGAATTTTGGGGTGGAGTTTAGAGTGTCATTATAACTCAACATGTGGTCATATAACCTTAGTTAAATACCCTACACTACCATATAAAACCAATACACATAACAATCACGATCCATAACAATCAACATGAGAATAAAAATCATGCCATAACCCATTAACGCATTTTCATTTACATTACATTTACATTTATCCCAAATCCAATTTACTATGCCTAAATCTCTAAACATATTTAATAATTCCCATACCCTAAACCATTAACATATTCAACCCTTACATATGTTAACTCACTTAACCCGTTCATTATTTCCCATGTATTAACCACTTATGAATTTCCAGTAAAAGTCATGTTCTATTGGGTAAATTCACATTAATCCCATTTATCCCATTTCACATCATGACAAAAACCCATTTATGATATATCATAAACTAAGATCATTCATAAATTAGTTCATTTCATAATCATACTAACATGCCAACATAACTGTTATGGGTTCTATCTCACTAAACCTTACATCCCTTCAATTACCACGGTCCCATCAGACGTTTATAAAATACATCATGGAAATAAACACATTTTAAAATACTTATTGAAATCATCTTGAAACCACCCTTTAAAACATGGAGCTTCCTATTTTAAAACTAAAACATTTCCAAAGTCTTTCATCTCTATTTCAACCATCCAATATAACCATTAAACAAATTTCATAAAAAGGGAATCTCACCCATCTTTCAAACCTTAGTTGAAATATCATTATAAAACCACTTTTTTTTCAAATCAATTTGAGTTAGCCACCTACTTTCAAAACAGTTTTCACTTTTAAACATCATTTTAATAAATTACTCAAAAATCAGGTCAAATCCCCAAACATGCTATCAAATCTTTTCAAAAACATTAAACCATTTACAAAAACTGACTTAAAAATTGTTTAAATCAATATATTAACTCACCCACACATAAATTTCATTTTTTAATACCTATTCACCCTCATAATACCTTTATCTCAAAGTTTATCAATTTTATCCACCAATTACTAAGGTACGGATTGCCCCATGGGTAGCCCTAAGTTTGGTCTCACCTCATTGATGAACCCAATGGGGTCTGTGAAGGTTCTTGCACCTCAATATAGGGTCCAAATCCATTTCCATAACCCAATAAAATAAAATGAAACATAGAATCAAAATAGAACAACTACATACACATATAACACATCACAACTATGGGTGAAAGCTTAAAGACTACCTACCTCACGACCGTTGAAGAACACTTTCTTAATATCCACCCTTAATTCGAATTCAAACACCCACCAAGTCCCCAACCTCGAATTTGATGGAAAAAGAAGGTTTTAGGGCTTATACAGAAGATTAGAGATTCCATAAGCCTTAATATAGAAAAAAGAGAAAAGAGGAGTGTTAGATTCACTAGGATCTTCAATTCTCACCCAAACATGATCCAAACACCCAAGAATCATAGGATAATCATCCATGTAGGGAGTGGGGGATTCTATTTCATCACTTAGAGTATAGGGGGTCGAATGGGAGAATAAATTAGATGGGTATCTAAAATCATGAGATGAAAAAAATGTATTTTTTTCAAATTTTAATGGGGCGTGTAGTTTACCCACACAGTTTTTCAAACTGTGCAAATACCATGCGCAAGACACTGTCTAAGGAATGTTGGGTTGTATAGTTACCTAAATATACCCACATAGTTTGGATAACCATGTGGTAACTATGCACTATTCTCTATCTGAAATGGTCACCAAGCCACATGGTTTCCTGGGCCTGGAGCACGGTTTACACTAACAGTTTTCCAACCGTGCATTATGCACTATTTGTTCACTTTTCTCTTCTTCTCATGCCCCAACCCCAGAACACTTCCAAAACCCCTAAAGAACTCAAGCATCACTTCTTTAACCACAAAATAAAATTTTATAAAAAAAATTAATAAGGACGTACCTTCACTAAATATTAGGATCTTATATTTATGTTTCAACCAACTGCTTGTAATAATTTTCAAAAAATTTACAATACTATAACATACATATACATCCTTAAAACCAATAAATTCAAGTCATCAAACAACATAAACATTTATCTTTACTTCTAAGTCAAAAATGGAGGGTATCAATATCTCTCTCATCGCAAAAATCTTTATCCTCATCACCATTACCAACATACTCATCACCAAAAACATCATATAGAGTAGAAACATCACCACCACCACCACCACCACCACCACCACCACCACCACCACCACCAAAACAACAACCACCACCACCACCACCACCACCACCACCACCACCACCACCTCCACCGCTAGCACCACCACCACCATCATCATTATCATCCTCGTCGTCATTGTCGTATTCATCATCATCGTCATCGTCGTCATCACCATCATCATCATCATCATATTCATCATCATCATTATAATAATAATAATAATAATAATAATAATAATAATAATCATCATCATCATCATCATCGCCACCACCATTAGCTTGGATGCCACTAGAACCCCAACTGGAATCACTTGGGGTATCCTTAAAAGAGTGTATTGATTCCATATATGAATCAAAAATAGTAGAAACCTATAATGGAAGTGATTAAATTATAACTAACATAGCTTTAAGAAAGTGTTCAGTGTTCAGTTTACTTCTTTCACGCTCCTATAAAGCTATTTTTTTGGCCTTAGCTACTTATACATGAGTGATTTATGGCTCGGTGGTCTAAGGAGTTTTAGAGAAACCTGATGAGGACCAATACCTAGCGGAGATACTGTTTTTCCCATGTTAACATCAGACTCTCCCATGGTGATCCTCACCTAATACCCACTCAAATGATCATTTGGATTGAAGTTGTTATATTATTTATAATCAATGGCCTCTAGGGAATACTGTTGAAAATATAAAAAATATATTTAATTATTAATTTTGTATAAATATTTTAAATATAAATAAAGAAACTTACACTCTTTTCTTGTGTTTGTGCATTTATTGCACTTCCATCCTTTTTATTCCCACTCGAGCAGAATAATTTTGTTCAAGGCACATGAACTTTGATTCCCAATACAACTTACTGCAAGTGACATTGATTAGTATACACATATGAATAATATAAACATTTTACAATCTTAAATAATAATAAAAGGGAATAAATTTTAAATGAATGAACAATTCATAAATTTAAACATGTGATAAAAATTGGTGAAAAATTCACAAATGAAAGCTAATCATAAACACTTTATAATTTTAGCCACCCATTATGGACATTACATAATCTTGAATATAAATTCTTTATATTCATTTCATAATATGAACTCTATATTATTCATTATACGGAATTTCCTTTTTATATATGACATTTTTATGAAATATAAATATTTATATTTCAATTTATTATACAAACTATTTAGATAATCTAAATTTAACATAGTTAATAATATTTAATCTTCGATCAAATCGATCATCAAAAGTATTTTGATGTGGTTTCAATAATATAAAAATAAGGACCCGAATTTGAATAATTCAAATTATGTATTTATGAAAAATTCATAAACTTTAAATATAAATACTTTATTTCTAAGTCATAATTAATGCCAATTGGATAATGACCTAATGGGAATTAATCCAATTTTCTAATTGGCCATTTGGTCGTTAGGCCAATTAGGCCAATTGAACATTAGTCCATTAGGCTAATTGTCCAATTGGCCATTAGGTCAATTATCCATTAGGAAAATTAACCAATTGTCCATTAGGCCAATTGGACATTATGACATTAGAACAATTGGTCAATTGGAAATTAGTCCATTAGGATAATTTGATAATTAACCATTAGGTTATTAGACCATTAGGCCAATTGAACAATTGGACATTATTAGGCCAATTAACCATTATACTGTTAGTATAATTGGCTGTTTGGAAGTTAGGAAAATTAGTCAATGGGCTATTAGGCCATTAGTCTATTAGAAAAATTGGCCATTAGGTCATTAGGCCAATTGGACATCAAGACATTATGCTAATTTTACAATTGGATGTTATGCCATTAGGCTAATCATACAATTGGTTATTAGGCTGTTAGGCGAATTTTCCAATAAGTGAAGCTTCAAAGGATCGAATAACAATTGAGAAGGGGGTGGGGGGGTGGGGGGTGAATCAGTTATTCACTTTTTGTAAGTTTTAATAATTTTAAAACTTAACCCCTGTAAGCTATTAAAGTTTATATCCTTATCATCTTTTAGTAAATAATCATGCATGAAAAAGTAGGAAAGCAAGAAAAGCACATGATATTTACAAGTTTAGCCTTAGTGTGAGAACCTACATCCTTTATATAGCCACTCACAAGGGTCTATAGAAATTCACTATTATAAATAAGTGAATACAACTTTTTCCAAATCCTATTAGAAAGCTTATATCTCTATATATAAACAATTATATTGAATCCCATCAGTTTAACAAGTTGATTAAAGATAATTGAGGAAAAAGAGTTTACATACTTTGTTCAATATTCTCCCCAAAGTTTCATGAGTTCGATGAAATTAATTTTGATGACCTTCAGTCTGATGAACACAATTAGATTGACTCATTCAAATTGACTCAATACAATGATCCCTTTCTCAATTTGATCCTGAATAAAATTTCTGTTCTATTTGGACAATAAAACCTTTTCTTCTTAGAAACTACTCTAAACTCAGTTTGAACTTCCTCAGTCTAGTAAAAAACTTTCAGTTTTCTGATATTCTAACAAGATCTTTTTCTGGAAATAACTTTTCCTCAACTTCTAACTTAAACATTAAAGTGCTCCCCATTTCTAAATGTAAAAAATGATTCCAAGTATGAATATGAAGTGATTATATTTATAGTAATTTGAGAATGGAAAATGTTTACAACTAAAAATATTTTTCTTCTTACTCAAATTTTAAATCTCTAAAAAACACTAACATTTATACTTAAAATTTGACTATTTCAAACCTTCTCATGATTTCTATGAAATAAATCTTCTTGAACATACTAAATTTTCTTGAGTTCGATGTAACTTCCTCAGTTTAATTTAAATGGAACTTCCTCAGCTGACTATGATTTTACTTTCTTCCTACGATCATTATGATATGATTATCTCCCTCTTCTCATTATGATCTAACTATTTTCCAATACTCATTATTATTTTACAATATTCCACTAATCATTATGATATGACTATCTTACTCATCAGATTTAGTCTGCTTAACTTTCTTCCTCAGAGTCAGTCTGATTTAATTTCCTTCCCAGAGTCAGTCTGATTAACTTTCCTTCTTAGAGTTAGTCTGATCAATTATCCTTCTTAGAGTCAGTCTGATTAACTTTCCTTCTCATATCTAGTCTAATGGAATTCTTATAAATATGGAATCATCATTATGATGGAAAATACACTATGAAAATTTGAAATTATTCAAACCACATTAGCCACAACTCTTTCAAACTTTTGAAAACTTCTGTGCCTGATACTTTTGGATCTGATCTTCTGTGTCTGGGTGTCTAGAACATATAAAAATTATTAAGATACCTTAAAAAACCTATATTCTTCAAAATATTTTATCATGAGACTTTATCATGATTTATGATAAATATATGACCAAAAAATAATTGTCTGATTTATGGCTAGAAAGTATGAAAACTTTCTAATTCTTAACTTCACTTTCTTAAAACACCCCCTTCAACATCATTCTGACTTCCTCTCTCAACATCTTTTGAATTTATATAAAAAACTATGTTCTATAGATCTTAAACATCATGTTAATGGACCTGATATTGATGGTGTGTCTTATTAACAAATTTATAGAACTTCCAACTTCGATCTTCCATATACCTTCTACATTCGGTGATGATTTTTCCAAAACTATATGCTCAGAAACCTATGTCTGAAAAAAAAATTAAAAAAAAACTACTCTCCCTCGATGTATTCGGATAAAAACATTCAGATTTCTTACAAAAACTTATTCTAATGGGCTGGGTCTGATCCTAAAAAAAAATCTTTTATAAAAATGTTAGTTGTAAAAAAATACAAAAACTTTGTTTAAACAAATCATTACAAAGGTTCTTCAACATCACCTTTGAATTTGTTGACAAAACTCATTAATAACTTTTTTAACTCTCAATTTTTTTCTTTAAAACTAAACTTTTGAAACAACTCAATGTTTTCAACTTTTATCAAAACATATAATTTCTCAAAAGAGATTATTCTAACACCACACTACAGGATAAAGTAATGTTTTTGAAGGAATTCCATCCCTCGATGATAAGAAAATTTTATAGACATGTAATGATAAACCCCCACTTAAATATTTTCCCACTTTTCTTTTTCTCTCCCCCTTTATTATTATCTCCCCCATTATATAATAACCATATCTTCAAATTCATAAAATAAAGATATGTAAAAACTTCTTACAAAGTAAAAAGATGTTACTTTATCTCCCCCTTTTCAATATAATCCAAATAATGGTGGGGAAATTATGATATTTATGAAGTCATTGGAGGAGGATAGACCTGAAGTTGCAGCTTAAACTAAAAAAACATTTCTTTTGAAATTTACTTTATGAAAATATCAACAATTTGACTCTTCCATTGAGATATATTCCAACCAAACATCTCCAGCAGTAACTTTATTTTTTATAAAGTGAAACTTTATATCAATGTGTTTTGATCTTGAATGTTGGACAAGATTTTTATAAAGATAAATTTCACTTTTATTATCATAAAGTATATATGGTTTAGAAAATTTTACTTTCAAATCTTCTACCAGAATTTTTATCTATAGCATTAAATTACTAGATTGAGTAGACACAATATATTCTGATTCCTCTATACTCAAAGTTACTAATCCTTTTTTCTTACAATACCAAATTACAGAACTTTCTCCCCAGAAAAATGTTCATCATGAGGCAGATTTTATATCATTAAAATCTCCAACCCAATCAGAATTAGTATAATGATGAAAATTCATTTCATAATTTCTTTTTGTATAACAACCCATGTGAAGTTTTTCCTTTGACATATCTTAAAATTATCTTTACTACCAATATATGTGATTCTTTTGGATTACTTTGATACCTAACACACAAAGTCACAACATAAACAATATTGGGCCTTGATGATGTAAGGTAAAGTAAACTTTTAATCAACTTTCAAAAGTCTTTATGATTCACACTTTTTACAGATTCATCTTTACTAAACTTCATCCCCATTGAGATTGGAGTAGAAAAATCTTTGGATTATTTCATGCCAAACATTTGAAATAATTCCCCAACACAATTTTCTTGAGATAGAAAAGTGTATTTTTATTTTTTTTGAACTTTTAATCCAAGGAAAAAAGTTAGTTCTCACAAAATTGACATTAGAAATTACTTTTTCATTTATTCAGAAAATGTTTCACAAAAATCTTTTCTACCCCCAACAAAAAATATATCATCCACACAAACAATTAAAATTAGAGTTTTGGAGTCAAAATATTTTACAAATAAGTTATTATCAACTTTTCCTTTAGAAAAATTTAACATTATCAAAAAAATTTAAAGGTTATAATACCATGAACATGGAGATTACTTCATCCCATACAAATATTTATTTATTTTACAAACTTTTTTTTCATCCTCATCAAGTAGAAACCCATAATGTTGTTTGATGTAAACTTATTCTTCAATTTATCCATTGAGAAATGATGAATTTACATCCATTTGATATAATTTTTATTTTCAATGAGTATTCACTACTAGAAACATTAAAATAGTCTCTAACCTTGCAATGAGAGTAAAGTTTTCATCAAAATTCACACCTTCCACCTGAGTATAGCCTTTACAAATAATCTTGGATTTGTTTCTTAAAAATTATAAATGTTCATTAAACTTTTTTTTGTAAATAAAATTTGTTCCAATAGTATTTTTATCTTAAATATGTGGAAAAAGTTCCCATGTTTCATTTTTATCAATTTGAACCAACTATTAATTCATAGAATTCACCCATTCTTTGTGTTGAATAGATTTTGAAACTGATCCCGGTTCAAATTTTGAGATAAGTGAAGTTTGATCTTCTAATCTTGACATTGTTTTGGTATGAACTATAACCTTATGATTCCCAAGAATATTTTTAGTCTCAACATGTTTTTTTAATGTAGGTAATTTCAAAGTTTTTTTCCTAGCTGAACTTTTCTCAGCACACGATTCTTTTGAATCTTGATAAGTTTGTTTTGTATCATTCTCACTTTCATTGGAAACCTTCAGTTTATCCTCTTGTGCATTATCAACAAAATTTTTTAAGAAATTTTTATATTTAATAACTTTAAAATCACACGAGTTTACCAAATTTTGTAAACTTTTGTTCTAAAATTTGCAACTTCTTCCATTTGTTAATAACCCATAAAAGTTCCTTCCTCAGCCTTCTTATCAAACTTTCCCAAATTCAGTTTTTTGATTTTAAGTAAACATAGTCTTCCAAAAAATTTAAAGTATATCAATGAATGTTTTTTGTTATACCACATTTCATAATAATTCATGTTGGATTTTTGTCTCAACAAACATTTTTTCTAAATATGCACAACAATGCTAATAGCTTCTCTGTGGTAGAACTTTGAAAGTTTTTATTTGACTAACATACTTCTTCCCATTTCCACCAAAATTATATTATTTATTTTAGATACTTCATTTTGTTGTGGACTATAGGGAGAAATATACTAATACTTGACACCATGATTTCTCAGATAAGTTTTTAAAGTATTTATTGTGAATTCGGTACCATTATCTGTTCTCAACTTCTTTACATAATCCACCATTTCTTTATCAACTTATTTTATGAAAAAACATGAACATTTTCATATTCTTTGACTTTTATGTCATAAACATGATGTTTATCATCCAAGTGAAATCATAAATAAAAGTGATAAAGTATAAATCTTATTTTGTTGATTGATTTCTCATCAGCCCATATAAATTGGAATGAATAAGTTCAAGAGGTATGCTAGACTTAATATCAACTATCTTATGACTTTTTTTAGTCATATTCCCTTTCTAAAAAGTAACAAAAACATATTCATCTCTTATATAGATAGAAATGAACAAAATTAAATTTAGAAAGTTTATTCATGTTTTTATTTCTAAGGTTACCAACTCTTTAGTGCCATAGTTTGTTTTCAACTTCAACACTTAGGTAATAGGAGTTATTAAACTCTCTAATTGAAAAAATATTTCCACTAGTTCTTTCTCCTTATGTGATAACTTCACCATCTTTCACACTTATAATGATTCAAAAATATTTTCTAAAAATCACTTATTTTTTATAATCACAATGTTTACTTACACTAAGTAAGTTATGTTTTATCCCATCAACAAATAAATCTTCCTTAGATTTCAAATTTTCTAATTTAATCTCAACTGTTCTGATTCCTCTGATTTTTAAGGAACTTTCATTACCAAAGGTAACTAATCCTTCATCATGAATTTCAACATGTTTCAAGATTTTTATATCAAATATCACATGTGTAGAATAAACACTATCAAGTATCCATGGTTTATTCCTTTTTAATTTATTTCAAAGCTATATCAACAATAAAAGATCTTTCCTCAACTTTCTTCTTTCCAGCTTATTTTTCTTTTCTACCATAAGAAATTTATTATTTAAGGAGTGTAATACATCTTTTGGAATTATAAACATCTTAATAACATATTCCATAAACTTTTTTCTAGACATTTAAATTGATTTTTTTTGGAAAGTTTCTAACATTTTGATATTTTTCTTTTCTAACTTCCTGTGAGTTAGGAAAGTTTCTCATCCGTATTCCACCATTACTTTCACTTTGTTCAAACCTAATTCCAGGAAGTGAAAATTTATTCCAAAAATTATAATTTCTATTCCTATAGATTAAACAACACCAATAATAACCATCAAATATTTGATTAAATATGTTTCTCACACTATTTTTCCACCCAAGATTTCCCAATAATTTTTCTGGAACATGAAATATTAGAAAAATCAATTGAAACATTATTTTTGTTGGGTGAGGATTTCAACTGATTCTTAATTTGAGATTTCTTAGAAACTTTAGAATTCTAATCTTTTACTTCTAAAGCTTTTTTGAAGTTTTTATTCATTTTTATTAATGTATTTTTGGACTCAAGAAGTTTTTATTGAAACTTGTTTACTTCTTCCTTAACCTCTAGATTCTTACTGTGATATTCAACCATATTTATCTTTTTATCAACTATAAGTTTGTAACTTAAGATCTCTTGAATGTATTCTTCCCCCTACTTGGTGACATATTTTATTCCTTCAACAACTTATTCATAATTTTATTCATTACTATGATTTCTTTCTTGAGAGTTCTATTTTTGTCAATATATGAAATAAGTTTTGTTTTCAGTTGATATTCTCTATATGATTCTCCACCACATTCTTCTCTATTGGAGGAATATTTTGTTTTATCAACTTTTTAAATAAAGATTCTAATTTTTTCTGAACTTTAATCTTCCAAAGAATTGTTTTTAGTTGAGTTTGATTTATCTTTCTTACTCAACATACTTATTTTGTCTCTAGTGAACTTCTTCTTACATTTTTTGGATGACTTTTCTTATTTAGATATTTTTTCCACTTCTTCCATAGATATTTTTCATCAGAATCATCTCAATATTATCCAACTTTCTTCTTTGTACAATTAATAGCAAAGTGTCCAATTCCACCACACTTAAAACATTTTAGAGTAAGTCTACCTCCATACTTTCCACTTCATCTTTGATAGTTATTAGATATAAGAGAAATTATTTTTTCATTCAACTCATCATACTATTTATCTTCAGTGTCACAAGGATCAACATATTCAATATCTTATATTTTTATTTTTCTCATGGATTCAAAAACCATTTCATCTTTCATATTATTTTTGAACACTAGAGATTTTTTAATTTCATAATCAATAAGAAAGTTCTAAAATTCATTAAGAGATAAATAATACTTTTCTTATAAAGAAGAAATTTATAATAAAATATATTTAAAGAGTTTCTCATAAGTTTCTTCACAACTGTATAATCTTTTATGACATCACTTAATCCTTTGATGTTGTAAAAAAATTTATTTACTCTGGTGAAATATTCATCAATAGGTTGTTCATCTCTCATTCTTATGTATTCATACTTAATACACCATATTTGTATAATTTATTCCATAACTTTAGTATTCCCTTCAAAAATACTTTCCAGCTCATCCCAAAAATTCTTTAAAGTTTTGAGACCCATCACCTTCATATAAAAATTTTCTGATAAGGATAAAATTTCAATCCTTTACATAAAATTATATATTTATCTTATTAGTAAACATCATAGGAGTATATTTCTCAATATCTGGAAAACCAATTTTAGCAACATCAACAACTTCTAGGTCAAGAGATAAAAGATAATGAATCATCCCATGTTTCTATCTATAATATAAAATAGGTCAATTACATCCGCCACTGCGGAACACAACGCAAGGAAGAAAATTGTAGTAAATCGCAGGCCTGGGGACTTGACCCCGCGACCTGACCCTCACCCCCAAACCCTTACCACACCACCACCAATGGTGGGGCATTCCATATATAATATTTTTCCCTCAAATATAAGAATTCATCTACTATTGATAGAATTGAGATTATCCATGATAAGGCTTGAACAAGGGAACCAAACTCTGATAAAAATTGAAGTTCCAAAGGATCGAATAACAACTGAGAATGGGGGGGGGGTGAATCAGTTGTTCATTTTTTGTAATTTTCAATAATTTTAAAACATAACCCCTATAACCCATTAAAATTTACATCCTTATCATCTTTTAATAAATACTCATGCAATAAAAAGTTGTAAAGCAAGTAAAGTACATGAGATTTACAAGGTTCAGACTCAGTGTGAGAACCTATATCCTTTCCATATCCAATCTTGTGGGTCTATGAAAATTCACTATTATTAATAAGTGAATACAACTTGTGCCAAATCCCATCATATGGCTTCTATCTCTTGATATAAATGATTATACTGACTCCAGTGAATTTAAAAATTTTCTTAAAAACAATTGATTTAAAACAAAAGTATAAAGACTATTTTCAATATGGTCTATAAAAGTTCATGATTCTGATGACCCTGAGTCCGATGGCCTTTAATATAATGAACACAATCCAATTGGATCAATCTAATCAACTCAATATGATGCTACCTTTCTCAATTTGTTCCTAAAGAAAATTTCTGTTCTATTTGGATAAAAAAACTTGTTCTTCTTATAAACTACTCAAAACTCAATTAGAACTTCCCCAGTCTAGTAAAAAACTTTCAGATATCTGATCTTCTAACAAAATCTCTATCCAGAAATAACTCTACCTCAACTTCTAACTTAAACGTTGCATAAATTCTTCTTTTTTCACACATAAAAAAGGGATGAAAAGTATGAATGTGAAGTTATTATATTTATATGAATATAAGAATAAAAAAGGTGTGAAATTGAAAATATTTTCCCACTTACTCAAATTTCAAATCTCTGAAAAACACTCACATTTAAACTTCAACTTTGACTATTTCAAACCTTCTCAAGATTTTTATAAAATTAGTCTTCTTGATCATATTGAATTTTCTTCAGTCTAATGTAACTTCCTTAACTTCATTACGATGGAACTTCCTAATATAACTATGATTAAACTTTATTTATATGCTCATTATGATCTTACTATATTTATATTCTCATTATGATCTATTTATCTTCCACTAATCATTACGATATGAATATCTTCCTCTGATCATTACAATCTTACTATATTCCTCATCAAATTTATTCTGGTTTACTTTAATCCTTTGAGTCAGTCCAATTGAATTTCCTTCCTAGAGTTAGTTTGATTAACTTTGATTTTTAGAGTTAGTACAATTAACATTCCTTCTCAGGGTAAGTCTTATTATCTTTCCTTCTCAATGTCAGTCTGATGGAATCCTCATAACAATGGAATTATCATTATGATATAATTCACATTATGATGTAATTATCATTATGATGGAAACTCCACTCTACAAATTTGAAATTATTCAAACCTCATCCTATATGACTATTTCATACCTATAAAAACTTATGTGTTTAGTACTTCTAAATCCAATATTCTGTGTCTGGGTGTCTGGAAATGATACACAATATTCATCAACCTTCAATAGCCTCCATTCTTCAAAATATTTTATCATGATACTTTATTATTATTTATGAGAACTCTATTACTAGAAAATAATTTTATGATTTATAGTTAGAAAGTATGAAAAATTTATAAATCCTAACTTCAATTTCTTAAAAAATCATCTTCAACATCATTCTAACTTCTTATCTCGGCATATTTTTGATATTCTACTAAAACTTGTGTCTGATGGATCTTCAAAATTATGCCAATGGATCTAAGACTGATGGTGCATCTAGTAAGAAACTTTACAAAACTTCCATCTTCCATATTCCATCTTCCTTACACCTTAAGCGTCTGGTACTGATCATAATAAAACTATGTGTCTAGAAATCTATGTTGGGAAAACAACTTTATCAAAGAAAAAAACCTTTCCCCACTTTGTGTTTAGATAAAAACATTCATATTTCTTATAAAAACTCATTCTGATCGACTGGGTCCGATCCTAAAGAAGAAAAACATTCTTTTATAAAAAGTTTTGTTGTTTAAAAATATAAAAACCTTGTTAAAAACATTCATCACAAAAGTTCTTTAATAGTCCATTAAGCTAATTTTCTATTAGTACATTAGGCTAATTAGCTGTTAGGTTATTAGTCCAATTGTCCATTAGATAATTAGTCCAATTTTCCAATTGGACATTAGGCCATTAAGCTAATTGGCCATTAGGCTATTAGGCCATTAGGAAAATTGGCCAATCATCCATTAGGTTGTTAAGCCATTAGGAAAATTGGCCAATTGGATGTTAGACAGTTATTCCAATTGGACATTAGGCCTTTAGGAAAATTGTCTATTAGGCTATTATTCCATTGTACCATTTGGATAATTTTCTAATTAGACATTAAGACATTAGGCCATTTGGATGATTGACCATTAGGACATTTGAATGGGGGTATTTTCAGCCTTATATTAAAGGGATTAATGGTAATAAAACTTAAATTTCAGCATGAAAATCATACTAAGTAACAATATAAATCTAGATATTATTTATATTCATATTAAAGTAACTAAAGATTCTCATGATCGTGAATTTTAGTACGTCCTAATGTGTACAGATATTTCATTGAATCTTTTTTCTTTTTGTTTTTTCCTGATTTATTATAAAAACAAAAATTCAATACAAGTAATAAGAATTAAATTTTATATAAAAAACAATAAAGATTGGGAATATCTTAGACTCATCACTCTTTTAATATGTGATTTTTTTTGATATTTTGTTGTTGTATTGTTGGGGAATGCGGGTACACCCTCTAAATCAGAACATAATCTACACCTCCAACCAACATATAAATCATGATTTTATGATTTATAGAACTCTCCAAGATCCATCAACATTGCAACCATAACAACTTCATCATCAGTAAAGTTAATCCGACTTTTGAATGAAGATGTTAATTCATATAAATACAATAATAATATAGATATAAATTTAACAAATTTTCTTACCAATATCTCTACCCATGATTTTTACTTGATGTCATTACCGATATGTCTCCCTGAGACTAGTTACACTGGAATGATATCATGGTATTTGGATAAAGTTGACGTAAAACTTATACATTGCTTGACATTTTTACCCGTTATATAATTTTCTTCATTAAAACCCACCATTATTTGTGTTTGCAAATTCTATGATTTCTACATATTGGTGTACCCACATCACCTACTAGAAGATTCCACTAAATAATATAAAAGGGGAAAAGAATAAGAATTAAGTCACTGTACAATAGAAAAAAAAACAATGTGATATAATTTCACACAATTATAATAAAAATCATGATTTAGGATACTTAATAGGCTCTGATGGATTAGTGGGATATCCTAGATCAGTAGCCTCTAAAGGATGTGTCTGTTCCAATGCATGCTCTGGGTTATTTGTATACACCAGAGTGGAAGATTAAGGAACAAAATCATCACATCCTAGATGGATAGTAGGAAATGGAGGTGGTGTAAACATGGAAGGATATGAGTAGTAGGGTTGGGTATACAATAAATGATATGGATATGGTAAAGGTGGAAACATCCCTGGAGGTGACATAGACTTGGTATGTGAAGAAATGGATAAATGATATGATGATGGAGGCATGGGTGGGAACATCCCTAGAGGGTCAATAAGAGGATGAAAAGGTGTGGTAGATGGGGTGTCCAGTGGTGGGTTAGTGTGGGAATGTGTATGATGAGTGCTTCATCTCGGTCTAGGTGCATCCCCACCTGGACCCATCCTAGTAGGACAAGGAGGAGTCAACTTTGGTATAACTGAATGGACCTAATTTTTTTGATAAATAATATGAACATGAAATTATATGTAATGAATAATTTTTTTTACAATTATTATACTCACTAAGGGAAGTAGAGGAGGCAACCCACACTCACACATCTGTCGATCAACATAAAATAACCAATTCCTTCAAAATTCTATAGTTTTTTTCATAATCTACATAAGAATTAAATGTAAATTTTTAGAAACAGTTTTTAAAAATGATGCATACAACTTAGAAGTCAAATAATTCATAAAAAATTTCATAATATGTTTTAGTAATAATAATTTAAAAGAAAGTTATACATTTTTTAAAAACCCATTTTAAGCTCGGTTTTCTTAATTAAAATAAATATAATTAAATGAAATGAAATAAAAAAATACTAAAAAAAATATATCATTCCAAAATTAAACTAAATTAAAGTAATTATAGTAATACCAACTTGAGAAATGAATTTCAAGGTAAACTGAATTAACTGTGAACATAAATTGTTGCTTTTATATTTTCCCATAACTACTTCAGGTTCAACATCAACTATCACAATGAGAAAATTTGTGTAATCAAATACAATATTTTTTTCAAAACCAATGGGGGTGTTTATGGTTTCAATTTCATCCCTACCATCATGAACAATATTTCTTAATATTACTTCATTAATGACACCATAATCATGTCTCAGATTCTTTTTCACATAAAACACGTGTTTTTTCATTGATGCCAAAATGTATGGTTCATAGATAGACAAGAATCGAGCCATGTTAATAAATTTGAATCCACAATCATTAATAAATTTACCATTTTTCATCATTGAATCAAACCATTTACATTTCATCATAGGGACTTGATCTTAAGAGTAGTAATCCAATAATAATATTTTCTCAACAAGTCCATAATAAGATTCATTTTCATATCGGGGCCGACTATCTGATGCACTAGCATAATAGTCTGTTGTAGCCGTTTACATAATGTCACCATGAAGTGTTCTCATTTTCACTACTCTATCAATTATTACAAATTTATACCCATTGATTATTAGAGATTTGCAATCACAAACCAAATAATTGGAACCAAAATACAATGATCTTAATTATTGAGAAGAAAATTCAACAAGTAGAATCAATACCTAAAATATATATGAATAATAAAATTAAATGAATATCTATATTTTAATTTAATTAAAGTAATGGTCATACCTTTGATTTCAACTAAGCAAGAAACTCTTGGATATGCAAAGTCTCTCTCCTTCTCAAAGGCAAAGATCGATGAACTACACTTATAATTTGTTTATGTTCCCTACATAAAATGATAATAAAAGTTTATGGTATATGTGAAATGAAATATTAAAAGATAAAATATAAATATTAAAATTAATTACTTGATATAGTCATTAAAAAAACCATAGTTAAACAAGACTATGTGATGTGCCATATACCATTATTCAAGGTTTAGTGTAGCCAATGTATATGACATAAGAATTCCTCCTATTTTGGGAATAGATACAAACAAGGGATAAATTTACCCATAATGATCATCTTAATTTCTCATTGTCCATTTATGTCTTATTCTCACATCCAAAAAATACATTGAATAAAAATACATACATTATTTATCTATATAACCTATAACAATTGAACCTTCAAGATGATTCTTGTTTTGGACATAATATTTCATTATGAAAATATTTCTTTCAGTAGGATGCGTCCACTGAAAAGAAATGTCCCCCCCTAAGATGTGTTTCAGATGGAAGTTGAACTGTTAAATGCATCATGCATGTGAAAAATGATGGAGGCTTTTTTACAACCCACAAAAAATTAATGGCACATCTTTCTGAATTTTTATTAAGAAATATTTTGATAACCTTTTACCATAAAGGTCTCTAAAAAATGGCACAATTGAATCACTGTCACCAATATATTATTGGATAGAAAATTCTATATTGATATTAGAATCAATTCATGAATAAGGATGTGATAATAATGAGTTTTTAGGGATTTTAGTTTCGAATCCCTTCTATTGACTCATTTATATATGTTTCTAAAACAACTATCAAGAACCTTGATATTATCTAACACTTATTGAAATTTATTTTTATATAAAGGTTTCATCACATAAGAAGAACAAGTAAATTTCCATTTGTTTTCACTGATACACAAAATATGAAGTTCTGGTTGAATACCCCAATCCAACAAGTCCCGATGAGATCAAAATTCATCTTTGGCCTTACCCTTGATATTCAGAAGAATTGAAAGCAACATTTCACATATATTTTTCTCAATGTGAATTACATCTAAATAATGATGTAACAAATTGGTATACCAATATGGAAACTAAAAAAAGGTACTTCTATTTTTCCAATTGTAAGTGGCTTCAATGTCAATATTTACCTCTTTTTAGATTTCATATGACCTTTCCCTAATGAAAAACTAAAAAATTTAAATTAATTAAGAAAATCAGTTCTCGACATATGTTGATGTGGCTGTATAGTGTCAATATTATTATCAAATATTTGAAGATTCTTCTTGTATTGATGATCCATTAGAAAGAATATCAATTCCCCATGAAATTGAAACTACAATGATATTTAAGCCTTCTTGATCATGTAATCTTCATAAAAATAGTACACGATAGTTTTACCTTTGTGATCCAACTAGAAATAATTGCATAATTAGGGAAATAATTTATATTCCATAGAAGGGTAGCACACATCTGAAATATATTTTTTGAAGAAGCATTGAATGTTCACATACCCATATTCTAAAGTTGATTCAACCCTCTTATTAAAGGTTTCAATTGGATGTCTATATCATTTCTAGGATCTGAAGGCAAATATATTAATATAATCAATAAATTAAAAGTTTTTTTCATAAAAATACATGGAGGAATATTATAAACATGAATAAAAACTAGCCACATGATATGAGTGGTAAGAATCTGACCAAACAGATTAAAACAATCACAGGATAGACCCAACATGACATTACGCACCTCAGATGAAAAATTAGGATATTGTGCATCAAATGCCTTTCATGATAATCCATATTTAGGATGAAACAACTCATCATTACCTTTAATTATCTCAACACCATTCCATTTAATTGTGGATAATATTTCTATAAAAGTGAATATATTTTGAATTATGGGAATCAGTGGAAAGTTCCTAAATTATAACAACTCTATTATTCATTACACATTAATATATATTTTATTACATAAAAGTACACTTAATATAACCCAAAATATTGATAAGTCTAGTGTATTTGGGAATTAGGTACACTACACAACAAATTATAACATAGGATACAAAACATTATTGAACACTTCCTTGACATGATCATAATATTCCAATAAATTTAAAACTGTATGGGATAACCTGGGGAAAAACATAACAAAGGGGTGAGATATAAAGCCTAGTAAGGGAGTAAAAAAGGTATAACATGAAGAATATGATACATGTTAGACAATATGCATATCAATGGGGTATAAAAAGAGTAGAAATAATAAACATGAATAATGAGACATGATATAACATGGTAATCATAAAGAAAACATGGGAAATGTGAAGAAAACTTTAAACATTACATAAAAAACTTAGGTTAAGGATAAATATGATAAGAAATCATAGTTGAAAAAGTCCAATAATGGAATTAGGTTCACTCCCTATCCTAAAATGACATATCATGATACTAAACATTACCTAATGCATTGGAATGTTATCTGGACACACTGATCATATTCAGTTCATTCTCATGCTTAAGTGTGCCACATAGATCATACAAAATGGATTTATTCATCATCATAATTTATTCCACGATTAATGAGTGTAGAATAAATATAATTAATTCCCCAATAAATAAGTATATGTGCATAAAGGTGAATACACTTGATATAAAAATGGGTATGGTATTCACTACACAATGGTTTTGGAATGAAAAATCTTGGTGAAATTTCAACAGCATAATGACGTTACATAAAAATTCATAAAAACGGTTGATGATAGTGAAATGGGTTTATCATATTTTAGAAATAAAATTTTCAGTAATAGGGACATAAAAATACATGTATCAAATTTTTTAAATAGAAATATAATTCATAAGTTCATAATGAAAACTTGAATAAATAAGAGAAGGTGAGCACCCCTTATGGAATTTTGGTATAGTAATGGTTTAGGTATGGGTCAAAATGAGGGATGATAAATGATCCATCATCAAAACAACATCAATTGGATAATAAGGTAATTATTATAAATGAATTAATATATAAAAAACTAATTTCAAAAAACGTTCTTGAATTTGAAAGGTGGAGAGGAAGGTCCCTTTCAAAATTTTGGCATGGTAACAGGTTTATATAAAGGATCATAGGAGGTATAAATGAGGGTGAAATGGGATATAATCATTTATAAATAAAATTTTAAGTAAGGGGGATATTGAATAGCACATCACAACATAATAAAATGGAAATTAAAAGACATAACATAAAAGGAGTGATTGATAAAAGAGGAGAGTGGGAGACCCCTTACATGAATGTGTGACACCAAAGGCTTGATAAGGGCTTATTGAGAGTTTGGGTGTGAATTGGGAGGACTATAGAGAGTAGAGGGAAGTGTATTTTATTTCTAAAAGGAGTTTTAGTGAAAATAAATGGGATCTTGGTTGGGTTTATATAAAAAATAGGGGGATTTCTTTATTATTTAGGTTTTGGACTCTACATAATAAAATATCCAAAACCAAAAACCATCCCATGTTTTTGACCACGGTTTTTGAAAAAAGTGAGTTTTTTACATTATTTTATAAGTCCAAGGTCATAAATTATTAAAATATAACCATTGGTGATGTGGAGGTGAGTCACACTATTCAAGAAATGATTTTCAAACCTTAAAATATATCATATGTTTTGAAGGATTCATAAAGGCGTTATAAAATAAATAAAATAAACTTAAAATCACATTATTTTAAATTAAAAACATATATTTGGTGATAAATACAATTTATATTAATTTTTACATCAAATTTGGGTCATTATGATGTCATAATAGACAAATTATATTTATACGATATTTATTTTTTACCCAAAAATTTGTCTGTCTTAGAAAATTATGGAAAATTCACCATTGGATAAATTAAATATTATGATTCCAAAAATAATATTAATTTTATATAAATAAATTTCTAAATATTTTAATTTTCACTTTTAAAAAAATGACCGACATTTATTAAAAATAATAGGTTTTTGACAATAATAATTTTTGAACCTTGATAAAAATTACATTTGAATTCATAAAAATTATATGATCATTTATATTTGATAAAAAATATTTAATAATAATATTCCATTAGAATATTATTTATTTAAAAATTTAATTAATTCATAAATTAATTAATTGAATTTTAATATTAAACAAATACACAATTTGTTCTTTATTGTATCAAAATAAAAATCATTTACAAAGTAATAATAACAGGATTAAAATATATTCATTATTATATAAAAAATAATGTACATAATAATATTTATAGGGTCTTGATACATATACCTTTAATACACCAAAAAATTCCCTAAGAGTATGGTGCGTGATGGTGGGAATTTTATGTGGTGGTTCATCAAACATGGTTTGGACCATGATCTCGATAAGCTTGAACTTTTCCCATAAAAAGTTTTTCTCATGATTAAGTTGTTAGATCTTATCTTAGTATTGGTCTAGGGAAAATATTTGAAATTATTTCCCCCATTGAAGCTCTGATAAATGGGTTTCATAAGGTATGATCCTACTAGTTGAGGCCATCACTTCCTTTGTCTGTGTCAATTGGGTTTGTTAAAACCCTATATTTATACTAGTCACATGATCAATATTCAATAGCTATATTATCAATGGTAATGATACTTAAAATTCATTTAAATCCAATTATATATAATATAAAAAAAGAAATGGATGTGTTTTCTATAACCATATTACTTAATAAGACATTTAATTGAATCGAAACTGAGATTTTATTCATAATAGTTCGGGTCATTAAAATCTTCCCCCTTTATAAATTTCTCACTAAAAATTTTCTTCTCCCACACTAAAACAGACGAGGGAAACTTTTCTTCATCATGTCCTCTAGTTCCCACATTTATTCTTTAAACTTATGGTTTCTCCACAACAAGGGGCATTGTCATATTTCATAGATATTTTTCTCTATGATATACGATCTTCACAAAATACTCTTCATAGAAAAAATTATTCTCCAATGGTACCACCTATTGATTGAGTAAATTTGGGGATTTAGGTATGTACTTTCTAAAGATGGATACATGGAATACATCATGTTCTTGAGTTAGGTTTGGTGGGAGTTCTAGTGGATATGAAACTTCTCTAATGTGATCAAGGATCTCCAAAGAGAAGATGCACCTTGGAATAATATTTACATTATTTTCAAATCTCATCACTTTATTACATAGAGATATGTATAAGAATACCATGTCTTTGAAATCAAACTCTAGGTCTCATCGATGGTTGTCAGCATAGCTCTTTGGCTGAATATGATAAGCCTTGATGTGCTGGTGAATAGTATTAACCTTCTCCACCATTTACTCAACTATTTTTGGACATAGAAGTTTTAATTCCCCAAATTCATCCCAACATGAAGGTATTCTACACCTCTTCTCGTAAAGGTATTCATAGGGATCTATTTGTATTATCAAGTGAAAGCTGTTATTGTAAGAGAAATCGACCAAAGGAAGATGTTGGTCCAATCCTCCTTTGAAGTATATAGAACTTGATCGCAACATGTCTTCTAGTGTATTGATAGTCTGCTTAGATTATCCATCATTTTGATGATGATAATCCATACCAATGTTCAGATTAGTGTTTATAGAATGCTAGTGACTTTCCAAAACATTGAGGTGAATCTTAGATCAAGATTGGATACAATCGATAGTGGTATTACATGAAACCTTACCACTTATATGATGTATATCTGTGTTAGTTGATCTATTGAGAAGTACTATAGAATTGTGATAAAGTGAGATATCTTTGTATAAAAATCCACAAAAACCCATTTATCTTTGTTTCCCATGGATGTCTTTGGAATTCTGGTGACAAATTCCATAGTTATTTTCTCCCATTTCTATGTTAGTATGGGTAATGGTTACATCAGAACCTTAGACTTCTGCCGTTCATCCTTCACTTTCTGACATACCAGACATTTTAATGTATATTTAGTGATCCCCTTCTTCACATTGTCCCATTAATAGCTCTCACAGAGATCTTGATACATCTTTTTACTTCTTGGGTGAATAGAGAAAGTCGAACTATGTGCATGATCCAATAGTTCCTTCTTTAACTTATGATTTTATGTAACACATATCCTTCACCCAAATATCACAATTCCTTCTTCATAAACATTGAACTTTGAGGATTTCCCTTGCCTTAAAGTTTCTACTTTCTTCTAAATTCTCACATCATTCCTTTTCACATCCTTTATATTTTCCAAAATAGACAGTTGAGTAATAATTTGTGAAAGGATTGATGACATTACTTCATTTATGACTCCCATGTCCATCCTTTTCAAATCTAAAAAGATCAGATCCTTATCAATTCTCATCATTGATAAAGATGTAGTATCTTTTCTACATAGAGTATCTGCCACCTTATTTTCTTTACCAGGATGGTAGTGGATTGGGAAGTCGTAATATTTGATGATCTCTAACCATATTCACTAGTTCATGTTAAGCTCTTTATGTGTGTATATATATTTGAGGCTCCTTTTATTAGTATACATCTCAAACTTCTCCCTATAATGATAATGTCTATAGATTTTAAGTGAAAAGATCATATCTACCAACTTTAGATCATGCATAGGATAGTTTTTATCATGATTTTTCAACCAACTTGAGTTGTAAGAAATTAATTTTTCATTTTGCATTAACACACAACCGAATCCATTCCTCAAAGCATCACTGGATACTATAAAAAGTTCTCCACTTGTGGGTAGTGTAAGTATAAGGGTAGTGATAAACCTCTTTTTGAGCTCCTTAAATATTTACTCACATTCTGTCATCAAGAAAAACTTCACTCCCTTCTGAGTTATGTTGGTAAGAGGGTTTGAAAATCACATACAATTTCTCACAAATCAGTGATAATACCCAGCTAACCCAAGGAAACTATGGATATATCTCACAAATTTTGGCCTCAAACATCCTTTAATTTCTTCTATCTTTTAAGGGTCTATATATATCCCATTACTTGTGATGATGTGTCCCAAAAAAGATACATAATTCATCCAGAAATCACATTTGAGGTACTTAGAATAAAGATTATCCTTTTATAAGGCCTTTAGCACAATTTTCAAATTCTCCCCATGATCCTCCTTTATTTTAGAGTATATTAAAATATCATCTATAAATACTACCAAAAATTTGTCAAGGTAATCTCTAAATACTATATTCATTAAGTACATGAAGATTTCTGAAGAATTAATGAGTCTGAATGGCATCACTATGAAGTCATAGTGCTCATACCTTGTACAAAAATATGTCTTGGATATATCTTCCTTCTTCACCCTAACTCCATAATATCTCGACCAAAGATCCACCTTGGAGAAGTATTGTTATCCATATATATGATCAAAAAAGTCATCAATACATGGTATATGGTACTTGTTATTTTTAGTGATCTTGTTGAGTACATAATAATAAATGAAAAGGCACATTGACCCATCCTTCTTCTTGAAAAAACGTACCGGTGTACCCCATAGTGAAGAACTTGGGCGTATGAACCCTTTATCTATATTTTCCTATTGTTTTTTCTTAAGCTTCTAAATTTTCACAAAAACCATCATATATAGAGTATTGGATATCAGAAACTCCCCAGGTATATTCTTGATTGAAAATTCGACATCTCAGTTAAGAGGAAGGCTAAACAATTCCTCAGGAAACACATTAGCATATTCCATCATAATAGGCATGTATTCAAGGATGGTTCTTTCCTTAAACTCAATAATTTGATAAAGATATACTTTCCCATTGGTAATTAATATAAATACTTGAGATAATGGTTCTAAAGAAGATTCATCCTTCTCCTCACACTTTTATAGAATCTGGGGTCGATTCACCATACGAAGAGTGATTTCCTTCTCACGAAAATTTATATTGGATATATATAGGGAAATCCAATACATGAATAAATTTGAATAATATTCCACAAAAGGGAGTATGATTAGGTTTTTCAAAAATTTTATTTCACAAACATTAACAAGGGAGAATTTATATACTTATGATGAAATAATTGCCAAATTTTCTGTTTTCACCAACATCTCTACTTCCATACTTTTTGGTGGTTTTTGGATAGTTGTGCTAAAATTTTTTGATATGGAGGAATGCGTAGAACTAAGTAATATTACCCTAAAATTCAATTTTTTGATTCTGGTTCTACTTTATCTGATATAGAATTAGGTATGAGTACTTTTAAACTGCTGAATACATAAAGGGGAACCCAATGACATTAAAGGGGTAACTTATAAATAAAATTTATTTCCTTAACTTATGAATTTATAGGCTTCAATATATGTTATCCATGGTATAATTCCTAGAATATATTCTTATGGTATTTTTACCTTAATAATGGTTCATAATGAGATTATGAATTTACTAAAGCATATCCCCTGGGAGCATCAAACCAGGTGCACATTAAGGCCCATTTTCTCATACCATGTTACCCTGAGTTAGGCTGAGAACACCTTGTAGGAGTTGTTACTCCTAGGTACATCAGTACCAGAACCACATCCACTTGTAGTATCTAGGAAGGGATTTATCTTATTGATAAACCAATTACTCTATATTAACCAAAATTTAGCAATTTTTTCTCATACTTAGTATCATACCTAAGGTTTTTGATAGAGTTTTCTAATCCTAATCCCAAAAAAAACTAAACTCTTTCTTTGATACTAGTTATGAAAATCATGATCTTTATTACACATTCATACATGATTTATTATATAAAATTACACTCAATACAACCCAGAAGATAAATAAGTCTAGTGTATTTAAGAATTAGGTACATTACATAACAAATTATAAAATGGGATACAAAACATTATTGAACACTTCCTTGACATGATCATAATTTTCCAATGAACTTAAAACTGCATGGGAAAACCTAGGGAAAAACATAATAAAGGGTTGATCTATAAAGCTCAGTAAGAGAATAAATATGGAATAACATGAAGAAGATTATACATGTTAGACACTAGGAATATCAATGGGGCATAAAAAGAGTAGGAATCATAAACATGAACAATGATACATAAGATTTCATGGTAATCATAAAGGCAACATGAGAAATGTGGAAACAACTTTAAACATTACATCATAAACTTAGTTCAAGGATAAATCTTCCAAGACCTCATGGAGGAAAAAGTAACATAAAGGAATTAGGTTTACTCCTTGTCCTAAAATGAAATATCATGATAAAAAACATTACCCAATTCATTGAAGTGCTATCTAGGTGCACCCATCATATTAATTTCATTCTCATGTTTAATTGTGCCACATAGATCATATAACATGGGTTCATTCATCATCATAATTTATTACATGATTAATGAGTGTGTAATATATATAAGTAAATCCCAAAAAAATAAGTATATGTGCATAATGGTGAATAACCTTGATAAAAAATGGGTATTGTGTTCACTACACAATGGTTTTCTCATGGAAAAACATGGTGAAATTTCAGCAGCATGATGACCTTACATAAAAATTCATAAAAAATTGTTGATGGGAATGAAAGGGGTCTATCATATTTTGGAAAAAAAATGGGCAGTAATAGGGACATTGAAATACATTTCCCAACTTTATAAAATGTAAATATAATTCATAAGTTCATAAATAAAAACTTGAATAAATAAGATAAGGTGAGCATCCCTTACGAAATTTCAGCATAGTAATGGATTAGGTAAAGGTCCAAATGAAGGAGGATAAATGACTACTCATTCAAATAAAATCAATTGGAAAGTAAGATAATGATTATAAATGAATTAAAATATAACCAATTGAAATTAAAATAAGTAATTTCAAAAAAGGTTCTTGAATTTGAAAGGAGGAGAGGAAGGTCCCTTAAAAAATTTTGGCATGGTAATGGGTGTACAGAAAGGCTCATAGGAAGGATAAATGATAGTGAAAGTGGATGATATAATTTATAGATCAAATGGAAAGTGAGGGGGATATGGAAGAACATATCCCAACATAATAAAATGTAAATTAAAAGACATAATATAAAAGGTGTTATTGATAAAAGAAGAGAGTGGAAGACCCCTTACTTGAATGTGTGACACTAAAGGCTTGGTACGTATTTATTGAGAGCTTGGGGCTGCCTTAGGAGGACTCTAGAGAGTAAAGGGAAGAGTATGGACATACTACAAGGAGTTTTAGTGAAGATAAATGGGAGATTGAGGGGGTTTATATAGGAAAGTTGGGGGATTTTTTTTTTGAAATAGTTAAGGGTCAAGCCTGTAACACCCCGAGATTTTATGATAAGTATTATTTTTAATTTATTTTATGTCATGTGTTTTATGCTACACCAATATTATCTTGTGCTATACTCAACACCGTATTAGCTTGCAGTATACGCAAAACAATTCATGGATCGTGTTACACACAATTTCAAGTTCATTTGATAGAAGTTATTATACGCAACATTGAGTGTATATATATATATATATATATATTCAATGTATAAATGAAATATGGTTGGATTTTGTTATATGCAACAATAAAGGAGTCTTGCACTACACACAACCCTGACTTGGCTTTCATTACACGCAATCACAACCTTCCTCGATAGCGTGTGTTGTACGCAATACCGGGTTTCACTAAACAATGATATATGGTTATAGTATTATCAAGAACTAGCCGTTATGAATATAATTAACCACATTTTTAATTTTATAACATTATTATTCATCTTATAAATTTTTTAAAACATTTTATGTGAACAAAATAAAATTTTCGGGTAAAATAAGTATTTTTCAAAAAATGCAGTTTTGCCGCCTTTTGATGGCGCACCCACTTTAAATATAGTTTTTGACATGTTTATAAGTTCAATTTTACAAAATAAAATTATTCTTTAGAATAAGGATATAAAATTTTACCTTGGATAAAATTTTCATGTTATTCTGATAACTTTCATATTTTAATGAATAGTAAAAACAGGCTATATTTTAATTAAAAACAAATTTTTTCATCGTAATAATTTATGTTATTAAATTATAATATTGAATGGTCTTAAAGTATAAATATAATATATTTTTACCATTTAATATAATTTATGTAATTAGCATTGATTTTACTTTGAATTCGTAGGTTAAATCAATTCAATCTTTTGTAATGTTTTAAACAAAAACCCGTTTTCTTTCGACAACAAGATTAATTTTAATTTAATTTCTGCAACTTATGTGTCTTGAATTTGGAAAAATGGATTCCATATTTGGAATCAGTGGGTCCAAATTATATTAATAGACTAATTTTTATTTTTGGGCATTATGAATAGTAACTATGGTAAATTTTATTTACCACAGTTAAAGGTAAATCGAGTAATTAAGGGTAAATATAAGATTATAAAATTACCCTAACACCTGCCAAAATCCTATTGTATGACTAAAAGTAGACCCATATCACCTAAGGGTCGGATTAGAATCTTTTAATGGAATTTTTTCCATGAAAATAACTTAATTATTATTAAAACCAAAGAAAGTGACAACATGTCACTCTCTTAAATCTTATAAGTATATTAATTTTAATTTAGTGATAAACTTCATGAAACTTAGAACATGAATAGTCTCCAGAAATATAATGAAATAATCTACATCATATTAATTTATTTATAATTTTTAGGGATTAAATAATTATCATTAATTGTAACACAATAGTGATGTAGAAATTGTTTATCAAGTGAAAAATCAAGAATATAGTTTTTATTAAACTAATAGTAACCATAAAATGCCCAAAAACCTGACCAAAACTTATTGGTAATGTAAATTTAAACCATAATCATCCAATGGTATAATATTTGACCATTTGGGGCCTTATAAAAGTGATTATGACACTTATATTAGTTTATTTTAAATGATTCCAAAGTTGTCACCTTCATAATTTAATAAATATAAAAATTTAAATATTGTTATTTTAAGATGATACATTCGAGTAAAAGTATTATTGTAAAAGTTAATAGATTTATCTTTATCATAGGATTTTATTTTTAATTTTTATGCAACAAATAAGTATATTAAATAATTATACAAAAATGATGTAGTAATTATTTTATTAAGAGATAAACCAAATAAATGGTTTTAAAAATAATAAAATAAATATTATATGAACTATTTATTGTGCTCCACTAATTTTATAGATACATATGAACTTTTTTGAATATATTAAAGCTTTTATTTTGAACATATCTTCTGTATATATTTTATTTAAATTCAAATAAATGAATAGTGTCAAAATTGACACTATTGTAATTTTATAATAATAACATATTATAAAATTGTTTAAAAAACACAAAAATATTTACAAATTTTAAATTTAAATTTATAATCTATAAATTGTTATAAATTATCCAATTATGGACAATTCACAACAAATAAGTAATTATTTTTTATAATTTAAAATTTAGAATGTTATTACCACAAATAAAATTAAATTGATTAAATAAGAATAAATCAAGTTGATAATGTTTAAAATAAATTCCTAACATGTCTAAATTTTATTTTTTGATGAGATTACAACCCTATATCATCTAATATTCTAATATGAGTCATTTTTGGAGGTTTTTAAGTGGGGTGAGATTTATTATAAATTATTATTTTTAAGATTTCCAAAGGTGCCCCTCTCCTCCCTTATAAAAGGGCACCTCCTCCCTCTCTTCCTCACACCAATTTGAGCATTTAATCTCGTCAAAAACCTGCCTATTTCCCTTATAAACTTCCCTATAAACATCATAGAGGTCCTGGTCTTCTTTAAAGACCAATTTTAGTACCTTAAGAGGAGGATTCAAAGAGGCGTGTCAAAGAAGAGGTAATATCCGTTACCGATTCTTTCAATTTTATTTCTTCTTCAACTTCTTCTTCTTTAGTTGTTTAATTATGAAGTAATAACATCAGTATCACTCATATACTGATATGTTATTATAAGTATGAAATAAACATATTTCACCATCTATCCATCCTATGGAAAACGAAATCACCGCGCGTGCGTACGTACGGAATACCGTCTCCACGCCGTGGTGTAATCTATTTTCCACCACCACCTTACTTGGATGGGTATAATGGTGAAAGTAATGAATATATATGATTATTGTAAAGTGATATTGATTCTGTAATATTATACATACACTTTAATACAATTCGACGATCATGGGAATGATATCATCGCTCGTGCGTACGTACAGAATACCGTCTCCACGACGCGATGAGAATCACTCTCCATGATAACCATTCAAGAATGATTATAAAGTATATATGATAAGTAATCATGAAATATATGACATAATAATTCTATTGGATTTATATATATATATTTATGTCATCTACTTAATTCCATTCAATTCAATAAGGAAACGAAAACAGCGTTCATGCATACGTATGGCCTACCGTCTCCATGAACGATGTATTTCTTTCCATTTATCGATCCATTATATATATGTATATTATGAATATATACTATATATAAATCATGTTTTACATTTTTTATGTAATTAATCATGATCTAAGTAATCATATTAATAATTACAAGTTAAAACATGAACGACAAATGAGATGATTTTACCCAAAACGCTACTTTAACATGAATTTACAAAAGAACGGGTAATATAAAGTCATAAGTGAACCATATATGATATAATAACAATTAATATGATTCTATAATAAGTCAATGACATTATTTAAATCATTATATAGGAGTTTTGGATACGTACGAAGCATATCGGACCTAAGGTAAGGGATAATTTTGCAAATCTCATTTTTATCCGAGATTTCTTATTCGTAAGTATTTACTGGGGTTATTGAAATCGTCCATGTAAAAGTTTTATAAAAGTGTATTAATGAATGTTTAAAGTCCTTTTTACTAATTTTTGACTTTTTTAATTTTACTACATGGTATTTAAGGAATCTTTCTTTTGTTTATGTTACAAGGTACTTTTTTTGACTTTTCCAGCAAAAGTACGAGAAGAATGTTTTTTTATCTTATATGGCATGAAAGGATTTTTACAGTTTTATAAAGCCTTATTTTCATGAAGCTTCCTCTAAAAGTTTTCATGAATATTTTCAACAAAATATCCTTCTTTTAAAATTGCATGATGTTTTGTGAAAAGAAATTGATTTAGAAGAAGAAAGGATATTTTCCTCAAGAATTCATTTCAAGTATTTTATCAAAACCATTTTTCATCTAAGATGACATTATTTCATATATTTCAAGTATAATGTCTCTATGATTTACATGGTTTCACTTTTATTATTATGAAATGATATCCATTTATTTTATATGGATTATGTGATGATGGGATGATATTTATGAAACCCATTTTATTTATTGGGTTATTATGAATGATGTATGTTTATTTTGTGGAACAAGTAAGAATGATTTCATTATGAGATGGGTGGGACCTATATCTCCCTCCAATGCATTGGGTAAAGATTTATATCTCATGAGATAGACATGGCTGGAATGACAAGTTAATCCGGTTCAGTAATACAGGACTGGAACGAGGAGTGAACTCGATTCAGAAAGGGACTTTGTCCACTAAGATGGTCTTGGTAGCAATGCCTTGGATACTATGGAAATCATTACATGTGATTAATGGTTTCCAAAATTACATGTTTTATTCCCATGATATTTTATCATGGTTGATGTTCCATTATTATACATGCCTTACGTACTTCCACGATTTATGTCTTTGCTCAAGATTTTGATGTTTAAATTTCATGTTCAAGTTTTTGCTTTCAAATGTTTATGGATTGTTTTATGTTCTCTATGTTTACCTTTACTGGGCATTTGAGCTCATCCATTTTATGTTTTATTTTCCCCAGGATATAAAGAAATGTTTTAGGTAAGAAAAAAATGGAAGATCTTTATTGGGAGATGTTGAAGATCTTTCACCACGATTAGAAGATTTTATTCCGAGTTTCCAAAGACACTAAACTATTACAGTCCTTGTGTGTCTGTTTTTGTTATGTATTAATTATTCCACAAAAGTAATGTAATGTCCATGTACGTCAATCTTTGGGTCTCTACAAAGACCCCTTTATTGAACATAACAAAGATAGAACCTATTTTAGGACTGGAAAGAGTGAACCCATTACAAGAAGGGAAAATGACTTAAAAAAGGTCAAAAAGATCATAGAAGTCCAAATGAAAAAAATACAAGTAGGCACTAGGAAGCCTCATCACCCCCCATCACCGGACTATGAAACAATGAGATCAATGAAAATAATGTGTCACCCCCTCTGCCAAGATGTTTCACCATGATGGTAGGACAACATGGAAGAGAACCTCTCCCACCAACATGGAAATATGGAGGAGAGATGAATGAATGGTGCTGGAACGCCCTTACCTCTTTCAAGATGACCACCTGACAAATCATGAAATGAACTCTCAGTAACTTCAACCTGATGCAATAGAATATTAGACTACAAAAAATGAGTAACTTCCATGGAAAGGTACCCATCTATCCATCAAAGTGATGATTCATGGTTAAATAATGGGTGTCATCACACCCATACCTTTTTTGAGGCCACCCACCTAGTGAATCTAGTAAAATGCTGTGCTTCTTATGAATTCAACAAGGAAAACTAGTGCCCATGAATAAATATTCCCCCTAAGAACAAACTAAACCAAGAAGACCAAAGCATAACATGATGAAAATCACGTGAAACACTCCTGAGCAGTGAAAAACTATAAGAAATCAAACTTAAAGAAAAAATGAGACAAAATAAAACCCGTAAGAGTGCCATCATCCATGTTAACCAAATTAGATCCAGATTCACACCCATCATCCAATCAAGAACCATATGAAGGGAACCAACCTGATCTTCAACCACATCACCAGCGTCATGCAACCCAACCACCGATCAAGCCATCAGTGCCTCTGACCCAAAAACAGAAATCCACATGAACTCCTTATCTATTTCATAATGATTACTGAAACACCAAACACCACCGCTCACCCCAAAATATGTCCAAAAATTGAACACCACAACTAGACCACCACATACCACCGCATATGGGAGAGACATCGTCTGATGCCTAAAAGTGATCAGACCTCCACCTACCATCGAACAACCACCAACGGATGAACCTATGGCACTTGAGAGACCCATGAATCAACAAAAGACCGTAAATTCATGCTGAGGTATCTTAGATCTAAAATAGATTTGGGGATGCGAATGGATAGTAAGGTCCCACATGAAGCTGATGATGATAGTTGGACGAAACGAGTAGATTAAAGAGTGGGAGATGTCTTCAAATAAAATTTGTGAAAATACACCAAAAAAATGAGCTTAGAAAACACAGTGTGGCCATGAGACATGAATGATATCAAACCATAATAGATTAATGCACATTCCCTGGTGACTACGGTGTCATCAGTAAGCCTTTATTGTGTCAGGAAAGGAGGCATATTTCTTTATTATTTAGTTTTTGGAATCTACATAATAAAATATCCAAAACCAAAAACCATACCATGGTTCTTTCCCATGGTTTCAACCAAAAAAGAGTGTTTTATATTATTTTATAATTCCAAGTTCCTAAATTATTAAAATATTACCGTTGGTTATGTGGAGGTGAGTCACACTCTTATTGGAATGATTTTAAAACCTTAAAATATATCTTATGTTTTGGATGATTCAAACAGGCTTTATAAAATAAATAAAATAAAATAAAATTAAAATAAATTTATTTTAAATTAAAACATATATTTGGATGTGTATCACATTTATATTAATTATTACATCACATTTGGTTCATTATGATGCCATAAAACACAAATTCCATTTATACAGTATTTAATTTTTACCTGAAGATTCGACTGTCTTAGAAAATTATGAAAAATTAACCATTGGATAATTTCAAAATTTCGATTCCAAAAGTAATATTTATTTTATCTAAATAATTTTCTAAATATGTGAATTTTTAATTTTAAAATAATAATTGATATTTATTGAAAATGATGGGTTTTTGATAATAACAATTTTCAAACCCTGATAAAAATTACATTTGAATTAATAAAAATTATATGATCATTTATATTTGATAAAAAATATTTAATAAAAATATTACATTAAAATATTATTTATTTCAAAAATCCATTAATTCATAAATTCATTAATTGAATTTGAATATTAACCAAAAATACAATTTGTGCTTTATTGTATCAAAATAAAAATCATTTAAAAAGTAACAATAATAGGATTAAAATATATTCATTATTCTATAAATAATGATGTACATACTCATATCAATAGGGTCTTGATTCATATACCTTTAATACACCAAAAAAATACCTAAGAGTAAGGTAAGTAATGGTGGGACTTTCATGGGGTGGTTTGGCAAACATGGTTTGGACCGTGATCTCGATGAGATTAAAATTATCTCGTAAATGGTTTATCTCATAATTAAGTTATTGGATATTATATTGGGCTTGGTCTAGAGAAAATCCCAGAAATAATATCTCCCTTAAAATACTTGATAATTGGATTTATACGGCACAATCCTACTGGTTGTGGCCATCAATTCCTTTGTTTTTTTCAATTGGGTTTTTAAAACCCTATATTTATACTTGTTATGAGATCCCTATTCAATAGATATATTACCAATAGTAATAATACTTAATGGAAATTTAAATCCAATTTTATATAATATAGAAAACAATGCATGTGTTTTCTATAACCATATTAGTTAACAAGAAATTTAATTAAATCAAAATGGGAATTTTATACATAATAGTTCAGGTTGTTACAACATTAATTTCTGTGGTACATGATATAGTGTTATATCTAAATTTACCTTCCATAGAGATGTACCACATTCATTATAGTTATTAAGTTTAGTTGTTTCCTCCCAAAATAAACTACAATCTTTCAAAAAAGCATGAATTTCATTAGTAGAAAAACTAAGCTGCTTAATTAACTTCCATGTCTTATAATGATTTAAGGGATATCAACACCATCAGGAAGAAAGTACTTCAAATTGGTAAGAATATAATAAATAGAAGTATTATAAATTACATAAATGGATTTTTGTTGATATAACAACATTAAAAATTCCAAACTTTTTATTTTAGTACATTCCTAATATACAGGAGTTCTAGAATCATCTGTTATATTTTTTACTCTCTCAACATCATCATCTTAAGCCTTTTCTTAACATGTATTGATATAATTTCCTTCTTGCACTGGAACATTATCTCTCTTATGATGATGCAAAGATGGAAACCCATCAAATATAAAATTCTCTACACCACTTATTTCCTTCCATTCATGAATAGTAGAAGATTGTATCATCTCTCCATTATGATACCAAACACAATAGTTTGTTTTAAATAAAACTTTTTTATATGGTAGATAACTTATTTCCAACTTAACCATGGTCTTCTAACATAATTATAACAAAGACACTGTATTTGACCTCTATATGAAGCACTGTAAAGTGAAAAATCTAAAAAAGTTTCTGAATTCTCTTGAAACTTAGTTGAAATCCAGTTAGCATGATACATCCATATTCTATCCATTCTATTACTGGGAAAAAAGTTATGTTCCAATCAACAATGTAAGCCAAAATTACAATCATATCTAAATTCAAATACAAATTAAAAGTATAGTATAGAGGAAATTAAATAACACTAATAGGAAACCAAATTTAATACAATTCATGATGTGAGTGACCATTATAGAATAATCTACTATCCATACCAACAAATAACAAGGAATATTATAAGAAAAAACCAAGGCATAATCATAGAAATACAAATAAGGTGCATGTATTACAATAATTAACAACTAAGGAATACAAAAATAAAATGTTTATTTCCTATCCATAAGTCTTATCATTTGAAAAAATAATTGAGGACAACATTTAGTCATAAAAGGATTTTATTTAAGGTTAACATTACTTATATTATTAAAAAATAAGGAAATGTATAACCTAAAGGTCTAAATTATGTCCATTAATTAGTATCTTTTAGAGGATATAATGTATACCTAAACATTACAATAATTATAGAGTTCACTATATATATGAAAACCTAAATAAATGGTATTATATATTTATGATGCCCTTATATTAAATGTTACATAGTATCTTAGAAAATTTACTTGGGAAATAGGAAAATATAAGAAAAGGGTGGGAATGAATACTTAGTATGGGACAAAAAATCACATAACATACATAAATAAATACATGATTTTGGCATAAATAAAATTCAAGAACAAATGATGAAAATAATTAAATAAAAATTTAATAATAACCATAACATAATTATAGAAATGTAAAATTTGATATATCATAAACATATAATTGAGGCCCAGTTCTTTGAAAACAAAACCATATTGTAGGGACACACCCTTTACCCTATTTTAATTATCATATGGGACCTAAAAGTTGATTAATGGGTTATATAAATCTAACCCCCATTGTTCACATATAATATCCAATTAATTCTTCAACCAAAGTTAAATGTACATTAATATTATTTATCTTCTTGGTTTTAAATGATACATAAAATATCTAATAAATGCTCAATGAAAATTTTTATATAGAAAAATTTATTATAACATTACATGATCCTAAAAAATGGAGATATTTTTTAGGTCATACTTGGGATACTAATTTATCTCTATCCTATATATTTATGAGTATTTATGATCAAACAACACTATATTTTTATTATAATTATCATTTTAATGGATCAATATATCAATAATTATTGTCATAAAATAGGGGATATAATTGGTTCATTCTCAAAAAATAAAAATTCTCATCCTTTGAAATGACATATTTTAATTATCATAAGGTTCACATATTTTTATTTAATAAATATATTAAAGTGTTTTTAGTTAGTGAAATAAAATTTTGATATGAATTATAACATGAAATGAATAATAAACATCAAAGATTACCAAGACCTACTAATATGTCTTTGGATCATAATATAATTGAAGGATTCAATTAATTAAAGTAGAAATCAAGTGACAAACATAGTTCTGGTTCCTATAGAATCATCAAAAAAACCCAAAACCTATTTATGAGTAATAAAACAAGAAATAAAGGTAATGAAAAATATTAGAATACATTTTAAAAATCAGTATCAACATCTAGTGGAATCACATGCATAGATAAAAATGAAAATAAAACCTAGGAGAAGAGAAGATGGATTTAGAACTCATAAATTTGATGTCGAAGAAGATCAAAAACAAAAAATCCTTGAATTAGGGAAAATAATCAGAGAATAGAATCGACCATCAATCAGGTGAGGGGAGAATAAATAACTGGACGTAAGTAAAACTTATAGATCACAACAAAAAATTCTATAAATGGATGAATATCGCCTACCAATGTGGAGAAAAGTCTCTAGAGGAGAGGAGGGGGGATACCGATATCGTACAAGGGGAGATGAATAGGGATTCAAAAATGATGAGGGGAGGGGGAGCCTGAGCACTGCCAACTATTTCAAAGAGATATAACCATGTTTTTCAAAAAACCATTGGTATAACTTAATCTATACCAATAGTTTTTTAAAACTGTGGGTATAGCTTTGGGAACAACATCTATACCCATGGTTTCTATAAACATTGGGTATAGATATGTTAGGATAGACCCAGTTTTTAATAATGAGAGTAATGAAAAAATTGATCACCTCATGTAAGGTAAGTAGTTGAAGGGAATGGATAAAATCAAAGCTAGTGGGGTCATTTGTATATTTATATACTGATCATTATTCCACTACCAGTTTTCTTTCATCCTCCCTCATATATTGGTCTTCCAAACCAGACTAGACAATAATATATTTCAAAGGATCTATGTATTCCTATAGTCATTTTATCATCTCATATGTATCTAATTACATATTTGTTTTCTCAAAATATGTTCTAGGTGGCACTCCAAAATCCACACCTATAACACAACCATATTGTTCTGGCCGCTTAAAAGCTACTAAAATTAGTCTTTATTCAGGTACAATCAATGTTGATTATTATGTCTAAACCGTATAAAAAATATATAAACATAAATAGATATTTTTATGTAATATTATTATAAAGTATAATGAGTTACTATTATGTCATACTTACACATGATTCCCATACTTCTTGTATATTTTCATCAAATACTTTACTCTATTTACGTAGGCCTCCTTCCATAGCACATGACATGGGATGGAAGTGGATTTGGATTTTGATTCCTCAATCTTCATATAAAAAAGGAACATTTATTGTTTCATATCATATAAAAATTTTATTATAGATTTAAAATACATACCATTTTCTTTTAAAGTGAAGCATACTCCATCCCTACTTTACAATAGGGGTATATTGGGTTTTCTACCCATTTTTTATTTTTAGCACTCCTTTTATATTTCATAAATTAATTTTTTTGAATCAAATTGGTTAAAATAAATAATGTAAAATAAAATATTATAGACTACATTACACATGGAATGATTTATCATTATGATGAATAATGAATTATTTCCATGTATTTTGGTTTATAATGTGTGAATACATAATTGGTGGGTGGGGATTTACTTTACCCTCAACATCCTTGAGATGATGCTTTGTAATAAGTGTTTGGAAGCCTCTATAAGATTTTCCAGTGACTATTAATACATATTTCTTATATAAATCATCTAAAATAAATGAAATATACAAGGGATAATTAAAAGTAAATCAATGTTTCATTATATAAATTTTCATTAAAATATAGAAAGTATATTGTAACATTACCTTAATATCTTCCCAAAGGGCTTCATTCAATACATAAAAGACCTAGTTCCACATATCTATATAAATTGTAACTTGAATTATCATTGTGATCCCAACATAACTAATTAACATTGAATTTTTGTCATTAATAGGTTACCTTCATTGATTCTAGATGATATGAAATTCCACACCCTTTCTTCTTACCTTGTTAATATTATTTAACACAATGATGCTACATTGTTCTTGTTTTTTCCATCAACATGTTTTTGATCCCTTAATAATTATATAGTTTTAGAATCAATCATTAGTTATTCCTTAGGATTAGTAACACCATCGTTTATAGAAGTCATTATCTATATGAGTAGTCAAACATTTAATTTAGATTACATAAATATAGTAGAAAATGCATAATATTATGAGGAAAATCATACTATATTAAAAAAACTCCAACCTACTCATTGAACTATATTTTTTTATTTAAAGGTTGAAGGGATTTGTATCCTATACCAAGTATCAAAATACCCTCTTTTTCCACTTTAATGTAAATAAATTGTCTACATTGGGTCTACCATGAAATGATTGTGATATACCTATTAAAGGGTTATCATCAGTTGAATTTTCTTATGACCTTGTAGTTGTTTTAGTCACCAAAAGGATAATTGACCAATTGTTATTTACTAGATCTGAGACATAAAACACCTACATTTCTTATGATACCATTATAAATGACTCACCCTTATAACCATCCTAACTTAAATTAACCTTTAAGGATCCCAATTCATCAACTTTCATTTCAATCCTATTGTCAAACGATTTTCAATAGAAAATTGACACTTAAAATTCGATATAATCCAAATTTTATATCTATTGATGCTACTGAAATATGAAATATTATCATAAATTGGATTTATATCCTTATAACTAGATACGTGCATCACTTCCACCACAATCCTAACTCCACTTTTTTTCATCGTACTTTGTTCATCTTGATCCTTTGTATAAAACGTAAAACCATTAATTAAAAAACCAATATAAGATGTAAAAATTACATTTGGTCCCTTGGAAATCCATAAAATTCATTTGATAATTTAATTTATATTTTCAAATAACTTTTTATAAATATAATCTCGAAACCATCCTATAGATTGATTATTATATGTATTTGATATACATTTATCAACCCTTGATGGATTCAAATGTCTAAGTATAAGGAACCAGCCTTGAAACATTACTTAATATTTAATTTTAGACAAGGAAATACATTATTACACATTTATGATCTTTTGGGTTTATATTTTTTGAGAATTAGGATATCTTAAATACACAACATACCGCATTCATACAAAGAGGATACTACTAAAAATAATATCCATTTTTTTTCAAAATATAAAACATTAAAACTTAAAACATGTTTTCTTTGACAAAAATCCATACCATTCATCATAAATTCATTATTTATATTACCCATTTTTATATCCTATTAAAAACATTTTTAAATCTTGGGATGAGTATAAAACTCAATAAGGGACATAACGAAAGAAATTGTTAGTCAAGTGATAACATAGAAAGCATTAAAATACACAATCATAAAAACTCATATGCATAGAAACATCATGTAGTTGACTTGGAGCATATTTACCATATCACTCTTACATTCACCCTTACACATGGAATTAACTTTTTGTCAACTTCTATCTCCAGAGTACCCAATGTATTGGAGAGCTATAATGGGGATCACCCGTCAGATCTTGAGCTATAATGGGATCAACCCAACATATCTTGAGCTATAATGGGGATCACCCATCATACCATGAGTTATAATGGTCTCAAACCAACATAAATATTTTCCAAGTAACATATCATGAATAAATACTTCATAATGCATTTACACCCTTAAGCAAAACACATTCACATTTCAAAATACCCTTTTTCATAAAAATCACTCTTAGAACATAAACACTGCACACACAAAATAATGAAAAATTATTATTAAAAAATAACTATAAAACATATAATGGAGAAATTATAGTATTAAAAAATCATAAAACCATAAGATAACACTTGTGACATAAAAAAATAACAACCTCTTTAGATTTCATAAAGAAGACATCTAAAACGATTTAAAGAGGAAAGCCCTTTATAAATTCAATAACATTTAACAGAGAATTGATTAAATTAAGGGAATATGTATATATACAATAAATAAAAATAATACAACATAATATAAAAAAATTACATTTCAAAAATCCTCTTATCATGACAAAATAACCATTGAAGTTGAAGGCAAACACAAAGAATGGAAATTGGGTTTAAAATTCACTTAAGAAATTTCAGCATGGTATCGGGTGTACATGGGCAGGATTAATGAGAGATAAAGGGTAATTTCATAATTAATAGATCATAAGGTTAGTATGGGGGAGGTTTAAAAATAGACCCTATCCTTATGAATTGAAAATAAAAGAGAACAACATAGAGTAGATTCTTGGATAAAATTGAGAAAGAGAGAATCCCTTACCTTAGGTTCAACTTACCTCAAATGCATTTAAAAATAATGTATGAAGGTTAAAATAGTATTATTAATATTTTAAATATAAATATTAATGTTTATAACACATTCCATGATCATTTTATAACATCATTCCACTAATTCATTAATAATATTTTGTTAATTCCATTGTTTTTGGGTGCATTCTTCACATGGTTCCCATGATCGGTTCATGATGGATATTCTTATCGATTGGAATTAGAACTATAGAATTGTAATGTAATGGTATTTAAATACTTCAGGAACCATAAAATATACCATTTATCATTTTTAATTTTTACATTATGATGATTCATAAGTTAAAACATTATTGATATTTGTTTAGGTCATTTTGGCGATACTTCGATCATAATGAACTCATTTTGTTTTATAAACTAATAAAATGTGTAAAAAATGATTCCAAAACCTTATATAAGATATAATACATAAATTATAATCTGGTTAAACCATAATTTTTTTTCATGACCAGTCTTGAAGGAAGTAAAATAAATTGAAATCACATTGTCCATGATGTCGGTAAATCGACACATCACAGATGAAATTTTCATTTCTAGAATAAGTGAGAGATGAGAAGAAGTATAATGGTGAATCTTCAATAAAAATGATGAAATGTAGAATATTTAAGGTACTGTGTCATTTAAGCCTATTGGATAAGGGTTGGTGAGTAAAGAAGAATAATTGAAAGGAAAATAAAAAAAAGAAAGAAAACAAAAGAGGATGTTCACCTCTTGATCTCTTTTCCTTGAGATCCTTCTTAAGGCCCTTGGTTTTGGCCTTTTGGTGACACCATTAGATCTTGGACGTGGGGAAGTGGTTTTAGAGGAGTATTTGGCATAACTTAGGTAAGGATCAAGGCTTGAGAGGTGTGGGAGGAATAAGGGAATGAGGGTGGTATTTATAGTGAAGGAGAGGAGAGGTTTTACATTATTTAAATCATTAGTTTAATATGTTTGCTCAAGAATATGAATAGTATTGATTGATGTGAAAAAAATAGTAATGAGTTCAAGTGGGTTTGAAACAAGTGGTCTTACATCATCCTTTCATCACATATGATGCAGTAAAACAAGTATTTAACATTTATTGTAATTTATCATATTTTATTATTCATAAAAAAATTCAAGTATTTCAAAAAATTACTGAAAAATTAACCCCAACCATTTTTTGATGGGTAGAATCCAAAAATGAACTCCATTTTATCAAAATAATTTTCTAAATATGATAAATTTAGTTTCTAAATAAAATAATATTTTATTCTTAAAATAACAATCACTACTGGAAAATAGGTCTATACCCACAATTTTGCAAAAAACTGTGGGTATAGGGATAGTATGTGAACCTATACCCACGGTTGTGCCAAAAACTGTGGGTATAGTTTTCTTTTAAGACCTATACCCACAATTTTGGAGAAAACCATGGGTATAAGTTATTTTTCGATGACCTATACCGATGGTTCTTCAAAACCGTGGGTATTGGGGTTTTTTTAAGACCTATACCCACGGTTCTCCAGAACCATGGGTATAGGTTTCCCGCTTTATGGTGGGGAAAGAAAATTAGGCGGGACACGAAAAAAATTTGGCAGGAATACATTTTTTCACGGTTTAGATTAATATATTTACTTTAATATAAATGCATACTATCAGAAATTATTCATCTTGGTTGGTAAAGCCTTCTCCGCGGGTGCTGTAGGTCGCGCGTTCAATTTCCGTAGTTAATATTTTTTGAAACACGAATAATATTAATATATATACGTAGATGTTTTTATATATATCAAATGAAAATGATAGTTCGGTTGGTCCCTTGATGAGGCGCTGCCGTGAGGCGCTTTGTGAGATGCTGGTTCGAATCCCTCTGGCCGCGTTTTTCGAATTTAAATACCGCACTGGATTATATTAATATATATACCCAGATATATGTATATATAACAATTAAATATCATAGCTTGGTTGGTCCGTTGGTGGGGCGCGCCTGTGAGGCATAGCGTGAGGTGTGGGTTTGATTCCCCCCAACGCTGGAATTTTTGAATTTAAATTCCCCACGGTTTGAAAACCGTGGGGTCTATTGTGTGCCATGCTGGAACAACGTTGTGACACATTTGACTCCCATATACCCATGGTTCTCCAAAACTATGGGTATAGGATGAGACCCCTATACCGATGCCTTTCCAGCCCACAGTTCCCAAAACTGTGGGTATAGGCTATACCCACGGTTTTGAATCGTGGGTATAAGTCATTTTTCCAGTAGTGAATTTTAAACAATTTATTTACTTATTCCAAGATTTGGGTATATCATACTTTAAATCAAATATTATATATATATAATATAATTTGTGATGTTAATATTTATTAGGGTATGTTACTATTTATATGGGTAACATTTCTATTTATAAGAGTATGTTACTATTTACCAAAAAATTAAGTTGGTATTATCAGAATCTAAATAACTCACTGATTGCAATTGTGTATGTTAATTTTTTGAAATTAAAAAAACAGAAGTGGGAAAATTAAGTTTAGTGATAATTATAACTATATAATTAAAATAATGTTTCATGAATTTAAATTTACTTTTAAAACCTTAGGGTGTTACATTATCTCCACCTTCTAGAAATTGCGTCCTTACAATTTTATTTACTTTTTAAACAAGTGATCATACCTTTACCTCATAGAATTTTCAGATTCCCATGTTGCTTCTTCAACCTTGTGGTTTCTCCACCAAACCTTTACGTGGTGGATTACCTTATTCTGCAATACTTTCTCTCTACGATCAAGAATCTGAACTGGTCTCTTTTCATAAGTAATGTTCTCTTCTAGCTGAACTGCTTCTGGGCTCAGAACATGAGATGAATTTGGTACATATTTTCTCAACATCAAAACATGAAAAAAATTGTTTACTTGAGACAAAATCATAGGAAATGATACTCGATATGAAACTAGTCCAAATTTCTCCAAGATTTCAAAAGGACCGATGAATTGTGGACTTATCTTTCCTTTCTTACCAAAATGAATCACACTTTTCCAAGGAGAGATTTTAAGGAAAACATGGTCACCTACCTTTAAAGAGAAGTATTTACTTCTATTATCTACATTACTTTTCTACCTGCTCTGAGCTGTCATCATGTGCTATCGGATCATCTTCACTTTCTCAACCACTTTCTCTACTAATTCTAGCCCCATCAACTTTCTTTCACTGACTTCATTCCAAAATACTAGAGTTTGACACCTCTTCCCATACAATGCCTCAAAAGGTTCCATCTGTATACTGGAATGAAAACTATTATTAGAAGAAAACTCAACTAAAGAAAGATGTTGAGCTTGAAGAATATCCTCTACGGTTTGAATTTTTCGTTCTTACTTCCCATCTTATTGAGGATGAAAGTCTATCCTGAAATCTAATTCTTTTACCAACTATTTTTGAAGGCCCTTACAAAATTTAAAATTGAACTTGGGATCCCAATCATATACAATGAAAAGAGTCACACCATGTAACCTGACAATATCTTTGAGGTATAGTCAAGAATACAGATCTAAAGGCATTGTATCTCAAATAGAAATAAAATGTGTAGATTTATTCAGCTGATCAATAATAACCTAAATCACATTGTTACCCCAAGAAGTCTTTGGTAGTCCCACAATGAAGTACATGGATATATTCTCCTATTTCTACTCTCGCACCGATAAAGGCTGAAGTATGCCCTTCGGTAACTGCCTATCTACTTTAACTTGTTGACATGAAAAAAATTTCATGGTAAAATCCAAAGTATACCTTTTCATTCCATCCCACCAATAATACTCTTGAAGGTCTTTGTACATTTGAGTGCTTCGAGGATAAACTGGAAATAGAGAACTATGATCTTCACACAACAATTCTTTCTTCAACTGGGAATCATAAGGCACACACAACCTTTTACCAAATCTTAAAAAACAATATTTATCAAGGTTAAATTCTCTAAACTTACCCATTTTAACTGATTCTACCATTTTATGTAGCTCATGGTCTTCCTTCTGTTCTTACTTAATTCTATCTGAAAAAGATTACTACATTGAAACCTAAAACAAAACAGAGCAATTTCCTACACCAATAGCTTCCAAGACAAGATTTATCAAATCATTTACCAAAGTATCATGTTCCAAATGTATCATAGTTAATTTAGCATTACTTTTCTGACTCAATGCATCGGCCACTCTGTTTTATTTCCCAAAATGGTAATGAATCATGTAATCATAATCCTTGATTAGTTCTATCCATATTCTCTATCTCATGTTTAATTCCTTTTGAGTGCATATATACATAAAAATTTTATGGTCAGTATATATTTCACATTTGGCTCCATATAAATGATGCCTCTAAATTTTTAAAGAAAAAACCACAACTGCTTATTCCAAATATTATGTAGGGTAATTTAACTAATGGGGTTTCAATTGATGTGAAGCATAAGAAATTACCTTATCATTATGCATCATAACACAACCAACTAACTTCAGAGAGGCATCAATATAGATGAAAAATTCACCATTTTTGGAAGGTATAGTGAGAACTAAATAATTAAACAATCTTCTTTTCAATTCCTAAAAACAAACATCACATTATTCTATCCAAAACAATTTAACCCCTTTTCGTGTTACCTTAATTAGAAGGATAGATAACCGTGAAAAGTTTTAACAAACTGTCAGTAATAACCAACTAATCAAAGAAAACTATGAATCTCTGTAACATTTGTAGGTCTTATACATTTATTAACCACTTTTTTTTTGGCAGGATCAACTATTATTCCATCCTTTTTTACAATGTTCCCAATAAAAGAAATCTTTTGTAACCAAAAATCACACTTTCTGAATTTTGCATATAGTTTCTTTACTTTAAAGGTTTGAAAGAAAAACCCTTAGATGTTTTTTATGCTCCTCTTTACTTATATAATATACCATAATTTCATAAATAAATACAGCCAAAAACTTATCCAAGAACTCATGAAATATTCTATTCATAAGATCTATGAATACAACAGGTAAATTAGTTAACCCAAAAGGCATAAATAAAAATTCATAATGACCATATCTGGTACGGAACGTAGTCTTTGGGATGTCTGTATCCTTTTATTTCAACTAATGGTACCCCAACCTCAGGTCAACCTTAGAAAATTCTGTGCTCCCTGGAACTGATCAAAAAAATCATTGATATGAGGTAAAGCATACTTTTTTTTAATAGTAATGTTATTTAAGGATCTATAATTAATGCAAAGTCTCATTGAACCATCGTTATTCTTAATAAACAAGAAAAGAGCACCCCATGGTGAAGTGCTCAGTTGGATGAATCCTTTCTCTAATAATTCTTGTAATTACTTTTTGAATTCCAGAAGTTCCATTTGAGCCATTTAATAAGGGGTTTTATAAATTTTCTTAGCATCAGGAACTAAGTCAATAGTAAAATCAACCTATCGATCATGAATAAAACTAGGTATATTATTAGGAAAAACATCCAGTTATTCATTTACCACTGATACATCATTAATCTGGATACTTCTCTCATCTTCAAAAATATGGTCAAGATAAATTTCATTTCCATATTTTATCAATTTATTAGCTTCATAATATGTTATCAATGGTATGTGTTCATTCCTATACACAAACTGAAATTATTTCTAAAAAAAACTTCTTTTTCTCTGTAATCTATCTTAGTATGATAAAAATAAAGCCAGTCCATAACCAGAATAATATCAAACTCTACCTGAGAAAAAACAATAAGGTTTGCAGGTAAACTCTTTCCACAAACAAATATAGGTAGATTCTTATAATTTCTTTTTGCCACAATATTTCCTCCAGGTGTTTTTCCCATGAGTTATGGTTTTATTTCATGGGGTTGAATTCCCATTTTTTCTAAAAGTTTATTAAAAATGAAGGAATGTGTAGACCCTGAATCAAATAAAACATTTGGAAAATCTCTAAAAATACTAAATTTAACTGACACCACCTCATTTTATGGATCAACATCTACTGAAGTGGTTGAAAAGGATTTTACCACACCCTTTTACTTCCAACCTTACTAATTTCCTACCTGGGTGACTAGCTTCAGACAAACATTAGCAAAATGAACCAATTCCTTACATTTAAAGAATCTCACCACCATATTCCCATTAATTTTTAGATCATTTTCCTTGATCTCACAAGACAAGTGTCCAAACTTTCCACATTGGTATAATTTACTAGAATTTACAAGATATTAACCTGGATGCCTTTTACCACACCTTTCACAAGAAGGGAAATTGAGTTTCTTACCTCCATATTTCTTCAACAAATTCTTCCCTAAAGCCTGCCAACCTGACTGATTATTATTCTTATCATCATAAGGCATATACATGTCAGTAAACTCCATCTTCACTTTTTTTCTCATAACAAACAAGTTTCTCATAACTTTTAAACTCTCATGAATCCAATTCTCTTCACAAAAATGGTTTCAAACCAGAGCAAAATCTATTAATTTTACTATAAACATACCAAGTAAAATTTGGTACGTACCTAGACAGTATTGTAAAATTGGATTCATATGATGCCACAAAATCATCATCTTTCTACTTAATTTACAAGAATTGTTTCTCCATTCTAAGTCGAACAGTTTTAGGAAAATATTTTTATAGAAAAAGACTCTTAAAATCATACCATTCTAGAATGTCAAGATCATCTATTTCTCTAGTATTCTTAACCAGATACCACCATTCATTGACTTCACCTTTCAAATGATAAATGGTTAGTATTACCTTTTTACATTCCAAACATCCCATGACATCAAATATATTTTCTAAAGTGTTGATCCATCCTTTGTCTATCACTAGATCTGTGGTTCCACTAAATGCTGGAGGATGATGCCTCATATAATTATCCACAAAAGACATGTTTCTTTATGGTATATCATGTTCCTATCTAGAATGGATACCATTACTATTTATTTCTTAATTAAACTAAGCCATTTCTATCACAAATTGCTCGGTTCCAATTCCCACCATTCCAGGCAAAAAATTCAGACATACATTAGCCTCTTGGTGCCTTCCTACTTCAACATCCCCATTTATTCTATGGAAAACCATTTTGAACAGACATATATTAGATGAATCAATATGGTAATATTTAAATTCTATAACATTTCAATTTATCCATACAGTAAAAATCATTTATGGTATTATCTTAACATCATCCTAACACTGAAAGTTATCTAAACCATCCTCTGATACCAACTATAAAGACCTAGACTTGAAACGTTACTTAATCTTAAATTTTAGTTAAGAACATACATTATTACACATTTAGGATCTTTTTGGGTTTATATTTTTAGATAATTAGGATATATTACATACATAACATACCACATTCATATAAAGAGGATAATACTAAAAATAGTATCCATTTTTTTCAAAATATAAAACATTAAAACTTAAAACATGATTTCTTTGACGACACTCCATATCATTCATCACAAATCCATTATTTCTCTTACCCATCCTTATATACTATGAAAAACATTTTGAAATCTTAGGATGAGTATAAAAATTATTAAGGGATATAAAGAAATAAATCGTTAGTTAATTGATAATATAAAAACCAATAAAATCCATAATTATAAAAATTCATATGTATAGAAACATCATGAAATTTCCTTGGGACATATTTACCATATCACTCTTACATTCATCCTTACACATGGAATAAACTTTTGTTCAACTTCCATCTTCAGAGTACCCGATGCATTGGAGAGCTATAATGGGGCTCATCCATCGTATCTCGAGCTATAATGGGATCAACCCAGCATATCTTGAGCTATAATGGGGATCACCCATAATATCATGAGCTATAATGGTATAAACCCAACATAAATAATGTCCAAGTAATATATCATGAATAAAAACTTCATAACCAATTTAGACCCATGAGAAAAACACATTCACATATCAAAATACCCTTTTTCGTAAAAATAAATCTTAGAACATAAACACCGTACACACAAAATAATGAAAACTTATTATTAAAAAATAACTATAAAACATATAATGGAGACATTATAGTATTAAAACATCATGAAATAATAAGATAAAACTCATGACATAAAAAACAATAACCTCTTTGAATTTCATAAAGGAGACATCTAAAAGGGTTTTAAGAGGAAAATCCTTTATAATTTCCATAATATTTAAGAGATAATTGATTAAATAAAGGGAATATGTATATATACTATAAATGAACATAATAAAACATAATATAACCAAATTAAATTTTAAAAATCTTCTTATAATGAAAAAAAACCATTTAAGTTGAAGGAAAACCCAAATAATGGAAATTAGGTTTAGAATTCACTTACAAAAATTTCGGTATGGTATCAGGTGTACATGGGATGGATTAATGAGAGAGAAATGGGTATATAATCATTAATAAATCATAAGGTAAGTATGGGGGAGGTTTAGAAATACACCCCATCCTTAGTATTTAAAAATAAAATAGGACAACATAGAGTAGATTCTTGAATAAAATTGAGAAAGAGAGAATACCTTACCTTAGGTCCGACTTCCCTCAAACGCATTTAAAACTTCTATATGAAGGTTAAATAAGTGTTATTAATATTTTATAGAGACATATTAATTTTTATAACACCTTTAATAATAATTTTATAACATCATTCCACCAATTAATTAATAATATTTTGTTAATTCCATTGTTTTCGGGTGTGTTCTTCACATCGTTTCCATGATCGGTTCATGATGGATATTATTGTCGATTGGAAGTGAAACTCCAAAATTGGAATGGAATTGTATTTACATATTTTCATAACCATAAATTATACCATTTATAAGTTTTAATTCTGACATGATGATGATTTATAAGTTAAAACATTATTGATATTTGTTTAGATCATTTTGGCGATTCATCGATCATAATGAACTCATTTTGTTTTATAAATTAATAACATTTGTAAAAAATGGTTACAAAAATTATATAATATATAGTACATAAATTATAATTTGGTTCAACCATACTAATGGGTTAATGACCAATATTGAATGAATTAAAATAAATTGAAATCACATCATCCACGATGTCGGTAAATAAATACATCACGGACGGCGTTTTCATTTCAAGAATAAGAGGGAGAGGAGTAGAAGTATAATGGTGAATATTCCATAAAAATGATGAAATCAAGAATATGTAATATATTGTATCATTAATGCCTCATGTATAAGGTGAGGTTAGTAAAGAAGAATAATTAAAAAGAAAATGAAAAGAAAATAAAGAAAACAAAAGAGGATGTTTACCTCTTGATCTCTTCTCCTTGAGATCCTTCTTAAGGCCCTTGGTTTTGGCCTTTTGGTGGGACCAGAAGGTATTGGACATGGGGAAGGGGTTTGAGAGGAGTATTTTGAATAACAGAGGTAAGGATTTAGTCTTGAGAGGTATGGGAGGAAGAGGGGAATGAGGGTAGTATTTATAGTGGGGGAGATGAGTGGTTTTACATTATTTAAATCATTAGTTTAATATTTTTGCTCAGGACTATAAATAGTCTTGATTTATGTGACAAAAAATATTAATAAGTGAATGTGTATTCTAATGATGTGGGCTTACATCATCCTTTCATCACCTATGATGCAGTAAAACAAGTATTTATCATTTATCACAATTTATTGTATTTTACTATTCATAAAAAATTCAAGTATTTCGGAAAATTACAAAAAATTCATCCCAACCATTTTTTGATGCGTAAAATCCAAAAATGAAATCCATTTTATCAAAATAATTTTCTAAATATGAGAAATTTAGTTTTTAAATAAAATAATATTTTATTCATAAAATAAAAGTTTTGAAAACATTTATTTACTTATTCCAAGATATGGGTATATCATACTTTTAATCAAATATTATATATATACTATCATTGGTGAGGTTACTATTCATAAGGGTAAAATTAATATTCATAAAGGTATGTTACTATTCACTAAAAATTAAGTTGGTCTTATGAGACTCTAAATAACTTACTGATTGCAACCATGTATGTTCATTTTTCGAAATTCAAAACACAGAAGTGGGAAAATTAAGTTTAATGATAATTATAACTATATACTTAAAACAACGTTTCATGCATTTTAATTAACTTTTAAAACCTTGGGGTGTTACAATAAGAATTAATTTCTAGGTTTCAATGTATGGAGAAACCTCTACACTATTATATAAAATGTAAAGGTGAGATTTCTCTTACTCTGTGATTATAATTGTAACAACATCTCTTCTAGAAAACCCATTGGTCATAAGGCGCCTGATGTGATGAGACTTTGAGAGACCGATGCTGTCAACATATAACAAGTAATTGGTATATAATTCAGCTGTTTCTTCAATAATATATCCTTCTAAAATAAAACCTTTTGGTTGACATTGATTTTTGACATACCTTTTTAAAATCTTTATATTTCATTCAATGGGGTACATTCATTTTCAATGGATAGGATCAAACATTTGAACCTCTAAAACTAAGTGAACCATCTGTTAGAACATTATATCAAAGAATTATGGTGGTAATAACATCTATAATTCACATAATATGACTACAATCTCCTTATTTATAATTTGAAACTTCACTAAGTTTACTGCATATGGATTTAAAAAATAAGCAGATTCATGTTAATATATGTTGTACATTTTTTGAAAGAATGAAGTGTAAAGTGATGGAAATAAAATATTTCATCAAAACATGATAGCCACATGATTTTAGACCCTGCAACTTCAAATTAGTAATTGACATGACATTATTGATATTTGATTAATACTCCTCTAAAACCTTCACACCATTATGAAAATTTAAAAAATGAAAATTTTCTTGTTTGGATAGAGTATAAGATTCCAGAGGAAGAAAAATACACCTTTCACCCTTAACTAGTGATAACTCTTCCCTTATCCCCATACCAATCATGTTCAACCTATCCATGATTCCTTGTTTTGTTTTTTTAGAAACATTTACTAGCACACAAATAACACTATCAAATGCATTTTTTTTCTACATGAATGACATCAAGAAAATGTATTATGTATAAAAAAATTTATTACTGTAATGAAAAAATGATCACTTTTTCCAACCTGATTTTTTAAGGTTTTTTGAAAAGGGTTTACTAAAAACAATGTAAATATCTTTTACTTTCTTAAATAGTTCATCACTCAACATTGGAGATGGTGTTGTACCTTGTTCCATATTCCCATTAAATGCTGTCATCTAGGATCGTTTTTTATTTCATTGAGGTAAAAATTTATAATGTCTTAAAAACACAGTCTTTAAGGAATGTTTTAACCAAATTGAGTGCGTGAATTATTCTTAAATGGGACACCCCAAAATTGTTTTAATGCTATAGCTTGAAAAATTTCCATTATAAGGAAACTCATCTATCATCCCATACAACATGGCTCTCAATATGAATTATTCACTTCTATGAGTATCATACAATATAAAATATGTCTCCCAAATCAATTTTAAATCTTTGATCAATGGATCCAAATAGACATCAATATCATTATAAGGTTATTTTAGTATATATATAAGTAGAGACATCATAATGTATTTGTGCTTCATATATAACTATGGTGGAAAGTTATAATTTACCAACATAACTGGTCATGTATTGTGAGTACTAATCTGTAAAACAAAAGGTTTTATTCCATTTGTAGGGAATAAAATATAAAGGTTTCTCAGCCCATTTCTAAATTCATAATACTCACAATCAGTTTTCTTCCACTGAGGAGAGTCTTCTGGGTGACATAGTTTCCCATATTTAATTATTGTATTTTTATGCCATGTCAATTTTTTGTGGTTTCCAGACATCCATATAGCATTCTAAACAATAGAATGATAGGAAAATACCATAAAAATATCTAAGGACATGATTCATCTTTCTTGTATCGATTTATTCCACCCTTAGGGCATTTTATGAGTGATTTATAGTCTTTGTGAAACAATATGAAATAATTTTAACATGCATGTATTTTTTAACGATCATTCCCATTGAATGTATCATTAATTTAGAATTATATTTTTGACAAAGAATCTCATTTGTTTCTGGTAGCATATCATTCAGGAGACCAAGTAGTTCTATAAATCTTATGTCAGTCCATCCACTACCAGATTTCAGATTATATAACTTTAATACCACTGAAAATATTTTATATTTTGTATAACCAGTATACAATGGTCTCATAGAACAACTATTTAACTTCTTAAACAACTTTTATAAATCATGAAGTCCATATTAAATTTTTATTATCATTTATTACATATGATCCCCATCCTCACTTACACTTGTATTCATATCAATTGATTCATAAATAACAGTATCATCCCTATCAGTGTGCATATTCAGTTTCTCCCCATGTTTAGTTCAACATTTATAGCTCTAATCTATTCTGTGACAAATAAAATGTTCTTCCAACTATTCTAGACTAATTTTTCTTGAATAATAATAATATAAACATGAACAAAGGATTTGAGATGGGTCATATGCATGATCCATTTCAAACCTGATGAACTCTTTAGCTCCATCATCATAATTGTTTATCATATTATTATCACCTATCCATTTTTGATTCATATATGTACTATTAGGTTCATAAAATATTTTTTTATAATTAATCAATAAATACACATAAGGTATTCATAATAAAATGATAAATGTATAGATATTTCTAATAAGGGGAACCTAAAATTTGAGTTATTAGTAATGATTCCTAACAAGTTATAATTTTACAAAAGGGGGAAATGAAAAGAAACAACCTAGGGTAAATGTGTGGTTGTTAGTATAGGTTCTTGATTTGATTTGTTTTTGGAAAAAAAGCATCAATTATAGGATGGTTTCTATAAATTTTCTTGGTGGGAGTCCAACAAGAGGGAGGAGTTAAAGTTTATTCATTTATTTACTTGGTATGTGGTGGGTCAGGTGGTGTTTTAGTGGAAGGGTTCTTAGGAACAAAAGTTTATGATATTTTATCATATAATGAAATAATCAACTTTAATAGAAGTTAAAGAAGAGTCCCAATGAGATCAATAGAAATACTCATATCTAACTAATGATTGGAGTATAATTCCAACTATCTGGGATCACTTAAAAAAACTCAACCTTAGTGGAACCAAAAAGGAGAACCAACTTTGGAAAAATGTTGGAGTGGAAACTAGGAGTGAGGTTTAAACAAGATGGAAGAAGATATAGATGTTCTTAATGGGGTTAGTTGGGGGAAGAAACCACTACAAGTGAAAATTTATAGAACTTGGGAGCTACGAATGAAAAAGCAAGTGAATTTACCTACTTAATAATTATTCAAAAATTTCTATTGTGTACACTCATTTTTTGTATCATTCTAATAAGAAATCATTTTTTAACTAAACAAGAGGTTAGTGGTCTATATTGAAAAATTCCTATCGTAGATGTTCATGATAATGAAAATATTAAAAGGATTGGAGTTCTTTTTCTTATTAATAGATGAAAATGGGAATAATCATTTTATTTTAATCCATGAGAATAATATGGATACCTAGAACTTGGATTCTTCTTACACACGCTTGACTTTCAATCCAATCCCTCTCTCTAAAATTACCTGATGATGCAGAAGGAGTGGGATTGTTTGGGTGACTGAAAATTTTCAATGGAAAAATTTCACATATGATTAATTTGAAAATATATTATATGATTAGATATACAAGATCCAAAAAATACAGTGAGAAATTGAAATCATAGGTGATATTTTCTCACTAAAAAGTATCAGCCACCTGAACTTGAAATCAGTAGAAAACAATGAGGCTAAGAAGAATCGAGTGGATCGAAAAAAGTGTGAGTTTAGTGGTGAACCACGTGATAGACCCACTTAATGAGGACATTTTGAGGACTAAAGAATGTAGTATGTGATGGTGGTGCTATATCAGGTATGCACGAGGGAGGCAATGCACGTCGAGAACTTTATCATAAGGATAAATACATTTGAAAAAGGAAAACATGTTACATCAACTAAAGATATAATTTTTAAATAAAGTATATACATCAATATAAATCAATTTACATGAAGTTATAAAAAATATAATAATAAAATATTTACAAATATAATTCCCATAAATTAGTAAAAAATAAGATCTCCAAATATTTTTTAGGCATGGAGTATTTTTAAAAACTGATTTAAATTATAAAATAATACCATATACACTTCTTATGAAATTAATCATCATGATTTTATAAAATAATCTTCATCTTATTTAATGGTTCACTCTATATAAATTATAAATATTGTAATCTAAAACTATTTTTTATAATACATATTTAAGAAACCCACTCATTTTTTCAAGGAAAAAAATAAAAAATCCAGTTTATATATAACATAGTTTAGTTCAACTTCAAAGGATACACTCAATGAAAATTTTAGCACATAATACTCTCAAAAAACATGATTGATTATCAGATTTATTTTTAAATTCATCATAACCATATTTCAAAAAATGCACATGTACTGTTATAATGGTATGTATGAGTATAATATACTCTATAATACCAAATGTAGGATCGAATATGTGAAATGGGATACAAATACAAGAGGGGTGGTGAATTGTATACTTTAAAAAATTCCTAAGGTAATTTTGCATAACCAAAATTCACAACACCTATAAGTTCTAATGACTTGATTTATTTCGGAAAAATGGTAACGAGAATGAAACTTAATAGGAGTTTACAAATGATAAGATTCTACCATAAATCGTATAGAATATAACTAAATCAGAGTACAAATATGAGAAAGTATAAGAAAGTTATACTTTCCTCAACAATACAAATGCAGCGGAAAAACAAAGTAGTAAAACTACAAGTAATAATAATAAACTCCTTTAACCCAAAGTGGAGGGTATCCAAAAACCCTGGATAAGAGGTCCCTTGATTTATACTTTCAGGAAAGTCTGTCTTATCCAAACCCAGGGAAGCCCTCAATCCGAAGATTGATATATGTCTTGCTATCCCCACAAGCCCTCAATTTGTAAGGAAATCGGAACCTCTGAATTCACAATCCAAAGTCTCTAATTTCAAGGAAATCGAACCTCTGCACTAAGAAAATATGCATGAAGCAAAGTTTGAACAAGTCGTTCAAACTTTCTGCACAAATCTTGAGAGTTTATAAGAGCCTCTCTCTCTAGAAATCACTTCTGAAAGTTTTGAGCTTTAAAATTCCAAAAGTCTCGAGCACGTTCAAATGAGATCTTATTTATAGGCGCAACTCCAATGGCCGGCTCCCTCATCCAATGATCATATTTTTCCTTGAATTTTGAAGGGACCTATACACGTGTCACTCAAACAATGATTAGTTAATAACTAAAAGCATGACATTGTTTTATAACTAAGATGAGTGTAAGCATAACTAGAATCTGATATTCTAAATAAAAGTAAATAAAAGTTTGGAGTCTAATTAAAAAATGAATTCAAATTCTAGAATACAAGCATATTCAGATTCTGTTTTGTAGGAATTTGGAACCTGAACTTACAAATTTCAGAGTCGGAGTTAATGAGAATTTGGAGTCAGAACTCATAGGAGTTCGGAGTGCATATTCAAAAAACTCGGAGTCAGAACTTGGAAAAGTTCGTAATTAGAATTCATAATGAGAATTCAGAGTCAGAACTCATAAGAGTTCTTATCCAGAATTCAGAGTCGAAATTTATAACGTTTGTATCCAGAATTCGGAGTTAAAATTCATGGGAATTCGTATCCGGAATTCGAAGTTGAACTTCATGAGAGTTTGTAACCAGAATTCGGAGTCTTAAACAGAATGCCTCATATCAAAGTATTATATGATTATGAGTTTTTGGTTCTAATCCGGTTTTTACACTTAGAAAAATAATGATTTGAGCAATGAAAATATGGTAAGGATAAATTTTTTTGGGGAAGGAAATTTTTCCTTATAGGGGTAAAATATAGGGTAAAATGAAATTTGCCTTAAGATAAGGTGTTTGTGATTTTCAAAAAAAGAGGAATGGACAAGTTCATAAGGAAACCTTGACGACCTAACAATATCCCCTTTACATGAAGGAATGAAAAAGTCATAAGGTAAACCTTATTGACTCAACAATCTTCCCCTTTTTGGAAAGCACAAACATCCTTACAAAAAAGAATGTAAGGACTTAGAATAAATTTCTAGACTTTAAAATTAAAGCTTATCTCCCTTTGTTTATGGACAATAGTGAATACGACTAAATACCCCTTAAATAAACTCCCCCTTACTTAGGGATAGTTCTTCTTTACCTAGAATTTTTTCTTCTCCCTTTTAGAATTATTTTTCCTTCTCCCCCTTTGTGATTTTCAAAAAAGAGTTTGAGGGAATGGAAAAATAATAAAGTACCTGAAATATTAGTATAAACAACCAGAAAAAACAAGCAACCAAAAATTTCATTATGATGGAAAGAATTAGTACAAGGAAAAAAATACAACAAAAGATCAGAGTGGTCTATTTTGTTTCTTTTTCCTTGGGAATTATCATCTTCACAATTGTCTTCAAATTCTTTAGCTCTTTGTGATCTTCCTCAACTTGCTTTTCTAATGCCCTGATCTTGTCCTATTGAGCCTTCATGGCCTCTTCCCGATCCTTCAGTAATTTATCTTGCTTCACTAGCTTTTCTTCCATCTCAATCTTAAGCTCCTTTTCTATTTTCAAGATTTGAACAATATAAACCAGCTTCCCGTTCAGATATTTTACATCCTGAATTCGAGAACTTTGTTCTAGAATTATCTTTTCCTGAAAACTATTTGCAAGATCCTTGATCTTGGAGTATTTGGTGTCAAAGGCCTCTTTGACATATTCTTGACACTGATCAAGGTCTCCCAAATCTTCATTGATTTTCTTCGACCAAAGAGTCATTTTTCTACAGGATTTTATGTGAGCCTCATAATTGATAATGAAAATTTTAAATTCTACATCAATCTTAACACATATGTCCATCACCATAGATACATATTCTGATTTCTGATTCACGGTGTGTTGAAGCATCTGGCATATAGAATCAATTGTAGGAAAAATTGGAATGGTATCCACCAACTTTTTCAGAGATTGAATACAAAAATCATGCCCTAAGGAATATGACTCCGAATCAGACATTTTGCTTTGAGAATGTTCTTCCTATAACTCTACAAATTTTCTCTTAGAGGTTCCTCCAGCTTCTTTCTTCCTCAAGATTTCTTTTTTGGGGTATCAGCAATCAATTGCTTCCCCTTAATGATTTTTGGATTAGCCTCTTCATCTGGTGATTCATGCTCACTTCCTGATAATTGTACAATCTTGTCTTCATCAATTTTTTCCTTCTCTTCTCTAGCTTCAATATCCTTAGGAAGAATAAAGTCATGATTGTGACTCTCTTCCTCAGATGGCTTGTTGACTTCCTATTCTCCCTTCTCATAATCTCTTGGTGTAACAAGTTTTGAAGATCCGACTTGAGAAGTCCGGAGTGAAAATTTATCAGAAGCACTTTCCTTATCCTAAAAGTCTTCTACTTTCTTTAACAAGTGGACTATCTTTTTAGAGCTTTGAGCTTCCTGGACTTCCTCCATAGCTTCCTGAACTTCTTCCATAGCTTCCTTTTCAAATTCCTTCTCTTTAAATTTTTCTGGAGACATAAACTTCTTTCCCGGAGTCTCAGGTAATTGTTCTACCGAAAAAGACTTCAGAACAAAAATATTATCGAAATCAATTTCATAATCCCTCAGAAGGGATTGAAAAATCTTGGCCTCTAACATTTTATTCTTGAGCTTCTTCTCCTTGGCCTGCTTTTCTAGCTCATTAAGAGATTTTTCTTTCAAGGACTTAGCCTCAGCAGGATCCAAACTGAATTGTGGATACCCTGCTTTTCTATTCTTCTTATCCTACCTCTATTTTTCTATAACTTCATCAGGGAAGGCCTTTATCTTCTTTGGTTTATGAGGTGCAGATTAGACTTCCTTAGACTTAGGGGTTTTGTCTTTTTACTCTACTTCCTTCATCTTTATTTTCTTCCCAGCCTTCTTAGAAGTTTCGGCTTCAACAAAAACTTTTAGAACAACCTCTAACTCCTCCTCAAGTAAATAATAAAACTCACCTGACTCCTTTAAGAAACCTACTTTCATTCTCTTCAGGGTTTCATCACTGATCAAAATCACCTTGCAATTTCTTATCTTGGAGATGTAGGGGATCTTGAAGGATTCTAGGCACCAAACTATGAGCTTAGAAAGAAGGGCAAGATACATAATAATCTGAGCTCTCAGATTACCATTCTTGATGTTCTGAATTTTAATGAGGATGTGTCTCATGAGATTAACCTTCCTTAGGTTTACTAAAAAGTCTAGGATATACATGTTACTTTTCTTAAGGGTTTCCTTATCACCCTTCCTCGGTACAATGAGACCTTGAACCCATAATTTTAGAATCCGGTTTTTTCTAGATAGATGGGAAATCTTGGCTGTCTTGACATCTTTGAGCCCAAGGCATTCCAAAGACTTTGGCTTGAAAAATCTATCTTGAACCTTTGGAAGTTTGTGAGAGAAAACTTCGGCTTCACCTTCATATGCCAGCCCTACCAAGCACACATCCTTGGTGTAAGAGAGTTTATATGTCTTTCCATAACTATAGAACGATAATTTTTCTCTACCCTCTTCCTTAAAGAAGCAAACTGATTCATAGAATTCGATGAGAAGATCCGAATAGACTACATCTTGAGATGCTGTATTCGAGATAGCTATACTTTACCATCCATTAAGCTTGATGTTATTAGAAATAATGGATTCATAATTATTGAAGAAGTTCGAATGAACTAAACTCTCCCTGTATATTTGAAATTCCGGAATCGGCTTAACAGAAGACATATCCTGAGAGGGAACTTCTGTAGACATTCAGACTGATCACTTCTTGAAGAATTCAGAATGGGATTTTGTAGAGAGGCAGAGTTTCGGGAAGCAAAAGATTGATAACCGATGTGGGACAACCCTTTGGGGGTCCTTTATATAGGAAATGAAAGTGACCTTTCAACTTACAATTCCAATATAATGGTTGTTAAACCTTATTATTTGATATAACAATTAATATGATAGCCACAAGGAAAAATTTGGTTGAATCTGATCTTTTGAGGTTTTTAAAAAAACATTCAGATTTAAGAAAACTAGAATCTGAGAAATTTTAAAATCAAAAGAAACTAACAGCAATGAAATAATGACTATGGAAATTTAAGAATGAAATCATACCTTTCAGATTGCTAGGAAGATTATTCATAATAGGTGATATTCTTTTTGAAGAACTTTGGATTAAAAAGAAACTTGAATATGAAAAAAAACTTCACTAAGAAAATTTCAAATCCGAGAATTTCCATTACAAAAATTTCAAATCTGAAGATTTTCATTACGAAAACCTTAGTTCTGAAGATTTCCATTACAAAAACTTTAGGTCCAAAGATATTCATTACAAATACTTAGGTTCCGATTATTTCATTACGAAAACATTGAAAAAAATGACTACGAAAATTTTCATTACGAAAATTTTGAAAAACTGACTACGTATATTTTCATTACGAAAAACTTTGAAAAACCAACAACAAAAAATGTAATCCCCCTATGAAAAGAAGATTATTACTATAAGAATATTGGTTGAATAGAAAGTTAATGGAGGAATATTACCTCACAGTTATCATTCATAACTTCTGTTTAATGTATTCAAATCTATCGAAAGGTAATGATTTTGTGAAAATTTCAGCAAGTTGATCTTGCGTTCCGATGAATTGTAGAATGATATATCCTTTTAGTGTGTGATACCTAAGAAAGTGATGCCTAATATCTATGTGCTTTGCATGAGAGTGATGTGTAGGGTTTTTACTAAGGGCAATGGCACTTGTGTTATCACACAAAATTTGAGTTTTGCTAAAACTCAAGCCATAGTCTGTGAGTGTGTGTTGCATCTACAACACTTGAGCACGACAACTTCTAGCTGATACATATTCAGCTTCAACAGTGGAAAGTGCTACTGAGTGTTGCTTCTTGAAAGACCAAAAAACTAATGAATCTCTTAAGAAATGACAAGTTCTGGATGTACTTTTTCTATCCATTCTACATCCACCAAAGTCAGCATCCGAAAAACTCTTTAAAACAAAATCATTTCCAGAAGTATAAAATAGTCCTAAATCCATGTTTCCCTTTAAGTAGTGAAAAATTCTCTTCACTGACTTTAAATGAGATTCCTTAGGATTGGATTGATATCTTGAAAACCAAAAATGTTGTCCTAGTGCTCTTATATCTGATTAATCAGATGGTACCTTAGATAGTCACAAATTTATGGATTTTTGATTGTTGGCTTTTCCATAGCCATGTTCTCTACCACTCTCCATCAGAACATGATGGTTAGATTTTTCTTCCATATCCATATTTTCACCTATGTGGAAACCCAATGATTAGTTTATTTGGGTAACCGTTACGTTTCATACTTTCATTTTTAAAGATTGGTTTTGGTATTCCTTTTTACGATGTGGGTTTCTATTAAAGAAACTTTCGAATAGTAAACCATTTATAACCCCGATGAATTTCGAGGGCGAAATTCATTTTAAGGGGGGTAGAATGTAACAGCCCAAGATTTTATGAAAAATATTCTTTTTAATTTCACTAATGTCTTGTGTTGTACGCTACACCAAAAGGAGCTTGCACAACACACATCCTTGCATTACACACAATCACGACCTTCCTCGATAGCGTGTGTAGTACGCAATAACGAGTTTCACTAAACAACAGTATGCTATTAAAATATTATTAAAACTAGCCGTTATGAATAGTAATAACCACTTTTTGAAATTTTGTAAATTTTATTTTTCAAAATGGAATTCATTTTTGGATTCAGAATATCGAAATTAGCCTAGGGTGAAATTTTGGTATTTTTCTGAAAACTTTCAATTTTTGATGAATAGTGAAACCACTAAGTGGTAGGTTAAAAACTGAATTTTGCATAAAACTTAATTTTACCGTTTCTGTGAATGGAATTTCGAAAATCCGAGAGACACGGTTAATATCAAAGACTAAAATGTGGTTCAGTGAGATGAAAATAATTTTTGGTGAATAGTAACTTTTTACTTTTTTTCTACCACGGTTAAAAGTAAATAGGGTAATTAAGGTTAAAGATGATATTATTATTACCCTAACACATGCCCTAATTCTATTGGATAAGTGAAATGCAACCAAAAAAAAACTTATGAATAAAATATGACCATTTAGGCCCACTTGGATTAGATTAGGACATTTATTATTAATTTATTTAAAGAAGGGTTAAAATAGTTAAAATCAAAGTTTAATAAGTAAATAATTTTTAATATGGGGTTATACATAATATATATTCGACTATAAATATTTATTAGAAAGCTAAAAAGATTTCCTACATAATGGTATTTTATTTGTAATTTTTAGACATTAAATAATTTAATTTATTTATGACACAACGATGATGCAGTAATTATCTTATTAATGAAATATTGACATAATTGATGTTGTAAACACCAAAATAAATGTAATTTGAGACTTTTTATGAATTACAATAATTTTCTAGGTAACTATGATATATTAGTGTTGATTTAATCAACTTGTTTCGAACATATAATTCTGTTATGACTTTCACAAAAATCATATATCAAATAGTGTCAAAATTAACACAAAATAGTTTTTAAATAAAATATTATATTATTAATTGTTATTTTATTCTTAAAAATCTAAGGTTCGGACAAATGAATTAGATAAGGATATATATATTAATAATAAACAACTTAGGGTTCGTTTGGCATGTTATAGTAAGTGTATTAACCATATAGTGTTAGAAAACAAAAAATCACGGTAAAAGTTAAATTATTTAACATAGAGTTAAATCTAATTGATAAGGTTAAAATAATAACCTAAACTTGTCTAAATCCTATTGGTTGATAGGATTTAGACCCATACCCACTTTACCTTCGAAATAAGACCCTTTGGAATCATTATAAACCGATTTTGACTTTAATATAAAATAATATTTTGAGATATTCCTAAGGTGCCCCTCTCCTCCCTTATAAAAGGGCACCTCCTCCCCCTCCTCCTCACACCAATTTGAGCACTCAAGCTCGGACAAACCCTGCCAAAATCCCTTCTCAACTTCCCTATAATAATCCTAGAGGTCCTGGTATTCTTCAAAGACCAATCTTAGTTCCCTAAGTGGAGGATTCAAAGAGGCGTTTCAAAGAAGAGGTAATATCCATTACCGATCTTTTCAATTTCTTTCTTCTTCAACTTCTTCTTATTTAGTTGTTTCATGATAAAGTAATAACATCAGTATTACTTACATACTGATATGTTATTATAAATATGAAACAACCCTAATTCACCTTCTATCCATCCTACGGAAAAATGAAATCACCGCGCGTGCGTACGTACGGAATACCGTCTCCACGCCGTGGTGTAATCTATTTTCCACCATCACCTTACAAGGATGGGTATAATGGTGTAATGAGTAACTATATATTATTATTATAAAGTGATATTGATACTTAAATAGTATAAATACACTTAAATACAATTCCACGATCTTGGGAACAATATCATTGCTCGTGCGTACGTACGGAATACCGTCTCCACGATGTGATGCGACTCGTTCTACATGATCATCATTACATAGTAATTATATAAATGAATTGAATGAATAAATATGATATATGTTACACTAATACCATTATAGATATAAGGTATCTATAACCTTAAAAGAAGAATAAGAATTTATTCGGCAAAACACGCATAAGAACAAAAGGCAATAAAGACCCGAGTAACAAGTAACAATGAAATATTACTAATTAGAAGCTAAGAATATAACCATATATGATATAATATCCATATTTATGATTCTGGAATAATTCAATAACATTATTTAAACCATTATACAGGAGCTTCAGATACGTACAAAGCAAATCGGACCTAAGGTAAGGGAAATATCACAATCTCATTTTTATCCGAGATTGTTTATACTTTGAAATTTACTGGGGTGTATTTTATCATCCACATCCATGTTTCCTCAATATGTAATGTTATTTCCATCCAACTACAATTTTTTAAATCAAATTTTACCCTTTGGCGAGTTTTTAGTAAAAGATATGAAAGGAATCTTTTGTCGTTTTTCGTAAGAGGTACTTTTTGACTTTTCCGAAAAAAGTACGAGAAGAATGTTTTTTTAACTTATACGACATGAATGGATTTTTAAAACAGTATTTCCAAGAAGCTTCCATTACAAGTTTTCAAGTTTATTTTTAATCAACTTCTTTTAGTTTAAAATTGTATGACATGTTAAGAAAGGAAAATGTTTTTGAAGTAGAAAGGACATTTTCCTCAAGATTGAAGTTCAAGTGTTTTATCAAACTTATTTTCCATATAAGATAATAAAGGGTTCTGTTTTTATCCCTATTATTACATTGATTTGATTATGTTGTGATGGAATTATTTTTATGAATTCCTTTATCGTATATGAATTGTTTTATGATGTCATGATGTTTAAGATTCCCATTTTTATTACATGGGTTATGCAATGATGTATGGTTTATGATTTTGTGGCACACATAAGAATGGTATCATTATGAGATGGGTGGGACCTATATCTCCCTCCAATGCATTGGGTAAAGATTTTATATCTCATGAGATAGACATGGCAGGAATGGTAGGTTATACCGGTTCAGTGAAACAGGACTGAAACGAGGGTGACTTGGTTCAGAAAGGGACTTTGTCCACTAAGATAGTCTTGGCAATGAGTCTTGACTAACAAGAAATGATTCTCTATGATTATGTGTGAATGCCAAAAAGTTTCATGTTTTACGTTATGATTATTGTGGTTACATTTCATTGCCATGATTTATCCCATGTTATGAAATTATGATCTCTTTTGCAGGTTAAGATTTCCAAAAGTTATGTGCTTGTGTATACAATGTGATTGAGATTTCTTTTGTTTACCATTACTGAGCATTTGAGCTCACCCTTTTTATGTTTTATTTTCCCCAGGATATAAATAAAGGGTTTAGGTAAAAAAAAGGAAGATCTTTATGGGAGATGTTGAAGATCTTTCACCACGATTAGAAGATTATATTCCGAGTTTCCAAAGACACTAAACTATTACGATCCTTGTGCGTGTGTTTTTGTTATGTACTAAGTATTCCGCAAAAGTAATGTAATGTCCATGTACGTCAAGTTTCGGGTCTCTACAGTTGGTATCAGAGGAAAGGTTTAGTCAACCTTTGGAAACTATGATGCGAAAACGTTAGTGAGATCCCTAGAGATATTTCTAAGGTATGTCTAGCGATGTCTCTAAGGTTAAGTATACGTATAGGTTATAGTCCTAGAATTGCGCTAACAATCTTATAATTTAACCTAAGATGTTAGATATTGAGGGTACTCCCCCTTTATTATGTTGTTTTCCCTAGCATGATTTTTGCCTCTCACACTATTCTTTTTGGGTTTTAGACGATGGCTGGAACCCGAAGGAACCGTGTTGATCAATGCAATGGACAATGCAATGATTGTCCTCCTGAACAAACAAATGTTATGGGAGATGGAGTGCAAAATCTTATTGCTATACTTACACAAGCTGTGAATCATTCTGGACTTCCAAATGAGCAGAGAAGGGAACAATATTCTATTGAGTCTTTCCTGAGGCAACGTCCACCTTAATTCAGTGGGTCTTCTGATCCACTTGTTGCTGAACAATGGATCAGTACCACTGAAAATATATTTTCAGTTCTTCAATGTTCTGATCATGATAAACTCATCTTAACAGTATATCGTTTGGAAGGTGAAGCTGATCAATGGTAGAATCTTATCAAGAATACGAGGCCAAGAGATGAAATTGAGTCCATGGAATGGGACGAGTTCAAGAACTTGTTTTTTAGTAAGTACTTCCCTCGTATTCTTCGAACAAAGATGGAAAAGGAGTTTCTTGAGCTGAATCAGAAGGATGATGAATCTGTTGGTATATACAAAGCGAATTTTACAAGACTTGCAAGGTATGCATCTGGCATTATCATCCAACCTGAAAGTAAATTTGATCGATTTTTCATTGGCTTAAAACCAAGTCTTCGAAGGGCATTAGCTATAAGAGACTTCAATAGCTATGAAGAAATTGTGCGTTGTGCAATCAAGGTAGAAATGGAAGTTGGTGTTACTTATCCATCTCATAGTTTTGACAAGAAACGAAAGATGGAGTTCAAGGAGAAATCTCAAAATAATGGTGAAAAGAAGATGAATGTTTCCTTATGCACAAAGTGTGAAAAGAAGCATGGTGGAGATTGTCTTAAAGGGACTAGAAAATGTTTTAAGTGTGGAAAATAAGGTCATCGAGCAGCTGAGTGTCGAAGTAATGGAAAAAGGATTTCTAATGATGTGAACAAAGCAAACACTGCAGAGAACGCACCACCAACACTTCAATTCTTCAAGTGCAAGGAAATGGGGCATTATGCTAATAAATTCCCTAATCCAAGGGTTAGTGATGATCAACATGAGCAACCAATTAAGGCAAATGACAAAGGGAAGTCACATGCGATCACTATTGGCGATGTTGAATATGACAACGATGTGGTGGAATGATTAAGTGTTTATGTAATGGGATTCCAAAATAATGTTGTATCATAAAGTATTGGAATATTTATGTGTTGGTCTAATGTGGTATTCAAAGTGATTGAGATATTTTTGGAAATAATATGATATGCGCATAATGAAGGGAAAACGAGAAAACGAAATGTTTAACAGTATTCATGAGCTCATGATTGATATAAGGACTAAGTGATATCATGGTTTGAGTATATAGAATTTTGAGGATTTTGGTATGTGAAAAGTGTTAACTTTTAACTGCATTAAAGTTTTCACTATGGTTCAATGGGTATTCAAGAGAATACATTATTAAGGCCTTTGAATGTTTGGAATGTGACCAACAAGACATATCTTATTATATATGGGGATCAACAGTGGTATTAAATCTCTGGTAATCGTTTTCACTATATTATGAGAGTGGACTGAAGTATTATGGATAAGCCTAAAGATTGTAATGGAAGTATTATGGATAAGCCTAAAGATTGTAATGGATTATGTTGGACATAAGTTAGTATTGTTTAAGGATAAAAGTTTTTTTCGATATTATTGATGGGATGTTATAGTAATATAGTTTTAGAAAAAGGACAACCTGCAGGACGGGCGACAGCCCATCGCGTCGGACAAGGCTGTGGAAATCGAACCCACAACCGAAGTGCGACTGGCCTTTATCGCCTACTACTGGGCTATAGAAAGTCCCTTTTTAGTAGAAACTAGTTTTATTATATTAAGCAGTATGATATATAAAGTATAAGTCCATTTTAGGAACCATATATGATTAATCTCACTATAGAATGACTTATGTATATTTAATAACTTTTGCTAACCTTTTGTTTGAGACAGATGGAATGACCTGTCATTCTATCACATGATCTGCTAACACTTCACGAATAACAAATTAAACTTCATTTATTTAAGAGATTAAGTAGAAATTGTTCAAGGCACGAACAACAGTGAGATTGTACCAAAATAAAGTAAGTATTTATTCTAATTCAAATTCTTCAACTTTAGGGAAACAATCTTGAAAACCAAAAATGTTGTCCTAGTGCTCTTATATCTGATTAATCAGATGGTACCTTAGATCGTCACAAATTTATGGATTTGTGATTGTTGGCTTTTCCATAGCCATGTTCTCTACCACTCTCCATCAGAACATGATGGTTAGATTTTTCTTCCATATCCATATTTTCACCTATGTGGAAACCCAGTGATTAGTTTATTTGGGTAACCGTTACGTTTCATACTTTCATTTTTAAAGATTGGTTTTGGTATTCCTTTTTACGATGTGGGTTTCTATTAAAGAAACTTTCGAATAGTAAACCATTTATAACCCCAATGAATTTCGAGGGCGAAATTCATTTTAAGGGGTGTAGAATGTAACAGCCCAAGATTTTATGAAAAATATTCTTTTTAATTTCACTAATGTCTTGTGTTGTACGCTACACCAAAAGGAGCTTGCACAACACGCATCCTTGCATTACACGCAATCGCGACCTTCCTCGATAGCGTTTGTAGTACGCAATAACGAGTTTCACTAAACAACAATATGCTATTAAAATATTATTAAAACTAGCCGTTATGAATAATAAAAACCACTTTTTAAAATTTTGTAAATTTTATTTTTCAAAATGGAATCCATTTTTGGATTCGGAATATCGAAATTAGCCTAGGGTGAAATTGTGGTATTTTTCTGAAAACTTTCAATTTTTGATGAATAGTGAAACCACTAAGTGGTAGGTTAAAAACTGAATTTTGCATAAAACTTAATTTTACCGCTTCTATGAATGGAATTTAGAAAATCCGAGAGACACAGTTAATATCAAAGACTAAAATGTGGTTCAATGAGATGAAAATAATTTTTGGTGAATAGTAACTTTTTACTTTTTTTTACCACGGTTAAAAGTAAATAGGGTAATTAAGGGTAAAAATGATATTATTATTACCCTAACACATGTCCTAATTCTATTGGATAAGTGAAATTTCGACCAAAAACAAACTTAGGAATAAAATATGACCATTTAGGCCTACTTGGATTAGATTAGGACATTTATTATTAATTTATTTAAAGAAGGGTTAAAATAGTTAAAATCAAAGTTTAATAAGTAAATAATTTTTAATATGGGGTTATACATAAGATAAATTCGACTATAAATATTCATTAGAAATCTAAATATATTTCCTACATAATGGTATTTTATTTGTAATTTTTAGACATTAAATAATTTAATTTATTTATGACACAATGATGATGCAGTAATTATCTTATTAATGAAATATTGACATAATTGATGTTATAAACACAAAAATAAATGTAATTTGAGACTTTTTATGAATTCCACTAATTTTATAGGTTACTATGATATATTAGTGTTGCTTTAATCAACTTGGTTCGAACATATAATTCTGTTATGACTTTCACAAAAATCATATATCAAATAGTGTCAAAATTGACACAAAATAGTTTTTAAATCAAATATTATATTATTAATTGTTATTTTATTCTTAAAAATCTAAGGTTAGGCCAAACGACTTAGATAAGGATATATATATTAATAATAAACAACTTAGGATTCGTTTGGCATGTTATAGTAAGTTTATTAACCATATAGTGTAAGAAAACAAAAAGTCACGGTAAAAGTTAAATTATTTAACATAGAGTTAAATCTAATTGATAAGGTTAAAATAATAACCTAAACTTGTCTAAATCCTATTGGTTGATAGGATTTAGACCCATCCCCACTTTAACTTCTAAATAAGACCCTTTGGAACCATTATAAACCGATTTTGACTTTAATATAAAATAATATTTTGAGATATTCTTAAGGCGCCCCTCTCCTCCCTTATAAAAGGGCACCTCCTCCCCCTCCTCCTCACACCAATTTGAGCACTCAAGCTCGGCCAAACCCCTTAAAAAATCCCTTATACACTTCCCTAGAATAATCCTAGAGGTCCTAGTATTCTTCAAAGACCAATCTTAGTTCCCTAAGTGGAGGATTCAAAGAGGCGTTTCAAAGAAGAGGTAATATCCATTACCGATCTTTTAAATTTCTTTTTTCTTCAACTTCTTCTTCTTTAGTTGTTTCATGATAAAGTAATAACATCAGTATTAATTACATACTGATATGTTATTATAAATATGAAACAACCCTAATTCACCTTCTATCCCTCCTACGGAAAAATGAAATCACCGCGTGTGCATACGTACGGAATACCGTCTCCACGCCGTGGTGTAATCTATTTTCCACCATAACCTTACAAGGATGGGTATAATGGTATAATGAGTAACTATATATGATTATTATAAAGTTATATTGATACTGAAATAGTATAAATACACTTAAATACAATTCCACGATCATGGGAACAATATCATCGCTCGTGCGTACGTACGGAATACCATCTCCATGATGTGATGCGACTCGTTCTACATGATCATCATTACATAGTAATTATATAAATGAATTGAATGAATAAATATAATATATGTTACACTAATACCATTCTGGATATAAGGTATCTATAACCTTAAAATAAGAATAAGAATTTATTTGGCAAAACACGTATAAGAACAAAAGGCAATAAAGACCCGAGTAACAAGTAACAATGAAATATTACTAATAAGAAGCTAAGAATATGACCATATATGATATCATATCCATATTTATGATTCTGGAATAAGTCAATAACATTATTTAAACCATTATACAGGAGATTCAGACACGTACAAAGAAAATCGGACCTAAGGTAAGGGAAATATCACAATCTCATTTTTATCCGAGATTGTTTATACTTTGAAATTTACTGGGGTGTATTTTATCATCCACATCCATGTTTCCTCAATATGTAATGTTAATTCCATCCACCTACAATTTTTTAAATCCAATTTTACCCTTTGGTGAGTTTTTATTAAAAGATATGAAAGTAATCTTTTGTCGTTTTTCGTACGAGGTACTTTTTGACTTTTCTGACAAAAGTATGAGAAGAATGTTTTTTTAACTTATACGACATGAATGGATTTTTAAAACAGTATTTCCAAGAAGCTTCCATTACAAGTTTTCAAGTTTATTTTTAATCAACTTCTTTTAGTTTAAAATTGTATGACATGTTAAGAAAGGAAAATATTTTTGAAGTAGAAAGGACATTTTCCTCAAGATTGAAGTTCAAGTGTTTTATCAAACTTATTTTCCATTTAAGATAATAAAGGGTTCTGTTTTTATCCCTATTATTACATTGATTTGATTATGTTGTGATGGAATTATTTTTATGAATTCCTTTATCGTATATGAATTGTTTTATGATGTCATGATGTTTAAGATTCCCATTTTTATTACATGGGTTATGCAATGATGTATGGTTTATGATTTTGTGGCACACATAAGAATGGTATCATTATGAGATGGGTGGGACCTATTTCTCCCTCCAATGCATTGTGTAAAGATTTTATATTTCATGAGATAGACATGGCTGGAATGGTAGGTTATACCGGTTCAGTGAGACAGGACTGAAATGAGGGTGACTCGGTTCAGAAAGGGACTTTGTCCACTAAGATAGTCTTTGAAATGAGTCTTGACTAACAAGAAATGATTCTCTATGATTATGTGTGAATGCCACAAAGTTTCATGTTTTACGTTATGATTATTGTGGTTACATTTCATTGCCATGATTTATCCCATGTTATGAAATTATGATCTCTTTTGCAGGTTAAGATTTCCAAAAGTTATGTGCTTGTGTATACGATGTGATTGATATTTCTTTTGTTTACCCTTACTGAGCATTTGAGCTCACCCTTTTTATGTTTTCTTTTCCCCAGGATATAAAGAAAGGGTTTAGGTAAAAAAAAGGAAGATCTTTTTGGGAGATGTTGAAGATATTTCACCACGATTAAAAGATTATATTCCGAGTTTCCAAAGACACTAAACTACTACGATCCTTGTGTGTGTGTTTTTGTTATGTACTAAGTATTCCGCAAAAGTAATGTAATGTCCATGTACGTCAAGTTTCGGGTCTCTACAATTCATCTCTCAACATAGCTCTTCTTGTCTCTATGACTTTAGATGTACCAAAATTTGTAACTTCAAGTTTCTTCCAGATACTGTTTGTAGCTTCACATGATGATATTTGACTATAGATATTCCTAGTCATGGAACATAACAAAATATTTCTGACTCTAAAATTTGATTGATATTCTGATTTCTCCTGATTCGTAAAGGTTCTCAAATCCTTATCCAGAATCTTATAATCTTCAGTCAGCATTAGATAGTTATCAACTCCAGTATTGATAACTAAAGTCTTTATCCTATCTCTTCAGTACTAATAATCATTTCCATAAAAAACAGGAGGTCTAGTAGGATTTAGGTTATCGATAAAACCAATATTTAAACCTTCCATTATTAAAAAAATCTTTGGCGCACAAACTTGTTAGTAGTATGAGTTTGTAAACAAGAGGAAATATCCTAAGCAAGGAACTAGATATTGTATCTATAAGAAAAAGTGAATCTGAACTATATGAGTCCAAAAAATAGATTCTGAAAAATATGAATCCAGAAAATATGATTATGAGAAATCAATTCTGAGTATTCTCTTCTGAATCTAATCGTGAGATTAATTCATATTGAATCAGACCTCTGATACTAATTGTTATAATGGTATGTCTGAGTATGATATACTCTATAATACCAAATGTAAGATTGAATATGTGAAATGATATACAAATACAAGAGAAGGGGGGGGGGGGGGGGGTGAATTGTATACTTTAAAAAATTCCTAAGGGAATTTTGCGTAACCAAAATTCATAACATCTCTAAGTTCTAATGACTTGCATGATTATGGAAATATTGTTCCAGAAATGAAACTTAATAGAAGTTTACAAACAATAAGATTCTACCTTAAAGCATATAGAATCTAACTAAATCAGAGTACAAATATGAGTGAGTATAAGAAAGTTATACTTTCCTCAACAATACCAATACAGCGGAAAACAAAGTAGTAAAAATAAAAGTAACAAGAATAAACTCTTTTAACCCAAAGAGGAGGGTATCCAACAACCCTGGATAAGAGGTCCCTTGATTTATACTTTTAGGAAAGTCTGTCTTACCCAAACCCAGGTAAGACCTCAATCCGAAGATCGATATCCGTCTTGCTCTCCCCGAAAGCTCTCGATTTGTAAAGAAATTAGCACCTCTGACTTCACAATATGAAGTCTTTGATTTCAAGGAAATCGAACCTCTTCACTAAGAAAATCTGCACGAAGCAAAGTTTGAACAAGTCATTCAAACTTTATACATGAAGCCTGAGAGTTTATAAGAGCCTCTCTCTAGAAATCACTTCTCAAAGTTATGAGCTTCAAAATTCCAAAAGTATCGAGCATGTTCAAATGAGATCCTATTTATAGGCGCAACTCTAACGGTCAGCTCCCTCCTCTAATGGTCATATTTTTCCTTGAATTTCGGAGGGACCTGTACACATGTCACTCAAACAATGGTTAGTTAATAACTGAAAGCACGACATCATTTTATAACTAAGATGAGTGTAATCATAACTAGAATATGATATTCATAATGAAAGTAAATAAAAGTTTGAAGTCTAATTAAAAACTTAATTTGGATTCTACAACACAAGGATATTCAGATTCTATTTTTTAGGAATTCGGAACCTGAACTTACAAAGTTCAGAGTTGGATTTCATGAGAATTCGGAGTCAGAACTTATAGGAGTTTGAAGTCTGTATTCATAGAACTCAGAGTCATAACTTGGAAAAGTTCATAATAAGAATTAGTAATGAGAATTCGGAGTTAGAACTCCCAAGAGTTCATATCCAGAATTCAGAGTTGAACTTTATAACATTTGTATCCAGAATTCAGAGTTAGACTTCATGGGAATTCATATCCAGAATTCGAAGTTGAACTTCATGAGAGTTTGTAACCAGAATTCGGATTCTTAAACAGAATGCCTCATATCAAAGTATTATATGATTCCAAGGTTTTGGTTCCAATATGATATTTACACTTAGAAAAATAATGATTTGAGCAATGAAAACATGGTAAGGATAACTTTCCTTGGGGAAGGAAAATTTTCCTTATAGGGGTAAAATATAGGGTAAAATGAAATTTTCCTTAAGATAAGGTTTTTGTGACTTTCAAAACAAGAGGAATGGTCAAGTTCATAAGGAAACCATGATGACTCAACAATCTCCCATTTACATGAAGAAATGGAAAAGTCATAAGGTAAACCTTATTGACTCAACATTTACTCCTCATGAAACTTCAATAGATCAATTGAAAATTTTGAACTAAAAAAATTTAATAGATAACAGTACAACCATTTATAAATCTAGAATGTATTTACACTTTTATAAAATATGATAGAAATATAAAATAATGACAAGTTTATGTAGCTACTAATGAGATAGATCAAAAATATGCACAAAAATGGATTTAAGCACAACTTAACCTCATTTTAGAACAACAATTAATAAATCGATCACATGCGCCATTCAAATCCATTGGGAAAATTAAAAACACCCAAAGAAGAAATAAAAATTCACAAATAATTAACGAGATTTAATGAGTCACACACCGTAGGTTTTGAAAGTGTCGATCATCTGAGGAGTTCAAGGGTGATTGGCGGCAAAGTTTCAATTCCATGAGAGCTTTAACAACGCGAGCGATCAGGTCCTCTATTGGGGTTTTATTTAAAAGATCACAAATGTTTTATCAGTTGTTTTTAAAAAGTGATGACAAAGACCCATATTTACCAGTGATAAATCGAAAGCGCTGATAAAGATGGGTATTTATAAGCGCTTTAAAGCATTAAAAACTGATCTTTATCAGTGATTTCCAAAAAGCAATGATAAAGATAGGTTTTGTTGGCGATTTAATTTTAGTGCTAACAAAACCTGTATTTTTCAGTGCTCTTTGGAAAGCGCTGATAAAAACTATATAAAATAAATTGAAAAATATTAAATGAATATATCTTAAAAATGAATAAATAATAAAAAAGGTAAAAATTAATTAACATTATTAATGAATATATAATCTTAAATACATAAATGTTATAAATGAATGAAATTTAATAACTAAAAATGAATAGACTTAAAAATATTTATAAAATGAATGAGTTTTATTAATTATATAAATTATTAAAAAAATTAAAAATGAATATATATTAAAATGAAATGAATACATATTAAATATGTACATTACAAGCATATTAAAAACCTTAAATATTAATGTATAAATATGTATAAATAAATATTAAAAAAATAATAAATTATGAAAAATATTAAACGAATAAATATTAAAACTGAATAAATGATATAGAAAAGTAAAAAATAAGTTACATTATTAGTGAATAAAATAACTAAATAATAATAAATTAATTAATGTTAAAAAATAGTGAAATTTAATTAATTAAAAAATCACTAGATTGCAAAAAAATATTAAAAAAACGAACAAGTGTTATTAATTTTATAGATTATTAAAAAAAATTAAAAATGAATATATGTTAAATGAAAATGAATACATATTAGTTATAAAAATTATAACCTTATTAAAAACATAAGATGTTAGCGAACAATCATGTATATATAAATATTAAAAATGGATAAAATTTACTGATTAGAAACATGATATATGTTAAATATTTTATGTTAATAAATATAATTCTAAAATGAATATTAAAAATTGAATAAATTACATAAATATTATGTGTGTGTATTCTATATAAAAATGCATTAATTACATATCTGTATGTGTGAAATTAATTGAACACATGTTTGATATATGTTTAATTGAAAAAAATGACATTAAATTAAACATCAATAACTCGATACAATTAGTCAATATTATTAATTAATATTAATTTTTAATTATAAACAAATTTTCACTAAATATATGACTTATTTAATATAAATATTATTATTTTGTATTATATGGATCATTTAAGGAAATATTATATATATTAATATATATATATATGCATGAATATATTTATATATTAAAAATATTAAAAATATTAATGAGTAATTATGTATAAAAAACATTAAAAATGAATAAATGAAAAAAATGAGAAACAAATAAATATTTTAAATATAGAAATTATAAAAAACAAAAAATAATTAATGAATAAATAATATTAAATGAATACATGTAAAAATGTGTGAAATTTAATTAAAAGATGAATAGATTAAAAAAATATTAAAATAACGAGTAAGTGTTTAATTATAAAAAGTAAAAATAAAAATAAAAATGAATATATGTTTAAATGAAATTGAATATATATAATTATGTAAATTAAAACCGTATTAAAAAAAAATTAAATGTTAATCAATAAATGTAAATAAATAAAAAAGATTTATAAAATTAAAAAATATTAAACAAAAAAATTAAAATAAATAAAATTTAAAAAAATTAACAAATTTATTAATGAAATAATTATTAATAAAAACAAATAAATTTAATATATATATATTAATAATAAATAGTAATAAACAGTATATGTTATATATAAATATAGAAAATTAATAAAATATAATTATTAAAAACATATTATATTAAATATTAAATATTAAATATTAATAAATAAAAATATAAAATGATAATATTAACAATTTATATTATTTTTGTATGTTTGTCAATATAAAATTGAATTAATTTCATATATATATAAGTGTGAAATTATTTTATGACATATTATGTGTTAACATATTTAGTCAACTTTTTTAATTAACAATTAAATATTTATTATTTTATATATATGTAAAATTAAAAAATCAAATGACATTGATAATTTTTTTTATTAATTAGTAATTTTTTAATTAATATTAAATATTTTTAATTAAATTAATAAACTATTTTTACTAAATACATGAAATTTAAATTTAAAAAATTTATAATACATATTTTGTATTATATAAATAATATTGAAGAAAATTATATATATATAATTTTTATTTTATTTGAAATTTTAACTAAATATCTTATACATCAAGTGTATATATATATTTAGTCATATATAAATCATATTTAATAAGATATGTTATTTTTATCAATATACATATATTTATATATTTATATATTATTTTTAATGATATAATTTTTTTAATGGAATATACCCTTTAACAACACTAAATAAAAGTTCTGATAAAAGGTGACCTTTATGAGCAATAAAAAGAAAGGATAATAAAGGGTGGTCTTTATCAGCTCTTAAAAAAAGCATTGATAAAGGTGAGAATTTATCAAGTTTTTTTAAGCATTCATAAAGACGACTATTTAACAACGCTTTTTTAGTACGGATAAATGGTTCATTTATCCGTACTGATAGAGTCTATCATTATTTATTACAGGTTTTGTATTAGTGTTCCCCGCAAATTAGATAATGATGAATCAACTAAGATTCTAGGTAATGGGAATATAAAGTAATCCATGACTGTAATAATAAAGTGTTTTAGATGGTGGTATTAGCTATATAAGAACTTAAAATTTAGCTATATAATATTTTTATATTGTTAATATTCATTTATTATTTATGTCTCATGATATTTAATAATTTTTAACATTCAATATTATATTTTATTAAAATATATAACTCCAATGCGAGGAATAAACCATGATAAACTAAATTAAAAAAAGTATTTTTTGTTAATAAATATTTTTGATAGCTCACTCTTTTCTCTATGAATAAAATAATGAAGAAACATCAGACATTATGAGTTGAATATAATTTTTTACTATATTTTCATGAAATATACCATATTTTCAAATACACTAGAATTATGTTTTTATAATTGAATTATTATAATATTTATTAGATATTAATGAAACATGGTTTATTATACCACTTTATTTAAGAGCATGGGTCTATGGAATTTTAGGTTTTATTGTAGAATAGTTTAGAAATTTTTACAGATAAGGATAGAGAAAACTCATAAAAACATGTACAATCTTTTATAAAATTTTCACATTTTGTTTTCACACTTAGTTTAAACATTTTAATATACATTTTTAAACTTGAAAAGTTAAAATATTTAATAATTGATATTCTAAGATAGTTAATTAAAAGGTTTGTTAAAATAGAGGTAATAACAGATGAGTTGTTGATTGAAAATACAATGATAAAAAAATTTTATGCCCTAATGTATTAGATAGAGAGGAATAATATTATTTATATTCTTCATTGAATAGATCATATCAAGGATAATACATAAAACCATGAAGAAAAAAACTATCTATATATTACTTCTAATCACATGGGGAAAATTTATAGGCTTGTGGACACCATCACTGAATAGATCTTTATATACTATAGAAATTAAGAACACGATATACTCGTTGGGAGAAATATTTAATTTGTTAAGAGATTAATGATTGAGAATTATTTTCTAGATAAAAATCTATTTTTTTGAAAGGTGAAAGATTTTTAATTAAAATATTGAAGGTTAGGTAGTACAAGAGAATTCATCAAAAAAGGAGAATCACCCAACCAAACTTGTGAATCACCTGAAAGGCCATAGATTGACATCATGTGAGCTTCCCTATTACCCTCTATTTTTATGGAAGAGAAATAACATGAAAATAATAGGTGGATAAGGGAGTGAATCATCAAAACCGACAAGACAAATAGTTAGAATCCACCTACCGACATAGATATAATGTCGAGAATGGTAAGGCAGCCCAACTCAATAATGATAGATTTCAAGACTCTCTTTTTGGAGAGTTTCATTTCAGCATAAATGGCCAAGGATTTATCCATTGGTATATCTCAATTAGTTTGAATATATTTTTGGTACTCTAAAATAATTCATCCTTGGGAGTCTCAAACTATCACACCAACACTAACTAAACCTCCACTAGATAGAGATACATCCAAATTAATCTTAAAAATACATATTTGGGGATGGATCTGCATGCTTGTGAAAGTGACTGCTTTGGGATTCTCATACTGCACCTTATTTCACTTCCAAATTACCAACCAATATGTAAACCGATCAATCCATAAGTAATTTGGTCTTTTAATTTTATTGAAGATGAAGTCATTTCTTTTAACTTAGATTATCCAAAACACTGTATATAAGAAACCCACAGTCTCCCTGAGGAGGGAGGATGACCACTTCACCAACAATATTTCTAAACTAGACATTATATCTGTGAGGTAGTCCTCATTTGAATTCCATGCATTCTAAATGAACCTATCACCAGGGTTTTGGATAATCACATGTAAAGGAGACTTAGGAGAATCCATGAAAAAAGGAAAAAATGGATCATAAATTTCATGGAAGGAATAGATAAACTCATTATAAGGGAGGTTTCTATTACATATTTTCCACAAAAAAACACCAAATCTTGGTTCAGACCTCCAGGCACCATAGAATCTTCCAAAACACACCATCCTCCATGTTCGATGCTTTTATCACCATCTAATTGCTGGATTTAACCGAGTAGATTCTAGAACTATTTTTTCTCTAACATATTTTATCTTGACCCATGTCCCTCATGCATGGGGTACTCAAAATAATCCTTATGTATCTCTCATTAAACCATGCATTCAATTTTTTGGTGCACCATCCATTACATACCTCATTAAAGAGGCATATCACTATATCATCTTCTAAAATAGGGACTACCAAGGAGGTTGCCTTCAACCCACCGCAATAGACTATCCATGTATCCCTATAATTATTAATCATGGAATCGTCACCAATCCTCTAGTAGATCCCACCACTGAGCAGATCACATGAACCCCATGGGATTATCTAGAAAAAAATAATGTGGGGACCTAAGGATGCTCCATGAAAATATAATTGGGAAAGTATTTGGCATGAAGGATCTAAGCACATATAAAATATGGTTGTTGTAATAACTATGAACCTTACTCTCCCATTAGAGCTTTATTGAAGTGGAAAATATCCCAAAACCCCATTACCTTGTAATCTTTAGGAAGAAAAACTTCTCCCAGTCCACCCAATGGATTTTATTCTTCCCATGGTTAAGGCCTCACCAAAAATTGGAAAGATGAGAGTAGATTTGGTCAATAAAAAAACTAAGGAGTTTAAAAAGGTGCATAAAATAGGTTATGATTGATTGTGCAACCAATTTGATGAGAGTTTCCTTCATTTCTTTAAAAATCATCTTAATAGTCCAACCTTGGATTTTTTTCCATCCTATCCATAATTCTTGAAAATAGATCATTTTTTGAATATCTAAATATAGTGGGAAGAAAAAGGTATTTATGATATATATCAACCACTCAGATAACTAAAGCTTTGTTGAGGTCGTTCTTCCTGCTCTAAGGAACACCTAATCTAAAGGAGATTTAAATTTTGGATAGGTTAACATATTTCTTGGAAACCATATTGTACCTATAAATAAGTGAAAAATAGAGCCACATTATTCCAAGGTTGAACTTGAAAAAAGAAAACTATAATTAGTAAAAAAAAATATGGGAAATGGGTGGAATTTAGTGGCAAACCTTTTCCTCATGAATAATTTTATCTTTATCTTCTACTAAAATAAGATTACAGAAAATATTATCCACTATAATAAAGAGGAAAGGGGAAATAGGATCCCCTAGTAAATTTCCCTAGTATGGTAAAATATCCGAGTAAATCCACTATTGATTTTAATCCTAAATGGGATTCAAGTGACTCATTGTATAATGAACTCAATTAATTTAGATAAAAAACAAAATTTACTCTTAATGAACTAAATAAAGGGACACTCCACTCTATCATAATCATTTTTCATATCAATATTCCATTTCATGATACCTCTTTTAGAAATATAGTATGTTTTCATGGAATGAAAAACTTCATTGTTGATAATGGAATTATTAGAGACAAGCATTTTGGGGATGAAGGAACTTTGGTTCTTGGATATAATATAAGGTAACCAAGAGGATAGAAAATTGACCAAAACCTTTGATAATTCTTTTTAGGTAACATTACATAAACCAGGGGGCATAAATTCTAAGACCAAATATAGATTTTTAATCTTGGAAATGAGGGTAATAATAGTTTCATCAAGGGAATTTTTTTTGGCTTACCTTCCCAAAGTCCTTTTATGAAGGCCAAAATATGAGCCCTAACAATATGCCAATTTTTTTAATAATAAGGCATAAAAATTGATCGGACCTAGAATTTTGGTAGATTAGATTTGATTAAGTTCCACTAAAATTTCATCCTTAGAGATTTCAAGTGTAAGATGATGGTTTTTTTATCCATGAAAATTTGTTTAATTCATGAAGTAATATCTGGGTAAATGAATGAATCCCTAGTCATATAGATCTCTTTAAAAAAAACTCATGATATGATCACGGATCCCTATATAGTTGGAAAATATACTCCATTAGGAATAAATGATATAAGATATGAATTTATTTCACCCCCTCACAGTGGATTTTTAATAGAAGTAAATGGTATTGGATTCACCTTATTTAATATGGGTTTCATGGGCATGCATAGACAACAACTTTCATTAATTCTAGGTGAGGTGTCCAGGTATACTTCAAGGATTGAAGTTTTAGAAATAACTATGACGGGGGGGGGGGGGAGAGCATATAAATCATTTAGTTGTATTTCAATAGAATCACATTGAATATTGGGTGGGTGAAACTTTTTATCACTCCATAATTTGAACTTAGAGGCCACTTGATGGATATTCCTTCCAGTATCAGGATCTTCTATTATCTAACAATAGTAGATCACCTCTTCACATTCCTTTTACTTAGACCAAAAAATTTCAAACCTGAAGAGTTTTTCATGCCCATTTTTTTGCAACCTTGTAACATATCAATGATAACAGGTCAATGATCTGATGTGATAAGAAAAAGTTGAGATACCTAGAAAAAATTATATATGTTAGTCCATTCAGTCAAGACCAAAAATAAATCTAGCCATTCCAAAATATGAGTGGTTTAAAAATTACCATGGAACCATGTAAAAGAGTTTCCTGAATAACCTAGATAAAAAAGGTCCAAATTTTGAATATATTGAAAAAAATCCATCATCAACACACAAGGAATGTTGGAACCTAATTTCTTTTCATTATGAAACATATTTTCATTGAATTCCTCACTGATAAGTAGAGGTAAAATTAAGCTCTCATGTAGGGTCTTGACCAGTTTCTAGCACTTCTATTTATCTATCTAGGAGGGACATCGATAAAAACCTATGAAAAATCAGGATGGGGTATCTAAATGATGTATATATGCATCCATGTGGTTTGAAGATAAGATTTTTACTCTTACATACAATTCCTACCTCTGTAAAAGGCAGAGACCACTAGATTGTTCTTGTTGAGAAATGATAAAATAGTGATTAAAAACATCTTTTTTTTGCAACACCATCAATTTAATTACTTTACAATGTGGTTTCAGATAGGAAAACCATATCTGGGATACTTTTAGTGATTTGGTACTAAAGAATCCAAATCAATCATGGGTTTCCAAGCCCATGATAGTTTCAACTTAATATTTTCATTTGGATAAGAAGATTTGGTGAAATATATCCTCCAACTCTATATATTCAAGAAAGAAACAATCCGCTACCACTTTCACCTTTTAGAATATCACTCATTAACTAGAGAACCCTTCATACATCTTTTAGAACCACTGATTTTCAAAGCACTCAGATTAGTACCATTGTCCCCTTTCACTTTGCTTCTATATATCCATTGTTTTATTGGTCTAGTCATTATAGGTTTATTAAGATTCTCTCATAGTGGGGAGGGATTCAAAAGAGTATTAAAGATCAAGGGATTATTCCAATTCAGTGGGTCAAAAAAATCTGCTTTGTACTGGGGGGGATTTAAAATTTTACTTAAAGGTTGAAGGACTGTGTAAATAATATAGAACTATCACCATAAGAGAATTAATATTTATTTCTCCAATCTTCCTAGAATCACTAGAACGACCTCATATGGATTGACTCTCTATGACCTTCAATCATGTATAATTACACTGATCTAGGGGAAATATTGGTATCCCCATTATGATGATTTTTTTGATAAGGATCAGATTTCACACACAAGGCCTTTGAAATTCTATCCCTATCCATTTGTTATTCTGATTCTGGAATAAAGGACATCCTAATAATTTTTTTTCTTGAAGATAAGGATTATACTACATGATAATGTTGCCTTCTCTATCCACCACCATTAAAGAATATTATTTCTAGGTATAACTAAGGATCCCACAAAAGAAACAAAATATTATTAGACTTTCATACTCTAATGATATAAAAATGTTTGAATCCTCTATAGATAAGAAAATACCTCTCACAAGTGGTTTTGTAACACTAAATAGAACCCTTATCTACAGATATGACCCCAATGAATAATATTTGACTAATATCATTCAAAAAAATCTTCGATATGGACACCAATTTAATGCATAATTAACTATGATCTTACACAAAAAGGGATTCCATTAAGTTGAATCCAAAATGGAGTTTTGTAAAAAGTAATATTTTAGACATACCCTCAGTTTCTTGAATCCTCCATCAAAATGATATGATTATCAAAAGAAAATGGTATCCCATTAAGTTCCTTATACTTATCATTATCATTGAAAAATTCAAAACTCAGATATCCCAAATCTATTTCTCTAATGGACACACCATCATCTAAACTCTATATGTTTTGTAGTGTATTTTTTAGGGAAATCTGGTTGGTGGTCCAATTGATGATAAATCTACCAATGATTAAGAGATACATTCAATGTATTAGAAATACACCCTCATCCTTTTTGAAAACAAAAGCTGATTTCTCCTTGAATGTTAGGGAATTTTTTTTCCATTGGTTAATTAGATCCATATCCATAGAACCACACATTGAGAAGATGAGTAAAAGAGAATCATCAAGAGAAAGTTCACAGTTGGAAAAAATAGATCACTGTATCATCGACATGGAATCGTCAAGCCTAAGAAAATCTAGGAATCAACAATCCCTAGAAAAAACTAGGAACACAATCTCCAATGGATAAGGGACTATATAAAATCTATTTAATGGTACGGTGGATCAATATTGTAAAATAATAAAAAATACAAATGGGTTTGAAGTAATTTAATACATTGAGTTAGAATACCTAAATAAATTATTTTATTAAAAAATATCTATATTTACCATTGATATAAGATAAAAAATAAATTTATATAACAAAAGTATTGGATAGTGGGGAAAATGGATCATAACATCACCTGTATAACATAGTATCACCCTATATTCATCATTTTCACTAAAAGTGCAACAAAATATTTTTTTAGTGGTTATAATTAATGTTTTAGAACACCAAATGATATTGAAGTAATTTAATTTAATGAGTTAGAATCCCTAAGGAAATTATTTTACTAAAAAAACATACATATCCACCCCTTAGATAAGATACAAAGGAAATTTATTTATCACAAATATTGGATAATGGGACAAAGGGATCATACCATCACTAGGATAACATGTTATCTCTCTATATTCATAATTTTCATGAAAATTACAACATAACATTTTATGTATGGTTATAATTACTACTTTACAAAAATTCATAGATATTTACCTCTTTTCCATATATGAATATTCTATTTAATTCTCCTATAAGTAAGGAACCATTGATTATATTGTCAATTATTTGGGTTGTTGGTTTAGTTTATACAATATAGAGAGAAAAGTGAATTTACATTTTTGAATAAAAATATATGGAAGGAGAGTTGGACTATGTTCATGGCATGTTCTGGTAAGTTTTTATCACATACGGGAAATTTCAAGTGATCATGGGAGGGGAGGACTAGTCGGTTATTTTCATCTTGGATACATTTTCCACCCAGAACCTAGTGAAATCCACTGGGAAATTGTTTCCACTAGTAGAGGGATTTTTCTCTACATGTGTTTACTTGGTGGAAGGTGTTCCTGACTAGTAACCTGGTGGAGTCACTATATACACATTAAGAGAAAAATGGATTCCAATAGGGATATGACCCATTTTTCTTAGGGGACAAAATATAATTTTACAATTTCAACCCCATCAACATGTATTGTGAATGGGGATTGGGGAGATAATTTTGGATTCCCTCTTCCCCTATCACTCCCCCTTATAGTGATTATTTTATACTCCCTTAGTATGAGGTAGTTAGAGAGAGATTCAAGGTGTGGATTCAAGGAATGATTAAAATGTCATTATTAGTTTTTCTTCTTAAATAATCCTACTCTAATTATCTGTGTAAAAAATGTAATTAGAGTGATGATTCAATAGAATAATATTTGAATATCCCCAATTCTTTAGGATTTCATGTGAGTAGTGTAAAATATGTACCATAATGGGGTATTCAAGTTTTCATTATCATTTTGATTTGAAAAATTTCATTAGGTAAATTTCATTATTATTTTTTGAATTAATCTTAATTATTAATTGATTTTGATCATGTGTTCAAGGATTGGATTGATTAGAGATTTTCTGTAGAGTTGATGTCATGGGATTTCAATTATGGATGAGTGTCCTTGAGATATTATTGATAAGTGTTTGATAAACTCTCATGGATTCCCTCAGGGGCAGGATAATGTTTACGGTGATGAAAATATTGATATTTTAGATACTTTGAGAAGATTATAAGGGATTCTATTGGATTTCCTCATGGATGGGTTTCTAATCAAGTGATTATGGTTTCAATGGTTTTATTTTGGATGCCCATTTAGGCATATCATTTATTAAGGATTAGTTGGGGGTTGTTGAGGGTTTCTTGGAGATTATTTCTTATAATAGGCTTGGATCGAGTTTTGGATGAGATAGAGGAACCCATAGTAGTATGTACTATTTGTTTTGTGTCATTATGGGTATTTGAGGATCATTTGATGGGAATTTTTAAATATATTGGGTGTATAAGGGTAGCCTATAGTAGGATGCCCATTTATGATATGACCCTAAGGACTAGGTAAGCCCTGAGTTTTGTTTGACAATGAGGAGGGTTAGTGAGAGACCATGGTGAATATTTTCTATATGATGAGATCTAGGGGACTGAGAGACCCCCATGATTTATTTTATAAGAGTTGATTTATTATCATAATCAAACTATTTAGATGATGGGTTTGAAAGATAGACCAATCAGTGTTTTGGTGGACTTCAACTGAGGTTTTTGAGGTATTTCTTAATAATGATTTTACATATAGAAATAGACCATTATGATATCCTAGACCAGGTGTTAGACCTAATATTTATTTGGTTCCATACTCTATTACATCAATTTTTTTGGATGGGAATAGTGAGTGAATGGATGATTTGTAAGAGTGAAACCCGTACCTAGGTTAGAAGATACATTACCCCAGCTAAAGAATGCGTGTCATTGGTTTTGGATGTTTTGATAGACCAAGGTTTCTACTATTACATTCCCCAATGTTTATTTCATGGATACGGTTAGTTCTGAAGGAAAATAGTGTTGTGGAAATTTCCTCCCAATTTTAGTATGTATCATATCATTAGTTTGGATCATGCTATTACAGTCCTAGATCCTATTAGAGTTGTGTGTTCTTGTGTGGATGCCTATTGTTATGAAATTGGGTCTCATATTCATGCATGTTTCAATTTAGATGCCTTAGATATCCTATATATATCTAGTGGATGTGTCTAATGTCATGAGGCTGGGTGATCCATGTGCTATAAATCATCTGGCATAGGATAGAGTAGGGGTAGATTTACCTTGAGTGTCAGGTTAGAACCCACAATTGGCTATTTTGCTTATTTTTTAGCCTCAATTTATATCGTTGTGTATTTATTTTATGATTTTTTTATTTCATATTGTCTGTTATTAGTTTTGAATAGTTTTTTCACATCAAATGTGCATGCACGTATTATGAAAGGAGATTATAGGTTCACTATTGGGGGTGACCTACTAAGATTTATTTCTTACCCCATGTATGGTGTGTGTACAAAACATAATTTATTATTAGGTTTGAGTATAGGTTGCATAGTGGATCGGGTAGATGCCTCATGTTTTTTTATCAAGAAGATCCACTCATGTGGAGTCTTATGATTGAGTTGGAGAAATTTTTCTATTGTGGTGACTGAGTATGTGGTTCAGATCAGAGTTGAAAGTAGAGCCTAATATAATTATTTTTATTTCTATTTTTTGTATATGTGATAAGACTGGTGGGTGATCAGTTGTTTATTTTTTCATCATTTTGAGTTTATATGTATGTATTCCAAATTTAATTTAGTATATAATTATATTGATTCAGTTTATTTAAATTGTGTACTTGGATACTGATTGATGTGTATGAGTTTGGTTTATTTTCCTATGTTATTTCAGTCTAACCAAAGGGTATAGTCTTCTAAATTTATCTTTTAAAACCCCTACTTGTTGAAAGCCTTTAGAATGTAGGAGCCTCACTTGAGGTATTATGGAAGGCATGACCAGGTGACGTGTCTGGTCATCCGAGGCTATTTCACTATAAAAAGGTATCAGAGCCTATGTTTTCTACTAATTTGGGGATTTACTAGATAGGTGGTCAAATATTGTATTGGAACTTATGATGTATATTATACTAGTGTTTCTTGAACACCATTACCAATTGTAAGTCCATTTTTTAAGGGAATGGTATTTCTTTTTCTATAATTGTTTGATTGAAACTAGTGTGATGTACAAGAGCTTATGGTGCTATAGTTTATTAAATTTTTTTGGATCTTAGACTATGGGAAAGAGGTTAATGTAAATGCATTATTCTAGGCATGTAAGATTCATATTAAATATTCTTATCTGTGGTGTTTTCCCTAATGATGGATTTTACCTTGGTTATAGTTTTTGAAAATACCTATATGGTATGTAACGTATAGTTCCTTTGTGGAATTATACTCAACTAAACCACATGAATATATTTTCTTATGAAGACTGGCTATATTGATCATTTTGCATGAGTTTTAGCAGTTATGAAGATACAATTCCTTTATTAAGTGATGCATTAAGTCCCTAGTTTGTTAGTGTAAGTGTTATATTCCATGATATAACTATTGATGGCTCAATTATAGAAAGGATTTCCAAGAGATGTTTGGATCGGGCTCAAGTTTCCCTAAGGTGATGGTTTCATTGATTTACTCGGCTAATGTTATTGGGAAGGGAAAAGTTCTTTCCACATGTTGTTTGTCAGGTCTTATGGTGGGTCCCATGTGCCTACCACCACTAGTGGCTTGGGTATCATGGATGATCATCCTTATGGAGAGGGTATTTTGATATTTATTATTTCCAGTATGTGGTTAGTCATGGGGAAGCCTAATTTTTGAGTGGTGTAGTGCTATGAGTGCTCATGGTATCATGGTTGGAATGAGAGGGAAGGTTTGGTTGGATATATATCCTTGTTAATTTTTGTTTCACTTTGGTTAATGTGGTGAGAGTGTGGTTGGACACTCATGGGTTTGGATCGATGGACGAGTGGAGGGTGGTTGTGTGGTGTATCTTACCATGATAGAGATTCCTTAATTTTTATAAAGGGTGTTGAGGGTACCCTATCTTGCTGGAATAAACCAACATAAGGAAAATGGTTAGTGGTTTTAGGTGTTTTATCCTAGGTTCATTGGATCATGGATCATGTGATCATGAGAGAATGTGAGAGTTTTTTGGATAATCACTCTTCTTTGATGAAGATAGTGGTGGTTGGTGTGTCTTTTTGGGAAGAATACTTTTTGTGTTAGGACATGTGTGAATTTATTTTATGTAGTGTTGGTTGGTTTGTAGTTTTTGTTGTTGAGAAGTTTGTGGTTCCATTGTGTGTGTTTGGTTCTTGATGAAACATGAGTGGTGTAGTCATGTTGGGCCTATTGAGGTCAGTTCTCTAGGAGTGGTGTAAGGAAAGTATTATGGTGGGGAGAACACTTTAGGACATTGGACGTCCTAAAAATCATTTCAAGTGGTTAGTTAAGAAAAGAGGGTTCCCTTCATTGTTGTAGGGAATTAGTGATTGTTTTTTTTGTGTTGGTTATTAGGTGTGAGAATTTTGGAAATTTATAGTCCTTGTGTTCAGTGATGGATGGAATGCGATACTTGTAGTTTTACATTAGGGAAGCGGGGTGATGATAAGGATAATACTATGATGGTGAGTATCAGATTAGTCTTAAATGAATACCTCTTATGTTGGGAGATTTATGAGAACTATAATACCAGTTGTTGGATGATTTATATAGCTTATGGATCACTAATTCTTAGAGTAAAAATGTGGCTATTGGTTGACCACTGAGGCTTCTTATGGATGAGTTGCATTTCTAATAAGGATTTTATGATGAATTCTTTTATCATGTGTTGAGAAAATGAGGATAAATTTGAATTTTATTCTCGAGAGTGTTTCAGTTGGAAAATGACTATTTATCATATGAAATGATCTCAGATAATTTATCTTCCCACTCCATTGGTCCCTTAATAGGGGTTTTCCCCAAGGATAAAAGTTTGGTGGAATTCTAATCCATTCAATTTTTCATGGAATTTTTAATATTTTAATAATTAAATATTAATTTATTCACACATCTTTGAATGTTTTCATTTAAAAATAATTTTATATTGAGATTCTGACTTCTTAGTTGATTCGGGAACATGTTTTTTTCCTATGCATGACACAACCTTGCTACGAGCACCGAGCCTGGGTTTGGGCCCCCTTTTCTTTTTATTTTTATATCATTTTCCCTTTATCATTTTATTTCATTTGATTTACATTATATGTACATAATTTAACCTTATAGGTCATGTTCTCAAGGGATAAAGAGAGAGAGAATAGGAAGATGGGGAGGGATAAATGTTGGGGAGCTCTTATGGACAAATATTAGATCTTAGGTGGTGTGTGAAATAGATCTGGGAGCAATGCTTTGACATTTTATACCTAGAGGTAGTATGTTCTTGAGTTTTTAGATCCAATTCATATATATTTTCAATTTTCAATTTTCAAATACTTATATTGGTTGGTAGGGTCCCCTTGAAGGTCAATCTATAGGTTTTTTTGGGGTGAATTGAATATTTATGTAATATTGAAGGGGTTTCCATTTGGGAAATACTGATAACATGACATATAGTTTTTGAAAAAACACCTTGTGTCCTTTATTTTGGGAGAAGGGTTGAAGATGAGGGTTACACAATTTTTGTGTTCTAGACACACAATATAGGGGTGTCTCAGGATATTTCTGGGGGCATGGCCAGACATCTTGTGCCAATGAAAATTGATGCGTAGGTTATAAGAAGAGATCCCATGTGAAGTACATGACATGACCTTTTTTAGGGTACATGGAAAGAACCTATGTAGGGTACATTTTTAGGTACCCCATGTGAGTGTCATATCACGTTCTTTTGGTGAAAACATGTAATCAGGTTTAGTGCACTCTGATTTGGGTTAAGGTACAAGGATAGTTTCTCTATATAGGGTACACGCCATGTATAGAGAAGGAACATCATGTAATTTGAGAAGTACAAGCCAGATTAGGCTAAGATACACAACCAAAGAGTCTTGTTATTGGTATAGGTCATGTAACTGGGGTACACATTGTGTACACCCTCCTTATGGGTGTTCCACTGGTATTTCACCATTGAGTCAGAATTTAGACTTATGAGTTGTCCATACCAAGTGTTTTCCCATATAGATCTAGATAGTTGGATCCTTTTAGAATTTATAGGCTATCTATATGGTTCTAGTATTGGAAAGTTTTTGTATGAGTATTTCTTTGATTTTTGGTTTTGGAATCCTCAAGTGGGTTATGATGTAAGATATGATACCTGAGAGAGGGTTGTGAATTCATTAGATGGCACGATATGGGGATGATAGTTTAGTTATTTTTGAGGTACTTTTAGATAGATCTTAGAAGGTGGTACTGATTTGTGTCTCTAAGGAGATCTTGGATAGTCCATGGATATATGGATAGGTTGTTCATGGTTAGAGCAGTTGAGTTTTAGATCCCATGTTTGAGTATTTGATTACTTGGATACTTTAGGATGTGTTGATGTTGTGGGATGGATGTTATGGAAGTGTTTCATTGAGATGATGTTGAGAGGAGTTTTAGAGACTTTTTAGATTCCCTTAGGTGTTGGAGAACGTTTATGATCATCTAATGTTGGGTTGATAAAAAATATTTTGGAAGAGTATGAGGGACTCTCAAGGATTTCCTCATGGGTGAGTTTTCGATCAAGTGATCATTAGTTGTCTTGTTTAGATTTTGGATTCCAATTTAGGCTTATTATTGATGAAGGATCAGTTGGGTGATATTGAGGTCCACTTGGAGATAATTTCTTATGATGTGATCGGTCTGATGATGGATGAGATAATGGAACACCTAGTAAGGTGTAATTTTCTTTTTATGACCTTATGACTATTTAAGGATCGTTTGATAGACATGGAATGAGAGATTGGTTTTGGTAGGGGATCCCCTTTCAGAACACCCCTTTATTATATAATCCCAAAAATATTGCAAGCCCTGAGTTTTTTTCACCTTGAGGAGGGTTGGTGAGAGATTGTGGTGGAAGTTCCATGGATTATGAGATCCAGGGGACTGAGGGAGTCCCATAATTTGTTGGGAGAGAGTTGAATAGAACTGATAGTTCATCTGTTTTCATAATGGGGTTGAGAGTTAGATTGATCCATGTTTTGATGGAATTTTATTGAGGGTGTTCTTAATGACTCTGATTTTTCTATTATTATTTTTGGATATTGTATGAATTATTTTTGAGACCAGGTGCTGATATGATGCGTGATTCTGAGTCTTGGTGTGCCTATAATAAATTTATAAAATATATTAAATATATTAATTTTCATGCACATGCAGTTTTCCTGAAAAATTTGAATAAATTATAAATAGGGGTTTGAATTAGAAATACGAGTGATCCATTGAGTTTAGAATATGATATTTACAATAGGAACAACATAGCCTTTATTGATATAGGGAATTTGTAGAAAATTAATCACAGATGAGGAATGAATAAAATAATTAAATAAATTATTTTATTTTTATTTTTCTAACACAAAAACTGATGAGTAAGTAGATTGTTATGATATCATTCTAGGGTTAACCTCACAACCTTGGAGCTGTTAAAGATACCTCGAAGCAAGCATTGGCAGATCCATCTTAGAGTCACGGTAACTAGATCATAGATCGATGATCAGTTGGCATCGATATTTGGGATCTCACCAATGATAATAATGTAGGATGTCCTTCATCATCAATCAATCCATCTTGAGGTAGTACATTTGTTTTTATTGGATTCTATCCCCATTCTTAATTTCCATGATGAACATGAATCAATTGACAAACAGATTGATTCATGGATCAATCATTTTATTGGATGAGTTATTTTCAAGATTATTTTAGGATAATTTCTTTATGTGTTATGATTATATCTTTATTGATCATTCTAAAAACACAAAATTGAGGTCAATATAAACATAAACTGAGGTTTTTTCCTCACAATTGTTATTTGTGATTTTCTTCCATGATTTATTTGTTCATCACTGGAGTTCTTCATTGGCCTGTGGTTCGACATCTACCGAGGAATCAATCATTGCACACCCGTTTCTTAGAACAATGATCCCATATTAAAGATTTGGGATCATCATGACATAATGGTGGCATGCCAGTGGAATCAATAGAGGATCAGATGGTTTTAGGTACTCGATTTTATGTTCTTCAGCACACAAAGAAGAACGAAGAAAAAGACTATTTTCCAAATGAATCAAAGGTCTGAATATTACTGTTTGATGATTGAATGACTTGATGGGGATTGATTATCAATTTTTTTGTGCGGAAGTTTCTTGACTGAGGGCTGGAGGATTCGCCTAAGATGCATCAAACAGATCTGGAATTCTGGAAATTTCAAAACTACAAAATGTGTAATGTAGATCCACATGTCATGTTGTCCCCTCTCAATGATAGCTAGGGGTTCAGAAGGTGATAAGTATCACACAAAGTGTGACATTGTCACACGGCGTGTGACTGCTCCTTGGTGGATCGATGTGTATCTCAGTGGGTACATGGACATGGGATAGTGTACATGGACATGAGAATTCCATTTACTCCCACACAGACACAACTTGGCTTGGTTTACATGGGCATACCTCTGTATTGGTACATGGGAAACCGATATGGTGTGTAATGTTACACATACATGGACATGGGACATGGGCCATTTACATAGGTAGGACCTGGGGTCAAAGGGACATGGTGTGTAACCCTAATACATGCCTTTTAATCTTAAAAACATTTATTGGAGCCCTTGTTCTCTATATCATAGAAAATTATTGTTAGGGTGTGTTCCTCATATCCATTCCTTGACGGTTAGTATGGAATATCCTCCTACACATAAGACAATGATCCTTTCAGTATATCCTTTTGGATAGAGTTTGTGGAATCCTTCCATGAGGCTCGGAGTGATATCCTCTATTCATCTTCATGACCTAGGTGGATTTATTGGTATCTTCCTGACCAAAACTATATGGGTGCTGATCATATACTTAAAAGGTTAATCGAGATTGAGTTATTGGTATACCCCATGGCCTTAGGAGTGATCCTCATTTATGTATGATATCTCTTCATACTTTCAATGTGTAATTCTAATGGAGAGACTTGACGAGATCTACCTCTTAGATAGACATCATCAGTGTAATAAGACTTAGGAGTGTGTTGTCCTAGATGAGTGCTATGTGTAACCTTTGAGATGGAATCCAAGGACAACATCATGTTCATGACTTACCTTTAGGATTTGTGTCTCTGCTGATTATATTTGTATATTCTTGTTATATGTGCTATAAAAATATACCTATATAGAGATGAATGTACTTATTTTGATGTATGATTTCTGGTTTTGGGGTATTCTATTGGTTATTATTATACTAAACCTCGCAATTTATTTTCCTACACATGTCGTGTCTTATAAAGAAGATCGATATTTGAAAAAGTTTTAGATTAACTAGGACCATATGGTGCTTAGTGAGACTGGACAGACCAATGTGTGTTCCTATGGCATTTTAATAACAGTCCCCAGAATTAATTTTAGGTTGGGATTGTTTCATACTCTTTGTGGTGGGATTTTATTCATCCTTATTTACTTTACTTATTATAGTACTATAGTTGTGCGATTTAGATATATGCACAAATGGTTGTTCAGTTTTTTTACATTTTAGCATTGTATGGGATTAGAGATGTGTGTGTGTGTATAAGTACTTAGGCTAAGGACTACCATGTTAGTGATATGACTAATCCACACTGGTCTTGATCCCCTAGCCTATTGGAGGAAGCTTGGGGAGTCGTGGAATGGGACCTATTGGTATGGGTCATGATAGAGTGGTATCATAGGAGTTGGTTCTACCATAGGACTGGGGTTTATGAGATTGGTCTGGGGAAATAGTGATAAGATCTTCAGTGTTCAAATTTCTAGATAGGGACTCCAGTATTGGTGGGGTGACCAATGTATCCATACACCATGACTCTGATCACCTAATTTTTGAATTGGTACATAAGAAAACTAGTTGTAGGAAAAAAATGGTACATGCATCATATATGAATAATTTATGGTTTCCATATCTTTTTTGAGTCAGCTCTCCAGATATACTCATTGACCATGGTAAACCTTGTTTACTTTCAGGATCCCCCCATGACATATTCCAGCTAGATTCTAGAATCAAGATCAAAAGGATGATCCCCTCAGTGACGAGACATCGATACATGGACCAATTCTATAAATGTTACCTCTAGGTGGTGCACGATCTATACCAACATCTATAGAGTATAACAAGGTACCCGAAATACCAGTAGATGGGGTTTGCAGGCTAACCATACTTCACAAGTTTTAGTGATAGAGACCCCTCAGGTTCCGATGTGAGCTTGACCATAGTCGGATGAGGGCTGGATTAAGGCGATGGAAAAAGCTTTTCATTTGGTCAGGACACCAGCAAATCATATGGTGATCCTGGCGATGATCTTTTTCAATGGACCAACAAGACAATGGTGGGGGATAGTGACCCAGTCTTACAATGAGGTGACTTTAGCATGATCAGAGTTTGAGATCCTTTTTAGATAGTAGTTATCTCCAGCTACACTAAGGGATGTATGTGTCCATGATATTTCGTAGCTCCATTAGGGTATCATGTTAGTAGCTAAGTATTCATCAAGGTTTACCAACCTCTCTTGGTACTTGAAGGATATAGTTTGTGACCAATTCTTCAGGGCTCAGATCTTTGAGTGAGGGATGCGCAGGGACATCAGATCTAGATTTACTCCTCTATTCATTCCTACCTATGCTAGTTTGATAAATATAGATTGGTTGGTTGAGATTTTCTTGGCTGAGCAGACATAACCAGTGGTTGTCAGTAGTAGTCACACAGGAGCATAGTTCTTGGAAACAGGGAGCCTATAACACTCTCAAGGTATTATACATGTCTGATGTTTTAGGAAGAGGTCCTAGGATATAGGGTCTATGGTTTAGGGATCTCAGGATGAGTCTAGTCAACCTTGAGAGAGGTAGTACTACTCATGTGATGATAGGGGAAATATTATATGAGATTATATAACCTACCATATAGCTAACAGAGAGATTGTGGATGGGCCACCAAGGTAGAGGTAGCAGTAGGATCATGTGGGTTCATAGGGTGGTGGATGTGGAAGAGGATATGGGAGAGAAGAAGTAGGTGGTATATTATTTGACTTATTACCAATACCACCCTTAGGTGGTCCATGATAGGCTTAGGGAGTTGGAGGATAGGGGTAGGGATAACTACAGTTAGTCGAAGCTTATGACCCAGAGGATTCAGGAATGATAGAAAGTACGATATGTGTTTTTTCTACCTTAGATACAGTACCGATACAAATAGTTCCTAGTAATTCCTTTATTTATAACTATTTTTTAAACTTAGATATTTCGGTTGAGCTCATGCCTCAGACATAGCTCTTAGAGAATCCTACTGGAGATGAATCTGTGATCACACACTTGTGGCGATAGTGTGAACTAACTCTTGGAGGTGAGATTTTTTGTTTGGATCAGTTTATAGTATTTATGAGGCCTTATGATGTAATATTATGTATAGAATAATTAACCATAGTTCATGCCCATATTGAATCTTTCAGGTGAAGGATGTAGTATATCCATAGTGGTAGTACCATGTTCTCCGTTGTCGATGAAAAGGAAACACATGAAGCATAAGATCAACTCATTCATAGGAGGGTACGACCAATTAATCACCAGTTGGATAACATAACCCTTAGTGAAATGGATTTTATGAGTTTCTCGTTACCTGTAGTGGTGGTGGAGTATGATTACATCTTCCCTAAGGATGTTCCAGGTTTACCTCCCTGAAGAGAGATAGACTTATGCATTGATCTACACCCTAGTAAAACACCGATATCTATTCTATAATATCAAATGGATCTTGAAAATATTTTTGAGATGAGGGTAGTTAGAGGAATTATAGAGGAATGGATTTGTTAGACCCAATGTTTCACCTTGGGCAGCCATAGTTTTTTTCACCCAGAAGGAGGATAGTAGATTGAGGTTGTGTGTGAACTACCAGCGCTTGAACTAGGTAACCGTGAAGAACAAGTATCAAATAATTCGGATCTATGACCTCTTTGATCAGTTGATAGGGGCACAATGGTTATTGAAGCTTGAACTTTGGTCAGGCTATCACTAGTTCAGAGTACGAGACGAGGTTATACAGAAGATGACATTCAGATGTTGCTATGGTCCCTATGAGTACTTGGTGATTCCCTTTAGCATGAAGAAATTTATAGTAGTGTTCATGGGAATCAGGAACTAGATATTTCAACCTTTCTTAGACCGGTTAATGGTAGTATTCATCGACGATTTACTTGTATACTCGGTGTATGAGGAGGAACATGTGAGACACTTGAAGATGGTCCTAGATGTACTATAAGAGGAACATATTTATGGGAAGCTATAAAAGTGCTAGTTCTGGTTTCAGACAGTCCACTTTATGGGACATGTTATCTCAGCAGATGGAGCTGCAGTGGAGCTGGCCAAGGTCGAGGCATTGTTATCTTGGGATCCACCCAAGAGTGTGATAGTAGTATAAATATTCCTTGGTTTTGGAGACTATTACCAGAGATTCAAACCTAATTTATCTAGGATATCATCACCCATGATAGTTTTTACTAGAAAGGGAAATCCTTTTGTGTGGAAGAAGTGGTTCTAACAAGCCTTTCAGTAGTTGAGGTAGAGATTGATGAGCACTCCCATATTGAGGCTTCTAAAGGAGGGTGAATAGTATACAGTGTTATAGGATGCATCGGGAACTAGGCTTGGTTATTCCTGATGTAGAGGAAGGCAATTATTTCCCATGGTTCACATTAGTTGATACCACATGAGTATAAATACACGACGCGTGATCTTGAGTTAGTAGTGGTAGTCTTCGCACTAAAGATGTGGTGACACTACCTAATTGGGTGAACAATTTATTTTTTATTCTAATTACAAGAGTTTCAAGTATATCCTCTCTTATAAGGATATTAACTTGAAAAAAAGGTGATGTCTAGAGTTACTCTAGGATTATGAATTTGAAATTGTCTATACTCCTAGGAAGGTGAACGTGGTAGTAGATTCTCCCAATAGAAGATCTTGTTTGTAATTACTGAAAGAGGTGTCCGAGGAGTTGGCCTCTTTGCAGTTATCCTTTGTGGATGGAGATGGAGCAACTTACTTCTAGTCAATGGTTATCACTCATCCACTCTTGCAGAAATTTAGGGAGTCACAACATGGAGATACTGACTATGAGACCCTATGTAATCATATATCCACTAGAAATGCTTTTAATTGATTTTATGAAGGTGGAGAGCATGTAATTATTTTCATAGGATTCACAATGGTTCCAGTGAAGTTATAAGAGGACGTTTTGAGAGAGTTTAATACATATTCTTCATTGAATATCTAGGTGTGGAAAAGATGTACCAGAACCTATGATGTCAGTTTTGGTGGCCATGGATAAAGAAAGGAGTTGCGGAGTTTATCTCTCAATACCTTACTTGTTAGTAAGTGAAGTCTAAGAACTAAGTTCCAACAGGTTTAGATCAACCCCTTGAGGTCCCATAGTAGAAGTGGGATGGGATATCCCTAGAATTCATGATGGGTTTACCCTATATTTCCAAGGGACATGATTTCATATAGGTGATCATATACTGGCTCACTAATTCAGACCACTTCTTATCTATTTGGGAGTAGAGTTTAATAGAGAGATTGAGATGAATCTATGTGCAGGAGATAGTATGACTCCATATAGTTCCATCAATTATCATTTTTGACCATGATGATTGCTTCACACCAAAGATTTTGAAGGGATTAAAGGAGGTGTTTGAGACTCAGTTATGCTAGAGCACAACGTTTCACCCTCAAATTGATGGCCATATAGATTAGACCATTTAGGTTCTGGAGGAAATGCTGTGAGTTTTTATCTTGGACTTTTTCCATAATTGGGAGGATCAGCTACCACTGGTGGAGTTTATGTACAACAAAAGTTACCATTACACCATTCATATAGAACCATTTGAAGATTTTTATGGGTGACACTGCAGGTTACCACTTTTCTAGAATATACAAGGAGAGTCTTCCCTCATGGGACTAGAGTTGGTGTGATCAAGTATAGAGAAGGTGCAGATCATCCAGGATCAGATAAGGACTACACAGAGTCTTCAGTATTCTTATGTAGACAAACGACATATACATTTTGAGTTCAAGGAGAGAGACCATGTGTTCCTTAAAGTTTCACTACAATGTGGATTATGATGTTTTGTACAGGGAAGTAAGCTATATTCAAGATTCATTGTTTCTTTCCAGATACAACATAGTGTTGGCATGGTGGAATACCACTTAGATCTACCATCGTAGTTAGACTGTATACATGATGTCTTTCACGTGTCGCATCTGAAGAGGTACGTGCATGACCAATCTCAAGTTATCAACTAGGGAAATATGGACATTATGGATGGAGAAAAATTTGATAAGTATATGGTATAGATCAAGGATCATCAATAGAGTATCCTTCATGGTAAATCAATTTTTTAGTACATGTCCAGTGGAAACATGAGAATCTTCAAGAGAGAACATGGGAGTAGGAGGCTCAGATTCATGCTCAGTACCCACATCACTTTGTGTAGCGTCTTGTTTTGGATTTTCAAAGATCAAAATCCCCAAGGTGGAGGAATTTAATGACTAATATTTTCCATGTATTATTTTTGGATATTTTATATATTATTTTCAATACCAGGTGTGGAGACAGTGTGTGATTCCAAGGCCTGGTGTGCCCAAAATAAATGTTTGAAATATATTAAATAGAACATGTGTGCAATTTTCCTGAAAAAGTGGTATAAATTATAAATGGGGTCCCATATTAGAAATATGAGGTTTCTATTTAGTTTAGAACATGGGATTTACCCTAGGAGCGATATAACCTTTGTTGGAACAGGGAGTTTTTAGAAAATTTATTGCAAGTGCAGAATGAATAAAATAATTAAATAAACTATTTTGTTTTTATTTTTCAGACACAATGACTAGAGATTATTTAAGTAGACTATTATGAACAAATTCTAGGGTTATCCACATAACCCTGTATTTATTGGATAAACCTTGGAGATAGTGTCTAGGAATCTATCTTAGATGAATGAAAACCATATATTATATCGACGATTAATTGGAAATGGGATTCATGATATCGCTAATGAAAATGATGTAGGATCATTCTTCATAATTAATTGATTCATCTTGAGTTGTGATGTGTATTTTTATTGGATTCTTTTCCCATTATTAATTTTTATTATGAACATGAATCAATCGAAAAATATATTGATTTGTGGTTTAGTCATTTTATGGGATGAGTTATCTGTGGGATTATTTTGGGAGAATTTCTTTGTGGATTTTTATTATATCTTCATTATTCATTCTAACGGAAACAAATTGAGGTTGAAATGAACATTTATTGAGGTCTATTCCTCATGATTATTCCTTTTCCTTTTCCTTTTCTCCCATTATTTCTTCATTCATCGCTGGAATTCTTCGTTGGCCCCTTTTTTGGCATGTAATGAGGAATCGATCATTGCTCACCTATTTATTGAATTAATGATATGATATTTTAGATATAGGATCAGTATGATACAATAGTGGTGTGGATATGTAATAAATAAAAAATTAGATGATTTTGGATACTCTATTTTGTGTTCTTTGACATGAAATGAAGAACGACGAATGAGCCCATTTATCAAATGAATCAAAGAGAAAAATATTGTTGATTGATGATGTAATGAATCTATGGGTATTGATTATCAATTTTATAGTGGGAAGTTTACCAGATCGAGGGCCAGAGGATCGACCAAAGGTTCATAAAATAGATTTGGGATTCTAGAAATTTCCAAACTACACAATGTGTAATACAGATACAAACACCATGTAGACCCACAAATAGAAAAAAGGCTATTTCTATGGTTCAAAACCCTTGAAATATGGCCCAAAACCGTGGCCATAGGCTACGACCATAGTTTTTAACAACCATGGGCACTATCATCGTGGAAGTAGGGTTTGACCTATTGCCCCAGTTTTAACTATGGCTATAAGTGGCCTATTGCCACAGTTTTAAAAACCATAAAAATAGGTGTCCCCGTTGTCAACCGTCATAGTTGACCTATGGACACAATTTTAACCATTTAAATAGGTCCCTATTTCCATAGTTTTAACCATGGATATAGCCCAAGAAAACCGTGGTAATAGCCTAAACATAATATATCCCTGGCTGGATTTGATCCCAGCACCTTCCCTTCATGTTTCAATGCCCTAACCACTACACCACCAAAGCCTTTGTGTATATATCTATATAATATGTTATATATATTATTAAAAACCATGTAAATATCCTAAAAAACCGTGTCAATAGTTCTTCCCACCATTTTTTTGGCGAAATTGTTTTTCTCCTGCGCAAGGGCGGGAGACCTATAACCATTATTTTAAAAACCGTGGCAATAGGCCACATAGCTGTGGTTATATGTGTGGGATATAGCCACAATTTTTAAAACTATGGCTATAGACCATGAAAAATACATATAGCCTTGGTTTTAAAACCATGGCTATAGGCCACATAACCATGGCCGTAGCCACCTATAGCCACAGTTTTAAAATCATGGATATAGATCCGTGGCTATAGCCTATTTTTCTAGTAGTGGCCCTCTCAATGGTGACTGGGTTTTCAGAAGAAGATAAGTATCACATGGTGTGTGACATTTTCAGACAATATGTAACCTCTCCCCATTAGCTCGACATATACCTTAGAGGGTACACAAACATGGGTTGGAGTACACAGACACATGAAATCCATGTACTCCCACATGGACATGTCTTGGTCGAGTGTACATGGGCATTCCTATGTACTGGTACATGGGTATAGTACATGGGAATCCAACATGCTGTGTAATATTACACATAAATGAACACAATACATAAGCTTTTTATATGGTCAAGACCCAGGCTCGAAGAGACACAATGTGTAACCCTACTATATGTTGTCTAATCTTAAAATTATGTCTTGGAGCCCTTGTTATCTGTATCTTGGAAAAGTATCATTAGGGCGACTTACCTATATCCATTACTTGAGGGTTAGTATAGAATCACCTCCTACACATATGACAATGATCCCTTCAGCATGAACTTTTGGATAGAGTTGCTGGAATCCTTACTTGAGGCTCAGAGTGAGATCCTCTTTTAATCCTCATGCCCTAAGTGGAGTTCTTGGTATCTTCATGACCAAAACTAAGTGGGAGCTGATCCTCCACTTAGATGGTTAATCCATATTCAGTTTTTGGTATACCTCATGGCCTTGAGAGTGATCCTCATTTGTGTATCGCATCTCTTTAAACTTTTAGAATATGATTTTAATAGAGAGACCCAACGAGCATTACCTCTTAGATGAACATCATCACTGTTATTAGACTCATGAGTTTGTTCTCTTGGATGAGTTCTATTCAGAACCTTCGAGATTGAATCCTAGGCTAACATTATGACTGTGACTTACCTTAATAATCTATGTATTTTTTGAGTATATATAAAAATTCTTGTTATATGTGTTTTATACATATACCTATATAGAGATGGCTGTACTTTAGTTGTTGTATACTTTTTGGTTTTGGGATGCCCTACTGGGTATTTTTATACTCACCCCTATGCTAGATTTTCCTGAACATGTTATTTATTATAAAGAAGAACGAACTTTTGAAAAATTCATAAACAAAATAGGACCAAATAGTGATCATTGAGACTAGACAGACTGAGGTGTGTTCTTGTAGCATTTTGATAAAAGTCCCCAATATTACTTTCATGTTGGGATTATTCCATAATATGTGTGGTGGGATTGTATTTAGCCCGATTTAATTTTCTTTACTCCTTTTCATAATTTTGTTTTGGGATTTAGGTGTATGCATTCATGGTTATTCAATTGTTTTTACAATTTATTATTGTGTGGGTTGGAGATGTGTGCATGTGTATAGGAACTTAGGCTAAGGCCTCTTATGTTAGTGATATGCATACTTGGTTCTATCCACTATCCCCTGGCCTATTAGAGGTGAGATTGAGGAGTTGCAACATGGGACCCATTAGGATGGGTCATGACAATGTTCAAGGTAGTTCTTGTTCCTTATTTTGGATGTAGAAGTATACCTTTGGGATTTCATGGGCTGGGTGCTGGCCCTAGGATTGATTTGGTTCTATCCTCTATTTTGGCTATTTTTCATATGGGAATATGGATCTAATGAATGATTAGGAAGAATTTATCACCTATATTGACCAATGGATGTATTTCTTCAGTGAGGGATTGTGTCTACATGGTTCAGGATGTTTTGAGGTACTCAGGTTTTGACTATTATTTTCCACAATGTTTATTTTATGGAGGTAGTGAGTTCTACAAGATAATCATGTTCTAGAAAGGTTCACTCAGTGTTATTAGAGTTAATATATCTAGTTTGGATCGTTATATTGGTGTCCTAGAGCTCAGTAGAGTTTTTTTTCTCATGTGGATGCCTATAGTAATGATTGTGGATCTCATATTTAGGCCTATTACATTTTATATGTCATGGAGCTCCTCGGTATATTTAGAATATATGCCTGATGTCATCTAGTTGGGTGATTCATGTGCTACAAATCCTATGGCATGGGAAAGAGTGGGGATAGAATTACCTCAGTTGTTAGGATAGAACCCATGGTTAGATATTTTCTTTATTTCTATTACCCCCCTTTCAGTTTCTATGTATTTATTTTATGCATTTATTTATTTTTTTCTAGCTATTATTAGTTTCAACTAGGATGGGGATATCATGTTGAATAAATTAGTTATGACATAAGATTATAGGTTGACCATTGGGGGTGGCATACTGAGATTTATTTCTCACCCATTGTACGACCACCTTAGTATGTATATAGACCATATATCTTCTTTTATGTTGGATCACATGTTACACAGTGGATTAGGTTGAGGCCCAATGTCTCTTGATTAATTGGAGACACTAGTGTGAAGTCTCAATATTGTTCTAAAATGTGTTATCCATTATGGAGATAAGGTATTCAGTCCAGCTTTGAGTTGACAGTAGAGCCTTATATATTTAATTTTCCATCTATTTATTTTCTATATGTGATATTCCTGGTGGGAGATTGATTATTTTTCATGCATTTTAGTTTATATGATTGTATTCCACATTTAATATATTATAGTATGATGTTAATTTAGTTTATTTATATTTCATACTCTATTTTTATTGACTTGGTTGAGTTTGGTTTATATTCTATTTTTATTTCACTCTAACTAGAGGGAATAATATCCCCACATGTATTTTTGACCAATGATTCTTGTTGGTAGCCCCTAGAATATGGTGATGCACTCTTGTGGCCATATGGTGGGACATATTAATGTTAGGTCAGCCTGGGGTGGTTCCCTAAAATATTCCACTGAACATTCTCTATATAAATACATTTTATTTTTAAAATTTATATTATTGAAGATTATTTTTAAAAATATATAATTTCAAAAGTTTACACTTCAAATTTAACAATAAATTTTGAATATCATTCATAACATCATATTTTATATTAATGAAAAATGTTTTTCTAAAAAATATTTTCTGGTTTTACATTGATTTTCCTTTATAATTAAAAGATTTATTTCTATTTAAATTATTTTTCATGAATTAGTCTATTAATTATATTCTGAAATACTATTTTTGGGTGACTAATTTGGTATATCAATCATTTACATTTTCAAGTTCAATTTTTTTATGCTATTTAGAAAATGTAACAAAAACCATTTTTAATTCCATGGGTTATTTATGATGTGATTAATTATTATCTTCAAGTGTCCAATATATTTATGTATGATTGATGGTTGGGGTACTATATAGCCCTCTAATTCATTGTTTATGAATTTAAATATATTGAGATAATGATGTTATGCATGGAAATTTTGTTTGTTCACAATAAGAATTTGGAAATTTTGTTTGTACATAGCAGGAAGCATTGAATTTTTTTTTGTTGAAAAAATAAAGCATGAATATTTTTTTGGTCACAATTATATAACTTCCTGATACTTAGGTTTTATAAAAGTTCATTTTTATTCTATATTTCATGTACAAGTTACATATCCCTTTCATATGCCTATTATTCTGCTCCATTACTCGTATTTCTTATCTCTTTATTCTACACATTTTTTCTATGATATATGTATTTTATTTTTGTGATTACATGTCCTTCCTTCATGATTTATAAAAAAAATTATTATTCCATGTTCTTCTTAATAATAAATTTATCTCGGTTCATGTTTTCTCAAATGTTTCTAATCTTACCTTTGGTGACATATTCATAAGTTTTTCCTTATCAAGTGTTTGAGATATCCCCTTTCTTATGATTCCTTTCCCAATGTTATGAATATATCTACAATTTATGGAATCCTAGAAGGGAGTTAAAAGGATTTATATTTTAGAAAATATTTCATAAGTGTTGAAAAAATATTCTAGTATTTATAGTCCTCAATGAATCTAAAACAAAAGTTTCTCAGAGTTCCATGAGATTATTATGAGATGTAATTCTAATGTGAAATTTGTGTAAGTTTATATTGGATCGATTTACATTTTATAAAATTTAATTTTTAAAATTATGTTTTTTTAACACCAAACCCAAGAGTACTGGTATAGGGAACCTTAGATTATGTTGAAAACCTAGAGGGGATGGTTTTGGAGAAATTGATTGGATATCCTTACAGCGTTCCTTTGTTTTTTCTAATTCTATTAAGAGAGTGGTTAACATAATAATATTTCCAAATAACATAATATTCTTATTTTATATTTATTTATTTGTTTACATTAATGGTTTTGATCATTTCCTATATATTAGGGTGTTGTTTTGGGATGTGATGGTATGAGATCATGGATATTGGGGCTTTTCTATGTATGGCAGTTGGGCCTAGGGTGTTGTATTATGGCCTCATGAAAGTTATAGGGTGTAGTATTGTAATTTAGTTGTGTCCAACCCTAAATTTAAGGATGTGATTTATGGATTTATTTGGAACCTTATTTGTGGCCTCCCCTGAGTGATAAGGGACAGTTTTGGTTATGATTTAATATCTCACCCAAAGTGAGAGGGTATAAGTATGCAATGAATTGTTATACCACACCATGAGTGAAAGGGTGACATTATAAGAATGAATATAAGACAAAGACATGGTACTAGACCCTATTATTAGGGAGACAGTGTTGTCCAGGACTCAAATATTGTTCACCGCCTTATGTAATGGTATATAGACTAACTGGAATTCCAAAATATCTCTTTTGAGTGAAATTAGATTATGAAAGCTGGGTTTGGTGTAATGATGGAATGTTTGGAACATGATGACCTCAAATGTGTAATTTCAAGTATACCCTCTATTATATTTCATATTGGGTTTGTATCACAATAATTTAATTCACTAATATTTATATTTCATTTATTTCCACATAGTCAAAACGACACTTTGTGTTTTAAGGGGAGTTGTGGAATCCTATTGGTTATTTAAATTCACCCCTATACATATATAAATATTGGATTTCAATGTATATAGGTAAACCATTACATTTCATTTCAGGAATATTTTTTTCATGGAGTTGGAGAGGTTATTTCGGTCTATCAAGTTGTTGAGATCAAGGATTCAATAAGGATGTTCATGAAATTAAGTCCGAAGGTCATTATTTATAGATTTTAATTATCATTTTTCTTCTGTATTATCTAGAGTGTAACAATTTTCAATTTATTAATGATTATTTTTTATGTACATATTCTGCTATTTCTCTATTATATTGTGATGCATGACATATTCAATTTAGTACATTTATATTCTTTACTATATGGGGGGGGGGCTCTTTTCTCCCTATTTATAAATACAATTTTATAGTATGCCCATTATATAGATGGGTAATGTTGTTTTTTTTAGATTTGTACATGATCCATATGTTTTTTTTCTAAGGAAATCATCTCCCCATGATCATATTTTATCCACATCACTGGTAATTAACTACTATCATATATGGAGGTGTACTGTAACATCCTAATCCAAACCACCGAGTCCAAGTTGGAATACCACATGACCTCATATGTGACTCCCCTTACATAAGAGGATATTAACTAGCATTGAGGGCACAAGTGCATCATTGGGGAGAATATACCCTCAGTATCACATCATAGGTTCAATAATAAATAAAGGAAATATAATAAATAATTAAAATAATTATGCAGAAGTAATTGACATACATGTTATGAAAATAAAAGAAACTCCCAGTGTGGAAAGCCTGTCTATAATTCATACAATAGATGATAAATAAAAGAACTATAGGGTACTCTAGTCTCTTTCCTGGTTCACCCCATCTCCATGATCTACCTACTTAGCCATCCACCACAGGTCCCTTACCCTTTATTGGGTCTTTCATGAAATCTATAAGAGAATCAAGATGCTCGAGTAGGGTGTGAGTACAAGACTCTGTAGAAAACCACTAATACACCCTTAACATGATGCACTCAATTATAAAAGTGTATTCCATAATTATAATAAATGAAGAAAGAGCATAAACATACAACCAAAACTAAGCGATAGTAAACTAACCAAGCTGCCACGACCCCCAACCGTACCTGCTTTGGCTCCATGTCAGAAGATATCTGAATGAGTTGGAAGAAAAAAAAACCATCCATTTTATAGTATCCTCATGGTGTCATGGAGGTGATACCCAGTGTCATCTATCCATCAAGTGGACCATGTCACCCAGATCCTATATATGAGAATAACTAGTACTCACATCAACCGAGATATCTCATAGTGAATGGAACTTGTAATCAAGGCATCCTCAAGTACACCCTCGACACGACACCAAGGCCTCCTCATACCACCACCCATTTCTCATGTCCCTCATTACTATGATTTCATTCAATAATTCTCCCCCACTAGGAAATAAATAATTCATGAATGTCTCAAATACCACTAACAGCCAACAAGGAACCTGGAGATAGTCATGAGTACACTTCAAGCACACATGTTTTACACCAAGATGTCAAAGTGTGAAATATAGATTCGAGAGGTAACATTTCTAGGAAATTTAGTGTTTTAGATAGATATATTTTTAGAACCTTATAAATTTGAAATAGTCATGTCTTTGAAACATCCCCAGAATGTGTTTGAGATTAGAAGATTTCTGGGTTTAACAGGATATTACCAATGGTTTATCTTGGAATTATCTCAACTTTCAGCACCCATGATAGCACTGACCAAGAAGGGATTAAAGTTATATTAGTTAGAACATTATGAAAAGGTTTTCATTAAGATGAAGATAATTCTAATGATAGCTTCAATACTGACACTACCTGAGACTAGGATTAGTTATGCAGTGAACTGTGATGCATCATGCATTGGTTTGGTTGTGGTTTTTATGCAAAGGGAGAAGGTGGTAGCCTATGGGTCTCTTAATTTATGACCCCATGAGAAGAACTACCCTACACATAACTTGGAGTTGGAAGTAGCGGTTCACACTCTAAAGTGTTAAAGAAACTATCACTTCGATGAGAGATTTATTTTTTACACGAACCACAAGAGTCTTAGCTATATATTTACATAGAGGGGCCTGAACCTGAGGAATATGTGATGGGTTGAGTATATATAGAAATTCAACTTTGAGATGGAGTATTCACCTATGAAGGGTAACTTAATTGAATATATTCTTATCCATAAAACATAGGCTAAGCATGAGATTGGTGAGAGGCCTTCAGAGGAACAATGGCGATTGATGTGCTTATTGGTTTCCTGGAGGGATGATGATTTAGAGGATTGAGGATCTAGGAGTTTTTAACCTTTGATAATTACATCTTCTGTTGTGGATCGGGTGAAGACTGGTCAAGTGTCATACCCAGATTGCGGTTTCATGACGGAGCAGCTGGCTGGGGGTAAATCGAACCTCAGGTGGACTTTGAGTGACACCGATGTGATATCAGTTCATGAGAGAGTGGTAGTCCTAGCTTCCATAAGATATGAGTTGATGAGGGATTACCATACCTTTATATGAGAAGTACATCATAGTGTGACCAAGATATACCATGACTTCAAAAGGCAGTTCTGGTGGCCAGGGATGAAGAGAGACATTGCTAGTTTCGTCTCCTGATGCCTTACCTATCAGAGGGTAAATGTTGAGCACCAACATCCTAGTGGGTTATTATAGTATCTTATAATACCTATGTGGAAGTGGGAGGACATCACAGTGGAATTTGTGATGGGGTTACCTAGGACCCCGAAGAGTCGAGACATAGTCTGGGTGGTTGTTGATTGGTCAATGAAGTCTTCTCACTTCTTATTGTTTAGAGAGACACACTCAGTGGAGGATTTGGTAAAGATCCATTTCGGAGAGATCGTACGCCTTAATGGAGTATCTTTGAGAATTTTTTCAGATAGAGATACACATTTTACATCCCACTTTTGGCAGGGATTGTAGAAATTCCTAGGCACTCAACTGATATTGAGTATGACACACGATTCATAAACCTACAGACAATCCGAGTAGACTATACACATATCAGAGGATATATTTCAAGCTTGTGTGATTTATTTTGGTGGATCATGGGATGGACACATAGCCTTGGTTGAGTTCTCATACAATAACAGCTATTCATCATCAATTAATATGGAACCTTATGAGGCTCTTTATGGGAGGCCATGTTTCTCACTGCTCTATTGGCATGAGGTGGGTTAGGTAGCAGTTGCTGGCCCCAATATGGTTCAAGAGACCTTTGAGAGAGTGAATCTGATACAAAAGAGATTGATCACCTCTTAGAGAAGACAAAGATCATATGCCAACTGTAATAGGATACCCTTGGAGTTTTCAATGGGAGATCAAGTTTCCTTGAGAGTGACTTCTCATTTAGGATACATATGTATAGGAAATCAAGGCAAGTTAGCACCATGTTTTGTTGGACCCTTTGTGATCAATGAGTGGATATGGGTAGTAGAGTATCTTTTGAATCTCCCTTCTTGCTATCAAGGTATGAAAGATGTGTTCCATGTGTCACAAATTTAGAGGTACATACCCACCCTACACATGTTATTGATAGTGATGACGTTGATATGGAGACAAATTCATCTTATGAGGAGTGTTTAGTTCAAATCATAGATCGAATCAAGAAGGTGTTTCGAGGAAAGATAGTACCACTAGTCTCGATTCTGTGGTAAGATGGATATATCTAGGAAGAGATGTGAGAGCATGTGTCTGATGTTTGAGCTCAGTGACTTGAACTATTCAAGAAAGACTAGTAGAGTTACTTCTAGAGGATAAGAAGTTAATAGTGGGGGATAATTGTAATATAATTATTTTTACAATGATAATAAAAACCCTATTATGATAAATTATTAATATATTATGTGTGAAAAAATGACTTATCAGTTAAATAAATTAATAATGTGTTAAAGGCTGTGCATGAGATAAAAATCCCAGTCAACACTTTGTAATATTCAATAAAATATTTTCAAAGTCATACACCCAGTTAATGTGAGATTCCGAGACCCGTAAAGGATCAGAAAAGTCAGAGTAAAAATATTAAATATATTATATTAAGTGAAAAAATTTATTCAAAATAATTGAATAAATCCAAAATGGTTAATCACATGAGAAATATGAGACCATTTTTAGGTTCAGATCATGTTTTTATCCTAGAAAGGGTATATCATTTGTAAGTTTCAAACATTTGAACGAATTACTCATGATAAAAAACTTTTTTTAATTAATTTTTTATTCCATTTTTAATTAATAAATATTTAATATCTCTAAAATTATATGTCTTATGAAAAATTCAAGACCACCGTTGGGTTTGGAATGGTGCGTTTACCATTAGCGGGGTATAAAATTTATATGCAATAAGAGTTTGGTTAAGTCTATTGATAAATTAAGTTTTTAATATTTAATTATATTATTATATTAAATTAGTTAATTTGAAAATAATTTTTAAAGGGCGGGTCATCTTATTCAATAATGGTTTCACCATTAATGCATGGGGGTTGAATCCAATTATTCAGAAACCAACCATTTCACTTGTTTTAATTAGAACCACCTTAATAAGATGAATTAAAACCTTTCGTAATCAATTTTTAGTTGAAACAAAATATAAAATGGGGTATTGAAGTTGGATTTTTTTTTAAATATGGATGGTTCCATATGTTCCAATCAACTTCTGAATTTTGGGGATTCTATTGAGATATGACTTTCCCAAAACTCTAATTGCACATGATGGGTGAAACTTCATTGATCCGATATGGGTCTCTTGTATGGTTTCAATCACTACAACAACCACATTTTTTGCATCCTTCTGTGCATAGTGACACTATATACCAAGTTTTTTCTTTTTTCTTTTTAATTTTTTTATTCATTAATAATTATCTTAATATCTTCTCAAATCATGAAAATAAAGTGTTTGAATTTAAATTAAAATGATAAACATAGATTTATCAAAGATAATATTGAAGTAAATTATCATGAGTTAAATAGGAAAAATTATCTAAGATAATTAGACTAGAAATTAGTTTATTGAAATTATCATACAATAATTAAGTGGATTAAAAAATTATAATTATTAATATTTTCAAATTATAGTTACTTGAAATTTTCAAAGGTTAGTTATTGAAGAATTTATCACTAGATAAATGTAATTTTTATTAAATGATAATTGAATTATAAAAGGATAATTCGAAACACACACACACACACACATATATATATATATTAAAAAAATAATAATTATACAGAATACCACCTATTTTCTGAAATTAATATAGGGATATAAATTATCAAATGTGGTTTATAATTATTCTTCTGAATAATTTGTGCAATTGCATGTGTTGACATAAAAAATAATCCAGAGATTATCCAGGTGAGAGAAAATGTCATAACATGCAATATTTTATTTCCTTGTGAAATAAAATAGATGTATGTGTTCTACAAAACCCTTGATATATCTCAATCATTGACGTACCGATAACTCAAGACTTTGATGTGTTTCCTTTGGTGATAATAAAATCGTGATCCCAATTTTAGAGGTTAGAAGTTCTTTACCAACTTGCTCTTGTGTTTACATTTGTTTCCTTGTTTATTATATTTGTTAGCATTTTATTGACCATGCTTGGATGTGATTTCACCTATGTGTGAATGTGTATCCCATAAAACTATTTATATTTTTATGTGTGATATTATCATAGATTTTATCCATGTCTGATTATGATCACATGTTGTTGTGTATACTCATATATACTCATGTTGATATACTATTCCTACTTGTGTGCTCAAACTATATATGTATTACCATGTGTTGTTGGTTATTAGTGGTATTTTAGACAAGTGGACCATCGTGACTTATTTATTCCCTAGTTGGGAAGAATGCCTGAATGAAACCATAGATATGAGGGACCTAAGCTTAGGGTGGAGGTATGAGGAAGCCATGGAATCATGCTAATGGTGTGTTCTAGGTCACCTTGATGCCAAGTTCCATTCACTACGAAATAGCATGGTAAATGTGATTACAATTTATTCTCGTCTAGAGGATCCTGGTGACATGGTCCACTTGAGAGACATATGACACCATGTTTCACCTCCACGACATTGTGAGTACACTATACAAGGGATGGTTTGTTTCTTTCAATTTTTTCAGATATATTTTTTCATGGAGCCAAAGTAGGTAAGACCGGGGGTTGTGGAAACTTGGTTAGCACACTATCACTCAGTTTTGGTTGTATGCTTATGTGGTTGCTGCATTTATTACTATTATAACATACAATTTTATACTTGAGCACATCAGGTTAAGGATGCATTGGTGGTGTACTACTAAGTCTTATACTCACACCCTACTCGGGTATCTTGACGCGCTTGTAGATTTCAAGAAATACCTGATGAAGGGAAAGGGACCTGTGGTGGATGGCTGAGAAGGTGGAGCATGGTGTTGGAGTGGACTAGGATAGAAACCAGAGGACCCTGCAGTTCCTTTATTTATCATCTATTTTATTAATTATAGATAGGATTTCCATAATGGGAGTTTCTTTTATTTTAATGAAATGTATGTTATTTACTTCTACATAATTACTTTGAATTTTTATTATATATCTTTTATTTATTATTGATCCTATGACATGATACTGAGGGTATATTCTCCCCAAATATGGACTTATACCCTTAATGTCAGTAGCCTATTGCATACGGGGAGACATGCATGTGGTCGTGTGGAATTCTGGCTCGGACCTGGTGGTTCAGATCAGAATGTTACAGCACCTAAGGTAATGTGGTCACCCCCACCATGGTGTTTTTTGGGTGACCTAAGCTAAGCAATTAAAAAATGTTATCAATGAATATGTTTGGTTAGTACTGTAATTCCACGACCTAAATCACTGGTTCTGATCCAGAGTGTCACATGGCCTCATGTGCACCTCCCTATATACTAGAGTTTTCCAACCAACAATGAGGGTTCGAGCACCATCAGTGGGGATACTATATCCTTAGTATGAATAAGATAATCAAAAATAATATCACAAATAAATATAGTATAATAAAAAATTAATTCTATAACAAATTGACATGGTAAGAACCCAAATTCATAAAGAGTAAATAACTAAAGACCCCAAAGTGGTAGGTCAAATAAGAGTATATGAAAGATAGAAAAGGAAATAAAACACTATGGAATCCCTTTAGAGTTTTTTCTAATACCACCTCCATACACTATACTTTGTCTCTTAGACCCCTATCATTGGATAATTTTATATTCATGTGTCCCTAATCACGAAGTCTGCATACATATCAAGGATCCTATGTATGGTGTTAGCATAAACTTAGTAGGACCCCACCAATGCATCATTTAAATAAGTTCACATGATATATAATTGTGTATTTAATGAATAAGTAAATTCTAAAGTAAACATATAGCCACACATACATTGGGTCAATGTGCCTCTATTTTTTGAAATAAAGTAGAGAAAATTCCCAAAGGTAACCCCATATTCACAATTTAAGGGGATCATCTTCATGTGATAGGAAAGAAGCATATCGAAAAATTTCTCAAGATCTATGAGATAGCTCTAGAGTTGATTGGATTTGACCAATAAATCACCTATATAAAATTTTACCAGTGTTCAGAGGAGTGGTTGAAAGATGCGATGCTTGGAACATTGATAAGTTACTCCAACATTATTTAAATAAAAGGGCATCACTGAGTAATAGAAAATTTGTTGAGGCACCCTAAAGGTGTTGGGTTCTTCATATTTGGGGAATGTATATTTTATTGAAATTGAAATACCCAACCATTAAGGATAGTTCTTGGATGCTGGAAGTTGCATCAATCAATAGCTCTGTTAGTGGGATAGGGAAATTGTCCTTTGGGAAATGGTAGTTGTGTTCTTAGAAGTCATTATAGATCTTGATCTATTTTTTATTCTACATAACTGGGAATCTAGGAAACCATATGGTGTGTTGGAATTCCCTGATGAATTTGAACTATATAATACTTTCAATTTTGTCCATGAACATAGAACCATGGAAAAAATACAGATATATTGGTGTTTTTTAAACCCACAGTGGCTAATATGATGGTCAAGGTATTGGAAAACAATATAGGGATTAATACTTATTATTTACTTGTATATCTAGGTGAATACATAAAAATGTTGATTCACGAATTTTACATAATTCTGATTCTCATCATGAGTCATGATGATGCTATTCAATATTGGCTATGAATATTCCTAGGTTCTAAGATTCACTAGTATCAATTCATTGATAGTGGTGGATAACCCTTCTTCAAAGGTATGAGTGGATTCATATAAATACTTCTCATCACTAGAAATATGAGGATCAAAGGATTCAGATGAAATGATAAGTACAAGTCATCATGAGGTGTCATTATCACCCAGTTCAGTAGGTGAAGAATACTTAGTAGTGGATTCCTATCCTTTAAACTTTGCGGTGTTCATCAAAATAGAAGTGGAAAATCCATTTCCATGTGGTTTTTGATGGTAGGTTACACATTTTCTATTGACATATTGATGATGATTTAATTTAATTCAGGCCAGTCCCACCCTCTGAAAGATGTTCAATAAGAATGTGTTTGTGACTAGGGGATGAACCTTCTAGTTTGTAATGCGGGTGGTTATTTCTGGATTCAGTGGTTCTTAACCTTTATAGTAAAATGATTTAATATTTGAGTACTCAATTTTATTGTTGTAATTAAATAGTTTCCATGGTTTAGTGTCTTTAATTCCTATCAAATAATCAATAAGATAAATCTATCCTTTAGATCATTTCAGAAATTTTCTAAGGTGTTTATCATGTCATTTTGAGTATTGAATATCTCCACCTCATTTATCTATAGCTTCTTACCTTCCATTTTGTAATACCTTATATCTATATTGTGTTCTTAATGGGAGTAGAAGGGGGATTTATCAGAATATATTATACCTACTCAACCATTGAATGATTTTTTGAGGCACTGATGACATGAATAGGAGACCATAACATGTAGGTGAAGCCATATCCTTCTTATAAAGGTATTGTGGGAAGTGTCCTATGAGAAAACCATGAACTCAATGTTTTTTAACCAGTCACAAAACAATATCTCCAACTGAATCTTTCCACATGGATTCTTCTCACACATTTTTTATTCTTGGATTTTTAGGTTGGACGAGGTAAAATATTCCTTAGTGAGTCCTAGTTTACAGAGCTTTGAAATTAGGATAAGATTGATTCTCAAGCCATTGTCTACTAGGAAGTGATATATTTCAACATCATATAACTAGATTTATACATAGAGAGGATGTATATACCCATGGATGATGGCCCCTTGATCCTCTCCATAAAAAGAGATGATGTGTTAGAAATATTCTTGTTTGGATTTTCTAGTGCGATAGGGATAAATGGAAGAAACCTTAGTTTGAAACTAGGAAGGAAACTCTAAGGCATTGATGTAAGCTTCATGTAACTCATTTGATAGGTGGAGAACCTTATGTATCAAGAGTCATGATTTTATTTTGGTGAGGTTCTTTAGTACATCATATTTCTATGTTATGAGTGTATTCATACCTGATAAAGGTCTTTCCATAACATGAAGCATGGTCAATGTAGTTGGATAAGGTATTGGGGCCTCACTAATGTTTACCAGAGTGTATAATTTTATAGATGGATGAAGATAAGTGCTGGGAAATTGTAGTCATTCCTTGACTAGTTGTTCCTAAGACATGGGTTGTTATTAGTGATCTATATGATCAACCAACCTAATAGGTCACATGGTTATGCTGGATGATGCATCCTGCAAGGACTAAGCTTACTAATACCCAAGTAATACCTATTTTATAATCTTGGTAGCATGAACCATCCTTTCTATGGTAATTCCTCAGGAATTTTTTTTATGGTGTGAAACATTCCCTTTCCTTGATTGTTTCTACTAGAGGTGCCTGAGGTCACTAGGTGACATAATTTTCCACTGAGTTCTGCATAATGATAAACCAACTTAATAACATTGAATAAAGCATAATAATTCCCTTTTTCATTGTAATACTCAAGGATTAGATGGATTATGATTCCTTATCCCAATTCAGGGGATATGAAACCACAAAGTGTGAAAAATGGTTTCAGTACTAGTGGTGGATCATGATTGCCTTAATACTACCTACATTGGTTCTTCCATGAAATGGATGGTTGTGATGTCTATGTGGTAACTAAAGAAGATGTGGAAACTATAAGATGTACTAATTGTCTCAACTAATCATGGATACATAATGAGAATGAGTAACTAACTTGTGGGCTATCCAATCGCAAAACTTTTGTACACCTTGAATGGAGACCAATTCTCATTAACTAGAATCATTTTCTACATCGATGGGGGGTCATAGAGACATATGTAACCTATTATAGGGAATTTTCCAACTCACTATACCATGGTCTACCTGGTCCTATATCTAGTCATTAAATATAAAACACTCTTTTATGTTGGGCCTAAGAATCCTTTGATAGGGAAATTAGTCAACATGGTTCAATATTATAGCCTCTTGTAGCCTATTGATTTATATAAACTTCAAAAGGTTATTCTCTATTATATAGAGAAAAAAACTTGATACATGATTATCCCAAAAGTAATAGAACCTATTATTTCATTTTATGAATGGAACCCTAGGCACATGGCCCTATCACGGGCCTTGGATAATTTTCTAATAGAAAGGTCATGCTTTACAGGGCCTGTTTTATAACATGCCTAATATTGGACAAGCTAAGGGGCCTATGTTTTTACAATGGAAGATATCTATACTATAAAAATCATCTTTACTAGAGTGGAAGGAGGTAATGGGTACAACCACTACTTGGTTCCCTACATTTCTTTTTACGAGTGCTTATATCCCTAAAAAAATTCTCAAAATACACCTAGATACTTTTGGGAGATAAGGGTATGGACCATCTAATCTATAACATTTTCCACAAAAATCCCCAATAAATCTTCTTTAGGAAACTAAACATCAAGATAATATGTTATTATCTTTCATTGTGTGATGAAGTCAACCACACATTCATTATCCCACAACTTACACTTGGAAAGGTCAATGATACTTGTTCTATGCAAGGTGGTACTGAATTGGTAGAGTAAAGACCTATGAAGATCCTCTCAACTTTTGATAGACCCTAGGGGAAATTGACAATACCAGACAATGTTAGGTATTTATAATGTATACAAAAAACATTAGTGTCTTGAAACTTACTATTTCTCTGGGGTTCCCAGCATTGGGCCACACAAAGAGGAAAAGTGGGCTAACTATTACTCTTGATCACCTATACCATTAAATGATATGGTTCTTAGGTTACCAAAATATAAGAGTGGAGGAATGTAATCCACCCTCACTGGATGGAACTTCATATCAGGCTAGATAGAGGCTCATTGTGTCTTTGTGTCTTCAAGATGACCTATGTGAGCTTTTATCACCTTGTTATATGAAGAGTTGGCATGTGTTAACCCCATAACTAGAATTATATATTGTGAAGTGGAACAACGATGGTTAATATGTGTGAAGCCATACAGATTGACTAGAGAAGAAGCTATGGGGAACACTGGGATGTGTATCTATTTGGAAGAGCCACCAAACTCTATCCTGATCGGTTGAGTTAGAATGCACACCTAAAAATTATATGATAGACCAAGGAGTATTGTTTGTTATGGATCAATTGGAGTAATAAAGGGGCCCTATCATATATCCTCTCACTCTAGGAGTTATTCAAAAAGATATTCAGCAGTGAGCCTCTGGCAGTTTTGAATTACCAGAAGAAAATCGGCCATTATGGGTTTTCTCCAGTTATAGGTATAGTATCAGATGGAAAAAACGAGTTCCATGATTCGTATTACATTGTCGAGATGTTGATGACTAGGTAGTGATGACTTATTAGGACCCTTTAGGCCTAACTACCGTCTCTACTGACGTGTGAAGGAACCTAATGGAAGCACTGTCTAATATTTTATATCCACTCAGGGTGAATCTTATTCCTCTAACTCCCAAACACTAACATTAGTTTACTAATCATCTATAGGGATTTACTATGATTAAATTCATAGTGGTGGTGGTTAGAGTGGGGTTTTCACTGTTTATGAGCATATTAACCCTAAAGATTATTGTTTTATTGATAAAGAGATAAATTAGAGGGAATCATACTACCACCAACCCTTTATTTGTTCACGAGGATATGCCTCTTCAATATTTTTACAGATAATATAAAGGATCATAATAAAGTTCCCTTAAGAACTTTGAAAAAACCCATATGATTCTAGGTGCTGAGCCACTATGAGTACTATAATGTCAAACTTTAGGTACTGCTAATGGAGAGATTAAAGATACTCACGACTCCCTTAGTAGGTCATTTGATGGTCTCAAAGGTGCTTATGAATTTCTAAAAGGTTTTGGTGGTGTCATGTTGTGTGATCCTAATTATGTAGATCCAAGATAGTAGAGTGTGTGGTTTTGGGTGGCTATTAGATGATCATTAACTAGTCTATGGAAATGATATCCCACAAAATTTACTCCTCATATTAATTTTATGGAGGGTAGTATTGCTCTTATACACCTAAATCTCACATTTATGAATGATTGTAAGATAGTGTAAGAAGAGATACATATATGATCTACTACTTATTTTTAGGAATAAGAGGTGATACTCAAGCTAATATTCCCTAGAATGAAGGATTATTTTCCGATGGTAACATCAGCTTCATGAATATATCAATGTAGTGTGGGTTATATGTTTCCTCTTATTTATGTGGAAGGAAATCAAGTTCCAATGGTTTTATAGGGCATTCTACTTCACTCAAGGGTGCTAAACTAGATCTTTACATCTCCCCTTTTCCAGTGTGGATGTGTAAAGTACAGAAACAAATGGTTGTAGGAGTGATTATATAGAGGATCCAAGAAATGTATCTAATACATCTCCCTCATATATATACTAATGGAGGGATATGGGAACCTTATATACCAAAACCTTGGGGATGGTCACCCTCAACTAACTAGTTCCATCTCTTAACTCCGGTGGGGTGGTGGACGAAATTACCTTAAATCATTAGTTTCCTTGAACTATAAAATATCAAGGGTGAAATAGTGTTGATACCCTCGCCCTAACTTCGATAATGATGTTAGAGTTCCCCTAGTGTGATCCTCTAAGGATCATGGTGAATTATTTCATGCATTCTATGGTGGGTGTAAACTGTATGGCCACTATGTTATTTATCTATCCCCTGGCTCTGGGAAGAGACTTCAGGGAATTTGTGGCTATCGACATGGGGAATGTCTCTATGTTGGATAATAAAATCACAGGGACAACCTTGGTGGGGTAATTCATCATCATATGGTGAGACCTTATGATTGTTTTGGTGGTACCCATGGATCAGAGTGTCAACTCTATCTGTCTGGTGCATGATTGAGATATTGATCCCAACCTAGTGATGAAGTAATTTTGAATAGTTGTCAGAATGGAATGATATGTGTGGGTAGTGTGAAGGGATAAAGTGTATATTAGAGTAGAATCTGGTCTTGTAGGGTTGGAGTTCTACCTTTGACATAGTTTCAATTCATTTAAGACCATGAATGGTTAATGAGGGATGAAATAAACCCACTCGTCAGCTTGGGGACACTTCCTGAATGGTTGATAATGTTGTGTGGTTGGATTCCTCCTAGGAGACTTCTAGGAAGTGACCACATTAGGTGAGGATAAAACATTTTCTACTTTATTAGTGTAGGGTAGGCAGTTGTTAGATAAATATATGGGTAGGACACTAAAATGGTTCATCAAAGTAATGGGGGAGTATTTCTCTTTATGTGCTCCTTACAGATGGTGGTGGTAGTGTAGCATCGTGGCCTCTAGTGGTACATAAGAAATCACTTGAGTAAATATGTATCCTTTCTCGTTATATCAATGAATGAGGGTATAAATAAACCTATATTGGATGATATATGAGGGAGATTAGGAGAGGATGACTATGATCCACAGAGTAGGTGACATTCATAGTATAAGTGTGATTGTACATGATTTCCATGAGATTGATCCTTATTCCCCCATTCATATTGCTCAAACATTGTCGACCAAAACTGGTAGATGGTGTCCTACATTACATATAAATCTAACATTTAGTAGTTTTCTGGTGATGGTCATGTTGAACACTAAACATCCTCTCCCAAGTGGAGGATAGGGGATTCACATCATTGATGTTTATAACTAGAGATACCCAACACTCCTCATATACTCCTAGTTATAGGATACAATATTCATTTTTGGTTTACTATTATATTTTCTTATACCTTCACCAAGGTCACTTCTGGACTAGGATCAATTTCATTAAAGAGGTCATGATCCCCATAGCTATGCATTCCTTCTTTCCAGAGGTGGGAAGACTTTACCACCATGGTTAATGTTGTCAAATTCTTGATCGGAATGTGATTATGGGACTTCAACTCTTTCTTCCATGGATTCCACTTTGTATTTTATTTCCAATTATGAGTCTCCATTATAGACCTAATTCATGTTCATGAATCTAGTTACTCACAACATCTTCTAGAAGATGCTGATTAATTACACCACTGGCTTTCATGACATGGTGGATACCTATGGTTAGAGTTGATAATGACATTGGGAGTGTTGGGAATCTATATAAGTCTTCCTTAATTAATGTTCTAAGGGTATCTTATGCTCATGACATATGGAATATCAACTATAAAACCTAAGGAATGTCATGATTACCATGAGGAAACATACAATACACATGTAAGGGATCTATGTAACACTTAGAGATTTTATGAAATATATATTTTTTCAAATAAATTTAATTTCTTCAATATCTTTCATTACAAGAAACACCAAGTTTTAATGAACCATGATATACTATTAATATTATTATTACCATTATAAATTAGTTGGTAAACCTAGTGGTTTGAATAAGAATAAATATAATTTTAAAATTAAGTATTAATGTTTTATATAAATATAATATATTTATAAATAAGTACTTACTTTTTAGTAAAGTTTTTATATGCTTTTAAAATACCTTTTCCTCAAAAAATGTTTTTTATTCATTTTTGTGAACAAATAATAAAATTAAATTTTAACACTTTTAGAAAATTTATCGGAAAATATTAAATTCATTTTTTGAATAAAAATTTCAAAATTATATTAGGCTTAATTTTGGAAAAATTTCTAAAAAGATTAATTTATCAGTAAATAGTAAAAAATACTGATTTTTATTAAAAAATGTCTTTTTTTAAATCATTTTCAATGATAAATATTGTTTAAAAATGTTTCAAAAGTAAAATCATTTCAAATAAAAATTTATTAATCTAATTTAAATAATTTCCATAAATTTTATATTAAACTTTTATATTAAAACATTCTAAACTTATGAATATTTTCTCTTTGGAAAAACACTTTTCATTGCGTCTACAGGTTTAATTTTAAATTAAAATTTTCCACATATGTGAATGGAATTTTTAAAATTTTTAAAATATTTTTAATCCTAATAATTAATATTATATTGTAATTTCAACTTAATTGTTTCTTAAAAATGAATAGTAAATATAGTAAAAATTAATTACTCTATTTAAGGTTAAAATGAGTTTACCAGAGGGTTAAACTAAAAAGAAAAGGCTTAAAATGACCTATTTTTTTTTTAAATTCATATTTTATGGTCATATTTCAACATTATCTCATATAAAGTTTGATAATGAACCATTTTGGATCCTTTCATGATGTTGGAAATATGGGTATGCTTTTTCATTTAAAAACTTCCAAGTGTGTCCTCTCTCCCACTTATAAAAGGGAACCACTCTCCTCTCCTATTTACACTTAAGAACCTTTGGTTCTAACAATATCTACCCAAATATATTCTTTAATTACATTCACACATCCAAGATTAATTTTTTTATTATTAATCCCTCCTATTAAGGCTTTGGGTATAAACCTAAAGAGGTTTGCCAAAGAAGAGGTAAAATACTTAAAACTGTGTTCTTGTTTTATTTCTTCTTCCACCTCATTAAAATATTATTCAACCATGATTATATAATAAAACTATTATGTAACTTATAATAATATTTTATTATGTTAATTTCATAACTTATATACATTTACTCTTCCATCAAATGGGAAATAAAATTGTCGATTGTGTGTACGACAGACTACCACCTCGCGAACCAATGAAATTTGTTTTCCATCACCACCTTTCACGAGTGGATATAATTATGGATTAAAATTATATATATATATATATTATATTAATAATATAATTATAATTTTATTAATTATATTATAATATATACCTTCTTACTTTCCATTCCTTGGGAATACGATAATGTCACTCGTGTGTATGGCAGACCATTGATTTGTGAAACGATGTGATTCATTTTTCAATTATGCTTTATATGGAAGATAATAAAGATAAATTTCATGAAAATATGTGATATATATAGAATAATAATTAATTTTTAAATGTGATATATTATTTACCTTTCTTCTATTCATTCTGTTGAGAAAATGGAAACAACGTTCATGAGTACGTATAGCCTAACGTCTCCATGGATGGTGTAATTCATTTTCTATTTATAAATTTTATGTATTAATATAAATAAATATATATTGAATATATATGATAAATATATAATTTTTATCATTCTAGATATTATGTAACCATAATCTAAGTAAAATTACTAAAAATATCGAATCAAAACATTCATGAATAATAAAGCAGTTATTACCTGAAAGACAATTTTAACAAGAAATTTTTAATCAACAGGTAATAAAAGGTTATAAATAAATCATATATAGTATTATTTATAAAATTATAATTCTATAATATATATAAAATAAACCTCTATTTATTATATAGGATATTTCAATGTGTACGAAGGAAGTTGATACTTAAGGTAAGGGATTTCTAGTCTCTCTTTTATTTCTGGGAGACATATACCATATTCACCACTTGTTTCTTTGGTGTGGTGTATATAATGACCATTTAAAATTTTATATAATTAATATCATTATTTTAATCATATTTAAAATTTCATTTGATGATTATTACTTAATTGGGCTTATGATTCAAAAGTTACCAAAGTGTTAAGGATTTTATGATACAATCTCATTGTTTATTGGGATTGTTTATGATTATGTTTATGATGATGAAATATTATAATATATCTCTCAAGAAAATAATGTATTTTATTTTCCTATGTTTATTTATTGACATTTTTTCCTTTCATTTCCCCCTTTATGTACTCAAGACTCTGAAATAATGTTTTTAATAACGATCGACTTTATTTCTATATTTGGTAGAACATCCTTTTTCTTCCATGTGCATGTTTTATAAAAATGTTTTAAATAATATTTTAATTATCATATAATTATTTTTTAAATACATTTTTCCTATGTTTTATTTTTCAAAAAATGTTTTTAAAGGAATCTTATTGTCTTTTTCTAGATGAGTTTCTTTTTGATTTATGATGAAAATGTGAAAGGAATATTTTACTTAACATGTATAACATGAATTATATTTTCTACCATAATGAACACTAAATGTTTTAAATCTTCCTTTATAGTTCTGTAAGTTTATTTTAAAATGAAATTTTTTCTTAAATATTTGGTAAATTCTCAGACTTCAAATATATGATTTCAAGGTAAAAGGTTGTTTTCCTCATGAAATGTGTATAGTGATCCTTAAAATCATTGTACATATAAGATGAAATCCTTTGATATTACTTAAGTTTTATTGGAGATATGATCCAATGATACCATCCTTATTATTTCTTCGCATGTTTTATATTTATAATGATAAGATGTTTATGAAACCTGTTTCTTTCCCATGTTTTATTCAATAATGAAATGTTTATAAAACCCATTTATTTTAATGGGTTTTGATATGGTGAATGTTTTATGGTCTTGTGGAAAAATTATATATGGTTTTCACAATGTAATGGTGGTTACTTTATAGCCAAGGATGGTGGTTATGTTATAACCAATGACAATGGTTATGTTATAACTAAGTATGATGTTCACGTTATAATAAAGTACGGTTGATACCTATATCTCCCTTCAATTAATTAGGTAAATATTGATATATCATGAGATAAACAACATTGGAATGGGGAGTGAACCCAGTTTAGTAAGATACTTTGTATACTTTGATAGTCTTGGGAGTAAACCTTGACTACTATGATGGCTTGGGTGGTGAACCCATCCCACTATGATAGTTTTTTGGAATGATAATTGACTACGAAGGAAATAATTTTATATGATTATTTTTATTACACATATATATTTATTATACTAATTTTATAATCTCATGGATAATGCTCATTTATTCCATTACTATTCATCTCTTATGAAAAACCAGGATTCATACCATGACTCATGTTTATGATTCTATGATATAAAGGGTATGGTTTTCAAATGTTATTATCTTATTATCTTACCCTTATGCTCACATCATGTTGATATCACCCTTGTTTAATCTTACTAAGTATCCAAGATTAACCTTTATTTTGTTTATTTTCTCTAGGTTATGAAGAAAGGTATTATATCTGATATTTATAATAAGGGTGATAGTTATGAAGAACTTAGTGAGAGACGATGTAGTTAACCTATGAACCAATTGTTTATGTATCTAAGTTTCTAAAAGAACTATAACTATATGATTCTGGTGTAGATAATTATGTTATATAATGAATATTCATCTATTAAGATGTAAAATATTCATATGAGAATTTTGGGATCTTTATAGTTGGTATTATTGTAAGGTTTATTAAACCTTTGGAAAATAGGATGAAAAACATTTAGTGATAACCCTTAATATAATCATAATTATAGGAGAATATCCTAAGTTATGGTAAAGAAAGAAGTATGGTTTTCCAAGAAAAATATCCCTATATGGATACTACTAGTGGATCTAGATCTGGTATAATTGTACTTAGGGGTAATATCTCAAAAAAAGGTGTATTAATATAAAATTTACCATCACCTGGTTCATTATAACTAGCCTTGATGCACACCTAGTTTAACTCTTTCCGAGGATATTATTTGTAAATTCACAAACACTTTAAAAATAATCATGTTGTATTTAAATAGATGATGACCATGAATGACCTAGTTTAAAACTAACAAGTTATATATTGTAGATAATGTGTCATGATTTAGACATACTGTTAATGCTTTTTCATGATTATGTAGTTTCCCACTATGATTAGTGTTGCTTACACAATACTTTTTTGTTTTAGTCAATGGTTGGAACATAAATAAATCATATTAATGTTGAATGTGATAGAAAATAAAATGATTGTTCTCATGAAAAACCAAATGTTATGGGATTTAGAATAAAAAATATTATTTCTATACTCACAAAAATTTCTCAAGATATGAATCATTCTAAACTTCTAATCAATCAAAGGGAGGGAATGACATTCTGTTGATTCTTGGATGAGGAAATGTTTTCCTTATTTTAGTGGTTCCACTGACCTGATATTTTATGACCAATGTATTTTTATGATTGAAAATATATTTTCCATTATCTAGTGTTTAGAGAACAAAAAATCCACTTTGGTTGTATATCATTTGAAAAATGAATCATATCATTGGTGGACTCTTATAAATAATATGATTTAATGTGATGTAATTAAATCCATAGAATGGGATGAGTTTAAGAACTTATTTTTCAATAATTACTTTCCTTGTATTCTTTAAATGAAAATGGAGAAGGAATTTCTTAAGTTAAAGAAGAAGGATGATGAATCCTTTGGTACCTATGAGGTGAATTTTAACAGACTTGTGAGGTTCATTTATGATATTATCATCCAACATCATAATAAGGTTGATTTATTCTTTAGTGGAATAAAATGAATTATCTAAAGGTATTTGGCCCTAAGGTAATCTAGTAGTTAGGAAGAAATAATTCATTTTGATGTCAAGGTAGAAATAGAGATTGAAGTTACCCATCAATTTCATGGTTTTCATAATAATAGAATGATATAATTCAATTGAAACTCTAAAATCCATGGATAAAATAGGATGATATTTCCTTCATGATAAAAGTGTGGAAGGAAACATAGAAGATTTTTTATTAACGGGACTGGTAAATTTTTTAAGTGTGGGAAAGAAGGTAATAAAGCAATTGATTAATGAAGTGATGGGAATAGGTTAACTAATTCCCTGAATAGAGAGAAAGATCTATAGAATGTAACACCCACAATTTAGGGTTTCAAATTTAGGGATTATTTTAATTATTCTTACTATTACTCAAATTTTATGTTTAATGATGATGATCGACGTTATAAACCTCTTAAGTTAATAGATAAAGGAAAATTTCATGTGATCACTATTTTTTATGAGGGGTGAGATAAATACATGGTGAAAGGTACACTTACCATCTACTCTAAAACAAATAATGTCTTATTTAAATATGGATCTACCCACTCTTTTATATTTGAATAATTTTATATGGGTATAAAATTTATACCCTAATTATTAGATATCTAATTGGTAGCGAAAACCCTAAATGGTACGACAATCACAACTCAAGTATATGATTCTTCTTTTTTTGAATTTTTTAGTAATTTTCTTACTATAAACCTCTTTATTCTCCCCTGGTTGTATTTGATGTTATATTAGAAAAAAATTTGATTTATCTACAAAAACACTACATCAATTTCATGGAAGGGAAGTCACATTTTATATTCCAAACCAATTTATGATCTTCTATCAGTGCGATGATAGATATGAACTTCTGATGAAAACTACATCTATTGTATGGGTCTTGATTTCCATCGAAAGGGGTGTTTATCTTATATTGTTGGGGAGAAACTTGGAATCAATGATATGAATTTTTTATGGGATATTCTTAATATATTTATAAAATATTTTCACAGTATTATGTTGAATTGTGATGTTGAGTTTTCAATTGAAATCATACCTAGATCCACACCTATTTCAAAGACTCCCTATAGAATTATCCTGACCAAGTTATAGGAATTGAAAAATCAACTCCAGGAGAACCTTGACAAGGGATTCATTAAAGTAAGTGTGTCACCTTAAGCTGCATCTGTTCTTTTTGTTAAAAGGAAAATGGATTGATGCAGCTTTGTATTGATTATCATAAACTGAACAAGATTACAATCAAGAACAAGTATCCTATACACTGTATTGATGAATTTTTTGATCAATTTCATAGAGTTAAATACTTTTCCAAGGTTAAACTTTATTTTGGAAATTATTAATTGAGAGTCAATAAGGAAGATATACCCAAGACAACATTACATATAAGGTATACACACTATAAGTATAAAATGATGCCATTTGGTCCTATTAATACCCTACTATCTTCATGGATTTAATGAATATAGTCTTCAGAGATTACCTTGATTAGTTTTTGACAATATTTATAAATGATATTCTAATTTATTCAAAGATAAAGAAAGACCATAGATATCACTTGATAATTGTACAAAATACCATATGGAATGTGAAAACTTTATGAAGAATTTAAAAACTATGAATTTTTGATATTAAAGTTTTCTTTTTTGGGTCATATAATCTCAAGATAGGGAAAATTGGTGGATCCATCAATGATGAATTCTATTGAACATTGTCTTAGACTAACCATGATAAATATAGTCCAGATGTTTTTTGGTTTAGTTGGATATTATCGATGGGTTGTAGATAATTTTTCACAACTATATAATTCACTCACAAATTTGACTCGAAAGGTATACATGTTCCTATAGAAAGATTAATGTGAAGAAAATTTCAAGGAATTAAAGATAAGATTAGTCAGAGTACCTTATCCAACATTACCATGTAGTAGAGAAGGGTTTTTAATCTATAGTGATGCATCCAAGAAGATATTGGGTTGATTTCTCATGTATAATTACATGGTTATAGATTATACCTCATGAAAATTGAAGGTTCATGAGAAAAATTACCCAACTAATGATTTAGAGTTGGATACAATATTTTTTTCATTAAAGCTATAGAGGAATTATATTTATGGATATTTTTTTATATTTATTGATAATTTTTTTTAATGTATATATTAACATAGAACAAGTTGAACATGTTCCCAAGAAGCTGGTTAGAGATGATTAAAGATTATGATTGCTCAATAAATTACCACCCTACAAAACTGAACAAGGTGACTGATTCTTTGAGTCAAAAGGATCATTATTGCTTATCCATGATGAGGATAAAAAATATCCAATATTTTTGGATTTTCAAAGGATGGATATAGAAATATTGAAGCAAGGGGTGAAAGATTATCTTTCTAAAATAAGTGTTCAATAATATATACAAGTGAAGATTAAAGAGGCACATAATAATAATGTAGCATTCCATATGAATGTTCTAATTTTTTATGAGTTTAATCTTGATTTTTATTGAGTTAGAAGGTTCAGTAATTGTGTTTGTGTCCCCCAATACTATTTTATAAGAAGGATATGTTAGAAGAGGCTCGTAGTTTTGAATTCTCAATTCATCATGGAAGTAAAAATATCTATAGAGATTTGGAAGAGTATTTCTGATAGGATGGAATAAATAAATATATTTCAAAATATGTATATTTTTGGTTAGTATGTCAAAAAGTTAAATCTTAGAGACAAAAGTATAAGGTTACAACTATTACCCATACTATAATGGAAATGAGAAAACATCACCAGGGATTTTTTCATCATACCCCCCAAAACATCTAAAGGGAATAATGCTATATGGGTTATAGTTAATCACTTTAAAAATTTATCACACTTCATCACTATCAGATAATATTTCTCTCTAGATAATATTTCTAGGATATAAATTAAGGTAGTTGTAAGTTTTCAAGGATTACCAAATTTAATTGTATCTGACCGGGATCCAAGGTTTAACTAAAATTTTTGGCAAAGTATTCAGTAATATCTTGATAAAAATTTGAGTTTCAACACTATGTATCATCCTTAGATAAAAATTTAGTTTGAGATAACCATTAAAACCATAGATTATATTATTAAATCTTATTTTATAGATTTCAAATGTGGTTGGGATCAACACCTTCATCTTGTTGAGTTTTCTTACAACAATAACTATCACTTGGACATCCAAATGGATCCTTATGAATAACTATATGGAAAAAAGTTTAAAAATCCAACAAGATGGGATTAATTTGGATAATTATAGATATTGGGACTTAATATAGGTAAGTAAATGGTTGAGAAATTTAGATCCAGTCAACAACACATCAAGGAAGCTCAGAGTTGGCAGAAAATTTATGCTGCCAATCACTGATGTGATCTAGAATTTGAAGTTGGTGAGACATAGTTTCTAAGAATTTTTACATGGAAAAAGCTAATGATATTTGGAAATAAGGTAAAAAATAATCCCTAGATATATTAATCCCTTTAAAATTATTGATCATACTGAGATCTTAAATTATTTATTATCACTTCCATTGAACCTCTATCAGGTTCAAGATGTGTTCCATGTATCTCTCCTAAGAAAGCACATACTGAATCTATCACATGTACTGAACTCAAAGGTAATACTATTGGTGCATGATATTTATTTTGATGAACAATTGATGGAAATAATGGATTATACAAAGAAAGTTGTACAAAACAAGACTACTCACCAGGTCAATGTTTTATGGTGAAACCACCAGTTTGAGGAGGTTATGTGGGAACTTGTGGATGTAATGAGGTAGAATTATCCTCAATTATTTGTACCAAAATGATGAAATTTTAAGGGATAAATTCGTTTTAAGGGGATAGAATTTAAAACCCTAAGATTTTATGAAATATATTTTTTAAATAAATCTAATTTCTTCTATAGCTTGCGTTGCACTCAACATTGAATTTTAACAATCTGTGATAAACTATTAATATTATTATAACCATTATAACCAAGGTGTTAAATTTTTTGGAATGAATAGGAATAACCATATTTTTTAAATTAATTATAAATGTTTTATATAAATAAAATATATTTATAAATAATTTCTTATTTTTTTGTCTTTATATGCTTTGAAAATACTTTTTTCTCAAAAAATGTTTTTTATTGCGTTTTGTGAACAGATAATAATTTTTTTAATTTATTGAAAATTTATTTTATAAAATTAAAGTTATTTTTGGAATAAAAATGTTAAAATCATCTTAGGGTGATTTCTTTTGACTTTTTTGAGAAGATTAAATTTTTAGTGAATAGTGAAAAATACCATTTCTTATTAAAAATTACCATTTCCTTTAAAGAATTTAAAAATATGAATCTTGTTAAAAAATGTTTTATAAATAAAATTAACTCAATTATATATTTATTAATCCATTTTAGTTCATTTTAATCAATTTCATATTGAATTTTTATATTAAAACTTTCTATGCCTTTTATGATTTTCTCTTTGGAAAACTGATTTTTTCATTGTGTCTGCAGGATTAATTTTAAATTAAAATTTTCAAATTTTTTGAATTTAATTTAAAAATTGGTTTCAATATTTTGAATCAAAATAATTAATTTTATATAATAATCTCAACTTATTTTTTTACAAAATGAATAGTAAAAATAGTAAAAATTAATTACTGCAGTTAAGGTTAAAACGAGTGTACCGGGGGAATAAACTAAAACGATAAGGTTTAAAATGACATATACACTTGAAAAATTCCTATTTTATAGAAATATTTAAACCTTATATATTATAAGGTTTGATAATTAACCATTTTTTATTGTGGCATGTTTAAAATATAGATACACTTTTTTCATTTTAAAAATTCTAAGTGCGTCCTGTCCCTTACATATAAATGGGAACCCCCTATCCTCTCCCATTAACACTTATGAATCCATTTATTTTGAAGTATAGTTACCATGATATTTTACTCAATTACCTCACCACATCTTATTGGTATTTTTTGGCTAGTAAACCCTCCAAGGAATGGTTTTGGTATAAACCTAAAGTGGTTTACCGGAGAAGAGGTGAAATTCCTAAACCTGTGTTTTTGTTTTATTTTTTCATCCACATAATTAAAATAATCTTAAAATATTATTATATAATAAATCCATTATCTAAAATTTAATGGTATATTATTATGTTAATTTCAAAACCTATATCCATCCCCTCTTCTATCAAATGGAAAACAAAATCATCGATCGTGTGTACTGTGGACTACCGTTGCGTGAACCGATGTAATTTGTTTTCCATCATTGCCTATCACATGTGATATAATGATAGATTTAAATTATATATATGTTATTAATAATATAATTATACTTTTATAATTATAATATCATGAAAAATTCTTAATTTCCATTACTTAGAAATACGATAACATCACTCGTGTGTATAGTGGACTACCGTCTCGTGAAGTGACGTGATTCGTTTTTCACTTACGGTTGACATGGAAGGTAATAAGGATAAATTTAATTAAAATATGTGATATATATGATATGAAAAATAATCTATAAAGTTAATATATTATTTACCTTTCTTTCATTCCGTTCTATATAGAAAATGTAAATAATTTTTATGCGTGCGTACGACCCACCGTCTCCATGAACGGTGTAATTCATTTTTTATCTATAAAATTTATGGATTACTCTAAATACATATATAATGAATATATATGATAATTATATCATGTTTAAAATTCTTTAAATTATGGAACTATGATCAAAGTAAAAGGACTAAATATACAATGTCAAAACATACATGGAAAACAAAGTAGTTATTGCTTGAAACATAATTTTATCATGGAATTATTAATAAAAGGGCAATAAAATGTTATAGGTAAATCATATATGGTATGATATATATAATTATTTTTCTTTAATATATGTATAATAAACCTATAATTATTATAAAGGAGGTTTGATTGTGTGTAAAGGAAGCTGAGACATAAGGTGAGGGATTTCTAGTCTCTCTTTTATTTCTAGGAGATATATGCCATATTCACCACTCGTTTATTTTGTGTTGTGTCTATAATACCTACTTAACACATTATATCATGAATATAATTAGTTTTATTATATTTTAAGTTAATATTTATTATTATTTCTTAATGGTGATTATGATTCAAAATTTACCAAAGTGGTAAGGGTTTTATAATGTAATCTCATTATTTATTGAGATTGTTTATGATTTTTCTTTTGATGATGAAATATTATGATCTATATCTAAAGAAAATATTTTCTTTTCTTATAAAATATTTATTCCATTAAAAAATATATTTTTTATTTCATTTTGATCCATTTATGTACTCAAGATTCTAAAATAATGTTTTTTAGAAAAATCGACTTTATATCTCTCTTTAGTCAAAAAATAATTTTTCTTCCATTTCCATGTTTTATAAATTTTTCTAAAGAATTTTTTTACTATTATAAAATTATTGTTTAAATAAAATTTTACCCTTTTTTTATTTTTTGCAAAATGTTTTTAAATTAATCCTCTTTTCATTTTCTGAATGAGGTACTTTTGACTTTTACTAAAAATGTAAAAAGAATATTTACCTTAACAAGTATGACATGAATAGTATTTTCCAACATCATGACCAAAAATGTTTTAAATATTAATTTACAAGTTTCCAAGGTTATTTTCAAAGAAAACGTTTTCATTAAAATTTGGGAAGTTTTCAAATTTTAAATAAATGATTTTAAAGTAAAAAGGTTATTTTACTCAATAAATATTTCAAGTGTTCTTCAAAATAATTTTCCATCTATGATGACATCCTTTGATATTACTTATGTTTTACTAGGGATATGATCCAATGATACCATAATTATTCTTTCTTTGTATGTTTTATGTTTATGATGATAATATGCTTGTGAAACTTATTCCTTTCCCATGGTTTATGATATGATGAAATGTTTATGAAACCAATTTATTTTCATGGGATTTGATATGACGAAGGTTTTATGATATTGTGACAGAATTATGTATGGTTTTAATTATGTGATAGTTTTTATATTATAAAAAAGATGTTAGTTACGTTATAACCAAGGAAAGTTGTTAATTTATAAACAAGGATGGTGGAGACATTATAAACAGGGATGGGTGGGTCCATATCTCTCTCCAATTTATTAGGTAAATATTGATATATCATGAGATAAACTGCACTAGAATGGGGATTAAACCCAGTTCAATAAGGTAATTTGTGAGCCATGATAGTATAGGTAATAAACCTTGACTTATATGATGGCTCAGGGAGTGAAATAATTCCAATATGATAGTTTTGGAAATGAGATTTGACTAATAAGGAAATTATTTTCTATACTTTTGTGTATTCCATAAATCTATGTCTTTTGAAAATTTCATGCTCTTATGTCTCATTTTATTTTATTCTATTATTATTTATTTCTTAAGAACTTCCAATATTTATTCTATGACTCATGTTTATGATTCTATGATATGTAGGGAATGGTTTTAAAATGGTGTTATCTTATTATCATATCCTTATGCCTATGTTATGTTAATAAATCCCTTATTTACCCTTACCTAGTATCTAATCTCACCCTTTCTTATGTTCATTCTCCCAACGTTATGAAGAAATGTATTATGTATTATGTGTCTAATAATGGTGTTAATTATGAATAACTTAGTGGGTGATAATGTAGTTCACCTATGAACTAGTTTTCTATGTATCCAAGTTTCTAGAGACACTAGACCTATATGATTCTAGCATGGATCATTATTTTATGTTATTAATATTCATATATTAAGATTTAATATATATGTATAATATTTTTTGGGTCTTTAGGTTTGTGACATCAGGTATTCTATTCTCATCACACAAGGAGGATAACATTCAACATATGAGGTATCTGGCACTCACCATGATAGAAAACATATTCTCATCACATATGGATTCCTAGGATCATCACTTAGGGAACCCTATGAATATCACACCATGTAATAAATTAGGCTTTTCAGTTATGTAAAGGGTGGATATAACCTATTCTCAAATCACAGGGGCTTCTTATGACCATCACATGACGAATCTCATGCTTATCACATGAGGTATAATACTAGACTTGTTAAATGGGATATGAAGGATAGATGATATGCTCATCATATAGGATCTTTATGATTGTCACCTAAGGAATATCATTCTTATAAAATGAGTTAGAATCTTAGGCTCATCATCTATGATAGGAAGAAGAGATAATAATCTCATTACATAGTCTTATTAGGCTCATCCCCTATGGAATCTCATGCTCGTCACATTGGGTTGATTCATGGTCTTATCACTTTAGAGTGGAGTAAGAGATCCTATACTCATCACATAGGGTATTTATAGGCTCACCACCTAAGGAATATAATTATCATAAAATGAGGTAGAATATCAGGCTCACCACTATATATTGGAAGAATAGATCTTATGCTCATCATATATTCTTATTAGGCCTTTCACCTAAGCTTCTACAGGCCCATCACATAGGTATTGGGTTCTGATTCATTAAGAGTTATCACAGGTTTATAGCCATGTGGAGGTGCTCATATATTTAAATTTTAATAAGGGGGACCCTCCCAATAGGCTCATCATGTACTGGTATAAGCACACATTTATGATCATGTGAGGAAACCCATGAATTTAATTGCAGTGGGGATTTTCACAAATTTAAAGTCCAATATAGGGATGATTTCTATATATGATCATCACATATTGAGATAGGAATATGTTCACATCAAGTGAAGATTAAAAAATCTAGGGGGATATTATATTTATGGTAGTTTCTATGTACTCAAGAATTTTGATCTGCCATTGGATTTTTCGGCTCCCTAAAAGAAGGTGGGATGGGAATGGAATTATTATTTTGGATATGGTGGAGTCACTTATGACTCACCACCCAGGAATGGGTGAAAGAATTACTAGGATATCAGGACGTTAGTATTAGACCTTATAGAGGCATCCTATTTACCCTTTTAAGAGATATGTATCAAAACCCATTCAATATTATTTCACAGTTTATTATAGTGTGATAAGACTGTACCATGATGTTTACGTCATACGGTTAAGATTCTAGCATCATGAAAGGATAAAAACCAAGGGATAATGTAGGGATTAATTATAGAATATTATCAAAGGACTATAGAATCATATCATTTGTTAAGACCAATAGGGGCCTATATACACTGAGAGGGGGGTGAATCAGTGTATAGATATTCCTTTTCAAAGTTCTTCCTGCCCCATTGGATCATGACCTCTTTATTACAAGGGTCACTTTGTTTTTTTACTTGTGTGTTTATTATGATCACTTATTTTCTTCTTTATCTGATGATGATGCTTTAAATGCAATGCAGGGAAGTAAGCAGGCAGACACATAGATTTTTACTTGGTTCACCCTCACTGGGCTACGTCCAAGGAGCATATGCCGACAAGTTGCCGGTCGTACAAAATTACACTATTCTTCACTAGATGTGGATACAAAGGTTTGGGAATAGTCACTATGTCCTAGGCTCACTTCCTTTACAAGGTTTAGGGTCAGCTCACTGATTTCCCAAGGGTCACTCCCTATTTCTCTCTCTTTGGCTCACTGCCGGTGGAGAGGATCACCTTCTTCCTCTTTCTTTGCTCACTGCTCCAGAAATGATCCACTCATAGTTTATAGACCTGTAGGTCTCTTCATTATCTCTAATGAATATATCCTCTTTTGTATGTGGATGCTCTATTGAAGTCCAACTTTCACCCATGGATGAATTTCTCTTTACACTGAAGCTATCGGGAAAACTTACAGCTTCCACGTAGCCTGAAAACACTGCTGGGGAATCAACCTTACTTGGCGCGTATGTCTAACCCGATGAGCAAGTATCGACACACAAGTCACAACTGGCATGCAGGTCTGACTCTACCACCTGCGCGGTACAATCTTCTTCAACTCCAAACCTATGCGACTCAATCCCTTTTACACACAAGCCAATATTGGCGCACAACTACCAACTGGCGCACAACTTCAAACACTAGTGCGCAAGTCCGCCTGTGTGACCACACACCACCTGCGTGACCACCACACCAGCACGACGAGAGCTCTGTTTTTTCTAAGTGTTGAACTCTATAAAAAATGAGGAGGGGTGGTCCTGTATTTATAGGCATTTGGTCAACCTACGCGGTGGCACACAAGTCTTTCCTCGACGCGCAAGTCCCGATGCGCAAGTTTCTTCCCCTGCAAGACACCTGCGCGACCCTATTTCCTTTGCCATATTTTGAAGATATGATCTTGAAAAACATATGGTTCACAACTTTCCAATCCTCCTAGGCACCGACGTGTAGGGCCTTTCTCAGCGTGCAAGTCACCTACGCGACCACACCAATACCTACATGACCCTATTTCCTTTGACATATTTTGACCTTCTGATCTTGAAAAAAATTAGGCGGGAAAGTTTCCTCTCCTTCAAGTACATGGTGTGCAAGTACCTTTTCCAAAAACCACTTTTCTTTATTTGTCGATTTTTAGGCCCAAAAATTTGACAAACACTGGAAAACAGTGCCACCTTGTATCTGTTCTTTTTGTACCACCTTCAGATCATCCATTCCTTTATTGATGTTCTTGAATCAAACATGGATCGTTGACCACATCTCTTGAACTCGACATTCCACCATGAAATCCCCTTTCTCAAAAAATTTGTATGTCATTGTTTTTCTTTGTTAACAATCACCACACAGATATCCACTTTGTCAACAAACAAAATCACCTCAAAAATGATTCAATGATACCTTGATGGATTTTTGCCCAACAATATCCCCATTTGGGTTTGTTGAAAACTCTTCTATAAAAAGATACATCATTAATTCATCAGCCACCATTCGCCTATTGCGATTGTTATAGCGATCAAGGATTCACTCTAAGCCCACATGAGCAATGATCGACGTTAGAAACAAGAGTAAATGAAATGTTCATCAATGAATCACTCCATATCTGACACCCACTGTTGACACCAAACTGATACCAATTTTTTGGAAATATTCTTACCACATTCCAACACCACTCGTAGGCTTTTATCACAATCCGCAACTATCATGATATCTGTTCTTTGATCGATCACTTCTAGCATCGTTAGGTTTAATACGCTCCCTCTTTCTAATTGCTCTCCCCCTATCTCGCTGCTCCACCGGTCAACTTCTCCCTATATCATTCATGATTTATCAAATTGCCACACTGTCTCCCCCTTGAACAATCACTATTTTCTCCCCCTTTTTCAACGAACCCAAAGGTCACTCCTTTGCAGTCTATAACAGAGTAGAGAATTCATATCATAACATTAGGGAAAAAAACATCACACCTAGGGGAGAGGGGGTGGTCCCACAACCACACTCTTTTAAGTGAGGAGAATCAACTGAACTCCCAGAGCCAGTCGATGTCTCTCAAAATATTCCTCGGGTAAGGCCTTTGTCAGAATATCTGCAACCTGTAGCTCTGTAGGCACATACTACAACTTCATGATTCCCTACTCAACCTTCTCCTTGATAAAATGATAATTTATCTCAATGTGCTTTGTCCTTGAATGATGTACAAGATCTTTTCTAAGATTGATAGCACTTGAGTTATCACATTGGATTCCGATCGGAGACTTCACTTCAACTCTTGTATCATCAAGATGCTGCTTCATCCACAATAACTGTGTGCATGCTTGAGTGGCTGAAATATACTCAGATTCCGTGGTGTTCAATGAAATGCAATCTTGCTTCTCGCTTATCCAAGAAATACACAATACACCAAGATAGAATGCACCTCTTGACGTTGATTTACTGTCATCTACTAATACGTTCAAATTTGCATCTGTGTAACCCAATAACACTGATCGAGATTTGTCATTATACATCAGACTGAAATCCACGATGCCTTTGATATACCAAAGTATTCTTTTCACTACAAGCATGTGGATTTCCTTGGGATTACTCTGATATCTCATTGCTTGTCATGTGGAGAAAACAATATCAGGCCTTATTGCAGTCAAGTACAACAAACTTCCAATGATTTTTGTATTCTGTGATATTAACTGCCTTGCCATCCTCATCTTTTGATAATTTCTTCCAGGTAGCAACCAAAGTCTTCATATCCTTGGAATTATTCATGAAAAACCTTCTTAAAACCCCCTTGGAATATTTTTATTGAGAAATGAATGTTACATTCCTTCCTTATGTCACCTGTAGACCAAGGAAAAATGTTAGCTCACCAATCATTAACATTTCAAACTCATTTTTCATGAATTCGGAAAATTGTCTGCACTGAGCTTCTTCTGATCTTCCAAATATTATGTCATCGACATAAACCAACACCATCATCCTTTGATTACTATTTTTTTTTCTGAAATAGAGATTTCAATCAACTCCACCACACTAGAAACTAAGATTCTTCAATTACTGATCAAGCCTTTAGTACCATGCTCTTGGTGCTTGTTTTAGCCCATACAACGCCTTCTTCAGCTTGAAAACTTTGTTCTTATCCTCATGAATGAGAAAACCATCTGGCTGCTCAATATACACCTCCTCTTCCAGAACACCATTCAAGAATGCGGATTTGACATCCATCTGGAACACTTTAAACTTTATTTGCACCGATATGGCCAAAAATAATCTGATTGTCTTTAACCTTGCAACCGGTGCAAATGTCTCATCAACATCTATTCCCTCTATCTGGGAGTATCCCTTGCACACTAGCTGCGATTTGTTCCGAATCACTATGCCATATTCATTCATATTATTGCGATAGACCCATTTAGTCCTGATGACATTCTTATCTATTGGTCGCAAAACAATCTCCCATGTCTAGTTCTTCTCAATCTGATCACGCTCTTCATTCATGACCTGAACCCAGTTTTCATCTTCAGTTGCATCAATAAAGCATTTCTACTCAACCTGTGATAGTAATGATGTATTTTGTAGTGATTTCATTCTTCTTGTCTGAACTTGAGCTGACTGATCGCCAATGATATTCTGCCTATCAATTTCAGCTCGACTCTTTGGCTTTTGTGGAGATAAGGATTTTACTTCCTCACACTCACCATCTGTATCTTCTTCTGAGTCAACTTCAGCCACTTCTTCTCTCCCTAGGTCTCTTACCACTTCCTCAATTTTTATAGAAAACTTTTCACTGTGTCATTGTTCAATGACATCATTTGTTTGAACATATTCTCTCATATTTTTGTTGACACACCTTTGATTTTCTCTCACAGATTCTTGGTATCCTGAAAGCAGTCAGCTGATACCACACTGTTAGAGAAAGATAAATAAGCATGAAATGATTGATTATTGCTGCTTCCCCCACAATATGAAATCCCTCCATAGAAAACACCAGAGCTGAGTCATATAATTCTTGCATTGATGGCGCTTGCATCTGATTTTGTTATTGAATTCTCCCCCTATGTTATGAAACACTTCCTGGGGTTAGTCCCACTATTTAGACTCATTTCCATTCTTATACTCATGCATTATTTATTCTAATCTGGCACTCATCATTTATCCATTAACCAAATCTCTAAGCCTACTGAGTTGGAACTCATTGTAGGAAATAAGAGATAGAGTTGATAACACAATTACTTTCTATTGTGCTCTGTTTCTCCCTTTCTCCTTAAACTTTGGTACTTGATTTGAATCAATTGAATCTCTAGATCATATCACTTCTCTACTTTGAATCTTTAGATTCCACTTTCCCTTGGATAATATCTCCCTAAACCTAAAACACATTAATCATCAATTAATAGAATTTATATACATAGGGAGAGGGGTTCTTCTAGAATCCTCAAGATGAGGATGGTGGTTGATCCTGATGGATCAACCCTTTGATTGTTTCTTAAAGAGCATCACACTCTTTCTTTGATTATTCTAGCTACCTAGCCAACTTCAAATTCTCTGGCCATATGACTAAGAATTCATCCCCTGCATGCTGATTCTTTTTATGATATGAATATTCTGCAGTCCTGGCCTTTCTCACCATTTGGGGTTTAAACCCACTAGTACACATTTCTATCTTTGATGTTCCACCAAAATTCCATTTCCCTCGATTCCTTCTCTGATAAGGAATATCTTTTCTTTCCATATTTCCATGCTCCTTCCTCCATTGTGGGGATCTTCCTCTTTCTTCCATTGCTTGTGGTGGCACACAACATGCCAATTTTTTAATGCATTCTTTGTTTATTGTTCTTTTATCATATTTCTGAGTTACCACCCTATTTTTCATTGGTGTTGGGTCCTCTATTTAACATACATTCTTCTTACTCATAGCCATAGCATTTCCTCAATTTTTCTTTCATATTTGTTCATGTTATTTCTTAGAGGGCGGTTGTGAGTGTGATAGAGGAGGTTACCGATACACCTTTCACTCAGCTCCATGTGATTCCCCTGAGGCTCTAAGCCTATTCTACAACTATCCACTTTGACTCCCAATGTAAGATTTCTCTTTATACATTACTAGAGTCAAGAATCTCCTTTCAAGTACCTTTCCTTTTCCTGATTTCTTCTTGCTGCAATTTCTTGACAAATTACCATAATTAGAACATATAAAACATTTTCCATCAAAGGCATACTTCATTTCAACATTTCTCTATCGAGATGTTGATGCATCTTGTGTTCCTATTCTGAAATTGATCTCTTTATCTTCCTGACACATACTCATTGTGTGTCCCTTTATTCCACAGTAATAACATCTAATGAATGTTTTCCTCTGAGAGACTATTCTCTCTGATTTCTCATGACGCTTAATCTTACTATCAGATTTTGTACATTTTCTATTTTCACAATATGAAATGTATTCCTGAGCCTCTGAACAAAATCTTGATGTGTGTCCATGAATCCCATAGAAATATCACATGCTATAATTTCTTCCGAAAAAGTCCTTGTTAGGTATATCTCTAGCACCTACAAGTTTTTTCTTACCTCTAGAGATTTTCACTGCATTTTTCTTACCACACATAGGAGTGGGATCATCATATCCAATTCTAGATTTTCCCAAAATGGATGGCCTTTGGGATGATACAATCATTTCATGATTCTCCTCTGACTTAGCATATTTGGATTTCATTTTATCATCACCTGTCGAAGGATAATCAAATAATAAGTGCAGTGCATCCTTCAACTTGGGATTATCTTCAGATTTAGATTTCTCGATTTCTTTCTTGACTGATTCTATTTCTTCCTCTAGTTGTTGAATCTTTTTATCTCTTGATTCAAGCTGACCATTAAGTTCTTTTCTGAGATTCTTCTAGCTACTCAACTCATCTTCAAGTTCCTGTATGAGCTTTTCCACCATTTCACTTTTCTCCTTCACCTTCAATTTTTCTTGAGCAACATATTCAGAGAAAGATTCATTCTCTTGTTGTAGCCTTTGATTCTTCTGAACTTCTTCAGACAACTGTGTTACTAGATCATCATTTCTAGCTTTCAGATTCTGAACTTCATCAGACTTTTGATTCTGTTCATAATCACCATCCTTTTGTTTTCCTTTCATTTTATCCACATTTTTTAGTTCTTCACCTTGAGAATAATTATTCTCTTTTAAGTTAGTAGCCACATCAATAAGCTTTTGATTTAATCCTCTTAGCTTATTGACCTTAGTTTCCAATACTTATATCCTGATATTTTTAGATTTAGCTTCTTCATCCAATTTCTGATCCAATTCTTTTGCCTTGTGGGCAACTTACACTTTTCGACTTCTTGGTGTTTATTCATCATTAGTGGTTCCAACATCACTTGGAAAATCAGGTTCTTCACTCAATCCTTCATCATCATTGAATGATTAATTAGTTTAATAGTATGATTCATCCAAACCATTTTTCTGTTCACTACATGATTCCTTTAACTGAATCAACTCTTTCCATTGACACTTCCACAGTGGGTAATTTTACCAGCTTTCTGCTTCTTCTTTGATGTTTTTCCCTTTCCCATGGAACACCGAGATAAGAGCAGACTGATTATTTAACCACAAAGATCGACTACACCAAGTCAGAGCAAACAAATGTGATAACATCAACCTTCCCTCTGATACCAATTGTTAGGACCAATAGGGGCCTATATACCATGAGAAGGGGGGGGGGGGGTGAATCAGGGTATTAATATTCTTTTTCAAAGTTCTTTCTGCCCCACCAGATCTTGACCTATTTATTACAAGGGTCACTTTGTTTGCACTTTTGTGTTTATTATGATCACTTATTTTCTTCTTTATCTGATGATGATGCTTTAAATGCAATTCAGGGAAGTAAGCAGGCAGACATAAAGATTTTTACTTGGTTCACCCTCACTAGGCTACGTCCAAGGAGCATACGCCAAAAAGTTTACGTTCATACCAAATTCCACTATTCTTCACTAGATGTGGATACAAAGGTTCGGGAACAGTCACTCTGTCCCAGGCTCACTGCCTTTACAAGGTTTAGGGTCAGCTCACTGCTTTCCCAAGGGTCACTCCCTGTTTCTCTCTCTCTAGCTCACTGCCGGTGGAGAGGATCACCTTCTTCTTCTTCCTTTGATCACTGCTCTGGAAAGGATACACTCATAGTTTATTGACCTGTAGGTCTCTTCATTATCTCTAATGAATACATCCTATGTTGTATGTGGATTCTCTGTTGAAGTCCAAATTTCACCCGTTAATGAATTTCTCTTTGCACCGAAGGTATCGGGAAAACTTCCAGCTTCCACACATCCTGAAAACACTACTGGGGAATCAACCTTACTTGGAATGCAGGTCTAACCCAGTGTGCAAGTATCGACACGCAATTCAAAAATGGCGCGCATGTCTACCTCTACCACCTGTGCGACAGAATCTTCTACAACTCCAAACCTGCATGACTCAATCCCTTTTATGCCCAAGCCAATATTGGTACACAACTACCAACTGGCGCGCAACTTCAAACACTAGCGCACACATCCACCTACACGACCACCACACCAGCACGATGGGAGCTCTGATTTTTCTAGGTATTGAACTCCATAAAAAATGAGGAGGGGAGGTCCTGTATTTATAGGCATTTGGTCAACCTACGCGGAAGCGCGCAAGTCTCCCCTCAGCACGCAAGTCCCGGCGCGCAGGTTTCTTCCCCTGCAAGACACCAGCGCGACCCTATTTCCTTTTCCATATTTCGAAGATCTGATCTTAAAAAACATATGGAACGCAAATTTCCGACCCTCCAAGGCACCAGCACGCAGGTCCTTTTTCGGTGCGCAAGTCACCTGCACAACCACACCAATACCTGCGCGACCCTCTTTCTTCTGCCATATTTTGACCTTATGATCTTGAAAAACATTTGCCGGGCAAGTTTCATCTCCTTCAAGTACATGGAACACAAGTACCTTTTCCAAAAACCAATTTTCTTCATTTTTCAATTTTCAGGCCCAAAAATTTTACAAACACTGGAAAACAACGCCACCATGTATCTGTTCTTTTTGTACTGCCTCCAGATCATCCATTCCTTTGTCGACATTCTTGAATCAAACATGGATTGTTGACCACAACTCTTGAACTCAACATTCCACCATGATATACCCCTTTTAAACAAATTTTTATGTCATTGTTTTTCTTTGTCACCAATCACCACACAAATGTCCACTTTGTCAACAAACACAATCACCTCAAAAATTCTTCAATGATACCTTGAGGGATTTTTTCCCAACATCATTCTCATAAAATGGGTATCTCAAGATCATTATGTGAGTATTTATATAATCATCACACATGGAATCCCATGCTTTTCAAATAAGGTAAGGCCACAATTTAATATATTGTGTTGAGGATGTTATCATGAAATTTAATATTGTACCACTAGGATGTTGGTTCTATGTAGTTTAGTGTATTATATATTAGACATTGTTTGGGATTATGAATTAATTTTTTCAGTCCTATTTAGAATGGGAGGAGAGAATAATCTAATGATTCTTACTGAGCATAATGAGGGGGCCATAGTTGATTTCCCTCGATGATGTCTTAATCGGGGAATATATATCTAAATATAAGGTTATTTTGAAGAGAAAAGGTGTGGACACTACCTATTTTGGGCATCATAAAATCGTCTGGATTTGGAGATTTCTATGCATAAGAGTAAAAGTTAATGAGGCTGCCCATCCCATGCATAGAGACAATGACTTAGGTATGAGTGTCCATGATACCATTCATGCATATGGAGTTAACATGAGTAAACCCAGATCAAATAGATTCAGAATACATGAGTAGTCAACTAGTTCATAACTATGTTTAGTGGAAGGAGGAAATGAATTAGGGACCTGGATGTTGTGTTATCCAACATAGGAGTTTCTTCATCCTTTAGAGTTTTGTAGAATATGTGATCTAGCACAAGGATGTATCATGGATTTTCATGGAATATTTGAACACAATTTTTTATTTCATACAAATTATATAAATGAATGAATGATTGAAATCTTTCAAAAACTCTCATATCAATCATGGTATGTTTCATAAAATCATCTCTAGAAAAAGACATGGTGATTTATGATATATGATAGGGTTTTTGTCCATGTTAATCACTTTTGTGGATCCATGGGAGTCTATAGTTTCATGAATTCATGAAATATAGGGTTATGTGACTTAGGACATCACCTCTTTGACTTAGAAAGTCCTCTCCCAAAAAATCCAGGGGGGATAAATATTTATTTATAGGCATTTGGACTCTTTGGAGGCATTATGTCATGAAACATCATTTCTGTTTCACAATATTGAATAGATAGAGCAAGATTGGGGGATACACACTATTGTGAACCTATTTCATACAACTTTGGGTTGTGTGATACTCATGAATTTACATATAAATTCTGGTTGTTATTCCTTTGGAACTTTTCCATTTGACATAATATTTCTCACTCAATGAGTTGTGCCACAATTCTGATTTTTTTTACAAAAAATAGAAGTTTTGAACAAGGTCCTTGTAACACCATAAGATTTTATGAGATAGATTATTTTTAATTTCTTTGATGTATTGTGTTGTAAACTACACCAATATTAGATTTTTCTATATGAAACACCTTATTAGCTTACAGTATATGCAATACTATTCTTGGCTTGTGTTACATACAATTTCAAGTTCTTTGGATAGAATTTATTTCACACAACATTGAGTATAGATTTTGTTCAATGTATTAAAGAACTATGTTTGGATTATTTTATAATAAAAACCAAAGTAATATTTCACAAAAAGTAACACTAACTTGGCTTTCATTACATGAAAGACCGATCTTCCTTGATAGCTTTCATTTTATGCAGTACTGAGTTTCACTAAACAACGATATATTATTAAAATATTATTATTTAAGGGGATATAAAATAGCTGATATGAATAGTTTTAAACACATTTTTAATTTTATATAACATTAAAATTCATATTATTTATTTTCTAGAATATGATATAAGAACAAATTCAATTTTTTGGATAAAAGAAGTATTTTTCAAAAAATACTGTTTTACCGTCTTTGGATGGAACACCCATTTTAAATATAGTTTTTTTGAAACTTATATAAGTTAAATTTGACAAAATAAACTTATTATTTTTGAATATGGATTTAAAATTTTACTTTTGGATAAATGTTTGATATTTTTCTGATAAATTTCATATTTTGATGAATAGTAAAAATACATTAATTTTAATTGAAAAGAAATTTTTTCATTGAAATAATTTATATGGTTAAATTATATTATCGAATGGTTTTAAAGTATAAATAAAATATATTATTAAAATATAATATAATGTAATTAATTTTCATTAATTTTAACTTGAATTCATATGTAAAAACATTTCAATCTTTTTCAATGTTTTAACTTTTAAACAAAAACCTGTTTTTTTTCATTCTGAAAATGAGATTAATTTTAAATTAATTACTGAAAATTTTGTGTTTTTAATTTTGTAAAATGGATTATATATTTATAATTAGTGGGTAAAAATTATGTTAATATGTTACTTTTATTTTTTTGATATTATGAATATTAACTATGATAATTTTTATTTAATGCGGTTAAAGGTAAATCTGGTAAATTAGTGCAACAAATAATATTATAAGGAAAATAAAGTTTTTTTAAAACCCTTAAAAAATCGTATTTTATGAATATAATTATAACCTTAACACATGAGGTTCAAAACAAAGTCATTTAATGTCCACTTGACAATGAAAATGAGATAGATATTGATAAAACCAATAAAAGTGACAAAATGTCAAACTCACATTTCTTAAAAGTATAATAATTTTAATATATGGATAAATAGGTGATATCTTTGAAACTAAATAGTCTAGGAAAAGATAAAATAATTACCTAGATCATGGTAATTTATTTTTAATTTTTAGTAAATAAATAATTTTCTTAAAGTCTTATTTTTTGATGATGTAAAAATTAATTAATAGATGAGAAATCACTGAAACAATTTTTATTAAAATCATAATAACCATAAAAAGGTCCAAAAACAAGAAAAAATATTATTGGTAGAGTATAAATTGACCATAATCATATAAAGTTCAAGATAGTGACCATTTAGAGCCTTATAGAATAGATTATGTCCATTATATAATTTTATTTAAAGTGATGTTAAAGTTGAAACATTCATACTTTAATAAATTTAACATTTTTAATGTTTAATATAATAGTAGATAAATTAGACTAAATATATTATCATGAAATATATTAATTTTTTCTTCATTATATTATTTTATTTTTATTTTTTCTCAACAAATAAGTATATTAAATAATTACCCAAAATTATTGTAGAACTTATTTTATTAATGAAGATATCAAATAAATGTTATTAAAAATATTAAAATAAATATATTTTCGGATAATTAATACATCCAATTAATTTTATATATACCCCTTAACTAATAATAATATAATAAAATAGTTGGTTCAAAGTTAAATTGATATGTTTATATTTTTAAAAATCAATAAATTTAATAGTGTCAAAATCGACACTATTGACTGTTTATCAAAATAGTGTTTATTAAATTATTTAAAAATAATAAAACTTTTTTTAAAAAATTTAATAATTATGATATGGTAAAAAATGTTCTAAATTATTTATTTATGATCTAACTGACATCAAATAATTAAATATTTTACCCTCTTAATATTGAAATATTTGTTACCCTAGTTAAAATGAAATAGAATAACTAAGTGTTAAATTGAAAGGATAAGGTTTTAATGGACATAGAAACTTATTTTAAATTTATTGGTTAATGATATTAAAAACCTATATCATCTCATCTTTGAAATTGGGAATTTTTCGAGGTTTTTATTGTGGTTTGATTTTATTATAAATTAATATTTTTGAGGTTTTCAAAAGTGCCCCTCACCTCAATTATAAAAGGGCACCTCCTCCCTCATTTATACACAACTAATTAAGCCTTCAAATTCGTCCATAACCTACCCATTTATATTATAAATTTGTTAGTTACATTCTAGAAGTTCTGGTCTTCTCAAAAGACCAACTCTAGTTCCATTAAGAGGAGATCTAAAGAGAGCACATCAAAGAAGAGGTAATCTCCTCTACCGATTCTTTCATATTTTATTTCTACTTCTACTTCTACTTCATGAGTTTTTTCATTATAGAATAAAAACTACAACAAAACTTATATACTGAGATGTTATTATAATTATGAAACAAACATATTCAACTTTCTATCCATTCTAATAAATACAAAATCACCATGCGTGTGTACGTACGACTTACCGTCTCCACGCCATGGTGTAATTTGTTTTTCACCACCACCTTACTTGGATGGGTATAGAAATGGATTTAATAACTATATATGATTATTATAAAATTATATTTATTATGAAATATAGTACACCATTAAAATCAATACCATTCAATAATTATGGGAATGATATCATTTCTCGTACGTACGTACGACCTACCATCTCCACGATGTGATGTGATTCGTTCTACATGATAACCATTCAAGCATGATTATATACATATTTAGAATGAATAAATATGGTATTTATTATGTTAATATCATTTTATAATTATATAAATATGATCTAATAATGATAAACAAAACTTATTTGATAAAATTTGCATACAATCATAAAGCAGTAAAAACCCGAATATCAAGTAAAAATGATCTGTTACAAGAAAACGAAGGAGAATATGATCATAAATGACATCATAAAAATTAACATGATTCTAAAATAAGTAAATAACATTATTTAAATCATTATACAGGAAATTTGGAAACATATTAATCATATAAGACCTAAGGTAAGGGATTATTTTGTCTTACTTTTATTTCTGTGGGACATATGCCTTATACACCATCTAATTCTTTTGTGTAGTGTTTATGTTACCCATGAATGTTTTTATTATCCTTATTATAAAGGTTATTATATTTACATATAAATATAATTTTCTTTATTTTATGAGACATATGATTTGAATGATTGTAAATTAGTAAGGTATAATTTTGCAATCTCATTTTTTTATCCGAGATTGTTTATACATAAGTATTTACTGGGGATACATTTATCATCAATGTACATGTTTTCTAAAACTGTTTTCATAAAATGTTTACTATTATTATATGAATGTTTAAATTCATTTTTACCCATTTTGAATTTTACTATATGGTATGGAAATAATATTTCTTTTATTTATGATACTAGGTACTTTTTGACTTTCTCAGAAAAAGTACGAGGATAATGTTTTTTTAACTTATACAACATGAATGGATTTTTACAGTTTTTAATGACTTATTCTCATGAATATTAATCTTCACTATTTCAATTTTATTTTCAAATAAATTCATTTATTTTGAAATTTGGTGACATTTTGATAAAAGAAAACGTTTTTGAAGAAGAAATGATATTTTCTTCAAGAATTAAGTTCAACTATTTTATCAAAATTATTTTCCATCTAAGATGATTCTATTTAAATAGAGTTATGTTTATATCACTCTTATTACTATGATTTGAGTGTGTCAATGATGGAATGTTATATTATATGGATTATTTTATGATGGAATGATGTTTAAGAAACCCATTTTATTTCTTGGGTTATGCTATGATGAATGATTTATGTTTTTGTGGCACATGTAATAATGATTTAATTATGAGATGGGTGAGACCTATATATCACTCTAATGCATTGGGTAAATATTTATATCTCATGAGATAGAAATTACTAGAATGACAAGAAAATTTGATTCAGTAATATAGGGCTGGAATGATAAGTAAATCCACTTTAGTAATACATGGCTAGAATGGATAGTAAACCTGGTTCAGTAATCAACTTTTTCTACTGTGATGGTCTTGGAAATAATTCCTTAGATACTATAGAAATAATATTATATGATTATTTGTTTTCCACACTTATATTTTTTATGCCAATGATATTTTATCATGGTTAATGTTCCTTTATGATCTACACCTTACGAACTACAAAGATTTATTTCATGACTCAGGATTTTGATATTTAAACATTATGTTCATGTTTTTACATTATTATGTTTATGGTTTGTTTTATGTACTAAATTATTACCCTTAATGAGTATTTGAGATCACCCTTTTTTATGTTATATTTTCCCCAGGATATAAATAAATGTTTTATGTAGGAAGAAAGGGAATATATTTATGGTTGATGTTGAAGATCTTGCACCAAGTTAGAAGATTATGTTCCAAGTTTAGAAAGACACTAAAATAATATGATCTTTAGGCATATTTTTGTGTCATGTGTCAATTATTCTGCAAAAGTAATTTAATGTATATGTTCTTCAAGATTGGGTCTCTACAGTTGGTATTAGACCGAATTTTTAGTCAACCTTTGGAAAATACTATGATTTTTTTTATGATATCCCTAGAGATATTTCTAAGGATATGTCTAGGGATGTCCTAAGGATAAGTTAATTATAAGTTACAAACAAATGTTTTTTGGGATAATCATGACTAACCTTGGGTTAAACCAAAGATACCATAGATTGAAATATTATAAGTAATTTACCTTACTTATGTGTTTCTAATCTCTGATATGTATTTCTCACACTTGGATTTTTGATCTTAGTCAATAGACAGAACTACATAGAACATAGTTAACTAGTAAATGTTTAAGATGTGTAAATTATGTAAATTATGAAGATAGATTTCCTAAATGGAGATATCATGAAGAGAATTAGGACGATGGTACGAGTATTGGTCATACTACTGAGGATAAAGATATTGTAAATGACATGTGAAAGGTATGTGATGTTTTTCCAATATTTTTTTACATTAAACCTAAGAATATTGAGGTTGAAAAACCTTAATACATGATTCATATTTTAGGAAAGAAGAAGACGAGGGATCCTAAGTAATGGTTTAAGAATAATGTTGAATGATTGAGGTGTATATAATTTGTAATTCAAAGATTATGTTATATGAATCATGAAATATATAAGTGTTTTCAGTATAATGTTTTCAGTATGGATCAGAAAGGATATGTTGAATAGTTCTAAAGATCCAAAAAGTGATTTAAGGGTAAGGTGATATACTTGGAGAACACAAGATTAATGGAAATATAACCCTTAATATGCCCCTTATGTTTAGATAATGATTTTTGGATAAAGATATATTGTATTTGAATAAGTAAATTGGATGATGGTAGTTTCTTGGTAGATAATTATGGAGTTATTGAAAATGGGTTATACTATCATGGATGAAGTATAAAACTTTTTGGGACTTAAGGAATATATATAATACATTTTGGAATAAGAAAACATGCATGTTTTAAATAAGGATATATGGTAATTTAGGTTATTACCATTACTCAAGAGAATGAATTATGAAGTTATTTAATTTTTTGGAATGTGACCAACATGATATATCTTATGATATATGGGGGATAAATGAAGGTATTCACATGATTATTATATGACCTTTACTGTTATTTTTATATACTGTGAGTTTAGACCGAAGAATTTTAGATAAGACTAAATTTGGGAGTGGATTAAGTTGGAAATCTCATAGTATTGTTTAATGATAAATCTTTTTTAATATTATTTTGGGAATGTTTTAGTTTTAGAAAAAGGAAAACCTTCAGTATGGGAGAAAACCTGTCATGTTGGAAAAGACAGCAGGAATCAAACCAACAACTGAAGTAAGACAAGACTTTATCGCCTACCATTAGGCTATGGGAAGTCCCTGGTTATTATAAATTTGTTTTATTTTATTTAAGATGTATTATAGATGAATTATAAGTCTATTTTTGGAACCATATATGATTAATATCACCATAGATGGACTTATGTAAATTTGATAACTTGTGCTAACCTTTTTGTGATAAAGACATATGAGATGACCTATCATTTTGTATATGGATTTCATGATCTGATAACACTTTTAGAATGGAAAATTCAACTTCATTTATTTAAATAAGAGATGAAGTGGAATTCAAGGAATGAATAATGGTGAGACTGTAGTAAAATCAAGTAAGTATTTATTTTCATGCAAAATTATTCAACTTTAAGAAAAGGATCTTGAAACAAAAAATGTTATCCTATTACCTTATTATCCAATGAATTAGTTGGTCCATTAAATCATCACAGATTTATGTATTTGTGGTAGATAACTTTCTCCAAACCTTATTCTCTATCACTATCCATTAGAACTTGTTTTTTAGATTTCTCTTCCGTATCCATGATTTCCCTTTCCACCTATGTTCTACTATAGAAACCCAATGATGAGTTACTTTGGGTAACTGTTAATTTTCTAACTTTCCATTTTAAAATTAAGTTTTAGTATTCCTTTTTACGATGTGGGTTTCTATGAAATAAACTTTCAAGAAGTAAAATTTTTATAACCCTGACAAATTTTGATGGCGAAATTCATTTTAAGGGGGGTAGAATTTAACACCCTGAGATTTTATGAGATAGATTATTTTTAATTTCTTTGATGTCTTGTGTTGTATGCTGCACCAATATTATATTTCTCTATACGCAACACCGTATTAGCTTGCAGTATACACAACATAGTTCTTGGCTTATGTTACAAACAATTTCAAGTTCTTTTGATAGAATTCATTTCATGAAACATTGTGTATAAATTTTGTTCTGTGTATAAAATAACTATTTTGAATTATGCTATACGAAACACCAAAGGAATATTGTAAAAAACAAAACACTTACTTGTCTTGCATTACACACAAGAGAGACCTTCCTTTATAGCTTTCATTGTATATAGAACCGAGTTTCACTAATCAATGATATATTATTAAATTATTATTATTTAATGGGATATTAACTAGCAGATATGAATAGTATTAAACACATTTTAAATTTTATATAACATTTACATTCATATTATGTATTTTATAGAACATGATAAAAGAATAAGTTGAATTTTTTGGATAAAAGAAGTATTTTTCAAAAAATATAGTTTTATCGCCTTTTAATGCCGTACACATTTTAAATATATTTTTTTGACAATTTTATTAGTTTAATTTTAAAAAATGAACTTCTTTTTTGGAAGTGAAATATAAAATTTTACTTTAGATGAATTTCTGATATTTTATTATAACTTTCATATTTTGATGAATAGTAAAAATACACTAAATTTTAATTGAAAACAACCTTTTTCATTGAAATAATTTACATGGATAAATTATATTACTGAATAGTATTAGAGTTTAAATATATTATATTTTTATAATTTAATACAATTCAATTAATTTCCATTAATTTTAAATTGAATTTATAAGTAAAAAAATTTCAATCTTTTGCAATGTTTTAACTTTTAAACAAAAACCCATTTTTTCATTCTGAGAACGGGATTAATTTTAAATCAATTACTAAAAATTTTGTGTTTTTAATTTTGAAAAATAAATTATATATTTGGAATCATTGTGTCCAAATTATGTTAATATGTTACTTTTATTTTTTTTGATATTACGAATAGTAACTACTGTAATTTTTATTTAACACAGTTAAAGGAAAATCAGGTAAATTAGTGTAAAAAATAATATTATAAGGACAATAAAATTATCAAAAAATCTTAAAAAATCCTATTTTATGAATATAATTCCCCCCTTAAAATATTTGGTTCTAAAATTAGTCATTTAATGTCCACCTAACAATGAAAATGACATAGATATTAATAAAACCAATAAAAGTGACAAAATGTCAAGCTCACATTTCTTAAAAGTATAATAATTTTAATATAGAGATAACTAGGTGATATCTTAGAAAATAAATCATCAATGAAAATATAAAATAATTACCTACATCATGGTAATTTATTTTCAATTTTTAGGAAATAATTAATTACCTTAAAGTCTTATTCTTTGATGATGTAAAAATAAATTAATTGATAAGAAATCAATGAAATAATTTTTATTAAAATCCTAATAACCATAAAAAGGTCCAAACACATGAAGAAATACTATTTGTAGAGTATATATTTACCATAATCATAAAAAATTTCAATCTAGTGACCATTTTGAGCCTTATAGAATATATTATGACCCTTATATTATTTTATTTAAAGTAATGTTAAAGTTGTCAAATTCATACTTTTATAAGTACAACATTTTTAATATTTGATTTTATAGAAGATAAATTCGTCTATATATATTATAATGAAATATATTAAAGTTATATTAATTATAATATTTAATTTTAAATTTTTACTCAACAAATAAGTATATTAAATATTTACCTAAAATCATTGTATTAATTATTTTATTAATGAAGATATCAAGTAAATGTTATTAAAAATATTAAACTAAATATATTTTGGGATAATTAATATTTCCAACGAATTTTATAGATACCCTTGACCTAATATTAATATAATAAAATAGTTGGTTAGAAGTTAAATTTTTATCTTTATATTTTTAAAAATCAATAAATTGAATAGTGTCAAAATTGACATTATTGATTGTTTATAAAAATAGTGTTTTATTAAATTATTTAAAAATAATAAAACATTTTTAAAAATATATAATAATAATTATATGGTCAAAAATGTTATAAATTATTTATTTATAATCTAATTTACATCAAATAAGTAAATATTTTACCGTTTTAATATTGAAATATTTGTTATCCTAATTAAAATGAAATAGAGTAACTAAGTGTTAAATTGAAAATATAAGGTTGTAATGAACATAGATACTTATCTTAAATTTATTGGTTGATGATATTAAAACCTTATCTCATCTAATATTTAAAATTGAGACATTTTTGAAGTTTTTGAGTGGGGTTTTATTTTATTATAATTTAATATTTTTGAGGTTTCTAAAAGTGCCCCTCACCTCAATTATAAAAGGGAACCTCCTCCATCATTTATCCAAAACTAATTAATCCTTAAAGTTTATCCATACCCTGAACATTTATCCTATCAACTTACTTAGTTACATTCTAGAAGTTCTGGTCCTCTCAAATGATTAACCCTAGTTCCATTAAGGAGATCTAAAGAGAGCATGTTAAAGAAGAGGCAATCTTCTCTACCGATTCTTTTATATTTCTTTATACTTATCCTTCTACTTCATGAATTTTTCATTATAGAATAATAAATTTAGCAACAATCATATACTAATATTTTATTATAATTATTAAACAACCATATTCAACTTTGTATCCACCCTAAGAAAGACGAAATCACCACGTGCGTGTATGTACGTCTTACCCTCTCCTTATCATGGTGTAATATGTTTTTCACCATCAGCTTACTTGGATGGGTATAAAAATGTATGTAATAAATATATATGATTATTATAAAATTATATTGATTCTGAAATATAGTACACCATTCAAATCAATACCATTCAATAATTATGTGAATGATATTGTTGCCCGTGTGTACGTACGACCTACCGTCTCCACAATGCGATGTGGTTCGTTCTACATGATCACTATTCTAGAATTATTATATAAATGTATAGAATGAATAAATATGGTATTTATTATATTAATATAATTTTATAATGATATAAATATGACCTAATGAGGATAACCAAAACCTATTCGACAAAACATGCATACGATCATAAAACAGTTAAAACCTGAATAACGAGTAACAATAAACCATTAAAAGAAAATGAAGAAGAATATGATCATATATGAAATCATAAAAATTAATATGATTTTTGAATAAGTCAATAACATTATTTAAATCATTATACAGGATTTTTTGATACATACAAATCATATCAGACCTAAGGTAAGTGATTATTTTGTCTTGCTTTTATTTCTGTGGGATATATGTCTTATACACCATCTAATTATTTTGTGTGGTGTTTATGTTACCCATGAATGTTTTTATTATGCTTATTATTAAGGTTATGATATTTAAATATTTATATAATTTTCTTTATTTTATGAGACATACGATTATACTGATTGTAAATTGGTAAGGGTTAATTTTGTAATCTTATTTTTTTATCTGAGATTGTTTATATGTAAATATTTACTGGGGATATATTTATCATCCATGTCCATGTTTTCTATAAATGTTTTTATAAAATATTTACTATTATTATATGAATTTTTAATGTCATTTTTACCCATTATTGACTTTTACTTTATGGTATGGAAGGGATATTTCTTTTATTTACCGTACGAGGTACTTTTTGACTGTTCTGGAAAAAGTACGAGGATAATGTTTTTCTAACTTATATGGCATTAATGGATTTTCACGGTTTAATGAAGCCATAATTCCATGAATATTTCTCTACACAATTTCATGTTTATTTTCAACTAAATTCTTTTTTTTAAAATTTCATGGCATTTTGAGAAAAGAAAACGTTTTTTAAGAAGAAAGGATATTTTCCTTAAGAATTAAGTTCAAGTGTTTTATCAAAATTATTTTCCATCTAAGATTATGCTTTTTAAATAGGGTTATGTTTCTATCCTTATTATAACTATGATTTGAGTGTGTTAATTATGGAATGATATTTTATATGGATTATGTTATGATGGAATTATGTTTAAGAAACCCATTTTATTTCTTGGGTTATGATATGATGAATGATTTATGTTTTTGTGGCACATGTAAGAATGATTTCATTATGAGATGTGTGAGACCTATATCACCCTCCAATGCACTAGGTAAAGATTTATATCTCATGATGTGGACATGGATGGAACATCAAGTAAATCCAGTTCAATAATATAGGGATGGAATGATAAGTAAATCTAGTTCAGTAATATATGGCTGGAACGACAAGTAAACCCAATTCAGTAATGGACATTGTCCAATATGATGGTCTTAGAAATAATGCCTTGGATACTATGGAAATCATATCATGTGCTTATTTGTTTTCTATAATTCCATGTTTTATTCTAATTCTATTTTTATCATCGTTAATGTTCCTTTATGATCTAGGCATTACGAACTGACAAGATTTATTTCAGGACTCATGATTTTGATATTTAAACTTTATGTTCATGTTTTTAAATTCTTTTGTTTATGGTTTGTTTTATGTTCTCAATGATTACCCTTTATGTGTATTTGAGATCACCATTTTTATGTTTTCTTTTCCCCAGGATATAAAGAAAGGTTTTAAGTATGCAAACAAAAAGAGAAGATCTTTATGGGTGATGTTGAAGATCTTGCACCAAGTTAGAAGATTATGTTCCAAGTTTCCCGAGACACTAAACTAATATAGTCTTTGAGAATCTATTTGTCTCTACAGTCCCCCATTTATCTGGAATTATCTCTTAGGATTTGATTCCCCATACACTTTAGTAAATCATTCATTTTGAGGTTGATTATTTTTTTCACCAATAGTTCCTATGAATATAACCTTTTATAACACATACAATTTAACTATAGGTTGGATACACTAGAAAACACCCTTTGGATGGTATATTCAAATGTTGAATCACTATCACATATCATTATGGAACTAGAATAATAGGATATCCCACCACACTCAAGAATCACATATAATATCATATATTTTTTTGGATAGAAATATGTTACCCAAACAAGGTTAAAAAAATGAAAACATTTCTAAAAAATATCTTCAAGATTTAATTTTAAATCTATGTGTAAACCCTATTTTAAAATATCTAAAGAATTAATGACATGATATATTTTTTAATACTATGAATTTAGCCAAAATCACAATAAAAATGTTCTCATAAGACCCCTTATTTTTTAAAAATGTACTTAAAATCCATTTAATTAAATCCTCACAATTTCTTTGAAATACCAGTCATAACCAAAACCCTTTATAAATAAAAATTTAAAGAAAAACCTATTTAATTAAAAAATCCATCTCAGAAAACTAAATAAAACATAAAATGTACCACTAAAAATACAATGAACAAGGTTCTAGTTATGAGCCACTTAAAACACAATACAATTATTATTGGAAATTTAGAGAAAATGACCCCATCCCATTTTTGGGATAAGATTACAAGATGTCACACAATAATGGAAATTATTAAATTAATAATAGAACATGAATAATAAATCTCCAAATGAGCATGAGAATGAGTAATGTATATAAAAACTAGGAAAAATGATCTATAATTGATCCAATGCTTGTGACATCCACCAATGGACCATGTGAAACTATTTCAGCTAGAGCCGATAACACATCAATTAGTAAACCATTTAAAATAAAGTTGTTAGTTTGGAGTAATAAATTAAAAAAATAGACAATATTACTTTGAAACTTTGAACCATGGGGTACATTTCAATCCCAACGAATCCCAAATCATATTGCATGGAAAATCCTCAAATTACATCACTGATTCAATGGCTAATTCTACCAAAATTTACAAAATCCCTAGATTAAATTTAAAGAGTGATATAATTCAATATAAATATTGAACTATGGGATGAATACCTCCTTTATGGAACTTATCTATAATCCCCACAACCAATTCTATTTTATATAGGATTATTCAACATTGATTTGGTTTAACAATCCATATAAAATCCTAGTCAAGGAAACCAAAATTAGAGGAGGAAAATGAATAAGAACAATAATTAGAATAGAGAGATACCTTACCCATAATTAACAGGATAAAACTCTACTAAAAAATATGGATAAATGAAAGGAAATAAAAAATATTTGGAGGTATAATGATAGGTACTACCCATTCTTTGAAATGGATAGACAAAAAGGGGCTCTAGGTGGTTTTGAATTTGAACACCCAAAATATACCCCTCTGATAATAAACCATGATTTTCATACATTGAAATTACTTCATTTTTTTGGAACATTTCATATATTACACAAACACACACCCAAATACAATATCATTTTAGTGTCTTTGGAAACATGTAATATAAACATCTAGTCTAGTAGAATATTTTCATTGTTTCCCAAAAATATCTTCCCCCGTAGTAATTCAACTTAAAATTATTCCTTCATAACTTAGGGAAGAGAAACATAAGAAATGAGTGATATAAAATGATCAGTAATGAAAAATAAATGAAATTCATAAGCATATCATGAACATAAGGATATGATAATGTGATCATGATCATTAGAAGATCACACCATGCATATCAAAGATCATAAACATGAATCATTGAATAACGATTTGAAGTTCATAAAACTTTAATCATAAGGAAATCAAGAGAATAATCCAGGAAATCATTACATAAGAATAAGACATGTAATTTTGTAATACACATAAGCATTTAAAAACACTATGTCAAGGCTATGTTCCAATACCTTCATAACATGTTAGTCTTGGGCTAAAAACCCGTGTACGTGCTTCGGGCTAGGGTGCCTTACCGTGTACCCTCTTGTTTCAGGATTGGGATTCCCTCCCATTTACCCTCTTGTTTTGGGCTTGGGATACCATATCATGTACCCTTTGAGATCATAAAAAAATTATAATCACCCAGTTAATTTTAGGGATATATTGTTACCACCCATCACATAATAAAAAAACAAACATATTTTTTCCACAAGAACAAAAATAATTCATCATATCTAAATACATGGAATGAAATGCGTCTCATAAACATAATTCTATCATAAAATAAACCATATAGAAGAAATAGGATTCATAAATATCATGCCATTATAAATATAAATCATTTAATAAATAATATGAATGGTATTATTGGATCCTATCCCTAGTAAATCATAAAATATGAAAAAATATTTCATCTTAGATGGAAAATAATTTTGAAATATCTTTTTAAAACATTTATTAAGGAAGATATTATTTCCTCTTTTAAAAATTATTTCAAAATAATAAAAAAAATTTCAAACCTTTTTCATTGAAATTAACCTTGAAAATTATAAAGGAATCTTTGAAACCATTTTAAACATCTTTGAATCCATTTTTTTAATTTTTTTTTAAATAATCATTTAAAACAATTTTGAAACACTTTTAGAAAACATTGTTTTGAAGGAAAGAATATTTCTGACCGAAGAGATAATAAAATTAAATAAAGCTTAAAATATCATGAAAATAAATAGATTCAAGATACAATATTTCAAAGGTTAGTATTTACACCTCCTAAAATAAAAATTTTGTGTAATGTAACATGTGTCTCAAGGAAGGAAAATTGAGAAAAAATTATCTTAATGATCTGGTAACTTTTCATCCGTAAACCACATGAAATAGAGATAATAAAATTGATATTTAAATACCCATAATATTCAGTATAAGACTCATAAAATACATTCATGGAAAGTATAGACACCATGTATATAATCAAGTAGTGTATAAGACATGTGTCCCAAAGAAATAAAAATGAGACATAAATCCCTTACTACTTGAGTAACTTTATAATTATGAACCCCATGAAAGAATAACATAAATTAAATATTTCAATATCATTAAATAAAGTAAATTTATGATATAACTTGTCATAGTCAATTATATACACCACACAAAAGAATTTAGTGGCGAATATGACATGTATCTCATAGAAATAAAAGTGAGATGGAAATCCCCTTACCTTAAGTCTTGATTTCATTAAAACACGTTAAAAACAATTTTTTAATAAATATAAGTTTATTATAAATTTAACATAGAAGAATATTAATATATTTAATACCATATATGATTTACTTATGACTTCATATTACTCTCTTATTAGCAATTCCATGTTAATGTTATGTCTCTCATAATAACTACTTTGTTTTTCATTCATGTTTTGACTTGTTATCCTTGGTCCTCTTACATAGACCATGATTTGATCATCTATAGAATGATAATCATGATATAAATAGTATATAAATATTCATTATATATGTATTCTTTTTGATTCATAATAGTTGGATATAGAAAATAAAATACACTATTTTTGGAGAAGGTAGGCCATACATACGCATGAATGATATTTTTATTTTTATTTCAAGACAAAATAAAGAAAAATATGTGATATATTATTATTAATAAATCATTTTTATGTCATATATAACATATATATTCATAAAATTCATCATTATTACCACCCATGTGAAATATAGTTTAATAATAAATCACATCGCATCGTAGAGATGGTAAACCATACATAAACACGAGCAACATTATCATTTTCCCAGAATATTAGATGATAAAAAGGTAGACATGATATTATAATTAAATATTTATAATTATATTATAAATATCATATATAAATATTAAACCCATAATAATTATCAATCACAAAATATGGTGATGGAAGATGAATTTTATCGCTACGTGGAGACGATAATCCTTATGTATGCATGATCAATACTTCGATTTTTTAGTTTGATGGGAAAGGGGATGTATAATGGTGTGTTCATAATAATAATATAATTTAATCACATTTAGTATTATAAATTTATTATTTTATGATATATATCATCTATATATATGAAGTATATAAGATTTGAAAAAGAGAATGATCAGTTAGAGCGATTACCTCTTCTTCAAAATGACTACTTTAGATATCCTATAGAGGACTCTAGATTTGGTCATTTGGGAATAAAAGATCATCTATTATGTTTATAGGGAAGTTTATAAGGGATTTAGTTAGGGTATGTTTGAGCTTTAAGGATCAAAGTTTTGTAAATAAGTGAGGGAGGAGGTGCCCTTTTATAATTGAAGTGATGGGTACTTTAGGAAACCATTAAAATATTAAGTTATTTTTAAATTGAAAAAGGATAAATGTTAGTTATTTAAAATATTAGATTATTATGAGTCTAAATACTCTAAACAAATAAAAATTATACAAGTTTTAATTATTTTTTAATCCATATCTTTTTGTTTTAACTCTTATTTTACTCTTTCAACTCTTACCGTGACATCATGTAATTTACACTTTGACGGTTAATATAATTTCTATAACATGACAAACAACCAATAAATGAAAAATTTATGATGTTTTAGGATTTATAATAATTATTTTGATGAATCTTATATTTTTATAAATTTTATATCATTTAATAAAATATTATTTATTTTATATATCAATAATGTCAATTTTGGCACTATTCATTATTGGCTTTTTAAAAATACCATAACAACATAATATATTCAAAAAACTCATTTAAATTTTTAATAACATGTTAAATTAATCCATTTGTTTTTTATGTCATTAATTATTTCAAATTATCCTTATTTTAATATTTTTAATATCATTTATTTGATATTTCAATTAATTAAACAATTATTATATCATCATTGAGAAAACCTTTTAGGTATTAATTTATTTCCTAAAAAATAAAAATAAATTATCATTATATATAAAAACATTTTATATTTAATATTTATATTTATATCTAAATTTATATTCTTTATAAACCTATATTAAAAATGATATAGTTATTGAAAATATGAGTATGACATATTTTACTTTTTTTAAATAAAATATAATAAATGTCTTACTCTCGTAAAAGTGGATTAAAAATGTTATAATTTAATAACAAGGATGATTTTGGTATAAAAACACTCATATAATAATATTAGGACAAGTTTTAGGGTAATTTTCTATTATTTATAATATTATTATTTTTACCCTTAATTACCCGATTCGCCTTTTTCGGTGTTAATAAAAAAATATTAATGCCCAAAAATAAAAGAAAAATATTTATATAATTTAGAACTTCTGACTCCTAATATGAAATCCATTTTTTAAAATTCATAACAAAGAAGTTGCAGTAATTAATTTAAAATTAATCCAACTAATGGGGTGAGAAAACATGTTATTAAAGTTAAAACATATAAAAGATTGAAATGTTTTTATATCTTAATTCAATGTCAAATTGATACCAATGACCAATATTATATAAAATGATAAATTTATTATCTAATTATACTTTAAAACCAATCAAAAATATAATTCAATACTATAAACTATTTTGATGAAAAAGTTGTTTTCAAATAAAATTTAGTATTTTTTTACTACTCATCAAAACAAAAAAATTTATCAAAAAAATACCAAAAATTAAAACAAAGTAAAATTTTATATTATTATTTTAAATAATAATTTTATTTTTTAAAATAAAATATATAAAAGTGTAAAAAATTTTATTTAAAATGTGTTCGCTATTAAAAGGTGGTAAAATTACCCTTTTAAAAAATATTGGGTTTTATGCGTAAAATTGGGGTTGTTCTTATCTTGTGAAAATAAAATCTATTGGTTGAATATAAAAAATATTTGATTGAATATATAACATATATATTTAATTAACATCATGAATTAATTTTAATTAATTTAATTCATTAAAAAAATGACTTTGGGAGTATAAAAATAAAACTATTTCTATTATAATCAATTGATATATATATTCATTTATAATTAATTGGTAACCAATGAATTAATATTATAAAACATATATTTTCAATAGTTAGTTAATAATATTCCTAAGTGATTATTTAATATCTAGGTTATATCTTACTATATTAAATAATACTATTTTAATAATATACTATTGTTTGGTAAAACCCAGTCTTGCGTGTAATCCAAGATATCAAAGGAACTTGAAATTGTGTGTAACAAAATACAAGAATAGTGTTGTTTATACTTCAAGATAAAATAATGTTGTGTGTAGTTTAATCTTATTTTAGTTTTGCATATAACGCAAGAAAAACATAGTGTTTTTCGTATAACAAAATCAAAATTCAAATTTGTGTGAAATGTAAAATATCAAAAAGAATAAATTAATTCAGAAATAAATTATTTAAAAAAATATTGGGGTGTTAAATTCTACCTCATTAAGATGGATTTCACCCTTAAAATTTCTCTAGGTTATCAAAGGTTTAATACTTTAAAGTTCCATTCATAGAAACCGACATTGTAAAAATAAATATTAAAACAACCTTTTAAAAATGAAAGTTAGAAACATAATGGTTACCCAAAGGAACTCATAACTAGGCTTACACATAGGAGAACATAAGTGGGAAGTAAAAATATGAACATGTAAGATAAATATAACCATCATGTTCTATTGTAGAGTGCTAGAGAACATGGTTAGGATAAAGTTAACAATCAAATCCATAGCCCAAAGAGGCTTGAAAATGGTCATTGATATCATCAGAAATTATGGTAACAAGATGAAATATTCTTTCAAGATCCTTTACTAAAGTTTTAAAATTATAACAAGGAGATATACTTACTTGATTTTAGTAAAATCTTATCCTTTGTTGTTCTTTTATCAGCTTCAACTTCGTCTTTTTATTCCATGAAATATGGGTGAATTGTCTTTCCTAAAGCAAATCATGAGATCCATAAATAGAATGATATGTCATTACATCTATATTTATCACAACAAAAGGTTATCACAAGTTATTCAATATGAATAAATCCACATGAGAAGATACAATACCTTAATCTCAAAAGCTTTATCTAATATTTAATCTAAACTTTCCACAAATGGTTAACCTTATAACCCTTCCAAAATATAATTCACCATTTATTCCTTAAATAAGCTCTTATCTTGTAGAAAAAAAATTTCATTAGAAAATTGGTTCCATCCTTGTACGGATATAATATCAAATTTGATTTTAATATTTCATAATCCATGAAACTCACCAAAGGATGAACAATAATATTTTTATAAGGATTATTCAAATAAAACCGAAAAAAATTCCCAACTAAGGAGGTGAGGATAAGTATTTATTAATTATATTGGTTCACTTTATCCATTATTATATCAAAATATTTTTCTATGTCATTTGTATTTAGAGGTTTCTGTGGTTATCAATCACATTAGTCCTTGGATTAGGGCACTTGTTAGTATAATGAAAAAACACCATGAAATTGGAACACTGAAGTGTGAGAGTTTTATTTTGTGTAGATTTATCATATTTCACATGATTAGCTAACTTAATACCATAACATCAACATTCATCCAATAAATGAACTTTCATTCCAAACTTAAAAATATTTAGTAGTTCCCTTAAGATAATTACCTCCTTGTTTCTTCCCACATTTTTTTCATAATGGAAGGATTATTTTCTTTTATCCATTATTGTTAGATTTTTCTTTGAACTCCATCTTCCTTTTCTTGTCAAAACCATTAGATTGATACAAAAATCCAACCTCCATTTATACCTTCATATTAAATCTAAAAACATATTCATAGATACTAAAGTATCTTATATCCAAGGCCTTTTGAAGACTATGTTTCAGGCCACCAAATAATCGATTGATTTTTATTTCGAGTTGAATGATAATACCCGAAGAGTACCTCGCAAGCCTTGTAAAATTTTCTTTATAGGAATGAAAAAATTCATAATCCTTCTATTTAAGCTCTAGGAATTCATTTTCCATCTTCATATGAATAATATAAAGAAATTACTTATTTAAAAATAAGTTATTTGACTCATCCCAATCCATGGAGTCAATTTTGTCTTTCAACCTCATATTCTTTATTAGAGTCCAACACTGATTTGCTTCACCTTCAAACCAATGAAGAACTAGAATGAATTTATCATTTTTTTAACATTGGATAATGGAAAATATCTTTTTAGTGGTATTGATCCACTATTTCAAAATAAGTGGATCAAAAGACTCGTTGAAAGAAGGTAGATGTTAACTCATAATGGACTCAACAGAATGTTGTTTCCTACTTTGATCATTTAGGAGTATAGTATGGTTCATATCTTGAGAAATTTAGATAATTATAGAAACAATATTTTTGTATTCCACCTCCCATAGAATTCATTTTATATAGAGGAAAATCACGGCATTGTCCTTTGTAATCACTATGAATGCGGTTCCTTTGGGTTCCATCCTTTGACTAAAACCAAAAACGTAGATTAAGAAACAATTATCATAGTGAAGAACCATATAATAATGGAAAACTACTTATATGATTTCTAAATTATGGAACCTTAATTATTCTATGAAACCTTAGGTTTTTACTAGGTTATTCCTAGACAACTTCTATTTAAATCCTTCATAATGGTTTATGAAGAGTTTGTGAATTTCCAAAGCATATCCCCTACGAGATTCAAATCAGGTGTGAAGCAAGGCCCATTTTCATGTTATAGGTTATGCTCAAGTCAGGCCCATCACACCTTTTCAGAGTTTTTACCCTTAGGTAAATTTGTACCAGATCCATATCCACTTTTAGTATCCAGATAGGGATGTAATTCTAAAAAACCACTCACTCCATCCTTTACAAAAAAATCAAGACATTTTCCAATACTTTTCCTCATCCTTAGAATTATTCTTAGAGACATCCTTAGAAATATAATTAGAAACATCCCCAGGGATCTCACTAACATTTTATCACATTATTTTCCAAAGGTAGACTAAATCGTTTCTCTAATGACAACTATAACAACCCATGTTTTTCATACATTGAAATTATGTCATTTTCTGAAGAACATTTCATAAATTACATAAACACATACCCAGAGACTAGATTTGTTTAGTACCTTTGGAATCTTGGAACACAAATTTCTAGTCTGGTGGAAGATCTTCAATGTTTCTCACAATTATTTCCCCCCTTAGTAACTCTATTTAAAAACCTTCCTTCAAAACATAGGGAAAGGAAACATAAGAAAATGATGAGATCAAATGCCCAGTAAGGGTAAATAATGAAAATTTTTAATCATATCATGAACATATGGGTATGAGAACAAGATCTTGATCATTAGAAGATTATACCCTGCAAATCAAAGATCATAAACATGAATCATGACATAAAGATTTGAAGTTCATAAAACATGAATCATAAGGAAATCAAGGGCTTAATCCATGAAACCATAACATAAGAATTAGACATGGAATTATGTCATACACATAGGAATATAAAAACCCTATTTAATGGATGCCTTCTAAGACCTTCGTAACATGTTAGTCTTTGGATAACCACCTATGTTCCTGCTTCGGGCTGGGAATGAATTCTTGTGTACCCTCTTATTTTGGGATTGGGATTCCATCCTGTGTACACTCCTCTCTAGAGCTTGGAATTCCCTCCCATATAACCTCTGAGCTCATATAATATTTATCATTACCCAATGCATTAGAGGGAGATATTGGTCCCACCCATCACATAATAAAAAAAACATACATATGTGTGCCATAAGAATATAAATCATTCATCATATCTGAATACATGGAATGAAATGGGTTTCATAAACATCATTCAATCATAACACAACCCATGGAAACTAAATAGGTTTCATAGATATCATTCCCTCAAAAACATAAACCATTAAAGAAATAATATGAATGGTATTCTTGGATCATATCCTCAGTAAAACATAAACTATGACAAAGTATGTCATCTTATATAGAGAATAATTTTGAAAGATATTTTTAAAATATTTATTTAAAAAAATATCCTTTTCTATTTGAAAAATTCATTTAAAATCATAAAACATTTATCAAAACTTTCTCATTTAAAATTTATTAAGGAATCTTGGAAACCATTTTAAATATATTCAAAATATATTTTTTTTGAAAATGTTTAAAAGATCATGTTGGTTGGAGTAGAATACTCAACAGGGGTGAATTGAGTATCTATAAAAAAATTTGTTTAAAAAAGTGTTCTTAAAAGGATTTCCCCTTCAAGTTAAATACATCCTAGTTAATCAAAGTAATATGATTATAAAGGTTTGACTCTTTAAATAACTTATTAAAAGATTTATTATTTCTCAGTAATAATAATAGTTATTAATATTACTTTTGAAACTATTTTTCTAAGACAAAGCAATTATAACTTCTTTCCAATATTAATTATCAATGTAAGTTTAGTGATTTATGAATTATATAGTAGAGCAGTAAAACAGAGAAAACTAAAGTAAGAAGAACAACGGATATAAAACAAGTGGTTCAGTCTCAAGATGAGACCTAATCCACTCCACTTGGTGATCACCTGCCACCAAGAAGTTTATATAAATAAATTTGATCCACACCCTGGATCGGGTTTAAACAACAGTATATAGGACTATCCAAGTCACACAAGGACCTCTTCCATAGTTCTTCATGGGTAAAAACTACCAGGCCACACAGGGACCTCTTCCACACTTATCCATGGGTATATACAAGAGTAAATGAGTGTTTGAATAAGGATATCTTGTATCATTCTGTTTAATGCAGGAGACATAGTGTGTTGTTATACAGATACTCACTCTACTCGAAAATTAATTAAATAATACACAAAAGAGAAGTAATGTTGAGATAGGTTTAGAAATGCTTTCAGTGTTGATCTTTGTAGCTCTAGACTTATGAAATGAGGCAGATGCAGAACTCAAGTCCTCATATAGAAAACAGAGTGTCGCAAGTTACAAAGATTCAGCTTGTGTTCTTCGTGGTGTTTTACAGTGCAAATATGTTCTCAAGATTCAAGTATGATTCATGTGTTCTTCAGCAGAATTGGGTTGCATGAGCCAATTCGTAAAAAATGTATTCTGTTTGTCGCTCATGACCACCATCTTATTCTTTTGTATCGTTTTTTTCCTACAAGCTTTTTCGGCATATGTACACTGTATTTGTTTCTGGGCCACATTACTCTTTTATCTTGGAGTACATGTGTTGGGGCCGACAGGTTGCATGTATTCTGCACCTCATACCTCGTACAGTCCAATGATATATCTACAAAGAAACATTAATTATGTCAGTACATTAAAATCTTCAAATATAACCGTTAGAGATTAAATTTAAAGATGAAAAAATATATTAGGAAACAATGTCACAATATGTCATGGAAACAATGTCTTCTTCACATGGTGTCTGGATTGGTCACAGTGTCTCACAGTCATGGTGTCTTGCAGTCACAATTTCTCAGGGTCACGGTGTCTCGTAGTCACGGTGTATCATGGTCATAGTGTCTCGTTCACGGTGTCTTTTTCACGGTGTCTTGTTCATGGTGTCTTGTTCACAGTGTCTTGTTCACGGTGTCTTGTTCACGATGTCTTGTTCATGGTGTCTTATGGTCATGGTATCTGGATGGCACGGTGTCTGATCCTTTATGGTGTCTGATCCTTTATGGTGTCTAATCCTTCACGCTGTCTGATTTTATTTACTAGAAAGAAATAACCAGTGGCAGACTCACACTGTCTCAGAATTTTCAAAATAACTGTATTCATACTTAAGCAATGATGATCATAGAATCAATTAGACTTAATCATTTTTCAAATAAGGTATTATAAAAGTAAATTAAGGATATCATAAAGTAATTAAACTGAATATAAATAAATTAAAATCTTAAATGGCTCTTCTTAAAGAATGAGAATACTTAAACAATTATACGCATGATTTGAAATAATTTACAAGATTTAACCATGTTGAATAGGATTTGTGATCATTATAACATGATTAGTACATGAGGTGTCCCACAATCTCCCCATTTTTGATGATAAAAAATCATGTAGATTTAAAGTGTATATTTGATTCCACTATAGATATAGAGATAAATGTCTAACATATAGAGATTTATCCCTTTTTTGGGATTATCAAAATGATAGAATATGAGAAGTCATGAAAATGGCACATTTCATTAAAGAAAATAAGATCCAGTACAAATATAAAGGAGCAAAAAAAAAAGAAACATCATTCCTATCAAAAAGGAGTAATAATTGTTCTTCTTCAGGGTATGACCTTCTCTTTTCCTTTAGCAGTAGTAGCAGAAGAAGATGCCATAGGAGCAGAGTTTGAGGTAGAAGAAGGGAGTGAGGTGGTTGATAAAGAAGGTAAATGAAGGCCTTCAAAGACCGATGGATCTATAGTAGGACTAGTAGAACATTGAGGTACGTGTTGATCAAGGATTACATGCCTGATCTGACATAGATCTTGGCAAACAGACATAATAGTGGAGGCTAGGGCAGAGGTGAAGGTAGGAAATCCTGGTCATAGAGGTGAAACCACAGGAGCAACAATGGCTGTACTCTATACATGAAGGTAAGGCCTCATAAGATTAATGAAATCCGCAATGATCTCTCCATCACACTGTATGGATTTCTCAAAATCATCCTTGTTTTCCATAAACTTATCCAACAATCGAGTGAAATCTGTGAGCTTTTGGACTTGAGTCTTGAATGCTTGAGTAATAGGTGGAATCCACAGATTTTTCACAAGATACTTGAAATGATTATTCATGTCAGTCTTGGAGAAGATCCTATTGAAGTAGAAATCCACTTTCTTGTCAATCTATTGCTGAGTATCATTATAAATTTTTGAATGGATTTAGACCAGGTCAAGAAATTTGTCACTGTTCTTGATAACTGTAGAGAGAGAATATTTATTGAAGCCACTAAGCACAGTCTGAAGCTCTTTTTTGACCATGATTCTGAGAAGATCACTGTCTAAAGAGTGTTGAGAGGATTGAACAAAGGCTTTAGAAGCATTGACAACAGTGTTTAGAGATTTCAGTTGATTTATATCTTTCTGAAGACACCTCGTATACTCATCAGTGATTTTGTTTATATTAACCACAAGCTCCTGCATTTCTTTCACAATCTGTTTGTTACTTTCTCCGACCTTTTCAGCTAAGGAAGCTAAATGTGGATGAATCTCAGAGACAACATTCTGTGGGGTTTGAGTAACAACAAGTTCCATAGGATTAGAAATAAGCTCTGATCTCGAATGCATCTCTTTTTGCATGTCTTTAATCGCACCTCTTAGGGCACTACCACAAAACTGGGCAACGAAGGTGCCTGCCTTTATCAGCGATAATGGAAAAGCACTGATAAAGGGGTAGGCCTTTATCCGTGCTAAAAAAATCGCTGATAAAGTTACCCTTTATCAGCTCTTTTTTAGCACCGAAAAGGGCACATTTATCAGTTCTCTAAATATCCCTTTATCAACGCTTTTCTTAGTGCTGATAAATGTTACATTTATCAGCGCTTTGCTTAGCGCTGATAATATTTATTATAAACATTAAATAAAAAAAACATGTTATAACTAAATACATATATATAATTAAATAATTATAAGATTAATAATTAATATATTTATTCTATTTATATGATTTATTAGATTTATTAATTCATTATATATTTATTATATTTATTAATTCATTATATTTATTAGATTTATTAATTCATTATATTTAATATATATCTATTATATTTCTTTATATTTAATGTATTTGTTTTATTTATAAATATATAATTCGTTTTAATATATATATATATAATTAAAATTATTGAATATATATGTGTTTTCCAATGAATTAGGATCAATGAATATATCATACATGTGTATATATATGTGCATATTGAATAATGTTAATTTATAGATTATAATTCATTATGTTACCCATATAATATATATTTTATAAAAAATGTAAACTTATAATTAAAATTAAATTATATTTAAAAAATAAATATATATTTTATTATATTTTCAATGATATATATATAAATATACCTTTCAAATAATTTTATAAGTATAAATAGAGATATATATATTTAGAGTTAAATAAATATATAATAATATAAAGAAATTCTTAATTTTATACATTTATTAGCGCTTTTATTAGCGCTGATAAACTACGTATTTCTCATCACTAAAATGAAAAGCACTGATAAAGTCACTCTTTATCAGCGCTACAAAAGTTCTGATAAAGTCCAACCTTTATCAGCGCTAAAAATGCATTGATAAAGGTGGTATTTATCAGCTCTTTTCATTTTAGCGCTGATAAATAACCCCTTCATCAGTGCTTTTTACTAGCGCTGATAAAGGTCCATGCATGATTTATAAAATCCACCAGGTCCTCCTCCTCCTCCCTGCACCCTGTCAAGATTTTGCGGAAGCCCTACTCTGTGCCACTGCCTCCTCTATACCGCTGCCTCCTCTCTGCCGCTGCCGCGGCCTCCTTCTCCTCCTCCTCCACCGCGGCCGCCGCATCCTCCTCCTCCTCCGGCACCTACTTCTCCTCCTCCTCCTCCTCCTCCTCCACCATGGCTCCTCCTCTTCCTCCTCCTCCTATTCCACGACCTCATCTCCACCGCTGCTCCTCCTCCTCATCCTCCTCCTCCTCCACCGCGGCCTCCTCCTCCTCCTCCTCCACTGGCGCCTCCTCCTCCTCCTCCTCCTCCTCCACCTTCTCCGCTGACTCCTCTCTACTACGGCTCCTCCTGCTCCTCCTCCACCGTGACCTCCTCCTTCTCCTCCTCCTCCTCCTCCTCCTCCTCCTCCTCCTCTACTACCTCCACTGCCTCCGCTGCCTCTGGTGCCTCCGCTGTCGACGCCTCTTTCTCCTTCGCCACCAGAACCTCTTCCTTAAGGTGAGTAAAATTGAATTTTCATGAATTAATTATGTTTTCATTTATTGTTAATATTGATATTAATTATGATTTGGCGTGATTCTTGTGTGTGATGCTTGTGTGTGTGACATATGTATATGTGGTTGGTTACTTGTTTGATCTTGATTAGATATCCCCACTTACGATTGGTTTACTTGTGAATTGATCTTTTTGAGTGGGTTTTGGTGCCTTTTATGCTTTGGTTCATTATGTGAACCCTTGTGGTTAATTATAATTCCTTTTGTGTTTATTTAATTAGAATTTTTTGTATTATTTTGGCCTCCATAAGTGAACTATTGGATGTAGGCATATTTATATGTGCACAGGGTGCAAATATGGATTGGTACACAAATGATTATGGCTTTATAAAATGATGCTCACTTTAAACCCTAGATTTAGAAAAAATTTCCCTCATTTACTCCTTATTTTTCTTATCCATCTTCCTTTCAAATGGTTCTTATAAAACCCCAATGTTTCAAAAATGGATCTTTGGTTCCAAAATATCAAATTTAGTTTCAAATGTGTTCCCTAAATCTAGGTATGTTTGGATTCTTGAGGTGTGGTTTGGTTTCTAAATGGCATAAAGGCCCGTTTGGAATCTTCAGAGCTTACATGGTGTTTTCCACTTGCTTTTGAAAATGGAATTTGATTTGTAAATTTTAAAGATCTATTGGTATTTTGTGGTGTTTTGGAAATTGGTTTTGAAACTCATGTGATGTATAGGCCCAGTTGGAACTTGTGTGTGGCTTGATATGTGATGTGAACCTCTATGGTTGTCCCTCTGTGGAGAGGTTTTCCACATAGTTGGTGTTGGAGCTTGAGAAAGACATGCATTGAGTCATCTGTGTGTTATTGGTTTATACCATGCATGCGATGGCCTCTTCATTCTCTGGTATAATACTATAATGGAGCATCAATGTTGGTTGTTTAATATGAAGGTACACCATATGTCGGCAGGTGAGTCTGAACCTAGTAAGTCTAGGGATTTCTTCTAGGTATGTTTAAGTAATTCTTATGATTACCTATCTATATGTTCTTCTTTATTTTTCTGCACTTTGGTTATCTAATTTTCCAGTATTTTTCTACTTTTATTTTTTCAATTAATTTCATCATGGCTATGTGATCACCTTGTTTGGATTCTTATATTGAATTTTGAATTCATTTTTTAAACTAGATATCTATTTTAAAAAGGGAAGTATTGATTTGTTTTGAAAATGGATTTTCTAAAAATTATGTGTTGGTTTTTTAAATGATAAAAACCTATTCTATAAATGTATTTTAGACTAGTGTTTTTGTATTATTTCAGGAAAGGTAATGTATGGATTCTATGGTGCTTACTTACTAAGTTGTTTTATGCTCACAACCTACTTGTGACACTCAACATCAGTAGACCCAAGTTATTTTTAGGTTTGGGTTTCTTTTTTAGGTTTCCTTTAAATCAGTTTGGTCTTATAGTTAGTGGTAACCCAAAGGTCACGAGGATATCTGGTCAGGTTGTAATTTATTCTATCTATGTTTTTAGTTTCTATTTTGTTTAGTTGACGCTGTATATGGATCATGTTTTTGTATTCTTTATGTTCTATTATTATGGATCCTCATGGTTTTGTTGTGTGCACTATTTGGTTTATATATATCCCTATTTCTATATCTCACATCATATTATCACACCATGACTCTTATATATCCTTAAGAGGGTGTTCCTCATCATACGTGAGATATAAATCTATATGATCCATATTCTTTAGGCATAAGACTCTAATACCTACTCAAATAGCCTTATAAAACCTAACTAGGCTATACAAATCTCATACCAAAACCGATCCTCTCATAAACACAACTACTCCATGGAGACATAATCTCTAGATGATCACAAAATCACAAACATTCAATAGAACCCTCACTCTATCTCTTGGTGGATAAAAAACAACCTATTTATTTACCTTGGTTGCTCTTGATTTCTATCCCTTTCTCTAGAACACATATACTCATGCATGAATGCACAATCAAGCATAAATTGGAACATGGTTTTGTATTATAGGGTCCACCTACCTCAAAAAATGGAGTAACCCCCTCACCAAGATCAAATCATCCTCAACCAAGAGTATACATGCCTTATCTAATCTTGTACCAATGATTGAGATCCAATCTCAAGGCACAATTCCCAAATAATTAATTATAGAAACTTATAATTAATTATTCAACTTAATATAATTAAGAATAATCTTTTAAAAACTCACTGGGAAACACAACACCACCTAAACCACACAAAACATGGTGCGTTCATCATATGAGGATAACCTCTAGCCAATACAATCAAAATCTACATCATCTGAATTGATTTGAAGATGATATAGTGAAATCATCACAAAAATCCTAGTTAAAATCATCCCAAATCATAGGAAAATAAAGGATAATAGTAATGGAGGAATAATGAGGGAAGAACTCACTAACAGACTATAAAAAACTCCCAAGAACCACCCCTCATCGGTGGGGGGGGGGGGATCGAAGAGAGGAAGAGATTGGATGAATCCCAAGAACCACCCAAGATTTTCTATTAATGAGCATGACCCCACCATTTTTGAAGTATCTAGTTTTTTATCTAAATTATACTCATATTCCTTCTCCCCTAACCTATATACCCATCCTATAGATTTCAAATATAATGAATATAAATAAAGAATGGATAAATGCCAATCGGTTGACAAAAGAGTATGAAGAAGGCGTGAAAGAGTTTCTCAAGTTTTCAAAAGATCATGCATGCGAACCTTCTCAAATCCTTTGTCCGTTTTTACACTGTTGTTATTCAAAACAAATTAGTCCAGAAGAGTTGGAAGAACACTTGATCTATCACGGAAAAGATCAGAGTTATACATGTTGGAATAAACATGGGGAAACAACAAATGTAGGTGGTGGCTGGGATGACACTGCATTTTTTGTATCATCTGATATGATTACAAATATGAACAATGAATATGACCGTATGGAGGATGTGATTACAGATGTGAATGATGATGAAGATCATATTGAGGAAATGACAAGGACTGTCGAAGATGAACTTTGTGATTGCCCAAATTTTTTTGAGAAGTTAAAAAGTTGTGAAAAGATGCCATTGTATGATGGTTTCACTAAATATACAGCATTGTCATCCATACTGTAGCTGTATAATTTTAAAGAAGACAACGGGTGGAGTGACGCCAGTTTTACAAAACTACTTGATCTCATGAATGACTTGCTCCCAGAAGACAATGAGCTACCGAGCTGAACATACGATTCCAAACGAATGATACACTCGATGGGTATGATCTCTGAAAGAATACACGCCTTCTCGAATGACTGTATACTATTTCTCAAGGACCAAAAATCACTTAAATAATGCCCAAAGTGTGGTGCTTCTCTATACAAGAAAGATGAATAGAGTCCTACTAAAGTTGTATGTCACTTTCCAATCATTCCAAGGTCTAGGCGCCTATATGGAAGTGAGGAGACTATAGAACAATTAACATGGCATGAAAATACAAGAATTAAATATGGAATACTACGTCACCTGATAGACTCTCATCAGTGGAAGAGAATTGATCACGAGTATCCTGAATTTCAAAATGAGTAGAGAAACCTTCGTCTTGCGTTATCTACAGATGGAGTGAATCCTTTTGGTTTTCAAAGCAACAGTCACAGTACATGGCCTGTTATGTTGATAAATTATAACTTACCACCATGGTTATGCATGAAATGAAAATACATCATGTTATCTATGCTTATATCAGGACCAAAACAACCGAGTAATGATATTGATGTTTATTTATCTCCATTGATAGAAGATTTGAAATTATTGTGGGATTAATGTGTTACATTGTATGATGCTTACAGAAGGAAAGATTTCACTTTGAGAGCCATGTTGTACAAGATGATAAATTAATTCCCTGCTTATGGAAATTTGTCAGGATATATCATTAAAGGAACTCAAGGGTGTCCAATTTTTGAAAAAGGTACACAATCAATTAGGTTGAAACATTCATAAAAAACCGTGTTTCTAGGACATCACAGATTTCTACCGCGATGACATAAGTACCGTTCTTGGATGACATCATTCGATGGAAGTTCAGAAGAATGTACAGTAATGTCTCCACTAACAGTAAATCAATTGTTTGAGAAAGTTAAAAATATGGAAACTAATTTTGGAAGACCAGCTTCAAAAAACCTTACAAAAATCGGTTGGAAAAAGAGATCAGTTTTTTTTGAATTACAATACTGGAATTGTCTGTATGTCAGACATTTTCTTGATGTTATGCATATAGAAAAAAATGTATTTGATAGTGTCATTGGCATGTTTCTAAATACATCTAGAAAAACAAAAGATGGAATTAAGGCTAGGTTGGACATGGTTGAGATGGGAATATGAGAAGATTTGGCACCAGTGAAGGGTGAAAAACGAACATTTCTTCCTCCTGCTGCTTACACTCTTTCTAGCTAGGAGAGATATCAGTTTTGTAGCTTCTTGAATGATGTAAAGGTTCCAGAGGGGTATTTGTCAAATATCAGTAACCTCGTGTCAATGAGCGACTTGAAGTTAAAAGGTCTGAAATCACATGACTGTCATGTTTTGATGCAAGATCTCATTCCAATAGCTTTACGCTGCATTTTTCCCAAGAATATCCGTCATATTATGTGAATTAGAAATGTTCTTCCTTCCTTTATTTTTTGATATGATGGTTCATTTGATGGTCCACTTGGTGAGAGAGATTCAACTAAGTGGTCCTGTACATTACAGATAGATTTACCCCATTGAACGGTATATGAAGATTTTGAAAGGGTATGTCAAAAATCGAAGTCGGGCAGAGGGTTGTATTGCAGAGAGATATATTGTTGAGGAAGCCATTGAATTATATACCAAATACTTGTATGGTGTGGAAAGAATTGGCCTAATGAAATCTTGTCACACTGGGCGGCTTGAGGGTGAAGGAATTTCTGGAAAACAGGTTGTCACAATCAATATTACAGATCGGAAGCAGGCCCACCTTTATGTTTTTCATAACAGTTTCGACGTTGACCCATATGTTGAAATCCACAAAGAAATTATTAGGCATTTGAATCCAGTTAGGGCTGAAAAATGGATTTGAGATACACATAATTGACAGTTTATAGGATGGTTTTGAGATCATATTTTTAAGAAGTCAGATGAAAATCCAGAGTCAATTTCAGAACGACTTCGATGGCTAGCCGGAGGATCAAGTGTGTATGCATTATCTTACAATGCTTATATAGTTAATGGTTATACATTCTATACAAATGAACATGATGAAGACATTACCATTCAGAATAGTGGGGTTACACTTGTGACTGAAGCGATGCATGTTTCCGGTGCTAAAGACAGAAATCCAATTTATGTGAATATGTCATACTTTGACATCATCAAATAAATATGGGAGTTGGATTATACGGAATTTCAAGTTCCGATAATTCAATGCTAGTGGGTTGATAACAGGAGTGCTGTTAAAATAGATGATTTGGGAATCGTGAAAGTTTATTTTAGTAATGAATGGTAGAAAGATGAACTATTTATAATGGCATCACATGAAGTGTAATTATTTTATGTTTTAGATCCCATAAACCGAAACTGGTCAATCATTCTGTTATCAACCAAAACAGATGAAGGTTCAAATGAAAATTCAACAGAAGATGACCCATTCATTGGAACTTCTCAATCATTTCACAGTGGTCCCAATGTAGATGACGTTTTGTATGTCAGAGGAGACCACAATGAAGGGATATGGATAGTTGATAGAAGGGTCAAATCCCTTAAGCCTTAAAAAAAAATAGAGTTCAATAATCAGGTTATTTTTTTATTGTAATATAGATTGTGTTACATTATGTTATTATCTGTTCGCTACTGATTTTATGTGATCTAAATTAAATGTTAAACGAGTTCTGCAGATAATGACTTTTGCACCTGCTGATGCACCCAATCCCGAGACAGAACAGGTCTCTCAACCTATTTCAGCCGGTCCCACTGCTGAGGTACGACAGGTCTCTCAACCTGTTGCAGCTGGTCCCACTGCTAAGGTACAACAGGTTTCTCAACCTGTTGTTGTTGGTCCCAGTGCCGATGCTGGAACTTCGGAGAAACATAATGATGATGCAGAAACCAAGGACATGGTAGGTGATGAAACCCTGACGACACAAAAAAATAGGTGTGCCGTATTTTGATAGTTTTATCCAAAATCCTTAAGGCAAAAGAAAAAGGCATCAAATATGAGGTGGGACGGAATAAATGAAGCCAACATGTAAACCCCAACAAAGCCATGTTTAGTAGTTACATTGGAATCGTCACTCAGAAACACATGCCGATTGATGTAGAGTCATGGCACCATGTTGTCGGCGGGCTGAAAAAATTAATGTGGGAAGATATTACGGTAACATTACGATATCATTTATTTAATTTAGTAAAATAAAATAAAATACTAAAATATTGACTAACTCTTCATAATATCTTACAGAGTGCATTTATAGTAGATGTTTCGGACAAAGAATATGTATTAAGTCTAGTAGGAAGGGTTCATATAGGCTTTCACACCATTTTAACGAAACATCATCTGAAAGATACTAAAGGGAAAATCAAGCTGCACCCACCTCATCTTTATGAACCCTTGATATCCTAAGGATCATGGGATGAATTTTGAAACCGTCGTGCGGAACAGACTTTTCAAGTACATTGTGTTTGGTTACATGTTGTTTAACGTTGCTTGTATTCATCATTTTGATTGACAGTTTTTTATTTATGAAATATAAACTGAGTGCTGAAAATAAAGAACGGGCAGAAAAACCAGCGTACCCCTACCGTAAAGCAAGGATGGGGTACGCTTCAATTGAAAAACAATTGGTACGTATTTTAAAAGTACTGTAATACTTTTATGTGACATAAAACAACACTGTTACCATGTTTCTATATTTATATACATATTGATGAATCAAAATCCCAAGCCACTTCCATTCCATGCCATGTTCTATAGAAGGAGGCTCGTGTTAATAAAGAGGGGAAACTGGTTGATGAAAACACACAAAAAGTGTGGGAAACATGTGTAAGTATGACATAATATAAACTTGTTTTTATTTAAATCACTATTACATAATGATGATTACTTATTTTTCCATATTTTCTATTTGACATAGTCATAGGAATCAACAACACCCACACCGGATGCATACATACTTTCAACGGCCTTGAAACAGCCAGAATAGTATGTCCGTGTTAGAGGTGTGGGTTTTGGGGTGACCCCCCAGGCATATTTTCAGAAAAAAACAAGAGGATGAACAAACTAAAGAATTTCAAGTAATGACAGATAGAGTAGCTACCCTTGAAGAAAAATTCCAAAGTCAGGGAGAGATTCTAGCAACTTTGATGGAGGAGAGGCAAAGAGAACGAACAACTCAAGAACAACCCACGCGAGAAGATCCCACCCCACCCCCACCAGCTTTGAGGCGAGCCATTCCCCTCAAAGACCTGACTTAACTGAGGTAATCAATTTTCTAATATTTGTTTCTGTGAAATGTGAATCACATAGACACCGATAACTTTCTTTTAATTATATTCTTCAGGGTGAAAATGACTATGATTTATATCTGTCAACTCCCACCCATCGCCTTGTAGCGAGGTCTATGGTGTTCAATATGCAGAATGACATGCTACACTCTATACCACTTCCAACCGGTCATTTCAAAGTGTCGATTAACATAGCTCATGAGCTGAGCGCTGAGCTACCCGTGCAAATGATGATGAGGACATTCATACAGTGGAAAAAACTGTTGGAACATTCGTTTCATGGCCGTCAAATCTTGTAAAAAAACATGTTGACTAGGAGGTATTCATTTCCAATTAATTTTTCAAGCAAAACCTTTAACATTAAATTATAAAATGGCTGAACCGATGAATGTTATTATAGAAGGACAAAATGGAGGATCTAGAACGAAATAGCGACTCAAAAGGATCAACTAACCGAGCAAAACGATCTACTGAGAGCGAGTTCACACCGCCCGTTCTATATCCACATTTAATATCATTTCAATATCATGTGGATACAAAAATGATAGGCGGAAAGAGTCACATAATTTTTTGTGAAAAAGATATGTACGGAGAGGAAAAATTATATTTCATTAGTGCTGTCACTATTGCTGAAATCATCACATACGACTGGCTAGGCGCCTCAGTTATAAATGTATACATGAGGTATGTTTTCATGATTTGATTTTACAGAAGTTGATATACTATGATAATTATGGATAAATACATTTTATATTTTTCATAGGAGTATATATGAAAAAAAATTAAAGGGATTTGACGATGAATAAAATTTGGACTCGTTAGTCCTCACACCATTTCTACACAACGAGAAAAAATAGATTCTGATTTTCAGGCTGAATTAATGTCAAATATGCTCAGCATGTTTCAAAGCAGAATTACGACCGACAGACTCTTTTTAATACCAATGTTGTAGGGGTAAAACTCTACATTTTCATCATATCAATTATATTTTCATTTCTATTAGTACTTATTACTTTTTGTGTTTTTAGGGAACATTGGATGCTCATTGCAGTCAATTTGGATACTCCAAAGATTTATTTTCTGGATTCATTGCATGGATATCCAACAAACTGACCACACATGATGGAGATTTTCCATTCATAATACACTAGATCCAACATTTTAGAACTAAATATCTATTTATATAATTTATATTAACTTTTAATGAGGATTCTGTTATGATAGGGCGATGTATGAATATCTTCTAAAGGTTGGAATGAATCCAGGGCCTAAGGACGACAATGCGCACACGATCTAAAAATGGAGAAGTATCTGGGTTTATATAATTATATTTCACTATCCAAATACATATCAAAACAAATTACTTATTTTTATAGATGTTTCTACAGTGTTCGAAACAAACTAAAGATAAGGACTGTGGTTATTATGTTTGTAAATTTATGAAGGAGATCATATTTCATGAACAAACTAGCATCCCTAAAGAGGTATTTTTGAAAATAATTACTAAATCATTTAAAATAATTATTAATCCTTTGTGTATTTATAATTTTTCAGTACTACTATGACTGTCACAAAAACTCCTATTCAGAAGATGATATAAATGTGTTTAGAAACAAATGGGCAGCGTACCTGATGGAAGAATGTAAACAAATATGACAATGAAGGTGAATTCCTAATACTTATGTTATATTTATATGGTCATTGATATCTCCCTTGTTTACAATTATTGAGCATCCATGATCACCCTTTCTTATGTTTCATATCCTTAGATTAGTGAATTCCTACTACTCATTTTGAAATTGAAATTAACTTTAGAAAATAACACAAGTGACATAAGACAAAATGAGAAAGCGCGTTCCGATTGTTTTGATACTTTAGGACAACGATCCATGAGTCATTTGTGATGTGTAAGAATTGATATCACCTCAATCCGACACACGGTGTGACCAGCATGGCTAAAAGTGTCTGATATCAGTTTGAAATTGACATTAACTTTAGAAAACAACAAAAATGACATATGAAATACTGTGAAAACACATTCGGATTGTCTTGATACTTTAGGAAAAAGATCCATGAGTCATTTGTGATGTTTAAAAATTGTCCTCACCTCAATCCGAAGCACAGTGTGACCGGTATGGATAAAAGTGTCTGATATCAGTTTCAAATTGACATAAACTTTAGAAAACAACACAAGTGACATAAGGAATAACGAGAAAACGTGTTCATATTGTTTAGATAATTTAGGTTAACAATCCATGATTCATTTGTGACATGTAATAATTGACCGCACCTTAATCCGAAGCTCGGTGTGACCGTCATGGCTAAAAGTGGCCGATATCAGTTTGAAATTGACATTAACATTAGAAAATAACACAAGTGACATAATAAATACTGAGAAAATGAATTCGTATTATTTTGATACTTTAAGAAAATGATCCATGAGTCATTTGTGACATGTACGAATCGAATGCACCTCAATCCGACACACAGTGTGACTGGTATGGCCAAAAGTGTTTGATATCAGTTTGAAATTGACATAAACTTTAGAAAACAACACTTCTGACATACAGAATACTGAGCAAACACATTCAGATTGTTTTGATAATTTAAGAAAATGATACATGAGTCATTTTGGATGTGCAGGAATCTACTTCACCTCAATACGACACTAGGTGTGACCGTTATGGTTAAAAGTGTCTGATATTAGTTTCAAATTGACATAAACTTTAGAAAACAACACAAGTGACATACAAAAAACCAAGAAAACGCATTCGAATTGTTTTGATACTTTAGGAAAATGATCCACGAGTCATTTTCGATGTGTACGAATCGACCGCCCCTCAATCAGACGCACAGTGTGATCGGCATGGCTAAAAGTGTCTGATATAAGTTTCCAATTGACATAAACTTTAGAAAACAATACAAGTGACATACGGAAAACCGAGAAAACATGTTTGGATTGTTTTGATAATTTGGGACAATGATCCATGAGTTATTTGAGACGTGTATGAATTTATTGCACCTCCATTCGATGCACGGTGTGACCGGCATGGCTAAAAGTGTCTGATATCAGTTTGAAATTGAAATTAACTTTAGAAAACAACACAAATGACATAAAAAATTCCAAGAAAACGCGTTCATATTGTTTTGATACTTTAGGAAAATTTTCCATGAGTCATTTTTGATGTGTATAAATTGATCTCACCTCAATCCGACACACGGTGTGACCGGTATGGCTAAAAGTGTCTGATATTAGTTTGAAATTGACATAAACTTTAGAAAACAACACTATTGACATACCGAATACTGAGCAAACATGTTAAGATTTTTTTTGATACTTTAGGAAAATGATCCATGAGTCATTTGTGACGTGTACTAATTGACCGCACCTAAATTATACGCACGGTGTGACCAGTATGACTAAAAGTGTCTGATATCAGTTTCAAATTGACATAAACTTTAGAAAACAACACAAGTGACATACAGAAAACTGAGAAAATGCATTCGGATTGTTATTAAACTTTTCTAAAATGGTCCATGAGTCATTTTTAACGTGTACGAATCAACCGCACCTCAATCAGATGCACGGTGTGACTGTCATGGCTAAAAGTGTCTAATATCAGTTTGAAATTGACATAAACTTTTAGAAAACAACACAAGTGACATACGGAAAACCGGGAAAACACATTCGGATTGTTTTGATAATTTAGGAAAATGATCCATTTGTCATTTCTGACATGTAAGAAGTGACTGCACCTCAATATGGCACACAGTGTGACCGGCATGGATAAAAGTGTCTGATATCATTTTGAAATTGACATTAACTTTAGAAAACAACAAAAATGACAGAAAGAATACTGAGAAAACGTGTTCGTACTGTTTTGATACTTTAGGAAAACGATCCATGAGTCATTTGTGATGTGTATGAATCTATGTCACCTCAATCTGATGCACGGTGCGACCAACATGGCTAAAAGTGTCTGATATCAGTTTAAAATTGACATTAACTTAAGAAAACAACACAAATGACATTCGGAATATTGAGAAAATGCGTTCGGATTTATTTGATACTTTAGGAAAACGATCCATGAGTCATTTGTGACGTGTACGAATCAACCGCAACTCAATACGATGCATGGTGTGACCAGTATGGATAAAAGTGTCTGATATTAGTTTCAAATTGATATAAACTTTAGAAAACAACACAAGTGACATACGGAATACAAAGAAAACACATTCATATTGTTTTGATACTTTAGGAAAATGATACATGAGTCATTTATGACATGTAAGAATCTACCTCACCTCAATCAGACGCACGGTGTGACCGGAATGGCTAAAACTGTCTGATATCAGTTTGAAATTGACATTAACTTTAGAAAACAACATAAATGACATACGAAATAATAAGAAAATACATTAGGATTGTTTTGATATTTTAGGAAAACGATCCACGAGTCATTTGTGATGTGTAAGAATCAACCACACCTCAATCCGACCTACGGTGTGACCGGTATGGCTAAAAGGGTCTGATATCAGTTTGAAATTGACATAAACTTTAGAAAACAACACTACTGACATATGGAATACTAAGAAAACACATTCAGATTGTTTTTATACTTTAGGAAAATGATCCATGAGTCATTTTTGACATGTACGAATCGACTGTACCTCAATCTGACGCACAGTGTGACCGATATAGCTAAAAGTTTCTAATATCAGTTTCAAATTGACATAAACTTTATAAAAAAACACAAGTGACATACGGAAAACCGAGCAAAAACATTCGGATTGTTTTAATACTTTAGAAAAATGATCCATGAGTCATTTTTAACGTGTATGAATCGACGAAACCTCAATCTGACGCACAGTGTGACCAGGATGGCTAAAAGTGTCTGATATCAGTTTCAAATCGACATAAACTTTAGAAAACAACACAAGTGACATACGGAAAACTGAGCAAATGCATTCAGATTGTTTTGATAATTTAGGACAACGATCCATTAGTCATTTGTGATGTGTAATAATCTAACTCACTTCAATCCAACCCACGGTGTGACCAACATGGCTAAAAGTGTCTAATATCAGTTTGAAATTGACATTAACTTTAGAAAACAACAAAAATGAAATAAAAAATACCAAGAAAACACATTCAGATTGTTTTGATACCTTAGGACAATGATCCACGAGTCATTTTTGACGTTTATGAATTGACTGCACCTCAATCCGACGCACAGTGTGACCAGTAGGGCCAAAAGTGTCTGATATCAGTTTGAAATTGACATAAATGTTAGAAAACAACACTACTAACATATGGAATACTGAGCAAACGTGTTCGGATTGTTTTGATACTTTAGGACAACGATACATGGGTCATTTTTAACGTTTAGGAATTGACCAAACCTCAATTTGATGCACGGTGTGACCGGTATGGCTAAAAGTGGCTGATATCAGTTTCAAATTGCCATAAACTTTAGAAAACAACATAAGTGACATACAAAAAACTGATAAAACGCATTCGGATTGTTTTGATACTTTAGGAAAATGATCCATGAGTCATTTTGGATGTGTAAGAATTGACCGTACCTCAATCCGACGCACGGTGTTACCGGCATGGCTAAAAGTGTCTGATATCCGTTTGAAATTGACATAAACTTTAGAAAACAACACAAGTGACATAAAACAAACCGAGCAAACACATTCGGACTATTTTGATACTTTATTACAATGATCCATTAGTCATTTGTGACTTTTAAAAATTGACCGCACCTCAATCCAATGCACATTGTGACCGGCATGGCTAAAAGTGTTTGATATCAGTTTGAAATTGACATTAACTTTAAAAAAAAACACAAATGACATACGAAATACAAATCAAACACATTCAGATTGTTTTTATACTTTATGAAAACAATCCATGAGTCATTTTTGATGTGTAAGAATTGACCACACCTCAATCCGATGCACAGTGTGACTGGTATGGCTAAATGTGTCTGAGATCAGTTTCAAATTGACATAAACTTTAGAAAACAACACAAGTGACATACGGAAAACTGAGAAAATGCGTTCAGATTGTTTTGATAATTTAGGAAAACGATCCATGAGTCATTTTTGATGTGTAAGAATTGACCTCACCTCAATCCGATGCACAGTGTGACCGGTATGGCTAAAAGTGTCTGATATCAGTTTCAAATTGGAATAAACTTTAGAAAACAACAAAAGTGACATACGGAAAAATGAGAAAACGTGTTCGGATTATTTTGATACTTTTGGAAAACGATCCCTGTGTCATTTGTGAAATTTAAAAATAGACCGCACCTTAATTCTATGCACGGTGTGACCAGCATGGCTAAAAGTGTCTGAAATCAGTTTGAAATTGACATTAACTTTAGAAAACAACACAAATGACGTACGGAATACCAAGAAAATGCGTTTGTATTGTTTTGATACTTTAAGAAAATGATCCATGAGTCATTTGTGATGTGTAAAAATTGACCGTACCTCAATCCGACACACGGTGCGACCGGTATGGCTAAAAGTGTCTGATATCAGTTTGAAATTGACATAAACTTTAGAAAACAACACTACTGACATACAGAATACTGATCAAATTCATTCATATTGTTTTGATACTTTAGGACAATGATCCATGAGTCATTTTTGACGTATAAAAATCAACTGTACCTCAATCTGACGCACGGTGTGACCGTTATGGCTAAAAGTGTCTGATATCAGTTTCAAATTGACATAAACTTTAGAAAACAACACAAATGACATATGGAAAACCGAGCAAACATGTTTGGATTGTTTTGATACTTTAGGACAACAATCCATGAGTCATTTGTGACATGTAAAAATCAATTGCACCTCAATCCGATGTATGGTGTGACCGAGATGGTTAAAAGTGTCTGATATCAGTTTCAAATTGACATAAACTTTACAAAACACCACAAGTGACATACGAAAAACCGAACAAACACGTTTGGATCGTTTTGATACTTTAGGAAAAATGATCCATTAGTCATTTGTGACATGTACAAATCAACCGCACCTCAATCCAACGCATAGTGTGACCGGTAAATATTTTCATTAGATAAATAATCAATATTTATTAAATGAGATAAATCATCCAAAAACATATTGATTTTACATTATTCCCTTTCATTGTTATCAAAATAAAAACATTTGAGTTTAAAATTTCATATTTTATTTTAACATTTCCATATTAATGTATTCTTTCATATTAAGGTTTTAATTTATTTCATTATTGTATTACTAACATAATATTTGTTTTCTTATATTGGTGAATTTTTTTCCTTAAGTTCGGATGCTTTGTTCGGCAATAAATATCATGGACGACAATTTTTTATAGAGGATCACATATATCAAAGGATGAAACATGAATGTTTATAAATATTGTTGAATAATTATAATTGTAACCATGTAAAACAATGTTTTAAATGTATATAACAATGTGTTTTTTTGTATTCATGATGTTAAGTAAATGTATATACCATTGTCTGTCAAAATATTGTGTGCGGGTGCTATTTTGTGCAGGTGTGCATGTGCTATTTTGTGCAGGTATTCTGGTTTTTGCACATGTGCAGGTTCTGTTTTGCAGGTGCAGGGGAAGATGCCTTTATTAGCGCTTTTTTGAGTGCTGATAAAGGACACCTTTAACAGCGCTAAAAGAGTGCTGATAAAGGACCCCCTTTATCAGCGCTCCTAAAAGCGCTGATATAGGCTACATTTATCAGCGCTTTTTGGAGCACTGATAAAAGAGACCCCCATTTATCTACGCCGGCATTAACATCGCTTTTATAGCACTGTTAATGTTGGTTTTTAGCACTGATAAAAGACCAAGTTGTAGTAGTGGGGTTTTAATTTCATCACTAAGCAGTCTTTTCTCAACTCTTACTTCATGAATATCATGACGAATTTTGGGTTGTATTTTCCAAATAACTTTCTCCAAAAATAATTAGGCATCTTTCTCACTTAGATATGTCACAAGAGCAGGTTTGGAATTCATAATTTTTTTTAACACCAGACAAAAGGGTAGAACCAAATTTTTTTAGATCCTCCTTACCCATGAAAGATGGTTGTTCTAATGAAGGTTCAGAAATAGGGACTGATACAGGCTCAGGTTCCTTCTCAAAAGAAAGATTAGACATAGATTTTAGTTGGAACATAGTAGAAAGGTCAAGGCCTTTTACTGAAACTTGTTTAATCATCCACATAATATAAACTGGGGAATTTATACTGAGTGTCTACAGGGATTGAAATAATCATGTTTGGTACTTCATTAGATTTCAGATTTGGGGTTTTCTCACTCTCAACAGTTTCATCCTTCTCAGGATTAAGAGGCTTAGGATCTTGAACTAATTCCACAAACTCATCTCATAGTTCTTCTCTCATTTCCTACCTAGCCAGCTGAAAATCCATCTCCATCCTTTCCTTAGCCGAATGAATGCCTTCAACAACAGATTATTCTACTGTTAGTTCCTCAAGGTGAGCTCCTTTCATAGTAAGTAATTCTTCCTCTATAGGTTCTTCTATAACATTCTTCTCAGTTTCTTGGATAGCATATTCTATTTCAGCCTCAGGTTGAGCTTCTAGAGTAACAACTTCTGTAGGTGCAATGACTTCATTTTCACTTACCACAAATGGGATATGAGTACTGTCTTCCTCAATAGAAAAAGTTCCCCTGGGGGGAACAAAAACCTCTTCTTCCTCTTTAGCAGAATATTCAACAACCTCATCTAGTTCCAAACCAGGATCAGAAATATCTCTTGGTCTTGAGAGATGTTCCGCAAGATTGAATTTTTCTTAAATTATATCATTGTCTTCCACCCATGACTTTTTTCAAGGATTCAAATTTATCTTCATCCTCTTGATAGTGACTTTTGAAAGGAAGTACTCACAATCCTTTATTACTTCCTCATTAGGGTCAACCAAACATTTGGAAAGAAGCACGGATGAGATAATCCATGAGTAAAACAGGGAGGTTAAATTGGATGTGGCTTTGATCAGTTCACACATGTGGTGAATGATATACTTCCAAAGGTTGATCTTATGCCAATTTTTCATAAGGTGTATTAAAAACACATCCTAATATTTCAAAATAGCAAAATAACCTTTTCTGGGGATAACCAGATTCTGAATAAACTTGAACAGAAGCCTTGATTCTCTATCTAGTTCCACAGTAATGGCTCTCCTCTTGGTGCTATTTCCAGTTAAGGGTTTCAAATCATCCTCAAAATAAAATAATTTTGTTTAAGGTGGTGGTCCTCTCTAATAATTCTCACAGATTCCTTCATGAGGTATCATAAGGCATGCATCCCATAACCTCAAAGAGAATGAGCATTTCTGGCCATTTATCCAGCTTTTAACGACATAACTATCACCAGAATTAAAAGAGAACCATACATACTGATAAAACTGAGACACTAACTTCAGGTAGATAGGTCTATCTTCTTTAGAAAACCACCATAACCAGACTTTATGTTATAAAACTTTCAAAACCAAAGACTTTCTAGACAGAATCCACTCTGGGAAAACCACTTTCTCAGGAACTACAACTCGGTTTACTAGATTTGGATTTAGAGGCCCTTCGGGTGCTAGCTTAGGTGCAATATTCTTCTTCTTTGAGTTGCGCTTCACAGGAGTAGACGATGAAGGGTGTCTCATTCTGGGCATCTACTGAAGATTAAAGATAGAGAAAAGGGTTGCAGGCTTGAAGAAGGATTTGAAATGAGTGAATAGAAGAAAGCTCGAGTGAAGAATCGAGTGATACTTTCTTTATTTTATCATTTAGTAATACCAAACGTAGAAAAAGTAAAAAACGCAAGAAAACAAAAAGGTAAAATGAATAATTACCATGATACAATTTTTAATTCATAACTAAACATTAAAGAAAAGATTTATAGTGAGACCATATCGAGTCTTTACAGTGAGGCATAGAATGAAGGTTACGGTGAGACAGTAACTAAGCATTACAGTGAGACAGTAATACGGTGAGACAGTAATACGGTGAGATAGAAATACAGTGAGATAGTAATATGGTGAGACAGTAACTGATCATTATGGTGAGAAAATAACAATGAAGCCCTAACTGTGAGACCGTAATCATGAAACAAAAAGATATACAATAGTAAGACATTTACTTAAGATTTATCATGCCTAATTCATGTATGATGTAGTCTATTATTTTAGAATTTATTTGTTTGATAAATATATTATCAATTTGATACTCAGTACCAATGAATTCCAAAGTGATATCTCCCTTTTGATAATGATCTCTCAAAAAATGATGTCTTACATCAATATGCTTTGTCCTAGGATGTGAAATAGGATTTTTTGAGATGTTAATAGCACTTTTGTTGTCACAATTTATAGGTACATGACTGAATTGATATCCATAATCTACTAATGTGTGTTTCATCCACATGATTTGTGGATAACAACTGCTAGTAGCTATGTATTCAGCTTTTGCAATAGAAAATGAAACATAATTTTGTTTCTTACTACACCATGATACTAGTTACTTTCCTAGAAAGTGACATGTTCCAAAGGTTCTTTTTCTATCTAACTTATAGGCACCGAAGTTAGCACTAGAATAAATAACTAATTCAAATGATTTTCCTCTAGGATAGAATAATCCTAGATTGGTTGCATGCTTGAGGTATTTGAAAATTCTATTTACCACATTTAAATTATATTCCATAGGTTTTTCTTGAAAACAAGCACACATACACACACTAAACATAATGTCAGGTCGACTAGCAGTTAAGTAGAGTAAAATTCCAATCATTCTTCTATAAGTAGTTTGATCAATATATTTTCCATCTTCATCAAGGTCCAACTTACAAGTGGTACTCATGGGAGTGTTACTAATTTTAGTGATATCCAATCCAAAATGTTTTAGAAGATATCTAGTATATTTACATTTGAGTTAAAATAATACCATCATTGTTTTGAAATATTTGAAATCTGAGAAAGAATTTTGGTTCACATATTAAAATCATTTCAAATTCATTTTGCATCATTTTAGAAAAATAAACACATAAATAATTTCTTGAGGATCCAAAAATAATGTCATATACATAGATTTTAACGACTAAAACATCATTAGAAATTTGTTTTATAAAAAGGGTTGGATTAACTATTCCTTTTATAAAACCTTTGGAAATAAGAAAAGTACTTAATCTATCATACCAGTCTCTTGGAGCTTGTTTTAAACCATATAAATCTTTTGATAATTTAAAAATATGATTTGGAAAATGGGGGTTTGTAAAACCAGGTGGTTGTTCAACATATACATCCTCATAAATATACCCATTTAAGAATGCACTCTTAACATCCATTTGATATAGTTTGAAATTCAAATGTGCAACATAATCAAGTTGAATTATGATGTATTCAAGTCTAGCTACTGGTGTAAAGGTCTCTTTATTGTAAATTTCTTCTTCTTGACTATAAACTTGTGAAACCAATCTATCCTTGTTTCTAACTATGTTACCATCTTCATCTACCTTATTTCTAAACACCCATTTAGTGCCTATGGTGAATCTGTCCTTAGGTCTTTAAACAAGTTTCCAAACATTGTTCCTTTAAAACTGATTAAGTTCATCTTGCATAGCCATCACCTAAAATTCATCATTGATAGCATCATTAATTTTTTAAGGTTCAAGTTGTGATAAGACGACTTGACGTTGAACCTGATTTCTAATAGAAGCTCTAGTTTGAGTTCCTTTGTCTAGGTATCCTACAACAACATCTAAGGGATGGTTCTTAAGAGTTCTAATAGCTCTAGTAAAGGAGGGAATAGTGATTTCAGGTTCATTAGCAGGTTCAGGTTCTAAGGAATTTTCAGAACTCGATGTTTTGACTGATTCTTTCACAGACTGATTTGAGGATTTTGGATTAATGTTTAGATTCAATAGATCATCCTATAGGTTCTCTAGAATGGTTTTAGGCTCATGTGGATCTGTTTCATAAAATTTGATACAGACAGATTCTTCCACATATTTAGTTATTTTATTGAACACTCTATAGGATTTAATAGACATGGAATATCCAAAAAAGATACCTTCATCCCTTTTGGATGCAAACTTGTCAAGATTATCCTTAGTATTAAGGATATTGACATCACAACCAAAAACTTTGAATTAGGTAACCTTGGGTTTTCAATTGTTCCATAACTCATAAGGATACCTTTTATGAATAGGTTTGATTAACACTCTATTGATTATGTAGAATGCTGTATTGATATATTTAGCCCAAAAATAAATAGGCAGGTCATATTCACTGGGCATTGTTCTAGAAATATCCTAAAGGGTTCTATTTCTTCTCTCTACAACTCCATTTTGTTGAGGTGTTATAGGGGAAGAGAAATCGTGATTATAACCTTTTTGTGAGAAAAAGATTTCAAACTCTTGATTTTCAAACTCACATCCATGATCAATTCTTAAGGATTTAATTCTTAGTCCACTAATATTTTCTACATACTTGACATATTTAGTAAAATAAGAGCAGACTTCACTCTTGTGAGCCATAAAGAAGGTTCAAGTATATCTAGAAAAGTCATCTGCAAGAACATGAACATAGTGCTTTCCATTTAAACTAGAAACTCTAGATGGTCCAAAAAAATCCATGTGAACCACTTCAAGAGGTTGAGAAGCTGACACTTCTTTCTTTGGTTTGAAGGAAACTTTTTATTGTTTTCCCCTTTGATAGGGATTACATAATTTGTCATTTGAAAACTCAAGTTTGGGTAAGTATTTAACTTGGATTTTTCTAGTTATCTTTCTAATGGAGTGAACATTACAATGTCTTAGTCTCCTATGCCAGATCCAAGACTCTTTATGAAATACACTTAAGCATGTATCATTTTGATAAGCTAAGGAATCTAAGTTCACAGAGTAAACATTTTCATTTCTTAATGTAGAAAATACCAATTCTTCTTTTGAATTAAAGACATTTCAAGCATCATCTTCAAATATAACATGAAATCCATCATCACAATATTGTGAGATACCGAGCAGATTGTATTTCAATCCATCAATAAATAGTACTTTAGAAATCAATACTGAATTAGAGTTACTGATTTGGCTGAGGCCAATAATCTTTCCATTTGCATTGTCACTAAATGTGACATGTCCTCCATCTATTTTTATTAGGTTCTTGAAGCATGAGTAGTCTCATGTCATGTTACTTGAACATCCACTATCCAAGTACCATAGAATTTTAAAAGAACTCTTTAATCTTATTTCCTACAAAATAATCAAGCAAAAATAAATTTTGGTACCCAAACTCATTTGGGTCCAGTAATATTAGTAATAAGTACTTTAGGAACCCATATCTGTCTCATAGGTTTCCTATAAGCATTAAGTAAAGTATTTCAAAAGTAAACACTTTTTGGTCTGGAAAAACTTGAAACTGTAGATAGTGTATCATAACTTGAATTAGATTATTTGTGTCTAGAATTGAAAGAAAAACTGTATGTTTGAGATTTAGAAATAAAAATTGTTCTACCAATTTTTCTTTTGCGAGGTTGATAACCAATGCAAGTGTTGTATTTAGGGGAAATTTGTTTTCCTAGAATTTGGGTAAGGGTATTTTTCCCATTTGTAAACTTTTCTAGGTCATTAATCTATTTCTCATTAGAAATTTTTAATTCGTTGTTCTCTTTGAGTAGTTGGGCATTTCTCTCCTCTTCAACTGTGAGTTCAAATTTAATAGTCACAGTAGGAGTATACTGTTTCTTTAATGATTTATATTTTTCTTTTAGTTCATTGCATGCTTCTTCAAGAATGTTACAGTATTCAAACATTTCTTCATTAGTCATTTTTTTAGAGTCACTCTCATTTTCAGAATAGTATGAACTATGTACCTGAGAGTCTAATGTTACCTTAGACGTGTTTGTTATAAAACACATATTGGATTTGTTAGCCTGTTCATCATGTGATGTTTCTGAGTCACTTGAACTATCCTCAGAGGAACTCCAGGTTTCTTTCATTGCCTTTTTATACTTCTTGTCTTTTTCTTCATATCTCTTTTTGTACTTGAGCTTTAGACAATCAGCCTTGATATGTCCCTCGCGCTTACATTCATAGCAGAAAATCTCATCATACTTGTCACTTCTTTTCCAGTCCTTCTTCCATCTTCCTTTTTGGTCATATTTTCCCTTGATGTTAGGATTTTGGAAAAAGTTTTTCTTCTTGTAAAATATTTGGAATCTTCTAGATAGTTGATCCAACTCCTCATCATGGTCGGGTGATGATTGTTCACTACCGGAACTTTCTACACAATATTCCAATTTCCCTTTGTTTTTGTGTTTAGAGGTGGTGGTCTTGAATGCAACAAATTTCATTTTTGGTTCATCCTCCTCCTATTTGTTGACTTTCATCTCTTCTTCATACATAATTAGTTTCCCAATGAGTTCTTTTATAGGTATCTTGATGATGTCGCATGATTCTCTACTAGAGATAGAGGTTACCCTCCATCTATAAGGCATACATCTGAGAATTCTCATGATCTGTTCCTTGGCAGTGACATCTCTTCCAAGAGAAATCATTGTGTTGACAATCTCATTGAACCTAAGATACATGTCAGAGATAGGTTCAACAGGTTTCATTTTAAATTTATCATATTTAATAGTATAAGTATTAAGTCTCATTTCTTTTACACTAGATGTTCCTTTATACGAAACTGGCAGGGTATCCCAGATTTCATGGGCAGCTTTATAAGCATAAATTCTACTGAATTTCTCATCTGCTAAGGAGAAGTATAAAGTATTCATAGCTTTGAAATTTTTATTGTAGGAAGTTTTGATAGGCTCATCCCATGTAATTCTATCAGTAGTAGTAATCTTGTATTAATCTATAATGGATGACCAAATCTCAAAGACCATACTCTCTGAGTGCCTTTTCTTTTTAATTTTCCATTGAGCATAGTTGGTTCCATTAAAGAATGGTGGTCTGTTGGTTGTAGAACCTTCCAATCTATTATCCATAATAATAGAATAGGTTTAAAGATCTAGAAATTTATAATTGACAGAAATTTAAAGATCTTTTAAGTCCAACTACAATCACAGTTTCATGAGATTAAACAAAGTCTTAATAAAAAAATTCCCTCTGATACCAAATGTTGGTCAGAGTAGAATACTCAAGAGGGGGGGGGGGGTGAATTGAGTATCTATAAAAAACTATTTTTAGAAAAGTGTTCTTAAAATAATTTCCCCTTCAAGTTAAATACAACCCAATTAATCAAAGTAATACGGTTATAAAGGTTTGACTATTTAAATAACTTTTTAGAAGATTGATTATTTCTTAGTAGTAATAATAGTTATTAATATTACTTTTGAAACTATTTTACTAAGACAAAGAAACTATAATTTCTTTCCAAGATTAACTATCAAAGTAAGTTTAGTGATTTCTGAATTATACATGAGAGCAGTAAAATAGAGAAAACTAAAGAAGCACAGCGGATATACAACAAGTGGTTCAGTCTCAAGATGAGACCTAATCCACTCCAATTAGTGATCACCTACCACCAAGCAGTTTATATAAATAAAATTGATCCACACCCTAGATCAAGGTCAAACAACAGTACACAGGACTGTCCCAGTCGCACAAGTACCTCTTCCACAGTTCTTCATGGGTACAAACTACTAGGCCACATAGAGACCTCTTCCAGACTTATCAGTGGTTATACAAAAGAGTAAATGAGTGTTTGAGTAAGGATATCTTGTATCCTTCAGTTTAATTTAGGAGACAAAGTGTGTTGTTATATAAATACACAATCTACTTGAAAATTAATAAAATGATACACAATAAAGTAGTAATTTTGAGATATGTTTAAAAATTCTTTGAGTGTTGATCTTTCCATCTCTAGAATTCTGAAATGAGGAAGATGTATAACTCTATACCTCGTATGGAAAACATAGTGTCACAAGTTAGACATATTCATCTTGTTTTTTTCGTGGTGTTTTACAGTATGAAGATGTTATCTGGATTCTAGTATGCTTTGTGTAATTTTTATCATAATCAGTTTGCAGAAGCCAATTCGCAAAAAATGTATTTTGTTATGTTTCTCACGCCCACCATCTTGTTCTTTTGTATCCCGTTTTTCCTATAATATTTTTCCACGTATGTCTATTGTATTTTTTTCTGGGCCGCATTACTCTTTTATCTTGGAGTGCATGTGTTGGGGCCGATAGGTTGCATGTATCCTACACCTCATACCTCATACCGTCTGATGATATGTCTACAAAGAAACATTAATTATGTCAGTGCATTACAATCTTCAAATATTACCATTAGATATTAAATTGAAAGACGAAAAAATATATTACGAAACGGTGTCATAGTATGTCATAAAAATAGTAACTCCTTCACACAGTGCCTGGATTGGTCACATTGTCTCATAGTCATGGTGTCTCATGGTCACGGTGTCTTATGGTCTTGGTTTCTCGTAGTCACGGTGTCTCATGGTCATGGTGTCTCGTTCACGGTGTCTTGTTCTCGGTGTCATGTTCACGATGTCTTGTTCACAGTGTCTTGTTCACGGTGTCCTGTTCACAGTGTCTTTTCACAATGTCTTGTTCACGGTGTCTCATGGTCACAGTGTCTGGATTTCAGGGTGTCTGATCCTTCACGGTGTTTGATCCTTCATGGTGTCTGATCCTTCACAATGTCTGATTTACTTTTCTATAAAGACATAATCAATGGTAGAATCACAATGTCTCAATTTTTTCAAAATAACTGTATTAAAACTTAAGAAATAATTATCATTGAATGGATTAGACTTAATAATTTTTCAGAGAAGGTATTATAAAAGTAAATTAAGGATAGTATAAAGTAATTAAACTTAATATAGAGAAATTGAGATGTTGAATGGCTCTTCTTAAAGCATGAGAATAATTAAATAATAATACACATGATTTGATATAATGTATAGGATTTAACCAGGTTAAATAATATTTGTGGTCATTAAAACATGATTAGTACATGAGGAGTCCAACAGATCATTCAAAACACTTTTGAAACACTTTTAGAAAACATTATTTTGAAAGAACAAAAATTTCTTTATGAATAGATAATAACAATATATGAAGCCTAAAATATGATGAAAATAAATAGATTCATGATGAAACATTTTAAAAGGTAGTATATACACCACCTAAAATAATATAGGTGCATAACATAACATGTGTCACAAAGAAGGAAAATTGTGACAAAATTACCTTACTGATTTGATAAATTTTTACCTATAAACCCCATAAAATAGAGATCATAAAATATATTTTAAAATACCATAATATTTTGGATAAGGCTCATTAAATAAATTCATGGGTAGTATACACACCATATTGAATAATCAAGTAGTGTATAAAAAATGTGTTCTATAGAAATAAAAGTGAGACATAAATCTATTACTACTTGATTAAATTTAGAATTATGAACCCCATGAAATAATAACATAAATTAATTATTTTAATATCATTAAATAAATTAAATTAATTATATAACATGTCATAGTTCAGTATATACACCACACAAAAGAATTGAGTGGTGAATATGGAATTTATCTCACAGAAATAGAAGTGTGATGGAAATACCCATAAATTAAGTGTTGATTTTCTTTACACATGTTAAAACCTACTATATAATAAATTTATGTTTATTATACATCTACCATATAAATATATTTATATATTTAATACCATATATGATTTACTTATTTATTTATATTACTCACTTATTAGCAATTCCATGTTAATGTTATGTCATCCAGTTTGTTTTTCATTCATGTTTTGGCTTGTTATCCACGGTCCTCTATCATAGATAATGATTTTTTTATCTAAATAAAGCTAATAATGATATAAATATTCATTACATATGTATTATTTTTGATTTATAATAGTTGGAGATAGAAAATAATATACACTATTCATGGAGATGGTAGGGAATACGTACGCATGAATATTGTTTTCATTTTCTTTCTGAGTTAAAAGAAAGGAAATTATATGATATATTATTATTACAGAATAATTTTATGTCATATATAACATATATATTCATAAAATACATCCTTATTACCACACATGCAAAATATTGGATAATAATGAATCATATCGCATCGTGGAGATGGGAAGCCATACGTATGCACAAGAAACATTATCGTTTTCCCAGAATATTAGATAGTAGAAAGGTTGACATGATATTATCATTAAATAATTATAATTATATGATAAATATCATATATAAATATTAAAACCATCATAATTCTCACTCATAAAATATTGTGATATAAAATTAATTGTATCACTATGAGGAGACGATAGGTCATACGTACGCACGAGTACTACTTTCATTTTTTGATTGGAAATGGGATGTATAATGGTGTGTTCATAACAATAATGAAATTTAAGAATATTTATGATGAATAATTTATTATTTTAAAAAATATATTATTGATATAGAGAAGGTACAGAAGAGTATAAAAAGAGAATGATCAGTTAGAGCAATTACCTCTTCTCCAGAACAACTCCTTTAGATCTCCTCTAAAGGACTCTATATTTAGACATTTAGGAATAGAAAAACCTCTATAACGTGGATAAGAAGGTTTATAAGGGAAATTTTTAGGTTATGGATGATATTGAATGCTTAAAGTGTTGTGAATAAGTGATGGAGGAGGTTACCTTTTATAATTGAGGTGGGGGGCACTTTAGAAAACGTTTAAAATATTAAATTAATATTAATTTCAAAAAAGATCCAAAGTCAGTTATTTCGAAGATAATATGAGGATGAGTCGAATATTATCAACCAATGAAAATTATTTATGTTTTGATTATTTTTGAATTCTTATGTTTTTGTTTTAACCCTTATTTTACCCTTTCAACTCTTACTCTGACATCATGTTATTTACACTTCGGGGGTTAATATAATTACTACAACATGAAAAAAGTACCAATAAATGAGTAATTAATAAAATTTTAAGACTAATCTCAATTATTTTTCTGAATCATATATTTTTATAAAATTTATAAAATTTAATAATATATTATTTATTTTAAAATATTAATAATGTGAATTTTAATATTATTCATTACTTGAATTTTTAAAAATGTTATAAAAACATTTTATCTTTGAACTAACTCCTTTAAATGGACACTAAAATTTAAAAGTTATCCATAATTTTTTTGGATGGTTTTAATTATTTAAAAATTATATTTATTTTAATATTTTTAAAATCATTTTTTATATTTATATTAATTAAACAATTACTACATCATCATTTCATAAGCCTTTAAAGTATAACTTTATTTCCTAAAAATTAAAAATAAATTATGACGATAAGAAAACATTTTATATTTAAAATGAATATTTATAATAGAATTTATATTTTTTATAACTCTATATTAAAAATTATATAGTTATTAAAAATATGAGTATGACATCTTTAGCTTTTCTTTAAATAAAATATAATAAATTTCCTACTCTCATTCAATTGGTTTAAAAAGGTTATAATTTTATACCAAGGATGATTATGGTCTATCACAACTCATACAATTAAATTAGATTAAGTTTTTGGGTAATTTTATATTATTTATAATATCATTTTTACCCTTAATTACCCTATTCACCTTTTATCATGTTAATAAAAAATTACTAAATTTACTATTCAAAAAGAAAAAAAATAAAAGAAAACTATTTACATAATTTGGAACCTATGATTAAAAATATGCATTCCATTCTTAAAAATTCAAAAAAAATGTTTCAGTAATTAATTTAAAATTAATCCCATTGATGTGGTGAGAAAACAAGTTATTAATGTTAAAACATGCAAAATAATGAAATGTTTTTATATTTAAATTCAATGTAAAATTGATTAAAATGACCTATATTAGATTAAATGATAATTTTTTTTTATCTAATTATACTTTATAACCAATCCAAAATATAATTCAACATAATACATTATTGCATTCAAAAAAATTGTTTTTAATTAAAATTTTGTATTTTTACTATTCATTAAAACATGAAACTTATTAGAAAAATACCAAAAATTAAAAAAAACTAAATTTTTATATTACAATTTAAAATAAGAAGTTTATTATTTCATATAAAATGTATAAAAGTGTCAAAAATTGGTTTTAAAATGGAATCTCTATTAAAAGGTGATAAAATTATATAATTTTTTTAAAATATAGGTTTATATGCATAAAATTGGGGGTTTTCTGATCCTATGCCTATAAAATATATTTTATAAATACAAAAAATATTTGGTTGAATATATAGAATATATATTTAATTAATAATATTTCACTAATTAAAATTAATTTAATTCATTAGGACAAAATGACTTTGGGAGAATAAAAAAAACTATTTCTTTTATGATCAATTGGTATATATTTTCATTTATAATTATTTGGTAACCAATGAATTCATATTATAAACATTATATTTTTATAAATTATTTAATACTATTAATAATAATTAATTTAAGGTCTAGTTTATATCTTACATTATTAAATAATGACATTTTAATAAGATACTATTATTCGATAAAAGTCAGTATTGCGTGTAATGCAAGCTATCAAAGGAAATAAAAATTGTGTGCAACAAAAGATGAACATAGTGTTATGTATAATTAATGATAATCTAGTATTATGTGTAGTTAAATTTTATATTGGTATTTCATATAAAGCAATCCAAATATTGTGTTTTTCGTATAATAAAAGCTAAATTTTCTATTGTGTAAGATAAAAAATATCAAACATAATAAATTAATTCAAAAAAAAAAAAAATTCACAAAATATTGTGTTGTTACACCCCTTAAGGGGGTGTGTTGTTGTATGAAATAATTTTTCACAACACATTTTCACCTCATATGTAGAAAAAAGAAATAATATTTATAGATTGATGGAGAAACCACCATGAACTACAACGTGTCCTCTATCTAGACTCCATAAACTTGGTTTTCACTTAGTTCAATGATTTAGGACACATTAACTCATTTTTGGAATTATTTTTTCCCAAAATTAAATATTATTCTTATATATGGGGTCATAATTCAATGAATCATGTTTTATAAACAACATCCCCCACAATCTAGAAACATAATCTTAGACAACACCCCTCCTTGTGAAAATTCCCTTATGGTAATGTAATAATATACTACCTATATAATTTTATCCATTAACACATGAGAACACACCGAATCTAGTTTTTATTGAAATTCCATATCTAATAAGACCCAAAATACACCCATAACACAATCTAAACACCCATACTTTTATTTTAATATAAAATATTAAATAAACCTATCCTATAGGATGATGAATGTCAAAAAAATCACCTAGTTCACCAACCCTAAAATTTTTATATCAATACATTATAATAATTATATTGATCTTTCTATCTATGAGTGTCTAGCTTAGTTAATTTAGTAGTGGTATATACATCTTCAAAATGTGAATCATTAGCTCTTGATTCCATGTGGTATTTTCTTTTCCATGACCTTGTTATACTTCATGGTAAATAATTCCCTTAGGAAGTAGGGGTGTAGGTTGATTGTATCCACTGCAAAATTGAGAGTATTGAGACTCTAAGTTGCACCATTAATTTCTTGAAACTTCAATTTTATTTTTAGTTGGACATTTATTGTGGGATATAATTTTGGATAGAAATACGAATCATGGGATAATCTAAAATCAATTTCAATACCTATTTTATTTGAAAAATTATATCCCCACACTATTATCAATGTTATATATTAGTAATTTATGAATCTTATGAAGATACTAATTTCAATTATATATTATTCTCTTAAATTAATCAATTTACTCATCTTCACTCCTATTATGAGTGGGGATAATGGGTTAAAGTCTACATAGTTTGAGATAGGTATGAGGGAACTATTTCAGATCTAAGGGGTGACGACTAATCTTGTAATCATATAAAAGGTGGTGAATAATAAGGTGATTAAAACATTTAGTAATGGAAGATATAGGTTATTTTAGAGGTTGTAATCATTATATTGATGAGTATAGAAAATTTTAATCCTTAAAAGGTAGTTAGGATGAGAGAATTGCACTACATTATTCTAAATGATTATAGATTCATTACTTACAGTGTGGTAGAGTAAGAAAAACTATTCCTTTCAATAATTATAATTAAAAGTATTTCCACTTGTTTTGATCATTTTTTTATCTTTAGATACTCAAAATTACAACCCCATATATGATTGTGATCCATTTTCCTTAACAGTGTTAGACCTCACAGGATCAATTTATTAGGAAATAGTCTATATGAAGATGACCTCCATTTTGAATGCTGTGATAGTGTAATAAGAAATCATGACATATACATAAGTCAGTGGAAACTTCAATAAGGTAGGTATGATTTAGAAAAGGGCTTCTTTATGGATTTTTTAGTGATTTTTAGACTTACAAATTAATGATTGATCCTGGGTAAGATCATATGATAATGGGAGGTACTGTGTCAGTATCTAAAAACATTTTGTTTTCTTTATTTGACATTATTGATTCCCATTATTTTACTTATCATCATTTTGTGTTATTCATGGGGATAGAAGTGGTGTCCATATAAAATAGACTATGTATCTATTCTATATTAGTTCATAATTATAGGATCACTATAATATCTTCGAGACTTTTTAATGCTTATTAGAAACAACATCGATCTCATATTTAATATGGATTTATGGATATATTTAAGATCCATCTTAAAATTTCATTAGAGGTTAGTTTAGTGGTCTCATAATGGAACCCAATATGAAACTATGGTATTATTGGATTACCATACAGTTATATATGGGTGTTATTAAGTGAAAATTATTACTCTTACCTCTTATATGGTATATTTTGTTCTTAGATAATTTGAGTCCAAGTTACTAGAAGAATTAACTATTGTGGTAGCCTTCTTCTTCGATGTGTTTCCCAAGTATTTTTATAGATTTCTTCATAAATGCGAGGTAGATTTCTCAAATAATGTTTTTCATTTAAGTGATCAAATATCATTCTACTAAAATTGATAGGAAGAATGGTGTTAAACTTTTTTAATGTTCATATTGAGGTGAAAGATTTTAAGGATTTTATTCAGAATAATACTTCTACATTAGGTGATTATGTTCTATTAACTTATAATTTCAATGGACGTCTATTTTATTTCATATAATATGAAATTTTGAATTAGGTAACTATTAATAATTGATAACCATTTCATGAAATCAATGATTTTTCTGAACAATTATAATGGCCTAAATAATTTTAAAATATTTATTTAAGATCTCGGTATCACTAGCTTCATGTGGGTCCTGAGGATGATTCAAAAATAGATTTATGAAGTTGGTATGTAAATTTTGAATACCATTTTATTCATTTTGGAAAAAAAATGAACAAACCATTTTCATGGATCCCAATAAAATTAAGATTCATAAATATTTTGATAGATTTGATGTAGTCTTTGTAGATGACATAATACTATACTCAAAAAACACATAATGAGAATGAAATATGTCTCCATGTGATCTTGGTAATAATAATTTACTACAATGTTTATGTGAAACACTAAAAATGTATATTTTTAATTCATTATTTTATATTCCTATGTTATGTGGTTTGGTAATCTATAATTTCATAGTTTCAAGAAAAAGTATAAGTGGTAATCTTTTGGGAAGTTCCTAAAATCATATTTATAATTCATATATTCTTAGGTCTCACATGGTATTACCTTTATTTCCTTAATTACCATTTTTACATATATTCTACTATTAACACTCCAACAAATAAATAATTGAAGTTAATATTTATAAGTGTGAAATGTATTTTTAGGAGTTAAAGAAGAATATTATATAAATATATATCCTACTTTTCTAGAAACAAATAAAATATTTGAGGTATAATATGGTTATTATTATGTGGGTATTAAATGAATATTGATGATTGATGATAACATGGTAGCCTCCAGATCAAGACAGTTATGACCTCATGAGAGGAATTATACAACACATGAAATAGAACATGTTGTTCTTGATCTGCCTTTAATTTCTTGAGGCATTATTTATTTATTGAGTGTTTTTATTTATAACATAAAATTCTCAAATATATCTTATATTAAGACTATATTAATTTTAGATAGTGTTGGTGGGTTAATTATCTATAATCATTCTATTTAAATATTCTCTACATTCTTGGTAAGAGAAATTTTATAGCCGATACCCTTACTAGAAAAATCCAACCCTAGAAATTATAAAAATCATAAGATGAATTTAGGATTATGTCTATACTATCACACATTTATATAGATATTTTTGATAATCAAGGTAAAATTTATTTATACTAAATAAATATTTCATCATTGGTTTTGGATGAGGTCATGGATTCATAGATCTCTGAAAAAAATTGTATAATTATTTAAGAGAGGCATGATAGTGGGGTAATACAATAAGGATGATTTGAACTTCATTATTCCTTACACTATATTCATGGATGATCTATGTCAAGTGTCAATATATGAGAATAGGTTGTGAATGGATTTTATTCCATTCATAATACAATAAACCTGTGAATGTCTAAAATGTATCAGGATATGTATAGACTATTCTAGTTTCCTTTAATAAAATATGAGATTATGGGAAATGTGTATTGCTGTCTCACAAGTAATTATATTAAAGAAGAATATTAAAAACATAGTGGTGAGTTTCAGCCTCTTCTTGTAACTAATTAGAGTTTGGTTGATATTACCATGTAATTTATAATATGTTGACCTCATTCCCCAATTTTCAATGACACAATATATTTAATTATTGATAACTTATACATGGAATATTATCTTATTCATATCTTGTAAGTATATTGTTGTTATGATTTGAGATACCACTATATTAAAGAAATTGTAATACTCTATTGGGTGCTGGATAACATTATATCAGGATAGGTTCCTAGGTTTTCCCATTATTTTTTGCATGGATTGAAAAAATATCTCATATCACAAGTGGATCTAGGCTCCACATACTTCCCTATAGTTAATGGTAATTCAAATAGAAATATTATTGTTCTAGAATATTTGTTTCATGCATATATCATTGATTTTGGTGGCTCTTGGGTGAGTTAGTTACCACTCATGGAATTTCTGTACAATAATAAATATATGTTTTATAACTTGATAAACCCATTTGAGGCACTATATAACATGATGTTTAATTATCCTCTATGTTAAATATAGATTAAAGATCCATCATTCATTGGACTTGTCAATGTTCACTAGATTATTAAGTGAGTAATTTCGATCTAGATGTGATTGAAAACTACCCAAAATTCCAAAAATATTATGCTGATCATAGATTATGACCTTTGGAATTTCTATTTAGTGATCACATTTTCTTATAAGTTTCTCCTTGATTGGGTCATAGACATTTGGGGAATCAAAGAATGCATACTCCTTGTTTCATTGGACCATTTTTTAAAATAGTGTGTGTTGAGTACTTGGCCTATTTATTATATTCTCCTTTATGGTTTGTTGATTATAGTAATTATTTTCATGTTTTAATGATAATAAATTACATACCTAATCAAAATCATGAGGTTTAGTATAATGACATAGAGTTATATCCTTATAGTATCTTTATATAGAAACTTGTACCTATCATCGACAGAAGTGAGAAAGGCTAGTGAAGAAATATAATTCCCATTATATGTGTATAATGGTAGTAGGGTTTGAATTAAAATCAAATATAAAAATATAAACATGTGATGGTCACCCAATGGACATTTCCTTTCCCTAAGAAGGATAGATGATGATTCTCTTAAATGAGAATCCATATGTGGGGAGGTTGTAATGACTTGTACCCTTCCATGTTAGTTTTAAGTATTAGTATTATACTCACAATTTAATTTTCAATTGAATGTTTTAAGAGGGATTAGAGGATCTATTTAGAAAGTTATATAAATAAATAAGTACCTTGAGTGTATTAGAAACACCAAGCATGTAGTGGGCTTATACAAGGTACAAGGTGGGGGTCCTATTGCTGTGAAGATTTTGTTAAGTCTATTGAGTACCCAGTGGACCTATGTAGGAAAAAATGTAGAAACCTTAAAAAAATTTATATAATGAAGTGTAATATCTTCTATTCACACTATTAATTAGTTTCTTATATAACTACAACCAGATTTCTTTTCTCAAAACCACACCATTATTCTATTTGTTTAGTTCTAGGTATGAATATAATAATTCTACTTCCTGTTATAACAAGAGTATGTAAACATAAATCTAAAGGTGATCTTGAATAATTCATGGTTTGATTTTTTTTCTTACTTTGGTAGTAGAATAAATATTTATTGGTCAATCATAGTTTTCTTAACAATCCAGTTGAATTATATTAATTCTTACAGGATTAGGGGCTTGTTTTTTTAGGTTATAGAGGGAAACCCTCTTCTCTCTCTCATAATATCACAATGTGAATTTTTTAGGTGATATGACAGAGTGAGGGATGTCTAGACAATTATTTTCAATAAATTAAATTCTTATCAAAATTAATTTCATAAGACTAAACTAAACATGGTCTTTCCCTCTAACCTATAAGAATAAATATACCTAAAATTTAATATTGGCCAATGAAATTATATTTTTTATAGTGATATTATAATCTTAATAGTTATATGGAATTTTCATGGTTAATTTGCATGATAATTCATATTTTATCCATGTACATGGTTATAATTTTCATACATGTTTAAGCATGAACCCATTTTCTCTTATTGAATGATCCATAAAAACTATAAATTTTTCTATGATGTTGTTATATGATAATATTATCATTTAAACCTTTTTGACATATTTTTATTCATGATTCAGTAAATGTATAGCCATGTTCAACATTATAAATTGTATATATAGGTTATGGAAATTATTTTGTCGGATTCATTATGATACTTGTGTTTTGATTTCAAAAGGATACTTTGAATATACACATGATAAATTTTTCTATAAAAGGAGAGTGGCCTTATATAGTGGAGGGATAGGTATATATAAATATATATGGTTATGAATACACACACACACACACACATTTAATCCTAATAGAAGATAACTAACCTATGAGGTGAGGGTGTTATAAAGATATATACTACAACTATTTACAAGGAGAAAGTGGAACATGGGGTAGATGATTACCGATATATATTGATATTGATATTTATATATACAAATAATCCTATAAAATATGAATTTTGAAAGCAAAACCATATAGTTAACTCCCATATTATGGACATATACTCTAATTATAATTCATTATTGACTCAAATAAGGATTTAATAATGTGGAAAAATATTCATTAATATATCACTAAATAATACTCTATATTGGTAGTTTGATATATATAAATTTCTAAAAATATATCCCGATTACTTGATCATTATAAAACACTAATAGAATATTTATGTTTAATTATTATCTACCTATGTTATATTATTTTATTTCATATTTTTATTTATGATAGAATAGTCATGGTTAGGTGGTGTCTTACATGGGGCATAACAGATTCACACTAGAGAAGTGCTTATTTTGGAATTAATATTGAACTTGTTTTACTTAAAATATTTAAAGTAAAAGCACATACTTACTAGGTTTTAGAGTTATAAATCATGAGAGGACATGAAAATTAGAATGTGGGGATAGGGTAGCCTTTTTTATAATTTTTTCATGGATTTATGTGGAATATGAAGAAGGGTTATTAGTGGAATTTCACATGAGATATCATAACCACAAAAATTTATTTTATGAAAATTATGGGTTTATTCTTATATATTTTATTTTTATATATACATATAGTTTAGTTTCACCCCTTGAATTATTTTATTGTATATTTTTAACTCTTCTATAGTTTCAATGTATGTTTATATATGAATTGAATCATGTGTTGACAAAGTATACAATGAAAACGTATCTATAAGTGGACCATTTATTAATTTATTTTTATCCAATTAAATAATGGGTAACATTAAAATATCATAATGACCTCATATTTATTATTATTCATTATTTTTATAAATATAAAAAAGGTAAAATCATCTCCCACATGAGAATTTTGAATTCCTCCACCTTTGTGCTAAAATATGACGATTGGGGGGGGGCTTGAGGTCTTGTGACAATATAGATTGGGTCTATTAAAGAATATGGGTTAGGTTATTACACATACAAAAGATAATGCATATAACCAGTAACTATTTAGAAGTATGAGGAATAAAGTTTATATATATTTAATAAGAAATAGAAAAAATATAAAAAATTAAAAAAATATACACCTACAATTACCTATTTTTAAAATATTATTCTTTAATTGATACTTTTTTAATAAAAATAAGAATTCAAGATAAAATGACTTGAAAAGTTGAACCATTCAATGGTTAATGAAATAATTTCATGGTCAATGGAAATATGCATTATTCTTATATGTTTTTAGTTTGAAGAAGAAAAAAACAACCTCAACACCATGAGTTGTAAATGGATATGAAATCATGGTATAAGATATTTTTAATAAAGTTGGATTAATTGATTATTATAAAATAAGTTTGATAAAAAAGATTATGTTATTGTACAAAAAATAATAATGGGGAATTTTGAAAACAATATTGACTCTTTTGGTAGATTATAAGAATTATACTATATTTTATAGATTTTTTTAAATAAATGAAAAGTGTTTTACATTTCACATGCCATTTATTTATAGAAAATGATATTCATATAAATATAAATACAAATCAAAGGTGATAAAAAATATATTGTGGTTTTGACGATATGTAATAATTATAACATAATAAAATATAATTAAATTTAGGGTGATTGAGATTTTGAGTCTTGTTTTCTAGAAATAATGGTTAAATAACCTATCTAGTCCATGTTATATTTTTATGAAGACATTATTTTATTAATTAAAATGAAATAAATTTTTTATCTCATTCATATTTATATTGAAAAGATAGATTTAAATGAGATATAATTTCACTATTTTGGAAAATGTTAGCTACCAATTAACGGGTATTAGAAAATTTTATCTACCAATTAATGGGTATGGAGGATATAAAATAATAGAGAATATCATAGAGGAATATAAAATATTATCCATCTATTATACTTTTAGAAGATTTAATATTATATATTTATATCATATAATAAATTAATACACACACACACCCAGATATATATATATATAGTGGAGAATATATGAGTAAGATATAACTTATATGATTGGAATTAAATTAGTTTTCATCAGAATAATTAACTATAAATTAGGTTATACAATGAAAAACTAATATATTTCTATGGAAAATAAATAAATGAAGAAAATCATCACCCCCTCTATAGTGTAATTGAAACACTTATTTTTTTCTTCAATTTAATTGACTATGTTTAGAAAGAAATTATAATATTTTTATCAAAACAATGAGTAGATAAAGAAAATGTAGAATAAATACTTTTTTCCTTATAGAGTACCAACATAAAACATTGAAATCATAAATAGAGTCTATATAATTTTTCATAGACACAACATTGTCTGTGAATTTTTTTGATGTGTCCTATTAGGTGAAATAATTAAAATCCTTATGCTATTGTTATTTTTTATTCATTATAAGGTCACTATAAATTTGTATTACACTTTATAAATTCATTATTTCATATCTATTTATATTATTATCAAGTTTAAAGGATTTTTATTGGAATAAGTTTCAATTTTATTCACCCTCCTTTTGGTATCTTTGAGACCATGACTAAAATAAGTGGTAACATATTCAAAATGATTATTCATGGTATATCTATTAATTGAAAAAATATAAATAATTTTTCTAAAGAAATATATAATAGAGTGATTGTAAATGGAGTATCATTCCTTAACAAAATGAATTATATAATATGAAATAATAAATCATTCTATCATCTAAGATCTATGTGTAGCAATATTATCTCTGTAGCTATACTTGAGAAAAAATCAATTATCTAATGAAGATATATTTAGTAGAATAAAAAACTAAATATAAATAAAATGTACTAAAAAATGTTGTCCATATTTGTATGAAATCATATATATTTTATGGTAGTGATTTGAACACCCTAAAGGGAAATATATGAAAAATCATTCATTTCTTGTTACAGTGACTATTGTTTGAGTTTCTTCCATATAACCGACTATATCTAATAAATTGATATACCATTTCTTATATAAAGTTATATGTTTAAAATCTTATCCTAGTCAATAATTTTTATTATTTTTTATAACATTAATGTGATAATACCATTATAGTACTAATCACATCAACAAATTATAATATTTACCTATTATAATGAGAACATAGAGATTCCATGATGATATTTTTGAAACAATGTCATATGATTGTGATATATCACACTAAATGTATATAATTGATGATTAATTATCATGTTTTGGGGGCTTCTAAGTGTTGAAAATTTTTCTCATTAAATTCACATGTAACACTCTCAATGAATAAGTAATGAGAAAAAAACATAAAAAATTAATATCATGTATTAAATGTGTTAATATAATTTCTATATTCACGTGTAATGGGTGATAAATTTTACATTATTGTTATCATATATGAAAAAATACATATATTAATGTACAAAGGAAAATTGGGATGAAATATTTCCATATGGGGTATCAAAGTTTCAATACTTCATTGGTGAAATGAAATTAATTGAATGGTCAGGAGAAGGTTGTTTCCATTCTGTGTAATGGAAAAAGATATCACTGTCCCATTGATTTAGATGATAGTGTATCAGTAATATCCATGGATATAGTAATTACCATATGGGTTTTTTGTTCAATGTCAATGAATGATATGTTAAAATTATCGAATAATAAAATGTGTTTAAGCCTATTTCATGAGATATATATTGATAAATTTATTATTTTACACATTAGAATTTTTCAGATTATTTCATTGGAATGACCCATATTTTATTTTTGTAGGCCACAATGTATTTCTAGATATTGATTTTGGCCTATGGGCTGGACATAATGCCATTATAAAAATACAATATAGGGGTACACACTATGTGTATCCCGATACTCATTATATTCAATAAAATATTTATTTATGATAATATTTCTTCCCAATTTTTATATTAATAGCTATTATATATATTTATCATAAATTCAATCACATGATTATTCAGGATTGGAATATTTTATTTTAATATCACATTTTTTATACATAAGATACATAAATATAATATTTATTACTAATATGTGTGAATATAATATTTATGTATTCATATGTTATTTGAATAAAATAAATATTTATTCACATATTATGGAAAATATTTTTTATATAAAATGAACATTATTTTGTTGTTCATTATTTAATAATACACATGGGAATATTTTTATCGAAATAATGATACAATAAATATGATTTTAATATCATTTATACAAATAAATAATTATTTTTTAATAAAATTTTGTTATAATAATTTACGTGACCTAAAATAATAATAATTTGATAGTTATTTTATCAAAGGAGGTATGGATTTTTTATTGGTGGAAAATAAAACGAATGACCAAATTAATCCTCATTTAATTTTTAACCTATGTATAAAGATCAATTTATTCAATGGGATGCATATGTGAATAAAGTTCTATCTAAATCACCTATCATAACCTAGAGAGATAATTATAGATAATCCTCCCTCTTCAATAAATTTTTAAAGAGAAATAAAGATATTAGAATTAAGTTCAAACCATATAAAAATGTTTATTCCCTCATGCTTACACCTGAGTTACCAGGAATGATGTTAGGATAATTTTGGAACATGTGTAGACATTATAAGAATAGTTTTCATTTAGATTCTATAAGTTATGATAATTTCAAAAAAATGGGTAATCCTGTAGGATCTGTTAACAACAAGTGAAAATAGAATTAAAAAATAAAATAATATATATATATCTATATATTACTTAAGAGAATAATTATAAATAATGTGTGATGAACCTAAGAAAGGAAATTAGGCCATTTATTATTGTATAGTTGAAATTGTTTAAAATAGACATTACTACCTAATACATCCACCATGTTTGGATCCACGAAGTGGTATCAGAGTGATAAGAATAATTTAAAATTATTATTTAAAATTTAATTATTTAAATTTATCTCAAGGGTATAGTTCTGGTTCTATTGATCATGTATACATGTGAATTAGGGTTCATGTGGTCCTGAATGGATCAATGATATAGAAATATGATTCCGAAGTACATATTTTATTTATTTATTTTAATATTTGTAAATAAATAAATAGATAAAATAACTATAAATTAATGGTGTGTTTTACTAGATTAATGTGAGGAATTTATTTTTTAATTTTGTTATAATTAAATTTTTATACATAAATGAGTCTATATTATTGATATATTATTAATATATATTTATGTATATTTATATATGTATTTATGTTTATTTTTATATATATTTTATCACAAGAAAAAACACATTTCACTATGAGAAAGGGGTGTAAGTCACCCCTTTCCCCCTTTTAAATCCAGTTAATGAAGGGGGTTATAACATGAATAAAATAAACAAAAAATTAATACATGACCAATGCATATAACCATGATCCACCTTGAAATAACTTATATATATATATATTAATTATTATCCATATATATATTAAAATTTTATTTTTTCAATGTTCTAGAATAATGTATAGGAGATCCAAAGTGGTGTCAAAGAGAATATGTCTAACCATAAAAATGATTTGAATTAAATTATAAATTGAAATTAATTTATATTTATGTAAGGAAATTGAATTGAATTTTAAATTTTATTCATTAGAAAACTTATTCCATTTTTAATGATCATGAGTTAGATAAACCTATACTTGTTTTTATTTATTTATGTAATTTATTTTAATTATTTAATTCTATAATTTTTGAATAATTATTATTAGTTTTTTTGAAATCTATCTATTTCCTCTTATCCTATAAATTGTTCAAGGGATTTTGTTTTGACATTTAATTTTTAAATACAATTCATGTTAATCCTGATCCCATCACCTATGTTTGTATACAATTATAATGAGGATGTCACTTGATGAGGTTGTTCAAGTGATGAACCAAAGAAAAATCCATACAATGGTGAATATAAAAATGTTGATACATTTGAGAATAGAGGATGTTGTAACTTGAGTCGATATAAACTGAAGCAGTTTTTATTCTTAGAGTATAGGTTGGTTTATTATCATTTGGTAAACCAATTAGTATTAAAGGATCATGGTCATACCATTTTTATTTATTTATTTTTGTGATGTATGGTTAATTGTGTATATGTATTATGTAATGTTTATTTGATAGTTAAACACAAGAGAAAAAATATTTTTAAGAAAATGTTAATATAAAACAAAATAATAGTGACGGGGAATTATTATTTTTACTATGGTTTATTGTTTATACAAGTTATCAAATAAGATAATTAACGAGAATACATGGATAAAATTATATATTTTATTAAATTGTAAAATAATATTCTATAAAATAAAATGATATGTCATTACACTCCATTCATTACCAATGTTAGAATACAACCATTGGTTGAAGATATTATCTAACCCTCCTCTTGATAATTTTATTATTAGGATTTTTTTCATAATGTATCTATTTTCAACAAACCATATTAAAACAAGAGAAGAAACTCTATTATGTTTGGTGAAATATAGAGGAATGTTTTGAAAAAATCATAAATATTATTTTTTGATTAGAGAGTCCCCTCAATGCTACAGGGATATCCAAACAACATGATATCTGATATCTAATTACAATAGTTGTTAGAATTTAAAAAAATAGTAAAATACCTAAATTATTTAATAATTAATAATTTCATAATGGTTAATCAATATAAAATGAAATTGGATATGTCTATTTATTAAAAATAATTTAAGGTAATGTAATGAACATGTTATCTATATAATCTTTTTTAGATAATAAAAATGTTTTTACCTGTTAAAATTTATGTAACTTTGTTTTTCAATGTGGTTTGATAGGAGTTGTATACAAGTCAGAGTACACCTTCATTTTTCCTGATCCTGTGGTTCCACAATACCACTTTCCAAAGTTGGGAAACTTTTCACCACTGAGGTTGATGGTATCTGATCCGTGAAAGGAATGAGATGATGGGATGTTGGCCATTACTTCTATGGATTCACTGATGGAGTTAATTTTGATGTCCAAGTCTCCCTCATAGATTTAGGACATTCTCATGATTCCTATTCTTGACTCAATATTTATGTGGACACAACTTAATTAATTTACTCGAATACTTAGTTGGGTAAACACTATATTTTAGAGTGGATGAGTCTCCATGAACCGTTATAATTTTTTTGGTATCTTGGGAATATGTAAATATCTTGCTCATAATTGTCCATGATGGTATCCTCTAAATACCAGATAAAACATATTAGGCTCATGAACTAGAGAATATCATGCCCGTCACATGATTAACTCATAATCATCACATGATACATCATGTTCTCATAAAAAACAAAAACATTTACTCATAAGAATCATGTGCTCATCTCACAAGGAATCCCATTATTGTCACATAAGGAATGGTAAAATATTATGGTAAAATATTAAGAGGAGATAAAATAGATACCATACTGATCATATTGTCTTCTTATGATAATAACATAAATAATATCTTACTCACTGCATGAGGCATTTAGTGCTCATGACATAGAAAAAGAATCAAAGCTTCATATCCTAAAAGAAGAGAAGATAGAAAATATGAATTTTACATAGGTTTCTTATGCCCATTAAAAGAGAATCATAGGTTCTTCACAAAAGGAATAAGAGGATCATCACATAGGGATAAATTTATAATGAATTATGAGGGGGTTGTTTTATAATCATCATATAGGAAATCTTATTCACATCATATAAGAGTGGGATCTAAATTTTCTCATCAAATAATAGTTGTTCACGATATAATTTATAATTTATAAATTTCTACAAAGACTAATTATGTATGGGTCGAACACAAATTAAAATCCTTTATGGATACCATATAATATAAATTACTGTGAATACTTTTGGAAGTTTGGAGAGAGTTAGATTATTCTATATAAAAATTATCACGATTTAGAGACACCTCCACCCGAGGAGAGATAAGATGGTGGTGATGTAACGAACCAATGTTTTTAAATGGAAATTCACTTATCATAAGTATGTCATAAAATCTAATGAAAACAAAACACAATGAACCAAAAAGTTTTAAGTGAACTTTAAACATAGGTTTGTCACTTCTGTGTTTGGAATTTCGAAAATCAGACACACACGGTTGTGACCAGTAAGTTATTTGAAGTCCGATAAGAAAAACTTATTTTTGGTGAATAATAACCTACCCTTGAGAACAGTAACATAACCTTATGAATAATGATATACCCTAATTAATATTAACCTTACCTATGATAGTATTAAAATAATAATCAAGTGAAATTATGAGGTACTTGTATTTTAGAATAAGTAAATGAATGTTTTAAAACTGGGTTTTAATAATAAATTATGATTTTAATTAAATATTAAATTAATCATATTTATAACATTATTTTTGAAAAATGGACTTCATATTTGGATTATATACATCTAAAAATGTTTAGGGTTAATTTTTGGGATTTTTCTGAAATACTGGAATTTTTGATGAATGGTAAAATCTGACAATTCACAATAAATTATAAATAATTGATTAATTGAGTCATTGATGATGATATAATGATGTAAGACCAATTGGTTTGAAGTCATAGGAATTTATTAATGTTCTTTTTCATGTAATACTTACTATTTCTTGTCTTTTAAGAAATAATAAAATAATGATAAATAAATTATGAAAACCCTCCTCCCCACCACTATAAATACCACCCATTCTTACCTCTTCTCTTCACTCCTCTCAAGCCTTGAACCTGTCCAATATTATTCCCAATTCTATCCCCAAGATCCTCCCAAACTTCCAAAATCCCCTAGACTCTTCAAAATACCAAAACCTCTCCCCTTAATAGGTTCTCAATGGAGGAAGTTTCAAGAGGTAAATTCCTTTTTCCAATTCCTTCTTTTTTTTTGTTGTTTTCTTTTTGTTTCTTTCCTCACCTCCTTTCACACAAATAGTATGATAACTCAAGTGACATAAATGTACTAGATTTTTTATGATAATGATATATTTCATTATATTCTATCCTTTCCCCATATTTTATTTGAAAGGAATGAAAGCACCGTTTGAGATGTGCTAATTTATCACATTCAGGGACAACGATTTATCAATTTCTATTATCATATTTAAACATGGACATGAAAGCATTTTTGTTATGGTTTAACAAGATTATATATATTTAATATATTCTATTTTTATTATTTAATATTTTTGTACAAATGGTATTAATTTATAAATCAAAACATTTTCTTTGAAATCAAACCCACCAATTAACAAAAACGGTTGTCACTTGGGTTTTATATAATAGTTCAACTTCACTCTAAGTAACCAAATTAAATTTAAAGCCATGTAATCTCATTTATGTTCAATAATATAATATAACTTCAATTATGGACAACCAATTTCATCTTACATGTTTATCCAAACATAAATATAAGTGAACCGGTTATTGAAATCAAGTAAACAAATGAGCCCGAACAATGAAATTGAACCTCATAACCAATCAAAATGGTTATGAATAAACTTAAAATTATTATAGTAAACAAATTAAATATAGAAGGGGTTATGTAATTGTTAATTAATAAACCTAATTTGTTTATTTAGGTCTTTAGTAACAAGTGGATAACACCAACGGATTTAAGGTAAGGGATCCTCCCCATTTCACTTTTATTTCAATATTATTCTCTATGTTATTACATTTTATGGGTGATCCCTAATTATGGGGAATTATTTATCACCTTAAAAATACTAAAATCATGATTTATATGTTTTTATAAACCCCATTCTCTATCAACAAATCACTTTTAGGTACACCCGATACCATGCCAATAATCCGTAATGAATTATACCTGAACCTCCTTTACTCCTTCAGGTTTCTCTATATTTATTTTTACCAAAATAAAGTTGTCCATTATTTTTATATACAACATATACATACTATTTATATGCTCTAAAATCATGTTCCAATATCCATCCCTTATTATCTTTTGGGGATATACATAATTTTTTAGTGATTCCCACATCAATACCCCTGATAAGCAATCATTTATTAAGGGAACTTCCTGAATTACTACCCAATTTCATGTGAAATATATATTCTGTTTTAAGACACCATTTTATTTATAAAATCAGTATTTTTATTATTAAAACCATATTTGTTCAATTCTGGTTTTAGATAAAAGATTGTTCCATTTTCTATTTTAAAATCTCTATAGTATTTTCCTTAAAACCACACAAAATGTTTTAATGCTAAAATTTCCCAAATATATTTCTTAAAATTTGTCACTCCTTTTTAAAATCACATACCATGATATATTCCTATATAATTTCCATGTATAATTACCTTCTTTCATGGAAACTTTCATGATATTTCCATTGGTTATGATTTATGTCATGGTTGTAGTACCTAATTCTTTCCATGGATACCCTTATGTTTATGTATGGTTGATTATGTATGATTAATGGTGTGGAAAGATTATTTAGATGTAAATAATATTCATAAAATTTTTGATATGGGTGTACACAGATAGATCTCTAATGCATTGGGTAAAGTTAAGTCTCATGAGATGCGATGTGAAACGATATTGGCGGTTAGCCTTGACCCGTACTAAAGAAATGTCTTTTGATTCTACCACATTTATATGATTCCATGTTTATATGATCCTGTGATTATATTATATGATTTTATATGTTATATGATTTTTTATCATTATGTCATGCCTCCTAACTCATGTTCTTAATATGTATTCGTATGTTCATTCCCTTACTGGGCTTTTTAACTCATCCCTTTGTTCATGTGTTCCCCAGGGTACCCTATACAGATGTAAGGGCTCAAAGGAAGTTAGGAGCTATTTATGGAGATTAAATAAAGAAATAGTTTTTTGAGCCCCATGTTTTATGCTTTATGTTTTATGTACCTAGTCTTCCAATACACTATAATTAACAATCCTTTTCTTGTACTCTGATGTATAATTATGCTTAAAATCATGTAATGTCATATATAAAAGGCTTGGGTCACTATAGTTGGTATCAGAGGATGGTCTAGTTATTTTTGGATATTAGGAATATATAACCTTATTGATAACATTAACGATGAGACAAAGTATAATAAAACATCCCTAAATTTTGGAAAGTATAGAGTAAGTGGTTTATCAAAAAAATACATCCATGTTTGGATTGGAGCAGGTAGAGGTGGCTCTATCATAGATGTACCTAGGAGTGAAAACTTGGACAAAGAGTTTCAAGCTTGACTCAGCGTATCTTGGTACACAACAATGGGCGTTGCTACAGGGTTGGTAATGACACTCCCAGGGGATATGATTAGGTAGATTCATGAGCTTAGTACAAACCATTATTAAGGGACAAAAAAAATTTCATAAGAATATAAGTCAAGAAATAGATTGAAGAAAAACTAGATTTAAACCTAAAGAATCACAAGTTAAGATGTACTTATTATTTATAAGTTCATCCCTTTATATTAAAAGTTTTTTTATACTCAATAGCTAAGTATTAAAGACCTCTAATTATAAGTTACCTTTCTTCATTAATGATGGGAAAAATAGAAGAACACGCTCCAAAAACCAATGTGATTGGAAATGTAAAGATTGCCCTAATGATATGATTGATATGAAAGGAGTGGGTGCTCAAAACTTCCTGACAGTACTTGATCAGTTAGATCAAGTTATGAATAATAACTTGAATCATACGGAATACCCTCCTCCTCCAAGGAAAGAGCAAGTTTCTGTAGAATACTTCATGCCAAAAAGGCCTCCCATGTTTAGCAAATCTTTTAATCCCATCCTCACAGAACAATGTATTAAATCCATTAAAAAGATATTCTCCATCCTCTAGTGCTCAGAAGAAGAAAAGGTTGTACTGGCAGTCTATCGTTTTGATGGAGAAGTTGATCGGTGGTGGACACTGATCAAGAATACAAAGCCTCAAGAGGAAATTGATTCCATGGCTTGGGATGAATTCAAGAGGATGTTTTTCGACAAATATTTTCCTCAAAACCTTCATATCAAGATGGAAATAGAGTTCCTCAGACTCAAGTAGAAGGAAGATGAGTCAATTGGGGCGTATGAAGAAAACTTTACAAGTATTTAAAGGTACACCTATAGCTTTGTCAAGAACACTGAAATCAAGGTGGACCAGTTCTTTAGTGGACTAATGGAGAGTCTACGAAAAGCGTTGGTGATTAGAGACTTTAACAGTTATGAGGATATTGTCCGTTTTTCCCTCAAGGTTGAAATAGAGATTGGAGACTCTCACTAGTCTCTTGGTCCCAATGAAAAGAAGGGGAAAATAGAGAACAACATGGTTGGTTCATCAAACAAATACCATGATAGAAAGAAGCCTGACTTTTCCTATTACAAAAATTGTGGGAAGATTCATCTTTGTAACTATATGAAGGGAACCAATAATTGCTTCAAATGTGGAAACTTTGGTCATCTGGACAATAACTGCTGAAGGGATATGAAAAATCCTGCAAATTTTGAAGAAGAAAGGAAGGTTCGGATCAACACTCTGCTAGCAGTGCAGTGTTACAAATATAAGGATCATGGGCATTATGTGAACAATTTCCCTAAGCCGAGGGTTTTTGGATGAAATCAACAACAACCTACAAGGAAACAAGGAAGGGATTAGGCTATCAAAACTACTATGGTGGATCCAGAAAATGATGTAGTGATAGTTATGCTAGTTATTCATTCAAGAATAGAAAATGTACTATTTAATTCTATTTCTATGCATTATTTCATATCTTTCAAGTTTAGTATAACTATTCAAAAACCACCTCAAAATTTGGAGGAAAAGTTATCTGTGTGAATATAGAATGGGGAAATCATTGGGTCCATGGTTTATAACTCCTCCTCAATTAACGTTTGTGGACTGAACCTCCCAGTAAATCTCTTCATACTTTCTTTTGTGGATTTTGATGCTATCATGGGAATGGATTGGCTATCTTTGTATAAGGCCATCATCAACTATCGGGAAAGGGAGATTACTCTTCACATCTCGAAGCATCATCTGATTCTTTACAAGTGTAAGGAGGAAAATGAGACTCCTTTAGAATATTCGTCTCAAGTGTGGATATTATTACCTTATGAGAAATAATTTATAACACAAATGATTGAGAAAAAGGAGAGAATCATGCTTGAAGACACGCCCATTGTGAGGAATTACACTGATGTATGCCCAAAAGAGTTGCCTGGTCTTTCTCCTAACCAAGAGGTTGAGTTCTCAATTGAACATATTCCTGGATCATTGTTTATATCAAAGACACCTTATAGAATGGCCACCATAGAGTTGGAAGAATTAAAAAATCAGTTACAGAAGAATATGGAGAATGGTTTTATACGCTTGAGTACCTCACCTTGGGGTGAGCCAGTCCACTTCGTCAAGAAGAAGGATGAATCAATGTGCATCTACATTGATTATCGTGAGATCAATAAAATCAAGATAAAGAACAAGTATCCCCTACCACAGATAGATGACTTGTTTGATTAGCTTCGTGGGACCAGTTATTTCTCTAAGGTGGACATTCTGTCGGGATATCATCAATTAAAGGTGAGTAAGGAAGATATTCCCATGATTGCCTTTCGAACGAGTTATGGACCATATGAATTCATAGTGATGCCATTAAGACTCACTAATGCTCAATAAATTTTCTTGGATTTAATGAATAGAGTCTTTATAAATTACCTTGAAAAATTTGTGGTAGTATTTATTGATGATATTCTGATATATTCCAAGACTAAGGAGGAACATGAGAAGCATTTGAATACTATGTTAAATACTTTGTTATGTGAGAAGTTGTATGAAAAGTACAGTAAATGTGAGTTTTAGATGGGGGATGTATCATTCTTACGGAATTTTATCACCAACAAAGGGATATATGTGGACCCTTCCAAGATGAAGGTAATTGAAGAGTGGCCCTGGAAAACTTCCATAACAAAGATCCATAGCTTTTTGGGTCTAGCTGGGTATTGTTGATGATTTATGAAGAACTTTTAACAATTTTCAAACACAATGACCAAGCTGACACGGAAGGGGGTAAAGTTTGTCTGGACGAGCGAATGTGAGGTAAGATTAAAGGAGATAAAGAGAAGTCTGATCACTGCACCTGTACTCACATTACAGAAAAGTAGAGAAAGTTTTGTGGTATGTAGAGATGCTTCAAAGAAAGGCTTCGGTTTTGTAATCATACAAAATGATAATGTGATAGCCTATGCCTCATGACAGTTGAATATCCATGAGCAGAACTACCAGATACATGATCTAGAGCTAGAATCCATGATTTTTTCCTTGAAGATATGGTGGCACTACCATTATGGTGAGAAGTGTGACATATACACCGACCATAAGAGCCTAAAGTATATATTCGCACAAAAGGAGATCAAAATGTGTGAAAGGATATGGTTAGAGCTAATCAAGGATTACGATTGCTCTGTTCTCTATCATCCTGGAAAGGTGAACAAGGTAGATGATTCTCTAAGAAGAAAAGAACCTACTACTCTATCCATGTTATGAATTGAGAAAGAACCTATATTCTTGGATATGAAAAGGATGGATTTATAAATCATAAGGGTAGGGGATACATCCCACCTAACCCAAATTATCGTGCAACAATCCATTCAAGAGAAGATTAAGGAAACACAAAGGGATGATGTGGAGTTAAAAAAGATGGTGAATGTAGTAAAAAAAGGTAATATTCAAGAGTTACAATTCAATGATGATAGTGTGATTTGGTTTGGAATGCGGCTTTGTGCGCCTTCATCAACTGGGATAAAGAAGGGGCTATTTGACAATGCGCATAGCTCAACATTCTCTTTCCATCCTAGGAGTACCAAGATGTACCGTGATCTCCAATAACAATTCTTGTGGGATAACATGGATAAATAGATTGTGGAATATATATCAAGGTTCTTAGTATGTCAGCAAGTTAAAACAGAGTGACAAAAGTCCAAAGGGATGATGCTACCATTTCCTATACCCATGTTGAAATGGGAGAATGTCACTATGGACTTTGTCACGAGTCTCCTGAAGACATCGAGGGGACATAATGCGATATGGGTTGTGGTTGAATGATTCACCAAGACTTCCCATTTTATCGCTATTCAGGAAGACCTCTCACTTGAAAAAAATGAAAAAATATATGTGAAGGATGTGGTGAGACTGCATGGTGTTTCCGTCTCAATTGTCTCTAATCATGATCTAAGGTTCACATCAAAATTCTGAAGGAGTCTTCAATATGATTTGAGTAATGAATTAAATTTCAGCACGACCTATCATCCACAAACTGATGTTTAATCTGAAAGGAATATTCAGACGCTTGAAGATATGATAAGAGCCTTCTCTCTAGAATTCAAAGGTGGATGGGATCAACATCTCCCATTGGTTGAGTCCTCATACAACAATAGCTTCCACTCGAGTATTCAGATGTATCCATATGAAGCTCTATATTGAAAGCGATGTAGAACTCCAACCTGTTAAGATGAAGTTGGAGAATGAAATTTACTAGGACCCGATCTTGTGCAAGAGATGTTAGAGAAGGTTCAATTCATCCAGAAAAACATCAAAGCTGCACAGAGTTGGCAAAAGATCTATGCTGACTACCGTCTAAGGGACTTGGAGTTTGACGTTGGAGATAAAGTCTTCCTTTAAGTATCACCATGGAAGAGAGTCATGTGGTTTGGAAAGAAAGGGAAGCTAAGCCCAAGATACATTGGACCCTATGAGATACTTGACTGCATTAGAGCCATGACCTATAGGATTTAACTTCCACAGAATATGGATTGAGTTCATGATGTGTTTCATGTATCACTCCTGAGGAAGTACATACCTAATCCCTCACATGTACTGAACTCAGAGGTGGTGTAGCTAGAATATGATTTCTCTTATGAGGAGTAACCAGTGAAGATTCTGGACCGAAGAGATAAGGTTCTACACAACAAGACAACCCACCTTTTCAAGGTTTTATGGAGTAACCCCAAGTTTGAAGAAGCTACTTGTAAACCAGATGAGGCGATGAAGGAGAAGTACCTTCACCTGTTTACAACTTAGAAAGTAAAATAAAATTTCGAGGGTGAAATTTCATAAGGGGGGAATAATGTAACAACCCAATGTTTTTTCAATGAAAATTACCTTCTCATAAGTATGTCTTAAAATCCAATGAAAACACAAAATAATGAACTAGTAAGTGCTAAGTGACCTTTAAACATAGGTTTTTCACTTCTGTGTTAGGAATTTCCAAAATCTGACATACACGGTTGTGACCAGTAAGTTTTTTGGAGTCCAATAAGAAAAACTTATTTTTTGGTGAATAATAACCTACCCTTAAGAATAGTAACATAACCTTATGAATAATGATATACCCTAATGAATAGTAACCTTACCTATGATAGTATTAAAATAATATTCAAGTGAAATTATGATGTACCCGTATTTTAGAATAAGTAAATGAATATTTTAAAACTGGGTTTTAATAATAAATTATGATTTTAATTAAATATTAAATTAATCATATTTAGAAAACAAATTTTGAAAAATTGACTTTATTTTTGAATTATATATGTCTAAAAATGGTTAGGGCGAATTTTTGGGATTTTTCTGAAATACTAGAATTTTTGATGAATAGTAAATCTGATAATTCACAATAAATGATAAATATTGGATTAATTGAGTCATTAATGATGATCTGATGTTGTAATCCCAATTGGTTCGAAGTCACATGCATTTATTACTTTTCTTGGTCATGGAATACTTACAATTCCTTGTCTTGAGAAGAAATAATAAATTAATGATTAAAATATTATGAAAACCCTCCTCCCCTACACTATAAATACCACCCATTCTTACCTCTTCTCTTCAATCCTATCAAGCCTTGTGGTTTCCAATATTCATCCCAAATATCTCCCCAAGGTACTTCTCCATGTCCAAAATCCCCTAGCCTCTTCAAAATACCAAAACCTCTCCCCTTAAGAAGTTCTCAAAGGAGGAAGTTTCAAGAGGTAAATTCCTCTTCCCAATTCCTTCTTTTCTTTTATGTTCTTTTCTTTTTGTTTATTTCCTCACCTCCATTCACCCAAATAGTACGCTAAATTTAGTAACATACATGTACTGTAATGTTTTTATGCTAATGGGATATTTAATTATCTTCTCTCCTTTCCCCACATTTTATTTAAAAGTAATGAAAGCACCGTTTGAGATGTGCTAATTTAGCACATTCAAGGACAACCATTTATCAATTTATATTATCATATTTAAATATGGTCATGAAACAATTTTTGTTATGGTGGAACCATATTATATATATTTAATATATCCTATTTTTATTCTGTAATATTTTTGTACAAATGGTATTAAGTTATAAATCAAAACATGTTCTTTGTAATCAAACCCACCAATTAACAAGAACGGTTGTCACTTTAGTTTTATATAATAGTTCAACTTCAGTCTAAGTAACCAAATTAAATTTAAAACCATGTAGTCTCCTGTATGTTCACTAATATAATATAACTTCAATTCGGGACAACCACTTTCATCTTACATGTTTATCCAAACAAATATATAAGTGAACCGGTCATTAAAATCAAGATAACAAACGATCTCGAACAATGAGATTGAACCTCATAACCAATCAAAATGGTTATGAATGAACTTAAAATGATTATACTAAACCAATTAAATATATAAGGGGTTATGGAATTATTAAATAATAAACCTAATTTGTTTATTCAGGTCTTTAATAACAAGAGGATAACCCCAACAAATTTAAGGTAAGAGATCCTTCCTATTTAACTTTTATTTCAAGATTGTCCTCTATTTTATTCCATTTTATGTGTGATCCCCAATTATCGGGTATTATTTCCCACCTTCCCCATACTTACCTCATTATTTATATGTTATTAGAAACCCCATTATCTCTCAAATAATCCCTTTTAAGTACACCAGATACTATGCCAATGATTCGTAATGAATTCTACCCGAACCTCCTTTACTCCTTCATGATTTTATATCTTTGTTTTTACCCAAATGAAGTTGTCTTTCATTTTTATTTAAAAATTATACATACTATTTATATTCTCTAAAATCATGTTCCAAGATTCACCCTTTATTATCTTTTGGGGATATACATGATTTTTAGTGATTCCCATCTCGATACCCCTCGATAAGCAATCATGTATTAAGGGAACTTCCCAAATTATTACCCATTTTTAAGTGCACTATATCTTCTTTTTTAAGACACCATTGTCTTTATAAAATCAGTATTTTTATTATGAAAACCTTTCTGGTTCACTTATGGTTTTATATAAAAGATTTTTCCCTTTTATATTTTAAAAGCTCTATAGTATTTTTCTTAAAACCGCACAAAATGTTTTAATGCTAAAATTTCCCAAATACATTTCTTACATGTTTTCGCTTATTTTTGACATCACATACCATGATATATTCTTATTTAATGTCCATGTATAATTCTTTTCTTTCATGGACACTTTCATGATTCTCCAATTGGTTATGATTTATGTCATGGTTGTGGTACCTAATTCTTTCCATGGGTACCCTTATGTTTATGTATGGTTGATTATGTATGATTATTGGTGTGGAAAGATTATTTATTTGGAAAGAATATTCATGAAAATTTTGAGATGGGTACACCCACATAGGGCTCCAATGCATTAGGTAAAGTTAAGTCTCATGAGATGTGATGTGAAACGGGATTGGCAGTTAGCCTTGACCCGCACTAAAATGGGAAACATGATTCACGGTTCCTCTTGACCCATACTAAAGAAATGTCTTATGATTGTGCCACATTTATATGATTCCATGTTTATATGATCCCATTCTTATATGATATGATTTCATATGTTCCATTATTTTTTATCATTATGTCATGCCTCCTAACTCATGTGCTTAAGATGTATCCTTATGTTCATTCCATTATTGGGCTTTTAGATCATACCTTTGTTCATGTGTTCCCCAGGGTACCCTATGCCGATAAAGGGATCAAAGGAAGTTAGGAGCTCTTTATGGAGATTAAATAAAGAAATGTTTTTAGCCCTATGTTTTATGTTTTATGTTTTATGTACCTAGTCTTCCAAGACACTAGAATTAATGATCATTGGCTTGTAGTCTGATGTATAATTATGCTTAAAATAATGTAATGTTATATATAAAAGGCTTGGGTCACTGTAGGTGATGTCAGGATTGAACTTCAAAGAGACATATTATGTATCCCTCTAGAAATAGGAATCAAAACCTACATAGTTAAAGGTTCACAAAAATGGTCATATGGATGGATTATAACATATATTTTATCATTATATAGTTGAAATGCTTATATCGTTAAAGGAGTGAGACCATTATATAGTGCAAGGCATAAAATTTTGGATACCCATATAAACCTTACCTATTTTGTGACATAGATGAGGGTAGATAGATTTGGATATTACACCTTTTAGGATGCCAAAATTTCTTTATAGGAGTTGGGAGGTAATGGATGATCCATACACATGAATATGTGCCTCCTATCCCAGGCTTGGGATCTAAAAAAATGGATACTTCCCGATCTATGCTTGGTATAGAAGGGATTGGATGAATGTTTATGATATCTATTAATCTTATGAATTTTTCAATAAGGAAACTAAATTAGATAAGTGTGGTTACCTTAAGACCTCAAAATTCAGGAATGTGATTTTTTTAAAAGGAAGGAACCAATTAGATATGAAAGGAATACATTTCTCACAATATTGGTGTTACATGAATACATGAATTTTGAATATGTTTGGGAATTGAATGATCAATTTTTTCTGTAGAGATATTTTTTCAAAATAAATTCAAGAATAATATAATGAATTTAAGGACTTGTGAGAGTTAATTCACATTATATTCTTACCTATGGGAGTATATAATTCTTTGGGGTTATTAAAATTTGTTGATGTCTAAGTTTCATGAGTTCAATGATTCAGTGTTGAAATAAAAAAGTTCATATACCAAAACAGGTATCGAAGGGCGTATTTATAGGACCCCATAATGATATCATAAAATCATTACAGGATCTAAAAGGTCTTGAGTTGCATCATGACTCTGGTTATATACATACAAAACTCTATGTTGTGAGAAAATATATACTTTTCTCTAGAATCATCTCAGAAAGTTTAATTTCTTCCTAGACCCTTATGATTTTCTATTTTAGTGACAATAAACTCCACCACTCAAAATGGGATTCAATGGAGAATATGGGAATTTAATTTTAAGGAAGACACATAAAATTTGAATTGTTCAATATAATTTCACTAATCTTATGTTTAACCCATTTTTCTATAAATAGGGGTCCCCGAATGGGACCATGTAATATTTTAAAAAAATTAATATTTTTTATATTTTTATGAATATTTATTTTTAAAATAATCATGTTATGATAATACTTAGCTTTCTCATTACTCAATCATCTAGGAACTAGTCTAGAATGAACCAGATTTCATGACACAAGATCCATGAAACAAAATTTTATAAAAATGATTTCTTCAAATAAAAATATAGGAATTGAGTGGGGGAAGTGAAATCCAATTTTGTCTGAACATTCAATAGAGAAATTTTGAAATAATTATCAAATTTTTTCTCAAATTAATAGGGTGATGCTTCTCAAAAGAAGGATATGGATAAAAACCAAAGTCTTGGATGTAGAATAAGGGTTCAACTTCAACCCTAGAAATTATACCACCTCATGATGGAAGATAAGAGGGAGGATACCATGGTGAAGGCATCCATTATACAAATTTGTCTTATGGGATGGCATATTTGTCATAGACTCTATCCAGTGAGTGTTAGAATCTAGAGAAAACATTCAATCTATAGATCTTGATGAAGATAATTTATGAGGATCTAATAATTCAAAATGCGTCTCCATCTATTTAATCAATAATATTTCAAAGAATCATCATAAAAAACCTCTAAGGTTGGATGGATCTAGGGGATCTTCATTCAAGAGAAATATTTAGTATTGATTTGGAATTTTCCTAATGGTTCCAAATAACAAGCAAAGAGTTTTAGGTCATACTATGTAGAGTTTAGTTGTATGAGGTGGCATTGAAATCCCAATTCATTTTATATATCTACCAAAAGATTATTTTTGGGGATTTTTTTATGGTGTTCCCCTAATACCTATACATTCCAAATCTTTAAGGGAGAGGTACATACCATCCCATTAGAACTCTACCATGCAAGATTAATCCTCATCGTGGGGGTGATGTATGATGAATTCTTATAGGTTGTCAATTCCTTGAAAAATCTAGAGAATATTCCATTATATATAAGGGTTATTATCAACACACTAGTGAGAGAACAAGGAGAGACCCGGAATTCCATATATATTTCCATTTAAAGAAATAGTTCAACCTATTCTTTAACTTGCCTCAAGACCATATTTTAGGGAGGTTGAAAAATTGTATGAGTCTGCAACAATGCAGAAGGTCTGGGTATTTATGGATTCTTTAGAAGTAGGCACAATATGAATAGTGGGTTAGAGTTTTAATGAATGGGTCCCTGAAATAATACTAGAATCATTTAGATATAAACTCCTTAGTATATGGTTATCATAAGTCTTATGGGTGCACATGGTGTTGGTACTAGAACCTTCATTAGGACCAAAATATTGTAGGATGATAATTAGATAAAACTTTCTATTTTGGTTCTAGAAATAATTTTATAGGGAACTTTATCTCAAAGAATATGAAAGTAAATATTTATATCCCATTACACTTTATCTATAAATGAGATGATTCAAATTTTAGGAGGAATTAATTCCCAAATTAAATAACCCTACTGAGAAAGGATTCACTATATTTATACTAATTATTGTTGGGGAGAAGATTATGTAGATTAAAGAAACTAAGGTGATATCTAGAATATTTTATCGATGTGAACTCATTTTTTATTTCTTAAAAATAGAATTCATGGAAATTATTGAAAAAATACAAGGGTGTGTAGAGCATTGGTTATTTATTCTTTATTTCCTAGTTGGGGTGTTGGCTATTGTGCATTCATGGAAATACTATTTTTAATCCATAAACCCTATATAGAATCAACCATTAATTATACATTCTCCTATTTATAACACTATAGGTGTACACTGGGTTTAAATATGAATGAAAATAAAATATTATTCACAGAAAAATCTACAATATAATAAACTAATATGAAAAAAGTGAGCAGATAATTTTTCTACAAATCAGTATTATAATTATACTCATCTAGGAGTTTTCCCAGAGATGAACATTGGTGTACCTAAAATTAGTGTTGAGGAAACTTGTGGTCTGGGTAGATACCATAGATAAGTCTCAAGACAAATTAGGGTGGAGGTATTCCATAACTAGAAAGTCACATCATCTAAGATTATAAGCTTATGTGGTGGATGAAATTCCTTCTATAGGTGATATGGGAAATTATTCCCCTCAAGCAGAAAAATAATTTTTAAAGTAGGCATGTCTGAAAGTGAAGATATATTAGGGGCGTGTTTCAGAGATCATAATGAGACTACTAGAATGGATAGAGTTTCATCATCTATAACCTATGGGATGGTCCTAAATTATATGATAGAGATAACAAAAGAAACCAATTTCTCTAATGTTAGGTGAACTGGGATCACTTATAGTGGAACTTTCCCTACTAAATATATCTCCATAGCTTTAGAAAAATGGGATAAGGCTTGATAGCCTTATGAATACAAGGGGAGAGTTCTCAGTTTCTAGTTGGAATCCATTGATACATCTCTAATATATATAAGTTTATTTACCCCCAAGGTTATGAAAATCCTCTAGATGATTAGGTCAAAGTGCTTATAGATAAGAATGTTTTCAGGGATCCCATTATAGTCTGGATGATCGAAGGCATGATGTAGGGAGAGTTAGATAATGATAAATCAAAGGGAACTGATGAAGGATGTGTATCATCTAAAGATGTAAACATGACCTTTACTATTGAATACTTAGTCTAAACCTCTTTTAATGAAGATTTAAACTCACAAGCCTTATGAACTCATATTCATTACCAGACATCTGAAAAAACTAAATTACTTTTATTGATATGTAAATGAGTTGGAAGGAAAGGAGTAAGTATAGGTTACTTATATTTATTTAGGAATGAGGGCTAACTATAAAAAATTGGGAAAAAATGGATCACTATATCTTAGAGCTGTTTATGACATAAAATATCCCACTAAGATGAGAAGTGAACTATCATAGAGCCCAAATGTCAACTATACACATTCTCCATTATTTTTAGAATTTTGTTTTTGTTGTATCTATTGATATCCACATTACAAATTCAACACACCATGATGATAAATCATTTATGGTTTATGGGGAGAATCCTCTAGGAGATATAGAAGAATAATAGGTGGAACCTTTTTATGGAACATCCTAACCAATCTAGCCAGTCAGTGTTATGATTGAGTGGGGTGAACTTCCTAAGGTGGTGCATCATTCTTAAGTAGGATAATGATGATAAGTTTAGAAAAGAAGTTTTTTTACATACCTAATGATCAAATTTCTAGAGTGTGTACCTGAAGCATATACTATTGATTATGGTGATCCTGTCAACACTGTGGTGATATGGTAAGTCTTGGAGGATCCATAATTTAAAAATAATAGTTTCATGATCCTATAGGAGAAGTTTGTTATAGATGAGGAAATGGTAGAGCTGGTCAAGGAGTGTGAAATAGTGGAGACACCACCCATAGAAGAGGAGGCCAATGATGCAAGGATTCCTCATGACATAGAGATCATCCACTATATGATTATTCCTAAAACTGATCCAAATATCAAAATTATTGAGGTTTCTTATAATTATAAGCATGATACTCTAGATATGGATGACTTGAGATGAGATATAATTGAAGAGAACTGATTTTTCATGTTCATGGAATGGATAATTGTATAAATAATTATCACATGCATGATATTAGGCTAGGTTAAGGAACTAATGAAATATTTACTTCATTGTATGGTAATAACGAGGATTTGAGTAGATGCTAATCCAGCACTAAATGCATTGGCATGAGACTTCTTGGATGAAAGGGATCATTTTGAGTGTCTATAGTTAAACAATTCTAGGTATCCATCCATTTTTAACGGAGTGACGTCTCTTAGAGTGTCTAAAAAATATATCACCAGACTATAAGAGGAGAAGAATCAATAGTAGGCCATCATTTATGCCATTGAAGAGAACAATAATTACTTGAAGATACATATTATGGTATGTAAGGATGATTACACACAAGATATGTCTTGAGTAGTTGAGTGAAATAATAAAAAAGTTATTATTCATTTGCGGTCTACAAAGGTACTCCTATAAGTAGCATAGGAAATATAAGAGCTGGCCTTGCTGTGGTAAATTATTGAATCATCACACTAAAGTCTAGTCAAGATTGAAAATCCGATCACCCAGGAAAAGTAATAGGGTACCTTTATGTGATAAAGGAGATTCTCTGATATATAGATTAACCTCCAACTTTTTCATGTAATAAAGTCATGATTTTTTTACATTCCCTATTTGTTTTGAAATTTTTATCTCAATTTCATTAATGAAATAAAAAACTAAAAAACTATGTGAAAATGTGAGTCATTATCAATATGATAAACATAAGATAAATAAATAATTTTCTATTTACATGAGAGTTGTAATAATGGGTGGTTGTGTTGGTATTATAATATTTCTTTGATCACTATGGGTTACCCATTAGGATAGTGGAACATGGTTTGTATTATTCTAAGAGAATAATTCCCAATAAACATACAGAATACACAAATCACAACAACAAGGTGTTAACATTACAATTGAGAATAATAAATTTCCAGAAAGGAAAATTGTTATTTTAAGAGTCCAAATTGATGGATTATAGAGGAATATAGTTTGAGAATGAACCATGACCTCCTTTTATACTTAATTTACACAATTATACTATTAAAGATGTTTGTTCTAGGATGTGTATTGAGTATAGGAGGTAGGAATTCATTGTGATGGGATATCATGATTGGGGATTCCATTCATAGACAATGAGAATAGTTTGACTAGGGAGTATACCCTATATTGAGGTAGTGCATTGTAAAAATATGTTGTTACTGTAGGGGATACCATTCAGAAAAGAAACTAGATGATGATTAAAAATAGAGGAAAAAAAGTGTGATTAGGAAGGAGAGGGATGATTAGGGAGATTTTAAGCACTCTTAGGGTTATACCATAGTGTATTAACCATATCAAATGGGTTTAATAAAATAAATTCAAATAATATAGGATGATAAGAAAAAAAATCAACAATAGTTGTGAAATAAGAGAAGAATCTATAACTATTATCTAGTGTGGGAACTGAGGAGGATATAAAGATATTCTTAGTGTAATGTTTTATTACAAATAAAGGATAATAGTTTATGGTATTATTGCATGGAACATATGGTAGTTCCTTTTCATATCATGTAGCTTGGATTAGTGGAGTGATCTTTTTAATATAGGTTAACCATGACCAAGAATTGTTCATATTAATGTTATGTAAGATAGGGCCAGACTATATAGTTTCATGTAATGACAAGTGGAAAAGTTATAATTCATTTTTAATTCATATAGATAAACTGAAGACATTTGAGAAAGAATATTTTCTATAACATTTTTCTAGACCATCAGGTCCAAAGAGCATAGTTTGTCTTTTACTTGGGTGACACAATATGCCCAATAAGCTTTGTAGATCTTCTATTTTCCCTCTATTTTTTTAAATTTAATAATTAGAGATGAATTGTAATGTAAAAAATTGGGTTTTTAAGGAATATTTTTAAATATTTTTATTCTGAGAAACCATTGTGACATTTTCCTTGGGATACATAAGATCATGCATTTCATACTGCTGAGGGAGAGTGTTTAAGGTCATACATCTTTGACCAAGGATGAGATGATATATCCACCAACATCGAGGGAATAACCCAATACAAAAAATCCATAGATCTAGGATATAACATCCCATAAAAGGCTGTACCTAATGTTTAAGGTTAATGTGCTTGTATAATCTCTTTTAAAGTGGAATCCTCTTAGTGTTGGGTAGGAAGATGCCTCATAATGTTGAAAATACATACTAAGATGAGAAGGGAGAAACATATTGTTTGTGGATTGGTCCAAAAAAATGTGTATATTTTTCACTACATTTCTTGTGCTGATGGAATCAAGAAATATGATGTTCTTAGGGTTGGAGGAGCTGAATACATATTTGGATCATGGAAAAGAAATCATGGGTAAATTGCATGGTGTCTCTGTTGGAACAAGGTTAAGATGACTCGATCCAAATTGAGATAGGGCCTCATCACTATACCAAAACCATGAAAAACATACCAAATAAATATAACTCATGCATAGGAAAACGGTCACTATACTAGAGCTAGTAAAGGAAGGGGGATTGACCAGAGTTAAAGGATAAATCCCATGTTCTAAGAAATAATGAGATGTTGTTCATAGACAGATTCAAAATAAGGAATCTATATCCACATTTTATCATGTGTAGTGAGATTTAATACACAAATATTTATATAGAGGGTGTCCTAGATTACCAAAAATAAAATAGGGTGTCATTGGATACTAACACTATACAAGGGGTTCCCTCCTTAGTGAGTATCAATATATAAAATAGTTTTAATTCATGTTATAGGGATGATACCATGCTGTTAAATGTAAATTAGTGAGGTTAGATAACAAATTTTTGAACTTTATATAGTGAGGATGATTGGGATTATCTCAATAGTTATAAAGAAGAAAATAAAAAATAACTCTAAATCAATTTTGAGTCATGTAGATTTTTTTTGAAACAAATGGTTACTCCTACCACAAAAGAATTTTAGATTAGAATGGATGTGTTAGGGTTGGAATGTTTAATCAAATAGGAAAGAAACCAATTAAAATGGGGAAACCAACTCAGATTAATTCCATGGGGAAAGTTCACCATGACCACATAATAATGGTATAAGGGGGTAATTCCAAGGGTCTTAAGACTCCGATTGACCAAAGTGAAGTGGAAAATTCTAAATCATTACTTATAGTGTTAAAATTAAAATGAAGTTGGAAGATTGGTTAAGGATTACCATTGAACAAGTTGGACACAGAAATTCCACTACTATATAATTAATAATGAAGGAAAAAAAATTAGGTTTGACTATTTACCATGTCATAAAAACATGATGCCTATCATGTTGTTGTCAGGAATCCTTCAGGATGTGTACCTAAGACATGATGTTGGAATTTATAGTGTCGTGTAGTCACTGTAGGGCACTCCATTTAGAAATGAAAGATTTATGGGAAAATTCAATCTATAGAACACATAATTTGGAGATTATATATAATTATCAAGGATAGATTTCAGAATCTTAGGGCTATACCATCACACATTAGATATATTGATAGGTCACATCGGGCTTGATGGAGTGTCAATCCAACAAAATACATGTTAAAGGTTTAACCATTCCTTGGTGAATCCCATGATGGTCCCTGATACTCCATATTTTCTGTCATCTAGCTTATACTATAGGTGAGTTTTTCTACAATGCATCAAGTAGGGATAAAACCCCATGTGAATTAGAGATCCCAATTCCAATATAGACGACCTTATGGTAATGTTTCCTTAATTATAATAATGAAATTTATCCCTTGGGATGCTGTTATTTAATGTTATAAATTCTCAAAAAAATTTTATTCCTTATTTATAGTCATGATCTTTAGCTTAGGGTGAATACACATAGTTTAATTTTTTTTACAGTTTTACCGATGATAGTACATTTTAAGGTATTTTAACCATGACCATAGTGGTTCCTTTTAAGGTCGTGCATCCTTAACCATGGGTTATTATGGTCTATATTGATATAGGAGACAAGATAAATGAAAAGTGATCCATTAACCCAAGTCTAATTAGTAACCATATAAAGGGAATATGCACAATGTTTAAGGTCACAATGAATGGAAAAGTGGGGTTTTATATGTAAAAATTGGGTCGAGGAAAACCCAATGTGAATTGAGAATCCCAAAAAATAATATAAACAAAACTCAAGGAAGTCTACACACTATTTTACAACCATTATCCATACACTGAGGTGGTTTAGTCTAAATAGAAGTGGAAGTGTGTGGATCCAATATCAATTGGAAAACCAATTCCATTATTGAAAAACCATAAAATTCATGCACACAATTTAATGTTATGATGGTTAAACTATAGAATTTTCTAGTAGTTACAGGTAAAACTAATCATAGAATGAAATATGAGGTAGAATACATGAATTTGGGTATGGATAAGACCCAAAATGACTTTGAGAGACCAATGTTGATATGGATAACCTTATTTTGGTATGCACATAGTTTATAGTTGTGTTGATTGGATCATGGGAGATACTTTAGGAAGTAAATATAGAACTAGGTAGCGTAACCCTAAAATTAATTGGATATTATGATGGTAATCTAGATAATCTATAATATGTGTTCACATAGTTTGTGGTAATTATTCTTGGATCATGGTAGCACTAGAATTTAAGGTAGGGAAGATTCGATAATATATCTCTGAGCACGGAACTATCTTAATATTAGGGAGTGAGGGATACCTGGTGAAGTATTTTAAAACCAAAAAATAGTAACAATGGGAGACTTATGGATGGTCATATAATATGATATTTTAGAATCACAACATATCCCATAAAATTTGAATCATTCCACATGTGATTTTGTTGAAAATATACTTTTTCACATAACTGACTAATATATAGAAGTTGAGAAAGAAAGGTATGAGTTACCTGGTGAGAAGGTAGAAAAAAACATTGAAGGGATATAAAAATTTCTAATAAAATAGAGAAATAGGATAATAGGATATAAATATTTTATATGATCCCAGATAGAATGTTCAAAAATTACTGTATATCCCATGGAAGGGGAAACAAGCCATACACAATGTTCGTAAATTTTTCAATAGGTGAATGAAACTAAGACAAAGGGAAATTTCTATTAAGGATCTATATAATTACAATATTTTTTTTAATGTGATGTGGATGGTACATTGTAGTTTAATTTCATATGGTGAAAAAATTAAATATGTAGTTCAATGTTGTATAATAAGAATAAATACCTTGTAGTTTAATATATTATAACATGATGTTGATCACACTATTTAACATTATATGGTTAAGAAACATGTTTTTTTAGTTTAAAATCATGTAGCAATGAGTAAGGGGTATCTATGATCATAAAAATTTTGTGCATTAATCATGTTGTGGTACAATCCAAAAAATCATATAAGTCCACATGATTAATTCTCTATGTGGGAAACCCAACATAGGATTAGGTCAACCATATAATATGAGATTTCATAATAGGGGATACTGATTCAGGGTTAGAATATTGAATTGACCAATTAAAATGACTCAGTAAAGGGGGATACACCCTTCAAAAAACCCATAAAACACAATTGATATGTAAAGCATTTTTGGATTGATTAAGGGAAAATAATGAGTGTGTTAGAATTCAATGAGAACAAAGGGGGTGGTGGAAAAGTGAACCAGGTTATCTAATATCTGAATCACATTGGTGTTTCAAATGATTTTAGGATGACTACTTTCCATGACCTCAAGATTTAGTTTCTACTATTATATATTCAATAATGATTAAAATAAACTGATGGATGACTGTTGACCAATTATTAAAAACACAGGACATGAAATGTTGCTACCATGAATCCTCTACACATGTACCCAATATGAGAGATGGGGTTTTGTTGCATTATATAGTCACAAAATGGGATTCTATTTTGACATGAAGGGTGCTGTGGATCTAAATAAAAGAAAAAAATTAAGTGTGATATCAAACAAAAATCAATGTTTTGGTAGAGTTCAATAAAATGGGAGGAATATAATTATGAATTGACCACATTATAAGGGTATGATAAAATAAGAGAAGGTAGAACTCATCCCCTGATATAAGTATTGTATTAATATCTAGTGAATATAATGAAATTGATTGATGGGCACTGATCATCAAAAAAGGTGAGGATAATGAGATGAAAATGATATCTTGGCCTAGTATAAAAGATCTTGGCATCACTACATGAACATACCATAAAAAATTATTAATAAAATAATTCAGGTTTCAAAATTACAATTTTATTATGTTTTAAAATAGAATAACATCAAAGTATGTTTAAATTTCATTATATAGTATGAATTAATATGGACTAAAACTTCTTGAAATAATGTAAGGAGATAAATCTAAAAGAATAAATCACACAACAATGTAAACTCCATATGATTTAGTTATCCAATAAAGATAAATTCTACTATAAAAATAGTAAAAAGAAATATAAGAGTTAAAATCATGAGAAATTATCAAGTAAAGTGTAGTGATTTTGTAAGTAAAGTAGTGAATGCTAAGGTCTGAGAATGGTGGAGTATGTACATGTCATAAAGGGAAAAGTGACCATTCGAATTTAAAATCTCCTAATTATTGGTTAGTATGACCATTTTTCATTTTTATCATTGGTCATTATGAGAATTAGTCAATATGATTATTAGGAATTATGACCATTGGTAATAATGTTACCATTATAATATATGTATATTAATGCTAATGATAAGAGATAATTGATACATAAGGGAAAAATAATGGCCTCAACCTATATAATCATTTCTTTTGAATCCCATTTATCAAAAAATTGGAGGGTGGTATTGTCACTGGGACATGATGTTGATTAATCCCAATAAAATCTTCAGCATTTAAGGCTTAAGATGAATCAACTATAGGATATGATCAAGTTAGTAGAGAACACCACTAGATCAATTTTAGTTGAGCCACTCCATGAAAGTAAAATCATTTCCCACCTTACCCTTAGGATGTATTCCAGTTTAATAATGATTTATGTTTGTAGACTATAGTATTATAAAAGTGTAATTGTATTAAATGAAATGATATATAGTTTTACTCAATCCAATTTTAATTTGTATTTTATTTAATTATCTACAAAAATATAAGATTAATATGATAAATAGATTTTTGGTTACAAAGTAAACAAATTTTTATTTTAAAAATAGTACATAATTTCAATAATTATTTTAAATAAAATTTTCTTTCATGAAATATTAATATGAAACACTATTTGTTTAAATATAAATGATAATATAATTTTATATTATCCCAGGTAATTTTTATATGGGTTAGAAAGTTGATGATGTCAAATAAACCATTATTTCCCAATAAAAAGGATTTTTATTTAAAAAATATAATACTAATATTTAGATTTTATTTTCAAAAAAAATTATATTTTAAATAAGTAATTATAAATTAGTTTTTTCTAAAATTTTGATAATTTTCTAAAACGATTTAATTTTCAGTGAATCGTAAAAATAAAATTTTATGTTTCTAATAAGTTTTATGACTTCATAAATATGTAATAATTATATAACAATTAAAATAAGTTAATACATGATAAAAATATTTTATTTTTCTATATAATGTATTTTAATTAATTAAAAAGATTTTCTAAACCAATAACTAACTTTACAAAATATAGAATGGGAAATAGTTTTTTTAAAAATTATTTTTTGGAAATCATACTTTCTCATACCCAAAGTAATACTAGAAATTTTATTTAGTTTTTTTGATGGATTAAAGACTAAAATAATGACTTAAATTTCCAAAATCAGGATTTAAAACCATGGGTAAGCCAATGGTTTTCCATTTTTCACAACCTATAATTCCAAGTCTTGTATTTAGAAATTAATAAAAAATCCTTGTCATTTTTTTCTAAATACCCACCTTTTCACCCCATTTAATTCACTCATAATACATTGAGCCAAAATTTAACCTAAATTTTCATATATAGAGCCTTTCCATGAATTTCTATGGTTTTTAGGAACTCTACTCAAACATTAGAAAGTTATCTCATAAAGTATAGAATCCCATTCGTTTTTTTCCAGGTACATCATTTGAAGTTAGCCTTCTAATTTCAATGTTATTATTAGTTCCTTAATAGGTTTTTATAGTTGTGGTTGAATCAGGGTATGTAATTCTTATGAATTTTTTTACTTTTTTCCTTAAAATCTCATAGACCTAAATGTATCCTAACCTTTCAACCTTAAGGGTCGCTTCCTATGATATTTTTCCTAAACATTAATCTAATTCAAATCACTTGACCAACCCTTTGTTACCATATATTCTTTAAGATTACATTTACCCACTTTTTGTTTTCATTATAAATATATATAGGGACATGAGAATTTACCATGTTCACCCTTACTTGGACACTCCAAGGAGAATTCATCAATGATGTTCCATGAATTAAATCACTATAAAGTGAACTTGTCATCAAATGTGGTATGTTTTAAGTCACACCTTTACAAGGATCAGTACCATGTAAAGGTTAGGTTCAACTCACTATCACCTAGCACTCACTTCCACGGTAATTCCCTCCTACTCCTTTACTCACTACTCCGAGAATATCTCCACATAGTTTAGGTATATATAAGTCCCTTTACCCTAATCTCTTCTAGGTATGAATCCTCAGGTATAAATAGATGCTATATTGTGGTCCCATTGGGCTTCTCCATCATGATCTATGAAATCCCACATGATGAAGCACCTACTGTATCTAGAATGAAACTGTAATTCCTATTCTCTTTATTTTTTCAAAATAATTCATTTCTATTCTTTGGAAGAGTCTTCAATAGGTGTCAAAACCTTATTCATTCTTTGAGATCCTCACCTGGAATACCTTACAATGATAATAAAATCTTTAATATCTATAGGACATTTTATATTTGCTTTCAATCTATCTCCCCTCTTGAAATAACTAGGCCATGCACACAACAATGGTACACCTTTCAACATCAATTTGGGATATAAAAATCACCCATATATCATGAATAAAAATTCCCCCATGATCTATATAACTATAATAAACATATAACTTCTATATGGATCTATTTATCTCTCATTTTCAGTGTGAATTAATTTAAAATTATTTATCCTTATGAAATATGAAAATTATATTTAAATATTTCTTAAATCATGATCTAAATTTAATACACATGATTGTTAAAACAATTAAGGATATTTCTCTCATCATCTTCCTCAAATCCTTCAAAATTGGTGTGTCTCCTACTAACATGCCTACCAACATTAATTGACTTTAAACACCTTGATGTGGTCTTTTTATGTATAAGATAACACACCATTAAACATTCCCAACATAATGAAATATTGTGGTTTTAAATTCTCCTATAAATTATAGATAATACACATCCATTATTCAAAGAAATAACATTTACCACAGGCACCACCATGTCAATTTTGGGTTTACCATGTCCCATAACTGAAGGTCCAACTCACAAATCCATGTGCTATATTTTAGTGAAAGAATGTTTCCCATTTTCCACTCACCATGGAACAATCCATGATGTGGTCAACCTTAAACTGATTTTGTTGCTCCACTAGGTCATCTATGAACACCATGAGCACTTAAATACCTTAACACCATGTTTTTAATTCACTATATTGCACAGGTTCTCTATAATTCCACCCTGAGAACTAAAATAGTGTGACCCATTCTCGATTGTTTCTAATGGACATATACTTTTATACCATAACCTTAATCCATGTCATGGTCGCACCTATCTTATTATTCATCTTCACCATGCCCGATGACCACAAAATGTTATTACTAATGTTAGGAAAATTCTTAACCTTGTCTATGACTTGTAAAAAAATACAATAAAAAGTAATCAAATTAATTATTAAAAAATATCTAAGAATCACTCTAATCATATTATTCAGTATTATCAAGGTAGTCTTCATTATTGATAAAAAATACAACATAATCCATTATGATTTCTAATATACCCCTTTGATTTTTTTTGAAAATATCAAACACCTGTGTCCAACTCTTATACACCGATTAATTTTAATTAAATAGAAACAAAACTTTCTCTTCCATAAAATTATGGGGGTTTTACATTGAATATTAGTCTCCCACTTTTAATGGGGGTATATTATTTCATCTTAAAATATTTACCCTTTAATGTATGGTAAGAAAAACAAAAAAAAAGATCAAATCCCATTATTTATTGTACTTCTAAGATGGCTTCCCCATGGGCTTCAACTCCCCCTTTAAGGATATGGAAGAATTACTTATCTTATATCATCTCCCACTATTTAAATACACCTTCATCCTTTGGAATAAATAACATGTTTATTAGATAAATGAACTAAAACCAATTGAAATCAATTACTAATTTGAATTCCACACTCTAAAATACTATTATAATATAATCTTTAAAAAAAATTAATCATTAAGAGATCAATTGAGCGAGATATCCACTTATCATTTAGTCACTTAAAAAATCATTTAATCATATTGTTATTTAGCATGGTGTATAAAAAATTAATTTTTGTAGAAAAAACTAGGTTTATCTATGCTTCTTATGAATACCTATAAGAAAAATCATAGAAACTTTGGCATTTTCAATTCTCAAAAACAACCTGTGATCTCCATAACTTCCACAGAAAATAGTTAGGAGATAAAAAATAATTCACTGATTAGTGAGGATGATACTAATTGCAGAGGCACTTGATACGATTTATTGAATATTTAAAAATTTATAAAAATTGAACTCCACACATTTAAGTTCTTTATAGGTGTAAAATTTTTTCAGATAAGGCTTAAAAACCATTGAATTTTGTTGACAACTCCCCTTAAAACTTTTAGCCATGACACTAAAAATTTGTTTCTCAAATTTAGAGTTCCACTTGAGTTAATATATCTTCTATATTAATTTTTTTAATATCTTTAAATTCATAAAATTATACCAAATATCAAGCCACTTGTTATATAAAAAATATATGAATATGAAACTCTGGTTGCTACTTCCCACTTGGTCTTCTTATTTAGTGTCTTGATACCATTTGGTGTAGATTTATCAGATATTATTTAAAATAAATAACTTTTTATTTCCTAGAAAAATCACCCCGTGGATAGTCTATACCCCCTATGACTACACTTCTCAAACAACAGTTATAAATAATGAATTATATGGTAAGGGGTGTACCACATGGCTTCTCATGTTAGCGAATGGGGATGGTCAGAATGGATGAACCCTTCATCTTCCATATTTATCTTTTCAATTTTCATCTTTTAGGAAATAATTTAATATTTAACCTATTCTAAATAATTTTAATTTTAGATTTTCAACCTCTTGAAAAAGGGTATCCTTTGTATTTTACTTTTTACACACATCTTATAATAACTTGAGATTTTGTAAAATATTGTTTTTCAAAATTAATTTAATATTTTAAATATTTTTATTTACATAAAATAATAAGTTTATCTTAACTTACATGAGACATTGAATTTTTATTGCGTTACATGAAACAATGAGCTTAGATTTCTTTACACACAATACTGAGTTTAAATGAAACATGACATATTTAAAAATATTACTATTTAATATGATAGTTGTCACCTATCCATTAGAATGGAGGTTGTAAATATGATTAACTAAAATATTAAAATATGGTTTAAAAATGTATATAAAATTAATTATATAGAGACCAATTAATTAGAAATTAAAATAAAACCCTTTTGAAAATTAAAGTTAAAGTTTCTCTGAAAAATATTTTTTTTATATGGACATGTGTGTTTTATATAAATAAATTAACCAAGTCAATTTTGGTCAATGATTTTAATGAAATTTTTATATTATATATTTAATATTTTTTTTAAAATTTATGTTATATTTTTCTATATAAGATATAAAAATAAATCTAATTTTAGGATTAAAAAACCTCATTTTTATAAAAATTAATTTTCACATTTTTATGGGACACTTATTTTAAAACTAAATTTTTAAAATTTTAGAAAATGAATTCAATAAAATAAACATAATTTTTGAAATTGGAATATAAAAATTATCTTAGGGTTAATTTATTATTTTTTTATGAAAAGGTTCAAGTTTTAAGGAATAGTGAAATATATTAAATTTTAATTGAAAGTTGTGTTTTCTCCTAAATCATTCATAATGTTAAATTATATTTTAAAATGGTTTTAAAGTAAAACCAGTTAAATTATACATAAATTAATTATGTTTTTTTCATTGTAATCAGTTTTATTCTTAAATTGGATATAAAAACTTTGTAAACTTCTTGAATATTTTCACCTTAAAAACCCACTTTCTTATCGTGTCTGTGAGAGTTATTTTTAATTAAATTTGGAAACTTATGTGAATATAATATCACAAAATGTATTCAATATTTGGAATCATAATAATTTATATTATCTAATAATGTCAACTTAATTTATTACCATAATTATTTTTGAAAATATTTAAAATTATTTAATGTGTTTAAGGTTTAAATAGGGGTTTTCACTTTACATGCATTTGTATTATAATTAATTTTACAAACACATAATATTTTTATATAATAAATTAGATTTAATATTTAGAATAAGTGGGTCTAAATTATATATCAAATCCATTTTCAATTATAGTATTAAAGGATAAATTACCTAGGTAAATAAAAAGATACAAGTTACCTTTGTAAAAACAATAAAGATAAAACTGAGTAAACTTAATGACTAAGGAATAAATTGATAAAAAATGTATTTATTTTGTGTGGTTGAGGTATTTATTGAATACTTAATCCATACAATCCATTATTGTTCAATTTTTTAGGCACATCAGGTAAGGGAGATCCACCAACAGTGAATACATTTGGGTATTTAAAAGAATGTCACTTCTCAATTATAAAAGGGAACTCTTTCCCCAACCTTCTTCACACATCTGAAGCCATTTGTATAAAAAAACCTAACAAAATAAATTCTAAAATTACATCCCCTCATCCTATAATATTTATTTTTTAATAAATCCACCCTTGGAATACTTTAATAAAAACCTATAAAGAATACCTAAAAAAGTGGTTGTGTTCTTGAACAAACATTTTTATTTTATTTCCTTCTACATATTCTTAAATTATTATTATTACCTTCTAATATAATAACATAAGTATATTCTATATAATTATATGTTGTTATTTTAAGGGTATTTCCTACAACTTCACACACTTCCGTCAAATGTGTTATGAAATCATCCTTTGTGTGTACGGTGGACTACCGCCTCACGGACCAGTGTCGTTCATTTTTCCATCACCACCTTTAAATGTTGGGAATAATGATGGATTTATTATTTATATATAATATATATTATATTTATGACTATACTATGATTATTTAATTATTATGTCAAACATACCTTTATGTTTTTCATTTTATGTGAATACGATAACGTCATTCGTGTGTATGGCAGACTACCGCCTCACGAAGTGATTTGATTCATTCAAGATTTACATAGAATAAATTAGGGATGATTTTAATAAAAATATATGAATATATGACATAAAAATGATACTGGGATTATGATACAAATATATACATCATTTACTTTTCTTTCTTTTAATAAAATTAAAAAATGGAAACAATATCCATGCGTACGTATGACTTACCATCTCCATGAATGATGTATTTCATTTTATATCCCCAAATTTTATGGATTAATATATATACATATAAACCAATTTTTTTATATCATGGATTATATTTTGGGGATTATGAAACCATGATAAAAGTAATAGGACCAAAAATAACAAGTCAAAACATTTATGAAAAACAAATCTTTTGTTACCCAAAAAACAACTTTAACATGGAATTGTTAATAAACATGTAATAAAAGGTCATAATAAAACAATATATGATATTATATATATAATTATTATTATTTATTATACTTATAATAAACTTATATTTATTATAAATGAGGTTTTAACAAGTACAACAAAAGTTAATATTTAAGGGAAGGGATTTCCGTATCACTTTTTCCTTCCAAGAGACACGTGTCATATTCACCACCTATTTTCATATGTGGTGTATGTACTGACCATGAAAGTATACTATGATTATGTTACTAAAAATAATGGTTTTTAAATATCCATTTTATGATATCTATTTAATGGGGTATATGTTACAAAATATTACAAATCGTTAATGTATTTTTGTCACAATTTTATTTCTTTGAGACGTATGTTATGTTATACACCTATATTCTTTCACTAGGTGTATATAAAACCCTTTTGACATGATATATCATGAATTTATTAATACTCGTGATAATTTAAGTTCCATGATATGTTATTTCTTCAGGGGTATTATGGTTCAATTTTACCAAAGTGGTAAAGATGTTATGTTACAATCCCATAATTTATCGAGATTATTTATGATTAAGTATAAAATATTGAAATATCATGATCTACCTCTCAATAATTATCATAAATTGTCTTATCATATGGTTATTAATGATAACATAAAGTAATGTTACATTTTCCAACTCTTTGGTACTTAATATAATTAGTATTTTTTAAAATAAAATCCAACCTTATTTCTCTTTTCATTCAGAAATATATTTTATTCCAAAACCATGTTTTCAAAAAATGTTTTAAAAAATGTTTTTGAATGATTTTTTAGCTTATTTTCAAGGAAAATTATTTTAATTTTTTTTTATTTTTAAAAAGTTTTTAAAATTATTTTCAAACATTCCTTTATATGTTTTAAATTTTATATTCAAATAAAAATGTTTTAAAAATGTTTTATGTTTTAAAAAGAGTTTTTTAAATCAGAAAGGATATTTTTCCTAATATTTTTTTAATGATATTTCAAAATTACCTTCCATATAGGATGAAATATTTTATTTTTACCTCTGAATTACTAGAGATATGATCCAAGTATATCATTTATATTATTTCTCTAAATGGTTCATATTTTTGATGGCATGTTTTTTAAAAAGCCCATTTCAAGGTTATACTATAATAAAATACATATGAAGCCCAATTCATTTAATAGGATATTTTATAATAAAATGATTATGAAACTATTTTATTTTCCATTGGTTATGATATGATATATTTTTGATGATACCCATTTAATTTCATGGGTTATGATGTGATGAATGTTTATAATCTTATAACACACATAAATATGGTTTTCATTATGAGATTGGTGGTACCTGTATATATCTCCAATGCATCGGGTAAAGATTTATACATATCATGAGATAGAAATAGATAGAATAGGGAGTGAACCTAATACTGTAATACATTGTTGGAAGATGGAGTAAACTCAGTACAGTAAGACATGTCTAAAAGGGGAGTGAACCCGATATAGTAAGTTATGGATGGAATGAGGAGTGAACCTGGTATAATAAGCCAAGGCTAGAATAAGTAGTGAAATCAATATAGTAAAGGCCTTTCTTTTTAATGATGGTCTTGGGAGTGAACCTTGAATACTATGATTTTATGTGTGAACCTAATTACATGGTCACAATGTAATGCGTGGACCTGTATTTCATGTTCACAATGTTATGAATGGACTTTGTTTCATGTACATAAGTTTATGCGAGGGCCTGATTTATTTTCCTTAACTTAATAAGTAAACATGTTTCTATTTATAAATATTCACAATGTTATAATCTAATGTGTATGCCACAAATCCCTGCCTTATGCCAATTTTATTCTTTATGTATCATGTTATTTGATTTCACTATGATTCATGTCATATGAACTACTAATATTTATTCCATGACCCATGTTTATATCATAGGAAAGGTTGGATATAAAATTCATAAGTTATTATCATTATCATGCACCCTTATTTTTATCTTATGCTTTTATATGATTGTAGATTTATAAATATTATTTTATCCTTTATGAGAATCTGAGATCACCCTTTTTTATGTTTCCTTCCCTAGGTTATGGAGAATGTTTTAGGTAGGGTATTCCAAATTGGCATTATATGTGAGAAGCTTTTGGTAGGATATGTTGAAGATATTTCACTAAATTATAATATTATGTTCCAAGTTTCCAAAGGTACTAAAATATTATGGTCCTTAGGCATGAATTTTTGTAATGTAATGAATATTCATCTAAAAAGATGAAATTTCCACGTATTATAAGCCTGGGTCACTATAATTGGTATCAAAGGAATGTTTTAGTTAACCTTTAGAAACTAGGATGATAAAACTTTAGTGATATACCTAAGGATATTTCTAAGGATACATCTAGAGATGTATATAAGCATAAGTCTAAGGATGAGTTAATGTATAAGAAAATTTCTTGAAATTTTGGTAAATGATAGAGCTAGTGGTTTCCTAGAAACACACCCTTGTCTAGATACTACAAGTGTATGGGTCTATGGAAAAAATATACCTAAGGGTAATAACCCCAAAACACCGTATTGAGGTAGAATGGATTGGGAACTGGTGCATGATAATGTGACTTGCTGCACACCTGCTTTGACACTCTGGTGGGATATGTTTTGGAAGTTCAAAAAATATTTACTAACCATCATGAATGAATTATATAAATTATTATCAGGGATGACCTACTTTAATCTTAAGGTGTCATATATTTAAAATAAGCTGTCATGATTTAGACATTATAAAAGTGATTTTTCATGATTATTTTGTTCCCCTCTATGATAACTGTTTCTCACAACTATTCTTTCTAGTTTTATTAAATGATAGGAACCATAAGTAACTTAGTTAACATTGAATGTGATAGAAAATTTGATAACGAGAAGTCAAATGGGAGGGTGAATAGAGTAAAGGACATTGTGATTATTCTTAATTAGTTTTCATAGAACATGATTATAAATTTATATCTTAACTAACTTTTAGAATCACCAAATAAGATAAATAAAGAGTTCACTGAGAGTTCGGGTAGTAGAGACCAGGAAGTAAAGAAGATTAAATTTCATATGTGTGGAGAATGTGGGAAGAAACACACACGTGAATGTCTTAGAGGAATAAGAAGATATTTTGTATATGGAAAATAAGGACACGAATCAAGTGACTACAAATTAAAAATGAAGAGTTCGGTCAACAAAATGGATGGGAATATTTTTTTTCCTAAGATAACATCAATTGTTGAATACTTTAAATGTAAAAAGAAAGGGAATTAGGAAAATAAATTTCATAAGGGGAAAAATCATGAAGGAAATCAGCAAGGTTATTTGAATAATGGTTACATTGTAGAATATGAAGAGACTATAAATGATATATGAAAGGAAATAGGTATTAAATAATAAGAAGATGAAGTTTAGTTAATAGTTTTAGAATGAAGTGGGATAATGTAAGTATTTCTATATTGTGATTCAAGAATGATGAAATATATAATGATTATTTAGTAAAAATTTTTCAATAAGGATTTGAAATAATATATTAAATAGTGCCGATGAATTAAAAAAGTGATTTAATTACAAGGTGATATTTTGATTAAGGGAAGGTAACCCTTAATATATTCCTAATGGTGATAAAATTGTGTTTAGTTTGGATAAAGATATTTTTGGAAAAAAATAAAGTAAATTGGATAATATTGATTACCTTGGAAAAAATTAATGATTTGATTACAAAGTATTTTATCCTATCATGGATGGAGATTATAGTATTTTTTTATTTAAGGAATATATACATTAATCAATTTTCTATATAAGGAATGAAGAATCATGTTTTTTTTTTCAATATAGTTTTTTGGTAATTCATATTATTACCACATTTTAAGAGAATACATGATGAAGTTATTTACATGTTTGGTATGTGCCAATGAAATTATACCACATGATATTTGTGGAATCAATGTTAAGCTGATTTAGTGACCTTTTTTATAAAGTTTTGGACATTAATATTTTGAAAGGGTCAAAAGTTTAACCATTTATAAAGTTTTTTTTAGTTTAAATTTGGATGAGGCTTTAGGTATTAGTCTATTAATTCACCATTTGAATAATTATGTATATTTAATTACCTATACTAATCATTTTTTGTGTTGATAACTAAATATAGATATAATGAATTATCATTCTATTTATGGATCTTATGATACATTAGTTATTTAGACACAAAAAATCTACCTTTATTTCTTAGAGTAATAGATTAAGAATAAATTGAATAAAAGCCAAAAACCAAGGCTGATACTATTCTTATGAAATGGAATGAAATTAAGTAAGTATGTCCTCTCATGAAAATTCTTCACATTTATGAAGAAGACCATGAAATAAAATGTTATCCTATTATCATCATTTTTGATGATATCAATGATATTTTTGAATCCTATTTTGTTTATTTCTTTGTGATCAATAAATTTCTCTTGACCATGTTCTCTACCAATACACATTATTCTTTGAGTGTTAGTTTTCTCTTATATGTCCATGTTTTCACTACCCACCTATGATCTCATATTTGGAAACCTAGTACATGTTATTCTAGATAAACTTAAGACATCTTTTTATCTTTCTAAAGGGGTAATTTTATTGACCCTTTTATGATGTAGAATTTTGAAAAATAAATTTTCATATATCAAACTTTAATAAATGAGATGAATTTCGAGGGTGAAATTCATTTTAAGGGGGGTAAAATGTAACAACCCAAGATTTTATAAAATATAATTTTTAAAATTAATTTATTATTTTAGATATTTTTATTTAAACAAAAAACTAATTTTATCTATAGTTACATGAAATATTGAGTCCATATTTCATTAAATGCCATACCGATCTTAGTTTTATTTAAATGCAAAACCCTGTTTAAATGAAACATGACATATTATGAAAATTTTACTATTTAATATAATAGTTTTTACCTAGCCAATAGAATGGTAGATATAATTAATATTAAATAAAATATGAAAATATGTTTTACACATGTATATAAAATGAATTTTTTGGTGACCAAATAATTAAAAATGGAAATAAAACCCTTTTGAAAATAAAAGGAAAAATTTCTCTGAAAAAATAATTTTTTTGCGCACAAGTGTGCTTTATATAAAAAAATTAATCAAATAACTTTTGGTTAATGGTTTTAATAAAATTTATATATTAGATATTCAATAAATTTCTTGAAATTTATGTTATATTTTTCCTATACATGAGATAATAATAAATCTAATTTTAAGCTTAAAAAACCACATTTTTCTGAAAAGCAGTTTTGTCGCCTTTTTATGATGCAATTATTTTAAAACTGATTTTTTTTTTCACTTTTATAAAATGTATTATTTAAAATAAAAATCATTTTATATATTGGACTATCAAAATTATAATAGGTTAATTCTTGAGTTTTTTCTGAAAAGTTTCATTTTTTGATGAATAGTGAAAAAATGCAGAATTTTAATTGAAAGAAATGTTTTCACCTAATTAATTCATAATGTTAAATTATATTTTAAATTATATTTAGAGAAAAATTAGTTAAATTATATATCAATTAATTCAATTTATATCATTGGAATCAATTTTAATTTGAAATTGGGCATATAAACTTTGTAAACTTTTGAGCATTTTCACTTTAAAAACCCGCGTTCTCGTCGTATCTATGTGATTACTTTTTACTATAATTATTTAAAATATGTGAATATAATTAAAAAAAATGCATCCAATATTATTAATTATCATAATTAATATTATATAATAAGTACAAATTAAAATTTTACCATAACTATTAGTGAAAAGAGTTAAAATTAATTAACGCGATTAAAGTTAAAACAGGGTTTTGTGCATTACATGTCTTTGTATTAAAATTAACTTTACACCCAAATAGTATTTTTATTTAATAAAATGGTTTTCATATATAGAGTAATTAGGTATATATTATCTTATGAAACTATTTTTATCATATTATTAAAGGATAAATTACATTGGTAAATAAAAAGATACAAGTTTCCTTGTTAAAAACTATAAATTGAACATTGAGTAAACTTAATGAGTAAGAACTAAACTAGTAAAAAATGTATTAATTTTGTGTATTGGAGGTATTTTTAGACCAATTTATGACTCTCATAAATTATTTTTAAATTTTTTATGCACATGAGGTAAGGGAGAACTCCCAATTGTGAATGATTTTTGGGTATTTATAAGAATGCTTCTCAATTATAAAAGGGGAGTCACTACCCCCTTCTCCACACCTCTAAATCCATTTAGATCAAAATAAACATGAAAAAATAACTTATAAAATTTACTCCACTCATCATTGAAATACTATTTTGGTCAAAATTCATCCTATAAAGAATTTAGTACAAACCTAAGGATAATACTTGAAGAAGACTTTAATGTTCTTCAAAAAACTTTTTTATTTTATTTTATTCTCCAAATTATTCAATTATTATTATTACATGATTATATAATAAAGTAATTATTTTATATATACTAATATTTTGTTATTTTAATGTAATATATTATATCCACACACACATCTATCTAATGGGTTAATCAATTATCGTTCTTGTGTATGGCGGACTACCGCCTCACGAACCGATGCCATTCATTTTTCTATTACCACATTTCAATGTTATGCATAATGATGGTTTTACTATTTATATATGATATAAATGATATTTATGATGTTTTTATAATTTTTTAAATATTATATTACATGTACCACCATGATTTCCATTTTGTGGGAATATGGTAACATCGTTCGTGTGTACGGAAGACTACCACCTCATAGAGTGATGTGATTACTTCATGATTTACATGGACTGTATTATGGATGAATTTAATAAAAATATGTGATATATATGAAATATAAATGATACTAGGATTATAATATATATATTTATTTGTATAATTGACTTTTACTTATTTCGATACAACTAGAAAATTGAAAGAACGTTTATGCATATGTACGACCTACCGTCTCCATGAACAGTGTATTTCATTTTCCATCACCAAATTTTATGTATTACTATAAATAAATATATAATGAATACATATGATATTTATAAAATTTATTATGTTATTTATAATTCGAAATTATGACCAAATTAATAGGACAATAAATTACAAGTTAAAACATATATGAAAAACAAAGCAGTTATTACCCAAAACGTAACTTTAACATGGAATTGTTAATAAATGGGTAATAAAAGGTCATAAGAAAACCATAGATGATATGATATATATAATTTTGTTTTTTATATTAATACAATAAAACTAAATTTATTATATATGAAGTTTTAATGGGTAGAACATAAGTCAAAACTTAAGGTAAGGGGTTTCCATCTCACTTTTTACTTCCACGAGACAGATGTCATATTCATCACCTATTTATTTTTTGTGGTTTATATAATAAAAATGAATGTATATTATGATTATTATAATGAAAAATATTGGGGTTTACATATCCATTTGTGTATATCTCTTTCATGTGGTTTATGGTTTAAATGATTACAAATAAATAAGATATTTTTGTCTAAATTTTCTTTCTTTGAGTTGTACATTATGTTATGCACCTATATTATTTCAATAGGTGTATATAGAGTCCCTTTGAAAAGTAATATCATGAATTTATTAATCCTAATTATATTTTATGTTCCATGATATCTTATTCTTTTATGGGGGTTTTGATTCAATAATACCAAATTTGTAATTATGTTATGTTCTAATCTAATAAATTATAGGTATTATTTATGATTAAGTCTCTAATGTTGAAATATAGTGATATAACTCTCAAGAATTATCATGAATTTTATTATCCTATATTTATTCATTATATATTTAAGTAATGGTACCATTCTCCCACTCTTTTGTACTCAAGGTATTTAATAACATGTTTTTAATCAAATATGACCTTATTTATCTTTTCTGTCGAAAATCTATTTCATTTCAAAATAATGTTTTCAATTGTTTTTTATAAATTATATTTTAATATTATTTTAAAAGAAAATTATTTCATTTTTTATGTTTAAAAAGTGTTTTAAATTATTTTTAAACCTTTTTTTATAAGTTTTTAGGTTTATTTTCAAATAAAAAGGTTTTCAAAGTGTTTTATAATTTAAAAAGTCTTTTTCAAAGAAGATAATATATTTTCCTCAAGAAATGATTTAAATTATCTTAAAAATTTATTTTATATCTAATATGAAATGTGTTAAAGTTACCTATGATTTACTGGGGTTGTTATCTAAGGATACCATTCACATTATTTCTCCAAATATTTTAAGTTTTTATGGAATTATATTTATGGAACTTGTTCCTATTCCATAAGTTATACCATGATAAATTTATAATGAAACTTATTTCCTTTCATGATTTATTTTATAATTAAATGATTATGAAACCTATCAATTTTCTATAGGTTAAGATATGATAGAATGGTTATGAAACTCATTTCATTTCATAGGTTATGATATGTTTAATGTTTATGATCTTTTGGAACACATAAATATGGTTTTAATTGTGATATAGGTGGGATTTATATCTCCCTCCAAGGAATTGGGTAAGGATTTATATATATGATGAGATAGAAATGGATAGAATGGGGGGAGGGGTGAACCTGGTACAATAAGATATGGTTAGAATGGGGAGTGACTGGAATAGGGAGTCAAACTAGTACTGTAAGACATGTTTGGAATAGGGAGAGAACCTCTTATAGCAACTCAGGTTTGGAATAAAGAGTGAACTTAGTATAGTAAAGGATTTTTTCATCTCTGATGGTCTTGGATTTGGACCCTTACTAATGTGATGTTATGAGTGAATGTGATTACATGTCCATAATGATATGTGTTGACCTATATTTAATGTTAACAAGATTATACATGGACCTAGTTGTATGTCCATAAGTTAATGTGAGAGCCTGATTTCATGTTCTTAACTTAATGAGTGAACTTGTCTCTATTTATACATGTTCACAATGTTATAATATGATGTCTATTCCACAAATCCATGCCTTATCCCAGGGATATGATTTCATGGCTCATGTTCTATAATTACATTATGATTCATGTCTTATGAACTTAATATATTTATTCCATGAATAATGTTTATGATCTATGATAATTTGGGTTTGAAATTCATAAGTTATTATCATTATCCTGTACCCTTATGATTATATTATTATTTTATATAATAATATATTTATATCTCTTATTTTTACAATTACTAAGCATCTGATCTCATCCTTTATTATATTTCCTTTCCCAAGTTATGAAGAAAGGTTTAGGTAGGGTATGACTAAGTGGATTTATATATGGGAAGATCTTGGTAGGAGATGTTTAAGATCTTTCACCAAATTAAAATATTATGTTCCATATTTCCAAAGGAACTAACCTTTTATAGTCATGGGGCATGTTTTTCATAGTTTAATGAATATTTATCTAAAAATATATAATATCCATGTATGAGAAGCCTATGTTACTATACCTCTCTTTATTGATGTGATCATTTTCATACTTCCTTAGATAAATACTTCACACAATTTTGGAATCAATCACACTTGAAAACATAACTTCTTGAGTAGAATTTGTAAAGGATCTCATCCTTAGATATCATCTACATAAAATCTTCATCCTTTTTATTTTAATAGTTTTTGAATGAAAAATTAGGCACCTATGTTTATTGATTACCATGAGTTCTACCTTGGATTCCTTATTACTATCTAGGTTCTTCTTTACTTCCTCCTCATTCATAACTAGAACACCTCATTGATTTCTATTCTATAATTTTCATGAATCCTTCAAAGAGAGATAGTTTTAGTATCAAAATCTTTATGAGACATACACCATTTATTGTGGATCTTCATTATTCTCAAAAACTTTGAACCCATTTTCCAGACTAATAGGACTTTTACATTGAAAAACTTTTTCTTCATTTGTCATAGGAGTGGAATGACTTCTAATGAATTTTCTTCCCTCCCATGAATTACTCGAATTGAAATACTTTTTATGTGAGTAAGTATATAAAAAATAAATCTTTTACTATAAGAATCATACCTCATATGGTTTCTCCTTGATTGAAATATTGTAACTATTGGAGTTATTACCCCATCCTTGAACTTTTGAGATTCAACTTATATGACCATAATGTGACCAATCTTTCCCCAAAAGTATCAAATTTGGTTTTCCTTATTTAATGGAATAAATTAGAATAAAATGTATATTTTTTTATAGATTTTAGATTTAGGTGCTTTATTCCATAGGTTACTTTTGGATGGATTTTCATCTTCTCATTTTAGGATTGTATCCTATCTTCAAGATCTATAATCTTTTTATCATTTTATTTCATCTATGTATCTATAAACTTTATATTTTATGTGTAATCCCTCCCAATTATTTTAAATTATTTAAGTTCAGTCTTGAGTGGAATAATGTTTACCTTTAATTATTCCTCTGTGGACATTTTCAAAATTTGTTTGGAAATATATTCAACCATGTTGCTTTGTTCTTTTATTTTTGTTAAAATTTTATTTATTATGAAATGTAAGGCTGTAAATTATCTATTTTTTATATTATTCAATAAGCAATGATCTTCAATATTTGTAGAATAAACATCATGAATTACTTCCCAATGTTCCACCTTTTATTGTAATATTATAATAACCTATTTACCATTTCATGAATACTTCCGTGATTGGATACATGATGTTATTAACACTTCAACAGATTCACATATACCTTTAATCAATATAATAGAGTCTGAATCACAAAATTATTTTCTCCAATCAATTGTTATAATTAGATATTACATTGTATTAATATTTTTTACCTTTGTAGGATAATGTTTCTTCCAATATCTTCCTTATTATGATTATTGTATTTGGACATAAATCAATCTTTATCAACATTTTGATAAATTTATTCAAAATTTTCTATATATATTTGGAGAACATTTTATGTGAGATCACATTTTATAATTTTCTCTAGGGTAATACTTTATTTCCACTTTTAATGAGGCATCAATCTCAATGTTTCATTTATCCTTTTCAAAGATAAACCCTTGTTATCTCAACAGAACAATTACTCATTCCAAAACATCTCATGGAGCTCCAAATGAGTCTACCATAAATTCAATAAACTCTATTTTCTATTCTTTTCAGTTCATTATATAAAACACTAGATCCTTCACTTCAGATTCAATTTATCTTAAAAAATTTAGATCCTGTAATAGAAATAACAAATCCCGAAATAAAAAACCTCACTTTTATGATAATTATTAGTCCCTAAATAGGGTCATAGAATGATGTATTATTAGTCTTTTGGATGATGAATTTTGTTAAAATAACTTTCGATGTTTATCAATTTTTCCTATATTCATTACTACTCTAAATGAATCTTTACCTATCATACTTAACGATCAGTTACTATTCTATTTTTCTTAAACATCGATCTAATTAAACTAAATTTACCAGTGCTTTATTACTTGATAATTTTTAAAATTAAATTTTCACTATTTTTATATGAATTTATGAAATAAATAGAAAGATAATAATTTATTTTATTCAATAATATATAGATACTACAAGGAGAATAAATTTGAGATGTGTTGTGCACTAAATCAATATAAAGTTCAATTCATTTCAAATGGGGTTCAGGATGAGTAACTCCTTTCCTATGAAAAATACCTTACAATATTTATGATGGAATCACTATCATCCACGAATCACTTTTAGATAAATACCCTTATCCTATTTCACTCAATACTCTGATAAGATCTCTATATAGTTTATAATCATCCATGTACATTCATTAGAATAACATTATTGGAAGTAATCCTCATGTATAGATAAATTATCTATTGTAGTCCCATTGTGTTGAACCTTTACGATCTATGAATACCACCTCAATGAAGCACATCTTATTTCTAGAATGAATAAAGTATTGCTATTCTCATTTTTATTGCACAATAATACTATCCTTTTACTTGTAAGAGTCAATAACAAGTTCCGACACCCTATTATTTCTTTAAACCCCTCATTCAGAACAACTTACACTGAGAATAAAATTATCAATATATTTGTTTCTAGTTGATATACCCTATTGAAATAGGGAACCCATTCCCCTAATAATTGGAAACCTCTCAGCTTCATTGTGGGCTATAAAACCCACTATAACTCCTCCATAAATCTTCCTCCTCAATTTCTACAACTATAATCAACATATAACAACTTTTTGGGATATTTTCATATCTTCCTCATAACATGAATTTATTCTAAATTAATTCACCATATGAATATTTCTAATAGCCTTCAAATATTTATTTAATCATGAAATAAATTAAAGGCCTATTATTATTTAACCAATTATGACCGGTTCATGCATCATCTGAGTCAAATACTCCCCATTTTCTATGTCCCCTAATAAAATGTATACCAACATGGATTTCCATCAAACACCACTATGCAATCTTTGTATCTTTAACATGACATACCCATCAACAATACTAGCTCCATGACATGTTGTCTGTATTATATTCTACTATAAAATTATGATAAAATTATACCATTTTTCAAAGAAAATACCTTCTACATGGGAACCACCACACTCGTTTTGGGTTCACTGTGTATCACATGTGAATCTCCAACTCAAAACACTATGTGCTATGATGTACTAAAAAAACCTTGTCTATTTTTCACTAACCATGACATGATCTACTTCATGTTTAACCTTTAGTTTATTGTGTCACTTCATCAATTCTTCTATGAATGACATGACAACAAAAATTCCTTTCCACAATGTCTAGGCATACCATCTTACAAAAGTTCTTAAAAATAATACCATGGGGACTACTATTTAATTCTCCATTATACCATTCATGTGTTGGGAATCTCCTTTAATACCATAACCATAATCCATGGTGTGGTCACACCTATATTTTCCTTCGTCTTCATCACAACCACTAACCACAGTGTTGTATTTTCTATGTTGGTAATCTTCTTCACCTTCCTGATGTATTTTTAATAACTCCAAAATCAATCAATAAACATCATTCTTTAAAATCTTTGAAGATTTACCTTTTCTATCCTATGAATTATTTTTTATGTAATATTAATTATTGTCAATAAATCTAACAAAATCCATTAAGATTTCGAAAATATATTATGTTTTAAGGAACTTATGATCATTCAATTACTATCTAAATATTTTTCATACAATTATATACTCACATTATCTACCATTAATCTCATCCCATATACAACTTTTTATACTCATCATGCCTCTAATATCATTATTTTATTTTCCATGCTTCACTTTTTTATGTTATGATTACCCAACATTATTTTTATTCATGGGTTTTCATATAGATGTAATTATAATTAATTTATTGAGAAATTCCATATAAGGAAACCATATTTTTATCCCACGGGTTAAAAATGAAGAAAAATTCAAGTATTTAAACCCATATTCACTCACTGATTTTAAATGAAATATAGTCTTTATTATATATGGGATATTGATAAAATGATTTAATATGATATTTGTAGAAGCCATGGAATAAATAATATAAAGGGTTTTCTTGTGATAATTCCTTAATGAACTGGTTAAATAATTAATCTATAGAGATGACATGTTTAATGATACCTTGGTGAATATCCCTGGTAATATGATTTATGATACCTTAGTATTGTTCCTTGATGGTATAATTATGAAGGACCCATTTTTATGTTATAGACACATTCTATATTATTTGTAGTATAGATATGATTATTATGATAAGGTATGCCTTATATATTATCCATGATGATTGATCTTGTTCCATTTCCATTGTTTATAACTTAATGGGGTTTATGATTTCCCTTTTAAATTGATGTATGTGCCTAAGAAATCACTTGGTGTAAGGTATCCCAAGATGGAACAATAAAGGAGTACATTAAGAGGATTAGATAAATTTTATTTCAATGTTTTCCTTATGTACTCTATGTATTTTTTACATATTTTCAAAGACACTAAACCTAAAAATATATTTTGATGTTATTAATGTTATATTTTGTTATGAAATTATGTTAAAAATGATGTTTATAAAATATTGGATACCATAGTTGGTATTAATGTTATGTTTATTTATTTGTGGAAATATAGACTAGAAAACCATATTAAGAACTCTAAGCATAAGTCTAAATGTAAGAAAACCTCCTAAAATTTTGGTAAACTATAAAGATAGTGGATTATATGGAATTTAATCCATAATTAAACACAATAACTAGATGTGGATCTAACATAGAGTCCCTAGGGGTAATAATATTGAAATAGGCCATTTGTTATTAAGTTGATTTGTACCTAGTGCATAACAAAGAGGCTTTATGGAACACCTAGTTTGAAACTCTCAGGAGATATGATTTGGTTAGTAAAAGTATTTTTTTAAACCATTATTAAGGATATATAGATAATGTATTTTTTTTATGATTTAAGTATAACAACTAAGAATCATTATATTAAAAAAAAATTGGATTAAACATTTCATAAGAATTATTATTATAAGATTGAAGATTTTAACGATTTTTTCACTTATTTTTTCTTATTTGAAAAAATGGAAAGAAATAGAAGGTATCATTTAAATAACACATGTGATGGAAAATGAAATAATTAACTTCCTAATATGAAGAAAAAAAGAGTTGGAAACTTCAAGATGATGATGAATTAGTTATCTCACATCTAGAATAACAACTAAAATTGTGCGGAGGATCCAAGTTTCCCATAGAAAGAACAAATACAAGTTGAATCCTTCAAGTATTAGTGACCACTAGTTTTTATTGGATCCTATGATACAATAATTTCAAAATAATGAATCAAAACTATATATACTCCATTGTTTTGAGTAGGATAAAGTTATGTTAGCGATGAATCAATTTATTGGAGAATCTGATCAGTGGTGGACACTAAGAAATAACAAAAATCCAAATGATTAGGTTGAATCCATGTTATGGGAAGACATCAAGAAAGTATTTTTCAATAATTATTTCAGTCACCAGATCCCCAAAATAGAGAGGGAATTCCTTGAGGGAAATAAAATGGAGAATAAATCTATCAGATGTTATGAGATAAATATTAGAATTCTTTCATGATATGATTCCGTCTTTATCATTTTTATGATGGGACGATTCAACAGTTATTTTTTGGGCTAATACCACTTATACAAAAAGGTATAGAAATTAGAGACTTTGGGAGTTTCAAGAAAACAGTATGGAGTTATCTCAATGTGGAAATAAGGATTGTATATGCGTAGTGGTCTCATGGAAATAATGATAATAAGAAAAGGATGAAACCAAATTTTTGAAAGAGTTTTGATCATGAATGTGAAGGAAATAAATAAAAACTACTAGTGTGAAATATATATGGGAATAAGCATTCTTGGAATTATATTCAAGTAATTTTGAAGTGAAACATGTGTGTAAGGGATGACTATAAATATTGAAAATTTCTTGGATATATAATGCCTCAACATCTGAATGCCAATGAAAATAGGAATAAGGGGGATGTATAACAAAAAATGTAATACATTATGTTTGGTAAGTATTGGAATTTATCTAATCAATGTATAAATCAGAATATTATGAATAGGAACCACCATCAACCCTAATAGAGGATAATGGAGAATTATTATGCTTTTTTAATCACAATAGATGATGTAGAGGCTCTGAGTGATATTGTGGTAGGTATAATAATCATAAATTTAAATCTATAAAGTAAATTATATTATTCTAGTTCAATATATTCACTTATAACATTTAAGTTTATAATTAATATCAAGTTAAACCTTGAATAACTAGTAGTAAAGTTGTTAGCTAAAACTCTTACAAGAACTATTCAAGAATCAAAGATATCTAGGGATTCCCCTATTATCTTTTCTAAGTATATAAACATAGAAAAAAAGTTGTTATTATAATGGTAGAATTTGGTATAGCACTAGGGGTGGATTGGTTGTTAAAGTACAAGTTCACAATCACCTATATAAGAAAGTAAATTTCAGTTTTATTGAAGGGAAAACATGTAATTATCATTAAAGTAGATATATCCTAGATTTAGTCTTGTTAATAACCATCTTCTATTTCCTTCTATATAGAAATTTTTGGAGAAGAAGGAGTGGAAAGAAAATGTATAAAGATAAGATATGTACAAATTTTCCAGAAATATATTGATGTATTTATTGATGAGTTAGAAAGAAATCTCCCAGAAATTGAGGTAGAGTTCTCAATTTAACTCATACATAGATAAAATCCAATATAAAAGACCCCATATAGAATTTAATATATGGAGTTATAAATTAAACTAGTAACATTAAGATATTTCGGGGAAGGGTTTCAATTGACTGGGCGTGCCTCCTTGGGGAGTACATGTACTATTTGTGATGAAAAATGATAGATCAATGATATTAATCATTGATTATAGATAACTTAATGGAATATAGTGATGAAAAGATACCCTCTTCCAAGGATTGATGATTTGTTAAACTATATTCATGGGGAAAAATTGTTTTACAAGATTTACATTTGATCGGGGTATCATCAACTGAGGGTGAATAATGAAGGTATTATAAATATTAACATCTAAAAAAGATATTCATACCAAAAAATATATTGATATACCCTTTTTATTTACTAATTATCCAATCATATTTATATATTTTATTAATAGATTTCTCAGGGACTTCCATGATATATTTGTTTTGGCATTTATTGATGATATTTTTATATATTACAAAAGTCACAAGGAGTATACAAATCATACAGGGATCATATTAAACAATTTAAGGATTTTTTCGTAAATTCAAAAAATGAGAGTCTTGTTTACAAAAATTATCATTATTGGGGAAAATGTGATAATTGAAAGAATATTAGTGAATCTAGAAAACAAAAAAAACCCATAAAATATATTCCTCATACTAAAAAATTAATTGAGATTTATATTCTCCTTTGGATAGTAGGATTTTATATACTGTTTTTGAAAAATATTATATAGATTTTTAATCCATTAAAAAAGTTAACTTGAAAGGGAGTTATGTTTATCTAAAAACAATGAGTGTAAATAATGTTTCCATAAAATAAATAACTAGTTAGTAAGTTCACATATGTTTAAATTAACCACTAATGAGGAATTATTTTCCACTTATAGTGATTCATCCATGAAAGGACTGGAAAATTTAATCATATAAAATGAATAGGTTATCACCTACCTATAATGATTTTTGAATACTCATGAATATAATTATTATACACATGATTCAGAGTTAACTAGAGTTATCTATCAATTAAGGATATGGAGACACTGTCTTTGTAGGGATAAGTGTTATATATACACTAACCACTAGAGGCTGAAGTATATATTCACACAATAGGAACTGAATATTAGACATAAGATATGGTTGGAACTTATTAAATAATATGATTCTTCTAACAATTATCAACCTACAAAAGAAAATTGAGTCACTGATGCATTTATTAGGAAAAACCTCAAAGTTTTATAATTGAAGATGATTAATAGAGTATAGTGATATATAATTCTCATAAATAGATATTATATCTTTTTAGATGAATATTAATTACATTACACAAACTCACACATGGGGATCATAAAGGTATAATTCCTTTAGAAACTTGGACACATAAAAAATGGTCCATAAGTGAGCTACACCACCTTCCACAATGTTTTTTCATAAATAAAACCTTTCTTAGAGATATCATACATAATAACTTTCATCATAACCTGGGGAAATGAAACATAAGAAAGGGTGATTTAAAATTCTTAGTAAGGTTAATCAAGGGAGATATCAAAATAACATGAGCATAAGGGTATTAAAAAATGATAATAACATGTTAAAACCATACCATTCATATCTTAGATCATAAAATTACGTCATTTTATAAATCTTTGCAGTTCATAAGACATGAATCATAATTGAACCAAAGAACATAAACCATGATAGCATAAAATTGGAAGAAGAAATAGATTTGTATCATACACATAAGTATAGAAAATAATTTTCATATTAGTGAAGTATCACTTCCATGGGTATTATAGTGTAATGGGTTCACTCACCAAACCATGGTAGTGGACAAATTCCCTTACTAAACCACGTCCAATCCCCATTTTAGTGCTGTCTATTTTAGGATATAAAAATATTTACCCAATTAATTGGAGGGAAAGATAGGTCCCAACCATAATATAAAGAAAACCATATGTAAGTGTTCCATATAATCATAAAACATTCATCATATCATAACCCATGAAATGAAATGGGTTTTATAAAAATTTCATATGATCAAGACCCATTGAAAAGGTACATGTTTCAGAATCATTTGATCACACTATTATAGCATAATCCATAAAAAAAAATTTAGTTTCATAATCATTTCTTCATGGTATAACCTGTGGAATATAAATAGGTTTCATAAAAATTATGTCATTATAAACATAATCCATTCATAGAATGAATAATAATGGTATACTTGGATCATATCCCTAGTAACGCTTTGGTAAAATCAATAGATTTCATCTTAAATGAAAAAATATTTTGAAAGATAATTTTAAATATTCCTTGAGGAAAATAAATTTTATTTGAAAATAATTTTTTAAAACTAAAAATTAATAAAATATTTTTTAAATTTTTTATTTGAAAATAACCTTTGAAACCTTATAAATGAAGCTTGAAAAATCATTTTAAAAATTTCTTTAGGAAAAATTACTTTTTTCTTTGAATTTTTTAAAACATAAAACATTTTGAAAATAATTTTCTTTGAAAATAACCTTAAAAAATTATAAAGGAAGCTTCAAAAATCATTTTAAACATTTCTTGAAAAAAATATCCTTTCTAATTTGAAAAACACTTTTAAAAACATAAAACATTTTTAAAATCATTTTCTTCAAAAATAACCTTGAATAATTATAACGGAAGATTTAAAATTCATTTAAAACATTTCTTGAGGAAAATATAATTCCTTATTTGCGAAAAAATTTTAAATATAAAGCATTTTGAAGACTCTTTTCTTTGAAAATAATCTTGAAAATCTATAAAATAATATTTAAAAATAATATAAGACATTTCTTCAGGAAAATAACATTTTCAATTTAAATTTTTTTTAAAACATATTTTTTTAAATACTTTTCTTTTAACATAAAATTGAAAAATCATAAAGTAATACTAAAAAAATAATGGTCATAATGATGGGAAATTCCTTTCATTCCATAGATGTTAAAATAATGAATCATTTCACATTTTCGATAAAATATAAACATGAATTATTTGGAAAATGACATGAGGGTTCTTTTAAAAATATTTTGTAAAAATTAAAAAATGGGTAAAAATTGCTTTAATAAAACATTTTTAGAATTATAAAAACATTTTTAATTTTTTTAGAAAAAACGGTTTTGGAATAAAAAGGATTTTCAATTGAAGAGAGAAATAAAGATGATTTTTCTTAAAAAATTATTCTGAACACTTAGGTATATAGAGAGAATAAAATGAATAGAAAATATGTATTCTAATGAAATAAAAATAGGATATTATAATTAATGAGTTTCTTGAGGTATGGATCATAATATTTTTTCTTCAGAAATAAAATCATGTGAAATCCTGATAAAGGATGGGATTGTAACATAAAACCCTTACCACTTTAGTAACATTGAATCATAATCCCCATGAAAGAATAAAATTAAATGAAAAATAAAATATAATCAGAATAAATAAATTCCTGAAATTCCATGTAAAAGTGTATACATATACACCACATAAAATAATATAGGTGCATAACCTAACATATGTCTCAATGATAGAAAACTGAGAAAAAAACGCTTACCGCTTTGGTAACTTTTATACCGCAAACCCCATCAAAGAGAGATAATAAAATGGATTTGTAAATAAAAATATATTTCAAGATAAAAATCATAAGATACATTCATGGTAAGTATATACACCATATAAAATAAATATATGGTGAATATATATTGTGTCTCACAAAAGTAAAAAGTGAGAAAAAAATCCCTTACTACTTTAGTAATATTTTGGTTCATAATACCAAATAAAGAATAATATCAAATTAAACATTAAATATAACTAAAATAAGGATATTAATTATATAAAATGTTTAATTGTTATTATATAAAACATAAAAAAGAAACAAGTTGTGAATTTTCATATATCTCTTTGAAATAAAAGAGATACTAGAAATCCCTTAACTTAGGAATCAACTTCTATTGTACAAGTTCAAACCTCATGTATAATAAAATTATTTTTTTAAATATATTATATACCCATAATTATATATATCATAACATATATGATTTTATTATGACCTTTTATTAACTTTTTATTAACAATTCCATGTTAAAGTCACATTTCGGGTAATAACTGCTTTGTTTTTCATGTATGTTTTGATTTTTTATTTTTGGTCCTCTTAATTTGATCATGGTTCCCTAATTTATATAATTTTAAATATGATATAATTATCATATATATATATATATTCATTTTATATTCTTTTATAGTAATCTATAAGAGGTAGAGATAAGAAATGAAATACACCGTTCATGGAGACAGTTAGTCATATGTACACATGCATGATGTTTCCATTTTCTTGAATGATTGAAATAAATGAAGAAAAAAAATATAATAAAATAATATAATAATTTTTATTTCATATAGATCAAAAATATTAGTTATAAAAAACCTTATTACTTTCCATGTAAAGAGTGAACGAATCAAATCGCCTCTCGAGGTAGTAGTCCGATGTACACACGAACGACGTTATCATATTCTCCCAGAATGGAATGTATAATGGTATATATGGTATAATAATTATATAAGTAAAATAATATCATAAATATAATATATAAATATTATATTAATCGTTATATCTATTCGTGAGAGTTGGTGATGGAAAATGAATAACAACAGTTCACGAGGCGGTAGTCCGTCGTACACAAAAATGATGATTTTATATCTCATTTGATGAAATAGGAGATAAATATAAGTAATTAAAATAGAATAAAAACATATAGATATATTTAATATAATAATTTTATTATATATTCTTGGTTTAATTTTAATTTAAGGAGGTGGGGGAAGAAATTAAAAAAAATGTTCTGTTAGGGGTATTACTACTTATTCAAAAAAATTATTTTGGTTCACACCAAAAGGCTCCCTAGGATGGATTTATGAAAAAAAGGCTTATATTATGGTATTTGGTAATTGTATTAGTGATTTTCGTAGGTATTGTTTTTTAAATAATGTATTTTTTAAGTGTGAAATGGATAGGAGAGGGGGTGACCTTTTATAAGTGAGGTGAGTGGCACACTTGTAATTTTTGAAAAGAAAAAATGTGTACCCACATTTTATACATGAAAAAAGGATTAAAAATGTGAAATTGTTGAAAATATAAGATATATGGTCTAAATATTTCCATAAAATGGGTTTTGGACAAGTTTTGAGTCATTTTTAACCCTTATAATTTTAGTTTACCCCCCGATAAAACTATTTTTATCATAAGTGTAGTAAATATATTTTTTATTGTTTTTACTTTTAATTTTGATCAAAAATTAATTTGAACTTATTATATAATATAAATTTTTATTTTTAGAAATATTGAATCCATTTTTAAAAATTATATTCATTTAATTGTAAAATTTTAATTTAAAATTAATCCCAAAGCCGTGACGAGAAAACAATTTTCCAAAGAGTAAATGTTTAGTAGTTTAAAAAGATTTTATATAAAAATTAAATATAAAATTTATTAAAAAGAAATAAATTGGATTAATATATTTATTATTTAAATAATTTTAAATTTAAAACCATTTAATTTTTTAAAATTTTTTAAATGATTTAAAATAAATGAAAATTCTTAATAAAAACCAGTATTTTTACTATTCATCGAAAAATTTATCTTCTTAGAAAAATATCAAATAATAACCATAAGATAATTTTTAAATTATTATTTAAAAAATTATTTTATTTTTTTCAAATACATTTTCTAATATTGGAAAAAATTAATTTGAAGATAAGTTTGAAAAAATGATAAAACAACTTTTTAGAAAAAATATAATTTTAAGAGAAAAATTTGATTTATTATTATCTCTGTAATACAAAAAACATAAGATGAAGGTTATAGAATTTGATTAAATATATAATATATACATTTCATTTAAATAATCCACCAAAAATTATTTATTTTATTTATTGAGATAAATCACATTTGTTTATATAAAAATAGTTTTTTTCAGAAAAAGATTTCCTTTTTCTTAAAATACTTTTTATTTTCATTTCTTATTACTTGTAAACAAAATAATTAATTATATATTTATATGAAAACCATAAATTTTCCTAATTTAGTTATTCTTATTCATACCCACCATTCCAATGGCTAGGTGATAACTATCACGTTAAATAATACTATTTTAATTGTTTGTCAAGGTTCATTTAAACTCAGTGTTTCTTATAATGAAATATATGCTGAATTTTGTGTGTAATGCAAGAAAAAATTAGTTTTGTGTGTAATGAATTCTAAAATTGGTGTTTTATGTAACAGAAAACAATAAAAGGATTAAATTTATCTGGAAAAAAATATATCATAAAACTCGGGGTGTTACATTTTACCCCCTTAAATAAATTGCATCCTCACAACTTGAACTTGTGCTTAATAATCAGGGATAAAACTTTTGAAAATACATTTGTGGGAAGAAGACATTGAAAACATGTTGAATAAAAATTCTTGTTGAAAATATAGAAAGGGGTTTGTGATGGTCATTGGGAATAACACACACTAGGTTTCTAAATAAGATAAAATAGGTGGGAAATCAATATTTGGACATAGAAGGAAAGAGTAATGTCCAAATAGTGATGGTGAGTGATAAAGATCATTAATCAAAATAAAGTGAATGATCATGTGAAAATAAAAATCTAAAAAACCATAAACCAAAGAGGTGGTAAAAATTAAATTGATATAATAAAAAATGATAGTAATAAGATAAAATTTTATTGCATTATTCTTTCCCTTAGGTTGAAGAACTGTCCCAAGAAGATATAGTTACTTGATTTCATTCCATTTTATAAGAACAATATGATCCTTTGGTTATCATTAAATCAAATTTTCACTTCATATATTACTATTAGAGATGAAATTTTCATTCCGAAAACACTAACAGATAATAAGATACCTAAAATAATGAAAATTAATTATCTCTATCTCTAATTAATATCATAAACACAATAGTTAGCACAATTCATTAATAAATCTTCATATGGTGTAATAATAAATTAATCTATAAAACCTCATCCAAAATTAAACTTAAACTATTACATAAATGGTTAATCTAAACAAACCTTCCATAATTATAAATCCATAAATAATATCACTAAATTTATAAAAACCTACTTAATAGTAATCCCCCAAATATCATTAATTAGATCTTAATGGTCACATTCCAAATATGTGTATACCTTCATCATTTATTTTCTTTAAAAATGGTAATAACTATAATTACCATTAAAAATTAATGAAAACATATATAATTTATCATTACTTGAATAAAACCACATATTTTTAAATATATACAATAAATCCAATAATGTTAAAAAGAAATCAATGATAACATATACAACACTTTGTCTCCAAATCATTAATCCATTCCAAGGCCATGAATACTATCAAAATTAATTTATTCATATCCAAAATTTATATATCCCAACATAATTATATAAACATAAATAAAATATTAGGGGTTATCTTTTTTCAATCACCTGTTTTTCATAAAATATCACCTTTAAAATAAATTACTTTTCTTGGTCATCAGTATTGATCAACATATTTTTGAAAATAATTAATGAAAAACCTATAAAAAACGACCCTTATATATTTCATTATTCATATTAAAAATACAAAAAAATCCTCTTATATGTCATTATTCATATATAAAAATTATTGATCTTCAATAAAAAGACACTTCAATCATTCCATTTTATTTTTAAACCATTAACAAGGCTTTATTATCTTAATCCTTAATATCTCTATCCTAAAATATGAAATATGAATCATGCCTTAATATTATTTAACCTCAACTTAATAATTATTCTCATGTTTAACATAAAAAATACTATTAGAACAACATATAACATTCATATTTTGTTTGTAGTCTCTTTATAATTAGTAGTATGGCCATTTCTCAAAACACCTTATTGATTATATTAATTATCTTTACCCCTATGATATTGATTTGAATAATTATCATACTTATAAAATTTATAACATTCAACCATTTATGATACCTTAGAGAGAAAATTATTACCATCCATTGAATTAACCAAAATTTTCATTTTCACATGGAAATTTCTTATTTTATATCCTTATTTTATACTCTAAAAATATCTTCTCGTTTCTATAATAAATTCACTTGGGTGATTCTCCACACATTTTTGACATATATAAAACATAATCTTCTTTCCTCAATGGTCTTAATTATTTTATCTCTCATAGAAATCTATCCTTCTATGATTTGGTTATTTTTGGAGTTGGTTGAGATGTAAGTTATTAATCATATATCATAATAACTAATTATGAATTATCATAATATCTTTCACTCCATTCATCACCCCATTTGGTTTCTCATCAACTCATTGTCTATCATAATCAATGTTAATTTAGTTCCTTCTAGTTCCCTCCATTAACTAAAATAAAATATCATAGTGTGAGTAATAATATTCATAGTGGGAAACCACATAATCATGAAAAATCACTTACTGGATGTCTAAATCATGAAACCTTATTTTTAATCAATGAAACCACAATTTTGGCCTATGCCATTCATAGTTTTTATTTAAATCCTTCATGATTGTTTGTAAAGAATTTGTTAATTACCCATGTATATCCCTTAATAGTATTAAACTAGGTGTGTAGAAAGTCCTATTTTCCTACTTGAGGTGATGATCGAGTTTACCTAAATTCACCCTTTTTGGAGTTATTACCCCTAGGTACCTATGTGGTGGAGCCACATCCACTTGTAGTATCCAAAAAAGGATGTAATTTCTTACAAACCACTTTATATATCATTTCCAAAAATTCTTGGATTTTTTCCTTTACCATGACTCATTCTTAGAATTATCCTTAGACATATCCCAAGATATATCCTTAGAAATATCCTTAAGGATTTTAATAAACTTTTCTCATCCTAGTTCTCAAAGGTTAGCTAAAAAGTTTCTATGATAATAGTGATATAAATTCATACTTCTCATATATATATATTGCATATTGTTTTGATGAATATTAATTATATTACACAAACACATGCCTGAGGATCATAAAGTTATATTTCCTTTAGAAACTTGGACACAAAAATAACTAGTCCATAAGTGAGCTACATCATCCCCCAATATGTTCTTCATAAATAGAACCATTATTAGTCATATCATATATAATACCTTTCATCATAACCTAATGAAAGGAAAAATAAAAAGGGTGATCAAATATGCTCAGTATGGTTAAACAAGGGAGATATAAACTTATCACGAGCATAAGGTTATTATAACATGAGAATAACATTTTAAAAACATACCCTACATATCACAAATCATTAAATTGAGTCATAAAATAAATATTGAAAGTTTATAAGACATGAATCACAATGGAATCAAATAACATGAACTGAGAGAGCATAACATTATAATAAGACATATATTTATGGCATACACATAAGAACAAGTCAAGGCTCACTTATAAGGCTATCATAGTGGAATGGGTTCACTCCCCAAACCATCATAGTAGTCAAGTTTTACTCCCAACACCATCATAGTGGACAAAGTCCCTTACTAAAATAGGATCAATCCCAATTTTAATTTTATCCATCTCATGAGATATAATGCGTTACCCGACGTATTAGAGGTAGATATATGTCCCACCCATCATGGAATGAAAATAATATGTATGTGCAACACAAGATCACAAAAAAATCATCATATCATAACCTATGAAATGAAGTGGGTTTCATAAACATATAATAATATAGTAACCTATAGAGAAGAGACATGTTTTTTATAATTTCATCCTTTCATCATTGTATAACCCACAAAAATAAGTAGGTTTTAAAAGCATTTCCTCATAGTATAACTCATAGAAGAGAAAGAGATTTCACGAACATCATTCCACCATAAACAAAAACCATTTATAGAAATAATAAGAATGGTATCCTTGGATCACATCCCCATTAAGGCCTAGGTAACATCAATTGATGTCATCTTATATGGAAAATGATTTTAAAATATTATTTAAAACATTTATTAAGGAAAATAATTAATATTAATTTTTTATAAATAAAAATTATTAATTTTTTTTGGAAATTATTTTCATTGAAAATATCCTTTAAAACTTATAAATAATGCTTTAAAAATTATATAAAATTTTTTTGAAGGAAAATATACCTTCTATTTTGAAATAATTTTTTTTAAAAAAATATATATTTTTGAAAATTCTTTTATTTGAGAATAAACTTAAAAAATTATTAAGGAAAATTTTAAAATCGATAAAAACAATTCTTGTGGAAAAATTTCTTTCCTATTTGAAAAACACTATTTAAAACATAAAACATTTTGCAAATTATTTTCTTTGAAAATAACCTTGAAAAATTTTAAATTAAGATTTAAAAATAATTTAATACATTTCTTAAGGAAAATATACTTTTAACTTTGAAAAATACTTTTTAGAACATAATTATTTTTTTGAAAATCCTTTTCTTTGAAAATTACCTTAAAAGCTTATAATGAAATCTTAAAAAATCGTTTAAATTTTTTTTGAAAAAATCAACTTTCAACTTTTAATTTTTTTTAAATCCTATTTTTTTAAATAATTATCTTTTAATAAAACCTTGTAAATTTATAAAGTAAGATTTAATTAAAATAATGGTCAGTATGGTGGTAAATTTATTTCATACCATACACAATAAAATAAATATTCTTTTCAATTTTTTAGTAAAATAAAAACGTGAATTTTTTTTGTAGAAAAACATAAATAATCATTTCAATTTTTTTTATAAAATTAAAAAATGGGTAAAAATTTATTTAATAAATTATTTTGGATAATTCTAAAAAAAATTTGATTTTTTTTAGAAAAAACGAGTTTCAAAGAAAATGGGTTTTCGAGTGAATAGAGAAATAAAGATGATTTTTCTTGAAAATGTTATTTTGAAATATTGAGTAAATATATATTGTAAAGTGAATTCAAAATGTGTATTTTACTAAAATAACCAAATGAGAATAGAATCTATGTGATTATTGGTAGGTGGATTATAATAACTTATCATTGGAAACATAATAATGTGTAATCTTTATTAATAATGATATTGAAACATAAAACCCCTATCAATTTAGTATCTTTAAATCACAATAAATATGAAAGAATAATGTTAAGGGAAACTTAAAATCTCTTTAGAATAAATAAATTCATGATATTACATCTAAAAGGGTCTGTATATACACCTCATAAAAGAAGGTAGGTGTATAACATAACATATGTCTTAAGGAAGGAAAATTGAAATAAAAATACCTTACTATTTTGGTAACCTTTTTTTTTGTAAACCCCATTAAAGAGAGATCCAAAAATGGATATGTAAATACCAATAATTTTCAAGAGAATCATCATAAAATACATTCATTGGCAGTATATACAACACTTAAAATAATTAGGTGGTGATTGTAGCATGTGTCTCACAGAAGTAAAAGTGAGACAAAACCCCATACTAGTTTAGTAATCTCTTTAATAGTAAGAAAAAATAAATAATAACATAAAATTAAAATTTAAATATCATAAAAACAATTATATTCGTGATATAACATTTCAAAGGCATAGTATATAGACCACACAAAATAAATGAGTGGTGAATTTTCATATGGCTCATAGAAATAAAAGAGAGACTATAAATCTCTTACCTTAAGTATAAAAATATTTAGAACACATTAGAACCTACTATATAATAAATATAAATTTATAATAAATATATTATATAACCATAATTATATATATCATACTCTATATCCATGATCTAACTTTTTGTATGAATTTTATTTATTGTCAACAATTGTCATTGGATAAAAATGGTTGTTTATGAGATAAGAAGATTTCATTGATGTTAATATGATAAAGAATTTCAAAATTTTATGGATCTTGGATGATGTTATTTTATCATATAATTTAAAGAAACATGTGAATGGTTTGAAGACTTTTATTTTCATGATGTGTCATAAAGAATCATTATGGACATCAAATGTCATGGTTGAATAATTCTTCAAGTAATTACAATGATTGGTGAACTGTTCTTCAAGTAAAATACATTTTTCAAATGTAATACATTATTTATAGAAAATAATAAAGTGTTTTTGATGATGAAGAGGTTAATTGGTATGAATTTTACAAATAATAATAGAAGTTGAATAGAAGGCTATGAAATATTTTCTTATTTCATGTGAATCCTGAAAAAGATAACTTGAAGGATATTTAGATCTTGATTTTCATGAAGTAGAACCATAAAATATAAATTTTATTTCACCATGGTTTTTTTATTATGAAAATGTTTTGGATGGTTTTTTGAATTTTGGTATAGATAGAGTTATTATAGGTCATATTCTTAGTGGGGTTTATCTGGAAAATATTGTCTAACCCACTAAGAAACCTCATCCAACCTCAACCCAGGACACATGTAGGACCCATATTTCAACCATTACCTAAGGTGGTTAGTAGGGGTGACCTAGGAGGAATAATGAGGGTTGTTTATAATCCCTATGAGTGCATGCCTTTGTATAAGGCCCTTGGAGTGCACTGCTTTGGCTGCACATAGGGTGGGCCGTAATCCCACAGTGCCAAAGCCCATGTGTGTGTGGATAGTATACCGGTGATAATCCCCAAATGAAAAATTAAATGAGAACTACACATGACTTATATTATAAATAAAAGGGGATTTTATTGGATATTTTGGTGTGGGATATTCTTAGTGAAATCATTTCTCATTAATGTTAAATGAAAAAGTATAACTGAGGTCATTTGATTAGAGTGACCATGAATATAAAATATCCCATGAAATTGATTAAAATTAATCCACACATTTTTTGAATGATCCTTGGTCTTCCTTCTCCTAGATCAAGATGGAACTACTATATTTCACTAGAGAAGATTTCCAAACGACCATTAGTCAAACCTGAGGTTTCCATAATCAACTTGTAGTCAAAATATTATGATGAATATGATTTAATGAGTCATGTAATTTTATTTTCCTGATTCATATGATTAATCCAAGATAAAATCCTTGTGAAAAATAAAAACTTATTTTTAATAGGACATTTGAGATAACTAATTCAAAAATATAGATTTAATGCATTTATGATTGCATGCATATGATTTATTCACCAAAGAAGGGAGACTAGTATCAAAGAATAAAAAACATGATTTTTAGTGTTTCTTTTAACCTTTGTTTGAAGTATTTAAATCTGAGATCTTCATCTATTTATATCGGTCTTCTACATGACATAAAATATAGGATTTTAGTTCATGAATCTCGCTGATGCAAGGCAGTGGTTGTGCCTATAAATATCGAGTCACCAAGAAGATATAAAGAGCTACCACTTGTATTATATATAGGAGGTATTATTTTTCTAAAAAAATAGAGTATCTTCAGGTGTTATTTTACATGAGTAGAAATGTATTCCTATAAGAATTCAAGGCCTAATAAAGTAGGGGAGTCCCCTAAAACTTCTTGGTTTCACAAAGGAGATCTTCAACCACTTGATATGAAATATCCACACTTAGTTGTTTTGTGAATAGAGAAGTATCACACACTATGTTGAGAATAATAAGAACCATGGATACAAAATTGGTATTCACAACCTCATTGTGGTTTTGGAATATCTGATTCCATGTTCCAATGCTTGAGTTGAGTATTCACACTTTGGATTATGGAGAATTGGTTCCACAAAGTTTTAACAAGATTTCACAAAGAATTAGGTTCACGCCTTAACCATGTTGCATAAAGGAGAAGAACTAAACAACTTATTCATACATGGTAGTAAACATATAGAATGGAAGTGTGTGTGTGTATATTTGCGTGCAAAGAGAAAGAAAAATGTGTTATAATAAGAAAGGATAATGTAAATAGTGTATTCATTATTGAATTTACATACATATGAGAATGTACATGAAATAATGTATATATTATAAAGTTTAAATGAAAGTTTCATGCAACAAATGTATGAAAATTAAGAAGTGAACATGCAATATAATTTTTACGAGTTGAGTAGATAAATCTTGATACTGAAGCTATATAGAACATAGAAATACTTCATATCTATGTTATCAGTATATTAAGAATATGAAAGATCATTATTTTATGAAAATATATATATATTTCAATGAAATCTAGTTGAATGAATATTTACTAAACCAAGTAAAATAAAGAATAATTGATACATTAGCCATTTGTTATATTGTTTATCTTAGAAGAATAAATTTTGATGATTCCAAGATGATCTGATATTTCATTGACTTAATAATCAAAAAAGAGTTTTGAGATTTAAATAGGAGAAGAAGAAGTTTCAATATAGTCTTTTTGGCACTGAAGAAGAAAATAAGAAAAGAGTGTACTATATAGATATGATTAAACATTGAGAAGAATGAGGAGTGAAATAACAAATTGATATCGTCCAATCATAATTGGAAAAAATAATAATTATGTGATTATTAGTCCACATTATATTCATATCAGTGTGACTGATAGAATAAGAAGAAACTGCAGCTTTCATATTGTTGTTGGGAAGAAGAAAGAACTATTTTTTTCCTGATTCTATGTATATAACCAAGTAAATAAGAAGGGTTTGGAAGAACAAGTAGCACTATAAAATCCAATTGGTCTCGACAGGTTGAATACTATATTGGTGTTAAAAACCTTTGACAAAGAGAAGACTTTATTCCAAGGTAGTATGAGTATCCATCCAAGAGTTGTAAAACATGAACTACCAATTGAATATAGCACATTACAAGTGAAATGGTTTATCCTAATTACTATAACCACTCTTAAATAATTGTTTTATAAGTGTTTTCATTTTCATGATTATTTCCAAACCATGCCAAGGACTACCTACTCTTGTTGTATAGTGAGCATTGTAAAAATATCACATGCTATATTTTACTACTTTTATTTATTTTCATGATAAAGGAAAAATCGAACAAGAGAATTGAGATCCTAATAGGTTAAAGTGGTGAAGGGTTATAAATTCATTCTTTTATTAAAATTTCCTCAACACTAATTCACCCCCTCTTTCTAAGCATGTCCCAAACTGGTCCTTTCAAGTGGTATCAGAGCCAAGGTTCAACTCTATTGGATTTTCTATAGTGAAGATATTATATTTTTAAGATTTAATTTTATTTCTTGTGTAAAAAATTAATTACATTTTTGGTGAATATTAAATTATATCTATGTATAATTATATATCTTCCAAAACCATGATGAACAGAAAAAAAGAAATAGAAGATAATGTTGAATAATAATTCCCTCTCATCAAATTAAGAGGAAATACATGTTTCTCCATGCCTCAAAAATAATTAAGGAATATTATTCTTGGAATGTAATGATAAGGTGGACCAATTTTCCAACAATAAGATGGATAAGATTCCTACATCTAGTAATCATGAGGTATGTGTTAGTATATATGAAAACTATTCTCAAGATAGAGATTCTAGAACAAGTGGCGATGATGATAAATCTACAAATTCTCTAGAATTATCATTTGATATATTAAGATTTTTTCTACATGGTATTCCTAGAGAAAGATCATACCTTTCTTGTTGATCCCCTCAATGTATATAGGAAGAGATAATCCAACTAGAATTAGAAGATGATATTTTAGATAATATCTTAAAAGAAAAAATTACTGAATATATAAACCTCTCCATACTTGTGGGAACCTTTGATGGAAAATGATGGGACTTTAAATATATTCTTATAAATAGATCAAAAAATTATTGAGAAAGATGGAGTCAAGGAGACTCTGGATGAAAGGATCCATGCACTTTAAGAAAAGTTGAATAAGAGAACTGATGTTAAGGGTTTATAATTGAAAAAATATTTAATAAGATCAAAGAACACGAGTCTTTGTTATAAAAAATTAAATTTCCAGAACATGAATTTGAAAGAATGAAGAAATATTGTATAGAGAAGATGATTATGATTGAATATAATAAAATCATCTTCAATATAAAATGTCTATATTTGGAAGTTTAGTTGACCAAACTTGAGAAGACATACATTATGCCTTCACAAAAGAGGAAAATAGTTACTACTAATACTCAATTTTCACTGGTAGATTCTATAATTAAAATACCTCTAACTTGTGATAATAAGGTAATGAAATATTTTAATGATCTATCTCAAGCAGTTTTGAAGTAAAAGGTATCATCCATACCATCTTGTACTAATGTTTCTAAATATATTTTCATAAATAGTGAATGTTGGAAAATAAATTCTGAACAAATATGGATGAATAAAGGTGATAAAAAACCTACCACCATGACTTGGGTGAATGTGAGGAATAGTTTTGAATATGGTTCCCCACAAATATCAAACAATATTTGAATAAAACCCTAAAAATTTATACATAAAAAAATGTCAAGGTTTGTGGGTCAATGTTGGTGCTGAAATAGATTTAATCATTGATCAATATATATTAGGTAAAATATTTTAAATTAAAAATCTTTAAGGAATATTATTTTAAGGGGATCAATCCATAGAATAAGAAGATACATCTATAGGTCCATAAAAATTTATATTTTTCAAATAGATTTGAATAGCTTGAAAACATCTGTGATGTATGGAATATTTGTGGTCACAAGGTTGGTAAATTCTCATCTCAACATGTATCTAAAGCTAATGATAAAAGAAGATCCAAAAATCTAGATAGAAATGATGAAGTAACCTTGGGAAGAAATAAGAATAATTTTGTTAATAGAAATATTCCTAATATGTCCTCAAAGAAGTATGGTGAGAATACCTTGGATTCTACTATAGTTTCTAATGACTTTTTATTTATTTGTCTTCAAGATTTGTAAATAATGAAGAAAATTAAAGATGAAAAAGATAAGGTCAGTGAAAAAAGAATATAAAAGGTTTCATATAATTAAGAAAATGTTCATGATAGTTTATTAAGAAATGGTAACTCTTATGTTAAATAAGTTATGTCTGATATATTTAAGAAATACGGTCACATTGATAAAGGTTTTGGACATTTCTACCGAAATAATAAGAAGTAATTGAGAGGAGTAAGAATGTATCATTTGTGAAGGTTGTTAAGAAGAAAAGTTCTCTAGAAAAAGAAAAAAATGTGAAGAGATCCATGCTACCCCAACATAAATCAGAATAGATCTTCGGATGTACAAGTATAAAGATTGGATCAAATGGAGAAACATGGTTTTGAAAAAAATCTCAACCTTGTAGTTCATGTTGATAAACTAAACAGGATCCACCTTATTCCCATAAAACATTGTGTATTTTATTTTTTCTTATAATGTAGGGAATTGAAGGTGAAGTAAGTTTATAGGGGAGATACTTAGATGCAATGAGGGTTTTCAATTCTTGATATGCAAGATGAAAAAGTCACCATCCTTGAATGATTCCACAATTAATATTCAAATACTAGTATGATGGAGTATTATCTTGGATGAAGTTGAAGAATGTGATGTTCTATTCTAAATAAATAGGACAAATAACATACCATATTGGCTGGATATTATTTTTGGTATCCTGAAGAACATGTGTTCATGGAGACCATCCTTGGTGAAGTTGTAAAAGTTATACTATATGGATAGTAACAAGTGGAAGATCCATTTTGGTTTATTCTCTATCTAAAATTTCCCAAAATCCATTATTGATGATATCCACCATTATAAATATGACGATGAGTGTTTCCCTTAAGAGGAAGAAAAATGAAGAAGCTTCCAAAATCATTATTTCAATTATTATCAAATTTTATTTTTTTGGAAATTGATTTATGATAATGTCATTGAAAAATGTATGTTTCTATTGATATCTCATCCTTGATTACTAATAATAAATATTATTTTACAAATGGGGAGTAATTGAATTAACCAGTAACCTCTGAGGAATGTAAGTTCCCCAAGGTCACTTATCTTGCCTATTGAACTTGAATATTTTTGATCTATTTGTTGAAGTGAGTTTAAGAGATTTACATTGACTACTCTTAAAAATATTCAAATCACATTTAATAGTTTCATTATAGAATTAAAGTGGAAACCCCTTGAAGACATATATATTATATCTCAAGTCATAAGGAATCATGATCAGTTTATTATTGATTTTTTTAAAATCAAATCCTCTTTTTTTCTACACCGAGTATGACTCAAGTATGCCTAAAGTGAAATGATTGATGACACATTTCTTAAGTATTAAATTATACCCTTTTCATATGAACTTTTTATTTATTTTCAATAAGGAAAATGGAAAGTGAAATGAATGTTTAGAAAAGTAAAGGGGAGTGATACGTTAATGATACACATATTGAAACATTTATTTGGAAAACAAATTGAAGGTATTTCCAACAAATACAAAGGGGGAGATTAAAAATCCCACTTTGTGTATGAGTTATATTTTTTATTAATGATAAGAAGTTATCAAGTAATACAATATGAAGAAACATGTTAATGGATTGAAGACTTTGAATGTCATAATGATTCCTGTATAATTGTTATGAAAATTATATTTCATGGTTGAATAATTATTCTAGTAATTTTGGTGATTGGTGAACTGGTCTTTATGTTAAATACATGTGTCAAATGAGATACATTTTTTTACAGAAAATAATAAATTGGTATTGATAATAAATAAGTTATTTGGAATTAATTTTCCAAAAAAACAATAGAAGTAAAAAAAATAAGGCCATAAAATATTTACTTAATGCATGTGAATCATGAAAATATAATTTGAAGTATATTTATATCCTAACTTAAATAAAGGAGGGAAATTTAATATAAATTATATTTCATGAAAGGTTTTTTTGAATATGATTAAGTGGTGGATGGTTTTGTGCATTTTAGTATACTTAGAATTATTATAATTCATATTTTTTGTGGGTTTTATCTAAAAAATATTGGCCAACCCACTAAAAATACTTATCCAACCTCAATTAGAGGAACATGTGGGACCCAATGGTCAACCATTCCACAAGAATGTTATCATGGGTGACCTAGATGGTTGCATTAGGGTATTGTATTATGCCCGTGGAGTGCACGAATGTGGATACACATAGGGTGGGATAGAAGCCTACAAGGATGAATCATATTTGTGTGTGGATAGTTTACTGGTGGTAATATCTAAATGATAGATTAAATGAGAAATCCACATGACATAGCTTATAAAAAAATCAGAGTTCATTATAGATTTCAATGTGGGATGTTCCCACCATTCCCAATGTTCATATGTATTAAAAACACAAATATAACCGAGGCCATCCGATCCAATGATCATGTCCATATAATCTTTTGTGTCGCTAATTCAAATTAAGCCACATAATTTTTTAAATGTTCCATTATCTTCCAACCCCATATCACGATGGTTCCACTACATTTCACTATATAATATGGAAAATCCACCATTGGTTGTACTCGAGGCTACCATGATCAAACTGTGGTCGAAATATTAAGACGAACACGATCAGAAGAGTCATGTAATTTTTTAAGGTGATTAATATGAAGAATCCCAGATAAAATTTTTTATTGAACTGAAAATGTAGTTAAATGATACCATTTAAGTTCAAGCATTTGAAAATATGGGTAACATGAATTTATGATTTTATGCAAGAGATTTATTCACTAAAAATGAGATGTCAGTCGTGAAGTAAGAACACTATGATTTTTATCTTTTCTATTATTCTTAATTTTAAGTATTATAAGAAAAGATCTTAAACTCTTTATATTAGTATTCTACATGGAATAAAACCCATTATTTTAGATAGATAATCTAAATATTTCAAGGTAGTTCTTTCTATAAATATCAAGGCACCAATAAGAGGTAATGTGCTTCCACTCGTATTATATCTGAGATCTCTCATTTTTTTCTGAATAAAAGATTCTCACTAAGAGTTATTTTGTGTGAGAAGTTAAGAAGTCCTGTGAGCCTTCAAGGCCTCATAAACTTGGGGATTACCAAGAATTTTCTTGGTTTCATGAAAGAGATATGTGGCCACTTGATATGAAACTCATGCATTCAAGTGTTCATGAAGAGAGAATCACCGCACACTGTGCGAAGAAAAATAGGAACCTCAGACATGCAAAGTGTTTTCACACCAGGATCATGCATCATGAAGGCCAGATACCCCGATCTTGTTCTTGAGTCAATTACACCCACTTTTCATTGTGAATAATTGGTTATATGAAGATTTAACAATATTTTGTGATGATTCTAGTTCGTGCATCAACTGTGTTTCATGAAAGTGAAGAACCAAACACTTGATTCACATAAGGTAGTAAACATACACAAAGGATGTGTGTGTGTATATTTAGGTGTTTGAAGTGAAATAAAATTGCGTGATAAGTTGAAAAGAGAACATAAATAGTGTATACATGCTATCATACACATACATATGATAATTTAAATGAAATAATGTATATGTTATAAAGTTTAAAGGAATGTTCCAGGAAGCACATGCGTGATGATTAAGAAGTAAACTTAAAATATGATTTGAATGAGTAGCGTGCATAAATCATGAGACTAAATCAAGACAGAACAAAGGAATAATTCATATCTGAGTTATCAATATATTTATTTCATGAAAGATCAATATTGTATGAATTAATATAGAAATTTTAGTATAATCCAGTTGAACAAATATTTACTCCACTAAGAGGAATAGAGAATAAATGATAAATTAATCGTTTTTGATATTTTGTATTGAAGAAGAATAAATTGTGATAATTCTAAGATGATATGATATTTCATTTAATTAATAATGAAAAAGGAGTTTTGATATTTAATTATAGGGTGTTTTAGTGTAGTATCTTTTTCACTAAAGAATAAATTAAGAAGAATAGGGCATTGTGCATATCTGATTTCATAGGGTGAAACATCCTATTACTATTTTTAGGTAATCATAAACATATATTTTTATCATTATTTAATTGGGTTTCATTTGGGGTTGTTTAGGGTAAAAAATTTATAATTTTTGAAAGTTTCTAGTTCATGGATGGTTGACACATAGTTTTCCCAAACTGTGTGCTCTGCTATATCAATCTATGCAAACCGAGGCAGTGAAGTTTTACATAGTTGACATATAGTTTGACAAGCTATGTTCCCACCTAGGAGAAACCGTGAAACCAATTAAAAAGAGTTTATGTCCAGGGAATATGGTTTGTCTAAATCGTGTGGTCCTACCTATATAACCATGTATATGGGATTTCTTTTGAAATTTTATTTTAAAATTTCTAAAACCCTCCTTTTAGGTCCTCGATGGGCTAGTACGACCCCATATCATTTTATGATTCATTAGAGGCTCCTAATATGTGATTTTGGCCCTTCCACACCCTTCTATAACTGGATTGAAGCTAGGAAAATGATGTTATATCTCCTCCCAATTAGTTTGCTCATCCCATTATCTCTCTCCCGATCTCTCCTATTTAATCCATAGGGTTTTATAGATCGCAATGTTGTTAGAGAATATAATATCTTCTGTTTTAGATATTTAATCTAGGGTTGATTATTGTATACTCATTTTCAATGTTCTTCTTTGAATTTCCAATCTAGGGTTTAGTGTTTTGAGTTTCTATGTTTTTGAGGTAGGTGGTTTCTTTATGATGACTAATTTTTATTAAACCTAAATTGCTTGACTTAGATTATATTGTATGATTTAAATTAAATTACTTGATAATTTTCTTTCAATTGGTTTATTAAAAACCCAATTACATTAAGTTGGAGTGTTTTTCTTTGAAAATGGATTTTGGCATAAAATTAAGAAAATCGCCAATTCCATTGAATTAGAGATTTATTGTGAAATTGGATGGAATTTTTTTAAATTAATTTGTGGAATTTAATTATGTAATTTGGATTGTGAAATTTATTTGGTGAAATTGATTTCAAATTGGTATTTTATAAAATGGACTAAAAATTATTTTTATATAAACCCACTGGTTTTATCTTGAAAAGACATGTTTTTGATTAAAAACACATTTTGTTTTTTAAATATAAAATGTGCATATTTTAAAGGGATACTAAGATGAATTTTATTTTAATTAGTCTTAAAACATTTTTCCCTTTGTTGATTTATATTAGGGAATAAGAAATAGTAGTTAGTTAATGAGTTATTCAGATAACACTCTAGGATTTACAACACTAAAAGCACATAAATGCATCATGTCACATTCCCGATAGGATGTTGACATATCCTCCTTGGTCAGTGTTGAAGATGACGTGTGTACACATTTTTCCGAGACATCTATTTAAGTTCATAGAGTCTCATATCCTAGAACTATCACACCTTTTAGAATATGAACATGTTTTTGGCTTGATTTTATTTAATATATATATATACATATATATGACAATGTTATTGTGAACTATTTTCATATTCATTCTAAATTTATATAAACTATTTTATATAAAATTTTTGTTTAATCCATTTGTTTAAATTATTTTCCATCATTTGAAATCTAAATCATGATTTTTTTAATTATGATTTTGAAATGACAAACCTATTTATTTAAAATTGAAATCTCTCTTTGGTTAATTAAATTTTGGAATATGTTATGGAATCCTTGGTGATACCCTACTAGGATTTTAGACCACACCCTACCTGTTCCTTCAGGTGTTTTTATATTATCTTCTTCCATGTTTGAGAAAGGGTAGGGCACCACCTAGAGGTGGTAGTATCTATTTATCATTGGTATTGGAGAGTTGTTTCCATTGGTAATCAGGAAGTTATCCTATTTTTATGGTAATTGTTTATTGTACCTTTGGGTTTTTTTACCAGTTTGGATTATGGTACACTTCTTCCTATGGAGTTTATATTTTACTCATACTGACTTGTTTATCTTGCTTCCATTGTGTTTGTGGAGAATTCATTCCCACTTTCATATTGTATGATTCCAGGTGATAGTCACCAACTTGGGGGATTGGGAACACCCTTTGGGATATGTCAAGAACAAATTAATTATTGGAGTTTTGGAGTACCTAGGCTGGTTCTTGAAAAAGTGGTTTTAAAGGTGTAGGTTTTTCATCTTACCTTGATGTCACTATCCAATTGGGCATTCTTTTTAGGAATTAGGAGGTAGTTTCTATTGAGTTCTTGGACATATCTCACCGCAAAAACCTTAATTTACTAGGGGTGGTTTGGGAGAGGCTTCTTGAGGATTATTTCTAGTCTTTTCCTTGATATTGACTTGGATATATTGAAATACAAATCTGGTTTGTTTATATGTTTTGATTAATTTCCCATATTGCTCAGTGTGAGTGTTAAATATGATGTCTTCCTATTATATTCTGATGTTGTGTATCATCATTCCTCTAAGAAGATGTGAAAATAGGATCCAAGAGGTTGTTTATACTAAACCACATCAAGAAAATCCTCTAGTAGAACTGGTTTTGGTTGAGGTAATTGTTCATACTATCCATGTTCTTGGAAAGGTACCTATAATGGTTCCTGTTTAGGCTCTAGGTGTGGAACCTTAGAGGGATTTTATGCAAACTCATTCTTAGGAGTTTCTTTTCTATAATCCACTAAAATTCAAAGGATCCAATGATCATCAAGAGGCTAAGGAGCGGTTGAGCAAGATGAATTATTTGATTGAATTCTTAGAGAAACCTAAAGATATCAGGGTGAAGTGTTATACCTTTATGTTGGAGGTATTTAGAAAGAGATGGTGGGGAAAAATGGTGACCGTGAAGAAATGTGAGGGATTAGAGTAGAAAGACAGAAAGGATATTTTCCCCAACAAGTTCTATCCATACTCGATGATTTTAACAAAGGCTATTGAGTTTTTTCAAACTTGAGCACGATGAAAAGACTATGACTGAGTATGCAAACCATTTTGCATAACTATTGTAGTTTAGACCTAAGATAGTATCAAATGAGAATATGAAGACTCGGTGGTTTGAGTTAGGATTTTGATCTAACATTTGTTCTCAGGTTTTCTTGCTAAAGGTTCCTTCTTATAATGATGTGCTGGATAGAGTGTTCATGGTAAAAATGGACCTGGATGGAAAGTTAGGGTTGACGGGGGTTACCTTTTCTACTAGTGGTAGTGTGAATTTGTATAAAGAAAAGAGGAAATGTGATAATTCACATAGTGGATCTTGAAAATAGTGTTTTTCTAGACCTCCTATAGTGTATGGTATAGGCCCTTTGTTTTGTTACTAGTGTGTCAAGACTGGGAATTTAAATAGGTTTTTAACGAAGTCACCCAAGATATGTGGCTCTTGAGAATGCTCAGGTCACTTTAAGAGGTTCTTATATGTTTATTCCACTCTGTGTAGTGGAACGAGATCATCCTTGCATGTTAAAACTGTAGTTCAATCATATGATTCAATGAAAAAGGGTTTCTAGCCCCTGGCACCTGGAATGAATCTTATTCGCATAGTGAAAGAGTCTCTAGAGGAAACAAATATGGTTCTAGTGATAGTGAGAAGTACCATCACTATATCTTCATCTTTTGTTACTGATTTATTTGATACCAATGCATATTATTCATTTATTTCAACCTGTATTGTTTATATTTCAAATATTCTAATAGAGCTTTTCTCTTATATGATGGATATTACTAAACCCCTTGGAATTAAGAGATAGAATGGTCTCTATATCCCTACTTGTGTTTTCTCTTTATCAGATGTCAATATTGCTTGGAGTTTTCTGGTTCTCAACATGAAACCACTTGATGTCATTTTCAGGATAAATTGGATTATTTTTCATGAAGCCTAGATTGATATCTATCTTTGAAAGGTCTCCTTTACCGTACTCGATAGGGTTTTTCATATCTTTCAAGGAGAATGGGAACCAAGGTTTAGTAGATATGGAACCTGTCATCTAGATTTGGTAAAATTAATAGCAGTGTTTTCTTTTGACCTGGAGTGATAATCATTGAGATGTGATCTCCCTCCAGTTATTATCAAGTTTCCCAACATGTTGCCTTATGACTTCTCTGTTATTACACCAATTAGAGTGGTATATGTAACGGCCCAAAGTTTTTAAATGGAACTTACCTTCTTATAAAAATGGCATAAAATCACATGAAAACACAACATAATGAACTACTAAGTGCTAAGTGACCTTTAAACAGAAGTTTGTCACTTCTGTGTTTGGAATTTCAAAAATACGACATACACAGTTGTGTTCAAGATGATTTTTAGGGTCAAATAAGAAAAACTTAATTTTTAGTGAATAGTAACATACCCTTATGAATAGTAACCTACCCTTATAAATAGTAGTACAACCCTTATGAATAGTAAATCATCCAAAATAAGATTAACCTTACCCATGAATAATTAAATAAAATTTAGGCATCCTAGAAAGTTACAATTTGACCATATTAAACGTTTTGGTATTTTTGTGAGTCATAAATAATTAATTATAATTAATTAATTAAATTAAAAGAAAATTTATTTTCTTAAAATAAGTTCATAAATTAATAAATCTATGTCTTATACTTTTTATATAATTTTATAAAACCCTACATAATTTTTGAAAGTATTACAAAATCAGTTTTAATTTTAAAAACTGTATTTTTCAAGTAAATTATAATTATAATTAAATATTAAATTAATCATATTTAGATTATTTTTTTTGAAAAATGGACATCATTTTTGAATTCTACATGTTGAAAAATGTTTGGGGTGAAATTTTGGTATTTTTCTGAAATACTTGAAGTTTTGATGAATAGTAAAATACAGTAATTTACAAAAATAAGCTAAATAAGCTAATAATAGAGTCATGTGTGATTTTATGATGATGTGATCCCAATTGTTTAGGGATTTAATTATAAAATTACTATTATTGGTCATGGAAGACTCACTATTCCTTGTCTTGTGGAGAAATAATAAATTAATGAATTTTATATTGAGAAAACCCCTCTTCCCTCCACTATAAAGACTACCCTTCACTCCCTCATTCCCTCACAACTCTCAATCTTCAATACTTGTCTAAAATCTACCCAAGAATCTTCCCTAGCCCCTCCCCCACGTCTAAGAGCTTCTGGTCTCTTCAAAATACCATGCATAGGCCCCTTAAATAGGATCTCAAGAGGGGGATTCAAGAGGTATTTTCTCTCCTTCTTTTCCTTTAAATTCCTTTCAATTTCATGTTCTTTTCTTATTCTCTCCCCACCTATATTTTTCAAAATGGTATGGTAACTCCATTATCATAAATATAATGTAATTTTATGATAATAATGGGATATTATATCTTCCAACCCCCTTTATCCTCTTCTTTTTATTTTATAATAGAAAATGTTGTTTGTGAGGTTTTAATCTATCACCTTCAAGAACGACGTGTTTTCTTTTTCCATTTCTAAATTTAGATATGGTCATGAAACCATTTTATGGTTGATACAGAATATGTTATATGTATTATTTCTTAATTAAAGTTCTGGAACTAACTTATATACATATTACTAAATGATTAAACAAAACAAGTTCATTGAGGTAAAAAAATGCCCAAATTAACCCAAACAATCATCATTTAATTCCTATCCAATGATTAATCCACATGGTATACAATGTAATTCATTATAATGTCATTAAAAATCGTTTAATATCATTAATAACATGTAATATTAGTTCTGTATGTTTACCCATGTTCTACCCAAACTTCAATTTATGAATACAAGTGAACAGCTCAAGAAAACTGTAAAAAAACATTCCTGAACAATGTTTTTAAACCCTAAAACTCATCAAAATTCCCATAAAATAATATAATTAAACCAAAATTAACTCTTTTAATTTATAAATTTTTCTGGAGTTTCTAGCTAATGAATATAATTTCATTATACATGACCCTAAATTGAAGGAAGTGTTCATATATAAGGTAAGGGGAAAATCTCAAACCCAATTTTCTTTCTTCAGGTTCTCCCTCTTTCACTCCAAATTTGGTATGGTCACTCCTTAAAAATAATTTTTTCATCATTATATTTCCTTTTAGGGGATATACTTGTTTTCTACTTATGTTTATGTCAAATAAAATATTTTCCAAAAGAACTCTTCTTTTATGAACTCACCTTTTACCTCTCATTCAAGGTTGATGGTTATTCTATCAAGTATGTTATTCCCTCTTTCTTTTGGGAACCAAAGTTTATGAATATTTTCTTATGAGATGAAACCCATTCCTTTACATGGGTTATTTATGTTCATTATTGATATATTTTCTATGTGCAATGCATGATAATGATAATGTAATGATGTGACGGGTGTGCCCAGAATTATATAGTGAAATATGAATGCTTGAATGTGACAGGTGCGCCCAGAATTGTACAACGCTCCAATGAATTGGGTAAAGTGATGAATCTCATGAGTAAATGTGAAATTATGTGAACAAGATTCTATATTTTTTCACAATTATGTTTGGTAGATAACCACTAAGACATGGTGTTTCATTTTTATGCATTTCCACATTTCAAGTCTTATATTTATGATTCCTCTTATGTTCATGATCCTTTGCCTATGTTATGATTATGCTCACCCCATGCTATATTGTTCTTATCTTTCCCATTACTGGGATTATAGATCACCCATTTTGATGTATATCCTTAGGTGACTACATGTACTAAGGAGAGGTCAAGTTCCAGTTAGAAGCTAGTGAAGAAGAAATTGAATAAATGTTTATGCTCAATATTGTAATTGTTATGTATGGTCCTAGTTTTCCCAAGACACTAAACTATTGGATCTTCTATGTGTAATAATATTATTCTATTTATCTTTAAAATTATGTAATATTAATGTAAGAAAAGGCTAGGTTGCTATAGTAGATTTCTCTATTGACTTAGTGCCTGACACTTAACTAGCATTTATTCCTTCTTACCACATGGAATGAGCTAAAATGAAATAGATGAAGACTAGTTGGATGATCTTCTTAAGAAGTACTTTATACACCCATGTGTTTCACCTTGGGTGCAACAAATTCTCATTGATAATAAGGATGATGTTTTGATTATCCTTTGCGTGTATTACAAAAAAATCGGTCGAGTTATGGCAAATATCAAATATCCATTGCCAGGGGTTGATGATCTATTTGACTGGTTGAAAAGGGTGAAGGGGTTCTCAAATATTGATCTTCAATCTGGTTACCATTAGTTGAGGATAAAAGAATGTGACATTAGGAAAACTTCTTTTTAGAGAAGGTATGACCATTATGAGTATCTTGTAATTTTTGATGGTTTATCCAATGATCTTATAGTTTTTTATGGATTTAATGAACAATATTTTCCATTAGTACCTTGATACTTTCATGGTGGTATTTTTGGACGACATCCTAGTTTACTCTAATTCCAATGGGATCATGTGCATCATCTGATAGAAGTTATGAAATTATTTATAAATAATTATCTTTATGAAAATATTTCAAAATGAGATTTATGGATTCGAGAAGTGATGTTTTTGGGGAATGTGGTGTCAGAACATAGTATTTCAGTTGATCCTAAAAAGATAAAGACTGTTATGACAAGGGAATAACCATGATTTTTTTTTGAGATTCTAAGATTCATGGGTTTAACTAGGTATTATAGTAGTTTTTAAGGACTTATCAAATTTTTCTTATTCGACAAATGCATTGAAATATATGGGAGTAAATTTTTCTTCGGTTAAAAATTTCAGAGTTCTCTTTTTGAGCTGAAATATATGTTGACTGCTGTGTCAGTGTTGACTCTTTTAGAGGCCTGGTAGAGTATGTGTTATTCTATGATGCATCTAGTTCATGTTTGGTATGCATTATTATACAAGGTGATAATTTCATTTTTATGGTTCTCATTAGCTTAGGCCACATGAGAAGAACTACCCGACCCATGGAATTGAACTCAAAACATTGATGATCAAACTTAAAAGTTGATAGAATTAACTTTTCTGAGAAAGGTTTTTCATTTTTAAGACCATAAAATCTTGAGTTATATCTTCTCTAAAAATGATTTGAATATTCACCAGAGATATTGGTTATAATACCTACAATATTTAGAATTAGACATCATGTATAGCCCGAGGAAAGGGAATGTCATCATGGATGTGTTGAGCAAGAAAATTCTAACCTAAAAATTTAATGAATTATCAATAGAGTGAAACTTGATGGATCTATTGGAAAAGTTTCATATCAGAGCCAGTAATATGGGACTGAGATTTCCTTGGACATTGTTCTGTTAAAATCTACTCTTATCGAGATGATCCTTTAGGAACAATATCTTAATTACGAGTTCTGTAGCTTTGGAGACTCTCTTTATGGTGGGGAGACCATGCCTGAATGGTCATTCTCCTCCAAGGTAATTATATACTTCCAAAATATTTTTTTGTGCTATTTTTAGTAAGGAAGTATGTGATGGGGTATTTACATAACTCCCAGTGGTAAGTTCACCCAAGAAACAAGAATATGTTCTATGAAATGAGGTGATGATTTTAGTGGCCAGGTTTGAGATATGAAATTTATGAATTTGTATCTCATTATTATACATGCTAACAGGCCATGGAAAAGAACAAAAAACCTCTGAGTTTTCTTTAGCCACTTACAGTTCCAACTTGAAAGTGTTATGAGATCTCTATGGGATTTTTGGTTTGGTTTCCACATACCTAGGTAAAGAAAAATACTATATGGGTTACAATAGATCAGTAGAATAAATCTCATCACTTTATACCCATTCATGATACAAAAAAATTTGAGGTGTTGGGAAACATATATGTGAAAGAGATTTTTCATTTTCATGGAGTTCCATATGCTTTAGTTTCTGATAGGGATCCTCGGTTCACTTCTCACTTTTGGAGAGGCCTTCAAGAGGCACTAGGATATCGGGTCTGTTTGAGTACAACATACCATCCATATTCATATGGACAAATAGAAAGATCTATACATATTCTTGGGGATATTCTTCACGCCCATGTTTTATAATTTCATCAGTCTTGGGATGACCATTCGAAGATGGATGATTTTTCTTATAACAATAGTTATTAGTTCATAATTTGGATGGATACTTTTGAGACCTTGTAAGGCTAGCATTGAAGGTCTCCATTGCTTTGATCAGATATTTGTGAATGTTCTTTGGTTGGACAAAGATTGGGTTAAGAGATGAAAAAAATATTTAGTTGATTCATCAAATAATGTTGATGGCATAGAGATAGTATAATTCTTATGCCAATCATCACCGTAGACTATTTGAATTTTCTATTGGTGACCAGGTGTTCTAGATAGTTTCACTTTGTTTTGGTCATCAAAATCATGGGAGGCAAGGGAAACTTTCTCCTAATTTTGTTGGACCTTTTGATGTGATTTATTAGACTGGGAATGTGGATTAATGGTTATCAATTCTACCATATCTTTAATTAATACATAACATGTTCCATATATCTCAACTACAAAAGTATCTATTTAGTCCACATCTTGTTCTGAGATGGGGTGATATTGAGGTGGATCGTGATTTATTCGTTACTGAGAATCCAACCTGGATAGTTGATTCTAAAACTAGGTTACTTTTTTGAAGAATAATACCTTTGTTTTGGGTGCTTTGGCAACACAGTTATGATTCTCATGTGACATGAGAGAGGGATGAACTAATGAGAGAGAAATGGCATCATCTTCTTGACATGGAAGTTTTTAAGTAGTATTTATGGGGACAAAAATTTTCTATGGTGGGGAGTTTGTAATATCCTAGTACTATTATCAGGTATTCCTAAACCCCTATCTTTTTCATTATTTCATTAGCTTTCATTTGCTGTTGTTTTGGGTGAATTTTTTTCAATTTTTGAATGTTTATGGGATGTCCACAGTTGGTCTATGGTTTTTCCAAACCATGAACCCTAGTTAAGAAAAATATCAAAACCATAGAAGTGAGTTTCTTCACAGTTTGTGAATTATTCTACAAACCATGTGAACACCTTGGAGAAAGTTTGAAACCCATTAAAAGGGGAACACAACTAGGGTGCATAGTTTGTCAAATTGCATAGCCCTTCCCAACTAACCATGCGTATGATATTTTATTATCTAAAATTTTATTTTAAAATTCTGAAACCCTAATTTTAGGTCCCTAACAGGATAGTATGACCCCATGTCATTTTTTGCTTCCTTGGAGGCTCACAAAAGGTGATTTTGGCCACTTTAAACCCTTTCAGAAGTGGGTCAATGCTCGAATAATAACATTCAATTTCCTCCCAATTAGTTTCCTCTTCTCATTCTCTTTATCCTTATCTCTCTTATTTCATCCCTAGGTTTTTATAGATTTATGTGTTGTTGGAGAATATAATATACTCTATTTTAGATCTTGAATCGAGGGTTGATTCTTAGATCTTCATTACTGGAATTCTATGTAGGATTTCTCATCAAGGTTTTAGTGTTTTGAGTTCCCATGTTTCCATGTTAAGTGGTTCCATTGTAACAGAAAATAATTATTAACCCTAAATTTCTTGATTTAAATTCAATTTCATGATAAGTGGGTTTAAATTGGTTTATTAACAACCAATTTCCTTTAAATTGGGGGATTTGACTTTAAATGTTTTTTGGCATAAAATTAAGAAACACCCTAATTACATTGAATTGAGGATTTATTGTGAAATTTGATGGGAATTATTTACATTAAATTGTGGAATTTAATTGTGAAATTTGGATTGTAAAATTGATTTAAAAAAATTTATTTAAAATTCATATTTTATCAAATAGACTAAAAATTATTTTGATATAAACTCATTGGTTTTATCTTGAAAAGGAATGTTTTTGATTAAAAAACCATTTTGGTTTTTAAATAAAAAATTGGAATATTTTAAATGTATAATAAGATGAATTATATTTTAATAAGTCTTAAAATAAATTTCCCATCATTTATTTTTATTAGATCACATGAAATAAAAGTTAGTTAGTGAGTTATTCAAACAACACTAAATGATTTGAAACACTAAAAAAACATAAATGCAGTAACTTACTTCCTCTATGTGATAATGACGTGTCATCCTTGGTTAGTATCAAGGAGTACATCTGTACAAATATTTCCAAGACAAGTATTTAAGTGAGTGGAGTCCCATAGACTAGAAATATCCTAACTTTTGGCATATGACCATTTTTATCGCTTCTTTATATTATATATATATATATTCTAATGTTTGTTATAAACTGTTTACAAGTGCCATATGAATTTATATAAACTATTTTATATAATTTTTTTGTATAATTAATTTTTTAAGGTATTTTCCATCATTTGAAATATAATTCATGAATTTTTTAATTATACTTTTTAAATTCAAAACACGTTTATTTAGAATTGATATCTCTCTTTAGATAATTAATTTTTTCATATGTTATGGAATCCTTAGTGATAATATGATGGGATTTTATCTCATACCATAACTATGCCTTCATGTGTTTGTATATTATATTCTTCCTAGTTAGAGAAAGGGTAAGATTCCAATTGGAAGTGGTAGTAGTTGTTGATCCTTGGGATTAGAGAGTTGTGTATATTGGGAATTGGAAAGTTATCTTATTTTTCTAGTACTTTACTGTTGTACCTTTAGGGTTGTTTACCTATTTGACTTATGGTATAGTTATCCTTTTGGAATTCCTATTATATGTATATTGACTTGTTTATCTTTCTTCCATTTTATTTATTGAAAATCATTTCCAACTTTCATATTGTATGATTCTAGGTTCTAGTTTTCAACCTAGGGGGATTGGGAATTCCCCTCAGGTTATGTAAGGACCTACTGAGTTATCGAGTTACGAGGGTACCTGGGCTAGTTCGTGACATAAGGATCAGAAGGAGGAGTGAATATCCAAATTGAAATTAGTAAATCATCATTTGGGTCTAAGAGAAATTATATGATTATTAGTCCACACGATATATATATCTGTGTGAATAATAAAATAAGAAGAAAGTGAAACTTTCAGTTTTATACTCGTATAAAGAAAGAAGTATTTCTTTTATACTATTGTGCAAGTAACCAAGTGAAGAAGAAGGTTGTAGAAGAAAAAACCAGTACTAATACATCCAACAGGTCTCAAAAGGTGGAATACTATCTTGGTGTTACAAACCTTTGACAAGGAGAAGACTATATTTATAGGTAGTATAAATAATTATCCAATAGATGTAAAATATGCACTCTTAATTTACTATAGTGAATTGAAAGTGAAAGGGTTTATCCTACTTGATTTAAATATACATAAATATTTTTTTATAAGTGGTTATGTGTTCTAGATTATTTACATACAATTACAAGGACTATATACTCTTATGGATTAGTGAACCTTGTAAAAATATCATGTGATATCTTTTACCGCTTTCATATACTTTCTTGTTAATGGGAAAAGAGAATAGGAAAATCGAGATCCTAATGAGTCAAAGAGGTATAGGGATAAAAATTAATAATTTTATTAAAACATACCCAACACTAATTCACCCCAATATTCGTTTCAGGAATATCCCAATCTGTTATTTTCAATTTTTTTCTTACAACCTTTTATTACCTTCTTATTAACAATTCCATGTTAAAGTCACATTTTGGGAAATAACTACTTTGTTTTTCATGTATGTTTTGATTTGTTATTTTGTGTAATCATACTTTGATTGTGGTTCCAACATATAAATAATGTTATACATGATATAAATATCATATATATATATATATATTAATTATATATGTTTTATATTAATCCATTAGAGTTAGAGATGGAAAATGAAATACACCGTTCATGGAGGCGGTAGACTATACATACCCATGAACGCTGTTTAAATTTTCTCGATGGATTAAAAGAAAGACCATTGAATAATATATTAACATTTAATAATAATTTTATTTCATATAAATCACATATACTCATTAAACCCATCCTTATTACTTTCCAAGGAATGCGTGAATGAATCACATCACTTCTTGAGATGGTAGTCCACCGTACACACAAACAAGAATATAATTTTCCCACATAATTTAAATAGTGAATGTATATGTCATACAATAATTAAAAAAATATAATAATATTGTAAATATAATATTTTAAAATTAAATCCAACATTATATCGAGCTGTGATATGTGGAAGTGGAAAACGAATGACATCAATTCACGAGGTTGTAGTCCACTGTATACAAGAATGCTGATTTTGTATCTCATTTGATGGAAGAGGAAATGTATATAAGTAATTAAATTTAAATAATAACAAAAAATTATATATAAGAAACTTATTTTATTATATAATCATGTTTTAATTAGAATTTATGGTGGTGAAGGAAGAAATAAAATAAAACGATCGGTTAGGGGTGTTACTGTTTCTTCGGATAACTTCTTTTGGTTTACAAAAAAAAGATCCATAGGATGGATTTATATAAAAATAATGCTTATTAAAAGTGAGGAGGCATGTAAAGAAGTTATTTGGGAATAACTTGGCTAAAAAAATTGGGTTTGGAATTGTGAATAATAGATGAGAGGGGATGTCTTTCTATAAGTGAGGTGAAATACACACTTGTAATTTTTGAAAATAAAAATTTTTTACCCACGTTTTCAACATTAAATAAGGATTAAAAATATTAAATTATCAATATTAGGTGATATAAGGTCTAAATGTGTCCATATAATTTATTTTAGACAAGTTTTGGGTCATTTTGAACCCTTATTGTTTTAGTTTAACCCTCCCTAAACCCGTTTTTACCTTAACTGTGGTAAATATATATATATTTTTCTACTCATTTTGGCCAAAAATTAAGTAGAAATTATTAGATAACATAAAATATTATTATTTCCTATATTAAATAAATTTATCCAAATTCTATTTATATAATTGAAAAAATTTAATTTAAAATTAATCCCACAGTCGTGATAAGAAAATGGTTTTGCAAAGGAAAAATGTTCAAAACATTTAAAAGTTTTTATATAAAAATTAAAAATTAAATTGATTAAAATTACCTAAATTGGTTTAATTGATATATAATTTATCTAATTTTACCTTTAAAATCATATAAAAATAACTTTTAATTTTTTAAATTCTTTAAATGCAATGACAATTCTTAATAAATACTAATATTTTCAGTATTTATTGAAAAATTTATCTCCGTAGAAAATTAAAAAAAATAAATTTAAGATAATTTTAAAATTATAATTTCAAAAAATAATTTAATTTTTTAAATTTAATTCTACAAAAGTTTTAAAAATTAATTTTAAAATAAGTGCGCAAAATATGATAAAATTTCTTTATAGAAAAAATTAAGAGAAAAATTGGATTTTTTTTTCTTATATACAAAACACATAAGATCAATATTAAAAAATTTGATTGAATATATAATATAGAAATTTAATTAACATAATTCACTAAAATATTTTATTTAATTTATTTGGGTAAAACATGTTTGTTTTCATAAAAATAGTTTTTTATGAAAATATTTCCTTTATTTTCAAACATTTTTTAATTTTCATTTCTAATTACTTGGTCATCAAATAATTCATGATATATTAAAATTTAAATCATATATTTTAATAATTTAGTTATCCTTATTCATACCCACCATTTCAACAGTTATGTGACAACTATCATATTAAATAATAATAATTTAATAGTATGTCATGCTTCGTTTAAACTCGGTGTTGTGTATAATGGAAAAAAATAAATGTTACTTGTAATGAAAGTTAAAATTAATTTTGTGAATAATGAAATATAAAATTAGTGCCTCATGTAATGAAAAATATCGAAAGGATTAAATTTATTTGAAAAAAATATATTTCACAAAATATTAGGGTGCTATAAGGAGACCCACAGATCAAGGACTAGGTTAAGATATACAAGAATTTCATAATGGAAAGGACATCATTAATATTATACCAAATTATTTACACAATATAATTACTATAAATGATAAATAAAGAACAAAGAGATTATCCTACATTAAAAATTAAGATATAAGCTATGAAAAATTGGACTTTTTCCGAGTTTGATGTTGATCATGAAAGAGTAATGAGGTTTGGTCCAAGGCTATGTTTTATATTGATTATAAAGATAAAGAAATATATTATGGATAAAGCTAATAGCTCTTCATTCTCTATACATCCTAGATTCACAAAAATATATAAATATATGTGAGATTATTATTAGTGAGATATAATTAAAAATATATTTCTAAATATATGTAATGATGTTTCATATATAAGAAATTGAAGTTGAAGTAGAAGGTACCCAATGGAGTACTATAATCCATACATATATATTTATGAAAGTTTGAAAACATAAATATGAAAATTATTAATAGACTTTTTAATTAATCCAAGAGAAAAAATTAAATATGTTTAATCACTTATATATTAAAAATCATTGGCCATAATATTTATATATGAAAGGTTTTCTCTCTTGATGTCATTTATCATCTGTATATTCAAGAAGTGTTAAGACTTCATGGGGATCTAATATCTAGTTCTTTATACCATGATCCATGGTTTACATATATATTCTATAGGACCCTTAAAAAGTATATGGATACATTTTTAAACTTTAACATAACCTATCCTCCTCAAACTGATTGACAGTTTGATAGGATTATTAAGACATGGGAAGACACATTATGGGAAAACTCACTTGATTATCAATGGAGTTGGGATTCCACTTACTGAATTATCCTATAAAAACAGTTTTTATTCTATTATTCAAATAGAACCTAATGAATCACTCTTGGAGAATAGGTATAGAACTCAAAAATGATGGGATGATGTTGAAGTTGGAAAATTATTGGGACAAAACATTGTAAAAGTCTCTACAAGGAAGAAATAAGTGATCCAAAAACATATAAATTATACTCATAATCGAAAAATGTATTATACTTAAAATCATAGGACATACAAAAAGTTTCATGTTGTGGATATTATATTCCAAGAAATATTACCATAGAAAGGGGCTATGATATTTAGAATGTAGGGGAAAATAAACCCAAGGTACATTACTCCATTTGAGATTCTAAAGCATGTTGGAGCGGATTCTATCTGTTATGACTACATATAAATTTGTCTAATGTATAAAATGTATTCCCTATGTTCTTTTTCAAATATTATATTCCATAACCCATACATATACTTGAAATAAATTGTATGGTATTAAAACATGGCCAATCATTTTAAAAGAACTAATAACGATTATTAATAAAATGAAACAGAGTTGAGGAACATGATAAACTAACTCGTGAAAAACTTTTGGAGAAATCGAAAGTTCAAAGAATACACATTGGAGAATTAATAAGTTATTAAAGAGAAATAAACCCATTTATTATAATGAACACAAATTTTTCTAATAGTATTTATTTAGGGAGAGAATGTAATAACCTAAAGAATTTCCTTTATTTTAATAAAATAAAATTAATTTCATAATGAAAATATGATTACGTTTTAATGTAAAAGTACATATAAGGACCTATACATTGTATTTCATATCATGAATTAATGTTGACAGTAAAAACTAGAAATAAAATAGAAAGATAAATGAAAAAGAACATTGAACCCACAAAGGTAAACTCGATCATCTTTAATTATATAATGAAGATCTCTTTACTATAAAAATAATAATAAAATAAAAGAGTAATATGATAGATATTATATAGGTAAGTGAAGAGCCATTATAAAGAAAATATAGAATTTTGATGTATGGTAATGGTAGAGTATATGTTGGTTTTAAAGGGGAAAGTGACTATTAAAATCTTACAATTACTAAACCGTTGGTATGTATGAAAGTTGGTCATTATGATGGTTGGTTAGTATGGATGTTATTTAGCATGACTGTAGGGAATTTATGACCATTGAGAATGTATGATCATTGGTCAATATAAACTTTCAGAATTATCAATATTGGTTGAATTTTTTCAATTAAAATTAGTGAATATAAAGGATAATGAAAATATATAATGGATTTAGATAAGAGAAATAATGGACTCAAACTGTATGATGATGCCTTTTGATTACAAATCATCAGAACTTGGGGAGGCAGGTAGCATCATCAAGATTCAATTTTGACCAATCCCAAGAAAAGATTCAATAAAAATGGCTCGATTAGAACCAACTATGGTATAAATTCAAACTATCATAGATCAACACATGATCAATGTTAACAGAGCCATGATAAAAAAATACCAACAACACCCACCTTACCCTTATGAGGTTAGCTAGTGTAATAAGGGATTATATTTTTAAACCAATGTATAATAAAAGTGTATTTTTTTTATTTGAAATGAAATAGTGATTCATCAATTCAATTTTCATTAATATTTTATTAACAAAATACACATAAATATAAGATGAATATGATAAATAGTTTTTTTGGAAATATAGAAAACATAATTTTATTTTTTAAAGACAAACAATTTCTAGTTTTATTTCTAATAAAATTAATTTTCATGAAATATACTTATAAAATTCTATTTTTTAAAATATAAATTTCAATATAATTTTATATTCACCAGGGTATATTTTTTAAGGGTTGTATGTTTACTATGTAATAAAAATGTTATTTTTAAATAAATAAGTTATTTTATTTTAATCTTAAAAATATAATATTAAGAATTTTTTTATATAATAAAAATTATATTTTAAATCAGTATGCAGAAATTTGCTTATGATAAATTTTTTAGAATTTTTTAAAATATTTACTTTTAATGAATCCTAAAAATATATTTTTGTATTTTCAGTATGTGTTTTCACTACATAAATATGTAATATTGATATTGAAATTAAAATAAGTGAATCCAAAACTCAAAATAAGTTATTTTATAAATATAAATTATTTTAATTAATTAAAATGAATTTATAGACCATCAAATAACTGTCCAATGTCTAAAATAGAAATTAATCATTTTAAAACAATATTTTATGAATATATTACATTATTATTCCCAAATTAATTTTAAATATTAGATTTTGGCTCTATCATGGATAAAATTAAAAAAATTATGTACGTGTCAAAATCCATGATCTAAAACCATGGGTAATCCAATGGTTTTATATTTTCCATAAACTATAATTTCAAGGAGAATATTTAGAAATAAATAATCAGTTATCCTAATTTTTTCAATAAATACCCACCTATACACCCCATATAATTCACTACCAATCCATTTAGAATGAATTTTACTTTTATTTTACCTCTTAATAGTATTTTTTCATAGATTCAAAGGTTACAAATATCTCTCCTCATGCTTTAAGAAGCTATATTACAACGTAAAGTATTCTATTCCTCCCCATTTATATAAAAGTACTTCCCTTATAGTTAGTATTCTAATTAAGAATTTATTATGCTCTAATGCACTTTTTATCATTACATTATGGTCAAAATATTATTGTAACAATGAGAGACTCCCATTACCTCTCATAAATCTCTTCCTATAAACTACTTTGTATAAAAACTATGCTGACGAAATCATTATTTGATTTTCGATGCACCCATTTTTATATCGTGAATACCCTTCCCTATTTTTATTTAGGGTATTCAAATATATGTTATTATACTTCTTTGATTTGTGACATCCTTGTATGAAACCCATATTTCCTTTTAGTGGTTTAAAAATGATTAAATATTCATGTTATTAGACACATATGTACTCAATGATTTTATATGAAACACATTCTTTATTCCCCATGAGTTAATGAGACAATGATCTAATATGATCTATGTGGAACACTGGAATTAATACATATGAATAGTGTAATATAATAACACTCCAATGAAATTGGTAAATAGTTAATATCTAAAAATTACAAGTTCTTTGATACCATGGTGATTAACTATGGTAATATATTTTATGACACCTTAGTATTGAACCTCAGTGATATTCTTTTGAATGCCCCATTTTTATGTTTTATCAAAATTTCCATCATATGTATCATATAATTATGATAATGATCACATGTTATGCCTAATTTTTTATCCATGATGATATCTTATGTTCCATTTCCTTTTTTTATCACTTACAATGATTTATTATCACTATTTTTATTGATGCATGTTTGTAATAAATCACTTATAGTGAGCTGGACCAGGATGAAATAATTAAAAAGTATCTAAAGATGATTAAATAATGTTTATATTTATGTTTTCTTTATTTACTACATGTATTATATACCTAGTTTCGATAAAAATAAACCTTAAAATATCCTTTGATGTTTTCAATGTAATATTCAGTTAGTGAATTATATTAAAAATCATGTATGAAATATATAGGTTTCTATAAAACATATCCCCGAACCTGGAGTAAAGACACAAGAATTTCATTTGAAATAGTTTATTAGAATATCTAAACCAAAATAGGGGTTATTATTATGGATAAGGATAATGAAATTTTTTTATAGTTTAATCGTTTTATAGAAATACATCATATATGTAGCTTAAGGTTATATTATTGGGACCAATTTACATGTTTTTTAGCAATATATAGTAATGATTTTGTACACACAGTTAAATGACATACAAAAAATATTATATTCTATTTATTTTAAGATTTTTTAGTTGAGACCATATGTCATGTTGTTTTTGGTTATGTGATAAAGAAAATTTTCAAGTAGTTAGGTCTCATGTGTAATTGGCTTTGACTATGTAGCTTAATTTTTTATTGAGGACATTAAATGATAAGAAGTTTTGTAATATAATATTTTTTCTGAAAAAACTTGAATTAGTGGAAGGTGTGATAAGATCCAAATTCATTATGATCAATGAGTAGGTGCCACTAGAGTAAACTATGTGAATGAATATTAGACCCTCCTATTTGGGCCCCACCTTTGGCAATTTCCTTCTATGTATCATTGGATTTCTTTTAGCCATCACCCAATCTTCCTGAAAAAAGGAATAAAGGATAAATTGAGATACCCCAGACTCATAAACCTAGATTTGGCACTAAAAATATAATCTTTACATTCTATTTTTGATACCAATCGGTAGTGACCCAAACATATTAGATTTATAACATCATTCATCCTTATTGAGTATCTATACACCCTATACCTTTTTAGGTTTATACATTTGGACAATTAGGAGAACTATTACTTACCAAAAACCATATTTTCTTTCCTCATGGAAATTATCTCACTAACTCTAACTCTCTAAAAGATGCACCAACACAACACCGAGCTAAACCTTGCAACTATAAAAATAAATAATACTCATCCCTAAGCCTATGAAAAAATATGAAAACAAGGAGTGATAAAAAAAATCTCATAATAGGTTTTTTTAAAACGATAGGTATCAATAAACCCTTTCATAAATAAAAAAAACATTGATTTTTTTCATATAAATACATAAAATATTTTAGCTCATATAAAACATTTATTTAAATAAGAAATCAATTTTTCTCATGATCATGGTTTATATATTAGTTTTATAATCCATTATAAAGGATAATAATGGTTTTAAATATTATACTTGACAATACATAGAAATATCGATAATTTTTTTTCACAAACCATAAAAATTTAATAATACCATGTATTTTTCTTCAAAAAAAACATGTATCCTTAAAAGGATAAAGAATATATTTTTTTTCTTAATAAAAACACAATTTTATGAAATCTAATGACTTTAAATAAATAAAATTAAAATAAAATAATATCTAAAAGGAAAATGGGGATATTATATTCATAATGCATTCAATGGATTACCTTTATTTTCTATTTATATCATAATCATAATGGAATCACCTATTCAAATAATTATAACATCATGATTCATAATGAAATCACCTACCCTGATAATTCTGATATCATCATTACATAATAGAATCACCTAACCAGATAATTCGAACATCATCATTCATAAGTGAATCACCCAAGTAGATAATTCAAATAATATATGATTAACTTATATTTATTTAACTCTATTTTCATTTCCCAACCAATTTTTGGTCTTTAACAGACCAAACTTTTAAATAATGGACAATATCCCTTAAGGTTTTGGGTTCTCTCTCTATTTCCATTTATCATTTTCAATGATCAAGTTCTATATTTTGAACCAAAATACTAAATAGATTGTATTTATCACTAAAAATTCCATTTACAATTACCTTTTATATCCTTAACAAATCCAATAAAATAATATATTCGATAAAAATATTCCTTGTAAATGGAAACTAAATGAATGAAACATTTCAATAAAGAAATATTTTAAGACATAAACTTTTATTTTTAAATATATGTAACCATCGTCCATAAAATAAATCTTTAAAACTAAATGTATCATAACTCATGAGGAGAAATTCATTTTAATGGAAATATATATTATATTTTAATATATAAATAAAATGAGTTCTTTTAAGAGATATAATTTTAAGCATAAAACATTAATTCCTAGATAAGATATGTAATTAAACTGTTGAACATGAATGGCAGATTCTGTAAGAAAATATATATTCTAAATAATAGAAAAAATGATTGTAAAATGAAACAACCCATTGAATGTGTTTGTATTAATGCTTGTTGAATAGAGTGATTATAAAATTCAAAAACTTAAAATATTTTAAACCATTGTCTTGCAACATAAATAATTAAAACTAAAGTATTGAGAATAAACAAACCCTTACCTTATATTTAACAACATGATGATACTCCCCTAAAAATACTCAATTAAAGACTCATCACAAGAAATGAACACATTCACGAACCTGAGAATAAATTAAATAGAGAGAACTATGGTAATTACACCCTCACTGGATAGATCATAGATGGAGACTACACCGTTGATTTATTTTTATCTAGTAGATTATGTGAGATATTTTAGAGGTGAACCTATCAGTTCATGTATGATTAAATATCACTAACATAGTAGTCATTAAAATAAGAGGTTAATGTACCCTTATTATAATTTAATGTAACTACCACAAATTGTATTTTATCATACCCCATGGTGAACCCCACTGCTATGAATGATTTATAAATATCTCAATGTTCAGTAAACATGGCCACAAACACCGAGGAACAACCAACCAGCCAATCAATATCTATTTAATATCTTACACATCATGAACCTCTATATTTTTACATTATATGTTAAAAAATAGTTCAAGCATGAAGTTTTCATGGTTAATGAGTCCTTATCATCTTATAGTGTAATATAAAAATAATATTTGGGCATGTAGATTAATAAAACATGGATTTATAAATGTTTCCATCCATGATCATACCAAGATCTCATCCAAATATCAACACAAAAGTTGATGAGTGAAATCCTTTATCATAATGTATATATATATGTATTCCAATATAATATAAAGTAAGAATATGAGAGTCTATATTTCCATTTAATTCAAAGGATCATGCACACAAGTATATTAAATTACAAGAACAATGTCTGGTTAAAGGGTATCCCATGTAATTTTATTTCATAGAAGATATCTCCCTCACATATAGAAATTCTGAATAACTAGTTATTAACGTTTGAAAATAGTTAGTGATCTAAAATGGCCTCACATATATCCCCACAAGGATAAGTCTATACACCACTCTTCCCATTTGTGTTGAACCCGAATTGCATGTCTGAATCATGTATGTTCTCTACTGCACCCAGTGCCTTCCGAAACAAGAACTAACCTATGTTGTTGGATTTTATACTCCAGTTGATAAATGGTTGGATATCTAGGGGTTCTAATTTATGTAGTAATGGAAACACCATCACTTAACCTAGGGATTATTATTTACCCTTATTCAAGAAAAAATACCCTTATATGAGATATTGGTATGAATCCTTACATGAGCTATGAATTAAACATACATGAGCAGGGATACGATTTACCCTTAAATTAAATCTTCTCGGTATAGGCATTCAATATGACATTTATGAAAAAAGCAATTCATACATGTATATTGATATCACATATATTCCACATCTCCTAGATTCCATATTTCTATTAAAATTATTATATTCATTTCAAGTTAATATAATATTTTTATAATTATTTTATATATTATGTATATTAATTTAAAATTAATGTACCATGATAAATATTATATTATTCTTAAAAATTATATTTATTATTCACTACAATTTATCATCAAATAAGTCCAAATCACTATTGTTTACTAACCCATGTATGTTCTTTCAATTATAACTACAAATTTTTTAAAAGTATAGACTTTGATATTCGAACATATTGAATAAGACTTTATATATAATGGACATATACTATCATAATATTTTATTAAAATATAATTTAAGTAGTTATTTTATAACATAAATTGTTTAAATAATAAAATTTTATTTTTTTAACTAAATGGAATTCTCTTAAAAATATAAGATGCTATAAAAATAATGTCCTGCACCAGAATAAAATTCCTTTTAATTGAATAAAAATTACTTACAACTTATTAAAATTGACCTATATTTAAAGAAATATCTTCGATAAAACATCTATTTTACTCATACAAATAATCATATATAATTATCATAAATAATCAAAATAATTCAATAAAATTTTCAATACTTAATAAAAATAATCATTTCATATAAATATTTTTTATTTTTTGAGGTTTTATTATTATTGTAATTTAATTAATGATGTTTCACATTGATATAGTCATATGCATTAATTGTTTCCTTACATAATAAGAACGTTTATTAAGGTTTATTTTTGTAAGTGTTGTATATATCATAAGCTATCATTAATAAAAGTTTTATATAGAGAAGAATACATACTAAAATCTTTTGGTTTTAAATTATCTCTTTAAAATAAATTATTTTAATGTAATTTTATTTTTTTCTTACCACATTAAATGTATATTTATACGGGGCATAATATTAGATATAGATTTTATCTTTACAGGTAATTCTATTAAAATTTAGAAAAAACATAGTGATTTTTAATTTAATATTTATAAAACCTTTTATATACCCTTATAGGACCCATACATGTGAATGAGATTCCAAAATCATACTTTGGTTGTTGATCAATATTTCATGCATAATATTTTATAGATTTATCATCCTTTTTTTGAGGTTGAGGAATCATTTTATCTATCGTATAATGAATATGAGATAACATACATACTTTATTTCCTCCCTTTCTTCAGGTGTGTTTCAATTAGTTCGTAACCTCTCATTAATCACATATTATCAATGATTAATAACCATGATGACATTTTCATGATTGAAGCAGAAAAAATCAACATTAATTAGGTCATAAGATCCATGATAGAATAAAATGGTATTACCCATGTTTATAGGCATTTATTAAAACTAAATACATTTATCATATGCTATGATAACACTCAATATGAATAAAAAATATGTGAATATGTAATATTTTAATCTTAAAAACTACAATAATAACACCCAATGTTCAACATAAATAATTCTACAAATAAATAAATCCTAATACTATTCAATATATGATTTATTAAATTGAAAACCCAAAAATGTGAATTATTTAATCACATTTTATTCCAAAATAATGTATACTTTTACTTAAAAATTATTGAACAAAAATAATCATTAAAATTATTTATTAATATATGTGAAACCAAAAAAATAAGGGGATTAATTCCTATAGAAATATATTAATCATACTCAAAAATATCTAAATATATATGATATAAAACCACAAAAAAATCTCATATGGTTCAAATATTTAAGTCAATCATTATTAATTAAATAATATCATCTACTTACTTACCATAATTACTATTTATGGAAAACATCTCCCGGAATCACTTTTTCATCAAATTAATTTTCAATGATAAAGGATGTCTATACATTCTAAAGAAAATATGACAACCACATTTCCAAAAAATTAGCAATAATTTCCTTAACGTAAATTTAGATACATACCTAAAGTTTATCTATACCTTCAATATAACGCCAAAAAATATAATGTCATTCTTCTCAAATAACCTTCATAAAAAATTAATCAAGGCCTACATTAACCTTAATCATATTTTCCTATATATGTATCCTAGAATATCTTTAATCCCTTTAAAATCTAGTCACAAAAGACTTTAAAAGCATACCAATACATTTAACATTTTGATCAATATTTAACTAATCAGTGTTGTATGATACCTATAATTCATAATATACTATTAACCGATAACACTCTAACCTATAATGTTTCCTAAAACATATTCTAATAACAACAGATATTCCAAAGACCCGTATACGAAAATTCAGTGATAAAAGTATACTCTTAAAAACTAGATTTAATAATAATTAACATGGAACAATACATATTTCATTTCAACACCATTAATCATAATTGGTTCACTACATAAAAAATAACTATTTAGATTTCAAACTTCAATGATTTATGAGAACTATTACATATCAAGACCCATATTTTCCTCCCTAACAAGAATTTAATCACTCATATTTTTTTTTCAAAAACTACACCTATATCACATAGAGTTAGTCCTCATAAAAAACACAATCAATCCTACTCCTACCTAACCTTACAAAAAATATTTGAGAATAAAGGGTAAGTACATAAATATTGATAAGAGGGTTTTAAAAATTTAGGGATCATTTAACCCATCTAAATACCAAAGATAACCATTTTAATAAGTGTTTCTTGTAAATTATAAAATAGTTATATTTATATAAAACATTTAATAGAAGCAATTTTTTTTCTCACTATATAGAACATATATAATTTTTATAAATCAGAAGATAGGAAAATATTTTTTTGAAACATATATATTTAGGGGACATTGAATATAAATATATAATATTTTATAGAAACCATTAAATTTTAATAAAACTTGGAATTTTTATTAAAATAGAAAACCATTATCTTTGTAAGGTTCAAAAATACCATTTTTATTTAAAAACACTTTTTTATACTATCCAATGATTTTGAATAAACCGTTTTCATGAAAAGAAAAATCCATAAGGAAAATTATAACATTATATTCATTAACCTTTTAATTGATTGACTTCATAATCCATTTCCATCTTATTCATAATTGAATCACCCAATCAGATATTTCCAATATCATCATTCACCATGGTATCATCTAAATGGATAACTCTATTTTCAATATTTTTTAATGGATCCAAAAAAATTGATAATTACAAAACCATAATTATTAATGAAACCACCTGATTTAATAATTACAACCTCACAACATTAACATATATCTAGTTATCTTTTCCATAATTATCCATTGAATTTTAAGGATTCAATAAACCCTCCAATCAAATAATATAAAACATTTCTTAAGGGTTTGGGTTCACTTACATTTCCTATTAATCATTTATAATTTTCAAGATCCATATTTCAAAACAAAATAGTTTTTATCTTGTATTTATAATTATACATTAAATTTACAACATTTTTTAGATCCTTATTAAATCTAAAAAATTGAATTCTTTCAATAAACACATGACTTATAGATAAAAACATTTATAATTAAAGACTTCAAGAAGAAAATATTTTAGGACACAATATAAATCTTTTAAGTAATAGAAACTATTATTTATAGAAAACATATTTAAAAACATATTTAACCCAACTCATGATCATAAATTCATTTATAAATGAAACATGTTTTTATTTTGAAAACATAAATAAATAGAGTTTTTTGAAAAGGAATACTTTGATGTGTAACGAAATAATGACTATAAGAGAGATTTATTTCAACTAATGAGTTGGTAAAGAATTATTTTAAATGAAAATAAATATTTTAAATCAATATAGAATCCAATTAGAAAATACTTTAACAATAGAAATAGGTTTTTTTTCTAAAAGATTTAGAATAGGGAAGTATTTATAGTAATTAGAAAACTTTAAATATTGTAAAAAATTAACCTCATGCATAAATAGATAAAACTAGTGATTTAAAAAAATCATACCTTAACTTATATTTCATAGTAGTATGATTCATCCCTTAAATATCTCTTTTTCATAACACACCCCAATAATTCCTTATATTCAATAACCATAGAATAAATGAATGATAGAGCAGCATAGTAATTACACACTCAATGGATATAATAGGGACAAAAAATGCACCATGTGTATCATTTTTTAGGAAGATTAATTGTAATCTATTATAGACAAACCTAATGGTTCCCTAATGATTAAATTTTACTAAAATACCAATCATGAAATTAATATGGTCTTTTATTCTTTATGTTTTTTTTAATTTAATATCTATAAATGATTTTATCTCTCACCCTATATTTAACATCATGGATATGAAAAAAATTCTAAATATTCAACAATAATTCCATTATTTTTTATTAATAGATAATGAGTCCTCATTGGATTGTTGTATAAGTTGAAAATTGAATAAGGGAGGGAAGATTAAAAAGACATGGCTTCTTAAATGATGTCATCTATGTTTTTTAATGTTTTTATCAAAATATTAGTATGAATGTTTTTGGGTGGGATCCATTGATGTATTATATACATATATATATATATTTGAAAATCATATGTTGAGGAAGAATAAAAAGCCCATGATATCATTTAATTCAAAGGATTGAAAACTCGTGTCTTTTTAATAGTTTGAGTTTTTTCTGGTTAAAGCGTATCCTACATTAGTTATTTCACACAGTATCACTCTTTTTTATTGATGGTGATATGTCATAACTAATTATTAAATTCTTTGAGTGGATTATTTTATATTAAGGCTTCGAATTCTACCATAATAGAATGATTCTAAGCATTAATTTCCCCCCTATGTGTTGACCCTAGTACTGCATGCCTAATTATTCCATGTATTTTTAAATACCTAGTGAATTACCATTTTGGAACTAACCTATACCATTGGCCTTTTACTCTATTTTATAATTGAATAGATAGTTGAGGGATTCATATTATACATCGAAGTAAAAATCACCACATAAACCAAAATCATGTATTTTCCCTAACTTAAGACCAAATCTACCATTGCGTGATCTGTTGGGATCTACTATAATGCAAGTTTTAAAAGGCCCTTACCTGAGTTGGGAGCCGGGTGACCCTGAAAAAAATTATTTTATATACATGTATTCAATATAAAATTTAGGTAGAAAATTATACTTACATATATAATTATATTAAATATATTTCACTTCTTATATAAATTTTTACTTTATTATAGTCGTTAATATATTCATTTCAAACTCATTTTTCTTATACCATGATAAGTTCCATATTTCAATTAAAATAAATATGTTCTTTTAAAATTATTATAATATTCTTATTATTATATATTAAATTAAATACATTCATTTCAAATTAATGTACCATGATAAATATTTTATTAAAATTAACTTTTTTATTTATCATTCACTATCAATTATCATTAAATAATTCAAAATAAATATAATCCACTAATCTATGTATGTACTATAATTTATAAATGAAAATATTGTTAAATATGATGTTAGGTATAATAAATATATGTCATCATATTATTTTATATATATATCAATAATGTAGTACTTTTATAACATATAAATTTTAAATAAAAATATTGGTGTTTTTTCTATAATATAAATCATTAAAAAATTTATGAATCCAAAAACATATAGTGTACAAAAAATAAAAATTCCATTTAAGAGATTAAAATTTACATATACATTATTCAATTTACCATATAATTTAATCAATAACTTTTAGAGAAATTATTATTTACCATTATAAATAATCTTAATGAATTATCATAAATATTCAAAGAATATAAATGACACTTTACATATTGATTAAAAATAAAATATAAAATTTTATCTTTATATTTAATTTACCTATGGTTTTATAATTTTTTTACTTTTATTAATGACATATCACATTGTATACACATTATTCATTAATTTTTACCTTACATTATAATAATTTATATCTCGGTTAATTTTAGTTTAGTGTTGTTTATAACATAAGATATCTCTAAAATTAGTATTATTTAAATAAGAATAAATAATAAAGTCTTAAATTGTTATAGAACCTTCTTGTCAAAGGCTCAAGTCACTTTATTCTAATAGACCATGAGGTTGTGTAATTCCAAGATCTATTTTTCATCAAGGTTATCTAACTTAGATATATAGAAAAATAATCTTTTTTCCATTATTAAGTGGATATAGACAACCATCCAGAGAAATGATTAAATAATCTTTATGGGTAACACTACTTTTAAACTACACACTAGGTAGTAATAAGTTTCCTTGGTGTACATTTGATTCATTTTATAATTTGAACAAAGGTTATTCTAGAGCTTGTAAGGATATATTTTCATGTTCCGATCCACCATATTTTGAAACTTATTTGAATGGATTTTCTTTAATGTTATAACTATTCACTTGGACAAGATATTAGATAGTATGGTTGGAATAGATGTTGTAATTTTAATACAACATCTTCTACATAGTATCACATAAGTTATTTTTTTGAAGATAATATTAGTGTGAAGGTTCCAAAATCAATGAATGGTGTTATATTTCAAAAACTTATCATTAATATGGCCTTGACCTATTTGATAGAAATTCATCTATCCCACATAGAAAAGGAATTTGTGGTAGTTATAATAAACTTGAAATTCTACGAATTAGTTGGTGAGTAGGGATCCATGACATAGATTACTCACATGGTGAAGTTCCAATAGTAAACAGTGGAATGGATAATATCTAGAGTTTGATTCATTAATTAACTATGAATATATTTTTAATAATATTTCTTAGTGAATTCCAAGAAGTCATGATCCAAGATGGTCCATATGTAACTCAATCTTTAGATCCGATGGGATTTCATGAATCCTAATTTGTGAGCTCTATATGACCTATCATAGGCCAATTGTAAGGAATGATGGATTTTTTCCATTATTGAAATATATTAGGAACTTATTAATGCTACATCTGTAAAAATATTTTTAAATGTTGGGGCTATCATAGATGACAAAATTATTCACGTTGAGGTAGATTTTATCCTTCTCAGATCGATTGGACATTAGTGTTCTATGTTAGAGGAATTACATGAAAGGATTAATATAGTATGATTATTCTTTTATCATGAGAGTGTTATAGGAGATGACTTCAAAAGATATTGAGATAAGTTTATTAACCCATTTTTATTTCTCATTATGAGAAATGAGTATAATCACTTTCTACTAGAACACTTGAATGACCATCTCATCATAGTTTGGATTCACAAGAAACATAAAAAAAACATCCCAAGGCCGTTGTTTGGTCATTTTTGGATCATGGGACTTGAGAAAAAAAAATAGATTATTGGGAAATGGATCTATTAACTCGCGAGTTCACTACATAAAAGGATTAAGTACTGACTTTATGGCTGCATGGTCACCATTAACTCTCTTGATGAACAACTTATAATTACTTTCTATTCTCAACTGTAGAACTTCAATCTTGATGGGAAGATCAAAATAAGTGATAATGGATTGCTATGGAGAATCCTAGTTAATGAATCCCTATGAAACATGGAATGGGTATGACATGAGGGACTTTGATTATGTGAAGAAGATATCTCTAGGGCTAACCCTATTGAGCATAAGTTTGATTATCCTTTATCTATTTAGGATTGGGAGGTATTGTCAATGTGAAACTACTAATATATATTTTCATCAATAAAATAGTTAATGAACTCTTATTATATGTCTACATCATTGGGAAATTCCTCTTAGACTATATATTCAACAAGATAATATTCTATTAAATGTCCCTTGAAAACCTTTTAGAGAATGAATATGAAGTATAACTATTAAAGGATTACATCTCCCCCTAGTTTTCATCCTATAAAAAGGGATTTTTAAGTATTTACATATTTTGTTAGATATTGGAGATCAAAAGAGACTCCCGATGATGAAAATAATGACCCCAATTACGGACCATGAAGACCAAGGAAATACAATTCTTCTTAGTAGGAGAGTATTAAGTATAATATTCATGTTAAATGCGATTGATATAGTACAAAATTCTCTATTTTTATTCATTATTATTTAGGGATAAGTGAAAACATGGATATTTTTATATATAGGACACAAATAAACAACAATTTCTCATAGTTAGGATACATTAGAATTGGAGGATATAATAAATAATACTTGATATCATCATGTGAGGCTTATAAATCTTCATCCCATTGATATTCAATGAAATTATTCATTATAATAGAAAATGGATTACATTTTCCAAATATATTGGAAAAAATAATAAATTTTTCCCAAACTTCCTTAGAAGCCTTAAATATCTCAAACTTTTTGTGGATGGGATATTTTAATATTGGACATAACATTCTCTTGGTCAATATCCATGACTTTATACCATATGGTGATGTAGAAAAATTTTAAAGAGGTAAAACCGAATGCCCACATTTGTTATTTCATCTTCATTAAGTGGGAATATAACATGCGAAACACTTTCTCATGAAATTTCTGGTGGTCTTGGAGATTTTTGGATTTGACAACTTAATCATCAACTTAACACTCCACCATAATTCTAAAGAGTTCATTGATGTTGTGATTCATTGAATACTGGTAAGTTTCTCTAGTTTTCTTCAATAAGATGGTAATAAATCAATAATAATAGGCTCACTAAGGGGACATGAATATAATATCTTGTTAATATATGGGAACCATCAAAGTTTTATTATACCTGAAATATCAATCCTTATAAGAGAGGACTTGAAATTCATTTTTTTCATCTATAAAAAACTCCATGATCGGGATAGGGATATTATCCTTCTGGTAGTGGAGGTCGAATTCCTAGAATTCAATGTAGTCGATAATATATCAATTGTTCTTATGGATTAGGAAAATTTTGGCTAGCTACATGAGGTACTAATTTCCCACAATAAAGTTAAATATTATAATATTATAAATATTTTCCTAAAAATTGAAAACAGGGGAATAATTAATATTATTAGTTACTAAGGGGACATGAATACAATATCTTGTCAATATATGGGAACCATAAAAGTTTGACAAATCTAGTGGAAGTGGACATGAGGATAAATCCATGTAATCCACTTATACGTATATTCAAATACATCATTTTACTATTTATGAAAATTAATATTCTGATGTTGATTTTAAGGGGTATTTATAGAACTAATAAATGCTAGCCCGTGATTATTATATGTGTCATAGTCTACCTAGATCAGCTACTAACTTTTGTTAGACATTACTAAAGTTAGGAAGGGATTTATAAATACCTTATTCATAAGAATCATGATGACTTAAGGGAGAAGATTAATCCTTGGGAATAAGAGATCATGGTTTTGATATAGCATCTACCTCATGTGTGGGGATGGAATCTTTGGAATCTAATTATTGTCTCTTTGATTGGGTAAATACTATATATTTAAAGGCCGTGAGTCTTATTTTATATGGTATTCACCGATGGGGTATGCCTACCAGGTCAAAGAAATATATATTGGTTGAATTTTAGTAGGTTAATCACAATCATTATTAGACAAAGTAAAGAAACTATTTTTTGGGAATATTTATAACCTTCATGTATTTTATAGGAGTGAGATTTATTAGACTTGGGGGAACCTATAATCTGTAAGAATAAGAGTGATATATGTACATTTATTTTTTCATTTCCATGATGAAATGGTTCCCATGGTCATGGTTTGTTTTTCCTAGACAATGGATTAATAGCATGAAATTTATCTTCAACACGTCATAGGGATCAAATGGAATGGGTTTCAAGTCATTATGATCATTTACATGTTTATCTTTGTCAGTATGTGGTTTATTTCTTTCTTTTTTTTAATACTTAAAATCAAGTTTTATAGATAACAATGATTCAAATGGGGGATGAATCCTAGTAAATTACCCCAGCTCGAATATTATAGAAGTACATGAGGCACTAGTGATATTAATAACAGACGATTACATTAATGTTTAGCAAATTCCTTCACAAAAAGACAATGATAGATGTGTCTTACTATAAAACTTTGAATTTGGTACTGGATAAAAAATCATTGAAATATGTCTTTGCCTTGATATTGATGGGTATATTTGTCTTACTCATGTTATATCCCTGAATTGGTAGGATAAATGAGGAACTATTTGTCTCTATGTACAAGATGTTAAAGATCCTATGAGTTGGTATGAGATTGATCTGAGAGCTAGTTCCCACCAAAATCCAATGGATACTGACACTTTTAATCATGTCTATAATGTTGAGGTATGTATATTTCTTTGGATTATTGTACCATAATTTTCCTAATAGTCAGAGATGATAGATTATAATTTCTAGTTCTTAGTGTCTTATTTATGATATAATTCAACAATGAACTAATCAAACTCAAATTATAGAGGACTTTTCAAAGAATTGGTGAGGTCTTGACAAATATTCTTTGATAGACGGAGTTTACCAAGGATCAATAGTATATGAATGAAATTTAATTATGGAAGATAATCATATAAAAGTATATAAATTAAAATACAAGAAGTTTATGTTTAAATGATTATTGAAATAAAATATATATCTATAAATTCATCATAACTCTCAAAGAGACAATGTGATAAAGATAGATCTAAATGATGTTAAATATTAGGTTAAATAGTAGTTAGAATAAGATAAAAAATCTATAAGACCTAATAGGGGTAGTCGATCTAGATACCTAATATACTGTGTAGTTTAATAAAGAATGATACATAACTGGATATATATTGTTTTTTATGTCTCTCAACAAGCTGAAACATTATTTATTAATGATTATGATATTTTATCCTACATGGATTAAATTTTAGTTGGATTCCTAGATTATTTCAAATAATAAATGCCAAAGACATTTTAATGATGGAAATAATATTTCAAACTTATAGTTAAAAAAATTGATTGAAAAAATGATTCAACATGAATGACATAGATAATGAAATATATATTCAAGAGATCAAGATCTAAAATTGTTGATCTAGTATGAAATTTAATTAATGTCAACGTATATCAGCTATCATGGGATTGATTGAAACAAAATTATTTAATCCAGAGAGGATATCGATTGACAGAGGGATTATAAAACCCAATACAATTCATAGGATATTTTTGTTGCAAAAACACCAAATTTCATTATATGTTTCTCCATACCTTTATTTTTTTTGGACTAACTAACATTATAAAAAAATTCTAGAGGGTCACAAAATATGTTTATCTATAGATCCTTATATTCATTTTAGTCTAGGACTAGGAATAAATCTATTTCCAATTTAAAGAATAAGATTTATTCAACTTAATGATATGAATACAGATTTTTAATTTTATCACAAATTTAATCAAATGGTAAATAAGTATAATTTTTATTCATAATTTTCATGAATATAATTTTTATTTATATATAATTTATCATAATTATGTTGATATTTTTCCCAATGTTTTTGAATATAATATATTTTTTAATGAACAATTTTTTTTTATTTTAAATTTCATAATTTTTTGGGATAGTTTATATTAAGTCAAAGATTAAATAACAATTATTTCATGAAATTTAATTGTATTTTTTCTTTTATTTTTTTAAATGGTATTATAATATTACATTCTACAAAAAAGAATAATTTTTTATTTTAATTTTATGATTAAATAATGGGTTTTTATTACAATAAAATTAACGGAAATGTGTTTTTCAAAATTAATTTAAATTTTCACCTATATATAAATTAAAATTTATGTCATTTGTTTTATATATGAATCCCACAAAAGAATTATTCTCCTCTCAAGACCTCAAAATCGGATTATAGTTAAACTTCTCTATATAGTCATATTAGTAGATAGAAATTAAGTGATTTCTTACTATGATCAAGAAAAAATTACATAAGTCACTTTATTCTATAATTATAACCCCCAATATATTTAAAAAGGTTTCCATATACTTTGAAAACACATTTTCATACTATTATAGTAATTATTATTTATATTCTTATATAATGGAAAATTTTAGGGTTGTTTTTAATCAGGTACGTGATGTAAATTATAAGAGGAAATACCTCAAAACTATAAAAATATTTTTAATTTTTAAATAAATATTTATATAAAAATTACATGTGATTATCTAGTTAATGGATTCAAGAAAATTTAATAGAGTTTAAATAGAAAATATTTTTAATTGGCATCTCATCCTAACACATCCCATATACTTGGATCTTTCAATACCATAGTGTAAAATTCCAAATAATATATTATATGGAAAAAATTTAAAGATATTATGGATGCATTAATATAATTTTATTAAATAAATATTTATTAAAATCATCAATGTAGTTGGGTTAATGTTAAGGCTTTGTTAAACTATTGAAGATATAGAAATTGAAAATAAATATCCTGAATAATGGTACCTCTGAGGCATTGAACCCCCTTTGTACCTTTCTATAACCCTAGGCATATCCTGGAGTTCTCAGTGATAGCGGTAAGCCCAAAGGTGCTGAACCTTCCTATTGGTATTCCTCAACTCTCCATTTAGGTGTCGGAGTTCTCTAAGGTGACAAGCTATATTTACCTGACTCTCGTGGAAAGATTTAGTTTTCGTAGGCCGTCAGTCGATGATTTCGATCGTTTTGTTTTTGGAAAATGGGATCTGCAAGATCATGCGATCATCAGTCTTATAGATAGTTTTCATTTGATGATCTGTTTTGCCTTAGAGGAAGACCTGATACATTCATGGTACAATGAAGCCAGGCAATGAAATAGTTGTAAGTTTCTTCTCCTCCAGTAGAAGTTTGATTTTCTTATGAATCGATACCCAACCTCCATCCCGATTTGGGTAAGTTTTCCTCATTTACCTTTAACTTTCCAAAATACCAAGATTATATGTATGCATGGGAATTTGGTAGGTCGTTTTTTGTGTCTTGATGTTCGAACAGCCATGGTGAGTCAGCCGACCAATCCTCGGATGTGTGTTGAGGTGGATATCTAGAGACCTCTGGTGGAATGGGTATGGATTTCGGTGGGTTAGGAATTCAAATGGAAGTAGGCAGTGTTTTATGAATCATGGATTGACTACTTCACAACCTACAATAGAATGGGGCATTTAGATGTTATGTGACATGGCAGTGTATCTAGCTGGAGTTACCCAGGTTCGGAGAGGAGGCTAGGAAAACCTATTAGGAGGAGGACTCCTACTATGGATCCTCGAGTAGGCAATGCACCTGGGCCCGACACCTAGGTTGCATCTATTCTGTAAAAGCTAGTTAATGTTCCTATAAATCCTTTGGTATCTTTGGTGCTAAAAAGACTGAAACATGACCTAAACTGGGGGACTGTTATCAAGGGAACTGCTGGCCGAAGTGATGCTGGAATGGCTTCAACTCATGTGGTTGCAGGGGAGAAATAGGATCCTAGGGTCACGAATGGTCTGGATTTTCTTGATATCTACCGGGAGGAGGGAGGATCGCTTGAGGGAGGTGCTGATGTGGTAAATAATTGCAGCAGTGACAAGGTGAGCGAAGGGAGGCCTGGGTATTTGATGGAGGACGAGGTTGGAAAGATTCCTTCTACATTGGTGGACTGGGGTGTTAGTCTAAATGTGGGAGAGATAGAGTTTTCTGGGAATCCTATTGAGGATGACTGTGTGATGTTTAAGGTGTCCATGAGGAACTACATTCATGGTCTGGAGAATGAAAGTGTGGAAGCTAGTTTGCAGGTTCAGCAGGAGGATGTAGTGAATGAGGAAGTGGAAAATGGGTTATGTGCAGGTCATATTGAAGTCACAATGAATGTAGATGTTGGAAATGGGTCATATTCATGTCAGTATGTGATGGACTAGCCGAGCTATCATGCAATGATTGATACAAACAACCAGTTTCCGCAAAATCAGATGATAGAATATAAGCATATGCAGGTCTTGGGTAAATTGGGATATGTTTCTAAATGTGAGAAGGAAAATGAGGGTGGGTTCATACTCTCATACAATGACATTGTTCAGGGGGTTAGTAATATTTCTCATGGGAATCAAGAGGATATGACTGTCACTCCATGAAGACGATCAAGAAAAAATTATTCCTTTCTATTAAAGCTAATGTCCACTAGATCCTCTATCCGTAAAGAAGGTGGAGCCGTCACCCGATAGACTAATAATGAATTTCTCTCGTTGGATCGGTTGAATCTTATAAATAAGTATGCTAAAGTCTTGAGGCACTATGAAAGCTCAGAGTGGGAGTTAGTGACTGTGGAGAAAGTTTTTTTATCATGGATATGTTGATGGGTTTGGTTTTGATGTGGTGTAGCTGTTGTGTTTGGTCTGTGGTTCTTGTTGTCTCAATTTTCCTTTCAAAATAATTGGTCAGAGTCTTGGCCTCTGGATACACTTTTCTAGTATGATATGGTAATAAATGATAAATTAGTGGAATAAAATATTAGATTGAAAAAATACGGAATCTAAATCCATTCATTCAACATGATAGATTTAAAAATAGTGAAATATTAAGAGTATAATCATGAAGAGGGTGATAGATACATGGGTGGTGAATCTCTATCATCAATTTCAAGAAAATTGAAAGTAAAAAATGTAATGGTTCTAAGTTAATGTTCATTAAAATGTATTAGAAATATAATATTTAGTTACATAGAAGAAAATTTTCTTAGATAACAAAAAGAATAAGTGAGACTTATTTCTCATAGATATGGGATAAGATAATTCACACAATAAAGAACTCTAAATATAGTCTTGGGAATAGAATGAAAACTTAATTTCATAGTATAATCCATGTAAAAAATGATTTTTTATTAAATCATCCACTATATTTTAATTGACCCAATCCAAATAAAATTTTGAATTTTTTATAAAAATATTTCATCAAAAAATTTAATAGAAGTAAAATATTGAAAATAATATGTTATTGATCTAAAATATAATCTCTCATATGATCTTTAATAGTTATAAAAAAATAAATTATGGAAATAAAAATGGGAAGAAAGATAAAATATTTAAATAATTATACTTTTAGGGAATAAGTTCATATAATAAAAACTGACTATATGGTAGAAAGAGATTATAACATAAGAATAAAATTAAAAAGAGAGAATTTTGAGTATAATATTTAAAGGGTGATATACGATGAATGATTATCTTAATTATTATATTTGTCAAATAATAAATATGAATGAATATCAAAAGTAATTGGATTTATCTTAAAATAAAACTATTGGAGTCAAATCAAAATCTTTAAAGAATGTGATGAAGATAAAGTTTTGAAGATATAACTGTGAGATAAATAAATAAATAAATAATAATCCTTAATCAAAATTATATAATTTTTGCGAATGTTAAGGATATTTTCATTGTAAATACTAGAAAAGGTATTGATGAAGATAATTATATATTGAAAACTAGAAATAACCAACCATCTTTACCAATATACAAGGGAAAATAAAATATAAAAGGAAGTTATAAAAATAAATAAATATATATATAGTATTTAAAAAATATGAGATCTATTTAATTATGATAGATTTTACAACTAAGAAATCATTTACATTATGGAAGTTTTAACTTTTGGGTTATTTGGGTATTATGATAACATATTTTAAAGTGGTAAGTTGTTACCTATTAGTTTAAGTACTTAGAATAAATATAATAGAGAAGTTCAAAAAATCAAAACCATTGATGTACTTTCATGGAATCAAAATAGAAGAAATGAAAAATAAATATGTAGTTAAAAATTCCTTAAGGGTAAGATTAAAATGTCATATAGAATATTGATAATAGATATTCAAAAAATTTAATTGGCAATATATTCTTTTTGAAAAACATATATGACCATCTCGATGACATTTTACATTTTTGAGGTGGAAAAAATTGAAATTAAGTGCTGTAAAAATACAAATATAGAGAATACTGATTTTATGAATACAATTGTGTGCATTATTTATGAAATTTTATAAAATATTTTCAGTGGAAATTAGGCTTCATGGAAAATAAAATGTAAATTTCAACATAATTATGGTGCTTTGGGATTAATGTAACATTAAAAATGAGTGTCTATTAAATAAAAATTTATAATATAGGTTCATTAAATCATTTTCTAAGGAATAAATAAAAAAATTGTCATGTGTAAAGAAATGAGTTTGTATGTTCTCTTACAGAAATGAAAAAATAAAAATACATGAAATCAATTTTTTTTCATATTCAAATATAAGGATTATAGAATTTATAAAATATTATGGAAATAACTGATAAATTTTCTTAAATAAGAAATTATATATTATATTTAATTCTTAAAATAAAGTAAAAGTAGTTTCAAATTCATATAATCTAAAAAATATATAGATGAAAATTAATTCAATTAAAGTTATTCAGATTTATTTTTTATATCACTCAAAAGAATAATAGAGTTTAGAGGAACTAAATTTTGTTTATAAATGAATATAATGAATGAGAAAACATCCTCATTATGAATTAAAAAATATATATCATGGCTCAAATGGCCTAAAGGCCTTTATTTTATTTTATTTTGGGCAATCCACCTTTTATGTGTTGAATTAGAACCCTAACATAACCCGTAGGCCCAAGGTACAAGGCCCATACAAATCCCAATACATGAAATTAAAGACCCAAGTCCTGGAACACTTGAAATAGTCCCTCCCCAGCATCTACATATTGATGGTGCCTAGCTCCCCACCTCACATGGCTGATTAGCTAGCATTAACCCATGAATAGTTTCAAAGTGATTGGTCCTGATGGTAGTTTTCATACCCTCTCATTCTTTCAATTTGGATAGCTATGCTTTGGTGGTTGCTATTTTTGATCTGAATCCTAGATTGTTCATGCTCCTGTGTGGTCTTCCCTTCTTTACTCTTTTCTGTGGCTCAAAGGCCTGGTGGCCTATAGGCCATTGGTGGGCCGAAGGCCCTAAAACCCAAAGGCCCTATGGCCTGATGACCCTAAGACCCATTTGCCAAATCATATGAATAGTGTTAGTTGCAATAGTACAGAACAATACCCACTATAGTAACTGCTATAGTAACCCATAAATTCACCCCTCACCCAGATTATATTATGTAATTAATAAATATATTTTCGAGGAATGATGAAAAAATAATTGAAGAATTGTAATGAATTTTTTTCTTCTGAAAATGGATTAATGTTCACTTCTATTTAAATGCATAATTAATTAAAAAAAGGAATAGATAAGAAAGTATATTTGGTGAATTATTTTCAATAATATAGCATTGCAGAAAGTTGAAATCCTATAGTGAATAACATGGAAAAACAATACATATCAAACAACTTCCTCTGATAAATTATTGTAAAAAAGTAGCTCAAGTGGATATAAATTATAGAGACATGTATTTAACTAGTATGTGAGAGAATATGAGTCTATATATGTTATATTATTGAATAAACTCCTATTTATTTTTTATGGTATATATAAGTAATTATTTTACTAACAAATAATAAAACTCAATAAAAAAATTGAGATGTTTTTGAAAATAGGGTATATTATGGTTATTATGAAAATAGGGAGACAAAAAACTATCTTAATATTACTCTCAAGGATATCATTAAAATAAATGATGTTTTTTTCAGTGATGAAAAATGAAGAAATATATAAAACAATTGAACACATGAAAATAATTAATAATGGTGAGGATATTCATGAAACAATAATTAATGAAACCGAGAGAACAACTTATAATGAGGGTTCAAAAAATAAAAATAAAATACAAAGATGGTTTGGTGGTGAAAAAATCACTAATTAAAAATTAAGGAAAATAAACAAGAGTTGAAATTAATTAGTCAAATATCTTAAATTATTGAACAAATTCTACACAAAATTGATGAATAAAGAACGTTGACATTAAAACTTCTATGTCACTAATGAAGACTAGATCTTTTAAATAGGATATAAATATTGAATCATGGTTAAAGATGATGATTGAAGAGTAATTCAAAATTATGAAAAATGATACAAGGGGTATTTTAAAAGGACTACATGAAAATAGGGTCATTAAAATAAGTTATTACAAAAACGTTTGATGACCATTTAAATTTCATTAGAAAAAAGTATTAATATGGATAATACATTCACATAAATAGAAATGCATGAATTAATTAATTAATTCATGGTGGTTGAAAACCAATATAGATTAAATAGTAATAGAATATATATAAAAGAAACATTATTATATGTTGTGCACAAGAAATAAGTATACATTTAATAATTGGATAGGTTTCAGATCGATTAATATTATATCATGGTATTAAATTTAATAAATGATTTATATTGATTGAATAAATCAGTGGATGGCCTATTTTATTGAGATTATATTTTAAGAATATGAAAATTATGAGAGGTGGTGTTGATAAGAATTTATATATAAAGAGTATTAGAGGAGACTAATTAACTATATTTATACTTTTTCATGATTACGTCTTCTGAATTATAGGTGATGAAACATGAAATCAGTTGGAATGGTTAACCAGATCAGAACTCGAGATGTTCATGATTGGAAAACTTATATACATTCCTGATTTGTTAGTAAATTAGTTTTGTGATTATATATATTTCTGTCAAGTTATATATTTAAGTAAATTTATAAATAAATTCCCTATGTATGGTAGAAATAATGTTTTTACACCCATTATGGTTGGAGGGAAAAAATGTATGAATAGTAAATTAATAGATTTATAATTATTCACGACCATGATTGGATGTTTTTATTATATAATTTAAAAATAATGAAATGGATTATATTTATCATGTTGGTAAAATCCATTTCAATGTGACCTTTTGAAAAAACATGTTACTATTATACCGAGGATAACTAAATATGTTAAAGGTACTATTATTTATAATATTGTATATATATTAGAGAATAAGAATGATTTGATGTAATATTGAAATGAAGATTAAAAATAACAATATATAAGAAATAAAGACACATGTGGTAGATATTTTAATAATAAAATCAAATGTGTTATTATTGGTCAAGAAACAAAGGAGTACATGTCTTAGCATAATCAAGGAGGATTATATTTTATCTATAAATTCATATAACCAACTAGATTGAATGAATCAATATTTGGAGAAACCTACATGCAAAGTGAAGATGGATATATTAATCTTTTTAGACAATGAAATAAAAATTTATCTTATGAAAAATCTAATATATGAATCACAAAAAATCTATAATGAAACATAACATAAATTTAATAATTGAATGTATAGAAAATAGTTTTCAAAGTAAAACATATTTGAAATAATTTACTTATGGAAGATATTCTCTTAAAATCACTTACCACACTTATATATGAAATATAATAGTTTAATCTTAGAGTTTAACTATATCCCTTAATATATGGGGGGTTTTTATATCCCCACTCCCCATATATTTGAATTTCAATAAGTGTCTATTCATTTATCTTCATAATTAATGAAATTATTATTTATTTTTTGGTCAATGGGAGAGAAATTGAAATAAATTTTTTTTATAAAGGGGAATAAATGAATAATTGAAATAATAGAAGATATAGTCTAAATGGTGTAATTTTTTTTGAATAAGGGGTTAATAAGTGGTATTTCTATAAGAAATTATGTTATTTGGGATGAGGAATTTTTGACCAGACCCTATTGCAAAAGGTTATTTGCGATAGGGTCCTATTGTAAATGCTTCATTGTAGAAAATGGCGTAGCAAAAAGTATTTTTTGCGAAAGTCCGTCAAAAATAGTTTCTCTGAGTTTTTAAAAAACAATGTTGCGACAGGTCGATTGAGAAAAACATAAAAAAATAAAAATAAAAATAAAATTACTATTAATAAAAATTTATAAAATAATAATAATAATAATAAATAATATTAATTTAATAAAATTAAATAAAAATAAAAATAAAAATAAAATTAAAAATAATAAAATAATGTTAGTAAAATTATTAATAATATTAATAATAGAATAATAAAAAATTATAAAATATTAAATACCAAAATATTTACAATAATTATAAAAAAAATAATTATAGAAAAATAATAAAAATAATAAAATAATAAAAATCAAAAATAATAAAATAAAAAATAATAAAATAATAAAATAAAAAAATAAAAAAATAATAAATAATAATAATAATAATAAAAAAGTTATAAAAAATAAAAAAACACAATATTCACAACTATATAAAAACACATTATATAGAAATGTAATTATATAATATTACAAAAAAAATTACATTTAAATGTTTTATCATTAAAATTAAATACATCACTGAGGGGGAGGTTCTTCTAGAGCTGTTGGAGGACATGGAAGATGAAAATACATACCTAAACCTTATGTCAGACGTCACATGTACCCCATCATTTTCTCATGCTACTATTGAGACTATCAACGCATCTACTCCTGTTGTTGTTGCTGCTCTAAAAATAACTCTTCCAACTCCATACACATTTTCTTGATAAGATCACACTGAGCTCTCATCTGATCATGATATTGTGCTACAGATGATGATGACTATCCATGAGATCATCTCAAGCTGCAAAACGACATCACATCAATACCATAATAATCTACAGACGTCAATCGAGAGTCAATACCAACAACTTGGACTTTCTCAAAGGCATATTGGGTTGCTTGTATCCATACTGCCTTATCAAATCATGTTGCACTGGTATGATCCTTGGTCTCAGCCTAAATCTTAGTCTGTGTCTAAGATGTCACAGCCTCATATGAATCCTTAAATATCAATTTAAAATTAAAATAGTTAAAATATTATTTTTAGTTAATTTTAGAACTCAAAAAAAATTATACTAACCACAATTTGACATTGGTGATCACCTATAATCTCTCTAGTGATAGGATCATTGTACATTCTCAAATAAATGTCAAACTCCATAATATCGAGTTGTTCAACTACCTATATAAATAAAAAATAAACAGTTTACATTTAAAGTTATATAAATTATTTAAAAAGGTACTTATCATATGTTCCCAATGCATACTGAATGTATGACTACAAACTCACTGTTTCACCTCCTGTATCCACCGGTTTTTTCGACCTACTGACAATCTTCTCTAAAAACAACCACCCATCTAGTTTGAACATAATCCATCCCAAATCTAGGATGAAATATAATCAGGTCAGTGGCTGAAACAAGACTCATCAAACTCCGTGACTCCTTCTTTCCTTATTTCTACCATCCTCAAATTCTGCAAAAAAAGATGACAACGATCATGCATACAACCCCCATGCCTACCAGATAGAGTCACACATGCTCTCATTGTTGATATACTATAAACCCTATAAAAAATTAATAATATCATGTTATTAATTAAATAATTTCCAAAATAAATATTATATGTTTATGTACCATCTAATGATCGAACATGCGATGCTGAACATCTATAGGAATCTTATCTTACGTAACCCTTTCTCTAGAAAAATAATTTCACAATATAGAACTCCCTATCCAATAACTATATGTGAAAATATGTGAAAACAAGAACAAATAGTCAAAAAATTAGTATATAAATAATTTAATGATAATTAATGGAAACTAAATAAAATTCCCAAGTAAAAATACCATTGTATGCGTGGATCGATCCCAAGATGTTGACGTCACTCGGGGATAGGTCCAAAAATCATCAATCTCGCAAGACCACAGACCCTCCGAGTCCTCGCTACACCACCAGTAGTCTGAGGGTTAGATGATCCAAATTACTATTTTTCGCAAACAGTTGAAAACAACTATTATATATAGATATTATATATAGTAATAACAAGCATTTAAATATGTCTATCTTCATCTCCATCCTCATATTTATATATTATAGTGTCAATATTTTCATATTCCTCCTCAATATCATCAATTTCCATAAGAGTTTCAATTTCATCTTCTCATGTCATTTAGAATTCATTAGTTACATTAATAACATCATCATCACCAATGATCATTTAATGTGGGGTGTTATCCTAAATATTCATATATCTCTATGGAAATTATGGATTTGGAGTAGTCTCTTAAAAATTAAAATTCCATACACTTCTAGCAGAACCACATTCACTTTGAATAAACTAATATTCTAGAGATTGTTTTTTTATTATGCTCTACCAATATCCCAACTCTCTTGAAGTTGCAATAGAATTTTCATAATTAATTTAATTTTCTTAATGAGCCAATAAAATGGTTAATTTAATAAAAGAATTAATTTATTTTTAATATTAGCGATCACATGGCTCAGATGAATATGCCTGCCTCTCTTAGAATCCAACCACTGACATTTAAACATCTTTATGTAATTCTGTATCAAATAAAACAGTTCAATAATTTCTTCCATCATGTCATAAAAGTCAAATTCAATTTATATTTGATGAGATACTCTTAAGAAAAGACCACTATTAAATGTTTTTTTGATTCCCCATATGCACATGTATGAAATCTAAAACCATTCACCACATATAAATTATAAGCTTTAACCATTTTCGTTGGTGGGTTACTCAATACACACAATCGATTATCAATTTTATCAACATGTTGAGATACCTAAACATTTTTTTAAAAAATTATAAATATAAAAAGTAATAAATTGACTTTATATGTTAAACTGTAAATAATTTATGTTATTAGTTTTTGAAAACAGTAGGGAAAATTATTTTGTCGATATTCTTCAAGAGCAGCTGCTGTAATTTGTGGAAGATGTTTATTGATATGATTATCATATAACCTATATATAAAATAATATTAATTTACTATAAAAAGTATTACAGAATAAGTGATAGGAGAAGTCGCATTAAAAATGGTGTCATTTCTTTACAATTGAGCAGAACATATGTATGAGCTCAGTGATGTTCATCATATGTAATCCATCATTCATGAACTCCACCAAATCCATGTTCTGGATGATTAAAAATTGACAACTGATCACTCATTTCATCATAAAAATTTCCCTCTTTATGGACCATATGTTATTGTTTTTAGGGATATTCAGATCAAAAATAATGAGCGCAGAAAAAAGAAATTTCTACCTGTAAATAAGCTTATGAAATTGATCCTTCAACTGATGATTTGTTACATAATTTTTCCTTCAATATTTACCTGCATTTCTCAAATGGGTACATCCATCAGAACTGTACCAGACCACTGCATTTTTCTTCATGTGGAAAATGTAATATCAAATGATCTATTGAGTTAATGAAATCCAGTGGGAATATTTTTTCCAGTTTACATAAAATTAAAACTACATTTTATTGAAGTCTTATTAATGAATAGTAGTCTTTTTTAGCCACAAAAATTCCTTAGAAAATTTATGATATGTCTATTAGAACGTTCCAAATCATATAATTCAACAAACCTCTTAATTAAAATTTCATAAGTCTTTCCATTTGACATGAAAATCATGACTTTTTAATCCAGCAATATGACCATTTATGACACATCTTCCCAAATGGGAAACATGACCATCCAGAAGTCTCAAATCTAAAATCCACTGACAAAATAATAATTTATTTTTTTTGGAAAGTGTATAAGCTAATTTTAGCTTCACTAACTTCTATGATCTGAAATTTTCAAACAGTTCACATTCTGGTTGCCTGTAAATTTGGGAAAGATCTAATCATGCATTTATATTATCTTTGGTCTTACTTAGTGTATCCAAAACTGTATAAAATATATTATTAAAATAGTTCTTGTCAATATACATGACATAAAACATGTGATGGACCAGAAAAATAAGGCCAATATGGAAGATCCCAAAAAATTCTCCTTTTTATCCAATTATGTTCTTTCCTAAATCAACCAATTTTCAGTTGGTTTATAGTTGGTCCAAATGTAATGGAAGGTAATGAATAGACAAATGATGTTAACTTCAAACCCGTGATAATTGTAAAAAATCTATCTATTTTAATTATGCCTTTTATGAAATGATATCTTTTCTTCACAAAAGGGTGATCGGTTAGAAGGAATCTGTGATGAAAATCGCAAAAACAAGGTTTTCTTACATTGACGAGCATAAAAGTTTTGTTGTCCCTCATACAGTACGAACATGATTTTGGACCATGTGTAATTCAACTAGATAACATTTTAAATAATGGGAAGTCACTAATTTTTTACATCAATGCTAATTTTAGTAGGAAATTTTGTTTTGGAACAACATCATATGTACTGACACCAATACTCAACAATAAAATTAATTCATCAATTAATTGCTTCAAATAAACATCAATATTTTTTTGGATGTATTAGAATTAATAAGGTCAAAAAGATATATGAATTCTTCATCAACATACAAGGAGGTAAATTGTATAGAGTTTTAGAGACATGCCACCATTAATATTGACAACTGTAAGAACTAAATGGATATAAACCATCAGTAGAGAGACCCAATCACACTTTTTGGGATTCTAAAGAAAAATAAGGATGTAATTATTTAATTTTTTTTTCATGAATCACCATTATAGGGTTGATTTAAGATTTTAATAGTTGAAATATTTGTTTTATTCCATGAAATCAGTGATTCTGTGTTCAGAGAAATAAATAAACACTAAAATCTACGTGTAAGTGGGAAATACCTCAACTATTTTATAGGAATCAATCTAGACTTCCCTAGTTGAGCCTCTTTATAGCTCAATTTTCCACATGTAGGAAAACTATCCAAGGACTCATTTTCACCATAATATAAGATTTAATCATTTGAACATGAACAAATCTTCTAATAACCAAGACTGAGATTATGTATCGACTTCTTGATCTCATAGAAATTTATAGGTAACACATTTTCTTTTGGTAACAGTTTTTTAACCAAAAATAATATTTGATCAAAATAGCTATTTGATATTCCATTATCTGATTTAATAGCCATAAATTTTTCAACCACTTTAAATTTTCTTATATTGCAACTAAGTTATAAGTCATCCTTAGCGGACTTCAACAACTCATAAAATTGAGATGGTTTCAACTTAGGAGTTAAATCAATACAATCATGAATTTCAGATTTTTGAAAAGATAACCTGCCATATCATGCACTAAATTTTGAAACCATGATGGATCTAGAATCAAATTATTAATATCTTCTCTGGAACTGCATTCACCATATTGATACCAAAAAACTTAATATGTTTGAAAACCAAAATGAAATAGATAACCCCCAACATTGTCAAATGTGTCAAACGTCCTCAGACCGCATTTTTTACATAATCACATAATTTTCCCTTATGAAACAAATTTTTTGTTTTGATAATGCAAATTATAAGAAAGTTTCAACACCCTCAATATATACAACATTTATACCATAACCATTTGGGTTCACAGGCTGATTTATTCAAGCATGATCACCTAATAATGACTATTGTCGACTTTCCTATTCCGTATTTCCCAAAAATATATAAAATAATTAGTTTTTATGAATAATTTTATATAAGAAAAACATGACCCAAAAAATGAATATTTTTGTAAGTTATAGCTAATTATTCATATTTACTTCTATTTATTTCTATTTATTCCTATTTATTTCTAATTATTCTATTTAATTTCTAATTATTATTAATTATTCCTAATTATTCCAATTTATTCCTAATTATTCTTAATTATTCCTAATTATTCCTAATTATTCCAAATTATTCCTCATTATTCCTAATTTTTCATATTTATTCATATTTATTCCCATTTATTCCTATCTCTTTATATTTGTTGTTATTTATTGCTAGTTGTTTTTAGTTGTTGCTATTTTTTTCTATTTGTTGCTATTTGTTGCTATTTGTCACTATTTATTACTATTTATTGCTATTTACTACTATTTATTACTATTTATTACTATCTATTATTATTAATTACTATTTATTTATTTTTATTATTATTTATTACTATTTGTTACTACTTTTTTTACTATTTATTACAATTTACTACTATTTATTACTATTTATTACTACTTTTTTCAATTTATTTCTATTTTTACTATTTTTTACTATTTATTATTAACTATTAATAATTTTTATTAATTTTTACTAATTTTTACTAATTATTTATAATTATTACTAATTATTACTTATTATTATTAATTATTACTAATTATTACTAATTATTACTAAATATTAATAATTATAACTAATTATTACTAATTATTACTAATTATTACTAATTATTACTAATTATTACTAATTATTACTAATTATTACTAATTATTACTAATTATTACAAATTATTACCAATTATTACTAATTATTACCATTTATTACGAATTATTGATAATTATTACTATTTATTACTATTTATTACTAATTATTTCTAATTATTACTATTTGTTACTTTTTAATAGTATTTATTACTATTTGTTACTAATTATTTTTATTTATTACTATTTATTACTATATATTACTATATATTACTATATATTACTATTTATTTCTAATTATGACTAGTTATTACTAATTATAACTAACTATGACTAATTATTACTATTTATTACTAATTATTGCTAATCATTACTAATTATTACTAGTTATTACTATTTATTACTATTTATGTAAGAAATCGATTTTTTCACTCAGGTATGGATCCTTTATTTTTCGGTCCAATTCTTTTTTTTGGACCTAATATGGATGCCTACTAAGTTATCAAAAGGTCCTAAGGGTGTCTGGGGCTTGTTCCGAGCCCAAAACCCATCTTTTTGGAAAAAATGGCCATGTCGCATGGTTAGAGTTAACCGTGTGGGTATGGCACATGTTTTGATCTAACCGTGTGGATGGTCTTCCTTTTTAGGCAGAGGCATCTCGCAAGGTTGGCACATAGTTTTTCTAACCATGCGGCCAAACCATGTAGTGCCCCCTCTTCTTGAGATACTCGTGCATGGTTTGCACACGGTTTGTCAAACCGTGAGACCAAACCATGCACATGCTATTTTTCGGGAAATTTTATCATTTTACCCTTAATGATCTAATTAAACAACCTTTCTTCCCTAATTCGAATTCTAATGGAAATAACATCCATTTTCTCCCATTTGGATGTTTTTAAAGACCTAAACTAGGGATCAAGAGATCTCATTCATCCAGGATCTGTTTGAGCTTTCGTTCGTCACATTGGATACACAACGATAAGTACTCGAGTCTATTTGAGCCGTTCTTCTCTTTTTCTCTTGACCTAGTTATCGAGGTGTGAGCGTTTCCCCCCTTTTCGTAGATCTACTCCATTCCAAGAAAAATCAGAGGCTAATACGAGAGGAGGAGATTCGTACAAGCCTAAGGTAGATGGTTTATTACTCATCCTTCAAGTTCGCTAATTTTGGAATTGTCATGTGGGGCCCGTTGATTTCATTGGCTGCTGTTTATTGAACTTATATTCCAAAATTATAATAATTATAAGCCTGTGGTTTTTCTCTTTCCAAATATGTGATTCGTTTTTAATGGTTACGCCCACAACTCCATCCATACCGTGTATGTTGTTTTGCTATAATTTTAATTTTTGTGTTTTGACACGTTTGAGCCACCGTTCAGATGTGCCTTGGCTTGAACATTTTGAGGGTAAAGTTTTCAATATTAAATGGCTTGATTTAAATTTTGAATTGAATAAAAAAATGTACCATGTATGCTCACAACTTGGCCCGCTTAACACTACTACCAAATTGGGTTTATCCACCGTTAGGACCTGAACAACGCTAGCTAAAAACACTATTAATGACCCCCCTTTTTCTGTGCTAAAAAGAGAGATGATAGAGGGAATATTTAATGGCATTTGTTTTCAAGTGATGATAATGACCCACCCTTTATCAGTGATTTTAAAATAGCACTGATAAATGTGGTCCTTTGTAATGCCCCGACCCTAGTTACCCAGAGTCAGTGCATTATTTTAATACATTGGCTTGATTACAAGGAATCAAGTCCCGAAGGACCGATCAGATTAGCAGTTTTGGAAAATAGATTACAAACAATAATGTTACATTAAACTTTATATCATACAAAACAACATAAATAATCCTTTATGAATGCCTTTTTTCCCTTGGCTTATCCCTGCATATCAATAACAATACACTTCTTGGAATCCTGGGAAAAATAAAACATAAGAATGGGGTGAGCTCAAATGCTCAGTAAGGGTTAGTAATACATCGGAAAATGACAGAAATATTAAGCATGGAGAATAATTGAAACCAAATGCCTTTACCAATAATAAACATGAATACCTTTATGGAAAGAATTTGAAATGAGTAAGTAATTCCATAAGAAAACATAATCATGGGTATTCTACTAGTCGAATGACCACATGAACCATCAATATTATTTCCATAATGAGGGAATGTATAATACTGGACATTCTGAAACATTTTTTCAAGGCCTCATCCAAGACGTCTAAAAATGATTAAGGCCTCGGAAAAAACCATATATCAAATTGGGAAAGGGCCTTGGCCAATTCCACGTCTAGTTGTCTCATGAGACCTACCGATTCATCGAGGAGCTATAGCGGGCTCCACCCATCACTTACTAAGTCCAATACATTCCACATTTGAAAAGGTTTAAAAATATCTTAAATATTCGTATTAAAACTAGAATACGAAGTGTCAACACTTTAACCATAAACCATTAATGGTATGAAAATTGCACATCCACAGTCAAACATACATAACTCATTCAATACAATATGGAAGATTGTATTATAATAGATCAACCCCAATTAAAAATAATATCCAGTAAAGGATGCTGACATAGTTGAACATGATGAGTAAAACTTTTTGAGAGAAATAACATTTTTGTAAATTCATTTAAATGTTACACATTTATAAAGGAATTAATTGAAAAGATATTTTTGAATCAAATTATCCCATACAACTTTGAAACTTTTGAAAAGAATTATCATTTCAAAACATTCATGTCCATATAAATAATTCCTTAAAATCATTTTTAAAACATGGACATTAATTAAAAATATTTAGAAAGATAAATCTTTAAAACAATTAAAATTCTGATCTTGATAAAGGGTAACTTTTACAAATTCTTAAAATATTCATTTTGAAATCATTTTTATGAAAAATGGACATGTATGATAAATATGTCGTAGTAAATACTTACACATAAACAATCTCGGATAATAATGAGATTGAGGAATTAACCCTTACCAATTTGTTAACTTACGAAACATACACCCCATGAAAGAGGTAACATACAATGAATATGTAAATACACATAAATTAAAGTTTATTACACAAATAATACAATTATTGATAGTATATAAACCACACAAAAGGTAATAGTGGAAATATGGCATGAATCTCACGGGAATAAGGAGTGAGATGAAGAACCCCTTACCTTGCATTTTCCTTTAGTCGAGGGTACGTTTAACCTCCTATATGAAGACTGTAGTATGTTATTAAATTATACAAAAACATATTAATATTTATTATATCATACATTATTCATTTATGACTTTATACTGCCCATTTAATAATAATTTCCATGTTAAATTAACATTTTAGGTAATAATCTCTCTCTTTATCATACGCGTTTTAACTTGTTACTCTTGGTTGTATCACTTAGATCATGATTTAAATACTTATAGAATATAAAACATGATTTATCTATCATATATATTTATAATATAAATATGTATAATAGACATATATATGAAATGGAAAACACCGTTTATGGAGACAGTAGTCCGTACGTACTCATATATCTTGTTTCCATTTTCATATAGTATTGAACGGAAGTAAGTGAATAAGATATATGTAAGTACATAAATACTTTTATATATAAATAAATAAATCTCAAGTTGCATTATTATGTAATATATTACATACTTATTAGTAATATATATTTTTATAATCATCAATGAATGGTGAACTTGGAAATGAATCTCATCGCGTCGCGGAGACGGTAATCCGTACATACGCATGAGTGAAAATATCATTCTTTTGATATTAAAATAATATATAATTGGATGGTATATAATATATACATAATCCTTATCATGTTATATTTATTATTTACATCAAATACACATCATTATTTTACCCATCCAAATAATAATTTATTGAATAACAATTACACCACGACGTGGAGATGATAAGTCGTACGTACGCACGTATGGTGACATTTAATTCAAAGGGTGGATAGAATAATGAATTTGGTTTTACCATAATTATAATAACATCACATTATATATAAGATACTGGAGTAATTATTTTATAATAGAAACAAAAAATAAAAAGGAAGCGGAAGTAGAAAGGAACTTGAAAGAGGGTGGTGAAATCATTACCTCTTCTACGGGTTATTCCTTTTTATTAGATCAAAATGGGTTCTTAGGTTGGCTTTATGATCAAACTAATGACTCTAGTTTGAAGGTAGGATATTTTATAGGGTATTTGGGCAGGGGTTGGCCGATCCAAAAGGCTTTTAAGTTCTGAATTAGAGAGAAGGGGGAGTGCCCTTTTTATAAGAGGGGTGAGGGGAACCTTTGGAAAAACTAGAAATATTACTTTATAATAAATTCATATTCGGTTTCTAATGGCTCCAAAGTGTATTATTTAAAGTTTAAGGTGGGAATAGGTCTAAAACCACTCAACCAATAGGTTTTAGACAAGTTTGGGTCACTATATCAACTTTATCTTTTTGATTTAACTCTTAGTTAAATTGTTTGACATTTACCATGTCTCTTTGTATTTTTATATTATATAGTCAATAAACTTACTATAACCAACCAATAAACCCCCAAGTGGTCCATTAATAATACAAATATCATTATATAAGTCCTTTTGATGAACCATATATTTTTTGGAATAGAATATTAATTAATAATATAATATTTGTTTTAAAAACTCATTTATGTAAATTGTGACAATATTTAATAATTGGTTTTTTTAAATTCATAACAAATTTATTAATTCGAAAAAAATTCATTTAAGAGATCATAACATGTCATATTAACCAATAAAATTTGTTGATGGAATACTAACTTTCAATTTATATTTATTTTAACATTTAAAATACTAATTATTTGATTCTTTCATTAATAAGGAAAATACTGCATCATTATTGTGTCATAAATAAATTTAATTATTCAATGTATAAAAATTATAAATAAACTAACATTATGTAGGAAATATTTTTATATTTATAATTAATATTTATAGTCTAAAATATAACATATATAACCCTATGTAAAAATTTTTTTTGCTAAAAGATATATGCTTATGTCATTTTTGTATTTACTTTAACTTAATTATTATAAAGTGTCATTGTCACTTATAAGTGGATCCATGGTGTCCCAAAATCGACCAAAATATGCCCATGGTCGGACATGTATCAACTAATAGGGTTAGGACACATTTTAGGGTAATATATTACTATTATAATATTATTTTTTACCCTTATTTACCGGACTTACCCTTCAACCATGGTAAATAAAATATTTACCGAAGTAATTACTCAAAATGTCTCAAAATAAAAGTTACCTATTTACACAATTTTTACCTCATGATTAAGAATATGAAATCCATTTTTATAAATTCAAAAAACATTAGTTGCAGAAATTAATTTAAAATTAATTCCCTCTGTAAAAAAGGGTGTTTTTAAGAAATAATATATATCAAAAGATTGTCACTTGTTTATGTCTGGTTTAAATGTGAAATTATGTCCAATGACCAAAATTGTATTAAGTGGTAAAAATATATTCTAAATATACTTTAAAACTACTCAAATTCATAATTTATCACTATTAAGTATTTCAATTAAAAAAGTTGTTTTTAATTAAAATTTAGTGATTTTCACTATTCATCAAAATTGAAAGTTTTCAGAAAAATACAAAAAATTCACCCTTACCTAATTTTGATATTCCGAATCCAAAAATGAAATCCATTTTGAAAGATAAAATTTATATAATTTCAAAAAGTAGGTATTACTATTCATAACTGCTAGTTTGATTGGTTGAGGTGTGTGTTAGAACTCGAAGTTGCATACAACACACGCTACTGTATTATTCAAAGAGAAGCATAATGTGGAAGCATGGGGTGTTACATTCTCCCCTCCTTCAATAAATTTCATCCTCGAAATTCATGTTCGGTATTGGAAACATGGGGTAGACATTTCAAAATAGCTTAGTTGAAATCCCACATAAAAAATGGATTAATGAGGCCTCTATTTAAAATAAAGAGTGGTATGTATGAAGGTTACTGAAAATAACACATACTAGGGTTCCATGTAGGAAAACATGGATATGGAAGAAAAATATAACCATCAATATCTGATGAAGAGTGGTAGAGAACATGGCTATGAAAAGACCAAAAATCACAAAGCTATAAATTTGTGATAATATAAGGTACCATCTAGGACAATGTTTTTATTGTAAGTTCCTTTTCTTAATGTTGGGGAATTTATTTACGAGATTGGATAAGATCATTAGGAGATATACCTAATTTATAATTAGAGTTTTATCCATTAATAAATTTCTACCACAAACTCATATTTCACTCCAAAACATAATACAACTCAAAAATACTCTATTTATCCTAATCGTATAGGGTTCCAAATATAATGAATTTATAATTCACATATCAGATTATTAAAAAAGGAAACTACGTTATACCATCCAGGAACATCATGTAGTCCAGTGCTAGGTGATAAATCCCAATCGCACTATGGTTGTGGGTTCGATTCCCATAGCTTTGTCCGACGCGACGGGTTGTCACACGGTCTGCGTGTTGTCCTTTTATAAAAATCCAATAATAACCTTTCAAACATAATCCATTCTAACCTTTAGACTTATCCAAAATAATTTTATCCAAATTCATAGTCCAAAATTTATAAAGAATTTAAACACAATGAAGATCCTTTTTCCATCTAATAACATCTGAACACCTTCATCAAGTATTATTTTAAAACATGGTAACATCCAGAATTACCATAAAACCTTATTGATTACATTCATTCTCACTTATTATTTATAGAATACTGGATATACTCCTTCTATCCAAAAATGTTTTAAACTCCAACGATGACAAATCATTAATCAGTTTCAAGGCAGTCAAGAATATCCAATATAATTATTCAAATCAACCATCTCTTCTTCCAAAATCACTATCTCATTATCAGGACCATATTAAGGATTACCTTTCCTTAAACCATGTATTTTACCAAAAGTGTAGCTCACTATTAAGTCACTTTTCATAGAACAATATAATCTCAAATCCTCAATAAAATAGTTCTTTATTATAATCCTTATTTATCTCCATAATTCATATAACTGGTATATTGTTGATACAACACTCAAATGAAATAATCCCACAATAACAAAATAAGAACACTAGTCATTCATCTTCATCTGAGGTAGTATCATAACTTGATTATTATCCAATAAAATCATTTGTGGTATATTCTTATGATTGATTCACGTAGTGTCTGAACACATTGTAGATGAAGCATTTTACATTTGAAAACCTTTTCTTACCCTTGAAATCACGTACATGGTGTCCTTTTTCTCCACACTTATAACAAACTCACATTTCCTTCAAGAATTTACCAAGGTGATTATTTCCACATTTATCACATATGGGAAAATCCTTCTTTCCTATATTCCCTTTATCCATTTTTATCTCTACCATCCTATTCTTCTCTTGCTTCCGTTCAAAGCCATAAGACTCAGAGAATTATTTACTTATCTTACTAACACATGATATTATTTCTTCATATGTTGAGAATACATGGGAGACTATTTCCTTTATAAATGTTAGCTTAATAACATGAATGATATGACCCTTATTACTCTTTGGATCATACGTATTGTTGGAGTTCTCATTCCTTCTACTAGGAACCATTTCTAAACAATAGAATACACTAGGTCAGTTTATGAATCACAATTCATAATTCCAAACATATAAAATACCTAACGTAAATTGAATAGTTTATGGATATAATCTATAATCACAAAAATGTATTCTTTGAAAATTTATATACTCATAAACCCTTAATATTGGTTTTTAATGAAAACGAGAATTACCCTAAGCATATCCCCCGGGAGTGTCCTAACCAAGAGTGAAGCAAGACCTGTTGTCGTGCACCAGTTCCCGTTTGAGTCCATCTCAAAGTGGTGTTTTCAGGTTTTACCCATAGGAACATCTGTGCCAGAGCTGCCTCTACCAACTTGTATCTAGACAGGGATTTATTTTCTTGAAAAACTCACAAAATCTCTACATTACCAAAATTCTAGGAAGTCCTTCTATACTAATCCTCAATGTCTATTTTAGGTTTATGTGCTCTAATTAGAGTTTATCTAAATCGAGCTTCCAAGGTTATTGCTAAAATTCCTCTGATACCAACTGTAACGCCCCGAACCCAGTTACCTAGAGTCAGTGAATTATTTTAATACATTGGCATGATTACAAGGAATCAAGTCTCGAAGGACTGATCAGTTTAGCAGTCTTGGAAAATAGATTATATACAAGAATGCTACATTACACTTTATAACATACAAAACAACATAAATAATCCTTTATGAACACCATTATTCCCTTGGATTAACCCTGCATATCAAACATAATACACTTCTTGGAGTCCTGGGAAAAATAAAACATAATTAAGGGGTGATCTTAAACACTCATTAAGGGTAATTAATACAACAGAAAATGATGTAAATATTAATCATGGTGAATAATTGAAACAACATTCCTTTACCAATAATAAACATGAATACCTTTATAGAAAGAATATGAGCTGATAAAATAATGCCATAATAAAACATAATCATGGGTATTCTACTAGTCCAATGACCACATGAACCATCAATATTATTTCCATAATGAGGGAATGTATAATGCCGGACATTCTGAAACATTTTGTCAAGGCCTCAGCCAAGACGTCTAAAAATGATTAAGGCCTCAACCAAAACCATATATCAAATTGGGAAAGGGCCTCGTTCAATTCCACATCTAGTAGTCTCATGAGACCTACCAATTCATCGATGAGCTATATCAGGCTCCACCCGTCACTTACTAAGTCCAATAAATTCCTCATATGAAAAGGTTTAAACATATGATAAATATTCGTATTAAAACTAGAATACGAAGTGTCAACACTCTAACCATAAACCATGAATGATATAAAAATAGCACATCCACATTCAAACATATCATAACTCATTCAATACTATATGTAATATTGTATTATAATAAATCAACCCCAATCAAAAATAATATCCGGTAAAGGATGATGACAGAGTTGAAAATTATGAGTAAATTTTTTTTGAGAGAAATATCCTTTTTTTAAATTCATTTAAAAGTTACAAATTTATAAATAATGTAATTTAAAATAGATTTTTGAATCAAAGTGTCCCATACCACTTTGAAACTTTTTAAAATAATTATAATTTCAAAACATTCATGTCCATATACATAATTCCTTAAATTTATTTTTAAAACATGGACATTAATTAAAAATATTTAGAAAGATAAAATTTTAAAACATTTAAAATTCTTATCTTGATAAAGAGTACCTTTCACAAATCCTTAAAATATTCATTTTGAAATCATTTTTATGAAAACTTTACATGGATGATAAATATTTCCCAGTAAATACTTACACATAAACAATCTCGGATAATAATGAGATTGAGGAATTAAACCTTACCAATTTGGTAACTTATGAAACATACACCCCATGAAAGAGGTTGCATACAATGAATATGTAAATAAACATAAATTAAAGTTTATTACACAAATAATACAATTATGTGAAGTACATACACCACACAAAAGGTAATAGTGGCAATATGGCATGCATCTCACGGGAATAAGGAGTGAGATGAAAAACCCCTTACCTTGCACTTTCCTTTTGTCGAGGGTACGTTTAACTTCCTGTATGAAGACCGTAGTATGTTATTAAATTATACCAGAACCATATTAATATTTGTTTAATCATACATTATTCATTTATGACATTATAATACCCAATTAATAATAATTTCCATGTTAAATTAACATTTCGGGTAATAATCACTTTCTTTATCGTACGTGTTTTAAATTGTTACTCTTGATTGTATCACTTAGATCATGATTTAAATACTTAAATAATATAAAACATGATTTATATATCATATATATTTAGAATATAAATATTTATAATAGACATATATATGAAATGGAAAACACTGTTTATGGAGACGGTAGTCCGTACATACGCATAAACGCTGTTTCCGTTTTCATATAGTATTGAACGGAAGTAAGTGAATAAGATATATGTAAGTACATAAATAATTATATATATAAATATATATATCTGCTGTAGAATTATTATGTAATATATTACATACTTATTATTAATATGTATTTTTATAATCGTCGATGAATGGTGAACTTGGAAATGATTCTCATCGCGTCGTGGAGACGGTAATCCGTACGTACGTACGAGCAAAAATATCATTATTTTGATATTAAAATAATATATAATTGGATGTTATATCATATATACATAATCCTTATCATGTTATATTTATTATTTACATCAAATACACATCATTATTATACCCATCCAAATAATAATGTATTGAATAACAATTACACCACGACGTGGAGACGGTAAGCCATACATACGCACATATGGTGTCATGTCATTCAAAGGGTGGATAGAATAATGAATTTGGTTGTACCATAATTATAATAACATCATAGTATATATAATATACTAGAATAATTATTTTATAATGGAAAAAACAAAGAAAAAGGAAGTGGAAGAAGAAAGGAACTTGAAAGAGGGTGGTGAAATCATTACCTATTTTTTCAGGTTATTCCTTTTTATTTGATCAAAAGAGCTTCTTAGGTTGGATTTCTGATCAAACTAAGGCCTCTAGGTTGAATGGAGGATATTTTAGAGGGTATTTGGGAATGGTTTTACCAATCAAAAATGATTTTAAGGTGCGAATTAGAGAGAAGGGGGAGTGCCCTTTTATAAGAGGGGTGAGGGGAACCTTTGGAAAAACTAGAAATATTATTTTATAATAAATTCATATTCGGTTTATAATGGCTACAAAGTGTATTATTTAAATGTTAAAGTGTGTATTGGTCGCAAAACACTCAACTAATAAGTTTTAGACAGGTTTGGGTCACTATATCAACTTTATCTTTTTGATTTAACTCTTAGTTAAATAGTTCAACATTTACCATGTCTCTTTGTATTTTTATATTATATAGTCAATAAACTTACTATAACCTTCCAAGAGACCCCAAAGTGGTCCATTAATAATACACCTATCATTATATAAGTCCTTTCTCCTAACCTTATATTTTTAGAAATAGAATACCAATTAATAATATAATATTTGTTTTAAAAACTCATTTATGTCAATTTTGACAATATTTAATAATTGATTGTTGTTAAAGTCTTAACAACCTTATTAATTCAAAAAAAATTCATTTAATAAATCATAACATGTCATATTAACCAATAAAATTCGTGTATGGAATAAAAAATTTCAAATTATATTTATTTTAACATTTATAATACTAATTATTTGATATTTTCATTAATAAGGAAAATACTGCAACATTATTGTGTCATATATAAATTTAATTATTCAATATCTAAAAATTATAAATAAAATACCTTTATGTAGGAAATAGTTTTATATTTTTAATGAATATTTATAGTCAAAAAGATAACATATATAACCCTATGTAAAAATTGTTTTGCTACAAGTGGATCCATGAGGTCCCAAAATCCACCAAAAGATGCCCATGGTCAGACATGTATCAACCAATAGGGTTAGGATATGCTTTAGGATAATTTATTATTATTATAATTTCAATTTTTACCCTTATTTACTGGATTTACCCTTTAACCATGGTAAATAAAATATTTACTGAAGTAATTATTCAAAATGTATAAAAATAAAAGTTACTTATTTACACAATTTGGGCCTCCTATTTATAAATATGGAATTAATTTTTCTAAATTCAAAGCATAGAAGTGACAGAAATTAATTTAAAATAAATTCCCGCTGCCAAAACAAAAAGCATGTTTTTAAGAAATAATAACTATCAAAAGATTGACACTTGTTTATGTCTGGTTTGAATGTGAAATTACATCCAATGACCAAAATTGTATTAAGTGGTAAAAATATATTATAAATATACTTCTAAACCACTCAAATTAATAATTTATCACTACTAATTATTTCGATTAAAAAAGTTGTTTTTAATTAAAATTTAGTGATTTTCACTATTCATCAAAATTGAAAGTTTTCAGAAAAATACCAAAAATTCACCATAAGCTAATCTTGATATTCCGAATCCAAAAATAATGTCCATTTTGAAAGGTAAAATTTATAAAATTTCAAAAAGTGGGTATTACTATTAATAACGGCTAGTTTGATTGGTTATGGTGTGTGTTAGAACTCGAAGTTGTGTACAACACACGCTACTATATTACTCAAAGTGAAGCGTACTGTGGAAGCTTGGGGTGTTACATCTTTTATCAGCACTTCTAAAAAAACAATGATAAATGGGTGGTGTTTATCAACTATTTTTTAAAAGAGCTGATAAAGACCCCGCTTTAACAGTGGTTTTTTACAAGTACTGATAAAAGTATAGTCAAAAAAATTATTTTTCATTAAAAATAATATATTAATATATATATATATATATTTATATTAATATAATATATATTTTTGGAAATATGTTTCAGATTAGGTAAATAGGCGTTTACACTTAATATATACGATATTTTGTGAAATTGGATTATAAAATAACAATTGTTTTAGTTAATAATTTACTTATTCTTATCAAGTAATTGCCATTTAATATGAATTTGAAGATAAATAAAATCAGAAAATTAAAAAGAGATTATAAAATAAATTATAAACGTAACTCGAACTTCAAACGACCATAAATTTTGATCTGTGTATCCGTTTGGGCTATACCACATATCAAATCGAATCTTGCGATGAGATATACACCCTTAGTGACACAGGTAGTCCCCAATCACATTTTTTGTGGTAAAAAGGACTAAAAGGCCTTCAGAACTTAGTTTTTAGTCTAGATACCTCAATTTTTTTAACATTCGATGGATTTTCATCCTCGTTTAAAGGGGTATTTTTCCCTTTTTTAGTGAAGAATGAATTTACTCCCCTAGATTTCATTCATATTGATATTATGGTCTTTAAATTTTATCATTTTTTAAAATGAAAATTTATTTATAATTATATATATGCATGTTTTATTATATTTACTTATAATGAAACACTTATTTAAATACCTCTATCAACATATTTATGTAAAAATATATATTCTAATATATCTAAATAAATAAATATTCTAAAAATGTATTTAAAAAAATATCTACCCATTTTTAAAATTATATAAATATATTTATAATGTTTATATATACATATATGTTTGTATTAATAAATAAATAAATATATATCTATATTATAATCTAATATATGTAAGTGAATGTAATATATAATAAATTTAGATAAATATAATATATATAACACACACACAGATTGTATAAATGTATTTAAAAATAATTATATAAATATAAATAAATAAATAAATACATATGTATAAATAGATAGAAATATCTTTAAATAGAAAACAAAACAACATGGTGTAGTAGTAAAGATGCTCCTTCTTTGAAGAAGAGGTGCAGGGTTCAAATCCATGTGGGTGTGCATGAGGCTGTGAATTCTGAAAGAATTTATAAAAGGGGTGGTGGGGTGAAAATCCCTTGTAAAGGGGATGAAGAGCACTATTAAAGGGGACGTGAGAGCATTGATAAAGGGGTCAGGCTCATAGGTGTCTGATTTTTTTACCCACTACAACACATTTTTTAGCATTGTAAAAGAGTTTCTTTAACAACACTTTTTTAGAACTAATAAAAGTTTTAATCTTTTAGTTGCGATTTGATTTTTATCACTTTTTTAGTGCAGATAAAGGCATTTTCTAGTGCTGTTAAAAGCCTTTTTTTATTAGTGTAAGGTGAGTGATTCAATTTGATAAATTATTATTAAAAGGAAATTGGAAAGTATACTAGGTATATGAATTTTTCTTATTAGATGTAAATGAATGTTTGGTTTCATGTTCGTAGAACCCAATCTATGTTGATGGAAGGTACCATATTGAACCTTGATTATTAAAAATTCCTTAAATGAATTAAATGAATGGTTGTATTCTACTTTTATTTCTCACACTAATGAAAGGTAAGGCATTAAACAAATGAACTTATTGATAAATTATGAATTCATTAATGGGTATCATGGTACTTGGATTTATTACGCTAATTAAAGAAAATTCATGAAGGAAATGAGATATTATATGAATTTATTTTCAAATAGGAGTGGTCTGACTCAAGATCACCTTGAATTCTTATTGGGGAATGCCTTGAGCACTTGGGAACCCTATTCTTATTTAAGGATGTAGCTTTCACAGGTTGAGACCCACCTAGACCCCGATACATTTCTATTCTTGGATGCCTAGTATGAAACTGTAGGATCCCTCATATAGTATTAAAATATGCCTTGGATACACTCCTTGGATCCAGCATTTACAAGTAGGTTCCATGGTTAAAGCCACCCAATCACTAATTAGACCCGTTTGACCTTGGATGATCACGTTGGATTCAGTAGTCATATTATTATGGAATGCATTGGAATCTGCTCCTTGGATTACACTCTTACCCTCAGCCAAGCTAAAGTTACTACTGATTTGGCTACCCTTGAGGTCTATGTTTCCTTGTTTATTACCTTGGAACTTCCTTTTTATATATCATTTTAGGTAGACATGTTACATGATTGAACCTTTACTATTGTCAACATGTGACTTATTTATAAACTGGTAATAATCAATAAATTAAATAGCTACAAATTAAGACACCAGATGAGGTATGAAGAAGGTACTTTGGAATTTAGTTACATTGCACTACTTAATATATAGATGCTTGCACACTGTTACTTTTCCATTATACAGGCAAAATGTTATATACAACATTGGTGGTGGAACACTGATATTTATCACACACCTTTTTCGGGTGTTGTTTGGTACCCATGGCAGATTACATGAATACAGGTGTTCATAAAGGGAAGCATCCAACTTTAAGAACATTATTTCTTTCTATTGAGGATAAAGATTGATAGAAGATGACTGATCCAGAGATTTATATTCTTAGGGTAGTCTTTTTAATTCCTTTGTAATTTTTTTGGAACATGTTATTCTCATTGTATTTTATATATATTTTCTATTTTTATGTATACATGACATATCATCATTAGTTATTCCAGTTATTTGAGTTATTATTACTGTTGTCTCTATTTTCCACTATGCATTCTATTTACTTATATTGCTTCTGTTATTTACCTATGTTTATATTTTTCCACTATGCTACACTCTGGTAATGAGAGAATAGACTCCCCACATACACACCCTAGGCCCTCATTACTAGTTAGGAACCTATGGTGTTTGGAGAGATGCGCTTGAGGCTACGTGGCCTACTAGGGTCAGGGAACCTATTAAGTGGAATCTGATCTGGGACATCAAAAATTGGTATCAAAGGTAGTTTCCTATGACTTATTTATTTGGAGACAGTAGTGAGTAGATTAGTAATTCTTGGGACTTTGTTATAAGTCGTGCTTTGGCATCAAAAACCCATGTTTAGGGTAAAATCCATGTTACCCAAAATATAATTGTTGTTCTATTTTTTCTATTATATTTGATATTATTTCACCATTGGGCGATGCACATGATGTATTGTATTTTTTATTTTATTCTGATTAATATTCTATTTAATCCTTAGCCCAATGATATGAGGGTAAGGAACATTGTTTCAAGCATCATTATTGGCACCTAGAATTCGCATGTCATGCATATTTCCATTCCATATAGGTGCAATTAACAGCTTTTCATTTCTTGATATGCCTATGATTTTTGAGTGATTCTGTGATAGTTAACTTATACATGTATTACTTTTGGTATCGATTGTGTGATTTTCTCTCTCAATTCATGTGGTGTGTGGGCCCTCATGGGTTGGGATGAGTAATTTATCGAGTCAATCCATTATGATATAAATAAATGGGTGAAGTTTTCAGTGATAAGGTGTATGGGAACTGATTCAATGGGAATGAATATCCATATGTAAAACATGAAATCTAGAATGGAATGGTTGCACATCCTTATCCCCCTTTTCATTTTTATTAAAGGTAAATGAGTAAACCTAGTAATTTAATGTAAAATGAAATGAAACATATACTTGAGAAATTACCGATACCTAGCCATTTATGTGGGTAGTTGGGGTATTATTCCTTGGGTAGTGAGTTTTCTTATGTTTAGATTTCACTAGTGATGCAATCTTTCTTCTTAAGCTTGTTCTAAGGCATGATCTTTCCATTTATAGATCAACGTTTCCATGACGTCATCATATCATACGCTTAGTGGGTGGAGACGAAGATGCTCCAAATATGGTGGACCCTGAGCCGTCAGTATTACCTCCAGAAGTTCTACTCAAGGAACCTCCTTTTATACCTAATCTGTGCACTGATACCCAAGTTTGGGATATTTTCTTACATCTAATTTAGTCCATTCATGGTGCCCCATGACATGCAGCTGAGATTGATGATCTGACTCATGAGTTCTAGAAGTAGTATCCTCCTACTTTTTTAGGGTATGGAAGTCCACAGGTAGATGCGTCTTGGATAGATTCCACCATATCTATCTTTCAGCATATAGAGATGCCTACAGATCAAAGAGTCAAACTTTCTAATTACAAGTTTCATGATTTATCCAAGAACTAGCGGGATGTGATTACCGAGGCTTGTCGTCATCAGGGCATGTTATGGGTTGGCTTCCAGACGGCCTTATATATTCATTTCTTTCCTCCAAATCTAGAAGATTAAAGAGACATAGAGTTCATGCATATCAGATAGGGTTCTTTGTCAGTTATGGAATATTCAACGCATTTTACTGAGTTATAATGCTTTGCACTACTTATACCCGGTGATGTCCTTTTGAGTCTACATGCATCAATTATGGTATTTTGTACACTATCCGTTTGTAGGTGAATGTATTTCTCATACCTATTTTTTTTTTCTTGAAAGAGTCAATGAAACTCTTATCACTGAGTGCAAGCCAAGGGGAGACAATAGTACCATGTATAGAGGATCTATGTCGTGGAAGGCCAGTAATTCTCTCGGTGACAGGAAACATTCCCTTGAGGTTTTTTTAGGGAAGTGACAACAAGAGTACCCATTTTGATAACTCCATGGAGTTTCATCAGTGCAGACGATGGGGGAATTTGAAGCCTCAGTGTGATAGAGACCCATTGGAGTTCTAGGCTTCCAGTCGTATGGGGAATCTTCAATGTTTCTGTAGGACCTTTTCACCAGCTTCAAGTGGAAAAGGATATACACCAGCTCCACCTACAAGAGTAGTTTCTTTTGTGGAACATCAGTAGGAAGTGGGAATATAACCAACAAGACTATTCGAGGAGGAGGTCGTGGCTGCAGTAGTAAGACCTATGATCACTAGCAGTGATAGTAGAGTTGTTATGATCATTTTAGTCTAACACTTTCATAGTGTCGTGGATTAGGCCAGTTGCATGCACTACAACTGGTACTCAAGGATCAGGATATGGGTCCATCTATAGTATGTGGTACTATTTTAGAGTAATATACTACAGTATCTACTTTATTCGATATAAGTTGTTCAAACTCTTTTATCTCCACAACTATTTTATAAACTCTTGGACTAGAGATACAATATTACTGTGATGTAATGAACCTCAATATACTGTTTGGAGTGTGGTCTGAAGGCATACTCCAATGTAACAACTGTCCCCTTGAGTTAGGAAGTTTCCCTTTCTTATGGAACCTATTTGTTCTTTAGATTATAGGCTTTTATTTCATTCTCACGATGGATTGGTTGGTTTAGTATCATCCTTTTCAGGGCTACTATCACCATAGGGTATGATTTATATCACCAGAGGGAAGCAGTTGTCTACATAAGGATGAGTGGGATGTCCAAGATGGTATAGCGAGACCAGAGCATCATGGGACAAGTTGAGTGACTTCACAGATTTAAAATCTCTTTATAGGGGATCATGGTTTATGACAAGCTAATTTCCCTCCAGTAGTGGATCGTTTCAGGGATTTCTATCTCGAAGATTTTTCTGGATTACATCCTAAGAGAGAAGTTGAGTTTCCAATTGATCTTTTTCCAAGATTATCTATAGTGTCTATTTCTATATATAGGATGGAACCTATAGAGCTTCAATAGATCAAACTATTTTAGAGGATATAGAGGCCAAAGAATTTTTACTCTCCAATACATCCTCGTGGGGTTCACACGTTCCTTTTTCTAAGAATGAGGATGTAACCTAACATATATGTGTGGATTAAATAATGTTGAAATATCTTACGATCAAGAAACAATATCCACTACCTTGAATTGATGATCTCTTCAACCAAATCCTTGGATCTTGGGTCTTCTCTGTGATTGATCTGACTTCAAGATATCATAAGGTACAATTCAATCCATCAGACATACCTTTTATGAATTTCTATAGAAAGTATGGTCTATATGAGTACATTTTTATGCTATTTAGTATTACGAACATGACTACCATTTTCATGGATCTAATGAATAGTGTTTTCCATCCCTATATTAATTCTTTTGTCATGGCCTTTGTGGACGACATCTTGGTGTATTCTCATACTCATAGCGACCTTTCCAATCACATTGAGATTGTTATGAGAACATTGAGAGAGCATCAAATTTATTCCAATATTTCTAAGTTAAACTTATAGATCGACAAATTTCACTTATTAAATCATATCATATTGGAATTAGGTGTATCTGTTGACCCTGATAATGTTAGTATTGTATTTTCTAGGGAGTATCCTAAGAAAATGTTTGATATACATAGTTTTTTGGACCTAGTTGGATATTACAAGGGTTTCATACAAGACTTATCACATCTTTCCTCACTTTTTACTAGACTTACCAAGAATGGTTTTGTGTTCCTTTGGTTAGAAGTGTGTGACAAAGACTTTCAAGAGATAAAAGATAGGTTTTTCTCAACACCTATTCGGATTCTACCAGAGAATGGAATAGGTTATACCATCTTCTGTGATGAATCACGCATCGGACTAGAAGAAGTTCTAATGTAATAAGATAGAGTTATTGTGTATGGATCTAGACAGTGAAGGTCTCATGAGATAAATTACCCAAAACATGACCTTGATATAGAAGAAGTTGTCCATGAATTACCTTTATGGATACCTTATCTATTGGGTGAGAACTTTGTGGTGTACACAGACCATAAGAGCCTCAAATTTATCATTAAATATTTTGAAATGAACCCCAGACAATGGATATGGGTTAAATATCTTCATTCCTTTTATTTTTACATGCTTATATGTCTGAAAAGAGAAATGTAGTTGAATATGACTCGATTCAAAAAACTAAAACACTAGTCATATGGGATGTTAGGGATGAATGGAAGTTAATAACCCTATTTTATGAGTTTCATTTGAAGTTTCATGAGATTCACGAGTAGTATTACCTCTAATCTTTGATATTTATCTCTTATATAATTGAGAAGGTGATTGGTAGACAATTTTCAGATACTGATGACTTGTTTCTCTATGAGAGTATTTCCGGAGATAACCCACCTGCCCAATTGGTCTATGGATAGAGACGACATCCTACGTATACATGGACATGTCTGGGTTTCTACAAATATCAGAGAGTAGTTAATGAAATATTCCCATGATTCTTAATGGGAAGTTCATATAGGCATCTCTAAAATGTTTTGGGATATGCGTCACCATTATTGGTGGCCTGGGATGAAGCGTCAGATAGCAAGCTTTATCACCAGGTGTTCCACCTATCAACAGGTGAAGGCAGAGCACCAAATACATGTGGGATTGTTACAACTACATCTACTACCAGAATGTAAATGGGAAGGTGTTTCCATGTACTTTTTCGTTGGTTTACTTAGGTCACATAGAGGTCGCGACACTGTATGGGTTGTCATTGAAAGACTGACTAAAGCGGATTACTTAATTTCTATTTGGTAGAATTTATTAGTTGATGATCTGGGAATACACTATGTTCATGAGATCATAGGATTACATGGGGTACCATTTACTATAATTTTAGATTAGGATTATCATTTCACATCACATTTTTTGCATGGATTTTAGGAATCCCTTGGAATATAGGTGCTTCTAATCACATCTTTTTACCCTTAGACTGATATATAATTAGAACAGAAAATATTGATTCTAGAGGATCTTCTTTAAGAATGGGTTTTTGATTTCGATGGTTCTTGGGTAAAATTTTTTCCTCTTATTGAGTTCTCTTATAATAACATCATTCAGGAAACAATTTAGAGGGTTCCTTTTGAGGCCTTATATGGAAGGCCATGTCGTGCACCCTTGTGCTGGATAGAGCCTGGAGATGTAGCCCAACTAGGTCCTCTTCTCATTCAAGAGACTTTATAGCAGTTTCAACAGATCAAGAATCATATGACTACTTATTAGACTAGATAGAAATCTTATGCCTATTTCCGTCGATGTCCTCTATAGGTTGTGTTTGGGGATTGTGTTTTCCTTTGGAGATCGCTCGGGCTAGGGAATATATAGTTATAGAAGAAAGGGATGCTATCACCTAATTATGTAGGGCATTTTGAGATTCTAGAGAGAGTCAGGTATGTAGCCTATCCATTGATTTTACCTCATAGGTACCGTGTCATGCATGAATTCTTCCATGTTTCACAGCTTCACCTATATCATGCCAAACCATCACATACCTTTGATCCTAGAAATTTGATTTAGATGTCAATTCATACTTTTTATAATATCTAGTACGCATTGTTGACTAGAGCATAAAGGTTCTCTGAGGCCGGTCTGTCCCTCTAGTACAACTGATATGGTATCATGGACATGTGTAGGATGAGACATGGGAGCATGAGGTCGACATACGTGCCCAGTGGCCAAAGTTGTTCCCAGAAAGTGTTTCACCATCCTTGGAATGTGAACTTAGGGAAATGTTATTTTATGGGGGGAAGAATGTAAGAACCTATTTTTCACTCAGATATGGATCCTTTAATTTTTGGCCCAATTCTTTATTTTAGACCAAATATGGATGCCTGGTGAGTTAGCGAAGGTCCCAACGGTGTACAAGGGGTTTTCATAGAATGGAACCCTCATTTTTCTAAAAAATAACATTTTTTGTATGGTTAGAGTAAATAGTGCGGGTCAGGTGCATGGTTAGATTTAACCTTGTGAATGGTTTGCAATTTTAGGTAGAGCCATCTCACATGGTTGGCGCACGGTTTCCCTAACCATGCAGCATAACCATGCATTTCCCTTTCTTCTATAGGTACTCACACATGGTTTTCTCACGGTTTGTCAAACCATGCGGACAAAACCTCAACTGGATAATGTTTGGTCATTTTTACTATTTTACCCTTAATGATCTAATTAGCCCACCTTTCTTCCCTAATCTGAATTTCAGCAGACAAAAGATCAATTTTCTTCCATTTGAAGTTTTTGAAGGCCTAAGATAGGGATCAAGATATCTTATTCATCCAGGATCCATTTGAGCTTCTTCTTATCACGTTGGATGCACAACAGTAAGTACTCGAGTCTGTTTGAGCTATTCTTTCTATTTTTCTCTCATCCTGGTAATCCTGGTGTGAGTGTTTCCACCTTTTATCTGATATTCTACATTCCAAACCAAATTATAGGCTAATATCGGAGGAGGAGAGTCATACAAGCCTAAGGTGGGTGTGATATAACTCATCCATCAATCTCGTTGATTTTAGAATTATCATGTGGGACCCACTGATTTCATTATGTTCCATTTATTTTATATTCTATGCTTATAATAATTAAAATTGTATGGTTATGGTCTTTAAAAATATTTGATTATTTTTTAGTGGTTATTCCCACAACTTCATTCATCCCATGTAGGATATTTTTCCATAATTGTATATTTAGTGTTTTTACACTTTTGAGCCACCATTTGGGTGTACCATGGCTTGAAATTTCTATGGGTATGTTTTTATATTAAATATATTTATTAAAATTTTGAATTTTATAATGGAACCTACCATGTATGCTCACAACTTGACCCACCTAAGGTGAGATCTTCAATTTGATAAATAAATGTTAAATGGAAATTTAAAAGTATACTGGGTATACGAATTTTCATTATTATATGTTAATGAATGTTTGGCTGCATGTCCATAGAACACCTTCCATGTTGATCGAAGGTATCATAATGATATAGTATTATTGAAAATTCCTTAAATAGATTAGATGGATGATTTCATTCAACTTGGCATTGTCAAACTAATGAAAGAAAAGGCATGAACCAAATAGAATTATAAATAAATTATGAATTGATTAAAGGGTTTCATGCTACATTGGATTATAAAACTAATGAAAGGAGGGGATTGAACTAAATAAAATATTTTATGACTTTATTATCAAATAGAAGTGGCCTAACTTGATCATGCCTTGGATTCTTATAGGGGGATAACTTGAGTACTCAAGAACCCCATTCGGATTCAAGGATGCAACTTGCATAGGAGAAGACCCACTAAGTTACTGATCATTATCTATTCTTGCCCGAATGGCCCGAAGGCCTTCATTTTTATTGTTTTTTGATAAACCCCTTTCAAGGGATGAGGGGGAACCCTTACAAGGCCCATAGGATCAGAGATTACATGGCTCGTAGGCTTAGGAGATTACATGACCTGAAGGTCGTATGGAATTCAACCAGACTATCTAGAAGGATCTGCCCCTCGCCAGCATCTGCGTCATGATATTAGCTCTCCACCATTGCATTACCGTCTGGCTAGGATTCCCATGCAAGCACATTATGGTATCTATGGCATAGCCATACCCTTTCATTCTGACAATCAATTTTGTTCTGCTCTGGTGAGTGCACCTGCTCTGAATCCTCATCTGGTGATGCTCCTTTTTTGTTGTGTGTCTGGGGAAACTGCATGTGGCCCGAAGGCCTTGAGGTGGCCCGAGGGACTTAAAGGTGGCCCGATAGCCCTACTGACCCAAAGGCCTGGGTGGCCCGAAAGCCTTAAGATCCCTCACATAGTATTAATTTTTTCTTAAGATACACTCCTTGGATCCATAATTGAAAAGTAGGTTCTATGGTTAAATCCCATAGGGACCATTCACTGCTTCTCCCCATTTTACATTGGATGGTCACCTTATATTCAATAGAAATCATATTATGGAATGCCTTGGAATAAGAACCTTGGATCAATCTCTTACCCTTATCCATGCTATAGTTACTACTGAGTTGGAGACCCTTGAGGTCTATGTTACCATAATTATTACCTTGGAACTTAATTTTTAAATATCATTACAGTTTGTCTTGTTATATCTTGGAACATTAACCATTATCAACATGTGACTTATTTATAAACTGGTAATAATCAATTAATGAACTGTTTAAAATTTCAGACACCAGTCAAGGGATGAAGTAAGTACTTGGGTATTTTGTAACATTATACTATTTTATTTTGTATATACATTCTTACACACTATTACATTTCCATTACATGGGACAAAGGTTATAAACACCATTGGTGGTGGCCCACTGAGATTTATCTCACACCCTCTCTAGGTTCCATTTAGTACCCAAGTATGATTACATAAATGTGAGTGTTGATAAATGGAAGAATATGGATTCAAACACCTGATTTCTTGCTATTTAGAATGAAGTTTGACAATAGATGATCGACCCAGAGCTTGATATTCTTGGGATAGACTTTTGAATTCCTTTATACTTTTGTGGAACATGTTATGTCTGTTGTCATCTATCCATGTTTTTTGGTTTTCTAGATACATGACATATCATTAAAAGTTATTCAATTTATTTCAGTTAATATCACCGTTGTCTATATTTTCCAACATTCCTTCTATTTACACACATTTCTTCCTATATTTAGATATATTTATATTTATATGTTGTGATACACTCTAGTAATGAGGGAATTATCTCCTCAAAAACACACCCTAGGCCTTCGCTACTTGTCAGTAACCTCTAGAGTTTGGGGAGATGCGCTTGAGACCTTGTCTCCCACCGAACTCGCGGCACCTATTAAGTGGAATCAAGGTCTTGGATGACAAAATTTATTACTAATTGTTACTAATTATTAATAATTATTCATATTTATTAATAATTATTACTATTTATTAATAATTATTACTATTTATTCATTTTGATTAGTAATTATTAAAATTATTTGTGTTTTTAACTAATTATTCCTATTTAATAATAATTATTACAAATTATTACTTTTTACTACTAATTATTATGAATTTTTCTAAATTATTACTAATTATTACTAATTATTACAAATTATTACTATTTATTACTAATTATTCCTAATTATTCCTAATTATTATTAATTATTACTAATTATAACTAATTATTACTAATTATTATTAACTATTACTACTTATTCCTAATTATTCCTAATTATTCTTAATTATTACTATTTACTACTATTTATTACTATTTATTTCTATTTATTAATAATTATGACTAATTATTTCTAATTATTACTGTTTATTACTAATTATTACTTTTTATTACTATCTAGTCATATTTAGTCCTATTTATTACTATTTATTCCTAATTACCACAAATTATTACAAATTATAGCTAATTGTCGACATTTATACCTAATTACCGCTAATTATTGTTAATTACCACTATTTATTACTCATTACTACTATTTATTACTAATTACTGCTATTTATTACTAATTACTGCTAATTATTACTAATTACCACTAATTATTACTAATTAGCACAAATTATTACAAATTATCTCTAATTATTACTAATTATCGCTAACTATTACAATTTATTAGTATTTATTACTAATGAAAATAAATATTTATTGTAACGTCCCAGATCTGGGTGCCGCCCAAAGGTACCCCAAACCCGGTTGGTCACATGACCTCAAGCACATTTGCTCAAACGGCTGAGGCTTCTGATTAGCAGCGAGGACCACAATGTGATAATGGGGAGACTATGCCCTCATTGATAGAGTATACACAGCGGAAAGAAAAAAATAAACAATAGTGGAAGCAGTAAAACCATACTAAAAAAGAAAAAAATAGAAGACTGATAGTAATATTACCACTAGTGTATATATATATATAAATGATGCATGTCACATGTGTTTAAGAAAACAACCAAACAAGTCACAATGCTAGAAATACAATACTGAAACCAAAGTACAGAAAAGTAAAAAAATCCAATAGCATTGCAAGCCTCAGCTTAGTCCCATACTCTCCAGCTCCAACAATAATCAGGTACCTGATGAAGAAGGGTGCTTTCTCTTATCTATACCAGCAACCATATAATCTATTTGGGTCTAAAAAAATGACCCAAACATGGTGTGCGATGAATCCTAGAAGGAAACCTCCAAATGATCTATGCCTAACTATCAGTGAATATATATAGTAGGTAATATGCAGAAATGAAGCGATAAACTAGGAAGTACTCAAAAGTAAACAGTCAAATAGTTTTCAATTATCTTAATTTAGAATTCATTATTCATCCATTGAATTATGTAAACCTTGGGATCTATCCTAAGCTTTGTATCCCTAGTGTAACAATAACAACAGACGTCTCAGAAGACCCTCTAAACAAACAAGTAAGACCAAGTCCAAGCTTGTTCTTTGGCTTAGCAGACTCATCACAATCAGTCAATTATTCAAATAATGACCATTTTGGGAGAGTTATAACTGTCTTTACCCCTTGTCTAACATAACAACAATTCATTTAATAATGAACCTATTGGTAGCTCTCACGGTCTAACCCCTCTGTTCTAACATAGCACTAATCATTTACAACGAACACTTGGGAAAGATCTCACGGTCTAACCCCCTTGGTCTAACACAACATCAACAAATTATAAACAACCACCTGGGTAGCTCTCATGGTCTAAACCCCCTGATCGATGACCACCTATAAGCTCTCACAGTCAATACCCCCTTGGTCAACATAACAATAAAACATACATAAGTGACCCTACCTTGGGAAGCTCTCATAGTTAAATTCCCCTTGGTCAAACTTTCACAATGCGTATCAAATGCATATCATATAATCAGTCACTCCATCCTAAGAAAACAAGGCATGGAAAATGAAGCAAGCCTAACATGCATTCTAGACCAAATGACCATAATAATAAAACAAGGGAAACACACCCACTGGGTTTCCCATAACAAGGTATATAACCATATGCATAATAAACTACCCATTATCAATCAATCAAACCATACCAAGTATTAAACAAGGTTAAATTCCAAAACACACAATACCCAAAATGTGGGTATATGACATTTTAACATATATAATCCAAAGGCAAACAATGAAAGGAACAAACCACCTACCATGATGTCGTATGATCAATACACTTGAATGTTGGCCCTTGAATTGTCCTAGAACAATGTAGATCTATAAAAAGGTGAAAAAATATCAACCTTGAATAAGTCATGGGAAATGAGGAATTAGGAGGAAATTCCCTAGGGGAATTGAGAATTCACCAATGGGATTCCAACACACCTGACAACATCTCAATCAGTGGTCAGACAGAGAATCGGGAGGGGTTTAGAGTTCGTCGGCCCTTCCGTTGCTCTTCTGTATATACCAAGTGGAGAATAAGATGTTTCTGAGGATGAGACACAACCCCGCTCTGATTTATCAAATAAAAAGAAAAGTACATGGTGTGTTCATTAAATTTACATTCCGTGTAATAGCCTCAACCGACCCCTAACTTAAGAATGTCAGCCAGGTCATTACCCGACCATGTACTCGGCCATTACACGACCAGTAAACGGCTGTATATGGTACCTAGGTACACAATGTGTACTCATAAGTACATGACATGTAATTAGAAAATTCAAATTTCTTCCTTTTTCCTTAAAAACAACCTAAAATAAAGATCCATACCATAAATGAAGATCTAGGTTATTAAAAAATTCTCCACTTAAACGATTCATCCCCTAATCGCCCTTCCAAGGGTGGTGAAGAAGAATCTATGAAAAACTCTAGCCACTGTGATCATACATCGAACTCCCACTCCCAAGTCTCGTTCTACACTCACCTGTGCTACCATAGAACCCATACTAGTGTAAGAGACTAGCCATGAAGAACCTTCACACTGCGATCCAAAATCCGAATAGGGTGCTCCTTGAAGGATGCATCCACCTCCAACTCAACCTCCTCTGGTTGAAAGACATGAGATGGGTTTAAAAAGTAACGTTGTAGATGAGAAACATGAAATACATCGTGCATAGCTTGATACCTCTGAGGTAACTTCAACCGATAGGAAACCAGATGAATCTCTCCAAAACCTCTAACGACCCAAAATATCTTGGTAAAATCTTCCCATGTCTCCTAATATTCTGGTGTCCCAAACTCGGTGTGACACTTAAGAAAACCCGATCTCTGACCTTAAAATCCAAAGGTCGTCTCCATCGATCCACATAATATTTCTGTCGAGACTGTGTAGTAGCCATACTCTTTCAAATCAACTCCACCTGCTCAGTGGTCTCCTGGACAAGATGTGTTCCTAGTATAGTTCCCTCTACTACTTCCAGCTGACATAGGGGTGATCAACATGACCAACTATAGAAAGCCTCATAAGCTTCCATCTAAATTGTTGTCTAAAAACTGTTATTGTAGGAAAAATCCACCAAGGTTTTGTTTTTCTTCCAAGATCCCCAAAAATCTAGGATGCATACTCAAACCATGTCCTCCAAAACCTAAATTGTGCACTCAGACAGGCCATCAATCTGGGGATTTTAAGCCTTACTCAAAAGTAACTGTGTACCCAAAGCCCTCTATAGTTTCTTCCAAACACAAGAAGTAAACTGGGCTTCCCTATCTGAAACGATAGAGTGTAGAACCCCATGAAAACGTACAATCTCTCAGATGTAAAAACTTTAAAATCATCAACACCGAAGGTTTCCTTAATCAGAATGATGTGTAAAACCTTCATGAACCTATCGATAATAAACCAAACTGCATCATTCCCTCAAGGTGAACTCTATAAACCTGTCAAAAAATCCATCGAAACATCATTCCACTTCCACTCAAAAATAGGTAAATGCTATAAAATCCATGCTGTTCACTGATGATTTGCCTTCATCTGTTGACAAGTGAAACATCTCATAACCTAACTAGAAACATCTCTTTTGATACCTAGCCACCAATACTGATAGTGTAGATCTTGATACATCTTGGTGACACTAAGATGAACTTCCCAAACTAAGCAATGAAAATCTTGCATCAAATATTTATTTATGTCTGCTGACACCCATATGCATCCATGAAAACAAAAGACCTCATCATTGCCTATGGTCCACCCAGGAGTAGGGTCCTCGGCTGACACACTCTCCCATAAGACTACACCTTCAAAAACTGATAGCTGCCTCATTCTCACTCAATACAGAAGAGTATAGGTAACAACTATAGAATAATGAAAAGTCTTCCCCTGTCTATTGTGCACCTCCAAATGTATCTCAGTGAATACAGTCATAAACTGCCACTCACTGTTGGCCTCCTGAACTGCCTGTATTTGAGTCGTCCTATACAATGCATCAACCACTGCATTGCCTTTTCCAAGTGTATAGGCTTGTTCAAAGTCAAAGGATAGAAGGTACTCAACCCACCTTCACAGTCTCAAATTCAGATCACACTGAGTGAAGATATACTAGAGGCTTTTGTGGACAGTGTATACCAGAAAATTCTCTACCAAAATGTAATTCCTTCAACAGCGCAAAGCATACACAACTGCAACTAACTCGAGATCGTGTGTTAGGTAATTCTTCTCATGTGGCCTCAATTGTTGAGAAATGTATGCAATGAATACTTACCCTTGAATAATCACTGATCCTAGACCGATACCTGATGCATCTTAAGAAATGGTGTAACTCTTTCCTAGCTCCAGCTGAATCACTATTAGTGCTAAAGTCAACCTCCCTTTCAGCTCATTAAATCCAGAATCACATGAATCTGTCCACAAGTACTTCTCACCCTTTATAGTCAGGCCCTTCAATGACATGGATAAGAATGAAAATTCCAAAATAAAGAGTATTTAGTCACCAACCAGACCCAGAAAACTCCATACCTCATAGAAGTTCTTCAGCTACTCCCATGAAACTAGTGCTCCCACTTTCTCTGGGCCTACTAATACTCCTATATCTGAGATAAAATGACCCATGAAGTGAATCTGATCCATCCAAAAGTGGAATTTTGAGATATTAGTATATAAATTATTCTCTCTTAGTGTACTCAATATGATCTCAATATGGATGACATGGTCTTATCGAGTGTGAGAGTACACCAAGATATCGTCCATGAAGAATACCATAAAAGAATCCATGTAAAGATGGAACACCCAGTTTATTAGTTCTATGAATACTTCCGGTGTCTTTGTGAGGCCGAACGACATAAGAAAATACTTATATAGACCATACCTACTCCAAAAGGATGTAAGAGGTATATCTAATAGTCTAACGCACAACTGATGATAACCATATCTCAAGTCAATCTTTGAGAACACCCAGGCTCCTCGAAGATGGTGAAAGAGATCATCACTCCTCTATAAAGGATATCATTTCTTTACCATCAACTGGTTCAACTTCCGATAATACACACAAATCTTGAGGGTATCATCTACCTTCTCTTCAAAAAGGATAGTCGAACCCCAAGGATAAGTACTAGGTCGGATGACACCCTTGTCCTGCAAATCCACTAACTTCATCTTGAGCTCTTGTAACTCTTGTGTATCCATTATATATAGAGTAATGGAAACTGATTCCACTCCTGGAATAATTTCAATATAGAAATATACCTCTCTCTATAGGTAAACCTATAAAGTTGTCTAGAAAGACGTCTCTAAAATGATCCACCACTGGAGGAAATTCTATCTGTGAAGTCACTTATTCATCCATATATAAACTAAAAATTTGGGCTATAGTTCCTCGCAACCCATGTTTCTCGAGTCCATCTCTACTCGTATGGACATCCCATTCACCCTTGTGTAGAGAAGACCCACCCTCCTATGATATGAACCTCACCCTGTAGCGATACTAGTCAAAAAAGGCTTGATAAGAGATCAACCAGTCCATTCTAAGAATGACATCGAATCATGTATTCTTTAAGACATAGAGATCCTAGAAGAAGTGACACCCACCAACCTCAAGAAGGCCTTCCTTGCACTAACGTACACTATCCGTCCTAATCACCAACATAGTTTATAGCATAATAATATCATCAGATGTAAAAATACAGAGCCCAAGGCTCTCCATAATAGAAACAAAATATAAAACTATGAGAAGCCCTTGTATCAAAAAGAGAAGAAGATAAACCTAAGGAAACTAGAATCGTACCTCTAACCGTAGAGGGCCTAAGATCCTCCTCTTGCTGGGTCTGTTACACTGCAAAATTATAACCTATACTACAATCCAATGACCCTGAATAACTATCCTGAGTGTATCCACCCTACTATCACTAAAAACCTGTCATTTGGTTACCATGACCACAACCTTGTCCTTATCCTGAAGAGCCTGAAGAAATCCAGTTCCATGAATAATGAGAAAATGGTGGTCCTACTCTTAACCATGGAGTCATAACAGATCCCCTCTCACACACTACTGGTGATAATATCCGACAAAAATGATGAATATGGACCATTTTCCACAAGATTGGCACTCAATTGGTCCATTTGGGAAATGTGGTCTCATATGCTCACTCTTAAAGCACTAGTATCATACCACATGGATACCTAAATAAACATTACATTAAAACGTTTTACAACGTTTCCTGCTATCTTTCAAAGGAGTGCCAGCCCTGAAAGCTAAACCACCCTGGATCACAGCCCCCAACTCCCTCATATTGTGCTCGACAATCAACACATGATTTACTATATCAATCACAAACGTTATCCTAAAGACATTGAACTGCGATTGGATGTAATACCTGAGACCATCATCAAATATACTAGCTAAAAAAACTCATCACCTCCCAGAACTGGTGCAAAGAACTGAAGCTATGTAATGTGAGAAAAATAATACATCACTGAAAGAGCACCCTACTCTAAGTGCATGAGCTCTCGGGCTCGATCGACCCTCAATGTCTCAGGGTAGAAGTAATCATAAAAGGTCCTTTGAAACTCTTCTCAAGACATATTCTCCTGAAATCCCACCAATGAGATAACATCCCACCATATCTTGGTAGAATCACGTAGAATTTCCATCGTGAGCTTCACCCTACTCTCTGGAGGTGTCTCTAGATGCTTGAAGATAACAAGCATGACCCCCAACCACGACTCTGTAGCCTGTGGTCCTCCATCCCCTGGAAAAGTGTGAGGATTCTGCTGATGGAACGCCCTCATCAATTCTCCCAACCTGGTCGTGTAACACCCCATTCACACGGCACGTTCATCCTACGACAAGGCATGTAAACAAATTTTCCCTCCTGCCCATATTCTTCTACACAGTTAGAACTACACGGTTCTCTCTCGGTGTAACACTACATGGCGTGTTCACCATAGAGAAGATGTGTACTAGTTAAGTTCCATCCACCCATGTTGTTAGTTACACAACCAAATACTCAGTTTATTACTACATGACATGTATAAGCTAGAAGTAGTGTGTAAAACCCAAGTTTTATCCACCCATGTCGTTAGTCACAGGGTCAAATGCAAGGTCTCTTATAGCATGATGTGTACACCTTGTGTACGACGTGTTCTACCAAACATTTATCAACCTCATGTATCTTCTTACACAGTAAGTCACATGGTCAAGGAGTACATGGCGTGCACATATAGTACACAAAATTTACTTATTTTTTTTCTTCTAGAATAGAAGAACACATAGTGTGTGTTCATAACATCAGACACCGTGTTGTCTGGGTTTCCGGACAGTAAGACATTGAAACTTGTCTGAAACACTTAAAAACTTAAAAATTGACCATGGAATTCCATGTTCAGATCTATGAGAGCCCATATTCCCCAAGAATAAAATTTTGGCATCCTTATTCATGTTATATCATAACAGAATCCAATTAAAGTTCAAACATGATCCATGAAATTCCAATCCAAGAGGGCCCATAACAGCTCAGGGACCAAAGCTTGACGTCCATCCAAATAAAACTTTACATATAACAATACCCTATAAAAGACAATAGTTACTCAATCATGGTATCTATCACAAAAATGTGCATATCCAACCTAATATATATCACAACAACATGCAATATGTAATTCATCCTAAATGGCATAACAAGAATGCATGACACGCGATCTCTATCAAGTGCCTATATGATTCATGAGATGGAATACTGTCATATCATCAGGTATCAATGGAAATAGAACCACAATAATTTCAATTATAACAACATAAAATAAGTGAATCACCCAGTGGTGAAATCAAATCAACTGTAAAAATTGAAAAACCAGAAAAATTGAAATATTTGTGGTAACATGGATTTTCCCTAGACACGGGTTAGTTACTCCCGAGAATAGATTATTAAAAACTACATATTCTTACCTATTCCAGTTTATTGGCTCAAAATATTAAGTTAAAGAAGAAAATAACCCCTATGATACCACTTTGTAATATCCCAAATCCGGGTGCCGCCCAAAGCTGCCCCGAACATGGTTGGTCACATAACCTCAAGTGCATTTCCCCAAACACCAAAGGCTACCGACTAGATGCAAGGGCCACAATTTCATGATGGGGAAAATATTCCCTCATTGGAAGAGTATACACAACAAAAATCAAAAAGTAAAAAATAGCAGAAGCAGTAAAGCCACACAAAAATTAAGAAACTAAAGACTGATAGTAATATAACAACTGGAGAATATATATATATATGATTCATAACAAATGTGTCTAGGAAACTAGCCAAACATGTCACAATGATGAAAATACAACATTTAAACCAAATTATAGAAAATCACTAAACTCCAACAGCATCGCAAGACTCAGCTTGGTCCCATTCTCTCCGGGTCCAACATCAATCAAGTACCTGATGAAGAAGGGTGCTTGACCTTATCTATACCTGAAAATATATAATCTATTTGGGTCCAAAAACATGACACAAATAGGGTTTGAGACAAATAATAGTAGGAAACCACCAAAATATCTATGTGTAACTATCATTGAATACATATAGTAGGTAATATGCATAAATAAAGAAACAAACTAGGAAGTACTCAAAAGTAAACAATCCAAAAGTTTTCAATTACATTCATTTAAAATTCATTATTCATATGTTGAATCATGTAAACCTTGGGATCTAGCCTAATCTCTATATCCCCACTCTAATAGTAACAACAAACATCTTAAAAGTCCATCTTAACAAACAAGTAAGTCCTAGTCCAAGATTGTGCTTTTTCTTGGCAGACTCATCACAATCATTCAATTATTCAAATAACAATCCTTTTGGGAATGTTATCATACTATAATTCCCCTAATCTAACATAACAAAAATTTATTTAATAAAGACCGTTTGGGTAGATCTTATACTCTAACCCCTCTCGTATAACATTGCACTAATCATTTACAATGACCACCTGGGCAATATCTCATGGTCTAAACCCATTTGTATAACATAGTATCAATAAATTATGAACAACCACCTCAATAGATCTCACGGTATAAACCCCCAGGTTGATGACCACCTAGAATCTCTCATAGTCAATACCCCCTTGGTCTACATAACAGTAGAAAAATACATAAGTGTCCATACCTTGTGAAGTTATCATAGTCAAATTTTCCTTGTTCTTACTCTCACAGTGCATATCACAAGCATCTCATATAATTAGTAAGTCCATCCTAACAAAAAAAGGCCTGGAAAACGAAGCAAGACTAACATGAATTCAAGACCAAATGACCATAAAAATCAAATAAGGGAAACACACCCACGATGTGTCCCATAACAAGGTATAAAACGTTATGCAAAAGAAACTACCCATTATCAATCAATCAAACCATAGAAAGTATCAGACAATGTTAAATTCCAAAACACACAATACCCCAAATGTGGGTATGCATCACTTTTAGAATATATAATCCAAATAAAAACAAAAAAAATAACAAACCACATACCTTGATGTTGTATGATCAATAATCGTGAATGTAGGCCCTTGAATTGGTCTAGAATGGTGTAGATCTACAAAAAGGTGTAAAAAGTTCAACCTTGAATAACACATGAGAATGGATGAATCAGGAAAAATTTCCCTAGGAGAATAGATAACTCCTCAGTGGTATTCCAACGCACACAAAGTCATCTAAATCGAAAGTTAGACGGTGAATCGGGAGAGGTTATGAGTTCATCGACCCTTTTATCGCTTCCCTGTTTGAACCAATGGGAGAAGAAGTTGTTTCTGAGGAAAAGACATGACCCCACTCAAATTTATCAAATAAAAAGAAAAGTACATGATGTGTTCATTAAATGTACATGTTGTGTATTAGCCTCAAATGCCCCCTACTTAAGAAGGTCATCCAGGTCATCACATGGCCATGTACTCAGCCCTTACACAACCAATACATGGTTGTATGCGGTACCCGGGTACACAACATGTACTCAAAAGTTCACAGCTTGTACTTAAAAAATTCCCATTTCTTCCTTTTTATAAAAAATAACCCAAAATAAATATCCATACCTGAAATAAGGATTCAGGTTCTTACATTTGTAAAAATAAATAATGAAAAATAAAACTATCAAATTCTAATTTAATTGTATCTATTTGAAAAAAACTATAACTAATACAAAATTTAATTAATTAACTAGAAAATAAAATCAATATATTAATACCTTAAAACATAATCTTTTGTATGATGTGAGGCTTGAAAATTGCTTTGATGTATGATTTTAACTTTGAACAAATTTAAGAGGGAAATATGAGAGTAGATAAGGAGAGAGGAGTTGAGAGGTTTGAAATAAAAAAAAAATATAGGGATTATTTGCGATAGAACCTGATGTAAATACTAACCCCCCATTAATGAGGGATGGAAATTAAAAAGGTATTTGTAGTGGGTGCCATCACAAATACCTACCTACTGACATAGTATTTGGGATGGATCCCATAAAAAATAATAAAAACCATCAAAGGGTATTTGCGATTGTACCCATCACAAATACTAAAAAACACCGAATGATATTTTCAGTGGAACCAATTGAAAATATTAAAATACATTGAAGGGTATTTGTAATGGGATACCTATTCCAATAAAAAATAGTCAATTATTTGTGATGGGCATAGGGTCTCGTCTCAAATAGTCCCTCCCAATACACTTTTTCTGATGGGACCCTTCCCCATCACAAATAACCCATCGCAATTACCCATTTTCCCATAGTTTATAAATTCTAGGAGACTAACATTTTAATATAGTTTTTAAAGAGTGGTTTTCTATGGATTTGATGTTATAAGTATTATTTTGAAATAATATTTTGTATGATATTTTAAATAGAATGTTTAAAAAAATCCATGAAGTGGAATATTCATCCACTAAAGTGTCATTTATTATTCAGTTTGAATATTTTGTAAACTTTCCCTTATGTGTAAGGATACTCTTTGCTTATTTTTTATTTCACACCAAGGTAGACCTACAATCCATATTCTTTACATTTTATTTAATTTTTTTGGAATATTTACATTAGAAGTACTTGTGTTGTTCCCAGTAGAAGTAAACCTAATATTTTCGTCACTATAATCATTTATTTTATAACTTTCACAAAAATCATATAGATATCCTAATATATTGGATTTGAGTTGATATTTATTATTTTTTGAATGTTGGGTAAACATAAATATGTTTATTTTTCTTTCTAATTTTCTCCACCTCAATGTTATATTTTTATATTCTTCTTAGCTTGGAAAATCATTCCAATAAATGATCGTTATGTTTTTAAACATTCCATAGAAATAAAAATAACCAAGAAACATAGAATTATTTTTTTGTGTTACATTTTTGTGGGTGGAAACATTGTTCTTCAAGAAAACATTGGGAGAAATTTTCCCTTTTATTCACCAATTTACACCTTCTTAGAAGTGGTGGGTTTAAAAACACTCTTAACCCATTGGATTGAGTATTTATTGATGTTTTAATTTTATTGGAAACTTTGGTAGAGTTTATTATCTTATAATTTTGTGAAGATTCCTCTTGAGTATCTTCCATATTTCTCAATCTCACCACTAACCCAAGAAAATTTATTTTTAAAGTTTTTTTTATTTTTCAAGACTTCACACATTTTTTTCTCATTCTGTTTCATTCATTTTATATTTTATTCGTGCGTCTTAATCTCATATTTCAAGAAAAAATTAAGTCAATTTAATTTATTTTCATTGAAACACAATTTAATATTCTTAACTTCAATAATTTTTTTGAGTATCTTATAGTGAATAGAGATTTTCTTTAATAATATTTGTAAATGAACATTCCTCACACAAAATCTTCATCAAATATTATACCATAAGGATGAAATTTTCTTCACTAAAGACAGATGATTTTTCCTTAAGATTATTATATTTGTGATGGTTTCATAGACTTTATCCTTCTGAAATTTTTCTTCATGCATTTTACTGACATTATGTTGTATTATTTTAATATCTTCTAATTTTACATCTTTGAAACCCAACTCAGAGTTCGTATCTTTAACAAAACATTATAACCCATAGAAAAAATCAATAAGCACTTCCTAAAAAATAATATTCTCAAAAAAATTTCAATACATAATTTCCATCATAAGGTGAATATTTTCTTGAGAAAATAGTTCATATTATTATTTTCCTTCAACAAGTTTAATGATAGATTTACATTCTTGGATCTTCTCTCCAAGTTATTCCTAGGTTTTATTGAGTTCCAATTCCAGCCGTAAGGTTTCCTCCTGTTTTCCCTCCAAGATATGAAACTATATATGTTATAACTTCAATAGGAACATTTATCATGAAATAACTAATTTTAAGATATATATCTTATATTAAAAGTTTGATCAATTTTTTTCAGAGGGTAAGTTTTCTGAAATTCACATGAAATATTATCAGGAACCATAACTTCAGATGGTGGTGGATCATCCTTCCATCAATTTTGAGATATAAACGTATTCTAATTCATAGTTACATTCTTGTTCTGATTTTTCATGATTTTGGATGAAACCTCCATGTTGGTATAATGAAAAATGTTTTTTTATTTTCATTTGAGGCTGACCATTATTAACCTCTTGAGAAAAACTTCCTTCAACTAAAAAAATCTATATATGATACAATTAAATAAAATTGGTAATAAAATCTTCAGATCCAAATAGAGGGAACCCAATCCCTAATATCAATTGAGGTTCTAAAGTGGGATTGTATAGTCACCCTGATTAGGGTGGTGAATCAGTGGTGAAAAACTTTTAGTAATCATATTCCACATAAAAATATTTCTTTATTTAAGTTGATCAAACCTATTTTACCTATTAGGATGTATATATATTCGTGAATTCATCCTCACTATTTTATCCTTATGCTATGTAGATGATATAAGGAAAAAGAAAATAAGTATTTTTATATGGTTCAACCTCATTGTGTGAAACTAATTCATTTCTACGGTGACTCCCATCAGTCTATGAATTCTTTGACTTATAATTATTTTATCAATTATAGGTTAGGGGTATTTACACTGCATCCCATAGTTGATTTATCTCCTTAAAATCACTACCTATCTTCTGATAAGTAATTATATGAACATTTTTAAGATACAAAATTTTCTTATCTTTTGAGCCTAAAAAATATAATCATTTTTATTACACCTTAATAATTTATCTGGATATGTTCAACCAATAATTCCATATTGTGTGTCCATATGGTTTTCTTAATCCTTCATTTGGTATAATTTTTTTGATGTGACACACAATGAAAGATACCAATATTTCTATGAGCTACGAATCCATTGAGTTTTTGTTTAAACCTTTATTTCATTGTCTTTCAACTTAGACTCAGGAAATGTACCTTTATACTAGTTTATTTATTTATGGGAAGAATGGAGAAAAATTCTAGAGGCAAAGTTCAGGACAAATACACGATTTGATTTAGCTTGGATAGACGAATTTCATGATGTGTGTTGGTTTTTCCCAAAGTAGGAAAAGTCGTGAATTACAAGATGTGAAAAATATACACACTGTGTAAATCCCGTGGTTTTTTATAGTAGAAGAAACCCATTATTTTTCCACAGGCTCTCCTCTCACTTTATCTTACACAACAATCCCTCTATAAGAGATTCAAAAATGTCCAAAATCCAGGATTGGATCACATTCCATCATCTAACCTTTGTTTTGAGATCTATATATCTCTTTGGACAACAACCAATAATCTCTTCATTCCTTTAGGTCCTTTTTTTCATTTGTATTTTTGTCGATGGATTTATTTCTTTGTGAGATAATATGCCCTATTTTAAGAGAATTTATCAGTTTCTCCATATTATTATATTATGGACTAAATCAAAGGCCTATTATGGATAAATATATTAGTACATGCATAAGGTTGGTTGTCTATGAATTTTCCCTCAAAGTATTGTGGTCTATAAATTTTATTCATTGTACAAACACCAGTTTCACTAGGAATTTCCCCTAAAAATTTATCTTATTTAATCTCAATCATATAAATTTTAATACAATACCCTAATGAATTTTTTTACATATTTGGCAGTTGTAACGTCAAATATTCCCAGCTCAAGTAGTGAGTGTTCTTTGTTATTCCTTTGGTAACTATAATGTGTTTACTGGGAACACCGTTCGAGTGTTTTTTATTTAAACTTTGTTATGGAAATCCCTTATTTTAATTAAATGACATATAAATCATTAAATGGAAAGTATATGTGTATAGATACCACTTGACCATGATAAATTGTGATTAATTTTATAATAGCTTAAATGTTATTATTTCACATTATCATGTATGGTGAATGGTAATGGAATCAACCTAATGAAAATATAATTATCACAAGTCAAACATAGCCTTAAAACTCAAAAAAAGACCACCAAAGTGTGTTATGCGAAAAATTCAAGTGTCATATGAACAAGTATGATCATTATGTTCTAAATTAGTTAATGGAATTAAAATCTATTGATGTAATTATTAGATAAAGAAAAATAAAGCGTAGTAAAGAAAAGTTTTGATATCAAGAGATGAGGAATACTAGGTTTATTTATTTTCAGGTTTATGTGTTAGAGATTTTATTGTTTTTTGTTTCATTCATTTTTGGTGTTATAATTGGGTTCTTAGGGATATTTTGTCTAGTTAACATAAACTAATACCACAATTACACATTTGTAATGGACATATACTAGTTTTAGTTACACAATTTTGTGACCCAAAACCCTATTTAAACATTAGTAGACTAGTCTTAATTATGGTTATACAAAAGCTATGATAATTAATTTATTAAAAAAATAATAATCCCCATAATGTAGAAAATTTTCATGAAATATGCATAGAATAAGAATCAAAATTAAGAAACAAATTTGCAGCAATCTAAAATATGAAATGTATATAGAAGTAATCTCAAAGCAGCACTTACCCCTATGATCATATCACCCAAAATAGAAAGAATTACTTTCTCATGATGAACACAATGAGGATGAGAATCATGGATACCTTTAGGAGAAAAGATAGTGAATAATGGGTTCAAATCGGGGATCCGTGGTTGCTCTGGTGTTTAGAAGTCATCCATAGAGGCTCTCCAAAATCAATCCCCCTTTAGTGTATTGTCGAATGACTTAATAAATAGGTACCAGGTTAAAAACATCATTCATGGAATTTATAATTTTTATCATTTTTGAATGGTTAATGATGTGTATTTTTTACACATATTATAAAATACAGTATCAGAAGATTCATCAAACCTCAATTGTCTTGAAACTTACACAATGCGAAAATTCTTCACACTGTGCAGTGGATTATCACAACAAGAATTACTTCATGAATTAAATGGAAGTGATGATGGATTCTCTCTTGATGAATTCACACCATATATTTTTTACATTATGTGGAAAATGTTCTTTTCTTGTTTTGTAGCGTACTCCATTGTGAAACATTACATCATAGATTTAAGTTTCTTTTACTGAAGTAATCCATATATTTTCATTAATTCTCTAAATATCTATTATATCTTTAAAAATATCACAAAACAAGTCAAACAATACAATAATCAGAAATATTAATTTTTTATTTACTAAAATCAAAGTACAAAACACCCTAAAATGTATTCATAAAATACACTTATCAAATACCCCCACATTTGAATTAAGACTTATCCTCAAGGATGGAATATCAACATACTACAAAGGATCTTCACCTTACCATTAGTTGAATTCAATGGAAATAAAAACAATTGACAAAATTATAATTTAAATGTCTTATCATCACACATGGAAAATTCATCAGTGTTTCATTTCTCAAATAAAACAAACTAACAAAGAATTTTTTATTTCTCCTTTTGAAATAGAAAATCATTTTCAATTATCCATTTTCATTTTTCAATTAATTATTAACATGCATGAGTATTTAAATTTATCTCACATGAATTTTTCTACTCATCATCAAGGTAAAATTGTTTGTAGAGTTCATCACATACCTTAAAAACATGTCACTTACCATAGGCCTAAATACATTTAATGTCTCCACCACATAAAGATAGAGATATCAAATAATCATGAGGTATTATTATAAGGCCCCAACCTTAAACCTTACTTAATCTTGAGTTATTACAAGATTACACATTGAGGATCTTTTCAGGTTTAGACTTTTAGAGAATTATATCATAAAACTTTCATTACATTCCACATTTAAACAAAGTGGTTTCGTAAAAGATAGTATTCATTTTTCCCATCAACAGAAACATATTTAAAATAAAACATGGATTCTTTCTTGACACTTCCTTGATACTATCATCATATCATGTACCCTTCCCTTGACCTATGAAAAACATTTCAAAAACTTGGGATGAGCATAAAAAGCTCAGTAAGGGATATAAAAATATGGAAAGGAAACATGAGTACATGTATACATAAGAATGAAATCATAATTTACCCATAAAACAAAAGAACTTTAACATACCTCATAAAATCATGAATAAATCATAGAAATCATAATACATAAAGGTAACTTGAGGCATTCATAACATTATTATGTAGGGAGTAACCCGCTTGGTTACGTTTGGAATACCAATCACAGTATAATCCCTAAATCTCTTCGGAGAAACCTTAACATTTCAATCCTTCACGTTACCCAATGCATTGGAGAGCTATATCGGGCTCACCCGCCCTTAGTTTTTTACGGAGCCACCCGTCTTCATAATAATGCCCAAGAACAATAACATAATCGTATCACATAAAACATGAATAAAGGAAACATAACATTTCCACTTTTCAATCACAAGATATCAATACAACACATTGATATAAAAACATTATGAAAACCATTTTCAATACCAAAATAAAGGAAAAGTAAAACATGGTATTTATTTTTCTTTCAAAAAAAGGTATGGATTGTAGAGGAAGACGAAACTCAAATAATGGTCATGGCGGAGGAGAAGTCATTGTCTCCGCATACGTACAACAAAAACATTCCCTTTTGTCATTTAGTAAAACTCTTAGTATAAAAATATTTCTTTTAATAAATGTAAAAGTCAAAGGGTATCCTTGAATTAAGGATAAATCAATTACATAATTATGTTTGACAAAAGAATACACCAAAAATAAGTGGATATTAAGTGCAAAACAATCAGAGGACATTCACACATATTCATAGAATGACATATTCAAGGATTACAAGTTTATCCCAAATAATCAAAATTGGGTTAAGAAGTTCCCTTGCAAAAATTCGACAGCCTAACAGCGTCACTTAAAAATTTAGAAAAAGAGTTGATGAGAGATAAAAAGGGTATCTCATCACATGGACATAAAATTTAAATCAATAAGGATATAGAAGAACATATCCCAACATAATAGTATGTGAATTAAAAGACATAACAAAAGAAGTCTTTTAAAAAGAGGAGGGTGAAAGGTTCCCTTACCGACATGGGTATCTTTCGAAACATACGCCCCGTGAAAGAAGGACAATACAAAATTGATGTAAATACTCATAAATGAAAGTATATTACACAATGAGTAAAATAATGGGCAGTACATACACCACTCAAAAAAAATTGTGGCAAATTTAGCATAAATCTCATAGGAATAAAAGTGAAATGAAAAATCCCTTACGAAAACTCGGCAGCCTAACAACGCCACTTAAAACATACAAAAATGGATTGATGAGATCAAATAGGATCTCTCATCATATTAACATAAATTTTACAGAAAGAGTAATATAAAATAACACCCCCCAACATAACAAATAGGATCTTAAAAGAAGTTACATAAAGGAGAGTACTTAAAAAGAAAGAGAGAGGTTAGATCTCTTACGAAAATTCGACAGCCTAACAGTGCCACTCAAAACATACAAAATGGATTGATGAGAGATAATAGGGTCTCTCATCACATGAACATAACAATTATAGTAAGAGTAATATAAAAGAACATCCCAATAACAAGAAAGATGAGATTTAAATGGAATGACATAAAAGAGTGTACTCAAAAAGAAAGAGAGGAGTAGGATCCCTTACCTCGGGTCCGACTTTACTCGATCATTCTTTAACGTCCTGAATAATAAACTTGAGTTAATTTATACTTGCTTAATAACATTTTTCAAGTTCATTATTCCTTTTATATCACTTTTTTCCATGTTATAAACATTATGTAATCATTTAAGTTAATAATGTTTGTTTTGTCGATATTTGGTTCTTAAGTCGAAAGTGGATTTCTTACAATTACATGTTGTTCGTGTGGTAAAAGGTTCATTATATCCAGAATTATATTAATGATTTGGATATCATATATATCATATATATCCAGAATATGCATGTATTTATAATATTACATAATCATTTAGAGGTAAGAAATGAAATGCACCGTTCATGGAGACGGTAAGCCGTACGTACGCATGAACGCTACTTTCATTTCTATGTCACATTAATGGAATTAAAACTCAATGAAAGGTATGTATATTTTAATTACATAATTATATTCATCATTTATATATAACATACATCATATATAATAACTTTAAATCCATCCTTTATGCATCCCATATATGGCATTAATGAATCAAATCACTTTGAGGGGGCGGTAGTCCGCACTTCCTAAAATGAAATTATCGTGTTTAACCACAATGGAAACCATAAAGGTATGCCAAAAAAGAAAAATAAAGAAGCTTAAGTAAAAGATAAACATATTATATATCATATATAAATATAGTGACATCTTAATGGACACCTTTGAAGGTGTTATATGAGTGTTGAACAATCATCGTTTCGTGAGGCATAAATTCACCATCCACAGAAATAGTATATTCTTTTACCATTAGAAGTAGGTGTGTGTAAGTGTAGCTCGAATTCTTCTTATAACAACATCCTAGTATATTTAAGATACTGGAGTTGTTACAAAGGAAATGAATAAAAGAGTTTAGGGGGATGGAGAAGCAAAATAAAACAAAAGAACACAAGTGAAGACATTACCTTAAAATCGGGTAACTCTTTTTAATTTGAGCTCAAAGGCTTACTTGGGAAGACTTCTGCCCAAATTGAGGCTTCTAGGAGTAATAGAGGGATGTGGAGAGGAAAAATGATCAGGGTTTGGCCGAGAAAAATGCTTGAGAGGTGTGGGTAAGGAGGTAGGGGTGGGGGCCTTTTATAAGAGGAGAGGCGGGGCACTCTTGGAAAGTAAAGAAATGTTACTTTATTTGAAAATGTGTTTCGAATTTAAAAGGTCCCACATTGATATAATTCTAGTATAAGGTGATAATGTTTCGAAATCCACCAATCCAATAGGTTTTGGACATGTGTAGGTCATAGATTTTACATTATCTTTTCATTTTATTTAAATCCTTTATTAATGAGGTAATCATTGTATCATTATGATGTCATAAATAATTTTATTTATTTAATGTCTAAAATTTATAAAAAAAATATAATGATGTATGAAATCGTTTTATATTTCCAATGAATATTTATAGTCAAAAATATGACTTGAATACCCCCATTTAATTTTTTTTAGGGAAACATCTCATGCTTGTGACATTTTTATTTTAACTTTAAATAAAAAGTTATTTATGTCATTTTCCAACCAAAGTGGCTCCATGGGGTCCCCAAGTTGACACATGGATTGTCTTGGTCGGCCATGACACATCCAATGAGGGTAGGACATGTGTCTATGTCATTTCACATTATTAAAACATTATTTTTACCTTAAATTACACTAATTACCTATAATCGCGATTAAGAACATAAAAGTTACTATTCATAAAAAAATTATTTTAATCCCATTGAACCACATTTTACTTCCTATTTACAACCATGTATGTTGGATTTTTGAAATTCAAAACACAGAGGTGGAAAAGTTTCATTTAGACAAAAAATCAGTTTCTTTAACTACCACTTAGTGGTTTCACTATTCATCAAAATTGAAGTTCTTCAGAAAAATACCAAAACTTCACCCTAAGATATATTTGATATTACAAATTCAAAAATGAGGTCTATTTTACAAAATTCAAAACATATAAGTTGCATTAATTAATTTAATAATTAATCCCCGCTGTCAGAGCAAATAGCGTGTTTTTATGAAACAATAAGTATTAAAAGATTGACACTAGTTTAAGTCTGATTTCAAAGTGAAATTAATTTAAATGACCACTATTAGATTAAATGGTAAAAATATATTATAATTTTACTTTAAAAAAAATTCAAAAGTTAATCTAATCATATAAATAAATTAGATTAAAAAGAGGTTTTGAATTAAAATATAACATTTTTCACTATTCATTAAAAAATGAACTTTATCGGAAAGATACCAAAAATTTATACCAAGTAAATTTTGATGTCTCTATTCTAAATAAGAATTTTATTTTGTCAAATATAACACATAAAATTTTCAAAAAGTGGATTTAAAAGAGGTTCGCCATTAAAAGGAGGTTAATCGACCTTCTAAAGAACATTAGAATGTTTACGCTTAAAACTTGAATTAATTTACATTTTTAATCCTCTAACATTTATTGTAAAAAATAAAAATATTTGAAAAACATATATAATCATTTTGTAGTTAGTTCTGTTTATTCCCACCATTACAACGACTAGGCATTAACTACCATTTAAAATAATATTATTTTATTATTAGAGTGCAACATAAGATTTCAAAAGAACTCATTGTTGCGTATTGGGTAAGCCATCAAGCATAGCGTTCCCTTTAAATTAATATTAACATTTTATTCACAAATATGGATAAATATAAAAATGTCATATTCTTTATTTACCTGGGGTGTTACAATTATTCAATAAGTTTAAATGTTTCTGAGGATTTAGTGAATGTAGGTAAGTTATGTAAATATAGACATCCCAAAAAGGTAGTTTGAATGTAAATTTTAATTCATGGTATTAAAATATAGTCTCAATAAAAATATACCTACATATATTTCAACTCTCTCTTCCCCCCCAAAAAATCTCAATGTTGTATCGTGATACATGTAAGTGTAATGAATGAATAACCTCTATTAATTTGTTTAGAAATATATGCTTACTAAAATAATCAGATGCACTATATAACCAAATACGATAAAAATATCATAGGTCTAGAAATTGTGATTTTTGATCCTTTTAAGACACACCACATTTTTTTAAGAGAGGTGAATAATAAGATACAATGAGTGATATCATGGCCTCTCCCCAAATCATTAAAACCCCTATAATATATAATCAATGAAAATAATCCCTATACACCATGGAAAGTCTCCCCCACACTTATTTTTTAAATATCATGTAATATTTTTAGAGAAATGTAGGAATGGATAAAATAAGATTAAAACTTGAATAATTTCTTAAAAAGTCTATTCATGGATTATACGAGCTTAAAAATTACTAATTTTAGGTGGGTCTAAAGATAAATGGTTGAACAAAAGATGCCACAATCATGTTAAAAGTGATTTTTTTCAGTTATATACTTGATAAGATGAAAAGAAATTTATATAAGAGAACATTTATGATTATCTCAAAAAATATATATCAAAAAATAAATAGAAATATTAGGATCCAAGGATATCTTGTAAATGATAAATATGGATTGAGAGAACTACTCATGGAAAGACATATGAATAATAAAATCAATTATGTCAGATATCATAAATTCATGGTGGGATAAATCTCCAAAAAATTTCATTTACTAGAATTAATGTGTTCCATAAATCATGATTTTCCAAGTCCTAATCCACATATTTATACCTACTAATTGTTTTTCCCATGTTTTTCATTCAATTTTATTGAAAATGAAATTTAAATTCATGTCATGGTAATTATCCTATGAATATTTTTTCTCCTAGTTTAGCTGATTAAACAAAGAGTCAAATGAGAGTCATGAAATTGTTAGTTAAAAGGTCAAAAAAATTAAATGTGGGGAATAAAATAGAAATTTTTGGAATTGAAACACTTAATCTCATTTTTAATTATGATTTAAAGTCATCTGTATAGGGTTTTCCTTCTCTAGAAATTAAAAATAAACAGTTAAGGGAATATGACATAATCAATGAAATTTTAAAATATTTGGGGAGAGTGCATGCACACTCTAAAAATAGAAAATAAATAAATATTTAGAAAACTTGGGTTTCCTCTTGGAAGTTATTTTTTTAATGTCATTTACTTGACCTTACCTATTTTATATAAACTTATGTGATAAATGATGGGAAAGATAATTCCTAGTAATTGTCTTTGAATGGTCTCAAATGTGTTATATCCACATAAGTCGGTCCCTATCCTTTCTCTCTAAATATCTTAACTCTTCTTGATGGTATCAATTTCATGATTTCCATCAACCCAAACCACCATTAAATTCTCAATCCTAATGAAATAAATGGAAGGTGATGTATAATCCATACCTATTTTCCTTGTACAAACTGGGTGGATTCGGTAACTCTTATAGTATTAGTGGTCGGACTACTCAACTTCTCTAGATTGTTTCCAGTATTTTTAATTTTAATCTCCCCTTGTACCACATCATATACCTATTATAATTATTATAATTCAGATAGAAACTCTACTTTGGGTAGTTTTTTCTTCTCCAAACTCATTATCCTATCTGAAATCACATTTCTTCATCGCTCGATGGATGTTGAAAATTAATTATTGGCTTCTCACTCTCAAACATAGATCACAACTTTGTACGCTAATCAGAACTCTTCCACTTGACAAAAATGATCTCCTAAGAATTATAGGTTTCCTCTATTCTTCCATATCAATCACTAAAAATTACACATTAAAGACAAATTTTTCAACTTTGATCATAATGTTTTCGATCAGTCCTCTGGGGTATTTCACTTTTGAATATCCAAATTGATAAAGTAATCTTGTGGGTTTAGTTACTCAATTCCTCGGGACTTGTAGGTGTTGTATATGGTGATATTAATTCCTACAACTAAATCACATAAATACGTTTCATATTTATTAGCTTCAACAAATATAGGGATCACAAATATACCAGGATCATACTTCTTTTTTAGTAAATCCATTGATACCACATCAGAACATTCTTTAGAGAGTGATATTTTTTTGATATCTTTTAGATTGGTTTCATTAATCACTAGATATTTCATGAAATTTGATTATGTCGGCATATTACCAAGGTATTGTACAAAAAGAAATTTAATTTTCAATTTATAAATTGTTCAATAAATCTACCTATTTTCATATCCACATTGTCCTTCTCCATCTTTTCTTGAAATGGTAGGCCTAGTTTCCATAGGGATGGTTCTTTTATTTCATGTTATTATTAAGATTTATTATTATTCTCCTTTTTTCCAATATCAATGTTCTTTCTTATCCTTGTATTTTTGTTGTTGCCTACTTGGTTCTAAATTATCCTTAGTGACCTTTTCACTTTTTGGACAAATGAAATTTAATTCTGCACATGGGTGGGGTTCGATAGCTCTAGGTAGAACTTATCTTAGCTTTTATATAATATGTTCAAAAATTTGGCCACTTTGATGCTCTAGATACTACAATACATCTTTTTGGTTCACCGATAATGCCTTTATTTCCTTGAGTAAAATCCATATAGTGGTCATAAATGTAGCAAATTTTTTCTCATTAGAATGGATCAGGCTTGACAATGAGGGACCCTATGGTGCTTATAGTAGATATCCTTATGGTATATTTTGATACCCTTGGACCTGAGGCTATTTATTTATCTACCCCTTAAATTTTTTCTGTCAATTTTAATCAATATAATTTTTATATTCATTATATGTACCTTTGGGATTATGAAAATCTACCATCACATCCATTTTATTAGTCATAAAATCTATTGAATAATCTATCAAGTTATTATCTACCATGTTCAACCACCATCTTTGGGTGGTTTATAACTATTAGTGAAAACTATTAATGGTTATCTCATTTAATATATTTTATTTCTCCTTGGGTGACCTTTTCATCAGAGGTCTTCCAGATGCAACATCTACAATTGAACTATTCACATGAATTTTTTTATAAAATGTTTAAATTAACACCATATTTTAATACAATAATAAAGAAAATTTAGAGAAAAATCATTGAAACTTTTCCAAATCTATATATGGACTCATAATAAAACTGATTATAATTTATAATTTGTACCCAGATGTTCATTGATTTAGATAGTGGTAAAATCGAGCCAGAAAATTTCTCCCCAACTCATCCAAATTTGAGATGGAATGAGAAGGGAGGACTGAATACATTCCATTTCTTTTTCATTAAATTAAAATATAAATATCCCAATACTAAATACATTATTTGAAACATTATTAAATTTAAACTTATCATAGAGTCTAAGAAAACTCCGTATGTGTATGTTCAGATCCCCATTCAGGGAGGCATGCTTGAGGACTTATGGCCATCTAGGTTTAGTTACTCATGAGTGAAATAGGTTCAGAGTATAAAAAATTGTTATCACTATCTTCTTTCCCCATTTTATTGTTTGAGAAATATAGACATAAGATTAGGAATGTTTTATATTTTGGTTATAATCCATTTTTATGAGTAGCTAACTCACATTCGGGGTAAACACCAAGTTTTCTTGGAATGAGAAATTAGAGTTTTATATTCTTCCTATTAGAGTTGAAATATTTTCACCATTGGGTGATGCACATGAATTATGGTATTTGTTATGATTTATAGTGATTCTACCTTGGTCCAGTATAGAATGTTGCATTTCTCTATAAACCATCACAGAAACATAGGGATTCATATGCCATGTAAATGTCATTACAAATAGGTGATTTTTATTACTTACATTTCTTGTATTGCCTATGATTGTTGAATGTGACTTGGTTTTGATATATTCCTATGCCATTAATTTCTTCTATAGAAATATAAAATTTTTTGTTTAAAATGTCAGCATCATCCTAAATGGTTTTTTCTTATATAGTTTCATGGTTGAATATTAAATAACTAATTTTGATCCATGTAAACTATGTACCCCTAGTTGCATGAGTTGAGTTTTGGATGTGGTTATATGAGTACCAATATTAATTTATATAGATCTTGGTCATTTATAAATTGGAAGGGGTAATTCATCCAATTGATCCATTGTATTTTTCCCATTACATTATGAGACCAAATTGGGGGGGGGGGGATGGTTGTAAATATATGGGTTCCAATCTCAATTTATAATCTGTAAAGGTTTTTACTAACTGGGATGATAATCCATTTAATTAAATCTTGTATTATGTATATAGACACATAAAAAATTTAAAATGTAAAATTTTGAATTATAAATAAAATGGTTACTAGTAAATGAGAAGGTAAAGTGAAAATTAAGGGGTGTTTTTATCCTTAACATACAATTGACCCATACCATATAGTAGAACCCCTATTATCAAATACTTAAACTCTAACCAATACCCCGAATGTATAAACAGTTAGTTGGGGTAATATGCTTTGGGTATCGATCCTTTATGTCTATCATAATCTTATAGGTAAAATTTAGTTGTTGGGAATTGGAATATTTCTCATTTTTATTGAGACATCTCCCAGTACTTTCATTGAGAATTGTTTTGAGGTGTTTCTGTGGAATTTCAAGCACTATTCCACCACGATGTCCTTGAGTCATTAACCCAAACGGTAGCGATTATTACACTCTAGAGATGGTAGGATCTCAACCACCCATTTTACTTTCAGGAGTGACTCCTATAGAACAACCTACCATACCTAAACTGGGCACTGATGATCAATTTTAAGAGAGTTTCATATTCTTGATGTAGTCTATACAAGGTGATCCATGTCCTGAACCTATGATGTCTAATTTTACTCATGAGTTCCAGCATTAATATTATCCCATATTATTGGGGGATGGAAGTCCTTAGTCTAATGAGTCATGGTTATAATACATTTTATCTATCTCAAGCATATAGAGATTTCTATAGAGAGGAGGGTCAAGCTCACAACCTACATTATATATGATTCTTCCAAGAACTGGTGAGGCATGGCCATCCAAGGTGGTTTTCATTAGGGAATTGTCTAGATAGAATTACAGAATTTGTTCTATGAATATTTTTTCCCTTAGATGATAAGAGATGACCAAGACAAGGAGGTTATAAACTTGGAGAATGGTATTATATTCATCATGGACTATTTATCATGATTTAATGCTTTGCACTGATTCTTTATGGTGATGAGCTATCGTGATCGAGATGCTTCGAGGATGGGATCTATTATTCCATTCATTCTTAGGTGAATGTCTTCCACCTATCTACAATTTTTGAGATATGAAAAAAGACCATAACATTGAGAAGAAAATAATGGAAGCTAATGGTACCAGGTATATAATGTCAGTTATGAGATAGGGTGGAAGTTCTTCCGTAGGTAATAAGCATCCCAATGAGGATTCTTATTTGAATAGTGGAGGCTAGAGTATTTTCACTGGTAGATGTGTTGTATTCCATCAGTGTGGATGGTTGGGCCTTTTGAATCTAATGTGTGATAGAGACTTACTGGTGTGTCATGATTGTGGCTGGACATGTCATCTTAAAGGGTTCTTGTAGACCATTTTTTATATTTCTATTAAAATATGAGATGCACTAGATCCACCTTCAGAAGAATGATCAATGAACTTTTGTCTGGTAGGAAGTTGGAGTAACACAGTCCGAACAAGTCAAGGAGGAGGTCATGGTTGATGTATCCATACCCATGTTTTTAATGAAAAAAGAGTTGACCTGGTTAAGATAGTCAAGTTATAGTTTATGGCCATAGATTAGGGAAGTTTCACGCATTATGATAGATACCCAAGGTGTAAAGTGCATGGTCATCTAATATATGTGGTACTATTCTACTAGCCTCTACTATTGTATCTGATTTGTTTGATACAAGTATCTCACACTCCTTTATCTCTATATTAATCATGAAAATTCTTATAAATGAAGTTAAAAAGTTTTGTGGGGTGATGATCCTACACACACCATTGGGTATATTTTTAGAGGGTATATCCCAATGCAAGTATTATCCTCTTAAGATTTTAGGTTATTGATTATTGTGGAATTTTTTTATCTTTGAGATGATAGGGTTTTATCTCATACTTGGGATAGAATGGCTTGTGCCTTACCATGACCACATTTATTATTATCTCCAAAAGTTGACTTTCAAGTCACCTGATGGTGGTAGATATGTACATAATGGTGAGTGGGATGTCTATGATGGTCAAGATAGGATAGATCATCATGGTCTAGGTGGAGTGATGGCCCATATTTCAAACATTTTTTTTGGACGATCGGATGGTGCGTCTTATATATTTTTCTCTAGTGGTGGATTATTTTATAATTGTTTTTTCAGATTACTTCGTTTGACCACTTGCTAAAAGAGAGGTAGAGTTTACAATTGATCTCATCCTAAGAGTAGCTCTCGTATCGATTAATCCATATAGGATAGCACCTACTAATCTCTAGGATATCAAGATATATTTAGAGGATTTATAATCTAAGATTTTTATTCAACCCAGTACTTCTCATTGGGGTTCACCTATCCTTTTTACCAAGAAGGTAGATAGAACCTTTTGACATTGTGTGGATCACTAATGGTTGAATCATCTTATAGTTAAAAAATAATATCATTTTCCTCAAATAGAATATCTCTTCCACTATCTTTGAGGATATAGAGTGTTCTTGAAGATCAACCCGAGATCAATATATCATCAGATGTGGGTCGATCCTAAAGATATATCATATATGACTTTATGAAGTTATTAATATTTATATGAATACCTGGTAATGTTGTTTGGTCTTATAAATATGAAATCTATTCTCATGTCCTTGATGAATAGGGTTTTCCACCCCTATTTGGATTCCATCATCATGGTTTTTATGGATGACATCTTGGTGTATTTTAATGCTCAAAGAGACCATTAAAAACATCTGGAGATCATATTTATTACACTGATATAACATAATTTATACGATAATCACACAAATTTCCACTTCTATATTGAAGAGGTTTACTTATTCGGTCATATTGTTTCATAATTAGGGGTATCAATTCACCCATATAAGGTGAATGATGCTGTTTCCTTGGAGTAGTCCAAGAACATGTTAAATATATATAGTTTCTTGGAGATAGATGGATATTACTAGTGTTTTATACATAAATTATCATACCTTGTGACACCTATTATTGGTATGAATAATATGGGTGTGAATTTCTTGTGGTCTGAAGAGTCTGAGAAGGCCTTTCAGAAGTTGAAAAAAAGATTTACTTAAGCATTGATCCTGATTATTCCAAATCCTGGCATAGGTTAAACATTATTCAGTGATGAATCATTGATTGAAATGGGTTTAGTATTGTTGTAGGGTGATCAAGTCATTTCTTATGGGCATATCCTTTTAATAACTCACAAGAATAATTACCTGGAACATGACCTCAATCTTGTAGCAATAGTACATGCCTTGCATTTCTGGAGACATTAACTTATTAGAGAGTTCTTTATGGTGTTTACTAAACACAATATCCTGAAATATATATTTACATACCATGAATTGAATCTCATATAGATACAATGGTTCAGATACCTTTAGTCTCATGACTTTGATATTGACTATATGCCTAAAAAGGGAAATTCATAAGTCAAAATACTCAGATGCAAGATTTTCAAAAAGCCAATGATGAATGGTATTTGATGGACCTATATTTGGAGAAAAAATTAGAGTTTCAAGAGAGTCACGAGAAGTGTTTTATTGAAAACTTAATAGTTACTTGTTTAATCTTGGATATGGTTAAGAGAATGGAATATTCAGACCTTGAAGGTGAGGTCCCATGGGAATGCATTTCATGTTAGGACCCTCTTCTAGATTGGTACGTTAATGGAAAGGAGATCTTGAATGTACATGGACATATTTGGGTCCCTACCGACATGAGAGAGTATTTTATACGATAATACCGTGGTTCTCAGTGGGTTGTGCACCTATGAATCTCCAAGACGTATCGTGATATGCACTGACAGTATTAGCATCCTAGGATGAAATGTTAGATCATGGTTTTGTCAAAAGGCGTTTCACCCGTTAGTAGGTGAAAGTGGAACACCAGTGGACTATTGGCTTGTTACAATCCTTACTAATCTCAAAATTTAAATGGGACAATGTCAATATGGATTTTGTGTTTGGTTTACCAAGTTCGACTCAAAGTAGTGACACCGTTTGGGTAGTTATCAATAGGTGGACGAAGGTAGTCCACCTCATTCCTATTAGGGAGACCTTATTAGTAGATGATCTTGAATGTTTTTATGTACATGATATTATATGAATACATGGGATTATTTTCACTATTTTTTATATAGGGATGTTAATTTCATGCTGAGTTTCTGGAAAAGGTTATAGAGATATTTGGGAACATAGTTTCTTTTGAGCAAAACTTTTCATCCTCAGACTGATGGCCTATTGGGACATACTATACATGTGTTGTAGGATATTAACCATGAATTAACCCATTATTTCAGGGGTTTTTGAGAGAAAAATATTCCCCCATTGAGTTTTCATATAGAAATAACTTTTAGGAAACAATACAGATGGATCTACATGAGGCCTTATATGGTAGGCCATTTTGGTCACCTTTGTACTGAATAGTGGTAGGGGAGGAAACACTACTTGGTCCTTGTCTCATTCATGAGACTTTGAAGAAGGTTTAGTTGATTAGAAAGAAGTGTGATATTTCTTTGTCTAGACAGAAATCGTATGTTGTTCACCACTGATGACCTATGGTGTTTGAGTTCGTGGACCATGTTTTCCTGTGAGTATCACCCAGGATTTAGTATAGGTTGATAGAGAGGCAAGGGAAGATGTCAACTTTTTTTAATGCTTTTATGATATTAGAGAGAATCAGGTTTTTAGCCTATCAGTTGTGGTGACCTCATAGGTACCATCACATATATGACGTCTTCCACATTTCATAGCTTCTACATTTCTATGCCAACCCATCTCATGCTTATCATCCTAAAGATATTTAATTAGATACTGATACTTATTTTGAGGAGTATCCCATTCGCATCATTGACCATAAAATGAAGGATATTCGATGTAGGTCTGTTCCTGTGATACGGGGGCTATGGTAGCCAAACCATGTGTTGGAAGATAATTGGTAGAGAGAGGCCAATGTACATGCTCAGTGGATGAAGTTGTTCTTAGATGATGATTTTCCACCCTTGGAAGGGAAACTCAAGGATGAGTTACTTTAAGTGGGGGGGGGGATTGTAAGATCATAGTTCCTCTATGAGGTAAGGACCCCTTTAGTTTTTTATTAAACCCATGTTGCATTTTATTTCATCATAGAACCAAGATCCATTCCTTTAGGATGGTTTGTTCATTTGTGGGGATAAGGGAGTAGGAAGCAGGAGGTTGGCTGCAGATAAAATACACGACATGAATTGGCCTAGCCAGATCAACTTCACAACATGCATTAGTTTTTCCTATAGGGGAAAAAACCTAAGAATTACATGACCAGTAAAATTTATATTCTATGTAAATGCTATGGGTTTTTGAAAGGTGATGAACCCATTTATTTTTTCCTTACACTCTCCCCCATATTTCTCTCACATAAAACTCCATTATAGAAGATTATCAAATGGCCTAAGGATAGGATTGGATTCCATTCCCTTATCTAACCTCAGATTCATGATCCATGTTTCGTGTTATATATCCATCACTAAGCTCCTCATTCCTTTAGATCCTTTCATCATTAGTCTAGTAGAAGAAATAGTTATTTTTATGTGAACTAATATGCCCTTTATTAGGAAATTTGTTTGTTTCAACATTTTATTCCAATATAGACCAAATCTAAAGACAATACTAGACAAGGATAATATTATAGGATTAATTTAGGTTATCTATTAATTTCCCCCCTATGTATCGCAGTCTATAAATTATCTTCATTGTGGAAATGAAGATTTCACAAAGTTTTCCCATAAAAATTCATCTTATTTAAATTAAATTATCTAAACTATAATCTAAGTCCGTAATGACCCCTTTTAAATCATTGGTGTTTAGAACGTCAATGTTTACCACCCCAAGTAGGGTGTGTTATTTGTTATGACTTTGGAGACCAATAATGTGTTTACCGGGAACACCATTTTGAGTGTTTTTTACTTGAAATTTGTTATTTTAAGTCCTTTATTAAATTTAAAAACTTATAAATAATCACACGGAAAGCATATGAGTACAAATATCACTTGTACTTGGTGAATTACAATTAATTTTATTATAGGTTTGATTTCTTTATTTCACATTTTCATGTATCATGAAAGGTAATAGAATGAACTTAATAAAAAAGTAATTGTCATGAGTATTACATATAAATAAAATGAATTATGATATATATTAATTTCATAAGGTTCTTATTTTATATTGAATATTTTCTTATTTTTAGGAATGCCTTAAATTTCCAAGAGAATGCCTTGAGCACTCAGAGGATGCCATTATAATTCACTGAGACTGTTTCCAAGGAAGATACCCACATTAGAATATGGTCTTTTTATATTAGTGTATGCTCAACATGATGTTGTAGGATCCCTCAAATTTATCTCTAGAAATTATAATTCTTCGGATACAATCCATAGATTCACTTGGACATCTATAAACATGTGATTCCCTCGATCATTCTCCTTTGGTCCAATCATACTTACCCTTGGATTTACTATGGAAAATATCTATAGAATCTATTAGAAACTCATCTAGTAGAATTCCTTATGAGTACCCCTTGGATTACACTTAGTCCCTTAGGATTAAATACTTGGTTTTATACCTTGATCTGGATTGACCTTATAAGGTCAACGATGCCTTGGTTTTATATTGAATCCTTTTTTATTATCATTATATTTTATAATACTGATGATGCCTTTTATATTCTATTATTATTATAAACTAAAATTGTAATTAATAAAACTATTTTATATTTAGAGAAACGAGGTAACTCTCTAGTGGGTATGAGTTGTTTATATTTTCTATACTTTACTTTTGATATACCATCACACTTTTATAATCTATATTCACACACTGAATGTATGAACCCAGTTCTTCAATGAGGAACAAATCTTTTCTTATCAGTTTAATTACATAAATTTCTTCTTTTATGAATGACTATTGGGGTCATGGTGGTCTATGGTGTGTCTGGGGCTGGTATAGAGCCTAAAAACCATGTTTTGTGTGAAAATAGGAGGCTGCATAGTTATTTAAAACCATATGGGTTAGGTCGTATGGTCGTGAGGCCATGTATAATTTTTTAGCATACTTTGGAAGGGGCTAGAGTAATCTTACCGCATGGTTAGTGAAAATCATGTGGGTGTAACCGTTCACTATGCCCCAAACTTACATGAATCCTTGTATGGTTTCTGTATGGTTTGATAAACCATGTAGATAAACTATGCGAGCCCTGTTATATATGATTTTTAATGTTTTAAATTTGAAATAAAAGTCTTATGTTAACCCTATTTGGGTTTACATCAAATGAATAGTGGATTCACCTTTAGAAAGATCCCTCTTGAGACTATTTTCCCTTTTTAGATCCCTACTCTATCTGACCTCTAATTCATGTGTCGTCTATCTCATCAGATCTGTATCGGTAAAGCCTTGATTTCTTTTTATCCTTTGTCAATTTTTCTGGTTATCGATTAAGCTATTTGGATTTAAGATCATATGACCTAATATCCCATGATTCATTTTTTCTCTATATTTCTCCCAAACCAGGGTGAATCAGAGATTGATACTGGCTGATCTATCTAGCATTATCCTAAGGTAGGTGGTTTCATGTCTTTCTCTTATTTTCGAGTTGTTTATATAAGTCGGAGTGCAGCTCTCCCTATTTTAGGGTGGCTCCTTGAATTATAATTGAACATTTTTATTTCCTATTGTTGTTTCGATAATGAAATATGTTTTATAATGAATTTATTAGGTTTTATACCTATATTAAGGGCCACCCCATTGGTGAGTTCCCTTGGATGGCCTTTTAAGGAAGTTTGGACTAGGATGCCTCTGAGGAATGAATTTGTTTCTGTAACAGCCCTATATTTTACGAGATATATATTTTTTTATATATTATGTTGTACGCTACACCAATATGACCTTGCACTATACGCAACACCATATTATCTTGTAGTATACACAACACTATCCTTGGATCATGTTACACACAATTTCATGTTCGTTTGATAGTAGTTATTCTACGAAAAATTGAGTGTATATATATATATATAAATTCAATGTATAAATGAAATATGGTTGGATTCTATTATACAAAACAATGAAAGAGTATTTCAAAACATGGAACCCTGACTTGGCTTGCATTACACGCAATCACGACCTTCCTCTATAGCGTGTGTTGTATGCAATACCAGGTTTCACTAAACAACAATATATGGTTATAATATTATTATGAACTAGCCGTTATGAATAGTATCAACTACATTTTTAATTTTATAAAATTATTATTCATCTTACACATTTTATAGAACATGGTATGAGAACAAACTAAATTTTTCAGGTAAAATAAGTATTTTTCAAAAAATGCAGTTTCGCTGCCTTTTGATGGCGCTCCCACTTTAAATCTAGTTTTTTAAATGTCTATAAGTTCCATTTGACAACATAAAATTATTATTTGGAATCAGGATATAAAAATTTACTTTGGATAAAATTTTCATATTATTCTGATAACTTTCATATTTTAATGAATAGGAAAAACACGCTATATTTTAATTAAAAACAACATTTTTCATCGCAATAATTTATATGGTAAGATTATCTTTGTAATTGGTTTTAAAGTGTAATTAGAATATATTTTTACCATTTAATCCAATGTTGGTCATTGGAATTAATTTCACTTTGAAATTGGACATAAACAAGTGTCGATCATTTGATTGTTATTATTTCCTAAAAACATGCTATTTGTTTTGATAATGGGAATTAATATTAAAATTAATTAATTACACTTATATGTTTTTCATTTGAAAAAATAGACATCATTTTTGAATTCAGAATATCAAATATAGCCTAGGCTGAATTTTTGGTATTTTTCTGAAAAACTTCAATTTTTGATGAATAGTGAAACCACTTAGTGGTAGTAAAAAAAACTAACTCTTTCATTTAAATGGAATTTTTCCACTTCTGTGAATTGAATTTTAAAAATATATCATTCATTATTGTTATCAAGAAGAAAAATGTGGTTCAATAATATGAAAATAATTTTTGGTGAATAATAACTTTTGACTTTTATTTACTGCGGTTAAAGGTAAATAGGATAATTCAAGGTTAAAAGAATATTATAATAATTCAAAATTACCTTAACACTTGTACTAACTTTATTGAATGAGTAGTGTCCGACCATGGGTATCCTTGGGTCGATTTTGGGACCCCATTGAGCCACTTGATAGTGATAATGACAATTTGGATTAATTAATTTAATGCAAAGACAAAATTGACATTAACAAATATCTTTTAGTAATTAATTTTTATAAGGATTTATATGAATTATCTTTTCTACTATAAATATTCATTTGAAAACTAAAAATATATCCTACCTGGTGATATTTTATTTATAATTTTTATACATCAAATAAATTAAATTATTTATGACACAATAATGATGCAGTATTTACCTCATTAATAGATGATTTAAATAAATAAGATTATAATGATTAAAATATTATCCAAAACATGACCAATTCTGATTGGATGATTTTATTTCTACCATGAGTCGTCTTATCTTCATCTTTAATGATTTTTGGACCTTTTTAAACCGAATATAAGTTTATAATAAAATAATATTTACACAATTTCCAAAGGCGTTGTAACGCCCCGACCCCAGTTACCCAGAGTCGGTGCATTATTACATAACATTGGCATGATCACAAGAAAGATCAAATCTCGAAAGACCGATTGGTTTAGTAGCCTTGGAAACACTAGATATATTCATAAGTTTTACATTACATCATTAAACAAAAAACTACAACAACAACATATTGTCTCCATAATCCACACTCATATCCCCACATAATATCCCTGCAGGTCATTCATAACTTACTTCTTCACTTCCTGGGAAAAATAAAACAAAGAAAAGGGGTGAGCTCAAATGCCCAGTAAGGATAACAATATAGCGGAAACTTTCATAAATAAGAATAAACATTTAAGGCAATGTATAACTAAAACAAAATCCTTTTAAATATGAACTTTCAACATGGTATGGAATAAATAAAATGAAATAATGCCATTTACTTATTCACATGGATATTCTACTAATCGAATAATCACATGCAAAAATCAATAACCACTTTCATAATGTTGGAATGCATAATTCCATACTATCATAACCACATAGCCAAGGCCTCGTGCCAAGACTACAAATAAGATTTTGTCAAGGCCTTGTGCCAAGACACTAGTTTGTCTCATGAGACCTACCGATGAAATTGTTTTAGAAGATACTTACGTTTAAAATTGCTGAAATATACTCCAGTGTTTTTTTGAAAACTTTATGCAAGCTTTTGAAAACAAAATAAATAATTCTGAGACTACTCGACTAATTACAGGCCATGATGGGTCCACGCCCAATCCCTTCCTGTTTACCACACTCGAGAGTCGGGTTTTCTGAAAACATTTTTAAGCTTGCGTTAAATACGTATACATTTGCACTAGATTTTCATATATTTGAGAGATATATCTATTTTTTTGAAATCATTTAAAAGTCACATAATTATAAAATAAAACATTTACTTTGAAAATATTCTTATAAGCTTGTAAGGAAAACTTTGAAGATTTTATAACGGTAGAAAATAACCGCACTCGCCGTATAAGTTAAAAAAAACATTCTTACCTTAATTCTGTCGAAAAGGTTAAAAAGGACCTTGTTTTGAAAACGACAGAAAGATTCCTTTATAAACCTCTTATAAAAAGTCAAACAAGGGTATAAATGACTTTAACCCATATTCTTGTAAATAATAAATATGTTTTGAAATACATTTCGAAGAAACATGGATGTGGATGATAAAGAAATCCCAGTAGATTATTACGTATAAACAACCTCGGATAATGAAGAGATTGTGAAATAACCCTTACCTTGTACTTTTCCTTGGTTGGGGTAGGTTAACCTCCTGTATAATGGTGAAATAGTTGTTATTAAATTATACAAGAATCATATATATTAATATGATATCATATATGATCATTTAACATTGATTTGTTAATAATATCTTAGAATTATCGTCGTTTCGGGAGTTAACTTACTCATTTTCTTTTATATGTTTTGTTACATAAGCCATGGTTGTTGTATCTTATTAATATCCAGAATGATATCTAGTCCATAAACATCATTTTTAAATCATCAAATGATAATTATACTTGAATGGATATGATGGAGAATGAATCTCATCGCGTTCGTGGAGACGGTAGTCCGTACGTACGCACGGGCGACAATATCATTCTTTTGATATTAAAATAATATATAAATGGATGGTATATCATATATACAGAATAATTAACATGTTATATTTATTATTTACATGAGTTACACATCATTATTATACCCATCCAAATAATATTATATTGAATAACAATTACACCACGACGTGGAGACGGTAGTCCGTACGTACGCACGTATGGTGACATGTTATTCAAAGGGTGGATAGAATAATGAATATGGTTGTACCATATTTATAATAACATCACAGTATATGTGAGATACTGGAGTTATTATTTTAGAATGGTAAGAACAAGGGAAGAAGAAGTGGAAGAAGAAATGAATTTGGAGAAGGGTGGTGAAATCATTACCTCTTCTTCGGGTTCTTCCTTTTGATTTGATCAAAAGGGCTCCTTAGGTTGGCTTTCTGATCAAACTAAGGCCTCTAGGTTGTAGTGAGGGATGTTGGGAGAGTATTTGGGCAGAGTTTGTCCGATCCAAAAGGCTTTGAAGGTGTGAAGAAATGAGAAGGAGGAGTGCCCTTTTATAAGAGGGGTGAGGGGCACCTTTGCAAAAGCTAGAAATATTAATTTATAATAAATTGATATTCGGTTTCTAATGGCTCCAAAGCTTATTATTCAAAGGTTAAGGTGGGGATAGGTCTAAATACACCCAAACAATAGAATTTAGATAGGTTTGGGTACTTATATTAACCTTATCTTTAAGTATTAACTCTAAGTTAATTAGTTTCACTTTTACAATGTCTCTTTGTATTTTTATATAATATGGTTAATAAACTTACTATATACATCCAAGAGACCCCCAAGTGGTCCATTAATGATGAACCTATCCTGATATAAGTCTCTTGGCCGAAACTTAGATTTTTAGGAATTTAATATCAATTAATAATATAATATTTGTTTTAAGAACTCTTTTATGTCAATTTTGACACTATTCAATAGTTGATTTTTGTGAAACTCATAACAGATTGATTACTTCGAAAACAGTCAATTAAATAAATCCTAATATATCATATTATCCTAGAAAATTAGTTTAATTCATTAAAAGTTTCATATTATATTTTTTTGGGTATTTATAATATCAATTATTTTAATTTTTCACTATTATAGTAATTACTACCTCATCATTGTGTCATAAATAAAATAAATTATTTAATGTCTAAAAATTATAAATAAAATATAATTATGTAGGAAATCTTTTTATATTTCTAATGAATATTTATAATCTAAAATCCAACTTATATAACTCTATGTAACAATTGTTTTGCTAAAAGATATATGCTTGTATCATTTTTGTATTCATTTTGACTTAATTAAAATAAAGTGTCATTATCACTTACAAGTGGATCCATGGGGTCCCAAAATTGACACAAAGATGCCCATGGTCGACCATTTATCAACCAATAGGGTTAAGACACGTTTTAGGGTAATTTAGTATTATTATAATATTATTTTTTTAACCCTTATTTACCGGATTTACTCTTAACCATGGTAAATAAAATATTTACCGCAGTAATTATTCAAAATGTCTAAAAATAAAAGTTACCTATTTACACAATTTGAACATCCTGATTCCAAATATGGAATCCATTTTCCTAAATTCTAAACACAGAAGTGGCAGAAATTAATTTAAAATTAATTCCCGCTGTCAAAACAAAAAGCGTGTTTTTAAGAGATAATAACTATCAAAAGATTGACACTTGTTTATGTTCGGTTTAATTGTAAAATTATGTCCAATGACCAAAATTATATTAAATAGTAAAAATATATTCTAAATATACTTTAAAACCACTAAAATTCATAATTTATCACTATTAATTATTTTGATTAAAAAGTTGTTTTTAATTAAAATTTAGTAATTTTCACTATTCATCAAAATATGAAAGTTATCCGAAAAGTACCAAAATTTCACCTTAGGCTAAATTCGATATTCCGAATCCAAAAATGAAGTCCATTTCAAAATATAAAATATATATTATTTCAAAATTTAGGTATTACTATTCATAACGGCCAGTTTGATTGGTTGTGGTGTGTGTTAAAACTCGAAGTTGCGTACAACACACGCTACTGTTTTATTCAAAGGAAAGCGTACCGTGGAAGCTTGGGAAGTTTCATTTTAAATTTTTTGATGTCTCCATTTAGTCAAAAAGTTTAAAATATTGTATTTAAAAAGGTTTCACTATCAAAAGTTGATAAAAGTGCAATACTGAAAATGAATCTGTTCTTGCATTATGACTAAGAAACTCATAATATGGATTCTAAAATTATAAAGTTTAAAATTTAGTTAATACTATTCATGACCTCTTTTAATGGTTTTTTTGGTAAGTCATGGTGCAATTGAACTCGGTGTTGCGTGTAGTGCAAGTTATTGAATTATTTTGAAGAAATAACACACTATGAAATCTTGGGGTGTTACATTCTCCCCTCCTTCAATAAATTGCGTCCTCGCAATTTGAAATTGTTCTTCGAAAATAAAAGGTTGAAAATAGAAAATATATTTGTGGGAAAACCCACATCGGAAATTGGGTTACTAAAATTTAGTCTTAATATGAGGAAAAGAGAAATGAAAAGGGTCACCACCAAATTATGATCTTGATTAGGAGAACATTGGTGGCAATTAGAGACATATAATTGGAGGAAAAACGTAAATATTTATAGGTAGTGATTGAGGTCACAATCACAAAAAAGTATAAAATTGAGGTCCTTAAACTCATCAATCTATGATGATTTGAAGTACCATCGGTTCAACAAAATATAGGGTATTGGGATAACACATTTTTGACGTTTCAAAATATCTTAGTTGAAATCCCACATCGAAAAATGAATTAATGAGGCCTCTATTTAAAATAAAGAGTGGAAAGTATGAAGATTACCGAAAATAACACATACTAGGGTTCCATGTAGGAAAATATGGATATGGAGGAGAAATCTAACCATCAATTATCTGATGGAGAGTGGTAGAGAACATGGCTATGAAAAGGCCAACAATCCCAAAGCCATAAATTAGTGATGATTTAAGGTGCCATCTAGGGAAACATTTTTGTTCTAAGTTCCTTTTATTAATGTAGAGGAATTTATTTATGAGATTGGCTAAGATCATAAGGAGATATACTTACTTTATAATCAGAGTTTTATCCATTAATAAGTTTCTACCACAAACTCATCTTTCACTCTAAAAGATAATAGAATGTAATTTTTTATTTATTTATACTATTCGTACATGGTTCTAAAATAAATGAATTTATAATTCATCTACCAGATCTTTAAAAAAAACAACATTATTTAATCCAGGACATCTCATGGGCCAGTGGTAGGTGATACACCCTTGTCGCCCTTCAGTTGCGGGTTCAAGTCTCGCAGCCTTGCCGGACGCGACGGGTTGCCGCCCAACCTCCGGGTTTTCCTTTTATGGTAATCCAAAATAATCCAAACTAGAACTATCCAAAATACTTCTGTCCAAACTCACAGTCCAACATTTATAAGGAAGGTAAACATAATATAGATCCTTTTTACCCCGCAATAGCATATGAATACCTTCATCTTGTATTCTTTTAATAAACTGAAACATCTTGAATTACCATATTCCTTATTGATTACATTCATGCTCCCCTATTCCATATAGAATGATGGATATACTTCATTAATCCAAAAATGTTTTAAAACCCAACAATGATGGAATATACAAACCATTAATTAGTTCCAAGGTAGTCAAGAATATCAAATATAATTTATCCAAAACAATCACATATTATTCCAAAATCACTACCTCAGTATCAGAACTATATTATGATTTATCATTCTCTCAACCATATATTTTCCAAAAATTTATCCTGCTATTGAGTCACTTTTCTTTGTTCCAAATAATCTCAAGTCCTTAATGAAATAGTACTGCAGTACAATCCTTATATACTCCATAATTATTATAACAAGTACATTGTTGATACAACACTCAATTGACATAATCAACATAAGAACTCTAATCATTCCTCTTCATTTGTGGTAGTATCATAACTTGGTTATTATCCAATAACATCATTTGCGGCATAGTCTGATGACTGGGACATAGGTTCGCGTAGTGTCCAAACTCCTTGCAAATGAAGCATTGTACATTTAAAACCATTTTCTTACCCTTGCAGTCACGTACTTTGTGCCCTTTTCCTCCACACTTATAACAAACTCCCATTCCTTTCAGGCAAGTTCCAGGGTGTTTCTTTCCACAGTTACCACATATGGGAAAATTCTTCTTTTCCCTCTTCCCTTTATCCATCTTTCTCTCTTCCATCCTTTTCTTCTCTTGCTTCCCTTCAAAGCCATAGGACTCAGTAAACTCTTTACATATCTTATCAGCACATGATATTATTTCTTCATATGATGATAATACATGGGAGACTATTTCTCTTATAAATTCTAGCTTAAGACCATGAAAGATATGATCCTTCCTTCTCTTTGAATCATGTGTATTTCTGGAGTTCTCATTCCTTCTACTGGGCGCCATTTCTATACCATGGCATAAACTAGATCAGTTTATGAATCAAAACACATAATACCATACTTATAAAACACTTAACATAAATTGAACTATTTATGGATATAATCCATAATCATAAGAATGTTTTCTTTGAGGATGTATATACTCATAATCCCTTCAAAATGATATGTAAAGAAAATGAGAGTTATCCTAAGCATATCCCCCGGGAGTGTCGTAACCAAGAGTGCAGCAAGGCCCGTTGTTGTGCACCAGTTCCCGTTCGAGTCTAGCTCAAAGCGGTGTTTTCGGGTTTTACCCCTAGGTACATCTGTGCCAGAGCCGCCTCTACCTTCTCGTATCCAGACAGGGATGTATTGCTCGGAAAACTCACAAAATCTCTACAATACCAAAATTCTAGGAAGTTCTTCTATACTAATCCTCAAAGTTCATCTTAGGTCTACGTGCTCTAATCAGAGTTTATCTAAATCTAGCTTCCAAGGTTTGTACTAAACTTCCTCTGATACCAACTGTAACGCCCCGACCCCAGTTACCCAGAGTCGGTTCATTATTACATAAAATTGGCATGATGACAAGAAAGATCAAATCTCGAAAGACCGATTGGTTTAGTAGCCTTGGAAACACTAGATATATTCATAAGTTTTACATTACATCATTAAACGAAAAACTACTACAACAACATATTGTCTCCATAATCCACACTCATATCCCCACATAATATCCCTGCAGGTCATTCATAACTTACTTCTTCACTTCCTGGGAAAAATAAAACAAAGAAAAGGGGTGAGCTCAAATGCCCAGTAAGGATAACAATATAGCGGAAACTTTCATAAATAAGAATAAACATTTAAGGCAATGTATAACTAAAACAAAAGCCTTTTAAATATGAACTTTCAACAAGGTATGGCATAAATAAAATGAAATAATGCCATTTACTTATTCACATGGATATTCTACTAATCGAATAATCACATGCAAAAATCAATAACCACTTTCATAATGTTGGAATGCATAATGCCAGACTATCATAACCACATAGCCAAGGCCTCGTGCCAAGACTACAAATAAGATTTTGTCAAGGCCTTGTGCCAAGACACTAGTTTGTCTCATGAGACCTACCGATGAAATTGTTTTAGAAGATACTTACGTTTAAAATTGCTGAAATATACTCCAGTGTTTTTTTGAAAACTTTATGCAAGCTTTTGAAAACAAAATAAATAATTCTGAGACTACTCGACTAATTACAGGCCATGATGGGTCCACGCCCAATCCCTTCCTGTCTACCACACTCGAGAGTCGGGTTTTCTGAAAACATTTTTAAGCTTGCGTTAAATACGTATACATTTGCACTGGATTTTCATATATTTGAGAGAAATATCTATTTTTTTGAAATCATTTAAAAGTCACATAATTATAAAATAAAACATTTACTTTGAAAATATTCTTATAAGCTTGTAAGGAAAACTTTTAAGATTTTATAACGGCAGAAAATAACCGCACTCGCCGTATAAGTTAAAAAAACATTCTTACCTTAATTCTGTCGAAAAGGTTAAAAAGGACCTTGTTTTGAAAACGACGGAAAGATTCCTTTATAAACCTCTTATAAAAAGTCAAACAAGGGTATAAATGACTTTAACCCATATTCTTGTAAATAATAAATATGTTTTGAAATACATTTCGAAGAAACATGGATGTGGATGATAAAGAAATCCCAGTAGATTATTACGTATAAACAACCTCGGATAATGAAGAGATTGTGAAATAACCCTTACCTTGTACTTTTCCTTGGTTGGGGTAGGTTAACCTCCTGTATAATGGTGAAATAGTTGTTATTAAATTATACAAGAATCATATATATTAATATGATATCATATATGATCTTTTAACATTGATTTGTTAATAATATCTTAGAATTATCGTCGTTTCGGGAGTTAACTTACTCATTTTCTTTTATATGTTTTGTTACATAAGCCATGGTTGTTGTATCTTATTCATATCCAGAATGATATCTAGTCCTTAAACATCATTTTTAAATCATCAAATGATAATTATACTTGAATGGATATTATGGAGAATGAATCTCATCGCGTTCGTGGAGACGGTAGTCCGTACGTACGCACGAGCGACAATATCATTATTTTGATATTAAAATAATATATAAATGGATGGTATATCATATATACAGAATAATTAACATGTTATATTTATTATTTACATGAGTTACACATCATTATTATACCCATCCAAATAATATTATATTGAATAACAATTACACCACGACGTGGAGATGGTAGTCCGTACGTACGCACGTATGGTGACATGTTATTCAAAGGGTGGATAGAATAATGAATATGGTTGTACCATATTTATAATAACATCACAGTATATGTGAGATACTGGAGTTATTATTTTAGAATGGTAAGAACAAGGGAAGAAGAAGTGGAAGAAGAAATGAATTTGGAGAAGGGTGGTGAAATCATTACCTCTTCTTCGGGTTCTTCCTTTTGATTTGATCAAAAGGGCTCCTTAGGTTGGCTTTCTGATCAAACTAAGGCCTCTAGGTTGTAGTTAGGGATGTTGGGAGAGTATTGGGAAGAGTTTGGCCGAACCAAAAGGCTTTGAAGGTGTGAAGAAATGAGAAGGAGGAGTGCCCTTTTATAAGAGGGGTGAGGGGCACCTTTGGAAAAGCTAGAAATATTAATTTATAATAAATTCATATTCGGTTTCTAATGGCTCCAAAGCTTATTATTCAAAGGTTAAGGTGGGGATAGGTCGAAAACCACCCAACCAATAGAATTTATACAGGTTTGGGTACTTATATTAACCTTATCTTTAAGTATTAACTCTAAGTTAATTAGTTTCACTTTTACAATGTCTCTTTGTATTTTTATATAATATGGTTAATAAACTTACTATATACATCCAAGTGACCCCCAAGTGGTCCATTAATGATGAACCTCTCCTTATATAAGTCTCTTGGCCGAACCTTAGATTTTTAGGAATTTAATATCAATTAATAATATAATATTTGTTTTAAGAACTCTTTTATGTCAATTTTGACACTATTCAATAGTTGATTTTTGTGAAACTCATAACAGATTGATTACTTCGAAAAAAGTCAATCAAATCAATCCTAATATATCATATTATCCTAGAAAATTTGTTTAATTCATTAAAAGTTTCATATTATATTTTTTTGGGTATTTATAATATCAACTATTTTAATTTTTCACTATTATAGTAATTACTGCCTCATCATTGTGTCATAAATAAAATAAATTATTTAATGTCTAAAAATTATAAATAAAATATCATTATGTAGGAAATCTTTTTATATTTCTAATGAATATTTATAATCTAAAATCCAACTTATATAACTCTATGTAACAATTGTTGTTCTAAAAGATATATGCTTGTGTCATTTTTGTATTCATTTTGACTTAATTAAAATAAAGTGTCATTATCACTTACAAGTGGATCCATGGGGTCCCAAAATTGACACAAAGATGCCCATGGTCGACCATTTATCAACCAATAGGGTTAAGACACGTTTTGGGGTAATTTAGTATTATTATAATATTATTTTTTTAACCCTTATTTACCGGATTTACCCTTAACCATGGTAAATAAAATATTTACCGCAGTAATTATTCAAAATGTCTAAAAATAAAAGTTACCTATTTACACAATTTGAACATCCTGATTCCAAATATGGAATCCATTTTCCTAAATTCTAAACACAGAAGTGGCCGAAATTAATTTAAAATTAATTTCCGCTGTCAAAACAAAAAGCGTGTTTTTAAGAGATAATAACTATCAAAAGATTGACACTTGTTTATGTTCGGTTTAATTGTAAAATTATGTCCAATGACCAAAATTATATTAAATGGTAAAAATATATTATAAATATACTTTAAAACCACTAAGATTCATAATTTATCACTATTAATTATTTTGATTAAAAAGTTGTTTTTAATTAAAATTTAGTAATTTTCACTATTCATCAAAATATGAAAGTTATCCGAAAAGTACCAAAATTTCACCTTAGGCTAAATTCGATATTCCGAATCCAAAAATGAAGTCCATTTCAAAATATAAAATATATATTATTTCAAAATTTAGGTATTACTATTCATAACAGCCAGTTTGATTGGTTGTGGTGTGTGTTAAAACTCGAAGTTGCGTACAACACACGCCACTGTTTTATTCAAAGGAAAGCGTACCGTGGAAGCTTGGGAAGTTTCATTTTAAATATTTTGATGTCTTCATTTAGCCAAAAAGTTTAAAATATTGTATTTAAAAAGGTTTCACTATCAAAAGTTGATAAAAGTGCAATACTGAAAATGAATCTGTTCTTGCATTATGACTAAGAAACTCATAATATGGATTCTAAAATTATAAAGTTTAAAATTTAGTTAATACTATTAATGACCTCTTTTAATGTTTTTTTTGGTAAGTCATGGTGCAATTGAACTCGGTGTTGCGTGTAGTGCAAGTTATTAAATTATTTTTAAGAAATAACACACTATGAAATCTTGGGGTGTTACATTCTCCCCTCCTTCAATAAATTGCGTCCTCGCAATTTTAAATTGTTCTTCGAAAATAAAAGGTTGAAAATAGAAAATATATTTGTGGGAAAACCCACATCGGAAATTGGGTTACTAAAATTTAGTCTTAATATGAGGAAAAGAGAAATGAAAAGGGTCACCACCAAATTATGATCTTGATTAGGAGAACATTGGTGGAAATTAGAGACATATAATTGGAGGAAAAAGGTAAATATTTATAGGTAGTGATTGAGGTCACAATCACAAAAAAGTATAAAATTGAGGTCCTTAAACTCATCAATCTATGATGATTTGAAGTACCATCGGTTCAACAAAATATAGGGTATTGGGATAACACATTTTTGACGTTTCAAAATATCTTAGTTGAAATCCCACATCGAAAAATGAATTAATGAGGCCTCTATTTAAAATAAAGAGTGGAAAGTATGAAGATTAACGAAAATAACACATACTAGGGTTCCATGTAGGAAAATATGGATATGGAGGAGAAATCTAACCATCAATTATCTGATGGAGAGTGGTAGAGAACATGGCTATGAAAAGGCCAACAATCCCAAAGCCATAAATTAGTGATGATTTAAGGTACCATCTAGGGAAACATTTTTGTTCTAAGTTCCTTTTATTGATGTTGAGGAATTTATTTATGAGATTGGCTAAGATCATAAGGAGATATACTTACTTTATAATCAGAGTTTTATCCATTAATAAGTTTCTACCACAAACTCATCTTTCACTCTAAAAGATAATAGAATGTAATTTTTTATTTATTTATACTATTCGTACAGGGTTCCAAAATAAATGAATTTATAATTCATCTACCAGATCTTTAAAAAAAACAACATTATTTAATCCAGGACATCTCATGGGCCAGTGGTAGGTGATACACCCTTGTCGCCCTTCAGTTGCGGGTTCAAGTCTCGCAGCCTTGCCGGACGCGACGGGTTGCCGCCCAACCTCCGGGTTTTCCTTTTATGGTAATCCAAAATAATCCAAACTAGAACTATCCAAAATACTTCTGTCCAAACTCACAGTCGAACATTTATAAGGAAGGTAAACATAATATAGATCCTTTTTACCCCGCAATAGCATATGAATACCTTCATCTTGTATTCTTTTAATAAACTGAAACATCTTGAATTACCATATTCCTTATTGATTACATTCATGCTCCCCTATTCCATATAGAATGCTGGATATACTTCATTAATCCAAAAATGTTTTAAACCCCAACAATGATGGAATATACAAACCATTAATTAGTTCCAAGGTAGTCAAGAATATCCAATATAATTTATCCAAAACAATCACATATTATTCCAAAATCACTACCTCAGTATCAGAACTATATTATGATTTATCATTCTCTCAACCATATATTTTCCAAAAATTTATCCTGCTATTGAGTCACTTTTCTTTGTTCCAAATAATCTCAAGTCCTTAATAAAATAGTACTGCAGTACAATCCTTATATACTCCATAATTATTATAACAAGTACATTGTTGATACAACACTCAATTGACATAATCAACATAAGAACTCTAATCATTCCTCTTCATCTGTGGTAGTATCATAACTTGGTTATTATCCAATAACATCATTTGCGGCATAGTCTGATGACTGGGACATAGGTTCGTGTAGTGTCCAAACTCCTTGCAAATGAAGCATTGTACATTTAAAACCATTTTCTTACCCTTGCAATCACGTACTTTGTGCCCTTTTCCTCCACACTTATAACAAACTCCCATTCCTTTCAGGCAAGTTCCAGGGTGTTTCTTTCCACAGTTACCACATATGAGAAAATTCTTCTTTTCCCTCTTCCCTTTATCCAACTTTCTCTCTTCCATCCTTTTCTCCTCTTGCTTCCCTTCAAATCCATAGGACTCAGTAAACTCTTTACATATCTTACCAACACATGATATTTTTTCTTCATATGATGATAATACATGGGATACTATTTCTCTTATAAATTCTAGCTTAAGACCATGAAAGATATGATCCTTCCTTCTCTTTGAATCATGTGTATTTCTGGAGTTCTCATTCCTTCTACTGGGCGCCATTTCTATACCATGGCATAAACTAGATCAGTTTATGAATCAAAACACATAATCCCATACTTATAAAACACTTAACATAAATTGAACTATTTATGGATATAATCCATAATCATAAGAATGTTTTATTTGAGGATGTATATACTCATAATCCCTTCAAAATGATATGTAAAGAAAATGAGAGTTATCCTAAGCATATCCCCCCGGAGTGTCGTAACCAAGAGTGCAGCAAGGCCCGTTGTCGTGCACCAGTTCCCGTTCGAGTCTAGCTCAAAGCGGTGTTTTCGGGTTTTACCCCTAGGTACATCTGTGCCAGAGCCGCCTCTACCTGCTCGTATCCAGACATGGATGTATTGCTCGGAAAACTCACAAAATCTCTACAATACCAAAATTCTAGGAAGTTCTTCTATACTAATCCTCAAAGTTCATCTTAGGTCTACGTGCTCTAATCAGAGTTTATCTAAATCTAGCTTCCAAGGTTTGTACTAAACTTCCTCTGATACCAACTGTAACGCCGCGACCCCAGTTACCCAGAGTCGGTGCATTATTACATAACATTGGCATGATCACAAGAAAGATCAAATCTCGAAAGACCAATTGGTTTAGTAGCCTTGGAAACACTAGATATATTCATAAGTTTTACATTACATCATTAAACGAAAAACTACTACAACAACATATTGTCTCCATAATCCACACTCATATCCCCACATAATATCCCTGCATGTCATTCATAACTTACTTCTTCACTTCCTGGGAAAAATAAAACAAAGAAAAGGGGTGAGCTCAAATGCCCAGTAAGGATAACAATATAGCGGAAACTTTCATAAATAAGAATAAACATTTAAGGCAATGTATAACTAAAACAAAAGCCTTTTAAATATGAACTTTCAACATGGTATGGCATAAATAAAATGAAATAATGCCATTTACTTATTCACATGGATATTCTACTAATCGAATAATCACATGCAAAAATCAATAACCACTTTCATAATGTTGGAATGCATAATGCCAGACTATCATAACCACATAGCCAAGGCCTCGTGCCAAGACTACAAATAAGATTTTGTCAAGGCCTTGTGCCAAGACACTAGTTTGTCTCATGAGACCTACCAATGAAATTGTTTTAGAAGATACTTACGTTTAAAATTGCTGAAATATACTCCAGTGTTTTTTTGAAAACTTTATGCATGCTTTTGAAAACAAAATAAATAATTCTGAGACTACTCGACTAATTACAGGCCATGATGGGTCCACGCCCAATCCCTTCCTGTCTACCACACTCGAGAGTCGGGTTTTCTGAAAACATTTTTAAGCTTGCGTTAAATACGTATACATTTGCACTGGATTTTCATATATTTGAGAGAAATGTCTATTTTTTTGAAATCATTTAAAAGTCACATAATTATAAAATAAAACATTTACTTTGAAAATATTCTTATAAGCTTGTAAGGAAAACTTTGAAGATTTTATAACGGCAGAAAATAACCGCACTCGCCGTATAAGTTAAAAAAACATTCTTACCATAATTCTGTCGAAAAGGTTAAAAAGGACCTTGTTTTGAAAACGACGGAAAGATTCCTTTATAAACCTCTTATAAAAAGTCAAACAAGGGTATAAATGACTTTAACCCATATTCTTGTAAATAATAAATATTTTTTGAAATACATTTCGAAGAAACATGGATGTGGATGATAAAGAAATCCCAGTAGATTATTACGTATAAACAACCTCGGATAATGAAGAGATTGTGAAATAACCCTTACCTTGTACTTTTCCTTGGTTGGGGTAGGTTAACCTCCTGTATAATGGTGAAATAGTTGTTATTAAATTATACAAGAATCATATATATTAATATGATATCATATATGATCTTTTAACATTGATTTGTTAATAATATCTTAGAATTATCGTCGTTTCAGGAGTTAACTTACTCATTTTCTTTTATATGTTTTGTTATATAAGCCATGGTTGTTGTATATTATTCATATCCAGAATGATATCTAGTCCTTAAACATCATTTTTAAATCATCAAATGATAATTATACTTGAATGGATATGATGGAGAATGAATCTCATCGCGTTCGTGGAGACGGTAGTCCGTACGTACGCACGAGCGACAATATCATTCTTTTGATATTAAAATAATATATAAATGGATGGTATATCATATATACAGAATAATTAACATGTTATATTTATTATTTACATGAGTTACACATCATTATTATACCCATCCAAATAATATTATATTGAATAACAATTACACCACGACGTGGAGACGGTAGTCCGTACGTACGCATGTATGGTGACATGTTATTCAAAGGGTGGATAGTATAATGAATATGGTTGTACCATATTTATAATAACATCACAGTATATGTGAGATACTGGAGTTATTATTTTAGAATGGTAAGAACAAGGGAAGAAGAAGTGGAAGAAGAAATGAATTTGGAGAAGGGTGGTGAAATCATTACCTCTTCTTCGGGTTCTTCCTTTTGATTTGATCAAAAGGGCTCCTTAGGTTGGCTTTCTGATCAAACTAAGGCCTCTAGGTTGTAGTGAGGGATGTTGGGAGAGTATTTGGGCAGAGTTTGTCCGAACCAAAAGGCTTTGAAGGTGTGAAGAAATGAGAAGGAGGAGTGCCCTTTTATAAGAGGGGTGAGGGGCACCTTTGCAAAAGCTAGAAATATTAATTTATAATAAATTGATATTCGGTTTCTAATGGCTCCAAAGCTTATTATTCAAAGGTTAAGGTGGGGATAGGTCAAAATCCACCCAAACAATAGAATTTAGACAGGTTTGGGTACTTATATTAACCTTATCTTTAAGTAATAACTCTAAGTTAATTAGTTTCACTTTTACAATGTCTCTTTGTATTTTTATATAATATGGTTAATAAACTTACTATATACATCCAAGCGACCCCCAAGTGGTCCATTAATGATGAACCTATCTTGATATAAGTCTCTAGGCCGAAACGTAGATTTTTAGGAATTTAATATCAATTAATAATATAATATTTGTTTTAAGAACTCTTTTATGTCAATTTTGACACTATTCAATAGTTGATTTTTGTGAAACTCATAACAGATTGATTACTTCGAAAACAGTCAATTAAATAAATCCTAATATATCATATTATCCTAGAAAATTAGTTTAATTCATTAAAAGTTTCATATTATATTTTTTTGGGTATTTATAATATCAATTATTTTAATTTTTCACTATTATAGTAATTACTACCTCATCATTGTGTCATAAATAAAATAAATTATTTAATGTCTAAAAATTATAAATAAAATATAATTATGTAGGAAATCTTTTTATATTTCTAATGAATATTTATAATCTAAAATCCAACTTATATAACTCTATGTAACATTTTTTTTGCTAAAAGATATATGCTGGTGTCATTTTTGTATTCATTTTGACTTAATTAAAATAAAGTGTCATTATCACTTACAAGTGGATCCATGGGGTCCCAAAATTGACACAAAGATGCCCATGGTCGACCATTTATCAAGAAATAGGGTTAAGACACGTTTTAGGGTAATTTAGTATTATTATAATATTATTTTGTTTACCCTTATTTACCGGATTTACCCTTAACCATGGTAAATAAAATATTTACCGCAGTAATTATTCAAAATGTCTAAAAATAAAAGTTACCTATTTACACAATTTGAACATCCTGATTCCAAATATGGAATCCATTTTCCTAAATTCTAAACACAGAAGTGGCAGAAATTAATTTAAAATTAATTCCCGCTGTCAAAACAAAAAGCGTGTTTTTTTGAGATAATAACTATCAAAAGATTGACACTTGTTTATGTTCGGTTTAATTGTAAAATTATGTCCAATGACCAACATTATATTAAATGGTAAAAATATATTCTAAATATACTTTAAAACCACTAAAATTCATAATTTATCGCTATTAATTATTTTGATTAAAAAGTTGTTTTTAATTAAAATTTAGTAATTTTCACTATTCATCAAAATATGAAAGTTATCCGAAAAGTACCAAAATTTCACCTTAGGCTAAATTCGATATTCCGAATCCAAAAATGAAGTCCATTTCAAAATATAAAATATATATTATTTCAAAATTTAGGTATTACTATTCATAACGGCCAGTTTGATTGGTTGTGGTGTGTGTTAAAACTCGAAGTTGCGTACAACACACATTACTGTTTTATTCAAAGGAAAGCGTACCGTGGAAGCTTGGGAAGTTTCATTTTAAATTTTTTGATGTCTCCATTTAGTCAAAAAGTTTAAAATATTGTATTTAAAAAGGTTTCACTATCAAAAGTTGATAAAAGTGCAATACTGAAAATGAATCTGTTCTTGCATTATGACTAAGAAACTCATAATATGGATTCTAAAATTATAAAGTTTAAAATTTAGTTAATACTATTCATGACCTCTTTTAATGGTTTTTTTTGGTAAGTCATGGTGCAATTGAACTTGGTGTTGCGTGTAGTGCAAGTTATTCAATTATTTTGAAGAAATAACACACTATGAAATCTTGGGGTGTTACATTCTCCCCTCCTTCAATAAATTGCGTCCTCGCAATTTGAAATTGTTCTTCGAAAATAAAAGGTTGAAAATAGAAAATATATTTGTGGGAAAACCCACATCGGAAATTGGGTTACTAAAATTTAGTCTTAATATGAGGAAAAGAGAAATGAAAAGGGTCACCACCAAATTATGATCTTGATTAGGAGAGCATTGGTGGCAATTAGAGACATATAATTGGAGGAAAAACGTAAATATTTATAGGTAGTGATTGAGGTCACAATCACAAAAAAGTATAAAATTGAGGTCCTTAAACTCATCAATCTATGATGATTTGAAGTACCATCGGTTCAACAAAATATAGGGTATTGGGATAACACATTTTTGACGTTTCAAAATATCTTAGTTGAAATCCCACATCGAAAAATGAATTAATGAGGCCTCTATTTAAAATAAAGAGTGGAAAGTATGAAGATTACCGAAAATAACACATACTAGGGTTCCATGTAGGAAAATATGGATATGGAGGAGAAATCTAACCATCAATTATCTGATGGAGAGTGGTAGAGAACATGGCTATGAAAAGGCCAACAATCCCAAAGCCATAAATTAGTGATGATTTAAGGTACCATCTAGGGAAACATTTTTGTTCTAAGTTCCTTTTATTAATGTTGAGGAATTTATTTATGAGATTGGCTAAGATCATAAGGAGATATACTTACTTTATAATCAGAGTTTTATCCATTAATAAGTTTCTACCACAAACTCATCTTTCACTCTAAAAGATAATAGAATGTAATTTTTTATTTATTTATACTATTCGTACAGGGTTACAAAATAAATGAATTTATAATTCATCTACCAGATCTTTAAAAAAAACAACATTATTTAATCCAGGACATCTCATGGGCTAGTGGTAGGTGATACACCCTTGTCGCCCTTCAGTTGCGGGTTCAAGTCTCGCAGCCTTGCCGGACGCGACGGGTTGCCGCCCAACCTCCGGGTTTTCCTTTTATGGTAATCCAAAATAATCCAAACTAGAACTATCCAAAATACTTCTATCCAAACTCACAATCCAACATTTATAAGGAAGGTAAACATAATATAGATCCTTTTTACCCCGCAATAGCATATGAATACCTTCATCTTTTTTTCTTTTAATAAACTGAAACATCTTGAATTACCATATTCCTTATTGATTACATTCATGCTCCCCTATTCCATATAGAATGCTGGATATACTTCATTAATCCAAAAATGTTTTAAACCCCAAAAATGATGGAATATACAAACCATTAATTAGTTCCAAGGTAGTCAAGAATATCCAATATAATTTATCCAAAACAATCACATATTATTCCAAAATCACTACCTCAGTATCAGAATTATATTATGATTTATCATTCTCTCAACCATATATTTTCCAAAAATTTATCCTGCTATTGAGTCACTTTTCTTTGTTCCAAATAATCTCAAGTCCTTAATGAAATAGTACTGCAGTACAATCCTTATATACTCCATAATTATTTTAACAAGTACATTGTTGATACAACACTCAATTGACATAATCAACATAAGAACTCTAATCATTCCTCTTCATTTGTGGTAGTATCATAACTTGGTTATTATCCAATAACATCATTTGCGGCATAGTCTGATGACTGGGACATAGGTTCGTGTAGTGTCCAAACTCCTTGCAAATGAAACATTGTACATTTAAAACCATTTTCTTACCCTTGCAGTCACGTACTTTGTGCCCTTTTCCTCCACACTTATAACAAACTCCCATTCCTTTCAGGCAAGTTCCAGGGTGTTTCTTTCCACAGTTACCACATATGGGAAAATTCTTCTTTTCCCTCTTCCCTTTATCCATCTTTCTCTCTTCCATCCTTTTCTTCTCTTGCTTCCCTTCAAATCCATAGGACTCAGTAAACTCTTTACATATCTTATCAACACATGATATTATTTCTTCATATGATGATAATACATGGGAGACTATTTCTCTTATAAATTCTAGCTTAAGACCATGAAAGATATGATCCTTCCTTCTCTTTGAATCATGTGTATTTCTGGAGTTCTCATTCCTTCTACTGGGCGCCATTTCTATACCATGGCATAAACTAGATCAGTTTATGAATCAAAACACATAATCCCATACTTATAAAACACTTAACATAAATTGAACTATTTATGGATATAATCCATAATCATAAGAATGTTTTCTTTGAGGATGTATATACTCATAATCCCTTCAAAATGATATGTAAAGAAAATGAGAGTTATCCTAAGCATATCCCCCGGGAGTGTCATAACCAAGAGTGCAGCAAGGCCCGTTGTCGTGCACCAGTTCCCGTTCGAGTCTAGCTCAAAGCGGTGTTTTCGGGTTTTACCCCTAGGTACATCTGTGCCAGAGCCGCCTCTACCTGCTCGTATCCAGACAGGAATGTATTGCTCGGAAAACTCACAAAATCTCTACAATACCAAAATTCTAGGAAGTTCTTCTATACTAATCCTCAAAGTTCATCTTAGGTCTACGTGCTCTAATCAGAGTTTATCTAAATCTAGCTTCCAAGGTTTGTACTAAACTTCCTCTGATACCAACTGTAACGCCCAGACCCCAGTTACCCAGAGTCAGTGCATTATTACATAACATTGGCATGATCACAAGAAAGATCAAATCTCGAAAGACCGATTGGTTTAGTAGCCTTGGAAACACTAGATATATTCATAAGTTTTACATTACATCATTAAATGAAAAACTACTACAACAACATATTGTCTCCATAATCCACACTCATATCCCCACATAATATCCCTGCAGATCATTCATAACTTACTTCTTCACTTCCTGGGAAAAATAAAACAAAGAAAAGGGGTGAGCTCAAATGCCCAGTAAGGATAACAATATAGCGGAAACTTTCATAAATAAGAATAAACATTTAAGGCAATGTATAACTAAAACAAAATCCTTTTAAATATGAACTTTCAACATGGTATGGCATAAATAAAATGAAATAATGCCATTTACTTATTCACATGGATATTCTACTAATCGAATAATCACATGCAAAAATCAATAACCACTTTCATAATGTTGGAATGCATAATGCCAGACTATCATAACCACATAGCCAAGGCCTCGTGCCAAGACTACAAATAAGATTTTTTCAAGGCCTTGTGCCAAGACACTAGTTTGTCTCATGAGACCTACCGATGAAATTGTTTTAGAAGATACTTACGTTTAAAATTGCTGAAATATACTCCAGTGTTTTTTTGAAAACTTTATGCAAGCTTTTGAAAACAAAATAAATAATTCTGAGACTACTCGACTAATTACAGGCCATGATGGGTCCACGCCCAATCCCTTTTTGTCTACCACACTCGAGAGTCGGGTTTTCTGAAAACATTTTTAAGCTTGCGTTAAATACGTATACATTTGCACTGGATTTTCATATATTTGAGAGAAATATCAATTTTTTTGAAATCATTTAAAAGTCACATAATTATAAAATAAAACATTTACTTTGAAAATATTCTTATAAGCTTGTAAGGAAAACTTTGAAGATTTTATAACGGCAGAAAATAACCGCACTCGCCGTATAAGTTAAAAAAACATTCTTACCTTAATTCTGTCGAAAAGGTTAAAAAGGACCTTGTTTTGAAAACGACGGAAAGATTCCTTTATAAAACTCTTATAAAAAGTCAAACAAGGGTATAAATGACTTTAACCCATATTCTTGTAAATAATAAATATGTTTTGAAATACATTTCGAAGAAACATGGATGTGGATGATAAAGAAATCTCAGTAGATTATTACGTATAAACAACCTCGGATAATGAAGAGATTGTGAAATAAACCTTACCTTGTACTTTTCCTTGGTTGGGGTAGGTTAACCTCCTGTATAATGGTGAAATAGTTGTTATTAAATTATACAAGAATCATATATATTAATATGATATCATATATGATCTTTTAACATTGATTTGTTAATAATATCTTAGAATTATCGTAGTTTCGGGAGTTAACTTACTCATTTTATTTTATATGTTTTGTTACATAAGCCATGGTTGTTGTATCTTATTCATATCCAGAATGATATCTAGTCCTTAAAAATCATTTTTAAATCATCAAATGATAATTATACTTGAATGGATATGATGGAGAATGAATCTCATCGCGTTCGTGGAGACGGTAGTCCGTACGTACGCACGAGCGACAATATCATTCTTTTGATATTAAAATAATATATAAATGGATAGTATATCATATATACAGAATAATTAACATGTTATATTTATTATTTACATGAGTTACATATCATTATTATACCCATCCAAATAATATTATATTGAATAACAATTACACCACGACGTGGAGACGGTAGTCCGTACGTACGCACGTATGGTGACATGTTATTCAAAGGGTGGATAGAATAATGAATATGGTTGTACCATATTTATAATAACATCACAGTATATGTGAGATACTGGAGTTATTATTTTAGAATGGTAAGAACAAGGGAAGAAGAAGTGGAAGAAGAAATGAATTTGGAGAAGGGTGGTGAAATCATTACCTCTTCTTCGGGTTCTTCCTTTTGATTTGATCAAAAGGGCTCCTTAGGTTGGCTTTCTGATCAAACTAAGGCCTCTAGGTTGTAGTTAGGGATGTTGGGAGAGTATTTGGGCAGAGTTTGGCTGAACCAAAAGGCTTTGAAGGTGTGAAGAAATGAGAAGGAGGAGTGCCCTTTTATAAGAGGGGTTAGGGGCACCTTTGGAAAAGCTAGAAATATTAATTTATAATAAATTCATATTCGGTTTCTAATGGCTCCAAAGCTTATTATTCAAAGGTTAAGGTGGGGATAGGTCGAAAACCACCCAACCAATATAATTTAGACAGGTTTGGGTACATATATTAACCTTATATTTAAGTATTAACTCTAAGTTAATTAGTTTCACTTTTACAGTGTCTCTTTGTATTTTTATATAATATGGTTAATAAACTTACTATATACATCCAAGAGACCCCCAAGTGGACCATTAATGATGAAACTATCCTGATATAAGTCTCTTGGCCGAACCGTAGATTTTTAGGAATTTAATATCAATTAATAATATAATATTTGTTTTAAGAACTCTTTTATGTCAATTTTGACACTATTCAATAGTTGATTTTTGTGAAACTCATAAAAGATTGATTACTTCGAAAAAAGTAAATTAAATCAATCCTAATATATCATATTATCCTAGAAAATTAGTTTAATTCATTAAAAGTTTCATATTATATTTTTTTGGGTATTTATAATATCAATTATTTTAATTTTTCACTATTATAGTAATTACTACATCATCATTGTGTCATAAATAAAATAAATTATTTAATGTCTAAAAATTATAAATAAAATATCATTATGTAGTAAATCTTTTTATCTTTCTAATGAATATTTATAATCTAAAATCCAACTTATATAACTCTATGTAACAATTGTTTTTCTAAAAGATATATGCTCGTGTCATTTTTGTATTAATTTTGACTTAATTAAAATAAAGTGTCATTATCACTTACAAGTGGATCCATGGGGTCCCAAAATTGACACAAAGATGCCCATGGTCGACCATTTATCAACCAATAGGGTTAAGACACGTTTTAGGGTAATTTAGTATTATTATAATATTATGTTTTTAACCCTTATTTACCGGATTTACCCTTAACCATCGTAAATAAAATATTTACCGCAGTAATTATTCAAAATGTCTAAAAATAAAAGTTACCTATTTACAAAATTTTAACATCCTGATTCCAAATATGGAATCCATTTTCCTTAATTCTAAACACATAAGTGGAAGAAATTAATTTAAAATTAATTCCCGCTGTCAAAACAAAAAGCGTGTTTTTAAGAGATAATAACTATCAAAAGATTGACAGTTGTTTATGTTCGGTTTAATTGTAAAATTATGTCCAATGACCAAAATTATATTAAATGGTAAAAATATATTCTAAATATACTTTAAAACCACTAAAATTCATAATTTATCACTATTAATTATTTTGATTAAAAAAGTTGTTTTTAATTAAAATTTAGTAATTTTCACTATTCATCAAAATATGAAAGTTATCCGAAAAGTACCAAAATTTCACCTTAGGCTAAATTCGATATTCCGAATCCAAAAATGAAGTCCATTTCAAAATATAAAATATATATTATTTCAAAATTTAGGTATTACTATTCATAACGGCCAGTTTGATTGGTTGTGGTATGTGTTAAAACTCGAAGTTGCGTACAACACACGCTACTGTTTTATTCAAAGGAAAGCGTACCGTGGAAGCTTGGGAAGTTTCATTTTAAATTTTTTGATGTCTCCATTTAGTCAAAAAGTTTAAAATATTGTATTTAAAAAGGTTTCACTATCAAAAGTTGATAAAAGTGCAATATTGAAAATGAATCTGTTCTTGCATTATGACTAAGAAACTCATAATATGGATTCTAAAATTATAAAGTTTAAAATTTAGTTAATACTATTCATGACCTCTTTTAATGGCTTTTTTTTGGTAAGTCATGGTGCAATTGAACTCATAGTTGCGTGTAGTGCAAGTTATTGAATTATTTTGAAGAAATAACACACTTTGAAATCTTGGGGTGTTACAGGCGCCCCTCTCCTCCCTTATAAAAGGGAACCTCCTCCATCTCCTCTTTACACAACTCCGAGCCTTCAAGATCGGACAAACCCTTCCCATTACTCTTCTCAACTCCACTAGTAATATTCTAGAGGTTCTGGTCTTCTTCAAATACCAACACTAGTTCCCTAAGAGGAGGTTTCAAAGAGGCTTGTCGAAGAAGAGGTAATATCCGTTACAGATTCTTTCAAATTTATTTCTTCTTCTACTTCCTATTCTTTAGTTGTTTCATTATGAAGTAATAAAATCCATATCACTCATATACTGATATGTTATTATAAATATGAAACAACCCTATTTCACCTTCTATCCATCTTACGGAAAACAAAATCACCGCGCGTACGTACGTACGGAATACCGTCTCCACGCCGTGGTGTAATTAGTTTTTCCACCACCACCTTACATGGATGGGTATAATGGTGTAAATAATAACTATATATGGTTATTATAACATCCTAATTATTCTGATATATTATATCATACACTCTAATTCTATTCATTAATTATGGGAATGATATCATCGCTCGTGCATGCGTACAGACTACCGTCTCCACGAACGCGATGAGATTCATTTTCCATGATTAACCATTCATGTATGATTATAAATTATATATATAATATATAATAATGAAATATATTACATTAAAATTTTACTAGATTTATGTGCATATGTGTTTTATTTACTTAATTCCATTTAATTTAATAAGGAAACAAAAACAGCGTTCATGCGTACGTACGACTTACCGTCTCTATGAACGGTGTATTTCATTCCATTTATCAATCTATCATATATATTTATATGATAAATATATATTATATATAAATCATGTTTTACATTATAGAATTATGTAAATCAGGATATAAGTAATAATATCAATAACAACAAATCGAAACACGTACGATAAATGAAATGATTTTACCCAAAACGCTGCTTTAACATGGAATTTACAAATGAACAGGTAATATAAAGTCATAAGTGAACCATATATTATAACATAACAATGAATATGATTCTTTAATAATTCAATGACATTATTTAAATCATCATATAGGAGGTTCAGATACATACGAATCATATCAGACATAAGGTATGAGTTAACTTTTTCAATCTCATTTTTATCCGAGATTGTTTATTCGTAAGTATTTACTAGGGTTATTATTATCATCCATTCCCAGGTTTCCTAAAAATGTTTTCATGTATGTTAAATGTAATTTTTACCCATTTTTTAATCTTACCACATGTTATGAAAGGAATATTACTTTTGTTTACCACACGAGGAACTTTTTGACTTTTCTAACAAAAGTACGAGAAGAATGTTTTTTTAACTTATACGACGTGAATGGATTTTTATGGTTTTATAACGACTTATTTCAATGAAGTTTACTATAAAATATATCATGATTATTTTCAACAAAATCATTTTCATTTAAAATTTCATGGAATTTTGAAAAAAGAAAATGATTTTGAAGAAGAAAGGATATTTCCCTCAAGAATTCATTTCAAGTGTTTTATCAAAACTATTTTCCATATAAGATGATATTTTTTCATATGTTTATGTTTCAAGTATAATGAGTCTATTATTTACATGGTTTCAATTTTCTTAGGATGAAATGATATCCATTTTTTATATGGATTATGTTATGATGGGATGATGTTTATGAAACCTATTTTACTCTTTGGGTTATGATGAATGATTTATGTTTATTTTGTGGCACATGTAAGAATGATTTAATTATGAGATGGGTGGGACCTATATCTCCCTACAATGAATTGGGTAAAGATTTATATCTCATGAGATAAACATGGCTGGAATGGTAAGTTAATCTGGTTCAGTGTTACAGGACTAGAATGTGGAGTGAACTCGATTCAAAAAGGGTCTTTTTCCACTAAGATGGTCTTGTCAGCAATGCCGTGGATACTATAGAAACCATATCACGTGCTTAATGTGTTTCCACAATTACATGTTTTATTACCATGATATTTTATCATGATCTATGTTCCATTATGATCTATGACTTCTTTAATACCATGTTTTATGTCATTGCTCAAGATTTTAATGTTTAGATATTATGTTCATGTTTTTGCATTCAAATGATTATGTATTTTTTATGTTCTCTATGTTGACCCTTACTGAGAATTTGAGCTCACCATTTTTATGTTTTCTTCTCCCTAGTATATATAGAAAGGTTTTTGGTAATAAAAAAAGGGAATATCTTTGTGGGATATGTTGAAGATCTTTCACCATGATTAGAAGATTATGTTCCATGTTTCCAAAGACTCTAAACTATTACGGTCATTGTGTGTATGTTTTTGTTATGTATTAAGTATTCCAAAAAAGTAATGTAATGTCTATGTATGTCAAGATTGTGTCTCTAAAGTTGGTATCATAGGAAAGGTTTAGTTAACCTTTGGAAACTAGGATGCGAAAACTTTAGTGAAATCCCTAGAGAGATTTCTAAGGTATGTCTAGGGATGTCCTTAAGGTTAAGTATACGTATAGGTTAGAGTCCTAGAATTATGTTGAAGATCATGAATAACCTAGGGTGAACCTAGGGTGTTATGGATTGAAGAATTTTTTATAAGTTAGACATCCCACAAGTGACTTTTTATGATTACGTGGTTCCTCATTATTTTAACTATTTCTTACACTATGGTTTCTGGTCTTAGTCAATAAAGGGAACGAGAAGGAATTCCGTTAACATTGATTCCAATGAACAAATTGGTGACTATGATCAACAAAATTATGTAACTCCTGGAGAGAAAGATATTTTGATTATGCCGTATCAGTCATCTCGATAAATGATTAACAATGTAAACTTTAGTTGTATTCCTAAGTCATCAAATAAGAGGAAGATGGAATTTTATGCATCTTCGCATGGTGAGGATCTTAGAGAAAGGAAGATTGATATTTCTAAAGAAGAGAAGAAGAAACTCGAGGAATACCTCAAATGGAGGGGAAGATGTTATCTATGTGGAGAAAAGGGTCATAGGGTTACATACTGTTATGGAGTCTAATGTCTTATCTGTGGAGAACATGGGCATTACCCAACTCAATTCCCTAAACTAAGAGGTTACTTCCAAATCAAGGAAGGACTGATTCCATGACAATCATTGAAGAGAATGAATTGAAGTGTTTATGTATTAGTATTCAAGAATAATGTTGTTGAGGTACCTTTATGGTATATTGGAATATCTATGTATTGGTCCATTGTGGTTTTAAATAATTATATGGTATCGGTAACCGTGAAAAGTGATTGAAATATTTTTGGAAAGCAGATGATATGTGCATAATGAAGGGATAAGGAGAAAATCATATGTTTGATAGTATTAATGAGCTCATGAATGATATAAGGAAAAAGTTATATCATGGTTTGAGTATATAGAATTTTTTGATTTTGGTATGTGGAAAGAGTTAACTTTTGACAGCATTCATGTTTTCACTAAGGTTCAATGGGTATTTATTTTTTAAGTGAATACACAATTAAGGTATTCACATGTTTGGAATGCGAACAACAAATTATATCTTGTGATATATGAGGGATAAATGATGGTATTCACGTGCTTGTTATGCGACCTTTCTAGTAATCGTTTTCTTTATACTATGAGATTGGACAGATGTATTTTGGATAAGTCTAAAGATTGGAATGTATTATGCTGAACATTAGATAGTATTTTTTTATTCTAGAAGTTTTTTCTATATTATTGATGGGATGTTATAATAATATAGTTTTAGAAAAAGGAAATCCTGTAGGATGGGCAACAACCCATCGCGTCAGACGAAGCTATGGGAATCGAACCCACAACCGAAGTGCGACAGGCCTTTATCGCCTACCAATGGACTACAGGAAGTCTGTGGTTAGTAAAAACTAGTTTTATTTTATTAAGTGCTATGATAGACGAAGTATAAGTCCATTTTAGCAACCATATACAATTAATCTCAACATAGATGGACTTATGTATATTTAATTAATTGTGCTAAACTTTTTGCGATAGAAACAGATGGAATGACCTATCATTCTATCGCATGATCTGCTAACACTTCACAAATGACAAATTCAACTTCATTTCTTTAAGATATAATGTGGAAATTGTTGAAGGCACGAACAACAGTGAGATTGTACCAAAATAAAGTAAGTATTTATTTTAATTTAACAATTTTTCAACATTAGAGAAATGATCTTGAGAACTAAAAACGTTATCCTAGTACCCTTATATCCGATGAATCAGATGGTACCTTAGATCATCACAAATTTATGGCTTTGTGATTATTGGTTTTTTCATAGCCATGTTCTCTACCACTCTCCATCAGAACATGATGGTTAGATTTCTCTTCCATATCCATATTTTTCACCTATGATCTCTTATGTGGGAACCCAAGTGATAAGTTACTTTGGGTATCAGTTTTGTTTCTAATGTTCATTTTTAAAAGTAAGTTTCATTATTCCTTTTTATGATGTTGGTTTCTATGAAAGAAACTCTCATGTAATAAACCATTTCTAAACCCGACGAATTTCGAGGGTGAAATTTATTTTAAGGGGGTAGAATGTAACAGCCCGAGATTTTATGAGATATATTATTCTTTTCATATCAATTATTTTATACTAAACTAAGATTACCTTTCACTATACGAAACCCCATATTAGCTTGTAGTATACACAACCCTATTCTTGGATCATGTTACACACAATTTCAAGTTCGTTTGATAGTAGTTATTCTACGCAACATTGAGTGTATATATACATATATATTCAGTGTATAAATGAAATTTGGTTTTATTCTGTTATAGGAAACAACTAAGGAGTCTTGCACAATATGCAACCCTGACTTGGCTTGCATTACACACAATCACGACCTTCCTCGATAGCGTGTATTGTACGCAATACCAGGTTTCACTAAACAATGATATATGGTTATAAAATTGTTATTAACTAGTCGTTATGAATAGTATCAATTAAATTTTGAATTTTATAATATTATTATTTATCTTACACATTTTTAGAACATGGTATGAGAACAAACTAAATTTTTCGGGTAAAATAAGTATTTTTCAAAAAATGCAGTTTTTCCACCTTTTGATGGCGCACCGAATTTAAATATAGTTTTTTACATGTTTATAATTTGAATTTGAAAACATACAATTCTTATTTTGAATCAGGATATAAAAATTTACTTTGGATAAAATTTTCATATTATTCTGATAACTTTCATATTTTAATGAATAGTAAAAACACGCTATATTTTAGTTAAAAACAACTTTTTTATCACAATAATTTATATGGTTAGATTATCTTTTTAATTACTTTTAAATTGGAATTAGAATATATTTTTACCATTTAATCCAATGTTGGTCATTTAATTAATTTAACTTTGAAATTGGACATAAACAAGTGTCGATCTTTTGATAGTTATTATTTTTAAAAGCATACTATTTGTTTTGGTAACGAGAATTAATTTTAAAAATAATTAATTCCAATTCTAAGTTTTGAATTTGGCCAAATAGACATCATTTTTTAATTCTGAATATCAAATATATCTTAGGATTAATTTTTGATATATTTTCGAAAAACTTCAATTTTTGATGAATAGTGAAACCACTTAGTGGTAGTTAAAGAAATGACTCTTTCATTTAAATGAAACTGTACCACTTCTGTGAGTTGAATTTAAAAAATACGACATAAATTATTGTTATCAAGAAGTAAAATGTGGTTCAATAAGATGAAAATAATTTTTTGTGAATAGTATCTTATGACTTTTATTTACCGCGGTTAAAGGTAAATAGGGTAATTTAAGGTTAAAAGAATATTATAATAATTCAAAATTACCTTAGAACTTTTCCTAACATTATTGTATGAGTATTGGCCGACCATGGTCATCCTTGGGTCGATTTTGGGACCCCATTGAGCCACTTGGTAGTGATAATGACAATTTTGATTAATTAATTTAATGTAAAGACAAAATTGACATTAACAAATATCTTTTAGTAATTAATTTTTTAAGGGGTTATATAAATTATTGTTTCGACTATAAATATTCATTGGAAATATAAAACAATTTCCTATATGATGGAATTTTTTTATAATTTTTAGACATCAAATAAATTTAATTATTTATAACATAATAATGATGCAATATATACCTCGTTAATAAATGATTTAAATAAATAAGATTATAATGATTAAAATATTATCCAAAAAATGTCCAATTCTGATTGGATGATTTTATTTATACCATGAGTTATCTTATCTTCATCTTTAATTATTTTTAAACCATTTTAAACCGAAGATAAGTTTATAATAAAATAATATTTTCACACTTTCCAAAGGTGCCCCTCTCCTCCCTTAAAAAAGGTAACCTCCTCCCTCTCCTTTTTACACAACTTTGAGCCTTCAAGGTCGGGAAAAACCTACCCATTACTATTCTCAACTACCCTAGTAATATTTTAGAGGTCCAGGTCTTCTTAAAATACCAACATTAGTTCCCTAAGAGGAGGTTTTAAAGAGGAGTGTTGAAGAAGAGGGAATATCCGTTACTGATTCATTCAAATTTATTTCTTCTTCTACTTCATCTTATTTAGTTATTGAATTATGAAGTATTAACATCTGTATAAAAAATATAATTATATTTCATTATAAATATAAAACAAACCTATTTCAACTTCTATCAATCCTATGGAAAATGAAATCACCGCGCGTGCGTACGTACGGAATACCGTCTCCACGTCGTGGTGTAATTAGTTTTTCCACCACCACCTTACATGGATGGGTATATTTGTGTAAAGAATAACTATATGTGGTTATTATAACATCATACTAATTCTGAGATATTATATCATCCACTACAATTCTATTCAATAATCTTGGGAACAATATCATCACTTGTACGTACGTACAGACTACTATCTCCACGAACGCGATGAGATTCATTTTCCATGATTAACCATTCAAGTATGATTATAACGTATATATATAATAAATAATAATGAAAGATATTAAATAATAATGATACTAGATTTATTTACATATGTTTTCCATTTACTTAATTCCATTTAATTCAATAAGGAAACGAAAACAGCGTTCATGAGTACGTACGACCTATTGTCTCCATGAACGGTGTGTTTCATTCCATTTATTGATATATCATATATATTTATATTCTTAATATATATTACATATAAATCATGTTTTAAATTATGTAATTAATTATATCAGGATATAAGTAATAATATCAAGAACAAAAAATTGAAACGCGTACGATAAATGAAACAATTTTTCCCAAAACGCCACTTTAACATGGAATTTACCAAAGAATGGGTAATATAAAGTCATAAGTGAACCATATATGATATCATAACAATTAATATGATTCTATAATAATTCAATGAAATTATTTAAATCATTATACAGTAGGTTCAGATACATACGAAGCATATCAGACATAAGGTAAGGGATAAATTTTCCAATCTTGTTTTATCCGAGATTGTTTATTCGTAAGTATTTATTGGGGTTATTATTATCATCCATGAACATGTTTCCTAAAAATGTTTTAATTTATGGTTAAAGTCCTTTTTACCCATTTTTTAATTTTACCACATGTTATTAAAGGAATCTTACTTTTGTTTACCACACAAGGAACTTTTTGACTTTTCCGGCTAAAGTACGAGAATAATGTTTTTTTAACTTATATGGCGTGAATGGATTTTTATGGTTTTATAACGACTTATTTAAATGAAGTTTACACTAAAAAATTTCATGATTATTTTCAACAAAATCCTTTTCATTTAAAATTTCATGGAATTTTGAGAAAAGAAAATGATTTTGAAGAAGAAAGGATATTTTCCTCAAGAATTCATTTCAAGTGTTTTATCAAAACTATTTTCCATCTAAGATGACATTATTTCATATGTTTATGTTTCAAGTATAATGTATTGATGATTTACATGGTTTCACTTTTCTTATGATTAAATGATATCCATTTTTTTATATGGATTATGTTATGATGGGATGATATTTATGAAACCCATTTTACTCTTTGGGTTATGATGAATGATTTATGTTTATTCTATGGCACAAGTAAGAATGATTTCATTATGAGATTGGTGGGACCTATATCTCCCTCCAATGCATTGGGTAGAGATTTATATCTCATGATATTGAAATGGCTGGAAGGGTAAGTTAATACTGTTCAGTGTTACCAGACTGGAATGAGGAGTGAACTCGATTCAGAAAGATACTTTGTCCACTAAGATGGTCTTGTAAGCAATGCCTTGGCTACTATGGAAATAATATCATGTTATTGATGTTTTTCCACAATTACATGTTTTATTCCCATGCTATTTTATCATGATTTATGTTCCATTATGATCTATGCCTTATGTACATCCATGTTTTATGCCATTGCTCAAGATTTTGATGTCTTGATTTTATGTTCAAGTTTTTTCATTCAAATGATTATGTATTGTTTTATGTTATCTATTTTTACCCTTACTGAGCATTTGAGCTCACCCATTTTATGTTTCATTTTCCCCATGATATAAAGAATGGTTTTAGGTAATAAAAAAAGGGAAGGTCTTTATAGGAGATGTTGAAGATCTTTCACCATGATTAGAAGATTATGTTCCAAGTTTCCAAAGACACTAAACTATTACCATCCTTGTTTGTCTGTTTTTGTTATGTGTTAAGTATTCTAAAAAAGTAATGTAATGTCTATGTATTTCAATCTTGGTTCTCTACAGTTTCCCTTTCTTGGGTTGTTAAAAATGGTTTGATATTATTAATGGAATTACAAGGTTGTAAAATTGTAATTGAATTGATTAAAGGTATGGGATGGTTGAGTTTCCCATAACCCTAGTATGACATGGTTTTTTAAGAATGTTTTGATTGATTCGATTAATCTGTTGACCTTCCCATGTGAGTTGAATAATGTTAAATCCTTATAATAGTTTAATTTCCATGTGATGCTTATTATGAGAAATGTTCCCATGTTATTATATGGAAGGAAAAGACTTATGAGGTCGGTCCTTTCTTGAGACACCCTTTGTTAGTGAGTTATATTGGATGCTTTTGGGGTTGACATTAACATGCCTAATTAAATGTTTAAATAAATTTAATGATGAATTGGTAATTAGACTTTGGGGAATCCTAGATTTAGTTAGAATTCCATGGAATAGATCATAGACTATTATGCCTTGTTCCTTGAGTGAACCAAGGATTCATATTATAATTCAATGGATATACTTAAAGGGTTTATTATTCTTAAGCTGTGAGTGAATCATGGATGCCATGGATGAGCCCAAAGAGGTTGTACTTAAATTCCTAGTGTCTCATGGATCCATTGAGGGATTCCATCGATGGGCTCAAAAGGCATTGACTATATGTCATGAGTGATACATGGGGATTCTCAATAGGACCTCCAAGGATGGGTTTAGTTGACATTGACTTATAAAACACTTAGAGTGATACTAGGTTCCTGAGAGGTTCGTTGGGACCGGATTGTAGGGTGATGGTGGAAATTACACCAGAAGTGATACTTGAATTCAAACTTTGGAATTTCAAGGATGAGCTTGGGTTATAAATTGAATGTTTAATTATAATGGAATGATTTATGATGCATATTCCAAGAAAAATCACATGCTTGGATTTAGTCTCCACTTGTTTTATTTAGGTGGCCTTTAAAGGCATCTATTGTGCTTATAGTTATACGGGGGATGTTGTGCTTATGTTGGATCTCAAGACTTTTTAATTAAATGTAATTTAATTGAAAATAGGTAAATAAATGAAATGTAAATGGAAATTAGTGCTTGTAGGTTGTTTACTTTTGAGTACTACCAAGTTTAATGCTTTCATTGTTGCACATTACCTACTATATATATATTCAGCGATATATTGTCACGGAACATGGGTGGTTTCCTAATGGGATTTATTCTCACACCTTGTTTGGGTCATGTGTTAGACCCAAACAGATTATATGATTTTAGGAGACTTGAAGGGAAAGCGTCCTCATATAGGTACCTGATATGCTACTAAGGAGCAAGAGAGCATGGGACCAAGCTGAGACTTACAATAATTCTGTATATCTTTTTGTTATTTTTTTACTTTGGGGAAATTTATTTTATATTACGACAGTGTAGTTGTTTTGATTGCTTTATTAAAAACATATTACATGAATCATCATTTTGTGTATGATATGATTTTGGTTTAATTATACTATCAGTATTCTGCTGTTTACTTCTATTGTATAGAATTATTGCTTCTGCTTTTGAAATTTTATTGCATTCCACTATGTGAGAATCTTATAATGGGGGAAGATTCTCCCCATTATCACAATTAGTCTATCACTACTAGTCGATAGCCTATGGAATTTGGGGATATCCGCTTGAGTCCATGTGGCCTATTGGGCTAAGATCACTGTTTGATGGCATCCAAGTTGGGACATTACAATGTGCTATTAGAGGGATTCTTTTCTGGGTTTATTTAATGTTTGTTGACAATAGAAAGGGATAGGAAGGAATAAGAATTTGATAATGAGATTTTCCCAGGAGTAGCTAACCCATGTATAGGAAAAAACCAAATTTCCTCGAAATAAATTTTCATTTTTAGGATTTTTGACAGTTACAGTTGATTGATTTCACCATTGGGTGATGCACTTGTATGGTTATGTTATTATTGATATGAATGTGGGTTCTATTATGTTGAAAGATTATGGGATGAGGGTATGACATACCATGAATCATATTGGAACATGTTCAAAATCACATTCCGTGCATTATTCCATGCCATCTAGAGAGAATTAATGATTTCATGTTGTTGTGATATATTCCATGATATATATTCCTACTATTGTGATAGGTATATTAGTAAATGTTACTATATATATTGGTTGGACACCAAGATTTGGTTCCAAAGGTGTATTGGACCTCTTATATCCGAATTTGGTGGATCTTGTTGCAGATTTAAATTGAATTGTGTTATGATGTGCTATACATGGATTCCAAGCTTTGATTCATGGAGAGTATGGCCACCATTGATCAAATTTTTTTCATACCATTGGGTTTAACCTTATAAAATGGGATGTGATAAATATGAAATGAATATTAAATCATGTGAAATTGAAATTAATTTTTATATAGACCTAGACCGGGCCTGATATTAGTAGTTGGTTTTGGAAGTCTCTCTTTTTTTTGACACCTAGACCTAACCCATGGTGCAGTTAGAAGGGTGATTTCTTAGAGAAATGTTTTGACCTATACTGTTTTGTATCCACTCTTTTGAATTGTGACCCTTGATGATGATCTTGAATTGAGGAGTGTGTTTGGAATCATAGTTTCATGCCACTAATACAACATCAAGCTGTATGCCAGGAGGGTGGTGATGATCATACCCTAAATGTGGTTGGACATGGGCCACCAGTGGACCATCTAGTCATGAAAGTTGTGGAACCAACTATTATACCAAATGTATGTGCTAATGAAATGTTCCGTGAATGATTTATAAGGTTAATGAAAACCTGTTAGGGAGAACCACAGTCTTCCAACGTATATGATAGAGTTGACGTGAGTGTTCTAGTAGCATCATCCACCCACATTTTTAGGGGATGGAGGATCTTAGGTTGTAGAGTCATTATTAGAGGCCATGCTTATGATCTTAGAACATTTAGAGACACCACCTAGGAGGAGGGTAAATCTCGCGACATATATTCTAAGTGATTCTGATAGTAGGTGGTGGGATGTTATCAGTCACACAGAGTGTCATCGTGATATGGAATGAGGATATTTTTAGATAGTATTATATGATTACTACTATCCTATGATTTTGAGGGATGATAGAGCATGGGAGTTTATGCACTTGGAGTAGGGTGCTTTGTTAGTTATGAACCACTCGACCCATTTTACTGAGCTCCAAAGGTTCACACCAATTCTGATGAGTGATGATGTATAAAAAGCTATGTGATTTAAGGATGGTCTCAAGAATGAAATCTGATCACAGGTAAATCTATTCAAGTCGAATATTGTATCTGCTATAGTGAATCTGGTGCTGATCACATAGTGTAACCTGATGGAATCTAGAGGTGCGATCCAGGATGGATCGACACCTAGATTTGGTACTGTCTAGACTGGTTATCAGAAGCATCTTCTAGAGCTTCATTATGATGATGTTATAAGTCATAACGTAACATTAGGTATCCAAGTGAGGTGCTACCAGTGTGGTAGGTTAGGGAATACAAGGCCATTATGTCCATTGAACCTTGTCGAGTGCCTATCTTATGAAATATGGCATGTATATAGTGATCTAGCCGAACGTTTCTACCATCAACTAGTGATATAGGTTCTAAACCATATCCACATTCAAAATCAAGGTCTGTAGCTTCTCACTAGACAGGGTATTAGAATACATAAGTCTGTTCCTGATGTGGAGGTGGTTGTGGTTGTGGTAGCCAGAACCCAGGTTCTCTGCGGAAATAGGGTGGATTCACTCAGGGTAGCTAAGTAGTGTCATAGGGTCGTGGTACAAGTCATAAATATCCTATAAAACAGACCTAACATGTGTAGGATCCCATAACTTATACTCTCAAAGGTATTATTTTAGTATCCTCTACTTTATCTTCTACATTTTTTAATACAAGTGCTTCACATAGTTTCATATCTGTGCCCATTTTGGAGAGCCTTGGGAACATTGTTTCTACTTATGATGTAATTGTGATGCTAGAAATTCCCTTAGGGATTAGAACATAAGGTGTGTGTTAGTGGAAGGAATTCCACCTTGATATTAGAGGGTTTCACTTCATAAGAGACCTCTATGTCCTCAAGTTGAAAGGCTTTGATATAATTTTTTGGATTGACTGGTTGGTTCCATTTGAAGACTTTTTTTATTTATATCACCTTAGGGTGAGTTTCATATCATGATAGGGAAGAGAGTTTATATATAAAGGTGAATGGGATGTCCAAGTGAACCAATCTAGACCCAAAGATTGTGGGTTGGGCGGGATGACAACCCTGATTATGAGTTTATATTTGGATGACTACGGAACATGTCAGATTGATTTCCCTACAGTATTTTATCATTTCAGGGATGTCTTCCCACAGGTATTTTTTGGTTTACCTATGGTGAGAGAGGTAGATTTCTCTATCGAGCTAGTTCCCGGAGCTGCACTAGTATCATTTTTCCCTTACCAGATGGCTACTATTGAGTTGTAAGAGCTCAAGAGGCAGCTAAAGGATTTAGTGGTAAATGGTTTCATCTCACCCAATACTTCTCTATGGGGTTCAACAATACTTTTTGCGAAAAAGGCAGACGGTACCATTAGGTTATGTGTGTATTATTGGAAATTGAACCAGTTGACAGTTATGAACTGGTATCCTCTACCACTGATAGATTATATCTTCAATTAGATCTGAGGATCTCAGGTTTTCTCAAATATTTATTTTAGATATAGTTATCATCAGGTGAATGTTAGATCATTGGACATACCATTCACAACCTTTTAGAGTTGTTGTGGGCTATATGAGTACTTTGTAATGCCATTCTCTCTCATGAACTCACCCATGGTCTTCATGAAAATTATGAACTGAGTGTTTCAAACTTATCTAGACTCGTTTGTGGTGGTTTTCATTGATGATATCTCGATGTATTCTCACAATCGACACGACCATGTCTAACATATTGAGATCATTTTGAATATAATGATAGAGAATCAGTTATATGTTAAGATCACAAAATGAAACTTTTAGACAGATCATATTCACTTATTGGGTCACATTATCTCAGAGATATGAGTATCAATGGACCTAGAGAAGGTGAGAGTATTAGATTCCTAGGAGCATCCCACGAACTTCTTTGAGGTGAGAAGGTTCTTTGGAATGAATGGTTACTACAATAATTTTATACAGGACTTCTCATGCTTAACAATGCTATTAACGAGCTTGACTAAGAAGGGTGTGAAGTATGTATGGAAAAATAATCGTGAGACGACCAATCAAGTGTTGAAAGGGAGATTGAATTTAGTGTTAATACTGATTTTTCCAGATCCAGACAAGAATTACACTGTGTACTATGATTCATCAGGTATCGGGAGAGGAGCAGTTCCTATGTGTGGGGAATGAGTTGTTGCATATGGGTCTCAGCAGTTGAATCCACATGAGAGGGATTTCCCGACACATGATCTCGAGTTGTATATGGTTGTTCATGAATTATTCTATTAGAGACATTAATTAATAGGAGATATTTTTTTGGTGTTCACGGACCACAAAAGGCTCAAGTACATTTTTTCTTAGTGTGATCTAAATATGAGGCAGTGAAGGTCGGTAGAATACATTTAGTATTTTGACTTTGAGCTAGCCTATATTCCTAGTAAGGTAAATGTAGTGAATGATACACTGAGAAGGATGTCTCAAATATAGGTAGTGTAGTAGGCCACTTGCAAGTGGTATATAATGAAATTGTTCTCTAAGATGTACTTGGGGGTGCATGACAGTCAGTGGAAGACATTTCTATCATCCTTAGCTGTTACCACTTCACTACTAGAAAGAGTGAGGATGAGGAAGATATTATATTCTGAAGGCCTAGTTATATGGAAGAGTGTGGAAGGTGAGGACCCTCCTCCTGGTTGGATCATAGGTTATGATGAAGTTCTAAATTTACAGGGTCTCATATGGATTTCAACAGACATGCATGAGGATTTGATGTAGGATTTTCATGCCTTTGTGTGGGAAGTGCATCTTGGTGTCACTAAGATGTATCGGGATTTACATCATCAGTATTGGTCGGTGGGTATGAAAATATATGTAGTTGGTTTTTTCATGAGATGTTTCACATGTCAGTACATGAAGGTGGAACACCAACAGCTAGACTAGATTTTAAAACAGATACCCATTCCTAAATGGAAATAGAATGACATCATGATGGATTTCATGATGATATTACCGGGGTTTCCTTGAGGTAATAACTCCATTTGGGTTTTTGTTGAAAGGCTCATGAAGGTTGTACATTTTATTCATATCAAGGAATCCTTCCATGTCGATGAGCATGGGAGGTTTTAAATCAATGAGATTTTATGACTACATGGGGTCCTTAAATCTATCATTTAAGATAGGGACACCTAGTTTACTTCTTGTTTCAAGTAAGGTATATAGAGGGTGCTGGGTACAAAGGTGCTTATGGGCACAACTTACCATACATAGACAAATGGCCAGTTATAGCGCACCATTTAGGTCCTTGAGGACATGCTGTAGTCATTTTTTTAGATTTATGGGGTTCTTGGGAGAGACACATACCCTGGTTGAGTTTTCCTAAAATAATATATTTAATGATACTATTTAGATGGTTATATATGAGGCTTTGTATGGTAGGACATGATGATCACCCATTTGTTAGTTAGTTCTAGGAGAGGCAGCTATGTTAAGACCTTGTCTTCTCCAGGAGACCACTCAGAAAGTTCAGTTGATTTGGAAGTGGATGGATCCTACATAGTCTCACTAGAAATCATATGATTATCACTGCAGATGACCATTGGAGTTCAAGGTTTGGTATTATGTTTTCCTATGTGTTTCACTGAGGATGGGACACAGGAGGATCAGGATATAGGGTAATCTTTCATCAAGATACGTCGCACTATTTGAGATTCTAGAGAGAGTTGGGTCGGTTGCCTATCGGCTGCGGTTACCTCAGAGGTACTGAGCTATTCACGACATCTTCCTTGTTTCTCAACTACGACATTACTATTTATACTTGTCTCACACCTTTCAGCCAGAGGAGGTTGAGTTATTAGTAGATGCTTCTTTTAAGGAGCATCCTATACGAATTGTGGATTGTAGCATGAAGGTTCTCCATGGAAGTTCCACTCCTTTAGTATGGGTGCTATGGAAGCACAACTACATGCAGGACAAGATATGGGCGAGGGAGGATGATGTACAATCAAAGTGGCCCGATTTTTTCTTATATATTTCTTTCCCACCCTTGGATGGGAAATTTAGGGATGTATTGATTGAAAGGGGGAAGTTTGTAAGTACATGGTACTTCATTAAGGAATGAATCTTGGGTTTTCCATATTTTCTTAGTTTAATTGCTTAAATATAGCCTTTTATAAATTTCTATTGGGGTCCTGGTGGTATCTGGGGTGTTCAGGGTTGGTCTAGAGCCCAAAACCTATGTTTTGGGTGAAAATTGGAGGTCACACATTTAATGAAGACTATGTGGGTTGGGTCGCACGACCACATGGCCATGTATAATTTTTTAGCATAATTTGGTAGAGGATTGAACGCGATTACCACACGGTTAGTGAAAAATTTGTGGGGTAACTGTGCATTATGCCCTAGACTTACAAAAAACCTTTGATGGTTTCCACATGGTCTGAAAAATAGTGCAGATAAACCGCGTGATCCCTACTGTGTATGTTTTTTCATATTTTAAATTTAAAATAAAAATATTATATTAACCCTATTTGGGTTTTCTTTAAATTTATAGTGGCTTCACATTTGGAAATACCTATCTTGATCCTATTATACATTTTCAAATCCCCACTCTGCCAGACCTCCAATTTGTGTTCCATATGTCTCATGTGATCTGTATCTGTAAGGCCTTGATTCATTTTTATAATTTATCGATTCTTATGGTTATCAATTACACTATTTGGATTTAGTCTCATATGCACTAATATCCCATTTTTCATCCATTATTCATATTTATCCCAAACCAGAGAGAATTATAGATTGATATTGGATGAGGTATCTAGGGTGAGACTAAGGTAGGAGGTCTCATGCCTTTCGCTAATTTTCAAGCTGATTATATATGTCAGAGTGCCGTGCACCCATTTTTAGGGCGTCACCTTGAATTATAATTAAACCCTATTGTTTCCGATTGTGGTTTAGGTAATGGAATGGGTGTTTTGATTCATGTATTAGGTTGTATTCCTTCATTAAGGACCACCCCATGGGTGAGTTCCCTTATATTACCTTTTATAGAGGTTTGGTCTTAGATGCCTATGAGGTATGCCTTTGTTTCCCTTTCATGAGTTGTTAAAAATGCTTTGAGATAATTAATTGAATTACAAGGTTGTAAAATTTTAATTGAATTGTATAAGGGTATGGGATGGTTGAATTACCTCTTGTACCTTCTATACCTATTCTTTTTTAAGAAAATATGGAATGATTTTCTTAATCAATTGACTGGGATACATGATTTGAATAATGTTAAATCCATGTAAAAGTTTAATTTTTATGTGATGCTTATTATGAAAAATTTTCCCATCTGATTAAATGGAAGGCCAAGCTTTAGGTGGTTGGTCCCTTCTTGAGACACCCTTTGGTAGTGTGCTACATTGGATGCTTTTGGGGTTTGGCCTAAGAATGCCTAATAAAATGTTTCAATTAATTAAATGATGAAATGGTAATTAGCCTTGGGTGAATCAATCATTTTGTTAGAATTCCATGGATGAGATCATAGAATATTGTACCTTTTTCATTGAGTGAACCTTGGATTTGTATTAGAATTCCATGGATGAGATCAAAGTGTTTATTATACTTAATCCATGAGGGAATCATGGATTCCATGGATGGGCACATAGAGGTTGTACATAAATGCTAAGTGAATCATAGATCCATTGAGGGATTCCATGGATGGGATCAAGAGACATTGACCTTATGTCATGAGTGATACTTGGGGCTTACCTATAGGAATTCCAATAAAGGGCTCAGTTTACATGGACTTATACCACACCTAGAGTGATACTAGGTTTCTGAGAGGTTCACCGATATGGGCTTGTAGGGTTTTCGTGGAAATTACACTTGGAGTGATACTCGAATTACAAATTAGGAATGTCGAGGATGGGATTGGGTTATAAATTGAGCACTGAATTGGAATGGAATGATTTATAATGTGTCTACCAAGACAAAGCACATCCTTGGGTTAGATCTCCACTAGTTTTGTTTAGATGGCCTTATGATACATCTATAGTGATTACAGTTATTCAGGGGATTTTGGGATTATTTAGGATCTCAAGACTTATGGATTAAATGTAATTGAATTGTAAATGGGTAATAAGATGAAATGTAAATGTAAATAATTTCTTGTATGTTATTTATTTTGAGTACTACCTAGATTACTACTTTTATTACTTCAGACTGCCTGTTATATATATCCATTGACATATTATAATATACCTTAGGTGGTTTCCTATTGGGATTTAGTCACACACCTTGTTTGGGTTATGTTTTGGACCATAACAGGTTATATGATTATAGGTGATGATAAGGGAAAGTACCCTATCATAGGTACCTGAGACATTGTTGATGAGTAGGAGAGAATGGTACCAAGATGAGATGTAACACCCCAAGATTTTATGGAACATTTCCCTTTGAATAATGCAATAGCTTGCATTGTACGCAACTTTGAGATTCTAACACACTGCGATCAATCAAACTAGCCGTTATGAATAGTAATACCCTCTTTTTGAAATTTTATAAATTTTTTATTTCAAAATGGACTTCATTTTTGGATTTGGAATATCTAAATTATCTTAGGGTGAATTTTTGGTATTTTTCAGAAAACTTTCTATTTTTGATGAATAGTGAAAATACTAAATTTTAATTGAAAACAAAAATTTTAATCGAAATAATTTGTTGTGTTAAATTATTCATTTGAATGGTTTTTAAGTATAATTAGATTATATTTTTATAATTTAATATAATTTAAGTCATTGTATGTAATCTCATGATTAAACTGGACATAAAAAAGTGTCAATCTTTTGATAATTATTATTTCATAAAAACACATTTTTTGTTTTGACAACGGGAATTAATTTTAAATTAATTTCTACCTCTTTTATGTTTTGAATTTGGAGAAATAGATTCAATATTTGGAATAAGGAGGTCCAAATTTTGTAAATAAATAACTTTCATTTTTAGACATTAGTAATATTTATTTTAGTAAATATTTTATTTATCATGGTTAAAGGGATAAATCCAGTTAATAAGGTTAAAAAATAATATTATAATAATATTAAATTATACTAACACATGTCATAACCCTACTAGATCATATATGTATGGCCATGGGAATCCTTGGGTCGATTTTTCTACCCCATGGAGCTATGTGGGTGTGATAATGACATTTTATATTAAATAATCTAAAGTAAAGACAAAAATAACAAAAGAAAATAGTTTTTAGTAAAAAAAATTTATATGAAGTTATATAATTGATATATTAGACTATAAATAGTCATTAGAAATATAAAAATATTTTATACATCAGGATATTGTATTTATAATTTTTAGAAATAAAATAAATATACTTATATATGACACAATAATGATGCAGTATTTTCCTTATTAATGAAACAATCAAATATATTATAGTATAAATACTAAAATAAATATAATTTAAAAGTTTTGACACCATAATTTTTTTTATAGATTACTATGTAATGTTAGGGATGATAAATTGTATTTATTTTAAAGTAATTAAGTTGTTAAGATTTTAACAAAAATCAATTATTAAAAAATGTCAAAATTAACATAAATAAGTTTTCAAAACAAATACAATATTATTGGATGATATAATAATCCTAAAAATATAATGTTCGTACAAAAGACTTATATAATGATATATGTATCACTAATTAACCACTTGGGGTTCTCTTGGAAGTTTATAGTATATTTATTAACCATATAATATAAAAATACAAAGTGCCATGGTAAATGTCAAACTATTTAACTAAGAGTTAAATCTAAAAGATAAGGTTAATATAGTGACCCAAACCTGTCTAAAACCTTTTTTAGAGTTGTTTTCGACCCATTCCCACCTTATACTTTAAATAATTTATTTTTGATCCATTAGAAACCGAAAATGATTTTATTATAAAATAATATTTCAATCTTTTCCTAAGGTGCCCCTCACCCCTCTTATAAAAGGACACTTCCCCTTATCTAAACTTTACTCCTTAAAAGCAATTTTTCTTGGCCCAAACCAACCAAAATATTCTCTCCACTGTCCACCCTTTCATACTAGAGGATTTAATTTAGTCATAAAGCCATCCTAAAGAGCTTTTTTGATCAAATAAAAAGGAAGAACCTGAAGAAAAGGTAAACATTTCATCACCTCTTTCAAGTTTTTTCTTCTTCCACTTCTTCATTCCTTGTTGATTCCATTATAAAATAAAAACTCCAGTATATTATATATACTGTGATGTTATTATAATTATGGTACAACCATTTTCATTATTCTATCCATCCTTTGAATGACATGTCACCATACCCGCGTACGTACGCCTTACTGTCTCCACGTCGGGGTGTAGTTGTTATTGAATACATTATTATTTGGATGGGTATAATAATGATGTATAATTGATGTAAATAATAAATATAACATGATAATGATTCTTTATATATGATATACCATCCAGTTATATAAGATTTTAATATCAAAGGAATGATATTCTGTGTCGTGCGTACATACGGATTACCGTCTCCACGAACACGATGAGATTCATTCCCCATCATACCCATTCAAGACTAATTTTCATTTGATGATAAAAAATAATTTTTAATGACTTAATATCATTCTGAATATGGATAAATTATATCATATCCATAAAAAACATTACTTACATAACAAAGCATATAAAGTAAAATGAATCAGTTAACACCGGAAACGACGATAATACTAAAATATTATTAACAAATAAATATTAAAAGATCATATATGATATCATATTAATGTATATGGTTCTTGTATAATTTAATAACAATTATTTCACCATTATACAAGAGTTTAAACTACCCTCGACCAAGGAAAAGTACAAGGTAAGGGTTAATTTCACAATCTCTTTATTATCTGAGGTTGTTTTTATGATGGTATCTACTGGGACCTCTTTATTATCCACATCCATGTTTCTTAAAAATGTATTTCAAAACATTTTTACTCCTTACTAGACAATGGTTTAATGCCATTTATACCCTTATTTTAACTTATATGTCTTGAAATAAATCTTTCAGTCATTTTCCAAATAAGGTACTTTACGACCTTTTTGATAATATTTAGGTAAGAATGTCTTTTTTAACTTATATGATGGGTGCGGTTATTCTCCGCTGTTATAACATCTTCAAAGATTAACTTACAAGCTTATAATAATATTTTTAAAATTAATGTTTTATTTTATAATTATGTAACTTTAAATGATTCCAAAAAAAAAAGAAAGAGATATTTCTCTCAAATAGTTTTTATTTCATCTATGTCAACATCCTTTGATGGATTTTATACTTATTTGAAGTAAATTCATAATGATACAAATCTTACATATTGTATTTAAGGTTTTGAGATATGTTTGACTTTGGATGTGTTATTTTCATACCATTCATGGTTTATGGTTAAAGTATAGATATTTCATATCTTAGTTTCAATATGAATGTTTATGTTATATTTCAACCTTTTCTTATGAGGAATTTATTAGACTTAGTAAGTGACGGGTGAAGCCCACTATATCTCCTCGATGAATCGATAGTTCTCATGAGACAACTAGATGTGGAATTGGACAAGGCCTTTCCAAATTTGATATATGATTTTGGCAGAGGCCTTAATCTTTTTTAGATTTCTTGGCTGAGGCCTTGAAAAAATGTTTTAGAATGTCCGACATTATACATTACCTCCTTATGAAAATAATATTGATGGTTCATGTGGTCATTCAACTAGTAGAATACCATTGATTATGTTTTGTTATGGAATTATTTTCTCAGCTCATATTCCTACCATAAAAGTATTCATGTTTATTATTGGTAAAGGCATGTGTTTTCAATTATTCACCTTGCTTAATATTAACGTTATCTTCCGCTATATTGATTACCATTACTGAGGGTTTGATCTCACCCCTTTCTTATGTTTCATTTTACCAAGATATGAAGAAGTTAGTTATTAGTGACTTGAATAAATAATCTAGGAGGATTGGATGTTTCTAATTGAATAAATTAGTGTTGTATTTCTTTTCAAGTTGTAAAGTTGAACTTATGTATGAATCTTGTTTCAAATAATAGTAAACTAATCAGTCTTTTAGGACATGATTTCCTTGTGATCATGCCATTATTATGTAATAATGCACTGAATCTAGGTAACTGGGGTCAGGGGTTAAACTTGTTATTAGAGGAAGTTTAATACAAAACTTGGAAACTAGATTTTGATAAACTCCGATTACAACACATTATCTTAAGATAGATTTTGAGGATTAGTATAGAAGAACTTTCTAGAATTTTGGTACTATAGAGATATTATGAGTTTTACAGGAAATACATCCCTTTCTGGATTCGAGCAGGTAGAGGTGGATCTGGCACAAATATACCTAGAGGTAAAACCCAAAAACACTGCTTTGAGCTAGACTTGAATGGGAACTGGGGCACAACAACGGGCCTTGCTGCACTCTTGGTTGTGGCACTCCTAGGGGATATGCTTAGGATAATTATCATTTTCTTTACAAACCATTATAAAGGGTTGATGAGTATATACTTCCTCAAAGAAAACATTTTTATGATTATGGATTATATCCACAAACTATTCAATTTATATTAAGTGTTTTACAAGTTTGGATTCATATATTGATATTCATAAACTAATCTAGTGTATGAAATTGTTTAGAAATGGTGCCTGGTGGAAGGAATGGAAACTATATCAATGTACATAATCCATGTAGGGATTTCCCTCCTACTCAAGATAATTATAGCAGATCTGGTGATGCAACTGGTGCTGATTAGCTTATCACCATACTGGGAAAACTCACATAGGTTATGAATAATAACCATACCTGTATAGAGCACCCTGATCCACAACGTGGAGGATCAATGTTATACCACTTCATGAGGAAACAACCACCAAAATTCAATGGGAGTACAAATCCATTAGTGGCTGAGAAATGGATAAATTCCTTAGAGAAAATATTTCATTGTTTGGGGAGTAGTGAAAGGGAAAAAGTTGTCATGGCAGTTTATCGCCTCACTGAAGATGCTGATCAATGGTGGTCATTGATTGAAAACGCAAATTAAGATGAAGAAGTGTCTAGTATGGAATGGATGGAGTTTAAAGAAATTTTCTTAGAGAAATACTTTCCTCCTGACCATTGAGCGGATATGGAAAGACAATTTCAGAGTCTGAAGAAAAAGGAGGATGAGAATGTTGCAAAGTATGAGGCTAACTTTACAAGATTAGCAAGGCATGCTGCAGATTATATACATATCCCAAGAAGTAAGATTGTCCATTTCTTTGATGGTTTGAAACCATTTCTCCGTCGAGAATTAGTATCACAATCCTTCTCATCATATGAAGATATTGTCTCGTGTGCAATTAAGGCAGAAAAATAATTATCTAAGTCTTACGACTTTAAATAAAAGCAAGAGAAGAAAAGATCAGCTGAACACTCTAGGGAAGGAAATAAGGAAACAAGGAAGAAGGGAAGAATTGAATTTCCACCCTGTGATAATTACGGAAGGAAGTACACTGGTTCCTTTCTAAAAGAAAAAGGAGTATGCTACAAATGTGGAAAAAAGGCCATCTTGCTGGTGATTGTAAGGGAAAGAAAGATGCTAACAATGTTCAATGATACAATTGTAGGGATATGGGACATTATGAAAATGAATTTCATAAGCGTTAGGTAAACATACCTCAGAAAAGGCCAAGGGATCAAGGCCAAGCTTATGCGATCACTACTGCTAAGGTTAAAGCTCTGAAAGACATGGTGGAAGGTAATTTAATGGGTTCCTCAAGTTTAGAAAATACATTATTTGATCTTGGATCATCACATAGTTTCATATATTCCTAGTTTTCTAAGAAAATTAGATATTTCTAATTTGATTTAACATGGGAGTTTTCAGTAAAAACTCATATGGGAAGTATCATTGCAACAAAGTTTTATGAATCAGTTCTCATTAGAGCATATAAATGTTCTTTATCTACTGATCTCATCGTTATACCCTTGATTTAATTTGATATAATCCTCAGAATGGATTGGATTTCAGACCATGATGTGAAAATTTATTGTAAAAAGAAGGAGGTTACAATTTTTGATGAGGATAAAGAGTACCTTATCTTTAGAGAATAAACATCACCACCTCATTCTTATCTATATCCACCCTGAGTAGCTCAAATAAATTCAATTATTAGGGAGGAAGAGAATGAAATAGCTATGGGTGAGGAAAGTAATGTTCAAATAGAGGACATACCTATTATGCAAGAATATGTTGATGTGTTTCTAGATGATTTACCTTGACATCCTCCAGAATGAGAAATTGAGTTTCCATTGATTTAATTCCTAGTTCAAAGCCTATATTGAATAACCCTTATAGAATGGCCAATGTAGAATTATAAAAAATAAAGAAACAACTAGAGTAATTGAGTAATAATGGATTTATTCTCCCCAATGTTTCTCTATGGGGAGCCCCATTTCTTTTTGTTAAGAAGAAAGATAGATCTATGAGGTTGTGCATTGACTACAGGGAGATCAATGCTATAAAAATAAAGAACAAGTATCCCCTACCTCGCATTGATGATTTATTGAACTAACTTCATGGAGCTCAATATTTTTCAAAGATTGACCTTTGATATGGATATTATCAGTTGTGTGTGAAAAAGGAAGACATTCTGAAAACAACATTTCGAATCAGGTACGGGAATTACAAGTTTACAGTAATGCCTTTTGGATTGACTAATGCACCCTTTGTCTTCATGGATCTAATGAATAGAGTTTTTAAGGATTATCTTGATGACCTTTTAGTGGTATTTATTTATGATATCCTGGTATACTCCAAAAGATATGAAGATCATGAAAAACACTTGCGCACCATTTTGAAAACCCTCATAAGAAATGAATTAGATGGGAAGTATAGCAAGTGTGAATTTTGGATTTAGGAGATTTATTTTCATGGACATATTATCTCTAAGGATGTAATCTCTGTTGGCCCTTCTAAGACAAAGGCAATCCAAGAATGGAAAGCACCGACAAGTATAACTGAGGTACACAGTTTTATTCGTTTACCAGGTTATTATCGACGTGTCGTCCAGAATTTTTCCTGATTGGCTAACCCATTAACGAATCTCACACATAAAGGGGTTAAATTTGTTTGAAAAAACGATTATGAAGAATGTTATGAAGAAATGAAGAGAAGATTAGTCAATTATTATAGCATCCTGCCTTTTTATAACATAAACTTTCATTACATTACACACAACTGTGGATCTTTAAGGTTTAATGTCTTGGAAACCAGGAACATAATACATGAAAACAACATAAAAAATTATTCTTAAACACTTGAAATGTTTCTCCTTAAGTTCATCCTAGGTTCATTACTGTATCTCATAACCTAGGGACATACATCAAAAGAAAGGGTGAGCAGAAGGCCCAGTAAGTGAAACAAGAGAAAAATTTTACATGTTAACTTGAGATACTTCAATAAGGTCATGAAAAGAACTTTAAGGCATGAGAAAGAAATCATGAGGCATATATAAATAACATTTTTCATAAATTGAAGATTTGGCTCCAAAATTTTAAAAAGACAATCATTTCTGTTTCACCAAGGTCCATACCCAAGGTGTCAATAAAAATTACCAAGGTTATTCACCAAGGTATCAGTCTAAATGGTCATCTCTAGAGATTATGTCTTTACCCAATGCATTGGAGTGCTATCCGAGTGCACCCTTAAATTTGTCTTTTTTATCATGTGATCCACATATATCATCATAAAACATTTCATAAACAAACCATATAGCATAAAAGAAATGAGTTTCATTTCATAGTCTTCACATTAAAAAAAACCGCTTTAAAGACGTGATCCTTATGTCACTTTAAACCCACAGAAAAAGGAAAGTGGGTATCATGTATGTAAATACCATAATTAAAATAGAATATTTTTATATATATGTGGAAAACCTTTTAGAATAATGATATTTTAGTATACACTTAATAAAATAAAATAATTAAAAAAAAGAAAGACATTTTGAGACAAAAATTCTGCAGCATAACGGCTATGATACATGGTTTTAGAAAACATTGAAAAGAGAGGGGACATGGGTCACCCACTCATAAATGATACATAAAAAGTAGGGGAATATAATATAAAGGATTTAATAACATGGTAATGAAATTTTAATGAAATACCATATGAAACGAAGAACTTGAAAGGAATACAAAAAAATAAGATTTCTCTTATGAGAATTCGGCAGCCTAACGACGTCACTTATAACTTCCAAAAATGGATTGAAGAGATCAAATAGGGTCTCTAATAATATGAATATAAATGATAAGTATGATAGATATATAGATCATACCCCAACATAATAAAAAGGTACCTGAAAGACTTGACCAGAAAATATAACTTGAAAATGAGAAGGGTGAACGAATCCCTTAAAAATCCGGCAGCCTAATGGCGTCACTTAAACTTCAAAAAAATGAATTGAAGAGATAAAATAGGGTCTCTAATCATATGAACATGAAAGATCAGTATGATAGATATAGATATCATACCAGAAAATAATAAAAAGGAACTTGAAAGGCTTGACATGAAAATAGATCTTGAAAAGGAGAAAGGTGAAAGAACCACTTAAAATTCGGCAGCCTAACATCGTCACTTAAACTTCAAAAAAATCAATTGAAGAGATAAAATAGGGTCTATCATCATATTAACATAAAATATCAGTATGATATATATAGGGATCATACCCAAAAATAAAAAGGAACTTTAAAGACTTGACAAGAAAATAGAACTTGAAAATGAGAAGGGTGAAAGAATCCGTTACAAAAATTTCAGCAGCCTAATGGCGCCTTTTAAACATTCATAAAACGAAATGATGAGAGTAAAAGGGGATCTCTCATCATATGAACATGAAAAGGGAAGTAATAGGAATATAAAAGAACATCCTCTAACATAAGAACATAGAGCATAAAATAAATGACTTAAAAGAGAGTATTTGAAAAGAAAGAGAGAGTTTGGATCCCTTACCTTAAAACGTAACTCTTAAAACTCAAAGGTTGGGACCTTGAGTTCTTGAGGGCACCTTGGGAGGACTCCTAGGGAGGTAATGAGACCAGAGATTCGTTGGAGGAGATTTGGGAGTCGAATGGATGAGAGGATGGCTTGGTATTTATAGGGAAAGTGAGGGGACAAGGCATTAATGGCCAAGGGACACCTCATTGGTGGTTTTGGAAAAACCATGGGCTTGCCCATGGTATTTTCCCATGGTATTGGCCACTTGGGACACCTCATAAATTATATTACTATTCATAAGACTACCATATTGATTACATACTTAATACATCATTTAATGATGTCATTAAACACCTGTAACATAAAAACTGAAATTTCACTATTCATAAAAAATTCAACTTTCTCAGAAAAATCCCAAATTTTCACCTTAACCAAATATTGATGCTCTGATTTCAAAAAATAACTCAATTTTATAAAAATAATTTTATAAATATTTTTAATTTAATTTTTAAATAAATACACTATTCACTAAAAATTCATTTTTTTCCAGAAAAATCCCAAAAAATTACCTTAACATAATATCGATGCTCTGAGTTCAAAAATGAAATCCATTTTATAAAAATAATTTTCTAAATATTTTTAATTTAATTTTTAATTAAAAAATACTTTTAACCTGAAAAAAACTAACACTTGACTAATAATTTATGAAACTGTTATTTAACCATTTTATTGAATCACATTACTTAATCAAGGTGCCTATATTATATTAATACTTTCTTTAAGTGAGATTACTAATCCATTTGGTCACATTACTAATCCTAAGTATAAAATCACTATTCACAATTTATTATTCATCAAAAATTAAGTTGATCTTATTAGACTCAAAATTTTGTACTGAACATATTTGTAGAAGACAATTTTTTGAAAATCATTACACATTTTTAATTATTTAAGGTTTACATAAACATTTTTTAAAGTATCATTTCTCTAAAATTCACCAAAAATATGCATACTATATTTATCCGGACATTTGAAAATTCATAAACTTCATCATAAGAAGAAATCAAAATTTTTATCTAAAAAAAAGGATTACACAGGGCAGTTATGGTCTCCTTACATAGCCCCTTATCACACCAACATAGGACCTAAGTGTAAGGTGTGATATGGTGATAGAATCCGAGGGAGGCTCGGCCAACATCGCATGAGTAGTAATTTCTATAAGTTTGAACTTCTCGCGAAGGCGATTCCGTTCTAGCTTAACACGATTAAGTTCGTCTTGGGTTTGGTCCAGAGAAAAGCTTAGTGGTGCTACCTCCTTCCCAAGTTCTGTTAGATGGGTTTCGATCAGTCCAAGACTACTGGGTGAGGCCATCGAATCATTTTTCTATATTAATTAACCAAGATAACTTGTATTTAGAGACAAAAATAAAAACGTTTAGTTTCCAGCGGTCATATTGACCAATGGTCATATTACAGTCAAAACCCCATGGTCCCATATCAATTATACGCATGTTATCAAATGAAACAGTTTTATTGAGTATATAAAAATAAAAATAAAATAACACACAAAATTAGGAAACAAGATTTATTAAAAATTTCGGGTCGTTACAATCTACCCCCGTTAAGAAATTGCGTCGTCACAATTTTTAAAATTGGGTTTGGAAATTTCATTGAAAGTCCCACACCGGAAAAGGAGTCAGTAAAACTGTTACTTTAAAAGAAAGAAAGGGAAGTACAAAGGTCACCCGAGTTAACCCACACTAGGATTCCATGTAGGAAAACATGGACATGGAGGAGGAAAAAAAGGGCCATGTTCTGAGGGAGAGTGATAGAAAAAATGATTAGGAGAAAGTTATCCACGAGAAAATCCAAAACTTATGATGTGTGTAAACGGTATTTTATTACCTAGTAGGAAACATAAACCAACAACATTTTTTTACATTCCTTTTCATAATTTTGAGGAATTAATTTACTACATAGAATAAAAACATAAGGAAATAGACCTACCTTCAAGTAGAGTTTCATCCTTTAATAAGTTTTTACCAAAACTAATCTTTTCTCCAAATTATGAGCATTCAAAAACACTTGGTCTCATCAAAACACAAGAATCAACTTCTTTAGAGTCACGTAATCCACAAAATATTAACTATAAATTTCTTCTATCTTTAAACATTATCCCAAAAACATAAAGGGTAAGATAAAACAACTCTTCAAAATGAAAGAATCCCACAGGAAGGGAAAGTACTTTTAAATCTTCAAAGTTCCATGGTACTACCCAAAGTTCATCATAGACCATTCCATAAATAACTATCCTTAAAATTCATCAAAATAAACCAAACTAAGATTGAAACCCAATTACAAGACGGATTTGATAACATAGTCTTCCAAGATAAACTTTATCGTTCATCTACATAAAACATCAACCACTCCTAACATCTTATAACAAAAGTAACTAACCTAAACTTATTTTCCCCAAGATAGGTTAATCATTTCCATAAGTAACCTAAATTACCATAAGTTTACCTTAAATTCATCGTTTCATCAAAATATAAGTCATCCTTTACTACTCAAAGAAAATAATGTAGGAATCTATTTACCTCGATCAAATAGGGTTCTCAAAATAGTGAACATATTCCAAAATAATAATCATCTTTTAATCCCATAATCACCTTTTTTTAAGAAGAAAAACTTCACTACATCAACATGTGGTATATAAAAATAGATGTTTTTCTTTAATGATATGAAATCATCTTAATTAGTGAACCTATGATCTTATAAAACATAAAAGATATTCTCATAGAGAACGAACTAAAATACAACATGACATAGATAATTATTGCGAAGCAGTTACATGTACTTCAGTCATCATGATCCATCTCAGCATAGGATTTGCATTTTTCACTTGTCCTCGAAGATTGTTGATGCTCATCATGCTTCTCATCCATTCCAAGAGATAATTTCCTTGGATAATGTCTAACTTCTCCACATTTACGACATCAAAATGTATAAGATACATTAGATCGAACCTTATCTCCATTCATCACATTATCCATTTTTTAAAGCAATAGACTACGTTATTCCCTATCTTCCCACACTTAAAACATATCCAAGTTTATTTGTGACATTCTCCTTGGTGTGTCTTCCCACACTTTTTGCAAAAAAGAAATTGGGTCTTCTTTCCCTTATCAACTTTATCATATGAACATCCTTGAGACTTTGTCTTTTCCTTCCTTGATGAATTTGGGCATTCAACTAGGTACCAAATATTAATTGTGATTTTTGATAGCTGGTTTGGAATAATTACAATATATTCAACTTGATCTTTCATCATATCTGTAACATTAATAGGGAAATCATCACATTTTCAATCACATTGGTTCTTGGGACATGTTCTTCCATTTCCCGCCATTAACTAAGAAAAGAAAGTATAATTAGGGGGATTAAATACGTATCCAATAATCATTAAAAGGAAACTTTAAGAATAGAAGGATAAACTTGTAGAAGGAAAGTATACCCTAACTTGTGATCCCCTAGGTTCCAATCTAGGTTATCCATGATCATATATTCTTATGTGAATCTTTATTTTATTTTATCTTTGTTCCTTTAATAACGGTTCATACTAAGCTTATGAATTTACCAAAGAATATCCCCCAGGAGTGTCATAACCGAGAGTGCAGCAAGTCCCATTGTCGTGTACTAGTTCCAATTCGAGTCTAGCTCAGAGCGGTGTTTTCGTGTTTTACCCCTATGTACATCTGTGCCAGATCCACCTCTACTTGCTCGTATCCAGACAAGGATGTATTTGTTGGCAACCCCTTACTCAATACTAACCAAAATACCAGGAAGATTTCCTATATTTAAAATTTAATATAGGGTTCTTACTAATGTTTTTATATCCTAATTTCCACAAATAACTAAACCATCCTTTGATACCAACTATAGCATCCCGACTTTTTATAACATAAACTTTCATTACATTACACAAAACAGAGGATCTTTAAGGTTTAGTGTCTTGGAAACCAGGAACATAAAACATGAAAACAACATAAAACATTATTCTTAAACAATCGAAATGCTTCTCCTTAAGTTCATCCAAGGTTCATTACTGCATCTCACAACCTGGGGACATACATCAAAAGAAAGGGTGAGCAGAAGGCCCAGTAAGGGAAACAAGAGAAACATTTTACATGTGAACATGAGATACTTCAATAAGGTCATGAAAAGAACTTTAAGACATGTGAAAGATATCATGAGGCATATAAAAATAACATTTTTTATAAATTGAAGATGTGGCTACAACATTTTACAAAGGAAATCATTTCCGTTTCACCAAGGTCCATCCCCAAGGTGTCAATAAAAATTACCAAGGTTATTAACCAAGGTATCAGTCTAAATGGTCATCTCTAGAGATTAAGTCTTTACCCAATGCATTGGAGCACTATCAGGGTGCACCCTTAAATTTGTATTTATTATCATGTGATCCACATATATCATCATCAAAAATTTCATAAACAACCCATATAGCATAAAATAAATGGGTTTCATTTCATAGTCATCACATTTTAAAAAAAACTGCTTTAAAGACGTGATCCTTATGTCTCTTTAAACCCACAGAAAAAGGAAAGTGGGTCTCATGTATGTAAATCACCAAATTAAAATAGATAATTTTTATATATATGTGAATACCACTTTAGAAGAAAGATATTTGACTATTCACTTAATAAAATAAAATAATTTGAAAAAAAAAGAAAGACATTTTGAGAAGAAAATTCTGCAGCATAACGACTATGATACATGGTTTTAGAAATCATTGAAAAGAGAAGGGACATGTGTCACCCACTCATAAATGATACATAAAACAGTAGGGGAACAGTATATAAAGGATTTAAAAACATGGTAAGTAAATTTTAATGATATATCATATGAAACGAAGAACTTGAAATGAAGAAAAAAATAAGATTTCTCTTATGAGAATTCGGCAGCCTAACGACGTCACTTAAAACTTCCAAAAATGGATTAAAGAGATCAAATAGGGTCTCTCATAATATGAACATAAATGATCAGTATTATAGATATAGATATCATACCCCAACATAATAAAAAGGAACCTGAAATACTTGACCAGAAAATAGAACTTGAAAATGAGAAGGGTGAACGAATCCCTTAAAAATCCGACAGCCAAACGACGTCACTTAAACTTCAAAAAAATGAATTGAAGAGATAAAATAGGGTATCTCATCATATGAACATAAAATATCAGTATGATATATATATATATCATTCAAAAACATAATAAAAAGGAACTTGAAAGACTTGACATGAAAATAGATCTTGAGAACGAGAAAGGTGAAAGAACCACTTAAAAATTTGGCATCCAAACGGCGTCACTTAAACTTCAAAAAATCAATTGAAGAGATCAAATAGGGTCTCTCATCATATGAACATAAAATATCAGTATTATAGATATAGATATCATACCCCAACATAAAAAGGAACTTGAAAGACTTGACAAGAAAATAGAACTTGAAAATGAGAAGGGTGAAAGAATCCGTTACAAAAAATTTCGGCAGCCTAATAGCGCCACTTAGACATTCATAAAACAAAATGATGAGAGTAAGAGGGGATATCACATCATATTAAAATGAAAAGGGAAGTAAGAGGAATATAAAATAACATCCTCTATCATAATAACATGGAGCATTAAAGAAATGAATTAAAAGAGAGTATTTGAAAAGAAAGAGAGAGTTTGGATCCCTTAACTTAAAACGTAACTCTTAAAACTCAATGGTTGGGACCTTGAGGGCTTGGGGGAACCTTGGGAGGACTCCTGGGGTGGTAATGAGACTAGATCTTCGTTGGGGGAGAGTTGGGAGTCTAATGGATGATAGGATGTCTTGGTATTTATAGGGAAAGTGAGGGGACAAGACATTAATGGCTAAGGGACACCTCATTGGTGGTTTTGGCAAAACCATGGGCTTTCCCATGGTATTTTCCCATGGTATTGGCCACTTGGGACACCTCATACATTATATTACTATTCATAAGTAGACCATATTGATAACATACTTAATACATCATTTAATGATGTCATTAAACACCCGTAACTTAAAAACTGTATTTTCACTATTCATCAAAAATTCAACTTTCTCAGAAAAATCAAAAAATTTCACCTTAACCAAATATCAATGATCTAATTTGAAAAATGAAATCCATTTTATAAAAATAATTTTCTAAATATTTTTAATTTAATTTTTAAATAAATACACTATTCACCGAAAATTAATTTTTTCCAGAGAAATCCCCAAAAATTACCTTAACATAATATCGATTCTCTGAGTTCAAAAATGAAATCCATTTTATAAAAATAATTTTCTAAATATTTTTAATTTAATTTTTAATTAAAAAACACTAGTCACACGAAAAAAACTAATACTTGACTAATAATTTATGAAACCGTTATTTAACCATTTTATTGAATCACATTACTTAATCAAGGTGCCTAGATTATATTAATACTTTCTTTAAGTGAGATTACTAATCCATTTGGTCACATTACTAATCCTAAGCATAAAATCACTATTCATAATTTACTATTCATCAAAAATTATGTTGATCTTATTAGACTCTAAATTTCGTATTGAACATAATTGTAGAAGACCGTTTTTTGAAAATCATTACACTTTTTTAATTATTTAAGGTTTACATAAACATTTTTTAAAATATACTTTCTCTAAAATTCACCAAAAATATGCATACTATATTTATCCGGACATTTGAAAATTCATAAACATCATCATAAGAAGAAATCAAAATTTTTATTTAAAACAAAGGAATACACAAGGCAGTTATGGTCTCCTTACATAGCCCCTTATCACACTAGGATAGGACCTAAGTGTAAGGTGTGATATAGTGATAGAATGCGAGGGAGGCTCGACCAACATCGCACGAGTAATAATTTCTATTAGTTTGAACTTCTCGCGAAGGCGATTCTATTCTAGCTTCACACGATGAAGTTCGGCTTGGGTTTGGTCAAGATCAAAGCCCGGTGGTGCTACCTACTTCCCAAGTTCTATTAGATGGGCTTCGATCGGTGCAAGACTACTAGGTGAGGCCATCGAATCATCTTTCTATATTAATTAACCAAGATCACTTGTATTTAAAGACAAAAATCAAAACGTTTCGTTTCTAGTGGTCATATTGACCAATGGTCATATAACAGTCAAAACCCACCGGTGTCATATTAATTATACTCATGTTATCAAATGAAACAGTTTTATTGAGTTTTAACAAATAAATATAAAATAACACACAAAATTAGTAAATAAGATTTATTCAAAATTTCTGGTCATTACAATTATCATATCTTGACTCTTCCATCGGGGAAGGATGGGTTTGTTATTTATAGTGATGCCTAAAAGAAAGGACTTGGTTGTGTCCTTATGCAGAATGATAGAGTTATTGCCTATGCATAACGACAGCTGAAAATTCATGAGAAAAACTATCCTACTCATGATCTTGAGTTAAAATCTATAATATTTTCTTTGAAGATATGGTTACATTATCTCTATAGTGAAAAATGTGAGATAAATACCAATCACAAGAGTTTGAAGTATATTTTCTCACTAAAAGAACTCAACATGAGGCAAAGACGATGGCTTGAACTACTCAAAGAATTATGATTGCACAATACACTACCACCCAGGGAAGGCAAGTAATGTGGAAGATGCTTTGAGTAGAAAGGATAATGGAGTTTTGAACAATATGAGATTTGAAAGGGATCCCATTTTCATGGATATAGTAAATATGGATATGGGAATAACCATAGAAGGTGAAACATCAATTATTTTTCAAATGTTTTCCAAACCATATTTACTAGAAAGGATAAAAAGTTATCAGGCTGATGATGAGGAATTCCCAAAGAAGATTAAATCTGTGAATGATGGGAGATTGATCGACTTCGTATATGAAGATGGAATTTTGAAATTTGGGAAGTGATTTTGTGTTCCCGATATACCTGATCTAAAAAGGGAATTGTTAGATGATGCTCATATCTCCAATTTCTCTATACACCCTGGTAGCACTAAGATGTATAGAGATTTGAAGGAATATTTTTGGTGGGACCACATGAAGAGGGAGATTGCAGATTTTGTGTCAAGATGTATAGTTTGTCAACAAGTGATAGCTGGAAGGTAATAGCCTGGAGGAGTCATGAAACCTCTTCCAATACCTGAGTGGAAATGGGATAATATTATGATGGACTTTATCATGGGACTACAAAAGACTACTAGAAGGAGTGATGCAATATGGGTCATTGTTGATCATCTTACCAAGACAACACATTTTCTAGCTATAAGAGAAGATTTACCACTTGAACGTTTAGCAAGACTGTATATTAATGAAGTTGTAAGACTTCATGGAGTACCCCTATCAATTGTTTCTGATCGTGATCCATGTTTTATATCAATATTCTGGAAAATTCTTCAGAAATCCCTTGATACTGAACTTCGTTTGAGCACTGCCTACCATCCTCAAACTAATGGACAATCAGAACGAACTATTCGAACCTTAGAATACATGTTGAGATCTTTCTCACTTGACTTTCAAGGTATGTGAGATCAATATCTAACTCTGGTATAACTTTACTATAATAATAGCTTCCATTCAAGTATTCAGATGGCACCATGTGAAGCATTATAAGAAAAAAGATGTTGCACACCAACATGTTGGGATGATGTTGGTGAAAGAAAACTCATAGGCCCCAAACTTGTGGAGAAAACGATAGAGAAGGTTAAGGTTATACAAACCCACATCAAAGCAGCTCAATGTAGGCATAATAGCTATACTGATTACCGAAGGAAGGATTTGGAATTTTAGGCAGGAGATCATGTTTTCTTGAAGGTATCTCCATGGAAGAGAGTTACATGATTCAGTAGGAAGGGTAAATTAAGTCCCAGGTACATCAGACCTTTTGAAATTATATAATGAATTGGGGCTGTAGCTTACTATTTGGTAATTCCACCAAGTCTCTCCAAAGTTCAGGATGTGTTGCACATATCATTATTGAGAAAATACATGCCTGACCCAACATATGTGCTCACCTATGAGGAAATAGAACTGGAAACCGATCTGTCTTATTGCGAGGAGACTGTCAAGATTCTTGATACAAGATAACAAGTTTTGAGAAACCGAATGACTCGTTTGGTAAAAGTTCTATGGAGAAACCATAAAATGGAAGAGGCAACGTGGGAACCCGAGGAACTTATGATGAAGAAACACCCAAATCTTTTTATGTTGTAATATTCTAGAAATTTCAAGGATGAAATTATTTGAAAGAGGGGAGAATGTAACACCCCAAGCTTTTATGGTACCTTTCCCTTTGAATAATGCAATAACTTAGATTGTACACAACTTTGAGATTCTAACACACCATGACCAATCAAACTAGCTGTTATGAATAGTAATACACACTTTTTGAAATTTTATAAATTTTATCGTTCAAAATATACATAATTTTTGGATTTGGAATATCGAAATTATCTTAGGGATAATTTTTGGTATTTTTCTGAAAACTTTCAATTTTCGATGAATAGTGAAAATACTAAATATTAATTAAAACAACTTTTTTAATCGATATAATTTATAATGTTAAATTATAAATTTTAATGGTTTTTAAGTATCATTATATTATATTTTTATCATTTAATATAATTCATTTAATTGGATGTAATATCATGATTAAATGGGACATAAATAAGTGTCAATCTTTTAATAGTTATTATTTCATGAAAACACGTTTTTTTGACAACAGGTTTTAATTTTAAATTAATTTATTCCACTTATATGTTATGAATTTGTAAAAATTGATTCCATATTTGGAATGAAGACTTAAAAATTGTGTAAATAGATAACTTTTATTTTTAGACATTAGGAATATTTACTTTAGTAAATATTTTATTTACCGTGGTTAAAGGGGTAAATCCAGTAAATAAGGTTAAACAATAATATTATAATAATATTAAATTACCATAAAACGTGTCCAAACCCAATTTTATGATATATTACCGACCATGGTCATCCTTGGGTCAATTTTGGGACCCCATAGAGACACTTGGGAGTGATAATGACATTTTATATTAAATAATATAAAGTAAAGAAAAAAATAACAAAAGAAAATATCTTTTAGTAAAACAGTTTTTATATGAGGTTATATAATTGATATATTAGACTATAAATAGTCATTATAAATATAAAAATATTTTATACGTTATGAGAGTTTATTTATAATTTTGAGACATAAAATAAATATATTTATATATGACACAACAATGAGGCAGTATTTTACTTATTAATGAAACAATAAAAAAATTATATTATAAATACTAAAATAAATATAATTTGAAAGTTTAGATGCCATAAAATTTTTTTTTGGTGACTATAACATGTTACGGTTGATTTAATGTATTTATTTTTAAGTAATGAAGTTTTTAGGACTTTAACACAAATCAATTATTAAATAATATCAAAATTGACATAAATGAGTTTTAAAACAAATACAATATTATTGGATGATATAATAATCTTAAAAATATAAGGTTCAGCCAAAAGACTTATATAATGATAGGTGTTTCACTAATGAACCACTTGGGGTTATATTGGAAGTTTATAGTATGTTTATTAACCATATAATATAAAAATACAAAGAGGCATGGTAAATGTCAAACTATTTAACTAAGAGTTAAATCTAATAGATAAGGTTAATATAGTGACCCAAACCTATCTAAAACCTATTTTTTAGTGGTTTTTGAACCATCCTCATCTTATGATTTAAAAAATTTATTTTTTAGCCATTAGAAACCGAAAATGAGTTTATTATAAACTAATAGTTCAATATTTTCCTAAGGTGCCCCCCACCCCTCTTATAAAATGGCACTTCCCCTTATCTCAAATTCATACCTTCAAATCCATTTGTCTCAGCCAAACACAGCCCAAATATCCTCTACGCTGTCCTAAATTAATCCTAGAGGCCTTAATGTAGTCATAAAACCAACCTACAGATCCCTTTTGATCAAATCAAAAGGAAGAACCCGAAGAAAAGGTAAATATTTCATCACCTCTTTCAAGTTTTTTCTTCTTCCACTTATTCTTTCCTTGTTGTTTCCATTCTAAAATAAAAACTCTAGTATATTATAAATACTGTGATGTTATTATAATTATGGTAAAACCATATTAATTATTCTATCAATCCTTTGAATGACATGTCACCATACGTGCGTACGTACGACTTACCGTCTCCACGTCGTGGTGTAGTTGTTATTCAATACATATTTTTTTGGATGGGTATAATAATGATGTATAATTGATGTAAATAATAAATATAACATGATAATGATTCTGTATATATGATATACCATCCAATTATATATTATTTTAATATCAAAAGAATGGTATTGTCGCTCGTGCGTACGTATTGATTACCGTCTCCACGAATACGATGAGATTCATTCCCCATAATATCCATTCAAGACTAATTTTCATCTGATGATTAGAAATAATGTTTAATGACTTAATATAATTCTAAATATGAATTAGATACATCCTATCCATTACAAAAACTACTTACATAATAATGCATATAAAGGAAACTGAATCAGTTAACACCCGAAATGACGATAATACTAAAATATTATTAAAAAATACATATTAAAAGATCAAATATGATATCATATTGATGTATATGGTTCTTGTATAATTTAATAAAAATTATTTCAAAATTATATAAGAGTTTAACCTACCCTTGACCAAGGAAAAGTACAAGGTAAGGGTTAATTTCACAATCTCTTTATTATCTGATGTTGTTTTTACGTAAGTATCTACTGAGACCTCTTTATCATCAACATCCATGTTTCTTAAAAATGTATTTGAAAACATTTTTACCATTTACTAGACAATGGGTTCAAGTCATTTATAACCTTATTTGAGATTATATGTTTGTGTTGGAATCCTCATGTACTAATCATGTTTTAATGATCAAAAATCGTATTCAACCTGGTTAAATCTTGTAAATTATATCAAATCATGTGTATAAAAATTTAAGTATTCTAATGTTTTAAGAAGAGCCATTCAAGATATTAATTTCTCTAAATTTAGTTTAATTACCTTATATTATCTTTTTACTCACTTTATAATGGTTTCTCCGAGAAATGATTAAATCTAATCCATTCTATAATCATCATTACTTAAGTATGAATACAGTTATCTTGAAAAGTCTAAGACACCGTGAGCCATACACTGTGATGTAGACATCATGAAGCAGACACCTTGAATTAGTCACAGTGGTCGTGAGACACCGTGACCACGAGACACCGTGACTGCGAGACACCTTGACCATGAGACACTGTGACCCTGAGACACCGTGACTATGAGACACCGTGACCACGAGACAATGTGACAGTGAGACACCTTGACCATGAGACACCTTGACCGCGAGACACCGTGACCATGAGACACCGTGACCCTGAGACACCATGACCACGAGAAACTGTGACTATGAGACACCGTGACATTCAGATACCACGACCAATATAGACACCGTTTGAAGGAGACACCATTTCCATGACATACTATGACACCATTTACTATTATGTTTTGTTGTTTTTCAATTTAATATCTAACGGTCATAATTGAAGATATTAATGCACTGACATAATTAATGTTTCTTTGTAGATATATCATCTGACAGTACGTGGTACGAGGTGTAGAATACATGCAACCTGTCAACCTCAACACATGCTTTCCAAGATTAAAATAAGAGTGCTGCCCAATAATAACGAACACATGAGAAAGAAAACCAAGCGGGTGTGAGCACCATAATGAAGAACACACTTAGAGAAAATTTTTATAAGAAATGCGTATTTCATGAAACTCGACTGTGTTGAAGAACACACAAAGCATATTTGAATCCAAGAGAACATATTCTCACTGTCAAACCTCACGAAGAACACAAGATGAATCACAACACTCTGTTTTGCAGACGAGGACTCGAACTCTTAATTTTCTTCATCTCAGAAGTCCAAAGCTGCAAAGACCAACACTCAGAGCACTTCTAAACCTATCTAAATATTTCTACTCTATTTTGTATGTTTTTATTAACTTTCGAGCCGTGTGTGTTTCTGTATAATAACACACTCTATCTTTTTCATCCAACTGAAGGATACAATATATCCTTACTCAAACACACATTTATCCTTGTGTATACCCACATATAAGTGTGGAAGAGGTCCCTGTGTGGCCTGGTAGTTTTTACCCACGAAGAACTATGGAACAGGTCCTTGTGTGGCCTAAACTGTCCTATGTACTGCTATTAACCCCGATCCAGGGTGTGGATCAAAGTTTCCTTATATAAAATGCTTGGTTTCAGGTGATCACCAAGTGGAGTGTATTAGGTCTCATCTTGAGATTAAACCACTTGTTTCATATCCACTGTGCTTCTTAATTTAGTTTTCTCTATTTTACTGCTTTTCTTCATAACTCAAAAATCACTAAATTCACTTTGATAGTTAGTCTTGGAAAGAATTTATAACTGTATTGTATTAGTAGAATAACTTTAAAATTAGTTTTAGTAATTTATATTAGGAGTACTGAGAACTAATCAGTCTTCTAAGAAGTTATTTAAACAGTCAAACTCTTATAAAAATATAACCTAGATTAATTGGGCTGTATCTAATCTTTTGGGAAGAACCTTTTAGAAAAAAATTTTACAGAAATTTTTATAGTTACTCAATTAAATCCTCCCCTCTTGAGTAATCTACTCCAACCAACATTTGGTATCAGAGGAGCTTTTTTAGGACTCTATGTAATCTTATTCAATTGTGATTGTAGTTTTATTTCAAATATCATTAAATTTATATTATTTTTAAATTTATAGCTCTTTTAAAGTAATACTTTATTATGGATAATAGATTGGAAGGTACTACAACCAACATACCACCATTCTTTAATAGAACCAATTATTCCCAAAGGAAAATTAAAATAAAAATGAATTTATAGAGTATGTGTTTTGAAATTTGGTCATCCGTTATAGATGAATATAATATTCCATCTACTGATAGAATCACATGGGATGAACCAACCAAAACTGCCTACAATAACAACTTCAAAGCTATGAATGATTTATACCACTACTTAGGAGATGAGGATTTCAATAGAATTTTTTCTTGTAAAACTGCCCATGAAGTTTGGGATACCCTTTCTATCTCACATGAAGGAACATACAATGTAAAAGAAATGAGTCTTATTACTTATACTATTAAATATGAAAATTTTAAGATGAAACCTGATGAACCTATCATCGAAATGTATCTTGGGTTCAATGATATTTTCAACATAATGATTTCTCTTGGAAGATAAGTCACAGGTAAGGAACAGATCTGGAGAATTCTCAAGTGTCTGACTGACAGATGGAGGGGAACCTCTGTCTCTATTAGATAATCGTGCAACATCAGCAAACTACCTGTAAAGGAACTCATTGGAAAACTGATGATGTATGAGGAAGAGTTGAAAGTCAACAAGGAGGAGGAAGATGAGGCAAATAGGAAATCTGTTGCATTCAAGACCACCACCTCTAAGCATAAAGACAAAGGAAAACTGGAAGCTTCTATAGAAAGTTCTAGTGATGAACAATCATCATATGATAGTGATGAATAAATGGATAAATTATCTAGAATATTTAAGAGATTTTACAAGAAGAATAAATTTTTTAGAAATCCTAACTTCAAGGAAAAATATGACCATAAAGTAAATTGGAAGAAGGACTGGAAAAGAAGTGAAATGACTGATAAAATTGTCTTCTATGAGTGTAAGTGAAAAGGAAATATCAAGGCTGACTGTCCAAAGCTCAAATACAAAAACAAATATGAGGAAAAGGACAGTAAGTATAAAAAGGTAATGAAAGAAAACTGGAGTGCTTCTAAGGACAGTTCAATTGACTTAGAGACATCACATGATGAACATGCCAACAAAGACAATATGTGTTTTATGAAAAACACATCTTAGGTAACACTGCACTCCTCTGTACATAATTCATACTATTATGAAGATGAGAGTGACTCTAGAAATATGATTGATGAAGAAATGTTTGAATACTGAAACATGCTTGAGGAAATATGCAATGAACTAAAAGAAAAACATAAATCATTATAGAAACAACATACTCTTACTGTGACTATTAAATATGAACTCACAACTGAAAAAGAGAAAAATTCTCAACTGCTCAATGAAAAAAATGAATTAAATATGTCTAATGAGAAATTAAAGAATAAACAAGAAATGTTTACCAATGGGAAAAATACCCTTACTCAAATTCTAGGAAAACAAATTGATCTTAAATAGAACACTGGAATTGGTTATCAACCGGGAAAAATAAATCTAGGTAGAAAAAATTTTGTTTCAAAATCTAGGACAGATAGTTTTACTCCCAGTTCTAGACACAAATCAACTAGTTCAAGTCATGATACATATTTTACTGTTTCAAGTTTTTGTGGACCGAATAGAGTCTATTTGTCAAATACTATACGTAATTCTTATTGGAAACCTATGAGAAAAATATGGGTTCCTAAAACACTTATCACTAATATTACTGGACCCAAACAAGTATGGGTACCAAAATCTATTTTTGCTTAATATTTTTTTAGGAAATCTACTTAAAGAGTTATTGTAAAATTCTATGGTACTTGGATAGTGGATGTTCAAGGCACATGATATGAGACTACTCATGATTCAAGAACCTAATAAAAATGGATGGAGGACATGTCAAATTTGGTGACAATGCCAAAGGAAAGATTATTAGCCATTGCCAAATCGGTAACTCTAACTCAGTTTTAATTTCTAAAGTATTGTTTGTTGATGGATTAAAATATAATATGCTTACTATGTCACAATTATGAGATGATGGATTTCATGTTATATTTAAAAATGATTCTTTAAATGTATTTAATTCTAAAGGTGAATTAGTATTTTTTGCATTAAGAAGTGAAAATATTTACTCTGTTAACTTAGAATATTTAGCTTCTCAAAATGTTTCATGCTTAAGTGTATTTCATAAAGAGTCTTGGCTCTGGAATAGTAGACTAATACATTGTAATGTTCACTCCCTTATAAATATAACTAGGAAAATCTTAGTTAAAAACTTAACCAAAATAGAGTTTTTAAATGAAAGAGTGTGTAATCCTTATCAAAAAGGAAAACAACACAATGTTTCCTTCAAACCAAAGATGGAAGTGTCAACTTCTCAACCTCTCGAACTGGTTCACATGGATTTGTTTTTACCATCTATAGTTTCTAGTTTAAATGGAAATAACTATGTTTATGTTCTTGTAAATGGCTTCTCTAGATATACTTGGACCTTCTTTATGGCTCACAAAAGTGAAGCCTACTCTTAATTTACTAAATATTCCAAGTCTTTAGAAAATCTTAGTGGACTTAGAATTAAATACTTAAGAATTGATCGTGTCTGTGAGTTTAAAAATCAAGTGTTTGAATCCTTTTTCTCATAAAATGGTTATAGTCACAATTTCTCTACCCCTAGAACACCTCAGAAAACGAAGTTGTGGAGATAAGAAATAGAACCCTGTAATAGATTTCTAGAACAACTCTTAGTGAGTATGACCTACCTATTTATTTTTGGGCTGAATCTATTAATACAACAAGCTACATAATCAATATAGTGTTGATCCGACCTATTGTTAAAAAGAATCCTTATGAGTTATGGAAGAATAGAAAACCCAAGGTTAACTACTTTAATGTTTTTGGTTGTAAAGTCTATATCCTTAATACTAAGGACAATCTTGAAAAATTTTCAACCAAAAGTGATTAAGGTATCATTTTAAGATATTCCTTTTCTAGTAAAGCCCATAGAGTGATCAATAAAAGAACTAAATGTGTGGAAGAATCTATTCATGTCAAATTTGATGAAACAAATCCACATGAGCCTAAAACCATTCTAGAGAACCTAGAGGATGATGTATCTAATATGAACATTAATCCAAAATCTTCAAACCATTCTATACAAGATTCTGTGAAAACTTATAGTTCTAGAAATTCTTTAGAATCAAGTCACAATGAACCAGAATCTGTTGATGAACCTGAAATCACTAGTCCCTCATTATCTAGAGCTGTTAGAACTCTTAAGAACCATACCTTAGATGCTATTTTAGGAGACCTAGACAAAGGAACTCAGACTAGATATTCTCTTAGAAATCAGGTTGAACATCAAGCCTTCTTTTCAGAACATAAACCTAAAATCAGTAATGATGCTATTAATTATGAATTTTGGGTGGTGTCTAAGAAATAAGAGTTTAATTAGTTTGAAAGTAACAAAGTTTAGAAACTTGTTGAATGAAATAAGGACACATTCACCATAGGATTAAATGGGTGTTCAGAAATAAGGTAGATGAAGCAGGTTACAAAGTTAGAAACAAGGCCAGATTAGTTGCACAAGGCTATAGTCAAGAAGAAGGAATTGATTATGAGGAGAATTTTGCACCAGTATCTAGACTTGAAGAAATCATAATCTTGCTTCCCTATACTGCACATATGAATTTCAAACTATATCAAATGGATGTTAAAAGTACATTATTAAATGGGTATATAGCTGAGGATGTTTTTGTAGAACAACCCCTTGGTTTTACAAACCCCACTTTCCAAATCATATTTTTAAATTATCAAAAGATTTATATTGTTTAAAGTAAGATCCAAGAGTTTGGTATGATAGGTTGAGTTCTTTTCTTATTTCCAAAAGTTTTACAAAAGGAATAGCTGATACTACCCTTTTTATAAAATGAATTTCTAATGATGTTTTAGTTGTTCAAATCTATGTAGATGATATTATTTTTAGATCTTCAAAAAATTCATTATGTGTTGATTTTTCTAAAATGATGAAAAATAAATTTGAAATTAGTTTAATGGGTGAACAGAAATTATTTCTTAGATTTGAAATCTTTCAAAATAATGATGGAATTATTTTAACTCAAAGAAAATATACTAAAGATCTTCTAAAATGTTTTGGACTGGATAGCACTAAAAGTAGTGACACTCCCATGAGTACCACTTGTAAATTGGATCATGTTGAAGTTGGAAAATCTGTTGCTCAAATGACTTACAGAGGAATGATTTAAAGTTTACTCTACTTAACTGCTTGTCATCCTGACATAGTTTGTGTATGTCTGTTAATTTTCCAGAAAATCCTAAAGAATCCCATTTAAATGCTGTAAAGAGATTTCTAAAATACCTCAAGAATACACCCAATTTAGGAATGTTCTATCCTAGAGGAAAATAATTTGAATTAGTGAGTTATTCTAATGCTGACTTCAGTGTATGTAAGTTAGATAGAAAAATCACCTCTAGAACATGTCATTTTTTAGGCAAGTCATTAGTACCATGGTGTAGTAAGAAACAAAATTCTGTTTCATTATCTACTGTAGAAGCTGAATGCATAGCTGCTGGCAGTTGTTGTGAAAAGATTTTGTGGATGAAACACAAATTACTAGATTATGGATATCAATTCAGGCCTGTACCTATAAACTGTTACAACACAAGTGCTATTAACATCTCTAAAAATTATGTTTCACTTTATAGGACAATGCATATTGATGCAAGACATCACTTTTTGAGAGATCATTATCAAAAAGGTGATATCGCTTTGCAATTCATTGGTAATGAGTTTCAGCTTGATGATATATTCACCAATCCATTAACTTCTGAAAGAATAGAATACATCATACATGAACTAGGAATGATAAACCTCAAATAGATATCTTACTGTTTCATGTCTTACTACTTGATATCTTACTATTTTATACTTTACTGTTTCAGGATTACTATTTATTAGTTAGTGTTTTGTGATTACTATCTGTCAGTTACTGTCTCACCGTAAAATTTGTTTACTGTCTCACCATGAAGTTCGTTCACTGTATCACTGTAATGTGCAATTAATGTCTCACCGTAATGACCAGAAATGGTCTCACCATAAAAATTATTTATGATTTTTTTGGTAAACACCCATATTGCAGTAACTATCCTTTTCACCTTTTGGTTTTCCCATACTTTTACTTTTGTGACGTTTGGAATTCATGAAAGATAAAATAAATAATGTATCACTCGATTATTCACATAGGATTTCTTCTATTCACTCATTTCAAACCCTTCTTCAACCCTAGAACCCTTTTCTATCTCTCGAACCTTCCGTGGATGCCCATGATAAAGAACCCTACATCGTCAACTCCTAAGAAGCGCAACTCAAAGAAGAAGAAGATTTCACCTAAGCTAGCTCCTAAAGGACCTCTATATCCAAATCTAGAAAACAATGTTGTCATAACTGAGAAAGAGGTTTTCCCCAAGTGGCTTCTTTCCAGTAAGCCTTTGGTTTTGTAAGTTTTAGAACAACAAGGATGGTTAGAGTGGTTTTCAAAGGAAGATAGACCTATCTATCCTAAGTTGGTAGCTTAGTTTTATCGGTATGTACAATTCTCTTTTGATTCTGGTGATAGTTATGTCATGAGAAGCTGGATTAATGGGTAGAGATGTTCATTCTTTTCGAATTTATGGGATATATTCCTTAGGATACCTCATGAAGGCATCTTTGATGATTATTAGAGAGGACCCGCACCTTCAACCGAATTATTTGATCTAGAGGATGATTTGAAAGGCTTAACTGAAAATGGAACCCAGTGGAGAGACATTGCTGCTAAACTAGATAGAGAATCAAGGCTTCTGTTCAAGTTTATACCAAATATAGTTAGTCCTAGAAAAGGTGATTTTTTGGGTTTGAAATATCAAGATGTGTTTCTGATCCACATTATAAAAAATGGACGTAAGATCAACCTGTTCAAGTACATAATACACCATATGTGAGATCTTATCAAAGTCACATCCAAGTTAACATCCCTGTTATACTATTGGCTAATATAAACCATGCTTCTTGCTAAAGGTATGGTTGGACCTAATGTAGAAGTAATTTAGGATTGTGAATTCTGCCTCTCAAAATCCACTATCAAGAGCATGAAGATAAATTGGAATCCTTGAAAAAAGGAATGGGTGGAAGACAATGATAGAATTTATGAGAAATTAAATCCATTGGAACATCCCTCAATACCAAGAAAATTTTTTGATCCTAGTTTAGAACCAGGTGATATTGTTGAGTACTATTCTGAAGAATAAGAAGAGGCTGTTTTGCCTTCTAAAGAAACTGTTTCTTGTAAGGAATACATTCTTTCTGTTCCTCATGATGTTCTTGAAGAAGAAGGCCCTACTCCTAAAGATTCTATTAATCTAGAAGATCAACACGAGGTTGAAACAGACTCTGTTTCTAAAGAGACTAACAAGAATGAAGAACTTATGGTGGAAGATCTACCTATTATGCAATAAGCTAAACTCGATGAACTCCCTGTGGAAAAATCTGTTCCTGAAATCATCACTTCGACTAGAGAGAGGATGGAGCTAGCTTTTCAATTGGATAGACAAGAAATGGGTGAGGAACTATGAGCTGATTTTTTGGAATTAGATCAAGACCCTAAACCTCTTAGTCCTGAGAAGGATGAAACCGTTGAGGGGGAGAAACCCCCAAATCTAGAACCTGTTGAAGTAACAAATCTGGTTGTTTCAAGTCCTGTAGCCACTCAATATAAGTTCCCCAGCTTCTATGATGTCGATAACTCTTAACAAGCATCATCAAAAGTCCTTGAGATTTTATCTATGCTCCAGTTAAAATTGGTCTCTAATATCACCCATACAAAGGAACCCGAAACTATATTAGTACCTGTTTCTGAACCTTTATCAGACCAATATTCCTTGGTGAGTAAGAATGATCTAAAGGAATTTGGTGCTACCCTCTTGTCTGGAGTTGAGAAACTCTTGAATAGCCAACCTCTTCTTGTGACCAATTTAAGTGAGAGAGATTCCTCACTATTGTTGGAAAAGGTAATCTGGAAGATTCAATCTAAAAGGCTTCATGAGATTCAGGAAGTCAGAGTTGAAGACCGGATACTTAGTGATGAAGTGAAGACTCTGAGAGGTATGATTGAGGACATGAAAAAAGAGACATACAAGAGATGAGAACTTTCCCCTCCTCCTGTAGAACCTGCTGTTACTGAAACCCCATAGGTTATTATGTCTCAGATTCAACCTTATCTTGCTTCCATAGATGAAAAGGTCACCGAAAGAAACAAAAAAAGCGTGAAGGATATGAGAGAGCTTTTTGTAAATCTTAACAAACTCAATAATGAATATACGAGGTGTCTTAAAAAAGTGTTGAACCAACTAAAATCTCTCACCACCGCTATCAATGCCTTTAAAGCCTCTGGTCAGGCCTCTAAAACCTCTTTAGACAGTTATCTTCTTAAAACAGTAGTCAAAGAAGATCTTCAGAATGTACTCAGTGGTTTCAATATAGCTTCTCTCTCTGAAGTTATCAATAATAGTGATCAAGTTCTTAATCTAGTCCAAATCCAATAAAACATTTCTAATGGTGCTCAGTGAGAGATTTCTAAGAATGTGGATTTATACTTCAACTGAATCTTCTCAAAGACTGATATGAAAAAACATTTCAATTATCTTGTGTAAAATATGATAATTCATCCTATGACTCAAGCTTTCAAGACCCAAGTCCAAAAGCTCATGCAGTTTACTAAATTTTTGGATAAGTTTATGGAAAATAAGGATGATTTTGAGAAAACCATGTTGTATGGTAGGGAGATCATTACAGATTTCTTTAAGCATCTGAGGCCTTGTCTTCTTTTTCAGAGTATAACTATTGTTACCCCTACAACTTCTCCTCTAAGCCCTAGGTTGCCTACCTTCACCTCTTCCCTATCCACCACTACTATGTCTGTCAGCCAAGCACTAAGTCAGATCAGGCATGTGATCCTTGATAAACAACTACCTCGATCGTCTACTACTCCTACTCTAACTCCATCGGTTTTTTAAGGCCTTCCTTTCCCTTTTCTATCAACCACCTCACTCTCTTATTTTACCTCGACCTCTCCTCCTATGGCTTCCTCTTCTGCTACTACTGCAAAAGGAAAAGAGAAGGCAAGCCCATGAAGAAGAACAATGATTACTCCTTTTTGATAGGGATGTAATTTATTTTGTTTTACTATTTCCGTTTATACTGAACTTTATTTTCTTTTATGAAATGTGTAATTTTTCATTCCTCCTCTTATTCCATCCTTTTTGGTAATCCCAAAAGGGGTAGAAATCTCTATATGTTAGTTGCTATATGTTAGACAAATATTTAAATTTTATATAAGACATCTATCTCTATATCTAAAGTTGAATAAAATATACATGTTAACTTTACATGATTCGTGTTCATTACAAAGGGGGATATTATTGGACTCCTCATGTACTAATCATGTTTTAATGATCACAAATCCTATTCAACCTGGTTAAATCCAGTAAATTATATCACATCATGTGTATTATTTTTTAAGTATTCTCATGTTTTAAGAAGATCCATTCAAGATATTAATTTCTCTACATTCAATTTAATTACCCTATACTATCTTTTGACTCACTTTATAATGATTTTCTAACAAATGATTAAGTCTAATCCATTATATGATCATCATTGCTTAATTCCAAATATAGTTATCTTGAAAAGTATAAGACACCATGAAGCGGACACCATAATGTAGACACCGTGAAGCTGACACTGTGAAGCTGACACCATGACCGAGAGACACCGTGACTGCAAGAAACCGTGACCGCGAGACATTGTGACAATGATACATCATGACCGTGAGACACCATGACCGTGAGACATCGTGACCCTGAGACACCGTGACCCCAAGACACCGTGACCGCGAGACACCATGGCAATGAGACACCATGAAATTCAGACACCCTGACATTCAAACACCGTGACCAATCCAGACACCATGTGAAGGAGACACAGTTTACATGACATACTGTGACACCGTTTCCTAATATGTTTGGTTGTTTTAAAATTTAATCTATAATGGTAATATTTGAATATATTAATGCACTGACATAATTAATGTATCTTTATAGATATATCATGAGATAGTATGAGGTATGAGGTGCAGAATACATGCAACCTGTTAGACACAACACATGCTTTCGAAGATTAAAAGAAATGTGCCGCCCAGTAATAACGAACACACGAGAGAAAAAACCAAGCGGGCGTGAGAACCATAACGAAGCACACACTTAGCGCAAAATTTTCAAAGAAATTCCTATTGCATGACACTAAACACTATTGAAGAACACCCGATGAATATTTGAATCCTAGAGAACATATCTGAACTGTCAAACCATACGAAGAACACAAGATGAATCACGAAACTCTATTTTACAAAAGTGGACTCGAACTCTGCATCTGCTTCATCTCAGAAGTCCAAAGTTGCAAAGACTAACACTCAGAGAACTTATAAAACTATCTAAATATTTCTGCTCTATTGTGTATATTTTTATTAACTTTCAAGCAGTGTGTGTTTCTGTATAATAACACACTCTTTTTCCCCCATCAAACTGAAGGATACAAGATATCCTTACTCAAACATTCATTTATACTTGTGTATACCCACAAATAAGTGTGGAAGAGGCCCCTCTGTGTCCTGGTAGTTTGTACCCACAAAGAACTGTGGAAGAGGTCCCTGTGTGACCTGGACAGTCCTACGTACTGTTGTTAACCCCAATCTAGGGTGTGGATCAATGTTTATTTATATAAACTACTTGGTGTTAGGTGATCACCAAGTGGAGTGGATTAGGTATATGCTTGAGATTTAAACTCTTGTTTCATATCAACTATGCTGCTTAATTTAGTTTTCTCTGTTTTAATTTTTTTCTTCATAACTCATAAATCACTAAATTCACTTTGATAGTTAGTCCTGGAATGAAGTTATAACTATCTTGTCTTAGTATAATAACTTCAAAAGTAGTTTTAGTAAATAATATTAAGAGTACTGAGAACTAATCAATATTCTAAGAAGCTATTTAAACAGTCAAAGTCTTATAACAGTATAACCTTGATTAACTGGGATGTATCTAATACTTTGGGAATAACCTTTTAGAAAAAAAGTTTACAGAAATTTTTATAGTTACTCAATTCACCCCTCCGCTCATGAGTAATATACTCCAACAAATAGTTTGGAAAGGAATATTTTAGTCATTTTCCAAAAAAGGCACTTTACGAAATTTTCAACAAAATGATGGTAAGAATGTATTTTTTTACATATATGGCGGGTGTAGTTATTCTACGCCATTATAACATTGTCAAAGCTTCCCTTAAATTCTTATAATAATATTTTCAAAATAAATGTTTTCTATTATAATTATGTAACTTTAAATGATTTCAAAAAAAGAAAGTGATATTTCTCTAAAATAGTTTTTATTTCATCTATGTCAACATACTTTGATGGATTTTATACTTATTTGAAGTCGATTCATTATGATACAAATCTTCCATATTGTATTGAAGGTTTTGAGATATTTTTGGATGTGGATGTGTTATTTTTATAGCATTCCTGGTTTACGGTTAATGTTTTGAAATTTCATATGCTAGTTTTAATACGAATGTTTATGTTATATTTCAACCTTTTCATATAAGGAATGTATTGGACTTGGTAAGTGATGGTTGGAGCCTGATATAGCTCCTCGATGCATCGGTATGTCTCATGAGACAACTAGACGTTGAATTGGCCAAGGACTTTCCCAATTTGATATATGGTTTTGGCCTAGGACTTAATCATTTTCAGACATATTGGATGAGGCCTTGAAAAAATCTTTCAGAATGTACGACATTATACCTTCCCTCATTATGAAAATAATATTAATGGTTCATGTTGTCATTCGACTCATAGAATACCCATGATTATGTTTTAATATGGAATTATTTACTCGGCTCATATTCCTTTCATAAGAGTATTCATGTTTATTATTGGTAAAGGCATGTGTTTTCAATTATTCACCATGCTTAATATTTATGTTATCTTCCACTGTATTTCTTACCCTTACTGAGCATTTGAGCTCACCTCTTTCTTATGTTTCATTTTCCCAAGATATGAAGAAGTTAGTTATGAGTGACTTGTATGCATAATATAGAAGGGTTGGATGTTTATAATGGAATAAATTAGTGTTATTTTTATTTTCATGTTTTAAAGTTGAACTTATGTATGGATCTTGTTTCCAATAATACTAAACTAATCGGTATTTCATGAAATGATTTCCTTGTGATCATACCAATGTTATGTAATAATGCACTGACTCTGGGTAACCGGGGTTGATGCATTACATGAGACTTGTGATGATACTGAGTTTCTTTTTCTCTTTTTTTATTTTTGGGACATGTATTATATATAACTGTTATGTACCTATTTTGACTACTTTATTAGAAAAACATGACATGTGTCATTATTTTGTGTATGATATGATTCTGGTTTAATTATATTATTTGTCTTCCTCTATTTAATTCTTTTGTATGAAATTAATGCTTACTATTTTGAATTGTTACCGTATTACACTATGTTACACTCTTCTAATGAGGGAAAAGTCTCCCCACTATAACACCTAGTCCCTCACTTCTAGTCAGTATCCTCAGGTGTTTGGTGAGACATTCTTGAGGCCATGAGTTCAATCGAGCTTGAAGCACTATTTGATGGCATCTGGGTTTGGGACGTTGTAATAGATTTTTATATATTCCATTGGTGGTGGCCTACTGAGATTTATCTCCCACGCTATCTAGACCACCAATGGTACCCATGAAGATTATATGATTTCATGTGTTGTTTAGGGGAACATCTAGTTATGGATGTGTGACTACTTATATAAGGATGGGATCTTGGTAGAAGATGACCAGTCTAGCACTTGAGATTCTTGAATAACTTTTTAACTTTTTAAATCATTTTTATATCATGTAGTTTATTTTCTTTCTACTACCATGTATGCTTGTTTTACATTTTTAGAGACATTATTTCATCTTTTTTATATGATACAATTAACAACATTTGATTATTTTTTATTTCTTTGATGCTTTTGAATTCCCCTAGCATTATTCATTGTTATTATGATTTATTCATTTATTAATATTATTTATTGATGTTCTACAATAGGACTATAAAGAATAGTTTCCTCATAAAAACACCCTAGTACCTCGTTCTTGTTGGAATCATACAACATTTTATAAGTAACACTTGATGCAATGTGTCCAAATGAGTTTGGTTACTCAGGTGTGAACTTGGTCTGAAACGCCACATACAATCTATCTGGTAAGCTTATGTCTAGTGAACCTATGAATTTTGTTCCTCAATACATTTAAAATCAACTTCCATCCAATATTATATAATACCATGTGCCTATAATTGGGGTTCTATTTGATGTAAAACACCCAATGCTTTTAACTAGTTTTTGTCCAATGATCATGATTACAATACTCTATCTAGTATATGTGATAGAAGAATATCTGTTTGTTATTTATGATCAGATATCAGTTGAAACATCTTCTTCAACCATATTTCAATCATGGTTGGAAACAATTTATTCTTTTAATTGATCATCATTTCACCTCTACACATATGTGAACAATGTTCATATATTTTTATCATACTATTACACACTCATTTTGTAGGTGAACTCAAAGAGGAAATGGATGGAACTCAAATACACATAACCTATCACATGAATTTCATTGGGTAATTCTCAATAACTCAAGAGACTTCCTAAAGATTCATAAATACTACCACAACCACAAACTTAATTTAACTTCCTTAACCTTATTATTAAAGAACATCTTTAAACATCTATTTATATTTTTGATTAAAATCATTGTAATTTCATCTTCACATATTCATATTTATGGATATTATAGTGTTATGTAATGCTCATCGAAAACTCTATTTGATTTTTTTCATGTGACTTATTTATAACCTATCTATCTTGATTTATAGAGTCTAAATTTATTTTACCCATTCCTCATCGACCGAATGAATTTGGTCTAATTGGAAAGATTATTCTTTGAAAGATGATATTTATATGAATACTCTACCCAATGAATTTATATGTTTTTGAACGAGTAATTTTAGAACAATCCTTGATTTTATGTACATGCACATGTTTATTCCCTATGATTTTTCTAATGAGTCATCATTCCCCTATTCGATATATTGTCTAATGAAATCATACATCTGATACAAATCCATCCGATTAGTCAATATGAAATCAAAACTTCATGCATGACTCTCTATCTCTAGGCTAATAAAAATTCATAAACTCATTTACCTGATGACATCATGTATCTTTTTTTGATGCTTTTTCACATGATGAAACTTTAACATTTTATCCTAATTTGAAAAACTCATATTGATATATCATTTAATAAATTTATTCTTTTAATAATCCTTTTTCAACTACATTGATTAGTAGGACAATTTTAATTTTCCATCAAATAGAATTAAATATTCAACTCAGTCTTTATACAACTTTTAATGATAGGAGTTCATATATATTACTCTATCCAATGAAATTTTAATACTCCATTCTAATGTCATTATATAAATCTACAGATCATTGAACCTATTTATCTAATCATCATTATAGAGTCATCCAATTAATGAATTATATAATTATCATCTGATGATAATCTTTCTGATGAAGGCATGAATCGATGACTTGTAACACCCTTGGTTTGAGTTACACATTTTTTCTCCTTTTTACACTTATATATGTTGGGATTACTTTCTGGAATATTGGGGGGTGGTTAAAGTGAGACAATCCTAGAATCTGGTTATAAGAAAAATTCATGTTGTAAATGGGTCATTAACATTGTGAATATGATATAGGAAGATTATACGAATTCCTTCAATGTGTGAAGGGGTTTTATCAACTGAATAGTAAGGACCATACAATATGTGAAACCCATTGATTTCATAAAATGGTTTTTTCAAACAATACAAAATACGAAACATAAAATTCATTATATGTGACCTATAAAGGATTCAAAATGTGAACTCCAAATTCACATCATGAATACGGTCAGGTCCACCCTTTTATAATCATTTTCTTGCACAAGTAAATCTACAAGTGGTTATTATTCTCCTCTATTGACTACTAAATTTTCCATAGGAAATATTTAGTGATATTCAACTTCAAGACTTTTATTTTAATGAATCATTAAGTGGTTGATTTTGGAAATCAACAGTTAGGTTCCCATTATTCCTTCTCAAACATGAAAATCCTTAGTTTTTCTTGATGTGGAACCATATTTATATACTTTAAAACATACATATATGTATTTTGATGAGTTTTTGATGGGATCATCTTGGGATTTACTTATTGAACGGAATGAAGAGGTCATATTTATAGAAATTTCTAAGATCCATTGTGCCAACGGACCCGAGGTAGGTGGATTTTTTTCTCTTTCTAATTTTATTAGAACTCGAATACTTTTAGAATTATAAAATATTTTTACTCTATTTTTAATTGGTTTTTATATGGTTAAACTATGATAATAATTATCTTAATGGTTTACTATAAAATTGGATTATGGGTGTTTTCCACAATTGGTTGTTAAATCAATTAAAACAGTTTTCTTAAATGAATTATGGTTTTGATAAATGTTTTTGTTTAACAGGTTGTGTGTTACATATGAAAAAGAATTAATTGGTGTGTGTTCATGATTTAATTGTATGTATAAATTTTGAAATAGACTTATTTCTCAGTTATAAAGAGAAAGTCACAAAGATAAATATGTTACCATGATATGTATTCATTGTGGACGTACTGACGCTCGTGAGAAAAGTGGTTTCATTCGACATGTGTGGGTGTGTGAATGTGTAAACATGAATTATTATTCCAAATTAGAAATTTATGATCAACATTTTTTTTAAAATAAAAAATTATTTTTTTATAATAATCATAGAAAATAAATGTTCATCTAGTATATTTTATAATGGAAAACTTTTTAATACTTTAATATTTTTTCTTCCTATTTTATATTTTGTGAGTTAACCGATTTATTATTTTAGTGGAATGTGAAAAAAATATTTTAATATCTCAAATAGGTATGATTAATAACCCTCTTCATATTCAATTTGGGGTGAATGTATATGTTTCTTTCTAAAATAAAATAAATGTACAAGTTTCTTACTTTTCTAGTGGTGATCCATGATGTATCTGTCATGGTTGGTGGAGTTAGAACTTGGAGTCGGTTCATGTCTTGCTAAGGAGTAGTTACACCTTATTACTTGATAATTTTTCTTCTTTAGATACTTAGTTTATATAAATTATTATTTCTCTATTACTATGATTTTTGTCTTTGTTTCATTTTTTATTGATGGATTCATTACATTTGTTACGGTTGAGTTTTGGAGCATACTTTATTTATATAGATGTGTTTTGTTATTTTATTCATATCTTGATATGTTTGAGTTTCATGAGTGTGTTTATAAAAGGGAAACATTCCCTCCATTTATCTTTCGATTAATCCATTAGAATTTATAAATTGAATTTGGTGTTTTGGGAATCTTACCTAAAGTTAGTAGAACTTGTTCATACTCTCAATTCAATGAGTTGGGGAGGGATGAAAAAAATGGTATTATTCTGGTTTGGTCCTTGAAACAGGTTAGTAGTATGGAGACTATAATTTCATAACTTGAAATATATACCTTAATAATATGTATATAACATTTTTATTTCAAAATTCAATTTACCATAGTGTTTGGGTATAAAAGTATTATAAGAAAATTCGAACAAAATTATCAAATCATCATCATTGGTTTAGCCGATGAGTGTCAGGTATCATTCATTATTAATGATTTTTCCCACTAGGTCTACATTTTTATATGATTAGTTGAATTTTATTTTGTGATATTGTTATCATTTTGTTGATATATAGAATATAACCATGAGATTATGAATAGTAAAAAAAGACAAATTGTTGATTTTTGAATTGTTTTATAGAAAACAATTCCACCAGTAATAAGAATAAGGAATCAGTGAGAGGGAGTATCTGGGGACATGGTTATTCTAAAAACAAAAGAAAAATAGTATTTATTTTAAACTATTGTGAATGAATTTCAAGATATTTAGAAGGGTACTGTGGTTGAGGAACCTTATCCAGAAAATCACTCAGCAAACTTTTAAAGAATAATCAATAGATGTTTTTTTGTGATTATAGACCTAAGAAATAAGTGGTATGAATAATAATGATGACTAGGATATTTGAATTATTTGGGACTACATATAATATAAAGGTGAAGCATGAATCTTATATTCCAAATGACCTAGAACTAGCTTGGTGGGAGTTATATATTCATGAAATATTGGATCAAGGCCTCACTTGAAAATAATTTATTGAATTATTTAATAATAAGTTCTTTCCAAAATCTTTTAGATAAAAAAATAACAAAAATATTTCAATTAGAATAAATATATATTATAGTGACTAAATATGATTATAAATTCAACCACATTGTTCGATTTGCATTGGAGGTAGATGCTAATGAAATAATAAAATCTCAGATCTTCGAGGTGTGTCTCTAACTCAAGGTTCACTCAAAGGTAGTAATGTTTTATATTTTGTATTATACAAAAATGGTGAATAAGGAATCAATGGTAGAAATATCTTTTGTTGGAAATCTAAGTGTAGTGGATACCTTTTTTAATCTGAGTATTGGTGGGAGTTTTCACATAGGAAATAAATTCAAGCGGGAGAGTTACTCCTAGTGTAGTAAGGTAGCATAGAAGAAATCCATTAGATCAATCTATTATCCACTATATCAAAAAAAATGAACTAGGATATTTTAATTGTGGAATTATTTAATACGTAAAGAAGGAATCTACAGAACCATTGATAAATTTCAATGACTATTTAAATAATAGGATCTTAAAAATTATTATAAGAAAGCATTGAGATTAGTTGGTGTAACTGGATTGAATAAACCTTAGTCTTAATATGAAAGGATATAAAAAAATTTAATTGAGTAATTCCCATCCATAGACCTAGTAGAACTAAGACACCTCTAATAACACTATGATTATTCAGGTATCAATTCAATAGGGAACCAAGAGATATTATATAGTAGCTGAGTGGTAGATATATTGATAGGAACATCATACCTTCAGTGGGAAACTAAGAACATCTTTGGTTCAAGGATCCATCCTTTTAAATTTGACTCTTATAAATTTATTATTTGACATAGGTTCAAAAAATTGTTTCTTTTATTCTTTTTTGGTTAAATAATTGATATTACTTGGGGAAATGATGCCTCTTATCATGAGAATCAATACACCCCTTGGATAATAAGAGTTCAAGGGATTCGAATTACTATAATGTTTTATTTATATTGATGCAGTGTAGTTTCTCATAGAGTTAATGGTCTGAGAGATATATTATTTTGATCTAATCTTTTGTATAGACTGGATGGTAGAGAGTAAATCTCTAATCGACTATTACAATTTCTATGTGATGTTAATATCTATAAGTAGATCTCTTTATGAATTCAAGTGGGATTTGTATATAAAAATAGGTATAGTGGGACATTTAGTGATAATGGATGGAAATATATCCATATAGTAAGTATAAATGACCTAACCCACTACTTATAAAATAGAAAATGAGACTCTTCCTGTCATAGTGGATCGATACCCAAATGAATTTCTGAATGATTTCAATGGGTTAACACCCGGGTCAGAAGTCAAATTATTTATAGAAATACTCTTGAGAATAAGACCTATTTTGGTTCCATATTAATGAATGAGTTCAACATAGTTGTGAGAGTTTAAAGGTTCAATTAGAATAGTTGGAGGGAAATGGATTTATCAAATCGAGTACATCACCTTGGGCTACACTAGTTTCATTTATCAAAAAGGAATATAGTTTTCTCAACTTATGTATTGATTACCAAAAAATAAATGAATCTATGATAAAAAAACCAGTACCCTCTTCATTGAATCAGTGATATATTTGATCAATTAAAGGTATCCAAGTTTTTCCTTAATATTGATATGTTCTCAAGATATCATCGACTTAGAGTTTGAAGAGAGGATATTCCAAAGACAACATTCTATAGTAGATATGTCCATTATGAATATGTTTTCATGCCCTTTGGTCTAAATAATTCACTTACAATATACATAAAATTGATGAAATTTATCTTCAATATATATTTTGAATGCTTTATTATTATATTTTTTGATGATATTTTAGTTTAATCTTGAAGTATAAATTACCAAAAGGTATACGTAGAAATTATATTGATTACAATGCAGGACCATTATTTATATTCTATGTTTTATATGTGAAACCTATAGATATAAGAAGTATATTTATTTCGGTATATTATTTCTAAGTAAGTAATATCATTAGATCCTATAAATATAAAATCATTCATCTCTTGGAAGGAAAAAAAATATTTTTTTCAAGATACATAATTTTTTGGATTTAGTAGTTTATTACCATTGATTATTTTCTAATTTCTCAATACTTACTTCTCCTGTGACTACTTTGACAAGAAATGTTGTTCCATTCACATTTAATGATTACTATAATAAATTATTTCTAGGGCTTAAGGATTTCCTCAAATTTAAACCCATATTAATTATTACAAAACCAGGTCAAGGTTTTTTGTTATATTGTGACACATCTGGATCTAGTCTTTGTTGTGTTCTCACGATGGGAGACTATGTTGTGTCTTATACTTAAAATAAGTTTTTGATGAATCTGAAAAACTATGTGATACATGATCTGTATTTAGTTATAGTTGTCCACGAATTAATGATATGGATACATTATCCCTTGGGAGAGGATTTTATTGTTTTTATTGACCATAAGAGTGTTAAATACATCTTTTCTCAGTGTTAATTGAAATTGAAAAAATAGAGACGGATGGAGTACCTCTAAATGTTTGATATCGGATTGGAATACACACCTAATAAAGTAATTTATATAGAAAATGTGTTGAATCATAAATCACATATTGGAGTGGTTGGGGAATCTCATGACCAATGATAGATGATGAGTAAAATTGATAAAATAAATATAAATTATTCTAAAAAGGATGTGTATTCACCCTTATTTCCAGCTAATTAGGTTTTAACTTGAAAGATTTGGTAAAAGAGGCTCAAATGATAGACCTTGATAACATCATTATAAAGTGAAACTTGAAGGGTAGAGAGATAACTCATAGCTGGATAAAGGATGAAAACATATTGTTATTTTATAGAATTTTATTTTTGTTAAAAAATATTTTTGGGGACCTATTCTTTAGACATATCACCATTCAAAATGGTCTATTCATTTTTGAATGCATAAAATGTACAATGTGATGTAAAATCATTTCTGGTGGAAAGTTTTGAAATGAACAATTTAAAATTTTATTAGGAAATGCCTATCTTATTAGTAGGTAACAGATGAAAATCAATGACCATAACATATGAAATGATTTATTTATATATCTATATAGATGTGGGAGAATATTTCAATGGTCATTGTTATAGGTCTACCTGTAACACTAAGGAAGAATGATGTTGTTTGGGTGATTATGGATCAACCCACAATGTTATAAAACATTATCCCTCTTAGATAATCTAACATGGTATATGACTTAGAAGAGTTGTACATAAGAGAACTAGACAAGTTTTATGGAGTTGCAATTTTTATTTTATCAAACAAAGATCCATGATTCACTTCTTGATTCGGGATATTTTTACAATAATCTCTTAGAAATTAACAAACCATGATCACAACAAATACATCTTAGATATATGGGTAGTCAAAATGCACAATTTATACATTTTAAAACATGATTTGAGTTTTTTCAAGGACTTGGTGGCTCATGGTATGATCATATTCCTATGTTGGTTTTATCTTATAATAACATAGGAGAAAATACATTTGGCCATTTTTGAGGATTTCTATAGTTGTCCTTTTAATTATCCACTATGTTGGGTGTAAATAGAAGAGACATATTTGATTGGACCAACTATAGTCTATGTGACTATAGAGATGATTTATATGAATCTAAATCAAATGGATATGGATCAGAGATGATAAAAATATTATGAAATTAATCATCATCGACTATTATCTTTCAATTTGAGTGACCACATATTTTTGAAAGCGTCACCAAGACTTGGTCATCGATGATTGGGGAAACAAGGGAAGTTTGAACCATGGTAAGTGGGTCCATTTGAGAATTTTTAATTTATTGTAATTTTTACATATTAGTTGGAATTACCAACAATATTAAATGCTATCCATAATGTCTTCAATGCTTCTCAACCGAAGAAGTATCAACCAAATCCTCACCATGCGATTAGTTGGTATCATGTTACTCATAATCCTGATTTAAAATTTACCCAAGAACTGGTTTAGATTCTAGAAATATAGTAAAATACCTTGTGAGGGAGATCTATTTTCTTGGTGTGAGTTTTATAACATCATGGTCAGGTTCAAGAGAAAACATGGGAGTGATATAAGTTTCTGTGGGAGTAATATCCTAATATTTTAAAGGAAATGTTGATATCCATATTATTGAGGATGGGAATCCCAATGACGGGGAGAATATAATACCCCTCTATTTGTGGTAAATATTATTTTTATTATCGTTATTTTATATTTTTAGTCATTTAGATATATTTATAGAAGAGTTGGTAGGGTTAAAGAGTGACTATACAGGAATCTATCTATAGGAAAAATTCACACCATGAAAGGATCATTCATTCCATGAAAATAATACATATAAATTTCATAAATCCCTTTGACACAGGAAAGTATTTAATTAGTTGAATGGATAGAACCATTCATGATGTGAAACACATACACATTGTGAAATGGATTTCTGGAAAATAAAAATGAGACAATAAAAAAATCAGGGTATATGACCTATCGAAGATTCACAATATGATTCCAAATTCACTTTGTGAATCTGGTTTGGTCCAACCTATTTTAATCATTTTTTGTGCCTATAAATCAACCAGTAGTTCTTATTATCTCTTCTTGAATTCCGGGGTTTATATTGATAATTATTAGTGATCATCGACATCCTAACTTCTATTCTTATGAATATTTTAGTGGTTAATCATGTAAATAAACTGTTAGGATATCGTTCTTCCTAATTGACTTCAATATCATTGTTTTATTGAAATAAAACCATAGATTGGTATTGTAATACCCGTATTTTTCATTTGAATAGGTTTTTGATGATATATTCTTGGGATTTAATAAAGTAACAAAAACAAGATGTTAGATGATTGAAATTTATTAAGATCCATCATTCCAAAGGACCTAAAGAATATTGTTTTCAATATTTTTACTTTTATTATAACTCAAGTGATTTTAATTTTCTAAAATATTTCTCCTCTATTTTTCATTGATTTTTTCCTTGGTAAATCTACAATGATGATTCTACTTCTAATTGGATTTGAAATTGGATTATGGGTATCAACCACAATGGTTTAATAAAAAAATTAAAAGAGTTTTCTTAAATTAATTATTTTTTTAGATATGTTTTGGAATAAAATATTTTGGGATATTTTCAGAAATGCACAAGCTTGGGTGTGTTCATGATTGTATTTTATGACATATTGTTGAAATAGACTTGGTTATTTGTGTTTACTAGAATGGAACATGGGTAAATATGATTCTATGTGATGGATTGAGGGAGGAAATAACACTACTCATGAGCATTGGGGTTTCATTCTACATGCATTTGTGTGTGTGTGTGTGAATATGGATGAGTATAACAAACTGAATATTTATAATCTAATTATTATTTTTGAAATAAAATCTAATTTGGGTAAACTACTTTTTGAAAACCTTATCTTCTTTTATAATTCATATTATGATAAATTTTTACTACTTTGTTTATTTTTCTTCCTATTTTATGTCATTTGAGTTAACATGTTTCTAGTTTTAGTCAAATGTGGAAAAAATATTGGCATTTTCTCACTAGTAATGATTACTCTCACTTATATATGAACTTTGATGTGTATATTGATATTGTTTTATATATTATAGAAAAGATACTAGTTTTTAATTTTCCATTGGTTCTCCTTAATTTCACTAACAATAATGAGGGATTTGGAGATCTATGTTGTTTTATGTCTTGGTTTGGTGTTGTGACACCTTTGTACCCCATATGTTTTCTACTTTAGAGTTTTAGTTTCTATATCTTACTATTATATGATTACTCGGATGTATGTTCCTATTTAATTGTTTATTATTGGGTTAATTACATTTATTACATTTGGGTTTTTAAGAATTAATAATTTATATATATGTGTTTGGTTTTATTTATTCATGTCTTGAAATTTGTGAGTTGTGTGTGTGTTCATTAAAGGGTAAACAGTTTCCCCATGTCCTTTGTGATTAAACCATTATATTTATTTATAGTATTTGGTTTTTTGGGAATGTTAAGAAAGGTTAATAGAACTTTTACCTCCTCTCAAGCCAATTATTTTGGGAATGATGTTATATTCTTTCATTACTCAGTGCCCTTCATGTATTCAAACTTTATATAGCTTTTACAAAAAAGGTTTCCATCTAAACTTCATAAAAACATTCTATCAAAAAAATCCATATGTCTCTCTCCATTACAACAGATACATTGATGTTATTTAACAATGTTTCAACTTATAATGGATTCAATCACTTAATAAATTATCCATTTTTAAGGTTACAAAATTATAATTTGTTCCTATATACATATTTCTTTACTTGGACTTCTTATTGTTCTATTTATAAAAACAATGTGTATTTTCCATCTGATAACATTGTGATTCTTTTTAAAAATCTTCATATGATGCATCAACTATGTTATTTATATTATCTTTGTTTAGTTTCTTCAACCACTAGACTTTTTTTTACCTTTACTCATTGTAAATACTACTCTTAAGAAAGTAATTATAGGATTTACCCTTAGTGAGGATTCTTCTACCTTTACAAATCCTTCAGAACTCATCTTGCACCCATATACAAATGGTGATAGATTTTTACACATTATATTTACACCTGATCATACTCTGACATCTAAAAAATATATTTAGGATAAATTCAGATATATATTAGGTAATATAAGATTTATATATCTGGAAACCTATTTCCAATGATCTAAATCTGATACATCAGTTACTACTTTTTATGCCCAACCAGATTATGACTAATCCACCTTTAGAAAATTATTCATTTAATTTCCTTATATTCAATGAATTGTGTTTAGTGGAGGTGATCTCCCCTATTAAACAAGATCTTGGATAATTATATTTTTCATGATGTTGGAACAATTAACGAACAAAATAGAATCATATGACTTAGTAATATTATATCTTAAAAATGTTAAGGAAACATTCTAACCTTCTCTAGAATCTCATTATGAATGTTTCTTAACTCGCATTATAAAAAAATTTATTAAAAATTTCCAGTAACACTATATGAATACTTTCTTATCTTCCATAATGACATTTTCATTATCTTATCTAGATATCTTCCTTTAGAAATTTTTAACAATATTCTTATACAGTAGATCTCACTTATTTATCTCCTTAACTTCCCCTTTTTATTTACAACAAACTATTCTCAACAAATATGATATATATTTAAAAACATACCGAAGTATCTCCAAAAAAATAATGTCTAACTTTTTTTTATATTATTTGATTTAAAACCACATTAGATTCAAGATTGGGATTATTTGGTACCAATTTTCCTTAAATATGAATTTATTTTATTTTAAAGATAGTATAATTTATAGGAGTACCACTCCCTAAACTTATGAAAGGATATCTTCACCCCTCCCTACTCAACCCATAATGAGCAAATTATATTGAAAAATATATACCCAAATCAATTCAAAACAACATAATCCTTGAACTATATGTTCTCATATCTATAAATGGAAAGACCAAGAAGGATTAAAGAGAGATCAAATTATGGATACCCAAGAAACAGTTGATCATATTAACCAAGTTCATTCTTGTTTCTTTTTTCTTAAATTACATCCAAATCATTTAAAAACATATTAAAATTATCACATTAGTATTATTATCTTACTAAAATTGTAATATGTCATTGGAAAATCCATTATCTACCTCTTTTCCATCAATTTGAAAATAAAAACGTCACTACAACATTCATGGAAACTACCACTTACATAAATGAGGTATTTCATTTTTCATAATATCTCACAAGTATGGTTATGAATATGGATTTATTGAATAAATATTTTATTTAGGACATAATTAGTTTTTTAGAAAGATAAATTATTACCTCACTTTCATTATTTAATCCCATTGAATAATAAAATCATCATTTATGCATATGTGTTGACTACCACCTCCATTCATAGAAAATCTAATATATCAACATTAATATTCAAAATTTAAAAAATTAATCAACAAAAAACCATATATTAAATATTAAAAATTAATTCTAACGATAAGAATCAATCCCTAAACTAACTAATTGAACCGACATGAGGGATCTTAAGCCATGTTCCACCTCTAGATGTATTGCCCAGACCCTTTAGCCCAATAATTATTCCCACTTCACTAATAAGAACCCTCCAACAATTTTTTCACTATCAAAACACAAAAAAACTAGCACCAATTGAAACATCACACATCACCTTATAAGTATCAATTAAAAATACCCATAAAAACATCACAATACATTTTCCATGACTGACATATTTCATTTTTCATTATAGCATAACATGGGTGGTTTTACAGATGAATTTAATAAATTAATATTTTATTTTCAACCTGACTAGGATTTTGTAAATGTGATAAAATAATTTTAAAATAACATTTGGTTACTTTTTAAACCATTATAATATATTGATGTTTTGGTTTGTTTTACCACCAACACAAATAATGCAATAATGTTTCAGTAATGAATGATTAATTAATGTTTTATATAGGTAATATTATTTAATAATGATTTATTTATGATTTTTTCAATAATATGTAATTCAACACACACACACACAAACACAAACACACACAGATATATATATTTATATATATCTGTGTGAGAGTTTTTATTTTTTTACTAAAATTTTTCCTTTCAAAGAAATTGAAATTTCTAAAAACTGGAATTTTTAAGATCTCTATGTGAATAATTACCGTCAGTTCAATAAAATATCTATTGAATTATAAAAAATATAAAAAATATTTGTAAAACCATAATGAACATTCTAGAGATGGTTAAAATATGAACAAGTTTCATGGACTAAAACCATTAAATCGAAAAATCCTTGGGGAACATGATATTTAATACATAAAAATCTATTTTAATAAAGTATTGTTTATGAATGTTTAGAAAAAATTTAAAAGTAAATGGTATATTTTAAAATAAATATTATTATGTTTATGGTATCTATGTATAGTAAATATAAATTTATTATAAAAAGATATTGGAACACTCTTGACTATTTTGGAATCCTTGGAAAGGGTTTCTCATCTCAAATTTCCTATTTTGAGACATGTATTGAATTATGTAGCTACATAGGTTATATGGTTTTTATGAAGTCTCACTAAAATATTATATTATAAACCAATCTTTAATCACAGTAATTAATGTTCTATTTCATTTTCTATATTTCAATATGACTTTATTCAACTTTTATTCCATGCTTAAGGGTTTATTTTACAATCTATCTTTTATCAGGATAGTTTATGTATTATTTAAGAGTTGGATAATTATATAATATTCATCCCTTAAAACCCATATATTATCCCTACTATTTATTTTTATGGTTTCCATGTATTATTTAAAATTTTTAATCACTTTGGTACTAAAAAATACTTAATGAATGTTTATAAAATGGATGACCTTATTTATCATATATAATTATGAATCATTTTCCTCCATATCCATATTATAACAACAAAATTTTTCATAAATAAATTTCACATAACTAGATGAATATTTTTTACATAACATTAAAGTACTTGAAATAATCATCTAATTATAGTGCCTCAGAAAAACTAGATACATGAACAATTGGTTCATATGTAAACAGCATCATCTCCCAATTAGTTCCTTCATAACTAACACCCTTCTAAGAAATATCATATAAAATGAATTTATTCATAACATGGGAAAATAAAACATAAGAAACAGTGAGATATGATGATCAATAAGGGTTAAAAAGGATATATCTATGATCAAATAAGAGTAATATGAGAATAAGGGAATGATTGCATGATTTTAATATTTAAAATTCATTTTTTAAATCATAGATGATAATCTTGAGTCTTGGAATAATGTTTGGATGTTCATAAGACATAAATCATATAGGAATCAAAGAATATGAGACATGAGATCAGAAAATTTTCATAAGACTTTGACTTGTGGAATAAACATAAGTATAGAAAACCTTATTTTAAGGATAAACAACAAGATATTCTAAAATGTTTGGTTTGGGATAACCACCCATGCACCTTCTTAAGGATTGGGATAACCTCCCATGTACCCTATTTTGGGCTTAAGATAACCTCAAGTCCCCCTTTTGAGCTTATAGAACATTAATCATTACCAAATGAAATAGAGGAAGAGTAGGTCCCACATGTAACTAAATAAAAATCATACATTTGTGTGCATTTAGATGAGAAAAATTAATTTATATCAGAACCCATGAAAATAATTAGGTTTCAAAAACATTTTATAATTTCATCATCATATAACCTTTAGAAAAAAGGGAGAAGTTTCTTATACATATTTTCATAATAGAAATAATCTATCTAGAGAAATAATTAGGAATTTAGGATTGGATAATATCCCCAATAAGTATTAATTATTATTAAAGGATTCTTTGTTATATGAAAAATGACTTTGAAAAATGACTTGGAGCATTTCTTGAGGAAGATAACCTTTTTATTTTGAAATCACTTCTTTAATATATAAAAATTTAAAAAATGTTATGTGAATCATTTTCCTTGAAATGAACCATGAAAACATGTAAATTTTGATTCAAAAAAAATATTAGTCATAATTATGGGAAAATCCATTTATTTCTTATAAACTAAAAAAACATTCCATTTACATTGTTGAAAAAAGTTAAAAAGTACCTTATTTTGAAGATGACGAGAAGATAACTTTAAAAACATTTTATAAAAATATAAACATGAGTAAAAATGAATTTATTCAATCATATATTAATAGTGAACATATTCTTTAAAATATATTTATAAAAAATGGATTTGGAAGTTAAATATTTTTAAACTGTATAAAGAACTAAAATCGATTTTCCTTAAAAACATATTTTTCAGTATCGTGAAAACATAAGGTATAGAAAATGGTATTCAAACATGTATTTTAAATAAATAATTATAGGAGAAGAAAATTCATAGGCTTATTGATAGGTATATCATAATATTTTGTCATTGGAAACTTAATCACAACTCTTCCAAAAAAATGATGATATTGTGAAATAAAACCTTACTACTTTGGTATCTTTCAAATCAAAACCTCATGAAAGAGAAAAGCTTATATGGATTTGTAAATACTTATAATTTTCATGTGAACAATCATAAAAGGCACTTAAGGTTAGTATATACACCACATAAAGGTTTTTTTTTGAATTTTGAATGTATCTCATAGAAGTAAAAGCGAGACGAAAAGCCATCACCTTGAGTTCCACTTATTTTAATAGTGTTATAACCTCCTCTCATTTAAAACATCTCCTTTATATATTGTCTTAATGAATATATGGTTAGTATTTTGGAAATACTAACACATATATAATGTGGAAAGGTAAATGTATAAGATAACTTGACATATTTTTGTCAACTTAGGAGGCTCAAAGTGGTTCGAAGAAGAGAAATGTGGGGTGCCCTTTAATAATTGAGGGGAGGGGAACCAATGTAATTTCTTAATAAATTAAATTAAAATAAATAAATTTTATTGTAGAAATGGATCTAAATTGATATTATTATAATATAAGATGAGTATTAGTTAGAATCCTCTCATCCAATTGATGGGAGGGGAACCAATGGAATTTATTAAACATGGTTGATTTTTAAAACCATATAACATTCATTTAGAAAATTTTAATATTTTTATTAATTTCATATCATTTAATAAAATTTTATTTATTAAAAAATATCATTTATATAATTTTAACTCTATTTATTTAATTTGACATTACATTTATTAATAAAAAAGGTGGAATTATATTATAATGATTTCACAACTCCCTAATATATCATATAGACCTATTAAATTCATATAACACATTAACTAACTCAAATAAAATTACCTAATATTTTTAAAATCACTATTTATATATATTTATTAATTGGATAAATACTATAATATTATTTTATTAAAATTTATTGTCATTATATAATTAATTTATATTAAAAATAAATTCCTCTCATGAAAATAATTTCATTAAGATCAAAATGACTATAAATATTCCTTAATAACTAGTTTTTTCCTATGTTATTAACTACAAGATATTTAAAACTAAAAGGGCGATATTTTATAACCTTCTTTGTTTTAAATAGTATAAATGTAATTTCTATGGAAAAGTATCCATTAAAAAAATAAATTTCAAATCTAAGGTTATGAGGGTTCAATTCGATTCATCCAATAAGAATTAGGATGAAAATATTTATGTCATTATCACTTAATTTTAACCCATATTAACCTAATTTACCCTCTCAAGATGTGATAAATTTTACCATAATTATTATTCATAAAGACCAAATATAAAAGGGGAATATTTAAAAAATCTGAACTTCTAGATTCAAAATATCAAATATATTTTATTTAATTCAATAATTATAAGTTTCTAAAATCTATTTATTTTGGAACCTCTTTATTTTAATACTAGAAAATCACTATTATTATTTTTTTAACAACATTATTGTTTTATGATAGTTAATAATATTCTATGAACTATAGAGAAACATGGATAAGTATATATATACCATTATTTTGAAAAATATAACTATAGTTATAAATATCTACCATTAGTTATGAAAATATATCATTAGTTCTATGAGATATACCACTTATTTTGATAATCTACTGTTAGTTAAATTCGATCCACTTATGGAATTCATTTTCCATCAAACCCTACCACTGATAGATCTACCATTAAGAACATCCAAAATTAGTTCAAAAAAGATCTACTGACGAACCTCATCTAATGAAAGTCAGATCTACTACTAGAGTTAATATACTAACAGATGAGATATACCACCAGACCAGATCTACCACCAAAAAAGATCCACTATAATACAAGATCCATTATCAAACAATATCTATAGCCAAATTAGATCCATTGTCAGACTAGATCCATTTTCAGATGAGATCTACCGATAAAATATATCTTCCACTAATTAGTTCTACCACTAGTTCATATGATCTTCCAATTATTGATATACTGCTGGGATATTATACCATTAGTCTAGTCTATTGTAAGTCTAATATACCAACAAATATGATCTACTATTTATAGTGTTACAATTTTTATTCTGATTCTTAATTCATATTTAATTTATCCAATGTCTATTTTATGGAATTTAATATATTCTACTACATGTGCATTTAAGAATCATTATTCTTAAAATACTTCGTAGATGCATTTAAGAAAAATCCATATTTTTCCAAACATAGTTCCTAGTATGAGGATCAAATATATTTCCATTATTATTATTAAATAAATATGTGGACATGAATGTAACACCCGAGACTTTTATGAGAAATATTTTGTTTTTATGTTATATAAATCATCAAAGGAATCTTTCACTACACACAATACTATCTTGTCTTGCTTTACACGCAACTGCGGCCTTCCTTGATAGCTTGCATCGTATGCAATACCGAGTTTCACTAAACAACGATATGCTATTAAAATATTATTAAAACTAGCCATTATGAATAGTAATAACCACTTTTTGAAATTTTATAAATTTTATTTTTCAAAATGGACTTCATTTTGGGATTCATAATATTGAAATTAGCCTAGGGTGAAATTTTGGTATTTTTCTGAAAACATTCAATTTTTGATGAATAGTGGAACCACTAAGTGGTAGTTACAAAAACTGAATTTTTCATAAAACTTAATTTTACTGCATCTGTGAGTGGAATTTAGAAAATCTGAGACACACGGTTAATATCAAGGACTAAAATGTGGTTCAATGAGATGAAAATAATTTTTGGTGAATAGTAATTTTTTAATTTTTTTTACCACGGTTAAAAGTAAATAGGGTAATTAAGGGTAAAAGTGTTATTAATATTACCCTAACACATGACATAATTCTATTGGATAAGTGTAATTCGACCAAAAACAACCTTAGGAATAACATATGACCATTTAGGCCCACTTGGATTAGATTAGGACATTTATTATTAATTTATTTAAAGAAGGGTTAAAATAGTTAAAATCAATGTTTAATAAGTAAATAATTTTTAATATGGGGTTCTACATAAGTTAAATTCGACTATAAATATTCATTAGAAATATAAAAAAAATTCATACATAATGGTATTTTATTTGTAATTTTTAGACATTAAATAATTTAATTTATTTATGACACAACGATGATGCAGTAATTATCTTATTAATGAAATATTGACATAATTGATGTTATAAATACCCAAATAAATGTAATTTGAGACTTTTTATAAATTCTACTAATTTAATAGGTTAATATTAAATGTTAGTATTGATTTAATTAACTTTTTTATAACTAATCATTCTGTTATGATTTTCACAAAAATCAATTACTAAATAGTGTCAAAATTGACATAAAATAGTTTTTAAAAAAAATATTATATTATTAATTGTTATTTTATTCCTAAAAATCTAAGGTTCTGCCACATGACTTATATAAGGTTATATATATTAATAATAAACAACTTGGGGTTCTTTTGGCTTGATATAGTAAGTTTATTAACCTTATAGTGTAAGAAAACAAGAAGACATGGTAAAAGTTAAATTATCTAACTTAAAGTTAAATCTAAATGATAAGGTTAAAATTGATACATAAACTTGTCTAAATTATATTTTATGGGATTATTTCTACCCATACCCACCTTATATTCTAAATATATCAATTTGGAGCTATTAAAAACCGAATTTGACTTTATAATAAAATAATATTTTTAGTTATTCCAAAGGTGTCCCTCTCCTCCCTTATAAAAGGGAACCTCCTCCCTGCCTTACTCACACCAATTTGAGCCTTCAATCTCGGTCAACCCCTGCCAATTTCTCCTCTCCACTTTCCTAGAGACATCCTAGAGGCCCTGGTCTTCTTCAAAGACAATATTTAGTGCCCTAAAAGGATTTCTCAAAAAAGCGCTTCAAAGAAGAGGTAATGTCCGTTACCGATTCTTTCATCTTTATTTATTCTTCCACTTCTTCTTCTTTAGTTGTTTCATTATGAAGTAATAAAATCAGTATCACTAATCTACTGGTATGTTATTATAAGTATGAAACAACCCTATTTCACCATCTATCCATCCTACGTAAAACGAAATCACTGTGCCTGCCTACGTACAGAATACCGTCTCCACGCCGGGGTGTAATCTATTTTCCACCACCACCTTACTTGGATGGGTATAATGGTGTAAATAATGACTATATATGATTATTGTAAAGTGATATTGATTCTGAAATAGTATATATGCACTCCAATACAATTCCACAATCATGGGAACGATATCCTCGCTCGTGCGTACGTACGAAATACCGTCTCCACGATGTGATGCGACTCGTTCTACATGATCTTCATTGCATAATGATTATATAAATGAATTGAATGAATGAATATGATATATATTACACTAATACCATTCTGGAAATTAGGTATCTATAACCTAAAGATAAGAATAATAATTTATTCGACAAAACACGCATAAGAACAAAAAGTAATAAACACCCGAATAACAAGTAGTAATGAAATATTACTAATAAGAAGCTAAGAATATGACCATATATGATATAATAACAATAAGTATGATTCTGTAATAAGTCAATAACATTATTTAAATCATTATACAGGAGGTTCAGACACTTACGAATCAAATCGGACCTAAGGTAAGGGAAATATCACAATCTCATTTTATCCGAGATTGTTTATACTTTGGTATTTACTGGGGTGTATTTTATCATCCACATCAATGTTTCCTAAATATGTAATATTATTTCCATCCACCTACAATTGTTTAAATACAATTTTACCCTTCGGTGAGTTTTTAGTAAAATATATGAAAGGAATCTTTTGTCGTTTTTCGTACGAGGTACTTTTTGACTTTTCCGACAAAAGTACAAGAAGAATGTTTTTTAACTTATACGACATGAATGGATTTTTATAACATTATTTCCAAGAAGCTTCCCTTACAAGTTTTCAAATTTATTTTTAATGAACTTCTTTTATTTTAGAATTATATGACATGTTAAGAAAGGAAAAGTGTTTTTAAAATAAAAAGGATATTTTCCTCAAGAATGGAGTTCAAGTGTTTTATCAAAATTATTTTCCATCTAAGATAATAAAGGGTTCTGTTTCTATCCCTATTATTACATTTATTTGATTATGTTGTGGTGTAATTATTTTTATGAATTCCTTTATCTTATATGAATTGTTTTATGATATCACGATGTTTAAGATTCCCATTTTTATTACATGGGTTATGCTATGATGTATGGTTTATGATTTTGTGGCACACATAAGAATGGTATCATTATGATATGGGTGGGACCTATATCTACCTCCAATGCATTGGATAAATATTTTATATCTCATGAGATAGACATGGCTGGAACGGTAGGTTATACCGGTTCAGTGAAACATGACTGAAACGAGGAGTGAACTCGGTTCAGAAATGGACTTTGTCCACTAAGATAGTCTTGGAAATGAGTCTTGACTAATAAGAAATGATTCTCTATGATTATGTGTGTATGACACAAAGTTTCATGTTTTAAGTTATGATTATTGGGATTTCATTTCACTACTATGAATTATCACATGTTATGAAATTATGCTCTCTTTTGCAGGTTAAGATTTACAAGATGTTAGGTTCTTATGAATATGATGTGATTGATATTTGTTTTGTTTACCCTTACTGAGCATTTGAGCTCACCCTTTTGTATGTTTTCTTTCCCCAGGTCAGGAAGAAGGTTATTAAGTAAGATATGCCAAAAGGGACTATAGATATGATGAAATAAATGGGAGACAGTGTAGATGATTTATGAACCAGTTGTTTATGTTTCATAGTTTCTAGAGACACTATACCTATACGGTCGTTTCGTGGTTTTGTTATATGTTGTAATAATTATTCTTCAATTTTGAATTATTAACAATGTGTGTGAAGTATGGGTCGTTATAGTTGGTATCAGAGGAAATGTGTAGTCAACCTTTGGAAACTAGGATGTGAAAGCCTTAGTAAGAACCGTAAGGATAAGTCTAAGAACAGAACACAATCTTAGTGTTTTAGAAATGGCCATGAATAACCTAGGATAAGACCTTAAGTGTGAAATTTTATTCTTGATTATGTGGTTTTCCTATTATAATTAGTGTTGCTCACACTATTCTTCTTGGTTTTAGTTAATGGCCGGAACCCGAAGGAACTGTGTTAATGCGGAATGCGACGAGAAATGCAATGATTTTCCCCCTGAGAAACCAAACGTTATGGGAGTTGGAATGAAAAATCTTATAGCCATGCTCACACAACTTTCTCAAGCTATGAATCATGCAGGACTTCCAAACGAGCAAAGGAAGGAGCAACATTCTGTTGAATCCTTCATGAGGCAGCGTCCACCTTCATTCAGCGGGTCTATTGATCCATTAGTTACTGAACAGTGGATTAGTACTACTGAAAAGATATTTTCAGTTCTTCAATGTTCTGAACATGATAAAGTCATCCTAGCAGTGTATCGTTTGGAAGGTGATGCTGATCAATGGTGGAATCTTATTAAGAATACGAGGTAAAGGGATGAAATTGAGTCCATGGAATGGGACGAGTTCAAGAACTTATTTTTCAATAAGTAATTACCTCGTATTCTCCGAACAAAGATGGATAAAGAGTTTCTTGAACTAAAGCAAAAGGATGATGAATCTGTTGGTACCTATGAAGCAAATTTTACAAGACTTTCAAGGTACGCTTCTGGTATTATTATCCAACCTGAGAGTAAGATCAATCGATTCTTTAGTGGCTTAAAAACAAGTCTTCGAAGTGCCTTAACCATAAGGGACTTCAATAGCTATGAGGAAATCGTTCGATGTGCTCTCAAAGTTGAGATGGAGATTGGAGTAACCCATCAGTCATATGGGTTTGATAAGAAGAGGAAAATGGAACTCAAAGGAAAATCTAAAGAGCACACTGAAAAGAATATGAGCTTTCCCTTATGCTCAAAGTGTGGAAAGAAACATGGAGGGAGTTGTCTTAAAGGGACAAGTAAATGTTTAAAATGTGGAAAGGAAGGTCATCGTGAATTTGAATGTCGCAATGATGGGAAAAAGATGTCTAATGATGCATAAAAAGGAAGAGACAAACAGAATTAACCTACTACACTTAAATGTTTCAAGTGCAAGGAGATGGTCTATTATGCCAATCAATGCCCAAATCAATGGGTTGATGATGATGGTCGACGTCAACAAACTCTTAAGGCTAAAGACAAAGGAATGTCACATGCAATTTCTATCAGCGATGTGGAGTACGATAACAATGTGGTGAAAGGTACACTTACCATACACTCTAAAGTATAAAATGTTTTATTTTATTCTGGATCCACCCACTATTTTATTTCTGAATATTTTTCAAAGGGTATCACCGTATTACGTCAACAATTAGATGTTGAGTTAGTTGTGACAACACCTAATGGCACAACACTCACATCAAAAGTTTATAATTCTTCCCTGATTGATGTTTGTGGGAAAGTGCTTCCTGCAAATCTTGTGATCCTTCCTATAGTGTAATTTGATGTGATTCTTAGCATGGATTGGCTTTCTTTATATGGAGCTCATATCAATTTCCAAAGAAGGGAAGTCACATTTCATATTCTAGATCAATCTATGATCGTCTATCGATGCATGGATGAACATAACCTTCCAGTAGAAATCTCTTCCATCTTATGGGTCTTGATTCCACTAAATGAGGGTTATTTATCTCAAATGGTTGGTGAGAAACTCATTATTAAGAATATTACCCTTGTATGGGAGTTTTATGATGTCTTTCCGGAGGAATTGCCGGGTCTTCCACCGAATCGTGAAGTTGATTTTTCAATAGAACTCATACCGGGTGCTTTGCCTATTTCAAAGACACCATATAGAATGGACCCAATTGAGTTGCAGGAATTGAAGAAGCAACTCCAAGAAAATCTTGATAAGGGATTCATACGCCCTAGTGCATCACCTTGGGGAGCACCTTTTCTATTTGTTAAGAAGAAAGATGGATCAATGAGACTCTGCATTAATTATCGAGAAAATAACAAGATCACTATCAAGAACAAATATCCTCTCCCACGCATTTATGACCTATTTGACCAACTACGCGGAGCTCAATACATTTCCAAGATTGATCTTCGTTCAGGGTATCATCAATTAAGGGTCAAAAGAGAGGATTTACCAAAGACATATTTCCGTACAAGGTATGGACACTATGAATTTATAGTGATGCCATTTGGTCTTTCTAATGCCCCTTCTATCTTCATGGATCTGATGAATAGAGTCTTTAGAGACTATCTTGATTAGTTTGTGGTAGTCTTTATAGATGATATTCTTGTATATTCAATGATTAAGGAAGAACATGAAGATCACTTGAGAATTATATTGAAGACCCTGAGAAAGGAGAAGCTTTATGCCAAATTTACCAAGTGTGAATTTTGGCTTCAAAAAGATTCATTTTTTGGTCCCATAATCTCAAAAGAGGGGATATCTGTGGATTCAGCAAAAAAAGAGGTTATCGAAAGATGGTCGAGACCGACAACAGTAACCGAGATCCGAAGTTTTCTTGGTTTGGATGGATATTTTTGATGTTTTGTGAAAGATTTTTCACGATTATCTAATCCACTCACCAGGTTGAGTCGAAAAGGAGTTCAGTTTGTTTGGACGGAGGAATGTGAAGAGAATTTCAAGGAGTTGAAAAGAAGGTTATTTAGTGAACCTGTGCTCACACTGCCTTGTAGTGGAGAAAGGTTTGTGATATATAGTGATGCATCCAAGAAGGGGCTGGGATGTGTTCTCATGGAAAATGATATGGTGATTGCTTATGCCTCACGACAGTTGAAAATCAATGAGCAAAACTACCCAACTCATGATTTGGAGTTAGCTGCAGTAATCCTTGCATTAAAGATTTGGAGGCATTATCTTTATGGAGAAAGGTGTGATATTTATACTGATCATAAAAGTTTAAAGTATATTTTGACACAAAAGGAGATGAATATGCGCCAAAGAAGATGGTTGGAGCTGATTAATAATTATGATTGATCAATTCATTATCACCCTGGGAAAGCGAACAAGGTGGCAGATGCATTGAGTCGACAAGACCATGCCAGTGTATCCATGACGAGGATCACAAAAGATCCAATATTTATGGATTTACAAAGGATGGATCTTGGAATTATAATGGAAAGGGAAAAATCGTATCTTTCTCAAATGAATGTTCAACCATCTATACATGTGAAGATTAAAGAGGCACAGAAAGAAGATGTAGAGTTACAATCGAAGGTGAGAAATATTCCTGAATTCAACCTTGATTGTGATGGGATAATAATGTTCAGGAATCGGGTTTGTGTTCCTCCCATCCCCGAATTAAAGAAGGAGCTTCTGGATGAGGCTCACAGTTCTTCATTCTCTATTCATCCTGGAAGCATGAAGATGTATAGGGACCTGAAAGAGTACTTCTAGTGGGATGGCATGAAAAGAGATGTTGCTGAATATGTATCTCGATGCTTGGTTTGTCAGCAAGTTAAATCTGAGAGACAGAAGTCTAAGTGGATGCTACAACCATTACCCATACTCGAATGGAAATGGGAAAACATCACTATGGACTTTGTCACAGGACTTCCTAAAATATTCAAAGGAAATAATGCTATTTGGGTCATAGTTGATCGTCTTACAAAGTCTGCACACTTCATTGCTATTAGAGAGGATTTGTCTCTGGATCAGCTTTCCAGGATATATGTAAAGGAAGTGGTAAGATTGCATGGTATACCACTTTCTATTATATCTGATCAGGATATAAGATTTACCTCAAAGTTCTGGCGAAGTCTTCAGCATACTCTGGATATAGAGTTGAGTTTCAGCACTGCTTATCATCCTAAGACAGACGAGCAGTCCGAGAGAACAATTCAAACTCTAGAAGATATGTTGAGAGCTTGCTCTATGGATTTCAAAGGTGGTTGGGATCAACACCTACCTTTGGTGGAATTTTCTTATAATAATAGCTTTCACTCTAGTATTCAGATGGATCCTTATGAAGCTCTCTATGGAAAGAAATGCAGGACTCCAACTTGATGGGATGAAGTTGGGGAAAGAAAGCTATTAGGACCTAATCTTGTTGACGAGATGGAAAAAAGGTACGATCTATTCAACAACACATAAGAGAAGCTCAGAGTCGACAGAAAAGTTATGCCAACAATCGAAGAAAATACCTAGAGTTTGAAGTGGGTGATAAAGTGTTCTTACGAATATCTCCCTGGAAGAGGGTCCTGAGATTTGGAAAGAAGGGGTAGTTGAGCCTTAGATATATCGGTCCTTTTAAAATACTGGATCGTGTTGGAAAGGTAGCTTACTGATTGGTGCTTCCACCGAATCTCTCTCAAGTTCACGATGTGTTCCATGTATCTCTTCTGAGAAAGTACATACCTGATCCTTCACATGTACTCAGCTCTGAAGTTGTACCGCTGGAGCAAGATCTTTCTTATGAAGAACAGCCGATAGAGATTCTGGATCGTAGAGAAAAAGTCCTACGAAACAGGACCACTAGATTGGTGAAAGTTTTATGGATGAACTACCAATTAGAAGAAGCTACATGGGAGCTTGAGGATATGATGAGGGAGAGGTATCCTCATCTTTTTGTTACAAAGTGACGAATTTCGAGGGCGAAATTCATTTTAAGGGGGGTAGAATTTAACACCTGAGACTTTTATGAGAAATATTTTGTTTTTATGTTATATAAATCATCAAAGGAATCTTTCACTACACACAACACTATCTTGGCTTACTTTACACGCAACCGCGGCCTTCCTCGATAGTTTGCGTCGTACGCAAAACTGAGTTTCACTAAACAACGATATGCTATTAAAATATTATTAAAACCAGCTATTATGAATAATAATAACCACTTTTTGAAATTTTATAAATTTTATTTTTCAAAATGGACTTCATTTTTGGATTCAGAATATCGGAATTAGCCTAGGGTAAAATTTTGGTATTTTTCTGAAAACTTTCAATTTTTGATGAATAATGAAACCACTAAGTGGTAGTTAAAAAAACTGAATTTTTCTTAAAACATAATTTTACCGCTTCTGTGAGTGGAATTTCAAAAATCCGAGAGACACTGTTAATATAAAGGACTAAAATGTGGTTCAATGAGATGAAAATAATTTTTTGTGAATAGTAACTTTTTACTTTTTTTTACCACGATTAAAAGTAAATAGGGTAATTAAGGGTAAAAGTGTTATTAATATTATCCTAACACATGTCCTAATTCTATTGGATAAGTGTAATTCGACCAAAAACAACCTTAGGAATAAAATATGACCATTTAGGCCCACTTGGATTAGATTAGGACATTTATTATTAATTTATTTAAAGAAGGGTTAAAATAGTTAAAATCAACGTTTAATAAGTAAATAATTTTTAATATGGGGTTATACATAAGTTAAATTCGACTATAAATATTCATTAGAAAGATAAAAAAATTTCATACATAATGGTATTTTATTTGTAATTTTTAGACATTAAATAATTTAATTTATTTATGACACAATGATGATGCAGTAATTATCTTATTAATGAAATATTGACCTAATTGATGTTATAAATAACCAAATAAAAGTAATTTGATATTTTTTATGAATTATACTAATTTTATAGGTTAATATGATATGTTAGTATTGATTTAATTAACTTTTTTAGAACTAATAATTCTGTTATGATAGTCACAAAAATCAATTACTAAATAGTGTCAAAATTGACAAAAAATAGTTTTTAAAACAAATATTATATTATTAATTGTTATTTTATTCCTAAAAATCAATGATTCTGCCACATGAATTAGATAAGGTTATATATATTAATAATAAACAACTTGGGGTTCGTTTGGCTTGATATAGTAAGTTTATTAACCTTATAGTGTAAGAAAACAAGAAGACACGGTAAAAGTTAAATTATCTAACTTAAAGTTAAATCTAAATGATAAGGTTAAAATTAATACCTAAACTTGTCTAAATTCTATTGGATGAGATTATTTGGACCCATACCCACCTTAGCTTCGAAATATATCAATTTTGAGGTATTAAAAACCTAATTTGACTTTATAATAAAATAATATTTTTTGTTATTCCAAAGGTGCCCCTCTCCTCCCTTATAAAAGGGCACCTCCTCCCTCTCTTCCTCACACAAATTTGAGCCTTCAAGCTCAACCAAAACCTGCCAATTTCTCCTCTCCACTTCCCTAGAGACATCCTAGATGTCCTGGTCTTCTTCAAAGACCATGTTTAGTGCCCTAAAAGGAAGTCTCAAAGAAGCGCTTCAAAGAAGAGGTAATGTCTGTTACCGATTCTTTCATCTTTATTTCTTCTTCCACTTCTTATTCTTTAGTTGTTTCATTATGAAGTAATAACATAAGAATAAATAATATACTGATATGTTATTATAAGTATGAAACAACCCTATTTCACCATCTATCCATCCTACAGAAAATGAAATCACTGCGCCTGCGTACGTACGGAATACCGTCTCCACACCGTGGTGTAATCTATTTTCCACCACCACCTTACTTGGATGGGTATAATGGTGTAAATAATGACTATATATGATTATTGTAAAGTTATATTTATTCTTAAATTGTATATATACACTCCAATACAATTCCACAATCATGGGAATGATATCATCGCTCGTGCGTACGTACAGAATACCGTCTCCACGATGTGATGTGACTCATTCTACATGATCTTCATTGCATAATGATTATATAAATTAATTGAATGAATGAATATGATATATATTACACTAATACCATTTTGTAAATGAAGTGTCTATAACCTAAAGATAAGAATAAGAATTTATTCGACAAAACACACATAAGAACAAAAAGTAATAACCACCAGAATAACAAGTAGTAATGAAATATTACTAATAAGAAGCTAAGAATATGAACATATATGATATCATAACAATAAGTATGATTCTTTAATAAGTCAATAACATTATTTAAATCATTATACAAGAGTTTTAGACACTTACGAAGCAAATTAGACCTATGGTAAGGGAAATATCACAATCTCATTTTATCCAAGATTATTTATACTTTGGTATTTACTGGGGTGTATTTTATCATCCACATCCATGTTTCCTCAATATGTAATATTATTTCCATCCACCTACAATTTTTTAAATCCAATTTTACCCTTCGGTGAGTTTTTAGCAAAATATATGAAAGGAATCTTTTGTCGTTTTTCGTACGAGGTACTTTTTGACTTTTCCGACAAAAGTACAAGAAGAATGTTTTTTTAACTTATACGACATGAATGGATTTTTAAAACATTATTTCCAAGAAGCTTCCCTTACAAGTTCTCAAGTTTATTTTTAATCAACTTCTTTTATTTTATAATTGTATGACATGTTAAGAAAGGAAAAGTGCTTTTGAAATAGAAAGGATATTTTCCTCAAGAATGGAGTTCAAGTGTTTTATCAAAATTATTTTCCATCTAAGATAATAAAGGGTTCAGTTTCTGTCCCTATTATTACATTTATTTTATTATGTTTTGATGGAATTATTTTTACGAATTCCTTTATCTTATATGAATTGTTTTATGATATCATGATGTTTAAGAATACCATTTTTATTACGTGGGTTATTCTATGATGTATGGTTTATGATTTTGTGGCACACATAAGAATGGTATCATTATGAGATGGGTGGGACCTATATCTCCCTCCAATGCATTGGGTAAAGATTTTATATCTCATGATATAGACATGGATGGAATGGTAGGTTATACCGGTTCAGTGAAACATGACTGAAACGAGGAGTGAACTCGGTTTAGAAATGGACTTTTTCCACTAAGATAGTCTTTGCAGTGAGTCTTGACTAATAAGAAATTATTCTCTATGATTATGTGTGTATGACACACAGTTTCATGTTTTAAGTTATGATTATTGGGATTTCATTTCACTACTATGAATTATCCCATGTTATGAAATTATGCTCTCTTTTGTAGGTTAAGTTTTTCAAGATGTTAGGTTCTTATGAATATGATGTGATTGATATTTCATTCGTTTACCCTTACTGAGCATTTAAGCTCACCCTTTTGTATGTTTTCTTTCCACAGTTCAGGAAGAAGGTTAATAAGTAAGATATGCCAAAAGGGTCTATAGATATGATGAAATAAATGTGAGACAGTGTAGATGCTTTATGAACCAGTTGTTTATGTTTCCCCGTTTCTAAAGACACTATACCTATATGGTCCTTTTGTGGTTTTGTTATATGTTGTAATAAGTATGCTTCAATTTTGAAGTATTAACAATGTATGTAAAGTATGGGTCGTTATAATGAATATCTATATATTTATAATTTCTTACTCTTAGGAAATGGAGTCGATGCATTTTAAAAATAAGAGAGCCAGTAGAGTGTCACATTCGTTGAGATTACAGTATTCTTATGATGAATCAATTTTGAATATGGAAAGATTTAAAACAGAAGTAATTTCTTAAAAACCACAACACATTATTTTCCTACACATTCTGAGAAACTTGTTTGATCTTATTTAAATACAACCCTGAGGAATTTGAACAATCAGAATCATATGGGACTAAGCAGCATCACATATTCTATCTATCTATCTATTTCTCTTTCCTGTTATACTTTACTTTTGAGTATTGTGATATTTTACTCTATTTATTTATTCACACCATCTCTTATGTTTGAATTGGAGAATACATAATATTCTCTCAAATTATATTTTGTTTGTATAAACACGAAGAAATGTGGAAGACTTCATGCATTTCCTATATTGTATTTATTCCCATTAATAACTATGGAAGTGGATTTTATCTTAGAAAACCTTGTGTGATTTTGATTGTAAAACATGATCTTAGATATGGATCAAGATTATTTTTGAATAAAATAATTAATATAATGTGATTTCCAAGTGGAAGAAATTAATTTTTTGCTTGTGACTAAAATCCATATTTTATTCCTCTATGCATTTTAGTTTTGGTTTTATATATTTCAAAGATAGAAATTCATATGTTATTAAAATCAATAATAGAACATAATTTGATAGTTAGACTTAACACATATTTATATAAAGTGTTTGATTAATTAATTTTGTTTCAAAAGTTAAAGTGGTTTTAAATATAGTTTTTACTGAGACTTTACCTTACTTTGAGATATCATTTGGAAGATAAAACATATATTATTATAAATTTTTAACTAAGTGGAAATTTTTAATCAATATAAATTATTTAGTTTTAAAGTGTTCTTAATAGAAATTTTTATTGGGAAATCAATTCACCCCCTCTTTAGTTACTCATGTTGACCAACATTTTGTATTAAAGAAAAAATTTCAAATATTGATTAAAATTTGATTTAGTTATCTCTTAATGATGTTGTGTTTATGTTATTTTTAAATTAAATTATTTATGGATAATAATAGAAAATAAGGGTCTACCAAAAATTGACCTCCTTATTTTAGTAGAACTAACTATACTATATGAATGGTTAGGATTAATATGTATATTGAAATCATGGGTTTGGAAATTTAGACTATCATTGGAGTCATATATGAATTACCCAAAACTACTAGAGATGAATAGAGTGATCCTACTAAATAATCTTATAACAATAAATGTAAATCAATGAATGATTTATATTGTTCTTTATAAGCTGAATAGTTTAATTGAATTTCTTCTTGTACCATGGATTTTTGAATTTTGGATATTCTAGAATTTTATCTTTAAGGAACTTCTAATGTCAAAGAAGTGTATTTAAATACCTATACTGTTAAATATGATACATCTAACTTGAAACTTTATGAACTTATTTCTGATTTTTTATCTTAGGTTTAATTATATTGTTACACGATGCATTCACCAGGAAACCCAATTCCTGATAAAGATCAAGTACTTCTCTTATTTAGAAGATTAAGATACATATAGAGAGGAACTACAGTTTAAATTTGAGATTCATGTGATGTTTGTAAGTTTCTTATTAAAGAGATGAGAGAAAAACTTGTGATATATACAGAGGAACTTAAGAAAATCAAATAAGAATAAGATTAACCAAATAGGAAATATTTAGTCTTAAAAACCATTGATTTGAAATAAATGGAGAAGATCAAAGTAGATAGATCAAATAATGAAGAGTCACCTACTAACAGTGTTGAATAAATGGAACACTTGTCCAAACGATTAAATAAGTTGTAGAAAATGAAAAAGTTTTTTTAGGAAACCTAGTTATGAAGTAAATTATGACAATAGATGTAATAGTATAATGGATTGAAAGAAGGATGATGCTACAAATTATATAGTCTACTATGAATGCAAGAGAAATATTCATTTCAAAGAAAATTGTCCTAGTATAAAAATAAAAATTCAATATGACAATAAGTATAAGATGTAAAATAAATCTATAAAATAAGCTTAGAGTGATTTCAGGGATAGATCAAGTGAATTAGATTCAATCAGATAAAACAATCATGATAGATTAACATTGTTTTTAATAACAAACACATCTGAGGTATCTATTATTTTCCTTGAACCCACTATTCAAAATTCCAATCCTTGTAAATATAAAAATAGTGAAGAAAACATGTCTAATGAATAATTTTTTAATATTGTAATACGTTGGAGGAAAATTTCAATGAAGTTAGAAGATAAATTTATAAATTTAAAGAAACTGCGTGCTTTGATACCAAATTTTAAAACATATCTTACTATAGAGAAGGATAAAAATGAATTATTTATTAAATAAAAAATGAGCGAAAATCATATAATGAGAAATTAATGAAATATCTAGAAATATTTACAAATGGAAGAAATACCTTGAATAAAATTCATAAATGGAAGAAACATTTAAATATACTAAAAGAATAGGTTATTTTCATGTGGGGAGAAGGATTATTAAAAATAATTTTATTCTTAATTATTGTTCTTCAAAATCTAGTAAAAGTTTTTATAATTTTATAACTAAAAAAGTTTTATAACTAAAAGTATAAAATATACTATTAGGATAATTGTTAAGAAATTATGGGTTCTCAAATATTTTATTACTAACATTTATAGACATAAGAAGATTTGGATACCAAATTCATTTTTGGTTTAAAATATATTTTTTAATAATCTTACTTGAATAGATCTAGTAAATATTTATGGTATCTAGAATTGGAAAACTCTAGACACATGATTTGGGATTATTCAATATTCTAGAACGTGATCTTGGTTGATGGTAGACATGTCACATTTGGAATAAATTCTAAAGGAAAATTAGTTGGACTTGGTTAAATATGTAACTCTAACACTATTTTAATTTCTAATGTTTTATTTATAGATTGATTAAATTATAATCTTACTAGCATCTCATAGTTATGTGATAACATGTTTCATGTTAAATTTAAAAATAATTCCTATAAGGACTCTGATTCTAAAAATGATTTACTTTTTAATTGTTTAAGAAATAAAAATGTGTATGATGTTAATTTAGATTACATGATTTCTCAAAAAATTCATATCTAAGTGACTTTTACAAAGAATATTGACTTTTAAATAGAATAATAAGGCATTGAAATACTCATTCAATTAAAAATATAATTGGGAAAGGGATAGTTAAGGATTCACCTAAACTAGAATTCATAAATGATAAAGTCTATAACCAATTTAGAAAAAGGAAACAAAAAAATATCTTTCAAATAAAATAAAGAAGGTTAAAATTCTCAACAACTAGAGTGGGTACAAATGGATTTTTTTGTACCTTTTAGAGTTTATAGATTAAATATGAAGCACTATGTTAATATTCTAGTAGATTAGTTTTTTAGATATACTTGGGTATTCATTCTAGCTCACAAAAGTGAGGCTTATTACTATTTTTTCAAGTATTTTAAATCTGTTGAAAATCTTAGTGGACTTAGAATTTTGACCTTAAGAAGTGATCATGGTAGTGAGTTTTAAAATCAATATTTTGAATCATTTTTCTCACAAAATGGATATAATTGTAACTTTTATGCTAATTAGACCCCACAATATAATAGTGCATTAAAAAAGAGAAAACCGATCAAAAAATTTCCTGGACTATGCTAAATGAGTTTAAATTACGTATTTATTTCTAGGTAGAAGCTGTACATAAAACTTGTTAAATAATTAGTAGAGTTATTATAAGACATCTCTAAATGATAACTATTCGTGAATTATGGAATGTAACAAAAAAATGTTAATTGCTTTAGTTTTTTAGGTTATAAATTCATTATTTTTAATATTAAGGATAATATTGAAAAATATGCTTCCAAGGGTGATGAAATAATTTTCCTTGGATATTCAATATCTAGTAAATCATACACGGTTCTAAACAAAAGGAATAAGATTGTGAAAGAATATGTACATGAAAAATTTCAAGGAATAATTCCACTTGAGCCTAAAACCCCTTTATAAAACCTTGATTATGATTTATTAGACATGAACATAGATACTAAACCTTATAATAGCTTTGTGAAACTGGCATAAAAATAATCCAGTTCTATGGAACAATATGAAACTAAACCTATAGAGTAAAATGAGAAAACTAGTCCTTATTTTCTTAGAACATTTAGGACCCATAAATACTACCCATCTGATCTTCTATCTATAAATCTAGATAATGGAACAAAAAATGTAGACTCTCTTATAAATTAAGTTAAACAGCCAAATTTCTTATCAAAAATTGAATTTAAGAACATCAATGATGCAATAAATGTTGTATTCTAAGTGATGGAAATTCAAGAAGAACATAATAAATTAAAAAAAAATAAATTATAGGAACTAATGGATATAACTAAAGACTTCCTGACTATTTTCACTAAATTGATGTTTATAAATAAAGTTAATGAGTCAGACACTATATTTAGAAGCAAAATATATTAGTTTCATAAGGATACATTCAAGATGATGGTATTGACTATGAATAAACCTTTTCAATAGTGGGTATAATTGAATTTAATAGATACTAATTTCCTATTCATTAAATTTTAGTGTCAAAATATATCAAATTGATATCAAGATAGAATAATTAAATGGTTATATTATTGAGGATGTTTTTGTTTAAAAACTCCCTAGATTTCAAAATCCCCATTTTCTAGATCATTTTTTCAAATTAACTATTTTTTATGGTTTAAAAAAATCTCTTAGACCTCGTTATGATAGGATAATCTATTTTTTATTTTCTAAATGTTTTTCAAAAGGAATAACTAGTCCTACTATTTTTATAAAAATAATTTAAAAATATGTTTTGATGGTTCAAATTTTTTTTGATGATATTTTTTTGGATCTTCTAAATATTATTATTGTACGTATTTTTCAAAAACGATGAAAGGTGAATTTTAAATGAGTTTAATGGGTGAGTTAATATTTTTTATTCGCTTTCAAATTTTTTAAAATAAATATGGAATTATTTTTAATGAAAGTAATTGTTCTAAAGACCTTCTAATTTTTTTTGATTTTGATAGTTCACAAAGTAGTGATAGTCAAATGAGTACCACATTTAAGATGGATCTTGATGAAACTGGGATGTTAGTAGATCAAACCAATTATAAAGGTATGATTAGAATATTTATATACTTAACTACTAGATGACCATATATTATGTTCAGTGTATGTATGTGTTATTATTTTTCAGAAAATCCTAAATAATTCAATTTATTTACCGTTAAAATATTTTTCAAATACATAATGTATACAACCTATTTAGTACTATTAAATCCTAGAGGAGAATAATTTGATTTTTTGGGTTATTCAGATATAAATTTATGTGGTTGTGAGTTATAGAGAAGAAAAACCTCTCGAACATGTCACCTTTTGGGCAAGTCACTAGTATCATGGTATAGTAAAAAGGAAAATTCCATTTCACTATCTATTCTTGAGGATTATTGTATAGATATAGAATGTTTTTATGTAGAAATTTTGTAGATGAAACACAATTTTCATGATTAGGGATAAAAAATTAGACATGACCCTATAAATTGTGTCATCATTGGTGTAATAAATATATCCACAAATCCATTATATAATTATTGTTCTATATATATTGACATAAGATGTCAATTATTGATAGATCATTTACCAAAAAGTAATATGAATATTCAATTCATAATAAATTAACGTCATCTTGCTGAATATTTTGAAAATCTTTTGAATTCTAAGAGATTAAGCTATATCAAACATGTACTAGGATTGATAAACATGGGATAATCTTTTATCTTGGAAGGCCCACCATTGAAAGATACATCATTGGATGATCCAACATCAGAGATCCATAATTATAGATCCATTGTTGGTGATCAAACATTAGTGAACCATCATTGGGTGATTTACTATTGGGTGATCCACTATTGGGAGATCCACCGTCGTTGAATTACCAGTCGAGTATCTGTTCTATTTTCTTCTGATCCTATTTTTTGTTTTAAAATTTTTATTATTTATATATATATTTATTTTATTATTCTAAATCCATAAATGAGTAAATTAATCTTTATATCCAATTTTTGGGAACACTGTCAATCATGCCTCAATTTTTAACCATTTAATTTATTTTTTCCCTTACTTTTAACCTTTATCATGATCATCCTTCTCTTTCTGTTTTAGCACAATTATGAGATTTAATCAAACCTAAGTGTAATATATTGAAGGATAACTTATAGTGAATAATTATCAAGGAGAATATAGTCACACTACAATTATCAAATAGAATAACCATCAACTCACAACTCGAGTAGATTTTGCTGAAAAAGAGATAGCTTCTTAATGGAAAATGATAAGAAATTATTTAGTGATAAAGGTGATTCAGTATCAAGGATGGATGGAATTATTTTAAAGGAATTATAAACTGTTCTTTCCTAGGTTGGTTCACCAATTTTACCAGTTTGTATAGTATATATTTTGTGAGAATAAAGTTATTATAAGAAGTTTGGTTAATACTAAAATAGCCCTCTTTTCTTCATTGCATTAGACCATATGCATTAATGTTCCTCACAAAGGTATATATTATGAATTTCAATGTTTTATTTTGAGTGATATTGAGATTTTTGTTTAGGATAATTCTTTTTTGGAGTTAACTAGAAATGGTTGAGTGTGAAGACCGTCTCTTATATCATTTTATGATTAGTATATATACTTGAATAAGTTCATACAACACATGCAATTCCCTAGGGAAGGTGAATTTATCATTATGACATTCCAAGATTTACTTATTTTATTCCTTATGAAAATAGGTGAAATAATAAAAATTTATAGATATTTAATGGTTAATATTATTGAGATGAGAAATTATTATTTGAGCTGAAATTATTTGATTTATCCTGAGATGATCTCAGTCATGTTGGAAGATAAGGGCTTGGTAGATGGGAATGAATAATTAGAAGGAAAATATGGTGGTTTTTTGATCAATTTTATCTCTAAGATGATGAAGGTAAATTGAAATCAATTTCTAAATAAATTAGTGTTGGAAAAATAATAAGTTATATAAGGATTTCAATCCTATAAAGCACCATATAAGACATAAAAATATAGTTTACCCTAGATAAGAGCCAGATTTATTTGTGATTTATTTTAATTAGGAAGTGGAAGAAAAAAAAGGTGAGGTTGGAGAAGGAATGTTAGTATATTGTTTAGTTGAGGAAGGGATTCACCAAATTTTTGTCAAGAACCCTATAATTTATAGAGCTTATATACCCTCTACTTCACTTGCTAAAAGATAGAGATTATTGGTGAATATGAAGAAGAGGAGATCGAAGTATTAGGAGAAGAATTTGTTTAGAGTTATTCCTAAACCTCAAGGTTGGTAGTTTATTTTTCCAATGGTCCAAATGTAACACACCAATATTATATTATGTATTTTTTAAAATAAATTTAATTTCTTTGATAACTTACCTTGCACAAAACACTGAGCTTAAACGAAATTCAAAATATTATTATTTTAACACAAACATTATCACCTAGCCATCGATATTGAAAGAATAAATCGGATTAAATAATTTACAAAAATATATTTTACACATTTTAATAAAATTAATTAATTGGATACCAGTTAATTATAAATGATAATAAAAACCAATTGAACATAAAAGATGTGTTTTGATTAAAAAATATTTTTATGCTCATAATGGAAATTTATATTAATAAATTAATTTAATCACTATTAATGAAATATATTAATAAAATTTTTATGTTATAAATTTAATTTAATGTTTTTAAATTCATCCAATATGTTTTATTGTAATAATACAAGAATAAATCCAATTTTAAGCATAAAAAAATATTTTTTTAAAGAAGGTTTTTTTATATTTTGATGGAACACTTTTCTTAAAACTAAATTTAGACACTTTTTTAAATTTTATTTCAAATAATGAACAAATTTTTTGATATGGTATTTTCAAAATTATCTCAGGGTGAATATTTTGGTATTTTTCTAATAAGTTTAATTTTTTGATGAATAAGGGAAGATATTGAATTTTAATTAAAACCTGAGTTTTGTTATTATTTAATTATATAATTGAATTATATTTTAAATTGTTTATAAAGTATAGTAAGATAAATTGTACATAAATAAATTCAATTTATGTAATTGAAATCAATTTCACATTGAAATTGGAGACTAAATAATTTTAAACTTTTGAACCTTTTCACTTTAAAAAACCCCTTTCTCGTTGCGTTAGCGAGATTAATTCTAAATCTAATTTATCCATTTAATGTGAATTTAATATTGTAAAACTGATTTCATATTTTTAATCATAAATTATAAATTAGGAAATGTGGTAATTTTTATTTTTAGGTACAAAAAAATTAGCATGGTTAAAAAATTATTTACCGTGATATAAGTATAAAATGAAACAGGTTAATGTTAGAAAGGTTAAAGATTAAAATACTTAAAAAATAATAAATTTAAGGAATATTTGTGGTATTTATAAAAACTAACCATACTATAAAATATTAATTTCTATAAATATTCATGTTAAATAATTCCACCTCAATGTTGTTGGATTTAAATATAAAAATAATCATTATTTTAATCACTTTAACCCACCTCTCGTAAAGTATAAAAACCACCACTCAACGCCCCATTTCATATTAAAAGCCATGAATATGCTCAAATATCTACCAAAACCTCTCGTAATTACTCTACCCATGATATAGTACTATTATTATCACCAAAAGACCAAATCCATGGTCCTCAAGGGTCTGTCAAGAAGGCAATATTGAAGAGATAATTTTCTCAAATTACCTCTATTAATATCTTTTATTCTTCTATTTTCTCCCCACCTCATTTTTCAAATCATGAAATAAAAAATAAAAAATAATTATAATAGTGTAATTTTATGTTTGTAATGGAACATCTTATACCAATCCATTTTATTACCTCCCATTATTCAAAAAAACTGAAACTATTGTCCAAATTATTCTGGTTAATCACCTCTGAGAATTATGTTTTTGTTCATTTTCCATTACCCCCTTCATGGATGGAAATAATACTATTATTATAGATAATTAATATTTTTATAGGTATATTATAACCTATTTCATGTTATGAAACTAATATATGTATAATATTAAATAAAATGAAACAAGTTCACGATGGTCGAAAAACCCACCAAATTAAACAAAACAATTATCATTAACATTTTATCAAATGAATCATCCTCATGTAATAAATAAAAATTACAAATGAAAAAATTTAAACTTATAGTTGTTAATTAATACCAGTTACTTTAACTTATTTAGTTTTATTACCATTTTATATGAAAATCCATAATTATACACAAATTAACCGATCATGATAATCTTAAATGGAACTCACCCAAAACAATGAAAATCATGAAATGTTATTAATAAATGGGTGGTAATAGGTTATAAAATAAAATAAATTATGGTATTATAAACACGAATATGTTATTTAATGAATTAATAACATTATTTTAACCATTATACATGAGTTTGAAGTATGAAAAACTAAATGTATGTGTGATGTATGGGCTTATCATCTCACTTTTACTTTTTTGATACTTATGCATTATAAACCACTTCTTTAATATGTGTTGTCTATATTATGAACATTGATATATCATACCTTGAATATAATCATATTTATGGTATCTATTTTTTAACTTCATAATTATTATTTTTATGGTTCATACAATTCAACTAATTTCAAAATCTATCAGATTTATTAACTTAATTCCCATTCATTGGGTTAAACTTCTTACTTCTTGATTATGTCGTGCGATGATTTTGTGTGTAATAAAATTTTAATATATTATGTTTTATTTATAATTGTGTAATGTGAATTTAAATCTGATATAAATATTCAATTAATTTGATTAATTACTACTTTAATGATGTGATATTTATAGGAGACTTTCATTTACAAATGATCTTGTTTAAAGTTAAATTTTAAAATATATTTTTCTTTAATGTAAATATTTTTTCAAAATATTTAAAAAAATGTTTTTAATATTATCCTACAATGTTTTAAGTAATTCAACATCATATTTTACTTTTTACAAGTTTTTTTTGAATTTATTATTATTCTTTTTGTTTTTTAAAAGATGATCTTTAAGACTTTTCCAACAAAAATATGGAAGGATTGTTTTTTATCTTATATGACATGAGTGGATTTTTTCACTATCATGATCTATTAATGAATTTATGATTAATTTATAGGGCCAAAAGGTTATTTATAATTATTATTTTTTATTTTATAATTGTGAGGTATTTAAAAAAATCTTTCAAAAAAAGGAATATATATTTTCCTCAAGAATTATTTGAAGTGTTCTTTCCAAATTACATTCCATCTAATATACAATTAATAGATGTCATTTATGATTTACTAGGAGAATTATTCAAGGATAATATACTCATTATTTTTTTATGGTTTATGTATTTTTATGATGGCATGATGTTTATGAATACCATTTATTTTCCATGAGTTATGTTAGGATACTTTTTTTGAAACTCATTTTTTACATCTGTTTTGATGTAATGAATGATTTACTTTCCTGTGAAACACATATTTATAATTTTCATTGTGTTATGGTTGGGACCTATATATATATCCAATTCACTGGTTAATGATGTATAACTCATGATTAAAAATATTATGCATGAAGCTGATTACATGTTTAGAATGTTATGTTTGAACCTAATTATATGTTCATAATGTTATGCATGAACCTGATTATATGTTTACAAATTTTATGAATGATCCTAATTATATGTTAAAAGTTTTATGCTTTAATCTGATTACATGTTCAAAATTTTATTCATGGACATTTTTTTCTTTTCCATAAGTTTATGTGTGGACCTGGTTTCATGTCAATATGTTTATTCAAGGGCCTAATTTTAATTATTAACTTAAGAAGTGAACTTGTTTCTATTTATATATGTTCACAAAGTTATATGTTTAGGTTTATAACACATTTAAATGTCTTAGGAAATGTTATTTTCTTATGATTAATTTCATATATACTTTTATATATGATATGGTGGTAATAATTTTCAAGTGCCAGGTTTATATTCTAATGCCCTTTTTCTATGATGGATATCTATCTTATTTACCCTAAATGAGTATATGAGCTCACCCCATTCGTAATATTATTTTCCTAGTATATGAAGGAAGGTATTGAGAATGAAATTTAAAAAATGGTTTTATTTTGAAGGGATAAGAATGATATGATGTATATGTTTTATGAACCCATATTTTGTTTCCATGTTTCTAAAGACACCAACCCCATAAGATAATGTCATGGTTTTTTATGTTATGTAATGAATATTTACCTATTTATTTTAATATATTTTTATTAAAATAGAGGATAGTTATAGTTGGTATTAGTTAAAGGATTAGGGATCCTTTAGAATCTAGGATGATAGAAACATAATAAAAACTGAATGGGTAAGTTTAGGTTACAAACCTTGAGTTTTGGTAATGATAATGAATAAACTAAATTAAAAATGAGGGGTCATAGATTAAAATTTTATAAATAATTTCCCTTTATTATATTGTTTTACCATAATTATTAGTAATTATTAGACTATTTGATTGGTTTAGTCAATGGATGGAACCCCAAGGAACCATGTTAATGTTGAGTGCGATGGGAAATGAAGTAATTGTCCTCCAAAACAACAAAATGTTATGCGAGCTAGACAAAAAAATCTTATTTATATAATCACACAAGCTTTGAATCATGTTGTAATTTTAAATACGAAAATCTGGTAATGACATTATGTTTATTCCTTCATGAAGAAATATCCACCTTCTTTTAGTGTGTCATCTGATCCACTAGTTTCTGATTAATGGATCAAGAAAATTGAAAAAATATTTTATGTTCTTAGACACCCAAGACATGAAAAAGTTGTCGTTGCTCTTTATTATTTATAAGGAAAATAATATAAATGGTCTAATATTATCAAGATTATGAGAAAATAAGAATAAATTGAATCAATGGAATGAGATGAGTTCAAAGGGATATTTCTTAGAAAGCACATCCCTTGTATTTTATATACAAAGTTGAAGAATGGATTTCTTGAGATGAAGAAAAAGGATTAAAAATCCACTGGTACGTATGAGGAAAATTTTAAATGTTTTTAAGGTGTGACTCTGGATTAATTATCTGTTATGAATGTAATATTTATTGATTTTTTGTATTTTGAAACTAATTATTCAAATAGAATTATCTATAAGAGACTTTAGTACCTACGAATAAATTATTTTGATGTTCTCTCATAGTAGATATGGAAATTTGGATTACCCATCGATGAAATGGTTTTGATAAGAAAATAAAAATATAATTAAAATTAATTTATAAAATTCTTAGAGAATAGAAAATTATTTTTCCTTTATGCTCAAATTTTGTATACTAGCATGAAGGAAATTGTCTCGAGGGTAATAATAAATGTTTTAAATATGGTCAATAAGTTTTTCAGGAAAATGTGTACCGAAGTGATGGGAAGTGGTTATAAAATGATGCTAATAGGGAGAAATATTTATGGAATACCCCCCACACTTAAAATATTCAAGTTTAAGGAAAATTGGCATTATGAAAATAAATGTGCAAATCTAGGGCGTTAACTATGATAATCAACATTGAGAATATATTAAGGAAAAAGAAAAAATGAAAATCTAATATGATCACTATTAGAATATGGGGTACGATAATGAAGTGGTGAAATGATTGAGTCTTTAGGTATTAGAAATAAAAAATAATATTGTGGAAGTAATTTTATGGTATTATGAAATAATGAAAAATATAAGGATTGGTGCACTGTAGTATTTCCTTATGTATTTGAAAGGATATTTTGAATAATCCCGATGTAATGGAAGTGTGATTTCCTTGTGAGGTGATGTTTTTGGGGAAAACATAATTAAGGTAAATATAACCTTTAATGTGTGCTTGACGAGTGGATAATAATGAGATAAAGACGTGGTTTTTTTGTTATAAAATAAATGGGGTAATATTTATGAGCATGTAACTAATTACTAATATGATGCAAAGGTGGTTTAGGGAATAATTTTATAAATTTTTTACATTTATGGTATAGGGAAAGAGTTAATATTTGAAAGAATGCTTGTTTTAAGTAATGGTTTATTTAAATCTATGTTATTACCTTGTTTTAAGAGAATACATGAGATTGATCTTCACATATTTTGTGTGTTAAAATTAAGAGCTATGTCAAGTATATTGTGGGATTAAAGATAATTTGATTTTTGAAATTTAGTAACCTTATTTAAAAAGATTTTGATTTTAATGTTTTGTAAGGTTCATAAGGGTAAACATTTATGATTTTTTACATGTAAATTTGTATGTGGTTATAAAGATTAATGTATCACTTAACCATGTGATGATTTATGAATATTGAATAACATATTCTAACCATTTTTGTTATGATGATAAGTATAAAATAAAGGAATAACTTTTCATCCCATTATTGATCTTATGATCAACTAGTTCTACATGCACTACAACGTCAAATTCATTTCATGGAGTGAGAGATGAAGAGAAAATTGATCAAGACACTTCCAAAGAGTGATATTGTACTTATGAGATAAAATCAAGTAAGTATATCTTCTAAAATGATTTTGAAATAAACTTTAATCCTATTATCATAAATCATGATGATATTAGTGACATTTTTCAAACATATTTGGTATAAGGTTTTGTGGCTATTAACCTTATAATGACCTTGTTCTATATCTTTCTCCATAATAAATTGATAGTTATAATTCTCTTCCACATCCATGTTTTACCTTTCCACTAATATTATTCTAATCATAATCCTAGTTATGAGGAGATCTTAGCCTTTTAAATTCCCTCATTTTAGGGGATATTTTATTGTCCCCATTTTAAATGTGGGTTTCCCTAAAAGGAAATTTCCAAACAACTATATTTTATTTTCAGAGTGAAATTTAAAATTTCGAGGACACAATTTCTTGAAATTATTGATCATATTAGGATGGTAGCTTATTAATCGGTTATTCCACTTAATCTCTCTCAAATTCATAATGTGTTCCATGTATCTCTCTAGAGTAAGTACGTACCTGATAATTTACATGTACTAAACTCATAGTTTGTATCTATAGAGAAATATATTTATTATAATGAACAACCATTATATATTTTTGATCATAGAGATAATGTTTTATGAAACAATACCACTCACCTGGTTAAAATTTTATAGTGAATCCACCCATTTAAAGAAGCTAAGTTGGAATCTAAGGATGTGATTAGGCTAAGGCATCCTTATCTATTTATATTTGAGTAATTAATTTACAATTATAAATTCATTTTAAGGGGGTAGAGTATAACACCCCAAGATTTTAAGATATATATTTTTAGATAAATTTAATTTATTGAATAGAATACCCTCCACAAAACACTGATATTAAATAAACATCAAAATATTTTTATTTAAAAACAACCCTTTTCACCTACCTATTGGAATGATGGGAATGAATGATATTAACTAAATTTTGAAAATTTAGTTCACACATGTTAATTAAATATATTCATTGGTTACTAGTTAATTATAAATTAAAATAATAACCACTTGAATATAGTGGATGTTTTTTTATAAAAAAACTATTATTATTCCCATAATGGAATTTTAACTTAATAAATTAAATTTATTAATGTTAGTGAAACCTATAAATTAATTTCTTATGACATAAATACATTTTTTTAAATTTATTCAATATGTTTGATGGGACTAAGATAAGAATAAATCAGATTTAAGCTTAAAAGTTATAGTTTTTTAAAGGTAGTTTTGGTGTCTTATGATCACACACTTAATTTAAGTCTAAATTTTTTAAAATTTATAAATTTTATTTAAATTTTTTTAATCATATTTGAAATAGTAATTTCAAAATTATAATAGGGTGAAATTTTTGGTATTTTTTTGACAAGTTTATGATTTTACTGAATAATAAAAAATAATGAATTTTAATTGAAATTTTTTAATATAATTTATTATTATAGATAAAATATATTTTAAATATATTTTAATGTATAATTAGGCCAATTATAAATAAATAAATCCAATATATTTCATTTGAATTAATTTCTCATTGAAAATGGATATAAAAACATTTAAAACATTTGAAATTTTTAACTTTAAAAACACTCTTTCCCGTTTTGTTTGCAGGATTAATTTTATATTTAATTTTTAGAATTATGTGAATTGAATTTGTTAAAATGGATTCTGTATTTGGAATAAAAATTTACATATTAGTAATTAAGGTCATTTTCATTTTTATTTATAAAAATGTTGTCATGGTAAAAAAAATTATTTACCGCTATATAGGTAAAAAAATGAAATGGGGTAAAGTTAAAAATATAATGGATTAAAATAACTAAAAACTACATAATTTAATTGGGTTTTGATGTATTTATCTATCCTAACCATCCTATATAATATTAATTTCTATCCAAAGTTGTGAAAATTAATTCAACCACAATGTGGTTGGATTTAAATATAAAATAATCATTTGTAATCACTTAAACCCACCTCTCCTCAATTATAAATTCCACCCCTCACCAACCCATTTAGACTCAAAAGACTTGAATATACTAAAATATTTTTCTAAACCTAGCATACTCACTCTCTATATGTCATAGTGCTTATTTACTCACTAAAAGAACAAATCCATGATTCTCATGGGTCATTTAAAGAGGAGATATTCTAGAGGTAATTTTATCAAATTACATCTCTTAATTTATTTTCTTATTCTATTTTCTCTCCACATCCTTAATACATCGTGAAATAATAATTTTATAATCATTTAAATACTATGATTTTATGTTTATAATAGAATATATTATATCCATACAATTTTTTACCTCCACTAATTTAAAGAAACAAAACTATTATCGAAATTAGGCCGATTAGTCACCTCTGTGAATAATATTTTGTTGTCTTCCATTACTACCTTAATGGATGGTAATAAAATTATTATTCTAGTTAAATAATACCTAAATAGATATATTTTAACCTATTTCATGTTTTGGAACTGATATATGGTCACGAACCAAATCTGGTCACCATTGAAACCAGCACCATACCAGGCCCGTGACAAGGCTTGAAGGGCGTTCCCAATTCTGACGGGCTGGAACAAGTTCCCGGGTATCATAAACTAAAAATTGGTAATGATTTACCAAAGTTTATAAACTTAAAACAAAAATTAATCCAATAAAACGAATCCAGATTTTTCAAACCAAACAATCTTTTACAAAAATTTAGAACTGAATTACATAGTTTAAAACAACTCACAAAGACTATAAAAAAGGTACAAAACCAAAATGAAACATCCCATGTACCCTTATGTCAAGTGGAACTACAATCATACCATCTACATAAGACATCACCACCAAGAACCTTCTATAAACCTGAACCACTGGCACTATAAAGTATACCCAACCCGCGATATCAAAAAAATACTTACACCCAAAAGTGTAAGTAGGGTGTGATACAAAGCCTAGTAGGATACCAAAAATAAGATATTCCATGCAATAAAAATTCAAAGATGAAAAGAAATCATGGTTTCAAAAACATGTAATTTGTAATTATAATTTCTAAAATATGAAACTTAAAAAAAGTCTGTTCTCAAGTGGGATAATTTAAAGAATCAACAATTTTAAAATAAATGCCAAATATACTAAATTTTACAGCCAAATATACTGTATTCTGATGGAAATTATAATGGATATAATAAGCACAGGCAATAGGAAATAACCCCTAGGAACTAGCTAACTATTGGTCTCAGGTACCTCGTATCTCGATGAGAGTAACCAACAAAAATATATGTTCTCATGCACGAGCCACTAGTAGGGAACATACCCATAACCTAGTGGCCCCAAATCATTATCATCATAGTTTAGTTATATATTTAAGCTTCAATCATGCTAAGTGGGACTGAGGCCAAACCCCACATATTCACTAGCATACTAGTACACATCCACCCACCAAGATATCGGGGTTTTCCCCTTGTGCTCAAAGAATTTAAACAAGTCAAGAAACATACTATTCACATGAAAATAACATTTCCACATCACAAATTCACCAAAAATCACACATGTTTTTCAAACAAGTCACAAAAGTCCACTCTCATTCAAATTGAGTTTGAAATCCGACTCACACCAAAGTAGCCCACAACACTTTTCACATTTCTTTTACACTTCTACAAATCTATTAAACAATTTTATAAAACCATTCCATGATATTCCAACTCACATAAAATCCCACTCACATGTTACATAATACCCTTTTCATAACCAAAATCCATTTTACACATCACACTCACACAAAACATCCCACATCACTTTCACGTCTCTTACAAACTTTAGTAAATTCTTCAAACATTTTTATAAAACATTTAAAAGATGTAACTTATAAAAAAACATCCCATTTTACATTTAAAATGTATAATTTTAAAATATACACACTTCCAAATAGTTTTACAATATGGTTTCACCTATTACATAAATCATTAAATCATTCAAATCATTCTTAATACAATTCTAAAGAGTATACCCATACATTGCACATAATACCCATTTCAAAACCATATTTTAAGGAAAAAAAACACCAAAACACTAAAAAAGTAGAATTGGAAGCCCTATATACATTTATAAAACCACTTTCAAGTGTTACAAAATCACCTTGAATAATACCACGAAAGATACAAATGAAAACACCCATTTTCATAAAATTATCTTAAGACGTATAACAAAGTTTTACACTCCAAAAATATTCTAAAAACCCCTTTCCACGGCCCACAAGACACTAAGTCATTAAAATAACAGAATTTTAATCCCCTTTAAAACACTAATAAATCAATTTCATATTTTATAAAACTACCAAAAAAGAAACCACATGTGTTTGATTCAAAAAGTTCACAACTTCAACAAAAATGAAATTATAAAATTAAATGCTTAACAAAATCCATCAAAATAGTTTTTTCACCACAAAAAACATATGGGGAATATTCAAAACCATTAAAACAATAAAACTAACTCATTAAGGAATGGTTAACCATGGAATCACCTACCTCTTGATTCAAAACCCGCAGATCTTGGTGTGAAACATCAAGCGCACCACCACCGCACCACATGGAAGTGAAGAGAAAACTAAAATATCAATATTACACCAAAAAGACACCATTTCTGACCCTAGGTTATAACACTAACTTTTGGACACATTGTAACACCAATAAAGAGGGATGAAACCCTAAGGAAATGGAAGAAATGGAAGGGAGGAACACTTACTTGATGGAATCTTGGAGAAATCACACTAAATCCACTAGTATCTAAATTTTCAAAAAGCCAAAAATTCAAATGAGGTTAGAACAAGAATGAAGTGATCATGTAAGAACCATAACATGGGAAAAATAGTGAGAAACGAAGGAGTTATGAAGGTATCAATTTACCTCTTTAAATCTGGGAGATTTGATAAATCTATAGAAGTTTCGCCTAAATTCATGATACAATTGATCTCCAAAGAGGGTAAGGAGAGCTTGGGAGCACGCCTTGGGTAAGTGGGCTCAGTTGAGAGTTGGAATCACCAAACAAACCTAAAAATTGAAAGAGATATTAATTAATTAAAAAATATATTTAATGCATGAAATGGGATTTCAGTATGGCCCGACACCTTTATAAAAAAGCCAAATACATCATTATTATAGATTTCTATGGATTAAAAATTGATATGGTAATTTTTATATACTAGGGGATTCCATTTGGGAAGTTAAATGGGTGTAAAATGTTGAAAAAATAAAGTGTTATAAAAGAAGCGAAAATTTATTTTTAAATTAAGAAATGGGCTTACAGTTTGGCCCAAACTTTGAAAACCCACAATTTCCACAAAAATGCATGGTAAACCCCCAAAACAAATAAGGAGAGGAAATTAAATGAAAAATGACTTTAAAAGAAGTCAGGGATGTGAAAATTATCCCCACTATAAAACTTTACTCCCTTAGAAAGCCACAATAATGCCAAAAGAAAAAACCAAACCCAACTGCAAGGCTGAAATGGAATCCTTTTCCAAGCTTCGCCCACCATGGGAAAAACACATCTAGTGATCAATTAAGGAAACACTACTTCACAAACAAAATATACACCACTTTACTGAAATGATCAATCACATTCAGGGTTTATCCCAAAAGAAAAACTCCTCAAACACTATCCGAACAAGGCTCAAGCATTTACCCAAACAAACAACAACCTCGAACAAGGTTACACTTTCCTAGATATAACTATACCGTTGGGCACTCTCCAATCCCAAAATTTACCCAAGGAAGATGTCGGTAGTTAGATAGATACAAACGAGACTACCCACTTCCAAGACAAGACCATGGACAAAACTGAGTTACTGGTATGAGGAGACACAAATGGGCTCCCCACCATAAGAAACAACTTAAATTTTTCCTGAGATAGAATCGAGACAATAATAGGGGGAGGCATGAACGAACTCCCTAGTACAAGGGGTATACTTCCATTATACATTTACAAAGGAAAATACATGATAACCATGGTCGGTCTCCTTACCATAAGAGCCAACCATCTTAATCGACCAGAATGGGCCGACATAGAAAGACCCCAAAACTCAACGATTTGGGACGACCAAATGGATAGTCTGCACAGTTTGGGAAACCGTGTTATAACTGTGTGGATCCTTATATCTGCATGGTTTTCTTGTTCATAGTTACAACTCACCATGTGAAAACCATGCACTCAACCCATCTAGAAATTTTTAACCTTTATTCAAATACCCAATTGAAACCAAAGGGGGGAAAGTATGAACTCCGGCTACAACATGGAAATGATGTCCTCTCACCTCTACCACCAAAAAAGAACAAATAGAAAAAGATAATGACACCAGAGGTTTAAACTATTCTTATCATTCATACTGTTGATATGACTTTGTACAAGGGTTTGAACGACCCTAGGAGTTCCCCAGACTATGCGCCAAATTCTCTTTGGGACCAATGGATAGAGATCAAAATATTGAAGTATTTTCAGTCTCGTAGTTAGGCTTTGGAAACCCCTATATAAAACTTCTTCTTTTGGATCCAAAAACAACTAAACCAAACAAACCTATGGGGTTTCCAAGACATAACACACTCTATAACTCACTTTATCGAAACCTAAAATTTCATTAATACAAGGGATCATAAGATGCACACACATCACACCTTGTTTCTTCTGGTGAGAAACAACAGAAGGGAAGGAAACATATAAACACCTTCCTCTAAGATAAAGGATTTGATATTTTTACCAATGGAGACATACTCCCAACATAATATAGACCCTTAGAGGATAGCATGACCTTCACCTTTACAATCAAATGAGCCCATGACATCAAAGTCATCACCAAACTTGACCATTGTGACTGATAGAAACAATACATGGAACATGAACTTATTCCAGGCCCCTAAACAACACTTAAGTCCAGAAAGTTGCCACAACAGTATCTCATGACCAGATTCCCAAAACTGGTGGTTTTACATGAACTCCTGCTCAAAGAAACTATAAAGAACCCAGAGGCCTCTTAGAAACCATCGAGACACTCATCAACAATAACAAACCCACACCACTTCCACTTTCAAAGAATCAGGAAACTTAAGAAACTAAGGTCTCTTTCAACCTTCCACAAGCACTCTCCCACTATAAAAGGATCAAAAAAATCAATGAATGGAATGGGTGTAGACTCAATCAATAATGATCGATAAAATGTTCTTTATATTGATCAACTTGAGGATTTTCCAATGGTGAAACAATCCAGGTTGCACTTTAGTTGTGCACTAACCCTTAATGGGGGTGTACCTTATCCAATGAGAGAACCAAAGGACCCAACCAAGCTTTTCGATTGGTTAATAATTACAACAAAAAGATCTAAACAGATGAGGAGATTCACCATAAATTCTTACCAAACATTTCTCAGAAGAGACCACTAACCGGCCCTTCAACCCAGCTTACCGACCAAACACAAACCCAAAACACCATTCAAACAAGACGGGTTCTTGGACTCAAAACATTCCACAACATCACCATTTTCAAAAACACATAATATACACCATCCCGAAAAATTCATGAACACATCATTTTTTTCTTGAAATTCTTTGAAAACAAACCATTTAGCGGTTATCGTATCCACTAATGGTTCCCCATGAGCCTCACACATGCATGATTTTGTGCCACACCCGGAACCATATTTATATCGTTCCCAACACTCATCCAGTTGTTCCATTAACGATTTATCATACCATATAACCCCATACATCTGTTCATTCACATAAATAGAAAAAGGTTAAAACAAAAAATATTTCCACTTTTCAAAACCAAAATGGTCAACCAACATAACATTTTTCTCAAAACTGCCAACCACTGGATCAAAATCTTAATTCACATCTGACAAAACTATTCATAAAGACACAACTATTCAGATAAGAACTCACTTACAAGTTATTAACATCAATTTCAAAACATCTCATCCAATTAAAGCACCCTTTTATTGTTTAGATAACTCTTTTGGAAACACTTTTTCAAAACCAACTTCAATATAGTTTCTACTTTCAAAAAAGGTGTAAGCATAACATTTTCTATTTCAAAACAATTCTAAAAATATAGTTCCACCATTTCATAAATCAAACCATTAACTCTTTATTTAAAAATCATTTTACAAAAGCTTTACGCTTCATAAAACCAAGTCACTTTAAAACCAAAGTTCCAAGATTTCAAAACTAAAGAACACAAGACAATGCGAGAGGAAACTAGTTTCAGTGGGTGAATTGGACATATGGTTGGTGGCCATATTCAAATCACTTAAACTTCATAGAGAGTGTTCTAGGAAATATCCATGACTCCACATGGCTTTCCAGGCCCTGCGAGCTCATTGAGACCATTAACCGAACTCTCTTTTAATTTCCCCTAATCATCATCAAACCATGAAAACCCAAGGACATAGATAAATCCCAACGTCCCCTGGAAGCTTGAATCCAATCATGAGGTTTGTTAATTAGTAACAATACCCATAACTGGAATAACATGTCCCGATAATCTTAACTCTAGACTATCCCAATTCTTCCCCAAATAACATGTCCCAAAGAGTTAAACTGAACCTCCTTTGATACCATTTTGTCAAAAACCAAATCCGGTCTCCACCAAAACCAGCACCATACGTAGCCCGTGACAAGGCCCAAAGGGTGTTCACAATCTCCAAGGACTAGAACAAGTGCCTGGGTATCATAAAATAAATATGGGGAATGATTTTCCCAAGTTTATAAATATAAAACAACAATTGAATCCCATAAACCGAATCTGTATTTTTTAAACCAAACAATATTTTACAAAAATTCAGAACTGAATTACTTAGTTACAACTCAAAAATACTATAACAAAGGTAAAAAACAAAAGGAAATAGACCATGAACCCTCATGTCAAGAGGCACCACCCTCAATCCATCTCTACAAGACATCACCACCAAGAACCTGTTAGAAACCCGAACAACTGGCACTATAAACTGTACCCAACCTGCAACATAAAACAAATATACATACAACCAAAGGTGTATGTAGGGTTTGATCCAAATCCCAGTAGGATACCACTTCTATTTCATTCCATACGATAAACATTCAAAGATGAAAATCATGCAAGTTTTCAAAAACATGTAATTTCTAGTTACAATTTCTAAAAGATGAAACAATAACAATAAATTAGTTATCAAGTGGGATAATTTAAAGAATAAACACTTTTAAAGTAAATGAAAAATCTACTGAACTTTCCAAACAAATATACCATATTTATAAGGTAAGTATAAAGGATCTAATGAGCACAATAAATAGAAAATAACCCCTAGGAACTAGCTAGCTGTGGGTCCCATGTACTTCATATCTCGATGAGAGTAACCATCAAAAATATTTGTTCTCGTGCACGATCCACTAGTGTAGAACATACCCATATCCTAGTGGTCCCCAATCATCATAATAATAGTTTATTTAGTGTTTTAAGCGTCACTCATTCTAAGTAAAATGGGGGCCAAACCCCACTGATTCACTAGCATACTAGTACACATCCACCCACCTCTATACCTGGGGTTTCCCCTTGTGCTCAAACAAGTTAAAAAATTCAAGAAACATACTATGCACATGAAAATATCATTTCCACATAAAAAATTTACCAAAAAGCCCACATGTATACCACACATGTCACAAAAGTCCACTTTTTATTCAAATTCATTTTGAAATCCAACTCACACCAAAATAGCCCACAACACATCTCACATTCATTTAAAACTTCCACAAATCTATTAAATAATTTTATAGAACCATTTAAAGTTATTAAAACTCACATAAAATCCCACTCACATGTTAAATAAGACCCTTTTCATAACCAAAATTCATTTTTCACATCACAGTCACACAAAACATCCTACATCACTTTCACATTTCTTACACATTTTAGTAAATCCTTCAAACATTTTTATAAAACATTTCTAAGATGGAACACATAACAAAACGACCCCTTTCACATTTAAAATGTACCATTTCGAAATATACACACTCCAAGACTGTTTTCCATTATGGTTTCACCTCTTACATAAAACATTAATTCATTCAAATATTTCATAAAACAATTCTAAAGAGTATACCCAATCTTTTCGGATAAAACCCATTTCAAAACCATATTTCGAGTAAAAACCCACAAGAAAACACTACGAAAGTATAATTTTCAGCCCTAGAGACATTTATAAAACCACTTTCAAGTGTTATAAAATCACCTTGAATAATACCACGAAAGATAGAAATGAAAAAACCCATTTTCATAAAATACTCTCATGAAGTATAACAAAGTTTTATATACGAAACATATTCCAATAACCCCCTACCATGGCCCACATGACACTAGGGAATTAAAAAACATAATTTTAATCCCCATTAAAAAACTCATAAATCAATTTCATTTTTTATAAAACTACCTAAAAAGATACCACATGTGTTACATTTGAAAAGGTCACAAATTCAACAAAAAATGAAATTATAAAATAAAGGGCATAACCAAATATCTCAAAATGGTTTTATCACCACACACAACATACTAGGAACATGAAAATCCAGTAATAAAAGTAAACTAACTCATCAAGGAATGGTTAACTGTTTAATCTCATACCCTTTGAGTCGAAACCCTGAAATCTTGGTGCGAAACATCAAGCACAACACTGCCACACCAAAAGAAAGTGAAGAGAAACCTAAAATATCGAGATTACACAAAAAAGACCCCATTTTAAACCCTATGTTCAAACTTTAACCTCATGATACTTTGGATCACCATGAAAGAGGGATGAAACCCTAAAGAAATGGAAGAAATAGAAGGGAAGAACACTTACTTGATGGAATCCTGGAGAAATTTCCCTAAATATAACATTATCTGAATTTGAAAATATCCGAACATTCAATTGAGGTTTGAACAAGGATGAGGAGATCATTTAGAAACTCAAATGTGGAAAAAATAGTCAGAAATGATGGAGTTATGAATGAATCAATTTACCTCTTCAAATCTGGGAAATTTGAGAAACCCAGAGACATTTCGCATATATTACCAATGAAAATGATCTCCATTGATGGGGAGGAGAGCATGGGAGCTCTCCTTGGGTATGTGGTCTCGGGTGATAGTTGGAATCACCAAAAATAATTACAACTTGAATGAGATATTAAATAATTAAAATATATTTTTAATGTAGGAAATGGGCTTTTGGGCTGGCCCAACACCTTAATAAAAAACCCAAATCCATCATTATTATGGATTCATATGGATTAAAAATAATTATGGTGATTATAATATACTAGGGGATTCCATTTTGGAAGTGGAATATGAGTAAAATGTTGAAAACAGAAGGAGTTATAAAATAAACAAAAATTTATTTTTTAATTCGGAAATGTGCTTACGGTTTGTTCCAAATTTCAAAAACCCACAATTTCCACCAAAATGCATTGTTAACCCTCAAAAAAATCAAGAATGGAAATTAAATTAAAAATTAGATTAAAGTAATTCATGTATGGGAAGATTCTCCCCACCATAAAACTTTCTGCCATTAGAAATTCAAAAGAAGGCCAAAGGAAACAACCAAACCCATCCAAAAGGCCGAAATGGACTCCTTTGCCAAGATTCACCCCCAAAGGCCAAAACACCTCCAGTGATAAATTAAGGAAGGAACACTTCACAAAAAAACATACACAACTTTACTGATATTATCAAGAAAATTCAGGATTCATTCCAAAATAAAACTCCTCAAACTTTATCCGAACGAGGCTGAAGCAATTTACCCAAACAAACAACAACATCAAACAAGGTTACACTTACCTTGATATAACTAAACCATTGGTCACTCTACAATCCCAATGTTTACCCAAGGAAGATTTAGGTAGTTATATAGCTCCGAATGAGACAACCCACATCCAAGCCAAGACTAACGACAAAACATAGTTAATGGTAGGAGGAGAAAAAGATGCCCCCCCCCCCACAATAAGAGAAAACTTAAATTTTTTCCGAGATAGAATCGAGACACTAACACGGGGAGGCCCGGACATAATCCCTAGTAAAAGGGGTATACTTACATTATAAATTTCCAAAAGAACATTCATGAGACCCATGGTGGTCTCCCCACCATAAGAACCAACGAACATAACCGACTAGCATGGGCCGACATAGAAATACCCCAAAACTTAAAGAGTTGGGATAGTTGCACGGTTAGTCCATACAGTTTTTGAAACCATGCACTAACCATGTGGATACTTATATCTGCATGGTTTTATGGGGCACAATTAAAACTCACCATGTGATAACCATGTGCTCAATCTGTCTAGACACATTTTAAAAATTTCTCCAAATACCCAGTCCAAACCAAAGGGGGGAAGTATGAACTCAGTATAAAATATGGAAACGATGTCCTCCCACCATTACCACCAAACCGGAAAAACTCAAACAAGATGATCAAACAAAAGGATTAAACTCTTTCTGTCATTCATATTGAGGATAAGACTTTGTACAAGGCTTTGAACGAACCTAGGATTTCCCCTGACTGTGGGCCAGTTTCCCTCCGAGACCTATGGCTCAAGCTCAAAAGATTGAAGCATCTTTGGTCTCATAGTTAGGATTTGGAAACCCCTGTAAAGAACTTCTTATTTTAGTGCCACAAACAACTACACCACATGCCCCGTTTGGTTCACCAAGATATAAAACATTCTAGAACTCACTTTACCAAAACCTAACATTTCATTGATACAAGGGATCAGAATATTCACACACATCGCACCTTGTTTCTTTGGGTGTGAAACAACAGAAGGGGAGGACACATATAAACACCTTCCTCTAAGATAGAGGATTTGAAGTTTTTTCCAAGGTATACATACCCCCAACATAACAAAGACCCTTATGAGGATTTCACGACCTTCATATTTATAGTCAAATGAGCACATGACATCACAAGGCGTCCCTAAAAATGATCCTTCCTACTGATAGAAACCATAAATGGAACATGAACTTAGGCCAAGTCCCTAAACAACACACAAGTCCAGAAAGTGGCCACAATTGCCTCTCCTGATGAGATTCACAAAACTGGTGGTTTAACATGAACTCCTTCTTCAGAGAAACAATAAAGAACCCAGAGGCCCTCTTAGACACCATCAAGACACTCATACACAAAAACAACCCCAGACCACTTCCACCTTCGATGAATCAGAAAACTTAAGAAACTAAGGTCTATTTCAACCTTCCATGAACAATATCCCGCTAAAATAGGATCCAAAAATCAAATAAAGGAATGGGTGAAGACTCAATCCATAAGGATCGATAAAATATTCCTTATATTGATCAACTAGAGGATTTTCCTATGGTGAAATAATTCGGGTTTCACTTCAGTTGTGCACTGACCCTTAATGAAGGCGTACCCAAAGAACCAACCAAACTAGTCCATTGGTTATAAAATAATGTAACCAGATCCAAATAGATGAGGGGAACCACCATAAAGGCTTCCAAAACATTTCTCGGAAGATACCACTAACTATCCCTTCAACCTAACTTACTGACCAAACACAAACCCAAAACACCGTTCAAACAAAATAGGTTCTTGGACTCAAAACAATCCGTAACATCAACATTTCCAAAAACAAATAATATAAACCATTACAAACAATTTATCCATACATCATATTTTTCTTTAAAAACATTTCTTTGAAAACAAATTGTTCAGTGTTTAGCATATCCTCCAATGGTACCCCATGGGCCTCACACATGCATGTTTTTGTGACACACTGGAAACCCTCCTCATATCCATCTCAGCACTCATCCAGTCATTCCATCAACCATCCATCATCCCCTATAACCCCTGCATGTTGTCGCTCATGGATATACCAATGGTTGAAACAAAAACTCTTTCCACTTTTCAAAACCAAAACGGTCAACCAACACATTCTTTTTCTCAAAACTGCTAACTGCAAGATCAAATCCCAATTCACATATTACAAAACTTTTCATAAAGAAACAAACATTTAGATAAGAACTAACTTTCAAATTATTCACATCAATTTCAAAAAATCTAATCTCATTGAAGCACCCTTTGATTGTTTAGAAAACTCTATTGGAAACACCTTTTCAAAACCAACTTCAATATAGTTACTACTTTCAAAATAGGTGTTAGCACACCATTTTACATTACAAAACAATTTTGAAAATTCAGTTCCACCATTTCATAAATAAAACCATTAACTATTTATTCGAAAATAATTTCCCAAAAACTTTATGCTTCTTAAAACTAAGTCACTTTAAAACCAAAGTTCCAAGATTTCAAAACTAAATAACACAAGACAAAGCGAGAGGAAGCTAGTTTCAGTGGGAAACTTGGATATATGGTTGGAGGCCAAATTCTAATCACTTTACCTTCACAAAGAGCGTTCTAGGTAATATCTTTAGCTCCACATGGCTTGTCGGGCCCTATGAGCTCACTGAGACTATTAACCCAACTCTCTTTTCATTTCCCATAATCATCTTCAAGCCATGAAAACCAATGGAGTTAGATAAATGTCAAATTCCATGGGAAACTTGAATCCCATCATGAGGTGTGGTGATCCGAAACACTAACCATAATGAGAATTCCATTTCTCGATAATCCTAAATCTATATTGTCCCTAAACATTCCCAAATAACATGACCCAAATAGTTAAACTGAACCTCCATTGATACCATTTTATCACAAACCAAATCCGGTTGCCACCGAAACCAGCACCAAACCCGGCCCATGACAAGGCCCTAAGGGCATTCCCAATACTCATGGGTTGGAATAAGTTCCCAAGTATCATAAAATAAAAATTGGGAATGATTTAACCAAGTTTATAAACATAAAACAACAAATGAATCTAATAAAATGAATCTGTATTTTTCTAACCAAAAAATCTTTTACAAAAAATAAGAACTGTATTACATAGTTTAAAACAACTAAAAAAGACTATAACAAAGCTAAAAAATTAAAAAAAAGATCCCATGAAGCCTCATGTCAAGAGGCACCACCCTAATCCATCTCCAAAAGACATCACCATGAAGAACCTACTGGAAACCCGAACCACTGGAACTATAAACTATACCCAACCTGCAACATCAAAAAAATTATACATACACCCAAAGGTGTATGTAGGGTGTGAGATAAATCCCAATAGGATACCACCACAAAAAGATTCCATACGATAGACATTCAAAGATGAAAATCATGAAATTTTTCAAAAACATGTAATTTTTAGTTACAATTTCTAAAATATGCAACTTAAAAAAACCATTTTTCAAGTGGGATAATTTAAAGAATCAAAACATTTCAAATAAATGACAAATATACTGAATTTTCCAGCCAAATATATCATATTCCGATGGAAGGTATAAAGGATCTAATGAGCACAAGCAGTACAAATTAACCCCGAGGCACTAGCTATATGTGGGTCCTAGGTACCTCGTATCTCAATGAAATTAACCATCACAAATATCCATTATCATGCCTGGTCCACTAGTAGGGAACATACCCATAACCTATTAGTCCCTAATCATAATCATCATCATATTTTAGTTAGAGTTTTAAGAATCAATCTTTCTATGTGAAAGTGAGGCCAAACCCCACAGATTCAATAGAATACTAGTACACATCCACCAACCAAGATACCAAGGTTTTCCCTTGTGCTCGAACAAGTTCAAAAAGTCAAAAAAAAATATTGACATGAAAATATAATTTACTCATCACAAATTCACCAAACAGCCCACATGTATACCATACAAGTCACAAAAGTCCACTTTTCATTCAAATTGACTTTGAAATCTGACTCACATCAAAATAGCCCACAACACTTTTCACATTTCTTTAACACTTCTACAAATCCATTTAAAAATTTTATAAAACCATTCCAAGATATTCCAACTCACATAACAGCGCACTCAAATGTTACAAGATACCCTTTTCATAACCAAAATCAATTTTTCACATCACTCTCTCACAAAACATCCCACATCACTTTCACATCATTTACACACTTTAGTAAATCCCTCAAACATTTTTATAAAACATTTCCAAGATGGAACACATCACAAAACTAACCCTTTCACATTTAAAATGTACCATTTCAAAATACACACATTTAAAAATATTTTTTCAATATGGTTTCACCTATTATGGAAATCATTAAATCATTCAAATCTTTCATAAAACAATTCTAAAGAGTATACCCAAACTTTTCTCATAAAACCAATTTCAAAACCATATTTCAAGGACAAAACCACACCAAAACACTACCAAAGTATAATTTTCATCCATAGAGTCATTTATAAAACCACTTTCAAGTGTTATAAAATCTCCTTGAATAATACCATGAATGATACAAATGAAAACACCCATTTTCATAAAATTCTCTCAAGAATTATGACAAAGTTTTACAAACCAAAACTATTCTAAAAACCCCCTCCAAGGCCTATATGACACTAAGTAATTAAAAGAATATAATTTTTATCCCCTTTCAACAACTAATAAATAAATTTCATTTTTTATAAAACTACTGCAAAATATACAACATGTGTTACATTCGAAAAGTTCACAACTTAAAAAAAGAAATTATAAAATTGAATACTTTACCAAATATATAAAAAATGGGTTTTTCACCACAAAACGAATATGGGGAACATTAAATACAAGTAAAACAAGAAAAATAACTAATCATGGAATTGTTAACCATGGAATCACCTACCTTTTGAGTTGAAACCCTCAAATCTTGGTGTGAAATATCAAGAGCACCACCGCCGCACCAAAAAGGAGTGAAGATAAACCTAAAATATCAAGATTACACCAAAGAATACACCATGGAAAATATTAGGTTCGAAACCTAACTTATGGGAAATTTATAATATCATGAAAGAGGGATGAAACCCTAAGGAAATGGAAGAAATGAAAGGGAGGAACACTTACTTAATGGAATCTTGGAAAAAAATGCCATAAATCCACCAGTATATTAATTTTCATATAGCCAAACATTCAAGGGAGGTTCTAAAAATGATGATTAGATCCTGTAGGAACTAGAATGGTGGAAGAAATTGTGAAATTAATGATTTATGAAGGAATCAATTTACCTCATCAAATATGGGCTATTTGAGAAATCCAGAAAAGTTTCACCTAAATTCCCAATGCCAATAATCTTCAAAGAGGGTGAAGATAGCATGGGAGCTTGCCTTGGGTAAGTGGACATGAGTGAGATTTGGAATCACCAAGAATACTTAAAATTTGAATGAGATATTAGACAATAAAAAATATTTTAAATGTAGTAAATGGGATTTTGGGATGGCCCAAAACCTTAATAATAAACCCAAATCCATCATTATTATAAACTCATATGTATTCCAAATTTATAGGGTGATTTAAATATACCAGGGGATTCCATTTGTGAAGTTTAATGGGTTTAAAATGTTCAAAAAAGAAGTAGTTATAAATGAACCAAAATTTTATTTTTAAATCAGTAAATGAGCTTACGGTTTGGCCCAAATTTGGAAAACCCACCATTTCCACCAAAACGCGTAGTAAACCCCCAAAACAAATCAGGAATGAAAATTAAATGAAAAATGACTTTAAAATAAATCATTTATGTGAAAATATATACACAATATTAAATAAAATGAAATAAGTTTGCGATGGTCTAAAAACTGCAAAATGAAACTAAACATTTATCATTAACATTTTATCAAATGAGTCATCCTCATGTAAGAAATAAAAATAATAAATGGGATAATTTAAAATTATTTAAGTGAATGAATTCCATTTTATTTAACTTCTTTAATTTTTTTACATTTTAAATGGAAATCAAAATTTATACATAAATGAACATATCATGATAATCGTGAAATGATCTCACCTGAAATAATAAAAATCATAAATTATTATTAATTAATGGGTTGTTAGATGATATAAAACTATCATATAAGGAATTATAAAAATTAATAAGGTTATGTAATTAATTTATAACATTCTTTACACCATTTTAAAGGAGTTTTAATTAGGAAAAAACTAAATGGAAGTGTCAGGTAAGGGTTTCTCGTCTCACTTCTACTTATGTAAGATTTGTGCATTATTCATTTCTTAGTTATTGTGTGTGGTGTATATTCTGAAATTTAATATATCATACCATGAAACTAATTATATAAATTTTATCTACTATTTAATATCATAATTTTTACATTTATGGTACATACATTTCAACTAATTTCAAAAGGTATGGGATTTCTTAACTCAATTTCCATTCATTGAGTGAAACTTATACTTCATGATTATGTCAATATATTATTATGTGTGAAATGTCTTTTTAATATAATATATACCATTTAAGATTGTTTTATGTGTATTTATATCATATACATTTATTAAATTATTTTTCCTAATTCCCACTTCAATGATATGTTATTTATAAGGGACTTTCTTTTTAAAATTACCTCTTTTAGATTTACCTTTAAAAATCTATTTTAATTTAATTTCCATGTTTTATAAAATTATTTCAAAAAATATTTTTAATAATATCCTATGGTTTTTTAAAGTAATTTATACAAATTTTTTACTTTTTAGTAAATGTTTTCAACGTGTTATTTTTTATTATTTTCTAAAAGAGGTTCTTCATGACTTGTCCAAAAAAATACGGAATAAGTGTTTTTTAACTAATAAAGAATTATAAAATTATCCTACCTCAGGATGCATTAATTAATTTAATATTACTTGAAAATATTACAAGGTGATTTTTAAAATAAATTTTTTTTCTTTCATAATTTCATAACATTTATAAAATGTTTCCATAAAAAAATAATGGATATTTTCCTCATAGTTTATTACTAGAGATCTTTAAAAATTAATTTACGTCTAATATAACATTATTAGATGTTACTTATAATTTATTTAGGATATTATTAAAGGATACTATCATCATTATTTTTATAGGTATTTTATGTTTATAATTTCATGATGTTTATGAATCCCATTTCATTTCCATGAGTTATGTTATGATAAAATGTTTATGATAATAATTTCTTTACATAGGTTCTACTGAAATGAATGATTTATGTTCTTATGGAAAACATTTGTATAATTTTCATTACATGTGACCCTAATTACATGTTCACAATGTTATGAATGAACCTAATTACATGTTCACAACATTATTCATGTAAATAATGACATGTTCACGAATGTTATGTGTGAAAATGATTACATATTCATAATGTTACATGTGAACATGATTACCTGATCAAAATTTTATTCATTTACCTATCTCTTATATTCATAAGTTTATGCATGGACCTAGATTTGTGTCCATAAGATTATGCATGGGAATGATTTTATGTCCTTAATATAATGAGTGAACCTGTTTCTATTTATACATGTTCACAATGTTATAATTTTATGTGTATAGGGCATTTAAATGTATTATTCCAATTTTATTTTCTTATTATTCATTTATTATGGTCTTCTATCTACGATATTCAGGGTATAATTTTTAAATGTCATGTTCAAGATCTTATTCCTTTAAACTTTGCCGATTATCGCCCTTCTTTACCCTTATAAACAATCTGATATCACCACATTATTATTATTATTTTCCGAGGATATGATGGAAGGTATTTAGTATGACATTTTTAAAAGGTTTCTATTTATGAATGGATAAGAGTGATATGATATAGATGTTTTATTAACCAGTTTTTGTTATTTCCATGTTTCCAAAGACATTAAACCCATACAGTGTTACCATGGTTTTGTTATATTATTAAATGAATATTAATATATTTAGATGTAATATATTTGTGTGAAAAGAGAGGTTAATTATAGTTGGTATCAAAGAAAGGTTTAGTTAACCTTTCAAAACTAGGATGAGAAAAATATATCAAATACCCTAAGTGTAAGTATATGTTATAGTCTGAGAGTTTAGGTAACGATCAAGAATAAACTAAGTTAAAACTATCATTTAATAGATTGAAATTTTGTAATTAATTTTCCTTGATTACGTTGGTTTTCTTGTAGGATTAGTGATTCTCAAATTATTCTTTTTGGTTTAGTCAATGAATGGAACCTGAATAAACAATGTTAATATTTAATGTGATAGACAATTCAATGATTTTCCTCATAAAAAACCAAATTTTATTCATGTTGGAAATAAAAATATCATTTATATACTCACAGAATTATGAATCATGATGGACTTAAAAATGAGTAATGTAGGGGAAAATATTTGTTGATTCCTTTAAGAGGGAATGTTCACATTATTTTAGTGGGTCTAATAATCCATTAGTGGCTGAGAAATGAATCCAAACCATTGAGTTTTTTTTTGTTTTTCAATGCTTATGAAATGAAATAGTTTGTATAGATATTTACCATCCTAAAGAAAAATCAGATCAATGGTGGAATATTTTCAAGAATAGGATTCAAGAAGAAGAAATTGAATCAATGGAATGGTACAAGTTTACTAGGATATTCTTTCAAAATTACTTCCCCCATATTCTGTTTACAGAAATGGAGAATTAATTTCTTAAGCTTAATAAAAATGATGATGAATACACTAACACTTATTCGAAAAATTTTATATTCTTGAAGGGTATGCCTCTGGATTAATTATTAGTCCAAAAAGTAAAAGTGATTCATTATTTGGTGGATTAGAGCCAAGTATTTGGAGGGAATTATCTATAATATACTTCAATACTTACAATGAAATTATTTTATTTTATCTTAGGGTGGAGATAAAAAATGGAGTGACCTATTAATCTAATGGTTTTAATAAGAAAATAAAAATGTAATTCAAAGGAAATCATAAAAACAAGGAGAAAAGAATATGTTTTTTCCTTTATGCTAAAAGTCTGGGAATAAGCATGAAGGAAATAGTAACAAGTGTACTAGTAATTATTTTAAATGTGGGAAATAAGGTAATCGAGTAAATGAGTGCATAAGTGATTAGAAGAAGTTAGAAAATAATGCTAATAAATATAAATTTGTGAGGAATTAACCACTACAACTCAATTATTCAAGTGCAATGAAAATGGGTATTATGCTAATAAATTCCCAAATCCAAGGGTTTGTTGTACCTCTCGTTCCCCTCGTTGTTTGATTTTCATGATCACAATCACCTTATTTTTGTCTAACCTTGTTTTTAAGTGTTGTGGATGATAGGAAAAAGATTGCCAAAGGATTGGCCCAAGAAAGCTGGCAAAAATGGACTGAATTGCAGTCCACCGGCCAACCGGTGTGATAGCACCGGCCAGCCGGTGGACCTTGCAGAGGCATTGCCCACTGCCAGGCTCCACCGGTCAGCCGGTGGCTTGACCACCGACCAGCCGGTGGCATCCAGTCAACAGTGGCAGCTACTGCCTCACCACCGGCCAGCCGGTGGCTCTGGCACCAGTCAGCCGGTGGTGCCTGGAAAAGAAGAATCAGCTACTGCCAAGCCACCGGCCAACCGGTGGCCCATCCACCGGTCAGCCGGTGGATCCAAGACTCGAAATCTCCCAAATTCCTCAAGCACCGGCCAGCCGGTGGGACTGTACCGGCCAGCCGGTGGAGCCAGTCAAACTAGCCGTTGCAGTTTGATCAGGCTGGCCCACTTGGCTCCCAACGGCTCTTTAAGCCTCTCCAACGGCTCCGAAGACTCCAAAAGGGTTCCATGCCTATAAATAAAGGCCAAGGAAGCCCCAGACACCTACCGGAACCATACGGAAGCCCACGGACACCTTGTTGATCATTTGGCGTACCTCCGGCGCATTCCTCCAAGGGAACCCCAATAGCTCCAACTCAATTCCACATCCAAGGAGCTCCATCATAGAAGCTTGGGAGTGCACGTCTTCAACTCCAATCATCCTCCGGCGCCCAAGGCTTCTCCCAATTACGGTTTTTAGTGTTTTATTTATTTTGAGCTTAAATTTGGGTTTGTGCCTACAAACCCCAAACTCTTTCTTCATCTCTCTTTCTTTTGGGTTTCACATCACCACTAAGGTGTGAAGAGGTTGTCAAGCTTTCCTTTAAATAGCTTGAGACATAGGTGAGCTATCCTTCACTTGTAAGAAGGATAGTGGGTTCTTGCTAAACCATTAAAAGCAAGTGGGTTCTTGCTAAACCATTTCAAAAGCAAGCTGTAATAGGTCCTAGTGCTACCTCAAAGCCTAGTGGGTTTCTTGCTAAAACCATTGAAAAGCAAGCGGTAGGAATCTCTCAACGGTTGAGTTGGGAGCGGAGACGTAGGCCAGGTTTTTGGCCGAACTCCGTTAACAATTTCTTGTGTGATTGCCTCTTTTATTTTCCGCTGCACATACTTTGATTTCACTTTGATTTTAATTTGTTAATCATTTTTTAAAAGGCAATTCACCCCCCTCTTGCCATCATTCCCGTTTTTCTCCGACCCAACAATTGGTATCAGAGCGTGGTTGGTCTCGGGACCGCTGTGGGCTTGGGGGGGGATGTTGTGTCCTGGGCCCAGGATTGTTGGGCCCCCGCCAGGATTGTTGGCGCCTGTGCCCCGGTAACCAATCCCACATCGGTTGTGGAGGGAGATTGGTGGGTGCTTGAAATTCCCGTGCCTACCTTCCCCTCAGCAACGCGTTTTAAAGCCGTGAGGCCTGGGATAACAACTGGGCCAGAGCGGACAATATTGCTGGGCCGAGGGATCCGATCCATCAGGGTTAACAATGATGATTGATTCCACCAACCTCTTAAGGATAAACATAATGGAAAATCTCATGCAATCACTCTTAGAAATATAGAGTATGATAATGATGTGGGGGAATGAATCAATATTTATGTATTAAAAATAAATAATAATATTATAGAAGTAATTTTATGGTAATATGGAATAATGAACCATATAAGGATTGTACCACTATAGTATTTATCTAAGGATTTTAAAGGATATGTTGAATAATTTTGATGGAATGGAACAGTGATTTACTGCTAAAGTAATGTTTCTGGAGAAAACATAATTATTGGAAAGTTAATATGACACCCCATGATTTTTATAAAATATATATTTAAATAATATTATTTCTTTATTATCTTTCATTTAATGAAACATCATGTTTATCTTTCATTACAAGCAACATCGATTTTTCTTGTGTTGCACGCAACACTACGTTTCTACAAATCATCATTTAATTATAAATAGATAATAACCTAGATATTAAATTATCACGTATGAATATTATTAACTTTATTATGAAAATAAATGTTTCATATGATGAATTCATTGGTTACTAATTAATTAGAAGCAAAAATATATACAAATTGATTATAATGATTTTTTATTATCCCAAAGTCGTTTTGTATTAATAAATTATAAAAACTAATATCAATGAATGTTATTTATGAAATATATATTTTATTTATTCTATAAAATATTTTTCATATTCATCCACTAGATTTTATAGCCTTAAGATAAGAACAAACACAATTTTATGCTTAAAAACATATATTTTTGAAAAAGGTAAATTTACTTCCTTTTAGTGGAGACCCAATTTTAAATTTAATTTTTGAGAATTTTATATTTTTTATATAAACATTTAAACTATGTATTTAATATAGGGTTATAAAAATTTAATTTGGTTAATTTTTTTTATTTTTATAGTAAGTTTCATGTTTTGATGAATAGTGAAATACATATTTTTATTAAAGAAACTCTATTTTTATTTAAAGTATATACAAGGTAAAATTAAATTTTGAATTAGTTTTAAATTTTAATCAGTTAATTTTAATTTTAAATAGTACCATTATGGTTTCTAGAAAATATTTTATACATGATTTTATTATAGAAACTTTTAATGTTATTAAAGGACATTTTTTTTGAAAACTTGTTTTCATTTACCAGTTTAATTCTGAAAATTTTGTGTTTTGATTTTTAAAAAATGGATTTCAAAATTGGTTTCATAAGGTACAAATTTGGAATATAGGTACCTTTTTTGTCCAATATGAATAGTAGCCATGGTATATTGTTTAGCCATGATAAAAGGTAATTTAGGTTAAAAATAAAATTATAAATACTATAAAATGATCATAAAAACTGCCAAAATTTTATTGGATGAATTAAATTATACCCTTAACAATTAAGGATCTAAATAAAGTCATTTAATGGACACTTTTACATCAAAATTACTTATATAATATTTAAACCAAAAAAAGAGAAAAAATGTTATTTTCTTTGTCTTTAGCACCTTTTGTGTGTCCACATGGGAACAAATGAGTGTTATGAACGATTATCAAACTAAAATTTAAACTTAATAAACATATTTTTATGTCATAAATATTTTTTTAAGAAACATAGATGAAATTATGATATTTATAATACTTTATAAAATTAATATATATAAAGATTTCAATTCATGTTTTAAATAATATATCAATTTTCAATATAGGGATATACAATAGATATATTCTACTATAAATATTATTATGAAATAACAAAGATATATCTTCGTCATATTAGTTTATTTTTAATTTTTATAGAAAAAATGTATATTACATTATTACAAAACAGTAAGGTAATAATTATTTTATTAATTGAAATATCAATGAAATATTATTCAAAATACGAAAATAAATATAAATTTATATAATTAATACAATGAATGAATTTCCTAGATGTCCCTGATCCCTCTAGGTTATAGTAAAATATTATTTTTAATTTATCTTGTTCAATTCATATTTTCAAAAATCAAAAAATGAATAGTGTGAAAATTTACACTATTTATATTTTATCAAAACAATGTTGTATTAAATTATTAAGAAATTAATGTTTTATTTTTTTTAAAAAAAATACATTTTTAAAATAAAAAATAATTATTATAAGATCTATTTTGTGAAATTTCTCATTTATGTTTTAATAGAAATAAAATAAATAAAATTTACACTTTTTATTATTTAAAATTCTAGTACCTTAGTTAAAATTAAAACATGTTAACAAATGGTGAATAAAAATTATAGGGGTTAAATTAATACAAAAAATTATTTAAAATATACTGATTTAATATATTTAAAAATAATGTCTTGTTATATTCAAATAAATTACATTTTTTGGTATTTGGATCGAGATTGATTTTAGTATAAATTAATATTTTTGGAGATTCTAAAAGTGCCCCTCAACTCAATTATAAAAGGGCACATCCTACATTCATAAAATCACATTAAACCTTCAAGGTCAGCCAACCATTGATAATTTATCTTAGAAAATTTATCATTCACATTATAGAGGTTCTAATCCTCTCGGAAGACCAACTCTAGTGTCCCTAGGAGGTGATCTAGAGGGAGCTCTCCGAAGAAGAGGCAATCTCCTTTACCAACTCTTTTAAGAGTATTTCATATTCCACTTCCTATTCATGTGTTTCCTCCATTATAAATTATTAACTAAAATATAAAATATATTATTTTATGTATTTATGATTATGTGAAAACCATATTACACCGTTTATATATCCTATGAAAAACCAAATAACCACATGTGCGTACGTATGACATACCGTCTCCACACCGTGGTGTAATATGTTTTTCATCACTACTTTACATGGATGTGAATAATTATGGAAATAATAACTATGTGAGATTATTAGAGCATGATATTTATTCTCGAAAAATATATTCCCCATCCACTTCCATACCATTTCAATTAAGGGAATGATATCGTCGCTAGTGCATACGTATGACCTACCATCTCTATGATGAAATGCGATTCATTATCCATGATCACCATTTAAGAATGATTATATAAATGTAGAGAATAAATAATATGATATATATTATATTAATGTCTTTATTCAAATGATATAACTATATACTATATGCAATAATTGAAGCTTATATGAAAAAACATGCATAAGAAAAGGAAGCAGTTGACTCCCAAAAAAAGAGTAGTGAGGAAATATTATTAATAAATGGGAGATAATATGATCATATATGATATCATAAATATGAATATAGTTTTGGAATAATTTAATAATATTTTTTAATACATTATACAAGAGTTTCATATATGTAAAATGTAAATAATACCTAAGGTAAGTGTTAACTTCACAACCTCATTATTATCCAAGATTGTTTATACATAAGTATTTACTCAGATATATTAATCTTCAATGCCCATGTTTCTTAAAATTGTTTCTATAATATTTTTACTATTCTTATACAAATTTTTATTTCATTTCTTCCCAATTATGAATTTTTAAAAAATGTTATGAAAATATTCTTTTTCTTGTTTTCATACGAGGCACTTTTTTACTTTTTCGACAAAAGTACAAGTAGAATGTTTTTAACTTATACAACACAAAAATATTTTAATGATTTTATGCCACCTTAATGAATTTAATATTTCTATACAATATTATAAGTTTATTTTGAAAGAAAATTATTTCATTAAAAATTTAATAATATTTGAAGAAAATAAAACATTTTCAATGAAGAAAATATATTTTCCTCCAGAGTTATTTTCAAGTGATATTTCAAATGTTACTTAAATTTTAAGGGAGATATTTTTCAATGAATATATCCCTATAATATTTATATTTGGTTAATGTTTAATATGGAAAGATATTTATGAATCCCATTCCTTTCCTTGGGTTATGTTTTTATTAAATACTATTTATGAAACCCATTTCATTTTATTGGTTCTCATATGAAGGAGTTATGTTCCTGTGTCACACATATGTATGATTTTTATTATGTGATTGGTGGGACCTATATATCCCTATAATTCATTAGTTAATGATTATTATCTAATGAGATATATAGGACTGGAATGAGAAATGATCTCAGTTCAATAACACAGGTCTGAAATGAGAAATGATCTCAATTTAGTAATACATATATGAAAGAGGAAATATTATCAATTTAGTAATACATGACTAGAAAATGAAATGATTGAAGTTCAATAACAGAGGTATGGAAGGGTAGTAAACCCAATTTAATAATAATGGTCTATAATGAGTAGGGAACTCATGTTAGTAAATGAATTTTTCCACTATGATGGTCTTGGAAACATGGCTTGACTAATATGGAAATTATTTCCTATGCTTGTGTGTTGTCTATAATTAATTGTTTTATAAAAAAAATTATTCATTTATTATTTATGTCTTATGAAATTTTATGACTTATTATATGACTCAAGAATATGATATTTTATATATAAAGTATAATATCAAAAAATTTATACCCTTATGTATAAGTTATTTTTCATATCTCTCTTTTTTCTATTACAGATCATTTGATATCACCATTTTATTATGTTTTCTTTAAAAAAGGTATAAATAAAGGTTTTAGGTATGATTAATAAAGGATAATATCTTGGTGGAAAACATTTAATATCTTTTAGTAGAATATAAGTATGTATTCTACGTTTCCAAAGGCACTAAACTAATACGGTATTCAGCCATGTGTTTTTTTATTCCACAAAAGTGATGTAATATCCATGTACATAATTCATGGGCCATTATCATTGGTATCATAGTGAAGGGTTATATAAAATTTGGAAACTAGGTTCTCAATTTTTTTTATATACCTAGATATATTTATAAGGATATTTATAGGTAACTCTCTAAGAATAAGTCTATGTGTAGGTTAAAATGTTATAATTTTGGTAAAAATAATGTATAACCTAGGATTAAACATAAGATGTAAGATATTGAATGCAATTTATCTTTATTATTTTATTTTCTTATTCTGATTATTTCCTCTAACACTATTCATTTTTAGACAGTGGTTGGAACCCGAATGAACTGTATTAATGATGAATGCAGTGCGAAATGAAATGAATGTACTCTTTAACAACTAAATGTTATTAGAGATAGAATGAAAAATATTATCACTATACTTATGTAATCTATGAATCATTATAGAATTCCAAATTAGAAGAGAAGGGAAGACATTTCTGTTGAGTCCTTTATGTGGAAACATCCACCTTCTTTCAGTGGGTCTCCTGATCCCCTTGTTACTAAACAATGAATCAATTCCAATGTAACAATATTTCCCATCCTTTACTATTTGAAACATAAACGAGTTATTTTTCATGTTTATCATTTAGAAGGTGAACAGGACACGTGTTGGACTCTAATACAGAATACGAGGTAGTAAGATGAAATTTAATCCATGGAATGGGACAAATTTAAGAACTTATTTTTTAATAATTAATTACATAGTGTTATTCATATGAATATAGAAAACTAATTCCTTCAGCTTAAGAAGAAGTATTATTTATCATTTGTTACCTATGAGAAAAATTTTACCAGACTCATGAGGTATGATTCTGGAATTATCATTCAAGATTAATGTAAGTTGGATCGATTCTTTAGTGGATTAAAACAAAGACATCAAGGAGAATTATACACAAGAGAGTTCCGTTTTTATGAAGATATTTCACATTGTACTATCATGGTATAAATGTAAGTTGGAGTTACATATCAATATCATGGCGTTGATAAGAAATGGAAGATAGAATTTAAAGAAAATTATAAAAAAATTGGTAAAAAAATATGACCTTTTCTTTTTGCTAAAAGTGTGGAAATATGCATGATAGATACTATCTTAAGAGAACTAGTAAATGTTTCAAGTATGGTAATGAAATTAATGGGGCAATTGACTTCTAGAGTGATGCGAAAAAGATAACTAATGCGTTTAATATAGAAAAGGATACATAGAATGAGGTTACCACACTTCAATGTTCCTGTGCAAGGAAAATTGGAATTATTCTAACCAATTTTTTAATCCAAGAGTTACTAATGATGATAAGCAACAGTAACCTTGTAAGGACAATTAAAAAGGAAAATCTCATGTGATAACTATTGTTTATGTGGAGTATAACCATGAAGTGGTGGAATGATTGTGTGTTTATGTAATGGGATTCCATAATAATGTTGTAGAATCACAATTATGGTATTGTGAAATCTTGAAATATCTAAGTATTGGTCCAATGTGTTTTTTCCAGAAGTATTTTATAGAATTTTTTGAATGGTATTGGTATCATGAATATTTATTGAGATATTTTGGGAAAAAACATGATTAAAGACAACCCTTTATATGTGAATAATGTTAGAATAACGAAATGAAGAGATGTTTGATAATTTTAATAACCTTGGGACTGATATGATATCATTGATTGAGTTTATAGATTTTTTTATTTTTTTATGAAAAAAGAGTTAATTATTTAAGGCATGCATGTTTCCACTATAGTTTTATGGTATTTTAGGTTATTACCATGTTTCAATAGAATACATGATAATATTCTTCACATGTTTGGTATGTGACAAATAAGAGCTACTTTAGGTTATATAGGGTATCAATGCTAAGTTGTGACCTTATTTTTAATTCTTTGTACTTTCATCTTTTTTAAATATTATAATGTTAACCATTCATGGAATGTGTTATGTTAAACATCAGATGAGGTTTTAGATATTAAAGTATTATCTATCCATATGAGGATTTATGCATATTTGATATCTTGTGCTAACCTTTATGTAGTGATAAAGACATATGGAATGAACAATCATTCTATTTATGGATATCATGTTCTGATAATGCTTCAAGAATGAAAAACTTAACATCATTTCATAGAATAAGAGATAAAACATAAATTGATTGAGGAACTACAATGTGTGAGGTTGTCCAAAAATCAAGTAAGTATATGTTCTCATGAAAATTATTCAATATTTGGAAAAGGGTCTTGAAATTTTTTCCGTATTATAATCATTATTGATGACATCAATGACCTATTTGATGCTTTTTTAGTTTCTGGTTTTGTGATTGTTAACTTTTTCTAGATCAACCACTTTCTTATACTCAGTGATCTTTATCAATATTTATGATTATTTATGTATTTACTCCATGACCAAATCATCACATATATTATCCTATGTAGAAACATAAATATTATTTACATTAGGCTATAATTATGTTTCTAACTTTATTTTTTTACAAGGAAGTTTTAGTATTCGTTTTTACGATCTGGGTTTTCATGAATGGAACTTTCAAGTATCATACCTTTGATAACCCAGATGAATTTCAAGGGAGAAATTAATTTTAAGGGGGTGGAATGTGACACCCCAATATTTTTATGAAATATCTATTTAAATAATACTATTTATTTAGTATATTTAATAGAATTAAACATCATGTTAATTTTCATTACATGCAACACTAGTTTGGCTTGTGTAGTACGCGACACTGAGTTTCTACAAAAAATTATTTTATTTATATAAGATAACAATCGAGATGTTAAATTAGTAGGTATGAATAGTATTAACTAACTTATAAAAATATATGGTTTATAATATGAATTCCTTGGTAAATAATTATTTAGAAATGAGAATATATGAAAATGGATTTTAATTAAAAAATATTTTTATTATTATCCCAGAGTAATTTTGTATTGATAAATTAAATAAATTATACTTAGTGAATGATATTTAGATAATATATATTTTATATATTCAATAAAATATTTTTTATATTCATACGCTAGATTTTATAGGCATAAGAAAAGAATAAACATGATTTTATTCATAAAAACTTATATTTTTCAAAAGGGAAATTTTATCAACTTTTAATGGAGAACCCATTTTATATGTAAAATTTGAAACTTTTATAATTTTTATATAACAAATAAAACTAATTATTTAAAATTGGGATATCAAAATTTACATTGATTAAATTTGTGTTACTTTTCTGGTTAGTTTCATGTTTTGATGAATAGTAAAATACATATTTTTATTAAAGAAACTATATTTTATTTTAAATTATTTATAAGAAAAAATTATATTTTGAGTTAATAATTTAAATTAGTTAATTTTAATTTAAAATACTAAAATTATGGCTTTGGAAAAGGATTTTATACATGATATTATTTTAAAAACAATTAATGTTTTAAATGGATATTTTATCTAAAAAATGTTATTCATGACACTAGCAGTTTTATTTTGAAACTTATATGTTTTGAATTTATAAAAATGGATTAAAAAATTGGATTCATAACATCCAAATTTAGTAAATAGGTACCTTTTTGGCCACTGTGAATTGTAACCATGGAAAATTTTGTTACAATGGTAAAAGTTAATTTAGGTAATTCATGTTAAAAATAAAATTATAAAGACTATAAAACGAAAATAAAAAATGTAAAAAATTTATTGGATGTATTAAATTAGACCCTTAACACATAAGGGTCTATATTAAGTCGTTTAATGGAAAATGTTCCATGAAAATGACTTATATATTATTTAAGTCAAAGAAAGACACAAAATGTCATTTCTTTTTCTTTAATATATCTTATGTGTCCATGTAGAAAAAATGAGTGTTATGAATAAATATTAGTGTCAATTTTTAACTTAATAAACATATTTTTATGGTATGAATTTAATTTTGACGTTTTGAGTAACTTGGATGAAATTACGATATTTTTAATAGTCTATTTAATAAATATTAAAAGATGTTGCGTTCATGTTTTAAATAATATAAAATTTGTTATTTTGTGATATACAATAGATATATTTTACTCTAAATATTATTCGGAAATATAAAAGTCATATCTTATTATAGTAATTTATTCTTAATTTTTATTGTTCAAAAAAGTATATTAAATTATTACACTACACTAAGGTAGAAATTATTTTTTATTAGAAGTATCAAATAAATGTTATTAAAAATATTAAAATAAATATAATTTGAGATAATGAATGTAGTAAAACAATTTTTTTGATAACCTTTACCCATTGAGGATATTCTTTTTTGAATTTAACTTGTTTTATTGGTTTTTTTTTAAATACAAAAAATGGATAGTTTTAAAATTGACACTATTGATATTTTCTCAAAAAAATAATTTATTAAATTATTTAAAAACAATAATTTTTTTAACAAACCCAAATAATTATTATAAGATCTAAAATTTTCTATGTTTTCATTTATTGTCTAATTGACATCAAATAAATAAAAATTATGCTCTTTTAATATTGAAATGTTTGTTACCTTAGTTAAAATTAAAACATGCGAAATAAGGGTAAATCAAAATTATAATGTTTAAATTAATACAAAAAATTGTATAAAATCTATTGGTTGATGATATTACAAAATTATCTCATATTAAATTCTAATAAATTACCTTTTTGTTTTATTTGTATTGTGATATATTTTATTATAAATTAATATTTTTAGAGATTCCAAAAGTGACTCTCACCTCAATTGTAGAATGGAACCTCCTCCCTCACTTCTTTACATCACATTGAGCCTTCAAGATCAGTTATAGCCACAAAAATTCACTTTTAAACTTCTAAATTAATATTATATATGTTATTTTCCTCTCAAAATACCAACTTCGTTGTCCCTAATAGTTGGTCTAGAGGGTGCTCTTCGAAGAAGAGGTAATCTCCTTTACTGACTCTTTCAAGAGTATTTCTTCTTCAACTTCATATTCATATGTTATTTCCATTATAAACTAGTAACTCATGTATCAAATATATTATGATTTTTATTATGATTATGTGAAAACCATATTCTTCCTTTTATCCATCCTATGAAAAATGAAATCACCACCCGTATGTCCAGTTATTGTCTCCACGCCGTGGCATCATAAAATTTTCCTTACAACTTTACTTGGATGGGTATAATGATGGAAGTAATAAATATATATGATTATTATAAAATTATATTTATTCTATTATAAAATATATACCATACACTTTAATACCATTTCAATTAAGGTAATGACACCGTCGTTCATGTGTACGTACCACCTACCAGCTCGACGACACAATGCAGTTCATTCTCCATGATCACCATTAGAGAATGATTATATACATATATAGAATGAATAATATGATACATATTATATTTACATCATTATATAAATTATATAACCATATTATTTATGCACTCATGGGGACTTATATGAAAATAAATGTATAAGAAAAGACAGTAGTTAACACCCAAAAGAAGTGTAAAAAGGAAATATTTTTAAAATTAAAGTGATAATATGATCATATATGAAATCAGAAATATGAATATGGTTATGGAATAATTTAGTAATATTATCTAATCCATTATATATAAGTTTTAGATACATAAAAATGAATTCATACCTAAGTTAAGTGTTAATTTAATAGTCTCTTTATTATATGAGATTGTTTATACCTAAGTATTTACTAAGGTGTGTTTATCTTCCACATTCGTGTTTCTTAAAATTATTTTCCTGAATATTTTATCTATTTTTATAGAATTTTTTAAATTCAATTTTACCCATGTATGAATTTTTAAAAAATGGTATGAGAGGAATCTATTTGTTGTTTTCATATGAGGTACTTCTTGACTTTTCTAGCAAAAGTACGAGAAGAATATTTTTTTAAAAAACAATTATGTAGAATGAATAAATTTTAAAGCTTTCATAACACCTTACTGACTAGATTATTTATTTAAAATATTATATGGTTATTTTAAAAGAAAATATTTTCTTTAAAAATTGCACTGCATTTTAATAAAAGAAAAAATTTTCAAAGAAGAAGGGATATTTTTCTCAAGAACTATTTTCAAGTGATATTTCAAATGTTACTAATGTTTTAATGTATATATTTTTCAAGGATGATATAAATATTATTAGTACAATTGTTTTATTTTTAATTTGGAATGATATTTATGAAACCCATTCCTTTCCATTGTTTAGTTTATGATACAATGTTTTTTATGAAACCCATTTCTTATTATGGGTTGTGATATGAAGAATGATTTATTATCTTCTGGCATATATTTGTATGGTTTTCATTATATGATGTGTGAGACTTATATATCCTTTCAATGAATTTTATAATGATTTATATCTCATTATATAGACATGTATCTAATAAGAAATGATCTATGTTAAGTAATATATGGATGGAATAAGAAATGACCTCTCTTCAGTAATACTGGGCTAGAACGGATAACAACCTCAGTTCAACAATACAAGTCTAGAATGAGAAATGATCTCAATTTAGTAATACAGGGATGAAATGGGAAGTAAAAACTATTCCATAATATAGCGATGCAATAATTAGTGAATTTTGTTAGTAAAGGGCTCTGTCCAGTATGATGGTATTAGAAATGATCCTTGACTAATATGGAAATGATTTCTTATGCTTATGCATTTTGCATAATTCCATGTTTTATGAAAAATTTATTCTTTTATTATTCATGTCTTATGAATTTTAATAATTTATTCTATGTCTCAAGATTATGATATTTGATATTTATAGTATAATATTAGACTTATTATTACCATATGTATATGTTGTGATTCATATCTCAATTTCTTACCTTTATTGAGCATTTGAGATCACACATTTCTTATGTTTTCTTTTTCCCATGTTATAAAGAAATGTTTTATGTAGGATTACTAAAGTGGATGATCTTTATGGAAAAAATTGAAAACCTTTCACTAGACTAGATGTTTGTGTTCCATTTTTCTAAAGGAATTAACCTAATACAATATTTGGGCGTGTGTTTTTTGTATTATAAAAAAGTGATGCAAAATCCATATACATCAAGCTTGGGTAATTATAGATAATCCTTAATATGTTCATGAATAGGGGATAATGATGATATAAAGAGATTTTTTTTGTGAAAAAATAAATGGAATTGTATTGATGACCAGGGAAATGATTAATATTATGATGAAAAGGTGGTTTATGGAATTATTTTATTTTGATTTTTTGGATTTAGGATATGATGATGGAGTTATTTTTTGAAATCTTTCTTGTTTTCACTAAGGTTTAATGATAATTCAGGTTTTTAAAATGGTTTAACAGAATACATGATACTTATCTTCACATGTTTGGTGTGTGAAATTTAAGAGATATATAATTTTGTTTAGGGTATTAATGATAAGTTAATTTTTGGAAATTTTGTAACCATCAATAAAAAGTTTTGGATTCAAAGGTTTATAAGGTTAAAAATTTATGAATTTTTTTAAATTGAATATTAGGTGAGGTTTTAGAGATTAATTTATTAATTATCCATATAAATATTTATTAATATTTAATAACTTGTGCTAAAGATTTTTGTTATGATGATGAATAGAGACCAAAGGAATGAATTTTTATCACATTATAGATCTTATGATGAACTAGTTATATAGGAATTACAACTTCAACTTCATTTATTGGAGTTAGATATGAATAAGACGTTGATAAACACACAACCAAGTTGTGAGAATGTACTTATGAGATGAAATCAAGTATGTATATCTTCTCAAATGATTTTGAAATAAAATGTTATCCTATAATCATCATTTATAATGAAATTAATGGCCTTTTCAAGCTTATTTAGTAGATGGTTTTGTAGTAATTAACCAAAAAATGATCATGTTCTATATCCTTTTCTATTAGAACATTATAGTTATAATTTTCTTCCAAGTCCATGTTTTCACTTCAAACTAATTTTCTCCAAATAATAATTTTATTTATGTGGTGATATTCACCTTTTACTTTCCATCTATTTAAGGGGATGTTTTATTGACCCCTTTTACAATGTGGGTTTCCCAAAAATGATAACTTAAAACATCGATGTTTTATATTTTAAGTGAAATTTCAAATTTTAAAAACATAGTTTCTTGAAATTCTTGATTGTATTGTCGTTGTAGCTTATCAATTGGATCTTCCAGTGAATCTCTCTCAAGTTTATAACGTGTTCCATGTATCTGTCATGAGGAAGTAAATAACTGATCCTTCAGATGTACTAAATTATTTAGTCTTAATACTAAATAAATAAATATATTATAATGAAAAACCATTAGAGTTTCAGGATATTTCAGATAATGTTCAATGAAAAAATACCACTGACATTTTTAATGTTTTTTTGGTGAAACCGCCAATTTGAGGAAGCTATAAGAGAACCTAAGTATACGATGTGGTAGGGGTGTACTCATATTTTTATATCTGATTAATAAATTTTTAGGGTAAAATTTATTTTAAGGGGTTATAACGTAACACCCCAATATTTTACAATCTGTTTTTTAAAAATAAATTAAATTTTTTGATTGTTTACATTGGAAAAAACACTACGCTTAAACAAACATCAAAATACTGTTATATTAAAATAACCATCATCACCTAGCATTTAGAATAGAAGGAATGAATGGGATTAACTAAATTATGAAAATATTGTTGAAAATTGTTAATTAAATGAATTCATTGGATACTAATTAGTTATAATTGAAAATATAAACTAATTGAACATAAAAGATATTATTTTAATAAAAAAATATTTTCAAGCCAATAATGGAATTTTATCTTAATAAATTAAATTAATCCCTATTAGAGAAATATATTAATGAAATATTTATGATATAAATTCAATAATTTTTTTGAATTCATCTAATATGTTGTATAGTATTAATATAATAATAAATACTATTTTAAGCGTAATAAGCTATATTTTTACTAATGATGGGTTTTCTTCCTTTTAATTAATCACATGTTTTAAAAATAAATTTGGAACTTTTATAAATTTTATTTGAAAAATTTAACATCATATTTTAATGATTTATGTCAAAATTATTTTATAGAGAAATATTTTTTATTTTTCTGATAAGTTTATGTTTTTAATGAATAGTGAAAAATAATGAATTTTAATTAAAAACCGCCTTTTAATCTAATTTATTTATATAGTTATATTATATTTTAAATAATTTTTAAAGTATAATTAAGTAAATTATGCATAAATAAATCCAATTTATTTCATTGTAATAAATTTAATATTTAAATTTGATATAAAATCATTTAAAACCTTTGAACGTTTTCAAATTAAAAACCCGCTTTCCCATTGCATTTGCAAGATTAATATTAAATAATAATTTCCAATTATGTGAATTGAATTTGGAAAAATGGAGTATATATTTAGAATTAGAAGGTCTAAATTATGTAGTAAAGATATTTTTAGTTTTTTTATATAAAATTTACTGTTGTTAAATGTTTTTTACCATGGTATAGGTAAAAATTTGAAAGAGGTTTTAGCTGAAAAGGTAAAGAATAAAAATACGTAAAAACTAAAAAATTTAATCGTTAGTTTTAGTATTTATTGACCCTAACCATACTAAACAATATTAATTTCCATATAGGGTTATTAAAATTAATCCCACCTCAATTTGGTTAGATTTAAATATAAAATAATCATTATTTTAATCACTTAAAGCCACATATCCTCAAGTATAAAAAACACACATCACCACCCCACTAAGACTCTAAAGCCATAAATATCCTCAAATATATGAATGGAACACTAAAAATCCATCTGCAAAAATCCTAGTGATTATGGTATCACTAAGAGACCGAATCCAAGGTCATTAAGGGCCACTCAAGGAGGTGAAAATCATGATCCAATTTTCTGAAATTAGCTCACTTAATTTCTCTTCTTCTTCTATTTTATCCCAACCTCATTCATCCATCATGGAATAATAATTAAACAATCATTAAAATATTATAAATTTATTTTTATAATTTAATACATTATGTCCATCCCTTTTATGACCTATTATTTAATAAAATGAAACTATTGTCCAAATTAATCCAGTTAATTGCTTCTGTGAATAATGGTTTTGTTCATTTTCCATTAATGCCTTCATGGGTGGTAATAAAACTATTAATTTGGTTAAATATTATTTTTATAGTCGTATTATAAACTATTTTATATTCTGGATGTAATATATATACATAATATTAAATAAAATGAAAGATGTTCATGATGGTCAGAAAAACTAACCAACTAAACTACAAATTTATTATTAACATTTTATCAAATGAATTATTATCATGTAAGAAATAAAAATATAAAATAGTACCATTTAGAATTATGGAATTTAATGAATTAAATTTCATTTTAATTCTTTATTTTTTTCTGTTTGACATGAAAATCAAAAATTATACACAAATGATCCAATCATGAAAATCGTGAAATAAAATCACTGGAAACAATGAAAATCATGAAATATTATTTATTAATGGTTGGTAGGATGTTATAAAAATATAATATAGGGTATTATAAACATTAATTTGGTTATTTAATGAATTAATAACAATATTTAAACCATTGTACATAATTTTTAGTATAAAAAACTAAATAGAAGCGTGAGGTAAGGTTTTATCGTCTCACTTTTACTTCTATGATATTTATGAGTTATTAACCAATTATTTATTGTGTGTGGAATAAATTATATAATTTGATATAATGTATCTTGAAACAAATTTTATTTGTGGTATCTATTATTTAATTTGATTCATATTAATTTTATAGTGCGTACGATTCGACTAATTTCAAAATGTAAGGGATTTATTAACTCAATGTCCATTCATTGGGTTAATATTCTACAAATTGATTATTTTATTATATTCTTATATGTGAAATTAATTTTAAATATCTTATGTTGTATTTACACTTAATTTATGTTCATTTATATAGTATAAGATATTCAATTCATTTGATTAATTCCCTCTTCAATGATTTGATATTGGTAAGGGACTTTATTTTAAAAATTATATTATTTAAGGTTACCTTTAAAACTCGTTTTTCCTTTCATGTCATTATTTTATAAAATTATTCTATTTTTTACTATTATATTATGATTTTTTAAGTCATTTATAGTCATGTTTTACTTTTTACCAAATTTTTTGAAAATATTCTTTTTTTTTCATTTTCTAAAAGAGATTCTTTATGACTTTTGTGAAACAAATAAGAAATTAATGTTTTTTTACTTATATGAAATGGTTGGATTTCTATATTTTCATGATTTCTTAATTCCTTGAAGATTTCATTACAATCCTACAAGGTTATTTTTAAAATAAATTTTTTTCCTTTTATAATTTCATGATATTTTAATAAAATGTTTCCAAAAAAGGAAAGGATATTTTCATTAAGAATTATTACAAGTGATATTTAAAAATTAATTTCCATATAAAATATCATTATTTCGTGTTAATTATACTTTTATGGTGATATTCTCTAAGGATATTATCCTTATTCCTTTTATAGTTGGTTTATGTTTATGAGTACATGATGTTTATGAATCTATCTTCTTTTCCATGAGTTATGTTTTGATAAAATGTTTATGAAACTAATTTATTTACATAGGATTTGATGTGAGGAATGATTTATGTTCCAGTGGAACAAATATGTATGATTTTCGTTGTGTGATTGGTGGGACCTATATATCCCTCCTATTAATTCGGTAATTATTGATAAATAATGACTAAATATGTTATGTGTGAACTTGATTTCATGTTCACAATGTTATGCGTGAACCTGATTACATTCTCATAATGTTTTGAGTGAACCTGATTACATGTTCATGAATATTATGCCTGAACTTGGTTACAAGTTCACAATGTTAGGCATAAACTTGATTACATGTTCAAAATTTTATTCTTGGGCTTTTCTTTTCATATCCATCAGTTTATGCGTGGACCTAGTTTCATATCCATAATTATATTAAAGGGATGGATTTTGTGTCCTCAACTTAACAAGTGAAGCTATTTTTATTTATACATGTTACCAAGGTTATAAAATTATCTGTACAATACATTTTCATGTCTTATTCCAATGTTATTTTCTTACGATTCATTTTTGATGAACTTATATCTATAATAAGCTGGGTATGATTTTCAAGTGCTATGTACCTATTCTTATGGCCTTATACTTTGATTGACATGTCCCTTGTTTACCCTTACTAAGAATCTGAGATCACCCATTTATTATTTTAATTTTACTAGTACATTAAAAAAGGTGCTGAGCATGGAAAGTCAAAAAGGGTTATAGTTATGAAGGGATAAGTGGGAGATTATGTAGATGTCTTATGAACCATTTTTTTGTTTCCAAGTTACCAAAGGCTCTAAACCCATATAATCTTGGCACGGTGTTGTTATGTTATATAATGAATATTCATTTATTTAGATTTAATATCTCTATATGAAAAGGGAATGTCATTATATTTGAGGATTCTAGAAATTTTAATGGTGATGGACCTTGGGCTTTAAAATGACCTGATGATGATTATGATGTTGAGAGAGAACAACAATATCCATATCCAGTTCTTTCTATTTCTGGTAGGTCTATAAATGGGGATATAACTGGACCTTTTTATCATGATATTGATTCTTACTCTATATGATCATAGATAATCTGTTTAGGGGGTATGAATCCCTAGGTTTTTTCATTTAGATATCAGTTCATAGAGATAAACTGGTAGGTTCAACCACTATTGATGATGGTTCACCATCCAATGGTATCCATCTCTCAGTTCCATGATTACAAGAATATTTTACTCTGATTCATAAAAAAAATGATGATCATGGTAGTCCACCTGAGAATGGTGGAATTTCTATCCTTGTTGATTGAAAATATCCTAATGGATATCTAGTGGAAATTACTGATGAGGCTAAATAGTTGAAAGCTTTTCATTCAAATGTTCCTACTACTCCTAGATTTGAGTGTGTATAGGGTGTTATAAATTAGAGTATTCAATATAAACTAATTTATTCTACCATACCTTTATATTATGTTTATAAGATGATTTTGAAGATTTCAGAGTGGAAATTCATTCCGATTTTAGTGGATATCTTAGATACAAATCTCCTAGAGTAACCAGACTTATTGAAGAAGATAAAAGACATATATTTGGACCAGTTATCTTACACATTCATTTTAATATGATTTTGCATATTCAAGAAGTAGATATTGAGAATAAAATATTGTGTAATGATATATAAGTAGTGAAGTAGATCATAGAATATATGAAATACAATTTTTATAGAAGTAAGTCATCTTTTTTGGATAGGTTAGAAACCCTACCGACAACTAATTCTTCTACTTATGTTGCTCCACATCCTACATATTCTATTGATGATGAGATGAATAAAGATATTGTGAATTATTAGTTTCATTCTATATTGGGTAATTTCACTAAATCACATCATGAGGAAGTTTAGAATACTAGATTACATGGTTAGAACATCTATAAATTGGTTAGTAAATGTTTAAATTGTGATAGAAGTGATATAGAGACTATCAATAAATCCATAAATACTACCATTCTAGAATTTATTCCAATAATGAGTTCAATTATCAATTTATATTTATTTATCAGAATTTAACTATGTCTTTTATAACTAGGGACTTTGAAGATCAAGTGAGCCATATTTAAGGGTTGTCCCTATACTCAAACTGCTATGGAAGATAATGACTTATTCACCAAGATGGAGAGAGGTGAAAACATAATTATAGATTTTTTCAATTTGATGAATCCATTTTAATATGTCTCAGGGACATTAGTTGTGGAACTTAATGGCATTACCATGTATTAAATCACTTATGAACTATCTTCTACATGATTTACATTTAAATTTAATCCTTTTAGCTTGTTATAAGAAAAAGATGTTCGGTATCTCAGGCCAGTTGTGATCAGGGAGCTTCCTACCTGTACCTTTGCACCCTTAGCCCCTAGTTATGTGCCCCAATCTCTAGAAAATGAGAAACCTTGTTGATCGTTCATATCATTTAGATAAGAGTTATTCTAATTCGGCTTAGGCTTTGATAGGGATTTTATTTTCCCAGATATTACTTTTTGACATGTAATTATTGAATTTTGACTCTAATGACACCACTCTTTTTTCTTATTTATTTTCTTTTCCATTTATTCCTTATATTTACTAAATCTTTTTGATAATCCAAAAAGGGGGAGATTTTTTTGGATGGAATTTATGTTAGTAATTCTATTTCAAAATTTAAATTATGTATATCAAATTATAAATTTGAAATGTTAAGCATACCATTACTTTTCATATTCATCTAATTATGTATGTAGTTATTTTAATATACAAGGTTGTAAAATTCCATGATTTTTTACCATAAAAAATAGGCAATTGTAGGAACCTATTAGTTTTAATGCTCACAAATCATGATTATTATGTTTTTAATAAGATCAATATTTTATGATTTCTAATAATATTACAAGTAATTATATGGAGAAATTTGGATAAGCACATATATACTATTAGTTAAAATAATATACCATTAGTTATGAAGATCTTCCATTAGCTGTGAAGATCTACCATTAGATCCAAGAGATTTACTACAAGCTATGATGATCTACCATCAGTTCAATCAGATCTACCAGTGGACTTCATCTCATGACAGATTCTACCACCGATGGATCTACTATTGGGGATATCCACAATTAGTTCAAATGATATCTACTAGTGAAATTCATATACATATAATAAGATCAACCATCAGAGTTAATCTACCACCAGACCGAATCTATCGCTAGACTAGATCCACCGTCAGACCAGATCCACCATTAGACCAGATCCACCCCCATATGAAATTTACCAGTGGAATATATCTACTAATGATTATATCTACCACTAGTTTCGATGATCTACCATTGATAGATCTATTACTGGATTGTGATACCATTAGTCCAATCTACTGTCAAATATGATATACTATCAGAAGTTCCCCCATTTCTATTTTGATTCTTAATTGATTTTTTTCTCCAACAACTAGATTATAGAAGTTAATTCATTCCATTGGATGTGGATTTAATAATTTTTATTCTTAAAATATTCCATGGATGCATTGAAGATAAATATATAGTTTCCAGATTTAGTTCTTAGTATGAGGATCCATGATATTTTATTTATTATTATTCCATGTATATTTGGAAATGGAGAGATATATATTTATAAGATCTTCATCATGTAAAATTTTGGTGGTTCATGTTGAAAATAATATAGTCAATATATTTTTAAATTCATATTGATTATAACATTCTATTGATGAATCAATTATAAACATTAAACTATTAAAAATAGAAGGATATTATAAGAAACCACAATATTCTATTTTCTTGAAAATTACATGAATATTGTTCAAGATCCTTCAAAGACAATCCTGATGAATCTAAATAACTGAAGCATCAAAGATTGAGTTGTATCACATATTCTATCTATCTATCTATTCCTATTTCTTCCTTATACTTTATATTTGGGTATTATGACATTATAATATATCTATTTTAACACACTATCTCATGTGATTGAACTTGATAATACTTGATATTCTTTCTAAATATATTTTATCAATATTACCAAGAATAACCATGAGACAAGTCTTGTGTGACCTGTATTGGTTTTTTTCCTATATATAATTATATATTATTCTTTGAACCTAGATAGAATTGGGTTCTATTAATAATAAAACTTGATCTAGGTTTGGGATGACGTTTATTATATAATAAACTCTTTTGAATATGGTAATTCCCATGTGGAGAGGATTATACCTAGACTTGAGACTTGACACCTTATTTTATTCCATTATGTTTTTTTGTTTTTTTGTTTTTTTTATATATTTTATAATTGAAACTGTAAAAGTTATTAAAGTCTGATACACAATGTTACATTGATAGAAATTATTATGTTGTGTTTATGTAACGTGTGTGATTAATTAATTTAGTTTTAAAAGTTAAAATGATTTCAAATATTGTTTTAAATGATCCTTTATACTTCTTTGATATATATTATGAAAAATAAAACATATATTATTCTACTATTTTGATAAAATTGGCATTTTAAATAAAATTTTGGGATTTAATTTTAATTTTTTTTTTCATAGAGATATTTATTTGTAACAAAATTCACCCCAATAATGAGTTACTCACTTCGACCATCAATTTGAAAATAATCGTGCAACACGCATGGAGAACTGTATTTTTAGAAAAATAAAAAATTGAGCATAAAATGAATTTTATTCTTATTCAATTACAAGAGAAAATATTTGATGAATGTTAAAAAATATGATTAAATTTAATATATATACATTTCTTAAAATCATTAACCAAAAGTGGTTTACCTAATTTATGAAGAAAACACACATTTTTGTGCATAAAAAAGTTATCTAGAAATAAATCCCTTTTACTTTCAAATGATTTTATTTTTTTTATAATCAATTAGAAACAAATTAATTTATTTTATACATATATAAAAATGATTTTTTCATAATTTAGATAGTACTATTTATACCAAAAAATCTAATAGTTAGGATGTACCTATAAAATAATAATATTTAAATAGTATATCATGGTTCTCTAAAAATCGGTGTTACATGTAAGGAAATATATCAATGAAATTAAATTCATTTGAAATAAAATATTTTAGAAAATCATAGGGTGTTACAAATATTGTTTATTTTACATCAAAAATTTTAATATCTATATATATACAATTTAATATGGTAAAATTGGGTAATCTATGACTTTCTATTAAAAATAATAAAAGTAGTCTTGTTAACTTTGTGTTTATAGTCATCTTTTAATTTCTTTTCAAAAGTGTAAAATAATCTATTTTCTATGTTTCTTGCATGATTTTTTTTCTTACTGTCATTCACATTCATAATTATTTATATTTCATTCTATATTTTTATGGTTTATTAAATTAATATATATTTTCATTATTATGTTATTTTTTTCCAAATAATAGGATATTTTTTTAAAAGTTTAGAAAAAGGATTTCATTAAACTTACATATTTTTTTTATCTTCCACTGCACCTATGATTAGATAAGAATAATTTAATTTTATGATTATATTATTATTAATTATTTTATAAATAATATTTTAAATTTTTCTTTAAATCTTATTAAAATAGATTTTGAATTTAATTATAACATTATTTTTTATAATAATGTTACAAAAGTTATAAGGATAATAATTTTTAAAATATTTCCCATATATTTTTCTTATTAACACCCAAAAGAATTTCCTTTACTACAATGCTATAGTTTATAATTTTTTTATGGTTTACTTTATATCCATATTTCTTATAATCATGGATGAATTATACCTAAAATATATTATTAACTATGATGTATACACATTAATCTATATAGATTGAATACAATATTTTATATAAATTTTATTAGGGGTGTTTATGAATAAATAAATCTCATTTATTGATTATGGAAATACTAATAATATATGTACTTGTTAGTTTTATATGGATAATTATTGACTGTTAAGGTTGGTAGATTGTGTACTTTGAATATATTGGCATACAATGGAATTTATTCAATAATGATACATATATATTGATAAGGAATAATAATGATGAATTTTATATGATAAATTCATTTATTATATTTTAGTGATGGGTGGGGATAAAAATTATATAGTCCCTCAATACATTGTTAGGTCTCATGAGTTAATTAATAATAGTTAGTATCTGGTGTATTCTTGATCATATAAGTATGATTATATAGACATGATGATTTAATAAAGGATGGGTCCCTAAATTTAATAACCCCACAATTCATCAATAGGACTATTGAGATAAAAAATAATGGGCATCACTTATTTTATGCAAAACCATAACATTATAATGTATTTTCATGAGTCCTTGATTGTAATATTAAGTTGTAAAACATTATGTATTTGATATCTTAGAAGAAAAATATAGACATCCATATTGTTATTTACATTATAATTTTATTAAAGGATATATTTCTTTCTCTTGTTATTAATTATATAGAGGATATATTTATTATTTACATCTCTATGTTACTCAAGTTTGTATATTTGTGATAGAATCCCCTAAACTCTACCCTAATCGAGCATTTGTGATCACACTCCTTATGTTTTCATTACATGAGTTTATGAGTATGTGTAATACAAATGATATATCTCAAAGGGTATAATTTGGGGTGAATTTTTTGGGAGTTGTTAAATATTTATTATGGAATAAGATAATCATGGTACAGTGGAAAAAATTTCTCTTGGATGGGAAATATAAGGATATTATTAAGTAGATGGTTTTCATATTTTTAAAAGTCTATAAACATAAAAATTTCATGGGTTTATAAGGGAATAAATAATTTATATTGATGTTGTAATTATTGATTACTATAATTTTTTCACATTAATTAGTATCAAATCTAAAATATTCGAACTATGTTTTTAGTACTTGATCTGAGAGTAAATATCTAGGCTATCTCCGTTGGAATAATATTAAGGTTTAGAAAAAATTATATGCCATAAATATATTACATTAATATAATTTGATATTTATGTATACCATAATGGGATAACAAATTTTTGGTTAATAATATATTCAGAGGCTTAGATACCATTTTGAGGGTTTACGTGATTATATTAAAAGGTGATTAATGACATTTCAGAAAATTATCATTGGAATTTAAGATGAATAGATGATTAAGGTATATATTAATATTTTTTATTATTATTCTCTTATGGTTAATTTATTCTATGGGATAATTTATTTTTATTAATATAAGATGTAGATTAGTGATAACCCATGAAATTTTAATGTAATTAGATATTAAGGTGATTCAAGTTATTTTTATAAATGATTAATATCTTTTGATAGTATAATTTAATAAGGTATTTATTAAATTGAATGTGATTTTTTGCGGGTAGTTTTTTGAGATAAAGTTTATGTTGAATTTTGGGAATATATTTTTCAATGATTTTTTTGTGTTTATGATATATTAATGAATATTTTTTGTAAATATTGGTGTTAAATAATTTTTGAGTTAAATATTTTATTTATTTTAGAAAAATATGTGACAAATCATATTTATTTTTCATTTCAAATTTGATTAAGAATATTTTTATGTGTATTATATCTTAGTTTATGTAAAATATTGTGTGTTATAGTTGAGATTTTAGAGACTAATATATTACTTCCTCACATGAATCTTTATTGACATTGAGTATTATCATAACTTTTTAATCCATTTTTGGTTTTAGTAAATCACCAGGGATATTAAAAGAAAGTATTATCTTTTATTTACCTTTTATTCCATTAAAAGTTGATTTTCAGGCTTTTATAAATAAAAAATAATCATGAATATTTACCATTTGGAATATATGATGATGTTGAAGTTGAATAATTATTGATACAAAACTGATGGATAAAATTATCAATACATCATTTAAATAAAAAGTAATTATTTTTTATCATATTTTTATCCTAAATGAGAATTTATTCATTAAAAATAAATCAATAGGAAGCTAAATTTATTGTGTATAATGTTAAAAGATCACATAGATGTTAAGGTATGCTTCCGAACACTCAATCAAAAGAATGAGTGTAAGAACCCACTTCTTTCTTGAGGTAAAGATCTTTTAAATTATTTAAAATTTTAATTTAAATGTTTAAATACAACCTAATGTGAATTAACTTTGAGGTCCTAAATGTATCATGGGTTTTTAGGGCTGGTTCGAAGCGTATAACCAATATTTTGGATGAAAATATTCAGGGTGCATGGTTAGTGTAAACAGTGTGGGGCATACTATATGGTTAGACAAAATCGTGCGAGGATGGACATTGGGGAGTTATAGGCTGAATAGTTTGAGTAAACTATTTGATTTAGGGCACAGGTCCATGTGGCCATGTCTGTAATTTTGACAGTGGAGTTTTTCATGGTTTGTGTATGATTATTCAAACTGTCTATGAAAACCATGCGGGGTGCCCCTCCCTACATCTAAACATGCATGTTTGACACATGGTTTGTCTAATAGTAGGACCAAACTATGTGACTCTATTTTTTGGTGAAATTATAATTTTATAGTATAAAATCTATTAAACCTAATCTTGTTTTCCTATTTATTCAATGGAAATAACCGTGAGATTTTGATAGCTCATTTCAATCTCTAAATTAGGATTTTCCGTCAACTCTTCATTCGAGCTCATATTCAAGTGATAGTCATATTATTGGATCTATATAATTGATTTCCCAATTCATTCTATGTCATTCCACATTTGGTTTTCTATCAACTGTGTTATTTAGGTGTAAGACAATTTCCCCTATTTATTTGGTTCTTTTTCTATTCTTCAATTTTATCCTTATCTAAGTTGAATCACAAGTTTTCACTAGAAGATATACCCACTAAGAACCTATGGTAGGTGGTATCATTCCTTTCATTAAATGTTTAGGTGGTTATATATTCTATTATACCACTTTCTCAATTATCAAGTGATACATTGAAATGAATTTAAATCCTCAAATTTAATTTATAGGTGTAGCCTATGAAATTAATGAGGCCCATTTTTAAATTTTAAATTGATAATAACCTTGAAATTAGGACAACCCCTTTGGGTGTATTGTTTAATTTAATGTAACATTATGATGGTAAAAGAAATTGTATTCCATAGGATTTTTATTTTACCCCTTTCCATGGGATTTAAATTTTAAATTGGATATGTGATTCAAATTATAAATTTACATGTGAGATGAATTGTGATATAAATTGTAATTGAGTTGATTAATGGGAAGGGATAAAATGAACATGACCCTTGTAACATTCCATATAATGTCTTGTTTAATCATGAGAATCTTTTAATAATAAATTTTCTAGGTGATTAATTAATAAGCAAGAATTATAAGATTAGACCATGAATTGAGTCACCTTTTGAGGTGAGTTTCAATTGAAATGTTTTTGGTGTTGACCTCGGCATGTTTAAATGAAATTGAATAAATGGTATTTAATTATATTGATTTCTTATATGGCTTAGATAACACATGTATCCATGTAATAATGCCATGTATGAACTCATTTGGCCTTTACCATAATTATTCGTAAGTGACACATGTACTCTATATATGGATTGCCAAAGACTAACTCATTGGGGGTAACTTTTATATTTCAAGTGGTAGTTGGATTCCATATGTACTTCAAAGTATGGACTCAAAGGGGATTTGATCATATATTCCTTGGGTGATACTTGTGATCCTTAGTGCGATTCCATATACAAACTTGAATTGTAGAGATTTTATACCACACATAGAGTGATACCTATGTACTTGTGGGGATCTCCATGAATGGGCTTGTATGGTGTTAGTTTTTATTGTACCTGGATTGATACTTGGATTCCAAATTATGAATTCCCTTGATGAAATCAGGTTAAAAAATAATGAATGGATAAATTAAAATATATGATGCATCCACCAAGCTAATTCAATACTTTGGATTTGGTCTTTGTTTAACACTTTATGGATGGCCTTTTTAGGCATAATTTATTTATTTTTTCATAGGGGATGTTAGGAATTATGCCATGTATGAACACTTACTTATTAAATGGAATTGAATCATTAAATGGAATTTAATTATTAAATAGAATTGAGTTCTAATGTGGATATGAGGAGGGTGCTCGGTGTGGCATAGAAACTTTCATGTGTGAGGCCCATGGGGTACCATTGGTGGATACACTAACTGCTGAACCGTTTATTTTCAAAAATATGATTTAAATGAGAAACTTTATGTCTTTATGACTAGTTTGGTATGGTGTGTATTATGTGTTTTTTTAAAATGTTGATGTTGTGGGATGTTTTGAGTCCAAGAACCCCTACTGTGTGTACTGTGTTTTGTGTTTGTGTTTGGTCAGTAAGTTGTGTTGAAGGGACAATTAGTGTCCTTTTCTGAGAAATGTTTTGGGATGCATTTACGGTGGTTCCTTTCATGTGTTTGTATAAGGTTTGTGTTATATCATGGCCAATGGACCATCTTGGTTGGGTCCTTGGGATTAATCTTTGGATAAGGTACACCCCATTAAGGGTTAGTGCACAACTGAAGTACATCCCAGATTGTTTCGCCTTTTGAAGACCCTCCAGTTGATCAATATACAAAATCTTTTTTTAAGCGTTTTAGATTGAGTATACACCCTTTCCATTCTTGGTTTTGTGTATCCTCTTGTAGTGGGAGAGTGATCATGGAAGGTTTAAAGAGGGACCTTATCCTCTTAAGTTTCCTGATTTGCTGAAGGTGGAAGTGGTCTGGGGTTGTTAGCATGGATGAGTATCTAGATGGTGTCTAAGAGGTCCTCTTAGTCCTTTGTAGTCTCTTTGGAGAAGGTGTTCACATTAAGCTACCAGTGTGGGAAATCCGGTCATGAGAGGATATTATGGCCACTTTCTAGAAATGTGTGTTTTTTGGGGATGTTGTATAAGGTCACACTCCATGCATTGTTTATATCAGTCACAATGGTTATGTTCGGTAATGGCTTGTGATTTCATATACTCGATTAACTGTAAAGCTGAAAGTCATGCAATCCAATAAGAGTCTCTTTATGTTTGGAGAATGTCACCCTTGGAAAGATTTCAAAATATTCCATTTTAGAGGAAGGTGATTATAGGTGTTATTTACTTCTATAGTTTCTCACTCGAACAATATAGGTGTTATGTGTGTACATATTTTAAGCCCTTATTTCAGTGAAATATCGGGTTAGTGTAAAGTGAGTTTGGAATATGTTATGTCTTGGAAATACTATTGGGGATTGCAGTGTAGTTTTTGGAGGCACCAAAAGAAGCATTCCCATTTAGGGGGTTTCCAAAGCCTAACTGTGAGGCCGATGATGCTTCAATAATATGTACTCTAGCCATAGGTCTTGGAGAGAAGATGGCTCATAGTGAGAGGAAATCCCAGGGTCTTTTAAACCCTTGTACAATATATTATCCTCAGTATAAAATATAGGAAGATTTTAAACATCTAGTGTCATCATCTTTCTTCTGTTGTTCCCATTTGGTGAAAATAGGTTTGGGGCCTTGTACCCATGTCATCACCTAATTTCATTCCATTCCCCTTTGGTTTCCATAGATTCATTAGATAATGGTTGGAAATTTGGATAGATATGCTGAGGACACATTTTGTGCATTATTAGTAGTGACCGTGTGCTAGGAAGCCATGCAGAAAGAATGATATGAACAGTTAGTGCATAGTTTCCCAAACTTTGCAGACTCACCCTACGCCCTTCCCAAATCTTTAAAAAAAATGGGTCTTTCTGTGTCGGCCCATGCTGGTCGGTTTAGATGTTTGGTTCATATGGTTGGGATACCCACTATGATTCTCATGTACATTCCTTCGTAAACCTTTAATGGAATTATACCCTTTGTACTAGGGAGTTTTTTCAAGCCTCCCTCGGTTAGTGTCATGATTCTATCTTGGAAAAAAATACAGGTTGCCTCTTATGGTGGGGTGCCTATTTGTGTCCCCCCATACCAATAGCTCATATTTATCCATGGTCATGGATTAGTGGTAGGTAGTCTCGTTCGAAACTATCTATCTACCTGTTTATTCCTTGATTAAACATTGTGATTGGAGAGATCCCAATGGTTTAGTTAAAGTAAGGTAAGTGTAACCTTGTTCGAAGTTGTCGTTCATTTGGGTGAATTGCTTGAGTCTTGTTCGGATAGTGTTGGAGGAGTTTTATTTTTGGATAAAGTATGAATGTGATTGATCATTTTAGGAAAGTGGTGTAAATTTGGGTTTTGAAATTAATCCTTCCTTATTTGATCACTGGAGGTGTTTCATCCCTTGTGGACGAAGCATGACAAAGAAGTACATCTTGGTTTAGCAGTTGAGTTTGGTTTTTGTATCTGGACTTGCTTTGGATTTCTGGGGATTGAAATATTTCATGGTGGCGAGAATTGTCTCATCAATGACATATTTTAACGGAATTTTTCATTTAATTTCTATTCATTCTTTGTTTTTGGTGTTTCCCAAGCTTTTATGGAAGAATGGGTGAGTTTTCATGAATTGGGACGAACCGTGAGCCCAATTCCAGATTTAAAAATAAATATAGTTTCTTTTATAAGTTTTTCATTTTTTAATATTTATCACCCATTCCAATTTTTAAATGGAATCCCCTGACATATTAATTCCACCATTTCAATTTGCAGCCTTTATAATTCCATAACCAAGGTGTATATGGGTTTTATTTAAGGCATTGGGCCTGCCGGGAAGCCCAATTCCAGTTTTAAAAATTAATTTTTTGAATTAATAACTTATTAAATTTTAAGGATTTTTTGGTGATTCTAATCCTCACTCAATCCCATTAAACCCAGCCACATGCCCAGTATCCTCCCACCCACATTGGAGCTCATATCCATCGTGATTGAGTGCAGAACATCTTAGAGTTTCTAAAATCGGCTAGATTTGAGAAGGTAAGTCCTTCCCATCATAAATATCTCAATTCTTACTCTTTTTTCTCCATTATAGTTCCTAAATGACTTCCTCATCCATTTTCAAACCACAAATAAATTGTAGATATTTTCAATTTCATCTACTGTTGTATTTTCGGAGATTCCTTCAAGATCCCTCAAGTATGTTAGTCCATTTTATTCCTCTTTCAAATTGCATAAGGATCCATTCAATTTGATTAGGGCTTTGTCACAACCCACCTTCACCAAAAATAGGGAAGGGTTAGCAGATTGCCAGGCCCTTCCTTCTTTAAGTTGAAGGAGAGATAATGACCCCCGAGACCCGCCTTCAATAGATCCCGGAGTGGAAACTTGCACCAAGGGTATAGAAATTTCTCACAAATGGAAGGCATTACCCCTTTTTGTTTTATAAGATCGAGAGATAAGATGATGAAACTCATCAACATCAAGGTAAAAGAAAATTAAATCCAAAAGTAAACCATTACCACATGCATGTTCCAAAAGTAAAGCCACAAAGTACAAAAGGTGACTACAAAGGTAAGTACCAAGAAGAAAAGCAACAACTGGAACTGCCCAAAAGGTCCGAGCTAGTATAGTCCTGCGTGATCCCTGAAGTCCTCATGGAAACCTGAAAGCAGTTTTATATACGTAGGGTGAGCATACAAGTACACTCAGTAGGGAAACCCAAAGACTCTCGTGTACAAGTGGGGGAACGTACTAAAGTCCCGTGAGAAAAATAGTAAACCAAACACCTAATCAAGGTAAACTATCCACCCTAGGCCTCACCAAGGCACACTCCCCAAATAACGCAAGTCAAGTAATATATATAATCAGAGCACATCGATGTTTGGGTACCCTGCGCCACTTTCCCACTGGTTATTGAGACATCCTACGCATCGAACCAATCCCGCCATTCTCACCGCAGTCCCACTGCAACACCCGCCCGCACACACCTGGGCCACAACTACCACACACAATCCCACTGCCGAATCCCGCCCGCAAACACCTGGGCCACAACTATCACATGTAACCATGTCTACAAACACCTAGGACAGAACAAACACCACCACGCCCGAAGACACCTGGGTAAGAAAATCCACTACCACGCCTGAAGACACCTAGGCCTCATCCCGAAGACACTTGGGAAACCACCTGCCGCACACACCTGGCCAACCACCACACTACCCCGCCCGAAGGTTCTTGGGCAAATAATTGACCTCAGGCCATCACAGCCTGCCCGAAGATACTTGGGATATCCGGGAAAGGGAGCAGAAAAGGAGCTAATAACCAGCCACTAAGAATAGTGTTGGGAAAAACACCCTCCCCCATGAAATGGGGGTGTTCGGAACTAAGTGATCAACTTGGGTGGGGCGCGAATAAGAAACACAAAGCTACAAGTATAGATATAGGTAATAAGCACTCAACCAAATCCTAGGTTTTTCTAACCAGCCTACAGAACACAACACCACTGCGTCCAAGTCCCAAGTCACGAATTTCGCCAACAAAACCCATTTGTCCCATTCTTGTTTCAAGTTCAGCGATAATGTTTAATTATGTTTAAGCACTACTGGGAAACTAGTAAGCATATGCACAAGTCCAGGAAAGTAAACAGTCAAGCATCAACCATAACGCCCACACCCGGTTCTCAACAACAGAGGATCCCACCCAAAATTCACACAACCACTGAGAGTATAAAGACAGGGGACCCCATCCCCTCCCACATCTCCAACAATCGGCTCGAAAAAGAAAACAACCAACGACCACCACAGGGCCATTCTGGTATTTTCAGATTTAAACGACTTAACACACTCCATGATTTCAATTTTTATGTGTTTTAACTGGGGGTGATTAGAGAAGGATTGATCCTGGGGCTTTCAATTCACTTAGCCGGGTGTACGTGATTAACCAGTATTCTTTTTTAATAGCAGGAGTTCACAACCACAAACAAGCCATTTAAAATATCAGCAGGGCTTCATTAGTACACAAAAAACGACCACCAACGGCCTCGATTTTCAGAAAGCATAAGCCAACACGACTCAACAAGATGGTCATAATATAAACAACATCAACGATCATAACCCCCCTTTATTTATAAAATCCATTTCATTATCTTCATTTAGGTCTGGTTTGTCCAATTCTACAGAACAGAAGCACGCCCAACCCGCATGATACACAAAAGAGAGAGGCGAATGAGAAATTCTCTACTTGTTTGATCGACGATCGACGCTTAGGCCGGGCGCAAAAATTTAAGGATAACGATGCGGTGTCCCCGATGCACCAGAAGCTGTTTGTGAAAATCCGTGATCGAGAAAAGGAGAAACCACGGCTAACCCTTAGTTTATAAGAGACGTGGACGGTTGAGGTGAGAACGTGAAACCGCGTAAGGCGCGAGGGGTCATGGGTTGACCACGCGGCTGGGCAGTTACACACCGAGGTCTCTCGGGATTTTTTGGAATTAATTATGGGCTTTAAATGGTTTTAAAAGGAGTAAAAGAATTAATTTATGTCGAAACTTACGTTGCGGGAGAAGAAAAGTCAGGTACTGGAAGAAGAATGAAAGGATTGGTGAGGGAACACAATGCCACCGTCACGGTGCCACCGTCACGGTTCCACTGTCACGGTGTCACCTTCATGGTGACACTGTTTTGGTGGAGCCTCACTTTTGGCAAAGTAATGGGCCAGGTGGTTCCGGGCCATTACATTAGATACCTCTTAAACGATTCTCATCCTCGAGAATCAAAACAAACCAAGAAGGAATGAGAGGGTTCGAACAACCACCTCAAAAGATACCTCTTAGAAGTGAACCCATGCTAACCAAAAACACTTCTCTGTCAAGAACCAAGCTACATATCATGCCAAACTGCCCAGGCATGTGGGTTGGGGAGTCTCCTCCCCCCATGTCAAGATATTATCTGCTTTGGGCAGCACTGACTCGCCCGCACGGGTTTAATCGCATCCAACTTAATGCGTCTTGATTAGGGGTCAGGTTCTCTCCTCCCCCATAGCCAAGGATTTTCACACACAATCAGAGGAAAAGAAACCAGTACATTTCATAGCCAAACGACAAAACGTTCTATCACAACAGGTACAACAAGGAACAAAACTTAAAATAACTCTGGGTACTGGGTACGCATCTGTGATTCCATCTCCTATGTACTCTCTTCAAGCCCACCATGTCTCCACAACCCGCGAACCAAGGGAATGGTCCACCCACGAAGCTCCTTCTCCTTGCGATCCTCGATCATCACTGGTCTCTCCACAATGGTCACATTGTCCTAGATGTCCAACTCACCCCAATCAAGGATGTTTGAATCGTCGTGCAGATACCGACGGAGCTGTGACACATGAAAGACATCATGTATCCTCAGTAGCGGTGGTGGTAACGCTAGCTAATAAGCCACTTTTCTGACCTGTCGCAACACTTCGAAGGGTCCGATGTACCTGGGAGAAAGATTACTCCCCTTGCCGAACCTCCGCTACCCACGCTGAGGAGAGACCTTCATGAACACGTGGTCTCCAACCTCAAACTCCAAGGGCCTCCTCCTGGTATCAGCATACAACTTCTGTCGGTCTTGGGACGCCTTCATCCTTTCCCGTATGAGCTGAACCTTCTCTGTCGTGTTCTGCACCACCTCCGGGCCAAGGATGTCTGCCTCTCCTACTTCGGCCCAACACACAGGTGAATGGAATGGCCTCCCGTACAAAACTTCGAATGGGGCCATGCCAATGGTAGAGTGATATCTATAATTGTAAGGGAACTCTACTAGGGTAAAGTGTCGCACCCATGATCCTCCAGAGTCCAGAACACATGCCCGTAGCATATCCTCCAAGGTTTGGATGGTGAGCTCTGTTTTTCAATCTGTCTGGGGATGGAAAGCAGTGCTAAGGCGTAAATGGGTGCCAAACGCATGCTGCAATCCTCTCTAGACTCGCGAGGTAAACCGTACATCCCTATCCGAGACTATAGACATCGGAACTCCATGAAACCTCACCACCTCATCCACGTACTTTCATGCCAAAGAATCCACATCACTCGACTCCCTGATTTCCAGAAAGTGAGCCGATTTCGTCAACTTGTCCACTACCACCCAGATGGTGTTGTATCCCCCTTGGACCTTGGGTAGTCCTGTGAAGAAATCCATCGAGATGTCATCCCACTTCCACTCGGGGACGTCTAGAGACTGCAGTAGGCCGCCTGAAACTTGGTGTTCAGCCTTCACTTGCTGACACACTAAGCACTTGACCACAAACTCTGCCACTGCTCGCTTCACTCCGGGCCACCAAAACCGTCCTTTCAGTACCTGGTACATCTTGAAAACTCCTAGGTGTAACTCTAGGGGTGAGTTGTGGAACTCACTGATAACCTTTCAGCGCATCATGCCTGGAACAAACAACCTTTTCTGGAAAAGCATCCGGTCTTGACCATCCTCTCTCTATCCTTTCGGAGCATTTCCCCGGTCAACCCGGTCACGCATCACTTCGCACTTTGGGTCTCCCCACTGAGACTCCTCCACTTGTCAAAACAGAGATGACTGCACTATCTTCAGATATAGGCAGCCTCTGCCGCTATCCATCTTCGCAACCAGGTGTAAGGTAGCCAACTCTTCCATTTCCTTCCAGGCATCCGCCGACTCTCGGACCGCATCCTTCTGCATCCTCCTGCTCAAGGCATCGGACACTACATTGCCCTTGCCTTCAGTATAAGAGATCTCGAAGTTATAATACTAGAGGAACTCCACCCATCTCCGCTGTCGCAAGTTTAAGTCTTGCTGGGAGAAGATATACCTCAAGTTTTTGTAATCCGTGAAGACCATAAATTGTTCCCCGATGAGGTAGTGCCTCCATAACTTTAGCGCAAAAACAACCGCTGCATGCTCCAGGTAATGGGTGGCGTAATTATGCTCATGGGGGCGTAGAATTCTAGACCCATAAGAGATCACACCTTGTCACTGCATCAACACACATCCCAGATCTTGTCCTGAAGCATCACAGAACACCTCATAGGCCACCCCTTCTTCTGGTAATCTCAGCACTGGGGCACTAACCAACTTCTCTTTCAGATAGCTGAAGGCTGACTCGCACTGCTCACTCCACCCGAAAACCTGGTCCTTCTTGGTAATGGTTTTCAAAGGGGATGCTACTCGGGAGAAGTTGGGTACGAACCTCCGATAGTAACCTGCCAGCCTAAGGAAACTACGGACCTCTACCACATTCTTGGGTGCTGCCCAAGAAAAAACTGCCTTAACTTTTGACGGGTCCACTGCTACCCCCTGGTCGGACACCACGTTCCCAAGGAAGTGCACTTCTCGTGTCCAGAACTTGCATTTCGACAACTTCCCATAGAGATGATGATGTCGGAGGACCTCCAAAATTGTCCTCAGGTGCTCTGCATGGTCCTCTTCTAACCTTGAATAGATCAGGATATCGTCGATGAACATGACCATGAACCGATCCAAGTACTCCCAGAAGATGGAGTTCATAAGCCCCATGAACACATCTGGGGCGTTCGTAACACCGAAGGGCATGACTAAAAACTCGAAGTGTCTATACCTGCATCTAAAAGCCATCTTCGGGATGTCTCCCTCCTTCACTCTCAGCTGGTGGTACCCAAACCGCAGGTCGATCTTCGAGAACCATCCTGCCCCCTTCAGTTGGTCGAAAAGATCGTCTATCCTCAGAAGAGGGTAGCGATTCTTGATCGTCACTTGATTCAGTCTCCTATATTCTATGCACAACCTGAGACCACCATCTCCCTTATTTGCGAACAGGAATGGGGCACCCCACGATGATGCACTCAGGCGAACATAACCCCTCTTCATCAGATCGTCAATCTGGATCCGCAACTCTCGTAGCTCTGAAGGTGTCATCCGGTAAGGAGCCATCAAGATCGGTCGAGCACCGGGCTGCAAGTCTATCCCAAAATCGATATCACACTGATGGGGTAGAGTCGTCACCTCCTCAGGGAAGACGTCCATAAACTCACGGACGATCTCTGACACTTCCACCATTTCAGCATCTACTGATTCCACTGTCAGCTCGTCCAACAAAGAGAGGAGGGGTTCCTCTCGCATGTTTCCCTTCTGACTGCTCTGCTCGCCGGTGAAGGTAACACGCTGAACGCCCATGTCCGAGAACACAACCCTTCTTCGGAAACATTTGATGACGGAACACACAAAAAATATCCAGTCGATGCCTAGGATGACATCGTATGGCTGAATCTGTAGCAGAAGAATATCCATAACCTACTGATGTGGACCTATCATCAGTCCACATCCCCGACAAACAAACAACAAGTTAGTCTGACCTCCTACTGGTGTTCTCAACACCAGGGGCACTGGAAGTCTCTCCGCATATAAACCCAAGGCTCGGGCTAGACTGGGTGCAACAAAGGAGTGCGAAGCTCTGGTATCTAATAAGGCAGAAGCAAGAGTGCTAAACAGACTGATCGTACCTCGAACAACCTCTGGCCCTGCTGGAACTGCTGCCTCTACAACATGCAACTGTCCACGCCCGGCTCCTCTGCCCCTCGGATGCCGGACACCTCCCCGACCACGCCCTGGTCGAGGTCCCTGAGGTTCAACCTGAGGTCGGACTCCTCCTCCTACGTCTGCCCTCAGAGGAGCGGGAGCTCGCTGTCCTTGCTGCTACTGCTAAAAAAGGTTTGGCTGGAAGCTTCTTCTGGGATGGGTGGTGGGGATGTCCACCACTGTCGTACTGCACCCGGTCCGGGCACTGACTCTGAAGATGTCCAGGGCGCCCACAAATGAAGCACCACGGTCCTGGGCCCGAAGAAAAGGGGCGAGGACGAGGGGATCGAAACTGAAACTGCTACGGCCTGATCCCTGCGGGTCAGAACCTAGAGGGTCTTGACACTGGAGGTCTGGTGCTGACGGCCTTCCCCTTCAATGGTCCCACCTGGATCCCCTCTCGTGACACTCCTCCTAGAGCATGCATCCTCTCCACCACTTCGTCCTTCTTCTGGACTTCCAAGTACGTCGGCAGGGTAAAGGGGTTAATAGCATACTGGAGGGAGGGTCAGAGCGCCTCCTCTAAACGTCTTGCCCAAGACTCCTCGTCGGGAAAGAGGTCTGGAGAAAAACGTAGTAGGTCCTTGAACTTGACCCCTAGCTCCCTCACGGACATACTCCCCTGCTAGAGGGAGAGTAGCTCCTGTCTCTTTTCTGCCTTCATCGTCGAAGAGAGTAATTCCGCCCGGAACTCCCTCTTGAAATCCACCCAAACCACCTCAGCCTCTCTCCTCTACCCCAGGTAAAGCGTCCACCATTGTCGCACCGCTCCCCACATCTGGATGACGGCCATAGGAACCCAGTACTCGTTCGAGGACTGAATTAGGCTGAAAGCTATAACTAGCTCTTCTAGCCAGCCTTCCGTCTTCATATCGGAGGTGCTGCCCTCATACTTCTCAAGGGCCTGTCGCTGGAAGGCCCGAAGAGACTTCTGCCACTGGTCATCCTCTTCATCCCGATCAGCTCTCTGCCGATCAGCCAAAGTAGTCTCCCTGGCCTCGATCACCTGTACCACACATGGTATCCTTCCAAGTGCCATAGCTGCAAGGTAAACAAGGAATGCCTAAGCCCAAGTAGTGCAGAATATCATCTTCAAAACTTCTAAAAATTAAATTTTTTTCTTAATTACCAAGACATCCCGGAAACACAAGAACACAAGTCATTATGATGCATGTACCTTTCCTAGGGTCTCTACCCTGCAATCAGTGTGGCCTCACTTGGTCGTTCGGTAGGTCCAGAGTCCTTGCATCGGATCACGGGAGGCCCTAAAATCTTGTGTCCTAGTCGGTCTTCCCTGGCCTAATTCATGCACCAAGGTCACCCAACAATGTTTCCCTACCATCCCATGCAATTCTTATTGTGCCGAACTTCAGACTTTATCCTATATCTCAACCATCACCTCTGATACCATTCTGTCATGACCCGCCTTCACCAAAAGGAGGAAAGGGTTAGCAGATTTTCAGGCCCTTCCTTCTTTAAGTTGAAGGAGAGATAATGACCTTGAGACCCGCCTTCAATAGATCCCGGAGTGGCGACTAGCACCAAGGGTATAGAAATTTCTCACAAATGTAAGGCATTACCCCTTTTTGTTTTATAAGATTGAGAGATAAGATGATGAAACTCATCAACACCAAGGTAAAATAAAATTAAAGCCAAAAGTAAACCATTCCCACATGCATGTTCCAAAAGTAAAGCCACAAAGTACAAAAGGTGACTACAAAGGTAAGTACCAAGATGAAAAGCAACAACTGAAACTGCCCAAAAGGTCCGATCTAGTATGGTCCTACGTGATCCCCGAAGTCCTCATGGAAACCTGAAAGCAGTTTTATATACATAGGGTGATCATACAAGTACACTCAGTAGGGAAATCAAAGACTCTCGTGCACAAGTGGGGGAACGTACTAAAGTCCCATGAGAAAAATAGTAAACCAAACACCTAATCAAGGTAAACAATCCACCCCAGGCCTCACCAAGGCACACTCCCCAAATAACGCAAGTCAAGTAATATATATAATTAGAGCACATCGATGTTTGGGTACCCCGCGCCATTTTCCCACTGGTTATTGAGACATCCTACGCATCGAACCAATCCCGCCATTCTCACCGCAATCCCACTACCACACTCGCCCGCACACACCTGGTCCAACACTACCACATGCATTTCCACTGCCGAATCTTGCCCGCAAACACCTGGGCCACAACTATCACATGTAACCATGCCTGCAAAAAACTAGGACTGAGCAACCAGCACCACACCCGAAGACACCTGGGCTAGAAAATCCACTGCCACGCCCGAAGACACCTGGGCCTCATCCCGAAGACACTTGGGAAACCACCTATCGCACACACCTGGACAACCACCACACTACCCCGCCCGATGGTTCATGGGCTAATAATGGACCTCAGGCCATCATAGCCTGCCCGAAGATACTTGGGCTATCCAGGAAAGGGAGAAGAAAAGGAGCTAATAACTAGCCACTAAGAATAGTGTTGGAAAAAACACCCTTCCCCGTGAAATGGGGGTGTTCGGCACTATGTGCTCAACTTGGGTGGGGCGAGAATAAGAAACACAAAGCTACAAGTATAGATATGGGTAACAAGCACTCACCCAAAGCATAGGTTTTTCTAACCATCCTACAGAACACAACACCACTGCGTCCAAGTCCCAAGTCATGAATTTTGCCAACAAAACCCATTTGTCCCATTCTTGTTTCAAGTTCAGTGATAATGTTTAATTAAGTTTAAGCACTACTGGGAAACTAGTAAGAATAGGAACAAGTACAAGAAAGTAAACAGTCAAGCATCAACCATAACGCCCACACCCGGTTCTCAACAATAGAGGATCCCACCCCAAATTCACACAACCACCGATAGTATAAAGACAGGGGATCCCATCCCCTCCCACATCTCCAGCAATCGGCCCGAAAAAGAAAACAACCAACTACCACCACAGGTCCATGCTAGTATTTTCAGATTTAAATGACTTAACACACTCCATGATTTCAATTTTCGTGTGTTTTAACCTGGGGTTATCAGAGAAGGATTGATCCTGGGGCTTTTAATTCACTTAGTCGGGTGTACGTGATTAACCAGCATTCTTTTTTAACAGCAGGAGTTTACAACCACAAACAAGCCATTTAAAACATCAGCCGTGGTTCATTAGTACACAAACAACGACCACCAACGGCCTCGATTTTCAGAAAGCATAAGCCAACACGACTCAACAAGATGTTCATAATATAAACAACATAAAAGATCACAGCCCCCCTTTATTTATAAAATTCAGTTCATTATCTTCATTTAGGTCCGTTTTGTCCAATTCTATAGAACAGAAGCACGCCCACCCCACATGATACACAAAAGAGAGAGGTGAAGGAGAAATTCCATACTTGTTTGATCGACGCTTAGGTCGGGCGCAAAACTTTACGGATAACGATGTAGTGCGCACGTTGCACCCAAAGCTGTTTGTGAAAAGCCGTGATCGAGGAAAGGAGAAACCACAGCTAACCCTTAGTTTATAAGAGCCGCGGATGGTTGAGGTGAGAACGTGAAACCGCGTAAGGCGCGGGGGGTCGTGGGTTGACCATGCGGCTGGGCAGTTACACACCGAGGTTTCTCGGGATTTTTAGGAATTAATTATGGGCTTTAAATGGTTTTAAAATGAGTAAAAGAATTAATTTACATTGAAACTTACATTGCGGGAGCGGAAAAGTCGGGTACTAGAAGAAGAACGAAAGGCTTGGCGAGGGGACGCAGTGCCACCGTCACGGTGCCACTGTTTTGGTGGAGCCTCACTTTTCGCAAAGTAATGGGCTAGGAGGGTCCGGGCCATTACAGGCTTAACCCCATTTTATTGAAGTTAAAAATTACCATGGGTAGGGTTTTGAACCCAGTGTTTAACCATGGATTTTCATGGTCAATTATTGTGGTTTTAGGTTTGTTCTAAGTCTCTCTTGGTGCGGTAGTGGTGCGACTTGATTTTCGCATGGTGATTCAAGGGTTTTCATTACATTGGTAGGTTATTCCAATGTTTATGCAATATCTGTGATTATAATAGTGTATTTATGATATTTTCATTCCTATTTACTATGATTAATTCTGAAAAAATGATTTTTAGTGGTATTTGTATTGCATGTGAAATTTTAATGCCAATTTCATGTGAAATTTTGTGGTTTTCATATAAATCTTTTGTTGGTTCATTAAGGGATTACCTATAATTATTTAGTTGATTTTACTGAACTTTAGCAAGGCTGAAAATAATGTTATCAATGTTATTCTTCTTTTATTGTTTCTACAAAATTGGTTTTGGGTAATGTTTGTAAGAAAATGATTTTTGAGTAGCCATTTGGCGTTGAATTAGGTTCTTTACATGGATATTCTTGGTGATGATTATTGGGGGTTGTTTTATAACTTTTGTAGTGGGTTTAAAGAAATGTTTAAGGTGCTTTAAATTATGTTTTGGTTAATATGAGTATTCACATCGTGTTAAAGTGGGGTTTTCAAAGTGTTTTGGGTGGAAAACAAGGAAAGATTTGGAGAAGTTGTTTTTATTGAAACTCAAAGTGTTTTGATGTGTGTTCTAAATGGTATAAAATGTTTTTATCTACTGTAATGGGTGTATGTGACCTGTATTGGTGTTTTACATGAAAATATATATGTGTTGAATGATTAAATTGTTTTAGCACAAATGGGGAATCCCAGGTACCTAGGTGGGGCGGATGTGTACTAGTACAGATAGTGGACCATATGAGTTTTGTTCCTATTTCACCTAGAATTTGGATAAGGAAAACTCTAAATAAACTATTTGGATGAGTATTGGGGACCACTAGGTTATGGGTATGTTCCCTACTAATGGATCATTCACAAGAACAAATTTTACTATGGTTATTTTACACTGAGGTATGAGGTACATGGGGCACGAGACTGTCTAGTGCCTAGGGGTGTTCCCATTTTTTTACTTGTTCTGTTTGAGGTATTTGACCTTGTATTGGGGTGTTATTGGAAGTAATTTATAGTATCTTAAATTTATATTTAAATGTGTGAACATTATGAAAATTTTAGCTTGATAACTATTTTCAATTGAATGTTGTATTTCTTGGATTTTATCACTACTTTTCTTTGCATATTAAAATTGCTTTCTTTTTAACATTGTATTACATGATATTTGGAATCATTGGGTGGTATCCTCTTGGGATTGGGATCACACCCTAAATACACCCCTTGGGTGTAAGTAGAATTTATTATGCTTGACTCGGGTAACGGGAAGGTTATGGGTGATGGTGTTTTAGGGTGTTAGTTCTCATCCTTCGTGCGGAGTTTCAGAGAAAGCTTGTGGGTGATGACCCCTTGGCATGTGGGGTCATTGGGGATGTCTTACTATTGTCTTTATTTGTATTTGGACCACTTTTATTTTCTTTCAACCAATGTATTCTGTTCTGGTTTTTTCATAAGACTTGATTGTCTCAAAAATTTCAGATTTATATTATGGAATGTTTTTAATGTTTTATACTTTCATACTCAGGTAAATCATTCCCAAACCTAAATTAATGATACCTGGACACTTGTTCCCACCCATAGGGATATGGAATTCCCTTCAGTCCTTATCATGGGTTGGGTTTGGTGTCGGTATTGGTGGCGACCATATTTGGTTCGTGACACCATGTTTATTAGTTTTGGATGCTTTTTAGATTAATACAACATGTATAATAAAATAATTGTATATAACTTATTTTTTTGTCATTGTTAACAGATCCTAGTGGTTATCTATTATTATTATGTTCTATATATTATAGTATCTATCTATTATTGATATTATTGAATGTTACACTCTGGTGATGAGGGAATAGTCTCAAAAAAGACACACCTAGGATATCACTGCTAGTCGGTAGCCTCTGGCATTTAGAGAGATGCACTAGAGGCCATATGACCCACTGGGATCAAGTAATTGTTGACTTTCATCTTATGTATTATTCTAGGAACTTTACAGGAATCACATACCATGCACAATGACATTCCATTTAGGATGTATTACTTGTTTCGTGCTGTTCTGATAGTTTTATTAATAGTTATACCCGTTATTAGGATCAAATTTATGGAGACGCTAATGTTTTGAATCTAGTGAATTCCATACTTTGGTTCCTGAGGAGTATGAGCCATCATGGATTATAGAACCATTTATCTAAACTTTTTTAAATGATCAATGATATAAATGTGAAATGAGAATGAATTTAAATGAAAGTGAATATATGAATTCAAGTGAAAAATAAAATGAGTTAGAAGTTGAAATAGGTTAAAGAGGATAAAATGACCTAGTCTCGACCTTAGTGGTCGGAAGTATGTAGTATCTCTTACTTACATATGATATGTACATCATTCTTAACTCTAGGAGCAGGAATAGGGGTGTGTTCTTATTTCGGATGGATTGTACCTATCCCATTTCAGTTTTTTAATTTTTGAGCTATGCGATTTGATGATAATATTGATATGAGGAATGCACTTATAATTATTTCATCATGAAACCACAATGATTTCCAGTCACATTCCATGTGGGTGGTGATGACTACACTCTAGAGGTGGTGGGCCATGGGCTATCAGTGGATCCTCCAGTAGTGCTAGCCAAGACACCAATATTTGGACTATACATAGGTGATGATTCAGAGTTCCATGATGTATTTATGAAATTCATACAGACTATTCTAGGAGTACAATAACATTATCCAACTATGGAAAAGTTTACAGGTGAGTTCCAACATTAGAATACACCCATTTTTTTGTGGGATAGAAGAGCACATGATGTGGAATCAGGGATAGAGGACATTCTATCTATATTGGAGAATATACATATGATTCTTGAGATAAATATAAATATCACGATGTATATTATATTTGATTCCACCAAGAGATAGAGGGATGGAATTTCTTAGATGAATCAACCTTGGGGAATGGCCTAGATGTTTTTTCATATGGCCTTATATGATTTATTTTATATCGAGACATCGAGTGCTGATAAAGCTTGAGAGTTTATGTACCTATATAAAGGTACACTATCATTTATGGATTATACAACCTATTTTACTAATCTCCAGTGGTTTACACCTATTTTAATGGGTGATGGGTTCTCTAATGCATGTTGATTTTAGGACGGTCTTAGGTATGACAACCAATCATAGGTGAATATATCTCAGCTGAATACCGTTTCTAGAAAAGTGAATTTGGTTCTTGTCAAAGATCATAACCCGAGGGAGGATGTGGGAGTGATCCATGGAAGTTCAACATCTAGATCTGGTACTAGGTATACTGGTAGTAGGAAGTCTAATCTGGAGCTTCTAGAATGTGTTATTTGAAGTCAGAGAACATACTCAGGTAGCCAGGTGAGGTACTATCATTCTGGTAGGTTGGGACAAACAAGGCCTTAGTGTACAAGATACCTAGTCATGTGTAGATATTTTAGTTATATGGGTCATCTACAATAAATCTGCAAAACGTTTCCTCCAGATTCCATTTTGAGAGGGTCTGCTTCAACTCCACGTTCAAGAGCAGGGTTAACAGCTTCTCGTCAATCAGGGAGCTAGAGTAAAGTTGGCTGATCAGGATGAGGTGGTGGTCATGGCCATGGTAGTCAGACCATAGTCTTATAGTGATAGAAGAGTGGATCTTCTCAGGGTAATAGGTAGTATCATAGGTCCATGGTTCAGTCTAGATATATACAGTGCAACAGACCATTCACAATTAAGATCTCGAAATTTCTGCTGTTTGAGGCACTATTATAGTTGCCTATACATTATCTTCTACACTTTTTGATAATGGGGATTTATATAGATTCATATATATTAACATTGTGGAGAACCTTGGGTTGAGTGTTTATAATTATGATGAATTTATGATTCTTAAAACTCCACTGAGGATTATAACAGAGAATGTACGTCAGTGCATGGAGTTTCCCCTTGAGATAAGTGGGTGTCACATCATATGGCACATATTTATCTCAAGATGATATGTTTTGAAATTATTATTAGGATTTAATGATTGGTATACTTTCATAATTTATTTATTTCTATCATCATAGGGTGACCTTCACATTACTAGAGTGTAATGAGTTTATTCACAAGGGTGAATGGAATGTACAAGTGAGTCAAGTTGGACCCAAGAATAGTTGGCTAGGAGGTATGATAGCCCAAATTGTGAGTTTAGATCTGGATGATCAAGAAATTTGTTAGATATATTTTCCTTTAGTAGTTGATCGTTTTGTAGATGTTTTCCTGGAAAACTTTTTTTGATTACCTCAAGTGAGAGAGGTAGATTTTTCTATTGAGATAGTGCCTAGAGATGCACCAGTATCCATTCCTCCTAAAAAGATGTATACTACTAAGATACATGAGCTCAATAGGAAGCTAGAGGATTTAATGAAAGAGGGTTTTATCTAACCCTGTACTTTTTTGTGGGGTTTTCCAGTCCCTTTTTCAAAAAAGGTAGATGGAACACTCATGTTATGTGTGGATTACCAGAAATTGAACCAGCTAATGGGTAAGTATTGGTATCATCTACCACATATAGATGATCTCTTCGACCAGCTCTAAGAATCTTAGGTTTTCTCAAATATTTATTTTAGATATGTTTAACATTTGGTATGTGTTATTCCAACATACATACCTCACATAACTTTTCATAGAAGGTATTTTCTATATCTGCCTCGCGAACTTTCCAATGGTCTTCATAGAACTGAGGAAAGATGTTTTCCATCATTATGTTGAGTTGTTTTTTGTGGTATTCTTTGATGATATATTAGTGTATTATTATAATCAACACAACCATTCCAAACACATTAATATCTTTTTGGAATCACTAAGAGAGAATCTGTTATATAAAATGATCACAAAGTTTCACTTCTAAAGGAATCATATTCCCTTATTGGGATAAATTATCTCAAAAATAAGAGTATCATTTGACCTAAATAATTTGAGAGATGTAGTTTATTGGGATTTTCCTAAGATTTTATTTTAGGTAAAAAGTTTTTTACGACCTACTAGTTACTATAGGTGTTTCATACAGGACTTTCCAGTCTATGAAGAGCCACTTATGAGCTTGAATAAGAAGGGTGTAAAGTTTGAATGGTTTGATTCATATGAGATGGCCTTTCAGGGGATGAATGAGAGATTGACTTCAATTATGATTCTGATATTTCCAGATCCAGGTAAGGGTTACACTATTTACTATTAGGCATCATGTAATGGGATAGAATTAGTCCAAATGATGGGAGATAGAGTCATCGCATATTAGTATCAAAATATGAGGCCACATGAGAGAAATTACAAAAAACACAATCTCGAGTTAGTAGCGGTTTTTCACAAATTTAACTTTTGAAGACATTATTTATTTAGAGTGTTTTTTGGGGTGTACACAGTCCAAAAGAAATTCAAGTACATATTTAAACAGTGTGACATAAACCTAAGACAATGAACATGGTTTGAATATCTATATTATTTTGACTTTGGGTTTTCCTACACACCTGGTAAAGGAAATGTAGTGATTGATGCACTGAGGATGAGGACTCAAATATATGTAGTTTAGTAGAATACTAGCGAGTGACATCTCAAGTATTTGATCTCTAAGATTCACTGAGAGGTGTATGATAGTCCGGGGAAAACATTTCTATTGTCTTTAGCTATCACCTATACCATTTTGGATAGAGTTAAAATGAGGAAACTATAAGACTCCGGAGGTGTAGTCTTGTGGGAGAGTACGGTAGGTGAGGAAGCTCCTTATAGTTAGACCATATGCATGGATGAAATTATCCTTGTATATGGTCATGTAAGGGTTTTAATATACTTGTTTGAGGACCTGATGAGAGACTTTCATGATTCATCTTGGGAAGTGCATCTTGGTATTAGAAATATATATCAAAATTTACATCACTAGTAATGGTGGGAACATATGAATATAGATGTAGATAGTTTTTCATGAGGTGTTACACCTGTCTGTAGGTGAAGGTGGAATAAAAGTGATCAGTTGAACTTTTACTGTAGTTAACAATACCTGAGTGAAAGTGTATTGATGTCACATTGGATTTCATGATAGGTTTACTGAGGTTTGCTTGAGGCAATGATGTTGAATGGGTTGTTGTTGATATTCTCTTGAAGATTTAAAAATTTTTCTGATCAATGTGACATTTAGTGTTGATGATATTGAGAGGTTGTACTCCATGAGATAGTATGACATCATAGGTCCAATACATTGTTGTTTTAGATAGGGATTCCAATTTTACATCTTTTTTCTAGAAGATTCTATAGAGGGAATTTGGTATATAGGTTATTCTAAGCATGACTTACCACCCTCAGATATATGGTCAGTCAGAGGGCATGATTTAGGAGCTTGAGTACATACTGCGAGCATACATCCAATATTATGGGGCTCTTGGGAGAAGCATATAGCCCTGGGTGAGTTCACCTATAAAAATAAATTTTAGTATACTTTCAGATGGAACCATATGATGATTTTTGTGATAGGCTATGCCGATCACCCTTGTATTGGTTAGAGGTAGGAGAGAAAACTATGCTTGGACCAGGTCTTGTTCAAGAGGAAACAAAGAATGTTTAGTTGATTTAGAAGTAGATGGATAATTCACAATATCAATAGAAATATTTCATTGATAACCATAGATGACCCCTAGAGTTCAAGGTCGGGGATTAAGTTTTCATATCTGTTTCAAAGAGGTTAGTACATTGGAGGATCAATATATAGGGTAAGATTTCACTACATTATGTCATGCCGTTTGAGGTTTGGGAGAGAGTCTTGTTGATTTTCTATATGTTTTAGTTACCTCAGAGGTACCCATACATGCATGATTTCTTTCATGTATCTCAATAATGAAATTATTATTTTGACCCATATCATGCCTTTTAGCCTAAGGTGGTTGAGTTATAGGTAAGTGCATCATTTGTAGAGAATCATATACTGGTTGTGGATCATAGAATGAAGGTTCTATAAGGCTAGTATATTTATTTATTATGGGTGATATGGAAGCAAAACCATGTTTAAGATGAGACCTAGGAGTGAGAGGTTGATGTATGGTCACCGTGGATAGAGTTATTCTCAGATCACACTTTACCACCCGTGGAAGGGAAATTATGGGATTAATTTCTTTAAGGAGGAATTTTGTAAGAACATGGTTCTCTCTTGAGGAACATATCCTTTATATTATATAAAATTTAAATTTAAATGTTTAAATATGGCCTAATGTGAATGCCTTGTGAGGTCATAAATTTATCAGGGGTGTTTGGGGCTGGTTCGGAGCAAAGAACGCATCTTTTGGTTGAAAAAATATAGTTCCATGGTTAGTGTAAACCATGTGGGGTAGGCTGTAGGTTAGATAAAACCATTTGAGGCTATACAATGTAGAAATATAAGAGAAACTGTTATAGAAAACCATATTATTAGGGGTGAATGAACATGTAGCCATTTCTACAATTTTGATAGTTGTGCTTTTTATTATTTTCACATGGTTAGTCAAACTGTGCATGTAACTATGCAGGTTCCCATCCCTATAGGTAAGCGTACAGGGTTGGTAAATGGGTTGGCTATCCATGTGACCAAATTGTGTGATGCTATGTTTTTTGTGAAATTATGACTTTTCCTTTAATAAATCCGTTAAACCCAAGAATCATTTCATATTTCTTCAACAGATGTAACCATGAGATTTTGAGAGATACTTGGAAGATCTAAACAAGGATTTGACTTCGACTCTCCATCCAATATAAGATTAAATAACCTCTAATCTCATTGGATTTTCATCAACGATTTCTCAATTACCTTTATTACATTCCTCTTTTGATTTGGTATCACCTGCACTATTTAGGTGTAAGCTAATTTTCCCTATTATTAGGTTCTTCTTCTGATCCCCAATTTTCTTCTGATCTGAGTCAAATTAAGAGCAGATACTAGATATGCTATCCCCTCTAATCCTATAGTTGGTGGTCTCTTGCCTTGGTTTAAAATTCTACATTTTTATATATGATTTTGTGTTGTGCACCCAATTATTTGGAAATAACTTGAAATGAATTTAAATCCTCTAATTGAATTGATAGGGGTTGCATATGCAATGAATGTGGCCCGATGACAAATGTTAAATAGTTACAAACCTTGAAATTGGAACCACCCCTTTGGCCATGTTGTTTAATTTAATGAACCAATTTGAGGGTAAATGAAATTGGATACCTAAGGTTGTGTGTTTTACCCTTTTCTATAGGATTTAAATTGTAAATTGAATCCATGATATGAATTTTGAATTGACATGATTATTTTATTATGATATCAATTGTAATTGAGTTGATAAATGGGAAGGGATGAAATGACCAGGAGCATTGGCCATTTCTATGTAATGGCTTGTTTAAGAAAGAGATACTTGTAATAATGAATTTCCCACTAGAGTAGTTGAGAGGTAAGCCTTATAATCTTATCCCATGAATTGATTGACCTTTTTAAGTGAGTTAGAATTGAAATTTTCATGGTTATAACCTTAAAATGTTTCAATGAAATTTACTAAAGGGTATTAAATGATTATATTACAGAGGTGAAACATGGATTCATATATGAATTCCATGGATGAAATATTTTGTCTTTCACTTTGCTTATGCTTGAGTTACACTTGGAATCCTTATATGGACTACCAAGGAATGAATCATAGGGGATAAATTTTATACGTTGAGTGATACTTGGAATCCAGATGGATTTCCAAGGATAGAATAAGAGGGAATTTGATTGTATATTCCATGGTTGATACTTGGTCTCCCTTAGTGGATTGCCAAGGATTGACATGAATGACATTGATGTTATACCATGCCAAGAGTGATACTTGGGATCTTGTGAGGATCACCATAGATGAGCTTGTAGGGTGTTGGATTATATTATAACTGGATAAATTCATAAACTCTATATTTTAAATTCCATGGACATTAGTAGGTTCATAAGTGAATAATATATGAATGGAGTTATATGATTCCTCTTCTAAGACAAAGTAAAATCTGGTATTCAGTCTCTATCTTACACTTTATATATGGATTGTTTAGGAATCCTTTATTTAGGATATTATATGGGATGTAAAGAATTATGCCTGGTCTCGTGACTTTCTTTTTAAATTTAAATTGAATCATTAAAAGTATTTGTTTGGAAATTAAAACCAAGAATTTATAGGATGTTTACATTCAGAACTTCCTTGCATATTGTATTACGGCCAACACACTGTAACTATTATATATTCCCTCACTGAATGGTGCTCGACCTTGGGTGGTTTCCTGTTGGGATTAGGTCTCATACCATATTCAGGTATCCTTTGGTTACCGAAAAAATGATATGATTCTAGGTATTTATAAGGTGATGTTCCTTGATACAAGTTTTTGAATGCTGCTTAGGAGTAGGGGATCATGTGATAGAGCTAAGTCCCATCATGATAGATGGATTATTTTTGGGATTTTTTTACTTTTGCCTCGTGTATTTTATTGATTCCATGTATACTTTTTCTGGTTCTTTTGTAGAGACAGAAGACATTTCTCATCAAAATCATTGTATATGAGTTCTTTTTTTTCATTGTTATATATTCATGAGAGTAATCTATTATCTATATGTTTTATTAATTCCACTATCTATCTTTTATTGATATTCCATTGTGCTAAACTCTACTGATGAGGGCATAATATCCTAACAGACACACCAATACCCTCACTGCTAGTTGACAACATCTAGAATTTGGGGAGATATGCTTGAGGCTATGTGACCTACCAGGATCAGGGAATTTCTAGGTGGTATCCAGTTCTCGGATGTTATAATGACACTTTTATTAATATATTTATGATTTAGAGACATTTATCTATGATATATTTTTCTTATTAGGAATTAATTATAAAATATTGATGATGATAAAATTTACATTTGAGAATATACCTATAATAAGATACATTCATTTTGATAAGACACTATTACAGACAACCCTTTTATCAGCTATATAAATAGATTTTAACATCACTTTTTAGTGATGTTAATTAAGGAAAAGTTAAGGGGGGTCTCTTTTATCAGGTCCTAGAAAAGCGCTGATAAAATTAAAAAAATGTAAAATAAAATTTAATAAGAAATCAAAAAATTGGAGATCCCTTTTAATAGAACCCACCACCACCTTTTAACAGTGCTCAGATGCCCACCCCCACTCACGCCCACCCCAGCCAGCCTTTAACTGTTCCCTCCCCATAACTTTAATAGTGTTATCCCCCACTGCACATGCGCGCGTGCACCTTCCTCTCCCTAAATTAGAACTCAAAACCTCTTTCCTACGTGCTGGACACTTTACCACTCCTCCATATTACTTTGTTCTCTATTTAATGATATATATATATATATATATTTAGTTATATTTATTCGTATATTAAAATATATTTATATAAATGTATATATATAAATATATATATATATATTAATATATATATATATATATATATAGCGGCTGTATTGTACGAGGTACTGCAGCAGCGTTGGTACTGTAGCAGTACTGTTCACCGAGGGGTCCTTTGGGCCAAAAAATGGGCTTTCAAGACTTGTATTCAGGCCACTTGGCCTTGGGACTTCGGGTTATGTAATGGGTCTCCCTCTACCCAGTCTAAAGAGGTCATTGCTGTAAATAGTAAATTGAGGCTTCGACCCCAACCTTTTGAAAAAATATATATTTATATATATGTATAGATATATTTATTATCTGTATATTTATTCGTATGTTAATATATATTTAGTAATATATTTATTCATATATTAATATATATTTGTAAGATTAGTTTTAAATACATTTATAAAATATTTTGTATGTGTGTGTTTATAAATAAATAAATGAATACATACATATATACAACATGCATACAATTGTATTTATATATATATATTATATATATATGTGTATCTATAAATATAATTATACATAATTATGCATATTTTTATATATTTACATTGTTATATATTTATATGTTAGAATATATACATAATATATTTTAGTTTTCTAAAACACAAAAACACACTAATATATATTTATTTATATAGACACACACACACACACACACACTATATAAATATATAAATATTCATATTCTGTACTTTAAATAAAATGGATATTATTTTTTATTTATATAATGCTTATATATTGAAAAATATATTTTATATGTAAATATGTTTAATTAATTATTTATAAAATAAAATTTTTAGGTATGAATATATAAAAAATATGTATATATTATTATATATTTTATTATAAATAAAATAAATTGTGAAAAAATAGAAAATTTTAAAACTGTTATATTAATATGAATGTAAGACGAGTGAATAAATTTAGTCCCCCCCCCCAAAGAAGCAAAAAGACCCCCATAAAAGATCCTAAAAATCAATCCGATGTTAAAAAATCAGGCTACGCTGACTAAAAACTATAATTTAAAGGCCTTATAGGCCTTTTTTGCCATGAAAAAACCTTTACTGAGGTTCCTCCATGTCACTTCAGCATATATCTCATCGCAAGATTCAATTTTATATGTGGTAGAGCTCAAACGGACACCTAGATCAAAAGTTAAGACTGTTTGAAGTTTGAGTTGTTTTTTCAAATTCATTTAGATCTTTTATTTAGTTATTTATTTATTTTATATTAAAATTGTTATTAAATGACTATTATTCGATAAAAATAACAAATTTATTATTTAAAAAAAATTATTTCATAATATTTTGTACTAAGTATCTTATATATTAAGTTTAAATTTCTATTTATCCTTATCCAAAACACATTTAAAAAATATATGTTTTCTTTATATCAATATCAATATATTTATATATTTATATATTTATATATTAATATATTACTTTTAATAATTTTTTAATATACCCTTTATCAGTGATAGTAAGAAAAGCATTGATAAATGGGGGTCTTTATCCGCATTGATAAAAGCCCCATTTAACAGCGCTATAAAAAGCGCTGATAAAGGGGTACTTTTAATAGTGCTTTTTAACACTAATAAAGGGTACCCCTTAATTAGTTCTTTTTTTCACTGTTAACGGGGTGGTGCTATGAAAAATAAAATTTGTGGTAGTGATAGAAAATTAAACATGTGATGAAATAATTTATTTATGGGGTAGAATGTAACAACCAATGTACCTAGAATACATTTCTTTAAATATATTATAAAAATTCAATTGAAAAAACACTATATATTATAAATGTTTTATTTTTAAAAAATATATTGTTTTCATAAATTTATTACATTTTAATAATGATATAAATAGAATTTATATATGAAATTAAAGGGATGATAAGTTATTATCAACTAATAAATAATTTATAAACAATAAAGAATACTTATTTAGTTATTCATGGATAAAAAAATATTTTTTAATTTTTTTTATAATTTGAATTATAAATATTTTATTTAATAGTTAAATTAATAAATTTTATAATTTTAACAATATGATATTACAATGTTGTTTAAATTAAAATTGTCATAATTAACATATGGAATATTTTTTAGATATTTCTGAAATGGTTGGTTTTTAGGTGAATAGTGAAATATAATGTTTTTAAAAATACTATTACATTTATGAAAAAATCATAATATAAAAATGAATTAAAATTTTATATAAATTTTTGGTTGGAGTAAATAATTTTTTAAATATCAAAATAACATATTTATAAAAATTATGTTCAATTTAGAAACATATAAGTTATATTTTAAAACATAATTGTTGTTTTATGATTTAAAAATAACTAATTTTGACCCATTACTTTAATTAAGAATTTACAATGTTTTACTTAAGGTTATATTATTTTAGTTTCATAAAACTATATTTTTTGAAACCATTAAATATGTATAGAACTAACAATACTTTTGATTTTGGTATTATGTGATTTTTATGGTCAAAATGATATTTTCTTAAAAACTGTTTTCTATTTCACTTTTTTATACGTATATTAAAAGTAAAATTTTTCTAATTTAGAACTTGAACATGTGTAATTGATTACATTTTAGGAATAATAATATTAAAATTATATAATTAGGTTATTTATTTGTCATAACAAGTAGTTAACATGGTTACAGTTCGTCACCATAATAAAGGATAGAGAGGTTGTGGGGGGGGGGAGGTTCAACTAAGGAATAAGGAAAAAATATAAAAATAGATTGTGTAAATTTTATTTAGTGAATTTAATGATTCCCCCTCATCTTATCTAATAATTTTCACTTATTTGGTTTCATTTTCACTTGAATATGTATTTATTTTGTTTTAATGATAAGAGTATTTTCAAGAGAGCTGCTCCCCACACTTATAAAAGGAACCCATAAATACTTTACCTACCGACCCACATGGTCAATATTAACTAAAAAACATCAAATAAATTCACAACACCATTATAAGTGACCTAGATGTTATGAGTTCACTAAAAAGAAAAACTTAGGAATGCAAAAGTGAGTTACAAAGGAGGACACTCAAGGGAAAGGTGATCATCCTAACAGAGTTCATTGAAGTTTATTTTGTCTTAAATATCCTCAAAAAAATATATTAGAATACTAAAATGAAAAAATCAGTATAATTATTTTAGTGAAATATTTTTATTTTTATGGAACAATTATTTTCTACCCCTTTCCAACTATTGGAAAACAATATTACTCGCGTAGACGTGCTGACTACCACCTCTATGAACGATGTAATTATTTTTCATTACAGAATCACATAATTTATAATAAATATGTATTTGAAAAATATATATGAAACTATTATGATTATGTAATTATAAATCATTATCTTCTTTCCTTTAATTAAGACTATAGAAAAATTAAATCATCATCTATGCGTATGTGCGGACTACGGAATCCATGAATGATGTATTTAATTATTCATTAATGACATAAATGGATGGTTATGAATAGAAATTTAGTGTATAAATATGTTATTTTTAATAATATTAGTCTCTTATAGTGTTGATTTTATCATTACAAAATTACAAGTTCTTACCTATTAAAGCTTCATAACACCTTCTCATTTTTGTTGGTTTTAACACCTTCATTGTAAATAATATAACAATTATGCCATGAATGATAATTTAAGGTTATGTATAATAAATTCAAGGAAATAATTTGTGGTATATTTTTTTCAAAATTATAGATTGGTAAAATTTATATTTATTTTTTTTATAATTTTTTTTATACAAAATGAAAATATACAAAAATGAAGTTTATAACATTAAATGTAAATTATCACAATAAGATCCATGAAACATATCTTGTAATCTAGAATCATATAAGATAAATATGTAAATTCTTATTGAAAATTTTGGGAGTGAGGAAACCTCGACCAAGGTGGATAGTCCTAAATCATAAAATAGAAAAAAGCATGGGAAGCGGGATTGTTAACACACAAACATTGATTTTAATTAAGAATTATTACTATATGGGAAATAAGAAATTATATGTGAGTGGTATCTAGTAATATAAATATAAATATTTTTCTTATATAGATTAAAAATAAATCTAAATTTATTATATAGATAATTCATAATTTTTTGATAAATAAGTAATCCAAGGTATGGATTTCTCATCTCAAACTACTTTATTTTAGACATGGATTGAATTTTTCACCTTGTACCATTTTATGGTGTAAATTATTCCTCTTTGAACTATTATATAAAAATTAAATCTATAATAATGGTAATTCTTTTTTCATATTACCTATTTTAATAGGTTTTTATTCAATTGTTATAATATCCTTAATGGATTATTTTCCAATATCACTTATATTTATATTGTATATGTTTCAATTACCATTGCTTGGGTTGTTTATTATTTATATACTAAAACCCATATATTATCTTCTTGTCTGGTTATTTAATAGGTTTCCATGTATTCTAACCATTTTCCTTCTCTTTGTTACTCAAGACTGTAGAAATATCATGTATTAGGAAAGTAGAATTTGTTTATTCTTTTTTGTTAGGAATATTTTTCTTTTATATCTATATTCAGTATTTTGGTTTAAGATTATTAACTTATATACATTGATGATTTGATATGTTCAAATTATATTAATTCTTTACTTTATATTCAAAATTTTCTAGGGAATATTTTTAATATTTTTTGTAAATTCTAGTTTCAACAATATTTACAGATGTGTGAGAAGAATCACTTTATATCATTTTCTACTTGATCAAATTTCCCCACCATCATGAAAATTAATATTTCTTTATAATTTTTATATGTTTTTATGATTTCAGAAACTAATATTTTCTGTTAATATTGTATTTTTTTTCAAATGAAATGGTTATTATATTATTGAAAAGTTAAAAATGGGATTTGACTTCACTTATGTATACTTATATCATCAATTACACATTATATTACTAAATAATATTTTAATTTCATGATTCCATTTTTTTTAATTATTTTAAATATTATTTTAATTATTTCTTAAAAACTCATTAAAATTTTTACAGAGGTTATTTATATATATATTTTTCATTAATCTTAAAAAAGTTTTAAGGAAAATTATTTTGAACTGAGTTCTCATCCATTTCTATGATTATATCCTAAAACACGTTACTTTAATAAAATGATTTCATTTATTATGAATTTATGATCTCTTTAATGTCTAAGTTCCTTATTATAATGGATGTCTTCTGCATCATCTTTTATATTGAATTTTTTGGAAAACTTATTACCCTATATAGTTTTAATACACCATTTTACCTAAATCATATTGGTGGTGTTTGGAAGGAATGATAAATAATTTATTAACTGGGGGAACAATGACAATTTTTATTCTTTATATTTCTATTAGATTGATTACTAACTACAAAGGAAGGATGATAATTTACTAGTGAATTATTTTACAATATTTATACTTGATTCAATATGGATACATATTGATTGATTTGGTATAATGATAATGTATTGTTAACAATTAATGAATTACAATAGTTTAAGTGATGGGTGGGGGATGTATTTATGTATCCCCTTGATGCATTGATAGGTAACACGAGACAAAAAATAATAGGTAATATTTGTTTTTTTCCTACACATAAGTTTATTAGGACATGGAAATGATTATTTTTTCATGTACATGTTCCAAAATCATATACCCCCTAGATGTATTGATAGGTATCGTGAGACAATAAAATGGGTCTCTATTTATTCATGTCATCCTGCACATTGATAATATATTTGAAAATACGTTGATATATTGTATCATTTATTATAACAATGTCTTGATGGTATGTAAAATTTATTAGCATGAGGCCTTGACATTAATGTTAATATTTCTAGAATTTTTCACTTAATTAATAATAAAGTAATAATTTAGGCCCATTTTGTGATTTACAATGTTATTTTTTTCATGAATAGATTTTCTTTCTATGAAAATTATTATATGGAATATTTATGGTTTATTTACATTTCTATATTACTCAAGTTTTTATATAAAATTAAGATTCAACTTAATGAACACATTTTTGAGAATTAGATATCACACATATTATTATTATATTTAACATAGTTATAAGAAACATTAACACATAAGATATATCTAGAAGGTTTTCACATCTTAATAATTTTTTAGGAGATAGCGAAGACACGTTTAGGAATATAAAATTATGGGTATAATGGGAAAAATTTCTATTAAATGGGAAGGTAATGGGGTTGGTTAAATATATGAATTTACGAATTCACTAATGATATAAATGTGAAAATAATATTCTATATGTATGAATCTCAATTATTTATTTTGATATTTTATTTATGGATGATTGAAATTGGAATACTTAAGGGTGTAAAGAAACTAATATATAAATATTATGTTTTTATCACTAGATCTGGGAGTATGGGTCTATGGTGTCTCACCAAGAATTTTATTCTAATATAACTTCATATTATGCAAGTAGGAATATATTTATAAACATTTCATGATAGATGTCATTTCATGCAATATAGTGACTCAAAAAATTCATTATTTTTACTTTTTAAAAGTAGAAATAGTTATGAGACATGGATATCAACCAAGAAAATCTATTTTATATAGCTTTAAATACTAAGAAATATTTATGATTGAATCACCCATTATTTTCAAAACACAAACACTTTTGAGAAGTTTGTATTTCATTCGATATTAATATTTTCCATAGATGAAATTGTATTTATCACATTATAAAAAAATTCAATATTTTTTGATTCTTCTATTTTTTAGTTATTTATAAGTATTCTTTATATATGGTTAAGAATTATTTTGGAACATTATTATCATTTATTTTGTGTATAGACACCAAATTTTTAGCACTAGTCTTCGTACATGGTTTCATTAGTGCTTTAAATTTTTTACTTCAACAATGAATTTTGTTTAGCTATCCATGTCATGTATATATTAGATATATCTCATGAATATTTAAAATTTCCAAATATCATTTTAATATCTAATAGGTAACATATATCAGTAGACCTATCAAACTATTAACAAGAGAGGTATTCCACTAAACTAATACATTATTACATTCTTAGATTGATTCTCATTTTGGTTCCATCATTCTTCCATTATCTACATTATGAATTTCTTACTTGTAATGTTCTGTGATTTTTCCATTCTTATAAAAGTAGAATAATCTCTATATTGTTTTGATATCCTTTTAATCATTCATCTAAGATTTATTCATTTCAAAATTCTTCTTTTTTTATACTCTAAGTCATATATTTTTCATACAAATTACTTACTTTTCTATTTTGGTGTTTTTCCCATTGATATATGCATTATTCTTGGTTGGTTTATACCATTACACTTCATAATTATGATACCCTTTTTTTCATGTTCCATATTAATTCTAAATATAACTATACATGTTATTTATAAATAGATTATTCAATTTTTGTAAAATATGGTTCTATATAGTATCTTTTCATTTATTCTCAAGTCTTTACCCCCTTATTTTGTGCCTAACATAATCCCCATAAATTGATATGTTATGATTACATTTAGTGTCCTAGTTTATAAACATCCAAATACATTATCAATAGAAAGAAGCTTCTTTATTTTCTTTAAGAGGATTTTGGCATGTTTTTTACAGTTTACATATTATTATTATAAGAAATAATAATCAACATACTAGGATCTTATTAGATATGTTCCCTTATTACACTAACTCAAAACCTACCTTGAATCTTTGATGGGTTTACCTAAAAAAATTTCCATCCATTTTGTGTAGATATTAAATTGAATCATGCTCATGGAGATGGAATAACAATTTGGAAAATTGATTTAATTGCGTAAATGGTTATCTTCATACATGACTACGACATATATATTTTTCTAGTTGACCTCAAGATCATATTTCCATAAAATTTCATCACTTTAGTTGGAGGACTCTTTTTAGGAATAATTATTGTTTCAAAAATTATTTTCTTTATAAGTTTTGATGTTTTAATTTATCCTCACACATATCTCTCGATTCATTTAAAATATTAAAAAATATCATATTTTTAGTATTTTAATCATCCTAAAAATATCTAATTTTTTCCCATTCAATCTTTATCATTTTCATTATATCTTAGAAATATTTTTTCCCCATTCAGGGAATTTTCAAACCCCTTTATCAACTTTTCCATAATTTCTAGGTAAGCAATTTTGGCGTTCATAGCATTCTATTATTTTTTGTATAAATAATGTATAACTTCTTATAATAATTACTCAATATAATATTCCCAAAATAACTGCATTTTAATTATTATTCAACTAGAATGATTTTTTTATTATAATGTATTATAGATTCCCTCTGAGCTTCAACATGTTTTGTGAAAGTGTTTCACATTTAAAAATTATAATCCATTGCATCAGATTCCTATTCCATATGATCATTATATCCTTATAGTCACTATATAAATGAAAATATATAAGCATAAATATCAATAGCGATATTATTCAAATAATCCTTGAACTCTTAGTAGATGTCTTAAATATATTTAACACAATAATCGACCTAACTATTAGAACATGTTTCATTAAAAGGGAAAAACCGTTTATTTATTTGAACTAGTAAACAATTTATTACCTTATGGTAGTGGTAGTTGAACATATTTATATTCTCAATTTTTCTCAATTTCATTTCTTATATATTAAACCTTTTTTTCATTTCTATAGAACCTCTATATATTTTGGAAGTTAATGAAAATGAATTTTAAATATTAAGTAGTTTTGAATTATCTTATAATCATTAATTCATATAAATATTATATAAATCCATGGAGAAAAAAATTAGATACAAATAATTAAATACTTATAACCTTTGATACCTATTAGGATTCATAGTGGATCATTTAGTCACCTGAGAGGGTGGTGAATTGGTATAACCATTTTTACTAAATTATTATTTTTCCTTTAAACATAAACTCCCCAAGAAAAATATTAAAACCCATTACCTATTAGGATATAAATGGATCTATTTAAATCCTTCTATAGATACAACAATCACATATAATATTGAATATAACATAAATTTCAACACATAATATTTTTCACATTTTTGTCCCTATGTAGGAAACCAACTCCTTGTTGTGATCAGTTATTATCACAAGTCATTGATTTTACACAATAATGAATCACCAACTCAAGAAGATATAGAGGTATCATCGTCTCCTATGGTAATTTCGGTCACTGAATAATGGGTGGGAAGCTATAGATGTGTGATTATATGGTTTATAGATACGGTATGGAGGGGTTTGTGACAATATTATTTGTATAAAGGTATATTTTTAAAATTAATGGAAACCTTACAATGATTTTTGTGGATATATTAGTCACAATGTGAGGGGACAGTTCACGGTGTAATATATCTTTGTAGTTCTTTGGATATTCTACGGATGGTCACCATGATGTGGATATGTTCAACATAAGACATAGCCTTGGAGCCTAGGATATGTGTTTCTTACAAGAGTAGTGTCGTGGGATGGTACTTCATGTCTCATCCTAATTATTAATTGATCTTATTGAATTGGGATGTCAGATAGATCATTGAATGTGAGAGATATAGGGGGGTCAATGTATGATTTTTAGGAGCATCTTGCTTCAAGTTGTTCATGGTGTAATTAAGAATATTTAAAACATGATTCCCTATCTTTCCAACTCGATATAAATTGGTATCCCCTTCATTATACATTTAATTTAAATGAATTATTTGAACCTATGTAAATCAAGGTCATGTCTTTGTCTTCATGTTGTCCTACATTGGTTTCCATTGGACATCATCTTCTAGAGATTAAAAAGTAATGGTATAAATTGAGTTATCCATTCTTTTTTTGTTGTGATTCTCTATAGTTCTCGTATGATAAATATGTAGTAGTAGGTTTTGGGGATGGAATTGATAGTATCGGGTTATGGTTTATATTAGGAATACTACCACCAAGGATGAATTTATATTTCCATCAAACATATTATTTATATAGTTACCACTTTCCATATTCCTTGTATAACAATTTTGTAATTTCTTATATGGTTTGACCTTAAAAAATTACATTATCTTGAGTTAAGTCAATAATTTTACATTATTTCACATTTAAAATCTTTTTAAGTTAATATGTTTATAGAATTCGGCCATAATTCAAACATAACTACAAAAATGTTTTAATATAGACACTTCTACTCACTATCTATTTTTTCAAAAAAGAATATTTTAAAAAGAAACACGGTTTACTTACATGTTTAGTCATCATAAATTTTCATTGATACCAACATTGAATATATTTTCATTTAATTACTATGAAAAAATATTAAAAACATGGAATGAGAATAAAAATCTCAACAAGGGATATACAAAGAAGGATAACTGTTAGTCTTGCGAAAACATGTGAAACATTGAATACATTATCACAAACTAATACATTTCACCCATGAGAAGTAGTAAATATTTTCCTTAAATAAAAGATCATTTCTTAACTTTTATGTAATAAATATATTACCATAAAATCCATAGAAATAATATATAAAATATAAATGTTACTTGGTGCATAATCATCCTTAAATGGAATAACTATGTGGTCGACTTCCATACCAATCACTCTTAAAAATAGAATAGTCATACATCTAACTTTCATACCCAATGAATTAGAGGATATAACATAACCACCAATCCTTGGTTTATCATAAAACCACCCATATTTGATTTATCATGTAACCATCCATAAAATTTTCATGTACCATTACATAATAATAGCACATAAATTATTGAAATTTTGATCATTTCATTCTAAAAATTTCATTTAGAATCACAATAAATCGTTTCAAGATATTGAAATAATCAATCATTTATCAAAACCATATTCAATATAAAAATAAAAATAAAGGTAATAAGTAATTTATTTTTCATTTAAAACATTATGTATTGTAGAGGAATTAAAATATCAAATAACAATTATGGTAGTAGATAAGTTGTTGTCACTGTATATGTTAAAAACATTCATTTTTCTGTTTTGAAAAACATTACATATAAAAATATTACTTTTGAAGACCATTGAATGTATTTAAATGTCAAAGGCATTTATTTTAAAAATTATAAAATAAGGTGGTTTATAAATTCAATATTTTACTCAATTAAATGAGATGGATACGAATTACCTAACCTCAAGTGAGATTCATCTCATACGTTCTTTATATTCCTTCCCTTCAGATGATCACATTTCTTAACAACTTAACACCTCTAAGAAGGCTTTTTTTTCTAACCAAATACCCCAAGAATGTGGAAATGGGGATATAGTAGGGGGTTCTGGTAGATATTGGATGAACACAAAATATTATGAAGTGTAATGAATAGATAAGAAGAGTGCCTTTTATTGGAGAGGGGAGGGACACTCTTAGATTTATTAAAATATTTAAATTAAAATAGATTTGTTTTCTATTACAAATGGTTATATGATGTTTTATTTAGAATATAGGATTAGTATGGGTATAAATCCTTTATACAATAAAAATTAGACATATTTTGGATATTATTTAATCTTTATCTTTATGTTTTAACTCTTTTAACTTTTACCATTTTATTATGTAATATACAATTTGTGAGTTACAATAATTACCATAACATGTTAGAAAACCAATTAACGAGTCATTAATGAAATTTTTAGACTAATCTAAAAATTTTGTGTGAATATTATATTTTTTAAAAAATTTATATCATTTAATTAAATATTTTATATTTTAGTTTATGAATTCATTCACTTTGGACACAATTCATTACAGGACTTTTTAAAAAATCATAAAATATTGATTACTTAGAAAAAACTAATTTAAATTATGAATAAAATGTAATATAAATACATAAAATACATGCATGGAATAAAATATATAAATTTACATATATTTTAATGTTATTAAAATCGTTTATTTGATTCTTCCTATAATTAATCTATTATTGCATCATCATTGTGTCAAAATTAAATGTAATTTTTTAGTGTATAAAATTTATAAATTAATTATCATGGTATAGATAATATTTATATATATATAAATACTATTTATAGTAACATATACAACTTATATAACCCCATATTAAAATTATTTCACTTATTAAAAATATTTGTATGACATTTTTAACACATCATTAAATAAAATATAATAAATGTCATTTTCGTACCCAAGTGGCTTAAAGATGTCATAATTTTAGTATAAGGTTGATTTTGGTCGAAACTCACTCATCAAATTATATTAGGACAAATGTTAGGATAATTTAATATTATTATAATAATATTTTTACATTTAATTACCTTATTTAACTTTATTGGAGGTAAATAAAATACTGAAATTACTATTCATACAAAAATATTTGAATCCCATTGGACCAAATTTTTCATAATGATTATACCCATATTTTAAAATTCAATTCACCTAAGTGGTTAAATTAGGTTTAACACTAATCTCACAAGCGTGGTGATAAGGCAGGTAAAAGTGACATTCAAAATATCAATAAGTTGTAATATTTAATTTCAATATTAAAATTAATAGAATGAACTAAATTATATTAATACATGTATTATTTATCTATTTTTAATTTAAAAGTCACTTTTAATTATAATCAAAATTTTAATGAAAAATCAGTTTTTTAACTATAAGTTAGTATTTTTCACTATTCATCAAAAAATGAAACTTTTCAGAAAAATACCAAAATTTCAACAAAAGTAAATTATTATATACCAATTCAAAATAATAAGTTTATTTTTTCCAAAAATATTTTATAAAAATGCCAAAATCTAGATTTAAAATGGGTTTGCCATCAAAAGGCGGTAAAACTATTTTTTGAGAAAAAATATTTAACTGTAAAAATAGATTTATCATACACATTGTGGAGAATATTTTCATTTTTAATTAATATATAATTAATAAATAAAAAATATTTTATTTTATCATTATCTAGGTTGTTACATTGTTTCCCCATTTTGAAAATTACATAATTTTAATTTTATTCAATTATCAAACAAGTGGGGGTATTTTTCCTTCATAGCATTTTAAGATTCCCATAATGCCTCTTACTATATGGTTTTTCAAAAAAACCATTAACTGATGAATCACATAATTTCTAAACACTTTTTCCCTATGTTAAAGAACTTGGACTAGCTGTTTCTGAGAAAAAATATTCTCTTCCAACTAAACTACTTCTGGACTCAAATCATGAGATGGATCTGGCATATACATTCTTAATATAAAAACATTAAAAAAATTATTTACCTAGGATAAACACAAAGGTAAAGACACTCTTTATAAAACTGAAACATCTTTAAAAATGATTTCACAGGATCCAATGAACCTTTAACTCATCTTCCCTTTCTTACTAAAACAAATCCCACTTTTCCATAGTGAAACTTGGAGAAAAACATGATCACCTTCCTCGAAAGAAAGATCATTCCTCTGGTTATCTGCATAACTTTTTTGACTTCTCCCGTATGTCCTCATGTGTCTTTTAATCTATTTAAATTTCTCTTCCATTTATTCTACCAATTATGGTCCCATAAAATTCTTTCCACGTACTTCATCCTAAAAATAATGAGTTTGACACAGCCTTCCATATAATTCCTCAAATAGTGCCACCTGTATACCGGATTAAAAACTTTTATTATAAGAAAACTCAAAAAAAGAAAAATGTTGATCCCAAAATACATGTTAATAAATTTAACTCACACATATCATATCCTCCAATGTCTTAATTTTTTTCAGTCTTCCAATTTGATTGAGGATGGAAATCCATTTTAAAATTTAATTCAGTGCCCAACTATATTTGAAGGCCTTTCCAAAATTTAGAAGTGTAGCTGGGAAAATGATCAGATATAATAGAGAGGGGAAGTCCATGTACCCTAGATATATTTTTTATTATACAACCTATAATGTTGGTTTAGATATAGAGTATCTCTAATAGGATAAAAATGAGAATATTTAGTCAATCGATTAACAATAACCCATATCACATTGTTACCTCGATAATTATTTGGTAATCCCACAATGATGTCCATGGATATGTTTTCCCATTTCCATTCTAGATCTAGAAAAGGCTGAATCACCCCCTTAAGTAACTTACACTTTGCATTAAATTTTAGAAAACTCTAACATCTTAGTAAAAAATTATCAATATATCTTTTTATTCCATCCCACCAATAATACTCCCAAAGGTCTCTATACATATTAGTGCTACACAGATGAACTGAAAATGAAGAATTGTGAGCTTTATTTAACAAATATTTCTTCATATGTGAATCACAAGGCACAAAGAAGTTCATCCCAAATCTCAAAACGCTATACTTATCAATGTTAAATTCATGTAACTTACCCTTCTGAACCAATTCTACATTTTTATGCAACACACTATCATCCTTCCATTCATGCTTAATTATATCTGATATAGATGATTACAGTAACACCAAAAAAATATAGGAATTTCCTACTCCATAAAATTCCAAAAAATAATTCATCAAATCATTAACCAATGATTCAGATTCCAAACATAGCATGGTTAAAGTAAAAATACTTGTTTTTGACTCAAAGCGTCGACCACATTGTTTCATTTTCCTGGATGGTAGTGAATAGTGAAATAATAATCCATGATTAGTTCCATCCATATACTCTACCTAATGATCAAATATTTATGAATGTATATATACTTGAAAGTTTTATGATCAGTATATATCTCACACTTTAAACCATACAGATGATGCATTGAAATTTTTAGTGCAAAAACCACAACATCTAATTCCAAATCAGTTGTAGTGTAATTTATCTCTTGTGATTTCAAAAATCATGAAGAATACTCAATTACTTGATCATTTTTCATCCAGACACAACCAAATCCTTTCAATGAATCTTCATAATAGATAACAAATTTATTATTTTTGGAAAGAAGGACCAAAAATTGGAGCATTTATTAATATTTTTTTCACTTACTCAAAAAAATCATCACATTATTTTTACCAGATAAACTTAACTCCCTTGACTAATAACTTTTTTAGTGGTCTAGATAACTAGGAAAATTATTCAAATAACCACCAGTAATAACCCTCTAATCCATGAAAAATATGAATCTATGAGACATTAGTAGGTCTTGGCCACTCTTCAACATCCTTTATTTTGGAAAGGTAAACTATTATGCCATCTTTAGAAATAATATGAAAAAGGATAGAATTTTATTAAACCAAAATTCACTCTTATTAAAATTTTCATATATTTTATTTTATTTTAATGTTTCCAAAACAGTTCTTAATTGCCTTTCATGTTCTTCCTGACTTCTATAATATACCAACATATCATCTATAAACACAAACACAAATTGATAAATGAATCCATTCATTCAATTTATAAATATAGAAGGTTCATTAGAAAACCAAATGGGAATAAATACAACCTCATAATTCACATATCTCATTTGTAATGCTATATTTGGAATTTCATACTCCTTCACCTTCAACTGATGGTACCCAAACCTGAAATCAATATTAAAAAAATACTGAGCTCCCTAGTACTGATCAAAAAAATAACCGATATGAAGCAAAGGATACTTATTATTAATAATGATGTTATTCAAAGATCTATAATAAATAATTATTCTCATAGAACCATCTTTATTTCTCAAAAATAAAACAGGAGCACCCCATGGTGAAGTTCTATATCTAATGAAACCATTATCAAGTCATTTGTGAAACTATTTTTTCAATTCCACCAAATATATTAGATACATTCAATAAAGGGGTTTAGAAAAATGATTTGTACTAGACACTAAATCTATAGTAAATTTAACTTCTTGATTAGGAAAAATACCTAAAAATTCATTAGGAAAGACATATATGAATTCATTCACTATTGGGATTTCATTAATTAAATTGTTTTCTTTATTTTCAACAATTTGAGATAGATAACATTCACGACCATATTTAATCAATCTCAAAACATATTGGTATGTTATCAAAGGTGTCAAAAATAATTGAATTAAAATTTATTGGCCTTGAAATATATTTTATCATGATAAACTAAAATCTAATCCATACCCAAAATGATATAAAACTCCACTAGGGAAAGTTCAACAAGTTTGTGGGAAATACCATCCCACCAATGATAATATGAATATTTTTATAAATCTGGGTTAATTTAATACTTCCACTAGTAGTTTTTTTTAAAATTTATATATCAAATTTATGAGGTGTTATTTCAAATTTACTCGCAAATCACTCCGAAATGAAACAATAAAAAGATCCAGAGTCAGACTAAGTATTAGTATATTTTGAAAAAACCCATAACAAACCTATCACCACCTCATTTGATAGTCCCACATCAAACATAATAGTATAAAATGAATGTTAGATTCCAATATTCTTTAGAACATTCTATTTTCCACCATGGGTAATCAAATTTGGATACAAATTGGCATAATTCCCTAACTCGTTGAAACTAAAACATCTCACCACTAGATTTTCATTTTCTTTTGGATCATCTTCCTTGAAGTCATGTGTAGTATAACTAGTCTTACCTCATAGGATGCGCATCCCAAAATTTGAGAGACATTATCCATGATTGTTTTTACACCACTTGTCACTATATAGAAATTTATTTTTCTTACCACTAAACTTCTTTCATGAAGGATTTCCCATTTTCTGCCAACATGACCTCATATTTTTATTATAGTCATGAGATACATGATCAAAAGAAAAATCCATTTATACCTTCTTAGTATATTGGAAATATTTCTCATTACTTTTAATTGAATATAGGATAATACCCTTCGATATGTCAACTTCAATCCCGAGTAAATTTAATTTATCTTACTATCAATATCCCAGATAAAATTTGGGATGTACCATGACAAAGAGGTGAAATTTTCTTCATATACAGCTACCAAATCTTCCTCTTTTTATATCAATGCCAAGAATATATTTTTCTTCATAAGTTAAAAAACCTTAGAAAAATATTTCTCAAGGAAGATATTTATAAATTCATCCCATTCCATGGAATCAATCTCTTCACTTACTCTAATATTTTTAACCATAGACCACCACTAATCGGCTTCACCTTCAAGAAAAAAATATAAAAATACGAGTATAAAAACTATACTGAACATACATATCTCAGATGAAGCAAAATTCTGACCTTCAAAAGATATAACATTTTAATTTGACAATAAGTTAAACTCATACAAAGGTAATTATTAATATTACTCTAACATCTAAAGTTATCTAAACTATCCTTTCATACCGACTATAAGGACTCCACCATACAACACTACATTATCCAGAGTTAAGTCAATAATTTTACTTTATTTCACATTGATAATCTTTCCAAGATCATATCATTAAAGAGTTAGGCCATAATGAATACACAAAAACTAAAATTATACAGTATATACACTTATACTCACTATCCATTTTTTCAAAAAACAAAATATTTTAAAAATAAACATGGTTTCATCTCATATTTAATCATAAAAACTTTTCCTTAATCCCATAATTGACTTTATTCATCTATAATTCATGTGAAAAATATTTCAGAACTTGGTTTGAGTTTAAAAATACCATTAAGGTATATTAAAATAATTATAACTTTTAGACTTTTGAAATAATGTAAACCTATGAATAAATTATCATAAATTTATACATTTCAACCATAAAAATAGTAGATACTCTCCTTGAATATAAGTTTATTTCTTAACATTTCCATAATAAAGAGATTAAAGAAATCACATAGAAAAAATATATAAAATATAAAGCTAACTTGGGGTATAATAATACTTAAATATAATAACCATGCAGTTGACTTCCATACTTATCACTCTTACAAATAGAATAACCATACGACTGAATTCCGTACCCAATGCGTTGAATGTTATAACTCAACCACCCATCATTGGTTTATAACATAAACACCCATATTTGGTTTATCATGTAACCACCTATAAAATTTATAAGTACCATTATATAATCATAACACATAAAAGATTCCAATTATCAAATTTTTACTCAAAAAATTTCATTTTCCATCACATAAAATCATTTTAAGATATTGAAATAATACATACTTTATAAGAAAACATATTCAATATAAAAATACCTATAAAAATGGTATAAGTGATTTATGTTTCATTTAAAATATTAAGTCTTGTAGAGGAAGCCAAATATCAAATAATAGTTTCATCAGAAGGGAAGTTGTTGTCACCATATATATTAAAAACATTACTTTTGATATTTTTTAAAACAATTTGTATAAAAATATTCCTTTTAAATGCCATTGAATTAAATTAATTGTATAATGGGTTGATTTTAAACCTTATAAAAGAAGGTAGTGTATAACTTTAAAATATGCCTCAATGAAAGAAGATTGAGAAGAATTCCTTTACCTCGAGTCTGATTCATCTCATATGTTCTTTATATTCTTTTCCTTCAGATGATCCCTAACACCTTAACACCTCTAAGAATGGATTTTTACCCAAAATAAGGTGTTAATTATGTGGGGAGGGAATATAGAGAGGGGTTTGGGTAGAGTATCACTGAACTAAAAAGGTTTTTAAGTGAAAGGAATAGAGAATAATAGTTCATTTTTATAGGAGAGGGGAGGGGAACTCTTGGATTTATTAAAATTATTAAATTAATATAAATTAGTTTTTATTCATAATGGATCAGAGTTGATTTAGTTCAATTATAGGATGATTATGGGTCTAAACTTATTAATACAATAAAAATTAGTAAAATTTTGTATTGTCTTCGATACTTATCTTTATGTGTTAATCCTTCAAGATCTTATGATTTTATTAAGTAATTTAAAATTTCAGAGTTAAAATAATTACCATAACATGTTAAAAGACCAATAAATGAGTCATTAATGTCATTTTAAAACTTATCTCAACATTTTGGCCAAATAATATGTTTTTGGAAATTTTAAATCATTTAATTAAATAATTTTTATTTTAAGTTATGAATTATATAAATTTTGACACTATTGATTACATGTCTTTTTTAAAAATTAATAACAACTTGATTGCCTATAAAAAACTACATTAAATTATTAAATACATGTCAAAGTTGTCCATAAATTTCGTCAATGACATCAAATATTTCATTTTATATTCATTTTAATATTATTAATATAATTTATTTGTCTTTTCCTTTAATAAATCTATTACTTCATCATCATTGTGTCATAATTAATTTTAATTAATCAATGTCTAAAATTTGTAAATAAATTATCATGATGTAGAAAATATTTTAATATTTCGAACTACTATTTTTAGTTGAAGATATCTCTTATATAACCCCATATTTAAATTGTTTTACTTATAAAAAATATGAGTATGAAAATTTTAACATATCTTTAAATAAAATAAAATACTTGTCATTTTCTTACCCAAGTTACTTAAAAAGGTTATAATTTTTCCCCAAGGTTGTTTTTTGTTGATACCCACTCATCCAATTAAATTATGACAATTTTTAGATTAATTTAATATAATTAGAATATTATTTTTACCTTCAATTACCTTATTTAACATTAACCATGGTAAATAAAAAACTAAAGTTACTATTCACCAATTTTTTTTATTCTATTAGACCAAAATTTTCATACTGATTACAACCATGTATGTTAGTTTTTTAAAATTCAATCCACATAATTGAAATTAGGATTAAAACTAATCTCATAGGTGTGGTGAGAAGATAGGTAAAAGAGATATTCAAAATATCAATAAGTTTTTATATATTTTTTCAATATAAAAAGTTATAATGAAAAATATCAAATTAATAGTTGTATTGTTGAATTATTATTACTTTAAAAATAATTTTAAATTATAAAAAATTTTAAATGAAAAACATTTTATTCAACTACAATGAAGTATTTTTCACTATTTATCAAAAAATAAAACTTTTTAGAAAAATAATTAAATTTCAACCAAAGTAAATTTTGATTTCCCATTTCCAAAGAAGAATTTTATTTTGTAAAATAGAACATATAAAACTGTCAAAAACTATAATTTATAAGGGATTACAAGTAAAATGTTTTAAAACTATTTTTTAGAAAAATAGTGTTTTTGACCATAAAATTAGATTTTATCATATACATTATTGAAAATATTGTCTCCAAGAATTAATATGTAATTAATAAATGAAGAACACATATTTTATAATTACCTAGGTTGTTACATTATTGGTAGAGATAAGAGATTTATGAATTCTAGTCTATTTTAAAAATAATTTGGAACTTCTTATTTCATTCATTCTTTTGTTAGAAGATATGGATTCAACTAATAATGATAACGAACTAGACTGTATTCAGTTGAACTAGAAGGGGTATTTTATATGTTTTTACTCATTTATATAATATTTCTCATGTTCTTGATACCTATTTTTATTTTTTCTCGTAATTATTATTTTTTACAAGTATTTCAATATAGTGATGTTCTTTATTAGTTCAAGTCACTTTTCATAAAATAAAAAAACTTTAATATTTCAATTGAGCTTATGGTATTAAATTTTATTTTTGGTAGATTTTTATTACAAAATAAGGTTCATTTATGTAGTAGTGTTTGCTCAAAATGGATGTTCTAATCTTTCAATGATTGTGTAGACATCATTGGAAATTTTTTATGGATATTTTTTTAATGAGATGTGATGGGAGTGAGATTGTTTTTAGTTGGAAGGGATAGTGACAGTTACCAATGTTCTTTGGTTGGGATATAATTTTATATTGTTCTATAGTGTTGTGACTGAATTCCCATGATTGGAAAATGGATCGTGAAGGTTGTTTTGGAATGATGGCACTAATTTATTTTGTAGAATTTCTTTTTAGTTACATAGTAACAATGAAAAGAAACTGATAATGATGAACTTTAGAATAGGTATGGCTGGAATTAAATTCAATTATTGTTGTAAGTAAAATAATGATTATTTAATTAATGGGTAATGAATAAAGTAAATATGGGTAAGGAATAGAAATGGTTTTCTATTAATGTATCTTCATTTTTACTTATTCAAAAAATTCTATCAATAGTGACATCCATAAAATTATCCATGCATAATTTAAATAATATGTCAAGTGATGTAATTTTTATTGCAAAGATATCCCCTAACATCTAAACTTTTTTATATGGAATATTCTGAATAAGGTTATTAATTTAAATGAAAATAATAAAATGAAGAGGTATTCATATATCATTAAAATATATCTATAGTGTGATTAAAAATAGAATTGGTGTATTATTTATTAACTTATATTGATTGGGTGAAATACATATGGGCTTTAATTTTGGGCATGTGATATGCCCATGAAAATTATTAGTCTATTGATATCATCAATGATACATTTCTTTATGACCAATATTGTCTGAACATTGAATCCCAGGGTTTGTGAATTATAATTTTGATATGATATTGAGTGACTTGGTAGACACATTACATAGTATTTCATCAATTATTGAGGCCTAAGAAAACTATAAATTGCTGAAACAAACCTTTTCAGTTGTTTATAAGAAGTTTGAAATAAAAATAACCTAAGTATTGGGAGGATTAAAAGACATGAAATGTGAGAAAACCCATTTTCCCCTTATATTCTTCCAAGTGTATCTTGTTTAGTCCCTACTTGTACATCTAGTAAATATTGTACAAGTCCAACCTATGTGGTCCAACATGCATGGAAAACTCCTCACATTGGTCACACCAATTCCAGTGACCTACGTAAGCTCCCTCCTTCACCCATGTTCATGATACTGCATATAAAGAGGCTTGTTGGGCTAAAAAAATTTATGATTGGAATATGAGAAGATGGTTCAAATATTTTGACACCCTAATCCTTTTCCCAAGTCCCCAAGACTCACTAAACAACTCTCCATGATTAAATGGAAGAGGGATTTAATAAATATCTAATGATTAGTTTTCCTAGAGGGTCTAAATCACCAAATGATCTATATGAGGAGATTTTTCCCTTCCTAAGGTTTGGAATTGTTAAATACCCTTCTAGAACTAACTAAGAAGACCCTTTGAGGTCCGAGAAAAGTCTCACCTATGTTAGGTTTCCCTAATTTCCCTTTATACACATTATACCGAGTAATACATGGGTTGTGTGCCCAAAAATTCACCCATGTAACACTTGTTTGAAGAAGTGGCCTCTAGTCTCACCCTGATATCACCTAGGAAAATCCAAAGATAGCTCAACTAGGTATCACCTATGCGAGGTAAAATCAAACTCACCTAGGTATCACCTAGGAAAGTCACCTTTTAGGCCCTATTTTTCACATCTCTAATCACAATACCCTTCTTTTTGGACTCCCCTTGTAAGGAAAATATGTAAAAAATCCACCTATCCCCCTATATTTTCATGATTAGAGCACCAGACACATCAACATGTTTTCCATTAGATTGTTAGTTCCCACAATACGAGATTTCCCACATCTTTCCTCCATTATACGTAGGGTCCCTAGGGTGTTTACAATTATAAACCCCCTTTGTAACTAAGACCCGAACCTTAGAGGTAGTGTCAGGGACCTCCCTATTTTGGTTTGTGGGGGGGGGGGACCACATACTTTTCCCTTTGATGATGGATATCTAGGTATCCATATATCCTCTATAAAACTTAGAATTAGTTATACCTCATTGACTATGGCCTTAATGTTTCTTTTTTTACAACTCTTGCTTTCTAGATCCCCACCCTTGTCCACTTTATGATGAAAAAATTGTGTGGAATTCCAAATATTCCACTTCATCTTGTTTCTCACACAAAGAATGAATCATATGGTCTCAGAGGGTTACGACAATAAGGTCATCATCATTGTAAAATATCAACCATGTGGTCCTCTAACTTGATATAATCCCCAGCCATGTTATCACCCCCACATAGGTCCATATTCTCTATGAGACAAACCTTCAAAGGTTCATATTCCCAATGAAGTAAATGAATGGGCCTCCTCTATAGTTGCAATCCCCATGCATTTTGAATTTTGTGTTCTTTTATTCATATCTAAAATTGATATGTTGAAATCATCCCTATGTTTCCAACCCAACAACCCAAACTCATCCTAATATTATCGGGTCCATTTTTCTAGTATGGTCATATACAACACAAAGGTCCATATTTCTTATAGGGTGCCTCCATCACCATTCTTCTTGTGTCATATTCATCATAGGACCATCTCCACTTCTTGGAAGGCTATATAACATTTAGTTCCATTAGGTTATTTCAACATAAGTCCCAAAAAATCCTTTTCTATCCATATTCCAAGTAGACATACTCACCATATGACATTAAACTACATGGTCTAGCTCTTATAACATGATATTAAATGTTATGATGTGTCCCGTTAAGTGTCATAAAACTACATGGGTTCTAATTTTCTCATAAGAATATGTAGGAATCCCCTATCATGGGATTTATACCAACCTTACAACAACTCCAATTACCTAGATGATGATAAAATTCAGAGCACTTAACTATGCAGCTTAAAAGTAACACCATGAAAAAAAAAACATAACGAAGATAGAGAACCATTGATACATGATATTGATTTCCCATAAAAAAATTTCTCTAGTTCATAGATAATATATATGGATAACGAGTTAAATATTTTTAATTTAAATGGTATTCGTGAATATGGAATAAATATTTAAGAGATTCATAGAGTGGGAAATAATCCCCCTCAATATATGAACCCATGAAAACCTCCCACTCAGAAATGGATGGTGTCCAAAATAAAGATGAAACACATCGTCCTATCATACCATTTTAGGATCCTTTACCTGGAACACAAAATAGGATCCTCCATTACTTTAAAGAAGCATAGTTGTTGGCTAGGAATAGTCTAATGTCAATAGTACAAAATATGATAAACATGGATCTTGCTAATAATAACTTCCGTAAATATCGCACATTTCCAAGTCCTCAGCATGATGAGGATGTCTCCCAATAAGATCTTGCTTATGTCACTCAGACCTGATTTCCCATGAAATCCCATAAAGATTGGGTATAAAAAAACTAAGAACAAGATCACATATTTGTTCCTTCAATAGAATTAGTTCTATATATCATGGTGACAACATACGAGCAGATCTATATACCTTCTCACACACATCAATCCTTATAACATAGTTTCTAATCAAATAGGGAAACTTATTGGTATGAACAAAAAATAAGGGGTAGACCTATATCTATTCCGCCACACATAATGATTGTCTGTATATCATAGTAGGAAATAAAGAAAAAGGGTAGGGACACATCTATGATCTTACCATGGAATGTGTATATATTCCCATTTCAACTATATAAGTCACCCATTACATCATGTAAGTGGTGGAAATATAGAAATCTATTTGTTCAAATTATACAAGTCTGATAGGATATAATGACTACATCAATAGCGATGAGCAGTCGAGCACATAACCCCACCTCCATATTTTATGTGACCCATAAACTTGATAAGATGGTCACTCAGGAGTTGAATTTTATTATTTCTCTTATATAGGAGGGTCATTGGAAAAATCCCAGGATAAATGGAAAATAATCTTGGTCTTATTTACTCTCTTTAGCTAGAGACCACCAACTCCCTTTAACGGAAACTCTAGGGAAATAATATATCATTGCAAAAAATCTAGATGCCTATCAGCATATTTCAACTATAACATGAGAGTCACTTATAAAATATCCCATATACGAGTGTTGCTATCCATAGCTTGTGACTCACGAACCCAAAGTAGAGCTCCCAAAAAAAAGTCCCACCAAAGGAAAATTGAATATAAGAGAATTTGAATGATCCTACTCTACATAAGGGTTGAGATATTGAAGTTGATAAACATATCTCAATGGTGTCCTATGATTATGATGATATGATACCAAATTATAGAATTAGTTGTTGTTGTTTTTATGTTCCTCCCCATAACATTGCTATTAACAACTCTGAAGGTCATCCCGAGAATATCTACCATGGAGGCCTCCATCATGGTCATGAAATGATGAATCCTGAGAATCATTCTCCTGATGTGTACCAAAAAACCCCTTATCATGTTTTTATGGTTAAACAACATAAAGGTCCTCCCTTTCAATCATCCTCCCAAAATGGTCCTCCCAAGGGTATATGATGCATAAATTCTCATTGTAGTCATATGTTTATCCATGATAGTATTCCTCCCCCTCGTGAAATTTTCCATGAAGGTCTTTCCCAAGGTAATATATTATTTTCACCAGAAGGTCCACCCCTGGATGAATAAATTATGAGAAATCCCTCATATCGCAAGGCACTTGAGAAGACGAGGCCATTAATTCTTTATGACTTATCATTAACAAGTTATATCCTTTCTCAACTAGAAGACATTCCAAGGAAATAGACATTTTCTGAAACACATTTGGATCACCTTCCCTCTAACATAATAGAAGGTATTCCTTGTAAATACACTACTTACAATAAATAAGTTGGAAAACACCAACTTTATTAAGACCATATGGAGGAAAATTCTATACAAGATTAGGTAGACACATTGATTTTGAGGATAAAATATCTGAAGACAATATACTAGTTTTGTTTTGGCCCTTATCCATTACCCATTTTATTATTCTAGAAACATTATCAAAAGAATGTATTAATAAAATTCACAAAAATATATGGAATACAATTCATTACCTAATGAATAAATTTTGAACCTTTGTGGATATAAATATCATGCGAAGGTAATCAAATAACAAAGTCATCAAATTTGCTTAGCTACCCTTCTGGCTATGCGATTCCTTAAATCTGAGAAATAGTGGGAGGGACTCTACCATGAATGTATTAATTCATTAATAATGTTACACTAGTTGATCACCAACACCCCTTCTAGTGTCCAAATTAGGGGATAGGGTGAGCATGAAGCATTACATTTTACCCCATTCTCATATTAGTAGGGCCCGCCAGAAGTGAAAAAATGAAACATCATTGATTCTAGCTAGATCTGAGATGAAAACTATGATTTTAATTGATAGAACAATCAGAAGGAATCGATCGTGAAAAATATCTAAAATGTAAGGCCCAATATGAGAGATCCATTTAAAGACTCTTTCATGAGTAATCTGATAGTGTGGAGTAGTCGTTTCATTTATGAAATTACAATTAAAAAAACAATTCCTTCAAAAGTAAGTAGGTCTTGTGAAGATCATATGATAAACACAAATCATTCTTGAAAAAATATTTGAAAGATCAAGAGATCATTTGTGGAATCTATATCCACAATGATATAGAAGCAGCCCCAGCCCTTTGGAATGGGGGATTTTTTTTATCCAACTTATCCCCACTAGACTAAAGAATTTGATCCAAAATGTTGCAATAATGGACAGGGAACAAACCTAGATCATGGGAATGGGGAAATTTCTACATCATTATCCTCCCCAAAGGAGGCCATTATTTTCCCTACTACGAGGAATGTTGAAAGAATACCCCACCCAATTTCTCATATTTCATGAATTGATTAACTTGAACAAAACACATATGGTGAAACTATTTGGAGACTCCCTTTAGGTAACCCTTCACCAGATAGATCTAAAGGGATTTTTGAAAGAGTAGAAAATGCCCTGTAGAGGGTAACAACAAGATTAATCTATCAGGCATAAAACCAATCCTAATGTTTAAATTTATTTTAGTATATATTCTCCGGGAAACTGAACCTCCTATCATTCCAATGCTAATGTGACACCTATAATTCATTATGCATATGTGAATGTCATTAAACCACCACTTCCAAAGATAAAGAACATGTAGCCAATATTGTGAAAAAGGAGGTCAATGTTTTCATCTGAATCATAGTTTACATGAGAATTAATAAAGAAGTTGTGTGTATTAAGAATCATGGTCTTACTAAAAAATTTGGGACTCCCTGAAATGATCCACTATAACCTCCTCAGTGAGAATTTTCTAATGAAAAGGGTAAGGTGTGACAATATCTCACCTACCACCCAAATAGGTTAAACCTTTCACACTTGAGGATGTATTTTTTCACTATGATAAAGAGATTATTTATTTGGGAAATATCAATGTGAAGCTACTCCGAGGAAACGAACCTACTATATATGTTCCTAAAGATGAGCCTCATCTCACACAACCAGCCTATGTACCTTAATAAATAGGATTCACCACAACAATTTACGTAGAGTCAGAATATCTTTTGAACATAGGATATCGAAAGGCAATACATAAGGACCCCCTAGAAAATATATATGAGGATTTAACTCAATTTGGGACACAACCAGATCTAGTTTAGACACATTCACATAGTTTATACCATACAGATTACAAACTATGAGTACAAGAAGAACATACACAATTAGATCAACCCATTATTACCTCCATTCAGAATCTTTCCTAGTTGGTTGTTCCTTCCCATATCATCAACAATATTGAGTCTATAGAGGGTCTATAGGAAGATGTGGAAGGAATAAAAAAACCATTACAACTAGAATGGAATCCATACTCAGAATGGGTAGATGAAACTCTTCCTCTGACAAACTTTGTAAGTCCAACATTCCAAACATTTAATGGATTAGGGTATCCTGAATAGCATCTGATGCACTTAATTTTTTAGTCTGGTCCCATTATGGGAACCCTTGAATAGAAAGAGGTAGCCAATATTATGTGTTTTATTTAGATATTAGTGGAACTGACCTTGGTCTGGTATACCAGTTTACCACCTGGACTAATAAAGTGGTTAGAGGATCTTATCCAATAATTTATCTCTCAATTCTACTTTATGATGCATAAAATGAAATTCATCAACCTCTCAAGTTGAAATTAGTGATATAATGATAAGTTATAGGGTTTTATTTCTGGGTAGAAGGGTTTTAATTACTCCATGAACCCATAAATTCATTAATAGCACTTGTTGGGTATTTTCATTGAGAACCTTCATGATCAGATAAAAACATTTCTCATCCTGATAAAGTATCTAGGTGGTTTTAGGGATATTTTTGTGGATGCAAAGATATTAGAGGATTATATTTTTCAAACTAGATCCAAATCCATACCAATGTCAGTAGCTCAGGTAAAGAAAATGGGCAAGGTGGAATCCACAACTATCAAATTAAAATTGGTCTCTAAACCAGATCTAGCTCTAAGGACCTCACCTCCCTATGTGACACCACATACTAAAAAACATGAGAAACAATACTTCTGTTGGATGAGTGAATAGAACCTAAACACTCTCAATTTGAAGGCTGGAAGAATAAAGTATTCTTTTTTAGACAAGAAAGTTCTAGGTTACGTTATAGTAGCTATGGAATATAACTAGCTAAATTTTCCAAATCCTAAGAGGTCCAACTATTTGGGTATCAAGGATTTACCATATTATTTCCTATTTCACTAAATATTGGGACACACCATTTGAGAGTGTTTTGTTATTAAATATATCTTGTAAAAGATGGTCGTCTCGAGGAATGTGAAGATGGGTAAACCACAAGCACAACTGTAGTCATTTTCACCACCACTCCTGAAGAATAAGGTAAAAGTAAAGTAGTTATGAGTAAGATCATATAGAAGTTCAGTGATTGGAAGACTAGTAAAACTAAAAACAAAACTCATGCTATACTCTTGGTACTATAAAATAAACCCATTGAACCCAATGATTCTTCAACCATATTACATCCAACCTTTCTATGACCACAATCCTCCAAAATTATACCTTCTAAGAAAAAATAGATATAAGTACAAAAAAGGCATAGGAGGATGATCCTGTATAGATGCCAAATAAATTACTAAATCTCATAGATTTTATGCCTCTATACCCGAGAGCACAAGCCCCATCCCACTGAACTGTACCACATGAATTGTCCCACCAGGAAGAATAATTATCTGACGTAGAATTATTCTTAAATTTCATTAAATTAATTAACTAAATGGATCCCTAATATAATGATGATTTATATTAAAAAAACTCATTTCCCAGTACTGAATCGGTGAATCATAGGTAGGGGCCTCATGATCCAAGCAGGAAGGGGATGGCATAGTCTTGGCTGAATCCAATATTTCAGCAACATCCCTACCCATACCATTTACACTGGAAAGAATCATAGAATAGATATTCATAGATCACAAGAAGAGAAGGTAATCCTACTCAAATTATTTAATAGTTTTCAATAACATATTATCTTATAGGATCAATTGGAAGGGTTTTAACAACCCTATCAGGCCAGATATATAGGTATGCCAAGTTGTCTTAATCCGACAACATCCAAGGGTCCCTTAACTACTGTTCATACATTTAAATCATCTACCCTAGTTGAATAAACCTATAATGTGCATAATAGGTAATTATTACCCATATGAAGATATAGAACATTGACCAAGAAATATGACATCTTGAAGTAGTTGGACATCGTTACATTGAGACATTCAATATTCGATTCTCTTAACATGTAAAAATATCTCTGATGAGCACTTATAGAAGCTCTGTTCAGCCCTCAAGAATTCTAAGTTGATGTCACTTATGCTGAAGTAAACCATCTTGAGATAGACCATAAGTAATTAGATGTGGTTGTCTCTTCTACAAAATATGATAGGGATACTGTGATACCATGACACATCAGGCCCTTATATATGTATGTTTTCCTTGATGAAATTGAAATATTTTTATCTTTCATTGAAAACTGATTGAGTGTAAATATTATTATGATAAAAACACTTCAATTCTTTTTCAATATTTAATTAAACCTATCTCTATATCATGTGACACTTCAAGGGTAGGAAAAATAGAGTAAAAGTCCCACATCTAGATCAATCTCAGAACTGAAGTTTGGGTCCCAATGTTCACCTCTAAATTAATGGTCATCTAGTAGGAATGAACCTATAATTTATTTATTATAAATTCTTGGTTTCACCTACATGATAAGATACATTCATTATATAAACAATGTATTTTTTACAGTGTCAATTGAAAAATTGGGACATTATGTGGTGATAAATGTTTGCTTGAATCTTGCGAGGCTCAATAAATTGAAGAATGATTTTATCAGAGAGAATGTAAGAATCCCATGATAGATGATTTTTATTAGGTTAACACCCTAAATGGTTTAGAAACAACATTGACCAAACCGTTCAAGGGGATCAGTGATGAATATATGGTAACCATCAACTAGATTGATGTTTTCAGTTCAATATTGGTCAGGTACTCTTCAACCATCATGATATCAGTAATTTTGTTTGAAATTGGACATACAAAAGAGGTCTATGATCCTCTTATTGGTGGTGGAGCTTCCAGTGGAAATCCTCTAACTTTATCCCCATGAATTTAGATGACCCCAACATCATCATTTATATTTGGATGATTTTTTTACCACCTCTAAGGAACTGCGATATATTTACCTCTGAATCTCAGAATATCATTTTTTTCTAAATATAAAGATTACACTTAATCAATAGTATATACCTATGTGGGTATGGAGGGGGAGGAAGAGAAAGAGAAGGAGGATTATGACCACAAAGATTCTCCTCAATCATTCAAGGAATCTGTCTTTAGCACCAGTAATGAACTTTGATCGATATATTTAGACAAAGAGGAAGGAATGAAACCCACACAGGTTAGTGAAACCATTACCCTCAAAGAACATGAGTTACATAACTTATTCTTTAAGTATCATTGATATGTGTTCACCTGTAATTACATATAAATTTCGGGCCTTGATCTTGATGCACCACCCATCATGTGGGCCTACAAAAAATCATCATGGTTAAAAGTAAGCATCTATAAGATAACATCTAACTCAAGATTGAAAATTCAATTCAAAATTTTATAGTCTCATCAAATGCAACACCATCCAGGATGTACAATATCTAAAATTCCTATAAAATAAATTCATAGTCAAATGAAAATGGGCAGAAAAAAGGTTTCATCAATTTCGAAGATCTCAACCAGCACAATCCTAACTATGACTTATTGTTTTCAATTATATAACTTATGATAGATGTAATAGTAGGATATGAATACCTCAACTTCATGGATGGTTACACATGATAAAATCTAATAAAAATTTCCCCATAAAAAAATAATCCACTTCCTTTAAGGAACTCAAGGATTATATTTATATCCAGCAATACCCTTCGGCCTAAATATTGTAAGTGTTGCATTGTAGCATTCCAAGAGCTGCATATTCAAACCCTTCCTAGAAATGTATTTTAAATGCTATGTTGATGACCTAGTGGTGAAATATTTGATAATTTATGACCGTATTTCTAACATTGAGATAGTTTTCAACAAACTGTGATACCATATCCTAAAAACAAACCCCCTAAAACGTCCTTTCATTATAACCTCGGGAATGTTTTTTGGCTTTTTAGAATTCCATAGTGTCAATAAGGTCAATCCTGAGAAGGAAAATGATACCCTTGATATGTTACCTCCTTGGAACCTCAAGGAGTTGAGAGGACTATAAGGACACCCTATCAATATTCAATGCTTTATGGAGAACATGTTGGGAACTTCTTTCCCTCCACCAATTTGATGGAAAAAGGTTCTATGTATCAATGGAATGAAAACTATCAAGATCTGTTCGATAGAATCAGGAATAATGTTTTGAGTCCACTAGTGATGTAGATTATTTTTTAAGGAAAACTTATTATCTTATATGTGATAGCCTTGGAGAGATGATTGGTCTATTTCCTTTATTAAAAGAATGATGCTGGAAATGACAACAGCCACTATTATCTGATCTAAACCATGATAGATATTGAGTTTCATTATTCAAATATCAATAATAACTGTCTATAATTACTATTTTCAATTCATAAATCAAGGCACTAATTCAGACATCACATATTCTATTTGGTATATCAAACTGAGCCACTCAAGTAATACTAAAAGGCCCTATGTTTACAGGATGTTTGTCATGGTTTTAATTAATCTTGTAGTATTTCAATATCGTGTTCATAGCACATAAATAAATAAGGGGGAAAATTTTGGAAAACTTCCTTGTATATCATACTTCTTTGTAATAAATTCACACGAATACCAATCTTCTGGATAGAGAGATCATATCTATCCAACAATCCCCTAGAACATTGGAGATATAATTTGATGACATGTTAAGAATCCCAACATGAAAAGGGATGTAATTCCCCATGATACATAAATTTGGGTTGGGAGTTAACCTTATATCTAAAGAAAAGGTTGTTTTGATTTATTATTTCCTGTTGGAAGAAGGTTTCACTAACAATGAGGATGAATAACAGGACCTTATTCAGGTTAAAAACTCATGATTCAAATACCATTTCCCAATCTTAATGTCAATGTAAACTCATATATGGTAATCTAGTAGGTTAATACTGATTATGGTATTAAGAAAGAATAACTGATCAACCTTCTTGATTATATCCGAGGATTGATGGATGAATTACCCTCAGAGAAAAAACTAAATCATATCCCACACTCATAGAATACTTAAGAAGATGTATAGAGAACTAAAGCTAAAAATTTTATAGATCTAGATATTGAAAAAATGGTCATCAACATTACACATTGCATAATGGTTTCATCATTTATTCAAAGTAGTATAAAATAGATCAATGAGTTCAATTATAATATTGAACAATATAATCATATGAATGGTTGGATGATTCCTACTTTGGACTATCTCAAAAGTTAAACTCTTCCATCAAAAAAAGATGAAAAATATCATATCTGATGGTGGGAAGTTAATTTTACCCTTTATTATATCCCATGTCATTAGAAGGTCATTATAAATGAGGCATTGAAAAAATTATTCTTAGATGAATTTATGGACAGTAGAATATTATCATTATGGAAGATGTCCATGATGGTGCCTATAGTTCCCATAAATCAGGAACCAATGATTTCTTATCAAATAAAAATTCTTGGATATATATGTCCTTAAATGACAAAATATTGTAAAAAATTACCCCAAAAATTTCTTTATCATGTGCATTTCAATTTCATCCATCAACCGCAATAGTTATTGCACACCCAAAAATACATTGGTTCATTATCTATGTGAGGAATTTATATTTTGGGACCATTCCCACGTACGACAGCCATGCAGTTTGAATATATCATCAATTCTACAAATTTATTCTCCAAATGGGATAAATTAATACCCCTCAAAGAATCTAATAAAAAATCATTATAAAAATATCGATGACCAAAATCATCACCAAGTTTGGTTTCCCTTAAAAAATAATGATAGACAATGGAACCAAATTTTATTCTTTATAATTAAATGGATGTAAATGGAATGTGACATTGAGTCCAACCAGTAATTCTACTATCATACAAGAACAAATGGACATATAAAGTATTTCAATAAAACCTTATTGAACATAATCCAAAAAATGGTGATTAAGGATAATAAATATTGGCCCAGAAACCTTATATAGTCTTTGTGTCCCCACTATACAATAACCCATACTTCTAGGAAGGTAACCTTCTATTTCGCTTGTATATGAGACAAAAGAAAATTTTTCTATCGAAGTCCAATTTCTTTAACCACACATTAGCATTTATGATTAGTTTTTTGAAAATGAGTAGTCCTAGAAGAGTTTGGAAAATTTTAAAGGGATTGATGAGAAGATACTGCACTCCTTGTATCATTTAGAGTTTCTCTAAAATCAAATAACTCAAAATCTAAAAAAGAAAGTTCACATTTTTTCATTACTATAAGGGGAACATGTTTTCTTCCTCTTTACCCAAATGATAGCTAGGAATAATTTTCTAATGCTTGAAAAAATGGGAAATACCTATTTGTACCTATTAGTTCCATTCCCATAGAGTATATTTATTTATCATCCAATATGACAAGCATACTATTCCACATTCTATTGAAATTTTTATCAAGAAATATTTCATAGGATTAACATCATTTGGTTCTAGTGCTTTGAAAAAAAACTAAAAGACATAATTTATCTTCACCACATGATTACAATCTGCAGAGAGTAGTCCTTGTTACTTGGTCCTAAAAGGCAACCAATATCATGAGAGTCATATGGTGTTAAATTTTACGACAAAATTTTTATCATATGATGTTAAAATTTTGTCTTAACCTATGAACTGATCATAGAATTCATAGGGAGACAAGACTAGGAAGACTTGATAGACGAGCAAGGTATGACTCTTATGAGATGATTTCTTAAACTCCTGGGAAAATATTATAATGAGATGATTTCCCAAACTCATTGGAAACTCTAATTATAATATTATTTCCCAAACTACTTGGAAACTCTCCTTATGAGATGATTTTATGAACATATAGGTTTCTTTTAATACATAATATCCAAAACTATTATTTTCACTCCTCCCGTGGAATAATGTATCATTACTACATGACATTTAACTACATGAAATTATAATAACTATATGTGTAGTGATTCTCATTTTTATGAGATAACTATTGACACATGGTTTCCTTGTCAAAGGACTATCCGCAAAACAAAACAAAAAAATATTTCCCCATTCATTACATATGAGTTAGAATAGTGAATGGAATCTTTACCCTGAACTATATATGAATTAATTCTTATTTCCACAAGACACATAATGAGAGATAGACTTTTTATCTTATGTCGAGCCATAAATTTTGAATCCTAGTTTGACTTCCTTCACTAGTGTTTGACTCCATTCCATTCATTCACATCAGATTCAACATTACCAACTGATGAATCCACTCAACATAGGCTGTTTTTAATTATTTAATTCCCCAACATTCTTTTAATACCACATGTATTATGTAAAACCCTAATTATTCCTTTTTTTTTAAAACCATGTATGTCTCATATGGGCTTAGGAATATTTTAAAAGGACTTCTCTCCTGGTCATGTCACTTCATAGTCCAAGTACCATGGCCTTAAACTATGTGTAATTCATTACCGTTGTGTTTATGAAATTCCAGAATTTGTACCTCTTATTTACGTAAGGTAACCAACATCTTTTCTTCATGAAAAACCCACATGGTTGAAGTACCTATCATACAATTTTAAAGTGTCTATTGTTATGGACCTCACCTGAGATAACCCCCATTATCAGTGTTGTTCTCCTACCACAACTATATATTAGAACTATGTATCAATTGATTCTTATTATAATAGTGTATGTAGTGATTATCGGATTATATATCTTATCCAGACCACAATATGATAAAATTCACCCCCCAACATAAGAACTTGATCAGTGTGGGGAATCTATCCTAGAACTACATGTGGCTTGATTCTCATCATGATGAGATACATAGGGATGCATAGATTCTATAAATATGTCCCATATTGAAAACAAAAAATGTCCCACCACACTCATATGTATGATCTATATTTTTATGATAGATTATGGGGAGGGTTATTATTTCTTTTATGGACTGTTATTAATAAAGCATTTCCCTCCTACATATGAACCAAACCTATGCAGATATATTTCCCAAGAACTACGTGTGGATTGATTTCTATTAAAAGGGATATATAGAGATGATTAGATCCAAAATCCTCGGTCATTTAAAAAATAATCCCTTCATTACATATGACTCAGAACTATTTAAGGAACACTCTAACCATTCTTGTTTAATTCTGTCATTCATGCACTTGTTATACTCATGCACATTCATTTCAAAAATCACACTTCATGTCTTGGGGAACTGATATCGTCATAATATTTATTTAGATATTGGTAATGAGAGAATACGAGTCCAAATGAATTTTTTTTGAATATACATAATACATTATAAGAACGTCTTTTCATAATATGACCCTAAATATGTCCTTTCAATCAATGGAATTTTCATCACCACTAGAAAGTCCTCCCATCTATGTACACATTGAATACATCATAATGTAAACCTATTCTTGAATATGGTTTATGGATATCCATTACATGGCTATCCAATCCCACTCCTTTGAATTTAGGATCCCCAAGGATGTCTTACAACCTTCCCCCCCCCCACAACAAAAAAAATTGTAGCATTCTTGGTCAGATCACCATGAAATGGCCGGTCCAAGATGCAAAATGTTAAAAGCAACACCATACATCCTTTTCATATGGTGTTAAATTACGATAAAAAATATTTGTTACATTATGTTTAACTATATATTTAACATCCCTATCATCTAATGTAAAACAATGTATTTTTGTGATCCTAGTCTAAGAGAACCGCCGATCTAGGTGCCAATTTCTCATCCCACCATGAATCTAGAAATATGTGTGGCTTGATTCTCATCGTAATGAGATATGTAGTGATGCATTAATACGTCATCTAAGGCATAACAAAAAAAACAAAATTGATCATATTTTCCAAACTGAGATATAAGTATAATATTCTATTCTTGATTATGGTCAACATCACTATAAATGCCTCCAACATAATCCAGAAACCTTTCATTCACATACCACACATCATGGTTTCAGGAAAACTCATATCATCACTAACCTCCCATGAATAATAGTAATAAGAGGATATAAATCTAAAGTAAACCTTTGTTTTGAATAAGCATAATACTCTTTAAAACATTGATTTACATAATAAAACATAAAATATGTCCCGTCAATCAAAGGAATTTTCTTACATAGGAGGAAATATACTTATCTCTGTATTACCTAAAAACATCACAATTAAAGTCACTTTTTAAACAAGGTTCATGATCATTCCTTGTGTAATTGTCCCATTTCTCTCTTTAGATGCAAAAACTCCAATATTAGGACATAAAATTTTCCTCCTCATATCTATAAACTATTGGATCACACTTGGCCTGTATGTCGTATTTGGTTCATCATTCCCATAACTTATGGTCAAAATAGCTCGATATAAAACATCATTTTCATCAGACTAGCATCTAATACCATAAACTACGAACTAGCTGGAAATCATTTTTTTTCATTTTCTGAATCCATTTTAAGGGGTTCATGGTACCCATACATCCCTTAAACCCCTTCTCTACATCCGAACGAAAAACACATTTCAAATTTCAAAATCATGTCACCGCCAACCTCCTCGATCTTCAAACCCGTATCATCATCATGTTCCCACGATCGTATCAAGTCTATCAGCAAATCCCGCGACAGAATTGACATACCTCACGCCGCGCACCACACGTCAATCCAATAGCCCGCATGCAAATCAAACCACCGTCACACGCCACACATTCACCGGAACACCGGCGAGATGCACCGGCTCTCGTCGTCGTCATCACCAGTGATCATCGTGGTCGTCCCTGGAAAACATCACAAAAAAACAGCATGTCGCCGACGAGAGAACCCAGCCATCTTCATCCATCGATGTCGTCAAACAACAACCGATCTACACCATTCAGACATCATCCCAACACCAGAACGCCGGTGAGCTTCACTGACACCCATCATCACGCAATCACCCGCACCGGCAACGAGAAACAGCATCACCGCCAGTGGAACCTTTCACCGATTTCAACAAGGCAGAAACCCTCGTCACTGGTATCAGCGAGGTAGAAACCCTCAGCACAAAACCACTGGATCCATCCACAAAACACAACACAAAACAGAAAAACAAAGAAAACACCCAAGGAATGAAATAACCCACCGCAACCTGACAAACCAACCGCGTCAACCATAGGGAAATCCCAGTGAACTCACATGGGAGGAGGCAGAAGAGCCGTCGACGCATGAGCGTGGCCCTCAAATGCGAATAAAACCCCACCGGACAAAAGACAGCTGCCGAGATCTGATCCATGGGCACTCCAGAGAGTATGCCATCACCAAGACCGGTCTTACACCGGTGGACCAGAACCAGCCACCACTGACACCCAGGAGCATCTCACCACCAGAGCGAGGACCGCGAAATGTCACTACAGCAGCAGAGATCCACCACCAACCCACCGAGTGCAAGAAAACCCTAGATCCACAGCGGAGGATCCAGTCATAGCGAGAGAGAAGAAACCTAGAACGAGAGCCCCTTATGGGCGCATAGTCTCATGAACTACCAACTAAAGTGGCACAATACTCACCGAGATGAAATCCCACAAATGGAACCCTGGGTAAGTGTTTTGTTTTAGCTTTCTAAATATTTACATCGCATTATTTAAGAAAAATCGCGCTATTATTTTTTGAAAAGTAACAATTTTTTGGTTGAAAACCCATAAAGAGAAGCCAATTAAAAGATTAATCTTACTCTCTAAGTTATATTTATATCTGAATTATGAAAAATTATTGTGATAAAGAAAAATAAACAATGTTTTTTGGGTCTGTCATGCGGCTTTATCAATAGCCGGACTATGCTCACAGGGTCCCAAGACCGTAGAAAGACATAAATAATTTTTCTATTCCTATCATTGTAATTAAAACACTTTGACACAAGGGAATTCTGTCAAATGATCCAAATTTAGTGTAATGTAATAATTTTTGGGAAAATAGGGACAAATTCATAGATAGATGAGGAAAAAATATTTTTCATTCATTGAGAAAAAGTCACATGTTAGAGTCTCTATGTCATACTTTATAGATGACTATAAACATAACATTGGAGTTTTGGAGGAACTCTTGATCCTTTCCAATAGCCTGCTAAAGCCTATAAATACTGTCAGTCTTAGCCTCCTAGATAAGGCATTGTTCTTCTATTATGGTCACATTGGTAGTCATTCCCTTAGCTAGAACCTCTTCCAGTTAATGGTGATGTTGTATGATCTCCCCTCTAGTGGTACCCATATCTTGTTGGATATATAATATTTGAAGGACTTTCTCATAAAACTGTTTCACGTACTCCTCCAACTTCTTAGTGTGATTGATCTCCACTTGAAATTTTTTAGCTTAGGTATCATTATTTTTTTAGAATTCTTGATTTAATATGGAGTATATAGTACTCATATTCTCTCCCTCCCATTTATAAAAAATTTCCTTCACAGTATAGTGGGTCACGCGACAGTCAAATCCACTATACCCAAACATGTGAAACATTCTCTAGAGCAGATGAAGTTGTGATGGTAGATCCTCCATTGGTTTATTCAAGACTAACTCTCAAATATATTTCCATATGGACTATAAACATACCCAAATAACATTAAAATCCTCCTAGTTTTTTGAAGAGATAATCTCAATAGCAAAGTTATACTTTGGGATTAATTACCTTATACAAGTATCTTGTGTTGTCATTTATTGAGTAATTTCAACCTCTCCATGCTCTATTAGTTGAATTGGGGGTGAGGTTTCCCCTTTAGGTTTGACTAGTGACGCTGATGTCTCTAAAAGATGGATGAAATTAATCATCAACATTGGAATACAACTAGGAAAATTGTAAAAGGAAAACAAAGTAGTTGATGAAACCCAATCATTATCAGATTAACTACATGAATTGATACCAATCGTTAATCCATGACTTTATTGGTTTGAATTGGTATCTCCTGATGTGGAGCATCTTACTGAGTTTTCTCAGGACCCTCTATAGATGGCCCATGTGAATCCATCACTTAGGAACCTCCTTAAGCTAGTTCTCCTTCCACAATAGGAGAAGAAGGGGCCTTGGTTCCTTGTTCATGGATCACCTTAGTAATGTTTTCTATAGACAAAGTCAAACATTTAAATATCACTAATTTAAAACATCATACATAAGGAGTTCAGACGTCTACGGAAAAAAATGGGAAAAAATCATGTCCATCCAATTCCCTATCAAAGTCCTCGATCTCCCCTATAGTGGAGGGAATATTTATGTGTTTGAAAAAATATTCAAATTCAATTAATTCATTATATAATTCCTCATAACTATTATCATCCTCAACAATAGGGATATATGAGACATTTGGCTTATGACCCAAATTGAATCTATTGTTAGACTAATTGACTAGCTTCTTCGAAAATAATAACCATTTTGGGACCTTGTGAACTTGGATCAACATCGATACCTTCAATGAAAAACCTAAGATCCCTTATATCCTATTCTAGGGAAGAGGAAGGGAAAACGATTTTTGTTGTAGGGTCTTCCAGTGTTTACGGGAGATCAGAAACACAATACGAAGAATATGTTAGTAATTTATAGATAACAACTTATAATGAAAATTTAACATTTCCAAGATGATAATCTCCCTCTAAATTAGTAGGAACCGATGTGGCCTCATACCTTGACAATCCTTCTAATAAAGGGACAGAATCAGTAATAGGAATATTCCCCTCATCTAGAGTATCTACCATAGTTCTCCGGGTATCATCTCTAAGCCCATTGACTGAAGAGAGGGGAGTAGATTCTGTAATCCACAAGTAGTATCATATTTATATTCTATTAAAATTGAGAATAAATGATGTGGGGAAAACCAATCACAACTATAAATGTTCTTGGAAAATGTATTCATTCTTCTCTACTAATTCAGCTCATACTAAGAAGTAATGCCACTTTCTTCCAAAAACACTGGTACTAGAGGAGGAAATAAGTAATGTAACCTCTCTATATCCAACTCCATGAGTATTTGGAAGGGGTAAAATTCCTCTGACTCGGGAGTAAATCCCTTAGCCCTTATAGGGGTTCCCGTTGGAAAATATTTTAGAGACTCCACCATTGGAGTCTTTTTCTTAGCCCTTTGTGAATCAAAGATATATAATTCAGAAACAGAATGTTATTTTAAAATAAAAATGGGGAAATATAGAGGGAAGAGAAAATAATTCATCATACATAAACAATTACAATCAACTGATCACATTCATTAGTGTATTGGCTATCCATCCCCTCAATATCATCCCATTCAATCATATCATTCAATTGATTTGTAGAAGGAATTCGGTTTTTTGTGTTGTGTATGATAGTTTCCCACTCCCGTATATACTTCACCACCTCAATAGGGTTAGAATTATAGTGGAGGATAGGGGGTTATCAATTGTCCCCAATCTCTAGTATATGAAATCCATCATGAAGAAATAACCAAAAATCTTTGGCATCATAAGGATTTTCCTTTGTAACATCCTTACCCAATAAGACACTAAACTGGTAGCTAGAAATGTCTCAATAAGGCATCAATCATGCTTCCTCAAGTGGATTAGGCTTCTGACTAGTAGCGAGGGTCTAAGGGGGTGATTTTGGGGGGACTATACCCTCATGGTCAAAGTAGCACAGTGATATATCAGGAAATAAATAACAGACAACAATAGAAGCAGTAATGAAGAAATATATAGCAACATAAGAATAATTTAAAATGAATAAGAGATTTAAATTCCATTATAGAATGATGAATTAATTTATAAATTATGATACATAAACTCAAATAGTAGACATACTGTTGGAAATAGGAATGATTCTCTCATTCATCTAGGTTTTAGATGTCGATGTGCATGGTTTTTTCTGCATTTTGATTACTTCACGAGCTAGGTCATAGATCTAGTTTAGGCAATGGATGTATATTTTCATAGTCTCTATTCAGAGCCAAAGGTTATTTTGAATTTATAACCACGATTGTAACTAGTTTTTTAATTCTACAGATACTAGTTTATTTTTCTTTCTTTTATGATTTGAAAGTTGTCCCCATTAAACCTCAAAGTGGGTTTTCTAAAAATACGGAAAAGTGATTTGGAGGATTTAGAAACTTGAAATAGTGAAATACATGAATAAAAAAATAAATAAGTGCTTCAAGGGTGAAATCCATGAGTATCCAGAGCTCCAGATCAGTCCTATGCTTATAAATCCCATGTACAAGCAAGACAACAAAAGAAATAATCCATGGGCATGTTAACATGAGATCTTCTCAGGTACCCCAAAGTAATGGTGACCCGAACAGGGTTTCAGACAAAATCCCAGTAGGACACCACCAATGGTGTCTATAGATAAATATTGTCTATGTATATAATGTAAATAACTATATAGGTTAAATGAAAATAAAACAAAGTTGAATAATAAATACCGGTCGGCTTAGGTTCCATTAGGAAACCTAAATGACTTTACCAGCTTTAGCCCATAGATAGAATGAGTGTCTGATCAGAAACAACATATATATAGTATATATAAATATATTATTTATATATTTCATCCAATTATATAAACCATGTATGTACAGACGTCAGTGTCCATATACTTGGAATATTAGGTTCTGGCTGGACCAAGGCATAACTCAGTCATTCATAACTAGTCTGAAAGTGCCTACAAGCACCAACTGAGGGTTCCTTCCCCACATCTCATAGTGACTGGGAGACATCACACTAATCGCTTTAGAAAATGTGTGTTCCATAATTTAAACACTTGAAATAGCGAGGGTGTCATCATGTCAACACTTAAAGAAAGGGACATGGTGCATTTTGATCCCTACAAAAATAGTTTCATTGGTATAAGACACCGTTCTCAACACTCAATGTAAGAAAGAGTGAGTTTCCAGGGAAAAAATAACTCTTACCATAATTTCAAAACCTATATCAAGGGATTAATCATATTTACAATAATATCCATGTGTAATTACCTCTAATGTTTTATATTCATCAAGATAGAAGATATCTAAGGGAATTTCAATTAATTTTAAGTGAAAAACATTCAAGAGGAGTGTTCTTTCCACCCATTAAATTTAATAAAATTCATATAGTTTTTCTTATGTATATATAGAAAATAATTAGTCATACCCACTAGTACAATTGCATTTAATATAAACCATTCAACTTAAATAATCCATCTCATTTATCAAACAAAGGTTTTTTAGAATTAATTCATTCCAACCCATATAGATGGTGGGTTCTACTTGAAACCATTGGTCACAAGGAAGATCATTCCCCATTATTCAATCCATTTGATATTATCAACGAAGATTATGCACTAAGTATGTCATATGACAAAAAATAAAAAAATATCATAGGAAATAACTAAATAAATATGTCCAAAAAAAGATATAAAATATAAATATATGCTTTTTAATTTAGAAGAAAAGCCGCCTCAACTGAGGGGTTTTGTTATAAAACATGACAATTCTAATATACAATTCATTCAGCTCAACCAAGTAACAAATAAAAACGAATAGCTCAATTTATTAAAATAAAGTGTTTAGTAAGCTACCAAATATGAAAAAACAATATCATGGTTCAAAATGGTACTCAAGAGGTGTTATCATCAATTAGGTGATAACATATAAGGGAAATTACATTTATAAATCATACCAAGAACTTATGAGGTTCCTGGAGTTTAATGGACAATTACTTAACAGATTCATCCCACATACAATCCAATTAAAATGATTTTAAAGTCATCCCATTAATTTAATGATTTAATTTAAAATGATTAATTCAAGATGGCACACCCAAGGGGTGTACGCGATCGAGGTTGGGATGCTCAAATTACTGAACAACAATCAACAAGTATATATCAATGTGCATATGACACTTTCAAAATAGAAGACAAATTTTTGGATGACACACAAAAAAGTACATCAAATGGAACAAATGAAACAATTATAAATCAATAGAAACTTGGAGAAAGAGCTATAGACCACATAAATTCTACTTAGGTTACTTTACTCATCTAATATAAAGGTTTGATTCTTTATGATTTAGAAGTAATTAAATAAATTGAAATCTCACTAGAAAATATGGAAAATAGCCTCATACTAAAATAGTACAGCATACCGAAATAGAGAATTTGAAATAAAGAAAGAGGAATCAACAGCTTATAGATGTGTATTCAACATAACAGACAACATATGAGTCAGAGTCTAGATCTATGATATTTCAAGATCACTAGGTTGAGAGGAGGATAAACCCATGAGAGAGGATAGAGATCATCACCTGGATAGAGGAGAATAAAGAAATAAGAAAATAGTTTTAAAGGTTCATTAATGAAAAAATGACAATTTCACCCTCAAAACTGGATTTCAAAGTTGGGCTGCATGGATTGACCAAACCGTGTGTCAACAGTGATGCTCCTTCTTCTTAAGAACCACCCCCTACATGGTTGTACCACATGGTTTGAAAAACAATAAACCAACCATGCGCTAAACATTTCACACACACTATCCAAATGAAACTAAGAGTTTGTGTTGGATACATAGTTTGGGAAACCATGTACTTCCCATGCTAAACACTTATACACAGATATAGAAGTCACAAAGTTTTCACTAGTTTTCTATATGTTTTTAGAAAAACCTTGCACCCATACTAGTATACCCATAATTGAGTTTCTAGGGACCAAAAATCTCATAACTCAATGGAACATTTGCCAAACCCCTCAAGACCTTAACTAAGTGTAAAAGAATTTTGACCATTACAACTCATAGAATTACATTCTGGAGCTTGGTCCAATGAACATCCAATCAACCAAATGCCAAAAATTAAATTTCCATCAGAATTATACCTTGTCTAAAGACACGGGTCATTACGACCTCCCCACCTTATAAACTCTCATCCTTGAGAAGAAATTAGGAAACAATGAAAATATCCACCAACTAACTTGGGCTATGATTTTTCATTCAAATGGTTGCATTGCATTTCCAATTCCCAATGTACGTATAACCTTACTTTTGCATACGACACTTAATCCATTAAAACCCGAGATATAGTTTTTTTCTAAACTAAAAGCTAAAAAATGTTTCTTAACCAATACTTTTAAACATTTCAACAATTTAAAAGATAATATCAAGTGCCAATTATAAGACAAAAGCACTTGGTACCTTTTTTAAGTAAATCATCATGTAAAAAATGTAAGTCTTATCAAAATTCATTTTTAGACATTAATAATTTATTGACATACCAACATAATAAGTCAATTTATCACATAAATTACATTTAATAATAATAAGTTATAATAAATAAGGTGGATTATGAGGTTTCCCATAAGCAAACCTGGTTCGTCAGAAATAAACCCTATACCATTTATTTAATAATTAATGTTTAAAAACACCCATAGAAGGTTTTATAATAAGAAACATTCCCTAGGTGACCTAATTGGGTCTATTTTTTAATTTTAAAATTTAATCTTACATATCATCATGTTTGTGTGATAAAGTCTAAAGATATTATAGTGGAAACCATCATCAATTTAAATTTATAAACTAACCTATATGGGTATTATTTGATAAAATTTTAATTCCATAACTAACCAAATAGGGTCGAGTTATGTAAAAGCTTCGTAAGAAAGAAATTTAGTTCTGATTAAACTTAAATAATTTTTACATTTATAACCATCTCAAATTATATCATGGTCATATATAATAGTTTAGTTTTATGGGTTTCCATCTCCATTTTATAAAGCGCCCATATATTTTATAGATCGAAGGCTAATTTCTATTACATAGAAACCAATTCAATTTAAAAATTGAAATTTAGTAGATTTTACATTTTGACAACGATCTCTAGATATACAAAAAGATAAAAAGATGGTACAATAGACTAGTTACCTTTCCCCAATTTATAAGGCACCAACAAACCATAAAACTGAAGACTTGATCCCATTTAATATCAACCAACTTATTCAACACGTGAAACTGATTATATAAAAAAAATCATAATTAGGCATGCTATCACAAGCAGTAAACACAAAAAAACATGCTAATGAGCACATAAGCATAATGAATAGACAAGACATGGTAAATAATTAGGTGGCATGGCATATAATCACATAATCATGGAAGCATATTAACACGCTAAATAAATCAACCAAGCATATTATATAAACAAAAATGGTAATGAAATACGTAAATAGGAACAAAACTAATCATGTCCCTAAAATACCTAACATGGTATATAACAACATGGGTAATAGAAAACAAGAAACATCATCAAAATTATTAATCAACCAATAAATAAAACTACATGGAACAGAATATGCATGAAATTTGAATTTGTATGTGCCTATAATGATGCATGTAATTATACTTCCTCTTGATTCCATACCAAGGAAAAAATACCATAAATTTTATAAATCAGCAAGGAGTGAAAAGTAAACCATCCACTCACAGTGAAATCAAATTCAACTATAATAGAAAACATCATGAACAACGATACCAACCTTGGACACTAGGAATTTTCCCTATGGGTGATGTGATCACTCCCAGACACAACTATTTACCAAGCACCGATACATTCCTAGTCTCTTGTCTACCAGCCCCGAACTGTATGATAAAGGAAAAAGAGAAACCACTGATACCACTTTGTAACATCCCAGCCTGACTAAATAGAAAACTACTAGCTAGACCAGTCTTCATAGGGCCTTAAGCGCACCTCCCTATTATCCCAACTAGTTTAAATACCCTAAGGGGGGTGGGGATTACGTTGTGAAATATTAAAAAAACTTCCCCTTTGGATATTGTTTTTTCGTTAAATAAATATATCTTCTCTCTCTTTGCGTTAGAAATGTATGAACATAAATGAAATCTTGCATGAGACATAATTATTTTTACTTGTTTCACCCTCATTTGGCTATATCCAAGGAGCATACAATAGTAATGCACTGATTTACAAAATCTACTAAGTCTCACTACCAGAACACATAGTTCGGGATAAATAAATTTCATTACCCCTTCTCACTACATTCACATTGTTTATAGAGATCTCAATTATTTATAAGGGTCACTCTCTAAATATATCCTTCGATGTCTTAGTATTAGTCTAAGGGATCACCTACTTCATCTTCCTTTGCTCACTACTTGAGAAAGGATCCACACATAGTTTATGCACATGAAAGTCCCTTAATTAATAATAATGAATACATTCTTAGTTATAGATAATATCTATGTTGAAGTTATGTTTTCACTCAGTAGATGATATCCACTTTTCCATGTATTGTTATTTTTCATAAAATTCATTCATGAATAGTTTATCTCCCTCTACAAATGTCCTTTCTCCCTCTATGAACTATCTTGTATCCTATGTAAATTACCTTGAATCCTCTACAAAATGTGATGCACTGTGTGGTGAGATTTCTTCATAGAAAACGTTTTCTTCATAGACCACCCCTACTTCGTGGATGACTGATGCCTCATGGACCACCTCCGCTACATGATCCCTTTTCTCTTTATGAGTTATCGAGCCCTGCAAACCCCATTTGAGAACTATCATCATGAACTCATGTAAATTTCTATAATTTATGTATAATTTTTTTATTATATGGAATTATTTATAAACCAGTTGTTGAGATGATGTGTGATTCCGAGGCCTGGAGTTCCCTGAATGGTCCATAATAAAATTTTAAGCTTTAAATAGCATGTGTGATTGGTTTTCCTGAAAGAGTGGAATAAATCTTAAAAGGGTTCCTAGATCAGAAATTTGAGGGCACCATTACATTCCAGTTGGCAGGTTTACCCAATAAAAGATCTATGTTTAGTCGGCATAGGCCTGTAGTGAGAAAACCCAAAAATGGGGTAATCGTAAATAAAATAATTTTATATCTCAAATTCATATAACCCACGAACAGTGACCCAGATTAAAAATATAAGACCACCATTGAGCTCATGAGGGTATTATATCCTTAGGAGATCCTAACATCGGCCAGCGCGGGCTAATAATGGAAGTTAGTTTTTTTCTGTAAATAAAATAATTAAGTAACAATTATTTTATTGTCAAATCCATATAACTCCTAAAAAATAACTTGGATTGGAAATACGAGAGTAATATTGAGCTACTAAGGGTGTGTTCTTCTTATTCATAGGATAACCTCGATTGGAGGAGGTCAAGGGTGAAAGTGAAATTTTTAACTTTTTGAAAAGGTTCATTTAAATGAATGTGCAGGTGGGATTTTTTAACTTTTGAACTGGTGATCAGATCGAAACTGTGAGGGCACCGTTGAACTTGGAAATCCGGAATTCACCAAGAAATGACATAACTTCATCCGATAAGGGTCGAGAGGAAAATATTTTTTTCCTAATTTTTGAGAAAATATCAAAATAATTTAATGGAATTATTTTTTTATTTCTCATAGTTGTGTGGTGGATGGCGACGCTGTAGTGCAATGATGAGGAGGAAACAAGGAACAATATGGGTGGGACAATAATTAATTATTGAAACCGTGACCATGTTTTTTTAATGACTCATTAAATGTGGCTTATTAAATGTGCCCTATTAAATGATCCTCAATTAATAGACACAACATCGATGTGTTTTTATTTATTTTTATTAAAGCAACACGTGGTAGAATGGGGAATTAAACTACGAGGATTCTCTGACGAACCACCAATAGTTTCCCGCCCCAATGAAGAATGAAAAACACTAGCAAGACTTCACCATATTCAATGTTCCACGAAGAATGGATCCATAAGGGACACCAACATCGTGAAACCTCCGGGGAGAATGCTTCGACATAGAACGTTAATAGGGTAGAGGGTTGCTTAATTTTCAATGTTCTTCCCTACTTTTTTTTCTAGAAATGACAAACATGGATCAACCCATAAATAATTTGATACATTAATCATGTGTTTATATGGGAGGGTGAATTTTTATTGGGATTTATCATTTAGGATTCAAACCTTTCATCAAATGATTGAACTTCAACCCTCGTACTTCCATCATTCTTAAACTCTCACGTGGAGGGAACAGGCCCACATGAACAAGGTATGAGACCTCCACCATGGTTATTTATTGTGAATTTTTCATGGATGATTTCTCAAAATAGTGGAGAAATGTTATTGAGATTTTCATAGTGAAGGTGGTGGCCTAGAGATTCTATAGATGTATTTGACATGAATAACGAACCACCTGATCGCGCCCGATGGTCCTCTGAAGGTTCTGCCACCGCACCGGCGGTGGCACCGGCAGCGATGACGGCGGCACACAGCGGCATCAACAGTGATGGTAGTGGCACACTGCGACATCGGTCATGTTCTGGATGGGGACCAAGGTCCACTAGCATGCCACCCTTCGGTGCTGCTTAGAGAAGCGGCCTGATCCTGCTGCCTGGGTGCGTGAAAAATGGCCGGTCATTCTGGTCGGCTACATGGAGCTTCCACGGTCTCTTGACCATGATGAGGAGGCTACCCCACATTGACCGTGGGGCAGGACAAGGGCTGGACGTGGTTGTATTCCACGTCCCAGTCCGGAGGACTGGTCTGCCTTCGGTGGGCCAGACTCACACCGCTGAGCCGGACCCGTGACTCACCGAGCTGAACCCACCACTAAGCCATACCTGTCCTTTCGGGCTGGACCTATGGTCCAAATGGTTTGGCAGGTATGGAACCATGTCGGACCCTCTATGTACCCCTAGACCGGTTTGGGTCTGGTCGGACTGATAGGGTCGGACCATACCAACACCCAACCGTCCCCTTTGGACTAAAACACCTGTATCTCTCAAACATGGTGTTAGATTGGTGCACCATTAGTGGCGTTGGGACCCTCATTAAGAGGTAGTCCTTTTAAGATACTCCAAATGTGTTTTGGAAGAATTTTGTGTATGGCCGGGTTGGAACAGACTCGAATCCAACTGGTCCATTTTTACTAAAAAACCTATAACATATAGGCAGAGTGTCTAATCGACACGTCGTATTTTGTGTTAGAACCCTTAAAAAAATAAGTTCCTTTGGGTTACCTCTATGTGAGACTTCATGGTTTTTCAGATATGACTGATGTTTGGTTGAGCAGATCCTCTAGAAATCAATCGTGCAAAGTGCGGGAATCCAATGGTTGGCTGTGACGTAAAGAAATAATATCAATCCTATGAGTGTGTCAGAACCTATAAATCCTATATGGGTCAGAAACCTAGTGATACTCTATGGGTCATCACCTAGAGATACACTTTGGTTCTACACCTACCGATCCTCTGAGTGTGTCAGCACCTAGTGATCCTTTGAGTGGGTCAGCACCTTGGGATCCCTTGAGTGGGTCAACACCTAGTGATCCTTTGTGGGTCAGCACCTTTTGATCCTCTCTGGGTCAGCACCTAGTGATACTCTGTGGGTCAGAACCTAGCGATCCTCTATGGTTCATCAACTAGAGACATTTTTTAGATCAGTAGTATAGCTTCTCGATAGAATAATATGATCAATATTTACAAATAATCATCTTTACTCCTGTTCTTATCTTATACCCAGTGTGAGTTGTGTCTTTTACTTTGTGTGATGTGGTTGTGGTCTTTCTTGGTGGTTTTACCTCTGGGATATTTTTATTTGTGGTCTTTTATTTTAGGGATTATAGAGAGACCTTTGGCGGTCTCAGGGTCCTTATTGAGTATTGTTATACTCACCCCTGCATGGGCTTTGCCTGCACGTGTTGTGTCTAGTGCAGACAATCGGCATTTCGACAGAGGTGCTTAGGGGGATGATACAAACAGATGCTACAATGGTGGACTTGGTGGCCTAGGACATGGTGGGGACTATTAGGACTAGGCAGGAAGGATATACTACTACTTCTTCTAGTAGCATCACTACTCTCACAATCAGGTTGGGTTTTCTGTGGATGGACATAAAAGTTTCATTTTTTACTTCTCTATTTTCACTTGTTGGTTTTGTATTCTGGCCCACTTACTTTCACTTGTACTTGAACTCATCCTTGTTTTAGTGGAATAAATTTTCCCCCTTTCAGTGCATTGGGATGTGGTTGGACGTTTATGTATAAAAGTTTAAAGGAAATGCCTTCCCCTTTTGGGATATGCCTTTCCAGTGCTAGCCACCTGCCCCTGGCTTATATAAGGCGGGATTGGGGTAGTCACAACACATGCCTCGGGGGATGGGTCATGACAATTCACTATAGTTGTTCCACCTCTTAGGTGGTTCTCTTTTGGGCGATGTAAATATGGCACAATGAGGATCATCACACATACATTTTTCTATAGAGACGGGTTCTCATTAAATTCACCATACCTTTTGATTCGAACCGTTCAATGTCATTATCATTTTATGAAGGTTAGATTAACCCTATAGAATCTGTAGGTCCTAGCAGGAGATTGCGTTGGGATGAAGCACTTATGAAATCAGTCCTTCTCAGATATATCTTCCTCGGATGGTCTCCAACAGGTTTATTCATGGAGGAAGAAATACCCAATGACCCTGATATATATTATTCATGGACCTTCTTTCCAATGGAAGACACTCATTGGATGAATATTTGGCCAATGACACTTAAGGAATCCATTGGTCGAGAGGGTTGGAGGTCTGGCTCACCACACCCTTTTGGGGAAGGATTGTTTCCTGTTCTGAGAATCTCTTATAGATTTAATTCGTGTTCATATGTTCGTGAATCCTACATTCATTCCCAAAGAGTGTGTCCATGGGCTACCCTTGGTTTGCATGATCTTTGTATGTATTCATACATTTGATGCCATGGAGGTAACGTTGACTTGGGCCATATAAAAAGGTTCTCTAGATTTTATCATCATATAGGGGGGACAGAAGGTGACATAATGTTCCGATTAGTCCCATAAGAAGAGCTTCCTATGTATCCTCAGTTGAGGAATCAGAACCCACATAGTTATGATTGTGTAGGGATTACACATAGAAGTTTCCCATTGAGGGGGAATGATTGGGTGGACCCTTCATGGAAGGGAACCCTTTTGAGCTAAGACCTTCTAGGAGGCATTCTAAGTTTCTATATTTGGTCAGGAATTAGAGTTATTGTAGTTCTTGTGGCTGGGAATTATGTATGGAGGCTTCCCATTTGATAAAAACATGATTGGTTGGACCCCTTATAGATGGGTACCCTTTAGATCTCGGGCCTTCTGGCAGGTGTACTACGTATCCTGGTTTGATAAGTAATTAGAGTTCTCATAGTTTAGATTCATTTTAATGTTGTAATATTCACATTCCTTTAAGAACACGTGAGTCATGCTCGGTGTGAGAAACAAGATGATGTGAAATATTCAACAATGCACATGCTTCCTCCCCTGTTTGTGGGGGAGGGAGAGCCCGCAGTGGAAGAGGTCAGGGTGACTGTGGGTGAGGTAATAGTTTAATGAACCCTTCAATGTGAAATGAAATTGAAGGTCACGTGGCCTTGCCTCAGAATATTGGGGACTTACCTCAGTGGGAGGGCCTTAAAATATGTTCTGGGAAGGGGAGGAGTTTTTTCCTCATCAAGGGGGGGGGGCATAACCCCTTCAATAGATCACTAATCCTTATTGAATGGAAATAAGTGATCACCCTTAACCAGAGAATAGGGTGGTTCACATCGGTGTACCATGGTTGAACTCCGGGTTACCATAGGAATGTAGATCCATAGGCATTCCCAAAGCCCGACCACTGTGTGGAGAGCCTTTGAGACTCCGCTTACCATGGGTATGTAGACTCAAAGGGGCATGCTGGTGCGCCTAATGGTCTGATTGTACAGATCCGGTGGCTTTTTAGGAGGCTTTGGACTTATCTCATAGGACTGGTTAGCAGAGGTATCATAGAGTATTGCATGGTAATGGAAGGATGAGTTTGGAACCTGAGGAAATAATACACGAAAACACCCCATTCTGCGTACTAGTTTCTTATGCTGAAGGGGGGAAACTCTGCATACCATAGTGGAATGCGGGTATAGGGGCCATCCGCGTACCGATGCGGTACATGGGGATGGGTATAGAGGACTACGTACCATAGTGGTACGTGGCCCATCACACTGCTTTGGGTTCCATCCGTGTACTGAGGCATTACGCGGTGCTAGGTTCAGTATGTGTATTAGTACACTACGTAGAGCACCATATTGAAGGAGGGTCCGGGGGATTATCAGTCATGGGGAATTGATCTGCGAGAAGTACATGGTTCAAGATTTTCCAGTTATATTAGTGGTTCTTTTATTTTTATTCAATTCCCCCATTTTATGGTCCGCGGCCGGCTATACCTGCGGAGAGAGTGGTTCATGATTCGGGCTTCACCAATGAATGAATATGGAAGATGAAGTCTTCTCTAAACTATTTATTCTAACCTTTTAGTTCCCTTAAATCCTTATTAATATTCCACTCACCTCTCTACTTTAATCCCTTTTATAGATCATCAGGACAATTGTATCTTTTGGGCATAAGATAGAATTAGCAGAGGCCCGTACAGATATCCTGACCCACGGAAGACTTGGTCAATCAGGTTTTGTGGAGGCTTTGGTTTGTGATGATTGTTTCAAAACCTCTGTTGGTTCACTTAAATCGTGAATTGATGAGTTATATGTATGGTATGCGAATGGGATTTGTGCACATGAGCCCTTTTGTAACATCCCAAGTATTTAATGAATAATTGATATTTTTATCTATGTCTATTAGTGAATTAGATAGTGTTTTAGAGGCTTAAAATGAGAATAAATCCAATCTTAAGCATGGAATACACTAATATTTTTAAAAGATTGTTTTACTTCCTTTTGTTGGAAAACCATTTTTAAATCTATCTTTTGACATTTTTATAAGCTATGTTTTTCAAAATAAACATATTTTTTATGATTGGGACATCAAAATTTACTTTGTGTGATTTTTTGGTATTTTTCCGATAAAGTTCATTTTTTAATAAATAGTTTAAAATGTTGTATTTTAATTCAAAACCTCTTTTTAATCTAATTTATTTATATGATTAGATAATCTTTTGAATTGGTTTTAAAGTGAAATTACAATATATTTTTACAATTTAATCCAATGGTGGTCATGGGAATCAATTTCACTTTGAAATTGTAATTAAACTAGTGTCAATCTTTTGATACTTATTGTTTCATAAAAAACACGCTATTTGTCAGGACAGTGGGAATTAATTATTAAATTAATTAATGTAACTTATATGATTTGAATTCTTTTAAATAGACATCATTTTTGAATTCAGAATATCAAATATATCTTAAGGTGAAGTTTTGGTATTTTTCTGAAAAACATCAATTTTTGATGAATAGTGAAACCACTAAGTGGTAGTTAAAGAAACTAATTTTTCGTTTAAATAAAACTTTGCCACTTCTGTGATTTGATTTTCGAAAATCCGAAATACATGGTTGTCATTAAGAAGTAAAATGTGGTTCAATGATATAAATAATTTTTTGGTGAATAGTAACTTTTATGTTTTTAATCGCGATTAGAGGTAATTAGTGTAATTGAAGGTAAAAATAATGTTATAATAAAATCAAAATACCTAGACACACATCCTACCCTGATTGGATGTGTCATGGCAGACCAAAAAAAGCCATGGGTCAACTTGGGGACCCCATGGAGCCACTTTGGTAGGAAAATGACATTAATATCTTTTTATTTAATGTTAAAATTAAAATTACACAAACATGAGTTGTTTTACTAAAACAATTTTTAAATGGGGTTATACAAGTTTGATTTTTGACAATAAATAGTAATTGGAAATATACAAAAATTTCCTACGTCATAGTATTTGTTTTATAATTTTTAGACCTTAAAAAATTAAATTATCTATGACACCATGATGATGCTGTGATTACCTCATTAATAAAGGATTTAAATAAAATGAAAAGATAATGTTAAAACTATAACTTACACTTGTCAAAAAACTATTGGATGGGTGTATTTCGAACCCTTATCACCTTATACTCGAATTATTTCAATTTTGTTCCTTTTAAATCCGAAAATCATTTTAAAATAAAGTAACATTTCTTTACATTCCAAGAGTTCCCCTCCTCTCCTCTTATAAAAGGCCCCCACCTCTACCTCTTTACCCACACTTCCAAAGCGTTTGGCTTGGCCAAACCCTTCCCATTTTGTCTCTCCACATCCTTATCTTACTCCTTGAAGCCTCACATTGGGAAGATGTCTTCCCAAGGAAGCCTTTGAGCTCAAACCAAAGGGAGTTACCCGATTTTAAGGTAATGTCTTCACTTGTGTTCTTTTGTTTTATTTTGCTTCTCCAACCCCCTAAACTCTTATTATTCATTTATTTTGTAACAACACCAGTATATTCATATATACTTGGATTTCTTATAAGAAGGATTCGAGCTACACTTACACACACCTACATCTAATGGTTAAAGAACATACTGTTTCCGTGGATGGCGAATTTCTGCTTCCCGAAACGATGATTGTTCAACATTCTTTTAACACCTTCAAAGGTGGCCATTAAGATGACACTATATTTATATATGATATATAATATGTTTATGTTTTCCTTAAGCTTCTGTATTTAACATTTTGGACATACATTTATGGTTTCCATTATGGGTAAACGCGATATCTTCATTTAAGGAAGTGCGAACTACCGTCCCCTCAAAGTGATTTGATTCGTTAATACCATATGTGGGACGTATAAAGGATGGAGTTATGATATTATACATGATATTATACTGGAATTATAATATAACTTTATATCATTATGATTCTATTCCATAAAATACGAAATAGAAATGAAAGCAGCGTTCATGCGTACGTACGGCTTACCATCTCCATGAACGGTGCATTTCATTTATTACCTCTAAATGTTATGTAATATTATAGATGCATGGATGTACTGTATATATATGATATATATGATATCTACATCATGAATACAATTCTGGATATTATGGATATTTTACCACATGACCAACTTGTAATTATAAAGAGTTTATTTTTGACTCAAGTACCAATGATCGTTAAAACGACCGTTATTAACTTAAATAATAACACAGTGTTCATGACATGGTAATAAGTGATATAAAAGGAATAATGAACTTGAAAAAGGTTCTTAAGAAAGTAGAAATTAACTCAAGTTTATTATTCAGTAGATTAAAGAATGGTCGAGTCTAGTCAGGCCCGAGGTATGGGACTTCGTCTCAATATACTTTCATTGAGGCATATTTTGTTTTATACACAACCTTATTTTATACGGTGTACAAACCCCTTTGTCTTTTACGTTTATCTGAAATGAACTTTTTTATACAAAGCGTTTTACTAAACAACAAAAGGGAATGTTTTTGTCGTACGTATGCGGTGACAATGACTTCTCCGCCGCCGTGACCATTATTTATGTTTCGGCTTCCTCTACAAGACATACCTTTTTTAAAAGAAAAATAAATACCATGTTTTACTTTTCTTTTATTTTGGTATTGAAAATGGTTTTCATAATTTTTCTATTATATCAATGTGTTGTATTGATATCTTGTGATTGAAATGTGGAAATGTTATGTTTCCTTTATGTATGTTTTATGTGATATGATTATGTTATGGTTCTTGGGCATTATTATGAAGACGGGTGGTTCCGTGATAAACTAAGTGAGGGTGAGCCCGATATAGCTCTCCAATGCATTGGGTAACGCGAAGGGGTTACACATTATAGTTTCTCCGAAAAGATTTAGGGAATATACTGTAATGGGTATTCCAAATGTAACCAAGAGGGTTACTCCCTACGTAAGAATGTTTTGAATGCCTCAAGTTACCTTTATGTCTTATGATTTCTACGATTTACTCATGATTTGATGAGGTATGTTAACGTGCTTATGTTTTATAGGTAAAGTATGATTTCATTATTATGTATATATGTACTCATGTTTCCTTTCCATATTTTTTATATCCCTTACTGAGCTTTTTATGCTCATCCCAAGTTTTTGAAATGTTTTTCACTGGTCAAGGGAAAGGTACATGATATGATGATAGTGTCATGGAAGTGTCAATAAAGAATCCATGGTTATTCTAAATATGTTTCTGTTGATGGGAAAAATGAATACTATCCTTTATGTAACCACTTTGTTTAAATGTGGAATGTAATGCATGTTTTATGATCTAATTTTCTAAAACTCTAAACCTGAAAAGATCTTCAATGTGTAATCTTGTAATAACTCAATATTAAGTAAGGTTTAAGACTGGGGCCTTATTGTTGGTATCAAAGGTCGGTTTAGATAACTTTAGGAGTTAGAATTTTATTAAATTATTATCCAAAAATATATTTTTTATGGTCAAGTGGAAATGATAAAGCATTTGAAGATTACCATGTTGCTTCATCTAAGACATGTTTGTTCAGAATGGTTTTCCACAGAGGAAACAGAAAAGTAGTGCTAGGAAGGCATACAAAAGGAAATAACCTTCCGAATCAGCATCCTGAGATGGTTGGAATTGGAACTGAATAGTTTGTTGCAGTAATGGAGTAGTTGACTCAGGTGATAAATGGTCGCGGTATCCATGCACGAGATCAGCCAGATCAACCGCAGAGGAACATGTCAGTGGTGAAACATTTCATGAGGCAACATCCCCCATCATTCATGGGATCATCTGACCCTGTGTTAGCTGAAGGGTGGATTAAAGAACTAGAGAAGATTTTCGATGTCATGGGGTGTTTAGACAATCAAAAGGTTAGTCTTGCTATTTACCGTTTGGAGGGTGAAGCAGATCAGTTGTGGTCGATGGTTTAAAATATCAGGAACACTGATGAGATTGATGCTCTTGACTGGGATGAATTCAAAGGTATGTTTCTTGAGAAGTATTTTCCTAAGGATATATTACTTAGGATGGAAAAACAAATCCTGGAATTGAGGCAAGAGAAAGACTCAGTGGCTACCTATGAATAAAGGTTCACTCGATTGGCAAGGTATGCTCCAAATTTTATCTGAGAACTTGATAGTAAAATCAATAGTTTTTACTCAAGAATAAAGCCAAAATATCGAAGGGATTTAGCTTCTCGTGAGTTCAAAAGTTATGAAAATCTTGTTAGATGTACTGAGAAGGTGGAAATGGAGTTTCCGATGATCAAGTGTTCTATAACAACCAACAGAAGAAGAGACCGAGGTGGCAGGAGAAAGAAAAGAATGCTTCAAAAAAGTTTGACGGTAAGAAAACTAAGTTTCCAGTTTGTGATAAATGTGGTAAAAGGCATGCTGGGCAATGTCTTCTAAATTCTGGAAAGTGCTACCGATGTGGTAAGATGGGACATAAGGCTCGTTATTGCACTGAAAAAGATCAAGGTGATGGTAAGACCAAATTTGATTTACAGTTAGTGAAATGTTTTAAGTCCAATGAGATGGGTCAGTATGCAAATGAGTGTCCGACAAAGAGCTCGAGTGATGGGAAGCAGTTAGACTACAAGAAGAAAGGGATGGTGAAATCCTTTGCAACTACTTCAGCAGATTTCGGGCCATAAAATGAAGATGTATCAGGTACTTTGTTTTTTTTTTCAGATTATGCCAGTGTGTTGTTTGATTCGGGGTCTACACATTCTTTCATCATTGAAAACATTTCTAGTAAAATGGGAATACCATCTCAAGAAATGACTCCTGAACTTTTGGTAAAAACACATGGGGGAAATGTTAAGGCAAAATAATTTATAAAAATCTTCTTATCCTTATCTGTGGAAAGAACCTACTTGCAAACCTTATTGGTCTACCTCTAGTAGAGTTTGATGTTATCCTGGGTATGGATTGGATCTCTATTTACCATACTAAGATTGACTGTAGAGCTAAAGAAGTTTCTTTTCAGAAAGAATTTTAGTTTGTGTACAAGAATGAACCCTTACTGTTGATAAAATTTCAAGAGGCTGAGAAACATGTAAAAGATGGAAATGAATGTTACCTTGAACATATTGTTGAAAACAAAGGAACTGTTCAGATTAATGATGTGCCAGTGGTAAATGAGAATCCTGATGTTTTTCCTAATGAGTTTCCTGGAATAATACCAGATCAGGAAGTTGAATTTACTGTTGACTTAGTTCTTGATGCTAAGCCAATTTCAAAACCCCATTATCGAATGGCTCAAATTGAACTTTTAGAGTTGAAGAAGCAATTGCATGAATTATTAGAGAAAGGTTTCATTCGACCTAGCACTTCACCATGGGGTGCTCCTGTTTTATTTGTTAAAAATAAAGATGGTTCTATGAGACATTGAATTGATTATAGAGCCTTGAATAACATCATTGTTAAGAACAAATATCATTTGCCTCATATCGATGATTTGTTTGATCATCTCCAGGGAGCTCAGTATTTTTCAAAGATTGACTTGAGATCAGGGTACCATCACCTGAAGGTAAAGGAAGCAGAGGTTCCGAAGACTACGTTTCGTACATGATATGGCCATTATGAATTTGTAGTAATGCCTTTTGGGCTAACCAATGCACCTACTGTATTCATGGACTTAATGAATAGAATTTTACATGAGTTCTTGGATAAGTTTATGGTGGTTTTCATTGATGATATTTTGGTGTTTTCTAAAAGTAAAGAGGAGCATGAAAGACATTTAAGGGTTATTTTGCAAACCTTAAAAGAAAAGAAATTGTATGGGAAATTCATAAAGTGTGAGTTTTGGTTGCAACAAATTTCTTTCCATGGTCACATTGTTTCTAAAGATGGGATAACTGTTGATCCTACAAAAACAAAAGTTGTTAAAGAATGGCCAAGACCTACAAATGTAATAGATATTCGTAGTTTCCTTGGTTTGGAAGGCTATTACCGAAGGTTTGTCAGAAATTTTCACGGTTATCTAGTCCAATGACTAAGCTAACTCAGAAGGGTGTTAAGTTTATTTGGAAAAAAGAATGTGATGATTGTTTTAAAGAACTGAAAAAAATATTGGTAAATACTCTAGTTTTTCCACTACCTTCCAGGAATGGGGAGTTTGTTATCTACAGTGATGATTCATTGAAAGGACTTGGTTGTGTCCTAACGCAGAATGATCAGGTAATTGCTTATGCTTCACGACAGTTGAAAACTCATGAGGTAAATTACCCTACACATGATTTGGAATTAGCTGCTGCTGTTTTCGCTTTAAAAATTCAGAGGCATCATTTGTATGGAGTAAAGTGTGAAATATATACTAATCAAAAAAGTTTAAAGTATATATTTACTCAGAAAGAATTGAACATGAGACAGAGGAGATGGCTAGAATTAATCAAGGATTATTATTGTACAATTCATTACCATTTGGGAAAAGTAAATAAAGTGGCCGATGCTTTGAGTCGAAAAAGTAATGCTTTATTAAGAATGTTGAGTTTGGAACGTGATTATTTGGTTAAGGATTTGATGAACTTTGGCATAAAAGTTATTAGTGTAGGATGTTCTTCTATTTTGTTTCAGGTATTAGTGAAATCTTCTCTATCAAACAGAATCAAGCAAGCACAGAAGAAAGACAGTGAGTTGCAGGCAAAGGTAGAGCTGGTTCAGAAAGGTAAGTTTCCTGAATTCAACATTGATAATGATTGTGTTTTGAGATTTGGGAAGAGATTGTGTGTGCCGTGTGATTAACAGTTGAAGAGAGAGTTGTTATGTGAAGCTCATAGTTCTCCGTTTTCAGTTCATCCTAGTAGTAATTAGATGTACAGAGATCTGCGGGAGTATTACTGGTGGGATGGAATAAAAAGAGTTATTGCTGATTTTACTGTGAAGTGTTTAACATGTCAACAGGTAAAAGCAGAGTGGCAGTTACCTAAAGGGATGCTTCAGCCTTTACCAGTGCCAGAGTGGAAATGGGAGAATATATCCATGGACTTTATTGTGGTATTACCGAAGACATATCGAGGTAATAATTCAATCTGGGTTATTGTTGATCGCTTGACTAAATCTGCTCATTTCCTTGATATACGAGATACTTTTTCCCTAGATCAACTTTCTCTTTTGTATCTTAAAGAGATAGCCAGGTTACATGGAGTTCCTCTCTCCATTGTATCTGACTGTGATCCCAGGTTCACTTCTAACTTTTGGAAAGGCCTTCAGAAGTCGTTGGGCACTGAATTAAATTTTAGTACATCTTTTTATCCTCAATCAGATGGACAGTCAGAATGAACAATTCAAACATTGGAAGATATGTTACGTTCTTGTTCAATGGATTATCAGGGAAGTTGAGACCTACATCTTTCTTTGGTTGAGTTTTCCTATAATAACAGTTTTCATTCCAGTATAAAGATGGCACCATTTGAGGCATTATATGGGAAGCGGTGTCGAACTCCAGATTTTTGGGATGAAGTGGGTGAAAGAAAGCTGATGGGACCAGAATTGGTAGAAGAGTTGGTAGAAAAAGGTCAGCTAATACAGAAACACATGAGAACAGCTCAAAGCAGGCAGAAGAGTTATGCGGACAACAGGAGGAAGGATCTATCTTTTGAGGTAGGTGATCCTGTTTTTCTCAAAGTCTCACCATGGAAAAGTGTTATGCGATTTGGTAAGAAAGGAAAGATGAGTCCAAGGTTCATTGGACCATATGAAATTCTGGAGAGAGTTGGATCAGTTGGATACCGGGTGGCTTTACCTCCGAGTTTATCTCAGGTACACAATGTTTTTCATGTTTTGGTATTGAGAAAGTATATGCCAGATCCATCTCATGTTTTGAGTCCAGAGGTAGTTCAGCTGGAAGAGAACCTATATTATGAGGAACAACCGGTCCAGATTCTTGACCACAGGGAGTAGGTGTTAAGGAATAAGGTGATTCATCAGGTAATGGTTTTGTGGAAAAACCACATGATGGAAGAGGCAACATGGGAATCTAAAAATGCAACGAGGGATAAATACCCCCACTTATTCGATAAGTAAATAAATTGCGGGGACATAATTTTATAAAGGGGGGAAGGATGTAACATCCCAAGTAATTAATTAATAATAGATATTTTTATCTATGTCTATTAGTGAATTGGATAATGTTTAAGAGGCTTAAAATTCGAATAAATCCAATCTTAAGCATGGAATAGACTAATATTTTTAAAAGATTGTTTTACGGCCTTTTGTTGGAAAACCATTTTTAAATCTATATTTTGACAATTTTATAATCTATGTTTGTCAAAATAAACTTATTATTTATTATTGGGACATCAAAATTTACTTTGTGTGAATTTTTGGTATTTTTCCGAAAAAGTTCATTTTTTAATGAATAGTGAAAAATGTTGTATTTTAATTCAAAACCTCTTTTTAATATAATTTATTTATATGATTATATTATCTTTTGAATTGGTTTTAAAGTGAAATTACAATATATTTTTACCATTTAATCCAATGGTGGTCATGGGAATCAATTTCACTTTGAAATTGGACTTAAACTAGTGTCAATATTTTGATACTTATTGTTTCATAAAAACACGCTATTTGTCATGACAATGAGAATTAATTATTAAATAAATTAATGTAACTTATATGATTTTAATTTTGTTAAATAGTCATCATTTTTGAATTGATAAAATCAAATATATCTTAGGGTGAAGTTTTGGTATTTTTCTAAAAAGCTTCAATTTTTGATGAATGGTGAAACCACTAAGTGGTAGTTAAAGAAACTGATTTTTCGTTTAAATGAAACTTTTCCACTTCTGTGATTTGATTTTAAAAAATCCGACATACATGGTTGTCATTAAGAAGTAAAATGTGGTTCAATGAGATTAAAATTATTTTTTGGTGAATAGTAACTTTTAAGTTTTTAATCACGATTAGAGGTAATTAGTGTAATTTAAGGTAAAAATAATGTTATAATAAAATGAAAATACCTAGACACATGTCCTACCCTTATTGGATGTGTCATGGCAATACAAGACAATCCATGGGTCAACTTGGGGACCCCATGGGGCCACATTGTTTGGAAAATGACATTAATATCTTTTTATTTAATGTTAAAATTAAAATGACACAAACATGAGTTGTTTTACTAAAATAATTTTTAAATGGGGTTATACAAGTCAGATTTTTGACAATAAATAGTCATTGGAAAGATAAAAGGATTTCCTACATCATAGTAGTTTTTATAAAATTTTTAGACCTTAAATAAATTAAATTATTTATGACACCATGATGATGCAGTGATTACCTCATTAATAAAGGATTTAAATAAAATGAAAAGATAATGTTAAAACTATAACTTACACTTGTCAAAAACCTATTTGATGGGTGGATTTCGAACCCTTATCACATTATACTCGAATTATTTGAATTTGGTACCTTTTAAATCCGAAAATAATTTTAAAATAATGTAACATTTCTTTACTTTCCAAGAGTGCCCCTCCTCTCCTCTTATAAAAGTCCCCCACCTCTACCTCTTTAACCACACTTCCAAAGCCTTTGGCTCAGCCAAAACCTGCCAATTTGGTCTCTCCACATCCCTATATTACTACTTGAATCCTAAATTTGGGCATAAGTCTTCCCAAGTAAGCCTTTGATCTCAAACCAAAGGGAGTTACCCGATTTTAAGATAATGTCTTCACTTGTGTTCTTTTGTTTTATTTTGCTTCTCCAAACCCCTAAACTCTTTTTATTCATTTATTTTGTAACAACACCAGTATCTTCCATATACTAGGATGTTGTTATAATAATGATTCGAGCTACACTTACACACACCTACATCTAATGGTTAAAAAACATACTGTTTCCGTGGATGGCGTATTTCTGCCTCCCGAAACGATGATTGTTCAACATTCTTTTAACACCTTAAAAGGTGGCCATTAAGATGAAACTATATTTATATATGATATATTATATGTTTTTGTTTTCCTTAAGCTTTTTTATTTTTTATTTTGGGCATACCTTTATGGTTTCCATTATGGGTAAACGCGATATCTTTATTTAAGGAAGTGCAGACTACCGCCCCCACAAAGTGATTTGATTCGTTAATACCATATGTGGGACGTATAAAGGATGGAGTTATGATATTATATATGATATTATACTGGAATTATAATATAACTTTATATCATTATGATTCCATTCCATAAAATACAAAATAGAAATGAAAGCAGCGTTCATGCATACGTACGGCTTACCGTCTCCATGAATGGTGCATTTCATTTCTTACCTCTAAATGTCATGTAATATTATAAATGCATGAATGTACTGGATATATATGATATATATGATATCTACATAATGAATAAAATTCTGGATATAATGGATATTTTACCGCATGAACAACTTGTAATTATAAAGAGTTTATTTTTGATTCAAGTACCAATGATCGTTAAATCGACCGTTATTAACTTAAATAATAACCTAGTGTTCATGACATGGTAATAAGGGATATAAAAGTAATAATGAACTTGAAAAATGTTCTTAAGCAAGTAGAAATTAAATCATGTTTATTATTCTGGAGATTAAAGAACGATTGAGTCAAGTAGGACCCGAGGTATGGGACTTCGTCTCAGTATACTTTCATTGAGGCATATTTTGTTTTATACACAACCTTCTTTTATATGGTGTATAAACCCCTTTGACTTTTATGTTTATCCAAAATGAATCTTTTTTATACAAATCGTTTTACTAAATGACAAAATGGAATGTTTTTGTCGTACGTATGCAGTGACAACGACTTCTCCACCGTCGTGACCATTATTTGAGTTTCGGCTTCCTCTACAAGCGATACATTTTTTTAAAAGAAAAATAAATACCATGGTTTAATTTTCTTTTATTTTGGTATTGAAAATGGCTTTCATAATGTTTCTATTATATCAATATGTTGTGTTGATATCTTGTGATTGAAATGTGGAAATGTTATGTTTCCTTTATGTATGTTTTATGTGATATGATTATGTTACGGTTCTTGGGAATTATTATGAAGATGGGTGGTTCTGTGAAAAACTAAGGGCGGGTGAGCCCAATATAGCTCTCTAATGCATTGGGTAACGCGAAGGGGTTAAACGTTGAGGTTTCTCTGAAGAGATTTAGGGAATATACTATAATGGGTATTCCAAATGTAACCAAGAGGGTTACTCCCTACGTAAGAATGTTATGAATGTCTCAAGTTACCTTTATGTCTTATGATTTCTACGATTTATTCATGATTTGATGAGGTATGTTAATGTGGTTATGTTTTAGGGGTAAAGTAAGATTTCATTCTTATGTATATATGTACTCATGTTTCCTTTCTATATTTTTTATATCCCTTACTGAGCTTTTTATGCTCATCCCAAGTTTTTGAAATGTTTTTCATGGGTCAAGGGAAAGGTACATGATATGATGATAGTGTCAAGGAAGTGTCAAGAAATAATCCATGTTTTATTTTAAATATGTTTCCATTGATGGGAAAATTGAATACTATCCTTTATGTAACTACTTTGTTTAAATTTGGAATGTAATGCATGTTTTATGATCTAATTCTCTAAAACTCTAAACCTGAAAATATCCTCAATGTGTAATGTTGTTATAACTCAAGATTAAGTAAGGTTTAAGGTCGGGGCCTTATACCTTTGGTGACATGGTTCGTGGTCTTCCTTTCTCGCTAGCCATCGTCTTGAGGGTTAGTGGTTCGCGGATCATTCTACATACCTGGTGGTTCGTGATTTAGCTAGTCTAAATACCTTTCCCAGTAATGGTACTCATGCCACATGAAATTCCTTGAAAATATTAATTCTTTCAAGTTTATTCTGAATATTGCAACTCAATTGGAGTCTATTCACCTAACAGGACTTGTATAAGTACATAATTCCTTCTAAAAAGTGATTGTGTGATTATTTTCTTCCCTTGGTGGAATTTTTAGGATTATACAAATGTCCCCCATCATAATTGGGTTCGTTCGGAATGAAAAGGGCACTATTCCGATGTAGAAGTGGTCCTGAACTGAAATGGTTCGTGGTGGAACAAATGGACATGGTAGGAGGGGACCACACCTATATATCGGGGGCCGTGTCATTTATCTTTTAGTATTTCTTATGGTGAAAAGTAATATATATTTACCCAGATTCCTCGGTTCTCACTTAACATTCTCCTTGCAACAATCCCATTTGGGAACCACTTTGTAAGTTCATAAAACCTATTTTCTCGCCATTTTTCCATCCGCATACCATATTTTGGATTTTGGGAATGGTTTTGTGGATTTTTAAGACATAAAATCCATATTCCACTTAGGAGGATGCTACGTGGCTGGATTGTCTACATAAAAAACATGGATTGGTGAAAATATCTTTAAAAACTAAAAATTCAAACATTAATCTTTATTCCACAATTTCTGAACATGAGAATAATCAAGGCCTAGGTTCAAAGTATCCCCTTTCTTTGAACCTTTTTGTTCACCGACCAACGATCCATGGGCCAATGCCTCATGGATGGTTTTCATACCATGATTGTATGTGGTGTGAGGTATCCATGTACCGTAGCTGCAGACGGGGTTACCTCATCATATCATATAGCATGTGGATTGGGCCTTCCAATCACTATGTAGTACGCCAGATGTGGCTACTTCATGCCATTTCTCGAATCAGTACATGAATATTTTTGTGGATATTTTTTAGTCCTTTAGGATTTATTCCACAACCTTTATCCAACAATTTTTATTGGAATGACTTTTTTGTTGGCTTCTGGATTTTCTTGTTCAGGCTACAATAGATGATCCACAACTGTTATAAAATTGTCCAAGACAAGGGAAACTATGGTATGGAATAGCAATTATCAACTTCGAGCCCACATAATTCCTCATGATAGCTGAATGAGATACTTGTTAATGTCAAATATCTTAGCTTATCTGTTATCCATATAGTTTCCACTTTATGGATTTGGTCTCGCTAAGAACGTGCCTATGAAATTTCCTGACCCCAATATCCTTTTCATCCTATTGGAGGCACCTCATAATCATGATCGTGCCAACATTTACTTAGCAGGAGAAGTCATCAGCGCTCTAATTTAAGAGAACGTTTTCAAACTACGAGGCTTGACATGGACTCAGGGAAACCACATGTGTTGCGATGGTGTCTTGAGACTAGATGGATGGGCATAACCATCCATTATCATCATATCTCAAGAAAATCCCAATGGCGGGTAGATCATCAAGTGGGATATGTGGGTCGGAGGATGTTTCTCTGATGAGTAGGCCTGGGCGTTCTGGGTGCATTAGATATATTTGGAGTCCCCCGACCAGTTGGAGGTGGTGGGCTTGTATCAGGCGACCAAGGTTTCTCAGTTTGCAGTCTTCTCCCCAAGAAAACTCCTTATAGAATTTCCCAGAAATTGGTGTTCAAGCAACAACACCTTCCACTTATTGAATGGTGAGGTGGGGATCAACCTATGAGATATCTACCAGCTCAAAGGAATCCCAATACTTGGAGAAACATACGATGAGTTTATCCCGGTGGCCTCTATAAAGAATAACACTAACCACATGTCCCTTTTGAAAAGGAGTCTACTGGTCAAGGTAGTGGGATTACTTGATAATTTTCTTTGAGGCTCACTCGATCATCCCTTTCTAAGCATGGATATGGTCATTCTTGGAGCCAAATGGATCTAATCCGAGAGCTCGCCATAGTCAGACTCACCCAACACTTCCATCCCACCAAACTCTAGGGTCATATTGTGCTACCCTTGAATCAAGATAACATACCACATGAGGATATTAGCATCACCCAGATGTATCACCTACGATTAGACAAGCAGGTTTCTTCACTATATTTTCTAGTAGAATGGTTTTTCCATCCTGAGACGTATACACCTGGGTTTGTGCCTGTACCTTGATGATGGCTTCTAAATTGGTAAAGGGCCATCCCATTAATTTGTTCCTTCTTACCCTCACCCAGATTTATGAACTGTTGGGAAATATACAAGAAGTCCTTCCTCCATATCATCTCAGCGGACCTTTCCAATTATTGTATGCGTGGATGGAAAAAAAACACTTCCCCTATTATGAATACCGGAATACCGCAAGGGTTCCTCATTCTGACTTTCACCCTACTCTTCTCAACATCTATATTATTTTTCATAGGACTTTGAGCATTATGGATGTGGTTGGGATGTTGAATGACACCTCTCGCTTCTCATTTTCACCGCATCATACCCCTCATGGATCATTGAGAGGTGACAGGGGCAGTTACATGGAGTAATTTTCATACCTCATCATCCATCAGGACGGGATGCTCACTACACATATAGATGGAGTAGTCATTTGTGATCCATACCTCTTCTACCATTTAGTCAGGCAATGTGGATACCTTGAAAAGACTGCACTACTTACATTTATTCAATTAATGAGAGAATCTCATCCTGTGGTTCCTTGCTAATTGTGGCTTATGATGATGGATGAAGGTGCTAAAATGGAGTTTATCATTCCTAACACAATAGGGTAAACCTTCCTATCATTATAATATAAGCAAATATAGGAGGATTGTTACCCCGACATGATGATGAAAGAACCAATTTGGCGGGTACAGAATCCCTTGACCATTTTTTACACCATCCTTATCCCAACGTTAATGCTACATATTCGTATTACCTTGAAGAGTGAAACAATTATGCCTTCTACTTCCATCCCTACAGTAGACACAATGGATACTCCTCCTGCTCATACCCTTGTGGTAAGAAGGAGTTCAGTTCCTCGTTAAAAGAATCTTGGAGGGGTTTCATTGGTACAACCCATTTCAGTGGGGAGAGATTCAGACTACTACCCTCATGAATATTTTTACCAAGATCATAATGTGGTTGGAACAAACTGAGTATCACCGATCATCCCAGAAGCCGCGATTAGTCCTTCACATCCAGATCTAGTGGTCGGGCCATCTGAGAGAAAAGAGAGTCTCCTGTCTTGGGTGACCTATCTCGGGTCCCTCCCCTCTCCTATGGTGATGCTTCTTGCTTATAAATACATGGAAGAAGGTTAGTATTATGGTACTGGGGTTGTGGTAAGGCATCATGTAGTACGAAAAGAGGCATGGAACCAATTATGTGCTCTTTCCATGGAGACACCCCTATCCATTTTTGCTGATGAGGGTGAAAATTTTAAGTGGTTATTAACTGAGCTGGGTTTTTTAGGCCTCGACTATCAACACTTACACCTCCTTATTTACCAAATCTTTATTGCAGGATAATACCTTGCCTCCTACAAGGAAAAATTGGACAAGTTCAATTCTTCCCATCACCAGGAGGCGACCATCCGATATGGTTTGAAATAATTTGATCATCTGATGACCAAGTAGGTGATGGATCATGATTTTGTGGAAACAAAAGAGGAAGAGTTGTGGGAGTGTGAATCTCTCACAACAAAATTGAGGGATGAAATGGCATCTTCACGTGCCAACTATGAATCCATCTAGAAGAAGGGGTGGGACATTAAATTTGTTATGGAGCAAGTGCGTCTGATAGTTAAGGCTGAATCAGAGGAAAGATATTATTTGGAAAAAAATATTGAAGGCCCGTGACAATCACTCGCCATTATAGTAGAAAGGGAGAACAGGTAATTGTTGTAGTTCTATCCAAAATTATAATATATACTCTTCCCCCATTTTTTTGATGGTTTGGAGAGACTCTAAACTGGAGATGCTCCTCCATTTTTTTAAACTTAATGAAACAGATTTGCGTTTGAATTCTCATTATTTTACATTTCCTATTGTTTCAATTGATCATAATCAGTCATATAAAAATCATCTCATTTAGGTATAAGCCCGAGTTGTGGGACTCAGTGAGCGTAGTTCAACTATTTATAGGGTTTCAAAGAAAACCCCATGAAATTTTCTGTCTTTTTCATTATTACCTTAAATTTTTTCCTAAGCCTGCATGAAACAGGAATAGAAAGCATAACTTTACTTTTTATTAGGTTCCCTTTTTAGTTTTTCAACCTAAAAAAATTACGGCTTTTAAGATGGGTCAATGTTTTTTTAATGAACTGATACTTGAATTTTACCCAGAGGTGCCTTTTGTATATTGTCCCACTAGAAAGTATGGACTATCTTTTGCTAGTAGTTTGCAGTACTTCCAATAAAACTTATTACCGGTGTTCTAGGTCTAATAGTTTGAACCAAACCTATTGGGGTAGGTCCCTAACTTGGGACCATTATCCAAAAATGTTCTAATATCGTTCAGACATGGAATAGGGATTTTTCTTAACTTTTGATTTTTGGATTCTAGAAATTCATGAGGCTCAGGAGCTGCTTTTAGAATTCATAGGTAGGAAATGAATTTCCTAGGGATGAATTTTTCTTTGATTGATGGCCTTTTTTTGGGTGAAATATGCAGAGCCACCTGAGCATAATGTGCATAGTCAAGAAAAGGGGTCCGTAGAAAACTAGCCTTCCATTTCCGATGGCCTTGTGGAATTTGCAACATTTTGAATTTTTTTAATGTTGGGAGCCACAGGGGTTGGCTAGCCTATGTAGTGGTTTTTGAAAACCTTAGAGAAATTAATGATGGATTTGAGTGTACAACCCTTCCTGAACGATTGTTACTTGCATGAGGGAGATCTGGTGAATGATCTATTCAGTTAGGAGTACTTTTTATGTCAGGGGAACATGGAAAGAAGATGGCATGTAGGCCGTTATCCATGAGATTTCTTGAATCCAGGGTGTAAAAGCACATGAATTTCAATTGAGCATATGGAACCTTGGAACGGAATCTCTTGGGGGTGAATTTTCCTCTGATTGATAGCCATTTTTGTGGGAAATATATACAGAGCCACTAGATAATGATTTGAATAGTCAATCAATGGTGTCTGTAGGACACATGGCTTCCATATCCGATGGCTTTGGTAGATTATAGAGATTGGTAACTTTCTAAATGCGGTATGTGATTGTTGACAAAGGGTGAACTTGAACAAAAAAAGGTCATTCTATCTAAAATTATTTAGTTAAAACCCAGATATTTGTGGAGGAACTCTTCTTTTATATGTGGATAAAATTCATACATACATATGAGATATCTTTAGAAACCTCAAAAGGGACTAGAGATGAATCATGCCCATATTTTTTGATATATAATGGATGTGTGTAAGGAGGAAAATGTAAACCATGACTTTACGGTTCCTTGAATCAATAGGGATGGAACAATGCTTGGAAGCTATTGGGAATATTGAGAGAGGATAAGACTCTCCTAGGGATGAATTTTATTTTGATTGATGACCATTTTTGGGGGCGACATATGTAGAGACACTAGGGCACGATGTGAATTGTCAACCAATGGTGTCCGAAAGACACTAGAATTCCATCCCAGATGGCCTTGGAGGGTTATTTAGATTCAAGTTCCCTCAGAGCACAGAGTCTGAAATATGGAAGGAGTGTATCAGGACATATTGGGGACATTTGGGTTGTGATTTACTCATGGAATCAGGTGTCCCTTAAGTAGATCCGACTCATATGTAGGGTGAGGTATTCATTCCATCTTTAGGATACCTGGTCATTTAACGTCACATGGAAAGGACACGGGGTTCCTCTTGGGAGAGGGAATTGCGACATGCTATTTAGGGTCGTGATACTAAGACCAAATTCGTGGACTATTTGTCCATATTTCCAAGGGGGATCACTCACTAAAATTACTAATCTAATGTGATCTATGGTCGGTGTGAGAAACAAGGGATTACAAGGTTCTTGAATCATTCCTTTGGAATAGAAAAATAAACATTAGAAGGTGATTTAGGCTTAAACCAATGCTATGTAGTTATAAATTCGTTCAACAAGGACGATTTTGGCTTCATAGTTTAGTGTCATTTGGGGAGGACATGGTACTGTGCATTTTAGAGTCATGAAGTTAGGACCATCATGCTGTCATAAATATCTTAAATAGTTTTGATTTTATCACAATCAGGATGCTTCAACACTCCCAAGATGTGAGTGATGATAGATGGTGTAAACCATATTCCTAGGGGAAACAATAATTAGGGGGGATGATGTGGGGTTTGGAAGCCGTTGGGCATACTAAGATAAGAGAGGACTCTCCTGGGGAAGAATTTTCTTTTTATTTATGGCCATTTTTGTGGGTAACATATGCAGAGACATTAGGGATTAATGTGCATAGTCAAACAAAGGTTTCCACATGACACTAGCCTTCCATCTTAGATGGGAACAAAAGATTATGGGGATCTATGTTTTCCCGTAGTATAGAGTTTTAAAAATGGGAAAGATGTTCTTGGGAATGTGAGAATACCAGGACCATGATTAACTATGAACTACTAGGAGTTTCCACAAAGGTATGACTTATATGTGTTGGGGGAAGTAGGATCTTTTGACTTCTCATGACTGAAGGGCTTGTACGGAATCTCGTAACACTAAGGAATTATCCACACATAACTATCGAAGAATTTCGTAGTTTATTTTCATGCGATACAACCTTTCATAGACTCCATGTACATGTATGACCTATTTATGGGGGAAAGAGGGAATTTTTTGCTAGTGGATGGGCTGAGATTCCAAATCTGAGTTTCACTACGTATCTTACAAGGTCAGGAATCAAGCCATACTTAGTTCTTGATGCTCCGTATAAATGTTTGCTCGATGTGTAGGGACATTAGAGGGCATTTTTTATCTTTTATTTTTATTTGATGATGGTTGGGCCAGGATGCCAAATCTGGGCATCACTATGTATCATGTGAGTGAATTAATCAAGCCACATGTAGTTCTTGATGCTCCCTACAAATGTTCGCTTGATTTTTAGGGACATTTGAGGTCATTTTTTACTGGTGGATGGGCTAGGATACCAAATCCGAGCATCACTACATATCTAGAAAGGGCAGGAATCAAGCCACACGTAGTTGTTAACATTCCCTATAGTGATCTGGCTCAGTCCATATGCAGGGACATTTCTGTTTCATTTTCTAGGGGTTCCAGGTCCACCATACTTCTCCATAACTTATTTGCGTAGGATAATCCTTACCACTGATCCTAAGATCACGTGAGTCATACTCATTATGAGAAAGAAGTAGTGGACATAGGGTTTTCATTGTAGGTGTTGGGAGATAGAGGATATAATGGGGGAGTTTTCTTTTTCCTCCCTGGTGAGGCTGGGCTAAGATTGAGGATCAAGGCGTCGCAACGTATCTCACGAGGGAAGGAATCAAGCCACATGCTATTCTGTGAGAGAACTTGAAGTTTATTGTCATGCGATTAAGATGTTTTGTGTTATGTAGTTTACCATCTTACAATAAATACATGAGTCATAGTTTAATGTCATGTTTCATGGACAAGTTCCTTACATTATAACGTCATATGGAAAGGATAAAATCTCATAGTTTAAGGTCTCTGAGTTTGGACCATTGGATTTTGGGTAATATAACTCATATTTTAGGGTTATAGAGCTTGGACCATTTCATGGTTGTTCAATTTTATGTTGCATAGACTAATAATGTATAGTTTAAAATCATACAGTCAGGACAACAACTCATAGTTTAAGGTTATAGATCTTCGACCTTTTTATGGGGGATGTTAAAACTCATAGTTTAGGGTCATAGAGCTCATACCTTAACATGGGGGGAGGAGTAATTACTCACAGTTTAAGGTCTTAAAGTTTGGACCTTGGATTCATGGTTTTATGTCATGCTGTGTTGACTAATACTGTACATTTTAACATCACGTGGCCAGGAAAATGGCTCATAGTTCAAGGCCATAGATCTTGGACCATTTCATGGCGTATTACTACGTGAAATAATTCTTCAAGAACATTTCATTTTTGGGAGCCGTGATGAGTTGTCTGTCCATTGATATCAGGGCATATGCTCTATTGGAATAGAGCCTATGTATGACATATGGCCCTTCCCACTTTGGTTCAAGCTTTGGGGGCTTCATCCAAAGTATCATCAGGTTTCTAAGGACTAACTCCATTTCTACTTCTAAGAAATATCGAAGGTGAGCCTTTTTGTTGAAGGCTCATGCAATCCGATTTTGTTTTATTACCAAATGGTATAGAGTGTGAAACCTTTTTTCTTCTAGTTTCTCCAAATCATCAAATCATCTCTGGGATCACTCTCTCATGGATAGTTGATCACAAATGGCCAGACGAAGTGATGGAACTTGGATTTCAATAGATAACACTACCTTTTCCCCATATACTAGTGAGTATGGGGTCACCTGGGTGGCGGTGCAGGTCATTGTCCATTAAGCCCACAAAGCATGAAGGATCCTGTCTAGACACGATTTCTTGTCCTTATCAACCGTATTTTGGAGTATTTTGGAAAAAGTCTTATTGAAATACTCTATTTTCCCATTTGACACTGTGTGGTAGTAAGATAAATGATTGGCTTTGATTCCATACTCTTGATATAGCTTATGCAACTCACCAGAGTAGAATTTGGTGCTATTGTCCATTAGTATTGTAAGAGGGACCCCACATATGGTGATGATGTTGGCCTTCACAAATCTAATTATGTTTTTTCTCCAACTTTCTTAAGAGGTATGGTTTCAGGCCATTTGGAAAATAATTTGGTTCCTATGAGTATGAACTTGAAATGTTTGGCTATGGTGGGAGGATATGGTCCCACAAAATCCATCCCTCGGGCAGTGAATGACCATGTGTACTTAGCTGTATGATGTAACTTTGGGGGTCAGTGTATGAAACTGGCATGAACATGTAAGGAATGAATCTTCATGGTGAATATGGAACAATCCTACATTAGGGTAATACCCAAGACATCATATTTGGTGACAGAGCTTGGTTTCTAATAGATGCACTCCACAAACTCCGACACACACTTCTTTCATGGCGGAAGTAGTCACTCCTCAATCAATTCTCTCGAGAAGGACTTCATCAAGGACTTGTTTTTAGATAACCTATTCTTGGTTTACCCTATTGTACAAGGTAAAATTGACTACCTATCTTCAGATATTCTCCCTTCCATCCATATCTGGTGGGAGTTCCCATTTTCGAATGAAATTTGTAATGGGCGTCATCAAACCGGTGGTATGACCATAAAGTTCTTAGATGGGGAAAATTTCATCGATTTACTCCATATTTCATTGGATTAATGATAAGTCCATCTGATGGTGGGCAATGATAATGACTGTTTCATCTCGATTTGGATCGGCCAAGGCTATGGTTGTATTTTCCAAAGCACTGGATTAAGCATTTTGTGACCGGGGAACATAGGTCAATATTTGTTTTGATGGTAATTCTGTCATCAGTGCTCGAACATGGTTCATCAAGGGGAACAATACCACTTTCTTGATGTCATAGTCACCATTGACCCATTTTATGAGTAGATCTGAATCACCCATAATTGTTCGGTGTTGGGATTGCACAAAAACTACCAGTCCAAGGCCAGAATAGAGGGAATGATATTCTACTTCACTATTTTTACACCCTTATGAAAGCTGGAAAGAGTAAGTCAAGATATACTTTTCAAGGGATACAATTATAATTACCCACCCCAAATTATTGATATTGGGATCCTCCATAGTTTTCCCTATCGAGCTGAGGGAAGAACCATCGAAGTACATTTCCCAAGTCTGGGGTCCTCCCAGATGAAGAAGACTTCTTGATCTATAAGTTTAGCATCCAATAGTTCTATTTATTTTGAGGGTTTTCCATCCATGAATCCTTCTAGATATTTTCCTTTGATGGCCTTATAGGTTTCAAAATTTTGTATAATGACTTACCATCATGATAGGAATCGATTTAGCATGGGACAGTTGAAGATATATTTAAACAGGTTACAGTGGGAAATCAGGTTTCCCTCACGGTGCTACAGGTAATGCTGATGTTTATAAACTGCAAAGATTAGGGATAAATAGTTCTTCTCAATTTTTGAATACTATGTTTCAAAATCAATCATTGTTTGAATAAGGTAATAGAAGATGTTTTTACTTCCAACATCATTCTTCTGCATGAGAAATGTGCCTAATGAATGTTCCAGGGTAGTTACATAAAATATGAGCAGTATCCCCACAACTGGAGGCATCAACACCAGCTAGATTAGGAGTAATATTTTTATATTTTCGCATGATTCTTGGAACTAATTATCCCACTCATACCTAACTCCTTTATTCATGATCCTGGTGAAAGGTAAACATTTACCTACTAGGATGGCTACGAAGCACTGAATGTAGGTGAGGTGCCCCTAGAGACCTCTCAACTCAGTGAGGTTGCGAGGTAGGTACATGCAAAGGATGAATTTTGTCTTCTCAGGGTTTACATCGATGCCGCGATGGAGTACAACAAAGCTGGGGAATTTTCCTGAGGTAATTCCAAAGATGCGGTTTAGGGGATTCATCTTTAAACTATGTTGTCATTATTTTTTGAAGATAGTTTCATGATTGCACTAGTGTTTCAAGAATTTTCATGATTTCACCACCAGATCATTGACCTAACAATCAACAAAGTTTCCCATGAAGGTCTTGAAGATGTGGTTCATGACGCACTGATATGTAGCGCTGGCATTCTTTAGACCAAAGGGCATCACATTATAATAGAACACCCCTTGAGGGATCTAATAGTGGTATATTCTTCATCTCCTCAAGACATCTAGATTTGATTGTATCCAGAATATCCTTCCATGAATGAGAGGTCTTCGTATCCAACTGTTTCATCAATGAACAATTATGTTATTGGGATAGGGAAATTGTCTTTTGGGAATTTCCAGTTATGGTCCCTAAAGTCAAGGAAAATTCTAATATTTCCATTCTCCTTTTGTACAGGGATTATATTTTCCATCTAGATATGATATTGGACCTATCATATGAATTTGCATTTGATCAACTTTTCAACTTCAGCCTCTATTTTGGAAGCATGCATCAGATGGGTCCTTCTGGGTGCCTACTTATAGCCCTAGTGGTCTTATAGTAGGCTCAGATGATGAGTGGAAACCTTAGGACCAAGGCCTGACATTTCTATTTAGTTCTAGATAAAAACATCTCGATTTTTCTTTAGAAAGAAGGTATATGCCTCATATTCCTCAACTGTCATAGACACACTAATCAAAGTGGGTCACGGGTCATTTTTGGTGCCCTGATTTATCTCCCTATGTTCATCGATTGTGGTGGAAAAACCTTCTTCAAATGTAGGGGAAAATCTTTGAGGTATTATTCCTATTCTTCATTATAATCATCTTCATCATTCTCCTCCTCTGATGGAGAAATGTTTTTTAGACAAAATCTCCAATGTTGGGATAGAAATAATCTTTTGAATTAGTGAACAAGGAAAGGGCAATTTGATGTCCCATAGGCAGGCCGAGAACATCTTTGATAGGTATTTTTCTGACATCATGGGAGTCATCCCCCTCTTTCTAGTCCTTAGACTTGGTGGAAGTAATAGAGACCATGAGGATGATGGAGCCTACATCTGGACTTGCACTTATGCATTCAACTTCATTGATGGGTAGTACATACTCTTTAGCAAGTTGCTGGAGGGGGTTGGAAGGATCCATCTTCAATCCATTTGGGGCTTTGATCCAACCAATGTCATCTACCGAAAGATGTGTTTTTTTCAATTCATAGATCCACGTGTCTATATAATGAAACTCACATGGATCAAATGACAATTTATCGACGTGGAACATCCCATTTTTTTGATTAGTGCAATACATAATGCACTAATGGTATAATGACAGAATTTCACCGTTATGATGTAGCCAAGGCCTCCCTAATAAGACATTGAAGGCCCTTCTTTTTTGCACTACCCAGAACTCAGACTTTGTTATGAGATCTCTGAGCTATGTTTTATGCTTGATTCATCCCAATGGTTTCTTCTCACTCCAGTAATATCCCTTTAGAGTCGTAGTACTGGGTGTCAATCTATCTTCATCACATTCTAGTTGACGAAGCGTTTGTAGTAGGAGGAGGTTAACTCGAGATCCGTTGTCAATGAAGAATCTCTAGGCATCAATTCCATTTATCTTTCTACACACATATAATAGTTTTATGTTCCCCTGCATGACGATGTCTTCATTGCTGTCTGTGAAAGAGATGACAACATGACATTCTTCGGGACTGATCTCTATTCCGTAGAATTTGTCTACTACTACTTTATCCTGAAACTCACGGGACTTAGTACGGCTTTGATGAGTGACTCCATAAGATCTGAGGATAGTCTCAACAGATCCAGGATTGAAAAATTTTCTAGTACTGATACCAGTTACTTTAAAATATCATACTTCTACTATAATGGTCAACGCTTCCCGGCTTGGGGTTTCTCTTTCACGTACACTTCAGGGGTTTGATATTTGGATGTAGATGGTTCGACCACTATAAAAGCGGTCAGTGGTGATGTAGTCATTTCCTCGTTTGGCTAAACGAGTCCACCTATTTGCCTTGGGTGATTTGGTATTTGTTCTTCCCCTAATGGATATCCCAAGATAATTTGGCTTGTATTTCTTCCAATGTGGGCGGAGGAGAATTCCAATTATTATTGTGTCTACAAGAGTTTCCTTCTATGAGTTTCCATGATGTTCACAGTTTGACCTATGGTGTGGCCTAGAACTTGGATGCTGCCACAATCGTGTCTTCCATGAAACCCCAAGCCTCTACGGCCTCTTCTTTTGGCTCTATAATTGGGAATGGGGATTTCGGGTTTTTGGACACAATATTCTTCTGATAAGGGGTCTATCAAGTGAATAAAATTAAGGGAGATGAATATCAGTTCACGATCTGACATTGTTTTAGTATGACTGTCTTCTTCTAATGGTGTCGTTTGGCAGGGCGGTGCCTGTTGTACCATTTCGTGGGGCGGTGTCCATTGGTACCAAGTCTGTTGGCATGAAGTCCGAAAGTGAAAACAATAACATTGGATTTAGTGCCATCTAATCTTCTTGATCTTGATTTGTTACCTTCTGGACTTTAGGGGACCACAAGGATGAGGAGGATTACTGTGTTATATTGGGATCTTTTGGAGGTATAGTTGGTTGTTTCAACTGTTCCTGGAGGATTCCATGGACTCGATTGTCTGTATTCTGGGTCATCCAATTATTAAAATTTCTCTCTTTTTTACTGGAGATTGTCTCCCTTTACTCTTCCTCTCTGGAGTCTGAGGTGGATACATATGCCACCTGTTCTAGAAGTGGGTCCAACATAAATTTCTCAGAATCCACCATCTTTTTTAGGAGATCCATGAAAATAAATCATTCTTGGATGGTATGTCCTAGTATCTTGTGATAAGGAAAATAATTTTGATTGATGTTGAGACCCACTTCATCAGCTCACCTTGGCTCTGGTATCCAGAGAAAATTTAAATTCATAGTGGCTACGAAATACCTGTGGACCTGGTCTTCTCAGAATGAGTAAAATTTATTTCTTTAATCTTTGAACATATTTCTCTGATCACCCTGTCACTCGTGTTGTTGAGTTGGGGGTAGTTGTTGGCATCCGAGGGTCCTGCACATTTTGGTGGGGGCCTTGCAACTAGAGTAGGTGTCGTGGGTGGCTAACGTGTGATAGAAGTCACTTCATCTTTTCCCACTCTTTTCCCTAAGGCTGATGGGGCCTCACGATACTTATGATTAGTCCATTGAAAGGAGTATTTTATTCTTTGAGAAATGGCCAATAAGTCTTTAAATCTACTTGTGTACTTCATCGGGATGAGTGGTGTTCATAATTTATCTCAAATATTATCTATGCATATGGTGAGCATCTCATCCTAGGTAAGTGGCCAGTTTAGGGAATATGTCAAGCATTTCCATTTGGAAATTAAGTATGAGACTCTTTCATTTTATTGTTTTTTTCAGTTCATGAAGTCACTGACCATCATCCTAGGCAGCATTGAACTAAACTGGAAGATAAAATGTCACTAGAGATCCTCCAAGCCTATAATTGAATTGGATGGAAGGCTAGTATACCACACGAAGGCCGAGCCATGTAGAGTTTGTACGAAACACCTATGTTTTACTGCTTCTTTCTGCTCTAGAGAGCCTATCAGGGAATCACAGTAAGAGGCGTAGTGAATTAAATGTTTTTCCAGGTCCACCGAGCCATTGAATACTAGGAATATGGGGTTCCCAAAGTTTGGTGGTGGCTGAAAATTTCTCACCCACTTAGGTTCGAGTTTGTGCTCTGGCTGTATTGAAGCGCACCGACCCTCCATGGCTTCTAGTCATGATGTTAGTTTCTCGATGGGGTTTAAGATCCCTTGATACATATCTTGTCGGGCTTGTTCTTTGGATGGTGCAGTAGTGGCCAGGATTCGCCATACCGACACTGCTAGAATTTTGGGTGAATACCCTGTCAAGGGTATCATTGGTGGGTTTACTTGGATATATTTTGGCTGCCTTCCCAGTAGGGGGACTTCTTGAAGTCCTTCTAGAGATGGGTTGAACGGTCCTCCGAGTTTGGCTTCATTCACTGGGATAAGTTCTTGTGGTATAGACAGCACTTATGGGATCACTTTCTGATGTTCCGCAGAGGGAACACATCCAAAAGGTTATCACCCTCGACATAGCTCGACATTAATTCTCCATATCCCTTTCATTTCTTCATCTTGTTTGGAGAACATATCTACGAGGGAGGGGTGCATTTATAGGGGGATGAGGAGGTGGCTAATAGAGAAAATTGGATTTATTATTCTCCTTGTTGAAGTTTCAATAGGGTGGTAATGATGGATTAGCTGAGGGGGCGCCAAATTAATAATATCTCTCTGGTACCAAGTATGCACACCATCAGGCTCGGTCTGGGATGCCTCTAGGAGGGAGCCATATTCCTTTACATACTCTCCCTCTTCCACATTACCTTTTATCACTATGGGATACATGTTTACCATGTTCAATGAGGAAAACTACATTAGTGGTGGTGTACCTGGTGCTAAATGCTAGGAATGATTTTTGCACGCTTTGATGGATTTTATCCTTACATTATGCAACATTCTTCGGGTATCTCGGTGATGATTGACCCAAATGGAGAACTGATCTAACGTCGGAACATACCTTTGTCTCAGAGGGTGTTAACCATTAGAAAGTGTGGAATGGGTAACTCCTCTGCCCACAGTTCTTCCAAGATGGTGTAAGACAGATGTCTGTTGTCCGGGGATTTGAGGAAAAAATGCCCCTAGCCATGTGGGCTGGGGTTGTTCCCATATTTCAGCAGTATCCGACGCTATTGCTACCTTTATAATTTCATTTACTCCCACGTAGGTGTAACCTGAGTATGGAATCGGACCGGCATGGAGTCTATGGCCTTTTGAAGACATGGAATTTTCTTATTGGTTGGCTTCCCTTAGGAGGGAAGCCTGTTGGATGTTCCTGGTTGCCTAAATCAGAATCCATTCATTGGATTTATCAGGTTGGCCTTGATTCTTTTGATACATATGGTGGGATGGTTTTTGTCGAGTGTCTCATCTTTCCTGAGCTGGGGATTCACTTGAATACTGCCTCTAGACGATGACGTTACAGGATGTCATTTCTCATGGAGCCAACTGGACGGGATGTGGGGTGAAGAGTAGAGCTCCATATTCTCCCCGTGCCTAAATGTGAACTCCAGTCAGGGCATTTCCAACAAGGCAACACAAATTATACAGTGCATGGAGGCAGTACTATTCAAGTTTTTGCTTTCGCTTTTCTGATTGTGGCTACATTACCAATGGGAGGGCTTCTAGGTCAATTAGACAGTGAAGCTCCCCTATCGTGATGGCATGGTCTGCATAACCTTTATAGGGTAAGAATATTTATTTTATCTAATGAAGTTTTGTCCATATTTTAAGGCGAATTTCATGTGTTCATTTCCCAGACAAGTCTCTTGGTATGTTGATGTGAGAAGTGGTCGTGGGGCAATACATCACTAGTATATTATCCCTATCTAGTTGTCTTCTCACAAAAAACATATCCTATTGTTGTTATTCTATAAGATCCTCTACTTGATATTAATATCTTGATTGGTTTCTAATATTTTTGTTCCAAACAGTCAGGCTATTGGGAGGCCCATTGATTTGCAGATGGCATGAGGGTGGCTCAAAAAATGAGTGTGACCCTGGGCCATCCTCTAGTTGAGAAAGATTATCACTCACTATAGACGAAGTTCCTGATGTGTCTGAATCCATTTTTCTAAGTGCCTCATCATAGAATTGATTTCTCATATTTGTTCCAACAAGAGGTGGACCTTCTTGCCAGTATGAATTTTGAATGCGTGGAGGACCTCCACAATTGGTGATACAATGGCGAGGAATACTATTTCTACTTGATGCTTGACCCTGAGAAATGTATTTGTGGATTATACCCTAAGAAGGAACTTTAGAGTAGACTACATCAAGGGGAGGACCTTATTGATGATTTATTTCACTTAGGGGAGGGCCTTTTCAATGATAGTCATCATTGAGGAGAGTGCCTTCACAATAGCTATCATCATTGTGTGAACTACTATCATGACTTGATATCCTACTGCAGGGAGAAGCATATCACTAGTGTATACACTAGGTAAGACAATCTAGGTATACTACAACAAGGGTTGAACCTTCTTGTTGTCTGATCATCAAGTTAAGGGGAGGGCTACTCCAACACACATTAGAAGATAGGCTCTTGTGATCGACCATTCCTGGCCCATGGAGTAAGCCCCCATGGGTGCTCTATGGAGGACCTTCAGAGTTTCTGGTAGTGATATTTCAGGGATGAACTTCACAAATACTACTTCCACATCCTTAATTTGGTAATGGAAGGTCAGAGTCGTGATCCTTTATTGATATATGTTTGAGGGGCTCAAGAAACCCAATTTTTAGCATAGTAGGACCATGTACATTCTTTTAATTTTTTGGTTTCCTTTGGTGACATTTATCTTCAAGAACTCTCTTCTAGGTAACCAGGGTCATCTGTTGTTGGTAATGGACTTAAAATATGAGTCCCAGTCTTTTTGGTTCCTGTTATTTCATCAGGATACGCTGATAGACATCTTGAGTTTTTGTAGGGATATATGCATGCCCTGTAGTAGTCACCACATTGGACCGACATCCCCAGTTCAAACAAGTATTTGTTCTCTATCCAGTTGTTTGTGTATTGCATGATATTACTTTAGACCCTCTTGGACTGGAGAAGGGATGCATAACTACTATGGAGTGACTAACTCATTTTGTGAGTGAGTCATTCTGTTCAAGGAAACTAGGTCATGGGCCCAATTTCTCACCTTTACCAATGATGCAATGACATCTTTTCATGTTTGGAGGATATTGTCTAGAATCGACATCTGATCATCCATTATTTCTAGGATGTTCTAAGATACAACGTTGGATGTAATGGGTATGAAGGACCATTCTGATATCAGGGAAGGAGTTTGTGCCTACTCTGGTCTTCCATGAGTTTCCAGTAGATACTAGTAGTTCTCCGGTGTTGGAATAGAGGAATGATTCTGTCTCTAGTTGTCTTCTCCAGTTTCCACCGTATTTGACTGGTGGTATTCATATTAAAAAGTGAGTATTTTCATCTACTCTCTTGTCATTGTATTTGTCTCACAATCTTTGTATGAATCTATAATAATTTGACTCTTATCATATTTGGTTGCCTTCCAATTTAGATGGAGGGCTTGAAACACGTCAGTAGGTATTTTTTTCTGGTGTATAGTTTAGTGCTAACCTATTGGATTGGAGGTCTTGTTGTGTATTGGTAGATATATGCATCTTCTTGTAGTTTGCCACTCTTTTGGCATGGCAGGGCCGACGAGCATTAGCAGGAATGTGCATGTGCTCGTATTGTGCCACCCTATTTTAGTGGTGGGATTTGGTGGAGAGGGCAGAGTCATATGTCTTCCTGTTGAATGATGCCACGTTAGTATAGTGGATATGCTATTCAAGAACCAGGGTGATAGTGTATTTTTTATTATATATTTATTTCCCTTGGTGGGAAGCCCGAGGGCCCCGGGTCTCCTGGACTTTTGATAGTACCATCGACCTAAGGTCCTCCTCTGTGGTAGAAGGCTTGGTCGTCTAGTGTTAGTGATGACACACTCTAATAGGGGCTTGTGAGTATGACCCCTGTGCATATGATATGAAACTATCCACATCTAATTCATCTGCCTCCCTAAGGCATGGGAGGTACTCATTATCACGTTCTAGGGACATGCTCTTGAAATGGTTTGAGAAGACCACTAGGTTCGCCTTGTGAGAGTGTTCCAGCCATAGCTGAGGAGGCTACTGGAAGACCGTTATATACTATAGGGATTGTATCATGGCCTTAAGTGTTTGGAGAGTACCATTTTGGTGGTACTCCCTGATCAGTGTGTTGGATACCCAGTGTTGAAGATGCTGGGTAGGTGAGGGGATCCTGATCCTTGTTGGGGCCCTGGCCACCTACAGGATCACTGATGTGCATGTCTGTATGGGACGTTGGTATGTCATTTTGATCAAAGGATTCTCTGTGGGAACCTAAAATATACATACATGACATACATACCACAAAACTGCTTCAATGTAGAATTATTTTAAACATATCCATATTTGGTGATTCATCTTGGCCCCCTTCCCCATTTCTTTTTCTGAAGGGAGAAGGGGCTTGAGTGGGGTAAAACTGTCACCTTGGTTAAGGATTCATGTCAGGTTCCCCATTTTTTTCTGCCTTCGAGGGGGCACACTTCTGCGCATACTGGGGTGAACATAATGGCCTGACGTGCAATGTCTCTTCATCATTTATCATTAGGGTAGAACTTCCACCTTGGTTAAGGATTCATGTAGGATTCACCATTTTTTCCCTTCTCTAAGGTGGCACGCTTCCGTGCATACAGGGGTGAAAAAATGGTCTGACATGTAATGTCCCTTTGTATTTTATTGTTCGGGTATAACTGCCACCTTGGTTAAGGATTCACATCGTGTTCACCATTTTTATTCTGCCTCTGATGTGGCATGCTTCCGGGCGGTGCAGAAATGGCACGATGAGGATCAACACCTATAAATTTTTATATAGAGATGAGTTATCATCAAATTTACCATTCCTATTATTTTGACCCATTCAGTGTTATTATCTTTTAAAGAAGGCCAAATTAACCCAGCAGGTTCTATTGGTCCCATCATGCAATTACATGGGGGTCAAGTACTTTTGCAATCAGTCCTTCTCATATATAACTTTCTTGGATGGTCTTCAACAGGTTTATTCATGGAGTTTGGAATGCCCAACATCCCTGGTATCCATGATTCATGGACCTTCTTTTTAAAGGTAGGCACTCGTTGGATGACGATTTGGCCAACGATACTTAAGGGCCTCATAGGTCGAGTGGATGAGAGGACAGGCTCACCGCACCCTTCTAGGGGAGGATTGTTGCCTCTTCTTGGACTCTCTTATAGATTTAAGTCATGTTTATATGTTCGTGATTCCTTGGTTCATTCTTGAAGAGTGTTTCCCTGGTCTACCCGTGGTTTGCACGATCTTCGTAAGCATGCATATATGTGATGATCCATAGGTAATGTTGACTTGAACCATATAATAAGGATCTCTAGAGTTTATCGTCATCTAGGTGTGATGGAAGGTGACTTGATGTTGGGATTGGGCCCATAAGAAGAGATTCCTATGTATCATTGGGAGAGGAATCAGAACTCACGTAGTTCAAATTGCATAGGGTTTAGATATAGAAGCTGCACATTGAGGGGGCATGGTTGGGTGAACCATTTATGGGAGGGAAACCTTTTGAGATTGGGCCTTATTGAAGGCATCCTATGTATCCTCATTTTTCTAGTAATTAGAGTTCTCATAGTTTATATGGCTGGGGATTATGCATGGAGGCTACCCATTTGATCGAAACATGATTGGGTGGACCCCTAATGGATGGGAACCCATTTTAGATCGTGCCTTCTAGAAGGAATCCTACTTATTATTGATTGATCAGGAATCAGACTTCCCATAGTTTAGCTTCACACGGATGATTTAATCCTCACAAAAAATCTAAGCCCACATGATTCATGTTCAGTGTGAGAAAAAAGAGGATGAGAGATATTCAACAATGCACATGCCTCCTACCCTATAGGTGGGGGAGGGAGATCCCACAGAGGAAGAGGCCAGGTAGACCATGGGAGAGGGAACAAAGCAATGAACCCTTCATTGAAAAAATGAAATTGAAGGTCATGTGTCCCTACCTCAGAATATTGGGGACTTACCTCATAGTGAGGTCCCCAGAATACGTTCTGGGAAGGGAAGTGGTTTCGTCCTCATCAAAGGGGGGAGCGAACATAACCCCTTTAACTAATCACTATTCCCATTTAGTGGAAAAACAAGTGATCACCTTTAACCCCTAGAATGGTAAGGTTCATGTCGGCATACGATGGTTGAACACCAGGTTACCATGGTAATGTAGACCCACAGACATTCCCAAATCCCGAACCATTGTGGGGACATCCTTCGTGACTCTGGTTACCATGGGAATGTAGACTCAAAGGGGTGCACTGGGGCGCCTGACGGTCTGATCATATGGGTCTGGTGGCTTTGGAGGAGGCTTTGGCCTGATTTCGAAGGACTGGTTAGCATAGGGATTGTGGATGACCAAATGATAATGTAAGGGTGAGGTTGGAACGAGAAAAAATAATACTCAAAAACACCCCATTATGTGCACTAGTTTCTTATGTGGAATGGGGGAAGCTCCGCATACCGTAGTGGTATGCGGGCATAGGGGACTCCCATGTAATGATGTGATACACCGACATGGGTATAGAAGACTGTGTATCATAGTGGTATGTGGTGAATCACACCGCGTTGGGTTCCATCCACGTACCGATGCAGTACGCGACGCCGGGTTCAGTCCGCGTAGCGGGTACTACGTGATACACCATATTGAAGGAGGGTATAATGGATTATCGTTCACGGGGAATTCATCCAAGAGAAGTACATGGTTTTTGGTTCACCAGTTAGGTTCTCAGTTCTATTATTATTATCCAATTCCCCCATTTCATTGTTCATGGGCGGTTGTACCCGTAGAATGAGTGGTTTGCGATTCGAGCTTCGCCAATGAATCAAGACGGAATCCAGATTCTTCACCGAACACTTTCTTCCAATCACTGAGTTCCCTTCAAGCTTTTTTATTCCATCCCTCTCCTCTCTACTATGCTACCGTTAATAGAGAATCCAGAAAATTGTATCTATTGGGCATGTGACACCATTTGTGGAGGCCCTTACAGATATCCTGACTGGCAGAAGACTCGGTCAACCGGGGTTTGCGGAGACTTCGGTTCGCGATAATGGTTCATGGATCCATTCTGGTTCACTTCATCCAAGAACTATGGAGTTTACTGTAAGGTACGCGAATGGGATTCGTGTGAATGAGCTCATCGGTGACATGGATCGTGATCTGCCTTGCTCGCTGGCCATCGCCTTGCGAGCCAGCAATTCACGGATCATTCTGCGTACCTAGTGGTTCGCGATCCAGCGGGTCTATGTACCTTTCCTGGTGATGGTGCATAGGCCACTTGAAATGCCTTGAAAAATTTAATTCATTCAAGTTTCTTTAAATATTGCAACTCAATTTGACTCTATCCACCTTTCTAGACTTGTAGGAGTACTTGCTTCCTTATACAACGTGATTGTGGGAGTATTTTCCTCTCTTGGTAGATTTTCCGGACCCTACAATGAAAAAATGACATTTTGTAAAGGGTCATTTGTGACGGGATTGGAATCCCATTGAAAATACTATTAGCATGCCCTCACAAAAAAATGCAGGAAAGAGTATTTTCCATGAGACATGGTTCCCATTGCAAATACCCTTATTTATGTAATGGTAATTCTGAAGAGTGAATGATCCTGTCACAAATAATTTTTTCAGTAGGTGAGTATTTGTGACAGTTCATGTCATTGTTATTGTTTAACCACCACATTTATTATGAAAAAAATTTGCGATGAGACCCATCACAAATATTGTTAATTACGACTCGCTCATCCACCCATCGCAAATAATTTGTCAACAGGTGAGTATTTGCAATGGTCCCCATCACAATTAGTCTTTTAACTGCCGCCTCTATCATTTATTACCGAAACTATTTTTGATGGGACCCCATTGAATATAATCCCATCACTACTAATCTAACTTAGATATACCCCACCCCCGAATTTTCTCTCTCCATTCAATAATTCACCTCTTCTTTCTTCAGTTTTCCCTCCTTCTGGTAGATGTATAAATTTTTATGGGGAAAGAAATTTTGAAGTTTATAGTGCCCCAAAGAATCATTTTGGAGGTATTTATGTAATGTTTTAAATTTTTATTTTATTTATTTTATTTTTTATAAGATTTTAATATTATTAATTAGCTGTAATTAGAGTCAATTAGAAGTAATAATATCTAATTTATAAGTAATTATATATAAATAGATGTAACTACTTATATTTAGTACTTGTTGTTTTAAATTAGTAATATTTAGTTTCAATTAGAAGTAATGATTGTAATTATAAAGTAGATAGTTTTAATTTGTGGTAATAAATTTTAATTAGCAGTAAATAGCTATAATTTTTGATAATTAGTTATAATTAATGATAACAAGTAGAAAAGTGGTAATTGGTATTAATTAGTGGTAATTAGTAAAAATAATCACCAAATAAAAATAATTATTTATAAATAGCGTTAATTAGCAACAAATTTCTATAAATTATTAATAATTAGTAATAGTAAGTGGTAATTGGTAATAATTACTGGCATTTAGTAAGAATTAGTGCTAATTAGTAAGAATTTGTGCTAATTATTAATAATTAATGGTAATTTGAAAATAATAGTGATAAATAGTATTAATTAACCAAAATTAGTAATAATTAGTAATAATTTGCAATAATTTGTAATAATTAGTAAAAATTAGTAAAAATTAGTAATAATTAGCGATAATTAGTAATAATTAGTAACAATTAGTAATAATTAGTAATAATTAGTAAAAAGAAGTATTAATTAGTTATAATTAGTATTAATAAGTGGTGGTTAGTAATAATGAGTAATAATTAGAAACAATTACTGGTAATTAGTAATAATGACATCATGTTAGTAATAATTTGGGATTATTATTGGCAATTAGTGGCAATTAGTGGTAATTAGTTGAAATTAGTGGAAATTAGTGGTAATTAGAGGTAATTAGTGATAATTTGTGATAATTTGTGATAATTAGTGGTAATTAGTAGCAATTAGTGGCAATTAGTAATAATTAGTAATAATTAGAAATAATTAGTTGTAATTAGTAATAATTAGTGATAATTAGTGATAATTAGTAAAAATTAGTTTTAATTGGTGATAATTTTTAATTATTAGAAATTATTAGTATTAATAAATGAAAATTAGTATTAATTATTGGCAATTAGTAATAATTAGTAGTAATTAGTAACAATTAGTGACAACTCTTAAAAATTATTGACGATTAGTATTAAATAGTGATAATAAATAATAATTAGTAATAAATAGTAATAACTAGTAATAATTATTGTTAAATAGTGATAATTAGTATTATTAGTTTTAATTAGTAATAATTAAAAACAATTAGTGATAATTAGTGATAAATAGTAATTAGTATTAAAAACTAGTGATAAATAGTAAAAATTTAAAATAATTATTCGTAATTAGTAATAATTAGTAACGAATAGTTATAAATAATAATAATAAGTTGTTATTATTAGTAATTAGTAATGATTAGTAACAATTAGTAACAATTATAAAAAATTAGTGGTAATTAGTGGTAATAAGTGGTAATTTGTAAAAATTAGTGTTAAATTGGGGAAATTAGTAGTAAATAGTGTAAATTAGTAATAATTTGTAATAAGTATTTAAAAAAATGGCAATTAGTGATAATTAGTTATAATTATTAATAATTAGTGACAATTATTTATAATTAGTGATAATTATTCATAATTTTTTGTAATTAGTAATAATTAGTAATAATTAGTGACAATTTTTGGCAATCAGTGGTAATTAGTAGTAATTAGTAATGATTAGTAATGATTTGTAATAATTAGTAATAATTAGAAAAAATTTGTGGTAATTAGTAATAATTAGCAAAAAAGTGGTAATGAGAAATGCATTATTGTAACTAGTAAAAGTTAGTAATAATTATCAATAATTATTGTTAATTAATAATAATTTATAGTAATTAGTGGTAATTAGTGGTAATTAGTAAAAGTTAGCAATAATTAATAATAATTAGAAATAATTAGTGGTGGTTTGTAGTAATTAGTGATAATGAATAATATTTATTAATAATTATTAATAATTAGTGTTGATTAGTGAAAACTAGTGGTAATTAGTAGTAATTAGTGGTAATTAGTAATAATTAGTAATAAATAGTATTAAATATTAATAATTGTTAATAATTAGTGATAATTATAGGTAATTAGTGATAATTAGTGGTAATTATAAGTTAATTCAAATTTTTTAATTTTATACTGTTTAGGATCATTTATTTCTTATATCAAAGTAATTAAAAAAATTATTTATTTTATAATTTATAGAGAAAAATGAAATAAAGAAGTCAACAAAAATCTTTAGTACATGATCATGATTAGATAAATCATCACAAGAATTAAAATAATTCTGGTATAAATCTTGTATGTACTAAGGGAATTGAAGCTTTTTTATCATCTACGTCATCAGAACCATAATTTTTTTGGGAAGGGACAAGTAAGTGTCCATGCAGGAAATGTGATCTGAGGGTGTTAGACACATATTATAACATTTGAGGTCATCTATTGTATTTTTATTTTTGTAAATATTATGTTTTTTGGTCTCACCATGATGAACATAGTTCTGGAGAAGTTATTAATAATTTGGTTCCAAATCCATCACGATTTTAATATTTAGTATATGATGTGTTAGATCTATCTTTTAATCAAACAAAAACTCAAGATGATATTGATTTAACTCTTGAGTTAGAACCATCCAAATTTTATGAGTTGTTGAAGTCCACTGAGGATGCCTTATATTCTTCTTGAAAGATAAAAATGTTAAATTGGTTGACATTTTTTGGCTATTAAATCAGATAATGGAATATAAAATATTTGTTTTGATATGATATTTTTTTTAGTCAAAGAAATATTTCTTGAAGAAAATGTGTTTCCTACAAATTTATATGAGAGAAATTGGTTGGTTCATAATTTGGGTCTTGGTTATCAGAAGATTCATGCATATTCAAATGTTTAGATATTATATTATGGTGAAAATGAATAATTAGTTAGTTTTACTACATGTGGAAAATCAAGGTATAAGGAGGCTCAACTTGGGAAGTCTGGATTGATTCCCATAAAACGGTTGAGTAATTTTCCACTTAAACCAAGGTTGAAACATTTAATTATGTCTCAGAACATAACATCATTGATTTCTCAGTACAAAATTTATATTTCAGCTGGTAAAATCTTAAATCACCCTACAGATGGTGAATCATGGAATAATTTTGATCAACTACATCCATCTTTCTCTTCAAAATATCGAAACGTGTGATTGAGTTTTTATACTAATGGTTTCTATCCATTTGGTTCTTATGGTTGTCAATATTCTTATTGTTCTATCTTTATAACTCTGTAAAATTGACATCCTTTGATATTGATGAATGAGCCAAATATCATTTTTCCCTTATTAATTCCAAAACATACAAAAAATATTGATTTTTATTTTAATCCATTTATTAATGAATTAAATTTATTATAGAATAATGGTTTCAATACATATGATATTGTTAGGAAACAAAATTTCATAATGGAAGTCACGTTGATGTGGAAAATTAGTGACTTCCCATCATTTGACATGTTATCAAACTGGAGTGGACATGGCCCAAAATCATGTTCATATTGTATGAGAGAGAGTAAAACATTTATGCTTGTTAATGGAATAAAACATTGGTTTTTTGACTATTATTGCATATTTCTTCCAACCGATCATCCATTTCGGAGGAAAGAATATCATTTCATAAAAGGTACAATTGAAAGAGATGGACCTCCAATAATTATATCAGGTATTGAGTTAAAATAAATTATCTCTAAATTACCTCCCATTACCTTTTGACCCACTATAAACCAATAGAAAATATATTGATTTGAAGGAGAACAAAATTGGATAAAAATGATATTTTTTTAGGGTATTCATTTTTGGTCTGATTTATTAGTCTGTTACATATTGGATTCCATTCTTGTTGAGAAGAACTATTTTGATAATATATTTTATACAGTTTGGACACACCTTGTAAAAACCAAGTTAATGTAAAGGAATTATTAGATATTTCCCAAATTTATAGGAGACTAGAACTTGAACTATTTGAAAATGTTAAATCATAGACGTTAATGAATCCAAAAGAAACTTATACAGTTTCCAAAGAAAAATGATTATTATTTTGTTAATGGACTGAAAATTTGAGGCTTCCAGATTGTTATTCTTCCAATTTGGATATATGTGTCTGAAATGGTCATATTACCCATTTAAAAGGTCATGATTATCCTGTTATAATGAAAATAATTCAAACAACTTGATTTAGTGTTTTGGTGAATTCTATTATTTGGTATGAACTAACATAAATATCACATTATTTTGATACATTTGTGCAGCGAAAATAGACTATGATTCAATAAGTAGATAGTAATAATAAATTGTTATAATTTTATGTAAATTGGAAAACATTTTTCCATCGGCTTTATTTGATTCAATGGAACCTTTGATATTACATTTTCTTCATGAATAAAAATGTAATGGTATGGTATATTTTTAATAGATGTACCTATTCAAGAGATGTATGAAAAAATTGAAGAAAAATGTACGTAATAAAGATTTAGTTGAAGGATAAATTGGAGAAGCTTATTTGTTTGAGGAAATTTCATTCTTATGCTCTCATTGGATTCAATAGGAATATCCTTAGAAACGTAACTTCATGAGATGTATTGAGGGAAATTATAATGATTAAATGAGGAATAAATTAACAATTTTTAATCATCTTGATCTTAGATATAGAAGAGTTCATGAACAATGACTTTCAATTGATGAAAATCACAGGGATCATACATGTGTTCTGCTAAACTGTGAAGAAATGAAACCATTTGTAATATGAGTTCCCATATATTTTATTCAATATTATTTGACATAAGTTACATTATTTTATTTTGAGATTATGTGCTAATCATATCAAGAAATTGTTTTCAAGAATTATAGAAGCTTCTCTTGATGAACGTCAGATTTATAATTTTTTCTAAATATTTCAAAAACTGGTAAAGAAATTTTTTTATGGCTTAAAATATAAAATAAATTTATTAACTGTTATATTGATCATTTTATTGAAAATGTTCAGGTATCTCAACAAGCAGATAAAAATGATAATCAATTTTGTGTGTTTGGTAACTTACCATCATGAATGGTAAAATAATATAATGCATATGTGGTGAATGGTTTTAGATTTCATACACATGCATACGAGGAATAAAAAAATGATTAGTGATGTTTTACTGAGATGATTTCATCATAGATAAAGTGACATTGAATTTTATAGTATGTTAGATAAAAAATTGAACTGTGTTATCTGGGAAAAATTTTTGTTACAACATTTAAATTCGATTGGTTAGATACTGAAAGAGGATTTTATGTTCATCCATACCATGGAAACGTTGATATTAAATATAAAATCCTTATTGCAGTAAATGATCCATTTATATTGGCTCTTAAGGAACATCAAATTTATTATGAAATTTATTATATTTCTTAAAGAGAGTTATGTTATTAGTGGAGCATAATAAAAATAAAATCTCATGAAAAAAAATTTATCCAAAGGGAATGTGGTTCTATTGAAGTGAATGGAATTAAAAATTTTCAAGAGAGAAAACAAAATCCATCTTTTCCATGAAGACACAAAAATATTGATGTTGATAGATCATAATTATAGGTTAATGGAGGTGTCTATTTTGTTAATGTAACAAGTGGATTTGAAATAGAAAAATATGATGACGATGAAACTCCCATGAGAATTTATGATATTGAGGTGGAATATGAGGATATTGACACCATCATATATGAATATGAGGATAAATATTAACACAATTAAATACTTTTTATATTCATAAATAATTTATATCAATATATAATACTTCTTTTAAATCATTTGATTATAAAAACTAGTTCATGTTTCCGATGGCCAAAAAAAGGTTTCTCTAATATAATTCATGAGTTGAATGATGTTTTATTATCTAATGAAGAGCCTAAGGGTACATCATCTTACCCTCATACTACTGGTAGTTCAAAAACAAATCAAAGGGCTCATAGACCTGTGGGTTTGATGATTCCTAACCATATCCTTGAGTAATGTACACTTCTTCAGTTCGATCCATACATGCATAGGTTTCTTCAGTTGTGTATTTTAGTTAGTTTTCCTTAATTTTCATTAACATATTTATATACTAATTGTTTGATTATTTTTCTTTTTTTCATAGATTTTCTCCTACTATAGTTGAAAATGGAAGTGATATACTATAAAATTATTTTTTTTGAAGCATGGGTTACATGAGATCATATTCCCATTGATGTTCAACACCACATGTTCATTCACTAGATGACACGTAAGTAAATAATATATATTTTGAAATTTATTTAATTAATAACTCTATATTATTAATTATTTGTTCATTTTATGTTATCACTTCGATGACAGCATGTAGGACTCTTTCTGGGAGGTGTGGGAGAGATGTATGTGTGACTGTTTTAATCTATTTTTGTATAATCTGAGGAGGAAAACAATGAAAAAGAGGGAGTCGCATATTTTGACCATTCTTACTATGCCCACCAACCAGATTAAATCTCATCTTAGGTTTGGGATGGATTATGTTCATATTGAATGAGAGATAATTTTAGAGGAGATCATCATTAGGTTGACAAAGCTAGGGGAAATAGGAGGTAATGCATCTGTCGTACATTTAGTATGCATCAACAGAATTTGTTAAGTACATGTTTCTAATAACAAAAATAACATTAAATGTAAAATGTTTAATTTAAAATCATATGGGAATTAAAACAACTCGATATTATAGAGTTCGATGTCTATAGGAGGATTTATAGGGATCCTATCACTAGAGATATTAGAGGTGATCATCAACGTCATATTGTGGTTGAAATAATTTTTTTGAGTTTTAAAATTAACTAAAAATAATATTTTAACTATTTAAATTTTAAATTTCAATTGAAAGATTCATATTAGGCTGTGACATCTCAGACACAGGATGAGAGTCATGCTGAGACCGAGAATTAGACCTCTAGTACAACAAGTTTTGATGATGCATCATGGATGCAGGTGACTATGTATTCCTTCGGGAATGGATGAGTTTTTGGTATTATATCTCAATTGATGCATGAGATTTATAATGATACCATCATGAAGCTTAAGAGATGGTCATGAAGAGTAATCATCATCTATTACAGAGTATGTAGAGAATCTATGAGCTCAAAGTGAGCTTATAGAGACTATGGTTAGGGTGTAGGAAGAGCTCCACTGACCATGGTAGTAGTAGGAGGAGAGGATGTATCGATGGTAGTAGAAGAAGAAAGAGAAAATGATGGAGTAAATTCGATGTCTGACTCATTTTTTAGTGGTGAATTTTCCTCTACCAGCTCCTCCAGATGACCATCGCCCTCAGTAATTTATATACTTTTTCTGATAAACAATTGAAAGTATTTTTTTTGTGATTTTTTGATTAATCCATATATTTAATTTTTTATATGGTGTGTTTGTATATTGTTTTGAATATTGTATTTTTATTATTTATCTAAAAATATTTTTATTAATATTATTATTATTATTTTAATAATGTTGAAAAAATTATTTTTTATTTTTTTATTTTAATTATATTTTTCTTAATTATATTAGTTTTTATCATGTTTTAATTATTATTATTACTATTTTATTAGATTTTGTTAATGTTAATTAAGATAATTAGTATTATGTTTTTTGTGATGGGCTCATAAAAAATAAGTATTTTAAATAATCCCATTTCCAAGAATTTCTTCAAAAACCCAATTTAACTTTTTCCAGTAGACGGTCACAAAAAAATCTATTTTCAACGACATTTTCTACAACAGGACCCCATCGCAAATGAAATTTTAAAATGGGTTATAATTTCAAATGAATCATTTTAAATTCTATAATTTATTGTTGTGATTGTATTCTTTGAAGAATTAAACCCTCTCAAACTACTTCCTCCTTTGTAGAATCATCCTTCATGAACTACTTCTATTCGCGAAATCCTCTCTCGCAAACTACTTCGGACTTACCCAAATTCTTCTAGCAGTTATGATCTTCTCAAATGAAATTAATTATTTTTAATGATGTTATTAGTTTCTATTATATAGGCAAATAAATCTCTCCAAACCCACAAATCACAAATACACTGAATTTCAATTCGGTACAACCTTCACCATGAACTATTATGCGGTCCGCATAATGACTTAATCATTTGTGGTGACCGATTTCATACATAAATATAAACCCTTTTAGGATAATTAAATCCCTTCTCAAATTCATAAAACAACAATCCTCCCATGAATGATTATCCCACCACAAACGACGAGCTGACTGTGAATTGATTTTTCTACGCAGTTCGTGTAGCGTGGTTTGTGGTCTGCATAGTTCTTCTATGTAGAAACTCTTCCTTTTCTAATTTTCCATCACTGTTATGTATACCTACGTTATGGTATTCCTATTATATCTATGTTACATTGTGGTCCATGAACTCCATACTTCATAGTCCATGAACTCCTTTTCATAAAACCTTCCTTGTCCATAAAACAAACGTCTGATTTTCAGGCACACAAGTTTGGAAATCACTGGGAAATTATGCAACCTTAATGATCTACTTATACAACACAAAACATAATGAAACCCATTAATCTAAATTTTTCAACAAACACAATCACCCAAAAAAATGAGAGAACACTTTGAGGGATTTTTTTCCAACAATACCCTCCTTTGGGTTTGTTGGAAACTCTTCAAAATTTTACACATCATTTAAGATTATTCTTTATTATACAAAAATTCACTTCTTATGATTCATATATAAATCAAAGGATTAATCAACACACACTCTAAGTCTACATGAGTCATTTTTTAGCTTGAGAAACAGGAGTAGCATGAAAATATCATCAATGAATCACTTCATTCAAAAACCACTCAATTGTATTCTTCATGAACCCCATTTTTTATGATATATAGCCTTTAAATAATTACTTTTAGAATCACAAGATTTAAATATCCACAAACTTTAATTCTCCCCCTATTAAAATATCTCTAATATTTATTAAGACATTTTATCTACTTTGATAGCCACAATTTCTCCTCATTTGTCAATGAACCTGAAGGCCACTTCTTTGTGGTCTGTTATAGGGTAAATAAAAAAGATCAAGACATTATGAAAAAAACCATACCTCAAGGATAGGGGGTCCCAAATACAATTTTTTCAAGTGTGGGGAGTCTAAGAAACTCCCAAATCTGGTCTATTTTATTCAAACTCTTCATTAGGTAAGACCTTCTTCATAATATCTTCAACCTGTAGTTTTGTAGGCACATACTTTAAATTCCCAAACACTTGATCCACCATATCCTTGATAAAATGATATTTTATTTAAATGTTATTCATCAGTGAGTGATGGAATGTTTTTTTATAACATTTATTGAAATTTAATTAAAATAATAGATTCCAATTAGAGACTCCACTAGAACTCCCATATCATCAAGGTGCTGCTTCAGCAACAACAAGTGTGTGCAAGCATGAGTGACTAGAATACACTCATATCCTACAATGCTCAATGAAATTAAATATTGTTTCATTTTAATCTAATAATTAAATAATCCAAATATATATAGTGCACCACCTGACAATGATTTTATATTATATGCTAATCCTGTCCAATCTGTATCTGTATCGGATAATAACTCTTACCAAACTTTTTCATAGTACAATATTCCAAAATCCACCATGCCCTTGATATATAAAATTATTCATTTTGTTGAAAAAAATTAATTTTTTTAGGATTAATTTGATACCATGCTTCTTATAATTTTGAAAAAATAATATCAGGATGTATTTATATTAATTACAATATTCTGTCAATGATTTGCCTATATTTTCTGACATTAACTGCATTACCTTCATCATCTCGTGATAGTTTCATCTGGATTTACACTAGAGTTGTAATCTCTTTGTAAATTTCCATTCCAAATATTCTTGATTCCTACTTGGAATATTTATATTGAGAAATTAATGTAAAATGTTTTCCTTGTGTTACTTTTAAAATACAGGAAAACATCTATTCAACAAAAAATGAATTTCAAAATCATTTTTAATGAATTCTACGAACTATCTACATTGCGCTTCATTTGATCAAAAAAAATATTATTTAATTTATATATACCAACACCATCATACTTTTATTACTCTCATTATTAAGATAGATATTTCAGTCAAATCCACCATGATTAAATCTAAACTTATTCAAAAATTAATATTGTCTTGAATACCATGCTTTTGGGGATTAATTCAACCTATATAGATCCTTCCTTAGATGACACACTCTATTATCAAATTTATAAATAAGAAAAACATATGGAAACTCAATATAAACTTACTCTTCTAGAACTCCATTCATAAATTAAAACCTTGAGTCCATCTTGATAATGTTGAACTTTCTTTACACTACTATGTCCATAAATAGTCTGATTGTATGTTGCCTTGCAACATGTAAAAATGTTTTACCAAAATCAATACCTTCTAGATAATAGTACCCTTTTCACAATAATCAGGATTTATTTTAAATCCCTATGCCATATTCATTCATCTTATCATGAAAGACCCATTTGGTACAAATAACATTATAATATGTTGGTCTCAAAACAATCTCCCATGAATGATTATTTTCCATTTGGTCAAGATCTTCATTTATTTTCTGAACCTATTTCTCATCTCTTGCTACACCCTAAAAAAAATTAGGCTATACCTATTATATGAAAGTTTTATTCTATAAAAACATAATTCTTTATGTTTTATCTAGAACTTATAATCCCAAATGGTGTTTTTTCTATCAATTTCATCTCGAATATTTGTCTTATGTATATATATATATATTTGAATTCCTTATGTTGATCATAAATATCTTCTTCTTAATCATCTTTTTCCAATTCAAATCCCAATAAGGTGATTACCTCCTCATCACTTTCATCATGAAACTGGTCACTATTTTCTCGAATATGCTCTTCATTCTCTATTATAGTGACATAATTGCTTTTAACAACCTTTCCAAGCCTCTTGTTGAATCATTTTTAAGACCTGAATTCTACAGAATATCCAAGAAATATTTTCTTATCTTCACATGATCCAAATTTCTTGTGTTTCTCCTTAATGAGAATAAAAAATTTACTTATTAATATTTTAAATTATTTCACTATTGTATTCTTTACATACCACATATCATATGAAGTATTTTATTCCTTTAGACACCAAAGATCCCTATTAGATGTGTAGACCGATGCCAAGATTACATAATTCTAGAATTTATCTTGTATCTCCTTTTCAATAAGAATTTTTTGTCAATATTTTTTGATGATCTGATTTATCCTATCAACCACTTTTGTTTGTTATGGAGTTATTACTGCTGAAACTTATGTGATATCTTGTGTTTCTCAATATAATCTTCCATCGGAATTTTTGTGAATTAAATACCATTTTTATTATGAATCTTCAAAATCTTCAATATAAGAAACCTTTTAGATTCCCTATGATATTGTTTTATGAAACTGAAAACATTATAGATGTGGGAATTGAAAAATACCCAAGCCATCCCATTGAAATCATAAATGAAAATAACACAATACCTTTTCCCATAAAAGACACTTGGTGAGATAGGTCTACATAGATAAGCATGAACCAATTGAAGAACTCTTGTTGAAATTTTCTCTTTTGAATTGTTTTTCATTCTGATATTCTTCCATTGTATAAAAGAATTACACATATGAGTGTGATCAAATTATATCTTAGGGAGATATTAAGTTGCATCACATTTTACTTGATCTTCCAGGCATGGTTGGCATTTATGGAAAATACATTTATGTCCCAACCATTTTTCTTATTCTCTAGAAATAATCATATATATTCTTTTCCACTTACATGGTAGAGCTCCCCGTCATTATTTTTCCATGTAGATTAATTCCATAATCCCTTCCTTTGAAAATACAAATCATTTTAGTAAAACTTATAGCATTACCCAAGTCACATAGTTGGCTGAATCTAAGAAAATTGAGACTAATACCTTCAAAAACTAATACATCAACACATCTCATTTATTTACCTCAAAACATTTCTTTTCCTGATCCAATAATTTTCAAACCTTTATCATTGCCAAATATCACAATACCTTCCTTGTCATATCTGATTCATGTCACCAGTTCTTTATTTATTTTCATATGGAAGGTTAATATACTATCAATAATCTATATTATAGTGTGATATAATACTTTTAATGAAATATCTATAACCATTGAATGATCATTTTTTCTGGTCCATGCATTTGACTAATATTCTTGATGAGGCTTAGAGTATATCAGACCACATTCATTTTTTAATGATGCAAATTGATTTTGTCTTTTAACTAATTTTTAGATTCCTACAGTTATGTCTTACAACTTCTTTGGGTCTGTTTTGGATCATTCCTTGGTATAGTTTATGTACTATATCTTTCCATGTGTCCAGATCCTTCACACCCGAAATAATGAACCTCAAATGAAATCTTGGAATATTGAAATATGCTTGAAGGTATTTTTTTCTATTTTTTCCTTCAATACCTCTTATCTAAGGAAATTTTTTCGTGAGTGTACCATTTTTTATAATAATAGCATCTAATACATAGTGCATTCCTTTGTGACAATACTGCACCACTGGTTGTTGATTGATTTATCTGAATCTTCCTTTTTTGATTCATGCCCAAATAAATATTCAACCTTGACATGTAATATTTTTACGTAAATTCCACCATTATTATATTCTAATTGCGATCAGGACTCATAGAAAATATATCATTTTGATTAATCATTTTGATATCCTAAAACTCCATTTTCGGTTTCACAAAAACTTTGAATTCTACAATTCCCCATTCTATTTTCTTTGTATCCTACTTTTCTATAGTCAAGAGTTTCTCTAGATGTTTTACCTTTATTCATAGATTGAACACCTCTTCCTAATGATATTTTGTGATTTTGACTCAATATTTTACTACACCTATAATACTATCAATTATTTTGGAATCATCTTCATATTTGGTCTTGTATTCAATGTATTTTTCTAAGGTTTCTCGATTTTCATATTTAATCATTTCAATTTCAGCCTCTAGCTCATACTTTTTAGATTTGTTTTGTTGCATATTGAGTTTGGTATTATTAACCACCATTTTTTTTCTTTGTTTTATATCTCTAAACATCTATCTATTCAAGCATGACATCTAATTTTATTTCAAGGGAAAATATTCCTCTGTATTCTCCTTCATCATTGTCACTATCTTCCATTGTTTAGGAATTTATGAAAACTACCACCATAGAATTTTCTTCATGTTATTTAAATTTCTCCAAGTCTTCTACCTCATATTCTTCGGAAATATCATCTCCTTATGAAAGATGATTGTTCTTTTAGAATAAATTTATCATGGTACTCATCCTACCTTTTACATTGCCTGATTAATTCTTCCCAATAGTTTTATAATCCTCCTCATCATCGTCTTGAAACTTATTAGGATAATTTACTAAAATATTTACAATCTTTCCACATCAAAATCATATAAGAGTAAGTTTACCCTTAAACTTTCTTGTTCATATCTACTAATTTTAGGAGAGTAATGACATAACCTCATCTAAATTTTATTCCTCATAACTATCTTCAATAGTGATATTATTCATGGCTTTGAATTCCACTTATTTGGACTTACCATTTCCCCCATCATCGTAATCATCATTTCTCATGTTGTATGTGACAATAGTATTGTGAATGTTATCCAATTCCAACTCTTTTGGATCATTATATTCCATTATAGAAACTTTCATATTGAAACGAGGTGTTAGTTATCTCAATATAATCTTAAAAATATTTATATATTTAATAATTTTATAAAGAACATTCATGTATTCCACACCAACATTCACCTTGTCAATGAATGCATCAAAAGATTCATTAGGGTGTATTCTCATATCCTCAAACTTTTTCCATAGAACCTATACTTTTAGTTCTCTATCTCTTGGGTCACCCTCAAAAATATTTTTCAACATTTCCCACATAGCATGTGTCAAATTAAATGAAACCACCTTTTTATAAATTTTATTTGATAGGGATCACCATGAAGCATTGATTCCTTTGGCATCAACACCCAATTCTCTATGTTTAGCTTTTGATAAAACATTTATATCCATAGTAGAATAAATACCAGGCATCATAGCTATAAATATATCCCTAACCAATGATGGAAAGAATTTTTGCATTCTATTATTCCTTAGATGAATTTTTTTCTATTAAATATCAGAATAAATTTATGATTGAAAGCTTACATTTCTTCGATAGAGAGATAAACAATGAATTTCAACCTTCCCATATTATACGAATTATTAGCCCAACTCGGTTAAATATATAGGGGTGAATCAGGGTATGAAAGATTAAAAATGTACACCTTCAGATCATGTTTCTTCATTAAACAAGAAACTATTATCTCTCTTTCCCATATCTATGTATGAATAAGAAGGAAATCATGCATGAGACACAATTATTTTTAGTTTTTTCTCCCACACTGGGCTACATCCAAGGAGTATACAATGAAAATGTTCTGATGGAAAAAATATACTAAGGCTTACTTCGAAAACATAATGTTTGGGATAAATCACTAGTATTCCTAGGGTCACTACCTTTACAATGTTTAGGGATGACTGTATTCTTCCCAGGGGTCACTACGGAAAGTTATCCTTTGATGGACCACTTATAGTAGAAGGGATCAATTTATTCCACTTCATTTCTTCAATTGTCTAGAAAGTATCCACACATAGTTTTTGGATATGTATGTCCCTTAATTAACAATAATTAATAAATCGACATTTGAAGATAGATGGCTAGTTGATGTTCTATTTTCACTTGGTAGATGAAATCCACATTTTCACATACTGTTAGTTTTCAATTATTTCTTTGGCAAACTATTTTCATCCCTATACGTACTTCTTTGATCCCTACATTAATTATCTTTCATCCACTATAAACTACCTTGAAATCTTTTTAAACTATGTTGCACCATGTGGTGCATCTGCCTCAGGGTCAACCTTTTCATTGTGGGCCTCCCATTATTCATAGACAATTGATTCCTTGCAGACTAACTTTTCCACATAAATGTTTTTCTTTTTCAAGATATCGAGCCATGAAAACCCTTTTTTGGAAATATTTTTAGGAATATTATTTTTTAATTAATTGATCCCCCATGAACTAATTCCTCTTTCATGGAATCCTTATTCATGAAATAATTTCTTTTATAGAATCCTCCCTCACAAACTAATTCATACATTCCTGAATTCTTCAATCAATGATTATCTTATCAAATGAAATTCTCTCCTATTAATGATTTGTTTAGGTTTGATTATAGAGGAAAATAAATCCTGCAAAACCGATAAATCCAAAACACCCAAATCTTTGATGTGGTACAACCTTCATCATTAATTGCTATGTGGTCTACATAATGACATAATGCTTTAAGTTAGCTGATTTAATTAATAGAAAAAATAATTTCCATATCCTTTTTTCACTACATCAATTCCTCAAATGACTAGCCTCCCATGAAAAATGAACCTCCCATGAATGATGAGCCTCCCACAAATAGATTTCCTTATGCGGTTCATGTAGCACGCTTTATGGTTCCTTAACACTGTTATTCAAAAACACTTCTTTTTTTATTTTTATTTTCCATTCTTCATACCTCCGTTACAGTCTACATAGTATAGATACACTACTATTTGGTCTATTAACACCATTCTTCAAAGTTTTTAAACTCCTTTATGAAAAACCTTCATTTCCCATAAAACAAACAATTAATTTTGAGGCCTAATAAATTTGGAAAATACTGGGAAATTTCCCCACCTTAAACATCTGCTTCAATAACACCAACCATATTCAACCAAATTTTTCCGTATTTTTTCAAAAACAAAATGACCCCAAAAACACCGAGATGACACCTTGAGGGATATTTTCCCAACACTCCTTATATGCTAGAGGATGCTGACTAGAAGCGAGTGTCTAAGGAGGTGATAGTGGAGAGACAATACCCTAATGATGAGAGTCAAATAGTTGAATATCATAAAATAAAAAAAATAAAACATCAAAACCAGTAATTAATTAAGGAAGATAAATGGAATATTAATATAAAATGAATAATATATGAAAATAATGATATATATCCAACCATGCATGTCTAGATAATGATACATAAACTGAAATAGTATACATACAATAAGACACATGAAATAGTGAAATACATGAATAAAAAAATAATTAAATTCCACAAGTGAGAACTCCACAACCATCTTGAGCTCCAGTTCAATCATGTGCTTATAAATATGAAGTATAAGCATGAAAAATCAATTAATAAGCCATAGTACTATGAACATCAGATCTTCTCAGGTACCCTAGTGTAATGGAATCCTGAGCAGGGTGTGACATAGAATCCCAATAGGCCACCACCAATGGAGTCCAAAAAAAATACATTCTATGAATATAATTTAAGGATGTGTACATGTATAATGAATAATAAAAAAGCTAAATAATAAATTTCGGTTGACTTAGGCTCAATTAGGAAACATGGAAGACTCTACCTGCTTTATTTTGTGGGTAGAATGAGAGTATAATCTGTAACCATATATATATATATTATATATATATATATATATGAAGTTTTTATATATATTTTATCCAAATATATGAACAAAGTATGTTAGGATATAAGGGTCCATATACCTAAATTACTTGGTGCTAGATGGATTGAGGCTTAACTCAGTCATCCATAACTAGTCTGAACGAGCCTATAGGCTCCAATAAAGTGTACATGAACTTCATATAATAATTTTTTGGAGATGTCACACTCACCAATAAAGCTGGTGAGTGGGATGTCAGATAAACAATCAAAATAGTGAGTGTGTCGTCATGTTAACACTCAATGTAAGGGGCATAGTGTATCATTCCCACCATCCAAATAGTTTCACTAGTGTGAGATATCATGATCAACACTTGATTTAAGGGAGTGTTTACCATCATTCCCAACATTACCCCTACCATCATTCGATAACCCAATTCAAAGTCGTAATCATATTTATAATAATATCCATGAGGCATTACCTATCTTGTTTTATATTCATCTATTCCATATATATTTAATGGTATTCAAATTCATTTTATGTTAAAAAATATACGAGGCATGGCATTTCTACCGATTAAATTTGATAAAATTCTCATAATCCTTGTTTATTTTTGAATTGAAAAAGGCATGTTCATACGACCCCATTCAATTCCATTTAATATAAACCATTAAATTTAAAAAATATTTAACATTTATCAAATAAATTTATTGTAGAGTAAAGTAATTGAAACCCACTTATTACGTGGTTAGTCTTTGAAACCAATGGCCACAAGGAAGGTCATGCCCCCTTAATCAATGAATTTGATATTATCAATCAATAACATGCACTAAGTATTCCATATAACTGATAATAACAAAAGTAATATAAAATCACCAATGCAATAAGTCCAAATAAGATATAAAACACGCATCTACTTTTTAGTTTAAAATAGAGGTGACCTCAATCGAGGGGTTTTATTATAAAAATGACATTATTTAAAAACAATCCATATAGATCAACCAAGCATGACATTAAAAATAATAGCTCAATTTATCCAAATGAAGCCTTTAGTAAGAAACCAAATATGGTAAAACAATCAAAAGGTTCCAAATGGAACTCAAGAGGTAATATCATTAATTAGGTGATTAAATACAAGTTTTATTCCATTTAAAAATAGGTCCAAGTAGTTAGGAGGATCCTTGGGTTCAATCAACAATTACATAATAGGGGAATTCCATTTATAATGCAATATAAATGCTTATAAAGCCTCATAGATAATTAATAGTTCAATTAAAAAGGGGAAATTCATGCTAGAACACCCAAGTGGTGTTCATGATATAGTTTGTAATCCTTAAATTACTGAGCAACAATCAATGATTGTATATGAATATGCATATTTAACTTTAATAAGAGAAGATGAATTTTAGGAAGAAACATGAAAAAGGCCATTGCATGACAAAACAGAAACATTTAAAATCAATAGAAACATGGGTAAATAGTAATATACCACCTATCTTAGGTTTATGATACTTTAATAATCCAATATCAAGACTTTATTCAGTATGGTTTGGAAGAAATTTATGTAAAAGTCATCCTCCCTAAGAATAGTGAGAATGAGCTCTAATAAAAATAACCCAATAGATCAGAAGGGAAACTGAGAAAGGATGAAAGAGGATTTGAGATATTATCAATACAGATCCAATGTGAACGAAAACGTATAAATCAGAGTCCATATCCATGAGATATCATGATAACTATGTTGAGAGGAGGAGAAACCCACAAAATAGGACGAGGAGCTTCATGTGGATACAGGATAAGAAAGAAACAAGAAAATAGGTTTAATGCTTCATTAAAGGAAAAGGTTAGTTTCATCCTCAAAATAGGGTTACACGGTTTGGCTGCATGGTTTGGCCAAATTGTGCACCAACCATATGGATCATGTTTCTTAATAACCACATAGCGTAGGGCTGTATCACACGGTATGAAAAAACCATGCACCAAATATGCATTAAAAAGGGCACACACACATCCATAATAGATCTAAGCATGTGTAATGGGAACAAAATTTGGGAAATTGTGACCAACCCATGGATATCACATCTTCTCACATGTATAATTCACATTGTTTCTATTGGTAGGGCACATAGTTTTAGAAAAACCCTACGCCCTTACGTGTCTACCCAAACTTGGGTTTTTGGGGCCAGACACTCCTAAAACTCAATGAAACACCCATTAAACCCCCATGGTCCTTTAACCAAGTATAAATACAACACTTTAGAGTGTCTCGACTCTCTGAACTATGTTCTAAAGCTCCTTTCAAATAATGGAACGTCCAGTAAACCCCAAAAATTAAAATTCCTTCAGAATTATACCTTATCTTAGGACCCGATCAATTACAGAATTCTAAAATTAAACTATCATTGAAAACACATAGCCTGAGGTTACCCCAACTGGCTATGAAGAAAAATCAACATCATAGGTTTTATAGGCCTCTCGGCTGTAGAGGGAGGTTGGGATATTGAATATTAATCCCCCTCATAGAGATGAAATCTAGACTACCATATATCATCTTCAAAAGACCCCTCCTAAAAATAATGGCTAGATCATTGTGGCTCAACATCATCTGGGCTATCTTTTTTAGCTCTGGCTCACCAAGTAGATTGGGATCAGGACCGTGGAGGAACTTCATCACTATCACTCTCAGTGTAATGCCTCGACCCCAGTTACCCAGAGTCGGTGCATTATTGCGTAACATTTTCATGATCACAAAAGATCACGTCTTGAAAAACTGATCAGTTTAGTAGCCTTGGAAACACTAGATACATTCATAAATGTTACATTACATCATAAAGTGAAAAATCACAATAACATAGTCTCCATAGTCCACACTTATATCCCCTTCAGACTATCCCTATAGGTCAGTCATAAAATATTTCTTCACATCCTGGGAAAAATAAAACATTGAAAGGGGTGAGCTCAGATGCTCAGTAATGATAACAATATAGAAGAAGCATTCATAAATAAACATAAACTTTTAAGTAAATGTATAAATAAAACAAAATCCTTTTAAACATGAACTTCAACATAATATGGCAAAAGTAAAATTAGATAATTCCATTTACTTATTCACATGGATATTCTACTGGTCGAATAATCACATGCAATATCAATAACCACTTTCATAATGATGGAATGCATAATGCCAGACTATAATAACCACGTAGCCAAGGCCTCGTTCCAAAACTACAAATAAGATTTTGTCAAGGCCTCGTGCCAAGACACTAGTTTGTCTCATGAGACCTGCCGATGCATCAAGGAGCTATAGCGGCCTCCACCCGCCACTTATTAAGTCCAATGCATTCCTCATATGAACAGGTTTAAACATATCATAAACCATAACATAATCGTATCACATAAAACATGCATTAAGGAAACAAAAAAATTTCACATTTCAATCACAACATATCAATACAACACATTGATATAATAAAAAAACATGTTAAAAACCATTTTCAATACCAAAATAAAAGAAAATTAAAACTTTGTATTTATTTTTTATTTAAAAAAAAAGTTATGTCTTGGAGAGGAAGCTGAAACTCAAATAATGGTCACGGCGGCAGAGAGGTCTTTGTCACCACATATGTATGACAAAAAAACATTCTTTTTTGTCGTTTAGTAAAACATTTCGTATAAAAAGATTCCTTTTGAATAAACGTAAAAGTCAAAGTGGTTTATACACAGTATAAAAGAAAGTTGTGTATAAAACAAAATATACCTCAATGAAAGGAGATTGAGACGAAGTCCTTAAAAAGATAATTTTTTAAATAAAATAGATCTATTATGTGTATTAACTATAAGTACACATAAATAAATTACAAATACAAGATAGGACATAATAATATCATGACATAATTTGAAAGTAGGAAATTTACCCGAAGAACGAAAATTGGGTTAAGAAATTCCCCTACCTCGTGTTCGACTTGACTCGACTGTTCTTTAACTCATGAATAATAAACTAGAGTTAATTTATAATTTCCTAATAATATTTTTCAAGTTTATTATTCCTTTTATATCACTTATTACCATGTTGTGAAAATTATTTAATTATTTAAGTTAATAACGGTTGTTTTGTCGATCTTTGGTACATGAGTCAAAAATAAACTTCTTATAATTACAACTTGTTCATGCTGTAAAATATCCATTACATACAGAATTATATTCATGATTTAGATATAATATATATCATATATATCCACTATATATTTTCATTTTTAATATTACATAACATTTAGAGGTAAGAAATGAAATGCACCATTCATGGAGACGACAAGTTGTACGTACGCATGAACGCAAATTTTATTTATATTTCATATTTAATGGAATTAAATCAGAAAGATATAATGTTATATTATAATTACAGTATAATATAATATATAATATCATTTACTCCATCCTTTATACATCCCACATATGTCATTAACGATTCAAATCACTTTGAAGGGGCGGTAGTCCATACTTCCTTAAATGAAATTATCGCATTTGCACAATAAGAAAAGAAAAAAGATATGTTTTAAATGTAAAATACAGAAGAATAGAGAGGAAATTAATATAATATATATCATAGATAAATATATTTCCATCATAATGGCCACCATGAGAGGTGGTAGGAGAAGATTGAACTATCATCGTTTCGTGAGGCAGTAATTTTCCATCCATGGAAACAGTATGTTCTTTAACCATTAGATGGAGGTATGTGTAATTGTAGCTAGAATACATATCATAAAAACATCCTAGTATATTGAGGATACTATTTTTGTTACAAAATATATGAATAAAAAGGGTTTAGGGGGTTGGAGAAGCAAAATAAAACAAAAGAAGCCAATTGCAGACATTACCTTTAAAATCGGGTATCTCTTTTTGATTTAATCCAAAGGCTTCCTTGGGAATAATTCTTCCCAAAGTGAGGCTTCTAGGAGTAAGATAGGGAAGTTGGGAGAGTATTTGGTCAGAGGTTGGCTGATCCAAATGGTTTTATGGTGTGAATAAGGTGGTAGAGGCGGGGGCCTTTTATAAGAGGAGAGGAGGGGCACTCTTGGAAAGTAATGAAATGTTACATTATTATGATGTTCTTTTCGGATTTCAAAGATCCCAAAATTATATATTTCGAGGATAAGGTGATACAGGTTCGATATATACTCATCCAATAGGTTTTTGACAAGTTTAAGGCTTATATTTTACATTATTCTTTCATTTTATTTAAATTGTTAATTAATGAGGTAATCGCTGCCTCATCATGGTGTCATAAATAATTTAATTTATTTAATGTCTACAATTTATAAAAAAAATTACCGTGATGTATTAAATCATTTTATCTTTCCATTAATTATTTATAGTCGAAAAGGTAACTTATATAACCCCATGTAATAATTGTTTTAGTAAAACAACACATGTTTGTGACAATTTTATTTTTACTTAAAATAAAAAGTTGTTAATGTCATTTTCTTACCCAAGTGGCTCCACGGGGTCCCCAAGTTAACCCATGGATTGTCGTGGTCGGCCATGACTCATTAAATAAGTGTAGGACAAGTTTCAAGATATTTTTTTATTTTTATAATATCATTTTTACCTTAAATTTCATTAATTACCTTTAATCGCGATTAATCAAACGTAAAAGTTACTATTCACCAAAAAATTATTTTAATCCCATTGAACCACATTTTACATCCTAATTACAACCATGTATGTCAGATTTTTGAAATTCAATTCATAGAGGTGGTAAAGTTTCATTTAAATGAAAAATCAGTTTTTTTAACTACCACTTAGTGGTTTCACTATTCAACAAAAATTGAAGTTTTTTAGAACAATGCCAAAATTTCACCCTAATCTATAATTGATATTCTGAATTCAAAAATGATGTCAATTTTACAAAATTCCAAACATATAAGTTGCATTAGTTAATTTTATAATTAATTCCTGTTGTCACAACAAATAGCGTGTTTTTAAGAAACAATATATATCAAAAGATTGACAATTGTTTATGTCCAATTTCAAAGTGAAATTAATTATAATGGCCACCATTGGATAAAATGGTAAAAATATATTCTAATTATACTTTAAAACCACTCAATATTATAATTTATCACAATAAATTATTTTTATTAAAAAAGTTGTTTTTAAGTATTTTTCACTATTCATAAAAAATTGGAAGTTCTCAGAAAAATAAAACAAATTCAACTTAGGATAATTTCGATATTCTGAATACAAAAATGATGTCCATTTTGAAATATAAAATTTATATAATTTCAAAAAGTGGGTATTACTATTCATAATGACTACTTTGATTGGTCACGGTGTGTTAGAATCTCGAACTTGTGTACAATGCAAGATATTAGATTATTGAAAGAGATGCGTACTATTGAAACTCAGGGTGTTACATTCTTCCATCATTCAATAAATTGCGTCCTCACAATTTTGAAATTTCTCTTCGAAAATAAAAGGTTGAAAATAGAAAATACCTTTGTGGAAAACCCACATCGGAAATAAGGTTAATAAAATTTAGCCTTAATAAGAGGGAAAGGGAAATGAAAAAGTCACCACCAAATTATGATCCCGACAAGGAGAACATTGGTGGAAATTAGAGACATATAATTGGAGGAAAAATGTAAATATTTTTAGGGAGTTATTGAGGTCATCAATCATAAACAAGTGTAAAATTGAGGGCCTCAAAACATTCAATCTATGGTGATTTAAAATATCATCAGTTCAACAAAACATAAGGTATTATGATAACACTTTTTTAATATCCCTTTCCTAAAGTTTAAGAATTAATTTATTCATAGAATAAGAGAGATATATATATATATATATACTTGACAAGTAGAGTTTCAACCTTCAACTAATTTCTACCACAAACTCATCATTCACTCAAAAAGATAATAGAACTCAACAATATTATATTTATCCTAATCATACAAGGTTCCAAATATTAACACATACCATGAAGAAAAATATTTTGTAATGACCAGAAACTTCCTGTAGGCTAGTGGTATTTAATAAAGGCCTGTCGCACTATGGTTGTGGTTTCGATTCTTGCAGCTTTGTCCGACACGGCGGGTTATCCCCCGACCTACAGGTTGTCCTTTTCCTAAAACTATTGTATTATAATATTCCAAAAATAATATTCAGAAATGTTTTAACCTTAAACAATAATATCCAAAGTTCAACTTAATCCATTCCAACCTTTATTGTTATCCAAAATACCACTGTCCAGACTTTCTCTAAAAGGACTCTAAATTCCAAAATCAATTGTAACATCAGATTCCCCAAAAAAGTAAAGTATCTATTATTGTCACATACTAAAAATATGATTACCTTCATCATATTAAATCCTTAATGAAAACAACATGTACTGAAGTACAATCCTTATATATATCACATTATTTTTATAACCAGAATATAATCCTTGAGTCCAAAAGCACCAATACATTAATTATTCCACTTCAAATGTAGTAACAGCATAATCTTGGCCTTGATCCTTTGTCCTTTTTTGATGTATGTATCCTTGAGGCTTAGGTAATTCATTTGCATAATGCCCCATTTCTCTATAATTGTAGCATCCAACATTGATAGCCTCTTTCTTTCCCTTTCAATCACGCGCCTGGTGACCTTTTTCTCCACATTTATAATAAAATCCCATTTATTTTAGGCAAGTACCAAGGTGATTCTTTCCAAAATTATCACATTAAGGAAAATCCTTCTTTCCCTTTTTCCCTTTATCTGTCTATTGTTCCACCATTCTCTTCTTCTCGTGCTTTAATTTATTGTCATAAGATTTAGAGAATTCCTTTTCTGTCTTGATAGCACATGAGACAATATCTTCGTACGGCGAAAAGGTTTATGAGACTAATGCTCGGTGGAGAAATGGTTTTAACCCATAAAATAAATGATCAATCTTACTTCTTGGGTTACTTATATAATCTGATGCATGCCTTGATAACCTTGTAAAGTTATCCTCATACTTTGCGACATTCTCATCCTCCTTTTTTCTTAGACTTAGAAATTTTCTTTTCCATATCTGCTCGATGGTAACGAGGGAATTATTTTTCTATGAAAATCTCTTTTAACTCCCTCCATTCCATTCTTGATACTTCTTCATCTTCCTTTGTGTTTTGAATCAGCGACCACCATTGATCGACATCTCCTGTGAGGAAGTAAACTGTCATGACAACCTTCTCCCTTTCGCCACTCCCCAAGGTGTGGAATATTTTTTCTATGGAGTTTATCCATTGATCAACTACTAATGGATTTGTACCCCCATTAAATTTTGGCAGTTTGTTCCTCATGAAGCGGTCTAACATTGATCCTCCACATTGCGGATCAGGTTGCTCTATACGAGTAAAGTTATTATTAATAACCTGAGTGAGTTTCCCCAGTATGGTGATAAGCTGATCAGCACTAGTTGTATCAAAAACTCCATTATAATTATCTTGAGCAGGAGGGAAATCCCTAAATGGAGAGTGTGCATTGATATGGTTTCAATTCCTCCCACTAGGCCCCATTTCTAAACAATGGCATAAACTAGATTAGTTTATGAATCAAAATAAATAATTCCATACTTGTAAAACACTTAACATAAATTGAACTATAATCATAAAAAACATTTCTCTGAGGAAGTATATACTAATAAACCCTTCATAATGGTTTGTAAAGAAAATGAGAATTATCCTAAGAATAACCCCTGGGAGTGTTGTTACCAAGAGTGCAGCAAGGCCTGTTGTCGTGCACCCATTTCAGTTCGAGTCTAGCTCAAAGCGGTGTTTTCAGGTTTTTACCCCTAGGTACATCTGTGCTAGAGCCGCCTCTACCTGCTCGTATCTATACAGGGATGTATTGCTCAGAAAACACAGAAAATCTCTACAAAAACAAAATTCTATGAATTTCTTCTTTACTAATCCTCAAAGTCTATCTTAGGGCTATGTGCTCTAATCAGAGTTTATCTAAATCAATCTTTTAAGGTTAGTACTAAACTGCCTCTGATACCAACTGTAACGGCCCGACCCCAGTTACCCAGAGTCGGTGCATTATTGCGTAACATTGGAATGATCGAAAAATATCAAGTCTCGAAAGACCGATTATATTAGTAGCCTTGGAAACACAAGATACATTCATAAATGTTACATTACATCATAAAGTGAAAAATCAAAATAACTTAATCTCCATAATCCACACTTCTATCCCCTTCAGACTATCCCTATAGGACAGTCATAAAATATTTCTTCACATCATGGGAAAAATAAAACATTGAAAGGGGTGAGCTCAGATGCTCAGTAAGGATAACAATATAGCAGAAGCTTTCATAAATAAACATAAACATTTAAGGCAATGTATAACTAAAACAAAATCCTTTTAAACTTGAACTTCAACATAATATGGGAAATGTAAAATGAGATAATACCATTTACTTATTCACAAGGATATTCTACTGGTCGAATAATCACATGCAATATCGATAACCACTTTCATAATGATGGAATTCATAATGCCAGACTATGATAACCACATAGCCAAGGCCTCAGCCAAAACTACAAATAAGATTTTGTCAAGGCCTCATGCCAAGACACTAGTTTGTCTCATGAGACCTGCCGATGCATCGAGGAGCTATAACGGGATCCACCCTTCACTTATTAAGTCAAATGCATTCCTCATATGAACAGGTTTAAACATATCATAAACCATAACATAATCATATCACATAAAACATGCATAATTGAAACATACAATTTCCACATTTCAATCACAAGATATCAATTCAACACGTTGATATAATAAAAAAACACTTTCAAAACCAGTTTCAATACCAAAACAAAAGAAAATTAAAACTTTGTATTTATTTTTTATTTTAAAAAATGTTATGGCTTGTACAGGAAGCTGAAACTCAAATAATGGTCACGGTGGAAGAGAAGTCCTTGTCGCTGCATGCGTACGACAAAAAAACATTCCTTTTTGTCGTTTATTAAAACACTTTGTATAAAAGTATTTCTTTTGAATAAATGTAAATGTAAAAGGGGTTTATACATAGTATAAAAGAAAGTTGTGTATAAAACAAAATATGCCTCAATGAAAGGAGATTGAGACGAAGTCCTTACAAAGATAATTTTTTAAATAAAATAGATCTATTATGTGTATTAACTATATGTACACATAAATAAAGTACAAATACAAGATAGGACATAATAATTTCATTAAATAATTTGAATGTAGGAGATTAACCCGAAGAACGAAAATTGGGTTAAGAAGTTCCCTTACCTCGTGTCCGACTTGACTCGGCCGTTCTTTAACCTCTTGAATAATAAAATAGAGTTAATTTATAACTTCTTAAGAACATTTTTCAAGTTTATTATTCCTTTTATATCACTTATTCCCATGTTATTAACATTATGTAATTATTTATGTTAATAACGGTCGTTTTGTCGATCTTTGGTACTTGAGTCAAAAATAAACATAATATAATTACAAGTTGTTAATGTGGTAAGATATCCATTACATCCAGAATTATATTCATGATTTAGATATCATATATATCATATATATATAGTATATATATATATATATATTCATTTTTAATATTACATAACATTTAGAGGTAAGAAATGAAATGCACCGTTCGTGGAGACGGCAAGCCGTACGTATGCATGAATGATACTTTTATTTATATTTCATATTTAATGGAATGAAATCATAATTATATAATGTTATATTATAATTCCAGTATAATATAATATATAATATCATTTACTCCATCCTTTATACATCCCACATATGGCATTAACGATTCAAATTACTTTGAGGGGGCGGTAGTCCACACTTCCTCAAATGAAATTATCGCATTTTCACAACATGAAAATCATAAAGATATGTTTTAAATATTAAATACAAAGAATAGAGAGGAAATAAATATAATATATATCATAAATAAATATATTTCCATCATAATGGCCACTATGAGAGGTGGTAGGAGAAGATAGAACAATCCTCGTTTCGTGAGGTGGTAATTCACAATCCAGGGAAACAATATGTTCTTTAACCATTAGACGGAGGTGTGTGTAAGTGTATATCAAATAATTATCATGAAAACATCCTAGTATATTTAAGATACTGTTGTTGTTACAAAAGATATGAATACAATGAGTTTAGAGGGTTGGATAAGTAAAATAAAACAAAAGAACCCAAGTGAAGACATTACCTTTAAAATCAGGTAACTCTATTTGATTTGATCCAAAGGCTTCCTTGGGAAAACTTCTGCCCAATATGAGGCTTCTAGGAGTAATAGAGGAAATGTTGGAGAGTATTAGGTCAGATTTTGGCCGAGCCAAATGGTTTTATGGTGTGAATAAGTTGGTAGAGTTGAGGGCCTTTTATAAGAGGAGAGGAGGGGCACTCTTGGAAAGTCATGAAATGTTACATTATTATGATGTGATTTTAGGATTTCAAAGGTCCAAAAATTATATATTTAGATGATAAGGTGATAAGGGTTCTAGATATACTCATCCAATAGGTTTTTGACAAGTGTAAGTATAATATTTTACATTATCTTTTCATTTTATTTAAATCGTTAATTAATGAGGTAATCGCTGCATCATCATGGTGTCATAAATAATTTAATTTATTTAATGTCTAAAAATTATAAAAAAAATTACCATGATGTAGTACATCTTTTTATATTTTCAATTATTAATTATAGTATAGAAGTTAACTTATATAACCCCATGTAATAATTGTTTTAGTAAAACAACAAATGTTTGTGACAATTTTATTTTTACTTTAAATAAAAAGTTATTAATGTCATTTTCTTACCCAAGTGGATCCATGGGGTCCCCAAGTTGACCCATGGATTGTCTGGGTCGGTCATGACTCATCAAATAAGTGTAGGACAAGTGTCAAGATATTTTTATATTTTTATAATATCATTTCTACCTTAAATTTCACTAATTACCTTTAATCACGATTAATAAAACTAAAAAGCTACAATTCACCGAGAAATTATTTTAATCCCATTGAACCAAATTTTAAATCCTAATGACAACCATGTATGTTGGATTTTTGAAAATCAATTCATAGAAGCGGTAAAGTTTCATTTAAATGAAAAATAAGTTTTTCTAACTACCACTTAGTGGTTTCACTATTCATTAAAAATTGAAGTTTTTCAGAACAATGCCAAAATTTAACCCTAAGCTATAATTGATATTCTGAATTCAAAAATGATGTCAATTTTACAAAATTACAAACATGTAAGTTGCATTAATTAATTTTATAATTAATTCTCAGTGTCACAACAAATAGTGTGTTTTTAAGAAATAATATATATCAAAAGATTGACAATTGTTTATGTCCAATTTCAAAGTGAAATTATTTATAATGACCACCATTGGATAAAATGGTAAAAATATATTCTAATTATACTTTAAAAAAACTCAATAGTATAATTTATCACTAAAAATTATTTTGATTAAAAAAAGTTGTTTTTAAGTATTTTTCACTATTCATAAAAAATTAGAAGTTCTCAGAAAATTACAAAAAATTCAAATTAGGGTAATTTCGATATTCTGAATAAAAAAAGGAAGTCCATTTTGAAATATAAAATTTAAATAATTTCAAAAGGTGGGTATTACTATTCATAACAGCTACTTTTATTGGTTGTAATGTGTTAGAATCTCGAACTTGTGTACAATGCAAGCTATTGCATTATTGAAAGAGAGGTGTACCATAGAAGCTCGGGCTGTTACAATATACCCTCCTTCAATTAATTACATCCTCACAATTTTGAAATTGCTCTTCGAAAATAAAAGGATGAAAATAGAAAATACCTTTGTGGAAAACACACATCATAAATAAGGTTAATAAAATTTAGCCTTAATAAGGGGGAAAGGGAAATGAAAAAGTCACCACCAAATTATGATCTCGACAAGGAGAACATTTGTGGAAATTAGAGACATATAATTTGAGGAAAAACGTAAATATTTTTAGGGACTGATTACGGTCATCAATCATAAACAAGTGTAAAATTGAGGGCCTCAAAACCTTCAATCTATGGTGATCTAAAATATCATCAGTTCAACAAAACAAAAGGTATTAGGATAATTTTTTTTAATATCCCTTTCCTAAGGTTTAAGAATTAATTTATTCATAGAATAAGAGAGAGTTATATATATATATATATACTTGACAAGTAGAGTTTCAACCATCAACTAATTTCTACCACAAACTCATCTTTCACTCAGAAAGATAATAGAAATCAACAATATTATATTTATCCTAATCGTACAAGGTTCCAAATATTAACACGTACCATGAATTAAAATATTTTGTAATAACCAGGAACTTATTGTAGGCTAGTGGTATTTAATAAAGGTCTGTCACACTATGGTTGTGGTTTTGATTCATACAGCTTTGTCCAAAACGGTGGGTTATCCCCCGACCTACATGTTGTCCTTTTCCTAAAACTATAGTATTATAATATTCCAAAAATAATCTTCCGAAATGTTTTAACCTTAAACAATACTATCCAAAGTTCAACTTAATCCCTTAAAACCATTATAGTTATCCAAAATACCTCTATCCATACTTTCTCTAAAAGTTCTCTAAATTCCAAAATCAATTGTAACATCAGATTTCCCCAAAAAGTAAAGTTTCTCTTATTGTCACATACTAAAAATATGATTACCTTCATCATATTAAAACCTTAATGAAAACAACAAGTACCACAGTACAATTCTTATATATATCACATTATTTTTATAACTAGAATATAATCCTTGAGTCCAAAAGCACCAATACATTAATTATTCCACTTCAACTGTAGTAACAACATAAGCTTGGCCTTGATACCTTTGCCTTTTCTAAACTATGTTTCCCTAAGGCTTAAGACATTCATTTTCATAATGCCCCATTTCTTTACAATTGTAGCATTCAACATTGATAGCCTCTTTATTTCCCTTTCAATCACGCGCTTGGTGACCATTTTCTCCACATTTATAAAAAACTCCCATTCCTTTTAGGCATGTACCAGGGTGATTCTTCACACAATTATGACATAATGGAAAATCCTTCTTTCCCTTTTTTACTTTATCTGTCTCTTGTTCCACCGTTCTCTTCTTCTCTTTCTTTACTTAATTGTCATAAGATTTAGAGAATTCCTTTTCTGTCTTGATAGCACATGAAACAATATCTTTGTACGATGAGAATTTTTGTGTGACTAATGCTCGATGGAGAAATGGTTTTAACCCATAAAATAAACGATCACTCTTACTTCTTGGGTTACGTATATAATCTGCTTCATGCCTTGCTATCCTTGTAAAGTTAGCCTCATACTTTGCGACATTCTAATCCTCCTTTTGTCTCAGTCTCAGAAATTGCCTTTCTATATCTGCTCGATGGTCACGAGGGAAGTATTTTTCTAAGAAAAGCTCTTTTAATTCCCACCATTCCATTCTTGATACTTCTTCATCTTCCTTTGTGTTTTGAATCAGCGACCACCATTGATCGGCATCTCCAGTGAGGCGGTAAACTGCCATGAAAACCTTCTATCTTTCGCTACTCCCCAAGGTGTGGAATATTTTCTCTAAGGAGTTTATCCATTGCTCAGCTACTAATGGATTTTTACCCCCATTAAATGTTGGCGGTTGTTGCCTCATGAAGCGTTCTAACATTGATCCTCCTCGTTGCGGATCAGGGTGCTCCATACGAGTAAAGTTATAATTCATAACTTGATTGAGTTGCCCCAGTATGGTGATAAGCTGGTCATCACCAGTTGTATCACCAACTCCATTATAATTATCTTGAACAGGAAAGAAATACCTAAATGCAGTGCATGCATTGATACGGTTTCCATTCCCCCCACTAGGCCCCATTTCTAAACAATGGCATAAACTAGATTAGTTTATGAATCAAAATACATAATTCCATACTTGTAAAACACTTAACATAAATTGAACTATAATCATATAAAAGTTTTCTTTGAGGAATTATATACTCATAAACCCTTCATAATGGTTTGTAAAGAAAATTATAATTATCCTAAGCATATCCCTCGGGAGTGTCGTAACCAAGAGTGCAGCAAGGCCCGTTGTTGTGCACCAGTTCCTGTTCAAGTCTAGCTCAAATCAGTGTTTTCGGGTTTTACCCATAGGTACATCTATGCTAGAGCCGCGTCTACTTGCTCGTATCCAGACAGGGATGTATTTCCCGGAAAACTCACAAAATCTCTACAACAACAAAATTCTAGGATGTTCTTCTATACTAATCCTCAAAGTATATCTTAGGGATATGTTCTCTAATCAGAGTTTATCTAAATATAACTTCCAAAGTTAGTACTAAACTACCTCTGATACGAACTGTAACGCCCTGACCCCAGTCACCTAGAGCCTATGCATTATTGCGTAACATTGGCATGATCACAAAAGATCAAGTCTCGAAAGACCGATTAGTTTAGTAGACTTGGAAACACAAGATACATTCATAAATGTTACATTACACCATAAAGTGAAAAATCACAATAATATAGTCTCTATAGTCCACACTTCTATCCCCTTCATACTATCCCAGTAGGTCAGTCATAAAATATTTCTTCACATCCTGGGAAAAATAAAACATTTAAAGGGGTGAGCTCAGATGCTCAGTAAGGATAACAACATAGCGAAAGCTTTCATAAATAAACATAAACATTTAAGGAAATGTATAACTAAAACAATAGCCTTTTAAACTTGAACTTCAACATAATATGGAAAAAGTAAAATGAGATAATTCCATTTACTTATTCACATGGATATTCTACTGGTTGAATAATCACATGCAATATCAATAACCACTTTCATAATGATGGAATGCATAATCCAGACTATCATAACCACGTAGCCAAGGCCTTGTGCCAAAAATACAAATAATATTTTTTCAAGGCCTCGTGCCAAGACACTAGTTTGACTCATTAGACCTGATGATGCATCGAGGAGCTATAGTGGGCTCCAGCCGTCACTTATTAAGTCCAATTCATTCCTCATATGAACAGGCTTAAACATATCATAAACCATAACATAATGGTATCACATAAAACATGAACAAATGAAACATAACATTTACACATTTCAATCACAAGATATCAATAAAAAACATTGATATAATATTAAAACACTTTCAAAACCATTTTCAGTACCAAAATAAATGAAAATTAAAACTTTGTATTTATTTTTTATTTTAAAAAAGTAATGACTTGTAGAGGACGCCGAAACTCAAATAATGGTCACGGCGGTAGAGAAGTCGTTGTCACCGCATACGTACGACAAAAATAAAAATTCCTTTTTTTTGTTTAGTAAAACACTTCGTATAAAAATATTCTTTTTGAATAAACATAAAATTCAAAGGGGTTTATACACAATATAAAAGAAAGTTGTGTATAAAAAAAATATGCCTCAATGAAAGGAGATTGAGACGAAGTCCTTACAAAGATAATTTTTTAAATAAAATAAATCTATTATGTGTATTCACTATAAGTACAGATAAACTAAGTATAAATACAAGATAGGACATAATAATATCATGACATAATTTGAAAGTAGGAGATTAACCCGATGAACGGAAATTGGGTTAAGAAGTTCCCTTACCTCGTGTCCGACTTGACTCGACCATTCTTTAACCTCATAAATAATAAACTAGAGTTAATTTATAATTTCTTAAGAACCTTTTTCAAGTTTATTATTCCTTTTATATCACTTATTACCATGTTATGAACATTATGTAATTATTTAAGTTAATAAAGGTTCTTTTGTCGATCTTTGGTACTTGAGTCAAAAATAAACTTCATATAATTACAAGTTGTTCATGTGGTAAAATATCCATTACATCCAGAATTATATTCATGATTTAGATATCATATATATCATATATATCCAGTATATATATTCATTTTTAATATTACATAACATTTAGAGGTATGAAATGAAATGCACCGTTTATGGAGACGGTAAGCCGCACGTACGCATGAACGCTACTTTCATTTCTATTTCATATTTAATGGAATTAAATCATAATGATATAATGTTATATTATAATTAAAGTGTAATATAATATATAATATCATTTAATCCATCATTTATACATCCCACATATGGCATTAACGATTCAAATAACTTTGAGGGGGCGGTAGTCCACACTTCCTCAAATGAAATTATCGTATTTGCACAACATGGAAAGCATAAAGATATGTTTTAAATGTAAAATACAGAAGCATAAATAGGAAATAAATATAATATATATCATAAATAAATATTGTTCTATCATAGTGGCCACCATGAGATGTGGTAGGAGAAGATAGAACAATCATCGTTTCGTGAGGCAGTAATTCACCATCCACGGAAACAGCGTGTTCTTTAACCATTAGACGGAGGTGTGTGTTAGTTTAGCTCGAATACTTATCAGAAAAAAATCCTAGTATATTGAATATACTGGTGTTTTTATAAAACTATATGAATAAAAATAGTTTAAGGTGTTGGAGAAGCAAAATAAAACAAAAGAACCCAAGTGAAGACATTACCTTTAAAATCAGGTAGCTATTTTTATTTGATCCAAAGGCTTCTTTGGGAAGACTTCTTCCCAATGTGAGGCTTCTAGGAGTAAGATAGGTAAGTTTGGAGAGTATTTGGGAAGAGTCTGGCCGATTCAAGTGGCTTGAATGTGTGAATAAGGTGGTAGAGGTGGGGGATTTTATAAGAGGAGATGAGGGGCACTCTTGGAAAGTCATGAAATGTTACATTATTATGAAGTGATTTTCAGATTTCAAAGGTCCCACAATAATATATTTCGAGTCTAAGATGATAAGGGTTCTATATATACTCATTCAATAGGTTTTTGACATGTTTAAGTCTTATATTGTACATTATCATTTCATTTTATGTTAATCGTTAATTAATGAGGTAATCGCTACATCATCATGGTGTCATCAATAATTTTATTTATTTAATGTCTAAAAATTATAAAAAAATTACCATGATGTAGTAAATATTTTTATCTTTACAATGAATATTTATATTCTAAAAGTTAAATAATATAACCCCATGTAATAATTGTTTTAGTAAAACAACACATGTTTGTGAAATTTTATTTTTACTTCAAATAAAAAGTTATTAATGTCATTTTCTTACCCAAGTGGCTCTATGGGGTCCCCAAGTTGACCCATTGATTTTATTGGACCTCCATGAATCATCCAATAAGAGTAGGACAAGTTTCATGATATTTTTGTATTTTTATAATATCATTTTTACCTTAAATTTCACTAATTACCTTTAATTGCGGTTAATAAAACATAAAAGATACTATCCACCAAAAAATTATTTTAATCTCATTGAACCAAATTTTACATTATAATGACAACCATGTATGTCTGATTTTTTAAATTCATTTCATAGAAGCGGTAATGTTTCATTTAAACGAAAAATCAGGTTTTTTAACTACCACTTAGTGTTTTCACTATTCATCAAAAATTGAAGTTTTCTAGAACAATGCCAAAATTTCACCCTAAGATATAATTGATATTCCAAATTCAAAATTGATGTCTATTTTACAAAATTAAAAACATATAAGTTTCATTAATTAATTTTATAATTAATTCTCGCTGTCACAATAGATAGCATGTTTTTAAGAAACAATATATATCAAAATATTGACAATTGTTTATGTCCAATTTCAAAGTGAAAATAATTATAATGAACACCGTTGGATAAAATGGTAAAAATATGTTCTAATTATACTTTAAAACCACTCAATAGTATAATTTATCACTATAAATTATTTTGATTAAAAATGTTGTTTTTAAGTATTTTTCACTATTCATAAAAAATTGGAAGTTCTTAGAAAATTACAAAAAAATCAACTTAGGATAATTTTGATATTCCGAATAAAAAAATGAAGTCCATTATGAAATATAAAATTTATATAATTTCAAAACGTGGGTATTACTATTAATAACAGCTACTTTGATTGGAAGCGGTGTGTTAGAATCTCGAACTTGTGTACAATGCAAGCTATTGAATTATTGAAAGAGAGGTGTACCATGGAAGCTCGGGGTGTTACACTCAGGGTGATCCCGCTGACCATATTGAACTAGTATGAAAAAAATTTATTTAACTGGATGGATTTCCTCCTTTAACAACCATATTGGATATGAGGAAATCCAAGAGATAGCATTAATATAGGTAAAACTAGTTGGGGTATTCATTATAGGTAATTGAATAATACGCCAAATTATTCCTAGGACATGATAACATAGAGTTGTATAGACACAATCAGAAACTTATCTAACCAAAAATACATGGGGGGATGATATATGTTTTTATACATTTTAATAATTATAAAAATATTTAGGGAATATAGGATTTATAGATAATTTCAATTTAAAACATTGTTTTCAATACACATTCTCTAAAAGCCTTCAATAATGACACGAGATCTTAACTATTACTTCCATTGTTGTTTATTATTCTATCAAGTGGATCACCATAATTTAAGATGTTAAAATTATTAGATAGAATTTTATTCTTCAAATTTACACCATATTTTAGTGCCAGGGGCCTAATATTAGAGGTGTTTTGGATGAAGGGCCAAAACTGACACCTCATAACGATAACCTCACCTAGCACTTAGTTGAAGACAAAACACATCACAATCCAACAACATAACACATGAAACAACCCAAAAATCCTTAAGGGGGACTTAAATGTACACATTCAACATGAACTAATGAATATTCATTAGAGTAGAAGTGGTAATTCACACATTATCCCCTCCCCAGTAGTTTGTTCCCCATGAAAAATTATCATAGCCTTACCCCACTATTGGAATCATGCATAAATCGTATATAAGTTATTATACAGAAATCATGGTACCTAATAAGGCGGGGCTTAGTATAAAGTGTTAACTTGATTGAATAACCCCATGTGATGTACTATTCCTACTATAACACGGTCAAATAATTTTCGGAGATGCCACTCTAATAAATTGTAGGAAATCCTGTTATATGTTTTTATGTAGAAACCTACCACTCGGGATCCTTGAAGAAGATAATCAATGGATTAGGATGAATATCTCCCCATGGGAGTGGTTCCACCTTTCTGACTTCTCGATATATTTACAATAATTCATGGGCCAGTGCAGGTGTTCTTTGTAGGTCCTTCCACACCCCTTTTGGTAGGATAAATTCATCATACATCACTCAGAGGATAATAACTCTGGAAATATCATGAAAATCCCAAAAAATGATGCCAAAATCACAATGATTTAGGTGAAATGTATGGGTTTTTGGGATAAAATGGCTTAAAAACTCTGTAATGTTATCAGAAGGTTTGTACACATACGTTTGCACCACCCAAATGACTTAGTAAATGACCATGCCTTTCAGATCAGTTTCAAATTCAGCAAAAGACTTTAAAACCCAATAATACTGCATTCATTCAAGATCAAACTATCAATAGGAACATAATTAATTATATTCATTCTATCATATTGATTGGTCAATCATTATTTGATGATGAATGGTTGCCTGTGAGTAGGTTATTGGCTCAATAGTATGAAATTATAAATTTGGAGTACTCAAATTATGGCACCTCAAACTCACTAAGAGTTTTTTCATTAATTAATGTACATTTCCATGGATGAAATGTTGGGAAAATTTATGTTCATCTATTCATTGAACCAAGAATTCATATTGTAAACTATCTATCTCAAGATGAGAAAATTCAGTAGAAGTCCAAAAATATAAAAAATTAGTTGGCCACTCTTAGAATATTCAAACAGACGCTTTTTAAAATGATTCATGAGGTTCATATGTACTGGGTTATATGATATTTGATATGATATCCCAACAATACCCATCATATCTTTGAAATTTTTAATAAGAAACATGAACTATCTGAGAATCCATTGAAAGTATACAAGAAAGCATCATGATTTTCTTTAAAGGCATGATTTTTATTTAGAAGATTCACTAAAAAAATGATAATGTGGGGACCATATGTAAGTAATGTTTCCCAAGTGACCTTGTAGTGGTCACTTCTCTCATGTGACCTCACTCAGATCACTTCTCCCAAGTGACCTTTCTTAGATCACCTGACCTAGGTGGTTGAACGTAAGTGCTATGAGAACCCTTATCTTTAACACAATTAATTTCATCATTTATTACACAAAAATACTCTTATTACTACCCATAAGATCGTCTAGAGTAGTTTTTTTGGGGAATTAGGTACATAGGACTTCAAAATTATACACTAATATAATAACATTATTTAAAACATCTATAACGAGCTCTAAAATTCCATTTCTATTAAAACTACATTGGATTACCTGGCGAAATAAATAAGAAATGGGTGAGATATAAATCACATTAAGGGAATAAAAAATGTTAACATTATTAAAGTATAACATGTTAGTGAATATGAATTAAATGGGACATTGAAGTGGTGAGAACCATCACATTGGACAATGAGTTTTGATACAATATGATAACATAAAGGCAACATGAGAATGTGGAAACAACATTATATCTGTATCCATAAACATAGTTCAAGGATAACCTATAATACATAATGAAATGGTTCAAAAATTCCAATAATGGATTAAGTTTACTCTCTAATACTACACACAATTACTCATGAGACCAAAACAAAATCCAATGCATTAGAGCATTATATAATTCTAGGCGCTCCCATCACTTTTATATCACGTACACGCATAAGTGTGCTACATAAATCATTCAAAATAAGATCATATTTAATCACAGTTGATTCCATGATTAAGTAGTGTTGAATATATAAATTTAATTACCCAATAGTATAAGTATAGGTATTTCTAGGTGAGTACCCTTTACTGGAAATGGAGATGTTATTCACAATACAAAGGTTTGGCATGAAAAAATCAGAGGATAATTTCTACAGAAAAACATGGGTACATAATTTATCATGGGAGGGATTATTTAGATTTAAATGGGTATATAATCACTTATAAATCGTAAGTAATGTAATAGGTTTGTAAAAAATAATATCCCATTCATAGTAATTGAAACAAAAAATGCATTACATAAAAAGGTGTCTAAGTATAGAAGATATGAAGAGGTCCATTTACATTGAGAGAGCATTTTCATAAGCTTGGAAGGATATTATTTAGAGATTGGAGGCACCTTGGGATGGATATATAGAGTAATGTAAATATTATAGTAATTATCTAATTTTTTTTATGAAGATTAATGGGATAATGGGATAGTTTATATAGGAAACTATAGGGGAGTTATTTATAGGGTTCAAAACCTAGGTTTTGGAATATATACAATAAAGTAAAAGAAACAAAAAATCATACCATGGTTTCTTAAAAATAAGTGTTTTTTTGTATAGTTTATGTACATAGACCAAGAACACTAAAATAAAAACCTTGGTGATGTATACATGAGTCATGTTTACAAATAATTGATTTTAAAAACAATAAAATATAATATAGGTTTTGTAGGATTCATAAAGGGTTTATAAAATTAATCACATAACATAAAAAACACTTTATATTAAAATGAAAATATACATTTTGTCATGGATAAATTTCATGGAAGACATTACATATCCTTTGGGTTTCTATGATTCCATAATAAATAGAGTATATTTATATCATTATTAATTTTTACTTGAAAATTTGACTGTCTTAGAAAATTATGAAAAATTAACCACATGACAATTTAAAAATTCTAAATTAAAAGATATTTTTTTAATCAACATATTTTTTTAAATATGATAAATTAAAATTTTAAATTAAAATATATATTTATTGAAAAATACTGGTTTTTTTACAATAATAGTTTTCTGAACCTACTAAAAATTACATTTTCACTTTATAAAATTATATTATCATTTATATTTAACACATACTATTTAGTAATCTTATTTTTTTTAAAACAAAATCTAATTAATTGATTAAATGAATGTAATTTTATACTATAAATTTAATATTTCCCCAAAATACAATTTGAGTTTTTCTTACTAAAGTATAATATTTATCAAACTCATTACCTAATTGTTTACAAAGTAAATAAATATAGAATAAATATATACATTATTTTATTGGAAATAAAATATATGTGTTTTTATATTTAGGATCAAGATACATAAACCCTTATTACACCAATGAACACTATAGGGGTAAAGTGCGTGATTATAAGATTCTCATGGGGTGGTTTGGTGAAAATGGTTTGGGTTGTGATATCTGTGGGCTTAAAATTATATCATAAACAGTTTCAATCAGGATTTAGTTATGAGATATCAGATTGGGATTGATAAAGGGAAGACAACAAAGATATCAACACCCTTGAAAGCATTGATAAATGGGATTTATAATGTTTGATCCTACTGGTTGAGACCGTAACTTCTTTTGGTTGTGCCAATATGACTTTATCATTACCCTTAGTAAATACTAATCATATGGTCATTGTTAGGGATATATTATCAAGGTTTATGATGCTCAACCACATTTTTAATTCAATAAGATATAACTTATAAGGGTACAATATAAAAAATTTAGTGTATGTCTTTTCTATATTTACATTTCGTAATGAAAAAATTTATTCATTTAAAAAAGGAATTTAATTTATAAAATATTGGTTCATTATATTATCCAACCTTCAAAAACATCCACCATTAAATTTTCATTTTATACACTAAAATAGATGAGGGAACTTATGTTGAATCACATATTCTTATTCCCATGTTACTTCCTTAAATATGTGGTTCCACAAAAAAACATTGACCAGGTTTGTTGTAATTTATCACAGAACATCTTTCTATGATATAATATCATCCTTGAATGCTCCTCATATGAAAGATAATTCTCAAATAGAACCTCCTTTGGATTTTGTATATGTGATGGGTATGGTATCTACTTCCTTAAGTGGGATATATGGAACACATCATGAACTTGAGATAATTTAATTAGGAGTGCTAGTCATTAGGGAATTTCTTCAGTGAGATAAAGGATATCAAAGAGGATGATATATATAGGAATATTATTTCGTTCTTCCCAAACCCTATTAATTTCTTCCACAAAGATATATAAAGGAAAAATTTGTAACTAGCCTCAAACTCCAAGTCTCATCGATGATTTCTTGCATAGATATTCTTCCAAAATTTCAAAGATTTCATAAGACGTTTAATGGTTTGACCATTTTATGTAATCTCTTAGACAATATCATGTCCATAATCTTCCACTCACCAAATTCATCTCATCATGTCGTATTTTGAAACCAATTTTGATAAAGAGCATCATAAGGATCTTTTTGAATGCTAGAATGGAAGTTGTTTTATATGAGAAATAGACTAGGGGAAGGTGTTGATCCAAACATACTTGGAAATTAATTGTTCATGATATTATCATACCCTATAGAGTTTCAATGATCCTATCCTAATAACTATACATTTTACAGTGATAAGATGTATTAAATTTTAGTTATTTATTCAATTATTTCTGAAGAATTCTCTATAAAATTATGGTAAACCTCAAATCTTGATCTGATATAATACGGAGTGGAACTCCATGTAGTCTTATAACTTCTATTATGTATATATTAGAAATTTTTATAGAAGATAAATATTCCTCTATTGAAATATAAAACACCAATATAATTAGATGATTTACTACCACCTAGACAGCTTTATTACCACTTGGTGTCTTGGGGAGTCTTATGATGAAATACATGATATTGTTTCCCATTTCTATACTGTTATGGAAAATGGTTTCATTATACCATTAATCATATGAAGTGAATCATTGAATTGTTGGTATACCAAGAATTGCGAAAAAATCTCCACAATCTATATCTTTTTGTCTTCCCACCATAAATCTTGATTCAAATCTCTACACATATTAGTGCTTCCTGAATGAAAAGATAAGGATGAGCTATGAACATCATCCATATATTACCAATTCAGTTGTGGTTTTTATGGGACTGATATCCAGTTTCCTAAACTCATAAATCCATCTTTTAAAATGATGAAATCTAGAATATTTACTACCTTCTTCAATAGCAACTCATAATCTTTCTGGGCCTCCTTGATACTCTCAATAATGGATATGTTAGTAGTTATTTGATCAACGTAGGATGTAGATCCTTTTATTATTTCCATATCTTTCATTTTAATGTCTAATAAGATTGGATCTCCTAAAATACTTATCATGGATAATTTGGTGGGTTATTTTCTACTCAGAGTATCATCTATTTTGTTAATCATTAAAGGATGATAATGGATTGAAATATCATAATACTTGATCTACTCTAAAAACATCGATTCACTTGTATTAAGATCTTTTGTTTGAATATATTCTTGAGGATTTTATGATATATATATATATCACACTTCTCCCCATAGAGATAATTTCAGCAGAGCTTTAACATGAATACCACATTATCAAATTTTAGATCATGATTTGGGTATTTATTCTCATGGATATTTATTTGGTGGTAGGCATAGGCTATCACATTTTCACTTATTATGAGTACACAACCCAAGACATTTTTATGCATTACTGTATATCAAAAGTCCTTTCCCAGTGGTGGGTAATGTAAGTAGATGTGTAGTGATTGGACTATTCATAATATCTTTAAAACATTTCTTACATTAATCATTCTATAAAAACATCACACATTTTGGAGTTATTTGGTTATGGGGATTAACAATCATTAGAATTTTCTAACCAATAGTTGACAATTCCAATGTAATCCAAGGACAATATATATTTACATCACAGAGTTTGTTCTTGGCCACCCTTAAATTATCTCCATTTCTAAAGGATACATAAATATCTCTTTATTTAAAATGACACACCCCATGAATGTTAATCGGTCCAACCAAAACATGAATTTACTATAATTTTCATATATAGTTTCCTTCCTTAAGGTCTTCAGTACATTATTGAAATGATCTTTATATTCCTCCTAGATTTTAGAGTAGATAAGAATATCATCAATAAATACTACCAATTGTTTCCATTTTAATCCCTAATGAATATATTCACAGAAATACATGAATATTTATGGAGCATTGTTGAGTCCAAATTTCATCACGATGAACTCCTAGTTCCCATAACATTTATGAAAATTAGACTTGTTTTTATCCTCCTTCCTCACCTTTAAATGATAATATCACAACCAAATATCAACCATAGAGAAATACTGGGCTCCATGTTTCTGAATGAATAAGTTATAAATACATGGAAGAGGATACTTGTACAACTTAGTGATTTTTTAGCTCATTATAATCAATGTATATGTGCATTAACCGATCCATCTTCTTGACAAGGAGGCCTAATGAACCCCATGGTGAAGCACATCGGTGTATAAAACCCTTATCTAGACTCTGCTATAGTTTCTCCTTCATCTCCTTGAGTTAAAAACATATAAATTCTATATAGATTATTGGATATTGGAAATTGTTTGGGTATAATATTGATTGATAATTTGACAACTAAACTTGGAAAATTCCAAAAAATTATTTTGGAAACACGTCATAATATTCCATCATAATGAGTATATATTCAAGGATAATTTTTTTTAATATCAATCATTTGGGTGAGATATTCTTTCTTACAAGTAAACAATATCCATTATTGATATGATGATACTAAAGAATATTCATCATCATCCTTGAATGTTTATAGAACCAGAGGGAGATTCATGATACAGAGTTATGTTTTCTCCTCTGGGAAATTTATAACATCTTTAAATAAAGAAAGAAAAATCATTCCCATAATAGAACCAAACTCCACTAAAGGGAGTATCAAAAGGTTCAATGGGAAGTTAAAATCCCAAATTTTTATATGGGAGGAGTTATATAATCTAGATTTAATAATTTTACCTTTTTCTATTTTCACCAAAAGTTGTACTTCCAAGATTTGTAGTGGTGTTTGAAAATTTATACGAAACTTGATAGATAAGGAATGAATGTGTAGAGCCATGGATAATAAGCCTACCTTTAACTATTTGATTATGGTTATAATCATTTACTTCAACCAAAGTAGAATTAGGGATGATAATTTTTAAACTATTACACACATAAAAGATAGATTATGAGAATTGAATGGATAACTCATAAATAAAATATATTCCGTAACCTATGTTTTTTAGGATTTATTCATAGTCATCCACAATATAATTTATAATATAAATATTATGGTCATTTTTCCCTCAATAGTGGTTCATAAGGAGATTGTAAATTTTCCAAAGGATATACCCTTATAGTGTCACACCAGGTATGAGACAAGGCCCATTTCCATGCCCCAGGTAACAATGAATTCCATCTCAATTCACCCTTTTTGGGATTATTACCCCTAGGTACCTTTGTGCCATATACACATCCCCTTTTAGTGTCTATAAATGGATGTATTTTCATATAAAATACATAATATATAATAATAAAAATTTGGCTTGGTTTTTTATGTTCAGTATTATCCCTAAGTATTTCTATAAAGGTTCACAATCCTAATCCCAAAAATAGCTTGAATTTTTTATGATACCAACTACGACTACCCTTATCTTTAATATAATTTATTTTAGGATTTATTACACAAAACCACACTTACTAAAACACAAAATATTATGAAGACAAGTGTCTTTGATAAATTAGGTACATATCACAAAAACATGACACATGGATATAACAAAATTATTTATAACTTCTTTATCATACCATAAAATTCCATTTCCCATAGAACTACAAGGGATAACCTGGGGACACTCATAATAAATGGGTGTGCTATAATTCTGATAAAGGGAATAAAAAACAATAATATTATTAAATTATTATATTTTATTCAATAGAAATTTCAATGGGACATTAAACGGGTTGGAATCATAATATTTAACAAAGATTCATGATATAACAAGATTTCATAAAGGAAACAAGAGAATGTGGCAACAACATTAAACGTGACTTCATAAACAAAGGTCAAGAATAACTACAAAGACATCATAACATGGTAGAAAAACTCCAATAATGGATTATGTTTACTCACTAATACCATTCATTATGTAGTAAGAGACTAAAACATTACCCCATGAATTTTAGTGATATATAATTTTGGGTGCACCTCTCGCCGTCATATCAGGTACATTCATTAGTGTCACACGTAGATCATTCAATATACGATAATATTTATCTCAATTAAATTTTTTTTAAGGATTGTGGAATAAATAAATTAAAGTCCCAAATAAATGTAGGATAGGTATTTATAGGTGAGTAACCTTGAGTGGAAATTATGATGGTATTCACAATATAATTGTTTGGCATGGAAAAATCATAGGATAATTTTGACTGCATAATGGGGGGGTACATAATGAATCCTATGGGGAATTAATTAGAGTGAAAATGGTATCTCAACACTTTAAAATTATATGGGATGTAATAGTGAAGTGTAAAATCATATCCCATCACTTGGAATTGAATGATAAAATATATTACATAGAGAATGTGCTTGAATAAATAGGAGGAGGGGATCTCCTACCTTGAGTGGGTGTTTCCCAAATCATAGGAGGAGACTATTGAGTGTTTGAGTTCACATTAGAAGTTATATAGAATTGAAATTTTCAAGTATATTCATTATTTAATTTTTTTAGTGAATAGGTATTTTATCTTTAGAAGATTTTATATAGGAAAATAGTGTGGGGTTCTTTATTATTTTCCAAACTTGTGTTTTGGAAACTATAAGAAACAATAATAAAAAACATAGTCCTTAACATGTATTTTTACCTTTATTTATACCAAATAACAGAGGGTTTTTATTTTTATATAAGTCCATGAAATTATCATATAAAAATAATAAGCTTGGTGATATGAAAGTGAGTCACGTTTACAAAGAATTGATTTTGCAAACATAAAATATAATATAGGTTTTGGAGGATTCTTAATGGGTTTATAAAACATATAAAATAACATAAAAACAAAATATTTTAAAGGGTAAACATAGATATAATTGTGGATACCTTTTATGGAATATATTACATCACTTTTGAGTCATTATGATGTCATAATACAAACCATATATTTTTACTATATTTTATTTGTACCAAAAAAATCATCTATCTCGAAAAATGATAAACAATTTACCATTGAATAATTCCAAAATCCTGTATACAAATACATAAATTATTTTACCAATGTAATTTTTTAAATGTGAGAAAATAAACATTTAAATTCAAATCCCTGTTTATTGAAAAATTCCGTTTTTTGACAATAAGAGTTTTTGACCCCTATAAAATGAACGTTTTCATTTCATAAAATTATATTATCATTTATATATAATGCATTGTATTTAAAAATAATATTTTATTATAATAAAATTTACTTCATGGATTCCTAAAATGGGATTTCTTAATTGAAATTGAATATTACCCAAAAATACAATTCGAGTTTTGTCTTATTAAAATGTAATTTTGATCAAACTCAAAACATAATATTTTATATATTAAAAATAATAATGTGTTAATATAATTATTATTTTATTTAGAATAAAAAATAAATATTCATAATATTATGGTTAAGATACATAACCACTAATTACACTAGAAAACTCCCTAAGGATAATGTGCACAATGGTGAGATTCTCAGGGGGTGGTTCTTAGAACATGGTTCAGGCCATGATCTTGATGATCTCGAAATTCTCCCATAAATGATTTCCATTATGATTTAGTTGTTATATATCACTATGGTCTTGATCATGTGGAAATACCAAAGACTTTACCATTTTTTTACTACTATATTATTGATGGTTGTTATGCATAACAACCTTTTGAATCTTATAGGATATAATTATAGAAGTCCAATTTAACCCAAGTGTGTTTTATATGTTTACATTACATAAATATGAAATTTTTTCATTTGAAAATGGAATTTAATTTTTATATGTTTAGGTCCTTACATGAACCTTATTAAAGTCACACTACAAATGATGTTGGAATAAGAAAAGGAATACCATGATTATATGAGGAGAAAGTTCCTGAAAAGGCTTGCATGAATGAAAACCATGACGAGAGAATCCATATAGATTAATAGTGTGATTAAAGGTGACTTCTAGGTAGGTTACGATATTTATAAGTGAGTGGGTACCAGTGCGTTCACCCTATAAGACCACCCTATGCAACTAACCAGCATTGTCCCCCATACAAGACCAACCGGTGTGGTCCATTTTCTCACTTATCATCTGTATGATCACAATATAAACTGTTCTCCAAATATGTGAATGAACGTATATGAACACAATATGGAAAATTAATGAATGATACATTATTATTCGTGTTTCTCTATACCTCAGGATCATATCCTCTTTTTCCGATTGGATCCCATCCTAATGGGGGGGCATTTTTTGGCACTCCCTTTTTCACTCAAGGATGAAAATTTTCAAGGAAAAATATTTGAAGTATTGTGATAAGTAAAAGGCATGAATTGTGAATAAAAAATTCTTTTTCCATATTTGTCCTAATTATATCTCACTCAGGACTTACCACTATACCCAAAAAATCTTATATGAGTCCAACATATATGGAAAAATCCTCTCACAGGTCACAACTGTATGAGAACCTATGCAAGTGACTTATGTGTTCCACCACCTTCACCTAGGTTCACAATATTATCTATAAATATTAACCTTGGGATCCTCATTCTTGATCACTGGAAGATGAGATGATGGTTTGAATCTATTCTTACCCTAGTACTTATCCCAAGTCCACAAAACTCTCAAGTAGCTTTCTAAGCATCAAAAGAAGAGTCAATTAATGAGATTAAAAGGATTAAAGTTACTTAATGTTTTAAAGCAGCAAAAAACCTTTACGATGAACCACTTACCCCTTATATATAAAAATATAGATGGAATACCACTTCCCAAGCTTATGGATTGGGTGAGACCCTTCCAGGTGCACCTTAAGAGACCCATAAAGGTCTGAGAAAGGTATTAACCATGTTTGGTCTCCTAGATTTCTTTTCAACCATGTTCACCGAAGTAAAAATTTGATGAGGTGCCTAAAAATTCTCCCAAATTATAAATGGATGAAGATGTGGCTTCCAATATCACCTTGGTATCACATAAGAGAAGGTAAAAATATCTCACCTAGGTATCACCTAGGTAAGGTATTCCATAAATCTTCCATGTATCACTTATGTGATGAACATTTCGAGAAATTTTATAACATTTCCAATGATAGATCCCAACCATTTGAATTTCCATTTAATGGAATCCATGTCAAAACCTCCAACTAGGTCCCTAGATTTTCATGATTGTATAAAAACACACATCATCATGTATTCCATTTGATTTTACATTCTCTTCGTAAAAGATATCCCACAATTTTCGTACCTAATAGGTAGGGTAATTGGGGTTTTTTAAAGTATCCATCCACTTCGTAACAAGAAACCCAACATTGGAGGCAGTGCCTAGGATCTCCCTATTTCAGGTAGTGAGGGGAAAAAATCAAATTTAACTATGATGAGGGAGAGTTTTGTATCCTTATATCCCCTCTAAAAACATTAATATGAATCAATCCTAGAGTTATCCCCTAATATTTCTTGTGGGACATCTCCCACCTTCAATATCCTCACCATTGTCCACCTACTGATGAAGGAGATTGTGTGGATTTCTAGGTCTTACACTTTTTTTTATTTCTCAATATAAACATGAATCATGTTGGATTATAGGTTAGTATAAATCTTGTCATTAGTATGGTAAAATATCTAACATGTGGGTCTCCTACTCATTATATTACCCATTCATGTTATCACCCCTCAATGGTCTATATTCATTATGAGACAAAAATTCAAAGGGATATATTCTTAATGAAGCAAACACATGGGCCTGATTCATATTTTTAAGCCCCAACTATTCCAAATTACATGGGATTTTATTCCTATCAAATGAGAAATATAAGAATCCTCCAAAAGGTTCAAACCCGACAACCAAAACATACAATAATATTCTCTGGTTCATATTCCCATTTGGTACATATTCATCTCAGAGGGCCATATTCCTTTTGGTCCCTCTATAACCATCCCTATTAGGTCGTATTCAAAGTATGATAACCCCCCACATATGAGGCTATATCCATTATAGGTCCCTTAGACTGTTTTGATATAAGTCCCACATAATCCATTTATGGGCATATTCATCCTATAATTATTTCGCATATGAGGTCAAACTAAATTGTATGGTCCCTTTCACATGACCTTAAACGATATAATTTGTCCCATTAAGTGGTATCAAAATATATGGATTTTAATTCCTTATGATGATACTTACAAATACCCTATCATGGGCCCAATACCAACATCAAAACAACTCATTCCTCCCTAGATGATGATAAATTGTAGGCAACCTAACTATGCAGATTAAAAATAGCATCGCAAAACAAAAAACGTAACCCAGATGGAGAACCTCAAATATATACAAAGATATTCCTATCAACTCTTGTCAATAGTTAATGTTAATACATAGGGAGACCTATTCCATATTTTTAATCTAAAAGGGTTTCATAAATATCTCTTAAATATGAAAGAGATTACTAGAGTAGGAAATAATTCCCCCCAAAAGAGTGAGATGAGACAAACCTCCCATCCTCTTGATGAATATAATTTTTAAGCATCGTTGGCTAAGTACCACATTGAAAGTATACTTTTGGAAAGAAGACCCATGAGATATCATGGATATAAGAGATATTGAGTGTTTTCGGTAACATGAATACACCCTATTTGAAAGTGACCCAACATGAAAATGGGTGCAAAATAACCATAAAGAAAAGTTTTATTTCCTTCTTGTTTCCCTCAGTTTTCATTGCGAGGTGGAAATATTGCATCTATTTTTATAGAACTAGATTCCTCATTCTTCTATAACTAAGACAACGGATTAAAAGGGGGGAGAGGGTCTTGGTGTTTTCAAAAACCTATAAGGAATGAGATTAAACTAAAAAAGGATGGTTCCTATATCCATATTATTGTTTGTATTGGTGGTATTATCCATGGAAATTCAAGCTCAATTATCATGTATTTAAAGGATTTCTATGGGGAGGGAAGTTCTATTCATGACGAATTTAAGGCAATGTTCACTCAAATATATATTTTAAATTTCAATAACATAAATACCTTTATGGTTTAAAATTATTCATCTATGGTGTTCAATTAATTTTTTTCCCACTCCCTTAGCCATTAGGGCGAAAATTAAATTATCAAAGGTTTTAGAAACATGATTCATTAGAATGGGAGATTTTATGAACCTAGTATGATGGGAATGTAGTGTCTGATATTCTAGATTCAAAACATGATTAGATGAAGATGCATATTATTTATTCATTTAATAAATCAATACCTATATATAATGTTAATATTTTCTGAGGGTATTCAACTAGATTTCATCCCTTCCACCCACCCCAATCTCTCTTATTCATTAATTATTTTTGTAGTAATCATTTTTACTTATCTCTCTCAGGATGAAACATGGATGAAAAAAGGTACATATTTATTTCTGTCTTTACTATAACAAAATTAAAAAACATAAAATCTTATCTTGGATGTTTTCTAAAGTAATGATGGTTTGTTATTGAAGTAGAAGTTTAACTATTGGTAGTTTTAGTTTGTGGTGATGAAGTGATACTTAAGTGATGTGATTGGGATAATTTGGTGGAAAATATCTTTGGTGTTCTTGTGTGAGGAATATGACATATGTATTTTCAGGTGTATTCATATGCTCCCTACTCTAGTTGGATAAACACAACAACACCCAAATGTTTTGGGTCCCGGGTGATTTCCCAAAGAATATATGTAAGAAAGAAAATGTATGGTTAACTGTACCCTTTTACCCACTTTCCCTTCTAGGTGTTATGAAATTGTTTATTTATATGGATGTGATGATGAAACTTTATGGTGGGGTTTCATGGTAAGAAGAGGTAGAAAGTTTGATTTCCTTTTTATTCATGACACCTAACTTGGATTGATAAGTGATATGGTTTTGGTCTGTAATAGATATGAAAATATCTGATATGCAGTAGTGGTTTTCATTATGTTATGGGAGAAATGATTCTAACAATAAATTTTGGACACTTTGGGTGGTTGGGATAGGTAGGTTTGTGATCTAATCCACATCATATGTGAGAGAATTTGTATGGTGTGTTGCTATGTGGATATGAAAGGGACCACAATCCTTGGGTGTTTGATATTTGATGGTGAGAGGGATAACGTAGTTATGAATTTTCTTGAGGGAACAATTTTATTAAATAAATAAAATTACATTATTATGATTGGATTCATTTCTTGAAGAGTGAGCCTTAGTGAGTTTATGATTTTTATGATTAGATAGGTTCTCATTAGTTCTACTATTTATTCACTAAATCATTAGTGGTCTTATTACACAATTTCATAAGAGGTATTTAGTATGATTCTTTTGAGTATTTATTTTATGCACACCACTATACAAAAAAACTATATTTTTCAATTACTAGGGTGGTTTTGTTGATTTATATGGATAATGATATATTAGAGCGTACTATTTTCTAGAGAGTTGTTTCACCATAACTATATTTGGTAATTTTTAGTTTTCTTGACTTATAAAACATTGTATATTTTATTCGGTTTTGGATTATTTAAAATTATGGGATAAATGTTTTGAAGTCTTATTGTATTACAGTTATATTAATTGTAATTCCACTTAATTTCATCTATTATACCCTCGGTGATAGTTTCCAAACCAAGGCCTATTGTGGGTGAGCCTCATGGGTTACTATTTTTCAATGCAGTACCAATAGGGGTTCCCATTTGGGGTGTATGACAACCCTGCTTTTTATTACAACTTAAACATGCTTTATTACATAAAACTTCACTTGATACAACAAATAAGATTGAGAGGTTTAGTGTCTTTGGGGCTTAGGATCATTACATAAAAACTTTAAACTTGAAATACAACATCCTTATTGAAAACATCCTTTAAATGACCACTGCATTCCTTCGTACTTAGTATTGCATGGGATAACCTGAGGACATGCATAAGAAAAGGGTGAGCTATAAAGCCCAGTAAGGGAGTACACAATGAATAACATGAGGAGTACAATACATGTTAGGCAATAGGCATATCAATAGATCATAAGAGATACATGAACATAAAGGCATGATAAAGCATGATAATCATAACATGGAAATGTGGCAACAACACTTAACATTGAATTAGCATGAGCCAAGGCTCATTGCACATGGAGCATGAGTAAACCCTAATTGCACTTGAAGCACGAGTAAACCCTCGTTGCACTTGAATTAGCATGAGTCAACACTCATTGCACATGACGTATCATGATACTATACTTTACCCAATGCATTGGAGCGCTATAAAGGGCGCACCCTTCTTAAACATTTCATTTCATGCATAAGTGTGCCACATGGATCATAAAACATGGATTCATAAAACATAATCATTTCTTCCACGATAAATGAATGTGGAATTAATACATGAAACTTTATAATCAATATGTAAATGTGCATAAAGGTGAATACCCTTGATGGAGAAATGGGCATGGTATTCACTACACAAAGACATAGGCTTAGAAAATCGGTGCGATTTCGGCAGCGTAACGGCGTGACATAAGAATTCATAAAAAAAGGTTGATGAGAGAGAAAGGGGTTCCTCATCATATTTACATGTAATGGACAGTAAGGAGATCATATATATATATGTCCCAACAATAGAAAAGGAATTTAGATTCATGATACAAAAGTATTGCTTGAATATAAAAGAGGAGAAAAAGGTTCCTTTCGGAATTTCGGCATAGTAACGGGTGTACATGGGAGGCATTTAATGAGAGAGAAAGGGGTATCACATCATTCAAACAATAAGAGGGCAGTATGGGAGAGGTGCGAAACCATACCCCAACATTCATAAATGAAATTAAAAGGGCAATACAACTTAAAGAAAATTTACAAAAATGAGAAAGGAAGAAAAACCCTTACTTGGAAGTGTGCTTCCAAAGGCTAGAGAGAGGCTTGTGAGAGGCTTCTTGGGAGCTTGGGGCACCTTGGGAGGATTCTAGAGAGAGTAGGGCAGAGGTTGGACGAACTTCAAGGGCTTTGAGTGAGGAGGAAGTGGGAGCTTGGGTGGGTTTATATAGGAAAGGTGAGAGAATTCTTTATTATTTAGGTTTGGGACCCCTTATATTAAAATAATCCAAACCACAAACCATCCCATGGTATTTGCCCATGGTTTCTGGAAAAGGAAAGAGTAAAACAATATTTTACAAGGCCAAGGTCCGAACTTATTAAAAAATTAGGGTTGCTTATGTGGAGGTGAGTCACACTCCCATGGAAATTAATTTAAAAAGGCAAAGTGTTGAATAAGTCTTGAGGGCTCCATTAATGCTTTGAAAAGTGAGTCAAACAAACCCAAAACCTCATTATTTTAATGATAAAACACATATTGGCCGAACATAAGGATTATGGTATTTTATTACATCACCATTGGGTCATTATGATGTCATAAAACACATTATATATTTAAATGGTATTTAATTTTTACCCAAAAATTTGACTGTCTCAGAAAATTATGAAAAATTCACCGTTGGATAATTTCGACGTCCTGATTCTAAAAATAATATTTATTTTATCTAAATAATTTTCTAAATATGTGAATTTTCACTTTTAAAATAAAAACCGACATTTATAAAAAATTCACGGGTTTTGACAGAAATGGCTTTCAAACCATAATAAAAATTTTAATTGCATTCATAAAATTATAAGATAATTTATATTTAATAAAAATTAATTTAATATTAATAATAATATTTTATTAAAATATTATTTAATTCAACAATTTTTTAATTTAACAAAATATAATTCTTAATTAAATAATACTAAAAACACCGTTTGTACTTTAAAAACTAATTACAATGTATCAAAAATGACTAGAAATTATATTCATTATTATATACAAAAATAATGTACATGAACATGGTGCTACTTATTTGTTACATAACCCCTTAAAATAGCCGCATAAGACCTAAGGGTAAGGTGTTCGATGGTGACAGACTCTTGGGGTTGCTCGGATAACATTGCTCGAGTGGTAATCTCTATCAACTTCCATTTTTCCCGTAGACGATCACGTTCGAGCTTGACTTGATGAAGCTCACCTTGGGCTTGGTCAAGGGCAAAGCCCAAAGACGCCACCTCCTTTCCGAGCTCCGACAAATGGGCTTCGTAAGGGGCAATTCTACTGGATGAGGCCATCGCTTCCTTTGTCTGAGTAGAAAATTGGTTCGTTAAAGCCTTATATTTAAACTACCCAGATGATCACTGTTCAACGGCTATAAAAGTAACGGTCACAAATCTTAACGTTAAACTAAAGAAGTTGACATCTTATAAAAACATTTTTTTTTTCATAAAGAAACATTTAACTGGATCAAGAGGGATTTTCCATTAATGAAATTTTGGGTCGTTACAACATTCCCCCCTTAAGAAATTTTTCCCTCTAAATTTTCCTTTTCCCACACTAAAACAAATGTGGGTAACTTAGCTTCATCATATCCTCCGACTCCCAAGTTGCTTCTTCAAACTTGTGGTTTCTCCACAACACCTTGACGAGGGGCATTGTCTTATTTCGTAGAACTTTTTCTCTACGATCCAAGATCTTCACTGGTTGCTCCTCATAAGAAAGATCGTCTTCTAATTGTACCACCTCAGAAGAGAGTACATGTGAAGGGTCTGGTATGTACTTCCTTAAGAGGGATACATGGAAGACATCATGCACCTTGGCCATAGCAGGTGGAAGTGCTAGTCGATAGGCCACAGCCCCAACACGATCAAGAATCTCGAAGGGGCCGATGTACCTTGGACTTAACTTCCCTTTCTTTCCAAACCTCATGACCTTCTTCCACGGAGATATGCATAAAAACACCATGTCTCCGACTTTAAACTCAAGGTCTCGTCGACGATTATCTGCATAACTCTTCTGTCGACTTTGGGCTGCCTTGATATGCTGCTGAATGGTTTTCACCTTCTCCACCATTTCTTCGACCATTTCTGGTCCAAGCAGCTTACGTTCACTGACCTCATCCCAACATGCCGGTGTTCTGCACCTTTTCCCATATAGGGCTTCATATGGTGCCATTTGGATGCTCGAGTGGAAACTATTATTATAAGAGAACTCAACTAGAGGAAGATGTTGATCCCATCATCCTTTAAAGCCCATTGAGCACGCTCTCAACATATCCTCAAGTGTTTGGATAGTCTGCTCGGATTGGCCATCAGTTTGAGGATGATAGGCCGTACTGAAGTTCAGTTCAGTATTCAGAGCATGTTGAAGGCTCTTCCAAAACTTAGAGGTAAATCTTGGATCTCTGTCAGACACAATAGATAGTGGTACTCCATGCAACCGTACCACTTCCCTGATATATATCTGTGCCAGTTGATCCAAAGAGAAATCCTCTCGAATAGCAATGAATTGTGCAGTCTTTGTAAGACGATCCACAATAACCCAGATTTCATTGTTTCTTTTGGATGTCCTTGGAAGTCCAGTGACGAAGTCCATGGTGATGTTATCCCATTTCCATTCTGGTATGGGCAATGGTTGCATCATCCCCTTAGACTTCTGCCTCTCTGCCTTCACTTGCTGACACACCAGGCACTTTGATGTATATTCGGCAATCTCCTTCTTTATATTATCCCACCAAAAGTTTTCTCGGAGATCTCGATACATCTTTGTGCTCCCTGGGTGAATAGAGAAATTTGAACTATGCGCATCATCCAAAAGTTCCTTCTTCAGCTCCGAACTTGATGGGACACATAGTCTTTTCCCAAACCGCACAATTCCTTCTTCATTAACATTAAACTCTGAGGATTTTCCCTTTTTGATAGCTTCCACTTTTTCTTGGATTCTCGCATCATCCTTTTGAGCATCCTTTAACCTTTTCAAAAGATATGGTTGAGCAATCATTTGTGAAAGTATTGATGATGTTTCCTTCTTTATGATTCCCACGTCCATCTTCATCAAGTCTAAGAAGATTGGATCCTTCTCAATTCTCATCATTGATAGAATTGATGGATCCTTTCTACTTAGGGCATCCGCCACCTTGTTCGCCTTCCCAGGGTGGTAATGTATTGAATAGTCATAATCCTTTATGAGCTCTATCCATCTTCTCTGGCGCATATTAAGCTCTTTCTGTGTGAATATATATTTAAGACTCTTGTGGTCAGTATATATCTCACATTTCTCTCCATAGAGATAATGCCGCCATATTTTCAATCCAAAGATCACCGCCGCCAACTCCAGATCATGCGTTGGATAGTTTCTCTCATGGATTTACAACTGCCTTGAGGAATAGGATATCACTTTATCATTCTGCATCAGCACACATCCTAAGCCCTTCTTCGAAGCATCACTGAATACCACAAAAAGCTCCCCACTTGTGGGTAAAGTGAGCACAGGTGCAGTGATAAGCCTCCTTTTCAACTCCTTGAAGCTTTCTTCTCATTCATCACTCCAAGAAAACTTTACTCCCTTTCGAGTTAGCTTGGTAAGAGGGTTGGACAATCGTGAGAAGTTTCTCACAAATCGTCGATAATATCCAGCTAACCCCAAGAAGCTACGGATATCAGTTACCGATGTTGGCCTCGGCCATCCCTCAATTGCATCTGTTTTGGAGGGGTCCATAGATATCCCATTGCTTGTGATGATATTGCCCAAGAATGAGACCTCCTTCAACCAGAACTCACACTTGCTGTACTTGGCATAGAGCTTCTCCTTGCGCAAAGTCTCCAGTACAGTTCTTAAATGCTCCTCATGGTCCTCCTTGGTTTTGGAGTATATTAGAATATCATCTATAAAGACTACCACAAATTTATCTAGGTAATCTCTAAAGACTCTATTCATCAAGTCCATGAATATTGCTGGAGCATTGGTGAGTCCAAAAGGCATTACTATGAATTCATAGTGCCCGTACCTTGTACGAAAAGCAGTCTTGGGGATATCTTCCTTCTTCACCCTTACTTGATAATATCCTGACCGCAAGTCAACCTTGGAGAAGTATTGTGCTCCACGCAGCTGATCAAACAAGTCATCGATTCTTGGGAGAGGATACTTGTTCTTTATCATGATTTTGTTAAGTTCACGATAATCGATGCAAAGCCGCATTGACCCATCCTTCTTCTTGACGAAGAGGACTGGTGCACCCCATGGTGATGCACTTGGGCGTATAAACCCTTTATCCAGATTCTCCTGTAGTTGTTTCTTCAGTTCTTCAAGCTCAACCACAGCCATTCTATATGGAGTCTTGGATATTGGTAGCGCCCCAGGTATAAGTTCAATTGAGAACTCAACATTTCTTCTTGGAGGAAGACCAGGAAGTTCCTCGGGAAATACTTCAGCGAATTCCCTCACAATAGGCATTTCTTCAAGGGTGGTTTCTTCCTTAGACTCAATCATCTGAGCCAGATATGCGTGCTCATAAGGCAGTAATATCCATGCTTGAGATGATGGAGCTAAAGGAGATTCATCTTCCTCCTGACACTTGTAAAGAATCGGGGGTCGATTATCCATATGGAGTGTGATTTCCCTCTCCCGACAATTTATGTTGGCTCTATATAAGGAAATCCAATCCATGCCAAGAATTGCATAAAATTCCACCAAAGGGTGTATGATGAGGTTCGCCGGGAAATTTAATCCACAGATTATAACAGGGGAGGACTTATACTCATGGGATGCAATGATTGCCCCATTTTCCGTACTCACCGACATCTTTACTTCCATGATTTGTGGTGGTGCAGAGATTGTTCTACTAAACTTTTGAGATATAAAAGAATGTGTAGAACCTGAATCAAAAAGTATGTTCGCTATTCTTGAATGAATAACTAGCGTACCTGTCACCACTTCGTTGTCGGGGTTCACTTCGGCAGAAGTGATGGCAAAAGCTCTTCCTTGCTGTCTTGGAGGTTGTTGATTGCCCCCGATAACCCTTGGATTAGGGCACTGGTTCGCAAAATGACCCGGTTCTTTGTATTTGAAGCATTGAACAACGCGTTGAGGTTCGAACGGAGCGTTCCTCCCCTCCGTCGCAGCCGTGGGTCCTTCTTGCTGACAGTTAACAGCTAGGTGCCCTTCTCTTCCACACTTGAAGCATTTTCTTGTCCCCCTAAGGCAACTTCCAGGGTGCTTATTTCCACACTTTTGGCAAGTGGGGTGCTGGAATTTCTTAGCGCCGTTGGATTTATCCATCGGACCACCAGCATTGAAGTCCACCTTCCGCTTCTTGTCCCCATGATACCCATGTGATTCTCCGATCTCCATTTCAACCTTGAGGGCACATCGGACAATTTCCTCATAGCTGTCGAAGTCACGGATCGCTAATGCTTTCCGCAAGCTAGGCTTCAGCCCACCAAAGAAGCGGTCAACCTTGCATTCGGGGGTAACGACAAAGCCGGAAGCGTATCGTGCAAGCCTTGTGAAGTTTGCCTCGTACGCTCCCACAGATTCCTCATCTTTCTGCTTGAGGGAAAGGAAGTCCCTTTCCATCTTAAGATGGAGGGTGCGTGGAAAATATTTATCGAAAAACATCTTCTGGAATACCTTCCATTCCAAATCCTCGATCTCCTCCTCAGGCTTCGTATTTTTGATCAATTTCCACCATTGATCAGCTTCACCCTCCATACGATAAGCCACCAGGAGAACCTTCTCTTTTTCAGAGCATTGGAGGATGGAGAATATCTTTTCAATGGAGTTGATCCATTGTTCAGCAATCATGGGATCGGATGATCCACTAAAAGTAGGAGGCCTTTGTCTCATGAAGCTTTCAATAGCGACTTGTTCTTTCTTAGGGTGGGTTGAACGTTCCTCTTGACCAGTTTTTCTATTCAAAACTTGAGTTAGCTGAGAGAGAAGCGTGACAAAGTTCGCGATTCCCGCTCCCATTGGATTGGGCACCTCATAAGTACAATCATCACACTGATCTTCACAACGGTTGTTAGCCCGAGTTCTCCTATTACCAGCCATTGGCTGGAATAAAAGGAAAGTTAGGGGTAACACATAAAGGGTAATCCAAAGACAAAAGTTGATGACTTATAAATAAACTTTAATCTCTTTAACTCATGAGTCTATAGGATTCAATCCAGGCTTTTCATGATCTTCCTTCTAACATATATTCTTAGGGGCATTTTTCCCTTAATAAGGGTTCATACTAAGATTGTGAATTTATCAAAACATATCCCCCAGGAGTGTCGTAACCAAGAGTGCAGCAAGGCCCGTTGTCGTGCACTAGTTCCCGTTCGAGTCTAGCTCAAAGCGGTGTTTTCGGGTTTTACCCCTAGGATACATCTGTTCCAGAGCCTCCTCTACCTGCTCGTATCCAGACAGGGATGTATTTGTTTAATAAAACACTTACTTAGTATTTACCAAAACTTAGGGATGTTTTTATTATGCTTAGTCTTGTATCTAAGGCTTTACTAGGGTTTCCTAATCCCAAAAATAACTAAACCTATCCTCTGATACCAACTATGACAACCCTGCTTTTTATTACAACTTAAACATGCTTTATTACATAAAACTTCACTTGATACAACAAAGAAGATCGAGAGTTTTAGTGTCTTTGGGGCTTAGGATCATTACATAAAAACTTTAAACTTGAAATACAACATCCTTATTGAAAACTTCCTTTACATGACCACTACATTCCTTCGTACTTAGCATTGCATGGGATAACCTGAGGACATGCATAAGAAAAGGGTGAGCTATAAAGCCCAGTAAGGGAGTACACAATGAATAACATGAGGAGTACAATACATGTTAGGAAATAGGCATATCAATAGAGCATAAGAGAGACATGAACATAAAGGCATGATAAAGCATGATAATCATAAAATGGAAATGTGACAACAACACTTAACATTGAATTAGCATGAGCCAAGGCTCATTGCACATGGAGCATGAGTAAACCCTCATTGCACTTGAAGTACGAGTAAACCCTCGTTGCACTTGAATTAGCATGAGTCAACACTAATTGCACATGACGTATCATGATACTATACTTTACCCAATGCATTGGAGCGCTATAAAGGGCGCACCCTTCTTAAACATTTCATTTCATGCATAAGTGTGCCACATGGATCATAAAACATGGATTCATAAAACATAATCATTTCTTCCACGATAAAGGAATGTGGAATTCATACATGAAACTTTATATTCAATATGTAAATGTTCATAAAGGTGAATACCCTTGATGGAGAAATGGGCATGGTATTCACTACACAAAGACATAGGCTTAGAAAATCGGTGCGATTTCGGCAGCGTAACGGCGTGACATAAGAATTCATAAAAAAAGGTTGATGAGAGAGAAAGGGGTTCCTCATCATATTTACATGTAATGGACAGTAAGGAGATCATATATATACATGTCCCAACAATAGAAAAGGAATTTAGATTCATGATACAAAAGTATTGCTTGAATATAAAAGAGGAGAAAAAGGTTCCTTTCGGAATTTCGGCATAGTAACGGGTGTACATGGGAGGCATTTAATGAGAGAGAAAGGGGTATCACATCATTCAAACAATAAGAGGGCAGTATGGGAGAGGTGCAAAACCATACCCCAACATTCATAAATGAAATTAAAAGGGCAATACAACTTAAAGAAAATTTACAAAAATGAGAAAGGAAGAAAAACCCTTACTTGGAAGTGTGCTTCCAAAGGCTAGAGAGAGGCTTGTGAGAGGCTTCTTGGGAGCTTGGGGCACCTTGGGAGGATTCTAGAGAGAGTAGGGCAGAGGTTGGACGAACTTCAAGGGCTTTGAGTGAGGAGGAAGTGGGATCTTGGGTGGGTTTATATAGGAAAGGTGAGAGAATTCTTTATTATTTAGGTTTGGGACCCCTTATATTAAAATAATCCAAACCACAAACCATCCCATGGTATTTGCCCATGGTTTCTGGAAAAGGAAAGAGGAAAACAATATTTTACAAGGCCAAGGTCCGAACTTATTAAAAAATTAGGGTTTCTTATGTGGAGGTGAGTCACACTCCCATGGAAATTAATTTAAAAAGGCAAAGTGTTGAATAAGTCTTGAGGGCTCCATTAATGCTTTGAAAAGTGAGTCAAACAAACCCAAAACCTCATTATTTTAATGATAAAACACATATTGGCCGAACATAAGGATTATGGTATTTTATTACATCACCATTGGGTCATTATGATGTCATAAAACACATTATATATTTAAATGGTATTTAATTTTTACCCAAAAATTTGACTGTCTCAGAAAATTATGAAAAATTCACCGTTGGATAATTTCGACGTCCTGATTCCAAAAATAATATTTATTTTATCTAAATAATTTTCTAAATATGTGAATTTTCACATTTAAAATAAAAACCGACATTTATAAAAAATTCACGGGTTTTGACAGAAATGGCTTTCAAACCTTAATAAAAATTTTAATTGCATTCATAAAATTATAGGATCATTTATATTTAATAAAAATTAATTTAATATTAATAATAATATTTTATTAAAATATTATTTAATTCAAAAATCCTTTAATTTAACAAAATATAATTCTTAATTAAATAATACTAAAAACACCGTTTGTACTTTAAAAACTAATTACAATGTATCAAAAATGACTAGAAATTATATTAATTATTATATAGAAAAATAATGTACATGAACATGGTGCTAATTATTTGTTACATAACCCCTTAAAATAGCTGCATAAGACCTAAGGGTAAGGTGTGCGATGGTGACAGACTCTTGGGGTTGCTCGGATAACATTGCTCGAGTGGTAATCTCTATCAACTTCCATTTTTTCCGTAGACAATCACCTTCGAGCTTGACTTGATGAATCTCAGCTTGGGCTTGGTCAAGGGCAAAGCCCAAAGACGCCACCTCCTTTCCGAGCTCCGACAAATGGGCTTCGTAAGGGGCAATTCTACTGGATGAGGCCATCGCTTCCTTTGTCTGAGTAGAAAATTGGTTCGTTAAAGCCTTATATTTAAACTACCCAGATGATCACTGTTCAACGGATATAAAAGTAACGGTCACAAATCTTAACGTTAAACTAAAGAAGTTGACATCTTATAAAAACATTTTTTTTTTCATAAAGAAACATTTAACTGGATCAAGGGGGATTTTCCATTAATGAAATTTTGGGTCGTTACAGGGTGGCTCATGATATTGTTTTTAAATACATTGGATGAGAGTAAAGATGGAATTTTTATATATTCACTAGTGATTATTTCTTTGGTTGGTAGAGAATCTTCATTAGTTAAACTTAGTATGTGACATAAAAAAGGGAGAATGCCTATCAAGTTGGATTTTAGGGCCCCAATGAACTAATGTAAGGACCTTAATCTTGTTTAAGGTGATAAAAAAGTTATGAAGATTTAAAGGAAGAAACCAAATATAATTAAATGCATCAAAATGTTTTCTCTATGTTGTTAAATTTTGTGCAATTTTTAGAATTATTATAAATGAATCAATTTAAGTGAACTTTAAAAGAATCACATGCTAAAATTTTTATGAATTCTATTCTTTGTTTTAAACGATTACTACTATTTGTTTTATACTAGTGGTTCATTTTGGATTTGTTCAACATTCTGAGCCAGTTGGCCATAGGATGGTCTACCCAATCGAGGAGGATGAGTGTTAATGGAATATATTTTTGAGTTCAAACATCAAGGCATGGTGAATTATGAGAGAAGATTATATTATTTAAATAATACTCATAGTTAGTGGATCTTGAGATTAATTTTATCTTGAATAATTATAAGAATTAGTATTTAGTATCCATAGATATTAGAAACCTGACAAGAGTAATGCTATATTGGTGGATCATGTACCTCGAGGAGTGGAAGGAGGATGATGTTTATTAGGATGATTTTCAATGGATGTTATGGGAAGATTTATTATGTTTAATGATGTGGGAATCAACTAGGTAAGAGATTATCTCCCTATAAATTGGGATCCTAAGTGTGTGGGAACTCTATATCAAATTCAAGGACCTCCATCATTTCTCCCACGATATTTTCCCCAATAAGGAGTCCAGAGTAAGGAATTTAAAGAAGGTGATGTGTCCCAGAATTTTATATGCAGTCCCCATTTACATTGTGCATATATTTAGAGGTTAAAAAGAAAGACTATATGATCAATAAGATACATTAATAGCAGATATAAACATGATATGAGAGTAATCATAGCTCACCTAATGATTATCTCGGTTGGCGGTGGATCATAGGTTTCAAGGTAGTCAAGTTTCTAGATTGAGGGGACTTGTCCTTAGTATTTTAATTTCTCCCATTTCTATGTTTCTAGTAGTTCCTATGCCTATATATTTATCATTTTACCAATGTTATTTGGATACCTAATCAATTAATATCATAAATTTCAGAGTTAAACCATTATTATTCCCCATTGTAGTGCAATTACTTATCATCTTCACCATCCCCTATATAAATAGTTTCTTCAAAGGTCATATTAGTAGCAGTTGTTGCTGGCCTCTTTTATAAAATGAGGTGATGTATCTAATAATGGAAATACATGTGAAATCCCCCAACCACATAGATTTTGGGTTGAGTAAAACCATATAGGTGGCCATCACCAATAAGGGAGAGAATAATGACATTGGTTGTTACATGCTATTAAAATTCCAGTAAGATATGGTCCATATACCATTTAAGTTACCATACATTTTTAACTTACCATGTATTCATTTTTTTTATTATATAGAATCATGATTATTTATTACAATCACCTTGGTTCGTGACTTGGGATTAATGGAGGAGGGGCTTCCAATGTCTCTAATGTTGACTATGTCAGTTTAAGGTTAGGCAACTCTTCATGATATGTGTTTGGATTATGAGATAATGAAATAGAAGCATCATACATCTAGTGGTTTCTTTCCTCTTCAAATATGACCATACAACATAATTATTCACTTTGATTGATTGTATTCTATTTTTGAAGATCATTATTTATTTTGGTAGAGAGTTGGGTTATATAATTAAGATCACTAGAATGTGGTATCACTAGTGGGAGAGATCATCAAAGTGGTCATATATGTTCATGATCCTAGTTGTTTCATTTGGAAGCCATATATTTGGATTATGTATAGGCACATATAGTAAAGTTACCTTGATTATTGGATTATGTTTCTATTTCGATTCTCTAATATGTTATTCCATATCCTTTATATGTGATATAAATTTCAGGATGGAGTTATAGATGAGTGCCTTCTTGATATTTATATCATATTATCTGATGGAAAATTTTATGTTTTGGAAGTTGGGAAAATAAATTGATGATTTGGTGTCAAATGGTTTCATTTGACCTGCTGTACCTCTATAAAATGATCTAGTATTTTTAACAAAGTATAATTATGGTTTGAGGTTGTGTAAAGAGTATTACATGCTCAACTAGATGATGGTCAAGAACCACTACCATCTTTTGGGGATAGGTGATCTATTTGAATTATAAGTGGGATCCACCTAGTTTTAAAAAATTAAATTTAGATCTGAATATAATTAAATGATTGTTAATGTGGGGATATTAAAAACTTTCTTCATTTCTATACATCATAAATTTTAATATATGGTTATTTTGTTCAGTTTCATGAACAAACTGATTGTTTTTATTGGACTTGTGAGCACTATATTCTATGGGCTTCAAGATTATTTCACGGTAACATTCACCAATGAAATACTCATATACTCAAGGTTAGATAAAGTGCATTTTTTTTACAACATAGTGATTCTTTGAACGTCTACAAGAACCACTGTCTTTGTGTAAAATTTATAAGAGTTTTTTGATGGATTATATTCATTTCCATATGAATTTCATGTATAATCTAGGTGTGGGGATATCCACCAATAATGTTTTATATGTTTTTAGTTTTTTTGGACTTATGGGATATTATTAGAGTTTTATGTTTAAATTATCTTAGGATGTAATCATGTTCCGATAATTTTTAAGGAATAACTAGGATTTCTTATGGTCTTATAAATATTAGAAATATTTATACTTTTGAAAGGATAGAATGATAAGTAACCCATCATTTGGTTTTCTAATGAGGAATTGTTGTTTAAGGAATTCAAAAACACCCCCCATATAGATTTGGGTTGTGGTTCGATGCAATAGAGATATGTGATATCATATAGGTCTAGGTAGTTGAATCAAATGACTATAATGATGTAACACATATATTGGGCTAGTAGTGGTAGTTTTTTTCCTCTAAAGACATGACAACAATACCTCAACTTTGAAACAATTGTAGTCATCATTAATGAAAAAATATGAGGAATATTTATTCTTAGTGGGATTTGAATTTATTATAGTATAAGTGGATGATGTTCTTGTAGGAATGTAATATGGTTACCTTTTACACACCTGCAGAAGGAAATGTCATGGCTGATGCTTTGAGTATGAATTGAGGTAGAGATATTTTCTGGGAGAATTCCAATTATTGGGAAGGGATGGAGAATCTTCTGATGATTCATCTTGATACTGAGGTGAACGGTGATAAGGGATTCTTATTCTAGATGATTGTGCAGTCCTCCAAGATGGGGTAGTCATTGGAGACTCATTTGGGACACTCATAGGTAGTGGTGTTCTAATATTGTGGTATCCATTAAGATTATTTAATGTGCCAGGTATAGAATGAACAACATCAGATATTATTCTAAATGAGGCTATATGTTATTTTGGTAGTGCATGATTGGGTTCTTTTTGAATTTCACAACTTAGTAGTGTCAGATCATCTTGGTTTATCTAAGATGTACTAATATTTTAGGTTTTATCTTTAGTGGATCAGGACAAAGTGATCAGTAAAAGAGTTCATGTGACAATACCAAGTATTTCTATAGCTAAAGGAGGGTCATTATGTTCCTTGTGTTTTATTATGGCCATGGAGTGCCCCGAGTTGAAATGGGATAAAATATCAATGGATTTATTCATTGGTTTACTATGTACTCGGGGAGGATGCGGTGATTTTGGGGACATCATAGATCTATTTATGAATTCATCTCACTTCATGGTGATTGAATATATGAGTTATGTAGAGGCGTTGATAAAGAAATATATTGTTGACATTGTGAGGCTTCATGGGGCACTAAGGACCATCATCTCTAATTGGTATCTTCCTTTTACCTTACATGTTTTGAAGGTCCCCAATATATGTTTTTCACTTAGATTAATCTTGGTATATCATTCCATTATAAAATTAAGGTCAGACATAGTTGACCATTCAGACATTAATGGAATATTGTGAGATTATCTTATAGATTTTTTCAGATCAATAGTACAAAATTACCCCCTGGTTGAGTTTTGTTATAATGAAATGTTATATTCTTCCATTCATCTGTCCCCAATTGTGGAAATTTTCAGAATCTTTTCAATATTTGTTATGCTAGACCGAGGGTGGAGAGCTATACGTTTTTGTTTCAGATGTGGTGTATTTTATGACTAAGAAGACATAGATGGTCTATGATTAGAGGAAGTTGATTAAATACTATGAGAAGACTTATGTAGAAAAGAGAAGGAGACATTTTTAGTTTAAGGTGTGAGATAATGTGTTCTACATGGGTTCCCCTAATCATGGTAATTAGAGGTTTTTCAATGACATTAATCCCTCTCCTAGATTCATCAATCCTCAAAACGTGTTGAATCATTTTAGTTAGGTGGTGTATTAATTGAAAATCTAAAATCTGTTTTATTCGAGTTGAAATTGTGTTATATTTTTTCAATCTTCACTCATATATTCCTAATGTTTGTCATGCCATTTAGTGGGGTGTGTTTGATGATTAAGGTTATGTAGAATTCATGGGGAATCCAACGGATATTCAATATTTCCAAGAGAAGGTGAAAAATACGTTCATTATTCCTCAATTCCATTTTTTGTGGATTCTTGGTGACATTGATGAGAGTATATGGGAAGTTGAGTTATAGATGCACTATCATTATCCCAATTTTTTGAACTATATTTTTGTTTTTGTTTTTTGAGATGATTGATTTTGTATCGAATTGTATGTTACGGATAATATAACTATTTGTTGATATTATTCTCATAGTGTTGATTTATTCTTAACCTTGTGTGTTTTTCGTGGAGATATCTTGATGGGGTGGTTGGTTGGAAGAGTATGTCTTTTCCTAATTGGTTTAGTATTTATTCTGGGGAAGATATTTTTTTTGGAAATTATATGTAATGAACTTGGATTTTAAACCCTTTAACTTATAATATGTTGGATTTTGAGGTTTTGGGATGGGTTAGGATGAATAAGAGTTTTGTTGGAGCTATGATTTCCGCTGAGAGAAGGATTTTATGACATGTTCATTCAGGTCATCACGTGAATGGTTAGAATCAATAAATGTCTGGTTTTATGGTTATTTGTTGTGAGTTAGTAAGGTTTAACATGAAAAAATGGGATCTAAGGTGCATATCTTACAAGTATGGAAACTTATGAGGTTTCATTTATTGATTAATTTATCATGGTGTATGGGGAGATTTTGTAACATGATGTGTGTTAGTAGGGGGGATATTTGTCATAGATAGTATTTGCAACATGACCCTATACATCATGGATCATTGAATAAGTGTCGATGTAATTTTTTTCTACCTAGAGTAGTATCAAAATGCAACGCATAAGGCCATGATAAGAGTAATAATATTTTATTGAATTTGAATGTTTTAAATGATTTCATTGTGATAGATATTGGATGACTCATGCCATGATTTTCTAGAGAATATTTATTTGTGAAAGTCATGGTGTGACTGTTACATGGAACACCATGATGCCCTATTTTTTTATAAATATATAAATTTTAAGACCCTTCATTTTATATTAACATACCAAAAAATATCTACTAGCATGTGAGGTTAGATGTTTGTTTTTCGGTAGTTTTTGAGACCATGTTTTCTAACATTTGACTTCTGCTTCTATGAATTCTCTGGAAGCAAAATGAGGTGAGATCCCCCATATTATTCACTTTAGTTTGCCACTATTCATAATATGGAAAAAATGTGGAACATTGTATGAATGTATTATTTGATGGTTAGGGTTATGGTTTACATGGGTATTTTTCTAATATAAGTGTATTTTAGGTTTCCCTAATTATGTGTTGTTCTTCAGTCAACTATTTCCATGTTCCCTACATAGTGATTTCAGAAGAGCCTATTAAGGTACTGTATTCTAGAAATCTCATATTTTATTATATAATATGTAATTTGTATGACTTTTATTTATTTTCGCCTTATGGTTTGGAAAGGGGGAATATATATGTCGTCACAAAATTATGGCATGGGTAGTTGATTTTGAATTGTTTTAGAGTTTCCATGTAGTAGTATAATTTTAATGATTTTCAAAATCTTTGGAATCGGTTTGGCTAGAATTGAATTAAATGATCATTTAAAGTGAAAAAATGATTCATTAATGAATGTGTAAAGGCTAAAATAAATATTGGTTATGGATAAAATTTGTTTTAAATAAAAATGGAGTTGAATGGATTAATAAAAACAAAATGGTTGTTAAATGTAAAATTATGAATTTGTTGGTTTTTATAATTAATGAAATAGATAAGATTGCTTGTCATGGTATTATAATGTGGGAAAGTGTTGTGGTTGATGATTTTGAAGTGGTAGTGGTAATTGGTAAAAGTTTTTGGTGAAATTGTGAAGCTTATGGGATGCGATAGGAATACTATGTGAAGAAACTCTTTTTTTGCACATGAAATAGTCCATATATCTTGACTTCACGGAGGTTTGAAATATGATTTCCACTAGTGCCATTTTTTATTTTTGAAATAAATATTTGAAACGGTTTTGTTGAAACAATACAGACTTCCCTTACTAAATACAATCCAAAAAATAAATTCATCATTCACCAAAAGAAAAAAATAAAAAAACATAACTAATTAAAAATTCAAAATAATTAATGCTAGGCCCAAGGGCATGAAAATCAACCTTGATCCTTACTTCCACACTACGATCAACACCACATTGATCAAGGAAATGAATCCACTGATATTAAAATAATACCTATTAGAAGAAAACCATTTGGAATATATCTAGAACACTGATAGAAATAAAAAACTATTTTCCAAGTTCATCAAAGTGAAGAATATATAAGACCACCAAAATCACCATCACATCTGAAACACAATGAATAGAAAACCCATTCACCATTGAGTGGAGATCATGAATGAGAAAAAATTTCAAAATTGCAGCACACAAATATTTTAGAATTTATTTTATTTAAATTATATATTGTATTTTGTATGAAATATGCAACATTTATCCTATACAGACATCATTTTATTAATATTATTTAAATATGATTATTATGACCATATCGTTGGGATGTCATATAGAAGTAGGAATAACCATATAATGAAATATATGAAGAATTTTTTTATTAATCAAATGAATAATATATCTTACATTGATGATAATTGAAGAGACCCAATTTTATCCTTGTATGGTTTTAAAATATTAAAATTTATATTTCCATAGGTAGGTGCTGAGGAAGCTTGCGATTTTGAGGCCCGGTGCACCCAAAATTAATTTTATACAAATATTAAATATATTTTATATTGCACAAAAATGGTTACTCCAAGGAAAAAAATAACTCATAAATTCATCTTAGGTCATTAATCTGAGACTGCATTTGACTTGGAGGCATGAAGTTTACCATAGGTGCGACATAAAATTTGTCAGTGTGGGGCATTCTGATCCCTCATTTATTAGCCATATGTTTAGTGGATTAAAATAAATAATTAATTTAATGAATTTTTTTAAACTAAACAGTAATGTTATAAATATATATGCATTGAAAACTGTCCATGTATAGCCTCACAATCTTGGTAATTTGGAAAGATCTCTCTACTTCCTTCAATCGGTTAATCACATCAGGTGACGATGAATATCTAGATCAGATCAGATCAGGATGCAAATAAAATAGGGATATCTCTCTGTCATTGGAAGATGCATTCTTCATCAGTCATTTATCCATAATTTATGTAGGACTCATAATTTTGTGTTTTTTTTATTTGATTAAATAGTTCAGTAGATCAATTGTTGTTATTCGTTTTACACCCTTTTTGTAGCTGTTACATGTGTACGATTACAAAAATTCGATTAATTTATTTGGTTTCTAATCCCTATATTATTTTTCTTGATTTTTGGACATGAACGCTTGGATAATGGTTATTTAAACTTCTTTTTGATGAATTTATCCACAATATTCTTCATGGTCTTCAGCGGTTGGATCCCTACAGTCCCGGTTCAACCTTGTCAGGAGGTACCCAACAAAATCAGACAATTGGACTCATGAATCATTGGTAAAAAAACCATAGATCGATAAAAAAATCATAGATCTGGGGCCATTTAATAGCAAGGATGATTAATCAGATGGTTAAAGATTGGTAAATGAAATTTATAACCATTGGAGTTGTAAAAAACATATGATGAAACCCCTGATGGAGAGAAGCTGCCATTTTATAGTGAATGATTTCCATGATCCATGATTCATGGATAAATTTTTTCATCCATGATAAATTTGAGGTGATATCTATAGAAGTTAAAGAAGATTCTGGCATGGAAGATGTCTATGAGATTTCTATCGAATTTCGGATTACTTGTGGTGTTCAAGGATGAGCACATGGCATGTACCCTCATCAACAACAGTGTTATGGTTTTGGAAAAGATAAATATGACACAATATGTAGTCCTAACATATACGTACCAGTTGGAAAACCCATGTGATGGATCACACATGAATTATTCCCCATGGAAGTACCTAGCTAGGTACATGGTCGTTTACCTCGGTATCCAAACATGGGGACCGATATATGGAACTGAAAAGTAGAACATGGCCCAGTCTCTAAGAAGCTTGTACATGTTGTGTAGTCCATCAGCATAATGTGTACCCCAACACTATCAAGATCCATGTTTCGGACTGGGAAATAGTCAGAAAGTGAAGCGAGACCACTATCCATGTAGGTACCCTCACATTCCCTCTACCCCTTTCCCTCTTTTGAGGAAAATTAAATGTTTTGTATCTTCTTCATTTGAACTCAAATTTTTTCCTAAGAGTAGACTATCCCGAGTGTTTATATATATATATATAAAACTTTATGTTTCCCTCGATTGTGTATAATAAGATATTATGTAAAATATTCTAAGAAGGGAGATTATATAAGAAACACTCAATGGAAACAATGATGAAGAAGGATCACCAGAGGCTTCTTCCGAGTGGCAACCTCTTGCGGGGTAGGGTATGGGTCCTCGATAACATTAGAGTGGTACCCTCTATCCAGGATGGGAATTATTCCTTGAAAATTTTATTTTAACCCTCTTATTGGGCATATCATGGGTCCTTGATGACATTAGAGTGGAACCCTCCATCCTGGCTATGCATGGGTCCTCGACCTTCCAAGTTGCACCCTCCAATCTGGTCAAGAATGGGTCTTTGACTTTACGATTGGAATCCTATATCAGATCTTGAAATGGGTCCTAGAACATTATAGGGGACCCTTATATTGTTCTAGGTCATGGGTCATCTACCTAATGTTTGTCCCCCTCGAATATGCAACATAGTTTTGAGGTGTGGTTTGATTTGTGCGGTTAATTTAGGGTAGATTTATGATATGCTAGGCATTATTGATGGAATTTTAAAAATGTTGGCTACTATTCTTCTTAAGATGATCTATGGTATGCATATCCCATTACTCTCTTATTTGATCTTCTTTTACTGAGCATATATATATATATATATACTTCTATATCCACACTTATATTTGGTAACTCTCATTAAAGAAGAGTCAATGACACATGGGGTATTCCAAATGATTTCCATGTTTGTATTATTGTGGTTGGATGAGTATAATCTCCTACTATATGTGGTGAATACTCGATGGTTAATTCATCTACTCACCATGTTTAGGCCCTTTTCTTGGAAATGCTTATTTTCACTCTTTATTGGGTTAAGATGTACCATTTCACTATACCTCATTCAATCTACTATCTTTCTATTTCTGTATCATCTATTTCTACTCACCCTTAGCTTTTAGGTCATTATACTAGGTATGGATATACTCTCCCCTTTATTGGAATTTCCCGCACAAGTTGTGTCTTATGAAGATGGTGGATAGGTTGATAGTGACTTCATAGGATCTTAGGGATACTGGATTCTTGGACCACGTATGGTGGTTGTATATTAGGATTTAAGATTTTGGATCTGTTTTAGTTGTTTAATTTTCTAGTTCTATGAGTTTGGGACACATTTTTAGTTGGGTGTATATTTTTCCATTTTTGTTTCAGTTTACACTACCATACATTTTTACTTTCAAGAGATTAATGCTAGATTGGTTTACTCTATAGTTGGGTTTCATCATTTCATTATTTTTCTCTACACTTTTTAATTCAGTGGGATTTATGTGTGTGTATAGGTACACATGAAAAGGCCTCCACAAGTTAGTTATGCCCTCGACACATTTCACCACCCCTAGCTTATGGAGGTTGGATTGGGGTAGTTTTGGCTTAATCCCTAGATTTTTCTAGTTATGACAGATTGGTATTAGATAATGTTGATTCATTGGGATGTTGTTCATAGGAATCCCCTTAAAAGTATTTGGTTGGGTTTAGGGAAATATCATCGAAGTGTCTCATGTGCGGCTCTCCGGATAGAGAATCTAGTGATTGTGCGATGGTCGATGTATCCATTAACTAGAACCTTAACTTCCTAATTATTGACTAGGAATGCTGAGAAATTTATTGCATGGATTAATTGTACATTAATTTTAAAGGATTGATTATTTGACTATAAATTTTGAGTCATCTCCCAATTTTTGATGATATACATACATATAAACATTCACACATAAGTATCTATATATATATACTCATCAAACTGAGGTACTCCTTTATAACATTCAAGATGCCTCAACAATGATAGCTTTCTAAGTTACCATCTCTGGATCATGAAAATGATCTTATGAGAGATGAGGCCTCCATTCAGCATCCATCCTGTGACCCCCTTCCTTTAGGTGGGTAGGTAGCAAGACATCTCCCCATTTAGTAGCAGATCATTCCAACAGAGTAGGCTGAGGATGTTCACAAGCTTTGTGTGCTTCGTGAGATACAGTGTCAGAGACCACTAAGGTTCCACAGAGAGTAAGATCCTTAAGTATCATAGGATTGGATAGATTCATTAGTTCATATATTCAGGATTTTCTAGACCATTAAAAATCATATGGTTATGATAAAAACTGTCATTTTCCATGAAACATCTAGGCGTTGGTGGAGCCTTAATATGTAAATTCATTATTAGTCAAAACTCTCATGGCCTGCCTTCTAGTAGCTATTTTGCGAGGAGTAATAACCCTAATTGGGATCAGTATAGATCTTGGAGCTTCTAGATATGATGTAAGGAGGTATGATGGTGGATGAGTACGCAGAGAGGTTTAGAAAACATACATGGTACTTTCTTCACATGATCTAGGATGGAAAATTCCGTGCATAGATGTTTGAGTAGGGAATCCAAAAAGAGATTTGATATAGGAGTGTTGCCCTATGCATCCACACTTTTGTCAGGGTTTTAGAGAAGAAACTTATGAAAGGGATATTTATGTCATAGGGATGCCAGATAGCAAGAGCAAGGAATTTCCACCATAGAGTCGAGTCATCTATAGTAGTTAGTAGATGCTCGGTGATATGATATTATAACACATAATATTTCCATGATTAGTTACATGCATATGGTCATATCTAGTGAATAGTTCTAGGGCATCTAAGAGATGGGAGATTCATTACTTTTTATGGGTGAGGTCACATGTCATGAGACTATCTAACTAGACGTGCAAAGTAACCCAAACATATAACTAACAAACTACCACACTAGAGGCAGATCCATGATCAGGGATATCACAGGTGAATAAAGAGTGGTCTATATAGAGGCAGAGATAGTAAAGGAACAAAAGGATCTATGGGTGGAGGATTATTTTCTGATGTCTTTCCACCACAATAATTAGGCAACACACATCAGGCTCCAGGAGATGGCACCTGAGGCCACATGTAGTTATAGGATTTGGATGTTTATGATACTGATGCGTGTGAGATGATAAGTGGTATGATCTATGTGTTTATTACTCTTGATCCTATTTTAGTAAACATTGTTTCCAATCATTTATTTATATCTATACTCCTTATGTGAGATATGGACCTCCCAAAAGAGGCACTATCCCAAAAACTTTATCTTGAGGTTCTTACAGGTAACACATTTTATGTAACCTTCATCTACTGGTAGTTCAAGCTATAACTTAGAGGATAGAGGTTCATATTATACCTTTTTTTAATCATGGTGGTTCCCTATAATGTCTTACTAGGAATGTATTAGATGTACAAGGTCCAATACTAGATCGACTGTCACCATAGATAAGTCAGATGCCTACGCGTTGCTAGGATGAGAATCTCCTTTTCTGGAGAGAGATATATCATGGAAAGGCATGTTGATTCTTACAATAGGAGGCTGAATCACATCACTCATACATTCGGAATTATATCCCTTGGATAAGTAGTTCCATTAAGAATTTGGTTTCCATCATTTGTAGAGGATTATATGAATGTATTCCCCAGGGATGTTATGAGACATCCTCTGAGGTGGGAGATAGATTTTGGAAATTAATTTCATCTCAAAACCACTCTAATATATTATTCTGTATATCATATGGTCCCTATGGAGATCTGGGAGTTGCATTTTTAGTTAGACGACCTTCAAGAAAAAGGCTTTGTTAGAACTAGTGTGTCCCCCTAGGAACCTCCCATGTTGTTTGTGAAAACTGCTGATGGAATATTTGCTACTTTTAATGGAGTATCATCACCTGAACCAAGACACAATAAAGAATAATTACCCTTGATGAGTATTGATGGAAACTTTGACTAGTTGTGAGGTGCAAGATGGTTCTTAGGGATCAATCTTAGATATGACTTTCACTAGTTTAGGGTTCACGAGGATGATATTCTAAATTAAAATTTTTGATGTTGCAACGGACACTATGAGTTCTTTTTGATTCCATTAAGTGTGGAAAACCCCTCTATCGTGTCTATAGATTTGATGAACTAGGTCTCTATCCATACTTGGACCAATTTTTTGTTGTCTTCATTGACAACATAACATACTACTCTGAAATAGAGGAGGAATATAAAGAGCACTTGATGATGGTCATAAACTTGGTATGAGAGAACTAGTATTACATAACACTCTTGAAGTTCCAGTTATAGATTCATTAGATATAAATTATATAATATTTCATTTTTTATAATGATTTAGCCATTGATCCTATAAAGGTCAAAGCAGAGATTTCCTGGAACCACCTCAGAATGTGTTAGAGAGGTAGATCATTATTTTATTGTAAGGGTACTAAAATATATTATTCTCATACTTATCCATAATTAAAAAAACCCTTTGAATGCCCAAACATGGAAATGGAAGTCATTTTCCCAGTCTGAGTATTTTTAGAGGGCCTTTGAGGAGTTGTGGCAATGGTTGATGAGTTCTCCAATGTTAATACTATCAGAAGTGGTCATGATGTTTGTTATCTATTACGATTCCTTGAGATCTTGGATCAGCTACATGTTAATGTAGGGATAGAATATATTTTCTTAAAAGTAGAGGTAATTGAAACCCCAAAAGATAAACTATGAAACTCATGACATATAGTTACAATGAGTTGTCTTTACCCTGAGGATTTGGAAACACTACTATCTTGGAGAGAACATTGTGGTTTACTCCGACCACCACAGTCTCCTGTATGTATTCATGTAGAGAGACATGAAATTGAGATAGAGATGATCGTCGGAGTTAATACATGAGTATTTCCTTGAGATATTCTATACTATGGGGAAGGGTAATGTTTTATTAGATTCACTTAGTAGGTTGTCTCAGACATAGTTATTAAAGTAATCTTTAGAGTAGTTAGTTTCCCTATAGCTAACCTTGGTGTAGCATGAGGTTGAAATATTTCATTAGTCTAGGGTGTTAAATCCTTTACTTCTTGAGTGTGTGAGAGATTCCCAACCAACATACATGAAATGTGAAGTCTTATGGGATCATATATCCACATGCAACTCACTAGATGGAAATAATGAAGGATGGAATCACATCATCTTGTTAAATAAGAGAATAATGGTTCTAATCAAATTGTGGGAGGTGGTGATGTGGGAGTTCCATACGTTTTCCCTGGATATACATCCTGATGTGAGGTATATTTATAGAGACCTTTAGTGGTATTTTTGGTTGTCTGGAATGAGACGAAGCATAGATGACTTCATCTCTCCATGTATCATTTTATATCTGGTGAAAGCTGAGAACTATAATTCAAAAGGTTTCTAAAAGCCCCTTTAGATCTCAAAGTGGAAATGGGATGAAATATCCTTATAAATTTTCACAATACTTCTGTGTACAGTTAAGGGAAATGAAACCATATGGGTGATAGTTGACCGATTGATGAATTCGGAATACTTCCTTACTATCAGAGAGATGATTTCGGTGGAGAGTTTGGGTAATTTGTACATATAAGATATTGTTTACTTTCTTGGTGTAACCTCGAGGATTGTATTTTTTCGTGATGGGAAATTTATGTCACAATTGTAGAGGAGGATTGTGAGATTCATTTGAGAACCAATTATTGATGAGTAAGACCTTTCAACCCCAGAATAATGGGTAGACCAAGCACAGTATCCAAGTGTTGGGATATATGCTAAGGGTGTGCATTTAAGACTTTGGTTGGAGGTAAGAGGATCACTTTCCCTTGGTAGAGTTTTCCTCAAACAACAGATATCACTATACCATCGACATGGAACATTTTTAGTCCCTGTATAGGAGACCATATAAGTCACTTTTTGGAAGGAAAAAAGTTTGGTAATACATATTTTGTGGTCCCAAATATGGAGGAAGTGACAATAGAGAAAGTCTGATTCATCTATGAGCAGATGAGGACAGAATATAGTAGAAATAAATCTTTCACAGATCACCATCATAGACCATTGGAGTTCAAGTAGGGATACCAAATTTTCTTAAGAGTCTCCACATGATGTGGAATGTGGAGGTTCCACTGCTAAGGAAGGATATACCTAAGGTTCATCAGGCCATTCGAGATTATGAAAATTGTGGGACAGGTTTTCTATAACCCCCATACCCCCTTAGATGGAATGAGTGCAGGATTTATTCCCCAAAGTCATAGTTGTGATTATATTTTCATGACCCTAAGATAATAATCGACTGAGGAGGTCTTGAAAATGTGTACTAAACAACTGTTGCAGAGCACCCAGTGGGGATTGAGGTTCGGTAAGAAATGAATCTTCATGGATAGACCATCCCCTTGGACTATGTCCGACGGTTGCATATAAATGTGAAAGAGAGTTCCTGGGAGTGGGAGAACCAAGTGAGGTCTTAGTATCCCAAATTTTTTCTATATTTTTTTTTCTAGGGATGAAAATATTGATTGAGGTAATAATGTAGAGATTCTATTTTTTCCTTGTAATATATTGAAAAACATCAATTTATATTTTTAAAGCTAGACACTATGGCGAAATAAAATTTAGAGGCTCGGTGTGTTTGGAATTAATTTTATAAAAATATTAAATATATTTTATATTGTGAGATCATTATTCCTCAAATGAAATAGGATAAATATTAAATAGTATATCAGATAAGAAATATGAGACCACAATTGAGTCTAGAATGTGGTGTTTACCCTAGTTGAAACATAAAATGAGTAAGTGCAGGGAATTAAAATCACCTACTCATTAGAAGTATGTTCAATTGATTAAATTAATTAATTTCTTTAATTAATTATTTTTTAACCTAAAATAAAAATTTATAAATATATCACCATGGAAAACTACCTTCGGTTGTCCCCATAATCTTGGAAATATTCCAAGAGCTCTCTTCATCCTTTCAATGGAAAATCATTTAGTCAACGAAGAAACACTGAATCAGATTAGATTAGGATGAAATGAATGAAATGACACCTCTCAATCAATGGTGGACATGTTCGTCATTAGAGATCCATCCATAATAGAGGTAGGACTCATCATTTGGTGCTTTTATTCCATTTTATTAAATCGTTTATTATATCCATTTTCATTTTTCAATTTTGACCCTTTTTATAGCCTTTGCATGTGCATGAGTATTGAAATTCAATCAATTTATTTTTTTTCTAATCCTTGAATCATTGTTCTTGATTTTTGGACAATAAATCTTGGACAATGATAATTTAAACCTTCTTTTAGTTCATTTCACCACAATCTTCTTCACATTATTACCCAGTTTGATCCATGTGGACCTGGTTCAACCTTGTAGGGAGGTACCAAGCCCAATTGTACCTCTGGACTTACAGCAGATTGAAAAAACTGTCACAGATCGATGAAAAAAGAATAGATTTGAGTTGATTTAAAGGTAGGGATGATCAATCAGATGGGTAAATATCATGAAATCAAATGTATAACCATTGGCGGCATGAGTAATGAATGGAAAACCCCCAGTGGCAAGATGTGGCCATTTTCGAGTGAACAATGACCAAGATTCATGATTCATGGATAGATCCTCTAAACCTAGATGGATTCGACGTAAGATCTACGATTACTTTTAAAGATTCATGTGTGGAAGTGGAATCTGGTATTTTTGATGAAATCCTGACTACACACAATATTCATGGAAGGAAAAATTACATGTATCCCCGTTATCAGTATAGTTGGGGTTTCCGAAATTCAAAGGATGTCATGACGTTTCATCCTCACTTATACCCCATATAACCATTCCCAATTGGAAAACATGTGTGATGGATTCCATTGGAGGGAATCCATGTGGAAGTAAACATATAGGTACAGGATCATGTACCCCAGTACACAAAAAAGGGGTTTGGTACATGTAAATGATGTGTAGAACACGACCCGATCTCCAGGTTTCTTAGACATGCTGTGTAGTCTACCTATATAGAACAACAAGGAGCTCTGGACCTTCTAGGGATATGACTAGGTGGTGGAGCAGGACCACAAGTCATGTGAGTTCAATCACATGTCTTTTACCCCTTTACCTCCTTCGATGAAACTTAAATGTTTCACATATCATTCATTTAAAATCATATTTTGGTCCGCAAGTAGCCAATTATGATTTTTTTCTATATAGAATATGATGGTACCCGAGGTTGTCACTTTGAAAATAAATTAGAAATGATCTTGGAAAAAATATTACACAGTTGATGCTTGGTGATGGTTGTGATCACACATAACCCCCAGAGGATTCTTATGAGTGAAACCCTTCTATCAGATAGGACATGGGTCCTCGATGACATTAGATTGTCGCCCTCTAGCTGAGCTAGGAACGGGTCCTCAATATTTCAAGTTTCACCCTCCAACCAAGTAGGTCATGTGTTCTTGATGAAATTATAGTGTCACCCTCCGGCCGATATAGGCATGGGTCCTGGAACTTTTGAGTGGAACCCTCCAGACGGGCTGGAAATGGGTCCCCGACCTTCTGAGTGGAACCCTCTAGCTAGGTTGGGCAGGTTCCCTTGACCATTAGTGTGGAACCAACTTACCATACTAGGTCATGGGTCCCCTATCTTTATTTTCCCCCCTCTAATTTTCTTCATAGGGATGGGGTACGTTTTGACTTGGATAGTTACTTTAGGGAAGATGAGTGATATGTTGGGCATCATTGATGGACTTTTGGAAATGTTGACTACTCTTTTTCTTTGGGTAATATGTGAGTTGGTGATACCCTTAATCTCTATCATTTGTGATTATTTAACATATAATATATATATATATATATCCTTCTTTTATATCCACACCATGGATTTTTTTTGCTCTACATTCCAGAGAGGTGAAGATGCATGGGGTATGTCATGTGCTTTCTATGTTTAGCTTCTCATGGTTTGATAATTCTACTATCCTACTATAGATAATGAATACTAAATGTGTAGTCCATATACTAACTGCATTTAGTCCCTTGTTCTTGGTTGTTCTTAGTTTCACTATTTTTTGGGTTGAGTTGTACTCTATCAGTGTACCTTTTTCTATCTACTATTTTTTTCTTCCCCTTGAATCTCTTAATTCTCCCCTTAGCTTTCAGGTTGTTCTACAAAGTATTTTTATACTCACCCATTCATGGTTTTTTCCCACATGTGTCATTTCTTCTATAGATGACATACAAGTTTACCATGACTCTAAGAGTATTGGGATATTGGGTTCTTGGACCTCGTATGATGGTCATAGCTTGGGATTCAGAAGTTGTTATCTCTTTCAACTATTTACATTAATAGTTTTTTTAGGATGGGGTATATTTATGGTTGGGAATTATTATTTTTCTTTTATTTTCATTTTACACTAACATACTTTTAACTATCTAGTGGTTCATGCATGCTTTGTATACTTTCTATTACTGTTTCATATTTTTCTTCTTTCCCTCTACAATTTTACATTTATTGTCTTGTGTGTGTGTACAAATATTTAGGAAAATCCCTCACAGAGTTAGTTATAATTTCAGTTCTTTTCTCCTCCCCTGGATTATGGAGGTAGTCATTGGGAAGTTTCAACTCAATCTTATTTTAGAAATTAAGATAAAACCTTTTGAAGGTAGAGAAGCTATTTTCCATAAAACTATTTTTATCTATATTCTGTACATTTATCTTAATAGATTAAATAATGTACTATAGATATATTATTACAATAGATAAATTAATATATATATATATTAAATTTAATGAACTAATATTCATTTAATTTTTTTTACTATGAAATTAATTATAATAAGGCCATTTTATACCCCCAAAATATTTTTTGCTCAAAATTGGGTTGTATTACATTTTATATACTAATATAATTAATAATTTAAGAAAATTTAATAAATTAAATTTTTAAAAATCGAATTAGTTTTTAAAATAATCATGTAATAATATTATTATTCTTAATAATTTTTATTTTTCTAAAAATATAGATTTTTTAGTGAATAGTGAAAAATACCATTTTTTGCAAAACTATCAGTTATTTTCATTAAATAAATTAATTTAAATGTGACATTATATTTTTTATTTTGATTTAATGTAACATTATATCCACTATATTTATCATATCATAAATAATTCCCTAATAATCAACATTATATTTTATTTTGGTATAAATTCATTTTTATACATTAAATTTGTTTTTTCTATAAATCACCTTTTATTGCGTTTTGGCCACTTATACTAACATTAATTTCGTACCCCTATAAAAAACTTTCATGAAATTGATTTAATATGTGTAATTAAGATATAAAATTTTGTTAATTTGGAAAATTTCAGTTTTTTATTATCTATAATAACTATGTTAACAATTAGTTACCACTATATAAGATAAAATATGACAATTTGGGTAGAAACTAAGTGATAAGTCTACACTATATTACTTTAATTCTTAGTGGAAGATGTTATTTAAACCTATAAATCCTTGTATTTAACATTTCATGGTTTTTTGGCCACAAGTCCAAGAGTAATATATTTAAAATATTTAAATGTTTATACAAATTAAAAGTATGCCACTCACCTCTGTTATAAAAGGGAACTACCACTCCATCCTCTATCACACCATATGAACAGACAAGATCAAAAAATTTCCTAACCAAATGTTTCCCCAAAATTACTCCCAATCACTTAGAGGTACCAATCTCACAAACATATTCATTAATTTCAATCTTTATATCAGTTCGTGTGAGGAAGTGATATGACATTTTTAAAATATTTATGGCTCTATAAAAATTAAATATTTTTTACATTATTCTTTTCCACCCAGTAGAATAATTAAATCATCATTTATCTGTGTGAATGGAATACCTTCTAATTAAAAAGATGTAACTAATTTTTCAAGACCACCTTACATGGAATATTAAAAAATTTAATTTAATGTATAAAATTGATACTAATATCCTGATTATAATTTTTAATATGATATAATAATGAACCCTTTCCTTTGTTTAATCCATAAATTTTGTATTGGGAGTATGAACACAAGTTCGTGAAACACTGTACATGAACATAATCGATTAAAAAACTATATAATACATGTTAATAAATTAAATAAAATGGATTATGATAAGGGAATAAAAATTATAATGTTTCTTATGCATGTAAAAAATTAATATAAGTATTTTTACTAGATTTAACGAATTTACATGGTGAGTCAGAGTAAATAGTTAAAATTTCTCAACCATATTTTTTTCATTAAGACTTATGTCATTTTCTCCATGTGATTTATTTTGTGTGGGGTATAAATTCTATATGGACTTATTTAATCATTAATTTAACTATATAAAAATGTTTTGAAAATAATTTTAAAATTATATTCTTCGGTTTCCTTTTGATTCAAATGTAACTAAAGTGGTAATATATTTTCTTTGAAATCCTGTTTTAAAATTGCCTTTTGAAAATATTTCTATTCCATGTACATGTTTTTAAAAATGTCAAAGAATGACTTGAAATAAAAAAATTAACTATCCTTGAATCTTTATAATGTTTTTCAAAATTTATCATTGAAATATTTTTAGAATATGTCACTTTTAACTCTATTTACTATTGTCTAAAAAAATTTAAATTTATCCGACACAAAAAAATTTCATCTTTAATTTTTTTATTATCATGATTAATATTAATGTTTCCATATATTTTTAAGGAATATAAATTTTTAATTATTTTTTGGAATTTTTTGTGTATTTCTCATAATAAAATTATATTTCTTCACTTTTTAATGATATAACCTAAATTAGTTTTTCCTATGGGACAAAATTAAAATTATATATTATTTTTTTAATGAAAAGTAATAAGTGTAAAATATTTTGTTATAAATATTTGAAAAAAAAATTAATGTTACTTATTGATTTGATTTCTATATTTTTTTAACATTTCATGTTATTAAAGGTTTTAATTTTATGAAATGAAAGATGGGGATTATTGATTATAGTGGGAATGGGGTGTGAACCAAAACTTTCATGGGACTTTGTACATTATGTAATGGGTGAGTATGTTAATTAACTTTACTAATTGGATAAATAAAAATAATTAATTGATGTATGCTTTTCAAATTTACCAAAAATGAGTTAATTACTTCTATGAAGTGTTGAATTAATCTGATATTAGTTACTTTAAAGAAATTTTTTTAATTATACTATTAAATTATTTCATTATGAATATATGATTCCCGAAGTATTAAAAATGCCTTTTCTATTCTTGAAAATTGGTTTTTATGTGAATAATTTAATTTAAAATAGTAAACAATGAGTTTATGATTTAAAGAAATGTCAATTTTACTCTAATGGTGAAAGTATTGTTTTAATGGTAATGTTTTCATGAGTTATGAATTTTCATTAATGATTGATTGGAAATTTTTTCATAAAAATGTTGGGATTTAAAGATTATTTCACGAGTAGATAAGTGATTATTTTTAGAAAATATATTTATTATGTAAAAATGAAAATTTTCTTATAGTTCTTGATGCATTTCTAATAGATTAATGGGTTTCTGCTTATTTATATTCTTTATTGATATTTTTGTGCTCATCCCATGTTTTAAAATGTTTTTTTACAAGTCATAAGGATGAGTAAAAACTATTTTGAAGTCTATAATTGAATAAATGAAATTATTCTTGAATTAAGTAAATATGTCATGAATGAAATAAGATTTTGAACTTATTTATCATTTTTTTTAAATGGACATTGAGTACATTTTTATATAAAAGTGTTTTCAAAATTATCTAAAACTTTTAAAAAAATGTTCTCCAAAATGTAATATATTGATACACTTTTTATAAATTATTTAATCCTTGGTTTATTATGTTACGAGTCATTATAGTGGTATCATAAGAATGTTTTATATTAATTTATTGGTTAATATGATTCAAATATAAATATTTTTAGAGTTTTAGAAATCATTATGGATTAATAAGTAAAATTTCAACATATGACTAAATACATAGTTACCTATTCGTTGATTTATGTTAGGCGAGTACATTGGGATAATTTTTTTGAGTTTTAATAAATGTTCTAGGTACTTATAAAACTAATGTTTAGCATGTGTTTCAGTTAGAAAATTATTTGGAGTTTAATGTTTTTATATTTTTTCGATGAAAGTAGAAATGTATTGATAATTTCTTGGGTAAAAATGATCATTCATGTGATGGTAATTATGGTTTATTGTGATTAAAGTGTTAATACATTTTGGGAACTTATGATTTATCATATATATAACAACAAGATTTAATGTTGATTTGGTGAATAAGGGAATAATGTTATTTCTGAATAAGTTCATGATATTTGGAACATTATATGAATATGGTAAACTAATATTCTTTTTGGAAAAGAAGGGATTTTATTTGAGTAATAAAGGCTGAGTTATCTTTTGAAAGAATATATAATTTTATTGTGATAGTATGGTAATTATTGTTATTTTTGGATGATTAGTATACTTTTGAGAATATATTATATGAATTTATGAGTGATTAATGTTATTTTGAGATTAATTCCATGTAAATATTGGAAGAATATGTGGTAAAACAATTCTAATGTTTGGGTTTTGAATTTTTTTGGGAATGTTTTGAAGAGATTTATGGTTAGTTGTTTATAAAATTCTTAAAGTTTATCTTTAGTTGTTATTTATGAGTTTTTTGAGACTAAATATCGTATTCCTTTATATTATATATTATATTACCTTATACTAATTATTTTGGTTTTGATTAGTGTATAAATAAAGGAGGAATAAATTATTATCGTTTTGTAGATCATGTGATCTATTAGATGTTACCTTTACGACATCAAGAATGAAAAATTCATCATGAATATTATTTTTTTAGAGTAAGAGATGAAATATAAGTTAGAATATTTCTTTAAGCACAACCAAGTGTTGAAATTATTCTAATATAGTGGAATGAAATCATGTAAGTATATTTCAAATTTTTCTCTATTCTTATGGTAAAATAATTCACGAATGCTATAAAATAATCAGGAAAGTGTTCTCTTTTTACAATCATTTTAGATGAGTTGATGTCATGTTACCTTCTTATAAAACAACATCATTATATATTAAATATGTCTTACTTAAATGTTAATATTTTCATATCTGGATAATGTTCTTATTATTTGGGATCCCCATTATGTTTTATTCTAGGTAACCTTATTATGCCTTTCTCTACTTTTCAAAAGTATTTTTATTATCATTTTTTAAAATTTGGGGTTTCTATAAATGTATTTTCAAATATTAAAAAAAAAATCCTTTCAGGATCATAAGTGTTGGTCAGATTGATTGACTCATGTGGGGGTGGTTTCAATTGAGTTCCTAATAATTATTTCTGATAAAAAACAATTTAATACATAATCCACCAAATTAATTTAAATTTCCCCGTTAATAAAAATCATAGAATTATATAAGTTTGATCTTTCAAATAATTTCATAAATTAATATTAGTTATTAATTAAAATAATTTTTTAAATTAATTTACATTTTGAAAACAAATTACTTAATAAGAAACTTTATATAAATATTGGTTAAGATTAAATTTCAAAGTAAAAGTTTTGTTTCGTGATTTTAACCACAGATAGAATTTTTTATTTTAAATTAAAAAACTAGCATATCGCATAGTGGAATAAAACAAGGGTTTCAATATCAAGTCAATAATTAATCCCCTATACTTGGAAATCAAATTATCCCTTGCATATTATTATAAAAAATTAATTCTACAACTTGGATCGGGTTTTGAAACCAACAACACATATGATTTTTAGGAATAATTACTCATCCACAGTTATACATGGGAAGAAAAAAATATAGGTCGCACACAACCTCTTCATATGTTTAGTGTGTATTTAAATAAATAAATTAAATAAAGTGTGAAGAAAACTCTAGTCTGGTATATGCGATAGTTTGTATATTCAAATAGAGTAATGAAACAAACATCACAAAAGTAAAGAATGAATAGATGAAGAAAATGATTAGAAAATAGAAGCAGTGGTTAATCTTGGTCTGAAGAGATTCAAATATTCAAAGTTCCTCATAATTATCTTTCAAAAGATCATGAATATTATTTTTCAAAAAGTGTATTACAATTGAGTATCATAGAGTCTGGAAAAATCCACCTGTTTTCTGCCTGTAGATGTTCTGAAAAACTTCTACTTAAGTGAATTTGGATTGTTCCTCTATTAAACATATGAATATTATTGTTTTTCTTTATATTACACACTTACATACCCACATAAATATTAACATCTTACATGAGGAATTTCTTTAGAATATATATCTCTCTAGGTCCAATTTTATATTAATGAATAATAAAAAACCCTAAATCCTCATACTGATCAATAAATATGTAAAGTCTAACTTTTTATTCAATGAATACATGGAGAGATTTATGAATAATTATTATGAAATCCATGCTCCATAGGAAGAATTCAATTTTTTAAATTATTCATAGGTAGAATTAAATTTAAATTTGAGTCAGAAGAGCAACCGTTTCATAAATTCGTTGGATCACATATAATTGTAGCATAGACTAATGGTAGATTAGAATAATGGTCACATGATATATGGGTAAATCCCAAAATAGTAGATCATCTAAAGTAGTTTTATATCTAATAAGTATTATATCTATTCTGGTGGTATATCTAGTTTTGTGGTATCACAAATTGGGCGGTAGATTCTGATAGTAGATCAGTCGGTAGTAGTTGAAGTTCATCGTGAAATCATGTCTAAACTAAGGATGGATCCGTTAAACTAACAGTAAAATTTCTCAATGTTATATTCATCATCTGTAGAGTCTATATGTAGATTTAATCTACAATTATATCTAATTGAACTAATAGTATATCATCACATCCAATAATATATCTCATTGAACTGATGGTAGATCTTTATAACTGATGGTAGGTTTTTACTAAACCTATTTTCTTCACAAAAATATGCATTACTATAAAACATTAAACTTATTAGAAAAAAATGATATTGATCATTAAAATAAGTATGTTCCAACAATATCCCCCTTATTGGTAATAACAAATCATGGAATTTGTAACAATCCATCTGAAATTAAAATTAAAAGAAAGTATGGATGAATATAAAGAATGCTCTTATAAACATCAAAAAGTTGAATGTAAATATAGAAAATAAAGAAAATTAAATATATTATAAAAAATAATTAAATTCTAATTTACATTAAAAAAATACTCCACTTATTGTGATTATCAAAATGAGGAGATAATAAATAAAATTAAATAATTGAAATGGAAGAACAAATAAGATTCAATAGATATAAGGGATAATTGATTATGTATAAAAAATAAATATAAGGGAAAATGAAAACCTATGAAAGAAAAATCATATTTATAATCACTCTCATATTTATGGGAGGTATGATAAATAATATATTTACCTTTTAAATATATATAATTCACATAGGTTGAGGATTATGGTGAAAATGTAGAAGTAGGAAGATCCCTGATCACCATTGTCCTGAGATGACAAACATATTCATCTAGATAGATTCTGAAAGGATAAAATAAGGAGGAAGGGGTGGATAATATAATGTAGTAGTGATAGAAGACATATGAATGAATTTTTGTGCCACAAATACTATCCCAAATACATATATAAAGGATTCATGAAATTCACAAAATCTTATATGATGTTGGATACTCTCACCATCACTGTGAAGAATTTCCTCTTCCCTTCAATAAATATTTTGACCAGAGTGGATAAAAATTCAATCAATTTAACTTTCTCTTTGAAGTCCCTAGTCGCAAGAGGCATCATTAAATTCCCAGTATCAAATTTAAAATGATAATTGATAACATTTTTGGTATAAATTTGGGAAAGTTTGTACTTTTTTGCCTTATTTATAGTATTTATAACCCTTCAAACCTCATTCAAACACTCGATAAACAATTTTTATATATGGTCACTGTATTTCATGATCTTCTAAAGGTCCTCATGATGAGATTAAGTGAGATCACCCAAAATACAATGAAATTACTACTTAACAATAACTACAATCATCTCATCATCAAAAATATGATGTAGTTGGTGGATTTATCGATGAAGAAGATCAATAATGTGAAAGGTTTTCCATCCTCTTCTAAAGGGATGAATGAACTATATAAAAATAGGATCTCATATCCTCCATGATAAAATTTACTACTTATATATAATTATATAATCTTCTACTCTCAATCCCATGTTCTTGAATATTCATGATCGTTTTGTGTTGAAGCCTAAAGATAACTAACAAAATGATATTGATGGTATATACTTCACTAAGCATGGTTACTCTAGTTTATTTAGATTTAATAACTTCCCCAAAATCAAAATGTATTATCACTCTTAAAGATTCCAAATCATCTTTAGCATCATATTCTGAATGATTTGATGGATTAGTAGGCAAAGGTGAAGGAATCCTATTAGGAATAGGAATCAAAACTTCTATATGATTAGATCAAGTATTAAGAGCATCAAACAAAAAACCTTTCAACTGAAAAACTTCATCAATTTAATCCATTTGATTTCTGTTGAGATTTTTTTATCAATAGGGATAGAATACCTACCATGTTGAGGTGGAATTCCATGGTTATAATCATCACCATAATCATCACCCTTATCATTTGAATCTTGGTTATACATTCCCAAAACCTTTGAAACAGAGAATCCCCCCCATCTTGGATGAAATGTCATCCTCATCAATTATAGAATGTTCATCTCTTTGAAATGATTTATGACTATTAGAACATGGATATTCCTCCCCCTCAACTGATGGTTTGGGATCATATATAATAGAGGAAACATCAACATCATGCTGAATAGAACCTAGTAAATCTATAGACCATACATAAACTCAAAAAAATGGATATATATATATATATATATGTGATCATTACCTCTCAACAACATCCACATCATCATTCTGACCTTTTAAATCCTGAGGTCCATAACCATTCCCATATTTAAAACTACCAGAACCATCTGAAACTTCAAATATTTTATTTGAGATTTTTTAAGAAATCTAAACCCATTATTCTTTAGAAAATTAAGTATCATATTCCTTAACTTCACATAATAAGATATATATTTCATTAAGAGAAACAAAAGGTCTTTTTTCTCCAAAGAAAACATTACGGATCTTGACCACATCTGGGTCACTCCCTTCCTCAACAAAAATAACTACTTCTTAATCAACCTCAACTAAATATTCTTCAACCTCACCTACTTCTTATTCCACTTACTCATCTGAGCAAAACAAAAAACCATCTAGATTTAGTCTAGGTTCAACTAAATCCATAGGTAAGTTAGTGTGTTCTACAGGATTAAAATACTCACATAGATTTTCATTTTCTACAATATATATTATTTTTATCCCATGATTCCACTTCAAATTTATTCTTTTATAGTTAAAATTTCTAAAAGAACCACCACATTTGAAAACAAATTCTTCATTCTCATCTACCAAGTCCTTGGATTTCGATGTAGCTTTGATCTGCTTAGGATAAATCAAAGTGTTTGATTTTTATGAGTTCATGATCATCTCTATTAGATATAAAAATAAATATCTAAAAAATTTCACTATATCCCCTTTTTTCATAAGAAATAAAATTAAATCATCTAGTTAAAACATCATGAAAAAGTCTCCTTTCCTGGTTGGTATCATTTTCTTGATGAATTTAAGCTAGATTAGATATTCACCATCTAGATTTATAGTAGAGGGTATTTACATTGTAACACCCCCGATCAATTCCAAAGGAAAATTATCAGAAACTAAATTCTCACTATCACTTGGAATAGAACCTTGATAGTTATATGAAATACCTATGTGAGGATTGTTTATTTATCTGGATGATTTATTTTAAGAAAATATAACATTTTTGCATCAATCATACTTAAAATTAGACCTTCCTTATCCCCAAATTTATACTCTACATACTACTATAATTGGTGAATCAATCTATGAAATAATGGTATATTATTCCATGAAAAACATTCCATCCAACCTCGGTCTTGAATCACCTTTAACAATAATACTTGATTGAAATTATCCAATCATCAACTATCTCTATCTATGGAACAATTACTAAAGTTACAAGCTAAATATTCTCTGGTTCGACTACAACATCATGGATAGATTATCCTCATGATATATTCATAGTATATTATCCTTATAGAGATAAAACATAAGGTAACTTCACTATAAACATTCACTGAATCAAAAGGTTAAGGGATAACGTGTGGAAAGTTGAAGGTCCAGAGGGAAGGGAAGTCGAACATTTCGAAAGGCATGTACAAGAATGAGTTTCCCTAAAATTGGATTGAATGTTAAATTTTACCATTTAGGGATTTGAAATTAAAATTTTAATAAAATTTACATATATAAATCCAATAAAAACATAAAAATAAGAGAAAGGGCCTATAGTAGATAGAAACAAAGACCTGCCCGATAGATCACTAGATAGTAGATAACTCGATGATGGATCACTCAAAGTTGGATCAATGAGTGATGGTTTCCACCGATGGATCCTACAACTGTGGTTCTTCCTATAGTGGATCAAAAAATGGTAGATCAACCAATATTCAATCAATCATGGTGGAGCCCCGAAAAGTGGAAATCTAACACTAGATCACCAAAAAATCGATATTTGAAGATAAATGATTGAATGAAATTAATAATACCTAGTTCATGTTTGGTATATATTATTCTATTAAAATTCAAAGGATTTGTAAAAACTTATAGAAATTTAATTTTCAATTCCTTTGAATTCATGCGTTATAACACCTTTTTGGAAATGATCTCCCAAAAAGTGAGATCTTACATCAATGTTTTTTCTCCTAGAATGATATATAAGATTATTTTAAATATTTATCACACTAGTGTTTTTACAATTTATAGGTACATATCATAATTGATATCTATAATCTATAAAAGTGTTTTTCATCTCCAAAATTTGTGTGCAAAAACTTCAAGCAGGTATATACTCATCCTCAATAGTAGATAATGCAACATAATTTTAATTTTTTACTACACCATGAATCTAGTTAGTTGGAGAAAAGGTGATATGTACCAAAGGTTATTTTTCTATAAAAAAATTACCACAAAAATATGTATTTTAATAACTTAGAAAATCAAATTCTTGTCCTCTTGGATTGAACAGTCCTAAAATGGTTGTATACTTGAGTTATTTAATAATTCATTTGACAAAAAATAAATGTGATTCTTTAGTATTTTATTAAATATGAGAACACATAAACACAATAAACATAATATATTGTCTTATAGAAGTTAATTGTAAAAATATTCCAATTATACCTCTTTAATTTGTTTAATCTACCTATTTTCTAGTTTCATCAAAATATATTTTACAATTTTTACTCATTGGAGTACCATTATATTTTGTATCATTGAAAACATGATTTTTTAGAAATTATTTTGTGTACTTATTTTGATTTAAAAATAATTTCATATTTATTTTAAAAGAATTTAAAACCAAGGAAGAGTTTATGTTCCCTTATTTAAGTCAATTCAAATTCAAATTTCATCATTTTTGAAAAATCAGAAGAAAAATAAATTTTTGAGGATCGAAAAAAAATCATCAATATAAATTTGAACTACTAAAACATTCATTTCTATTATTTTTATAAATAATTTAGGATCATCAATAATATTTGGAACAACATTATAAATCATAAAATATATAATTCTATCATATCAAGCTCTAGGAGCTTGTTTTAAAACATAAAATCTTTATTTAATATGAATACATAATTTGGAAAATATTGATTTTGAAAACTAGGGGGTTGTTTAATAAAACATGCTCAACTATATTACCACTTAAAAATTCACTCATGAAATCTAATTGATATAGATTGAAATACAAATGTCTTGAATATTCAAGTAACATTTTAATAGATTCAAGTCTATAAATTGTTGTAAAGGTTTCCCTATAGTTAATACCCACTTCCAAACTATATCTGTATGAAATGAATATTTCTCTTTTTATCATAATAGATCCTGACTCGTCAACTCTGTTTATAAACAACCAATTAGTTATAATGGTTAAAGTTTCATTGGGTTAATCAATATGTTTCTAGAAATTATACCTATGAAATTGAATAAGTCCTTCTTAAATGTCCATCACATATAATTCATCGTAAATTGTATCATTGAGGATATTAGGTTTAATATGTGATAGTAAATCTTAATGTTCAACCTGATTTCTAAGAGATTCTATTGTGTGTATTCATCTATCTAGATCTCCAACTACAATATCTTGAGGATTGTATCTATGAGTCTAAAAATTTCTTGGAAAATAAGGGCTTGATATATCATTTTCCTCTTCGTGTTTAAGTTTATATTGCATCTAATAACTAAATTTTTTCTGTCTATTTCTCAAAACCGTCAGAAGATTTGGTATTTATATTAAAATATTATAGATCATCATTAAGGATTTTTAAAGGAGTATTAGGATCATATGGATACATTTTATTAAATTTGACATGAAAAACATATTCCATGATATTTTTATTTTTTTAAACACACGATATGATTTACTAGATGTTGAATATCCAAGGAAAATTCCTTCATCATTCTTGGGAGTACTGTCATTATTGTCCTCAGTATTAAGAATAATGACACTAAAACCAAAAATAATAAAGTAATTGAACTTTTTGGTTTCTACAATTCCATAATTCATAAAGATTTTTATTTGGGAGAGCTATTATAATAACTCTATTAATTTTGTAACAAGATATTTTAACAGCTTCTACATAAAAATAAATTGGTAAATCATACTTATTGATCAGAGTTTGGGAAATTCCTTGAAGTGTTATATTTCCACTTTCTACTACACTATTCTATTATGGGGTACAAATAGTAGAATTTTTTTCATTATATCCATTTGGTGAGAAAGAATATTCAAAATATTTATTTTTAAACTCACATCTAGGATCAGTTCTTAATTTTTTAATTACAATCCCCATAATATTTTTTTATAGGTTTTTCATACTTGGAAAAATTGGAACAACATTCACTTCTGAGTGCTTGGAAAGGTACCCAAGTATATCATGAAAATTAATCTACATGAATATAATCATAGTTATTCCCATTTAATATATAAACATTATAATCTCTAAACAACTCTATGTAAACCAATTATAGGGGTTGAGAAATTTAAACTTATTTTATTGATTTGATAGAAATTTTGAGATGTTTCTATTTTGTACATGGGGTACATAATTTATCATTAGAGAATTATAGTTTATGTAGATCCTAAACAATCCTATTAATAGTTATCTTTCTAAGTGAATAAATATTTAAATGGCCTGGTCTCCTACGCTAAATCAGATATTCACTATGAAAGAAACTTAAACATGATTTTTTTGAGAAATAAATGATTATAAATGAATATTATAAATATTATCATTTCTTAAACAAGTAAAAACTAAATAATTTTTATATTAATAAACTTTGAAATATTTTTTTTAATATTTAACTTGTAAACCATAGTTACATAATTGTGTGATTTTAATAATATGATACATTAAATAATATACAAATAAAATTTTAGAAATAAAAATAGTATAAGGGTAACTGATTTGATCAATTCTAATAATTTTTTCTACAGATTTTCCATTAAATGTGAAATTTATACCGTCCACCTTAATTAGTTTCTTGAAACATGAATAGTCCCTAGTCATGTGTTTGGAAAAAACACTTTTCAGATATCATTAATGGTTATGGGAGTTTTTTTAAGAAGGTTTCCTATAGAAGATTTTAAAAACATAAGTGACTTTGTTACCTAAGTCTTTTTGGGTATATATTTATTTGTAATAAAAACATTAAGAGCCCATAAATTTATAATAAGTTTCCCAAAATAACATTTTAAACTTTTAGAAATAAATAATTTGTTAGGTCCATTAGAATAAAAATTAGTATTATAATTTTTAGAACTAAAACAAGGAATAAATTTTTTTTATAATCCTTTTTTGTCTATAATGATAGCCTATCCTAGTAGTATAGTTGGTATCAGTCTTCATTCCAAGAATTTAAGTCAAGATATTTCTCCCATGGGTAAATATTTCTAGATATTTTTTAATTTAATTTTATATTATTTTTACTCATTATTTTCTTTTAGTAGTTTAGCATTTTTTTCCATTCTTTATACTAATATTAGTCTTAAAACCATCATCCATATCATGCCACTTCATTTGATATATTATATTTATATTTAATTTCATTAAAAGTATCATAGAAAATACTATAGTATTTTTGTATTTCTTCATTAGAAATGTTTTCATCATAGTTTTCATTTAATGATATGTTAGTATTACGAACTAAATATGCCGAAAAAACATTAGGTACCTCAGATGTGAATGTGATAAAACACATGTCGGCTCTATCATGTTTTTCTTATATTCTTCATTTTGATTCAATTGAGTTGTCCCCTAAAGCACACAAAGTTTCTTTCATATAATTATTATATCTATTATATTAATCGTCATATTTGTTATTAAATTTCATTTTAGTACCATCCGAATTGGAATGTACGTTTCTTTTTTATTCATATTAGAATATGACATTCATAGTATTATCCTTATTCAAAAAATTTATTTAATTACCACTATTTTTACACTTTACGTTATAATTGGGGTTTTTAATGAAGTTATTTACTTTTTATAACTTTTCTAATCTTTTAGCCAAGTGGGACATTTCTTTATCACTGTCAGTAGGTGAGTTTTAATCAGTCGAGCTGTCAGATTTTATTTTCTCTGTTTGTTTCAAAGCAGTGGTTTTGAAGGATTCATGTTTTGTAATTAGTTTATCTTATTCATCTCTATTTAATTTGAGTTCCTCATTAGACAAAATGATATTTTTTATCATCTTATTAGCAAAAAACTTTCTGACATCACATTACTCTTAGTTTGAAACTAATGATCATATTCATTTAACCAATAAACATCTCAATAGGCACATAACTAGATCTTTGTCAGAAAAAAGTTTTCATAATGAATGAATAATGTTCATGATATCATTAAACATTAAATAAAATATATAAATAAATTCTGCACATTTCATCTTAATATTATAATACTTAATATTAGATTTATTAAAATTCGTTTATTTGATATTAGATGTTCCTTCATGAGAAACTACTAAATTATCAAAAATTTCAAATGCAGTAGTAAAAAAAGAAATTATATTAAATTATTAATTTTTTAAAGTATAATATAAATATTTATTTGATTTATAGTTATAGTTATAAGATTCTTTTGAAGGTTCACTCCAAACAAATCTATCAATTTTGGGTATTTCATATTTATCTTCAATTACAGTCCATATTTCAAAACCCATGAATTCAATATGAATTTTCATTTTAATATACAAGTGAGAATAGATTGTTACATTAATATAAGGAGGAATATTATTAGAATCTACCTATTGTATATTATTATCCTTAAAGAATTAAATTTTTAATTAATAAAAATTAAAGATAATTAAAAGAAAACTAAATCATAGTCGAATGGATATTTGAAATCCTTTGAAACTAAATGTTGGTCAGAGTGACGGAGTGAGTAAATTAAGGGAGGGGGTGGGGTGGGGTGAATTGTGTTCTTAATAATAATTACTATTTAAAAACCCATTAAAACTAAATCTCTTTAATTAATTAAAAACAACTAGTTTATCCAAATATTAAAATTAAATTTATTTTTATATTTAAAGTAATTTCTAAAAGTAGGATTATGGATGAATTAAAATAAATTTTTATATGACATTAACTTTTGAAATATATTTACATAATCAAAGGATTTATATAAACATATATTATGATTAACTATCAAAGTGAAATTTTTGTTTTAAGATTTTAATAATACATAAAATCTTACCTTTGAAATGAAAAAACGAAACCATTATTTCATAAAACAGAATAAAATAATTGGTTTATTATCAAGCCAAGACTCAATCCCCTCCACATGTAAATAACCTGCTAATAAGTATATTATTATGAAAATAATCAGATTCAAAACCTCTATCAAGTTTTACAATCAATAGTGTACGTGCTATCCATGGAAAAATACTCTTCCATAGTTATTTATTAGTAGAAAAAACACAGTTCCAAAAAACCACTTCCATAGTTTTAGTGGGTATAAAAATCAATAATTTTAAGAGTGTGTTTCAAGAAAACTTCAGTTTGTTATAGGATATTGGATGTATAGATAAAAAGATTAATGTAATAGACAACTCAAAAGTGTAGTATAAATACAATGAGAATGTGATTTGATAATACATGAACTGGTGATGCTAAATCTTAATAGATTAAAATATATCAATGTACTCATTTTTATATTTCTAAGGATATTTAATATGTTCTTTAAAAATTTAAAGATAATAGAGTATAATAGAATCTTTTAAAAAATCCTTCCATTTTATGTCTGTAGATGCTCTGAAAAAAATCCACAAAAGTGATTTTGGATTGTTCCTCTATTTAATGTATAGAGGTTCTAGTTTTTATGTATATTCCACACTTCCACACCATAATAAAAAATAACACCACACATGAGAGAGTTCTTTTGAATATTTATCTCTATAGGTCCAATTATACATTGAATATTATTAATAACAAAAAACGAGATCCTCATACTAATAACTATGTAAATAATCTATAAGTTTTTATTCAATGCCACTATAGAGTGGTTTATGAATATTTATTCATAAAAACGTGTTCCATAAAACGAATTAAATTACTAAACTAGCTGTTGGAGGAATTAAATTCAATTGAGAGTTACAAAATAAATATAAAACAGTGAATGTAGACCATCAACGATAGATTCATAGACCAACATTAGATTAGAAAAATATAATAATGGTCTAGAATTAGATCTATAAATGGTCGATCATATGATATAGTGGTAGATCTAATATAAAACAGATCTTGTCTTGTGGTAGATCTGGTCTAGTGGTATCACAACTATGGAAGTAGATTATGATGGTAGATCAGTTAACAATATACGAAGTTCATCAATCGATCTTGTATGATCTAATGGTGGACTTTTTTAACTAATGGTTTATACACTCAATAGTATAATCATCACCGGTATATTATGGTGGTATATATAATGTACCAGTAGATCAAATTGGACTGATGGTAGATCATCACATAAAGTGATAAATTTCTTTGAACCAAATATTGATCTTCATAACTGACGATAGATACATACTAAGAAAAGTTTCTCTATAAAATGATGTATAATATCAAAACATAAATTTTTTGAAAAATACAACAAACGTGATTTGTGGTCATTGAAATAATGAGGTTCCAACATTAGCTTTTATCTTACACTACGTAGAATTTCTTCTAAATATATTTCAACTCTTTTAAGGGACATGGGATAAAATTAAGATTCAAAAATTTATTAAATGGTGTATAATGTTAGAACCATCTATTTTATAATTTATTTTTTAAATAATAAATTTTATATCTTGTTTTATATGGAACATCAAGTTTATGAATAACATGATATATTTTTTTATTTAAATACGACCATTACGTCCTTATTATTGGATATATATGTATAATTTTGAATAACCCTATTATTGAATATAATAAAAAACTATTAATTAAATGGATAATCTATCTTACATTGAAAAATAATCTGTTTGGAAATGAAGATAAGATATTATGATAGTAAAAGAGATATTTTTCATAAAACTGCTTTATGTATATAATTTAGCTTTATCCTAATAAATTAAATTAATCACTTTTGATAAATAATTCAAATGAAGTAAATATATTATATATTAAATTAAATCAATTAACATTCAACTAATTATGGTTATCTATGGAGGAATGAGAATAATATTACTTTATGCCTGAAAAATACATTTTATTCATAATTTTTTCAGTTTTAATTTGTGCGTGGATATTATAAATATTTTTTTTACTTTAATATATTTTTTGGATAAATTGGAAATAATGTTTGAAATAATCATGTTATAGTAGGAAAGGGATCTATTTTTTTAATACTTATTTCGGATTGTATAATGAACAATTTTGATTTTAGAAAAATAACCACTTCATTTATTTAAATAGTGTTATTTAGAGGTTTAACTCTATTATTGATTTTTTAATGTATCAAAATATAAATTAGATTAAATATAATCCAAATAAATATTTTTTAGTTAACATTACATTTTATTTTTCTATATGTTTTTTTATTAATCAAAACAAAATTTTTAATGCATTATCTTCTATTGTGTTTTGCACTTATATTAAAATTATATTTTTACCAATTATATGAATTTAATCTTTAAAAATGGATTTAATATTTGAAATAATTTTTATAAAATTTATTATATATGTCAATTACATTTTCTTAATTATTAACATTTACCATGGTAAACATTAGTTACCACAGTAAAGGGAAAACCCATTAATTTACAATAAAAACTAACTGATAAGGGCACAAAATCATAACTTAATTCTCATTGTAAAATTATATTTTTACCCTTATAACATTTTTTAATTGTATTGTTTTTATCAAATTTACTAGTATAGATGAATTTATATTATTTTAATGTTCAGAAACATTATAAGTGTGTCACTCCTCTCACTTGTAAAAGGGAACCTCCTATCCTCTCTTCCTCACACGTTTTGAGTACTATATCTTAGCCAAGAAAAAACATAATATATACCCCCAAAAACACCCAAAAATATTTTCCATATATGTATACCTAAAATTATATCCTAATAAGGCTTATGGTCTAATCTAGGGGAGGTTTTACAAATAAGATATATAATGGTTAACATATTATTGTATGTTTTTTTATTATTAGACTGCATTAAAATATTATTTACAATGATTAAAAAAACATCAGAATATTCAATGTATTTAAACTTTATTATGATTGTGATACAATAATTTTTCCCCACAATTTCCATATTATGTGTAATGAAAACATTACTTGTGTGTGTGTGCATACTACCACCTCTCTGAAGTGATGTTTTTCATTTCATATTATTGCATAATATTTATTTTTTAAAAGATATAATTTATGAATATATAGGATCTTTATGAAATTATTTTTTATCTATAAGGAACAAATTTTACTTACCCTCTCAAACATTCATTCTATCGGAAAATGATGACACCACTCTTGCGTACAGGTGGAATACCACCTCCAAAAACCATTTTGTTATTCTTTCATTTCCATCTCACATGTATGGTCATAAAGTTTGAAATAATGAATAAATATGAAAATAATACCATGATTCTGATTTTGAAAAGAAAAATAATACCTACTTTATTTTTTATCCACCCAATAGTTAAATGGAAATGTTATTCATGCGTACGTACAAACTGCCATCTCTATGAAACAATGTAATTCATTTTTCATGGTTATATTGTAATTAATTATAGGAAATAAATTTAACGAATATGAATAGTAATAATATAGTGTATTATAATTGTGAGATTATGTATAAATGACCCATTTGGCCTTGGTCTATCTATAAATGTGATTTTGGGATATGAACCCGACATCCTTAAAACATCCAACACAAACTTAATAGATTGAGTAAATATATAAGTTATAGTAAAAAACTAAATAAGATGGATTTATAAAAGATAAAATCACATAAAAATTTTATTATTCACGAAAAATATTTTTATAATTTTATTATACAAAATTTGTCAAATGTACATGGCAAGACTGACTTGAGTTAAGACATTTTTCATTGCAATTTCCTTTATTCAGATATACACCATTTTCACCACATGTTTTATTTTTTATGGTGTATGTACATCCATTTAGATGTATTTAAAAATATATTTATTTATATTTATGTGTTTTAAAAATACTTTTAAAATTATTTTCTTCTTTGTACACTTGATTCAAATGTAACCAAAGTGGTAAAAGCTTTTCTTCTGAAACTTTTTTAAAATAACATTCTTATCAGAATAATTTTATTACTAATAATTATTCATTAAAATGTTTCAATAATGTTATTAAAAGATTTTAAATTATATTATTAACTATACTTGACTCTTTACCATGTTTTTTAAAAGGAATCATTTACATTTTTAAAACAGGTCACTTTGGAATCCTTTTATAAAATTGGAAAAGTATATTCACATTTACTTATATTAAAAAAATATTTTAAACCCATCATGAAGTTTCATAATTATCAAGATTATTCTACAAATTTTTATTGTTTTTAAAGTAGGATACTTTTCTTTCAATTTTTTGAAATTTTAGTTTCCAAATGTTTTCAATATAAGAATATATTTCTTCTCATTTTGATAAGATAAATATAATTGGGTTTTCTTATTGGACAAGTTGATATTTTTTGAGTTTTTATGATTAAAATTGATTGTTATAATTTTTTTCCTTATATGTTTAAAATTTAAAGATATCAACTTTTTTTACATCAACATATGAGGAAAAGACTAGTTATAATTTATTGATTTTAAAAGATAAAACTTTTACGTAATTAATGAATGTTGGAATGGGCGTGATATTGAACCCTTATGGTAATATTTCCATTATATTATTGGTGAGTCTATTAAATCCCTATAGTCTATTGGGTGATGCGACCAAGTAAACTAATTTATGTTAATCCTAAAAAATGTGGTTGAAGTTAATTTCACTTATGATTTTATAGAGTTAAATGATATATTTACTCATAAGATAATGTTTGAATTATTATGTTTTTAATTTTCATGATGCTTCATGTTTACTACATATTTCTCTATGTTTTTAATTTTTGTAAGGGATATATTTTTATTTCACATGGTAAACAATGAATTTTTTATTTAAATGAATGCTCATTATATTTTATAGGTAAAAGGATTGAATTATAGGTAATTATCATATGATTTTATTATTTTTAATTTATGATTTATTATATTTTTTCTAAAAATATTTGGTATTAAAGTTTATTTTATTATTAGGTAAATTATTATTTTTTGATTAAATGTTTTGAAGGTAAAATGAAAATTTCTCTATGGGTTTTCTTAAATTTCAAATGTATTAATGGGTTTACTTTCTTTTTATATCCAGTACCAATATTTTTTTACCCATCCTATATATTTGTATATTTTTCTTAGGTCATAATGAGGAGTCAGAAATATTATGATGTATAGATTAGAATAAACGAGTTTTAATAAAATAAAGAACATGTATCGTGAATGAAATTTGTTTGTGACAATAATAATTTTTTTTGAAAAAATGGACACTTAGTGGAATTATTAACATTGTAATGTAATAATTTTTTAGTAATTATAAAAAAATAAAAACCAAAAATTTCATAATTTTTTTTGAAAGTGGAACGCTTGTTATAAATAAGGTTATTATGGTTTGGTTATGTTATAGGTAATTAAATAAAACACCCAAAACCACAATGCCTACCAAAAATAGAAATGAACACCATCACTAAATGATGACCCAAAAATAATATTTCAATACATTTCAAATATGAATCATCAAAAATCTTATACTTTTGGTTATCATGTGAGGAAAAATGGAAAGAGAGCAATAAATAAATGATGTACCTTGAATACAATAAACTGATCATACATCACATCCCATAACCACTTGGATAACCACCACAACTATCCGAAATGGGACATGAATGATCAAGTGTTAAAAAAAGAGATCAAGAGGTATATGTATTCAAAAATTAATTTTACCATTGTCTTAGAATTCTAAACCATCCTTTCAAAAAAAATTACATGTGAAATCTAGAACTTACAGACTCACCTATCTAAAAAAAATCAAAACTTAATAATCCCTCAAGCACAAATCTACATAAATCGACACAAAAACATGGAAAAAATACATCACATAAACATCATAACCAATTTAATTTCCTTATTATATTGGATTAATGTAACAACCCTCTCTTTTTATACATATAAATTAAAAAAACTATTTAGAATACATAAAATAGTTCACAAAGAGATGCACAATATACCATATTAGATAGGGACATTAGAAACATGGATACATAAACATTGGTATATGGGTGAGCTACATTATCTCCCACCAAGTTCCCTAAAAATAGAACCCATCTTAGACATATCATACATAAAATATATATTCGTCACTTGGGAAAGGAAACATAAAAAAGGGTGATCTCGGATGATCAATAAGGGTAAACAGAGAAAATATGTAAGAATATACATGAGAATAAGTGTATGATAATATGATAATAACATTAACAGATCATACACTACATATCAAATATCATAAACATAAATCATGAAAAAAACACCATCTATTCATAAGACATGAATCAAAAAGGAATCAAAATAAAAGGCCAAGAAAACATAACATTGGAGTAAATCATGTAATTGTATAATACACAAAAATATAGAAAATCCTTTTCCAAGGATACCTTCCAAGAACTTTACAACATGTTAGGATTGGGTACGACTAGTGTACATACTTTTAACTTTGGATAACAACCCATGTACCCTATTATTTTAAATATTTTTCTAGAACTCGTTTACCTTATTACTTTCAGGATCGGGCTACAACCTATGTACCTAAATATTTTCAGGCTTGGTTTATAACCAATGTAACTTTTTATTTTTAATATTGGGCTACAATTCATGTACCTTATTGTTTTCCAGACGGAGATACAACCCATGTAACCTTTTATCTAATATAAAATTAATAATCACCCAATGAATTTTTGAGATATATTGGTCCCAACCATCACATAAAAAAATCAAACATACATGTGCATTAGAAAATAAAACTTGCATCATATTAGGACCAATAAAAATGGATGGGTTTCATAAACATCCTACCATTAACCATGAAATGAAATATGTATGACAATAATTTCATCATATCATTACCTATAGAAAATATATAGGTCTCATAATAATTTTATCAAAGCATGAACCATTAAAATAAGTCGATTTAAAGAGTATATAATCCATGGAAGAGAAACTGGTGTCATAAACATCATCCCCTCAAAACAAAAACGAATCAAGAAATAATGTGAATGATTTAATTGGAAAATATTACTAGAAAGGAATGTGTAACAACAATGGGTGTAATGCTAGAGGGTAAATAATTTTGAAATATCATTTGAAAACATATTTTGAAGAAAATATCATTTCATCTTTGAAAAATTATCTTAAAAACATAAAACATTTTTAAAAAAATTTCTTGAAAAGGAACATAAAAAATGATAAAGGATTATTTAAATTTTTTTTAACCCTTTTATTAAAAATATATTTTAAAATTTATAAATAAATATCAAAATAATTTAAATAAATTTATTTGAAAATAACCTTTTCAAAACATATTAAATAATATTCTAAAATCACTTAAAACTATTTTTCATTATAAAACATTTTTTAAAACTGTTTAAATTAAAAAACACTTTACATTCAAAAATTTAATATAATATGATGAAAAAAATTATTTAAAAATAACATGTTAAAATTATAATGGAATAATCAAGGAAATTAGGGTCATGATGGTGGGTAAGTCTATACACGCCGAACATTCCCTTTGTATAATAAAATTTCAGAAAAGTGCTTTGATTGGAAAATGAAAAGAAGATTCTTTTTTAAAAACATTTTGTAAAAGGGAAAACCTAAGTAAAAAATTCTATTTAACATCAATTGATAATAGTAAAAAAATTAAACATTTTTTAGAAACATGATTTTGAAAGAAAAAATATTTTTCGACCAAACGGAATGATATAACCATATTTTCATGATTTTTTTAATTATCTTAAGTACCAATGAATTGAAAAATGGTACCATTACATGCATATAACATGAATATATAGTGATTAGGAAAAATAATTAGTGTTATTGGGATCTGAACCATAAAATTTATTCTGTGGAAGAATAATCGTAAACTATCTCAGCAAATGATGAGATTGCAATAATAAACTGCTACCAGTTTGGTAACATTAATACATGATGGATATAATAACATTACATGAAGATTAAACTATCATTAAAAGAACGATATTCATGATATAAAATGTAAAAATTAATTATACACACCTCATATAAAAATACAGGTTCCTGACATGGAATTTGTCTCAAAGAAAGAAAATTGTGAGAATGATTCTTTTTTGATTTTATATCTTTTGAAACATTACCCGTGGAAATAAATATCATGAAATGGATATGTAAATACCCATAAACATAAATATAAGAGTCATAGAATACCTACATTGGAAGTTTACACACCTAATAAACTAAATATGTAGTTAATAAATAATTTATCTCATGGAAATTAAAAGTTATATGAAATCTCTTTACCTCATGTCTTGACTCTCATCATACTCATTAAATCCTCCTCTAATTCAGTTAAATCATTTTGGTTTTTATGAAAAAGAATCATTAGAAGGAATTATACCCATGGGGAGGCTTTTAAGATGGGTAAAAACAATTATGAGTAATTTAGGAAGATATTTTTCGAGGCAATGTGTCTTGAGAGGTTTGAGGAAATGAGAGGAGAGGATGCATTTTTATAGTGGAGGAGTGGAACTCTTGTAAATTTTGGGAAAGGGAATTCCACCCATGTTTTCCTCATATAAAGTGGCTATCATAATTGACAAAATAATATAAAATGGAGGATAGGGTCTAAATGTGTCCAGCCAATGGATCTTGGACTAGTGTTTAGGCCATTTTGGACTTTAAGATTATGGTTTAGTCCTTTATTAAGCTTTATTTTACCATAATCATTATTATTAATTTAAATTACATTCACTAATATTTTTGGTGAAAACTAAGTTGAAATAATTTGGAAATATAAATTATTTGGATTTTAAATATGGAATAAATTTTTCAAAATTTCAATCACAAAATAGGAAGAAATTAAATTAAATTTAATCCCATAGATGGGATGACAACACAAGTTTTTTAAAGTAAAAATGTCAAAAAGTTTTCAATGTTTGTATACTCAATTTCAAATTGAAATTGATTCCAATAACCAAAATTGGATTTATTGATAAAAATATTATCTATGTAACCTTTGAAAAAATTTAAAATATAATTTAACCTTATAAAAAAATTTGATAAAAAATAAATTTTGAATTAAATTTAGTATTTTTTACAATTTATTCAAAAAATGATGTTTCTCATAAAGATCTAAAAAATTAATGCAACGATAATTTAAAAATTATAATTTCAAAAATGATTTTTATTTTATCAAATTTAATTTCTAAAAGTTTGTAATATTAATTTTATTATTTTTTTACCAAAGGACATGAAAGGAGTTCATTTGAGAAAATAATATTTTCTAACATATAAAGTCTTTTCCAAAAAAAATAGTATTTATAATAAATATGTTTTATTTATATAAAACTATTCTAAAAAATATTTTAAAACTAATTATTACTCTTAGTATTATTGTGTTTAATGGCTAGGTTATAATTATCTCATTTAAATAATTTTAATAATAAAACTATGTTTTTTAGAAACTCAGCGTTTCATGTAACACACTCCATGTTAGTGTTTCATGTTGTGCAAGCCAAGTCGGTGTCATTTGAATGGAATGTTTTAATTGGTGCAATTCAAGACATCAATGAAAATTAATTAATTTAAGAAGAAAAGGCCAATAAAAACTTAGGTTGTTAAATTCTCACCAACTTAAAATATGTTTTATCTTCAAAATTATTATTTGTTATTGATGGTTTAATACTTTCAAGTTCATTTAACAGAAACTCACATCATAAATATGAACATGAAAATATCCTTTAAAAATAGAAAGTTGGAAACATAAAATTTAACCAAAAAGATATTTAACTAGTTTCTGATATAGGAGAACATAGGTTGGAAGCAAAAACATGGTTATGGAATGGAAATGTAACTATCGTGTTCTGATGGAGAGTGATAAAGAGCATGGTTATGAGAAAGTTAATAATCACAAATCCATAAATCATCGATTATATAAGGGAACATTTGATTCATTGGAAACAAAGGTAATAGGATAACATTTTTGGTTTCAAGATCCTTTTCTTAAAGTTGAATAATTTTAATGAAAAGATATACTTACATGTTTCCTAAAGAACATCCCCCCTTATTGTGCCTTGAAAAACTTCCACTTTATCTCTAATTCAATGAAATGAGGTTCAATGTTTTTATTCATAAAGCATTAAAATATCATAAGATCCATGATAATTTATCCTATCTTTATTATCTAACATCAACATACTATTTAAAATAGGAAATCCAATATACTGGAATCCTCATGTGGTGTGATAAAACTTTAATCTCATATCTATCATCTGAAGTTTAACAAAAACATTCCATAAATTGTTAACCTTATAACCCTTCCAAAATATTAAAATCCAAAACTTTATAAATATGGTCATGAAATCAGATTAAAAATGACCCCCATATATTATAAAGTATCTATTGGTGGTCACATTTTGAACATATAAATACCTTCATCAAGTATTCTCTTAAAATGTGGTAATGAACTGAATTACCATAAATTATTATTGAACGAATACATGATTCCAAAAGATTATTCACCATTTATTACATAAATTCAACCTTATTTGTTTTAAAATTATGTATAAATATTTGTTTTATCATTATAAATATATAAAATAAATTTAATTTAATTAACCCATAATTAATGTATAGAGATATAATCAATGTTTAGACTCATATCATGTTACCCTGAAAGATGAACAAAAATATTTTCATAGATATTATTTTTTAAAAATCCCATTGGAAATTCCACAATATGGAGTTACCAAATTATGATGGTTCACTTCATCCATTATGATTTCATAAGCTTCCCATTTGTCCTTTTTCTTCATAGGTTGTTTCATATGATCACCATTATTAACCCTTAGATTTGGGAACTTTTTAGAAAAATTCCCAAGCTCATACATTTGAAACACTAACGTGACGGAGTTGAATTCTGTAGAGTTTTCTCATTATTCACATCATTAAATAAATTATTCCAATAAAATCAGAATTCAACTATTTAACATCATTCCTTTTCACACTTAACCAATTTTATAGTCTCATTAATACAATTACCTCCTTGTTTATTTCCACATTTAGAACACAAATAAATGATCATCATCCTATAACCAAGGTTTTTTAATTTGATTTGAACTCTATATTTGTCTTCATATTACAACCATGAGATTAATATCTAAATCCAACCTCTATTTCATCTTTGATTAGATAATACATAATCTATTGGTAGCTACTAAAGTCTCTTATGGAAAACACCCTTCTCAGACTTGGTTTTAAGCCACTGAAGGACATATCGACCATAATTTCTAGTTGGTTTGTAATTCCAGAATCATACCTCTCATGTTTAGTGAAATTATATTCATTGGTACTGAAAGATTTATCATCCTTTTTCTTAAACTCAAGGAACTCCTTTTCCATATTCATTTGAAGAACATGTGGAAATTAATTTATTAAAGAATAAGAAATTTAAATCATCCCAATCCATGGATTCAAATTCATCTTTCTTCTCCATATTCTTAATTAGATTACACAATTTGTTTTCTTCACATTTTAACTGATAAAGAGCCAGAATGACATTATTAGGATCTAAACACTAGATAACAGAGAATAACATTTTAGTGGGACTAATGTAGTTTTCAGAAAAGAGAGGATCAGAAGTCTTTCTGAAATAAGGTGGAAATTTCTTCATGAAAGAAACAATAAAAAATTATTCCATCCTTTGTTAGTTTTTAAGACCATATTGATTCATAAGTTGTGAAATCTATGTGAGCATATAAATAATGTTTTTCATTCCAGTTCTCATAGAATTTAGATGATCAGGAGTATAATCATTGAATTTTCTATCCTAGTACCCATTAACACTATCCTTTTGGGTTACAACCATTGACTAAAACCAAAATATACATATTAAGAAACACATTTCATAGTGAAGTACCAAATAATCATTAAAAAAATTTAGAGGATGTCTAAATTATGAAACCTTCCTTAATGTATGGAAACCTAGGTGTGTCCTAGGTTATTAATAGTCATATTACACTCAAATTTATCATGATGGTTTGTAAGGAGTATTTGAGTTTCAAAAGAATATCCCCCAAGAGTTTCAAACTAGGTGTGAAACGAGGCCCATTATCATATACAAGTTTACACTGAGTCAAGATCCACACATGTTGTTAGAGGTATTACCCCTAGTTTACCTATTTCAGAGCCACGTCCACTTTTAGTATCCGGATAAGGATTTATTTCTATCAAACCACTAACTCTATCATTTTCCAAATTTCATGGATATTTTTCAAAACATTAACTCATCATAATAATTATCCTTAGATAAATCCATAGATACATCCTTAGAAATATTTGTAGGGTTCTCACGAACATTTTATCATCTTACTTTCAAAAGGATGACTAAAACTTCGGTCTAATACCAATAATAGAAACCCTCACTTTTCATTCATATACATTTCCTAACTTTTATAGAATACATAAAAAATACACAAACATAGGCCCATAGACCATATTTTTTGTGTCTTTAGGAAGATAGAAACATAATCACTAGTACATGGGTGAGATTCATTTTATCCCACTAGGTTCCCAAAGACTAGAAACCTTCTCAAACATATCAGACATACAATATATCTTCATAACCAGGGAAAGGAATCATAAAAATGGGGGACCTAAGAAGTTCAGTAAGTGTATAAAAGGGAGATACACAAGTAAAAACATGAGCATAAGTGTATGAGAATGTGATCACAACATTAGAAGATCATAACCTACATATCAAAGATTTTCAACATAAATCATTGAATAAGGATTGGAAGTTCATAAGACACAAACTACACGAAAATTAAGATAATCAGGAATGAAATCCTAACATAGTAGTAAGACATGTAATTGTTTCATGCAGAAGAACTTGTAAAATTCTACTTCATGGTTACCAACTAAGACCATCATAACAGGTTAGGCTAGGGCAATGACCCATGTACCTGCTTTGGGATTGGGATAACAACCCATGCACTTGCTTATTTTTGAGATTGAGCAACATCCTGTGTACCCTCTACTTTCAAGCTTGGGCTACATCCCATGCATCGACTTATCTTCCTGGTTGGGATACAACCCTTCCACCTTCATGTTTTCAAGCTTGGACTACAACCCATGCACCGTCTTGTTTTTTATTTTGGTCTACTGACACTGCACCCATTGTGATCATATACCATTTACATTTACAAATTAATTAGATAGAGGTATAGGTCCCACATTCCATATAAAAAAATCATACATTCATGTCCTATAAGTTAATACAACTTTCATCATATCATGACACATTAAATATATTGGTTTCATAAACATCGTATCATCACCCATGAAATGAAATGGGTATCATAAAAATTTAATTATATCATTAACCATGGAAAATAAATAGGTCATATAATCATTTTATCAAAGCATAACCTGTGAAAATATGTGTTTTTTACGAGAATATAAACTATGGAAGATAAATAAGTGTCATAAACATATCCCATCTCAACATAAGCCACTGAATAAATAATATGAATGGTGTTCTTAGATAATATATCTAGAAATGAATGAGTAACACTGAAGGGTTTCATCTTATATGGAAAATTATTCTGAAATATATTTTAAAATTTCTTTTGAGGAAAATAACCTTTCTTCTTTGTAAATATATCTTTAAAACCTATAACCTTTTAAAAATAATTTTCTTGAAATAAACATTAAAAATTATAAAGGAATATTTGAAAACATTTTTAAAACATTTTTATTTAAAAAAAATTTAAAAACCTATAAATAATTATTTAAATCAATGAAATTAATTTCTTTCAAAATATCATTTTGAAAACATATAAAGAAAACATTGAAAATCACTTAAAATAGTTTTTGTATACAAAAAATGTTTGAATTACTTTTTCATTGAAAACAAATTTAATTTCAAAAAAATCAATAATGTTAGGGAAAAAATTTCTTTAAAAATTACTATGAAGACATATAAAGGAATCATGAAGAAATTAATGTTAATGGTGGCTGGTAAGACTATTCATGTCAAAGATTCCCATCATACCTTAATAATTTAGAAAATTTCCTTGATCAAAAAACAATTAGAAGATTCTTATTTAAAGAAAATTTTTAAAAGATAAAATAAGGGAAAAATTTTCTTTTAAAAATCAAATGATATTTTTTAAAAAAAATAGGAAAATATTTTGGGAAACATGATTCTAAAATAACAATAATTTCCAACCTAAAGGAAAGATATATCCATATTTTCATAAATTTTTTCTTAGTTATCGTAAGTACCAAAGAAGAAAAAATGGTGCCATTACATTAATATAACATCTATATACAGTGGATAGGAAAAATCATGTGATTTATTAAGAGTGGATCATATTATTTAATATATTGATGTGTTATCATAAAAAATATTGATAAACAATGAGATTGTAATAATAAACTGTAACCATTTTGGTAACTTTAATTCATGATGGATTGAATAACATTACATTACGCTTAAACTATCATGAAAATAAGTATATTTATGATATAACATGTCAAAAGTTAGTATATACACCTCATATAAGAATATAGATTCATGATATGACATGTTTATCAAAGAAGGAAAATTGGGACAATGTTTCTTTATCGATTTGGTAACATTAAAAACGTAACCCCCTTGAAATAAAAAAACATCAAATGTAAATATAAATACTAATAAAATTAAGTATTAGAATCATATAATTCCTAAATGGGTAGTATAAACACCAAAAAATTAAATATGTGGTGAATAAGGAAAGTATCACATGGAAATAAAAATTGAGATGAAATACCCTTACATTAGGTATCGAATCTCATCATACTCATACAAGTTTCCTCTTATTCGGGTAAATCCTTTTGATTTACACCAAATGGATTCATTGAAAGTATTTATACCCAATATGAGGATTATATGATGAGGGGAGGGATTTTTAGTAGTTATTTGGGTTGATCTTGGTTGCGCCATAGTATCTTGAGAGGTGTGAGAAAGTGGGAGAAGAGGATACCTTTTTATAATGGAGGATGAGTGACACTCATTTAAATTTTGGGGAAGGGAATTCCACACACGTTTTTCCCATGGAAAGTGGCTCCCATAATTGACCAAATTGATTAAAAGGGATTATAGGGGAAAAATAGGTCTATCCAATGGATATTGGACAATTTTATATGTCGTTTGAGTAATAAATATTAAGGTTTAGTCACTTATTATGCTAAATTTTAACTTAATCATTATAATTAATTTTAATTACCATCACTATTATTTTTATAAAAAAATAACTTGATCATATAAGACATTATAAATTATTCTAATTCCAAATATGGAATCTATTTTTTTAAATTTTAATCATATAATTGGAATAAATTAATTTATATTTAATCTTTTAGATGGAACAATAATGCATGTTTTTAATATTAAAACACTGAAAAGTTTTCTATGTTTTTATAGTCAATTTCAAAGTGTAATTGATTCCAATGAACTAAATTAGATTAATTGATAAAAATATTTTATAACTAAAATTGTAAAAAAAATTAAAATATAATTTAAACTGATAAATAAATTATATGAAAATAAAAACTCAGTATTTTCACCAATCATCAAATAAATGATGTTTCTCAGAAAAATCTATAAAAATCACCCTCAGATAATTTCAAAATTATAAATTAAATAATAATGTTTATTTTCTCAAATTAAATTTTTAAAAGTTTATAAAATTAATTTTATTATTTTTCATAGAGGGATATGTAAAGTAGTTCCTTTGGGGAAATAATATTTTCAAACATATAAATACTTCACCAGGAATTATATTCTCTATAATAAATATGCTTTATTTTTAGAAAACCAATATAAAAAATTTAAAATATACTAATTACAATTCATATAATTAATTTTAACCACTTGGTTATAACTATTTCATTTAAATAATTAAAATAATAAAATGATGTTTCTTAGAAACTCGGTGTTATGTGTAATATATGAAAATTTGATGTTGCGTATAAGATAATTCCATCAATTCCATGTGAATGTAAATTTTTACATAGTGAAATGAAATAAATCAATAAAAATTAATTCATCCATGTAAAAATGGTCCATGAAAACTTGGGATGTTACACTAAAACTCAAGCGTGAGATCGGTAAAGGGATCTTAACTAGATGAAAAAATGGCCGAAGAAACCCTAGATCCAAAATGGAAAATCATGGTAGAGATATAAGGGATGCATAAAAAATAAGTTAAAGAGAGGATTGTAATGAAGGAGGTAAAGGGGTAAGAACCTTCAAGTGATACCCCTTCTAAAACATTAGACAAAATAAATCATGCTTGATAGAGAAAGGGAGAGAAAAATCCACTCAATGGTCCTGTTTGGGTTAAAATTGTTTGTAGATTAAAATAGTTTTTACTTAGTTTTTCATATTCATTCCACACATGTTAGATAACATTACACACACCAAATGTCTTTTTTCTAGGTGTTTTACCTGAACATATAGTATTGTGAAGAGATGTTTTAATGATTACTCCCACTTTCTAGCTCTCCCTTCTATGTGTGGTTCAATGGACAAGTTATGTGAATGTATTGGTGATACATGGTGTGGTTAATTCATAATAGGTTTTAATAACTAGTTTGGGTTGACCTAACTTGTCACCCAATTTGTATTGTGATATGGCCTAGAGGGATCCCCCACCCCAAATTGCAGATGCTACTAACTAGAAGTGAGGGTCAGATGTAATAAAATCGGGAGAACATACTATTGAATTAGAGTGAAATAATAATATTAGTGAACTGAACTGATACACATACAAAAACACCAGACTACACAAAAATTATTAATTGAAGAAAAATGTTTCGATAATTAATGAAATAAAACATTCCACATCATGGTCATGGTAACATGTTGACATTTGTCTTACATCAGGATAACTACACACACCAAATATAAAAAGAAAATTAAATAAAAAAAGGCACTGCCACCATCCATGATCTGACCACATAACTGATCTCCACAATTGTTAAACTACTCCATCTCAAAAATCAGGCTTCACACAAGAAACATCACATTATCATGCAATTTTGGGCATTTACATGGATCCACTATATCCTTTTCTCAACCTAAAATAAAACTTAATGTTACATAGGTTGAAAAATGAAACTCAAAAGGCCACCCATAATTGGGGTCCTAACATTTAATATCACAATATGTTTATGAAATAGGTGACATTTGAAACCTAGTAAAAAAATATCAAACAAAATAAGAAAAGTTAATGGAAAACATGAATAAATAAAATGAAAAACTAATAGAAAATAGGGAACCTTGAGTTCTATCCCGACACCCAAGTTATATTTATCATTACTCTGGCTCAAGCAAGATGTATTATAACATGTGCCTTACCCAGGAACCTAACACCAAGAGTATTTTAATGTAAAATCATAGCTCTAGTTGTCAAACACATCAAAATACATGATTTATGTACACTAGGTTCTCATCCTATGTGCCTAAAATAATGAATTATATCTAACGGGATCTGAGAATATAATAAAATAATATTAACTAGAGTTATAAACCTATATATAGACACAACTAGTTAACTTTTAAAATTATGGAAGTCTTATTGAATGAGATTGGTAATATACGGACCCACCATCATCAAATAAGATAATAATAGAGTCTCCCAGGTTGCATACACATCGCTTAAAAATATTACCCACTCCATGAGTACCTTAATATCTCATGACTATGAAACCCTAGTAGCCAAGCCATACTACTCCACTAGAATGGGGGTTTACTCTTCCAAAACATCCATTAGTTTCCAAAAACTATTTCACACTATCATACCATTATATCTAATAATAAAGATCAAACATAATGAAAATGAAAAATCTAGTAATATCTCTAATATATCACCTTACTTATAGAAACAAAACAAAAACTAACTCAAACATTCATAAACATAAGCCTCAATGAATCCTAGTTCTTATAATTCTTGAAACCCTCATAAAAAAGGTTAAAACCCACACCAACCGCCTTAAAAGTGAACAAATATTGAGGGAACCCTCCATGGTCCTCTAAACTACAGAATAAGAACAAAAACCCTTGGGTTTATTCAAAATATAAGAATAAATACCCAGACCAAGCCTTGTTGGCCTCCGAGGAACAAGCTATCCTTGAACAACACCAATCCCATAAGGGAGACATCAATGAGTAATATTCCTACAAGGGTATCCTCAATAGTCTCCTAAAACATATCTCAAGCTCTAATCAATGAAACCTATCTATAACTATCACCACACAGTTCCACCCTAGTTAAAAGTATCTAAGATACTTAAAACTTTAGAAACTACCAAGAAAAAATCATTATTAAATCTCTTCGATCGTGCCTTTTGAGAACCATCTAAAGGAACCTCTAAACTAACCCATTGGTATCCCTAAGGCTAGGACTTTAATGAATTAATGACTATTTCTATAACTCTATTCTTAACTCAACCATCAAAATTATTCTAAAATAAAATCATCAAAAGAATCCTCATAGAAAACCTCACACCACTCATAACCCCATTCATATAAGCTTTTATGAGGACAAGATTTTACTATTTTAGTAATTGTGGAAAAATTATTAGAATGGACTAATTATAAGTGAAATTATATATATGTGGTGAGAAACTAGTAAAAAAGGTCAACGGATAGAGTATACAGAATGTACCTCAAGTACACAATATGTACCACTAAAAAACCTCACAACTCATGTACCATGACCCATCCTAGGGTGTACAATCAGAATATTATGACCTTAACTCCATTTAAACTGTGTGTGACCCATATGTTGTTCCCATACATGCACCCCACATAGGGTATGGACAATAAAAATAAATGACCACTTGTCATGTATTATACACAATATTTATCTATTAACTATACACAAAAAATTTCAACCAAATTTGAGTGTCTGGTTATGTTCTAGAAATTACCTTGTGTCACCTCTACATGGCCTTCCCCAAATACAGGCATCATGTTGTCCCAATATTTTACCTCTCTCTATAAAATTAAAACACATTGTGTGTGTTTTGGAATCACATGTTGTGTGATCAGGTTTTATTAAATGAAAAACCCTTGTAATCACCATGAGGCCCCTAATTTCCATTAAAAACTATAGATTGACACTTTAGGGGTACAGAATAATATAAAAACGTGATGAACACTTAAAAAAGGTGCATTTTTTACTCAAAAGATATAATGGACTACCTTTGGGTGTAAAATTATGAATCTTCAGTTCTGATTCTATGTCTTCCAATAACCACATCCTGATCTACCTCATTGGATAACAATGATATTAAACCCTAATCCATATTTACTTTTCTTTCTTAGAAAAAATATATTTAGGGGAAAATATGAGATAATGTGAAATCATTTGGGCAATAGAGTAAATAAAATGGATGAAAATAAAATTTAAATAATGAAAAATAAAGGAAAAATGAAAATGGGACCTAGTCCTAAACTTGGTGTCCCATATGTGATTACACCTCAATTAAGTTAAATACCTCATTTTGAAATCTACCATGTAGTGATAATGAAAATATTAGGATCTATTCAAAAGATATCACAATTCAAACATGTGAATATTTCATATTTAATTAATTAAATACTAAATATTCCACTAATATTTAAACACATTAGAATTCTACCAATATCCTACCCTGTGGTAAAAACACATTTTATGAGAAAAAGTATAGTCATAAAAATTCTTAAAGATCTTATGATAATATAAATCTCCATTCCACACCTTAAAACAATATGTGAAAAGAAATTAAAATTTCCCATGATTTTATAAAAATATAATGATGTATTTGATTATAAAATCCCTTCCATAATGCTTCTCAACACTGATATTCCTTGGTTTTCAACACACCAATATAAATCACCCTAATAACTGGCACTCCCAATGCCTTCTCAACCATCTAATGATCAGTCTCACTATACCAAAGGTTCTCCCAACACAAGGTTCATTCATTCGTAACTGTTATGTTGTCCCAATCCATATGACTATAATTATCATTGCCTCATGAACGGAACCCCAAAATCCATGTTCCATACTCTAATCACCATTATAAAAAATGACTAGATGTTTTAAAATCACTCAAACCTAATCACCAACAAAAATCATTCACTGCTACCCATTTACAACTCTCATGGAATGACATCCCCCAAACTCAAAACCCAACTAAAAAAATCTCTACTACTAAAAACACCCAATGTTCTGATCCCCACTATATGTTTTACCTTACACCACTCCTCAATTTAAAACCAAGTCTAACTTACCCAAACTTAAATAAGACATATTTCTATAATCTCTAAATCAAGACCAGACACGTGACCATATGAGCTTGAACCCAACAAACAATGGATAAAATTCCCAAACTACTTACTATACTCCTCATGAAGTTTACTTTAAAAAACAAGAGCAACCTCCACACTCCTATTAAAATATAAGTGATCACCCTCATTCCAATCACAGACACATGTCATCCCACCACTTAGGAGCTGATAAAATATTATGAGAGACGAACCATACTCTAACTATAATACCTAAATCACACCAAAACTGATAGATATATGAATCTAGTTTGACATTAATTCTAAAACAAATGGTGAAACCAAGATCTCAAAAACCACTCCACATATCAACCCCAAGTAATCCTCATACCTGTAACACCCCAAAAAGATAATGTGTTAAATAACATGATGATATGACTCATGTTGACACGGTGCACCTTCTTTTCTCAGATCCTACATGATTAGAAATCCACAGTTAAGCATGGTTTTCCTAGAGCAGTGATTAGGATGGATGATCTTCTAGGAAGTTTCACAGGGTGTGTGTGAGTGAGGATAAAGCACTTTTGAAAAAACATGTGTTGTCTTGTGGGGACAATCATTAGTCATATGACGGGTTCAGGAATATGGGGGACCTAGGTTTTGGACCACGTGTCTAAGGTAAATCGGTGGTACATGGTGGGCCATGAACTGATGAACATGTTTAGGAAGAGTGTATGTGTTGTTACTAGGACCAAGTTGTTATATTTTGTATTACAAGTGGTTCCCAGCATTAAGTGTGGTGCACTGCCTGAGTTGAGATGTAGGTCCCACCATGATGATGTTGTGCTCTAAGGGGGGTGAATGTAACACCATATAATGATAAAGGATTAAATAAATAAATGACATGACTCATTTCAACAAATTTTACCTTCCTTTTTGGGAGCCTACCTAATCAGAACTCCACAGTTGAACGTGCTTGACATGGAGTAGTGATCAGGATAGGTAACCTTCAAGAAAGTATTTCAGGGTGTGTGTGAGTGAGGAAAAAGCACATTGGAAAGGGTATGTGTTTTCCTATTGGGATATTCATTAGTTATATGACCTGTTCATGCATGTGGGTGGGCCCCAAGGTGGGGACCACATGTCTGTGGGGAAATTGGAGGTACTTGGAAGGCTAGGACCTGATTACCATGTTAAAGCGGGGTATATGTGTTGTTACTAGGACAAAGTTGTTACATTTGTTTTAGAGGTGGTACCCAGCCTTAAGTGAAGTGAACTGCCTGAGTTGAGATGTAGGGCCCATAATAAGGACTTTGTGCTCTGGGGGGTGGGGTGAATGTAAAACCCTAGAATGATAAGTTTTTAAATGACTAAATAATATGACGGATGTCAACATGGTTCACCTTCTATTTCGTGAGCCTACCTAATTATAAATCCACAGTTAAATATGATTAACATGAAGTAGTGATCAGGATGGATGACCTTCTTGGAAGTTTCTCTGGGTGTGTGTGAGTAAGGGAAAAGCACATTGAAAAGGACATGTGTTGGAATGTGGTGACTGTCATTAGTTAGATGAACCTCTTGGGAGTGTGGGTGGTCCCCAGTGTGGGTTTCACAATGAGGACATTATTCTCTAGTGGGTGGGGGTGAATGTAACATCCTAGAATGATAAAGGGTTAAATGACTAAATGATATGACTGATGTCAACACGGTGTACTTTCTTTTTTGGAAGACTACCTGATTAGAACTCCATAGTTAAATGTGCTTGACATGAAGTAGTGATGAGGATGGTTGACCTTATGGGAAGTTTCTCAGGGCGCGTGTGATTAAGGGAAAAGCACATTGGAAAGGACATGTGTTGGAATATAGGGACCGTCATTTATTAGATGACCCGCTTGGGCATATGGGTGGGCCCCAGGGTGGGGACCACGTGGCTATGTGCCAATTGTTGGTCCTTGGTGGGCTAGGACCTAAATGATAAAGGTTTAAATGACTAAAAATATGGCTGATGTCAACATGGTGCACTTTCCTTTTCAGGAGCCTACTAGATTATAACTCCACAGTTAAATGTGCTTTTCATAAAGTAGTGATAAAGATGGTTGACCTTCTATGATGTTTCTCAGGGCATGCGTGAGTAAGGGAAAATCACATTGGAAAGGACATGTGTTGGAATGTGGGGAGTGTCATTAGTTAGATGACCCACTTGGGCATTTGGGTGGGCCCTAGGGTGGGGATCACGTGTCTACATGGAAACTGGTGGTACCTGGAGGGCTAGGACCTGACGACCATGATAAGGCGGAGTGTTTGATCTATCATTAGGACCCAATTTTTACAATACCTAACTAGAAAACATCTGAGGAAAACCAAAATCTTGGCACAACCCAATAATTATCCCTAAATATCCAATGTATCCTTTCCCTCATCAAGCCAGCACAAAAAGCTATATGGTATCTAACACATATGCCGACGCACAAAGACTCCACACATCCCTCGATGAATTTAATGAACTTCCATCATTAGTAAACAACCCCCATTAGATCCACAAGACATATCATCATATGGGAACCTGGTGGGATAGGATCTGATGACCATGTTAAGGTGGGGTGTATGTGTTGTTATTGGGACCGAGTTGTTACATTTTGTATTAGAGGTGGTACCCAGCCTTAAGTGCAGTGAAATGACTGATTTGAGATGTAGGGCCTAAAATGACTACATATTCTCTGGGGGGTGAATGTAACAACCTATAATGATAAAGGGTTAAATTACTAAATTGTATGAATGATTTCAACATGATACACCTTCCTTTTCAAGAGCCTACCAGATTAGAACACCGCTGTTAAATGTACTTTATAGGATGTAGTGATCAAGATGGTTGACCTTCTGGGTAGTTTCTCTGGGCATGTGTGATTAAGGGTGAATCACATTGGAAGTTGAATTTTTTGGAATTTTAGGAATTCCATTAGTTAGATGTCCCTCTTGGGCATGTATGTGGGACCCAAGGTGGGGATCACGTGTCTGCGGGGCAACTGGTTGTACCTGGTGGGCCAGGAACTGACGGCCATGTTAAGGTAGAGTGGCTGTGGTGTCACCAGGACCCAGTTTTTATAATACCTAGCCACAAATCGTCCAAGGGAAACCACAATCTCAGTGCAACTCAATATTTATCCCAAAATATCCAAAGTATCCTTTACCTCATCAAGATACCACAAGAAGCTGTATGGTATCCAACACATATGCTGACCCACAAAGACTCCAAACAACCATAGATGAATTGAATGAAATTCCATCATTAGTAAACAAACCCCCATTGGATATATAAGACATGTCATCATATGGGAAGAGCATGCCCCCAAGACCCGACGACCATGTTAAGGCGGGGTGTCTGAGCAGTCACTGAGACCCTATTGTTACAAATACCTAACCAAAAAACATCTGAGGGAATCCACAACCTTGGTGAAACTCAATAATTATCAAAAAATATCCCAGGTATCCTTTCCCTCATAAAGCCACCATAATAATAAATAGTGCATCCAACACTTATGCTAACCCATAAAGACATAACATAACCCTCAACAAATGGACTACATTTCCATCATTAATAAACTGTCCCGATTGGATCCACAAGAACTATCATCATATGGAAAGATCATGTAATAGGTATGAGGATGTACTATGTGATAAGATGTATATTTATATGTGACATATGTTGGATGTTTTGGTTATGGTGTGGTTGGACTGATTCCTTCATGAGATGATGTGCTCTCGGAGAAGTTGGGATAGGTAGGGCAATTGTCTAAACTATATCAAATGTTAAAGGATTGATATGGTATGTTATGACAAAACTATGGATGTTATTGAGATAACATATCATTTAAAATTGGATTATAAGGGTGAAAAACTAATGGGAAAGTAGTTTCAAGGTATAATTTTATTTATATTCTAAATTTTACATTATTTTACCAAGTTGTGTCACTTGACGAGTGATCCTTTGAGAGGTTGGGTGATAGATGACTCGATAGGATCTTGTTGGTTACATTTTTTTTCACAAAATCATTTACATGCTTCTACCACATTTTAAAAAGATGTATTGAATATGCTATAAGTGATTATATCTATTATATTAATCCCTATATATATAAACTTTCTTTTTTTGGATTACCAATGTGGTTTAGGGACCGCGCTCTACAATACTATTATTGAGCGTGGTCAGGGATGTGTGGTTGTTTCATATGAATTATATTTGGTATTTCTAATTGAATAACGGGTTTATCTAGAAAATCAGATAAAATTGATTATTTTTGGTTTTGGATTATTCTATAATATTATATTGATTGATGGATTTGATATTATTTTTCCATAATATGTGATGAAAAAACATTCTAATTAGATTCTTTAGACCAATAATAATAGTTTCCAACATATAATATATTTCATCTAGGCTTGGGGTCACTTTCATTCTCATTGAGGGATCAAGTGGGTTTTCTCCATGAGAGTGATCTGTGATATGTTCTTATTTAGATTTAATGTATTTATTTAATTTTAAATCATTCATTACAGATAAAATATGCTTCTCCACTGTAGAAAAAAATCACATTTATTATTTTCTATGTATACCATATTTTTATTCATTTCAATATTTTTTTTAAATATGTTTAAGAATTTATTAGGAACATGATCAAGATTAATTATTTCTGTGGGATCCAACTTTTTAGTTGAAGTACTTGTGTTTATATTAATCATTGATTTCTATTTATTCATCAAAAACAATTCTTGTATAAGAATCCATGACATTTACTTCAAATTTGTACGCATTGATATCTTATAATTTACATATGAATTTTCAATGTCTTTCAGGTTAACCTTATTTGGAAACATATTAAACACTTCATCGAGGATGTATAAAAATAATTCAATCCATTGTTTCTTCATGGACTAGTTTAGATTTTAATTCAAGCTGGTTTCATTATTGTTTTATGTACATGTAATACATAAAGAAGCCCATCATATATTCTTTCTGGCCATGGTAAAGTCATATCCAAATTTTCTTGACATTCATTATATATTTCATCTTGGAAGTACACTTCAAAAACTACTTATTTTATTTTACTCTGAGATAAACTTCCCTAATTTTCGCACTTATTTAATTTTTTATTGTGTCTTTATTTTCAAGTCAATTGGTTCATTATGAATGAATGGTAAAAAATATAAATATTCATAGCACTGGACACTTTTAATTCATATTTCAAATAAATTATCATGAGAATTTAATATATTCATGATAGGTATATTTTTCATTTTATATGAAAATTTCTTCTGTATAGCAGATCATGTTATAATTTCATGTCTTATACCCAATAACTTTATCATGCTATATTTTATATATTTTGATATGTTATGTCAATATTCAACATCCCATTTTTTAATAATCTATTAATAATTTAAATTTACATTGAATAAAACTTTTTTCATTAAAAATAGCCTATCAATATTGTAAATATTGTATACCTTTCTATCTTAGGATAGACCCATAAATATCATTATAATTTTTTCGTGATATACTCTTTATATTCGTACTCACATCCACCCTGAAACATTGATGAGTTTTTTTTGTATTTTCATTTTATCACTTCATTCCATATATTGAATTGAGTCATGTAATTATTGATGAAATAGTGTTGGTAAAACTAGAATTAACTACGTATTGTGTGATCTTTATCCAGAAGTATGTTGTGGATATTTCTCCATTAACACATATTACTTTTATATATTGGTAGGTTTCTTGTTTAAACTCTTCATGATTTCTCAATTATAATATTTTTATATGAAAATACCTTCTGAGGGTATTTTTATCATCCTCAAAGGATCTCAACATTTCATAAATTTCACTTTTTATAGTTTTTAGTTAATCATTTTGTTTCTTATTTTACAAAATTAAACAATTAAAATGATCCTGTATTTTCAATGTCTTAAATTGAAAATAAGAATATTTTATAGTCATTGTGATTTTATGTGATTTATATAATGCATATCTCAATTAATCAAGAAAATCCATAATAAAAAAATTACCAAAAAGACCCAAATAGAATTTTTATTCTGCTCCAAAAAATCATTCATTCTTATATAATATAGATTAATTCATAGATTTAACATATCTTGTGATAGTGTTATCATTTTATAAAAACTTATTTGATGTATAATCTATTTTATTTCTTTATCATTTTATATGAATTTTATAATCATGTATTCGATTGATCAATGAAAATAAATGCATTAATCCTCAAGAGGAATACACCTCTAATTATAATTTAACTCGCACTAGAGAACTTTTATAGATTTGATACAATCATTATCATCATATTAAGAATATGTTTCATTAATAAGATTAATAACAAATTATTTATCATAAATTACAAAAAAATGATTAAATTTAGGTAGTCGTAGTATATACTGATTCTATCTTTAGTATTTCATTATTTTTTATGTTTAACAATTCCTAAATTTTTTTGTTATTTGGTAGAAACATTTATTTTTGAATCAACTAACAAATACATAATACTTTAAATTTACGGTTCTAAAGAAACATCTTCAAATAAACACTTCATTAAAATAGGATAAAACATCATTGAGAAATAAAAATTAAATAAATCATATAAATAATGGTTAGAAGTGATATAAATTGAGATTCCCAATTTACCATTTATTCACCCAAGAGGGGGAATGTATTAGGGTGGTAAATTTTACTATATTCAATTTCGATATTCAAAAATAAACCACCTCTTAATATATAAACCCATGTTACCTATTTTTTAATATATTTTTTAATATATTTAAATATTACCTCACATACATCAACCAGATTTATTATTTAATGTAAAATGTAATATATCACATAATTATATTACAATGTTTGGACTCTTTATGGCTATCCCACTTCATGTTATATTTGGTTTTTATTCATATTGATATTTTTTCAAAATTCTTAATCATCAATTATAAGGGGTAGGGAGGTATAATACTCCACCTATAGCTATATTTTGACAAGGAATTCTATTTTTTGATACATAATTACAATATTCTATATGCTCCCTCAAGTTTAAAACAGTTCCCTACACCACTGAAGAATATTTCTATGTTCCTGTGGATGTTACTACTTCAAGATAAATATATATCATACCATAAATAGAATCATTGAAGAAAAATGGATAAATAAATTACTTTATAAATTTATTTATCCAGAAATATAAACGTTCCCCGATCATTCACAATAACTAATCATTGGATTCTATCAACATAATTTACAATATTTTAAACTACAAATGATTTATTATTGAAACTACATTCACATAAACATACATAAACTTCTCATTATATCTGACTTATATAATATTGTGTATCACAAAATCTTGAATTTATACCATTTTATTATAATTCTTATTCAAACAATTATTAATTTTTTGATCTTTTATTATTAATCTCATCAAAGTATTCTTATTCGTTGATATGCAGAACAGTCCTCTTCATAGAGTTGTAACAGGTTCTCAATATTCATTTTAATGACCACCATTATCTTTATTATTCTAACTTTTATATTTATAATCAGAAGAATATATGTTATATATAATTAATATAGAAAACAATACTATAATTTTTGGTATATTTATTCTTTAAAAAGACTATTCAACTATAACCCCTTGGTGTGCACCAATGATCTTAGAATCTTCAATTCACCACATCTATATGTTCTCAATAGTATTCTTAGAGTACCCTTTTTATTGCATTATAATTTTATATTAGGAAATGAAATATATATTAATTTCATCCAATGAATATAGTAAAATTATTCAAATATTTATTCAAGAATAATCCTAGAAAATGTTCAATATCCACACATTTATGAAAGAAATATAGAAAATATTCTATTGTGGTGCAGAACATCCTCTTCCAGGGAGATATAATGATATTTTAAACAAATAATATGGATTTATATAATTCCCTAGACATCACTAGAGTATTATATTCCTCTTTTCATTATCAATATCATCTTATCATGATGAATCATAAACCCAAAAATTACATTTAATTATCCTTAAAACATTAAAATCATTACCTTATTTATTACGCATGCCAAGTATTACGATTTTTCGATATTATATTCTATTATTATCATATTTTTTACTAAACCTATATATATTTTCAAACAATTAAAGTATATTTATGAAATATAATTTCCTATGTGTAAATTCTATAATATTTCAATATATCTTACAAAATGAGTAATATAATTTCTTTTTCAAAATATTTTTTGAACACAATAGAATATATTACACATTCTCAAAATATATTATCTATAATTATAAATTATTTTATTTTTTAATTTCTTTAAATTGATTTATCCAAATATATCACATAGGAACTAAAATATGTTTTGTATCTCAGAAAATCATTTCTATAGCAATATTTCAGTGAATTTTAACCAATTTCTTATATTTGGAATAATATCATACATGTCAGCCATGCCTAGTCCATATTTTTCCTAGACATGAAAAAAAATATTATGCAACACTATGACATAAAACAAATCACTAATTCTCCACTTCAATGAAAATATTATATATTACATCCCTTTTTAAATTTTATATGTTCGTAGTAGATCATTTCTTACATATAAATTACATTGTATTATGTGTCATAGTGAATTTACTCCTTTAACATTTTTTTATACACATAAAAAAATTCATACACATTTTCCTAATAAAATCTTATACCTAATGTAAACCCATAATTATCTATAATTGTACACTTCAGTAGTTAGATTACATATACAAAGAGGTTCCAAACAATGTTAAATTTATGTACTTAGTAATGTCACACATATGAATTTAAACATAACCAACATTTAATATTAAATTCAGAATTTACGGAATACTTCAAATAATCTAAGAAATGATTAAATTTTCTCAAGGAATCATAAAACCACTCCAAAATATTTTAAATGAGTTTAAATTTCTGGGAAGAATATTTGAGAATTTCCAATATTCTTATGCCTAATTTCAATTGACATTAATCTTATAAGAAAGTCTCCATGAGTATTTCTAGTGTAACATCTTCAATCAATATTAAAACACATCCAACTAAAAAACATCATATAAATTATATTTATCAAACCATTTAGAATATTAAATGTTTATTAGTCTATGTATTGTTTAATTTAAAACCAATTTCCAGATCTTCCAGTATCATTAATAATATTTTAGAAAACACAGGTTACAAGCATCAAAACTTATTTAAGACATGATGACGTACTCTATAATATTCATATTTTTTATATGTTACCATGATTTTGTTTTAAAATGTATAGAATAAATCTGAAATATATTTCCCATTATTTAGGGAAACACATTCCCACATCTGCATTAGGAATCCACAATCACCTAATAAAAATATAAACATATTTATTGAAAAAAAACTACTATATGATGGGAGCCTCACTATAATATAAAGGTATAGTATTTTATTACCTACTCATACTTAATATCCCATCCCTTAGAAGCTTTTAATAATGTCCTTAGAAGTTATGTTTTACCTTTATTCTAAATATGTATCCTTATAATCACATTTCTTTTTTGAGTTATAAATATTCTTCTATTACACTTGATTAAATGAAATAGCCTTCATTTAAAATAAATTAATAATTTGGATAATGGTAGTAATATCCTATTACATGAAAGATTCATCTGGCTCTAACTTTTTTTTATCAAATAAAACAACATGAATAAATTTGTTGCACTAAACTACAGAGGTAATTCTAGCCGATAAGTCACAAATTTTATTTATCCATTGACCATGAAGGTATAATGCATAAAGGTGAAATATTATCATAAAATTCTTTTCACTGTTGACCCAATTCATAGATGAACAAAATAAATAAATCATCATCAACCTAAAATTCCATGGGTATACACCTATAGTTAGTATAATACATTCCATTAAATTATATTTTAAAAAACTTTTTCCCAATAAAATTCACCCATTTTATAGTCTCTTGAAAATTCTAGGATCAGTCAACAATGAATCCTTCACCTATGTTTATAATAGTTGAGACCACATGCCCTCCGATACAGTTCCATAAATTGATATACCAATATAGATTTCTATAATATTTTATTTTTTATGACCTTTAAAAGTGTTGAATGGTCCACCCAAATGCCTCTATAATAATGGATGTAATCTCATAACATATATTATATAGTCTGTATGGTAATTTAAAATTATTCATATGTCTGATGGTGATATGTTTTTCATATATCCATCAAGAACCCAAGAGATTATTGGAATCATTCCCAGAATTGATTATCAAACAACAGTTTTTTGGTAAAACATTATGATAGTTATAACCACATGATAAATTATAATTTTTTTGATATAAATATTTTATAAAAAATCAATTATATTTCCCATATTGATAGTTAGATTGCATGTTCTCTTGGTTAAGTGATCCATAATTACCCATACTATATTCTTTCCTTTTAGGGAGTGTGGTAAGATCATTATAATATCAATAGATACATTATTAAATTTCAATTTAGTAATAATAAGTGGTTGTAACACAATATAAATTCATTTTTACCTTTAATTAAATGTTAACAAGTAAGTTATCAAGAGTCATATCTTGGGATGACCCTATTCATGCCAAGAAACTAGAATTACCTATGAACATCCTATAACAACATGGATACTAATGAGTGTAATCTTAATGATACAAATTATATTCCCTCATAAACTCTTCCCACATGATAATAGTGACCATCACTCATTAATTTATATAGTGGAATGAACATGATTCCTGAAACTATCACTCCATGATTTCCCCACCCATGAGTGTCTATAGAATTTTTATAAAATTTAAATCAAGTTCTTTCAAATAAATCACCCATTAAACAACTATGAATTCAATATTAATGGGGTATAAATATATGTAAACCTAATAAATAACAATATTTAACTGTATTTTTTACAATATATACATAAGCCTCCATTCAGCTATAATTTATTAGACTTTATGAAGTTTAGACAATATACTTGTAGTTTTTTCTATAATATTTACATTATACTAATAATAAAGTTACCAAATCAAAGTATTATAGGTATTTAATAAATTAAATCTTCCTAAAATTTAGATATCTTTTTGAAAATATATACTTAAAGACATCAGGTAAAGTAAATACTAAGAAAATTTCATTGAATGAGTTATTTCTTATACATTAATCAACATGTAACATTATTGGTGGCATCAATTAAAGGGTTTGGGTAATTTAACTTATGTAGTTTAAATTTAAATAAACCATGGGACACAACAAAAATTTTCTAGAAAAACACATTTTTGGGAAAATAGAATAGAAATCAATGTAATAATTTTTTTTCACATAAATCAAAAAAACATAAATTTTGTATGTTTCAACTATGTCTTTTAAATACTAAAAATACATTTCACATAGATATTACTAGGTATTAATTATACCCTTGTAATTTTATGTTTTCAAGGTACATATTTATGTGAAAAAATAAAATGAATCAATGATAATACCCAGTAACACCTATGAACCTCAAAATATCAAAGATGTTCATAGGTATATCCCAATAAATTACTGCTTCCACTTTCTTTAGATCGACAAAAAACTATAGAATGCGAAGACACCTATCTTATGAATTTATCTCCAAGAATGAAAAAATGAAAATTTTGAGAGATATAAATATTGATTATAATTACTCAATATTTCAAGATCTAGTTGAGGATTACTGAAATTTTCTTTCTATGTTTTGGAATACACAAGAATGTCAAACAAAATGTTCAAAAAAATTTAATGATGAAACATATGAATGCCCATATTTTTAAGATCCATAAAATTGAAGTCACATTAATTAAAATAAAATTTATGACATGGTATTTTAAATTCATATTCAAAATATTAAAATAAATATATATATTATTATAAAGTTTTATACATAACTAATGATAGACGAATATCAAATCCATCATCAAATTCAATTTTCTCATCCTTTAAAAATAAAAAATAATAATTTTTAAAAGTATTGATTATGAATTCTTGAAAGTTACTTTATTTAGTCTTTGATAAAATATACAGAGACATATAATTCAATCCGATTAATATTAGAAGAAAAATATAGTTCCCCAAGGAAAAGTACTCATTTATGTAAAACCCTGAAACTCTATATTTTCAAACTTCTTTTTAATTATCTTATCTCTTTCAATGCCAATTGATATAAAAATATAATAATTAGCTAAATTATTAGAATCATATAAATTAAAAACTACAAATTTAAATTATGAGGAAGATTAAAAAACATCAAGGAACACATTAGTAATGAAAAAATGAAATGTGGAAGTGATTTAGGATTAATTTTTTCAATCTATATAAGAAATAAATATTCCACATAGAAGTAATGATCAACGAAACAATATTTCCTTTAATATTATCCTTAAATAAATAATACATTAAATAGTGTGTTTTAAAAATTATACATATCAATAATTAAAAACCTTGATATATATATATATATATATATATATATATTAATAAATATCGATGTTAAATATTCCTATATAAATTATTGTAGCCATATCAAAAAATAAACATATAAAGTAAGAATATATGGTATCAAGAAGAATAATTATTCCTTATAATTACAATTTGTTCAAAATTAGAAGGGAGATAGCTTTTTTAGGGGATTACCTTGAGCATGACCACGAAAAACTCGATCAATTACTGTTTAAGAAAACCCATCTATGGGAGGAGTTCATACTTATAGAGATTTTTACAAGATCCATACTATTCGATCTGACACCTAAAACTACAAGTAGAGCTCATCTAATACATATTTCTTATGTGAGGATCATATGGGTCTATATAATTAGAATTTAGTGTTAAAGAAAAATGTAATAAAATCATTATATTTATAGATATATCATAAATTTTTATACATTTTAAAAATACTTTTTTTCATAATTTATTTTTATCATTATGTTTTAATTGATAGTAGAATTTTAATTTTGGGTTGTAAGTTTATTTTTAATGAATAATAATAAAATATATTAACACTAGATTAATTGATAATATATATGAAAATGATATTAAATACATCAAAAGTGTTTTTTTATAACAACATTTTTTTCTATTTTTTAATTTTTAAATAAAAATATATATTATAAATCTTAGATTCTAAATTTTAAAAAGATAAAGTAATTTTTTGATTTATCATGTAAATACTGTTTTAATTTTTTTGGGTTTTTTCTAAAAATGTTAAATTTTAGGTGAGTAGTGAGGAATCATTTCTCAACAAATAAAACAAATGTTATGTCATTATTAGTGTAGAAGTTATAATTTAAAATTTATGAATCATTTTTATGTTTATTAATATGTATTTTACAAGTGAATTTATAATTTAAAAAATGTTATTTATAATTAATTAAAAAATATTTTACATTTTATAAATTATTTTATATTATTTTTTTACAAAATATTATTAATACGTTATACATTAGGAATTAAAATGTTAAATTTTATCACCGTTAAAATTGAAACAACTGGATTTCAAATTTGAAACTGTATGTCCCAAATTATGAAATACGTCCAATTTTATTTTATGTAATAAAGGATAAATTACTAATGTAAAAACTAGTTTCCTAGGTAAAATCCTAAATGGTAAAAATTTGTAACCTAAGTGGTAAAGGGCCTAACATGTTAAAATAATTGTTAATTTTTTTTGAGGTGTGGATTAACCATAAAACGTTTTATTTCTATTATTACCAATTTTCAATTATTTTTAATTCAGATTTATATCCCATTATAGAAATTTTTTCCATTTTTAAAAAAAAATCATCCCATTTCTCTTAAAATAGTGGATTTTCTCTCCTCATAACCACTAACACCAAAACCAATTAGTTTTTGAAAAAAAACTCTAACAAAAACTCTCTTAAGAACTATAATCCACCTTGGTTAGGTTTTTTCCTTCTCATAAGAACATATTCAAAGGTTTAATCTCAATCACAAATGAGTTAATCCTAGTAGTAAGGTATAAATTTCTCATCTCTCCCCTCTCATTCCATATTCTTTGTTGAATTGTCCTCTCCCCAATGATTAATTTAATCATATTATAATGTTAAAATCAATATCATTTTTACAATTTTATGCTACTATAATAATTTTACAAGAATTAAAGACCCCACCCTAATCCATTATGAAAAATGAAAACATAAATTTTTCATTGTGTAGACTACCACATCCACAAAAAATATGTTTAATTTTTCATCTCCACATTTCAAGGATAATATTAATAATGAATTTAATATATAAATATGATATTTATGAAATAATTTATATTTATAAATAACAAACCATATTAATTATTTTTCCCACTCTGAGAAAAATGAAATTGTTAACAATTCATACATGTGGACTATTGTCGCCAAAGAAATATAGTTATCCATTTTTTATTTCATCACCACCATTCATGGATGGTAATGAGAGTGGGTTTAATGGAGAAATACAATTTTTATATATTAATAATCTTATAGAATGATGAATTTTATAACTGTGTAATAATATTAATGATAGGCTATAATTATAAAATTAATAGTCTCAGAAAAGCAAACTATGGAGAAATAAATGTGTTCATATTATTTGAATTTTTCATGTACATTAATTACTTTTTTAATCCTCGAAATTCTGATATATGAAACTATAAAACTTTATCTATGACCATTTTTCTTCTTGTATGTTGATATTTTAACGAAATCACCTCATAATCATATATTATTCATGGAATGCTCTTGTTTGGGATAGTTTGACCACATACTTGAACAACACCACAAGATTATATGATGGAAGAATATGAAAACAAAATTAATGGTATAATAATACATTAATATTTTCAAATATTTTTTTGGTATTGGTTTTTGAATCAATACATAAATATTTACCTATATAATTAAGAAAACACCTTTATCGGTTTTAAAAAATCATTGAATTGTGCTTATTATCGATTTCATATTCATGGATAAATAATAAAAAACCCATTAAAGGAAATTTATATATCATAAATAATTAAAATTCATCAATTATAGTAAAATTTATTAAATTTGAATGTTCAAATTTGGTATAAAAAGAATACTGACACCGCTCCTATGAAACTAGCTAGAACTGTTAAAATAATGAACACCCAATGTGGGGAAAAGGTGAAAATACATGATATATAGAAAGATTATAAGTATTTTTAGGTTTTAATATGGCTCTAAAAATACTTATTATGATTTATATGTATTTTACACAAGAGTTTAAAGTACATACATGGAAATCAAAGGTTATGTTAAGGGAACTATGTCTCATTTTCAACTCCATAGGTCGTATTTGAAATTATGTACCAAAACATATTTTATATAGTTTATTCACCACATAATTTATTTAAAATATTAATATATATTCAATTTAATGATATTTTTATGTCCATTCATTGATATTTCTCTCAAACTCTTTTGACTCTTTATTTACCAATTCTGTAAGAGTTTCATTTACTTAATCTCCAATTCATGGGGTCACTGTATTTCTTACATGAACAATATTTTAATGTTTTCATTGATCCTATTGGGTATTTCCCATTTTTATTTGCGTAAATTAATCCCCATCATAAATGAAAAATTATATGATAACGTTTTTTCCCAAATAAAAGTGTATCATTGTTAAGAATATCTCTCATTCTCACTAATTAATATTTTATTCGTTGTCTATATTTTCCTTACCATGAAATTATATTATCATTTTGGGAAAGCTAATACTAATTATTTCCTATTATTCTCATAATACTATTTAGATATTTTAAAATATAGTGTTTAATATTCTTTTTACAATGCGAGTTTTTGAACTAAGGTATTTATAAATATTAAATAATTTTTTTCCATCTTTTCAAAATCAATTTATTTACCTCCCAATACTTATTTCTTATAGAAATTTTTTATTTTAAAAAATATTATATTTTAATTCCATATAATAATCTTTTGAAATTTATTTTATTTTCCTCAATTTTCTTCTTATGTAATTTCCACATAATCTTTTATGACAATGTTTAAAAGGTTTTGTTGAATGTTTTATATTTTTACTCTATTTCCTATACGATTTATCTATCATTAAGTGGGGTTTCAAAAAGCCTATATATTTTATTATGATATGGTTCATTTCCAAAAATAATATTTTTTATATATCTTATGATGCATTAAGTTTATATTTTGTGATGCTTCCGAGATGTTTAAGAAACCAATTTTTCTTTTAATTAGTTATGTAATTTTTATTATTTGTTTTAAGAGGCACACAAATATATGGATTATGGTGTGTGGGATCTTATATCTTTATCCAATGAATTCTTTTATGGTTATATCACATGATATATCTAGGAGTGGACATAATGAGTTTGTTTACACAGGTGTGGTCATAATGGGATTGCACATATTTGTTTTGGTGTGAACATAATGAGTTTGTTCCCATAATATTTGGCATATTAGGTTTTATCCCAACGATTTTTTTATTTCTATGGTTGTTTCACATTTTTTAGACATCTATCATGTTATGCCACATTTCTATGTAGTTTACCGTGTTATGTAATATTTCTATTCTTTTATTTTATGTTATTCTAAATTTCCCATTTATTTATTATGTTTTAACACATTTATAAGTTTCTTATAATGTCATGCCACACATCCATCTTTAATATCATGTTTTTCCAAATTTGCAAGATTCACATAATTTTAATTAAATTTTACAATTTCATGATAACACCCTATTTTTAAATTATATTACTTTTTTGTATCATGCTGTAATGTTTTATGACTACTGATATTTATTTTTCACCAATTCAATAATTTTTATCCTTTATTAATGATATAGTTATGGTATTATATTTCAATACCATGATTTATAACTATAATATATAAAAATTTAATATATTTTATGGATACTTATGTCTTCATCAAGTTCTCATTCAAGTTTATAATTAAACAAAATATCATATTTTCCCCCTTACTGGGTGTATGATCTGACAACCTTTTTTAAATTTACATTCCTCAGGGTATGAAGATGACTATATCATTTGATATTTCTAGAAAGGTTCTACAAGGGCACTATTATGGAGATGTGTTTTCTCGTGTTGTAAAATAATTTTTTTATATGGATAAAAACTGAGAAATGAAACTGTTTGGTCCTTATGTTGTGTAATTTTTTGTGAGTTATATTATTTAAATTTTGAGTTTAATGTATTATTTTGGCCAGGATTATACTGGTTCACTTTAGTTGGTATTAGAAAAAAATTTAGTGTTTTTTGGTATTATTTTTGTAATTTTTTGGATTAATTTTGGGAACCAAATTGAAAAACCCATAGATTATTCTATGTATAAGATGATATTATGAAATATTTTAAAAATATTCAGTTTATGGTTTTATTGATAAATAAAATCCTTAATAGATATTAAATGTGGATTTAGGATCTAGGATAGGTGTACCATGGGGTTATTATTATGAAAATGTTGTGTTGGGTATTAACTCATCAATCACCTGATACACAATATAGAGGCATAACTACACACCAGGTTTGAAAATCCCATGGGATATGATTTGGTTGTTCAAATTCTCTATATAAACCACTATAAATGAATGATTTCAAAGTAAAATTGAGGTATTAGGTTGAGAATCATAAGATAAACAAACTTAAATTAACCTAGTTACATATAATATTGATATATTTTGAACTATATAAACTAATAGATAACATTATAATTTAATTAAATAAGACATTTTAAGGATGAATTACTTTTATGGTTTATGATAATAACTTCATATTGTTCATTTTTTTCACTCATATCATCCCTTTAGGTTTAAGTAATGTATTAAACTAGAAATAACCATGGGTGAGAGGGTTTATGTGAAGATTACCTCAACGAGAAGCCCATCTGAATGAGATATGGAGTGAGAAAACATATGGTTATGACAGACAAGATATTATGAAACCTGATTAAAAATAAAAACATATTAAAATATCAAAACAAACAAAAAAAATATAATTATAGATTCTTATAAATGATAAATTAAAAAAATATAAATAAGGAACACATATTTAATTTATTATATGTTAATTATTTTGGGAGAAGAACTAGGGGAATTTACACAGGGGGACGAGAAATTGATTTAGTTATGGAAGAGGGGTTAAGTGAGCAGTAAACTATTCTCAGAAAATATAGAGAACAACTAGAACATTGATTTTGGAAAACATTTATCCAAAATCAACACTATTATTATAATTCCTTAGGTGTGAAAAACATGGAAATTAACCATGACATTTTTATAAATCCATGGATGAAGAGAATGATAGGTGTGAGAAATAACCACTACCTAGGGAACAAGGTGTTGTTTTTTCAATGACTAAAAAGAAGATGGATTATAAAAAAAATCATCCACTTTATGATTTGTAATAGAATATATTTACTATACTCACTCTATGTTTACTAGATAGTTTTCTATGTGTACTAGACTACTGATTTTTTTATCAAATGAAATATAACTGTATGTGATGGTTGCATTTAAAATTTTAATTTTATGACAATATAAATAATATTATGGTTCATTTAGATCAATTTGATGTAATCGATTAACTAATTCAATATAGTACATGTATTCAATTATTTATTTTAGATTACCTACAATATCCTCACTTTTTTAAAATTCTATTGTGGTGGAAAAAATAACTAGTAGCTATCATGGAGATATATTAACAACATTGAAACAAAAAATGATAGGAATGAGTCATTTTTGTCCTCATATATCATTACACCATGTTCAAATTTAAGGTTCTATATATCTAGATATATTAAAATAAACATGAAAACAGTGGTACAATAATTCATCCCCCTTTATCTCCACTTGTGCTATAGAATACAGTAGTTAGGAGAAAAATGATTCCCCTTAGGGACCCTGAGGTTGGGTGCTGTTTGAGAATAAGGTTCGATGCACCATAGTACATGAGCCCACGAACCATGTGTGGGAAACATTTCATTTCATGTATGGTCCTATTTTATCACCTGAATATCCACCCATAACAGATATAGTGAGGTGACCATATCCCAACACCCTTTATCCAAGAGGATTTTACAGAACAAAAAATGTATGGACTGGTGCATCAGGCAGGTGAAGAGATGATTTGTTATTTATTGAAGCTGGAAATTTAGGAAAGGAATAATATTAATAAGTAATAGTATCGTAAAATAGAGGATGATACTTTGGAATAGGTTGTGAGTAGTCCGAATGTGGATCTCAAAGATCCTTACGAGGAGGAGAAACATTATTTAATTACTTCATTGTTCAACATTATCATTATGATGACACAAAAAAGTTAAGAACCATAGGGGATGAAAGATATGTGTGTGGTGTGTAGATATTATAAAAAGGGAATAATATTTCATACCTTAAACAAATTTATGATTATCACCCCTGGATATCTAAACTATGAGCTCAAGGAAGAAAAAATAGTTCATAACACCAAAAAATGAGATATATTTAACTCAAATGGTAAATAAGGAACACAATATTGGGATTATTCTTATTATAAGTTAATATATTTTATTTATACTTCATTATAAAATTAATTTTTCATTCATTTTATATATAACCTTACATAACTTCATTAGTAATTAATAGTTAAAATTATGAGGATGCAATTTATTTAGCGGGAATGAAACAAACTATGATTTCATTAAATATTCCCCTTAAGGAAACAATATTCTATTTTTTTCACCCACTAAACCTATCTATAATTTATAAAAAATTGATATATTTTTAATATTAAATATGACTCTTAAATTAATTGGTAAAAATATAAGTAACTATATCATAAAATCAATAAAAAATTTATAAAAATGTTATCATAACGAGGATATCTTCTTTATGAAGCCCATTTTTCAAAATATAAAATGGAGGTATCTTCACTAGGATTTTACCTTTGCAAATCCCATTATATACTGAAGAATTTATAGTTTCTGAAAAATGGTATATAAGAGAAGTTCAATCTCATGGAGATTTCCACAAGATCTATGAAAGATGAACTGCCACCTAAAACTATAACCAGGGCCCAAATGATACATTAGTCATATAAAAATAACATAAGGTGTTATATATTTATAAATTAGGATTATATACAAATATAATTAAATAATTACATTCATAGATATATCCTTCATTTCTAAACATTTTCATAAGTATTTTTTTGAAAATTCATATTATAGCAAAAAAATATATTTTTAAAAAATTGGAATTTTATATCAAGGGACTAATTATATTTTTACGAAATAATAAAAAGATGTATTACCAATATATTAATTATTAATTTATAGTAATGATAACAGTTAATAAATAAAAATTAGTTTTTTTATAAAAAAATTCCTCTTTATTGTTTATAAAATAAAAATACTTATAAATTTTTGGATGATAACTCTAAAAATTTGAATTATGTTTTTAATTTATCATGGTTATTTTATCTTAATATAATTTTCTATTATTTTTTTATTAGGATTAGTTTTTTATGTGTGTAGTGAAAAATGATATTTTTAGAAGTAACATTCCTTTTACGATATTATTAGTACATTAATTCATATTGGATATTTTGGAAATATATATATATATATATATATATGTGTGTGTATTTTATAAGTTTATATATAATATTTATCATTTTTATAATTTATAAACCTATATTTAATATTTCTGGGAAAAAATTTATTTTAAAAAAGTTAATGCATTATACATTAATAATTTAAAATTAATTTTTATCACTTTCATAAATTAAAAATAAAAAATGGAATTCCACTTTTAAATAATCATATTCAAAATATATAATACGTTCGATTATTTGAGAATAAATAATAAATTACCTTTGTACAAACAAGTTAAGTTTGTGAAAACATGTATAGTTAAGATAAGTAACCTAAGATGTAAAAGACTTAACATGTTAAAAAAAAGTGTATAATTGAATGGTTGAGGAGTATATCAACCTTATATATTCTCTTATCTATAATACCTCAATTTTGGAACCTTTTTTCTTTAGAGTGTCTTCCCATTCTTGAATGGTTTTTTGTGTTTACAAAAATGCCATCCCTTTTAACACATAACAAGGTCTCTACTCTCATTAGTTTTCTTTACAAAAAACCACTTCGGTTCAAACTAAACTCTAACCCATCCTCCCCAAAACACTTCTGTACATCAAAATTATGTTTCTATATTCTTATAAAATCACCCCTCAAAGTATTAATCCACATTAAAATGGGGATAATACACGTATTGAGTTTCATATTTTTAACTGATCCTCCCACTTTTCTATTTCCATAGGTAAATTTATTCTAAATAAAGTATAATTTTACCATATTATACTAATAAAATCTATTTACTTACTATAATGTTATGTTATCATAATTATTTTTAAATAATTAACCACTATCCTCATATCCATTAATAAAAATGAAGATGTAATTTGTGTGTTGTGTGATATACCTCATCTATTACGCAACATGTTTAATTTTCCATAACCACCTTACAAGAATGATCCCAATAAGTAATTTAATATATAATTGTTATATTTATGAAATATTTTATATTTTGAAATTATAAATCATATTACTACTTTTTCCCTTACTATAGAAAATTGAATCCCCAACCATGTGTTTGTGTGGACTACCACCTCTATAGAACTTTCGATACAAAATATTCATTCAATCAATTCCTTCTATAGTTATTTATGAGAATAGTTTTATAGTATAAATATGATTTTTATGAATTTAATAAGGTTATGCTTATTAAAATTAAATTACTTACGAAATATATAGATGATAAAGATTATTTTAAATACAAACTATCTTAAATAAGAAAAGTAAGAAGAAATAAAAATTAATTCATATTATGTAATATTTACTTATCCATTATTTAATATTATAAATATTTCAAATTTTAGTATATCATAATTTTATACATGATATATGATGATTATACTTCTTGTATAATGACACTACAACTAAATCACCTCATAATAATCTCTTAATAAAGGTATATTCTTGTTTGGGTCAGTTTTACCATCTGTTTGAACACCAAAAAATTACATCATAGATTACTATTAAAAACTAATTAATGTTTTAATATGGTATAATTATTTAAATAATTATTTTGTTTTTATGGAATGGATTCATCAATCTCTAAGAAAACACCTTTCATTGTATAAGAAAATCACTAATGTGTTTCTATTGTTGATTTCAACTTCACGGATAAAGAATGAAAACTCCTAAAAGGGTATTGAAACTTCATAAATAATTAAAATTCATCCATTAAACTAAAATTAATGAACTTTTAGTGGTGAAATTTTGGACAAAAACACATACTGACCCCACCACTACAAAACTGGTACAAACAGTCAAAACTATAAACACCCGATAAAAAAACAAGTAAAAAATAACTAATATACATGAAAATTATAAATAGTGTTTGAAATAAATATAGTTTTGAAATTAGATATTAATACAGTTATGTTTTTAAACCATTTATTAAATCACATCCTGGAATTAATGATTAAAGGTAAGGGTTTCTTTCACTCAATTTCAAATCCATGGGACATGTTTAATATTGTGTACTATAACTTATTTTTTTATGTTTTACTTACTAAAAAATTGATTTCACATAAAAATTATAGTCAATTTATTATATTTTTATTTAAAATTAATTGCATTTATATTATTATCCTCTAATTCTTTGATTAGAAATTATATTATAGTTTCATCAAATCAAGTTTGGATTTATTTGGTCATATTACTTATTACATGAATATAATTTTCTTGTTTTATTCAATACAAAATATTGTATATTTTATTTTTTTACATTCTTTTATTAAAAGGGTAAAATAGTTCTAATCACCAGTAAAAAATTATTTGATAAATTGATTTGAAAAAAATAAATTTTCCCTTTTTGTAAGAACAACTCCCATTCATAAAAATGAAAAATTTCTTCCATGTCCATATTTTCTCTCCGGAAAAAGTTATCCCCTCTTTTTGGGTAAGAAAATATGGATTATTTTCTATGATTCCCATAATTAAATTTACTAATTCTTAAAAGTAATATTAAATAACTTTTTATGATTCGGGTTTTCCAACAATGGTATTCCAAAATATTTAAGAAATGGGATTTACATCCTTTATTAAATATAGAGTTTAATCCTACCCACCTTATTTTTGATGACCATTACATCTTATAAATTATATTTTATTTGGAAATATTTATAATATGGATTTTAAAATTATTTTCATTGCCTCCTAATTTTTTTTGAAATTAATATTCATTTCATTATTTATAACAATATTCAAATGGTTTTTATGTATTTTTTTATTCTAATATCCTATAATATTTATCTCCAAATAAGTGATATTTTCAATTATCATAATTATTTTTGTTTGATATGATAACATTTATAAAATTATAAATATGATATCTTAAGAAATATTTAGTTTAGGTTATGTGATGTTCTTGGATTGGTTGGGAAAATTGTTATTTTTACATGGTTTCATTAAGATATATTTATGACTGATTTTAAGTGCAGCTAAAATGTATATAAAATGATGGATGGGGTGCTATATAACACTCAAATGTATTATTATATGTTTATATCTCATTATATAGGTATCTGTTGACTTAATTAGTTTTTTCACATAGGGGTCGAAATAATGTGTTTGCTCACATTTTTATTCATGGATATAAAGAGTATATTCAAATATGCATGGGAATAATGGGTTTCAAAATCATTTTTTTCATTGGGGTTTTTTTGTTCCACATTTCAATTCTTTTATCATGTTATTCAATATTTCAAATTTATTTGTCATTTTTTCATCAATTACATGTTTTCTATCATGTTTTTTCATATTTCTATTTTGTTTATCATATTATTTCATAGTTCCAAGTTTCTTATCATGTTATGAAAAATTTCGTTGTTTTTTTATCATTTTTTTGAAAATAACTCATGTCTTTTTTCATTTCCTTGAAATTCCATGTTTACTTGATTGTGAATTATTTTTATTGTATTCCAAACTTTTACATCACACTCCAATATTGTATAATTTTTTATATATGTATCCAGACTTGTAAGATATTTTAATTATTCTTCAATGATCTACTTCTAATTTTATGTTTCTATATAAATATTTTGACTATCATATATTGTCTTATGATCTTTTTAAGTATTATTTTTCTTCATCATGTTCCCTTTCAGGTATATGATCCATTATATTATGTTATATTTTTTCCTTATTTTGTGTATGAGATCACATTTGTTTTATTTTTCAAAGGCATGAAGATGATTATATAATGTGAGATGCCTAAATGGCTATATAGGAGTTTGATTTTGGATAAATTTTCAAAAGTTCAATAAAGTAATAAGTTTATATAGATAATTATAAAAAACAAAATGTTTAAAGCCTTGGGTTGTGAGATTATATGAGAGATGCATTTTTAAAAAAATGATATTACTGTATTATTAATTTCATGTTTAGGTTAGGTCACTTTAATACCACCCATAACGTCCCACATTATAATAATTTTTATCGATATGGGTGTACAATATTCATTGAGCGATAAGATTGAAACTTACCTACCATAACAAGATATAAAATCATTAAATATGGTTAAATAGTAAAATCTGTAGATTAGATCAGTGATACTACTGGTGAGGGTTTAAAATTATAAGTGATATTGTAATGATCCCACCATAGGGGGCTAATAGAGGTAGAAATTATTCATCTTCTATCATTTACCTAATAAAGAATTGTCTCTCATAATACTCTGATATGTTTTTATCTCTAATTACAAGTATCACCCTAATAGATAAAAAATAAATAAATTAAAATAAATTGTATCAAATATAGTATAAAATTGGTATAATATACTTCAAGGATACTAAAAAAATATCATATTGAAATAATAACATCCTTTTTAAATAAAATTTCAAAAGAAAATCCTGGGAATGTAGAGGATCATTTTCTTTGGATGATTAAATACATAATACAAAAAAAATCCATGTTATTTTTATTACTATCATCATACATAATTCATGATCATATCATAAATATATCCCTACAAGAGATATTATCGGGACATATGTAAAATAAATGAGCGAGACATGATGTTGTAAAAGTGGATAATAAGTGGGTACCATGGAGATCATAATAATTAAGATAAAAATAGATAGTATTGGGGAATGACATGAAATAAGAAGAATTAAGGACATAATAATCCTATAATCATGGTATAAAGAAATATCAATCAAGGATATTTGGGGAAAACATAAAACATAACATCGTAATCTCAAGTGAAGGCTATTATCCATGAAATCCTATTATTATGGATCAAGATAATTATACAAAGCATATGTATAACATTATGGATAACTAGACTTGAATATATAATACACATAATTATATCAGGGGGAAAAATATTTAACCCATGGTTTAGGGGTCAAAATAATTCTGGTAAAACCCATTACTTAATAACAAGTCAATGTATAATTATCCACATACTAAAACAATACATATGGAATAATCATGAGAAAAAACATGAGAAGTGAATGAGTAATATAATTATGTCCCTAGGGAGAAAAAAATTATATATCATATATTTTCCTATAAAAATAATAGATTATGGTATTTTGGACATTGATAATTGAATCAAAAAAATTCAGGATGATATTACTAATGTGATTAAAAAATCACAAGAAATGAAAAAATAATTAGAAGTTGTAATTAAACCCTTATATTAATATTTAGATAAATGGATTAAGAACCTTTAAATTAGATACCCTTATATATTTTTCCTTAAAACCATGAATATAAATTAATAATAATTCTAAAAATTATGAATATTATCTATATCCATGAAACTATGTTCTATTAAATGTCGAATATAAGAAAAAAAATAATAATATGGGAGAAATATAAAACAAATTGGGGTTTATTTAAGAATTTATTGGTAATGAAATTTGAAAAATTAATATTCATAAAATATAAGGGGAATATAAACTAATTTTTTATATAGGAAACATTTATAAATAACATAAAATGAGATTTTTTTAAAGATATTGTAACAAAGTGGCATTTATTGAAATATTTTATTAATAAATATTTTTTATAGTTTATATTACCAGTAGAAACATTTTTATCTTGTATAACATGAATAAATGATTTTTTTTTCATTACACACAACACCACGTTTAAAAAAACACAACATAATATAAAAAAATTATTTTTTTATATTATAGTTATTACACAACTGTTGGAATGGAGGGTCTGAATATGAAAAAATATATTATGAAAATATGTAGTTTAAAACAATATATACAATGAATTGTTTTTTTAATAAATAATTATTAATTGAAATAAAAAATATTGGAAAATAAAAGAAATCATTTTCTTAAAAACTATTTTATGCGTAAAAACATGTTTTATCTCAATAAATTAAATATATCACTTTTTATGAATGATTTTCATTAAATTTTAATATTATATATTCAATAAAATCTTTTAATATACATATTATGTGTTTTATATGCATTATATAATAACAAATCTGATTTTTTATTAAAAACTATATTTTTCTAAAAAACATTTTTGGCGCACTTTGCGTACTTAATTTTGAAACTAAATTATGAAAATTATAGAAAATTTATTTTAAAAATTAAATTCATTTTTGGAACCATAATGTAAAAATTATTATATCACGAAGTTTTGAAAATGTTATAAGAAGATATATTTTTTGATGAATAGTGAAAATACTAGTTTTTCTTTAGAATTTCGATTTTTACTAAAGAATTTATAAACAATGAAAATATTTTTATATAATTTAATATCTATAATTATTTCTATTATATGTATATTAATATATTTTATGTAATTTTTATCAATTTTATATTGAATTATGATATAAATATTTTTTAAACTTTTGAACATTTTCTCTTTTGAAAATGGTGTTCTTATCACCTCTGAGATTAATATGAAATTATATTTCACCATTTAAGAGAATTGAATTTTTAAAGAAATATTAAACATTTTTAATCAAAAAATTATTATCATTAAAAAATTTAAACATAATTTTTTACTAAAATGAATATTCAAAACAATAAAATTAATTACCGCGGTTATGTTTAAAATGTGTTTACATGGGAGCAAAAAAATAAGGTATAAATTAACCAAGAAACTAGTAATAATTTTCATATCTCAACTTAATAATCTATAAGGTTCGATAATAACCTATTTTTTAGCCTTTTTGCATACAAAAACGTGGGTAAATATTATTCTTTTAAAAAATTCCAATTGCGTCCTCTCCCCCACTAATAAAAGCACACCCATCTCCTATCCTCTTTACACTTACAAAACCATTTGGATCATAAAATTACCACCCAAATTAATTATGTACTTACCTCCCCCCATATTAGTGTCCCTATTTTGGTTTGGAATCCCTTTTAAAAAGGCTTTAGTTGTAAAACTAAAGAGACTCTTTGAAGAAGAGTAAAAATTATTAAAATTCCATTTTTGTTTATTCCTTCTTCCAAATTTTTTAATATTATTCAACCATGATGATATAAAAAAACCAATATCTCCCATATATTGATATTTAATTATTTTAATTCCATAACCTAAATCCATCTCCACTTCTATAAATTGGGAAACATAACCATTGATTGGGTGTGTGACAGACTGCCGCTACAGAATTGTTGTTATTCATTTTCCATCATCGCATCTCAAATATGGATATAATGATATATTTAATGTTTATATAATATATATATATATATGATATTTTTATACTTATTTAATTATAATATAACACATACATTTTTATCTTGCAACCAGTTGAGAATAATAACATCGATGATGTGTACGACATACTACTTCCATGGGAACCAATGTGATGTTTTTATCCATTTACATTTTACATGTATGTTTTTAATAGTAGAATGAATTTATATTTATTATATATATATATAATAATTATAAATATTTAATTAATATATCATATATACATTCTTAATATCCATTCTGTTGGGGATATGATAATGTCAATCATGTGTACAGTGGACTACATCCTCACAAAGAACTGTGATTTGTATATCACTAACTATTTCATGAAAGGTATGAAAAATAAATTCAATAAATATATTATATATATATATATGAATTCATAATGATTCTATAAAGGTTAATTATTATTAACCGATCTTTTTTCCATCTATTAAAAAAATGGAAACAGCGTTCATGTAAAGACCCGGAAATTTCAAGGAAAATTTTTTCCTTAATTTTCTTTGGAATTTTAAAAAAATACGGTTTCTGACGGCACCTGATTCCGACGCCCGGTGTGCCCGGAATCAATTTCCGAAGTTTGGCTCGGGTACGTTCAGTGAACGAACAAGCGGGTTTTCCTATCTTTTGAACCGGTGCTCGGAATTGAAATCAGAGGGCACCGATGAACTCGCAACGCCGGTAATTGCTTAAGGGAACCTTTACAGTAGTTGCATTTGTGCGGGAGAAGAAGTTAATTAATGGGGTTTAATTAAAAAAAGTAAATAAAATTGTTAAATCAATTTTATTTCTTTTTCAAGTGGTTAGTTCTCCCATGGGAAGTTGGTGGTGGAGCCCACATCCACCCAACTTCCCATGTGTGGATAATTAAAAGGGTGGGGCCCACACGAACCCCCCACCTTTTAAATTTTCACTAACTCCCTAACCCCTCTTAACCCCTCACATTCCTAACTCCCCTATAACTCTCTTTCATTACTTTTTTTGAAAACTTGTGTTATTAATTAAGATGAGTTACTTAATTTCAAACTTTTGAAATTCAATTGGTAGGTTGTGTTAATAAAATAAGACTTAGTCTTATTTTATTATGTTAGAGCTTTGCAACCATGAGAGTATTGGAAAAGAATCTTCTTCTTCTTCTTCAACCTCGACGAAGAACGCGAAGAACACCATTCTTCAACGAAGAACTTCTCCGCCGAAGAACACGGTTCTTCCGCGACGCCGTATCCGTGACACGACGTTCTTCTTTCGCGTCGTCTCTTCCACGACGGTTTTCCACGACGAAATCACCGTCAACGACTTTGAATCCTCGCTTCGCGACATCGATGTTCTTCTGCGACGCCTGACCTCCGCGATGCTCGTCTTCCGCGGCTCGTTGACGAACACCGTTCCTGAACCCAGGTAGGGGATTATTATTATTTTATTAAATTATTTCCGTTCATGATTCTAGCATGTCGAACTTTGTGGTCAATCGACTAAAATGTTAACGTTTAACGAGAGGGGGCCGGACCGCACAAACACGGCCTAACCCCCCTCCTATGTTCATGATTGTTTCTTTGTGAATGAAACGGGATGGCGTGGTGTCGTCGCACCACGCAAAAATCGCTCGAAAAGTATTACGCGACGCCGTCGCGCCACGCTGAGAATTCGAACAAGAACGCGACGCCGTCGCGCCACGTCGAAGGAAGTCGAAGGCGCCGCGGCCGGAGCGGAGCCGTGGTGGAGGGGCGCGGTGTCATCGCACCGCGCTGGACGACAAGGGCCGCGGCCGGTTCCGGGCCGCCGGTGTCGGAGCCGGAAGGGGACCGGCACCCGCCGGTCCCGTTGAGAAGGAGTCGGTCGGCCAGGTCGGGCCAGCCGGAAAGGAGAAAACCGGGGGAATTAAATTCCCCCAGCCAGCATCAATGGACCCCCATAATGAAGGGGGGTCGTGGTTACACAAGGGGGGCAGGCGCCCCCCTCTTTCCAAAAGCTCGGCCGAAGCCGAGCTGGCAGCGCGCTGGGCGCGCTGCGCTGAGCCGGACCGACGCCTAGCCGGTCTGCCAGGTCGGCCCGCGCCCAACCGGGCTGGGCCTTGCCGGGATGGGCCGACCCGGTCCTGGACGGGTCGACCCGGTTCGGGCCAACCGGGGGGTCTCGGGCCAGGTCAGTCCGGGCCCAAAACCCCCATTACCAAACTGTTTGGGTTCAAATGCCCATAACTCGGGCTACGGACCTCCAAACGACGCGCCGTCAGCGGCGATGCGATTCTTGGATCGAGACGGTCGTTTTGGTATATCGCACTCAAGGTTTCGGAATACTTTGAGTTCGTCCGGGTTGGTTCGTACACAAAACCAACCGGGCCCTCGGAGTGGAAACGCTCATATCTTGAGCTACGGACGTCCGATTGATGTGCTGTCAACTTTTTTGAGTTCCTCTAAGTGAGACGGATCTTTTAGCATACTCCGTCTGAGGTTTGGATGCAGGTGGAGTACGGTCGGGTTGGTTTTTCCTTAAAAACCAACCGGGCCCCTGGGACGAAAAAGCCAATAACTCTCAGACCGGGCGTCCGATTGACGCGCCGTCTGTTGCGTTGAGTTCCTATTTACGATACAGAACATTTGGATACATCAACTCCGGACCATGTGTCAGTTTATGTATCAGCCTCTCGGCTCGTGGAGCGGACCCTCCCGGACGAGTTTGCTGTGTGCGGGAACCCTAGAGCTGGCTGCAACTACTGTTGTGACGACGACGACTGTACATAGATCCTCAGTGGATTCAACTACGACGATGATGAAAACAGTACGGGAATCCTCCATGTTTTCAGCAGTGACCACTACTGTACATCTAGGGATACATCAACTCCGGACTACATGTCAGTTGATGCATCGACCTCTTAGCTCGTGGAGTGGACCCTCCCGGAACGAGCATGCTGTGTACGGAAACCCTAGAGCCGGTTGATACATGACGACTGCTGATCGAACAACAGAGGTGTGCTTGGTTGTAGCGGCACAGGGGAGCGCTTGGTTGTAGAGGCAGACCCACGACAGAGGTGCGCTTGGTTGTAGCGGCACAGGGGAGTGCTTGGTTGTAGCGGCAGACCCACGAAAGAGGTGCGCTTGGTTGTAGCGGCACAGGGGAGCGCTTGGTTGTAGCGGCAGACCCACGACAGAGGTGTGCTTGGTTGTAGCGGCACAGGGGAGCGCTTGGTTGTAGCGGAAGACCCACGAAAAAGGTGCGCTTGGTTGTAGCGGCACAGGGGAGCGCTTGGTTGTAGCGGCAGACCCACGATAGAGGAGCGCTTGGTTGTAGCAGCAGCCCCACATTACCCGATAGGTGAAGCGCTTGGTTGTAGCGGTATAACTACTGTACTTGATGGAAAAGGAGTTTCCCAATAGCTTTGGGTTCAACTTCCTGAACGATTCTGTGTAGATCATTGCGGGGGTTAGTACCTACCGATCCTTTGTGGGTCTGACGGCTTAGATGAATCAGTGGCTACATCTGATCATCTCAATCGACTTTTGAAGAAGTATACTTGTGTGAGCTGAATCCTGTTTTCATTCCTGTGTGGATTGTGTTGTACTATCCTGTGTGGATTACGTTTTGCTTTCTTGTGTGGAATACGTATACTTTCCTGTGTGGACTGAGTTGTACTTGGGCTTGGAGGTTGGAGCGTATTGGATTTTTTGACTTAGGTATATGTATGGGAATATACCTAAGCAGTGTCGGATGTTACTTCGTGATTGTAACTTTACTTTGGGGTTTATCCTTTGTGGATTTTGGGAGACCTTCGGGGGTCTCGGGGTCCCTAATGAGTAGCTTATACTCACCCCTGCACGGGCTATGCTCGCACTACGTTGTGTTGGTTGAAGACGACGGACATCGTTTATCGTGGATGAGGCTTGCTGAGCAGGACGGTACCTGGAGGAGGACCACTGGGCGGGACGTACTCGGAGCGGACAGCGGAACCCGAGGAGCAGTGGATCTATTTGTACCCACCCTTCAGGTGGGATTTCTAGTGGATAGCTCGGCATAGCGGCTTTTACTTTTCAGTAGCTGTTTTCCCTTTCAGTTTTACTTTACAGTTGGACTTGTATTTCTGACCCCCTTTACTTTATGCACCAACTGTTGTACACGGACCCCGAGGACGGGTCGTGACAAATTGGTATCAAAGGAGTTTGGTTCTACCGCGAACTCTGATCTTTTCTATGTGAAGCAATAGTGTTTAGCGTATTGAGTGTGGTTATCAGTCCAGGGATTCCAGTGTTGGTGCGGCGGCCGACGTATCTGTACACCAGGACTCTGACTTCTGATTTCTGACTTAATGCATGAAAACATTGATTGCATGTGTGTTCAAGTTTTCTTTGTGATTACTTGTGTCAGCTCACCAGGTATACTGTTCTGACGGTGGCGCACCTGTTTCTTTTCAAGATGGCCCCACGACAGTAGCCAGCTAGGGTTCCGAGAGTTGAGTGTGACGACAGCCCACCGAGGGACGAGACCTCGGTGCAGGGCCCTTTGTCAGCAGTGGCACCGGTGGTAGCTCTACCAGCCAAGCCACCGATACTTTCAGCACCAGTCGCTGACGATGCACGCCGCCTCAGCACACTGCATGAGTTCCAGCACCAGCGACCACCCAGGTTTCATGGGGAGATGGACCCCCAGGCAGCTGAGGACTGGCTGGAGGCAGTCGTACGAGTTTTTAGGCTAGTGAGGACACCATCAGACCTCATGGTGATCCTCGCAGCAAGCCTACTGCATGCAGCAGCGGGTCGATGGTGGAGCTTGATGCTCCAGGTGCACGACGAGACATCTCTTCTCTGGACGTACTTTGAGAGCATCTTCCGCTCCGAGTTCGTCCCAGCCACCCTCTGTGCGGTGCGCATTCAGGATCTTCTTCAGCTGCGGCAGGGCAGCTTGACAGTGGCCCAGTACTCGGCGAGATTTACTGATCTCTCGCGCTACTCCACAGATATGGTACGAGACCCGTTCTTTCGGGCCCGGACCTTCGAGCAGGGACTGAGGCATGAGATTAGGGCTTCGATGATCTCCCTCAACATTCCGACACAGGAAGAGGTGTTGGAGAGAGCCCTTCTAGTGGAGAGTTTTCTCGCCGAGAAGACTCCAGTGACAGGGCCCTCCGCAGGACGGCCCGTAGCAGGGTCTTCTGCAGCGGGCAGTAGACAGATGACGCAGGGGTCCAAGAGGACTAGACCTACAGGTGGTTGACATCGTGACTCTAGATTGTTCGTACGAGGCACTCGGGGTGGACAACGACTTGCCATGAGGGGGTAGTGTTACTCCTACGGCGGGATTGGTCACATGGCTCGTGACTGCCCGACCCACCATACAGATGACCAGCAGATAAACGAAGGACCTCCTAGGCAGAGGCAGAGGATCGATCAGGGCGGGCCGCAGGGTGCAGGCGGACCAGGCAGAGGAGCTGGTCAAGTAGCAGATGGTGGGAGACACTTTGAGGTGTTGCCACCACCACCACCAGGAGGTCCGCCCCGACCACAGGGAGTTGGTGGACATGCGAGATCTCAGCTTCAGGCAGCTGAGGCCTTCGATCATGGAGCTCTGGGAGCAGATGGACAGGAGAGGAACTAGTGGATACGTCTTTTGTACTTCTAGTTCCTTGTCGCTATTGTGTAGCGTCTTTGTATTATGAGCTGCAATATTAAAAGACGCATACCTTTGTGATGTTTTCCTTCCTGTCCTCTTTTGTGTTGTTACTAAGAGGTTCCAGTTTTGACTGTTGACTTGACCCTCACTTGTGAGACATCTACTGGAGGAGACCCAGTTACCACACACTGATGCCGACAGTGTGACTCAACCCTTGGAGGTGAGAGTAATGGTTGGATCTCTTGGTAGTAACGTTGAGGCCTTACGACGTCATCCTTGGTATGGATTAGTATCATCCATGTCAGGATTGACTGTATTAGGAAAAGAACATGGTTCATCCAAGGGATGAGACCGGATTTCTCTTATCGGCAAAGAAGATATCATAGCAGCTCTTGTGGGACCAGAGGTGGTTCAGGCCATGATAGAGAAGGTCCAGCTCATCCAGGAGCGGATGAAGAAAGATCAGAGCCGACAGAAGTCTTTCGCTAACAGGAGGCGGAGGCCACTAGAGTTTGAGTATGGCGACCACGTCTTCATGCGGGTCTCACCCCGACGTGGATTACGGAGATTTGGCCAAGGTGGCAAGTTGTCTCCATGCTTCATCGGACCCTTCCAGGTCCTCAGAAGGATTGGCGAGGTGGCTTACCGTCTAGCTCTACCGCCTTTGTATCCCAAGTTTGTGTTGAAGCTTTATGGGGACGTAAATCCCTGTGGTGGGAGTATTGTAAAGACCTGGAAATTTCAAGGAAAATTTTTTCCTTAATTTTCTTTGGAATTTTACAAGAACGCGGTTTCTGACGGCACCTGATTCCGAGGCCCGGTGTGCCCGGAATCAATTTCCGAAGTTTGGCTCGGGTACGTTTAGGGAACGAACGAGCGGGTTTTCTTATCTTTTGAGCCGGTGCTCGGAATTGAAATCCGATGGCACTGATGAACTCGCAATGCCGGTAATCGCTTAAAGGAACCTTTACTGTAGTTGCGTTTGTGCGGGAGAAGAAGTTAATTAATGGGGTTTAATTTAAAAAGTAAATAAAATTGTTAAATCAATTTTATTTCTTTTTCAAGTGGTTAGTTCTCCCATGGGAAGTTGGTGGTGGAGCCCACATCCACCCAACATCCCATGTGTGGATAACTAAAAGTGTGGGGCCCACATGAACCCCCCACCTTTTCAATTTTCTCTAACTCCCTAACCCCTCTTAACCCCTCACATTCCTAACTCCCCTTTAACTCTCTTTCATTAATTTTTTTGACAACTTGTCTTATTAATTAAGAGGAGTTACTTAATTTCAAACTTTTGAAATTCAATTTGTAGGTTGTGTTAATAAAATAAGACTTGGTTTTATTTTATTATGTTAGAACTTGGCAACCTTGAGAGTATTGGAAAAGCATCTTCTTCTTCTTCTTCAACCTCGACGAAGAACGCGAAGAACACCATTCTTCAACGAAGAACTTCTCCGCCGAAGAACACTGTTCTTCCGCAACGCCGTATCTGCGACGCGACGTTCTTCTTCTGTGTCGTCTCTTCCGAGACGGTTTTCCATGACGAAATCACCGTCAACGACTTCGAATCCTCGCTTCGCGACGTAGACATTCTTCCGCGATGCCCGACCTCCGCGACGCTCATCTTCAGCGGCTCGTTGACGAACACCGTTCCTGAACCGAGGTAGGGGATTATTGTTATTTTATTAAATTATTTCCGTTCTTGATTCTAGCATGTCGAACTTTGTGGTTAATCGACTAAAATGTTAACGTTTAACGAGAGGGGGCCGGACTGCACAAACACGGCCTAACCCCCCTCCTATGTTCATGATTGTTTCTTTGTGAATGAAACGAGATGGCGTGGTGTCGTCGCACCACGCGAGAATCTCTCGTCAAGTATTACGCGACGCCGTCGTGCCACGCCGAGAAGTCGAATAAGAACACAACGTCGTCGCACCGCGTCGAAGGAAGTCGAAGGCGCGGAGGCCGGAGTGGAGCCGTGGCGGAGGGGCGCGGTGCCGTCGCACCGCGCCAGACGACAAGGGACGCGGCCGGTTTCAGGTCGCCGGTGTCGGAGCCGGAAGGGGACCGGCACCCGCCGGTCCCGTTGAGAAGGAGCCGGCCGGCCAGGTTAGGCCGGCCGGAAAGGAGAAAACCAGGGGAATTAAATTCCCCCGGCCAGCATCAATGGCCCCTCATAATGAAGGGGGGGCCGCGGTTACACAAGGGAGGTAGGCGCCCCCCCCCCCCCTCTTTCCAACAGCTCGGCCGAAGCTGAGCTGGCAGCGCGCTGGGCGCACTGAGCTAAGCCGGATCGGCGCCTGGCTGGTCTGCCAGGCCGGGCGGAGCCCAGACGGGCAGGGCCACGCCCAGCCGGGCCGAGCCATGCCGGGCTGGGCCACGCCTATCCGGGCCGGGCCGACCCGGTCCCGGACGGATCGACCCGGTTCGGGCTAACCGGGGGGTCTCGGGCCGGGTCAGTCCGGGCCCGAAACCCTCGTTACCGAATTGTTTGGGTTCAAATGCCCATAACTCGGGCTACGGAAATCCGAACGATGCGCCGTCAGCGGCGATGCGATCCTTGGATCGAGGCGCTCGTTTCGATTTATCGCACTCAAGGTTTCGGAATACTTTGAGTTTGGCCAGGTTGGTTCGTACACGAAACCAACCGGGCCCTCGGAGCGGAAACACTCATATCTTGAGCTACGGACATCCGATTGACGTGTCGTCAACTTTGTTGGGTTCCTCTAAGTGAGACGGATCTTTTGGCATACTCCGCCCGGGGTTTGTACGCTGGTAGAGTACGGTCGGGTTGGTTTTTCCTTAAAAACCAACCGGGCCCCTGGGACGAAAAAGCCATAACTCTAAGATCGGGCGTCCGATTGACGCGTCGTCTGTTGCGTTGAGTTCCTATTGACGATACAGAACTTTTGGATACATCAACTCTGGACCATGTGTCAGTTGATGTATCAGCCTCTCGGCTTGTGGAGCGGACCCTCCCGGACGAGTTTGCTGTGTGCGGGAACCCTAGAGCTGGCTGCAACTACTCCTCTAACGACGATGACTATACAGAGATCCTCAGTGGATTCAACTACGAAGTTGATAAAAATAGTACGGGAATCCTCTGTGTTTTCGGAAGTGACCACTACGGTACATCTAGGGATACATCAACTCCGGACTACATGTCAGTTGATGTATCGACCTCTTAGCTCGTGGAGTGGACCCTCCTGGAACGAGCATGCTATGTACAGAAACCCTAGAGCCAGTTGAGACTTGACGACTGCTGATCGAACGACAGAGGTGCGCTTGGTTGTAGCGGCACAGGGGAGCGCTTGGTTGTAGCGGCGGACCCACGAAAGAGGTGCGCTTGGTTGTAGCGGCATAGGGGAGCGCTTGGTTGTAGCGGCATACCCACGACAGAGGTGCGCTTGGTTGTAGCGGCAGAGGGGAGCGCTTGGTTGTAGCGGCAGACCCACGACAGAGGTGCGCTTGGTTGTAGTGGCACAGGGGAGCACTTGGTTGTAGCGGCAGACCCACGAAGGAGGAGTGCTTGGTTGTAGCAGCAGGCCCACATTACCCGATAGGTGAAGCGCTTGTTTGTAGCGGTATAACTACTGTACTTGATGGAAAAGGAGATTCCCAATAGCTTTGGGTTCAACTTCCTGAACGATTCTGTGTAGGTCATTGCGGGGGTTAGTACCTACCGATCCTTTGTGGGTCCGACAGCTTAGATGAATCAGTGGCTACATCTGATCATCTAAATCGACTTTTGTAGAAGTATATCTGTGTGAGCTGAATCCTGTTTGCTTTCCTGTGTGGACTGTATTGTATTATCCTGTGTGGATTACGTTTTTCTTTCCTGTGTAGAATACGTATACTTTCCTGTGTGGACTGAGTTGTACTTTGGCTCGGAGGTTGGAGAGTATTGGATTTGTTGACTTAGGTATATGTATGGGCATATACCTAAGCAGTTTCGGATGTTACTTCGTGATTGTAACTTTACTTTGTGGTTTATCCTTTGTGGATTTTGGGAGACCTTCGGGGGTCTCGGGGTCCCTACAGAGTAGCTTATACTCACCCCTGCATAGGCTATGCCCTCACTACGTTGTGTTGGTTGCATACGACGGACAGCATTGATCGTGGATGAGGCTTGCTGAGCAGGACGGTACCTGGAGGAGGACCACTGGGCGGGACGTACTCGGAGCGGACGACGGAACCCGAGGAGCAGTGGAGCTATCTGTACCCACCCTTCAGGTGGGATTTCCAGTGGACAGCTTAGCGTAGTGGCTTTTACTTTTCAGTAGCTGTTTTCCCTTTCAGTTGTACTTTACAGTTGGACTTGTATTTCTGGCCCCCTTTACATTCTGCACCTACTGTTGTACAGTTTTACTTAGTGTTTAATTCTTCCGCTTGTAATCTATGGTGTTTGTTTACTCTTATAAAGGCAATGCCTTCCCTGATAACAGGATTTACACCTTTGGTGCTAGTCATCTGCCCCTGGCCTATGGAAGGTGGGCTTGGGGTAGTCACAGCACGGGCCCCGAGGACGGGTCGTGACAGTGCATGTGTACATACGACCTACCGTGTTCCTGAATGGTGTATTTTATTTTCTATATCTAAGTTTTATGAATTAATATAAATAAATAATGAATCTATATTATATTTATATCATGTTTAAAAATTCATTATATTATTGAAGCATAATTAATGTAAAAGGTTAAAATATTCCAAATCAAAAAAAAACATGAAAAACAAAGAAGTTGTTACATAAAACCTGATTTTAGTAAATAATTTTTAATAAATGTGTAATTAAATATCATATGTAAGTCATATATGGTATTACATGTATAATTAATATTTAATAATATATTTATAATGAACTTGTATTTAGTTTATATGTGGTTAGATTGTGTTCGAATGAAATTGAGACTTAACGTAAGGGACTTATGTTTAACTTTTATTTTCTATAAGACACAATCCATATTAACCACATGTTTTTTTATGTAGTGTATATAATACCCATGAATTTAATTTTTTTATAATTATCATAAAAATTAAGTTTATTTTCAAATCCATTTTCATATATTTTTTCATGGTGTTTAGGGTCTAATTGTTTTCAATGTTGTAATGGTTTTTTCCCAATTTGACTTGTTTAGGACATATGTTTTTTTATGCACCTATATTTATTTATGATGTGTATGAAAGGTTATATCATGAATATAATTATAATAATTAAATTTAATCTTTATTTTATTATTTTGATTTAATGGTTCTTACGATTCAAAATTAACCAAATTAGTAAGGGTTTAATGTTATGATCTAATTATTCATGAGGATGGATTATGATTATGCATTCAATAATGAAATAGTATGATCCATATCCCAAGAAAAGCATTAATTTTATTATCTTATAGATATTTTATGAGAATACATGTTTACCTTAATTTACCACTCTTTATGTTCTTATGAATCCAAATGACTTTTTAAAATAAAAATGACTTTATTTCTCACATCGGTCAAAAAAAATTTCTTAAATATCTATGTTCTAATAAAATTTATTCAAGAATGTTTTAATGTTAAAATGAGATTTTTAATGTAATTTTTAACAATTATTTAAATATTTTAAATATTTTAAATTAAATATTCTTATTATTTTTAAATTATGCCCCATTAATATTTTAGTAAAAATGTTCAATGAATCTTAATTTTAATGTTTATGAAATTTCATGCCCTTATGGATACTCAATGTTTCAAGGATTCCATTAAAAGTTTCAATTTTTATTTTAAAAAACAAATTGACTACATTTTATGTTTTTAAAATATTATTTTTCAAATTTTAAATGTTTATTTTCCATCAATATTATTTTAAATGTTTTTAAATAGTTTTTTTTATAAATTTTACAATTATTTTCAAAGAAATCGTTTTTGATTTTTTTATGTTTTAAGAAATGTGTTCTCAAAGTGGAAATGATATTTTCCTAAATAAGGTTTGAAAATATTTTTAATGATTCCGTTATAAGTTTTCTAACATTTATTAAAAAATAAGTCTTTAATAATAAATTGAGGCTTCGACCCTAACCTTTAAGAAAATGGTATTTCCACAATATTTTATGAATTTTTATTTTTTAAAATGTGATTTTAAATGAAATGTTATTTTCCTTAAGAAATGTTCCATGTTATTTTTCTCTTAAAATGATTTACCTGGTAATTTGAAATAATTTTATGTTATTTAATATTCAATAGGTATATGATTTATTGATATCATATTTATTCATTCTATTTAAGGTTTATGTTTATGATTAAAAAATATTTATGAAACTCATTTCTTTCTCATGGTTTAGGCTCTGATGATGTATTTTTTGAAACTCTTTTATTTTCATGGGTTTCTACATGATTGATATATTTTGATCTTGTTTCCTATGTACACATGATTTTGATTATTTGATTGGAGAGACATATATCATGCTCTAATTTATTTGGTAATGATTAATGTTATATAACCTTGAATAGTATGTGAGAGGTTTTCCCAAGCCCAAAACAAGGTACATTGGAGGTCATCCCAAGCCCAAAATAGGGTACTCATGATGTTATCCCAATCATGAAGCAAGTACATAGGTGGATATCCAAATCCTAATATGTTATGATTGTCTTGGTAGATATTGATGACGTAAAATTTTATATGCTCATGTGTATTACACAACTCCATGTAATTTTTCTAATATAGATTGTGTTCTTTAATTACTTTATAATTCAAGTCTTATGAATGTCTAAGATTTGTGTCATGTTTCATGTTTACGATCTATGATATGTAGGGTAAGATCTTCTAATTTTATTATCATGTTTTCATACCTTATGATAATGTTATATTAATATATCCATAGTCCACCCTGACTAGGTATCCGAGCTCAACATTTTATATGATTTCTTTCCCCATACTATGAAGGAAGGTTTTAAGTAGTGAAAGTATATAAGGAGTACTAAATGGGATGATCCTTATTGGAGGAATTAAATATCTTTCTTAAAATGAAAATATATTTTATCTTTTATCCAAAGACAATAAAACAATAATGTTTACGAGTATGTATTATTGAAATGTATTGAATATTCATATAAAAATGTAATTGTTATATTTTTTATGTTAAGGTATCTATTGTTGGTATTAGATGAAATTATTAGTTAAACATTAGAAATAAGGAAGATAAAACATTGATAGAACCTTTAGGGTAATCTTATGTATAAGATAACATCGTAAGTTATGTTAAATAAAAGAGTATGGTTTTCCTAGAAATATAACATTTTTTATATAACATAAATGGAAATTGTTTTGGAATATAAGTACCTAGGTGTAATAACTCCAGAAAATATGTATCAGGCTTGAGTTGATCATTACATAGTACACAAAAAAAGTTCTTACTACACACCTGGTTTTACACCTGTAACGCCCCGACCCCAGCTACCCAGAGTCGGTGCATTAATTACATAACATTGGCATGATCACAAGAAAGATCAAATCCCGAAAGACCGATTAGTTTAGTAGCCTTGGAAACACTAGATATATTCATAAGTTTTACATTACATTTCAAAGTGAAAAACTACTACAACAACAAAGTCTTCATATCCACACTATTAACCCCTCATAATATCCCTGCAAGTCATTCATAATTTACTTCTTCACTACCTGGGAAAAATAAAACATAGAAAAGGGGTGAGCTCAAATGCCCAGTAAGGATAACAATATAGCGGAACATTCAAAATAAGCGTAAACATTTAAGGCAATGAATTACTAAAACAAAAGCCTTTTAAACTTGAACTTCAACATAGTATGGCAAAAGTAAAATGAAATAATGCCATTTACTTATTCACATGGATATTCTACTAATCGAATAATCACATGCAAAAATCAATAACCACTTTCATAATGTTGGAATGCATAATGCCAGACTATCATAACCACATATCCAAGGCCTCGTGCCAAGACTACAAATAAGATTTTGTCAAGGCCTTGTGCCAAGACACTAGTTTGTCTCATGAGACCTACCGATGCATCGAGGAGCTATAGCGGGCTCCACCCGTCACTTATTAAGTCTAATGCATTCCCATATGAAAAGGTTTAAACATAACATAAACATTCGTATTAAAACTAGCATACGAAATGTCAATAATTTCACCATAAACTATGAATGGTATAAAAATAGCACATCCACAGTCAAACATATCACAAAACCTTCAATACAATATAGAAGTTTTGTATCATAATAAATCAACTTCAAATAATCTTAAAATCCATCAAAGGATGTTGACATAGATGAAATCAAAATTCTTTTTAAAGAAATATCTCCTTTTATTTTGAAATCATTTAAGATCCATATAAAACAAAACATTTTCTTTGAAAATATTCTTATAAGCTTGTAAGGAAAGCTTTGAAGATTTTATAACGGCGTAAAATAACCGCACCCGCCGTATAAGTTAAAAAAACATTCTTACCTCAATTCTGTCGAAAAGGTTAAAAAGGTCCTTGTTTTGAAAACGACGGAAAGATTCCTTTATAAACCTCTTATAAAAGTCAAACAAGGGTATAAATGACTTTAAACCATATTCTTGTAAATAGTAAAAATGTTTTGAAATACATTTCGAAGAAACATGGATGTGGATGATAAAGAGATCCCAGTAGATTATTACGTATAAACAACCTTGGATAATGAAGAGGTTGTAAAGTAAACCCTTACCTTGTACTTTTCCTTGGTTGTGGTAGGCTAACCTCCTGTATAATGGTGAAATAATTGTTATTAAATTATACAAGAATCATATATATTAATATGATATCATATATGATCTTTTAACATTGATTTGTTAATAATATCTTAGAATTATCGTCATTTCGGGTGTTAACTTACTCATTTTCTTTTATATGTTTTGTTACATAAGTCATGTTTGTTGTATCTTATTCATATCCAGAACGATATCAAGTCCTTAAACATCATTTTTAAATCATTAAATGATAATTATACTTGAATGGATACGATGGAGAATGAATCTCATCGCGTTCGTGGAGACGGTAGTCCGTACGTACGCACGAGCGACAATATCATTCTTTTGATATTAAAATAATATATAAATGAATGGTATATCATATATACAGAATCATTAACATGTTATATTTATTATTTACATGAGTTAAACATCATTATTATACCCATCCAAATAATATTATATTGAATAACAATTACACCACGACGTGGAGACGGTAAGCCGTACGTACGCACGTATGGTGACATGTTATTCAAAGGGTGGATAGAGTACTGAATATGGTTGTACCATACTTATAATAACATCACAGTATATGTGAGATACTGGAGTTATTATTTTAGAATGGTAAGAACAAAGGAAGAAGAAGTGGAAGAAGAAATGAACTTAGAAAAGGGTGGTGAAATCATTACCTCTTCTTCGGGTTCTTCCTTTTGATTTGATCAAAAGGGCTCCTTAGGTTGGCTTTCTGATCAAACTAAGGCCTCTAGGTTGTAGTGAGGGATGTTGGGAGATTATTTGGGCAGATTTTGGCCGAACCAAAAGGCTTTGAAGGTGTGAAGAAATGAGAAGGAGGAGTTCCCTTTTATAAGAGGGGTGAGGGGCACCTTTGGAAAAGCTAGAAATATTTATTTATAATAGATTCATATTCGGTTTCTAATGGCTCCAAAGTTGACTATTCAAAGGTTAAGGTGGGGATAGGTCGAAAACCACTCAACCAATAGAATTTAGACAGGTTTGGGTACTTATATTAACCTTATCTTTAAGTATTAACTCTAAGTTAATTAGTTTCACTTTTACAATGTCTCTTTGTATTTTTATATAATATGGTTAATAAACTTACTATATACATCCAAGCGACCCCCAAGTGGTCCATTAATGATTAACCTATCATAATATAAGTCTCTTGGCCGAACCTTAGATTTTTAGGAATTTAATATCAATTAATAATATAATATTTGTTTTAAGAACTCTTTTATGTCAATTTTGACACTATTCAATAGTTGATTTTTGTGAAACTCATAAAAGATTGATTACTTCGAACAAAGTCAATTAAATCAATCCTAATATATCATATTATCCTAGAAAATTAGTTTAATTCATTAAAAGTTTCATATTATATTTATTTGGGTATTTATAATATCAATTATTTTAATTTTTCACTATTATAGTAATTACTGCATCATCATTGTGTCATAAATTAAATAAATTATTAAATGTGTAAAAATTATAAATAAAATATCATTATGTAGGAAATCTTTTTATCTTTCTAATGAATATTTATAATCGAAAATCCAACATGTATAACCCTATGTAAAAATTGTTCTTCTAAAAGATGTAAGCTTATGCCATTTTTATTTTTATTTTAACTTTATTAATATAATGTGTCCCTACCACATACAAGTGGCTTCAAGGGGTCCCCAAATTGACCCAAGGATGCCCATGGTCGGGTATGTGTCCACCAATAAGTTTAGGACACGTTCTAGGGTAATTTTGTATTATTATAATATTATTTTTTAACCCTTATTTACCGTATTTACCCTTTAACCATGGTAAATAAAATATTTACCGCAGTAATTATTCAAAATGTCTAAAAATAAAAGTTACCTATTTACACAATTTGAACATCCTGATTCCAAATATGGAATCCATTTTCCTAAATTCAAAACACAGAAGTGGCAGAAATTAATTTAAAATTAATTCCCGCTGTCAAAACAAAAAGCGTGTTTTTAAGAGATAATAACTATCAAAAGATTGACACTTGTTTATGTTCGGTTTAATTGTAAAATTATGTCCAATGACCAACATTATATTAAATGGTAAAAATATATTCTAAATATACTTTAAAACTACTAAAATTCATGATTTATCACTATTAATTATTTTGATTAAAAAAGTTGTTTTTAATTAAAATTTAGTAATTTTCACTATTCATCAAAATATGAAAGTTATCCGAAAAGTACCAAAATTTCACCTTAGGCTAAATTCGATATTCCGAGTTCAAAAATGAAGTCCATTTTCAAATATAAAATATATATAATTTCAAAAATTAGGTATTATTATTCACAACGGCTAGTTTAATTAGTTGTGGTGTGTGTTAGAACTCGAGGTTGCGTACAACACACGCTATCGCATTATTCAAAGGGAAACGTACCGTAGAAGCTTGGGGTGTTACATTCTCCCCTCCTTCAAATAATTGCGTCCTCGCAATTTCTAGGGTATTGCTGCATAAAAAGACTCGGGTGGTTCTTCATCATAAGTTCCTCGGGTTCCCATGTTGCCTCTTCCATCTTATGATTCCTCCACAAAACTTTTACCAGACGCGTCGTCCGGTTTCTCAGCACTTGTTCTCTCGTATCAAGAATCTTGATGGGCTCTTCGCAATAAGACATATCGGGTTCCAGTTCTAAATCTTCATAGGTGAGTACATGCGTTGGGTCAGGCATGTATTTCCTCAACAGAGATACGTGGAATACATCGTGAACTTTGGAGAGACTTGGCGGCATTGCCAATCGGTAAGCTACAGCCCCAATTCGTTCTAGAATTTCGAAAGGTCCGATGTACCTGGGACTCAATTTACCTTTCTTACCAAAACGTATGACTCCCTTCCACGGAGATACCTTTAGGAAAACATGATCACCGACTTGAAATTCCAAATCCTTCCTTCGATTATCGGCATAGCTCTTCTGCCTACTTTGAGCTGCTTTGATGTGATTTTGGATTACCTTTACCTTTTCCATCGTTTCCTCCACCAGTTCTAGACCTACAAGTTTTCTTTCACCGACGTCATCCCAACAGGTTGGTGTACGACATCTCTTTCCGTATAACGCTTCATATGGTGCCATCTGAATACTCGAATGGAAGCTATTGTTATAGGAAAATTCTACCAGAGGTAAATATTGATCCCACATACCCTGAAAGTCAAGTGAGCAAGATCTCAACATGTCTTCTAAGGTTTGAATAGTCCGTTCTGATTGTCCGTCTGTCTGAGGGTGGTAAGCAGTGCTCAAATGAAGTTCTGTATCCAGGGATTTCTGAAGGCTTTTCCAGAATCTTGAAGTAAAATGGGGATCACGATCAGAAACAATTGATAGGGGTACTCCATGAAGTCTCACAACTTCATTAATGTATAGTCTTGCTAGACGTTCCAGGGGTAGATCTTCTCTTATAGCAAGAAAATGTGCTGACTTGGTAAGACGATCAACAATAACCCATATTGCATCATTCCTTCTAGGAGTCTTCGGTAGCCCCATGACAAAGTCCATCGTAACATTGTCCCATTTCCACTCCGGTATGGGAAGAGGTTGCATGACTCCTCCAGGCTGTTGCCTTCCAGCTTTCACTTGTTGACAAACCATACATCTTGACACAAAATCAGCAATCTCCCTCTTCATGTTGTCCCACCAAAAATGTTCCTTCAAATCTCTATACATTTTGGTGCTCCCAGGGTGTATAGAGAAATTGGAACTATGAGCATCATCCAGCAATTCCCTTTTTAGATCAGGTATATTGGGAACACAAAGTCTCTTCCTGAATTTCAAAATTCCATCTTCATACACAAATTCTCTCAATCTCCCATCATTCACAGCTTTAATCTTCTTTTGGAATTCGTCATCATCGGTCTGAGAACTCTTAATCCTTTCTAGTAAAGATGGTTTGGCAACCATTTGAAAAAGCATTGATGTTTCACCTTCCCTGGTTATTCCCATGTCCATCTTCTCTAGATCCATGAAAATTGGGTCCCTTTTAATTCTCATCGTGCTCAGAACTCCATGGTCTTTTCTGCTCAAAGCATCTGCTACTTTGTTTGCTTTCCCCGGGTGGTAGTGTATCGTGCAATCATAATCCTTGAGTAATTCAAGCCATCTCCTTTGCCTCATGTTGAGTTCTTTTTGTGAGAAAATATACTTCAAACTCTTGTGATCAGTATAAATCTCACATTTTTCACCATAGAGGTAGTGCCTCCATATCTTCAAAGCAAAGATCACAGCTGCTAACTCAAGATCATGAGTAGGATAGTTTTGTTCATGAATTTTCAACTGTCGTGATGCATAGGCAATAACTCTATCATTCTGCATAAGGACACAGCCAAGTCCTTTCTTCGATGCATCACTATAAATAACGAACCCATCATTCCCCGATGGTAGAGTCAATATAGGAGCATTGACTAATCTTCTCTTCAGTTCTTCGAAACATTCTTCACACTCTTTTGTCCAAACAAATTTAACCCCTTTACGTGTGAGCTTCGTTAATGGGTTAGCCAATCGGGCAAAATTCTGGACGAAACGTCGATAATAACCTGCCAAGCCAATAAAACTACGTACCTCAGTTATACTCATAGGTGCTGGCCATTCTTGGATTGCTTTGGTCTTAGAAGGATCAACAGAGATTCCATCTTTAGAGACAATATGGACAAGAAAAGAAATCTCCTGAAGCCAGAATTCACACTTGCTAAACTTTCCATATAATTCATGCCTCCTCAGAGTCTTCAAGATAATGCGCAAGTGATTTTCATGATCTTCGTAGGTTTTGGAGTATACCAAGATATCATCAATAAATACCACCACAAATTCATCGAGATACTCCTTGAAAACTCTATTCATTAGATCCATGAATATAGAGGGTGCATTAGTCAATCCAAACGGCATTACAGTAAACTCGTAATGCCCGTACCTGGTTCGAAATGCTGTTTTCGGAATGTCTTCCTTCTTCACACACAACCGATGGTATCCAGATCGAAGGTCAATCTTTGAAAAGTATTGAGCTCCATGCAGTTGGTCAAATAAATCATCAATACGAGGTAGGGGATACTTGTTCTTTATCGTTATAGCATTGATGTCCCTGTAGTCGATACATAACCTCATAGATCCATCTTTCTTTTTAACAAAAAGAACAGGGGCTCCCCATGGAGAAACACTATGGCGAATAAATCCCTTATTACTCAATTCCTCTAGTTGTTTCTTTAGTTCGACTAATTCTATAGTAGCCATTCTATAAGGGGTCTTCGATATAGGCCTTGATCCAGGAATCAAATCAATGGAAAACTCTACTTCTCGTTCTGGAGGATGTCTAGGTAAATCTTCCGGAAATACATCTACAAACTCTTTCACAACAGGTACATCCTCTATTTGAACATTCCTTTCCTCACCGACAGTTATTTCATTCTCTTCCTCCCCAATAATTGAATTAAGTTGGGCTACAGGGGGTGGATCTAAATAAGAATTAGGTGGTGACGATTCTGCTCTAAAAATAAGGTGCTCCTTATCATTATCATCAAGAATCGTAACCTCTTTCTTCTTACAATAAATCTTCGCATCATAGTCCGAAAGCCAGTCCATACCGAGGATTATATCAAACTCAATCATAGGTCTGACGATGAAATCAGCAGATAAAGAAAATTTATGTGCTCTAATGGGGACTGATTCACAAAACTTTGTTGCAACGATACTTCCCTTAGGAGTTTTAACTGACAACTCCCTTATTAAATCAAATTGGAAATATCTAATTTTCTTAGCAAACTGGGAAGATATGAAACAATGCGATGATCCAGAATCAAATAATGCATTTTCTAAACTTGAGGAAACCGTTAAATTACCTGCCACCACGTCTTTCGGAGCTTCTACCTCAGCAGTAGTGATAGCATAAGCCTGGCCTTGATCCCTTGGCCTTTTCTGAGGTAAGTTCTCCTGACGCTTAGGACATGCATTTGCATAATGCCCCATCTCCCTGCAATTGTAGCACTGAACGTTGGTAGATTCCTTCTTCCCCTTGCAATCATGATCTTGGTGGCCTTTTTCACCACACTTGTAACAGACTCCCATTCCCTTCAGGCAAGCACCGGGGTGTTTCTTCCCGCACTTACCACAAGATGGATATTCAACCTTTCCCTTCTTCCCCTTATTTCCATTCCCAGATTGATCAGCAGGTCTCTTCTTCTCTTGCTTTGCTTTAAAGTCATAAGACTTAGAGAATTCCTTTTCGGTCTTGATAGCACATGAGACAATGTCTTCGTACGATGAAAAGGATTGTGAGACTAATGCTCGACGGAGAAATGGTTTTAACCCATCAAAGAAACGATCAATCTTACTTCTTGGGTTGCGAATATAATCACCAGCGTACCTCGCTAACCTTGTAAAGTTAGCCTCATACTTTGTGACATTCTCATCCTCCTTTTGTCTCAGACTCAGAAATTGCCTTTCCATATCTGCTCGATGGTCGCGAGGGAAGTATTTTTCTAAAAACAGATCTTTGAACTCCCTCCATTCCATATTTGATACTTCATCATCTTCCTTCGTATTTTGAATCAATGACCACCATTGATCAGCATCTCCAGTGAGGCGGTAAACTGCCATGATAACTTTTTCCCTTTCACTGCTCCCCAAAGCCTGAAATATTTTCTCTAGGGAAAATATCCATTGCTCAGCTACTACGGGATTTGTATTCCCATTGAACGTTGGTGGTTGTTGCCTCATGAATCGATCTAACATTGATCCTCCACGCTGCGGATCAGGGTGCTCCATACGGGTAAGGTTATTATTCATAACCTGAGTAAGTTGTCCCAGTACGGTGATTAGCTGATCGGCACCAGTTGCATCACCAGCCCCACTATAATTATCTTGAGCAGGAGGGCAATCCCTACATGGAGTGCGCGCATTGATACGGTTTCCATTTCTTCCACTAGGCGCCATTTCTAAACAATGGCATAAACTAGATCAGTTTATGAATCAAAATACATAATCCCATACTTATAAAACACTTAACATAAATTGAACTATTTATGGATATAATCCATAATCATAAAAATGTTTTCCTTTGAGGAAGTATATACTCATAAACCCTTCATAATGATTTGTAAAGATAATGAGAGTTATCCTAAGCATATCCCCCGGGAGTGTCGTAACCAAGAGTGCAGCAAGGCCCGTTGTCGTGCACCAGTTCCCGTTCGAGTCTAGCTCAAAGCGGTGTTTTCGGGTTTTACCCCTAGGTACATCTGTGCCAGAGCCGCCTCTACCTGCTCGTATCCAGACAGGGATGTATTGCTCGGAAAACTCACAAAATCTCTACAATACCAAAATTCTAGGAAATTCTTCTATACTAATCCTCAAAGTTCATCTTAGGTCTATGTGCTCTAATCAGAGTTTATCTAAATCTAGCTTCCAAGGTTTGTACTAAACTTCCTCTGATACCAACTGTAACGCCCCGACCCCAGCTACCCAGAGTCGGTGCATTAATTACATAACACTGGCATGATCACAAGAAATATCAAATCCCGAAAGACCGATTAGTTTAGTAGCCTTGGAAACACTAGATATATTCATAAGTTTTACATTACATTTCAAAGTGAAAAACTACTACAACAACAAAGTCTTCATATCCACACTATTAACCCCTCATAATATCCCTGCAAGTCATTCATAATTTACTTCTTCACTACCTGGGAAAAATAAAACATAGAAAAGGGGTGAGCTCAAATGCCCAGTAAGGATAACAATATAGCGGAACATTCAAAATAAGCGTAAACATTTAAGGCAATGAATTACTAAAACAAAAGCCTTTTAAACTTGAACTTCAACATAGTATGGCAAAAGTAAAATGAAATAATGCCATTTACTTATTCACATGGATATTCTACTAATCGAATAATCACATGCAAAAATCAATAACCACTTTCATAATGTTGGAATGCATAATGCCAGACTATCATAACCACATAGCCAAGGCCTCGTGCCAAGACTACAAATAAGATTTTGTCAAGGCCTTGTGCCAAGACACTATTTTGTCTCATGAGACCTACCGATGCATCGAGGAGCTATAGCGGGCACCACCCGTCACTTATTAAGTCCAATGCATTCCCATATGAAAAGGTTTAAACATAACATAAACATTCGTATTAAAACTAGCATATGAAATGTCAATAATTTCACCATAAACTATGAATGGTATAAAAATAGCACATCCACAGTCAAACATATCACAAAACCTTCAATACAATATAGAAGTTTTGTATCATAATAAATCAACTTCAAATAATTTTAAAATCCATCAAAGGATGTTGACATAGATGAAATCAAAATTCTTTTTAAAGAAATATCTCCTTTTATTTTGAAATCATTTAAGATCCATATAAAACAAAACATTTTCTTTGAAAATATTCTTATAAGCTTGTAAGGAAAGCTTTGAAGATTTTATAACGGCGTAAAATAACCGCACCCGCCGTATAAGTTAAAAAAAACATTCTTACCTCAATTCTGTCGAAAAGGTTAAAAAGGACCTTGTTTTCAAAACGACGGAAAGATTCCTTTATAAACCTCTTATAAAAGTAAAACAAGGGTATAAATGACTTTAAACCATATTCTTGTAAATAGTAAAAATGTTTTGAAATACATTTCGAAGAAACATGGATGTGGATGATAAAGAGATCCCAGTAGATTATTACGTATAAACAACCTTGGATAATGAAGAGGTTGTAAAGTAAACCCTTACCTTGTACTTTTCCTTGGTTTTGGTAGGTTAACCTCCTGTATAATGGTGAAATAATTGTTATTAAATTATACAAGAATCATATATATTAATATGATATCATATATGATCTTTTAACATTGATTTGTTAATAATATCTTAGAATTATCGTCATTTCGGGTGTTAACTTACTCATTTTCTTTTATATGTTTTGTTACATAAGTCATGTTTGTTGTATCTTATTCATATCCAGAATGATATCAAGTCCTTAAACATCATTTTTAAATCATTAAATGATAATTATACTTGAATGGATACGATGGAGAATGAATCTCATCGCGTTCGTGGAGACGGTAGTCCGTACGTACGCACGAGCGACAATATCATTCTTTTGATATTAAAATAATATATAAATGAATGGTATATCATATATACAGAATCATTAACATGTTATATTTATTATTTACATGAGTTAAACATCATTATTATACCCATCCAAATAATATTATATTGAATAACAATTACACCACGACGTGGAGACGGTACGCCGTACGTACGCACGTATGGTGACATGTTATTCAAAGGGTGGATAGAGTACTGAATATGGTTGTACCATACTTATAATAACATCACAGTATATGTGAGATACTGGAGTTATTATTTTAGAATGGTAAGAACAAAGGAAGAAGAAGTGGAAGAAGAAATGAACTTAGAAAAGGGTGGTGAAATCATTACCTCTTCTTCGGGTTCTTCCTTTTGATTTGATCAAAAGGGCTCCTTAGGTTGGCTTTCTGATCAAACTAAGGCCTCTAGGTTGTAGTGAGGGATGTTGGGAGATTATTTGGGCAGAGTTTGGCTGAACCAAAAGTCTTTAAAGGTGTGAAGAAATGAGAAGGAGGAGTGCCCTTTTATAAGAGGGGTGAGGGGCACCTTTGGAAAAGCTAGAAATATTAATTTATAATAGATTCATATTCGGTTTCTAATGGCTCCAAAGTTGACTATTCAAAGGTTAAGGTGGGGATAGGTCGAAAAACACTCAACCAATAGAATTTAGACAGGTTTGGGTACTTATATTAACCTTATCTTTAAGTATTAACTCTAAGTTAATTAGTTTCACTTTTACAATGTCTCTTTGTATTTTTATATAATATGGTTAATAAACTTACTATATACATCCAAGCGACCCCCAAGTGGTCCATTAATGATTAACCTATCATAATATAAGTCTCTTGGCCGAACCTTAGATTTTTAGGAATTTAATATCAATTAATAATATAATATTTGTTTTAAGAACTCTTTTATGTCAATTTTGACACTATTCAATAGTTGATTTTTGTGAAACTCATAACAGATTGATTACTTCGAAAAAAGTCAATTAAATCAATCCTAATATATCATATTATCCTAGAAAATTATTTTAATTCATTAAAAGTTTCATATTATATTTATTTGGGTATTTATAATATCAATTATTTTAATTTTTCACTATTATAGTAATTACTGCATCATCATTGTGTCATAAATTAAGTAAATTATTAAATGTCTAAAAATTATAAATAAAATATCATTATGTAGAAAATCTTTTTATCTTTCTAATGAATATTTATAATCGAAAATCCAACATGTATAACCCTATGTAAAAATTGTTCTTCTAAAAGATGTAAGCTTATACCATTTTTATTTTTATTTTAACTTTATTAATATAATGTGTCCCTACCACATACAAGTGGCTTCAAGGGGTCCCCAAATTGACCCAAGGATGCCCATGGTCGGGTATGTGTCCACCAATAAGGTTAGGACACGTTCTACGGTAATTTTGTATTATTATAATATTATTTTTTAACCCTTATTTACCGGATTTACCCTTTAACCATGGTAAATAAAATATTTACCGCAGTAATTATTCAAAATGTCTAAAAATAAAAGTTACCTATTTACACAATTTGAACATCCTGATTCCAAATATGGAATCCATTTTCCTAAATTCAAAACACAGAAGTGGCAGAAATTAATTTAAAATTAATTCCCGCTGTCAAAACAAAAAGCGTGTTTTTAAGAGATAATAACTATCAAAAGATTGACACTTGTTTATGTTCGGTTTCATTGTAAAATTATGTCCAATGACCAACATTATATTAAATGGTAAAAATATATTCTAAATATACTTTAAAACTACTAAAATTCATGATTTATCACTATTAATTATTTTGATTAAAAAAGTTGTTTTTAATTAAAATTTAGTAATTTTCACTATTCATCAAAATATGAAAGTTATCCGAAAAGTACCAAAATTTCACCTTAGGCTAAATTCGATATTCCGAGTTCAAAAATGAAGTCCATTTTCAAATATAAAATATATATAATTTCAAAAATTAGGTATTACTATTCACAACGGCTAGTTTAATTAGTTGTGGTGTGTGTTAGAACTCGAGGTTGCGTACAACACACGCTATCGCATTATTCAAAGGGAAACGTACCGTAGAAGCTTGGGGTGTTACAACACCATTGGGGGATATGGTTTGGAAACTCACAAACTCGTTATAAAAACATCATTGATGATTTGAATAGATTATGATAATGGATGAACTAGGTTCAATCTTAGGGTTCATATATTTAAAATATGTTTTCATTATTTAGACATTTTATATATCATTCTTTATGATTATGTTTTTTCCTGACTATAAATATTATTCCTCACACTAGGATTTTTGGTTTTAGTCAATTTTGGGAACAATAAGGGACTAAAAAAACATTGAATATGATAGAAAATATTTTTATAGGAAAATAAATGAGTTGATGATATGATTATTCGATATTTTGATTATTCTCAATCAGTTATCATGATATATGATTAAAATCATACAGGTTTTCTAACTCTCAAACTCTCTAAATAAATTAACCAAAGAGTTCAATGAGATATACGGTGGTTAATACCATGTAGGAAATAATATTTAGTTTCCTATCTTTCAAGAATTAGGGATTAATGACCCAAGTGTTTGTCTTATTGGAATGGTAAGACATTTTGAATGTGGAAAATAAAGCCACTAAACAAGTAATTGAAAAAGAAAAAAGAAAATTTCAGTTAACACAATGGAGGAAAATAATGTTATCCCCATGGTATCATTATTGTTTAAATGATTTAAATATGAAATGTATTTTTATTATAAAAATAAATGTCATAGGTGGGTATCTTGAAGAGAATCGATAAGGTTGTATGAGCAATGGTTATATTGCAGATGATGAGTAGACATTGAATGAAATATGAATGGAAAAAAGTGATGTTGTGTAAAAATAAAGTATATTGATAAAAGTTTTTTTGGGATTCATATAATTATCTTGTTTTTTGTATTTTTATTAATAGAAATTTTTTATTAGAATCACAAAACATCAATGGATTGTTACTCATTAGTTTTTCATTAAGTATTTTGATGAATATGTTAAATGGGACTAATGACCTAAAAAATTCAAATAGTTCAAAGGTGATATTTAATGGAGAACACATGATTAAGGGAAGATAACCCTTAATATGTTCTTAATGTTGAGATAATGGTATTTAATATGGATAAAGAGATAATAATTCTGTGTAATGTAAATTGGATAGTATAAATGACTTTGGAACTAATTAACAATTTTTTGAAAAATTGGTTTACATTATCATTAATCTTTTTTAAAAAATTATTAGATTTTACAAAATATATTTAATAATATATAATTTTATTTAAAAATTTAAAAATAATTCATGTTTTTGAATGGGGTTTTATGGTATTTTCTGTTATTACCAAGCTTTAGAAGAATATAAGACCAAGTTATTCACATACATGGAATGTGACTATAAAAAGACATTAAAAGATATTTGGGGGATTAAGGTTAAGTTGATTTTAGGATATTTAGTGACTTTCTTTATAAAATTTTAATTTCATAAGTGTCGTAAGGATATCCATTTATGGAATGGTTTATGTTAAAATTTGGAAGAGGTTTTAGAGAATAATGTATTTTTCCACCATATGATGATTTATGTATATTAGTTAACTTATGGTAACCATTTTGTTATTAATAATAACTAGAGATAAAAGGAATGAATTATCTTAATTTAATTGATATTATTATTTTTTAGTGCTTCAATAATAAAAAAATTCATCTCTTAGAGTAAGAGATAAAGTAGAAATTTATTGGGGAACAACCAAAGGATGAGATTTTTTTATGAAATAGAATGAAATCAAATAAGTATATATTCTTGTTAAAATTCTTCAATATTAGGAAAAAATATATTTTATGAAAATGTTATAAATTCACCTTAATTTATTAGGAATTAATGGTTTTCTCACTTATATCATATTTATGGCTTAGTGTTTATTAAATTCTAATAACCACACTATCTGTCACACTTTATTAGTATTTTTTCATTAATTTTCTCTTCCATTTCCATTTTTTCACTTCCTAACCTTGTTCTCCTATACGGAAACATAGTTATGAATTATTATAAGTCAACTTTACACATCCATTCTATCATTTTGATAGTACTTTTTATTATTCCTTTTTTATGGTGTGGGTTTATCTCGTAGGGATTTTTTGATGATAATCACTTGATTTTTGAGCACAAGTTCATATTATGGAGACATGATTTATTAATTAGGTAGAATGTAACACCCATTGATATTATTAAATATATATTTTTCAAATAATTTTTTTATTATATTTTGGTACATTCAATTCTTTGTTAATCTTTTATCACATAGAATATCAAATTTACCTTTCATTATATGCAATACCTGGTTTATAAGAAATGAAACCAACTATTAATTTTTTTTTGATATCATAATTATCGTATAACTATTTGAATATATTTTATTAATAAGAAAAACTAAATTATGAAAATAAATGGTTTACACTAATATATAAATTTATTTTTTTGTATGTAAATAATTAGAAATAAAAATAAAAACCATTTGAAAAAAAGGAAATCATTTTCTAGAATAAATATTTTTTTGTACAAAGAAATGTTTTATCTATATAAATGAAATAATTAACGTCTAATTAATAATTTCAATGCAATTTATATTTTATATATCCAATAAAATGTTTTACCACTCATCTTATGTGGTTTTCACGCATTATATATGAAAAAATCCAATTTTATACATAAAAAATATACATTTCCAAAATATTGTTTTTTAGCATATTCTACACCTAATTTTAAAATATTTTTTTAAAACCATTAGAAAATATATTTTGTGAAATTATTATTATTTTAATAATAATTTAAAAAGTATATTAAGGTGATATTTTGATAGTTTTTTAAGAATACTAATATTTGATGAAAAGTGACAAATATCAGTATTTATTAATAATTTTTATTTCTATCAATGAATATAAAAACATAAAAATTTATTTAATATGGTTTTAAAATTAATATTATATCAATTATATATATATATCTTAATCCAATTTCAGTTTTTGAAATCAACTTCATATTGAATTTTGACATAAAAAATCTTTACGCTTGTAAACACTTTCTCTTTCGAAAATCGCTTTCTTTTCGTGTGTGTGAGTTTAATTTTTTAAAAAAATTCCACTTATATGAATTCTATTTGAAGAAAAAGAATTTAAATTTGAAATAATAATTATTAATTTATATAATATGGTAAAATTAATTTTTTCCATAATAAATAGTAAGAACAGTAAAAATTAATTATTGTGTTTATGGTTAAAATGGGGTTAATGGGGGTTAAAATAAATATATAAGGTGTAAAGTGGCATATATAATAATAAAAACCCCATTTTATGGCCATATATAAACATTATAATCTATAATTTTTTTTAAAACTCCATTTTTATCCTCATTTCATGTGAAAAACATAGTTACACATTATTATTTTGAAAAAAATACAAGTGTGTCCTCTCCCCCACTTACAAAAGGCCACCCCTCTCCACTTACATTCTCACTCATAAAAACATTTGGTTGAGAAAAAAACTTGATAAATACGTTCTATAAATTTATACTCTCATACTAGAGTCCTTATTTTTCTTATGAATCCCTCATAATAATTCTTTAGGTGTAAACTATAAGAGGATCTTTGAAGAAGAGGAAAAAATCTTAAACTCACATTTCTATTTTATTTCATATTCCACCCACTTTAATATTATAATGATATATTGATACAATAAAACCCATATATACCATATAATTATATTTTATTATTTCAATTAAATGACCTATATCCATACACACTTCCTTCAAATGGGAAATAAAACTGTTGATTGTGTGTATGATAGATTACTAGCTCACTAACCAATGTAATTAATTTTCCATAGACACCTCCCATGTATGAATATAATAATGTATTTAGTTATAATATCATATATATATTACTATATTATAATTAAATAACTATAATCCCAAACCAACCTTCAATCATCCAAACCCATTGGAAAATAATAAATTTTCTCGTGTGTGTGACAAACTTATGCCTCACGAAAAAATGTGATTTGTTTTACATTTTAATATTACATGGATGGAAATAAGGATATATTTAATGAATATATATATGATTATTTTAAAATTATTATTAAATTGTAATTTCTATATCATATATTCTTTTTTAGTACCCATTTTGTGGCGTATATGATAATATTGCTAGTTTGTATGACAGACTACAGCATCGCGAAGTGATGTGATTATTTTTTCACAAATTATTTGCATGAATAATAATAAGGATAAATTTAATATATATATATATATATGATATATATGACATAATATTTATACATTAAAGTGATATTATTATTTTTCTTATTTTTTCCATATTTTCAAAAAATGGAAATATTATTCAGGTGTACATACAACTTACCGTCTCCATGAACACTGTATTTAAATTTTTGTCTCTAACTTTTAGGGACTGCTATAAATAATTATATAATAAATATATATTATATTATATCATGGTAAAAATTTGGATATTGGGGAACCATTATTAATTTAAAAGTATCAACAATAACAAATTAAAAACATACATGAAATATAAAGTATTTATTACATAAAACATAAATTAAACAATTAATTGTTTGTAAATGGTTAGTTAATGGTCATAATTAAATCATATAAGGTATTATAAAAATAATTAAATTAAATTAATAGATTTATAATAAACTTATTTTTGTTATATAGGATATTTGAACATGTATAAAGGATTTTAAGACTCAATATAAGGGACTTCCGTCTCACTTTAATTTTCAATGGGGGACATGTCGTATTCACCTTGTGTTTATTTTATGTGGTGTATAATTTACCTATTAATTTATATTATTATTATTCTACTAAATGTTATGGTGATATACATATCCATTTATGATATCTCTTTCACGGGGTTTACGTTTCAATGGTTTCCAAAGTGGTAATGGATTTTTTGTCTTGATTTTCATTATTAGGACATACATGATGTTACTCCCCTATCATTTTTTATGTGGTGTATATATAGACCCTTTTACATTTTATATCATGAATATAATTATTTTCATGATCTTTAATGTACATTTTTATGTTATTATTTATATTCTTATAATACAAAATTTACCAAAGTTATAAGGGTTTGATGTTACAATCTCATTGTTCCTCGATGTTGTTTATGATTATGCTTTTAATGATAAAATATTATAAAACATATCTCAATAAACTCATGAGTTTTCATGTGATCTATTAATTTCATTAAAATATATTTTTACCTTAATTTTCCTCTATTTATGAACTCATTATTCAAAAATAATATTTTTAATGAAAACTAAATTTATTTTTCTCTTCAATTGAAAAATGTTTTTTATATCGATGTTTTCAAAATATGTTTTTAAAAAATGATCCTCATGTTTTTTTAAGTTAATTTTTACGCATCATTATATTTTTTCAAAAAAAATTAAAAGTATTCTTAATGTTGTTTTAAAAACCAGAAAACTTTATCTTTTATTAAAAATGTTAAAGGAATGTTTATTTCAACATGTATGACATTTACCTCCATCATTACCACTCAATGTTTTAATGATTAAATTATATGTTTCAAATATAATGATTTTGAAAAAAAATTTATCTTTTAAAAAAAAATTATAATGTGTAAAGGATATTTTCACCAAGAAATGTTTCCAAATTATTTTTAAAGCATTATTTATAACTATCAAGGGTTTGTTTTAAATAAAAGTATATTGAAATTGTTTTGTTGAAATAAAGTGTTTTTCAAAGTGAAAAGGATATTTTCTTCAATAAATGTTTAAAATTGTTTCTAAATATTCCATTATAGGTTTTATTGTGTATTTTCAATGGAAATGATTTTGGAAAAATTTTATCAATTTATAGTTTGAAAAATATTATTTTCAAAGAATTTTTTTTTATTCAAGGAATTTTCATTATGTTTTTTAATTTAAAATAGATTTCTATATAAGATGAAAAAATTTAAAGTTACTTAATAATTAATAGAGATTTTATGAAATGATACCAAATTTATTCTTTCTCTATATGGATTACGTATGAGATGACAAGATGTTTATGAAACACATTTCTTTTTTATATGTTTTTCTATGATAAAATTTTTATGAAATCAATTTATTTTCATTGGTTATAATATGTTGAAAGTTTTATGACATTTTGAAACACATATCTATGATTTTAATTATCTAATGGGAGAGACATATATCTGTCTCCAATGTATTGGGTAAGGATTAATGTTATATAATCTCATAGGGTGCATAAGAGGTTGTCTCAAGCTCGAATAAGGGTACACAAGAGGTTATCTCAATCCCAAAATAGGGTACATGGGAGGATATCCCAATAATAATGTAGGTATATATATGGTTATCCCAATCATAAGATGTTATGAATGTCATGGTATATTTCCTTGAAAAAATATTTTATAGGGTTACATGTTTTCTACAAATCCATGTCTTATGCCTGTGATGGATTATTTCTGTTGATTCTTTATGATTTATTTATTATGAACATCCATGATTTATGTGATTTATTATATTTTTTATGTATTATATACACAAAATGGTTTTCAAATTTTGTTCTCATTATCTTATACCCTTATGATCATGTTATTTTGATATCTCCATTGTTTACCATTATTAAGCATCTATGATCAACATTTTTTTGTTTCTTCTACCTAGGAAAAGAAGGAAGGTTTTATGTAGGGTATTTCAATTAAGAGTAATAAATGGGATGATATTCATGTTATACATTGAATATATTTCATGAAATATTAAGATATTGTATCTATTCCTTAATGACCCTAAACATTTATTGTTCATAGGTGTGTATTTTTTTAAAGGTATTGAATATTCATGTGTAAATTTGTAATATTTAATCTTGAAATGTTTTGTGCCTATACAAATATGGACTGAGAAATACAAGAAATGATAGAGTTTATTCCCCAAAATATGTAGGGTTATTCATAGTAAACCCCTACTCATAGTCATGTCTATGTTTGGATCGAGCACCTAACCCCTGAGTACTGTAATTAATTTTGTTAGATACATGAATATTTTTCATGTTTATTTATTTTTTAGAATTATTTTATATTTAATTATAATAATTTTATGTAGAAATTTCATTAATTTAAATTGTGTTTGGAATTATTGTATCCTACTTCAATGTTCGGATGGATGTGATGGATCCCAATGATGTTTTGGGATGTGCTTACAGCAGCGATGGGGTGTTACATGAGGCATAACATGTGGAGACATTTCCCATTCCTGGGGATTTTTATTTTTGGTTCTTCGCTTGTTTGATTCTGTGTTGTTTTTTTGGGTTTGTTATTTTTTTAGGTGGAGTATGGATATTATGGATCCTTTTAACGAAATATTGGGGTTATGGTATTAATGTGGGTTATGTTGATAGTGAAGGTTGCCATTGGTGGTGCATCGGTTCTTCCTTTGACACCAATGGTTCTCTATGGTGTCAGGTTTAGCATGTTTCATGATGATGATGTGTGTGGGTTTTCATTCATTGAACCAAAGGTGGTCTATGATAGTGACAATTTTTTTCGTGTTGTAATGTGTTTGGAATTATCTATGCTTGTGGTTTGGTTGATAGTGGTGGCGTTCAACTCCGGCAGATTGATACCTCAAGTGATCTGGTGCGGCGTTTGGATTACGATGATGATGGTGGTGTCATAAAGGTGATGAAATCAGTGGTGACTGTGAATGGTTTTTGATAAGACTATGGTGGTGTTTTTACATTGTGAAATTTATCTTTTTCTGATGTTATTTTGGTTCTTATTAAAAAAAAATTTGTTACCACTCAATCCTCCAAGTGAATTTATTGAAAATAAAAAAACGAAATTTTCATGTAATGGTCAAAGTTCATGTTTAAAGATACCATTATTGTATAACTATAATTATATGAATTTAATGTATTTACATAATTAAAAATATACCCTAATATCAAATGGTAATACATTTAATGAGTGATTAAATTAGCATGAGTGTTGTCCTATAATGGTTTTTTCATTTTTGTGGGATTCCAAAAAATATTTACAAAAGTTATTAAATTTAAAATTTTATTTTTTAACCATTTAAAAATGATTATCAACTCATTGTTTCCTTATTAGGAATACATTTAACAGTATAATGGTTTATTATAAACACCCATATATGTTGTTATATTTTTTAATGACAACATCCTTATATGCGATTACACCAATCCAGAATCGATACTTGTTTAAAAAAAACAAAACTAATGATCAATTTGTATTTTTTATTAAAAGTTTCCAATATAACAAATTTATAAATTTAGTAATTTATAATATATTTATAAATGAAGAAAATATTAAATCAATACATGGATGTGGTGACTAAAAATGAAATTCATCACCCTTGGAGGTGGTGAACCAACCATATTAGTGGGGATATTATCATTTTAGAAATATGAGGCATATCACTAATCAAGTCTAGCCAGAAGATGAAGCTCTTGAAATTATATTAAAAATAAAATAAAACTTAAAAAAATTTATTAATGGTTCCATAAAAAGGTATACTCCATTATCCAGCAACATAGGAAATATAATTAAAGATCATAATATGAAATATCATTTCTATACTTATCACTATAATCAACATTAGTTTCCCACTTAGAAAGTGGACTACATTGATTAAAGATATTGGAGATATATATTTTTCTTATTTCCTTATATGGATTTATCTTTGATTTTGATGCCTTAGAGGATGATCTGGTTGTCATGTTCTTTGGAAGGATGTAATAGTCCTTACGTGGAATTCTCTTTGAAGGAGCAGGAGTAATTTCCTCACTATCAAGATCCTTTTTATTTCCATTGGTAATTGAATTATTATAAGAGGCATCACCACCACTACCCAAATAATATAGGGGAATCCATTAAACATGTCATTCTCACTTTTAGATATGTATCCCTACTTACCGAAAATTATAGAAGAGTTGAATTTTTTTTGAATTTGTTGATAAAAATTTGTATTCTAATTAAAATTAGGTTTCTTGAAGTCACATTCCTATATAGTTTGTCCTAGAAAACCATTTTCCACAAGATATACTATAAAAAATTTCCTGAAGTTTTGGAATGTGTAAGAATAACCTCTGATGCTACACAGTGAACATCCTCATAAGCAGTGTATTCAACGGGTTTCAGCTCCTCGCCGAGTTTTTAACTTTTTACATCCTCATGAAGAGTGGAGAAGTATATGGGATCCACTTGAAAGATCAAATCCATGATAGATCCCATATATGAATCTCCCTCACCTAACCCATATTCAAAACCTACCCATTTTGGTGGAAATATATTTGAGAATAAAGGACCATCCTATTCAGAAAGATTTTATACAATGTCTCATACTTTTCTATTTCAATAAGTTTCTTCAGGATTTATTCCCTTTACTAGTTTCCTATAGATATCAAAATTATTCTCTCACATAGTTCATGTAGAATAGATAAAATTTTGGAATTTCTCCTTTGGAATCACTATGTGGTCTAACGGAATTGATTTTTTTACCAGACACTACAAAACATTGATAATAATAAAGGTTTTGGATGGTCTTTTAAAAATGATGAATTTATAATGTATGAAAATTTGGTGGTGAATGTGGGTAATTTTAAGTTGTATAGGTTATTTTTTTTAAAATGTATTATATTATAATCTTATTTATAAATACATACCAAAACATGTGACTAAATAGTTAGAGGATTCTGTTCTAATACTATTTTTTCATAAAAATATCTTTATAAATTCTAGTATCATCTATACTTTTTTTAGATATAATACTATAAAATATGACACTTTTACATAATTTTATAATTTATCAAAAAAATCACCACCAATATTGTATTTCGTTGTAGTCATTGTGAAAATGTATTCTATTTTTAAAAGTTAAATATAAATTTGATGATTTTAACAGTTAATCCTGGTATGAAATTAAATTTTTATTGAAAAATGTAAAACATCATTTAATGATAATGTTAAATTTTACAATAATTTTCCTACCACTATTAATTAAATATTTCATCATATTATGAATATTATATTTACATATTTTAATTATTGAAACAAAATTTTAGAGTGTTAATAAACCATTTTCTCTAAGGCTCATTTAATTATTCCGACACTAATGTTAATATTTTAATGACTATATATATATATGATATTCGTATAATGTTTTCACATCCTATAAATCCTTAAGATTTCAATAATTATTTATTTGTGATATTTAATATTAATTTTTAGCATAAAATTTAAATACATCTAAATTTTATTTAATTTTTTAGTTTTATTTTTATAGTTTATTAGTGTCATTTCAAGTTCTAAGAGACTATAGCAGAGTAGAATTTTATATTCTAGTTTTATTATTTACGTCTATTAATTTTCACATTTTAAATTTTTTATAGTGTATTTATATATTATATTTAATTTTTTATGTTAATGGTATTAAATAGTGTTCACTTTTTTTATGGCATGCATGTGACAATTTTATACATATATATTTTGAAGTAAATTTCATATTGAAAATGACCAAACATTAAATTATTCCCCACTTTATAACTTCTGTACATTAAATATTAATTTATACACTAGGAGGAAAAAATTAGGGTAATTTTTTTCATTACATCCTCAAGATACCAGGTGGCATCTTCATACATGAAGTTTTTCACTTGTATACTCAAAATTTTTATTGTCAATTATAAAGTAAATCTTCTCTACAAACCATAATATTAATTTATGTTCCTTGTAATAAATTTCATAATTCAATTGAACCACAATAAAAAAATACATTATGGTTCTAATTTGTGTTTCGTAAGCGATATTCATGGAATACATCTTGTACATGTGATATTATTGTGGGTCGTATTTGAAGGTCTAGAAGTACAACATGAATATTATTTTAAATGGGTCCAATATATATAATAAATATTATTCCATTTATTATAAATAACATTAATATTTTCTTTGGATGTATTCTTAGTAATACATTATCCATAAGATCAAACTCTGGGTGTCACAAAAAATTATCGGCATACCTCTTTTGTTGACTCTGTGTTGTTCTAATCAAATTATTGAATGGTTTACACCTTCTCTATCACATATACTTCCATTATTAGTCCCATTATAATCCTTTATCATTTTCGTCATAAAATTGAGTATTTTTCTATATCAACCCAAATATGGCTTCACATAGAACCTTCTAAATGCTTATATGGATGATATTATTATAATGAAACTAGAAAAAAGGAAGATATTAATCCCAGATTCCTTATAAAGACAAATATCAGTATATGATCATGTACTATATATTTTTAATGGAAATATAATAATAATAATATGTGGGGGTTTATATGTAGTATTAATTTTAAATTGTTTTGTTAATTTATTTTGATGGATTCTTAAGTACGTTGAGAAGATCCTTGGATTTCGATCCGATATAATTTAGGGTGGTATTAGATACATCCTAAAAGCTAATTTTATTTCTTAATTTAAAGTTTTTCATTTGAAAATTATTCATGGAAAATTACAAACTTATTTGTGTTTTCAAGATATTTCTCTATAAACCATATGGAATTATCTTATTTAGATATATTGAGAAGACATATTAAAAATTACATGGTGATATTATGAAACATCCATGTGAGTATATGTAATTTTTTAATTGTATTAATATACTATTATCATTCTTTCCTAAAATTTTATCATTGAAAATAAATTGATGTATATTCCGTGATTTAATACATTATATTTTCGCAATCTATGTTCCCTCAAAGATCTTAAAAAAATTAGTGCACTCCCATTATGGTTAGAGTTTGTTGAGATATGAGAATAACATAATATATTATACCTTCTCTCAAAGTAATATGGTACACATAATCATGTCACAATTATAACCAGTATATCTTTATCATTGCTGAAATCTATTATTTCCCTTTCCACATTTCTTCTTACTTCTTCTGGATCTCCATATCATCGGTTGGATATTATTTCATATTCACCAGGATAGATGGTTGATAATTGTTTTGGGAAATGTATGATGTTTTCACTACCATTATGATTTACATATATATCATTTTAATTTTTATTGGTTCATTTTCATTTTCAATCATGTGTGACATTAAAACATCAATTTTCTATAAAGAAACATTCACATTGTTTTATTTTAATGGTTTTAATGGATTGATTAATTATAGTATTTGATAATTTGTAACCCATTTAATTAGAATATTAAGATCACATTATATATGAATAAATGGATTATTAGTTTCTAAATAGTAAATAAGACACACATTTCTATATAGAGATAATGACTTGAAACCATCATCACCACTTCTAACTCTATATAATGGGTTAGGTAATTTTACAATTACATCATTAATAGTCATAGATAAGAGTTTATAACATTATCATTATTTTCATGTATAAAACAAAATAAAATTTCTTGAGGAATAACTATATATCAAAAATGAATCCATAACTATAGAAAAAATGGATATATGTTTTGTGACTAGTTTCTTCAAAAAATCAATAAAAAACAATTCACATTCCTTTTTCCAAAAAAATATGTTTCATTTCCATGTAAATATGGTAATTGTTTTTAATTATAATGATTTTTTAAATATTTTTTATAGTAAAAAACTAATTTGAGGAACCTATGAATCTTCATTTTGGAAGTTCTTTTCAACCAACTTAATATTTTTTCCCTGATAGTACAATATGAATCCCCTTAGTTTTGAAAATATTCCCCAAAAAACTAAAATTATCTATATAATGGTAACATTTAATATTTTTGGGATATTATTTTTTATTTCATATTCAATAATCATAATATCCAGTTGTTCCCCATCTTCATCCAGGATTTTTTTGTATATGAGAATATCTTCTATAATGTTCACCATGAGTATAGAAAAATAATCCCTAATGTCTTTATTCATCATGTTTGTTAATATTTCATGAGAATTTATTTGTTTTAGTAGAATTAATATGAACCCATAATTTTCATATATTCTATGAGTAGGAATATTTATAATATCCTTCATCACCACTACTAATAGATAATAATTTAAATGATGATATGAATTTGAAAAATACTGATACCTATATCATTTAGCAAACAATTCACCACTTGGTGGTATTGGATACATAATCATTATCATAAAAATGTTATGATAATGATAATATATATTATGAATTTATCAATAATTATTTCTAAAAATGAGTAATGGGGAACCCTATAGAGAGGAAATATGTAATATAATTCCCGTATCTATATTTTATTTTAATTTATTATCAAATGATTCATCATCAAGAGGGTTCATTCTATAGGGAATATTTGATATGGAATGTGTATTATTTATACATTCTACTTGAAAATCAACCACATGATTAGTATGATGAATGGACAACTCTTTGGGGGAAAAAATCATCATATTACCCTAAAATATGTATTTACTAAAGGTAAATCATTTACTTTTCATAAATAATTATATATATTTATATGCTTCCTTATATTAAAATAATATCTATACTTGGGATTTAGTAGAAACAAAAGATTATAAATCCTCATTTCAATTGTATATAATCATATAATGACTATGGATATGATGTGTGATTTCTCTCTAATAGAATAGTATATCGGTACAATATATAGAAAACCATAAAATCCATAAAATTGAATCAAATTCGAATAATGTTAGAATAATAAGGATTGCAGGAATATTCTTTCCAAAAAATGTTCATTGGGGAATGTTATATTCTTGCATTGCAATGATCGAAGAATTTAGTATTTTCATTGATAACATAAACTCTATGTCTTGAAGCGAATATTTAATATTTCTAATAAATATGAATGAAATTAATATATTCATATAATTATAATCTAATAATTTATCTTATTTTTATGAATCGATAATAATTTCACTCATCTCTAATTTGATTCAACTTCAATTCATTTTCTAAAATGAAAATGGTTATATTGAGTATTAAAAGATAACCAATTAATGAAATCAATAATAAAGATAAAACTAATATAGAACATCATATATATGGTGAATTTACCTATGTCACCTTAATTTAAACTTACTACACTTTCTATTTAATATATTACTCTTTTGGTACATCATAGATTATTTAATGTTTTATTCTAGTATATTTCATAGTTTGGTTCAAAAAAATAAATATACCCCTCCCCTATAGAAGATATAACTAATCTAATATTTTATTTTCAATATTATACCATTTCTAAAATAAATATCCAAATGTAATTCTTGAAATATTGATACCTACCATCTTTGGGTTATTAGATAGATAATACATAGAGAAAAAAATAATCAACCCATTTATTCTCAATTTGTATATATTATACTATATCTCATCATAATTTTTCAACTTTATGGGATACCATGGTGGGATATATAAATTAAAAGGGAAATATATGATGTCCAGTAAGAATATTTTAGTATGGGAACTTGTGGAAAATAATCATCAAGAGTTAAGTATATCATTTTTTGTAATAACATGTATTCATGATCAAAATAGAAATATAAATCATAGATGCATGATACAATAAAACATTAATCCTAGATATGAGGGAAAAATATAAAACAATACATCATTTTCATATGTTAAGGATATCTTATAAGACATCATAACAATGGGGATGAGGAAAAATAAAACTATCACATGTATAAAATTGTCTACAAGACTAAACATATCTGAGACACGTAAAATGATCTCATAAGATAAAATATATTAACTACTTGATTATGGTATATATAGATAAGGACCCATGAGTAAAAACAAAATAAATCAATGTATGTGTGTGAAAAAAAAGGAATTCACATATAAAGGATAATAATAAGAAAACTATGATAAAGAAATGGGTAAGAAAATATTGTCTTAAATAATTATAAATTCATGTATCATAATGGTTCCCTATAAATATATGGACTAAGAAATTTTTATATTAATAATTTAAAAAACAAACACATGTCATAATGATATTGATAATGTGAATGAAATTTGATAAAGAAGGGAAATTTATTATATATTGTAATGATAACATACCATTATATTTTATGAAATTAGTTAATAAAACATAAAGTAATGGAGGGAATTTTTTTCCCTAAAATTTGTAATGAATAATAATATTTTATATTAAATTAATTTTCATATTTGGAGATCATAGAAGTACAAAATAATTAAAATATTTAATCAAGAAATTGGATAACAAATATAATTTCAGATCTAATTGGGGTTAGTTAAATAAGAAATTGGGAAGATATATTAAAAAATATGTGTATCCAAAGAAAATAGTTTGAAAATAAACAAGTCATTTATGACAAAAACATATTTACAAAATATTGAAGAATAATATGTGATCAAGGATGAGAGAAAGAGATGTAAATGGTGAGTGGGTAACCCAAAAATTAATAGTGAGAGAATGTAACCCTTTACTATGAGTCCTAAATCATCCATGTTTGATTCCAAAAGTGACATTCACGTTGTCATTTTATGTTATTTAATTTGATACACATTATTTATTGATTTTATCTTCAGATTTGGGTGAATAATTTGAATTGTTTGAGGGTTTTATATTATTATTTGGTAGGGTTTATACTAATGGATTGGAATATGAAATGTACAGTTAAAATAGGTGCATTCACTTTTATGGAATTATATTTCATGGATAACCTACATAGTCTCCCATCAAATTCATAGTTCCCATTTAGATTATAAAAAATGGATTATTTTTAATTTTTATGATTTTTTTTCGTGGGATATCCTCCCATTAATTAATTAACCCAATGAAAATCTCCTAAATAGATCTCCTTCTGTTTATATATTTTTAAATATTGATTCTCTATCAAATGGAAATACATTTCTATGTATGTACTCTGATACTTTTTCCTCTCTTCTCCATCACTCATTTTTTAAATAAGTTTTTTTATTTCCCATATATAAATTTATCAACAAATGAACTTTCCAGTAATAGTTTATTCATAAAAAAATTATAATTTGGGATTTTAAAATATGGCTTTTCAAAACAGTCTATTAATGTGTTCTTATGATAGGATATAGAGGAATGATACTTCCAAAATTCAATTTCATGGTATATAGAGGTTGGCTTTATAAAAAATTGTTTATTTCTTATACAATGTGTTCTTTCCATTTCTAAAAATAACTTTCTCAAATTAAATTTGTATATGTGTCATATTAAATGATATTTTAAATTAAATCAAATGATTTCATTTTTTAATTTCTGAAATAGAAAGGATATTTTTAGTCATTTAAAAGCATTATATTCTTAGATAAAATGTTAATACTCTATATATTTTTTTCAAAATTTCTTATAGAGTTATGGGATACAGTTAGACAATAAAAGTTTGGTTTTGATACTCATCTGATACAAATAATGGTTAAATATTTTTTTTACTATTTGTATTATTATTTAATGTGTATTTTTCGTTGAGTTCATTTTTTAATGATTTATTTTTCAATTTCTATTTCATTTGATATTTAAATATTAAACGAGATTTATACTATTTTAAAAATTATTTTAATTAATTTTGTGATTCATAAATGAATAAAAAAGATGGATTCGTGGTTTGGTGTTCATTGCAATAATTAATTCCAATTTTAAATTTATTAAATTTTTTTAAGACTTCTATAACTCTCTAGGTGGGAAGATCCATTGAGTAATGCATTATGGAAGCATGATTATTTTATAATATTCATTTATTATCACATTATATATTTATTAATGTGTATGGGGAGACATAATATAAGGGTTATTAATGGAGAGATAAGAAATATATGTATATTTTTATGTGATAATATATGATTGATTCTAGGGAAAATTATTTCAGAACCACTATTAGATTAAATCATTGGAATTTCATGTATCATGGTCAGAAATTAATATTTAGTTCTAGGAAATTTATGTTTAATAGTTTCAATTAACTCTTGTTATATGATGAGAATCTTTGAATAAGGATTTATTCTAAATGATGTTAGTTGAGATAAATCTAGTGATTTTCTTAAAGAATTTTTAGTTAGGATGAAATGTTATTCCAGTAGAGTAGGTCACAGATTTTCTCCCTTGAAACTCAGGTGTTTCCCATGATATGAATTATTTAACATTTATTCCAATACTTTTCATACTTCATTGTGATTTCAATTCATCATATATTATTTATATATATATTTCCTTATGTAATCTATATTTTCTTAGATAATGATAATTTTAATTAATATTATTCTAATAATAATATTTCTCATTTTGTTTATATTCTATTTATGTTATTCCTTTTTTTCAAATTGAGTAGTCATTTTTGTTTTTATTTTGTTTTTTTATGACCAAACACATTATAATTTCAGCACATTCAATTCTTCATTAAATTTTTCTATGTTAGTCAATAAATGAAAGATTTAAATAAATGAAATTAAAAATAGATTTAATTTTTGTCATTCTACTCAAGGAACAATTGTACTTTCATAAATATTTTAAATGAAACATTCGATAATTTTTTTTAAAAAATTGTCTTCAATAATAATTCTTTTATTTTTTTGAAATAGAATAAAGAGATAAGATAAATTTGTTTCTTCCTATAAATCATCAAAATAGTATTTTTATAAATCATATTTTTAAACAAGTATTTTTGGAAATTATTTTATAAAATATCATATTAATTATAATTTCTCTAGGTTTTTATAGTTGTTGATGATTTTTGGGTGTCAACGATGGGTCACATTGATCTGTTTATTGGTAGGCATGGTATGTGTGTTTTAATTGATTTTTATGATGTTTCAAACATATATGTGATAATATTCTATTTTTTCTTTATTTTATAAATAAAATTATTAAAATTAAGTGGTTTGTGTTTTTTTGGGTAATTCCTTCGAATAATACAGAACTAAAATTTATTTTCTCTAAGACAAAATTGTTTTTATACTTGTTTGAAAACCATTTAACACATTTTATTTGATTTTCTATAATATTAATAGAACATATCATTTTTTGGGAAATAACATTTTTCTAATAATTCATAGAATGTTAAATCGATCTCATAGAATATTTTTAATACCCACTTGTCTTTTTGTCAGCCTCTGAGGCTCAAGAATGTGTTTTTATATTTATGGTTGACTGGCCTGGGTGAGATGGTAGGTTATCCATGTTAGTTATGATAATTGTTTTACAAATGTTTATTTTGGATATATGATATTTATAAGTTCATAGTAGAAAAATATAATATCATTAAAACTCTATAGGTAGGTCATGAGTATAATCCCAAAAGATACATTTCAAGGCGAGTCTTGAGTTACCATAGGATGTCAACGATGCATACATCAAGTTTATTTTTTCAAAAGAATTTTTATGGATTCAATATTGGGGTTCAAAGGTCACAAGCTATAAAAGAATTTTTAAAAGGTCTTTCATGGATTTTCTATATATTCTATTGTTTGTAATTTTTTTCTATTGATTATAAAATATTTTATTTGTATCTTATAAGAACTTTTTGACTCAAAATTAGGATGTTTATGAGATTTAATATGTAATTTAATGCATTTTCTAATGTATTCATTTATCAAGATACTCCAAATATCTTTTATTTAATATTTTTTTAATTTAAATATTCCAATATATATCATGGTATGTTTCTTAATGTGTTTAATATATGTATAGGGAATGGTTTCCTTGGTCGATAGAGTAATGAGGGTGTACCGTGATTTTTCATTATATAAATGGTTGAACAACGAGCCTTTATTAAATGGTTAATATCTATGGAAAATATTTTTATATAATATTTTGAGTTATTATATAAATTTTCCCTATTAAGGGGTTTAATTTAAAAAACATTTTCATTTGAATTGGGTAACACTAAATGATTTATTTTTATATTCATGGTATATATTTTTTATTAAATAGATAACTTGAAATTTAGACTTATAAAATAATCATTTTTTCAAATAAATGGGTTTGTAAAAACTAGTGTGTAATAATGGATTAATAAATAAAGTCTTGGAAATTATTAATGTAAATAGTTTAGTTTATAATTTTTTTAGATATAATGTCCTGGGATTTTATTCGAAATATATTGTTTATTATGATGATAAATAATGTTACTTTATATTTCCTTGATGTTTTATGTTATGAAATAAGATTGTTAGAAGATAGGGTTTGTTGGAGATTAATTTTTAGTTAGAATGAGGGTTTTATGATGTGAATTTTCATGTTATGTTATGATTTCCAAATTAGAAGATAGGGGTATATATTCATTATGATGTGTCATTTTCTTAATGTTTTGGTCTCAATGCGTTTTTGGTGTCACATCCCATGAAATAGATAATTTCACGAGGGTTTAGTTTGTGAAAGATTGGCAGTTTTGAATTTTGGATTATTTTTTTGGTAAGAATAGTAACATCCTAACCTGGGTGCCACATATCAGTTCCCCAAGCTGATTGGTTACATGACCTCAAGAACACCTCCTTGTATGCTAGAGGCATCCAACTAGTAGTGAGGTTCTGATATAAAACATAGGGAGACTATACCCTCTATATAAAAGTAGAAGAATAATGGAAATAAAGAAACAATAACCAAAAGGTAATACATATTAACTATAATAATATCATAACCAACTCAGACTTTTATCACATGATAACTGAAAGTATGAAAATAATATCCCAAAAAAAAATTTAGGCATGTTAGGAAATATTAGTATCAATTATAAAATAAATATCCAAAAATAAAACACTGACAACTCCTAAGTGGGTCCGAACACTATTTTTTGATCCCATATCCATGTTTCATCCCATATTAGCCATATAACACAAGGATCATGGCCTTATACTATCTTGTAAACATGATTCCTTCTTATTACCAACCAGGAATCCCTAGTATGGTTTGAGTACAACTCAGTAGGCCACCAACAATTTTTAAAATAGTACCTCATCAATTCAAGTGTATTCAGTGGTATTAAGAATAAAGTGCAATAAATAAATAAATAATTCTAACAATTAGTGTTTCTTTAATTTATTACATAATTAATTATATAAAATATGACTCCAAAACCTTCAATACCTTCTTTGGCCTGTGTCAGAGTCTGAACTGTATCACATATGGAATCAAAAATCATTATATCATGTATTTTATTAATCATTTAATATCAATTTAATATCAAGGCTACTTGGAAATATGGTCTAATGCCAATGTCTTGGGCCTAGAAGGTCATGTATAGAACCTGATTGGTATTTGGAGAAATAGTTCATATAAAACAAGGAATTATTATCCCATACGGGTATTTGGAGTGTCAGTCCTTGTCCCACACTCACTATCACATATGTGTATTTAAAGAATGAGTCCCTACCCAAAAATCATTCATGAATCAATCAAATATATCACCTTTATCATGTTTAATCATCATAATCATTCTTATAAAACATTCCAAAAATATTACACCATTTAAATTTATCACAACAATCATTCTCCATCACATAAATCACAAGAAAGAATATGAAAAATTCACCATTAAACCACTTATCAATGTTTAATCATATAAAACATTAATCCTTCAAGGTTAATCCAAAAATCCCTTAATACCCATTATCAAAAAATCCATAAACCCACTAACTAACAAAATCATAATATCATTAATCAATCAATTTCATAATCCCATTATCCCATCAATTTCATAATAATAATATTCAATCAATTCCATAATTTAATACTTAAATAATTAATTTTTTCAATTTATGATGTTATTTTCATTCATGAAATATATATTTCACAATTATATTCCCCCAATTATAATTAAGACTATGGAAATTAATAATTATCCCAACTAACTTAGGGTCGTTGATGGATGCCTCCAAAAAGAAATCCCCAAATTGAAGTGAAGTATGGAAGATTTTAGTATAACAAAAGATCAAGGATTAAATTTCACTATCAAGATAAAGTTTATTAAAATCAATAAAAAAATAGATCTAAACCATCATAAATGTTGGATAAATCAAATTTTCATACAAAAAGATATGTGGGAGATGGAGGAATCCAATTGGGGAAGAAAACATATACCAGATGAGAGATGATCCTTCGAATAGATATTTGATTCATTAATAATGGGGCTTGAGGAGCATTATAACCCTTATAAGAGATTAAAAAATTTGAATAATTAGTTTAGAGTTGATCTAGGGTGTTTTGGTTTTTAGAACTTTGGCGTTTGGGATTTAAATTATTTTTTTGAGTAACAAACTAGTGTGAATGGTCTCCTACACTTTGGTGTACATTTTTTTAAATAGTGCATTGTAACCATGTCCCTCAACATAGGGGTGTACATTTTCTACTAAGAAGGTGCACAATTTGAATAAACTTTCACCAACCATGCAACCCCCTCTGTATAGGCTTGAATAGTTTGTAGTGGGTGTGCACATAGTTCCAGAAAATCATGCTCAAACTATGAATTATCCCTTCGCTCCCAAAATTTTCAATTATTCAGTTGAAACAACCAAAAAACACACTAATTGTGAACCAAAATAAGGTTAAAATAGTACCTTCAAATGAGCATGTGACATCTCAAGAAATGGTGAGGATCTTAAATCACTACACCTTATGATAGATCATTTTCAAACTTTACTCCAATGTATCTCTAAGATTTTGAGGTAAAGAGATTTGTCCAGTTGGCCCACATATATGTATATATTTTCCATATTCCGTCATGAACATGGACATGTTTTCACAATACCCAAACCATCATCAAAATTATTACCCACAATACTTTCTTAGAAAAATCCAAAACATGTATCAGATGCTCCTCAAGAATGCATTAGTCACAATCTCTAAAATCATTAACATTGATGACAAGATAAGTTTTTGGGTGATACTTTTGAAACTATGATACATGATAAACATCATGCATATAACTATATCTATATGGAAAATACAATTATGGTTCCACTAGAGAAATTATATCCACAGCCTCAAATGTTCCCAAAAAATGGGTACAAACTTACCCTGCCTTCGAATCCTATAGCGACCCAATCAAGGAGATACCCAAAGGAATACATCATCAACCACAGTAAACTCAAGGGGTCATAAAAATATATCAAAATATGAATTCTACCAACTATGATCTATATCCATATATTTTAAAATAAATTAAACATACTATGATGTCTCGTACATGAGACTCATTCCAAAATACTCTAACTCCCCTTCCTCTATCTATCAAAGAGGTGATGTGCATGTCCTACCATAAAGATACTCACATGGTACAATCATAATAGTAAATTGATAACTATTATAATAAGAAAAATCAATGAGTGATATTTGATTTTCTCAAGACCCTCAAATTTCTAGGATGCACACCCGTAGTATATCCTCCAAAAATGTTATAGTATGTTCTTACTTCCCATCTTTCTATGGGTGGAGAGTCTTTCTCATTAATAAATTTTTACCTAGAACCATCTTCAAGCCTTACCAAAATCGTGATGTGAAACATGAGTCAAGGTCTAAAAAATTTCTATTGAATCCCATGTCGACAGACTATATCCAAAATGTACAAATCCCCCAACTGATCCACTGAGAAAGTCTCATATCTAAGGAAAAAATTACCAACCCTTATGAATCGGTCCACTATCACCCAAATAGAATCATTATTCTGAGGCATCCTCAGGAGGCCCACCACCAAGTCTATGGTAACATCATCCCACTTCAATTTTAAAATGGGAAACAACTATATCAAACCACTGGGTCATTAATTCTCTACCTTCGCCTGTTTATTAGTGTAGTATTGTGTCATGATCCATGTAATCTTCTTTTTCATACAAAACCAATAATACTATCAAGATTGGTCATCGTACATTTTGTTTGAACATGGATTCACCACCCACTTTATGGCATGAAATTCATGCATCATCTCCTCTCCCATACTCTTAAGTACAAAAACATGATTCCTAACATAGATTATCTCATCCTTTTATATTTTCCAATAGGAGGGGGACTCCCCAAATTCAAGGATTTTTTTGAAAGAAAAACACTCAAGATCCTCATACCACCTTTACCAGATCTAGCTCAAAAGTGGGGACTCTACAAATACTGATATGAGTTTCATGTGTTCCTGGACCTCCTTTACAACAAGATGCATCTTTTCCAGAAAATTCATCATTTTCCATTCATAACTAGGCACAAGAATGGGAAGAGTCTGATTTTTCCTTCTCAAAGTTCTAACAACACTATTTACCTTCTTATGCATATATTCTTGATCAAATTAAAATTATTTCATATAATCAACCCATATACACTATAAAATATTGAAATCTCATTGAGAAAATATATACATTAAGCTCTTTTGATAGGAATACATAGTAAAATTTTTACCCAATAGATAATGCCTATAACGATTAAAAGCATAATTCACTACCGCTAACTTGAGGTCACACATAGGGTAGTTCCATTTGTTTGGAATCAATTTCTATGAAACATACGATACAACTCAATATCCCAACATAAAATCCTCAAATGTGTATCCTAGATGTGTCAAAAAAATACTTTATACACTTCAAATGGCTAGGGTATGATAAATATTTGTGAGGTGGTCAAATGCTTCTTCAACTCCTAGAAATAATTATCACATGCTTTAGACCATTAAAAAAACCCCCTTATTGGTTAGGCCCGAAAGTGGTTCTCTCAATAGGGATAAGTCCTAAATAAAACATCGATAATAGCCTGATAAACCCATAAATATTTAGATATTAAAACGATTCTTAGGATGCTCCTAGGAAACAACAACCTACACCTTCTCTATGTCCATTGAAAGAACTTCTTTTGAGATGATGTGAACCAAAAAATATAGATGATCATTCTAGAAATGGAACATATAAAGATTGGTGGGAAGTTAATTTGATCACAGTGTACTTATAACTATGTTAGGATGTTGGGTATGATCATCATGATTTTTGTAGTACAATAGATTTATTCTACAAAACTACTATACATTGGTCTAGGTACTAGTGTAATATTTAGTTCATCAAGGACACAAAACAGTGTATGTACCTTCTTCATCCCAAAAACAGCACAAAAAATTCATAAAGTCCATACCTTCTTTAATAATCCATCCATTGTATATCATATTGTCGATCTCTCAGCTGATGATACCCTGACCACAAGTCAATCTTGAAAAAAACATTAGATCATATCAACTGTTCAAACATATCATTGATACATGTATGTGGATGTCCTTTATTCACAACCATATGGATTAAATTACAATAATCATCCCCAAAGAACATGGTTTTGTACTCCTTTTAAGAATGAAAGGATAGAGAACCACAAGGTGATGTAATTGGATTGATAAATCCCTTATCCATCAACTCGTCCAACTGAGAATAGAGATCTTGAAACTATATTTGTTTCATTATATAAGGTGGAATGGAAATTTGATTAACCCCATGAAGGATCTCAATTATAAAATCTACCTACCATTTAGGTGGCCACCCTAATAAGTCCGAAATAAACACATCCTGGATTTAGTCTACTATGAGTAGAAATACATCATTCTTCACACCCCCATCATCCAAAAAAATAATTGCAAAATGGGAGGTGAGATGCCCAAGTGTTTTATAAAGTGGACCAACATTTCCCTCTTTCACAACCCACTCTTGAAGATGAAAATAATTATTACCCTCATGAGATATAAAGTTCACTCACCTATGGAAAAAATCTATGTGGACATAGTACGCTACCTACCATTCCACAAACAAAATCAATTCAGATATTCAAATGTCAAGGATGTAAATATCCCAAATAAAATGGTACTCCATAACCTCAAGAGAACATCCCCTACCACATGAAAATATTTCTCTCAATAATACTCCCAAATTTTTGATGATTATGATAACCCCTTTCATTAACTCAATAGTCCTACTCAACCAAATCACACGTTGTGCATATATAAACGAATGGGAGGCACCTATATCAAATAAGGAACTAGAAATCATATAATCATAAAGAATAGTACTTTGGAATGTCGATAGTCCTACCTCCCAATTCAAAAGTATATGTTGAGATGTATGCAATTGTCCTAACCTATTATATGTACTATATTATGAGTCCCCTAAGTTGCACCAACCTTATGATGTAATTTATCTTTCACTAATGTACCATTTCCATTTCCTATATTTCCATGTCTATGAAAACATTAACCGCTAGACTAATATGGGGGTAGAGTATCCCCTCTCGATGATATGGCTCTTCCTAGCTCCTATGTCATTACCCACCCATTATGGTTTAATATATAACATTTGTAGATGAAAAATACTTCCATAAGCTCGGTAAGGGAACTATCTATGGTTGTTTCTAATCCTACCAAACTTGTCAAAGATCACTTAGGTAATTTCCTTTTTAACCGATCCTTCCCCCAGGTCACTTTCTCTTCGAAATATCTTGTTATCATTCCCATAGTGATTATTACTACTCTTGGATGAGGTACCATCTGGTCATCAAATATAAACCACCAATTTATCACCAGAAGCATCCTTTAGGTTCCCCTAAGATATGAGATCTGGATTCACCACTTCAGAAAAATTATTCAACAAAAAGATGTTAACCTAGGACTTTATCTCTCATTTAAGACCATTATGAAACTATTTCAATGATGTTTCCTTATCTTCTGCCAACATTGTAACAAAGCACTACAAATCTGTGTAGCGAACATTACAGTACATCACAAAAATATTCCCCCTAATTAAATTAAATGAACTCATTTTTTCTCTCCTACCTTAGTGTCTTACGTAAAAATTCTCTAATAAAATATATGAAAATTATTTCCACTGAAAATTATCTTGTTGTCCATCTTGGGTCTGGATGTCCCACCCATTCTTTCATTGACCATGTAAATATAAGCAACTAGTTTGAATCATTTCTCAGAAAGAGTCTCAAAGTGGTCATGAATTTTTTTGATAGACTCAATAAAAAAATATACTATCTCAGGCCCACCCTCTCTAGTAATGTATAGAAGGTGTTGTAATTGAATCTCACTTAATAGGTATGACATACTATTTAGAACATGACACGGGTCACTTTTCATAAATTTAATAATGTTATCAAAGTTCTCACATAACTTCTTCCCCAACCCCTAACCTAGAACTATCAGTCCCTCAGGTTCTAGTACCATAGGTACATTTCCAACCACATTAAACTATTTTCCTATCAATATGCATAATTGTGGAGTTATAACTCTAAAATAATAAACAGACATCTTATGAAACATTACACATAATTATCAAATCATAATGGTAGGGATTCACATAAATCCACCACAATTCATCCCCCACACACCATCACATTTTCAAAACCAAGGAACTATACGTACCCTCAACAATCCCTCATTTAGGCCATGACTAAAATAGTGAAAACATTCTCATTTATCTAGTATTAATGTTATATTCCTATTTATCCATTTTATTTACTATATTTAGCATGAATTACGTTTTCAAATTTCATATTACACACCTTTTAATTTAAATTACACATGCAATGAAAATATTTCTCATTTAAAAAACTCACCCAAAACCTACATTTCAATCTGTGCCAAAAAATAACTCATGTCATAAAAAACCTTGAGTGCATAGAATGATCCTTGTATACTCAACCTTCATACCAAATTGATAAATGGATAAAATCTAAAAAACTATAACATAAAAGAAAAACTGCATTACCCCTAGTGAAATGACATCTAAAAATAACAAAAGAAATCAATAAAAACATTCCCACCCTAGGTATATAGGCTTTCCCCCCATACATAGGCCAAATAATCCCATGAATGAGCTCATGAAAAAGGTCCAACTCTTCCAAGTATTCTATCTACAATTATTAAATGATAAAACAAAATAAAATAAAATAAAAACCCTTAGATACCACTTTGTAATGTCTTGACTTGGGTTCCACAGACCAGTTCCCCAAGCCGTTTGGTTACATGACATCAGGAACACCTCCCCATACGCCAGAGGCTACTGACTAGTATTTATTTTATAATATAAAACATGGGATTATTTACCCTCTATATCACATAAGAACAATAGAGTAAATAAATAACCAATATGAAAATGGTAATAAATAATAACCATAATAATACCAAAACAAAATAGACTAGTATTACATAATAAAAAAAAGTATGAAAACAATATGAAAACCAAATATTTAAACATGTCATTACATATAAGTGTCAAGTGTTAATTTAAAAACCAAAATAAAGACATTTAAATCTCCCAAGATGGTCCCAAAACCTTGTCTAGATCCTCAATCTATGCTCTATCCCAACTAATAAATCTAACATAGGGCTCTTTCCCTTATCCTAACCTACAAACCTAATGTGTATTTAGCTACTAATCAGGTATTCTGAGTAAGGTGGGAGTAAAACTAAGTGGTTCACCCCCAATGGTGCCCTAAACAATATCTAAACTACAATAGAGTTTTCTCTAGTATAAATAATAAAGTATAATAAATAAACATCTTTCAGAATTCATTTATCTTTAATTAACCATAAAATTACCTAGGTTCACGAAGACACCCAATCCATTAATACCAGCCTCAGTAAATTCAAGAGTCTAAACCATATCATATATGTAGGAACAATTCATTATATCATGGATTTCACGAATCATTTAATTTCAATATCATAACAAGGGTAATTGGAACCCCGATCTAATGCCATTTTTGGGCCTATAACATCATGTCTAGCACTAAATGGGTATTTGGAGCATTAGTACCTATCCCTCAACTCATTGTTATAATAGGTGTTTATTTGGAGCATTATTCCCTTTCCCACACTCATTATCACATAAGGGAATTTGAAGCATCTTCCCCTATCCCACACTCATTTATCAATCAATCACATATATCACATATATAACATTTTTCAAGTTATTCATCATTATCCTTATTATCAAACATTATATAACATGGTACACCATTACAATTTATATCAATGATTAGGTTACTTCATTTAAATCATATTTAATTATAAGAAAAATTAAACATTAAACCATTTATCACCGTTTAATCATATAAACCATTAACCGTTCAAGGATAAGACAAACACCCCTTAATTACCATTATAAACCAGTTTTTAATCCAATTAATTAACCAAATCATAATCTCATTAATCAATCGATTTTATAATACCAATATCTCATCAATTCCATAATGATGATATTTTATCAATTCCACAATTAATTAATTAATTCAATTCAAAATGTGATTTTCAAATTGCAATATCAATTTCAAAATTTCATACATGGAATTAAAATTACGTCTATGTGAATTGATAATTATACCACCTACCTCAAGTTCATTTATGGATATCGCTAAATAGAAATCCCAAAATTGATGAGGAACATCCAATATCACTATAGAGCAACAAATATAGGATCAAAACAAAAGATCAAAATAAAACATATTAAAATCCATGAAAACCAAGTTATAAACCATTACAGTGGGGGATAAAACAATACACTTCATTCAGTATGAGATATGAGAAAGAGGAATCCAATCTGGGATGAAAACACATTCCAGAAGAGAGACGATCCTTTAAACATGTCTTTGATTCATCATGAATGTGGATTGAGGATCCTTATAACACTTAAAAGAGCATTAAAATTTGTAGGAATAGTTTTAGGGAATCTAGTCTATTTTAGGGTAAACAATTGGGGCTTTATGATTTTTAATTAATTTTTTTTTTCGGAATAAAACCCACATGCACAGTTTTCTAGGCTTTGGCACACAGTTTTCCTAACAATGTTATTTAACCATTTTCCTCTTATTAGGGGTATATGGTCTCTTCTATATGGGAAATTTTTTTGATAAAATATGTTACAACTATGAAATTCCCCTATATCTTGTGTTACATGGTTTTTTGGGGTTAGGTGCTTGGTTTTGAAAAACATGTGCAAACCTTGCACTACCCCTTTGCAATGTTTTTTCAATTTTTCTTTCAAAACACCACAAAAAAACCCTACAATATATATAACAATATATAGCTAAATTAGTTCCTAAAATGGATCATGAGACAACTCTATAAAGGATTTGGATCTTATAATAACATGAATATAATTGTCCATGGTGTGAAACCTAGATTTATTATTTTATGGTTCTTTAATTTGGTGTGTCCTCACATCATGTTGATCTGGTTGAATTTTGAATTTGTTTCATAGGATCATCTATATAGTGTTCTCAAAATGGTTAATACATAAAATCCCATGAATATATCAGATTAATGTGTTGAATAAAAATATAATGTGATATTTAGAGTAGATCATTACTTGGATTTTTATGATTCTATTGATGTAGACCTAGTATTGCCTGATAAAGACTTGTAACTATGTGATGAATTTTGTTTCTAGTTTTATTTGAAATTATGAATCCCTTATAAACTAATCGTGTTTTAGTTTATTCTAAATAACCCGAGGTTATCATTGAATCATATTTGGATATTTTTATAATTATATTATAGTATTTGATTATAATATTTTTTTCAATCAATAATATTCTATTTGACGTATGTTTCTCTACCATTATCTTGTTTTTTCACTTAATATATCATTTTTAAGGGATATAGTAGGGGTTTAGGTTAGGTTTTAATGTCCTTGGTTTATGTATTGATAATGGATATTTTTTCCTAGGTTAGTGACGTTTTCCTCATGATCTTAGAATTTTGATCACCCCTCATTCCTTGTCTATGTGTACTGGTTGATTGAATCTTTTACATAGGTTGGGGATTAGAGGTATCTATTTATTCTTTATATAGAATAATGGAACTACAATGATTTTTTCATTCTGTTGACAGTAAGGAATATATTTATAAGGATAACTAATTAGACTAATGATAAATGATGGGGATGGGTTGTTAAACTGTGTTTTATGTGATTACATGATGTTTAATACGATTGAGGGATACTTGACATCGTTGATGTGTGTTTTTTTCATTGATGATTTTTTTTCACTATAATTAAATTATTTTAGTATCCTACATAATATTATAATCATTTAATTATTATAATGAAAAAATTTATGGAAATATATAATACATTTACGGTGTTTATGCAGTCCATGATCAATTCATATTAAAAATAATGGTTGAAGGGTGTTTTTTTATTGTGATTTTGTTTACGGTTTCATGTGGTTCCCATATAAGTTTGTTATTTTTTTTGTAACATGTCTTTTAGATTGAGGTGTGAATCTATGATAAAATACAAATCTACTATAGTTATGAATATAACCATAATAAATTATTCAGTCACATAATTCCATATATATTACTTTTATCCTATAGGAGTCATTCCATGAAATCATATATAAAAGGTAATGAATACACTAATACTAGAACTAGTTTGTCTCACGACACATGATGATGCATCAGGGGGTTATAAAATTATAGGTTCCAAAAATCCCTAAATATATTAAAGTAAATCATCATATATGAAAAAAATACTTAACCAACATGCCCTAGTAATGAATAAATAGGTATATAGAAATAACTAGTATTTGAAATTTCAATAATTCCCATGTTAAGAAATTTAATAACTTTCTGGGTAAACAACTTTCAGTATGAAATTTTCTCACACCGTATAGTATATTTGATATATGGATCAATCAATAATGGATTTGATATCACATGTTTCCATGATATTAAAATACATTCACATGAAAGAAAACATTATCTTTATGAGATTTATAAAGAGTGATAAAGAAATAAATTGAAAATAAATATATTCACACCCATCGTTATTGTTTATAATTAAGCTTATGAAATATCTAAATCATACCCCATGGAAGTTTCAAACTAACTGTGTAGTAAAGATGATTAGTTGTACACCATGTAAAAATAACATTAATACCCAAAAAAACAATATCATAGTTGTTACACATACGTGAATCAGACCCCAATCCTACATCAACTTGTTAATATCTAGGTAGTGATGTTGCTCTTAGGAAACTACTGAAATTTACTAAAATTTTATAATTTCTTCTTATATTTATATTTCCTCTTTATCTTTTCACTAATATTAGAGCATTTCTATGACATAAAAAGGTATTATACTAAGAGGAAATATGTAATAATTCATTAAAAATATATCAATTGGATGATAATACCATGTAATTATAAGCTTGTAAATATATAAAAAATATTTTTAAATGACATCACAACCAATAGAATGTGATTTAAATAGATAAAAAACGATTGTGAATACATATATTTCTTTTATTTTTTTAAAATAAATTCATAAAAAATGAAAAATAATTTACATGGGAAAACTATAAAAATATGAATATAAGAATGAAAATTTTTACTAGACTTAGTGGTAATATAATAATTTTAATAGGATAACGTTATAATATGATGTTAAATATTTTAATGGTAATTGAGTTAAGAATTAAATTACACATACCCTTGAAATCCATGAAATTTCTCAAATCCTCTATATAATAAACATATCCATCATAATTACTTATTTTAGACCATTTTTTATATTTACTTCCATTTTTACTCCTCAATTATAATATTTCACTATACATTTTTAGTTTAGTTATTGTGTATTTTCGTTATACGATGTTTGGAACCTCGGTCATTCCATACAAGTTTATTAATTGAGATATCAATACAAATAATTTGATATAAAGATAATAATTCTTTTATTAGTCACATATGATAAAAAAGAATTTATAGTTAATTATAATGTTCTAATTTCATTCTATGACTTTTTATTTCTAATTCATGTATTTGAAATCATAGATGAGCATGTATCTGTATTTTGTACTAATCACAAGACGATAAATTAATAATATGTTAAATAATAGTATTACCATTCAAGAACAAAAAATTATTATTTCATAATTAATAATAAAATATAAAACAATTAATTATACTTTCATTTTGATCCATGGTATAAATTTATATCATCATCCACATAGATGGTTATTCAGACCAAAACAATACCATGCTATAATCTATGGGGTAGTATGGTTATTAAAGTGAATATTATATAATATATATATATATATATATAATTTATATCAGTAGAATTATGATTTTATTAAGGTAATTAATGAGATTATAGGATTGGTGGTTGAAAATTATAGAAAATAATATGTTAGAAAGTGGATAATAATAACATTGGGGGATTGATTATTATATTGAAGGACCTCATAGAAAAGGGGGAATTGGTGAATGTTAATATTACTAGGGGTATCCAAATATGAAAAATGACTATAAAAGATGTACAATGAGATAATATTCTAGTGTAATATAAATCATTTTTGTGGATTGAATTGGGTGACTGTGAGCTTCTTTTATTAGCGCGAAAGAGGGGCATTTATTTGGTAACATAAGTTAGGAGAAGGGTGAAGATAAAATAACATGAGATTTATGTGATTTAGTTAGAGAAATATTAATGAGACATGTGGGACTTAATTTTGTAGCTAAAAAATATCTTTTAGAATAGGTTTTTTCATTTTATCTACAAAATTTCTATCCTCTATAATTTACCCTTTTACCCATAGTAACATTTATTAAATATTAATCAAGGTAATTACACTTTTCGTAACAATATAAGACAAAAAATTTTACCAAATTGAAATATGTTGATTGAAAATTTAAAAAAAATTATTTAATTAAATTTATATATAAGATAAAATTATCATTTAAAATAGTACATAAGATATATAAATAATGTATTACGTCAAAAAATAGATTTTTTTACATTATGAGTGTCACGAACTATCCCCCGGGACCAATTCCATGACAACCCAATCCCACCTTCCATAGGCCCAGGGATGGTAACTAGTACTGGAAACGAATATCACAAAAGGGAAGGAATTCCCTTCAAACCTATACACTCACAGATAGAGCATATTGTACAAAGAAAACCACAAAGGGAACGAAATAGTTCAACCACCCAAAAGTACCACCATTGAGAGTAAAAGGTGTAAACTAAAAGAACATGGGCCAAAATACCAGACAAACTGAAAGGAAAGTACCAAAAAAAAAGTACAGGCACCAAAGGATGCTCACCAGGGATCCTACCTGAAGGGTGGGTACAACTCACTATTAGATGTCACTACAGCACACCACATCTATCGATCTACCTCTGAGCACTGTCTAGACCTGGATACCAAAACTCCTTGTCAATTTTGTTCATCATATGGACAAGACGCAACATGTGCGGGTTAATCCTGTGTAAGGGTGAGTATAAAAATACTCAGTGTAGACCACAGACCAACTCGGGTCTCACAGAAATCCACAATCGAAAATTTGACAAAGTAAGATCTCAATGTAAGGAATAAAGAAAAAGACACCCCTCACATGAGGAAAAACTTATGTACATAAGTAATGTTGATTAATCGTAAAGATGGATCATCTTATTCTATTGAGAGGCTCTGCTACTGATCCATGGAGGTTCACACTATTGTGGATCCATGAAAGATCACTCTCATACTGATCCACTGAGGGTTTCTATCATTCTGATCCACGAAGGGTCTTTCTACTGCTTATCCATAGAGGTTCACTCTCATGTTGATCCATGAAGGTTCACTGTAATGATGATCCACGAAGGGTCTCACTAATGCTGATCCACAAGGGATCTCTCTTATGATGATCCATGAAGGTTTACTCTTCATACTTTACGTCACTGCCAGCCACATGATTCCCGAACATAGAACGCTTTTTTCCAGGAGGATATTCTCATAAAGACCTCAGTAATACCATAAAAACCACTAAGTCACACACAGAGTAACCCAAAGGACCCTCTCATCATAAGGGTCCCAACGCAATAGACGAAAAATCAATAATACCCCCAGTCAGTTAATTATTGACGTTTTTATGAAAAGGACCTGGTTGGGTCCAGGTTCAGTTTGACCTAGCCCATGGTCCACTGACCTGACTCAGGTCCACCGACCTAACCCAACCTTGCCCCGGCCATGCCTGGGTCTAGTCCGTTGGGTCACAGACCTCTTGGGATCCAGGTCCGGCCAATTGGCCTGCCTGGTCTTCCAGAGGTGGACCGTTTTGTTGCCTTGCCGAGACGTGATTGGATTCCACATATACTCGCCACTCTCCCTGCGGTCCACACAGGTCTGTTTCCTCCTTCCAAGTTCAAGTGACCATATCTGATCTATTTGGCCAGCCGGAATCTTGTACACGGTTGACCGATTGTGTGCCTACAGCGCTTCCGAGCAGTCCAGACGCAGGTTGTCCCCTCCACGCGGTGTCTGTTGGCGTCGCGTCTTCACTGCACCATGGCCAATTGGCCATGGAGTACTGAGGGACACACAACCTCCCTCTTCCTATATCCTCTGCTGCGGGCCTCTGCTTTCCACTGCCAGCACTGACGCGCCTATGTTTTTTCTTCGGGCCACCAAAGTTGCTCCGGTGGTCCATTTCTTGAACCGTCTACGCCTATAGGGTCATAGGGATGCTACCTTCACTGTGAACGCTTAAAAAATTCCTTGATTCCAACTTGATCATTAGGCCACAAAGAATGCACAAGAACACACAAAGAGGACGGACTTTGGCGTTGTTAATGTCACCTCCCCCCAATGCATTAGAGGTGTATAAACAAAGGGAGGTTTGTGATTTCAACCCATGAATCTACCTCTCCAATCAAGTCCCCAAATATAACAACCCACCTATAAGAACACATGATCTGTGGATCAAACTGTTCGTCAATTGATCCACGTTCATTGTTTTTGAATGTATAATGCAGAAAGAATAGTAATCATAAATAAATCACAACCCCAACATGGATTGTTGGATCTGCTGCTGACGACGGATGAAATCTGCATTGTCATCGTCAATATATGAATCTTTTTCATTCTTTATCATGTTCTTCATTATTAGTTGGAGAATAAATCTACCATAGATTCATCATAGAATCTCTATGGTTTAATTCTCCACTCTCTAACACATCAATTTAATAAAAATAAATAGGTAGCATCATTTATATTACACCGTGATGTTGCATTGTTACAATGTTTCATTAATAAAGAAACATAGTGGTTAAGAATTCATAACTAACCATTAACGATCATCATTGAATGCGCCTCACCAATAACGCACTGAAGTACTGTCATCCACTGCTCAATAGTGAAAAAGAAAATAAAATAAAATTTTCTCTGTTATTTTATTATTTTCCGAAATGTCTGAAAATTATCTTTTCCTAATAACCCTTTCCAATCAGAGTTATGTATTTTCTTGGGGAATCTTGGAATTTTGAGTTCAATGGTGCTCACATATTTTCAATTCGAGCTCTGTTTCAAATTTTAAAAAACACACACTTTCAAAATTTCTAAACTTACCTTAAAATAAATTCCAAATTATATTCTGGGAACTGCAGGCCTCATAATCATGTATCATCTTATCTCTTGGTCTCGATATAATTCCTTATAATTTACAAATAATTTACACAAAAATTCCAGGACATTACACTTTCCCCACCTTATGGATTTACATCACCAAAATCCAAAACATTGTCTAATAAAACAATAGTGGGTACCGAACACAATTCTGAGCCTACCACTCCCATGTTCTCTCTTGGAGGTTCACAAGATACCACTGAAAATGCACCATAGGAATCTACCATCCAATATGTACCTGCACCTTTCAATACTCTATTTCCATCGGGAACTCCGCAAACGTCGCCCCATCATCAATTTCTCACTCCCCCTAGTCGATGAGGTGAGATGGATCATGCAATAATTTCTCTACTACGACACATGAAAAACATCATGCACCCGGTGAATATGTGGGAGAAGATATAGGATGTATGCCACCTCTCCAACTCTCCAGATAATCTAGAAAGTTCTGATTAATCTCATATAATACTTTCCACCCTGTCCAAATCTCTGTAATCCTCGTCAGGGTGAGACTAAAAGGAAAACACGGTACCCCCCTTGAAATACATGTGTCTCTGTCTATGATCAACATAAGACTTTTTTCAGCTATATGTAGTCCTTATCCACTCCTGGATGATCTGCTCCTTCTTAGTGGTAGATCATACCAACTCTAGAGAAATGAGTTCTGACTCCCCTGGTTCTGTCCAACATAGAGGTGATCTATAATTCCATCCATACAAGGCTTAAAAAGTGACATGACAATGGTGGAGTGATCACTATTATTTTACATAAACTCTACTAGTGGTTGGTGGTCCTCCAAAATTCGAAAAAAATCTAGGGCACTAGAATGAAGCATGTCCTCTGAGGTATGTATGGTCTGCTTTGTCTAAAAATCGGTCTATGGGTGAAAAGTTGTGCTCAAGTGCAATTGAGTCCCAAACACCTCCCATAACCCCTTCCATAACTGATATGTAAAGCATGCATCACAGTCTGACATGATAATCAAATTCACCCCGTGAATATGTACTATCTTCTAGACATAGAGGCTCCTCAATACCTTTAATGATCCCTACTCCAGGATGGGTAAGAAGTGAGCCAATATGGTGAGTTGGTCAATGATCACCCAGATAGAGTCATGACACCTATACTTGCATGGTAACCCCATCACGAAGTCCATATAGATTACATACCACTTCCACCCTGGTACCTCAAGTGGTTGTTTCAATATTGGAGGGATCTCATGCTCGACCTTCATTTTCTAATAAGTGAGGCATCGTGAAACAAACTCTTCCACTTCTTTCTCCATCACTTGTCACCAGTACTGACATCAGAGGTCCTTGTACTTATTTTCCACACTAGGATGTACCACCAAAGGGGATGTATGTATCACCCTCAATGCTTCCTCGCATAACATCACTCATATCATGGTGCTTCCTCTGAAAAGAATGACATTTCCCCACCTATCAAAAATCTTTCAGGAGCCTGTCCTGAGGATATCTGAGCATGTTGGGCCTTAGAGTCAATATCCACATGTTGTACCTCTCTAATTCACTAAAGGAGTGGGGGAGTGATAGTCATAGACTATATGTGATATGCTATATCATCATCCATGATTGATATCTTTATCACAGCTATCTGCTTTGTCACCTCACTCAGCACCTGTAAACCAGACCTTCTGTAGAGTGTATCTGGAACCATGTTCCCCTTCCCATGAGTGTCGACTATCAGAGAGTCATAGTCCTGGAGGAACTCTAGACATCTCTGTTATCTCGTTTTTAGTTTCTTCTGTGAGAATATATACCTAAGAATCTTATGGCCTAAGTAGATTGTAAACCGTTCACCCATCAAGTCATTCATCCAAATCTTCAAGGCAAAGACCACTACTGCTAACTCCAAGTCATAGGTCGCATAGTTCCATTAATGTTGCTTCAATTGGCATGATCCTTAGGCTATCAATGCTCTCTCCTACATCATGACACAATCCAGTCTGATCCGTGATGTGTCATTGAATAAAACATACCAAATGTCATCTTTTGGTAGTCACAAGATGGTGGAAATTGTCAGTCTCCTCCTCAACTCTTGGAAACTATCATGGCACCTCTATGTCCATATTAAGTTATGTCTCTTCTTTTTCAATGTTTACAAGTGTGATGCTACTCTGGAAAAGTTTTTTATAAACCTTCGGTAGTACCCAGCCAAAACCTAGGAATATCTGCACCTCAGTCACGATCTTAGGTGGCTCCCAAGAAAGCACTGCCTCTATCTTCTCAATATCCACAGTAACTCTAGTCTTTGAGATAATTTTTCCTTGAAAATGGACCTCCAGAATCCAGAACAAGTACTTCAAGAGATTACAATAAATTTAGCACTCTCAGACTGTATCAAGTGTTATCTACATATGTGTAGCGTTCTCCTCCTCCAACATTGAGTACACCAAGATTTATTCAATGAATACTACCAAAAAATGATCGAGGTAAGGATAGAATATTCTGTTCATGATTCCCATGAACACTAATGTTGAATTGGTCATTCCGAAAAGCATCACCAATAACTCTTAGTGTCCATACCTGCATCTAAAATATATATTCAGTACGACTTCATCCCATACCCATAGGTAATGATAACTTGATTTGAGGTTGTTCTTCGAGAACCACCTCACTTCCTTCAGCTGATTGAAGAGGTCATCAATCCTAGCCTGTGGATACATGTTCTACACAGTCACCTGGTTCAAGTGTCGGAAGTCCATGCATAGTCTCAAGCTCCCATCTACCTTCTTGGAAAACATCACATGAGATTCCTATGGAGAAACATTGTTTCATACAAACACCTTCTTCTACAATTCCTCCAACTATACTCTCATCTCCCAAAGCTCCATGAGAGCCATCCGATATGCAATTGTAGATATCAGTGCCATCCCTAGGTACAATTCAATGTATAATTCGACCTCTGTGCGAGGAGTTAGTCCCAGTACAACTTCTAGAAAGACGTATACATACTCATCCACCACTACAGGAAAGTTCATATTCATCTCATCTACCACACCAAGGGTGAGGCTAACCAACTAGAAAGTGATTGATGGCACCGTACTCTAAGAAAGTCCATCCAGTGCTTCAAAGGTTCCCTTATCATAGGTGAAGGAAAACATGGTCCCATCCTAACTGAAACACAACACTTTTAACCTAAAATAGTCGATCTGAGCATGTATTGTAGATAACCATTCCATACCCAAGATGACATCGTAAGTCCTTGATACCACTACTAAGAGATCCTAGCCGAATATCATGCCTCTTAGAGAAATCTCACACTACTAAAACCAGTGTGTAATAATAAAATCCACTCCCATAGGAGTATCTAATCATAAATATCAAGCCAAATGATCCACTGAAATATCAGAGCATCGAAAGAGGTCCATGGTAAGGAAATCATGACTAGAACCTGTGTCTATAAGAACTAAAACTAAGGTGGAGAAGACAAAGATTGTAACTCTAAGCATCTCTAGAGAACCATGGTTATAGGCCTCCACTTCCTGAATCTGAGCTATCCCATGTTCACCAGCTCCCTAAGCCCGTGGTCAACTACCTAGGGGTGGTGGAGGTAATACCTCGAACTGACATCCACTGCTTGTTGCTCGACCTGTTCTCCTGTCACGTCTGCCAACCTACAGACCTACTTGCTCAATCCTCTACCTCTGACTTGGATGTTACTCAACCATATGATGATCGTATGTGTGGTGGGTCGGGTAGTCATGATCCATGTGTCCCTGCCCTTTGTAGGAGTAACAAACTCTACCCCTCAGCTGACCTCCTCTCCCTCGCGAGCTCCTCACCTCTAATCATGCACCCTATGGCCGTCCTTCAAAATGTCTTGATCATTTCGGCATCTGCATAGTCTGTCTACTACCTGCTGTAGATGACTCAACCAACTGTCATCTGGTGCTAGATCACACCATCGATTCCTGCTCAGTTATGAATCACTCCACCAATAGAGCTTGATCTAGCACTTCAGCCTGTGTTAGGATGCTGAGAGAAATCATCAACACCCTAATCTCCCTTAGAAGTCCCTGCTCAAAGGTTTGTGCCCTAATGAAAGGGTACCATAAAATGTCGGTGGAGTGGTGGGAGAGGTTGGTAAAACACACTAAGTACTAGGCCACAATTAGGCAACCAAGCTTTAGGTCCAGTATCTCTTGAATATGCACTCAGTGTATTGTCACTAGTATGAACTCCACCCTAAGGAGTCTATAAAAGTCCAAATAAAAATGGTTTTCCTTATCATGTGTTTGGAGCATCAAATTCCATAATCTCCTAGTTGTGTATGGAAATATAATGGTTTCTAGGACCACCATATAGTCTCTAGGTGTCCCTATCAGGTGAAAACCCCACATAACTATGTTTAGCCAATACTTAACTGCATGAGGATCTGTCTCACCTCAAAACCTTGAAGTCCTATGCCTCTAGAACTCATTCATAACACTTAGTTGGTGTGCACTATCTGCTGATGGGGATGGTAGAAACTGTTACTCTATAGGTTGTGGTGTTGGTGGTAAACTACCATGAAGGTGCTATCGCTTTTAGTGGACCCAACACTGACGCATCTTCGCTCAGTGGTCCATCATCATGATCCCTCACTATAATCCAAGATTTTTGTCTTTTTTGTAGAGTCTAGAAGGGAATGAGATATTCCATAGTTAATAAGTTATACCTGGTGATTTGACATTAAAGAGATAAAGATAAAATCATTTCCAAAACACATGCAATCAGTGTTTTTGTGTACCGAGTCGGAAAATGGAATTCAATGTCCTGGTGTGTGGAAACATTTGTGGTCGTACCATCACTAGAATCCTTGGCCTATAAGACAAACTCAATGCACTTAACACTATGGAATCATAAAATATACAGGCTCTTAGTTCTTCTAGTAGAAACGACCTCCTACTAATAAAACTTTGTCATGACCCGTCTCCCAGGGCTTGTGTAGTGACTACCCGAAGCCAACAATCCATAGGCCAAGGGCTGGTTACTAGCACCAAAAAGGCACATCAAAAAATGGAATGTATTTACTTTAGACCGGAACACACACAGACATGGCGTACTGGACAAATCAATCCAAAAAAGGGAAGAAAAATAGTATGACCACGAAAAGGTACCACCACTATGATTAAAAGGTGTAAACTGAAAGCACATGGGCTAGAATACAAGATTATCTAAATGAAAAGTACAAAAAAATAAGTACAATCTCTAGAGTTTCTCCACCAAGGATCCTACCTGAAGGTTTGGTACAAGTCACTTTCTGATGTCACTACAACACACCATGTCTATTGATCCTCCTCAGAGCACCGTCTAACCCTGGCTCCCGAAAGTCCCAGTCAAAGTTGTCTATTGTTAGCACAAGATACAACAGGTGTAGGAAAATCCTATGCAAGGGTGAGTATAATAATAATCAGTAGGGACCCCGAGACATACTGAAGTCTCGAAGAAATCAACAAAGGAAAATACCATTAAATAAAATATCAATGTAAGGCTAAAAAAATACACAGATCACACCAGGTATAACTTATGTACAAAAGTAAAGATGATTAGTCATAAGGCTAGATCATATTATTCTATTGAGAGGCTATTCTATTGATCTAAGGAGGGTCGCTCTACTACTGATCCATGAAGGTTTTCTCTCATGATGATCCATGGAGGTTCACTCTCATGTTGATCCACAAAGGGTCTCTCTACTACTAATCCATGGATGTTCAGTCTCAAGCTGATCAACAAAGGGTCTCTCTTATATTGATCCATGAACAGTCCCTCTTATGTTGATCGATGAAGGATCTCTTTTATTCTGATCTCTAAAGGGGTTCTCTTTATACATTACGTTATAGTCATACACTAGATTACCACACCTAGCACATTTGTTTCTAGGATTATTTTCTACTCAAGCCATCAATTGTACCTCAACTACCAATATTACCAACATAGAGTAACCCAACAAATTGTCTAATCATAATGATCGCATCATAATAGATGGCGCGTCGAACGGACACCTTGTCTATAAGATATAGGAATTTTCAAAATAAGGGCCCATTTGGAATCGAGTCCGATCCAACCTAGACATATGTAAACCTATTCTGATACTCATGTAGTGTATATCCAAATGACCCCCTCATGACAAGGGTCATTGTGCTGCAGAAGACACATCAATTGGATACTCGGTCTATTAGTTATTGAAATTTTTCTGAAAAGTGTCTAGTGGGGTTTAGGTTCGGGCCAACCCGAACCAACCCGACTCGAGTCTATCGACCCGACCCGAACTTGCCCCGGCTTGGGTCCGATCTATTGGGTTGCAAGCCCATTGGACTACGGGTTTGACCTGAAGGCTTGCTCAGTCTTCTAGATGAGGACCGGTTCATTACTCGGCATGGATGCGGCTAGAAGCTATGTCATCACCCCACTCACCCCATAGTCGACATTGGGTTGTTGCCTCCCACCATGGTTAAGAGACCACAGCTACGCTATGTGGTCATCTAATCTATCCTACCAGACTCTCTCCCATGGTTGATAGACTGCATGAGTCTAGTATATCTGAGTGGCCTAGATGTGGGAGGTTCCCCCCACGTGGCACCTTTTGTCACCACGTCTCCACATCATCGTGGTGTGCTAACGGGCACGCCGCCTCCATCCACCCTCATCTATTGGCATGCCAATGGTTCTTCTGTGGGCCACTAGAGTTTCTCCTATGGTTTGTTTGTTGAACTGTCTAGGCCTATGAGATCTAAGGGATACCGCCTTCACTGCAATGACTTCAAACATGCCTTAGTGACAACTTGATCATTCATCAATGAAGAACACATAAGAACACGCTAGGATGAGGGACTTAGGTTTTGTTCATTTTGGCCCGCACCCTCCCTATTAGAGGTGTATAAACAAAGGGAGGTTTGGTATTTCAAGACATTAATCTACCCCTCCATTTACGTCCCCAAGTTTTAGAACCCTTATTCTTGAACACACGATCCAAGGATCAACCTATTCGTGTGTTGATCCATATTCATTTTGTAGAAATAATAATGGATAAAGAACAACAATAACAAGGAAATCATAAATGGAAACTCACGAGGACCAGATGGTTTTAAAAATCACTTTTACCGATTCTATTGGGATTCCATTCATGATGATGTTTGAAAATTGGTTAAACACTTTTAAACTGATGGGTCCCCCTCCCTTTTCTTTAATGCTCTGTTTATTTTTCAACACCTAATGTTGAGAATTCCAATGAGATGGGGGAGTTCAGATCAATTTATTTATTCAACACCATCTATAAATTCCGGACAAAAATTATTTCTAATCGCCTAGCCCATGTCACTAGAAAAATAATTTTATGGAATCAATTTGGCTATGTCAATGAAAGGAAAATATTATATTTCATTCTCACTACCTCTGAATGTATGAATCTTCTCCACATAACTATAAGAGGAGGAAATATTGCACTAAAATTAGATATCAAAAAATCTTTTGACACTATTTATTGGAGATCTATTGGACGTATTCTTCATGAGTTTGGAATCTAAATGGGTTTTATTCAGAGAATAAAATATATTATCATATCTTCTCGTATTTCCATTCTCATAAATGACTCCCCAGAGGGATACTTTAAATGATCAAGGGGATTGAGGCAAGAAGATCCTCTTTCTTTCATAATATTTCCTTTTGCCGAAGACTACATAAGTAGGTTGATTCTTCACATGACCAGAAAGCATGAAATCAGAATTATTAGAGAATGAAGAGGTATTTCTACACCCTCTCACATTTTTTTTCTTAAGATACCATTATTTTTTAGCAGGGTGACATAATAAACATACAAAACATCAAGATTAGTCTACATCATTATGAAGATGTTTCTGGACAATATGTTATCTAGAGATAGTCAATCATATTTTTTGGAAAAAATATCTCACCCTCATAGAAATCTTGAATGATTAGTGAACATGGAATATGGGAGGGATATCTTCCCTTAAACTACATTGGGGTCCCCATGTTTCTTGGAAAGCAGCACTCCTTTCACTTTGTAGATATTATGAGTCAAATGAGAAGAAACCTCTCCTCCTAGAAGTAAAAATATCTTTCAATGGTGGGTAGACTATACTTAGTTAAACATGTGTCCACTTAAAATATTGTCTATTATTTTATGGTGTATTATTGGCCTGCCTCTGTTACTAAAACTATTAAATCCCTAATTATAAATTTCATGTGGAGTGGTAGTATTATATAATGGAAGGTTATAACTTCCCATTGGAAGAGGTGTTGTATGCCTCAACATAAGGGAGGACTTGGAATGAAAAACATTGAACTCTTTAATCAATTCATGCAAGAATAGTTTATTTGTATGCTTATAAGTAGATTGTATCCCTCCCTAGACTATATCAGATTGAAAATCACCAGCAAGATTATTACAGAGAACATAGGCTATACGAAATCTAGCCTGGTCTGAAAAATAACATCTAAGAGATCAATAAGAAATCTCGTTAGTTGTTCAGTGCTCACTCCTCTCTCAAATTCTAGAGATATAATTGGATGGTTACACCTCTTATTGACACTATTGGAAGTCTATATCCTAACATCCATTATAACTCCTCTATAATGGATCATATTGAGCAACGTAATATATTTCCCTCTCATATTGCACTCACAGTCTCCAGTTATGAATTTTCGAAAATTGACGATCTATTTATATGGGGTCCAAGACAGAATAGAATCATGGAATCCAAAAGAACCTATAATCACATTCTTCAGGGAACCAACAGATGGATGGAATCCTTAAAAAATGGTTGCTCTGATCTTATTTTACTCTGATTTGAAGGATCTACCTCAATAGAATACTGATTGAGGTGAATCTAAAATAGGTTGGGATATCTCCCTATTCAAGGTGTTATTTCTGTCAATAGTATTGTTATGATATAAGTCATTTTTTTGTCCTAAAACACGAAAAACTCTCTCTAGAAGTCTCTGTTGGAGTATTTCGACTGACACCCTCCACAACACACTAAAAATCTAGGTTTTCTTTTGGATTTATTTGATGTAAAAATGTCAAAAATGATATGACCGATGTTCCTTGTTACCTACACTGAATTTATACACATGATATGAAAAAGTAGGAACAAGAGACTTCATGAAAAGATGATATTTAGCGAAATAACTATGCTATCTGAAATTCTCCTTGTGGTTCAACATGATAATACCCTACATAATGAATGTTGTGATAACTTCTTCAGATACCTCACTATCCTCATATGATATTCCATACAAGGTTTGTTTTCTAGATCTCTTGGTACCTTATAAATATTTAGGACTCCCCCTTTTCCCAGATGGATTAACTACAATATTGTTGCTACCTCTGGAGGTAATCTAGGGCCTGTTGGAAATGATATTTCCTTCAAAGAACAAAATAGTTATTTTTAGGAAGGAGTTCATGGTCCATGTGGGCATGAAATATCCCTTGAAGCAGAAATGATTTCTCTCATTAAGGCTGTCAAAATTTCTCATCAATGAAATTGGTGTAATGTCTAGTATGAATGTTACTCAACCACGATTTTCCAAGCTGTTAGAATTGGTTTGATTCATATTTCTTGGAAACTCACATAAAAATGATGAAACTTCCTCAACTATATTGATTCAATGAATTAGAAAATCACGCATATCTACCATGAATCCAACCATCTTGATGATTGCCTTGTGAACAAGGGGATTCATGTGAACTATTGCACCCACTATTCCATCTTACCATGTGAGGTCCTTTCTACTCTCCAAAAGGATAAATGTAAATTTCCTTCCATTAGAATCTTGTAGCTTAACATTAATAATTTTAATCCATGATGCTTGATTTCCAAAAAAACATAAAGCATAAACCCTACTTGGATTGTTGGATCCATTGTTGACAATGGATGGAATCTGCATCGTCGTCATCGATATGTGAATCATTGGCGTTCATCGCCGTGTTCGTCATTATTTGTTGGAGAGGAATTCTACCATATATTCGTTATATAATCCCAAGGGTTTAATTTTCCAATCTCTAACACCTTAGATTTATAAAAAGAAACATGTCATAGTTTTTCTCTTAAGCTACAATATTGTGTCGTTATACTATACCATTTATGAAACAGCTTAGCAGTTACACTTGCACAACAAGCCCTTAACAATCCTCATTTAATGAACATCATCATAACCTTGTTGCCACACCATAGTGTTGCCATCCATAGCTAAATAGTGTGATAGAAAATAAAATAATCTTTTATAAGTTATTTTAATATTTTTTGTAACGACCGAAAATTTTTTTTTCCACCTAACCCTTTCCTTTCAAAGTTAAGTCCTTTCTATGAGAATCTTAACATTCTAATTTCAACGATTCCATTAGATTTTTGATCTAATCACCAGTTCAAAATTTAAATAAAACTACTCATATGATTACTAAACGTACTTTAAAATATGTTAAATATAACATTCCTAGCTCCCTGAGCCTCAGAATCACCGATTGTCTCAGATTTTAGTCTCAAAATAATTCCATATAATTAAGACAGTTACATGGAAATTTTGAGACATTACAATGTGTTTTTAATCTTATTTTATACCAATTAATAATTAATGATAGTGAACATATTTTTATAAATATATTTAAAAATGATATTATTTTGATAAATTAATTTCCACACATAAGACCTTAAAGAAAAAATCAATGCAAATAAAAATTTTAAGAAAAAATCACAAAAATTTCATTAAGATAATTTCTGAATTCGTAATCCAAAAAATGATGAATATCTTATCCAACTTAATTTTAAAATTTACAAATTAAAATTTTAAATATATTATTTTATATAATATATTATATATCAATATAATTATTATGTAATAGAATGTGAATTTTTAAATTGTTATATCGATAAAGTTTTTACCTTCCACAGTGGAATTACACACCTTATATTCTCTGCCTCTTAAATGATGTCATCCACAAAATTGGTTTTATAAATTTTCTCATAATCGTATGTGTGAATTTCATAATTATTATTTATTTTGTATCCCATGATTATTAATCTAAATTTTGATTCATATATATTGCTTTCAATATATGAGATTTATAATACATCAATACTTACTCTCTAGTGTCCAGAATCTAGAGAGGCTCTCCATTATAAGAAAAATCACTTTCCAAACAAGATTTTGTCATTGGTGGTTATATTTAATGGATATTTATTATACATTGTCCCAAATAAATCATTTAATATTCAATTCAATTATATAATCTTTTGGAATAAGAACCAAATGGTAAGACATAACTCTAATTCATTCTAAAATTTTAAAAGGACTAATCTAACCTGGAATTAGCATTCCATTCTTAAGAAAATTTATAACTCCCTTCCATGGAGATAATTTTTTGAATTTATGACCCCTACTATAAATTATACTTTTTCCTCTAATTATAAAAATATTTTTTCTATTTTAAATGATCTATCTTGATATAGTTATGGATTGATTTAACCGTATTATTTTACTTCACAATGAGTTTTGGAGTATCTTGACCATTTCCTATATTTATCCCAAAAGGTTCAATAAGACATATCTTCCTATAAAATATATCATATTGTGTCATATATATAATTAAATTGAAATATTTTTTATTATAATTCAACTTAAGTTAAGTTCGGGACCCATATTCATTTGAGGTTATGTTATTATGAACAGAACATATCTTTAAATGTTGAGATATTTTTCTTAGACCACCCATCAGTTTGAGGATTGTTAGTAATAATAAATTGTGTCTCCATGTTCAATGAATTTTGAAGAATCCATTAAATTTTAAGTGTGAAATAATGATCTTGTTTAGATGTAATTAATAGTGTTGAACCATAAATCCTTACAAATTAATAGATATAGAGTCATTTAAAATCTTCAAGGGGTAAATCATCCCCTATTATTAGGAAGTGTGAAAACTTGGTGAGTCGATCCACAATATCCCAAATAAAATTATTATTTTTTAATGATTTGGGTATTCCGGTTAATTATTCCAATGTTATATTGTACCAATTCAACATTTTTATATGTATGGTATTTATTACACCATTTAAGAGTTGTATCTCAATATACACTTGTTGGAATACCAAGAATCTTGATACATAGTCATAAATTTCCAACATTGTTTTCCCCGTCATAAGTGTTCCCTTAGATCCATCTACATAATTGTGCTGGTTTGGTGTATATATAAATTTGAGATATGATCTTAACCCTACTATTCTATCATTAGATTTGGTACTAATGGAAAACATAATCTATTCCAAGACATCAATATACTATCATCATAGGTGAAGTATTTTAATTCACCACATTCTATGTAATTAATCTTATTTTGTAATCTGTTTCCCCTATTTTTATACTTCACTTTATTCTATAGTAAATATTCATGGGAAATTACTTTAAAAATTAATTATTATGACCCTAAATTAATAATTTCTATATCAAATTTTACTATATCGATGAATATTGGATCATAGAATATAATAATATTTGATAGGACTCCTTGAAAACTACTAATCAGTGAATTAATGAGCTTTCCATTATTTCCCAAGGTGGAAGTGTTCTTCATATAAATATTCCATGAAGAGTTACTTCCTACAAATTATTTTAATTTTGAATGATTTTCATGTGTATATATTTAATTTAATGTTTTCTAATATTTATATGTATTAAATTTTCCACCATAAAGATAGTACAAACATATTTTTAATTTAATGATTATCAGACCAAGAAGAACATAATGAGTTATATAGTTTTTCTCATGGTTATTTAATTATTTATATGAATATGAAAAAAAAATATTACATTTTTTAGAAGCCAACACCATTTTCCTTCTTTTATGAATCACTTTTTGTATAAAAATCAGTCGTTTAAAATGGTAAGGTCAATACTAGTATATCGGTCAATATTATCTTTATTGCATTAGATATTTCTTCACATTCCTTCAACCATGTGAAATTAAACCCTTTATGTGTAAACTTGTTTTTAAAATTATCTTATCGGGTTATGTTCTAAATAAACCTTAGATTATAACTTGGCGATCCAATTAAACTAAGTATTTTATTTATATTAAATAGAGTGGGACATTATTTAATGAACACTTCTATTGTGTGGTCAGTATATATTCTAACCTTATATATAATATATAAAATAAAATTATCTTAACATGAAAAAACTAACACTTAAAACATTTTCCATATAACTTCATTTCCCTAAGAGTGTTAAAGATGATTAAAAATGGTATTATTTCTCTTCATAGATTTTAGGGTTTATCATAACATCATCCATAGAAACCATACATTAGTTATCCATACAATCCTTGAATACTCTTTTAAAAAAATTCTTGAACACTAATGGTGCATTATTTAACTCCACGGGTATTACAATGAACTCATTAATCCCACCCCATATTTTAAAGGTTATCTTCCATATATCATCCTTGTTTACATATAATTGATATCAACCAGAACAAAGATAAATATTTTAGAATAATTGGTCACTTTTTAACTAATAAGAAAATTCATTAATTCGATGAAAAATAATTTCTCATTATAGTAAAAATATTTAGTACCCTATAGTTAATGAATAACCTTATAGACCTATACTTATTTGTAATAAATAAGTTAGTTCTTCCCCAAGGTGAAACTCTAATTAATATTAATCCATTATCACAAAACACTTTTAAATATTATCTTAATTCCTATAATTCTACTACATCCATTATTTTTAGAGGCTTTGATATGTGAATTTCTTTTCAGAATATATTAATAAAGAATTAAACCTCATGATCAGGTTTATAACTTGTCAATTTATTAGGGATATTCTCTATACTATGGATAAAACTCTGATTAATTGATTCATATTATCAAATAATTTCATTGATATAAGACACTTTAGGTGGTTTTCGACATTAATCAGGGTATAAATCCTCTCAATTAATGAAAAAATATTATATTCTAGATTTATAGATTATATTCTCCTATACTCAATATTATTATCTTGTATTATAAATCTGGAACCAATCTATTCCAAGGATTATTTCATCGTCAATCATAGGTATATCATTGAGTTTTGCAACTAATGATCCCCAATATATTTTAATAGGGATAGAGAAATATAATTTTTTTAATAGGATTCCCATAGGGTGTTTTAAGTAACTATTAATTCATTAATGAATCATGGGATCATTCAATATTGATAATAACATGATCCATAAGAAAGAGTGTGTTAATACAAAGTCAAATAATGTAATATAACTCATTTATGTCATCATAAAAATACCATATATGGCATTATTTGGGACCCTGAATTATATTATTGTCACAGTATAAGACTATTATTTCTCTATTAGCTTCTTCTAGGGTGAATTTATTTAATGAATAGGATATTGATTTGAATAGTAAAGCATGTCCTTTTAATTGAATCATTTAAAATTTATGAATTATTTATTTCTATTACCCATATGATCATGTTTTTTTTCTAAAAATAAATATAAAAAATCTATTCCTTTTATGAAATACATAGGGTGTTTCTTCCCAATGTTATTCCATAATGGGAATTTTATAATTATGTTCTTCCTATTTTCAAGATTTCATTCTAAATTTTTTATAATCAACCTTTTATTCTCATTAATCTCTCTAAAACTAAAACATATAGAGAAATAATTCTTAGCATTGGTAACACATTTCACAATATCCTCATAAGAAGAAAATTATTGGGATAATAATTACATTCTATGAATTTGATTTAATACCTAAAAAATTTAATAAAAATTCATTTAGGTATGTGTGTGTAATATGTATTATGCATTTCTAAACATGTAATTTTATCATCATATTTAACCATGGATTACTCTCCATTTCATAATAAATTTAAAAAAAATATACCATGTAATCTTTTTTTGACAAAGAAAATGTATCTCCCAGAATTTCACATTAAATCAATTCCACACCTTGATTTCAATCGAATCTTAGTTCTTGGAGCTTTGAATCAAATACCCCCATTTATCAATATCTCTACTAGTTAGTCTAAAATCTTGATATACTTCTCCCATTCACTATATTTCTATGTAAATAATGAGTTCTATAAACACATTATCCATTTCTAGGCCACTAAGTGATTTGTGATTCCATTCAAATGTAGAGGTTGTGGATCTAAAACCATATTAATATTGTTATAAAATGTTTACGTGTAACTAGTTTTTCAATATGAGAAAGTTCATTTTTCATAATATGATTTTTTACTAATATATTTATAATTTTATCAAATATAACACCAATTCAATTGATTTTATCTAGAGGTAAATATCTAATCTAATTATGGGTGATGAACCAATTTCCATTCCTTTTATTAAGAACTATTTATAAACAATGACATATACTTAATTAGTTCATGAAAAAACTAGGAACTATAAATCATAATATTTAATTTCTATGATTTTTTTGAAATAACAGTAATATAGTAAATATATTTTTACAGAATATATTATGGGTTTATAATAAATTTAGGTTCTCAATGTTTTATTTTATAATATACTTCTCAAGGTTGTTACAAAACAGGATTTTATACTTTATATTACACTCCAACTCGAACATCCCAGATCAGTTGGTTATTTTATTACATCAGCATAGAATGCATGGATCTCAATACACATGATCCAATTATTTAGTAATATTAATAAAATAGATAATTATTTGGAAATTACATTACATTGAAAATATAAGATATATTAATTGAATATATGAAATTAATATTATTAAGCTTGAAATTTTTTATGTCACACATAGTAAAAATAATGGTTTCTTGGGAAAATGGGAAACATTATGAAGGGATAAGATCAGAGAATTAGTAAGTGATAACATTCAATAAAATTTACCATGTAACAAAAATGAATTTTAGACAGGGAATGAATGGTAAATAATCGAATATTCCATAAAACTATTATCATGAGAATGATACAAATTGAAAGAAAAAAATGCTCACATAGGAAATAGTAATTAATTTCATATATATAGAATAAAAAAGTGGGAAATAAAACTATAAAAATCAAGGAATCATGCCAAGACATCATATATAAATGTTATTTCTTATGATAATATGCTATTTTTTTCTAATGAGACTTACTATTGTATCAATGGGTTATTTATTTATTTTCTTGGTCCATAACTAAATAATTCCAATAAACTCCTCATATTAAAGGATTCAATAAACAATACATAAGGAACACTCCTCAGTAGTCATTAATTTTTTATATTAAATAAACTAGTATATGTATTAACAATAATTATCTAGATATTAAATGGAATAACTTTCTTAATAAACACCATTTACATTAAAAGGTGTTCCATCTATATAAAATATTTTATATACATTTTAGTAAATAATGGAAATGATAAATCTTGTCTCTATGAGATAAAATGACATGATGTTTAAGGAAAATAATAATGAAAAAAGAGAGATAAAGAGTGACAGAGAGAAAAATAGAAAATAAATTTAATTAAATACCTCATTATGGTTTATATAGGATCATGTGAAATTTCTAAAACATATCCTTTGGGGGTTCCAAGTGAGGTTTGTAGTTTTGATGATTAGTTGGGTATTTATGGAAGATCAAGATAATATGAAAATATTTTTTCTAAGGTTATTACCAATGGGTAAATCTAATCCAAATATTCCTTAAACTTTTTTGAATCTAGATAGGTATTCTATTTCCCAGAAATAATGACTCATTACTAGAACAAAATTCGATGATGTTTTCGTATATTAGGATTTATTCCTTGAGTTTATACTAATATTTGATCAATTTAATAGATTATGATGGTTTTATAATGATTGGAAATATATAATATCTCACAAAGAATATACTGAATGAATGATAGTTCCATTTTATTACTTCAATTAAAATATATAGGAAATAATTATATATAATATCATAACAAAATGATTGTAATTTAAAATGAACTAAGAGGACTGTGAACTCTTATATTTATTTTATTTTTAAATGATGAACTCTAGAATCAAATAGAAGTTTATTTTATTGATAAAACCATGAATGTTCATAACATAACACTGATAACTATGATTTAATATAATTTCCTAAAAACACATATAGGTGTAGGATGTTAAAAAATGATCATAACTCAATGAATGGTTATTAAGTTAACAATTCCCTATGTTATTCTCTTTACATCTGTGAAAGAGTTTTAATATATTTCATGTTAAAAATAACTATTGTAATAGCTTATTTTAGAAAATTACTCATAGTTATTTACCTTTTAACTCTTCAATTATAATCTTTTTTTGTACATTTAATAGTTCATTATTATTTAATTTTGTTATTTGATAGCAGCGACCTTGATTTTTTCATATAAATTTCAAAGTCAATATGTCAAAATAAAATCCTTGATACCATTTTCATAATTACTATATTAATCATGTTTTGAGAATATATGTTTCCCAATGATTAATGATGAAAAAATTTCATTCAAAGAGAGTTTTTTAGGAATCATGAAAAAAATTTGTGGTGATCTTATTTTATAATTTTTAATGAAAAATGGTGATATATGAATTATTACTTATATATTAATATTACCATTAAATAATAAAAATCCATATGTACTTATTAATACCATTTCTTACCATTGGTAATATTTCAATAGTCATAAATTTTATAAATTTATTTGATCATTCATTTAGGTGGGTAAATAGTCCCATATAAGAAAATGAAATAATATTTGACTGATTTTGGTTATGAAAGTAAAAATAGTATTAAAATACCATTATTAAAGATGTGTAATAATAATATTAAACTATTATCAAAGTTATTAATAATATTGGAGTTTATGTGGATGAGAAAAATAATGAATAAAATGATTTGTAGTTGATAATACTAAAGTACTAGGATTTATTTTTCTCTTGATGAACATGTTTGAAATTAAAGAGTTGGGAGACATTCATTTAAAAAAATGAAAAACTTGAGATGTAATCTATATTAAGTAAAATGTCTATTTTTTCAAGAGTATTTTTATGGATTGGTTTTGGTTATTGAGGGTGGATGCAAGATCCTTTTATGTGTGAAAAAGGGATATTTCATTGGAAACTTGTGTTGGGAGAATTTTATAGATAGAATTTTGTGAGGGTTTAGTGTTCTATCAAGATAAATGATATGGATTCACGTGAAATTGAATTTGATTCCATAAAATTGGTTTTAAAATGTATTTTTTATCACTTTAATCCTCAAAAATTTTATTCCGCACTATTTTTCACCAATGACCCCCATTAACATTCATTAAAAATTTACCATGAAAATTATTAGTTTGCAAAAAAATTTATTATTAAGCCACATAATAAATTTAAGAAAGATGATTTCAATTTTAGACTCCATGTAATGTATTTTACATTATAAATATGATATAAATTAATTTTAAATTATAACATAAGATATAAAAAATAATTTTTATAGAAAAATTTATTTCTTATACAATAAATATTTTTTTTTCTATTTCCTAAAAAATACAATTTAAATAACTTTTAATATATTTTATTATATGTTTTAACATCACATTATATTAATAATTTTTTTGGATAAAAAAGGCCAAAACATAAAAAATCATTCCTTCAAAATAAACCTTGTTAAAAAAATATCAAAAATTCACCCCAACATAATTTGATATTCTGAATAAAAATTTTATATGTTTTTATCCAATGTATTTAAAAAAATTATAATTATAACTCTTTAATTAATTCATGTATAAAATATATTTTACATCATTATAATGGTTATGTAATATAATGTGTGTTGGGAAATGTTTTTAGGGATATGGTACTTACTATCTATAGAATAATTGTGGATTTTACATGTATAAGGTTGGTAAAAAAATTTAAATTAATGGTAATATGATGGAACATAATATTCATTGGTTGTTAAAAAACTCCTAAAGAATGAAATGAATGAGTAATGGCTAGGAAAACATGGATGATAGTTTTTTAATGTTTTGGAATTAAATATAGATACATGAATTGAATAATGAATGTAATATGACATGAAAAAAATAATTTTAGAAATGAATAATTGATATGATTAATAGGGGAAATTTTATTTTTGTTGAGAATTTTTTTTTATTTTTTTTCTAATTTATATTTTAATATTTGTATCAGTTGGCAGTATGTGGAAGTGTTACTGCACTGATGGTTATGATTATTCAAATTACTGTTTATTGTTAACACTTGGTTTGGATTAGTTTGTGGATATGTTATAAGTTATATACATGTGATATTTTCCAATTATTTATTACTCTCCCAACATGATTCCAAAAACCATACTATGGAATAAATATCTTGAGTGTTTTCAAAAACATCCTGGCTGGTGAGGTAACTAATGTATTCCTCTATTCCCACACACAAACATATAGGTCTCGTATTAGCTATGATCTTTAAAAGTTATGATGAATGTACTATTATGGCCAAATATAGTGTAAAAACTACTTTAAACGAGGTTATGGGAGGTAATGTGATGATAATTTGATCAATGGTGTGTTACATGATGGGGTTCATTCATGGTAGGAGTAGGGAATGAGGTAGATGCCCATTAAGTTATGGATACACTAGAATGATGATAATATGGTTCTGATCTATTTACCTAGTGGGGTTATTGTATAGTAGGAGGTTATAACATGGTTTATTTCATTTATGTTCATGATACCTTACATTTATGAGAACTTAATATGTATTTGGAATATGGATGTATCCATTGTCTTGGTTTGGTATGCAGTTATATGGATATATTAATATAGAAGGGATATAAGTAGAATGCAATTACCAATGACACATAAGAATGAAAAACAAGTGGTTAACTAGTTACAAGCAAACTTATTGATATATACTAACATATTTTGATATAAAAAATTGATTCTGTATTGTGTGGGTGAGTTGTAGTGAGGTTTGGTGTTTTTTCTCATGTAGATGTGGGTTTGTTCTGTTTTTTATTCACTAAGGAATTAATTTTAATCTTCTCAAATTTTCAAGATAGACCTTTGGGTGGACCATGAGGAGTATACATGTATGTTCTCCCTTATATATAAATCCAAATTATAGTTTTTCACATGGTAGTTATTGACCAGGAAGAATATTAATGCCTTGAGTCTTGGAGTTATTGTTAGTGTTGGAGTTATAGGGGTTTCTTTTTTATCATATTTGGAGACTTTATACTATTAGAAAAATTTAAAAAATTGTGGAATATTGGTTTTATTTTATTAAAAGGTGCATAATAGTTTAATATTTTATATGTTTTACTATTTATGTGGATAATTCATCACATTTGTTTAATTTATAAAAGTGGTTCAAATAGCTAACATATGACCTATTATAGGTGGGATTCAGGGGTCAATCTCTTCTTCAAAACGAACATAAAAGGGGTTCCTAAGGGTTACAGGTCATGAAAAAGTTCTATCAGAGATATGGTTGATGGTTAATATAAGTTCTGGATACATACACTCGTAAAAATTTCATTCATCTTGTAGGGAAAAAGTATTAAAAAATAGTATATGATATATCAAGGGAGTCCATCTTAGAAATATGATTTTCGGGAACCAATGTGATATGATAGAAGGACCTTAACATTACTAAAATACCATGGGTAGGTGATAATAATTTTATGGTATGGCCCATTATGAGGTACATACATCATGTTTGTTTGAGATTTTGTTTGAACTACAGTTAATTTTCTTGAATTAAATAAAAATATTATTAAATTATAGTATGTAAAATTACATGTATTTCTCATAAAGGCATATTTCATATTTTTTACCTATAAACTGTTTTTATGTATTGAAAGGGTGGATTGTTAGATTTATCATTTATATTTCTACTGCCATCGTAATATGTTTCTAGAGTATGTAACACCTTAGACCCGAACCCCCAAATTCAGTGCTAAAATCATATTCATGTACATACCGAAACCTTTTTAGGTTTTAATATTTACTGAACTAGGAATAGTATTACTTATAAAAATATATATTTTCATTAAAATAAATCATTTTTCAATTAATAAAAAATCCTCAAATGACACACCAACACCACTAATATATAAATATTTAAAATAGAAAAATAATTCCCACATATCCTCAATTCATATCAAATTCAATTTAACTCTTGGTGTGTACAAAAATACCTTAATAATGGATTTTTTTAAATAATAATCAAACATGATTTTTATTCAAATACATGAACACATTATTATATAGAAAACACTTTTGGATTAATAAAAAATTCATTTATGCATAAAAACCCATTAATTTCCAAGACAAATATTCTTAAGACCAATTTCATAAAACATATTATAGGAAAATTATTTTTTTGATACGTTATTTGAAATAAAATGGAAAAATTGAATTCCACATTCATGAAAAAAAATACAATTTCCTTATAACATCATGAAACTTGATTAAAATTCATATAATTACATTTGAAAATATCATAATATTTTCTAAAGAAATAAAAAATCAAATTTTCATGAAATCTATAGATATTTAGATATTACACATCATTAAAATCATTGAAAATTAATGAGGTATATTGTCCTTATTTCATCCTTCAATTGTAATTTCTTAACTAGAAATTTACAACATCATTTATTTGGAATACCATAAACATATTTAATTAAAAGAATCATACATATCAATCATGGCACACTACCAAGACCACATTACAAGTTGATCTATGTAATGAATCATTCATAATACATGGTATCTCAGGAGATAAAAATAGCTCCAAATTTATTGAAGTGAAATATAATTCTTATCCCACAAATCAAATATAAAAAATGTACCATGAGTGTTTTTGTTCAAATTCCATCCCCTACAATAAACATAAAAGTACTTACACAGGAATTATTTCTCAACTTTCTAACTAGATAGGGAAACCATATCTTAATATGGAAGAATTTGTCTTGTGAACTCTTTCCTAAATTAAATGTTTGTCTATTTATTTTTTATTTATATGGCCTCATACTATCATAAAGGATCTTTAGATACTTATCAAGAAATTGATTTGGACTAGATCCATATATGGAATGAAGCACTTACTGTATCTTGGAAGGAATTCATTAAACCTACTGATTTGGGGGGGTATGAGAATTAAGGATCTGAAAATATTCAATGATTCCCTTATTAATAAATTCACATGGTAATGAATGACATAAAATAATGTTTCTCTGGAGTTTCTTTCCCATTTATTTATATCAAATCTACATAATGGATATTCTATGAATATCTCATTTTCCATATGGCCTACCACTAAACAAACTTATTGTGGCATCATGCAGTTCTCAACATGGCTTGCCTCTTGGAGTTCTAACCTCAATATGTGAACAAAAACATTCCTAGATAAGACGTTAAATGAAAGAATGGAGGTAACCCAACTTATGGAAATCTCTCCATAATGAAATTTTTGTCAGAACTCAAAACTATAGGGTTGTTTGTCCCCTTAAATCGGGATAGAGTTATAGTGCCATATCTTCACTGATTCTGATCTCTTGGTCTGGAATATAATGACCCATACTTTACATAAATTGTTATTACTTAAAAATTTAATCATACTTATTAAAAAATATAACAAAACTATGAATGGACCGTATATGTATAGTGTCTTTACAAATAGGGAAACATAAAAAATTGATTCATAAATCATCTACATTGTCTCCCTTTTATTTTATCATATCTAGAGACCCTTTTGGCATATCTTACTTAATACCATTCTTATTGACCTGGGTAAAATAAAACATACAAAATGGTGAGCTCAAATGCTCAGTAATGGTAAACAAAAGAAATATCAATCACATCATATTCATAAAAACATATCATTTTGGAAATCTTAACCTGCAAAAGAGATCATAATTTCATAACATGGGATAAATCATAGTAGTGAAATGTAATCCCAATAATCATAACATAAAACATTAAAATTTTTGGCATAAACACACAATCATAGAAAATCATTTCTTATTATTCAAGACTCATTTCCAAGACTATCTTAGCGGACAAAGTCTATTTCTGAACTGAGTTCACTCCTCGTTTCAGTCCTGTATCGCTGAACTGGATTAACCTTCCATCCCAGCCATGCCTATCTCATGAGATATAAATCTTTAATCAATTAATTTTAGGGAGATATAGGTCCCACCCATCTCATAAAAATACCATTATTATGTGTTCCACAAGATCGTAAATCATACATCATAGCATAACCCATGTAATAAAAATGGGATTCTTAAATGTCATGCCAACATAACATAATCCATATAAGAGAAAAGGACATCATAAAAATAATTCCATCATAACATAATAAAATAAATGTAAAAATAGGGATAAAAATATAACTCTATATTATCTTAGATGGAAAATAATTTTTATAAAATGCTTGAACTCCATTCTTGAGTAAAATATCCTTTTTACTTAAAAAACATTTTTCCTTTCTTAACATGTCATAAAATTTTAATCTAAAGAAATTTGATTAAAAATAAACTTGAAAACTTGTAAATGAATCCTCATGGAAATAATGTTTTATGAAATCATAAAATCCATTCATGCCATATAAGTTAAAAAAATTCTTCTCGTACTTTGGCCGGAAAAGTCAAAAAGTACATCGTATTAAAAACGACAAAAGATTCATTTCATATCTTTTACTAAAAACTCACCTAGGGGTAAAATTGGATTTAAAAAATTGTAGGAGGATAGAAATAATATTACATATTTAGGAAACAGGGATTTGGATGATAAATATTCCCCAGTGAATTCTGAATTATAAACAATATCGGATAAAAATGAGATTGCGAGATTTTCTATTACCTTAGATCCGATTTTCTTCATACATGTACAAAACTCCTGTATAACGATTTAAATAATGTTATTGACTTATTCCACAATATTACTCATTGTTATGATATCATATATGGTCATATTCTTAGCTTCTTATTAGTAATATTTTATTGCTACTTGTTATTCGGGTGTTTATTGCTTTTTTGTTCTTATGCGTGTTTTGTCGAATAAATTATTATTATTCATTTTAGGTGATAGATACCTCATTTACAGAATGGTATTAGTGTAATATATATCATATTTATTCATTCAATTCATATTTATAATTATTATGCAATTAAGATCATGTAGAACGAGTCGCATAACATCGTGGAGATGGTAGGTCGTACGTACGCACAAGTGATGATATCATTCCCATGATCGTGGAATTGTTTTGAAGTGTATGTATACTATTTAAGAATCAATATCAATTTGAAATAATCATATATAGTTATTCTTTACACCATTATACCCATCCAAGTAAGGTGGTGGTGGAAAACAGATTACACCACGGCGTGGAGACAGTATTCTGTACGTACGCACACGCGGTGATTTCGTTTTCCGTAGGATGGATAGAAGGTGAAATAGGGTTGTTTCATATTTATAATAACATATAAGTATATTAGTGATACTGATGTTATTACTTCATAATGAAACAACTAATGAAGAAGGAGTAGAAGAAGAAATAAAGTTGAAAGAATCGTTAACGGACATTACCTCTTCTTTAAACCGCCTCTTCTTAACCTCCTCTTAGGGCACTAAAGATGGTCTATGAAGAAGACCAGGACCTCTAGGATGTTTATATGGAAGTTGATAAGGTAAATGGGAAGGGTTTATCTGAGATTGAAGGCTCAAAGTTGTGTAAATAGGAGAGGGAGGAGGTGCCCTTTTATAAGGGAGGAGAGGGGCACTTTAGAAAAAACATAAAATATTATTTTATAATAAAGTCATATTCAGTTTTTAATAGCTAAAAATTGATTTATTTTGAATATAAGGTGGGTATCGGTCGAAATCATCTCAACCAATAAATTTTAGACAAAATTAGGTTACTATTTTAACCTTATCATTTAGATTTAACTCTAAGTTAAATAATTTAAATTTTACCATTTCTTCTTGTTTTCTTACACTATATTGTTAATAAACTTACTATAACAAGCCAAACGAGCCCCAAGTGGTTAATTATTAATATATATAACTTTATATAAGTAATTTGGACGAACCATATATTTTTAAGAATAAAATAACAATTAATTATATAATATTTGTTTTAAAAACTATTTTATCTCAATTTTGACACTATTTGGTAATTGATTTTTGTGAAACTCATAACAGCATTATTAGTTCAAAAAAAGTTATTTAAATAAATGATAATTTGTCATATTAACCTATTAAATTTGTGTAATTCATGAAAAGTCTCAAATTACATTTATTTGGGTATTTATAATATCAATTATGTTAATATTTCCTTAATAAGGTAATTACTACATCATCATTGTGTCATAAATAAATTAAATTATTTAAGTCTAAAAATTATAAATAAAATACCATTATGTAGGAAATGTTTTTATCTTTATAATTAATATTTTTAGTCGAATTTATCTTATTTATAAACCTGTATTATAAATGTTTTAGTTATTAAACATTGATTTTAACTATTTTAACTCTTCTTTAAATAAAATAATATTAAATGTCCTAATCTATTCCAATTGGACCTAAATGGTCATATTTTAATCCTAAGGGTTTTTTTGGTCGAATTAAACTTATCTAATATAATTAGGACATGTTTTAGGGTAATAATATTACCATTTTTACCCTTAATTACCATATTTACATTAAACCGTGGTAAATAAAAGTAAAAAGTTACTATTCACCAAAAATTATTTTTATCTTATTGAACCACATTATACTCCTCAATATTAATATTTTCTCTCGGATTTTCGAAATTCCACTCATAGAAGTGGTAAAATTAGGTTTTATGTAAATTTTCAAACTCTCCTAGGAGGTGGGTAAAAGACGGTGAAAAGTTCAATAAAAATTTTATATATCTAAAATTATTATAAAATGTCTGCAATGAATTACATTAAACTTATTTAGTTATTATGTATCAATTTTTACCTAAAATAAATTTAAATAAAATAAATAATTATTTAAATAAAAAGTCGTTTTTTAAACAGTAACCTAGTGTTTTCACTATTTATCAAAAATGGAAAATTTTCAGAAAAATACCAAAATTTCACCATAGGCTAATTTCGATATTCCAAATCCAAAAATGAATCCCATTTTGAAAGATAAATTTTATAAATTTCAAAAATTGGGTATTACTATTCATAATGGGTAGTTTTAATAATATTTTCATAGCTTATCGTTGTTTAGTGAAACTCGGTATTGCATACAACGCAAGCTATCGAGGAAGGTCATGATTGCGTGTAAATAAAGACAAGATAGTGTTGTGTGTAGTGAAAGATTACTTTGATGATGTATATAACATAAAAACAAAATATTTCTCATAAAAATCTCAGGTGTAACATTCTACCCCCCTTAAAAAGAATTTCGCCCTCGAAATTCATCACATTGTAAGAAAAAGATGAGGATACCTCTCCCTCATCATATCCTCAAGATCCCATGTAGCTTATTCTAATTGGTGTTTCCTCTATAAAACTTTCACCAAGCGAGTGGTCTTGTTTCGTAGGACTTTTTCGCTATGATTTAGAATCTCTATCGGCTGTTCTTCATAAGAAAGATCTTGCTCCAGTGGTAGAACTTCTGAGCTGAGTAAATGTGAAGGATCAGGTATATACTTTCTTAGGAGAGATACATAGAACACATCATGAACCTGAGAGATATTCGGTGGAAGGTCCAATCGGCATGCTACCTTTCCAACACGATCCAGTATTTTGAAAGGACAGATATACCTAGGGCTCAACTTTCCATTATTTCCAAATCTCATTACTCTCTTCCAAGGAGATATTCATAAGAACACTTTATCACCCACTTCAAACTCTAGGTCCTTTATTCAGTTATTGGTGTAACTTTTTTGTCGACTATGATCTACTCTTATGTGTTGTTGAATAGATCAGACCTTTTCTACCATCTCATCAACAAGATCAGGTCCTAATAGATTTCTTTCCCCAACTTCATCCTAGCAAGTTGGATTTCGCCAATTCTTTCCATAGAGTGCTTCATATGGAGCCATCTGAATACTGGAGTGAAAGATATTATTATAAGAAAATTCCACCAAAGGTAGGTGTTGATCCCAACCACCTTTGAATTCCATATAGCAAGCTCTTAACATATCTTCTAGAGTTTGAATTGTTCTCTCAAATTGACCGTCTGTCTGAGGATGATAAGCAGTGCTGAAACTCAACTCTGTATCCTGAGTATGCTGAAGACTTCACCAAAACTTTGATCTAAACCTCATATCCCTATTAGATATAATGGAAAGTGGTACTCCATGAAATCTTACCACATCCTTTACCTATATCCTGGAAAGCTAATCAAGAGAGAAATCCTCTCTAATAGTAATGAAGTGTGTCGACTTTGTAAGAAGATCGACTATGACCCAGATAACATTATTGCCTTTTGATGTTTTAGGAAGTCCAGTGATAGAGTCCATAGGGATGTTTTCTCATTTCCATTAGGGTATGGGTAATGGTTATGACATTCTCTTAGACTTCAGTCTCTCAGCATTAACTTGCTGACAAACCAATCATCGAGAGACATATTCAACAACATCTCTTTTCATGCCATCCCACCAGAAGTACTATTTTAGGTCCCCATATATCTTCGTGCTTCCAGGATGAATTGAGAATGAAGAACTATGAGCCTCATCTAGCAGATCCTTCATTAATTCGCGGATGGGAGGAACACAAATCTGATTCCAGATCCTTATTATCCCATCATAATCAAGGTTAAATTCAGGAACATTTCTCTCCTTATTTTGTAACTCTGCATCTTTTTTTGTGCCTCTTTAATATTCACATGTATAAATGGTTAAACATTCATTTGAGAAAGATAATATTTTCCCCTTCCATTATAATTCCAAGATCCATCCTTTGTAAATCCATAAATATTGGATCATTTGTGATCCTCATCATGGATAATATAGCATGGTCTTATCGACTTAATGCATCTTCCACCTTGTTTGCTTTCCTAGGGTGATAATGAATTGAGCAGTCGTAATCCTTAATCAGATCCAACCACCTTCTTTGGCACATATTCAACTCTTTTTGTGTGAAAATATACATTAAAGTTTTATGATCAGTATAAATATCACACCTTCCACCATAAAGATAATGCCTCAAAATCTTTAATGCAATGATTACCGCAGCTAAATCCAAATCATGAGTTGGGAATTTTTTCTCCTGGATTTTCAACTGTCGTGAGGCATAATCAATCACCATATCATTTTTCATGAGAACACACCCCATTACCTTCTTGGATGCATTACTATAGATCACAAACCATTCTCCACTACAAGTCAGTGTGAGCACAGGTGCAATGGATAACCTTATTTTTAACTCCTTTAAATTCTCTTCAAACTCCTCCGTCCAAACAAACTTAACTCCTTTTCGAGTCAACCTGGTGAGTGGATTAGATATCCGTGAAAAATACTTCACAAAATGTCGATAATATCCAGCCAAACCAAGAAAACTTCATATCTCAATTACTATTGCTGGTCTCGACCATCTTTCGATAACCTTTATTTTTGATGGATCCACATATATCCCCTCTTTTGAGATTATGTGACCCAAAAATGAAACTTTTTGAAGCCAAAATTCACACTTAGTAAATTTGTCATAAAGCTTATCCTTTCTCAGGGTCTTCAATACAATTCTCAAGTGATCTTCATGTTATTCCTTCCTCTTTGAATAGACAAGAATATCGTCTAAAAAGACTACCACAAACTGATCAAGATAGTCTCTAAAGACTCTATTCATTAGATCCATGACTGTAGAAGGGGAATTAGTATGACCAAATGGCATCACTATAAATTCATAGTGTCCATACATTGTACGGAAAGTTGTCTTTGGTATATACACCCTTTTGACCCTTAATTGATGATACCCTGAATGAAGATCATTCTTGGAAAAGTATTGAGCTCCACGTAGTTGGTCAAATAAGTCATCAATGTGTGGGAGAGGATATTTTTTCTTGATAGTGATCTTGTTATGTTCTTCATAATCAATGCAGAGTCTCATTGATCCATCTTTCTTCTTAAAAAATAGAAAAGGTGCTCCCCAAGGTGATGCACTAGGTTGTATGAATCCCTTATCATGATTCTCTTGGAGTTGCTTCTACAATTCCTAAAACTCAATTGGGTCCATTCTATAAGGTGTCTTTGAAATAGGTAAATCACCTAGTACGAGTTCTATTAAAAACTCAACATCACGATTTGGTGGAAGGCCAGGAAATTCCTCTGGAAAGACATCATCAAACTCCCGTACAATGGGAATATTATTAATCATGAGTTTCTCTCCAACCATTTGAGATAAATAACCTTCATTTAGTGGAATCAAGACCCATAGGATGGGTGAAATTTCCACTGGAAGGTTATGTTCATCCTTGCATCGATAGACGATCATAGATGGATCCGGAATATGAAATGTGACTTCCCTTCTTTGGAAATTGATATGAGCTCCATATGAAGAAATCTTATCCATGCCAAGAATCACATAAAATTCCACTATAGGAAGGATCACAAGATTTTCAGGAAGCACTTTCCCACAAACTTCAATCGGAGAAGATTTGTAAACTTTTGATGTGACTGTTATGCCATTAGGGGTTGTCACAACTAACTCAATATCTAACTTCTGAGGTATATGGAGATACCCTTAGAAAATTATTCATAAATAAAAGAGTGGGTGGATCTAGAATCAAATAAAACATTTTCTACTTTAGAGTGGATGGTAAGTGTACCTTTCACCACTTCGTTATCATACTCCACATCGCTGAAAGAAATTGCATGTGAATTTCCTTTGTCTTTAGCCTTAAGAGTTTTTTGACATTGATCATCATCATCAAACCTTGGATTAGGGCATTGATTGGCATAATGACCCATTTCCTTGCACTTATAACATTGAAGTGTAGGAGGTGCACTCTGTGTAGCCTTTTCTTTGTTCTCATCATTAGACATCTTCTTCCCATCATTGTGGCATTCAAATGACTGATGACCTTACATTCCACATTTGAAACATTTACTTGTCCCTTTAAGACAAATCCATCCATGTTTCTTCCCACACTTTGAGAATAAGGGAAAACTCATCTTCTTTTCAGTGTGGCCTTTAGATTTCTCTTTGAATTCCATTTTCCTCTTCTTATTAAACCCATATGACCGATGGGTTACTCCAATCTCCATCTCAACCTTGAGAGAACATAGAACGATTTCCTCGTAGCTATTGAAGTCCCTTATGGATAACACCCTTTGAAGACTTGGTTTTAAGCCACTAAAGAATCGATCAATCTTACTCTCAGGTTGGATAATAATCCCAGAAGCATACCTTGCAAGTGTTGTAAAATTTTCTTTGTAGGTACCAACAGATTCATTATCCTTTTCCTTTAGTTCAAGAAACTCCTTCTCCATCTTTTTTCAAAGAATACAAGGGAAGTACTTATTGAAAAATAAGTTCTTGAACTCGTCCCATTCCATGGATTCAAATTCATCCCTTTGCCTTGTTTTCTTTATAAGATTACACCATTGATAAGCTTCACCTTCCAAAAGATATACTGCTAAGATGACTTTATCATGTTCAGAACATTGAAAAACTAAAAACATCTTTTCAGTGGTACTGATCCACTGTTCAGCCACTAATGGATCAGTAGACCTGCTGAATGATCGTGAACGCTGCCTCATGAAGGATTCAAGAGAATTTTTCACCTTCCTTTTCTCGTTTGGAAGTCCTGCATGATTCGTAGCTTGAGAAAGTTGTGTGAGCATGGCTACAAGATTTTTCATTCCAGCTCCCATAATGTTTGGTTGCTCAGGGGGACAATCATTGCATTTCCCTTCGCATTCAACATTAACACAGTTCCTTCGGGTCTCATCCATTGACTAAAACCAATAAGAATATTGTGAGAAACACTAACTATTATAGGAAAACCACACAATCAAGAATAAAATTTCACACTTAAGGTCTTATCATAGGTTGTTCATGTCCATTTCTATAACACTAAGATTGTGTTCTATTCTTAGATATATCCTTAGGGTTCTTACTAAGGCTTTCACATCCTAGTTTCCAAAGTTTGAATATACCATTCCTCTGATACCAAATATAACAACCCATAATTTACATGCATTGTTATTGCTTCAAAATTTAAGCACACTTATTACAACATATAACAAAACCATGAAAGGACCGTATAGGTATAGTGTCTTTAGAAACTGGGAAACATAAACAACTCATTCATAAATCATCTACATTGTCTCCATTTTATTTTATCATATCTAGAGTCCCTTTTGGAATATCTTACTTAATTCCCTTCTTCCTGATTTGGGGAAAAGAAAACATACAAAATGGTGAGCTCAGATGCTCAGTAAGGGTAAACAAAAGAAATATCAGTCACATCATATTCATAAGAACATATCGTTTTGGAAATCTTAACCTGTAAAAGAGATCATAATTTCATAACATGGGATAAATCATAGTAGTGAAATTTAATCCCAATAATCATAACATAAAACATGAAACTTTTTGGAATACACAAATAATCATAGATAATCATTTCTTAGTAGTAAAGACTCATTTCCAAGACTATCTTAGTGGACAAAGTCCATTTATGAACCGAGTTCACTCCTCGTTTCAGTCAAATATCACTGAACCGAATTAACCTACCATTACAGCCATGTCTATGTAATGAGATATAAATCTTTATCCAATGCATTGGAGAGAGATATAGGTCCCACCCATCTCATAATGATACCATTCGTATGTGTTCTACATGATCGTAAATCATACATCATAGCATAACCCATGTAATAAAAATGGGATTCATAAACATCATGCCATCATAACATAATACATATAAGATAAAAGGACAACATAAAAATAATTCCATCATAACATAATCAAATCAATGTAAAAATAGGGATAGAAATAGAACCCTATATTATCTTAGATGGAAAATAATTTTGATAAAATGCTTGAACTCCATTCTTGAGGAAAATATCCTTTCTACTTCAAAAATATTATTCTTTTCTTAACATGTAGTAAAATTTTAAGCTAAAAGAAGTTGATTAAAAATAAACTTGAAAAATTTTAAAGGAAGATTCATGGAAATAATGTTTTATGAAATCATAAAATCCATTCATGTCGTATAACTTAAAAAACATTCTTCTCGTACTTTGTCCGCAAAAGTCAAAAAGTACCTCATACTAAAAACGACAAAAGATTCCTGTCATATCTTATACTAAAAACTCATCGAAGGGTAAAATTGTATTAAAAAATTGTATGAGGATAGAAATAATATTACATATTGATGAAACATGGATTTGGATGATAAATATTCCCCAGTAAAGTCTGAAGTATAAACAATCTCGGATAAAAATGAGATTGCAAGATTTTCCCTTACCTTAGGTCCGATTTGCATCGTACGTGTAAGAACATATTGTATAATGATTAAAATAATTTTATTGACTTATTCCAGAATCGTACTCATTTTTATGATATCATATATGGTCATATTCTTAGATTCTTATCAGTAATATTTCATTTCTACTTGTTATTCGGGTGTTTATTTCATTTTTGTTCTTATGTGTGTTTTGTCGAATAAATTCTTATTATTCATTTTAGGTTTTAGATAACTCATTTCCAGAATGGTATTAGTGTAATATATATCATATTTATTCATTAAATTCATTTATATAATCATTATGCAATGAATATCATGTAGAACGAGTCACATCACATCGTGGAGATGGTAGGCCGTACATACGCACGAGCGATGATATCATTCCCATGATCATGGAATTGTATTGAATTGTATCTATACTATTTCAGAATCAATATAACTTTACAATAATAATATATAGTTATTATTTACACCATTATACCCATCCAAGTAAGGTGGTGGTGGAAAATAGATTACACCACGGTGTGGAGACGGTATTATGTACGAACGCACGCGCAGTGATTTCATTTTCCGTACGATGGATAGAAGGTGAAATAGGGTTGTTCAATATTTATAATAACATATCTTCATATTAGTGATACTGATGTTATTACTTCATAATGAATCAACTAAATAATAATAAGTAGAAGAAGAAATAAAGTTGAAAGAATCGGTAATGAACATTAGCTCTTCTTCGAAGTGCCTCTTCTTAACCTCCTCTTAGGGAACTAAAGATGGTCTTTGAAGATAACCAGGACCTCTATGATGTTTCTAGGGAAGTTGAGAAGGGAAATGGGAAGGTTCTAGCCGATATTGAAGACTCAAAGTTGTGTAAAGAGGAGAGGGAGGAGGTTCCCTTTTATAAGGGAGGAGAGGGGCACTTTAGAAAAAACTTAAAATATTATTTTATAATAAAGTCATATTTGGTTTTTAATAGTTCCAAATTGATTTATTTCGAAGATAAGGTGGGTATGGGTCTAAATCCTCTCAACCAATAGATTTTAGACATGATTATGTTACTATATTAACCTTATTATTTAGATTTAACTCTAAGTTAAATAATTTAACTTTTACTGTGCCTTCTTGTTTTCTTGAACTATATGGTTAATAAACTTACTATAATAAGTCAAACGAACCCCAAGTGGTTAAGTATTAATATATATAACTTTATATATGTTATTTGGCCGAAACATAGACTTTTATGAATAAAATAACAGTTAATAATATAATATTTATTTTTAATACTATTTTATGTCAATTTTGACACTATTTGGTAATTGAATTTTTGTGAAAATCATAACAGCATGATTAGTACGAACAAAGATAGTTAAATCAATAATAATATGTCTTATTAACCTATAAAATTAGTTTAATTCATGAGAAGTCTCAAATTACTTTTATTTGGGTATTTATAATAGCAATCATGTAAATATTTCCTTAATAAGGTAATTACTGCATCATCATTGTGTCATAAATAAATTAAATAATTTAATATCTGAAAATTATAAATAAAATACCATTATGTAGGAAATAGTTTTAGCTTTCTAATGAATATTTATAGTCTAATTTATATTATTTATAATCTTATATTATAAATGTTTTTGTTATTAATCTTGGATTTTAACTATTTTAACTCTTCTTTAAATAAAATAATATTAAATGTCCTAATCTAATAAAAATGGACCTAAATGGTCATATTTTATTCCTAAGGTTGTTTTTGGTCGAATTAAACTTATTCAATAGAATTAGTACATGTGTTAGGGTAATAATAATACCATTTTTACCCTTAATTACCCTATTTACTTTTAACCGTGGTAAATAAAAGTAAAAAAGTTACTATTCACCAAAAATTATTTTTATCTTATTGAGCCACATTTTACTCCTTGATATTAACTGTGTCTCTTAGATTTTTGAAATTTCACTCACAGAAGTGGTAAAATTATGTTTTATGTAAATTTTTAAACTCACCTAGGAGGTGGATAAAAGACGGTGAAATGTTTAATAAAATTTTTATATATCTAAAATTATTATAAAATGACTCCAATGAATTACTTTGAACTTATATAGATATTATGTATAAATTTTGACATAAAATAAATTTAAATAAAATAAATAATTATTTAAATAAAAGTCGGTTTTTAAATAGTAACCCAGTGTTTTCATTATTTATCAAAAATTGAATGTTTTTAGAAAAATACAAAAAATTTACCCGAGGAAAATTTCGATATTCCAAATCAAAAAATGAAGTCCATTTTGAAAGATAAAATTTCAAAAATTTCAAAAAGTGGGTATTACTATTCATAATTTCTAGCTTTAATAATATTTTAATAGCTTATCGTTGTTTAGTGAAACTCGGTATTGCATATAACGCAAGCTATCGAGGAAGGTCGTGATTGCGTGTAAAGAAAGGAAATCTAGTGTTGTGTGTATTGAAATATTCCTTTGATGATATATATAACATAAAAACAAAATATTTCTCATAAAAATCTCGAGTGTTATATGGACCCCCCACTTCTAATGGCCAATTATCCTCCAATGAGGATTACAAGTACATGGGTGATGGTTCAAGCCCCACTCCCTTATGGTTGAAATATTTCAACAGACCCTTCATTGCTCCCTCTAATTACCAGCTTCTATAGAGAGCATGGACGTGTCGACTTCTTATACAAAATCTTCTCCAAAAAACCGAAATCCACCTTGTTACACTCTATCATCAGTGCATGCAGGCTGAAGAAGCCATACATCCTGTTTTATTTGGCGCCTAATTCTCATGGAGAATATCTAAATACTTGCAGGATGTTTGGGGTATAAAATTCGATGGACGGTCTGGATGGATTTATGACCTCTTTTACCACAACTGAAAATAGTGACTAGATCCTATACCTCCTAATTATCATTGTGGATACTACTTTCACCTACATTTTGAAGTCATGAAACAACATCACCTTTGATTATAGAATGTACTCTTTGTGTTAGTGTATGAATGTTATGCATAGGGTGGTCTTGGAAGCCTCCAATATTCCCAAAGGTTTCATGAATAACAATGTATTTGACTTAATTATCCTGAAAATGATTTGTGACCCTAGAAGTGTCAGGAAACCACTGATGCTGAAATCAATAAGACGCATCCCACCAATCTTCCCATGACTGAAAGTGAATGTGGATGGAGAGGCTTTGGGTGCACCAGGACCTTCGAGATGTGGCTGAATCTTACATACTCATCACGGATTCCTTAAAGGTGGATTCTACCATTATATTGGCATTGGTTCTGCGATTAATGTTGAGATATGGGTGACAATTAAAGATATAAACTATGATATCTAATATGGATGGAGACATATATTGGTGGAATATGACTCTACCACAGTAATGAAAATTCTAAATACAAGGACCAAGAATGTCCCATGATGAATAATTTCCTCATGGATTGTTTGTCTTAAATTTCTTCAAAATATTCAAATGGATGTTTCTCATGCTTATAGAGAGGCCAACTAGGCTACTGATGCAACAACAAACCAATAAATCATATAGGTCTCGTTGATATGGTTAGTTTTTCCCTGGATTTTTTATCTCGTCTTATTGATATGGATGTGCATGGAGTTATTAACTCCGGAATTTGTAGACCCCCTTGTTCCACCTCTTTTCCTATTTCGTGTTATTTTGTAGGGATTGTATTATCCAAGACATTAAACTTGTTTGACTATTGGGGAAGATAATTCATCAAAAATAAATTCCTCTAAACATAAAGACAGAATTTTATAGGAAGATAATAGATTAATGAAAATTATTTTAAATTCTATAGATGGGGGGGTGCTTGTAGATACAATAAAATGGAAACAATAAAAGTGTTTTGAGATGTTTCTTTTTATTGAAAGTATATAAATAATATTTTTAATTAAAAAAATAACCCCTTACCATTATTTCCACTATATATTAATCTAATAATTGTAATATCTTCTTGTAAACATAACCTAGGGACCCCATATTATAATATTAAATAAAATAGTTTGTGTAAAGACGGGAAGAAAAAATGATTAGGATGGAACCTCAGCTACAGATTTTCATATAATGAGTAATTCAAGGGTATCAATTATATAAAGAGACCTCAATGACATTACCAATGTTTGAATACTATATAGTTTTTAATAACATCAAGCTATTTATATTTTTTATGTATATATATATATATTATATGATTCTAAAATATATAGTTGTTATAGTTACCTATAAATTTCTATTCATACCTTGAATTTCATTGTTCTATGGAACAAAAAATTTATTTACCTATAATGTGTGGATGTAAATATATATAATATAATCTAATGTAAAATTCACATTTTTTCAAAAACAATAATATATCAATCCCCAAACCAGAAACATTATTGAATGATAAATGTTTCATCTACCCACTATATTCATTAATAACTCCACTGTTACCCTTTTCCACATCATGATAATCATTATCTCAAGTATCATATATATATATATATATATATATATTTATGTATAACCATATCTTTATATGGATAGGTTCTATAACTTGAAACTACCTTTGTGTCATCGTATCCACATTCAAATCCATCTGAAAACAATATTATACAAAAGATCCCTATGGTTGTCACAACCACCAAACTAAACGAAACCAAAACAAGAATTATGATATCTTGAGTTTTATATCAAGAAATCCACAAGAATAGTGTAAATAACTTCATTCCATGTTAGAAAATGATTTGTGACAATAGCATTTTAAATATATTGTGTTTACATGTCTTTAAAATCCATGGGAAGTACCTAAAAACATGAGTCCCACAATGGTTCTACGCTTCAATTTCCACTTTCTTATTACTTTGGACTTGGTATTTAACCATTGATAAAATCCCTTAGGGGCTATCATGTCTCAACGGGTTACCATGTCGAACCACACTAGCATCCATCCTCTACTCTAGGTCCAGTAGGCACTCACCAATACCATACTAATACATACCCAGTGCTATCTATATTTCATTAATACTAAGGGATTGAAATGGTTGGGGATGTCTATTGGTTACCATCTATAAGAATACTTCTAGTTTCTAACCTTGTGATGGGCACTATTTGTTTTTTATAATAAACCCTTTATGAATTTTGTTGATAGAAATTAAACTTATGAAAAAATTACTATTTAATTCTAGTAATCCAATCCAATTCATAATCATTATAAATTTAATCTTATCTGGTACAATCCTAATTTTATAAAACCTATCAATTATAATGTTTCATTATTTTTACTTTATATTTATTATAATTATTTATTTATTTATTTATTCCTTATAAATATATCTTTTTAATTTTAATTATAGTTATACATGAAATATAATTCTCTTTTAATTGTCATTATATTATATATATTCAATTAATATTAATATAATTATCCTTATATTATATTGTTTCTTTTCAAAACAATTTTTTTAGGTTAATATTTATATTTCTCAATAAATTATATATTAATATTAAAAATTCTGTTTCTCATTCACTATCAATTAACATAAAAGAAATCAAAAATCACTATGAAATAATTTAATTAATATATTAACTTATAAAATATTAATATATATATTCTCACTTTGAGTATAAAATAAATAAAAATATAGTCAACATAGTAATATTTTGATATGAATATTTTAAATTGATTTATTCCAAATCATAGCCCTTATTTAAAAACACTATTTTTTAACTATAAAAATTTAGAATATTTTAAATTATATTTTATGGGCATGGAACAGAGTCTGTAAGGGATTCCAGGGCCTGAATATCATCAATATTGATATAAAGAAAATATTATATACATTATATCATTCATAAAAAGTCTTTCAAATGAAATAGAATATATCTTGATTAACTATTTTAAATAGGAAATATGATACCACCATTAAATCTAGATTATAGATATGTTATTTCCACCTAAAACATAAGAATATTTTAAATAATATTTTTAGAACTAGGGATACAACCATAATAGGATTACAGGGCTTGGGTATCCATGGTGTTGACATAATAAAAATATTAAATATACTAAATCACACATTCTAATTTTTTATAAAATATTAATATATATCTGGAATAGTGTTATAGATAGGAAATCTAAGACCACCATTAAATCTGGAATGTCAGTTTTACCCAAGGGAAGAACATAAATTTCTTGTGCATTAGAAATTTTGTTTAAGTGTTGTTATGGGTGGAATGATACCTAAATAAATATATTAATCAATTTATAAGGTATGAAATCTTCCGAATCCTAGTTTATCCTTTATTTAAATATGGTTATATAAAATCCATAGGGTTAACTACATAACCCTAGGGATTCGAGAGGACCATGGAGGAGTGTTTGGAAGATGAGAAGGACATCATGGAGGATTGATCATTTTAACAAGGTGTTATCTTTGTAAATGAAGTTCATGGATCTCACTAATGTTAATGAAACCAAATAGTTATTTATTAGAAACCAATACATTATTGAGGTAAAACTTTTATTTGTGTGGTTTTAATCCCCTTTTTTATTTTATATCAAAGTTTAATTAAATCTTTTTAAAAATTGATTCACGATTTAGTTTTTGATTTATATTTCTAAAGTTTGTAACTGATAATGTTTTGGTGAATAATTTGTTATTAATTGTGTTTAACACTATATCCATTAGTGAATTGAGTCTAACAAAAACAACGACCACTGTTCGTTTTCCATTTTTATTGTTTGTGCTTTATTTGATTCGTTCTTCAAATGTTCATTGTCTATATTCCCATTTGAATGGTGGTTTGAAAATATATAGAAACTAACCATTGAATTGTTGATATATAGTATTATAGATTATTTTAGCTGTTTTATATTTAATATTAATAACAATATTGAGGTGTGATACAGTGTGATCTGAGATTAAACATGGATGAGAGACCTTCTGTTTTCTAGATTTTGTTTTCCACAATGCGGTGTAATGGGGGATGATTCAAACAATGATTGGGAGGCTAGATTATGTACATTATTTATTATTCATGTTTGTTCATCCATATACATAAGGTCCACGGTGGATTCCATAGAGAAATCAATGGAAGAAGTGGTGAAGGTGATTTGTGTGTAGCAGATGTAAATTTTTTTGGAAAAATAATTTATATGGAATGTATTTCAGATGAGAATACACGTGGACCACATATTTATGGTGTATAGGGTTTCACATAGAGATAAATATAAGACATTGTGTAAGATATCCACATGCCATGTGATCCAGAACCGATGAATCGACATGTAACTCTTGGTATATGGTCAAGGGCTCAGTTAGGTACATAGGCTTGACCAGGTACATGGGCCTGAATAGAGTTCCCAGACATGACCATATTACATGATCTTGTCCATAGTTACCAAACACTTCCAGGTAAAATGGAATGAATATTTTTCATGGTCATGAATAAGGTACCCAATTATAGGCAAATGAATACAGTCATAGAATTGACTCGGTCATTACTTAGTGGTATATTGCTAGTACTGCTTCCATGGTAGGTTGAATCCCTCGTCCTCATTAGTCTATATTGTTTTTTAGAAGGGAAAATTTCCCTTTTACCTTCTTATGAGGATAAAATGATTCATCCCATATTGAGAGTAGGATGAGTGATCCCCATTATGGTTCAGTGTTGGATATAGTCAGATATCCCTATGTGTGTCCCATTGTGTGATCCTCTATTATTAGTCCATAGGATTGGGTAGGTATCCTGTTACTGACTTCTAGATCATGTGATCCCCATCCTAGTGGGTTACTACATGTAACACCCCAAGATTTCATAGTGTGTTATTTCTTCAAAATAATTCAATAACTTTCACTACATGCAACACCATGTTCAAGCACACCATGACTTACCAAACAAGCCGTTCAAAAGAGGTTATGAATAGTATTAGATAAATTTTAATGTTTATATAATCCTTATAATTTTAGAATCCATATTATGAGTTTCTTAGATATAATGCAAGAACAAATTCATTTTCAGTATTGCACTTTTATCAACTTTAATAGTGAACCCTTTTTAAATACTATATTTTAAACTTTTTGACTAAATGGGGACATCAAAAATTTAAAATGAAACATTCCAAGCTTCCATGGTACGCTTTCTTTGAATAATACAGTAGCGTGTGTTGTACGCAACCTTGAGTTTTAACACACACCACAACCAATCAAACTAGCCGTTATGAATAGTAATACCTAATTTTTGAAATTATATATATTTTATATATAAAAATGGACTTCATTTTTGGATTCGGAATATCGAAATTATCCTAGGGTGAAATTTTGGTACTTTTCGGATAACTTTTATATTTTGATGAATAGTGAAAATTACTAAATTTTAATTAAAAACAACTTTTTTAATCAAAATAATTAATAGTAATAAATTATGAATTTGAGTGGTTTTAAAGTATATTTAGAATATATTTTTACCATTTAATATAATGTTGGTCATTGGACATAATTTTACAATTAAACCGAACATAAACGAGTGTCAATCTTTTGATAGTTATTATCTCTTAAAAACACGCTTTTTGTTTTGACAGCGGGATTTAATTTTAAATTAATTTCTGCCACTTCTGTGTTTTGAATTTAGGAAAATGGATTCCATATTTGGAGCCAGGATGTTAAAATTGTGTAAATAGGTAACTTTTATTTTTAGACATTTTGAATAATTACTGCGGTAAATATTTTATTTACCATGGTTAAGGGTAAATCCGGTAAATAAGGGTTCAAAAAAATAATATTATAATAATATTAAATTACCCTAAAACGTGTCTTAACCCTATTGGTTGATACATGGTCGACCATGGGCATCTTTGGGTCAATTTTGGGACCCCATGGATCCACTTGTAAGTGATAATGACACTTTATATTAATTAAGTTAAAATGAATACAAAAATGACACAAGCATATATCTTTTAGCAAAACAATTGTTACATAGGGTTATATATGCTGGATTTTAGATTATAAATATTCATTAGAAAGATAAAAAGATTTAATACATAATTATATTTTATTTATAATTTTTTGACATTAAATAATTTATTTTATTTATGACACAATGATGATGCAGTAATTACTAAAATAGTAAAAAATTAACATAATTGATATTATAAATACCCAAATAATTATAATATGAAACTTTTAATGAATTAAACAAATTTTATAGGATAATATGATATATTAGGATTTATTTATTTGACTTTTTTCGAAGTAATCAATCTGTTATGAGTTTCACAAAAATCAACTAGTGAATAGTGTCAAAATTGACATAAAAGAGTTCTTAAAACAAATATTATATTATTAATTGATATTAAATTCCTAAAAATCTAAGGTTCGGCCAAGAGACTTATATTATGATAGGTTAATCATTAATGGACCACTTGGGGGTCTTTTGGATGTATATAGTAAGTTTATTAACCATATTATATAAAAATACAAAGAGACATTGTAAAAGTGAAACTAATTAACTTAGAGTTAATACTTAAAGATAAGGTTAATATAAGTATCCAAACCTGTCTAAATTCTATTGGATGAGTTGTTTTAGACCTATCCCCACCTCAACCTTTGAATAGTCAACTTTGGAGCCATTGGAAACCGAATATGAATTTATTATAAATTAATATTTCTAGCTTTTCCAAAGGTGCCCCTCACCCCTCTTATAAAAGGGCACTCCTCCTTCTCATTTCCTCACACCACTCAAGCCACTTGGCTCATCCAAACTCTGACCAACTAAGCTCCCCAAATCCCCCTCCTCCTCTTTGAAGCTTCCCCTTAGGCAGAAAGCATTTCAAGAAGTCCTTTGGTTCCAACCAAAGTGAGTTACCTAGATTAAAGGTAACGATTTCTCTTAAATTATTTTCATTGATTTTGCTTCTCCAACCCCCAAACTCTTTTTATTTCCTTTCTTTTGTAACAACACCAGTATCCACAATATACTAGGATGTTGTTATAAGAAGGATTCAAACTACACATTCACACAACTCCATCTAATGGATGATGAACATAATGTTTCTGTGGATGGCAAACTAACGCCTCACGAAACGATGATTGTTCAAATACATCTTACCGCCTCTCATGGTGGCCATTAGGATGGCACTGTAATTAAATATGATATTAATGATATATATTTTATATATAATCTTCTGTAATTCCATTTTATTTCATACCGTTATTCGTTTCATGTTGTATATACATACGATAATTTCATTTGAGGAAGTGCGGACTACCGCCCCCTTAAAATGATATGACTCGTTCATACCACACATGGAACGTATAAAGGATGGTGTAAATGAACTTAAGTAACATATATAAAATATTATATTATACTGGAATAGTAATATACCTATGTATAATTTGGATTCGATTCTTTTAAAATAAAAATTAAATGGAAGTAGCGTTCGTGCGTACGTACGGACTACCGTCTCCACGAACGCGATGAGATTCATTCTCCATCGTATAATTTGATGATTTAAAAATGATGTTTAAAAACTTGATACCATTCTGGATATGAATAATATACATCCCATTAATAACGAATATGTCTCACATAACAAAGAATATAAAGTAAAATGAACCTGTTAACACCCGAAATGACGATAATTCTAAAATATTATTAACAAATCAATGATAAAAGATCATATATGATATCATATTAAAGTAAATGATTCTTTTATTATTCAATAACAATTATTTCACCATTATACAGGAGGTAAACCTACCATCGACCAAGGAAAAAGTACAATGTAAGGGATTTTCTTATCTCACTTTTAATTCCGTGAGAATTCCATTGATCACCACTTAATTATTGCATGTGGTGTATGTGTACTGCCCATGATTGTATTCATTGTGTTATATACTTTTATTTATGGGTATTTACATCATCATGGTATGATAATTCTTTCATGGGTGTATGTTTCTTAAGTTACCTAGTCAATAAGGTAATTTGAGATTTCAATTTCCACTCATTTGGCTTTACGCATATTTCATTGATTATATTACCCCAAGATTATGTGTGGAATCACTATTCATTTGATTATGTCATAATTTTCACTCCCATTCCTGTGGATATAAGTTTGATACACATAATCACTCCATTGATAATTCTCAAGTCATTGATATGAATTTGATAAGAGTAATTTGAACTCATTCTCCATTTATTGAGTTAAACATCCAATTCGTTGGTATTGTTTTTACAAGAATATGTGTGAATATACTTTGATTGATTTACACTGAATATCCAATCATATTTAGTGTATTTATATTTGTCACACATAATTATGTCATTGATTTATCCTTAACCAAAGGATACAACCTTTATGAGAGATTTCATCTCAATTTACATTCCATTGAGACTTCTTTGATGATATACACCAAATCACTTTTATGTGGTGTATATAATGTACTTTGACATAGTATATCATGAATTCCTTTATTCTCATGATATTACAATGTTTTGATTACCTCAATTATTTGTATTCAAGTGTCTCTCTTTTGGTTAGAACCTCTAACCAAAATACCATTTTAAAATGTTTTAAAGACTTATTCTTCTATATCTTGCTCATTAATGTCCATGTTTTAAAAATGGTTTTAAGGATTTATTTATATGGACATTAAAGTTTTAAAATTAAAACTCATTTTAAAAGTTTCAAAGTGGTATGGGACACTTTGATTCAAAAATCTATTTTTAAATGGCTTCTTGACAAATAGTGTGACTTTTAAATGTTTTCAAGAAAAGGGGGATATTTCTCTCAAATAGTTTTGATGATTATTTTCATCTATGTAAACATCCTTCATTATTCATGATTGAGGTTAATGTGATACAATACAATCTTCCATATTGTATCGAATGAGTTATTTTTGACTGTGGATGTGCTATTTTTAAACCATTCAAGTTTTGTGGTAAAAGTATTGACATTTCGTATGCTAGTTTCAATACGAATGTTTATGTTATGTTTAAACTTGTTCATATGAGGAATGCATTGGACTTAATAAGTGACGGGTGGAGCCCGCTATTGCTCCTCGATGCATCGGTAGGTCTCATGAGACAAACTAGTGTCTTGGCACAAGGCCTTGGCAAAATCTTATTTGTAGTCTTGGCACGAGGCCTTGGCTATGTGGTTATGATAGTCTGGCATTATGCATTCCATCATTATGAAAGTGGTTATTGATATTTCATGTGATCATTCGACTAGTATAATATCCATGTGAGTAAGTAAATGGCATTATTTCATTTTACCTTTGCCATTTTATGCTAAAGTTCAAGTTTAAAAGGCTTTTGTTTTAGTTATAAATTGCCTTAAGTGTTTATGCTCATTTATGAAAGCTTCTGCTATAATGTTATCCTTACTGAGCATCCGAGCTCACCCCTTTCAATGTTTTATTTTTTTTTTCCCAGGATTATGAAGAAGTAATTTATGAATGACCTGCAGGGATATTATGAGGGGATATGAAGACAAGATGTTTTTTTTATGATGTAATGTAAAAATTTATGGATATATCTAGTTATTCCAAGGCTACTAAACTAATCGGTCTTTCAAGACTTGATCTTTCTCGTGATCATGCCAATGTTATGTAATTAATGCACCGACACTGGGTAGCTGGGGTCGGGGCGTTACAGTTGGTATCAGAGGAAGTTTAGTACAAACCTTGGTAGCTAGATTTAGATAAACTCTGATTAGAGCACGTAGACCTAAGATGAACTTTGAGGATTAGTATAGAAGAACTTCCTAGAATTTTGGTATTGTAGAGATTTTGTGAGTTTTCCGAGCAATACATCCCTGTCTGGATACGAGCAGGTAGAGGCGGCTCTGGCACAGATGTACCTAGGGGTAAAACCCGAAAACACCGCTTTGAGCTAGACTCGAACGGGAACTGGTGCACGACAACGGGCCTTGCTGCACTCTTGGTTACGACACTCCCGGGGGATATGCTTAGGATAATTTACATTTTCTTTACAAACCAATTTTAAGTAATATATACATAAGATGAGAGAAAATGACCTTGGTTAATCCTAATATGTTTCAAATTGAGAATATGGTGACATTTTAATCTCTAAATTATTTTACGACTACTATTACTCACACAATGCCTTCTGGTTTTAGTCAATGGCTGGATTCCAAGGAAGTCATAGTGACTTTGAGAATGATGTACAAGTTGGGAACAGTGGTGGCAATGAGCAACAAAATGGAATGTTGATAGGCGTGAAAGATATCGCCTTTATGCCAAATCAGTTTTCCAAAAATATGATCAACAACATATATATTAACCAACTCCCAGACTCAACAAGGAAGAGAAAGGTGATAAATGATAAGATCTCCAGCAATGGAGACCATGGAGAAAAGAAACCTCAATTTTCATCATGCAGGAATTGTGGAAAGAGACACCCAGGAAAGTGTCTCAATGGGACAACGAAATGTTTTACGTGCGGGAAGGAAGGACATAAAGTGAAGAATTGCCGAAGAAAAATGAAGAGTACTATGGAAGAAGATAAAAATGGTCCCAAGAGTCCATTTACAGTCATTTGTCGTAAATGTAGGGGACCTGGCCATTACCCGAGTGAATGTCCTATTCTATAGGATATTTTCTTGGTCAAAGAAGAAGCTATGTGGGAATAAATGGTTGGAGAAATGTTTAAAAAGTATTAGCACTCCTTGTTGATGGGTTTACTATGGAATAATTTTCTCTTGTATTTGTAACCCCGCAGTTTTCCATGTGAGAATGATATTTGAGGAAGAATTGTCTCTTCTCTTGTGGATATAGGTATAAATAACCATTTGGTTTTATATGATCATTGGGGTTTGAGAAAATGATAAGTTATTATAATTTGGGATGAAAATGCAAAGTATGATATAACATTTGTGGTTAAATTATGTTATTTTGAGGAATTTATCTCATTTTGGTAATATTATAAAATATAGTTTTTGAAAAAGGACAACACGTAGACCGTGTGACGACCCATCGCGTCGGACAAAGCCGTGGGAATCGAACCCACAACCAAAGTGCGATTGGGATTTATCGCCTACCACTGGACTACGTGAAGTCCCTGGTTAGTGTGGCTATTTTTTTCTGTTAAATGATTTTATTGATCAATAATAAGATGATTTGGGTTCTTATGTCTTATCAAATGAATACCCTTGGTATAGGAAAATGATTTGGTGATTAAGTGATAAATGTTATTTTGGAAGATGTTCGTTTTGTTAGGAACACTATATGCCCAAGGAAAATAGAATACAATGAGGTTTCATTTGTAGAGTAATGGTGGATTTTTATCTACATTTTTATTGTTGATTTATAGTGATTTGGGTTATTTATGGAAATGATTAACCTATAACAGAGAATATGTGATGATTACTTTTAAGTATGTGACTTTAAGAGTATTTGATGTAATTTGGAGATACAATGTAACATGGGAGACTACATAATAAAATTCTTCTATGTTTTGGGTTTCAATATTAGTTTGGATTATATTAAAGGATTTTAAGGACAATTGGTTATTGAATGGTATCTATTTAACTTTGGGGTATTGTTGGTTTAATTTTAAAAATTAAGATTAGTGCATATTTATCTCAATGAATATCCTTTTGGGGGATCATTAGATCATTCAATAAACCATTTTGGTTTTGATTAATATATGGTTTATCCTGCATGGATCATGTGATTCTATAGAAGTTTATTCTAGCTCTTCCAGTGTGACCAAGTCTTCTTGAATACTCATCGTTTAAAAAAAATTGAGTTAGTGGTGGAAATTTATTAAAGAATGAAAATCTACTTAAAATTTAAGTATATCTCATAATGTTCTTAGCCAATCTCATAAATAAAATCCCCAACATTAATAAAAGAAACATAGAACAAAAATGTTGTCCTAGATGGTACCTTAAATCATCACAAATTTATGGCTTTGGGATTTTTGGCCTTTTCATAGCCATGTTCTCTACCACTCTCCATCAGATAATTGATGGTTAGATTTCTCCTCCATATCCATATTTTCCTTCATGGAACCCTAGTATGTGTTATTTTCGGTAATCTTCATACTTTCGACTCTTTATTTTAAATAGAGGCCTCATTAATTCATTTTTCGATGTGGGATTTCAACTAAGATATTTTGAAACGTCAAAAATGTGTTATCATAATACCCTATGTTTTGTTGAACCGATGGTATTTCAAATCATCATAGATTGATGATTATAAGGACCTCAATTTTACACTTGTTTGTGATTGATGACCTCAATCACCACCTATAAATATTTACGTTTTTCCTCTAATTATATGTCTCTAGTTGCCACCAATGTTCTCCTAATCGAGATCATAATTTGGTGGTGACCCTTTGATTTCTCTTTTTCTCATATTAAGACTAAATTTTAGTAACCCAATTTCCGATGTGGGGTTTCCCACAAATATATTATCTATTTTCAACCTTTTTTTTTCGAAGAACAATTTCAAATTGCGAGGACGCAATTTATTGAAGGAGGGGAGAATGTAACACCCCAAGATTTCATAGTGTGTTATTTCTTCAAAATAATTCAATAACTTTCACTACATGCAACACCATGTTCAAGAACACCATGACTTACCAAACAAGCCGTTCAAAAGAGGTTATGAATAGTATTAGATAAATTTTAATGTTTATATAATCCTTATAATTTTAGAATCCATATTATGAGTTTCTTAGATATAATGCAAGAACAAATTCATTTTCAGTATTGCACTTTTATCAACTTTAATAGTGAACCCTTTTTAAATACTATATTTTAAACTTTTTGACTAAATGGGGACATCAAAAATTTAAAATGAAACATCCCAAGCTTCCACGGTACGCTTTCTTTGAATAATACAGTAGCGTGTGTTGTACGCAACCTTGAGTTTTAACACACACCACAACCAATCAAACTAGCCGTTATGAATAGTAATACCTAATTTTTGAAATTATATATATTTTATATATAAAAATGGACTTCATTTTTGGATTCGGAATATCGAAATTATCCTAGGGTGAAATTTTGGTACTTTTCGGATAACTTGTATATTTTGATGAATAGTGAAAATTACTAAATTTTAATTAAAAACAACTTTTTTAATCAAAATAATTAATAGTGATAAATTATGAATTTGAGTGGTTTTAAAGTATATTTAGAATATATTTTTACCATTTAATATAATGTTGGTCATTGGACATAATTTTACAATTAAACCGAACATAAACGAGTGTCAATCTTTTGATAGTTATTATCTCTTAAAAACACGCTTTTTGTTTTGACAGCGGGATTTAATTTTAAATTAATTTCTGCCACTTCTGTGTTTTGAATTTAGGAAAATGGATTCCATATTTGGAACCAGGATGTTAAAATTGTGTAAATAGGTAACTTTTATTTTTAGACATTTTGAATAATTACTGCGGTAAATATTTTATTTACCATGGTTAAGGGTAAATCCGGTAAATAAGGGTTCAAAAAAATAATATTATAATAATACTAAATTACTCTAAAACGTGTCTTAACCCTATTGGTTGATACATGGTCGACCATGGGCATCTTTGGGTCAATTTTGGGACCCCATGGATCCACTTGTAAGTGATAATGACACTTTATATTAATTAAGTTAAAATGAATACAAAAATGACACAAGCATATATCTTTTAGCAAAACAATTGTTACATAGGGTTATATATGCTGGATTTTAGATTATAAATATTCATTAGAAAGATAAAAAGATTTAATACATAATTATATTTTATTTATAATTTTTTGACATTAAATAATTTATTTTATTTATGACACAATGATGATGCAGTAATTACTAAAATAGTAAAAAATTAACATAATTGATATTATAAATACCCAAATAATTATAATATGAAACTTTTAATGAATTAAACAAATTTTCTAGGATAATATGATATATTAGGATTTATTTATTTGACTTTTTTCAAAGTAATCAATCTGTTATGAGTTTCACAAAAATCAACTAGTGAATAGTGTCAAAATTGACATAAAAGAGTTCTTAAAACAAATATTATATTATTAATTGATATTAAATTCCTAAAAATCTAAGGTTCGGCCAAGAGACTTATATTATGATAGTTTAATAATTAATGGACCACTTGGGGGTCTTTTGGATGTATATAGTAAGTTTATTAACCATATTATATAAAAATACAAAGAGACATTGTAAAAGTGAAACTAATTAACTTAGAGTTAATACTTAAAGATAAGGTTAATATAAGTATCCAAACCTGTCTAAATTCTATTGGATGAGTTGTTTTCGACCTATCCCCACCTCAACCTTTGAATAGTCAACTTTGGAGCCATTGGAAACCGAATATGAATTTATTATAAATTAATATTTCTAGCTTTTCCAAAGGTGCCCCTCACCCCTCTTATAAAAGGGCACTCCTCCTTCTCATTTCCTCACACCACTCAAGCCACTTGGCTCGTCCAAACTCTGCCCAACTAAGCTCCCCAAATCCCCCTCCTCCTCTTTGAAGCTTCCCCTTAGGCAGAAAGCATTTCAAGAAGTCCTTTGGTTCCAACCAAAGTGAGTTACCTAGATTAAAGGTAACGATTTCTCTTAAATTATTTTCATTGATTTTGCTTCTCCAACCCCCAAACTCTTTTTATTTCCTTTCTTTTGTAACAACACCAGTATCCACAATATACTAGGATGTTGTTATAAGAAGGATTCAGACAAAACATTCACACAACTCCATCTAATGGATGATGAACATAATGTTTCTGTGGATGGCAAACTAACGCCTCACGAAACGATGATTGTTCAAATACATCTTACCGCCTCTCATGGTGGCCATTAGGATGGCACTGTAATTAAATATGATATTAATGATATATATTTTATATATAAGCTTCTGTAATTCCATTTTATTTCATACCGTTATTCGTTTCATGTTGTATATACATACGATAATTTCATTTGAGGAAGTGCGGACTACCGCCCCCTTAAAATGATATGACTCGTTCATACCACACATGGAACGTAAAAAGGATGGTGTAAATGAACTTAAGTAACATATATAAAATATTATATTATACTGGAATAGTAATATACCTATGTATAATTTGGATTCGATTCTTTTAAAATAAAAATTAAATGGAAGTAGCGTTCGTGCGTACGTACGGACTACCGTCTCCACGAACGCGATGAGATTCATTCTCCATCGTATAATTTGATGATTTAAAAATGATGTTTAAGAACTTGATACCATTCTGGATATTAATAATATACATCCCATTAATAACGAATATGTCTCACATAACAAAGAATATAAAGTAAAATGAACCTGTTAACACCCGAAATGACGATAATTCTAAAATATTATTAACAAATCAATGATAAAAGATCATATATGATATCATATTAAAGTAAATGATTCTTTTATTATTCAATAACAATTATTTCACCATTATACAGGAGGTAAACCTACCATCGACCAAGGAAAAAGTACAATGTAAGGGATTTTCTTATCTCACTTTTAATTCCGTGAGAATTCCATTGATCACCACTTAATTATTGCATGTGGTGTATGTGTACTGCCCATGATTGTATTCATTGTGTTATATACTTTTATTTATGGGTATTTACATCATCATGGTATGATAATTCTTTCATGGGTGTATGTTTCTTAAGTTACCTAGTCAATAAGGTAATTTGAGATTTCAATTTCCACTCATTTGGCTTTACGCATATTTCATTGATTATATTACCCCAAGATTATGTGTGGAATCACTATTCATTTGATTATGTCATAATTTCCACTCCCATTCCTGTGGATATAAGTTTGATACACATAATCACTCCATTGATAATTCTCAAGTCATTGATATGAATTTGATAAGAGTAATTTTAACTCATTCTCCATTTATTGAGTTAAACATCCAATTCGTTGGTATTGTTTTTACAAGAATATGTGTGAATATACTTTGATTGATTTACACTGAATATCCAATCATATTTAGTGTATTTATATTTGTCACAAATAATTATGTCATTGATTTATCCTTAACCAAAGGATACAACCTTTATGAGAGATTTCATCTCAATTTACATTCCATTGAGACTTCTTTGATGATATACACCAAATCACTTTTATGTGGTGTATATAATGTACTTTGACATAGTATATCATGAATTCCTTTATTCTCATGATATTACAATGTTTTGATTACCTCAATTATTTGTATTCAAGTGTCTCTATTTTGGTTAGAACCTCTAACCAAAATACCATTTTAAAATGTTTTAAAGACTTATTCTTCTATATCTTGCTCATTAATGTCCATGTTTTAAAAATGGTTTTAAGGATTTATTTATATGGACATTAAAGTTTTAAAATTAAAACTCATTTTAAAAGTTTCAAAGTGGTATGGGACACTTTGATTCAAAAATCTATTTTTAAATGGCTTCTTGACAAATAGTGTGACTTTTAAATGTTTTCAAGAAAAGGGGGATATTTCTCTCAAATAGTTTTGATGATTATTTTCATCTATGTAAACATCCTTCATTATTCATGATTGAGGTTAATGTGATACAATACAATCTTCCATATTGTATCGAATGAGTTATGTTTGACTGTGGATGTGCTATTTTTAAACCATTCAAGTTTTGTGGTAAAAGTATTGACATTTCGTATGCTAGTTTCAATACGAATGTTTATGTTATGTTTAAACTTGTTCATATGAGGAATGCATTGGACTTAATAAGTGACGGGTGGAGCCCGCTATAGCTCCTCGATGCATCGGTAGGTCTCATGAGACAAACTAGTGTCTTGGCACAAGGCCTTGGCAAAATCTTATTTGTAGTCTTGGCACGAGGCCTTGGCTATGTGGTTATGATAGTCTGGCATTATGCATTCCATCATTATGAAAGTGGTTATTGATATTTCATGTGATCATTCGACTAGTAGAATATCCATGTGAGTAAGTAAATGGCATTATTTCATTTTACCTTTGCCATTTTATGCTAAAGTTCAAGTTTAAAAGGCTTTTGTTTTAGTTATAAATTGCCTTAAGTGTTTATGCTCATTTATGAAAGCTTCTGCTATAATGTTATCCTTACTGAGCATCCGAGCTCACCCCTTTCAATGTTTTATTTTTTTTTTCCCAGGATTATGAAGAAGTAATTTATGAATGACCTGCAGGGATAGTATGAGGGGATATGAAGACAAGATGTTTTTTTTATGATGTAATGTAAAAATTTATGGATATATCTAGTTATTCCAAGGCTACTAAACTAATCGGTCTTTCAAGACTTGATCTTTCTCGTGATCATGCCAATGTTATGTAATTAATGCACCGACTCTGGGTAGCTGGGGTCGGGGCGTTACACTACATGTAAGGTTAGGTATCCTCTATAGTTATTAGGTGTTATCCCCAATATGTTTACCAAAATATTCTGAGATTCGATGTGTACATCTTTATAGAGAGGCCTAACAAGCTTGAACTCTTGGATGAGTTCCATCATTGTTAGTATGACTTGAGGAGTTGAATCATTGAGTTTAATTAGGTTTATAATTGTGGTTGTTATCTTAATTGATACATTGTGTCTATCTTTAATATTACGGGCTTTCTTTTGTCCATTTCATATAAACCAAAACTATTTTATGCATTATGTTTAGTGTTTTTAGGTGTACCATTGTGAATATTTATTGTCACCCATGAAAGGGATCTTCCCACTCATGATGTTTCTTATGTATATGAAAAGCCTTTTGATGGGATACTATGTGGACTATGAGAAGGTGGATCATAGTTGAATAAGACATACTCAAGTCAGTTCCTAGTGTTTAATTGTGACAATAGACTCCGCTTTTCTAGAAAGTTATACTATTTTTATATTTTGGTGGGCCTGTATCTATATCATTTCTATCTTGTGATTGTATTATATTCTAATGTGGTATTTAGATTCCTAAATTCATTTTAGTATTAGATATTTGATTCAGTTCAATGATATATTTCCATTTGGACATGTGTTCATATGTACAAGTACCTTATGCTAAGGCGTACCATGTTTGTAATATGCCTACTCAGTGCCTGTTGTCACCCCTAGCCTATTGGAGTTGAACTCAGAGGGACCATAATTTTTTTCCAACAGAAAAGTGGCCCCAAATGGGTCAATTTATGGTAGATTTTTATTATAGATATGTTATCGTTGGACCAATGTTTAGATATTTCCTAGTTGTGAGGTGTTGTTTGGGAACTCAGGAAACTAGGTTAAAGTGTATTAAGTTGGGAACTCAAGCCAGGCGACCCAATGATGGTTATATAGATAACATTTATATTTACCAAGATTTTGAAAATATTTTTTTGACTCAATACATGTATAAACTGGATATATGGGAAAACATTGCTACATGAGTCATATAAGAATGGTTTTTGGGTTCCATATCCTTTTTTAGTCATATCTACAGGTATAATCTATGATAATGGTGCATCTAAAATTTTGAAGTATTCCTCAATGATGTCTTATAACACAAATTCTATAGAAGGATTTTGAGGATGATCCACCAATTTATTAAGCTTTAGTTCAAGGGCATCTATCACAAGTGGTATCTCTAGGTTGGTTTCTGATCTTAGAACTACATGTTAAGATGAATGTTAATCGGAAAGTACCTATATATATTATAAATATTTTTATAAAAAATCATGGGTATTGGAGATAGAGACACCTCGGGTTTTAGTTTTATCGATTCCCAAAGGAACTATAGGATTATCTCAAATCTATTGGTTGAGTTTTTTTTCTTTGATAGGACCCCTTCCAATTAAGTGGTGGTACTAATGGAGAGCCTTCTACATGGATACAAGGGATGGTAGTAGATTATAATAACCCATACACATGATAAAGAGAATCTATCTTGGATATAGTTTTAGGTTATCTCAAGAGAGGAGTCCTACCTAGAAAAATTCGGATCAACACACATCCATGATCATTTGAAGATCTAGTAAGGAAACATGATTATTGTACAGTATTATTTGAGGATAAATAAACTCTCATGGTACTCCATGAATATGGTTCATGAAATTTAATTTTGAGTATGGACCATTGAGAATGTACTTCATCAAGATATATTATCTAGGGTGACATCTATCAACATTACTTCTTATGTTGCGGTGTTAGATCTTGCCTTAGTACTGGGGAGATTTCTAGATGATTTAAAGATAATGGTTGGTGATGGAAATGGGAAACCTGGAGATAAAAAATTAGTAGCTAGTAGAAAATGGTATAATTAGGGATCCAGAAATGTTATACAATTTCAGATATAATCTTAGGGAAGTGGGGTATTGGATGTGGTATAGGATGTTGGGAGAGAAGCTGGATTTGCCTATTGTTTTGATCTATTTCCCCCACCATTCCTAGGAGGTCCATGCAAAACTCATGGAGATGGTGGCTATGGATAAGAGAAGATATATGAAGTGGAGGCTTAGAAGCCAAAGGATTATTCTATGAATTGAGGTATGGTATTTCTCTTCTTAACAGAAGATATTGTATTGATATAAATAGTTACATGGGAATTTTTCCTTTCCACATCCCTTATTTGAGATATGGAGATTCAAGTGGAACATTTGGCTCAACTATTTCATCAATAGACATATACTAATAAATATTTTGTGACCACACAATTTTAAAAATAGTGTAACATAGCCCATGGAGGTGAAATATTTATTTGGGACTATTTAAAAGCAGTAATGAGGCTTTGCGATGTCAGTCAAGGTACATACTGTCTATATGTAGTTCATATACATATTATATATTACAGGTTAAGGATGTGTTGCATCTTAGTAAATGGGATATGTTTTTCCTTAATTAGTGTGAATGAATCTTAGGTAGAGTAGGTTGGTATCATATGCAATATGATACAACTGATTACTCATCAGTTGGCTCGTATTATATTTGGATTACCAGATGTAATGAACATTAAGATTCTTGTGGTTATGGGAGAGTATGAGGACGTCTTCTATGAGGTTGTTTTGGGATTACCTTCCATACAATATTTTGATTTCTATATAATATTTATCCTAAGTAATACCCCTATATCATTATTACTATATTAGATGGCCCCTATAGAACTTTGGGAACTGAAGGCGAAGTTAAAGGATTTGAACAAGAAGGTCTTTGTCAGACATAGAGTGTTGCCCTAGGCATCCCTAGTGCTCTTCACCAAGAAGGATAATGGTATCTTATGATTATTTGGGAAATATCATATCATAAATAATGTGACTATTTTGAATAAATACGCATTTCAAATAATTTAAGTATTCTATGACTAGTCGAAAGGAGAGAGGTGGTTCTCGAATATTTATCTAACGATAGGCTATAACTAGAACCAAGTTCGAGATGATGACGTTCCGTATATGGAATTTGTATGTCTCTATAGAAACTATCTTAATTGGTGATTCCCTTTAGTTTGATGAAGTACCTATCAGTTCTCATGGGAGTTATGAACCAGATCTTCCAAAAAAAATTATGTCAGTTCACAGTAGTCTTCATCGACGTTATCATTATGTTCACATTAAATTATATTCAATTTATTATATTTTAATTTAAAATTAATTTTTTTTATATTATTATCCTCTAATTCTTTGATTAGAAATTCTATTATAGTTTCATCAAATCAAGTTTGGATTTATTTGTTCATATTACTTATTACATGAATATAATTTTCCTGTTTTCTTCAATCCAAAATATTATATATTTTATTTTTTTACATTCTTTTATTAAAAGGGTAAAATAGTTTTAATCACCAGTAAAAAATTATTTGATAAATTTATTTGAAAAAAATAAAATTTCCCTTTTTGTAAGAACAACTCCCATTCATAAAAATGAATAGTTTCTTACATGTCCATATTTTCTATCCGGAAAAAGTTATCCTCGCTTTTTGGGAAAGAAAATATGGATTATTTTCTATAATTCTCATAATTAAATTTAATAATTCAAAAAATTAATATTAAATAATTTTTTATGATTCGGGTTTTCTAACAATGGTATTTCAAAATATTTAAGAAATGTGATTTACATCCTTTAATGAATATAGCGTTTAATCCTACCCACCTTATTTTTTATGACTATTACATCTTATAAATTATATTTTTCTTGGAAATATTTATAATATTGATTTTAAAAGTATTTTTTTTGCCTCCTAATTTTTTTTGAAATTAATTTTCATTTCATCATTTATAACAATATTCGAATTGTTTTTTTGAATTTTTTTATTCTAATCTCCTATAATATTTATCTCCCAATAAGTGATATTTTTTATCATCATAATTAGTTTTGTTTGATGTGATTACATTTAGAAAATGATAAATATGATATCTTAAGAAATATTTAGGTTAGGTTATGTGATATTTTTGGATTGGTTGGGAAAATTGTTATTTTTAATTTGTTTCATTAAGATATATTTATGACTGGTTTTAAGTTCTGCACAAATGTATATAAAATGATGGATGGGGTTCTATATAACACTCAAATGTATTAATATATGTTCATATCTCATTATATAGGTATTTGCTGACTTAATTAGTTTGTTCACATAGGGGTCAGAATAATGTGATTGCTCACATTTTTATTCATGGACATAAAGAGTATATTCAAATATGCAAGGGAATAATGGGTTTCAAAATCATTTTTTTTCATTGGAGTGTTTTTTTTCACATTTCAATGTTTTTATCGTGTTATGTAATATTTCAAAGTTATTTATCATTTTTTCTTCAATTACAAGTTTTCTATCATGTTTTTTCATATTTCTATTTTGTTTATCATATTATTTCATAGTTCCAAGTTTCTTGTCATGTTATACAAAATTTCTATGTTTTTTTCTCATTTTTGTGAAAATAACTCAAGTGTTTTTTCATTTCCATGAAATTCCATGTTTACTTGATTGTGCATTATTTTTATTGTATTCCATAATTTTACATCACACTCAAATATTGTATAATTTTTTATATATGTTTCCAGACTTATAAGATATTTTTATTATTCTTCAATGATCTAATTATAATTTTATGTTTCTATATAATTTTTATGACTATCATATATTTTCTTATGATCTTTTATAAGTATAATTTTTCTTCATCATGTTCCCTTTCAGGTATATGATCCAATATATTATGTTATATTTTTCCCTTACTTTGTGTATGAGCTCACATTTGTTTTCTTTTTCAAAGGAATGAAGATGATTATATAAAGTGAGATGCCTAAATGGGTATATAGGAGTATGATTTCGGAGAACTTTTCAAAAGTTCAATAAAGTAATAAGTTTATATAGATAATCTTTAAAACACAGATTGTTTAAAGCCTTAGGTTGTGAGATTATATGAGAGATGAATTTTTAAAAAAATGATGTTACTGTATTATTAATTTCATGTTTAGGGTGGGTCACTTTAATACCACCCATAACGGCCCACATTATAATAATTTTTATCAATAAGGGTGAACAATATTCATTGAGCGATGAGATTGAAACTTATCTACCATAACAAGCTATAAAACCATTAAATATGGTTAAATAATAAAAAGTGAGGATTAGATCAGTGATACTACTAGTGAGGGTATAAAATTATATGTGATATTGTAATAATCCCACCATAGGGGGCTAATAGAGGCAGAAATTACTCATCTTTTATCATTTACCTAATAGAGAATTGTCTCTCATAATACACTGATATGTTTTTATCTCTAATTACAAGTATCACCCTAATAGATAAAAAATAAATGAATTAAAATAAATTTTATCAAATATAGTATAAAATTGGTAGAATATACTTGAAGGATACTAAAAAAATCTCATATTTAAATTATAACATAATTTTTAAATAAAATTTGAAAATAAAATCCTGGGAATCTAAAGGATCATTTTCTTTGGATGATTAAATACATAATACACAAAAAATAATCCATGTTATTTTTAATACTATCATCATACTTAATTCATGATCATATCATAAATATATCCCTACAAGAGATATTATGGGGACATATGTAAAATAAATGAGTGAGACATGATGTTGTAAAAGTGGATAATAAATGGGTTTGGAGAGAAAAATAATTAAGATAAAAATAGATAGTCAAGGGGAATGACATGAAATAAGAAGAATTAAGGACATAAAAATCCTTGAATAATGGTATAAATTAATATTAATCAAGGATATGTGGGGACAACATAAAACATATCATCATAATCTCAAGTGAAGGCTATTATCCATGAAATCCTATTATTATGTATCAAGATAATTATACAAAGAATATGTATAAAATTATGGATAACTAGACTTGAATATATAATACACATAATAGTATCAGGGGGAAAAAGATTTAACCCTTGGTTTAGGGGTCAAAATAATTCTGGTAAAACCCATTACTTAATAACAAGTCAATGTATAATGCTCCACATACTAAAACAATACATATGGAATAATCATGATAAAAAAACATGAGAAGTGAATGCGTAATATAATGATGTCTCTAGGGAGATAAAATTTATATATAATATATTTTCCTATAAAAATAATGGATTAAGGTATTTTGGACATTGATAATAGAATCAAAAAAATCAGGATGATATTACTAATGTGATTAAAAAATCTCAAGAAATGAAAAAATAATTAGATGTTGTAATTAAACCCTTATAGTAATATTAATATAAATGGATTAAGAACCATTAAACAAGATACCCTTATAGATTTTTCCTAAAAACCATGAATATAAATTAATAATAATTATAAAAATTATAAAAATTATATATATCCATGAAACTATGTTCTATTAAATGTTGAATATAAGAAACAAATAATAATATAGGAGAAATAAAAAACAAATTGGGGTTTATTTAAGAATTTATTGGTAATAAAATTTGAAAAATTAATATTCCTAAAATATAAGGGGAATATAAACTAATTTTTAATATAGGAAACATTAATAAATAACATTGAATAAGATTTTTTAAAAGATATTGTAACACAGTGGCATTTATTGAAATATTTTATTAATAAATATTTTTGATAGTTTATGTTACCAATATAAACATTTTTATTTTTTATAACATGCATAAATGATTTTGGTTTTCATTACACACAACACTATGTTTAAAAAAACCCAACATAATAGAAAAAAATTATTTTTTAATATGATAGTTATTACACAACTGTTGGAATAGTGGGTATGAATATGAAAAAATATATTATGAAAATATGTAGTCTAAAACAATATATACAACGAATTATTTTTTTAATAAATAATTATTAATTGAAATAAAATATATTGGAAAATAAAAGAAATCATTTTATTAAAAACTATTTTATGCATAAACACATGTTTTATCTCAATAAATTAAATATATAACTTTTTATGAATGATTTTCATTAAATTTAAATATTATATATTCAATAAAATATTTTAATAGACATATTATGTGTTTTATGTGCATTATATAATAACAAATCTGATTTTTTTTATTAAAAACTATATTTTTCTAAAAAACATTTCTAGCGCACTTTGCATACTTATTTTTAAAACTAATTTATGAAAACTATAGAAAATTTATTTAAAAAATTAAATGCATTTTTGAAACCATAATGTAAAAATTATTATGTCACGAAATTTTGAGAATTTTCTAAGAAGATATATTTTTTGATGAATAGTGAAATTAATAGTTTTTCTTAAGAATTTCCATCTCTACTAAAGAATTTATAAACATTGAAAATATTTTTATATAATTTAATATGTATAATTATTTCCATTATATGTATATTAATATAGTTTATGTAATTTTTATCAATTTTATATTGAATTATGATATAAAATCTTTTTAAACTTTTGAACATTTTCTCTTTTGAAAATGGTGTTCTCATCACCTCCATGAGATTAATATTGAATTATATTTTACCATTTAGGTGAATAGAATTTTTTTTAAAATATTAAACATTTTTAATCAATAAATTATTATCATTAAAAAATTTAAACATAATTTTTGACAAAAATGAATATTCAAAACAATAAAATTAATTACCGCGGTTATGTTTAAAATGTGTTTACCAGGGAGAAAAAAAAATAAAGTGTAAATTAACCATGAAACTAGTAATTTTTTTTCATATCTCAACTTAATAATCTATAAGGTCCAATACTGACCTATTTTGTAGCCTTTTTTCATACGGAAATGTGGGTAAATATTATTATTTTTAAAAATTCTAATTGCGTCCTCTCCCCCACTAATAAAAGGACACCCATCTACTGTCCTCTTCACACTTACAAAACCATTTGGATCATAAAATTACCACCCAAATTAATTATGTACTTACCACCCCCCATATTAGTGTACCTATTTAGGTTTGGAATCCCTCTTAAAAAGGCTTTAGCTGTAAAACTAAAGAGACTCTTTGAAGAAGAGGAAAAATTATTAAAATTCCATTTTTGTTTATTTCTTCTTCCAAATGATTTAATATTATTCAACCATGATGATATATAAAAAAACCAATATCTACCATATATTTAGATTTAATTATTTTAATTCCATAACCTATATCCATCTCCACTTCTATAAATTGGGAAACCAAACCATTGATTGTGTGTGCGATAGACTGCCGCTATAGAACTGTTGTAATTCATTTTCCATCACCACATCTCAAATATGGATATAATGATTCATTTAATGATTATATAATATATATGTATATATATGATATTTTTATACTTATTTAATTATAATATAACATACATTTTTATCTTGCAACCAGTTGAGAATAATAACATTGCAGATGTGTACGACATACTACTTCTATGGGAACCAATGTGATGTTTCTATCGATTTACATTTTACATGTATGTTATTAATGGTAGACTGAATTTATATTTATTATATATATAAAATATTAATAAATATTTAATTAATATATCATATATACCTTCTTAATATCCATTTTGTTGGGGATATGATAATGCCAATCATGTGTACAGTAGACTACATCCTCACAAAGCACTGTGATTTGTATCTCACTAACTATTTCATGAAAGGTATTAAAAATAATTTCAATAAATATATTATATATATATATATATGAATTCATAATTATTCTATAAAGTTTAATTATTATTAACCATTCTTTTTTCCATCTATTGAAATAATGGAAACAACGTTCATGTGTACATACGACCTACTGTGTCCCTGAATGGTGTATTTTATTTTCTATATCTATGTTTTATGAATTAATATAAATAAATAATGAATATATATTATATTTATTTTATGTTTAAAATTCATTATATTATTGAATAATAATTAATGTAAAAGGTTAAAATATTCCAAATCAAAAACCAACATGAAAAACAAAGAAGTTATTCCATAAAACCTGATTTTAATAAATAATTTTTAAAAATGTGTAATAAAATATCATAAGTAAATCATATATGGTATTAAATTTATAATTAATATTTAATAATATATTTATAATAAACTTGTATTTATTTTATATGTGGTTAGATTGTGTATGATAGAAATTGATACTTAAAGTAAGGGACTTATGTTTAACTTTTATTTTCTATAAGACACATGCCATATTAACCACATGTTTTTGTATGTGGTGTATATAATACCCATGAATTTATTTTTTTGATAATTATCATAAAAATTAAGTGTATTTACATATCCATTTTCGTATATTTTTTTCATGGTTTTTAGGGTCTAATTGTTTTCAATGTTGTAATGGTTTTTTGTCCCAATTTGACTTGTTTAAGACATATGTTATGTTATGCACCGATATTTATTTATGATGTGTGAAATTTTATATCATGAATATAATTATAATAATTAAATTTAATGTTTATTTTTTTATTTTTATTTAATGGTTCTTACGATTCAAAATTAAATAAAGTAGTAAGGGTTTAATTTTACGATCTAATTATTCATCAGTATTGTTTATAATTATGCATTCAATAATGAAATAGTATAATCCATATCCCAAGAAAATAATTAATTTTATTATCCTATAGATATTTTATAAGATTACATGTTTACCTTCATTTCCCACTCTTTATGTTCTTATGAATCCAAATGACTTTTTTAAATAAAAATGTCTTTATTTATCACATAGGTCAAAAACCCTTTTTTCTTAAATATCTATGTTCAAATAAAATGTATTCAAGAATGTTTTAATGTTAAAATGAGATTTTTAATCTAATTTTTACAAATTTTCTAAATATTTTAAATATTTTAAAATTAATATTTGTATTATTTTTAAATTAGGCCTCATTAATCATTTAGTAAAAATGTTCAATGAATCTTTATTTTAATGTTTATGACATTTCCTGCCCTTATAAATACTCAATGTTTCATGGATTCCATTATAAGTTTCAATTTTTATTTTGAAAAAAAAATTGACCACATTTTATGTTTTTTAAATATTATTTTTCAAATTGAAAATAATTTTTTCTATCTAAACTATTTTAATTGTTTTTAAATAGTTTTTTTATAAATTTAAACAATTATTTTCAAAGAAAAAGTTTTTGAATTTTTTTTTTATGTTTTACAAAATGTGTTCTCAAAGTGGAAATGATATTTTATTAAATAAGGTTTGAAAATATTTTTAATGATTCCTTTATAAGTTTTCTAACATTTTTTTAAAAAATAAGTCTTTAATAATAAATTGAGGCCTCGACACTAACCTTAAAAAATGATATTTCCACAATATTCTATGAATTGTTATTTTTTAAAATGAGATTTTAAATGAAATGTTATTTTCCTTAAGAAATGTTCCATGTGATGTTTCTCATAAAATTATTTAACTTGTAATTTAAAAAAAAATATGTTATATAATATTAAATAGAGATATGATGTAGTGATATCATATTCATTAATTTTATTTTACGGTTTATGTTTATGACGAAAAGATATTTATGAAACTCGTTTCCTTCTCATGGTTTATGATCGGATGATGTATTTTTTGAAACCCTTTTATTTTTATGGGTTTCTATATGATTAATATTTTTTGATATTGTTTCCCATGTACACATTATTTTGATTATTTTATTAGGGAGACATATATCTCGCTCCAATTTATTGGGTAATGATTAATGTTATATGACCTTGAATAGTATGTGAGATGTTTTCCAAAGCCCAAAACAAGGTACATTGGAGGTCATCCCAAGACCAAAATAGGGTACTCATGATGTTATCCCAATCATGAAGCAAGTACATAGGTGGATATCCAAATCCTAATATGTTATGATTGTCTTGGTAGATATTGATGACATAAAATTTTATATGCTCATGTGTATTACACAACACCATGTATTTTTTCTAATATAGATTGTGTTCTTTAATTACTTTATAATTCAAGTCTTATGAATTTCTAAGATTTGTGTCATGTTTCAGGTTTACGATCTACGATATGTAGGGTAAGATCTTCAAATTTTATTACCATGTTCTCATACCTTATGATAATGTTAAGTTAATATATCCATAGTCCACCCTGACTAGGTATCCGAGCTCACCATTTTATATGATTTCTTTCCCCATGCTATGAAGGAAGGTTTAAAGTAGTGCAAGAATATAAAGTGTACTAAATAGGAAGATCCTTATTGGTGGAATTAAAGAACTTTCTTAAAATGAAAATATATTTTATCATGTATCCAAAGACAATAAAACAATAATGTTTACGATCATGTATTATTGAAATGTATTGAATATTCATCTAAAATAGTAATTGTTATATTTTTGATGTTAAGGTATCTATAGTTGGTATTAGATGAAATTATTAGTTAACCATTTGAATTAAGGAAGAGAAAACATTGACAGAACCTTTAGGGTAATCTTATGTATAAGATAACATCATAAGTTATGACAAATAAAAGAGTATGATTTTCCTAGAATTATAATATTTTTTATATAACATAAATGGAAATGGTTTTGGAACATAAGTACCTAGGAGTAATAACTTGAGAAAATATGTATCAGGCTTGAGTCGATCATTACATAGTACACAAAAAAAGTTATTACTGCACACCTAGTTTTACACCATTGGGGTATATGGTTTGGAAACTCACAACCTCATTATAAAATCGTCATTGATTATTTCGATAGATTATGATAATGGATGAACTAGGTTAAACCTTAGGGTTTATATATTAAAAATATGTTTTCATTATTTAGACATTTTATATATCATTCTTTATGATTATGTTTTTTCCTGACTATAAATATTATTCCTCACACTAGGATTTTTGGTTTTAGTCAATTGTGGGAACAATAAGGGACTAAAAAAACATTGAATATGATAGAAAAAAATTTTATATGAAAATATATGTGTTGATGATAGGATTATTTGATATTTTTATTATTCCCAATCATTTTTCATGATATATGATTAAAAACATACAGGTTTTCTTACTCTTAAACTCTCTAAATAAATTTACAAAAGAGTTCAATTAGATATAAGGTGGTTAATACCATGAAGTAAATAATATCAAGTTTCCTATGTTTCAAGAATTATGGATGAATGACCCATGTGTTTATCTTATTGGAACAGTAATAAATTTTTAATGTGGAAAATAAAGGGACTAAACAAGTAATTGAAAAAGAAAAATGAAAATTTCAGTTAACACAATAGAGGAAAATAATGTTATCCCCATGGTATCATTATTGGTTAAATGATTTAAATATGAAATGTATGTTTATTATGAATATCAATGTCATAGGGGGTATCTTGAAGAGAATTAACAAGGTTGTATGAGTAATGGTTATATTGCTGATGATGAGTAGACATTGAATGAAATATGAATGGAAATAAGTGTTATGGTGTAAAAATAAAGTACATTGATAAAAAAAATTTGGGAGTAATAGAATTATGTTTTTTTTGTATTTTTATTAATATAAGTTTTTTATTAGAATCACAAAACATCTATGGATTGTTACTCAGTAGTTTTTCATTAAGTATTTTCATGAATATCTTAAATGGTACTAATGACCTATAAAATTCAAATAGTTGAAAGGTGATATTTTATGGAGAACACATGATTAATGGAAGATAACCCTTAATATGTTATTAATGTTGAGATAATGGTATTTAATATGGATAAAGAGATAATAATTATGTGTAATGTAAATTAGTTAGTATAAATGACTTTGGAACTGATTAATTATTTTTTGAAAAAGTGGTTTAAATTATCATTAATATTGTTTAAAAAATAATAATATTTTACAGAATATATTTAATAATATATGGGTTTATTTAAAAAGTTATAAAGAATTCATGTTTTTGAATGGGGTTTTATGGTATTTTCGGTTATTACCATGCTTTAGAAGAATATAAGACTAAGGTATTCACATACATGGAATGTGACTGTAAAAAGACATTAAATGATATTTGGGGGATTAAGGTTAAGTTGATTTTATGAAATTTAGTGACCTTATTTATAAAATTTTAATTTCATAAGGGTCATAAGGATATCCATTTATTGAATGGTTTATGTTAAAATTTGGAAGAGGTTTCATAGATTAATGTATTTTTTCACCATATGATGATTTATGTATATTAGATAATTTATGGTAACCATTTTGTTATTAATAATAACTAGAGATAGAAGGAATGAATTCTCTTAATTTAATTGATATTATTATTTTTTTGTGCTTCAATAATAAAAAAATTCATCTATTATAGTAAGAGATATAGTAGATATTTATTGGGGAACAACCGAAGGATGAGATTTTTTTATGAAATAGAATAAATTCAAATAAGTATATATTCTTGTTAACATTCCTCAATATTAGGAAAAAATATATTGTATCAAAATGTTATAAATTAACCTTAATTTATTAGGAATTAATGGTCTGTTCACCTATATCATATTTATGGCTTAGTGTTCATTAAATTCTAATAACCACACTATTTTTCACGCTTTATTAGTATTTTTTCTTTAATTTTCTCTTCCATTTCTATTTTTTCATTTCCTAACCTTGTTCTCCTACATGGAAACATAGTTATGACTTATTATAAGTCAACTTTACACATCAATTCTATTTTTTTGATAGTACGTTTTATTATTCCTTTTTTATGGTGTGGGTTCATCACGTAGGGATTTTCTGATGATAATCACTTGATTTTTGAGCACAAGTTCATATTGTGGAGACATGATTTATTAATTTGGTATAATGTAACACCCATTGATATTATTAAATATATATTTTTCAAATAATTTTTTTTATTATCTTTTGGTACATTCAATTCTTAGTTAATCTTTTTTCACACAGAACATCAAATTTAACTTTCATTATATGCAATACCCAGTTTATATGAAATGATGACAACTATTAAAAAATTATTATTTGATATCATTATTATCGTATATCTATTTGAATATATTATATGAATAAGAAAAACTAAATTATGAAAATAAATGGTTTACACTAATATATTAATTTATTTTTTTGTAAGTAAATTATTAAAATAAAAATAAAAACCATTTGAAAAAAAGGAAATCATTTTCTAGAATAAATATTTTTTTTGTACAAAGAAATGTTTTATCTCTATAAATGAAATAATTAAAATCTAATGAATAATTTACATGAAATTTATATATTATATATCCAATAAAATGTTTTACCACTCATCTTATGTGGTTTTCATGCATTATAAAAGAATAAATCCAATTTTATACTTAAAAATTATACATTTCCAAAATATTGTTTTTTAGCATATTCCAAAATTATTTTTAAAATATATTTTTAAAACCATTAGAAAATTTATTTTGTGAAATTATTATTTTTTAAATAATCATGTAAAAAGTATCTTAAGGTGATATTTTGATAGTTTTTTAAGAATACTAATATTTGATGAAAAGTGAAAAATATCAGTATTTATTAAGAATTTTTATTTCTATCAATGAATATAAAAATATAAAAATTGATTTAATATGGTTTTAAAATTAATATTATATAAATTATATATATATATATATATATATCTTAATCCAATTTCAGTTTTTGAAATCAACTTCATATTGAATTTTGACATAAAAACTCTTTACACTTGTAAACACTTTATCTTTTGAAAATCGCTTTCTTTTAGTGTGTGTAAGTTTAATTTTAAAAAAAAATTACAATTATATGAATTCTATTTGAAAAAAAAAGAATTTAAATTTGAAATAATAATTATTAATTTTATATAATAAGGTAAAACTAATATTTTCCATAATGAAGAGTAAGAACAGTAAAAATTAATTATTGCGTTTAAGGTTAAAATGGGGTTAATGGGGGTTAAAATAATTATATAAGGTGTAAAGTGATGTATATAATAATAAAAAACCCATTTTATGGCTATATATACACATTATAATCTATAATTTTTTTAAAACTCCATTTTTATCCTCATTTCATGTAAAAAACATAGTTACACTTTATTATTTTGAAAAATTACAAGTGTGTCCTCTCCCCCACTTACAAAAGGTCTCACCTCTCCACATATATTCTCACTCAAAAAAACATTTGGTTGAGAAAAAAACTTGAAAAATACATTCAATAAATTTATACTCTCATCCCAGAGTCCTTAATTTTATTATGAATCCATCATAATAATTCTTTATGTGTAAACTAAAAGAGGCTCCTTGAAGAAGAGGTAAAATTCATAAACACACATTTCTATTTTATTTCATATTCCACCTACTTTAAAATTATAATGATATATTGATACAATAAAACCCGTATATACCGTATAATTATATTTTATTTTTTCAATTAAATGACCTATATCCATACACACTTCCTTCAAATGGGAAATAAAACTATTGATTGTGTGTACGACAGATTATTGGCTCACTAACCAATGTTATTAATTTTCAATAGACACCTCCCATGTATGAATATAATAATGTATTTAGTTATAATATAATATATGTGTTACTATATTATAATTAAGTAATTATAATCCCAACCCAACCTTCTTACCGCCCAACCCGTTGGAAAATAATAAATTTTCTCGTGTGTCCGACAAACTTATGCCTCAAAAATAAATGTGATTTGTTTTCCATTTAATATTACATGTATAGTAATAAGGATATATTTAATGAATATATATATGATTATTTTAAAATAATTTTAAAATTTTAATTTAGATATCATATATTTTTTCTTAGTTTCCATTTTGATGGGTATATGATAATGTTGCTAGTTTGTACGACAGACTACCGCATCGCGAAGTGATGTGATTATTTTTTCAAAAATTATTTTCATGAATGATAATAAGGATAAATTTAATATATATATATATATATATAATATATATGAAATAATATTTATACATTAAAGGGATATTATGATTTATCTTATTTTTTCCATATTTTTAAAAAAATGGAAATATTATTCATGTGTACATACAACTTACCATCTCCATGAACACTGTATTTAAATTTTTGTCTCTAAAATTTAGGGACTACTATAAATAATTATATACTAAATATATATTATATTATATCATGGTAAAAATTTGGATATTAGGGAACCATTATTAATTTAAAAGGATCAACAATAACAAATTAAAAATATACCTGAAATATAAAGTATTTATTACCTAAAACATGAATTTAACAATTAATTATTGATAAATGGTTAGTTAATGGTCATAAGTAAATCATATAAGGTATTATAAAAATAATTATATTAATTTAATAGATTTATAATAAACTTATTTTTGTTATATAGGATATTCGAACATGTATGAAGGATTTTAAGACTCAATGTAAGGGACTTCCGTCTCACCTTTATTTTCAATGGGGGGCATGTCGTATTCACCTTGTGTTTATTTTATGTGGTGTATAATTTACCCATTAATTTATTTTATGATTATTCTACTAAAAGTTATGGTGATATACATATCCATTTATGATATCTCTTTCATGGGGTTTACGTTTCAATGGTTTCCAAAGTGGTAATGGATTTCTTGTCTTGATTTTCATTATTGGGACATACATGATGTTACGCCACTATAATTTTTTATGTGGTGTATATATATACCCTTTTACATTTTATATCATGAATATAATTATTTTCAGGATATTTAATGTACATTTTAATGTTATTACTTTATGTTCTTCTAATACTAAATTTACCAAAGTGATAAGGGTATGATGTTACAATCTCATTGTTCCTCAAAGTTGTTTATGATTATGCTTTCAATGATGAAATATTATAAATAATATATCAATAAACTCACGAGTTCTCATGTGATCTATTAATTTCATTAAAATATATTTTACCTTAATTTTATTCTATTTATGTACTCATTATTCAAAAATAATATTTTTAAAGAAAACTAAATTTATTTTTCTCTTCAATTGACAAACGTTTTTCTTTGATATCTATGTTTTCCAAATATGTTTTAAAAAATTATCCTCTAAGGTTTTTGAAGTTAATTTTTACCCATAATTATATTTTTTCAAAAAAATTAAATGTATTCTTAATGTTTTTTTAAAAACCAAGAAAATTTATCTTTTATTTAAAATGTTAAAGGAATATTTATTTCAACATGAATGACATTTCCCTCCATCATTACCACTCAATGTTTTAATGATTAAATTATATGTTTCAAATAAAATGAATTTGATATTTTTATTATCTTTTAAAAAAAATTATAATTTGTAAAGGATATTTTCACCAAGAAATGTTTACAAATTATTTTTAATGCATTATTTATAACTATCAAGGTTTCGTTTTAAATAAAAGTATCTTGAAACTTTTTTGTTGAAAAAAAGTGTTTTTCAAAGTGAAAAGGATATTTTCCTCAATAAATGTTTAAAATTATTTATAAATATTCCATTTTAGGTTTTATTGGGTGTTTTCAATGGAGATGATTTGGTAAATATTTTATCAATTTATAGTTTTAAAAACATTATTTTCGAAGAATTTTTTTTATTCAAGGAATTTTCATTATATTTATAAATTTAAAATAGATTTCTATATAAGATGAAAAAATTTGAAGTTACTTAATCATTAATGGAGATATTATGAAATGATACCAAATTTATTCTTTCTCTGGATAGATTACGTATGAGATAACAAGATGTTTATGAAACCCATTTCTTTTTCATAGGTTTTCTATGATAAAATGTTTATAAAATCCATTTATTTTCATTGGTTATAATATGCTGAAAGATTTATGACCTTTTGGAACACATATATATGATTTTAATTATCTAATGGGAGAGACCTATATCTGTCTCCAATGTATTGGGTAAGAATTAATGTTATATAATCTCATATGGTGCATAAGAGTTTGTCTCAAGCCCGAATGAGGGTACACAAGAGGTTATCTCAACCCCAAAATAGGGTACATGGGAGGATATCCCAATAATAATGTAGGTATATATATGGTTATCCCAATAATAAGATGTTATGAATTTCATGGTATATTTCATTGAAAAAATATTATTTAGGGTTACATGTATGCTACAACTCCATGTCTTATGCCTATGATGGATTATGGTTGTTGATTCTTTATGATTTATTTCTTATAAAAATCCATGATTTATGTGATTTATTATATTTTTGATGTATTATATACACAGAATGGTTTTCAAATTTTGTTCTCATTATCTTATACCCTTATGATCATGTTATTTGGATATCTCCCTTGTTTACCATTATTAAGAATCTATGCTCAACGTTCTTTTGTTTCTTATACCTAGGTAAAGAAGGAAGGTTTTATGTAGGGTATCTGAATGAAGAGTAAAAATTGGATGATATTCATGTTATACATTGAATATATTTCATGAAATAGTAATATATTGTATCTAGACTATAAAGACCCTAAACATTTATTGTTCATAGGTGTGTATTTTTTTAAAGGTATTGAATATTCATGTGTAAATTTGTAATATTTATTCATAAAATGTTTTGGTCCTGTACAAATATGGAGTGATAAATACAGGAAATGAGAGAGTTTATACACCAAAATATATATGGTTATTGAAAGTAAACCCCTACTCACAGTCATGTATATGTTTTGAGCGAGCGCCTAACCCCTAAGTACAGTAATTAATTTTATTAGATACATGAATATTTTTTCATGTTTCTTTATTTTGTAGAATTATTTTATATTTAATTATAATAATTTTATGTATAATTTTTTTTAATTTAAATTGTGTTTGGAATTATTGTATCCTAATTCAATGTTTGTATGGTTGTAATGGATCCCAAAGATGTTTTGGTATGTGCTTAAAACAGCGATGGGGTGTTACATGAGGCATAACATGTGGAGACATTCCCCATTCATGGGGATTTTTAGGTTTGGTTCTTCGCTTGTTTGATTTTGAGTTTTTTTTTGGGTTTGTTATTTTTTCAGGTGGACTATAGATATTATAGATCCTTTTAAATAAATAGTGGGGTTATGGTATTAATGTGGGTTATGTTAACAGTGACGGTTGCCATTGGTGGTGCATCAGTTCTTCCTTTGACATCAATGGTTCTCTGTGGTGCTGGGTTTAGCCTGTTTCATGATGATGTTGTGTGTGGGTTTTCTTTCATTGAACCAAAGGTGGTCTATGATTGTGAAAAAAAATTTCTTTGTGTTGTGATGTGTTTGGAATTCTCTATGCTGGTGGTTTGGTTTACAATGGTGACGCTCAACTCCGTTAGATGGATACCTCCAGTGATCTGGTGCGGAGTTTGGATTGCGACGATGATGGTGGTGTCAGAAATGTGATGACATCAGTGGTAACTATGAATGGTTTTTGATAAGACTATGGTGGTTTTTTTAGATTTTGAAATTTATATTTTTCTGATGTGATTTCAGTTCTTATTGAAAATGTTTTGGTTACCACTCAATCCTCAAAGTGAATTTATTTAAAATAAAAAAGGAAATTTTCATGTAATGGTCAGAGTTCATGTTTAAAGATACCATTATTGTATAACAATAATTATATTAAGTTAATGTATTTACATAATTAAAAATATACCATAATATAAAATGGTAATCCATTGAATGAATGATTAAATTAGCATGAGTGTTGTCGTATAATGGTTTTTTCATTTTTTTGGGTTTCCAAAAAATATTTACAAAAGTTATTAAATTTAAAATTTTACTTTTTAACCATTTAAAAATGATTATCAACTGAATGTTTCCTTATTAGGAATACATTTAACAGTATAATGGTTTATTATAAACACCCATATATGTTGTTATATTTTTATAATGACAACATCTTTATATGCGATTAAACCAATCTGGAATAGATGCTTGTTTAAAAAAATCAAAAATAATGATCAATTTGTATTTTTTTTATTCAAAGTTTCTAATATAACACATTTATAAATATAGTAATTTATAATATATTTATAAATTAATAAAATATTAAATCAATACTTGGATGTGGTTATTAAAAATGAAATCCATCACCCTTGGAGGTGGTGAACCAACCATATTAGTGGGGATACTATCATTTTAGAAATATGAGGCATATCACCAATAAAGTCTAGCCAGAAGCCGAATCTCTTGAAATTATATTAAAAATAAAATAAAACATAAACAAAGTAATTAATGGTTCCAGAAAAATGTATAATCCATTATCCAGCAACATAGGCAATATAATTAAAGGTCATAATATGAAATATCATTTCTATACTTTTCACCATAATCAAAATCAGTTTCCCACTTAGACAGTGGACTGTATTGATTAATGTTATTGGAGATATATATTTTTCTTATTTCCTTATATAGAGATATCTTTTATTTTGATGCCTTATAGGATGATCTGGTTTTCATGTTCCTTGGAAGGATGGAATAGTCCTTATGTGGAATTCTCTTTGAAGGAGCAGGAGTAAATTCCTCACTGTCAAGATCCTTTTTATTTCCATTTGTAATAGAATTATTATAAGAGGCATCACCACCACTTCCCAAATAATAGAGGGGAATCCATTAAACTTGTCATTCTCAATTTTATATATGTATCCCTACTTACCATAAATTCTAGAAGAGTTGGTTTTTTTGAATTTTTTGATAAAATTATGTATTCTAATTAACATTAAGTTTCTTGAAGTCACATTCCTGTGTAGTTTTTCCTGGAAAACCAGTTTCCACAAGATATACTATAAAAAAAATTCCTGAAGTTTCAGAATGTGTAAGAATAAACTCTGATGCTGCACAGTGAACATCCTCATGAGTAGTGTATTCAACAGGTTGCAACTCCTCACCGAGTTGCTAACTCTTTACGTCCTCATGAAGAGTGGAGAAGTATATGGGATCCACTTTAAAGATCAAATCCATCATGTATCCCATATATGAATCTCCCTCACCTAACCCATCTTCAAACCCCACCCATTTTGGTGGAAATATATTAGATAATAAAGGACCATTATATTCAGAACGATTTTATACAATGTATCATACTTTTCTATTTCAATAAGTTTCATCAGGATTTATTACCTTACCTAGTTTCCTATAGATATAAACATTATTCTCTCAAATAGGTCATGTATAATAGATAACATTTTGGAATTTGTCCTTTTGAAACACTATATGGTATTAGGGAATTTATTTTTTTACCAGACACTATAAAACATTGATAATAATAAAGGTGTTGGATGGTCTTTTAAAAATGAAGAATTTATAATGTATGAAAATGTGGTGGTGAATGTGAGTATTTTTAATATGTGTAGGGTATTTTTTTAAAATGTTTTATATTATAATATTATTTATAAATACAGACCTAAACATGTGACTAAATAGTTAGAGGATTCTGTTTTAACACTATTTTTTCATAAAAATATCTTAATAAATTATAGTATCATCTATAATGTTTTAGATATAGTACTATAAAATATGGAACTTTTACATAATTTTATTATTTATCAAAAAAATCACCACCCATATTGTATTTCATTGTAGTCATTCTGAAAATGTATTCTATTTTTAAAAGTTAAATATATATTTGATGATTTTAACAGTTAATCATGGTATGCAATTAAATTTTTATTAAAAAATGTAAAACATCATTTAATGAAAATGTTAAATTTTAAAATAATTATCCTACAATGATTAAGTAAATATTTCATCAAATTTTGAATATTATATTTACATATTTTAATTATTGAAACAAAATTTTAGAGAGTTAATCAACAATTTTCTCTAAGGCTCATTTAATTATTCCAACACTCATGTTAATATTTTAATGACTATATATATATATATGATATTCATATAATGTTTTCACATCCTATAAATCCTTCAAATTTCAATAATTATTCATTCGTGAAATTTAATATTATTTTTTTAGCATAAAATTTAAATACATCTAAATTTTATTTAATTTTTTAGTTTTATTTCTATAGTTTATTAGTGTCATTTCAACTTCTAAGAGACTATAGCAGAGTAGAATTTTATATTCTAGTTTTATTATTTACCTCTATTAATATTCACATTATAAATTTTTTATATTGTATTTATATATTAAATTTAATTTTTTATGTTAATGGTATTAAATAGTGTTCACTTTTTTATGGAATTCATGTGACAATTTTATACATATATATTTTGAAGGAAATTTTATATTGAAAATGACCAAACATTAAATTATTACCCACTTTATAACTTCCATACATTAAATATTAATTCATACACTAGGAGGGAAAAATTAGGGTAATTTTTTTCATTACATCCTCAAGATGCCCGGTGGCATCTTCATACATGATGTCTTTCACTTGTATACTCGAAATTTGTATTGTCAATTATAATGTAAATATTCTCTACGAACCATAATCTCAACTGATGTTCCTTGTAATAAATTTCATAATTCAATTGAACCACAATAAAAAAAATACATGATGGTTCTAATATGTGTTTCGTAAGCGAGATTCATGGAATCCATATTGTACATGTGATATTATTCTGGGTGGTGTTTGAAGGTCTAGAAGTACAACATGAATATTATTTTAAATGGGTCCAATATATATATTACATATTATTCCATTTATTATAAATAACATGAATATTTTCTTTGGATATATTCTTAGTAAAACATTATCCATAATCTCAAACTATGGGTGTCTCCGAAAATTATCGTCCTACCTATTTTGTTGACTCTCTGTTGTTCTAATCAAATTATTGAATGGTTTACACCTTCTCTATCATATATACTTCCCTTATTAGTCCCATTATAATCCTTTATCATTTTCTGCATAAAATTTAGTATTTTTCTATATCAACCCAAATAGGGCTTCACATAGAACCCTCTAAATGCTTATATGGATTATATTATTATACCAAAAACTATAAAAAAGAATATATTAATCCTGGATTCCTTATAAAGACAAAGATCGGGATATGATCATGTCCTATAGATTTTTAATGGAAATATCATAATAATAATATGTGGGGGGTTATATGTAGTATTAATGTTAAATTCTTTTGTTAATTTATTTTGATGGATTCTTAAGTACGTTGAGAAGATCCTTGGATTTCGATCCGATATAATTTACGGTGGTATTAGATAAATCATCCAAACTAATTTTATTTCCTAATTTATGGTGTAATTATCTTATTTAGATATATTGAGAAGATATATGAAAAATTACATGGTGATATTATGAAACATCCATGTGAGTATATGTAATTTTTTAATTATATTCATATATTATTATCATTATTTCCTAAAATTTTATTATTGAAAATAAATTGATGTATATTCAGTGATTTAATACATTATATTTTCGCACTCTATGTTCCCTCAAATATCTTAAAAAAATTAGTGCACTCCCACTATGGTTAGAGATTGCTGAGCTATGAGAATAACATAATATATTATACCTTCTCTCAAATTCATATGGTACACATAATCATGTCAAAATTATAACCAATATATCTTTATCATTGCGGAAATATATTAAATACCCTTCCACATTTCTTCTTACTTCTTTTGTATCTCAATGTCATCGGTTGGATATTATTTAATATTCACCAAGATAGTTGGTTGATAATTGTTTTGGGAAATGTATGATGTTTTCCCTACCATTATGATTTACATATATATAATTTTTATTTTTATTGGTTCACTTTCATTTTGAATCATGTGTGACATTAAAACATCAATTTTCCATAAAGAAACATTCAAATTGTTCTATTTTAATGGTTTTTAATGGATTGATTAATTATAGTATTTGATAAGACTTAACCCATTTAATTGGAATATGCAGACCACATTATATATGAATTAATGGATTATTAGTTTCTAAATAGTATATAAGACACACATTTCTATATAGAGATAATGACTTGAAACCATTATCACCACTTCTAACTTTATATAATTGGTCAGGTAATTTTACACTTACATCATTAATAGTCTTAGATAATATTTTATAACATTATCATTATTTAAATGTATACAACAAAATAAAATTTCTTGAGGAATAACTATATATCAAAAATGATTCCATAACTATTCCAAAAATGGATATATGTTTTGTGACTAGTTTCTTCAAAAAAATAATAAAGAACAATTAACATTCCTTTTTCCAAAATAATATGTTTCATTTCCATATAGATATGGAAAGTGTTTTTAATTATAATGATTTTTTAAATATTCTCAATAGTACAAAAACTAATTTGAGGAACCTATGAATCTTCATTTTGAAAGTTTTTTTTCATCCATATTAATATTGTTTTTTACCTGATAGTACAATATGAATCCCATTAGTTTTGAAAATATTCCCCACCAAACTGAAATTCTCTATATAATGGTAACATTTAAAATGTTTTGGATATTATTTTTTATTTCATATTCAATAATCATAATATCCAGTTGTTCCCCATCTTCATACAGGATTTTTTTGTATATGAGAATATCCTCTATAAATTTCACCATGAGTATAGAAATATAATCCCTAATGTCTTTATTCATCATGTTTATTAATATTTCATGAGAATTTATTTGTTTTAGTAGAATTAATATGAACACATAATTTTCATATATTCTATGAGTATGAATATTTATAATATCCTTCTTCATCACCACTAATAGATAATAATTTAAATTATGATATGAATTTGAAAAATACTGATACCAATATCTTTTAGCAAACAATTCACCACTTGGTGGTAGTAGATACATAATAATTATCACAAAAATTTTATGATAATGATAATATATATTATGAATTTACCTATAATTATTTCTAAAAATGAGTAATGGGGAACCCTATAGAGAGGAAATATGTAATATAATTCCCATATCTATATTTTATTTTAATTTATTATCAAATTCTTTATCATCAATAGGGTTCATTCTATAGGGAATATTTGATATGGAATGTGTATTATTTATACATTCTACTCAAAAATCAACCACATGATTAGTATGATGAATGGAAAAATATTTGGGGAAAACATCATCATATTACACTAAAATAAGTATTTATTAAAGGTAAATCATTTACTTTTCATAAATAATTTTATATAGATATTCTTCCTTATATTAAAATAATATCCATACTTGGGATTTAGTAGAAATAAAAGATTATACATCCTCCTTTCAATTATATATAATCATATAATGACTTTGGGTATGATGTGTGATTTCTCTCTAATAGAATAGTGTATCAATACTATATATAGAAAACCATAAAATCCATAAAATTGAATCAAATTCAAATAATGTTATAATAATAAGGATTATAGGAATATTCTTTCCAAAAAAATTTCATTGGGGAATGTTATATTCTTGCATTACATTGATTGAAGAATTTAGTATTTTCATTGATAACATAACCTCTATGTCTTGAGGGGAATATTTAATATTCATAATAAATAAGAATTAATTTAATATATTCATATAATTATAATCTAATAATTTATCTTATTTTTATGAAGCGATAATAATTTCACTCATCTCTAATTCGATTCAACTTCAAATAATTTTCTTAAATGAAAATGGTTAGATTGATTATTAAAAGATAACCAATTAATGAAATCAATAATAGAGATAAAACTAATATAGAACATCATATATATGGTGAATTCACCTATGTCACCTTAATTTAAACTTACTACAGTTTCTATTTAATATATTACTATTTTGGTACATCATAGATTATTTAATGTTTTATTCTAGTATATTTCATAGTTCGGTTCAAAAAAATAAATATACCCCACCCCTATAAAGAAAATAACTAATCTATTATTTTATTTTCAATATTATACAATTTCTAAAATAAATATCCTAATGTAATTCTTGAAATATAGATACCAACCATCTTTGGGTTATTAGATAGATAATACAAAGAGAAAAAAAATAATCAACCCATTTAATCTCATTTTTTTATATTCTACTATATCTCAACATAATTTTTTAACTTTATGGGATACCATGGTGGTATATATAATTTAAAAGGGAAAGATACGAAGTCCAGTAAGACGATTTTAGTATGGGAACTTGTGGAAAATAATCATCAAGAGATAAGTTTATCATTTTTTGGAATAGAATGTATTTGTGATCAAAATAGAAATATAAATCATAAATGCATGATACAATAAAACATTAATCCTGAATATGAGAGAAACATATAAAACAATGCATCATTTTCATATGTTAAGGATCTCTTACAATACATCATAACAATGGGGATGTGGAAAAATAAAACTATCACGTGTATAAAATTTTCTACAAGACTAAACATATCTGAGACACGTAAAATGATCTCATAAGATAAAATATATTAACTAATTGATTATGGTATATATAGATAAGGACCCATGAGTTAAAACAAAATATATCAATATATGTGTGTGAAACAAATGGAAGTCACATATAACACATAATAATAAGAAAACTATGAGAAGGAAATGGGTAAGAAAATCTTTTCTTAAATAATTAGAAATTCGTGTATCATAATGGTTCCCTATAAATATATGGACTAAGACTTTTTTATGTTAATAATTTTAAAAAAACAAATTTCATGATGATATTGATAATGTGGAGGAAATTTAATAAAGACGGGAAAATTACTATGTATTGTAATAATAAAATACAATTATATTTTATGAAATTAGTTAATAAAACGTTAAGTAGTGAAGGGAATTATTTTCCATAAATTTTTTAATGAATAATAATATTTTATATTAAATTAATTTTCATATTTGTAGATCCTAGAAGTACAAAATAATTAAAAGAGGGAATCACAAAATTGGATAACAAATATAATTTCACATCAAATTGGGGTTAGTTAAATAAGAAATTGGGAAGATATCTTAAAAAATATGTGTATCAAAAGAAAATAGTTTAAAAATAAACTAGTTATTTATGACAAAAACATATGTACTAAATATTAAAGAATAATATGTTATCAAGGATGAGATAAAGAGATATAAATGGTGAGTGAGTAACCCAAAAAAGGATAGTGAGAGGATATAACCCTTTATTATGAGTCCTAAATCATCCATGTTTGATTAAAAATGTGACATGCACATTTTCATTTTATGTTATTTAATTTGATACACATTATTTATTGATTTTATCGTCGTATTTGGGTGAATAATTTGAATTGTTCAAGGGTTTTATATTATTCTTTAGAAGGGTTTATACTAATGTATTGGAATATGAAATGTATAGTTAAAATAGGTGTATTCACTTTTATGGAAGTAGATTTCATGGATAACCTACATAGTCTCCCATCAAATTCATAGTTCCCATTTAGTTTATAAAAACAAGATTATTTTTAATTTTTATGATTTGTTTTTAGTGGGATATCCTCCCATTAATTAATTAACCCAATGAAAATTCCCTACAGATATCTCCACTCTCATTATATATTGTTATATATTAATTCTCTATCAAATGGAATTACATTTTCATGTATGTACTCTAATACTTCTTCCTCTCTTCTTCATCACTCCTTGTTTAAATACTTTTTTTTATTTCCCATCTATAAATTTATCAACAAATGAACTTGTCAGTAAGAATTTATTCATAACAAAATTATAATTTGGGATTTTAAAATATGGCTTTTCAAAACAGTCTATTAATGTTTTCTTATGATAGGATGTGGAGGAATGATACTTCCACACTTTAATTTCATGGTATATAGTGGGCGGTTTAATAAAATATTCTTTATTTCTTATACAATGTGTTCTTTCCATTTCTAAAAATAACATTATCAAATTAAATTAGTATATGTGATATATTCAATGATATTTTAAATTAAATCACATGATTTAATTTATTAATTTCTGAAATAGAAAGGATTTTTTCAGGCATTTCAAAGATTTATATTCTTAGATAAAATGTTAATACTCTATAGATGTTTTCAAAATTTCTTATAGAGTTATGGGATACAATTAGACAATAAAATTTTGGTTTTGATACTCATCTGATACAAATAATGCTTAAATATGTTTTTAACTGTTTGTATTATTATTTAATGTGTATTTTTCATGAGTTAATTTTTTAATGATTTATTTTATACTTTCTATTTCTTATGATATTTAAATATTAAACGAGATTTATACTATTTTAAAATATATTTTAATTTTTTTTGATTCATAAATGAATTAAAAAGATGGATTTGTGGTTTGGTGTTCATTGCAATAATTAATTCCAATTTTAAATTTATTCAATTTTTTTAAGACTTTTCTAACACCCTAGGTGGGAAGATCCATTGAGTAATGCTTTATGGAAGCATGATTATTATGCAATATGCATTGATTATAACATTATATATTTATTAATGTGTATGGGGAGACATCATATAAGGGTTCTTAATGGGGAGATATGAAATATATGTATATTTTAATGTGATAATATGTGATTGATTTACGTAAAATTATTTCAGAACCACTATTAGATTATATCATTGGAATTTCGTGTATCATGGTTAGAAATTAAAATTTAGTTCTAGGAAAGTTATATTTAATAGTTTCAATTAACTCTTAGTATATGATGAGAATCTTTTAATAAGGAGTGCTTCTAAATGATGTTAGTTGAGATAAATCTTGTGATTTTTTTAAAGAATTTATAGCTATGCTGAAAATTTATTCCATTAGAGTAGGTTCAAGATTTTCTCCCTTGAAACTCAGGTGTTTACCATGATATGAATTATTTAACATTTATTTCAATACTTTTTATTCTTCATTATGATTTCATTTCATCATATATTATTTATATATATATTTCCTTATGTTATCTATATTTTCATGGATAATGATAATTTTAATTAATATTATTCTAATAATAATATTTATCATTTTGTTTATATTATATTTATGTTATTCCTTTTTTCAATGTGACTAGTAATTTTTATTTTTATTTTGTTTGCTTTTATTCCCACACACATTATAATTTCAACACATTAAATTCTTCATTAAATTTTTCTATGTTAGTCAATAAATGATAGATTTAAATGAATGAAATTAAAAATAGATTTAATTTTTGACATTATACTCAAGTAACAATTGTACTTTCATAACTAGTTTAAATGAAACATTTGATAATTTTTTTAAAAAAAAATTATTCAATAATGATTCTTTTATTTTTTTGAAATAGAATGAAGAGGTAAGATAAATTTGTTTCTTCCCATAAATCATCAAAATAGTATTTTTATAAATCATGTTTTTAAACTATTATTTTTGGAAATTATTTTAAAAAGTATCATATTAATTATATTTTCTCTAGGTTTTTATAGTTGTTGATGATTTTTGTGTGTCAATAATAGGTCACATTGATCTGTTTATTGGTAGGCATGGTATGTTTGTTTTAATTTATTTTTATGATGTTTCAAACTTATATGTGATAATCTTCTATTTTTTATTTATTTTATAAATCAAATTATTAAAATTAAGTTGTTTATATTTATTTGGGTAATTCCTTGGAATAATACATCACTAAAATTTATTTGCTCTAAGGCAAATTTGTTTTTATACATGTTTGAAAACCATTTAACACATTTTATTTGATTTTCTATAATATTAATAGAACATATCAATTTTTTGGGGAATAACATTTTTCTAATAATTCATAGAATGTTAAATCGATCCCATGGAATATTTGTGATACCTATTTGTCTTTTTGTCAGCCGGTGAGGCTCAAGAATGTGTTTTTATATTTATGGTTGACTGGACTGGGTGAGATGGTAGTTTAACCTTGGTAGGTATGATAATTTTTTTACTATTGTTTATTTTGGGTCTATGATATTTAGAAGTTCATAGTAGAAAAATAGAAGATCATTATAACTCAATAGGTAGGTCATGAGTATAAAACCAAAAGATACATTTCAAGATGAGTCTTGAGTTTCCATAGGATGTTAGCAATGCGTATGTCAAGTTTATTTTTTCAATAGAATTTTTATGGATTCAATATTGGGGTTCACAGGTCACAAGCAATAAAAGAATTTTTAAAAGCCCAATCATGGATTTTCTATATATTCTATTTATTGTAATTTTTTTCTATTGATTATAAAATGTTTTATTTGTTTCTTATAAGAACTTTTTGAATAAAAATGAAGATTTTTAAAATATTTAATATGGAATTTAATGCATTTTCTAATCTATTCATTTATCAAGATATTCCAAATATATTTTATGCAAGAATGTTTTTTAATTTAAATATTCCAATATATTTCTTGGTATGTTTCTTAATGTGGTTAATATATGTATGGGGAATGGTTTCCTTGGTCGATAGAGTATGAGGGTGTAAAGTGTTTATTCATTATATAAATGGTTGAACAAAGAGCCTTTATAAAAGGGTTAATATATATGGAAAATATTTTTATATAATATTTTGAGTTATTACATAAATTTTCCTTATAAAGGGGTTTAATTTATAAAACATTTTCATTTGAATTAGGTAACTCTGAATGATTTATTTTTTAGATTCATGGTATATATTTTTTATTAAATAGATAACCTGTAATTTATACTTTTAAAATAATCATTTTTTCAAATAAATGGGTTTGTAAAAACTAGTGTGTAATAATGGATTAATAAATGATGTCTTGGAAATTATTAATGTAAATAGTTTAGTTTATAATATGTTTAGATATAATGGCATGGGATGTTATTTGAAATATATTGTTTATTATGATGATAAATAATTTTACTTTATATTTCCTTGATGTTTTATGTTATGATATAGGATTGTTAGAAGATAGGGTTTGTTGGAGATTAATTTTTAGTTAGAAGGAGGGTTTCATGATGTCAATTTTCTTGTTATGTTATGATTTCCAAATTAGAAGATATGGGTATATATTCACTATGATGTGTCATTTTCTTAATGCTTTGGTCTTAATGTGTTTTTGGTATCACATCCCATGAAATAGATAATTTCACGGGGGTTTAGTTTGTGAAAGATTGGCAGTTTTGAAGTTTGGCTTATTTCTTAGGTAAGAATAGTAACATCCTAACCTGGGTGTCACATATCAGTTCCCTAAGCTGATTGGTTACATGACCTCAAGAACGCCTCCTTGTATACTAGAGGCATCCAACTAGTAGTGAGGTTCTGATATAAAACATAGGGAGACTATACCCTCTATATAAAAGTAGAATAATAATGGGAATAAAGAAACAATAGCCAAAAGGTAATACAGAATAACTAGAATAATATCATAACCAACTCAGAATTTTATCACATGATAACTGAAAGTATGAAAATATTTTCCCAAAATAATTTGTAGACATATCAGGCAATATTAGTGTCAATTATAAAATAAAAATCCAAAAATAAAACACAGACAACTCCTAAGTGGGTCAGAACACCATTTTTTGATCCCACATCCATGCTTCATCCCATATTATCCATATAACACAAGGATCATGGCCTTATGCTATCTTGTAAACATGATTCCTACTTATTAGCAACCAAGCATCCCTAGTATGGTTTGAGTACAACTTTGTAGGCCACCACCAATTTTTAAAATAGTACCTCATCAATACTAGTGTATTCAGTGGTATTAAGAATAAAGTACAATAAATAAATTAATAATTCTAAAAATTTGTGTTTCTTTAATTTACTACATAATTACTTATGTAAACTACGACTCCAAAACCTTAATTACCTTCCTTGGCCAGTGTCAGAGTCTAAACTATATCACATAGGGAATCAAAAATCATTATATAATGTATTTCATTAATCATATAATTTCAATTTCATATCAAGGCTACTTGGGAATATGGACCAATGCCAATGTCTTGGGCCTAGAAGGTCATGTATAGAACCCGAAAGGTATTTGGAGAAATAGTTCATATAACATAAGGAATTATTATCCCCTATGGGTATTTGGAGTTTCAGTCCTTTCCCACACTCACTATCACATATGTGTATTTAAATAATGAGTCCCTAACCAAAAATCATTGATAAATCAATCAAATATATCACCTTTATCATGTTTAATCATCATAATCATTCTTATAAAACATTATAAAAATAGTACATTTCAATTTATCACAACAATCATGCTCCATCACATAAATCACAACAAAGAATATGAAAAATTCACAATTAAACCACTTATCAATGTTTAATCATATAAAACATTAACCATTCAAGGTTAATCCAAACATCCCTTAATACCCATTATCAAAAAATCCATAAACTCACTAAATAACCAAATCATAATATCATTAATCAATCAATTTCATAATCCCATTATCCCATCAATTTCATAATAACAATATTCAATCAATTCCATAATTAAATACATAAATAATTATTTTTTTCAATTTATGATGTTATTTCCATTCATGAAATATAAATTTCACAATTACATTCACCCAATTCTAATTAAGACTACAAAAATTAATAATTAGACCAACTACCTTAGGGTCTTTGATGGATGCCTCACAAAAGAAATCCCCAAATTGAAGTGAAGCATGGAGGATTACAGTGTAACAAAATATCAAGGATTAAATTTCACTATCAAGATAAAATTTATTAAAATCAATAAAAAAATATATCTAAACCATCAGAAATGTTGGATAAATCAACTTTTAATACAAAAAGATATGTGGGAGAGGTATGAATCCAATTGGGGAAGAAAACATATACCAGATGAGAGATGATCCTTCAAACAGATCTTTGATTCATTACGAATGGGACTCTAGGAGCATTATAACCCTTACAAGAGATTAAAAATTTTTCATAATCGGATTAGAGTTGATCTAGGGTGTTTTGGTTTTTAGAACTTGGGTGTTTGGGATTTTAATTATTTTTTTGAGTAATAAACCAGTGTGAATGGTCTTCTACTCTTTGGTGTACATTTTTACAAATAGTTCATCATAACCATGTGCCTCTACATAGGGGTTCATATTTGCTACTAAGAAGGTGCACAATTTGAATAAACTTTAACCAACCATGCAACCCCCTCTGTATAGGCTTGCATAGTTTGTGGTGGGTGAGCACACAGTTCTGGAAAAGCATGCTCAAACTATGAAATTCTCCCTTCGCTTCCAAAATTTTCAATTATTCAGTTGAAACAACCAAAAACAAAAACTCGCTAATTGTGCACCAAAATAAGGTTAAAATAGTACCTTCAAATGATCATGTGACATGTCAAGAAATGGTGAGGATCTAAAATCACTACACCTTATGATAGCTCATTATCAAACATTACTCCAATGTATCTCTAAGATTATGAGGTAAAGAGATTTGGACAATTGGCCCACATATATGTATATATTTCCCATATTCCCTCATGAACATGGAAATGTTTTCAAAATAACCAAACCATCAGCAAAATCATTCCCCACAATAATTTCTCAGAAAAATCCAAAACATGTATTAGATTCTACTCAAGGATGCATTGGTCACATTCTCAAAAATCATCAACATTGATGACAAGATAAGTGTTTGGGTGATTCTTTTGAAACTGTGGTACATGAAAAACATCATGCATATAACTATATCTCTATGGAAGGTACAATTATAGTTCCACTGGAGAAATCATATCCACAGCCTCAAATGTTCCCAAAAACATGGGTACAAACTTACCCTTCCTTAAAATCCTATAGCGACCCAATCAATGAGATACCTAAAGGAATACCTCATCAACCACAGTAAACTCAAGGGGTCATCAAAATATATCAAAATATGAATTTTACCAACTATGATCTATATCCATATATTTTAAAATAAATTAAACATACTATGATGTCTCCAACATGAGACTCATTCCAAAATACTCTAACTCTCCTTCCTCTATATAGCAAAGAGGTGATGTGCATGTCCTACCATAAAGATCCTCATATGGTATAATCATAATAGTAAACTGATAACTATTATAATAGGAAAAATCAATGAGTGGTATTTGATTCTCTCAAGACCCTAAAAAGTCTAGGATGCACACCCGTAGTATATCCTCCCAAAATGTTATAATATGTTCTTACTTCCCATCTTTCTACGGGTGGAGAGTCATGCTCATAAATAAATTTTTACCCAGAACCATCTTCAAGCCTTACCAAAATTGTGATGTGAAACATGGGTCAAGGTATAAATAAAATTTCTATTGAAACCCATGTCGACAGACTATATCCCAAATGTAAAAATCCCCCAATTGATCCACTTAGAAAGTCTCCTATCTAAGGAAAAAATTACCAACCCTTATCAATTGGTCCACTATCACCCAAATAGAATCATTCTTCTGAGGCATCCTTAGGAGGCCCACCACCAAGTCTGTGGTAACATCATCCCACTTCCATTCTAAAATGGGAAACAAATATATCAAACCACCTTGTCATTAATTCTCTACCTTCGGCTCTTTATCAGTGTAGCATTGTTTCATGATCCATGTAATCTTCTTTTTCATGCAAAACCAACAATACTATCAAGATTGGTCATCGTACATTTTGGTTGAACATTGATTCACCACACACTTTAAGGCATGAAATTCATGCATCATCTCCTCTCCCATACTCTTAAGTACAAAAACACGATTCCTAACATAGATTATCTCATCCTTATATATTTTCCAATAGGAGGGTGACTCCCCAACTTCAAGGATTTTCCTGAATGAAAAACACTCAAGATCCTCATACCACCATTACCTAATCTAGCTCAAAAGTGGGGACTCTAAAAACACTGATACAAGGTTCATGTGTTCCTGGAACTCCTTTATAACAAGATGCATCCTTTCCAGAAAATTCATCATTTTCCACTCATAACTAGGCACAAGAACTGGAAGAGTCTGAGTTTTCCTTCTCAAAGTTCCAAAAACACTATTTACCTTTTTATGAATATATTATTGATCAAATTCAAATGATTTCATATAATCAACCCATATCCACTATCAAATATTGAAATATCATTGAGAAAAGATATACATTAAGATCTTTTGATAGGAATACATAGTAAAATTTTTACCCAATAGATAATGACTATAACTCTTAAAAGCATAATTCACTACTGCTAACTCGAGGTCACACATAGGGTAGTTCCATTTGTTTGGAATCAATTTCTATGAAACATACGATACAAATCAATATCCCAACATAAAATCCTTTAATTTGAATCCTAGATGTGTCAAAAAAATACTTTATACTATTCAAATGGCTAAGGTAAGATAAATATTTTTGAGGTGGTCAAATTCTTTTTCAACTCCTTGAAATAATTCTCACAAGCTTTGGACCATTAAAAAAACTCCCTTATTGGTTAGGTCTGACAGTGGTTCTCTCAATAGAGATAAGTCCTGGATAGAACTTCGATAATAGCCTGATAAACCCATAAATCTATAGATATAAAAAATATTCTTAGGATGATCCCAGGAAAAAACAACCTACACCTTCTCTGTATCCATTGAAAGAACTACTTTTGAGATGACGTGAACCAAGAAATATAGATGATCAATCTAGAATTGGAACTTAGAAAAATTGGTGGGAAGCTAATTTGATCTCAGTGTACTTATAACTATGTTAATATGTTGGGTATGATCATCATGATTCTTGGATTACAATAGATATCTTCCACAAAACAACCATAAATTGGTCCAGGTACTGGTGTAAGATTTAGTTCATCATGGACACAAACACTATCTGAGCCTTCTTCATCCCAAAAAACATCACAAAAAACTCATAAAGGCCATACCTTATTTAATAATACATCCATTGTATATCATATTGTCGATCTCTCAGCTGATGATACCATGACCACAAGTCAATCTTGAAAAAAACATAAGATCTTATCAACTGTTCAAACATATCATTGATACATGTATGTGGATGTCCTTTATTCACTTCCATATGGATTAAATTACAATAATCATCCCCAAAGAACATGGTGTTATACTCCTTTTAAGAAATAAAGTCTAGAGAACCACAAGGTGATGTAATTGGATGGATAAATCCCTTATCCATCAACTCGTCCAACCGAGTCTTGAGATCATGAAACTATATTCGTTTCATTATATAAGGTGGAATGGAAATTGGATCAACCCCATGAAATATCTCAATTATAAAATCTACCTACCATTTAGGTGGTCGCCCTAATAAGTCCGCAATAAACACATCCTGGATCTAGTCAACTACAAGTAGAAATACATCATTCTTCACACCCCAATAATCCCAAAAAATAATTGCAAACTAGGAGGTGAGATCCCCAAGTTTTTTATACACTGGACCAACATTTCCCTCTTGGAAAGCCCACTCTTGACGATGAACATAATTATTACCCTCATCAGATATAAAGTTCACTCACCTATGGTAACAATCTACGTGGACTTAGTACGCTACCTACCATTCCACAAACAAAATCAATTCAGATCTTCAAATGTCAAGGATGTAAATATCCCAAGTAAAATTTTACTCCATAACAACAAGAGAACATCCCCTACCACATGAAAATATGTCTCTCAATAATACTCCCAAATTTTTGATGATTATGATAACCCCTTTCATTAACTCAATAGTCTGACTCAACCAAATCACACGTTGTTTATATATAAAAAAATGGGAGGCACCTATATCAAATAAGGAACTAGAAATCATATAATCTTAAAGAATAGTACTTTGGAATGTCGATGGTCCTACCTTCCTATCCAAAATTATATGTTGAGATGTATGCAATTGTCCTCTCCTTTTATATGTACTATATTATGAGTCCCCTAAGTTGCACCAACCTTCTGATGTAATTTCTCATTCACTAATGTACCATTTCCATTTCCTATATTTCCATGTCTAGAAAAACATTAACCACTAAACTAATATGGGGGTATAGTATCCCCTCTCGATGATATGGCTCTTCCTAGATCCTTTGTCATTACCCACCCATCATGGTTTAATATATAACATTTTTAGATGAAAAATACTTCCATAAGCTCGGTATGGGAACTATCTATGGTTGTTTCCAAGCCTACCACACTTTTCGAAGATCACTCGGGTAATTTTCCTTTTAACTGATCCTCCCCCCTGGCCACTTTCTCTTCCAAATCTATTGTTATCATTCCCATAGTGATTATTCCTACTCTTGGATGAGGTACCAGCTGGTCATCCAATATAAACCACCAATTAATCACCAGAAGCATCCTTTAGGTTCACCTAAGATATGAGATCTGGATTCACCACTTTAGAAAATTTATTCAACCAAAAGATGTTAAACTAGGACTTTATCTCTCATTTAAGGCCATTATGAAACTATTTCAATGATGTTTCCTTATCTTCTGCCAAAATTGTAACAAAGCACTGCAAATCTGTGTAGTGAACATTATAGTACATAACAAAAATATTCCCCCTGATTCAATTACATGAACTCATATTTTCTCTCCTACCTTAGTGTCTTACATAAAAATTCTCTAATAAAATATATAAAAATTATTTCCACTAAAAATTATCTTGTTTTCCATCCTGCGTCTGGATGTCCCACTAATTCTTTCATTGAACATGTAAATATAATCATCCAGTTTGAATCGTTTCTCAACAAGATTCTCAAAGTTTTCATGAATTTTTTTGATAGAGTCAATAAAAAAATATACTATCTCAGGCCCACCCTCTCTAGTAAAGGATAGAAGGTGTTGTAATTGAATCTCACTTAATAGGTATGACATTCTATTTAGAACATGACATGGGTCACTTTTCATAAATTGAATAATGTTATCAAAGTTCTCACATAACATCATCCCCATCCCCTAACCTAGAACAATCAGTCCCTCCGGTTCTCATACAATAGGTACATTTCCAACTACATAAAACTATTTTCCTATCAACATGCATAGTTGTGGAGTTATATGTCTAAAATAATAAACACACATATTATAACACATTACACATAATTATTAAATCTCAATGGGTGGGATTCACATAAATTCACAACAATTCATCCCCCACACACCATCACATGTTCACAACTAAGGAACTATAAGTAACCTCAACAATCCATCATTTAGGCCATGACTAAAATAGTGAAAACATTCTCATTTATCTAGTATTAATGTTATATTCATATTTATCCATTTTATTTACTATATTTAGCATGAATTATGTTTTTGAATTTCATATTACACACATTTTAATTTAAATTACACATGTAATGAAAATATTTATCATTTAAACAACTCACCCAAAACCTACATTTCAATCTGTGCCAAAAAATGATTCATGTCATAAAAAACCTTGAGTTCCTAGAATGATCCTTATATACTCAACCTTCATACCAAACTGAGAAATGGATAAAATCTAAAAAAAAATATAACATCAAAGAAAATTTTCATCACCCCTGGTGAAATGAAATCCAAAATAACAAAAGAAATCAATAAAAACATTCCCACCCTAGGTACGTAGGTTTTCCCCTATACATAGGCCAAATACTCCCATGAATAAGCTCATGACAAAGGTCTGACTCTTCCAAGTATTCTATCTACCATTATTAAATGATAATACAAAATAAAACAAAATAAAAAACCTTAGATACCACTTTGTAATGCCTTGACCTGGGTTCCACAAACCAGTTCCCCAAGTCGTTTGGTTACATGACATCAGGAACACCTCACCAAACACCAGAGGCTATTGACTAGTATTTATTTTATGATATAAAACACGGGATGTTATACCCTCTATATCAAATAAGAACAATAGAGGAAATAAATAAACAATATGAAAATGGTAATAAATAATAACCAGAATAATACCAAAACAAAATAGACTAGTATTACATAATAAAAAAAAGTAGGAAAACAATATGCAAACCAAATATTTAAACATGTCATGCCATATAAGTGTCAATTTTTAATTTAAAAACCAAAATAAAGACATTGAAATCTCCCAAGATGGTCCTGAAACCTTGTCCAGATCCCTCATATATGCTCTATCCCAACTAATACATCTAACATAGGGCTCTTTCCTTTATCCTAACCTACAAACGAAATGTCTATTTAGCTACTAATCAGGTATTCTGAGTAAGGTGGGAGTACAACTAATTGGTTCACCCCCAACGGTGCCCTAAACAATATCTAAACTACAATAGAGTTTTCTCTAGTATAAATAATAAAGTATAATAAATAAACATCTTTCAGAATTCATTTATCTTTAATTAACCATATAATTACCTAGGTTCACGAAGACACCCAGTCCATAAATACCGTCTTTAGTAAATGTAAGAGTCTAAAACATATCACATATTTAGGAATAATTCATTATATCATGGATTTGACTAATCATTTAATTTCAATATCATAATAAGGGTACTTGGAACCCCGATCTAATGCCATTTTTTGGGCCTATAACATCATTTCTTGCACTAAATGGGTATTTCGAGCATCAGTACTTATCCCTCAACTCATTGTTATAACATGTGTTTATTCGGATCATTAGTCCATGTCCCACACTCATTATCACACATGGGAATTTGAAGCATTTTCCCCTATCCCACACTCATTTATCAATCAATCACATATATCACATATATAACATTTTTCAATTTATTTATCATTATCCTTATTATCAAACATTCATAACATGGTAAACCATTACAAATTATATAAATGATTAGGTTACTTCATTTAAATCATATTGAATTATAAGAAAAATTAAGAATTAAACCATTTATCATCGTTTAATCATATAAACCATTAAACCTTAAAGGATAAGACAAAAACCCCTTAATTACCATTATAAACCAGTTTTTAATCCCATTAATTAACCAAATCATAATCTCATTAATCAATTGATTTTATAATACCAATATTTCATCAATTCCATAATGATGATATTTTTATCAATTCCACAATTAATTAATTAATTCAATTCAAAATGTGATTTTCAAATTGCAATATCAATCTCAAAAATTTCATACATGGAATTATAATTACATCTATACGAATTGATAATTATACCACCTACCTCAAGTTCATTTATGGATATCGCTAAATAGAAATCCCAAAATTTATGAGGAACATTCAATATCATTATAGCGCAACAAATATAGGATCAAAACAAAATATCAAAATAAAAAAGATTAAAATCCATGAAAACCAAGATATAAACCATTACAGTGGGGGATAAAACAATACACTTCATTCAGTATGGGATATGAGAACGAGGAATCCAATCTGGGATGAGAAAACATTCCATATGAGAGATGATCCTTCAAACATATCTTTGATTCATCAAGAATGTGGTTTGAGGATCCTTAGAACTCTTACAAGAGCATTAAATTTTGTAGGAATAGTTTTAGGGAAGCTAGTCTGTTTTAGGGTAAAAACTTGGGGCTTTAGGATTTTTAATTAATTTTTTTGGAGGAATAAAACCCACATGCACAGTTTTCTAGGCTTTGGCACATAGTTTACCTAACAGTGTTCTTTAACCATTTTCCTCTTATTAAGGGTATATGGGTTCTTCTATAAGGGATTTTTTTTGATAAACTATGTTACAACTATGAAATTCTCCTATATCTTGTGTTACATGGTTTTTTGAGGTTAGGTGCTTGGTTTTGAGAAACATGTGCAAACTATGCACTACCACTTTGCAATTTGTTTTTCAATTTTTCACTCAAAACACCCCAAAAAAAACCCCACAATATATATACAAACATAAAGCTAAATTAGTACCTAAAAAAGAGCACGATAGAACTCTATACAGGATTTGGATCTTATAATAACATGAATATCATTGTCCATCGTGTGAAACCTAGATTTATTATTTTAAGGTTCATTAAATTGGTGTGTCCTCACATCATGTTGATCTGGTTTCATTTTGAATTTGTTTCATAGGATCATCTATATAGTGTTCTCAAAATGGTCAATACATAAACTCCCATGAATATATTAGATTAATGGGTTGAATAAAAATATAATTTGATATTTGGAGTAGATCGTTACTTGGATTTTTATGATTCTTTTGACATAGACCTAGTATTTCCTGACGAATACTTGTAACTATGTGATGCATTTTGTTTCTAGTTTTATTTAAAATTATGAAGCACTTATAAACTAATCGTGTTTTAGTTGATTCTAAATAACCCTAGGTTATCATTGAATCATATTTGGACATTTTTATAATTCTACTATAGTATTTGATTATAATTTTTTTCGATCAATAATATTCTATTTGAGGTATGTTTCTCAACCATTATCTTGTTTTTTCACCTAATATATCATCTTTTAGTAGATATGGTAGGGTTTTAGGTTTGGTTTTATTGTCCTTGGTTTATGTATTGAAAATTGCTATTTTTTCCTAGGTTAGTGAGGTTTTCCTCATGATCTTAGGATTGTGATCACCCCTCTTTCCTTGTCTATGTGCAGTGATTGATTGAATCTTTTACATAGTTATGGGATTAGAGGAATCTATTTATTCTTTATATATAATTATGGAACTACAATGATTTTTTTCATTCGGTTGACAGTAAGGAATATCTTTATAAGGATAATTAATTGGACTAATGATAAATGATGGGGATGGGTTTTTAAACTGTGTTTTATGTGATTACATGATGTTTAATATGATTGAGGGATACTTGACATTGTTGACGTGTGTTTGTTTTCATTAATGATTTTTTTGTCACTGTAATTAAATTATTTTAGTATCCTACATAATATTATAATCATTTAATTATTATAATGAAAAAATTTATGGAAATATAGAATAAATTTTATGGTGTTTATGTAGTCCATGATCAATTCATATTTATAATAATGGTTGAAGGGTGTTTTCTTATTGTGATTTGTTTACGGTTTCATGTGGTTCCCATCAAAGTTTGTTATTTGTTTTTGTTACAAGTTTTTTAAATTGAGGTTTGAATCTATGATAAAATAAAAATCTACTATAGTTATGATTATAACCATAATAAATGATTCAGTTACATAATTCCATATATCTTACTTTTATCCTATAGGGGTCATTCCATGAAATCATATATAAAAGGTAATGAATACACTAATACTAGAACTAGTTTGTCTCACGACACATGATGATGCATTAGGGGGTTATAAAATTATAGGTTCCACCAATCACTAAATTTGTTAATGGAAATCATCATATATGAAAAAAAATACTTAACCAACATGCCCTAGTAAGGATTAAATAGGTATATAGAAATTAGTAGTATTTGAAATTTCAATAATTCCCATGTTAACAAATTTAATAAATTTCTGGGTAAACAACCATCAGTATGCAATTTTCTCACACCGTATAGTATATTTGATATATGGATCAATAAATAATGGATTTGATATGACATGTTTCCATGATATTAAAATAAAGTCACTTGAAAGAAAACATTATCTTTATGAGATTTATAAAGAGTGATAAAGAAATAAATTGAAAATAAATACATTCACACCCATCATTATTGTTTATAATTAAGCATATGAAATATCTAAATCATATCCCATGAAAGTTTCAAACTAACTGTATAGTAATGATGATTAGTTGTACACCTTGTAAAAATAACTTTAATACCCAAAAAAACAATATCATGGTTGTTACACATACATGAATCAGACCCCAATCCTACATCAACTTGTTAATATCTAGTTAGTGATGTTTCTCTTAGGAAACTACTTATATTTAATATAATTTTATAATTTTTTCTTATATTAATATTTCCTCTTTAGCTTTTCACTAATATTAGACAATTTATATGACATAAAAGGGTATTATAATGAGAGGAAATATGTAATCATTCATTAAAAATATATCAATTGGATGATAATAGCATGTAATTATAAGCATGTAAATATATAAAAAAATATATTTAAATGACATCACAACCAATATAATGTGATTTAAATAGATAAAAAACTATTGTGAATTCATATATTTCTTTTATTTTTTTAAACTAAATTCCTAAAAAATGAAAAATAATTTACATTGGAAAAATATGAAAAATATGAATATAAGAATGAAAATTTTGACTAGACTTAGTGGTAATATAATTATATTAATAGGAGAACGTTATAATATGATGTTAAATATTTTAATGGTAATTGAGTTAAGAATTACATTACACATACTCTTGACTTCCATGAAAATTCTCAAATCCTCTATATAATAAAAATATCCATCATAATAACTTATTTTAGACCATTTTTTATATTTACTTCCATTTTTAATCCTCAATTATAATATTTCACTATATATTTTTAATTTAGTTATTGTGTATTTTCGTTATTGTGTATTTTTGTTATATGATGTTTGGAACCTCGATCATTCCATACAAGTTTCTTAATTGAGATATCAATACAAATAATTTTATATAAAGATAATAATTCTTTTATTAGTCACATATGACAAAAAAGAATTTATAGTTAATTATAAAGTTCCAATTTCATTCTATGACTTTTTATTTCTAATTCATGTATTTGAAATCATAGATGAGCATGTATCTGTATTTTATACTAATCACAATATTATAAATTAATAATATGTTAAATAATAGTATTACCATTCAAGAACAAAAAATAATTATTTCGTAATTATTAATAAAATATCAAACAATTAATTATACTTTCATTTTGATCCATGGTATAAATTTATATCATCATCCACATAGATGGTTAATCAGACCAAAACAATACCATGCTATAATATATGGGGTAGTATGGTTATGAAAGTGAATATTTTATTATAATATATATATATATATAAATTATATCGGTAGAATTCTGATTTTATTAAGGTAATTAATGATATTATAGGATTGGTGGTTGAAAATTATAGAAAATAATATGTTAGAAAGTGGATAATACTAACATTGGGGGATTGATTCTTATATTGAAGGCCCTCATAGAAAAGGAGGAATTGGTGAATGTTAATATTACTAGGGGTACCCAAATATGAAAAAAGACTATAGGATATGTACAATGAGATAATATTCTAGTGTAATATAAATCATTGTTGTTGATTGAATTGGGTGACTGTGGGCTTCTTTTATAAGCGCGAAAGAGGGACATTTCTTTGGAAACATATGTTAGGAGAAGGGTGAAGATGAAATAACATGAGATTTATGTGATTTAGTTAGAGAAATATTAATGAGACATGTGGGACAGAATTTTGTAGTAAAAAATATCTTTTAGAATAGGTTTTTTCATTTTATATTCAATATTTATATCCTCTATAATTTACCCTTTTACCCATAGTAACATTTATTAAATATTAATCAAGGTAATTACACTTTTCTTAAAAATATAAGACAAAATTGTTTACCAAAGTGAAATATGTTGATTGAAAATTAGAAAATAATTTTATTTAATTAAATTTATATATACGATAAAATTATTATTTAAATTAGAACATAAGATATATAAATAATGTATTATGTAGAAAAATATATTTTTTTACATTAAGAGTGTCACGAACTATCCCTCAGGACCCGTTCCATGACACACCAATCCTGCCTTCCATAGGCCCAGAGATGGTAACTAGTACCAGAAAGGAATATCCCAAAAGGGAATGAATTCCCTTCAAACCTATACACTCACAGATAGAGCATATTGCACAAAGAAAACCACAAAGGGAAACAAATAGTATAACCACCAAAAAGTACCACCACTGAGAGTAAAAAGTGTAAACTAAAAGAACATGGGCCAGAATACCAGACAAACAGAAAGGAAAGTACCACAAAAGATGTAAAGGCACCATGGATGACCATCAAGGATCCTACCTGAAGGGTAGGTACAACTCACTGCCAGATGTCACTACAGCACACCACATCTATTGATCCACCTCTGAGCACTATCTAGACCTGGATCCCAAAACTCCCCGTCAATTTTGTTCACCATCTGCACAAGACACAACATGTGTGGGTTAATCCTATGTAAGGTTGAGTATAAAAATACTCAGTGTAGACCACAGACCAACTCGGGTCTCACAGAAATCCACAATCGAAAATTTGACAAAGTAAGATCTCAATGTAAGGAACAAAGAAAAAGACACCCCTCACACCAGGTATGACTTATGTACAGAAGTAAAGTTGATTAATCGTAAAGGTGGATCATCTTATTCTATTAAGAGGCTCTGATGCTGATCTACGGAGGTTCACACTATTGCGGATACACGAAAGATCACTCTCATACTGATCCACTGAGGGTTTCTATCATTCTGATCCACGAAGGGTCTTTCTACTACTTATCCACAGAGGTTCACTCTCATGTTGATCCAAGAAGGGTCGCTGTAATGATGATCCACGAAGGGTCTCACTAATGTTTATCCACAAGGGATCGCTCTTATGATGATCCATGAAGGATTTCCCTTTATACTTTACGTCACTGCCAGCCACATGATTCCCAAACATAGCACACTTTTTTCCAAAAGGATCTTCTCATAAAGACCTTAGTCATACCATAAAAAACACTAAGTCACACACATAGTAACCCAAAGGACCCTCCCATTATAAGGGTCCCAACTCAATAGACAAAAAATCAATCAGACCCCCAGTCAGTTAATTATTGACGTTTTTATGAAAAGGACCTGGTTGGGTCCAGGTTCAGTTTAACCCAGCCCATGGTCCACTGACCTGACCCTAGTCTATTTACCTAACCCAACCTTGCCCTGGCCCTGCCTGGGTCCAGTCCGTTGGGTCACAGACCTCTTGGGATCCGGGTCTGTCCAACTGGCCTGCCCGGTCAACCAGAGGTGGACCGTTTTATTGCCTTGTCGAGATGTGATTGGATGCCACATATACTCGCCGCTCTCCCCACGGTTGACGCAGGGTTGTTTCCTCCTTCCATGGTCAGGTGACCATGTTTGATCTATTTGTCCAACCGGAATCCTATACACGGTTGACAGATTGTGTGCCTACAGCGCTTCCAAGTGGTCCAGACGCAGGCTGTCCCCTCCACGCGGCGCCCGTTGGCGCCACGTCTTCCCTGCACCATGGCCAGTTGGCCACGGAGTACTGAGGGACACACAACCTCCCTCTTTCTGTATCCTCTGCTATGGGCCTCTACTTTCCACTGCCAGCACTGACGCGCCTATGTTTTTTCTTCGGGCCACTAGAGTTGCTTCGGTGGTCCGTTTCTTGAACCGTCTAGGCCTACAGGGTCATAGAGATTCTACCTTCACTGCGAAGGCATCAAAAAATCCTTGATTCCAACTTGATAATTAGGCCACAAAGAATGCACAAGAACACACAAATAGGATGGACTCTGGCCTTGTTCATGTCACCTCATCCCAATGTGTTAGAGGTGTATAAACAAAGGGAGGTTTGTGATTTCAACCCATGAATCTACCTCTCCAATAAAGTCCCCAAATATAACAACCCACCTATAAGAACACATGATCTTTTGATCAAACTATTCTTCGATTGATCCACGTTCATTGTTTTTGAATGTAGAATTCAGAAATAATAGCAATCACAAATAAATCACAACCCCTACATGGATTGTTGGATCTGCTGCTGACGACAGATGAAATCTTCATCGTCATCGTCAATATATGAATCTTTTTCATTCTTCATCATGTTCTTCATTCTTATTTGGAGAAGAAATCTACCATAGGTTCATCATAGAATCCCTAGGTTTTAATTCTCCACTCTCTAAAACATATTTTTAATAAAAATAAATAGGTAGCATAATTTATATTACACCGTGATGTTGAATTATTACAATGTATCATTTATGAAGCAACATAGTGGTTAAGCATTCATAACTAGCCATTAACGATCTTCATTTAATGCGCCTCACCGATAACGTATTGAAGTACTGTCATCCACTACTCAACAGTGAAAAAGAAAATAAAATAACATTTTATATGTTATTTTATTATTTTCCAAAATGTCTGAAAATTATCTTTTCCTAACGACCCTTTCTGATCGGAGTTATGTATTTTCTAGGGGAATATTGGCATTCTGAGTCCGATGGTGCTCACAGATTTTCAATCCAAGCCCTGTTTCAAATGTTAAACACTTTCACAATTTCTAAACTTACCTTAAAATAAATTCCAAATTATATTCCGGTAACCGCAGGCCTCAGAATCATGTATCATATTAGCTCTTGGTCTTGATATAATTCCTTATAATTTAAAAATAATTTACAAAAAAATTACAGGACATTACTCTTTCCCCACCTTAGGGATTTACATCACCAAAATCCAAAACAATGTCCAATCAAACAATAGTGGGTACCAAACACAATTCTAAGCCTACCACTCCCATGATCTCTCCTGGAGGTTCACGAGCTACCACTGAACGCGCACCAGAGGAATCGACCATCCAATATGTACCCGCTCCTTTCAATACTCTATTTCCATCGGGAACTCCGCAAACATCTCCCCATCATCATTTTTTGGCTCACCTTAGTCGATGAGGTTAGATGGATCATGCAATAATTTATCTATTATGACACATGAAAAGCATCATGCACCCAGTGAATATGTGTAAGATGATCTAGGAAGTACACCACCTCTCCAACTCTCCAGATAATCTAGAAAGTTCTGATGAATCTCATAGAATACATTCCACCCTGGCCAAATCTCTATAATCCTCATCAGGGTGAGACTAAAAGGAAAACACGGTCCCCCTCCTTGAACTCCAAGTGTCTCTGTCTCTGATCAACATGAGACTTTTGTCAGATATATGTAGTCCTTATCCACTCCTGGATGATCTCCTCCTTCTTAGTGGTAGCTCGTACCAACTCTAGATCAATGAGTGCTGACTCCCATAGTTCTGTCCAACATAGAGGTGATCTATAAGGCCATCCATAAAAGGATTAAAAAAGTGACATGCCAATGGTGGAGTGATCACTATTATTGTACATAAACTCTACTAGTGGTAGGTGGTCCTCCCAAAATCGAACAAAATATAGGACACTAGAATGAAGCATTTCCTCTGAGTTTTGTATGTTCTGCTTCATCTGAAAATCAGTCTATGGGTGAAAAGATATGCTCAAGCGCAATTGGGTCCCGAACACCTCCCGTAACCCCTTCCATAACTGATATGTAAAGTGTGCATCACAGTCTAAGATGATAATCAAATTCACACCGTGAAGATGTACTGTCTTCTAGACATAGAGGCTCCTCAAGCCCTCTAATGATCCCTACTCTAGGATGGGTAAGAAGTGAGCCAACATGGTGAGTTGGTCAACGATCACCCAGATAGAGTCATGACACCTATACTTTCATGGTAACCCCGTCATGAAGTCTATATAGATTACATACCACTTCCATCCTAGTACATCAAGTGGTTGTGTCAATCTTGGAGGGATCTGATGCTCGACCTTCATTTTCTAACAAGTGAGGCATCGTGAAACAAACTCTTCCACTTCTTTCTCCATCCCTTGTCACCATTAATGACATCAGAGGTCCTTGTATATATTTTTCACACTAGGATGTACCGCCAAAGTGGATGTATGTATCACACTCAACACCTCCTGGCATAACATCACTCAAATCATGGTGTTTCCTCTAAAATGTATGACATGACCCAACCTATCAAAAATCTTTCAGGAGCCTATCCTGAGGATATCTGAGCATGTTGGGCCTCAGAGTCAATATCCACATGTTGTGCCTCCCCAATTCACTAAAGGAGTGGGGGAGTGATAGTCATAGACTGGATGTGATATGCTCCATCATCATCCACAATTGATATATTCATCGCAGCTATCTGCTTTGTCACCTCACTCAGAACCTATAAACCAGACCTTCTATAGAGTGAATCTAGAACCATGTTCCCCTTCCCATGAGTGTTGACTATCATAGAGTCATAGTCCTAGAGGAACTCTAGCCATCTCTGTTATCTCATGTTCAGGTTCTTCTATGAGAATATATAGATAATAATCGTATGGCCTAAGTAGAATTTAAACCGTTCACCCATCAAGTCATGCATCCACAGCATGAAGGGAAAGACCACTACTAATAACTCCAAGTCATAGGTCGCGTATTTTTATTAATGTTGCTTCAACTTAAATGATTTGTAGGAGATCAATGATCACTTCTACATGATGACACAATCCAGTCTGATCCGTGATGTGTCATTGAATAAAATATACCAAATGTCATCTTTTGGTAGTCACAATATAGTGGAAATTGTCAGTCTCCTACTCAACTCTTCGAAACTATCATGGCACCTCTATTTCCATATTAAGTGATGTCCCTTCATTTTCAATGTGGACAAGGGTGCTGCTACTCTAGAAAAGTTTTTTATGAACCTCCGGTAGTACCCAGCCAAACCCCATGAATCTCTGCACCTCAGTCACGATCTTAGGTGGCTCCCAAGAAAGCACTGCCTCTATCTTCACCATATCCACAGTAACTCCAATCTTTGAGATAATGTGTCCTTGAATGTGGACCTCTAGAATCCAGAACAAGTACTTCAAGAGATTACAATAAATTTAGTGCTCTCAGACTGTATCAAGTATTATCTACATATGTGAAACGTGCTCCTCCTCCACCGTTGAGTACACCAAGATTTATTCAATGAATACTACCAAAAAATGATATAGGTAATCCTAGAATATTCTGTTTATGATTCCCATGAACACTAATGTTGAATTGGTCATGGCGAAAACCATCACCAATAACTCTTAGTGGCCATACCTGCATCTAAAATCTATCTTCATTAATTCTTCATCACATACCCAAAGGTGATGATAAATTGATTTGAGGTTGTTCTTTGAGAACCACATCACTTCCTTCAGCTGATCAAAGAGGTCATCAATCCTAGCCAGTGGATACATGTTCTTCACAGTCACCAGGTTCAGGTGTCGGAAGTCCATCCATAGTCTCAAGCTCTCGTCTGCCTTCTTGGAAAACATCATAGGAGTTGCCTATGGAGAAACACTATTTCATACAAACCCCTTCTTTTACAATTCCTCCAACTATAGTCTCATCTCCCAAAGCTCCACGAGGGCCATTCAATATACAATTGTAGATATCAGTGTCATCCATAGGTACAAGTCAATGTAGAAGTCGACCTCTGTGTGATGAGTTAGTCTCGAGACAACTTCTAGAAAGTTCTCTACATTCTCATCCACCACTATAGGAAAGTTCAGAATCATCTCATCCACCACACCAAGGGTGAGGATATACAACTAGAAAGTGATTGGTGGGACCCTCCTCCGAGAAAGTCCATCCAGTGATTCAAAGGTTCCTTTCTCACAGGTGAAGTAAAATGTGGTCCCAAATTCACTGAAACACCACACGTTTAACCTAAAATAGTCAATCTGAGCATGTATTGTAGATAACCAGTTTATACCCAATATGACGCCGTAAGGCCTTGATACCACTACTAAGAGATCCTAGCCGAATCTCATGCCTCTTAGAGAAATATCACACTACTGAAACCAGTGTGTAATAATCAAATCCACTCCCATATGAGTATCTAATCATAAATATCAAGCCAACTGATCCATTTAAATCTTAGATCCTCGAAATAGGTCCATGGTAAGGAAATCATGACTAGAACCTATGTCTATAAGAACTAAAACTAAGGTGGAGAAGACACAGATTATAACTCTAATCATCTCTAGAGAACCATGGTTGTAGGACTCCACTGCCTGAATCTAATCTATCCAATGTTTTTCAGCTCCCTAAGTTGGTGGTCGACTACATGGGGGTGGTGGAGGTAATACCTCGAATTTCCATCCACCGCTTGCTGCTCAGCCTACTCTCCTATCATTTCCACCACCCTTCAGACCTCCTTGCTCGATCCTATGCCTCTGACTTGGATGTTACTCAACCATATGATTATCGTATGTGTGGTGGGTCAGGTATTCATGAGCCATGTGTCCCTACTCGCCGTAGGAGTAACAAACTCTAGCCCTCAGATAACCTCCTCTGCATCGCGAGCTCCTCACCTCTAAACATGCACCCTATGGTCGTTCTTCAAAATGTCTCGATTCCTGCTCATCTATGAATCAATACATTACTAGAGCTTGATCTATCACATCACCCTGTATTAGGATGCTGAGAGAAATCATTGACACCCTAATCTCCCTTAGAAGTCCCTGATCAAAGGTTTGTGCACTGATGAAAGGGTACCATACCATGTTAGTGGAGTGGTGGGAGAGGTTGGTAAACCACACTATGTACTAGGCCACAGTTAAGATACCAAGATGTAGGTGCAGTATCTCCTGAATATGCACTCAATGTAGGGTCACTTGTATGAACTCCACCCTAAAGAGGCTATAAAATTCCAAATAAAAAAGGTTTTCCTCCTCATGTGTCTGGATGATAAAATTACATCATCTCCTAGTTGTGTATGTAAATATAATGGTTTCTAGGACCACCATATAGTCTCTAGGTGTCTCTATCAGGTGAAAAACCCACGTAACTATGTTTATCCAATCCTTAACTACATGATGATCTATCTCACCTCAAAACCTCGAAGTCCTCTGCCTTTGGAACTCATTCAGAACATTTAGTTGGTGTGCACTATCTGCTGATGGGGATGGTAAAAACTATTACTCTATAGGTTGTGGTGGTGGTGGTAAACCACCATGAAGGTGATATCACTGTTTTTGGTCCCAACACTAACGCCTCTTCGCTCAGTGTGCCATCGGTGTGATCCCTCACTAGAATCCAAGATTGTTGTCTTCATAGTAGAATCTAGAAGGGAATGAGATATTCCATAGTTAATAAGTTATACCTGGTGAGCTGACTTTAAAGAGATCAAGATAAAATCATTTCCAAAACACATGCAATCAGTGTTTTTGTGTACCGAGTCGGAAAATAGAATTCAATGTCCTGGTGTATGGAAACATCGGTGGCCTCACCATCACTGGAATCCTTGGCCTATAAGACAAACTCAAAACACTTAACACTATGGAATCATAAAATATACAGGATCTTAGTTCTTCTAGTAGAAACCACCACCCTCTGATAAAACTTTGTCATGACCCATCCCCTAGGGATCATGCCATGACTACCCCAAGACAACAATCCATAGGCCATGGGCTGGTGACTAGCACCGGAAAGGCACATCAAAAAATGGAATGTATTTACTTTAAACCGGAACACACACAGACATGGCGTACTGCAAAAATAAAACCACAAAAGGGAAGAAAAATAGTATGACCATGAAAAAGAACCACCACTAATATTAAAAGGTGTAAAATGAAAGCACATGGGATAGAATACAAGATTATCTAAAAGAAAAGTACAATAAAATAAGTACAAGCTCTAGAGTTTGTCCACCAGGGATCCTACCTGAAGTTATGGTACAAGTCACTGTCGGATGTCACTGCAACACACCATGTATATTTATCCTCCTCAGAGCACAGTCTAGACCTGGCTCCCAAAGTCCCAGTCAAAGTTTTCCATTGTCTGCACAAGACACAACAGGTGCGGGAAAATCCTATGCAAGGGTGATTATAATAATAATTAGTAGGGACCCTGATACATACTCATGTCTCAAAGAAATAAACAAAGGAAAATACCATTAAATAAGATCTAAATTTAAGGCAAAAAAATAACACAGATCACACCAGGTATAACTTTAGTACAGAAGTAAAGTTGAATAGTCATAAGGCTAGATCATATTATTCTATTGAGAGGATATTCTATTGATCTAAAAGGGGCGATCTACTGCTAATCCATGAAGGATTTCTCTCATGATGATCCATGGGGGTTCACTCTCATGTTGATCCACAAAGGGTCTCTCTACTACTGATCCATGGATGTTCAGTCTCAAGCTGATCCACAAAGGGTTGCTCTTATATTGATCCCTGAATGGTCCATCTTATGTTGATCGATGAAGGACCTCTTTTATTCTGATCTCTCAAGGGGTTCTCATTATACATTACGTTATATCCATCAACTAGATTACCAATCTTATCACACTTGTTTCTAGGAATATTTTCTACTCAATACATGAATTGTACCTCAACTACCAATATTACCTACATAGAGTAACCCAACGAATTGTCTGATCATAATGATCACAACATAATAGATGGCACGTTGAACAGACACCCTGTCTATAAGATATACGAATTTTCTTAATAAGGGCCCATTTGGAATCGAGTTTGATCCAACCTAGAGATATGGAAACCTATTCTGATACTCATGTAGAGTATATCCAAAGGATCCCCTCATCACAAGGGCCATCATGCCACAGAAGACAAATCAATTGGACACTCGGTATGTTAGTTATTGACAATTTTCTGAAAAGGGTTCCGTGGAGTTCAGGTTCGGGCCAACCTGAACCAACCCGACTCGAGTCTACTGACCCGACCCGAAATTGCCCCAGCCTGGGTCCGATCTATTGGGTTGCAGGCCCATTGGATTATGGGTTTGACCTGATGTCTTGCTCAGTCTGCTATAGGAGGACCAGTTCATTACTCAGCATAGACGTGGCTAGAAGCTGCGTCATCACCCCACTCACCCTGCTGTCGACATTGGGTTGTTGCCTCCCACCGTGGTTAAGAGACCACAGCTACGCTATGTGGTCGTCCTATCTAGCCTACCAGACTCTCGCCCACGGTTGATAAACCACATGCGTCCAGTATGTCTGAGCGGCCTAGATGTGGGAGGCACCCTCCACGTGGAAACTTTTAGCACCACGTCTCCACATCATCGTGGTGTGCTGACGGGCGCGCCGCCTCCATCCACCCACTTCTATTGGCATGCCAGTGGTTCTTCTGTGGGCCACTAGAGTTTCTCCTATGGTTTGTTTCTTGAACCGTTTGGGCCTATTAGATCTAAGGGATACCGCCTTCACTGCAATGACATCAAACATGACTTACTGATAAATTGATCATTCATCAATGAAGAACACAAATGAACATGCTAGTATGAGGGACTTAGGTTTTGTTCATTTTTCCCCACACCCTCCGTATTAAAGGTGTATAAAAAAAGGGAGGTTTGGGATTTCAAGACATTAATATACCCCTCCATTTATGTCCCCAAGTTTTAGAACCCTTCTTCTAGAACACACGATCCAAGGATCATCCTATTCGTGTGTTGATCCACGTTCATTTTGTAGATCGAATGATGGAGAAAGAACAACAATCACAAGGAAATCATAAATGTTAACTCACAAGGACTAGATGGTTTTACAAATCACTTTTACCAATTCTATTGGGATGCCATTCAAGGTGAATTTTGCAAACTGGTTAAACAGTTTTTCGCTGATGGGTCCCTCTCCCTTAGCTTTAATGCTCTGTTTATTTTTCGACACCTAATTTTGAGAATTCCAATGAAATGTGTGAGTTAAAATCAATTGCTTTAGTCAACCCCATCTATAAAATCATCAAAAAAATCCTTTCTAATCGGCTAGCCCATGTCACTAGAAAAATAATTTTATGGAATCAATTTGGCTATGTTAAAGGAAGGAAAATACTATATTGCCTTCTCACTACCTTTGAATGTTTGAATCTTCTACACATAACTACAATAGGAGGAAATATTGCTCTAAAATTAGACATCAAAAAATATTTTGACACCATTGATTGGAGATCTATTGGACATATTCTTCTTGAGTTTGGGATCCAAATGGGTTTTATTCAGAGACTAAAATATATTATCATCTCTTCTCGTATTTCCATTCTCATAAATGACTCCCCAGAGTGATTATTTAAATGCTCAAGGGGAGTGAGGCAAGAAGATCCTCTTTCTTCCCTAATATTTCCGTTTTCTGAAGACTACATTAGTAGGTTGATTCTTCACATGACCAGAAAGCATGAAATCAGAATTATTAGAGAATGAAGAGGTATTTATACACCCTTTCACATTTGCTTGCTTAAGATATCATTATTTTTTACCAGGGTGACATAATAAACATACAAAACATCAAGATTAGTTTACATCATTATGAAGATGTTTCTGGAAAATATGTTATCTAGATACAGTCAATCATCTTTTTTGGAAAAAATATCTCACCCTCATAGAAATCTTGAATGATGAGTGAACATGGAATATGGGAGGGATATCTTCCCTTAAACTACATTGGGGTCCCCATGTTTCTTGGAAAGCACGACTCCTTTCACTTTGTAGATATTATGAGTCAAATTAGAATAACCATCTCCTCCTAGAAGTAAAAATATCTTTCAATGGTAGGTAGACTATGCTTAGTTAAACATGTGTCCACTTAAAATCTTATCTATTATTTTATGGTGTATTATTATCCTGCCTCTATTACTAAAAATATTAAATCCATAATTAAAAATTTCACATGGAGTGGTAGTATTATATAATGGAAGGCTATAACTTCCCATTGGATGAGGTGTTGTATGCCTTAACATAAGGGAGGACTTGGAATGAAAAACATTGAACTCTTTAATCAATTCATGCAAGACCAGTTTATTTTTATGCTTCTCAATAGATTGTATCCCTCCCTAGACTATATCATATTGAAAATCACCATCAAGCTTATTACAGAGAACATAGGCTATTCAAAATCTGGCCTGGTCTAAAAAATATCATCTAAGAGATCAATAAGAATTTTCACTAGTTGGTTAGTGCTCACTCCTCTCTCATATTCTAGAGATATAATTGGATGGGTAAACCTATTATTGACACTATTGGAAGTCTATATCCTAACATCCATTATAAATCCTCCATAAAGGATCATATTGAGAAACATAATGTATTTCCCTCTCATATTGCACTCACAATCTCCAGTTATGACTTTTTTAACATTGACGATCTATTTATATGGGATTCAAGACAGAATAAGATAATGAACTCCAAAAGAAACTATAATCACATTCTTTAAAGAACCAACAGATGGATGGAATCCTTAAAAAATGGTTGCTCTGATCTTATTTTACTCTTATTTGAAGGCTCTACCTCAATAAAATACGGATTGAGGTGAATCTACAATAGGTTGGGATATCTCCCTGTTCAAGGTGTTATTTCTTTCAATAGTATTGGTATGATATAAATCATTTTTTTGTCCTAAAACATGAAAAACTCTCTCTAGAAGTCTCTGTTGGAGTAGTTCGACCGACACCCTCCACAACGCACTGAAAATATAGGTTTTCTTTTTGATTTATTGGCTGTAAAAATGTCAAAACTGATCTGACCGATGTTCCTTGTTACCTACACTGAATTTATACACATGATATGAAAAAGTAAGAACAAGAGACTTCATGAAAAGATGATATTTAGCAAAAGAACTATGCTATCTGAAATTCTCTTTGTGGTTAAACATGCTATTACCCTAAATAATTAATGTTGTGATAACTTTTTCAGATACTTCACTATCCTCATATGATATTCCATACAAGGTTAGTTTTCTAGATCTCTTGGTACCTTAGAAATCTTTAGGAAACCCCCTTTTCCCAGATGGATTAACTTCAATACGGATTCTACCTCTCGAGGTAATCTAGGCCCTGGTGGAAATGGTATTTCCTTCAGAGAACAAAATAGTTATTTTTAGGAAGGCATTCATGGTCCATGTGGGCATGAAATATCCCTTAAAGCAGAAATGATTTCTCTCATTAAGGCTGTTGAAATTTCTCATCAATGAAATTGGTGAAATGTCTAGTTTGAAAGTGACTCAACCATGATTGTCCAAGCTGTTAGAATTGGTTTGATTCATCTTACTTGGAAACTCACATAAAAATGATGAAACTGCCTCAACTATATTGTTTCAATGAATTACATAATCACACATATCTACCATGAATCCAACCATCTTGATGATTTCCTTATGAACAAGGGGATCTTTCCGAACCCTTGCACCCACTATTCCATCTTACCATGTGAGGTCCTTTCTACTCTCCAAAAGGATAAATGTAAATTTCCTTCCATTCGAATCTTGTAGCTTTACATTCATAATTTTAAGCCATGATTCTTGGTTTCCAAAAAAACAGAAAGCATAACCCCTACTTGGATTGTTGGATCCACTGATGATAGTGGATGGAATCCGCATCGTCGTCATCGATATGTGAATCATTGGTGTTCATTGCCCCATTCGTCATTCTTTGTTGGAGAGGAATTCTACCATATATTAATTATATAATCCCCGGGTTTTAATTTTCCTCTCTCTAACACCTTAGATTTTTAAAAAGAAACATGTCATATTGTTTCTTTAAGCTACAATATTTCGTCATTATACTGTACCATTTATGAAACAGCTTAGCGGTTACACTTGCACAACAAGCCCTTAACAATCCTGGTTTAATGAACATCATCGTAACCTTGTTGTCACACCATAGTGTTTCCATCCATATCTCAATGGTGCAAAATAAAATAAAATAATATTTTATCCATTATTTTAATATTTTTTGTAAAGACCGAAAATTTTCTTTTCCACCCAACCCTTTCCTGTCAAAGTTAAGTCCTTTCCAGGAGATTCCTGACATTCTGATTTCAAAGGTTCCATCAGATTTTTTGTTTTAGAACCGGTTCAAAATTTAAATAAACCTACTCACATGATTACTAAACATACTTTAAAATATGTTAAAAATGACATTCCTAGCACCATGAACCTCAGAATCACCGATCGTCCCAGCTTTTAGTCTCAAAATAATTCCATCTAATTAAGACAATTACATGGAAATTTTGAGACATTACAATGTGTTTTTAATTTTATTTTATACCAATTAATAATTAATGATAGTGAACATATTTTTATAAATATATTTAAAAATCATATTATTTTGATAAATTAAATTCCACACATAATAGCTTAAATAAAAAATCAATGAAAATAAAAATTTTCAATAAAAATCAAAAAAAAATCATTAAAATAATTTCCACATTCGTAATCTGAAAAATGATGAATATTTTATCCAACATAATTATAAAATTTACAAATTAAAATTTTAAATATATTATTTTATATAATATATTATATATCAATATAATTATTATGTAATATAATGTGAATTTTTAAATTGTTATATCGATAAAGGGTTTACCTTCTATAGTGGAATTACACACCTTATATTCTATGCCTCTTAAATGATGTCATCCACAAAATTGATTATATAAATTTTCTCATAAGAATACTTGTGAATTTCATAATTATTATTTATTTGGGTTCCCATGATTATTCATCTATATTTTGATTCATATATATTGCTTTCAATATATGATATTTATAATTCGTCAATACTTACTCTCTAGAGTCCAAAATCTAGAGAGGATCTTCATTATAAGAAAAATCACTTTCCAAACATGATTTTGTAATTGGTGATTATATTTAATGGATATTTAATATAAATTGTCACAAATAAATCATGTAATATTCAATTCACTTATATAATCTTTTGGAAGAGGAACCAAATGGTAAGACATAATTCTGATTCATTTTAAAATTTTAAAAGGACTAATTTAACCCGGAATTAGCATTCCATTCTTAAGAAAATTTATAACTCCCTTCCATGGAGATAATTTTTTGAATTTATGACCCCTACTAAAAATTATAGTTCTTCCTTTAATTATAAACCTTTTTTATATTTTAAATAATCTATCTTGATATAGTTATTGATTGATTTAGCCTTATTATTTTACATCACAATGAGTTTTGGAAAATCATGACCATTTTCTATATTTATACTAATAGGTTCAATAAGACATATCTTCCTATAAAATATATAATATTGTGTCATATATATAATTAAATTGAAATATTTCATTATGAGAATTCAACTTAAGTTATGTTCGGGACCCATATTCATTTGAGGTTATGTTATTATGAATAGAACATATCTTTAAATATTGAGATAGTTTTCTTAGACTACCCATCAGTTTGAGGATTGTTAGTAATAATAAATTTTGTCTCCATGTTCAATGAATTTTGAAGACTCCATGAAAATTTAGATGTGAAATAATGATCTTGTTTAGATGTAATTAATAGTGTTGAACAATAAATCCTTAAAAATTAATAGATATAGAGTCATTTAAAAAATTCAAGGGGTAAAACATCCCCTATTATTAGGAAGTGTGAAAACTTGGTGAGTTGATCCACAATATCCAAAATAAAATTATTATTTTTTAATGATTTGGGTATTCCTGTTAATTATTCCAATGTTATATTGTACCACTTCAACATTTTTAAATGTATGGTATTTATTACACCATTTAAGAGTTTTATCTCAATATACACTTGTTGGAATACCAAGAATCTTGATACATAGTCAGAAATTTCCGACATTATTTTCCCCCTCATAAGTGTTCCCTTAGATCCATAAACATCATTGTTCTGGTAAGGTGTATAGATAAATTTGAGATATGATCTTCACCCTACAATTCTCTCATTAGATCTGGTACTAATGGAAAACATAATCTATTCCAAGACATCAATATACTATCATCATAGGTGAAGTATTTTAATTCACCATATTCCATGTAATTAATCTTATTTTGTAAATTGTTTCCCCAATTTGTATACTTCACTTTATTCTATAGTAAATATGTATGGGAAATTACTTTAAAAATTAATTATTATTACCCTAAATTAATAATTTCCATATCCAATATTACTATATCGATGAATATTGGATCATATAATATAATAATATTTGATAGGACTCCCTGAAACCTAATAATCAGTGAATTAATGAGCTTTCTATTATTTCCCAAGGTGGAAGTGTTCATCATATAAATATTCCATGAAGAGTTCCTTCCTCTAAATTTTTTGAATTTTGAATGATTTTCATGTGTATATATTTAATTTAATGTTTTCTAAAATTTATATGTTTTAAATTTTCCACCATAAAGATAGTACAACCATATTTTTAATTTAATGATTATCAGAGCAAGAAGAACATAATGAGTTATATAGTTTTTCTCATGGTTATTTAATTATTTATATGAATATGGAAAAAAATATTACATTTTTTAGAAGAAAACACCATTTTCCTTCTTTTATGAATCACTTTTTGTATAAAAATCATTCGTTTCAAAGGGTAAGTTCAATACTAGTATATCAGTCAATATTATCTTTATTGCATCAGATATTTCATCACATTCCTTCAACCATGTGAAATTAAACCCTTTATGTGTAAACTTGTTTTTAAAATTATCTTATTGGGTAATGTTCTAAATAAACCTTAGATTATAACTTGGCGATCTAATGAAACTAAGTATTTTATTGATATTAAATAGAGTGGGACATTATTTAATGACCACTTCTATTGTGTGGTCAGTATATATTCTAACCTTATATATAATATAGACAATAAAATTATCTTAACATGAAAAAACTCACACTTAAAACATTTCCCATATGACTTCATTTCCCTAAGAGTGTTAAGGATGATTAAAAATGGTATTAATTCTCTTCATAGATTTTAGGGTTTATCATAAAATCATCAATAGAAACTATACATTAGTTATCTATATAATCCTTGAATACTCTTTTAAAAAAATTCTTAAACACTAATGGTGAATTATTTTACTCCATGGGTATTACAATGAACTCATTAATCCCACCCCATATTTTAAAGGTTATATTCCATATATCGTCGTTATTTACATATAATTGATATCAACCAGAACAAAGATAAATATTTTAGAATAATTGGTCACCGTTTAACTAATAAAAAAATTCATTAATTAGACGAAAAATAATTTCTCATTATAGTAAAAATATTTAGTACCCTATAGTTAATGAATAACCTTATAGACCCATACATATTCATAATAAATAAGTTAGTTCTTCCCCAAGGTGAAACTCTCATTATTATTAATCCATTATCACAAAACACTTATCTTAATTCCTATAATTCCACTAGATCCATTATTTTTAGAGGCTTAGATATGTGAATTTCTTTTCATAAAAAATTAGTAGATTATTAAACCTCATGATCAGGTTTATATCTTGTCAATTTATTAGGGATATTTTCTATTCTATAGATAAACCTCTCATTAATTGATTCATATTATCAAATAATTTCATTGATCTAAGACACTATAGGTGGTTTCCGACATTAATCAGGGTATGAAGCCTCTCTATTAATGAAAAAATATTATATTCTAGATTTATAGATTATATTCTCTTGTACTCAATATTATTCTCTTTTATTATAAATCGGGAACCAATCTATTCCAAGGATTATTTCATCATCAAGAATAGGTATATCAATGAGTTTTGAAACTAATGATACCCAATATATTTTAATAGGGATAATAAAATATATATTTTTTAATAGGATTCCCATAGGGTGTTTTATGTAACCATTTATTCATTAATGAATCATGGGATTATTCAATATTGATAATAACATGATCCATAAGAAAGAGTGTATTAATCCAAATTCAAATAATGTAATATACCTCATTTATGTCATCATAAAAATACCATCTATGACATAATTTGGGACCTTGACTTATATTATTGTGATAGTATAAGACTATTATTTCTCTATTATCTTCTTCTAGGGTGAATTTATTTAATGATTAAGATATTGAATTGAATAGTGAAGCATGTCCTTTTATTTGAATCATTGAAAATTTATGAATTATTTATTTCTATTACCCTTGTGATCATGGTTTTTTTCTCAAAATAAATATAAAATATCCATTCCTTTTACGCAATCCATAGGGTGTTTCTTCCCAAAGTTATTCCATGATGGGAAATTTATAATTATGTTCTTCCTATTTTCAATATTTCATTCTAAATTTTTTTTAATCAACCTTTTATTCTCCTTAACCTCTCTAAAACTAAATAATATAGAGAAATAATTCTTATCATTGGTAACACATTTCACAATATCCTCATAAGAAGAAAATTATTGGGATAATAATTACATTCTATGAATTTTATTTAATACCTAAAAAATTGATAAAAAAATCCTTTAGGTATGTGTATGTAATATGTATTATTCATTTCTAAAAATGTAATTTTCTCATCATATTTAACCATGGACTACTCTCCATTTCATATTAAATTTAAAAAAAAATATACCATGTAATATTATTTTTGACAAAGAAAATATATCTCCCAGAATATCACATTAAATCAATTCTACACCTTGATTTCTATCGAATCCTCATTCTTGGAGCTTTGAATCAAATACCCCCATTTATCAATATCTCTCCTAGTTAGTCTAAAATCTTGATATACTCTCCCATTCACTATATTCCTATGTAAATAATGAGTTCTATAAACACATGATCCATTTCTATTCCACTAAGTGATTTGTGATTCCATTCAAATGTAGAGGTTTTGGATATAAAAACATATTAATATTGCTATAAAATGTTTATGTGTAACTGGTTTTTCAATATGAGAAAGGTCATTTTTCATAGTATGAGTTTTTACTAATATATTTATAAATTTATCAAATATAACACCACTTCAATTGATTTTATCTAGAGAGAAATATCTAATCTAATTATGGGTGATAAACCAATTTCCATTCCATTCAATATGAACTATTTATAAACAATGACATATACTTAATTAGTTCATGAACAAAACTAGGAATTATAAATCATAATATTTAATTTCTATGATTTTTTTTAAACAATCGTCATATAGTAAAGATATTTTTACAGAATATATTATGGGTTTGTAATAGATTTAGGATCTCAATGTTTTATTTTATAATATACTTCTCATGGTTGTTACAAAACTTGATTTTATACTTTATATTACACTCCAACTCAAACATCCCAGATCAGTTGGTTATTTTATTACATCAGCATAGAATGCATGGATCTCAATACACATGATCCAATTATTTAGTAATATCAATTAACTAGATAAATTTTTTGACATTACATTACATTGAAAATATAAGATACATTAGTTGAATACATGAAATTAATATTATTTAGGCTTGAAATTTCTTATGTCACACATAGTAAAAATAATGGTTTCTTGGGAAAATGGGAAACATTATAAAGGGATAAGATCAGAGAATTAGTAAGTGATAACATACAATAAAATCTATCATGTAACAAAAATGAATTTTAGACAGGGAATGAGTGGTAAATAATTGAATATTCCATAAAACTGTTATCATGGGAATGATTCAAATTGAAAGAAAAAAATGCTCACATAGGAAATAGTAATTAATTTCATAGAGATAGAATAAAAAGTGTGGGAAATAATACTATAAAAATCAAGGCCTCATTCCAAGACATCATATATAAATGTTATTTCTTATGATAATATGCTATTTTTTTCTAATGAGACTTACTATTGTATCAATGGGCTATTTATTTATTTTCCTTGTCCATCACTAAATAATTCTAATAAATTCCTCATATTAAAGGATTCAATAAACAATACATAATGAACACTCCTCAGTAGTCATTAATTTTTAATATCGAATAAACTAGTATATGTATTATCAAAAATTATCTAGATATTAAATGTATTAACATTCTTATTAAACACCGTTTACATTAAAAGGTGTTCAATCTGTATAAAATATTTTATAAACATTTTAGTAAATAATGGAAATGATAAATCATGTCTCTATGAGATAAAATGACATGGGTTTTAAGGAAAATAATAATGAAAAAATAGAGATCAAGAGTGACATAGATAAAAATAGAAAATAAATTTAATTAAATCCCTCATTATGGTTTATATAGGATCATGTGAAATTTCTAAAACATATCCTTTGGGGGTTCCAAGTGAGGTTTGTAGTTAGGATGATTACTTGGGTATTTATGGAAGATCAAGATAATATGAAAATAAATTTTCTAAGGTTATTACCAATGGGTAAATCAAATCCAATGATTCCTTAAACTTGTTTGAATCTAGATAGGTATTCTATTTCCCAGAAATAATGACTCATTACTAGAACAAAATTAGATGTTGTTTTCGTATATTAGGATTTATTCCTTGAGTTTATACTAATATTTGATCAATTTAATAGATTATGATGGTTTCATAATGATTGGAGATATATAATATCTCACAAAGAATATACCGAATGAATGATAGTTCTATGTTATTAATTAAATTAAAATATATAGGAAATAATTATATATTATATCATAACAAAATGATTGTAATTTAAAATGAAATAAGAGGATTGTGAACTATTATATTTATTTTATTTTTAAATGATGAACTCTAGAATCAAATGGAAATTTGTTTTATTTAGAAAACCATGAATGTTCATAAAAGAACACTGATAACTATGATTGAATATAATTTCCAAAAAAACACATATTGGTGGAGGATGTTAAAAAATGATCATAACTCAATGAATGTTTATTAAGTTAACAATTCCCTATGTTATTCTCTTTACATCCATGAAAGAGTTTTAATATATTTCATGTTTAAAATAACTATTGTAATAACTTATTTTAGAAAGTTATTCATAGATATTTTCCTTTTAACTCTTCAATTATAATCTTTTGTTAGACATTTAATAGTTCATTATTATTTAATTTTGTTATTTGATAGTAGCAACCTTGATTTTTCCATATAAATTTCGAAGTCAATATGTCAGACTAAAATACTTGATACCATGTTCATAATTACTATATTAATCATGTTTTGATAATATAAGTTTCCCAATGATTAATAATGAAAAAAATTTATTCAAAGAGAGTTTTTTAAGAATCATGAAAAAAAATGGTGGTGATCTTGTTTTATAATTTTTAATGAAAAATGGTGATATATTAATTATTAATTATATATTAATATTTTCATTAAATAATAAAAATATATATGTACTTTTTAATACCATCTATTACCATTGTTAATATTTCAATAGTCATAAATTTTATAAATTTATTTGATCATTCATTTAGGTGGGTAAATAGTCCCATATAAGAAAATGAAATAATATTTGACTGATTTTGGTTATGAAAGTAAATATAGTATTACAATACCATTATTAATGATGTGTAATAGTTATATTAAACTATTATTAAAGTTATTAATAATATTGGAGTTTATGTGGATGAGAAAAATAATGAATAAAAGGATTTGTAGTTGATAATATTAAAGTAATGTGATTTATTTTTCTCTTGATGGACATGTTTGAAATTAAAGAGTTGGGACAAATTCATCTTAAAAAAAACATGAGATATAATCTATATTAAGTAAAATTTTTATGTTTTCAAGAGTAATTTTATGAATTGGTGTTGGTTATTGAGGGTGGATGCAAGATCCTTTTATGTGTGAAAAAGGGATATTTCATTGGAAACTTGTGTTGGGAGAATTTTATAGATACAATTTTATGAGGTTTTTGTGTTCTATCAAGATAAATGATATGGATTCACGTGAAATTGAAATTGATACCATAAAATTGGTTTAAAAATGTTTTTTGTATCACTTTAATCCTCAAAAATTTTCTTCCACGTTGTTTTTCTCCAATGACCCCCATTAACATTCATTAAATATTTACCATGACAATTATTAGTTTGCAAAAAAATTTATTATTAACCCACATAATAAATTTAAGAAAGATGATTTCAATTTTATACTCCATGTAATGTATTTTACATTAGAAATATGATATAAATTAATTTTAAATTATAACATAAGATATAACAAATAATTTTTATAGAAAATTTTATTTCTTATACAATAAATATTTTTATTGCTATTTCCTAAAAAATACAAGTAAAATAACTTTTAATATATTTTATTATATGTTTTAACATAACATTATATTAATAAATTTTTTGGATAAAAAGGCCAAAACATAAAAAATAATTCCTTAAAAATAAACCTTGTAAAAAAATCTAAAAAATTCACCTCAACATAATTTGATATTCTGAATAAAAATTTTATTTGTTTTGTATCCAATTTATTTTAAAAAAATTAAAATTATAACTCTTTAATTAATTCATGTATAATATATATTTTACATCATTATAATGTTTATGTAATAGAATGTGTGTTGAGAAATGTTTTCAGGGATATGGTACTTACTAGCTATAGAAGAATTATGGATTTTACATGTATAAGGTTGGTAAAAAATTATAAATTAATGGTAATATGATGGAACATAATATTTATTGGTTGTTAAAAAACTCCTAAAGAATGAAATGAATGAGTAATGGCTAGGAAAACATGGATGATGGTTGTTTAATGTTTTGGAATTAAATATAGATACATGAATTGAATAATTAATGTAATATGGCATGAAAAAAAAATAATTTTAGAAATGAATAATTGATATGATTAATAGGGGAAATTTTATTTTTAATGAGAAAATTTTTTTTTAGTGGGTTTTCTAATTTATATTTTAATATTTGTATTAGTTGGTAGTATGTGGTAGTGTTACTGCATTGATGGTTATGAGTATTTAAATTACTTTTTATTGTTAACACTTGGTTTGGATTAGTTTGTTGATATGTTATAATTTATATACATGTGATATTGTCCAATTATTTATTACTCTCCCAACATGATTCCAAAAACCATACTATGCAATAAATATCATGAGTGTTTTCCAAAACATCCTAGCTGGTGAGGTAACTAATGTATGCCTATATTACCACACACAAACATATAGGTCTAGTATTAGCTATGATCTTTAAAATTTATGATGCATGTGCTATTATGGCCAAATATAGTGTGAAAACTACTTTAAATGAGGTTATGGGAGGTAATGTGATGATAATTTGATCAATGGTGTGTTACATGATGGGGTTCATTCATGGTAGGAGTAGGGAATGGGGTTTATGCCCGTTAAGTTAAGGATACACTAGAATGATGATAATATGGTTCTGATCTGTTTACATAGTGGGGTTATTGTATAGTAGGAGGTTGTAATATGGTTTATTTCATTTATGTTCATGATACCTTACATTTATGAGAACCTAATATTCATTTGGAATATGGATGTCTCCATTTTATTGGTATGGTATGCGGTTATATGGATATATTAATATATATGGGATATAAGCAGAATGCAATTACCAATGACACATAATAATAAAAAACAAGTAGTTAACTAGTTATAAGAATAATTATTGATATATAATAACATATTTTGATATAAAAAATGATCTTGTATTGTGTGGGTGAGCTATAGTGAGGTTTGGTGTTTTTTCTGATGTAGATGTGGGTTTGTTCTGTTTTTTATTCACTAAGGAATTAATATTATTCTTCTCAAATTTTCAAGATAGACCTTTGGGTGGACCATGAGGAGTATACATGTATGATCACCCTTATATATAAATCCATATTATAGTTTTTCACAAGGTAGTTATTAACCAGGAAGAATATTAATTCCTTGAGTCTTGGAGTTATTGTTAGTGTTGGAGTTAGAGGGGTTTCTTTTTTTATCATATTTGGAGACTTTATACTATTAGGAAAATTTAAAAAATTGTGGAATATTGGTTTTATTTTACTAAAAGGTGCTGATTAGTTTAATATTTTATATTTTTTTACTATTTATGTGGATAATTCATCACATTTGTTTAATTTATAAAAGTGGTTTAAATAGCTAACATATGACCTATTATAGGTGGGATTCAGGGGTCAATCTCTTCTTCAAAACGAACATACAAGGGGTTCCTAAGGGTTACAGGTCATGAAAAAGTTCTATCAGAGATATGTTTGATGGTTAATATAAGTTTTGGATACATACACTCTTAAAAATTTCATTCATTTTGTAGGTAAAAAGTATTAAAAAATATTATATGATATATCAAGCGAGACCATCTTAGAAATATGATTTTTTGGAACCAATATGATATGATAGAAGGACCATAACATTACTAAAAGAACATGGGTAGGTGATAATAATTTTATGGCATGGCCCATTACGAGGTACATACATCATGTTTATTTGAGATTTTTTTTGAACTACAGTTAATTTTCTTGAAATAAATAAAAATAGTACCAAATTATAGTATGTAAACTTACATGTATTTATCATAAATACATATTTCATATTTTTTACCTATACAATGTTTTTATGTATTGAAAGGGTGGATTATTAGATTTATTATTTATATTTCTACTGTCATCGTAATATGTTTCTAGAGTATGTAACACCGTAGACCTGAACCCCCAAATTCAGTGCTAAAATTATATTCATGTACATACCCAAACCTTTTTAGGTTTTAATATTTAGTGATCTACGAATAGTATTACTTATAAAAATATATATTTTTATTCAAATGACTCATTTTTCAATTAATAAAAAATCCTAAAATGACACACCAACACCACTGATATATAAATATTTAAAATTGAAAAATCATTCCCACATATCCTCAATTCATTTCAAATTAAATTCAACTCTTGGTGTGTACAAAAATACCTCAATAATGGTTTTTTAAAAATAATAATAAAACATGATTTTTCTTCAAATACATGAACACATTATTATATAGAAAACACATTTGGTTTAATAAAAAACTCAATTATGCATAAAAAACTATTAATGTCCAAGAAAATTATTCTTAAGACCAATTTCATAAAACATATTATAGGAAAATTCTTTTTTTGATACGTTATTTGAAATAAAATGGAAAAATTGAATTCCACATTCAGGAAAAAAATACAATGTCCTTAAAAGAGCATGAAACTTGATTAAAATTAATATAATTACATTTAAAAATATCATAATATTTTTTAAAGAAATAAAAAATAAAATTTTCATGAAATCTATAGATATTTAGATATTAAAAATCATTAAAATCATAGAAAATTAATGAGGTATCTTGTAATATTTTCATCCTTCAATTTTAATTTCTTAACAATAAATTTACAACATCATTTTTTTGGAATACCGTAAACATATTTAATTAAAATAATCATACACATCAATCATGGCACACTACCAAGACCACATTACAAGTTGTTCTATGTAATGAATCATTTATAATACATGGTATCTCAGGAGATAAAAATAGCTCAAAATTTATTGAAGGGAAATATAATTCTTATCCCACCAATCACATATAGAAAAATATACCATGAGTGTTTATGCCCAAATTCCATCCCCTACCAATACCATAAAAGTACTTACACCAGAATTATTGCTCAATTGTTTAACTTGAAAGGGAAACCATATCTTAATATGGAAGAATTTGTCTTGTTAACTCTTTAAAAAATTCAATGTATGTCTATTTATTTTCTATTAATAAGGCATAATACTCTCGTAAAGGATATTTAGATACTTATCAAGAAATTCATTTGGGCTGGATCCATATATGGAAAGAAGCACTTACTGTATCTTGGAAGGAATGCATTAAACCTATTGATTTGGGGGGGAGGGATGAGAATTAAGGATCTGAAAATATTCAATGCTTACCTTATTAATAAATTCACATGGTAATTAATGACATCAAATAATGTCTCTCTGGAGTTTCTTTCCCATTGATTTATATCAAATCTACATAATGGATATTCTATGAATATCTCATCTTCCATATGGCCTACCACTAAACAAACTTAGTGTGCCATCATGCAGTGCTCAACATGGATTGCATCTTAGAGTTATAACCTCAATATGTGGACCAAAACATGCCTAGATAGGCTGTTAAATGAATGAATGGAGGTACCGCATCTTATGGAAATCTCTCCATTAAGAAATTTTTGTCAGAACTCGAAACTATAGAGTTGTTTGTCCCCTTAAATCAGGATAGAGTTATAGTTCTATATCTTCACTGATTCTGATCTCTTGGTATGGACTATAATGACCCATACTTTACATACATTGTTATTGCTTCAAAATTTAAGGACACTTATTATAACATATAACAAAACCATGAAAGGACTATATATGTATAGTGTCTTTAGAAAGTGGGAAACATAAACAACTGATTCATAAATCATCTACACTTTCTCCCTTTTATTTTATCATATCTAGAGTCCCTTTTAGAATATCTTACTATATACCCTTCTTATTGACCAGAGGAAAATAAAACATTCAAAATGGTGAGCTCAAATGCTCAGTAAGGGTAAACAAAAGAAATATCAATCACATCATATTCATAAAAACATATCATTTTGGAAATCTTAACCTGCAAAAGAGATCATAATTTCATAACATGGGATAAATAATAGTAGTGAAATGTAATCCCAATAATCATAACATCAAATATGAAACTTTGTGGAATACACACATAATCATAGAGAATCATTTCTTATTAGTCAAGACTCATTACCAAGACTATCTTAGCGGACAAAGTCCATTTCTGAACCGAGTTCACTCTTCATTTCAGTCCTGTATCACTGAACCAGATTAACCTGACGTCCCAACCATGTATATCTCAGAGATATTAATCTTTACCCAATTCATTTTAGGGATATATAGGTCCCACCTATCTCATAATAATACCATTCTTATGTGTGCCACAAGATCGTAAATCATACATCATACCATAACCCTTGTAATAAAAATGGGATTCTTAAATGTCATGCCAACATAACATAATACATATAAGATAAAATGACATCATAAAAATAATTCCAACATAACATAATCAAATCAATGTAATAATAGGGATAGAAACATAACCCTATATTATCTTAGATGGAAAATAATTTTTATAAAATTCTTGAACTCCATTCTTGAGGAAAATATCCTTTCTACTTCAAAAACATTTTTTCTTTATTAAGATGCCATAAAATTTTAATCTAAAAGAAGTTGATTAAAAATAAACTTTAAAACTTGTAAAGGAATCCTCATGTAAATAATTTTTTATGAAATCATAAAATCCATTCATGTCATATATGTTAAACAAAATTCTTCTCGTACTTTGGCCGAAAAAGTCAAAATGTTCCTCTTACTAAAAATGACAAAAGATTCCTTTAATATCTTTTAATAAAAACTCACCGAAGGGTAAAATTTTATTTAAAAAATTATAGGAAGATATAAATAATATTACATATTGAGGAAACATGGATGTGGATGATAAATATTCCCCAGTAAATTCTGAAGTATAAACAATCTCGGATAAAAATGAGATTGCGAGATTTTCCCTTACCTGAGGTCTGATTTGCTTTGTACATGTCTGAACCTACTGTATAATGATTTAAATAATTTTATTGACTTATTCCAGAATCGTACTCATTGATATGATATAATATATGTTCATATTCTTAGCTTTTTATTAGTAATATTTCATTGCTACTTGTTATTCAGGTGTTTATTGCTTTTTTGTTCTTATGCGTGTTTTGTCAAATAAATACTTATTATTCTTTTTAGGTGATAGATACCTAATTTCAAGAATGGTATTAGTGTAATATATATCATATTTATTAATTCAATTCATTTATATAATCATTATTCAATGAAGATCATGTAGAACAAGTCACATCACAACGTGGAGATGGTAGGTCGTACGTACGCTCGAGTGATGATATCACTCTCATGATCATGGAATTTTATTGAAGTGTATGTATACTATTTCAGAATCAATATCACTTTAAAATAATCATATATAGTTATTTTTTACACCATTATACCCATCCATGTAAGGTGGTGGTGGAAAACAGATTAAACCACGGCGTGGAGACGGTATTCCGTACGTACGCACGCGCGGTGATTTCGTTTTCCGTAGGATGGATAGAAGGTGAAATAGGGTTGTTTAATATTTATAATAACATATAATTATATGAGTGATAATTATTTTATTAATTCATAATGAAATAACTAAAGAAGAATAAGTATAAGAAGAAATAAAGTTGAAAGAATCGGTAACGGACATTACCTCTTCTTTGAAGCGCCTCTTCTTAACCTCCTCTTAGGGCACTAAAGATGGTCTATGAAGAAGACCAGGACCTATAGGATATTTCTAGGGAAGTTTAGAATGGAAATGGGAAGGGTTAAGCTTAGAATTAAGGCTCAAAGTTGTCTAAAGAGGAGTGGGAGGAGGTGCCCTTTTATAAGGGAGGAGAGGGGCACTTTAGAAAAAACTTAAAATATTATTTTTATAATAAAGTCATATTCAGTTTTTAATATCTTAAAATTGATTTATTTCGAAGATAAGGTGGGTATGGGTAAAAATCCTATCAACCAATAAATTATAGACAAAATTAGGTTACTATTTTAAACTTATCATTTATATTTAACTAAATGTTAAATAATTTAACTTTTACTGTTTCTTCTTGTTTTCTTACACTATATGGTTAATAAACATACTATAACAAGTCAAACTAACCCCAAGTGGTTAATTATTAATATATATGACTCTATATAAGTTATTTGTACGAACCTTATATTTTTAGGAATAAAATAACAATTAATAATATAATATTTTTTTTAAAAACTATTTTTTTTCAATTTTGACACTATTGGGTAATTGATTTTTGTGAAAATCATAACAGAATTATTAGTTCAAAAAAAGTTAGTTAAATCAATAATAATATGTCATATTAACATATAAAAGTTTTGTAATTCATTAAAAGTCTCAAATTACATTTATTTGGGTATTTATAATATCAATTATGTTAATATTTCCTTAATAAGGTAATTACTGCATCATCATTGTGTCATAAATAAATTAAATTATTTAAATTCTAAAAAGTATAAATAAAATACCATTTTTTATGAAATTTTTTTATCTTTTTAATTAATATTTATAGTTGAATTTATCTTATTTATATCTTTGTATTATAAATGTTTTAGTTATTAAACATTGATTTTAACTATTTTAACTATTATTTAAATAAAATAATATTAAATGTCCTAATCTAATCCAAGTGGACCTAAATGGTCATATTTTATTCCTAAGGTTTTTTTTGGTCGAATTAAACTTATCAAATAGAATTAGGACATGTGTTAGGGTAATAATGATACCATTTTTACCCTTAATTACCCTATTTACTTTAAACTGTGGTAAATAAAATTAAAAAAGTTACTATTCACCAAAAATTATTTTTATCTTACTGAACCACATTTTACTCCTTGATATTAACTCTGTGTCTCGGATTTCCGAAATTCCACTCACAGAAGTGGTAAAATTAAGTTTTATGTAAATTTTCAAACTCTCCTAGGAGGTGGGTAAAAGACGATGAAAAGTTCAATAAAATTTTCATATATCTAAAATTATTATAAAATGACTCCAATGAATTAATTTGAAATTATATAGGTATTATATATCAATTTTGACATAAAATAAATTTAAATAAAATAAATAATTATTTTAATAAAAAGTTGGTTTTTAAATAGTAACTTAGTGTTTTCATTATTCATCAAAAATTGAAAGTTTTCAGAAAAATACCAAAAAAATCACCCTAGGCTAATTTCGATATTCCGAATCCAAAAATAAAGTCTATTTTTAAATATAAAATTTATAAAATTTCAAAAAGTGCGTATTACTATTCATATCGGATAGTTTTAATAATATTTTAATAGTTTATCGTTGTTTAGTGAAACTCGGTATTGCGTACAATGAAAGCTATCGAGGAAGGTTGAGATTGCGTGTAAAGAAAGCCAAGATAGTGTTGTGTGTAGTGAAATATTCCATTGATGATGTATATAACATAAAAACAAAATATTTCACATAAAAATCTCAGGTGTTACATTCTACCCCCCTTAAAATGAATTTCGCCCTCGAAATTCGTCACATTGTAACAAAAAGATGAGGATACCTCTCCCCCATCATATCCTCAAGCTCCCATGTAGCTTATTCTAATTGGTGGTTCCTCCATAAAACTTTCACCAAGCGAGTGGTCTTGTTCCGTAGGACTTTTTCGCTATGATCCAGAATCTCTATCGGCTGTTCTTCATAAGAAAGATCTTGCTCTAGCGGTACAATTTTTGAGTTGAGTACATGTGAAGGATCGGGTATGTACTTTCTCAGGTGAGATACATGGAACACATCATGAACTTGAGAGAGATTCGGTGGAAGCTCCAATCAGTAAGCTACCTTCCCAACACGATCCAGTATTTCGAAAGGACCGATATACCTAGGGCTCAACTTTCCATTCTTTCCAAATCTCATTACTCTCTTCCAAGGAGATATTCATAAGAAAACTTTATCACCCACTTCAAACTCTAGGTCTTTTCTTCGGTTATCAACATAACTTTTGTGTCGACTCTGAGCTTCTCTTATGTGTTTTTGAATAGATCAGACCTTTTCTGCCATCTCATCAACAAGATCAGGTCCTAATAGCTTTCATTCCCCAACTTCATCCCAGCAAGTTGGAGTTAGGTATTTCTTTCCATATAGTGCTTCATAAGGAGCCATCTGAATATGGGAGTGAAAGATATTATCATAAGAAAATTACACCAAAGGTAGGTGTTGATCCCAATCACCTTTGAAATCCATATAGCAAGCTCTTAACATTTCTTCTAGAGTTTGAATTTTTCTCTCAGACTGACCGTCTGTCTGAGGATGATAAGCTATGATGAAACTCAACTCTGTATCCAGAGTATGCTGAAGACTTCGCCAAAACTTTGAGGTAAACCTCAGATCCCGATCAGATATAATGTAAAGCGGTACTCCATCTAATCTTACCACTTCCTTTACATATATCCTGGAAAGCTAATCAAGAGATAAATCCTCTCTAATAGTAATGAAGTGTGCCGACTTTGTAAGAAGATCAACTATGACCCAGATAGAATTATTGCCTTTGGATGTTTTAGGATGTCCGGTGACAAAGTCCATAGTGATGTTTTCTCATTTCCATTAGGGTATGGGTAATGGTTGTAACATCCCCTTAGACTTTTGTCTCTCAGCTTTAACTTGCAGACAAACCAAGCATCAAGAGACATATTCAGCAAAATCTCTTTTCATGTCATCCCACCAGAAGTACTCTTTCAAGTGCCTATACATCTTCGTGCTTCTAATATGAATAGATAATGAAGAACTATGAGCCTCATCCAGCATCTCCATCATTAATTCAAGGATGGGAGGAACACAAACCCGATTCTTGAACCTTATTATCCCATCACAATCAAGGTGAAATTCAAGAACATTTCTCATCTTCTTTTGTAACTCTACATATTTTTTAGTGACTCTTTAATATTCACATGTATAAATGGTTGAACATTCATTTGAGAAAGATAATATTTTTCCCCTTCCATTATAATTCCAAGATCCATCCTTTTTAAATCCATAAATATTGGATCTTTTGTGATCCTCATCATGGATAAGCTAGCATGGTCTTGTCGACATAATGCATCTGCCACCTTGTTTGCTTTCCTAGGGTGATAATGAATTGAGCAGTCGTAATCCTTAATTAGCTCCAACCACCTTCTTTGGTGCATATTCAGCTCCTTTTGTGTGAAAATATACTCTAAAGTTTTATTATCAGTATAAACATCACACCTTCCACCATAAAGATAATGCCTCCAAATCTTTAATGCAAAGATTACCGCAGCTAACTCCAAATCATGAGTTGGGTATTTTTGCTCATGGATTTTCAACTGTCGTGAGGAATAAGCTATCACCATATCATTTTTCATGAGAACACACCCTGGTCCCTTCTTGGATGCATCATTGTAGATCACAACCCTTTCTCCACTACAAGGCATTGTGCGCACAGGTGCACTGGATAACCTTCTTTTTAGCTCCTTGAAATTCTCTTCACACTCCTCTGTCCAAACGAACTTAACTCCTTTTCTAGTCAACCTGGTGAGTGGATTAGATAACCATGAAAAATACTTCACAAAACATCGATAATATCCATCCAAACCAAGAAAAATTCGGATCTCAGTTACTGTTGTTGGTCTCAACCATCTTTCGATAACCTCTATTTTTGCTGGATCCACATATATCCCCTCTTTTGAGATTTTATGACCCAAAAATGCAACTTTTTGAAGCCAAAATTCACACTTTGTAAATTTGGAATAAATCTTCTCCTTTCTCAGGGTCTTCAATAAAATTCTCAGGTGATCTTAATGTTCTTCCTTTATCTTTGAAAAGACAATAATATCGTCTATAAAGACTACCACTAACTGATCAAGATAGTCTCTAAAGACTCTATTCATTAGATCTATGAAGATAGCAGGGTAATTAGTAATACCAAATGGAATCTCTATAATTTCATAGTGTATATACCTTGTATGGAAATCCATCTTTGGTATATACACCCTTTTAACCCTTAATTGATGATACCCTGAATGAAGATCAAGCATGGAAAAGTATTGAGCTCTGCGTAGTTGGTCAAATAAGTCATCAATGCAGAGTCTCATTGATCCATCTTTCTTCTTAACAAACAGAAAATGTTCTCCCCAAGGTGATGCACTAGGGTTTATGAATCCCTTATCAAGATTCTCTTGGAGTTGCTTCTTCAATTCCTACAACTCAATTGGGGCCATTCTATAAGGTGTCTTTGAAATTTTTAAATCACATGGTACGAGTTCTATTGAAAACTCAACATCATGATTTGGTGGAAGACTAGGCAATTCCTCTGGAAAGACATCATCAAAGTCCCATACAATGGGAATATTCTTAATCGTGAGTTTCTCTCCAACCATTTGAGATAAATAACCTTCATTTAGTGGAATCAATACCCATAGGATGGATGAAATTTCCACTAGAAGGTTATGTTCATCCTTGCATCGATAGACAATCATAGATTGATCTATGATATGAAATGTGACTTCCCTTCTTTGGAAATTGATTTGAGATCCATATAAAGAAATCTAATCTATGCCAAGAATCACATCAAATTCCACTATATGAAGGATCACAAGATTTGCAGGAAGCACTTTCCCACAAACTTCAATCGGAGAATAATTGTAAACTTTTGATGCGACTGTTGTGCCATTAGGGGTTGTCAAAACTAACTCAATATCTAACTGTTGAGCTTATATTTTGATACCCTTAGAAAATTCTTCAGAAATAAAAGAGTGGGTGGATCTAGAATCAAATAAAACATTTTCTACTTTAGAGTGGATGGTAAGTGTACCTTTCACCACTTCGTTATCATACTCCCCATCACTGAAAGAAATTTCCTGTGACTTTCCTTTGTATTTAGATTTAAGAGTTTGTTGACGTCGATCATCATCATCAACCCTTGGATTAGGGCATTGATTGGCATAATGACCCATTTCCTTGAACTTGTAACATTGAAGTGTAGGAGGTGCACTCTGTGTAGCCTTTTCTTTTTTCGCATCATTAGACATCTTCTTCCCATCATTGCGGCATTCAAATGCTCGATGACCTTCCTTTCCACATTTGAAACATTTACTTGTCCCTTTAAGACAAATCCCCCCATGTTTCTTTCCACACTCTGAGGATAAGGGAAAACTCATCTTATTTTCAGTGTGGTCTTTAGATTTCCCTTTGAATTCCATTTTCCTCTTATTATCAAACCCATATGACTGATGGGTTACTCCAATCTCCATCTCAACCATGACAGCACATCGAATGATTTCCTTGTAGCTATTGAAGTCCCTTATGGATAATACCCTTCGAAGACTTGGTTTTAAGCCACTAAAGAATTGATCGATCTTACTCTCAGGTTGGATAATAATCCAAGAAGTGTACCTTGAAAGTCTTTTAAAATTTGCTTCGTAGGTACCAACAGATTCATTATCCTTTTCCTTTACTTCAAGAAACTCCTTCAACATCTTTTTTCGAAGAATACGAGGGAAGTACTTATTGAAAAATAAGTTCTTGAACTCGTCCCATTCCATGGATTCAATTTCATCCCTTTGCCTCGTATTCTTGATAAGATTCCACCATTGATCAACTTCACCTTCCAAACGATATACTGCTAAGATGACTTTATCATGTTCAGAACATTGAAGAACTGAAAATATCATTTTAGTGGTACCGATCCACTGTTCAACCACTAATGGATCAGTAGACCCACTGAATGAGGGTGGACGCTGCCTCATGAAGGATTCAACAGAATGTCGCTCATTCATTTGCTCGTTTGGAATTCATGCATGATTCATAGCTTGAGAAAGTTGTGTGAGCACGGCTACAAAATTTTGCATTCCAGCTCCCATAACGTTTGGTTTCTCAGGGGGACAATCAGTGCATTTCCCGTCGCATTCAGCAGTAACATGGTTCGTTTGGTTTCCATCCATTGACTAAAACCAATAAGAATACTGTTAGAAACACTAATTAATATATGAAAACCACATAATCAAGAATAAAATTTCACACTTAAGGTATTATAATTGGTTGTTCATGGCCATTTCTAAAACACTAAGATTGTTTTCTATGCTTAGATATATCCTTAGGGTTTTTACAAAGGCTTTCACATCCTAGTTTCCAAAGGTTGACTATACCATTCCTCTGATACCAACTATAACGAGCCATACTTTACATACATTGTTATTACTTCAAAATTTAAGAAAACTTATTACAACATATAACAAAACCATGAAAAGACCATATAGGTATAGTGTCTTTAGAAACTGGGAAACATAAACAAGTGATTCATAAATCATCTACACTGTCTCTCATTTATTTTATCATATCTAGAGTCCCTTTTGGAATATCTTACTCAATTCCCTTATTCCTGACCTGGGGAAAAGAAAACATACAAAATGGTGAGCTCAGATGCTCAGTAAGGGTAAACAAAAGAAATATCAATCGCATCATATTCATAAGAACATATCGTTTTGGAAATCTTAACCTGCAAAAGAGATCATAATTTCATAAAATCGGATAAATCATAGTAGTGAAATGTAATCCCAATAATGATAACATAAAACATAAAACATTGAGGCATAAACAAATAATCATAGAGAATCATTTCTTATTAGTTAACACTCATTTCCAAGACTATATTAGCAGACAAAGTCCATTTCTGAACCGAGTTCACTCCTCGTTTCAGTCCTGTATCACTTAACCGGATTAACCTACCGTTCCATCCATGTCTATCTCATGAGATATAATTATTTATCCAATGCATTGGAGGGAGATATATGTCCCACCCATCTCATAATGATACCATTCTTATGTGTGACACAAGATCGTAAATCAGACATCATAGCATAACTCATGTAATAAAAATGGGATTCTTAAACATCATGCCATCATAACATAATCCATATAAGATAAAAGGACATCATAAAAATAATTTCATCATAACATAATCAAATAAATGTAAAAATAGGTATAGAAACATAACCCTATATTATCTTAGATGGAAAATAAATTTGATAAAATTCTTGAACTCCATTCTTGAGGAAAATATCCTTCTACTTCAAAAACATTTTTCCTTTCATAACATGTCATAAAATTTTAAACTAAAAGAAGTTGATTAAAAATAAACTTGAAAACTTGTAAAGAAATCTTAATTGAAATAATGTTTTATGAAATCATAAAATCCATTCATGCCGTATAAGTTAAAAAAACATTCTTCTCATACTTTGGCCGGAAAATTCAAAAAGTACCTCGTACAAAAAATGACAAAAGATTCCTGTCATATCTTTTACTAAAAACTCACAGAAGGGTAAAATTGGATTTAAACAATTGTAGGAGGATAGAAATAATATTACATATTGATGAAACATGGATGTGGATGATAAACATTCTTTAGTAAATTCTGAAGTATAAATAATCTCAGATGAAAATGAGATTGTAAGATTTTCCCTTACCTTAGGTCCGATTTGCTTCGTATGTGTATGAACATCCTGTATAATGATTTAAATAATGTTATTGATTTATTCCAGAATCTTACTCATTGTTATGATATCATATATGGTCATATTCTTAGCTTTTTATAAGTAATATTTCATTACTACTTTTTATTCGGGTGTTTATTGCTTTTTTGTTCTTATGCGTGTTTTGTCGAATAAATTATTATTATTCATTTTATGTTATACATAACATATTTAAAGAATGGTATTAGTGTAATATATATCATATTTATTCATTCAATTCATTTATATAATCATTATGCAATGAAGATCATGTAGAACGAGTCACATCACATCGTGGAGACGGTCGGTTGTACGTACGCACGAGCGATGATATCATTCCCATGATTGTCGAATTGTATTGAATTGTATGTATACTATTTCAGAATCAACATAAATTTAAAATAATCATATATAGTTATTATATATACCATTATACCCATCCAAGTAAGGTGGTGGTGGAAAACAGATTACACCACGGCGTGGAGACGGTATTTTGTACGTACGCACGCGCGGTGATTTTGTTTTCCGTAGGATGGATATAAGGTGAAATAGGGTTGTTTAATATTTATAATAACATATCATTATATGAGTGATACTGATGTTATTACATCATAATTAATCAACTAAATAAGAATAAGTAGAAGAAGAAATAAAGTTGAAAGAATCGGTAACGAACATTACCTCTTCGTCGAAGAACCTCTTCTTAACCTCCTTTTAGGGCACTAAAGATGGTCTTTTAGGAATACCAGGACCTCTAGGATGTTTCTAGGGAAGTTGAGAAGGAAAATGGGCATGGTTTTTCCGAGCATGAAAGCTCAATGTTGTGTAAATAGGAGAGGGAGTAGGTGCTCTTTTATAAAGGAGGAGAGGGGCAATTTAGGAAAAACTTAAAATATTATATTATAATAAAGTCTTATTCGGTTTTTAATAGATCCAAATTGATTTATTTCGAAGATAAGGTGGGGATGGGTCTAAATACTCTCAACCAATAAATTTTAGACAAAATTAGGTTACTATTTTATCCTTATCATTTAGATTTAACTATAAGTTAAATAATTTAACTTTTACAGTGCCTTCTTGTTTTCTTACACTATATTATTAATAAACTTACTATAACAAGCCAAACAAACCCCAAGTGTTTAATTATTAATATATATAACTTTATCTGAGTTATTTGGCCGAAAAATAGATTTTTAAGAATAAAATAACAATTAATAATATAATATTTGTTTTTAAAACTATTTTATGTCAATTTTTACACTATTTGGTAATTGATTTTTGTGAAAATCATAACATCATGATTAGTACAAACAAAGATAGTTAAATCAATACTAATATCTCATATTAACCTATAAAATTAGTTTAATTCATGAAAGGTCTCAAATTACATTTATTTGGGTATTTATAATATCAATTATGTAAATATTTCCTTAATAAGGTAATTACTACATCATCATTGTGTCATAAATAAATTAAATTATTTAATATCTAAAAATTATAAATAAAATAAAATTATGTAGGAAATACTTTTATAATTCTAATGAATATTTATAGTCCAATTTATATTATTTATAATCCTATATTATAAATGTTTTAGTTATTAAACTTTGATTTTAACTATTTTAACTCTTCTTTAAATAAAATAATGTTAAATGTCCTAATCTAATCCAAGTGGATCTAAATGGTCATATTTTATTCCTAAGGTTGTTTTTGGTCGAATTAAACTTATCCAATAGAATTAATACATGTTTTAGGGTAATAATAATACCATTTTTACCCTTAATTACCCTTTTTACTTTTAACCGTGGTAAATAAAAGTAAAAAAGTTATTATTCAACAAAAATTATTTTTATCTTATTGAACCACATTTTACTCCTTGATATTAACCGTGTCTCTCGGATTTTTGAAATTCCAGTCACAGTAGTGGTAAAATTATGTTTTATGTAAATTTTCAAACTCTCATAGGAGGTGGGTAAAAGACGGAGAAAAGTTCAATAAAATTTATATATATTTAAAATTATGATAAAATGACTCCAATGAATTACTTTTAACTTATATAGGTATTATGTATCAATTTTGACCTAAAATAAATTTAAATAAAATAAATAATTATTTAAATAAAAAGCCAGTTTTTAAATAATAACCCAATGTTTTCACTATTTATCAAAAATTGAATGATTTCAAGAAAATAACAAAAATTTACCCAAGGCTAATTTCGATATTCCGAATCAAAACATGAAGTCCATTTTGAAAGATAAAATTTATAAAATTTTTAAAAGTGGGTATTAATATTCATAAAGGCTAGTTTTAATAATATTTTAATAGCTTATTGTTGTTTAGTGAAACTCGATATTGCGTACAATGAAAGCTATCGAGGAAGGTCACGATTGTGTGTAAAGAAATCCAAACTAGTGTTGTGTGTAGTGAAAGATTCCTTTGATGATATATATAACATAAAAACAAAATATTTCTCATAAAAATATTGGGTGTTACATGGACCCCCCCCCCCCCCCTTCTAATGGCCAATTATCCTCCAATGAGGATTACAAGTACATGGGTGATGGTTCAAGCCCCACTCCCTTGGGGTTCAAATATTTCAACAGACCCTTCATTGCTCCCTCAAATTACCAGCTTCTATAGAGAGCATGGATGCGCCGACTACTTATACAACATCTTCTCCAAAAAACCGAAATCCAGCTTGCTACACTCTATCATTAGTGCATGCAGGCTGAAGAAAACATAAATCTTGTTTTATTTGGCTCCCAATTTTCATGGAGAATATCTAAATACTTGCATACTATTTTGGGGTATAAAAGTCGCTGGACAGTCTGGATGGATTTATGACCTAATTTTCCACAACATAAAATAGTGACCAGATCCTAGACCCCCTAATTAGCATTGTGGATACTACTTTCACCTACATTTTTAAGGCAAGAAACAACATCACCTTTGATAATCACATGTCCTCTTTGTGGGAGTGTATGAATGTTATGCATAGGGAGGTCTTAGAAGCCTCCAATATTCCCAAAGGTTTCATGAATAACTGTGTATTTGACTTAATTATCCTGAAAATGATTTGTGTCCCTAGAAGTGTCAGGAAACCACTGATGCTGAAATCAATTAAACGCATCCCACCAATCTTCTCAAGACTAAAAGTGAATGTGGATGGATAGACTTTGGGTGCACCAGGACCTTCGAGATGTGGTTGAATCTACCATACTCATCACGTCTTCCTTAAAGGTGGATTCTACCATTATATTGGCATTGGTTCTATGATTAATGTTGAGCTATGAGTGATAATTAAATCTATAAACTATGCTATCTAATATGGATGGAGACATATATGGGTGGAATATGACTCTACCATAGTACTGAACATTATAAATATAAGGTCCAAGAATGTCCCATGACGAATAATTTCTTCATGGATTGATTGTCTTAAATTTCTTGAAAATATTCAGATGGATGTTTCTCATGCTTATAGAGAGGCAAACTAGGCTACTGATGCAACAACAAACCAAGAAATCATAGAGGTCTCATTGATATGGTCATTTTTTCCCTAGATTTTTTATCTCGTCTTATTGATACAGATGTGAATGGAGTTATTAACTCTGGAATTTGTAAACCCCCTTGTTCAACCTCTTTTTCTATTTTGTGTTATTTTATAGGGATGATATTATCCAAGACCTTAAACCTATTTGACTATTGGGGAATAGAATTCATCAAAAATAAATTCCTCTAAACATAAAGATAGAATTTTATAGGAAGATAATAGATTAATGAAAATTATTTTAAATTCTATAGAAGGGGGGGTTCTTGTAGATACAATAAAATGAAAACAATAAAAGTGTTTTGAGATATTTCTTTTTAGTGAAAGTATATAACTAATATTTTTAATTAAAAAAATAACCCCTTACCATTATTTACACTATAAATTAATCTAATCATTCTAATATCTTCTTGTAAACATAACCTAGGAACCCCATATTCTAATATTAAATAAAATGGTTTGTGTAAATAGGGGAAGAAAAAATGATTAGGATTGAACCTCCACTACAGATTTTCATATAATGAGTAATTCAATGGTCTCACTTATATAAAGAGACCTCAATGACATTAAAAATGTTTGAATACTATGTAGTTTTTAATAAAATCAAGCTATTTATATTTTTGATGTATATATATATATATATATATTATTATATGATTCTAAAATATATAGTTGTTATAGTTACCTATAAATTTCTATTCGTACCTTGAATTTCTTTGTTCTATGGAACAAAAAATTTGTTTACCTATAATGTGTGGATGTAAATATACATAATATAATCTATCCCAATGTAACATTCACATTTTTTTCAAAAACAATAATCTATAAATCCCCAAACCAGAAACATTATTGAATGATAAATGTTTCATCTACCCACTATATTTATTAATAACTCCACTATTACCTTTTTCCACATCATGATAATCATTATCTCAAGTATCATATATTTATATATATGTATGTATGTATGTATCACCATATCTGTATATGGATAGGTTCTGTAACTTGAATCTACCTTTGTGTCATTATATCCCCATTGAAATCCATCTGAAACCAATATTATAAAAAAAGTCTATATGGTTGTCACAACCACTAAAATAAATGAAACCAAAACAAGAATGATGATATATTGAGTTTCATATCATGAAGTCCACAAGAATAGTGTAAAGAACTTCATTCCATGTTAGAAAATTATTTGTGACAATATCATTTTAAATAGATTGTGTTTACATGTCTTTAAAATCCATGGGAAGTACCTAAAAACATGAGTCCCACAATGGTTCTACGCTTCAATTTCCACATTCTTATTACTTTGGACATGGTATTTGACCCTTGATCAAATCCCTTAGGGGCTATCATGTCTCAACGGGTTACCATGTCGAACCACACTAGCATCCATCCCCTACTCTAGGTCCAGTAGGGACTCACCAATCCCATTCTAGTACATACCCATTGATATCTATATTTCATTAATACTAAGGGATTGAAATGGTTGGGGATGTCTATTGGTTCCCATCTATAGGAATGCTTCCAGTTTCTAAGCTTGTGATGGGAACTATTTGTTTTTTTATAAAAAACCCTTTATGAATTTTGTTGATATAAATTAAACTTATGAACAAATAACTATTTAATTTTAGTAATCCAATCTAATTCATAATCATTATAAATTTAATCTTATCAGGTACAATCCTAATTTTATAAAACCTGTCAATTATAACATTTCATTATTTTTATTTTATATTTATTATAATTAATTATTAATTATTTATTCCTTATAAATATATCTTTTTAATTTTAATTATAGTTATACATGAAATATAATTCTCTTTTAATTATCATTATATTATATATATTCAATTAATATTAATATAATTATCCTATAATTATCCCTATATTATATTGTTTCTTTTCAATACAATTTTTTATAGGATAATATTTATATTTCTCAATAAATAATATATTAATATTAAAAATTATGTTTTTCATTCACTATCAATTAACATCAAAGAAATCAAAAATCACTATGAAATAATTTTATTAATATATAAACTTATAAAATATTAATCTATATATATTTTCACTTTGAGTATAAAATAAATTTGAAATATAGTCAACATAGTAATTTTTTGATATGAATATTTTAAATTGATTTATTCCAAATCATATCCCATATGTAAAAACACTATTTTTTACCTATAAAAATTTGGAATATTTTAAATTATATGTTAAGGGCATGGAACAGAGTTGGAAAGGTATTATAGGGCCTGAATATCATTAATATTGATATAATAAAAATATTATATACATTATATCATTCATAAAAATTCTTTCAAATGAAATAGAATATATCTCGATAAATTTTTGAAATAGGAAATATGATACCACCATTAAATATAGATTATAGATATGTTATTTCCACCTAAAACATAGGAATATTTTAAAGAATATTTTTAGAACTAAGAATACAGCCATAATAAGATTTCAGGGCTTGGGTATCCATGGTGTTGACATAATAAAGATATTAAATATATTAATTCACACATTCTAATTTTTAAAAAAATATTAATATATATCTGGAATAGTGTTATAGATAAGAAATCTAAGACCACCATTAAATCTGGAATGTCAGTTTTACCCTAGGGAAGAACATAAATTTCTTATGCATTGGACATTTTGTTTAAGTGTGGTTATGGGTGGAATGATACCTAAATAAATATATTAATCAATTTATAAGTTATGAAATCTATTGAAACCTAGTTTATCCATTATTTAAATATGGTTATATAAAATCCATAGGGTTAACTACATAACCTTAGGGATTCGAGAGGACCATGGAGGAGAGTTTGGAAGATGAGAAGGACATCATGGAGGAGTGATCATTTTAACAAGGTGTTGTCTTCATAAATGAAGTTCATGGATCTCACCAATGATAATGAAACCTACTAGTTATTTATTAGAGATCAATACATTATTGAGGTAAAACTTTTATTTATGTGGTTTTAATCCCCTTTTTTATTTTATATCAAAGTTTAATTAAATATTTTTAAAAATTGATTCACGAGTTAGTTATTGATTTATATTTCTAAAATTTGTAATTGATAATGTTTTGGTGAATCATTAGTTATTATTTTTGTTTAACACTATATCTATTAGTGAATTGAGTCTAACAAAAACAATGACCACTGTTCTTTTTCCATTTTTATTGTTTGTTCTTTCTTTGAATCATTCTTCAAATGTTCATTTTCTATATTCCCATTTGAATGGTGGTTTGAAAATACATAGAAACTTACCATTGAATTGTTGATATAAAGTATTATAGATTATTTTAGATGGTTTATATTTAATATTAATTGCAATATTAAGGTGTGATACAGTGTGATCAGAGATCAAACATGGATGAGAGACCTTCTGTTTTCTAGATTTTGTGTTCCAAAATGTGGTGTAATGGGGGATGATTCAAACAATGATTGGGAGGACAGATTATGTACATCATTGATTATTCAAGTTTGTTCAACCATATTCATAATTTCCACGGTGGATTCCATAGATAAATCAATGGAAGAAGTGGTGAAGGTGATATGTGTGTAGCAGATGTAAATATTTATGGAAAAATAATTTATATGGAATGTATTTCGGATGAGAATACATTTGGACCACATATATATAGTGTATAGGGTTTCACATAGAGATAAATATCAGACATTTTATGGGATATCCACATGCCATGTGATCCAGAACCGATGAATTGACATGTAACTCTTGATACATGGTCAAGGGCTCAACTAGGTACACAGGCTTGACCAAGTACATGGGCCTGAATAGAGTTCTCAGACATGACCATATTACATGATCTTGTACATAGTTACCAAACACTACCAGGTACAAGGGAATGAATATTTTTCATTATCATGAATGAGGTACCTGAGTCTTGGAAAATGAATACAGTCGTAGAATTGACTCGGTCTTTACTTAGTGGTATATTGCTAGTACTGCTTCCATGGTAGGTTGAATCCCTCGTTCTCATTAGTCTATATTGTTTTTTAGAAGGGAACATTTCCCTTTTACATTCTTATGAGTATAATATGATTCATCCCATATTGATAGTAGGATGAGTGATCCCCAATATGGGTTAGTGTTGGATATAGTCAGGTATCCCTATGTGTGTCTCATTGTGTGATCCTCTGTTGTTAGTCCATAGGTTTTGGTAGGTATCCTATTACTGACTTCTAGAGCATGTGCTCCCCATATTAGTGGGTTACTACAGGTAAGGTTAGGTATCCTCCATAGTTATTGGGTGTTATCCCCAATATTTTTACCAAAATATTCTGAGATTCGATGTGTACATCTTTATGGAGAGGCCAAACAAGCTTGAACTCTGGGATGAGTTCTATCATTGTTAGTATGACTTGAGGAGTGAGTTATCTCAGACAAGAATTACCTTTAATCCTTGATTTTAATTAGGTTTCGAAGTGTGGTTGTTAACTTAATTGATACATGGTGTCTATCTTGAATATTACTGTCTTGCTTTTGTCCATTTCTTATAAACCAACAATGTTTGATGCATTATGTTTAGTGTTTTCAGGTGTACCATTGTGAATATTTATTTTCACCCATGAAAGGGATCTTCCTACTCATGATGTTTCTTATGAATATGAAAATACTTTTGATGGGATTTTATGTGGACAAGGAGCAGGTGGAGCATAGTTGCATAAGACAGACTCAAGTCAGTTCCTAGTGTTGAATTGTGATAATATACTCCTCTTTTCTAGAAAGTTGGACTATTTTTATATTTTGGTGGGCCTGTATCTATATCATTTCTATCTTGTGATTGTATCATATTCTAATGAAGTATTTAGATGCCTAAATTCATTTTAGTATTAGCTATTTTTTTCAGTTCGATTATATATTTCCATTTGGACATGTTTTCATATGTACAAGTACCTTACACTAAGGCTTACCATGCTTGTAATATGCCTACTCAGTGCTTGTTGTCACCCCTAGCCTATTGGAGTAGAACTCAGGGGGATCATAATTTTTTTTCCAACAGAAAAGTAGCCCATAATGGGTCAAATTATGGTAGTTTTTTATTATAGATATGTTATCTTTGGACCAATGTTTAGATATTTATTAGTTGTGAGGTGTTGTTTGGAAACTCAGGAAACCAGGTTAAGGTTTATTGAGTAAGGAACTCAAGCCAGGTGACCCAATTATGGTTATATGGATAACATTTATATATACCAAGATTTTGAAAATAGTTTTTTGACTCAATACATGTATAAACTGGATATAGGGGAAAACATTGCTACATGAATCATATAAGAATGGGTTGTGGGTTCCATATCCTTTTTTAGTCATATCTACAGGTATAATCTTTCATAATGGTGCATCTAAAATTTAGAATTATTACTCAATGATGTCTGCTAACACAAATTCTATAGAAGGATTTTGAGGATGATCCCCCAAGTTATGAAGCTTCAGTTTAAGGGCATCTACAGAGGTGGTATCTCTAGGTTTCTTTCTGATCTTAGAACGACATGTTGAGAGAACGTTAATCCGAAAGTACCTATATATATTGTATATATTTTTATAAATCATCATGGGTTTTAGAGATAGAGACACCACATGTTTTATTTTTATCTATTCCCAAAGGAACTATAGTATTATCTCAAATCTATTGGTTGACTTTTTTTCTTTTCTAGGACCCCATCTAATTATATGGTGGTCCTAACAGAGAGCCTTCTCCATGGATACAAGGGATGGTATTGGATTATAATAACCCATACGCATGATAAAGAGAATCTATCTTGGATATAGTTTGAGGTTATCTCAATAGAGGAGTCCTACCAAGAAAAATTCGGACCAACAGACATCCATGATCATTTGAAGATCTAGTAAGGAAACATGATTATTGTATGGTATTATTTGAGAATAAATAAACTCTCATGGTACTCCATGAATATGGTTCGTGAAGTTTAATTTTGAGTATGGACCATTGAGAATGTACTTCATTAAGATATATTATCTAGGGTGATATCTATCAACATTACTTCTTATGTTGTGGTGTTAGATCTTGCCTTAGTACTGGGGAGATTTCTGGATGATTTAAAGATAATTGTTGGTGATGGAAATGGGAAACCTGGAGATCAAAAATCAGTAGCTAGTAGAAAATGGTATAGTTAGGGATCCATTAATGTTATATGATTTCAGAGATCATCTTAGGGAAGTGGGGTATTGGATGTGCTAGAGGCTGTTGGGAGAGAAGCTGGATGTGCCTATTGTTTTGATATGTTTCCCCCGCCATTCCTATGAGGTCCGTGCTAAAATCAAGGAGATGGTGGCTATGGATAAGAGAAGATATATGAAGTGGAGGCTTAGAAACCAATGGATTATTCTATGAATTGAGGTATGATATTTCTCTTCTTAGCATAAGATATTTTATTGATATAAATAGTTACATGGGAATTTTTCTTTTCCACATCCCTTATTTGAGATGTGGAAATTCAAGTGGAACCATTACCTCAACTATTGCATCAAGAGACATATACTAAGAAATATTTTGTGATCACACAATTTTATCAATAGTGTATCATATCCCATGGAGGTGAAATATTTATTTGGGACCATTTAAAATCAATAATGAGGCCTTACGATGTCAGTCAAGGTACATACTATCTATACGTATTTTATATACATATTATATATTTCAAGTTGAGGATGTGTTGCATATTAGTAAATGGGATATGTTTTTCCTTCATTAGTGTGAATGAATCTTAGGTAGAGTAGGTTGGGATCATATGAAATATGAAACAACTGATTACTCATCAGTTGGAACGTATTATATTTGGATTACCAGATGTAATGAACATTAACATTCTTGTGGTTGTGGAAGAGTATGAGGACGTCTTCCATGAGGTTGATTTGGGATTACCTTCCATCCAATATTTTAATTTCAATATAATATTTATCCTTAGTAATACCCCTATATCCTTATTACTATATCATATGGCCCCTATAGAACTTTGGGAACTGAAGGCGAAGTTAAAGGATTTGAAAAAGAAGGTCTTTGTCAGACATAGAGTGTTACCATAGGCATCCCTAGTGATCTTCACCAAGAAGGATAATGGTATCTTATGATTATGTGGGAATTATCATATCATAAATAATGTGACTATTTAGAATAAATATGTAGTTCAAATAATTTAAGTATTCTATGACTAGTCGAAAGTAGAGAGGTGGTTCTCGAATATTGATCTAAGGATAGGCTATAACTAGAAACAAGTTCGAGATGATGACGTTCTGTAGATGGAATTTGTATGTCTCTATAGAAACCATCTTAATTGGTGATTCCCTTTAGTTTGATGAAGTACCTATCATTTATCATGGGACTTATGAACCAGATATTCCCAAAAAAATTAGGCCAGTTCACATTAGTCTTCATCGACGTCATCATTATGTACACAAAATTAGAGGAGAAGTACATGATATATTTTAGGATGGTACTATAAATTATTAGAGACGTTCATATTTATAGGAATCATTCAAAGTTTCAGTAATGTAATCTAGATCACAAATTCCTAGGAAATTTCATCTTAGATGTGTGAGTAGTAATGGGCCTAGTAAAGGTTGGGGAAGTGACAACTTCTAATCCACCAACGTGTGTGATTGGGATGCAAATAATACATTGTATAGAAGGTTACAACTGGAGGCTAATGCATGGTGTATTTATATTTCAACACTTTTTTCGTCTTTGAACTAATAGGGGTATCCTTTTAGGTGTCGAGAGAGGTTCCAATAGTCTTTTTAGGAGTTATGGTAGATCTTGATGATCACCCCTATATTGAGACTACAATATGAGGCTGTTGAGTATGTGGGGTTCTATGATTCCATTGGAATTGGGATTTTATGTGTTTCAAAGAAGTTGTATGAAGTGATGGATTATGTTCCTTAGAAGCTAAGTCCCCATGATCAAAACTATACAACCCACAATCTATTACTGGAAATAATGGTCTTCATCCTAAGGATGTGGTGAAACTACCTTATGGTTGAGTAGTTTATCATCTATTCTTACCATTTTAGTCTCAAGTATATATTATTATAGAAAGATATAAATCAAAAATACAAGGTATGTATATATTTTCTACATGACTATGACTTTGAGATAATTTTTACTCAAAAAAATTAGAACGTGGTGGAAGATGATATCAACATGATATTTTTTTCAGTTTTTTAAATGGTGTCAGAGAAGTTGAGATCCTTGTATTTGACATTTCTGGATGAGTATGTTTTACATTTCTTCCATTGTATAGTTTTTTCAGCTCCTCTTATTCAATGTGTTATGAAGTCTCACCCTTTAGATATTTGCTATGAGACTTTTTGTGGACAGGTATCCAATTGAAATACTCCTAATTGATTTCTCAAAGGAGAGGAGAACATCATCCTTTTCAATGAGTGGATGATGTTATTAGTGACACTTTTATAGAAGGTTCTAAGGGGATTCATAAATCCCCCAGATTAATACTTCTAAAAGGGAAAATGGTGTACTAGGACATTTGGTATTAGTTCTGGTGGCTAGGGATGAAGATGTGTTTAGATGAGTTTGTCTCTCAATGCCTTGATTTTCCATTGGTGAAGGATGAGCAATGGGTTCCAGTACGTTTATCTCACCCCCTTGAATAATTTATGTGCAAGTGGGATGGTATATAGATATATTTAATGAAAGGACATCAATGATTAGTTATATGTCATGATTTAATCTTGGTGATCATAGATCAACTCACCAAGTTAGACCACATCCTATCCCAACGAAAGTAGAGTTTAGTGGACATATCAGGAAACTTTTACATGGGGGAGATTTTAGGACATGGTGGAGTTCTCTTTATGATACTTTTTGATTATGTCATTCAATTAAAATCATGATTATAGGGTAGATTATTGTAGGTATTTGGGAATCATTGTTGACTGATAATGATGTTTTACCCCATAGAAAGGTAGTCATATTAATCAGAAAAATCATGTTTTAAAAGAAAACGTATCATGCCTGCCAGTCAGACTTTGGATTAATTTGTAGGAATAGCTACCCTTAGTGGAGTTTGTGAATAATTACAACTACCAATCCACCATTTGTATAGTACTATTCAAGACCTTGTATGGGATACATTTTGGGTCACTATTGTGCTTGACTGATCAACGAAAGTTAGCACTCATCAGTCTAGAGTTTTTAGAAACTATAACAGAGAAGGTGTAGATAATCTAATAGTGAATGATTATTACTCATAATTTTCAAAAGTCTTATGCAGATTGATGACATAGATCTTTTATGTTCGATGAGGGATACAATTTGTTATTTAATGTATCTTCTCAATGAGGATTTAATCTATTTGGTCTGGGTGGAAAGTTATCTTAATGATTAATTTCCACCCTCCAAGTCACTATGTAAGGATTAAAATGTGGTGTACTACTTGGCCCTATCATCACGTTTATATCGAGTCAATTATTTCATTAACTTTTCATGGATGAGGAGTTTTATTAATGACACATTACCTGATATTGATTGGGTGACATGGTCATTGTAGATAGATCTACATTCACTGAGTACCATTGAGATCGAGGATTAATGGGGGAGACTTCTCCATGGGCGAGGGATTCCTGTGGTGTGTGTTCAATGGAATCCAAAGAATATTCAAGATAGCATGTATGATCCAGAGAACCAAATGCAAACTCAATGTTCTAATCTTTTAGAGTATGTTTCATCTTTTCATTAAAATATCCATGTGGCTTGAATAATGTTAAAAGTAATGTTCTTCTTTTAGAACATTAGAATATTATAAATAATATTTTTCTAGATAGGCACAATGCTAGTATGAGAATCCAGGGTTTGTGGAGCCTCGATGTTGATATAATAAAAATATTAAATATATTATATCACATATTTTTTGTTTTTACAAAATAATGAATATCTATTGAACTTTGTTCCCTATAAGAAATAGGAGACCCACATTAAATATTAAATGATAGTTTTACCCAAGGTTTGATATAACAATTGTGTTGTTTGGAATGTTTTTAGGGGAGTTTAGGGGTAGAAAAATAATTAACTGAATTAATTAATTAATTTTTTTTTATCCTAGGAATAATTTATCATCTTCTTAATTGTGATAATGTAAAATCCCATGAGTTAACCACATAACCCTAGGGATGAGGTGGACCATAGAAGATAGTAGAGAGGGTGACATAGGAATCCTGGAGTAATGATCATTTTTTTAAGGAGTTTTCATCACCAATTGAGTTCATGGATCTCAACAATAAAATAGATCAAAATTTTTCTCCATAAAAATCGATCCAACATCAATACATGAAATTTTTTTCTATTTAATTAATCTATTTTTTTTTATTCCATGATAAACATGAATCAACACTTTTAACAAATATATTCGTGGGTCAATTCTTGATTTATCTTTATAGAATTATGAATTGACAATTTTTTGGTCAATGATTGATTATTCATTGGGTCGAATGTTTTATCTATTAAAAAAATGGATGCCAAATCAAATAATGGATAGAGTTTGTTTCTTAAAATTACGGTTTGTGCTTATCTCCCCTCATTCATTATGAATTTATCCTCAATCTTTTTGTTTGATATGTGGTTCTACAATACTTGTATGGTAATAATTGTGAAATCAGTCTCCAAAACAACATATCAATTTCTGTGTACAAATTTTTTATTTTTATCACAAATTAGTAATGATATGGTGTGATGGTAGATCAGGCATGGATTAGAGAACTTCCTTTCATAGGATTTGGAATTTGAAAATGTGGTGCGATAGATAATGATCCACAAACAAATTGGGGGGTTAGAATACAACCAATAATAATTATTTTTGTTCAATAAACCTTATATATGATTTACATTGTCAATTGTTTAGAGAAATTGATGGAAACAATGATGTTGATGAGACAAATGAAGTATATATTACATTCTATGAAAAATTGAGTTTCACAATGCTTAGTTTGGATAAACACACTCTACACAGACCCCCATTCCATGGTGGATAGAGTTTTATGTAGAGAAAAATATCACACACTGTGTGGGATGTGAACATGCCATGTGATCTTAATAGGAGACTATGTATATACCCATGGGTACATAGGAACATTCATGACTATATACATGGAAAAAATCATGTACATTCACATGGAATGAGTGATTAGACATAGAAATAATACTCAAGCATGAACAAATCTCTAAGATATAGAAAAGAACATGGTTATGACCAGTGCACATATTAATTTATTGGTTATGCATACATGGGATGATAGACATGGGCATCGAATTTGGTAGTTTTATACATAGCAGGAAACATCATGTACTCCCAATACACATTGTGTACTCCTTAAAAGGATTATTGAATCTCCCGTTATCTCTAGTCTAGATGGGTTATCAATATGTTACATTATATTTGTTGATCCTTATGAGGGTATAATGAGTCATTACTTTCAGAGAATAAGATCAGTGATCCCCTCTAATGGTTAGTTGGAGATAGATTTAGGTAACCCTTTTAGAATCCCATGGTATTATCTTCTATGTTTCTTCCATAGGATGGGTTAGGTATCCCTACATGTTATCACTATCCTATTGGGTTACTCCTAGTGGGGTTATGTATCTCCCAAATTTCTTGAGTTTTAATCCTTGTATATGTAACAACATTATGTAATATCTAGAAAGTAATTGTTTATGATGAGAACTGACAATCAAAACCTCTCAAATGAGCTCCATTAGTGTATGTAGGTCTCTAGGAGTGAGAACTCAAAGACAAGTTTTTTCTTGAATCATTGAGAGGAATGTTATATGGATGTTTGGTTAAAATATTCATTGAGTCTTGGTATATATCTTGAGTATGACTCACTTTATGTTATCCTTCCTCATGAACTAAATCTCTTTGACACTTTATGTTTGGGTATTTTCGGTGTACTACTATGTATGTTTATACTTGTGAAATGGTGGGTGCCCAAAGCCCAACTATTTAGGGATATTGATTACCATATCAAGTATACACTTAGCTATACATGATCTCAACATTCCATTATAGTGTATATTTTTATGCATCAACTATTGGAATGGTAATTTCCAAAGATTAATTATCATATTGAAAGGTTATACCAGATCCCAGGCTATAATAAGAACTTCTTGATACTAGGAAATTAATCTTAAATATATTTTCTATGGTCTAGATACATGTTACTGATTGGACACAATATATTTTTGACTATCGGGTGTTGGGGAATCATAAGCATTGAGACTTATTTCTAATGAAGTCCATACTATGTGATCTCTAGTAGTGAGATCATGAGGATTGACCATCCAATAAGAACATCACATGTTTCAGGTGTCATTTGATGTTCCTATCTATGATCATGTGTAATAGTATCCTGAATTGAGATCATTAATAATGTATGTCCTTTTATTTAATACTTTGATGCAAGATGAAAACCATGGAAATGAAGTCGTGGTGAGGTAGTTTGTGTTGGGTGCGTCGTTGGTGGCATGACATTGGTTGAATGGTCAAGAACTGTTTTGTTGCTTTAGGTTTATGGAAGTAATATATCTCAGGCCATGTTGATAAGGATGGAAGTACCTTTATAATACCCCAACCATGGCAGTAAATGTAAATCTTTCTAGATAAATCAACAAACAATAAAGAAAGAAAAGGGAGATGACATATGAGTGAGTCATGATTTATGAGATATTACAGAAAATGATATTATTTTACAAAGGCCATGTTCGTAGGTTGGTTTTTTCTACTATGACAATGCTTATATCTTCAGGGGACATTATGGGTTGCTATATCCCACTCTTGGTCTATGAATACTATTCACTGCAATCGAGATAAGGTCGTAGAGATCCACACACAATAGCGTATTCAAGAATCTTCCATATTAAGTCGAATAGATGTTTTGGACATGGTGGGACCCACCAATGGGGTCCGGGATTTGTCCAAGTTAAAACGATCACCAATGCAATAAATAAATTCATAATATTAAAGTTTAGAACAATGAGTGTTGAATTTATATATTAAATGTATTTACAAGTCTTAAGCAAATACATGAAAACTATTAATAGATCAATATTAAATATAATTAAGGTTCAATTAATATTCATGGGAATGAAGAGTCATATTTTTGGCTCAATTATTATCATTTAATAAATTTAATATATTACAAGTTAATTATAATAATATTTATGACTCAGTTTAGTAGTAATAAAATGTCGTTGATGGTACGTTAAGTATTCGGGGCCAACGAGGCTATAGAAGGTATTTTAATTAAACACTAAAAATAGAAGAGGATAGTATTTTTCCAAGTAATATTCATGATACTTTTCTCTCATATCCTCTCTCGCACGACTTAGAGAGAGAGGGTCTAGATCAAACAATCTCATATTGAGAACTCTCTCAGACATCACTAGCGAAATGATGTAGTGATCGTTGGAGCGTCAAAGGCATCGTCGAAATTCTGCGCATGCACCAGGATTACAACGAACTACACTTCCACAGATTTCTTGAAGCACGTGTCGATGATCTAGAGGATTTCGATGTTGAATTCTTTAATTTTGATCACCAACGCCAAGAAGACGCCATGTGCCGCCTCAGATATAAACCAGGTATTTTGTGGGTTTTTTTGTGATTAAAACTCTTCATGTGTGGTCCTCAGTTAAGATCGAGCTTCTTTTTACTGACGTCGACAAGTTTACATCAATTGTTAGTGGAACAATTTTAAAATCGCACATGATTGGGGTTCCGCTGCATGCCCAGTTGAGTGTGTGTCGATTTTAATCCAAATAAATTAAATTTTCATTAAAAAATATAGAGGGAATCAATACAGTCCCAACACCATAGACATAATCGGAATCAGATATTAGATGATCAGTCTGCACCCATCCAAAGTTTTTAATTCATACACGAGAATGAATTCTGGAGATGTTTCATATTTCAACAGGAAATATGGTGGGCGAAATACTTATTGAAAAATAAATTTTGATTTGATATGAATTTCATGAAATTAATTGAATTATTATAAAAATATTAAAATTATTTGGTTTTATTATTATAAAAATATGATGATTATTATTATTATTATAATATTATAATATTATAAATATTTTTTCAAACGAATTTTTTTTTGGAAAAAAATTGTAAAAAGAGGTGCAAGACCTACAAAGAAAGTCTTGAAAAAAATGGTTGGGAGACTGGAAAAGAACATCTGCTGCCAAACAAAAAATAAAAAAGGAGAGGAATTGGTGCCCCACGTAGAAAAGTGAAAAAAAAAACAAGAGGTGGGAGACCCAAGCAGGTCTCCCTCACACGGTGCACAGCGGCCCTACAGGGCCGCCTTTTACCTGCTGCACTCTAATGGTAGTGTTCCGCCTCGACGGACCAGTGACGCTACCCCGGGCCGCCCGACTCATCCCTCCTACAACTAGGAATCACCCCCTCCCATCCTAGGAACCCAAAAAACCATCCACCTCTTCTCCCACACCAGGCACACATCGTCACCTACGGCCCCCCTCCCTGCCCGTCCGGTAGCCACCCTCCATAGTGGAAGAACCAGCGCTGGCATCTGCCATCCCGAAGCATGTGATGCCCTACCGAAGACCCCGCTTCAGCCATCCACCAACTTGTGGAACATGGTGCAGGCCGCTGCACCCAGGTCCCCCTAGGTCGCCTCCCACCGTCTCTTGCACCAGTCCCACGTCCCAGTTTGAGTCCGGACTCCTGCCATTTGTGTACCGCTGACGCACGATAGCCACCACTCCCTGCACCAAGCCAGTGACGTTGTGCATGGGAGAATATCCCTCACAACCACTCTCTATATGAAATGCCACTCCCCTCCACAATGGACTGGTCTTCCTCCCTCGGTGGTTCCTTGCCCGTCCATGGACCTAAGCGGCTGCCTCCGTCCACATTTGCTTCCGCCTTGCGCGGATGCGGTCCAAGACCCTTTTCGACAGACTCCTTCAGCCCAGTCCGACAAAACCTCCACCGCGCCACTTTCAAGGTCACGCCACCTAACCATCAACCCCAGGCTGCCACCCTTGTGTCGTCTAATCTGGAGACCTACCACTTCGCCACAGACTCACCCCATTCTGGCCGCCGCCCTGTCCTCATAGCAAGAAGATAATTGAAACTGCCCCGACCTAGAACCCCCATGAATATGGTCAGTACCACCAAGATTGGGCCCGTGCCGGTTCACCCCATCCTGCAGAGGCCCTGCCCAAAGTTATATGGGCCTGATTCAATTTAATCAAAATTTAATTCAAATAATTAATTTAATTATAGTTGATAATTAAATTAATTTAATATTATTTTTTGGTTACTAAAATTAAGATGTATGATAATTAGTTTAATTTGGAGTTTAATTAAATTAATCAATTAATTTAATTTTAGTTTTAAAATTAAATTAATTAATTGAGACTGAATGCCATGCATATTGGATTAAAAATATGTGTGAATTTTTAATTAAATTTAATTCCATCTAATTTACATTTAATTCAAGTTTAATTTTTATTTTTCATTTAGTTTATATACACGAGTTAGTGCATATAGTGATCATGAGTTGGAGACTGACCAATGATTATATGGTGCTTGATTGTTTATTTAATTAATTATTTATTGTAATGTTTTTTTATAATTAGATTAATTAAATAAAAGAAGATATGTGTGTCGTCTCAAGTGTCATTATATGTATAAGGGTCTACGTACCCATTCTCAGAGTTTTATATTTCTACCCTGAGATCATCTCGCCTGCGTGTGAGTACTGATGTATAAAGTGATAGCGACGCACAAGACGAGAGTTGGATATATTGGATGAAAAGACATTACTATTCATGTTGTAAGCCATGCTAGTAAAGGTATTTTTCCTATGGTCTCGGTTGGTCTGTTATTCACTGAAAAAAATAAACCATTAGAACCATCTCATGATCAGGTGTTCATTTTTTTTCATGGTTTATTATTTTTGGCATGTGTTGTTTATTGTGAGATAACACTGTATAATAAAAAAACAAGCATTAAATATAAAACGAACATGTGATGAGATGAAATTTCTATTTCTTGCATGATCAGATGGGAGTGAAATCAAACAATACATGCTTATAAAAATAAAAAATGATTTCCTTCATCAAATTAAAAATAATAGAACCCTAAAAGATATATTAAGTTAAAATAGCCTTCTTTCATTCAAATTTTTGAAAAAACCAGCTATTTGTGGTGTCAGCCATGCCATAGTTGAGGGTACCTCCTACTACTTGGGAGTCCTTATAAGAATGATGAGTTGACTTAACTAAAATCGCAGCAAAGAAATATCTATATCTAGCTTGTTGTAAATTTAGAGGCAAGCGTTGAGTAAATCATGTTCTAATTTTAGAAGCTGGAACTTCACTCAACAAATTAAGGAACCGCAAGTTATATTGGTTAGCCAGTCAAAAGCCTACCTTGAACCCACAAAGTAGTGGTGTAGCCATAGCTTGAAGACTCTAGGGGGTGGGGGTTCAGGATCTTTTCCACTATAATACTGTAGCGATAATGTATTTTTCTACTAGCATAGTGGGTTCCTTGAATTTGATAAAATAGTGAGAGAAATTAAATGATTTATGTAATTAATCAAAATGTATTTACTTGTAATCAAGATAAAATGCACTAATATACTAATGTTTATTTTTGTAGTAAAATGGAAAATTATACAATATGTTTAAAACTATGATATTATATTAGACAAAGTAAATGACCACACAGGAATGAGTATCCAACAATAATATGTGTGCTTGGGTAGAGTATTATGATATTGGAAACTCAAGGTGTCATTTTCGGAAACACTCTTAATCTACCTCAAGAAGCGAGGGTGAAACTGTTTATAAGAGGCAAATGTACAAAGCATATGATAGTTATATCATTATTCTTTCATCAAAATCTAGTATTCGTTTCGATTGGTACACCAGGACATAGAAGATTTAAACATGAAGTCTCATCTCTGAGATGTTTTCAAGGAGAAAGAGAAAAAATGATATGAATAAGGTGATGTTACACCAGCATGTGTAAATTGAAATATTGACCATGATCCTTAAATGGATCCATTTCTCATTCCTTTTTCCACCCTTTACTAATTTTTCATTTCCAATTATAAAATGAACATGTATTGAAGAAACGCTTCATTACATATCCAGGTAAGGTTCTACATGTGAATATGAATATTAAAGACCATTTTATCTATAATTCTTATGGGGAATAAATTGAATGACAATGCGAAAAAACCAAATGGACATTAATTCCAATAGAACAATTTCCATGTACTTCAATTAATGAGGTATCAACAAAGGTTATTTTTATTGTATATTATAAAATAATACTATGGATATTTAAAAGAAATGTCATGATTTAAAGGGGAATGTTACCTCTTCTACATCAGGCTTGTTAATCAATTGTAATGTTTCAGTTTTATTAATTGGGTATTAAATACACCATGTAAGTGACATATGTGTGTTCTAATGCAGTAACCATGTAAGTATATAAACTTTTACCAGATGTCAGGTTTATTCTCTAAGTGGTTGTGAAAGGGTTATACATGGCTATTGGTGAGAAGTAAACGACTTCTTAATTTCCATGTGAAAGATTCCCATTGAAATATTATTTAGTACAACCACAAACATTAATATCATATGTCCTTGGATGCAAGAAGACATTCTTTAAACATTTTGAATGAATTTTGTTTTTGATAAACTCAATAACTAGTTCAGTAATACATGAATCATATGCAATTTGTGATGAATATAATTATAGGATTTTACCCAGTTGTGACTAGATTATTCTTTGTCATGTAATACAAAAAGTGGACGTCAAGAATATACCATGTATGGTATTTAGGCTCAGCACAACTAAATAATTTTGGTGTTATCGACGTCTTTAGTTTGGACAAAGGAGCCTTTGGAAATAAAGGTATTTCACAAAGATTTTGAAAATAGTTCAAAAAGAAAGAATAGATTATTCCTAGTATAAACTATAGGTTTATATACTTCATAAGATTCCTTTAAGTAATTATGGAACAAAAAAGTGAAGTATATACATGGTCAAGAGATATGAGGTTCTTTGGGTTGGGATACTGAAAAATATATTGACCAATAATTCATCAATCATGATAATGTATATAACACCCCAAGCTTCCATGGTACGTTTCCCTTTGAATAATGCAATAGCTTGCGTAGTACAGAACTTCGAGTTCTAACACACCATGACCAACCCAACTCTCCGTTATGAATACTAATACCAACTTTTTGAAATTTAATAAATTTTATTTTTCAAAATGGACTTTATTTTTGGATTCGGAATATCAAAATTATCTTAGGGTCAATTTTTTGTTTTTTTCTGAAAACATTGAATTTTTGATGAATAGTGAAAAACGCTTCGTTATTATTTAAAACTGAATTTTTATTTAAATAATTATTTTTTTATTAATATTTTTTTATGTAAAAATATATACATAATACCTATATATGTTCATTATAATTCATTGGAGTCATTTATTGACTTTTTTACCATCTTTTACTCACCTTCTAGGCACATTTGCAAATTTGCATAAAATATAATTTTACCACTTCTGTGAATTGAATTTCAAAACTCCTAGAGATATGTTTGATATCAGTATGTAAAATGTGGTTCAATAAGATGAAAATAATTTTTGTTGAATAGTAAATTTTCACTTTTATTTAACACAGTTAAAAATTAAATAGGGTAATTAATGGTAAAAATGATATTATAATTACACTAACACCTATTTTAATTATATTGGATAAGTGTATTTCGGCCAAAATCAACCTTAGAAATAAAATATGATCCTTTTGGTCTACTTGGATTAGATTAAGACAGTTATTATTATTTTATTCAAAGAAGAGTTAAATGTGTTAAATTAAAATTTTCATAACTAAAACATTTTTCATATAGGGTTATAAATAAGATAAATTCAACTAGAAATTTTCATTATAAAGCTAAAAAAATTTCCAACATTAGGGTATTTTATTTATAATTTTTAGACATTAAATAATAAAATTTATTTATCACACAATGATGATGCATTAAATACCTTTTTAATGAATGGTTAAATTAAATGATGTTATAAATATCCAAATAAATGTAAATTGAAACTTTTTATGAATTCCAATAATTTTAGATACTAGGATGACATTTAAGGGTTGATTAAATTTATTTTATTCTAAGTAATCATGTTTTTATGACTTCTACAAAAATCATTTACCAAATTGTATCAAAATTGAAATAAATGAGTTTTTAAGACAAATACTATATTATTAAATGATATAATAGTCTTAAAAATATACAGTTTAGTAAAAAGAATTATATAATAATAGATATATCATTAATGAACCACTTGGGGTTCACATGGAATTTAATTGTAATATTATTTACCATATAATATAATAATACAGGAATACATGTTAAAATTTAAACTATTTAACTAAGAGATAAATATAAAAGATAAGGTTAATATGGTGACCTAAACATTTCTAAAACCTATTAGTTGAGAGGTGTTTTACCCATAACAAGCGTATCCTCGAAATAAATCATTTTTGAGACATTATAAATTTAATGGTATCGTATAATAAAATCATATTTCCTACTTTTTCTTAAGTAGCACTCACCTTTATTATAAAAAGTCACTTCCCCTTCTCTCAAAATCACACCTACAATGCCATTTGGCTTGGCCAACCCCAACCCTAATATCCTCCATAATACACTTCCTTTGACCTATAGGCCTTAATTTGATAAAAAAACCAACCTTAGGATCCCTTTTGATCAACTCAAAAGCAAACACCTGAAGAAGTGGTAATAATTTCTCTACCTTTATTCAAAGTTCTTTTTTTCTTCCACTTCCTATTTATTTATTGTTTCCATACGAAAATAATAAAACCATTAAATTATAAATATTTTGATGTTATTATAAATATGGTACAACCATAATCATTATTCTATATGTCCTATTAATGACATGTCACCATATGTGTATACGTATAGCTTACCATCTCCACGTCGTGGTGTAGTTTGTTATTCCAACACTTCATTATTTGGATGGGTATAATAATGAGTATAAATGATGTAAATAATATATATAACATGTTAATGATTATGTGTATATTATATACCATCCAATTACATATGACTTCGCCATCAATATAATGATATTTTCTCTCATGCGTACGTACAAATTACTGTCTCCACGAATGCAGTGAAATTCATTCTCCATCGTAACCATTCAAGATTAATTTTCATTTCATGATTAAAAATTATTTTTAATATCATTCTGGATATGAATCAAATACATACTCTCCAGATCAAACATGGCATACGTAACCAAGCATATAAAGAAAACGAATCAGTTAAAAATCGAAACAATGATGCTACTTAAATATTATTAACAAAGCAATATTTTAAGATCATATATGATATCATATTTATGTATGTGATTCTTGTATAATTAAATAAAATTATTTAACTATTATATATGAGGTTAACATTCCCTAGACTAAGGAAAAGTTCATGTCAATAGTTAAATTTCACAATCTCTTTATTATCTCAGGTAGTTTATATGTGAGTATCTTATGAGACCTCTTTATCATCAAAATCCGTGTTTCTAAAAAATGTATTTCAATTTTTTTTACTATTTACTATAATATGGGTCACAGTCATTTATACAATTTTTTTTACTTTTTATAAAATGTTTCTATAAGAATATTTTTTTCATTTTCCAAATATGGTACTTTATGAACTTTTTGATGAATTAAGGTAAGAGTGTTTTTTAACTTATACGGTGGGTGAGGATATTTTCCACTATTATAACACCTTCTAAGATTCCCTTACAAGATTATAAGAACATTTTCAAAATAAATGTTTTCTTTTATAATTATGTGACTTTTAATGGATTTCAAAATATAAAGAGATATTTCTCTCAAATTGTTTTGATTTCATCTATGACAATATCCTTTGATGGATTTTACACTTATTTCATGTTGATTTATTATGATAGAATTTTCAAAATTTTATTGAATGTTTTGTGATATGTTTGAGTATGGATGAGGTATTTTTATACCATTGATGGTTTATAGTTAAAAGTATTAACATTTTGTTTCCTAGTTTTAATATGAATGTTTATGTTATGTTTCAACCTTTTCATATGATGAATGAATTGGACATAGTAAGTGACAGGTGGATCTCACTATAGCTCCTTAGGGAATCAGTTGGTCTTATGAGACAAACTAGTGTCTTTCCACAGGGCCTTGACAAAAAATAATTTGTAGTCATGACACAAGGCCTTCACTATGTGGTTATGATATCCGACATTATGAATTCCATCATTATAAAATTAGATATTGATATTACATGTGATTATTAGACTAGTAGAATATCCATGTGAATAAGAAAATGATATTATTAGATTTATTTTTTCCATATTATGCTGATGTTTAATTTTAGATGGCTTTTGATTTACTTTTATACATTTCCTTAAATATTTATGCTAATTTATGAAAGTTTCCTCAATATTCTTATCCTTACTGAGCATCTAATCACACCCCTTTCATTGTTTTATTTTTCCTAGGATGTGAAGAAGTAAATAATGATTAACCTGTAGGGATAGCCCAGGGATATGAGTGTGTTCAAGGGGGACACAATGGTGTTTTTCTTTATTTCATGATGTAAGGTAAAACTTATGTATTTATCTAGTACTTCCAAGGCTAATAAATTGATTGGTATTTTGAGACATGATTCCTTGTATCATGCCAATGATATGTAATAATGAAACGACTCTGTGTAACTAGGTTTAGGGTGTAATAGTTGGTATCAGAGGAAGTTTAGTACAAAACTTAGAAGCTAGATTTAGAAAAACTTTGGTCAGAGAACATTACCCTAAGATAGATTTTGAGGATTAGTATAGAAGAACTTCCTAAAATTTTGGTAATTTAGAGATTTTGTATGTTTTCCAAGAAATACATCCCTTTCTAGATATGAGCAGGTAGAGGCGGCTCTGAAACATATGTAATCCATGTAAGAATTTCCATCCTACTTAAGATAATTATAGTTGAGTTGGTGATGCAACTGTTTCTGATCAGCTTACCACCATAGTGGGACAAGTAACTTAGGTTAAGAATAATAACCTTACCCGTATAGAGCTCCCTGATCCACAATGCATACGGTCAATGTTATACCGCTTCATGAGGAAAGAACCACCAACTTTTAATATGACTAAAAATCCATTTGTAGTTGAAGAATGGATATGTTCTTTAGACAAAAAAAATTGCATGCTTTGGGGAGTAGCAAAAGGGAAAATGTTGTCATGGTAGTTTATCGCCTCACAGGAGATGCAGATCAATGGTGATCATTAATTAAAAACACAAAGGTGGATGAAAGAAGTTTAGAATATGTAACAGAGGGAGTTTAAAGATATTTTCATAGAAAAATACTTACCCCATGCCCATCGAGTAGATATGGAAAGACAATTTCTGAGTCTTAGGCAAAATGATGATGAGAATGTTGCAAAGTATAAGGCTAACTTTACAAGGTTAGCAAGGTGTGAAATAGTTTTTTTAAATAACCCAAGAAGTAATATTGATCGATTATTTGACGGGTTAAAACCATTTCTTCATAGAGAATTAGTCTCACAATCCTGCTTATTATATGAAGATATTGTCTCATGTGCTATCAATACAGAAAAGGAATTCTAAAAGTCTTACGACTTTAAAGAAAAGAAAGAGAAGATGAGATATACTAAACACTATAGAAATGGAAATAAGGGGAATAAGGGAAAAGTTGAATATATATCCTACTGTAAATGTGGGGAGAAACACACTGATACTTTCCTGAAGGGAATGAGAGTCTGTTACAAGTGTGGTGAAAAAGGCCACCAAGCTCATGTATGCAAGGGAATGAAAGAGACTATCAATATTGAATGAAAAAATTTCAGAGAAATGGGGAATTATTCAAATGAATGTCCTAAGAGCCAAGAAAAATTACCACAGAAAAGTAAAAGGGAGAAAGGCCAAGCTTATGCGATCACTACTACTGAGGTTGATGCTCTGAAAGACATAGTGGCAGGTAATTTAATGGTTTCCTCAAGTTTATCCAATGCTTTATTTGACTCTGGGTCATTGCATTGTCTAATATCTTCCCAGTTTTCTATGAAAATTAGAATTTTCCAATTTGATTTAATAAGTGAGTTGTTGGTCAAAACCCCTAATGGAAGTATCATTGTAATAAAGTTTTATGAATTAGTTCCCATCAGGGCATATAAATATTCATTATCTGCTGATCTCATCATCATACCCATGATATAATTTTATATAATCCTTGGTATGGATTGGATTTTGGACCATGATTCAAAACATTATTGTAAAAAGGAGGTTACAATTTTGGATGATGATAAGGAATACCTTATCCGTAGAGTAGAAACGTCACCATATGATTCTTATCTAGATCCACCAGCAGTAGCTCTAGTGAATTCAATTATTGGGGAGGAAGATAATGAAATAACTATGGTTGAGTAAAATAATTTTCCAATAGTGTATGTATCTACTATGAAATAATTTTTGATTTGTTTCTAGAGGATTTACCTGGACATCCTTCAGCACGATAAATTGAGTTTTCCATTGATTTAATTCATGGTTCAGGGCCCATATAGAAGACCCCATATAGAATAACCATTGTAGAATTAGTGGAACTAAAGAAACAACTAGAGGAATTAAGTAATAAGGGATTTATTCACCCTACTGTTTCTCCATGGGGATCCTATGTTCTTTCTGTTAAGAAGAAAGATATATATATGAGGTTGGGCATTGACTATAGGGAGAACAATGCTATAACAATAAAGAACATGTATCCCCTACCTAACATTGATGATTTATTAAACGAACTTCATGGAGCTCAATATTTTTCCAAGATTGACCTTATATCTGGATATCATCAGTTATGTGTGAAGTAAGAACACATTCCTAAAATAACATTTCGAACCAGGTATGGGCATTACGAGTTTATAGTAATGCCTTTTGGACTGACAAATGCACCCTCTATTTTCATGGATCTAATGAATAGTGTTTTCAAGGAATATATTGATGAATTATAGTAGTATTCATTGATGATATATTGGTATACTCAAAAAGATATAATGATCATGAAAATCACTTGCACACAATTCTGAAAACCCTCAGAGGAAATAAATTATATGGGAAGTTTAGAAAGTGTGAATTCTTACTTTAAGGAATTTCTTTTCATGCCAATATTATCTATAAGGATGGAGACTATATTGATCCTTCTAAGACAATAGCTTTACAAGAATAGCCAACACTAATGTGTATAACTAAGGTACTCCGTTTTATTGGTTTAGTAGGTTATTATCGGCATTTCGTACATAATTTTTTCTGATTTCCTAACCCATTAACCAAGACCACACATAAAGGGGTTATTTGGTTTTGGGGAAAATAGTGTGAAGAATGTTTTGAAGAATTAAAGATAATATTAGTCAATGATATTATATTGAATCTACCATCGGGGAATGATGGGATTGTTTTTATAGTGATGCTTCAAAGAAAGGACTTGGTTGTGTCCTTTTGAAGAATTATAGAATTATTTCCTATGCATCACGGCAGCTAAAAATTATTGAAAAAAACTATCCTACTCATGATATTTATTTTTCTTCTATAGTCACGGCTTTGAAGATATGGAGACACCTTATCTATGGTGAAAATGTGAGATATATGTCGGTCATAAGAGTTTGAAGTATATTTTCCCATAGAAAGAACGCAACATGAGGAAATAATGATTTATTGAACTACTCAAGGATTATTATTTTACTATACACTACCCCTCGGGGAAGGAAAATAAGGTGGAAGATGCTTTGAGCAGAAAGGAACATGGAGTTTTGAACAAGATGAGAGTTGAAAGGGATCTTATGTTCATTGATCTAGTAAAGATGGATATGGGAATAATCATGGAAGGTGAAACATCAACACTTTTTCAAATGGGTTTTAAACCATATTTACTAGAAAGGATAAAATGTTCTTAGACTGATGATGAGGAGTTTAAAAAAGAAAACTAAAACTATGAATGATGAGAGATTGATGGAATTCATATATGAAAATGGAATTTAAAAATTTGGGAAGAGACTATGGGTTCTTGATATACCAGATATGAAAAGCGAATTGTTGGATGATTCTCCTAGATCCAATTTCTCTATACACCCTGGTAGAACTAGAAAAAATAGAGATTTGGAGGAATATTTTTTTGTAGGATAACATGAAGAGGGGGATTGCTGATTATGTTTCAAGATGTATGGTTTTTCAATAGGTGAAGGCCGGAAGACAACATCCTAGAGGTGTCATGCAGTCTCTTCCTATACCTGAGTGGAAATGGGAGGATATTACAATGGGCTTTGTCATGGGACTACCAAATACTCCTAGATGGAATGATGCAATATGGGTCATTTTTGATCGTCTTACCAAGTCAACAAATTTTCCTATTATAAGAGAAGATTTACCACTTGCAAGTCTAGCAAGACTATATATTAATGAAGTTTTAAGACTTCACGCAGTACACCTATTGATTATTTCTGATCGTGATGCCAATTTTTCATCAATATTTTGGAAAAGTCTTCAGAAGGTCTTGGATACTAAACTTTATTTGAGAACTACATACCACCCTCAAAATGCTGGACAATCAGAACGAACTATTCAAACCTTAGAATACATTTTGGGGTCTTTATCAGTTGATTTTCAAGGTATGTGGGATAAGTATTTACCTCTTGTATAATTCTCTTATAACAATAGCTTCCATTCAAGTATTCATATGGCACCACATGAAGTGTTATATGGAAAGAGATGTCGCATACCAACGTTTTGGGATGATGTTGCTGAAAGAAAACTTGTAGGGTAAAAAATTGTTGAGGAAACAATGGAAAAGTTGAAGGTTATACAAACCCACATCAAAGAAACTCAGAGTAGGAAAAAGAGCTATGCCAATAACTAAAGGAAGGATTTGGAATTTCATTTAGGAGATCATGTTTTCTTGAAGGTATCACAATGGAAGGGTGTTATACGTTTCAGTAAGAAGGTTAAATTGAGTCCTAGGTACATCAGACCTTTCAAAATTCTAGAACGATTTTGAGTTGTAGCTTATCGTTTAGAAAATCTTCTAACTCTCCCCAAAGTTCATGATGTGTTCCACGTATCACTGTTGATAAAATACATTCTTGACCCAACGCATGTACTCACCTATAAATAAATATAATTGGAACTCGACTTGTCTTATTGAAAAGATCCCATTAGAATTCTTGATACCATAGAACATGTGTTCAGAAACCCGATGACTCGTCTGGTGAAAGGTCTATTGAAAAACCTTAAAATGGAAGAGACGATGTGGGATCCTAAGGAACTTATGATGAAGAACCACCCAAATCTCTTTATATTGTAGTAATCTAGAAATTTCAAGGACAAAAATATTTGAATAAGGGGAGAATGTAACACCCCAAGCTTCCATGATATGTTTCCATTTGAATAATTTAATATCTTGCGTTGTACGCAACTTTGAGTTCTAACACACCACGACCAACCAAACTAGTCGATATGAATTGTAATATCCACTTTTTGAAATTTGATAAATTCTATTTTTCAAAATGTACTACATTTTTGGATTTGGAATATCAAAATAATCTAAGGGTGAATTTTTTGTATTTTTCTGAAAACTTTCATATTTTGATGAATAGTGAATAACACTGCGTTATTATTTAAAAGTGACTTTTTATTTAAATAATTAAATATTTTTTTTAAATTTATTTTATGTAAAAATAGATAAATAATACTTATACATGATCAATGGAATTCATTGGAGTCATTTTATAATAATATAAAATATATAATTTTTTATTGACTTTTTTACTATTTTTACACACCTTCTAGGCGCATCTTCAAATTTTCATAAAATGTAATTTTATACTTTTGTGAATTGAATTTCAAAATTCCGAGACAAAAAATTGATATCAGTAAGTAAAATGTGGTTTAATAGAATGAAAATATTTTTTGGTGAATAGAATCTTTTGACTTTTATTTACCACAGTTAAAAGTAAATAGGGTAATTAAAGGTAAACATGATATTATAATTACCATAACATAGGTCTTAATTCTATTGTATAAGTGTATTTCGGCCAAAATCATCCATTGGAATAAAATATGATCCTTTTTTCCACTTAGATTAGATTAAGACATTTATTATTATTTTGTTTAAAGAAGTGTTAAAAGTGTGAAATTAAAATTCTCATAACTAACAAATTTTTAATATAGGGTTCTAAATTGGAAAAATTAGACTATAAATATTCATTAGAAATATAAAAAAATTTCATACTTAATGGGATTTTATTTATAATTTTTAGACAATAAATAATTAAATTTATTTATGGCACAATGATGATACGGTAAATACATTTTTAATGAAAGGCTTAAATAATTAATGTTATAAATGTCCAAATAAATGTAAATTGATACTTATGATGAATTACACTAATTTTAGATATTAATATAAAATTATAGGGTTGATTTAATTAATTTTTTTTCGAAGTAATCATGCTGTTATGACTTCTAAAAAAATCAATTACTAAATTGGGTCGAAATTAAAATAAATGAGTTTTTAGAACAAATCCTATATTATTAAGTGATATAATAGTATTAATTATATTAGGTTCGGCCATAGGGCTTATATAATAATATATATATTATTAATGAAACACTTTGGGTTCTATTGTCATTTTATAGTATTATTATTAACAGTATAATATAATAATTCAAGAATACATGGTAAAAGTTAAACTATTTAACTAATAGTTAAATCTAAAAGATAAAATTAATGTGGTGACCTAAACCTATCTAAAACAAATTTGTTGAGAGGTTTTAGATTCAAAACCACATAAACCTTTAAATAAATAATTTTGGAGCCATTATAAATCAAATAATATTGTATAATAAAATAATATTTCATGCTTTTCCTAAAGTGACCCTCACCTCTATTATAAAATGCTACTTCTACTTATCTCAAAACCACACCTCCAGATCCATTTGTCTAGGCCAAAACCATCCCAAATATCCTCCAAAATACCCCCCCCTTTGAACTAGAGGCCTTACTTTGATCAGAAAGCCAACCTAAGGAGACCTTTGGAGAAACTCAAAAGGAAACACCCAAAGAAGAGGTAATAATTTCACCACCCTTTTTCAAAGTTCCTTTCTTCTTCCACTTCCTATATCTTTGTGGTTTCCATACCAAAATAACATCTTTATTACCTTATACATACTAATATATTATTATAAATATTTTACAACCATATTCATTATTCTATCCATCATATGAATGGCATGTCACCATACGTGTGTATGTACAGCTTACCGTCTCCATGTTTTGGGGTAGTATGTTATTCAAACACTTCATTATTTAGATGTGTTTAATAACGAGTATAAGTATTTTAAATAATAAATATAACATGTTAATGATTCTGTATATATGATATACCATCCAATTACATATTATTTTTTTATCAATAAAATGATATTGTTGCTCATGTGTATGTATGGATTACTGTCTCCACAAACGCGATGAAATTCATTCTCCATCGTAACCATTCATGAATAATTTTCATTTCACGATTAAAAATAATATTTTAATAAAATTCTGGATATTAATCAAATACATCCAATCTATATCAAACATGTCTTACATAACCAAGCATATAAAGGAAAATGAATTAGTTAACACCCAAAACAATGATATTACTGAAATATTATTAACATAGAAATATTAGAAGATCATATATGATATCATATTGATGTTTGTGGTTCTTTTATAATTTAACAAAAAATAATTTAACTAGAAAAAAAAGGGTAACGTACCCTTGACCAAGGAATATTACAATGTAAGGGTTTAATTTCACAATCACTTTATTATCTGAGTTTGTTTATACGTGAGTATCTCCTAGCACTTATTTATCATCCACATTCATGTTTCATTAAATTGAAGTTCATAACAGTTTTAGTATTTCTATAATATATGTTAAAGTCATTTATACCCTTGTTTTAATTTTAATAAAATGTTTTTAAAGGATTATTTTCATCATTTTCCAAACAAGGTACCTTATGACCATTTTGAAGAATTAAGGTAAGATTGTTTTTTATCTTATACGGCGGGTGAGGATATTTTATGTCATTATAACACCTTCGAATCTTACCTTACATGAATATAAGAATATTTTCAAAATAAATGTTTTCTTTTATAATTATGTGACTTTTAAATTATTTTAAAATAGAAATAGATATTTCTCTCAAATAGTTTTGATTTCATCTATGTAAACATCCTTTGATGTATTTTACACTTATTTGAAGTTGATTTAATATGATACAATCATCCATATTGTATTGAAGGTTTTTTGATATGTTTGACTGGGTATGCATTATTTTTATACCATTCTTGGTTTATAGTTAAATTATTAACATTTTGTATGTTCATTTTAATAAAAATGTTTATGTTATGTTTCAATATTTTCATATGATGAATGCATTGGTGTAACACCCGAGATTTTTATGAGTAATATTTTTTTCAAAGGAATCTTTCACTACACACTTGCTTGGCTTACTTTACACGCAATCGCGACCTTCCTCGATAGCTTGCGTCGTATGCAATACCGAGTTTCACTAAACAACGATATGCTATTAAAATATTATTAAAAATAGCCGTTATGAATAGTAATAACAACTTTTTGAAATTTTATAAATTTTATTTTTCAAAATGGACTTCATTTTTGGATTCGGAATACCGAAATTAGCCTAGGGTGAAATTTTGGTATTTTTCTGAAAAATTTCAATTTTTGATGAATAGTGAAACCACTAAGTGGTAGGTTAAAAACTGAATTTTGCATAAAACTTAATTTTACCGCTTCTATGAATAGAATTTCAAAAATCCGACAGACACGGTTGATATCAGTAAGTAAATCGTGGTTCAATGAGATAAAAATAATTTTTTGGTGAATAGTAACTTTTTACTTTTTTTTACCGCGGTTAATAGTAAATAGGGTAACTAAGGGTAAATATGATATTACTATTACCCTAACACATGTCCTAATTCTATTGGATAAGTGTAATTCGACCAAAAACAAACTTAGTAATAAAATATGACCATTTAGGCCCACTTGGGTTAGATTAGGACATTTATTATTAATTTATTTAAAGAAGGGTTAAAATAGTTAAAATCAAAGTTTAATAAGTAAATAATTTTTAATATGGGGTTATACATAAGATAAATTCGACTATAAATATTCATTAGAAAGCTAAAAATATTTCCTACATAATGGTATTTTATTTATAATTTTTAGACAGTAAATAATTTAATTTATTTATGACACAATGATGATGCAGTAATTATCTTATTAATAAAATATTGACATAATTGATGTTATAAACACCAAAATAAATGTAATTTGAGACTTTTTATGAATTCCACTAATTTTATAGGTTACTATGATATATTAGTGTTGATTTAATCAACTTGTTTCGAACATATAATTCTGTTATGACTTTCAAAAAAATCATATATCAAATAGTGTCAAAATTGACACAAAATAGTTTTTAAATCAAATATTATATTATTAATTGTTATTTTATTCCTAAAAAACTAAGGTTCGGCCAAATGACTTAGATAAGGATATATATATTAATAATAAATAATTTGGGGTTCGTTTGGCATGTTATAGTAAGTGTATTAACCATATAGTGAAAGAAAACAAAAAGACATGGTAAAAGTTAAATTATTTAACTTAGACTTAAATCTAATTGATAAGGTTAAAATAATACCCTAAACTTGTCTAAATCCTATTGGTTGATAGGATTTCGACCCATCCCCACTTTAGCTTCGAAATAAGACCCTTTGGAACCATTATAAACTGATTTTGACTTTAATATAAAAAAATATTTTGAGATATTCCTAAGGTGCCCCTCTCCTCCCTTATAAAAGGGCACCTCCTCCCCCTCCTCCTCACACCAATTTGAGCACTCAAGCTCGGCCAACCCCTTACATTTTCTCCTCTCCACTTCCCTAGAATAATCCTAGAGGTCCTGGTCTTCTTCAAAGACCAATCTTAGTTCCCTAAGTGGAGGATTCAAAGAGGCGTTCCAAAGAAGAGGTAATATCCATTACCGATCTTTTCAATTTCTTTCTTCTTCAACTTCTTCTTCTTTAGTTGTTTCATTATAAAGTAATAACATCAGTATTACTTACATACTGATATGTTATTATAAATATGAAACAACCCTAATTCACCTTCTATCCATCCTACGGAAAAATGAAATCACCGCACGTGCGTACGTACGGAATACCGTCTCCACGCCGTGGTGTAATCTATTTTCCACCACCACCTTACAAGGATGGGTATAATGGTGTAATGAGTAACTATTTATGATTATTATAAAGTAATATTGATACTGAAATAATATATATATATACTCAAATACAATTCCATGATCATAGGAACGATATCATCACTCGTGCGTACGTACGGAATACCGTCTCCACGATGTGATGCGACTCGTTCTACATGATCGTCATTACATAGTAATTATATAAATGAATTTAATGAATAAATATGATATATGTTACACTAATACCATTCTGGATATAAGGTATCTATAACCTTAAAAGTAGAATAAGAATTTATTCGGCAAAACACGCATAAGAACAAAAGGCAATAAAGACCCGAGTAACAAGTAACAATGAAATATTACTAACAAGAAGCTAAGAATATGACCATATATGATATCATATCAATATGTATGATTCTGGAATAAGTCAATAGCATTATTTAAACCATTATACAGGAGATTCAGACACGTACAAAGCAAATCGGACCTAAGGTAAGGGAAATGTCACAATATCATTTTATCCGAGATTGTTTATACTTTGGTATTTACTGGGGTGTATTTTATCATCCACATCCATGTTTCCCCAATATTTAATATTTATATCCTTCTACAATAGTTTATATCAAATTTTACCCTTCGGTGAGATTTTAGTAAAAGATATGAAAGGAATCTTTTGGCGTTTTTCGTACGAGGTACTTTTTGACTTTTCCGACAAAAGTACGAGAAGAATGTTTTTTTAACTTATACGGCATGAATGGATTTTTAAAACATTATTTCCAAGAAGCTTCCTTTAAAAGTTTTCAAGCTTATTTTTAATCAACTTCTTTTAGATTAAAATTGTATGACATGTTAAGAGAGGAAAAATGTATTTGAATTAGAAAGGATATTTTCCTCAAGAATGGAGTTCAAATGTTTTATCAAAATTATTTTCCATCTAAGATAATATAGGGTTCTGTTTTTATCCCTATTATTACATTGATTTGATTATGTTTTGAGGGAATTATTTTTATGAAGTCATTTACCTAAATGATTTGTTTTATGATGTCATGATGTTTCAAGAATCCCATTTTTGTTACATGTGTTATGCTATGATGTATGGTTTATGATTATGTGGCACACATAAGAAAGGATTAATTATAAGATGGGTGGGACCTATATCTCCATCCAATGCATTGGGTAAAGATTTTATATCTCATGAGATAGACATGGCTGGAACGGTAGGTTATACCGATTCAGTGAAACAGGACTGGAATGAGGGTGACTCGGTTCAGAAAGGGACTTTGTCCACTAAGATAGTCTTGGCAATGAGTCATGACTAACAAGAAATGATTTTCCATGATTATGTGTGCATTCCACAAAGTTTCAAGTTTCATGTTATGATTATGGGGATCTCATTTTCACTTCTATGATTTATTCCATGTTAATATATTATGATCTCTTTTGCAGGTTATCATTTTCAAAAAGATATGATATGATTTTTATTTCTTTTATTTGCCCTTGCTGAGCATTTGAGCTCACCCTTTTATGTTTTCTTTTCCCCAGGTCAGGAAGATGAATATTAAGTAGAATATGCTAAAAGGGACCCTAGATATGATGGAATAAATGGGAGACACTGTAGAAGATTTATGAACCAGTTGTTTATGTTTCCCAGTTTCTAAAGACACTATACCTATACGGTCCTTTCTGGTTTTGTCATATGTTGTAATAAGTGTGCTTCAATTTTGAAGTATTAACAATGTATGTAAAGTATGGGTCGTTATAGTTGGTATCAGAGGAAAGGTATAGTCAACCTTTGGAAACTAGGATGTGAAAGTCTTAGTAAGAACCCTAAGGATAAGTCTAAGCATAGAACACAATCTTAGTGTTTTAGAAATGGCCATGAATAACCTAGGATAAGACCTTAAGCATGAAAATTTTATCCTTGATTATGTGGTTTTCCTATTATAATTAGTGTTTCTCACACTATTCTTCTTGGTTTTAGTCAATGGCTGGAACCCGAAGGAACTGTGTTAATGCGGAATGCGATGGGCAATGCAATGATTGTCCCCCTGAGCAACCCAACGATATGGGAGCTGGAATGAAAAATCTTGTAGCCATGCTCACACAACTTTCTCAAGCTATGAATCATACAGGACTTCCAAACGAGCAAAGGAAGGAGCAACATTCTATTGAATCCTTCACGAGGCAGCGTCCACCTTCTTTCAGCGGGTCTACTGATCCATTAGTTGCTGAACAATGGATTAGTACTACTGAAAAGATATTTTCAGTTCTTTAATGTTCTGAACATGATAAAGTCATCCTAGCAGTGTATCGTTTGGAAGGAGATGCTGATCAATGGTGGAATCTTATTAAGAATACGAGGCAAAGGGATGAAATTGAGTCTATGGAATGGGACGAGTTCAAGAACTTATTTTTTAATAAGTACTTCCCTCGTATTCTCCGAACAAAGATGGAGAAAGAGTTTCTTGAACTGAAGCAAAGGGATGATGAATCTGTTGGTACCTATGAAGCAAATTTTACAAGACTTGCAAGGTACGCTTCTGGTATTATTATCCAACCTGAGAGTAAGATCGATCGATTATTTAGTGGCTTAAAACCAAGTCTTTGAAGGGCGTTAGCCATAAGGGACTTCAATAGCTACGAGGAAATCGTTCGATGTGCTCTCAAAGTCGAGATGGAGATTGGAGTAACCCATCAGTCACATGGGTTTGATAAGAATAGGAAGATGGAATTAAAAGGAAAATCTAAAGAGCACACTGAAAAGAAGATGAGATTTCCCTTATGCTCAAAGTGTGGAAAGAAACATGGAGGGAGTTGTCTTAAAGGTACAAGTAAATGTTTTAAATGTGGAAAGGAAAGTCATCGGGCATTTGAATGCCGCGACAATGGGAAGAAGATGTCTAATGATGAAAACAAAGGAAGGGATACACAGAATGAACCTACTACACTTCAATGTTTCAAGTGCAAGGAGATGGGGCATTATTCCAATCAATGCCCAAATCCAAGGGTTGATGATGATGGTCGACGTCAACAAAATCTTAAGGCTAAAGGCAAAGGAAAGTCACATGCAATTTCTATCAGCGATGTGGAGTACGATAACGAAGTGGTGAAAGGTACACTTACCATCCACTCTAAAGTAGAAAATGTTTTGTTTGATTCTGGATCCACCCACTCTTTTATTTCTAAAGAATTTTCTAAGGGTATCACCGTATTACCTCAACAATTAGATGTTGAGTTAGCTGTGACAACACCTAATGGCACAACAGTCGCATCAAAAGTTTATAATTCTTCTCCGATCGAAGTTTGTGGGAAAGTGCTTCCTGCAAATCTTGTGATCCTTCCTTTAGTGGAATTTGATGTGATTCTTAGCATGGATTGACTTTCTCTACATGGATCTCATATCAATTGCCAAAGAAGGGAAGTCACATTTCATATTCCAGATCAATCTACGATCGTCTATCAATGCAAGGATGAACATAACCTTCCAGTGGAAATTTCTTCCATCTTATGGGTATTGATTCAACTAAATGAAGGTTATTTATCTCAAATGGTTGGTGAGAAACTTACGATTAAGAATATGCCCATCATACGGGAGTTTGATGATGTCTTTCCGGAGGAATTACCAGGTCTTCCACCAAATCGTGAAGTTGAGTTTTCAATAGAACTCGTACCGGGTGCTTTGCCTATTTCAAAGACACCTTATAGAATGGCCCCAATTGAGTTGCAGGAATTGAAGAAGCAACTCCAAGAGAATCTTGATAAGGGATTCATACGCCCTAGTGCGTCACCTTGGGGAGCACCTGTTCTATTTGTTAAGAAGAAAGATGGATCAATGAGACTCTGCATTGATTATCGAGAACTTAACAAGATCACTATCAAGAACAAATATCCTCTCCCACGCATTGATGACTTATTTGACCAACTACGCGGAGCTCAATACTTTTCCAAGATTGATCTTCATTCAGGGTATCATCAATTAAGGGTCAAAAGGGAGGATATTCAAAGACGGCTTTCCGTACAAGGTATGGACACTATGAATTTATAGTGATGCCATTTGGTCTTACTAATGCCCCTGCTATCTTCATGGATCTAATGAATAGAGTCTTTAGAGACTGTCTTGATCAATTTGTGGTAGTCTTTATAGACAATATTCTTGTCTATTCAAAGAGCAAGGAAGAGCATGAAGATCACTTGAGAAATATATTGAAGACCCTGAGAAAGGAGAAGCTTTATGCCAAATTTACCAAGTGTGAATTTTGGCTTCAAAAAGTTGCATTTTTGGGTCACATAATCTCAAAAGAGGGGATATCTGTGGATCCAGCAAAAATAGAGGTTATCGAAAGATGGTCAAGACCAACAAAAGTAACTGAGATCCGAAGTTTTCTTGGTTTGGCTGGATATTATCGACGTTTTGTAAAGGATTTTTCACGATTATCTAATCCACTCACCAAGTTGACTCGGAAAGGAGTTAAGTTTGTCTGGACGGAAGAATGTGAAGAGAATTTCAAGGAGTTGAAAAGAAGGTTATCCAGTGCACCTGTGCTCACACTACCTTGTAGTGGAGAAAGGTTTGTGATATACAGTGATGCATCCAAGAAGGGATTGGGGTGTGTTCTTATGCAAAATGATATGGTGATAGCTTATGCCTCACGACAGTTGAAAATCCATGAGCAAAATTACCCAACACATGATTTGGAGTTGGCTGCGGTAATCTTTGCATTAAAGATTTGGAGGCATTACCTTTATGGTGAAAGGTGTGATATTTATACTGATCATAAAAGTTTAAAGTATATTTTCACACAAAAGGAGTTGAATATGCGTCAAAGAAGATGGTTGGAGCTGATTAAGGATTATGACTGCTCAATCCATTACCACCCTGGGAAAGCAAACAAGGTGGCAGATGCATTAAGTCGACAAGACCATGCTAGTTTATCCATGATGAGGATCACAAAAGATCCAATATTTATAGATTTACAAAGGATGGATCTTGGAATTATAATGGAAGGGGAAAAATCTTATCTTTCTCAAATGAATGTTCAACCATCTATACATGTGAAGATTAAAGAGGCACAGAAAGAAGATGTAGAGTTACAAAAGAAGGTGAGAAATTTTCCTGAATTCAACCTTGATTGTGATGGGATAATAAAGTTCAGGAATCGGGTTTGTGTTCCTCCCATCCCCGAATTAAAGAAGGAGCTGCTGGATGAGGCTCATAGTTCATCATTCTCTATTCATCCTGGAAGCACGAAGATGTATAGGGACCTGAAAGAGTACTTCTGGTGGGATGGCATGAAAAGAGATATTGCTGAATATGTCTCTCGATGCTTGGTTTGTCAACAAGTTAAAGCTGAGAGACAGAAGTCTAAGGGGATGTTACAACCATTACCCATACCCGAATGGAAATGGGAAAACATCACTATGGACTTTGTCATAGGACTTCCTAAAACATCCAAAGGCAATAATGCTATTTGGGTCATAGTTGATCATCTTACAAAGTCTACACACTTCATTGCTATTAGAGAGGATTTCTCTCTAGATCAGCTTGCCAGGATATATGTAAAGAAAGTGGTAAGATTGCATGGAGTACCACTTTCTATTATATCTGATCGGGATCTGAGATTTACCTCGAAGTTCTGGAAAAGTCTTCAGCATACTCTGGATACAGAGTTGAGTTTCAGCACTGCTTATCATCCCCAGACAGACGCTCGGTCTGAAAGAACAATTCAAACCCTAGAAGATATGTTGAGAGCTTGCTCTATGGATTCCAAAGGAGGTTGGGATCAACACCTACCTTTGGTGGAATTTTCTTATAATAATAGCTTTCACTCCAGTATTCAGATGGCTCCTTATGAAGCTCTCTATGGAAAGAAATGCAGGACTCCAACTTGCTGGGATGAAGTTGGGGAAAGAAAGCTATTAGGACCTGATCTCGTTGATGAAATGGCAGAAAAGGTCAGATCTATTCAACAACACATAAGAGCAGCTCAGATTCGACAGAAAAGTTATGCCGACAACCGAAGAAAAGACCTAGAGTTTGAAGTGGGTGATAAAGTGTTCTTACGAATATCTCCCTGGAAGAGGGTTATGAGATTTGGAAAGAAGGGGAAGTTGAGCCCTAGATATATAGGTCCTTTCGAAATACTGGATCGTGTTGGGAAGGTAGCTTACCGATTGGCGCTTCCACCGAATCTCTCTCAAGTTCACGATGTGTTCCATGTATCTCTCCTGAGAAAGTACATACCAGATCCTTCACATGTACTCAGCTCAGAAGTTGTACCGCTGGAGCAAGATCTTTCTTATGAAGAACAGCAGATAGAGATTCTGGATCGTAGCGAAAAAGTCCTACGAAACAAGACCACTTGCTTGGTGAAAGTTTTATGGAGGAACCACCAATTAAAAGAAGCTACATGGGAGCTTGAGGATATGATGAGGGAGAAGTATCCTCATCTGTTTGTTACAAAGTGACGAATTTCAAGGGAGAAATTCTTTTTAAGGGGGGTAGAATGTAACACCCGAGATTTTTATGAGTAATATTTTGTTCAAAGGAATCTTTCACTACACACTTTCTTGGCTTACTTTACACGCAATCGCGACCTTCCTCGATAGCTTGCGTCGTACGCAATACCGAGTTTCACTAAACAACGATATGCTATTAAAATATTATTAAAACTAGCCGTTATGAATAGTAATAACAACTTTTTGAAATTTTATAAATTTTATTTTTCAAAATGGACTTCATTTTTGGATTCGGAATACCGAAATTAGCCTAGGGTGAAATTTTGGTATTTTTCTGAAAAATTTCAATTTTTGATGAATAGTGAAACCACTAAGTGGTAGGTTAAAAACCGAATTTTGCATAAAACTTAATTTTACCGCTTTTGTGAATGGAATTTCGAAAATCCGACAGACACGGTTGATATCAGTAAGTAAAATGTGGTTCAATGAGATAAAAATAATTTTTTGGTGAATAGTAACTTTTTACTTTTTTTTTACCGCGGTTAATAGTAAATAGGGTAACTAAGGGTAAATATGATATTACTATTACCCTAACACATGTCCTAATTCTATTGGATAAGTGTAATTCGACCAAAAACAAACTTAGGAATAAAATATGACCATTTAGGCCCACTTGGGTTAGATTAGGACATTTATTATTAATTTATTTAAAGAAGGGTTAAAATAGTTAAAATCAAAGTTTAATAAGTAAATCATTTTTAATATGGGGTTATACATAAGATAAATTAGACTATAAATATTCATTAGAAAGCTAAAAAGATTTCCTACATAATTGTATTTTATTTATAATTTTTAGACATTAAATAATTTAATTTATTTATGACACAATGATGATGCAGTAATTATCTTATTAATAAAATATTGACATAATTGATGTTATAAACACCAAAATAAATGTAATTTGAGACTTTTTATGAATTAAACTAATTTTATAGGTTACTATGATATATTAGTGTTGATTTAATCAAATTGGTTTGAACATATAATTCTGTTATGACTTTCACAAAAATCATATATCAAATAGTGTCAAAATTGACACAAAATAGTTTTTAAATCAAATATTATATTATTAATTGTTATTTTATTCCTAAAAATCTAAGGTTCGGCAAAATGACTTATATAAGGATATATATATTAATAATAAATAATTTGGGGTTCGTTTGGCATGTTATAGTAAGTGTATTAACCATATAGTGAAAGAAAACAAAAAGACATGGTAAAAGTTAAATTATTTAACTTAGAGTTAAATCTAATTGATAAGGTTAAAATAATACCCTAAACTTGTCTAAATCAAATTGGTTGATAGGATTTCGAACCATCCCCACTTTAGCTTCGAAATAAGACCCTTTGGAACCATTATAAACCGATTTTGACTTTAATATAAAATAATATTTTGAGATATTCCTAAGGTGCCCCTCTCCTCCCTTATAAAAGGGCACCTCCTCCCCCTCCTCCTCACACCAATTTGAGCACTCAATCTCGGCCAAACCCTACCATTTTCTCCTATACACTTCCCTATAATAATCCTAGAGGTCCTGGTCTTCTTCAAAGACCAATCTTAGTTCCCTAAGTGGAGGATTCAAAGAGGCGTTCCAAAGAAGAGGTAATATCCATTAACGATCTTTTCAATTTCTTTCTTCTTCAACTTCTTCTTCTTTAGTTGTTTCATTATAAAGTAATAACATCAGTATTACTTTCATACTGATATGTTATTATAAATATGAAACAAACCTAATTCACCTTCTATCCATCCTACGGAAAAATGAAATCACCGCGCGTGCGTACGTACGGAATACCGTCTCCACGCCGTGGTGTAATCTATTTTCCACCACCACCTTACAAGGATGGGTATAATGGTGTAATGAGTAACTATTTATGATTATTATAAAGTAATATTGATACTGAAATAATATATATATATACTAAAATACAATTCCATGATCATAGGAACGATATCATCACTCGTGCGTACGTACGGAATACCGTCTCCACGATGTGATGCGACTCGTTCTACATGATCATCATTACATAGTAATTATATAAATGAATTGAATGAATAAATATGATATATGTTACACTAATACCATTCTGGATATAAGGTATCTATAACCTTAAAAGAAGAATAAGAATTTATTCGGAAAAACACGCATAAGAACAAAAGGCAATAAAGACCCGAGTAACAAGTAACAATGAAATATTACTAACAAGAAGCTAAGAATATGACCATATATGATATCATATAAATATGTATGATTCTGGAATAAGTCAATAACATTATTTAAACCATTATACAGAAGCTTCGGACACGTACAAAGCAAATCGGACCTAAGGTAAGGGAAATATCACAATCTCATTTTATCCGAGATTGTTTATACTTTGGTATTTACTGGGGTGTATTTTATCATCCACATCCATGTTTCCCCAATATGTAATATTTATATCCTTCTACAATAGTTTATATCAAATTTTACCCTTCGGTGAGATTTTAGTAAAAGATATGAAATGAATCTTTTGGCGTTTTTCGTACGAGGTACTTTTTGACTTTTCCGACAAAAGTACGAGAAGAATGTTTTTTTAACTTATACAGCATGAATGTATTTTTAAAACATTATTTCCAAGAAGCTTCCTTTAAAAGTTTTCAAGATTATTTTTAATCAACTTCTTTTAGATTAAAATTGAATGACATGTTAAGAGAGGAAAAATGTATTTGAAGTAGAAATGATATTTTCCTCAAGAATGGAGTTCAATTGTTTTATCAAAATTATTTTCCATCTAAGATAATATAGGGTTCTGTTTTTATCCCTATTATTAAATTGATTTGATTATGTTTTGAGGGAATTATTTTTATGAAGTCATTTACCTTATATGATTTGTTTTATGATGTCATGATGTTTCAAGAATCCCATTTTTGTTACATGTGTTATGCTATGATGTATGGTTTATGATTATGTGGAAAACATAAGAAAGGATTCATTATAAGATGGGTGGGACCTATATCTCCCTCCAATGCATTGGGTAAAGATTTTATATCTCATGAGATAGACATGGCTGGAACGGTAGGTTATACCGGTTCAGTGAAACATGACTGGAACGAGGGTGACTCGGTTCAGAAAGGGACTTTGTCCACTAAGATAGTCTTGGCAATGAGTCATGACTAACAAGAAATGATTTTCCATGATTATGTGTGCATTCCACAAAGTTTCAAGTTTCATGTTATGATTATGGGGATCTCATTTTCACTTCTATGATTTATTCCATGTTAAGATATTATGATCTCTTTTGCAGGTTATGATTTTCAAAAAGATATGATATGATTTTTATTTTTTTTATTTGCCCTTGCTGAGCATTTGAGCTCACCCTTTTATGTTTTCTTTTCCCCAGGTCAGGAAGATGGAGATTAAGTAGAATATGCTAAAAGGGACCCTAGATATGATGAAATAAATGGGAGACACTGTAGAAGATTTATGAACCAGTTGTTTATGTTTCCCAGTTTCTAAAGACACTATACCTATACGGTCCTTTCTAGTTTTGTCATATGTTGTAATAAGTGTGCTTCAATTTTGAAGTATTAACAATGTATGTAAAGTATGGGTCGTTATAATTGGTCTTAGTATGTGACGGGTGGAGCTCTCTATAGCTCTTTAGTTCATCTGTAGGTCTCATGAGACAAACTTGTGTCTTGACACAAGGCCGTGGAAAAATATTATTTTTATTCTTGGTATGAGGCCTTGACTATGGGGTTATGATGTCGGACATTAGGAATTCCATAATTATAAAATTAACTATTAATATTACATGTGATTATTCTACAAATAGAATATCTAAGTGAATATGTAAATGAAATTACCTAATTTATATTTTCTATATTATACTGATGTTTAATTTTAAAAGGATTTTTTAGTCTATTAAATTTCCTTAAATGTTTACGCTTATTTATGAATGTTTCCTCTATAATGTTATACATATGGAGCATCTGAGATCACCCCTTTCTAGGTATTATTTTTCCTAGAATGTGAAGTAGTAAATTATGATTAACCTGTAGGGATAGGCCAAGGACATGAGTGTTTTCAAGGGGGACAGAATGTTGTTTTTCTTTATTTCATGATGTAATGTAAAACTTTTTTATGTGTCTAGTAATTCCAAGTCTCCTAAAATGATCGGTACTTCAAGACATGATTCCTTGTATCATGAAAATTTTATGTAATAATGCACCGAATTAGGGTAACTAGGGTAGCAGTTTTACCGTTGGTATCAGTGGATGTTTTGTACAAACCATGGAATCTAGATTTAGAGGAACTATGATAAAAAAACTTTTCACTAAGATAGACATTGAGAATTAGTATAGAAGAGATTCTATAATTATTTTAATGTAGAAATTTTGTGATTTTTCCAAGAAATTCATCTGTTTTTAGATAAGTGCAGTTAGAGGCAGCTCGGGCACATATGTACCAAGGAGTGAAATGTCTGATAAGGAGTTTCAGGCTTGACCTAGGGTATCCGGGTACATTAAAATGGGACATGTTGCATTTTTTCTTACGACACTCTCGGGGGATATGATTATGATAATTCAATTTTTCATTACAAACCATTACGAAGGATTTATGAGTATATACCTGTTTAAAGAAAAAAAATTAAGACGAAGGATTATATCCATAAACTATTAAATTTATGTTATGTGTTTTACAAGTATAGAATTATCTATTGTGATTCAAAAAATAATCTATTGTATGCCATTGTTTTGAAATGGAGCGTAGTGGAAGTAATTGAACCGTATGAATGCACATAATACATGTAGGTATTTTACTCACACTCAAGATAATTATAGTGGAACTTGTAATGCAATTGGTGCTGATCATATTATCACCATATTGGGACAACTTACTCAGGTTATGAATAATAAAATTACCCATATAGAGCACCCTGGTCCACAATGAGGAGGATCAATGTTATACCACTTCATAAGGAAACAACCACCAACATTCAATGGGACAAAAAATCCATTTGTAGCTGAGAAATGGATAAGTTCCTAAGAAAAAATATTTTATTCTTTAGGGAGTAGTGAAAGGGAAAATGTTGTCATGGTAGTTTATCACCTCATGGGAGGTGTAAATAAATAGTGGTAATTAATTCAAAACACAATGGTGGATGAAGAAGTATCAAATATGTAATAGAGGGAGTTTAAAGAGATTTTATTAGAAAAATAATTTCCTTGTGTCCATCGAGCGGATATGGAAAGTCAATTTCTGAGTTTGAGGAAAAAGGAGGATGAGAATGTCATAATGTACGAGTCTAACATTATGAGGCTAGCAAGGCATGCATTAGGTCATATGCGTAACACAAGGACTATGATTGATTGATCCATTGATGGGTTAAAACCGTTTCTTTATAGAGCATTAGTCTCACAATCCTTCTCATCATACGAAGATATTCTCTCAGGTGCTATCAAGAAAAAAAATAAATTCTCTAAATCTTTCGACTTTAAAGTAAATAAAGAGAAGAAGAGATCTACTGAACACTCTGGAAATGGTAATATGGGGAAGAAGGGAAAAGTTGAATTTCCATCCTGTATTAAATGTGGGAAGAAACAATCTGGTACTTGCCTGAAGATAATGGGAGTCTGTTAAATTTGTGGTGAAAAAGACCACCAAGCTCGTGATTGTAAGGGAATGAAAGTGGATGTCAATGTTGAATTCTATAGTTGTAGAGAAATGAGTCATTATGCAAATAAATGTTCTAATTTCCAAGGAAACATACATCAGAAAAGGCCAAGGGAGGAAGGACAAGCTTATGCGATCACTACTGCTGAGGTTAAAGCTCTGAAAGACGTGGGGGCAGGTAATTTAATGGAATCCTCAAGTTTATCCAACTCTTTATTTTATTTTGGATCATTTCATTGTTTCATATTTTCCCAGTTTTTCAAGAAAATTAGATATTTCCAATTTGATTTAACAAGGGATTTGTTAGTAAAAACTCATAAGGAAAGTATAATTTCAACAATGTTGTGTGAATCAGTTCCCATTAAGGAATATAAATGTTCTTTATATTCTGATATCATCATTATACCCATTATTAAATTTTATATAATCCTTGGTATGGATTGGATTTTGGACGATGATGTGAAAATTTATTATAAGAAGAAGGAGGATACACTTTTGATGATGATAAGAAATACTTTATCTTTAGAGCACAAATGTCACCATCTGATTATTATCAAGATCTACCCCTAGTATCTCAACTAAATTCAATTATTGAAGGGAAGGGAATGAAATAATAAGGGGTGATGAAAATAAGGTTCAAATAGAGGATATACCAACTGTGAAATAATATGTTGATTTGTTTCTAGAGGATTTACCTGTACATCCTCCAGAATGATAATTTGAGTTTTCCATTGATTTAATTCACGGTTCAAGGCCCATATCGAAGACCCCTTATAGGATGGACACTATGTAATTAATGGAACAAAAGAAACAACTAGATTAATTGAGTAATAGGAGATTTATTCGACCTAGTGTTTCTCCATAGGGATCCCCTATTATTTTTGTTAAGAATAAAGATGGATCTATCATGTTTTACATTGACTAAGGGAGATCAATTGTATAACAATAAAACACAAGTATCCCCTAACTGACATTGATGATTTATTAGACCATCATTATAAAGCTCAATATTTTCCAATGATTGACCTTTGATCTGGATATCATCAGTTGTGTGTGATGAAGGAAGACATTCCAAAAATAGCATTTTGAACACAGTACGAGTATTACGATTTTACAATAACGCCTTTTGGACTGACTAATTTACCCTCTATTTTCATGGATCTAATGAATAGATTTTTTAAAGAATATCATTATGTATTTTTTTAAGTATTTATTGATGATATCTTGGTATACTCAAAAAGATATGAAGATCATGAAAATTACTTGTGCACAATTCTAAAATCCCTCAGAAGAAATGAATTATATGGGAAGTTTATAAATTGGGAATTCTAGCTTTAGGAAATTTCTTTTATTAGACATATTGTCTCTTAGGATATAATCTTTGTTGATCCTTCTAAGACAATATCAAGAAAATAATGGCTAGAACTAATGATTATAACTGAGGTATGCAATTTTATTGGTTTAGCAGGTTATTATTGGCATTTCATCTATAATTTTTCCTAATTGGTTGTTCCATTAACCAAGATCACATGTAATGTGGTTAAATTTGTTTGGAAAAAAGAGTGTGAAGAATATTTTAAAGAACTAAATAGAAGAGTCATAAATTCCCCTATCTTGACTCTACCATCGGGGAATGATGGGTTTGTTATTTGTAGTGATTCTCCAATGAAAGGACATGGTTGTGTCTTTATGTTGAATGATAGAATTATTTCCTATGAATCACGATAATATAAAATTTTTGAACAAAACTATCATACTCATAATTTTTGAGTTAGTAGATATAATCATGGCTTTGAAGATATGGGACACAATCTCTATGGTAAAAAATGTTAGATATACACCGATCAGAAGATTTTGAAGAATATTTTCTCACTAAAAGAACTCAACATTATACAAAGAATATGGATTGTATAACTCAAGGATTATGATTTCACTATACACTACCACTCGGGGAAGGAAAATAAGGCTGAGATTCTTTGAGAATAAAGGATCAGGAATTTTTGAACAAGACGAGAGTTGAAAGGTATCCTTTGTTCGTGGATCTAGTAAAGATAGATTTGGGAATAATAATGGAAGGTGAAACATCAATACATTTTTATATTGTTGCAAAAGCATCTTTAAGAAAAAGGATAAAAAGTTCACAGATTGATGACAATGAGTTTCAAAAGAAAATTAAATGTATAAATGGTGGGAGATTTATTGAATTAATATATGAAGATAGAATATTGAAATTTGGGAAGAGACTGTGTGTTCCTGTTGTTACTGATCTAAAATGGTAATTGTTAGATGATGCTCATAGATCCAATTTCATTATACACCCATGTAGCACTAATATGTATAGAGATTTGAAGGAACATTTTTGGTGGGAAAACAAGAAGAGGGATATTTCTGATTATGTGTCATGATGTATGGTTTTTCAATAGGTGAAGGCTGGAAGAAACCATTGTAGAGAAGTCATGTAGCCTCTTCCCAAACCTGAGTGGAAATGGGATGATATAATGATGGACTTTTTCAGGGGACGACAAAAGACTCTTAAAAGGAATGATGCAATATGGGTCATTATTTGTCTTCTTACCAAGTTATCACATTTTATTGTTATAAGATAAGATTTAAAACTTGAACCTCAAGCAAGACTATATATTCATGAAGTTGTAATACTTTCTGACGTACCACTATCGATTGATTCTTATCATGATCCCCATTTTACAACAAGATTCTGGAAAAGTCTTCAGAAGGCCTTGGATACTGACCTTCATTTGAGAACCGCCTACCAGCCTCAAACTGATGGACAATCAGAATGTACTATTCAAACCTTAGAAGACATGTTGAGATCCTGCTCAGTTGATTTTCAAGGTATGTGGGATCAGAATTTACCTCTGGTGGAATGTTTCTGTAACAATATCTTCCATTCAAGTATTCAGATGGAACCATATTAAGTGTTACATAGAAAGAGATGTCGCACACCAACTTTTGTGGATTATGATGGTGAAATAATACTTGTAGGCCTAAAAATTGTTGAGGAAATAGTAGAAAAGGTTAATGTTATCCAAACCCACATCAAATCATCTCAAAGTAGGAAAAATAGCTATGTTAATAACTGAAGAAAGGATTTGGAATTTCCAGTAGGAGATCATGTTTTATTTAAGGTATCTCCATGGAAGGGTGTTATATGTTTCGATAAGAAGGGTAAATTGAGTCCCATGTACATCGGACATTTCGAAATTCTAGAAGGAATTGGAGTTTTAGCTTATCGTTTGGCAATGCCTCCAGGTCTCTCTAAAATTAATAATGTGTTCCACATATCAGTTTTGAGGAAATAAATGCCTGACCCAATGCATGTAATCACCTATGAATAAATAGAATTGGAACCTGAACTCTCTTATTGAGAAGATCCTTTCAGAATTCTTGATAATGGAGAACAAGTGTTGAGAAACCGGACAACTCATATGATAAAATCTCTATGGAAAAACCATAAAATAGAAGAGGCAATGTGGGAACATGAAGAACATGTGATGGAGAACCACTAGATTATTTTTGTATAGTAGTATTTTAGAAATTATGAGGAAGAAAATATTTGAAGGAGTGGATAATGTATCACCCCAAGCATTCACAAAACATTTCCCATTGAATAATGCAATAGCTTGCATTTTACGCAACTTCGAGTTCTAACACACCGCGACCAACCTAACTAGCCGTTATGAATAGTAATACCCACTTATTCAAATTTAATAAGATTTATTTTTTAAAATAGTCTTCATTTTTGGATTCATAATATCAAAATTATCTTATGGTGAATTTTTGTTAGTTTTCGGAAAACATTTAATTTTAGATGAATAGTGAAAAACACTGCGTAATTATTTAAAACCATATTTTTATATATAATTAATTATTTTATTTAAACTTATTTTAAGTAAAACTAGATAAATAATACCTATTTATGTTCAATTTAATTCATTGGAGTAATTTTATAAAAATATTATCTATATAAAATTTTATTGAACTTTTTACTGTCTTTTACCCACCTTCTAGGCGCATTTGCAAATTTTCATAAAACGTAATTTTATCACTTATATGAATTGAATTTCAAAAATAAAAGAGAAACTATTGACATCAGTAATTAAAATGTGGTTTAATAAGATGAAAATAATTTTGGGTGAATAGTAACTTTTGACTTTTATTCACCTAAATTAAAAGTAAATAGGGAAATTAAAGGTAAAAATTATATTATAATTCTCCTAACACATGTCCTAATTCTATTGGATAATTTTATATAGGAAAAAATCAACCTTAGGAATAAAATACGATTTTCTTTGTCTACATGGATTATATTAGGACATTTATTATTATTTTATTTAAAGAAGAGTTAAAAGTGTTAAATTCAAATTTTCATATTTAACACATTTTTAATATAGGGTTATACGTAAGATAAATTAGACTATAAATATTAATTAGAAATATAAGAATATTTCCTACATAATTATATTTTATTTATACTTTTTGGACTCTGAATAATTAAATTTATTTATGACACAATGATGATGCAGTAAATACCTTTTTAATGAAAGGATAAAATAATTGATGTTATAAATATCCAAATAAATATAAATTGAGAATTTGTATTCATTCAACTAATTTTAGATATTAATATGACGTTTTTGGGTTGATTCAATTATTTTTTTGAAGTACTCATGTTGTTATGGCTTCCACAAAAATCAATTACTAAATTGTGTCAAAATTGACATTAACGAGTTTTTAAAACAAATACTATATTATTAAATGATATAATAGTTATAAAAATATAATTTTCAGCCAAAGGACTTATATAATAGTATATATATCATTAATGAGACACTTGGGGTTCTCTTGAAATTTTATAGTACGATTATTGTGCATATAATATAATAATACAAGAATACATGGTAAAAGTTAAAGTATTTAACTAAGAGTTAAATCTAAATTTAAAGGTTAATATGGTGACCTAAACCTATCTAAAACCTATTGGTTGAAAGGTTTTCGACCCATACCCACATTAGCCTCTAAATATATCATTTTGGATCCATTATAAACCGAATAAGATTGTATAATAAAATAATATTTCATGATTTTCCTAAAGTGACCCTCACCTATCTTATAAAAAGGTACTTCCCCTTCTCTCAAAATCACACCTCCAATGCCATTTGGATCAGACAAAACCTACCCAAATATCTTCCCAACTACCCTACCTTCAATCTAGTGGCCTTACGTTGATCATAAAATCAACCCAAGGAGACCTTTTGATCAACACCAAAGAAAACACCCGAAGATAAGGTAATAATTTCACAACCCTTTTTTAAAGTTCGTTTCTTATTCCACTTCCTCATTCTTTGTTGTTTACATACAAAAATAATAACTCCAGTACCTTATACATAATGTGATGTTATTATAAATATATTACAACCATATTCATTGTTCTATCCATCCTATGAATGACATGTCACCATACGTGCGTATGTATGGCTTACCGTCTCCACGTCGCGGTGTAGTTTGTTATTCAAACACTTCATTATTTGGATGGGTATAATAATTAGTATAACTTATATAAATAATAAATATAAAATTTTAATGATTCTTTATATAATATATACCATCAAATTACACACAATTTTACCATCAATATAATGATATTGTCGCTTGTGCATACGTACGTAATACCGTCTCCATGACCGTAAGAAAATTCATTCTCCATCGTAACCATTCAAGAATAATATTCATTTCATGATTAAAAATAATTTTTTAATATCATTTCGGATACAAATCAAATACATACTATCCATAAAAAACATGTCTTACGTATCCAAGAATATAAAGGAAAATGAATCTGTTAACACCCAAAACAATTATACAACTGAAATATTATTAAAAAAGCAATATTAGAAGATCATATATTTAACGACCCAAAAACATATTAATGAAATTTCATCTTGGTTTATTTAAATGTCTCCTTATGGTTATTAAAAATGTATGAACTTATTTGGTTCTATGTTATTTTAAATACTATTATGAATTTTGACCATTACAAATATAGCCTTTGAATAGTGCTCAGGTGATTAGTATAAATATAGGGTTTTGACATTTCCAATTTACTCAGAAAAAGGAAGTGATGACCTCATCCAGTATAATTTTTCCATACTAAGCTAATTTTTCTGAACTCAGAATGGAGATGGTGGCATTGGACTACACTCTTGACCAACCCCAAGCCGAGATTGAATACGTAAAGCTCGAGCGAAACTGCCTATGAGAGAAGTGGAAGTTGATAGAGATTACCACTTAAGGAATGTTATCCATGCTAGCCCAAGAGTCTTTCACCATTGTGAACCTTACCCTAAGGTATTTTGTGGGTTTTTTAAGGGGCTATCTAACAAGACCCTTGTACAACGATTATGTACATTATCCTTGTATATAGAATATACGTTGTTTTTATTATTATTACTTTGTAAATATTTTTTAAAGAAGAAATATTTCTTTTAGTCAATATTCAACTAAGAAATATATTTTGATAAATTAATATATTTTTTGAAATAAATGATATTTTAATAAATTATTATTATTATTATTTAATTAATTTTTATTAAATATAAATTATCGTATAATTTTATGAATGCAATTGTAATTTTTATTAAGGTTTGAAAGCTGCTTTTGTCAAAACCCATGAATTTTCGATAAATGCTAGTTTTTATTTTAAAAGTAAAAATTCACATATTTAGAAAATTATTTAGATAAAATGAATATTAATTTTGGAATCAGGATGTCGAAATTATCCAATGGTGCATTTTTCATAATTTTCTAAGACAATCAAATTTTAGGGTAAAAAATTAAATACCGTTTAAATTTATAATATGTTTTATAACATCATAATGACTCAATATTGATGTAGTAAAATACTATAAACATTATGATCCGCCAATATATGTTTTACCAATAAAATAAGGTGATTTTGGATTTGTTTTATTTATATTACAATGCTTAAGTGGACCCTTCAATGCTTATAAAACATTTTGTCTTTTTAAATTCTTTTCCTTGAGAGTGTGACTCACGTCCACATAAGAAACCCTATTATTTTAATATTTTAGGCCACTGGACATATAAAATAGTGTTTTAAATTCCACCTTGGAAAAATCAATGGGAGAAAACCATGGGATGGTTTGTGGTTTTGATTAGTTTAATGTTAAGTGTCCCAAACCTAAATAATAAATAATTCCATCTCATTTTCTATATAATCCCACAAAATCTCCCCTTCCTCTTAACTAAATGCCTTTTCAGTTCTAAAAATCCATGACCTATTATCTCTAGTATCCCCCCAAGGTTTCCCAATCTCCCATGAAGCCTCTCTCAGGCCTCTCCAAGGCTTTTGGGATCACACTTCCATGTAAGGGAATTCTTTTGTTCTCATTTTAGTCCAATTTTATTTAAGTTGTTATGCACTTCTGTTTTCAATTAAAAATGTTTGGTTATGATTCCACACCTAAACCATACTTCCCTCTTTATTTCTGGTTTGTGGGAGACCCCTTTATCTATCATTAATTCCTCCCATGTACACCCGTTACCATGCTGAAATTCTGTGAGGGATTTCCCTCTCCTCTTTTACATCCAAGTAATTAATTTGTATTATGCATCTAAATTACATTATGTTTGTTGATACATGTATCAATATTCCCATTACTTTATATTTCATTTAAATATGATGAGACACCCATTTCTCTTTCCTCAACAATTTTCATGAATCCTTATGTCACACCGTTATGTTGCCGAAATTGCACCGCATTTTTCCAAGCCAGGATCATTGTGTAGTGAATACCATACCCATTCCTATATCAATGGTATTAGAATTTTTGGACATATAAATATTGAATGGTATTTAATTCCACATTAATTAATTATGGAATAACTTATGATGTTGATTGATTCCATGTTTCATGTGGCTCACTTATGCATGAAATGAAATGCTTAAGAAGGGTGCACCCTGATAGCACTCCAATGCTTTTGGTAAATTATAGTGTCATGATATGTCATTTAAAATGGGTTTTAACTCATGATAAATCAAATTAAATGAGGGTTTAATCATGATTCATGTACAGTGAGGGTTACTCATGCTCCCGGTGCAATGAATCTTGGATCATGCTAATTCCATGTTAAGTGTTGTTTCCACTTTTTCATGTTATTATTATCATGCTTTATCATTCCTTTATGTTCATGTTTCTCTTGTGATCAATTTATATGCCTATTTTATAACATTTATTGCATTCCTCATGTTATTCTATGTTTATTCATTTACTAGGATTTATATCTCACCATTTTTTATGCATTTCCTCAAGTTATCCCATGTAATGCAAAGTACGATAGAATGTTGTGGTTATGTAAATGATGTTTTCAATAAGATATTGTGTTCTTTGTTTTAATTTGTTTTGTAATGTTCCTAATCCCCAAAGGCACAAGACCTGTTGATCTTCCATGTTGTATCATGTGAAGATTTTATGTAACAAATCATGTTTAAATGTGTAATAAAGAGCAGGGTTTTCATAGTTGGTATCAAAAGATTGATTTAGTTATTTTGGGATTAGGAATAGAAAATACTAGTGGAACCTTATATACAAAACTATGTATATTAAAAACATTCCTATGTTTTTTTAGGTTTTGAGTAAGTGGTTTATCAATCAAATACATCCCTGTCTAGATATGAGCTGGTAAAGGCGGCTCTGGCACATATGTACCTAGGTGTGAAAACCCAAACAAGGAGTTTCGGGTTGGACCCATGGTATCCTGGTACATGACAATGTGCCTTGCTGCACTATTGGTTATGAAACTCCCAGGGGATATGCATCGGTAAATTCACAAGCTTAGTATGAACCATTATTAAGGGAATTAAAAAAATCCCCTAAGAATATATGATGGAAAACATAGATTGAAGACTATAGATTCATATGTTAAGGAAATAAAAGCTATTTATAAGTCATCTAATTTGTCCTTGGATAACCCTTTATGTGTTACCCCTAACTTTCCTTTTATTCAAGCTAATGGCCGGTAATAGGAGGACTCAGGCTAACAACCAATGTGAATCTCAATGGGATGAATTTGCTAATGAGATTACCAATCCAATGGGAGCAGGAATCGCAAACTTTGTCATGATTATCTCTCAGTTAACTGTAGAATTGAATAGAAACATGAGTCAAGTGGAATTTTCAACACCCCTAAGAAAGAACAAGTTTCTATCTAAAGCTTCATGAGACAAAGGCTTCCTACTTTTAATGGATCATCTGATCCCTCAATCACCAAACAATGGATCATCTCCATTGAAAATACTTTCTCTATCCTTTAATGTTCCGAAAAAGAGATGGTTCTTCTGGCTGCTTATTGTAGGGATGGTGAAGCCGATCAATGGTGGACATTGATCAAAAATATGAATCCTGAAAAGGAGATAGAGGCATTTCAATGGATGTATTTTCAAAAGATGTTTTTTGTCAAACATTTTCCATGAACCCTATATCATAGGATGGAAATGGACTTCATTGCTCTCAAGAAAAAACATTATTGATCCATTGGAGTATATGAGGATAACTTCACAAGGCTTTCACGACATGCCTCTGGATTTGTTTTTACCCTTGAATGAAAGGTTGACTGCTTATTTGGTGGGGGTGAAACCTAGCCTACGGAAAGACCTGGAAATACACTACTTCGACAATAATGAGGAAATTGTTTGATGTGCCCTCAAGGATGAAATAGAGATCGGTGAACCTCAGGGGTATCATGGGGATATGAAGTGTAAGGTGGACTTCAATTCTGGCACTCCTATAGATAAATCCAATGGTGCTAAAAAAATCCAGTACCCCACTTGCCAAAGGTGTGAAATGAAGCACCCCAGACATTTCCTGATGGGGATAAGGAAATGATTTAGGTGTGGAAGAGAAGGCCACCTGGCTATTAACTGTCGGTAAGAAAAACATGCGAGTACGATAGAGGAGAGGAACCCTTTATTTGACTCTCAATGTTTTTTCCATTGCTTTAACTACAAAGAACCAAGTCACCTTGAAAATAAATGCCCTAATCTAAGGGTTTTTAGAGGCAACCAATAACCTTCAAGGTAACAAGGGCGAGTTTTATCAATCACTACTGAGGAAGTGAACCCCAAAAACGAAGTGGTTATAGGTAGGATAGTAATTCATTCAAGAATAGAAAATTTTATTTTTGATTCAGGTTCTAAACACTCTTTTATATCCCAAATGTTTAGCAGAACAATTCCAACAGCACCACAAATCATGGATTTAAAGATGTCGGTGAGTATGAAAACTGGAGAAATCATTGCATCCCATGAATATAACTCCTCCCCTATCATAATTGATGTTTTGAACTTCCCAGCGAACCTCATAATACTCCCCCTAGTGTAATTTGATGCAATTGATGGCATGGATTGGATTTCCCTTTATAGAGACAACATAAATTACCGTAAGAGGGAAATCAATGTCCATATATATAATCGACCCTTGATTTTGTACAAGTGAAAAGAGGAAGATGAATCTTATTTAGCTCTATCATATCAAGTGTGTATATTAGTTCCCTATGAGCGTGCGTATCTAGTTCAGATTATTGAGTCTAAGGAGGCAACTATCCTTGAAGACATGCCTATTTTGAGGGAATTCGCTGAAGTGCTTCTGTGGAATTGCCTGGTCTTACTCCTAGAAGAGATGTTGAATTCTCAATTGACCTTATACCTAGGGAGATTCCAATATCAAATACTCCGTATAGAATGGCTATTTTGGAGATTGAGGATCTAAAAAAAACTATAGGAGAATCTGGAAAAAGGGTTTATATGACCATGTGATTCACCATGGGGTGCACCGGTCCTCTTCATTAAGAAGAAGGATGGCTCAATGTGCCTTTGCATCGATTATCGTGAGCTTAACAAAATCAAGATAAAGAAAAAGTATCCTCTCCCACGAATTGATGTCTTGTTTGATCTTCTACATGGATCATAATAATTTTCCATGGTGGATTTGCGGTTGGGATATATCAAGTAAGGGAGAAGAAGGAAGATATCCCCAAAGCTGCTTTTCGTACAAGGTACGAGCACTATGAATTCACAGTAATTCTTTTTGGACTCACTAATAATCCACAAATATTCATGGAATTTATGAATAGAGTCTTCAGAGAATACCTCAACAAATTTGTGGTAGTCTTTATAGATGATATTCTAATATACTCTAATACCAATGAGGATCATGAGGAGCATCTAAGAATAATATTCAAGACCTTTCAAAAGGAGAAGCTCTATGAAAAGTACAAAAATTGTGAGTTATGGTTGAAGGAGGTCTCATTCTTATGCCATATCATCATAAGAAATGGGATATCTATGGATCCCTCCAAGACAACTGCAATATATGGATGGCCAAGGCCAACATCGGTAACAGATATTTGTGGCTTCTCGGGGTTAGCTGGATATTATCGACGATTTGTGATAAATTTCTCCTGATTTTCCAACCTTCTTTCCAAGAAAACATGGAAGGGAGTAAAGTATTTTAGGAGTGATGAATGTGAGGAAATAATCAATGAGTTGAAAAGGAGGCTTATCACTGTGCCCGTGCTCACTTTACCCACAAGTGGAAAACTTGTTTTGGTATTCAGTAATGCTTCTAAGAAGGGAATGGGTTGTCTATTGATGAAAAATGAAAAATTTATTGCCTATACTTCAAGGAAATTGAATGTTCATGAGCTGAATTATCCAACACATGATCTGGAGTTAGCTGCGGTGATTTTGACCTTAAAAATTTGGCAGCATTATCTTTTTAGGGAGAAGTGTGAAATATATTTGGACCACAAAAGCCTCATGTATATATTCACACCAAAATAGTTGAATATGCACCAATGAAGATGGTAAGAGCTGATCAAAGACTATGACTACTCAATCCATTACCACCCTGAGAAAGAGAACAAGGTGGAAGATTCTCTAAGTAGAAAGGTCCTAGCGATTCTATCATTGATGAGAATTTAAAAGGATCAAATCTTATTATATTTGTTGAAGATGGACATGGTAATCATAAAGAAGGGATAATCATCAATCCTTTCACAAACGGTTACTCAACCATCTCTTTTGGAAAGGTTAAAGGATACTCAAAAGGATGATGTGGGAATTCAGAAGAAAGTGGAAGCTATCAGAAAAGGTAAATCCTTAGAGTTAAATGTTAATGAAGAAGGAATTATGAGACCAGGGAAAAGACTATGTGTTCCATCAAGTCCAGACCTAAAGAAAGAACTTTCAGATGATGGACATAGTTCAAATTTCTCTATTCACCTAGGAAACAAAAAGATGTATCAAGATCTCCAAGAACATTATTGGTGGGATAATATGAAGAAGTAGATCATTGAGTATACATCAAAGTGCCTGGTGTGTCAACAAGTGAAGGAAGAGAGGTATAAGGATAAGGGGATGATGCAACCATTTCCTATACTAGCATGGAAATGGGAGAACATCACCATGGACTTTTTCACTGGACTTATGAATACATCCAAAGGAACCAATGCAATCTGGGTTATTTTGGATCTTCTTACAAAGTCTACACACTTCATTTAAATTCGAGAGGATTTCTCATTAGATTAACTAGCATAGATATACATCATGAAATTAGTAAGGCTATATGGGGTACCACTTTATATTGTATCCGATCGAGATCCAAGATTCATCTATATGTTTTGGAAGAGTCTCCAATATGCTCTGGATACTGAACTGAACTTCAGTATGGTCTATCATCCTCAAATTTATGGCCAATCTGAGTGAACTATTCAGTCACTAAAGGATATGTTAAAATAGTGTTCAATGGAATTTAAAGGAGGTTGGGATTAATATTTTCCCCTAGTGGAATTCTCCTATAATAATAGTTTCCACTTGAGCAACCAAATGGCACCTTATGAAGACCTATATGGGAAGAGGTGTAGAACACTAGAATGTTGGGATGATGTCTATGAGCATAAGCTTCTAGGACCAGAAATGGTCTATGAAATAGTGGAGAAGGTGAAATCCATTCAGCATCATATCATGGCAGCCCAGAGTCGATAGAAGTATTTTGCAGATAACCACCAACGAGACCTTAAGTGTAAAGTTGGAGACATGATATTTCTATTCATATAACCATGGAATAAGGTTATAAGGTTTGGAAAGAAAGGTAAGTTAAGTCTTAGGTACATCGACCCCTTCAAGATTCTTGATTGTTTTGGGGATGTGGCTTATCGACTAACACTTCTACCTATAATGAGAAAAGTACAAGATGTATTTCATGTATCCCTCTTAAGGAAGTGTATACTAGACCCTTCACATGTAATATATTTAGAGGTAGTACAACTATAGGATGATATTTCATTTGAGGATCAACTAATGAAGATCTTAGATCATAGAGAAAAAGTTCTACGAAATAAGACATTTCCCCTGGTTAAGGTGTTTTGGAGAAACCACAAATTTTAAAAAGTGATGTGGGAATATGAGGAAGTAATGAACCCAAGTTACCAACATCTATTTTATTGTGTGAAAAAAAAATTTCAAGGAAAAAATTTCTTAAGGGGGGAAGATTGTAACGACCTATAATTTTATTAATGAAAATTCCTCTTGGTATATTTAAATGTCTCTTTATGGTTATGTAAAATGTATGCACTTATTGGGTTATATGTTTTGTTTTTTTAAACACCTTTAAGAATTTTGACCGTTTCTAATATAACTGTTGAACAATGATCACATGATTAGTATAAATATAGGGCTTTAACATATCTAATTTACTCAGTCAAAGGAAGCGATGACCTCATCTAGTAGACTTTCACCAAACGAAGTCCATTTTTCAATGCTCAGAAAGGAGGTGGAATCATTGATATTTGATCTTAACCAAACCCAATTTAAGCTTTAATATGTAATGCTCAAGCAGAACCTCCTACGAGAGAAGTGGAATTTGATAGAGATTATCAATCGAGCAATGTTATCCGAGTCACCCCTAGAGTTTGTCACCATAACACACCATAACCTAAGGTCTTATATGGGTTTTAAGGGATTATGTAACAAGAACCTAATACTAAGATTATGTACATTATTCATTCATAGAGAATATATATTCTTTTTATTATTTTTTACTTTGTAAATAGTTTTAAAGCACAAATAATATTTTTTTTTCAATATCCATGTATGAAATATATTTTGATGAATTAATGAATTTTTGAATGAAATAATATTTTAATAAAATATTATTATTTTAATTATTTAATTAATTTATATTAAATATAAATTATCATATAATTTTATGAATGCAATTGTAATTTTTATTTAGGTTTGAATGTAGTTTTTGTCAAAACCCATGAATTTTCTATAAATGTCAGTTTTTCATTTAAAATTAAAAAATCACATATTTAGAAAATTATTTAAATAAAATGAATATTATTTTTTGAATAAGGACATCAAAATTATCCAATGGTGAATTTTTCATAATTTTCTAAGACCTTCGAATTTTTGGGTAAAAATTAAATTCCATTTAAATATATAATGAATTTTATGATATCATAATGACCCAATAGAGATGTAATAAAATAAAATGAAAATTATTTTCAGCCAATATAGATTTTACCATTAAAATAATTTTATTTTGGGTTTGTTTTATTGATTTTACAAAGCTTTAGTGGACCCTTCAAGGATTACAAAACATTTTGTTTGTTTAAATTTTTTTCCTTGAGAGTGTGACTCACCTCCATATAAGCAACCATTTTATTTTAAGATGTTCGGAGATTGGTCTTATAAAATATTGTTTTCCACTTCCATTTTTTAAAGACCATGGGTAGAAACCATGGTCTGGTTTTTGGTTTTGATTATTTTAATGTGAGGTGTCCCAAACCAAAATAATAAAGAATTCCATCTCTTTTCCTATATAAACCCGCCCATGCTCCCACTTCCTCTTCACTAAAATCATTTGTATTTTGATAAACCCCTGAACACATTTCTCTATAATCCTCCCAAGGTTTCCCAAGATCCGAAGAAGCCTCTCTGAAGCCTCTTCTATGCTTTTGAGATCGCACTTCCATGTAACGATTTCTTCCTTTCTCAATTTTGTCCAATTTTCATTAAGTTTATTATGCCCTTTTGTTTTGAATTAAAAATGTTGGGGTATGATTTATCACCTTTCCAATAATTCCCTATTTATTTTTGGATGATAACAGACTTTTCTCTCTCTAATTAATGCCTCCCTTGTACAACTGTTACCATGCCGAAATTCCGTGAGGGATTTATCTCTCCTCTTTTACATATATGTAATTATTTTCTATAATGCACCTAAATTCCATTAAATTTGTTGGGACATGTATCTAAATGACCCCTTACTGTCAATTTCATGTAAATATAATGAGACACCCATTTCTCTTTCATAATCCATCTTTAGGAATCCTTATGTCACACCATTATACTGCCGAAATTGTACAACGTTTTTACAAGGCAAGATCATTGTGTAGTGAATACCATACCCATGTCTCTATCAAGGGTATTCAACTTTATGCACATATACATATTTAATAGTACATTAATTACACATTACTTAATTTTATAATAACTTATGATGTTTATTTATTCCATGTTTCATGTGGCACACTTATGCATGAAATGAAATGTTTAAGAAGGGTGCCCCTTGATAGCGCTCTAATGCATTGGGTAACGTATAGTATTATGATACGTAATGTGGAATGGGTGTTGAATCATGATAATTCATGTGAAAATGGGTTTTAATCATTATTCATGTGAATTGAGGGTTACTCATGCTCCAGGTGCGAAGAGCCTTGGCTCATGTTAATTCCATGTTAAGTGTCGTTGCCACATTTCCTTGTTATGATTATCATTTTTTATCATGAATTTATGTTCATGTTTCTATAATTCTCCATTAATATTTATATTTTCTAATATATATTTAATTTCTCATTTGATTCTATGTTTATTCTTTTACTGGGATTTAGAGCTCACCCTTTTCTTATGCATGTCATCAGGTTATCCCATGCAATGCTAAATACAAGGGAATGTAGTGGTCATGTAAAGGAAGTTTTGAATAAGATGCTGTGTTCTATGTTTTAAGTTGTTATTTAATTTTACTAAGCCCTAAATACAATATAACTATCAGTATTTCATGTTGTATCAAGTGAAGATTTTATATAATAAATCTTATTTTAGTGTGTAATAAAGAGAAGGGTTTTATTAATATATGATATTATATTTATGTATGTGGTTATTTAATAATTTAATAATAATGATTTTACTATTATACAAGAGGTTAACATACCCTAGACCGAGGAAAATTACAAGGTAATGGTTAAATTCCACAATCTCTTTATTATATGAGGTTGTTTATACGTGAGTAACTTCTAGGAATTCTTTATCATCCACATCTCTGTTTCTTAAAAATGTATTTAAAACATTTTTTGTATTTCCTATAATATAGGTTAATGTAATTTATACCCTTGTTTTAATTTTTTAAAATGTTTTTAAAGGAATCCTTTCATCATTTTCAAAACAAGGTATTATATGACCTTTTCGATGAATTCAGGTAAGAATGTTTTTAACTTATACAGTAGGTGCATCTATTTTCCACCGTTATAACACCTTCAAAGATTCCATTACAATATTATAATAATATTTTTAAAATAAATGTTTTATTTTATAATTATGTGACTTTTAATTGATTTGAAAATATAAAGAGATATTTCTCTCAAATAGTTTGGATTTCATCTATGTCGACATCCTTCAATAGATTTTACACTTATTTGAATTTGATTTATTATGATACAGTATTTCATATTGTATTAAATGTTTTGTGATATGTTTGACTGTGGATGTTTTATTTTTATACCATTCATGGTTTATAGTTATAGTATTAACATTTCGTATGCTAGTTTTAAAATTAATGTTTATGTTATGTTTCAACCTTTTCATATTATAAATGCATTGGACTTAGTAAGTGATGGGTGGAGCCCCGTTATAGCTCCTCGATGCATCAATAGGTCACATGGGACAAACTAGAGTCTTGTCACAAGGTCTCGTAAAAATATTATTTGTAGTCTTGGCATGAGGCCTTTAATATGTGGTTATGATGTCTGGCATTATGAATTCCATCATTATGAAATTAGATATTGATATTAGATGTGATTATTTGACTAGAAGAATATTCATGTGAATATGTAAATGAAATTATTTGATTTATCTTTTCCATATTATAATGAAGTTTAATTTGAAAAGTCTTTTTTTAGTCTTATATGTTGCCTTAAATTTGTATTCTTATTTATGAATGTTTCCAAAATATTTTTATCCTTACTAGGAATCTCAGCTCACCCCTTTCTATGTTTTATTTTTTCCAGGATGTGAAGAAGTAAATTATGATTAACCTACAGGGATAGGCCAAGTACATGAGTGTGTTAAAGGGGTCATAATGTTGTTTTTCTTTATTTCATGATATAATTTAGATCTTATGTATGTATCTAACACTTATAAGGCTACTAAATTGGTCGGTCTTTGAAGACACGATTCCTTGTATCATGCCAATGTTATGTAATAATGCACCGACTCTTGGTAACTAGGGTCAGGGTGTTACAATGTAGCATGGAGTAATTCCTAAATGCACATTACCTTATCGAATTCATGACATTGATGTTATTGAAGAGGATTTATGAAAAAGTATTACATATCAACATTGATCAAAAAACATGTAGCGTGGAGAAATTCCTAAATGCATATTTTAAACATAAAAATTTTGATGTATGTAGTATCAATTTTACAAGTTGTATAAAATTTCATTATATTTCATGAAATGATTTGCAAATAACGATGATATCCCACAACCATATGCCAACTATAATAGAAAATGGACATCATATGAGTCATAGTATGATGATAACACAATTATGTTATAATGACATGTGTTTGGATGCAATGAGTTTGTTAGGACTTAAACAAAATTATATCAAGACTAACACATTGTGCATTTAGTGTAATAATCCTCACAGTTGGTTAAAATATTACATAAATCCCTAAGATATAAAAGCTACAGTCATGTTATGGACTACATATCTATACAAGGGTTCACATCTCTATTATACATAGTGGGATCTATATTGCCTTGTATTTAGTCAATTCTTCAGAAACACAAATTGTTGGCATAGTAACTTGTTCAATAAGGGCTTATGGAACATAGAATGTTCTAGAGACACATACAATGTTGGAAGGATAAAAACATGATAGAGGTATTATATTCACCATAACTGGAGATCTATTATTCAATGTGACTAATATTAACTACAAGAAAGCAGTGTAGGACAATTAGGTAAAATTGATAAGAAAAACTAAAATTCAATTAATAGATTCCATGTATCAATGTTAAAAGGAAATTATTATTTTGAGTACTTCTATGGGATTTGAAGTGAGTTGATGCATGGATGGTACACAAATAATAACAATAAGTCTTAATTGGGTTGACCAATTCTTTTTGCCTAAATCCAAAAGAATATTACTCATCATAGCCAATATTTAAGATCAAATTATTTAGCATTGGATTTCATGACCACCAATCATGGATGGTGTCTATATGACGTAACCCGAAAGAGTTGGTTAAATCCCAAAATGATAATAAGGGTTTCAAGTTACTAAAATCTAGTTTTGGATTAACATAAGCAACAAGATCATAAAATATACATTTGCAACAAATGGTTTCCATGTGTCTAAGAGAGGTTAGTGGGAGCGCTAATGTTTTCCCAGGAAAAATATGTTCAACAACATATGGAAAATAGACATTGGTCTTATAGTTAGTCAAGACCAAGATAAAAATTATTCAATAGTGATTGAATTATATTAGCAACCTATGTTCTAGAGAACATGATCTAAAGAGGTAGATTTATAGGATGCTTGGTCCTTTTCAATCATACATATAGTTATATTGTATTGAATATAGGTTAGAAAAATTCAGGAGATGAATTTTTTCCCATGTCAAAGGGTATAATATCTTCCGGTTGACATGTCTGAGACATGGGAAGAAAACCATAGTGTGTTTAAGTATATACATTGAAGTGATGGATCAATCACGTATACCATGATATATACAAGAACTGATATTTCCAAGGTATATTTTATAGTATGAAAATATCAGTTAATCCAAAACTGCATGGGATGTAGTCATAAATATCTAATTGTAGTTCAGTAAGTGCAAAAGAGATGTATCTGGTAAGTGGAGACGAAAAAATACTATTTTCCGAGATAAAAACTAGTCTTCCATAGATCAATTTGATCTAATTTCGTAGTTAGGATAAGGTGATGAGCGAGACAAGCTCATATAAGCTAGTGGTGTCCATACCTACAATGACTGAGTATGTTTCAGCTTCTAATGTAGTTAAAAATAAAATAAATGCAGCAATCTGTTCTACTTCTTGGAATGACACCTAGTAAATAAAGATTATCATAATGTAAATTATGATATTATTACTAGCCAAGATATCATGAAATGATAGTGGAAAAGTGGGATATACATGGGATACCATATCTTGAGATGTTTTACTCGAGGATATGTGGTCCTAATAGTAGAATTTTCATGTAATGGAACCTAGGAAAACCCATTAGCAGAAGTCGTTACTCAGCAGAAACATGATTTCATTCATGTGAGTAGCTATCACGTTTGGTTAGCTAGTTGGTTCTAGTGCATATGGGAGTACTGATATGGTGGGTTCTCTAGACCCATCTATTCATTATTTTTAATTTCCATATCATGTATACAGTTTACTATACATGATGTCATCTTATAATTATAGTTTATAATTTTCTATGTCCACTATGGGAATGGTAATTTCCAAAGACTAATTGTCATATTAAAATGTTTTAGCAGATCCCACGATTTAATGAAAACCTAAACATACTATAACATTAATCTTAAATATATGTTCTATGGTATAGATATATATTAATGATTATTCACATCAGATGTTTGACTATCAGGTGTTGGGGGATAATAAGCATTGAGACTTCTTATCATGAAGTTCTTATATAGTGATCACTAGTAGTGATATCAAGAGGACTGACCTGGAAGTAGGAATACCTCATGTTTCAAGGGTCATTGGATGTTCTTATCTACGATCATGTGTAATGGTCTCCTAACTTGATATCATTACCAATGTATTTCATTTTATTACGTACATTGATGTAAGACAGAAACCATGGAAATGAATTCGGGGGGGGGGGGGTAGTTTGTGTTGGGTGCGTCGTCAGTGGCATGCCATTGGTTGAATGGTTAAGAAAGAATTTATCACTTCCAAGTTATTAAAGTAATATATCTGAAGCCATGTTGATAAGGATGTAAGTACCTTTATATGACCACAACCATAGAATTTGAAGGTAAATATTTCTAGTTGAATCAACAAATAAGAATGTAAGAAAAGGGCGACGACACGTGAGTGCATTCTTCTTTATGAGATATTACATACAAATAGATTATATTACAGAATGCATGTTTGTAGGTTGGTTGTCACTGCTATGACAATCCATATCTCTTTAGGGAGATGATGGGTTTTTAGATCCCTCTCTTTGTCTGTGAATACTATTCACTACTTTTGAGATAAGGACCTCGAGGGTTACACACAATTGCATATTCAATAATCTTCCCTATTCAGTTGAATAGGAGTTTTGGACATGGTTGGATGCACCACTGGGGTCCGAGATTTTTCCAAGTAAAAATGATCTCCAATGAAATAAATAAATTTAAAATTTTCAAGTTTAGAATAAAGATTATTGAATTTTTTTATTAAATGTATTTACATGTCTTAAGTAAATAAATGAAGAATATTAATTGACGATTATTAAATATATTCAAGGTTCAATTGATATTTATGGGAATGACAAGTCATGTTTTGGACTCAATTATTGTAATGTAAAATATTTAATATGTTACAGGTAAATGATAATAATATTTATGACTCTTTTTAGTTGTCATAAAATGTCATTGGTAGTGCGTTAAGTATTTAGGGATGGAGAGACTATAAAACATATTTTAATTAATCAATATTAATTGAAGAAGAGGGGATTTGTCCACGTTCTATTCATCTGGATTCTCTATCCTCTACTCTCTCCCATGATCTAGAGAGAGGAACTGGATATTAGGATCTCATATCGATCACTCTTTCAGGAGTCAATAGAAAAGTGATATGGTGATCATTAAAGAATTGATGGAATCATCAGAATTCAATGATACCACCCTAATTATGACGAATGGTGCTCCTGATGAATTGTTGAAGTGCATGTGGACGATCTAGAGGAGTTCGATGTCAGATTATTCGATAAGTGATCGCAAACGACAATTAGACGTCATTCTATAATCAGATCTAAACCAGGTATTTTACTGTTTATTTTTGTGATTAAAACACTTTACGTGTGGTCCTCGTCTAAGATCGAGATTTTATTCACCGACTTTGACATGTTTACGACGATCGTCGATGGATTTTTTTTAAAATCCCACCAGTTTGGGGGTTCCACTGAAGGCCTTGTTCCTCCAATACTCACACTTTCATGGGCTCTAACCACATGATTATTTTCATATAAAGATAAAAAACCTTATTATGGAGTTCTAGGTTAAATAAGAGTAGGTAGAGATAGTTTTTCTATACATACCATAGTCAGTTCCAATGATTCATTATGACAACAATCTCCCCCTTTATAATAGGTTAGACTATTTTATAGTTATGATGAGCTTTTATTTGGCCCTTTTCATTAACATACTTTTTTCAAGACATGATGTTGGATTTAGATGTATGTATATATTTTGGTATTAACTATTTGTTTCTGTTCAACATAATATTTAACTTTTGATTTGTGCGTGTGTTGGTAACTTAGGTGAAGGACTCCCATGTATATGATAAGCCTACTCGATACATGAATCTATCCCAAATCCTATTGGATGCGGGCTTAGATTGTCATACTCGAGTTCTTATAGATTATATAGGCCCTAATAGGTCATCTTGTGATAACTTATCTTAAATGAATCAATATTGATTCTTCCACCAATAAATATCTCCATGATAAAACCACTAGCACATAGAATAATCATATGTTGTTTCATTACATACTAACACAACTTATCATCCAATTTCATTCAAAATTATAATTCATATATTTTAATTTATTTGTATTCCCTATAGTATAATATTTAGTAGAGTTATCTTAAGGACTTATCTAGAAAATATATTCTACAATCTCTATTTTTTATCATTTAAATTCCCATTAATATGATCTTTTACTTTTATCATAATATTGAACATTGTATTTTTATATCCATATTTTATTTTACATGAATACTATTATATTTATTCTATTTTTAGTGAGAAGTGAATATAGTTTTATAAATGATTCTTCTTGAAAAAATATAGAATACTTTGTTTCTGTAATGAAATGAGCCATTTAATAAAAAATTATTAAAAATAAACTTCATAATAAAATATTATGGTGTTATATTCTTCCACACTTAAATAAATTCAAAATTTTAAATTTTAGTTTTTTATATTAAAAAAGAAAATTTATTTCCACTTTAAAGTTTATAAATTTGAAAAAATGCATAAATGTTTTACTAAATAATATTTATATACATTAATTTATAATAATATTTTATGAATCATAATAAAATAATAGTTTTTCAACATAAAAATTACTTTGATATAATCCCAAAACAATCGGGGTATGCCCCCAATCATTATTATTTCTTCCTTCATGAAGAACGAAGGTCCATGCAATGTAATGATTTATTAGGTCATTTTGAAAATATTAAACATATATTCCTCATATACAATTTCAACAAAATTATAATATTGACAAAATCAACAAATATGGATTTGAAATGGAATTAATTTTTATAATTACATCGTATTATCTGAATGAACTTGATTTTAATAAAACCGGATGATATAAAATGTTTTGAAATTTTGAAATTTTTTTCTTCATAAAATATTAATTATATTTTTAAAAAAAATATTGAAAAAAATATGTAGGTGGCAGGAATGAATCATTATTCTAATGATACTCTAAATTTATTATGTAAATTAAAATCTTGTGATATTCTGAAATATTAGAAAAATAACTTTTTTGCTACCTCCATTTCCATGAATGATGTAAAATCCCAAATGGGTGTTTTTTACTCATAAATTATCCTCAATTGAGAACATATTTACATGAAAATTTATATAAACCATGCATTGATATAAATTGTAAAATCTTAGACTCACATCCCTATATATGAGTATAAACACATATTCATGAAATACCAAATTTTTTTAAGGTCTTTAGGTATTGATAATTAAAAAAAATAGTACATATAAATATAATATATCCATTCAAATGGGTATTTTTAAAAATAATACAAACTCATAAAATAAAACAATTTCACTATAGAGAAATAAATCATTCCTCTAACACTATACATTCAACACACCCTTAATCATTGTGAAAACATCAAAAACATTATTTGAGAAAACATAAATAAATATATGATTTTAAAGAATTAGAAAACCTATTAGGTTTTTTAAATAATATAAAACAATCATTTATATAAAAAACCTTCATAATAATAAATCATTAATTTAAGCAGAAATTTACCATTATTTTATAAAATGGGTTTTATATGAAAAAATTCATAAACCGTTATAAAGGATTAATATGTTTTTGAAAAATTATTTTAAAGAATAATGAAATGTTAAAAATATATTTTTAAAAAACATAAACCATTATGTTTTTATAAGATCATGAAGCCTCCTTAAATATCAACCCTTTAGTTTTGAAAACAACGTAATATTTTCTTTATGAAATAAAACTCCATGTTTTAATGATGTTTTGTGATTTAAAAATATTCCAAATAATTACAAGAAAGGAAAATCATTAATGTATCTTGGAAAATTTATATATTTTCATTAGAGTGATATAAAAATTTATTTCCAAAAAAAAGATTAACAGAATAACCCAAATTTGATTTTTTTAAATAATATTTATCAGTCAATGATAAATACCAAGACTATAAAATGTATTGTTCTTGGATAACATCTCACAAACCATACATACTATTCTATATGATTAAAGCATTAAATAATGAATTTGAGGGATATATAATCATGATAACACCTATTACTAAGTTTATAAAGACCTTTGAGTTCTTGGGTTCACTTAATTTACCCATTAATTTACTATAATGGACACGTACGATATTTTAATCCAAACACTTAGTTGGTTGAATTTCTCAACATAAATTCTACTGAAACATTATTTTCACCAATAAATTTTATTTTTAAAATGTTAATATTAAAAAGTGAAATTTTATAAATATATGAATTTTATGTAGATAAAAACACGAATTTTTTTTTCTAGAAATAAATAAATTATGAAATAAAATAAATATATTTATATGAAGAAACCAAATGTTCATGGAATCGTTATGTAAATGAATGTCTAAAAAGACCCATTAATAGAAATTATTTCTAATGGAAACAATGTTTCTTTATGAAAATATAGTGGAATATAACTCCTTATAAAAACACATTTAAACATAAAATGATAATTTTAATAGAAGTTAAAATATCAAAGTAAATTAAATCAAAATAAAAATGGAGGTGAATTACTTGCAGATAAACTAAAATATAATCAGTTAAATTTTTATGAATTTATGATTTGTAGAGAGTGTATTAAAATAATATTATTTTATAGAATAAACACACCATTCAATAAATCATGATATATAATGATCTCCTCTTTTTCAGTTATTCTAGTATAAAAACCCAAAGGATGTCATTGTGCAATTGGAATCTAAATGGCCTATATGAGGGAATGGAAATCACATCCATGGTATGTATCTCATGTTGTAGATGTTCATATACCAAGGGAAAAAGGTCCTAAAATTTATATATAAACATCATCGATAATACTGATGTTACAATAAAATACAAGTCATTAATATAATCTATTTTCATGTAGGATATATATATATATAGTATCTATATTTGTTAAGTGATCCAAAAATATATACAAATTATTATTTTCTAAATATATTCATTATCAACCAGAATTTAATTTTTATGTGTCATGGAAACCTTATTTACATATAACATAGTGACACACTCAGTCATACAACAATCTCACCTAGTGTATTATTAATATTTTTCCAATTAAAAAATCCAAAAAATCCAAAACCCGAAGCATTACATAAGGATAATTTTTTTGTATCATAATAGTGTTAGTTAAAAAATGTGATATATCTTGTGACCACAAAATTACGATCATTAATTAAATATTCATTGATATATTTAAATATATAATCCTATACCTATCGATATTTTTTCTATAACATCTAAATAATGTCCCACCATTTGATCGCCACAAAGATCATTAAAAAAATATAATACCCACCAATAATTATGTTATTGTAAATACTAAAATAAATGCGGTCAAAAATTGAATGATGAGATAATGAGTTTCGTATCAAGAAACCATCATGAACATCACCCCGGAGTGAAAGACAAGGTATTCATCAATGGGTGAAATTTTCATATATACAGGTTGTACACACATATTTCTAACAGTTTTGAACTATTTTGTGAAAAAATCCCACATTGGTAGTCTACATTTCATCCTACTACCTTATTAATTTTGATCAAACAATATACCCCTGAAAAAATATATTTGGGAACTACCTATACTGGTGTGTCACCATGCTGACCATAAATAGTATCTCTCCCCAACTCAAGTGTTCCCCCTGTCCTCACAATTCCAACACTAGAGAATACCAAGTGCTATCATTATTACCTTTTTAATCTGGGATAGCCATAGTTGAGGATATCAACTAGTTTACAATTGTACGAATACCTCCCATGTCTGTCCTAGTTCTAGACACTATGTTTTTTAATTCCTATATATATTCCTCCATCAAAAATAATTCTATGTAAAATAGGTTATTTAATGTCATAATCAAATCTTATATTTATCCATTATAAATTTAATATTACATACTCTAATACGAGTTTCATATTTTCAATAATTATAATAGAGATAGTATTTTTATTTTATAATTTATATATATATTTTTTTCATGTATTAATTATCAACATATCTTTTATATTTTAATTATTTATATATATAATATAATTCTATTATATTAATCATTATATTTTATAAATTCATTTGAAATTAATATAATATAACTATAATCTTCATTATATTATATATGAACATTTAAAATCTATATCTTATATAACAAACAATTTATACACCTTAATAAATAATAAACTAAATTTACAATTTATATTCATTATTCACTATAATTTATAATCTATTAATAATAGATCGATGAAAATCAATTCCATTAATATATTAAATGTAAAAAAATTACATTATATATTATCATTCTCATTATAAAATAAATACTAATATAATTGAAGTAATATAGTAAATACCCTGACCCTAGTATCTTAGAGCCCATGCCTTACATTATTACATTAACATGATTACAAGGAATATCATATAAAAGGACCAAATAATTTAGTAGTCTTGCAAAAATAGACACATATTTGAAATTAGAATTTATTTTTAGACATAAAATAAAATAACTATTTTCTTTGAGGAAACCATAATTCCCATTAACATAACCGTGCATATCATCCCTAATAAAATTCTTGTAAATATGGGGAAAATATAATCAAAAGAAAGGGATGAGGTCGAATGATCAGTAAGGGTTAGTTACAATAGAAGATAAATTTAATAAATTAGTATTATCAAAATAGTGAGGTCAATAATTTAAAAATATATTCTAATTAATAATCTGAGAATAAAATTGCATCCATAGATATTTTCATAGTGAATCTTATTTATAATAAAAACAAAATACTGATTGAAGGAAATGATTATCTATTGGACGTCACGTATCTTGAAAGTGAAACACTATAGTATCAAGACCTTTTAAAAGGTGGTTTTAATATGTGTGGATAAACCCATCTGATTCTTCTTGGAAACAAACTTGGAGGGTTTTCACAAACTGATTTCATCTTATGAGACTACCGATGCATATAGGGGATGACATTAACCGGTCCCTAACCTATATTGATTTCATTAAACAATAACCAACTGTAGTAATATAGTAAAAATCATTCATAATACATCAATTTCATGAATAAATAATTCCCCTTATCAACAAATCATCGTATTACATAAAATATACAGAATTATCAATATTTCCATAGTAAATAAAATATCTATCAAGGGTAACACCATATGTAAAAATTGTATAAGACTTAGAAAATAATCATATAAATGAATTAATGGATTAAAGATGGTAAATATTAAGATATCATGATAAATTATTTCCATCATATGTGAAAACTTGTAAAAAGAGTGTTTAAGAAATTTAAAAATGAGCCACTTTAGTGCAATTTAATGGAAAATATTAAAGAGTCCTTAAAGAGGAAAATGAAACAATTGTTTTAATAAAACCAGAAATTAAATAATCTAGTTTTTCATGATAAAATTAGTGATTTTATAAAACAAATTGGATTAAAATAGTTTATGGAGTATACATGAAAATGGGTAAGAAATTGGGAATATCCCTTTATTTTGGTTTTCTTATCAGGATGAATTGAGAAGAAAACATTTTAAAAATATTATTTACCATTAATTAAGGATGAATTGATCTATATAAATAGGTTGTGAAAATATAAATACAATTTTTATGAAATATATAAATGTAATTATGATTAAGATTAGGGTAAAAAGTGGGAAAATTCAACATAATGGTAAATTTGAATTTTTGGATAGATCACTTACAACATTGTAATCAATAAAATCATATACACCATTAAATTAATTATTATAAAATGAAACATTAAATTAAATGAATATAAATTTATTCATTATATTATATATCAAAATGTAAGAATTCATACAAAACACATAAGAAATAAGTGGTGAATAATGCATATCTCACAGAAATAAAAGTGAGATGACAAACACCTAACCTTATGTTCAAAATCATTTTACATTTATACTTAATAGCTTAGATAATAAAGATAGACTAATTAATTACTAAATTAATAACCTATAAAAAATTTAGTATATTAATTATAATTTTATTAATTTCATTTATGGACATTACGATGAGTTATAATTTTTAGTTTTATTGTTCTGAGAGCATGTGTTTTATGCTTTTATGGTCAGAGCCATTATAGATAAATATGTAATTTCTTATAAAATGGATGAATTACTCTAGAATTGAAGTTATTTTATATAAATGAACTTTTAAAATGTTAAATGGTCCCCATATATAATTTGGTTATATGTTATTAGGACGATTCATTAGATGAAATGTTAATAAAAATGAGTACTTTATTTTTTGATTTTTACATCCATCACGAAATTGTATCATTTCATTTAATATGATGATTATATAATGGTTATATAACATTAAATAACTTTTAATACTATATTATAATATTTTTTATCCATAAAAATAGTTTTATGACCCACCTTCAAGGTGGTAATAAACAACGAAAATTCATCACCATGAGGGTGGTGAATCGACACCTCAGAGACAATGTTTTCATTTTTAGAATAAAAGGATTAGAGAAGAGACTTTACGATTGATATTAAATTAAAATAATTATATTATAGTAAAATATATATTATATTTAATAGGAATATTAGACAGGGGAGGTAAGAATAGGAGAATAAAATAAAATAAAATAAAAATGAAAGAAAGAAGTTTTACCTCTTGAATATTGTCTCCTTAAAGACATCCTTCAGACAATGGGATTTTCTATTTTTGTAATACCAGTAGGTAATTAACATGTGGAATAAGATTGGGAAGTTAGTTTTATAAAATTTAGACACGTTTCAAGGATTAAATGGTGTGACGATAAAGGGTGGTGAGGAATGGAATTTTTAGAGAAGGAGAGGGGTGTTTTTTATTATTTTAGTCATTAGATTATTATTTGGGATCAAGAATATAAATATTGTTGATTACCATGAATAAATAGAGTAACTATAGATTTTTTTTAAAATAATTGTTGATTACCTCATCCATACATCATACATTACTAAATAATTCATTTATTTACTTTTAATCTTAAATACATAAAATTACTATATTTAAATATTCACAAAAAATCAGTTATTTTTGAAAAATAAAAAACAATAAACTTAACCATTATTTTGACATGCAGATTGGAAAAAATAATCTATTTTATGAAAATAATATCCAAAATATCATTAATTTAATTTATAATTAAAATAGTCATTATTTTGATTGTTTAATTAGAAAAATAATTATTGCATTATCATTCTATATGTATTTAGGTAATTATTTCTTCATTAAAAATTAAAAATAAAATAGAATAATGTATATAAATATCTTATCTTAAAAAAATTTATATATGAATATATATTTTTAATTACCCCATATTAAAAATAATTTAGTTATAGAAAATATGAATGTGATATTTTGTGAACTTTTTAAATTAAAATAATTTCAAAGTCACTTTCACGGAAAAGTGTCCGTTAAATAACTGAAATATTATCATTAGGAGTTACATGTAGAATATAAATCGTCAAATATTATTTATGAATGTTTTAGGGTAATTTTATAGTTTTTATAAAATAATTTTTACCTAAATAACCAAATTTAACCTTTACCATGGTATCAAAAATTACCATGGTTACTATTCATATTAGTAAAATGTAAAAGGAAAATACATAAAATAATTTATTTTCTTAATCCAAATTTGAAATCCATTTTTTAATATATATAAAATAAAATTTTCATATTTTAATTTAAAATTAATCTCACAAAACTCAATGGAAAAAAGTTTTATTGGAAAATGTATTTTCAAGCCCAAAAATGTAATTATAGAAAAATAATGTATAATGGTGAATAAAATGAAATAAATTATAGTATTTAGCGGTAAATTTTATTTAAGTTGCATTGATATTTAATTGAAATTGTAAATAGACTTTTAATATTACGAAATTGATAGTTTTATAAAAATTGACATATTCCACTATTAACTAGAAAGTTAATATTTTCATAAAAATAAAAAAAATTAATCCTAATATAATTAATACTTATAAAATTTAGTTTATTTTGTTCAATATAATTTATAATAATGTAAAATTTTATATTTAAAATAGGTGAAGCATTAAAAAGAGGTAAACTGGCCTTTTAGAAAATATATATTTTTAAACATAAATTTTATTTATTCTTATATTGTTCTCGTACAAATTCCTATTTAAATTCAAGAACGTTTTATTAAACATGTAATATATATGTTTCATTAATATTTTTTTATAATATTGATTAATTTAATTTATTAAGAAATAATTTTATTGTGGTCATGAAAATAGTTTTTTTATAAAAACAAATCCTTTATGACCAGTTAGTTTTTATTTTCATTTCTAATAAATCATTAATGAATTAATTAATTATATAAACATTTGTAAACTATATTATAATAATTTATATAATCACATTAATTCCCATCATTCCAATAGCTTGGCGATAACTGCAATAAAATCTTATAATTTGTTTATGTTCAATTTTTTGTGTAACGTATACTATTAAAGAAGTTAAATTAAAAAAAAGACATATCATGAAATATTATGGTGTAACATTATACCCTCATTTAATAAATTTCATACTTATAATTTATTCTTGTAATTTTTAATCATGGATTTTTAATTTTAAAACACCCCTGTGCAAATCCCACATCATCAATATTTTTAATAAAACTACATCATAAATGGACAAGAAAGATGGTATCATGGTCACCACCGAACTAGGTTTCCCTATAGGAGAAAAAAAGTGAAAAAATGGGAATTGATGAAATATATAACTATGAAGTTTTGATGTGGAGTGTTAGAAAAAAATATCATTAGAAATTATACCACTAAGAAATGAACATTTTTTATCTGTTAAAACACCATTGATTTCATTGTAAGAAAAGTAAATAGATTCCATTTTTTCCAAAATATTTTTTGAAGAGGTGAGGGGTTATCTTACCATACAATGAAGAAATTGAGAAAATAAACTTACCCTATTCCTTTCTTTGTCATAAAATCATACATTCATTTTTCTATGATCTTTCTCCACTTCATTTATCATATATGGAGATGGATATTCAAGAAAAACATTTACCCCTAAAGCACTTCAAAGAATCATAAGATTCACAATTCATCAATTCATCCTTTAAATGTTTACTAAAACCATAACAGCTTGCATATAATATCATATTATAATCTTAACTAATAATAACATTAACCTATTGCATAAGTATTTATCCCAAATAATTATCCAAAATAAGTCTATCCAAACTCAATTCCCACTAATTTCTAAGCTAGTTCACCCAATTTCTAAAAATTAATTAATCGTAATATTTCCCCAAATAACATAGTTGTTATCGTTTCATACCAAATATATTAAAACCATAATATCCTTTAAAAATTTACAAAGCATATATTCTCCTAATAGTAAAATATTATATTGTTGAATATATTTCAAAAATACAAACATCTAATAACTCCATCTTAACATAAAAAAATCATATCACTAATCACCTCCAGGGTCACCAATACTCTCCCATAAAAATCCATTTATTATAATCTCAATATCAAGAACATATTTAGGGTTATCATTCCCATGTAATAATTCTTAATGAAGAGACACTTCTAATGGAATCACTTCTTTGGACTACTGGTTCTATTTATCACATGCTTCAAATTAACTAAAGAAGGATTATTGTAGCACAATTATTATATATATCATGATTCTTATAACTAGATAATTATATATGAAATAATAAAAAAAATAATATTTAATCCAAAAATGGTCATATTAATCACTCTGATTCATCTATGGTAGTATCATAATCTTTACCATAATCCATTATCATTTTTGGGTATATTCATATGACCATTGATACATTGATTTACATAGTGTAAAACATACATACAATTGAAGAATTTTACACTGGAAACCTTTTTCTTAAACTTGAAATCACAAGCATAGTGTCTTTTCTCTCCACAGTAATAGGAAACTCCCATTCCATAAAAGCTTGTGTCTGGGTGTTTCTTTCCATAATTACCACTTGAGAGAAAATAACTCTTTCTCTTTATTACTATATAATTTTTTTTCCTAGTTTTGATTTTGTTCTTGTACTTCCCTCATAATATACAATACTTATAAAATTATTTCATTGTTTCATTAGAATATGATACTTCTTCATATGATGAGAGTATTTGGTATACTTGTTCCCCTAAAAGGATTGGAATGATACCATAAATAGATGATCCTTTTTACTCATTGGATCATGTGCATTGGTAAGGTTACAATTCCATATATGAGGTTCCATTTATAAATGATTACATAAACTAGATTAGATAATATCATTATGAAACATAATTTATAATCACAAAATTAGTAAAATACGTAACATAAATTGAAAAATTATGCGTATCTAAACTCATAAACATGGTTTCTTTGGGATGTTCTTATGTAGTTATCCTCTGTCTTAGGGGTATGTGACATAAAATACAAATTCACAAATCTAGTTTCTAAGGCTTCTATTAATAATTCTCTGTTACCAAATGTAATGATCTCAACCCCAGTAGCCTAGAGTTGGTTCCATACATTATTATATTGGTATGATTACAAGGAATCACATCCTGAAATACCAAATAGTATTATTGTATAGAAAACTAGATGAATAATTGAAATTAAAATTATATTTTCTAAATAAAATAAAAAACTATTCTCTTTGATAACACTGTTATTCTTCTTAGCGCAACCCTCTATATAAATATTAATAAAATTCTTGGATGCCTGGGGAAAAAATAAATATAACAAATAGGTGTGATCAAATGCTCAGATAGAGTTATATATAGAAGAAGATGATCTGATTAAATATTTATAATAAAATTGGTAAGGAAAATAACTAAAAAACTACTAATCAATAAACTAAGAATTAAATGTCCTCTATAGATTTTGTCAGATTGAAAATCATCTGGATAGTAATAACTGAATATTGAATAAAGGAAATAATTAATTATTGGATGTCATACATCAGGGACATAAACCATTATACTATCAACAAATTTTACGAGATGGTTTGCGTATGTTGTTATAAACTTATCTGATTCTTCATAGAAACTAATAAAAATGGATTATCGATGCATTGAGGGGCTACCAACTAATTTCATCTCATTGGACTACCAATGAATTGAGGGGATTACATAAACCTGTATCCAAACCATATGGCCTACATTAAAAGGTCCTCAACCTATTTTATACTATCTAAAAAATTCCTCATTTTTTGGTTAAATTAATATATATTTCATTATCATCAAATATCTATATTAAATAAAAGATACAAAATTATCAATATTTCCCTAGTTAATCAAATAACTATCAAGTTAAAGACCATATTTAAACATGGAATACAACTTATAAAATAATAATATCAATGAAATAATTGATTAACAATTCTAAATATTCATAACACATGGTAAATTATTTCCATCCAAAGTGAAAACATGTAAAAACAATGTTTAATAATCCTTAGAAATTATCCTTGTTAGTGCGGTTTAAGGGAAAATAATAATGAGTATTTAAAGATTATAAGGGAATAAATTTTTTCATAAAACTAGAAGTGAACTAAAATAATTTTTCATTTTAAAATTACTGATTTTATAAAAATAATTTTTTATTAAAATAGATTATGGAGTGTAATTGAAAATGGGTAAGAAATTGGGAAACTCCCTTTAATCGGGTTTTCTTATCAGGATAAATGGAGAAGGGGAGATTTTAAAAAATGTATTTCCCATAAAATATGGATTAATTAATCTAGATAAATTTTTTTGGTACATATAAAAATAATTTATGATAAATATATAAAATTTAAGTAGATTTACATTGGGGTAAGGAGAGAGAAAGCATAACTGAATGGTAAATTTGAATGTTTAGAGAGATCCCATATCAAATTGTAATTAATCAAATCACATAGACCATAAATTTAATAATAATGAATTGAAAAATTCAATACCATAAAGTTAAATGTATTCATGATATGATATATTAAAGGGGGATAATATATACACCACACACATGAAATTAATGGTGGATATGACACATCTCACACAAATAAAAGTGAGACAAAAAACCCCTTACCTAATTTTCTAAAGCATTATTTACCTGTAATTAATATCCTAGATTATAAAATTATATTAATTATTTACTTAATTAATAATCTAATAAATATATATATATATATTATTATATATATTTTTAATTTATTTTATTTACATTATGACGAGTTATAATGTTTAATTTCGTTGTTCCTAGAGTGTTGTTTCATGGCTTTATAATCTGCACATTTGTGTACAATTATGAGAGGTCTTACCAAATAGAAGAAATAATCTAGAAGTGAAATTATATAGTATTTATGAACTTTTATATTTTTAAATGGTCCTCATATATAATTTTTTATACGGTATGATGATAAATCATTAGATAAAATTTTAATGAAAAATGTTAGTTTATTTTAGCGGTTATTAGGACCCTTATGAACTAGTATAGTTTTATTTAATATTATGTTTATATAATGGTTCAAAAACATTATTTAATATTGAATACACATATTATAATCTGGGTTAACCATAAAAAATATTTTATGAATAGACTTGATGGAGACAATGAAAAACAAAAATTCATCGTCCATGGGGGTAGTGAATCGACACCTAAGAGAAAATGTTTTCATTTTTATAATAAAAGGATTAGATATTAGACTTAATGAAGGATATTAAATTAACCTAATAAAATTACACTATAAATATGATACTATATATTCGATGAAACCTTGGATAGGGGATTCTAGGATAAGATAATAAAATAAATGAAAATAAAAGTGAAAGAAAAATGAATTTGCTTATTGAATATTGTCTCTTTGAGGACCTCTAAAAGACACTTGGATATGGTATTTTGGTAAGACCAGTAGGTCTTCGACATGGGTAACAGTTTTGGTAATGTATTTGGGAGTAATTTATACATTATTCATGGCTTAAATTGTGTGAGAAGAAGGGGAGGTGATGGGTGATATTTATAGTGGATGAGAGACATGTTGTTTTGATTATTTTATCTACTAGTTTATTATTTTTCCACAAGACTATCAATAGTGTAGATTACGAAGACTAAATAAAGTAAATAGAAAATTTTATTCTAAAAAAATGCTGATTACCTCATCCATATATAATTCATGACTCAATAATTCATTTATTTACTTATAATGTCAAATATCGTAAATACTTTATTTCATTATTCATAATAAATCACATATTTTATGAAAATACCAAAAAATCACCATAAATTTCTATTGAAATATATATTCCAAAAATAGAATTCATTTTATGCACATAATTTTCTTAATATGGGAAATTTAATTTTTAATTAAAAACATCCTTTACTAGATAGTTTTATTAATAAAATAATTAATACATCGTCGTAGTACAATTATTTGTGGTAATTCTTTCTTCATTAAAAATTATAAAAATACTATAATGGCGATAAATATTTTATATTATAAAAATTATATACAGTTGAATACATCTTCCAAATATATATATATTAAAAATAATATAGTTATGAAAAATATTAATGTGACATTTTCTGATTTTATTTAATTTTAATTATATCAACATCATTTTCATGGAAAAGTGTCCATTAAATAACCCCAATTAAAACCTTATGATTTAAGGGTAAAATATAAATAACAAAATTATATTTTTATATGTTTCAATGTAATTTTAATGTTCTTATGAAATTATTTTTAACCTATGTTTCCTAATTTATCCTTACCATGGTTACAAAAAATACCAAGGTTACAATTCGTAATGGTAAAAAGTAAGAGAGAAAAAAATAATAAAATTTTCTATTATGAATCAAAATATTAAATCCATCTTTGAATACTAAATACATAGAATTTGAAATTTTTAATTCAAAATTATTCTTGAAAAATACAACGAAAATTGGTTTTATTGAGAAATGTATTTTTATGCCCAAAGATATACTTATGATAAAATAATGTATAATGAAGATTAAAATTAAATAAAATATATTATTTATAGTTAAATAGTATTTTACATTATATTGAGATCAATTTAAAATCATAATTATACATTTAATATAAATAAATTGACTTCTTTTTAAAAATAGATGTTTTTTATTATTCACTAGAAAATAAATATATTCAGAAAAATAACAAAAATTTATCCTATAATAATTATTCTTTTAAAAATGATATTATAATTTTTAATTTAATTTATAATAGTATCAAAATTTATATTTAAAACAAGTTTTCCATTAAATGGGGGTGAAATTTCCTTTTAGAAATATTTATTTCTATAATTAAAATTATATTTATTCTTATCCCTAGCCCATCAAACATATGGGTTGAAATTAAAAACATTCGATGGAATATTTGACATATAATTATCATTAATATCTTTCAATAACAGTTATTAATTTAATTTATTAATATAAAATTCTATTTTGGTCCTAAAAATAGTTTTTTATAAAACCACATCCTTTATGATCAATTAGTTTTCATTTTTATTTCTAATAAATCATTAACCAATGAATTAACTTTATTTACATGTGTACAATATATTTTCATAATTTAGCTAATATCATTCATTCATGCCAATCCAGTAGCTTGGTGATAACTATAATGACACTTAATCATTTGTTTAAGCTCGGTTATCTATGTAACCTAATCCATTAAAGATGATAAATTTAAAAAGAGACATACCATAAAATGTTGTGGAATTACAAATACATTAATAATATGAAGATTTTTAATTGATTGATTTCATTTCTTATCACTTATTATGAAATATTTTACATTGAATTTTACCTAACGACTGTATTTCTGATAAAATCAGAAAACACACGAAATGTCCATATCATTGTTCTTTTAAAACCCTTACATCATATCTTATCATTTCACTAGAAAAAATGATTCATTTATTTTATCTTTTTTATATTATCATTATATTAATCTTCATCGGAGATAACTTTATATCCAATCTTAATGATCTATTCTATAATCTTTTCTCTTTTTTATTTACTTTCCTTTACTGACCCCTTTTATTATTTATTATATTGTGTAATATTGTACTTTTTATACATATTTCTCTGAGATTGTGTATTGTTTTCTTAAATCCATTTTTATAGTGAAAATAGTTTATTTTTTAAAATTTAAATAATTCTAAAATAGGATGTAGTTTTTTTAGATTTGAAATAAAGGAGTGAATAAATAGTTATTTAAAATAAAATTGATACTAAACCCTATATGTGTTAGATTGTTGTTCTGGTCCATGTGGTGGGTTAACTATTTTCAGAATAGATTAGAACATAAGACACTATTTTCATAGTTATGATATCTATTTGGTGTTCTCATTGTTGATTATATAGATTTAGGAAACTATTCATCTAGAACTCTGAGAATCCAAGGCATAAACATGAAGTAAATGGGTTATGAAAACCCTAATTTTTTGAAGTGACCTTATTATTTTTTGTGATTTTCCTTAACATGTGTAAAATAGATGTTTACCTTAGATCATTAATAAAAAATATAGAAATTTTTCATCATAAAATACATAGGTAAAATTATTTTTTGGACTCATATTTTACTAGGAATCATATGTGATAATCTAAATTTACATTCTTTAAGTTTGTTTGTTGATAGTAAATAGATAAGAAGCGTGTAACATTTTATTTTTTTAATATATGTGATCCATTAATTATATAATATTTTCTATGGTATGTTATTCATACTATTTGGAATATCTAAAATATCATAGGGTTATTAATGGGAATCATGATAAACATTAGAAATAGTAATGGATGAATTTTCAATATTATTTTTGGATGATATGTTAAATTCGAAAATTTATTAAGTAATTGATTCTATTTAATTATAAATTATATATTTATAAAGAAATTTTTTTCTTTATTTGAAAATTATAATTATAATTTTTTTTCAATGATATGTAATAATGTGTGAAACGATGTTAAATAATGCTTATAATACTACATTAAACAATTATATCCATCTTTAGTAATATATTTTCATAAATAAATTGTATATTTTAATTTTCATGATGGTGTTGGATTTAGAAAGATGTACTAGAGAATGGTCTACAGTGCTTCATGATGTTTTATTTTGGATCTTTTTTAAATAGTGATATTTATATTTTATTTTAAGGGGATTTTTATTTAAAGGGTGGTTTAACATAAAACATGGGGTTGATTTTTAATGATTTAAAAGTATGATTTTCCAAAAAAATATTCATGTATTAAACTAAATAATTTTTTAACATCCATTTATAAATTTGTAATATTTTTAAACATATTCATAGAGAATTGTTATTTCCTTCTAGGGAGTTCATTATATATTTTTATTGAATTGGCCTTTTGTGAACATATTATTATATACATGACCGGTGGGTAGAATGTTGGGATTGTTTGAGTACTGTATTTTATGATAGTTGGTGATATGCATGTGATGAGGCAATTGTGTGGTTGGAGGATAAAATGGGGTAGATTTGGAATGGTGGTGAAATTTTTCCATAAAGGATTAATTTGTTTAGTGATTTAGCGGTATAAGAGTATATAAAATTCATTTGGGGAATATATGATTAATTTTATTCTAATGTGTTGTTTTTATGATTAACTAATAATCATGATATTGGTGTTCATGTTTAATACAATATGTTAGCGCATTAATAGGGTTCTATACTCAGGAAGCGAAAATTGGATTTTCAGAATGGGGATTAGTCTATATAACTATAAAAAAATGTTGATGTTGATTGGTTGAGGGTTTGGAATTCTATTTTAATAGATATTATAATAATTTTAGGTTTCATATAAATTTATAAGGACATAATCTAAATTTTTAGTTAACTTAGAATTGGGATTTTTTAAATGGTGACTTGAGAGTTGTTGAAATTGATTCATGTTTGGAAAAAAGAATATTCCATAAAAATCCAATGTAACTTTAGTTAAAATGAAATATTTTCCTTATATGTGGGGGGATAAATATATGACCATAATATTGGAGTTAAAATAAAGGGATTCCAGTCTATGAAATCTTATATTTAATTTTTTCACAATGATGTTCTAATTTTAGGACTATATAATACATGAATACATGTGAGTGATTCATTTTGAGTATGTCTTTAGGTCATATATTTAGCCAAGGCTTGTGATATTGTAGTATAAGTCCTACATTTATGTGAGGGATCATGTAGAGGTGGGAAATAGATTTTTTATCTATGTTACTGAGAGGGATATAGATGTAATTACAAGTTGTTCTATATTCAGTATATGGAGGGAATTACTGAAATAGTCTATAAATGTTGGGGTGTAGCTTAGAGACCAGGGTTTGGGTAGCTCTATGCATCCTGAGTTGACTAAGATAATATGTTTTTTTATGTTTTGGTGGGGAACTAATGAGTCTATTTCGTTATAAGTAATAGTTTTTCTTATCTTAAATAGGGTGGGGGATTTTTTGGTAGGGTGGTATTATTTTAGTAGAAAATATGTTGGGATCCCTAGATTCTAGTTGGAAAATTTAAGAGTGAGTATGTTCCAATTAATTAAACATATTACTTATATAATCAAATAATTTTAATTAATATTTAAAAACATTAGTTTATAGATTTTTTTTTCATTTATTTGTGAGGTTTTAAAAGAATTATTTTTAAGAAAAAAAATTAATGTAGAAAACTAATTTCTCTTTTAATATATATTCATGAATTCTTAATGTTATTATCTATATTCATAGAAAGTTTTTATTTATTTTTACGGGGTTTTTATATCCATTCATTGTCTATGATTTTTTACTCACAACCGTATGGACATGACGGTTTCAGAGATTAGAAGGATGGTTTGAGTACTTTATTGTATGATTTGTGGTGATATGGATGTGATTTGGTTGTTGTGTGGTTGGATTATGTAATGTGTATGATCTATAATGGCTGTGAAATTTTCTCATAAAGGATTAATTTATTTAGTGATATGAGGGAATAATAGTATATATGATTAAACCAGTACATATGTGATTTAATTGATTAAAATAACATTCATAATATTTATATTCATGTTTAATACAAGAAGTTAGCTTATCCAAAGAATTATGTATTCAGAAAGTGAATGACTGAGTTCTATAATGTGGCTTATAAAATATAAATCAACAAATATCGATGTTCCTTGGTTGAGACTCTGACCATGAATTTGATGATAGATTAAGAGAGGCTGAGGGTTCATCAAAATTGATAATGATAGTTGATAAATTTTTATTTTCCTTCTAAAATTTATTTGTTAAAATGGTGGCTTAAGAGTGGGTGAAATTGCTTCATGTTTGGCCAAAAAAATTATTCATGGAAAGACATTTTAACTTTAGTTAAATATAAATTTGTTCCTTATGTGTGGAGGGATAAACATATGATGGGAATATTGGAGTTAAAATAAGGTGATTGTAGTTTATTCCATCTGGGAAATGCAAATATTTATATTTATCTTCTATTTTTAATACCACATAACAAATTAAGACATGTGAGTGTTTTATTTTGAGTTTTTTTTATGAGGCTAGATATTTGACTGAAGTTTATGATATTATGTTAAAATTTTGTAATTGAGGTTATCGATTATGGATATGTGATGAAGGTAGGGTTTCTATAGGTTATAATTTAGGAAGAATATGGACCCTCCTGTTATGTGAAATTTGGTTTGTGGAGGAAATAATAGAAGCAGTCTATCTATGTTTTTGGGTTTCTTGGAGCCTTCTATATTAGTAGCTCTATGTATCCTATTTCGAGAAGGATAACCTGTTATCATTTTTGTGTAATATTGAACATAAAAATCTATTTCTGTATAATTTGTAGTGTTCCTTAGCTTATGTATGGTGGTTTATTTTGTAGTAGGTTATTATTATTTCAATAGATAATATAATAGGTTTTATTGAGTTTTATTTCATAATTTAAGACTGAGTAAGTTCTGAGTCAGCAGCCATATTCCTTCCATAATTAACTCATTATAAATTATCTTTTAAAACATTGGGTTATATTATATTTTTTTCATCATTTGACTATACTTTTCTAAAATATAGTGTTAAAATTTAAACTTGATGAATTTCATAATATTTGATGGAAAAAATATTTTGATACACTTAAATTCATAAATGTTTTTGGATTGTAAAATTCATGGGTTTTATTTGAATTAATTTATAAACATTATTTAAAAAACTATATTATCATTTGAAATGATTAATGGTTAGTATAGAGTACGAGGCTTTCATGGAAGTGTTTTATTTTTTCTTTTCCACATTACATACTGCGTTAATACCATTTTTATGGTATAATTTAGGTTTTAGAAGCATATCTTGTAATTTTTAGGTTTTGAAATTTTCCTACTAAGGTTGGATCATATTTTTAGTATAATTATTTTGTTGAGTGTAGTGAGTGTGTGGTAGATGTTTTTCCTTTTTTATATTTGGCTTTGGGAATTAGGATTTGACCATGTAGTTTTCTAATACAACTTGGGTAGAGGTAATAGTTTAATTTTATAATATCATCATTGATAGGAGGTATCTCTCTTGGTGGTCATGTTTTAGATGGTTATTTTTCCAAGATAACATTAATTATGAAAATTTTCATTCAATGGAATAATTATTGTTATTTTTGTAACATGACCTGTATTTATGTACTAATGGTGGAAATATCCTCATTTGTAATACTCTTTCCAATGATTTTTAATTTCAATTCCATTTGTTTCTATCATGGGTTTGGTTTTTATTATTAAGGATGAGAAATGTTTAATTATAATCTCATGTAATTTTTGAAATGTTCTCATGTTGTCCCGAGAGTATTGAAGTATGAGCGGTATTTTTGGATGGTATATTTCATCTAAAAGGAGGGTGATGTGGCATATACATGGGTATCTTGGCTTAAAGGGTTTGAAGGATGAGATTTTTTGTTAAATGTTCTTTTTTATATTCTATAAAAAATTATGTAATGTTGTGGTTTTAGGGTTATATTGTGATGAAATATTCAAATATTGGGGAACAAGATATGAGAGTAAGGAATGATAAAAATTTTAGTTCAAAAACAAATCATGGCTTGACTCGTTTCAATTAGAGTATGAATTATGTGTGGATAATTTTGATGTTCTTACCTAAATGGTGTAATCATTTCATGATGTTCATGTAATATCATGGATTGTTTTTGGAGGATCATGGTAACCACATGACCACATTGGTCCCAGTGTGGACTCCCATGATTATATTAGATTAAGCGGGTTAACTAAGCTTGAAATTATGGATTATGGAGTAGATCATCACATTATTTTTGAATACTCAATCCATAAAGACACATCACTACATTCACATGAATATATGACTATGTATTATGTTTCTAATTTTATTATTAGTTTGATAACCATAAAAAATATTTTTGTTTCCATACATCCTTCTCAAACCCTCAGTGTTAATAGCTGAATAGTTTGATATAATTTAACCTTCCTTGAAATTTTGAACCATATATTTATGGTATCATAGTTATTCCATATAATGTGAGTATATTTTCCATTTTCAAAGGTTCTATAAATATACTTTATCTAATAGTGGCTATGGATTTATTTGGAATTGGGTTTTGTAGAATTTTTATGGTGGATTGATAGTGGTTTGTGTGGTTTAGCACGTTAGGGAACATCCTTGGTATCATAGAATTTTTACAATCCCTATTTTATTGATCTTTTGTAGTGATTAACTTAATCATCGGATAGAGAAGGAGATTAAAGACTTCATTATTTTATTTATGTTCAGTATGGAACTATAATGATTTTTTTAATTGGGTTATTGAAATTTTTTCAATCTTATGTATTGTGGGTTATTGGAATGTAATAACTAAATAATAATATTGAATTTTTCTGACATGGATTGATGGTCAGGGGTGGTTCACAGGAATTTTAAACGATTACATGATACTTGATATGTTCTATGTATATTTTGAATATTTTTAGTGTTTTTTGGTAATAAGAAATACGCATGGTTAATATAATTAAATTTATTCAATTGAATTCTTTACAGGTTTATAATATAAATATGGTAATAATTTTTTTTGGATGTATATAATTATGGTAATGGTTTCTATGTTTTCAATGATAAATTCATATGAATATAAGGGGTTAAAGAGTTATTTTTAGTTGTACTTTTTTTATTTGATGTAACACAATGCTATGTTTGTTGTTGGTTTCTGTTTAATATTTGGTTGATTGAGTTGAACTACGGTGATGATGTTTTGACATAGAAATTTGATTTAATGTGAAATAATGATATTGTGGTTCATTTATTATGATTGAGGAAGAACGAGGTTACAAGGTGATGTGGTTGTTAGTTTATAAATGAGTAGTTTTTTATGTATTTGCATCATATAGTGGTTAATGATATGGTCATATGGTTTTTGTGGGTTTTCATTGTATTTTTCTGGTGTCATGGATATTGTTATTGATAGTGAGTATAGTTGTGGGTGTGTACTAGAACATTATAAGTATTGACACTTGAATATTTAAGGATTTAAATAAATGTATAATGAATTAAATAAACCTAGTAGATGACTAATAAATGGTTTCACAATATATATGGACTAATAAATTGAATAATTAATGTAATATGTATTATAAAAGTTTAATTTAGAAATGGAATATATATATGAATAAATGGTTAATTTCTTTTTTTGTTATAAATGTTTTTTCAAGAATATGGGAATTTTTTTCAAATATTATTTCAATTAGTTGATACAATTTGGTATTGGTATTGTGATGATTGAAATGGGAATAATTAATGGAATTTTGTGTTTCCCCATTTATTGAATTGGTGTGAAAATATTTTATATGTTCTATATGTATTATAGTATCTTGTGATATATTATTAACACCTCTGGGATCAGATAACCTTACTAATGTTCAAATATTTGGAGTTCAAGAAATTCTATTGATAATCTAGGTTAGTGATTAAATGTTCTTATAAATACTCTTTCATCCAAGCTCTAACCTTCTAAAAATACTATTAGTTGTAATGAGTTGATTTTGGTATGTAATGGATATGATAAGAATTAATAAATCTGAAAATGATCTTTTGTAAGTGTGATTCCTCAAAAATTTCTCAATAGGTCATGAAGATAACCCTTCTTGGTATATATGTATGCTCACCCATATAATATATATATATATATATATATATATTCACTATAGGTTTTTAGTAAAGGGTTAGTAACCCACATGTACATTATCGGATCAAGGCATCAAGCTACTGTCCGAGATATTTCCTTAGGGGTTTCTTTAATGTAACTTATTTTGAGAATTTATTATTGTATGATATTAAAATGAAGTTGGAAATATTTTTTTTTAAATTGTGGAATTTATTGTTGATTTATTTTTAATATTTCTTCTCTTTATAAGGGTAATTTCTCTAATTTAAATGTTTTATACCCTCTTTATTTGTGTCCAATCCATTTCCTATTAGAGACAAGACTCAAGAATCACTCTATCCATTACTAAAATCATGGGAGGGGTGACCAATTTGGTTGGGTCATGAAATTCATGTTATAATAGTGAAAAATATAACAAAATAATGGATTTTAGTTGGTATAATACTAGTTGTTTGTAGGAAAATAACATTAAATGAAATATTTAGTGTTTTTTCTAGTATAAAAAACACTGCTTATATAAATTTTTTAGTGGTTTCTTTTCATATAACCTCTATTAGTCAAAAGGGACATGGTTTCATCACTCGTTTAATGAATGTGCAACTTATGAATAATGGTTGTCATTTTGGGATTTTTTTATCAATTATCGGAGGGTAAAAGTTATAGTGGGTATTATTTTAATTAATCACCATAAAATATTTGTCATATCTTGGGTTAAATAATTTATTTATATGGAAACCTTATTGTAAAAATATTTTCTTGTTTTATTGACTACTTTGCATCAATTTTATTTATCTAATGAGAATATTTTAGATTTTTTTTAAATGTTTATTTCAATTTTTATTTATCTATGATTTTCATTTAAGTAAACTAAGGTCTATAAGTATGAATTTGAGATATTATATTTATAAATGTTATGTTGTCATAAATTAATGGTTTGGGTGAATTATTTAAATATTTATAAGAATTATATTTAAATATAATAATTTTTTATTCTTACTTTTCAATATTATTCTTATTAAAATTTTCACATGATGAAATTATATCTAGAAAACAACTTTGGTGGTGTGAATTACTAATTGATCAATTTTATAATTTTTATTTTTGAATATTATCTAATTTTTAAAGTTAATCAGAGGGAACCCTATCATAAAATGGAAGACCAATGTCAGTTAATGTTCCGAATTTTTTTCTTATATTAATTTAAATATTATATATAATTATTTCGAGGCCAAGCAATAAGATGGTGTTTGATTCTGGGGCACGGTGTGCCTAGAATAAATGTCTGAAAATTAAAAAAAAATAAATAGAACATGAAATCATTTTCCCTAAAAATGTGGAATAAAATCTAAACGGGTACCCGAATCAGAAATACAAGGGCACCGTTGTGTTCATAGAAGTGACTTTACCTTAGGTGAGACTTAACATAAGCCGACACAGGTTAGTTGTGAAAATTATTTTTTGGGCATAAATAGAATAAAAATATTTTAATAAAAATACTTCTTTGATGTAGTTCTGATTTTTCCTTTAAAATAATATTTATGCAGAAATCCCAGTGTTAGTAAAAAAACCTTGGTAATTCTAGAGAATCACTTGGGAGGGCTTGAATTATTTTCCCATGGAGAAAGAGGACCAGATCATAGACTGAAGATCAGCACACAAAGAAATAAAAGGTTATCACCAATGGTCATGGTGAAAATTAATTCTTTATTTTCATTTGAAGCCAATGATGCATGGTGGTTGTTTCATTGTTATTTTTTCCAATTCTTTAATTCTCACAACGAATGAAGATCAATCCATTATTATATTAACAGGAAGATCAATTGTTTCAGGATGGGTATAAAACTATGGGGTTGGTCTTCGAGAGTTATATTGAATTCCTCTTCATTATCCTTCTAACAAGGAAAAATCGAGGCCAACATGAATAAAGGAAAAAGATCCTTCCTTTGGAAATTCTATTGAATTTACTTCTCTCCCCCAATTTCTCAGATTCTTTGTGCATTCTTTGTCTCCTCCCCACTCTTTGAAACCCCTATGTGAAAAATCGGAATATGTGGATCCATGATTGGTATGATGAATTTGAGGTGAGATAGTGATGTCATGTTATTTATTTGGCTGGGATGTTGGCACACAGAGGCCCATGCGGTGGCACATAGTGGTGGCCAGGGTGGCGGTGCACAACATTGGCGGAGGCGGCGAGTCCGGTCATTTTAGGCGAGCGGCGGGGAGGGTCCTAGGGGTTGGTATAGGAAGAGCTCTAGGTGGAGAGTGAGTTACCGAGGAGGAGGAATACGAAGGAAGAAGGTGACATGGCTGGGCCGCATGGGAGCCAGCAGGGACGGTGGGTGCAGACCTTAGTAGGTGGCTTTGTGAGCTATAGTGTGCGGTGAGGCATCTTGGGATCTGGAGGCGGTGCATATGGAGGGCCAATAGGCTAGGCTGAAGCGGAGCAGGAAAGATGTGTTAGGTTGGTGTGGAGCATGCCTGTGGGTGAGACTAGCTTGACTAAGTGGGCCGAAGCAGGCCGGAGCAGGCCGAGCCAGAGTGGGCAGTTTTGGGCGGATTGGGTTGGGCTGAACGGGTTAGATGTGGGTGAGTCCACAGCCCAGTTATCCGCATTTCAAACCTTCAAACCCCTATAAAATTCAAATAGTACGTCTAATTATTGATATTCATGTGGTGTTGTAACCCAGATAATGAGACAATCCTTTTGAGACCAATGGTGGGTTTTATTTTAGAATTATTTACAGTGACATGGGTCGTTTACATGAGAATTACCTAGGGTCAAGGGATATGGGGGGTGTGACCAGTCCCCACCATGAACCCTCCATTTCTTATACAGATAGATTCTCACACACACCATCTATTGAGCGAGTTTAATTAGGGTTCAATCCCTTTATTGTTTCCCAAAAAGTTTGTCCGTATCATTTCCTACTCATTGGATTATGATCCCTTCCATAGGACTTCTAGGATAGAGTTTTTTAGAATCCCTTGAGAGGCATGGAGCAGATCCTTTATTCCCTCTTCATTCCCTAGGTATATTCTTTGGTATTGACATCACCAACTTCACCGAGCATTAATCCTCTACATATAAGGTTAATCTATATAGATTTGTTAGTATCACCCCATGGACCTAGATTTTATCCTCCTATGATATATTGTATTTAGCATTACATCATTCACTGTATCTTTCTCTCAAGACAGTTTCCGAAAAATGAAAATTCTTTGATAGACGTTGTTGGGTCGGAGGTGATGGCAAGAGGGGGGGTGAATTGCCTTTTTAAAATTAATTAACAATTTAAAACAAATTTAAATGCAGAGGAAAGTAAAATGGCAAGACACAATTGATAACGGAGTTCGGCTTTAAACTCAAGCCTACGTCTCCGCTCCCAACTCAACCGTTGGGAGATTTATACGACCGCTTGCTTTTTAATGGTTATAGCAAGAAACCCACTAGCCGTTTTAAGGTAGGCTAGATCACCTTCTTACAACTTGCTTTTTTATTATGGTTGTAGCAAGAAACCCAAATTGAAAGAAGGAAGAAAAAGGGTGGTTTGTTTTAATACAAACCCAATTAAGAACTAAACAATTGAAGTAAATAAGTTAGAACAAACTAGAGGAAGCCTTGAGCGCCAAGAGGTGAGTGTAGTTGATGTAGAGGCAGCCCAAGCTTCAAGGATGGCAATTGGATCTCAAGTGGCCTTTGAGAATTGTTGTAGGAGCCTCAAATGATCAAAATAGCTTTGGTATGCTTCGGTATCTGATCGGTAGTCTTCCCGGCATCCATGGACGTCTATTTATAGGAGAAATACTCCCAAATACTTCAAAATAGCCGTTGGAGAGCTTTAGGAGCCGTTGGGGATCAAGTGGGCCAGCCTGGTCAAAGCATAACGGCTAGTTTGACTGAGCACACCGGCTGGCCGGTGCTGATCCACCGGCTGGCCGGTGCATTGGAATGTGGAGAGTGCTTCTGCCCAGGAGCCACCGGCTGGCCGGTGAGAAGGCCACCGGCTGGCCGGTGGTGAGACAGTAGGTCTCACTATTCCAAGGAGTTCCACCGGCTGGCCGGTGAGGAGGCCACTGGCTGGCCGGTGGTCTGGACAGAGGGCATCCCATTCTGTCTGGGGCCACCGGTTGGCCGGTGGCCAGACACCGGCTGACCGGTGGCACCTGGCAGAGGGCAAGGCCTTTTGCCTGGTCCACCGGCTGGCCGGTGCCCTTACCGGCTGGCCGGTGGTCCTACACCGGCTGGCCGGTGGACTTGAAAACAGTCCACTTTTTCTTTTTTGCCACTTCTTGCTCCTGAAATCATGCCTATTAACAAGAACACTTGAAACAACATTAGATCACGATGAGAGTGATTGTGATCATTAAAATCCAAGAGAGTGGGGTACAACAATCTCCCCCTATTTTGATGATCACAATCACAAAAAAAGAAATCTTTAAAAAAGGGTATGAAAGTTTAAAAAAAAAGGGTATGTCAATTGAAAACTTAAATAAACAATTTGAACTTGGAAAACGTAGAGACGTGCCAAATATAATGATTTTGAAAGCATTGAAATACTGAGAAATGGTCATTTTTTTGAAATTGCAACCAAATGCCATTTTTTAAAGAAATCAATGGAAAACAATAACTTAACCATTTAAAACAGATTTGGATGACATCAATAACTTAAAATGGAACTTGTAAAAAGAGCATTTTAATAAATAACTATGTAATATGTAATAGAGAGGTTTTCTCCCCCTTTGGGATTATCAAAATAGGAGGAAAAGTATGAAAGAAAAATACTAATAAGTAATGACAAAAAGGATTGATAGATAAGATAACTTGAATTCCATAAAAGATGAAACGATACAAGGAGAATCCAAAATACAAATACAAAAACAAATCAAAAACAAGAACGGATCTATTCACTCCTAGAGGGCCGAGAGTGACGGCGACGCCTGAAGGTCGGAGGATCCGGAGGAGCCTGGACCACCTCAAAGCGACGATCTAGAGAATCAATCCGTGAGTGGAGCTGATCAAACTGAGAGCTGATGTAGGAAAACTGCAAGTCCATCCGGGTCTCGATCTGATCCTGGAAGCGTAGGAACTGATCAGCCGTCACCAGCAAGCCACCAGCATCAGCAGGAGGGGGTACAGCCTCAGCAGGCTCAGGTGCATCATCACCCTCTCCAGCCTCCTCATCAGCAGCAACATCAGCCTCACCTTCGCTGTCACCACTTCCTGCCTCATCATCATCATCACTATCCTCACTGTCTGAAAGAGGATAGGCAGCGACGATAGCAGGAGGCATGGCATTGGCAGGAGGATGGGAATGAGTCTGAGGAGAGTAGGCCTTGAGAAGACCGTCCTTGTCGACAATCCATTCCTGACGCCAAGGGTGCCAACGGATGTTCATTCGTTGCACCATCATAAAATTCACTATGCTATCCTTCGTTGGCTGCTCGAAGGAAGTAGTATGAAGAGGCACATCAAGAAAGGAAAAGATTTTAGTCAAGAAGCGTCCGTAGGGTAGAGTTTTGGACCGGCACGGGTGCTCAGCCACATAAGTCATGGCCCGGAACAGAAACCGGACCAAATTGAAGTGTATGCCTCGGGTGATAAATGAGAGAAGATAAATATCAATGAATTTGACATTATCATGATCCCCGATACGGGGCGCAAGGGAAGTTTGAATGATTCTCTCAATAATACGATGGTTCGGAGAGAGATGGGAGAGCTTGACAATGGGATTTGTGGGATGCCCTGTGAGATGCTCAAGGGCTACGACTATATCAAACTCACGGTCCCGAGGAAACTCCCCCTGAGAAAAAGCATGGGGTCCAACATGAGGAACCCCGAGCATCTGGGCAATCTCCAAAGAGGTGATAGTGATGGGTTGCCCAAGAGCAGTGGAGGAGATGGTATCAATGTCATCAGAAACGGACCACGTCAAATGAGCATAGAACTCTTTGACTAGAAGAGGATAAATGACATCCTTCTCAGGGGGTTCAAAGAAAGAATGCCAATGTTGATACTCAATAATCGAGAAAAGCTCAAGACGAGAAGTAGACAACCAAGGATAGTCAATAACTCTACCCGGCAGAATAACTTTGTCATGCCAAATGTCCGGGAGTTGAGGGATGGAAGGAGGAGGAGGAGCTTCTTGAGCGATTCCCTTGCCTTTGCGAGTGGATCGAGGTCCCATGATGGCAAAAGGAAAAAAAGAGAGAGATTGAGAGAACAAAGGAGGTTTGAGAGGTCAAAAACCAAGAAGGGAGGCTAGGGTTTGGAAGACCTGCGGTTTTAGGAGGAGCAGCCCGAGAGAGAAGAGAGAAATGAGGGAGGAAGGGTTTTAAAATTGATTTTAACCCTTCCTCGGGTCGGCCCAAAAAACAGAAACCCGACACCACCGGTTAACCGGTGATGTACCACCGGTTGACCGGTGGTACTAAAAGTCATAAAAAATATAAAAAACAGAATTAAAAAAAAGGTGTTTAAAAAAAATTCTAATAAAAATAAAATATAAGCAAGACACGAAGGTCAAATATGTAAGTGCTCATTGACGAATCATTCCTAACTCCCCTTTAATAAAATCAAAATGGTCAACCGGGAGCGGTTTGGTAAAAATATCAGCTAATTGGAAATCAGTAGGAATGAAGTCCAAAGTGATATCTCCTTTTTGAAAATGGTCACGAAGGAAATGATGCCTTAAGTCTATGTGCTTTGTCCTAGAATTTTGTATTGGATTCTTAGAGATACTAATGGCACTAGTGTTGTCACACCGAATAGGGACATGATCATAGGAAAGACCATAATCCAAGAGAGTGTGTTGCATCCAAATAATTTGGGCACAACAATTGCCAGCGGCTACATACTCGGCCTCGGCAGTAGAAAGAGCAACACAATTTTGCTTCTTGCTACTCCACGAAACAAGGGACTTGCCTAGCAGATGGCAGGTTCCACTAGTACTCTTACGATCTAATTGACATCCGCCAAAATCAGCATCCGAATAAGAAGATAGTTCAAAAGAAGTATTTGAGGGATAAAATAAACCAAGATTTTTTGATCCTTTTAAATACTTAAAAATTATTTTGACCGATTTAAGATGAGATTCTTTAGGATTGGATTGAAAACGAGCACAAAGACAAACACTAAACATGATGTCAGGACGGGTCGCAGTTAGGAAAAGTAGACTCCCGATCATACTCCTATAAAGCTTGTTATCCACCGGTTTCCCGGCTTCGTCTAACGTAAGCTTACATGAAGTACTCATGGGTGTACTAATTTCCTTTACTTGATCGATACCAAAACGACTTAGAAGATTGTTTGTGTATTTGCTTTGGCTTAGAGAAATACCTTTTGAATTTTGAAAGATTTGAAAACCAAGAAAAAATTTCAATTCTCCCATAAAACTCATTTCAAATTCTTTTCTCATTAAATCTGAAAAATCAGTACAAAGAGATTCTTTGGTAGAACCAAAGATAACATCATCAACATAAATTTGGACTATTAAAAGATCTTTTGAAGTGTGTTTTAAAAAGAGGGTACAATCGGCTTGACCCATTTTAAAATCATTTTCTAAAAGAAATTTTGTTAACCGCTCATACCAAGCCCGAGGGGCTTGCTTTAAGCCATAAAGAGCCTTGGTTAACTTAAAAACATGATTTGGAAATTTTGGATCTTCAAAACCGGGAGGTTGTTCAACAAAGATTTTTTCAGAAATAAAACCATTTAAAAAAGCACTTTTAACATCCATTTGAAAAAGCTTAAAATTTAAGTGGGCGGCGAATGCCAACAAGATCCTAATGGATTGTAACCTAGCAACGGGGGCAAAGGTTTCACCATAATCGATTCCTTCTTCTTGATTATAGCCCTTAGCTACTAGGCGAGCCTTGTTCCGGGTTATGTTTCCTTGATCATCAAGTTTGTTCCTAAAAACCCATTTAGTGCCAATAATTGGATGATCATTGGGTCTTTCAACAAGAGTCCAAACATCATTTCTAGAGAATTGATTTAGTTCCTCTTGCATTGCAAGAACCCAATTCTCATCATTAATGGCATCATTAACGGTTTGAGGTTCTAGGTGAGAAATGAAGGCTTGATGTTCAACTTCATTGAGGATAGATCTTCTAGTTCGAGTACCGGCTTGAAGGTCACCTATGACATTTTCTAAAGGATGGTCTCTAGAAGGTTTCCAAACCTTAGGCAAGGTGGAAGGCGAAGAAGGTGAAGAGGGTTCTTGATGGTCATCCTCCTTGGGAGGAGAAGAGGAATCATCCAAATGAAGCTTATCAAGCTTATCTTCAACATCCTCAATGACCGGGTGAAGTTTTGGAAGAGTTTCATCAAATTTGACATGAGATGATTCTTCGATGGTTTTTGAACGTTTATTGAAGACACGATAGGCTTTGCTTGAGTTGGAGTACCCAAGAAAAATACCTTCATCGGATTTGGCATCAAATTTCCCTAGGTTATCTTTTGTGTTAAGGATAAAGCATTTACACCCAAACACTTTAAAATAACCAACTTTGGGCAATTTGCCTTTCCAAAGTTCATAGGGGGTTTTCTTAAGAAGGGGTCTTACAAGGACTCTATTAATAGTATAACAAGCAGTGTTTACCGCCTCGGCCCAAAAATATTGAGGGAGGTCGAATTCACTAAGGAGGGTTCGAGCGATTTCTTGGAGAGTTCGGTTTCTCCTTTCAACCACTCCATTTTGTTGAGGAGTCCTAGGGGCAGAGAAGGTGTGATTGTATCCTTGAGAGGAACACAATTCATCGAATTCTTTGTTCTCAAATTCACCACCATGATCACTACGAAGAGATATGATTTTATATCCTTTTTCGTTTTCTACTTTCCTAGAGAATTTCAAAAAGGTTTTACAAGCATCATTCTTATGGGCTAAAAAGAAAACCCAAGTAAAACGAGAAAAGTCATCAACAACAACTAAGGTATAGGATTTTACACCTAAGCTTGCTACGGGAGTAGGACCAAAAAGATCAAGATGAAGGAGTTCAAGAGATTTTGAGGTGGACACTTCCTTCTTAGATTTGAAAGAAGACTTGTGTTGCTTACCAAGTTGGCATGGCTCACAAATCAAATCTTTCTTAAATTTAAGTTTAGGAAGGTCACGAATGAGCTTGTTCTTATTAAGCTTTAGAAGTGAATGAGAGCTACAATGCCCCAATCTTCTATGCCAAAGCCAAGACTCATTGTCAAGAGAACTTAAACATTTAACATTTTGGCTAGCTAGAGATTTTAAATCAATAATGTAAACATTTTGAAAACGGGAAGCAGAAAATATCAACTTGTTTTGAAAATCTAACACATTGCATAAATCATTTTGAAAATTGACTGAAAAACCACTATCACAAAGTTGACTAATGCTAATTAAATTATGCTTTAAACCTTTAACTAATAAAACATCTTTAATAAAAGAGGAGCTACCAAAACCAATGGTACCTATTCCGACGATCTTGCTTTTTGAGTTATCACCAAAGGTGACATATCCTCCATCGAATTCTTCAAGTGAGTTGAACTCGGAGGGATTGCCACACATGTGCCTTGAGCAACCGCTGTCAAGATACCACGACCCTTTAGAGGTCCTACTCTTTTGGCGTTTATCCTACAAAATCAAGAAAGAAGAGATTTTGGTACCCATATAAGTTTGGGTCCGGAAAGATTAGCAAAAAGAGACTTTTGAACCCATAATGTTCTAGAGGGATTCCTTCTATGATACTCATCCGAGTAGGTAATGGATTTGGGTCTTCCATACCTAGCATTTTTACAATCACATTCATAAATCATGTGACCGGTCTTTTTACAATAATTAAAAAATTTGTATTGAGAGCTCCCCCTTACAAAAGTAGTGGGTGCCCTAGAAAAAGTGGATTGCTTGTTATAGCCAAGTCCATGTGTGGTTCTAGCCGAACGCTGAGAACCTAGTAATTTAGTTAAGTTTTGTTCACCTTGGGTGAACTTGGCAAGAGATTCCTTCAAATCCTTAATGGTAGAATTTAAATAATCTACATTTGGAATATTTTTGACTTTAAGGGAAAGCTCCTCATTCTCTTTGAGAAGTTTGTCTTTTTCGGAAATAAGAGTTTTGTTTTTCTTTTTCAAGGTCAAAAATTTAGAGGTAAGTTCGTGAAAACCTTCCTCTAATTGATCTCTTGCATTTTGGAGTTCTTCATAAGACATATTATTATCAAAAGAAGAAGACGAGGAAGAAGAGTGAGAAGAAGAGTGAGAAGAGGATACCTCATCAAATGCCATTAGGCATTTTCCATCTTCATCGCTTGAGTCGCTTGAAGACATGGAGTCATCACTTGCACTCCATGTTGATGCTTTGAAGGCCTTCTTGTTTTTCTTTTCTTTTAACCTTTTCTTGAAAATGGAGCACTCCGGTTTGATGTGGCCTTTCTTTCCACATTCAAAGCAAGTGATTTCTTTCTCCGCCTTTGGCTCTTCCTTTCGTGCCTTTTGAAATTTCTTCTTTTTCTTCATGAACTTGCTCATTTTCCTTGCTAGTTGAGCCATCTCGGATTCACTATCATCGGAGGAGCTTTCTTCCTTTGCCTTGAAAGCAATGTTCTTTTTCTCCTTGAAGATCTTTCCTTCTTTATCGGCTTGCCTCTTCATGGTAATCTCATAAGTCATGAGTGACCCTATGAGTTCTTCAACCGGAATCTTCTTGACATATTTCGCTTCTTGGATTGCCGTCACCTTTGGTGCCCAAGAGCTTGGTAGGACCCAAAGAATTTTCTTCACCATTTTTTCTGCTGAAACATCATCACCAAGGGACTTTCTCCCATTGCAAACATCAGTAAAACGAGTAAACATTTCAGTGATTGACTCGTGTGGGTGCATTGTGAAACTCTCAAAGTCTTGACGATACATATCTAACCTAGTGTCTTTGACTTTGTTAGTTCCCTCATGGGTCACTTCCAAAAGTTTCCAAATTTCGTGTGAGGTGGTGCAAGTAGAAATACTATTAAACTCATTACGGTCTAATCCACAATGAAGAGCATTCATGGCTTTGCCATCAAGCTCAAAATTGGCAATGTCTTCGGGGGTCCATTTAGATTCATCCTTACTAGAAAGAGTGTAGCCTTGCATAACAATTCTATATATAGGATAGCCAATACTTCTAAGAAAAGTAATCATTCGTGTTTTCCAATATGTGTAATCGGTTCCATCGAAGTATGGAGCCCGAGTCATGGAATACCCTTCGGGTGCTTGTGAGAAAGAAGCCATCACTATGGATTTTTCGTTTGTAACCGGTTAAGGTATTACACAAACGTTCCCTCTGATACCAAATGTTGGGTCGGAGGTGATGGCAAGAGGGGGGGTGAATTGCCTTTTTAAAATTAATTAACAATTTAAAACAAATTTAAATGCAGCGGAAAGTAAAATGGCAAGACACAATTGATAACGGAGTTCGGCTTTAAACTCAAGCCTACGTCTCCGCTCCCAACTCAACCGTTGGGAGATTTATACGACCGCTTTCTTTTTAATGGTTATAGCAAGAAACCCACTAGCCGTTTTAAGGTAGGCTAGATCACCTTCTTACAGCTTGCTTTTTTATTATGGTTGTAGCAAGAAACCCAAATTGAAAGAAGGAAGAAAAAGGGTGGTTTGTTTTAATACAAAACCAATTAAGAACTAAACAATTGAAGTAAATAAGTTAGAACAAACTAGAGGAAGCCTTGAGCGCCAAGAGGTGAGTGTAGTTGATGTAGAGGCAGCCCAAGCTTCAAGGATGGCAATTGGATCTCAAGTGGCCTTTGAGAATTGTTGTAGGAGCCTCAAATGATCAAAATAGCTTTGGTATGCTTCGGTATCTGATCGGTAGTCTTCCCGGCATCCATGGACGTCTATTTATAGGAGAAATACTCCCAAATACTTCAAAATAGCCGTTGGAGAGCTTTAGGAGCCGTTGGGGATCAAGTGGGCCAGCCTGGTCAAAGCCTAACGGCTAGTTTGACTGAGCACACCGGCTGGCCGGTGCTGATCCACCGGCTGGCCGGTGCATTGGAAGGTGGAGAGTGCTTCTGCCCAGGAGCCACCGGCTGGCCGGTGAGAAGGCCACTGGCTGGCCGGTGGTGAGACAGTAGGTCTCACTATTCCAAGGAGTTCCACCGGCTGGCCGGTGAGGAGGCCACCGGCTGGCCGGTGGTCTGGACAGAGGGCATCCCATTCTGTCTGGGGCCACCGGTTGGCCGGTGGCCAGACACCGGCTGACCGGTGGCACCTGGCAGAGGGCAAGGCCTTCTGCCTGGTCCACCGGCTGGCCGATGGGCTGGATCCGGCGGGCCGGTGCCCTTACCGGCTGGCCGGTGGTCCTACACCGGCTGGCCGGTGGACTTGAAAACAGTCCACTTTTTCTTTTTTGCCACTTCTTGCTCCTGAAATCATGCCTATTAACAAGAACACTTGAAACAACATTAGATCACGATGAGAGTGATTGTGATCATTAAAATCCAAGAGAGTGGGGTACAACAATCTCCCCCTATTTTGATGATCACAATCACAAAAAAAAAATCTTTAAAAAAGGGTATGAAAGTTTTAAAAAAAAGGGTATGTCAATTGAAAACTTAAATAAACAATTTGAACTTGGAAAACGTAGAGACGTGCCAAATATAATGATTTTGAAAGCATTGAAATACTGAGAAATGGTCATTTTTTTGAAATTGCAACCAAATGCCATTTTTTAAAGAAATCAATGGAAAACAATAACTTAACCATTTAAAACAGATTTGGATGACATCAATAACTTAAAATGGAACTTGTAAAAAGAGCATTTTAATAAATAACTATGTAATATTTAATAGAGAGGTTTTCTCCCCCTTTGGGATTATCAAAATAGGAGGAAAAGTATGAAAGAAAAATACTAATAAGTAATGACAAAAAGGATTGATAGATAAGATAACTTGAATTCCATAAAAGATGAAACGATACAAGGAGAATCCAAAATACAAATACAAAAACAAATCAAAAACAAGAACGGCTCTATTCACTCCTAGAGGGCCGAGAGTGACGGCGACGCCTGAAGGTCGGAGGAGCCGGAGGAGCCTGGACCGCCTCAAAGCGACGATCTAGAGAATCAATCCGTGAGTGGAGCTGATCAAACTGAGAGCTGATGTAGGAAAACTGCAAGTCCAGCCGGGTCTCGATCTGATCCTGGAAGCGTAGGAACTGATCAGCCGTCACCGGCAAGCCACCAGCATCAGCAGGAGGGGGTACAGCCTCAGCAGGCTCAGGTGCATCATCACCCTCTCCAGCCTCCTCATCAGCAGCAGCATCAGCCTCACCTTCGCTGTCACCACTTCCTGCCTCGTCATCATCATCACTATCCTCACTGTCTGAAAGAGGATAGGCAGCGGCGATAGCAGGAGGCATGGCATTTGCAGGAGGATGGGAATGAGTCTGAGGAGAGTAGGCCTTGAGAAGACCGTCCTTGTCGACAATCCATTCCTGACGCCAAGGGTGCCAACGGATGTTCATTCGTTGCACCATCATAAAATTCACTATGCTATCCTTCGTTGGCTGCTCGAAGGAAGTAGTATGAAGAGGCACATCAAGAAAGGAAAAGATTTTAGTCAAGAAGCGTCCGTAGGGTAGAGTTTTGGACCGGCGCGGGTGCTCAGCCACATAAGTCATGGCCCGGAACAGAAACCGGACCAAATTGAAGTGTATGCCTCGGGTGATAAATGAGAGAAGATAAATATCAATGAATTTGACATTATCATGATCCCCGATACGGGGCGCAAGGGATGTTTGAATGAGTCTCTCAATAATACGATGGTTCGGAGAGAGATGGGAGAGCTTGACAATGGGATTTGTGGGATGCCCTGTGAGATGCTCAAGGGCTACGGCTATATCAAACTCACGGTCCCGAGGAAACTCCCCCTGAGCAAAAGCATGGGGTCCAACATGAGGAACCCCGAGCATCCGGGCAATCTCCAAAGAGGTGATAGTGATGGGTTGCCCAAGAGCAGTGGAGGAGATGGTATCAATGTCATCAGAAACGGACCACGTCAAATGAGCATAGAACTCTTTGACTAGAAGAGGATAAATGACATCCTTCTCAGGGGGTTCAAAGAAAGAATGCCAATGTTGATACTCAATAATCGAGAAAAGCTCAAGACGAGCAGTAGACAGCCAAGGATAGTCAATAACTCTACCCGGCAGAATAACTTTGTCATGCCAAATGTCCGGGAGTTGAGGGATGGAAGGAGGAGGAGGAGCTTCTTGAGCGATTCCCTTGCCTTTGCGAGTGGATCGAGGTCCCATGATGGCAAAAGGAAAAAAAGAGAGAGATTGAGAGAACAAAGGAGGTTTGAGAGGTCAAAAACCAAGAAGGGAGGCTAGGGTTTGGAAGACCTGCGGTTTTAGGAGGAGCAGCCCGAGAGAGAAGAGAGAAATGAGGGAGGAAGGGTTTTAAAATTGATTTTAACCCTTCCTCGGGTCGGCCCAAAAAACAGAAACCCGACACCACCGGTTAACCGGTGATGTACCACCGGTTGACCGATGGTACTAAAAGTCATAAAAAATATAAAAAACAGAATTAAAAAAAAGGTGTTTAAAAAAAATTCTAATAAAAATAAAATATAAGCAAGACACGAAGGTCAAATATGTAAGTGCTCATTGACGAATCATTCCTAACTCCCCTTTAATAAAATCAAAACGGTCAACCGGGAGCGGTTTGGTAAAAATATCAGCTAATTGGAAATCAGTAGGAATGAAGTCCAAAGTGATATCTCCTTTTTGAAAATGGTCACGAAGGAAATGATGCCTTAAGTCTATGTGCTTTGTCCTAGAATTTTGTATTGGATTCTTAGAGATACTAATGGCACTAGTGTTGTCACACCGAATAGGGACATGATCATAGGAAAGACCATAATCCAAGAGAGTGTGTTGCATCCAAATAATTTGGGCACAACAATTGCCAGCGGCTACATACTCGGCCTCGACAGTAGAAAGAGCAACACAATTTTGCTTCTTGCTACTCCACGAAACAAGGGACTTGCCTAGCAGATGGCAGGTTCCACTAGTACTCTTACGATCTAATTGACATCCGCCAAAATCAGCATCCGAATAAGAAGATAGTTCAAAAGAAGTATTTGAGGGATAAAATAAACCAAGATTTTTTGATCCTTTTAAATACTTAAAAATTCTTTTGACCGATTTAAGATGAGATTCTTTAGGATTGGCTTGAAAACGAGCACAAAGACAAACACTAAACATGATGTCAGGACGGGTCGCAGTTAGGTAAAGTAGACTCCCGATCATACTCCTATAAAGCTTGTTATCCACTGGTTTCCCGGCTTCGTCTAACGTAAGTTTACATGAAGTACTCATGGGTGTACTAATTTCCTTTACTTGATCCATACCAAAATGACTTAGAAGCTCGTTTGTGTATTTGCTTTGGCTTAGAGAAATACCTTTTGAATTTTGAAAGATTTGAAAACCAAGAAAAAATTTCAATTCTCCCATAAAACTCATTTCAAATTCTTTTCTCATTAAATCTGAAAAATCAGTACAAAGAGATTCTTTGGTAGAACCAAAGATAACATCATCAACATAAATTTGGACTATTAAAAGATCTTTTGAAGTGTGTTTTAAAAAGAGGGTACAATCGGCTTGACCCATTTTAAAATCATTTTCTAAAAGAAATTTTGTTAACCGCTCATACCAAGCCCGAGGGGCTTGCTTTAAGCCATAAAGAGCCTTGGTTAACTTAAAAACATGATTTGGAAATTTTGGATCTTCAAAACCGGGAGGTTGTTCAACAAAGATTTTTTCAGAAATAAAACCATTTAAAAAAGCACTTTTAACATCCATTTGAAAAAGCATAAAATTTAAGTGGGCGGCGAATGCCAACAAGATCCTAATGGATTCTAACCTAGCAACGGGGGCAAAGGTTTCACCATAATCGATTCCTTCTTCTTGATTATAGCCCTTAGCTACTAGGCGAGCCTTGTTCCGGGTTATGTTTCCTTGATCATCAAGTTTGTTCCTAAAAACCCATTTAGTGCCAATAATTGGATGATCATTGGGTCTTTCAACAAGAGTCCAAACACCATTTCTAGAGAATTGATTTAGTTCCTCTTGCATTGCAAGAACCCAATTCTCATCATTAATGGCATCATTAACGGTTTGAGGTTCTAGGTGAGAAATGAAGGCTTGATGTTCAACTTCATTGAGGATAGATCTTCTAGTTCGAGTACCGGCTTGAAGGTCACCTATGACATTTTCTAAAGGATGGTCTCTAGAAGGTTTCCAAACCTTAGGCAAGGTGGAAGGCGAAGAAGGTGAAGAGGGTTCTTGATGGTCATCCTCCTTGGGAGGAGAAGAGGAATCATCCAAATGAAGCTTATCAAGCTTATCTTCAACATCCTCAATGACCGGGTGAGGTTTTGGAAGAGTTTCATCAAATTTGACATGAGATGATTCTTCGATGGTTTTTGAAGGTTTATTGAAGACACGATAGGCTTTGCTTGAGTTGGAGTACCCAAGAAAAATACCTTCATCGGATTTGGCATCAAATTTCCCTAGGTTATCTTTTGTGTTAAGGATAAAGCATTTACACCCAAACACTTTAAAATAACCAACTTTGGGCAATTTGCCTTTCCAAAGTTCATAGGGGGTTTTCTTAAGAAGGGGTCTTACAAGGACTCTATTAATAGTATAACAAGCAGTGTTTACCGCCTCGGCCCAAAAATATTGAGGGAGGTCGAATTCACTAAGGAGGGTTCGAGCGATTTCTTGGAGAGTTCGGTTTCTCCTTTCAACCACTCCATTTTGTTGAGGAGTCCTAGGGGCAGAGAAGGTGTGATTGTATCCTTGAGAGGAACACAATTCATCGAATTCTTTGTTCTCGAATTCACCACCATGATCACTACGAAGAGATATGATTTTATATCCTTTTTCGTTTTCTACTTTCCTAGAGAATTTCAAAAAGGTTTTACAAGCATCATTCTTATGGTCTAAAAAGAAAACCCAAGTAAAAAGAGAAAAGTCATCAACAACAACTAAGGTATAGGATTTTCCACCTAAGCTTGCTACGGGAGTAGGACCAAAAAGATCAAGATGAAGGAGTTCAAGAGATTTTGAGGTGGACACTTCCTTCTTAGATTTGAAAGAAGACTTGTGTTGCTTACCAAGTTGGCATGGCTCACAAATCAAATCTTTCTTAAATTTAAGTTTAGGAAGGTCACGAATGAGCTTGTTCTTATTAAGCTTTAGAAGTGAATGAGAGCTACAATGCCCCAATCTTCTATGCCAAAGCCAAGGCTCATTGTCAAGAGCACTTAAACATTTAACATTTTGGCTAGCTAGAGATTTTAAATCAATAATGTAAACATTTTGAAAACGGGAAGCAGAAAATATCAACTTGTTTTGAAAATCTAACACATTGCATAAATCATTTTGAAAATTGATTGAAAAACCACTATCACAAAGTTGACTAATGCTAATTAAATTATGCTTTAAACCTTTAACTAATAAAACATCTTTAATAAAAGAGGAGCTACCAAAACCAATGGTACCTATTCCGACGATCTTGCTTTTTGAGTTATCACCAAAGGTGACATATCCTCCATCGAATTCTTCAAGTGAGTTGAACTCGGAGGGATTGCCACACATGTGCCTTGAGCAACCGCTGTCAAGATACCACGACCCTTTAGAGGTCCTACTCTTTTGGCGTTTATCCTACAAAATCAAGAAAGAAGAGATTTTGGTACCCATATAAGTTTGGGTCCGGAAAGATTAGCAAAAAGAGACTTTTGAACCCATAATGTTCTAGAGGGATTCCTTCTATGATACTCATCCGAGTAGGTAATGGATTTGGGTCTTCCATACCTAGCATTTTTACAATCACATTCATAAATCATGTGACCGGTCTTTTTACAATAATTACAAAATTTGTATTGAGAGATCCCCCTTACAAAAGTAGTGGGTGCCCTAGAAAAAGTGGATTGCTTGTTATAGCCAAGTCCATGTGTGGTTCTAGCCGAACGCTGAGAACCTAGTAATTTAGTTAAGTTTTGTTCACCTTGGGTGAACTTGGCAAGAGATTACTTCAAATCCTTAATGGTAGAATTTAAAGAATCTACATTTGGAATATTTTTGACTTTAAGGGCAAGCTCCTCATTCTCTTTGAGAAGTTTGTCTTTTTCGGAAATAAGAGTTTTGTTTTTCTTTTTCAAGGTCAAAAATTTAGAGGTAAGTTCGTGAAAACCTTCCTCTAATTGATCTCTTGCATTTTGGAGTTCTTCATAAGAAATATTATTATCAAAAGAAGAAGATGAGGAAGAAGAGTGAGAAGAAGAGTGAGAAGAGGATACCTCATCAAATGCCATTAGGCATTTTCCATCTTCATCGCTTGAGTCTCTTGAAGACATGGAGTCATCACTTGCACTCCATGTTGATGCTTTGAAGGCCTTCTTGTTTTTCTTTTCTTTTAACCTTTTCTTGAAAATGGAGCACTCCGGTTTGATGTGGCCTTTCTTTCCACATTCAAAGCAAGTGATTTCTTTCTCCGCCTTTGGCTCTTCCTTTCGTGCCTTTTGAAATTTCTTCTTTTTCTTCATGAACTTGCTCATTTTCCTTGCTAGTTGAGCCATCTCGGATTCACTATCATCGGAGGAGCTTTCTTCCTTTGCCTTGAAAGCAATGTTCTTTTTCTCCTTGAAGATCTTTCCTTCTTTATTGGCTTGCCTCTTCATGGTAATCTCATAAGTCATGAGTGACCCTATGAGTTCTTCAACCGGAATCTTCTTGACATCTTTCGCTTCTTGGATTGCCGTCACCTTTGGTGCCCAAGAGCTTGGTAGGACCCAAAGAATTTTCTTCACCATTTTTTCTGCTGAAACATCATCACCAAGGGACTTTCTCCCATTGCAAATATCAGTAAAACGAGTAAACATTTCAGTGATTGACTCGTGTGGGTGCATTGTGAAACTCTCAAAGTCTTGACGATACATATCTAACCTAGTGTCTTTGACTTTGTTAGTGCCCTCATGGGTCACTTCCAAAAGTTTCCAAATTTCGTGTGAGGTGGTGCAAGTAGAAATACGATTAAACTCATTACGGTCTAATCCACAATGAAGAGCATTCATGGCTTTGCCATCAAGCTCAAAATTGGCAATGTCTTCGGGGGTCCATTTAGATTCATCCTTACTAGAAAGAGTGTAGCCTTGCATAACAATTCTATATATAGGATAGCCAATACTTCTAAGAAAAGTAATCATTCGTGTTTTCCAATATGTGTAATCGGTTCCATCGAAGTATGGAGCCCGAGTCATGGAATACCCTTCGGGTGCTTGTGAGAAAGAAGCCATCACTATGGATTTTTCGTTTGTAACCGGTTAAGGTATTACACAAATGTTCCCTCTGATACCAAATGTTGGGTCGGAGGTGATGGCAAGAGGGGGGGTGAATTGCCTTTTTAAAATTAATTAACAATTTAAAACAAATTTAAATGCAGCGGAAAGTAAAATGGCAAGACACAATTGATAACGGAGTTCGACTTTAAACTCAAGCCTACGTCTCCGCTCCCAACTCAACCGTTGGGAGATTTATACGACCGCTTGCTTTTTAATGGTTATAGCAAGAAACCCACTAGCCGTTTTAAGGTAGGCTAGATCACCTTCTTACAGCTTGCTTTTTTATTATGGTTGTAGCAAGAAACCCAAATTGAAAGAAGGAAGAAAAAGGGTGGTTTGTTTTAATACAAACCCAATTAAGAACTAAACAATTGAAGTAAATAAGTTAGAACAAACTAGAGGAAGCCTTGAGTGCCAAGAGGTGAGTGTAGTTGATGTAGAGGCAGCCCAAGCTTCAAGGATGGCAATTGGATCTCAAGTGGCCTTTGAGAATTGTTGTAGGAGCCTCAAATGATCAAAATAGCTTTGGTATGCTTCGGTATCTGATCGGTAGTCTTCCTGGCATCCATGGACGTCTATTTATAGGATAAATACTCCCAAATACTTCAAAATAGCCGTTGGAGAGCTTTAGGAGCCGTTGGGGATCAAGTGGGCCAGCCTGGTCAAAGCCTAACGGCTAGTTTGACTGAGCACACCGGCTGGCCGGTGCTGATCCACCGGCTGGCCGGTGCTGATCCACCGGCTGGCCGGTGCATTGGAAGGTGGAGAGTGCTTCTGCCCAGGAGCCACCAGCTGGCCGGTGAGAAGGCCACCGGCTGGCCGGTGGTGAGACAGTAGGTCTCACTATTCCAAGGAGTTCCACCGGCTGGCCGGTGAGGAGGCCACCGGCTGGCCGGTGGTCTGGACAGAGGGCATCCCATTCTGTCTGGGGCCACCGGTTGGCTGGTGGCCAGACACCGGCTGACCGGTGGTACCTGGAAGAGGGCAAGGCCTTCTGCCTGGTCCACCGGCTGGCCGATGGGCTGGATCCGGCTGGCCGGTGCCCTTACCGGCTGGCCGGTGGTCCTACACCGGCTGGCCGATGGACTTGAAAACAGTCCACTTTTTCTTTTTTGCCACTTCTTGCTCCTGAAATCATGACTATTAACAAGAACACTTGAAACAACATTATATCACGATGAGAGTGATTGTGATCATTAAAATCCAAGAGAGTGGGGTACAACAGACGTCATGTGTGCTATTAGACTCAGGAGTGTGTTCTCTCAGATGTGTGCTTGTGGAATATTCGAACTGAATACCTAGTGTTATTTTTCAGGGTTTATGAATTACCCTAGATTGTGTGGTATGGTTTGTGTATATATAGATATTCGTGTTTTATGTTTTATAGGCATATACATGTGTTGATAATACTATACATTTACTTTGTGTATTTGATTGTGGTTTTTAGGGTTCTCTATTTAGTATTGTTACACTCACCCATGCATAATCTTTTCTCGCACCAATCATGTCTTGTGAAGATGAGCTATCTTTTGATAGAGTCGAGGGCAGACCAGAACTAGATGAAGCATTATGAGATCAGGTAGGCTGAGGTTTTCATACATCTTTAGACATTTTTTGTAGCACATTGACATCAGGTTGGATCAGTTAGGATTTTCTACAGATGAGTTTTAGGAACCTGGTTACCAAATTTCTTTTGGGCGGGCTTGTATTCTTTCCCTATTAAATTTCCATCACTTTCTCCATTATACTTTGTTTGTGGGTAATAGTGGTTTTCATGCATTTGTATACCTTATATTCTTATATTTCATTATTTGTGGATTAGAGACGTGTGTGTGTACATGTACTTTAAGATAATGCATCCATTTGTGTGACACGTATACTCTGTCCTAGTCAGAAACCCCATGACTATAGGAGGTGGGATGGGGCAGTCAAAACACAGATCCTTCTAGGATGGGTCTAGATAGAGTGGTATAAAAGGTGGTAGGTTCTACCTTAGAGACAAGCCCATGAGATTGGTTTTGGGAAACAATATTAAGTTTTTTTAGTTTGGAATTTTTGATAAGGAATTTGTATTGGTGCAACATATGATGTATCTATACACCAGGAAACTAATAACCTTATTTTCAAATCGGTACTTGAGAACACTAGTTGTAAGGAAAATAATGGTACATGGATCATATAAGAATGGGTTGTGGTTTCCATGTCCTCATTGAGTCAATTATCTAGATATACACATTGATCGTGGTAAATATTGTCTCCTTAAAAGATTCCACCGTGATGAAGACTAGTTATGATTTAGTAGATCAATCATGAAGATGTAACCCTTAGTGACGAGGTTTCAATATAAGGACCATTATCTCAAATGTTACCTCCAGGTGGTGCACCAACCATGCCCTCATCTTTGGAGCTACCTGTGGTACCTACAACACCAAAAAATGAGGAGGGTACTCTAATCATGCTACATGGGTTTCATAGGCAGAGACCCATATGGTTTTGATGTGATCCTAAACCTTAGGAATCTGAGGATTATCTTGAGGCGGTGACCTGATTTTTATATCTAGTTAAACACCATCTGATTAGATGGTGGTCCTAGAGGTGAGCCTTCTGTAGGGATCAATAGTTTGATGGTGGAGTTTGGATACTTAGACTCATGATGAGGTAATGCTCTCATGGACAAAATTTGAGATCCTCTTCAAAGGGCAGTTATAACTAAATACATAGAGATCTGTGCATATATAAGAGCATCTTCATCTCCAACAGGGTAGTATGGTGGTAGCTTATTATTCATTGAGTTTTAACAACATTTCTATGTACTCGATGGATATAGTTTGGGATCAATACTTCCATGCTCAAACCTTGGAGCATGGTATGAATAGACACATCTCAGCTAGTATTATAACTTTGAGAATTTATACTTATTTTGGGGTTATTTAGTAGGCCTTGGTGGTAGAGATATTTTTGGATCAGTAGAGGAAGATGGTAACTATCAACAGAGGACTGGACAGTGCAAAGACCTCGGCAGCAGGGATCCAACATCGATATCAGGGATCTGAACAGAAGAGATGTTCTAGAAGAAGGTATCAGGGAAGAGGATTGGTATTTTTGGGTTCAAATGGTGGATCCAGTAATCCTAGAGTGAGGATGTGTAACTCATTTTATGCTTGGGGAAATATCACTCAAGAATTTCCAACCCATTGTTTTACTAACAGAGAGATAGTTGATGGACCATTGGGATAGATGAAGAGGCAGGAGTATCCAGATTTGTAGGGAAGCGGAATTGGTAAAGGAGCTAGTATACAAATGAGATATGGTCAACATTTCAACATACTACGAGCAACAACAACAAGTGGTCCGCACTATGCTGAACAAGCTGGTTGATATTGGATAAGATAACTGCATGCGGTTGAGGCTTATGACCCGAGGACTCTCGGGATGATTCGAGTTTTGATATATTTCATTTGTAATCCAGTTTCTGTACTGATAGACATAGGTTATAGTACGTTCTTTCTCCCCATGTATCTTGTTTGAGACCTTCAGATTTTTGTAGAACCATTGAATCAACCCTTATTCATAGAGACTCCTATTGGAAGAGACTTGACGATCACACATCTATGATGACATTGTGACCTGAACCGTAAATTTTAGAGTTTTGGTTGTATCCTATTTATGGTATCATTGAGGACATATGACGTCATTCTTTGTATGGAATGGTTATCTTCGATCCATACCCAAATTTAATTTTTTAGGAGAAGGGTGCAGTGTGTCAGCAACAATGAAACAATGTTTTCCTTTTTTAGTGAATAAGAAACCTAGACAACATAGGGTGGAATCTTGCATATGAGGGTGTAGCCGATCACTCATCACATGGCTGGCCTGACCATCAATGCACCATATATTATGACTTTCCAATTCTCAAAAGCTCCTGTGGAGTACGAGGATGTCTTCCCATCAGATGTTTTAGGGTTACCTCCTCATAGGGAGACCGACTTCTACATCTACTAACACCCTGGGATTACAAAAATATCATCACCAATATATCGTATGGCTCCCACAGATCTTTATGAGAAGAGGGTGCAGTTAGATGATTTTATAGAGGAATGTATTCGTGAGACCTAGTTTTTCACCATAGGTGGTCTTAATGTTGTTTTAGAAAAAGGAAGATAGCATCTTGAAGGTGTGTGTGGATTAATGGAACATAAACAAGGTTACCAAGAAGAAAAAGTATCCACTATCGAGGAACGATGATCTCTTTTACAAGTGTAGACGGTCATGATGGTTCTCAAAAGTTGACCATCGATCAGGATACCACTAGTTGTGAGTACGTGATGAGGATATACCAAAGGAAAATTTTAGATGTCGCTACAGCCATTATGAGTACTTAGTGATTCCATTTAGAATGATGAACACACCAACATGGTTCAAGGGACCAATGGACTAGATCTTTCATCCTTACTTAGACCGTTTCATGGTAGTCTTCATTAATGATATCCTTGTGTACTCATTTTTCGAGGAGGAGAATGAATGAAAGTTAAATATGATTCTAGATACAATCCAATATCACGAAAATTATGGGAAAATATTGAATTAGTAGTTTTGTATTTATATAGTACACTTTCAAGGACATGTTATATCATTATATGAAGTGGCAGTGGACCCATCCAAGGTTTAGGTAGTTTTAGCATATGAGCTACCAAGGAGTGTGATGGAGGTGCAAAGATTACTTGTACTGGAAGGCTATTAATAGGGATTCATAATAGATTTATACATTATATTAGCACCTATGTAAGATTTTACCTAAAAAGGGAATCCATTCATGTGGAAAAATAAGTGCCAACATGATTTTTAATAGGTGATGTAGTGTTTGATGAGTTCTTCGATCATGAAATTTTCAGAGGAGGGTGTCGAGAATGTAGAGTTCTGTAGTGCATCATGAATTAGGCTTGGTTGCATCCTGATGTAGAGAAAAGAAATGATTGCCTATATTCTATTCTAGTTGAGACCACACGAGAAGAACTACTCAACCAATGATCTTGAGTTAGCAGTGGTAGCCTTCTCTTGGAATATTTGGTGACACTACCTATGGGAAAGTGATTTATCCTGTACTCTAATCACAATAGTCTTAAGTATATATTCTCTCAAGAGGATATGAACTTGAGGCAGACACAATGTATAGATTTTCTCTAGTATGATGACTTGGAGATCTTTTATACTCCTAGGAAGGGGAATGTTGTGGAAGATGCTCTTAGAAAGAGATTTAGTTCATAGTTGTTGGACAAGGGGTCAGAGAAGTGGGACTCATTGTAGTTATCCTTTGTGGATGGAGATGGGGTAGCATTACTCTAGTCAATGGTTTTTACCCCTACACTCTTACATAGGTTGAGGGAGGCACAAACTCAGGATACTGACTAAATCACTATACATGCTCAATTTTTCTGATGACATGCTCTGGATAAATATTCAAAAGGTGGAGAGCTTGTTATTATTTTCATAGGAATAACAGTTGTACCATTTTACTTGTAGGAGGAGGTTGTGAGGGAGTTTTACACATCCCCTTTAAAGTTATATCTAGGTGTGAAGAAGAAGTAACATAACCTCTGAAGTCAGTTTTGGGGTCCATGAATAAAGAAGGGAGTTAAAGAGTTCATTTCTTAGTGCCTCACTTGTCTGCAATTGAAGGCTGCGAACCTTGTTCAAACGGGTTTGGATCAACCCCTTGAGGTGCCAAAGTGGAACTGAGATGTGATATTGATGTAATTTCAGATGGGTTTACAATGTACATCTAGGAAAAACAATACCATACGGATGATCATTAACTGACTCACGAAGCTGGACCACTTCCTACCAATCTAGGAGTAGAGTTCAGTAGAGTTCTTGGGATGCCTATACTATAGGAGATAGTGTTTCTTCATAGACTTCCATCAGAAATTATTTTATAATGTGATGATTATTTCACATCCTAGTTGTGGAAGGGATTGTAGGAGGCACTTGGGACTCAGTTACACTTGGGATCGATGTTTAATCCCTATAAATATGGCCAGACAGAGAGAAACATTCTGGTGGACATGTTGTAGGCTTGCATCATGGACCTCAGTTATAGTTGGGAGGATCACCAACCACATGTGGAGTTGGTGTACAACAACAACTACAACTCCACCATTGGTATGGAACCATTCAGGGCTCTGTAAGAGTGACATTTCCGGTCACCACTTTGCTGGAATGACCAAGGAGAGTCGGCCCTCATGGTCCCATAGTTAGTATGAGATACTATTGAGAAGGTGTAGATCATCCAGGAGTAGATAAAGACTATGCAGAGCTATAATAAGTGGTATAATACCAGGAGACAAATAATTTTGGGGTTTTAGGAAGGAGGCCATTTGTTCCTTCGGGTTTCACCTCGACATGGGTTGTAGTGACTTGGCCAGGGCAGTGGTTATATCCGAAGTTTTGCGTAGAGTTGGAAAGGTGGCGTACCACCTACCTATAACCCCATAGTCGAACTGGGTGCAAAATATTTTGTATGTGTCACAACTAAGGGGGTATGTGTATGACCTGAAACACGTCATCAACTAGGGTGAGATGGACATAGAGGATAGGGAGACTTTCTTGGAGTACCTGATGGAGATCAACAGATAGAAGGAGACGATCCTACATGGGAGAGAAATTATTTTTCTATGGGTCCTATGGTGGCATGAGAATCTCAAGGATAGAATTTGGGAGTAGTAGGCTCTGATTTGAGCGTAATAGCCACATCTTTTCGAATAGAATTGTTTTTTTTATTTTTATAGACCTAAAGGTATAAGGTGGGGAAAATGCAATGTCCCAGATTTTTTTGTGAATTATTTTAAATATTATATAGAATTATTTTGAGGCCAGGTAATGAGACATCATGAGATTCTGCATCCATATGTGATCGGAATAAATTTTTGAAAAATATTAAACCATAAATAGCATGGACGAGATTTTTTTTTGAAAAAGTGAAATAACATCTAAACGGGTTCTTGGATTAGAATTCCAAGGGAACCATTATGTTCAGTGATGAGACATTACCTTAAGTGAGGCCTATCATTGGTTGACATTAGTATGAGGCGAAAATTTATTTTTGGTTATATCAGGAATAAAAATATTTTAATAAAAATATTTTTTTGATGCAGCGATGATTTTTCCTTTAAAATAATCCTTATGAAAAAATCTAAAGGTTATCCACATAATCTTTAGAATTTCTAGGGAGATCAAGGAGGAATTTTCCTTGTTGAATGATGATTAGATCATGAATCAATGATCAGTGCATGAAAAAATCAAAGGATCTCACCAATGATCACGGTGCAACATGTTTCTTTGTCTATGATTGAACCCAATGAGGTAGGGTGGTTGTTTCATTGTTTTTTTCTTGTTCTTTAATTCTCATGATGAACATGGATCGATCAAAGAACAGATTGACCCTGGTATCAATTGTGGTGTGATCGGTATTAAACTATCATTTGTTTTCAGGATATCTATCGAATTCCACTTTATTATCCTTCAAAAAATGAAAAAATTTGTCCAACATAAACAAATACAAGTATCCTTACTTTGGGTGTTCTTGTGCATTCATTTATCTCCCACAATTTATTGTGTTCTTTGTCTCCTCCCCACACATTGAATCCTCTATGTCAAAAATAATAATATGTGGATCTGAGTTTGGCATGATGCAAAAAAGGTTCGATCTAGATGGCACATTGCAAATTTTTCTAGGATGTTGGCGTATGGAGGCCCAAGTGACAGTGCACAGTATCATACATGTCATCAGCTCTGACTGGTCTAGTAGAGCAGTAGTGTGGGTACTAGGGGTCGGTCTAGGAATAGTTCAAAATGGATGTTGAGTCATTGGGGAGGTGGTCGGTGGAGGAAGAACGCAGCACGATGACGCCGTTCGGGAGCCTAAATGGCCGACCGGTATGGACCACAACAGGTGGCCTCCTGAGTCATGGGGTGCGGTGAGGCGACCTGGGATGCAGAGGTGGTTCAACCAAAGGGATATTTGTCCAGGATGAAGCAAAGTAGGCTAGGGGTAGTGGGCCAGTATAGAGAAAGCTAGTAGGGTAAGACCACGTGAGCCATCAAGCAAGGTAGGCTGAAGTAGGCCAAAGTGGGTTAGAGTAGGACAGAGTGGGTCAGAGCATGCCAGGTTGGGCTAGGTCAGTCAAACTAGGATGTGACAAAAAGGTTGGACCTTGGTCGGTCCATGACCAAGTTAACCAACTTTCAAACCATCAATCCTTCATAACATTTACATCATATGTCTTATTGAATAACCATATATAGAATTGGGACCCAGATGATGAGACGAACCATTGGAGAAATATGTTGGGTTTTATTATAAAAGTATCTCTAGTGACACATGCAATTTACATGGGCAGTACCCAAGGTCAACTAAAATGATGGCTATGACCACTACCCAATGTGCACCCTCTATATCTTATGTTGAATGATTCTCTTATCCATCATATTTTGGATTTGTTTCATTAGGTTTTGTTCCATTTATCATTTTATTGAAGGTTTGTTGGTATTGTTTCATACCAACAAGAGTGTTATCCCTTGATATGGAATTCCAAGAGAGAGTTTTTGGAAGCCACCTAGAGGCTTGGAGTGGATCCTCTATTCTTTCTTTCTTACCTAGGTGGAGTCTTCAGTATTAATAAGACAAAATTCACCGAGCATCTATCTTATACATAGTAGATAAATCCAGATGGAGTTATTGGAATCACCGTATGGTCCTGGTTGTGATCTGTATCCGATGTAGTGTTCTCAGATTAGATCATACCATGTGTCTTTATCACAAAAATGTTTTGGATGAACAATACTTCTTAGATAGACATCATTAGTGATATAGGACTCAAAAGTTTTTTCTCTTAGATGTGTTATCATGGAATCTTCAAACTAAATACCGAGTGTTGGTTTGCACTGGCTATGGCTTAACCTAGGTTATGTGGTATGGTTTTAGTATATCTGGATATTCTTTTTATATGTTTTTTATACATATACCTATGTTGAGCAAACTGTACCTTTATTTTTTGTACTGATTTTTGGTTTTTAGGGAGTCCTACTGAGTATTATTATACCAAACCCTACATGGGATTTTCTTACTTGTGTCATCTCCTGTGAATATGAGTCAACTATTGAAATATTCCATGCCAGAACAAGATTTTAAATAGCCTTTTGAGATTAGGTAGGCCGAGGTGTTCCTACATCTTCAAATAGTTGTTCTAGCACCTTTCCTTCAAGTTGGATTAGGTTGGGTTTTATGAAGACGAGTTTCAAGAACATGGTTAAAAACAGTCTTGTTGGTGGGATTGTATTTTTTCCATGTTTAATGTACATCAATTTCACTGTTATACTCTGGTTGTGGTTAATAGTTGTTTGCATGGATTTTTTATTTAGTGTTTTTACATTTCAACATTTGCGGCATGGAGATGTGGGTATTCATATAGGTACTTTATGATAATGCCACCCATTTACGCGACATGACAACATAGTTCTTTTCAATAACCCTTGGACTATTGGAGGTGTTTTGGGGTAGTCATAACACGAACTCCCTAGAACAGTTTGTGATAATCGTGAAGGCCTGAATTACATGGATTTGTGGAATATATGACAAAATAACTTACGTCATTATTGAAAAGACTCTAATGGAACATCCACTCCCCTAAATCTCTTCATGTATCTTCCTAGAACCCCTATTGATGTTTCAAATGAAATACAGAGAACTGAGTAATACTACACTATCTAATGGAATAACCTCTATATCACTCTTTAAATCCTAAATATAGTATTTTACACCTAGTGACTCCTACTTAGGTACTTCATTTTTTTAGGGTTGATCAAGTAAGGGGGACCTAATCTGCTCTAGGTTCTAGAAGTCATGTGGCCTAAATTCCCTTGATGTCTTAGAGGAAATGTTATAGATTAGTTAAACGGGTTTATGAAGGTTATTGATAGACCTAATTCCATGTGTCCCATAATCCAAATTGCACACCCTAAAATCCCAATTCTTATGAATAGTGATGCTGTTCTAGTTTTGTTAAAGAAATTTCTTTAGTTTTCCCACACTACCTTAAGAAATAAATCTCTTCAAGTATTGGAACCCAGATCTATGGTATAGGGTTACAAGGTGTTTAAGAATTAGGAAACACCACAAATACTTTCTAATGTTTTCATTGTTTCAAAATAAGAAATAAAAATTCGTATATTTTTAAAAAATGGGTGACATTTGTAGAAAAAGTTTTCATTTCATGGGAAGTTATTAGTTGGTGTATGTCTGGTATAATTTAAATTTTCATTTTAAAATTATACCTTATATAAAATATTTTTTCTTTAATGGGTTTCTAAAAGCACTTATGTACTTCAAATAAGAAATTTATTCTTATTGTGTTACAATTTAAGATATTTTCACTTTATATATAATATTATTTGAAATTTATTTTATTATTGACATAATAAAGGGATTTTTATGGTGTCCCAAATTTTGTTTTATGATTGTTTTCTATGTTTTTGAATTATTTTTGTTTTTTGAATGAATGGTGACATTTTCATGTTCAGTTTTTGGTGTAAATGTTCTAAAAGGAAACTTCAATATGAGTTCGAGGTATAAAATTATTGTTTTTGATTCCATTATTTTGGAAATTTTATTTACTTAAGGTGTTTTATTTGGATTACGATTATTTTTTTGATCTATTAAGGTTGGAGGTTGTTATTTTTCAAAATTGAGTAATCGATTTGTATTATATTTTGTTAATTATTACATGTTTTTTTGAAATGAATGAAAATTTTGATTCAAATGGATATAAAATCATAAAACGACAATCGATAAAAATTTATAAGGTTTTATTTTCATCCTTTTTTTATAATGATTCATTAACTAGAAATGGTTTATATTTTATATGGTGAGTTGTTATATTGGGTTTGGATTATGGTTTATTGATTATTTTACTCCATTATATGTTTATAAGATGTAACACCCCAAGATTTCATATTGTGTTATTTCTTCAAAATAATTAAATAACTTGCACTACACGCAACACCGAGTTCAATCACACCATGACTTACAAAAATAAGCCATTCAAAAGCGGTTATTAATAGTATTATCTAAATTTTAAACTTTATATAATCCTTATAATTTTAGAATCCATATTATGAGTTTCTTTGATATAATGCAAGAACAAATTCATTTTCAGTATTGCACTTTTATCAACTTTTAATAGTGAACCCTTTTTAAATACAATATTTTAAACATATTGACTAAATGGGGACATCAAAAAAATTTAAAATGAAACATCCAAAGCTTCCACGGTACGCTTTCCTTTGAATAATACAGTAGCGTGTGTTATACGCAACTTCGAGTTTTAACACACACCACAACCGATTAAACTAGCCGTTGTGAATAGTAATACCAAATTTTTGAAATCATATATATTTTATATTTCAAAATGGACTTCATTTTTGGATTCAGAATATCGAAATTAGCCTAGGGTGAAATTTTGGTACATTTCGGATAACTTTCATATTTTGATGAATAGTGAAAATTTCTAAATTTTAATTAAAAACAACTTTTTTAATCAAAATAATTAATAGTGATAAATTATGAATTTTAGAGGTTTTAAAGTATATTTAGAATATATTTTTACCATTTAATATAATGTTGGTCATTGGACATAATTTTACAATTAAACCGAACATAAACAAGTGTCAATCTTTTGATAGTTATTATCTCTTAAAAACACGCTTTTTGTTTTGACAGCGGGAATTAATTTTAAATTAATTTCTGCCACTTCTGTGTTTTGAATTTAGGAAAATGGATTCCATATTTGGAATCAGGATGTTCAAATTGTGTAAATAGGTAACTTTTATTTTTAGACATTTTGAAAAGTTACTGTGGTAAATATTTTATTTACCATGGTTAAAGGGTACATCCGGTAAATAAGGGTTAAACAAATAATATTATAATAATACTAAATTACCCTAAAACGTGTCTTAACCCTATTGGTTGATACATGGTCGACCATGGGAATCTTTGGGTCTATTTTGGGACCCCATGGATCCACTTGTAAGTGATAATGACACATTATATTAATAAAGTTAAAATAAAAATAAAAATGGCATAAGCTTACATCTTTTAGAAGAACAATTTTTACATAGGGTTATACATGTTGGATTTTCGATTATAAATATTCATTAGAAAGATAAAAAGATTTCCTACATAATGATATTTTATTTATAATTTTTAGACATTAAATAATTTATTTTATTTATGACACAATGATGATGCAGTAATTACTAAAATAGTGAAAAATTAAAATAATTGATCTTATAAATACCCAAATAATTATAATATGAAACTTTTAATGAATTAAACTAATTTTCTATGATAATATGATATATTAGGATTGATTTAATTGACTTTGTTTGAAGTAATCAATCTGTTAGGAGTTTCACAAAAATCAACTATTGAATAGTGTCAAAATTGACATAAAAGAGTTCTTAAAACAAATATTATATTATTAATTGATATTAAATTCCTAAAAATCTAAGGTTCGGCCAAGAGACTTATATTATGATAGGTTACTCATTAATGGACCACTTGGGGGTCGCTTGGATGTATATAGTAAGTTTATTAACCATATTATATAAAAATACAAAGAGACATTGTAAAAGTGAAACTAATTAACTTAGAGTTAATACTTAAAGATAAGGTTAATATAAGTACCCAAACCTGTCTAAATTCTATTGGTTGAGTGGTTTTCGACCTATCCCCACCTTAACCTTTGAATAGTCAACTTTGGAGCCATTAGAAATCGAATATGAATTTATTATAAATTAATATTTCTAGCTTTTCCAAAGGTGCCCCTCACCCCTCTTATAAAAGGGCACTCCTCCTTCTCTTTTCCTCACACCTCTCAAGCCACTTGGCTCATCCAAACTCTGCCCAACTAAGCTCCCCACATTCCTCTCCTCCTCCTTGAAGCTTCCCCTTAGGCAGAAAGCATTTCAAGAAGTCCTTTGGTTCCAACCAAAGTGAGTTACCTAAATTAAAGGAGGTTAACCTACCCCAACAAAGGAAAAGTACAAGGTAAGGGTTATTTCACAATCTCTTCATTATCCGAGGTTGTATTATACGTAATAATCTACTGGGATCTCTTTATCATCCACATCCATGTTTCTTCGAAATGTATTTCAAAACATTTTTACTATTTACAAGAATATGGGTTAAAGTCATTTATACCCTTGTTTGACTTTTTATAAGAGGTTTATAAAGGAATCTTTCCGTCGTTTTCAAAACAAGGTCCTTTTTAACCTTTTCGACAGAATTGAGATAAGAATGTTTTTTTTACTTATACGGCGGGTGCGGTTATTTTCCGCCGTTATAAAATCGTCAAAGCTTTCCTTACAAGCTTACAATAATATTTTCAAGAAAATGTTTTATTTTATATGGCTCTTAAATGATTTCAAAAATAGAAAGAGATATTTCTCTAAAAAGTGTTTTGATTTCATCTATGTCAACATCCTTTAATGGATTTTATGCTTATTTGAAGTTGATTTATTATAATACAAAACTTCTATATTGTATTGAAGGTTTTGTGATATGTTTGACTGTGGATGTGCTATTTTATACCATTCATAGTTTATGGTGAAACTATTGACATTTCGTATGCTAGTTTTAATCCGAATGTTTATGTTATATTTCAAACTTTTCTTCAGATGAATGTGCTAAACAAGTATGTTCCGGGTTGGGGACCGATAAAAGTAAGCCCTCCAGGTTGGGGACTGGTAAAAGTAAGCCCTCCAGGTTGGGGACTGGTTAAAGTAAGCCCTCCAGGTTAGGGACTGGTAATAGTATGCCCTCCGGGTTGGTGTCCGGTTATTAGAGGCACTCCGGGTTGGTGTCCGGTTATTAGAGGCACTCCGGGTTGGTGTCCGGTTATTAGAGGCACTCCGGGTTGGGTTCCGGTTAGAAGTAACCCCTAGGTCTTGGGATGAGGCCTAGACAATGAAATTAATGTTTGGCATTATGCATTCCAACATTATGAAAGTGGTTATTGATATTGCATGTGATTATTCGATTAGTAGAATATCCATGTGAACAAGTAAATGGCATTATTTCATTTTACTTTTGCCATACTATGTTGAAGTTCAATTTTTAAAAGGCTTTTGTTTTAGTAATTCATTGCCTTAAATGTTTATGCTTATTTTTAATGTTCCGCTATATTGTTATCCTTACTGGGCATTTGAGCTCACCCCTTTTTTTTATGTTTTATTTTTCCCAGGATTATGAAGAAGTAATTTATGAATGACCTGCAGGGATAGTATGAGGGGATATGAAGACAAGATGTTTTTCATTTTATGATGTAATGTAAAAATTTATGAATGTATCTAGTTATTCCAAGGCTACTAAACTAATCGGTCTTTCGAGACTTGATCTTTCTCATGATCATGCCAATGTTATGTAATAATGCACCGACTCTAGGTAATTAGGGTCGGGGCGTTACAGTTGGTATCAGAGGAGGTTTAATACAAACCTTGGAAGCTAGATTTAGATAAACTCTGATTAGAGCACGTAGACCTAAGATTAACTTTGAGGATTAGTATAGAAGAACTTCCTAGAATTTTGGTATTGTAGAGATTTTGTGAGTTTTCCGAGCAATACATCCATGTCTGGATACGAGCAGGTAGAGGCGGATCTGGCACAGATGTACCTAGGGGTAAAACCTGAAAACACCGCTTTGAGCTAGACTCGAACGGGAACTGGTGCACGACAACGGGCCTTGCTGCACTCTTGGTTACGACACTCCCGGGGGATATGCTTAGGATAACTCTCATTTTCTTTATAAATCATTTTGAAGGGATTATGAGTATATACTTCCTCAAAGAAAACATTCTTATGATTATGGATTATATCCATAAATAGTTCAATTTATGTTAAGTGTTTTATAAGTATGGGATTATGTATTTTGATTCATAAACTGATCTAGTGTATGCCATTGTTTAGAAATGGCGCCCAGTAGAAGGAATGAGAACTCCAGAAATGAACATGATCCAAAGAGAAGGAAGGATCATATCTTTCATGGTCTTAAGCTAGAATTTATAAGAGAAATAGTCTCCCATGTATTATCATCATATGAATAAATAATATCATGTGTTGATAAGATAAGTAAAGAGTTTACTGAGTCCTATGGCTTTGAAGGGAAGCAAGAGAAGAAAAGGATGGAAGAGACAAAGATGGATAAAAGTAAGAGGGAAAAGAAGAATTTTCCCATATGTGGTAACTGTGGAAAGAAACACCCTGGAACTTGCCTGAAAGGAATGGGAGTTTGTTATAAGTGTGGAGGAAAAGGGCACAAAGTACTTGACTGCAAGGGTAAGAAAATGGTTTTAAATGTACAATGCTTCATTTGCAAGGAGTTTGGACACTACGCGAACCTATGTCCCAGTCATCAGAGTATGCCGCAAATGATGTTATTGGATAATAATCATGTTATGATACTACCACAGATTAAGAGGAATGATTAGAGTTCTTATGTTGATTATGTCAATTGAGTGTTGTATCAACAATGTACTTGTTACAATAATCATGGAGTATATAAGGATTGTACTGCAGTACTATTTCATTAAGGACTTGAGATTGTGTGGAACAAAGAAAAGTGACTCAATAGCAGGATAAATTTTTGGAAAATATATGGTTGAGAGAATGATAAATCATAATATAGTTCTGATACTGAGGTAGTGATTTTGGAATAATATGTGATTGTTTTGGATAAATTATATTAGATATTCTTGACTACCCTGGAACTGATTAATGATTTGTATATTCCATCATTGTTGGGGTTTAAAACATTTTTGGATTAATTAAGTATATCCAACTTTCTATATGGAATAAGGGAGCATGAATGTAATCAATAAGGAATATGGTAATTCAGGATGTTTCGGTGTATTAAAAGAATACATGATGAAGGTATTCATATGCTATTACGGGGTAAAAAGGTTCTACATTATGTTTACCTTACTTATAAATGTTGGACTGTGAGTATGGATAGAAGTATTTTGGATAGTTCTAGTTTGGATTATTTTGGATTGCCATAAAAGGACAACCCGGAGGTCGGGCGGCAACCCGTCGCGTCCGGCAAGGCTGTGAGACTTGAACCCGCAACCGAAGGGCGACAAGGGTGTATCACCTACCACTGGCCCACGAGATGTCATAGATTAAATAATGTAGTTTTTATTAAAAGATCTTGTAGATGAATTATAAATTCGTTTATTTTGGAACCCTATACGAATAGTGTAAATAGAATATTTTTTTTACATTCTATTATCTTTTAGAGTGAAAGATGAGTTTGTGGTAGAAATTTATTAATGGATAAAACTCTAATTATAAAGTAAGTATATCTCCTTATGATCTTAGCCAATCTCATAAATAAATTCCTCAATATTAAGAAAAGCAACTTAGAACAAAAATGTTTTCCTAGATGGTACCTTAAATCATCACTAATTTATGGCTTTGGGATTGTTGGCCTTTTCATAGCCATGTTCTCTACCACTCTCCATCAGGTAATTGATGGTTAGATTTTTCTTCCATATCCATATTTTCCTACATGGAACCCTAGTATGTGTTATTTTCGGTAATCTTCATACTTTAGACTCTTTATTTTAAATAGAGGCCTCATTAATTCATTTTTCGATGTGGGATTTCAACTAGGATATTTTGAAACGTCAAAAATGTGTTATCCCAATACCCTATATTTTGTTGAACCGATGGTACTTCAAATCATCATAGATTGATGAGTTTAAGGACCTCAATTATACACTTGTTTGTGATTGATGACCTCAATCACTACCTATAAATATTTACGTTTTTCCTCCGATTATATGTCTCTAATTGCCACCAATGTTCTCCTAATCAAGATCATAATTTGGTGGTGACCCTTTCATTTCTCTTTTCCTCATATTAAGACTAAATTTTAGTAACCCAATTTCCGATGTGGGTTTTCCCACAAATATATTTTCTATTTTCAACCTTTTATTTTTGAAGAACAATTTCAAATTGCGAGGACGCAATTTATTGAAGGAGGGGAGAATGTAACACCCCAAGATTTCATATTGTGTTATTTCTTCAAAATAATTAAATAACTTGCACTACACGCAACACCGAGTTCAATCACACCATGACTTACAAAAATAAGCCATTCAAAAGCGGTTATGAATAGTATTATCTAAATTTTAAACTTTATATAATCCTTATAATTTTAGAATCCATATTATGAGTTTCTTTGATATAATGCAAGAACAAATTCATTTTCAGTATTGCACTTTTATCAACTTTTAATAGTGAACCCTTATTAAATACAATATTTTAAACATATTGACTAAATGGGGACATCAAAAAAATTTAAAATGAAACATCCAAAGCTTCCACGGTACGCTTTCCTTTGAATAATACAGTAGCGTGTGTTATACGCAACTTCGAGTTTTAACACACACCACAACCGATTAAACTAGCCGTTGTGAATAGTAATACCTAATTTTTGAAATCATATATATTTTATATTTCAAAATGGACTTCATTTTTGGATTCAGAATATCGAAATTAGCCTAGGGTGAAATTTTGGTACATTTCGGATAACTTTCATATTTTGATGAATAGTGAAAATTTCTAAATTTTAATTAAAAACAACTTTTTTAATCAAAATAATTAATAGTGATAAATTATGAATTTTAGTGGTTTTAAAGTATATTTAGAATATATTTTTACCATTTAATATAATGTTGGTCATTGGACATAATTTTACAATTAAACCGAACATAAACAAGTGTCAATCTTTTGATAGTTATTATCTCTTAAAAACACGCTTTTTGTTTTGACAGCGGGAATTAATTTTAAATTAATTTCTGCCACTTCTGTGTTTTGAATTTAGGAAAATGGATTCCATATTTGGAATCAGGATGTTCAAATTGTGTAAATAGGTAACTTTTATTTTTAGACATTTTGAAAAGTTACTGTGGTAAATATTTTATTTACCATGGTTAAAGGGTAAATCCGGTAAATAAGGGTTAAAAAAATAATATTATAATAATACTAAATTACCCTAAAACGTGTCTTAACCCTATTGGTTGATACATGGTCGACCATGGGAATCTTTGGGTCTCTTTTGGGACCCCATGGATCCACTTGTAAGTGATAATGACACATTATATTAATAAAGTTAAAATAAAAATAAAAATGGCATAAGCTTACATCTTTTAGAAGAACAATTTTTACATAGGGTTATACATGTTGGATTTTCGATTATAAATATTCATTAGAAAGATAAAAAGATTTCCTACATAATGATATTTTATTTATAATTTTTAGACATTAAATAATTTATTTTATTTATGACACAATGATGATGCAGTAATTACTAAAATAGTGAAAAATTAAAATAATTGATCTTATAAATACCCAAATAATTATAATATGAAACTTTTAATGAATTAAACTAATTTTCTATGATAATATGATATATTAGGATTGATTTAATTGACTTTGTTTGAAGTAATCAATCTGTTAGGAGTTTCACAAAAATCAACTATTGAATAGTGTCAAAATTGACATAAAAGAGTTCTTAAAACAAATATTATATTATTAATTGATATTAAATTCCTAAAAATCTATGGTTCGGCCAAGAGACTTATATTATGATAGGTTACTCATTAATGGACCACTTGGGGGTAGCTTGGATGTATATAGTAAGTTTATTAACCATATTATATAAAAATACAAAGAGACATTGTAAAAGTGAAACTAATTAACTTAGAGTTAATACTTAAAGATAAGGTTAATATAAGTACCCAAACCTGTCTAAATTCTATTGGTTGAGTGGTTTTCGACCTATCCCCACCTTAACCTTTGAATAGTCAACTTTGGAGCCATTAGAAACCGAATATGAATTTATTATAAATTAATATTTCTAGCTTTTCCAAAGGTGCCCCTCACCCCTCTTATAAAAGGGCACTCCTCCTTCTCTTTTCCTCACACCTCTCAAGCCACTTGGCTCATCCAAACTCTGCCCAACTAAGCTCCCCACATCCCTCTCCTCCTCCTTGAAGCTTCCCCTTAGGCAGAAAGCATTTCAAGAAGTCCTTTGGTTCCAACCAAAGTGAGTTACCTAAATTAAAGGAGGTTAACCTACCCCAACAAAGGAAAAGTACAAGGTAAGGGTTATTTCACAATCTCTTCATTATCCGAGGTTGTATTATACGTAATAATCTACTGGGATCTCTTTATCATCCACATCCATGTTTCTTCGAAATGTATTTCAAAACATTTTTACTATTTACAAGAATATGGGTTAAAGTCATTTATACCCTTGTTTGACTTTTTATAAGAGGTTTATAAAGGAATCTTTCCGTCGTTTTCAAAACAAGGTCCTTTTTAACCTTTTCGACAGAATTGAGATAAGAATGTTTTTTTTACTTATACGGCGGGTGCGGTTATTTTCCGCCGTTATAAAATCGTCAAAGCTTTCCTTACAAGCTTACAATAATATTTTCAAGAAAATGTTTTATTTTATATGGCTCTTAAATGATTTCAAAAATAGAAAGAGATATTTCTCTAAAAAGTGTTTTGATTTCATCTATGTCAACATCCTTTAATGGATTTTATGCTTATTTGAAGTTGATTTATTATAATACAAAACTTCTATATTGTATTGAAGGTTTTGTGATATGTTTGACTGTGGATGTGCTATTTTATACCATTCATAGTTTATGGTGAAACTATTGACATTTCGTATGCTAGTTTTAATCCGAATGTTTATGTTATATTTCAAACTTTTCTTCAGATGAATGTGCTAAACAAGTATGTTCCGGGTTGGGGACCGGTAAAAGTAAGCCCTCCAGGTTGGGGACTGGTAAAAGTAAGCCCTCCAGGTTGGGGACTGGTTAAAGTAAGCCCTCCAGGTTAGGGACTGGTAATAGTATGCCCTCCGGGTTGGTGTCCGGTTATTAGAGGCACTCCGGGTTGGTGTCCGGTTATTAGAGGCACTCCGGGTTGGTGTCCGGTTATTAGAGGCACTCCGGGTTGGGTTCCGGTTAGAAGTAACCCCTAGGTCTTGGGATGAGGCCTAGACAATGAAATTAATGTTTGGCATTATGCATTCCAACATTATGAAAGTGGTTATTGATATTGCATGTGATTATTCGATTAGTAGAATATCCATGTGAACAAGTAAATGGCATTATTTCATTTTACTTTTTCCATACTATGTTGAAGTTTAATTTTTAAAAGGCTTTTGTTTTAGTAATTCATTGCCTTAAATGTTTATACTTATTTTTAATGTTCCGCTATATTGTTATCCTTACTGGGCATTTGAGCTCACCCCTTTTTTTTATGTTTTATTTTTCCCAGGATTATGAAGAAGTAATTTATGAATGACCTGCAGGGATAGTATGAGGGGATATGAAGACAAGATGTTTTTCATTTTATGATGTAATGTAAAAATTTATGAATGTATCTAGTTATTCCAAGGCTACTAAACTAATCGGTCTTTCGAGACTTGATCTTTCTCATGATCATGCCAATGTTATGTAATAATGCACCGACTCTAGGTAATTAGGGTCGGGGCGTTACATAAGATGAATTATTTTTAATTTTATTTTTTATTATTTTTTATAATTTAATTATTCATTTGAATGACATATGGATGATGGATAAAAAAACAATGAATGTTTAGTAGAACCCCACCTATTTAAGAGATTTTAATAAGTTAGTTTTTATACATTATGTGATGTATTCATGTATATGACACTATCATTTATCTTATATGTGTTTTACCAATGGAAAATATGTAGGAACTTCCGATGAAGGGGTATATTTTATTCTTGGTAGAAGTTTGACATACACGATGAAATGTTTAGGTTTTTAATTTTATACTAATATCTTATGGATTTTAATTTTATAATGGGGTTAAATTTTGGAACATTTCCATAGGATATTACAATATTCCTTAGTAAAATTAAATACCTTTTAGGAGAATGAGTTGTTCAATATTTAAACCAATTTTATCACCCAAGAGTAATATAACACATTTTTAACCTACACAGTTTCCTAGCCTGAGCATAGTTACCATGTAAATTTTAAAAGATAATTATTTTTAATTATATATATTTGATATCAGTGGAATATCCTCCAATTTTTCTCCCTAACCCAAAATCTATCCCACAAAGAATTATTCCTTATTTTTCTCCATTTATCCTTATAGATTCTCAAATAAATAAATCAATTTCTTCACATAAGCCCACCAAATATATTCCACAATTCCTCTATACTAAATCTTCCATCTCTTTATGAATTTTCTACCATATATACATAACCAAACAACCATTAAAATTTGGGTTTATTATAATAAAAATTTTAATTAGAGGGTTTAAACTTTTTAGGTTCAGAATTTCTCATTAATGGTTTTATGGATTGGCCTATTTTGGGTTGAGATTGGTAGAAGTAAATTTTTTAATTACCAGTAGAATTTTTTTTTCAGCATCTTGTATTTGACATATCATATTTTCTTATCAATTTCAAACTCTATTTTATTATAGATTATGATTATATGTGTTATATTTGAATATATTTTTAAGTTAATATCATGATTTGGGGCTTCCATATTAAAAATATAAATAATTTTTTATTACATCAAATATTGGTATACATATAAAAAATTTCATGGACATTAGAAATTTATGGAAATTCTAAAGGGTGTTTTTACAATCAATTGACCAACCAAATATTCTATTTACTAGTAAATTAATTTTAATAAGTAGTAAATCATATTTTTAGTGATATGGATTCTAATATAATTTTGGGATAGGAATGTGGTAAATTTATTTTAAAGAATTATTTTTTATTTTCAACAATTTATGATATTTTTGTAATTATATGATTTTATATGATTTAATATTTTTTAATTAAAGTATTGATTATTAAATAAATTATAATGTTTTGTTTCATATATTTTTCTTTATTTCATGTCTCAAATACCCACTTAGTGTTTTAGAAAAAGGCTACCAAGGAAAATATAACACCACATATATTGATCCTCATTGTGTTATGTTTTATGTAAGGTTGCCTATTATGATGAAGGATTTGGTTATAATTCTCAATATTCAATAATTTTTTATGGAATTAATATTAGACTTGTGTTCGGAAGTGATATGTGGAATTTTTTTACATGTTATTATGTTAATATATAATTGAGTTTTGGAAAATTATTTTTCCTAAATTTTTATAAGGGTTCATGAGAACCCTTTGTATAAAAATTGGAAATTAAAAGATTTTTTGTGAGATAGATATGTTATTTCACTAGATTATGTCATTTAATACAAGAAGAGGGAAAACATATAGGATTTTCCACCCATTTATTATTGTATAGAGATATTTTATTAGGAAATAATTGCTAGAAATTAATACGATTCAACTAGAGAGTATATATTATTATATCCCAAGAAACCATGGTGTTACCTATGATATTTAATATTTTACATTATTCCTATATTATTTATTCTTAGTTTTTTTTTGAGATATATCATTATTTTCTCTATATTGAATTTTTTATTTTATTCATGTTTTTGTGGATAATGTTAATTCTCATTTTTTTCTCATAACCATATTATTTTTTATTATTTATACAATATTTATAGTGTTCCTTAATTCAATGTGTTTGGTCTAATATATTTTAACTTTTATTATTCCTATGCTCAAAAATATAATCATTTACATAATTGTTTCAATAACATAATCTTATTCTTAATAGTTACAAAATGCATTGGTAAATAATTAAGAATTCAAATATTTTATTGACATCATACTCAATTAAATGGTGTACATTAATTTGTCTTCTAGATAACTTTTTATAAAGGTATTTAATAAGAACATTTGTTTTAAATAAAAATGGTTGTGGTTATTTTAAAAGGTATCAATGTTATAAGATAATATTATATTTTCTCTTAAATGAAAAACTAGTATTTATTTAAATTATATTAAGAAACTAATTTTTTTATAATTTTAGGTAAATTAAATTTTATAAAAACATTGTTGAAATACCAAAAATAAATTTTTGTGCATCTTTCCGAGAAAATTTGGTGTGTTTGTGTAAATATAATGATTATTTATATAGATTCTTGTTGAGAATTCTATCACTTACTAAATTGAAATAACTTTTGAAGGATAATAGAGTTTATGATGATTATTATGATTGAACCATGGGATACATGAAGTTTTTGGTAGTATCACATGGTATGTGTTTTTTTAATTAGTTATATGGTGTTTCAACATCATCGATATTCCTTTTTCAATCTCGGTATGGTAATATAATTAATATTTTAAAAAATTATATTTTGATTTGTTATTGATTCCTTTGTATATTTTTTATTTCTTATTAATATAGTTTGTGACTTGTTTAATTAGCACTTATTTTAAACCCATTTTATAAATTTATATGAATTTCCGATGTATTGGTAAAATATGAAAAATTAGTAGAAGTGTCAATTTTTATAATTAATTATGGTAAAAATATTTATAATGGATTTCTTCTAATTTCGTTATCACATTTCACCATTTATTTTCCATCATGAATGTGCTTCACACCATGTGGAAGACAATATTGGTTGACATGGCAGGTTGTATTGGGTTGGTTTAATAGAGATAACCTCCTAAAAAGTAAAATCAATCTTAATAAATATTTACATTAATTATTTTTTATGTTTATAATAATTTTTATTATTTTATTATACTTATGATATTATTATGTAATCTTTTTATTAATGTTTATTATCACGAGGTTGTTTGTTTCATTGTTCGAAGGTCATAAAATAATACCGTGGATGGTCAAATTTTATTTTCAAAAAGTCAATAAGACATGAAGGGTTATGATATAAAGTTTTAATATTTATATATATAGAAATTGTTAACAATATTAGATGTTGTTTTAGCGTATTCCAGATTCATGTATTATCGGTTTTATCATACAATGGTGTGATCATATAGGTTGTTTGTAGAAGATGATGTAAATAATTTATTTTTTATCATTTAATGACTATTTAACCATTCGAGAATATAAATCGTATTATAATACCATTATTATCACTAAATTCCCCAAAACATTATTATAACCATCTATTAACGATATGATAGTATTTTAAGATGAAAAATCTTATAGGATGCAATATCATCTATGTATAAATGTTATCTTTTTTAGAAAAACACTATTATGTTAATTTTTAGGTTTTACCATTCATATTATATAATATTATTATTTATCTAATTTATTCATTTATATGATAACTATGTTAAAATATATATTAAAACCATACTTTGATGCGGTATTGTAAATTGGAATTCAATATCCCTTGAGGTGGTGAAATAACCATAATATTTTCAATGTTTTCATTTTAAAATAAGAATATTGAGTAGTTAATTGATATTTAATTAATATAAAAACATTTTAGTATAACTATAATATAGTGGTAATTATATTAATATTTTTAGAAGATATTATTGAGGTTTTAGAAATATAAAAAAAACTCAAAATTATATTATTGAGATGGTTTACCTTTTATTTTGGATGTCCTATATTGATACCACTATTGAGTTAATAAAATTCTTTTTATGAAGAAAATAAACCCAAAATACACGGATAAGAGTATTGGTAAGGTGTTGTTTATGGTATTTAGAAAAGATATAATTTTATGTGAGGACTAATTTGGTGGTGATTCATAGTATTTATTCATAGAGGTCCAATTTTTTTATTAATATTTTAAAATATAATATTATTTACATATATAGTGATCCAAAATGTGATTTAGTAGTATGAATCTTGTAATCTAATAGTAAATATGACATCACCATTTCCTTCCTACTTCGACAAACTAAAAAATTCATTCACATGAAATATTTGAAACATGATAGTTATACTATATTTTACAATTCACCAATTTATTTTACTATTCCTAAAAATTATCATACCTTCTACAAAAAAAAATTCAATGTTAAAAATTAAAAAAATAGACCCAATAATTTAACAAAAAAAATTTAATTATTTTATTTTGGTATTTAAATTTGTATATAGTTACTTATTTTTTAAAAATGTAGAGAATCATTTTTTAAAAATGAAAAATTTGACATACATTTTAATAATTTTATTGAGTAAATTTTCTATTAGATTTTGAAACATGTACTGAATTATTTAATTATGTGTAAAAATTATTTTAAAATTTAATCAATCATTTAATGTATTGTTATTTTTTACTATTATAATGGTCATGTCACTATTAAAATAGACATGAATCTATTCCTATTGTCATATTTAAAAGGGTTATAAAATTTTACACAACATAAAAATGTATCTTATTCATATCATTATTCATTAAAAAAATCCCATCTCAAGGTTTTTTATATCATTTTTAGAAAAAATATATTATTTTTTATAAAAAAATTTACTTTTTATATTGATTTTTTCCATTTCTGATATTTCCATGAGACCATTACACTCAATAATTTCAAATTTTCGTTTTTAATTCATTTCTTTTTTTATATGCAATATTTCATTTTAGGGACTATATTTGTAATTCATATTTAATTTTTTCGGCTAATGGGATAAATTATTATTCATTTTTCTTATAGGGTGAAAGAAAATTATTATAGACATATGTATTTGGATAGAAATTTCTTCTAGAAATGTAGGTATCACAACTTGAATAATACATTTTAGTGTTTAAGGAAATTCCTCTACATTATCCAATGACTAATAGCTTATAAAAACTCCACCTTATCCATCATAATGACCCTGTCTCCATGATCCCAATAATTATGAAGGTTTGGTGGACTACTAACTCTGACCCTCTCACCCACATACCCACAAAATGATATTGGTTTCCCACAAAATATTTCCCAACAATAACAACATTTTAGGATTTAAGATGATTAGTTTTTATCCTACATAATTATATGGATTATACATATAGATGCTCTAGAGGTGACCGAATTTACTTAATTGATAATAGAATATTTCTTAAAAAAATTAATTATGACATATTATCCCAATGTGACCTCACTCACTAAATCCCACTAGAATCCTACATGATTTGGAGGAAACAGAAACATCCCCACTCTATCTCTCTTTGAATAACTCATATTGATATACATCTTTTCCACATTCTATTTATCCAAGAGTATATCCATGGTCTTTCAAAACACAATCCTTTATATCCCTTAGAATCATATCCAACAAACTTAGAGCTATTAGCCCCATTATAAACACGAAGAAGTTATTTATGCGAATATAGAAAATAAATATGTTCATATAGGAAATAGATTCATTAAAACCACTATTCTATCCATTTTTGGATAATTCCATTCCAAATGTTTAGTGAAACATATATGTCGGTGGGTCCATACCAATGTACCCTTTACCCCACAGTGTACAAAATCAAAACACGATCCATTATACCTTGAAAATTAATAAATGGTGTCGATGGTTGATGACGATTTCTGTCACCATTGTATAGATCAATTGGGTGTGAATATAGTGACATAATATACATTAATAAATTTTACCGAAAAATATTTGATTCCATTAAATGGAAAATAAATAGTTTTTCTCTATAAGATTTTATCCATATCTTTATCCCCATCTCCACTCTCATATTCCTTTTTTTTTCTAGTAATCATTTTCATTCCATTGAAAAATCATACAAAATAATGTCCAGAAATGTTACATTAAATGTATTAATGAAAATTATAAAAAAATATTTCAAAACTAACTTGATCAATTAAATCAGTTATGTGAACATAATCATAACTTATTTGTAAATTTTAGAGCACTATTTATTCTTTAATGAGTCACTGATTATTTTAATATTTTTAATTGACATAATAAAAATTAAATACTCATAGAAAACAATAAGGTATATTATATCAAATTACTTGGATCAATATTGATATACCAACACATGAGTCATGATATTAAGAAGATGTTCTCACTCAAGAAAAAATAAAAAAATGGAAAATAGAAAACTGATTTTTACTCAATCATCCAACATAATTATGGTTACTTAATATATTTAAGTGTTACTTCTTGAGCCTCACCAGCCTTAAATTTACACTAAAATATATCCCACACCTATGATTTATTAAACATATTAGGGTCTAATTTGTATCTGGGAATTTTTTTTTTCTAAAGTCGAGCTGTCCCAAATCCTTATAATAACACTAATTCACCCCAATCTAAAATAGTTAGGGAAAATACTGAGAAGATGATGATTTATATATGGGAGACGATTTACTCTCTATGATAATATACTAACAATAAAATAAAAATATATGGTGTAGCTAAAAATATAGCTTGTCCCATGATGACATAAAACATAGGAGACATAGACACAAGTATAAATCAATGGAACTCATGTTCATTATATAAATAGTCCACACATTATTTAATTAATAAATAACAAGTAAAATAAAGAATATAATAAATCAATGAATCTATTATATTCTTTATAAATGTGAAATTATGAAACAAAATTCTTCATATATTTATCTCTACAAAAAATACCATAACAGTAAAACATTCATAATAATAGAGAGTGTGTTCTCAGGTATAATACCTTATATAGTCATATTATATCATCTCTAAAATCCAATAAAAACTCAAAATTAACTATCCTAACAATAGAAACCATGAGTGGTGGATTCCCATGCTCTGGACCATTGAAACCTCAGGTGAGGGTTCCTTATCCCTACACAGGTCATTTAAAATATGTTATACTCACATTTTAAAGAAACATAATAAGTATGTGAGTATATTTAAACCCATATAATTCACCACTATTATTCATCCATACAATCCTAAATCCAGGCATACAATGAATGAATACAATTTATGTAGATAAAATGGAATCATTACATTCCATATTAGAAAATCTAATCTAGAGAAATTAAACATTTTTTTCAACAAATAATTTAAAAATATATAATTCCTAAAAAATAATAAATTTATTTACAAAATCATACATACATGATTCTATCCATCCTCAGAATCATTTTAGGGTACTTACCCACCATAAGGGACCTCTTCCTGGAGGATGTCTGATCGAACCCATACATTATTGGAATTCATGAATTAATTTAAACAAAAAAACAAAAGAATATATATATATATATATATATATATGTATACTCACCATAATTATCCTGAAACTCCATATATATGGGGGCATTGTATGTGTGTATCAGTATATGCCTCACCTTGATAGACAATCATCATATTATGAGAAATAGTATATACATAAACACACATGTGCACACACACATGGGGGGTATGGATATCATAATCATATAAAAAGACATTTAGATCCCCTATATGGGGGAAGTCTTCACTTTCATGGGTTGCTATCATATGTATGTACAATGTCTCATAGTGTAATCAATACACATGACTCAAAATAGAACCTTAATGTAATGTATTATAGCCAATATCTATAATATAAAGAAATATAAGGTTCTATATAATAAATATCATCCATGGAGACTCCAAACTTCATAAAAATTATAAAAATACATAAAAATTTCATATATATATATATTGCTTCTTAGGAAATAGGCTAAAAAACTTGCTTCAAGGATGCAAGCATAAACATAGTTCATATTAATAAACAAATTGCCTTTATATTTCTACTAAATATAGGTTATCATCAATTTTATACATGGAAGCCCAAAAAAATATCTTAATTTTTTTTCTACAAGTATATCAACTAAAAATGGTCTTATAGTCATATCAATGAAATCCAAAAATCAATGTAGCATGCTATAGTAAATTAAGGATAAGTAAGTTCCCAAAAATATTATAGGCATGAAATTAAATGAATCATCCCAAAAAAATATATTATTTTACATAAATAATTCTACTAAATGAATAAAATTTATTTAATATCCTCAATCTGTAAGTGAATAATCAATGGAGCATTTCCAAAATTAAAGCATCATGGAAATATAATTAAAAAAATATAATTTATTTTTATAAAGAGAAAATGTTCATATATTTTTTCTTAATGATATATATTATTTTATTATTACTCAAAATGTAAATAAAAATAGAATATAAATAATTTTAATATATAAGTTAATTTAATTATATCACAAATTTAATCTCTTGAATATTTGAATCCTTATGTTCGTACAAGTTAGTGATTCCAACATTGACTGATTTAAGAAGTCTATATTGGAGAAATTGATTATTAGGTCACCAAACAATGTGAAATAAACCAATATAAAAACCATATGGGTGGTCTGATACCATTATAAATATAAATGTCTTTCTACTAGGGAAGAACTATTAAACTATGTGAATGATAATGGTTAAGGGAAGAACTATGAACCTAGAGAAAAAATGATCATCTATTATTTCTTAATGCCAAATATTATTTTATCATCACTCGTAATAAAAATACCAATATAATAGAAATTATGTGAATATATAATAAAATATATTGAGATCACTAATTTAATCTCTTATAAAGGTTAATTATTATGTTTGTATAAGTTATAGGTTTTAACATTGACTGATTTAAGAAGACTATGTTAGACTAATAAGTTCTTTGTTCACATCACTATTTGAAATCTACTAATCTAAAAACCATAGTAGTGGTATGATAACACTATAGATAAAAATGATTTATTACAAGAGAATAAATATGAACCTATGTGAGTGAAAATAGTTATTGTATTCATTTAACTATATGAAATATTAGTGAAATTTAGTGAAAAATAGGAGGCCTTCCGCTGAAATGATATTAGAGTAATTTGACAATAACTTGATAATGTATTTAGTAGATGAGAGAAGAGTATTTTAAATGAGGTTTATTTAAATGTATGTAATAGATATAATTATATTGTTAATATTGAAATAAGACAGTGATTTCATAGAAAAGGATTACGAGGGTTTGGATATAGTGGTTAAATGACACTTATAACCTTTAACATTGAAAAAAATGAAGAAATTAAAATATTTACTTGTTAAAGGACCACTTGGTATAAAATGGTATGAAAAAAGACCTATACACTAATTGGGACCACTAGGGACTCATTCCCAAACAACTGGTGATATGGTTCTTCTACAAAACCTAGGCACCATCTCTTTTATTTCATATTTATTATATATGTTTTTCTTACTATTAAATATAAAAACAATTATTTAAATAAATTTTAAGACATAATAATTATGGGTAATGTTAACTTATAAGGATATGGGTCATTAGAATATAGAATATAGATTTACGAACAATCAATATTTTTTTATTAAATGGGACATTAAAAAACTATATCAATTTATTAGTGATGAAATTAAGTCGATATCAATGTGGGTATTAATTATTACTCTATAGTGTTTTTAGATTATTCAATGTAACATATAAATAAATGGTTCCCAAAGATTAGTAATGTAAATCATGTTGATTCAATGTCATTTATTATTACAAATATTTGTATATAATTTTTAGATATACATCGTAAAATTATAATTATCTCTTTATAATATAAAATGAAATATTTGGGATAAATTTGTTACCATGATAGACTATGATTTATTGTTTAATGATTAATGAGTACATTATTAAAAGAATCATATTGGTGGAATGTCTATAATTACCTATATAATAAATCATTATAAAATTTTGGAATATTTCATATTTATATTTAGAGAAATGATTTTGATGTTATGTTTTTTTATAATTTATCAAGTGAATGTTGTTTTTTATGTATTTTAGGTGGTTAAAAGGTTGTTTTAAATATAGAATGATCTGATGAAAAAATAATTACTGAAAATTTATTATGATATATAAGGATTAAATTTTATAGTTAAAAAAAACATCCCACTAAAAGCATGGTGAGAATCTATTTGAGTTTTAATAGCTGTCGATGGGGTGTAATATTTACCAATAAGAGGCTAATGCAAGGAAATAGAGATATTGTAGGCCTCAAGAACTCTGGTGGGGTAAAAAAAAATTTCATAGTGAACCCCTTCCATATATAAATCTATTATATATTGGTGAGTTTAAGATTTATTTCATTAATAAAATTTTGGTTTATGTCCTTTGATCATCCATGAATAATGGGACATTACTCCCTTGAAAATTATTTCACATCCTTCAACTTCTATAGGTGGTTATCAAAGAAAGGGTTCTTTTTGGATTAATTTTGATTCATTCTTTTCTTCTTCATTTACTATTCCCTTTCTTTTTTCTATAATTTATATTGAATCAGAATGATAAATTAAGAAAAATTTTACTCTAGAATTATATTATTCATCTATAATTATTGATTATTCAAGTGTGGTGGATATAAATGATATGGGCATTCATCCCAATTCACAATATTTCAGTAGATTTAAGATCCCTATAGATTTAATTCAGTATAATACTAAATTATTTTTAAAATTTACTGTAATTCCAATTTTTTGAAATGCTATTTTTACTTTTAGTATATATTACAGGGTATTTTGGATTTCTTAATCCTCCTAACATATTCTTTTTAAATGTTAATGTTTTCAATTAGTTTTCATTGGATTATCCTTATTAGAAATATTTTTAAAATGAAAATAGATTATGAAAATGTTAAGAATTTTTTATAGTATATTCTCAAGGTAATGGATGATGGTTGGTTTGATTTTGGAATATAATTGGGTAACAATTTAAGGCATGTGTCCCCTTCCAATTCAATATATATTTTTTACATTGAATGATGATATCTTACTAACTAGTTTACAATGTTTTTCAATCTTTATTCTAATTTTGTAACGTTTTATGTAATATAATATTATATAATAAATAGAAGAAAATATTTTTATCAAAATATGAAAAAGAGGATTTTTGTAGCCTACCAAGTGGTATAATGGTATAATGTTGGTCCTTCCCCATCTGTGTCACTCGCAAGTGGATTAAATTTATTTATCTCTATATACCCTTCTATCATTTCTCATACTCCCAATTCCTTATTTGACTCTATATAGGGTTAGGTAAAGAATATATTATTTTCCTCATCCATGTGTATCTGGGGAGGCATATCACTAATAGTTTTGGTGTTAGATTGGATTTTCCTTTATACAATGTCCTCGAGTAACTAGTCTATTCCAGTCATCCGATGACTATTCCCATGGGTTTGGAGCTCATATGTAAGAATATTTCTAGAAGCTGGGATCGATGAAATATCCATTCATGGTTTGTTTTCGATTGGTAGATCCCATATTCATGGTTTTATTCTAAATTATGATGTGTTGTTTTGACTAATTCTCTAATATCAACTCGTATTATTTGGTATAGTCCAATTATACTCCATTTATATATTATTCTAATACTTTTCATGTAGAATCATATTACATAAATTAATGTTTTATGAATTTTATATAGACTTATTTTCATCACTTAGAAGATGTTCAAATGTCATCTTGATTTGATACTTTGTGGGTATTTCATTTTAGTAATCTACTCGTTTAGTCTAGTGAGTTATAAATTGTTTCTCATAGAATTCCATGATCCCTTGATAATGGTTATGGTCCCTAATCTATATAGTGTTTCTTCCATGAAATATTCATCATGTAATATTTCTAGTGGATATAAGATATATTTTTAATTGAGGTTAATTTTTGTAGTTGATTTAGAATTATCACTATAGAGATTCCCATCATTATAGTTGATGACATGTAAATCTAATATACATATTGAAATATGGTTTCACTTCTCTTTGGAGATTGGTGTTCCAAAAGGGTAAGTTATCATATGAGGGTCTTCATAGTGTTATACATTGTTAAAGATTGTGTCTCTTCAAGCATGTCACCAGGTCTACTGAATTATCATTATGTGGGTTCCATGAAGGGAATTATATCATATTATTCTCATTAGTATTGGGATGCAATTGTGGTTCTAACATTAAAAAGTTTCCAATTGAGATAATTTTCAGAGAAAAAATCTTCGATACATGTCCCCAAATAAACATTAGCATTTAATTGTGGTTCCATTCACATTGATAAATGTACTTAGAGTGTCTTGAGGCATCCTGTTCTCTAAGGTGTAATTACTGATCTTATCTTTAAACCTGAGGTGGATGCGCCTGTTTAGATCAACTGGGCCTATCATATAGTGACCCAAAATTATTAAAAATAAATATTAAATGTTATTGGTATTGAGATAAATGTATTATATCAATGGATTATAACCATACTTATGAAACAAAACATTCCACAAAATTGAATACATTACTAACTATTATATTTCAGAATTTTCATATGTTATTTTTCATTGGAAACCTAAATAATTTACTAGATGGGGAATATCCTTTCCAACATATGAAATATTATTAATGTTTTCTTGATGGAGTAAGTTGGACGAAACATCTTTACAAAAAAAAAATATAATTTTTACATCGAATGGATGGATACAAAGCTCACAAGATAGTTGTTTTTAAATTATATATGATAGATTAAAATAAAGTCCATTGCAAATATTTCTACCAATTACAATATAAATAATATATTGAACAGAGGAACACAATCTTTTTGGATGATCTTTTATTAACCTTATAGATTAATAACTTCACATGTTATACTAGATAATAATTTTTCATTCTACCAAATAGATCCTTTATCTAATATAGTGTTTTATATCATAATTAATATCTTGGGTAGATTGTGAAAAACTTTCTATGTGAAGATAGAGTTACTCTGATGTTATTACAATCATCTCTAAGATATGTGGAATATGACTATTGTGATTACACTTATAAATAGAATTTGAATTCAAGTAGGAGGAAGATTTTAAAAACATAGACTAAAATGATTTTATTAAATGTTTTTGTAACATATAGTTACTTGATATAACTTCATTGTAACTTTTATAGAGTATTTCATTAAAGAATCCATTATGAAGATTCTTTTGTAAATAGATTAATATAATTTTATTTTGTAATTGTTGTTACCAATATGGTTTGATCAAGGGATTCCATTATTAATGAAGAAATAAGATATTCCCGTATTTGATCGTGGGTTCAAAATTATTGGGAAATAGAGGCTCTATCTGATTTTTTTTGATTGAGGAATTACATGGCTAGGGAGTCAGACAAAACAATTTAGTGACTATATTATATAACCGAATAAAATGCTGTTGCCTTTCTTGATAGTAATGATTAAACTATAGAATATTTTTTCAAGATATTTTATTTTTTTATACATACATTATAAATGTTTTTCTTTTTGATATGTTTTTATTCAATTGTGAATTCAATGAAAATTCAATATTGTTTTAATAAAATATTTCTTAATATGATTATAATGTTAATCAATAAAAAGTTAATGTGATAAAATATTAAAAAGGTTGGTGAAAATTGTATGTTTTATGTTAATGAACAAAAATTTACCCTTATATTGTAGTGAAAAATTTAATATTGGGATTTTATAATTTGTATCAAATATAGATTACACTTTTTATAATCTATTAAACTAATGAGTATTTATAAATAATATTATATTTCTTTTAAGATAGAATGTTTATCTATTGGGACATTAAAATATTTAAATCAACGTAAACCACCAAAATTTTATGGTGATGATTATGATTATTAGAGTGATTTTATATAAACATTTACTATTAATAATGGTGTGGAATTTTTTTTCATGATTATATGAAATTATCGAATTCTTGATAAATAAATTTTCAAATTTTAATCAAGAAGAGAATTCTAATTATCAACTCAATATTCATGATAGAAACACTTTTTTAGGTTATTTTAATAGAATCATTGAGTCATATTACTTCTATTGAAGTATCTAAAAATATTTAGAAGATGCTCGAAGTAAACCATTTTAGAAAAAATATAGATGTTGAATCTAGAGGAACTATGTTAAGAGAATATTATAATGTTTTTTATTTCTTACATGAAGAATTAATTACTGATACACATCAAAATTTATAACCATTTTATAGAGTCATAAAACACTTAGATATGATGACTTAAATGATTTATGATTGTCAAAAAAATTATTGATGTTTTTTTAAATAAATGAAATCCACGATAACAGCTCTTGAAAATATTAAGAATGACAAAAATATGTTCTTAGATGATATTATTGTAACTTTAATCCAATGGGAATGTATGATAAAAATATATGTTGAAAACGTGGAAGATAATAAAAGTATATCCTTTTATTCTACATCCAATGTTTTTAAAAAATACAAATTTATTGAGAAATATCATAAAACATAAAAGAATAAGTTAGTGAATATTGAAACCAAGAGAAGTTCGTATGATGAAAGTGAAAAATAAATTTCCCAAATAGGTAATATAATGAATATGATTATTTTAATGATAGATTCTCATTATAAATAAAATATGAAATCAAAAGAAGATATTGATGAGAACGATACGTCTGAGGTGATATATTATGAATGTGATAAATCTAGTCAAATCAAAAAAGTTTTTATAAGAATGAAGAAGATGGATAAGATGGATATAATCTATAGAATATTATATAATATCAAAGGGAAGATATGTTTAAAATCTTATTACCCTTGTGGTGCAAGTGGTAGGGAAAGATGTTCTGAAAATTTATAAGAAAATAGAGATTTTCAGAAAGTGCATGTTTTTTATATATATAATCAAAAGAAAAATCAATTCAATATATAATATATTTCAAATGGATATGTTATTAATTAAAATTTATTGAAAATTATCAGAACTAATATTATGAAAATCTTACTTCATCAGAAAAAGAAAAAACTATAAAATCTTATGATGAGGATAACATACCAAGAATTGAATAAGTTTAAATATATATTACCTTTATTGAAGAAAAAAAATAATGTTTCAAAAAATATTGAAGATGTCAAGGTATAAGTTCTTGAAGATATTCCTAAAATACAACAAATTTTTTTAGATATTTGAAATATTTCCACTGAATTTGATATGAAATAAAATTCAACCAATTCTAATGACGATAAAAATTAATATGTAAAGAATATTTAAAAAGTATTGGTCTATAAAAACATATACTAAATTTTATATTTGGGATAGAAAATTTAAATAATATATAAAAATAGATGAGACTACAAATGAATACCTAAACAATTGGTTTTATCGATAAAGAAACTCATTTTAAAAATGATTAATTTTTTCCAAAAATTGAACCATTATATATGAAATTTCATCGATGTATACAATGGAAGGAAAATTATTCATTAAATTAGTTATAATATTTTGTATTTAATAATTTTTTATTTGATTATAAATTTGGACCCATGAATGTTTGGGTACCAAAATAATAATATTTATTTTTAACAGGGAAACTATAAGTACGAACAGAAAATATATTTAGTGCACAGATACCTAATTTTCATTAAACATGACTGAAATAAGATGTTTTTCCACAATATTATCATGATAAAAGGTGTAAAGTCACTTTTGGCGATACTATTCAAGTGAAAATATAAAGTATTTTTCATATTATACTTCTTGGTAAAAAATTAATTTAAAATGTTTTATTTGATGTATGACTAAATCCCAAACTCATTATTACTAGTAAATTATGTGATTAAGGTTATCTTAAAAACATCAACAATGATAAATGTACTATTCAAATATCGGAAGGAAAATTCATACATTCAGCAGAAAGGCATGGGAATTTGTACATAATAAACATAGAATACCATAGAAGGAAATATCTACTTTACCTTAGCACAATTAAAGATCAACATTTTTTTTGTGGAAGATAAGGTTATTCTAACTTCGAGATATATTATGAAATATTTTTTTCAAATAAATTTAATCATTAGATAGCTTGTGTAATACGCAACACCATGTTTTAAAGAATGATAATATACATGTAATATTAACATTTAAACATGACCTTTATTACCTATCATTTAAACTTAGATGTATGAATATGAATAAAAATATTTTAAGTATTATATATAATGTATTTCTATAAAGGAAAAATATTTATAAAAAAGTACTTCATTTTTAGATAAGTCTCTATTTTTATCAAAAATAAATTTCATTGATTTTTGAGAGAATATAATAAAATAAAAAGTTTCAATTTTATAAAAATTATTTGAAAAAAATCCATTTTTTAATTCTACATTTCAAAATTATCTTCCATTAATTTTTCAGAATTTTTCGAAAAGAATGACTTTTTGATAAATAGTTGAGAAATATTGATTTTTATTAAAAATTACCATTTCGTTTAATGAATTTGCAAGATCCATTTTAATTTTATATTGATCTACAAGTAAAAATAGTAAAATTATATAATAATTAGTCTAATTTAGTTAATTTTAATCAATTTCATATAAAATAATGATTTTAAAACTTTATATACTTATGAAAATATTCACTATGGAAAACCCCATTTGTGTTGTGTATATGGGTGTAATTTTAAATTAAAACTATACACATCTATGATGGAAATTTAGAAAAAAGGATTCCATATTTAGAATCATAATAATTAATTTTATATAATAATTTAAAAATATTTTTATTAAAAATTGAAATGTAAAAATTGTAAAAATTAATTACCATGGTTAAGGAAAAAACAGGTTTACCAAGAATTAAACTAAAAACATAAGGGGTAAAATGAACAAAATTTTTTTACCATTCCAATTGGATACCCATATATCAACCTTATCTCATCCAAGGATATATAATTCTCATCTATGGAGACATTTGGGATGTTTATAATTTGGGAATATGTTTTTCTTTAAAAAAATTCAAATTGTGTCCTCTCCACCACTTATAAAAGGCCACCCCTCTCAACTCTTTGTAATATCTGCGAAAAATATTTTTGACATAAAATAAAAAATTTAAGTAATTACTTACCTCCCCACATCCTAGATTCTTTATATTTATTAGGAAAAACTGCTTAGAAGGATTATTTAAATAACTACAGAGGTTGTCTGTAGAAGAGGTAAAACTCATAAACATGAGTTTTTGTTTTTTTTATTCTTCCACCTCCTTCGAATCATCTTAAAATATGTTGATATAATAATAATAGCATATCTCATATACTAATATTTTACTATGAATATTTAATTATCAACATCATCTAACACCACAATTATTTACTATATATTTTTTAAAAACTAATTTTCTTTCTATATTTCTTTATACGAAACACCATGTCACGCTTATCCTATATACAACAATAAGTTATACTAAATTACATGAAATACTGAATTTTACTAAATTTTAATGCCATAACTATTTTAAAAGTATTTTTCTTCATTTTTTTATTAATTTTATTTTTTAAAATAAACATAATTTTTGAATTCGGAATGTTGATATTAACTTATAGTGAATTTTTGGTATTTTTCTGAAAATTTATATTTTTCGATGAATAGGAAAAATACACCATTTCAGTTAAACATTTCATTTTCCTTTAAATAATAACACATGTTAAATTATATTTTAAATTAGATATGAAAGTCACAATAAATTAGTTATACATATTTTAATCCAATTCAGACCATTGAAATCATTTTTATAACGAATCCAGATATAAAGACTTATTTATCTTTGTGAGAAGTTTTACTTTAAAAACCCGATTTATTACAATGATTGTGGGATTTTTGTTAAAAATAATTTCCCAATCCAATGATTTGAATTTTAAAAAATTTACATGCATGGTTTTAATCAGCATCATTTTTTTTTCGAATAATATCAACTTAATTTTTTACCAAAAATATTTTCCTAAGTAAATAATATTAATTAAAGTGATTAAAGTAAAATTAAAATTAACAAGGAAATATGCTATAATAATAAAGGCCTAAATGAAATTAAATCTTATCCAAAAGAAATTATATTACAATTGTTCGACTATAAACCATTTTGATTCGAATTTTATGGTTTATTGGGATAATATTTCAATAAATTTCTATATATGAAAAGTTATTTATTGAAAAAGATGATCTGTACCTTTAAAATTTATAAAACATTGATATATGTAAATGACATAATATTTTTAGTCATACATTTTTGTTTGAAATATAAATTAATTATTTTTTTCAAAATAATTTATCATTATTTTTTGAGATGAATTAGCCACTCAAAATGCTTATGAAATTAGACAACAATAATTATTTACTTAATAATCTACTAAAATAAATGATACTATAAATTTTAAAAGTGATGAAAATTTATTAGTAGATGAATATATAATTTTGAAATGTTTTTAACTAAATATATTAAAATTTAATATTTATATTATATTTTTAAATAAAAATTAAATAAATAATTTCAAAAATGACATTAATGTTATTCTATAATAAATAATATGTTATTAAATTATTTAAAATTAAAAAACAATTCTACTAAGGTATTTTTAGTTATGAATAAATTTGAAATATTCTCTATTAATTGAACAAATTTTCTGTTATAATTAACATATTAACCAATAGTTTGTAAAAATATTATTAAAAGGGTCCGAGTTAAAGTACAATTTTCATGTATAGTTATTCCTGTTTTAAAATTTATTTCCAATGCACCTGATATTTGAATATTTTAAGTTAGAAATAATATTTTCAATTTATTGGACATATAATTTCAAATAAATATCACTTTAATTTATTCTTAATAGTAAAATTACATATTTTAGAAAACTATTTACTTTAACAAAATCCAAAATGAAAAAATTGAGGAAACACATAAGTTAAGCAACAAAATTATAAAAATGCACATTTATTGTGTGGTGGAGGGTTTTATAGAACATTTTTCCATTTTAAATAATCCGTTTTTAATTTTGGAGGCACATTTGGTAAAGGTGACCTCCCCTTAATGTATACCTTTTGGTATTTACAAGAGTGCCACTCCCTCTCCACTATAAAAGGGCTATCTCCTCCCACATCCTCAAACCTCAAATGCCACTATAGATCATAAAAAATATACTAAAAAAGTCTCGTAAATTTCATCACATATTCCTAGGATAATACCCTTGGGATAAAACCCATCCAAGGAATCACTTTTTTAAACCAAAAGGTGTTACCCAAATACGAGGTAACATCGTTCCTTAAGCTCATTAGTATTATTTACATTCTACACTAACTCAAATATTATTACTCTATATTTATTTTAAAAAAATATTATCTTAAGTATGCTAGTATGTTTTTATGATAAGGGTTTTAACTACAATCACACACACTTTTATGTAATTGGTAATGAACAAACTGTTTATGTGAATGGTGAACTACGACCTCAGGATATGATGACTATTCATTTTTTCTTTACCATTATTAATCCTATGGAATTATGATAAAAATATATATTTAAATATGTGATATATAATATTTATTATTGATTTATTGTTATGATATTATTTTATATCATATACCCTTATACCTTCTATTTCATGTAAATATGATTACATCATTTGTGGATGTGGGGACTACTGCCTCCTAAAAGTGATGTGATTCATTCACACTATAAAAAGAACATATAAATTATGGGTTTAATGAAACATATGTAACATAAATTAAATAAATATAATATTCATTAAATATTTAAATATATTTAAATATAATATATCATATTCATTATTACCCTTTTCCCACACTAAAAGGTGACAATGTTGGTCGTTGACGTGTAGACCACCACAACCTCGACAAGATGTTAACCATTTTACATAAAAACAATCATATATATAAGTATATTTGATTAAATAAAATTGTATTTATTATATATTGATCATTATGGAAATATATAGTGTTACATACCAAATTTCTATAAAGATCATTGAGAAATGGGAACGTTACTCATGCGTCGTACGACTTACTATCTCCATGATTATAACACTGGATCATTTTTCATAACGAACATTATTTTAAGGTTTTAAAAGTATAATTTATATATAAATATTGTAATTAGGTCATGATTATTATTATTTATATGTTTATATAATTATCCCTTGGCCATAGTCTATCTCTAAAATTCTTTTTTACACATAAACAGATTATGGTCAAAAAACCTGATGTATATATAATTGTTTAAGTAAATGTTTAAAACATTGTAAAATGTAAAATAAATTAAAAATTAAACCTAATTTTTTTTAGGAAACTAAATAATAGACATAGGTTTATTATTTAACAAGATAAATACACACTTGGAAAGTTATACTCATGTTAATTGATTTTTTTCTCAATTTAAATTCCATTGAAACTTATTTTTTGTTACACACCAATTAAGAATTTTATGGTGTATATACTACCATTTGAAATTCTATATAATGAATATAATTGTTATAATGAGATTATATGTTTTATTTAATGTTATTCCTTGATGTGTCTTATTAATTAAAATTTTTCAAAGTAGTATGAGGCACTTTGAAATGTTTAAAGATTATTTTCCTTAATAATATTTTAATGATATTTCAAAGGTATTTACTTTCATGATCATCAAGAACCCTTGTTATTACTATCCTCCACTAATTAATTTTGGATGAAACTCTATTCTTTATTCAATACAGATATCTGATAAGACAAATTATTTATTTTTATTAATTTATATGATATATTCTTTGGATTGATAGTAAAGTGTGGGGAATGAACTTTATATAGTACCGCAATGAATAAATAGGTTCTCCTAAAAAAAATAAGTTATAAAAATTAAATGCATTTCTATCCATTATTTTAAACAACCTTGTGAAAGGTCTTGATTGTATAAGTTTTCTCATGACTTAGACATTATGTATAATAATTAATCAATTAATTCATTCCGATTTGGTTATTACTTATCAATTATATTTTTAATATAAATATCTATCACTGCATCCTATTCTCATTATATTTATTATATTCCATGTGTTTCGGTTTTTTACCTTTCAATATAGATTTTTCCATATCTGTTTATTTAAATGGAAAGTGTTATAATCTATTTACCTTTTCATGTTGATTTATTCTCATTGATTTGTTATTTCTTCCACTTTAATTTCCCATAATGAAAATTTTATCTCACCCTAATTATGTTTCCTATCCTAGGTTATGTAGAAGAAATATCCGAATAAGCGTTCAAGGATAATTTTTTTTAATTTTATTATGTATTATGTTTATAATTTCTATTTCCCAATATGTTATAGGTATTATGAATGTAATTTGAGTTTCTAATATTGCAAAACTGATACGTCCTTTAGGATTTAATTCAATATAATAATTAAAAGATAAGAAAGTAATGCCCCGGTATAAGGATTCCATGGTTGAGGAGTTATAGTTGGTATCAAAGGATATTTAGCAACAAAACTGGAAACTAGATTTAGAAAACACATATTATGGTACATAATCATAATATATAATAAGGATATTTATTACAGAAGACATAGTAATTTTGGTAATTTCATGATTATGTGGGTATTCATAGAAATACATCCATGAATGGATACTACAATTGGAAGTGTTTCTACTATAGATATACCTAGGGGTAACGATATAAAAAAGGTGGGTCGACCCTCACTTAGCGTAACCTGGTACACAATAATGGGCCTTATTTAGAACATGGTTTGATGCCCTTTGGGGATATTCTTAGGATAGTTCACATATTGTTTACAAACCATTAGGTAGGATTTATAAGTAAATATTTCCTTACACAAATCATCTTTATGACTATGAGATTAGCTAAACATTAGTTTTTAAATTTATATTAATTGACACACCATATTTAGAACTATAAAAAATTAATAATATTATGAGTTAATATAGTAAATTTTATTTTTTTAAATGGAACCTAGAAGGAACAAGTCTATCAACACTCATAGCCAAAGTAGAGGATTCCTAGCTAAGAAAGTCAATGTAGTCAGAATTAGAATTGAAAAAGTTATGGATATATTGGGGATTCCTAATCAGTTTATGAGTAATAACCATTATTTTATGGAGTAACTCATTCCAAAATGAGACTCGCCTATGTTGGATCAGTTTTTGTGACAACAGTTCCCATCTTTTATTGGGACTACATATCGAATTACAGTAATGAAATGGATTAAGTATTTAGAGAAGATATTTTATATGCTGGGATGTGTTTAAAATAGAAAGGTTACACTTGTATTGTATTGTCTTAGATATTATTATAATAACTAGTTATAATTGGTCCAAAATACTAGCACGGATGAAGATATATAACTCATGGAATGGAAAACCTTTAATGATATATTATTTGATTAATAATTCCCCTGTGATCAAAAAATTGAGATGAAGAGAATATTCCATAGTATAAAGAAAAAATAAGAAGAGTTTGTTATTGATTATGAAGCCACCTTTACAAGGTTATCCAGATATTCCATAGATTAAATATAATAAACAGAGCACAAGGTTGGCCATTGATTTGAATGTATTAATCCTATTCATTGAAGTTCACTGGTGTCCCTAAAATTTTCCTTATATGATGAAATAGTTTTATGTGGTATCAAGATAGAGAATTAATTTTCCATGTCATATGACATCTAAGGGAATAAATGGAAGAAGAGTAAAATAGGGAGAAAAATGGATAATGGTAAAAATTTAAAGGATTATTTTTAAACATGTGATACTTTTGGAAGGAAAAATCCTGGTACATTCTTAATCGATAAACTGTCCAATTTAATTATGGATAAAAAGGCCACTATGCTCATGATTTCAAGGGAAAGAAATTATTTTATAATGTCCTATAATTCAACTCTATTAATATAGGTAAATATTAAAATGAATTCCCCAATTTCAAATAGAATGTAACCTAGAATAAGCTGAGGGATCAAGGCCCAAAATATGTTATTGACACAACTGAAGTGGAATGATTTATTAATTTCTGTATTTGTATCTACAAAATATATTTTAAATTATTATATTGAAGATGTTTTCATAATATTATTTATGAAATATATAATAATTGTAGTACATAATATTTTCATTAAATATTTGATATCACATGTTGAATTGTAAAAAGAAATTTGATTCTGTAGAATTTTTTTTTGTAAAACACGTGGTTGGGGGATGAGAAACCATTATATGATCTTGATGTTGAGGTAATGATGTTTGGGTAAAATAATGGTTGATATGGATTACAAAAATTAGAAACTACTAACTACAATGAAAATCATTCTAAGGATCTAGATAATAATATTTTGGAATGATTGACCATTTATGTAATAGTTTAAGTTGAATATTTGTTGTGGTTATAGAGGTTAATGTATCAATTCACAATATGATACAACCAAATTTAAGAGGTGAAGTATAAATAGTTCAAGGTGAAATCAAAGGACAAGACTGTGTTAATAGAAATGTATATTTAATTATATCCTTAGAGAGTGAAAGAATATCTCAAATATAGGAAAAGGGTATTTAAATAAAAATGTTTTCCCATTATCATCATTTTTTATGATATCAATGACCTTTATTCAGACCTGTGGTTCATGGTTCGATGGTCAACAACATTCATTTAAACATTTTATTTTACACTCCCCATAAGAACATGACTGTTATATTTTTCTTCCACATCGATGGTTCTAATTCCCACTAATGTTCTCCTACCATAGAACCTAGTTATGTGACCATTATACATTAATTTATCTCGTATTATGAGGATGTTTTATTAACCTTATTTACTATGTGTATTTTTCAATAATAGTATTTTCAAATATTAAACTCTTGATTACAAAGATAAATTTTAAATTGTGATGACAAAATTTAATTAATGTGGGGAAAATGTAACACCCCACGAATTTACTATATGTTTATAATTCTTTTCTATCATTCATTATACATAACACCCAGTGAAGATTATACTACACACAACACTAAGTTATCTTACATTTCACACAAGACTGATTTTTTTTTTCATTTTAATGAAGCACCAATTTTTTAACAAAATTTTGGAAATTTTACAAATTTTGTTTGTAAAGATAAAATTAATTTTTGAATTTACAATGTTAAAATTAGAATATGGTGATATTTTTATTTACATAAAAAGTTTTATTTTTTAATGAATAGGAAAAATACTGCATTTTCGTTGAAAAATACTTCTTTTAAATAATTATTAATGTTAAACTATATTTTAAATTGGTTATTAATGTCATAAAAGATCAATTATAAATATATTAATCTAATTTAGTTCATTAAAATAAATATTATTTTGAAGTTGGGTATACAGATTTTTGAACTTTTTGAACTTTTTTACTTTAGAAACTCACTTTCTCACCAGGTCTATGGGATTAGAATTAAACATAATTTTCACACTTATGTGATTTAAATTTTGATAAAATAGACATAAAAAATTTTAATCAGTGTAATATTTTGTGTCTAATAAAATAAAATTAATTTTTAACTAAACAAAATTACTGGAAGTGATTAAAATTAACTACAGTTATTTAGGTAAAATTAAGCTTAATTAGGGGCTAATCCATGATGTTAAAGGCCCAAATGACCTAGAAAGATGTCCAAAATCCATGCGATATAAATAGTTAGACCATATAACAAATTGGGTCTAATAATATGGTTTATTTGTATAATATTCCATTAAATTTAATATATGAGTGTTATGTAAGGAAAAAGGGAAAAAACAACCTTCCCTACCATTTACATTTAGAGTTATAGATATATACTAAGGAAATTTTATTTTTATTTATACATATATTTTTTAAATATAAATGGGTTATATTTTATCAAGATAGTTTTTAAGTAATATTTAGAGACAAATTAGTTACATAAAATTCATAAGAAACACTATGATAATGATTATTTAGTTAATAATCAAATAAATAAATAACGCAATAAATGTAAAAAGTGATGAAAATTTATTACATAATTATATATAGTTATGTTTATTATGAATATAAATGTTACACAACAATGAAATTAATATATTTTAATTCAAGAAGTATTTTTATATTTTTAATTTAAAATTAAATAAATATTGTCAAAATTAATATTAATGATATTTTATAATAAATTATATTTTTGAAAAAGATTTCAAATTAATAAAAATAATATATTTTGAAAAGAGATTTATATGTTTTAAATATTATTAAATATAGTCTATTAATGGACTAATGGATCTATTATAATTAAAATTTTGTCCTGTAGTTTTTAAAAACGTTTTTATTATGGTGTAAGGTAAAATAGTGTTTTTGTATGTTACATGTGCCTGTTTTAAAATTAATTTACGCTGTATTTGGGTTTATCATTTTATAAATTTGAAATAATATTTATAATTAATTATATATATAATTTATATTAAATATCATTTTCATTTAATTTTAATGTGTAAATTAAATAAGTTTGAAAACTAGTTTCTCAAATTTAAACAGAAATCATAAAATTGGGGAAATATAAAAGTTAATGGTCCAAATCATAAAAATACACTTATTACTGTGTATCATAGGTTTTAATAGAAAATTATTCTAATTTTAATAATTTTTACATTTTTTAGGCACATAAGGTAAAAGATACCTCCCATTAATGTATACCTTTTAGTATATACGAAAGTGTCATTCCTCTTCCTCTATAAAAAGTCCTCCTCTAATCCCACATACTAACAAATCTCAAGGCACATTGGGTCATCAAACCATTTACTGAATATTATCCCCACATCTTTAAACTCCTCCTAGAAGCCTCAAATTATTAAAAAATCCATCCAAGGAATCCATTTTCTACAAATCAAATGGTGTTGCCCAAAGAAGAGGCAACATCACTCCTTAAGATATTTAGTTTTATTTCCATTCTCCACCCCCTAAAATCTTCTTATTACATACATATATAATACATTTCACCATAAATATACTATAATTCTTTATATTATGAGGTTTCTACCTAAATTCACACCCACTTCCATCTAATGGGTAACAAACATACTATTAATGTGTACGGTGAACTACAAACTCACAAAACAGAGATTTTTCATTTATTTCATTTACCACCTTTCATGATTGAGAATAATGATGGTAAGTATATTTATATGTGTTATTTATGATATTTATTATATCTTTAGGCTTCTATAATTAATTTATAACTTATACCCTTGTACATTACATTTTATGTAAACATAATATCATCGTTTATGGAAGTGAAGACTACCACCTCTTAAAAGTGACGTTATTTGTTCACACTATACATTAAACGTATAATGGATAGTTTAAATTAATGATGTTTAACATAAATTAAACACACACACACACATATATATATATATGATATTAATTAATTAATTAACTTTTTGTAAATATAATATTTCATTTTATTTATTACCCTTTTTACACACTAAAAAGAAAAAATGTCAGTCATAGACGTGTGGACTACCACCTCCTCGATACGTTGTGAGTCTTTTACATCACATGAATCCTTAGTAGAAGTATATATTATAAAATAAAATGGTATTTGTGTTATAATTATCATTACAGAATGATATAGTGTTACTAACCTTCTTTCCATTATTATTAATGAAAATGGGAATGTTTCTTATTCTTACGTATGACCTATCACCTGAATGATTGTAACGTTGGTTCATTTTTCATAACCATATTTAATGATTTATTTTATAAGTAAAATTAATTTAAAAATATGATAATTACATCATGATTATTATAATTCATTATCTAATATAATTCCCCCTTTGACTAAATTCGATCTACCCAAGTCGTTTTGACACAAAAAACCAAATAGGGTCAAAAAACCCAATGTAAGTAGTGGTTTAAAACATTGTAATAGATGATGTAAAAGTTATAATAAAACTAAAAATAGTTTTAATGAAATTATATAATTTAAATAAGTTTATAATTTATGAATATAAAGACACAGATGAAAAATTAGACTCATGTTATGGGGTTTTCATCACAATTTAAATTTCATTAAGAATAATTTCAGTTTATACACCAATTAACATTTCTATAGTTTATATACTACTATTTTATAAGATATATCATGAATAAAATTATTCTAATGATATATTACGTTTCATTTAAAGTTATTTCATCATTATTATTATGATTTAAGATGTTTCAATGTGATATATGACACTTTGAAATGATTGAAGATTATCTTCCTCAAGAAAAATTTAATGATATTTCAAGGGTATTTCTATTCATAAGACTAAAAAACCCTTGTTATTTAAATTTATATAATAAGGAATTATTGATTGAGTTTTATTACTTATTCAATATATATATTTGATAAGTCATATTTTTTATTTTGATTAATTAATATGAAGAATGCTTTGGACTGGTAATGACTGGTGGGGCCCAAATATTATATATCACCTCGATGCATAAATAAGTTCTCATGAGACTAATATGATTTTCAAATTAAATGGGTTTCTAGACATAAATTGAAACCATCTTATTAGAGTTCTTGATGATATATGCTTTCATGTTCCTTATACATGACATCTAATAATTAAGCATTTCCTTCATTTTGATTCAGTTATTACTTTTTTATGAAATTTTTCATCAAAATACCTATAGATTAATTCTATCATCAGTATATTTATTAAATGAAACTTTTTTTAGTTTCTTATCATTCAATATCCTTATCTAGTAATTTTAATATCACGTGTTATCAGTTATTTACCTTTCCATGTTGATTTAATCTCATTGATTCATTATTGCTTCTTCTTTACTTACCCATAATAAGAATTTTAAATCACCTTTATTTTGTTTCATTTAAAAAGATATAAAGAATAAATATATGAATAATAATTAAAGGATGAAAACTTATTTAATTTTGTTATATATCATGTTTTTAATTTCTATTTCCTAATGTAATGTGGGTAGCATACAAGTAATCTAATATTCCAAGACTGCTAAATTAATCGGTACTTCAAGATTTAATTAATTATAATCATTAAATAGAAATAAAATAATTAATTTTCCCCACACCCCTGTGGTTGGGGAATTACAATCCATCTCCCATTCCATCAATTTTGTAACAAAATTGCCAATCATGTTTATGGTAGACTACTACCACATGAAACCGATGCAAATATTTTTCGATAAAAACCTATAAATATTTGATATAATGAGGGATATAATTTTTTTAGGTTATTTATGACATAATTATACATATATAATTTTAATATCGCATATTCCTTCTTACATTCCATTCCATGGTAATATGATAACGTCACTCGTGCATACAGTAGAATAGCGCATCATGAAGCGATGCGATTCATTATTCACTTAAAAATTAAATGCAAGGTGATAAGGAATGTTATAGTAAAAATATATGATATATATGATATAATATTATTCTATAAAGGAAATAAATTATTTACCGTTCTTTCATTTCACCCCTTGATAAAATGGGAAAAACATTCAAGTGTTTGTATGTCCAATAATCTTTATAAACAGTGTAATTAATTTTATATTTTTCTCATTTATTCATTACTCTAAATACATATATATTGAATATATATGGTATTTATTTCATGGTTAAAGATATTCCTATAATGGAACCCTAATCAAGGTAAAAGGACTAAAAAAATACCAAACCAAAAAATACATGAAATTCGAAGATGTTATTACCCAAAATGTGATTTTATTAGGGAATTGTTAATAAATATGTAATAAATTGTCATTGGTAAATAATATATGGTATGATACATATGAATATGTTTATATAATAGATTTATAGTAAAGTTATATTTATTATATATGAGGTTCTAATGTTTATGAAGGAACTCATGGCATAAGGTAAGGGATCTTCATGTCACTCTTGTTTCTATGAGAAATATACTGTATAAACCACTTATTTAATTTGCGTATTGTACATACTACCCATAAAAATATTTAATGAACTATATCATGAAAATTATGGGATATAAATATCTATCTAATTTCCATGTTTTCAAGGATATTATGATTCAAAAGATACAAAACTTGTAATGGATTTATGTATCAATCTCATTATTTATTGGAACTATTTAAGATTATACTTATAATGATAAAATATTTTGATAATATTTTCAATACAGTAATTAAATTTATACTCCTATAATTTTCATGAATATTCACATTTTTCATTCATTATATTATCTTTATGTATTCAACATTTCTAAATATTTTTCTAAGGAAAAACTAAAATTAATTATATCATTAGTCGAAAACCCTTTATTTTCCATGTCATAGTTTTCTTATTATGTCAGAATTAATGTTTTACTATTATAAAATATATTTATTATAATTTATTTATGTATTTTATTTTAATTGAAAAGTTTTTAAATGAATATTCCTATTGTTTACTAACATATGGTTTTTTATTTTTTAACTAAAACATTAATGAAACATTTTTTTAACATGAATGACTTGAATGGATTTTTTTTCCCATTCATGACCACTCAATTTTTTGAATTTTAATTTATTATTGTTTAAGGTTACTTTCAAAGAAAATATTTTCCTTTATATGTATCATTTTTTTAGAATTTTAATGAGTTTTTTAAAATTAAAAGGACATTTCCCCATTAATGTTTTAATGATATTTTATTTAATTTCTATTCATCAATGGTTGTAACAATGAGTTTTTCTTATGTTTTTCTGGGGATATGATCCAATGGTACCATCATTATTCTTTATTTGGATGGGTTAGGTTTATGATTATGATGAAAATATTTTTTTTAAAAACTCATTAATTTTCTATAGGTTATACTATGTTGAATTAATGAGATGATTATGAAACCCAATAACTTTATTTAGGATATACTATGATGGAATATTTTTGAAATTTTTTTCTTTTAACGGGTTATGATATGATTAATATTTTATGTCAATTTTGAACACATATGAATTATTTTTAATATGTTATGTGTGATACCTAAATATCCCTCTAATACATTAGGTAATGTTTTATATCTCATGAGCTGAGGATGGGAACCAATCCAATTTGTTTGACACGCTATTGAGAATGGGCCAATGTTATTGATCCCATATAGGAAATAAGTGATGATTACAAATCCGTTATGAAATGGGAATGATTTTAATTCACGATCCATTTTGATTTTATGGTCTCAGTTGTTGACCTTGTAATATTAAATATATTCTATACTTATGATAGTGCCACTCTTATAGGACATGAAATTTTGGTTATGATTTATTTATGATGATTTTTCACAGTTATGGTTCATGTCTTTTGAAATGAAATTTTTTTATTTCATGTTTCATTCTTATGATCCATGATAGATTCACTATCATATTTATAGGTTATATTTATCAACTCATACCCTTATTCTTATCATATTCTTTCATGTGATCTTTGCTTGATATATCTCATGTTTACCCTTACAGAGCATATGAGTTTACCCATTCTTACATTTCATTTCCCCAGGTTTTAAATGATTGTTAAATTAGGGTATGTATATGAATATTACAAAATGAGAAGATAATATTGGAAGATTCTGAAGAAATTTTATTAAATAATATAATTGTGTGACTTTATCCAAATATTCTACACCTTTACGATCCTTATTTGTGTATTTATGGAATGTCGTGAATATTAAACTAAAATATGCAATATTAATTTATGAAAAACCAGGATCGTTATAGTTGGTATCAGAGGGAATATCTATTAATCCACTGAAATTGTTAATGTAAAACATTAGTGATAACCATATAGAAATGATTTAAAATATGTCTAGGTATAGATATATATCCTAGAATTTTTGTGAAGGATAGAGGGAGTGTTTTATATGAAATTACACCGCTATATGGAATCTCAATTTAGATGTAGATCTGGTAATGTGGAATCTAGGGGTGATTAATTGGAAAAGGGTTTGTTTATTTGGACTCAATCGTCACCTTGTGCATAATAATGGTCCTTGATGCACACCTAGTTTGACACTCCCTGTCTATATGTTTTGGAAATTGAAAATTTTTTATGAACCATCATGAAGAATTTAAATAGATGATAGCCATGAATGATCTAGGTTCATAAGGTTACTTAATTTAAAATAAGTTTCCATGGATTAGAAATATTATAAATTATTTTTCATTATTATGTGGTTTAATTCTATGAGTATTGTTACTTACATTAGGTTTTTTGGTGCCAACCAATGGATATAACCTGAATGAACCATGTTAATATTGAAATTGATGCAAAATGAAATTATTGTACCTTTGTAAAGTCAAATTTTATTAGATATGAAATGAAAAATTATTCTATTATGATAACTCAATCTTCCCCAGATATGAATTGTGCTCAGCTTACAAACAAGTAAAAGTGGAAACAACATTCTATTGAGTCGTTCATGAGGTAACACCCACCTTATTTTAGTGGTTTCATTTATCCACATGTTAATTAGTTATGGATCAATACCAATAAAAATATAGTTATTTTTTAGTGATCACATCATGAAAATGTTATTTTAGTTGTTTATCGTTTGGAAGGTGAAGTAGAACGGTAGTGGACATTAATAAAAAAATGTGAAGGAATAAGAACAAATTGACTATATGGAGTGGGATTTATTTAAGATCTTATTCTTAGTAAGTATTGTTTCTGGTATTATTAATTAAATGATGGAGAAGGAATTACATGATTTAGGGTATAAGGATGATGACTCCATAGGTAACTTTGAGGAAATGTTTTCCATACATGTGAGGTACGATTTGGGTATTATCATTCATCCTAAGAGTATGTCTGATCGATTCATTGATGGCCTAGTACCAAATATAAAAAAGGAATTATCAATAACAAACTTTTTTATATATGAATTTTTTCAATGATCACTAAAGGTGGAAATAAAAATTATATATTCCTGATATTCCCATTTTTTTGTAGGAAAAGGAAGACTTAGTCTCCTGAAAACTTAAAAAAATCACATGGTGGAAATAGATTCCAACCATCTACATTCCTGAATGGTTTGAAGAAACATCAAGGGAACAAATTGAGTGGAACTAGGATGTTCTATAAATGTGGAAGGGTGGATCATAAAACCCATGAATTTTTAAATGAAATGAATATTTGGGTGAACACATTAGAATAGATTATGACACCCACTAATGCATCATCCATGCTATAATTCTTCAAATACATGGATTATGGGCATTATACTAAGTATTTATCAAATCCAAAGGTCAGTGACGCTAATCAATGTCTAAAAATCTTGAAGCTGAGAAAGAAATATAAATATCCTATGATCACTATTGTCGATGAGGGGTATGTTAATGAAATAGTGAATGGTAAACTTACTATCTTTCCTAGAGATGCTAATGTATTATTTAATTTTGGGTCTACCCACACTTTTATATCTGAAGTTTTTTATAAGTTAATAAAAATTCCACCCCAATTATTATAATTTGAATTAATATTGAACACCCATAATGGTTATATAATCATATCAAATGTCAAGGAAACATGTCTTGTTGATGTTTTTGGGAATTCTCTTCATGAAAATATACTTACTCTCCTAGTGGTTGATTTTTTTTGTCATAGGCCTTGATTGGATTTCTTTCCACAAATCCAACATAAAATTGTGAGATAGGGAAGTTATTTTTGATATTCTAAACCAACCTATGACCACTTACAAGTGTGACGATAAGTAAAACATCCAAAGTAAATTATAACCATTGTTTGGGTCGTATTTCCTATTAAAATGGGGAGTTTATATTAGATGGTGGGGAAAAACTCAATATAGATGGTATTAATATTATGAAATAGTTTTGTGATACATTTGTTGAATATTTTCCTAATCATACACTAAATTGTGATGTTGAATTTTCTAAATAACTCATATCTATTGTGACACCTATTTCAATGACTCTAGTTAGATTGATCCCGATTGAGTTGTGGGAATTGAAAATAAAAACTCTTGGAGAACCCTAAAAAGGGATTTTTTTCAGCTAATGATTTCATAATTGAGTTCACTAATACATTTTTTGATAAGAAATATTGATCAATACAACTCTATATTTTATTATCAAGAGTTGAACATGATCATGATTAAGAACAATTTTCAACTAACTCGCATTATTGACTTGATTGATAAACTACAAGAAGCTGAATACAACCCCAAGATTTAATTTCATTATGGATATCATTAATTGAGGTCCCCAATACATCATTTCATACATGTTATAGACACTATGATTATATAGTGATTCCATTCGGTCATATTAACTCCCTTACTACAATTCTATATATAATTAATAGATTCTTTAGAGATTACCTTGAACAAATAGTGGTGGTATTTATAGAATATATTCATATCTATTTGAAGAACAAGAAATTCAGAATATATCACTTCATAATTGTGTTGAAGACCACGAGTAACTAGTGATTGTATGAAAAATTTCGGAATTGTGAATTTTTTTTATAAAATTTTTTATTTTGGGGTTATATAATATCAGGTGAGGGTATATCGAAGGATCCACTAAAGAAAAAGGCTATTAAATAGTGGCACAAACCAACCACTATGACATAGATTCATAGTTTTCTTGGTTTGTTTGGTTATTATCAATTGTTTGTGGATAGTTTTTCATGAACATATGATACACTAACTATGTTCACTTGTAAGGGAGCTAGGTTCCTTGGGATGGATGGATGTTAGGAAAATTTTAAAAAATTGAATAGAATATTAGTCACTGAACTTGTTATAAAATTTCCATAAAATTATGAAGGGTATGTAATCTATATTGATTCTTCAAATAATGAATCAGGATGCATTGTCAAGAAAAATTACATTTTTATAACTTATTTATCATGAAATTAATGTTTCATGGGAAAAATTACCTAACACATGATTTGGAGTAATCTATGTTAATATATTCCATTATTATACGATGTCATTTTATTTACATAGAAAATTTAAATATATATACTAATCCAAAAATATTAAATTATATATTCACATTGGAGGAGTTGAATATGTGCTAGAAAATATGGTTATTGCTGATTAAAGATTATTAAATGTCAACACATTACCACCCTAAGAAACCAAACAAGGTGGAAAATGCTTCCAATATAAGGGATCATGGATTCTTATATATTTTCAGGATCACAAAATATATAATATTTATGTATTTTAAAAGTATTTATTTATAAATATTGAAGTAAGGGGATGAAAATATCTTCCCTAAATAAGTGTAAAACCATCTAACAATGTGATGATAAAAGTGGCACAAAAATATGATATGGAGCTGTAAAATATGGTGATAAATGTTATAGAGTTAAACATTGCTTGTGATGGGATGATAAGGTTCAAGAAATGTGTATGTGTTCAATCAATACCAAATTTAATGAATGATATGTTAGAAGAGGTTCATTTTTCTTCATTAATTATTCAAAATTTATGTAAAAAGATATATTGGGATTTGAAACAATATTTCTAGTGCGGTGGAATGATGAGAGATGTCACTGATTTTGTATATCAGTTCCTGGTATGTCAGTATGTTATGCACGAGAAACAAAATTCTAAGGGGTTTTTATAACCCTCACACATACTATAATGTAAATGGGAAAAGACCGCCATAATTTTTGTTTACTAGACTCCCTAAAACTTCAAAAGAGAAAAATGCTATATGGGTTGTAGTCGATCACCTTATAAAGTCATCACACTTCATTTTTATAAGGAAATAACTATCACATGATAATACTTCAAAAATATAATGTATAGAAGTGGTAAGGTTTCATGGAGTACCACATTCTACTTCATCTGATTGGGATATGATGTTTACTTCAATGTTATGAAGAAGTCTTTTGCAGGCTGTGTATATGAACTTGATTTTTATCACAACATATCATCCTCAAGTAACTATTTGATCTAAGAGATAAATTCATAAAATAGAGGATATGATGATATATTTTTCATTTAATTCTTATGGTTCTTGGGATCAACACCTTCCTCTCGTTTAGTTTTCATAGAACACCATATTTTACTCAGAAATTCAGATGAATCATTATAAAAACCTATATGGAAAGAAGTATAGGAATTCAATGTATTGGGAAGAAGTCAAAGAAATAAATATTTTAGTTCCAAAGGTATTTGAGGAAATTTCATAGAAGCATATATCCATATAACAACATATAAGGGAAACACAATTTTTGTTGATAAGTTATGATGATAATTACATGAGTGATATAAAATTTGAAGGTTGTGGAAAGATGTTTCTTAGAAAATATCTATTGAATATTTTAATGAGACTTATAATTAATTAAAAAATGGGCCCTAGTTATATCATTACCAATGAAATTATTCATCGCAATGATACGGTAGTTTATTAATTAGCGCTTCCACCAAACATCTCTCATGTTCATGAGGTGTTACATATATCTCTCATGAAGAAGTACATAACTGATCCATCACTTATACAGACTAGAGAGATCATAAAATCAAAGAGTGAAATTTCTTATGAGTAAAAACATGTGGAAATTATAATGGCTTGGAAATTTTTGGTCAATTACTTTGTCAATTTTTTTCATGGGGTGTTCTAGATTGTAGGGGTGAGTTAGGAGGGAAATGGTGTTGGTGGTGGGGTGTCACCATGGTGTCACCTATCAGTTCCACTGATAGGATTAAATCATCGATGTTGTCGATCGGTTTTACTAATCATTTTGAGCGATCAGTCTCACCGATCAGTGTGTTACTGATCAGTTCCACACCCAAACTGTTCCATTATGGGTTGTCAGGGTTTCTTTTACCAATATTCCCATAACCTCCCCTTTTAAGTCATTATACATCTTTTCAAGATATTTTAGTCGGGTTTGATGCCCATAAATGATATTTAAATCCTCTAAGAGTAGGGAGACCATAGACCTACCAAAACGTGTGGAATTTTATGAGTTTCACACCCTTCTCCACATTTCCAGTTTATACCATGTTGTGGGTTTTCTCCATTTAATCTATATCTATCAAGTCATGGTTGTAAGTTGTTCTATCATCACCATATCTGAGAAGAATAATAAAATCTAAATTAAATATATCATGTGCAAACGCCCAAACTCAGGGTCAAACCATGAACCACCTTTTTAGCGCTTCATGATTTCACATTCCGAATCTCTAGGATTAAGCCTTTTATCACCCTGAGATCTTATTCTTCCATGGTCTCTTTCAGTTTCTCTTAGTGTTCTTGGATAATTCCTTTAGAGATGAATCATGGTCACATGTCGGATCTCTCCCCACTCATCCGTTATGTTCTCCAAGTTCTTCCACTGCAAGTAGAACATCATTAGTTCTTACAACTAGGCGAAAAAATCGATCCTTGATCATCCAAGTAGGGGGTTTTCCTTCGTCTCTCTTTACTGTTCATCATGCGGGTTGGGTGTGATAATGTTTACCTCTAGATATAGATGAAACCAAACATTAACTAATTTAATTAATGGATTTATAGTAAAAAATGAAGGGGTGTAAAGAATAATAATGTTTCTGTGTTATAAGTTTGTTTTTATATTGTGAATTGAATGAGATTATGTCCACTGAAAATTCTGGTCGTTGGTGGTCCTTTATTGTACATTAATGAATCTCAGTTTTTTTAGATAATATTGTGACTCAATGTATATAGTATGGAAATAGGTTAATCATGTAAACTTGGTTGATTAAAGGGATGACTGATAAATAAGAGCACATTTTTGTTCACCCCGGTTAACCAAAAAAATGAAGGAACTTAGTGAATGGTGTGGAGAAAATATGAAAACAATTATCCTATTTTTTGGTGATATGTATGGTTGCTCTGTTTGATGCCTTGTGTCTCATGGTTCTGGGTTTATGTGCATGAGAATGGAACTCCTATAAGGGAGGTTACTAGTATGTAAATTTGAGGCCTTGTGGAGTGTGGAGCTCATATGTTATGTCTTTGTCTGGTTCTAGTACTTCGATGGATCCCACATATATCTTTTTAAATTATGACATTATAAGAGAACTAGGTGTGAATGCTTAAATTTCATTTGGTTGTTTCTTTCGGTTTTTTTGGATTATGGCTATGACTGTTAGTTTCCTGGTAGGGGAGGAACAATTTTTTTTGGAATCACATGAAAATGATAATAAGAATTTGTGTGATGGGGAACAATTTAAATTCAAAAAGGGGTTGAGTTCTATTTGTGGCTATTGTGTATTTGTGCATGTAGGTATAGTAGTGAGAGTGGTGTGGTACATGCTGTTTCTCTATTTCATAACCCATATGTTGGGATGAGAACTTGTTTACCTATATGTATAATATTTAGTTTCTATGTTTATAATACACCCCACCCATGTTTACAACTTCATTATGCACACCACCATTTCTTGGGGTAGGGTGTTTTCCAAACAATTTAATGAGTTGATAGTTATTAGATCTTTTCTTATCCCTCTCCAATGTATCCCAAGATTCTTCAAGCGGACTATGATGGTCTATGGTTAACTATGGACCAATAATCTTCAGTCTGGGGTGTGTTTAGGTGGTTGACCCAATTTTGTCTATGGGAAGGTTTGTTTCCCAATTGCCTTCAATATGAGGCCTAGGTGTCTTCAGGCATGGTAGTGGTTTCTATGATCCAAGTGTCTGTGGGCGTGGAGGTGGTTGTAGTGGCTTAGGTTTCTGCGGGCGTGGTTATGTGTGGTTGTGGTGGCCTAGGTGTTTGGCTGGAGGATACATGGTGGTGGCCCATAAGGTTTTTTTGGGGTGGTATTGGAACTGTAGTTAAATATGTGGGGGGAGTTTGATACATAGGATGTCCTAAATAACCAATGAGAAAGTGGTGCAGGGTAACCAAATATCAATGTACTATTAATTTTTCCTTACTTGAATTGTATTATTTGGGGAGTGTACCTTTGTGAGGTTGGGTGTATATATTCCTTGTTAAGTGTTTTGGTTATCTCTATTTATCACATTGCATTACAATGTCTTCCCACTTGTTCATGAGAGATTTTGGGTTCCCTACTTATTATGCCTGTATACTCATCCTATGTATATAAAACTAATTTTAGGTTTCTAGGAGGACATTGAGGACCATGCCAGACCATACTATCTCAAATGTCGAGATAATTTTCATTGCGGATTTTATTTTCTTTTGGTACTTTCCTTTTCTGTTATTTTACTTTTTTACTTTATTTTTGGAATGTATATGGGAATGGATTTATTTGGATTTACTTTTACTTTCAGTTTTAGAGTTTTTTAGGATTTTCCATCATATCTCCCAATTTTTTTTATATATAAAGGGTAATGCCTTCCATATTATGCGATATTTCAAACCCTTGGTGCTAGTCATCACTCTAGGGCATATTAAAGGCGGGACTCAGGGGTCATTATCTATCCTTCAACTTGAAGAAGGAAGGGTCTGGATGTTTCTTATCCCTTCTCTCATATTGGTGAAAGTGGGTTATGAAAAAATGGTATTAAAGGTGATAGTTGAGAGATAGAATGGATTTTGGGGTTAGGAATAGTTAGGATTTCATGGGATGGTAGGAGAAAAATGTTTGTCCACCTTGGTTCATGAAATAGGCTAGGGAAGACCGGCTAGGGCACGAGATTTTAAGGCCCCCTTGATCTGAGGCAAGGACTCTGGGCCTACTGAACGACTAGGTGAGGCTACACTAATTGCATGGTAGATACCCTAGGAAAGGTACATATATCATAATGACGTGAGTTTTTGTGTTCCTTGATTGTTTTGAGAATTTAAAATAAATAAAATAGTTTAATAAAATTTTAAAGGAATCTTCTACACTAATAGGGCTTAGGCATTCCTTGTTTCCTTTAGAGATATAGAACCTAGACGACATCCACAATTAGTGAGGTTGATCAAGGCCTAGAGGGATAATCTATTCGACCAGAGGAGTATTTACCGAGAGGACGAGGTTGAAAAGAGGAAGAAGACCCTATGTTTATTCCAGCGGCAGAACCTCCAGAAGTATGAGGGCAGTGTTTCTGACATGAAGACAGAGGCTTGGTATGAGGATCTGGCGATCAACTTAACCTTGATCCATTATCCGAGAGAGTATTGGGTTCTATTGTATGTCATTCACATGAGGGTAGTAGCACAACTGTTGTAAATTTTATACCTTGGAGATTGGATAGAGAATGAGGTTTTGTGAGATGACTTCAAGATAGAGTTTCGGGTGGAATTACAATCCTCTACGTTGAAGGATGAAAATTGGAAAGAGTTACTCTCTCTATAATAAGGGATTATGTCAATAACGGAATTGGGGATCAAATTCATGTATCTCCTTCATTTTTATCAATACCACTACCTGGATGAGGAGTCGTGGGCAAGATGCTTAGAGGAGGCACTCCGACCTTCTCTAAAATATACTGTTACTACCTTTACTCTACTAAGGTACTTAGAGGTTTAAAATAAGGCTAAGGTATTAGAGAGGATGAATAGGTTTTGGGGGTGTGCCGCGATAGGGGAACCAGTTGGGTTCGTTAAAGGTGAAGGCTGTTAGATGTAGGCCTCTAGCATCAGGGCCATCTAGGTTTCGGCCGATGGGGATCATACCCCAGTAGTTCCAGTTCCGATGTCCCAGTCCCCACCCTTTCTCTCTGGGCCTTATACCAAGATGATTTATCTATGGAAGTCATGGGAATCTTTGGAATCAGTACCCAGACTAAGTGAAATACAATGGATGTGGGTAGGTCAGGGCCCACCTCTGAAGCAGTATTTTACAGCAAATCGTTTTTAGAAACATCAGCAGGGACAACGAGCTCCCACTCCTCTGAGGGTAGACGTTGTAAGAGGAGGCCGACCTCAGGGAACTCCCCAGGTTCCTCGACTGGGGAATGATCATGGAGGCAGTCAACAGCTAAGAAGTAGAGGATTTAGGCATGGGTAGTTGCGTGCTGCAGAGGAAGCAGTTCTAACAGGGCTGGAGGTCATTAAAGGTACGATCAATATATTCAGCACTTTTGCTTGTGCCTTGTTTGATTCTGGCGATTCGAAATCTTTTTCTACACTTGATATATCACATTACTTGGGCCAAGGTGTTGAGAGACTCTATATGTCCCAGGTGTCGAGAACACCAGTTGGAGTTCAGACTAGCCTGTTTGATGTTTGTCGAGGATGTAGACTGATGTTGGGGCCACATCAATCCAATGGGGATCTCTTTCTACTTAAAATGAAGCCATAAGATATCCTTATTGATATCGACTGGTTGTTCTCTATAAACTCTATTATCAACTGTTTCCATAGAAGGTTCGTGTTCTCGGATATGGGTGGCTATCTTGTATCTTTCAGCAGAGAGATGGGTTTTCAATAGGGCATTCAGCGAGTGGATCCCCTCTATTCCTTATTAGCTGAGATGTTTGTGGAGTTAGTAGATTCAATGATGGTAGAGGTCCCAAGGATATTCAGTGGGTTCCTAGACATCTTCCCCAAAGAGGTTGTGACTATACCTCCTCGACCTTATGTGGATGTTTCCCTCTAGAATTGGGGATGATCTCGTTGATTTAAGATTCAAACATTCCAAGAGGTTTCTAACAGGTATGTTTGCAGAACCGGAAAAATCCAATGATTCCATATCCATTTGGACCTACATTCCAAAGTTAGGCGCTCATTAGTTGTGGACTGATGAGGCTTAGGAATTTGCATTGGTTGAGAGGATGAGAGGTCGGACTCATCACACCTTTTGTGGGGAATTATTGTCTACTCCGGGACTCTCTTTATAGATTTAAGTTATGTTCATGAATCGTTATTACATTACCAAGTATAAAATGAGATTTCCTTTAGATATGACAATCAATGATTGATATGTAGGAAATTTAGAGAATCTTTTATATGTATTCGAGGTTCTTCATCAATAGAGAATCATCTGTATTTGTTAGAGATTCTTAGTCAATGGTATCCTTCAATACATAAAAGTATCTTGGTCATTATGATGATCATACTAGTTTTAAAGCCACTCAGTGGGGCACTTAAAGTTTCTTGTCATTCAGAAGGACATTGATTATTTTAGAGTTGGGATCATACCCGCAGATGGGCTACCTACATATCCTTTGTTTTGGAAAAGTAATCAGAACCCACGTAGTTCAAGTAAGGGAGTATGATGTTTATGCATGATTGATGGCTCCAAGAAAAATGTGATGATTACTTTTACACTCTAAGCTCACGTGAGTCATGCTCGTTGTGAGAAATAAGAGGTATTGGTGAAACCAGAAAATTGTGCCATGAAATGATGTGGGGCTTATGTATGTATAACTACCCAAATAGATGAGGATTAAGGTTTACTTCAGGGAAGAAATCCATGAACAGGGTCCATAAAGGTATATGTGCTTCATGGAGATTTGGATACTCCAATCTTGGGTCTTACTCCTAAGAAAGATTCCCAAGTTAGGAGGGGACTTATTATTGGGTTTTACTCTTGAGAAGAAAGCCCAGATCAAATGGAATTATGACTGGTCAAGAGAAATTAAGACTGGGGCTTACTCCTGAGGAGGATGCCCAGACTAGGTAACTTTAATAATGGGGCTTACTCCTGAGGAGGATGCCTAGATTTTGGGACTTGGGGATTACTCCTAAAAAGGATGCCCATATTAATGAGGACTTGGGGCTTACTCTTAAGAAGGATTCCAACATTAATGAAAATTTGGACTGGGGCTTACTCCTAAAAATGAGGCCCAGGTTAAGGATTCTCTCATCTTAAAGGATTAGGTTTAATGAATGAACTATCTAACTTTAGTGACATAAAGATGTGTAAATCACTAGGTTTTGAGAGATGTTCCACTGAATTCCTTTCAGATAAGGATGTCAATCAAGAAAATATGCCATAAATGGCTTTGAAGAGTGTCTTGAAGACTGAATCTTGAATAGGAGAGGTGGAATGACATAAGATGGGTTAAATGGGCAGGAAGGACACCCAAAAGTGGAAGGGCATGCAAGTCCTAAGGGGTCACGCAGGTACTGCGTGGGCGCGCAAGTCTTGGGTGCGTAGGTATACCTGTGTGGCACATGGGTACTTGCGCGATCCTTGACCAGTAGAGTAATACTTGGGTGATTCTTGACCAAATCCTTTAGAATCATCTTGAGGTACTTCCAGAAGAGTGGCACACATGTTTTAATGAGTAGGTAAGTAGGAGTGAAAGTGTTTCCATTTCCCTTAAGGGTAAAACACTTAGGCGCACAAGTGTTAGTGAATTCTAACACTTAAACCTTATTCCTCTTGTTTATACCTTCCATTCCAGGTAAATAATTACCTTAGAAGTGTTCGGAAGACTTGAATAAGAGACTTGGGCATTCATAGCTCTATATCTGAATTCTGGAAAAAATTCCTCTCGAAATGGGGGGCCCACAGGGTCTATTTATAGGCTGTTGAAGACCCTGGGCGGTTTTCAAAGAGGGCACGCAAGTCACTAGCGTGACCATTAGGTGGCGCGTAAGTGTACTTGCACGGCTGTAAGGGAACTTGCACGACCCATGTGAATTTGAAGCCTTGTTCATGCCTTTGTCGATTTTTGATGTTTTATTCAATGGATGAATCAATTTGTGCTAAGTCATTTCCCTTTCTATTCCTTTAAACAATGTGACGAAAAGGAGCATCAACAGAAGTCCCCCCTCAGAGTTGGATCCGAAAGGATAAGGATGTGACTCTGAGGAAAAGAAGAAAACCAAAGGGAAAGAGGCGCGCAGGTGTTCACCGCGCAACTGGCATCGCGTAGGTGCGAGTCACGCATGGCTGGAGCGAACTGGATATAGGCGCGCAGGTGGCTAGCCTGGCCTATATATATGCATTCATTTGTCACACATTGCATCGAACTTTGTATTTTTGAGCTCTCGCCGCATAGGTCATCTCCACCGCACAAGTTGCTCTCTTTTCCGCTTTTCCTTTATTGTTACGCTGTTGTTAAGGTATCTAGACATATGTGGTGATACTTTCACACCAAATACTTTCACGACACATTATACTTGCGTGACACATCCACACTTGCAAACCAAGTTTAGAGTTGCACGCCTTAATTCCTTTGCCATTTTTTCTGAATTCCTTCACAAATTTTATGAAAAATAAACCCATTTAAGAGTTAATTTATTCAACTTTTGTGTAGATTCAATGGCTCCCAAGAGAATCGGAACAACTGATGAATTGGAAAGAAAACGTCTTGATGATATGATGGACATCGTTGGCCACGATTATTATACCATCTGCGATAGAACCCTCCCAGATCTGGATAAGTATCTGAAGAAATATCACTTTGATTTCCCACAAAGCACTTATCTGCCTTTGTACGGTTATGGTCATCTGCGAGAAGTCACTATTACAGAAGCAAATAACTATCTGCCACTTTCTTGGTTTTAGAATTACACCAATTTTGATTCAGCGAATATCTCATGAGGAGGAGGATTTATAAATGCTGGAACAGTGGAGAAGGCCCACATGATACATCATCGCCCTTTTACGCAGGATCTGAAACCTCATAATCCTGATCTACAACCACATTGTCATCTTTCTATCTTTTTAAATGCTCAGATGGATCAATCCAAAGGGTGGAAGAAAAGTTGGGACTTCCATCCTGGGGTAGGTGTGAAGCCAGTATGGATGTGGGAATACTGGGTACGACAAACCTGTGTAGAGTTTGTTGAAGATCTGAAAGGAGTTGTGAAATATGAAGCTGTTTGGGTTGGGAAAACATATGTTTACAGACATGATAATGTCGTGCCAGAGATACTCATCCACTAGAGCCCAGAAAAAAATTCATTCCATCTGACTCATGGAGAAGTAGTAATCATTATGTGGGATGTCCATAGGATCTCAAGGGTTCCAATTTTGGGGGACATTTATGATGAATTCATTCCTCCCAAGGTGACTTTGAATGATTCAGAGAAGACTCCGGCTTTGGATCGGGAATTATTTAAAATCTTCCATAGGCTCAAGAGTTTAGAGACCTCCTTAACTCATTCTAGAAAGGATATTCATCTGGAGGAGTGGATGAATATATTTCTTATTTAGAAGAAAGATAATGATCCAAAGGAGAAGTAGCCGAAGGATAAAGGATCCAAGAAAAATAAATCCAAGGATAAGAGGCCCACCCGTCCTACCACCTACCCAAAACCTGAGAAGAGGGGTGCTCCCGGCACATTCTGGCCAACTCTAGAAGCATGAGAGTTTGATAAATTGGGATATGAGGTGAATCAATGGATCCCAAAGAAGACTCTTCTAGAGGGCTTCTTGGATTTGTGGATCAGCATTTATCTTTTTCCAGTCAAGGATTCGAAGGGAGGCGTCAGGCCAGGGACCTTCGTCATTGCGGGAAAGTTGGCTGAGGGAAAAATGGTTGGGTTGACTACCCCAATTTTAGCAAAGATTCATAGGAGTTTACTTCATGTGTTCATGGGTAAATATCCTTTAAGAATAGTGGGACTATTCCAAGTTTTATGGGGATGGATCTCCACTCACTTCAGGACTAACAATGTACAAAATGGAGTACAAATTCTTGGAAGTTATTTCAGGCCGTCAGTGCAAGAATTATCTGGAGTTTCTCCATTTGATCTTAATACCTATGACATGAAAGTGAGGCTGAGAATGTTTAAAGAATTCGACTTCTTTCCCTATGGAAATCCGCCAACCAGTTGGTTTTCTAATGATGGAACAACCCACTTGGATTTGAGGGAATACATGCTAGATTGCAGAGATGGTGTGCTAGTTGCTAGGATTGACAGAGAAATTATATGAGAGGCCTATTCTCTATATAGATATTCACGTCAATTCAAGTGTCTACAACAGATTGTTGTATCTCCCCCAGTACATGTCATGTTAGAGCAACATCTGATGGTTTCTCGGCAACTGTGGATGCTGACATCAAGGGAGAAGACTGGGGAAGTATTTGATCTACGAATTGAAAAATCGGCACATAACTTGACCACATAGTATGCCGAGAACTGGATAGCATCATACCCTAAAGGGGTGATGAATCACCCAGTTTATCAGGTGGGGAAAAGGAAGAGTACTATAAAGAAAGGAACCCTTCTTCATGAAGGTGATGCTTCCCCACCTAAAGTTGATTCACCAATTTTCTCATCAAATACTGGCTCACTAGATTCCCAAGATGGGGATGATAAGGCACAACAAACGGAAGAGCGGCCTCCTGCCTGATATAATCCTCCGATTAGAATCAAAAGACCAACTCCATCAATTCCTGATGAGTTACTTCATTGTAGTAATTTAATCACTATAACTTTATAAAGCAATAAGTCTTATTTTCAAATTCACTATTGATAGGTGCAGGGGCTGGGAAGAAATTGAAATCGAAGATTGTAGGACATTCCTCACAGCCTTCTGGTACACGCACTTAATATCTACGACCAGAGGCTGTCCAGACATGGAAGAGTCTATATTGTGGTACTGAGACCGCCTGGCTGGATTTGTGTGAGGGTCTAAAACTCCCTAGAATAAGGAATATTGTGGATTCTATAGATATCCAATACGAGGATAACCCCAATGATATGCGGGCTTACATCAGAGATCTAGAAATTCTCATATATACCACTGATGAGTCCATTCCTATCACCGGGCAGGTGAAGGAAATGATTGATCGTGGCGCCACTAAGGGGGTTGGTGGTTATGGAGATGAGGAGTGGAATGATTATGTGGCTCCTAAAGATGTAAGTTTTCTTTCCTTATTTGCATTGCAATAAGATTCCAGTCGAAGATTTGTTACATAAGGAAGTTATTTTCTTCATCTTGCAGCTTGAAAATAAAGGAACTACTAAGGTTCCTTCACCACAGTATAGCCCTGGTGGTACTACCATTGGGGCTGCTGATGAATCTCTTCACGAATCGGGCGAGATATCTCTAGGACAGCAGGCCATGAATGAGGAGTTGGACATGGCCTTCCATTGACCAATTCAAGTTCCAATAAGGGAGACTGTTGATACTCCTAAAAATCCAAAAGGGAAAAGGCGATGAAGGAGGAAGTCCACCACTAAACACTTTATCTGTAGTGGTAATTCCTCCGGATAATCAGGAATTTTAAACCATGAAAAAGAGTTCTCATTTTCCTTGGGATTGCAGGGGCTTATTCAATTTCCCCTCTAATGGAAAGGATTGATCCCCCTTTGGAAACGATGGAGGGTGCTGTGGAAAAAACCCAAATTCAGGATGACTTGGCTTCTTCTAAAAAAGAGCCAACATCTATTCCCAGTACTACTACTGCTGCTAATACAAGTAGAGAAGAACCTGCACCATAATCATTGGTGGCCGCAACAACTGAATCTTCCATCCTTCCTGAAGAAGCTATCCAGGGTCATCGGCAATAGAATGAGGGTCTCCAAGAGGACACATCAAATTCTCCCACTGGTGAGACTAACCAGTATTCTGAAATATCATTGGATGAAATGATGAATCATGGCATGTCTTTCGAAGAATTTTATGATCATGCTAAGTTATCATGTGATTTAGAAGACCTTGGGCATGAGTCTTATCCTTCGTCCAGTAAATTTTATTATAATTTACACTTCTAATCATGACTAAAAATAATATGCAGTTCCATCCCAAGAAGCTGCTGCACTTCCAATGCCTGAAGAGGGTGTGGACATTGATGTCAACCCTACCATTGTAGAAACATTAGCTCAAGTGGAGTTAAACCCAGTAAACCCTCATGAGACACATCTTTAAGATCCTGTTGAAACTGGGAAATATAGAGAGGAGTCTTCTCAAGCTATTGATCTACTGATAGGTAATTATTGTACTAATTTTTCAAGATAGACAACCAACTTTCATTGTTCTATGAAACTAACCATACTTTTAATTGATCAAACAGGGCTATCAACATCAATAGATAGATCTAGAGGTGATGTCTCAACTTCCTCCCAAACTGTAGTAGAAGGCAAACAACCAGCGTCAGGGGGGAAGGATCAGAACATATCACTTCCTTAAGTGCATTAATCCAGATTACATGCCCCCTGTGATGATGATGTTGAATCATACCCAGAGGTGCTTAAGGCGCTCATCTTTTCATGACGCAAGGCATGGAATAATAGATGGGAAATAATATCTGAGGTGCCTTTAGAAGAGCTATCATCGAATATACCTCGATTTTTGTCCATGTTCTTCATGATAGGACTTGGTGGTTTTGGATATGAATAGATCCATGCCGTGGTAAAACAGGTCATTTTCAAAAGGGAGTAGGAGCAAAAGTGTCGCGAAGATCTGACCAGGGTGAAACTATCAGTCAACATCGGCGAATTTGAGGCTGCGGTATCCCGAGCTAAGGCCGACTATGCTTCCAAGATGAAATAACTGAACCATAAGATCAATGATAAAGTGGTCAAGCATATTCACCTTCAGAAATAGTTAGATGCTGTTACTGGGGAACATACCAACTCAATAATTCACTGGAGGGAGCTCAAACGAATCGTATGAAGGCCATTGCAGATTCCATGAATGTAAAGACCCGGAAATTTCAAGGAAATTTTTTTCTTAATTTTCTATGGAATTTTAAAAGAACGCAGTTTCTAATGGCGCCTGATTCCGAGGACCGGTGTGCCCGGAATTAATTTCCGAAGTTTAGCTCGGGTACGTTCAGGGAACCAATGAGCGGGAATTTCTAACTTTTGAACTGGTTCCCAAAATCGAATTCTGAGGGAACCTATGGAACCGCAGCGCCGGTAATTGCTTAGGAACTCCTATTCCGGAGTTGCGTTTTCACGGGAGGAGTCGTTAATAAATTGTGGCTTAATTGAGGAATGAATAAAATTGTGAGACAATTTTATTTCTTAAGTCTAAGGTAGTTTTATCCTACATGGGGAAGTTGGGGTGGCACCAAACTACCCATGTTAGGATAAATGAGAGGATAATGTGTGGTGGGGCCCACAAAAGCCCCCACCTTTTCAAATTCCCCATAACTCCCTAACCCCTTAAACTCCCCATTAAACCTCCTTTGTAATTAAGTGAGTGACATATCCTCTCCTCACTTCCCCTCATTAAATCATGCCAACACTTATTCAATTAATTGAATTAAGTATTTGAATTTTATAATTTGAACCCATGGCATGTTATAATAAAATAAGAGGAACTTATTTTATTTTTTTGGGGGTTAGTTTGGTTGTGTTGTGAAAAGGGTGGAGAGAGATCTAGCTTTGGAAGAACTTCATTCTTCAACGAAGAACTACGCCTCTTCGACGAAGAAGACGAGGAATGTGTCTTCCGCCATTGAAGCACGACGACACCATCTTCATCATCGTTCTTTAACCGAGGCAAGGAAAGGGAACCGACACCCACGACATCTCCAACGACGAGTAACCTTCATCCTTTCCGACGCATGGGCATGAGAATTTGGAGTGTATAACGAACTTGGAGAAAGAAGAACTTCATCGTCTTCTTTCTGCAACACTGTCGTCGATCGACGAATCAAAGGTAGGGAATTGTTTATGAAATATTAATGAACCTCATGCTACTTCCTTATAAATCAAAGAACGCGGATCAAATAAACATTAATTTGATCCGCGGAGATTATGTTGCAGGTTGAGATTTTATTTTGGTATTCTCTTATCTATTGAGAAAAGAACGACGAGCGCGGACCAACCAATTCCGGGTTGATCCGCGGATCGTTCGTACATGTGGATCGATGTAGGGGTTTAATTTTATTTATTTTGTTCGTGATTACCAACTTGACGATCTTTGTGGATTTTAAAACCAAATGTTATCGAATAACGCGTGGGGGGCCGGACCGCACAAACACGGCTGACCATCCTCCTTATTTTTTTCATGTTGGTTCTTTGTGGATTGAGATGGAAATGGCACGTGTTGTCGCACCGCGCGGAAACTTGCGACAAGGAATGCGCGGCGCCGTCGCACCGCATCGTGAAAAACAAATAAGGGCGCGACGCCGTCGTACCGCTTCGGAGAAACCCAAAGACATCCGCGGTCAGAGTCGGGCCACGGCGAAGGGGTGCAGAGCCAGCCCTCCGTGCCGGAGAACCACGAAGACGGCGCGTTTTGTTTTTGACGTGCGGATTGACGGGCGACGACAAACAAGGCCGCAAGGTAATTTAGAGGCCTCCGCAGTGAAGGTCGGGTCCCGGGAGGACCATAGGCGAAGAAGGCAGGAGAAACGGACCACCGGAGCGCGTTCGGTGGTCCGCGGATGGCAGCGGCAGTGCGCCACGCCGGCGTGGTGGCGCCGACGACTGGCGGCGGCGTTTTCCGCCGGCATCAATTAGCGGCGAAGGGCGGGGGAGCCGCGCACCCCGCCCGTGGCGTCCGCTCGGCCGCGCTGGCCGAGCCACGGCCTGCCGGGCGGGCCGGGCCGGTCCGGGCCCAGTCGGGTCGGACCAGGGTCGGGCCGACCTAGGGGGGGTCGGGCCGGGTCGGCCCGGGCCCAGACCCCCCGTTGTCAGACCACTTTCGGTCAAATGCCCATATCTTGAGATGTAGACCTCCGATTAACGCGCCGTCAGCGGAAACGTGATCCTTGGATCGAGACAGTCGTTTCGGTATATTACACTCAAGGTTTCAGAGAACTTTGGGTTCGGCCGGGTTTGTTCGTACACGAAACCAACCGGGCCCTCGGAGCGGAAACGCTCATAACTTGAGTTCCGGACGTCCGTGTAACGCCCCGACCATAGTTGCCTAGAGTCGGTGCATTATTACATAACATTGGCATGATCACAAGAAAGATCAAATCTCGAAAGACCGATTGGTTTAGTAGCCTTGGAAACACTAGATATATTCATAAGTTTTACATTACATCATAAAATGAAAAACTACTACAACAACATAATGTCTCCATAATCCACACTACTATCCCCTCATAATATCCCTGCAGGTCATTCATAATTTACTTCTTCACATCCTGGGGAAAAATAAAACATAGAAAAGGGGTGAGCTCAAATGCCCAGTAAGGATAACAATATAGCGGAAACTTTCATAAATAAGAATAAACATTTAAGGCAATGCATTACTAAAAAAAAAGCCTTTTAAAATTGAACTTCAACATGGTATGGCAAAAGTAAAATGAAATAATGCCATTTACTTATTCACATGGATATTCTACTAATCGAATAATCACATGCAAAAATCAATAACCACTTTCATAATGTTGGAATGCATAATGCCAGACTATCATAACCACATAGCCAAGGCCTCGTGCCAAGGCTACAAATAAGATTTTGTCAAGGCCTTGTGCCAAGACACTAGTTTGTCTCATGAGACCTACCGATGCATCGAGGAGCTATAGCGGGCTCCACCCGTCACTTATTAAGTCCAATGCATTCCCATATGAAAAGGTTTAAACATAACATAAACATTCGTATTAAAACTAGCATACGAAATGTCAATACTTTCACAATAAACTATGAATGGTATAAAAATAGCACATCCACAGTCAAACATATCACAAAACCTTCAATACAATATATAAGTTTTGTATCATAATAAATCAACTTCAAATAATCTTAAAATCCATCAAAGGATGTTGACATAGATGAAATAAAAATTCTTTTTAAAGAAATATCTCCTTTTATTTTGAAATCATTTAAGATCCATATAAAATAAAACATTTTCTTTGAAAATATTCTTATAAGCTTGTAAGGAAAGCTTTGAAGATTTTATAACGGCGTAAAATAACCGCACCCGCCGTATAAGTTAAAAAAAAACATTCTTACCTCAATTCTGTCGAAAAGGTTAAAAAGGACCTTGTTTTGAAAACGACGGAAAGATTCCTTTATAAACCTCTTATAAAAAGTCAAAAAAGGGTATAAATGACTTTAACCCATATTCTTGTAAATAGTAAAAATGTTTTGAAATACATTTTTAAGAAACATGGATGTGGATGATAAAGAGATCCCAGTAGATTATTACATATAAACAACCTCGGATAATGAAGAGATTGTGAAATAACCCTTACCTTGTACTTTTCCTTGGTTGTGGTAGGTTAACCTCCTGTATAATGTTGAAATAATTGTTATTAAATTATACAAGAATCATATACATTAATATGATATCATATATGATCTTTTAATATTGATTTGATAATAATATCTTAGTATTATCGTTGTTTCGAGTGTTAACTTACTTGTTTTCTTTCATATGTTTTGTTACGTAAGACATGTTTGTAAAGGATAGGTTGTATATTATTCATATCCAGAATGATATCAAGTCCTTAAACATCATTTTTAAATCATAAAATGATAATTACGCTTTAATGGTTACGATGGAGAATGAATCTCATCGCGTTCGTGGAGACGGTAGTCCGTACGTACGCACGAGCGACAATATCATTCTTTTGATATTAAAATAATATATAAATGGATGGTATATCATATATACAGAATCATTAACATGTTATATTTATTATTTACATGAGTTACACATCATTATTATACCCATCCAAATAATATTATATTGAATAACAATTACACCACGACGTGGAGACGGTAAGCCGTACGTACGCACGTATGGTGACATGTTATTCAAAGGGTGGATAGAATACTGAATATGATTGTACCATATTTATAATAACATCACAGTATATGTGAGATACTGGAGTTATTATTTCAGAATGGTAAGAACAAAGGAAGAAGAAGTGGAAGAAGAAATGAACTTAGAAAAGGGTGGTGAAATCATTACCTCTTCTTCGGGTTCTTCCTTTTGATTTGATCAAAAGGGCTCCTTAGGTTGGCTTTCTGATCAAACTAAGGCCTCTAGGTTGTATTGAGGGATGTTGGGAGAGTATTTGGGCAGAGTTTGGCCGAACCAAAAGGCTTTGAAGGTGTGAAGAAATGAGAAGGAGGAGTGCCCTTTTATAAGAGGGGTGAGGGGCACCTTTGGAAAAGCTAGAAATATTAATTTATAATAAATTCATATTCGGTTTCTAAAGGCTCCAAAGTTGACTATTCAAAGGATGAGGTGGGGATAGGTCGAAAACAACTCATCCAATAGAATTTATACAGGTTTGGGTACTTATATTAACCTTATCTTTAAGTATTAACTCTAAGTTAATTAGTTTCACTTTTACAATGTCTCTTTGTATTTTTATATATTATGGTTAATAAACTTACTATATACATCCAAGCGACCCCCAAGTGGTCCATTAATGAGGAACCTATAATAATATAAGTCTCTTGGCCGATCCTTAGATTTTTAGGAATTTAATATCAATTAATAATATAATATTTGTTTTAAGAACTCTTTTATGTCAATTTTGACACTATTCAATAGTTGATTTTTTTGAAACTCCTAACAGATTGATTACTTCGAACAAAGTCAATTAAATCAATCCTAATATATCATATTATCATAGAAAATTAGTGTAATTTATTAAAAGTTTCATATTATATTTATTTGGGTATTTATAATATTCATTATGTTAATTTTTTTTACTATTTTAGTAATTACTGCATCATCATTGTGTCATAAATAAAATAAATTATTTAATGTCTAAAAATTATAAATAAAATATCATTATGTAGGAAATCTTTTTAGATTTCTAATGAATATTTACAATCGAAAATCAAACATGTATAACCCTATGTAAAAATTGTTCTTCTAAAAGATATATGCTTGTGTCATTTTTGTATTCATTTTAACTTAATTAAAATAAAGTGTCATTATCACTTACAAGTGGATCCATGGGGTCCCAAAATAGACCCAAAGATGTCCATGGTCGACCATGTATCAACCAATAGGGTTGAGACACGTTTTAGGGTAATTTAGTATTATTATAATATTATTTTTTTAACCCTTATTTACCGGATTTACCTTTAACCATGGTAAATAAAATATTTACCGCAGTAATTATTCAAAATGTCTAAAAATAAAAGTTACCTATTTACACAATTTGAACATCCTGATTCCAAATATGGAATCCATTTTTCTAAATTCAAAACATAGAAGTGGCAGAAATTAATTTAAAATTAATTCCCGCTGTCAAAACAAAAAGCGTGTTTTTAAGAGATAATAACTATCAAAAGATTGACACTTGTTTATGTTCGGTTTAATTGTAAAATTATGTCCAATGAAAAAGATTATATTAAATGGTAAAAATATATTCTAAATATACTTTAAAACCACTCAAATTCACAATTTATCACTATTAATTATTTTGATTAAAAAAGTTGTTTTTAATTAAAATTTAGTAATTTTCACTATTCATCAAAATATGAAAGTTATCCGAAATGTACCAAAATTTCACCCTAGGCTAATTTTGATATTCCGAATCCAAAAATGAAGTCCATTTTGAAATATAGAATATATATGATTTCAAAAATTAGGTATTACTATTCACAACGGCTAGTTTAATTAGTTGTGGTGTGTGTTAGAACTCGAGGTTGCGTACAACACACGCTATCGCATTATTCGAAGGGAAACGTACCATAGAAGCTTGGGGTGTTACATTCTCCCCTCCTTCAAATAATTGCGTCCTCGCAATTTCTAGGGTATTACTGCATAAAAAGACTCGGGTGGTTCTTCATCATAAGTTCCTCGGGTTCCCACGTTGCCTCTTCCATCTTATGATTCCTCCACAAAACTTTTACCAGACGCGTCGTCCGGTTTCTCAGCACTTGTTCTCTCGTATCAAGAATCTTGATGGGCTCTTCGCAGTAAGACAGATCGGGTTCCAGTTCTAAATCTTCATAGGTGAGTACATGCGTTGGGTCAGGCATGTATTTCCTCAACAGAGATACGTGGAACACATCGTGAACTTTGGAGAGACTTGGCGGCATTGCCAATCGGTAAGCTACAGCCCCAATTCGTTCTAGAATTTCGAAAGGTCCGATGTACCTGGGACTCAATTTACCTTTCTTACCAAAACGTATGACTCCCTTCCACGGAGATACCTTCAGGAAAACATGATCACCGACTTGAAATTCCAAATCCTTCCTTCGATTATCGGCATAGCTCTTCTGCCTACTTTGAGCTGCTTTAATGTGATTTTGGATTACCTTCACCTTTTCCACCGTTTCCTCCACCAGTTCTGGGCCTACAAGTTTTCTTTCACCAACGTCATCCCAACAGGTTGGTGTACGACATCTCTTTCCGTATAACGCTTCATATGGTGCCATTTGTATACTCGAATGGAAGCTATTGTTATAGGAAAATTCTACCAGAGGTAAATATTGATCCCACATACCCTGAAAATCAAGTGAGCAAGATCTCAACATGTCTTCTAAGGTCTGAATAGTCCGTTCTGATTGTCCGTCTGTCTGAGGGTGGTAAGCAGTGCTCAAATGAAGTTCAGTATCCAGGGATTTCTGAAGACTTTTCCAAAATCTTGAAGTAAAACGGGGATCACGATCAGAAACAATCGATAGGGGAACTCCATGAAGTCTCACAACTTCATTAATGTATAGTCTTGCTAGACGTTCCAGGGGTAGATCTTCTCTTATAGCAAGAAAATGTGCTGACTTGGTAAGACGATCAACAATAACCCATATTGCATCGTTCCTTCTAGGAGTCTTTGGTAGCCCCATGACAAAGTCCATCGTAATATTGTCCCATTTCCACTCCGGTATGGGAAGAGGTTGCATGACTCCTCCAGGCTGTTGCCTTCCAGCTTTCACTTGTTGACAAACCATACATCTTGACACAAAATCAGCAATCTCCCTCTTCATGTTGTCCCACCAAAAATGTTCTTTCAAATCTCTATACATTTTGGTGCTCCCAGGGTGTATAGAGAAATTGGAACTATGAGAATCATCCAGCAATTCTCTTTTTAGATCAGGTATATTGGGAACACAAAGTCTCTTCCCGAATTTCAAAATTCCATCTTCATACACAAAGTCTCTCAATCTCCCATCATTCACAGCTTTAATCTTCTTCTGAAATTCTTCATCATCGGTCTGAGAACTCTTAATCCTTTCTAGTAAAGATGGTTTGGCAACCATTTGAAAAAGCATTGATGTTTCACCTTCCCTGGTTATTCCCATGTCCATCTTCACTAGATCCATGAAAATTGGATCCCTTTCAATTCTCATCATGTTCAAAACTCCATGGTCTTTTCTGCTCAAAGCATCTGCCACCTTGTTTGCCTTCCCCGGGTGGTAGTGTATCGTACAATCATAATCCTTGAGTAATTCAAGCCATCTCCTTTGCCTCATGTTGAGTTCTTTTTGTGAGAAAATATACTTCAAACTCTTGTGATCAGTATAAATCTCACATTTTTCACCATAGAGGTAGTGACTCCATATCTTCAAAGCAAAGATCACTGCTGCTAACTCGAGATCATGAGTAGGATAGTCTTGTTCATGAATTTTCAACTGTCGTGATGCATAGGCAATAAATCTATCATTCTGCATAAGGACACAACCAAGTCCTTTCTTTGATGCATCACTATAAATAACGAACCCATCATTCCCCGATGGTAGGGTCAATATAGGAGCATTGACTAATCTTCTCTTCAGTTCTTCGAAACATTCTTCACACTCTTTTGTCCAAACAAATTTAACCCCTTTACGTGTGAGCTTCGTTAATGGGTTAGCCAATCGGGCAAAATTCTGGACGAAACGTCGATAATAACCTGCCAAACCAATAAAACTACGTACCTCAGTTATATTCGTAGGTGCTGGCCATTCTTGGATTGCCTTGGTCTTAGAAGGATCAACAGAGATTCCATCTTTAGAGACAATATGGCCAAGAAAAGAAATCTCCTGAAGCCAGAATTCACACTTGCTAAACTTTCCATATAATTCATGCCTCCTCAGAGTCTTCAAGATAATGCGCAAGTGATTTTCATGATCTTTGTAGGTTTTGGAGTATACCAAGATATCATCAATAAATACCACCACAAATTCATCGAGATACTCCTTGAAAACTCTATTCATCAGATCCATGAATACAGAGGGTGCATTAGTCAATCCAAACGGCATTACAGTAAACTCGTAATGCCCGTACCTGGTTCGAAATGCTGTCTTCGGAATGTCTTCCTTCTTCACACACAACTGATGGTATCCAGATCGAAGATCAATCTTTGAAAAGTATTGAGCTCCATGCAGTTGGTCAAATAAATCATCAATACGAGGTAGGGGATACTTGTTCTTTATCGTTATAGCATTGATCTCCCTGTAGTCGATACATAACCTCATAGATCCATCTTTCTTTTTAACAAAAAGAACAGGGGCTCCCCATGGAGAAACACTAGGGCGAATAAATCCCTTATTACTCAATTCCTCTAGTTGTTTCTTTAGTTCGACTAATTCTACAGTGGCCATTCTATAAGGGGTCTTCGATATAGGCCTTGATCCAGGAATCAAATCAATAGAAAACTCAACTTCTCGTTCTGGAGGATGTCCAGGTAAATCTTTCGGAAATACATCTACAAATTCTTTCACAACAGGTACATCCTCTATTTGAACATTCCTTTCCTCACCGACAGTTACTTCATTCTCTTCCTCCCCAATAATTGAATTAAGTTGAGCTACTGGGGGTGGGTCTAAATAAGAATTAGGTGGTGACGATTCTGCTCTAAAAATAAGGTGCTCCTTATCATTATCATCAAGAATCGTAACCTCTTTCTTCTTACAATAAATCTTCGCATCATAGTCCGAAAGCCAGTCCATACCGAGGATTATATCAAACTCAATCATAGGTATGACGATGAAATCAGCAGATAAAGAAAATTTATGTGCTCTAATGGGGACTGATTCACAAAACTTTGTTGCAACGATACTTCCCTTAGGAGTTTTAACTGACAACTCCCTTATTAAATCAAATTGGAAATATCTAATTTTCTTAGCAAACTGGGAAGATATGAAACAATGCGATGATCCAGAATCAAATAATGCATTTGCTAAACTTGAGGAAACCATTAAATTACCTGCCACCACGTCTTTTGGAGTTTCTACCTCAGCAGTAGTGATAGCATAAGCCTGGCCTTGATCCCTTGGCCTTTTCTGAGGTAAGTTCTCCTGACGCTTAGGACATGCATTTGCATAATGCCCCATCTCCCTGCAATTGTAGCACTGAACGTTGGTAGCTTCCTTCTTCCCCTTGCAATCATGAGCTTGGTGGCCTTTTTCACCACACTTGTAACAGACTCCCATTCCCTTCAGGCAAGCACCGGGGTGTTTCTTCCCGCACTTACCACAAGATGGATATTCAACCTTTCCCTTCTTCCCCTTATTTCCATTCCCAGATTGATCAGCATGTCTCTTCTTCTCTTACTTTGCTTTAAAGTCATAAGACTTGGAGAATTCCTTTTCGGTCTTGATAGCACATGAGACAATGTCTTCGTACGATGAAAAGGATTGTGAGACTAATGCTCGACGGAGAAATGGTTTTAACCCATCAAAGAAACGATCAATCTTAATTCTTGGGTTGCGAATATAATCTCCAGCATACCTCGCTAACCTTGTAAAGTTAGCCTCATACTTTGTGACATTATCATCCTCCTTTTGTCTCAGACTCAGAAATTGCCTTTCCATGTCTGCTCGATGGTCGCGAGGAAAGTATTTTTCTAAAAACAGATCTTTGAACTCCCTCCATTCCATGTTTGATACTTCATCATCTTCCTTCATTTTTTGAATCAATGACCACCATTGATCAGCATCTCCAGTGAGGCGGTAAACTGCCATGGTAACTTTTTCCCTTTCACTACTCCCCAAAGCCTGAAATATTTTCTCTAGGGAAAATATCCATTGCTCAGCTACTAAGGGATTTGTACTCCCATTGAACATTGGTGGTTGTTGTCTCATGAATCGATCTAACATTGATCCTCCACGCTGCGGATCAGGGTGCTCCATACGGGTAAGGTTATTATTCATAACCTGAGTAAGTTGTCCCAGTATGGTGATTAGCTGATCAGCACCAGTTGCATCACCAGCCCCACTATAATTATCTTGAACAGGAGGGAAATCCCTACATGGAGTGCGTGGATTGATACGGTTTCCATTTCTTCCACTAGGCGCCATTTCTAAACAATGTCATAAACTAGATCAGTTTATGAATCAAAATACATAATCCCATACTTATAAAACACTAAACATAAATTGAACTATCTATGGATATAATCCATAATCATAAATATGTTTTCTTTGAGGAAGTATATACTCATAAACCCTTCATAATGATTTGTAAAGAAAGTGAGAGTTATCCTAAGCATATCCCCCGGGAGTGTCGTAACCAAGAGTGCAGCAAGGCCCGTTGTCGTGCACCAGTTCCCGTTCAAGTCTAGCTCAAAGCGGTGTTTTCGGGTTTTACCCCTAGGTACATCTGTGCCAGAGCCGCCTCTACCTGCTCGTATCCAGACAGGGATGTATTGCTCGGAAAACTCACAAAGTCTCTACAATACCAAAATTCTAGGAAGTTCTTCTATACTAATCCTCAAAGTTCATCTTAGGTCTATGTGCTCTAATCAGAGTTTATCTAAATCTAGCTTCCAAGGTTTGTACTAAACTTCCTCTGATACCAACTGTAACGCCCCGACCCTAGTTGCCTAGAGTCGGTGCATTATTACATAACATTGGCATGATCACAAGAAAGATCAAATCTCGAAAGACCGATTGGTTTAGTAGCCTTGGAAACACTAGATATATTCATAAGTTTTACATTACATCATAAAATGAAAAACTACTACAACAACATAATGTCTCCATAATCCACACTACTATCCCCTCATAATATCCCTGCAGGTCAGTCATAATTTACTTCTTCACATCCTGGGGAAAAATAAAACATAGAAAAGGGGTGAGCTCAAATGCCCAGTAAGGATAAAAATATAGCGGAAACTTTCATAAATAAGAATAAACATTTAAGGCAATGCATTACTAAAACAAAAGCCTTTTAAAATTGAACTTCAACATGGTATGGCAAAAGTAAAATGAAATAATGCCATTTACTTATTCACATGGATATTCTACTAATCGAATAATCACATGCAAAAATCAATAACCACTTTCATAATGTTGGAATGCATAATGCCAGACTATCATAACCACATAGCCAAGGCCTCGTGCCAAGGCTACAAATAAGATTTTGTCAAGGCCTTGTGCCAAGACACTAGTTTGTCTCATGAGACCTACCGATGCATCGAGGAGCTATAGCAGGCTCCACCCGTCACTTATTAAGTCCAATGCATTCCCATATGAAAAGGTTTAAACATAACATAAACATTCGTATTAAAACTAGCATACGAAATGTCAATACTTTCACAATAAACTATGAATGGTATAAAAATAGCACATCCACAGTCAAACATATCACAAAACCTTCAATACAATATAGAAGTTTTGTATCATAATAAATCAACTTCAAATAATCTTAAAATCCATCAAAGGATGTTGACATAGATGAAATCAAAATTCTTTTTAAAGAAATATCTCCTTTTATTTTGAAATCATTTAAGATCCATATAAAATAAAACATTTTCTTTGAAAATATTCTTATAAGCTTGTAAGGAAAGCTTTGAAGATTTTATAACGGCGTAAAATAACCGCACCCGCCGTATAAGTTAAAAAAAAACATTCTTACCTCAATTCTGTCGAAAAGGTTAAAAAGGACCTTGTTTTGAAAACGACGGAAAGATTCCTTTATAAACCTCTTATAAAAAGTCAAAAAAGGGTATAAATGACTTTAACCCATATTCTTGTAAATAGTAAAAATGTTTTGAAATACATTTTTAAGAAACATGGATGTGGATGATAAAGAGATCCCAGTAGATTATTACATATAAACAACCTCGGATAATGAAGAGATTGTGAAATAACCCTTACCTTGTACTTTTACTTGGTTGTGGTAGGTTAACCTCCTGTATAATGGTGAAATAATTGTTATTAAATTATACAAGAATCATATACATTAATATGATATCATATATGATCTTTTAATATTGATTTGATAATAATATCTTAGTATTATCGTTGTTTCGAGTGTTAACTTACTTGTTTTCTTTCATATGTTTTGTTACGTAAGACATGTTTGTAAAGGATAGGTTGTATATTATTCATATCCAGAATGATATCAAGTCCTTAAAAATCATTTTTAAATCATAAAATGATAATTACGCTTTAATGGTTACGATGGAGAATGAATCTCATCGCGTTCGTGGAGACGGTAGTCCGTACGTACGCACGAGCGACAATATCATTCTTTTGATATTAAAATAATATATAAATGGATGGTATATCATATATACAGAATCATTAACATGTTATATTTATTATTTACATGAGTTACACATCATTATTATACCCATCCAAATAATATTATATTGAATAACAATTACACCACGACGTGGAGACGGTAAGCCGTACGTACGCACGTATGGTGACATGTTATTCAAAGGGTGGATAGAATACTGAATATGATTGTACCATATTTATAATAACATCACAGTATATGTGAGATACTGGAGTTATTATTTCAGAATGGTAAGAACAAAGGAAGAAGAAGTGGAAGAAGAAATGAACTTAGAAAAGGGTGGTGAAATCATTACCTCTTCTTCGGGTTCTTCCTTTTGATTTGATCAAAAGGGCTCCTTAGGATGGCTTTCTGATCAAACTAAGGCCTCTAGGTTGTATTGAGGGATGTTGGGAGAGTATTTGGGCAGAGTTTGGCCGAACCAAAAGGCTTTGAAGGTGTGAAGAAATGAGAAGGAGGAGTGCCCTTTTATAAGAGGGGTGAGGGGCACCTTTGGAAAAGCTAGAAATATTAATTTATAATAAATTCATATTCGGTTTCTAAAGGCTCCAAAGTTGACTATTCAAAGGATGAGGTGGGGATAGGTCGAAAACAACTCATCCAATAGAATTTATACAGGTTTGGGTACTTATATTAACCTTATCTTTAAGTATTAACTCTAAGTTAATTAGTTTCACTTTTACAATGTCTCTTTGTATTTTTATATATTATGGTTAATAAACTTACTATATACATCCAAGCGACCCCCAAGTGGTCCATTAATGAGGAACCTATAATAATATAAGTCTCTTGGCCGATCCTTAGATTTTTAGGAATTTAATATCAATTAATAATATAATATTTGTTTTAAGAACTCTTTTATGTCAATTTTGACACTATTCAATAGTTGATTTTTTTGAAACTCCTAACAGATTGATTACTTCGAACAAAGTCAATTAAATCAATCCTAATATATCATATTATCATAGAAAATTAGTGTAATTTATTAAAAGTTTCATATTATATTTATTTGGGTATTTATAATATTCATTATGTTAATTTTTTTACTATTTTAGTAATTACTGCATCATCATTGTGTCATAAATAAAATAAATTATTTAATGTCTAAAAATTATAAATAAAATATCATTATGTAGGAAATCGTTTTAGCTTTCTAATGAATATTTAAAATCGAAAATCCAACATGTATAACCCTATGTAAAAATTGTTCTTCTAAAAGATATATGCTTGTGTCATTTTTGTATTCATTTTAACTTAATTAAAATAAAGTGTCATTATCACTTACAAGTGGATCCATGGGATCCCAAAATAGACCCAAAGATGTCCATGGTCGACCATGTATCAACCAATAGGGTTGAGACACGTTTTAGGGTAATTTAGTATTATTATAATATTATTTTTTTAACCCTTATTTACCGGATTTACCCTTAACCATGGTAAATAAAATATTTACCGCAGTAATTATTCAAAATGTCTAAAAATAAAAGTTACCTATTTACACAATTTGAACATCCTGATTCCAAATATGGAATCCATTTTTCTAAATTCAAAACACAGAAGTGGCAGAAATTAATTTAAAATTAATTCCCGCTGTCAAAACAAAAAGCGTGTTTTTAAGAGATAATAACTATCAAAAGATTGACACTTGTTTATGTTCGGTTTAATTGTAAAATTATGTCCAATGAAAAAGATTATATTAAATGGTAAAAATATATTCTAAATATACTTTAAAACCACTCAAATTCACAATTTATCACTATTAATTATTTTGATTAAAAAAGTTGTTTTTAATTAAAATTTAGTAATTTTCACTATTCATCAAAATATGAAAGTTATCCGAAATGTACCAAAATTTCACCCTAGGCTAATTTTGATATTCCGAATCCAAAAATGAAGTCCATTTTGAAATATAGAATATATATGATTTCAAAAAGTAGGTATTACTATTCACAACGGCTAGTTTAATTAGTTGTGGTGTGTGTTAGAACTCGAGGTTGCGTACAACACACGCTATCACATTATTCGAAGGGAAACGTACCATAGAAGCTTGGGGTGTTACAGTCCGAATGATGTGCCGTCAACTTTGTTGAATTCCTTTAATTGAGAAGGATCTTTTGGCTTACTCTGCTTGAGGTTTGGATGTCGTCGGAGTACGGTTCGGTTGGTTCGCTCATGAAACCAACCGGGCCCCTGGAACGAAAAAGCCAATAATTCACAGACCGGGCGTCCGATTGACGCGCCGTCTGATTCGTTGAATTCCTATTTATGAGACAGAACTTTTGGTATACTTCACCAGAGTTTTGGATGCAGTTGGAATATGGACGGGTTGGATTGTACCTGAAATCCAACCGGGCCCCTGGAACGGAAAAGCTGATATTTTACAGATAGGACGTCCGCTTGACGAACCGTCAGCGGCATTGATGATCAAGTTGAGAAACGGTCCCTATGAGTATACCCTATGAGAGTTCGGGGTACAGTTGAGATACAGCTGGGATTGGTTCGCTCACAAAACCAACCGTGCCCCTAGGACGAAAAGGCTAGTAACTCACAGACCGGGCGTCCGATTGATGCGTCGTCTGTTTCGTTGATACCCCTATGACGAGGCAGTCCTTTGAGATACTTCTTCGTGGGACTTTGAGATACTTGGAGTATCGACTTGTAGCTCGTGGAGAGGACCCTCCTAGAGACGAGCGTGCGGAGTACGGAGACCGTGTAGCCGACTGAGACCTGACGACTGCTTGACCGACTCGACTTTGAGTGAGTCGACTAGCCCAGTGGACGGAGCACTACTGTGTGAGGTGAAAACCCATGGCGGACGGAGCACTACCTGTGTGACAGTGCAGACCCGCGGTACTCGTCCGGAGAGTACCTCAGCAGGCTACTAGGGGGTGTGCACTACTGTGTTTGGGTGGAATACCCTAGCGAGAAGCACTACTGTGTTTGGGTGGCTGGCCCGCGGTACTCGACAGGAGGAGTACCTCAGCAGTCTTAGGTTAGTGAGCAGTACCTCGGAGTCGTGACAGGACCACTGTACACTCCAGAGATGGAGCTCTTCATCAGTTACAGTTTCGATAATGAAAATCCTGGTTTGAGCTGAGACTTTTGAACTTTGTGTTTACCTCATGATTGAGTTGGGTTACTTGATAACTTATGTATATGTATGGGCATATACCTGGGTAGTGGTTATCCATTGATTTCACAATCCTTGTGTTTCCTCATGATTGAGATGGGTTACTTGATAACTTAGGTATATGTATGAGCATATACCTAAGTAGAGGTTATTTGTTGAGATATTCTTTGTGGTTATCCTTGTTGGTTTTAGTGAGACCTTGAGGGTCTCAGGGTCCCTACTGAGTATCGTTATACTCAGACCTGCACGGGCTATGCCCGTACCTCGTTGTGTTGGTTTCAGACGATAGCAGTGCTGATGAAGGGCGAGTGTTCGAGGACTGGACGGTACCCGGAGGTGGACTACACGACGAGTCGGTACCCGGAGGTGGACTTCACGGAAAGAAGACACTCGGAGGAGGTTGACGGGCGAGAGCATTGTGGAAAATATCTATACCTACCCTTCAGGTAGGATCCGTGGTGGACGATCTAGAAGCTGCGCCATCTGTACCTACCCTTCAGGTAGGATCCGAGGAGGACGACCCAGGAGCTGCTTCCTTTCTTACAGCTTTTTTCTTTTTCTATTGTACTTTGTTCAGCTGTAGTTGTACTTTCTTTTGGGTTTTTATTCTGGCCCATTTACTTTTCAGCACTTTCTTTTGTACTTAGTGTTTTGATTCCACTTGTACTCTGTGGTGTTTTGTTTACTTATATAAATGCAATGCCTTCCCAGTTATCGGGATTTATGCCTTTGGTGCTAGTCGCCAGCCCCTGGCCTATGGAAGGAGGGCTTTGGGTAGTCACGACACGGGCCCCGAGGGCGGGTCGTGACAAATTGATATCAGAGGAGTCGGTTCTACCGTAGAACTTATAACTCTGATATTTTCTTTCTGTGAAGCAATAGTGTTAAGAGTACCGAGTGTGGTTTTCAGTTCAGGGAGTCCAGTGTTGGTGCGGTCAGCCGACGTATCCATACACCAGGACCCTGACAACTGATTTCCAAATTTGTGCACGAAAACACGAATTGCATGTGTGTTTCCAGAAGTTTTATTTAAATATCAGCTCAAACCAGGTCAGCTCACCAGGTATTATCGTTTGACCATGTCACGTTGTTTCTTTCAGGATGCCTTTTCTCAGAGGACCAACTAGAGCCTAGAGGGAGGTGCGTACTGAAATCCTGTCGGGCGATGACGCTTCAGTACAGGGCCCTCTTGCAGTTAAGGCACCAGCGGTACTACCATACGTTGGACCACCGATGCCACCAGCCCCAGCAGTAGGCGATGCCCGCCACTTGAGTGCACTGCACGAGTTCCAGCGCCAGAGGCCACCCAGGTTCCGCGGAGAGACGGACCCGCAGGCGGCTGAGGTTTGGCTGGAGGCTGTGGTGAGAGTCTTCAGGCTAGTGGGGACGCCGACAGACTTCATGGTGATCTTTGCTGCCAGCCTTCTTCAGGCAGCAGCAGGAAGGTGGTGGAGCCACTTGTTTCAGTTTTGCGATGGGATGACCTTCACATGGGAAGACTTTGATACCTTCTTTAGGGTGGAGTTTGTGCCAGTAGCTCTACACCCCGAGCGTGTACAAGAGCTTCTGCCTTTGCCGCGGGTTTTTTGATCAGTATCCGAGTCATCTGTGGGCAGTAGACAGATGATGCAGAGGTCCAGGAGGACCAGACCAGCAGTTGGACGATCTAGGGTTTTAGGACCGGTGGTGCGGGGCAGCCGGGTTGGGGTCAGATCCAGGCATTCCAGAAACAGACAGTGTTACTCATGCGGCTGGAAGGGTCACCTGGCACGTGACTGTCCGACTCCTCGTACAGTTGATCCACAGGCGTTGGAGGAGCCACCGAGGCAGAAGCAGCGACGAGTTCTTGAGCAACAGCCGAGTGGTGGACAAGGTAGTAGTGCTCCGGAAGCAGGTGGACATGATTAGAACTAGTGGATACGTCCCTTGTACTTCTAGTTCCATGTTGCTGTTGTATTCGTGTCTTTGTACTATGAGCTGCAATAATAAAAAGACACTTATCTTTGTTTGGTTGATACTGAGTGGTCCCGGTTAAACTATTTAATTGACCCTCACTTTTGAGATTTCTACTGGAGGAGACCCAGTGACCTCACACTGATGCCGACAGTGTGACTTGACCCTTGGAGGCGAGAGTGACAGTTGGATCTCTTAGTATTTATGTCGAGGCCTTATGATGTCATCCATGGAATGAATGCATCATTCATGTCAGGATTGACTGTATTAGGCAATGGGCATGGTTCATCCAGGGGATGAGACTGAGTTTCTCTTTTCGGAAAAGGAGAAATTTTAGCAGCTATTTCAGATATTATGCAAAGAAGGTACAGATCATCCAGGAGTGGATGAAGACTGCACAGTGCAGTAAGAAACAGGAAACCGAATCCAGTCTTAGAAACTCGAGCGTGTTAAATGTTAAAGAAGAGGAAGCTTAAAGGAGAGATGAGTCTACGAAGCAGCAGACGTGGAGGCAGAGCTAGGAGGGAAGTATGAGGTGGTGTACATCTTAACATGCTACAACCACCCACCTTAGTTATCCCCACCAGGATTAGGGAGATGGAGAGCGGAGGAAGAGTGCGGCTACATGCGGTCAAGGAGTGTGACCCAATGGCTCTAAAAATGATTCAAGGGACATTATGTGTCCACTACTAGCTACTGTAGTAACAGACGTCGATATGAATCATTCTTTGCTTTCACAAATCTTGTCCCAGACCTAGAGTTTCCGGTAATCCGTGGACTTAACCCTCACGTCTGAAGATACCTTGGGAGGAGACTCGATAATCACACTTACGCCGACGGTGTGGTCAAACCCTCGAGGTGAGAGTTTTAGTTGGAATCTCTTAGTGGCAGCGTCGAGGCCTTACGATGTTAGTTTGAGTATGGAATGGGCTATAACTATTCATACTCAAATTGACGGTTTTAGGCAAACATCGGGAAGGGTTTTCCTTGGTCAGCTAAAAGGAAACCCCAGGCAGCACAGGATAAACTCTTTCACAGGACGGTGCAACCGATCACTCTTGAGTCGGCCAACCTTACCCTCGTGGCAGCAGTCGTTTTTAGTTTCAGTTCTAATCTGAAAAGGGAACACCTCTAGAGTTTGAGGATGGCGACCACTTTCTTATACGGGTCTCACCTCGATGAGGTTTACGGAGATGTGGCCAAGGCGACAAGTTATCTATAAGGTTCAACGGACCTATCTATGTCCCCAGCAGGGTAGGCGAGGTGGTTTACCGCTTCACAATTCCACCTCAGTTTCACCAGGTGCACGACGTTTCCAAGTATCTCAACTAAGGAGATACGTTCTTGATCCTTCACACATCATCTACCTCAGGGAGTTGGATGTCGATGATAGGGCGACATGCATGGAGGTTCCAGTGGGGATCGAGAATCGATAAGAGCAGATCCTACGAGGATGATCGATACCTCGAGTGCACTTTCTTTGACAGTACGGGAACCTCCAGGTTAGCACATGGGAGCGGAAGGCTCAGATGCGTGCTCTGTACCGCTTTTGTGACCCTAGTTTGTGTTGAAGCTTTACGGGGACGTAAATCCCTGAGGTGGGAGTAATGTAAAGACCCGGAAATTTCAAGTAAAAGTTTTTCTTAATTTTCTTTGGAATTTTACAAGAACGCAGTTTCTGACGGCGCCTGATTCTGAGGCCCGGTGTTCCCAGAATTAATTTCCGAAGTTTAGCTCAGGTACGTTCAGTGAACAAACGAGTGGGAATTTCTAACTTTTTAACCGGTGCCTGGAATCGAATTCTGAGGGCACCAATGGAACCTCAGCACCGGTAATTTCTTAGTAACTCCTATTCCAGAGTTTTTTTTTTCACGGGAGGAGTCGTTAATAAATTGTGGCTTAATTGAGGATGAATAAAATTGTGAGACAATTTTATTTCTAAAGTCTAAGGTAGTTTTATCCTACATGGGGAAGTTGGGGTGGCACCTAACTACCCATGTGAGGATAAATGGGAGGATAATGTGTGGTGGGGCCCACACGATCCCCCACCTTTTCAAATTCCCCACAACTCCCTAACCCCTTAAACTCCCCATTAAACCTCCCTTGTAATTAAGTGAGTGACTTATCCTCTCCTCACTTCCCCTCATTAAATCATGCCAACACTTATTCAATTAATTGAATTAAGTATATGAATTTTGTATTTTGAACCCACAGCATGTTATAATAAAATAAGAGGATCTTATTTTATTTTTTTGGGGGTTAGTTTGGTTGTGTTGTGAAAAGGGTGGAGAGAGCTCTAGCTTTGGAAGAACATCATTCTTCAACGAAGAACGACGCCTCTTCTACGAAGAACACGAAAAATGTCTCTTCCGCCATTGAAGCACGACGACGCCATCTTCTTCATCGTTCTTTAACCGAGGCAAGGAAAGGGAAGCGACGCCCACGACATATCCAACGATGAGTACCCTTCATCCTTTCCGGCGCATGAGCATGAGAATTGGGAGTGTATAACGAACGCGGTGAAAGACGAACTTAATCGTCTTCTTTCCGCAACACTGTCATCGATCGACGAATCAAAGGTAGGGAATTGTTTATGAAATAATAATGAACCCCATGCTACTTCCTTCTAAATCAAAGAACGCGGATCAAATAAACATTAATTTGATCCGTGAAGATTATGTTGCGGGTTGGGATTTTATTTTGGTATTCTCTTATCTTTTGAGAAAAGAACGACGAGCGCGGACCAACCAATTCCGGGTTGATCCGCGGATCGTTCGTACATGTGGATCGATGTAGGGGTTTAATTTTATTTATTTTGTTTGTGATTACCAACTTGAAGATATTTGTGGATTTTAAAACCAAATGTTATCGAATAACGCGAGGGGGGCCGGACCGCACAAACACGGCCGACCTTCCTCTTTATTTTTTTCATGTTGGTTCTTTGTGGATTGAGACGGAAATGGAGTGTGTCGTCGCACCGCGCGGAAACTTGAGACAAGGAATGCGCAGCGCCGTCGCGCTGCGTCGTGAAAAACAAACAAGGGTGCGACGCCGTCGCACCGCGTCAGAGAAACCCGAAGACATCCACGGTCGGAGTCGGGCCACGGCGAAGGGGCGCGACGCCAGCGCGCCGTGCTGGAGAACCACGAAGACGACACATTTCGTTTTTGACGTGCGGATTGACGGGCGACGACAAATGAGGCCGCAAGGTAATTTTGAGGCCTCCGTAGTGAAGGTCGGGTCCTGGGAGGACCATAGGCGAAGATGGCAACAGAAACGGACCACCAGAGCGCGTCCGGTGGTCGGCGGAAGGCGGCGGCGCGCCGCCGGAAGTCTGCCGGCGGCGGTTGCCACCGCATCAATTAGCGGCGAAGGGCGGGGGAGCCGCGCACCATGCCCGCGGTGTCTGCTCGGCCGCTCTGGCCGAGCCGCAGCCGGGCGGGCGGGCCGGGCCGGGCCCAGCCGTGTCGGACCCGGGTCGGGTCGACCCGGTGCGGGCCGACCCAGGGGGGGTCGGGCCGGGTCGGCCCGGGCCCAGACCCCCCATTTTCAGACCACTTTCGGTCAAATGCCCATATCTTGAGCTGTAGACCTACGATTGATGCGCCGTCAGTGGCAATGCGATCCTTGGATCGAGACGGTCGTTTCGGTGTATTACACTCAAGGTTTCGGAGAACTTTGGGTTCGGTCGGGTTGGTTCGTACACTAAACCAACCGGGCACTTGGAGCGGAAACGCTCGTAACATGAGTTCCGGACGTCCGAATGTTGTGCCATCGACTTTTTTGAATTTCTCTAAGCGAGACGGATCTTTTGGCTTACTCCACTCGAGGTTTGGATGCCGTCTGTGTACGGTCGGGTTTGTTCGCTCACGAAACCAACCGGGCCCCTGGAACGAAAAAGCCAATAATTCACAGACCGGGCGTCCGATTGACGTGCCGTCTGTTTCGTTGAATTCCTCTTGATGAGACGGAACTTTTGGTATACTTCGCCCGAGTTTTGGACGCAGTTGGAATATGGCCGGGTTGGATTGTACCCGAAATCTAACCGGGCCCCTGGAACGGAAAAGCTGATATTTTACAGATAGGACGTCCGCTTGACGAACCGTCAGCGACATTGATGATCACGTTGAGAAACGGTCCCTATGAGTATACCCTATGAGAGTTCGGGGTACAGTTGAGATACGGCTGGGATTGGTTCGCTCACGAAACCAACCGGGCCCCTGGGACGAAAAGGCTAGTAACTCACAGACCGGGCGTCCGATTGACGCGCCGTCTATTGCTTTGAGACCCCTATGAAGAGGCGGTCCTTTGAGATACTTTTTCATTGGACTTTGAGATACATGGAGTATCGACTTTTTGCTCGTGGAGCGGACCCTCCCAGAGACGAGCGTGCGGAGTACGGAGACCGTGTAGCCGACTGAGACCTGACGACTGCTTGACCGACTCGGCTTGGAGTGAGTCGACTATCCTAGTGGATGGAGCACTACTGTGTGAGGTGCAGACCCATGGCAGACGGAGCACTACCTGTGTGATGGTGCAGACCCGCGATACTCATCCGGAGAGTACCTCAGCAGGCTCCTAGGGGGTGTGCACTACTGTGTTTGGGTGGCATACCCCGGCGGGAAGCACTACTGTGTTTGGGTGGCTAGACCACGGTACTCAACAGGAGGAGTACCTCAGCAGTCTTAGGTTAGTGAGCAGTACCTCAGAGTCATGACAGGACCACTGTACACTCCAGAGACGGAGCTCTTCAGCAGTTACGGTTTCGATAATGAAAATCCTGGTTTGAGCTGAGACTTTTGACCTTTGTGTTTACCTCATGATTGAGTTGGGTTACTTGATAACTTAGGTATATGTATGGGAATATACCTGGGTAGTGGTTATCCGTTGATTTCACAATCCTTGTGTTTCCTCATGATTGAGATTGGTTACTTGATAACTTAGGTATATGTATGAGCATATACCTAAGTAGAGGTTATCTGTTGAGATATTATTTGTAGTTATCCTTTTTGGTTTTAGTGAGACCTTGAGGGTCTCAAGGTCCCTACTGAGTATCGTTATACTCACCCCTGCACGGGATATGCCCGCACCTCGCTGTGTTGGTTGCAGACGACGACAGTGCTGACGAAGGCCGAGTGTTCGAGGACTGGACGGTACCCGGAGGTGGACTACACGACGAGTCAGTACCCGGAGGTGGACTTCATGGAGAGACGACACTCAGAGGAGGTTGACAGGCGAGAGAGTTGTGGAAGCTATCTGTACCTACCCTTCAGGTAGGATCCGTGATGGACGATCTAGAAGCTGCGCCATCTGTAAGTACCCTTCAGGTAGGATCTGAGGAGGATGACCCAGGAGCTGCTTCCTTTCTTACAGCTGTTGCCTTTTTCTATTGTACTTTGTTCAGCTGTAGTTGTACTTTATTTTGGGTTTGTATTCTGGCCCATTTAATTTTCAACACTTTCTTTTGTACTTAGTGTTTTGCTTCCTCTTGTACTCTATGGTGTTTTGTTTACTTATATAAAGGCAATGCCTTCCCAGTTATCGGGATTTACACCTTTGGTGCTAGTCGCCAGCCCCTGGCCTATGGAAGGCGAGCTTGGGGTAGTCACGACACGGGCCCCGAGGGCGGGTTGTGACAAAGAAAGCAATCTATCAAGCTGAAAAGAGTGAAGTTGGTCGAGTTCATGAGCTTCAAGTAGCTTCTGATGAAGATTAGGATGTTGTTCATCAAGTGAAGACTTATGTTGATAGCCTCTTGTAATTTCTTAGAAAAGAGAAGAGACTCCAATATGTGGATTACCTTCTAATTCTTGTGCATCAAATGGAAATAATTCTTTTATCTTCAATCACTTGTGCATGTATTTTCTTGCTACCTACTTTAGATTTTACCTAATCCAATGGGCCTAGAAAGCATAGTCTGATTTTTACTAGGATTAATATAAATAACCCTACAAACTTTGAATCTTTTAATTGCTCAATATTACTTAAATCATACAAAATGTATGTTTTGTGAGCTGGAACTTGACTTTTATTCGGAATTCCCTTGTCTTTTGTGGGCAGTTTAAATTCCTGCACATCAGACATAAAGAGGCTAATGTTTAAGGTCGAAATAGCTTTGAATAAAATGGATTAAAACTGACACTATTCCTTGATAATTTGTCTGAAAACATATTATCATAAACAATTATGAGGGAAGATATGTAAACTACGACTTAAGAAAATTTGAATATGAGGAATGATATAAAAAAGAGCTAAAAGTCATTAGAAGAAGTATTTCCCAAGAATGATGTTACCATTATTTAAAAAACCCGTTAGGGGGTTGAATTATGCAGGGCCACCTAAGGGCATTGGCTGCATAGTCAAATAAATAACATCTTTTGTATGACATGTTCGTTATGTAGACTACTTATGCAAGGCCACCTAAGGGAACATGCTGTATAGTCAGGAAAAAGAACTCTCAAAATTTTACTTTTCTACTACTAAGAAGCTAGAGAAAGTTAATGGGGATTCAACATTTCCAAAGTATGGAGTTTTCTGTATAGAAAGAGGTACTTGAATATGGAAAAGATATTTCCAAACAAGATTATCGAAGAACTGGATGGATATCACTCCTACGAAGGTCTGACCCAAACATAGGGAAGGAGAATATAAACCATATACTTGGATAATTTCAGATCATGAAAAAGAGTACGGGAAAAATATGTTAAGGATAGCCATTTTTTACGGATCCCTACATATTGTCATTAAGACAACCAAGGAAAAAAGAGATTTTCTTCCCAAGAGTGAAGTTACCACTATTTGACAAACCCGTTAGGGGGTTGAATTATGCAGGGCCGCCTAAGGGCATTGGCTGCATAGTCAAATAAAAGAATATCTTGGCTGACACATCTATTATGAAGACTGTTTATGCAAGGCTGCCTAAGGGCACGTGCTGCATGGTCAGGAAAAAGAACTCTCATAATTTCAGGCCTTTTCTGATTAGAAGTTAAGAAAAGGGTTATCAAGATCTGAAAATATTTAAGGTTAAAATTATGACACATAAAGATGGGTATTGTCCAATGTATGCAGAGATACACAGATCAATACTAACCATAATCATGTTGGGGATGGGTCCTGAATTGAAATGTTGTACTTCACTACGTATCCCATAAGGATGGGAATCAAGACATACGTAGTTCTTGAAATACAGTTTAACATCGTGTGGGACAAAAGGATTGAGGATCTTAGTTTAGGATCATAGAGCTCAGACCAATATAAGAAATACACAGTGTGTGTTTTCATGGGGACTTTTTAGCTAGGGGAATGAAAGTGGAATTTGGGGTTAGGCCCAAAAGACTTGGGGATGGATTCGAGGGACACATGAACGTTTCTACATATCCAATAAAAATGGGAATCAAGCCCACATAGTTCTATAAATACCCTCTGTACAAATTTAGTTCGTACATGTGAAGGGTGAAGGGGGACTTTAGTGCAATGATGGTTTAACCCAAGATAAAAGGTTTAGGTATTGCCATGTATGCACATAATTTTTTTTGTTTGAAACATTATTGAAAATCAATGTAAATAATGATTACCTCTCAAGTGAGGGTATCAAAGAATATTTTAGTTTATTGCCATACATGATAGAAATTTTGTATAGTTTAACGTCATATAGCAAGGAGGAAGGTGAACCAATGTAAAGATATTGATTATAGGGGCAGTTTCACAAATCAACATCATACGAGATGGAGGTGAACCGATGTGAATAGATTGGTTTTGGGATTGAACCTCAAGAGGTTGCCTACGTACCCATCCTAGAAGGAAAGGATCAATGTCCAGGTAGATCAATTAAAGAATGAATTAGTGATCAATTTTATCTTGGGAACAACGAACTAAAAAATAGTATTGGGACATACACATGGTTAATAGCCTAGATAGAGTGTTATGGTTGAGGTTTTCTCTAAGATCACGTGAGTCATACTTGGTGTGAGAAACAAGAGTTAGCCACAACCCTAACGATGCACAGTTTAATGTCATGTAGGACATATGAAGGGGACTATGCAGTTTAATGTCTTGCAGTTAGGACTATTTGTGTTGTACAGTTTAATGTCATGTAGTTGGGACAAAGTACAGTTTAATGTAATGTAGGACGTATTAATGGACTTTCTGTACAGTTTAACGTCATATAGTTAGGACAATGGGGACAATATAGTTTAACGTCATGTTGTACGAAAGAGAACTGTGCAGTTTAATGTCATGTAGTAAGGACAAAAGAGAACACATTATAATGTCATGTTGGATGTATTAGGGACTTTTTCATAGTTTAACATCATGTTGTATGAAAAAGGGACGATACAGTTTAGCGTCATGTTGGATGAAAGTGCGAATAGTTTAAGGTCATATGCATGGACCATTGGTTATGCAGTTTAACATCGTGTGGGACGAAAGAAATGAAAATAGTTTAGAGTCATATGCATGGACTGTGGATGATTCAATTTTACGTCTTGCTAGATGTAAGGGAATTGAAAATAGTTTAGTGTCATATGCATAGACCATAGATTATGCAGTTTAACGTCTTGCTGGACATAAGGGACTTCTATACAGTTTAGCGTCATGTAGTTAGGACGTCACAATTTAACGTCGTGTGGGACGAAAGTAATACAAATATTTTAAGGTCATATGTATGGACCGCAACAATTTATTTTGTGTTTATACAAAATACTTCTTCAGAAATCTGGCATTGGTTGGAGTAGTGATGAGTTCTCCATCCATTGATATTAAAGAATAATCTCCATTGGAGTAGACATTATGTATTGAATAAGGTCCTTCCCATTTCGGTTCAAGATTGGGTGGTTTCTTTCCTGGTATCATTGGAGTTCTGAGAACTAATACCAATTCTCCCTGAACAAATGAATGAAGATGAACTTTTTTGTTGAAATCTTGTGCTATTCGATTCTGATAGACTTCCAAGTGGTGTAGAGTGCACAATCTTTTCTCATCTAACCGTTCCAATTCATTAAATCTCTTTTGAGATTTATCATCTATAGATGACTGATCACAAATGGATACTCTGAGTGAAGGAAATTGAATTTCAATGGGAAAGGATGCTTCCGTTCCATATATCAGTGAATATGGAGTTGACCACATTGCAGTGCGGGTGGTGGTCTGATAAGCCCATAAAGCATGAAAGAGTTTATCAGGCCATGACTTCTTATCTTTATCCACCATCTTTTGCAGTATATTTGACAGAGACTTTTGGAAGGCTTCTATCTAACCATTGGCGACTGTATGATACCGAGATGAATGATTGGATTTGATGTTGTAATCCTGATACAACTTCTTCACCTCGGATGAACAGAAGTTGGTTCCATTGTCCATAAATATGGTATGAGGGACACCAAATCTAGTAATGATGTTAGAATTGATGAAGCTAACAATACTTTTAGAAATAACTTCTTTGAGAGGTATTGCCTATGCCCATTTGGAAAAGAAGACAATAGCAATAAGAATACAATTAATCTGCTTGCTCATAGCTGAAGGGTAAGGTCCCACCACATCCATTCCCCATGTGGAAAATGGCCACGAGTATTTAGCTGTATGAAGCAAATCTGAAGGTTGAGGAATAAATTTGGCATGTACATAGAATGAATGACACTTCTTTGTGAAATGAACACAATCTTTTATCATTAAAGGCCAAAAGTATCCAAGACATCGAATCTGATCAGACAGTCTAAGTCCAAACTGGTGGGCACCACAGACTCCTACATGCACTTCTTTCTTGACAGCCATTGTCTCTTCACCATCAACGCATCTGAAGAGAACTCCATCAAAACAATGCTTGTAGTGAATTTTCTCTAGGTGGTCTAGGCTATCATAAAGAGTAAAATTGACCACATGTCGCCAGATTTGTTCTTTCCTGGCTCTATCAGGTGGAAGTGTTCCATTTTGATGGTATTCCCGGATAGGTGCCATCCATCTCGTAGTGTGACCATATGGTTCAGAGATGGGACTAATTTCATTGATTTCCTCTGTTCTGGTTCGAACATAAGGTAAAATTGCACGACGGTGAGAAATACTGATGGGTTTCTCGTCCTAATTTGGATCTACTAGAGATGTGGCTATATTAGCCAGTTCATTAGCTTGGTCATTTTGTGATCTTGGGACATAGTAAAATATCGATTCCTATGGAAACTTCACCATTAACTCTCTGGCGTAATCATAAAAAGGGATTAGTTCTTCTTTTCTGATGGAATAATCCCCATTGACTTGTTTGATTACCAGGTCTAAATTACCTTTCACGTTTAAGTGATTCACTTGTGTTTGAAGTGCCAACTCTAAGACTGTGATGAGAGCTTGGTATTCTGCTTCATTATTGGTACCACCTTCCCAAAATAAGAAGGAATAAGGTAACACTACCTTTTTTGGAGAAATGAGTACAATTTCTAAGCCAAATTTGTTGAATTTGGGATTTTCCATTTTCCTCCCTGTTGGACTTCTGGAAGCACCATCAAAGTACATTTCCCATGCCTAAGGAATTTCTTGAATAGAGAAGACTTCCTCATTAGGGAGTTCAATATCTGAAGATGTATCTTCCACTGAAGGGTGTTCTGCGAGGAAATCAGCCAGAGCTTGGCCCTTTATTTCCATTTGAGACACATACTGAATGTCGAACTGCTGCAAAATAACTGCCCACCATTCCAGACGTCCTGTAAGAATTAGAAGACTAAAGATGAATTTGAGCGGGTTATTGCGAGATACCAATTGGACCTCGTGATGTTGCAAGTAGTGTCTCAACTTCTTAACTGCAAAAATTAATTCCATGAAGCACTTCTCAATACATGAATATTGGGTTTCTGCTTCAAGCATAGTCCGAATGAGATAGTATAGGCTGTTTCCATTTCCAGCATCATTTTTTTGAGCAAGAATGGCACCCAATGATTGATCTAGAGCTGTCACATAGAGGATATGTGGTCTTTTTTCAATAGGTGGAATGAGTACCGGTGGGCTCAAGAGGTATTTCTTGAGAATATAGAATGTTTCTTGACATTCTTCAATCCACTGGTATATGACTCCCTTCTTCATCAATTTGGTGAAGGGTAAACTTTTTCCTGCCAAATTGGCGATGAAATGTCGAATATAGGATGTGTGTCCTTAAAGTCCTCTCAATTCTTTCAAATTTCTAGGAGGTGACATACCAAGGATTGACTTGGTCTTCTCAGGATGGACATCGATACCACGATGGTGTACAAAAAAGCCGAGAAATTTTCCTAAGGTTACCCCAAAAGCACATTTAAAGGGGTTCATCTTCAAATTATGTTTCCAAAGTTTGTGGAATATGATTTCCAAATCAGTCATGTGATTAAAAAGTTGTTTGTATTTGACCACCAAATCATCCACATAACATTCAACAATCTTTCCCAGAAAGGGTTCGAGGATACGATGCATGACACGCTGATATGTTTCGCCTAAATTCTTTAGGGCAATGGGCATTACACGATAGTAAAACACACCCTGAGGGGATCTGAAGTCTATAGATTCCTCATCTTCTGGAGCCATTTGGATTTTATTATATCCAGAATATCCATCCATGAAGGAAGGTTCTTCATAGCTGGCTATTGCATCAATTAAATTTTATGTAATTGGAACTGGAAAATCATCCTTAGGACAATGTCTATTAAGATATATGAAATAAATGAAAACACTAATTTTCCCATTCTTCTTTTTCACTGGGACAATATTAGCCATCTACTTGGGATATTGAACTTCTATGAAGAGGTTATCTTTGATAAGCTTATCCACTTCAGCCTCAATTTTGGAAGCATAGGTTGGGTGTGTTCTTCTAGAATCTTGTTTGAATCCTTGATGTTCTTATGGAAAACCCAAACGATGAGTGGAAACATCAGGATCAAGCCCTGGAATCTCTGTATAGTTCCAAGAAAATATGTATCGATTTTGCTTTAAAAAGGAAATATATATCTCTTTATCTTCAAGAGTCATGGCCGCACTGATTAAAGTAGGGCGTGGATCTTCTTTTGTACCCAGATTTATTTCCTTGATTTCATCCACGGTAGTAGAGATGCCCTCTTTAAATGCTAGAGGGGAATCTATGAGATTTTCCTCTTTCTCTTCAGCATGTGTTATTTCTTCCGTTTCTACTTTCATAGTATATGATGAAGCAGAATTTCCATAATCAAGAGAGATGTTAAAATTTGAGCATCTTGAAGTAGAAGATTCCATTTCTGACCAAATTGATGATGAAAGGTCTTCTTTGGGTAACAAAGAGGAGATGATGGATTGAGAATCGACATCATAGCTTACCTCTGACATGGCTATAACTTGCCCTGACCTGATTGGTGATGTATAGACTTGTTGGCTTTCATCAGATGAAATGAAGACATATCCATTTGAGCTTTCATCATTGCTTGGTGGATACCAATTTCTCCCATGCTGTCTGGCTTGATTTCCATGATTGACATTATAGATCTTTCCATAAGAGTATTTTGATTTGTGTCTATCTTGTCAATTTGACTGATAGTCAACACATAATTTGTACTCACATGTGCTAATGGGTTTACTGGAATCTTTTCCAAACCATACAGAGCATTAACTTTGGTAATGTCCTTTGTTGTGGATTCCTCCTTTCCCTTCATGTGGTAGAATTATGCCTCAATGTATTGAGATTCAAATGTCTTGAATGATTATTTATCACTATACAATGTACCAATTTGACCATAGAAACAATACTTGAGACATTGACGGTATGATGAAGGGATAGCTGCATGTCGATGTAGCCAGGGTCTACCAAGCAAGATACTGAACACTGAATCTTGATCAACAACCATGAAATCTGAATTGGATACATGATCTCCAAACGAAGTTCTGAGTGTAATCTCACCCAGTGGTTCTTGTTCATTTTTATCATATCCTTTAACATCACAGTTGAAGGAGATAAATCAGATTCCGCGAGGCCCAATCGACGAAGTGTACAAATGGGCATGTGGTTGACTCCTGAACCATTATCAATGAAAACTCTTCGGATGTCTATGCCATTGACCTTTCCAGATAAGTACAAACGTCTAATATGTCCATGAATGACATCATATTCATCTTCATCATTAATAGATATCACTTCATGGCATTCTGCATGATTATTGTCTACAGAGTAGGCTTCAGCTGCATCAATTTCAGTCTCAAACTCTTGAGGACTTGACAAAGCCTCGATGAGTGCCTACCTAAGATCCTTTGAAAAATTCAAGGCATCCAGAATTGATAACATGGTCGGTACATGGGCCAGGTGTTTCAATATATCATACTTCAGATCCAAAGGTCTACGTTTCCTAATAAGAACATGTGGTTTAATAGGTTATTTGGAAGTTGATGCTTTGGAATTTGATGCATCTTGTATCGGGATAGGAGTTGGGAATACTCTTGGAATTGGAAGATTAGACTGATTAGATCCATTTACTTGATGAGAGGAAGAAGATGGAACCTTCAACCGATCTTCCAGAATAATTGTGCTAGGGCTGAGTCTGCCTTATGTGGAAGAACATGATTGTTCTTGTTGAGCTCGTTGAAGGGCTCTACCATGAGTTTCTGCCGCATACACAGTTCTAGCAGGGGTAGAATTGGAATAGTGGCATTTGAAAGTTACAAGTCTGCACCTGTATCCTAAGCCTCTGTAACTTCCTCTGATTCCTCTGTTTGATACATGTAATTCAAGCTCATCATAATCGAAACTATGATTGTAATATGGATCTGTTAATTGAATCATATTAACATAACCGAAAATCAACTCTTCATCTGATAAAGACTCTGCCTGATTATCCGGTTTAGGCTGTGCCGTTTGGTGGGGTGGTGCCCGTGAATTTGAAGTAGATTGCATGAAGTCTGCCAGAGTCCAAGACAAATTAGGCTATGAAACATACTCATATTCTTCTGATTCTTTTTCTTTTTTTGAATCATGCCGTTTCATTTAGGATTATCCTTTTGATGAAGAGGGTTTTTCTGCGACATTCATGGATATAGGCACAATCAGTTTCTTCAATTGTGTTCGCAAAATGGCATGACTTCGGTTGATCATTTTTCTGACCATCCAATCAACATATTTCTGCGTATTTTTTCTTTTAACATCTTATCATTCGCCTTCTTCCTTTTGAACTGTAGCAGTAACACATACAACCTGAGCTGACAAACCTTTTAGTTTGACTTGTCCTGAGTCGACCATATTTTATAGGAGGTCTTTGAAGTCAAAACACTCCTGGATGGGATTCCCCAAAATTTGATGAAAGGGGAAATAGTTGGGATGGTCTTCATCTCTTTCCTTATTTGTCCTCTTGGGCCTTGTCAATTGAACCAAATTATTTTCCAGAGCTAAAATGAAGTAACCAGGAACTTTTTCATTTTGGAAAGAGTATGTTTTTCTCTGCAAATACTCAAATTGGTTTCATCTTTGATCTCTTTGATCGTATTGACAAAAATACCTCTTTTGTTGACTCTCATGAGGTGGATCCCTTCGAGAAGATGAATGTTTTGAAGTAGAAGTAGGTATTGGTGATTGTTTGAGCATAACTGTAGCAGTTTCTGCTTTACCCATTCTCCTTCCTAGAGCTGATGGAATTATATGAGCCTTATCCTTAGTCTTTATAAGAGAATATTCAATCTGTTGAGCAATTGATGTAAGGTCTCGAAACCCCCCTCTGTATCTCACAGGGATCTACGACGTGCGTAATTTGTCACACAGATTTTCCATAGAGACTGGAAACAGTTCTTTTTGAGGGAGTGCTAAGCTTAGGGAATATGTTAATCCTTTCCAGCGAGCAATGAAATATAAGACCCTTTCATTCTCCCTTTGCTTATAGTTTTTTAGATCAAAAACTGTTTTCTTTGTCAATGTTGATTTGAACTAAAGAAGGAATTTTTGGTGAAGATCCTCCCACCCGGTAATTGACTGGGATTGCAAGCTTGTATACCAAACAAAAGCTGGTCCTTGAAAGGTTCGCACGAAGAATCTAAGTTTCACTGCTTCTTGATGCTCTAGAGTTCCCATCATAGGATCGCAACAAGACGCGTAATGCATCAAATTCTATTCAGGATCACCTGATCCATTGAAAATAGAGAAAAAAGGGTTCCCAAAACATGATGCGGGAGAGATTGAATCTACCAATTCAGGGTAAGCTCTCTTTTCTGGTTGAACCTGTGCACGCTTCCCTTACATAGTCTTTAACCAAGCTGTTAATGACTCAATGATAGTTATTAACTTTTGAGAAACATCCGGTTGAACTTGGACTTGGGCAGGCGCAATTACTGTAGCTGGTACAAGTGTGGTGGATGGTGCTGCAACTGATGGTAGCACCCCCAATTGTTGTTGCACTTGACCCGTAAGATTAGACCTATGAGGGTGTACTGATAAAGGAGGATATTATTGATCCATTTGAGTATCCACAACAAATTCCTTTGACTGACTGACTCCAGCACGCTTAGGAAGATGACTACCCTGAAGTAGTTCTGCATTCATCCATCTCAATTCCTTCATTTCTTCCTCTTGTTGTGAAAATCTTTTCTCTATTGTGAGTGATTGTCCTTCTCCAAAGGAAGGGTATGTAACTTGATTCTTTCCTTTCCCCTTGTTGAATCTTTCATAGAGAGGGGAAGTGAGTTATTTTAAGGAACACCCAGATTTTTTGTAAGCCTTTGATTTCTTGTACGCACACCTTCTTCATTTGTGTCTGTGCGTACAACTTCTTGAGCAGGGAACTCTTCATCTGAGTCCCCTGAGTTAGCCTCATGTTCTGGAGGATCAGAAACAATGGCATTAATGACATTAATTGATTCATAATGCATCACATCCCTTCTATCAGTATTTCTGTGATATTGTCTTCTTCCATGCCCCAGACGAGACATTTCCTTCTGTTGATTTTATCCCTCAAGAACTTATTGGAGAACCGTAATTTGTAGATAATCTTCTGATAATTTGGATCTTAGTTCCTCTTGAGGCTTCTTTCCCAATTGAGAGAAGACTTACTTTCTTTGAGGAGGGTATTGATGATTTGAAAAAGTCCCGATTCCGGTGGACTGGGGCTGTTCATACTGTCTTTGCTCAATTCCTATAATCCTATTTGTTGATTCCGAGGATTGAGTCAAAAGAGTCCCTAGTCTGGCAATCTGGGGTGGCTCTTGACATGCTATGTTTGAGACTTTCTTGAAATATCTCCTGATCTTGCGGACCTTAGTCTGAAAATTAGCTGGATGCATCAATCAACATCCACTTTTATCACACAGCTCAAAAGAATGTTGGATGATTTCTGACAGTTTTGTCACTTGATGATGTGATTGCTCCATACGAGAGGCATGTTCAATATTCTATTTTTCTTGATGCAGGAGAAATTCAACAATCTATTCTCTGTATTCTTGATTTTGAGAAGAACTATTTGAGTCCTATTCTTAGGAAATATTTTGATTAAAAACAAAACCCATTGACTTGGCCGGCCTTGGGCAATAACATTACATGAGACCATTTTCAGCGGGCTTTTCTGACTGGAGAGCACAGTGAAATGTAGTGCTCCATGAACACCCCATCCTTTGACATGAATACCATCTGGGGCATTGGAAATTAACTGGCGCATTCTTCTTAGTGATCCAAGGCATGAACGTTGAAGGGCTCTCTACTGCTTTTCAGCCTTCAGATATCGAGAGACTGATAGAGATTCCAAATCAATCTGACATTGTAACCCTTATATTATCTAAACATGATTTTCATATTCATCATAAGATAATACATTCTTTTTCAACTGACAAAGAGTTTTCCATATGTTGAGACTAATGTCATGAATTCCATCGTTCGTCAAAATTTCTGGAAGGTCATACTGAGAGTCATCCAGAGGCCAAAACATGAATGGCACTTCACCTTTCTCTAGTTTTTTTTATCATTTTCAGCATTTTTTCTTTATCATTCAATAAAGATTCTTCTACCTGATTTTACCACAGCTGGTTCTTCCTTGTTGCTTCATTAGATTCAACAATATTGGTAGAGAGATCACTGATTAAACTAGAAGCTGCATGAATTAGGGATGGTTTAGAGAATGACCTACACCCTGGGGTATCTTCTGATTGAGAAAGTATTTCACCTGCTAGCGATGAAGCATCAGACATGACTGGTTTCACATTTTCAAGTGCCTCAAGATAAGAGGGATTTCGTGGCACTACATTGTCCACTGGAGCATTTTTCAGGAAATGTGCATCACTACTGTGGAGAGGACTTTTGCGGTGAAATTCATCATCATGGGAAGGAACACTATGGTGGGCTACAACAAAAGATGAGATCTCTCGCTCCTTGGTCTTCAGGCCATACAGAGGGTTCCTGTGGCTCCCATCTAAAGATGAAACTTCGAGATCGACCGAACTGTCATGAAGCAAGTCTTCATGAGTAAGCTTCTATTGAAGACCTTCATATTTAATGTTCCCACTATGGGGAAATGAGGGAGTAGAATCTTGGATTCTAATAGATAACTGTCTGAGGGCTTCAATAACTCCAGCATCGAGCAAGGCCTTGTTACAGATTGGCTCTTGATCTCTTGACTGTGCTGGGAGGGTCTGCTTCTTAGACGCCTTCTTACTCACTTTGGAAACCATTTTTTGAAGAAAGTGGCTGCTCGAAGCAGGTGTATGTGACTGATCAGGAGAGATGGCCAGGCTAGGATGACGATCTCCACTCAAATCAGGTGTATGTGCTTGACTTGGTTGTCCGTATGATATGGGGGAGTATGCCCCACAACCTTCTTGGACTGGAACAGATGTGTGTGTCTGTTTCAGAGTGAACTATTGATGTGTCACTCCATTGGTAGGGATAGATTTATGTGTCTTTCCCTGAGATGCTGCTGAAGCTGTTATAATATCCTGGAAAGAATCCAGAATATGAGTAGGGATTTGCTTCCCCTCTTTCACCATTGATAGAATATGCTTGGTGACTTTAGCTGTCGGAACGGGGATATACGTCCATTCCGTGCTTGGAGTAGGTGTTTGTTCCTGCTCTTGTCCTCCTTTTACTGTCGGTGAATCCTAACAGTACTCAAGTGTGGGGGTAGAGAGTTGAGTCTGCCTCCTATTTGTCGCCAAAGCATTCTGACTGACTTCTCTGAGTGCTACCAAGAGAGATTGTTGGTAGGCTTGATCAATACTAGTAGGTGTATGTGCCTGCTGATTTCACTTCACCGAACATGGTTGAGGAGATCCATCATATGTAGTCAGATGAGCCTTCTGACTAGCTGATGACGTATAAGAAAGTGTTTGTTCCTACCTATAGTACTCCGCCGGAATTGCCTGGCGGGATTGGCATGATGCTTCCAGACGAGTCAGCTGGACAGCGGAATTAAAACGGACGGGTGTGTGTTCCCGCTCGTTTCTTGCCACCATGTTAGGTTGGTGGACTTCTCCGGAGATGACAGAGATGAGAACCTGCTCACTATTGGCCGGATTTCGGCTCTAGTGATTCCTCTTGCCTGCTCGGGTTCGAGGAACCTAAGCTGAACGCCTGGAGTCGATACCCTCATCATGTTGAGGGCGCACTTCCGCATGATTCTAGAGGCGATTGTTGATAGGATCCCTTGGGAAGAACTCATGTCTCCTTGAATTAAGGCCCTGAGGGACCTGATCATTCACCTGCTCAGAATATGGGAGTGAATGGTGATTGCGTTCCGGGGATAACGACCTAAAACGGTTGGAGACGGTGGTTAGCACCGCCTGCTTCTTGATCGTTGGTCATCGCTGTCCAGATGACCAGGTTAAATTATTGACTTGGAGGGATTGTTGAGCGGCCTCCAGAGTCGGAATAGTACTGTTTTGATGGTACTTTTTAACCAGCGCATTTGATACCCAGTGTTGAAGACACTGAGTAGGTGATTTCATCCTCAGAGCGGACAACGATCCAGCAGGAGTAGCAGCAGTGGCATTTGTAGTAGAGGTTTTCACAGCAGAGGTATTCACATATATGAACTTAAGAGAAGCCATTCTGAAACTGCATAAGATCTTGGAAAAGAGTTCCTGTTTGATATAATAGACATAATCAAGATAAGTTTGGCCACTACATCTTTTGGATGAGAAAATGTGTTATTGATTGTTTTGTTGGACCTCTCATTGAGTTTTAAATAGGGGCCTAACAAATAAGAAAACCATCATTTTAACTTGGTTAAGGATTCACGTCGGGTTCACCATTTTTTGTTTCCCTCTAGAATTGGGGATGATCTCATTGATTTAAGATTCAAACATTCCAAGCAGTTTCTAACGGGTTTGTTCGCAGAACCGGAAACATCCAATGATTCCATATCCATTTGGACCTACTTTCCAAAGGTAGGAGCTCATTAGTTGTGGATTGATGAGGCTTAAGAATTCACCTTGGTCGAGAGGATGGGAGGTCGGACTCATCACACCTTTTTGAGGGGAATTATTCTCTACTCCTGGACTCTCTTTATAGATTTAAGTTATGTTCGTGAATCCTTATTACATTAACAAGTATAAAATGAGCTTTAATTTAGATATGAAAATCAATGATTGATATGTAGGAAATTTAGAGAATCATTTATATGTATTTGAGGTTCTTCATCAATAGAGAATCATCTATATTTTTTATAGATTCTTAGTCAATGGTATCCTTCAATACATAAAAGTCTCTTGGTCATTATGATGACCATACTGGTTTTAAAGACACTCAGTGGGGCACTTGAAGTTTATTGTCATTTAGAAGGACATTGATTATTTCAGAGTTGAGACCGTACCCGTAGATGGGCTACCTACGTATCATTTGTTTTGGAAAAGGAATCAGAACCCACATAGTTCGAGTAAGGGAGTATGATGTTTATGCATGATTGGTGGCTCAAAGAAAAATGTCATGATTACTTTTACACTCTAAGATCACATTAGTCATGCTTGGTGTGAGAAACAAGAGGTATTGGTGAAACCAGACAATTGTGTCAGGAAATGATGTGGGGCTTATATACGTATACCTTCCCAAATAGATTAGTATTAAGGTTTAATTCAGGGAAGAAATCCATGAACATGGTCTATAAAGGTATATGTGCTTCATGGAGATTTGGATACTCTAATCTTGGGGATTACTCCTAAGGAAGATGCCCAAGTTAGGAGGGGACTAATGATTGGGTTTTACTCCTGATAAGGAAGCCCAGATCAAAATTAATTAGGACAGGTCAAGAGAAATTAAGACTGGGGCTTACTCCTGAAAATTTGGCCCAGGTTAAAGGAATTTCATAATAAAGTGACATGGGGCTTACTCCTGAAAAGGATGCCCATATTTCAGACTAGGGATTACTCCTGAAAAGGAGTCCCTAGTTAAGTGAATTATAGTTGAGGCTTACTCCTAAGGAGGATTCCCATATTTGGGAACTTAAGACTTGGGCTTACTCCTAAGGAGGATGCCCAGATTAGGGAACTTTAAGTCTGGGGCTTACCCTTGAAGAGGATGCCCAGATTAGGGGACTTGGGGATTACTCCTGAAAAGGATGCCCATATTGATGAGGAATTGGGGCTTAATGCTAAGGAGGATGCCCATATTAATGATAATTTGGACTGCGGCTTACTTCTGAAAAGGAGGCCCAGGTTAAGGATTCTCTCATCTTAAAGGATGAGGTTTAATGAATGAACTCTCTATCTTTAGTGAAACAAAGATGTGTAAATCACTAGGTTTTGTGAGATGTTCCATGGAATTTTTTTCAGATAAAGATGTCAATCAAGAAAACATGCCATAAATGGATTTGAAGAGTGTCTCAAAGACTAAATCATGAATAAGGAAGGTGGAATGGCATAAGAGGGGTTAAATGGGTAGGAAGAACACCCAAAAGTAGAAGGGCACGCAAGTCCTGAGGGGTCGCTCAGGTACTGCGTGGGCTCGCAAGTCCTGGATGCGCACGTATACCTGCGTGGCACAGTGGTACTTGCACGATCCTTGACATGTAGAGTAATACTTGGGTGATTCTTGACCAAATCCTTTAGAATCATCCTGAGGTACTTCCAGAACAGTGGAACGTAAGTTTTAATGAGTAGGTAAGGAGGCGCACAAGTGTGTCCATTTCCCGTAAGGGTAAAACACTTAGGCATGCAAGTGTTAGTGAATTCTAACACTTAAACCTTATTCCTCTTGTTTAGACCTTCCATTATAGGTAAATAATTAACTTAGATGTGTTTGGAAGACTTGAAGAAGAGGCTTGGGCGATCAGAGCTCTGTATCTGAATTCTGGAAAAAATTCCTCCTGAAATGGGGGGCCCACAGGGTCTATTTATAGGCTGTTGAAGACCCTGGGCAGTTTTCAAAGAGGGTGCGCAAGTCACTTGCACAACCATTAGGTGGCGCGTAAGTGTACTTGCATGGCTGTACATGAACTTGTGTGGCCCATGTGCATTTGAAGCCTTGTTCATGCCTTTGTCGATTTTGATGTTTTCTTCAACGGATGAATCAATTTGTGCTAAGTAATTTCCATTTCCATTCCTTTAAACAATGTGATGAAAAGGAGCGTCAAAAGTGGAATATGGGAGACTTATAACCCAGTGCCAATACTTTTTTGATTTCCCCCTATAGGATGGTACCTTCTGAGTTGTGGGAGTTGCAGGTTTTTGTTGATTACTAGATGAAGAAGGTTTTTATCTGACTGAGTGCATTGCCATGTGGGGCTATAGTCTTATTCAAAAAAAGGCACATAGTGGTATCAGGATGTTCATAGACTACAGAAGGTTGAATCGGGTGATGTTCAAGAGCCATTAACCCCTCCTAAGGATCAAATACCTTTTGACTAGTTGAAGGGGTAATGTGGGTTCTCTAAGATCAACTTGTGTTCTGGGTATGAACGATTGATGGTGAAGGATAATGAAATGTTGATGAATTCCATTAGGTGATGATAATGTAACTTTGATTTTGTGGTTATGTCATTCCCGATTTTAAATTCCCCAACATTGTTCATAGGGCTCATGAAATCTGTTTTCTAGGAGTATCTGGATAGATTTGTAGTCTTGTTCATCAACGACATCCTAATATACTCAATATCAGATGAGGATCACGCTGAGCACCTCAGTACATTATCAGAGGTCATCTAACACCACCATCTCTAGGGGATGTTGTCTAAGACCATGTTCTGGATAAAAGACATGCACTTCCTTGGACACATGGTGTTCTAGTATGGAATAGAAATGGACCCAAAAATGGTCGAAGAAATTGTTTCATGGGAGGCACCCAAGAATATGGTAGATGTTTGAAGTTTTATGGGTATGGCATTATATTATTAGAGGTATGTTCCTAAAATCTATCGAGTTGTAGCACCTTTGACAACCTTGAAAACGATAGACTAGTCTCTCTTATGGAGTGATACATGTCGGGTAGATTTTAGATTTCTGAAGGAAAGGATGGTCAGTGCTTCAGTGCTCAGGTTTCCAGAGGAAAGGGGTTTTTTGAGGTGTTTTGTGATGCTTTTGGTCATGGAACGAGGTGTGTTCTGATGCAGCAGTGGGTAGTGATCTCTTATGGGTATAGGTAGTTACTTCCTCATGAGTGTAAATATTCCACCCATGGCCTAGAGCATGAAACAATAGTGTTTACGTTGAATTTTAGGGATATTACCTCATCGGGGAGCACAATGTGGTATTCAAAGATCTCAAGTGTTTGAGGGATATCTTTACCCAGTGTGATTTGAACATGAGATTGAGAAGGTGGGTGGAGTTTTTTCAGGACTACAACTTCATGATATCTTACACTGAAGGTAAGGGGAAAATTGTGGCCGATTCCTTGAGCAGGAATTCATTGAGGGAAACTGTTTGGGAATCTATGGATGGTTGGAAGGCTATGGAGGAGTTGGCTGGCTTGCACTTGGATGCAAGGGTGGATGGCGGTAGAGGCTGTCTATTTCAGATCAAATTTTAGTCCAATCTATTGCAATAGGTAAGGGATTCTTAGTAGGGAGACTCCGATAGTGAAGTGATGCATGATTGGGTTGACCAGGGCAATGCTCTGGAAGGGTAGGGGGTGGTCAGAGGATGGTTGGAATCAGATGCTATTTCATGGGATACTGTTTTTTCTAGAGGCAATGCATGAGAGAGTTCTTAATGAGTTACATAACTAACCCCTATAAGTACAACCAGGTGTTTTGAATATGTATCAGGGCCTGAGAGGGTTCGTTTTGGTGGTCGGGAGCGAATCCGGAAGTTATAGAGTTCGTGGAAAAGGGCCTTGTGGGTCAGCAGTTGAAGGATGAACACCATGTTCCAAGAGGTTTATTGTATCCTTTAGATATCCCTAAGTGGAGGTGGGATAAAATTACAATGGATTTCATCATAGGACTACCCAGTGTTTAACGAGTTTGTAATGCTATCTGGGTAGTGGTAAACTAGCTGTCAAAATCAGCTCACTTCCTAGTGATGAAGGAGTCAAGTGTAGTGGATTCCTTATCATTAATATACATGGATGAGTTGGTATTATTTCATGGAGTTCAAGGTCCATAGTCTCAGATTGGGATGCATGGTTTACCTCATGAGTCTATAGGGGATTTCAGCATGCTTTTGGCACCCATTACGCCTTAGCACCACTTCCCCCCACAGACAGATGAGAAGATATATATGACCATCTAGACATTGGAGGATATGATGCGGGAATGTGTTTTGTACTTTAGGGGTTCATGTGTATGACATTTTCTCTTAAAGTGTTTTCTTGCAATAATATATATCACTATAATATTGGCATGGCACCATTTTAAGCCTTGTGTGGGAGACTGTGTTGTTCAACCATGTGCTAGATAGAGGATGGGGAGTCATGTGTTCTTGGCCAGGAGGTGGTGTAGAGCATGACGAAGAATGTTCAAATTGTGTGGGAGAGTATGAAGGTATCTTAGGACTGGTCGAAGTCGTATGTCGATCATAGGAGGCGACCCTTGGAGTTTGGGGTTTGGGACCAAATTTTCTTAAAGTTCTCCCCACGGCGTGGGTAGTGAGGGTTTGGCAGGGGGTGTAAGATTTCTCCTCAGTTCATTGGACCCTCTGTGGTTTTGAGATGAGTTGGAGAGGTGGTGTATCAGTTGGATCTAACACCACCCCTAGAGAGGGTCCACAACCTCTTCCATGTATCGTAGCTTCATTAGTATATACATGATGTCTCCCACATCCTCAACTGGGGAGAGTTGGATATCGAGGAAGAAGTGGTGTTTGTGGTGAAACCAATGAGAATTGAGGATCATTAAGAGAAGGTTCTTTGTGGGTTAACCATTTTCTTGGGTTTTGTGTTGTTTAGTCATGGTGGCCATGAGGAGAGTACCTAAGAATAAGAGGCCCAGATGCGTGCCCAGTACCCTGAGATGTTTTGATTTTAATTTTCTATTGCTTGTGCTTTTAGGTGGTGTAATTATTGACAGTTCTTGCTATGAGATATGCTATTTTCATTTTCCATGATTGTGTGTGAATTTCCTAACTATGGGAAGCGGAGGACCTAAAACCTAATCAATATTCATGAAGTAGGATGTGATTAAACTCATGCATGCGAGTCTGTGTCGTCCAAAGATGATAGTTTCTTGACATGGGAAATGAGAATCCCTAATTCATGGGTCTAGAGAGTGTGACCATTATATTTTTTAATGGTTACATGGGTGATATGGGTGATAGTGTATCCATATATTTTCAGGAGATATATGTCAGAGAGGTGTTCCTAGATGTAGAGGATTTGTTCTAATCTAGGAACAACTCGGTGAGCATTTTCCTTGATAGGCATCTTATGAGGTGGTTGTTTAGACCCCTCTCATTTCTTTGGGTTTACTATTAATTATTGTGGACGAGAATAGTCTGATTGGAATCTGATGTAATGGACTTAACAATCTTGGTACATTAATCATTCGAATCTTGGTGCTTGTAGTGTCCTGCTTGCTAGGGGTGAGTCCGGAGGGCGTCGGTGTCGGTGTTGGGGTGTCACCAATTAGTGTGTTACCGATCCGTGTTGTACCCAAATGGTGCCACAAAGGGTTGTTAGGGTTTCTTTTCTGAGTCTTCCTGTAACATCACCTTTTAAGACATAATAAATAATCTCATGAGTTTTAAGGCGATGTTTAAGACCATAAATGATATTTAAATCCCAAAAGAGTCGGGAGACCCTTGACCTACTAAAACATGTGTTGTTTTTATGATTTCCAGACCCTTTCCACTTTTCCAATTTATTCCCTCTTGCATGTTTTCTCCGTTTAATGTATATATATCAACTCACAACCATCGTATGGTCTATCTTCACTATATTTAAGGATAATTATTGAATCTAAATTTATTCCATCATGTGTATCTTCCCTAACATGGTATTAAATCACGATCTACCTTTTAGGCACTTCATGATTGTGCATTGCGTAACTCTAGTATCAACCCTTTTATCACACTGATATCTTCTTATTCCATTGTATCATTCAGTTTCTCTTAGTGAACTTGGATACTTGCATCTAATAAGAATCATGCACTTATTTTGGAGCCCTCCCCGCTCAACCATCAAGTAATCATAGTTCTTCCTCTTCAAGTCACGCATCACCAGTTCTCAGTGCCAGGAGAAAACATCAATTATTGATTATCCAAGTAGGGATTTTTCATTTATCACTTTTTACTATGCATCATGTGGGGTGGGTGTGATAAATTTTCCCTCAAGACATAGATGAAACCAATCATTAATATAATTAAAAAACATATTTTTTTAAAAAAAATAAGAGGGGTATGAAGAATTATGATGTTTGATATGTTATACCTTTTTGGGTTATCAATTGTACGAGCTTATGTACACTAAAAATAATGGTTGTTGGTGGTCCTTTATTTTGAATCAGTGAAGCATTGTTTTTTTGGATAATCTTGTGATTCAATGGATATAGCATGGAAACTGGTTAATCATGTAAAATTGCTTAATTAAAGGGATGCCCGATAAATAAGAGCCCATGTTTGATCAAACCGATAAACCAAAAAGAATAAAGGAACATAATTAATTGATTGGATAAAATATGAAGGCTTCCCTGATCTATTTTGGTGACATTTATGGGTTCTCTCTTTGATGCCATGTGTCTGATGGTTGTGGGGTGATGTGGTTGGGAATGTAACCCTTGGATGAGAGGTTACAAGTTTATAATTCAGAGTTAGTGTGGAGTGTGAAGCCTATATGTTGGGGATTTGTTTGGTTCTAGAAGTTCAAGGGATCTCATAGATCCCTTTTGATGTTGTGACATTACAAGAGAACCGGGTGTGAATACTTAAATTTCACAAGGATATTACTTTCAGTTGTTGTACTGGATTTTGGCTATGATTTTTAGTTGACCAGTAGTAGAGGAACACCATTAAATGGAATTAACTAAACATTATAACTATAATGGGTATGATGGGGAACTATTACTTTTTTGAAAAGAGTTGTGTTGTGGTTGTGGTTGTTGCATATTTGTGCATGTAGGGATAGCTGCAAGAGAGATAGTGTATGTGATGTTTTCTTGTTTTGGATATATTAGGTTGGGATGAGTGATTATGTACCTATATTTATAAGATTTATTTTCTAGTCTTCTTATATGAACCCCACCCATGTTGAGAAATTCGTGTAGAACACCCCCATATCAAGGGGGAGGGAATTTTCTCAAAATTCTTATGAGTGGAAGGTTATTAGATCATTTCTGCTCCATCTCCCGGGTAGCCCACGATTATTCGGGCAGGAAGTGACGACCTAAAGTTTACTATGCCCCAAGACTCTTCATTCATGGTGTGTTATGGTGGTTATACCACGTATTTTTTTTGATAGGTTTGTTTTCCAAGTCTTCGAGATGAGGTCCGGGTGTCTTCAGGAACGGTAGTGGTTGTTATGACCTAGGTGTCTGCGGGTGTGGTGGTTGATATAGTGGCCCAATCATCTATGGGTGAACTTATGTGTTGTTGTGGTGGCCCTTGTGTCTGTGGGTGGGATGTGTGGTGGTGGACCATAAGGTTGTTCTGGTGGAGGGAGTGAGACTGTAGTGAGACTTTTGGGGGTGGTGTGAAGCGTAGGATGTCAAAATTAACTAGTGGGAAATTGGTGAACGACACCCAAATATCGATGTGCTATTACTATTACCTTAAATGACTTTAATTATTTGGGGAGTGTGTCATTGTGAGGCTAGGTTAATAGTTTCCTTGCTTGTTGTTTTGGTTATCTCTATTTCTCAGGGTGCATTTGAATGTATCCCCACTTATGCACGACTGATTTTGGTTTCCCTACTGAGTATATCTGTATACTCACCCTACATATATAAAACTACATTCAGGTTTCTCTGAGGAATTTTAGGACCATGTTGACCCTTACATGATGGGATATCGATAAAGTTTTCATTGCTTCTTTTCTTTTCTTTTGGTACTTTCCTTTGGAGTTCTTGTACTTGTATCACTTTATTTTGGACATGCTTATGGGAATGGACTTTTTTTGGATTTAGTTTTACTTTTAGTTGTTGGAGTTTATAGGAATTCACCACTTTATCTCCCGATATTGTTTATAAAAAGGTTATTGTATTACATATTACGTGATATTCCATACACTTGGTGCTAGTCGCAACTCTAGAGCCTATTGAAGGTGGGACTCAAGGGTTATTATCTTTCCTTCAACATAAAGAAGGAACGGTATGTCAGTTTTTTGTCGCATCCCTCATCATGTTGAAGGTTGGTCCTGATAGATATTCTATATCATAAAGATTAACTGCTATTAAAAAATACTACTTACCTCATCAATGTGTTTTGGATAAACCACCAATTTAAGGAATCTATGTGGGAATATGTTAACGCAATGAGGAAATAGTATCTACAATTTTTTGTACAAAATTAATGGAAATTAAATCGATAAATTTATTTTATGGGGGGGTGGGAGAAGGTAGAATTTAAATTCCCGTGATTTTATTAAATATTTTTTAATATATTTAATTTCTTTGATAGCTTCTATTACACACAACACCAATTTTTAAAAAACGAATATATATTATTAATATAATTATTTAAACATGACCATTATAAACTATATGTTGAAATTGGAGGTAGGAATATGTATAAAAAATTATAAATATTAATTATAATTATTTTATATAAAACAAATAATGATAAAAAATTACTTAGTTTCCAATAAAGTATTTATGTGTATAAAATTCTACTTCTAAGAAAAAAATGTTTTTGTTACTTTTAATGAAAATAATAATAGAAATAGTATTTTTATAATTTTTAAAAATCATTTCTAAAAAATTAAATTAATTTTTTTAATCTAAATGTTAAAATTATCTTTGAGTGAATTTTTCAGAATTTTTTGAAAACAAATATATGATAAATAGAAAAAAATACTAGTTTTATTTAAAACTGCATTTTCATTTTAAGAATGTAGAATAACAATTTTATTTTAATATGGTTTAAGGTAAAAATTAGATAAAATATATATTTATTAATCTAATTTATTTCATTAGAATTATTTTCATATTTAAATTTTATATTAAAAATTTCTAAACTTTTGAAAATATTCTCTTTGGAAAATGGATTTTTCATCGCTTATGAGGGTTTAATTTTAAAATAAATTTTAATTTTTATTGAAATTAATTTTGAAATATTTATTACAAATTTTAATTAGTATTACTAATTATTAATTATAATTTCCAATATTTGTTTTATGAAAATTAATTGTAAAAACAATAAAAATTAATTATCAAGATTAAAGTTAAAACTGGTTTACGAGGTGTTAAACTAAAATGGTAAGTGATTAAATAACATATAAACATGTCCAAATCCAATTTGTTTTACATATTTTGACCATATATGATATAAAATTTGATAATGATCCATCTTGAATAATTTTTCCATTTTTAAAATGTGGTTACACATTTTTTTAAAAAACATTTCAAGAGTGTCCTCTCCACCACTTATAAAAGGCCACCCCTCTTCACTTCTATTTAAACGTCCATGAAACTTTGGTTCTTGAAATACTTACCCAAATAAATTATTTAATTCACTACTATACTCTTAGATGTATTATTTTTATTAGGAAACCCTCATATTAAGGCATTAGGTTTAAACCTAAAGAGGTTATCTGGAGACGAGGTAATCATTTTAAACATATATTTTTTTTAATTTGTTTTTCCAGTATAAAATATTATTCAAATATAATGACATTATAAAACTATTATATCATATATAATGAGAATTTTTTATGTTAATTTAATGGATTAAAAGAATCTATTCTTCCATTAAGTGGGAAACCAAATCGTCGATCGTGTGTACGATGACCTACTGCCACACGGATTGATGAAAATCATTTTCCATCACCACCTATAACAACAGGATATAATGATTTATTTAACACAACCAACCAAACACACAGACATATATATTATATTTATGACATAATTATACACAATGAATTATAATATCACATATAACATCTTACTTTTTATTCTATGGGAATACAATGATGTCGCTCGTATATATAACAATATACCGCCTCGTGAATCAATGTGATTCATTATTCAGATATTGTTTAAATGTATGGTAATGAAGATAAGTGTAATAAAAAAAATGGTATATATATGAAATAATAATTATCCCCTAATTTTAATATATTATTTACCTTTCTTTCAATTTATCCACAATGAAAATGGAAACAATGTTCATACGTACGTACAGCCTACGAATTCAATTAATGGTGCAATTCCTTTTCTATATTTTACATTTATGGATTAACCTAAATTCTAATATAATTAATATATATTATAGTTATACTACTATTATTTAAACTATAGATATTATGGAACCATTATCAATGTAAAATGTTCAAAACAATACCAAACCAAAACAAACCTAAAAAAAAGTAGTTATTACATGAAACATGATTTTAATAAGGAACAATTATTGAAAGAGTAATAAAAGGTAATACATAAATAATATATTTTATTATACATATTATTATGTTTATTAAATAGACGAATAATAATAATATTTTTTTATACAGTTGGTTTTAACATTAATAAATGATGTCGAGACATCTTATAAGGGATTTTCATCTCACTTTTATTTTTGTGGGACACAAGCCTTATACACCGCTAGTTTATTTTCTATGGTGTATATACTACCAATGAATGATTTTCATGATGCTTATCATCATAATTTTGGGATATAAATATCTATTTTATTTCCATTATTTCATGGGGCCTATCATTCTAAAAAAACCAATGTGGTAAAGGTTTTATGTTACAATCTTGTTATTTGTCAAGATTTTATATTACAATTCTTGCAATAATGAGATCTTATGCTCCAACTCTCAAAAAACTCATAAATATATATTATCCTATAGTTATGTCATAAAAATAAATTATTTTGTTTCATTTTTATCTCTTTATATACACAAAATTTTATTATAATATTTTTAAGGAAAAATCGTATTTATTCCTTTTTTTTTCTAAAACTATTTTTCTTCCATATAAAAGATTTTTCAAAATGTTTTGAAAAAGGTTTTAATATTATATAATGATTTTTTAAATAAATTTAAACCCATGTTTTATTTTTTAATCAGATTTAATGGAATCTCTCTTTGATTTTCCAAATGAGGTAGTATTGATATTTTACTAAAAAAATTTGAATGGAATATTTGTTTTAGCGTGTGTGGAATGAATAGAATTTTCCTGCAAAAAAATCACTCAATTATTTTAATATTAGATTACATGTTCTGATGGTTAAATTTTTTTAAAAAATTTACTTAATATTTGATAAAATTTTAAAATTCAGTGGTTTGATATGAAATGAAAATGATATTTTCCTCAAGAATGTTTTAATGATATTTCATTAATTTATATTATTCAATAATGACAATATTGGTTGTTGCATATATTTTACTTGGGATACGATCTAATGGTACAATACATATTATCTATTTGGAAGATTTTTGTGTGTGTTTATAATAAAAATATTTTCATGAAACATATTCATTTTCCATGGTTTATGCTATGATGAATTGATTAGATGATTATGAAACCCATTTTTTTCTATGGTTTATGCTATGATAAAATGTTTATAGAACCCTTTTATTTTATTATGTTATGAAATGATGAATTTTTTATGATATTGTGGCATATATAGGTATGGTTTTTATTATGTGATGAGTGGTACCTATATCAAATTCCAATGCATTGGTTGATGTTTTATATATCATGATATGATGATGGGAAAAAGATGATGTGCTTGATCTACTATGGGAAAATTACCGATGTTCTTGATCCACTATGGGAAATATGTGATGATGTCTAATCTATTATGAAATGGTAAACAAGTGTTTATGACACATGTGTTTTGATTTTATGGTCTGAGATGTTACCCTGGAGATATATAATGGTATTTATACATTTGATGGCGCCGCAATTTTATAACATGAACTTCTGATTGGTGATATATTTTTGATGATTCTTCACTCTTAAGGTTCTTGTATTTAGAAATGATAATGTTTTATTGAATGTATCATGATTAAAATCCACGATATATTATGTTGGAACAATTTATGTCATATTTACAATCGTATACAATTCTTCTTATACCATGATTTTACATGATCATCGATTTCTATCTTCCATGTTTACCCTTACTAAGCATATAAGTTCACCACTTTTTAGGTTTTTTTTTCAACATGTTATGATGAAAATTTTAAGTAGGGTAGGTTTATAAAGAGTACATAATGTGAAGATATTTGGGAGATATGTTGAAGATCTTTCCTTAAATTGCAATATTATGTTCCTAGTCTCCAAAGACACTAAACCTTTACGGTCTATTAGCATGTATTTGTAATATGTATTGAATATTCATAAAAATGATATAACATTTATGTATGTAGATCCTAGATTTTTGTAGTTAGGAAACTATATTAGTATAAATTTATCTAACCATTCATTTAAATGACTCATAAGAAATCAAATGTAGCTTAGCAGTAATTTTTATAAAGTTTCTTATCCTTATCAACTTGGAACGAAATATAAGTAAAGCTTTACATCTACAAGTGATTTTTCAACTTTTGATGATTTATAAATAGTGCACATGGATTTATTTAGTCTGACACAAACTAAAATTATTTGAGGAAAATAATATGTATATATTTTGACTGATTATTACACTATATATACATGGGTCCAATTTATAGAGAAAAGTTCTAAATCATTTTTTCTGTTTTAAAATCACTGTTTCTGGTGTTAAAATAGGAAAACGGGCTCACATTAGTATCTATTCAAAGTGGTCATGTTGGAAATTTTTTAAATATGTATGATGAATATTATGTTTGTAAAAAATTTATTATATATAACTTCACATATCATAGAACACCTCAACATAATTGTGTAGTTTAATGAAGGAACATAGTTCTTTCATAAATTACTAGAACCATGTTTAGTAAATACTAAATTGCCAATATTTTCTATTTTGAAACTATTATTACATCATTTAATAATATAAATTTATTTTTAATTAGGCATTTTATGATGAAAAATTTATATTATTTTTGGTCAGGATGAAATAAAAATTCTTTGTTAATTCTTTTTTTTGGATACATATATTCATTTTGAGTACTAAAGATAATTGACATAAATTTTATCTAAAACCAAGGAATTATGTTTTCTGGTTTTTCTAAATCTAGTAATACTAATGGTATTTTTAATAACATAAGAAGCACTGTTGTGGAGACAATTTATTTTAAATTTGATTAAATTGGCCAATTTTAAAATACCTAAAACCATATCTTTGGATGAAGTTTTAATAAAAAAGTTACAACCCCTGATGTAAAATTAATGACATGGAAGAATAGTTTAGGAAACAATTTCTGAAGATATACATGTAAAAGAAACTAAACCTATTGTTGAAGAATAACATTTTATAAACCTAAGAAATAATAAAATATTAAGGAGTCTTCTTATTGATCATATCATTGGTGACTTAGATCAATCGGTCATAACAAAAAATTAATTAAGAAAAAAATGTGAACATATTTCTTTTTAATCAATATTTTATCTTAGGACACATGATGAGGATTTAGGGGATAAATATTTGATTAATACAATATATTATGAACTCAATGGGTGTATTTGGAAAAATTTTTGGGCTTTGGTATAGAGTCATAAAGATTTTCATATGAATAGTGTAAAATGGGTAGTTTGGTAATTCCTTGACCCTAATTACCAAAAGTTTGTGCATTTTTACATATCATTTTCATGATCACAAGAGATTCTGTCTTGAATGACCGATTAGATTATTAGCCTTTAATATAATAGATACATACATAATTTTTTCATTACTTCATGAAATAAAAAAACAACAAAATTGTGCCCCTTTGAAAACACTCATATCCTTTGGCCTATCCATGCAGGTTAATCATAATATACATCTTCGTATCCTGGGAAAAAGAAAACATAAGAAAGGGGTGATCTCATATGGTTAGTAAAGATAACAATATAGAAGAAACTGTCATAAATAAGCATATATATTTAAGGAAATGTATAAGACAAAATACAATCCTTTTAAGCATAATATTCAACAAAATATGGCCAAGATAAATCAAATAATTCAATTTAATTATTCCCATGTATATCCTACTAGTCAAATAATCACATGTAATATCTATATCTAATTTAATAATTATAGAATGCATAATGTCGGACATCATAACCACCTAGTCAAGGCCTTGTTCCAAGACGAAAAATAAAATTTTGTTAAGGCCTTGTTCCAAGACACTAGTTTGTCTCATGAGACCTATCGATTAATCGAGGATCTATAGTTAGCTCCACCCGTCATTGACTAATTCCAATGCATGCGTCATATGTAAAGGTTGAAAGATAACATAAACATTCGTATTGAAACTAGCATAAAAAATATTAATACTTTAACTATAAACCATGAATGGTATAAAAATAACACATCCACAGTCAAAACATATCTCAAAAACTTCTATACAATATAGAAGATTGTATCATAATAAATACACATCAAACAAGTGTAAAATACATAAATGGATGTTGAAATAGATGAAATCAAAACTATTTGATGGAAAAATATCTTTCTATTTTGAAATCATTTAAAAGTCACAGAATTATAAAAGAAAAAATTTATTTTGAAAATATTCTTATAATCTTGTAAGAAAAGCTTCAATGGTGTTATAATAGAGGAAAATATCTGCACCCACCGTATAAGTTAAAAAAACATTTTTACCTTAATTTTTCGAAAAGGTCTTAAAGTTCGTTGTTTAGAAAAAGATAGAAATATTCCATTCAAAACTTTTAATAAAAATGAATACAAGGGTATATATGAAATTAAACCATATTCTAGGAAATCATACATTTTTTTTGAAATACATTTTTATGAAACACAGATGTGGATGATAAAGAAGTCCCAGTAGATACATACGTATAAACAACCTCGAATAAATATAGAGATTGTAAAATTTTACATTACCTTGTACTTTTCCTTACTCTAGGGTACATTATCCTCTTATTTAATAGTGAAATTAATTTTACTAAATTATAAAATAACCAATACATAAATATGATATCATATGTGATCTTCTAATATTTCTTGTTAATAATATTTCAGTAGTATCATTGTTTCGTGTGTTAACAGATTCGTTTTCATTTATATATTTCATTACATAAGTCATGTTTGTTATGGATATGGTGTATTTGATTCATATACATAAGGAAATTATGTTCTTAAACATTATTTTTAATTCTCAAATCAAAATTATTCTCGAAAGGTTATGATAGGGATTGAAATCTCATCGCGTCATTGAGACGGTAAGCCGTACGTGCACACGAGCGACAATATCATTTATTGATGGGGAAATCATTTGTTATTTGATATTATATCATTTATAAAAAATCATTAACCTGTTATATTTATTATTTAAATTAATTATTAATTATTATTGTTCACATCCAAATAATGACGTGTTGAATAACAAACTAAACCACAACATGGAGATGGTAAGACGAACGTACACACATACGGTGACTTTTTCATTCGTAGAATGGATAAAATAATGAATATGGTTATACCATATTTATAATAATATCATAGTATGTAGAAGTTAGTATAGTTATTATTTTGGTATGGAAATAACAAAGAAAGGGGATGTGGAAGAAGAAAAGAACATTGAAAGAGGTGATGAAATTACTACTTCTTCTACTGGTGCTTCCTTTTGATTTGATCGAAAGGGCTCCTTAGGTCGGATTTTTGATAAAAGTAAGGCCTCTAAGTTTATGTGCGCGTACTTGGGAGGATATTTTAGCAGTGTTTGGATGAGACAAATGGATTTAGAGGTGTGATTTTTAGAGAAGGAGATGTACCCTTTTCTAAGAGAAGTGAGGGTCACTTTAGAAAAAAAATGAAATATTAAATTATTATACAATAATATTTAGTTTATAATGTCTCTAAAAAGATTTATTTCTAGGATAAGGTGGGTATGGATCTAAAACCATTCATCCAATAGGTTTTAGAGAGGTTTAGGTTACCATATTAACCTTATCTTTTAGATTTATATCGTAGTCAAATAGTTCAACTTTTACAATGTCTTCTTGTATTTTTATATTAAATGGTTAATAAACGTACTATAAAATGACAAGAGAACCCCAAGTGGTTCATTAAGCATATAAATAATATTAAATAATTCCTTTTTCTAAACCTTATAATTTTATGAATATTATATCATTTAATAATATATTATTTGTTTTAAAAAATCATTTTTGTCAATTTTCACACTATTAAGTATTTGGTTTTTTGTAAAAGCCATGATAACATGATTACTTTAAAAAAAATTAATTAAATAAATCTTAGCATGTCATATGAAACAATAAAATTATTTTAATACATCAAAAGTTTAAATGTACATTTATTTGGATATTTATAATATAAACTATTTTAATCAATCATTTATAAGGTAATTATTGCATCAGCATTGTGTCTTAAATAAATTTAATTATTTAATGTCTAAAATTTATAAATTAAATATGACTATGTATGAAGAATTTTTATCTTTATAATGAATATTTATAGTCGAAATTACTTTATGTATAACCCTATTTTAAAAATGTTTTATTTATTAAAATTTGAATTTAACACTTTTAACTCTTCATTAATTAAAATAAAAAATAATGTTCTAATCAAATCCAAGTGGATCAAAGAGGATAATATTTTATTCCTAAGGTTGATTTTGGCCGAAATACACTTATCCAATTGAATTATGACATGTGTTAGGGTAATTATAATATCATTTTTATCTTTAATTAACCGATTTAATTTTAACCATTGCAAATAAAATCCAAAAGTTACTATTCACCAAAAATTAATTTCATCTTATTGAGACACATATTACATACTGATGTCAACTGGCCTCTCATTTTTTTGAAATTCAATTTACAGAAGTGGTAAAATTTCGTTTTAGGCAAATTTGAAAATGTCCCTTGATGGTGGGTAAAAGGCGTTAAATAGTTCAATAAAATATTATATATATAATATTATTATAAAATGACTCCAATGATTTAAATTGGACCAACATAGGATTATTATTTTTTATCTATTTTATATTTAATACCAATTTAAATAATAATAATAATTATTTAAATAAAAATATGGTTTTTATGTAATTGGCAGTATTTTTCTCTATTCATCAAAAAATGAATGTTTTCAAAGAAATACAAAAAATACACCTTAAGATAATTTTGATATTCCGAATCCAAAAATTATGTATATTTTATCAAATTAATTTTTTTGGAATGTCTTATATAAATTTTATTATTTTTTACAAAAGGTAATAAAAAGTAGATCTTTTAAGAAAACAGTTTTTCTAAATATATAACTATTTTCATGAAACATATACATTTCATTATAAATATGTTTTATTTATGTGAAAACAATAAAAATAAAAATAAAAATTTTATTGTTACTATTCATATCACAATATATAATTGATAAATAAATATATCGTTTAAATAATTATAATACTAATATGCTGTTTTGCCGAAACTCAATATTGCGTATAACGCAAGGCAAGTCAGTGTTGCGTGCAGTAAAAGCTACTATCTTATTTTAAATATATAACATACTATGAAATCCTGGGGTATTTCAATCTACCCTCTTTCAATAAATTGCATCCTCACAATTTTAAATTATTCTTAGAAAATAAAAGGTTAAAAATAGAAAATACCTTTGTGGAAAACCCACAACAGAAATAGGGTTAATAAAAGTTAGTATTAATAAGATGCAATGAGAATTGAAAAAGTCACCACCATTTTATGATTTTGAAAAATCGAACATTTAGTGGAAATTGGAGACACATAATTAGAGGAAAACATAAATATTTATTAGAAGTGATTTAGGTCATTAATCACAAAAAAGTAAACAATAAATAGAAAACTGAGGGCCTCAAAGCCAAAAATCTAGGATTACTTAAAATATCATTGGTTCATAAAAACATAAGGTATTAGGATAAGACATTTTTTGTTTTAAGATCCTTTCCATAAAATTTAAGAATTAATTTCTTCATAGAATATGAAAAAAATACTTGACAAGCTGAGTCCCATCCTTCAACTAATATCTACAACACCCTAGTCTTTTACTCCAAAAGATAATAGAACACAAAAAATTATATTTATCCTAATCTTATAGGGTTTTGAAAAAAATGAATTTATAATTCATCTATCAAATCATTAAAATAATGACATTATAAAAAACCAAGAAACCCTATAGGCCAATGGTCGGTGATGCACCCTTATTGCCCATCGGTTGCGGGTTCATGTCTCACGGACTTACCGAACGTGATAGGTTGTCGCCCAACCTTTGATTTGTCCTTTTTATAAAAAAATCCCAAAAAATCATAAGAAAGGTTTTAACATTAAACCATAGTATCCAATGTACATATTATTACATTTCATCCTTTAGAATTATCCAAAATACTTGTTTTAAAACTCATACTCCTAAAATTTATAAGGAAGGTCAACAAAACATAATGAAGATCTCTTTTTCGCACAAAATAACATGTGAGTACCTTCATCGATTATTCTCTTAAAACATTATAACACCCTGAATTACTAGAAAAACTTAATGACTAAATTTATTCTAACTTATTTCATATAAAATACTAGACATATTGTTTATATCCAAAATTTTTGAATACTCTAACAATTTTGGAATAATAAAACCATTAATTAGTTCCAAGATAGTCTGGAATATCCAATATATTTTTTCAAAATTAACCTTCTCTTATTCCAAAATCACTACCTTGGTATCAAGTTGATATTATAGTTTATCTTTCCTTTATCCATGTACTTTCCTAAAAAATAACTTGCTGTTGAGTTACTTTTTTTGTATCATAAAATGTCAAATACTCAATGAAATAGTATTTCAGTACAATCCTTATTTATTTCCATAATTAATATAACCATTATATCATTGATACAACACTCAAATGACATAATTTATTAATAAAAAAAATAATAACACTAATTATTCCTCTTAATATGTGGTAGTATCATAACTTGATTATTATCCAATAGCATCATTGTGGGTATACTCTGATGATTGGGAAATTGATTTGTGTAGTGTCCCAACTCCTTATAGATAAATTATTGTACATTTGAAACCTTTTTCTTACTATTTTAATCATGTATTTGGTGTCATTTTCTTCCACACTTATTAAAAACTCCCATTCCCTTATAACAATTTGCAAGGTGATTCTTTTAATAGTTATCACATATGTAAAAATCCTTATTTACCTTATTCCATTTATCCATATTTCTCTCTACCATCCTTTTCATCTTTGGATTCCCTTCATATCTATAGTAATTAAATAATTCCCTATTTTTTTTAATAATACATGATACTATTTCTCCATATGATTATAATACATGGAGATTGTTTCACTTCGAAATGTTGGCTTAAGACCATGAGATATATGATCCTTCTTACACATTGGATCATGCATATTATTGGAGTTATCATTCTTTCTACTGGGAACTACTTCAAAACAATGGAATACACTAGGTTTGTTTATGAATCGCAATACATAATTCCATATTTGTAAAATACTAAATGTAAATTGAAAAGTTTATTAATATATCCATAATCCTAAAAAAAATATTTTATTTGAGGAGGTATTAACCCATAAATCCTTAAAAATGTATTTTAATGGAAATTTGAATTATACTAAGCATATCCCCCAGGAGTGTCGTAACCAAAAACGCAGCAAGGCCTGTTGTCGTGTACAAGGATACCGTGGGTCAAGCATGAAACTCCTTGTCGGAGTTTTCACTCCTATGTACATTTATACCAGAGCCACCTCTACCCACTCATATCCAGAGAGGGTTGTATTACTAGGAATATATATATATAATATATACATTAACAAAATTCATGGAAGTTAGTATATATTAATCCTCAATATCTTTCTTAGGGTAATGTTCTCTAATCAGAGTATTTCAAAATCTAGTTTCTAAGGTTTGTACTAGACTTCCTCTGATTCCGACTATAATGCCCCGACCCTAGTTACCCAGAGTCGGTACATTATTACATAACATTGAAATTATCACAAGATATCATTTCAAGAAAGAAAGATCAGTTTAGTAGCCTTCTAAGTACTAGATTCCTATATAAGTTTTACATTGCATCATTAAATAAAAAAACAACATCATATTTTACCCTATGAACACACTCGTATCCTTTGGAATATCCCTATTGGCTAATCAAAATATACTTCTTCACATACTAGGAAAAAGAAAACATAATAAAGGGGTGACCTCAGATAAATAGTAAGGATTACAATATAGTAGAAAGTATCATAAATAAGAATAAAAATTTAAGGCAATGTATAAGTCTAAAAAACAAGCCTTTTAAATGTAAACTTCAGAAAAATATGGAATAGATAAATAAAATAATGTCATTTACTTATTCACGTGAATATCTTACTAATAGAATAATCACATGTAATATAAATATATAATTTCATAATTATGGAATGCATAATTCCTGACATCAAAACCCCATAGTCAAGGCCTCATGCCAAGACTAAAAATACGATTTTGTTAAGGCCTTATTCCAAGATATTAGTTTGTCTCATGAGACCTACTAATGCATCAAGAAGATATAGTGGGCTCCACCCATCAATTACTAAGTCCAATGCATTTCTCATATGAAAAGGATGAAACATAACATAAACATTCTTATGAAAACTAGAATATAAAATGTTTATACTCTAACCATAAACCATTAATGGTATAAAAATAACACATCTACAATAAAACATATCACCAAACCTTAAATACAATATAAATTATTGTATTATAATAAATCAACTTTAAACAAGTGTAAAACCCATCAAAGTATGTTGACATAGTTGAAATCAAAACTATTTGAGAGAAAATATCTTTCTATTTTGAAATCATTTAAAATTCAACTAATTATAAAAGAAAACAAATAATTTGAAAATATTATCATAATATTTTAAGGAAATATTCAAAGGAGTTATAATGGCGTAAAATATCCAAACCTTCCATATAAGTTAAAAAAAATTCTTACCTTAATTTGTAAAAAATGTCATAAATCACCTTGTTTGGAAAACGACAGAACGATTCTTTTCAAAAAAATTTATAAAAATTCAAACAAGGGTATAAATGGATTTAACCCATATTATAGGAAATAGTAAAATTGTTCTAAATTTCATATTTATGATACACAGCTATGGATGATAAAGAAGTCCAAGTAGATACATACGTATAAACAACCTCAGATATATAAAGAGACAATAAAATTAACCCTTATCTTGAAATTTTCCTTATTAGAGGTTTTTTAACCTCCTGTATAATAGTTAAATCATTCTCATTAAATTAAAGAAGAACCTATACATAAATATAATATCTTATATAATCTTATAATATTGATTTGTTAATATCATTTCAGTAGTATCATTGTTTTGGGTGTCAATTGATTCATTTTACTTTATATGTTTTTCTACGTAAGTCATGTTTGTTAAGGATATGAGGAATTTTATTCTTATATAGAATGATTTTATGTTATTAAACCTTATTTTCAATTATAAAAAGAAAATTACTTTTGAATGGTTGCGATGGGGAATGAAATTTCATCACGTCGTGGAGTCGGTAATTTGTACGTACGCATGAGCGACTATATCAGTATATTGATGGTGAAATCATATGTAAATGTATAGTACATCATATATAAAAAATCATTAAAATTATATATTTATTATTTACATCAATTAAAAATCATTATTATACCCATCCAAATAATGAATTGTTGAATAATAAACTACATCATGATGTGGAGATGGTAAGTCGTACATACACACGTATGGTGACTTTATCATTCATAGGTTGGATAAAATAATGAATATTTATGTATGATATTTAAATTAAAATAATGGTATATAGAAGTTACTATAGTTATTATTTTTGAATGGAAACAAAAAACAAATAGTAAGTGAAGAAGAAAAGAACATTGAAAGAGGTGATAAAATTATTACATCTTCTTTGGGTGCTTCCTTTTGATTTGATGTAAATGGCTCCATAGGTTGGATTTATCATCAATGTATGACCTCTAGGTTGATGTGACAGTAGTTTAGAGGATATTTGAGAAGGTTTGGCCGAGCCAAATGGATTTGGAGGTGTGATTTTGAGAGAAGGGGAAGTACCCTTTTATATGAGAGGTGATGGTCACTATAGGAAAAGCTTGAAATATTAATTTATTATACAATAATATTCAGTTTATAATGGATCAAAAAAGATTTATTTCTAAGATAAGGTAGATATGGGTATAAAACCTCTCAACCAAAAGGTTTTAGACATGTTAAGGTCACCATATTAACCAAATATTTTAGATTTAACTCTTAGTTAAGTAGTTTAACTTTTACAATGTCTTCTGGTATTTTTATATTGCATGGTTAATAAACTTACTATAAACTTCAAGAGAACAAAAAATGGCTCATTAATGTCATATATATATTAATATAAGTCCTTTGGAATAACCATATATTTTTATAAATATTATGTCATTTAATAATATAGTATTTTCTTAAAAAACTCATATATGTCAATTTTGACAGAATTTAGTATTTGGTTTTTGTGAAAGTCAAAAAATTTTATTAATTAAAAAAACATAAAATCAATACTAAAATTTAATATTAACCTAGAATATTATTGGAATTCATCAAAAGTATCAGTTTACATTTATTTAGTTATTTATAATATAAATTATTTCAATCATTCATTAATAAGGTAATTACTACATCAGCATTGTGTCATAATCAAATTTAATTATTTAATGTCTAAAAATTGTAAATAAAATACCATTATGTTGAATATATGTTTAGATTAAAAATGAATATTCATATTCTAATTTATCTTATGTATAACACTATATTAAAAATGTTTTAGTTATTAAAATTTGAATTTAATACTTTCAACTCTTCTTTAAATAAAATAAAAATACATGACATAATCTAATCCAAGTGGAAAAAGAGGATAATATTCTATTCATATGGTCGATTTTTGTCTAAAAACTCTTATCGAATATAATTTAGTTGTGTTATATTAATTATAATATCGTTTTTACCTTTAATTACCCTATTTACATTTAGTAGTGGTAAATAAAATCCCAAAGTTACTATTCACCAAAAATTATTTTCATCTTATTGAACTACATTTTACTTACTAATGTTAAATGTGTCTCTTATATTTTTGAAATTCAATTCACAGAAGCTGTAAAATTACGTTTTATGTAAATCTATATATGTTTTTAGAAGGTGGGTAAAAGGCATTAAATAGTTCAATAATTTTTTTTATATCTAATCTTATTATAAAATGACTCCAATGAATTAAATTAGAACAATATATGTATTATGTATCTATTTTTACATTAAAATAAATTTAAATAATAATAAATATTATTTAAATAAAAAGTCAGTTTTTATGTACTATGTAGTATTTTTCACTATTCATCAAAAATTGAATGTTTTCATAAAAATACCAAAAATTCACCCTAAGCTAATTTTCATATACCAAATCCAAAAATGAAGTCTATCTTTCCAAATTAAAATTTTATAAGTTTCTAATATTAATTTTTTTATTGTTCACAAAAGGACATAAATGTAGTTCTTTTAAGAAAATAGTTTTTCTAAATATATAATAATTTTAACAAAACATATAAATTTCATTTTACATATGTTTTCATTATGAGGAAACATTATAAATAATAGTAATAATTTATTTTTTTCTACTCACATCACAAAATTTAATTGATTAATTAATATATCGTTTAAATAATTATAATACTAGTGTTGTTTCGCCGATACTCAATCTTTCATATAACGCATGGTAAGTTGGTGTTGCGTTCATTATAAGATATTGACTTATTTTATAGATATAATATAATATGAAATCTTGGGGTGTTACAAGTCTGTAATAAATTCAATGAATTTGGAAAAATATTAATAAATAAGGAAGGAATTATTTCTAATTTTATTAACTGACAAGAATGAATAGACTTTGATGAAGATTTACACTAATATGTAGACTTAAATATATTCTTATACTTATATCCTATGTGTCATTCAAAAAAATTACACATTATACAATGGATATGAAGTGTGATTTTCTCAATTTATATGTTCGTAAGGAATTTTATTTTGAAAAGTACATGGTTTAAAAAAAAATCTAGATAATATTTTTGGACATACTGAGGCACTCTATGGACTCAAAAAAGGCCCAAGATCTTGGTTTTATAGGCTTAATAAACTTTTACCTCAATTTATTTTGCTAAGTGAGCTGATGATCCAACTCTGTTTATTAAATTTTTTAAGGAATTCATTACTGTTAAAATTTTTCTTGACAAAATTATATTTTTTCTCAACTCAAGAAATGCTTATCAATTCCTTTTTTGGATCATATAAATTAAAAGAGTGAAATAATCATTATGGGAGAACATACATGTTTATTAGGTTTTTAAATTTCTTAAAAACTTGAAGGAACATTTGTATCTTTTAAAAAGCATATAAAATATCTATACAAAAAGTTTCGATATGACAATGATAAGGGTAATAATACTCTAACCGAAACATCGAAATATTTAGATCATGTTGAATCGTAGAAACTATTTGATCAAATTTTTTTAAAGAATGGATTTTAGATTGTTATATCTTATATGTAGTAGTCCAGAAATAATTTTTTCTATATTCTGATGTGTGATATTTCAAATAGATACAAAAGAGTCCCATATTAATGTTGTAAAATGAATTTTTTTACCATTATTGAACTATAGATATTTAGTTGTTTTAATCTCAATGAATTGATTTTGAACATTTTTTTTAATATTTTGACATTGATAGATGAAAAATATATAGAAAAAGTAGATCTAGAATATTTAATTTCTTAAAAAAGGCCTTGGTTTCTTAGTATTTTTATTAATAATACTCTATAGGACATTTCATTTCTTCAGATGAATATATAGTAGCTAGAATTGTTTATGATCATGTATTGTTGATACAACAGACCCTATCTAGATTTGGGATGATTTTTAGTAAAAATCTATTTGTTTTGATGACATATTTAATGTAGTTTTAGGAAAAAACCCATAACATCACCCATGAGATATGAATATAGAAATAATACATTGTTTTCTTTAATATCACATAGAAAAATGTAGATAAAAATTTACTATTAATTATATTACCAGAAAAACTTTCCGATATTTTCATAATACCTCTTAATTTTGATAGATTCGAATATATTAAATTAAATCTTGGAATGATAAACATAAAATGGTCATTTATCTAATTTATGTTTACTTAAATATTTAGTCTAATGAACTACTCAAAAAATGGTGGGTTTTTTTTTTATTTTTTAACTTTTTTTATTCTTTCAAAAGTTTTTATAAAAAATTTATTTAGCCAATTATCTTAAAAATATTTCAAAACAAACATTCCTTAAAATTATTCTTAAATATTTTTAATTAAATATATTATAAAAGGTGTTTTTTAAAAATTCATAAGATTCATATGACTGAGATTTATCTGAAATATCATCAATCAAAATCTAACCTTATTTATTTTCCAAAACCAAGAAGTTTATACTATTGAAAAAACATTCATCAGAATGTTTATTTTTTTCCTCAAAGATATAAATTTCAAATATTTGGTTAATTTTTTTTATATTATTAGTTCTATTATATTTTTTTATAACTTTTAATAAAAAAATTCTCTTGAAATATTTTTTTAAACATTCATGTTTTTCGTTGGAAAAAATGTTTTTCGATAAACTTATACAAAAATTTACAAATCATCTGTCATTCATAATTTTGTGTCATTTGAGAAACATTATTATCTATTGATATTTATGAGTGTATATTTCTAATCCATTTGATTTGGGGAATTAATTCCAAATATCTCTTCATGTATATATTAAGTATTAGTTGTTCAGCACTCATTCACCTTTTTTAGAGGATACCTCTTTCCCTTTTGAATTTATATTGTATGATTTGATTTTTGTTCATCTAATTTTTTCTTGTTTGTCTGATAAAACTCATGGTATCATAATAGGAATTTTCTAATAGATTGTATATAAAAGAAATGGTTTATAGATATAAAATAGTTTAAATAATAAGTTTTTTTAAAATATTTAATCATTTTTTATTGTTAGGAATCATCGAGTACTTATAAATTTTATTTCAATTTTCTCCTTCCAGATATCATTATTGAATTTTATGTTTATTGATTTCAATGACGTTTATGGTTTAGAAAGTGTTTATTTTACTCTTTATGGGAAATAATATAGTCTCAGAATAAAAAAAATTACTAAATAAGTTGAGGCCATTCAAAGGAAAAGCCATTATCATTACTCATAAATTGCCAAAAATGTTATTGGTTTTGAGAAATCTAGTAATGAAACCACACATTTTCATTGTATGATAAATTATGTAACATTTATAATTTATCAATGAATGAAATAATTTCTCTTTATGGATTCAAATGATTCTAATTCCAGAGAAATGTCATTGGATGCCATTGGTGTACATGACATATGTGTATTGGAATTCACAACATGCAAAATAGTGGTAAATTTTGTAAATATTATATTCGATTTTATTTAATTAGTAATGGTTAGATCGTTAAATTTGGAGACTATTTTACAGAAGAGATTTATCTATTCAGTTCAAGTAAAATTTATGAAAATAAAAAAGACTAAAAATGAGGTTGTTAATAATATAGAAAATATTTCATACATGATATAAGAAACTATAATCAAAATAAAGATTCTCTTTAATCCTTCTTTGAAAATTTTTATTGAAAAATCAGAAAAAATTATGTCCATTTTAGATGTTGATGAGATAAAAAAAATATTTTAGAGAAATATAAAAATGATGAAAAATTGCATCCAATTCTATGTTGTAAACAATAAACATTGTTTAGTGGAGATTTTTTTACTTAATAATAATAAATGTTAAATAAAAGTGAAATCTAATTAATTGTATTGGATGAAATTGAGAATTTGTCTCTGAAGGATAAATATTTTGAAAAAATTAGATTTGAAGGGAAGGAAATTAATAATCAGAAAATAAAGAAAAGAAAATATGGACAGATTATATTTAAAAGTAATTGATAAATCTCACTCAAATGTTAATGTAACTCAGTAAGATATTTTTTAATAGAAAATGTCCCCCTCTATATATTATTATTTATATTCCTCATTCAAAAATTCAAATAGTACAAGTTTTTCCATTAAAATTACAATGGAAAAGTGGTTATTATTAGTTAATGTAAAACTGCCTCAAATAATGATTTTAAGAATGTTGTTGAAGAATAGACCCCTCAGTTATAAAAAAGATTTTGAAAACGTAGGGAATGGTCTATTGAGAAACATGTATGATATCACCAATGAGTTAAAGAATGATTTAGATATTGGGTAAATTCCATTGGAAACCTAATATCTTGTATCATTTGTGTCACAAATTTTTGTAGATCCCACTAAATTAGAAGTTGAACAACCCATAGAGGAAAAATAAGAGAAGTTGTCTCATACAAAAACATTAGGGAAAAATTGTATGCGATGAAAATATTTATTTTTTAGAAAACATCCCAAACTCATTGTGTTGAAAAAGTTGAATATAGATCTTATAGACCCATATAATTCTTAGTTATTGATGTTTCAAGTTAATCAGTTGATTAATCACCAATTAAAAACATAAAGTGAATGGAAATGAAAATAAACTATTTCAATTAAATGTTAAATATGTTTGAAGTAATAATATAGATATTTTAATACATTTAATCCAAGTGAATATTTATTCCAGGAAAATTTGATTTGTTTGGGGATCATTATTCTTTTAATAACATTCAAAAATAGTCATTGAAAATGAGGGGGAGTTAAAAAGAATTAGAGGAAAATAAAAAGTGATGTTAAGAAAACCCAAATGTGTTATTAAGTGTATAATGTATATGAAAGATAATATAAGTTTTATAATGAACAAGATAATGGAATCAAAAAAGAAACAAATACATTTTTGAGCAACATAAACATAGAAGTATGTTAAAGATAAAGGGTGAATGATGTTCTTAAATAACTACCTATACATAAATATGATTATATAACGAATAAGGAAAATAGATAAATGTTTTTGAAGAATAATTTGGGAATTTTTTGACCATAGATCATATATTTTAAAAGAATAGTGAATATTTTATGAATATGAAGGAACCATTAATGAATCTTTCAATGAAAGACTGATATTTTTTGCTCAACTCTATAAATATTTTTTCTAATCAAATTCAATTTTTATGGATGTTATTCATTATATTTATATGCGTGTGTTTTCCCATTATCATTGGATAAATTCACTTAATTTATTTACTAGATGAATTTGTTCCTTATATTTTATGGTGTGACAAATTTAGTTTTTTTATTTCATTTTGTGTTATATAATCTTTCCCTAACATTTTTGTTTAAACTTTCCACCAATTAAAAACACTTTATAAAATCATAAAGGGGTAGGATATGACTAAAAATTATAGTGAAAGGGTTTGAGATTAAGAGTCTAAACATTCATTAAAAGGGGAAAATAGAAGAATGTTTTAAATTTTCAAGAAATAGCAAAAGGTTAGAAATCATTAAAAGTATATAAAAATGGATATTGAGTTGTTAATTTTTTTTTTAATTTGGTATAAATTTTTGAAAAATGTAACGCCCTGACCCCAGTTACCCAGAGTCGATGCTTTATTTTAATACATTGGCATGATTACAAAGAGTCAAGTCCCAAAGGACCGATCAGTTTAGCAGTCTTGGAAAATAGATTACACACATGAACGTTACATTACACATTAGAAATTAAAACACAACATAAATGATATTTTGAGAACTCCATTAATCTTAAAGATTAATCCTACTTATCAATCATAATACACTTCTTGGAATCCTGAAAAAAAAAACAAAGGGGTGATATCAGATGATCAGTAAGGGTAAATAATTTAGTCGAAGCTATAAACCTCAAAGGAAAGATGTGTGATGAAAACCACAGCCTTTTTAAACATAAACATAAACATAATATGAAATAAATAAATCAAACATTACAATATAAACATGCACAATTATATTCTACTAGTCGAATAATTACAAGTAATAAATAATTTCATAATGAGGGAATGCCTAACACCGGACATCATTACCACATAGTCAAGGCCTCGTGCCAAGACTACAAATAAAGTTTTATTCAAGGCCTTGTTCCAAGACACTAATTTGTCTCATAAGACCTACTAATGCATCGAGGATAAATATCAGGCTTCACCCATCACTTACTATGTCCACTTCATTCCTCATATTAATAGTCGAAACATAACATAAAGATTCGTATTAAAACCATCATATGAAATGTCAATACATTAAACCTAACCCATGAATGGTATAAAAATAGAACATCCACAGTCAAACATATCATAACTAATTCAATACAATATGGAAGATTTTATTATAATAAATCAATCTCAATCAAAAATAATATCCAGTAAAGGATGCTGACATAGTTGAAAATGACGAGTAAAACTTTTTGCGAGAAATATCCTTTTTGTAAAATCTTATAAAAGTCACACATTTATAAAGGAAGTAATTTAAAATATATTTTTTAATCAAAGTGTCCCATACCACTTTGAAACTTTTGAAAATAATTATCATTTCAAAACATTCATGTCCATATAAATAAATCCTTAAAATCATTTTGAAATCAAAGACATTAATTAAAAAGATTTAGAAAGAGAAATATTTAAAAAAAATTAAATTCGGATATTGATAAAAATTACCTTTCACAAATCCATAACATACTTATTTTGAAATCATTTTTATGAAAAATGGACATGGATGATAAATATATCCCAGTAAATACTTACACATAAACAATCGCGGATAATAATGAGATTGGAGAATTAATTATTACCTTTAACATTTCTTTATTCGAGGGTACATTTATACTTTTGTATGAAGATGTTAGTATGTTATTAAATTATACTATAACCATATTAATATTTATGATATCATACATGATTCATTTTTACTTAATACTACCCATTTAATAATAATTTCCATGTTAAATAAACATTTCGGGTAATAATCGCTTTCTTTATCGTATGTGTTTTAAATTTTTATTCATGATTGTATCACTTAGATCTAGATTTAAATACATCCAGAATATAAAACATGATTTATATATCATATATATTTAGAATATAAATATTTATAATAGACATATATTTTAAATGAAAAACATCGTTTATGGAGACGGTAGTCCGTACGTACGCTTAAACGTCGTTTTCATTTTCATATCGTACTGACCGGAACTAAGTGAATAAGATATATGTAAGTACATATATATATATATATCTCCAGTATAATTATTATTTCATATATTACATACTTATTAGTAATATATATTTTTATAATCGTTGATGAATGGGGAATGTGGAAATGAATCTCATCGCGTCGTGGAGATGGTAGTCCATACGTACGCACGAGTGACAATATCATTAACTTAAAGGTATGTAATTGGATGGTATATTAATTTTATAGAGAAATTATCATGTTATTTTTATTATTTATATACATATTACTAATCCTTAGATCCATCCAAATAACATATTGTTGAATAACAAATTACACCACGGCGTGGAGACGGTAAGCCGTACGTACGCATGCATGGTGACATTATCATTTATAAGATGAATAGAATAATGAATATAGTTGTTACATATTTATAATAAAATCATATTATATATAAGATTTTTGATTTATTATTTTATAATGGAAACAACAAAGAAATAGTAAGTTGAAGAATAAGAGAACATGAAAGAGGGTGGTGAAATCATTACCTCTTATTTGGGTTCTTCCATTTGATTAGATCAAAAGGGATCTTTAAGTTGGATTTCTGACCCAAGGAATGCCTCTAAGATGATGTTAGGATAGTTGGGGGGATATTTGGGTAGGGGTTGGCCAATCCAAATGGATTTGGAGGTTTGAATTTGAGATAAGGGGAAGTGCCCTTTTATAAAAGGGGTGAGGGGCACCTTTGGAAAAACTTAAAATATCATTTTATAATAAATTCATATTTGGTTTATAATGGATCAAAAGTAACTTATATCTCAGGTAGGGAGGGTATGGGTTGCAATCTTCTTTAACCAATAGGTTTTAGACAAGTTTAGGTTACCATTGTAACATTATCATTTTGATTTAACTCTAAGTTAAATAATTTACCTTTTACCATGTCTTCTTGTAGTCTAACAATATATGGTTAATAAAATTTCTATATACTACCAATGGATCCCCAATTGGTTCATAAATGTCATATATATTACTGTATAAGTATTTTGGCCGATCCTTAGATTTTTTGGACCATTATATCAATTAATAATATAATATTTGTTCTAAAAACTATTTTATTGTCAATTTTGATACTATTTTGTATTTGTTTGTTGATAAAATAATAACAGCATGATTACTTCAAAAAAAAAATTACGTTGAATTATTCCTAACATTTCATATTCACCTATAAAATTCGTGTATGGCATAAAAAATTTGAAATTATATTTATTTTAATATTTATAATACCATTTATCTGATTCTTTCATTATTAAGGTAATTATTGTATCATCATTGTGTCATTAATAAATTTAATTATGTAATATTTAAAAATTCTAAATAAAATAAAATTAGGTAGGAAATATTTTCATCTCTCTAATGAATATTTATAGTAGATTTTATCTTATGTATAACCCTATATTAAAAATTGTTTAGTCATTAAACATTGATTTTAACTATTTAAACTCTTCTATAAATAAAATAATAAAAAATGTCTTAGTCTAATCCAAGTGGACCTAATGGGTCATATTTTATTCCTATTGTTTTTTTGGTCAAATTACAAATATCCAGTAGAATTAGGACATGTTTTAGGGCAATAATAATATCATTTGTACCCTTTATTGCCTTATATACTTTTAACCGTGGTAAATAAAAGTAAAAAGTTACTATTTACCAAAAATTATTTTTATCTTATTGAACCAAATTTTACTTAATAATATCAACTGCGTCTCTAGGAGTTTTTAAAATCCACTCACATAAGCTGTAAAATTACGTTTTATATGAATTCGCAAATTCTCCTAGGAGGTGGGTAAAAGATGACAAAACGTTCTATAAAACATTGTATATATCTAAAATTATTTTAAATTGAATCCAATGAATTACATTTAACATATATAAGTATTATGTATCTATTTTTACCTAAAATGAATTTAATTAAAATAAATAATTATTTAAATAAAAATTTGGTTTTTAACGATAACTCAATGTTTTTTTGACTATTCATAAAAAATTGAAGGTTTTTAGAAAAATACCAAAAATTCACCCTTGTATAATTTCAATATTCCAAATCCAAAAATGATGTCCATTTTACCAAATTTATAACAAAGAAGTTTCATTTATTAATTTAAAATTAATTCTCGTTGTCAAAATAAATAGCGTGTTTTAAAGAAACAATAACTATCAAAAGATTGACATTTGTTTATTTATAATTTCAATGTTAAATTAATTACAATGAACAAAATTGGAATAAAGGGTAAAAATATAATCTAATTTTACTTCGAAAACGTTAAAATGTATAATTCAACACTATAAATTATTTTTATTAAAAAAATTGTTTTCAGTTAAAATATTGTATTTTTACTATTCACCCAAATATGAAAGTTATTAGAAAAACACCAAAAATTTATTGAAAATAAATTATTTTGTCTTGATCCTAAAGAATGATGTTTATTTTGTCAAATTTAATATATAAAAGTTTCAAATATTGGATTAAAAAAAGGGTTCGCCATTAATGGGCGGTAAAATTGCATTTTTTGAAAAATAATTTTTTTATCAGAAAAAAATGAATTTGTTCTTACATTATGTCTAAGAAACTCATAATATGGATTCTATAATTATAAGTATTATATAATGTTCAAATTTTAGTTAATACTATTCATAAGTACTTTTAAACGGCTAGTTTGGTAAGTCGTGATGCGCTTGAACTCAGTGTTGCATGTAGTGCATGTTATTGCATTAATTTTAAGAAATATAGTACTATGAAATCATAGGGTGTTACATAAAATTTATGTTTTGTTATCTTAAATAATCAATGAGATTTTTGAGTTGATAGGATACTTTCAACATTTTTTTACCGTAATTTGGAAAATAAAGATACACATCTTTAAAAGTATCTTATTTTCTAACTTTTTTCCCCAATCACATAAGATGTTTTTTATATTAATGTTAAAAATTTCATAGGATGAAGAATGTACATTCCAAAATATTTCAATTTTTTAATTTTTTTTTCAGATGGAGGTAATCAGATGGAACATCCATACAATGTGTACACATACATTGTATATCAAACTGATTGATACAAAGTTCACCGAGCCAAGGTCCATAAATTATAGAAGATTGAAAATAATGAAGTCCATTGGCAAAGTTCATCAATGCCTTTCAGAAGGTGTTTATCAAAAGGAGTCAAACAAGATTTTGGGATGAACATTTATTAAAATACATGTTGATGATCTTCATATGTTCTACTAGAAGATTATTTTTTATTATATTGTATGGAACATTAATACACTCCAGTGGTTTATATCATAACGACTATATGATGAAGATGATTTACTGAACCTATATGGAATATGTGGTTCATTTGATTCGATTACGACCACCTCCCAGAAAAGTAGAATATTACTATTTAGAGTGTTCCTATAAATTGAAGTTGTATTCAATGAGTAGGAATATTTTATAACATCTACTATCAAAAGATTCTATTAAGTTTTTTAAAAAGTTTGTTACTTGATAGCGAGTTATCACATATTTAGAGATCCTTTTTCATAAGGTATATATTATGAATATTTTTTTAAAAATTCATTACGACCTTTTGATTTTGTAAAAAATGTGACTAATCTTGTCAGATGGATGGATTCCACTGTTAAGGAGTACATATTATATTCTGATTTTTTGATCGGGGGATCTTGAGTCTAGGGAAATAGAGGTTGTGTTTGATCTTATATATTTAGGACATACTTGGATTAGAAACCAGACATAACAATACATTCAATTTCATTGATTCCACATATAAAGTTTATTAACTTCCTTAATATTAAAAGTTAATCTGTAGAATATTTTTTATAAAATTTATTGAAATTTTTTATTAGTTAATTTATAATGAATATTATTAATTTTTAGTAGTTTATTATCCATTGTTCTTGTTAAAAAGATTTTATATTTTTTATTAAATTTTTTTGTCTTACTCTTATAATAAACATAATTAGAAGTAAATTATTTGAAAAAAATTATTTTATTGTTTTGAAGAAATATTATTTCATTTTAATTTATATTTAACCTCTCCCAATTATAGTGAAACATAAACTCGTTCGGTCGTACAATTAGGTGAATATTCATTACAAAAAACTATGATCCACTCCAGAAGTGTAATAGTTTAGTGTCTTTAGAAACATGGATTCATAAACAAGGAGTTCATAAAATATCTACATCATCTCCCATATAGATCTTCAATAAAATCACCATAATATTACAAAACATATATAAAAAATTTCTTCATATCATGAGGGAAAACATTATAAAGTGTGAGGTAAGATTATCAGTAATTTTAAGCAAATAATATATCAATGATCACTTAAAAATAACATGAGAATAAAGGCATTATAAGATGATCTTATAATTTGTAAACCACACCCTTCAATTAATAGATCATAATCTTAAGTCATAGAATAATTCTTGGCTAGTCATGAGACATTAATTATAAAGGAATAAAGGAACATGATCCCTAAGAGAATGACAATGGAATAAAACATAAGTTTATAAATAAAAATAATCATAGAAAATAATTTCCTTATTATAAAATCACATCCAAAACTATCATATGGTCTTAGGTTCAGTCCATATTTCATTATATCATTAAGAAAAATTCTATCCTAATGGTATCATATTAGAAAATTTACATTATTGAACATAGTTGACTCTCTATTATAGACCTTATTATCTTATAATATATTTTTTTTTATCCAATTCATTACAGTGTTATTAATTTCATGTACCAACCACCACATAATGAAAATAATACATATTTGGGCCATAAAATCATAAATTATTATTCATATATCATAAAAAATTGAATAAATCAAGGTTTCATATATATTTCAACAATTCTTTATAGCATTACACCTAGAAATTAAATAGGTTTGAAAAACATATAGTCACCAATAAACATAAAAATAAGGAATAAGTATGGTATAATTAAATCATGTCACTATTTAAGAATAAATAACAAAAATAGATGATAACATATATGGAAACAAAATTAAAATCTTTCACTGAGTATTTATAGAAGAAAATATTTTTTAACATTTAAATCACTTCATTAAAATACAAAAAATTCCCAAAAATTATGGGAAACATTTTCATTGAGAGAAACCTGGTAAAAAAGTTTATTAATCATAGATAAATTTCACATTCATGTTTGTATGAAATTTATTTTATTCCATGTATTTTAAAATAATGATTTCATTCATATTTAAAATAAAAAGTAAAAAGTACCATATTAAGAAAAAAACATGAAGATTCCTTTTAAAAATATTTGAAATAATTAAATCAAGAATAAAAATAAATTTGAGAAATTATAGGATTGTAAAAAATATGTTCTTTAAATCATTTTTATAAAACACGATTATGGATGGAAAATCATTTTCAATCGAAGTGAAAAATAAAATCATTTTTCTATAAAAAATATTATTTTTGTATCTTGAGTACATAACTAGAGGAGAATTAAGGGAATGAATGTAATATATACATACTAATATAGGATAACAAAATTGATTTTTTTTTCTAGTTTTAGATAAAAAATTTCATCATCATAATCTTCATCAATAACAATCTTGGTAAATAATGAAATTTTAACATAAATCCCTTACTACTTTAGTATCCTTTGAATCAAAACTTCTTGAAAGATATAACCTTTTATAAATTTGAATATCACTAATATTTTTATTAAATTGATAATAAAATAAACATATGGGAAGTATATTCACCACATTAAAAAACAAGTGGTAAATATTTTATTTGTGTCATAGAAATAATAGTGAGGTAAAAATCGCGTACTGTCATAGAAATCTATGAATAAAAACTTCATGAAAGAGATAAACTTAGATAGATTTCAAAATACCAACCATTTTTATGATAATTTTCAAACATATACATACATTTATAATATATACACCACATAATGTAAAAAGAGCGGTGATAATGAGACATTTCTTGGGATAACAAAAGTGATGCAAAAAGCCCTTATGTCATGTTCGACTTGAGAAGAAAGTGATTTAACCTCCAATATATTAATTTTAAAATATAATAATTCTATATTGAGTTAATCAAAAACTTATAATAACATATATTGTTAACTTGTAACATTTTAACACCAATTTATTAATAATTATTTATTAAAATGGTCGTTTCCTAGTGTTGACTATTTTATTTTTCTAGGAAGTTTCAGTTATGAAATTATAATCCATGTACTTTTATCATTGTTACATAATATTTATAATAATTATCATGATATATATATCATATATATTCATTATATATATAAATTCACCCATAAATTTTATATAATGAAAAATATATTACATTGTTCATGGAGAGGGTATATCATACGTATGCATGAATGTTTTTTCAAATTTTCAATGTATGGGACAAAATTAATGTAGATAATAATTATACATTATAGAATAAAAATAATAAAATGAAAAACATATGTATTTATAAATTCCATCATTATAACCATCCAAGTAAAGTGGTATGTAAAAATGAATTACACCATTATTTATACATAATAAGTTGTACTACATATGAGCATTGTTTTACCTTTATGTAAGATGGACATAATATGGATAATGGTTATTACATAATAATAATGAAACTTAAATATATTTAATATAACTGAATAATTATTCTATTTTTTATTCCCTAGATATTTTGAAAAGGAAAGGTAAATTACTAGTCGATCAAATCAGACCTACAAAGCCAATAAAGAAATGATTCATCCCAACAATGATCACTCCATGATTTCCCAAAACATGAAAAATGATGAGCATCAAGAATACAAGGTCGTTTCACAAAAGAAAATTTGCATTCAGTGAAACCTTCAGACAAGGACCAAATCATTCACAAGATAAGGCCAAAAAATGAGAGTCCTCATCTTTAATTGAAAAAGAATAAACCACTTCAAGGAAATTAGACTCCATCAAAACCTTGGGATTTTTTTGAACGGGCGTGAATGATCCCTTGGAGGATGGAAGAGGTCTTCTCCACCACAAGAATCCAAGAGTTTTGAACTTCACAAAAATGATCTTCCATAATTTGTATGGAACTATTATGGATAATGAGTCCAATACCAACCCTGGAATGAGAAGACACCACAACATTAGTATTAATTTTCAGAAAACCCTTTGGGGGGACCAACATAGAGCCTCCTGCCACATGTCTCCCAAAGAAGGCACTAAATCATTTTCTTTCCAATATTTCATCCATTCAATGACCTTCCAAACCTAGATACGAACTTGGTTCATATTCATTTTAAAAGTACAATCATTTATTCTAGTCCAAACTAGCCAAGAAATTGTACAAATCAGCCCCACCACTCTCGATTCCAATGAAACCACCCAATTGATATGGTTTTGGACCAACCCAACTGAAGGATCAAAAAACATTCCAACATCCGGCCTCCAAGACATCCACAACCCTTCCACCCCAAGACAGAAAAAAATTGCATGTGAAGGAGATTCCACCTCTTACAGGCATAAAGGAAAACTTTCATCCTCTGCAAGATAATGTCTCAGCAAAAAATCACATGTTTTAAGGACACCGAAGCATAGTTTCCCCAAAAAAACATTCACCATGGGTGGAGTAGTGAGGGACCAGAGACTCATCCAATGACCTTTGGGAATGACATGTTCCATGCCTTGAACTCACATTCTATAACACGAGTGAATTGAGTTCTTTCCATCATCGTTCTTTACCAGAAAATCTAATCATTACCCATACCTGATGTGAGAGTAATACATAGGATGAGATGAATTTAAACCTCATTAAACCAGCTACAAATATTACCTTGATCCCATTCCTCCTGTGTGTCATTAATGAGATCTCGCACACTTTCATTTTGAAAACCTGGTACAACAATTGAGGACACATTACGGTTGATGCCATTTTCCAACCACAAATCATTCCACAGACTAACATCATTCCCATTAGCAATTATCCAAAAGAATCCAATGTCATGAAGATATTTTTCACCCAAAATTATTCACCATGAAAACTCGACTTTGGCCCTAACTGGGCATGTAGGAAGTCATAATTAGGAAAATATTTTCTCACACTAATTTTTGAGAACATGGAATTTGGATTTGAAAGAAGGCACCACCCTTTATTTACCAAAAGAACCTCGTTAAACCATTTTATATTCTTAAAAACAAGGCCTCCACATAATTTCTAAACACACAGATTCTCTCAAGATGTCTAATGGGAGTTATGTTTGCTTAATGAGAGCCCCACCAAAAATTGGCCAACCATAAATTGATTTGATCTAGAAGGCACTTTGGGAATTTAAATAAAGAGATAGCATATGATGAGATTTCTTGGTCCACTGACTTAATGATAACTTCTTTTCCCTCCTTCGATATCATCCTTCTAGACCAAAGACATATCAAATTATCCACCCTATCCATAGTCGAATCAAACAGTTGTTTCTTCGACCTACTAACAAGATTCAGGAGGCCAAGGTATTTTTGATGTTTATCAACCAATGGGAAGCTGCTAATCCACTAAAAATTCTCCCTCTTAGATGGTTAGATACCTTTAATAAAAGATAACTCTGATATTAATGGATTAATACGTTGTATAAATTCCCTTTAATAAAACTTAATAATATTTTTCACTGAACTGCATTCTTGTAGGGTAGCATGAGAAGAAAGGAGAATATCATCTGTAAAGAAGAGATGGGAGAAATGAGGAGAATTTCTACATACCTTCTCACCATGTACAACTCTTTGATCCACCTATTTTAAAAGGATATGAGAAAATACATCAGCCACTAGAATGAAAAGATACTATGAAAGAAGACCCCTTTGTGGAAAATCTCTTGAAGGTTTAAATTTTTCCGAAGGGTTCCCATTAATATTAATCTTTAAGGAGAGATAAATAACAGAGTTCATGATAACATAGATACATTTCATCCCAAATAACAACTTGGAGAGAATAATTGTGAGAAAAGGCCATTCCACTCTATTATAGGCTTTCATCATATCAAATTTCATAGTCATTATGCCTTTTTTAAAAGAGGAATGAGTTTTCATGCAGTGGAATAATATAAATTCAATAGAATCATTAGTAGTAATAGATCTTTTTGGAACCAAAGAACTTTGGTTTTCATTCATGAGAAGCGAGAGATATTACCTAAGCCTGGAAACTATGATCTGAGAAAAAGTTTTGTACACAACATTGCACAAACTGATTGGTCGAATCTTCATCATTTTTTAGGGTAATGGGTATTAGGGATAAGAGTGATAAGAGTTTCATTTTGGTATTCAAGGGGGGATATTCCTACCCACAAATCCTTCATCAAGGAAACCAAATCACAACCAACGATATGCCATAAATATTTAAAAAACAGAGCTCGAAACCCATCAGGCCCCAGGGATATAGTAGAATAAATAAGTTGCAGATCCCCAAGCACCTCATCATCAAATACATCTTTTTCCAACTTACGATTCATATCTTCTATGACCAATTATGGAATACATATTGTTAGAAATTTATCATTTCTAATACTTTCAACATTATTGGGATTTTAAAAGAAATTCCTAATAATGGAGAGAATATTATTGAAATTGATAACCACTCTCCCATCTTGATCCTCGAGAAGAGAAATCTGATTTTCCTCCTCCTTGTAGATACTCCTTGGTGGGAAAATTGGGTATTTTGATTCCCATAATGAATGTGGGAATGTATTTCCCAATGAAACCAAAAGATCTCATTCTCCCTCAGTGCTGCATTCAGATTCTTTTCCGCCACAGAGATATCCCTAAGAATAGAGTCTCAACAAGGAGAAGAGTGGAGTCTCAACAAGAAATTCTCTAACTCTTTAATGTGTTTTCCAATGTTCCAAAACCTATCCGAGCACTAATTTTTTAAACAAGCCATGATATAGAAAAAATTGGATGTAAAGCATTGATTCGGTCCCTCCCAAGCCGATTGGACCACCTTTTTCTAGTTATTGTCTGGGAGCTAGAAACGTTTAAATCAAAAGGTACGCACATGCCTCATTTGTTTCCCTTGGGTGATCGTCATTAAAATTATTGGTCAGTGGTCAGAAGAGACTGGGGGAAGGTGAACAATAAAGAAAGAATTTTATAGATATATCCACTTATCATTTCCAAAAAATCTATCCATCCTTTCCACCAGACGATTCCCATTGATCTACCTTGATTCCATATGAACAAGAAGATAGAAAATCCCTTTTCATGAAGAGATTTCAACATAAGGGAATTCAAAAAATCTTCTACAGCAACACCAATACTCAAATGTCCACTTTATTGTTTTTGGTGAGGAAGGAACTCATTAAAATCACCCTTATAAGGAGAGGGAAAGGGAGAGAGTTTTGCAGCTGATTCAATAGGTTTCATTATTTGTGTTTAAGTTCTCCCTCGACAACCCATAAAAATGAACAAATGACCAAGATGGAGATCTCGAGGTAGGAATTGTCCCAAAAATATGATTACTTGAATAATTAGAAACCTGAACACCCAAATCCTTCTTGAAAAAGAGGAAAATTCCACAGGAGTGTCCTTATATTCCAATGGGGAAGACATTCTTGAACCCAATCTTCAATCTCAAAAGGCCATCATCCTTGTGATCCAACATAATTTTAGATACAAAAACTATGTCAAGCCGATGTTTTGAACTGCACTGATAGAGAACATGAACTGTTCAGGTATTTCAAAGCCCCCAATAGTTCCAATATAGTATTTTCATTTCCTTAGGAGGAGCTGGGACACACCTACCTCCAAATTTAAAACGTCGACAAACTATCCATCATTTGTCACTTTCCAACAATTTAGTAGACGTTTGGTCCTCTGGAAAGCCTCCAGTCACCATCTGTTCTCACTTGATCTTTCATTTATAGGTTCTATACCCCTATCCATATATTTCATCCTTTTCCACATCCTATGTTTTATATAACCAGGCAACATTATCCCATTCATATCGTCCTTCTCTTGTTCAATAATACATGGAGAAACAAAATCTGACCTAGGAACTGGGTCAGTTGGTTTCTTTCAACCTTATAACTTCCCAACATGTGTAAAAGGAATTTCCATAAAAGAATATAGAATACAACTGGAGATACCAGAGACATACTTCCCCCAATTCATTTTCTCCTCCCTTGAATAAACTAAGGCCATTGTGCGGCAAATTGGTCCTTTTCGCAACATTGTTTTACCTGAGTGCCATCAGGAAGATTCAGTGGTCTTAACATGACGATATAAGTGTGCATTGGATCAGATCTCATACTTAAATCCTTCACAAGTTTTCTGCGGTCCTTTTGTTTTTTCAGCATCAGAGATGAAATCCATTCCAGTAGTTTTTTTCATGGAGCCAAAGACCATAATGCAAAAAATTGTCTCTGTGTCCTTCCTCCTTCTTCAAACCATAGTCCTTCCTTAAATGTCTGAGACACCCACAAAATAAATAGAAAATTGGGAGATTTTCACAATCAAAGGATATCGAGATGTAGTAATCCTTGTTTGCTAAAAACATACCCCTCATAAGTGGATGTTTAGCATCCACTAAAGCTCTAATCCGAAAAAATGTCCCCAATGGATTGGATCCGACTGGTCCCATTCCAAATAATTTACCAATGAGACCTTCAATATCACGCATAACTCATTCAATTCAACCATGAAATGTGATTCCACTTTTTCAAATACAGAAAGGTTAAAAATACAACTGAATTTTCTGAATATCTTCTTCTCCTTTTAGGTCCTCAATAAAGATGACCTGGTTATCAAAGGACCAAGTCCTACTGTTGATGACCTTTTCTATGTCTCTTTCATTAAATAATTCTAAGATAATAAGTCTATATCTCACTTCTCTTATAGCCACACAATCCTCCAATATCCAAATGTTTTGAAAACTATTTTATTTCTCACTGTTTAAAGAGCCTTTTTTCATAAATATCCCAACTATTAGGAGAGACATTAACTATGAAAGAAACTCATCTTCATTATTCTGAGTGGAAATTGTCAACTTCTCTTTATCAGTTAGTGAATGGCTCTTCCAAAAATTCATTAAATCCAAATCCATCTTACTCATAGTGAGGGAATTTACCGTCAGCAATAGAAACCTTCTCAATCACGGGTTACATGAGAACAGCCCTCCATGAGTCCTACCTCCGCAATCAAACCCTTCAAGTGTTCGTCTGACTGCGAAAAAACTCTGCACACTTTCCTGCCCAATCTAGGCTCATTAACTCACAATCCCACCATTCGTGAGCAGATCCAGGTAATACACAATAGTCCCAATGAAACGAAAAATAGCACATAGTGTGTGAACACCCCCTTCACAAAACACCCCCTTTGCAAACTGAAATCTTCTCCCACAGAACTCTTCGTAAAAACCTCCTCCGTGAGGACTCCCTACGCAGATAGCATGATGTGCATGAACACTCCATTCATGAACTGAAAACTTCTCCCACCAAATCACTTCATGAAAACTCCTTCATGAACACCCCCTCCGTGAAACATCCCCTTCTCAGATCACCACTTCCCACACTGAGATACTCTCCCATGTCGCCTTTGCGAACACCTCCTTCACAACCCTTCCCTTCACAAGAACCCCCTACGTGAACACTACCCTCCTCGAGTCCAACCCTTATGTGGATGATCAGAGACGGTCAGTTGGGGATACAAAATGGCCACTGAACAGAAGTTATATCAGAAGAATCTAAACCCTCAAGAGCTTCCTTGTTTTCGATCTGAAGATGCTTAACAATCAGTTGAAAGAAACTACCCAGATAATGAATTGAGGTCACTTGGTAGATCTTGAATAGTCAGACTTCTCCTTGTCCCCACATAAGCGCGACCAGTATAGATGCTGTGTGAGTTAGAGAAACTCGCCAGCAGAGAAAAGATTCCACTAGTTCGAAAACATATCTAGGAAGGCCATACCTCTGAAAAAACACTCCACAAAAAAGCTCTGTTGAAGAAGAATAAAAAAGGAGTGATGCTCGGAGGATACGTGTTACATTGACATGGACGAATTAAGAGGAAACGTGCGCCGCCAAAGGAACACCGGACCAAAGAAGAACCGAGGGTCCAAACCTAAGAAAACCCTAGGAGAAATCTCTCACGGTTAGGAGAGACGTATTCCATGAATTTATAAGAGTGATAATAATAAATAAAATTGATAATTCTCAGTTAAGAATTACACATATTAATTGAGAAACCTCTTTTGGGTTACACTTTATGTCTTTAATGAATTTTTTTAGAATGACTAAATGAACTAGGACGTGGATAAGGAATATTAGAAGGAATTATGATATGTATTTTATAATATATAAGTCTCAAAATGTGTGAGGAGGAGGGGATAAATGTTTCCATTTTAAAAGTTATGGGAGGCGTACTCTTAGAAATACTTAATTTATTAAATTAATAAAATTTCATTTTGATAATAAAATTACTTAAAATTGATATATTTTAAATATATGGTAAGTATAAGTAAAAATATTTTAATGCAATAGAATATATAAAATTTTATGTGTTGTTTTATCCCTTAACTCTTGTTTTTAACCATTCGTTGGTATTTTTGACCACTATTACAATATCATAGCTTTATATAATTTAACGGTTAATAATGTTAAGATAAAAAAAGTGAATAATAATTGTACCATGGTTTATATTTTCATCTATATTCCCTTCACTTGGAAGAATATTGTATTTTATGAAATTTAATTCATTTAATAAAATATCATTAATGTCATTTCTGAAAATATATGAAATATTACTATATAATATGTGTTTAAGTCATGTAAAATGTTTCCTAAATGACATGAATTAGATAATAGGGAATATATTATAATAATATAATAATGAAATAAAAACTTTTTTGGTTTATATGTCATTTTAAATCTTATATTTTTGTTTAACCCCATGGTAAACAAATTTAAACATTAACTATGATAATAAATTTTTAAATATTAATGACATATAATTTTACATATAAGTAGAAAATTGAATCATAAATACCCAATATATGACATTTTAGACAAGTTATAATCCTTATTATCATCTTTAAATATTTTTCTGATTTTTGAATAAATTAATTAAATATATTTAACACAAAATAATATTAAACATTTTTTTAGAAATAATTAAAATATTATGGATTTAAAAAAAATATAAAACAACTAAATTATAATATTAAACTTTCACACACCCATAATTTTAAAATTTAATAAAAAAATTTATGCAGCCTAATAATTTATTCAAATTTCATTAATTTTTTATATTTTTAAAATCATTTATTTTATTTTTCTGTTAAAAAAATTAACAATGCGTCAGTGTTGAATGAATGTTTAAGGTAATTATTAAAGCACTAAATATTGAAAATAAATTATCATGATAAAATAAATTTTTAAAAAACAACCCATCCTGATTTTGTCTACATGTAAATTTTTAGAGATTTTAAATTCCGTAGTGTGACATTTTGTATGAATTCTTATCCTAAAATAATATAATAGTCACAATCAAACAAAAATGACACCAAATGACAATATATTAAAAGATTTAATAGAAATAGGATAATTTATCCCATTTAATGTGTGAAGGGTATGTTTTGGGTAGATTTAGAGACCATATCTCTTTTTTTAACCATGGAAGACACATTTTACCCTTATCGAGTTGAGACATATTTAACACAATTACCAATGATAATGACAAAAAATAAAATTTATCTATTTCCTAAATTTGATCCAAATATTTCCAAAAAATAAATAAATTGAACACGAAACTATTTCATAAAGTTAAACATATCCATTTTAAAATCAATTGAAAAAACACATTGAAAAAAAGTTTTTAGAAAAATGGGTTTTTAGGCCCAAAATTGAACATTTTCAAAAATCAAGTACAATTCATATCCAAATTTAATTAATTAGAATAAATGTAATGAAATAATGAATATTTTTCATTGAAATAAACTTCCTTGAATAGTTCATCTTTAAAAAAATAAGTATAGTTTTACAAAAATCATTATTTTTTTTTCAATATTTACTAAAAACCCAATTATTATAAAAAATATGAAAATAACACCCTAATATAATTATAATAATATTATCTAAAAATTTATATTCTTAATTAAAATTAATTTCTAAAAGGTATATGAATTTATTAAAATATTATCTCCCAAAAGCAGTAATAACCAATTTAAAAGAACACATATTTTTTGAAACATAAAATACTTTACTAAAAATTGAGCACAAATATATTTTTCATTAACTAATACATTTTATTTAAGGATAAAATTTCTAAACATATTTAATAATTTGGCCAATAATATTAATTACCTTCACCATATCATGGTTCATTTTAGGCTTAGTGTTACATGTCAACCATGCTATTATACAATTACAATTTATTTAATGAGAAATATATTCTAAAATTACATTATGTTACATTCTTCCCCAATAAAATAAATTGATAATTTGTAAATTTTATCTTGGAAAAAAAGAATCAAAATTTAAAATACAATTTTTAAAGGCCCAAAATGTACAATGGAATAATAAAATATCCTTTGAAAATAAGAATCAGTAAATGTAAATGGTTACCTAAAAAAACACATAATCAGGTTCTTATATGAGGATAACATTTGTGGGATGTTAATATTTAGACATGACGGATAATACTAACATCCTAGAACTAATATAGAGTGATAATGAAAATGTTCAGGATAAATTTTATGACCAAAAAGACATAAATTAATGAGTGGTGAAAAGAACATCAATTCACTGGAAATGAAAGTAAAGGGATACATTTTTTACTTACACGTATTTTTCCTAATGTTGAGGGATTATAATAATGTCAAAATAGAGAACAAGATAAAGTGTACATTAATAATTTTTTTATATTTCATAATCCATATTTCAACCATCGGTTGTTCATTGATTAATTTACACATCATCTCTTACATCAAGAAATGAATATTAAAGAGGAATGTTTCATACATAAAGCACTAAACTTATATTTTAAAAAACTATGAGATCCCAAAAAGAATGTTAATTCACTCCACCATTATCTAAATATTTAAATAAACCAAATTTTTTACCCCAATTTATACAATATGAATTAATATAATTCATTTATAACTAAAATCTCAATAACAAACACATATTTTCAACTTAATCCTATCCATATATAGTAAACCTTAAGATTCTTCCAAAACATGTCTAAAAAATATTAGAATAAAAAAATTTATATATAATGTCACTAAATTTATAAAATTAACTTAACAATAATCCCCCATAAAATATATTATATCTTCAAATTTCACATAAAAAATATGTGAATATCTTGACCATATATTCTTTATAACATAGTAATATACAAAATTACCATAAGACTCTAATGAAAACATATATTCTTCAAAAAATTAACACAATTATTATTCCAAAAATAAAATCACAGTCTATTGAATATAATATATGTATATATGTATATGTATTAATTTTAATCATAGATAATGTAATCAAAATTTTTATCAAATCACTAATCAGTTCCAATGTCACCAATACTATCTGGTATACTTTATAAATAACCATCCTATATTTATCCTAAATAAACATTATTAACTCAATAATAATTTCATATCATGTTATATATTTCCCTTAATCATGAATTTTTTGAACAGTATCACCTTAACACAAAGTCATATTACATTTTTATCAATATCATTCAACATAAGCTATTAAATCCATAATGAAAAAGTACAAGAGAACAATATTTATATGTTTTTTGATTCATATAACTTGAATATAATTGTTAAAAATCATTTAAAGAATAATCCATAAATTATAATACATAAAAACATCAATCATTGAACTTCATGGATCAACATACCATTGTCTCTTCTTAGTTGTTGTTTTTAACCATTGGATTAGGGAATTCACTAGGATAACTCCCATGTTCTTCACATATAAGAAATTGAGTTCTTTCACAATTCATTTCTCTATAATATTAATTTCCAGACAAAATAATCTTCTATCTCTTTATGAAATTACCTAGGGCCTTCTTTCTGGAATATTAGATAGAATAAAATTGAATATTCTTTCCTCTATGGTCATTACCACATGAATCTTAATAAAATTCAATCTTCCTCTTATTTGATGGTTTATAAAACTAGTTGATGTTTACACTATTAGTCATATATCACGATTGATTATTAGTTTTGATAATAATTTTTATATTAAAATTACATTTTAATAGTGTTTCTCATGAGTAAGATCATTATATTAATTTTCACATTAACTATTAATAGTGAGAGATAATGAGGAAAAACATTTATACAATATTTAAATTAAGAAACAATATGGCCAATATGTTACACCTTAGGTTTATCCTTGGTCATTAATTATCATGATATATTTCAATCCATCACAATGGTTCTTAAATAAAAATTAGATTAATTGAAGCATATTCCATGGGAGTATCAAATAAGGTGTGTTGTAAGGGAACACACACCATACACAAGAATAATAGTCAAGATATACTCTACCAAATCCATTAATTATTATTACCCCTAGATTAATCTATAATAGGAACACATCTTATTATATTATATAGACATGAATGATTTTATAGGAAGACCAAAATTTCTTTTTTTTTTCATAACATATCGCATTCTATTATATGTAGGATTATCCTAATAGTTTTTAGTAATTATTTATAATCTTAGTTTCCAAAGGTAAATAATCCTTAATATAATACAAACTAAAGTGATAAATAGTTGTCAAACATAAATATTTCATCTTAATAGATGAATATTGATCACATTACATTATGATACATTACATAACCATGAAGGATTAATATCTTGGGAAACATGAATACATGAAAAACAGGTTTATAAAAGATCTAAATCACTAATAAATTAGTTCTTCACAACTAGAATTATTCTTATAAATATCATAATTAAAACATATATATATATATATATATATATTGGGGCAATTAAAACATAATATAGGGTGGTCTAAACTGATTAGTAATAGAAAATAAGGGAGATGCCAATTATCAGTTAAATAGTACATGATATTAAGTATATGATGATATGAGATTAATTTTACAAATCCATTCCCTACACAACAATGATTATAACATTATTCCAAGGAATAATTTTTTTAGTTCATGAGACATATATCATAAATGAATAAAATAATATGTACCATTAGAAAATGACATTGGCATAATTGATATATTTCTAGAATACATATAATAATAAAAATAATTTCATTAGTTAAGGATCATTGTAAAAATAATCATACTAAATTAGGTTTACTCCATATTCCATCATATCATTAGTCAATTTCCACTCCCAAGACTATCATTATGGATTGTGTTCACTCCCCATTACATCATATCATTAGTTTACGAACACTCCTAAGAATATAATTGTTGTAAATGTCTCATAGTGAATAATCTCCCTTACTGAACAGGGCCCACTCCCAATTTCAGAACTTATATGAGATATTCATCATTGACTAATGCATTGGAGGGATAAATAATATTATCCTCACCAGTCACATTATAAAATTCAAACATATATGTCCTAAAATATCATAAATCATTCATTATATATGAATAATTTTAGAAATGCATTGGTTTCATAAAAATTTAATTATTTCATCAAACATAACCCATGGAAAAAACATGTTTCATTAAAATATTGTCACCATCAACCCGCTATTGAATGAGTAATGATTTTATTGTTGAATAATATCCATATTAAACCCTAATTAAAATTAATGTATATTTTCATAATGTAAATTTCCATTAAAAGATTAAATGGATAATATATTGTGGGACATACCAATTTTATTTTCAAATGAATTATCTTACATATAATTTTTTTTAAAATACTATGGAAAACATTTTATTTGAAATGAAATAAGGAAATTTTATTAGAAAGATTTAGAAAATTGGGTGGCCCTGATTTATGAATTTTTTTAGAAATATTTATTTATGTAGATTACATGTTTTATTTCATTTTACCCTCTTGTATTTCTCAAGATACTAAAAAAAATTAGAATGTTTATTTTATTTCTCTCTTCATTAAAAAATATTTTTTTTATTCTATGCCACATTTTCTAAAAAACATTTCAATAATGGTTTTAATATAATAATATAATTTTAAAGTAATTTTTATGCTTGATTGAAGTTTACAATACGATTTAAATTGAATGTTCTGGTCATTTTCCTAACATGCTACTTTTGACTTTTTATTTAATATATGAAAGGTATTATTGAATTAAAACCTCATGAATGCGATAAAATAAGTTATATTTGTATATACCTACAATTTTCCTAATATTTATAATTAAATATATTCATGGGTAATGTATACACCAAATAAAGGCAACATGTGGTTAGTATGGTATGAGTCTCACTGAAATAAAAGTGAGAAAAAATCCCTTATAACTTTGGTAATCTCAATATAAAAACCTCATGAAAGAGATAAACATAAATAGATTTATAAATCCCCAAAATTTTTATCATAATAAATAAAAAATACATATATGGATATTATATACAAATGGAAACAAGTTGTTAATATGATATATATCTCATCAAAATAAATGTGAGACAAAAAAACCTATACTTTGAGACCAACTTTCATTAAAAATGATTCATCCTCAAGTATATAAATTTTTATTTATTATAATTAAATACAATATTCAATTAAAATAATAATAATATCATATATGATCCAGTTATGTCATTTTGAAAACCATTTACTAATAGTTCTAAATAATAATTGGCATTTCTATGTGTTAAGTGTTTGGTTTTTCATTGATGTTTCAGTTCGGTAGTTTTGGTCCTTGTACTTTTATAATAGTTTCATGACCTCATGAATTATATCCATGATATAAATATAATATATATTTATTATATATATAGAGATATAATCATTCATAAAAAATAAATATAGAAAAATGAATTACACCCTTCGCATAGGTGGATTTTTCTTTGTATGCAGAAACATTGCTTCCATTTTCAACAAATAAAACAGAATGGAGGGAAATAATAATTTAAATTTAAATAATAATTTTAATATAAAAAATAACATATATATTTATTAAATTACACAATATAACTATCTATGTAATGAGATGTTGAAAACAAATTACACCGCTATGTGGATATGATAAGCCACGCGTACTCACAAGCAATGTTTTAACATTCAACTAGATGGAAAGAAAATAGAATGTGGTTATTATATAATGATAATTTAAATTAATTATTTTTTGTATAATTAAGTAATTATTCTTGAGTGAAAATCAAGGATCTTGATGAGTGATAAGAAGAAATAAAATTCAAAATTCTAAGTTAATAGTTATATATCTTCATTGAAAAACAACTTTTGTGTCAAATCGCATGCCTTAACGGTTCTAGAATGATGGGAAAGAATATAGTAAGGTATTATTTTAGTTACTTTTTAGAGAGCTCAAAAATTTTGAGGATGTGATGAGATGAGGTTCCCCTATATATGTTAGGGGAGAGGAAGTCATGGAATTTCTTAAAGTATTAAAATTATGAATTAATTTTTATAATCAAAGAACTACAAAATCACATATTTATAATAAGTGATGATTACAAGTCCAAATAAAATAATAAAATAATATTTATGCAAGATTTTCATAATATTTAACCCTTATGTCTTAGTTTTAACCCATCACTGTTCTTTTTGAAGATTACCATAATATCATATTTGTCTATTATTTAAGAGTCAAGAATGTGACCATAGAATGATACATAAAAAAACTGACCACTTTTTATATTTCAAACTCTATACCATCCAATTATCTAAATTTCAAAACTTATTTATTTTAAAATAATTTAATAAAAAATCATCTCGTCTATAATATAATTTATGTCAATTTATGGAAATATGTAAAATATTATAATATAAAATTTTTCTATCTATTGTAAAAGGGTTCAAAAATGAAATTGATTCAAATTTACGTAATATATAGTCTTAATATGATCATAAAATAAAATATTGACATGATTAGATATGATTTATTTTTCTTTCTTTAACCCAATAGTAATCTAATTTTAACTGCAACCATAGTAATGACCTCTTCGAAATCGAAGGTTTATAATTGTATTTATAAATTTAAAATTGTCTCATCAATGGATAAAAGATAAATTTTATACCCTTTACCTTCCTGGGTTGTACTATTTAATGTTTTTTATAATTTTAAAATAATTTAATATAATATTTTTAACATAAATTATAATTAATATCATTTTAAAAACTATTCATAGAAACTGACATTGAAAAATATATTACAATAATAGAATTTGAATATAAATCTTTAAAACATCCCTAATATGTTATATTTAAAAAAAATTATTTAACAAACAAATTCTTCCCTATTACAATAATTTAAATATTTTAAAAAAAATTATTTCACTTTTCTATTCATTGAATAAATATTGGGTCGATGTTAAGTAAGAATTTAATGTAAATACCAAATCCCAAATTTTTTTAAATAAATAAATTTGATAAAAATTTAATTAATATTTCAAATAATAATATATAACATAAAAAATCCTATTATTATTATAAAGTAAAAATTCAATAAATAAAAAAGTCAAGAATGTGACATTTTGTATTCATTCTTTTCTTAAAATAATACAGAGAACATAATCATCGAAAAATGGAAATAAGTGGCCATATATATGAAAAATTAATATAAATGGATTTTTTTATCCCACACAATGAATTAAAATAATGGTTTGGGTTGGTTTTCAGATATTATATCTGAGTTTTAACCTTGTTTTTACCATTTTACCCTTTTTAGGGTGAAACATATTTACCATGATTACTATTAAAAATGACCAAAATTGAAGGGTAATATTTACCAAATTTTAAACTAATAATTTAAAATATGGGGCAAGATTTTCTAGATTATATTTCAAGAATTGTTACATGTCCATTATAAAATTACAACACAAAATGCAATGAAAAACTATTTTTTGAAAAATATTTTTTATGTCCCAAAGTGATCTTATACAAAAATCAGGTATAATAGTGACAAAAATTCAATTAATTTTGTTATATATTATTAAATTATAATTATTTTAATTTTTTATCATATTAAAGGTACTATAGGACCATTTAATCAAATAAAATGACAATTTTTGGATAAATCAATATTTTTTTCATTATTCAATGATTTTTTTAAAAAAAATAAAAAATCACCCAAACTATAATTTTGATATTATGATTTAAAAATGATATAATTTTTATCAGTTTATTTTTCAAAAGTTATATAAATTAATTATAATATTTAAACACAAAATGAAATAAAAAGAAGTTTCTTAAGAAAACATATTTTTGAAACATAAAATCTATATACTATAAATTGAACAATTATATATTATGAATTAATTAATAATTTTCATTTAAGTAAAAAAAATATAAATGTTTTATTATGTTTTTAATAATATTTATATCGATAAATATATCATAGTTAATTTTAATCATGGTGTTTCATGTCATGAAATCTATCTAACACTTAAAATTTATATAAATAGAAATATTTTCTAAAATTTCATGGTGATAGGTATATGGGTATAGAAATTGAGTTAGAGTAGTTTTTATAGTATTTTTTGGGTTTTTTATTTCCTTTATTGTATAATATAGTTTCCCATAAATCAATATAACATTCTCATATAAAATATGACAAAAATTGTATTTGATAAGCATAATAAATGGTTTATATTGTGGCTCCATAATTGAAGAAGTTTCTATGAGTAATTGATTGTTTGATAATGTGGCATTAGTTTATTCAAGAAATAAATTTCTTAAAAGTAAATGATTCCAAAAATAAACACATAATTTTAAAGTTAATGTTTTTAAAAAATAAATTTATATTAAAAAATTATAATGTTAAATAATTTTAAATGATATGTGAAAAGTAACTTTTTTATATTTTTACTAAAATATTCAAAAGTGATATTTAAAACAAGGAAAAAGTAAATCCCATGATATCTTTATTAGTTTTAGTTATGTACATAAATGCGAAAGAAATTATAGGACTCCACTTTTACAAATTACATATAATGTTTATGAACCATGTTGTCATATAAAGTATAGATTTATATTTTTGATTAATTTTTTTTTAATTTAACTCATTTTGACATTAAATTATTTTATAATGATATAATCATTTATTATGTAAAAATATTTGAATGATATTTTTCAAATAACATTTTAAATATTATATAATGATGAATGATTGTTCATTTATATTATTTGAATTTATCCATTTCCTGATGGATTAGTTAGAAAAAATCATTACATGTTGCAGGTATAGGTTGTTCGAATTTAGGTCAGTACTTTCAGGGGGGCTATATTGTTGTCATGGAGTTAATAAGGTTAAGTATTTATAAATTCAATGATATATTATAATAAACCACCCTAAACCATCGAGTCTGTCTCGAAGACCCACAAGTCCTCATATGGCCCTCCCCATATAAAAGAGGATATAAGATATTGATAGAACTAATAGTATAGTGGGTATATATTTCCCTTATAAACATATAATTATACCATAAAAGTAAAAAAAACATAGACATCAGAATATCAAGTGGATGATTATGTAATAAAAAATTCATCAATGTCTTATTTAATAATCCTAACTCTCAATTTTTCACGTCAAATAAGATTATATAAAGTATGAGTATATAAATAGTAAAATAATAACTAATAATTCATTGTTATTCCTAGTACCGCTTATAGCTTAAAGATATAGCATCAAATAGGTATCATGGTTCCCTTGTCCTTACTTGGATCCCTAATGATGATGTTCACACACCCATCGATATTCCCATGTACTGTGTGAGTAATAAACACTAGTGGGACATCACCGATGTGTCCTTAACATGTGTCCATAGGTATAATTTGTGCATTCCATAATAAGAATAAATGCGAAGGAATTTGTAAATAAACATATATTGGATATTTATGTGCTAAATATGACATCATGATACCGGGTCATACCTTCCTTAATTGTATTTTTCAATGATAATGGAAAATTATTTTGTAAGTGATCATGATCTAAGAACATAGATATTGAAAATGTATATCATTAGTCTCAGGGTATCAAATCAGATTGGTCCATAAGGTCATCGCATCACCGCTCCATCATAGGCTTGATCTCAACACTTCCAAAACATATATCAATCATTGGTCAGGTCGCTATTACATCATATCCTATATATTCATTAGATTATGACACAAGGTCATCATACCCCCAATGTTGATATCATGGTTTTGGCTTCATGGCTGTGATGAACCTACCTCAAGTTTGGCTCTATTCTCATCATCATCACATATCATACACACTCCCCTTTTAATGTATAAAAAATTCATGAAGGTTTACATATTATGACTTCCAAATATTATCTTCCAAATTCATAGTAATTTTACATAATAAGGTAATGTATATAGAGATATATTATAGAAAATTATCATGAGAATAAGTATAAATCTTACAAGTTCATATGATCAAAAATAGACATGGGTTTATAAGATACATAACTTTACTGATGTAACCAATCATCATATATGGATCTCACGAGTTAAACATACACACAAACATGCGATAACTATAGATAATTGTAAAATAATATATGAAAACATATAACTAATATCAAATCAATGAGTTAACAAAAGTGATGTAAATGGAACAAAACCTCTTACCTTTGGCCTGTTAATGACATAACATAAAAACTCACCAAGAGACGATACCTGAGATCAAACAATATTGATCTCACACCAAATGAATACCTATTATTGATCCCAACTAAATCACATAAAGGATATATAATGATATTCAAGAAGATTCAATGTATAAGGAATTAGATCAACATCAATATACCTCTCAGGATCCTCCAACATCCCTATAACAATGATTGATCAAAGGAGGGACACAAATGCACTCAATCCACCTCCTTTCTAAAAATGATCCAGAAATTAATCATTATATGGAATCCAAGTCAATATATCTATAAATAACATGTCATATATATGATTTATCTCAATGGAAAAGAGGTAGATCAATAAGGAACCTAATGTCTGAAAGTTTTTGTTTCACATAATATAACTCTTAGTCACCAAAACCCTTGGATCTACTAGATGAAAGATTATAATGAGATGAAATCTTTAGGAAAGGAATTATAATTCCCAAGTGTTGAGAGGGAAATTTGTACGAAAAATAATGAGTCAATATTGGAGCTAAATGAATATTAAATCAGATTTTTGAATCATTAAATCATACTATTTTATCATGGTTTTCCCAAATCTTATGCCAACAATGCATGGAATGCTCCCTCTTCTAGAAAACCTAGTTGGTTTTGCAAACCATGTTCCAATTATGAATTTCGATACTAGATCATGTTACATAGTTTTTTAAGGAGTCCAAGTGGTTTTAACATTTTTTATCCATCACTATATTCTACCACATGTGATTCTTCCACTATCCACTCATTTTCATTATGTATTAGAATGGTTTGGGAAAATCATAATCTAACTATAATTCTTAAAAATGACTCTAAAACACATATAAACAAACCAAAAATTCATGTAACTCAACAAATTTAGTTCATAGTTTAATAAATAATTAATAAATGTGGAACATAACATAAAAAATACTTGAAAAATATATAGTCTCTATAATCTCTCCCACTAAATAATTCTAATCCTCCATAGGTGTTTCTAGTCATCTTTGTTGGAGAACCAAAGTGAATTAGACTGAATATCAATGTCCCTCCCCCAAGATTCCACCCCGTTTCATCTATAATTCCATAAGATCTAGAGTCTTGTAACATTATTCCCTGACAAACCATATTTATTTTGTATATAATATGCACTTGGAATTGCATGTATGATGCATTGAGCTCCAGTTAACTATAGTTGTATTCAATAACATGAACTGGATAAATCATGGTCCTTTAGATATTAGAACCATGAAATTCATCGTGCATACCTGAGTAGCCTAGAGTAAGGTCTATGTGGTAAAACATAGTTAAAAAAACTCAAACATATCAAAAAAATACAATTTATATTTTTTCTAGATTCCCTTAATTTTGAATATATATATATATAAACCCTTTACAAGGTGCCATAACAAGAAGACTCTTCCCCTATTAGATAACTCCACTAGTCACCTCCTTTTATTGGCATATGATCATTTTTGGCACTGAGTGGTATTCAATCACATCTAGATTAACATACTGTCTTAGATGTTTCCTATACCGTGGTTAGACCTACCCCAACTACCTCACCCACCTCATTCTAACATATCCATTAACAACACTACCATAAATAGAGAGAGTAAAAATGATCCAACCTAATAGAAATTTAAAATTTGTTACTATAAATGAAATCAACAAAGGATATATGGTCCCCACAAGATTCACTAAAATACAAAATTCATGAACACAATATGTCACCATTATCTATATTTTTATATGATATTGACCATAGGTCTATGTAAGGGACATTATATTTAGTTTCAACTAAGTAACCAAGTCCATAAAATTTATGACATAAATTGTGATGTGACACAAATGTATTTTTCTGATAAAATGACTGGGGGAACTCCATCAAAGTTTAAAATATCCCATACACATAAATTACCCATATTACCTACTAAGAGAGTCTTGTGGAAAAAAATTAAATGAGAATGTTTTGTTATCCATTCAACAACCTCCCAATCTCCAGCAGGACTCCTCGTGGTCTGAGGTAACCCTATCATGATGTCCATCATAATGTCACCAATCTTCTACACTTGAGGTATAAGTGGTTGAAGAAAGAATCCAACATGATAATGTTGGGCCTTTACCCTATGGTAGTTAAGGAATCATGAAATAAAACTAGTGATGTCCCACTTTATACCATCCCACCATAATATATATTGAATGCATTGTACACATTTTCTACTATATATACCCTTCCCATTGAAAATTATTTGAGTCTGTCATCCACTAATTTATCATGGATACTAGAAAAATGACCATCCCATGAAAACTAACCACATCATCATTATCAACTTTCCATCCAGGAGTTAGTTCACAACCTTCCCTTCATTCTCAATTCCCTGTGCACTCATGATACAACTATTTACCAGTCTTTACCTGGTCCAATAATAAAAATATGATAACCAAGGGTAGATATGTTAACATTACACACTCCTAATACTCATCCAAAATCAATTTTTCCATAAAAATTATAAGACATCATTCCTGTGGGAATTTTCACTCACTATGATCATGTACCACGAATGTTTTCCTACTAAGATCATCTAAAATGACATTACATTTTCATGGATCAAGGGAAATGTCGAATTCAAATGTTTGTAGGTACTCTACCCTACACCACTACCAAAAATTATTCTCATGTTGGGAGTATATATTTTCGAGTCTCTTGTGGTCCATTTAAACATTAAACCTCTCGATGAAGATATAATATTTACAATAATTCAGAACATGGACTTCTACTTCCAACTCCAAGTCATGTTTCATGCAATTCTACTCATAGGTTCCTATAATACTTGAACCTTAATCAACTAAATAATCCTATGCACGACTGAAGCTATTATTTTAACTCATAAAGAATTACATTACACTTTTTATTTGATCCCAAGATCTGAAATAATAAGAACTAGGGTTTTATCAACCTTCTATATAGCTCAATAAAGGCCTCCGCAAACTACCTAGTTCATTGAAACCTCACCCCATATTGGAAATCCCCATCATCAGTGTTTCTAAGAAGAAAAAATATTTAATGTATCATTGGATATATCTATATGACTTGAGGAAACTCCTAATTTCAAAAATTTTCTGAGGATAATCATAAGACATCACTATTTTCAACTTCTCCAAGTCCAATGAAATAAAATTATCAAAGAGGTCCTAAAAAAGAAAAAATCCTCCCAGATCTAGAATATAACATTAAATATACTTGTATAAAAATGATGTTATCAAAGTGTAATAAGTGTATTCTCAAAGATACCTAGATTTTAACTCAACATTATATGAATATTTGAGGATATCATTAACAAATTCCATGTAGAAAGATTCAAGATATAGGTAGAAGATCTTATTCCCGAGAGCCACGAACTTAGCTCATAACCCATCTAACTAAAATGAAATATGCGGAACATATAGATTCCATATATACCTATAAATATTATCTTAATAATTTCATCCTCTCATATATACAACTGATGTCAGTTAGAACATTTATTGATGATGTTCATCTATCGATATTTTTATATCTATCCAAAGAGATAATCAATAATGGATAATGAATACATGTTCTTTAATTTCACCTATTAATCTTCATATATTATACACATTAATAGTCTAATATCCAATTTCATTTTAAAAAATACTTGAATATCCCATGAGGATGTAGTCAGTCTGATGAATCCCTTTATCTTTAGGCCCCCATAATGAATATTAAGTTCTCTTAACATAAAAAAACTATATGATTAGAAGGAATCAAAATGGGATACAATCTTGACATAAGCTCTATCTCGAACTCAACTTCTCAGTCTATAGGATGACCTAATAATTCTTATAGAAAGACATCCTAGTATATGTACAATGTAGGAGCAAAGTAAGAGGACCAATCATCTGGTTTCACGATAAGAGATAATAATGATACTAGGGTTGTGATATATAAAATATGGCTCAAATCAAATCTCATTTTATTGGATTAAAAAACCCACTAATCCATCACCAAATACTTTTTCCCAATAGTTTAACTAAAGGATACCCATATATAATAGTTGTGTATGTGATCATAAAATCATGTAAGTCATTCTATTTCAAGAACCAGAAGATTGAAAATCATATATATAACCAAGAAATGATGAAAATTTTGTAGTAAAAAACTATAATTTTTTTGAATTATATTATGATGATCAACTTTATTTATCAAGGGTGTGTGGAGGTAAGAAAATATAATAGAACACTTAATCCATAAGTCAAGTGCATCAACCAATTGAGAAGATATAAAAAAATGGGGATCACTATTATCAAAATCTGTTAGTGAAAAAAAGAGATGATTAAAAATGTACCTAATATAGTAAACGATCCCTTATCATAATTAAAAAAAACTAAGTCCTTTATATACAATTATATTACCTCATATCCACAGACATGACCCTATGGTTTCAACCCTACCTATATCGATGTCATAGTAGTGTCTGAACCTACTTCTTGGGACCCTAACCTGATGCATGTGTCATTGTTCACATATTTTCAATACCCATATTGAAAAACGACCTTAAATATCTAGAGAATAATTTATAAAGATACCATATCTTGTGAAACAAATATAAAATTTTCTGTGGTACTAGGAAAAATATATGGCAATGCCCAAACATTCTATACTTAGAGTATTGTAAAACTCTTACTTAAGGGTCTAATGAATCCATATTTTTCTAAACCTATTTACCACTACCCCCACTAAAATCCCTCGGTCTTCCTCTTCTTATTACTATATTTTACAAGAACCACAATAACAAGAGGTACAAATTTTTATGTACTTATGGGTAGAGAAAGACTAACTACATAATCTTCCACCCAACCCCTTTTAAAAGAAAAATACTTTTGTAAAAACTCCATGCATCTCATTAGGAAAAAATTCTTACCCTAAGGTATGATACCATAATGAATATAGATATGAAACTTCTTGTACTCCTCTACCTCATTTCCATCTATGAGGGGAGAGAAAGTGGTTTTTTTACACATGAAACTTTTGTGGATACCATCATGGATCCCAACTAAGGCTCCATGAATTCTTGCATATAATCTAGTTTAAATGTGTTAGGAAATTTGTACTTTAAGAAATGTTTCTTGGATTCATCCCATAAAAGACCACCAAGTCTACCTACTTGTCCAATGACATTCCACTATCACCTGGATAGACCCATAATCATGTACATTTCTTGCATGACCCATTGGTCCAATAGTTTCTCAACCATGTTGAAAATTATGTTAATGGTCTTTATACATTCATTTGCATCAAGTTGTTACCCAGTTAACTTGAAGGGTTGTTGATAGAGTATCTAGAAGTCACATGTGAATTTAACCTTGGTCCTTTATACTACTGTATTATGGTTAGGTATATTCCAAAATACATTTGGATGGAGTGAAAATAATGCATGAACCACTTGAGCAGTTGTAAGAGCATGATTAGGTCCATCCTCTGACCCAACATATACATCAACTACAATCTCTTCATTATTTAGAGAATTTAGGCATCATTGATGTGAAATTTTCTAAAATTCCAATTTAACATTTCGATCACCCCAAAATATTTCTATATAAAATTAATTAAGAAATTATAAGGTAAATATAGCAGATTTCTATAAAAATATGTCCTATGAGGATACCCACATAGAGAAGGAAACCCCAGCTAGCACTGTACAAGGCTTAATGTGCATGAAAATTAGTCACAAACATATATATATTTATATATATATATAAACATATAGACCTGATAAATTCCAAATAACTAATTCTATAAATCTATATAAAAACAATAAGTATAAAAAGATATCAATAAACAGAGACTATATATCTCTCTCGAACATATAAAATAATCAATTCATTAAAATTAATGAACTGAAATGCAACACCCAATGGGTATATATATGGAATGTGATCCTACATACCTACTCATGATTTATGGATGCACCCAAATACAATAAATCAATAACAGCATTTCCATGAGGGGTAACATTGTCATCTATTACACATGATATGGCCCATCACATGGAAACTCCCCTACTTTTGTTCCCTAGAAAATATCTCATTTCTACCATGTCCCAAAATCACTATGAATAAATGAATGGAAACTCTAGTTCTGATGCCATTTTTTAATCCTCTAACCTATACCACCAAGTCCATGTTAGAGATCCACTAGACCTCATGTTTTCCTCTTATACATTTGAGTATTATGAATATTTTTGAGAGAGTAAGAGTTCATTAGTGGGATTATACCCTTAGTAATGATATCCATAAACCATATATATAAATTAAATATAAATAGAAGAATATAATGTAGAAGATAAATTAACATATTCTAATAAAAAATTTCACCCATGTCTCATTTAATAATCCAAGTTCCAAATACAGATTTTCATATCAGAGTATATCAAGAATGAGTAGATAAATATTCAAACACTATGGGATCCTATAGAGTCTATAATATAATCACTACAAAATCCGTACTCCATAATTATAATAAATCATGGATCCATTAAACTTACCTAGATCCATATCCATGAAGTCTTCAAATGCCTCAGGATTCTCGGGGAAGGTGTTAGTAATAAAATCCAATAGGACACAACCGAATCATTATTATTATGAATGAAAAATTAAAATAGGTATATGTTATGATAAATATAAATGTACAGTAATGAATATAAAACCTATGTCCAGAAATCATATGCTAGATAAGAGACCATGATTTTTAATAGTAACTGCCTGATCTCTAAAAAAAATTATATTATGAAAGTGTTTTAAAATAGACCAGGATTTATCCATATGGCAACTAAACATTTATGTTATTAGTCTCTAATAATTGATTCATATTGGACAACAAGTTTATCAGTTTCTATCACTTTGAAGAGTCAGGCCTTAAGACTGTAAAACATTGTCTATATCATTGGTCAGTACTCAGGGCCATTGTGTCCATTATATCCCTTAGTTCAAGCCACAATCATGTTTTACACCTGATTCCTCTATTATGGGCAAGGCCTCTAGGACTCCAAGCCCATAACCTATGTTTTTTCATCATCATATTCATATCATGTCTTGTGAAGTCCCACTCTAAGTGATAGGCCTACTTTTTTGAGTACCAAATAAATACATTCATAATCATGGTAACTACACATTACATGGTAGATCATATAAAGGAAGAATTAATCATGTCACAATGAGAATCAATAGTAATCATAAAATTACATGTGACCAAAATAAAACCTGGGATAACAAGATACATTAGAAAAACCATGGAATCGAATATCATATATTGGTATCATGGGACACACACACAGACCCATGTGATCACTATCTTGAATTATGAAAATAGATATTCTAACATAGAAATCATATCAATGAAGAAAATGAAAAATAAGGCCCTAAATGGTATAGTATATCCTTTCTATTGGGAATTGGTAACAAACCCTGAAACCCATCGAGAGACATTACCCAATCTTTAACCAAATAAATCTCATAAAAAAATAATCCCTATAATTCACCCCAACTCAAAAACATTATGGTTCTTGAATTAAATTCAATTAAATTCTATGTCTAATGAATTGGATAAACCCCTACACACCTTTTACGATCCATAAACACTTTTTTATACATGATTGATAAAAGATGGTACAAAGAGACACTAAATTCACCCCCATTATAGTAATAATCCTATTGTTCATCACTCTGTTACATCAGAATCCGTATATTTTGAAACAAAATTCCCTACTTATGATTTATATAAAGGTAAAACATGATTATATTAAATAAGAGTGTTGAATGGAGTCTTGTGGGTCCTGTAACAACCTAGGTAAATAAATAATATGACTTTTTCATATTTATTAATTTTTGAATTAAGTATTAATTTTACTTTAAAAGGGGTTGCTATGTTTGATAGCGTACCCAATACACAACAACGGGTTTCTTTGAAATCTTACATGGAACACTAATAATATAATATTATTATTTTAAACGGTAGTTAACTCCTAGTCGTTGTATTGGAGGGAATGAACAAAACTAACTACAATATGATTATACATGATTTTTAAATGTATTTACATTATCCTATAAAAAGTTAGAGGCTTAAAATCTGAATGAATCTAATTTTAAGCATAATTTACATTAAAAGGCCGATTTACCACCTTTTAATGGCGAATCCTTTTTAAATCTAGTTTTGGTCACATTAATAGATTCTATATGACCAAATAAAATCCTTCTTTAGAATGGGGACATCAAAATTTACTTTTTTTAAATTTTTTTAATTTTTCGGATAAAGTTCATTTTTTAATGAATAGTGAAAAATATTGTATTTAATTCAAAAGTGCCTTTTAATATAATTTATATATATTGTTAGATTATATTTTTAATTGGTTTTAAAGTTAAATTAAAATATATGTTTACCATTTAATACAATGTTGGTCATTGGAATAAATTTCACTTTGAAATTGGACATAAATAAGTATCAATCTTCTGATAGTTATTGTTTCTTAAAAACACGCTATTTGTTTTGATAACAGGAATTAATTTTAAAACTAATTAATTCAACTTCTATATTTTGAATTTTTAAAAATAGACATCATTTTTTAATTCAGAATATAAAATATATCTTAGGCTGAATTTTTGGTATTTTTCTAAAAAAAATCAATTTTTGATGAATAGTGAAACCACTTAGTGGTAGTTAAAAAAAGAGACTTTTTCATTTAAATGAAATTTTACCACTTCTGTGAATTGAATTTCAAAAATCCGACATACATGGTTGTTATCAAGAAGTAAAATGTGGTTCATTAAGATGAAAATAATTTTCGGTGAATAGTAACTTTTGAATTTTATTTACCGGAGTTAAAGGTAAATAGTGTAATTCAAGTTAAAAAGAATATTATAATAATTGAAAATTAGCTTAAAACTTGTCCAAACCTTATTGGTTGACTCCTTAACAACCATGGGCATATTTGGGTTGATTTTGGGACCCTATTGAGCCACTTGGGAGTGAAAATGACAATCTAGATTAATTAATTTAATGTGAAGACAAAATTGACATTAACATAAATCTTTTAGTAATTAATTGTTATATGGTGTTATATAAGTCCTATTTTCTACTAAAAATATACTTTGGAAATATAAAATGATATCCTACATCATGGTATTTTTTTATAATTTTTAGACATCAAATAAATTTAATTATGTTTGACACAATAATGATGCAGTATTTACCTCATTAATAATTGATTTAAATAAATAAGATTGTAATGATTAAATTATTATCCAAAACATGTCAAATTTTTTTTGGATGATTTTATTTCGAATATTAGTCATCTTATCATATGAATTAATGATTTTCAGACCATTAGAAACCGAATATCATTATATTATAAAATAATATTTTCACACTTTCCTAAAGAGCCCCTCCTCTCCCTTATATAAGGAGACCACTTCTAACCAATTACTCACACCTCTAAATCCATTTGGATCGTACAAAATCTGACCAATGACACTCCCTAATTCCCTATCCTTTACATAGAAGCCTTACCTTAGGCATAAGGCACTTCAAGAAGTCCTTTGGTTCAAACCAAAGAGAGTTACCCAAATTAAAGGTAACAGTTTGTCTTAAATTTGTTTCTTTTATTTTACTTCTCCAACCCAAAAAACCTTATTATTTCCTTTATTTTGTAACAACACCAGTATTTTAAATATACTAAGATGTTTTTATGAGATTTATTCTAACTACACTTACACAAAACTCTATTTAATGTATGAAGAACAAAATGTTTCTTTGGGTGGAAAACTAACGCCTCACGAAACGATGATTGTTCAATTACATATTACAGCATCTCATGGTAGAAATTATAATGTAAATGTATTTATATATGATATATATTATTTTTATAATTTATTATGCTTCTTTAATTCCCAATTAAATCAAGACTTTATGGTTTCCATAGTGGGTAAATACGATAATCTCATTTGAGGAAGTGCGAACTACTGCCCCATTAAAGTGATGTGACTCGTTATGACCTTATGTGAGATGTATAAAGGATAGAGTTAATGATATTATATATTATATTACACTAAAATTATAATATACCTATGTATCATTATGTTTTAATTCCATTAAAAAAATAAATAGAAATAAAAGTAGTGTTCATGCGTACGTACGGCTTACCGTCTCCGTGAATGGTGCATTTCATTTATTACCTCAAAATATTATGTAATATTATAAATACATGTATATACTAAATATATATTATATATATGATATTTAAATCATGAATATCATTCTGGATATAATTGAATATTGACCACATGGACAACTTGTAAATATAAGGTGTTCATTTTTGACTCAAGTACCAAATATCGACAAAATTAACGTTATTAACTTAAATGATTACATAATTTTTTAACATGGTAATAAGTTATAAAAAATAATTAATAAACTTGAAAAATATTCTTAAGCAAGTATAAATTAACTTTAGTTTATTATTCAGGATATTAAAGAATGATCAAGTCAAGGCGGACGCGAGGTAAGGGATATGACCTCTCTGTTTCTTTTCAAGTACTCTCTTTTATGTCATTTATTTTATGCTCCATGTTCTTATGTTGGAGGATATTATTTTATATTAAACATACTGTAATTTTTATATTAATATGTTTATATACCCCCTCTTGCTCTCATAAATTCATTTTATGAATTTTATGTGGCGCCATTAGGCTGCCAAATTTTTGTAATGGATTTTCTTATCTCACTTTTAATTTCATGAGATTTCAATTGTTTGCCACTTATTCATTGCATGTGGTGTAATGTGTAATTCCATTTGATATATATTATCATGATTATATTTATATTCATGGTATTATGTGATTCATTTTATGGTTATTAACTTTTGATCAAGTGACTCAGTTGATAACAACGAAGAAAATGGTTTCATCTCACTTTTTATTCCCTTGAGATTCATGCTATATTTTCCACTATTTATTTTTGTGTGGTGTATATACTGACCATGATTGTACTCTTTGTATAATATAATTTCATTTATTAGTAGTTAAATCTTCATTGTATGATACCTCTTTCATGTGGCGTATGTTTTGTAAGTTACCAAATCGGTAAGGGAACCTTTGACCCTCCTCTATTTAAAAGACTTTTTTTGTTATGTCTTTTAATTTACATATTATTCTATTGGTATAAGTTGGTATATATCCTCATTGATTTAAACTTTATGTACAAGTGATGAGATAGCCTTTTTATCTCATCAAATCATTTTCTGAATTTTAAATTGACGCCGTTAGCCTGTCGAATTTTTACAAGGGAACTTCTTAACCCAATTTTCAATTCTTTGGGTTCAACTTGTACTTTTTGAATATGCAATCCTATGAATATGTGTGAATGACATATTATTGTTTTAGAATTAATATCCAATTATATTGGGTGTATTTATATTTGTCACACATAGTTAGGTGATTGATTTATCCCTAATTTAATAATACCATCTTTTTAAGTGATTTCATCTCAATTTACATTTCCATTGAGACTTCATTTTTTTATACACCAAATCCACTCTTAAATGGTGTATATACTATCCTCTGACATATTTTATCATGAATCCTTTTATTCTCATGATATTATAATGTTATGATTAAATGTTATTTTGCAATTTTTTTGTATTCAAGAGTCTCTAATTTTGCTAAAAACTCTTAAAAAAATATCATTTTTAAATCTTTTAAAGATTTATTCTTCTAAATATTTTTCATTAATGTCCATTTTTTAAAAAATGGTTTTAAGGATTTATTTCTATTGAAATTATTGATTTAAAATGTTAATTCCTTTAAAATATTTGAAGTGGTTTGAGACACTTTGATTCAAAAAAAAAATTTAAATGGTTTTTGAAAATGGATTGATTATTTCAATATCTTGAAATTACTTCTTGTGATTGAAAATGAAATGTTATTAGTGAAATGTTTATATTTGAAATATTTTATGTGCTATGATGGTACATGGACATTTTACGGGTGGTTACGTAATTAACCAAATGACGGGTGGTGTCGTGAATACCAGGACAGGTGGTTACGTTATAACCTCTAATGCATTGGGTATGGAAGTCGGTCGTATGACTATTCCATTTAGTGATATGTGTGGAAGTTGACTGTATGGTTATTCCATTTAAGTATGTTTATGTCCCAAGTTACCTTTATATGTTATGTGTTCTTCATATGGGTTTTATGGTAATATTTTGGTTATAAAAGGGTAAGTAATGATCTTTTATTCAGTGAAGAGTATTTACTACTTCATAAAGGTGAAATGTTTTACTTATGATAATATATTCATGGTTTACCTGTTGTTTTGAAAAAACTAACAGTTTTCCTTCCTTGTGTATCCCTTACTGAGATTTTTATGCTCATCACAAGTTTTTTTTGAAATGTTTTTCATAGGAAATAATGTGGAATTGGTTCAAGGATAGGATCAAGGAAAAGTCATGCTGTCTAAAATATGGAACTAGACATGTTTATTTTTAAGAGTTTTTATTTTATGAAAAATATGGATACTGATTAATAGTGTCTACTTTGTAATCTTTTGATATGTAATAGTTATGGCCTAATTCTCTAAAACCCTAAACCATAAAAGATCCTCAACATGATTTATTCATTTAATTCAATATTATGTAAGTTTTAAGGATGGGTCCTTATAGTTGGTATCAGAGGTTGGTTTAGACAAATTTAGGGATTATGAATTTTTGTTAGACATATGGATAGTCCCTATCTATTTTTTCAGTTAAATCCTTGTTTCATAACTTTTTCAGATCAAGGAAAGTCAGTTGCAAATGGAAGGAGGAGGATCTCAAACGACATTCTTATCTCTTCCTGATGACATGCTTGCAATAATTATTGCAAAGTCATGTTCAGATGATTGTGATACTTATTATAGCATAAAAATCACTTGCAAGAATGTGTTTGAGATATAAAACACCTCCACTATACCTCGTTATCATCATGGGTCATGGGTTGTATTTATGAAAAAAACCTATTTTCACAGTATTCTCATATTTTCAAGAAAGGTAAATATTATCAAGGAATTTTCAAATCTTTTACCTTATCACAAGATTTTGAAGCATATTATGATTTTAAAAAAGATGATGAAGAAGGAGAACCTTGTGAAACCTATTTATATTTTATTTTAAAATATAGTCTCTAAGCACATACTTATGGTATTTTAAAAGGACCATTAATTGAAAGATTCAACTAAAATTCAGTTCGACTGTTTTATAGAAATCATGTTTTATCAGATGTTTTAAAATTATATGTCATACAAGATTATTTTACAAAAACTATTTTTCTGTGAACACCCATATGACCCATTTTGTACAAGGTGTATTTGGATGGAGGGATAAAATTATTTTGAATGATCTCTAAATAATTTTTGCAATGCATGGACCTTCAACCTACGTGAACAAGATGATGATGAAACCAAATGGACACCATAATCAAGGTATGCTGTTCTTTATTTTGGGGATTGTTTTATTTTATCATATGGTAATGAAATAGTACTTCAAGAATTGAGATGTTGAGATCATAATGAATTTGGATGAAAATTAGAGGTATAAGGAAACCATTGAAGTTAAACCATGTTAGGATTATTTTTGAGTTTTATAAAAAGAAAAACCCATAGGATGGGTTACAACCCGTCACATCCGGCAGGGCTGCAGGAATCGAACCCACAACCGAAGGGCAGCAAGGGCACATCGCCTACCACTAGCCTACTTGAATTCCCTGTTTAGTATGACTTATTATTTTAGTAAAATCGTTTTATAGAATAATAATAAGTGGATTTTTAGAACTTATGTATTATAAAATGGATACACTTAGTATTGAAAATTGATTTAGTGATTATGTGATAAAGGTGGTTGTGGAAGACGTTATCTCTTGTGAGGAAACACTATATGCCTAAGGAATATAGAATACTATGGGATTTCAATTGTGGAATAATGGTTGAAATTTTATTTTGGATGAATCTATGTTTTTATTATGGAAACATGATGATTTGATTTATTTATGAAAATGATTAACCTATCCTGGAGAATATGTGATTTGGTTAATTACTTTTCAATACGAGACTTTATGAGTAACTAGTGTTACTTGGAGATAAATTTTAAGATGTATCTTGGAAGTCTATGTAATTAAATCCTTATGAGATTTGGGTTACAATAAAAGTTTGGATTATTTTTGACAAATTTTAGGGACAATTATTTATTGAATGATCTTTCTTGAACCTTGGGTTCTTTTTGTTGAATTTTGGAGATTAAGAGTAGTATTTCTTTTTATAAAGGATTATCCTTTTGGTGATTATCTGATCATGTACTAAAAATTTTGGTTTTAGTTGATGTATAAATACAAGGGAAATATATAGTTCTCATTTTGTGGATTATGTGACTCTCTAGAAGATGATTCTTGTGCTTTTGATGTGACCTTGTCTTTTTGAATGCTCATCGTTTAGAGAAATGATTAGTTTTGGTAGAAACTTATTAAAAGATGAAACTTTACTTGAAGGTAAGTATATTTCCTTATGTTTTTATTCTATGTAGAAGTTTAATTTTACAAAATTATGAAAAGGAATGTAAAACAAAAACATTTTTGGTTTACGTTTCCTACTGGGTAATCAAATATCATTTATACACATCATAATTTTGTAATTTTCGTGTGGTTAACTTTCTCTTAATCATGTTTCCTATCACTCTCCATCAGAACATGACCCTTTGTTTTCTTCTCCATATCCTTATTTTCATGTAATCTTAGTATGGTTTAACTTGGGTGACCATTGTAATTAACTTTCTTTCTTTTAAAGTGATAGTTTTACTGACTCTTTTTCTGATATGGGTCTTTAAATAATGTTTTCGAGCCCAAATTTTAAAATTGCAAGGATACAATTCTCAAATGGGGGGAAGGATGTAACATCCCAGGTAAATAAAGAATATGACTTTTTCATATTCATTAATTTTTTAATTAAATATTAATTTTACTATAAAAAGGTTTGATATGTTCGATAGCATACCCGATACACAACAACAGGTTTCTTTGAAATCATACGTGGCACACTAATAATATAATATTATTATTTTAAATGGTAGTTATCTCCTAGTCGTTGTATTGGATGGAATGAACAAAACTAACAATAATATGAGTATACTTGATTGTAAAATGTATTTACACTATCCAATAAATCGTTAGAGGCATAAAATGTGAATGAATCTAATTTTAAGCATAATTTACATTAAAAGGCCGATTTACCGCCTTTTAATGGAGAACCCTTTATATATCTAGTTTTGGTCACTTTAATACATTATATATGACCAAATAAAGTCCTTATTTATAATAGGGATATCAAAATTTACTTTGTGTAATTTTTTGTAATTTTTCGGATAAAGTTTATTTTTAATGAATAGTGAAAATATTGTATTTTAATTCAAAAGTTCCTTTTTAATCTAATTTCTTTATATGGTTAGATTATCTTTTTAATTGATTTTAAAGTGAAATTAAAATATATTTTTACCATTTAATCAAATGTTGTTCATTGGAATAAATTTCACTTTAGAATTGGACATAAATAAGTATCAATCTTTTGATAGTAATTGTTTCTTAAAAGCACGCTATTTGTTTTGATAACGGGAATTAATTTTAAAATTAATTAATGAAACTTCTATGTTTTAAATTTTAAAAAATAGACATAATTTTTGAATTCATAATATCAAATATAGCTTTGGCCGAATTTTTGGTATTTTTCAGAAAAACTGAAATTTTTTATGAATAGTGAAACCACTTAGTGGTAGTTAAAAAAGCTGACTTTTTTATTTAAATGAAATTTTACCACTTCTGTGAATTGAATTTCAAAAATAATAAATACATGGTTTTCATCAATAAGTAAAATGTGGTAAATTAGGATGGAAATAATTTTTTGTGAATAGTAAGTTTTGAATTTTATTTACCGCGGTTAAAGGTAAATAGGGTAATTCACAGTAAAAAAAATATTATAATAATTCAAAATTACCATAAAACTTTTCCAAATCTTATTGTATGAGTCATTAACGACCATGGGAAACTTTGGGTCTATTTTGGGACCCCATTGAGCCACTTGGAAGTGAAAATGACAATCTAGATTAATTAATTTAATGTGGAGACAAAATTGACATTAACAAAAATATTTTAGTAATTAATTATTATATGGTGTTATATAAGTCATATTTTAGACTAAAAATATTATTTGTAAATTTAGAAAGATATTCTACATCATGTTATTTTTTTTATAATTTTTAGACATCAAATAAATTAAATTATTTATGACATAATAATGATGCAGTATTTCCCTCATTAATAAATGATTTAAATAAAAAAGATTATAATGATGAAATTATTATCCAAAACATGTCCAATTCTGATTGGATGATTTTATTTAGAATATGAGTCATCTTATATTATACCTTAATGATTTTTGGACCATTAGAAACCAAATATCATTATATTATAAAATAATATTTTCACACTTTCCTAAAGAGCCCCTCCTCTCCCTTATATAAAGAGACAACGTCTAACCAATTACTCACACCTCTCAAGCCATTTAGATCATCCAAAATCTACCCAAATACACTCCCTACATCCCTATACTCCTCATATAATCCTTATGTTAGGAAAAAGGCCCTTCAAGAAGTCCTTTGGTTCAATCCAAAGAGAGTTACCCAAATTAAAGGTAACCGTTTCTCTTTAATTGTTTTCATTTATTTTACTTCTACAACCACAAAAACCTTTTTATTTCGTTTATTTTGTAACAAACAAAGTATCCTCATTATACTAGGATGTTTCTATGAGAATTATTCTATTTAAAATTACACACAACTCCATATAATGGATGGAGAACATAATGTTTCTGTGGGTGGAAAACTAACGCCTCATGAAATGATGATTGTTCAATTACATCTTACCGCCTCTCATGGTGGCCATAATGATGGAACTGTATTTATACATGATATATATTATTATTATTATTTACTTATTTTTCTTTAATTTCCAATTATATCAAGCCTTTATGGTTTCCATAGTGGGTAAATACAATAATCTCATTTGAGGAAGTGCGGACTACCGCCCCCTTAAAGTGACGTGACTCGTTAATGCCTTATGTGTGATGTATAATGGATAGAGTTAATGATATTATATATGATATTATACTGGAATTATAATATACCTATGTATCATTATGTTTTAATTCCATTAAAATAAGAAATAGAAATGAAAGTAGCGTTCATGCGTACGTACGGTTTACCGTCTCCATGAACGGTGCATTTCACCTCTTACATCCAAATGTTATTTACAATTATAAATACTTGTATATACTGAATATATATGATATATATGATATTTAAATCATGAATATAATTCTGGATATAATGGACTATTGACCACATGGACAACTTGTAAATATAAGGTGTTCATTTTTGACTCAAGTACCAAATATCGACAAAATTAACGTTATTAACTTAAATGATTACATAATTTTTATAACATGGTAATAAGTTATATAAAAGGAATAATAAACTTGAAAAAGGTTCTTAAGAAAGTATAAATTAACTTTATTTTATTATTCAGGAGATTAAAGAATGATCGAGTCAAGTCGGACGCGCGGTAAGGGATCCGACCTCTCTCTTTCTTTTCAAGTAATCTCTTTTATGTAATTTATTTTATGATCCACGTTATTATGTAGGAAGATGTTATTTTATATTAACAATACTGTAATTTTTATTTTAATATGTTGAGATACCCCCTCTTACTCTCATCAATTCATTTTATGAATTTTACGTGGCGCAGTTAGGATGCCGAATTTTTGTATGGGATTTTCTTATCTCACTGTTAATTTAATGAGATTTCCATTGTTCACCACTTATTCAATGCATGTGGTGTAATGTGCACTGCCATTTGATATATATTTTCATGATTATATTTATATTCATGTTATTCTGTGAATCATTTTATGGTTATTAACTTTTGATCAAGCGACTCAATTGATAACAACGAAGTAAAGGGTTTCATCTCACTTTTTATTCCCGTGAGATTCATGCTATATTTTCCACTATTTCATTTTGTGTGGTGTATGTACTGACCATGATAGTACTGTTTGTGTAATATACTTCCATTTATGAGTATTTACATCTTCATTTTATGATCCTTATTTCATGTGGCGTATGTTTTGTAAGTTACCAAATCGGTAAGGGAACCTTTGACCCTCCTCTATTTAAAAGACTTCTTTTTGTTATGTATTTTAATTTACATCTTATTCTGTTTGGATATGTTCTTATATATACTCATTGATATGAAATTTATTTACAAGTGATGAGATACGATTTTTATCTCATCAACTCATTTTAGGAATTTAAAATTGACGCCGTTAGCCTGTCGAATTTTTAGAAGGGAACTTCTTAACCCAATTTTCAATTCTTTGGGTTCAACTGGTATTTCTTGAATATGTCATCCTATGAATATGTGTGAATGAAATCTGATTGTTTTACACTTAATATCCACTTATATTGGGTGTATTTTTATTTGTCACACATAGTTATGTGATTGATTTATCCTTAATTTAAGGATACCATCTTTATAAGGGATTTCATCTCAATTTACATTTCCATTGAGACTTCATTTTTGTTATGCACCAAATACACTGTTATATGGTGTATATACTCTCCTTTGACATATTATATCATGAATAACTTTATTATCATGATATTATAATGTTCTGGTTAAATGTTATTCCTCAATTATTTTTATTCAAGAGTCTCTCATTTTGTAAAAAAAAACTTAAAAATGTATCATTTTTAAATGTTTTAAATATTTATTCTTCTAAATCTTTATCATTAATGTCTATGTTTTAAAAAATGGTTTTAAGGATTTATTTATATTGACATTATTTTTTTAAAATGTTAATTATTTTAAAATCTTCAATGTTGTATGGGACACTTTGATTAAAAAATCTTTTTTTAAATGGTTTTTGAAAATGGATTGATTATTTTAATATCTTGAAATTACTTCTTGTGATTTCAAATGAAATTTTATTAGTGAAATTTTTATATTTGCAATATTTTATTTCATATGATGTTACATGGACATTTTACGGGTGGTTACGTGATTAACCAAATGACAGGTGGTGCCGTGAATACCAGGATGGGTTGTTACGTTTTATCCTCCAATGAATTGGGTATGGAAGTTAGCCGTATGGCTATTCCATTTAGTGATATGTGTGGAAGTCGACCTTGTGGTTATTCCATTTACGTATGTTTATCTCCCAAGTTACCTTTATATGTTATGTGTTCTTTATATGGGTTTTATGGTAATCCTTTGGTTACAAAAGGGTTAATAATGATATTTTATTCAGTGAAGAATATTTATTACTTCATAAAGGTGAAATGTTTTACTTTGATAATATATTCATGGTTTACCCATTGTTTTGAAAAAACTAACAGTTTTACTTCTTTGTGCATCCCTTATATATCTTTTTATGCTCATCCCATGTTTTTTTTTGAAATGTTTTTCACAGGACATAATGTGGAATAGGGTCAAGGATGGGATCAAGGAAAAGTCATGCTATTTAAAATATGGAACTAGACATGTTTATTTTTAAGAGTTTTTATTTTATGAAAAAAATGGATACTGAGTAGTATTTTCTATTTTTTAATCATTTCATATGTAATAGTTACGGCCTAATTCTCTAAAAATCTAAACCTGAAAAGATTCTCAAGGTGAATTGTTCATTTAATTCAATATTATGTAAGGTTTAAGGTCGTGTCCTTACAGGTCCTAAGCCATAATTCTTAGTTATCAAAAACCTTTGAACTACTGAATCTATGCATGGAAGGATAGAAAATTTCTATGAAAGTACTATTGGGATATATGATTCTGGACGAATATTAATAGGAAGGATAAAAAATCAAAAAAAGAGATAAATTAATGATAAATGGCATTTTAATATAATTGAGTCATGTGATCATGGTTTGATATTGGTTTTACAAAACCATATGCAAAACAAATATTCATTTTTTACTCTCCTAGGAAACCTCAATGGTTTGTTAACATGAGTTATCAAACCTCATGATAACTATGATTTTGGCCACCGAACCAAGTTTCATAGTTTAACATTTGAGGCTATATAGTTTGAAAACCCATATTACTTAATCATTCACCATGCTATGTTCTTATACCACTAGCCGCATAATTTTTTATTAGATAATTTTTTAAAACCTTAATATGCTAATTATCCTTTAATAACCTCTCTCAAACACTCATAAACCAATATGAAACCTACAAAACTCATCCTATTCTATTCATAGTTCATAAATTAATTAATAATCACTGAAATTAACTAGAAACAGACATGAAAACAAGAATCCATTATAGGTATTTCATGTGATCCTAGTGAACCTTATGGTCAATCAAACATTATTTTTATCATTCAATAGAATGATAATCCGATGGTGTATAATAACATTGAGTGGTTGATTTTTAGATAGCGATACATTCATGAACTATGGGATAAAAATGATTCTTATTTTTATATAAACGTGTTATTTTAAAAATTATCATCATAGTGTATAAATTTAATGATGGTACTTAGGTTATATTGATTATTGAAAATGACTGGGATAATGAAATCAAAGTCTATAACGCTCCCAAATTGTTGTTTTTGTCTAATTCTAGAGAGATATTATTGTAAACAAATGTAGGATATCTTTATGGGACTGGTTCAGTAGTAGACCACTAATATGGAGGTTACATTTAAGATGATTTCATGAATCACCAAATAAAATAAGTATGATGGTGTCATTATTTTAAAAAGTATAATGTTGTTAATATTTGTTATTGGTTATAGAAATAAAAAATTATATAATTATCTTATGATGATTAGTTTCCTAGAAGTTAACTTATTATAACTTAAATCTACATAGTGATATATATATATATATATATATTTAGGTAAGATGGTTAATTTTATTAATGGATGTGAGAGTAAATACGTCATAAACGATTAGTCCTCCATCGGGCATCACCATGGTAAAAACATGGCCACTGAACACAATTTGGTAATAATAAGTATTATTATTTATTGATATGTTTTGTTTTTAGTTTGTTTTAGTTCAATTTAGTAATGTAATGGAATTAATTGGCAGTGATTTCTAGTGATAAATTACTTAGAACTTGTTGTTCTAAATGGGATTTCATGTGGATATAATTTATGATATTTTGTGATATTGATATTGGGAATGAATTGAGTGATGGGTATGTGATTTTATGTGGTTGGTCACCCTCTTTTTATTAAAAATTATTTATCATGGGACCACTAAATACTTAATTTTTTTATTCTTTGGGACCTCTTTCACCCCCTTTTTATTTTTATTGTGTTTAGGATATTGATATTTATTTTTGTTCTGAATTTGAATATCTATCTGGGTATTCTTTGACATGATCCTCTTTTCCTATGATATTTCTAGTTGGTTACATGACAAGTAGTATTATAAGTGATGGTTTTTGTTTCAATCCATAGAGTGGCATACAGAAGGTACATACATTGATATTCATTCTAAATATTTTTAGAGTTTACAAGTGATATGGTGTGTTTTTTTCCATTGTAATGGGTGGGGTATATATGTATGATATTACCCATTTGTTTTTCCAAAATATAAGATAATAAATTTAAATGAATTTCCATAGGTTATGTGGGTGTTCATCAATAATATTAAACATATATTTGGTTATATTACATGAGAATATTTCTTTTTTGAGTCTAGGTGGTTTGAGATGTAGTCACCCCATAATTATACATGTTACCAATGGATCACTACAAACTACTGTGTAAAGGTGAGTAGTGGAATCCTATTAGGGTTTTAGACTCACTACCTATGGACATACATGAAAAGGGTTTTCAACATGGTTGGTAAAAAATGAAAAATAATTACAGTTTCAGTTGTATCATATTAGACATTCGATTACATGTTTACATGGGAGGTATTATCAGGGCCACAAATTCAATGTAATATTTTCATGAATGTTATAGAAGAAGCTATTATACTTTATTTATTCTATTAATGTACTCAATTTTAATATCAATGGACCTAAATATTTTATTATAATTCATTAATTATTTATTCAATTATTTCACTATTTATATGTGACATAAAATTTATATAATGTCTCTAGTTTATTGGATTTTACCTTCAAATATTAAAATTTCTATATCTATAGATTTATCCTTAGAGTTGGCATAGTGTTTGGGTGTCTCATGACATCTGAATTAATATACTAAAAATATTAATATATTTTTAATGCACTTTCACAAATATATTATGTGTTTCTTGGTTTCCTCATTATTAGGGACCTTAGTTTGAAATTCCAAGACAAATATTGATTCCCAAACATGGGGTTTACCATAGGAATGAATTAATATTGGTCAATGTCATATTTTATGAAGAAAGTAACATTTGGATAGTGAATTTTAAAAAAAATTATTCATTTTATATAAATTGACCTAAATCTAATACAATATAAATACCTAATTAAAAAAAATATAGGTTTAGTCATATACCCCTCAGATGATTTTAGGGGAGGATTAGGTATTCATTGTTGGCGGATCACAACATAGGATAACGGAAGATTGTATCGTGTTAGGTCGAGTGTTAAAGAATGTAGTGGGTCTTCTTCAACTACGATGAGTAGTTTATTCAGCAATGATTGATCATAAATCTAGATAGGGATATTGATTTGTGGTATCCACAACACTTATTAAAATATTGAGTATAGATTCTTATCTTATATTCTTTATATGTAGTTAATTTTTTATTCTCTTGAACCCTGTAATTTATTGGTCATATTTATTTGATACAATAATTCAATTTCACCTACTATCACCCAGGATACCAAGAATTTGTTATCATTAACTAAAACATTTTCCCAATGATTTATTCACTCTGATTATGTTATTTTACTCTTATTTGCATCACATTATTCATCATTGTACCATAGGGTTATGATTCAACATTTTTGGGGTGGGTTGGTGCGTGATCGAACCCCATGGATTCATCGGGTTTCATTAACAAGGAATGGATTGGATTTTTTTTATGGATTGGGATAAGATATGGGTTATAGGTGAGGTCCCCATGGATATGAGATAGATATTGGAAATGAGAGGATTGTGGTGGTGATGAGAACATTTCTTGAAGGGTTCAAGGGGTTGGAATCTATCCATTAATGATAGGATAGGCACTGATGACCCCATATATAGGGCCCCCCTTTGTGATTTGTAGTATAAATGAAAAGATGAAGGTAGGATGATTATTTTTGAAGAATTCATATGGTTTCCTTACAAAAATCCAACCCCAATGTTTGTATTCTTTGAACACACACTTTTTAGTCCCCCAATTACAAAATCTCGGGTTCCAAGTATGTTAAGGATCCCACACTATGTGGCTAGGCCCACATGCATTGTGACCCCACAAGGGGTGTCCATGTCATGGGAGGGTTTTACACACCCAGTGGTCTATGTTGAATGAAAATTCATGTATCTCAAAAGTACATGATCTTGGATACAGGTACATAGGGGTGCCTCAGTTCCTAGACACGTCTAGGTACAAGGATATTAACACTATCATTGACCAAAGTACACATGCATGAGTAGAGGAAAAAGAATGGGCCATGGGTGGTTGAGACATGACCTTAGTACACCTAAATTCTATATAGTTACATGGCCATCCAAGTCATGTGAAGACAAGGACATGTCCAAGAGGCCAGGTGGAACCACACACCATCTATCCCCAAATACATGTTGTACATATTTCTCATTAAATTATACCATGCATATCTACTTATTCTGGACTTGGATATTGTCTTGTGAGTATCCTATCATGATCATTTTTTCCTGTAGAAAATGATGGTAACCTTAATAATTAATTGTATGTTATGTCATGAGGTATTTTGTGAAGAAACACTTTTTTGAGAAATGGTTTACTGATAGTTGTGATCGAGTGTGATCATCTAAGATATATCAGGGTTGGAAACCACTTATCAGAAAAATAATAGATCTCCATCTTACTCTCAACCTATGGAGTGGTTCCCCCTAATAGACCATGGTTTATATCATATCTATATTTAGTTTTACCCTCTGACACACTATGTCATGGGTCTACCATTCACTATGTGTCGCCCTCCAATAGATCAGGGTGCTGATACTCTACGTACCGAGTGGAACCACCTGACATAATAGTGAATGGGTTCTATATTCTCGAAATTTTAACCCACCATCGAACCAGGGAAATATTCATCTATCTTTTGAGTGGAACCCCTTATCATACTATGGGAGGAACCTCTATTGGATATTGTTCCCCTTCGAGTTGTAGAGAAGTGGCGAGGTGTACGACATCAACTTGGATTACTCAGATAGACACATGAGATGTTGGTCACTAGTAACTGACCTTTATATCTATATATTGAATCATCCTTTTAGACTACGATATTATATGAACATATCCTTTCTCTATATTCTTGTTTTATTTTTGAGTTTATATATCTATGATGGGGATTTTTTCCCTCTTGTTTTGAATTGAGATTACCATTTAGTTATAATTCTATTACACCCTTTTTGGTTTTAAAGGTATCCTATAGGTTATGTATATACCTACCCCTATATGAGATTTTCATACTTGAGTCTTTTCATATGCAGATGATAGATTGTTCAGAGGTGACTTTGGTAGATCATAATGATACTTGGGTGCATAGAATTTATAAAGTTTTCAGAATAGAATATCAATAGTTGAGATTTCTTATTTTCTTTTACTCCAACTGATGTGATTTTGGGAATTCATTTCAGGTTGTATGTGTAATTTTCTCCCACACACATTGGTATCATTTTTTCTTACTCTAATGTATTCCCCATAAGTTATTGCGAACATTTGTTTACTCTAGATGTCATAATATTTTTATTATTCCTTTATACTATTTCATGGATATGGTTGGGTGTGAGAATATAGGTTCATTAGAATAAGGTGTCCAATTTTATATTATGCCATATTGGGGATTGTTACTATCCCCTATCCTATAAGAGTAGGTCTTGGGGTTATGGTGGCTCGACCTTCCACCAACCAGGAAGTCCTCAGTGGTTTGTGTCGTTATAGAGTGGTATCAAAGGGATTCATTCCTTAAGATGGTGTTTGGAGTTAACACATTAAAAAGTATTGGTTGGGACTTAGGTAAACCATGTTGATATGTATCAAGTGATTCTTTCTGGCTAGGGAATCTAGTGTTGGTACAGTAGATGACATTTCCATATACTTGGACCGTGACTACTAATTATCTCCAAGATTATTAATGAATAGTTTTCTAGGATAAATGTTATATGAAATATATTTTATTGATTCCTCTGAATATCCTTATTGATAAAAATTCCAACATATATATTCTCATCTAATCATTGTATATCATGATAAAATTTAGGATTCCTCCATAATAATAGGCTGTCAAGTTATAAATACTAGATCATGAAGAATACATAATGAGAGACGAGGCCTCAGTTAAGGACCCAACTCATGAGTAATTACCTCTTGGTGGGAATGTAGAAACACCCCCACCTATCAAGCAGTAGATAGTACCAAAAGGGAAGGATGAGGATGTTCATTGGCTTAATGCTGTATATTTGATCCAACCTTAGAGACCACTGTGGATTATCAGTGAGCCATATTAATAGATAGTGGAGGACTTGATTGAGTTAGTGATATAGGAATTTATGTTCATACATGACCTAAATGATCATATGGCTACATGGGTTGCCAGTATTTTCAATAGAGCATTATGGAACTAGAGGAGTCTAGACCTGCAGACTTATGACGAGATAAAACTATCACGGTTTAACTTACACCCTCAGTTTCATGAGTATTATTATACCTCATTATTTTCCTAAGTTATTATCTAGGAGATTTTTGAGATATGGTACGGTATTATTACAGTTTTCAAGTATATTTTATGGTTAATCAACCATTTATGGTACCCCATATTCTTAGTTTTAGATAGTTTGTTCTAGGTGTGAAATTATGACTAAGGTGTCTCTAGAGACATCCCGACTAGTGTGATCTAATTGTTCCTTCCATTATATAATGTAGTATTAGAGAGGGATATGGTGATTGGGAGGTTCATCTCAGAGGTATGTGAAGTAGTTGGAGCTATTAGTGGGAATTTTGGGTTGAGTCATCTGTAATAGCATGCAGGTTCTAGTTAGTAGGGACTTAGTGTAAGAGACATTCTCATGGTCCAACTCAGTCACCAAGATATTTGGTTAAGGGTTCCCCAAGAGAAACCATTAAACCTAGATAGTGTAGATTCTATTTTTTTGATAGGTGTGGTTACATGGAATTTAATTTACCGAACTAACATGTCATGGATGGTAGGCATGCAACAGATCAACCACCATGACAGAGGCATTTTTATGATCAGGGATTTTCCATGACCATCCAAGGAAGCCTCCAGAGGGGTGATTCTAGCCTAGGAGTTGGTGTAGCTCCAAAGGGAGGAGTGTTTGGTTGGAGGTGACACTATGATATACTCCCACATCCACCACCATAACCACCAGGTGGACCACTCTCAGCTCAGGGAGCTAGTTGTTGGGTCTATGGATAGTTATAAGCTATGGAAGGCTATTACCAAGATACATACAAGATGATCCAATGTATGATCTTTGATAATTATAATAATTCTCCAATATTGATTGATATTGGTGTGATTAATTCCATCATCTCAATATACTTTATGCAAGAGATAGAGTTTCTAAGTTTGTTTTTTCAACAACTTTGGCTTCAGGTTCCTAAAGTAAACACTTCTTAGATATCGTATATTAGTTGGAAATGTGATTTGGTTCATGGGAGAGAGAGTTTCTCATGGTAACTATAGGTTATCATGATGAATCCTTATGAAATTAAATTGGTTATCAAAATTTTTTCTATGTTTTCAGTGTAAATTTATTATCATTGCATTTAGGTTTGATGCATATAGATAGATGAGATGAGATTACCCTCTAGGGTGGATGAGATATCATGGTTGAGTAAGTGGGTCTTTTCAGTAAGGGGCTACAACCCATCACACATTGTTGGTGAGATTATCCATTGGTTCACCCATAGAGCTCTAGGTGTCGAGGGTATAGTTGGAGGATCTTTGAGAGTAGGGTTTTACCAGAACTACTGTGTCCCCTGGATAGCTCTAGATTATTCTAATAAAAAATAAAAATGGTTCCTGATCCATCATGTTGATTATCATAACCTAAAGCATGTATAAATAAGTGAAAATTATCCATTTTAAAGAATTTTTGAAACCTTTTATCTGTTAATAGGTACGATTTGGTTCTCAATGATCGATATCAGGTCAAGATACCACTGGTTTAGGGTTATGAAGAACGATATTCAAAATATGACATCTTAATCACATTATAGAAACATTTAGTTCTTGGTGATTCCATTTGGTGTGAGGAATTCACCAGTGGTGTTTATGTCCCTCATGACTTAGATATTACATCCTTACTTAGACTGATTTGTGGTTTTCTTCATTGATGACATACTACTTCACTTTACTTAGAAGGAGGATCATGTAGATCATTTGAAGTTAGACCTAGACTTAAATTGGGAGAACCTGATGTATGGTAAATTCTCAAAGTGTCATTTCTAGATTTATGAGGTTTACATTCTAGGGGATGTCATATATAATAATTCATTGTCTTTGGTCCTAGAAGTGATTGATACTGTGCTTTATTGGGATCCACCTAAGAGATTTTTGGAGGTACAATGTCTTTTTAGGCATAGAAGGGAACTATAGGAGGTTCTTGGTGGGCTTTATCAAGATTTCATCTTCATTGAAATCCCTGAAATAGATATGGATCTCAATTTATAGAATGTAATAGTGTCACAGTGCCTTTGATTATTTGATGATGAGGTTGAAAAATTCTCCTATGTTGAGACTAGTGGAGGAGGTAATAGAGTACATAGTGTTTTTTGATGCCTCTGTAACTAGGATCAAGTACATGTTTATACAGAGGGAAGAATTGATGATATGGGTCATTCCATTTCATACCCCATGATCCAAACTATATGAATCCTATCCTTTATTTGGCACTAATAGTCTTCACTCTGACGATTTTGGGGAACTATCTTCTCGGAAGTGTTTCAAATCATCATATTATTAGGTATATCTTTACTCAATGATATATAAATAGGAGGTAGAGGCATTGTTTAGTGTTATTGTATGACTAATACATTGAGAGAGTAAATAGTCCTAGGATGGAAAATGTGGTGGTAGATGGCATATGTAGGATATCCCCGTCTTGCTTAGTAGAAGAGAAACTTGATTAGAGGGCTTCTTTTCATCTAATCGTAGTATCGAATTGCAGAGTATATTTTCTTCATTCAGGGGTGGTTACTCCAAAAATCCTTTATTTTGTGAGAGCCTCCCAGTTGGGAGACATTGTTAACAATGTTCTATATTAAAATATATCCTCACGAGATTCTCTAGATGGATTTTCTAAATGAAGGCATCACGAGATACATTTTTTAAGGATAGACAGTGGTTCTAGTCATGTTGTGTGAAGAGGTGATGAGGGAGTTTCAATCATCGATTTTTTTCTTATACAAGTGTGGTAATGATGTACAAGGACATTAGCAGTAGATTTTGTGGGTGGTCATGAGATGAATTTTTTCTATGTTTGCATCTTGATGTCTCACATGTCATCAGGTGGAGGTTGGGAACAACCTCATTCATGTTTGACACAATCTATTGATATCCAAGAGTGGAAAATAGGATGGTATATCAATTTTCCTTCTGATTAGGATTATGTAGATAGTGAGAGGATATGATTCCATCTATGTGATAGTGGATGAATTTTTCAATCAGGGAGAAGTGTTTGGTGGTGAATTTGGGGAATCTGTAAACGTGGTATATATTTTTTTGACTCTATGGGGTACCATCAATGATTGTCTCAAAGCATTATGTGTAGTTTACATCATTGTTGTGGAGAAACATTCAGGAGGCCTTCAAGACCTAATTAAATATTGGTACAATATTTCTCCCATATAAAAATGAGTAGACTACACATTCTATCCAGGGGTTAGAGGATATGCTAATATATTTTTTTACTTCATCTAATGTTTGGGGTATAATATTTCATTTATATAGCTATCTTAACATAAAATCTATAAATATGAAATTTACATGGAATCATTCAAGGACTAGTATGAGAGAACTTTTATCTCACCTTTATGATGGATTGAAATTGGTGAGACATGTCTATTTGTGCCAAAGATGGTGTAGGAAACAATTGAAAAGGTTTAGTTGATTTGTTATCATATGAAGAAAACACATAGTAGATAGAAATATTATAAAGATTCATGTCATAGGGCCCTAGTGTTTGAGCATAGGGGATATGTTTTCTTAAGATCATACACCTAATGAGGATTATAGTGGTTTATCCAAGGATGAAAGTTATACCTAAGGTTCATCTATCTATTACAGATACAATAAAGGGTTGGAGAGGTTTCTTACCACCTAGTCCTACCCTTATAGTTAGAACAGGTATATGATTTCTTCCATGTGTCACAACATTGGAGACACATACATGAATCAAAACATGTAATTTATTGGGGAGAGATTTACATTGAGGATAGATCTATATTTAGTGGGAACCAGGTGGAGATATAGTATCAATAAGAGAGGGACCAATAATGATGGACCGGTCCTTTGGTTCTTGTGATTTGGTAGTACAAGAGCCTGCAGAAGATCTCCATGGAACATGAGAGATAGATGTGGGCTATGTACCCCCACCTTTTTTAGTGAGAAATTCATTGAAAGAGGAGGGAATTTATGGACTCTTTTTATTGGATTTTTCAATTTAATATTTTTTTTATATATATACCTAGATTTATAATTTGAGGCATCATAGTGTTAGGGAGTCTCAGGACCATGGAATTAATATTTAATAAATATTAATACATTTTAATTGATATGATTGCATAATTTTAGTTTTTCCCCATTTCTCATGATCACATACCATAAATTCATGACCATAGTTGAGTCTAGAACTTGTGTTTTACCATAGGTTAGACCAAATGTTTGTTAATGTTGTTTGTTATATTGAAATAAGCCTTTAGAATGTGTGTTTAATGGAAAAATATAAACATATAAACAAATAAATAATTTTATATTAAATTAATTAAATATAATAATATATAAAAAATAAATTATAACAAATTTCAAGGTTTAACCATATATCCATGGGAGTATTTGAGATCAGGATTAGACATTATTCATTACTAGACCACATCACATGATTATATGAGACTTGATCATTGTGTATTGAGAGGAATCAAACATAGTTGGTCTTCTTCATCACTGGTGAATAAGTTCTTCACCAATGATTGATCCTAAATCTTGGTAGGGGATACCATTTTTGGTCTTCAATTTTTTTCTTAAAATATTGATAATGGATTATTATCTACTATTATTTATCTATGATTTATTTATTCTTAACTTGAACCATATGATTATTTGGTTATATCTATCAGATATAATTCATCCATTTCACCCACAATAACCCTAGATACCCAGATTATGTGGCTATTGGACAATAGATATTGAATAATTAGGGATTAAATTTTATTATATTTTTTTCCTTCTTCATATAATAAAATTCTTCGCTATTGTACCATAGGGTTATGGTTTTAAATTATTAGGGAGACATCAATCATGAATGAACACCAAAATTTATGTCAGTTTTGAGAATGATGAATGTATAAACGTTTTGAGGAAATATTAGAATGAGAGTTGGGTTTTAGGTGATTAATACATGGATTATAGTTGTGGAGTGGAAAAGGGTTGATTTTATGGTGACAATAAAGAGCCTTGTATGGTATGTGTGGATGGAATTTGACAACTGGTGCTGGATCCAACAATGAAAACCATTGGTCTTGGGCCCCAATATGATTTGTGCCAAAAAGATAGATTAGTGAGGTATGATAAGGATTCATGAATACCTCCCTATGTTTTTGTGAAATAACCAATTATAAAATTTGTATTCCAATAAAACATGTCATGTAGTCCCCTAGAAATGGAAGATATGGTTTTGAGGAAGATAAAGATCATACACTATGTGGTCACTCCCACATGTCATGTGACCCCACCTAGAGTGGCCAAGAAATAAACCAATTGAACACACCTTGGGACCCATATGGAATGACACTCCATGAATCAAGGAGTTCATGGGAGTGAAAAATTTTACGTTGTAACAGTCTCATTTTTTGGCACAACAAAAAACAAGAGTTTAACCCAAAGTACATGGGAATGAGAAGGATCACACGAGAAAACATTGAGTGAACAATTCACATCTTTGTGTGATGTTACACATCAAAAATTAATACACAGAGAGGCAACAAATCCATAGTATAGGACACAGATAAGAGGCGATGTGAGACCACACTCCATGTGACCCCTGGTACAAGCCAGGTATTTTCTTAGGAACTTCATCCTAGCATATCAATTTCTTCTTGACTGAGATATTATCTTTTGAGTAGCCTATCCTATGAATTTTTTTATATAAAACATGATTGTATCATTCTAAGTGGATTTTAAAATATAACATGAGTTCTTCCAAGTGGGAAGATTCCTCATTCAATGCTTGACCAACATTAGTGATCAGGTGGGACCATATGCGAGATATTGGGGGTGGGAAACCCTCTTACTACACTAGTTAATTAATCCCCCATATTCCTCTCTACCTAAATGAGTGACACGTACCTGATGGAATAGGGTTTGGGTCTTCCGCCTATCGAATGGAACGCCCCCACCACACTAGTTCATGCATCATCTTTTCACATAGTTGAACCCCCTGATGGACCTAGGTGTAGGTCCTCTACCATCCATGTGGAACCCCCTAATTCACTAGGGAATGATTCCTCTATTAAACAAGTGGTACCCTCTATCTCACAATGGATTGGGTCATATATCAATTGAGTGAAAACCCTTATTGTTTGGAGGTGTAGGTCCTTTATCGTAATTTTTTCCTCCTCAGCCTATAAATTTGTGTGGTGTGATTCATCCACTTATATTTAATTGAAATAATCATGATATTTTATTAATTGGTGACAATCATTTGGATCTATCGATAGAACCATCATCCTAGGTTGGAATATAAGATGTAGATCATCATTCTGTATTATGTGCATTTCCTTTAGAGTATATATATATGATGGGATTCATTTCCCACTAGTAATGGGATGATATGACCGTAGATGTATCTTTGTATTAGCCCATTTTTATTTTTCAATATGTCCTTTTGGGTATGTATACAGTCATACAATCATGGGATTTTCCCACACACGATGTTTATTTTCTAGATGACAGAATTTTTTTATGAAATTAGTAAATAATAGTGATACCATGGTGTATAGACCACATATGATTGTTATAATTGGATATCAGGTGTTAGAATCTCTAATTTTCCTTTATTACATTTTTTATCAGTATGAGACTTCATTTATAACTTATTGTGTAATTTTAACTGCTAAAATATGGTATTATTCTACCATACTCTGATGTAGTCAATAGTGGTTTTTTCATTCATGGTTTTACTCTAGAAGTTTTAGCATTTTTACTATTAATATCCATTGTTTCATTGATATTTTTGGTTATGTTCATACAAGTATATTAATCTAGGGTCTACAATTTTATATCATTCCATCTTGGAAGAAATTCCTACACCTAGACTATAGTAGGCGAGCTGTGGGTTGTGGTGACCTGGAATGTTTCATGTCACACGTCCACGATGTGTCCAGTCATTGTAATGTAGAATATTTTATATTCGAATCCCAAATTTTAAATATAAAATTAAGATCCCTATTATTTTATATTTTTCATTTATTTAATTTTTAAAACAATTTCAATGGTCTAATTTTTTGTATACTTTTCATAACCATTGAGGATTTCTAGGAAAATATTTTCCAACTTGTTTGTATATGGATGACACTTCACTCATTACCATAGTTGAATAACTATAAATCCTATTATATTATCATTATATCCCACTATTGAAAAAATAACTCAATCATTATTTATATTTTATTTGACTTCACATTCACATATAATCATCTCCCAATTTTAAAATATTTTCAATATTTACATGATAAAATTAAAATTTTAAAAAATATCAACATAATATAGTGTTTCTTCTATGTCAAGATATTCATAATAGGATATAGGCCATTGGGTATTATAGTATATTATGTTTAGTCCAATTCATTCATATTTCCAATAAGTTTTTAAATAATAAAATTCAATAATCATTATTATTTAATAAAATGTAAAATATTTTCTATCACCAGTTTAATTAAAAAATAATAATTCTTCACTCCTAATGTATGTCTAATAATTAATGTTTTTTTTGTAATCACTATAAAAATAATTATTTTTTTCCATATAATTATAATATTTTTCCCTAATAATTTAAAATATTGCAATTCCATATTATTGTTATTTTATCTTTTAAATATAAAAATTAAAAAAAATGAAATTACTTTCAGTTCCTTTACAAAGATATATTTCATCAAAACAATATATATTCTAAAAATTATAGTCACAATAAAAAAATATTTAATAAATCATTTACAAAAAAATTTATTCAATAATAATATTTTAAAAATATAATAATGGAACATTATATAAATAATATCTATACTCCTACTGTAAATAATTGAAAATAAAATCACTGAAAAAAATAATTCATTGAATGTTTTGAAAATAAAATCAATCATCACTTATATATAATTTTGGTAAAATATTTTTTTCTATTTCAATTTCTTATTTAATGTAAAATCCATACTTTTAAAATAATCATAACTATATTTAATTTTTCTATATGATATACATGTACATAAATCATTTCAATATTCAATTTTTTAGCTTCTTATATTTTTAAAAATTCTCCATCCATCAAGAACATTAGATATATGAATTGTAATAATTTATTTTTATTTGAATAGATATAATTTAGTATATTTATTTGAAATACAATTATTTTTGTTAATGGTAAAGATAATTTTTTTATTTATTTTTGAATAAAGTAAATCATAATTGTATTGTTTATTAGAGTGTTTATTATCCAGAAATTTTCATGATTGTAACAACCCTCACATTAGTAACCTAGATCCAGTGTCTCATTTATTACATTTTCAATAGATACAAGTTATCACATCTTGATTGACTGAATAGATTAGTAGTCTTGGTAAAATTGATACATACTTGAAATTCACAATATATTTAAAATATATAATAAAAAACAATTTTATTTATAAACACAATTATTCACCATAGGATATATTTGTATATCAATCACAAAACACATATTGGTGTCCTAGGGAAAATAAAACATAAGAAATAGGTGAGATTAGATGCTCAGTATGGGTATGTTTATAGTGGAAGTTATAAAGAATAAACAATATTAATCAATAGGGAATGTAAATAACTGAAACACATAAAATTTAATCAATTAAATGTTCATCATATAGAAGAAATAAATGATAATCAAATAAATCAATATAAATAATCACATAATAATGAAACATAAGAATTGATATTATAACTAAAAATTAATCATATGTAAATAACTGATCTCATTAAGAGGGAATTTATAGTGCTGGATATCTGGAACTATCTAGTCCATTCACAAGATAGTTTAAATTTCTGGGTATAAAGTCATCTAATTTGGAAAATTTATTTGTCTCATGAGACTTATTGATGCATCAAAGGGATATCAAAAACCGATCCCCAAACATAATGTAATAAGTACAACTTATTTCTCATATGAACGTTATGATTCATAATCAATGTAAACATTTATATTGAAAATATTATATACAAAATTTTTATACATACTCCAATCAAATAAACATAATCATAAACTATCGAAATTAATATATCGAAGGGTAATAAAAATTTATATCCATATTAAAAGTAATCATAAATCATATTAATAATAAAAAAGATTATATATATATAAAAATATCCATAGTGTATTATAAGAACAATAAATATATGATGTCATTAATGAATAAAAAACCATAAAAATTACTTTTAGTGTCTTAAGAAAACAACCTATTTAATTTGAAAATGTTTTTTTAAAAAGTTCAATAAATATTTTGAATTTTTTTTCATTATAATAAATATCTAAAATATATAAAATATTCTTTGAAACATTTATTATTCATAATAGTAAAAAATTATATTCAACTTGTACATATTAAAACAAATATTTTTTCCCATTTTTGGTAAAATTCAATCATTTTTTGTTTGGAAAACAACAGAAAAATTCCTTTCAAAAAAATGTAAAAATTAAAAATTGTCAAATACATAATTAATAAATAATTTGGAAAATTTTGATGAATTTTTTTAAAAAATATTGTTCAAAATCATTGGTTTTGATTAAAACTAATTTTCAGTGTCCCATGAGGCCCGACCAGAGGATTTTTAGTAAATGTTGTAGTATTTTATTCTTAGTTGACGGTTCAGTTATTGGGTATTCTAGAAGGGTTGATGGTCCTTGAAAAGGTTGTGGCCCAATTTTGAGGCACTATGTCCTAAAACTCTTCTTCAATTTCCTATTCCAAATATAGCATCCTCCCCTAGGTGGCACTTACTGATTCACCAAAATGAGGGACAAAATAATTCAACCGCACCTCCTCAAACACCAGAGTGTACCGACTGGGAGTAATGTCTTAGGGTGTGTCCATGGGGATAATATTTCCTCATCAATCAGAGTACAACACATGAATCGATATAAGAAACAAGAATAATGGGAGAAGTATAATAATAATAATATACTATGTAGGAAAGATAATAACTGATGGAAACTAAATTACAAAAATGGATACAAATGGTGATCATGGAATGTCATAGTCCTGTACAAAAATAATAGTACATGTGGATTGGGGGATACATGCAACACCCCATAATCCATCATAAATATATTAATCAATCATGCACTGGAAGATTCACATATTCCTTTATACATACATGGAATAATAATGTATGCTTGGGTACCAAAGGCGGCCCAAGAAGGGTCTAAGATAAAATATCAGCAAGATTCCACACACAGTGCCTAGTCTAATCCATTTCATTCAATATATAAATAAAAATTGTGTGATAATAATAAATGAAAATTTCAGGGCAATACATAAATAAATATATAACACTTTAGTTTGGGTTCCTAATTGGATATGCATCAAATATGACATTCTTTTCCCAAAGTTAGTTCTCTCGACCGTGGTACCTATACAATTGATATGATATTTACATAGGCCATCCTGATGAAATAAACATTATAAAAGACCCCAAGCTTATGATTTGGATTGGTTCTCACACTACCATGACATCAATCAAACATGTTCTTAATGTAAATTTGAAACATCACATATAAACAAGCAATAAATCCATCCAATCTAAAGTTGGAGTCCTGATCCCATCTAAGGCGATCAAATATGAATCCCTTGGTTCACTACAAGTGTCTCCGATATAACTAATGCCACCGAGTTTATCTTTGTAAACACATAATGTGTTCCATTAAATCACTCATGGAATTATGACTATATATTTGTACCAAGTATCTACCATAGGGGACCAGGTATCACCTGAGGCATGGAATATCATTCTTTCTAGTGGGGCCATCCTTTATTTCTCCTCAAGGGAATCAATTTCACTCACAAGTATATAAAATACTCCAGGAGATCCCACACATTTCAAGGAAATATATCACTCCTAATGCATTGTGAAGATCCAACACGAGCACAATGAGTCCATCCACGGTGTCCTAAAAACTGTACCAATTTTCTCCCCCATCCCATATTAGGTTAGGTATATAAACCCAAGACACATATCATGTGGCATGTAATTTAAAATCACATGTCATCAAAATAATTTATAACATTGAATGTTAAAAGAGCTAGAATTTCCTAATATTTAATTAATTAATCTCAAAATAAAGCAATAATCATAGTAGATGTAACTAAGGTCAAGGTACATGGGATAAGACATTGCATCAGAAAAAGATACATGACTCATAAGGTACAGATACAAGTGGATAATAAATAGGATCAAATACCAAACACATGGAATAGTATAAATGTAAAGAAATGAAATATATAATAATTAAAGCACAAAAAAAAATATTGACTGTTGACATAAAAATACATCCCTACCTCATGGCTCGTAATTAATTTAAATTCAAAAAGAAAATTTCATAAATTGACCATGGGGAAATACTACCACACAAGGTTTTTTTCAATTCAAGTCATGGGAAAATAGTCTATCTAGGTTGGAACACCAATGGGGAGTCCAATGACAAGTATAATAACCTCTAGTTGGTTTTAGTTGTATGGTACAATCACATATGACTTAATAAACCATTTAATTAAATTTAGTAATTAAATGGGAAGAATCACCAAAAGGTTCTGGTGAGTGGAATGAAGGTGATTTAGTTAATGATTAAGAAAGTCTGAGAACTCCTACCTTGATGTAGTAGCATTCTAGTATTCAATTTTCAGGTAACTAATTAACCTATAATTTCAGAACTAAAAAAATCATCAAACAAGCAGAAAATATGTTGACAATGGTCACATATAAATAGTGCAATCATGGGTATAAAAATCTGAAACAATATTAGGGGGATGTATTGTGATCATAGAGATCTTTCAAAATGATCCAATGATGAGTGATTTAGAGTCAAATTAATAGATATGGGAAAATGCTACAATGTAGGAAGATGAAGCTCAAAAATTTGAGAAGAAGAAGTCATAGGAGGAAAAGGATGAAAAATAAAACAAGGGTTTAAAACATTAACTAAGGGTAAAGATGGTATTTCTCCCCAAAAAAGGGTGTATGGTTTGGATGCATTGTTGAAAAAACCATACACGAACCATGTACCATAATCCACTTCAAGGGGGAACCCTCCATGGTTAGATGAACTGTTTTCAAAACTATGAGAAAACCATTAAAAAACACTTTGTCTCAAGTCAATGAAGCCCTACATGACCATGTTCATGGTGTAAAAAAGTTGTATAAATCCCATGAATCCCCTAGTAACCCACTATCAATAATGACACAGTTTAGGGAAATAGTGTGTACTAGACTACACTATTTCTACTAATCATGCGGTCTAGTCATCATCTTTAATTTTTGGGGCTTGAGCTCCAAGCTAGCCATGGATTTCCCTGAAAACTCCTGTAATCCACTAGGTATCATTAATGGTACCTTTATGAAATTCAAACAAAAATTAAAATTTATATACCATTGAGAAAATAGAGGATGTTACAAACTCCCCCATATGGAAAATCAGTCATGGGTTTCCTTTCTGAAGGTAGTTCAATATTATTTGAGTAATTTACAACCCTTGTGCACATACAACAGCCTCCTACTCCAAGGTATCGTCCTATACATGTCTATGCCCCATAGAACCTAGACCATAGGAACTGACCATCGTCAGAGAGTTTTCATGCTTTGATCAACAATACGTATCAAATTATCCTTGAAGGGCGCACTTGTCTCCATCTCAATATCCTCTAGGTAATGAAAATGTGAAAGGTCCTCATGGTACCATAAAATATATGACACATGGAATATTTCATGTTTCTAATGCTACCTATGAGGTGACTTTAACCAGTTGGACACTTTCTTGACCCTCTCTACTATCCCAAATGTACTGATGCATTGAGTAGATACCTTTACATGTCTCATGATTAGTGTATGATCCAATCTAAGGGATATTAATGGAAAACCCATTGTCCCATATCAAACACCATAGGTCGACGATGAATTTTGATATATGAATTCTTCCTATACTAAGCTATATCCATATGTTTCTAAAATATCTATACATGATATAATGTATATTGAATGAGATCAGGACCCACTAGGGCTACCTGACTAGTTTCTAGAGAGCATATGTGTAATGGACCGGACCCCCTTGGACAATTACTTTTCCAAAAGTGAGGCTCCACCAAAACAGTGGCACCGTGAAGGTGACACCGTGATAGTGGAACCATGATGGTGGCACCGTGACAGTGGTACCGTGAGGGTGCCACCATGACGGTGGCACCGTGAGGGTGACACCGTGACGGTGGCACCGTGACGGTGGCACCATGAGGGTGGGACCGTGACAGTGGCATCGTGAGGGTGGCACCGTGACGGTGGCACCGTGTCCCCTCGCCAAGCCTTTCGTTCTTCTTCTAGTACCTGACTTTTCCGCTCCCGCAACGTAAGCTTCGACGTAAATTAATTCTTTTACTCCTTTTAAAACCATTTAAAGCCCATAATTAATTCCTAAAAATCCTGAGAGACCTCGGTGTGTAACTGCCCAGCCGCGTGGTCAACCCACAACCCCTCACGCCTTACGCAGTTTCGCGTTCTCACCTCAACCGTCCACAGCTCTTATAAACTAAGGGTTAGCTGTGGTTTCTCCTTTCATCAATTGCGGCTTTTCACAAACAGCTTCTGGTGCATCGGGCGTGCCACATCGTTATTTGTAAAGTTCCGCGCCCGGCCTAAGCGTCGATCGTCGATCAAACAAGTAGAGAATTTCTACTTCGCCTCTCTCTTTTGTGTATCATGCAGGGTGGTCATGCTTCTGTTCTGTAGAATTGGACAAACCAGACCTAAATGAAGATAATGAACTCGTTTTTTATAAATAAAGTGGGGTTGTGATCATTGATGTTGATTATATTAAAATCATCTTTCTGAGTTGTGCTGGCTTACACGTTTCTAAAAATCGAGGCTGTTGGTGGTTGTTGTTTGTGTACTAATGAACCCCAGCTGATGTTTTAAATGGATTATTTGTGGTTGTGAACTTCTGCTGCTAAAAAGAATACTGGTTAATCATGTATACCAGGCTAAGTGAATTGAAAGCCCTAGGATCAATCCTTCTCTGATAACCCCCGGTTAAAACACATGAAAATTGAAATCATAGAGTGTGCAAAATATTTTAAATATGAAAATACAGGCAAGGCCCTGCTTAGTGTTGGTGATGGTGGTTGGTTGTTTTCTTTCACAGGCTAGTTACTAGAGATGTGGGAGGGGATGGGATCCCATGTCTTTATACTCTCGGTGGTTGTGTGAATTTGGGGATGGGATCCCCTGTTGGTATGAATTCATAGGTTGTGAGTTTTAAGACTAGGTGGGTACTTGTTTATATCACGAATTGGGGTGGGATCCTCTGTTGTTGAGAACCAGGTGTGGGCGTTATGATTGATGCTTGACTGTTTACTTTCTTGGACTTGTGCCTATGCTTACTAGTTGCCCAGTAGTTCTTAAACATAATTTAACATTATCGCTGAAATTGAAGCAAGAATGGGACAAATGGATTTTGTGGGTGAGAGTCGCGACTTGTGACTTGGATGCAGTGGTGTTGTGTTCTGTAGGTTGCTTAGAAAAACCTAGGCTTTTGGTGAGTGCTTGTTACCTATATCTATACTTGTAGTTTTGTGTTTCTTATTATCGCCCCACCCAAGTTGAGCACTTAGTGCCGAACACCCCCATTTCATGGGGGAGGGTGTTTTTTCCCAACACTATTCTTAGTGGCTGGTTATTAGCTCCTTTTATGCTCCCTTTACCGGATAGCCCAAGTATCTTCGGGCAGGCTGTGATGGCCTAAGGTCCATTATTAGCCCAAGAACCTTCGGGCGGGGTAGTGTGGTGGTTGGCCAGGTGTGTGCGGAAGGTGTTTTCCCAAGTGTCTTTGGGATGAGCCCCAGGTGTCTTCGGGCGTGGCAGTGGATTTTCTAGCCCAGGTGTCTTCGGGCGTGGTGGTCGTTGTTCTGTCCTAGGTGTTTGTAGGCGTGGTTACATGTGATAGTTGTGGCCTAGGTGTTTGCGGGCGGGATTCGGCAGTGGGACTGCGTGTGGTAGTTGTGGCCCAGGTGTGTGCGCGCGGGTGTGGCAGTGGGACTGCGGTGAGAATGGCGGGATTGGTTCGATGCATAGGATGTCTCAACAACCAGTGGGAAAGTGGCATGGGGTACCCAAACATATATGTGATCTGATTATATATATTACTTGACTTGCATTATTTGGGGAGTCTGCCTTGGTGAGTCCTGGGGTGGATAGTTAACCTTGATTATGTGTTTGGTTTACTCTTTTTCTCACGGGACTTTAGTACGTTCCCCCACTTGTGCACGAGAGTCTTTGGTTTTCCCTATTGAGTGTACTGGTATGCTCACCCTACGTATATAAAACTGCTTTCAGGTTTCTGGGAGGACTTTGGGGATCACGCAGGACCATACTAGCTCGGACCTTTGGGGCAGTTGCGGTTGTTTCTTTTCTTCTCTGGTACTTACCTTTGTAGTCACCTTTTGTACTTTGTGGCTTTACTTTTGGAACATGCATGTGGGAATGGTTTACTTTTGGCTTTACTTTTCTTTTACCTTGGTGTTGATGAGTTTCATCATCTTATATCTCAATCTTATAAAATAAAAAGGGGTAATGCCTTCCATTTGTGAGAAATTTCTATACCCTTGGTGCTAGTCTCTACTTCGGGATCTATTGAAGGTGGGTCTCGGGGGTCATTATCTCTCCTTCAACATAAATAAGGAAGGTCCTGGAAATCTGCTAACCCTTCCCTCCTTTTGGTAAAGGAGGGTCCTGACAGAATGGTATCAAAGATGATGGTTAAGAGAGAGGATGGAGTTTGAAGTTAGGCACAGTAAGTATTGCATGGGATGGTAGGGCAACAGTTTTGGGTGACCTTGGAGCATGAATTAGGCTAGGGAAGGCCGGCTAGGACACGGGATTTTAGGGCCCCCCATGATCCGATGCAAGGACTCTGGACCTACCAAATGACCAAGTGAGGCCACACTGATTGCAAGGTAGAGACCCTCGGAAAGGTATATGCATCATAATGACTTGTGTTCTTGTGTTTGAAGGATGTCTTGGGAATTAAGAATAAAATTAAAATTTTAAGAAGTTTTGAAGACGAAATTCTGCACTACTTAGGTTTAGGCATTCTTTATTTAGCTTGCAGCTATGGCACCTGGAAGGCGACCACGTGTGGTATAGGAGATCGAGGCCTCAGAGGCTACTTTGGTCGATCAGTACAGAGCTGATCAGTAGGAAGAGGACGACCAGTGTAAGAAGAATCTTTGGGCCTTCCAGCGACAGGCCCTCGAGAAGTATGAGAGCAGCACCTCCGACATGAAGACGGAAGGCTGGCTAGAGGAGCTAGTTATAACTTTCGGCCTAATTCGGCCCCCAACCGAGTACTGGGTTCCACTGGCCGTCAGCCAGATGCGGGGAGTGGCATGTCAGTGGTGGACGCTTTACCTGGGGGAGAGGAGATAGGATGAGGTGGTTTGGGCGGATTTCGAGAGGGAGTTCCGGGCGGAATTCCTCTCTTCGACGATGAAGGCAGAAAAGAGACAGGAGCTACTCTCCCTCCAGCAGGGGAGTATGTCCGTGAGGGAGCTAGGGGTCAAGTTCAAGGACCTCCTACGTTTTTCTCCGGACCACTTTCCCGATGAGGAGTCTTGGGAAAGACGTTTAGAGGAGGCGCTATGACCCTCCCTCCAGTATGCTGTTACCCCCTTTACCCTGCCGATGTACTTGGAGGTCCAGAAGAAGGCCGAAGTTGTGGAGAGGATGCATGCTCTAGGAGGAGTTTCACAAGAGGGGATCCATCTGAGACCATCGAAGGGGAAGGCCGTCAGCACCAGGCCTCCAGTGTTAGCACCCTCTAGGTTTCGACCCGCAGGGAGTTGGCCGCAAGAGTTTCAGTTTTGATCCCCTGGTCCTCGCCCCTTTTCTTCAGGCCCAGGACCGCGATGCTTCATCTGTGGGAGCCCTAGACATCTCCAGAGTCAGTGCCCGAACCAGGTGTAGTACGACGATGGTGGACAACCCCACCACCCGTCCCAGCAGCAGCTTCCAGCCAGACCTTTCCAGCAATAGCAATAAGGACAGCGAGCTCCCGCTCCTCCGAGGGAACACGTAGGATGAGGAGGCCGACCTCATGGCGCACCTCATGGACCTCGACCGGGGCATGGTCGGGGAGGTGGCCGGCAGCCAAGGGGTAGAGGAGCCGGGCGTGGAAAGTTTCACACCACAGAGGCAGTAGTTCCAGCAGGGCCAGAGGTTGTTCAAGGTACGATCAGTCTGTTTAGCACTCTTGCTTATGCCATGGTTGATACCGGAGCTTCACACTCCTTTTTTGCACCCATTCTAGCCCGTGCCTTGGGTTTATACGCAGAGAGACTTCCAGTGCCCCTGGTGTTGAGCACACCAGTCGGAGGTTAGACCAACTTGTTGTTTGTTTGTCGGGGATGTAGACTGATGATAGGGCCACATCAGCCGGTTAGGGATCTTCTTCTGCTACAGATTCAGCCATACGATGTCATCCTAGGCATCGACTGACAATTTTCTGTGTGAGCCATCATCGACTGTTTCCGAAGAAGGGTTGTGTTCTCTAACTTGGAGAGTCGGCGTGTTACCTTCACCAGCGAGCGGAGCAGTCAGAAGAGAAACAAGAGAGAGGAACCCCTCCTCTCCTTATTGGCCGACCTGACTGTGGAATCAGTAGATGCTGAAATGGTGGAAGTGACAGAGATCGTCCGTGAGTTTATGGATGTCTTCCCTGAGGAGGTGACGACTCTACCCCCTAGGTGTGATATCGAGTTCGGGATAGACCTGCAGCCTGGTGCTCGACTGATCTCGATGGTTCCTTACCGGATGGCACCTTCAGAGCTACAGGAGTTGCAGATCCAGATTGATGATCTGATGAAGAGGGGTTATGTTCGCCCGAGTGCATCACTGTGGGGTGCCCCAGTCTTATTCGCAAAGAAGGCAGATGGTGGTCTCAGGTTGTGCATAGACTACAGGAGGTTGAATCAAGTGACGATCAAGAATCTCTACCCTCTTCTGAGGATAGACGATCTTTTCGACCATCTGAAGGGGGCAGGATGGTTCTCGAAGATCGACCTGCGGTCTGGGTACCACTAGATGAGAGTGAAGGAGGGAGACATCTCGAAGAAGGCGTTCAGATGCAGGTATGGACACTTTGAGTTCGTAGTCATGCCCTTCGGTGTTATGAACGCCCCGGCTGTGTTCATGGGGCTTATGAACTCCATCTTCCGGGAGTACCTGGATCGGTTCATGGTTGTGTTCATCGACAATATCCTGATCTATTCGAGGTCCGAAGAGGACCATGAAGAGCAACTGAGGATAGTTTTTGAGGTCCTCTGTCATCATCAGCTCTACAGGAAGTTTTCTAAAAGCAAGTTTTGGACACGTGAAGTGAACTTCCTCGGGCACGTGGTATCTGAGCAGGGGGTATCGGTGGACCCATCAAAAGTTGAGGTAGTTGTTTCTTGGGCAGCACCCAAGAATGTGGCAGAGGTCCATAGTTTCCTTGGGCTGGTAGGTTACTATCGGAGGTTTGTACCCAACTTCTCCCGAGTAGCAGCCCCTTTGACAAACCTTACCAAGAAGGACCAGGTTTTATGGTAGAGTGAGCAGTGCGAGTCGGCCTTCAGCTGTCTGAAAGAGATGTTGGTTAGTGCCCTAGTGCTGAGATTACCAGAAGAAGGGGTGGCCTATGAGGTGTTCTGTGATGCTTCAGGATAGGGTCTGGGATGTGTGTTGATGCAGCGACAAGGGATGATATCTTATGGGTCCAGGAAACTACGCCCCCATGAGCGTAATTACACCACCCACGACCTAGAGCTTGCAGTGGTCATTTTTGTGCTGAAGTTATCGAAGCACTACCTCATCGGGGAACACTTTATGGTCTTCACGGATCACAAAATCTTGAGGTATATCTTCTCCCATCAGGACATAAACTTGCGACAGCAGAGATGGGTGGAGTTCCTCCAGGATTACGACTTTGAGATCTCTTATAATGAAGGCAAGGGCAATGTGGTGGTCGATGCCTTGAGCAGGAGGATGTAGAAGGATGCGGTCCGAGAGTCGGCGGACGCCTAGAAGGCAATGGAAGAGTTGGCTGCCTTACATCTGGATGCAAAGATGGATAGCAACAGAGGCTGCCTATATCAGATGATAGTGCAGTCATATCTGTTTCGACAAGTGGAGGAGTCTCAGTGGGGAGACTCAGAGTGCGAAGTGATGCATGACCGGGTTGACTAGGGAAATGCTCTGGAAGGATGGGCAGAGGATGGTCAGAACCAGATGCTTTTCCAGAAATGGTTGTTTGTTCCAGGAGTGATGCGCGGAAAGTTTCTCAGTGAGTTCCACAACTCACCCCTGGAAGTACACCCAGGAGTTTCCAAGATTTACCAGGGACTGAAAGGACAGTTTTGGGGCCTCGGAGTGAAGCGAGCAGTGGCAGAGTTTGTGGCCAAGTGCTTAGTGTGTCAGCAAGTGAAGGCTGAACACTGAGTTCCAGGAGGCCTACTGCAGTTTGTAGATGTCCCTGAGTGGAAGTGGGATGACATCTCTATGGATTTCATCACGGGACTACCCAAGGACCAAGGGGGATACGACGCCATCTGGGTGGTAGTGGACAGGTTGATGAAATCGGCTCACTTTCTGGCAATCAGGGAGTCGAGTGCTGTGGATGCTTTGGCACAAAAGTACGTGGATGAGGTGGTGCGGTTGCATGGAGTTCCGAGGTCTATAGTCTCAGATAGGGATACACATTTTACCTCGCGAGTCTGGAGAGGATTGCAGCATGCATTCGGAACCCAGTTACGCCTTAGCACTGGTTTCCATCCCCAGATAGATGGACAAACAGAGCGCACCATCCAAACCTTGGAGGATATCCTACGGGCATGTGTTCTGGACTCAGTAAGATCATGGGTGCGACACTTTCCCCTGGTAGAGTTCGCTTACAATAATAACTATCACTCTACCATTGGAATGGACCCATTCAAAGCTTTGTACAGGAGGCCATTCCATTCACCTGTGTGTTGGTCCGAAGTAGGAGAGGCAGACATCCTTGGCCCGGAGGTGGTGCAGAACACAACAGAGAAGGTTCAGCTCCTACGGGAAAGGATGAAGGTGGCCCAAGACCAATATAAGTCTTATACTGATACCAGGAGGAGGCCCTTGGAGTTTGAGATTGGAGACCACGTGTTCTTGAAGGTCTCCCCTCAGCCTGGGCAGCGAAGGTTCGACAAGGGGAGTAAGCTTTCTCCCAGGTTCATCGGACCCTTCAAAGTGTTGTGGAGGGTCGGAAAAGTGTCTTATCAGCTAACGTTACCACCACTGCTACTGAGGATACATGATTTCCTTCATGTGTCCCAGCTCCGTCGGTATCTGCACGACGATTCACACGTCCTTGATTGGGGTGAGTTGGACATCGAGGACAATGTGACCTTTATGGAGAGACCTGTGATGATCGAGGATCGCAAGGAGAAGGTGCTTCATGGGTGGACCATTCCCTTGGTTCACATGTTGTGGAGACATTTTGGGATTGAGGAGAGTACGTGGGATAGGGAAGCACAGATGTGTACCCAGTACCCAGAGTTGTTTTAAGTTTTGTTCCTTGTTGTACCTGTTGTGATAGAACGTTTTATCGTTTGTCTATGAAATGTACTGGTTTCTTTTCCTATGATTATGTGTGAAAATCCTTGGCTATGGGGGAGGAGAGAACCCAACCCCTAATGAAGACGCATTAAGGTGGATGCGATTAAACCCGTGCAGGCGAGTCAGTGCCGCCCAAAGCGGATAATATCTTGACATGGGGGGAGGAGACTCCCCAACCCACATGCCTGGGCAGTTTGGCATGATATGTTGCTTTGTTCTTGACAGAGAAGTGTTTTTGGTTAGCATGGGTTCACTTCTAAGAGGTATCTTTCGAGGTGGTTGTTCGGACCCTCTCCTTCCTTCTTGGTTTGTTTTGATTCTCTAGGAAGAGAATCATTTAAGAGGTATCTAATGTAATGGTCCGGACCCTCCTGGCCCATTACTTTTCCAAAAAGGGAGGCTCCACCAAAACAGTGGCACCGTGAAGGTGACACCGTGAAAGTGGAACCGTGACAGTGGCACCGTGACGGTGGCACCGTGAGGGTGGTACCGTGACGTTGGCACTGTGAGGGTGACACCGTGACGGTGGCACCCTGGCGGTGGAACCGTGACGGTGGCACCATGACGGTGGCACCGTGAGGGTGGAACCGTGACGGTGGCACCGTGTCCCCTCTCTAAGCCTTTCGTTCTTCTTTCAGTACCCGGCTTTTCCGCTCCCGCAACGTAAGCTTCGATGTAAATTAATTCTTTTACTCCTTTTAAAACCATTTAAATCCCATAATTATTTCCTACAAATCCTGAGAGACCTCTGTGTGTAACTGCCCATCCAAATGGTCAACCCACGACCCACCTCACCTTACGCGGTTTCGCGTTCACACTTGAACCGTCCGCGGCTCTTATAAACTAAGGGTTAGCTGTGGTTTCTCCTTTCCTCGATCACGGCTTTTCACAAACAACATCTAGTGCATCGGGCACACCACATCGTTATCCGTAAAGTTCCACGCCCAGCCTGAGCGTCTAACGTCGATCAAACAAATAGGGAATTTCTCCTTCGCCTCACTCTTTTGTGTATCATGCGGGGTGGGCATGCTTATGTTTTGTAGAATTGGACAAACCAGACCTAAATAAATATAATGAACTGGTTTTTTATAAATAAATGGGGGTTGTGATCTTTGATGTTTTTCATATTAAAATAATATTTTTGAGTTGTGCTGGCTTACACGTTTCTGAAAATCGAGGCCATTGGTGGTCATTGTTTGTGTACTAATGAACCCCTGCTGATGTTTTAAATGGCTTGTTTGTGGTTGTGAACTCCTGCTGTTAAAAGAGAATACTGGTTAATCACGTACACCCGGATAAGTGAATTGAAAGCCCCAGGATCAATCCTTCTCTGATAACCCCCGGTTAAAACACACGAAAATTAAAATCATGGAGTGTGCAAAATCTTTTAAATCTGAAAATACCGGCAAGGCCCTGCTTAGTGTTTGTGATGGTGGTTGGTTGTTTTCTTTCATGGGATGGTTGTTGGAGATGTGGGAGGGGATGAGATCCCCTGTCTTTGTACTCTCAGTGGTTGTGTGAATTTGGGGATGGGATCCCCTGTTGGTATGAATTCGGAGGTTGTGAGTTTTAAGACCGGGTGGGTACTTGTTTATATCACGAATTGGGGTGGGATCCTCTGTTGTTGAGAACGGGGTGTGGGCGTTATGGTTGATGCTTGACTGTTTACTTTCCTAGACTTGTGCATATGCTTAATAGTTGCCCAGTAGTGCTTAAACTTAATTAAACATTATCACTGAACTTGAAGAAAGAGTGGGACAAATGGGTTTTGTTGGCGAGAGTCGTGACTTGTGACTTGGACGCAGTGGTGTTGTGTTCTGTAGGCTGGTTAGAAAAACCTAGGCTTTGGGTGAATTCTTGTTACCTATATCTATACTTGTAGTTCTGTGTTTCTTATTTGCGCCCCACCCAAGTTGAGCACTTAGTGCCGAACACCCCCATTTCATGGGGGAGGGTGTTTTTCCCAACACTATTATTAGTGGCTGGTTATTAGATCCTTTTCTGCTCCCTTTCCCGGATAGCCCAAGTATCTTCGAGCAGGCTGTGATGGACTGAGGTCCATTATTATCCCAAGAACCTTTTGGAGGGGTAGTGTGGTGGTTGGATAGGTGTGTGCGGCAGGTGTTTTCCCAAGTGTCTTTGGGATGAGGCCCATGTGTCTTCGGGCGTGGCAGTGGATTTTCTATCCCAGGAGTCTTCGGGCGTGGTGGTGGTTGTTCTGTCCTAGGTGTTTGCAGGCATGGTTACATGTGATAGTTGTGGAACAGGTGTTTGCAGGCGGGAATCGGCAGTGGGACTGCGTGTGGTAGTTGTGGCCGAGGTGTGTGCGGGCGGGTGTGGCAGTGGGACTGCGGTGAGAATGGCAGGATTGGTTCGATGCGTAGGATGTCTCAATAACTAGTGGGAAAGTGGTGCGGGGTACCCAAACATCAATGTTATTTGATTATATATATTACTTGACTTGCGTTATTTGGGGAGTGTGCCTTGGTGAGGCTCGAGGTGGATAGTTTACATTGATTAGGTGTTTGGTTTACTCATTTTCTCACGGGACTTTAGTATGTTCCCCCACTTGTGCATGAGAGTCTTTGGTTTTCCCTACTGAGTGTACTTGTATGCTCACCCTACGTATATAAAAATTATTTCAGGTTTCCGGGAGGACTTCGGGGATCACGTAGGACCATACTAGCTCGAAACTTTGGGGCAGTTGCGGTTGTTGCTTTTCTTCTTTGGTACTTACGTTTGTAGTCACCTTTTGTACTTTGTGGATTTACTTTTGGAACATGCATGTGGGAATGGTTTACTTTTGGCTTTACTTTTGTTTTACCTTGGTGTTGATGAGTTTCATCATCTTATCTCTTGATATTATAAAATAAAAAGGGGTAATGCCTTCCATTTGTGAGAAATTTCTATACCCTTGGTGCTAGTCGCCACTCCGGGATCTATTGAAGGTGGGTCTCAGGGGTCATTATCTCTCCTTCAACTTAAAAAAAGGAAGGTCCTGACAGTCTGCTAACCCTTCCATCCTTTTGGTGAAGGTGGGTCATGACAATATGGCTGAATAGTAGTACCTATTGTAAATGGAATGATATGAGGTGATCAGAATTATTTCAAGGAAATATTTTATTGTAGGAATACTCTACCAGTGGAATATGATTCTCCAATAAAACCCCATAACCAGGGTTGTGAGCCCTAACTGTATCCTCTAACACCCATATTTTCCACTAGCACTGCCCGTCAGTCAAAGGGTGACATAATGTTCTCAAGAGAACATATGAACCCAGTTCCTTTTTTTACCCTTCCCATAATAATTTATTAAACCAAGTGCCTCATTCTAAAATAATGGAATGGGTGACACCATGAAGTCCCACTATCTCATTGATGTAAATCCTTCCCAGCCCTTCAATATAGAATGTTTCTAGGGATTTTTAAGAAGTTTCCAACCATGGTCAAACTATCGACGATCACAAATACCACATCACCACCTTAAGGGGATCCGGACAATCCCATCCCAAAATACATTATTTCTTCATAAAAGTTCCACTATAGAATGTAGATAAGTTATAGACGTCCAAAAGGCTGATGGTTCTCTTTATTCTCCTACTAATAGGTGGACCATTGAGTGATAAAACTTTCTATATAACTCTTCATACTAGGCCACCAATGTTGACGATGTATATCTATGTACATATTGACTAGCCTAGGATAAATATCCCAAAAAAATCATGGAATTTCCTCATAAGATCTTCTCATATATCCTTAGGCACCCAAACCCAACCACAGAATAGAACGTTTTCACATCTATAAAGAACCCAACTAAAAGGTGGAAGGTATCCCATTACACTCCCCCTAAAAATTAGGCCGTCATAATTAGATAATTTTCATATTTGATGTCACTCTAAAAGGGAGGCTATCACTACAATAGCTACTAAAACTGGTTTCCTATGAGGATCATGAACCTCAAGATGCATTTAAGATAACAATTTCATAAGATTCCACTCACTTCTGGCCTTCTTGAGGACTGGGAGATGCATCTTCAGGATCAACACATTAGCTTTGGAATTTCCATTTTGAGAGTGTAATGAAGCACAAATTTGAACGATTGTAGGTATCCCACCAACCTATGCCACCTAAAATTCATGTCTCAGTTAGTGGAGATGTGTTTGAGGATTTTATGATTCTTTTAGTAAATGAATCACTCTCCCAACAAGTAGTGCCTCTAATAACATAAATCATAGACCACGATAGAAAGATCGAGGTCATGCATATGGTAATTATGCTCATGAGACTTTAGCGGGTAGGACTTATATTCCATGATTCAGTCACCTTTAATAAGAATTAACCCTAGACTGAATCATAATTAATCAAAAAAGATAGTATAGACTATACTTGTCTTAGGCAGAATCTGGATCGATGATAAATTTATCCATCCCATTAACTCTAGAATACCTTTCTCAAAAGATTCTGTCCAGATGAATTTTAAACCCTTCATGGTCAAGCCCATAAGTGACCATACTAGGTATGATAAGTCATAGATGAATTACTTATACTAGCCAGCTATCCCAAATAAGCTATGTATATCCAACACATTATTTTGAATCTCCTAGTAATCCATGAAACTCACCTTCATTTGGTTAACTCACATGTCTGCATTAGAGATGATATAACCCATGAAGTGAACCCTGCTTATCCAAAAGTTCTATTTACCAATTTTCACATCTATCTAGTTATATCTCAGTGTACCCAACATGTTCTCAATATAGAATTCATGGTCTTGTATGGTGCCTGAGTACACTAAGATATCATCTATAATGATCAGCACAAAAGAATTAAGATAAAAGTGGAAGACTTGATTCATCCAATCCATGAAGACTACTAACGTGTTAGTGAGACTGGTTAACATATCCAAATACTTTTACATGATGTACCTAAAATTTAATAATGTATATGGTATAAATTATTTCTTCACACTTACCGGATGTAAGTTCAACCAAAAATAAATCCTTGGTAATACAATTTCTCCTAAAATATTTTCAAAGTGGTTATTTATATAGGGTAGTAGAAAATATTTATTCATTGTGAGCTGGTTCGAACAAATATAATCCATGCCCAATATAAGGCTACAACCAACCTTCTTGGTGAATAGGACTAGTGAACCCCATGTTGATATGATGGATTGGATAATATACTTAGCCTCTAGATCATCAAGTTACTTTATGAGTTCTAGGTGCTCTGTATGTTCCATCAAATAAATAGGGATGGAAAATGGAGCTGCACCTTGGAGTAGATCGATGGTAAGAATAAACACTCTCTCAATAAGAATGGAAATAAATAATTAAGAAATATATTCCTCAAAAAATACACCATAAGAGTGAATTATAGTAACTGCATTCCTTTACTGCACATAAGGAGACCCACCAAATGATCTGTCACACCACCTAGCCTAGTACATTTGAGACTATATTGGGTTTCTTGAAAATCATAAACACCCTTATGGATGTACATTTATCCCTAATTTGATCTTCATGAAACTCAATGGTAATATAAATCCACTCAATCATGATAAGGAACAAGCTAGTCCACACTGAGACTAAAGCTAATGTGGATCCTCTTGAGGTCCCAAAAACTCCATAATAAATGGTACCCACGTATATCAAGGTGGAACTCCTGGAAAGGGAATATTCTCTTTGATCGAGCCCCTAATAGTATGTTGAGAGACTTGACGCCACATAAGTACTCAATTTCAAGAACAAGGTTCTCTAGAACAACAACATATATAAAAGAGTGTGATGAACCTGTACCAAAAAGAGATAAAATTAAAGTATGGGTTGGTAGAATATTAACTGTAACCATATAAATCCTTGGACTGTTCCCCTCTAGTTCTTACTGTACTGGATAGATGTGGCCAAAACCATGTCCCTGAGAAGCTTCCTAACTAGCATAATCATATCCACTTTGCTGACGTTGAAGCTATTACGAATAACGTCCTTATACATGACCACTATGACCTCATCCTTTTCAGCTGGTAGACAACAGACTCCAAGCCTAATGTGTATTCATGGATAATAAACCTTATATATCTATCATAATGGATCCCCTCTCACTAGATGCAATAGGAAAAGACTAGAAGAAGACCTGATGGTGATCCATCCAACCACAAGTTCGACAGTCATTTGGGTTCCTCATGAACTGAGGCTTCTTATAGATTGTTTTTTTACACTGATGATGTCACGAACCAAGTCAGGTCACCATCCAAACTGATGCCCTACCCAGGATGCGGCAGGGCCCGAAAAACGTTCCCTATCCCCATCGGCTGGCACAAGTGCCCGGGTTTCAAAATAAACTTTGGGAATGATTTACCGGAGTAAACAAATATAATTCATCCAAAAAATAAACAAAACAAAAGTAAAAGTTGTAGACAAACAAGTCTTCAACCAAAAACGGGTTTTTGAGTCACATGTAAAACCAAATCCCAAACAATACTAAATGTAAGGTGACCAAAAACCAACCTAATAACTATCGCCCGACATGAGGACACCACCCTCAATCCACCACCACAACGCCATGTAAAGAGGCATACTAACAACCTGATCCACTGCTCCCAAATGATGGACCCTTACCTGTATCAGACGTAATCAAACTTACTTACATCCAAGGGTGTAAGTAGGGTGTGAGAAATCTCCCAACATGATATCACCAATAACATATTCTATGCACAATTATTAAAAGACAATACATTATCAAGGATATATAAAAGAAAGCAAGAAATTCTTAACCACATTAGTGAAAACGGTTTTCATAAAAGCTACATTAAAGAATAAAAAAATAGTTTAAAGAAAACACATGTTTGGGAAGTAACTCAAGTGACATATCATGTATCATTTATGTGCACAAAGTAACTGGTACCACCAAAGGAAGGGAGATTCCATATGGGAACTAGAAACAGGTGGGACCCTAGAACATTGTGTCTCGGTGAAACGTGGCTTAGAAGGCCACGACCCTTGGATAACATGGCTTAAAAGGCCAAGACCCTTAAAAAATGTGGCTCAGAAGGCCACAACCCTCAGTCATCAAATCTTTGGTTAGTGTTTCAATCATCAAAATTTCCAGTGAAACCTGACCGAGCCATCTCCGGAACACTAGCTCACTAGTCCTAGTCTCCCCACCTAATACCCTAGGCTTCCCTCCTTGTGCTCACCTAAAGATCAAAGTTCTCACAACATGTCACTTAAAACAAAACTAGGTGCTTACACACAATAACATGCCACCATAACACTAATATCCTCTTTTAAAACCATACACACACCAAAAAACGTTTCAAAACTTAACTTGCGCTACTGGCACATTAAATTAAACCAACTGCATAGGTTAATAAAAAACACTTTCTATAACCTGGAAAACCATTAAAACAAAATAATTAAGTAGTTTCGAAACATATCGCAAAATATTTAAAGGGAAAAAAGTTGCTCAAATCATTTTCCAAGATGACCACATTTTTATTACCCCACCGAAACATAACTGCACCAACCACATTTCCCTAACACACACGCTGCACAGTTTTCAAAACTCCGATAAACAGCCTAGACATGTTTTCAGAATGAAATTTACTAGAATTACTTAAACATAACCCTAACTAAATAAATGCACAATAAAACTCAGTCAATGGAAATTCCGCAGTATGTAAATAAATAGACAAAAGAACTAAATTAATTAGATAAGCAAGAAAATGATTATAAATTAATTTTCATGTGCAAAACCACGTACCAATGTGTGCAATCATCACACAATTAGTGCGAAAAAGCCACCACACCTAATTCACATAAAAAAATCAAATGCACCCTAAAACAAGAAATATCACAAAAGAAACATAATTGAATCAAATGAAAACAAAATTCTATTTTCAACATCAAAAAAATGAAAAAATGAAAAACTGGTTTATTCTGTACATACAGCGAGGGCTTAGGAAGATCAGTCAAAGGTTGACAGAGGCTGTCCGGAGGGGGGAATGTGGTGAAAGGCTTGGGCTAGCCAAGTGAGAGGAGGGTTTCACAACTGTCTGAAAGGGAAAGAGGGGTAACAAAAGGGTTTGGACAAGCGGGTGCACATGAGGGGTTGGAGCTTCAGTTGGGTAACGGAAGGGGAAAGCAGAATTCGGCCGTGGGTGAAGCAGGTAGAGGGAAGTGTGGATGGTGGCCAAATGGAGGTAGCAGGGAGGGAAGCCCTAACAGGAGGAGCAGCATGGGGCGGTCACAGAGGAGGCCGACTAGGAAAAAGGGAGGTGCATCCTGGGTGAGAGGGAGAAGGGAGAAGCCCAACCGGTTGCAAGGCTGGTCCGATGAGGGGCTGTGCAGCGTTGACTCAAGACAAGGGAGGATGGCTAGGGTTTGCACAAGCCTAATTCCGTGATGGGAGGGGGAGAGGACTTGAGTGAACAATGTGTTGTGACGGGGGAGAGGGGAAAAGAGGGAGAAAAAAGAATAAAATAAATAGAAAAGAAAGGATAATGAGAAAGAGAAGGAAATAAATAAAAAAAAATTAAAACGTAAAAAGAAAATATAACATAGACTAATAAAAACAACAACAACAATAATAATAATGGTGTTAATGAATAAAATTATGGGTTTAAAATGTTAATGATAAAAAGGTCCACCCACATACTAGGCAGACCGCACAGCTTCACCCATGCCCTACCCACTCATCGGGCATTGTCAAGGCAGCGTTCATTTATCAACCCCAAAACTGAACACTGATTTCATGCTCAACCCACATTCAAAGGAAACAATTATAAAAAGGAAAACAAACATACGAGATAGGAATAAAAACTAAAAACATAACTCAATTTGAAGTCTAGGTGTGACAATTCTCCCTACCATGAATACTTTCCTCCCTCAGAAAGTCAACTCGAATCCGGATCAGTGAATAGAAATGTGTACTCATGCTCAACCCAAGACTTCTGCTCCCAAGTATCATTCTCTTCATTCCCATGCTTCTAGAGAATACAAACCAAGTGAATAGACTTTCCATGAAGCACCGTCTCATGAGAATCCACTATCCTCACTGGCTGCTCAAACACTAGTAAGTCTAGCTCAATCTCTAACTCCTCCAAATTCAACATATATGAAGGATCAGGATTATAATTTTTCTGTTGGGAGAAATGGAATATGTCATGAATTGACATCAACTGTGATAGAATAGATAACCTGTACGCCACCTTTCCAATCCACTCGGTAATCTCAAAACGCCCAACATACCTCGGTGTCAGCTTTCCCTGCCTTCCTAAGTGATGGTGACCCAAGAGAGGTTCCACATTCAAGAACACTTTGTCCGCCACTAAAAACTCATGATCTTGACGCCTCTGATCTGCATAAGATTTTTGGTGACTCTGAGCTATCAACAACTGCTGTCTAATCATCTTGACCTTCCCAGATGTCTCTTGAACAAGGCTCGGTCCCAAGAGTGAGGTCTCGCCTACATTAGCTCAACACAAAGGAGACCGACAAGGCCGGCAGTAGAGTGCCTCAAATGGTGCCATTATAATAGAATATTGGTAACTGTTATTATAAGAAAACTCGACCAATCCCAAATGGCTATCCCATGATCCTCCAAAATCCGACACACATGCGCGAAGCATGTCCTCTAGAATCCGATTTGCCCGCTACGTATGGCCATCCATCTGAGGATGGTATGCCATGATCATCTTAATATGTGACCCCAGATCCTTCTAAAGGACTCCCCAAAACTGAGAGGTAAAGAAGGGGTTTCTATTAGGAACAACTTCCGATGGAACACCATGAGTTCCGACCACCTTCTGAATATATAAGAGGCCCTCATCATCAACCTTCGTTGTATCTTTTATTAGGATAAATTGAGATGACTTTGTGAAATGGTCAATATCCACAAAATAGTATTCCTCCCCTGAGGTGTATGAGGAAATCCATTAATGAGTCCATGGAGACCTCGTCCCACTTCCACGTATGAATGAGTAATGGCTGAAGTAGGCCAAACGGTCTCTGATTCTTTGCTTTCACCTGCTGACAAGTGTAGCATCTCGATATGAAGTCGGCTATGTACCGCCTCATACCTGGCCAAAAGAACTGGCGATGAACATCATAATACATCTAGGTAGCACCAAGACGGACGGACCACAAAAATTGGTGGATATCCTTCATCAACACCTTTTATAGAGACAACGACACCACTGCACGGCCATTGAAGCGCAAGATCCTCTTAGGAGACAAAGACCAATCGTAAGGGCTCTCCCCACCATTAAGAAACTACATGGTTCACTAACACAGCTCATCAACAGGCTTATCTCACTGAATCAAGTCCATAAAAGTGGTAGTCAACTAAATGCTAGCCAAGAAAGTACCTCCTCTATGCTCCCCATCACTGGAACTCCTCAACGCATGCACTGGTAATTTTCTACTCAAAGCGTCAGCCACCACATTACCCTTTCTCGTAGTATAGACAATGTCAATGTCAAATCCCTGCAGATACTCGATCTAGCGACGCTGCCTCAAATTGATATCTTTCTATGAGAAAATGTAGGCTTGACTCTTATAGTCAGAATAGACCACAAATTCCTCCCCAAAGTGTTAGTGATTCAAAGTCTTTAAGGCATGCATCACTGCTTCCAAATCCAAGTCATGAGTCGGATAATTATTATCATGTGGTCAGAGCTAGAGAGAACCATAAGCCACCACGTGATTATCCTACATGAGTACACAACCAAGGCCTATACCAGACACATCACAATAAACCACATTTCCCTTCCCAGACTCTAGTAAGATCAACATAGGTGCGGTGGTCAGCCACCACTTCAACTCTACAAAAGATGCCTAGCACTGTGGACTCTATTCAAACTTCTCCCCTATCAGGGTGAGTGCGGTCATAGAGGAGTAAAGACCTAAGAAATCCCAAACAAAATTCCTGTAATAACCTGCCAGGATAAGGAAACTCGAAATCTCAAACACATTCCTCGGATGTTCCCATGACATCACTACTCTGACCTTCTCAGGATCCACTAAAACCCCTTGTTCTGAGATAACATTCCCCAAATACTTCACTTCCCTGATCCATAAAGTGCACTTAGTGAGTTTGGCATACAGGCAGTGATCCCACAATGTGCCCAAAACAATGCGCATTTGATTCTCATGTTCCTCCTCAGATCTAGAATAAACCAAGATGTTGTCCACAAATACCACGAAAAAGGAGTAGAGATATTGGTGGAATAACCTATTCATGAGTGCTATAAAAACTGCAAGAGAATTCGTCAATCCAAAAGGCATGACTAGATACTCGAAGTGACCATACCTGCTTGAGAAATCCATCTTCATAATGTCTAATTCTCTCACCTTGAGCTGGTGGTATCCCGAACGAATGTCGATTTTGAAAAACCACCTTGAACCCTTCAGTTGGTCAAAAAAATCGTCAATCCGGGGAATAGGTTATTTATTCTGGATGGTCACCTCATTCAATTTCTGGTAATCAATACATAACCAGAGGGTTCCATCGGCCTTCTTCGCAAATAGAACTGGGGCGACCCAAGGACAGATGCTCGGGAGAATGAATCCTTTGGATTCCAAATTGCCCAGCTGTATATTTAATTCTCTTAATTCGGTGGGGGCTATACGATATGAGGGAAGAGATATAGGTTGTGTTCCTAACACCAACTCAATCGAGAACTCCACATACCTCTATAGAGGTAATCTTGAAAAATCATCTGGGAAGACCTCTGGGAACTGATCCACTACATGAGGTAACCCACCCTGAGAAACACCATCATCATCCTCCAGTGCAGGCAATGACAACTAATAAGAAAGATTCCCCAACATAGGGAGTGGAGGTCCCGCATGACCCGACCGAGGATCCCATTCTCCATGAAATATCTGAGGACTCCCATTTGGTGCCATAAAGCTGACTCGACGCTGATAGCAGTCAATATGCGCCTGGAAGAAAACCAGCCAGTCTATGCCAATGATCACATCAAACATGTCCATATCAAGGATCAAGAAATCCCACTCCATCTCGACTCCTGACATAGAGAGTGTGCACGACGGGCACCTAAGACCCTTCTCCTTTTTCTTACCCAGTGGTGTTACTAACTCCATTGAGACAGATAAAAGCTCGGTTGGAAGGCTCAAAAAGTTCACAAGATGAATATATATAAAATAAACTGAATCACCAGTATCAAATAACACTATAGCTATAAATGATGCAATAAAAATGGTACCTCGAACAGTCGAATGTCCTGCATCAGATCCCACCGGTGCCTGATCCACAACATGAAAATATCTGGTCCATGATTGAGAACGACTACTTTCCTGGGGATCTGCCCTGATCTGGATCTTCCCTGAAGAAGATCTGGTCCTACTACCATGACCACTGAACCAAGATCATGTCGTCTTGGTTGGATCTGACTGAACTGATACCCCTATAGAAGCCACTAATCCAGCCCCACTCTGGTAAGGGTGTGCAGTCCTACAGAAGCACTATAGATGCCCCATAACTCCACACCCATGGAATGGTCTGAGAGGGTATGGAAAAGCAGTTCGGATGTGCCCTACCTTTCCGCACTGATGACACACCACAGACCCCGCACTAGAAGACCCAGATGAAGTCTTCCATGGAGGATGACATGTGATTCCACCACTCTTCTTCCTTTGCTCATCACGCTTACTCTTCTTCTTAGATGAACTGCCACTGCCAAACCTGGATACAGATCCAGAGAACCCTGAATTTTCTCTCTGGTCATTCTCGACCATGCAAGCATGATCGACCACCTCGACATAAGTTCCCAGCATGAACAAGAAGACCTAATAGTGGATTTCTGGTTGAATTCCCTTCTCGAACTTCCGAGCTTTCAAATATTCACTTGAAACAATTTCAGGTGCGTACCGCACTAGCTCAGCAAAGCAGTTTTCATACTCCATCACTGTCTGATACCCATGTGAATAATCCATGAACTCCCAGGGTCTGGCGTAGGCCAGAAAATCAGGACAATACTGCTCATTGAAGATAGCTTTGAAATCCTTTAAACTCATCTTCTCATGATTCCCAGCCTGGATCACAGATTCCCACCACTTGCGACTGGAGCCCTCTAGCTAGAAAGAGGCACACTTTACCCTGACTTCTTCTGGAATGTTAAAAAACTCAAACATACGCTCTATCTTTTCATGCTATTCCTCTTCCTCTTGAGGTTCTGAACTACCTCAAAATGAAGGAGGTTTATTCTTCATAAATTCCTAAGATTTATCCCTCTTAGAGCCAAACTCGTCTCCTCTTTCTGGAATAGGGTGAGGGACAGGAGTCTCCCCCTGTCCTAAAGTCTGAAAAGCTCGGACCACGTCTTCTACCAATCTCTGATCAAGCAGCGAGGGAGAACTCTCCCCGGCTTCTTCCCATGGGTGCGTATATGCTCTCCGGGGAGGTATCTTACAGAAAAGAGAAAAATTCATATAAGAACATCATCAATACATCATATCCAAAGAAAAGACAAATTTTAAGAAAAAATAAGTAATACTAAATAAACCAAATGTGAAAAAGTAACATCATGTCCAAACTCTTCTTCCCCTCCTGATGTCCATGCACAGTCTGCAGCCTGCACGTCCCACCTGGAAGAGAAGTAAAACAAGCATCCTGACATTCCATGGTGACTCAGGGTCTGTCACGAGGTGTACTAGCCAGGCACCATACTTGCAACAAGAATTATAAGCCCCTACAATCCTAAATCCTATCTAACCAGAATTGTCCCAAATAAAATAACTCAAAAAACAAAATCAACCTACCTTTGATACGATTTTGTTACGAACCACGTCGGGCCACCATTCGAACCGACGCCCGACCCGGCCCGCAGCAAGGCCCGAAGGGAGTTCCCTATCCCCACGGGCTGGCACAACTACCCGGGTATCAAAATAAACTTTGGGAATGATTTAACCTAGTTAAAAAATATAAAGTATCCAAAAAAATAAACAAAACAAATGTAAAAGTTGCATCCAAACAAGTATTTAACCAAAAATAGGTTTTTCAGTCCCATGTAAAACCAAAACCCAAACAATACTAAAACTAAGGTGACCAAAAACCAACCTTAGAACTGTCGCCCGACGTGAGGACACCACCCTCAATCCACCACCACAACTCCTCATAATGAGGCCTACTAACAACCTGAACCACTACTCCCAAATGCTAGACCATTACATGTATCAGACATAAACAAACCTACTTACACCCAAGGGTGTAAGTAAGTTTTGGGAAATCGCCCAGCAGGATATCACCAAGAAAAGATTCCACGCACAATTATTAAAAGAAAATACATTCTAAATGATATATAAAAGAAATCAAGAAATGATTAACCACATTATTGAAAACATTTTTCTTAAAAGTTTCTTTAAAGAAAAAAAAAGTTTAATGCAAACACATGTTTGGGCACTAACTCAAGTGACATATCATGTATCATTTATGTGCGCAATGTAACCGGTAGCACCAAAGGATGGGAGAGGCCATATGGGAACTAGAAACAGGTCGGACCCTAGAATGTCGTGTCTCATTGAAATGTTGCATAGAAGGACATGACCCTAATATAACATGGATTAGAAGGCCACTAACCTCAGAAAACGTGGCATAGAAGGCCACGAACCTCGGTCATCATATGTTTAGTTAGTGTTTCAAATATCAAACCTACCAGTGAAACCGGGCCAAGACATCTCCGGAACACTAGCTCACTATTCCTAGTCTCCCCACATAATACCCCAGGCTTCTCTCATTTTTCTCACCTAAAGATCAAAGTTCATACAACTTGTCACTTAAAACCAAACGAGGTGCTTACACACAAGAACATGACACCCGCCGAATAATATCCTCTTTTAGAACCACACACATACCAAAAACGTTTTGAAACATAACCTGCGCTGCTGGCACATTAAATTAAACCAACTACATAGTTTAATAAAAAACACTTTTTTAACTAGGAAAACTATTAAAACAAAATAATTAAGTAGTTTAGAATGATATCGAAAAATATTTAAAGCGCAAAAAGTCACTCAAAAAATTTTCCAAGACGACCACATTTGTAGTACTCTACCAAAACATAACTGCACCAACCACAGTTCCCTAACACACACGCTGTGCAGTTTCTAAAACTCCGATATACATTCCATGCAGGTTTTCACAATGGAATTCACTAGAATCACTTAAACAAAACTCTAACTAAATAAAGGCACAATAAAACTCAGTCTAAGAAAATTCCGCGGTATGTAAACAAATAGACAACAGCACTAAATTAATTAGATAATCGATCAAATGATTGTAAATTAATACTTGTGTGCGGAACCACCTACCAAAGTGTCGCAAGCTTTGCACAATTGGTGCACAAAATCCACCACACCTAATACACCTAAAAAAAATCAAATTCACCCTAAAACAAGGAATACCACAAACACATCATAATTGAATCAAACAAAAACTGAATTATTTTTTCAAAATGACCAAAAAATGAATGAATGAATAACTGGTGTATTCTGCACCTATGGTGAGGGCTTATGAAGATCGGTCAAAAGTTGACAGAGGCTGTCCAGAGGGGGAAAATGTGTGAAAGGCTTTGGATGGAAAAGTAGGAGGAGGGTTTCAAGACTATCCGGCAGGGAAGGAGGGGTATCGAAGGTGTTCAGAGAAGCGGGTGGACAGTAGGGGGTGCAGCTTCGGCTGGGCAATGGACGGGTCAAGTGGATTCCGGCGGAGGGTGCAGGAGGTAGAGGGAAGTGTGGCTGGCAGCCTGTTGGAGGTAGCATGGATGGTGGCTGAACTGGAGGAGCTGCAGGGGCGGTTGTGAAGGAGGCCGGTTAGGAAAAAGGGAGGTGCAACCTGGGTGAGCGGGAGAAGGGAGAAGCGCAACCGGGTGCAAGGCCGGTCCGACGAGGGGCTTTGTGGTGTCAGCTCAAGACAGGGGAGGGTGGCTTGGGTTGCACAGGATGAATGCCGCGATGGGATGGGGAGAGAACTTGAGTGAACAGTGTGCCACAACGGGGGAGAGGGAAAAAGAGGGGGGAAAAAAGAATAAAACAAATAGAAAGAATGGATAAAGTGAAAGAGAAGGAAATAAATTAAAAAAATTAAAACCTAAAAAAGAAAATCTAATTTAAACTAAGAACAACAACAACAATAATAATAATGGTGTTAATGAATAAAATTACGCGTTTAAAATGTTATTGATGAAAAGGTCCACCCGCACACCAGGAAGGCCGCACGGCTTCGGCCGTGCCCTGTCCTCTCAACGGGCATTGTCAAGGCAATGTTCATTTATCAGTGCCAAAAGCGCACACTAAATTTGTGCTCAGCCCTTTTCCAACGAAACAATTATAAAAAGGAAACTAAAATTATGAGATAAGAATGAAAATTAAAAACATACCTCGATGAGAAGTCCAGGTGTGATAAGTGACACATTATAAATTTGTTTCATATCACTAGGATGTAACCAAACCCACATGGACCCTATAAATAGTTTCTCATACTACCAGATGAACCCTCATACTTTCTAAAAACTAAACCTTCCTAGATCACATTCCCATATTCTCATATATTCTATTATTAGATTTGGGCATGGTTCACTATATCTATGGTGGTAGTCATCCAAAATATGTTTAGATGTGAGAACAAAGAATAACCAATTCTACCCTCAAAATTCCTCACATTCATCAACATGAAACAAGTCATTTAAGGAGAAAAACACTAGTTCTCTGTGAAATGATAAGAATAATACAACAAAGTCATAGTGCCCTACTAAAGATGCATAAACACAGTAGAATAGTCCATATACAAAGTATATGAGATGATGCGATCATAGAATGCTATCTAGAATCTTCCCAATACATGCCCTAATAACACTCGGCCAGAGCGATGATTTCTCACCAGTGCATTGAGGAATCACAAAACATATAGGTAGAAAGATTGACCCTCCATTTTGGAGGTATCTCAAGATGGTTAGAGATCAATACCATGGAGTCTAACATTGAATTGGTAGAATGAGGTCCTCCATACCAGAAGAAGATGAGAGGATTATCCAACTAAAATTCTCTAGTCATTTCTTTCATAGAATGGGTAGGTTGTGGAACACCCTGAAAAGACTGTATAAACTAAACTAAACTATCAGAGAACTGATTATTGGTGCCTATTAGAAGATTTTTAGAAGGTTCCTCATGTGGTAATAAATTAGGTATCATGGATTTATTTTTTCCTACCACCTCTAGAGTATGATTATTTTCACTCTCATGGAATACATCATGAGAACATCATGGTAGTATAGATCAACAATTGTGAGTAAAACATGTCAGACATGATTTATGAGAGATATGAAAAGTAGAAAAGGAAAAAATAATAGGGTGAAGATATATGTATTTACTAAAGAACTATTTATCTGATATCTTTCTTCTATATCCAGTCCTAGATGATAGCCTAATATCATATAATTTACAAAAGAGATACATTATACCACCAGTTGACAAGATCAGGTTTGGGTCAAATGCTCTGATTTCAACATATAAGGTAACCATTTAATTTTAATGGTGATATTTACATTAATTCATTCATACATTTAAATACCTTTTTAAATGGTTGGATTAAATCGATTTCCAATTCCAATTTGTAAGGTCCCATACACCTTTTAAACTAAATTTGGAATCCATTTAATCCTAAACATAACACGTTCTTCCCATGTGAATGATGGTCCATGACTCAACATGCAACAATTATTATAACTAATTTTATTTAACCTAAACAGGAAAGCACATTTATGTTAAGGGAGAAACTTAAAGTGACAATTGTGTTTTTCTCATTCCTGAAAGGGTTAATCAAAATGTTTCCAATTACAATAGTCAAATATTTAAATATAATAACAATCACAGGTCACACAACACAAACATAAAAACCATGAAATGCACACATGTAAATAGACATGGATAGAATAATTAATAGAATGTTAATCATAAAGTGACTAGTATGATGAATTATGGATATTCCCTCATATGATCAGGATATGGATGGAGGAATCCAAAAACAATCAATAATTATATGAATAATATTAAAAACACAAAGTAAGTTCTTCCCACATCAATGAAAATTAGGAAACTATAATAGTGTTATCATAACATCATTTACCCATCCACAAAAATTTGGGGTTCCCCTATACGTGGGTAAGATACTCCCAGAATTAGGCACATTACCAAATTCAATAATCATAGTATCTTGTTTAAACCAAAATAGTATGACAAAAAGAGCTCTAACACAACTTTTATTCATCCCAACATAGGATTCATTTATTGGTGCCTCAATATGGTGGTCATAAGAACTCAAGCACACCTCATCAAACACCCGAGGATTCGAAAAATAATCTATCTATTTGGGTGTGTCCATGGGGAGACTATTCCCGCGTTTATCTAAGTGTAGTAGAACAACAAATATAAGTAAAAAGACAGTGTGAGGAATATAATAGTAACAATAGAGCATAAAGAACGATAAATAACTAGTGTAAATTGAATAATGATAATATATAAAAATTATGTTATTGGTGTGTTATGGACCTATATAAAAATAGGAGTACATGAGGATCAGGTGATACAATTAGATACTACAAGTTATATAAAAATACAAAAATGACCAAAAACTGCTACAACTAGCATCTCAAGCATATGATCAATCCTATTCTCTGAAAATCCTTTCTAATGTTGTAAATCAATAATTCATCAAAATCCGCACACATACCTTTATCCATACCTTCAATCATAATGTCTGATTGGGTACCAAGGTGTCCCAAACAGCACGTGACATTAAATATTTGTTGGCTTCCACCCATGATGTCTAGAGAAATCCATTTTTGAAATAAATAAAAGAAAATTGTTCCATAATAATAAATGATAATTAATGGGTAATAAATAAATAAATATATAACAATTCATTCCAGGTTACATGTTGGAAACCCAACCAATACCACCTGCTTCTATCAATGTTTATTGTTTGAACCAAGGTACCTATACAATTGATATCCTATTTAAATAGTCCATCACGAAGAAATAACCATGTTATAAAGGCCCCAATATTTTTATTATTCATATAAGTCACATTCCCATGTCATCAATAAAAAACTCTCTTCATATAAATATAAAACATAAAATATAAGAAATAAATCAATAAATGAAATCCATGGGTAGAGTCCATCTCATATCCAAGGTGATCTAATAATAATACAATGTGTCTCTAGAAGTTTCTCTGATATAACCAATGCCCTTGAGTCCATCAAAGGAAAATCATAAAGGCATACCATGTATCACACATGGCATAGTGACTTTGAGTCTGTACCATGTATCACACACATAAGACGAGGTATTACACAAGGAATGGCGTTACCATCTTGAAAATGGTCCCATCCTCAGTTTCTCCCACATGAGACCTATGTCATTCATGATTATATAGAATCTTCCCAAAGATCATGTACAAAGCAAGACAATGTATCTCTCTGGTAAAATTGAGTAGATCCAATACAAACAAAGTGATTCCGTCCACAACGTCCATAAAATGGGAGTTGTCTTCTCTCCCAAACTGTAGTCGATGAGGTATAAAAAACCCAAGAAACATATTATGTGGAGTAGAATTTATATTCACGTTTAATCGATAATTATTTATAACATTCCCTAAAAAATGATATAACAAGTCCTAATATTTAAACAATTCAACTTGGAATAAAATAACAAGCCCAAGAGATCTCACTTGGAAAATTGTACGTGGAATAAGCAATTTCATGAGGCAAAGAGACATGAAGTGTAAGAGAAAACCACAATATACTAATCAAAATGCTCAAATAAAATGCACATGGCATAGTATAAATGTATATCAATTATATTTAAATTATGTAATGGTCCAAATAATAATAATTAAGAATTAACATTTAAATAGGGGCCTAGATCATGGATTAGAATTTATTTGAATTCAAAATGTAAATTTGTGAATTTAACCCTAGGGAATCCCACCCAAACAAGGTATTTAACAATTTAAGGCATTGAAAGTCAGTACATTTAGGTGGGAACACACAAATTAGTGTCCAATGACAAGGCGAGGAACATATGGATGGTTTTACCTATAAAGCATGGTCTCATACAAAATGAAGAACCCATTTAATTTAATTTATTAATAAAATATGAGGCATTGAAAGCAGGGTTTTTTGAGAGGTACAAAGGTAAATAATTAAAAAATCCATGAAATGGGAGAGAAAACATAGAACACCTACCTTTATTTGGTATCACTTCACTTGTCCGTTGTTGAGTTTTTAATTGACCTAGGATAAGAAAAAAGGAAGAAATTATCAACAACCTTAAAATAGGGGAAATATGGTTGCTACTTAATAGAAATACCAAGGATGTGAGAAATAAGAAATTGAAAGAAGGGAAATCATGATAATATAGAAAGCTTTACAATGAATCCAGTAGTGAATGATTCGGTTTCTAGTTGAGGGAAACAACTAAAACCCTATGAAGAGGGAAGAATGAGGTCACATGGTATGGAGGAAAAGGAATCAATAGAAGAAGAATATAAAAAAAGAAAAATATGTTTGAAAATATAAATTAAGAGTAAATTGGGAATTTTACAATCAAAAACTCAAGTAACATGGTTTAGATGCATGGTTGGCTAAAATGTGCACCAATTGTAATCCATGTTCTACTTCAAGGGGGATCATCCACAGTAAGAGGCATAGTTTTACTAACCACGTGAAAACCATATTAAACTACTCTGTTCCAAATACATATAACACCATAATGTCATGATCCAATTTCCATATGGTTTCATAAAAAACTTGTGTTCCCCATCACCCCAATATTTTCAACTGCATGGTTTAGGGAAACCAATCGGGCTGGGTGGCATGGTTTCTACTAACGTTGCAACCCAACATGTCTCCTTAATTTTTAGGGTTCCAAAAACTGAATGATCCCCAAATGACTCTAACACTTCATTTAATACAATAGGAATCATTTTAATGAGAGTTTATGGGAATTTAAAACAAATTTATATGTTTCCATCCACATATTATATATTTTATGCTACACCAATGCTCCTTCCCAAGTCATTTTAGTGTGGTGGTTCTCTTGGAGGCTTTGGGATGTGTTGTTTGTGTAGTGACCAAAGTATCAGGAGGTTAAAATTGAGTTGGATTCTCTCTCTATTCTTGGTTTGGGATGATTTTTATTTTGATTCAATGTTTTTTATATTGTATGGTTACTTTGGGAGGTAGATCTTTGATCCATTTTAGGTGATAGGGATTTCTATTTTTGTTTTCCTCTCATTAGCACCAAAGATGCGACGTTCTTCTCTTCCTGGTGTTGCAGGTGATGATGATAGTGATAGAATGTTATGTTTCTTGGATCAAGATGTGATGAAATAGGTTTGTTTATATTGACTTGTGTCTCATTATATATTTATTTGTTTTTGAATTGGGAATTTGAAAATGTGTTGTTCTTCCAGCTTAAGGGTTGGTGGTGGTTCCCAATGTGTTTTTGATTTTTTAATTTCAAATATTGTTTTATTGAATGTTTTCAGGTTATTACTAGATGGTTTATTGTTTAATGATATATTTTGTTGTTATTTTTAGAGGTCTCCACTAAACATACATGTGTGTTTATTAGAAAATACAAAAAAGAGATTTGGATATGATTTTTTTTTCAGCCAAAGAGATATATAATTTCTGATTTGGTAAAAAACAATTTACCAATCCTTTTATGTACTAAAGAGTGGAAAAAATGGTAATATTACTTTAAAAGTTTTATGGATAAAAATATTTTTTAAAAAAATATGGATTGTACAATGTAAATATATAATAATTCCCCCAGGGTATACATAAAAAAATCCTCAATAATAATGATATTTTTCAATTAACTCTGACCACATTATAACATCATAATAATCAGACCCTTGAATAAAATAAAATAAAATTAAACATTAATTAAAATTAATATAAATAGTATCAGTATATAAAATATACAAATGGGTAGTATATACACCAAAAAATTTTATAAGTGGTTAATATTGTGCATGTCTCACTGAAGTAAATGTTGGATGAGAAACCCTTACCTAATGGTCTACATTCTTCATATGTGTAAAAACCTATTGTATAAAAAATATATGTATATTATAGATACATTAAATAAAACTAATTTTATATCTCATAACATATATGATTTTCTTCTCTTCTTTTATCACAGGTTTATTAATAATTATTTGTTAAAATTTCTATTTCATGGGATAAGTGTAATATTTTCCATGTATGTTTTGGTTCAATAATTGTAGTTTTTTTACTTTGATAATGATTACATAAAATTAGGAAAGTTAAATAGAATAAAAATATCATATATATTCATTATAAATGTATTTATAGTAATATATTCATGTTATATGTAGAAAATGGATTTCACCATTCATGGAGATGGTAGGCGGTACGTAAGCATGAAAGATATTTCCATTTCATAAAAATGAAATAAAAAGAAAATAATTATTAATTTATATTTAAAAAATGATTATTATTTCAAATATATCATTTATATTAATAAAATAAACCATTAATACCATCCATGTATAAATCAAATGAAAACAATTTCACATTGCTACATGGAGACGGTAGTGCAAACATTCACACAAGCGATTTTTTTTAATATATTGGAATAAAAGAAGTTAAATGTGATATTATATTTTCAAAAGTGTTTTTAGATCATAAAAGTAATAAATATTCCTTAATTTTAACCTTAATATGTCCAATATGTAGCATAATTTAAAAGCAAATAACATCGCTTCACGAGACAGTAGTTCCCCGTACACATGAACAATGTTATTGTATTGCCTAAAAAAAGAAATTAAAAATGATATATATGATAAAATAAGTAAAAAATATACTAATATAATTAATTTCATATAAATATATTAATAAAATATTTATTTCCATCTAAGAAAATTATCGTTGCTAAATGAATTACATCGGGTTACGAGGCGGTAGTCCATCATACCCACAATTGATAGTTTTATTATTCATTTGACGGATACAGAGATGGATAAGTGTTATTAAATTAAAATAATAACATCTTAGTATGATGTATATATTTTTGTTATTATATTAGTTATTTTCATAATATTTTAAAGAGGTGGAAGAATAAATAAATCAAATACATGTATTTAATAATTTGACCTCTTATTCATAGATCTTTGTTATATTTATACCTAAATCCATAATAGGATCAGTTAATAATCAAACTAATTCTAATAGGATGTGGGGAGGTAATTAAGGAAGATATTTTTTCATGTATTGGATAATCAAAAGGGTTTTGGATGTGTGAAGAAGAGAGGACATGGGATGGCTTTTTATCTGTGGGGGAGAAGATATACACAAAATTTATTAAAATATATAGATATTCCTACTTTTTTATCTTGTAAAAAATCCTCTAAAATGGTACATTATAGAACTGTATAGATGATAGATGAATGATAAATTTTCTAAAGAGAAAATTACCATTATTAGATAGTATTTTAATAATGACAATCAATATGAAATAGATTCCAATAAACAAAATGAAATAAATTTTTATATCATTGAAAAAACTATACATTAAAAAATTAAAATATAATTTACCGTTGAAAATATTATAAATGAAAAGGATGTTTTCAATAAAATTCCGAATTTTAACAATTCATAACGTAATTAATATTTTTAGTCAAATCAAAATAAATTCACCCAATGATAATTATAACATATATATTTCAAGAATTAATTTTTATTTTTCAAATATATTTTTGAAAATTATTAAAAATTAATTTTAAATTATGCGCATAATGTGAGAATAATCCACCTTTTAAAAAAATATAGTTTTTTAGAAGATACTTCATTCCCTTTCAAATAGTTATTTTTTTAATTGTAATAAATAATTATTCATTAATTTATTGTGTACATGTGTAATATATATTATTTTCAAAATATATTTATTACTATTCTAACCTTCCATTTTAACGACTAGGTTATAGTGGCCATGTTTAAATTATAATATATTGATTCAGTATCATGTTTCACTCATGCTCGGTGTTTTGTGTATTCCATGTTATCCAAGAGCTTGAACATATTTTAAAATATATATTTTTAACTCTTGGGATGTTAAATTATCTTATAATCGTGTATTTTCATATCATATATTAAATATAATAGGTTATTCTTATTAAAATATCTGGGTGCTACATTCAAACCCCATAAATAAATTGTTTTCACATAATTTAGCAGGGACATAAATAATAAAGGTTTTAAATTGGAAAATTTCATTCTTGAAATACAACATCACCATAAGAGTTAATAAAACATATTCTTGATAAGTGATAATGGAAATTACAAAGGTAATCTAGAATGATCACTTAACTAGGTTTAAAAGTAGGATAATAGAAGTGGGAAATGAAGATATTATCATGGAAGAAAAGCATAATGGCTGATATAGGGTGATAGAGATCATTGATTAAAAGAGAGTGAATGATTAAGAAAAAGTAAATAACTACAAAATCATAAATATATAACACGTTAAAGGAAAATTTTATCCATTTAAAATGAAGGTATTATGATAATATTTTTGTTCCAAGTTTGTATTTATTTGAGTTGAGTAATTCCTCTACCATAAAAAAAGAGAAAATATGGAAATATACTTACATGATATCTTTCTATTTCATAGGTTCTATTTAATCCTTCAGTTTTTCAATGATAAATTCCAATTTCATTTCATACTATAAGAAATGAATATCAAAAATTAAATTTTATTCTAAAAGCACAATAAACCAACCATTTCAATAAAATGTAATTCCACTTCTATGTAGATATTTTCAAAAACAAAAATTGCTTTCCCAAGTTATGTGATGACACCTAATGTTAAACATAATCTGCTACGTATATAGTTAACAATAACACTCATCCAAAATATGTCTATCCAAATTCAATGTCAAATTTTTTAAGATGGTCTGTAAATAAACATTATATTCACCAAATAATATAAAACAATTCTAAATTTCACATTCCAAATATATTAATACCTTTATCAACATAAAAACTTAATGGAAATATGAATGCCTCTAAAATTAACATATTAGTATTTCAAATATATTCCCTAAATCAATACTTGAAATAATCTCTAAAAAATTGATATAAACAATAAAAACTATTACAAATTTCATGGTCACTATCAATATGCAATAAATATTAAATTATTATCTTAACATCAAGAACATATTAAGGGTTATCCTACATTAATCATATATTTTAAAAGTTGTTCAATTTTTGACTGAATCATTTTTCTTGGACATCGGTACCATTCAAAATATGCTCTCAAATCATTTAAGAAATAGTTATACATTAGAATCCATATACATTTCATGATTCTTATTACTAGAATATATTTGATAAAATAATCCTATTACATAATTATTGAATCCAGAAAAAAGAACATTAATCATTTCCCTTCATCTGTGGTAATTACATATTCTTAACCATTAACCCTTACTTTTTTTGAGGCATATTCCCTTGAATATTGGGGAATTAATTTGCGTAGTTCCCCATATCATTATAGATGAATCATTAAACATTGTAAATTTAATTCTTACACATGAAATTATGAGAATATTTTCCTTTATTTATAAATATATTGCAATATCGTATTCCATTCAAGAAAGTACTAGTTTGTTTCTTTATCAATTAACACATGTAGGAAAACCCTTATATCCCATTTTCCAGTAATCTGTTTTTTCAATGTTATCATCTTATTCTCTTGATTTGATTCAATGACATGATACTGATAAAATTATTTAACTATTTTAATAGCACATGATATTATGTTCTCATATAAAGAAACTTTTTGGGAGACCAGTCACCTTCAAATTAATGTCTTAATCCTAACCATGAAATGATAATTCCATCAATTTAAATTACTTGAATTAATATGGTTCCCAATACACATGTTGGGTTACATTTAAAAACAACGGAATAAGAAATCAGAACATTATTTGTCACAATTTATAATTGAAAATCCAGTGAAACAGTTTGTGTAAATTGAAAACTTTATTCATGGTTAATATCATAATCTTTGACAAGGTTTCTTTGGAAAAAATTAAAAATCTTAAAAATAATCCTAAAAACTTCATACTAGTTTGAAAATAAAAAGTGAATTATACAAATCATATCCTCTTGGTGCATCAAATAGGGTTCACATTGAGGATCATTTTCATGTTCTATTTAATGTTGGAGACTATCACAATACACCTTTTTATATTTATGACCCTTATGGTTATCTATTCCAGAACCACGTCTACATGTAGTATCCATATATGGATGGATTTTTAATAAAAACAAGATGATATATATCTCAGAAAAAATATAGTAAATTTTTCTATTATTATATTCAGTGTCTATCATAGGTTTATGTTCTATAATTTATATTTTTCTAATTCTAGTTCCCAATATTTATATTAATTTCATTTAATATCAATTATAATGACCGAAACTCCAGTAACCTGGAGATAATGTTGAATTTATTAAATTTACATTAAATATAGTTTACACATCACAAAGGACCAAATATTTTAGTAGTATTGAAAAATTATATAAAAACATAAAATTTAAATTACATTTTAAATATAAAATACACAAAGTGTTTTATTTGTGAAAACCAATATTCCCATTATCATATCCCTATATGTTAATAAAAAACACTTCTTAGTATCCTAGAGTAAACAAAACATATAAATTGCTTGAGCCCATAAGCTTAGTAAATGAATACATACATTGGAGGATATCATTAATAAATAATCTAAACTAAAATGGAAAAGTAAATAACTAAAATATATGTCATTTAACTAATAAATTGAGAATAATATCGAAAAAGTAAATGAAAATTAAATAAACCCATATAAATAATCACATAATCATGAAACATACACATGGATATTCTAAATAATTTTAATATCACATATAAATAACTGATCTCATAATGATGGACATTTAAAACACTCATTAACTTTCACAAGAGAGTTTAAATATGTGTCTTAAAACATGTCTAATTTGGCCATGCAATTTTCATCATGAAACCATTTGATGCACCAAGATGAAATGTACCATCGATACCAACACTTAAATTACTAAGTCCAATATATTTTTTATATTAAATGGGTGAAAAATAATCAACATAAATAATCGTATAGAAAAACCAACATACTGACTATTAATACTTACCCAAATCAGATAAACATAATCATAAATCATCAAGATTAATATGATGAATGGTATTAAAATTATACATCATATTCAATATGGACATAAACCATTGAAGTAAATAATAAGGAAGATAAAAATAAAACATATCCTCAGTTGATCATATATAAAATAAAGGTTTGATGTCAATGTCGAGTAAAATACCATCAAAATGTCATTCCAAACAATTCTGAGGAAAATAAAATTTTCACATTATAAATAATTTTAGAACAAAAAGATAAAAAATTCTATTTAAAATAATTTTATTAAAAAAACAATGAAAAAAGTGTAAAATAATAGTTAAAACATCGAGTGTTCATGTTGGTGGGAAATCATGTTAATGTCATACACATTAAAATAAATATTCCTTTTACATTTTTATTGAAATCCAAAGGGTCCTTTTTTGGGAAATAAATTGAAGATTTTTGTGAAAACAATTCTAAAAAACTAAAAATGGGTATTTTTTGGAATAAATAATTTTCAAAAGGATAAAAAAAACTAAATCCTTTTTAATAAGCATGTAATTTGATGAAAAATGACTTTTGAATAAAGAGGGAAATAAAGTCGAAATTTAATAATAATAAAAATCAATGCTTTTTGGTAGAAATGAGTAAAAAAATGTTACTATTTATTAAAATATTTCATGAATAACTATATAAGAAATATATATTGTTTTCTGTTTATTAATATCAAGTAATTCCCCTATGTAATACTTAAATTAAAACAATCCTGAATAGTGATTAGATTATAAAATAAACTCCAACCACTTTTGTAATGTCTGAATCCTAAGATCCATGAATGAAATTAATTCAATTGAAACATTAAATAATATGATAATATATTTTCATAATTATTATTATATCATAAATATCACATATATTAATTTATTTTTACCATAATACATTTCATTTAAATTGTAAGTGAAAAACGAATCACACTTTATTTTGAGTAGGTAGACCGTCGTACAGATGAGCAAGGTTATCACATCTCCCATAAAATGGATGGTAGGAAGTTATATGTGATATAAAAGTTAAATAAGTATAATAATTTCATAAATTTCGTATAGATATGTAAAATTTTTCAATGTATCCATACTTGAATGCCGGTGATGGAAAATGAATTAATTCCATTCACTAGGCGATAGTCCACCAAACACATGATCAATAGTTTCATTTACCATTTAATTGAAGTGGATATGGATATATATTATTTAAACAACATAATAATAACTTAGTATATACTATATATATTTTTATTATATTATCATTAATCTATAATTTTTTAAGATGGTGGAAAATGAAATAAAACAAATACACATGTTTAAGAATATTACTAATTCTCAGAAGAGCTTCTCAAGGTTTATCACGAAAATATTATTAAGAGGGCTTAATAATCCAAATAAGGATAATATATAATTGTTATGGAATTAATGATGATACATGATTTGGTATTTTCTGAACCAAATGGTTTTCTATGTGTTAATAGGGGAGGAGAGGCAATGAACTTTCTATGTTATGGAGAGGATTCACATGGGATTTTCAAAATGACAAAGTGAAACCCAAATTTGAATCTATCCAAAATCATCTGAAATGGGTTGTTATTAAACCATAGACATGGTGGGGTCGACTTATATCTATTGAAATATTATTTGGATATATTTTGATCCATTTTAACCCATATTATCTAAGTTTAACCCATGGCAAACACATTTATCCCTGACCTTTTATAATTAATTTTTTTTATTTTCACAATTAGCTATGGAAAAAATTAAAATCGATGTTATTAAATAGTATAAATTATTTAGATTCACAAAATTAAATCCATTTTTCTAATTTAATTTCAAAAATTTGGTACAATACGATTTAAAATTAAACCTCATAATGCGACGAAAGAGTAATTTTCCAAAAAGATAATTATCATAAGATTAGAATGTTATAATATAAAAATTCATTATAAAATTGATTATAATGGCCTAAATTAGTTAAATTATAATATAATTAATCTAATTTTAAATTTAAACCTATTTAAAATATAGTTTAACATTATACATAATTTAACCAAGAATATGATTTTAATTAAAAATAATGATTTTTCAGAATTCATCAAAAGTTAATATTTTAAAAAACATCATAATAATTCACAAAAAAATAATTTTCACAATTATATTTCAAAAATGAAGTTTATTTTTTGAATAGATTTATTTGTAATTGGTAGAATTTTTTTTAAATTATCTTTAGAAAGCATGATTGTCATGAACTATGCCATGGAGTCATTCAACCTGACACAAAACCCATCCCATGGCATGACCCGATGGAAATTCCTGATCCCAATGGGATAGAAATTAGTTCTTAGTTATTAAAATATCAATTTTTGGGAATTATTTCACCCAAGTTAAACAACCATAAAAAAATCCAAATGATTAAGCATCAAACTATAAATAATAACCATAACCAAAAGAACACAACCATCACAAGATTACAATTTTACAATTTTAAATACAAATCAAAGACGCAAAACATTGAGGGTTACAAAATACTATGTGAAATAAGTATCCATGAAGAAATAGGGTCATAAATCTCAATCCATCTCCACCAACACCTATATGAAATAAACAACTAGCAACCAGTTCCACCACCACCACTACAAAACATCATTCCTTTACCTAGGTCAAACACAAAAATATCTATATACACATTAGGGTATATGTAGGGAGTAAGCCAATTACATGTATTATATAATCTAAAAAACATGATTCCATTTCAAAAAATAATATTATAGATCAATATTCAATTCTTAAGAAATAGATGAATTATTTATATTAAAACATTTTACAGAAAACATTTTCATGGAGAACATGATTTGAAATTAAAATGAAGGAAATGTCCAACATATGATGATGGTAAGAACAACATAATTAGATATCCAAGGGTAATCCTATAAGGAACTAGAATTTTTGGGACCCTATAAACCATGCATCTTAGCGAAGCATGAAATAGAAACCATAACCAACAAAACCCACATGAAACTACCACTAGATAATAATACATTTAATGTTCTAATGGTCTCCAATCAACTTCGTAGTGTAGTAATTATTTTATCATTAATACAGATTAACTAAACTGTGCCATTTCCCCATATATCTGACTAGAATACTAGTGCAATTACACCCACCTAGATACCTACGATTCCCTTTGTGCCCAATTCTATTCTGCATGTCACATAGACCCGCTATTTTACATATAGACACCGAAAAAACATGGACACTCATGAAAACCCCCCATTTCTATAATCAAAACAACTTTCAAATATATACACACACCAAATCCATGTGAAAGCATACCTCATATCATTTCCACAATTTATAAATACTATTTAGAGGCACAATAAGGAGAGTACACATGAAACCCAAAAAATTTGTTTTGGAAAATAATATTTCAACCCATACGCATATCAAAACCATTTAAAAACACATTTCCCAAAACTTATACGATACACAGAAGACATTCACTAAGAGAATAAAGTATAAAAAGATCATAAAATAATATAAAATCATGGAACCTCCTACATCAATCATGGAAACTTTTGGAATATAGTGGAAAACCAGAAAACCACAACAAAAGGACCCTATAAAGGCATTATCAGACTATAAAAACCAACAATAAACCCCAATACACAATATTAAAGTCGTATTAGGTTAATAAATCTACTTTATAATGATGATCCCAAAGATGAAGGAAGTAATAACTAAGAAAAAGGATGAAATGAGAGGATAAGAGACTTAATTGATGACTCATTGAAAATCTTAGCCCAAAAGAACCCAAATATTGATGTCTGAGGGAGGCAAGATGGAGGAGAGTAGTCTCCTAAGACTAAAATTTTGAGTGGGGAATAAAGGGATGGATTTTGGTGAAAATTACTGGAGGGTATAGAATAAAAATCAACATTTATAATGAACTTTACAAGAATAATACTTTTCCAAAACCCTGTGGTAATGGTGAGGAACTTCTATCCTTTAGAAAAGAGGGTGAATGGTTTAAGGGGGGAGGAAACATTCATGTTTGGTATACTATGTTCCCTAGATAGAACCAATTGTTTGGGAACAAGGTTATCTTCACCCCCATGTAATAGGCCATGTGGCTAGGACAATTCCACTATCTAGGGAATACGATCCCTCTTGGGTTGGGGCACAGTTTGAACTAACAAGGCGCAAACAGTGAACCACCCTTTGTGGGGAATGAAATCCCATTATTCAACAAAAATACCCATGAAATCTACACCATAAAGATAAGAGAAAATAAAATAAAATAAAAGATCTCAAAATAAAGTCATAGATGTGGCAAATCTCCCCACCATGAAAACTTTTACCCTCAAAATGCCCACTTGAAGTCTAATTAGAGAAAACAAAATACTGAAATTCAAACCAAGTTTTACACTACCATGTATCATTATAATCATTTTAATTCATCCAGGGAACTCAAACCAATGGTATGGATTTCAAAAAAATAAAATTCTCAAGAGAATCCTTATTCCATGATGGCCACTCCAATATGGAAAAACTAGATTTTATCTATAAATCATGCCAATTTAGCACATGAGAAAGATCTAGATTATACATAATTTAATAACAGATATGTAGCACATTATTAATTGATTTTATTTTAGACAGTAATAATAATTATAATTCCACCTTACCAAATCGCTTGATAATCTCAAATGGTCTGACATACCTAAGTGCTTGCTTCATTTTTTCACCATGGAGATTGTGATGAAAATGAGGAACCTTCTTCAAAAACACATGAATACCCATAGAAAAATCAATGTATTAGCTCTGATGATTTCGATAATATTTATGGTGACTCTAAAAATTTCACATCCATTTACTTAGAAAACATACATTCTCATATTCTAATTCATGAGAGTCATCTCCCACAATGAGTTCTCACCCACCTCCATCCAACACAATGTCAACCAGTACAACTGATTGTAGATTGCCACAATAAGAGACATATGAATTGAATATTTAAATATATTATTTTAGGATACTTTCACCAAACCCAAAATCCTATCCCATGAGCCTCTGTAATCTAACAGACATTCCCAGATCATTTGTTCCACGATCTGATTCACCCTTTCTATATGTTAATAGATTTGATGATGGTATATCTTTCTCATCTTGTCCTATAGACCCATTTTACATTAAAGGACATCCCAAAACTGAGACGCAAAATAGAGGACTCTGTCTAAAACTCTATCTAATGGAACACTATGAGGCCTCACTATCTCTTAAAAATACAACCCACCTAATTCTTCAATTTTTTTATGAATCCTTTATTGGAATAAAATGTGTCGATTTATTCAAATAGTAAATCACTACCCAAATTATGTTCCTTCTCTATAGTGTTAGTGGAATAATGATAATAAAATACAAGGATAACTCATTCCACTTATTAGTAAGAATTGCTAGCAGATAAATCAAATTCGAGGGCTTTATGTGTTGTTCTTAAACTTGCTGACATGTATAACACTGGGATACAATGTTAGAAAAATACTATCTTATGCTAGGAGACTAGAATTGACTATGCTCATCATAAAACATATTGGTGGTCCCATGATGAATGGATCAATTAGACTAGTGGCTATCTGACATCACCAACTTCTTTAGTGATGACAGAACCAACACATGTCTCTTAGAGAAATGAACCCAATATAAAGACAATGACCTTTCACTATGTTCCTCCCTTCTATTTAGAAATGGCACAGACTGCTGAAATGGATCATCACTAGGATAATACCTATGAATAAAATCTGTGAGGTTAGGTTTCACCCAAAAACTATCCAATTACTAACCTAAACTATTCTCCCAGTACTATATATGAATTTGAAAAAAAGGACCATTAAGGTCTTTTCATTACTGGACTCATTGAAAGCCTACACTGACACATTCCTTCTCAACGAATCTTCTACCACATTACATTTTCCTGAGGTGTAAAAGATATAAAAAGAAAAACATAAAGATACATGACATAGAAGCGCTATCAAAAATTTATATCCTTAAATGATAATACGTAGGCCAAGATATTATGGTTTGAGTAGACCAAAAACGTCTCCCGGAAGAGAAAATGACACCATTTCTTCAAGTAATTTATCACTTCCACAAACTCTAGGTCATGGGTTGGGTAATTATTTTCATGTCATTAGAGATATATAGAACCTTACACCACCACATAATCAACTTTCCTCAACACATACCTAATACATATACCTAAGGCCTCACATTAGAGTATGTAACCATTTACAGACTATGGAAATATTATTTTAGGGGATGTGGTTAACAACATCTTCATCTCCAAAAATGATTTATCACATCCTATACTCCATTAAAAATTTACCCCCTTTTCCTGTAACCATAGTAAGTGGTGAATTAGGCCACGAGAAATCCCAAAAGAACCACATGTAGTACCCACCTAGGCGAAAAAAGCTTCGGAATTAAAAAATAATTTCCAACTTCTCCCATGAAAAAAACTGATATTCTTATGGCCCCTCAAAACCTAAATTTCAAATATCACATGATGCATAAATGTTCCTTCCCTAATTCAGAAGGTTCACATTGAAATATTTATTAGAGGTTATGATCTTAAATATTTCCCAACATGATCCCCAAATGATGTTTATTCTCCTCATTGGTCCTAGAGTTGGCCAATATTTCATCAGAAAATACAACGATAAAGGCGTAAAGTTAAAAATAGAACACTCTATTCATAAGAACCATCAATACCATTGTTTAATGCATTAATACAAAAGGCATGACAAGATATAAAAGTGTTCATGCCTACTTTGGAAAATTAATTTAGAGACATCTGCTTTTCTATCTCTACCCATGTGATAATTGGAATACAAATCCATATTTTATAACTATATTTTTCCCATATCTATGGTAAAAAGGTCATCAATTCTAGGAATTAATAATTTTTTCTTAATAATTACCCCATTTTCCTTTAAAAATATTTACTAAAACATAGAGATCTATTGACCTTATTCACAAATAGAATTGGGGAATCACAAGTTGAGACACATTGGAGAACCGATCCTTTGGAGTCTCACTATTCCAATGTTATCTTCAATTCCTTCAACTCGGTGGGGTCCATAAGGTATTAGTGAAGATATATTGGTTGTTTCCTTGACACAAAATCAATTGTGAGATCCATGCCCTACACTGGAGGAAACCTAGAGAAGTCATCTGAAATCACCTGTAAGAACTCATCCAACATAGGAGGAAATATACCCTCAAAGCCTCTATCATCATCCTCTCGCATGAGAGATTATGTTCAAAAAAATGAGACTACCCATCTACAGAAGTGGATGTCTACCACATCAACACATAAGATACTATTCACCCTAAATATATGGTAACATATATCAGGTGCTGTAAAACTCGCTCATAAGAGAAAGCAATCAATGTGTGCTTAAGAACACATCATCTAATTTTTATCAACGAACATATCTAATGGGTCCATTTAAAAAACCATTAAATACTAATCTAGTTCTAGCCTCGACATAGCGAGTGCACAAGATGAACACATGAAAATTTCTCCCACTTCTTACCAAGCATCTTAAATAACTGCATTGAACTCATTATGAGGTCAGTCAAAAAATTCAACACCTAGACATGATGAAAATAAATAAAAGAAATATTGGAACCTATTTCAAATAGAATAGTATCCATGGATGATGCATTAAGAATTGTAACTTGAACCATTTATTTTGTTGTATCAAATTCATCCTTTTCATGGTCCATTACATGGAGATCTTTTATATGTACCTAAGAATGAGAACAAAAACTAACCAATGATTCTTTCATAATCTCAATATGTTTAAACGAAGACCCAAAACTACTTCCATGATGGTCAAACCAAGATCTTAGAATCCTTGATGTCTCTAACTGGGTTGAAATTCTATATGACCATGTTGAAGCTACTCCATAATGATATAGACGTATCACTCCAAAAACTTTTAAAAGTCCTATGTAACTCCAAATTGATGGAAGGGACTAAGTGGATCTTTCAATGTTGACCGTGTGTGATTCACCATTCAAATTTAATGGAAAAAACTAATCATAAATCCAAAGCTGTAGACAATGGTGGTCGGGAAGGATGGTCTAAGATACAACATCCCCTCTTCTCTTACTCATCTTAGAAACTCTTATTCTCAATAAAACTACCACTAATCGGGACCAATTATAAAATTCACATTAAAAACCCAAAAATATATGCATGATCTATATACACTATCAAAGAAGGATCAACCACCTAATGATATGTCTTCAATTAGAACAAAAATATTAGAGATGAAATATTTGGATTATACCCCATTTTAGACCATTGACCCATCAATAGATCATTAAAAACTAACTATGTTGAAATATAATCAAATTCTAAAATTTTTATGGAATATTCCTTGGTGCTAGGATCCCCTGGAAAAGATCCTAAAACTCTAAGGTCTTGATGAAGTCCATGTTCCGAAAAAAATTATTCTCATTGGACTCAACTTTGAAGTCCTCGATACTTGTTTTATCCTGCTTCCCAACATGTAAAATGGAGTACCACTACCTATTACTTGGACCTTCAGACAATAATGATAAAAAATTCACCCATAATACCTCAAGTGTATCAAAAAACATGAAAATAATCTCAATCTTCTCAATCCATTCCATAGATTCATTGGGATCAACGCTACCTTTGAAGGAAGTAAGATTTTTCATGAGGAACTTTGAAGATTTTTTTCTTTCTCTAGACTTGGTTTGACATCCTAGAACAGTTCTAGAGTATGACCTCCTCCCTAACCTAAGGCATCGACATCACAAACCATCACATCCACTAATCTCTGATCATCTAGTGAGTGAGATATTTCTAAAAAATCTTCTCATAGTTTCACATGAAGTCTCCCAGGAGGCATCTTTCCACCCCAATAATAAATCATGAGGAAAACTATCAACATAGAATTCATAAAAAAATTAGATACATAAATCTTTAAACATATTTATAACTAAAAACCAAAAGCTCAACAAGACTAATAACAAGTCTAACCACACCATCCTCACTAAATTTCCATGTGCAGTATGTAGTCTATATGTATCACATAAAATAAAAGTCAAACCAAATTACCAACATTCCATGAGGACTCAATTTATGACACAACATGTATTTTCTAGAAACCCCACTCAAAACTAGAAATTCATTCCCCGACATTCATAGCTCCAATCCATCTAGACTCTCTCAAATATCACAGCCATGTGAATGGGAGAAACCTGGATATGGTACCATTATTTCATGAACCAGAATGGGGTTCCATTAAACCCAACACTTAAACATACCCATGGAATAAACCTTAGAGATTTCATGAACCCCACAAGCTCACAACTAGTGACTACATGTCAACATATCACTTTTTTGGAACTATTTCACCGAAGGTAAAAAACCATTAATAATCCACAAAATCAAGCATCACATTATAAAAAATAACTATAACCTAAATAACACTGCTATTAATTTTTTTTACAATTTTAATTAAAAAACAAAATAAAAAAACATAGAGGGGTACCAACTAGACTTATAAAAAAATATCCATTCAATAATAGGTTCATCACCCTCAAGACACCTCAACCAACACCAGCATGATACAGACTACTTGTAACTGGATCCACCGTCACCATTATAGAACATCATACCTTTACCTGGGTAAAACATACCACGATATGCATACACCTAAGGGAGTATACAAGTTGTGATCCAAATACTAGTAGGATAATTATCCAAAATAAGGATTACAGGACAAAACATTATAAAAAAATAAACATACATGTCTAGATAAAAGGATTTACACCATTTTTATTATAATAATTTAAGGAAAATCTTTTCCAGAAGAATATTCTTTAAAATTAAATTGAAAGAAAGTTCCACCATATGATGATAGTAAGAAAAATAAAACATGCATGTCATGGGGTGTGACAAAACCAAATAAAAACTAAGTTAAAATGTAGTAAGGTGGATAACCTAGGTTTTCTCCAAAGAGGAGTTCACAAAAATTATGTTTGTCATTTAAATTAAAGAAAGAAGAAGAGGTTGTTTTTGAAATTGTTTAAGTTGAATAATAAATAAAGAAATTACAAAGAAAGGATGAACAATAATGGGTGAATATAGTTACGGGTTTAGGGTAGGATTAACTTTTAAAATGTCATCATAATAATAAAGATCATATTCCTTCTGTTCCTTTTGAATGACAAATGAAAGACTCCTCGATCAAGTTATCTATCACCCTTGGTTAAAGAAGAAAATAGAACTCACTCCTATGTGCATGGAAGTTAATAAAAAATCCCTAAAAAACTAAGACATGTTCCGATCGGGAATTGTTGATCCTTTGAAATTTAGAAAAAGTCCAGTACTTCTACACAGGTGCCTGTGATCATTCAACACTCACCACCTAACACAATCTTCTCAATCAAGACAAATTGCACTAGGTTGAGGAATATTAAAAGACTTTAACCAAAGATATTAAAAAATAATACACCAAACTCAAAACACAATCTCATTAAGAGAATTTTGAAACAGTAAGAATAGATTTTATTCAAAAGAAAAATAGGGTTTTACATTTATGCACAAAACTGCGACATTAGAAAAGAGAAACTCCCCCTTTCTCGATAAGTCAAAGGTTTTACCCCTCCATGTGAAGGGTATTAGAGCTTAAAGGGGAAGAAAAGAGAATGATTAAACAACTAAATTAGAAAATATAAATAAATAAGAACATAAAGAACTATATCCTCCAGCACATCCCCTCTTTCACATTCTTCAACCCCTTTGAATGGAAGTGAACGCTCTTATTTATAGACTTTTGGAGTTGATAATTTCCCTCCAAAATTACTCCACTGAAAGATTGAGTCTGGTTGGAACAAAAAATGGACGATTCTATGGAAGGAGTCTTAATAAATTTTCTGAACATATGTCTTTTTCATGCGTCCTCAAAATCTTAGCGATGTTGGACAAGTGGCGCAAAAGGTATCCTCGAATTACTAATGACATCTTTTTCTACCCGAGGTGACTCTTCAAATATCTCTCACTATCCTAATTCAATGGATGCTTAAATGACCAAATTTTTTCATGAACATTATTGTGGACATGATTCCCGAAGGCATCTTTATATTAAATCAAAAATCATCTCATTTGGACTTGTGTATCCTGAGATATTCTTTATTAATTATGGTACGGTCCATTTTGTCGTCCAGAAAACATTTTCCACTTGATGAATTTTTCTGGGGCATAGTGTGCTGAATTAGACTCATGTCCACAAGAAAAAGTTGAATCCCACGAGCATAAAAATCCTTAAAAAAAGAATCACACAATTTTGATACAAAATGGAAAAGATATGCCCAAAATATAGAAGCTCTACAAAACTGCTAAATTTCCAGAATTAACCAATTTCCACAATTAGCCCATAATTCGCAAAGACACTAAAATGATACAAATCAGCTCAAATTGATTAATTGGAAGAGGTTAAATCATTTAAACACATATGAAAAATAAGGAAAATATTATCTCTATCAATTCCCCCACACATAGAATTTGGACTCCCAGACAAGTCAAAAGCAACAACAAATAAAACCAAATTCAAACCATATGCCATTAAGATCCACCAATTTCACACAAAGAAATAAAAGATATCATGCCTCATAAAAAAACATTATTCAAAGTTCTAAAATCAGATCATTAAATATTTTTCCTCTTCATTTATCATCCCATGCACAGAATATACTTACCTCACATGAATTTTTTATCATCTCACAAATATCAATCTTCAACAAGGTTTTTCTCATACAAACCAATGCAAGGGTCACCATATGTATGAAACACTTAATTCTCCACCCGATTTGAGTCAAGGAATTGTGTTTGTCATAAGGAATTTTCAAGGATGTTCTGTGGCTTTTAGTTTCTTGGATTTTTAAGTGAAAAATTCTGTGGCAGAATGAGGAGGTCATGGCTCTTTTTGAAGCAAAATTGCACAATTCTAATTTTCACTCAAGTATGGTATCCTCCACACTCCCCATAGTAGAAATTCAGCTCCATCATCATAAAATCTCAATAAATTTTAAAACAAATCATCAATTCTGCAAAAAATTCAATCTTCTCAAACAAGATTTCTCTTGAAAGCTCCAGAAAAGGCACATCTTTCTTCCTCCATTGGAAGCTCCAGAAAAGCACATTTTCTGTTATCATGAAAGCCCCAGAAAAGAAATAGATTTCAACAAAACGATTTTTCATAAGCACACAGATCTCTTCAGCAATTGAATTTTTACCCAATGTTTCCCCAAATGAGTTACCAAAACACAAGATAGATTCCCCCACAATTAAGTTCAGCTAGATCATGAAATTTCACTTCAAGAGTAGGTTGGATAGTGAAAATTGGACTGTAATGTGGATAAATTAATATGTTGTTCATAGATTATATGGGCTACAAGGATTAAATGTACATGGTAGGCCATAATGAAAGGTATAATCTTAAAAAAGGGGATTTAAAACCAAAGAAATACCTCAATCATTTAAAACACAAGTACCCCAAACCCTCAAGTTTTGAAAGGAATTAATCAAATTCATGTTAAAAAAAGCACAGTTTGGTTCTCTAAAGAAGTGAGGTGAATGAAAAGAATATGACAAAAATGGTTCATAATCCTCATGAAAAATTGATTTCAAAGTTAAATACAGTGATATGTGGCATGAGATTCGAAAATCAGATTTCTTTTCAGAAAAATCCCAAAGAATTGAACTTGAAAAAAAGTAATTTTTTAGCATCCACTTAAGCTCAGGGTCATGGAATAAAATGGATCACTCAATGAAATGGGTTTCAAAAATAGAAATGATAATCATGACAGCTAAAAAGTCTCAAAAACACACCAAAAACTGAAAAATAAACACACAAAATTTTGAAAACACACAATTTTTTTATTATTTATTTATTTTTTTTGAAAAACAAACAACAATTGAAAATCCTAAAATAAAAAGGTTCCCTACCCAACACATAAAATATGCATTATAATCAATGAATTCAAATGTATTTAACATGTAAGAAGATTTTAAAATGAATCACAACAGCAAGAACGTGTAAACAAGAGGTACAACCTAATGGCTCTTATTGATATATAGGTTTGAGGAGTGGGATCTCCTCCACTGGATCTGATGGAATAGTCCCATGGAATTTCTTCAGTCTATTCCCATTAATAGTGAATGGATACTGCTCTCTATCCTTCTCAATTTTCATGTCACCGAAAGGATATACATGAGTAACTATAAATAGACCCTCCCATCTAGAAGTAATTTTACCTGGCATCAGCTTGAGTCTTGAATTGAAAAGCAAAACTTTATCTCTAGGATAGAAGTCTCTTGGTTGGATGAACTTTCCATGAGCCAATGTTGTTCTCTCTTTATAAATCAAGGAATTTTCAAATGATTATCTTCTAATTTACTCCAACTCCTGTAACTGCAACCTTCTCTCTTTCCCAGCAATTTCAAGATCCAAATTCATTTTCTTTATAGCCCAATATGCCTTATCCTCCAGTTTCAAAGGTAGGTGAAAACTTTTTCCATAAATCAGCCTATATGGACTCATTCCAATGAGGGTCTTGTAGGCTGTCCTATAAGCCCATAATGTGTCTTACAGCTTTTGGCTCCAATCCTTCTTGTTTGGTTTAACAGTCTTCTCCAAAATTCCTTTGATTTCCCTATTGGACACTTCAACTTGACCATTTGTTTGTGGGTGATAGGGAGTTGATGTTTTATGATGCACCCCATACTTCTTCAGAAAAGCCTCCATTATTCTATTACAAAATTAAGTCCCTTGATAACTGATGATGGATCTAGGAACTCTAAACCAACAAAATAAGTTAGAACTGAAAAAATCACAAACAATTTTAGCATTATCAGTCCTGGTGGATTTTTCTTCCACCCATTTGGAAAAATAATCAACTGCAAGCAATATATAATAATTTCAAAATGACATTGGTAAAGGGCCCATAAAATCTACCCCCAAACTTCAAAAATCTCACAAATATTCTGTGGTTGTTGGGGAATATCTAGTCACTTTGAAATGTTTCCAGAAAATTGACATTTTAGACACCTTTTTCAAAATTCATGAGAATATTTAAAAATGGTTGGCCAATAAAGTCCAGATTCTAAAAAATTCCAGGCATTCCTTTGAGGTCCAAAGTGGCCTCCACAAGGTAATGTGTGACAAATCTCAAAGACAGAACCAATTTCACTCTAAGGAAAATATCTTCTTATCACTTGGTCATTGAAAATATTCCAATGAAATGGATCATCCCAAATGTAATATCTAGATTCAGCTTTCAATTTGTGAATTTGATGATAATTGAAATGATATGGGACCTGATATTTTACCAGAAAATTTACCATGTCAGCATAGAAAGCTACTTCTTCTTTAACCAAGTACATCTTCTCTCTTGGAAGGTGATCATTCAATGGTTCTTTTTCTGGAATTTCAGCTTCAGCAGTGTTGGAAAGTCTACATAAATGTTCAGCCACTTGGTTCTCTGATCTCTTTTTGTCCTTGATTTCTATGTTGAACTCTTGCATCAGTAACATCCATCTCACTAGCCTCGGTTTAGCTTCAGACTTCTTTATCAAGTACCTAAGAGCTACATTATCAGAAAATATAGTGACTTTAGTTCCAAGAAGATATGATCTAAATATTTACAAAGAAAAAACAACTGCTAAAACATCCTTTTCTGTGGTTGTGTAATTTATTTAAGTTGTATCCAAGGTTCTTGAAGCATATTCAATGACTTGTGTCATACCCTCCATTCGCTGAGAAAAGGACTGCTGCAACTTCTTGGTTGGAAGAATCACAAAGTAGCTCAAATGGTTCTTCCCAATTTTGTGGTTGCATCACAGGTGGTTCAATCAATCTCCTCTTCAACTCATCAAATTATTCCCTACATGCACCATTGAAATCAAAATCAGCATCTTTAAAAATCTATCTAGAGAGACGGAGAGAAATCTTACTGAAATCCTTGATAAACCACCTGTAGAATCCTACATGTCTTAAAAAATATCTAACATGATTCACACAAGATGGGTAAGGAAAAGAATCTATCACATAAGTTTTTGACGTATCAACTTCAATGACCTTTTTGGAAATTACATGACCAAGAACAATCCCTCTCTTAACCATAAAATGACACTTTTCAAAATTTAAAACAAGATTCTTTTCAATGTAGGTTTTCAAAACATTTTCCAGATTTTTCAAACAATTGTCAAAAGAGTTTCCAAAAACCATGAAATCATCCAGGAAAACCTTCAAGAAATATTCAATGTGATCAGAAAATATACTTACCATGAACCTCTGAAATATACCTGGAGAATTACATAATCAGAATGGAATCCATTTATATGATAAAGTTCCAAAGGTATATGTAAAGGTTGTATTCTCTTGATCCTTAAGAGCAATGGGTACCTAGAAATAACCGGAAAATACATCCAAAATACAATAATGAGTTCTCCTAGCCAATCTCTATAACATATGATAATGAAGGGAATGGGGAAATTATCTTCTCGAGTAACCTAATTCAACTTCCTAAAATCAATGGACACTCTCCATCTATTTTGAATTCTCATAGGGATTAATTCATTCTTTTCATTCCTCACAGTGGTTAGGCCAATTGTTTTTTGAACTACATGTATTAGACTAACCCACTGTGAATAAGAGAAGGGATAGATGATCCCAGCTTCTAATAGCTTCTCAATTTCATTCTTCACAACCTCCATCAAAGTGGGGTCCAACCTCCTTTGGGGTTTCCTGACAGGTTTAGAATCTCCCTCAACAAAAATTTTATGTGAGCATATATTTGGGTTGATTCCTGTAATATCACCTAAACTCCACCATATCGCTTGGATATTCTCTCTCAAAAGATCTACCAATTATTTCTCTTGGATTTTAGAGAGATTAGTAGCAATTATCACAAGTAGTTTCTCGCCCTCCCTAAGGTACTCATATTTCAAATCAGCGGGGAGTGGTTTGAGATCCAAATAAGAGGTATGATCAAGGGATGCAAACTAAATTGACATTTCCCACTTCCAAACATTGGACCTCCTACACACTAGAAACCATATCATCTTCCTCATTAGTTAACAAATCATCAAAGAAATCAGATATCACCTCTTCATCCAAGATAAAATCAGAATCTCCAGCATGTTGGGCATCCACGTGTTCAATGATATTTTCAATAGAAGAAGACTATCCTAAGAATAAGAATTCATAGAACATACATGATTATTCCATGGTTTCTACACCAAATTCATTGGAAATTGAAATGAGGGAGTGATCATCTGATGGGTGCCTCATGGATTCAATAATATTGATGTCGATAGTGATCTCCCCAAACTCCATGGTGAGTGTCCCTTCATGGAAATTGATGATTGTCTTGGATGTATTCAAGGAAGTTCTCACCAAAATGATAGGTGAGTGTGATGGGATACTATATGATTCCATATTAAGCATGTAGAAGTCTGCTGGGAACAAGAGATCACTGACTTTCACAGGGACATTCTCCAAAACTCCAGCAGGAAAAACTGTGGATCTGTTTGCAAGCTGGACCACCACTCTTGTGGGCTTCAAGTCTCCCATCTGCAAGGAAGCATATACTAAGTGAGGAAATACATTAATTGAAGAACCTATATCACACAAAGAATTAGAAAAATTTAAATAACCAATGGTGCATGGAATAGAAAATGTCCCTGGATCTTGTCTTTTGGTTGGAAATTGTGGTGTGATAAGGGCTGAGATACTTTTTCCCATGTTTATCCTTTCATTCCCTTAAAGTCTCCTCTTCTGGGTGCAATGATCCATAAAAAATTTATCCTACTTTGGAATTTGGTTGACTGCTTGAAGTAAGGGGATATTGATTTCCACTTTCTGGAAGGTGTCCATAATTTCTTTTTGAAGTTCTTATTCCTGAAATTTCATTGATTCAGTCATCCTTAATGGAAATGGAGGGGGTATGTATTTCTTCTCCCTTTGTCTCCTTTGAAATTGTGTTTCTTGTCTCTTTTTTACTTGTCATATCCTTCTATACCTCTTCTTTTTTCTATGTTTAACAATGAATTTTCAATGAATTTTCAGAGTTTACAACTTCATTCTCTCTCAACTCAGGTGGTCTTGTTTCAGGTTCATGAAATGCTGGTGGGGAGAGATCTTTAACATTTCTTATTGTTATCATGCTGAAATTCTTATTTGGGTTAGGGATTGTTAGAGAAGGTTGTTTCTCGGGATTTTTGGTTAGGAATTCCATTAGACCACCAAACTTTGTGGAAAATTCTTTAAGAAAGTCTTCCAGCCCCTCAATATCAGATATATGCTATTTGTTCAAAATTATGGGTTGTACACTGGTTGATGGCTGCTCATAGGGTTTTAAGAAAGTGCGTGGTTGGTGGTGAGAAAGTTGGCTATAATATTTATTTTGTTGAAATGGTGGGGGGTTTTGGAATTTTTGCTTGAATGGGGGTCTAGCCTGATTCTATTGATTTCCAAACCCATATTGAACATGGTTTGGCTCTCTCCATCCTGGATTTTGCTGGAATTGCCTTTCTGAAATGCTGCCGCACAAGTTCCCATCCCCTATATTTCAACACATTGGTCAGTGAAATGATCAGGTGATGAGCATAAACCAAATACCTTAGCTGGTGCTTGTTGGTCACCCACCTTGTTTCAAGGTCATCTATCTCACCAAAATAGTTATCTATTCAATCGTAGTTTCTAGTAAGGGTGATGGATGAGAAGTTCGTACCTCATGAATACCTCTTTTTCCAGTACCTCTTGTACAAAACTATTGTGAGTTCTGCGAAATATTTTCAATCAAACCTTTGGAATCTTCTGGTGACTTGTCAATCGATGCACCTCCAGATGATACATCAAGAAGGTTCCTATCATTGTATAGTAAGCCTTGACATAAGCAGACAAGAATGTGATGCCTCTCAATGTCTTGATGTGGGTAGCTGTCACATAGCTTTTTAAATCTTTCCCAGTACTCGTAAAGGGTTTCTCAAGACGATTCTTGGATGGAATAGATCTCCTTTCTGATGGATGTTCTTCTGGAGGCAAGGAAGAATATTTGTATGAAGCATATCACCATGTCATTCCAATCATCCACATCTCCAGGTTTTAGACCATACAACCATTCTTTAGCATCTCCTTCCAATGAAAACAGTAATGCCTTTCACTTTACTTGTTCTTCAGCTACTCCACATGGTCTGAAGGTTGAGCAGACATGTGTGAACTCTTTAATATGTTTGTTTGGATATTCAACTATCAATCCATGAAAATTTGGAAGCAATGGAATCATGTTAGCTTTAATATCAAAATTATTTTGTAACACTTCCATGGAAAGTTGATTATTCTGATTAAGGAATTGTGGGGAACAAAGGTCTCTGAGAGTTGGGTTTTGATTTCCATCCATTATGACAGGATCGGAGTGAACACTTGAAGTTTCACTTGAGTATGTAAGAGAAATTTCCTCAAATTCAGGTTGAAAATTTTGGTTTCTGAGCCTATTCAATAAAGTTATTTCAATTTCAGGATCAATAGGGCAAGGTTCAGTGTTTTAGGTTCTAGTTATGCAACTTTGGAATGAAAATAAGAAAAGAGAAATGAAAGAGAGATGAAAAAAACTGTTGGAACAACCTCCCCGACAATGACTCCAAGTTTTAACATGTTCCTGTCGTGGGTTGTGACAAAAAAATCCTAAGTTAAAATGTAGTAATGTTGGTAAACTAGGTTTTCTCGAAATAGGATTGCACAACAATTATGCTTTTGACTGAAATTAAAGAATGAAAAAGAGTTTGCTTATGAAATTGTTTAAGTTGAATAAGAAAATCAATTCTAAAGAAATGTTGAACACTAATGGGTGAATAGAGTGATGTGGTTAGGGTAGGATTTACTTTTCCAATGTCATTATAGTAAAAAAGTTCATATTCCCTCTCTTCATTTTTAATGATAAATGAATGACTCCTCGATCGAGTTATCTACCATCCTTGGTTAAAGAACAAAATAGAACTCACTCTTATGTACATGGATGTTCATAAATAATACCTAAAAAACTAAGGCAAGTCCCGATTAGGGATTTTTGATCCTTATAAATTTAGAAAATGTCCACTAGTTCCACATGTGCCAATGATCATTAGACACTCACCACCTAACGCAATTTGCTCGATCGATAAAAATTGCACTAGGCGGAGGGAGATTAAAAGTCTTTGACCAAAGCTATTAAAAATTAATTCACCAAACTCAAAACATGATTTCATTAAGAGAATCAGGAAACACTGAGAATATATGTCATTCAAAAGAAAAATAGGGTTTTACATTTATGCACAAAACTCCGACAATACAAAAGAGAAACCCCCCTTCCCTGATCACTCAAAGGTTTTACCCCTCATTGTGAAGGGTATTAGAGTTGTAAGGGGAAGAAGAGAGCCGAATTAAACAAAGAAAATAGAAAATACAAAGGACTTCAATACCTCCAGCCTCCAGCACATCCCCTCTTTCACCTTCTTCAACCCCTTTGAATGGAAGTCAATACTCTTATTTATAAACTTTTGGAGTTGAGAAATTCCCTCAAAAATTACTCCACCAAATGATTGATTCTAGTTTTCATAATAAATATCCAAATATCAGGAAGGATTATTCATAAATGATGTTCCACTATGTCATGTACATGCATCCTAAAAATCACAGTGATTTTGGACAAGTGGCACAAAATTTATCCTCGTATTACTAATGACATCTTTTTCTGCCTGAGGTGACTCTCAAACATCCTCTCATTGTTTTCATTAAATGGATGCTTAAATGACTTTATTTCATCATGAAAATTATTGTGAACATGAGTCCTAGAGGCCTTTTACTATTCCAACTGGAATAACCTCATTTAGACATGTGTAGACAGAGTTATTCTTCATTAATTATTTTAGGTTCCATTCTGTCAGCCAGAAAACTCTTTCCACTTGATGAATTTTTCTAGGCCATAGTGTGCCAAATTATACCCAAGTACAAAATAAATAGTTGAATCCCACAAGAATACATATCCTAGAAAAATAATCACACAATTTGGATACAAAATTTAAAAGATATTCCCAAAATACAGATGCTCCACAAAACTACTAAATTTCCAGAATTAACCAATTTCCACAATTAAGCCCATAATACACGATGACACTAAAATGATACAAATCATCTCAAATTGATTAATAGGAAGGGGTTAAATAGTTTAAACTTATATGAAAAATAATTAAAATACTATCTCTATAAACTCCCCCAAACTTAGCACTTGTACTCCCAGACAAGTCAAAAGCGAAAACAAATCAAACCAAATTCAAAAAACATGCCATTAAGATCCACCAATTCCACACAAAGAAATAAAAGATATCATTCCTCATCAAAAACCATTATTCCAAGTTCTCAAATAAGATAATTCAATATTTTTCCTCTTCATTTATCATCCCATGCACACAAGACACCTAGCTCACATGAATTTTCTCTCATATAACAAATATCAAATTTCAATAAAGTTTTTCTCATCCAAACCAATGCAAGAATCACCATATGTCTGAAAAAATCCTAGTTATCCACCCTATATGAGTCAAGGACATGTGTTTTTCATGAGGAATTTTCAAGGTTTTTCTTTGGAATTTGTTTGGTAGGCTTTTTATGTGAAAACATTCTGAGACAGATTGTGGAGGGCTTGGCTCTTTTTGAAACTAAATTGTATAATTCTAATTTTCACTCAAGTATGGCATCCTACTCACTCCCCATAGCAGAAATTCAGCTCCATCATCATAAAATCTCAATAAAAGTTTAAACAACTCATCATTTCAGAAAAAATTCCAATATTCTAAAACATGATTTCTCTTAAAACCTCAAGAAAAGGGACAACTTTATTCCCCCATTAGAAGCTCCAGAAAGGCACAACTTCTCTTATCATGAAAGCTCCAAAAAAGGCATAGCTTTCAACAGAATGATTTTTCATCAGCACACACATCTCTTCAACATTTGAATTTACACCCAAAGTTTCACCAAATGAGTTAGCACAACACAAGAAATCTCCCCCCACACTTAAGTTCAACTAGATCATGAAATTTCACTTCAAGAGCAAGTTTGATAGGGAAAATTGGCATGTAATGTGGCTAACCTAATAGGATGTTCATTGATTCTATGGTCTACAAGGATTAAATGTACAAGGTAAGACATAATGAAAGGGATTATCTTGAAAAAGTTTTCTTTATAACCAAAGAAATGTCTCAATCATTTAAAACACAAGTACACTAAACCCTCATGTTTTGAAAGGAATAAATCAAATTATGGTTAAAAAAGCACAATTTCGTTCTCTCAATAAGTGAGGTGAATGAAAATAATATGAAAAATATAGTTTAGAAGCTTCACGGGAAAGTGATTTCAAAAATAAACACAGTGAGATGTGGCATGGGATTCCAAAATCAGAGTACTTTTAATGAAATTCCCAAAGAATTAAACATGAAACAAAGTCATTTTCACCATTCATATAAGCGAGTTTTCATGGAATAAATTGGTTCACTCAATGACATGGGTTTCAAAAATATAAATGATAATCATCTCAGATCAAATGTTTCAAAAACACACTAAAAACTGAAAAATAAACACATAAAATTTTGAAAACACAATTTTTTTTTGAAAAACAAACAACAAATGAAAATCCGAAACTAAAAAGGTCCCCTCCCCCACACTTAAATGATGTAGTGTCCTCAATGCATTCAAAATTATTTAACATGTAAGAAGATTTTAATATGAATCACAATTGAAAGAAAGTGTGAAAGAGATGTACAACCTAATGGATCTTATTGATAGACAGGTTAGAGGAGTGGGATCTCCTCCACTGGATCAGATGGAATGGTCCCATGGAATTTCTTTATACTATGACCATTAATAGTGAATGTCTCCTACTCTCCATCCTTCACAATCTACACAACATCGAAAGGATATACATGAGTATCTATAAATGGACCCTCCCATCTAAAATTAAGTTTACCTATCCTTATCTTGAGTCCTGAATTAAAAATAAACACTTTATCTCCAAGATGTAAGTCTCTCGGTTGGTTCAACTTGTCATGAGCCACTCTTGTTCTCACTTTGTAAATCTTGGAATTTTCAAATTCTTCTCTTCTAATTTACTCCATCTCCTTTAACTGAAACCTTCTATCTTTCCCAGCACTTTCAAGATCCAAATTCATCTTCCTCACATCTCAATACGCCTTATGCTTTAGTTCCACAGGTAGGTGACAACTTTTTCCATAAATCATCCTATATATAATCTTTACAATCAGGGTCTTATAGGCTGTCCTATATGCCCATAATGTGTCTTCCAGCTTCTGGATCCAATCCTTCTGGTTTGGTTTAACAGTCTTCTCCAAAATTCAGTTGATTTCACTATTGGAAACTTCAGCTTGACCATTATTTTGTGGGTGATAGGAGTTGATGTTTTATGATGCACCCCATACTTCTTCCGAAAAAGCCTCCATTCTCCTATTTGATAAGTGAGTCCCTTGATCACTGATGATGGCTCTAGGAACTCCAAACCTACAAAATATTTTAGTCATGACAAAAACACAAAAAACTTTTGCATCATCAGTCCTGGTGGATTTTTCTTCGACCCATTTGGAAACATATTCAACCGCAAGAAAGAAATAATAATTTCGAAATGACATTGGGGAAGGGCCCATAAAATCTATCCCCCATACTTCAAAAATCTCACAAAAATTATGTGGTTGTTCGGGTATTTCTTGCCTCTTTGAAATGTTTCTATAAAACTAACATTATTTACACCTTTCTCAAAATTCATGAGAATATTTAAAAATGGTTGGCCAATAATGTCCAGATTATAAAAACTTTCTTGATGTCCTTTGAGGTCCAAAGTGGCCTCCACAAGCTAATGTCTGACAAAACTCAAAGACAGAACCAATTTCTCTCTCAGGAAAACATCTTCTTATCACTTTGTCATTTCAAATCTTCCAATGAAACAGATCATCCCAAATTTAATATCTAGATTCATCTTTCAGTTTGTGAATTTGATGAGAATTGAAATGATATGGGAACTGAGATGTTACTAGAAAATTTACCATGTCATCATACCAAGGAACTTATTCTTTAACCAAGTACAGCTGCTCTCCAAGAAGGTGATCATTCAATGGTTCTTTTTTCTAGAATTTCAGCTTCAGCAGTGTTGGGAAGTCTGCTTAAATGATCAGACACTTGGTTCTCCGATACCTTTTTGTCCATGATTTCTATGTTGAACTCCTATAGTAGTAACATCCATATCACTAGCATCATTTTAGTTTAATCATTCTTCATCAAGTACCTGAGAGCTGCATGATCATAAAATAAAGTGAGTTTAGTTCCAAGAAGATACGATCTAAATCTTTCCAAAGCAAAAACAACTGCTAAAAACATATTTTACATGGTTGTGTAATTTAATTGAGACACATCCAGAGTTTTTTGAATCATATGCAACGACTTGTGGCCTACCCTCAATTCACTGATAAAGGACTACTCTAACTGCTTGGTTGGAAGCATCACAAAGTAGCTCAAATGGTTCTTCCCAATTTGGTGGCTGCATTACATTTGGATCAATCAATCTCCTCTTCAGCTCATCAAAGGATTCCCTGCATGCACCATTGAAATCAAAATCAGCATATTTCAAAATCAATCTAGATAGGGAGATAAATCTTATATAAATACTTGATAAACCTCATGTAGAATCCTACATGCCCTAAAAAATATCTAACATGCTTCACACAAGTTGGGTATGAAAAAGAATTTATCAACTCAATTTTTGACTTATCAACTTCACTACCCTTTTTAGAAATGACATGACCAAGAACAATCCCTCTCTCAACCATAAAATGACAATTTCCAAAATTTTAAACTTTATTTTTTTCAATGCAGGTTTTCAAAACTTTTTCCATATTTTTCAAACAATGGTCAAAAGAATTTCCAAAAAAAAATGAAATCATCAAGGAAAACCTCCAAGAAATCTTCAACATGATCTGAAAATTTACTTACCATGCACTTATGAAATATAACTGGAGCATTACATAATCCAAATTGTATCCTTTTATATGAAAAAGTGCCAAAGGGACATGTAAAGGTATACATCTCTTGATCCTCATGAGCAATGGGTACCTGGAAATAACATGAAAATCCATCCAAAAAACAATAATGAGTTATCCCAACAAATCTCTATAACATCTGATCAATGAAGAGAATGGGGAAATGATCTTTCTGAGTAACCTGATTCAACTTCCTAAAATCAATGAACACTATCCACCTATTTTGAATTCTCATGGGGATTAATTCATTATTTACATTCCTCACAGTGGTTAGGCCAGTTTTTTTGGAACTACATGAATAGGACTAACCCACTATTAATTTGATATGGGATAGATGATCATAGCTTCCAATAGCTTCTAAATCTCCTTCTTCACAACCTCCATCAAAGTGGGGTTCAACTTTTTTTGGGGTTTCTTGACAGGATTGAAATCTCCCTCAAGAAAAATTTCATGTGAGCATATATTAGGATTTATTCCTTGAATATCACCTAAAATCCACCTTATCTCTTTTATATTGTCTCTCAAAGGATCTATCAATGATTTCTCTTGGATTTTAGAGAGATTAGTAGCAATTATCACTGGTAGTTTTCGCCCTCCCAATGGTACACATATTTCAAATCAGTGGGGAGTGGTTTCAATTCCAAATCAGGGGGATGTTCAAGGGATGAAACGAAATTGAAATTTCCCACTTCCAAACTTTGGACCTCCAGCGCACAAGAAACCATATCATCTTCCTCATCAGTTAAGAAATCATCAATGAAATCTGATTTTCCCTCTTCCTCTAAGATGAAAACAGAATCTCTTGCATGTTGGGCATCCACGTCTTCAATGATATTTTCAATGGAAGAAGACTCTACTAAGTCTAAGAATTCATAGAACATACCTGATTCATCTATGGATTCTGTACCAACTTTATGAGAAGTTGAAAAGAGGGAGTGATCATCCGATGGGTGCCTCATGGATTCAAAAATATTTAAGTGGATAGTTCTCTCCACATACTCCATGGTGAGTGTCCCCTCATGGACATTAATGATATTCCAGGCCATCTTCAAGAAAGTTCTCCCCAAAATGATGGGTGAGTGTGATGGGATTATATCTTTTTTCATATTGGGAATGTAGAAGTTAGTTGCGAATAAGAGATCTTTGACTTTCACAAGGACATCCTCCAAAACTCTTATAGGGAAAACTGTGGATCTATTTGCATGCAGGACCACCACTCCTATGGGATTCAAGTCTCTTATCTGCAAAGAAGTGTATACCAAGTGAGGTAATACATTAATTGAAGCACCTATATCACACAAAACATTAGAGAAATTTAAAGATCCAATGGTGCATGGAATGGAAAATGTCCCTAGAACGTGGCATTTGGTTGGCAATTTTGGTGTGATAAGTGCTGAGACACTTCTTCCCAAGTTGATCCTTTCATTCCCTTGAAGTCTCCTATTCTCAGTGCAAAGATACTTTAAACATTTAGCATACATGGGAATCTATTTGACTGCATCAAGTAAGTGGATATTGATTTCCACTTTTTAGATGGTGTCTAGAATTTATTTCTGAAGTTCTTACTCCTGTAATTTCTTTGATTCAATAATCCTTGATGGAAATGGAGGGGGTATGTCTTTCTTCTCCCATTGTTGCCTTTGAAATGGTGTTTCTTGTATCTTTTTTACTTGGCCTATCCTTCTCTTCCCCCTCTTTCATCTCTTCTTCACAATGAATTTTCAAAGAATTTTTAGAGATTACAACATCATTATCCCTCAAATCAGGTGGTCTTGTTTCAGGTTCATGGGATGTTGGTGGTGAGATCTCCTTTCCACTTCTTGTTGTTATCATGATAACATTATCCTTTGGGTTTGGGATTGTTTGAGAAGGATGTTTTCTCGAATATTTGGATAGGAAGTCCATGAGACCTTCATACTTGGTGGAAAATTCTTTAACAGAGTATTTCAGCCCCTCAATATAAGATATATGATTTTGGTTCAAAATTATGGGTTGTAAAATGGTTGATGGCTGCTCATAGGGTTTTAAAAAAGTGGGTGGTTGGCGGTGAGAAGGCTAGCTATAATATTGATTTTGTTGAAATGGTGGGGGGTTTTGGAATTGTTGCTGGAATGGGGGTCTAGCTTGATTCTGCTGATTTCCAAACCCATATTGAGCATGGTTTGGCTCCCTCCATTCTTGATTTTTTTGGAATTGACTTTTCTGAAAAGCTGCCATACAATTTTCCATTCCCTGTATTTTAGCACATTGGTCAGTGAAATGATTAGATGATGAGAATAAACCACATACCTTATCTAGTTATTGTTGGTCACCCACTTGTTTGAAGGCCATATATCTCACCAAACTAGTTAGATCTTCAATCTTAGTTCTAGTAAGGGTGATGGATGAGAAGTTCGTACCTCATGAATGCCTCTTGTGCCAGTACCTCTTGTACCAAACTATTGCGAGTTTTGAGAAATCTTTTCAATCAAGCCTTTGGCTTCTTCTGGTGACCTGTCAATAAATGAACCTCTAGATGATGCATCAAGAAGGTTCCTATGATTGTCCAAAAAGCCTTGATAGAAGAAGACAATAAAGTGATGCTGATCTATGGCTTGATGTGGGCAGTTGGAACATATCTTTTTAAATCTTTCCAAGTACTTGTAAAGGTTTTCTTCAGATGATTTTTTGATGGCATAGATCTCCATACTGATGGTTGTGCTTCTAGAGGCGGGGAAGAATCTTTGCAAGAATCATCTCACCAGGTCATTCCAATCATCTACATCTCCAGGTTTTAGAACATAAAACCTTTCATTAGCAGCTCATTCCAATGGAAATGGGAACGCCTTCCACTTTACTTGTTCCTCATCTACTCCACGTGGTTTTAAGGTTGAGAAGACATGTGTGAACTCTTTAATATGTTTGTTGGGATCTTCAACTTCCAATCCATGAAACTTTGGAAGCAATGGAATCATGTTAGGTTTCATCTAAAAATCATTTTGTAACACTAGCATAGCAAGGTGATTATTCTGATTAATGAATTGTGGGGAACAAAGGTCTTTGAGAGTAGGGTTTTTATTTCCATCCATTATGACAGGCTCAGAGTGAAAACTTGAAGTTTCACTCGAGCATGTAAGAGAAATTTCTTCAAATTCAGGTTGAAAATTGAGGTTTTTGAGCCTATTCAACTACCTTCTTCCAATTTTTGGATCAATAGGGAATGGTTCAGTGTTTTAGGTTCTAATCATGAAAATTTTTAATGAAAAGAATAAAAGAGAAAAGAAAGAGAGAAGAAAAAAATTGTTGGCACTACCTCCCCAGCAACAACACCATGTTTTGACACCTGCCTATTGTGGGGTGTAAAAAAAATATAACCTAAGTTAAAATGTAGTAAAGTGGGTAACCTAGGTTGTCTCCAAAGAGGAGTGCACAAAAATTATGTTTTTCACATAATTTAATGAAAGAATAATATGATGTTTTTAAAAAATTTCAAGTTGAATAATAAAGAAAGAATTTCAAAAGAAAGGTTGAACACTAATGGGTGAAGAGAGTGATGGGGTCAGAGTAGGATTCTCTATTGAAATGTCATCATAGTAATACAAATCATATTACCTCTATTCTTTTTGAATGACAAATGAAAGACTCCTCATTCTAGTTATCTATTACCCTTGGTTAAAGAAGAAATTAGAACTCACTCTTATATGCATGGAAGTTCATAAACAATCCCTAAAAAAATAAGGCAGGTCCCGATTAGGGATTGTTGATCCTTATAAATTTATAAAAAGTCCACTGGTTCCACACATGTGACAATGATCGTAAGACACTCACCACCTAACACAATCTGCTCGATCGAGAAAAATTGCACTAGGCAGCGAGAGATTAAAAGTCTTTAACCAAAGCTATTAAAAATGAATACATGAAACTCAAAACATGATCGCATTAAGAGAATTGGGAAACACTGGGAATATATGTCATTCAAAAGAAAAACTGGGTTTTACATTTAATCACAAAACTCCTACAATAAAAAAGATAAACTTCCCCTTCCCCGACCACTCAAAGTTTTTACCCCTCCATGTGAAGGGTATTTGAGTTAAAAGGTGAAGAAGAGAGCGTGATTATATAAAGAAAAGAGAAAATATAAAATAAAAATAACTTCAAAAACTCAACCCTCATGCACATCCCCTCTTTCACCTTCTTCAACCCTGTTTAATGGAAGTGAACACTCTTATCTATATACTTTTGGAGTTGATAATTTTCTTCCAAAATTACTCCACCAAAAGTGTGAGTCTGGTTGGCATTATAAATGGACTAATCTCAGGAAGGAGTCTTAATAAATGTTGTTCCATTATGTCTTGTTCATGCGTCCTAAAAATATCAATGAATTTGGACAAGTGGAACAAACAGTATCCTCGAATTACAAATGACATCTTTTTCTTCCTGAGGTGACTGTTCAACTTCCTCTCATTGTCAGCATTCAATGGATGCTTAAATGACTGAATGTCTTCATGAAAATTATTTTGAACATGATGAACGAAGGCATATTTCTATTCCACCTGTAATCACCTCATTTGGACATGTCTAGCCCGAGATATTCTTAATTAATTATGTTAGGGTCCATTCTATCGGCCAGAAAACTTTTTCCACTTGATGAATTTTTCTGGGCCATAGCGTGCCAAATTAGACCTAGGTACAAAAGAAAAAGTTGCATCCCACGAGAATTAAAAGCCTAAAAAATAATCACACAATTTTGGATACAAAATTTAAATGATATGCCCGAAATACAGAAGCTCCACAAAACTGCTAAATTTCCAGAATTAACCAATTTCCACAATTAAGCCCATAATTCACGAAGACACTAAAATGATACAAATCAGCTCAAATTGATTAATTGGAAGGGATTAAATTGTTGAAACACATATGAAAAATAATGAAAATATTTTTTCTATCACACAACATCATCAGATCACTATAGGTAATCCCTAAAGACACTAGAAATAGGAAGATCCTTGGAACCACGTATCTCAGGGAAACATTGTATAGAAACCATAAACCACAACATCATCATGCACGAGCCACTATAAAGGTATAAATCCAATATTATAGGGGTATCCAATCATATACATAATTTATTCATTATTGTATCATGAATCTTGCTAGAAGGAATTATGCCTTGGCCTCACCAATCTTACTAGTATACTTGTCCTAGTGAGCCCACCTAGATACCTAGGATTCCATTTATGACTAATTCCATTCCTTAAGTCACATAGATAACATATTTTACATACAAGATCACAAAAAAAATAGATAAACATGAAAAAAACCGTTTCCAAAAGAAAAAAATATTTCAAAGCTATACGCACACCAATTCTATTGAAAGTCATACATCACCCCATTTACAAAATTCATATAGCCTATTTATTTTAAAAATAAAGAAAATACACATAAAACCAAACAAATTTTATTTATAAAGTCATAATTCAAACCATACACACCTAAATAACTTTTGAAAACACATTTCACATAACTGAGAAAATCCATAATACACATTCAATAAGAACACTAATATAATAACATAAAATATCCTACCTTAGGCATAAAAACATTAGGAATACAGTGGGAAACCACAATGACACCATAAGAGGACCCTAAGAAAGAATGATCTCACCTCAGAAAACAATATTTAAAGAAACAACTTCATATTGAAGCCTTATTAGGTCATCCAATCCACTGTAGAATAAAGAACTGAAATAAGAATGGAGAAGGAACTAAGAAGATCAAAGAAATGAGAGGATTAGAGACTTACTCATTTTCTCATTGATGAAACAAGGCCAAATACACCTAATGATCGCTGTCTAATAGAGAAAATAGAGAAAGTAAGTGGTTCCTAAGGCTGTAAATCCTACATGTGGAATAAATGGGTAGAATTATGTTAAAATCTGTCAAGGGTGGAAAGGTAAAATTAACATTCTTAATGACATGGACTATATACATGGTTAAGCCACACTATTATCTAGGTGAGGTTTCATTCCAATGATGTATAACATGTACCCCATACCAAACCATGAGTACGTGTGCATGGTTACCTGCACACCCATGCGATAGTCTAAGTGGCTTGGATAGTGCTATTATACAAGGTATACAGTTTCTACTAACCATGCACTAACTATACCTGATCCTCTACGAGGCCCAAAATCACATTAATCACCAAAATCCCCATGAAAGAAAACACAACAAGGATAAGACCAAAATAGAAATAAAAGAAACCTAAAAATAAAATCTTGGATTTGATATTGAATAAAAATACTTTTTGAAAAATACAAATTTTGGAAAATAATTTCATTCTCATTAAAATGGTATTTACAATATTGATAATGAATAGAAAAATATTGAATTTATTTTATAAATTTTCAAACCATTTAATATTAATAATGTAATTATTACTATTTAAACCCTCTATCTTAATTGCTATAATATAATGGTAATTGTTAAATAATAATATTTTCATTATGTATCACGTTTTCTTCTAACCTAGTTTTGTGTTCATTGAATGATATAAAAGATATTGATTTTTTTTAAAAAGAAGCATATATTAAATACTAGGTATATTTAATACTGTTATTTTTTTGTGTTTTGTTCCATATATGTTATAGAATATATTATTCTTATTTTAAAATATCGGGGTGTTAAAATGACTAATGAAAACTTATATGTTGTCATTTTTGTGGATTGAGGGATTAAATTGAATATTCATATTTTCGTTTTCAAGAAATTAATAGAAATTTTTTGAATTAACTAATCCAAGATTGGTTAATATTTTAAAATAGACTATTTTTTGAATTAAATTTATCAGTGAAAATATTTACCAGTTCCATTAAACAAATATAGTTTTTTAAAATGGATTTGAAAGAAAATATTTTTTTGTTATTTATTAAATATAAACAAATATTTATAATATTTCATAGTTACATAATATCAATTTATAATTTTAAAATGGTTATTTAAATAAATACATTTACATGAAAAGAAGTAGATGGGTTTGAATTTGAAAAATAAATAAATTATTATATTTTGGGAATTTAAAACATGTAAATGATCTTTAAATTGGTTTTATATTTAATATAGAATTTTATAAATAAATTATTTTATTATATTATTAACATATTGAGTATATTTTTATATATATTGATATTTTAATATCTAAGAATTTTTCTAATATATATATATATATATATAATATTATAATTAGGATCCCAAGGTGTTTGTTTTGATATTGTCAAATTAGTATGTTATCAATGAATAATGTTTTTCATAATTTTGATTTCAAGTATAGTTTGAAGTTCTTAAAATTAAAGTCTGAATTTTCAATATATTAAATTATCATGTATGAATTATTCATACTTCAAATTTAAAAGAAATTAAGGAAGAATTGAATGGTTTATAAATAATTAACCATTCATCATATTTTTTTTATAAATTTCAAATAGTAAGGAATGTATATTTTATGAATTGTTAATTAACTATGTATGGGAACAATGGATTCATGAAAAATTGCATGATTTAATTATGATAATCAATTTTTTTCCCATAACCTGTTTTAATTAATTATATTGAATATTACTAGATTTCGGGTCTCTTTAGTGAGATATTATAATACCTTCATCATTTTTTGGAAATATATCATTCAATTAACAAGTGAATCGATTATAGATTTTGTAATGGATCTATAATATTATATATTATAAGATAATTATATTTGTTTCTATTAAATAACATTTCAATGAGTAATAAGATAATTTTTATCTTTGTAATAAATGATAGTTTGGTTGATATGAAATTATAATTGTTACAAACTTATGGATAAACTGTCGAGGTAAAATATTGAATTTGTATTATCATCAGATTCCAAGTTAACACAATTTTGTGCATAACTTAATATTATTTAAATCATTACAGTGATAATTAATAAGGGTTTTTATAGTTATAATTTTTTTATTTTATATAAAATTAATAATTTTAGATAAATCATATTGGTTAATTTTTTTAATTCCATTTTAATTGAAAATGGGTTTTTTAAATAATTATATATATATATATATATTTTAAAATATATCATAATTTTAAACTAAATAAATGTTTTTTAATTTTGTTGATGAATTCGAAGTATTTGAGAATTTTTTATTTGATAACATACAAATAAATAATTTCTATTTGATATAAAAAATTAAATTAGATGAGAATAGTGAGATGATTATAAAAATTACTTACTATTTTATATCAAACTTGAGTTTTTGATGAAATCTGACTTTTATTCAATTATTTTTTATTGAAATTATTATATTGAAACCCCCAAATATAGACTATGGTGTTTCATTGTCACAAAATTTATAAAGGGGGTTTTCAAAAAGGTGATCAGTAGTTAGAATTATGGGGTTCAGGAGGATAACCATATTTATTTACTTTTATGGGTCATCGGTATAGTTGTATCGATGAAATAAATAATTTATGAGCGATATCATGGTCTATATATTGTGTTATTTAATTGATAACCAATACTGTTTAAATTTTTATGTCTAGATAGCACATTACATTATGGGTTTTGACACCCACTTACTACCTATGAATATATGATATTTCTAGTGAACACATTTATAATAAGTTACAAATGATAAAAAAATATGTCAGATTTTGCGATGAAGATTTAATGAGATAAATTCTAGATTCTTCTAATGATAATATTTGAGAAAATTATTCAGTGGTTCATATTGTTTTCCAAAAATTAAATAGATGACATATCTTCTTCTTCCATAGTTTATAAATATAATATAAAAAAAATTCTTTTTTTATTTTGTAAAAAAAATGAATTTTAAAATAGATTTTGTATTTCATTTTGTATAATCATAAGCACAAAAACAATTTGGATTCATAGTGTAAATAAATACTATTTTCTATTAAACACTATAGGAGAACATATGTGTATGTATGTACCTCTTCAATTATGACATATGCAATGTGAAGTAATCATTGTTTTCAAATATTGATCCACAATTACTTTTATTGTGATATGATTTGGAGTGGATAGTCCATCATATGTGGGCACCAAATATCATTTAGTTTATTATTTTTATTTTGATAATGCTGATTTGGTTATTATTGAGAGAGATACAAGTTATATATATTTTAATGTTATAATGTCCATAATTTTTTAAAAAATTTATTGTGGATAGTATTTTATGATGTAATTTTTTGTTTTAATTACATGTTTAATGGATTATATGTTTACTAAGGTTTTGTTTCAACCCCTATCACCAGCTGAGTCACTCTAGTGTCCTAGATATGAATATGAGACAATTTGGTGACCATGTATAGAATATCATGAATTCATTATGCATGTTATGGAGCAAGAAAAATTGAATTAGGGCCTAATGATTAAAAATAATTCATGAGATATTTATTATTTCCCTAGATAATATGGTGGTAAAAACAAGAAATATTACTATCGAACAGAATATGTAATGTAACAACCTCTATTATTATCTAAGATAATTTATTTCATAATATATCATTTTTAAAATTATATATATTATTTATTTTTGAATCAATACACAAAATTAAAAGGTATATTATGAAATACAATATGACCTATTAAAAAATAATCATTAATGTTTCCTTAGTTCCATATTAATTTAGATAATAATTGAATATATTTTTTAAAAAATAACTCATGTAAGATTCCTAAAAATCACATATTGGTAACATGGATAATTGTTGGAAATCTAGTTACATGTTGTTTTCTAGAAATTTGATATCATTGAATATGATATTATAGGGAACTAAAAATACTATAAATTATAATGGAATTAAAAAAAAACCATAAAATAGATAAAAGACTATGTGAAGGTATTGTATCTGAATTTTGGAGAATATATAGGGTTATCAATCGAAATTTGACTATTATAATGGGTATGGAAATCAAAGAAAATTTTACCATTAGAACAAAAACTGCATCATTATAATAATAAGGTAATTATTATGGGTATATATTAAAATAACTAAAGATGGAAATAAATACCATTAGTATAAAATCATATTAATAGAAAATAATAGTAAATTAATCAATACTATTTATTAATTTTATTTAATCATTAATATAAAATTTTATTAATATTTTTAATTTTGTGTTTTTCCATTAAATGTGAAACTACATTATTTTTATATTCAAATCAAATGTTTAATTTTTCAAATTTGATATCTTATTTTGAAAAATGGAATACTAAATTTTAATTTTAAATTATATATCATACAATGGTGAATATTTTGGTAAAATATGGTTTTTAATATATATATATATAATTAAACTTTATAATGACTAAAATATTATTTTTTAGTCATAAATGTTTGTAAAATTATAAATTCTATATTTGAAACTTAAAAAAAATTCATAATCGTAAGATTCTATTTCCCTAAATGGAGTTCCCCAAGAATACATCTTTCTCTTGGGTAGTTTGTTGTAAGGGGTAATTTTCTTTTAAACTTGTTTCGATGTTCATAATGACACCATAAAATGGTTTAATATGGATATTTTTAGTGGGATGTGTTGTGTGCCAATAGTTTTACTCTTTATTATATTTCTGACGTAAGTGAGATAAGGGTTATTATGATGATGTTGGATGTACTGAAATAGAAACAATGTCTTGTACAATGTGGTTAGTTTTCTATTAATATCTTGAAAATGGTTTTAAATTTTTAAACATTATCTTTTCAAGGTATCCACTTTATAATAATATCTTCATATATAGATATTCATGTTATAAATATGCCCCAAATTTTAATAAGTTTAATTTAGAATCTATAAAAATTTTAAATGGTTTTAATTAATAATTAATGAATGGGTACTTTTTTTAAATGGTGTAATGATGACGCTGAAACATTCCTAGACCAATACTCCTGACCATTACAATATTGTGTAGCAACATAGATACAATTCTGAGTCCTCATATTCTAGAGGCTACTGATTAAAAGTAAGGGAATATCAGTAGTATGGAGATACTATACCTTCAACATTAGATAAGCCAAAATAAAAGTATAAGTAATAAGAAACTTTAATCATCAATGAACTATTCAATAGTAACATTATTGGGATATATAAAAAATGGACAAACCTAGTGGTTAACCATATAAAATATAGCAAAAAAATTGAAAAAACTGAAAGGTGACTAAATACCAAGGATTGAAAGTCTACATGATCCTCTCTTAAATAGTTTTTAACTATAAAACTCACATATAGAAACAAGGTTCTTTTATAATTATCTATATCATTGAAAATAAAATATTTATTTTCAATAGTGTTTCCAGGTTAAGAGTGATTAAGAATCATTAGGTAACTACTATTGATGTATCAAATAAAATCCAAAATATATAGGACCTAGAATGATGTAACCTTATAATGACAACATCAATAAAAAATAATCATCAAATTATAAAGATATAAAAAATTCACAAAGGATACACAATATCAAATTCAGTTAATGAAATTTTTAGTTTATAAATAATGAAATATAAAACTGATGCTCAACATTAAGGCCATACATAATATAGAATTGATAAACTCAACAATATAATTTTACAAAGCACCCAACTAAGAATTAATAAATGGATGAGTTGGAATTACACCAACTCCATATACAAAAATAGGGATGATTTTTAATCAACCTAACTGAAATAAAAAATGTGGAGTAGTTTCAATACACTAAAACTAAATATCAAAAGAGAATAATGGTCTTTATTTCTACCAAACATGACAAAAAAGGGAATTGTTCAACAATACACCAAATCTAGATTCCAAAGGGGTACCATGGTATGAATTTCAATGATCATAGATAAAAACAGGAATGGTTGGTTCTCAACACAAAATAAATTTTAATTGATTCATGTTTGAAATTATACCATTCAAGGAATTAAAATAGGGATTTTTTTAAATACACCCAAACTAAATATCTAGAAATTACTTGTTGGAATTACAACAGTACTATATACCAAAGTGTATTGGTTATAACTACCCGCAGCATGAATACCTAGTGAATCGTCGATGTAATTTCACCAAATACAGGTATAAAAAATGACTATTAGACATTACACAGAATTATAAAACCTATAGAGTGATTGTCACAACCCGCCTTCACTAAAAAGAGGGAAGGGTTAGCATATTTCCAGGCCCTTCCTTCTTTATGTTGAAGGAGATATAATGACCCCTAAAACCCGCCTTCAATAGGTCCTGGAGTGGCGACCAGCACCAAGGGTATAGAATCACACACTAAATAGAAGGGATTACCCTTTTTGTTTTTATAGGATCAGGAGATAAGATAGTAAATCCCACATAAACAAATAGAAAGTTCACGTACGGCTGAATGTAAACCATTCCCATATGAATGTTCAAAGGTAAAAGATACAAGCCACAAAACTCCCAAAGGTAAAGTACCAAGAAAGGAAAATGACAATAGCAACTGCCCCAAGGCCCGAGCTAGTACGGTCCCACATGATCCCTGATTTCCTCATGGAAACATGAAAACAGTTTTATATTCTTAGGGTGAGCATACAAGTACACTCAGTAGGGAAAACCAAAGACTCTCGTGCACAAGTGAGCTGACATTCTAATGCCCCGTAGAAAAAGAGATAACCAAACACATAACAAGGTAAACTATCCACCCAATCCTCCACAAGGCACACTCCCTAAACAACGCAAGTAAAGTAAAGTATAGTAATAGCACATTGATTTTTGGGAATCCCGCGCCGCTTTCCCACTGGTTATTGAAGACATCCTACGCATATAACCAGTCCCGCCATTCTCACCGCAGTCCCACTGCCACACCCGCCCGCACACACCTGGACCACAACCACACATCCCACCCGCAAACACTTGGGCCATAACTGCTATCCCACCTGTAGACACCTAGGCCAAAAAAAAACACCACGTAACCATGACTACAAACACCTAGGCCAGAACAACCACTTCCACGCCCAAAGACACCTGGGTCAGAAAGCTACCATCACACCCAAAGACACCAGGGCCTCATCCCGAAGATACTTGGGAAACAACCTGCCCATAAACACCTAGGCCAACCACCGAAACCACCCCGCCTGAATATTCTTGAGATAATAATGTACATAAGGCCATGACAACCTTCCCTAAGATACTTCGGCTATCCAGGAACGGGAGGATAAAGGAGCTAGTAACCAGCTACTAATAGAGTGTTGGAAAAAACACCCTCCCCCATGAAATGGGGGTGTTCGCCACTAATATCTCAACTTCGGTGGGGTGAGAATATGAAACATAAGAACTAAAAATATATGTATAAGTAAAAAAAACTTAGCCCAACCTAGGGTTTCCAAAGCCAATCCATGTATAAGCACACTCGTCCCTATTCAAAGGAAGCCCACTGCTCATAGCCGAGTCACAACTCACCCCCAGAACCAATTCCCATTTAAGCTATTCTTGCATCCATGTTCAAGTAATCTCATTTAAATAAAGTTTTGCACTACTGGGAAACTAACAGCATAAGCACAAACAAATGGAAAAAGTTAAATAGAACAACAATTTAACCATTCACACCCAGTTCTCTTGAAAAGTCACAACAACAAATAGATAAGTGAGATCCCTCGAAGTACTGGAACCAAAGAAAACCCTGAGATACAACACCATGTTCCCAAAATCCAGGAGACAACAGTTTTTCAATAATATAGGATCCCACCCCAATTCGTGATATAAGCAGAGTAATCACACATCCTCAAAATCTAAACCAGCGAAAGTATACAACAGGGGGATCCCATCCTCACCCGCATCTCCCCAGCAATCGAACTGTGAAAGAAACAACCAAACCAATACCACCAACGCAAGGCAGGACCATGTAGGTATTTTCAGATTTAAATGATTTAACACACTCCATGGTTTCAATTCCACTTTCTTTAACTGGGGTTATCACAGAAAAGGTGTGATCCTAGTGCTTTCAATTTATTTAACCGAGTATACATAATTAACCAATTCCATGTTAAGGATATTTAAACATCCAGAAGCAGGTTCAATAGTGCATAGAGAAAGGCCACCAATGGCCATGATTTTCAGTGAGCATAGGCCAATACAATTCACAACACATAACAACATAATGAGTACAATAGAACATCGATCACACCCCATTTCATTCTTTAAAGGTTGGTTCATTATCTTCGTTATGTTCAGTTTCATCATTATCCACAGGAGAAAATGTATACCCACCCCGCATGATACACAAAAAGGAGAGGTGATGGAGAAAATCCCTACCTGACTGATCAAGGATCGACGTTAAGTCCTCGCGTGAGTAGCAGTAACTCCATGAAATGCGATCAAGGAAAAATTAGAGGGGTAACAACTCGTCGGGAGGAAGGGTACTCCGAGTGCAGGGTGATCAAGAAAAAGAAATGTAGGGAGAAGCCTTTAGGTTATAAGGGCTGAGATACAGCATTCCTGATATGGTTAAGATGTGGGAAGAAAAACTCAAAACCATGTAAGAAGCGGGAGCGTGGGTTGACCACACGACTGGGACACCCCACACGCTACTTAAAAGGTAGCCTCCTTTTGGGGCAGTTTAAACCAACGCACACCTCATGGTTTTTCATTTATGGAGGGTACCTCACAAATAATTTAATTTAAACGCCATTAATGGGCATTAATGGGATTTAAAATAGGCTTAAAGGGGTCAAACCACGGTTTAAATACCAATTTTCATAAAAATGATTTGCTACTGGAAACCCCGTGGGGGGTAGGCGAGAGCTACCGGTAGCTGAGAGCTACCGGTTGGCGAGAGATACTAGTAGTCGAGAGCGACTGGTTGGCGACAGCTACCAATGGATGAGAGCCACCGGTTGGCGATAGCTACCGGTAGCCAGGAGCCACTGGTATCCGGGAGCTACCGGTAACCGGGAGCCACTGGTAGCCGAGATCTACCGATTTCCGAGAGCTAGTGGTAGCCGAGAGCTACCGGTCCCCGAGAGATACCGGTAGACGAGAGCTACCAGTAGGTGAGAGATATCAGTAGAAGAGAGCTACCGGTACCCCAAGGTCACCGGTAGGTTAGGTCTACTAGTAGGCCGAGGCTCTTGGTAGGCCATGTCTACCGCTAGGAGTCACCGAGAAGCTAGGATGGACTTCCAGACCACCCAGAACACCTCAAACATCATATTTTTTACCAAGTAATGGACCCCAAAAACCCGGGCCATTACATCAGATACTTCTCAAACTATACTCTTCTCTGAGAATATAAGAACCCAGAATGGAGAAAATTGGGGTCCAAACCACCACCCACTAAAGATACTTCTCAGGGGAAAACCCCTGAGTTGTTCTAAATCTGGAACATAACCCTCCCCCTACATCCAGGAATACTCCCCTAAGAGTTATCAACCACAAACATTCACAACAAGCACAAGGAACACACTATCCAACACATGAGTTATAGAGTCCTCTTCTACATGTCAGGATATTATCCACTTTGTGCATCACTGACTCGCCCGCACGGGTTTAATCGCATCCACATTAATGCGTCCTGATTATCAGTCAGGTTTTCCCATAATCACACATTCGGACATACACACAGAGAATAGGGAAAATATCATCTAATAGCTAATAAAAAATTCATTTCATATATTAAAGCACAAGGTACAATATCTCAACAAGGATCAGAACAAAAACATCAAGCAATTCAAAACAACTCTAGGTAATGAATGCATAACTGGGAATCCCACTCCCAAGTTCTCTCTTCCAGGACACCATGCCTCCACAACACACGTACCAAGGGGATGGTTCATCCATGAAGTACTTCCTCCTTACAATCCTAAATCTTGATTGGTCGTTCTATGATGGTCACATCGTCTTCGAAATCTAACTCCCCCCAATTGATGACGTGGGAGTCATCGTGTAGATATCGACAATGGTGGGAAATGTGAAAGACTTTGTGAACTTTGTCCAGCTGAGGTGGAAACGCTAGCTAATATGCCACCTCACCAACTCATCCCAACACCTTAAAATGTCCGATGAACCTAGGGGAGAGCTTACTCCCCTTCCCAAACCTTCGTTGTCCACATTGAAGTGAAACCTTAAAGAACACATGATTCCCAACCTCGAACTCCAAGGGCCTCCTCCTACGATCGACATAAGACTTCTGCCGGTCCTGGGCTGCCTTCATCCTCTCATGCACGAGTTGAACCTTCTCAGTGGTTCCCTACACCACTTCTGGCCTAAGAAAAGCTGCTTCCCCAATCTCTATGCAACAAACGGGTGAACGACACGGCCTTCCATACAAGGCCTCAAATGGTGTCATACCAATAGTGTAGTGGAATCTATTGTTATAAGAAATCTCTACTAGAGGAAAGTGTCGTACCCATGATCCCCCAAAATCCAGAACACATGCCCTTAACATGTCTTCCAACATTTGGATCGTTCGTTCTGTTTCCCCATCTATCTGATGGTGGAAGGTACTGCTACGACATAGCTGGGTGCCAAAGGCATACTGTAATCCCCTCCAAACTCGTGAGGTAAACCACGTGTCTCAATCGGAGACAATAGATCTCAGGATCCCGTGAAACCGCACCACCTCATCAGCGTACCTCTGGGATGAGGTGCTCACTGAGCTCAACTCCTTAATCTCCAAGAAGTGTGCTGATTTTGTCAGCCGATCCACCACTACCCAGATAGAATCATAACCTCCCTAATCCCTGGGTATCCCTACGATGAATTCCATCGATATGTCATCCCACTTCCACTTGGGAACTTTTAACGGCTGTAATGACCCTCTAGGGAAACAATGTTCAGACTTTACTTGCTAACACACGAGGCACTTTTCCACTATCTCTGCCACTGCCCGCTTTACCCCGGGCCACCAAAACTATCTCTGCAGGCCTTGGTACATCTTTGATACCCCTAGATGTAACACTAAACTGAGCCATGTAACTCACAGAGAACACCTTTACGCATAATCTCTGGAACGAAAAGCCTTCCACGGAAAATCATCTGATGTTGACCATCCTCCGACCATCCCTCAGGAGCATTTCCCTGATAAACACGATCTTGCATCACTTATACCTCCGAGTTCCCCCATTGTGACTCTTCCACTTGCACGACTATGGAGGGAACTACAGTCATCTGAAACAGACAACCTATTCCACCTTCCACCCTTGCATCCATATTCAAGGCCGCTAACTCTTCCATCGCTCTCTAAGAATCTGAAGATTCCCGAACTACTTCCTTCTGTGATTTCCTACTTAGGGCATCAGCCACCACATTTCCTTTCCCGGAGGTGTAGGATAACTCAAAATCGCAATCCCGGAGAAACTCCATCCAAATTTGCTGCATTGAGTTCAGGTCCCACTGGGAGAATATATACTTCAAGCTTTTGTGTTCTATGAAGAACTCAAACCGCTCTCCAATGAGGTAAGTCCGCCACAACTTTAGTGAAAAAATGACCCCCAAAAGCTACAGACCATGGGTGGCATAGTTACGCTAATGGAGACGTAACTGCCTAGACCCAGAGGATGCACCCCTTGCCGCTGCATCAACAAAGACCCGAGGCCCTTCCCTGAAGCATCACAGAATACCTCATATGTCGCCCCTTCTTCTGGAAACCTCATCCCTGGGGCACTAACCATCTTCTCCTTCAGATTGCTGAAGGCTCCCTCGCACTGATCACTCCACACGAAAGCCTGGTCCTTTTTGGTCAAGGCTGTCAAATGTGATGCAACTGAAGAGAAGTTGGGTACAAACCTCCGATAGTAACCTTCCAGCCTGATGAAACTACGGACCTCTGCCACGTTCATGGGTGCTTCGCAGGAAACAACCGCCTCATCTTTTGATGGGTCTACCGCTACTCCCTGTTCGGACACTATGTTCCCAAGCAAGTGAACTTATCACGTCCAAAACATTCCCTTATACAACTTCCCATAGAGCTAGTGTTGTCGGAGGACCACCAAAACTATCCTCAGGTGCTCAGCGTGATCCTCCTCTGATCTTGAGTAGATCAGGATGTCGTCAATGAACATGACCATGAACTGATCCAGATACTCCTGAAAGATGGAGTTCATAAGCCCCATGAACATTGCTGGAGCATTCGTAACACCGAATGACATGAACAAAAACTCAAAGTGCCATTATATGGACCTGAAGGCTGTCTTTGGGATGTCTCCCTCCTTCACCCTCAACTAGAAATATCCAGACCATAGGTCGATCTTGGAGAACCATCCTTCCCCTTTCAACTGGTCAAAGAGATCGTCTATCCTTGTATGAGAGTAGAGATTATTGACCATTACCGGATTCAGCCTCCTGTAGTCTATGCACAGCCTTAGAAAACCATCCACCATCTTCTCAAACAACATGGGAGAACCCCACATCGACTCACTCGGTCGAACAAAACCCTTCTTCCTCAGATCATTAATATGAATCCGCAACTCCCGTAGCTCTGAAGGAACCATCTGGTAGGGAGCCATCGAAATTAGACGATCACCCAGCTGGAAGTCTATCCCATACTCGACATCACATCGAGGGGGTAGAGTCGTCACCTCCTCAGGGAAGACATCCATAAAATCACTAAAAATCCCTGGTACCTCCACCATCTATGCATCTGTTGAATCCAATGATAGCCCAGCTAACAAGGAGAGGAGGGGTTCCTCTCGCCTGCTGCCCTTATGGCCACCCCGCTCACCAGTGAAGGTAACATGTCTGCCACCCAATTCTGAAAACATGACCCTTCCTCAGAAGCAGTCGATGATGGAACATACAGAGATCAACCAATCAATGCCTAGGATGACATCGAATGGACGTATCTGCAATAAAAGGAGGTCCCTAACTGTCTGATGTGGCTATATCTTTAGTCTGCATCTTTGACAAACATAAGATAAGTCGGTCTGACCTCCGAATGGTGTGCTCAGCACCAGGGGCACTGTAAGTCTCTCGGAATCTAGACCCAAAGCACGGACCATACTAGGTGTAACAAATGAGTGTAATGATCCTGTATCGAACCAGGAGTAAGGAAGGGTTCTGAACAAACTGATCGTACCTTGAACGAACTCTGGTCCTGCTGGAACTACTGCCTCTACGGCGTACAACTGCCCGCGCCTGGCTCCTCTACCTCTCGGCTGTCGGCCATCTCCCTGACCACGCCCCGGTCGAGGTCCCTGAGGAGCTCTCTATGGTCGGCCTCCCCCTGCAACATCTTCCCTTGGTAGAGCGGGAGCTTGCTGACCCTACTGCTACTGCTGGAAAGGCCTCACTAGATACTGCTACTGCTGAGGTGGGTGTTGAACCTGCCCGCCACCACCATACTACACTCTATCCGGGCACTGATTCCGAAGGATCCCATGGCTCATGAAGATGAAGCATATCGGCCCTAGGCCCGAAGGGAAAGGGTGAGGTCCAAGGAATCAGAACTGGAACTACTGAGGCCTGCTCCCTATTGGTCAAAATCTAGAGGGTCTTGATGCTGGAGGCCTTCTACTGACAGCCTTTCCCTTCGATGTTCCCAGCTGGATCCCCTCTCATGACACACCTCCAAGAACGTGCATCCTCTCCACCACTTCATCCTTCTTCTGGACCTCCAAGTATGTCGGCAAGGTGAAGGGGGTAACAACGTACTAGAGGGAGGGTTGGAACGCTTTCTTTAAACGTCTCGCCCGAGAATCCTCATCTAGAAAGAGGACCGGAGAAAAGCATAAGAGGCCCTTGAACATGATCCCCAGATCCCTTACTGACATACACCCCTACTGGTGGGAGAGTAGCTCCTGCATCTTCTCTTCCTTCATCGCAGAAGAGAGGAATTCCGCCCAGAACACCTTCATAAAATCTGCCCATGCCACCTTAGCCTCTCTCCTCTCCCCCTGGTAGAGTGTCCACAACTGACGCACTGCTCCCTGTATCTGGATGACATCCAGAGGAACCTAGTACTAGGTTGGAGCCCGGATCAAGCCAGAAACTATCACCAGCTCCTCTAGCCAGCCCTCCGTCTTCATGTCAGAGGTGACGCCCTCGTACTTCTCAAGGGTCTGTCGCTGGAAGGATCAAAGTGCCTTATTCCACTGGGCATCCTCCTACTCTCAATCAGCCCTCTGATGATTGGCCAAGTCAACCTCCTGGGCCTCGATCGCTCGTACAACTCATGGTCATCTCCCGGGTTCCATAGTTTCAAGGTAACCAATGAATGCATATGCCCAAGTAGTGCATAATATTGTTCTTAAAATTTCATAAACTTCTTATTTATTTAAATTTCCCAAAACACCCCAGAAACATGAGAACACAAGTCATTATGATGCATGTACCTTTCCTAGGGTCTCTACCCTGCAATCAACATAGCCCCACTTAGTCATTCGGTAGGTCCAGATTCCTTGCATCGGATCACGGGGGGCCCTAAAATCCTGTGTCCTAGCCGGTCTTCCCTGGCCTAATTCACACACCATGGTCACCCAACACTGTTTCCCTACCATCCCACGAAATCCTCACTATGCCTAACTCCAGAATCCATCATATCTCTCAACCTATCTTCTGATACTATTCTTTCACGACCCGCCTTCACCAAAATGAGGGAAGGGTCAGTAGATTGCCAAGCCCTTCCTTATTTAAGTTTAAGGAGTGATAATGAACCCCGAAACCCGCCTTCAATAGGTCCCGGAGTGGCGACCATCACCAAGGGTATAGAATCACACACGAAATGGAAGATATTACCCTTTTTTTAATAGGATTGGGAGATAAGATTGTAAATCCCACAAAACCAAACTGAAAATGCTAGTACGTCTGAAAGTAAACCATTCCCATATGCTTGTTCAAAGGTAAAAGATAAAAGACACAAAACTCCAAAAGGTAAAGTACCAAGAAAGGAAAATGACAAAAGCAACTTCTCTGTGGTGCGAGCTAGTACGGTCCCGCACGATCCTTGATGTTCTCCTAGAAACCTGAAAACAGTTTTATATACGTAGGGTGAGCATACAAGTACACTTAGTAGGGAAAACCATAGACTCTTGTGCACAAGTGAGGAGACATTATAATGCCCCGTGGAAAAAGAGATAACCAAACACCTAACATGGTATTCTATCCACCCAAGCCTCACCAAGGCACACTCCCCAAATAACGCAAGTCAAGTAAAGTATAGTTATAGCACGTCGATGTTTGGGTACCCCGTGCTGCTTTCCCACTAGTTATTAAAAACATCCTACACATCGAACCAATCCCTCCATTCTCACCACATTCCCACTGCCACACCCGCCCACACACACCTGGGCCACAACCACACATCCCGCCCGCAAACACCTTGGCCACAACCGCTATACCACCCGCAGACATCTGGTCCACAACAACCTCACATAACCATGCCTGCAAACAGATAGGATAGAACAACCACTTCCACGCCCGAAGACACTTGGGCCAGAAAGCTACCGTCACGCCCAAAGACATCTGGGCCTCATTCCGAAGGTACTTGGGAAACAACCTTCCCGTAAACACCTGGGCCCACCACCGAAACCACCCCACATGAAGATTCTTGGGATAATAATGGACCTCATGCCATCACAGCCTTCCCGCAGATACTTTGGATATCCGGGGAAGGGAGAAGAAAGGAGCAAGTAACCAGCCAATAATATAGTATTGGAAAAAACACCCTCCCCTATGAAATGGGGGTGTTTGGAAATAAGTGCTCAACTTGGTTGGGGAAAGAATAAGAAACATAAGAACTACAAATATATGTATAAGTAACAAACACTTAACCCAACCTAGGGTTTCCAAATCCAATCCAAGTAGAAGCACACTCGTCCCTATTCATAGGAAGCACATTGCTCACAGCCGAGTCACAACTCACCCCCTGAACCAATTCCCATTTAAGCTATTCTTGCTTCTATGTTCTAGTAATCTCATTTAAATAATGTTTTGCACTACTGGGTAACTAAAATCATAAGCCCAAACCAATGGAAAAAGTTACAGTCAACAACAATTTTAGCATTGACACCCAGCTCTCTTGAAAATTCACAACAAAAAAGGGATAAGTTAGATCCCTCGAAGTACTGGAACCAAAGAAAACCCCGAGATACAGCCCCATGTTCCCAAAATACATGAGCCAACGGTTTCTCAACAAGAGATGATCCCACCCCAATTCATTATATAAGTACAGTAATCACACATCCTCAAATTCGTAACTAGCGAAAGTATACAACAGGGGGATCCCATCCCCACCTGCATCACCCCAGCAATCAGCCCATGAAAGAAACAACCAAACCACTACCACCAACGCAAGGCAGGCCCATGAAGGTATTTTCATATTTAAAATATTTAACACACTCCATGGTTTCAATTCCACTTTCTTTAACCGGGGTTATCACAGAAAAGGGGTGATCCTGGTGCTTTCAATTTATTTAACAGAGTATACGTAATTAACCAATTCAATGATACAGTTATTTAAAAATCCAGGAGAAGGTTTAATAGTTCACAGAGAAATACCACCAACTTCCATGATTTTCAGTGAGCATAGGCTCGTACAATTCACAACAAACAACAACATAAAGAGTACAACAGAACATCGATCACACCCCCTTTCATTCTTTAAAGTTTGGTTCATTATCTTCATTAAGTTTAGTTTCATCATTATCCACAGGAGAAAAAGTATACCCACCCTGCATGATACAAATAAATGACAGGCGAAGGAGAAAATCGCTAGCTGACAGATCAAGGATCGACGCTAAGTCCTCGCATGAGTAGCAGGAACTCCACAGAACATGATCAAGGAAAACTTTAAGGGGTTACAACTCGTCGGGAGGAAGGGTACTCCGAGCATAGGGTGATCAAGAAAAAGAAACGTAGGGACAAGACTTTAGGTTATAAGGGCTGGGATACAGGATTCCTGGGACGATTATGATACGGAAAGAAGAACTCAAAACCGCATAAGAAGCGGGATCGTGGGTTGACAACACGACTGGGACACCCCACACGCTACTTAAAAGGTCCCCGCCTATCGGGGCAGTTTAAACCGATGCAAACCTCATGGTTTTTCATTTAAGGAGGGTACCTCACCAATCATTTAATTTAAACGCCATTTAAGGAGGGTTCCTCACCAATAATTTAAACATAATGTGACACTCAATAGAATCTGTTAATTGTTCTTTATCCTATAATTCTAATGTTTAACCAGTCTAAGGGTTGCACGTGAATTTTTTACATGTCTATAAGAATACAACTATCCATCACAATGTGTTTGAATAATATAATCACAATAACTCTCATGTCCTAATAGTTACTATATTATGCTTTAGACCTAAAGAAACCCAATTTGTTTTCATGCCTAGATAATTTGTTGTATTCAATAAAAAAAATATCTTAAAAAAGATAAAAATCATATATTTTGATAAGAAATTTATGGGAACATATAACTTTATAATATCGGAGTTAACTAATAAAATTTCACAGACTAATGTATTGTTATTACTCTAAAATCAATGAACCAAATTAAACAGCATAAGTTATATAAATTAAGGGAAAAGAACACCATTTTTTTTAAAATAATATCAATTTTAAAAATAATTACAGGTGTGATTCATTGAGATAAAACCAAAAAAAAGATAATCTTCAAATATAAGGTTTGAAAAAGTATACATCTCACTTGGAAGGGATAAAATATATAGCGAGGGTTGTTTAGTTTACAAAATTTTATGGAAGGGGGAATAATTTCTTTAATTTTATAACTTCCAATATTTAAAGAATAATAATTATGAAGTCGATTAGTTTCCATGTGGCCATAAAATAAGTACCATTTTCTACCCAGGGTCTTTCCTACATCCTGTTATAACACCACTGGGTACTTGGTACACTTTCTAAAGGCATGCAATTGAAAATTTTGTATTTTTCTACTTATTTTTCTACCCCTAATAGATATCTAGTACAACCATGGGGCCCATACTAGACACCAAATATGGTATACATTTTCATTTAAAATACATTGACAAAACATTTCACGTTTATAAAAATCTTATACTTAAAAACATTATATAAATTAATAGAAAAATTAATAACCAAGAAATTAAAAAACAGCATTTGAACCTATAGCCGCTATTAGAAACCACAAATACATCCAAATATTTAAAATTTCAATTCAAAAAATAGAAAATAAACCCTCAAAACCAATTTTACTATATCTTTATTTTCTCCCAGTTGCAAAAACTCATAACGATGTAGTTCAGTATAGTCATCCCCATAAAAATCTTAATAATGATGTCTCAAATTTCTAGTTTTTGAAAGTGGATGTGTAAAAAAACTCGTCGTAAGAATTTTAACTATTAAATCATGTTTTTTTTCACATATATGTTTATATATATATATATATATATCATATTCATTATTAATTAGGAAAATACCATGAACTACCGACAACAGAGTCCCCAATCACTCTCATTTGAATAAAATAGAAATACATTGCGAATACCCAATAAACCATCTATATCCTCTCTCATAATAAATAAAATCCTTATCACTTAAACCTATTCTCATATAATTGTAGGAATACACAATATATGAAGACTATATGTAATGGCCTATTATTTTTGATCCTTTAAAATATAGATTATGTTCCATAACTTATGCCACATTCTACAAACAATAAATAAAAAACAAAAAAAATATTATTAAGATAATATTAATAATTCTAAAATAAATCCCAATATCTTAAACCATTAATCGGTTTTACCTTTTGAAAGAAAATAAGTCATATTTGTTAATATTGAAAGTGTAATTTTCATTAAAAGTTATTTTATTTATGTTATATATTTTCTTTTAAATAATTATTTTTAAAAGTTTTATTATTTTAATTAGAAAAACTAAACATTATTTTTGAATTAATTATATAAAAATATGATTATTATTAATTTTTGATAATTTTCTAAAAAGGTGGATTTTTAGTCAAGAATGGGTTATTTATAGAAATTATAATTTTCATCATTCTATCAATATGTTAGAAAAACCAAGAATATTTAAAAACAATTAATTAAATAAAATATGAAATTAAGGAATAAAATTATGAATTTTTAAATGTTATTTTTGAATAGAAAAATTTTGCCAAATATTTTTAGAAGTAAAGAAAAATGTTTCTTTAATATCAAATTTTTTGTCTTCCATTAAAATTATGTATTTTTAATGTGTGCTTCAGTATTGTATTTAATTTGAATCCTAATACATTTTATTAAATTCATAATAATTAAATTGTTATCTCTAAAATCTGTATCAATGATAAATGTTTCATATATAAATTCAAAATATTAATAATGTTATGTAAAAAATGGTTTTATGCATTTTTGTGTTTTTATTTTAAAATTAACATTTTTACATATAGTTATTTAATTTGATAAAATTATTTTAATAATTAAAATGATGAGGTTCAATTTATTTTTATAATTTCAATTTTTATTTTGGATATTAAAATTGTTTACAAAAGTTAAAAATTATTTAACCCAAAATGAATGTAAAAATGGTAAAAGTATTCTCATAAAGGGGAAGGCTGAATCTTGTTAAAAATATTTAAAAATGGATGTCTGATTAGTGGATAAAAAAAATAACCCCATTCTCTAAATTTTACAATTTTCCATTAATTATTTAGTAGTGATTTTTTAAATATTTTATAGGTATTTATAAATCTACCATCATGTTCACTTAAAATAATGAAACACTTCCACCATATAATGAGTCACCCATATTTTAAATTAATACTTCAAAATATAAAATTTACCTCTCTCTATAACCATATGTCACTAATATAAGCCCTTAGTCACTCATAGTAGGCCTTACTCTTTAAATTTCAATGGGACTTCCATGGAATGATAAAGTATCCACCATAAGTATTATCTCCATCATATATTTTTTATTCATTATCTTACTATTATAAATATATAATAATAATAATATTTCGAATTATATATCATTATTATAATTATATTTTTCCACATTAATGAAAAAAACAATTAATTATTCATTTTCGTATACTCTAAAAAACAATGGAATGTCAATCGTGCATGTGCACAGGCTACCATATCCACAAAGAATTGTTTTTCAGTTTTTATTCTAAATTTTATTTGTTTATAAAAATATATTCAAATATGTTTCCCTATAATAAAAAAATAATTTCATTATGATTATGTTATAATGATGTTATTTCAAAATAAAAACCTCCTTTAGCAAACTAACCAATCATGTCAAAATGTGTTCATGTCTGGGTCAGTTTATCCACATATATGAATGATGCAATAAAAATATATTATGTATGAATTTAGGATAATGTTAAATAATATTACTATAATATAATAATAAAATAAATATTTTTATATTCTTATGGAAATATTATATTATGCATTGAACATATTAATAAAGTTTTATTTTGGTTCGCAAAAGTCACTAATATAAGGCAACACTGATTCTATTTTCAGAAGGTCTAACTGAAACACTTATGGAATTTTATGTGAGGATTAAAATTAAATATATGGTTTATATTATAGAATCAATATACAAACATATATATATATATATATTAATTATTAACATGGTATCAATGAATGGGTAATGATACCCAGAATATAGAACATATGTAATATAAGTAATGTTATTAACATTCGAAGGTTGAAAACAAGTTATAACTTACCAATATACTTATAATAAATAATTAAAAATTATAGATATAAAAGGAAAAATATATGAATAAGGTTATAAAATATATGAAAAAAGAGTAATTGTTAGTTTTATTGGAATATAAAGTGTTATTATATAAGAAATGAAATAATGTATGATTTTTGCATCTCAACATTAATACATTGATATTTATTTTAATGTTATAAAAAAATTACTTATATATGTGGTATATATGCTTCAAAAGAATTTGTTTTAAAATAATATATTTTTTTCTTCATGGTATATAATGAACCATATAATTTTCAAGCATCCAATTATTGTTTTATTCTAAAATTACAAATACTGTAAGAGGTTTTCATTACATAAATATATTCCTTAAGTCATAATCAAAATTATTTATGTAAAATCATTCAAAATTGTTAAATTTTAACAAATTATTATTTTAGAAAAATATTACAAATTATTTATGGGTAAATCATTTTAGCCACAAATACTTCTTCATTTATGATTCTAATATTTATTAAGAATTAATTTTTTTCAATAATAATTCCCATTTCAATAAATAAATTTTCCCACTATATCCTGTATTTTTCATCAACCCAATATTATCATTTATCTTGAATAATATATAGTAATTTTTATTTCCAATTACCCAATTTAATTAATTTTGAAGAAATTATTCATCAACTTTTTAGTGATGTTGGTTTTCAACTAGGTTTTTTAAAATTGTTCAGAAAAATTACAATCTATTTAAAAGAAATTTTTTTTCATCCACACCACATTTTCTTTTGATTAATTTCTTGTATTTCAAAAGGAAAATATTAAATAATATTTTAAAATTTAAAATTATCTAAATATGTTCACTTCCCTTTTTTGGAAACATTATGTATTTTATAAGCCTTTATTATTAAATACTATTTTAGAAGTAAAAATTTTCCAAGTATTTTGAATTACCTTTTTGAAACATTTATGTTTTTTGAAGGATAATATTTTAAGAAATCTTTATAATTTTTTAATTACTTTTAAATTTTCAATCACTAAATTATAATTTTGAATGTGATTTTTTAATTCAAGTTCTAGAAATGTTTTGTGAGAACTTTTGTATTATCACTTATATTTACACTATAAGATTTATCTTTCAAGAAGTGTTGTATTAATCACTATTTTTATGTTATTATGAAATTAATTATTTTGAAAAATGTATTTTTTTATATTCTATTATCTTTTTAAATTCATGTCATGTGATTTTTTAAAATGTTATAATAAACCAAAATATATTCCTTGGATTCTTTCAAATATGATTAATGATTTATTTTCTTATAGAACTAATATGTATGGATGATGAACTTTTGGGTCTTATATATCCCTCTAATTTCATGTTTAAGATTTTATTAATATGATATTATCTATTTTTTCCTAAATTAAGAACATGATTTTTTTAGATGTTTTTAGGTAAATAATATATACAAATTTTTTTTCACAAGTTTATTATGAGAATGATATGAAGGAAACATTATTCACAAGTTTTTTGTTTGAATGAGATGTGGGAAAAGTTTCTCCCATGTTAATTTTTGAATTTTACCTAAAAACTATTGTCCAAAATATTTTTTTATTTATGTTTTTCCACATATCCATTTTATTCATCAGTTTATGTTAAGTTTTCATGATACATTTCATTTCTATGAATTTTTTTCTATTCATGATTATGTCTCATTTTTTACGTATTCTATAGTTTTATGTCATTATTATATGTTATTTGAATATTAAGATGTGTTTTTTGATAGTCTATAATTTTTATTCTTAATTTAAGAAATTTTTATGATCAAGTGTGGCTAATCCATCTTTTAAATAATTCATATAAACTATTTGATCATTTATTATGATATTTATGTCAACCTTATTTTTTCTATCTAGTTATGATTTTTTACCATAATGGGGGACTATGATTAAAATTTTATTATGTTTCTTATCTACAGGTTATGAAGATGATTATAACATATAGAATATTTATATATCGGTATAGTGGAACATGTTTATGGATAAATGTTCACAAGTGGAGTAAAATAAGATATATAACTAGTTAATTTCTAAGACACCAATATTTTTGGTACATAGATTTGTGTGACTTTTGTGAGATGTAATATTTAAATCATGATATTAATGTATTATTTAAGCCATGTTTATATTTGAACACTATAGTTAGTATCAGAGTAGGATTTAGTTATTTTGGAGATTAGTTTTTTTTTATTTTTGATGATTAGTTTAGTGATGTTTAGTGAAACCCAAAGGAAAAAGTAAATAGAATTCGTCTAAATAAAGGATAACATATCATTGTTTTGTTAAAGTATATATTATTATGTTGTCAATTAAATTAAATCATTCAATGGATATGATAAGTTCATCCAAGATATGGAATAGTTTCTCCTAGGGGTAATAAAACAAAAAAGGGTGTATTGGGTATGAACTCAATTTTCACCTAGGGAATGACCAAGAGGCCTAACTCACAATATGTTTGAATAAAATGAGTGATATGATTTTTCTAATCACATTATATTTTATTTTTTAGTGTCATTTAATATATATAACTAGTTCAATTAAAATAAATATCATGGATAACATAGATTAATAAATAGATGTTCATATTCTAATATGAAAAATTTAATTTAGGAAATACAGATTATATGTTTTTATTTTCCTTAAGTGAATATTCATCAATTTAATTAAACACATACCAAATTTTCATATTGTAAAAGTATTGTATAGAAAAATAAATAAATGAGTCAACAATTAGTGTAATGATAAATTAGGATATTATACCAATAGAAAAACACCTATAATATATAATATAATAAAGAAAATTTTGGAAAATGTCACACAAATATATGAATATATTGTAAACAAATAAAACCATTTTGGTCTCCTGAAAACACAAAATAGGTAGAATCTTTTTATTGAAAAATTTATGATACCACATCCATTATCTATTAATGGGGTTTTAATCCACCGTTTGATGAGGAGTGGGAATATTTAATGGAAATGATATTGTTTATTCTCCAATGTTCATACCATGAGATGATTGATTAGGAAATTTATCATTTATATGTTTATTTTGACCAGTAGTGGAGTATCATTATAAAAACCATAAAAAATTAGGATATAGACTCTATGGATTGGGATGAGGTCAAGAATATATATTTCTCCAGGTATATTCCAAGGACCCTTTTCACAAAAATTGAAATTGAAATCATGGAATTAAAAAAAGAGGGAAAATATATTAGATCGTATAAATTAAATATTACAAGACTCATGAGGTATGACTCTAGTATCCTCTATAATATTGAGAGAAAAATATATCACTTCATTACTGGATTAAATCCTATAATTATTATAGTGTTATCTATAAGATACATTAGTAACTAAAATGAGAGAGTTAAACGTAATCTTCATGTGGACATGAAATCTAAAAACACTCATTATTCTAATGGTTGTGGAGATAATAAATGTAAAATAGATTCTCATAGGGAATTAAATGAAAAATTAAATGAATTAAAGAAAGATAAATCAACTAAATTTAAAAAATCTCAGAATAATAATGAAATAACATTGCAAATATGAATAAATGAATTTTTACTTTCGGAAAGAAGGGATATAGAGTTGAAAATTATAATAAGGAGATGAGAAACATTATGGTGGAAAAAGGACCAATGATTCAAATAAAATGATTTTGTGAATTATATAATTTTATTCCCTAATATATGGGATATTGAAGAAAATATATGCCTAAAAATTAAAAATAAATAGAACAGAGAAATTCATTTCAAATTAATTCTTCTAATAATATTGTGGTAATTAATGAACAAGTATCTTTCCCTATAGAGTTTTAGATATATTATGGATGTTTTATTTATTCATCCCTACTATATATAGGATTTTTTAAGAGAAAAAAATTGAAACTATAAATATTTGACTTTAAAATAAAGCATCAAGATATATTTTTATTATATCATATTATAATTCTTATAGGAATATTGTTCATGTTAATCTTATTAATTTTTTCTCAGATAAATTTAATGTGATTTTAGGAATTGAATATTTATACATACATAGATCCCATATAAATTTTTATAATAAAGAACTCTAATTTCATATTTCAAATCTTCCCATTATCATATACTAGTGAAAGGATAACCATGAAAACTCTCGGTAAATTAATTCTGAGGAATGTATAGCTAAAATGGCTTGAAAAAAACTTTATATTTGAATATACCTCTTATGAAGGGATAAATATATTTAATATTATCAGCTGAATTAGTGAGGATTATACCACATAATAAATTAACTCTCTAATTATATCTTACTTATGGATACCCTTAAACATATTCATTATTAAGTTATTATTAAAACATTGAGGGTTTAATTTATGAATGAGAGAGAACATAACAACCAAGTTTTTTGTTCCTTTAAAATAATAATATGTTCTATAAAAAATTTCACACAATAAACCTAATGTAATAAATACCACATCATATTATGAATAAATTATCAATAAATATATAATAAACATGAATGTGGTAAACGATTTATAGTTATTCCCATTAGAAGGTATGTACTTAATATGAATTAATATTAAAGAGGTTATTTAGAGAAAAATAAATTTTATATTTATTATTTATCTTCTTTAAAAGAACTGAATTTGTAATTTTAAAATTTTAATTATATAAAATAAACCTTAATTTTGAATTCATAATATCATATATATACAAATTATCAATTTTTTTATCATTTTTAAAAAAATGTTCTTTAAGTAAAAAAAACAATATTTAAATAAATTATAATTTCAATTATTTTATCACTATGTTATAATTTCTTAAAATATTTTACAAAATTAAAGTTTTATAATATGAAGAAATTAATTATATTATGAATTTTTAATAATTCATCATCATAGAAAACCCATTCTAAGAATTTTTTAGACTAAAGAAAAATTGTTCTTGAATACAAAAAAAGTGTTTTTGGTCTTCTCTTCAAAGAAATTTTTCTATAGAGGGGTTTGATTTTAGACTTCCATTTAAGGATCATAAATTTTATTCAATTCATAGTAAATAAAAATATGGTTCTAATAATAGTTACTATGATAAATTTATTATATATAAATTTTAAATCATAATAACATTACTTTTTAAAATTATGGGTTTACGTGTCTATGTGTTTTTATTTTAAAATAAAATTTTATTACATAGAGAAATTTTATTTGATAAAATATTATTCTAATTTAAAATTATATGGTTGAAATTAGATATTTATTTCAATTTTAATTTTTGTCATTAAATTTTTTTTCTATGTTTGAAAATTAGTTTCCCCTGTAAAATGTAAAATAGGTGAAATGTATTTTACTAATGAGGAAATGATAAAACATGTTAAAAAATGTTACCATACATAATTTTGAGTTTTTTATCAATATAAACTTACAAAAATTCTTTATTTTGATTCATTTTTAATACTTTGAACCTTTAAGAGTGGAAATAAATTATTAATATTATTATGATATTTCTAAAACTACACTTCCATTCAGTTATAGAAAGGTATAATGTCCACCAAATAAATAAAAATTTTTTCATATAATTTATAATTTAAAAAATGTAATTTTAATCTCTTTATAATGATATACCATTAAATTATTCCCATGTTCTCTAATAATTATCATAATCCCTTTAATTTTAAGGGGACTTCCAAGGAATGATAAAGTCTTCGACGTAAGTACTATATCTTTCTTATGTTTTCATTGATATTACTCTATTAAATATCATATCACCATAAAAATATATTTAATTAATAACAATTAGTAAAATTATATGTTTTTATATTAATTTTAAAACTCTAACTTCTTCATTTCCATCTACTTATAAAAGCAACAAAATGTTAATCATGTGTGAGTTCAAACTATTACCTTGGCCAAGAATCCTTTTTTTATTTTTCTTATAGTTTGTCATTATTTATGCAATAATAATAGAATTTTATTAAAATTCATAGAAAATATCATTATTTTTCTTTTATAATGGTATTATATCAAAATAAAACCCCCTAACCATACCAATAAATAAAGATAATGTTTAGTCGTGTTTTCGTTAGTTTGACAACCTACATGAAAGAGGCTATAAAAATATATTATGTATGAATGTAGGAAGAATAAAAATATTATTACTACAATATAATAATAAAATCATAACTAGAATATGGTTCTAGATATATTATATAAACTATTTAACTAATTGATAATGTATCATTTTTAGTCACTAAAATCATAGAAATAGGACTACACTAATTCCATTTTCAGGAAATGTAACTAAATGTTTTTGAATGGTATGAGTGACATAAAAATCAATATAAGTTTTTTATAATAGTATATTTATTGACACAGAAATTATATAATTATTGACCATCAATAGGTAATGAATTCAACATTATAGTACACGTATCAAATAGTTGATGATATTAACAATTGATATTTGAAAATTAGTTATAACTAACCAATATAAAAATAATAAAAAATTATGAATTAATGATTTAATTAAAAAAATAATAGAATAGGGAATCAATTTTTTTCTTATTATGTAAGAGTGGGATAAACTAATCATGGAAACATGGTAAGAATTTTCTGTCTCAACATCTCATCATTGAGACAAGTTTTACTATTATCAAATAATTTATTATTTTTATAGTGTATATGATACCAAAAAATTTATTTTAAAATATTACATGATTTAATTCATGGTATTTATACAAACGTATCATTTTTAAACATCTAAGGAATTTTGATTCAAAAATTTCTAAAGTCGTAATCAGTTTTTATAAGATAAATCTCTTCCCTGGGTCGTAATAACTCTTCTTTTTATACTATCATTGAAAATTTTTCCGTATAACCTATGTTTATTTTATAATGTATTTACATATAATTATTAAGTAAATAATGTTTCAAACATATTAATTCATACTTTATTCTTCTAATGTTTTGTTAAAATATATTTTCATGAAGAATAAATCTCGTTTCTTTAAATATATTTTCTGTCAATAACCTTGTTTTTAATTCCAACCAATGTTCTCATTTATCTAGTGGAAACTAATTTCTTTATATCCAATGACCCCCAAAATTTTTCACTTTAAAACATAGGTTTCATCATCCTTTAATTGATTTGGGTTTTTAACAAGATTATTTAAAAAAAGTTCATAATATTTTTTCATCATTTAAGAATAAAATGTTTTATCATGCACTAGAAATTTTAATTTGATAAATTTTATGTATTGTCCATTTTTCCATTATTAAGTAATTATAAAATCTATCTTGTATGAACTTTTTTACTTCTATTTTAAGAATACTTAAATCATTTTTAATTATTTATTATTAAATATTCTTTTCAAATTTAATGTTTTATTATATTTTAAATTCACTTTGTGAAACCATTCTGTTGTTTCAAGAAGATTTTATTAAGATATCATTACAAAATGGTTTTAATATTTCTTCGGGATCCCTTAAAAAATATATATTTAAATATAATTTTAATTTTAATTTTTTAAATGGTTTTTTAAAAACATTTTAATTTCCAAATATATTTACACTCCACGACATTTCATTAATTATGTGTTATTTTATTTAACATTTATATGTTATTATGATATAATTTATATTTGAAAACGAGAGTATTAAATATTCTATGATTTATTATTAAGTTCCTGTTATGTAATTTTTCTAATGTTTTAAGAAACACATTATTTTCGCATGATTTATTTATGAGATTATGAAAGATTGATATTATTATGGATATCATATTTATAGATAATGAAGATGGGGGTCCTATATCACCCATTCAAAGAATATATTAAGGATTTATATAATATGAGGAAATGTGATTGGTAATTCATGCTATGTGGGATATTTTTTTACATGTTTTTTTGTGAATGAGATTTTTGAGGGTATGTTAACAATTTTTTCATGTGAGTGAGATGTGGGAATGTTTTATAAAACATTTTTTGTGTGAATTAGATGTTGAAAGATTTGTTTTTGTATTTTTTTGTGTGAATGATATGTGGGAATATTTTATCACATGTCCTTTTGTTAATGTGGTATAGAAAACATTATCCAAATATTTTATGTTCTAATGGTTGTGACTCATTTCAAATTTGTTTATAAAGTTAGATTATATTATCGGGATTCATTTAACTTCCATAAGATTCCATTCTTTCTAGATTTTGTGTTTTTTTTGTTTTCCTCACATTAATTCCATGTTCACAAGTTTCAAAATAATTAATATGTTTTTTATATTGGTCATGTCTTTTATACTTAACTTGTGATCTTTTTAAGATCTTATTCTACTGTAAAATGTTTTCACATTTTCATCTATGGTCTATCATCAATTATTTTTGATCAAAAATAAAAAGAATGACGATGATAAAGAGGCATTGGAATGAAATTATTAAAATAAAATGTTTTTCGAAAATTAATTTTCTCGAACCCTCTAACTTAAGATGAAAACGGATATCCTTGAATTTAGGACAAAAGTAGATGAATCCATCAGAGAGTAGGAGGAAAACATTACAAGTATTGGACAATATGCCTTTGTCTTTGTCATTATCACTGAATGAAAGGTTGACCACTTCATTTGTGGGCTAAAAACTAGCCTATGGAAATACCTAGCGATCTGTGACATGGAGAGCTATGAGGGAATTGTCTGATGTTCCCTCAATGACAAAATGGAGATCGGAGAATATGAGAGGTATGATGAGGATAAGGATCATAATGTGAATTTCATTTCTAGCAGTCTGATGGAAAAATACAATGATGCTAATAAAATCCAACACCCTACTTTCTAAAGGTGTAGAAAGAACCTTATAAATTCCCATAAAGGGAGGAGGAAATTATTTAGGTGTGGAAGATAAGGGAACCCAACCATTAAATACCAATAAGAAAAAACCTTAGCTATGACCGAGGAAAGGAACACTCCATTAGATGCTCAATGAATTTTTCATTTCTTCAATAGAAAAAAAACCAAGGCACTTTGTAAAGTAGTTTCTTAAACCATGGGTTACCGAAGGCATCCAAAATCCTCTATGGTAGAAAGATTGAGATTTTTCCATTACTACCGCTGAAATGAACCTGTCACAAAAGTGGTGACAGGTACACATGTTATTTATTCAAGAATATAATGTTTAATTTTTATTTTGGTTCTACGCATTATTTTATATCACAAAGGTTTAGTAGAACAATCCCAACACTACCTCAAATCATGGATTTAATGATGTCCATTAGTACGACAAATGGGGAAATCATTAAATCCAATAAATATAACACCTCTCCTATCATAATTTTATGATATAACTTCCTCGAGAAAAACTTCATACTCCCATTGGTGTAATTTGATGCAACTATTGACATAGACTGTCTTTCGTTATATAGAGCCAATACAAATTTCCATGATAGGTAAATCACTCTCTATATAGAGAATCAATCCCTAATTCTGTACAATTGCAAATAGGAGGATGAATCTTCTTTATCACCATCATCTCAAGCGTGGATTTTACATCACAATAAGCATGCATATCTAGATAAGATTATTGAGTCTAAGGAAGAATCCATCCATTAAGACATTCCTATTGTTAGGGAATTCACTGAAGTGTTTCCCAAGGAACTGTTTGGTCATCCTTCTATAAGAGATGTTGAATTATCAATTGATATTATACCTTGACAATTGCAAATATTGAAGACTTCGTATAGAATGGATGTTGTGGAGCTTGAGTAGGAGAAGAAAAGACAACAAAAGCATCTGGATAAATGGTTTATAGGACCAAGTTCTTCACTATTTGGTGCAATAGTCATCTTCATCAAGAAAAGGATGGGTCAATGTTCCTTTGAATTGATTATTGTGAGCTCAAAAAAATCATGATATAGAACAAGTATCCTATGCCCCAAATTGATGAATTTTTTTATTAGCTACTTAGATCACAATACTTCTCCATGGTGGATTTTCATTTGGGATATTACCAAGTAAGGGTGAAGATGGAGGATATCCCCAAGACCGAATTTCTTACAAGGTACATGCACTATGCATTCATAGTAATTCTTTTAGGACTCATTAATGCTCCACCAATCATTGTGGACTTGATAAATAGAGTCTTTAGAGATTAAATTGACAAATTTTTTGTAGTCTTTATAGATGATATTATAATATACCACAAAAACAAAGAGGATCATGAGAAGTATCTAAGTACAGTACTAGAGACCTTGCGAAAGGTGAAGCTCTAGGAAAAGTACAACAACTATAATTTTAGGTTTAATTTGGTCTCATTATTGGGTCATATAATCACAAGAAATGAGATATCTATGGATCCCTACAAGATAGCTAAAATTGGGGGATGCCCGAGGCCAACATCGGTATTAGATATCCAAAGATTCCTGGGGTTAGCTAGAAATTATTTCCAATTTGTGAGAACTGTCTCAGGATTTTCAAACCTTCATTCCAAGATAACTCATAAGGGAGTGAAGTTTTCATTGAGTGATGAATGTGAAGAGGGCATGAAGGAGTTTAAAACAGGTTTATAACTACACATGTTCTCACATTACCCATAAGTGGAGAACCTTTTTCGGTGTTTAGTGACGCTTTGAAGACAAGCCTTTGTTTTTTGTTGATGAAAAATCACAAAGTCGTTGTCTATGCTTCATGTCAATTGAATGTTCATGAGAAAAACTATCCAACACCTGATCTAGATTTGGCAATAGTAATGGTTGCTTTTAATATTTAGAAACATTACCTCATTGGGGAGAAGTGTGAAATATACAAGGATCAATAAATCCTCAAGTATATAATCACACAGAAAGAGTTGAATATGTGCCAAAAAAGATGGTTAGAGCTGATAAAGTACTATGACTGCCCAATCCATTACCACCATGAGAAAGAGAACAAGGTAAGGGATTCTCTATGTAGAAAGGACCCAACAATTCTATCATTTATGAGAATGTAAAAGGATCCAATATTATTAGATTTGATGAATATGGGCATGGGAATCATAAATAAGGGAACATCATTAATCCTCTCCCAAATTATTGATCAAACATCTCTTCTGTAAAGGATAAAGGATACTCAAAAGGATGGTGTGGGAATTTAAAATATTGTGGAAACTATAAAAAAAGGAATTCCTATGAGTTCATTATTAATGAATAAGGAACAGTGAGATTTTGGTCGATATTATGTGTTCCATAAAATCTGGAGTTAAAGAAATAAATTTTGGAAGATGCACATCGTTCAAATTTTACTATTCACCTAAGAAACACAAATATCAATTGAGTTGTCTGAGAGAATTATTGTTGGGATAACATAAAGAAGGAGATCTTTGATTATACATCAAGGTGCCTAGTATGTCATCAAGTGAAGGCTTAATGGAAGAAGTATAAAGGGATGATGCAACCATTACCCATACCATCATGGAAATGGGAGAACATCACCATAGACTTCATCACCAGACATACAAATACATCTAAAAGAAACCATGCTATCTAGTTAGTTATGGACCATCTTACAAATAATACACAATTCATTTCAATTTAGGGGGATTTCTCATTGAATCAACTAGTGCAATTATATATTAAATATGTGGTAAGGATTCATGGAGTACTACTATCTATTATATCTATTCGAGATCCACGATTCACATCTATGTTTTCGAAGAGTCTTTAACATTCTATTAATACTAATATGAACTTTATTACGGATTATCATCCTCAAACTGATGGATAATCTGAGTAGACTATCCAAACACTCAAGGAAATGTTGACAGCATGCTCAATGGACTTTAAAGGAGTATGAGATCATCATCTTCCTCTAGTTGAGTTCTCATACAATAATAGTTTCCACTCATGCATCAAAATGGATCATTATGAAGCCCTTTACGGGAATATGTAAAGAACACCAGCATGTTGTGATGATGTTGGGGAGTGAAAACACATAGGTCCCAAAATGGTTGAAGAAATAGTGGAAAAGGTTAAACCATTAAGCAACACATTAAATCTTCTCAGAGGTGAAAAATGCGCTATGATGTTAATCGTTGATGGGACCTAGAGTTTGACAATGGATATATGGTATTCCTCTTTATATCACCATGGTAAAGAGTTTTGAGATTTTGGAAGAATTGAAAACTTATAACAAGGTACATTGTCCCTTTTGAGATCCAAGATCTCATTGGAGCAGTGGATTGTTGACTATATCTCGCACCAAACATGTCTCAAGTACATGATGTGTTCCTTGTGCCACTCTGGAGGAGGTACATACTTTACCCATCATATGAACTCAATCTAGAGGAGGTTCCATTGGATAATCACCTCTCATATGAAGAGAATCCAGTGAAGATCATAGATCGTAGGGAAAAAGTTCTACAAAATAAGATAATGACCCTGGTCATGGTGTTGTGGTGAATCTACAAGTTTGAAGAAGCAACATGGAAATAAGAGGAAGTGATAAAGTTAAGGTACCAACATCTGTTTTAGTGAGGGAAAAATTGATTTTGAGGGTGAAATTTCTTAATGTTGGATTCTTTTAATGACCCAAACTTTTACTAAGGAAAATCCTTCTTGATATGATTAAATTTATTATTTGTAATATGGTTATATAAAACATATGTACTTATTTGGTTTTATAGATTTTGATTTCAAAATACCATTAAGAATTGTTACAGTTTTTAATATAGTTGTTGAACAATGATCACATGATTTGTATAAATATAGGTCTTTAACCAATCCAATTTACTCAGAAAAAGGATGTGATGGCCACATCCAGTAGAATTGATCCTTAAAAAGCCCATTTTTCGAGGCATAGAATGGAGATGAAGTCATTGGGATACTCTCTTGATTAATACAAAGATGAGGTTAACCCCTTAAGTTCAAACAAAACCATTTATGGGAGAAGTGGAATTTGATAGAGATTACCACCTGAGCAATGTTATCCAAGGAACCCCAAGAGTCTGTCACCATCACACACCTTACCCTTCAATCATAAAAATGTTTTATAAGGGGTTATGTAACAAGACCTTATAACTATGATTATGTGCATTAGTTTTGTAAATAATAACTAATATATGTTCATTTTATTATTTTTACTTTGTAAATAGTTTTCAAAGAACAAATAGTAATTTTTTGTTAATATTAAATTAAGAAATATATTATTTTTTGAGTTAATTGATTTTTTAATTAATTAATATTTTAATAAAATATTATTATTAAATCCTTTTTTATTAAATATAAATGATCTTATAATTTTTACAAATAAAATTGTGATTTTTATTAATGTTTGAAATCCATTTTTTTCAAAACCCATGAATTTTTCATAAATGTCAGTTTTCATTTTAAGAATAAAAATTTACATATTTATAAAATTATATAGATAAATGGAATCTTATTTTTCGAATCAAGACATCAAAATTATCCAACAGTGAATTCATCAATATTTTTTGAGGCCGTAAAATTTTTGGGTAAAAATTAAATACCTTTTAATTATATAATGTGTTTTTTGACATTATAATGACCCAATAGTGAAGAATGAAATACTATAAATTATATTTTCTAAAAATATATGTTATATCATTATAATAATATAATTTTAGGATTTTTTGATTTATTTTACAATGCCTTAGTGGACCCTTCATGAATTATAGTACATTTTTTCATTTTTAATATGATTTCTTTGAGAGTGTGACACACCTCCACATAATAAAGACTAAAATATTAATTAGTTCGACCACTGGCCTTATAAAATAATGTTTTCCACTCCAATTTAGAAAAAACTATGGGCAAACACCATTGGTTGGTTTGTGGTTTTCATTTTTTTAATGTGTGGTGGCCAAAATCTAAATAAGAACGAATTCTCTCTCTTTTCATATATAAACCCACCATAGGTCTGACTTCATGTTCCCTAAAATAGATTAGAGATTGACCATCCTCTTAATTCCTCTCTAGAATCCTTCCATGGTTCCCAAGAAACCATGAATCTTCCCTCAAGCCTCTCCCAAGCTTTTTGGATCATAACTTCAAGTAAAGAATTTATTCCTTTCTCATTTTTGTCCGAAATTCTTTACATTGTTATACACCTTAAATTTTTAAGTAACAATATTGGGGTATTATTTCACACCTCCCATATTATTCCATAATTATGTTTTAATTATGATATAACCCTTTATCTCTCATTAATACCTCTCTTGTACACCTGTTGACATGCCTAAATTCCATATGGAATTTATCCCATCCCATTTACATTCAAGAAATTATTTTCTATTATGAATCTAAATTCAATTACATATGTTGGGAATTGTTCTTCTATTACCCCCCTTACATTCCATTTCATGTACATGTAACGAGACAACACTTTATCTATCATTAACCATTTTCATGAATTCTTATATCACGTCGTTATGCTGCCGAAATTGCACCGCAATTTGTTAAGCCAAAGACATTGTGTAGTGAATACCATGCCTATTTACCTACAAAGGTTATTCAAATTTATGCAAAAAGTTACTCATTGTCTATAGAGTTTTATGTATTAATTAAACATTCCATTATGTTGGAATAAATTATTATGTTTAATGAATTCATGTTATAGGATTTGCGTGACACACTTATGCATGAAATGAAATGATTAAGATGGGTGTGCCCTGATAGTGCTCCAATGCATTAGATAAAGATTAATATCATTATATGTTAAGAGTGATTAGGGTTTACTCATTCTAATTAATGTTCAATGAGTGTTTAATCTTTCTCCATATAAAACAATCTCTGGCTAATGAGAAAATCATGTTAAATGTTGTTGCCACATTTCCATGTTATGATCATGCCTTTATGTTCATGTTTCTCTTATTCTCCATTGATATTCATGTTGCCTAAGATGTATTGTATTCTTTATGTTATTCCTTTTTACTCCATTACAATTCTTTATAGATCACCCTTTTATTAAGCGTTTCCTCAGGTTGTCCCATGCAATTATAAGTACAAAGGAATGACGTGGTAATGTAAAATATGTTTTCAATAAGATGGCCTGTTTTATGTTTTAGTTGTGATGCAACAATCCTAATCCCGAAATAAACTACAAAAATAAATATTAAATGTTGTATAATGTTAATTCTTAAATTAATAAATCTTGATTAAGTTTGAAATAAAGAGATGGGTTGTTTTATACCTAGTCCTGATCCTTTAAAAAAATCTTCAATTATCTCATATTCATGTTGAACCAAAGATAATTGTTCTTAAAATTTGAATGGTATTGTACCCTAAATAAACATTTTTTAAACTCAATAAATCTAATGAATACTAGTAAGAGACCAAGATAAATACTATGTTAAGGGAGGAATTTAATGAATGTATTGTAATTAATTTATGTCTTGAAGAAAAAAAAAATAATTTGAAGAAATTGAATCCATCAAAACAAAATCATGAGTATTCACTTGAAGAAAAAAATTTATATTTATAAATTAAAATTTTGATATAAATAATGATATTAATGAAAATAAAACCCTCAATTTTAGGTATTCAAAATATCTGAAAGCAATGATGGAATACTAGGAATATAGTCAACATAAACTTATTAAAGTAGAGAATAGAATTAAGAATTTTCAAAAATCAGTTACAGAATTTGGTGAATTATTTATGATATATAAACCTTATGGGGATCAAATATAATTAACCACAATGAGTAATAAGAAATTTGATAATGTGCATAACAGATAACAAGATAATAATACTGTGTATATTTCCAAAACAAGAATAGGTAAAAAAATATTATTTCTCTACAGTTTTAATGTCTAAACCCAATGATTATACTATTGAAGATTCTATTGATACTAATAAAAGTATAAACTGATTTATAAATTTTTGGTGGCAACCAAAACATTGGAATGATGAAAAGTTCCATAGTGGAAGGTAAAAAATTGGATGGTGAGGAGGTACACTACTTCGGAATACATATAAGTTATAAAAGGAATAAAATTTTCTAAGGATACTACTGTAATTAGGGAGGATTTGTGAATATAGAGAATATGTTTTGGTTTATTCATCAAAATTATAATTTATCTAGTTGAAAATAGAGGGAAATACTTTGGGGGATTCTACTCCCTCAAAGAAGAAATTATGAGAAATTTAGTGCAATGATTGAAAATAAAATCCAAAAATTATAAACTATTTATGAAGGATGGGACCAGCCATGAAATATTGAAAAAGGATTTATTATCTTGATACCTACACAATAATTATTATACAAAAACTATTACAGGCTAAATGAAAATAATGAAAAACGAAAGGACAAAAGCTTCAGTTGTTGAAATTTCTGTCAAAGTTACAAGACGACAAAGACCATGGATATTATATAATGTGTTTTCATAACAAAAAACTATATATTTTATTCATTTAAATAATGTAAAATATTATAAGGAGGGTTAAATTTATTTCTTCCATGATGAGTCAGTTATAATAAATGTTTTTGGATCTATAATTATTGGTGAAAAAAAGTTAAAATCCAAAAAATACTTGTTTTTTGATGGATTGAACCAAATTTTGACCATTTTTTCGAAACATTAATATTTAAGAAATAATATTTTTTTGAAAATATGGATATTTTTATAAAGATTATATAATAATGGAATGCTTTTAGGATAGGTTAATGAACCTCAACAAACATGTTTTAAATTGGGGATGCATAGAGTTCGTGTTATCTAAGCATGATTGATGAAAATAATATATGAAAAAAAGGTTGGGACATATCTGTTATAGAAATATAGTAAATCTTAAAATGATAGAAAGTATTTTTGGAATTTAAAATAAGATAAAAATAAGTGATTGGTATTGTTCCATTTTCATAAATGTGAATATTACAAAATCTTTACAGAGGAAATTTGAGATACATTAAACACATCCATATGATATGTATGTTATGATATTTGTGGGAAAATGATTAAGAACTCAAAAAATGGAGATAAGTATTTTATTTATTCTATTGATCCACATGTTCACATTAAATGCATTTGCTTTTTAATACAAAAATAAGTTGCATGAATAATTTCTATGAGTTTGAAGATTTGTGAAGAAAAAGAATGTAATGTTTCTATGAAGAAAATATAAACAGATAATGGTTGTATACATACAAGGGGGATGATTAGAGATTATATTTTAAACAATGGAATTTATCATGAGTTTAAAACATAGAAAAAAATAGAATAAAAGTGTTACTAAAATAACATATAGATATTAGTTAGAGATGGAAAATACAATATTGATTGAACATGATAGTTCTAAAGATTTTTTTGAGAAAAGTCATCAGAGAAGTATTTAATACTAATAATTAATAATTATAGAGAAAAAACTCCGATATGACTCTTTATTAGATGTATTACAAATAAAACCCAAAATATAATCACTTAAGAGTATTCTATAGTCCTTTTATTAAAAATATCAATGGTGAGAATCATGGTAATATTGATCAGAGAAATGTTTATGTATTCTTTGTTGGCTACCCTGCTAATGGAAGAGGAGAAATATGTTATAATAAAAAACCATTAATTATTTTTGGAATAAAAGATGTGAATTTTTTTGAATAGTGTTGAAATAATTTTTAAAAAATTAGTTAGAGATATGGTAGAAATGGTAAATGCGGTGGTCGTAGTTGAATAACATGAGAATGTTATTAATAAATGTAACAGTATTGAATCTACTTGAGATGATGATTATGACTCAAATATCTAATGTGAGGAAGATAAATTACATTCATCTCAACCTAGGCTAATGAAGAAACTGTAAGTTCATAACATTGTGAGAGATCAACAATAATATGCCCAATTCAAAATAACATCAATGTCAGTTTCACATTATTCTGTATATTAACTGGATGGTCTAAAAGTTGTTAATAAATATATGTAACATCATGAGTGGATATATTCATTGAATAAGGATATAGATAATATTTATAAGAATGATAGTTGGTTACTTGTACTGAAACTAATATATAATAATGTTATGGTAAAAAGTGAGCATTTTGAAACAAGTTCAATGAAAAAGGTGAAGTCATAAAAAGGCATGACTAGTTTTTAAATGGTAAAAAAAATTAACAGTATTGAGATTGATTAGAAATTTCATCCTATTTCAAGATGGGAAAATATCAAAATATTTATTTTTATAGCCACAAAATGGAGATATAGAATTTTCTAATTCGGTATTAAGTTAGCTTTTCCCAATGGACATCTTGAAAAATATGTTTATGTTGAAAACCGGTGAGGATTCATTCCTGGTAATGAGAAGTCTTTGTATTCCAGTTGATGAAGGATTATTTTTGGTTGAAGTAAGAACTGGGAGCTTGGTATTCTAAATTAGATACTTAATTAAGTAATATAAACTTGAATAAATCTGGGGTATCTAGTTACCTTTATATAAAGGGTTGTCAATAGGTCTCCTTTATTGTGATTGTTTATGTAACAAATATGGTTTTATAAAATTATATTTGTTTCAGAAGAAAATGAGTGTTATATTATATAATATAATATAAATAAAATATGGATAGGAACCAAAATAAAATTATATCACTAGTAATGATCATTAAATTAGTTAGTTAAGAAGCTAATAAAAATAACAAACATTACAATTGAAAAAAAAATCTAAAATAAAAAAGATGAAATAAGAAAATATAAGTCACCCCAATCTACTAGAATTATCAACCCCATTACCAAAATTATAGAAATGGGTCAAAATATTTTTAAATAAATAAATTTTTCATATAATGAAAATATAAACATAGGATGAATTGTAGTGAGTATTGAGTAAAATAATGAATGTGGTTTTTATAGGGATAAATGTGATCATTGGAATACTAATATGATCAATTTTAAAATATTAATATTTGAAAATACATCTTTCTTTCTATTTGAAACTTCGTAACTATACCCATTGGTGAAAAAATTATAGTTAAAATAAATGATTATATGTAATAATGAAAAAGTATAATTTATGTAGAAAATGGAAATGATGACGTCATGCAGCTAAGTCATGGAAATATAACCCAATTTTTTAAAACATGGGAGGGAGTTTCCATTACAGGTGTTCTTTATTGGCCAATCCTAATATAATATTCAAAAAGTGATGAACTAATAAAATCTCTTATAGGAGATGTTTAAGTTAGTATAGGATAACACACAATAATTGTTAGTTGAGAAACCCCATGAAACTCCCATCATCAGAAACCATATAATTAGTGCATATACAGGTGTAATAATGAGTTTGGGAATAGGTCTATGTTAAATAAAATGTAATTTTTTTGTATAATTTTTTATTACATAATTCCCTTTTTATGAATATTTTTTTAATCAAATATATTTCTAATGTATACTAAATGGATAAATTCATTATTGAATGTATATAGAAAATAATTTTCCTTCTAGAAAATATATACACTTCTTTAATAAACATAAGTTTTATAAAAAATATTATTCATGAAATACTATTTCAAAACACTATAATTTAAGTTGTAAGGGAAAAATAATTTGATAATATTAAAGGAAATTTTTATAAGTGTCATAAATTTGACATTATTAAAAATTTATTTTTTTCAAAAAAATGATTTTTATATTTAGAAGTTAAAATTATAAAATTTATAAAATTAATTTAATAAAATAAATATTCCATTTGAAACTATCATGTTATAATTAGGTTATGGTAATGTTTGGAACATTTTCATAAATATTTTACTTTTTAGTGAATAGTAAAAATACGAATTGGGGTTTTTAGTATGTTTTAGGAATTCATATTTATTTAAAAATTATTTAATATATTATTAAATATAATACATGAGCTAAAATATTATAATTTTTTATATTATATTTTTAAATAACATTTAATCAATTTCCAAGACATATATGTGGCTTTCGAAAGACTAAAGTGTAATTTTTTACTTTAGACACATAATTATTTTGGAAAATTTAATTCTCAATTTCCAAATAAGTATTAAATTTATTTTTGGTTATAATAGATTAATATATCAGAAAATTTGATCTAGATTTCCAAAACCATGAACAAAAATCATGGGAAAGCTAATGGTTTTTCATATTCTACAACCTGTATTTCCAAGACCTATATTTAGAAATTAATAAACAATTCCTAAACCTTTTTGTTAAATAATCATCAATATCACCCTTACCCATCACTCCAAATCCATCATATTGGAAATTATGGTCATTTTCACTCCCATTTATTCCCACCCCAGGTGTCCTTAGGCCCCCGAGGTTTCAATCCTTATGATTTAGAAGCATATGTTCAAGGTAAGGGAATGCATGTCCTCTTATTATTCATAAATATAATTCTTTTATAGATCATTTTCTAAAGGGTGTGTTACGTAGTTTTTATATATATTTTATCATAAGCTTACTTATAATATAATTTTTTTTCATTTGGATTCCTTCTAATCTCTCACTTTACCTTTTTCTAAATCCATGTTTTATAATCATTATTCTACCGAATTTACTTCTCAATCTCTATCTCTTACATATTAAATTTTTATATTGTTAATACCAAAACCCTTTTATTATTAATGGGTATTGAACTATACATTAAAATAATATATTTATTATGGTATTTACATATATAAAACTAAAATTCCTTTTTCATGTGTTAAGAATGATGTAATGATAATTTATTTAAGTAGATTTTTATGTCATTATCTTGACAAGAAACTAGTTCATTATTCTCCATGTGTTATTAATGAGATTATTTATTACAATATATGTGGATAAAATTAATTAATTCATATAAAGGGTTTACCCTGATATCACTCCAGTGTATTGTGTAATGAATTTGTCTCTATAGATGACTTGTTTTATGACACCATGGTGAATAACTGTGGTAATTTTTATTTATGACCCCTTGTCTATAAACCATAGTGATGTTCATATCAATGTATAACTTAAATTTTGTTTCTACATTTACCTATTATGATTCATATTATTCTTATTGTGATATTCCTTTTTTCTCTTGACCATGTTCTATCTGTATACATCATGTTCGTAGTGATATGCCTCCTAATCACATTATAAATGTCTCCCTTTCCTATTCCATTACTCATATCACGCTCAGCCTGCTCCGTTAATATATGTTCTGAGGATATGAGATGTAGTAAAAGTAACTAAGGGTGAACCCATGAAGATGAATTTCTTGTAATGTAATTTTTTTAATGATTTCATGAATTATATACCTAATTTACATTAAAATAATATTTAAATGAGACAATGTTTTGTTCTATGTAATAAAATGTTTTTGTGATGAACAGGTTCGATTCCATAATTTCTATCAAAGTATTGTTTAGTTATTTTTTGGATATAACAACATAAAAATTTAATGATGAAATCTAGGGGTATGTATAAATATAAGATCATCCTTTAATTTTTGTGATGTATTAATCTAGTGGTTTCTAAGAATGAAAATATCTATATAGATAATAAATGTGACTGAGGCTCTAGCATAGATGTACCTAGGTGTAATATCCTTGAAAACAAAAAATTGGGATATAAATAATTAGGAATTGGTTCACTATAATATTCCTTGATGCACACATAGTCTTAAATTACTGGGGGACAAGTTTGGTTAACCACACACATTTTGTGAACCACTAGATATATATATATATATATATATATATATAGAAAAATCAGTTGTTAACAGATGAGGTTATTGAATTAAATATTTAAGATTTATGTTTTAAGACATAAAATACATTTATAATGTTATTATTTCTAAATTTATGATTCATCTCACTGAGGATTTATTATTTTAGAAAAATGGAGGGATATATGAGGAACTATGTAAAAGATGAGTGAAAGAGATAATGCACTAATGAAATTTTAATGGATGTTATAATGGAAAACATCATGTGAATATTGAATCAAATATCTATATTTATGAATAACTAGAATCTTGTTGAGTAATAATATTCACCCCAAAGGGAATAACATTCCATTGAGCCCTTCATGCGTCAATGAACACCTTATTTTAGTGGATTTAACAACCCATTGATTAATGAACAATATATTACCTCTATAGAAATGATCTTTTCAGTAATCTTCTACTATGATCTAGATAATGTCACCCTGGTAATATGTCACTTAAAAGGATAGTCAAATCAATGGTTGACACTGATTAAAAACATGATCCTAATTCGGGATAATGAGATATTTTTTAGGAAGAGTTCAGTGGAATATTTTTCAATAAGAAATTTCCCAATTCAATGTGGAAAATGGAGAAAGGATTCTTAAATTTGATGCATATGGAAAATAATTCAGTTGTAATCTTTGAAATGAACATTTTGATACATTCTTAATATACTTATAGCATTGTTATTTATCCTATGGTAAGCATTCATGTATTATTCAATGGAATGAGACCCCATTTGTGGAAGAATGTATAAAATAAAGACTATCAAATCTATGAGTGGATTGTGATGAGTGCTATATAGTATGAATTGGAGATATTTGAGATGTTGTGGTCACATAGGTAAATTTAAAATAAGATAGAAATAGATCCAATAATAAAGAATAAATTTGATCACATAAATGGATGAATGAAAGTGAAACATACAACAGGAAATAAATGTGGGAAGAATAATTAAGGGACCTACATGCTTTTTTGTGTAGAATTGTAAATGTATGGAAGATATGAACATATTGATTTGAATTTTCGTGGCATGGTAAAGCCAAAAAACCTCAAAACTAATGGAAAATGGGAGATAGTGTGAGCCCTTGTTGAATTTACACAAAACAAGTGTGACAAGCTTGGTTAAATTATCAGTCAATATCTGAATCACAATTTAATGGAGGGAAACCACCATCAACATTACTAAAGTTGATGGGAGAAATATCGTGCGTTTTCTACGAGAAATATTATATATAGGACTTAAATATTGTGGGGGTGGGTAAAATCATTATGCTCTCAAAGCTAGAATGTTATTTGTTAGTATCAAGTTCTATGTATTCCATTATATCATCACAGTTTTAAAAGTATTTAAATTCAATACCCAAGAAGATAGAATTAGTTACATTAGTCATGATTCTTGGAGTAATTATCCTATCATCAATAATGTATATAAACTCTAGTATTTTTTTGGTATGTACAATCTCATTTGAAATATAGTATTCATTCATATAGTAGAATTTGACACTATACTAGGGATAATTTGTCATTCAAAGTATAATACTATGATTAACTATAGAATCAAGTAAATTTAAATATTATTTAATATATAAGCTAGAGTTATTTTAAAAGGGGATATATCATGGCATGATCTTTGTCTAGAAGCACCTGTCATAGCATTGTTTATAGAGATGATTGGTGAAGAGGGAGAAGGAACTGAATGTATTCGGATAAAAAATGTCCAAATAATTCTAGAATACACTATTGTATTTCCAAATGTGTTACCTGAACCACTCATAGAAATATTGGTAGATATATCTATTGAAATCATACCTAAATCCAAACTGGTATCAAATACCACATATATAATGAAAGATTTAGAGTAAGATAAATTAAATAAAAAACATCAACATGTTTCGGGGAAGGGATTTATCTAACACAGTGTGTCTCCATGGGGGAGAACCTATTCTATTTGTATAGAATAAGGACAGATCAATGCATCTATGAATCAATACTAGAGAACATAATAAGATCACAATAAATAATCCATAACCTCTCCCAAGGATTTATGATTTTTTGACCACCTTTAGAGGGATCAATTATTCTATCAATAATGACCTATGATATGGGTATCATCAGTTGAGGGTGAAGAATGAATATATTATAACAACTAACTTATGAATAAGATAGGGGCATTATGATTTGGTTGTTGTTAACATTTTATTGACTAATTATCCTGGTATATTTATAGATTTTATGTATATGGTTTAATGTACTACCTTGATAAATTTTTTGTAGTTTTTATTAATTAAATTATGATTTATTCTAGAATTATTGCGGAGAATTGAGATCAACTAAGGGTTATATTAAAAAGTATATGGAATGAGAATTTGTTTGGAGATTTCATAAAAGGTAAATTCCTGTCTCAGCATGTTACATTCTGAAGTCACATTATAGACAATAAAAGAATCTTAATTGATGATTTTAGGAAAAGTCTGCAGAGGCATGACCTCAACCTAAAATATGAACTTATATTACTAGTTTTCATGGTTTAGTAGGTTATTATAGGAGGTGTTTGAAAACTAATCATGAATTTTAGTCCACTCACCATGAATATTAAAAAAAACTGTCTAGGTTCATCTAGAAAAAAAGTGTGATTAATGATTCCACGAACTAAAAATGAAATTTGTTACTCCACCTTTTTTAAATATTCACCCGATTAGAGAAATATTTTTTATTTTTCATGATTCATCTGTGAATTGGATTGGGTTATCCATTATAAAATTTATATGATGATTACTTAATAATCTCAATAATTAGAGCCACGTGATTAGTATTATCTGATGCATGATCTGGATTTAGTTATAGTGATTTTTCTCTAAATATATAGAGGCCCTATCTTTATAGGGAAAAATTTGGGTTATAGGGGAGGTGAAATAATCAGTCCTATAAAAAATTAATTCTCAACCATAATTATTATATAAGATAATGAGAGATCAGAGAGAATATCCTTTAATATAATATAACATATAGACTATAAGGAATGAGCGGCTTCTTAGGTTCAATATTGACCGAGAATACGTTCTGAAATTTTATACAAGGATATGTGTCCCATCTATTCTAGAGATAAATAAGTAATTTATTGATGAATATCATAGATATATATTCAATACACATCCAATAAACTCTAAAAAATAAAGGGACCTTCTTGATCATTATTTTTGGGATAATATGAAAAGGGAGATTACCAACTACACTGTAAGGTTCATGGTGGATCAATAGGTGAAGGGGGATCGACCACATTCTAAAGGGGTATTACAACCACTACCCATACAAACATGGAAGTGGGATAATATAACTACATAATTCATCACTGGTATCCCAATAATATACATAGGAAATAGTGTGATTTGGATTATAGTGTAATGAATTATCCAAACATCCTATTTGATCACTAATCGAAATGATTTATCTCTTGTCTAAATCCAAGATATGCATAAATGATGTGGAGAAGCTTCATGTGGTTCCAATTTCAAAAAAAAATCATGATCCATGGTTCACAAATGAATTCCAAAGAAGTATTAAATATTATATGAATAATGAATTGAATTTCATTATGGAATGTCACCCCCAAACTAATGGTTTGTCTGAAAGGACTATTCAGACACATGATGACATGCTAAGAATATGTTCAATGTAATTTGAAGATGGATGGGCCCAACACCTCCCACTAATTAATTCCCATACAATAATACAATATACTCAAGTATTAAAATGGAAACCTATAAATATATTTATGGGAAGCTACGTAGAACTTCTCATTGTTTGGGTGATGTTGGTGAGAGAAAAAAAACTATGCAATTATCTTGTGTTAGAGAAGACATTAAAGTTAATTTCCATACAACAACATATAAAATATTCTCAGAGTTTCAATTTAACCTATGAAAAAAGTCTTTAAAGGGATATAAATATTTATTTTGTAGAAAAATTTTTCCTATAGATATCACCATGGAAGAGAGGTATTGTAACGCCCCGACCCCAGCTACCCAGAGTCGGTGCATTACTTCGTAACATTGGCATGATCACAAAAGATCAAGTCTCGAAAGACCGATTAGTTTAGTAGCCTTGGAAACACTAGATACATTCATAAATGTTACATTACATCACAAAGTGAAAAACTATAATAACATAGTCTTCATAGTCCATAATCATATCCCTTTCTGACTACCCCTGTAGGTCATTCATAAAATACTTCTTCACATCCTGGAAAATATTAAAACATTGAAAGGGGTGAGCTCAGATTCTCAGTAAGGATAACAATATTGCGGAAGCTTTCATAAATAAACATAAAAATTTAAGGCAATGTATAACTAAAACAAAAGCCTTTTAAACTTGAACATCAACATAATATGGAAAAATTAAAATGAGATAATGCCATTCACTTCTTCACATGGATATTCTACTGGTCGAATAATCACATGAAATATCAATAACCACTTTCATAACGAGGGAATGTATAATGCCGGACATTCTGAAACATTTTGTCAAGGCCTCGGCCAAGACGTCTAAAATGATTAAGGCCTCGGCCAAAATCATAAATCAAATTGGGAAAGGGCCTCATCCAATTCCACGTCTAGTTGTCTCATGAGACCTACCGAGGCATCGAGGAGCTATAGCGGGCTCCACCCGTCACTTATTAAGTCCAATACATTCCTCATATGAATAGGTTTAAACATATCATAAACCATAACATAATCGTATCACATAAAACATGCATAAAGGAAACATAACATTTCCACATTTCAATCACAAGATATCAATACAACACATTGATATAATAAAAACTCTTTAAAACCCATTTTCAATACCAAAATAAAAGAAAGTCAAAACTTTGTATTTATTTTTCATAAAAAAAATAGATGGCTTGTAGAGGAAGCCGAAACTAAAATAATGGTCACGGCGGTGGAGAAGTCGTTGTCGCCGCATATGTACGGAAATAAAAACATTCCCTTTTTTTCGTTTAGTAAAACGCTTCGTATAAAAAATATTACTTTTGAATAAACGTAAAAGTCAAAGGGGTTTATACACCATATAAAAGAAAGTTGTGTATAAAACCAAATTTGCCTCAATGAAAGGGGATTGAAACTAAGTCCTTAAAAAGATCATTTTTAAAATAAAATAGATCTATTATGTGTATTCACTATAGGTACACATAAAGAAAGTAAAAATACAATATAGGACATAATAATATCATGACATAATTTGAAAGTAGGAGATTAACCCAAAGAATGGAAATTGGGTTAAGAAGTTCCCTTACCTCGTGTCCGACTTGACTCAACCATTCTTTAACCTACTGAATAATAAACTAGAGTTAATATATAACTTATTAAGAACCATTTTTAATTTCATTATCCTTTTTATATCACTTATTACAATGTTATGAACATTATGTAATTATTTATGTTAATAACGGTCGTTTTGTCGATCTTTGTTACTTGAGTCAACAATAAATTTCTTATAATTACAAGTTGTTTATGTGGTAGAATATCCATTATCTCCAGAATTATACTCATGATTTAGATGTCATATATATCATATATATCCAGTACATACATTCATTTATAATATTACGTAACATTTAGAGGTAAGAAATGAAATGCACCGTTCATGGAGACGGTAAGCCGTACGTACGCATGAACGCTACTTTCATTTCTATTTCATATTTAATGGAACGAAATAATAATGATATAAGTGTATAATATAATTCCAGTATAATATAGGGTATAATACCATTTACTCCATCCTTTATACATCCCACATGTGGCATTAACGATTCAAATCACTTTGAGGGGGCGGTAGTCCGCACTTCCTAAAATGAAATTATCGCGTTTTACCCATAATGGAAATCATAAAGTATGCCATAAATGAGAAATACAGAAGCATAAGTAAAACATAAACATATTATATATCATATATAAAAATAGTGACATCTTAATGGCCACCTTTGAAGGTGTTATATGAGTGCTGAACAATCATCGTTTCGTGAGGCAGAAATTCGCCATCCACAGAAACCGTATTTTCTTTAACCATTAGATGTAGGTGTGTGTAAGTGTAGCTCTAATCCTTCTTATAACAACATCCTAGTATATTTATGATACTGGTGTGGTTACAAAAGAAATGAATAAAAAGAGTTTAGGGGGTTGGAGAAGAAAAATAAAACAAAACAACATTAGAGAAGACATTACCTCAAAATCGGGTAACTTTTTTTGATTTGAGCCAAAGGCTTCCTTGAGAAGAGTTCTTCCCATAGTGAGGCTTCTAGGAGTAAGAGGGGTATGTTCGGAGAGTATTTGGGCAGAGTTTGGCCGAGCCAAATGTCTTTAAAGTATAAATGAGGTGGGAGAGGTGGGGGCCTTTTATAAGTGGAGAGGAGGGGCACTTTTGGAAAGATTGAAATGTTACACTATTACACAATGCTTTTTGGATTCTAAAGGTCCCACACTTATATAATTCGAGGATAAGGTGATAAGGTTTCTAAATATCTTCATCCAATAGGCTTTGGACAAGTGTAAGCCTTGGATGTTGCATTATCTTCTCATTTTATTTAAATCGTTAAATAATGAGGTCATCGCTGCATCATAATTATGTCATAAATAATTTAATTTATTTAATGTCTAAAAATTATAATAAAAATACTATGATGTAGGAAATATTTTTAGATTTCTAATTAATATTTATAATCAAAATTTGGACTTGTTTAACCCCACGTAAAAATTGTTTTAGTAAAACATTTTATGTTTGTGTCATTTTTTACTTTAACATTAAATAAAAGGTGTTTATGTCATTTTCTAACTAAAGTGGCTCCATGGGGTCCCCAAGTTGACCCATGGGTTGTATTGGTCGGCCATGACTCATCAAATAGGTGTAGGACAAGTGTCATGCTCATCTCATATTATTAAAAGATTATTTTTACCTTAAACTACACTAATTACCTCTAATTGCGATTAAGAACTTAAAAGTTACTATTCACCAAAAATTATTTTAATATTATTGAACCACATTTAACTTCTTAATGACAACCATGTATGTGGGATTTTTGAAAATCAAATCACAGAAGTGGTAATATTTCATTTAAATGAAAAACCAGTTATTTAACTACCACTTAGTGGTTTCACTATTCATCAAAAATTGATGTTTTTCAGAACAAAGCCAAAATTTCACCCTAAGCTATAATTGATATTCTGAATTCAAAAATGATGTCTATTTTACAAAATTCCAAACATATAAGTTGCATTAATTAATTTTATTATTAATTCCCGCTGTTACAACAAATAGCGTGTTTTTAAGAAACAATTTATATCAAAAGATTGGCAATTGTTTATGTCCAATTTCAATGTTAAATTAATTCTAATGACCACCATTGGATAAAATTGTAAAAATATATTCTAATTATACTTTAAAACCACTAAATAGTATAATTTATCACTATAAATTATTTTGATTAAAAAGTTGTTTTTAAGTATTTTTCACTATTCATAAAAAATTAGAAGTTCTCAGAAAAATACCAAAAATTCAACATAGGCTAATTTCGATATTACGAATACAAAAATGAAGTCCATTTTGAAATATAAGATTTCTATAATTTTAAAAAGTGGTTATTACTATTCATAACGGCTACTTTGATTAGTCACGGTGTTTTAGAACTCGAACTTGCGTACAATGCAAGATATTGCATTATTGAAAGAGAGGCGTATCGTGGAAGCTCGGGGTGTTACATTCTCCCCTGCTTCAATAAATTGCGTCCTCGCAATTTGATATTTTTCTTTGAAAATAAAAGGTTGAAAAGAGAAAATACCTTTGAGGAAAACCCACATCGGAAATAAGGTTAATAAATATATAACATTAAAAGAAGGCAGGATAAGTACAAAGGTCACCCGATATAGCCCATTCTAGGATTCTATAAAAATATGGATATGGAAGAAAAACAAACCATCAAGGTCTGATGGAGAGTTATAGAAAATAGGATTAGGAGAAAGTTTAACCACAAGAAAATCACAAACTTGTGATTGGTTAAACGGTCATTGAATCCCCAGTTGGAAAAGTTAACCGACAACATTTTTGTTTTAAGTTACCATTTATAATGTTGAGGAATTTATTTAGGAGATTTACTAAGAACGTAAGGGAATATACATACTCGTTATGTATACTTTCATTCGTTAATATATTTTTACCAAAAACCCAACTTTTACTCCAAATGGTAACGGAACTCAAAAATATTCTATTTATCCTAATTGTATAAGGTTCTAAATGTTAACACATACCATTTAGATTAGTAGAACTATTTTGTAATAACCAGGGACTTCTTGTAGGCTAGTGGTAGGAAATAAAGGCTTGTCGCACTATGGTTGTGGGTTCGATTCCTGCAGCTTTGTCCGACGCAATGGGTTATTCCCCACCCTGCAGGTTGTCTTTTTCCTAAAACTATAGTATTATAATATTCCAAAAATATTCTTCTGAAATTCTTTATCCTTAAACAATACTACCCATGGTTCAACTTAATCCACTCCAACCTTAATAGTTATCCAAAATACCTCCGTCCAGACTTTCTCTAAAAGGTCTCTAAATTCCAAAATCATTTGTAACATCAGATTCACCAAATAAGGAAAAGTTTCTCTTATTGTCACATACTAAAAATATGATTACCTTAATCATATTAAAACCTTACTGAAATCAACAAGTACTGCAGTACAATCCTTATATATATATCACATTATTCTAATAACCAGAATATAATCCCTGAGTCCAAAAGCACCAATACATTAGTTATTCTGCTTCAACTGTAGTAATAGCATAAGATTGTCCTTGATCCCTTGGCCTTTTCTGAGGTAAGTTTCCCTGACGCTTAGGACATTCATTTGCATAATGACCCATTTCTCTACAATTATAGCATTCAACTTTGATAGCCTCTTTCTTTCCCTTGCAATCACGATCCTGGTGACCCTTTTCTCCACATTTATAACAAACTCCCATTCCTTTTAGGCAAGTACCAGGGTGATTCTTCCCACAATTATCACATAATGGAAAATCTTTCTTTCCCTTTTTCCCTTTATTTGTCTCTTGTTCCACCGTTCTCTTCTTCTCTTGCTTTACTTTGTTGTCATAAGACTTGGAGAATTCCTTTTCTGTCTTGATAGCACACGAGACAATATCTTCGTATGATGAGAAGGATTGTGATACTAAAGCTCGACGGAGAAATGGTTTTAACCCATCAAAGAAACGATCAATCTTACTCCTTGGGTTACGTATATAATCGGCAGCATGCCTCGCTAACCATGTAAAGTTAGCCTCATACTTTGCGACATTCTCATCCTCCTTCTGCCTCAAACTCAGAAATTGCCTTTCCATATCTGCTCGATGGTCACGAGGAAAATATTTTTCTAAAAACAGATATTTGAACTACCTCCATTCCATATTCGATACGTCATCATCTTCCTTTGTGTTTTGAATCAGCGACCACCACTGATCGGCATCTCCAGTGAGGCGGTAAACTGCCATGACAACCTTCTCCCTTTCGCTACTCCCCAAGGCATGGAATATTTTCTCTAAGGAGTTTATCCATTGCTCAGCTACTAACGGATTTGTACCCCCATTGAAGGTTGGTGGTTGTTGCCTCATGAAACGGTCTAGCATTGATCCTCCACGTTGCGGATCAGGGTGCTCCATACGGGTAAGGTTATTATTCATAACCTGAGTAAGTTGTCCCAGTATGGTGAGAAGCTGATCAGCACTAGTTGTATCTCCAGATCCACAATAATTATCTTGAGCAGGAGGGAAATCCCTACATGGAGTTCGTGCATTGATACGGTTTCCATTCCTTCCACTAGGCGCCATTTCTAAACAATGGCATAAACTGGATTAGTTTATGAATCAAAATACATAATTCCATACTTGTTAAACACTTTACATAAATTGAACTATTTATGGATATAATCCATAATCATAAAAAGAAATTTTTTCTTTGAGGAAGTATGTACTCATAACCCTTCATAGTGGTTTGTAAATAAAATGAGAATTATCCTAAGCATATCTCCCGGGAGTGTCGTAACCAAGAGTGGTGCAAGGCCCGTTGTCGTGCACCAGTTCCCGTTCGAGTCTAGCTCAAAGCGGTGTTTTCGGGTTTTACCCCTAGGTACATCTGTGCCAGAGCTGCCTCTACTTGCTCGTATCCAGACAGGGATGTATTTATCAGAAAACTCATAACATCTCTATAATACCAAAATCCTAGGAAGTTCTTCTATACTAATACTCAAAGTCTATCTTTGGGCTATGTGCTCTAATCAGAGTTTATCTAAATCTAGCTTCCAAGGTTAGTACTAAACTGCCTCTGATACCAACTGTAACGCCCCGACCCTAGCTACCCAGAGTCGGTGCATTACTTCGTAACATTGGCATGATCACAAAAGATCAAGTCTCGAAAGACCGATTAGTTTAGTAGCCTTGGAAACACTAGATACATTCATAAATGTTACATTACATCACAAAGTGAAAAACTATAATAACATAGTCTTCATAGTCCACAATCATATCCCTTTCTGACTACCCCTTTAGGTCATTCATAAAATACTTCTTCACATCCTGGAAAATATTAAAACATTGAAAGGGGTGAGCACAGATGCTCAGTAAGGATAACAATATTGCAGAAGCTTTCATAAATAAACATAAAAATTTAAGGCAATGTATAACTAAAACAAAAGCCTTTTAAACTTGAACATCAACATAATATGGAAAAAGTAAAATGAGATAATGCCATTCACTTCTTCACATGGATATTCTACTGGTCGAATAATCACATGAAATATCAATAACCACTTTCATAACGAGGGAATGTATAATACCGGACATTCTGAAACATTTTGTCAAGGCCTCGGCCAAGACGTCTAAAATGATTAAGGCCTCGGCCAAAATCATAAATCAAATTGGGAAAGGGCATCGGCCAATTCCACATCTAGTTGTCTCATGAGACCTACCGATGCATCGAGGAGCTATAGCGGGCTCCACCCGTCACTTATTAAGTCCAATACATTCCTCATCTGAATAGGTTTAAACATATCATAAACCATAACATAATCGTATCACATAAAACATGCATAAAAGAAACATAACATTTCCACATTTCAATCACAAGATATCAATACAACACATTGATATAATAAAAACTCTTTAAAACCCATTTTCAATACCAAAATAAAAGAAAGTCAAAACTTTGTATTTATTTTTCATAAAAAAATAGATGGCTTGTAGAGGAAGCCGAAACTAAAATAGTGGTCACAGCGGTGGAGAAGTCGTTGTCGCCGCATATGTACGGAAAGAAAAACATTCCCTTTTTGTTGTTTAGTAAAACGCTTCGTATAAAAAAGATTCCTTTTGAATAAACGTAAAAGTCAAAGGGGTTTATACACCGTATAAAAGAAAGTTGTGTATAAAACCAAATATGCCTCAATGAAAGGGGATTGAAACTAAGTCCTTAAAAAGATCATTTTTAAAATAAAATAGATCTATTATGTGTATTCACTATAGGTACACATAAAGAAAGTAAAAATACAATATAGGACATAATAATATCATGACATAATTTGAAAGTAGGAGATTAACCCAAAGAATGGAAATTGGGTTAAGAAGTTCCCTTACCTCGTGTCCGACTTGACTCAACCGTTATTTAACCTCCTGAATAATAAACTAGAGTTAATATATAACTTATTAAGAACCATTTTTAATTTCATTATCCTTTTTATATCACTTATTACAATGTTATGAACATTATGTAATTATTTAAGTTAATAACGGTCGTTTTGTCGATCTTTGTTACTTGAGTCAACAATAAATTTCTTATAATTACAAGTTGTTTATGTTGTAGAATATCCATTATCTCCAGAATTATACTCATGATTTAGATGTCATGTATATCATATATATCCAGTATATACATTCATTTATAATATTACGTAACATTTAGAGGTAAGAAATGAAATGCACCGTTCATGGAGACGGTAAGCCGTACGTACGCATGAACGCTACTTTCATTTCTATTTCATATTTAATGGAACGAAATAATAATGATATAAGTGTATAATATAATTCCAGTATAATATAGTGTATAATACCATTTACTCCATCCTTTATACATCCCACATATGGCATTAACTATTCAAATCACTTTGAGGGGGCGGTAGTCCGCACTTCCTAAAATGAAATTATCGCGTTTTACCCATAATGGAAATCATAAAGTATGCCATAAATGAGAAATACAGAAGCATAAGTAAAACATAAACATATTATATATCATATATAAAATTAGTGACATCTTAATGGCCACCTTTGAAGGTGTTATATGAGTGTTGAACAATCATCGTTTCGTGAGGCAGAAATTCGCCATCCACAGAAACCGTATTTTCTTTAACCATTATATGTAGGTGTGTGTAAGTGTAGCTCTAATCCTTCTTATAAAAACATCCTAGTATATTGAGGATACTGGTGTTGTTACAAAAGAAATGAATAAAAAGAGTTTAGGGGGTTGGAGAAGAAAAATAAAACAAACCAACATTAGAGAAGACATTACTTCAAAATCGGGTAACTCTTTTTGATTTGAGCCAAAGGCTTCCTTGAGAAGAGTTCTGCCCAAAGTGAGGCTTCTAGGAGTAATAGGGGGATGTTGGGAGAGTATTTGGGCAGAGGTTGGCCGAGCCAAATGGCTTGAAAGTGTAAATGAGGTGGGAGAGGTGGGGGCCTTTTATAAGTGGAGAGGAGGGGCACTTTTGGAAAGATTGAAATGTTACATTATTACACAATGCTTTTCGGATTCTAAAGGTCCCACACTTATATAATTCGAGGCTAAGGTGATAAGGTTTCGAAATATCTTCATCCAATAGGCTTTGGACAAGTGTAATCCTTGGATTTTTCATTATCTTCTCATTTTATTTAAATCGTTAAATAATGAGGTCATCACTGCATCATAATGATTTCATAAATAATTTAATTTATTTAATGTCTAAAAATTATAATAAAAATACTATAATTTAGGAAATCTTTTTGGCTTTCTAATGAATATTTATAATAAAAATTTGGACTTGTGTAACCCCACGTAAACATTGTTTTAGTAAAACATTTTATGTTTGTGTCATTTTTTACTTTAACATTAAATAAAAGGTGTTTATGTCATTTTCTAACTAAAGTGGATCCATGGGGTCCCCAAGTTGACCCATGGGTTGTCTTGGTCGTCCATGACTCATAAAATAGGTGTAGTACAGGTGTCATACTCATATAATATTATTAAAACATTATTTTTACCTTAAACTACACTAATTACCTCTAATCGCGATTAAGAACTTAAAAGTTACTATTCACCAAAAATTATTTTAATCTTATTGAACCACATTTTACTTCTTAATGACAACCATGTATGTCGGATTTTTGAAAATCAAATCACAGAAGTGGTAATATTTCATTTAAATGAAAAATCAGTTATTTAACTACCACTTAGTGGTTTCACTATTCATCAAAAATTGAAGTTTTTCAGAACAAAGCCAAAATTTCACCCTAAGCTATAATTGATATTCCGAATTCAAAAATGATGTCTATTTTACAAAATTCCAAACATATAAGTTGCATTAATTAATTTTATTATTAATTCCCGCTGTTACAACAAATAGCGTGTTTTTAAGAAACAATTTATATCAAAAGATTGGCAATTGTTTATGTCCAATTTCAATGTTAAATTAATTCTAATGACCACCATTGGATAAAATTTTAAAAATATATTCGAATTATACTTTAAAACCACTAAATAGTATAATTTATCACTGTAAATTATTTTTCTTAAAAAGTTGTTTTTAAGTATTTTTCACTATTCATAAAAAATTAGAAGTTCTCAGAAAAATACAAAAAATTCAACATAGGCTAATTTCGATATTACGAATACAAAAATGAAGTCCATTTTGAAATATAAGATTTCTATAATTTTAAAAAGTGGTTATTACTATTCATAACGGCTACTTTGATTAGTCACGGAGTTTTAGAACTCGAACTAGCATACAATGCAAGATATTACATTATTGAAAGAGAGGCGTATCATGGAAGCTCGGGGTGTTACAGGTATGATGATTGTTAAGAAAGACAATCTTAGATATGGGCACATTGACCCCTATGGAATCATTGATCCCATATGACTAGTGTACCATCATCTAGAACTTCCACCAAATCTAGATCATATTAATATGTATTCCAAATATCTCTCTAGTGTACATACATACTATATTCCATACATATACTAAATCTGTAGGTGGTACTAATAGGACATGACCTATTTTTTGAGGTGGATTCGGTGGGGATGTTGTACCATAGAGACAAATTTCTTTGTATAAAGAAAAATAACCAAGTGAATGTGTTTTGGAGGAAGCATAAGTATGATGAGGTGACATGTGAACTATATGAAACTATAAAAATTAAGTACCCTCACCAATTCTCAACCACGAATATGAGTTGAAATTTCAGGGATATAATTTCTAAAGGGGGAAGAATGTAACGACCTCGGTTTTGGTAAAATTATATTTATTTCACGAGTAAATTTATAATATATAACATAATTCAAAAAATTTGAAATATATATATGATAAAAAGATTATATATAATCAATAAATATAATCACATACTTAATCTACAAATCTAATTAAAATGTAAAAAATTACAGTAAGACCAATAAATATATTATATAACAGCTGAAATGGGAAGATATGGATTTCATCAATCATCTTGAATCATTATTACCATGGTAATCACTATAGAAATTAAAAAATATATTATTAAACCAATAAAAATCTAAGAAAATGAAAATATAACCTTTGGAGTATTTGAAGTGAATATCGAGTGAAAGAATAAAGTGGTATGTATAGTGAGAAATGCGATCATTGAATACTAATACAAATACTGGTTAATATAATTTTTTTCTATTTTATAATCGGTAATTATACTAATTCATAATAAAGTATTGTCTTTTGAAGACCAATTTTTAGAACATGGGAGGGAGTTAGCATCACTGGAGTTCACCCTTGACCAATACCAAGCCAAGATTCAATAATCTAGGTATGAATAAAATATCATTTAGACAAGTTCATGTTTGTGAATATTACCACTCAGTCAATGTTAAGAGACCCACCCCATAAAACTATCATCATCACACAATTTACCCTTAGGACATATACGTCTTTCATAAGGGATTATAAGAAAAGAATTTTGTTACTTAAAGATCAAATTTCTATTTATAAATAAATTAGTTATTCTATAAATCCCAATTTGAGAATTATTTTCATAAAATAAATTTTTAAATAAGAAAAATTTAATAAATTAACTGTTGGATGTAAATAAATCATATTTTTTTAATAAAATATATCAAATTTAATAATAAACTCAAATTTTATGATTGAAATTTATTATAATTAAACAATATCTTAAAACATGATAATTTAAGTATAAATGATAAAATAATTTTATAATATCTATGGAATTTTTTAAAAGTTTTATAAATTAGATTATGTCTTAAAAAGTGTTATTTTTCATTAAATTGGAATCTTTATATATAAAATTTAGAAGTTTTATATTTATAGATTTTTTTGTTAAAATTAATATTATATATGAAATCATCACATTGAAAAAAAATTATGGTTCTTTTTTGATAATTTTATAAATTATTTTATTTTTTAGTGAATATTATAAATGCAGTTTTGAATTTCTAATAAGTTTGATGACTTTATATATTTTTTTCCAAATTATGTAACAACTAATAAACCAAAATCTATGAACTAGGATATTTTATTTTATTAATATTATGTATTTTAAAAAATTTTAATCTGATTTCAAACCTATAAGTGATGTTCCAATGTCCAAAATAGAAAATATGAATTTACTGACATTATTTTGTGGAAAATATACATTTTTGGGTCAAATGAAGTATTAAAAATTTGTTTTCAGTTTTCATGGATAAAAATATCATAAAATGTGACTGAAAAGTCAAAACCATAAGAAATAATCATGGTTAAGATAATCATTTTTCCTTTTCCACAACCATGATTTCTAAGACCTGTATTTGCTAATTATTAAATATTTCGTCCAATTTTTCTATAAATACTAACCTTTTTAACCCTTACACTTCAATAACAATATATCTTAAATGAAGATTTTGTCATTTTTTCCTCCAATGGATACCCTAAGGTTTTCTTAATCACAAAAATATCCAATCCCAAATATTGGGGAGAAACTCTTGAAGATAAGGGAATTATCATCCTCTTATTTTTTCCAATCAATAATTACTTTTACTCCCACGGAGCCCCCAAGGTTTTTCTTATTGTACCCTTAATGTTAAAATAATTTGTTATCAATTTGAGGCATAATTTGTCACTCTTTTTTTCAATATCCACATTTTATACCCATTATGTTGTTGTATTTACTTATGAATTTCAAAATTTTACATTATAAATTCATATATTGTTAACACCAAAGAAATTTATTTATTCATATATATTAAACTATATGTTAATATAAATTATTTTTATAGTGATTTATATATATAACCCACATTTCCTTTATACGTGTTATGAATTTTGTAATGATCATGTCTTTTAATATATATATATATATATGATAATTATAATAATTTTTTTCTTTATTCCCCTCAAGTTATTAAAGAGGTGAATTGTTATGATCTATATAGATCAAATTAATTCATACGTATGAAGGGTGTTCCTTAATATCGATCCAATTCATTGGGTAATAGATTACTCTCTTGATATCATATGTTTTATGATACCTTGGGGATTGACCTTGGAAATTTTTATTTAGGACACATTGGTTATAAAACTTAGTGATATACTTTATAATTTTTTTAATATTTTATCTAAATTTAAATGTAATTATTTAGGTTAATTTTATTATTATACATCTGATGTTCTTTTGACCATGATAAATTTTTATAACTCATAATTATATTTATATTCCTCATCATAACATGCTAAATTTTCCCATGCTTATTCCCTTACTATGATCATGATCAACCATTTCCTTATATGTGTGTCCCTATGATATGAGTTACATTAAAAGTAACACAAGGTTAACCCATAAATAATTATTTCACATGTATTAAAATAATTTTAAATTATATCATTTTTTATGTACCAAATTTAGAATAAACTAAACATTAAAATATCCTAGGTTTTTATCACTAACAAAATGTTTTTTAAAAAAAAAAGGATGGATTCTATAATTTTTAAATGATAAAAAATTTATAGATAATTATTTAAAAATAGGTAAAACATGTTATGAGTTATTGAATGAGTTATATTAAATTTCCATTACATGAGAAATTTAATACTTTCTGTCCATACAAACCCCTCAAAAAAAGAAATGTATATTTCTATCTCTATTTAAGTATGATAAATAAATTTTAAAGAAATTTGAAATTGATGATTTAAATCACGTTTCCACATAATTTTCACTGGGAACAATTTTTTCAAAAAATTTAGACAAAAAAGACGTATATCCAAAAGTGTTTTAAAATTTGGTTTAAGATTATTAAATCTAAAAGAATTAAAGCCCGATATAATATTTTTTTATACTTTTTTTTCTAAAAATAAAACATTTGAAAGTAATATCATCTCATGTTCAAAATTAATATTCTCTGATATATTATATAATAAAAGATTTAGGGTTGAAATATAATAGTTTGGGAGTTATTGATCTATTTGGTTAAAAAAATAAATATTTGAAAGGAACTATAGATGATTGAAAATCCATATCTAGATGAGTGTTTTTTAGTAAAAGGATTATTATTTGGAATACAATTTAATAATATTCAGTGAATCATAGTATATTAGAATCTGAGTATGTTTTTTCAACTCAAATTATAAGACTAATTATGTGGTTTATGAAATAGTTGGAAGAATTTTTTGGTGACGTGAAATTTCCCATTTTCTTGGGTTATATGAATGAAAGAGATATAAATCTCACAAAAAAATGTTACATTCCCACTCCATTTAAATTGAAATAAAACAACAATTAATCCAAGAGAATGTGGAAGATAATAAACTAATGATTATGTTTGTTCATGCAACGGACCTAGTTGTCGATATCTTCAAACAAATATTTTTTAGAAAAACATTTCACACGATGAAGATGATAATGGGTGTTCAACTTCCATCTCACATCCCCTCAAAATCATATCATTGGAAAATTTTGTTGAAGGGGTGATTTTTTTAACATAAATTAATCTATAAGAAGTTGTTTTAATTTTTTTTTGGGAAAACATGTACTTAGGGGGAGCACATAAAAGGGGTATGTTGTGACTTCAGTATATGTGAAATGGTTTAAAATTTTTTGGAAGTGGATGATGGAAATAGTTTTCTTGTAGGTTGATGTTTTTTTGTAATTAGAATTACAATTGAATAAATAATTATTTCTTAAGAGGTGCATGAATTTTTTTAAGTAACAAGTTATAGACATATTAATATTTCTGATCAATGATTGATGTTTTCTAGACTAATTTCACCCAAATTGGAATATATATTTTTTCATATATAATTCATTATATGGAATAATAAGTTCAAGAAGTTTGTGATCCATGGTTGAGAAAAATCAAACAGGTGTGGTTCTTTGGTCTCTGTTAGTGCATGTGTTGAAAATAAGTTACAAGTTGATATGAAATATTTTCAGAATGTTTATTCATTTTTTCCAAAGAATAAATCATCCGTAAAATTTTTATGTTCTCTATTAATGTTTATCTTGTAAATATGTTATCATATTATGAAGATTACATAATATTTTATAGGCTTAGTCCATTGGATAATGGTAATTTGACTGAGGGTATTATATTTTTTATAGAAAGTTTATCATATGATTGTCTTTATTTTCATCAGACAAGGGGTTTTTGTGAAGAAAATCTATTGATGATTTTTGATTATTAATGTTTCTAACATCATGAGTTATGAAATATCTCACGATATAAACATATTTATAAGGGGGGATAATATCATTTTATGTGTAAATTTGATACTATGATTTCTTGAGAAATATTACCAGAAATAATAAATTTGATAAAGGTTTGGATCTATGATGTTTCTTATAGTGTTTTTTAAGAGTTTATTGGAATTAAATGTAAAGGCAAAACATACTTTTACATGTTAGGTAATGTTTGTTATGCATGTTTTGTAAGGGTAACACCCAGTTTCCAAAATTCTACATAAGGGTATATGTGATACTATAATGTTTCTTTTCAATGTTCATGAAGTATTCCAAATAGTTTAATGTTGTTAAAGTATAATGGGAAGATGTTAAGGAACATAATTTCACAATGTCTAATATTAAAAACCTCAATCAAATGAAGTCCAATCAGATGAATACCATCAAAGGATATACTCTAATATCATTTATATTTTTCTATTTGATAATCCCTTTTACATTTTCTATCACATTGACATGTATTATTTTTATGAGGGTAGTTATTATCAGATGACTTTTCATAACACTCTATGTCATCAGAAATAAAATTTTGGTTAAATTAATTAGAATAATTGTTTTTATAATGTTCATTGGTCAAATAATGGAGTTTAAAGAAAATGGATGAATCATTTTGATGTAGTTCATTAAATGATGGACGTGTCTGGGTGAATACTTCCATGATGTCACTATAATGTAGTAAATGAAAATCGGGAAAATTCTCATCAAATAGAAAAGTTTCTAAAATGTTTTAAAAATATTAATGAATTGTATAATGAATTATGTTTTTATTAAGGTTTGATAAAGATATCAAATGTCATGATGTTGAGAATATCATTCAATATTCCATATAAAATGATTAAGGGCCACAATTATTTCAATGGGTTAGAAGGTTTAATGATGTTCCATAACTCTATGGTTAAGTATATTTGATGAAAGTCAATGGTATCATGTTTTCTTGAAGTTACAAATAAAATCTATAATACGTGAGAAGAATTTCATGAAATTGTTTTGAATGATATATTTTATTTTTTAGTTTACCATGAGTTGGAAAATAAAATAGAGTTCCCACCATCGATGCATAAAGTTCCAATATATAAAGGGGATGTTCGTACACACTATAAAACAAGAATAATTATATGATTATAAGTGAGAAGAAGTGTTGAATAAGAGGATAATTGATTGGATATATGCTGTGAAGAATCATCAAATAGACATATACCAGACATAGATTTAAAATTAATCGGTATTATACATTCAATGTTTAGAAATGAATGGATGAAGTGTTTTTAGAGAAAATAATTTTTTTTAATGTTTTATTAGTTGAATTATTTTTAAAGAGTTTTCATAATTATTGGTATTAGATAGAATATATTTTAGTGTTGAGAAGATGAAAAATTGGCCAACAGATTTTAATCTACACAAATTCCCAAAACATACATAACCAAGTAGATATTAGATGAGGAAAACATGTTGGAAACAACCTATAGACCTCAAATAGACTAATGAAATTTATTATGAACTATTAGTCTCGAAATTGATGAAATAATTTCAAAAACGGAATTTGAAAATAAGTTCAATTATCATGATCATAATATACTCAATATTATTGTTGAAAGTGTCTAATAGTTTTTAAAATAATCATTGGTACATATTATATCTGCGCATTGAGATCAAAAAAATGTTTTTGATTATTATGAAACAGATGTTTAAGTATATTCTATTCTTTTTATTACCACATATAAAGGATTATTATATAGTGGGTTGTGGGGATATTTTGTTACTTACAAATGATGCCAATGAATGTGTACTCATATTGAGTAGAGAACCTTGTAAATAGTTATGTTCTTATGGTTGTGGCATTTTTCATCTAATTGAGATTTATTTGGTAGGTGGAAAATATATTTTCATAAGAAATAAAAACATAAAAAGAAAATATAAATGATTCACCCCTCCCCCTTGCAGTGGGAAAACATATCTGAATGAGTCCATTCTAAAGTGAGTTATGGTAATGTATATATTTCCTACATATAAATATTTTTTAAAATATTTCAATAATGATTGCATTTATGATTTAATGCTATATAATGTTCATTTATAAACATTTTTACATTTTTTTTAAATTAGCGTCTTTAAGATTTTCTGAATAAGTGTGGTTTTACAGTTGTATAAATTCATTTAATGAATGTTTTTTAACATATACAATATAATCATATTATAAATTTTGGTCATTTTTTATATTATAATAAAACATGATAAAAATGTAACATTAATTTCTAAAGAAAATAAAACCTCGTCTATTCTCGAAATATTTCATTTATAACAGTTTTTGAAGGAAAATGTCATTTCATCATGTTTTAACATGAAAATGGACAGTGTTGTGCTTATGAGAACAAGTGTCTTTTAAATTGAATTATAATTAACATTTGTAATCATACACTATTTTTAATGATATAATACTTGATAATTATAGATGATGATGGGTATTACTTATATTTCTCATAAAAGTAGGTGACCCAAATATCGCTCTCTAGTCCCTTATGTAATGACATTGTCTTCAAACGTGAAAAATTCTGGAGATAATCAAGTAGGTTAATCCAATGGAATTATCAGAGAATTATTTATTTTAACATAGTAAATATAAGTGAAAAAAAGTTATAAATATAATCCTCTATGATACATATTTCAGGTTTGTTGAGGGTTTTTATTGATTTTTTTTTTCACAAGAGAAATCAATTTTGGAATATTTAAATATGAAATAATTTACTTTAATGGGAAATTTCTATTAGTTATAATTCTTATCACGATTCTGTCATGGTATACATATTATACATAATTTTGTTTATGTGTATTCCTTAAAATTATAGTTATATTGAATTTATGGAAATATTTTGTTTAAGATATCAATGTAATAATTTTAAATGGGTAAAAATTTTCATAGGTTTTCATGTTTTCCATAAAATAATTTGATTATAAAAATTTTAGGTTCCTTATTGAGTATTTTATACCAATCTAGTTCTTTGAAATATTTTTATTGGATCTTTGGATGAGTATAAACCATATCAATATAAATCATTCTACTTTTGATTCATCTTAATAACGTAAAAGTGTATTCAATGAAATAATGATATAAAAATTTATTCTTATATTTGTGAAAATAATACACAATATGTGGAAGTGTCCATTTTATATGTATTTTTTTCATGTCATCTGAAATTATTAAGATAAAATATAACTGAATGTAAAAAATATAAAATTTATGGTATTAAATTTATATTTATGGGTTGTAAAATTAATAGTTTTTTATAATAAGAAGCATAAATTATTTTAAAAATTTATTATGTATTCATGTTTCACTTTTTTTCCTCATGAACTCTTCCTAATCTTGTCATATATGTATAAATTTCCTCATTGATTTCATTATTTCACTCCAATGAATTTGTTTCACAATATTTCATTGGTTTATTTTTATCTACTATTATTTCATCATGTGGTTATAAATTTTTTCAATACTTATATTTAATAATCTATTAGCTTATATTTTGTTTGGATATACAGAATATATATCATCATCCCATGAGACTGTAATATAAAATTATTTTATTTATTTTGAATAAAACAATTTCATTCGAACAATGGAATATAAATAAATGTTAGTTTCTTTGTATATATTATCTCATATGAGTTATTATATTGATTCGAATAATGAGTGGAACTATTAGAGATATATAATATTATAAACAAAATACTCCTTCCATAAACTATATTTTTATCCTTCCAATTAGCAATGTCTGAACAATATTGTTTATAATCTCTTAACACCTCTAAATTTCTATGTCCTAATCAAGAGTCCATACATTGAAACATGATGTTTAATTCCATTATTTTAGATATACTCTTCCAATTGGTAATTATTGAGTTGTGTATCATTATCCGGATAGAAGATATAAATTTCCCCACAAATAAATATCTCCAACAACTTTTGATATTAGGTAATTCATTTATATACTTGAGTTTTTAGGTAATAACCTTAACCAGTTCCATCCTATTATTTTTTTCAATAAATAAGATATAATACATTTCTCTATCCATGGTGTTGGTATGATAGGTCTAAAATTTCAATATAAAAAACGTGGGAATATATCTTGTCTTCTATATCTTTAAATTGTAGGTTATTCAAAAAATATTTAATTTCTATAAAGAACCTAGGAATAAGTGTGATCTAATGTAATATCAGAGACATCGAAAAGAACATTATTTTTAGAAATTTAATCTATCATTTTTTATCAAAAATGGACATTTCATATATGTTGTGATTGATTTTATTCTTCATTTGATATTAATAATATATCTTATATATTGATGTGTAAAATATTTCCTTACATGTTATTTCTCTAAAAAATTATTAATCTAATTCTTCTATTGATAATACATAACTTCTCGCTGAACATCACTTCATGTAATGATTTAATTAATTGAAACGCACATAGAATATTTATACTAGAATATTATACCAATTAAAAATTTATATGCATTTGGTCTCTTCTAAATGTTTTATCTCTCCCGAATCCAAAGATCTTCATCTCCCCTATATTGATACAATGAATAACTCCATAATTATGAAATGTTAACCCTTTGATATGATAATTATTTATCATCATTTGTAAAGTGATATAGTTATCCTGAATCCTTGTTCTGGATCAATTTGTTAAATTTGAGGAAACATTGGTTTCATTGGCTTTATCTTATTTCCCTTTCTTGGTCCATATCGATTTCTTATTTGTCTTAATTGGGGAATGAACCTCTTTTACTACTAACTCTATTTCTTATTCCTCATCTAGCATGGTTGTATATAAATTATTTCTTTTTGGTATTATTATGATTCTTCTAAAATCTCCTTCCCACTTCCCTGAGTCTCCATTGGCACCGTTATTTCCTCCTTTATAGAAAATTAAATTCCTTTCGATGAAAAATCATCACAAAAAAAGTAATTAACATTAAGAGAATATCAAGAGTAAGGAAATATTCCAATTTTATTCAAAATATATGAATTGGATTACATATGTGGAACATATATACTATGTATATCCCTTATTTCCACAATAATAACATAAGATGTCGGGTAATTTTTTTTTTACTTATTTATTCCTCTTATGCACTATAAATTATTTTGAGTGTTTCCATAATCAACATCATTATGATATATGAGTTTTTACAGTTTATATTAACCAAAATGTATTTTTTCTTAAGCATTAAGTTGAATTACATCTCGGAAAATAACATTTTTATCAGGATATTATATAAAAACGTCCATAAATACTTTAAATCCTTATAAAATCAAGTATAATTTGTTTATACTTGTTGTATATAGTAATTCATTATAATAAAAAATCTTCGACAACATCTTGAATTAAGGTTCATTTTATTCTATGATTTTGACTCATTTATTCATTTAGTTGGTCAAGACATAAATAATATTATCATTTTCTTAAATGTTGAGACAAAACACAGAACAATTCTCAATGTTTTAGTAATTTCATATTTGGATTAATTTAATCTCAGTAATGAATTATTACTTATCTTATTTATTTGGATTCATATAGTTTTGGGAGTCAAATAACACTGAATTATTATTCATTTTTTATCATTACAAATATAAATTACTTATATAGTAACCACATTTTCAGGTTTAAGGTCAACCCATACTATGAATATTAAAAAAATATAATCATTTTCTTATAATAGTGTCTTGTTTATAATAGCAACAATAACATATAAATTAATAAATATATAGTACCCAACCACCTCCTATTATATCTCCTATATGATCTTGTCTTCTAGATATGTATAGTTCTTTTTATTGAACAAATTGAATTACAGATTATTATTTTTTGTTTATATATTTGTATGATTTATTCATAGGTTATTATTCTTCATTATCACCCCAATTTTTTATGGGAACCTCGTAGTATGATAGTCCACTTTTCTATATCAGAAAAAAGAATGTGGAATAATTAATTTGAATAACTTATTTTCTATTCTATTTTTAGGGTATTATAATATCATTTCATTATAATTTAAATATTAATGGGATCTCCCTTTGTTAAATTTCTCAAAATTTATTTTAATTATACATCATGATATTAATCTTTTGGCGTTGAATCATTTTCATAGTTCCTCACCTTGAATGTAATTAAATTTATATAGATAAAATAAAACATCAATTACTTTGGATATTTAAATTCGAGCACTATTAATTTTATGATAACACAAATAGGTAATATTCTCGTGATTTATTTTAAAAAACATTCATCAATGATATCTCTATGTCCTTATATGTATTTTACACAAATGTTTTTCTGATTAAATAACACTTCATCTATCAAATTATGGTTCATTCTATGATCTTAATATATTTTCCAAAAAACATATAGATACTATTCTAAATAATTTGAATCATATTCATAAATAATGAGAACCTTCTCACACATATAATGTGAGGTTTAATATAACATCACATTTATATAGACAAAGTTGGCCAAAGCTCAAATTTGTGCATCAATTGAGTTGGTGTCATTATTTAATTCTTTACGATCCATTTCAAAAAATCATCCACTATTAATGAATTTTAATATAAATATGTTGAAAATTACTATCGTCAAAGATTGGGATTCTCATTAGATTGAAAACTACTAGAATCACTTCTCATGGAGAGAGAAATTCTATATAATTCATTTACTCTGATATCATATGTGGGTTCAAAATAAGGCTCGATAAAATAAGGTGGGAGAGGTATCTGAGAATTATAAATAGTGATACTCGACCATTCCTAATATTCATGCCACATTTTAAATCAGGATTCCTATCACTTCATCATAGTTAGTATAGGGAGATAGTGAAATAAATAAAAGAAAGACATGTATTTTCAGGGTTTACCAAAATTGTTCTTATCTAATTAGGCTTCATGAAAATGTTCCTATGAACATAAAAAACTAAATATTACTCCTATTAATTAAAAATATAGATAAAAAAATAATTTTTTTATAAACGTTATATGATTTAAAGAACTCAGTCCTAATAATATAGGGTAGTACACACAAATCCTCTTATTGTTATTATTCTTTTAAAAAAGATTGACTAATAATGCACATGATATGGTGTATCAATTACTATCCATTTCCATTCCATGATGTAAACTAATAAACCATTATAATGAAGGTATATAAATCCTTCTTTTCTCCCCCTTCATAAAAAATATAGGATATCCTTTGTTAAGATCTTTTCCCCATCCCATATTTTATGAATATGTCTCTCTTATCTAGAAATGGGGATTAAAACCCCCAAAAAATACATGAAATTTTATTTAAAATTTATAAATAACTTAATCTATAACCAATTCCATCAAAAATAATCTTTTATCTCTATCATTTTTACACTCTTAAACCATGCTAAAAATCATGGGGATATTCCACTATTAACTAAAAATTGGTTCATAGAGTGTAGTGTTGACTAGATCACAAGACGAATTTCTAACCCTTGTAATGAAGGATAGGATAACATTGGGATATACATGATACAAATAGGGGAGGGTGAATTAGTTTTGGGATCTTTTCAACTATTGTAAATATTATCCCATTTCCTCTCAGATTTTTTAGAATCAAGATTCAACTATTCTATTTTCATTATCATATTCAAGTTTATCAAAAAAAATGTAATTAGGGAAAATGATATTCTTTAAAGGATTAATACCCTAAAATAGTACACAGTCCTTTCATATATAAATATTATTAGTACATTGATTTTACCCAATAATATGACATAGAAAATATAATTTTTTGGAAATAATTTTTTTTACACATGTGGGAGTCCCTACACATTTAGAGGTGGATAAGAACAACACTATTTCCATTATTGATGAAATACTCTTCCAACATGTAACTCATTGTTTTTTCATTATACTACCAATAAATACATTCTTTACCTTTAATATTTTTTTACCATGTAACACCCAATCATTATTCCACCTGTTTAGAATTATGATGAATGGTATAGTGCTTCTTTATTTCTCACGTCATTTTTCTTCAATTTGTTACTTACACAGTAGCACAAAATAAAATACCTCACTTATTATTTCCTCCATCTAGAACCTATCAATAATATAATATACATGATCCTGTCTCTCTAATATAGTATATTTTATAGTGTTGTTTTGAGTATAGTTTGATAGTTCCTTATTTCCCCCTTCAAACAGAAAACAGAGAGCTTCTCCCTCATCGACATCTTTGTCCATCCAAAAATTATCCATCCGAATATTCTTTCTGATATTCGATATCCTATATTTATCTTTGGTTATGATACTTTTGGGTATATATTTTACATTCACTTATATTGTTCTTCTTCATTCTTTTCACTTGATCTAGAGATTGTCCATCTAATATATTTTTCTAGTATCCAATGATATATCTGGATTTTTTTCTCTAAAAAATATTTACATAAATCAAAATACACCTCACACTTGATGGCTAGAACATTCTTAGGGAAATTACATAGAAAATCACTTTTAAATATTTATGAATACTCTTCTACGCATTCTCTTTACTATTGCAACCCTTTGTATAGGTTCACTTATTTGTGTAAGCGTGTGAACTCAAATATGTTTTCATTCCAAAATAAAACATTAATTTAAAACAGAATGATCATTTTTATTTCACTGGGACACATACCAATTATTATTTATCATTTAAGATTTTAGATAAATTTCTCAAACATCTACAAAATTTCTACAGTCACAAACACCATTTTTTATTATTGTAATGTTGAACAAGATAATTAGCATCCCCAGAAAAAATAATATTACAAATTTTATAAATTTAATGAAATAATCTATTTGAAAAACCTTTATTATTATTTTTCATTTTTATATAACATTGATTACTATTCCATCTTATCTATTTATAACCATATCTAAATATTTTAAAAGAACTTTTCTTTGTCTGATAACATTCTTCAATAAAATATTTATCTTTCTAATATATTTATTAAATATTCTATTTGAATGTTCATTAAAAATACATTTATATGGGTAGTACTCAATCCATTAGGTTCATATAAGTTTGATAGTTTTCCTTCATCCATTGATCCCATACAGATCTTCTGAATTCCTTCTATATATTAAATTTGAAAAACTTTTTGAAATGACATTGTCATATTCAGTCTAATATCTTTATACAACATTATTGTTGATATCATCCAGAAACATATATCGGATGGAATGTATTCGTAAACCATAGAAACCTCTTTCTGATCAATGTGAATGGAATATTTTTTTATGATGGTTACTCAAAAAATATGTTTCTACTAAAATCATGTGGAAAATTCTATTTCATAACTCAGCTAGAAATCATTTGTCTAATACTACATCTTAGAATAATCTGTCTGGTGTAACATATTTCAATCATCCTTATGAGGAAATCATAATTTTTTATCCAATTCACATTCATCAAAAAAATCGTTTTTCATTCATTGAAATTCCTTTAATTTTTCAGATATATTTTATTTGATAGTTCTTCATCATACAGGGTAGATCAAATATCTTCGTATCACAATTCACATTAAAACATAAAAATTCATACAGTGTGTATGATAATTAATTTTTATAATCTTTATATATATAAATATTTTTCTATCCATTTTCATCATCTTCATTAGTTCCTTTCAACTTGACATATTCATCTATGTATATTCTAATGGAATTTGAATAGCTCTTATTCTAAATTACAATCAACTCTTTATGATATTTGGAAACCTGATTTCCACCATAATTAAATATAAACATTTCTCAATATCTCCTAAATATCCTATTTCAACATTTTTTATTAAACACCATATTCAATAATTTTCACATCAAATAAATTAAATCCTAAATAAAAAACTATTGGATTTGTGATATTTTAGAAGTGCAGAACACTTCACATAGTATCATCTAAATATTTCTTTCTGATTATTTGAATGTTGTTTTAAATAAGAATATTATAATTTAAAATTTTATTTACACTAATTTCATTCATTTTTTCTAGTCTGTTCAACCCTTAAATATTATTACAAATATTCCATCAGTTGTATTAAAATCTTTTATTTATTATCTTAGACAATAAATCTTGTTCTATTAGATGGATACATTATCTGATGGCATGGTTTTGAAACCACTATATGCTATCCTTGGTCTAATTAACTTCTTCTGATCACCTCAGTCCACAAGCCTCTATATATTATCTTTACAATAATTGTGTAGTTTTTCATTAGTAAAACTACATTTATTTAACTTTATTTCCCATGTAAATTAGACTTTCAAATTACATAATGATTTTTTTCATCTTATCTATATTTAAAATGAAACACCTTAAAGAAAAATTCATAATGTTGATTGCAAACATGATTATCAAAAAATCAAGAACATATATCTGACATGAGGAACAAATGATGAATTATCCTATATAAACTCAATGTATTTTAATTAAATTCCAAAACATAATAATTTTTAAGTACTTTTTCCAACATTTATCAAAAATTTTACCACATCAACATCATTTCCGGGCATAAATACTAGAAACAAAATTTCTAGAACTTATTTAAAACTTCATTAACAAATTGAAATCTGTGAATTATTTCTATTTCATTGAAAACCAAAAATATCTATTGAAAAAAATACATCACAAAAATAGACACAAATTATTATTAATAATATCCCAGTTTTTATTTTTTATAAATAACTTCAATGTACATTCCAAATGAATATTTTAATACATGAGTCTTAGTATTATTTTTTCTTCTAACATTATCTCCACCTTTGTTTTTATAAATAGTTAATTTACTTATCTACCCCTTATAGAAAAAATTCAAAGTTAATAGGAATATAATATTAATTCATACTTAAGAAGTGCTTTAGTGATTATTTCACTATAATTCTATAGGATCTTGGCTTATTGTAGAATAGAAGAGGATTTTATTTGGTCAATTTTGTATTTCACAATTCAACTGATATTGATATATCATTAAATTAGCACTCATAACCTTGAAATAAAGGGTTTTAAATTATTTTTCTAGTACAGAGATATGAATTTATTTTAGAAATATCAACCTTAAACTCTTTCACTCACTTCAAAATAATAGATAAAAAAATTAATTGAAACCATCAAGATATGTGGCCATAGATCACTTCTATACATCCAATTTTTATTTTTAATTGATTACCACAATTACCCCCTTTGTGTTTTTTTGTTATTTCTGTATACAAGGTTGATAAAATAAATAACATACCTTCTTCAATGACATAATCTTCAATTACATTTTAAAATGATTAGATTTTTATGATATTGAAATTCTCGAGGCATTTATAACTTTGTCAAAATGATTGTCCCTACAGGGAGTTTTTTTATTAAAATATTTATAATTTTGACTCTCATTAATATATATTTCATAGGAATTATATTTTGAGAATCCTCAATAATTTATATTTCATATGTGGTTATCCAAACTTTTGAAAATTTATAATAATTCATCAAGGATGATGCCTTCAGAATTTTTTTTTATTTTCAAATATGTGAAATTCCATAGTGGAATCATCATTATCCATATTAACCAAGTTTGTTAGCCTTTAAACCTAATCAAGTACCCATTAGATTATATGCCTCACCATAAATTACATATTTTGAGTGAGAAAACATAAATTCAATTTCAAGGTAAAATGGGGGATCTTCCTTTCTTCTTTAAATCAAATAATTAGTCTGAGATGTTCTTCTCAAACAGGTTGCTACATTTCCCTTATTATTTATGCTGGTACATCTAAAATTCAATTATAATTAAGGTTGTATGGATCATAAAAATTCTAAAATTTATTTTTGTGTGAAACCTCATTCTCCATGAGCATTTAAATAAATTATATCTCTTAGTGAAACTTTCAACATCTTAATGAACATTTATTACGATAGAATTATTAATGTTTTTTCCTAGTCTGTCATTTCGTGCTTCACCTCACACAAATAACTTCTTTATCTTCATTTGGAATTTTTTCTTATCATTTGGAAATATACTGTTCTTGTGATTATTCAATTTTACTCTTTATTTCCAATTCTTCTGTAGAAATTGCTATTAGGAACATTGGATGTGAGTTTGTATTTTCCACATGGCTTCTTCTAAGTGTTATATATATTATTTTTTTTGGGTGCAACATATTTCTTCAACATCTTGGATTTGTAATCCATGTTATTTTAATATTTTTTACTATGAAATATTAATGGAATAATTTTGGTTAGAACATTATTCTTCTTACTTCATTGGGATGATTCTTCTTTATTAACCATATTATAGGGTCAATTTCTAATCATATTTTGATTCATGTTAATTTGAGAATATTAAAACCATATTACCACTATATTATCCAACATCACTGGTATTTTAAAAATTTATAAAATCTTTATAAGTTTTCCAAATTTTCTTATAATATGAATATTGCATATTTATCATCATCTGTATCCCCCTTGGAAAGGTCCTCTTTAATTATTTTAAATTTTTATGTTTCTAACAATAATATGATGAACAATGGCTGAATCTATTTCAATAAAAACACTAATAACAAAATATTTGATTTGTTATAACTTCTATAGTATTATTTTTGGTATTATTTATTAAATTTTGGTATATTTATAGGGAAAAACATCCAGAAACTTTTTATTATCCACCCTAATCATGGTGGTATATTAATTATTTACTTTATTCATCCATACATATAAATATTTTTTTTCCAAAATAGACAATTTATGAAAACAAAATTAGAAAAATTGTTACATTATAGTATGGATGTTACCTCTTTTTCAACACTTTCCCAAGATATATCATTAAATTATATCATGATATTATAATCAAAACATAGAGGTATTTCAAACCTATAATCTTACAATATAAATGATTAGTAAAAAAAACTATCCCATTATTTTTTGAAGTATCAATATGTGTCATATCAAGTTTTTAAAAATAAATTTTTAACTCTAGACTTTTCATATTGATGGATTTTTATGATCTTCAATCATAATCACATTATTTTCACAAACACTATTCATTTATTCTGCTTCATCTTCACAAAACATAACATTGTTTTCTAATAAAAATTCATTTCCCTTGATTTTATTATATTTACCTTTTAGTTGTGAAGCCCTGAGATCAGTGCTATTTTTTTACATTTACTCATGTGTATGAAACTTTTATTCTTGAGTCTTATTGACTCCATCAATATCTTTAAATTATTTGATCCCTTTAAGGAACATTAATCAAGTTATACCTATCCTTATTTAATATATTAAACCTTTTTGGAGGGATTTAAATATACTAGAAGGTTTTCATACAAAACCATATCCATATTATCTTCTTCTTCATCTAGTTGGTTGATTTATTCCTGAATAATTTAAAAGTATCAACAAATAAGAGAATATATATATTTGGGAACACAATTAAAAATACATATTAATCTCTGAACTGTTATATATTGATATGTTATAGAGTTATCATCAACAAAACTATTTATAAGATATTCTATTTAGGGATATATTGTTCCAGAATTTTTACATAGCTCCAGATTAATCATCATACTTGAGGTAGAAATATTTTTGTTCTTTCTGGTGTAAAAATTAGCCACCATCTATTCACTTTCTATACTGAAATACATATATTTTTATCATGTCATGGAGAAACTGATACTACCCCTAATTTTGAAAAGATAGATAACTTCTTATGCTTTTTTTCTCACTATTTCTTCACTTCATAATGGTCTTGGTAAAAATAAAAATATTCTATAAGATAAGTAGATATTCAAAAAAATATACTCCATTGATGAAACAGGAAAGAAAATAAAATATTAAAAAGTGAATAATTTCAATATAGATAGTAAAAGAGATGTGAAAACATTCCTTGATAGTAATTATTAAGACTTTTTTGGAATATTATAAATATTCAGAGTTGGGGTGAATCATAGTTGGGAACTTTTTCCACTTTTATAAAATTTTATCTCTTTACTACATAGACATGTTAGAATCTTGATTCTTATATATTATTTTCCACATAATATAAATTTATATGAATAAAAATAAATATGGAACAAGGTATTTTACATGGTTTACTAATAAAAAATAGTATATATTCCTCATCATATATCGTGATGTCCAATACCTAGATTATATACTATAATATGAGACCATAAATATAGTGGTTTATCATAAAAAAATATCTATACACATGTAGGACCCTCCATATTATATGGAGGGATAAATAAAATCATATTACCTTGATTGATGATGGTATTATTTAACTTTTACATTCTTAGTAGTAATTTATACTATCAATTAATATACTACTAACCATGATTATTAAAGTAATACATAACAATGATAATATTTTTCACATGCTGATAATTTTAATGGATATCACAATGTTGTTTTCTACTTTACATATATCTTTTTTATATTGATACTTTCAAAACGATAAAAAAAGAGATGTTACCACTTCCTCATTCCAATATATGAAACCTATCCATATTTCCCTATATCATAAATTATATATTTCATCGAGTATATACAGTGATGTAAGTTCATTGACCATTTATATATCCTTATTCTTGTTTATTTACTATTATAAACAGAAAGCTACTCTCTTTTACTCTTATTATTCTGTATGGAAATTATCTATATGAATATTTAACCTATTATCTGATATTCCTATTAAGCTGCGTTTTATTTGGTGATAGTTTTCCCATTCCCATATCTTCTTATTCCACATTTATATTAATTCATTTTGTTATTTTCCCATTAATAGCTATATCTAGTACCACTACTAACTCTCACACTTTTTCTCTTGAAAACATTGACCCAAATAACAATATCTATAACACATGATCATTAATTATTTCATATTGAAATAAATTAATGATTTTAATATTCCATGTGTATGAATATTTTTCAACACATTATTTATATTATTAAAACTATATATGGTGGTTAAATTCTATGGTTAAGCATAAGAAATAAAATATGTTTTCCATAAATTCCCAAGATTAAATTTCTAACACCCCACTCATTAAGATATCAATAGAAATGTTCATGATTCTTCTAGAATATTAAATGTGGTAAAAATATTTCTAGAAAGTCTTTAAAATTACTATAATAAAAAACAATATTCATGATTATGTAATTTCAAATCATCATCTCATCATGACCATAATCAGTATATTTGGAATCATTATAATTTTATTCAAAGAAATTATCTGGATTGTCTTTATAATAGGTCTTTCATCTAGTTAAACCTTTTTCCAATATTCCCTAATAGATTTTATGGAAAAAATCAGAATAGTTTTAAAATAATTTTCAATGATTGATGGATTTATTAATTTTTTTTTTCAGATCTTATCTTTTCTAATGACTATATTTAACCATGCATTTTAAATATTATTCAGGGTATATTCATTGGGGTGTTTCTTTACCCATTGGGTTCATAGATGTTTGATAGTTTTCTATAGTGTATTTAATATTCAAAGATTTGATCAACTTATTATGTATATAGAATGTTTAAAACATCATCATATGATTTTATAATACTCAGTTCAATGTATTTGTTACACTTTCCTACTGAAAACATATAAACAAATATGTTTTTCATAATCTATTTGGAAACCTCAAAAAACTATATCTAATATAATTGCATTGAAACTTTTATCTGATTAAGGTTACTCAGAAATCATTGTCTAATAAAATCTTATGGAAACTTCTGTTTGATGCCCCATCTAAAATTATTGCTTTTGGGATACTCATCTTTCTGATGAAGACTTCTTCAATCATCAGACTTCCTAGAATCTATTAAAATTTATTCTTCCTGATAGTTCATTATCCATTGGACTCTAACTAAATGTATTCATACCACAATACTCTTTACCACTTTGAAAAATCATTCGAAATTTAAGATACTTTTTTGATATAAATTTTACTTTCAAAAATATACCTCTATTCATTTAGAACTTCTCCAAAACTACATTGAAACATAGCATATTAATATTTTTTAAAGTTCAACAATTTAACATAGTAAAAATATTATTCAGAAACTCAATCATCTCATCATAATATTATGTAACAAGACATCTACTACAATTAAATCATAATATTTCAAAGTCACTTTTTAATCTTCCATTTTGAATTAGAAGATTAAACTCTCCTTCAGAGACTTTTCAATTTGACAAAAAATAAAAGTGTGAAACAAAGCCTCAAGGATTTGTATGATTATATAAATGCTGAAAAATTCACTTATAATCTTCCAAAATTATATGTCTTCTTGGTGTATGTCTATTGTAACCAAGAATGTCATCAATTGAAAATTTATTCCTACTTATTTATCTATTATACCAAATATGTTCAACCCTTTAATTTTAATTCGAATTTTTGTTTGGTGTCCTCCTAAGATGTTCTCTGTTATTTTTGACATTAATACATGGTCAATACAATGGACACTGTATCTGATGGTGTTGTTTGGAAAACCCCATCTACTAACTTTGGTCTAATTGAATTTATTTGATATACACAATCCAGTGGACTCTATATTTTTGTTTTGTTATCTATTTATCAATGATTCTTATTAATCCTTGATAAAATTTTCTTCACTGCCTATATCTATTAGAATTTAAAAAAATCATTAATATTATTTATTCAATTTTCATGAAATCTTTTTTTAAACTCTTTAAGAGAGATATCACAATATTGATTACAAACATGGCTCTATAAACATGAAAAAATTTTTAGATATATGAAGATCAAATAAAAATCTTCAAAAATATAGTCATTTTATTTAGAATTAAATACATAATAAAATATGATTTGGGAACTTTTTCGAATCAATATAAATATTGTTACCACATCAAATTTTTTACCATGATTTGATACTATAGTTAGAATTAAAAAAATATACTCTTTTTATCTTATTTAACCTTTAAATAAAATGAATCCATTATATTTGATTAAAGAACATTAAAAACAAATAACAACCATTGAGAAAAATATAACTAACACACAATGGTGTATCAATATTGAAATATAGAGGAGAACTGCAGTCATGTATCTAAAATGCATCCCTCATTTTTACTGAAGTGGTTTGGATCCTATATCATGAGCATTGATATTAGAATATTATATGAAGACCCATCCCACTAATAATTATTTTTCTCTCATTGGAATGATATCTAATAATTTTTTCCCATAGGGATCACTACACATCATAGACAAAATACTTGTGATGAGAAGTAACCATAGGATATTTATATTATATCATAAAAATATACCTCATCCTATGAATAAATGTCTCCACACATAGGGATCATGTGTGGAATAAAAAATGTGTCCAATTTAGAAAAAAACATTGTACCAACCTACTGATGCGAAAGTTGGAAAAATCTTGTTGAAAAATCATTAACAACACTCACATCCTATATCCAACAATGATTGGTGAATATTTCAAACAACATATTAAATACATAATGATTATATTTATCAAGATAGTATGTGTGGGGTACTATTATTTAATATATAATGATAATGTCACTATGAATTAGATGTGGGTAATAATTATGATTACCACATTTAATTGTTATAAATGGAAACAAATCTAGAGAATCTAATTTTCTAATTTATTCTCCCTTTTTTGTGTTAAGATTATTATAGTTATGTTCCTTAATGTACTCATGTTGATTTGATTCAAGATTTAATTTGAATGAATCATCACATACATGAGATTATTATAAAACCATTTATTTCACTAATGGAATTAAAGTTATTTGAGGTGGGATCCCATCGCAAATAGTCATTTGTGACTCGGACCCTTCGTAAATAGCCCATTGCAGAAAATTACAGTGAAAATACATTATTTTTATAATGGGACCATCTTAAATAAGCATTTGATTCTATACATTATATATCGATCAAACTTTTACAACGAGCTCATCATAAATAGTATTTGCGACGGGTAAGTTTCCCATCGTAAATAAAAACCAGATTATATACATTATATATATAATGACTTTTTGCGACGGGTTGGTCGCAAATAGTATTTGCGACGGACCTCCATCCCATCGCAAATACTAATAATAAAAAAGTATATTTATATTATTTGCAACGGGATCCCATCACAAAAGGTACCGTAAAAAATACTAAACATAATAAAAAATTAATAAAATTATAATTAATGAAAAAATTATTATAAAAAACCACTGAAAAAGTTCCCACCACAAATACTAAACATAATAAAAAAATAAAAAAATTATGATTAATGAAAAAATTATATTTAAAAAAATAATAAAATTAAGATTAATAAAAAAATTATATTATTATTATAATTAAAATAGTAAAATTATAAAAAATTATAAAAATTGTCAATATTAGGAAAAAAATATAAAAAAATCATAAAATATTATTATTATTAGTAAAATAAATAAATAATAAAAAATATAATAGTAATAATTAATAATAAAGTATTAAAAGAAGTCTGCAATATTTTCACCAATATAAAAGAAAGAAACTATAAATAGTTCATATTACTACAAATCGTCAATTCGAATGTTTTTAACATAAAAAACAAATCATTGGGGGTTGTCTTCTAGAGGAGGTGGAGGAGGTGGAAGAAATGTTTGAGGAAACTCCATTCCAATACTACAAGTCCGGAAGTGCATGCACTCCATCTTCTCGAGATGCTGCTATTGTCGTTTCTGCTCCCATTGACACATCTCCTCATCATTCTGGTGCTGGTGCTACTACTACCGCTGACACATCTTTTCATGCAACTTCTACAAACTCTCTATATACTCAACTTATGTTCGCAACTACTCTTGATATTATGAGGAAAGAAATGATGCCTCTCCACGAGATCCTCTCAAGTTGGACGCTGACATCGTAGCAGTACCATAGTAAGTACCAAGAGTCAAATGAGTGATGATACCAACTAATTAGACCTTCTCAAAGCCATATTGTGTCGCCAACATGCATGCCACCTCATTGAAATGGTAGGCAATGATCTGCTCAGTCGTCTCGTCCTGACTCTCATTCTGTGATTGAGAGGTCGTAGCATCATATGGCTCCTTCAATTCCAATTTTAAATTAAAATGGTGAAAATATTATATACAGTTAAATGTCAAACTAAAAAAATATAATACTAACCACAATCTGACGATGACGATCACCCCTAATCTCTCTAGTGGCTGGATCACTGTACATCCTTCGATAAATGTCGAACTTCGTAATATCGGGACGCTCAACTGCCAATAGAAATATAAAATAAACTATTTATATTTAAAGTTATATATAATATTTAAAAAATATACATACCATAGGTTCTCTATGTGTACTAAATGTATAGAAACCAGATCGATGTGTCACCTTCAATCTCCCCCAGTTCTATCGTCCCACTAAATATCTCCTCTAAAATCCACCAGCCGACCAGTGTAAACATAAGCCATCCCAAAAGTGAGATGAAATGTACTTTGGTCGGTGGGCTCTATATAAATCATCAAATTCTATCACTCTTTCTTTCTTAATGGATGTATTTCTCAAATTGTGAAAAAACTAATGGAAACGTTCACGCATAGAGACCTTTCATACTGTGTGGATAGCGTCATGCATGATATCATCAATGGGATACCATAAACCCTACAAATAATTTATAATATCATGTTATTAATAAAATAAATTTCAAAATTAATATTCATTATTTACGTACCATCCAATGATCTAACATGTCGCACCACGCATCAACGAGAATCTGTTCCGATGTTATCAACGGCTGAGAAAAATAACTTTGCAAGATAGCTGTACCCTATACAATAACTACATGCGCAAAAAATTTCCTTTAGGTAACAATTTTTGAACCAAATAAAATATCAGATCAAAATAGTTATTTGACATTACATTATCTGATTTAGGATCCATAAATTTTTCAACTTCTTCTAATTTTCTTATCTTGTAACCTGGATATAATGCATCCTCAATAGACCTCAAAAACTCATAAAGTTAAGTTGGTGCCAACTAAGGAGTCAAATCACTATCATCTTGTGTTTCTATTTGTTGAATAGACGGACCTGCAACATCATGGAATAAATTTTGAAATAGTGATAGATCCAGAATCTAGTCATTAATATCTTTTATGAAACTGCACTCACCGTTTTGATACAAAAAAATAGAATCTGGTTGAAATCAAAACCACAAGAGATATCTCCCAACCTTTCCAAATGTGTCAAACGTTCTTAGAGGACATTTTTTAAAAGGAAACTTAATTATTCCGTCTGAAACTTATTCTAGTTTTGATGATGAAAATGATAAGAAAGCATCAACACCCTCAATATATGCAGGATTTAAATTAAAAACATTTTGATTTCTATGGTGATTTATCCTTGCACAATCATCTAATAATGACTGGTGTGGATTTACTTGTTCCATATTTTTCTCCAAAATATAAATCATAACTGTTTTTGAAAAATTTGAAATTATAAAAAATCTATCTGAAAAAAAGATAAATAATTACAACTACTTCTTAATAATTATCATTAAATTTAAGAGACACAATTTTCAGTGGATTGATGGCTACTCTTTTTTCTGACAGCTAATTTACTTGAATCTTTCTCACAATGAAATCAAAATGAATAATATGCTCGGAGGTACGCTTATTCATTCTTGTACATAAAAGAATGTATAAGTGTACCTATTAGTAGTTTCTTCATTGTGATTTCAGTGTGAAAAAAATTCATATAAATGAGCCCTCAGACAAAATAGCCACCTTTTCATCGATAAATATTCATCTTGCAACTATCACCACCTGAAAACATTATAAAAAATGTGGTCCAATGAATGTATATTCAAACTTGTGCATAAGAGATTGGATATGCATATATAGAATCATTATTTTCATAATGTTTTGAGTTGGTGAAAGTTGAAAGAAGAAGATTCAGCGAGTAAAAGGAGTGCCGTCAATCCACTAGAAATTGTGCCAAGTTATTACAAGTTATTAGAATTTATTCTTCTTTATTCCTATTTATTCTTATTTAGTCCACTTTATTCCCAATTAATTCTCTTCATTCCTAATTACTCTAGTGAACTCTTAATTACATCTGTTAACTCATAATTACTCCTGTTAACTCTTAATTACTCATATTAACTCTTAATTACTCCTGTTAACTCTTAATTACTCATGTTAACTCATAATTACTCTTTTTTACTACTAATTACTCCTGTTTAATCCTAATTAGTCTTTTTTTACTTTTAATAATTTTTATTTAGTGCTAATTATTCCCAATTAATTCTAATTATTCCTAATTAATTTTAATTATTCCTAATTAATTCTAAATATTCCTAATTAATGCTAATTATTCCTAATTAATGCTAATTAATCAAATTTAGTGCAATTTATTACAATTTATTACAATTTATTTTTAATTATTCATATTTATTACTAATTATTCCTATTTATTTATAATTATTCCAATTTATTACTAATTATCTCAATTTATTACTAATTATCTTTATTTATTAATTTTTATTACTATTTATTCCTATTTCTTACTAATTATTCTTATCTATTCCTATTTACTACTAATTATTCATATTTACTCTTATTTATTCCCTTTTACTAATAATTATTCCTATTTATTTCAATTTATTTATATTTAATTCTATTTATTCCTATTTATTTTTATTTTTTTTAATTATTCTTATTTATTACTGATTATTCTTATTTATTCATAATTATTCCTATTTATTACTAATTAATACTAATTATTACGATTATTACTCTTTATTCTTATTTATTACTAATTAATTCTATAATTCTAATTTTCTACTAATTATTCCTAATTATTCTTAATTATTCCTATTTACTACAAATTATTCCTAATTAATGATAATTATTCCAAATTAATGCTAATTATTGCTAATTAATGCTATTTTTTCCTATTTATTAGTAATTATTCCTATTTATTAGTAATTATTCTTATTTATTAGAAAATATACTAATTTATTAGTATTTATTCTTATTTATTAGTATTTATTAGTATTTATTAGTATTTATTCCTATTTATTTCTATTTATTTCTATTTATTTCAATTTATTCCTATTTATTTCTATTTATTTCTATTTATTCCTATTTATTTCTAATTATTTCTATTTATTACTAATTATTCCCAATTATTACTAATAAATCTTATTTATTACTAATTATTTCTATTTATTACTAATTATTCTTATTTATTTCTAATTATTCCTATTTATTACTAATTTTTTATATTTATAACTAATTATTTCTAATTGTTACTAATTATTCCTATTTATTAATAATTATTCTTATTTATTACTAATTATTCTTATTTATTACTAATTATTTCTATTTATTACTAATTATTCATATATATTACTAATTATTCCAATTTATCACTAATTATTCTTATTTATTACTAATTGTTCCTATTTATTTCTAACAATTCAGAATTATTACTAATTATTCCTGTTTATTATAAATTATTCCTATTTATTACAGATTATTACTATTTATTCCTATTTATTATTAATTGTTGTTATTTTTTATTAATTAATCCTATTTATTATTAATTATTCATATTTATTACTATTTATTGATAATTATTCTTATTTATTAGTATATATTCCAATTTATTAGTATTTATATCTAATTATTAGTAATTATTAGTATTTATTACTATTTAGACCTATTTATTTCTATTTATTTCTATTTATTTCTATTTATTTCTATTTATTTATTTTTAATTACCAATTATTCCAAATTATTATTAATTATTCCTAATTATTACTAATTACTCCTAATTATTTCTAATTATTCGTATTTATTACTAATTATTTCTATTTATTACTATTTATTCCTATTTATTTCTATTTATTCCTATTTATTACTAATTATTCTTATTTAATAATAATTATTCCTATTTATTACTAATTATTCTTATTTATTCCAGTCTATTATTAATCATTCCAATTTAGTATTAATTATTACAATTTATTATTAATTGTTCTCATTTATTCTTAATTATTCTTAATTATTCATATGTATTACTAATTATTTCTATTTATTACTATTTATTACTATATTTTCTTATTTATTACTAATTATTCCTAATTATTTCTATTTACTTCTAATTATTTCTATTTACTCCTAATTATTCTTATTTATTAGTATTTATTCCTATTTATTAGTATTTATTCCTATTTATTAGTATTTATTGCTCTTTATTACTATTTATTACTATTTATTTCTATTTCTTTCTATTTATTTTTAATTATTTCTATTTCTTTCTAATTATTCTGATTTAGTTCTAATTATTTCTATTTGTTAATAATTATTCATACTTATTCCAAATTATTTTTATTTATCGCTATTTATTCTTGTTTATTACTAATTATTCCTATTTATTATTGATTATTACTAATTATTAATAATTATTCCTATTTATTACTACTTGTTCCTAATTATTACTAATTATTCCTATTTATTACTAATTATTTCTATTTATTTGTAATTATTCTTATTTATTATAAATTATTCCTATTTATTACTAATTATCCTTATTTATTACAAATTATTTCAAATTATTATCATTTAATCATATTTATTAGTATTTATTATTATTTATTCCTATTTATTATTGATTATTCATATTAATTCCAATTTATTAATAATTATTCATATTTATTACAATTTATTCCTATTTATTACTAATAATTCATATTTAATACTAATTATTCCTATGTATTACTAATTATTCTTATTTAACACAATTTAATCATATTTATTACTATTTATTCCTATTTATTACTATTTATTTCTAATTATTCCTAATTATTACAAATTATTGATATTTGTTGCTGATTATACCAATTTATTTCTAATTATTCCTAATTATTTCTAATTATTCATATTTATTGCTAATTATTGCTAATTATTCATATTTATTGCTAATTATTCATATTTATTTCTAATTATAAATATTTGTTCCTAGTTATTACTAATTCTTCTTATTCATTACTAATTAATCCTATTTATTACTAATTATTTCTATTTATTACAAATTATTCCTTTTTATTTTTAATTATTCATATTTATTACTAATTATTCGTATTTATTAAAAATTAGTACTAATAATTTCAATTTATTATTACAAATAAATACTCTTAACAAAAAAATTTAAATCTAAATAAATTAAAAGTAATGAAAAATAATTAAAAATAATATAAAAATGAAATAAATATTTAATTAAAGAAAATATAAATACCATTAAAGTTGATCTTCTATTGATGTAGAAGGCTTCAAAACTTTTTCGTAAAAAAACTAACACAAACAAAATTTCACTCTGAAAATAGGGTTATGAGAGAGAGAGAATGAGAATTAAGAGAATGATTTGAAAAACGGATGGGGGGTATATATAGGTTACATTAGTTGCGACATGCTTTTTTGCGGCGGTATTCCCATTGCAAAAGGTACTTTTTGCAACGAGACCCATCGCAAAAGAAACCTGCTGACACACGTTTTGCGACAGGGCAACTTCCCATCGCAAAAACCCATTTAATGCCGCTTTGTATTTGCGACAGGACCCGTTACAAATACTACTAAGGGAAGAACTGTTTGGGATGAGAATAATCCCCCGTCGCAAATAACCATTGCACAGTTTTCCACGCATACCGCGCCAAACCGCAAATTACTATTTGCGGTGGGCCACTAAAAACCCGTCGCAAATAACAAGTTATTTGCGACGGGGGTGGGGGGTGGGGGGATGGGGGGGGTATTCCCGTCATAAATAATCTCTGGACTGGACTATTTACGACGAGAAATAATCCCGTCGCAAATAGTTGTTTTTCCCGTAGTGTTGGATTTGTATCCCAATATAATAATTTATTTTCAGAATATTATGATATATTAATAAAAGATCTTTGTTGAATAATTTAAATCTTTTTTATCATTTCAATATATTTATGTTTTAATATTATACTCATTTTAGTAGAAAACAATCTTATCGATTATTAGATGTGTAATAGTATATATGTTTGTTAAAAATAATAAATGAAAATATGTGAATAATTTATTGTTCAATATAATTGTAATGATGGAATAGATTTTATGACTTTTTATTTATACCTGATATTATAGGATACCTATGTTGAGAAATGTGATTTCTTAATATAAGGTATATTTGATATAAATGATAATTTAACTAAATGAAATTACTGTCCATCCACAACTACTTTCTTATATTATAAAAAGACATCAAGAGTTTCCAAATATACTAAATATAATGATATTTTCCCGAGTTAATTATATGTGAATGAACAAAATATGGCTGATCATCTTCTATAAATATTGTGGATTAATAGTTCAACACCACATGAAACTTATTTTTATTGATTTTTTAGAAAGTTTAGGGTACACTATCCACATATCATTATGAAAGAAAATAATATCAATCATCGAAAATGATCTAGAATATTATATTAGACCCTGATGTTAAATCAATATTATTAGAATAGTTTAGTGTATTATTTATTCACAACATTTATTCATGTATATTTTATTCAAATAAATAGAGATATTTTAATTCCCCACAAGAAAAAATTATAATTAATATGTCTTGAATTATTAGTTGAATTTATTAAGGTATGGATGGTATGAATACTTTTGTATAGAAACTCATGAATGATAAATAAATATATTATTTATTTATTTAAAATAACTTCCTAGAATATCTCTACAAATTCATTACATTGTGAGTTAGAAATAAGTAATTTTATGTGATCTTAAGCTATATATGGATCTTAGAGCATGATCTCATGGGTATTGAGACATTAAATTAAGGATTGATCAATGAGATCGAACTACTAATTACAAGGATGGATGAGTTTCATATTTCAACCTTGTCAAAATATTTTGAACAAGAATGTGTGGAATTTACCATTTTTAGCATTTAACATCTTAAAGTATATGGAGTTTTAATATTAATCCAATTATTATTTATGATGAAGATTATGGACCCAAGAAACAATGCATGAAACAAAGGCTTTACTCAATGAACCCCTTTTGGTTTAATGTATCAGTTATATATAATATTAGAACTATATAATTATATAATCAAAACTGTGGAACCTTGTGAATAATTAATCCCAACAATGTCTAAATACCAAAATATAAGGATAATCAAACTCGTTCCCTATTATTTAATTAAAAAGGTCTGATGAAAAAGTGAGTAATAAAATAATTATTAAAATAGATTATTGAAATGATTATTTTTATTATAGACAATCATGTATCATAATAACCACCAATCATTCCAAAAATAATGAATTACTATATCTGTAAATTTATTTTATGATATCTAGGGAAATATATTAAGGCATAATTTATTCATACACTTTTATGTCTATTCCATATCTAGTGTATAAGATAACATTGTCCTAAAAAATTATAATTTCTTATTTCATTGAATTTCATATAATACTATGAAAGGATTTTCTATCATTATATTGGGATTATATAAACCACATGGTTGAATATAAGTTATTTAATATCCACTTTCATCACAAACATTATAACAAAGACAATGATATTTAAAAATGAAATTTGGAAATACATTCTCATATAATGGTATTGATACCCAAAAATACTATATATATTTATATAATATTTACGACCAATGAAAATTTGAATCATAAAATTTTCCTTCCATGGTTTAATTTTTTTATAATTTAACAAAATTGATGTCATGTATAGACCCAAATAATGAGGTTAAACTCATTTATTTTATGAGATCAATATAAATTATCCCTTAAAGAGTTTCATAGATAGAATGAAATGAATTAAATAAATATACAAAATGTCGTGAATCATTATAATTTATCAAGGAAATGTTTGTGCTAATGTGATATTTTTTAATATAACGCAAGAATATGATTCATATATTTAAATAATTTACATAATTTAAAAACTATATCTAAAAAATAATCACCCAATCCTAGAACCAAAATGATTATCATATTTGGATATTAGATATATAAAAATATTATTGGACATTATTTATTCAACATATCCTATAATGTTCTTTATACATGACTTACTCTTTATGAACTTTGACCATATCATACTTTAGGAAAATGGTAAAATAGAAGGAAGTGGTGAAAAAAATTCCAATGGAAAAAATATCAATGAGTTATAAAGTTTTTGATCACAATCATGTGATAAAAAATGACAATGTGGGCAATCTCTCATTTCCAAAGATCATTGAATCAGAAGTTCTTTTCTATAAGGAATAATATAAAGATATAAAAACTCAAAGAATCATAATCAATGCATAGACTATTCCCAAATTTAAAATGTAAAAATATTGGATCAAAATTCAAATAAAAGGAGAATAAAATAAGTATGCGGTAAAAACACAATCATAAGAAAACCATACTATTATGAACATAGCCAACCATAAATATTTCCACACAAATGGCTGTGTACATAGAAAACTGAATTCTTTTCAATAAAATTATTTGTGAACATATATAACCACAACCATGTCCAAATATAAATTATTAAAAATATCTAACTATGATAATGTTCATACATTTTCTTAACATAGAATACAATAATCATTGAAAAGAACTAAATTATGAACATGGAAAATGGTAATCATGACTTCACAGAACATCATTATATCAAGAGATATAACTATTTTCCAAATTAATTTAATTGATATATCAGACCTTATAATTATATAATGATAAAACATAAACATTTCTTCTCTAATATATCAATCATATTTATTATTATAAAACACTATAAATAGAATATGTGTGACCTAACATTTTAAAATAGTTTCACAACAAATGTAAATAATAATTAGTTTTTATGTTTCTAAAAATTTGATGTCCTAAAAGGAATACAAAAAAAGATAATTACGAGGGATATTAATGAAACATAACAACTTATTAAATATTTAATTTATAGGTTCAAAATAAAATTGAATCAAAATCATAAAAAATATATTTTTCACAAATATTTTGTAACAATATTAAAAAAATAAAGACTTTATATCATTTTCAAAATCTTTCTCCCAAAAATGGGAGTAATAAAATATATTAAAGATGTCAAACATAGGTTTTAATAAATATAACATTTATAATATGAAGACATTTAAAAGATATATTTCACTATAAATAAGTTTTTTAAAATTTTATATGTTTATCTTAAACATTTTAATTTATGTTTAATTTTTAGGCAGGAAATAATTACCTAAAATTCTTACATAATGATGATGCATTAATTTTTAATTAATGGAAATATTAAATAAATTATATTAAGAATATCAAGATAAATATAATTTTAGATAATTAATAACATTAAATAATTTTATGGATACACTTACTAGTTAATAATATTTTAAAAACTTTGATTTTAAGTTATTATATTTTTTCCTATTATTTCAAAGGAAAAAAACAAATAATGTCAAAATTGAGAATAATCTTATTTTAAAATAAATAATATTTTCTAAAATGATAAAAACAAATAATAAAATATATATTTCATCAAATTATTAGTTTAGTGTTCAAAATTTTACCAATTATACATTTATTGGTCCTTTATAATTTTATAGTAATTATATTGACCCTGAAAATGTAAAATACATTTTCTATGGTAAGAGTTAAAGGGGTTAATAAGGGTAAAAACTCAAAAAGATAAGGATTAATTTTTTTAAACATTTCAAAATTTTATTTTATGAGATAATTTACTCCCCTAATCGTCCTTTATTATTAATAAATTAGTTTTGGAGAAATTTTGATGAGAAAAAATAATTTTTATTAATTTAATATTTTGATAAATTCCAAGTGTTCCCCTCTCCCCTCGTATAAAATAAAACAACTAATTGTCATTTCAATAAACTGAAAACCCGCTTTTGATCATCCAATATCTATCTATTTCAGATATAATTATACCAACCCTAAATTTTAGAGCTATTATATTAGGAATAACACCATCCTTAGTGGGCATAAGGTATTATAAAACGATGCATTTCTACAAAATAGGTATCTTTTTAATTTAGTGTTTTTGTTTTTTCTTCTTCAACCACCTTCAAATCATATTCAAACATGATGAAGTAATAAATAAAGTATCCATTATATAATAAGATGTTATTTTGGTAATCTATTAACCTAAATCCTTCTCCAATTCCAATAAATTGGATAATAACTAATCATTCGGGTGCACATCTACTACCGCCTTGTGAACTGATGAAAATAATTTCCCATCATCACCTCTGAAGACGAGTTATAATGATGGAATTAATACAAATAAATTATACTAATGAAATATATATGTCATTATTAAAAGATAACATATCATTTATAATATCATCCTTCTTTGCATAGAAAAATGAAAACATTGTTCATGCGTATGAATGAATTATCACCTCCATGAACCGATTTGATTCATTTTTCATCATGACATCTTAAGAATGATATATATAAGTAAATTTAAATGAGATATATGATATTATTATAATTATGGAGATATAATATCATGATGATCTTTTTTTCACAATGATCATTGAAAAATGAATATGTTACTCATGCATGAGTACAACCTACTATCTCTATGATTATTTCATGGATAATTTATTATAACCATACATGATGGTTTGACATAAAATTATAATTGATGTATAAAAATGATAACAATATCATGAATATTATTCTGGATATGATTTAATAATGACCACATTGATTATAGACATCATGAGAAATTAATTTTGGAGTTAAGTATAGAATATCATCAAAACATATGATGTGAACATAAATATTTAAGTAATTATAACAACATGATAATAAGGGATATAAAAGGAATAAAAAAAATTCAGAAATGTTTTATATATTTTGAATATTTGTAATAAACCAAATTTTTTCAATGATAATTGTTTCCTAAAAATGTATGTTATATTTTTATTTTTATTTTTACTCATCAAAAATATATATCTCTAACAATGAAGTGAGTATAAATTTATTTGTGACCATCCAGTTTTTACCATTATATGATATTTGGTTAATTTTTACCATTTTTTAGTATGACCATTGTAAACTATATAATAATTTCAAAATTATATTAATTTTATATAATTATAAATGAAAAACAATAATTGCTAAAAAAGTTGAAATGAAGGCCTCAACTAGTAGGATTGTCCAATATGAATCCCATTTTTTGGATCTTTTGATGGTGGTAGAGTTACTAGACTTCTCTATTGACCAATCACAATATTAGATTTAGCATGTGAAGCATGAATGTAATCTCCCATGGGAGATGATCAAGTTAGTGGAAATTACCACTCACGTGATGTTAGTTTAGATTCCCGATGAATCAATCACCCTCATACACCTTACACTTAGGACATATGTGGTTGTTACTAGGGGTTACATGTACCAACCAAATTTACATAATGTTTCAATCCTTTTTATAATTTTTTTTATTCCATCATTTCTATTTTATGTATAGTTGTGGTTAATAAAATTAAGGTTGAATTTGAGAAATTTATTTTCAATTCAAAAAGTGTATTTTACCGACATATATAAAAATTTATAATAACATAATATATTTTTAATATTAATTATTTTAATTATATATTATCATAAAACCACTCATATTTAAAAATAAAGGATAATTTTTTTTATTTTTTTACCAGTGTCTAAAATTTCACAATGTATTTTCAATCCACTGTTATTTTTAATAAATATACTGATTAAATTTAATATATTTAATTTTGATATTTATAATGTTATTATATTAATATAAATATAATTTTTTAAATCATCACATCAAAATTATGTTAGGGTGAATTTATGTGATTTTTCAAAAATCCTTTTTTAATCAATAGTGAAAATATAGCCTGTGTTTTTTTGGTAGATTTATTACATCAAATATATTTAATAATGATGTAATAAATAATTAAACAAAATTTGAGTCATAAAATATGTTATTTTATTAATATCATGTATCTTAATATATTTTAATAAATTTTAAAATACATATTTTACCTTCAATATTATGAAATGGAAACTTTAACATTAAATTTTTTGTTTGAAAACGTTAATTTCCCATACCAAAATAAGTAATATAATATTATAGTCAACTATTAAGGATTAAAATAACATAAAAGCTGTCCTAAGAGTTCAATACCATGGAAAATATCATGGTTATTCATTTTCCACTACCTTGGTGTCCAAGGCCTAAATTTAGAAATTAATAAATAAATCCACCACTTTTGCAATAAATACCAAACCATTTAAACATTTTATTTCACTAAAAATTCATCATCCATGGATCTATAATACTTTTACCTCCCATGGATTCTTTATATAGTGTAATCATTCCCCCAAGTTCCCAATTCTCATGTTATTGGAATGACTCTTCAACGTAAGGGAAATATCCACTTATCTTTTCCTTTCATGTTTCCCCTTTGTGTGGTATGTATTAGGAATTTTCAAACTAAGTTATTATTTAAACATTATTTTATCCCTTTATTGTATTAATATAATTTTATTAATTTTATACCCATGCACCCTCTCTTTTTCACCTTTTCTAAAACCATTTTGTATTCCTGTTATGCTTTTCATTTTACTTCTCAAAATTTCTCTACTCTCCTCATTAAATACTCTTTTATTTTTCTTATGTGAATACCAAAAACTATTTATTTACATAGGGTATTCATAATGATTTTAAAATTTTATGTTTTATTATATAATTGACTTTCATAAAAGTCTTATTCCATTTTTATGGTTTATAAATAACATAATGATCTGGTCTTTAAACACTTTCTCTATGTCATGATATTTATATGAAACATGTTCTTTTTATTCACCATGGGTTGTCAATGAATTTTTTTATTGTGATATATATGGCTCACATAAAGTAAATCTTATGAATGGTTCTCCTTTGTATTACTTTAATTCATTTCCCAATGAATTTAATCACAAGATAAGACATGTTTTATGACACCCTGGTGAAAAACTGTGAAAAATTTACAACACCTCATTGAAAAACCTTTGTGATATTCTTGTAAATTTATCATTTAAATTTTGTACATGTATCCATGTTATAATTCCTTTTATTTGTTTTATTAATTTTTTTTTCATTTTCTCATTCCATCATTTCTTATGTTCCTATAGATATTTCTCATGGTCACATATAAATTGTTTCCCTTATTTTATATTACCAAGCCTTAGGATTACCCTTTTCATTAATGTATGTATATAGGTTATTTGAGATAGTAAATTTACATAGTATTAAACTATGATGAATCCTTTCAAGTATATTCTAATTTTTTACATTTTCTGGTAATATGTACCTTATTTCAAAGAAGCTAAACATTAAACGATCATTTTTTTGTAACATATAATTGAAATGTTGTGTAATAGAAATATGGGAGGCCATTATAAATAAATTATGTTTATTATTTTGATAAATAAATATTTTATGTGATGGTTTAGACACAAGGATATAGAGTTTTCTTTTAAAATATCATGTTATAATGTTAATATTTCTTATTTTTTAATTAAAGTCGGATGTAATTGTTTTCACACGTACGAAATGAAAATAATTTATCGCTTGAATAATGATGTATGGTTTTGAGTTCTCTTTAAATATTTACAATTTTAATTTCAAATTAATTGATTTCATTTACGGGTGATTTAAAATGACAAAATTAAAATTTATTTCAAAATAGAAATGTTATTTTCATCAAGAATGTTTTTGATGGAAGATTTAAATGTTGTGCTTACATTTTGGATGTTGTAATTCTTTTGGGTACATGTGGCTCAATGATAAAATGATCTTGGGTGAGCCCACAATGGATCTCTAATATATTGGGTAATGGGATGAGGTTAACTCATATGATTTATTATATGATTTTAAGGGAATATATTGTGTTTCTTATTACAACTGTAACTATGATGGTTACTCTATTTTTAGTTTAGAAAAATACATTGTATATAATATTGATATTAAAAATTATTTCCCAAGTTACATATATATCTTTTATATTCTTTATTATGAGTTTTTTAAAAATGAATTTATTTTCAAAATTAATGATAATGATTCTTTTATATAGTTTATTCAATTTTCAAAGTAACAAGTTATGTTTTTTTAGAAAATGTATTTGTGGGTTTCCACTAGCCAAATAGTTTCCTTTATTTTATGGAACATAATAATTTTTTTTCCTCATCCCATATTTTGAAATTTTTTCACATTGTATAATGATGGGTAAGGGATTGATGGAAGTAAACATGAAAGATATGATTTTATTTCATGGAAAAAGAAAAAATGTTTTATATTAAAAGTTTTATATTGTTGAAAAAATTGGTATGAGTTTAGTAGTATCCAATTTGTATGAATGTGAGTTTTTATATCTTAGTTATGAAAAAATTATTTAAAATTATAAATTTAAAGGTTCATTGGAATTTTATGAAATTTAATTATAGTTAAAAACACTAGATTATGTAATGTTTATGGTTGGGTCCTTAGAGTTGGTATTAAAGGTCCATTTAGATAATATTTGGTGTTTTGATATTGTTAATAGAATACCCATAAATGATTTTTATATTATGGTTAAGTTGAAATGTTATATAATTTGAATATTTCCATGTTTTTTCGTCAAATATATTTCTTTTAATAATGTTTTCTACAGAGAAAACAAGGCTATTATGATATTAAGGCATCAAGAGGAAAACCTCCTTCCAAATTAGTATTCTGAGATAGTTGGAATTTGAACTGAATTGTTTTCTCACGTAATGGGTCACTTGAAATTGGCTATAAATGGTAGTGTCATCAATGCAGGGGATCAACCAGATCAACCACTGTGGAATATTTCATTAGTGGAGATTTTTATGAAGAAACAACCTCCTACATTTAATCTATATTTTAACCCGATGGAATATTAAGGGAAGATTAAATACCTAAGAAATATTTTTAGTGTCATGGGTTCTTCAAACCATTAAAATTTTAGTCATTCTATTTACCGATTTGAAGGTGAATCCAACCAGTGGTGGTCAATAGTCAGGAATATCATGTATAGTATAGATTTTTATTATTTTGAATGGAATGAATTAAAAAATATTTTTATTGATAAATATTTTTCTGAAATTACTTGACATAGGATATAAAAAAAATTATTTTTATTGTTATATGAGTAGGATTGAATGGATTCATACAAAGAAAAATTCACTCATTTGGAAAGGTATGTTCATAATAATATCTGGGATCTGGATAGTGAAATAAATCATTTGAACTCTGGATTTAATCTAAAATATCTATGTGCATTGTCATATAATGAATTGAAATGTACTGAAAAAATTATTCAATGTGAGGAGAAGGTGGGAATTGAGTTTACCGGTGATCCTTTTTTATTTAGAAACATGTATAAAAAGAGGAATAGGTTGATCAAAAAAAGGAATAATTCACCAAATAAGTTTCATGGAAAGAAAAACATGTTTTTGGTTTTTCATAATTGTGGTAAGAAACACACATGGGAATGACTTTCGAATTTTGGTATGTTCTTTTTATGTTGTATAATTGGGATATGGATCATAATTTCAATGAAAAAGAGAATGGTAGTGGTATGACCAATTTCAATATAGAGTCAGTAAATTTTTCAATAATTAATTAAGTGGTTAATTATGAAAAAGTGTGAATGATGAGGAACATTAATAATGCGAAGGATCTAAAAAACATGAATAAAGGTTTGATGAAATCCTACGAAAATACTTCAGTAGATATCGAGCCCTAAAAAAGTGGTATTGGGTATATTTTTCATTTATTCATATTATTCTAATTCCTTGTTCGATATGGGATATACAAATTCATTTATTTATAATAGATATTTTAGGAAATTAGAAATTTCACTATATGAAATGAATCCAAAACATATGGTAACAAATCATGGTATAAATATTAAGGAAAAAAATTATTACACTCTTTTGGTAATTTTATATGCAATCAATTTACATGAAATCCTATTTATTTTTTTAGTAGAGTTTGATGTTATTCTGGGTAGGGATTGGATTTTTTACCATGCTATGATTTATTATAGAGATAAAGAAGTTACATTTCAAAAATAGTTTAAGTTGGTTTTCAAGAATGAAACCATATAATATAATATTGAACGTTACTCATGTGTATGTATAGTCTACCATCTCCATGGTTGTAAAATTAGTTCATTTTCTTAAACAATATTCATTGATTAGTTTTAAAAGTAATGTTCATATATAAATATGATTATTATGTAATTATTACTATTCCTGAATTTTTTATATAATTAACCTTTGGCCATTATAGAAACCCTCACTTTTCAAAACATTAATATTAAATTACTTTTGCAGAATACATAAATACTATACCAACACACACCCAAAGACCATACATGAATGTCAATTTCATTGAAAATTTGATGGAAGTGTGTGTATGTGTTGGTTGAAATAATGACCTAGAAATATATAAATATATTTCGGATACTTATCTTATTATATAAGAATGGAATAATAAGAAATGAATAGGTGGAAAAACATATAAAACATAAATATACATTAAAGAATGATTACACTTTTATGGGTAACTAATTTTGGTTTGCACCAAAATGATTTTTTGGATGAATTTCAACTAAAAGTGAGGAGTCTAGAGTTAAGCTAGTAATTTAGGAATGATATTTGAGTAGTATTTGGATATTAAAAATGGTATTTATATGTGTGAATAAAAGGGACGTGTGACTTTTTTTAGAGTGGAGGGGTGTGGCATTCTTATAAATATAAAAATGTAACCCCTATTAAGGGGTCTCCCTTAAATAATGTGAAACAAATAATGGTAGCAATTCAATAAAAAGATGGTATATTATCTAATTTCGTCAATAAAATAGGTATTTAACATGTTTATATGTCATTTGGGCTCTTAAGATTAATGTGTAACCTATAATTAAACACAAATTTACATTAATTGATGTAATTATATTTAATCACATCCAGTAATATCATTGGTAAAAAACTATTTTTCAATAAGTAGAAATTATACATTATTCTTATTCTAAATATGGAATCCATTTTTCAAAATTGTGATAACATTAGTAGAATAAATTTGTTTAAAATTAATCTAGAAAATGAGATGAAAATGTGGGTTTTTAATTTAAAAATTTTCAAATGATTGCTATGTTTTTAATCTAAATTCATTATAAAATTATTTAAAATGAAATTATTTGGTTTATATGAAACATAATTGAATTATTTATAGTTTAAGTTGAATGATAAAATATTTATCTAAATAAATAAATTAGTCTAAAATGTTATTTTGAACTAAAATTCAATACTATTCATTCGTAATCAAAATATTAATGTTCTAAGAAAAATATCAAAAATACACCCAAAGTAAATATTGATATCCATTTTTCAAAAATTATGTTTAATTATAATATAAATATTATAAAATTTCAAAAAATTTGATTAAGTATAGTTTCAATTTTTAATATAAGTAAAATTGTTTTTAGAAAAATACATTTTTTATGCGTAAAACATGACTTATTCTTATCATTTTCATAAAAAGTTTACTATATGGAAGTATTTTTTTTAAAAATAAAACATAATATAGTTCATAATACTGACTCCCACTGGTACAACAATTCATATATAACACCCATATTAAATAATAATAATAATAATATATTTTTATTTGGTTAAACTCAGTAATGCGTGAAACATAAGATTTTGAAGACACTCATTGTTGTATATCAGGTATGATATTTGAAAAGTGTCCCTTTTAATTTGAAATTAATATATTATTAGAAAATGTTAATAAATATTAAAAATACTAATTCTATCATTACTTAGGATGTTAAATCCATTATTTTCAATTGGTCAATATCTTCATTTAAAATTAATTGGTAACCAATGAATTGATCTTATAAACATGTGTGAACAATAAATCAACAATTTAGTTTATATCATTCATTTCCAACATTCCTATGGTTAGGTGATAACAATCAAAATAATATTAATAGTTTATTTTATTTTTTAAGACTGAGTCTTGTTTGTAATATAATTCATCAATGGTTATACATTCAATGCAAGATAAACATTATATTGCATTTGATGAAAGATAAAATATGTATAAAATGTAATAAAATCTATTAATGAAATTAAATTATATTTAAAGAATATATTTTATGAAACCACAGGATATTACATCAAACCCCCATCCCCACCTTAAAAATAACTTTACCCTAAAAAATTTTCTGGGTTTCAAAGGATTAATACTAGAATACTACATTAATAGAATCCCACATCATTAAAATGAATATTTAAACATTATTTGAAAAAGGAAATATAGATCAATTATGGTTATAGAATGTAACTCATAACAAGGTTTCTATGTATGATAATGTATGTTGGGAGTGAATATTAGAAAAATAAAAAAATCATAAATACTATTAGAGAGTGATAAAGATTAGGGATCACTAGAATGTGAATGATTAATGGAATGTTAGGGAATAAAAAACTTTGAATATATGATGAATTATAAGACCATATATTCAAAAAAAATTAACTAATTAGGGTAAAACATTCTCAATATACATTTCCTATAATTGGGGAATTATTTTACTATATACGATTTTAAGGAATTATACATACTTGATGAGTAGATATTCATACATTTGTTAAATTCCACCCCATAATTATGTATTGCTCAAAGAAATGATTTTCAAAGATGACTCTTCATTCCTAATGAACTAGATTCAACTTCTAACAGATCACATAATCCTTATTAAGATAACATGATATTCCAAACCTTTGACATTAACCAAAACCAGCATGGGTACACATAGTAAGATAATTCAAACGTTCATGTGATGGGATAATAAATTAATCTCTGAAGTCAATAGTAATACCCAACAATAAAACTATTTCATTCTATATATATTTATATATATAATCCTAATGGTCACTATTAGTATTAAATATACATCCAAACGAATAGAGGTATTATTCCTCAAAAAAATTTAATCATATACCTTAGATATCTATCAAAACACAATAATTGTATCACAATGTATTTCCACTATTTAAAACAATAAAATAGGGGTTACTAAGATAATGTTCATATAATCAAACTTCAAAAAAAACTCCCTAGACCATCCACCACTGTAGTCATTGACCCGACATCAATTGGAAAAGTAGATTTTTTTTTCTTCTAATCATGATGATTTCCACCCCGATTATGTTTCTTTGCACCCAAATTATCAAAATGTACCAAATAATTGATGATAAACAATGTTAATGTTGATTGGATATTTATATTTTCATTGATGGATTTTTCAGAAATATTTTCATTATAGTCGCGGTCATTGTGACTAAACTTACCACACTGATAAAATGTTTCAAATTCTGACATCCATTCCCCAAAATTTTATTTTTCCACACTTGGAACAAGGTTTTGGTTTACCTATAGAATTATTAGTTGGTTACTTTTATATTTCATTCCACCTTGAATTTTATTATACTTGTTATCTCATCGAACATTAGTGTGGTCAAAATCCATTTCAATTTTAACTGAAATATGATCTATTTTTTCAAAACATTTAAATTATTGAGGGGACAAATATATTCACAAACATGGTATGAATCCTAAATAAAATATATTAATTTTACTTCAAATGTCTCAAATAATTTATAGCACATACCTAGATAATATTGTGATGTTTTCTTTATATACATCCACAGTATATTTATAATTTTTTAACTCATGGATATGTTTCACCATCATATGCCGAACAACCGACTTAAAACATTTTTCAATGAAAATATCAAGGAATGTTTCCCATTCCAGGAAATCAAGACAACCATTATATATGGTATTATTAAACAAAGTCTACCATAGATCATCTTCACCTTCAAAATGATATATAAAAAGAGCTACCTTTTAAAATTCTGAACATCCCAAGACATCAAATATCATCTATTAGGCATTGATCTATCCATCGAGTACCAACGTGTTAGCTGATCAATTGAATGATGGGGGATGTTTCCTAAAACAATTCTCCACCATCATCATGTTCCTTCTTGGCAGGTCTGGGTTTTTCCTTTTTATGGATACCACCACCCATTAATGATTTTTTCAACTGATATATCACTTTATCAAACTACATTGTTCCAATTACAACTATCTTATAATGTTTATTTGGAATTATTTTTCCTTCTTGTCTTCCCACTAAATATTTATTGTTTCCTCTGTAGAACACCATTCTGAACTCAGAAAATTTATATTAATAAACACGTTGATCATTAAATTCTATTTCATTATAACATAATCACAAATTAAAATATTCTAATAGCATGATACAAACAATATCGTAACCTAAAAATTTATCTAAAACTTTTCATTGACATTAAATATAAGGCTATAGAATTTTACAACACATAATCCTGAGTTTTTTTCAAGAAATTTATTATTTCACCTTGATTATCTATTTAATTTTAGTGTTTTAAATAATTATTCCAAAAAAAAACATAAAAAAACTATAAAATAAAAATTAGACACTTCAAAATAGTATCTATTTGTTTCGATAATCTAATACATTTTATATAAAAGTGATTTATTTTCGTGGAAAGTCACCAAGACTACCTACTTTACTTCTTCCAATCCCTTACCAACCCTTATACCCAATTAGAATATTTTAAAAAAATTATTATGAGGAAAAAAGCATGGTAAGGGAAATAATAATAAGTGAAACTATTGGTTCATAAAAATTAAGAAAACTAATATAGTGTTTTACTTTAACCACAATTTTAATTAGGAATATGAAGTAAAAAAAATTTAGATAAATAAAAAATACACAATTTATCTCAATTAAAGTCATTTAAAACCCATTTAAATTAATTAAAATTCATTTGGTGATATAGAGTATCATATTCATAAAACGTATAAAAAACCCTTTTAATTCTAACAACCATACTTCTAACATCCAGATTTGTCATTATCCAATGTATTTGAGATATGTAATAGGGATCAACCTTCTTATAATTTATATCAGGTTCCCCCGTGATCTATAATGGGGTGAACCCTTTGTATAACCTATATCGGGTAAATCAATTTTCTATGAGCTATAATTGGCTCAACCATTCATATAAGCTATATCAGGCTCACTTGTGTGCTATATTGGAGGACCAACCCTTCATATAAGCTATATCAGGATCACCCATTTCATATAATTCTCATGTTACATATAAATATTAATTAATTTTCATTATAAAACCCATTAAAAATACTTTTTAAATCCATATGAAGTCAAATAGACATATAAATAACTGTTTATTTGAGAACCCATTTTGAACATATAGAAAACATTTTCATTGAAATCTCATTTTCAATACTAAAATAACCACGTAAAAGGAAAGAGGGGTTTCCATTTATGAAAACATTTAATATTGAAATGAAATCTATAAATAAAAAAAATTACAGTGACATTAAAGGTCATTATCTCCATACCTAAAAAAATGGACATCTCATTTTTATTTTGTTAAAGAATTCATTTTGAGAAACATAAAATGATAAAAATTTGAAAACATTTGAATAAAATTAAAAATATAAATAAAATTTACATTATATCCCTTATATATATACATAAACAAATATGTGAAATAACATCAAGAAAATGGACATGGGAAAAATATTTTGAAATTATGTCTTTAAACAAAAAAAGTGTCTCATACATATTTGAAGACGAAAATCATAAGTAAAATGAAAGATGAATATTTATCAAAGAATAAAATAACTTAATAATAGATAAAATACGGATATATAATGTAAAGGGGGATGTATATACAACATATATAATAATTAAGGTGCATATCACCAAAAAATGCCTCAATGAATAAAGATAGAGAAGACATATCTTACATTGAGTCTGACTTTTAACTTGTGTATTTATGTTCCATAATAATGAACATATGATTATTTTGTAATTTATTAGTTCTTTTTACATGTTTATTTTTTTCACTTATTACGATGTGGTAAATAAATACTTAATCAATTAACCCTACGTTGGGAATTTTCACCATATTCAGTATCTATGTCCAAAAAAACATTGGTAGGTCAACTGTGGTCAAGCGGACATTTATTAACACCCATAGAATAATAATAATTTCACAATTATCTTTTTTATACTTCAATTAAACTTTTAAAACTAGTCATTGAAAATGGTTACGACAAATCAACCAACGTTACAATCATCAGGATATTATGTTGTATATAGACATGACTAACCATCCCATTTTCCAATGATCATTATGGAAAAAGGGAAAAAAAATTATTTCAAAAATAGAATTTTATAAAGTATAAAAAATTACCTAGTAATATATACATATATATATATTTCTAGTTATAAAAAAGAAATCCCATTATGCCGAGGAGGTAGTAGTCCACATGTCCACAAACATTGTTATCACTTTTTCTGTCTTTCGAAGGGTAATTAAGAAAATAGTACACTAAATTTACCTAGAGTTAATTATTCCATCAATATAATAAATATTTATTTTTTAAAAAATATATTTTATTAATCTCATCCTTAATACATTTCATGTGATGTGTGAAGGTGTCACAACACTTTGAGGAGGAGGCAGTCCGCATGTCCGCAAAAGATGTTATCATATTTGAAAAAAAATGAAATGAATAAAGGTATGAATATATAAAAATTATAGATGCATTATTAAATCATAAATTTCATATATATACCAAATATAAATATTGTTTCCATGATAATTACCCACCACGAGAGGTAATAAAGGAAAAAATTATTGACATCGTGATGTGAGGCGGTTGTTCGCTGTCAATAAACAACAATACATTATCAATTTGATGGTAGTGCGTGTTGGTGTAGGAAAAAACCATAACATATAAACACATTATTATATTTAGATTAATTATTTTATTATATCATCATAGAATAATATAAAACTAAATTTAGGAGAAATAAATCAAATAAAAATGCACATGAAAGAAAGTTACCACTTTTTTGGATAACACATTTTGGTCTGCACTAAAGGAATTGTATGGTTGTATTACTAAACATAGTTAGGACTATTGAGAGAAATAAGGGATTCTAGGATATTATTTTGGAATGATTTGCAGAATCCAAAGGGACTTGTTAGGTGTGACGAAATGGGATGAGTGTGTGACTTTTTATAGTAGAGGGGGTATGCCATTCTTGTAAACATAAAAATATATACACTATTTAGAAGTCTCCCTTAAATGATTTGAATCCAATAATAATTAAAATATAATAAAATTTAGGATATGGAATAATAATGACCAAAAAATGTTTTTGTATAAGTTTTAAGGTTATTTGGGCTATTATGATTAATGTTTAACCTCTAAGTAAACACAATTTTACCTTAACCATTATAAATAACTATAATAATGTTCACAAATAATTTTTGGTAAAACACTAATTTGATAATATTAAATTTATAAATTATTATTATTCAAAATATTGAATCAATTTTTAGTGATTCAAATCACATAAGTGGTTGAAATTAGTTTAAAATTAATCCTGTAGTTGGGATGACAGAAGCAGGTTTTAATGTAAAAATGTTTAAATGTTTTATATGTTTTATATCTAAATTCAATGGAAAATTGTATCAAATTTATTAAATTGGTATAAATAATATAAACGTAAAATAATTAAAAATTTAACCAAAAAAATAACTACTAAAATAAATTTGATTAAAATGAATTTTAAACTAAAATTCTGTATTATTAATTATTCATAAAAAATGAATGTTCTAAAAAAATACAACAAATATAGCCAATGTAAATTTTGACATAATTATTTCAAAAACGAATTTTATTTGGGCATATAAAAATTATAGAAGTTTCAAAATTATTTTTACAATAGGTGTGAAATTATAATGCATAAAAATAGTTAGAAAAATAAAAGTTTTAAGCATAAAACATGACATATTAATATCAATTAACTATAAAATTTATAGATGGATGTAAAAATATATTTATTAACATTTTTAAGCATAATATAGTTAGTCCTATTCATTCCTATAGATAGAAATTTTAGAATATAACAACTATATTAAATAATAATATTAATAATATAATATAGTTTTATATAATGGAGTCATGTGTGCAATACAAGATTTTTAAGAAACTCATTGTTGCATTTTAGGTATGATATTTGAAATAGAAAAACATTTACTGTAACATTACTATATTTTTCATAAATATTAATAAATATGAAAATGAATTATTTTATCATTATCAGTGATTTTATATCTTCTTTTTTCAGTTGGTCATTATTTAAATTTGTAATTAATTAGAAACTAAGGAATTCATATTATAAACATCTGTAAACTTTAATTTCATATTTTAGTGAATCTATCTAATTAAATCAATATCAATTTCTAGGTGATAAATATTATAATAATATTAATATCATATTGTTTTTTGGTACGAATCGAGCATGGGTGTTATATAAGTAATCCAAGGCAGTATGTGTTGTGTTCAAAACAAGAGAAACTTAGTAATGAGTGTTATGCCGTATAAAATCTGTATTGAATGTAATAAAATATATTAATTAATTTAAATTAATATGAAATAATATATTTTATAAAATTTGGGGATGTTAAAAATCCTTTGAAATCATTGACCTGAAAGGATCAGACATTCTTGTCGACCAACAAGTATCAAATATATTTCATGTACCTGGAGGAGAAGTTGGTTAGTGCTCCAGTTAATTGTTTTTAAGTGGAGGGATTTTAGTAGGGGTTCTCTATGATTCTATATGTATTGTCTTTGGCAAATTTATGATGCGGAAGATATCAATCATTTCTTATAAGTCTATTGTTATTTCCCCATGAGTGTAATTATGTCATCCTTGATCTTGAGTTGTTGGATGATGTGTTTGTTTTGAATTTCTGAGAACATTACCTAAATAGTGAGTGATTTTTTATCAATATCAATTATAAAATCCCCAGTTATTTTTGTTCCCACCAATAACTGAACATGTGTATGTGATGGTGGATGGAATTTATATTGGATTATGGCTATGATATTTCATATATGCTAGGATGTGTATTTTTTTGTCTAATTCAATGTATAAGAAGTCACCCAGTAATGGAGTGCATGAATATAGGTATTCATAGATAGTTATTTGAAAACACTCAATGATGAATCTAGTTATAGAAGAGTTTGGTTGGATAGTGTAAGGACTCAAAATTTTGAATAATTTTTGTTTCCTAATTTTGTGTGTTATTTTATTTTATACCCAACAAAACTATATTAATTAATTAATGAAGTGAGTATAAGTAAATGATACCATTGGGTTTTGACTATTATATGAAGATTGATCAATATGATCATTGGAATCTAAGCTCTTAACATTACAATTTTTGTTTATAAATACAAGTGATCTTGGTTAATTAATATTGAAAGAGGATTAGATGGCCTCATCTATTAGACTTGGGACGTTCGATGCACATCTGTTAGAACTTGAAAAGGAGGTAGCACCAATGGGTTTTGATCTAGACCAACCCCAAGCCAAACTTCATCATCTGAAGCTTGAACAGAATCACCTACATGAGAAGTTCAAGCTGATAGAGGTCACTACTCGGGCAATGTTGGCCGAGTCGCCCTAAGATTCTGCCACCTTAACCAACCTTACACTTAGGTCCTATGGTGGTATTATAAGGGGATATGTAACAAGACCTTAGCTTTTTGTGTAATCCTTTGATATAAATAAAATTTTTATTTCTTCTTATTGTAATGTTTATGAATTTTAAAATTCTGGTAAAATATAAGATGTATATTATTAATGAATTTTGGAAAAAAGGGATATTTTAATGTATTTATGTAAACCTTAAATAATTAATAATGTGTAATGATTTTCAAAAAAAGGTCTTCTATAGTTGTGTTAAGTAAGAAATTTAGATTCTAATAACATCAACTTAATTTTTTGTTAATGGCAAATTAGGAATAGTATTCTGTGCTTATGAATAGTAAGATGACCAAATGGCTTAGTAACCTCACTTAAGAATGTATTAATATAATTTAAGCACCTTGATTTGGTAATGTGATTGAATTAAATAAATAAATAACTATTTCAGAAATTAGTAGTTAAGTATTAGTTTTCTTTTATATGAATTTTATTTTTATTTTAAAATTAAAATAAAAGTATTTAAAAAATTATTTTCATAAAATGGAGTTCATTTTTGAAATCAGAGCATCGATATTTGGTTAAGGTGAATTTTTGGGATTTATCTGAAACAGTTTAATTTTCAGTGAATAGTGTTTTTACTTAAAAATTAAATGTCTCATAATTATAAAATTATTTTCATAAAGGGGAGTTCATTTTTGAATTCAGAGCATCGATATTAGGTTAAGGTGAATTTTTGGGATTTTTTTGAAATAGTTGACTTTTCGGTGAATGGTAAAAAATACAGTTTTTTGTTTTGGGTGTTTAATGACATCATTAATGATGTAATAAGTATGTAATAATTCAGGTCGACTTAGGAATAGTATGATAGGCTATGATATGTCCCAAGGGGCCAATACCATGTGCAGAAACCTTAGGCAAGCTCATGGTTTTTCCAATACAACCGATGTGGTGTCCCTTGGAAATTAGTGACTTCTTCCCTCACTTCTCTTATAAATACCAAGCCATTACCTCATTCATTTCATTTAAAAATCCTCCCCAACGAAGTTATGTTCTTTTTACCTCCCAAGGGGTCCTCCCAAGGTGCCCTCATTTCTCCCAAGGTCCCGACCTTCATGATTTCAAAGTTTCTCTTTAAGGTAAGGGAAACTTTCACCCACATTTTTTAGGATGTGACATACTTTATGTTGTGTCTTCTATTTTCCAACTCTTTATATTGAGGGTATGTTATTATATGTTATTTTTTTGATCCATTAGATGTCTAATATATGAGATACCCTTTAATCTCTCATGAATTGTTTTTTGAATTTTTTAGTGACACCGTTAGGCTGCCGAATTTCTCGTAAAAGAAATCACATCTTTATTTTTCTTTCACGTTTCCTTTTCATGTGGTATGTCATTAAAATACCCATACCATGATATTATTATGTAACCATACTTTAATATTAATCATTTATGAGTTTTTCACCCTTTTCCCTTTTCATTTAAATGATTTATAAAACCATGTTATATCACTGTTATGCGGTAGAAATTTCACCTCAAAATTAATATCGCTTTCTCTCAAGAAATTATCTTATTTTATATATGTGAATACCCACACCTATTTCGTTTCTATGGGTATTTATAAATATATAAATATGATATATTTTATTCTATAATTGACAAACATATAACTCTCACTCCCTTTCCATGGGTTAAAAATGACACAATGATCTTATTTCTATGATCTTTTAAAACATTATGATATTGAAATGAAACCCATTTATTTAATTCTCCATGGGTTATTTATGAAATATTTGATTATGATCTATGTGGATCACAAGAAATTAAAGACATATTAAGGGTGCACCCTGATAGCTCTCCAATTCATCGGGTAATGATTTAATCTCTGGATATGACAAGTTTCACGATACCATGGTGAATAACCATTGTACTTTTTATGACACCACGGGGATAAACCTTTGGATATGTTCATGAATGACTAAATGAATTGTTGTATCTATATATTCATGTTATGATTCATATTATTTTTATTATTATATGACTCTTTTTTAATTTCTCATGTCTTCATATTTTTCATCATGTTCTTATTGATATCACAAGTAAACTAATTCCCCTGTTTACCCCTTACTGGGCCTTCTTCTCACCATTTCCTTTGATGTATGTTTCCAGGATATGAGATGTAGTAATTATACATAGGATGAACCTATTATGATGCCTTTCAGTTGGTTGAGAAGAAGTTTTATGTTGTTTTCAGATATTATGTTCATGATTTCCCAGACACTAGACTTTAAAGATCCTCTGTTAGTAAAATGTAATAAAAACTTATGTAATAAAAAGGTGGGATGTCATTTTTGGTTTCAAAGGAATGATTATTTATTTATGTAAATTAGGACATGAAAACTTTAAGAACAACCCTATGGAGAAGTTTAAATATAGGCAAACTTCTGAGTATTTTGGTGAGTATTGAGTAATTTGTTTATTAAGAAAATACATCCTTTTCTGGATACGAGCAGGTAGAGGTGGATCTGGAACAGATGTACATAGGGGTAAAACACGAAAACACCGCATTGAGCTATGCTCGAATGGGAACTAGTACACAACAATGGGTGTCATTGAACTCTTGGTTATGAAACTCCCAGTGGATATGTTGGTTTAATCACATGATTTTTATGAATCATTATGATGGAATTATAGAGAAATGCAATTCTCTAAGCATGAGGTTATAAAACATAAAATATTTTATAGTTAAAAGATTCATAAATGAAATAAGTTTCTCAATATGGTTTTATTATTTTATAAAATAGTGGGAAAAAGGGGGAACCGTGTAAATGGGGACCACAATGGACAATGCGCTGACCACCCTTCGATGGAAGCAGGAATGGAAACATTCATGCGAATGATGAACCAACTGACTCAAGTTATGGGAAATAACTTGAATCAAGATGAAATAATAATCTCATTTCTAAGGGAAAAAATTATCTTGAGTCCTTTATGCATCAATGACCACTAACATTCAGTGGATTGACTGACCCATTGATTGCTGAGGAGCGGATCAGCTCCATCGAGAAGATCTTTTCTATGCCCCACAGTTTAGAGAAAGAGAAGGTCACCCTGACTGTCTATCGCTTAGAAGGAGAAGCTGATCAGTGGTGGGAACTAATTAAAAACACAATGAAAAGAGTTGAAGTTTAATCTATGGAGTGGGAAGAGTTTAAAGGGAACTTCTTCAGTGATTATTTACCTCGTTCCACAAGAACATGAATAGAGAAGGTGTTTATCAAGCTGAAGCCGAAGGAGAACGAATCTGTCAGAAGTTATGTGATTTACTTCACTCGACATTCATGATATACCTCTAGCATTGTCATGGATCCAAATACTAAGGTTGATAGATTCTTCGGTGGGATGAGACCTCATTTTCGTAAGATTATAGCCAATCGAGACAATAACAGCTATGAGGATATGGTGCGGAGTGCGATGAAAGTCGAGCTGATGTTTGGTGAGACGCAGTGGTCTCATAAATCAAACGACAAGAATAGATCAATGGAGCCCAACTTATGAATGACCTTTTATTAGGGGAGAGGAGGCAAGAAAGTTTAACATTCCACATGTAATAAAAGTGGGAAGAATCGTTCGGGGAACTACCTGCTCGGGATCGGGAAATGCTATAAGTGTGGAAAAGATGGCCATATTGCGAGGAATTGTCGTAGTGAGGTGAAACCACAAATTCCGAACACTAAGGATAAGGGGATGATGGTGCAAGCCCTACCTTATGTCTAGAGCTTTCATTGTGGACAACTTGGGTAATTTTCCAATCACTGTCTAAATCCGATGGCAGTGGAGGGGAACCAACATTAGCCTCAGCAAAGGTCAAGGTAGCAAGGTCATTCTTTTTCTATCACGACAGTTGAATTTGAAGCTCTAAATGATGTGGTATAAGATAATCTTATTTTCCTATCAAAGATAGAGAGTACTTTGTTTGATTTTGGTTATACACATTACTTTATTTCCTCCAAGTTTGCAAATAATTTAGATTCAACCACTGATTTTTCAAAAGTCGATTTATCAGTCAAGACTCCTGGTGGGATTATCCAAGCATCGTCAGTGTTTAGAAAATTTAGTATTTACATTTATGAGCACAATATTTTCTCAAATCTAGTAGTCATTCCCATGCTGTAATTCGACTTTATAATAGGGATGGATTGGCTCTCAATGTATAATGATAAGATCAAATTCCAGAGCAAGGAAATATCAGTATTCTTGAATGGAAAACCTATAGTGATCTTCCAATGAGAGATATCTCAACATGATATTTGTCTAGAAGAACCCCCTATACCCTTTTGATGGTGTTGATCAGCGAAGAAGAATAATGAGATGTGAGTTTAAGGATATAAAATGTTCCTATTGTCTAGGTATAAGTTGACTTATTTCTTGAGGAGTTACCCAGACCTCCCCCAAGAAAAGGAGGTAGAGTTCTCCATTGAACTCCTACCTAGATCTCATCCAATATCAAAGACCCCATATAGGATGGAAAATGTGGATCTATAAGAATTAAATAAACAAATCCAAGATCTTTGGAAGAAGGGGTTAATCCGACCAATTGTGTCTCCTTGGAGTGCACCAGTTCTCTTTGTGACTAAAAAGGATTGATCAATGTGGTTATGAATTGATTATAAATAACTGAATGGGATCACAGTAATGAACAAATATCATCTTCTAATAATTTATGCCTTATTTGACCAACTTCATGGGGCTCAATTCTTCTCTCAGATTGATCTTCGATCTGGTTATCATCAATTGAAGGTGAAGAAAGAAGATATTAAAAAAACTACATTCTGATCAAGATATGAGCATTATGAGTTTGTTGTTATTCCCTTCAAACTGACTAATTAACCTTCTATTTTTATGGATTTGTTGAATAGAGTCATTAAGGACTACCTTGATAACATTGTGGTAGTTTTTCATGATGATATTGTAATATATTCCAAAAGTCAGGAGGAGCATGAAGATCATATAAGGGTTATTTTGAAAGCTCTTCAGATGGAGAGGGTTTTTGGAAAGTTCATTAAATGTAAATTCTGGTTAAAACATGTTTCTTTTTTTATGCACATTGTTTCCAATGAAGGAATCACATTTGAACCTACAAAGAAAAAAGATGTAGAGGAGTGGCCTCAGCCTACAACAATAATTGAGATTCGATGTTTCCTTGGATTGATAGGATATTATATGAGGTTTGTGAATAACATTTCCCAACATTCTAATCCTTTAACAATGATAACCCGAAAAGGGGTCAACTTCCTCTGGACAAAGGAGTGTGAGGAAAGTTTCTAAAATCAGAAGAAGAGATTGGTTACTACACCCGTGTTAACTCTTCCCTCAAGTATAGAAGGATTCATTATTTTTATTGATGCGTCTCTCAAAGGGATTGGGTGAGTCCTCATGGAAAATCAAAATTTCATTGATTATGCACCTCAACAGTTGAAAAATCATGAGCAGAACTATACCAGGCATGATATGGAGTTGGTACATTTGTTTTTCCTCTGAAGATATGGAGATAGTATCTCTATGGGGAGAAATGTGATATATAAACAAACCATAAATGTTTAAAGTATATTTTCACACAAAACGAATTGAACATGAGACAAAAGAGATGGTTGGAACTTCTCAAGGACTATGATTGATCAATTCATTATCATCCCGGAAGAGCCAACAAAGTTGCTGATTCATTAAGCAGAAAAGACCCATTTGTTCTTTCTATGATGAGGATTCAAAGAGATCCATTGATCAATGACCAAGTAAAGCTGGACATGGGAATTATAAGGTAAGGGACATCATGAACCCTAACCCAAATCATTTCTCAACCATAATTACTAGGGAAGATCAATAAAGCTCAAAAAGAATAACCTTTGTTACAGAAGAAGTTTGAAGCTGTGATGGATGTGAAGATTTCTGTTTTGAATGTTGATCAAGAAGGTGTACTGAAATTTCATACAAGACTATGTCTTCCATCTATTACAGAAATAAATAAGGAGGTAATGGATGAAGCCCATAGTTCTACCTTCTCAAAACAACCTGGAAGCACAAAAATGTATAGGGACCTTCGTGATCATTTTTTGGTGGGATAGTAGGAAAAAAGATATTGCTGACTACACTTCAAGGTACCTGGTATGTCAGCAAGTGAAGGCAGAGTGACAACTTCCTAAAGGGGTATTGAAACCACTACCCATACCAACATGGAAGTGGTACAATATCACTATGGACTTTTTCACTGGTCTCCCAATAACTTTCAAAGGAAGCAATGCGATATGGGTTATTGAGGACCGTCTCACCAGGACTGCCCATTTTGTCTCTATTCATGGAGATATCTCACTTGATCAACATATTTGGATTTACGTGAAGGAAGTGGTATGGGTGCATGGAGTTCCACTATCTATCGTATCTGATCATGATCCAATGATCACATCAAAATTATGGAATATTATTCAACATGCTATGAGCACTGAAATCAATTTTAGAACATCCTATCACCCCCAAACTTAAGGACAGTCTAAAAAGACTATTCAAACACTTGAGGACATGCTGAGAACATGATCAATGGAATTTTAAGGTGGATAGGATCAACATCTCCATTTAGTTGAGTTCTCCTACAACAGTAGCTTAGAATCGAGCATTCAAATGGACCCCTATGAAGCTCTAAATGGGAAAAGATGTAGAACTCCTACTGGTTGGGATGAAGCTGGTGAGAGAAAGCTTCTCGGGCATGATCTTTTCCAAGAGATGACTAAAAAATTCAATGCCATCCAGCAATACATTACGGCTACTCAGATTCGGAAAAATAGTTATGCTTACAACTATCGAAGGGACTGGGATTTTGATGTTGGTGATAAGGTATTTATTCGAATTTCACATTGGAAGATAGTCATGTGGTTTGAGAAGAAAGGGAAGCTCATTCCCAGGTACATTGGTCCCTATAAAATCCTTGATCACGTAAAATCAGTGTCTTAATAGCATGAAATCCCACCAAACCTAGCACAAGATCATGATCTCTTCCATGTATCCCTCTTGATGAAGTACATACATACACCTTCACATGTACTAAACTGAGAGATGGTACAATTGGAACATGACCAATCTTATAAGAAGTAGCTAGTGGAGATCTTAGATTGTAGAGACAAAGTTCTATGCAACAAGACTACCCACCTTGTTAAGGTGTTGTCGAGGAACCACAAATGTGAAGAAGCCACGTGGGAACTAAAGGAGTCTATGGGGAAGAAGTACCCAAAAATTTTCTTTTTCGAGGGTATGAGTTAAAAGTTTGGTGGAAAAATTTCTTAAGGGGGAAAGAATGTAACGACCCGATATTTTTGAATAATTTTTTTTCCTAATTTTGTGTGTTATTTTATTTTATTCTCAACAAATCTGAATTCTTTAATTAATTAAGTGTATATAATTAAATTAGACCGTTGGGTTTTGATTGTTATATGACCGTTGGTCAATATGACCGTTGGTCAATATGACCGTTGGTCAATATGACCGTTGGAAGCTATACTATGAACGTTACAAGTTTTGTTTATAAATACTAGTGATCTTGGTTAATTAATACAAAATGAGGATTCGATGGCCTCATCCAGTTGACTCGGGCCATTCGAATCCCATCTGATAGAACTTGGGAAGGAGGTAGCACCATTGGGCTTTTCTCTGGACCAAGCCCAAGCCAAACTTCATCAACTGAAGCTTGAACAGAATTGCCTATGGGACAAGTTCAAGCTGATAGAGGTCTCTACTCGGGCAATTTTGGCCAAGTTTCCCCAAGATTCTTCCACCATAGCACACCATACACTTAGGTCCCATGCTGGTATTATAAGGGTCTATGTAACGAGAACTTTGCTGCATTGTGTATTCATTTGATATAAATAAAATTGTTATTTATTCATATGGTAAAGTATGTGAATTTAAAATGTTTGGATAAATATTTTATGAATATTATTGATGAATTTTGGAAAAGAAGTATATTTTAAAATATTTATGTAAACCTTAAATAATTTATAATGTGTCATGATTTTCAAAAAATGGTCTTCTACCATTATGTTAAGTATGAAATTTACAGTCTAATAAGATCAACATAATATTTGGTGAATAGTAAGTTATGAATAGTAATTTTTCCCTTATGAATAGTAATATGACTAAATGGATTAGTAAATTTACTGAAGAAAGTATTAATATAATTTAAGCACCTTTATTAGGTAATGTTATTCAATAAAATATGTAAATAAATATTTCAAAAATTAATTGTTAAGTATTAGTTTTCCTTTTTCTGAATAATGTTTTTATTTAAAAATTAAATAAAAAATATTTTGAAAAATATTTTCAAAAAATGGAGTTCATTTTTGAAATCAGAACATCGATATTTTGTTAAGGTGAGTTTTTGGAATTTTTATGAAACATTTGAATTATCATGAATAGTGTTTTTACTTAAAAATTAAATATCTCATAATTAGAATTTTTTTCATAAAATGGAGTTAATTTTTGAATTTAGAGCCTCGATATGAGGTTAAGGTGAATTTTTGGGATTTTTCTGAAACAGTTTAATTTTCGGTGAATAGTAAAAAATACAGTTTTGAGTATCGTGTGTTTAATGACATTATTAATAATATGATAAGTATGAAATTATTCCGGATGACTTATGAATAGTAAGATATGCTATGAGGTGTCCCAAGTGGCCAATACCATGTGAAAATACCATGGGAAAGCCCATGGTTTTGCTAATACCACCAATGCGGTGTCCCTTGGAAACTAATGACTTGTTATCTCACTTCTCCTATAAATACCTAGCCATTCCCTCAATAATTTCATTTCAAAATCCTTCACAACAAATTTCTGGTCTCTTTATCTCCAAAGGTGTCCTCCCAAGGTGACCACAATCCTTTGAAGGCCCCGACCATCTAGATTTTAAAGTTACTCTTCAAGGTAAGGGAATCTTTCACCCTCCTATTTTAAGCCATGACTTACATTATGCTGTGTCTTCTAGTTTCTATCTATTAATGTCAAGGGTATGTTATTATATGTAATCATGACTGTACATTTCATGTCTAATTTTTTAGAGACCCTTTCCTCTCTCATCAATTTGTTTTTTGAATTTTTTCGTGACACCGTTAGGCTGCCAAATTTCTCGTAAATGAAATCACATTATCTATTTTCTTTCATGTTTCTATTTCATGTGGTATGTCATTCAAATTCCCATAAAATGATCTTATTATGGACCCATAATTAACTATGAATCATTTATGAGTGTGTTACCATTATCCCATCTCTTTTCAATGTTTTCTAAATCCATGTTATATAGCCGTTATGCTGTAAAAATTTCACCTCAAAATTTCCATGGCTTTCTCTCCAGAAATTCTCTTGTTTTATTAATATGAATACCCAGAACAATTTATTTTCGTTGGGTGTTCATAAATATATAAATATGATATATTTTATTCTGTATTTTACATACATATAACCCTCACTCCCTTCCCATGAATATTAAATGACATAATGATCTTATTTTTATGAACTTTTAAAACGTCACCATCTTGAAATGAATCCCATTTATTTTATTCTCCATGGGTTATTTATGAAATGTTTGATTACTATATATGTGGATCACATGAATTTAATGAAATAATAAGGGTGAACCCTAATATAACTCCAATTAATTGGGTAAATATTTAATCTCTTTATATAAAAAGTTTCAGGATACCTTGGTGAATAACCTTGGTAATTTTTATGAAATAATGGGGATAAATTTTTTTTATATGTTCAAGAATTCCTAAAATAAATTTTTAGCAATATATTTATGTTACGATTCATGTTCTTTTTATTATTATATTACTCTTTTTCAATTTCTCATGTCTTTATATTTTTAATCAAGTTCTTATTGATATCACAAGTAAACTGATTCCCCTGTTTACCCCTTAATGGGCCTTCTGCTCACCCTTTTCTTTTGATGTATGTCTCTGGGATACGAGATATAGTAATTTTAACTAGTATGAACCCATTATGATGCCTTAAAAGTGGGTTAGAAGAATGTTTTATTTTGTTTTCATGTATTATGTTCCTGATTTCCAAGACACTAGACTTTAATGATCCTATGTTTGTAAAATGTAATTAAAAATTATGTAATAAAAAGGTGGGATGTCATAGATATGTTTTATATTCTAGGTGGCAGTAAATTTGTCATTTTTTTCTATGAGGAAGGTTCCAATATGGGGTATTCTTTAGTGGAGGTATGGTGGGACTGAATTGTTTTTGGTGGTGCCACTTATGGTTGTTTTGAGGATGGACCACATTGAGTTTTGTTTTAGAAAATGATTTTAATCTATTTGATGATGTGTGAGATAGATCTTCGTGATTGACATAGATGAACCTTGGTGGTACAACCCAACTTGAAATATATTTTTAAATATTTTATAGGTTAGTTTTGGTGGATTTAGTTCAAGCATACAATGTATAGTTTTTGTCTTGATGCTTTTTATATCAGAAGGAAATGGTTGAGAAACACATTGCAAGTGGTTTTCTACAGCCGTTAGGTGGTAACAAATAGATGTGGGGGACATATTAAAGAATTTTATTTCCATTTTACTTCAATATTATGGAGTATTGGATTCTATATTGGTGATAGTGGATTATTTGGTGAAATCAACCAAATATAAAAAAATTAGAGACTTAAGCTCCGTTGAAGTTTTGCCGAGGAAATATATGGAGGTGGTGGTGAAATTCTAGGGGGTCCCAATCATGATAATATCTGATATAAATCCTCATTTTACACAAAGGGTGTGCGGTGTTCTCCAATAAGATTTTGGTTTTTTGTTATGAATTTATACTTCTTTTAATCAGTAGCTCGATCGTCAGAAGTAATGGACCATTCAGACTCATGAAGAAATTGTGTGATCCTATGTAAAGAATTTTTGTGGTCCGTGGAGGAGTCACAAAACTTTGGATGAGTTCCCTTATAAAAATAATTTCTACTCCATAATTGTTGTAAACCATTTTACTATTTTTACGGATGATAGTTTATTTATCCATTCTGCGGAAATGTGATTAGAGATGATACAATTCTTGGTCTATAAATACAAGTGAATATGAAATAGATTGTTTATGTAATTCATGAGAGGATAAAGGTAATGAATTTTCATATGAAATTATATGTTGATCATAATAGGAGACCTATGGAGTTAAATATTGGAGATCATGTTTTATTTTAAGTGAATCCTCATCTTGGGTGGTGATGGTTTGATTATGAGAGTAATCTTTCTCCCCAGTTTGTTGAACCTTATAAGGTTTTTTCTCTAGCTATAGACATAACATATTGAATAGAACGTCCCCCATAGATTATTTGATTATATTATGATTTTCATATGTTTTTGATCCATCATTTACATAAGAGAAACACTCTTGTAATAAATTATGGAAAGATCTATATTTATGAAGTTGTGACCATTGAGAAGGGTCTCGTGGTGATCCATGACCTCTAAGAGAATGTATTAAACATTAATTATATTCTGATGGATCATGTCATGTAGTGGTATAGTGGTTTGAAGAATATTACCTATGAAAATGAGACTTATATGCACACTCTAGACCACGTGCTATTTGATACATTTCCCTTATCTTGTTACACTGTTCATTTTAAGGTTATTGATATTTCATGTTATTGATAGGGTTCCCTATTGTTTCTTATAGGTAACCTACCATTCGATTGAGAGGTATCACTCCCATAAAGAGTGTATAGAAGAAAGTTATTACTGTTATGTGGTTTGAAATTTTTTCTCTGATAAGATGGTCGATCTTCTATGATGGATAGATCCATGAGAAATATCTCATTTGTTGGATCTTTTAGGGGCCACTTTTTTGTCTTTCCTTTTATCTGGGTTTGTTTTTCAATTCTATAGGATGTGATTGTTTTGAAAGGTATTTTATGTAATATAAAAGAAAATATGAACCATTACATTATGGACACTTTTTTGATTGAGGTGTCTCAGGAAATACATAGTTTATTTTAGGAGAAAGGGATGATTTTGGAGGAGTTTTGGATGAAAATGGGTTTTTGGAGGTTGGCGATATGACCCTGATAGTAGCACCTAGTTGGTAGTACTATGGAAGTTACACATTGGAAGTAGCACCAAAGAGGTATAAACTTGGTTTTAGCACCCTGTGGGTAACACCCAGATGGTTGCACTATAGTGGAATTACCTTGTTGATAGGGGAAATGTAGATCAACTATGTGAGTGATTGATTATGTGAATCGAATACATTGCTGGATTGGCTATGTGAAACAAATACGTGGATGGATCAGCATCATGATTCAGTAATAGATCTATATTGGCTACATGAATTAGCCATGTGGATGGAATTGCAAGCTGGATGAGTCTGATATATGAAAAATAATACATGGTGGTTTTGGCTACGTCGTGCTTTCAACTTCATGAAATAAGTCACATGGAGTTTTTTGGTAGTTTCATGAAAATGTCCATGTATGGATTTCTATGTCACAAAATAGGGGTCTTCAAAGATTATTGTTTCAAGGATAATTATATCGTTGATTTTATAGGATGATCAAGGAAGTAAATGATTCATTTGATGTGGAATTAAATGATATCCAAAATAATTTTTTAATTAAATATCTTATGATATGAAATTATAATCATCTGGTATCTATTAACATAAAAATTAAGATTCCTCATTTTTTCCTTAATTAATGTTTTCCCTCAAAGATATGGGTTCTGAATTCATTCCCTTGTGCTCATTTAACCCTGATTTCATTTGTTGTAGTTTATTCGAATAGCGATTCAATATTCTATGCACATTTGTTTTTGTTCCAACGAATTGCAAGAAGATTCTATCTCCAGTTGTTTTGGAAACCCTTTAATGGGGATCATTTATTGGCTAATCATGTTTGATATATGTTTATCCAAGGTATATTCTACAATTTACTTTTAGTATGTTCAATCTATATCCTCATACTTCTCATTTAAATGAAACATTAGTTTCTCTCCTCCAATCTAATGGAGATTTCTTAGTTGTTTTGGCTTATTTTTAGTGAAACGTACAAAGTGGTATTTAGCTTCATATAAGTAGAGTGATAGGGATTTGCAATTATAGTATATTATCATGCGATTAAGAATAATTCCTTTTTGGTACTGTATTCATTTCTTTTCTTATTTACCTACATAAAATCATAATTTTATCATTGTCTATTCCTTTGGATGAAAATTGAATTAAAATAATAATTACTAAAATATATTAATAATGAATTATTTATAGTGGTCACATTATGATTCTTTCATCCATGAAAATAGTTTTTCTAAGTATTTTTTAGATGGTATGTAATCTATTTTTTTTAATAACTTGTTATTTTGGGGATTTTCATATCCTTCTTCATAGAAATAGTAAAAAAATCAAGAATTAATTGGAAAATTTTCTGGAGAATAATTAATGAATATGTATGTCTATAATCCTTTTTTTGATCAAAATTTATTATAATAAAATTAATCCAAATGATTTTTTAATTGAATATGTTTTTTCATGTGATTATGGAATTTAGTAAATCTCGTGAATCAATGTAATTATTGTTAATGAAAATTAAAAGGAATGTTAAATATGGAAATTTCTTATTTTTGTTTTTTGAAATGGGTTATAGTTCTAAGAGAATGTTTTACCATTTAATAACATGATGTATCTTGATTTCTTAGTTTCCCCACAGTTGGAACTACCGAATAAAGAACTAGTTAATTTATGATAGAATAAGATCCAGTTGTATGATAATGATAATTACTTCAGCATGAGTTTTTTGTTTTATTGAAATGATCATGTGCTTTTTGTTTTCGTCCATGAGATATCAATTGTGTGTGAAGGTTGGATACCTTTCTTTAAGGTATAGACTCTCTTATTGACTATGTTTATTTCTTTCTTACTTATGTTGTGATATATATGTGTTCTACACTATGTGATGTCTTTTGAGCCTGGGATGGATGATCTTAGGATGGATGATGTGATATGTGGTGGGGAGGACCAACTAATGTGGTAGTAGTTGACACCTATGTTGAATAGATGTATCAGGATATGCATGTGGGTGTTGTGGATAACACCAAAAATTATGCAATGGGATATATTTGGGAATACCCATTGATGTGATAATTATAGATTCTTTCTTAACATGAATCTGTTTAATGTTTGATGGTCTTGTTTCTTATTTAATCTTTATTATTTTCCCCACTATTAGAGTTATATAAGAGTACATGGTTATATTTTTCCTCTTTTTGGTAGCTTATAATGGTTTTCCTTTATTAACGGTTTTATATGAAGTAATAATCATTAATCATTTATCAAAACATTGGGCTAGGGGTGATGGAATTTGAATGTTGAGAATATATTGACCTTGAGAAACTGCATACTCAGTTTATCTTATATGTAGAATTCAATGTCTTTGATTTGGATGTCAAATGTAATATAATTCAAAATAAAAATTCTAGTTAATTATTGGCTAATTAATTATTTAAAATAACTAAAATTGTTTTGTAAAAAATAAGTAATTAATGTTTCTCAAAAAATGATTTTGTTCTTATTGGATATTCAGTCCCCATCAGTGGAATTAATGTTTCTAAGAGAAAATAGATATTTTTGATGATATGACTAGGTTATTCCCATAGTTCGGTTGTGAGTGATATTAAATCCTCTATATATTGTGATTTAAAATGCTACCCCAACTATGTCTATTAGAAATATTGAGACCCAATGGACTATGATAGGGTGTTTTCCTGAACATCTTGGTGGAAGAATGGATGGCTAACTACCCCTCTGGACTTTCTCTCTTCTCTAATCAGTTTTATGTTATGGTATGCATATAAGTTAATTTTCACATATATAGGTATAGAGGGATGTGATGGAATTTTGGTTATTTCACCCAAACTTATGTACGGATATAGTATCCAATTGATTTTTATAGGTATGATGTGTATATATTTTGATAGAATGAGGTTACTTACTTGGTGTATTGAATATGATAACTTGATGTATAATAACTGATATATGAAAAACATGATATGAGATTCTGTGGCTCCCTTAAACTATATTATTACCACTTGAAGATGTGATATTGGATGATGTAATGAAATGATGCACAAGGTTCTTGTTGTGATGGTTTTTCTAGGTGTCAATGAGATAGATTATTTTAGAGAGAGATGACTATGTATGAGAAACATTAGGGAAACATGTAAAATCAGTCTGGAAGTAAGATATGGACACCCCTTATGTTTTATTATTATATTATATTCGCTATGGCATGTGATACATGGTGATAGTTATCCATGGTGAGGTGGGGGACATTGTATACATGTTTAATTGATGCTTTCACTTCACTATTGGTATCTTTAATTTTTCATGATTTATTTATGTATTTTCTTTGGAGGCTCCAAGGATGACCATGCCGAGTTTACTGATATACTCGTCCCTGGTTGATATAAATTATGTAACACCCAAAGATTTTATGGGATATATATTTATAATTTCTCTGATGCCTTTTGTTGTAAGCTAATCCAATATTAGGTTGCTCTATACACAACAATGTTTTACCTTATAGTATACACAACACTATTCCTGTCTTGTATTACACGTAATAGTGACATTCGTCAATAGCATTCACTATATGTAATTCCTAGTTTCACTAATCAATGATATATTATTAAAATATTCTTAGATAGTGGGATACAAACTAGTCGTAATGAATATTATTATTCACTTTTATATTTTTATATAACATTAACATTCATCTTATTTATTTATAATTAAATTATATACTTAAAAATTCATATTTTCAGATAAAAGAATTATATTACAACAAATGCAGTTTTGTAACCTTGTGATGGGGTACCAATTTTAAATCTAGTTTTTAACACTTTTATATGTTGTATTTTACAATATAAATGGTATATATGGAAGCGGGACATCAAAATTTACTTTGGTAGAATTTTTTGTATTTTTCTGATAAAATTCATAATTTAATGAATAATAAAAAATACGACATTTTAATTAAAAACTGTCTTGTTATCTAATATATTTATATAGATAGATTAACTTTATAATTGAATTTAAATTTTAATTACTTTAAATTTTTATAATTTAATCCAATATTTTTCAGTGGAAGTAATTTTACATTAATATTGGACATGAACACATGTGAATCTTTTGAATGTTTTTACTTATTAAAAATGCTATTTCTAGTTTTAACAACATGAATTTCTTTTAAATGAAGTAATTAAATGGATTTGTTTCAAATTCTTAAAAATTGATTCAATATTGGGGATCAGTGGGTCCGAATAATGTCAATAGTTTTCATTTTTTATATTAGGAATAGAAACTATGGTATTTTTTATTTACCACTCTCAAAGATAAACCCGATAAATTAGGGTAAAAAACAATATGATAAATATAATAAAATTTCTGAAACACCTTAAAAAATCCTACTTGATAAATTAAAGTAGACCAATATCACTAAGGGTTTGAATTTATTCATTTAATGGATTTTTTATCCATGAATGTGATGTAATTATAATTAAAACAATAGAATTTGCTAAAATGTCACTCTCTTATATCTTATAATTATAAATATAATAATATAGCGATAAAATTTATAAAACATCAAACATAAATAGTATAAAAAAATATAATGAAATTATATACATCATTTTAATTTATTTTGAATTTTTATAAATTAAATAATTAACAATAATGTTGAAAAAATATTGATGCAGAAATTATTTTATTGATAAAAACATCAAATAAATTGTTCTAAAAATATTAAAATTCATATTATATGAAAAATTAATTTTATTCATGAATTTTAAGGGTTACTATGACATGTTTGGAGTTTATTAAATACTTTATTTTAAATTTATCTTCAATTTGGATTTTATTTAATGTCAAATTAAATAATAGTTTCATAATTGAAACTATTGATATTTTATAAAAGTAACATATTATTGAATTATTTAAAAATCAAAAAATATTCAAAAATTAAAAATTAAAAATTTTATGGTCTAAAATTTCATTAAGTATCCAATTATGTATAATTGAGGACACATAAGTAAATATTTATAACCATTTAATTTTTATAATATTATTACAAAAAATAAAGTTAAATATATTAAATAAGGATAAATCAAAATGATAAGGTTTAAAACAAAATAAAAACATGTATAAAATTTAATTTTTTGGGTATATTACCACTCATACACATATTATATTATAAATAAATGAGTTTGAGAGCGTTATGAACAAAACATTAATTTATAATAAGTTAATATTTCAAACTATCCAATGGTGCCCCTCCCCTATCTTATAAAAGAGAACTTCTTATAATTTAATCACACCTTCAATGCACATTGGATCAGCTAAAGGATGCCGAAAACTCCTCCCAATTTCCCTAACTTAATCTTATTGGCCACTCTTTAGGCAAAAATGAATCTTATGTAGTCCTTTTGTTAATACCAAAAAGAGATTCCCAAAAAGAGGTAATTATTTTATCACCTCCATCAAAACTCTTTTCTTCTTCTACTTCATCTTATTATGTTGTTTCCATAATAATGTAATATATAAATTATATTCTATATGATGATATATTATTATAATTATAGGAAATATTATACGTCTTTATATTCATCCTACGAATAACAATATAACCAGTCGTGCGTACGTACGACTTACCATCTCCATGCTGTTGTGTAATTTGATATTCAATAATACTTAATTTTGATGGGTATATTGATGAGTATAATGGATTTAAATATTTAATATAACATGATATTATTTAACTAAAATTCATTAACCATCCAATTCCATACCATTGAACTGTCAAGGGAATAATATTGTCCCTCGTGCATACGTTCGACTTACAATCTCCACGATGCGATGAGATTCAATCTCGATGTTAACCATTAAAGAATGATTATAAGGTATATATAATAAATAAGTATGATATATATGACTTAATAATGATAATGTATTTATGTATATATATATATATATCATTTACTTACATCCTTTCAATTCAATAAAGAAATGGAAACAACGTTCATGTGTACGTACGACCTACCATCTCCATAAATAGTGTATTCCTTTTAATTTATCTATCTATTATATATGTTTATATACTGAATATATATGATAAATAAATCATTTTATACATTCTATAATTTTTTATATCATTACTTGAGTAATAATATCATGAATAAAAATTCAAAATGAATACGATAAATAAAAATATTTGAAGTGCCCAGATCAGTGTGAATCACTGAGAGGGGGAGGGGGTGAATCAGTGATCCTTTAAAACTTTTTACTAATTGATTCTTATCAATTAAACCTCTATGGCTGGTTAAAGCCTCGATCCACTCTTCTTGTATCTCTCAACCTTTTCCCGAATGATGCAGTAATGAAAAGGCACAGGACACAAGGATTTACAAGGTTCGACACCAAAGGCCCACATCCTTGCCATGCTCTCCCAGCATGGATTCTCCCATTATAACTTGTTAGAATTACAATGGTCGATACAGATTCCCAATGTATCTCTCCTGAGTCCCACAGGAGGGTCTTTATACTGCGTCCCACAGTGTTACCAGAGTCCCACTGGCCTGCTCCAGAATCCCACTGAAGACTTCTTCTCCCTGAGTCCCACAGGGTCTTCTCTTGGCTCCTCGAGTCACACGAGTAGCTCTTCTTCTCTTTAGCTCTTCAAGTATCCTCAGCAGTCTGGGATAAAGACTGCTGGCCTTTCTCTGTACCTCTGATCACTTGTGATGATCAGGTCTTCTCGTCTTGCTCAGGATTTATCTCCTTCTTCTAAGGATGACCTGGCCTCTCTCCAATTACTGAATACTCAGACAATTGATGTCTTTAACTTCAGTCTGGTCCAGTCTCACTTCACATCAACTTCATGCACTGAGTGCATGGCATCTCTGCTTCCTCATGCACTGATGGCATGGCCTTCTCAAATCTCTTCAAGATCTTCAAGTCTTGGACAACTCAGATGCACACAACCAGATTTGTCTTTGTTCACGTGTGCATGTGCATACATGCAAGCATGGACTCTCCTCTTTCTCCTCTTGGTGCAATAAACCCTCAAAGGGTATATTCTTTAAGCACACACCAACTCCTTGAACATCATACACTTTATTCTCTTTTGATTACACACATTAATGTGTGTTATACACTAGTGTGGATGTCTTCTCTTCTTCTTAGTGTGTACACACTTTGGTTTGCACACACACACACTAAGGTTCGGCCTTTTAGTTCTTTTGCACACACAAATGCCTATGGCCTTCTTCCCTTCTTGCACTCTTCCACTTTGCACACAAACTTTGTTTTTCTCTTTTAATCTTCAAGTGTGCACAACCACAAGGCTATGGCCTCTTCTTGTTTAGTTCAAGTTTGCACAAACAATTTGCACACACAATAGCTTGGCCTTGTCTTGCTCACACCCACTGCCCGTAGGGTACTTAGCACACACAAAGTGTGTTCTTCAATTTGGCACACACACAAGGCTAGGATTCTTGTTCACTTTTCTTGCACACACATGGTTACGACCTTCTCCAATTCTTAAACACACACAATGTGTAGTCTCGGCCTCCACTTGCACACACAAGCCGTAGGTATGTAATGGCCTTCCTCCTTTGCACACACACAAATGTGTGGTCTTCCTCTTGTCTTGCACACACAACCCGAACCCCTGCCAATCTCTTCTTCAATATCCGCGCAAGCTACACTTGGGTGCCACTGGCCGCGCAAGAGCACAAGGCCTCTAGGCCGCACAAGCCTCGGGTGCAAGGCACCGTGGGCGCGCAAGTGCTACCGCACAGGGGGCGCGGTGCACAGAGGGAGCGCGCAAGGTCACGCAAGCTCCTCTCCTTCCTGTCGCGCAAAGGATTAGCGCGCAGGGGACACCTTAGGTCCAAGGATGGCACCGAGATCTTCAGCCGCGCAAGTAATTTGCGCGGGGCTTCTTTCTTCGTGAGGCAGAGAGCTCACGGGACTTCTCTCGAGTTTTTCAGCAAGCATTCTCGAGGGCTCGGCCTCTCTTTATAGGCAGAGGAATCCTCAAAACATCCGCGGGATACAATCTTTGAATCCCCGAAGTTTTTGGGTATTTCAAGATTCTGCAAATCATGATATCTTCCTCTGTTTCACATGCGGGTTCTCACTTTTTATTTCTCCTCGTGCATGCGATTTAGAACGCATTAAAGCCTTCGGTTTAGGCGTTCGAGCAACGTGGCACTCCCTCGGCAACTTTGTTTGCCTCAGCCGAATCTCGAAACCTCCATCACCTTGCATGCATGCTTATTTTATTGCATGGTTGGATTCGGTTTGAGGAGACGAACTCAACGGACACTTCATCTTCGGCAATAGTGGCCGGGAACTCGAAATCGGTGCTTGGGTTGCTCCTGGTTCGACGGAGGCACGCGGGTGGCTTCGGGGTGGCTCGACGAAGGAGACGAGCTGGGAGCCGTCGGATCGTGATGCGCGACGGCCATGATTAGATCATCGCCGCGGAGATGGATCGTGCGGCGTGGATAAAGCGCGCGATGGCTCGGACGGCCGAGATTTGCTCCCGGGGAAATTTCGGCGTCCCACATCGAATCGGCGAGAGGAATTGCCGCGCCTTATCAACTAAGTGCTCCCCCAACCAGCTCAGTTGAATTCTCTCCCTCCACGGTGCCGCCCCGCACCGTGTTCTCCCTGCGGGCGCGCTCTGCGCCCACTCTTGCCTCCGCGGGCGCGCTCTAGCGCCCACTATGCACCTCGGGCGCGCGCTCAGGCTCCCATGCTGCGCAGGAACTGATCCCCTGCGTGGCCCGGAGCTTACACACGGCCCCCTGCCTCTCGGGCTGGCCACATGGGATCCCCCCTTGGCCGTGGTGCCGTAGGCCCACATGTGCCTTGGGGGTTGAACCCTTAAGGCTGGCCCTTGGTGGCTTATTTTTTGCTTATGTATAGAACAAGTCCTTTGTGTAAAAACAAAGTTACCAAGTTCAAATGCCAAATACCACTTAAGCCATCCTTCCTCTTCCTATTCTTCCTCTAAGCCATTCCTTCTATGTTTCTTCTCTTCTAACACATATTCTCCATCTTCTTCATTAGAATCCACCAATCCTCCTTAAACATTTACTCATCACTTAGAATGAATTCCTGAAGGTTTTTCATCTTCAACCGAACTCCTGAATCAACATGAAATCTCCAATGTGCTTCATTGATCTAATCAGAGATCAAGTTGGATCACTTCCAATTCACATGCACTAAGAGTTAGTACATGGACTTCTTTAACCCACTTCACCCACTTAGAAGTTGTGGATGGATCTCTTGCTTCTCCTCATGCATTGTTATGACAATGCATGGTCTTCAAATATTGTTGTGACATTGTATCCAGTTGATACAAGTTCTTGGAACTTTGAAGATCAGCTCAACAATCGTCAGATGTACATGGAGAATGTTTCAACCACAATTTCCAATACCACTTAGTGAATCTCCTAAGTGACATGCATCTTAGTACCATGGCCATTATCCTTCACCACCAACACCATCACAACCTTTGTAATTCATCTCTTGTCATTCCTTGACTTCCATTCATTCCAAGACAACTTCATGCCTCATTGACAACAAATGCAACACAGTGCACTTCAATCTCCCCCTTTGTATTTGTCGTCAATAAACCACTTCAGCACATATGAATGGGTCAATATGTGTGCCAATATTTTCTCCCCCTTATTGGCAATCAAATGCAAAGGTGTGGTGTGGTTCTCTTTCAAAAATCTCTTCCTCCCTTTGAATAGCATCTTCTTGAAAAGCACTAAGAGAGGGATGATGTCACATGTTCTCTTTAGCAAAGAACCTTTAGTAAATCAACTCTAAGTCTACTTGGGCTAAACCGGTGTAGAAAACAAGAGTGATATAACCAATATTTTTCAATGCTGTCCACAATTCTCTACACATGTGAGATCATGCTTCAGGGGTTTGAAAATTTTTCAGATATAACAATGAATTGCTAAATCCTGCACATACTTCACAAAACTCATTAGAAAGTTCAGTGCAATGATAAAGCTCCCCCTTTCATCCATTTGTCTTCAATCCATACCCCCCCTTAATTGACAAGATAAACTCAATTAAGAAACAAGGGATGAAAGTATGATTGGGATACCTTCACTTTTCTCAAGATGATATTAATCTCAGAACATCATCTTCTTCATATTTGCTCCCCCTCAAGGGGTGCACTCCATTCCTTCTAAACCATCCTCCAGTTGAGAATGATCATCATCTTCAATTCCCTGCAATGTCAGCACATGTAAATACCAGAAGTATAAGGGAATAAGATGGAACCTCCTTGGTTCATCAATTTGAACAACAAGGTTGAGAAGATTCTCTCAACAGAGATGTCCCATTTTCACCAGTCTTCACACTTGCACATTTGATCTTCATTGATGATTGTGCTGGTGTGGTTCTCAAAACTTCTTCATGTGAAACCTTCTTCTTCCCTTTTGCTTTAGCAATTGCCAGAGCTTCATCTTCAACTCTTTGTAGTTCTCTGGCAAGTTGCAACTGATGTGGCCATATGACAAGTAAATCATTTGGAAGAGTGGCCCCAGTTTTGGAAGTTCCACATGGTTCTTTGGATGCTGCTAAGCTACCTCTCTTAGGCAACTTATTTTCAATCAATTCCTTCTTCTTATGGATTGATTGTCTTTTGGAGTTCAGTCTGCTTCTATTTAGTTTCATGGCTTCTTTAGAAAGGTCCATGATGTGTCCTTTCTTTCCACAGTAGAAGCATGTTTTCTTGGTGGTCCTTCTGGATGCATCACCCTTCTTGGATTTCATTTCCAAGGACTTCTCTTCATTCTTCAAACTCCTCTTGGGAGCATCTTCCACTTTCTTATGATTGCTTCCCAAGGATTCTTTCTGAGCCAGGTTCTGTGATCTTTTCTTCTTTTGAGCTCTGGATACAGTTGGAGACTGACATGTATCTTTTTGACCACTTTTGCAACCATCCCAGATGTTGTCAAGTAATCCAAATCTGTTAGCAGTAAACAGATGTCTCTGGACCTGTGGATGCTGCTTCTTTTCTTCTGGCTTGCTCCCCCTTGGCATGGGCTTCCTCTGTGCTTTGGCATTCAGTGGATTGTACCAACAATCCTTTGCACAATGCCCATACTTGTTACAACACCAGCATTGTCCCACGAATCTAGACCTCTTCAGTCCTTCTGATTTTAGGGTACTCTTATTGACCTGTTGTGCTGCTTCAGGAGAGCTCTGCTTCTTTACTGCCTTCATCCATACTTTTTTGGATTTTTTTTCCATCCTGCACTTTTTGTGGAAACACATTTAGAAACATGAGTACAAGATGGGATGGATGGTACCTTCTTTTTAGAAGATGTTGCCCTTTTATTAGAGGATGTCTTTCTTTTAGAATCATCCTTCTCAAAGCTCACTTGAGTAGCAACATTTCTTCTTTCAGCTGACTGGGAGGCTTTGGCTTTGGGTGATTGTTGATTGTTCAATATCACCTCTAGTTCTAAGAATTTCATGTTGAGGGAGTTCTTCTCATCCTCAACAGTTCTTAGCTTTCCTTCCCAATTCTCCACCAGTTGTTTCATCTGGTCTTCATGTACCTTCTTTAATTCAAGAAATGAGTTTTCAAGCTCCTTCACCCTTTTTACTTTGTCTTCAAGTTGAGCATCTTTAACAACCATTGATACTCTATGCCTCTTCTCTAGTGCATGGTAAACATCTTTGATTATTACTTTAAAGAATTATTTCTCAGAAAGGCTTCTTTGCAATTCTTCAATAGTGTCTTCATATCTTTCATTGCAAAGCGATACTGTTTCATCTTTGGCATTTACCAGCTTTCTGAGAGTGTTGGTTATGCCAACCCTTTTAGCCAGCTGATCTTCCGTAGCATTGGCTTCTTCTTCTAATTGTGATTTTTCTTCATGAAGATCATGGATGCCTGTAGCTATACACTTTACCACTTCCATGGGAACTGTCTTCTGAAGATATTTGAGTGCACTCTGAAGATCATTCATTGTTTCAACTTCATCACAGCTAGGACAGGCTTTCTTCATCTTCTTGGCCTGTTTCTTCTTTCTATTTTTCTGAGTCTTGGCAGATATCTCCATTTGAGGCTGGTCGCTCGTTTCCTCAAATCTGCACTCCATAAAGACTCCCTTGGATCTTTTAGAGGCAACCTCGCTCTGATACCAATTGAAGTGCCCAGATCAGTGTGAATCACTAAGAGGGGGAGGGGGTGAATCAGTGATCCTTTAAAACTTTTTACTAATTGATTCTTATCAATTAAACCTCTATGGCTGGTTAAAGCCTCGATCCACTCTTCTTGAATCTCTCAACCTTTCCCGAATGATGCAGTAATGAAAAGGCACAGGACACAAGGATTTACAAGGTTCGGCACCAAAGGCCTACATCCTTGCCATGCTCTCCCAGCATGGATTCTCCCATTATAACTTGTTAGAATTACAATGGTCGATACAGCTTCCCACCGTATCTCTCCTGAGTCCCACAGGAGGGTCTTTATACTGCGTCCCACAGTGTTACCAGAGTCCCACTGGCCTGCTCCAGAATCCCACTGAAGACTTCTTCTCCCTGAGTCCCACAGGGTCTTCTCTTGGCTCCTCGAGTCACACGAGTAGCTCTTCTTCTCTTTAGCTCTTCAAGTATCCTCAGCAGTCTGGGATAAAGACTGCTGGCCTTGCTCTGTACCTCTGATCACTTGTGATGATCAGGTCTTCTCGTCTTGCTCAGGATTTATCTCCTTCTTCTAAGGATGACCTGGCCTCTCTCCAATTACTGAATACTCAGACAATTGTTGTCTTTAACTTCAGTCTGGTCCAGTCTCACTTCACATCAACTTCATGCACTGAGTGCATGGCATCTCTGCTTCCTCATGCACTGATTGCATGGCCTTCTCAAATCTCTTCAAGATCTTCAAGTCTTGGACAACTCAGATGCACACAACCAGATTTGTCTTTGTTCATGTGTGCATGTGCATACATGCAATCATGCACTCTCCTCTTTCTCCTCTTGGTGAAATAAACCCTCAAAGGGTATATTCTTTAAGCACACACCAACTCCTTGAACATCATACACTTTATTCTCTTTTGATTACACACATAAATGTGTGTTATACACTAGTGTGGATGTCTTCTCTTCTTCTTAGTGTGTACACACTTTGGTTTGCACACACACACTAAGGTTCGGCCTTTTAGTTCTTTTGCACACACAAATGCCTATGGCCTTCTTCCCTTCTTGCACTCTTCCACTTTGCACACACACTTTGTTTTTCTCTTTTAATCTTCATGTGTGCACAACCACAAGGCTACGGCCTCTTCTTGTTTAGTTCAAGTATGCACAAACAATTTGCACACACAATAGCTTGGCCTTGTCTTGCTCACACCCACTGCCCGTAGGGTACTTAGCACACACAAAGTGTGTTTTTCAATTTGGCACACACACAAGGCTAGGCTTCTTGTTCACTTTTCTTGCACACACATGGTTACGGCCTTCTCCAATTCTTAAACACACACAATGTGTAGTCTCGGCCTCCACTTGCACACACAAGCCGTAGGTATGTAATGGCCTTCCTCCTTTGCACACACACAAATGTGTGGTCTTCCTCTTGTATTGCACACACAACCCGAACCCCTGCCAATCTCTTCTTCAATATCCGCGCAAGCTACACTTGGGTTCCACTGGCCACGCAAGAGCACAAGGCCTCTAGGCCGCACAAGCCTCAGGTGCAAGGCACCGTGGGCGCGCAAGTGCTACCTCACAGGGGGCGCGGTGCACAGAGGGAGCGCGCAAGGTCGCGCAAGCTCCTCTCCTTCCTGTCGCGCAAAGGATTAGCACGCAGGGGACACCTTCGGGCCAAGGATGGCACCGAGATCTTCAGCCGTGAAAGTAATTTGCACGGGGCTTCTTTCTTCGTGAGGCAGAGAGCTCACGGGACATCTCTCGAGTTTTTCAGCAAGCATTCTCGAGGGCTCGGCCTCTCTTTATAGGCAGAGGAATCCTCAAAACATCCGCGGGATACAATCTTTGAATCCCCGAAGTTTTCGGGTATTTCAAGATTCTGCAAATCTTGATATCTTCCTCTGTTTCACACGCGGGTTCTCCCTTTTTATTTCTCCTCGTGCATGCGATTTAGAACGCATGCAAGCCTTCGGTTTAGGCGTTCGAGCAACGTGGCACGCCCTCTGCAACTTTGTTTGCCTCGGCCGAATCTCGAAACCTCCATCACCTTGCATGCATGCTTATTTTATTGCATGGTTGGATTCGGTTTGAGGAGACGAACTCAACGGACACTTCATCTTCGGCAATAGTGGCCGGGAACTCGAAATCGGTGCTTGGGTTGCTCCTGGTTTGACGGAGGCACGCGGGTGGCTTCGGGGTGGCTCGACGAAGGAGACGAGCCGGGAGCCGTCGGATCGTGATGCGCGACGGCCAGGATTAGATCATCGCTGCGGAGATGGATCGTGCGGCGTGGATAAACCGCGCGATGGCTCGGACGGCCGAGATTTGCTCCCGGGGAAATTTCCGCGTCCCACATCGAATCGGCGAGAGGAATTGCCGCGCCTTATCAACTAAGTGCTCCCCCAACCGGCTCCGTTGAATTCTCTCCCTCCACGGTGCCGCCCCGCACCGTGTTCTCCCTGCGGGTGCGCTCTGCGCCCACTCTTGCCTCCGCGGGCGCGCTCTAGCGCCCTCTATACACCTCGGGCGCGCGCTCAGGCGCCCTTGCTGCGCAGGAACTGATCCCCTGCGTGGCCCGGGGCTTACACACGGCCCCCCTGCCTCTCGGGCTGGCCACATGGGATCCCCCCTTGGGCGTGGTTCCGTAGGCCCACATGTGCCTTGGGGGTTGAACCCTTAAGGCTGGCCCTTGGTGGCTTATTTTTTGCTTATGTGTAGAACAAGTCCTTTGTGTAAAAACAAAGTTACCAAGTTCAAATGCCAAATGCCACTTAAGCCATCCTTCCTCTTCCTATTCTTCCTCTAAGCCATTCCTTCTATGTTTCTTCTCTTCTAACACATATTCTCCATCTTCTTCATTAGAATCCACCAATCCTCCTTAAACATTTACTCATCACTTAGAATGAATTCCTGAAGGTTTTTCATCTTCAACCGAACTCCTGAATCAACATGAAATCTCCAATGTGCTTCATTGATCTAATCAGAGATCAAGTTGGATCACTTCCAATTCACATGCACTAAGAGTTAGTACATGGACTTCTTTAACCCACTTCACCCACTTAGAAGTTGTGGATGGATCTCTTGCTTCTCCTCATGCATTGTTATGACAATGCATGGTCTTCAAATATTGTTGTGACATTGTATCCAGTTGATACAAGTTCTTGGAACTTTAAAGATCAGCTCAACAATCGTCAGATGTACATGGAGAATGTTTCAACCACAATTTCCAATACCACTTAGTGAATCTCCTAAGTGACATGCATCTTAGTACCATGTCCATTCTCCTTCACCACCAACACCATCACAACCTTTGTCATTCATCTCTTGTCATTCCTTGACTTCCATTCATTCCAAGACAACTTCATGCCTCATTGACAACAAATGAAACACAGTGCACTTCAATATTATTACCCAAAATGTTGCTTTAACATGGAATTGATAATTGAATGGGTAATATAAAGTCATAATTGAATCATATATGATGCCGAAAATATAATTATGGTTATTATTCATGTTAATATCATTTTTAAACACACTATACAATAGTTTCAAACACGTGCAGAAGATAGTTGACCTAGGGTAATGGTTAATTTTTCAAATTTCATTAATATTTGAGATTTATTAAATATAATTAATTAGTGGGGAATATTTATCAACCACGTCCATGTTTCCTAAATATGTAATGTTATTTTTATTCTTATAATTATTTTTATGTCAATTTTTCCCATTGATTTTTTTTATTAAACTATATGAAAGGATTTTTTTATATTTTTCAATATGAGGTACATTTTGACTTTTATGGTAAAAGTATAAGGACAATGTTTTTTAACAAAAACATCCTGAATGAATTTTTTTCGTCTTTATAATGCCTTACAGAAAATAAGATTAATTTAATCTATTTCATATTTATTATCAACTAAATCCTTTTCTGTTAAATTTTCCTGGAATTTGTATAAAAAAATGTTTTTGAATATGGAAGGATATTTCCCTCAACAATTATGTTCATGTGTATTATCAAAATTATTTTCCATCCATGATGATACTCTTAAATATGGTTCTGTTTCTATCCCAATTATTACTATTATTTTGTTGTGTTAATGATGGAATGTTTTTTTATATTGATTATAGTATGATGGAATGATGTTTAAGAAACCCATTTTATTTTTTGGGTTAGATATGATAAATGATTTTTGTTTTCTTGAATCATGTATGAATTATTTCACTATGAGATTGGTTGGACCTATATCTCCCTCCAATTCATTGGGATAATATTTATATCTCATGTGATAAAGATAACTATAATGGAAGGTAAATTTAGTTCAGTAATACATGGATGGAAGAGAAAATAAATCTATTTTAGTAATACATGGCTAGAGTGGATTGCAAACCCAGTTCTATAAAGTAATTTTTCCACTATGATGGAGTTGGCAGTAATTCCTTGGATACTATGGAAATCATATATATGCTTATTTTTTCTAAATTTCCTTGTCTTAAACCAATTCTATTTTATCATGCATAATGTTCCTTTATGATACACGACTTACGTACTTCCAAGATTAAATTCATGACTCAGTATTTTGATATTTAAACTTTATGTTCATGTTTTTACATTATTATATTTATTATTTGTTTTATGGTTTCAATATTTACCCTGACTGGGCTTTTGAGCTCAGCCTTTTTATGTTTTCTTTTCCCCATGATATAAAGAATGGTTTTCGGTAGGAAAACAAAAGGGGAAGATTTTTATGAAATATGTCAAAGATCATTATCTATTTTAGAAGATTATATTCCATGCTTCTAAATACACTAATTTAATATGGTCTTTTGGAATTTGTTTATGTTATGTATTCAGTATTCTGAGAAATTAATTTAATGTCAATGTACATCACGACTGGGTCATTAGAGATGGTATGAGATAAAATGTTTCATCATACTTTAGAAATGAGGATGAAAAATACATAGTGAGATCCTTAGAGATATTTCTAAGGATATTTCTAGGGATTTATTACGGATAAATCAAGTATAGGTTACAATCCTAGAGTAATTGTAATAATCAAGAATAACCTTGGATGAAACCTAAGATATCATAGATTGAAATATTACATGAAATTTACCTTAATTATGTATTTTTAATCTATGATATTTATTTCTAACACTTTTTTTTCAGTCTTAGTCAATATCCATAATTACATACAAAATGGTTAACCATTTAATGTTTCAGATGTTGAAATTATAGGAATAATGAATAATGATTTTCTATTAGTATATATCATGAATAGATTCATGTTTATTGTATAGGTGTTGGTCATACTTCTAGGGATAAATACATTTTCAATGATATGTAAAAGGCATGTTATGTTCTTTTAATATTTTTTACATTAAAACTAAGAAGCATGAGGTTGATAAACCTTAAGACATGATTCATTTTTTAGTATATATGAAGATAATGAATCTAGAGTAATTATTTAAGAATAAATTTGGAAGATTGAGGTTTATATCTTTTTTGATTTTAAATATTATGTTATATGAATCGTGAAATATATATGTGTTTTCAGTAGATGCTTTTAATTAAGGATTAGAAAGGTTATTTTGAATATTTCAAGGGATATAAAAAATTGATTTATGTGTAAGGTTATATACTTTGAGAGAACATGATTAAGGGGAAGATAACCCTTAATACTCACCTTATTTAAAGAAAATGATTCTTAGCTAATGATATGTTGGATTTAAATAAGTAAATTGGATAACGCAAGTTTCATGGGATCTAATTATGGAGTTTTTAACAAGAGGGTTATGCTATCATTGATGAAGTATAAATTCTTTTGGGACTTAAGGGAATATATTAAATTTGTTTTGGAATAAAAAAATATGTATGTTTTAAATAATAATATCTGATAATTTAGGATGTTATCATTACATGATAGAATACATGATGATGGTGTTCACATTTTTTTAATGCGACCAACTAGTGATATATTATGATGGTGATAAATGTTAAGCCGAGTTTTTGAAAATTTTTAAGTAGTTTTGAATTTTCATCTTTTAGAAGTAGTGTAAGGTTATGAATTTTTTTAATGTTTAAAAATCACATGAGTATTGCAAGAATAATGTATTATCTCACCATATACGGACTTAGGCATCTTTGATAACTTGTGATAACCTTTTTGTGATTATGAAATATGGAACGAACTATCATTCAATTTATGGATCGCATGATCTGCCAACACTATAGGAATAAAAAATTTGACTAAATTTATTTGAATAAGTGATGAAGTGAAAATTTTTGAAGGCACTAACAATAATGATATTATTCTCAAATAAACTAAGTATTTCTTCTCTTGTTCATCATCTTTATGGAAAGGATCTTAAAGAATAAAAATGTTATCTTAGGACCTTTTTATCCAATGAATCATATGGTCCCATATATCATAAAAAATTTACAGCTTTCTTGTTGTTAACTTTATCCAAACATTGTTCTCTATCACAATTAATCAGAACATGATGGTTATATTTTTCTTACATATCTTTGTTTTCACTCCCCATCGGTGATATCCTAAAGTTAATGTGATGAGTTACTTTGGGTAAATGTTATTTTTCTAACATTAATTTTTTAAATTGCATTTTTAGTATACTTTTTTTATGATGTGGATTTTTATAAAAGGATATTTCATGTAGTAAACCATTTAAAACCATCAATACATTTTATGGAGAAATTACTTTTAATTGTGGTATAATGAAGCACCGTGAGATTTTATGAGATAAATGATTTTTAATTACATTGATATCTTATGTTGTACTGTACACCAATATTATCTTATGATATATTCAACATCATATTATCATAGAGTATATGAATTAATATTATTGACTTACATTACACACAATTGTGTCCTTATTAATAGCTTGCATTGTACACAGCGCCTTGTTTCACTAAACAATGATAAATTAAAAAAATATTTTTATTTAATGGGATTAAAACTAGCCGTTATACATAGTATTAAACACATATTAAATTTTATATAACATTAAAATTACTCTAATGTATTTTCTAGAACATGATATAAGAAGAAATTTAATTTTTTCGGATAAATGTTTTATTTTTAAATAAATTCATTTTATCCACCTATCGATGGTGCTCCAATTTAAGATCTATATTTTAACACTTTTATATGTTATATTTGAAAAAATAAATGTCTTATTTGGAATTGGGACATCAAAATTTACTTGGGTTTATTTTTTGGTAATTTTTAGATAAACATTATTTTTTAATGAATTGTGAAAATACTACATTTTAATTCAAAACTTCATTTTAATATAATTTATTTATATAGTTAAATTTAATTTTAAATTAGTCTTAAATAATAATTAGATTAAATTTTTTTCATTTAATACATTTTTGGTCATTGGATGTAATTTAAAATTTAAATTGGACATAAATGCATGGAAATATTTTGATAGTTTTTACTTGTAAAAAATCATCTTTCTAGTTTTGACAACTGGAAGTAGTTTTAAATTAATTAAAGAAAAAATGGTGTTTGGAATTTTTAAATGTGGATTCTATATTTGGTGTTAGAGGGTCCAAATTATGTCTATAGGTTACATTATTATTTTTAGATATTATGAATATTAACTATGTTAATGGTTTTTTTCCATAATTAAAAGTAAAAAAAGTAAATTAGTGTAACAAACAATATGATAAAGATAATAAAATTTCTATAACACATACTAAAATACTATTGTAGGAATTGAGGACAACCAATATCACCTATAGTTTGAAATATATTTAGTTAATGGACTTTTTCCACGGATGTGATGTAATTACAATTAAAGAAAAAAGTGACAACATGTCACTCTATTATAAATTATAAGTATAATAATTTTAATATAGTAATAATCCTCATAAAAAATTGAATATAAATAGTTTCCAAAAAATATAATGAAATTATACCTAACTTGTTAATTTATTTATAAGATTAAATAATTAAAATTACTGATGAAAAAATATTGACGTAGAGATTATTTTATTGATAAAAGTATCAAATAAATTGTTTTAAAAATATGAAAACAAATATCATATGAACTAATTAATGTTCCTTATGGTTATTCAAGGTAATTATGATATTATCAGTGTGTATTAAATATTTTGGTTTGAATTTATCTTACATGGGGATTTTATTTAATGTCAAATAAATGAGTAGTGTCGAAATTGACAATATTGATATTTTATAAAAATAACATATTATTAAATTATTTAAAAATCACAAAAATATTTCAAAATTAGAAAGTGAAAATTATATTGTATAAATTATAATTATGTATCCAATTTATCAAAAATTGAAAACATGTAATTAAATATTTATAACGATTTAATTTTTATAATATTATTACCAGAAATAAAAAGAAATAGATTAAATAAGGATAAATAAAAATGATAAGGTCAAAAATAAAATAAAAACAGCTCAAAATTTTAGTTATTGAGAGGATTTTGACCCATATAAAGCATATCTTCTGAATAATTGAGTTTTTTAGCATTATAAAATGAAAACGAATATATAATAAATTAATATTTTAAAACAATCCTACGGTGCCCCTCCACTCAATTATAAAAAGGAACCTATCATCTTTTAATCACATATCTAATTCCCTTTGGATCAGACAAAATAAGGCCATAAATCCTCCAAACTTATCTCACTTAATCATAAAGGCAACCATTTGTACATAAATTCGTCTTATGTAGTCCTTTTGGGCATACCAAAAAGAGATACCTGAAAAAGAGGTAATTGATTTATCACTTCTTTCAAAACTATTTTCTAATTCTACGTAATATTATTAAGTGGTTTCCATAATAATGTAATAGATAATTTATATTATGCATTACTATATTTTATTATAATTTTAGGAAATCCTTATACCTCTTTATATACATCCTATGAATAACAATATCACCATGCATGCGTATGTACAGCTTACTGTCTCCATGCTGAGGTGTAATTTGTTATTGAACAATACTTAATTTTCATGCGTATATTGATTAGTGTAATATATTTAAATTATTAATATAACATTATATTTTTTTATTAAAATTCATATACCATCCAATTACATACTATTTAACCATCAAGGGAAGGATATCATCGCTCATTCTTACGAAGGGATTACCATCTCCAAGATGGGATGAGTTTCATTCTCCACATTAACCATTTAGGAGTGATTATAAGTTATATATACTAAATAAGAATGAAATATATGACATAATAATACATATTTATTTATGTTTATATATATATATATATATGTCATTTACTTTCTTCCATTAAATTCAATAAGGAAACCGAAACAACGCTCATCCGTATGTACAACATATAGTCACCATGAGCTATGTATTCCATTTCATATATCTATATGTTATATATATTTATATACAAACTATTTATGATATATAAATCATTTTATAAATTCTAGAAGTATGTAAATCATGATCAATGTAATAATATAAAAATAAAAAGGTAAAAAAAGTACAGTGATCGAAATAATTATTACCCAAAACATTTCCATAACAAGTAATTGATAAATGAGTGGGTAATATTAAGTCATAATTGAATCATATGTGATGTCAAAAATATTATAATGGTTTTTTAAAAGTTAATAATATTTTTAAAACCACTAAATAAGAGTTTTAGATACACATAGAAGAAATCAGACCTAAGGTAAGGGTTAATTTTACAATCGAATTATTATTTGAGATTGTATAAATGAAATTTTTTATTAGGGTATATTTATCATCCATATCCATGGTTCCAAAATATGGAATATTATTTTTACTCTTATACAATATTTTACCATCAATTTTAACCATTGGTAAATTTTTATATAATTGTATGAAAGGAGTTTTTTGAAATTTTTTGATATGAGGTACTTTGTGACATTTCTGGTAAGAGTATGTGGAAAATGTTTTCTTGAATTACATGGAATGAATGTATTGTTTATGTCTGCATAACTATATATTTCTAGGATGATTCCTTTACATTATTTAATTTTTATTTTGAACTAAATTATTTTCTTTTAAATTTTCTTGTCATTTTGGGAAAAGAAAATGTTTTTGAAGAAGAATGGATATTTTCCTCAAAAATTAAGTTGTAGTGTTTTATCAAAAAAATTTCCATCCATAATGTTTCTCTTAAGTATGGTCATGTTTCAATCCTGATTATTACCATGATTGGAATTTTTTAATGATAGAATGTTCTTTTATATGGATTATTGTATTATTGAATGGTGTTTAAGAAACTCATTTTTATTTCTTGGGTTAGCAAAGATGCATGATTCAGGTTTTTGTGGAACATGTAATAATGATCATGCTATGTGATGGGTGTGACCTATATCTCCCTCCAATTAATTGGGTAAAGATTTATTTATCATGTGATAAACATGGATGGAATGGAATGTAAACTCATTTCTGTAATAAAATTCTAGAATGAAAAGTAATTCTTATTCATTAATACAGATCTGGAACGACAAGTAAGCCTAGTAAAATAAATATCTTTGTCCACAATGATGGTCTTGGAAGAAATTACTTGGAAATTATGGAAATCATATTATGTCATTATTTGTTTTAAACAATTCTATGTTTTATACAAATTCAATTTTATCATGGTCAATGTTCCTTTATGATATATTCCTTACGTACTGCCAAGATTTATTTCATGACTCAAGATTTTGATATTTAAACTTTATGTTTATTTTTTTAGATTATTATGTTTATTGTTTGTTTTATGGTTCCAATTTTTACCCTTACGGTGTATTTGGGATCACCATTTTTATTTTTTTCCTGAGGATATAACGAATGGTTTTAGGTAGGAAAACAAAAGGGGAAGATCTTCATTAGAGATGTTAAATATCATTAACCATATTAGATTTTTATGTACTAAGATTCTAAATACACTAATCTAATATGGTATTTGGGATTTTATTTATGCCATGTATTAAATATTCCTCAAAAGTAATGTAGTGTCAATGTATGTTAATATTGGGTTTTTATATTTGGTATCAGAGCAAAGGTTTAGTCATCCTTTAGAAACTATGATGTGAAAACATATTGAGATACCTAGAGATATTTGTAAAGATATGTCTAGGGATTTACTAAGCATAAGTCAAGTATAAGATATAATCCTAGTGTTTTTGTAATAATAATTAATAACTTAAGATAAAACCTATGATGTCATAGATTTAAATATTATTATTAATTTTCCGTACTTATGTGTTATTTATCTATGATATGTATCTCTCACACATTTCATTCTGGTCTTAGATAATATCCATAATGACATAGAAAATGGTAAAACATTGAATGATTCATATGTTGAAATTATTAGAATAATGTATATCAATTTTCTAAGTGGAGACATCATGATGAGAATCATGATGATTGTATGAGTATTTGTCATACTTACAAGGATAAAGATATTGTAAATGACATGTGAAAGGTATGAGATGTTAATATAGTACTTTCTACATTAAATCTTTGAATATTGAGGTTAATAAACCTTAAGAAATTATTCATATTTTAAGACAGATGGTGATGATTGATATTGAGTAATGTTTTAAGAATAACATTGGATGATAGAGGTGTATGTGTTTCAGATTTCTAACATTATGTTATATGAATCATGATATTTATATATGTTTTCCATATAAGTTTTTAATTATGGATTAGAATGAATGTGATGAATAGTTATAATGAGAAAAAAAATAGATTTAAGGGTATAGTGATATAATTTGATAAAACATCATTAAAAGGAAGATAACTCTTAACATATCCCTTATGTTATGAAAATGATGGGTTTCTAAGGATATGATGGAATTTAATAAGTAAAATGGATGATGCTAGCTTCATGAGATATAATTATAGAGTTTTTAACCACATGGTTATGATATCATGGATGAAGTATACAAATTTCTTGGGACTTAAAGAATATATCAAATAAGTTTTGGAATTTGGAAACATTCATGTTTTCAATATGGATATTTGATAATTTTGCTTGTTACCATGACTCAAGAGAATCCATGATGAAGGTTTTCACATTTTTTGGAATATAACCAACAAGTGATATCTTATGATGGGGATATAAGTCAAGCCTATTTTTTGAACCTTTTTATATATTTTTGAATTTTCATCTTTTAGACAGATTGTAATGTTATCAAATTTTTGGAATGTTGAAACGTCAGATTAAGTTTGTTATACAAATTATTATCTCATTATATATGGACATATACATGTTTGATAACTTGTGATAATTTATTTGTGATTAAGACAGATGGAAAGACCTATCATTAAATATATGGATCACATGAGCTTCTAACACTTTAGGAAGAAAAAATTCAACTTCATCTATTTCAATAAGAGATGGAGTGGAAATTGTTCAAGGAAAAACCAATGATGAGATCGTGATGAAATCCACGGAGTAATTCTTCTTCTGATCTTCAAATTCAGAGAAAGGATCTTGAAAACAAAAATTTTATATTGGTACCTTCTTATATGATGAATAAAATGGTCCCATAAATTATCACAGATTTATGGATTTTTGGTTGTTAACATTCCCACAAAATTTTTCTATATCACTATCCATCAGAACACGATGGTTAGATTTTTCTTCCATATCCATGTTTTCACTCCCCACAATATATTCTCCAACGTGGAAAATGAGTGAAAAGTTTCTTTTGGTAAATGTTATGTTTCAGAAGAAAATTATTAAAATAATGGTTTATTATAATTTTTTTGGATTTGGAATTATATGGAATAAATATTTAAGTCATAAACTGTTTATAAACCCAACAAAATTTTAGGGAGAAAATAATTTTAAGGGCGGTTTAATGTAACTCCCATGGATTTTATGAGATAGATTTTATGGGGGTTTATTTGATATATTTTATTTTTAATTGATAATAAAGAGTAATTGGATTATATTTTTATCATTAAATCCCATTTTGGTTATTGGAAGTAATTTCCAATTTAAATTAGACATAAAACCCATTCAATGTTTTGATAGTTTTTTACATTATAAAAACCTGCTTTCTTATTTTGACAAGGAGAATTTATTTTAAATTAAAAAATGTAACATTGGTGTTTTGAATTTTTTTAAAAAAAATTCAATATTTGGTTTCAATGGGTCCAAATTATGTAAATAGGTTACTTTTATTTTTTAAGATATTATTAATAGTAACTACTGTAATGTTTGTTTACCATAGTTAAATGTAAATCCGGTAAATTAGGGTAGAAACAAATATGATAAGGATAATAATATTACCCTAACACCTATAAAATTTTTATTGGATTAATTAATGTCAACCAATATCACCTAAATTTTGGAATCAATTCATTTAATGGACTTTTTTCCACAAAACTGAGGTAATTACAATTAAAGAAAAAGAAAGTGACAACACGTCACTTTCTTATATCTTATAAGTATAATAATATTAATATAACGTTAAACATCATAAAACATAGAACATAAATAGAATCCATAAATATAATAAAATTTTATAAAACATGTGAATTATTTAGAATATTAAATAATTACCATTATTGATGACAAAACTGTGACGTAGAAATTTTTTAATGAATATAAATATAAAATTAACTATTGAAAAAATATTAAAATATATATATTATAAACTAATTAATGTTATACACAAATTTTATAGGTGAATATTACATTTTAGGAGTGTATAAAATATTCGGGATTGAATTTTTATTTTGGGTGGATTTTATTTAAAGTTAAATAAATGAATAGAGTCAACATTGACAATAATGATATTTTATAAAAATAACATAATATCAAATTATTTAAAAACAATAAAAATATATAAAAAAGATAAAGTGAAAATTTTTCAGTCTAAAATGTCATAAAGTATCCAATTATGGTCAATTTTAATCACATAACTAAATATTAATTACCATTTACTATTTAGAATATTATTACCACAAATAAAATTAAATAGACTAAATTAAGATAAATCCAAATGATAAGGTTTAAAATAAAATCAAAAAATGTATAAATTTTATTTGTTGAGTTTATTTTGACCCATTCTCATATTATCGTAGAAATAAATGAGTTTGGGAGCATTATAAACCGAAAATGAATTTAAAATAATTTAATATTTCTAGACATTCCAAAGGCGATCCTACCATCTATTATAAAACGACACCTGTCCACTTTTAGACACACCTCTAATGCGATAGGAAACACCAAAACATGTCCAAATATCCTCCCAAATTTACCCACATAATCATAGAGGCCACACTATGGGAAGAAATCCATCTTATGTAGTCCTTTTGTGCATACAAAAAATTGATACCCGAAAGAGGTAATTTTTTAATCACATATTTCAAGATTGTTTTCTTCTAATACTAACTATTATTATTATTTTTACATAATAAAGTAATAAATAAAATATCTTATACATTATTAGGTGTTATTATTATTATGGTACAACCTTATAACTCCTTATATTCATCATACTAATAACAATATCACCTTGTGTGTGTGTGTACGACTAACCATCTCCACTCTATGGTGTAATTTGTTATTCAAAAATAATTAATTAAGATTGGTATATTGATGATTATAATGGATGGAAATAATGAATATAAAATGATATTATTTCATTAAAATTAATATAAAATCCAATTTCATACCACATACACTACTAGAATTCTGGGCAGTTGCACGCGTCAGTTTTAGCGGCTGCCATTTGGCGTTCACTAAAAGGGGTATTAGCAGCCGCCAAATGGCGGCCACTAATACTGAAATAAAACTCACCAGGATTTTCCCGACTTTTGGTTGCATATATTTGAGGCTGCCGTTTGATGGCCGCTAAAGGGTGTATTAGCGTCTGCCAAAAGGCAGCCACTAATACTGAAGTAAAAAAATCAGCGGGATTTTTCCCTCATCTTCATCAACAAGACTATAACACCACCGCTTCGCTGTCTACTGCTGCACCACCCCCTGCAGCCCCACCCCCTCCTCACCTACAACCATCCTGAAAACATCAGTGCACCTACAGTGACCTAATGGTCTCCCCCTGACATCACCCCACCACAAAACTACTCCCCCTAACAGACCTGAACCCTCCCTGGCCGCCGTGCATCCACCATGGCCGGTGAGCCAAGATGGTGGACCACATCCGTGTTGCCTACTGCATCACAGAATAAAAATTTCTTTTTTTGGGGTTGATTTTTAGCGGCCGCTAAAGACTTTAGCGAGCGGCCAAAAACATTCGCCGTTTGGCGGACGCTAGGTGGACGCTAAAAGGCTTTAGCGTCCATCAAATGGTGGCCTCTAAAGCCCTTATTTTTAGTAGTGATAACCATCAACAGAATGATATTTTCACTCTTATGTACGTACATCTTAACATCTCCACGACGTGATGATATTCATTCTCCGCGTTAACAATTCAAGAACGATTATAAGGTATAAATAATAAATAAGTATGAAAGATAGGAAATAATAATGCTACTAGATTTATGTTTTTATATATATATTTCATTTACATTCATCCATTCAATTCAATAAGGTAACGAAAATAGGATTCATGTGTATGTACAACCTACTGTCTCCATGAATGGTGTATTCAATTTTCTTTATATATCTATTATATATATTTATATAATGAGTATATATGATATATAAATCATCACTCACATTATAGAAGTATGTAAATCATTATCTAGTAATAATATCAATAATAACAAGTAAAAACACTTATGAATAATTAAATGATTTTTTAACCAAAACCTTGATTAACAAGGAATTGATAAATGAATGGGTAATATAAAGTCATAAGTGAATCATATAATATTTAATAAATATTTTAATGGTTTTTCACATTTTGATAATATGTTTAAAACCTCATTATAGGTGTTTCTAACACATATGGAAGAACTCAGACCTAAGGTAATGGTTAATTTTGTAATGTCTTATTATCAGATATGTTTTATACATAATTATTTATAGGGGTATATTTATCATCCATATACAGGTATCCTAGACGTGTAATATATTTTTTTAATTTTTTTGAAACATTTTAATGTAAATTTTACCCATTGGTAAAAATATATTAAACGGTATGAAATTAATCATTTGGAATTTTTTGATACAAGGTACTTTTTGAATTTTTTGGGAAAAGTATAAGGAGAATATTTTTTTAAACTACAATAAATGAACGGATTTTTACATCTTCGTAATTCATTATTTCCATGAATCTTCTTTTTCATGAATTCTATTTTATTTGCAACTAAATTATTTTCTTTGAAAATTGCTGGAAATTCCGAGAAAAGGGATTATTTTTGAAGAAGAATGTATATTTTTATCAATGATTATGTTTAAATTTATTATCAAAATTATTTTCCATCCAAGATGATGATCTTAAATATGGTAATGTTTCTATCCCTATTATTACTATTATTTTATTGTGTTAATTGTATAATGTAAATTTATATGGATTATGTTATGACGGAATGATGTTTATGAAACCCATTTTATTTCTTAGGATAAGTTTTGCTGAAGGGTTTTTGTTTTTGGGGAACATTTAAGAATTATTTCACCCTAATATTGGTGAGAGATATATCTCTCTTCAATGCTTTGGGTAAGGATTTATATCTCATGAGAATTACATGATCTTAATGGAAAGTAAATCGCGTTCAATATTACTGTGCTGGAATGATATGTAAATCAAGTTCAATAATACATTGTTGGAAAAATAAGTAACCCTGGATCAATATAGGAATTTGTACAATATAATGGTCTTGGTAAAAATTCATAATATACTATAACAATCGTAATATGTTCTTATTTGTTTACCAAAATTCCATGACTCTTACTAATTCTATTTTATCACTGTTAATGTTCCTTAATGATATAAGCCTTACGTACTGTGAAGATTTATTTCATGACTCCTGATTATGATATTTAAACTTTATGTTCATGTTTTTACATTCTTATGTCTATGATTTGTTTTATGATGTCAATTTTTACCCTTACTGAGCATTTGAGCTCACTATTTTTTTGATTCCTTATCCCTATGATATAAAAAATGGTTTTAGGTTGGAAAAAAAGGGGAAGATCATTATGGGATACGATTAATTTCTTTCACCAAGTTAGAAGATTATTTTCTATGTTTCCAAAGACACTAAACTTATACAGTCTTTAGGTGTCTGTTTGTGTCATTTTTTAAGTATTCTGAAAATTTATTTAATTTACATGTACGCCAAGATTGGATAATTAGAAAAAAAAAATTTGTCAACCAAAGTAGGTTGGATATGAGGTTGGATATTACATGCTCACGTTTTTTAAGTGATATTATGGAATTATGGTTGTAGCTGCATTTAACTTCTGTATACTTGTAGTTTTCTTTTTTGTTTTTATACTACAATATAATTTTTTATTTGTGAACATGGGATTAATATTATATATATTTATGGGTATATATTTATTGATATATCTTTGTTATATATCTATTATTTATGTTTTTAGAGGTTAATGCTTCCCGTTGTGTATTTTTTGTACCCTAATTGCTAGTCTCTTACCCCGAGACTATTGGAGGTGTCACTCATGTAGTCACCATCTCCCTTATATCATTATATGCCTACGTGGGGTTCCCTTTCTGGGGGGATTCATGTCATAAAATATAGAAAAAAATAAATGTTTCAAAACCCTTGAAAAACATTTAAATATTCATTCTTAATATTCCATGTAAATGAAAAAAATAAACGATGTTCTTAAATGCTCATAAATAGATAAATATAGGATATTCTTTAAATATTAAATAATCAATAATCAATATTATAAGGTAAATAACTAGAAACTCATGTAACATAATAAATAACTTGAGAAAGAAATGCATCCATAGATATTATCAATGTAAAAATATCATTGATAATAATAACTAAATTTTAAATAAATAAAATATATAATGGTGGTCATATTAATCTCATAAATAATATAATATTTTCTACCAAGGCCTTGAAAAAAGAAATTTTAAACCATAGAAAATCATAAACCAAAAAACCATTTAATAAGGCTATCCAAATAGTTTTCATCATGTGAGCTGTCAATGCATTATAGAGATATATAACTCTTGGCTCTACCCGTCACTAAATTTCCAATGCAATACTTTTATATTGAATGCTTTATCTATATAATAAATATAATTCCCTATCAGTAAATATCAATAATGAATCAATAATAAATAATATCAATATTTCCGTAGCTAACCAAATAAAATTAACAGTAAAAAACTATATCTAGAAATTTTCTATAGTTTAGGAAATAATAATACCAATGATAAGAACATTAAAAATAAATATGATAAATATAATCACCAATGATCAAAATAAATTGATTGCTTCATGAGAAATATAATATTCAAAAAATTAGATATAGACAGAATATGACCATTAATTCATCAGAAAAGTAAAATTTGTTGTATAATCATGTCTTTTAAAGAAAATGTATATTGGAAGTGAAAAACTGAAAATAAGTTTCATAGTGTTATTTATTAGTTTAGTTATTGAAATATTATAGAATTAGTTATAGTGCTTAAAATTTATATTATAGCACGAATGTCCAATAATCTTGTATAAGTGGAATGAAAACATTCTTTTTTTACTTTGGTTAAATAGTTGAAAATGAAAATTTTAGAAAATGTTATAAGTTTTAATTTAAATATTTTTAAAAATTAAATAATAACAACAAATTTACATAATGAATAATTTGATCAGATGAAAAATAATTCTGTGAAACAATTCGATAATATATAGACAAGAATAAAAAATATTACTGGTTGAAAAGATATATAATATGAACAATACTTATTTTTTTCCCATTTTTCACGTTAAAAGTTGATGAAATATTGGAATAAATATTGAAACTACTTAAATATACATATTATAATAAAATAAAATGATTTTATAAATGAACTGTTATATGATATCTTCAACAAAATATAAATTCAATCCTAGAAAAATTAGATTGTATGATAAATTCCTACATATTTGGTAACATTTAAATTATAACCTCTTAGGAGAGTAAATATGAATAAAAACATTAATCATCATGCATAAATAGATATTTATGATAAATAATTAAGGGGGCAGTATATACACACTATAAAAATAAATAGGTTCATAATACCAAATATGTCTCGATGGAGTGGAAATTAACATGAAAGCCCTTACAATGATTTTATCTTTGAAGTGATATATAATAAGTGAAGTGATTATTTGAACCAAATTTAACTCCATAAAAAATATTTTAATGTAAAACATTATATAACTAGATTACATTTCTCACATAATCATGTCATAACATACTAAATGAAGTAGAAGTACAACCTAATAAATGGAAATTTAATTATTAAACCCATTACATCATCTTTCCCTTTGGTTCAAAGAGATTTAACCACATATGTAATGGTTTTAAAAATGTTAATAATTTATACCACATCTAGACCCATATTTATTATATCATATATGAGCCCCATATAATTTTTTATCAGTTGTTCATTGACAATATAGTTTTCTTGTCATTATTTCAGCTGATAATTTCTTTATTTTCTTATGCATGTTTTATCACAAATGATCAAGTCCTTGTACTTTGATTATAGTTAAATAATTTCCAGAATTTTAATCATGATATAAGTACCATATATATTCATTATCATTTATCATTATTTCAATCAATGTAAATTGGAAGTCAAAAATGGATCACATTATTTTGTGGTGGTGGTAGTTCACACAAATACATGAGAAACATTATAAATTTACTACAGATTGGAAGGTAAGAAAAAGGATATGATATTATAATCCTATAAGAAAATTTATTTAATAAATTTCCTATATATTCATCAGTTTAATATTTATTACCATCCATTTAAAATTGTTTACAAATTGAATTATACCTTTATATGAAGACGGTAAGTCGTACGTACACATGATCGATATTTTCAATTCCTATTGGATGGAAAAGATACGTAAGATTGTTTTACCATAATCATAAAAAAAATCTATGAATATTTATGAAAATTCAGTAATTATTTTATAATTGGTACAATATATTTATAGGAATTAGATGAATAAATAAATTTGGAAGATTTGTTAAAGATGATTTCTTATTTTTTGGTTGACATCCTTTAGATCTCCTATTAAGGGGCCATGGCCCAAAAATTTAGAAAGAAAAAAACAATTAAAAATTTTCTTTGTATGTTGATAAGATATATTAAAAGGTATTTGTGGATATATTTTATTCAGTGTGGTTTAATGAAGAGAGTTAGTGGGTGTCCTTTTATAAGTTACTAGAGGGGCACTCAAGGAATTAAATAATGTATTAAACTAATATAAATTAATTTTCATGACAAAATGGACTATTATTGATATAATTCACTGAAAATATTATTATAATCTTAAATATTATCTTCAAATAAATTTTTTACAAGTTTTGGTTATGTTTTCAGCCTTATCTTTTAGTTCTAACCCACAACCCTTTTGACAATTAAAAAAATATAAAAGTTTTTTTTAACATTTCATGGTAATGATTATTACCACAAAAGAAAAATCAGTCCATAAATAGAAAATTTATGAAATTCGAGACCTTACCTTACCCACTTTTCCTATTTGATTATTTTTATTATTTTTACATAAATTAATAAATTATAATTTTCATAAAATATCATTATTGAATGTTTTGATATTATTCATTTAATATGAATTTAAAAACATCAATACAAAAATATTATTCAGAAATAATCCATTAAAATACATAAAATATTTTCTATTTTCCTATAAAATTCAAGGGTAAAAATAAGTAATCTATGTTTTATTACTTTTAATCATTTATTTTTTTTATTAATTGAATAAATATTGTCCTAGCGTTGTGTAAGAAATAAAGCTAATTATTCAATAAATAAAAATTAAAAATAAATCACCGAGGTAAAAATAAATAAATTATTATAAAAAAATTTATATTCATTAATAAAATATTATTTTCATTATATCACCTTAAAAATGAATTTAAAAACAAGTGAGTGACATTAAGAAATTTTCTTTATCAAAAATAATATAAATTCCATTACCATGGTCAAATAGAACAATAATGCCATATAACAGAATTTAAGAAGTATTTATCCAAAATAGACTCATTAAATGAAATAAAATATTGTTTTGGGTTGATTTTTAATACCTTATCACATTATTTTCAACCTTAATTACATAATTTGCCCATTAACATTGTAAAAGTATTACCACAGTTACTATTTATACTCCCTAAAAATAAAATAGAGATATTTACTAAATCATTACCTAAAAATTCTAAATATGTTATCCAATTTTCAATATTTTTTTAATAGTGTTATACAATAATTTTAATATAAATATGTAAAATATAATTATTTTTTTAAGAGAAATACATTTTTGGAATAAAAATTATTTTATATCAAAATGATGGAAATTTTGGATTCAAAATATATTATCCCAAATAAAATGGATAATTTTTTTTAATAAAAAATCTAAAATACCATGGTACATTAAAATTACTTGATCTAATGAAAATAAATGACAATATTTAAAAAAATGGTATTTTTAACTACTCACTAAAAAATAAATCATTTTAGAAAGATCCAAAAAACTCAGCATAAGTTTATTTGTATATCATAATCTGAAAAAATAAAATTACTTTTATAAAATTAAATATATAAAATTGGATAATTTTTTAATAAAATTATTTAATAAAACTATGTATATTTTGTAATCGTTTCATTAAAAATTGATGATATGGGGTTACATTCTTCCCTACTCAAAAAAATTCCACACACAAAATTTACATAATGTGAACAAATGAATAGATTTTTGTATTTATTCATCAATAATTTTTTAGATTCCCATGTTCCCTATTTTATCAAATAATTCCTCTAAAATACCTTTATTAGCATTGTCTTTTTATTATAAATTATCTATTCCCTAGGGTTCAAAATATTAATAGGCACATAAAAGTGACATAAATTTGGATTTATTTCTATTTCCTCATAGGTTATCAAATGCATTATATTAGGAACACACATACATAATAGAGGGATGTGGAACACATCATATACTTTAGAGATGCCTGTTGTCATTACCAAATAGTAAGACACAACTCCAATTATTTCTAAAATTTAAAAATGTAGGATGATGTTAGGGTAATGTTTCCCTTCCTTACTCAACCTTATGCCACTCTTCCTTCAAGATACATTCATGAAAATTTGATTTCACACATGAAATTCCGAATCACTCATTCGGCTGTCAACATAGATCTTTTGAATTCTATCAGTTTTATTAATATAGATTAAAATAGTTTGTACCTTCCACATTGTATCATTAATAAGTTCTAGGCCCAAAAAAATTATTTCACCAACTTCATCCCATCAAGATAGAGTAAAAAATATTTTTCCTTATAATGCTTCATATAATTCTATTTTAATAGTTCAATAGAACATATTATTATAGGAAAATTAAACCAATGGTAAATAATGATCTTAAAAACCTTGAAATTATAGTAAGAATGACCTAAAAATTTCTTCTTAATGTTTGAATAGACATTTCAAGATGTCCCTAGAATTATGGGTGATAAGAAGTGCTCAAATGTAAATAAATATCCAAATCATTCAGAATAATTTTATTGATATTAGATTTAAATAATTGATCACGGTCATGTAAAATTGAATGAGGATCACCATGATGTCTTACAAATTCATTAATATGGATTCCCAACAAGATCCTAGGAGATAAACATGCATTAATGGCATGGAAATGTACATATTCAGTAAAGTGATAAATAATAAAAAATATTACATGAATCTTTCATGGTGTATTTATAAATCCCATAAAAAATTACATAGTTATGTCATCAAATTTCCACATATTAATAAGTTGAGGTTGAATGAATCCTTTAGGATGTTGTCTATTAGAATTAAATTTTTTAAAACCAAACATATTGATACATACTCAAAAATTTCCCACATTATATTATTGTTAAAAAAAATATTCCCTCAAATCTGTTTACATCATAGTGTTATAAGGGTGTATAGAAAAATATAATTCCTAAGTACCATCCAACATTTTATTGTTCAGATAAGGTATACATATAACACATAACATCTTTACAAATTCTAAAACATGCTTATTATATAAAAAGACTTCTAATTTTATATTATTTACAAAACTAATTTTCTTTTGAAATTTATCATCATCAGGTAGATAAATTTATTTCTTTTCAAATAAATATTGTTTTGAAATATTATGAAAAACTGTAGTGAGAAATAAAAATTTATGAGTATCATGATCCATATCCATTGCCTAATACTTAGATCATTTTGTGAAAAAATGTATTTCAGGATCTTATTATATGTGTATATGTCACATATTTCACCATAGTGATAATGTATGCCCATCTTCAATGAAAATATTATGACTTACAAATCAAGATCATGAGTTGGATAGTTTTGTTATTGAGTAATTAACTACCTTGATGTCTATGAAATAACATTATACATTTACACATGGACGCAAAAAATTACCTTCTTTGATGAATTACTATATTTCAAAAAATTGATCAATTTCCAATAGTAGATTCAAAATAATGACATTCACCATTATCCACTTCAATTATTCGAAACAAATTTCACATTCCTTTTTCTGTGAATGTAATCCGTTTATATTAAAGTTTGGTTAATGAGTTATCTCATCTAGATTTTTTTTGAAAAGAATCAATAACAAAATTCAAAACCAGTGAAACTATATTTATCGATTAATTATTTTTGTGTAGGCCACTGATTTACTGCCTTTTTTCCTTCTATGATCAACTATGATTCCACCCACAAAAGCCAATATTTCCATGAGAAAATACATTATAATGCCAAAATTCACACATTTTAAATTCATCAAATTACTATTCTTCCTTATGTGTCTCACATATGATCCACAAGTGATTCATATAGTCCTGATAGATTTTAATGTAGTAAAATATATCACTAATAAAAAACAATAATTTTTTTTTCAAGATATTCATTTAATTCTCTTTTAATTAGATTAATAAAAATAGATGGTACAATAGTCAATATAAAAGAAATTAATTTACACTCATAATATCCATCCGTCATACCAAATTTTACCATTATAATATCATATGTATTTACTCACAATAAATAACACCCAAAACGAAGGACAATCTTTGGAAAATATATTGATTCATAGTGATGGTCGAACAAGTTATCAATTCAAGGGATATGAAACATGTTCTTTATATAAATATATTCTATTATCTTATAATCCATAAATATCATCATTAAACAATATTTCTTCATAATTAAAATAATAGGGGCTCCATAATATGATACATTAGGAAGAATAAATCCCTTATTAGAAAAATTATGTAGTTATTTCATCAACTACACTAATCCCATAGTTATAGAGAGTCTTTGATATTGGTTTTCACCCAAGATTAAATCAATGAAAAAAATTAACTTCACGTTTTAGTGGATATCTAGGTAATTAATTAATAAATGCATTATTGTATTAATTTTTAATTGGTACATCCTATATTTAAAATTTACATTTTCCATTAATATATTTTCTATTATCATCTTCCATAAGACTCTCATTTAAAAGTGAAATTGGGGGTGGATTTATACATGACTTATATGAAGGCGTATCCCTCAAATGATAATGAATTTTGCAACGACATCATGAATCTTAATTTACTTCTATAGAAAAAATATTTTTTTATATTATATTTGGAAAAAATACTATACCAAGTATTATATGGATGCAAAACATGTGTATAATAAAAAAAATTTAAAATTTGGAAGGTGTATGTGTAATAATGGGAACTCTCTAGAACATACTTTTTGTGGTGATATTTACACAAGGAATTTTAACTAAAAACATTCATTTTAATTTTGTAGGGAAATATCTAATTTTATTGTATAATATGAATGATAAAAAAGTTATAAGATCCAAAATCAAATAAATCATGTTCAAAATTTTCTTCTATTATTAATATACCCACCACCAAATATTTATTAACATTAAAATTATCTATATTGATCACATAAGATTTGTATTCACCCATTTTCCGCTTCTATGATAGTTTCCATTGACACATGGAATATTGGTGTGAATAACGATCAATTTCTATACAATTATAGAACTATATATAGTATGTCTCATTCTTACTTCTTCATTCTTTATACATATGACCATTATCTCTAAACTTGTAAAAATACCCCAATATCATAACACTTTTTCATGATGTTTCATTCCATGATTTTTACATTTTCATAATTACTTCATCCATTTCTTCTTATTTGATGATTTATCCTGTTTTGGTGTGTTGTAGACCCCATGTTCCCAGGATTTACCTTGAATATGTTAGATCTAGAAATTTCCTTCTAATTTTTAATGGATTATTAATTATACTATTATATCATATAATGAATTTTTTTGATAAGAATGTTATATTAAAATACTAATCTTAAGGCCTCTAAATAAATAACTACTATTTATCTCTAGTTTATTTTTATAATCTGTAGTGTATCTAGTTAGCCTTATAAACATAGGCTCAGAATTCAAAAAACATTATTCTTCATTTTTCATTAATCTATGGAACATTTTTTTATTTCATTTCATTTATAAACAGATAAATATTCTTAAAATAATGTTACAATAAAATATCTTGATTCCATAGGTTTTATATCTTCATCCTACGTAGTGTTATATATCAAATACTACCACTAGTAGTGTTTCCTTTATATAAATACACTACCAACATAACCTTTTCCCTTTTGTTTCATCACAAGGCTTGAAATATCATATTATGAGAAGTTATCCATTTCTCAAATAACATGGGATTAGTTGTCCAACTTAAAAAGGGTCACATTTGTCAAATTAAATAATCTAATATTAGTGTATCATGATACAGAACATTCTGTTTCTCAATATATGCAATTTTATAAGACATAAATTCTATTATCTACCCTAATATGGTTATTATTTTCCTAGAATCATCACTAATTGTTTTGTATTTTTCAGCTGGGTAAACCCAAAATTGACTAAGAGTGTCGATTCACTTTGTTCTATAACCATCCTTTCTCTAAATAATTTCACATACTGAGTTAGCTCATACTCATCATGAATATTGATCCATTATTTAAAAAAACCATTTAATGTTAAAATTTTTCCAATATTATAGGGGGATCTCATTATTCTCATGTTCGCAACATGAATATAATATCTAGTTTTCAAATTTTCAACAAAAATTTCAGTGATACCATCCTAACAACCTCAAATCTAATAACCTAGAGACGATGCCTACTTTATTACATTACAATAATATACATGGGATTTAATCACAAATGAATGATAAATTTATAATTATTAAAAAACCAGAAACATATGTGATTGCAATTTGATAGTGTAAAAAAAGAAAAACACAACAAAATATAATAGTGTGCTCAAATATCTCTCCTTGAAACTCATTCAATGATATCTCCGTAATATCATGGGGAAATTAAAAAATATGGTGTGATCAAATAATCAATAAGGGTTATATACAACATAAGTTATCATGAGTAAATAAGGAATAATTGATATACTATGTTAAATAACTAGAAACACAATCTATTTTAAACATATCAAGAGCAAACAATGATTCAATAAATAATATCATTGTATTAATATCATGGATAATGGTAACTAAATTATCAATGAATGTAATTCTAAATATTGGATTTGATTATCTCACACATCATGATATATTTATTTCATTGACCGTGCACCATGATAGTTTAATATCTGAAGAGGCATACACCCAAACCTCATTAAACAAGTCTATCTAATTGGTTTATCTCATGAAAACTATTGATGCATCGATGGGATATATAATTTATATCCCCATCCATATTTTCATATCAAATGCACTACATACATATTTAATGTTATGTTTAATTCATAGACAATATTCCTTACCATTAAATATATGTATTGAATAATGAATACAAAATACCAATATTTCCCATATCAATCAAATAACATTCATATTAAAACACTGTAAGTATTAGTGGTATATGGTTTAAGGAAAAATCAGTTTTAGGATAAAAAATATACATAATTATTTAAAAAGTAATTTCCAATTTTTACAATACTTTTTATTTTTCAATATAATGTTATTGACCATAACATTAGTATGATATAAAATATGAACAATATTTTACTTGAAAGTAGATTTGTTAGTAAACTGAATTCTTTTAATGTTTATATGGAATTTTAATTGAAAACATCAATTGATTTTTCCTAAAAATATTTCATTATAATATCATTAAAATTATAAAGAATACACTAAATATAAAATAACAATTATGGCAATGGGAATGTCCATTAATACATTCTAAGCTTAAAAAAATTCCGTATGGTTTGTCATAAAGAATGTTTATAAAACCATTTTCGAAAACATTACAAATACTCTTTTAATTCATTTTAAAAATATAATTATAACTAAAAAATTATGTAATAAATAATTTGATTATTTATGGAGGACCTTTTTAAAACATTTAAAAAAAAATTAATTTTAAGTAAAATATACTCGATTGAAAAGGGAAATAAGTTCAACTTGTCTTTTAAAGAAATCACTCTCTTTATTGAGGATCCAAATAGTGGAAATTTTTTAATAAAATATGTAAAATTGTTAAATTTCCATAGTATAAGAATATATATGGAGTTTATTACGGATAGATTATAAAATTTCTTAAATAAAAAATATAATTATTCCAAGAAAACATAGATTGTAAATAAGGTTCATACATCAAAGTTAACATTTTAAATGAATCGTTATGTAAGAGTATAATTAAATTGAAATATTAATCTCTGTGAATAGATAGATACTTTTTAATACAACATATGGGTATTATACAAACCACCTAAAAATAAATAAGTATATAATATGAAATATGTCTCAATTCAGTAGAAAATTAATCAAAATCTTTTATAAAGGATAATATAATTAAAGTTAGAATTAATCATTGAAGTGGGTATGTGTACAAAATTAAATAGTACATAAAAAGTTGAAAAAAAAATACAGTTCAAGTTCATTTAAAACATATTCATGGCATAACAAAGTCAATTACGTAAGAAGTATAACTAAATGAGAAAAAATTGATTTAAGATACCCCTTACCTCATTTTTCGTTGTAGTTGAACATTAGTTAACTTATGATATAATGTTCTTAGGCATGTTTTTTATTTATACAAAAAATAATATAAATATTTATAAAATCATATGTTGTCTGATTATATCATCTTACCACCCATTAATTGACAATATTTTATTATTATCATTGTTTCTAGTGTTTACAGGACTTTTTTCTCACGCATGTTTTTTCATGGATATTATTGTCCCTAAATATTGATTAATATTCCATTATCTCTAGAATTTTAATAATTATACCAATATCATATATATTAATTAAATCAATCCTTAATAACATCTATGTAATGTATATATGAAAAAAAGATCAAAATATTTTTTAGAGGTGGTTGTCCCCACATACACAGGAGTGAAATTATATTTTTCTAATAGATTAGAAGGTAAAAATGTAGATATTTATTATAACTTTAGAATAATAATTATTTCATAATTTCATATATATTCATTTGTTCCCTTTTTATCACCTTCCAAGTAAAATTGTGATGAAAAACGAATTACAATGCTATGTGGTGATGGTTAGTTGTTTGTATGCACAGACGATGTTTTCGCTTTCATTAGGATGGATAAGTGGTAGAAAAATATTTTCCTTTAATAAAAATAAAATATAAGTATACTTTTTGATACTATATTCACTAACTTATAATTCTTACCATAGTTATTGAGTAATTATAAGAAGAAGAAAATTGAATTATTCAGCAGAGAAGATAACCTATAATTTAGTAGACTTCTTTAAGATATCATTTTAAGAGAATAAGTGTTGGTATTTTGGAAATATAAACACAACTAAAAATTGTATAAACATATTTATAAGATAAATGGGTATGGTTTGTTGGGTCTATATTATTTAATGTGGTGTAAGGAAATGAGAGAATGCATGTGATTTTATTTGTTAGGGGAGGTTCACTCAAGGAATTACTTGAAGAATTTAATTAATATAAATTTATTTTAATTCTAAAATGTATCCAAATAATTTTTATTTTAATATAAGTATATAATTAGTAAAAATACATTTATGAGTTATACAAAAACCCAAAATTTTAACCTTAATAAAATTTTACATGCTTATTTGAAAATAAAATTCATTTAAAAAAACTCAATTTATAAAATCCTTGAATTCGGGTTTTAATCAAATTGTCCAATAAAACTATGTGTATTCTGTTATTTTTCTTTAAAAATAAAATATTAATATAATTTATTCTTGTGTGTTATAATAGGTCACACTACATAACCTATTCAAATAGTTATTAATTCTTTACACGTAACATGGTTCTTGAGTATAGTGTGTGTACCACTAAGTAGGCCACCACCAAATTTTTCCCAAGAAATATTCAAAATATATTAAATATATAATCTGATATATTAATGAGTAAAAATTAAAAGTAGTGGAAATAATAAAAGATGTTTAACTACTGCTATGTTTTTTGGGAAAATTAATTCACATGGAAATAATGTAATAGTTAATGTATCATAATCTTCAAATAATGGTAATAGGAAAAATGGGAATGTTTCACCTTAAAATATGTTAAAATAACTAAGTCATCTTGATCCGAAAAGATTTCATAAAAATAATAAAGGGAATGTATTCCATGGACCATTGTGTTCTCATCCCAAAACATAATTATCTAGTAAAAAAGATAGATGACCATGGGATAGGTATCCAAAGATTATATTATTCCCAAACCTCAAGATTCTTGACCCCTCATATTAACTCATTACAGCTAACAAAAATAGTGATTAAATAAGTAATTTAACTGTCAACATAACATACATAATATTATAATGCAATGTTAGTTCAGTCATCAATCAATGGCCCCTTTTTCATAATTTGATCATGTGATATATGCTCATAAGATTACTAAATGATGTGAGGGGAAATCTACCCTCTTATATAGAATATAACCAAAAGTGAAAAAATTACATAAAAGATCACATTTGATCAACCCAAATAGAAAAATAGGATAAATAGACAACAATATCATCTATTTATTTTAAAATAAACTTTTCATCTTCCCTTACATCATGGTTTATTATAGAGACATCTTTATTCATTCTATATATATCCTTTCAAAATACTGTAATTTCCATCAGGAGTCCCTTAGTGACCATGATGTCATCATCAAGTATTGGTTGAAACATTTTTCACAAAGTACAAAAAAATTCTCCAGAGTTGAAAGTAGCCTCTTAATTGTTTGATCATGTTTTCCTTTCTTACTTACACAACACTTTTCTAACATTAAAGAATACAAGGAACATAATAAAGATCTCATGCATCACAAAACAACTCTAAGAATAATATAATTGTCCTTGAATATCCTTCTCATTTCACATTAATTAGAGAGAGTGACCATAAATAATCAATCTATTATAGAATAATAAAAAAAATTCAATCCTAAACAATTTTTTCCCTACAAAACTCATCCAATTGAAGGAAAATAAATTTAATTCAGTACAATGTCAACCCCACACTCAAAAGGAAACCATATGTCGAATGGAACATCAAACAATACACTACCGAATATTAATAATAGGGAAATATGAAGTCATGATGATGTTACCCATTAAATATATATTCAAATAAAATTTCTTAAGAATATCAAATATTGATCGAACTGTACTGAACATTGTCCCAATACACAAGGCTTAAATATAGAAATGACAATGATACCTTATCTGATAGAGTATGATCTAACATGATTGATCATATAATCCCAAGAATACTAAAATACCAATAAATAATGATGATTATAATTCAGTTACATAATGAATCAATAATAAACAAAATAAAAAAATAGGAGACTAACATACTTATAACAAAATTGGATGAAACTACATATAATCTTTCTCAGGGAGATACAATTAGCTCTCATGGGAAAAGAACATATCATTATAGAATTATTTTAAAATAAAACTATTGAAACAGTATCAAATACAAAAAAAACTGTCTAAAATTAAAAAAATAATAAGGGTATCATGATATGTGAAAAATAGAATGAGAAACAATCTTAATTGTTAAATTAAATTTATATGTAAATGAAAGAAGAAACACGAGATAAACTATTCATAGTAAGAAAAAAATGGGATAAAAAAAATAAAAAGAAGAGAATGATGTACACAAAGATTTATTTTTTATATAGATGATCCCTAAATCCATGGAGGGTAGGTATATCCTATATTTTGGATTATAATTACATGAAAAATATTAGAGTTTGACCCACAAAAATATCTAACTCGAATGAGCTCATAAAGAAACACAACACTATACAAACCCTTAATGTTGTAGTGTCAAAACCCATATAGTTAGTATACTATGTTGTAATTTCGTAGTTATAAAAGTTCAATATTATATCATATTAGTGGTAGGATATTCATGGATCAATAATCCAACTATTAGAATTGTATTGTTTCCAGTCTACTATGCTATAGTTTAGCTAGAATATTTACGATTCCCACATTTTGGCATCTGGTCCTTCGACCCCCAAACCACTAAATATGGTCACTCAACCCCAAAAACCACTAGTGAACTCACCAGAGAGGTTGGAAAGAGGGAGTTGTTTTCTATTGAATAGTATAGGTTGCCATCTATTAAGCCAACTTCATCCAAAGATGTAAGAACCTTGTTTTTGACTCAATAGTGAATCCTATGAAATATGGTGTAATTAAATTTTATAAACCTAAAGTTGATGTATAATGAGATGAAGAATGTATCATGGGTGTACGTGGCTCGTTCAGATCTCATAACCCAGCTTTTTGAAAAAATGGCACCATCACTTGGTTAGAGTAAATTGTGCAGTTATGAAACATGGTTAGATAAAACTGTGTGGATGATCAATATTATTAGGCAGATCCATTTGACACGGTGGGTGGAAAGTATCCCAAACTATTAAAACTAACTATGAGTGTTCCCCTTTTTTCTAAGTACTAATTCATGGTTGTATCATGGTTTCAAAAACCGAGTATCCAAACCGTACAATGGATAATTTTTCGGTGATTTTACGTTTTTCCCTTAATTATCCTATTCACTCAACCCACCTTCCTTATTCTAAATTTTCATAGATAGAATCCAATTCGACATCATTTATTGATCTTTTAATCCCTACATTAGGGATTGAAAGGTCCCATTCATATAGGATCTGATTGAGCTTATGTTCATCACATTTGATGCACAATAGTCAGTACTTCTGTCTTCTTTAGCCATTCTCCACTTACACTTTTCTTTGCATAGTTATTGAGGTGTGAGTCCTCATACATATTTTTTATATCTACATTGATCAATGACATGTATGATGTATATACAGGAGGAGGATAGTAGTATGAGTATGGCGTGGGTGGTATATAAATCATCCCTGAAGTTTGTAGATTTTGGAAGTTATTTGTGGGGCCCACCGATTTCATTGAGTGTAGTTTATTGAATTTATATGCCTTTATAATTGTCATTAGAAACATGTGGTTGGAATCTTTTCGTATATGTGGTTATTTTTTGTTCATTATGTCAATAATGATGACCATCCCATGTATGGTGTTATGCCATAATTGTGGTTTTAGTGTTTTGACACTTCTGAGCCATCATTAGAGTGTACTCGAGCATGACCACTCTAAATGTAGGCCTCATTACATTTATTGACTATTGAATCATGAAATTGTGAATATATTATACTTTTTCTCTCACACATGACTTGTATAAGGTATTTTCCTAAGTGTATGAAGTTGATTCATTGATATTATGACAAGAATACATAAGTATATAACATGGATTTATTAAATGTAAATGAGTGTTTGGTTTCATGACTATATCACACCATTCCTTCTTCATGTAAGGAAGAAGAGTGAACCTTATTAATGGAACATGATTTATATTTTTTTAATTAATAGTTTCATGTCAATTTTCCTTTTCAAACTGAATAAATTCAAGGTTTGAAGCAGGAAATTTTTTTAATGTCATACTTATCATATAAACAAATCAATAATAATGTATTAAATTTAATGTTACAACTTATGAAAAATTTCCTTCACATCTTTATAGGATGTTTTGGCTCATGTTAGCTCTTGGATTCTTGAGGGAATGCCTTGGGAACTCAAAAACTCCATTCTCATTCATGGATGATGGTTTTCTTGTGCGAGAGATACTTGGTAAAATGATGCATGTATACATATATATGCCCTTTATGACACCATATAATCAAATTATTGTTAATATATAATACTTCAGATACATTCTTGAAATCTAGTGTGACCAGAGGTACCATGGTTACATCCATGTGCCAAACCATTTCTTATCTCCCATTTTACCTTCAATTTATTTCAAGGACTCAGTTTGAAATATAATTATAGGAATTTATTGGATGATGCTACTTTGATTACACACATACCTCTTATCCAGGTTTAGATACTACTATGTTGGTATCCATTATGGTCTTGGTTTCCTTGGGTATTACCTTGTATCCAGAACATGATAATTATCAATTATTGTTTCCTTATTACACCTTGGAACATTCACTAATTTTACTATCATGAGGTGTTGTAAGTAATGAATATTCCTAAAATGACATGTTTATATTAACAAGATGTTAATTAATTGATGAAATAGTTACACTTTCAGACACTAGTCTAGGGATAAATCAAGTACATGTGCATTTAGTTACAGGATACTACTTTATTTATATATGTATGCCTAAAAACTATTACAATTTCTATTACACATGCTAGATTTTATCGAAACCATTTTTGGTGGTCTACAGATATTTACCTCACAACCTCTGTTAGTTCCATTATAACCCTAGGGAGATTACATGTATGCATGTGTTGATAAAGGGAAGCTTAATTCTTCATACACATAATTGATTTCTATGCTAGGATTGAGCATATAAAAAATGACTGAAATATAGATCTGGGTGCTTTTATTAGGTTATTTTTTCTTTTTTTGATAAAAGGGTATTGCATGTATTCCTTCTACTTAGAATCAATGTATTCTAGATATATAGTGACACGAAATATACCATCATTAGTAGTAGTGTGTTATTTCAGTTACTTTAGTTATCATTAATTTATCTATTTATGTTTTTCCTTCTATTTAACTATACTAATTATTCTATTTGACCTCTATTTTTAATTATCTTTTGTTCTACACTATGGTGATGAGGTAATAGCCACCCTATAGACACACACGAGGCCATCACTACCAGTCAGAAGCCTCTTGCATTTGGGGAGATTCATATGAGGAAATGTGGCCAACTAGGTTAGGGGCACCTATTAAATGGAATTTAAGTCTTCCACATCACAAAGTTGTATTAGAGTGGTTCCTTTCTGACATTAATTTTTGTAGAAATTTTATTTGGTTTTAGGAATCCTTGAAACTAGGTCATAAACCATGCTTTTGTGTCATGATCCCTTGTTCGAGGTAAAATATGTGTTTCATAAAATATAATTGATGTTTTTATTTCTCCTATTACAGTTTAATATCCAAAACCATTATGTGATTGACATGGTGTGTGGTGTTTTCTATTATTATTCTACTTGGGAATTTCATTTCATCCTTGGCCCAATGATATTAGGGAAAGGAGAATTATTACATACATCATATTGGAACCTAGAATTCTCATGTTATGCATGTTGCCATGTCATAGTGGTGAATTTCACTGATTTCATTTGAAAATATGCATATGATTGTGAAGGTGTCCCTTCTTTTATGTGTTCTTGTGATACTATTTGGCTGTGATTGAGTGATTTACTATTTCAATTCATGAGGTGTTATAGGCTTTCATGGGTTGGAATGAGTAATTTACTGAATCAAACCTTTAACTAAAATTTAATGGGGTGTTAATATCAGTGATAATGAGTGTGGGACTGAATTGATATTGATATAGAACTCATTTAAAATAAATATTGGTATAGGTAAATAAGAAAATTGAACTTGAAAATAAAAATTAACTTTCAAAATATAAGTGTTCCATGTCTTTATTCTTCCTTTTCATGTCTATGAATGTTAAATGAGTGAACTTAGGAATTGAAGATAATATAAAATTAAATGGTTTCTAATAAATGAAGAGGAAAGATTTTACTGATAATTCATCTACTAAAACCCCATAAACTTATAACTGAGCACTTACTGATATTTCTCCATGTAGGAGGGTGTTTGGGGTAATATTCCTTGGGTAGTGAGCCCTTTTTTACGTTTAAAATCTGTTAGTGATGTTATCTACCTTCATAAAGATTCTTATAAGAAATGTATTTGGTTTCAAAGATTCACGAATATTATATATATATCAGTTGGGCCAGGTTTCTTTTGGGATAACCCATTTTGGGTTTTTCATAACCTCCAGAAATAAACCATTATATGGTTTCATTTTTAATGAACCCATATTGACTTTATGGGACCCTCATAGGTCACCTTATAATTTAAAAGGAACATGTGAGAATTTTTTTCATTTATGATGGATTGTAAACCAATTCATAGAGTTTAAAATAAGTTTTATATTACTTGTCTTCTATGATATAGAACAGATACAAGAATATTTTTCATAGGCCTTCTCCATCACAGAAATGAGTAAAATAATAGGAATTTGAGCCTATTGAATACTTTTTTGTGGGAAATAGTGATAGGTTCAATGGTTGCGCTATGTAAGAGGATAGACATGTTAGGTATCAATGTTAAAGATAAAATTTCTTTCTAAATTTTATCAGTTTCAAATTCTTGGTGTCGTTTGAGTGTCATTTTCAATAGTGGGGATCTTACCATCAAAATTACAAGCTTTTATAGATGGGTGGTCATTTTATCCATGTCCATTTCATGGGTATCATCATTAGATATTTCTCATTTTCAAATGGTTATACATACGAAAGGAATAGTGAGGGGTTTCATAGGTCTCTTCACCATTTTTTCTTACTCAGTAATGAGCAACTTGGTATATCATCTTCCAGGTTAAAGATCTGAAATGGAAGAAAAAAATATGGGTTAATAATTTTGTACGTATCACATAATACTCAGATACATAGTGCAGATAGCATGTGGATACTATCATGGTTTTGTATGGATTCTGGTACTTTAGGGTAGTATGCATTCATGTACACAGTAACCGTTGAGTTGTTAAATGATATGACGAACTTATTTGGGTTGGGAAAATCATTGAGCCTTGTGATGATGATTATGATCTTATGTTATATATGTAGTAGAGTGACTTGGGAATTAAAAGAAACAAGTTCATACCAATTCTCATGATGAATTTAAAGAGAGTCAGGTGTTATGACATGTCAGTCAGTTTAGTTTTTTTCTTTCTTTAAAACATCATTTTAACATATGTATGTATGACTCAAAGGAGTATCATGTAGACAGTTAATTTTATTTTGATCTATCATTCTAATGAGTGTTTGTTTTTTCTCTTCATTCAAAAAATTAGACACTCTTTATGTAGGAGAATCAAATTACTATTGGTGAATATGTTCCCTTACATGTAAAAGGAGCACATCCTAAGAGAAAAATGGGGGAATGATTGGTTTTTATTAAATTACATTTTGTCTTGAATGTTTGAATTGTGTCAGTGCATTCTTGAAAACATGACACTGAAATTATTGGCTATGTATGAAACTTGTTAGAAACAACGATGTTCATGGATGGACTTCGACAGTATAGATTGAGTGATTACAAGATGTCTATGGTAGTGATGACTTGTGATCTGGTTGTAATAGTGTGTCAGTAGGTAATGTTTGGATTCTTTAAAAGGAATTAAACTAGTGGTGGGTCATCTAATCTTCTTGAAAGTCATAAAATCTTATTTTTTTTATTCATATTAAAGAGAATATCATGTACCCTATCATGTTGTTTTTATTGATGTACTAAAAGAGAATCATTCTAAGACCACACTAATGTTTAAATGCTGTTGGGATGGTTGATGAACCCTCTTAGATTTGAGCACTTGGTGCATAGTTTTTTATGATGCCTATTAATTATTGATTGATATATAGGTTCCCAAGTAGAAACACATTTTATGGACTCATTGACACCAACTTCTTTCTTCTAATGTGATTTCTTGGTAAATGCTACTCTTGGTACAATAAATGTTCTTACATAGACCCTTTGGCTTACACCGATGTCTCACATATTACATTAGGTATGGTCTTCTGAGGGATAGTTCCTTAGTCTCATTCTTAATGAATATGATATTAATATGTCTTGTTGTTGGGATCGAAAGTTATGGTAAAAAGGGTGACGTTCTAGTTGGATGGATCTCGGTTACACCTTTGTTTATGTCAAGGAACAACAGTTTAAATGGTCTGATGATGGTGGACCAGGGAATGTCCTCGGAAGTCATTTATGGGATTTAGTGGATGTGGTTGGGAAAAAACATAGGATTATTTGGAGGATGGAATTACATATATATTTATGATGTGTCATCCATCTATATCAGGTATCTTTAAAGATGGTTAGTTGAATGTGTTATTACTTTTATCCATTCTTTTAATGTATATGGTAGGTGAATGACCATTTTTGGCACATCATCAGGTGGTGGAGAGTGCATTTTTCATTAGTCAATAATTTTTTTTGGAAAATAGACTCAACATGGATAAAGATGTCAGTGGATAATAAATCATATAATTATTTTTTAGATCACCAAATCATCATAACATGAATGATTAGAATCATGATTTGTATTGCAATTAAAATGTATGAGATAAAATAGTTTGGAATCAGACCCTTTTTGTAATAAAAGTCATTTTGGGGAGAACCATCAACTAGATGCTTACAAAAACTATGATATTATCATGTATCTAGAAAAATGGAGAATTTCAATATTGGTGTCATGAGATGAAATTTCAATAGCTGGCTTTATCACTGTGTGTTCCACCAATCAAAAGGTGATGGTAGAGAACTAGAGACCTGTGGGTTTGTTATAGCCACATCTAGTACAAAAATGGAAATTATACGATATTTCTATGGATTTCATTATTATATTACCTAGGTTACTGAAGGGAAAAGACAGTATATGGGAAGTTATTAATCGACTAATGAATGTATCCAACTTCAATCTTATTTGACAGACATTATCAATTGATGATTTGGGAAGACTGTATGTCTGTGAGATCATATGACTACATCAGGTCCCTCAAACTGTCTTTTTAGATATTGATTCTCACTCCACATCAAAGTTCAAGGAAGGCTTGAAGATAGATAAGGGTACCCAGCTGCTTATAAGCATATATTTTCATCATCAAGAATGATGGGTAGTCAAAATAGATGATGCAGGTTCTATAGAACAGGATTCGAGCATGTGTTATTCTTTTCATTGGTTCTTGTGAGAAGTATATCTCTCTCTTTGAGTTCACAAATAATTAAATATTTCATGCACCATTTTAGATGGTTCCTTTTGAGGCCTTATATATTAGGTCGTAAATTTCACCCTTGTGCTGACTTGAGGTAGGTGAGGTAGTTAAAATTGGTCCTCGTCTCATGCAGGAGACTGTAGAGATGGTTCAGTTGATCAGGAAGCATATGAGTACTGCTCAATCTAGAAATAAATCATATTTTGATCACTATCGATGACCTATTGAGTTCATGGTTGGGGATCATGTGTTTCTTATGAGGATCTCCCATGCTAGAGAATTGGTTGTAACGAAAGAAAGGGAATATTTTTGACTCCTTAAATAAATTCATTTGAAATCATGGAATGAGTCAGGATGTTAGCTTATCAGTTGTTACTACCTCATAGGTACCATGATATAAATGATGTCTTATATGTTTCATATATTCACCATTATCACGGTGACCCATAACATACTTTTGATCTTAACGAATTTAAACAAGATGAATATTCTTCTTTTCACGAGTATCCTGTAGACATGATTTACTATAGCATGTAGAGTTTACAGGGATGGTCTGTTCCTCTATATGAGTGCTAAGGTAGTACGATCATGTAATTGAAGAGACTTGAGAGATGGAGGCTGACAAAAATGCATTTTGGATAAAATTTTTCTTATATATTGTTTGTCCACCCATGTAAGGTGAACTCTGGGATGAGTTCCATTAAGGGGGAAGATTATTAGAACACGATTTTTGACTCATGTATGGATCCCCTAAAATTATGTCTCATTAACCTTGATAGACCTAAAGTGTTTGTATATTGATTTCATGAATGACTTAGGGGTGTCTGGAGACAGTTTGGAGCCCGGATCCCAAATCTTTTGAAAAAATGGCCTGGTATCATTGTTTGAGTAAATCATGGATGTAGAACACACAATCGTAGATAACAATGCTAATGGTTTTCATTTTCTAGAAGATCCATTCTTCACAGATGGTGCACGATATCCCAATACCATACCAACTAATAGTGTGGTTGCCCATTTTTCTCCCAGTACCTATCTGTGTTTGTCACATTATTTGCAAAACCATGTGTAGTATATTTTTTGGGTTATATTACCCATTTACCCTTAATGATCCAATTAAAATAGTGGTCCCAACCTATTCTAAATTCCAATAGACAGAACCTCCATCCATATCATTTTTGGGCTCTTTGAATGACTAAACAAGGGATTGAAAGATATCATTCATCCAGGATCTGATCGAGATTTTTTTATCAAATGGTATGTGAAATGGTAATTACTTGTGTCTTTATAATACGTTATTAATTTCACTTTATCTCAACCAAGTTATTGAGTTTCAACACCTTATTTTTGTTTTTTTAGATCTACTTCATTCCAAGGAATATTTGATGTTGATACTGGAGGATGAGGCTCGTATGAGTATGCGGTGGGTGGTCTATAAATCATCCTTCATGTTTTTATGGAATTGATGTGCCAAGCCTGACAATTTCATTGAGATAAATTTATAGAATTCATATTCCTTTATTATTATCACAATAATCACTTGGATAGACTCTTTACATATATGTGATTATTTTCAACTGATTATGGCATCAATGATGACCACCCAATGTCAATTGTCATGCCAAAATTTAGTTTTTAGTGTTTTGAATCTTATAATACATCACTCAGGTATAGTGAAGCTTGACATCATGAATGGTAAGACACCTTTAATTAATTTCCTATTTAATCATGAAATTTTGAATAGATTTTACTTTGTCAATCCCACTTGACCATTTATGATAAGTGAATAAATTTAAATAATTGATTCAATGATATTATGGAATGTATACATAACTATATGGATTAGCCTTATTAAATATAAGTCAAGGTTTTTTCCCATTTATATCACACAATACCATGTTCAGAGAAGGTAGTGGAGTGGACCTTGTTAATTTATCTTGATTTACATGGTTTTTATAAAATTTTTAATGCTAGATGGCCCTGTAAAAATAATAAAAGGAAAGGTTTGAACAAACTAAATTTGTTAATGGCATGGTTATCTTACAAAAATTTAATAGTAATTTATCAAATGTAATGTTAAAAATTATTTAAATTTTCCTTGATATTTTCTGAGGAAGCCTTAATGTATGTTATCTCTTTTATTTGTGAAGGAATGCATTGGGTTGTCAAGGATGACAATCTGATTCATGTATGTTCGTTTCATTGGGAGATACCAACCTAGGAACCCAATTATTTTCCACCTCTAGATTCTATGTATGGCACTATAGAATCCCATATTGTTTATTAGATGATACCTCATATACGCACTTTATGTCTTGAATGACATGCATGTCTATGGTAACATCCACGGGCCTGAAAATTTCCTATCTATCATTTTATGTTGTTGGAATTCATTAGACTTAGTTAGAAATTATTCTAAAAATGTTGATGATGATTCTCCATGGATGACACCTTTAACCCTTATAAAGGCTCAAAGAATACTTATTTGGTGTACCTTGAGGTCTAGGATTCCTTGGTGATTACTTTGTAAGAGCTTATTATTAATTGTAAATTATTTTTTCCTTATTACACCATGTAACCTCTACTAATTATACCATCACTAGGTGATGTAACTGATGTCTATGCCTCATATAAATTGTTTATAAAAATAGTATCTTTATTAAATGATGAACTCATTACATGTTCAACCACTAATCAATGGATGAAGCATGTACATGGGTGTTTAGTTAAAATTTTAGAATTATTTATATTTTCATTACCACACATAGTTAAAATCTCAATTACTTGGGGTAGGATGTTATAGACACTATTAGTGGTGGCCCAATGATATTTATCTCACACCCTCTTTCGGAACCATTTCTACTTGGGGAAGATTACATGTATGGAGGTGTTGATAAAGGGAACCATAATGTTTCTGAAACATGATTTATTGTTGTACTAGGATGGATCTAGTAGTAGATGACAGATTTGTAGCTCTAGATGCTTGGGATAATTTATGAATTTCCTTTTTCTACACTAGGGTTTTCATGTATTCATGATAAATTGTATCCATGTTTTCCAGATTTCTTAGGACATAACATTTCAAATCACTAGTTTTAGTATGATTATTTATTGGTTATTTATGTTATCATTGATTTTCCTCTTTCTTCTATTCATTATATTTAGGTATACTTATTTATCCATTTACAAATATTTATAATTATCTATTTTTCTACACTTTAGTGATGAGATAATAGTATCCCTATAGATACACCCTAGGCCATCACATCTATTCAGTATCCTATAAAATTTGGGGAGATGTTCTTGAGGCCATGTGGCTAACCAGACTCGGGGAACCTATTATGTGGAATCGAGCTCCGAGATGTCACAAATGATTAAGATACACCCACTTAATAATAATACTCATGGATCCAGATTTATCATCTTTTCCTAATTCAATGATACTGGTATAGATAACATAAATAATATGTGATCCTCTTATTGTTTACTCGCGAATGGGTTCTTACACTTATTGATTCAATTTTAGACTTATAACTCACGAAATATAAGATAAATTTACTTTTACACAACCATACCATTCTCCCATATTACACATCTTATCCTCTATTCATTAGTAAATAATAAAAGTTGAAAAAATTGCCTCACGTTCTTAATTATCAATGCCTTAATAAGATTTATATTCGATTCTTGGCTTTATTAATATTTTTCAATGATTAACACAGTTCATATTAGAAGTCTTAGATAAAATGGAACTTTAACTGAATAATATTCATCTGAGCATGAAACTCTGGGTTCATTAAAAATTTAATAAAACTATAACCATCACATCTTAATACATGATCTAATTTCTTCCTATCCAATTCTTCCATGATATTCTTATGTCAAACCACAAATTTTTCAGCTTCTGTTGTAAGAATGTATTCTTCTTATAAGGTAGATAAATCCAACACCTTCTATAACCCATATATCAATCTAACTACAATTCCTCCATATATATAGACATACTCTATGACACCCCTACTAGTGTATACAACACCTCCAAGGATAGAATCCATATTCCCATAAATTTACTTTTCGTTAATAAATCCTTAAGATACATTACGGATTCCCTCTTGATACGTCAGTATCGACTAGCCAACATCCCAATGTTTCTTTTATGGATATTTTATGTACATTATTACAAATGAAACTACATGGAAAATATTTGGTCATGTATATTATATTCAATAAATAAATCACACAACAATTGATTCATATGGAACCCTTTATGTATACTTAAAAACATCATCTATCTTTGCTAATTGATCCTTTTATAGTTTGAAAGGGGTTTCCAGGTGAATTAATAATGGATTATATTAGAAAATATAAAATATGATGAATATATATCCAATGTTTTCATTCTATTATAACATCATGGTTCTGGTTGGGTGGTAACACATTATCTTCATCCCAAAAATATTACCAACATATCTAATATCATTCATCTATAACACCTCATCTTGCTTTCCTTAACCACATGAATCATATACAAACATGATGATATAATTATAATGTCACCTACATACCAATTTAATATAATTTATCCATCTCCAAAATACATGAAATATAATCATTGATTAATTTATGACCATTTATAATAATTTTTTCTCATTAACGCGTAAAACATATAATTATATTACCCAGGTCCATCCTTTAACCCATATAAGAAGTTTTGGTGTTTTCGAACCATATAATCCTTTATTGACATTGAATATCCCTATGGATTATATATATATATCCTCCTATATATCTTCATGAAATTAGTAGTCATTACAGAAAGAAAATATAAATGTAAATAATTGAATTTAACAATTCTAAGAATCACTAATATGGTGGTATGATTCACTAAAAGTGAAAAAATTTAATGAAGTTTACACCTTCATCAATTTAAATCCATTCACAACAGGCCATATCGTGTATATAATTTTACCAGAATGTTTTCCCTTAAAACAATAGATTTTTTTTAATGTATTATCTCATTTCAAAAAAGGTGTAGTATCCCACATATTGATCTCCTGAAATGAAAAAATTACCTCTTTCATAGATAGCTCCAAATTTTTAAGCTATCAGGCCCTTCTAGCACATTAATTATCATGTGTTTGATTCCCATGGTTCTTAGAGGAAGCCTAGGGTGATATTAGGGGAGACTAGGTGATGTAATATTGAACTAAGTGAAGTTAACAACATAAAATGTATTTCAAAATGTAAAACAATATTTCATGGAATGAATAAAAGTGAATGGATTGATTAATGATGGTTATGTTGGGGTAAATCATTATGTGAACCATCAGTTCTTGTTTTTAATGGATTATGATCATATTTATTGAATCATTATTAGAAAAATCATGTCATGAGCAAGGAGTTCCCGAGGTAAATTAATCCTAGGTTTGTTGGATTTGAGAGAGAAAAATTTCAGTGGCTCCTAAACACAGGCCATTCACAATGAGAATGGAACATTATCATCAAGAATTTATGTTTGGAACAAAACATATAATGAATATTGTACCCAAAAATTTTCTCAAAAAATTGGAATTTTTTGCATGTATAGGGGGTTATAAGAGCTATCTCAAGGTTTTTCAAAGCCCATTCAATATATATTGATCCTCAAAATCCCAAGTTCTATCTATGGTGACCTATGGTGTGTTCTCCCACATTTTCATGGGGTTTCTTCTCTAATATTTTTTGTTCCCTCATGTAATTTCTTCACTAGTTATTATGGATGATCTATTTTATTATTATATTGTCATTTTTTTGGTGTTGTTGTGGGGAAACATTATTTTGGGATGCAATTTCCTTATGAGATAAGTGATCAAAGATTTCCATTTTCGTTTCATTATTGATTAAAGAACATTGAATTCAATGATGAAGGAGATTAATTGATTCCCATACATTTTAGGCATTAATATTTTAATCATGAATTATATTTATAGTTTATAATAGAATTAACCTTAATATAAAACAATACAAATGAAAATAAAATGTTTATGGTTATAGAAATCTCATGTGTTTCCACCAAGATAATAGTTTTTAACATATTTTACTATATAGTTTGTTGTATATGCTTATAAATTGATGATCATATTTTTTATTCTTTATATTAATAAATTTATTTGATTAAAATGGTTAATGAACATAATTTTGGTATTGTTTATTGGGTAAATAATTAAAGAATTTTTTTAAAATATTTCATCATATAAATTTATCAAGACCAAATGTTTCCTAAAGAAAGATTAATTAATATATACATACATATATTAATGTAATTGGGTATAGAAAATTAATTTGGATGTTTATGTTGTTCATAATAATGATATGATTTTCATTACAAAGTTTTTCCTTAGTGTTTTCTAAAACTAGACATTATTCATTGGTGCATGTTTGAATAATTTATAACATGTAATATCTAGTATCTTAGGTTACAAATAGTTATAATCTATGATGAATCAATACATTAATCTATTGTGGAATAAAATGATTTTTTATAAAGATAAATGTTTAGGGATAATGAAACCCAATTTCTGATGAAGTCCAGATACCTTGTTTTAAGGAACTAGATTCCTTATTAATGCTATTTGTTTTCCCTAAAATTTATTTTTAATCTAAATGTGTGCCTTTCTATTATATGGGAAAAGAGCATTGTATTCCTAAGGTTTGATGATATATGGGTGGAGATACGAAATTTTTCTAGAACATGATGATTTTTATGATTACGGAATTTATGGTACTGTCACAGATTTCATTCAGGTTGATGGAATGAGTAGAATTTTGGATCTCCTATTGTAGTTATAAAAGAAATGATTACTAATTGTTAATTAATATTATTAATAGATGATAGGTTGTGTTTCTTTTTTCAAAATTCCTTTATACACTACTTTATACAACTAATTTTTCTTTATTATGCATCCATTTAATGGTAGCTATGTATGTTTCTTAGTGAGGATAGAATTGTGGAATGATAATGTTTAATAAATTTTTTAACCCATGGGGTTGGTTCATGAATGGAATGAATATGTTAATAATCTTAAGGAATCATGGAATCACTTGGATTATACCTAGAGGGCTTGTTCATAACATAGGGTTTTATGAAATGTGAATGGAAAAATATTAATTAATGACTAATGAATTGATTAATGTAATGTGAAATGGTAAATAGAAATAATTAATTTAATGATGTTTATTGATATTATTGTTTCTTTTTAAGACTAAAATATCTTTACGATGGGAGCCAAGTACCTAAGAGTTAATAAATATTGTTTATAATAAGAATAGATTAATGACCATAGTGTGGTAGTGATATATATCATAGCTTGAATGTTATGTGATTTCATATAATACCCTTCCCATGTCAGTAGGGTGACTAAAATCCAATGAAATCTTGGAGGGTCTATTCCCAAACATTTTTGATGGAATGGAATAGATAGATAACTACCCCTATTTCCCCACTCACTTCTCCCAGTAGTATTATGTGATACTATTCACAATGGTTATAATTCCACATATATGTTCACAATGGGATGTAAGGGATTATGGTTATTTCACACACATTTATCCCATGATATAGTACGATATAGATTATTATTGGTTTTCAATGTATGAGTTGTGATTGATTGAGGTGTAATACATGAAATGTGGGATATGTTAGATATTTTAAACTAATCAGTTACTATCTAGAGATGTATAATTGTATTCTTGAATATGGGATGCACATGGTTAATGGCATGTAATTAGATGATGTGATGCATGTGATGAAAGTTATGATACCTTATCCCATGTGAATTCATGATGACATATTTTCTAGAGAGATGGATCATATTTCCAACATTGGGATAATGTGGAAAACTAGTGGGGAAGTAATAGCAGTGTACTATCTATTGATATTATATTATAGGTTCACTTGACTGTGACACTTGCTAAGTGATAGTCATAGTGAGGCTGGAAACCTAACATATTTTTTTTTTGTATTGAGTCATCACTAATAGTATTTCAAAGATATTAATCATTCATTAATTATCATTTTTATGAGAGGATCTTCATAGGATCTAATTAAGTATAAATTTTATGCTCACTCTATGTATATAAATTTTTTATTCGAGTTGTTGATTGGGGTGAACATAAATAACTCATGGGTTTTTCATGATCTTTTTATACATTAATGGTATCTTAAAATAAATATATTTTGGTACTTGTAGCTTCCCCAGTTGTTATTCAGTTATATGAAATTAAATTCTTGAATTTTGAATCATTAACTTTCATCTTGAGCAGGAGATGAGGAGTGTTTTTATCTTATCTATCATCATCTCTTATCTTAGTGGGGAATTCCTTCTATCTCTGGGTATGATATACCCTCAATGCTTATCACCAACTCATGGGCTATTGGAAGAAGAATTTTGGTGTCATTATCTCATTCTTCTCATTATCGGACTTGGCGGGGAACCATTGGGGGATGGGTCGTGAAAAGGTGGTATCAAAGATTCATGTTGTGGGATATGATAGGGTGTGAAAGAAGACTTAAGTGCGGACTACAAAGGTTGGTCAGGAAATGATTTCTTTTAAACTAGGGAGACCTTCTTGTACTCAAGTATTTGGGGCCCCCTATGATATGTTTGATGGAAAATTTTGTTCAATCAGACTATTAATCTATGTAATGTTCTTTTTCAGGTATAGAAATATGAAAAGATGATTCATTATTATTTATTATACCTATATTTGATATGGTTATACATTATTATTCGGTTTAAATTTTAATAAACAATTTATAAATAATCCATATTCATGGTTTAAGATCTTTCAATGGTTTGTGACATTATAGGTATGGATTAAGGTCAATATCCTCATCATGTTCATGTAGAAGATATTTATCAGGATATTCCAGAAGATGACCCTTGTGTAGAGGTATATGAACAAAAAAATTAGTCGAGGCCAATCCAATTTTTTTCCCCCAGAGCATGCAAATATATGAGTTAACAATTTCAGACTCATTGATAGATATTGGATGGAGGTTGCCGATAAAGACATCATTTTGATCCGTGCTCGAAAAGAGTACTAGGTTTCATTGGTATTGATGGTAATATAAAGATTAGTTGGTCAATGATGATTTTATCTCATAGATTATGAATATTTAATTGTATATTGGGAGATGTTGTGAGACTAGTTTCATGGTGAGTTACCTTCGTTGATCTCAATGGAACATAGTTCCACGGTGAAAATTACCCTTTGACATGGAAGTTCCAATGTTTGGGATTCCTGGATCCATTTTAGGGCCATTTTGAAGTATAATATAGACATTTTTTTGATGATCATGTTAGGGGGAGGAATTTTAAGGATTATTTTCATCCAATGATCCATTTATAAGTAACCATATTTATAATGTGGATATATCTCGAGGAGTTAGTAAGATCAGAGGTTACTGAGGGGACAATATCCATAAATATATCATTATGAGAGGGGAGTAATAATAATTCCTCGTATAGTAGAGATGTGGTATGGGGTTTCAATTTTCCTTGATATAAGAGGTTTTACAAATTCAGGGTTATGTTCCATCCCTCATTATCTAATTTATCTAGGTGTGAAAACTCTCAAGACCATGGTAAGGACTTTGAATAATTATTTTAATGTAGAGGCCACGTTCATCAGTGATGAGAGTGACTGATGTTTTTGAGTTTGAAGCATTTAAAATATATTCTACTTCAGGCTCCACTTTTGAGGTAGCAATAAACTATCTCTCTTACTTTATATTAGTATTTAGAAGATGATGTTGGAAGGTCATAACCTCGAGATACTCCTCATCTGTAAGGAGAATATAATAACCATGGAAGTGGTCCCCATCTAGGTCAGAGAGGCCAAGGTTAGTTTTTTAGAGACCCAATCTTGATATACATAAAAATTACATTACTTTTGTGGAATACTTAATACATGAAAAAGACAGATGCCCAAAGACCGTATCAGTTTAGTGTCTTTGTAAAATCAGAACACAATCTTCTAACCATGGTGAATGATCTTAAACATCTCCCATAAAAATGTCCCCCTTTTGTTATCTTACCTAAAACCTTTCTTTATATCCTGGGTAAAAGAAAACATAAAATGGGTGAGCTCAAATGATCAGTAAGGGTGAACGTGGAGAACTTAAAAACAATCCACTGACATATGAAAGTAAAAACATGAACATAGAACATCAAAATATTGAGCAATGACATAAATATTGGCAGTACATAAGTCATAGATCACAAAGGAACATTAATAATGATTAAATATCATGGGAATAAAACATTTTATTTTGAAAAACCATTAGTCATGTGTTATGATTTCCATAGTAGCCATGACATTACTGCCAAGACCATCATAGTGGACAAAGTCCATTACTGAACAAGATTTACTTGCCGTTCTAGCCCTGTATTACTGAACTGAATTTTACTCTCCATTATAGCCATGTCTATCTCATGAGATATAAATCTTTACCCAATGTATTAGAGGGAGATATAGGTCTCACCCATCTCATAATGAAATCACTCTTATGTGTGCCAAAAAATAAACTTAATTCATTCATCATATCCCAAAGAATAAAATGGGTTTCATAAACATCATCCCATCATAATGTAATCCATATTAAACAAATGAATATCTTTTCATCATAAGAAGAATCTACCCATGTAAATAGTAGAGGCATTACACTTGAAACATAATCATACTAAATATTGTCATCTTTGATGGAAAATAGTTTTGACAAAACACTTGAAAAGAATTGTTGAGGAAAACATACTTTCTTCTTCAAAATGATTTTCTTTTTACAAAATTCTATGCAATTTTAAAAGAAAATTATTTTCTTTGAAAGCAATCATTAAATATTGTAAAGGAAGCTTCATGAAAATAAGGCTTTATGAATCTGTAAAAATCCATTCTTACCGTATAAGTTAAAAGAACATTCTACTTATACTTTTTCCAGAAAAGTCAAAAAGTACCTCCTCTGGTAAACAAAATAAAGATTCCTTCGATACCTTGTGGTAAAAGTCATAAAAGGGTAAAAATGACTTTAGACGTACATGAATGAATAGTAAACATTTAATGAAAACATTTTGAAAAAACATGGACATGGATGATAAAAATAACCCCAGTAAATACTAATGAATAAAAAATATCGGATAAGAACGAGATTGGAATAATTATCCATTACCTTAGGTCCAATTTCTTCCCAACGTGTCTGAAACTCCTATATAGTGGGTTAAAACTTATTATTAACTTGTAACAGAACCATATTAATGTTTATGATATCATATATGATTCACTTATGAATTTATATTACCTATTCTTTTATCAATTCCATGTTAAACAGCGTTTTGTGAAAAATCATTTCATTTATCGTTCGTGTTTGGACTTGTTGTTCTTGATATTATTACTTATATCCTGATTTACATAATTCCATAATGTAAAACATGATTTAGATATAATTTATATTCAGCATATAAATATATATGATAGATCGATAAATGGAAATGAAATACACCATTCATGGAGACAGTAGGTCGTACATTCGTATGACCACTACCACAAAAGAGGGAAAGGGAAGCGCTGCCATTTATCAGCGCTAATAACGGGGTATGCCTTTATCAGCACTACAGAAAAGCTCTGATAAATGTTACATTTATCAGTTCTAAAATAAGTGCTGAAAAAGGGTTGCCCTTTATCAGCGCTTTTTTAGCCCTGATAAAAGGTAACATTTATCAGCGCGTTTTTAGCGCTGATAAAGGTATAGCTTTATCAGTGCTAAAAAAGCGGTGATAAATGAATATTTTATCAGCGCTTTTATTTTTGCTCTGATAAAACATACCATTATCAGTGCTTTTAACGAGTGCTGATAATGTTTCTGTCGGTTTTTATTTAATAACCCTAACAGGCCATCCTTGCTTGCACGCAGTCAAGCTCTCATGGAAGCTGAACCAGGCCCCTCGCCGCGCGACCTCATCCTCCTCATCCTCCTCCTTCCTCCTCCTTCCTCCACCTCGTCCTCCTCGTCCTCCACCTTCTCCACTGCCGCCGCTGCCTCCGCCCTTGCTCCTGCTACCGTGACCGCTTCTGCCTCTGCCGCCTCCACCCTCACTGTCGCGACCGCTGCCTCCTCTGCCGCCGCCGCTGCCTCTGCCTCTGCCTCCGCTTCCGCCTCCACCCTCGCTTCCACGCCTGACGCTGCCTCATCCTCCTCCTCCTCGTGCTCTCAATGTGGGAGGTGAGTTCCATGAATGGTATTCCCTTGGTATATTATTTATTTATTGTGTGTGTGAGGAAAAAATAGTGAATATAGATGTGAGATAGGAATGATACCATATCTATAGCCAAATTCCAGTAAGGATTTCCATAATAGGTAGTGTGGTCTTAATGTGATTATGATTATGTCTAGGGATTTGATTCATAATTAGTGATGAGTGTCGAAATAAGAGATGTTATTGATATTTAGCAATACAAGTGGGTTGTTTGTGAATGATGTGGAATTGGATACCCTATAGGTTCCATAGGGATATCATGACTCTAAGATGAAGTATATGGTAATTGTATAGTTATGATGGTTCTGATGTGTGAGAGGTCTACCAAGGTTATGTGTGATGACTTCTGTGGATAACCAACCCATGTTTTCATATATTTTATTTTGAGTTACCATGGGCGGTAAGTTCTACCCCTTCGAGTTGAGTATTTATGTATGAGATACAAAGGAAATAGTTTTTAATCTTATGGTTATATGGATTTCCAAAGATTATCCCAATGGAAATGATGATGGATCCATATTAATTTTCATCACATAGCATAATCTCATAGTTATATGATTAGAAAAAGATGAACCCATAATACAAAACAAATCACCTAGTATGTCTGTCACATATACGAATAAATAAATTATAAAAATAACATGCTAAAAAGCATAGAGGTACCATTAAATACTTACATTGGCTAACTTGTTTTAGAAATTGTGTATCTTCATTTGTGCCTTGTACTTGCACCCAAGAATTTGAAGGTGAGTATGCGTACACAATAGATGACCTTCTTAGAGAAAAGTTTCTAGAAGAGTATAAGAGACATGAAGCAATGAAGATCATTAGAGTGTTGGAGAAATTGTGGTTGCTACAAACAATGTGGCAATCGGCATGTGCAACGCGGCCTATGTTACAACTTGCTGGAATTTTAACTTAGTCCATGTTGCACAAGCTGATTGCCACAATGAATAGAAAGGTCTTCATTTATTCACGTCTCTTATACTCTTCCAGAAACTCCTCTCTAAGAAGGTCAACTATCTTGTACGCATAATCACCTAAAAATTCATGGGTGCGAGTACAAGGCACGAATGAAGATAAACAATTTCTAAAACAAGTTGACCTATGTAAGTGTTTAATGGTACCTTTATTCTTTGTAGCATGTTTTTCACTAATTTATTTATTTTTATATGTGACAGACATACTAGGTGATATGTTTTGAATTATGGGTTTATCACGAGTCTGTATGATTTCATGATTCCACATTTCATTTTAAATAGCATGTTATAATTATATATTTACAGTACCCTAATGGATAAAATATTCAGGCATATTTTAGATGTTGCTAGAATGCTGTAGGATTCTTTTTCCCCAATGGTTGTACATTTTTTGGATGTTTTCACTGATCATGTATAAAATTTACTTCTTATTAAAGAGATAAAATATATAATCTAGTTAGTTTTGGGAGAAAATTTAGTTTCGATCACAATTTCTAAAATAACACCAAATGAGAATTAGTTGTTTGAATTAAAATTTGATGATATAGAATATAATGGTTTCATATGGCATAGTACTTTACCATGGGGTTTTATAGTTCTCTAAAATTGATGGTTGATTGGTATTTATTATTTTGTTGGACTATTGAAGATTGGACATGATGAGAGTCATGAATATGTATCCTCATCCATGCATTGATAGTCACATTGATCATCTATGAGGTTCTATGATCTTCTGCAAGATAGATTTGACATTAAGATACCATTAGATGAGTTGGACATCGATGAACCTACCATGGACTGCTTTTAGGAGTAGTTATGGCCTGTATGATTTTTTAGCGATGATTTTTGGTTTGACTAATGCATTGGTTGTATTAAGGGACTTGATGAATAGGATATTTAATCCTTTTATGGATCAGTTTTTAGTAGTTTTTTTCCAATTAAATATAAGTGTACTCCCAACCCATAGTTGATCTTGACCAACATCTTATCATCACCTTGAGTACATTGAGATAGCATCATATTTATTACTTTTTTCTCCTGTTACTCATTGGTTTCCTCTTGTTCTCATGTCATGTATTTTTTAAGGCATCTTTCAGTCTTTCTAAGACTAAATTAGAATAAATTTGATATTTGTCAGATTAAATCAGGTATCTTATACATACACGATGTTCACCCTACTGGACACACCATATATATGGATTTTACTTGTGTTTAAAGGCATTTGTACCATGATTTGTTTTTATAAAACCCAAAAAATGCTACCTGATTAATTAAAACATAATATTATTCAAGTTCTCGAGATCAAACCCATAAAGACGATGAATATGAATAAAGAATGGATGAATGCCAATCGGTTGACAAAAGAGTATGAAGATGGTGTGAAAGAGTTTATCAAGTTTGCAGAAGATCATGCATGTGACCCTTCTCAAATCCTTTATCTGTGTTTATGCTGTTGTTATTCAAGACAAATTAGTCCAGAGGAGATGGAAGAACACCTGATCTGTCATGGAATAGATCGAAGTTATACTTGTTGGAATAAACACGGGGAATAAACCAATGTAGGTAGTGACTCAGAGAACACGACATTTTATAGAACATATGATATGATTAGATGCGTGAACAATGAAGACGATCGTATGGAGGGTGTGATTACAGATGTGAACGATGATGAAGAACGTATTGAGGAAATGACAAGGACAGTTGAAGATGAACTTCGTGATTTCCCAAAATTGTTTGAGAAGTTAAAGAGTTGTGCAAAAACGTCATTTTATGCCGGTTACAGTAAATATACAGCATTCTTAGCCGTATTGAAGCTGTATAATTTGAAAGCAGGAAATGGGTGGAGTGACGCCAGTTTTACGGAACAACGTGGTCTCTTGAATGACATGCTCCCAGAAGATAATGAACTCCCAAGCTGAACATATGATGCCAAACAAATTTTATGATCGATGGGTATGATCTCTAAAAGAATACATGTTTTCCCGAATGACTGTATATTGTTTCAGCAGGATCAAAAATCAGTTAAAGAATGCCCAAAGTGTGGTGCTTCCCGATACAAGAAAGATGATCCTAGTCCTACGAAAGTTGTGTGGTACTTTCCAATCATTCTTAGGTTTAGACGCCTATATGGAAGTGAGGAGACTGGAAGACAATTGACATGGCATGCAGATACAAGAATTAGAGATAGGAAACTATGTCACCCTGAAGACTCTCCTCTGTGGAAGAAAATTGATCACGAGTATCCAGAATTTGGGAACGAGCCGAGAAACCTTCGTCTGGAGTTATCTATAGATGAGGTGAATCCTTTTGGTTTTCAAATCAACAGTCATAGTATATGGACAGTTATGTTGGTAAATTCTAATTTACCACCGTGGTTATGCATGAAATGAAAATACCTCATGTTATTTATGCTTATATTAGGACCAAAACAACCGGGAAATGATATTGATGTTTATTTGGCCCCATTGATCGAGGATTTGAAAATATTGTGGGATTCTGGTGTTATGGTGTATGATGCTTACTAAAATGAACAGTTCAATTTGAAATCCATGTTGTACGGGATGATAAATGACTTTCCTGCTTATGAAAATTTGTCAGGATATAGCATTAAAGGAACTCAAGGGTTTCCCGTTTGCGAACAAGGTACACAGTCAATTAGGTTGAAACATTAATCGAAAACCTTGTTTCTAGGACATCATAGACTGCTACCCCGATGACATAAGTACTGATATTGGACGACATCATTCGACAGATGTTCAGAGGAACGTAAAAAACTGTCTCCACTAACAGGTGATCAATTTTTTTGAGAAAGTGAAAGATTTGGACACTACATCTGGTAAACCATTTTCAAAAAACCTTACGAAAACTGGTTGGAAAAAGAGATCAGTTTTATTTTTGAATTACCATACTGGAATTGTCTGTATGTCAGACATTTTCATGATGTTATGCATGTTGAAAAAAATGTATGTGATAGTGTCATCGGCACATTGCTAAATGCACCCGGTAAAACAAAGGATGGAATTAAGGCTAGATTGGACATGGTTGAGATGGGAATACGAGAAGATTTGGCACTAGTGAAGGGTGAAAAATGAACATTTCGTCCTCCTGCTGCTTACACTCTTTCCAGGAAGGACAAATATCAGTTTTGAAACTTCTTGAATGACGTAAAGGTTCCATAGGGGTATTCATCAAATATCAAGAACATCGTGTCAATTGGAGATTTAAAATTAAAGGGTCTGAAATCACATGACTTCCATGTTTTGATGCAAGATCTAATTCCTATAGTTTTACATTTCATTTTTCCCAAGAATGTCCGCCATACATTAATGAATCTCTATTTCTTCTTCAAAGCTATATGCAGCAAAGTTATAGACCCGTAAAAATTTCCAACTATGGAAAGAGAAATTGTCGTCATATTATGTGAATTGGAAATGTTCTTCCCACTGACATTTTTCAATATGATGATTCATTCGATGGTTCATTTGGTGAGAGAGATTCGACTATGTGGTTTTATAAATTATAGATGGATGTACCCCATTGAATGGTATATGAATATTTTGAAAGGGTATATCAAAAACCGAAGTCGGCCAGAGGGTTGTATTGTGAATCAATATATTGTTGAGGAAGCTGTTGAATTTTGTACCGAATACCTATCTGGTGTGGAAATCGTTGGCCTACTGAAATCTCATCACACTGAGTGGCTTGAGGGTGAAGGAATTTTTGGAAGAGTGGTTGTCACAATCAATATTACAGATCGGGAATAGGCCCACCTTTACATTTTGCATAAATGTTTCAATGTTGACCCATATGTTCAAACCCACAAAGAAATTATTTGGAATTTGAATCCTTCTAGGGTTGAAAAATGGATATCAGATATACATAATCGACAGTTTATAGGATGGTTTCGAGACCATATTTTTAAGAAGTTAGATTAAAATTTAGACACAATTTCAGAATGACTTCGATGGCTAGCTAGAGGAGCAAGTGTACGTATTATCTTACAATGCTTATGCAGTTAACAATTATACATTCCATACTAATGAACATGATGAATACAGTACCATGCAGAATAGTGGGGTTACACTTGTGGCTGAGGCGAGGCATGTTTCCGGTGCTAAGGACAAAAATCCAATTTGTGCGAATATGTCATACTTTGGCATCATCAAACGAATATGGGAGTTGGATTATACGATATTCAAAGTGCCTATTTTTTCAATACAAGTGGGTTGATAATAGGACTGATGTTAAAATAGATGAATTAGGATTCGTGAAAGTTGATTTCAGTAAGGGAGGGGAGAAAGATGAACCACTTATAATGGCATCACAGGCAGTTGAAGTATTTTATTTTCCAGACCCCCCAAACCAAAATTGATTAATTTTTTTTATCGAAAAAAACAACTGAAGGGTCAGATGCAAGTTCAATGGAGGTTGACCCTTTTATAGGGACTTCACAATCATTTCGTAGCGGTCCAAATGTAGATGGCATTTTGTATGTCAGAGGAGACCACAATAGAGGAATTTAAATAGTCGATATAGGAGTCAAATCACTTCATCCTTTAAAGAAAAAAAGGGAGTACAATAATCAAGTTATTTGTTTATTGTAACATATATTGTGTTACGTTATGTTATTATCTGTTCGCTACTGTTTTTATGTAATCTAAATTAAATATTAAACCACTTCTGCAGATAATGACTTCTGCACCTGCTGATGCGCCCAGTCCCGAGGCACAAAAGGCCTCTCAATCAGCAGCTGGTGGTCTGACTGCAGAGCAACAACAGGTTTCTAAACCAAATTCTGGTGGTCCCAGTGCAGAGCAACAATAGGTTTCTCAACCTATTGTTCTTGGTCCCAATGCTGAGGTACAACAGGTTTCTCTACCTATTTATACTGGTCCCATTGCCAATGCTAGCACTCCGGGGGAAGATATTGATGCTACTTTAGAGGAAATTTTAGGAAATGAAACCCTGAAAGCACAAAAAAAAACTAGAGCATCGTAGTTTGACAGTGTTGGCCAAAATACATAAGGCAAAATAAAAAGGCAACAAATTTGAAGTGGGATGGAATAAGAGAGGCCAACATATTAACCCCAACAAAGAAATCTTTAGTAGCTACATTAAAATCATCAATTGGCAACGCGTGCCGATTGATGTACAGTCGTGGCACCATGTTGTCACCGGGCTGAAGACACTAATGTAGGAAGAGATTACAGTAACATTATGATATCATTTTTTTAATTTATTAAAATAAAATAAAATACCAAAACATTGACTTACTCTTCATCATCCATTATAGAGTGCATTTATAGTAGATTTCTCGTACAAGGAATATGTATTAAGAGTTGCAGGAATGATTCATAGAGGTTTCCACACAATTTTAACGAAATATCATCTTAAAGATGCAGAAGGGAAAATCAAGCCGCACCCACCTTCTCTTTATGCACACTTGATATCCCAAGGAGCATGGGATGCGTTTAGAAACCATCGTGGGGAGCATACTTTTCAGGTACATTGTATGGGGTAATAAGTCGTTTGATGTCTGCTTGTATTCATCACTCTGATTAACATTTTTTTATTTATGAAATATCTACTGAGTGCAAAAAATAAAAAACATGCAACAGAACCAGCGTACCCTTACCGTAAAGCAAGGATGGGGTACGCTGAACATGAGAAAAAATCAGTACGTCTTTTAAATCTACCCTACTACTAGTATGTGACATAAAACAACACCATAACCATGTTTCTCTATTTATATGCATATTGATGAATCGAAATCGAAATCCATATCCATCCCACGCCATGTTCTATGGAAGGAGTCTCATGTAAATAAAGAGGGGACATTGATAGATGAAAACACAAAAAACGTGTGGGAAACATGTGTAATTATTAAATAATATAAATTTGAGTTTCTTTAAATCACTATTACATTAAAATAACTACTTATTTTTCTCCATTTTCTATCTGAAATAGTCACCTGAATCAACAAAAACCGCACCAGATGCAGACATACTTTTAGAAGTTCTGAATCAGCCAAGAACGTATGGCCGCGTCAATGGTGTGGGTTTAGGGGTGACACCCAGAATATATTTTCAAAAAAAAAAACAAGAGGAGTATCAAAATGAAAAAAAGAAAAAGCTGCAATAACAATTATCTATTTTTCAATAATAATTTCAATACCAGAGAGAGATGATAGAAAACTTTATTGGGGAGAGGCAAAGAGAATAAACAACTCAACAACAACCCATGCGTGACGATCTCTCCCCACCCCCACCAGCTTTGAGGCTAGCCATTCCCCTAAAAAACCTGAATTAGATGAGGTAATCAATGTTTTAATAATTGTTTTTGTGAAATGTGATTTATATAGACACTGATACCTTTCCTGTACTAATATTACATAGGTTGAAAATGACTGTGATTTATATTTATCAACTCCCACCTATCGCCTTGTAGCAAGGGATACGGTGTTCAATATGAAAAACGACATGATACACAATAGAAATCTTCCAAAAGATCATCTTAGAGTGTCAATTAACGTATCTAATTAGCTGAGTGCTGAGATACCTATTCCAAATGATGATGACGACATTCATACTGTTAAAAAAGCTGTTGGAACATTCATCGCATGGCCGACAATTCTTTAAAAAAACATGTCGAGAAAAAGGTATTCATTTCATATTTATTTCTCAAGCTGGAACTTTAACATTTAATGAAAAAGGTCTGAACTGATGATTGTTATTACATAATTACAAAGACTGTGGGGTGAAATGAAATATCAGCTCAAAACTATCTGAAGGATCAACCAACCGATTGAAACGGTCTACTGAGAGCACCTTCACCCCGCCCGTTCTATATCCACAGTTAATATCATTGCTGGCTCATGTGGATACTATGTTGAAAGACGGCAGTACTCACATAGTTGCTTTCGAAAAAGATATGTATGGAGAGGAGATATTAAATTTCATTAGTGCTGAAAATGTAAATAAACTCCTCAAGTATGAATGGCTAAGAGCCTCAGTTGTAAATGTATACATGAGGTAAGTTTTCATGATTTGATTTTACAAAAGCTGATATACTCTGATAATTTTGACTAAATACATTTTATATTTGTCGCAGACGTATATATGAAAAACAATTGAAGGGATTTTTACATGAACAAAAATTTGGACTCGTTAGTCCTCACACCACATATTCAAAAGACGAAATAGATTCTGTTAAAGAGGCTGCAATAATGTCATCCCTGCTCAAATCGTTTGAAAAAAAAATTACAGATGACAAACTATTTTTAATATCAACGATGCAGGGGTAAAACTCTAAAATTTAATCATATCAACTATATTTTCATTTTTTCATTACTTATTCCTTTTTTTATTTTTAGGGAGCATTGGATGCTGATTGCAGCCAATTTGGATACTCCAAATATTTATTTTCTAGATTCAATGCATGGATATCCAACAAACCAACCACGCATGATGGCGTTTTTTAATATGTAATACACTAGATCCAACATTTTAAAAATAAACATCTAGTTATATAATTTGTGTTATCTTTTAATGAGGATTTTGTTATGATAGGGTGGTGCATCAATATCGTCTAATGCATAGAATGAATCCAGGGCATAAGGATGAGCACGCCAACAAGATCTACAACTGGAAAAGAATGCAAGTATATATAATAACATTTCACTATCCAAACACATATCAAAACAAATTACTTGTTGTTGTCGATGATTCTATAGTGTCTAAAACAAATAAACGGAAAGGAATGTGGTTAGGATGTTTGTAAATTTATGAAAGAGATCGTATTTCATCAACAAACTGGCATCCCTGATGAGGTATTTTCGAAAATAATTACGAGTTCATTTAAAATATTTATTAATCCTTTGTGTATTTATATTTTTTGAGTACTACCATGACTGTCGCAAAAACTCATATTCAGAAGATGATATACAAGTGTTTAGAAACGAATGGGAAACATACCTGATGGAAGATTGTACACAAATAGGATGAAGGGGAATTCCTACCACTTATGTTATCTATATATGATCATTGATTATCCTCCAACCTTCTTTGGTTAATTGAGAGTGCTCCGATGTATTGAAATCTTAATTTATTACTCAATGTTTTCTGTCCCCAGATTCATATTATTGATCTTTGAACAAATTAATATTGAATTATGGCATGATGGTGTGCAATGCGTATGAGGTGAACGACGAAACCACTGAGGATCAACAAAATCCATTTTCTGTATCTCGTTTGTTTGAACTTGTATTTGAGCACATGTGTTGTTGTTTGACTTGCACAATTATTTATAGGTAGATGCATGAGATAATCAGTATCGTTGAGGGATGTTTTGGAACCAAAATATGTGTCCAAGGATAATTCAAGTAAGGGAAAGGCTGGTTGAGATGAAATCCAAGCTCAAATGACCAGTACATCATCAAAAGAATCAACTCTATGATGCACCATCATGTAGAATCTGGTCCTCGTGATGTTTTGAGGTGTTTATGCAAAGTATGGGTAGTCTGATAAGCCCCATGGACACCATAAATAATTTTTACAGATAGCTCCACATGTTTTTGGTGCCTTGTGCCTCTTTACAAGGATCATGCCATTCACATGGTCCATCTTAGCATGTATGTCCCATTCATCCCATTGCTACTCTTAGAAGAACCTGAGAATCTGACAATGCATATGCCCCACAAGACCCATACTCATCCGACCATGAGTATTCTTAGTGTGAAGGGAAGCTAACCATGGGTAATACCCACAATATACCTCTTTTAAATATATGGGTTTTGATCCTTGTATTCTAAATATGGTACGTAGGAAGCCTACATGAGGTTAAATCTCAACCAATGGTAAACCATGGTGATCCCCTCACTGGGGTACACCTTCGCTTATTTTCCCTCTTGTATTTCCCTTAGTGGTGTTCGAATAATTCTTCAAAATGAGAAACCTTACCTTTATGGGATGCACCACACTTGGGTCATACCTCATTGGGCGATTTGATCCATCTATCAGGTAAACATTCCAGGGGCTCCCTCCTAGAGATGTACCTACCTGATCCACCTTTATAAGTGTTTTGATCCACCCAGGTCTTACATCCTTATAAGACATTAAATCATGACCCTCTATACTTGTGGGATGTTAAACTCATGGAATACCACAAGTTAAACATGGGTTTCCATTAATATATTCAATATTAATGTTTAATCAGTCCTTATTAAGGTATTGTGGAGGTGTGGTTTTATGTTTTCTAGCAGATTTCGGAAGATTCCACGCATTATGTAGGTGATTCCATTCTTTTACATTATATGATGACTTTATTATCCTGTATTTGCTTGCTAAGTGTACTATATGAAATGTTTGTGTGGTTAAAAATGTGTTATCAAAGGAATTTGGGGTGTGTATATACTTGAAAGTAATTTTTAAAATAAATGCAGTTGTATTTCTTGTGGATTTTCATGCTTAAGTCCTTTAAATGTGTTTGAAGAAATGAGAAATTTGTGTGATGGGTGTTTTCAAATGGATTTAATGTGTTTGTGAATTTTAAAAAGGGTTTTCTTATGAGATGTAGAGATTCTATATATGTGTATTTACATTGAATGAAAGTACATGAGAATGTGTTGATATATATGATGTCTATAATGTAAATTGAGCACAATTTCTATACAAGGTATTTTCTTTATGATGTGCAGGGGACGGGGTGAGAGGGAAGGGGTGGTTTTCTGGGGGAGGGGGAAGGGTAAAAGTGGTAGGGGAAGGGTTAGGGGGCGTGTTGGGTTCTTTTGAAATATGTAGGGGGTGGGTAGGGGGGTGTGCAATGGGCAGGGGGGAAGTGCAGTGGGCAGGGGTGTGCTGGGGAATGGGGCAGGGGGTGTTCAGGGGGCAGGGAGTGTCTAGGGGTAGGGGGTGTGCTCGAGGGTGGGCAGTGTGTAAGGGGTGTGCTGGGGAAGGGGGAAGGGGTGCTTCTTTTTTAAGGAATGGGGGGACATAATATTTGTTTTATGTTTTGTGCCTCACTAGTATAATTGGATATTTTAAGTTTTGTTCCTCACTAGTCTAATTCCATTTAGCAACCCCATTCTTTATTTCATTATTGTATTACTAAAATGATATTTGTTTTATTATGTAGGTGAAATCTTTTTCCTCAATTTGAATGCTTTGTTCGGAAACCTTCTCCATGGAAGACAATTTTTTAGAGCGAATGGATGAAAAAATGATAGAACATCATTGTTTTTTAACAGTTTGTTAGATAAATGTAATTGTAACCAAATTAAACATTGTTTGAAGTGTATATAGAAGTGTGTTGTTTTGTATTAATGATTTCAAGTAAATGTATGTATCATTTTTTGTTCTTCTGTGCTTTGTGTGTGGGTGTTGTGTTTGCTGTGTGCAATTTTTGTTTGGACTATGTGTAGGTGCTGTAATGTGTGCAGGTGCTGGGTAAGTTCTGTGCAGGTTCTGGTTTTGGATAGTATCTTTGGCCTTTATCAGCGCTAGTTAAGCGCTAATAAATGGATAATATATCAGCGCTATTTTGAGCGCTTATAAAGGGAGTTTTTATTAGCGCTCACAATAGCGCTGATATATTATACATTTATCAGCGCTGAAAATAGTGCTGATAAATATTACCTTTATCAGTTATTTCTTAGCACTAATAAAGGGGCACTTTTATCAGCGCTATTTTTAGTGCTGATAAAGGGGACACCCCTTTATCTTCACCAAGATTAACAGTTCTTTTTTAGCGCTGTTAAATGCCATTTTTAGCGCTATTATAATCCATATCTGTTGTAGTAGACGCTGTTTTCGTTTCCCAATTGAATTGAATGTAATTAAGTAAATGAAACGTATATTTACATAAATACAGTATCATTATTATGTCATATCTTTCATTATTATTTATTAAATATACTTTATAATCACTCTTGAATGGTTAACATGGAGAATGAATATCATCGCGTTTGTAGAGGCGGTAGTCCATACGTACGCATGAGTGACAATATCATTATTTCGATATTAAAATCATATAGAACAGTTGAGAGAGTATTTCAGGAGGGTTTGTCCAAGCCAAATGTATTTGGAGGTGTGAATTAGAGAGAAGGGGGAGTGCCCTTATATAAGAGATGTGAGGGCCACCTTAGAAAAAACATAAAATATTATATTATAATTAATCCATATTCAGTTTATAATGGCTCTAAATTGATTTATTTCGAATATAAAGTGGATATGGGTCTAAATCATCTCATATAATAGGTTTTAGACAGGTTGGGTCACTATATTAACCTTATCATTTGTATTTAACTCTTAGTTAAGTAGTTTGACATTTACCATGTCTCTTTGTATATTTATATTATATGGTTAATAAACTAAAGATATACATCCAAGAGAACCCCTAGTGGTTCATTAATGATATACCTATCATTATATAAGTCTTTTGGCTGAAATTTTGATTTTGGAATAGAATATCAATTAATAATTTAATATTTGTTTAAAAAACTCTTTTATGTCAATTTTGACACTATTTGGTATTTTGTTTTTTATAAATTCATAACATCATTATAACTTAAAAAAATTCATATTACCAATCCTAATATATTATATTAACCCATAAAATTAGTGGAATTCATCAAAAGTCCCATATTACATTTATTTGGGTATTTATAATATCAATTATGTTAATATTTCATTAATAAGGTAATTACATCATCATCATTGTGTCATAAATAAATTAAAATATTTAATGTCTAAAAATTATAAATAAAATTCCATTATGTAGGAAATATTTTTATATATCTAATTAATATTTATAGTCTAATTTATCTTATGTATAACCCTTATATTAAAAGTTTTTTACTTATTAAACTTTGATTTTAACTCTTTTAACACTTCTTTGAATTAAATAATAATAAATATCCGAATCTATTCCAAGTGGACCTAAAGTGTCATATTTTATTAATAAAGTTTTTTTGGTCGAATTAAATGTATCCAATTGAATTAGGACATGTGTTAGTGTAATAATAATATCATTTTTACCCTTAATTACCCTTTTTACTTGTAATTGTGGTAAATAAAAGTAAAAAGTTACTATTCACCAAAAAATATTTGTATCTTATTGAACCAAATATTACTTACTGATATCAACTATGTCTCTCATATTTTTGAAATTCCACTCACAGAAGTGGTAAAATTATGTTTTATGTAAATTTTCAAAATTCTTCTAGGAGGTGGTTAAAATACTGTAGATAGTTTAATAAAACTTTTATATATCTAATATTATTATAAAATTTCTCCAATTAATTACTTTGAAATTATATAGGTATTATGAATATTTTTTGACCTAAAATAAATTTAAATAATGTAAATAATTATTTAAATAAAAATTCGGCTTTAAACTATAACTCATTGTTTTTTACTATTCATCAAAAATTTAATGTTTTCAGAAAAATACCAAAAATTCACCCTAGGATAATTTCGATATTCCGAATCCAAAAATGAAGTCCTTTTTGAAATAGAAAATATATAAAAGTTCAAAAATTTTGTAATAATATTCATAACGGCTATTTTATATAATATTTTAATAACATATCGTTGTTTAGTGAAACCTGGTATTGCTTACTACACATGGTATCGAGGAAGGTCGTGATTGCGTGTAATGCATGAAAAGTCAGGGATGTGTGTAGTGCAAGATCCCTTTGGTGTTTCGTATGACATAATCAATACTTATTTCATTTATACATTAAACAAAATCTATACTTAATGTTGCGTAGATTAATTTCCACAAAACTAACTTGAAATTGTTTGTAACACGAGCCATGAATAGTGTTGCATATACTGCAAGCTAATACGGTGTTGCGTATAGTACAAGCTATTCTTGGTGTAGTGTACAATAGAAGACATCAAATATATTAAAAATAATATATCTCAAAAAATCTCTGGGTGTTACAAGTTTCATTCTTTAATGATTCTAGTATCGAAAAATATAGACATTATTTTAGGCAGCCATGTTTTAATTTTTTACTTTGATTAATGGTGTTTTTGATTTAGAAGCTATGTAATCATTAATATCACATAATATATTCAGTTATTTGGGGTAAGTGGTAGAAATACTTCTAGTTCCATTATCACTGAGTATGATAGTTGGAAGTCTATCTTATAGATTTAATTTTTTTTATACATTTAACTATTTATGGGGATCACTTCTCTTCTAGAAAAATCCTATGTTTAAAAATATAACAATATGAAATTACCCTCAACAAGGATTGGTTGAATTTAGTGTATGAAATTGTAGATTTATGTGGTAGATAGATTTTGTTCTATGATGAATATATAGAGATTATAGTTTTCTTTAGTGTGTGATAACCTCAGATAAGATAAAGTCATTTTTCATAATTATTTTCATCAAAGGAAAAGTTTATACTGAGTTCTTTAGAGGTTTAACCGATGTTGTCTCCCAAGGATGTGGAATAGAACCCTAATGCATTCCTTGAGGTGCTTGTGTTATTAACCCTTGATAGGTTATCAATATTGGGATATATAACCACCTAGGATATTTTCATTATTTTTATGATTGTATATAAGATGTTTCATTTTATGTTATGAGAGTTGTGGGTATGGATCAATAATATTTTTTAGTGAGGTTTTGTCGGGATTACCATGCCATATTAGGGTGATCCAATTCAATATGTAATGTTCTTTGAAGGATCTTTATGTATCTTAATTTATTATCATTTATTGAGCCACGTGAAAGTGAATAAATGATACCCACATCCATTGAATGATGATTTATTTGACTAATTGAAAATTGCTAGTTGTTTATCAAAGATCAATTTGAGATTGAGATATCATCATATTTGGGTAAAATATGAGGATATAATGACTGCAAATTTATGACATCATTATAGTCATGATGATTTCATTGTAAAATCGTTATCTATGATGAATAATACCACCATGTTCATGGTTTTGATAAAAATAGTTTGTAGGGATTTATAGAATATTTTCTCGTACGTTTTATCAATGACATCATTGTGTGATCTGTATACGATAAGGAGCACGTAAATAATTTTTGTGATTTTTTTAGAGTTATTAATAATAAACATATCATCGAGAAGATTTTGATTTGAGAGTTCCTGTTTTTTAGTGTTCGTTTTTTGGGGCATGTCATACCCCAACTTATTGTGGTTCTGGATCCATCAAAGATAGAGTTTGTTGTTTCTTGGATATATCCATGATGGTTATAGATGTGTGGAGTTATCATGGTCTAAAACGATACTATAGTGGGTTCCAAGATAATGTTTATCTTTGTAGAAATCCTCTAACAACCTTTACATGAACATATTTGTCATTTTGGGGACTGATCAGTGTCTAGAAGCTTTGGAATTCCTGAAAAAAAAATTAGTCAATATTTTACATCGTTGTTTTCCAAAAGAGGGAGTTATTTCTGAGGTTTTCTGTTATAATTTTTGTCTTCAGTTTTATGTTTTATCAATAATTATAGGTAAATTTTTTCTTATGGGTTATGAAATTTACCTCCTAGTGAATGTAACTATGCTACCCCTGATCTAATAATTGTAATAGCCATTTTCACTGATTTTTTTATGACATTACCTTATCAATGATTTTTTATTGTTTTTCCCTGTTACAAGAGATAGAGGTATGTATTATCTCATAATGATATGAACTTGTGAAAATGAATGAAAATAGAATTGGTGAATGATTTAAACACTGATATTTCATATACACAAGGAAATATTAATATTTTAGCTGATGCACTGGGTAGGAAATCATAGAGTAATGTTGTGGGTGATGTCACGAACCAGCCCGGGTCGACCCTGAACCGGTCGCCCGAGCCGGTCCGCGGCAAGTCCCGAGGGGCGTTCCCGATCCCCCCGGGAGGGCAACAAGTGCCGGGCATCAAAATTTAGCAGGTGGGAACGATTTGAGCCCAAAAAAAAGTAAATAGAACAGAACAAATAAACACTAACAATGGAAAAGAAATAAAAGCCACACGACCACGTACCTCCATGTGACCTCTCAGGTCACCACCCAACTAGAGAGCAACCTCGCTCCAACACTGAGCGACTCAAAACAGAAGACCTGAGCAAGGGAAAGACTTGCAACTGAAAAGGTAAAAGATAGGCGTGAGCACAAAAGTACTCAGTAGGTGAGCCCCACAACAAATCCCAAAGCACTGCCAGTGAATATAGAATCTACATAATCCAGGTTTGAACTATAATGTATAAAAGTAATTTTTTTCACAATGTTTTACTTGAAAATCAAACACGAGACATTTCCCTTATTCTTTTTCGAAAGTTAGTTCTATTTCATTAGCTTTAAACTCATTCTGAAAAGCAAAGTGTTACATTTTCAAATCAAACCCAAAGCGAATAAAGCATTTTCATTTGAAAACCATTTTTTTCTCAAAGTCTAACAGTATAGGCCGTGAAATATGACTAAAGGAAAACAAGCAGGGAAAACAAGCGCAAGTAAAGGTAAACATGCAAGGAAAACCAAGTGCAAGTAAAAACAAACCAGAAGTTATCAGCAATAACCATGGGTGATCCTGAACATCCCTAGAAAACCCCTGGACGTACTCGGGTTCAGAATACCTGCCGGCATGGTACTCCACAGTCAATAACCAACTGGCCGCCCTAATAGCCAACCAGTGGCACATCCCACCTGGCCTGTCCACAACTCCAGAGGGTACCAACCCGTCTAATCAGGGTTAGCAAGCAACCGTCACTCGATAATCTACAAGACGCCCAGGAACCCATAGTAGTTTTTGTGACACTGTGTAAGTGGGAGACCCTCGCACGCGTGACTCATCTCACCGCACTTGCCAACCCCTTACACGGACATCGCTACACGACAACCGTCGAAGGGAAGTCCCCCTGTAGAAATGCCCTCACAAGTACGTATATATATATATATAATCACTTCACATTTGATAAAGTGCCAACCGGGTCGTCATATCATTTACATTTTTTTTAACGCGAAAACATTTCCAAAAGGATATGACACACGCCATGCCATTGAAAACCAAAAACACACATAGAACATTATTTAAGAAACCCGAAACATACTGGTTCCACAAGTAAAATCATTTTCCAATATCCAAACGCACCCACTTTTAACAAGAGCCAAACGGGCCTTAAATCATTTTTTTTGAAGGAACACCATTTCTCAAATGAAATCCAAACTTTTGTTCACGCGGAAAAGGAAAACATTTCTCGTCAACCAAGAACCACACTTTAAGTTTCCAAAATCAAGTTTAAAGATCATACAGTCATTTTCTCTAATCCAAGTTCTAAGAAAACACCTTTTTCCATTAACAATACACCTACTAATTTGCACACACCCAAGACATTTCAAAAACACAGTTTCAAATTTCATTTAGCAGTAACACCATGGAAGCCCACAATTGAAACCAAGAAAACACTTTCAGTGAAACGCTAGGATTAAAACAACTTTGATCATCAGCAGATCACCAAACTGTAGGTAACTACTTAATAATATTTTTGAATTTACTAAAACTTAATAAAAAGTCAAGGAATAAATAAATTCCAAATTTAAAGGCGAGTGCAAAGGGAGACCTACCTCAAGACGCAACCCGGAACAAAAAACGACACGGCGCAAAACTCCCGTAGCGTAATGGTCGCACCGTACTGCGCCATCAAACCGATCCTAAAACAAAAGGCCGTTAAACGGGTTCAGCGATAATAATAATATCATAATAGTAATAACAATCGTAATAATAATAATGTGAAAATATTTATGGAGATAACAATACCATCATAATAATGATAACACCATACAATAATAATAACAATAATGATAAAATAATAATAATAATAATAATAATAATAATAATCTCATAACAATAATGATAATGAAAATAAAAATAAAAATAATAATAACATGAAATGATAATAACAATAATAATAATAATAATAATAAATAATCATAATATAATAATAATAATAACATAATAATAATATAATAATAATAATACTGCTATTAACATGATAAAAATATTAAAACACTATATATATATAAAAACATAAATGAATGGGATTAACACATAAAGAAAAAGAATAAAATAAAACAAAATAAAAACAAAATAAAAATAAAACTCACAGAAGAGCGGGTAAGGAAGGAGGCGGCAGCCATAGGTGGGGCGCGGCGGCCGGGCGACGCAGGTCGGGAGCGGGGCGGAGGCCGGCGGTCGGCTGGCGGAGGAGGCCGGCGCGGCGAGGTTGCAGGCCGGAGGTAGGGGAGTCGGATAGTAGTGGGGGTGCGGCACGGGACAAGGTGGAAGAGAGGCCGGGCGAGTGGGCGCCGGCGGCGGGAAGCAGGGGGCGGCGGTGGTCGGTCGTGCGGCGCGACGAAGGGGGGAAGCGGGGGACGCGGGGTGAGACGGGATGGGGACTGCCCGTGGGAAGAAGAAAAAAAAGGGAAGGGGGAAAATCCTAGGGTTTTTACACATATATATATATATAAGATAAAACATAATAATAATAATAATAATATACAAGAATTTAATACAATAATTAAGATAGTAATAAAATACTAATAACTCATACTAATGTCATTAAAATCATCAACCTCTTTAAAAATAATAACCACAACTTTAATAATAATAAAATTTCACCATAAAAACATTAATATTTAAAACGTATGGCAAACGCACGGTCACCGCTAGCAATGCGGTGATCGCGCACCGGCGCGAAACCGCCCACACGGCTAAATGACAAGGATAATAATAATAATAATAACAACTTAATAAACATTAATAAAACCAATAATTATAATAATGAACATATATTTATGTATAAAAATATATATATATAAACATATATAAACCAACTTATACAAACATTGATAAATATATATATACATATATATATATATATAACTGTGTGTGTGTGTGTGTATACAAACATATATATAACATATACAAACACACATATATATATATATATAAACATATATACACATAATCATACAACGTTAAAACATATTTATTTATAAACATATATGTATATATATATATATTCACATATGAACACATTTACACATGCATATATATGTATACAACGATACCACATAAAAACATAACGTTAAAACTGGATGACCGTACGGTATTCACGCACCGTACGGTACCCAAGCGGACTGCAAGTGGGCTACGCATGCCCAAGTGGATTGCGCGTCGTAAACTTACGGTGTCCACGCACCAACCCAAACCATAAACTCATCCTGACATTAAAAAATTTAAACCGGGACTCACCCGCACTTACGCAAAAACACCCGACGCCAAGAGAAATAAAATAAATAAAAAGACTAAAAAAAACGGGTGCGACAATTCTCCCCACCACAGACACTTTCTGCCCCCAGAAAGTCACCAGGCCAAAAGTCGATCAAGATTGAAGTCCATGACCCAACGGAACTAAAGGAACCAGAGAGAACTGAGAATCTTGGGGATGACCTTACTCAGCACAGGTCACACCTGACCGATTCAAGAGAAAACTGGGGTCCGAGATTGAGGGGAGAACACGAAGGGGTTCTCCCCACCACAAGAACTTAACTAGTGCAGAAAAGTTGACCATCTAAATAGAAAACCCTAGGAAAGGGGGGGTCGACGCGGGAACTCCCAACCAATTCGAACCAACTCTTATAGCATGATTAAAACAACACCTCCGCCAAGACATTGAATCCTTGACTAGGGTCAACAACCTTCAACACCAGTGAAAACCCATAGAAAAACATTTAACCGACAACAAATTGGAGATATGATTCACCAAAGTCCACGAAACATAACCACATCGACAACATAACTAAAACGAGGTCAACCCACACGAGGCTCAAACACACCTTTCAAAAGACACATGATTCAGAAACAACACATCCACATAAACCAGACTACTTGGATTATAATAGAACAAGTCCATGATAACCCCATGGTAAAACAATGAACAAACAATATCGACAAAACTTAACAGCAGAAAAACAAGTACTAAAAGATCTTGATTGTTCCACTGCTAACACGGAACACAAAAGCTGGACCAAGACTTCACACCCCTAGGGGATCCTGACTGTGCGCGAGCTTCACCCCGAGACTTGTGGCTGGGGCTCTGATGGTGGAAGCATCTTCTGCCTCACAGTCAGGTACTGACATTCTCCCATCACGGCGTCCTCTTCAGGCGACGCTTCCTGCAAAACTTCTCCAGATGACCCAGACAACTGCATCGATGACATGTCTTCGGAGGGTTGCGACAAGACGGCTTTAAATGCCCAAAACGACCACACTGAAAGCATACCATCGAACGATCTGACGAACTGGAAGGTGGGACCAAAGGGGATAACTCCTTAGGAATAGGCATGTATGGCGCCTTTTTCTCACCAAAGGGGGAACTCTTACGAACAACAACAGGGGACGCTGAAGTATTAACCACCCGAACACCCGAAACCAACTCAGCCAAGAAAGATTCCTCCACCAGCTTCTCGAAACAAAGGTCTTTATAAGGAAGGACTCGCTCCTTGATCTCTGGACGAAGACCCCCAGTGAAAAGAGAGGCCTTCATGAGCTCATGCGACACTACATCTGGAGAAAAGGGAATCAGTTCCTTGAAATGGTCAACATATGCCTTCACCGTCCGTTGACCTTGTTGAATATGCACAAGCTCTCCCTTCTTCTCCAGCTTCACTTCCTCAGGTACAAACCATTGGATGAAAACGATTCTGAAGACATCCCACGTCATTTCACCTTGCATTGATGATGGGGTAACCCTCTTCCATTGGTCCAGAGCTGGACCCTCAAACAACTCCATAATTGCACGAACCTTAACATTATCGGGAGTTCCCAACATTCTAAAGACACGCTCCACTTCCTCGAGCCATTTCACTGCCTCTAACGGACCCTGATCACCATGGAGAATAGGTAAAGTCTGAGGAGGACCAAAAACTTGGCAGGACCTATCAGAATCCTTATGGACCTTTCTGGGCAGCATTTCCTGAGCGACATATAAAACACAAAGCCAAAACCCACATCAAATCGAAGCAACATCAATAAAAGTGCTTTCATCAAAACAGTCAGCACAAGGACCAATCAAATACAACACAACCCAAAATAAAATCTCCTCTTTAAAATTCCTTTATTTATTTTTGATTTCAAAACCACCCTTTCTCAAGATCACTTTCCAAAAACCAATCCACTTTCAAACCAAAACTTTCCAAAACTGTTTCCCATTTAAAACCAATTGAGAAGACAAAGTCAAGCCTTTAATTTCAAACACACCCAGGCACTCCCATGACCCGTTGCACATGTCTTTATCCACATTCCATTCATACGTGCATCAACACACACTCTCCATGCATTCTCACACATGTGCAGACGTTCACAAGGAGGACCTGAACTTTCTCCCCAAATCATTCATAATCAATTCCAAGAAAACAACAGATTTCCAAATCAAGAGATTTCAGTTTCAAAACCCATTTCATACATTTAAAGTCCTTTAAAAGAAACCAGTCCAATTTTCAAAAACCCTTTTTCATTTCCAACTACGCACTCACACAGAGCAAAACGTAAACAACATCCAATTTTGCATCAATCACTGAAATGAGGGACCAATAGTCACACTCAACCTGGCGACATGGTAGTGGGCCATGTCCCAAGTTAGCGTCTACCACTAGGAGGAATTCAAACCATGTACTCGGACTCCACATGGGTCACTACTCCATGTGAAATCGCGATGTAGCGTCGGATTGCCTCCATTGTCATCTCTCAATCCAAGACAAACCAGAAAAGACGAGGACACAATTCCCGAACTACCCCTGGTAACTGGAAGATCAGTGCGAGCAAGAGTTCGCGACGCTCTTCCCGTACTTACCCCTCGAGTTCCGACAGTCCTAATCTCCTTCTACCGGACAACCCAAATAACAAGAACCTCCCTCTGATACCATTTTGTCACGAACCAGCCCGGGTCGACCCTGAACCGGTCGCCCGAGCCGGTCCGCGGCAAGTCCCGAGGGGCGTTCCCGATCCCCCTGGGATGGCAACAAGTGCCGGGCATCAAAATTTAGCAGGTGGGAACGATTTGAGCCCAAACAAAAGTAAATAGAACAGAAAAAATAAACACTAACAACGGAAAAGAAATAAAAGCCACACGACCACGTACCTCCATGTGACCTCTCAGGTCACCACCCAACTAGAGAGCAACCTCGCTCCAACACTGAGCGACTCAAAACAGAAGACCTGAGCAAGGGAAGACTTGCAACTGAAAAGGTAAAAGATAGGCGTGAGCACAAAAGTACTCAGTAGGTGAGCCCCACAACAAATCCCAAAGCACTGCCAGTGAATATAGAATCTACATAATCCAGGTTTGAACTAAAATGTATAAAAGTAATTTTTTTCACAATGTTTTACTTGAAAATCAAACACGAGACATTTCCCTTATTCTTTTTCGAAAGTTAGTTCCATTTCATTAGTTTTAAACTCATTCTGAAAAGCAAAGTGTTACATTTTCAAATCAAACCCAAAGCGAATAAAGCATTTTCATTTGAAAACCATTTTTTTCTCAAAGTCCAACAGTATAGGCCGTGAAATTTGACTAAAGGAAAACAAGCAGGGAAAACAAGCGCAAGTAAAGGTAAACAGGCAAGGAAACCCAAGTGCAAGTAAAAACAAACCAGAAGTTATCAGCAATAACCTGGGTGATCCTGAACATCCCTAGAAAACCCCTGGACGTACTCGGGTTCAGACTACCTGCCGGCATGGTACTCCACAGTCAATAACCAACTGGCCGCTCTAATAGCCAACCAGTGGCACATCCCACCTGGCATGTCCACAACTCCAGAGGGTACCAACCCGTCTAATCAGGGTTAGCAAGCAACCGTCACTCGATAATCTACAAGACGCCCAGGAACCCATAGTAGTTTTTGTAACACTGTGTAAGTGGGAGACCCTCGCACGCGTGACTCATCTCACCGCACTTTCCAACCCCTTACACGGACATCGCTACACGACAACCCTCGAAGGGAAGTCCCCCTGTAGAAATGCCCTCACAAGTACGTATATAAATATATAATCACTTCACATTTGATAAAGTGCCAACCGGGCCGTCATATCATTTACATTTTTTTTAACGCGAAAACATTTCCAAAAGGATATGACACACGCCATGCCATTAAAAACCAAAAACACACATAGAACATTATTTAAGAAACCCGAAACATACTGGTTCCACAAGTAAAATCATTTTCCAATATCCAAACGCACCCACTTTTAACAAGAGCCAAACGGGCCTCAAATCATTTTTTTGAAGGAACACCATTTCTCAAATGAAATCCAAACTTTTGTTCACGCGGAAAAGGAAAACATTTCTCGTCAACCAAGAACCACACTTTATGTTTCCAAAATCAAGTTTAAAGATCATACAGTCATTTTCTCTAATCCAAGTTCTAAGAAAACACCTTTTTCCATTAACAATACACCTACTAATTTGCACACACCCAAGACATTTCAAAAACACAGTTTCAAATTTCATTTAGCAGTAACACCATGGAAGCCCACAATTGAAACCAAGAAAACACTTTCAGTGAAACGCTAGGATTAAAACAACTTTGATCATCAGCAGATCACCAAACTGTAGGTAACTACTTAATAATACTTTTGAATTTACTAAAACTTAATAAAAAGTCAAGGAATAAATAAATTCCAAATTTAAAGGCGAGTGCAAAGGGAGACCTACCTCAAGACGCAACCCGGAACAAAAAACGACAGGGCGCAAAACTCCCGTTGCGTAATGGTCGCACCGTACTGCGCCGTCAAACCGATCCTAAAACAAAAGGCCGTTAAACGGGTTCAGCGATAATAATAATATCATAATAGTAATAACAATCGTAATAATAATAATGTGAAAATATTTATGGAGATAACAATACCATCATAATAATGATAACACCATATAATAATAATAACAATAATGATAAAATAATAATAATAATAATAATAATAATAATAATAATCTCATAACAATAATGATAATGAAAATAAAAATAATAATAATAATAACATGAAATGATAATAACAATAATAATAATAATAATAATAAATAATCATAATATAATAATAATAATAACATAATAATAATATAATAATAATAATACTGCTATTAACATGATAAAAATATTAAAACACTATATATATATAAAAACATAAATGAATGGGATTAACACATAAAGAAAAAGAATAAAATAAAACAAAATAAAAACAAAATAAAAATAAAACTCACAGAAGAGCGGGTAAGGAAGGAGGCGGCAGCCAGAGGTGGGGCGCGGCGGCCGGGCGACGCAGGTCGGGAGCGGGGCGGAGGCCGGCGGTCGGCTGGCGGAGGAGGCCGGTGCGGTGAGGTTGCAGGCCGGAGGTAGGGGAGTCGGACAGCAGGGGGGGGGGGGGTGCGGCACGGGACAAGGTGGAAGAGAGGCCGGGCGAGGGGGCACCGGCGGTGGGAAGCAGGGGGCGGCGGTGGTCGGTCGTGCGGCGTGACGAAGGGGGGAAGCAGGGGACGTGGGGTGAGACGGGATGGGGACTGCCCGTGGGAAGAAGAAAAAAAAGGGAAGGGGGAAAATCCTAGGGTTTTTACACATATATATATATAAGATAAAACATAATAATAATAATAATAATATACCAGAATTTAATACAATAATTAAGATAGTAATAAAATACTAATAACTCATACTAATGTCATTAAAATCATCAACCTCTTTAAAAATAATAACCACAACTTTAATAATAATAAAATTTCACCATAAAAACATTAATATTTAAAACGTATGGAAAACGCACGGTCACCGCTAGCAATGCGGTGATCGCGCACCGGCGCGAAACCGCCCACACGGCTAAATGACAAGGATAATAATAATAATAATAATAATAACATAATAAACATTAATAAAACCAATAATTATAATAATGAACATATATTTATGTATAAAAATATATATATATAAACATATATAAACCAACTTATACAAACATTGATAAATATATATATACATATATATATATAACTGTGTGTGTGTGTGTGTATACAAACATATATATAACATATACAAACATATATATATATATATAAACATATATACACATAATCATACAACGTTAAAACATATTTATTTATAAACATATATGTATATATATATATATTCACATATGAACACATTTACACATGCATATATATGTATACAACGATACCACATAAAAACATAACGTTAAAACTGGATGACCGTACGGTATTCGCGCACCGTACGGTACCCAAGCGGACTGCAAGTGGGCTACGCATGCCCAAGTGGATTGCGCGTCGTAAACTTACGGTGTCCACGCACCAACCAAAATCATAAACTCATCCTGACATTAAAAAATTTAAACCGGGACTCACCCGCACTTACGCAAAAACACCCGACGCCAAGAGAAATAAAATAAATAAAAAGACTAAAAAAAACGGGTGTGACAGGTGAAACTAGAGATTCATAGATTATAATTGAAGATATATTATTGATCTACCATGACATGGATGAGATTACTAGATGTATTTTTCCTTTTTTATATGATTTTTTAGTCAAATTTTGGGTATTATATAGAGGATTCCTATATGGGGAAGTCTAAGGTAGAGGGCCAGATAGAAAAGGTTATCTTCGGTGATTCCCTAATGGTTCTTCTAGGAATGGACAATAACATGGGTCGTTTCAAGGGATGATTTTCATCGCTTTGGTGATGCACAAGGTGGTTCTCTATGACTTACATAGGTAAACCATAGTAGTAAATCCTTGTTCTTGAAATATTTATCGAGATCCAAGAGGTCTGTTTTGGCGGCCTGGGTTAATGAGTTTTGTAGTGTCTTGATGTTTGGTCCACTGAAGGTAAAGGATGAACAACATATTCTTAATGTATTTTTATATGTATTGGATGTTAATTAGTAAATGTTGTTGGAAATATCAATGAACTTCATAACTAGTTTACATCGATCTCATGGAGTATTGGTGAAATATGATTGAATGTGGACAATTTTATAATATCATTACACATTATAGTGATCAACAAGTCAAGCATAGTTTAGGTTTTCTCATGTTAGTACCAATATGAGGTGCTGAAACTCAATAGATTCATATGGCTAAAAACTCTTAATTGTGATCCTAGTTTAAATCCTGGTTGTGGAGAGGTCTGTGATATGATTTTTCCTCTTATTTATTGCTTAGTAAAACTATTCATCCATAAACGGATGGTCAAACCTAGTGGACCTTTCAGAATATGGAGTACATGATGTGTGGTTGTTTCCTAGATTTTATAGGTTCTTAGATGATTCACCTATATATTGTTGAGTTATAATACAATAATATAATATACTAAAAAATTGGTTTTTAAACCATTTGAATCTTTGTATAGATGAACTTTACATTCTCCATTTATATGGAATGGGGTTAAAAAGTTAGTAATTATGATTCTAAAACAAGTTTGGTGCACAAAAAATATGGTTTCTGAAATTCACAGGTGGATTAATAAAGAATGGTATCATTATATGTCCTATGTTGACCATAAGAGGAGAACTTTGGAGTTCAATTATAATGATCATGTTTTCCTGAAGGTGACACATCCTCATCGGAAGTGAAGGTTTGGTCATAATATTTTGATTTTCTTTAATTTGTTACAAATTCCTAGGTGTTATATCATGTGTGATCCATTACAGATTAGATAACCCCCCATATTTTTGGTTGATAAAGGATATCATCCATGTTTCATAGTGTTTTTGTATCATCATGATGAATCTCACATCATCTATTGGTATGACATTAATGTTAATGATGATGACTATAAATATACTAGACCCACATAAGAATGTGTTGTGTGGATGTGATATTAATTTGGTTTGTATCCAATGTAGGAAACTTGGTATGGAAGAGTTTAACATGGTAGGTGAGTTATATATACATCCTAGGTTTCTTGATAAATTTAATGTTTAAATATTATCTTGTAGTGATGTTTTTATTTTTTACCTTTTATCTAGAATGAACGGGTGCTTCTTAGATTAATCCTTATTTTTGGCCATGTTGTAGTTTTATAGGTATATCCTCTCTAAGAATTTTTAGGATCTGGTTATCGTAGTTTCATAGTTTTTACATTTTATTCCACAATGTGAGGTCATTTTGATTTTATGATGGAGTATTCTTGAGAGGTATCACATGGGGTGGATTTTTGGATGACTCGTTTTTTTAATTTCATTCTTTCTATCTTTGGTTTTATTTCCCTAGGATGCAAATTATTTCAGATATATCTAATGTAAGAGACTAGATCCTTGTATCCCATTCCATTTCATATTTTCAAAGCCCATGGTTCTTAAAGGATTCATATATTAGGAATGGTGGAGGTTTGGAGATTGAATCTAGAACCCATATAAGTTTACACTATTAACTGTAGTTCATAATGTGAAACATCATTTCATGACCTAAAAATAAGTTTTTAGCACGATTGGGGGTGTTTAACGTGTTTAAAAGAAGTATTTGAACAATCAGTTCATGACCTGAATTGTTGTGAAGTCATATTTCATTAATTTTTATACAAACACTCATGATGTGAACATTCACCTCATGAAATGTACTAATCCCATGTTTTTTGGATCTTTGGGAGTTTTTTTCTATGGGTCATAACCTCATGATTTTGATAATGTTAATAACCCCTTCATGTTGTGATATTACTTCTGTAAGAATCTATAAAAATCCAACTTGAACATCCAATTTTTTCAAAACCTAAAAAACTCTAGAAAATCAATGAAGCTAGAGGATATATCTTAAAGAGTTTTAAACCCCTTTTAATATTGATTGATCCCAAACATCCCATGATCGATCATTGGGGATCTGATGTGTGTTTTACCTCTATTTATTATGAAGCCTTATCTGATTAGGGATTCACATCTATTTATCTCTTTCCATACTGTATTAGTTGATATAAATCATTCTTATGAATTTATTTGATGTTTTTTTAAGTGTTTGGTAAAAAAAATTCTTGTTGGTGGTAGATTCCTTATTAGAGAAGTGGTTAGAGATCTGTGTTGTTGTTATGTTATTTATTGAATAATATTGAAAGCCTTGAGTTATGGGATTAATTGATTTCCATATTATATTAATTTTAAATCCCAATCCAATAATGCATTATTATTTTTCAATAGGATGGAATTAATCATAATAAGGAATAAAATAGACTAATGAAGTGAAATTGTTTATAGTTGTAGTGATGAAACATGATTCCACCGGGATAATAGTTTCCCTCTTATTTTTATAGATAGTGTTCTATCTATCATTATTCTTTGATAAAAATGTTTATTATTCTTGGGAACTTCTTGTTAATTTCATGAAAATGTTTTAATAATATAATGCTCATAATGTTGGTTATCACATGATCTAAAGATTCATGTTTTTGTAAAAAGTTCATCTTATTATTTTTATGGAAATCAAATGATGCATGATTCTAGTTTAATTAATTTTTTCTTTCACAATTTAAATGGAATATTGATAGGAACATTATGATGTAAATGATTTTCATTGATAATAATAAAGAATAATCTTCAATTTAAAATGTTATTCCCTAAATTATATTGAAATTGGATGTTATTCATAATAGCATATTTAAATAATTTATATCTTTTAATATCCAATTCCACATAATCCCAATATTTAAAACATATGTTAAATGATTTTTTTAATCTAAAATGGTCATAATACTAATTTTTTCATAATGATAAATTTATGTGGCCAAGTGATCCAATTTTCTAGAGAATGCTAGATGCCTTGTTTTTAGCACCTAGATTCCACGTTGGTTCGGGTTGTTGTTTTATTCCTTATGTGTTTTTTTTCTGGATGTGATCCTTGCTATGAGATGTGATGTGATCCCCTGATTGATGATGTATATTGATATTTTGGTGGGAATTCCCATGTTTATTGAAGTATTTGAGGCTTGTGATACTAGTATTCACAGTTATATACATGGAAGTGTTGAGGATGTAACCAGGTTTGATGGAATCAATTTAATATGGGATTCACCATTTCAATGATCAAATATAGTTTTTTCCTTGTTAATAAATCTACGTAATTTCTAGTTGGACATGTTTCTTATTTCTACATTCCTTTTCCCATTACATGAGGTACTTCATTGATATTGGGTATGAATATCTATTATGGTATATTAATATGTTTCTTATAGTACCTAAAATTATGTAATTATAATGTTTAATAAATTTTTTAAACAATGGGATTAGTTTTTGAATAGAATGAAAATGTTGATAATCATTAGGATCTATGGAATCAATTTGATTATTTCTGGAGGAATGAACAATACTTTTTTTCAATGAAATGTGAATGGAACAGTGTTAGTAAATTCCTAATGAACTTATTAACATAATGTAAAATGGTATAATAGTAGAATTAATATAAATAATTTTACTGAAATTCTTTTTTTTATAGGATATCTATATCATTGAGGATTCATCCCAGAGTTTGATAGATGATATCTCTAGTCGAGCTATAAAATATATCGAATCCCATACTATGGTTGAGAGTTATATTATGTCATGTATGTCATGAAATTTTATACACTAGCCCACCCAAATTAGTAGGGATATTGTAACCCACTAAACATTGGTAGGGGTTTTCCCTAATATTATTATTGGTGAGGAATAGATGGCTGACAACCCTCTCTAGCTCTCTCTCTTCTCTTGGTAGTATTATATGCTTATATGAATATTGGTTATCATTCTCCATATACCGATTTAGATAGATATAAGGGAATATTATTATTTCCCTCACATAAATATATGGATATATTATCCTATGGATTATTATAGGATGAATGTGTATGGGTTATGATGTCTTCAATTATAATTCAAAACTTACGGGATGGAGTGGCCCCCATAAATGGATCGATTACTATATAAATATGTTTCATGAGTTGATGTGAGAATGTAAGGAACAATTTTAGTGGTATGTGATGAGATTATGTGATACATGGGATTCATATTATGATAAATTTTCGTGTGTTTCATTACGCTGGATTATTTTAGACAGAGATGGATCAAGACTTGTGATATTGGGTAATAGTGGAAAACTAGAGGATAAGTGATAGTGAGGTACCTTTTTTGATATTATATTATATGTTCACTTGTATGAAATACATAGTTAGAGACAAACATGGTGAGGTTGGGAACATAGCATACCTGTTTATGTGTTAAGTTATCTTCACTAGTTATTCACTAAGATTTATCATGATATCATAATATTTTGAATGAGAGTTTATAGAAAGGATGTTATAGACTATAGATGTTATGCTCACCCAACATATATAAAAATTGGTTTTCATGAAGGTATGCGTATGTTAGTGAGAAGTATCAACATTAATATCTCATGGGTTGTTCCAGATAATATTTTGATTATTCGACACTACCAAGGATTATATTTTTGTACATGTAGTTTCCTTCAAAAATATCCATTTCCACGAAATTAAATTCATGAATTTTTTATCTATTAATATTATCACGAGGAGGATTTTTTGGGTTTTTCAATATTATATATTGTATTCTCATATCGTAAACAAAAATTACCCCAATTTATTTGTATTATATACCCTCAGTGCTTAACCCAAAACCATATTGTATGGGAAATCGGGTTTAAGAATCACTATCTTCCTTATCTCATCATCATCCAAAGAGGGGGAACCTTTATGGTAGGGGTTTAGGACACAATTACTCAATTCATTTTAATGTATTTCAACCTTAAAAATATATCACACAATGTTTTATGAATTTTTTTTCCAAATAAATTAACGTTATTTGATTGATTATGTTAGAAACCACAAACATGTAAGCTTGGATTACACAAAACACTCGGTTAATTTATCATTACCCATAACACTAGGTTTTTTCAAATATATTCTTGGACCACTATCAAATTTCATTAACCAAGAATGGACAAATTCAAAACAAACATGAAAAAGAGAGCTTTTATTGTCTAAAAGGAGACTTTAACATCAAATTATTAATAAATAGGCAATAAAAGGTCACAAGTAATTAATATACGGTATGATATATATAATTATTGTTATTTAATATATGTATAATAAACATATATTTAATATATAAAAGGTTTGAACATGTACTATGGATGTCTAGACTTAATGTAATAGATTTTTTTCTATGTTTAGCTTCTTTAAGACTTATGTTATGTCATGCACCTATCTCATCATTTGAGTTTTATATAAAGATCCTTAGACATGTGATATAAAAAATATATTTATCATCATGGTATTTTAGGATTTATTTTATTATATTCATGGTGTTTATGATTCAAACTAACTAAATTGGTAAATATTTTATTTTACAATATCATCGTTTACCGGGTTTGTTTATGATTACGTTTATTACGACAAAATATTATAATACATATATATAAAACTCATGAATGATCTTATACTATAGATATGTCAGTATAACACATGTTTTCACTTAATTTTACTCTATTTATGTTTTCAATAGTTCAAAATAGTTTTTTATGAAAAGTTATCTATGTCTCTCTCTTTGATAAAAAAAACCTTTTTTACATATGTTTTTTTAAAAATAATTATTCCAAAAAAAATTTAGAATGATAATAATTATTTATTAAACACCTTTTTACCCATTTTTGACTATATAATTTTTTTGTAAGTAAGATTCATTTTTGTCCAAAAAAATCAAATTGGTATTTTTTTTAATAATATGAATGGAATATTTATTTTATCCTATAGGACATGATTTGAATATTTCATCATTATGGCCATTACTTTTTCTGATTATTTAATTATATGTTTTCAAATTTATTTAAACCTAAGAGAACATTTAAATTGTTTTATGATTTTCTACTTTAAATAATTGGTTTTCAAGGAAAATTTATTTTCTTCCACTCATATTCCATGTGACTTTACATAACATTTTCCATGAAAGATTAAATACTTCGATATTAATTCTTCTTTAATGGAGACATGACACAAGGATAAAAGTCATGATTTTTCTATAATTTTTTGATGTTTTTGATGAAATGAAATTGATGAAACAACTTTCTATTTCATGAGTTATACCATTATAAAGTTATTAGGAATGTTGATTATTTTCATATGGGTTATTCTATAAAGAAATAATGAAATTATGATGAAACATGTCTATTCTGCATGGGTTATGATATGATAAAATTTTTATGAAATAGATTTCATTTCATGAGATATGATATAATCAATTGGTTATGATATTGTGGAACCCATTCCTATTATTTTCATTATATGAAAGGTGGGACCCGTTGAGTCAATAATGTTTTCCTTATGACTTTTCCATTCCTTCTTGTTTTGAAAATCACAAACACCTTATACATAAGAAAATATATATTTTACCTCCATAAGGAAAATTTTCTTCTTTAAGGAAATTTACCCTAACCTATATTTTCCTATACGTATCAATATTTTTCTTAAGTAACAAAACCGGATTCATACCCAAAACCCCAGAATCATATAATGTCAAGAATTGGAGTATTCTATTTTTAGGATCTGAATTCTGGATGTGAACTATAATGAAGTTCCACTCCGAATTCTGGATGTGAACTTTAATAAAGATCCACTCCGAATTCTGGATGTGAACTCTAATGAAGTTCTATTCTGAATTCTGGATAGGAACATTCATTAGTTCGACTCCGAACTTTCATGAGTTCGACTTCGTACTCTTATGAAGTTCGACTCCGAACATTAATGAGTTCGACTCCGAACTCTTATGATGTTTGACTCTGAACTTTCATGAGTTCGACTCCAAAATCTTATGATGTTCGAATCCGAACGTTTACTAGTTCGACCTCGAACTCTGCAAGTTCATATTCTGAACTCTGGTGAAACCAGACTCTGAATTTCCTTAGAAATTCAGACTCCAAACTTCTACAGACTTCAGGTTCCGAATTACTATAAAAGAGAATCCGAAATTTTTTTAACATAGACTCCGAATTCAATTTTTTTAGACTCTTAAATTTTATTTACTTACATTCCGAATTCTAGTTTTTCTTATGTTTACACTTGTTTCATTTTAAAATGATGTCGTGGTTTCAGTTACACATGTTTTGTTATAAAACAATGTCGTCCATTCTATTTCTAATTAACCGTTGGTTTAGTGACACGTGTACATGTCCCTCCGATATTCGAGGAAAAAATGACCGTTGGAGGAGGGAGCCGATCATTTCAACCAAGCCTATGAATATGATATCATTTGAAAGAGCTCCATACTACTAAAAAAAAGTTGATCACTCTAGAGACCACACGCTGTTAAGGTGATTTCTAGAGAGAGAAGCTTTTCATGCTTTGTGCGTACTGAACTGCTTGTTCAGATTGCTTCGTGAGACTCCGAATGTTAGTGATTACATTCAAGGGATTCCAGGGTTAGGAAGACAGAGGTGCTAACTACCTTGAGGTTTGAGTACTTCCTTGCTGAGGAAGACAGAGGTTCCAACTACCTTGATGTTGAGGTCTTGTGGGTATAGTAGGACAGAGACATCGATCTGCATATCGAGGGCTTACCCTGGTGTGGGTAAGACAATCTTTCTTGAATGTATAAATCAATGGACCTTTATCCAAGGTTGTTGGATACCCTTATCTTTGGGTTAAAAGACATATATCTTGTAACTAGTAGTTTTACTACTTGTTTTCCGTTGCATTTTATATTTTAAGGAAGGCATAATATTCTTGTATTTCCTTAAACATGTACTCTGTTTCATTTAGATTCTATACGCTTTAAGGTAGAATCTCATATTGTAAACTTTAGTTATGTTTCAATTTCCGGATTCATATTTCTGGAACCTGTTTTTAGAATCACTTTCCAGATTTAATCAAGTTCATAGAACTAGAAGTTTGTAACTTCATACCTTGTTACAATTCTCCAATTCACGTTAGAGGTGTTGTGAATTTTCTTAGTTTAACTTTGTTAAACTTAGATCATTCATTGTTTAAGGAAATTTTTAATGTGTATAATTCACTCCCTCTTGTATATTGAGCATCTACATCAGTATTTCGATCCTAAAATTGGTATCAGAGGGGGTATCTAAAATACATATACTCACATATAAGTTTTTCATGATCACTTTTTCATTGTTCTTCATCCATTCCTAGAAAGTTAGTGTCATTCCGAACTTTTTCATTCCGAACTTTTTCATTCTGAACTTTTTCATTCTGAACTTGTTCACTCCGATCTTTGTGATTATGAACTTTTACTACTAACAAGTTTGGTTTCCAATGTTTTTCTTAGAGATGGAAGGTTTAAATGTTGGATCCATATACAATCTTAATCCTATGAGACCACCAATTTTTGTTGGTAATGATTATGAATACTTGAGAGATTGAATGAAGAATTTTGTTATCAATACTGGAGTGGAAATTTTCATTATTCTTACTGGAGGTTATAAAATTCCAGATAAGTAAGTAAGTTCTTGAATAAACCAACATAAGCATGATTTTCAATTAAACTACAAGGTACGCTATAATCTACTATTTTCAATTACTAGGAACAAATATATCTAAATTTCATCATGTGAAACATCTAATTTCATATGGAAGAAACTTGGAGTCAAACATTTTGGTACATATAAAGTGATTGAGACAAGAAGAGCTATATTGAGAGAAGAATATCATGGTTTCAATTTTCATTATGGAGAACCCATTTTTAATGTTCAAAAAATGTTTATGATTATCGTAAATAGATTAAAATCTATTGGAGAGAAAGGTCTGGATGATGATGCTCTGGAGGATAAGATAATTGATATTATTCCCAATGAGTGGGAATCAAATAGAATAGTGATTGATGAGAACAGGAAGGTCACTCAAATTTTATTAGATGAACTATTTGGAACTCTTACCCAATATGAAACAAGAATGATGATAGATGCTGAAAACATCAAGAAGAAAAATGGAAATGGTACTGTTGTTTTTACAATAACAACAAATCATATGAAAGCTAAGACTCCTAAGAGAGTAACTAGATCAAAGTCTATGAATGTGGTTATACAATCAGAATCTAATGATAGTGAAGTCACAGAGAATGAGTTAGAAAATCATGCTCGAAGGATGAACACGATAGCTGGTCAGAGATATTTCCAATCCAAGTATAAGAAAAAGGAAAGGAAAGATAGGAAATATAGAGAAGTTACTTGTTATGAATGCGAGAGAGCTGTATATATTAGACCGGATTGACCTTTCATCAAAAAGAAAGAAAGAAAGGAGAGGCATTCTGAAAGGAAAATAAAGAAGTATTATAAATCCAAAGCTAAAAAGGTTCTGAAAGCTAAAGACACCTGGAGTGCCAGTGGTGGCGACTCTTCAGATGAATCATCTGATTATGAATCCTCAGGACAGAAGAATCTTGGTCTTATAGCCAGATTACCTATTAATAATCATTACTTAATGTGTAAGGTACATAATTCTGAATCATTGAAAAATTATTCTTTAAATTCTAATGATAGTAAATATTATAACTCTTCAGATGAAGAATCCTCTTCTGATGAAGAAAATACTTTACCAACCTATGAAAGAAGATTCTAGGTTTTCTCAACTTCTTGAGATTGAGAATTCTAAACTCAATAAAAAACATGATAAGGAAAACTCTAGGAATACTATTCTTACAAAAGAAATATCAGATATTTGTAAATATCTTGATAGGAAAAATGCTGATTTTATAAGTATTTCGAAAAACTATGAGGAAATATGTTCTGAGAAGAACAAACATTTTAAAGAGCTAGAAAAGGTAATTTCTATGAAAAGTGTTTTAGAGCCTACCTCTAGTCTTAAATCTATCAATTTTGAAGATAAAAGCTTAGTTATAAAACTCATGTCCGATATTTTTTCCTTAAAGAAGTGTTTGTCAAACATTACTCATGGTAAAGAAAATTTTGATAAGATGTATTCACAAATACGACCTTTAAGAAACAAATCCGGATTTGGTTATAACCATGAAAAAAACTTTTAGTAACAATTATTTTGTTCCTCAATGTGCCTCATTTTTTACCAAGTGTCAATGTGGTGGTCACTGGGCAAAGAATTGATCTTTAAAAAAAACCCAGTCTCTAGGTTTTCATAAGACATATTTCTCTAAGAAGACGTGGGTTCTTAAAATTTTGTTATCTAAAAATCTCGGATCCAAACAAGTTTGGATTCTAAAAGTCTAATTATTTTCTTATTTTCAGGAAAATAAAGGAAGTACCAACAACAATACTTGATACATGCATTATGGATGTTCCAGGAACATGACTGGTAACAAAATCTATTTTTAAAAGATTATCAAGATGAAATGAGGAAAAGTAAATTTCGAAGATAATGATTAGGGATAAATTTTTGGTATAGGTAATATTATTCTTCTTGGAAAAACATTAATTACAATTGTTTTTTAAGGGTATTAAGAACAACCTCATTAGAATAATTCAATTATGTGATAAAGGTTACCTTGTGAATTTTAGGAATGATAAGTTCTTAGTACACAATTCCAAGGAAGAGTTTATTCTCTCAGCCAATAGGTAAGATAATGTTTACACACTAAACTTAGAAGACCTTAGGAGCCAAGATTTACCATACCTAAGTGCAATTAAAGATAATTCTTAGTTATGGCATAGAATATTAGGTCACTGTAATCATAGGAACTTATATAAACTCTCTATAAATAAACTAGTTATTGATCTACTGGAGCTTAGATTCGATTCTTCTAAAGTTTCTGATCCTTGTCAATATGGAAAGAAACATAAATCTAGTTTAAAATCAATCAGATAGGTCTCAAAAAATGATGCATTATAGTTGGTGAACATGGATATTTTTGGTCTAACACAAACTGGAAGCATTGGAGGCAAATAGTATGTTTCTGTTCTAGTTGATGATTACACTAGATTTACATGGGTCTATTTTCTAGCAAAGATTTTTGAAGATTTTTGTTATTTCAATAGTTTTAGAGCCCAAGTTGAAAATGAGAAAAACCATCCACTGAAAACTATTCATAGTGATCATGGAGGAGAATTTCAAAATTCTGAATTTGAAACTTTTTGTAGTAGAAAAGGTATTACTCAAAAATTTTCAGCACCTAGAACTCCTCAACAAAATGGTGTAGTTGAAAGAAGAAATAGATTTATTCATGAGATAACTAGAACCATATTGAGTGAATATTCTATAGCTAGACATTTTTGGGATGAAAATGTATGTAATTATTATTATACTATAAATCTAGTTTTGATTAGAAATTTTCATAATATAACTCCTTAGGAGTTATGGAATGGTAGAAAATCTAGACTTTTCTAGTTCGAGGATTTTGATTGAATGGTATTAATATTGAATACTAAAGACAATCTATACAAATTTGCACCAAAATATGATGAAGGAATTTTCTTAGGCTACTCTACAAATTCTAAGGCTTATAGAGTTTTCAATAAAAACATTTGTTCTATTGAGGAACAATGCATGTAAAATTTGATGCATCTGATCCTTTTGTTTTTAAAACATTCAAACCTAAATCCTCGGATGTGTTTTCTAAAATTGATTATCAACCTTTGTTAGAATATTTTTTTGATAAGTAAAATGTTCAAGAAGATATTTCTGAAACATTTACCCTAGAAGACTTTCTACCCTATGTTGATGAACAAGTTTTACAAAACCCAAATCAGAGGTTTCTTAAGAATCATCCCAGTGATAGTATCATTGGTGATGTAAATCAAACTGTAAGGACTAGAAGTTCCTTGATAAATGAAGTAGAACATCTAGCATTACTTTCCCAATTATGAACCAAAAAATCACTGATGAAGCTTTAGGTGATGATGATTGGATTAAAGCAATGAAAGATGAACTAAATGAATTCGAAAGGAATAAAGTCTGGACCTTGGTTGAAATACCTAAGGAAACTTCTATTATTGGAGTAAAGTAGGTCTTCAGAAACAAGTGTGATGAAAATGGAGTCATTGTAAGAAATAAATCTAGACTAGTTGCTAAGGGCTATAATAAACAATAGGGAATAGACTATGAAGAATCCTATGCTCCAGTAGCTAGACTTGAATCTATCCGTATCTTACTTTCCTTTGCAGCATTCTTCAATTTTAAACTTTTTCAAATGGATGTGAAATGAGCTTTTCATAACGGTTATGTTCAAGATGATGTTTTTTTGAACAACCTCCTGGATTTGAAGATACAAAGCATCCTGATCATGTTTTTAGACTTACTAAAGCTTTGTATGGCCCTAAACAAGCACCATGAGCCTGGTATGATAAACTAACAATATTTTTGCTTCAAAATAACTATATTAAGGGAAATGCAGATCAAACACTTTTTATAAATTAAGATAAGAAAAATGTTTTGATTGTTCAAATTTATGTTGATGAAATCATATTTGGTTCAACTCAACAATATTTAACTAATTATTTTGCAAGTTTAATGAAATCCGAGATTGAAATGAGTATGATTGGTGAGTTACCGTTTTTCCTTGATTTTCAAATTTCTCAAAAACAAGAAGGAACCTATATATCCCAACATAAGTATATTAAATATCTTCTTAAAAAGTATGGATATGAAAATACTAAGAGTATAAGTACTCCCATAAGTACCTCAAACTCTTTAGATATTGATGAAGCTGGGAAACCATCAAACAAGTTTTAGAGGTATGATAGGAAGTCTACATTATTTAACAGCTAGTCGACCATACTTAATGTTTTTAGTATTCTTATGTGCAAGATATCAATCCAATCCTATGGAATCTCTCTTAAAGGGAGTGAAAATAATTTTTCGCTACCTAAAGGGAACCATGGATCTAAGAATATTTTATACTTCTGGAAATAATTTTGTTTTAAAAAGCTTTTCGGATACTGAATTTGTTGGTTATAGAATGGATAGACACAGTACATCCGGAACTTTTCATTTCTTAGGAGATTCATTAGTTTCTTGGTCATGCAATAAGAAACACTCAATAGCTCTATCCACTGCTGAAGCTGAATATGCAGCAGCTGGAAGTTGTTGTGCTCATGTTTTGTGGATGCAACACACACTCACAGATTATGGCTTGAGTTTTAATAAGACTCAAATTTTGTGTGATAACACAAGTACCAATTCCCTTAGTAAAAACCCTGCACATCACTCACGTGAAAAGCACATAGATATTAGGCATCACTTTCTTAGGGATCACACACTCAAAGGATATATCATTCTTCAGTTTATCAGAATGCAAGATCAACTTGCTGACATTTTTACAAAATATTTACCCTCCGATAGATTTGAATACATTAAATAAAAGTTAGGAATGATAACCGTGAGGTAATCCTTCTTCTTTAACTTCTTTTTAAACAATTCTACTTAAATTAATAAACTCATTTTCATAGGGGAGTACATTTGCGTGTTAGTTTAAACCAAAATTTTCATTGACATTTTTTTAAAACTTTCGTAACAAAAATTTTTCGTAAAAAGTTTTTGGAATTCTCGGAATGGAAAATCTAGGAATGAAGATTTCCACAATGGAAATTATCAAAATAGAAATTTCGGGAATTTAAATTCTCCGAATGGAAATTCTCGGAACGGAAATTCTCGAAATGAAGATTTTTGTACTGAAATTTCCATAATTAAGATTTTCATACTGAACATTCCGTAATGAGAATTTTCGAACTGAACTTTCTGTAATGAGAATTTCCGTACTGAACATTCCATATTGAGAATTTTTGTACTGAACTTTCCGTAATAAGAATTTTCATGCTAAACATTCCGTAATGAGAATTTTCGTAATAAGAATTTTCATAATGAGATTTTTGATACTGAACTTTCGTAATGAGATTTTCGTACTGGAACTTTTGTAATGAGATTTTCGTACTGGAACTTTCGTAATGATATTTTCGTACTAAACTTTCCATAATGAGGATTTTCGTAATGAACTTTCTGTAATGAGAATTTTTATACTGAACTTTCAGTAATGAGAATTTTCATACTGAACTTTCCGTAATGAATATTTTCATACTGATCTTTCTAGAATGAAGATTTTCGTACTGAACTTTCTGTAATGAAGATTTTTGTACTGAACTTTCCGTAATGTGGATTTTCGTACTGAACTTTCCGTAATGAGAATTTTCGTACTGATCATTCCATAATGATAATTTTTGTACTGAACTTTTTGTAATGAGAATTTTCGTACTGAACTTCCCGTAATGAGAATTTTATTAATGAGACATTCGTAATGAGGATTTTTTGTAATGAGTTTTTTCCCAAAGAAGAATATTACCAATTATGAATAATCTTTCTATCCAATCTGAAAGGTATGATTTCCTTAATTAAATTTTCATAATCATATTTTTCTTGCTGGTATTTTCCTATGAGCTTAAAAATTAATCAGATTCTAGTTTTCCTTAAATATGAATGTTTTTCTTAAAAACCTCAAAAGATCGGGGTCAAGTTTTCCTTGCGGGAATGTTCTAAACCATCAGATCAGATCCGGAGTGTTTTCAACCATTAGATGGCTTCTGGAATACCAAAGGTCACCTCCTTCACCTATATAAAGGGGACCCTAAAATTCATCCCAAATCGGTTTTTCATGCTCTCGCGTCTCAAACCCCTACATCTCTTCTTAAGGACCATTCTGATCTTTGTCAAATTTGTTCCAATTCTTACAGAACTCTCTACTCTGAATTTCTGTTGAAGCTACATCTCTAGATATGTCAACTAAAAAACCAATCTCAAAGTGGTTAGTCTTTAGGGAAAGGTTAGTGCATCCAGATTTCTACAAGTTTGATTATCTTATAACCAAGAATATCAGATTGAATGAATGGGAAGATGTTTGCTTGTACAAGTCAGAGAAACATGATCCGGTTTACACCGATTTGCTGATCGAGTTCTATGAGTCTGTTTCCTTCCATATGGAAGATGGAAGAGACTAGTTTTCATTCATGTCTTATGGGAAGACTTAAAAGTTATCTTAAACCAAGGCCATGTGCTTGGTTGGTTTATCCTTTGAAGGGGAAGCTGAGTTTTGCTCACATAAGCTTCCAGATGAGCAAGGGAGTTTCAACAAGGTGAAGACTTTAAAATGTCTTGGACTTAAAGATTCTATGGCTGTTGAGATTTCTTATCTCACTCTGAAAAATAAGATTCTACAGCTCTGGGTAAAAGGTTTTCTCATACCAAGAAAAGGCGACAAGGATAATCTGATGAAAAGTGATATCTATGTCTTAAATTTCTTGGTAAATATAAGAAAGATAAATTTGATGAGGCATGTCTTAATTACAATCAATAACATAAAATAAGGTTTACTTGAGAGATCAAATAATTATGTACCATGCCTTACTATCTAAGATGATAGTTCCATGCTTAGAATCCTTCAAGGTTGCATGCAAATCAAATGTTCGGAATTGTAAGATTATGCTGGTAAATGATGATACTTGGAAGAGGATGAAGATGGGTTTTTCTAGTGATTCTGGAGAATTCTACCCTCTATCTATGGGAGAGGAAGAGGCAGCTCAGAAAGAAACACAGACTCCGGAACAATCCAAAAATTCATGGAAGAAGTGAAAGATTTAGGAAGTGGTTGCTGATGAAGGAAATCCCAAGTCTAAGGAATCTCAGTCCGCTCCCCCCAAACCGAAGAAACAAAAATCTTATCCTAATGAAGTTGCTATGAAGTGAAGGAAAGACAAAGAGAAGAGGAAAGAAGGGGATCTGCAGTTCAGATTGGACCTTGCAGAGGCTAAGGCCTTGAAAGATAAAGATACAGATGTGTTAGAAAATCAGGGAAAAGAAAAGAAGATAAAAAAGAAGTTTCTTAAAGCTGAACTGGTGTAATATTTTTTGAGAGATACTGAAATAGCTTCTAAACAGATTCCGGTTCCGGAAACATTACTTATAGAACCTTCTTCACCAGAAACACCAGGTAAGAACTATGTCACTCTGGAAAAACCCAAGGAAAAATAGGTAGTTCAATAAGTATACAAACAAGGTGGGGAAGTAGTAGAGGAAGAGGTTAAAGAATAAGAAGAATAAGAAGAAGAAGAGGGAAGTGATGATTTGGATGCCTTGATCAAGCAAGTAGAGGATTATCAAGATAAGTCAGAATCCCAAAAATTAGTTATTCCAGGAAAGGGAGTTGAGGAAGATAGTAAGGATGAGGACATGCAACAACATGAAGAAAAAATTTCTTTTTATGATGAGGAAGAATCCTATGAGAAGGATTTTGAAGAGGAAGGAGTAGAAAAGGAGAAACGAGATGAAGATAAGATTATTCATGTTTCTGAATCTAAGGAAGAATATCCTAACGAGGAACCAATTCCGAAAGCTGACAAGGGGAAGCAAGTTCTGATGGATATACCAATAAAGGATATTTTTATGAAGAAGGAGGTTGGTGGTTCTTCTAAGAGGAAACAGGTGCAAATTGAAGAAAAACAATCTCTAAGAGAATTATCCGATTCAGAGTCATTATCTCATGGGCACAATTTTGTGGTTGAATATCTGAAGTAGTTGGTGGACACCATTCCAATTTTTCCAACTATAGATTCTAGATGCCAGATACTGCAACAGAGTATGAATCCGAAATCGGATTCCTTATCCATGGTCATGGATAAGTGTATAAAGATTGAGGCCAACCAAAAAAGTGTTCTTATCAATTATGATGTGCATAGAAAGTCTTGCTGCAAAATAACTTTTTGTTCTATGAAAGTTGAAGAATACATGGCGGAAGATGATAATTTTCAGAATGAGCTGAAATATGCTTTTAATACCGAGGATAAAAATATTAAGAATCTTCAATATGAGATGATTATTGATGAGTGTTCTTGGAGTCAAAAAGTGAAGGAACTAAATGATATGGCTAACTCTCTGGCTCAAAAGTTTATAAGTGATAGAAGTCTACGGATTGAGCTTCATTAAAGACTAGTAAAGCAAGATGAATTAATAAAGATGCAGAAAGAAGCCATTGAGGCTCAGGTAGAAGCTTTGAAAGTCCAAGAAGAAAAGACAAAAACCTTAGAGAGGCAAGTTGAGGAAGACCAAAGAGACTTGAAGAAGCTCAACACCTTGTTGAAGAAGCTGATCCCAAAGGAAAAGGAAGAAAAATGAACTCACTCCGATCATTTATTGAATTTGTCTTTCGTTATAAAATTTTCTCAACTGTAATGAAAATTTGGTTGGTTGTATCTTCTTATGTACTAATGCTTCAGGTACTTTATTTTTTTCCATTCCCTTTAATTATTTTTGAAAATCTCAAAGGGGGAGAAGGAAAAAGAACTACTACTAAGGGGGAGAAGGAAAAATAACCACTAAAAAGAGGAGAAAGAAAATTTTAAAATGAAGAAGAAAAATTTCTAGGTGAATATATTCTTAAAGTAAGGGGGAGTTGTTCACTATGAAGTTTTTCATTTCCATGATAATGAAAACACCACTCCAAAAATTCAGAATACAATCCTTAGAGTTTCAATGCCTAAGGGGGAGTTAGTTGTATTCATGTTCATCCATGAACAAAATGAGATAAGTTTTAATATCAAAGTCTAATGAAATTTTTCAGAGTACTTATATTCCTTTTCGTAAAGATGTTTGTGCTTTCCAAAAAGGGGGATATTGTTGAGTCAATAAGGGTTTCCTTATGACTTTTCCATTCCTTCTTGTTTTGAAATTCAAAAACACCTTATACTTAAGAAAATATATATTTTACTTTCATAAGGAAAATATTATTCTTTAAGGAAATTTACCCTAACCTAGATTTTCATATACATATCAATATTTTTCTTAAGTAAAAAAACCGGATTCAGATTCAAAGCCTCTGAATCATATAATGTCAAGAATTGGAGTATTCTATTTTTAGGATCCAAATTTTAGATGTGAACTGTAATATAGTTTCACTCTAAATTTTGGATGTGAACTGTAATATGGTTCCACTCCGAATTCTGGATGTGAACTATAATGAAGTTCCACTCCGAATTCTGGATACTAACTTTCATGAGTTCTACTCCAAACTCTTATGAAGTTTGACTCCAAACTTTTATGAGTTCGACTCCGAACTCTTATGAAGCCTGACTCCAAACTCTTATGAAGTTAGACTCCGAACATTCATGAGTTCGACTCCGAACTCTTACGAAGTTCAACTTCGAACTTTTTCTAGTTCGACATCGAACTCTTCAAGTTCATATTCTAAACTCTAGTGAAACCAGAATCTGAATTTCCTTAGAAATTCAGACTCCGGACTTCTACAAACATGAGGTTCTGAATTCCTCTAAAACAAAATCCGATCATTTTTTAACATAGACTCTGAATTCTTATTTCGTTAGACTCCAAACTTTTATTTACTTACATTATGAATTCTAGTTTTTCTTATGATTACACTTGTTTGATTGTAAAATGATGTCGTGCTTTCAGTTACACATGTTTTGTTATAAAATGATTTCTTCCATTCTATTTCTAATTAACTGTTGGTTTAGTGACACGTGTACATGTCCCTCTGATATTCAAGGAAAATATGACCATTGGAAGAGGGAGACAATCGTTCCAACCGAGCCTATAAATAGGATCTCATTTGAAAGAGCTCTATACTACTGAAAAACAAGTTGATCACTCTAAAGACCACACACTGTTAAGGCGATTTCTAGAGAGAGAATCTTTTCATGCTTTGTGAATACTGAACTTCTCATTCAGATTGCTCTGTGCGACTTCGAATGTTGATGATTACATTTGAGGGCTTCTAGGGATATGAAGACAGAGGTGCCGACTACCTTGAAGTTTGAGGACTTCATTGCTGAGGAAGACAGAGGTTCAAACTACCTTGAAGTTGAGGTCTTGCGGTGATAGTAAGACAGAGACCCCGATCTTCGTATCGAGGGCTTATCCTAGTGTGGGTAAGACAGACTTGCTTGAAAGTATAAATCAAGGGACCTTTATCCAAGGTTGTTGGATACCCTTCTCTTTGGGTTTAAAATCTTATATCATATAGCTAGTAGTTTTACAACTTGTTTTCCTCTGCATTTCCTATAGTAAAGAAGGAATAACATTTTTCTATTTCCTTACACTTGTACTCTATTTCAATTAGATTCTATACGCTTTAAGGTAGAATCTCATATTGTAAACTCTAGTTAAGTTTAAATTTCCAGATTCATATTTCCGGAACCAGTTTTCGGAATCACTTTCCAGATTTAAGCAAGTGCATAGAACTAGAAGTTTGTAACATCATAACTTGTTCCAATTCTCTAATTGGTGTTAGAGGTGTTGTGAATTTTCTTAGTTTGACTTTGTTGAACTTAGTTCTTTCCTTGTTTAAAGAAATTTTTACAGTGTACCATTCACCCCCCTCTAGTATATTGAGCATCTACATAATTATTTCGATCCTACAGGACCTATATTTCTCTCCAATGAATTGGGTAAAATTTTATATTTAATGAGATATACTTGACCAAAATAGGGAGTAAACCCAGTTTATTAAGGTTTATTGTTTGCTATGATGGTATTAATAGCAAAACATTTCTACTATTATTGTTTAAAAAGTGAACACATTACAATATCATATCCCAGGTCATGATCCTTGGATACTATAGAAATTATTTATTACACTTACGTGTATGCCCAAAATCTATGTGGTGTCCAAATGTTTACTCTCATGGATCGTATTCGTTGATTATATTATGATGTTTGTCTTATTATATTTCAATCATTATGAAATGACACAACATGATGATATTTGATATGAAGAGTATTTTTTTTCAAATGTTATGCTCATGATGTCATACCCTTATTTTTATGTTATGATTTTTTCTCCCTTGTTTACCCTTACTAAGATTTTGAGATCAAAAATTAGTTTGTTTCCTTTTAAAAGGTGATTAAAAAATTAATTACATATAATATATTTATATGGGTCCAATTTATGAAGAATTTAGTGAGAAATGATTTAGTCTACTGATGAAGGAGTTTCTTGTGTTTCCATGCTTTCAATGATAGTTCACCGTTATGACCCCTAGAACTTTGTTTTTTTAATGTAATGAATATTCATACCAAAAAGATATAATATCTATGTATAAAAAACACTAGGTCTGCATGATTGGTATTGGAATATAGGTTTTGTTACCCTTTGAAAACTTAGATGAAAATACATTAGTGAGATCCATATGAGATATTTCTATTTTTTTCATTATATGAATAAGACTATTGAAAATTATAAGGATGAGTTGTAGTATATGAATATGTATAGGAATTTTGGTAAATGATATAGTGAGTGGTTTTCAATAATTTATATATATATCTAGATTAATATCTATCTTGATACTATAATTGGATTTCGCTCTATTATATAGGTACCTAGGTCTAATAATTTTGAAATGGGAACATTTATATAAAATTCATCATCACCCAGTGCATGAAAATTATAACTAATGATCATCTAGAATGAAACTATTGAGATATATTATTTTAAAATTAAAGAACTCATTATGAACTATTATGAGGTATTTTAAAAGATATTGACTATGAATGGACTAGGATAAACCTAAGGTGGCATATATTAAAATGTTGGTTACATGATGTTTCTTATTTGTTATATGGTTTCCCTATAGATAATTATTTCTTACATTATTCATTATAGTTTTAGTTATTGGATGGTACCTAGAGGAACCATGTTAGTACTGAGTGTAATGTAAAATGAAATGAGTTTCTTCGTGATCAATCAAATGTTATGGGATATGGAATGAAAAAATCTAACTATTATTTTCACAAAAAAATATCATCCTATGGACCATGTTGGAATTCTAAATGAAAAAAGGATGGAATAAATTTCTATTACGTACTTCATGAGGGATCATACACCTTACATTATTGGATATAATGAACCACTACTTGTGAACTAATGGATCAGTAAAACTAAAAATATATTTTCCCATTTTGATGGGTTTGGAACATCAAAATTTATTTTTTTCTCTCCAATGTTAGAAAGGTGTAGTAGATCAATGGACGACCACTATCAGTAATAATAATATGAATCATGATGAAATTGAATCCATGGATTGGGATGTGTTCAAAAACATATTATAGACAAGGAAATTCCTCGTATTTTTATAAAAAAAAATATGATAGAGCAGTTTATTAAGATAATGAAAAAGGATGGTGAATCTATTGGTACCTATAAAGAAAATTTTATAAGAATTGTGAGGTATGTTTTTGGAAGTATCACCCAAAACTGAATGTATGGTTGATCAATTCATATGTTTCTTAAAATCAAGTATGCTATGAGAGTTATAAATAAGAGATATTAGTATTAGTGATGTGATTTTATAGTGTGGTATCATATTTATATAGGGGATTGATTTGTGTAGGGATATCAGAAATTTGACAAGAATAGATAATAAAATGTAAAGTAAGATCTCAAAACTATGAAGAGAATAAGATCAGCTTCCATTTATGGTGAAAATATGGAAAGATACTTGAATGGAATTGTCTTAAGGAACTAGTAAAAAATTTTAACTGTGGAAGGAAAGATCATCGTGAACTTTTCTCCCAATGTTATAGAAATAAATTTTCAAATGATGTGAATAGAGAAAAATCTAAAAAAAATACGCCACCCACACACCAGTGTTTTAAATACCAAATTTATAGACACTATTTTAAACAGTTGAAAAATATTAATGTTGATAAAGATGATCGATGTCAGCAACATAATAAGCTATGTGTCAAAGGTAAATCTCATGCGATCGCAATTTTTGATGTGCGGTGTGATAATGACGTGTTGGAACGTACACACACCAAGAACTCTAAAACTGCTAATGTCTTATTTAACCATAGATCTACCAATTGTTTCATATTTTAAGATCTTTTAAATAGAATCATGTTTCTACCCAAATGATTATATTTATTATTATCAGTAAAATAACATAATGTTATGATGATTGAATCTCAAGTCTTGGTTTACTCTATTGTTAATGTTTATTAGAACATGATTCTTCTAAATATTGTCATTCATACTTTGGTTGAATTTGATGTTATCTTAGTCATGAATTTGATTTATCTTCATAAATCCATCATCAATTGTTGTGGTTGTTAGATAAAATTTCATATTCCCATTTAGACATGGTCATAAATCAATGTGATGATATATATGATCTTATGATTTATATCACTTTCATTTTATGTATCTTTATTCACATTAATATGAGGGTTTTATCTTAAATGGTTGGGGACAAAGTCAACATCAATAATTTTCTTATTGTGCAAGAATTAGTTGATGTATTTCCTAAAGAGATTCATATTCTTCAACCAATGTGAGATGTTTAGTTTTCAATAGAACTAATACCTAGTGCCACATTGATTTTAAATAGTTCCTATAAAATAGGATTCATTGAATTCTAGGAATTTAAGAAGAAAATCAAGAAATAAATTGATAAGGGATTCATTTATCAATGTGTTTCACATTGGGGTGAACTAATTATTTAATAAAAATAATTATGGGTAGATGCAACTATATATTGATTATTTAGAGAAAAACATGATAATTATCATGAAAAAATATCATATATCCTTTATTAATGACCAATATATCAACCATATGAAGCTCAATAAATTTCAATGATTGAACTTTATTCTTCATATCATTAATTTAAGGTTAAAAAGGTGGATATACCCAATAAAACATTTTGTATATAGAATAGAAACTATGAATATATAGTGATACCATTAGGTATTACTAATTCCCCATCCATATTATTATATTTTATGAATAATGTCGTTAGAGATTACCTTGATCAGTTTGATTTAGTCTTTATAGATTATATAACAATCTATTAAAATTTCAATGATGTGTGTAAAGATCATATGAAAATTTTACTAAGTACCATAAATTATGAAGAAACTATATATAAAATTTACAAAATAATATTTTTGGATGTAAAAAATTTTCATTTTTGGGTAATATAATATCAAGAGAATGAATATTAGTAGATCCATCAAAGAAGGATTAAATTATGTTTTGGACTAGACTAACCATAGTGACTGAGATCCATAGTGTCATTGGTGTATGTTGATTTTATCCAAAATTAATTAAGTATTTATCACAAATACCTAATCCACACACCACTTTATCATAAAAGGGAATAAACTTCTTATGGATAGATGAATGTGAGAAAGATTTCAATGAACTGAAGAGATGATTATTCAGGGCACCAATGCGTAAATTTCCCTCTTGTGGATAAGAGTTTGAAAAATATATTAAATCATCCAAAAGGGATTGGGTTGTGCTCTCATGTAGGATGATATTGTTATAGCTTATTCCTCACAATAATTAATGGTTTAAGATAAATATTACCCAACTAATGATTTAGAGTTAGAATGTTTAGATTTTTCATTAAAGATATTGATGAATTTTATTTGTGGAGAAAAGTGTGATATATATACTGATCCAAATGTTTAATTTATATATTCACGTAGAAGTAGTAGAAAATGTGCTAGAAAAGGAACTTAGAGATGATTACGGATTATGAATTCTCAATAAATTACCACACACGGAAATTGAAAAAGGTGTTTGATTCCATGAGTAAAAAAGATTAATTCTATATTATCCATAATGAGGATCATAATTGATCTAATATTTCTTAATTTAAAAAGGGAAAATCATGGAATCATGAATAATGGGGAGAAATCTAGTCTTTCTCAATTGAATTTTCAACCATAAATCCATGTAAATATTAATGAGGTGTTGAAGGAATATGTAGTGAATAAAAATAATGTTTGAAATGTTCATGAGTGTAAGCTTGGTCATGATGGAATGATAAGGCTCAGAAACTATGTATGCATTCCATCCATACCAAATTTGAAGAATAAAATATTAGAGGAAGATCATAGTTCTTTATTCAAAATTCTTCCTATATGTATAAATATGTATTGAGGTTTGAATGAAAAATTATATAGGGATGGAATGAAGAGAGATATTATAGTGACTATACTTTAATTCTTGGTATGTCTGTACATTATTTTTATTAGGAAAAATATATGGGGATGTAACATCCAATAACCATTTTATAATTGAAATAGGAAAACATCCCTATGGATTTTTTCATTGGAATTCCTACAAAAAATAAATTTTATAACTCTATGTGGATTTTAGATGAATGCCTTACAAAGTCATCTAACATCATCGCTATCATAAGATATTTCTCTCAAGACCATATTTCTAATATATACATTAAATAAGTGGTAAGGTTGTATATAGTAACCCATTCCATTGTGTTTGATAAGGATCTGAAGATTAAACCAATGTTCTAGTAAAGTATTCAGAAAGATCTAGATATGGAGTTATGTTAAGTACTAAATATATTGATAAAAAATGGTTAGACAAAGATAAAAATTCAATCAATATAATATATAAGGAGATCATAATTTTTATTTTTTAATGTTATTTGGGATCAACAACTTCCTCATGTTTAGTTTTCTAACATTAATATCTTTCACTCAATAATTCATATGGCTTCTTATGAAGCCCTCTATAAAATGAAATTTATATCACCGAAGTCCTATAATATGTTAGATAATGAAATATATTTGGACCTAAAATATCTGGAGAAAAAGAAGAGAAGGTTATAGATATTCAAAAACATGTCATGTCATCTCAAAGTTAGTAGAAATTTTATGTTAATGATCATATACTTGATCTCAAAATTATAGTGGGTGACATGGTGTTTCATATAATTTCCATATATAATATGGTTATAAGATTCAGATTGAAAGGGGAAACAATCCCTATATATATCATTCACTTTGAAATTATTGAGTATATTGGTATAATATCCTATCATTTAGATCTTCTAAAAAAATTATCTTATATCCATGATCCCTTCCATATATCTCTCCTATGGAAGAAAATACAATACCCTTCACATGTAATGAACTCAGAGGCCATACCACTGGAGAAAGACCTTTATTTTGAAAAATAATAGGTCGAGTTTCTGGATCATACATAGAATGTTCTATGAAATAAGATGACTCCCCATGTAAAATTTTTGGGGAGAAACCACCAGTATGAAGAATCTATTTGGGAACTTTAGGAAATAAATAGGAAAAAAGATCTACATTCATTTAATTCGGAGTGATGAAGTTTTATGGAGAAATTAATTTTATTGTGGGAAGAAGGTAACACCCTATGATTTTATAAACCATTATTTCATTAAATAAATTTAATTTCACAGATATATTTTTTATACACAACACTGACTTAAGATTTCATTACACAAAATACTAAGATAAGCATTAATGACATTTAGTATTCGAAATAACATGTGTTATACACAACATTGAGTTTTAAAAAAACAATGATATATTATTAATAGAATTCAAACATGACCATTATCAACTAGTTGATAAAATTACTAATTTTAAAATAAATATCTAATTTTTAAATATTAAGTATAACTTATATATAAAAAACCTATTGATAAAAAATTGATTTATTTTTCAATAAATTCATTACATGTTTCAAAAAAAAAAATTTTATCTTTTAATTATTTGTTAGGAAAATAATAAAAATAATTTTTGATAAATTTATTTTTTTTAAAAAAATAAATTTTTTCTTTATAATAATTTTATCAAAATTATATTTGGATGAATATTTTATAATTTCCTGAAAAGATTAATTTTTAATGAATAGTCAATAATGCCGAATTTTAGTTGAAAAATGATATTTTTAAATTGTTTATAAAGTATAATTATATTTTATATTTTTTAAAGTAAAATTAGTTCAATAATATATCTATTAATTTAATTATTTACATTAGGATTATTTTAATATTGAAATTTGATATAAAAACAATGTAAAATTTTTAATTTTTTAATTTTGAAAACTCGCTTTCTCATTGCGCATATGAGATTATGATTTCAATATATTTTAGTACTTTTTTGAATTTAATTTATAATAAAGGATTTAATATTTACTAATACTAAAAATTTATATTATCCACTAGGTTAGGATTTGTTACCAAAATTAATGTTGAAAACAATAAAAATTAGTTATAATGGTTAAGGTAAAAAAATATTTTTTATGGGGTTAAACTGAATAAATATAATGGTTAAAATGTAATAAAAAATTTATAAAATTTATTTTATAGATAAATATAGATCATTTAATTTTAAATACTCTATAATAATAAATTTTATATTGTGTTTTTTTGAGAAAAAATATGGTCCCCGTTTCACTTTTTGAAACATTACTAGTGTCCCACTCACCTCAAATATAAAAGTCCACCCCCATTCCTATCTTCTTCAAACCAAAAAACAATTATGGTTCAACCAAAAAATGTCCAAATCACTACCCATATTCTATAATATAAGCATAGTATCCTTATTTTAGTAATAAATTAATTCTTGTATGTCTTTTGGTTCAAACATAAAGACATTTTCCATAGAAGATGTAATAATCTTCATCAATATTTTTTATTTTATATCTTACTAAAAAATAAGCAATTTTTTATTAAAACAAGATGATATAATAACATATGTATCTTCTATATATTGATATAATTTTATGTTAAATGAATTACCTAAAACCCTCTCCACCTCCATCAAATGGGTTACATAATCCTCATTCGTGTGTATGGCAGATTACAGTCTTGGGAACTGATTTCATCAATTTTTTTTAAACACCTATAATATATGGTTATAATGATGAATTAAATGTTTATATATATAATATTTTTATATTATTATAGTTATTAAATTATTATATGATATATACTTATATAATTTCGTTTTGTGGGAATACAATAACATCACTTATGTGTATATCAGACTGCCACATCATGAAGCAATGTGATTCATTCACATTATACATGGAAGGTAATTAGGATTGGTTTATAGAAAATATTTTCTTAATATTACATAAAAAATTTTCTATAAAAAATTATATTATTTAACTTTATTCATTTAAACCATTCGAGAAAACAGAAAGATAGTTCATGCGTATGTATGACCTACCATCTCCATAGATACTATATTTCATTTTTTATCTATAAATATAATTGAATACTATAAATAAATATATAATGAATATATATGATATTTATATCATGGTAAATAATCTATATATTATAGAACCATGATCAAATTAATCGAACAAAAAAATAAAAAATCTAATCATGCATGAAAAAAATCATTTATTGCAAAAATGTGAATTTAACATGGAATTATTAATAAACAGGTAATAAAATTTCACAAGTAAATATTATATATTATTATATATATATATATATTGTTATATAATAGATTTATAATAAACTAATATTTATTACATAAGAATTTTGAACATGTATAAAGGAATTCAAGACTCAAGGTACATGAATTTTGTCTCCATTAGAATTCTTTGAATCATTGGTTATATTATAATCATAACTTATGTTACATGTAGTATATACATACCATTTGAAATTTAATATCATAAATTTATTTATCATCTTGATATTTTATTTTTAACTTAATTTCATTCATTCATGGGGCTTATTATTCAATGTTTCAATAGTGGTTACGATTTAATGTTACAATCTCATTATTTATTGAGAAAATATTCGATAGATATTCCAATGATTTACACATATGTTCTATATCTCAATAAACTCATGAATTTTCTTTTCACATATTTATTCAACGAGAATACATGTTTTCCCTTCATTTTCCCTTCTTTCTATACAAAATATTTAAGAAGAATGTTTTTAATAACAATTGTCTTTATCTCTTTCTTTAGTTGAATAAACATTTTTTCATATAAGAACTTTTTTTGAAAAATTTAATAATTTTATTTAACAGTCATAAATTTTTTTATGAAATATTTTTAAACCATTTTTTTCTTTTTATATAAATTATTTTGTGGAATATTCTTGTCATTTTCTAGAAATGGTTGTTTGGAATTCTTGTGCACTGTGTTGCATTTGTTATCAATAAGATGTCAAGGATTGAGTGGATATGTGACTGAAAAGGTGATGGTGATTGTTGGAGAATGACCATGGTACTAAGAAGCATGTCACTTAGGAGAATACCTAAGTGGCATAAGAGGTAATGGTTGAAACACTCTTCATACTAAATCAGACGTTTGCAGAGATGATCTTAAAGTTCCAAGACTTGTATCAAGGAGATAAAATGTCACAACATTGTTAGAAGTCCATGCATTGTCTTCACAATGCATGAGGATATAAATAAGTGTCATCCACAAATACTAAGTGGATGAGGAATGAAGAATGGTTCCATCCACAATCACTAAGTGGATGAGGAGATAAAGGAGAACCATTCATGTTACTAATTGGATGAAGTGAAGATGAACCATCCATATCTACTAGGTGGATGCGGTGGTTTGAAGAAGACCATGCACTATCTCTTAATGTATGGGGATTTGAAGATGATCCAACCTCATCTATGATTGGATTGAAGAAGAACATTGAAGATTAAGTGATTTATGATTAATGGTTGATGAAGATACTGAGAGATCCATGGGAATTCCATTCTTTAATAGAAGAAGAAGAAGAAGAGATGTTGAAGAAGATATATAGAGTTCATAAGAAGATGAAGAGGAGAAGAATTATGGTTTGGCATTTTTGTACTTGGTTACGTTGCTTCTATACAAAGTACCAACTATGTACTTTAACAAAAAATAATCCAACCAAGGAGGCCAGCCGAGGTCCCTCACCTCAAGCACTTGCGGGACCCAAGGGTCAATCGCGCTCAAGGGATGTCCTCAAGTCCAAGGCCTCCCCGAGGCATGGTGCGGGCCGTGTGTAAGCCCACGGGTTCCACAACATGATGAACCCGTGTAGCATGGGCGCTAGAGCGCGCCCGAAGGAGGCCGAGTGGGTGCTAGAACACGCCCGAAGGAGCATAGTGGGCGCAGAAGCGCGCCTGAAGGAGAACTGGTGCGGGGAAGCACCGGAGGGGGGAGAGGAGATTTCTGAGCCGATGGTGGGAGGTGATGGTTAATAAACCGCGGAAAAACCGTAGCGCATTTCGATGTGGGATGAATTTTTAGAACTCAGAAGAAATCATGGCTGCTCATCCGATCGCACATCTAATCGCTGTCGTCCATCGTATCCGTGGTGGTGGGATCTAATCCTGGTCGTCCACATTCATTAAATGTCGATCCAACAGCGCTGGAGTTGTCTCCTGCCTCTCGATGAGCCGAGGACTCCCCGTGACACCTTCCACAAACCAGAGGCACCCGAGCGATGGAGATGAAGATCCCGACCGCCTCTGATGAAGTGAAGGCCTCTGTTGTGTTCATATCTCCATTATGAACACATGTATGCATTAAAAGTTGCATGCATGAAATGATATGAAGAAATTCTAGGGAGCCCGAGGCAAACGAAATTGCTGAGGGTGCACTTCTCATTCGACGTACATGGAAAGGCTCTGCATGAGTTCATAAATGCATGCACGTGATGTGCACACTAAGAATGAAAGATCCTGTGGTTGAAAAAGAAAAAGGAAACAACCGGGATTCTAGCATCCCGTGTTTCCAATTTTGAAGCTGAAGATCTCGGGCATTCAAAATCCTGATATTCGTGGATCTTGATCGCCCTCCTCACCCACAAAAGCAGAAGCCTAAACTGAGAAGAGGCTGTTGATCGTCTGAGAGAAGATGTCCCGTGAAGCTCCTAGCCTAGCGAAGTTCGAAGCTCTGTGCACCACTTGCGCGGTAGAGCAGCCCGGAGCCACCCGAGGATTCGTGAGTTCCTTTTGTGCAATCCCTGCATGAAATTAGTAATAAGGAGGCCTCCCTACACGCTCCCTTGAGTGATAGGGAAGAAGCCGACCTTGCGGGCCCGCTGCCTGCATTCTAGTGCGGTAGCAAGTGGCCACACCCTCTATGCCCGTGAACTCATGCGGCAGGAGGAAGCCACCACATTCCCTTTGTGCGGTAGGAAGAAGCTGATCCATTCACAATTTCACACCTTCTCTTACCGTGAACTCACGTGGTAGGAGGAATCTGTCGCGCCACCTGCACGGTGGGAGCTTCCCACCTACGCGGTAGAAGAATTTGTCGCACCACCTGCACGGTTGAAGCCCCTCCTACACCCTGTCTGGTTGAAGACAAGAGGTGGCAGCATAACTTGTGCTCCCTCCATTGGTGAGAATTGTAAGGCCACACGTGTGTGTGTGTGTGTGTGCTAAGTGGATAGGAATCCCATAACACACTTGGGTGTGTGTGTGTGCACGGGTTGAAGAAGGAAGGCTGTGTGTGCAAAGTTGAAAGGAAGGCCATGCGTGCAAAAGGAGAGGAAGGCCACACCATCTTTGAGTGTGTGTGTGAAAATTAACAAGGAGGTCGAACCCTTAGTGTGTGCACAATTGGAGTGTGCACACATTGAAGAAGAAGAAAAGAACAAAGTGTGTGTAAATTAACAATAAGGCCATAACCTTGTATGTGCACAAGTGAAGGAGGTCATACATCTTGTGTGTACCCAAGTGAAGTAAGAAGATACATGCATGTTCATGCATGTATGAATAAGTGAACAATTGGGTAAACACCTTGAGAAGAAAGAGAGAAGGAGAAATTCACACTAAAGAACAACACACAATTTGGTGTGTGTAAGAAAGAATAAAAAGTGTGACTCCACGAAGAAGGTGTGTGTGCTAAAAAAGTTTACACCCTTTAAGGGTTTATGACACCAAGAAGAAGGGGGGGGGGGGGGTAAATGTATTCATGCATGCACATTCACACATAAACAATGCTTAAATCGGTGTGTGTGCATTTGGGAAGACCAAGAAGAAAGGTTCTTGAGGAAATTTGAGATTCCATGCAAGTCATGCATGAAGATTGAGAATCCATTCAATCAGTGCATGAAGATTCAGAGATGCCATGCACGCAGTGCATAAAGTTGAATTGAATAGAGACTGAAGCCAGACTGAAGTTAAAGACATCATTTATCGGAGTTTTCAGTAGTTGAGAATACCAAGAAGATTGAGTGGGAATACTCCGTGCAGGAACATATTTTCCAATCAAGATTCTTGAAGATAGAGGTCGGGTAATCCTTAGAAGAAGGAGATAAAGCCCGAGAAAAGAAGAGGAGTCCTGATCACCACATGTGATCAGAAGAAGTGAGCAAGGCCAGCAGACCATATCTGAGGCTGTTGAAGACTCTTGAAGAGCTTCAGTAGAAGAAGAGCTACTCGTGTGACTCGTGGAGGCTGGAGAAGACCCCCTGTGAGACTAAGGGTGGAGAAGTCTTTGGTGGAACCTGAAGAAAGCCAGTGGGACTCTGGTAACACTGTGGGATGCAGTATAAAGAACCTCCTGTGGGACTCATGAGAGATACAGTGTGACTCTGTATCAACCATTGTAATCACTAACCGAATTATAGTAGAGAAACCATGTTGGGGTGTTTAACCAACATGGTAAGGACGTAGGCCTTTGTAGCCAAACCTTGTAAATCCGTGTGTCATGTGCCTTTACATTTACTGCATCACACGAGGAAAGGCTGAGAGATACAAAGAGAGTGGATCGAGGCCTTAACAATCCATAGATGTTTAATTGATAAAGAATCAATTAGTAAAAAGTTTAAAAGGATCACTGATTCCACCCATCCCCCTCTCAGTGATCACACTGATCCGGGCACTTCAATTGGTATCAGAGGGAGGTTACCACTAAAAGATCCAAGGGAGTCTTTATGAAGTTAAGATTTGAGGAAATGAGTGAACACCCTCAAATGAGGATATCTTCCAAGAATCAGAAAAATTGAAAGAAGAAACAGTCCAAGAAGATGAATAAGAAGGTTGCTACTAATAGAGAAACACCTTCTATTGAAGGTAATGTGAAAGTCACAACAGATGAACATTCCTTTTATCACTCTTCTAATCAAGCCTTCTCTAGATGTGATGATGATGGAACAATCAATGATATTCTAAATGCACTCAAATATCTTTAGAAGACATGCCCCAGGGAAGTGGCAATGTGTATTGCTACAAGTATCCATGATCTTCAAGAAGAAAAACTACAGCTAGAAGGAGAAGCCAATTCTATGGAAGATCAATTGGAAAGAAGGGTTGGCATAAACAACAGTCTCACAAAGCTGGTGAAGGCTAAGGATGAAACCATTTCACTTTGCAGTGAAAGAATTGATGATGTCACTGAAAAACTTCAAAGAAGAATTTGTGAGAAAGAATTCTTTGAGATAGTGTTTAAAGAAGTTTTCCATGCACTGGAAAAGAGGCACAGAGTGTCAATGGTTTTCAATGATGCTCATCTAGAAGAAAAAGTAATAAAGGGTAAAAGAGCTTGAAAATTCATTGCAAGAAATGAAGAAGGTGCATGAAGACCTGATGAAACAACTGATAGAGAATTGGGAAGGAAGGCTAAGATTTATTGAGGATCAGAATAACTCTCTCAACATGAAATTCTTAGAACTAGAGGTGATATTGAAAAATCATAAATCACCCAAAGCTGAATCCTCCCAATCCGATGAAAGAAGAAATGATTCCACTCAAGTGTGCATTGAGAAGGATGATTCAAAAGGGAGTACATCCTCTAATGAAAGGGAAACCTCTTCTAAGAAGAAGGTACCATCCATACCATCATGCACTAATGATTCTAAATTTGTTTCCACAAAAAGTGCAGGATGGAAGAATAACTCTAAACAAGTATGGATGAAGAAGGTGAAGAAATAGAGCTCTCCTGAAAAAAAACATAAATTCAAGAGAAAGACTCAACAATCAGAAGAAGTCAAGAAGACAAGATTTGTGGGTCAATGATTGTGTTGCAACAGGTATGGACATTATGCAATGGATTGTTGGTACAATCCTCTAAATGAAAAAGCACAATGGAAGCCCATGCCTAGGGGGAGCAAGACATAGAAGAAGAAGAAACATCTACAGGTCCAAAAACAGTTGTTTACTGCAAACAGATTTGGAATGTCTGATAACATCTGGGATGAATGAATAAGTGGTCACAAGAATGATACATACCAATCTCAAAATGTTTTCTAAGCTGAAAAGAAGAGAAGATCACATAACCAAGCTAAGAATGAAGAAGTATCCTTGGGAAGCCAGCAAAATAAAGTTGAATATACTCCCAAGAAGATCTTGAAAAATAAAGAGAAGTCCTTGGATTTCAAATCCAAGAAGGGTGGTGCATCCAAAAGGACCACCTAGAAAAAATGCTTCTGCTGTGGAAAGATAGGTCATACCATGGATCTCTGTAAACAAGCCATGGAACTAAATATAAGCAAAGCGCACTCAACAGGACAATCAATCCAGAAGAAGAAGAAGGGATTGATTGGAAATAAGATGCCTAAGAAAGGTATTTTAAAAGCATCAAATGAACCATGTGGAACATCCAAATCTGAAGCCTCACTTCCAAATGATATATTAATCATCTGGCCAGAATATTTGGAAGGAATGAGAAAGGAAGAAAATAAACATGCCAAAGAAAGTGAAAAAGAAAACCAAAAGATTTCACATGAAGATGATGTTATGTGTGTGAGGTGTAATAAAGATGGTCATATCAGTAATAAATGCATGACACTCATTCCAGCTCAAAAAGAATTCTTCAAGAGAATTAAGATTGCACCAGGAGATTCTAGTGCTCATAAGGCACTTATAAATAGAGGAGTCACACACAAAGAAGTTGAAGAGGTGTTAAGATCCACACCAGCACAAACATCATTGAAAATCAAATGTGCAAGTGTGAAGAATGGAGAAAGTGAAACATCTCGGTTGAGAGAATCTTCTCAATCTTGTTGTTCAAACAAATAAACAATGGAGGTTCTATCTTATTCCCTAATCACTAGAATATACATGTGCTTACATTTCATGGAATTGAAGATGATGATCATTCTCAAATTGAGAATGGTACGGACAGAATGGAGTTCACCCCTTGAGGGGGAGCTAATCTGAATAAGATAATATTTTGAGATTCATATCATCTTGTGAAGAATGAAGGTATTCCAATCACACTTTCATCCCTTGTTTCTTAATTGTATTTAACATGTCAATTAAGGGGGAGTGTTTTATTGAAGACAAAAGGATGAAAGGGAGAGATTTATCTTTACACATGAACGTTCTAATGAGTTTGGTGAAGTATGTACAGGATTTTGCAATTCATTGATATATCGGAAAAATTTCAACCCCTTGAAGACTAAGCATGATCTCACATGTATAGTGAATTGTGGACAACATTGAATTCTTTGGTTACATAACTCTTCTTTTCTACATCAGGATAACCCATGTAGACTTAGATATGATTTACTAAAGGCTCTCTGATAAAAGTGAACATGTGACATCATCCCTCTCTTAGTAATTTTCAAGAAGATGCTATTCAAATGGAGGAAGTTATATTTTGAAGAGAAACACACCTCACCTTTGCATTTGGTTTCCAATAGGGGGGGGGGGAATCTTGGAACACATATTAACCCATTCATATCTGCTCTAGTGAGATTGACAAAAAATACAAAGGGGGAGATTGTTGTGCACTGTGTTGCATTTTTTGTCAATAAGATGTCATGGATTGAGTGGATATGTCACTGACAAGGTGATGGTGATTGTTGGAGAATGACCATGGTACTAAGAATCATGTCACTTAGGAGAATCACTAAGTGGCATAAGAGGTAATGGTTGAAAGACTCTCCATACTAAATCAGACGTTTTCAGAGCTAATCTTAAAGTTCCAAGACTTGTATCAAGGAGATACAATGTCACAACATTTTTAGAAGTCCATGCATTGTCTTCACAATGCATAAGGAGATAAAGAAGTGTCATCCACAATTACTAAGTGGACGAGGAATGAAGAAGGGTTCCATCCACAATCACTATGTAGATGAGGAGAGAAAGGAGAACCATTCACGTTACTAATTGGATGAAGTGAAGATGAACCATCCATATCTACTATGTGGATGCAGTGGTTTGAAGAAGACCATGTACTATATCTTAGTGCATGAGGATTTGAAGATGATCCAACCTCATCTATGATTTGATTGAAGAATAACATTTATGATTAAGTGATTTATGATTAATGGTTCACAAAGATACTAAGATATCCTTGGGAATTACATTCTTTAATAGAAGAATAAGAAGAGATGTTGAAGAAGATATATGGAGTTCTTAAGAAGATGAAGAGGAGAAGAAGTATGGTTTGGAATTTTTGTACTTGGTTAATTTTCTTCTATACAAAGTACCAACTATGTACTTTAACAAAAAATAAGCCAACCAAGGAGGCCAACCGAGGTCCCTCACCTCATGCACTTGTGGGACCCGAGGGTCAACCGTGCTCAAGGGAAGTCCTCAAGTCCAAGGCCTCACCAAGGTATGGTGTGGGCCATGTGTAAGCCCGCGGGTGCCACACCATGATGAACCCGTGTAGCATGGGTGCTAGCGTGCACCCGAAGGAGGCCGAGTGGGTTCTAGAGCGCTCCCGGAGGAGCTTAGGGGGCGCAGAAGTGCGCCCGCAAGAGAACCATTGCGAGGCAGCACTGGAGGGGGGGGGGAGGAGATTTTTGAGCTGATGGTGGGAGGCGATGGATGATAAACTGTGGAAAAACCAAAACACATTTCAATGTGGGGTGAGTTTTTAGAACGCAGAAGAAATCCTGGCCGCTCATCCGATCGCGCGTCTAATCACTGTCGTCCTTCTCATTCGTAGTGCTGGGTTCTAATCCTGGCCTTCCGCATTCATTAAACGCCGATCCAACAGCGCTGGAGTTGTCTCCTACCTCTCGCTGATCCGAGGACTCCCCGCAACACCTCCCAGAAACCAGAGGCACCCGGGAGATGGAGAAGAAGCTCACGACTGCCTCTGATGATGTGAAGGCCTCCGTTGTGTTCGTATCTCCATTATGAACACATGCATGCGTTAAAAGTCGCATGAATGAAATGAGATGAAGAAATTCGAGGGAGTCCGAGGCAAATGAAATTTCTGAGGGTGCGATGCTTGTTCGACATGCAAGGAAAGGCTTTGCATGCGTTCATAAATGCATGCACGTGATGTGCACACCAAGAATGAAAGATCCTGTGGTTGAAAAAGAAAAAGGAAACAAATGGTATTCTATCATCACGTGTTTCCAATTTTGAAGCCGAAGATCTCGGGCATTCAAAAGCATGATATTCGTGGATCTTGATCGCCCTCCTCAACTACAAATGGAGAAGCCTAAACCGAGAAGAGGCTGTAGATCGTCTGAGAGAAGATGTCTCGTGAATCTCCTAGCCTAGCGAAGTTCGAAGCTCTGTGCACCACTTGTGTGGTAGAGCAGCCCGAAGCCACCCAAGGCTTCGTGAGTTCCTTTGCACAATCCCTACGTGAAAGAAGTAAAAAGGAGGCCTCCCTGCGCGCTCCCTTGAGCGACAGGGAAGAAGCTGACCATGCACGCCTGCTGCCCGCATTCTAGCGTGGTAGCAAGTGGCCGCACCCTCTGTGCCCGTGAACTCACGCCGCAGGAGGAAACCACCGCATTACCTTTGTGCCGTAGGAAGAAGATGAGCCATGCACACTTGCGCACCTTCTCTTCCCGTGAACTCACGTGGCAGGAGGAAGCCGCCACGCCACCTGCGCGGTAGGAGCTGTTGCACCTGCGCGGAAGAAGAAGTTGTCGCGCCACCCGCACAGTTGAAGCCCCTCCTGCACCCTGTCTTGTTGAAGGCATGAGGTGGCCGCATAACTTGCGAGCCCTCTTTTGGTGAGAAGTGGAAGGCCACACGTGTGTGTCTGTGTGTGCTAAGTGGAGAGGAATCCCATAACACACTTGGGTGTTTGTGTGTGAACGGGTTGAAGAAGGAAGGTCGTGTGTGCAAAGTGGAAAGGAAGGCCGTGTGTGAAAAGTGGAAAGGAAGGTCGTGTGTGAAAAAGGAGAGGAAGGCCACACCATCTTTGAGTGTGTGTGTGAAAATTAACAAGGAGGAAGAACCCTTAGTGTGAGCACAAGTGGAGTGTGCACACTTTGAAGAAGAAGAAAAGAACAATGTGTGTGTAAATTAACAAGAAGGCCATAGCCTTGTATGTGAACAAGTGAAGGAGGTCATACCTCTTGTGTGTACCCAAGTGAAGGAAGAAGATACGTTCACGTTCATGCATGTATGAACAAGTGAACAATTGGGTAAACACCTTGAGAAGAAAGAGAGAAGGAGAAATTCACACTAAATAACAACACACAATTTGGTGTGTGTAAGAAAGAATAAATAGTGTGACTCCAAGAAGAAGGTGTCTGTGATAAAAGAGTTTATACCCTTTAAGGGTTTATCACACCAAGAAGAAAAGGGGGTACATGCATTCATGCATGCACATTCACACGTAAACAAAGCTTAAATCAGTGTGTGTGCATCTGGGAAGACCAAAAACAAAGGTTCTTGAGGAAATTTGAGATTCCATGCAAGTCATGCATGAAGATTGAGAATCCATTCAATCAGTGCATGAAGATTCAGAGATGCCATGCACTCAGTGCATAAAGTTGAATAGAATAGATACTGAAGCCAGACTAAAGTTAAAGACATCCTTTATCTGAGTTTTTAGTAGTTGATAAGACCAAGAAGATTGAGTGGGCATACTGAGTGAAGGAACATATTTTCCAATCAAGATTCTTGAAGACAGAGGCCGGGTCATCCTTAGAAGAAAGAGATAAAGCCCGAGAAAAGGAGAGTCAGGATCACCACAAGTGATCAGAAGAAGTGAGCAAGTCCAGTAGACCTTATCCGAGGCTATTGAAGACTCTTGAAGAGCTTCAGTAGAAGAAGAGCTACTCGTATGACTCGAGGAGCCAGGAGAAGACTCCCTGTGAGACTCAGGGTGGAGAAGTCTTTAGTGGAAGCTGAAGCAGGCCAGTGGGACTCTGCTAACACTATGGGATGTAGTATAAAGAACCTCTTGTGGGACTCAGGAGAGATACAGTGTGACTCTGTATCGACCATTGTAATTACTAACCGAATTATAGTGGAGAAACCATGTTGGGGTGTTTAACTAACATGGCAAGGACGTAGGCCTTTGGAGCTGAACCTTGTAAATCCTTGTGTCCTATGCCTTTACATTTACTGTATCACTCAAGAAAGGGTGAGAGATACAAGAAGAGTGGATCAAGGCCTTAACAATACATAGAGGTTTAATTGTTAAAGAATCAATTAGTAAAAAGTTTAAAAGGATCACTGATTCACCCCCTCCCCCTCTCCGTGATCACACTGATCCAGGAACTTCAGGAATTTACTGAAAATGTTAATGGAATATTTATTATAATATATAAAACATGAACATTATTTCTATCATTATTGGCCATTATTTTATTTGAATACTCCTTTATATTTTTTTGAGGATTATTTTCAAATAATATGATTTTAAAAAAATTATGTATTTTTTGTTTTAAAAATTCCAATTTCAATGAAAAGTTAATTTCATTTGGATGTTTCCAAGTGTATTTTTAAAATAATTTTATCATTTATAATGACATCTGTTGATATTTTTTTTACTATGGATATTATAAAAGGATATAATAATTATTATTTATATAAATAGTTTATGTTTATAAATTCATGATGTTTATCAATCTTGTTTCACATCGATGAGTTATACCATGATAACATTATTATGAAACTTTTTTCTTTTAACCTAGGTTATACATGATGAAATGTCAAACTGATTATGAAACCTGTCTCTTTTATATATGTTATGTTATTGTTATATATTTATGAAAACCATTTCATTTCTTGGGTTATGATATGATGAATTTTTTATGATCTTTTGTCACATATACTGATGATTTTCATTATGTTATTGGTGGGAATTATATCTCCCGTAAATCAATTGGGTAAGGATTTATATCTCATGAGATACAAATGACTAGAACTGGGTGTGAGACTAGTTTGGTGTATGAGTATTTCTGTTATTATGGTCTTCAAAGTGTTCCATGCCTACTATGATGGTTGGTGGAGTGAACCTGTTCCACTATTACAACCTTAAAAGTGATCATTGACTATTATGTAAATGATTTTCTATGCTTATGTGTATTCTAAAAATCTATTTCATCTAAAAATGTTATGAACTCATGCCTCAATGTCTTTGATTATTTTATGAATCAAGACTTATTATCTTTTTATATATATTCCATGAATCAGTTTTATGATATTCAATAAATATGGTATGGTTTTTCAAATCTCATTGAAATGTTATCATATCCTTATGTTCATGTTATACTTATATATATTCCTTGTTGACCCTTAATGAGAATATTACCTCACCATTTTTTATGTTTCCTTTCCATAAGTTGTGATAAAATGTATTACATGTGATATATTTAGTAAGTATTGCATTTATGAATAACATAGTGGGAGATGTTGTAGTCTACTAGTGAACTAGTTGTTTGTGTTACCATGTTTCCAAAGGCACTATACATTTTTATCCACATTTTTTGTTTCTATATTGTAATGAGTATCATTCAAAAAATATTTAATTTATACGTATGTAAATCCCTTTATTTTTTTTAAAAAAATTGGCTCTCTAACTTAATTCAATAAAAATTTATTTAAGGATGATTAATACCTCCACATAGGTCTTCTAACCATGTTTGCTCTCATAAAATCCATTTTTGGAGTACACACCGCTACTCATGGTGTCTCAAGATCATTTTAACCTCAAATATATACTTTATAAAAAGAAAACTAATGATTATTAATATTATTTGATTCAACATCATTATAGTTATTATATACAAAACCATTATTAAATATCACATTTTAGCTTCTGATGGTCAATTTTTATTATCATCCATGAATTGATACCAAAAATCCTGAACACTATAACAAATAAAAAAACATGATTTTCCAATAGAATGAAGTAAATCCTTTGTATCAAAATATATATGAACATATTACATATATCCAATGAATTTTAAATGATTGATTATTAAATACCTTCCAAACTAGTACTCCTTAGGTAGAATTTCTCCCATTTGAATAGACGAAATTTTGTTGATGAGACATGACATCATGTTCACTACCCATCCCAAAAGTTATTGGGTAACCCTGAGTGAAACCTCATACTCTTTTCATATTAATTCAGGGTATTGTTCATCCTTTCAACTAAATTATAAATTTTTGGTGTACCAGGAAGAGTCTTGTCCCACTAAATTCCTCCACTATCATAGATTTATATGATCTCATTACTATAATATTTGCCACATTTTTTTGATCACATGCATTTTAGCTGTGATAATTACTCATTATCTTCCATAGTCATTAACTTTTGAAACATGTTAATCTCATTAATTTTTCTTGGTAGAAATTAAGTTTATACGTTTTTAGTCATTGATAAATGTTATATAAAATTGTGATCCTTCAGGGGAATATACTCAGGAAGGCCCCTACCATCAGTGTATGCTAGGTCACACTTCTTGGCCTTTAATGTTTTACCTCCTTTTCCAATGGACACCTTATTCCTCTTTTAAAAAAATAAAATCTACACACAATTTGACATCCACCAATTTAAACTCTAGTGAAATTATTTTTTTTCTAGTACCATTATCCCCATCTCACATATGTGGCCTAACATCACCTCTACAGCTATAAATACATGGTATAATTTACTAACGAAAGGATTTCCCTTAATGTTTAAGTCGTGTATTATTATGTACCAATACTTTTTCTATGGGGTATGATAATATATACTTTGGTACTATTCAATACATAACTAGAAAATACGGTACTAAAACACAAATAGTTATGCTAACCAATATGAATATGATTCTCTCTCAGTCGAAGAACATACCACAAAATTTCAAGATTAAGGAAACCCGCACTATAAGTTTTAATCCTTGTATCTCCCTTCAAAACCATCAATAAGATTAATCATAAAAAATATTTAACTTTTAAAAATATCAAAACACATAGTTGTTCGAGAAAACATTCTCCAAATAGGAATTTAAAGATTCTTTTGAGTTTAAAATCTAGTTATTTATTTAACAATCCATGCTCAATAGAAATGCATAATCAATTCCTTACACATTTATTTTAATTTTATTGGTTTTAGGTAGCTTTAATTTTTCTAAATGGACGTTTTTAACATATAATTTCTTACCAAATTTCTATATTGTTATAAAATTCCCCATTTCCATATCTTGAAGCTTTTTCCTTTATTTTTTAAACAACATTAATGATATTATTTCATGTATTTTATTCTTATATCAACATTTTAAACAACACGAGAGAATAATCTTGATTAACTTATAAAAATTTCATCACTGAGGGTCATGTATCACATATCATTTGGAACAAACTATGTATTTTCTAAGGAAATAATTATTACAATGACATTACATTCATAATTTTTAGGCAATGATGATATTATACCTAGACCAAAAACCTCATCAGGAAGCATATTTCCCACGGATTATAATTCAATTTTAATGGTGTTATATTTATTAAAATTATCAACAAAAATCATCCCCTCAATTATATTTTTATGGTGCTAAATTATTTATTATATAATGATTCTCATACATATTCCGATGATATTTAATCTACCCCTCCCTCATATTATCCTCTGTGATATTAAATTCCGTGATTCATTACAATATAGGGTACATCATTCCTATAACCATTAAATTCAGAATATCACCCTATTTATTATATATATGTAATGGGTTTTTAATTATAAGTGGAATGATCAAATTAATTAGATAATAAAATTATTAGATTTATATCTTCCAGAAACACAATTCAGTTCCATCGAAATGATACACCTTCATCATTACTTATTCTAAATCCATATATAATTGTGATAAATCCACACTTGATCTCTAAAAAATAATTTTATAAATGTTTTTGATAAAAATATGGGATAAAAATGTGACAAATTATTCATAGAAAACGAGTAACATGATTAGAACCAAAGGAACAAGAAGAAGATGAAGAATATAGAGGTCTATATAGTTTCTAAAACTATACCTTTACTAACGGAGAAGCACCAATTTAAAAATATTCATGATCAAAACTCCAATGAAAATATAAATGTTTCTCATACCCATAAAAAATTGGCATATGAACTCAAAATTAAATGCATCGTTACATTAACCCTTTTTGATACTAAGATACGAAGTGCAGAGAATGTCCATTATTCTATAATGGAGTATCCATAAATGTCTAATATACTATATTATTAGTGGAAGGATGCTTATATCACTAAAATATTATTTTTATATGGTTTTATAGTATATCTACACTATTAATATCAAATGTTGATGTCACTGATCATATTTTCTAAAGTCTTATCCTACTGTGCAGTGTTAGAAACTAGTGATTATCTCAACATCATCTAGGTATTGGTATATAATAGTAGAATATTTATTTCTCCATGACACCAACATCAATTTATGTTGAGAATAATAATAGGGTATGAATAATAGATAAAATAACAATATGATTAGATATCATAAAAACCAAAAGCACAATTATTCATTATCATAAATCCCTTTTAAAAAATTACTTAAATTACCCCATTTGAACTTGGGAGTTATAAAATAAAGTACAAATCCAATGGCTATTTTAGAAATTATTTGACCAATGGGCCCCATTTATAACTTCTTTTACTTTTAGTGGGCTAAGGAGAACCTCATGCCCCATCCCTTTACCACCATAATTAAGGTGGCCCCATTGAGGTTCTCATCACATTTTACATCGATCGAAAACTCTATCTTTAAAAGATAATTTCAATGAAACTCGCCTTAAGAATTATACAATTGGTCCATTAACTTTAGAGAAACTCACCAAGCAAATAAAATATGTTCAAAAATTATTATAACCAATCTAAATATATAATTTTAATTTCCCTCTATATCTTTTTATTTTAGAACATAGTAATTATCTGATTACCCTTATAAAAATACATATAGGTAAATATAGACCCCATATATAGCTCTCCCCAATAAAGGAAAACCCATAATAATTATAATAAAATCCATATAGATATAAAGTTCAATTTAAGTAGTAAAATAAATTAAATTTCAAATTAATGAAAATAATTAAAAATAAATAAATTAATAATAAACTAATAAAAAATGTATATTAAGGAATATACCCAAATAGGTATCCAATAACTCAAAATGTAATATCCCAAGGCATATATTGATATCAAAAAAAATTATGAAATCTAAATTTAATAAATCATATATAGTAAATGATAAAAGATAATTGAGGAATATAGTGAATAGAATTTTAGTTTAGATTACCTGTCCTCAGTAATGATTAAATCTACACCAAAAATTATAAATTCATAGGCTGAATGATGAAATCACATTAAAAGGAGTGATAGTGACTTCAGAGGGAGTTCAGTTGAATTAAAATGTGGGAGAGGGTAGGTGGGTTTGAGTTTTTAAAATGGAATTAAAATTTTACAATTCTCCCATTAATTTAAAATTTTGATAAATTCATGCTCATGATTCCATAAATGTTCTGGTGGACCTCCACAAAAAAATTGGGTCCAATATTGTAGAAACATAGCTACTTTTCTACCACTATTCCTGAAAAAGACTCCAAACAATGTTTTAATTCTAGGAATTCCACAAAACCCTTCTATTTTCAATTTATCGAATTATTTACCCATTTCTAAACATCGTAATGTCATAATTTACCTTAAAAAGAGTATTTTCACATCCCCAAAATCAATTAAAAATTAAAAATAGTCCAAAATAAAAAATTCAATGTGCCCAAAATTTTCAGGGTTAAACTCACTCGAAATCATTATGATCTAGTTTCAGGATATAAAAATAATAATATCATTCAAATAATTATAAACCATAAATATATTCTTGAATATTATGGTTAAAATTTATAGCAATATGAAATATATTCAATAGTATACATTCAATCATAAACTTGTCTCCCATTTTCCATAATTATTTCACTTCAATATGAACATGATTTATAAGAATAGTAACACCCTAAAATAGTGTATTTTATTTAATTAACATTTATTAAAACATGTTTACTCTGTATGCTTGGAAAAAATACTACTAAAAAATGTTACTCAAAATATTATTTAAAATTATTAAAAATCATTATCATTCATCCTAATCTTACAAAAAATTTCTTTAAATAATTTAAAAAAGTTGAATCAAAATTTTCTTTTTTGTGTTGTCTCAATTTTGTTGAATATAGATAGGTATGGAGATTTTTCATTTTAAGTGGATGTATATTGGTTTTATAATTACTAAATATAATTGTTTTTTAGATATAAAACATATATAATGATAATTCCTTCCTTCCAATATATTTACATTTCTAAAAAATTATCAAAAAATTTGGTGGTTTCCTTCTTTACAAATCTCCCCTTTTTATTCCCATTTTCCTATAATAGATTTTACTCCATATAAGTTATTTTAAATGTAATTTAACCTAACTATCTTCCATTTTTACTTCTTTATTCATAGATGTTCTCTATTTTGTCCAATATAATGTTTTTAATATATATTAATTCCATAAAAAATAAATAAATAAATAAAATGAATTGTATCCACTATAGGTTTTAATTTGTGGATAATATGAAGTCAAAAAACCTGGTTAATCAAGATCATCTAAATTTTTGTTGATATTGCAACACCCAAGACTTTTATGAGAAATATTTTTTTTATGTTATATAAATCATCAAAGGAATATTTCACTACACACAACACTAGCTTGGCTAGCTTTACACGCAACCGCGGCCTTCCTTGATAGATTCAGTCGTATGTAATACCGAGTTACACTAAACAACGATATGCTATTAAAATATTATTAAAACAAGCCGTTATGAAAGGTATTAACCACTTTTTGAAATTTTATAAATTTTATTTTTCAAAATGTACTTAATTTTTGGATTCAGAATATCGAAATTATCCTAGGTATGGAAATAATTTTTGGTGAATAATAACTTTTCACTTTTTTTTACCACGGTTAAAAGTAAATAGGGTAATTAAGGGTAAAAGTGTTATTAATATTACCCTAACACATGTCTTAATTCTATTGGATAAGTGTAATTAGACCCAAAACAACCTTAGGAATAAAATATGACCATTTTGGCCCACTAAGATTAGATTAGGACATTTATTATTAATTTATTTAAGGAAGGGTTAAAATAGTTAAAATCAAAGATTAATAAGTAAATAATTTTTAATATGGGGTTATACATAAGATAAATTATACTATAAATATTGATTAGAAAGATAAAAAATTTCCTACATAATGGTATTTTATTTTTAATTTTTATAAATTAAATAATTTAATTTATTTATGACACAACGATGATGCTGTAATTATCTTATTAATGAAATATTGACCAAATTGATGTTATAAATACCCAAATAAATGTAATTTGAGACTTTTTATGAATTATACTAATTTTATAGGTTAATATGACATGTTATTATTGATTTAATAAACTTTTTTCTAACTAATAATTCTGTTATGATTTTCACAAAAATCAATTACTAAATAGTGTCAAAATTTACATAAAATAGTTTTTAAAACAAATATTATATTATCAATTGTTATTTTATTTCAAAAAATATATGGTTCGGAAAAATGACTTAGATAAGGTTATATATATTAATAATAAACAACTTGGGGTTCTTTTGGCTTGATATAGTATGTTTATTAACCTTATAGTGGAAGAAAACAAGAAGACACGGTTAAAGTTAAATGATCCAACTTAAAGTTAAATCTAAATGATAAGGTTAAAATTGATACCTAAACCTGTATAAATTCTATTTTATGAAATTATTTAGACCCATAACCACATTATATTCTAAATATACCAATTTGGAGCTATTAAAAACCGAATTTGACTTTATAATAAATTAATATTTTTAGTTCTTCCAAAGGCGCCCCTCTCCTCCCTTATAAAAGGGAACCTCCTCCCTCTCTTCCTCACACCAAATTGAGCCTTCATGATCGGCCACCCCCTGAAAATTTCTCCTATACACTTCCCTAGAGACATCCTAGAGGTCCTGGTCTTCTTCAAAGACCATGTTTAGTGCCCTAAAAGGAAGTCTCAAAGAAGCGCTTCAAAGAAGAGGTAATGTCCGTTACCAATTCTTTCATCTTTATTTCTTCTTCCACTTATTCTTATTTAGTTGTTTCATTATGAAGTAATAACAAAAGTGTCACTAATATACTGATATGTTATTATAATTATGAAACAAACCTATTTTGCCATCTATCCATCCTACGGAAAATGAAATCACCGCGCGTGCGTACGTACGGAATACCGTCTCTACGCCGTGGTGTAATCTATTTTCCACCACCACCTTACTTGGATTGGTATAATGATGTAAATAATGACTATATATGATTATTGTAATGTTATATTTATTCTGAAGTAGTATATATACACTCCAATACAATTACACAATCATGGGAACGATATCATCGCTCGTGCGTACGTACAGAATACCGTCTCCACGATGTGATGCGGCTCATTCTACATGATCATCATTGCATAATGATTATATAAATGAATTGAATGAATGAATATGATATATATTTCACTAATTCCATTATTTTAATGAGGTATCTATAACCTAAAGAGAATAATAAGAATTTATTCGACAAAACACGCATAAGAACAAAAAGTAATAAATACCCGAATAACAAGTAGTAATGAAATATTAATAATAAGAAGCTAATAATATGACAATATATGATATCATAACAATAATTATGATTCTTGAATAAGTCAATAACATTATTTAAATCATTATACAGGAGGTTTGGATACTTACAAAGCAAATCAGACCTAAGGTAAGGGAAAATCTCGCAATCTCAATTTTTATCCGAGATTGTTTATACAACAGAATTTACTGGGGAATATTTATCATCCACATCCATGTTTCCTCAATATGTAATATTTATATCCTTCTACAAATTTTTATCCAATTTTACCCTTCATTGAATTTTTAGTAAAAGATATGAAGGGAATATTTTGTGGTTTTTCGTATGAGGTACTTTTTGACTTTTCCGACATAAGTACGAGAAGAATGTTTTTTTAACTTATACGGCATGAATGGATTTTTAAGAAACATTATTTCCAAGAAGATTCCTTTAAATTTTTTCAAGTTTATTTTTAATCAACTTCTTTTAGTTTCAAATTTGTTGACATGTTAAGAAAGGAAAAATGTTTTTGAAGTAGAAAGGACATTTTCCTCAAGAATGGAGTTCAAGTGTTTTATCAAAATTATTTTCCATATAAGATAATATAGGGTTCTGTTTCTATACATATTATTACATTTATTTTATTATGTTGTGATGGAATTATTTTTTTTAATTATTTTATCTTATATAAATTTTTTTATGATGTCATGTTGTTAAGAATCCCATTTTTATTACATGGGTTATGCAATGATGTATGATTTATGATTTTGTTGCACACATAAGTATGGTATCATTATGAGATGGGTGGGACCTATATCTCCCTCCAATGCATTGGGTAATGACTTTATATCTCATGAGATAGACATGGCTGGAACGGTAGGTCATACCAGTTTAGTGAAACATGACTGAAACGAGGAATGAACTCGGTTCAGAAATGGACTTTGTCCATTAAGATAGTCTTGGCAATGAGTCTTGACTAATAAGAAATGATTCTATATGATTATGTGTGTATGACACAATGTTTCATGTTTTATGTTATGATTATTGGGATTTAATTTCACTACTATGAATTATCCCATGTTATGAAATTATGCTCTCTTTTGCAGGTTAAGATTTCCAATATGTTAGGTTCTTATGAATATGATGTGATTGATATTTCTTTTTTTACCCTTACAGAGAATTTGAGCTCACCCTTTTGTATGTTTTCTTTCCCCAGGCCAGGAAGAATGTTATTAAGTATGATATGCCAAAAGGGACTATAGATATGATGAAATAAATGGGAGATAGTGTAGACGCTTTATGAACCAGTTGTTTATGTCTCCCAGTTTCTAAATACACTGTACCTATACGGTCCTTTCGTGGTTTTGTTATATGTTTTAATATGTATGCTTCAATTTTGAAGTATTAACAATGTATCTAATGTGTGGGTCATTATAGTTGGTATTAGAGTAAAGGTATAGTCAACCTTTGGAAACTAGGATGTTAAAGCCTTAGTAAGAACCCTAAGGATAAGTCTAAGCATAGAACACAATCTTAGTGTTTTAGAAATGGCCATGAATAACCTAGGATAAGACCTTAAGTGTGAAATTTTATTCTTGATTATGTGGTTTTCCTATTATAATTAGTGTTTCTCACACTATTATTCTTGGTTTTAGTCAATGGCTGGAACCCGAAGGAACTGTGTAAATGCGGAATGCGACGAGAAATGAAATGATTGTCCCCCTGAGCAACCAAACGTTATGGGAGGTGGAATGAAAAATCTTGTAGCCATGCTCGCACAACTTTCTCAAGCTATAAATCATGCAGGACTTCCAAACTAGAAAAGGAAGGAGCAACATTCTGTTGAATCCTTCATGAGGCAGCGCCCGCCTTCATTCAGCGGGTCTACTGATCCATTTGTTGCTGAACAATGGATTAGTACTACTGAAAAGATATTTTTAGTTCTTCAATGTTCTGAACATGATAAAGTCATCCTAGTAGTGTATTGTTTGGAAGGAGATGCTGATCAATGATGGAATCTTATTAAGAATACGAGGCAAAGGGATGAAATTGAGTCCATGGAATGGGACGAGTTCAAGAACTTATTTTTCAATAAGTACTTCCCTCATATTCTCCGAACAAAGATAGAGAAGTAGATTCTTGAACTAAAGCAAAAGGATGATGTATCTGTTGGTACCTATGAGGAAAATTTTACAAGACTTTCAAGGTATGCTTCTGGTATTATTATCTAACATGGGGGTAAGTTCGATCGATTCTTTAGTGGCTTAAAACCAAGACTTAGAAGGGCCTTAGCCATAATGGACTTCAATAGCTATGAGGAAATCGTTCGATGTGCTCTCAAAGTTGAGATGGAGATTGGAGTAACCCATCAGTCATATGGGTTGGATAAGAAGAGGAAAATTGAATTCAAACGAAAATCTAAAGAGCACACTGAAAAGAAGATGATCTTTCCCTTATGCTCAATGTGTGGAAAGAAACATGGTGGGAGTTTTTTTAAAGGGACAAGTAAATGTTTCAAATGTGGAAAGGAAGATCATCGATCATTTGAATGCCGCAATGATGCTAGGAAGATGTCTAATGATGCAAACAAAGGAAGGGACACACAGAATGAACCTATTACACTTAAATGTTTCATGTGAAAGGAGATGGGGCATTATTTCAATCAATGCCAAAATCAAAGTGTTGATGATGATGGTCGATGTCAACAAACTCTTAAGGCTAAAGACAAAGGAAAGCCACATGAGATTTCTATCAGCGATGTGGAGTACGATAATGATGTGGTGAAAGGTACACATACCATCCACTCTAAAGTAGAAAATGTTTTATTTGATTCTGGATCCACCCACTCTTTTATTTCTGAAGATTTTTCTAAGGGTATCACCGTATTACCTCAACAATTAGATGTTGAGTTAGCTGCGACAACACCTAATGTAACAACAGTCGCACCAAAAGTTTGTAATTCTTCCCTGATTGATGTTTGTGGGAAAGTGCTTCCTGAAAATCTTGTGATCCTTCCTATAGTTGAATTTGATGTGATTCTTGGCATGGATTGGCTTTCTTTATATAGAGCTCATATCAATTTCCAAAGAAGGGAAGTCACATTTCATATTCCAGATCAATCTATGATCGTCTATCGATGCAGGGATGAACAAAACCTTCCAGTGGAAATTTATTCTATATTATGGGTCTTGATTCCACTAAATGAGTGTTATTTATCTCAAATGGTTGCTGAGAAACTCATGATTAAGAATATTCCCATTGTACGAGAGTTTGATGATGTCTTTCTGGAGGAATTGTCGGGTCTTCAACCAAATCGGGAAGTTGAGTTTTCAATAGAACTCATACCGGGTGCTTTGCCTATTTCAGAGACACCATATAGAATGGCCCCAATTGAGTTGCAAGAATTGAAGAATCAAATCCAAGAGAATCTTGAAAAGGGATTCATACGCCCTAGTGCGTCACCTTAGGGAGCACCTGTTCTGTTTGTTAAGATGAAAGATGGATCAATGAGACTCTGCATTGATTATCGAGAACTTAACAAGATCACTATCAAGAAAAAATATCCCCTCCCATGCATTAATGACCTATTTGACCAACTACATGGATCTCAATACTTTTCCAAGATTGATCTTCGTTCAGGGTATCATCAATTAAGGGTCAAAAGGGAGGATATACCAAAGATGGCTTTCCGTACAAGGTATGGACACTATGAATTTATAGTGATGCCATTTGGTCTTACTAATGCCCCTTCTATCTTCATGGATCTGATGAATAGAGACTTTAGAGACTATCTTGATCAGTTTGTGGTAGTCTTTATAGACGATATTCTTGTATATTCAAAGAGCAAGGAAGAACAGGAAGATCACTTGAGAATTATATTGAAGACCCTGAGAAAGGATAAGCTTTATGCCAAATTTACCAAGTGTGAATTTTGGCTTCAAAATGTTTCGTTTTTGGGTCACATAATCTCAAAAGAGGGGATATTTGTGGATCCAGCAAAAACAGAGGTTATTGAAAGATGGTTGAGACCAACAACAGTAACTGAGATCCGATGTTTTCTTGGTTTGGCTGGATATTATTGATGTTTTGTGAAAGATTTTTCACGATTATCTAATCCACTCACCAGGTTGACTCGAAAAGGAGTTAAGTTTGTTTGGACGGGGGAATGTGAAGAGAATTTCAAGGAGTTGAATAGAAGGTTATCTAGTGCCCCTGTGCTCACACTGACTTGTAGTGGAGAATGGTTTGTGATCTACCGTGATGCATCCAAGAAGGGGTTGGGATGTGTTCTCATGAAAAATGATATGGTGATTGCTTATGCCTCACGACAGTTAAAAATCCATGAGAAAAACTACCCAACTCATGATTTGGAGTTAGCTGCGGTAATATTTGAATTAAAAATTTGGAGGCATTATCTTTATGGAGAAAGGTGTGATATTTATACTGATCATAAAAGTTTAAAGTATATTTTCACACAAAAGGAGCTGAATATTCACCAAAGAAGATGGTTGCAGCTGATTAAGGATTATAACTGCACAATTCATTACCACCCTGGGAAAGCAAACAAGGTGGCAGATGCATTGAGTCGACAAGACCATGCCAGTTTATCCATGATGAGGATCACAAAAGATCCAATATTTATGGATTTTCAAAGGATGGATCTTGGAATTATAATGGAAAGGGAAAAAGCGTATCTTTCTCAAATGAATGTTCAACCATCTATACATGTGAAGATTAAAGAGGCACAGAAAGAAGATGTAGAGTTACAAAAGAAGGTGAGAAATATTCCTGAATTCAACCTTGATAGTGATGAGAGAATAAAGTTCAGGAATCGGGTTTGTGTTCCTCCCATCCCCGAATTAAATAAGGAGCTGCTGGATGAGGCTCACAGTTCTTCCTTCTCTATTCATCCTGGAAGCACGGAGATGTATAGAGACCTAAAAGAGTACTTCATGGTGGGATGGCATGAAAAGAGATGTTGCTAAATATGTCTCTCGATTCTTGGTTTGTCAGCAAGTTAAAGCTGAGAGACAGAAGTCTAAGGGGATGTTACAACCATTAACCATACCCGAATGGAAATGGGAAAACATCACTATGGACTTTGTCACAGGACTTCCTAAAACATCCAAAGGCAATAATGCTATCTGGGTCATTGTTGATCGTCTTACAATGTCTACACACTTCATTGCTATTAGAGAGGATTTTTCTCTGGATCAGATTTCCAGGATATATGTAAAGGAAGTGGTAAGATTTCATGGTATACCACTTTCTATTATATCTGATCGAGATCCGAGATTTACCTCGATTTCTGGCGAAGTCTTCAGCATACTCTGGATACAGAGTTGAGTTTCAGCACTGCTTATCTTCCTCAGACAGACGGTCAGTCTGAGAGAACAATTCAAACTCTAGAAGATATGTTGAGAGCTTGCTCTTTGGATTTCAAAGGTGGTTGGGATCAACACCTACCTTTGGTGAAATTTTATTATAATAATAGCTTTCACTCCAGTATTCAGATGGATTCTTATGAAGCTCTCTATTGAAAGAAATGCAGGACTCCAACTTGCTGGGATGAAGTTGGGGAAAGAAAGCTATTAGGACCTGATCATGTTGACGAGATGGCAGAAAAGGTCTGATCTATTCACCAATACATAAGATCAGCACAGAGTCGACCGAAAATTTATGCCGAAAACCGATGAAAAGACCTAGAGTTTGAAGTGGGTGATAAAGTGTTCTTACAAATATCTCCCTGGAAGAGGGTCATGTGATTTGGAAAGAAGGGGAAGTTGTGCCCTAGATATATCGGTCCTTTTGAAATACTGGATCATGTAAGAAAGCTAGATTACCGATTGGTTCTTACACCAAATCTCTCTCAAGTTCATGATGTGTTCCATGTATCTCTCCTGAGAAAGTACATACCTGATCCTTCACATGTACTCCGCTCAGAAGTTGTACCACTGGAGAAAGATCTTTCTTATGAAGAACAACCGATAGAGATTTTGGATTGTAGCGAAAAAGTCCTAAGAAACAAGACCACTAGATTGGTGAAAGTTTTATGGAGGAACCACCAATTAGAAGAACCTACATGGGAGCTTGATGATATGATGAGGGAGAGGTATCCTTATCGTTTTGTTACAAAGTGACGAATTTCGAGGGCGAAATTGATTTTAAGGGGGGTAGAATGTTACACCCTAGACTTTTATGTGAAATATTTTGTTTTTATGTTATATAAATCATAAAAGGAATCTTTCACTACACACAACACTATCTTGGGTTGCTTTACACGCAACCGCGGCCTTCCTCGATAGCTTGCGTCGTACGCAGTACCGAGTTTCACTAGACAACGATATGCTATTAAAATATTATTAAAACTAGACGTTATGAATAGTAATAACCACTTTTCAAAATTTTGTAAATATTATTTTTAAAAATGGACTTTATTTTTGGATTCAGAATATCGAAATTAGCCAAGGGTGAAATTTTGGTATTTTTCTGGAAACATTCAATTTTTGATGAATAGTGAAACCACTAAGTGGTAGTTAAAAAAACTGAATTTTTCATAGAACTTAATTTTACCGCTTCTGTGAGTGGAATTTCGAAAATCCTAGAGACACGGTTAATATCAAGGACTAAAATGTGGTTCAATGAGATGAAAATAATATTTGGTGAATAGTAACTTTTTACCTTTTTTCCACGGTTAAAAGTAAATAGGGTAATTAAGTATAAAAGTGTTATTAATATTACCATAACACATGTCCTAATTCAATTGGATAAGTGTAATTCGACCAAAAACAACCTTAGAAATAAAATATGACCATTTAGGCCCACTTGGATTAGATTAGGAGATTTATTATTAATTTATTTAAAGAAGGGTTAAAATAGTTAAAATCAAAGTTTAATAAGTAAATAATTTTTAATATGGGGTTATACATAAGTTAAATTAGACTATAAATATTCATTAGAAAGATAAAAAACTTTCCTACATAATGGTATTTTATTTGTAATTTTTAGACATTAAATAATTTAATTTATTTATGACACAATGATGATGCCGTAATTATCTTATTAATAAAATATTGACATAATTGATGTTATAAATACCCAAATAAATGTAATTTGAGACTTTTTATGAATTATACTAATTTTATAGGTTAATATGACATGTTAGTATTGATTTAATTAACTTTTTTATAACTAATCATTCTGTTATGAGTTTCACAAAAATAAATTACTAAATAGTGTCAAAATTGACATAAAATAGTTTTTAGAACAAATATTATATTATTAATTGTTATTTTATTCCTAAAAATCTGCGGTTCGGCAAAATGACTTATATAAGGTTATATATATTAATAATAAACAACTTGGGATTCGTTTAGCTTGATATAGTATGTTTATTAACCTTATAGTGTAAGAAAACAAGAAGACACGGTAAAATTTAAATTATCTAACTTAAATTTAAATCTAAATGATAAGGTTATAATTGATACCTAAACATGTCTAAATTATCTTTTATGAGAGAATTTCGACCCATAACCACCTTATATTCGAAATATATCAATTTAGAGCTATTAAAAACCGAAATTGACTTTATAATAAAATAATATTTTTTGTTATTCCAAAGGTGCCCCTCTCCTCCCTTATAAAAGGGAACCTCATCCCTCTCTTCCTCACACCACTTTGAGCCTTAATGCTCGGACAACCCCTGACAATTTCTCCTCTCCACTTCCCTAGAGACATCCTAGAGATCCTGGTTATCTTCAAAGTCCATGTTTAGTGCCCTAAAAGGAAGTCTCAAAGAAGCGCTTCAAAGAAGAGGTAATGTCCGTTACTGATTCTTTCATCTTTATTTGTTCTTCCACTTCTTCTTATTTAGTTGTTTCATTATGAAGTAATAAAATCAGTATCACTAATATACTGATATGTTATTATAATTTTGAAACAACCCTATTTCACCATCTATCCATCCTACGGAAAACGAAAGCACCGCGCGTGCGTACGTACGGAATACCGTCTCCATGCCGTGGTGTAATCTATTTTCCACCACCAACTTACTTGGATGGGTATAATGATGTAAATAATGACTATATATGATTATTTTAAAGTGATATTTATTCTGAAATATTATATATACACTCCAATACAATTCCACAATCATGGGAACGATATCATCGCTCGTGCGTACGTACGGAATACCGTCTCCACGATGTGATGCGACTCGTTCTACATGATCTTAATTGCATAATTCTTATTTATATGAATTTAATGAATGAATGTGATATATATTACACTAATACCATTCTGGAAATGAGGTATCTATAACCTAAAGAGAAGAATACAGATTTATTTGACAAAACACGCAAAAGAACAAAAATTTATAAACACCCGAATAACAAGTAGTAATGAAATATTACTAATAAGAAGCTAAGAATATGACCATATATGATATCATAACAATATTTATGATACTGGAATAAGTCAATAACATTATTTGAATCATTATACAGGAGGTTCGGACCCTTATGAAGCAAATCGGACCTAAGGTAAGGGAAAATCTCGCAATCTCAATTTTTATCCGAGATTGTTTATACTTCAGAATTTACTGGGGAATATTTATCATCCACATCCATGTTTCCTCAATATGTAATATTTATATCCTTCTACAATATTTTATATCCAATATTACCCTTCGGTGAGTTTTTAGTAAAAGATATGAAAGGAATCTTTTGTCGTTTTTCGTACGAGGTACTTTTTGACTTTTCCGACAAAAGTACGAGAAGAATGTTTTTTTAACTTATACGACATGAATGGATTTTTAAAAATCATTATTTCCAAGAAGCTTCCTCTAAAAGTTTTCAAGTTTATTTTTAATCGTATTCTTTTAGTTTAAAATTTTATGACATGTTAAGAAAGGAAAAATGTTTTTGATGTAGAAAGGATATTTTTCTAAAGGATAGAGTTCAGGTGTTTTATCAAAATTATTTTCCATATAAGATAATATAGGGTTATGTTTCTATCCCTATTATTAAATTTATTTGATGATGTTGTGATGGAATTATTTTTACGAATTCCTTTATCTTATATAAATTTTTTTATGATGTCATGTTGTTTAAGAATCCCATTTTTATTACATGGGTTATGCAATGATGTATGATTTATGATTTTGTGGCACACATAAGAAAGGTATAATTATGAGACGGGTGGGACCTATATCTCCCTCAAATGCATTGGGTAAAGATTTTATATCTCATGAGATAGACATGGCTGGAACTGTAGGTTATACCGGTTCAGTGAAACATGACTGAAACGAGGAGTGAACTCGGTTCAGAAATGGACTTTGTCCACTAAGATAGTATTGAAAATGAGTCTTCACTAATAAGAAATGATTCTATATTATTATGTGTAAATTCCACAAAGTTTCATGTTTTAAGTTATGATTATTGGGATTTCATTTCACTACTATGAATTATCCCATGTTATGAAATTATGCACTTTTTTGCAGGTTAAGATTTCCAAGATGTTAGGTTATTATGAATATGATGTGATTGATATTTCTTTTGTTTACCCTTACTGAGCATTTGAGATCACCCTTTTGTATTTTTTCTTTCCCCAGGTTAGGAAGAAGGTTATTAAGTAAGATATTCCAAAAGGGACTATAGATATGATGAAATAAATGGGAGATAGTGTAGACACTTTATTAACCAGTTATTTATGTTTCCCAGTTTCTAAAGACACTATACCTATACGGTCTTTTTGTGGTTTTGTTATATGTTGTAATAAGTATGCTTCAATTTTGAAGTATTAATAATGTATGTAAAGTATGGGTCGTTATAGATATTCTACTAGATCAATGTAAATTTAAACTACTCAGATGATTTCATTAACTTATAATGTTTCTTATATTTAATTACTATAATGGAGTTTAGTAAAAATAATTATAATCTCAATGAATTTTCATATGGAAACCATAATTAGTTCGTGGATTCTATCATATATTATTGTATATGAAATAATTTTTTATTTGGTGATTATTTGAAAAAAAAATCTGATTAAATTTTCTAAAAATAATCTATGTGTTTAGAATGTTTTATGAAATCTTTTTATAATTAAAATATTAATAGTCATGGATTATGTTTTCGAAAAATAATATTTTTATTATAAAAATATCTCTTGCTTGTATGTTTTGATTTTCATAATTAATTTTTTCTCTGAGGTTTAAAAAATATTTATTCTGATATTTAAATTATTGAAACTAATTAGATGTATCCTTGTAATAACATATGTTTTTTAAAATGAGGATTTAAATAAATATTTATCAAAAAATAAAAATATGAATGTTGATGATCCCTACACTAGATCTCATTATTTAAAATAGTCAAAAAGGGAAAACCATATATTTGTTTCATTGTGATCACTATATATAACGACCCATACTTTACATACATTGTTAATACTTCAAAATTGAATCACACTTATTACAACATATGACAAAACCACAAAGAACCGTATAGGTATAGTGTCTTTAGAAACTGGGAAACATAAACAACTGGTTCATAAATCTTCTACAGTGTCTCCCATTTATTTCATCATATCTAGGGTCCCTTTTATCATATTCTACTTAATATCCATCTTCCTGACCTGGGGAAAAGAAAACATAAAAAATGGGTGAGCTCAAATGCTCAGCAAGGGCAAATAAAGGAAATAAAAATCATATCATATCTTTTTGAAAATCATAACCTGCAAAAGAGATCATAATTTCTTAACATGGAATAAATCATAGAAGTGAAAATGAGATCCCCATAATCATAACATAAAACTTGAAACTTTGTGGCATGCACACATAATCATGGAAAATCATTTCTTCTTAGTCATGACTCATTGCCAAGACTATCTTAGTAGACAAAGTCCATTTCTGAACCGAGTTCACTCCTCATTTCAGTCCTGTATCACTAAACAGAAATAACCTTCCGTTCCAGCCATGTCTATCTCATGAGATATAAATCTTTACCCAACGCATTAGAGGTAGATATAGGTCCCACCCATCTTATAATGAATCCTTTCTTATGTGTGCCACATAATCATAAATCATACATCATTTCATAACACAGGTAACAAAAATGGGATTCTTGAAACATCATGACATCATAAAAAAAATCATATAAGGTAAATAACTTTATAAAAATAATTTCCTCAAAACATAATCAAATCAATGTAATAATAGGGATAAAAACAGAACCCTATATTATCTTAGATGGAAAATAATTTTTATAAAACATTTGAACTCCATTCTTGAGGAAAATATCTTTTCTACTTCAAGTACATTTTTCCTCTCTTAACATGTCATACAATTTTAATATAAAAGAAGTTGATTAAAAATAATCTTGAAAACTTTTAAAATAAGCTTCTTGGAAATAATTTTTTAAAAATCCATTCATTCCGTATAAGTTAAAAAAAACATTCTTCTCGTACTTTTGTCGGAAAAGTCAAAAAGTACCTCGTACAAAAAACGCCAAAAGATTCCTTTCATATCTTTTACTATAATCTCACCGAAGGGTAAAATTTGATATAAAATATTGTAGAATGATATAAATATTACATATTGGGGAAACATGGATGTGGATGATAAAATACACCCCCGTAAATACCAAAGCATAAACAATCTTGGATTAAATGAGATTGTGACATTTCCCTTACCTTAGGTCCGATTTTCTTTGTACGTGTCCGAAGCTTCTGTATAATGGTTTAAATAATGTTATTGAATTATTACAGAATCATACATATTGATATTATATCATATATGGTCATATTCTTAGCTTCTTATTAGTAATATTTCATTGTTACTTGTTACTCGGGTCTTTATTGCCTTTTGTTCTTATGCGTGTTTTGCCGAATAAATTCTTATTCTTCTTTTAAGGTTATAGATACCTTATATCTAGAATGTTATTAGTGTAAAATATATCATATTTATTCATTCAATTCATTTATATAATTACTATGTAATGATGATCATGTAGAACGAGTCGCATCACATCGTGGAGACGGTATTCCGTACGTACGCACGAGCGATGATATTATTCCCATGATCGTGGAATTATATTTAAGTGTATTTATACTATTTTAGTATCAATATTACTTTATAATAATCATATATAGTTACTCATTACACCATTATACCCATCCTTGTAAGGTGATGGTGGAAAATAGATTACACCACGGCGTGGAGACGGTATTCCGTACGTACGCACGCGCAGTGATTTCATTTTTCCGTAGGATGGATAGAAGGTGAATTAGGGTTGTTTAATATTTATAATAACATATCAGTATGTATGTAATACTGATGTTATTACTTTATCATTAAACAACTAAAGAAGAAGAAGTTTAAGAAGAAAGAAATCGAACAGATCGGTAATGGATATTACCTCTTCTTTGAAACGCCTCTTTGAATCCTCCACTTAGGGAACTAATACTGGGCTTTGAAGAAGACCAGGACCTCTAGGATTATTCTAGGGAAGTGGAGAAGGGATTTTGGCAGGGTTTTTCCGAGATTGAGTGCTCAAATTGGTGTGAGGAGGAGGAGGATGAGGTGCCCTTTTATAAGGGAGGAGAGGGGCACCTTAGGAATATCTCAAAATATTATTTTATATTAAAGTCAAAATCGGTTTATAATAGTTCCAAAGGGTATTATTTCGAAGGTAAAGTGGGGATGGGTCGAAATAATATCAACCAATAGGATTTAGACAAGTTTAGGTTATTATTTTAACCTTATCAATTAGATTTAACTCTAAGTTAAATTATTTAACTTTTAACGTGACTTATTGTTTTCTTACACTATATGGTTAGTACACTTACTATAACATGCCAAACGAACCCCAAGTTGTTTATTATTAATATATATATCCTTATCTAAGTCATTTGGCCGAACCTTAGATTTTTAGGAATAAAATAACAATTAATAATATAATATTTGATTTAAAAACTATTTTGTGTCAATTTTGCACTATTTGATATATGATTTTTGTGAAAGTCATAAAAATATTATATGTTCGAACCAAGTTGATTATATCAACAATAATATATGATATTAACCTAGAAAATTAGTGGAATTCATAAAAAGTCTCAAATTACATTTATTTGAGCATTTATAACATCAATTATGTTAACATTTCTTTAAAAGGGTAATTACTACATCATCGTTGTGTCATAAATAAATTAATTTATTTAATGTCTAAAGATTATAAATAAAATATCATTATGTAGGAATTTTTTTTAGATTTATAATGAATATTTATAGATGAATTTATCTTATGTATAACCCCATATTAAAAATGTTTTAGTTATTAAACTTTGATTTTAACTATTTTAACTATTCATTAAATAAAATAATATTAAATGTCATAATCTAATCCAAGTGGACCTAAATGGTCATATTATATTCATAAGGTTGTTTTTGGTCGAATTACACTTATCCAATAGAATTAGTACATGTGTTAGGGTAATAGTAATATCATATTTACCCTTAGTTACTCTATTTACTATTAACCACGGTAAAAAAAGTAAAAGGTTACTATTCACCAAAAAATTATTTTTACCTCATTGAACCACATTTTACTTACTGATATCAACCATGTCTGTCGGATTTTCGAAATTCCATTCACAGAAGCGGTAAAATTATGTTTTATGCAAAATTTAGTTTTTAACCTACCACTTAGTGGTTTCACTATTCATAAAAAATTGAAAGTTTTCAGAAAAATACCAAAATTTCACCCTAGGCTAATTTTGGTATTCCAAATCCAAAAATGAGGTCCATTTTGAAAGATAAAATTTCAAAAAGTGGTTATTACTATTCATAACGGCTATTTTAAATAATATTTTAATAGCATATCGTCGTTTAGTGAAACTCGGTATTGCGTACAACGCAAGCTATCGAGGAAGGTCGCGATTGCGTGTAAAGTAAGACAAGCTAGTGTGTAGTGAAAGATTCCTTTGATAAAAACAAAATATTACTCATAAAAATCTCGGGTGTTACATTCTACCCCCTTTAAAAAGAATTTCGCCCTCGAAATTTGTCACTTTGTAACAAACAGATGAGGATACTTCTCCCTCATCATATCCTCAAGCTCCCATGTAGCTTCTTCAAGTTGGTGGTTCCTCCATAAAACTTTCACCAATCGAGTGGTCTTGTTTCGTAGGACTTTTTCGCTACGATCCAGAATCTCTATCAGTTGTTCTTCATAAGAAAGATCTTGCTCCAGTGGTACAACTTCTGAGCTGAGTACATGTGAAGGATCAGGTATGTACTTTCTCAGGAGAGATACATGGAACACATCGTGAACTAGAGAGAGATTTAGTGGAAGAGCCAATCGGTAAGCTACCTTTCCAACATGATCCAGTATTTCGAAAGGACAGATATATCTAGGGCTCAAATTCCCCTTCTTTCCAAATCTCATAACCCTATTCCAGGGAGATATTCGTAAGAACATTTATCACCCACTTCAAACTCTAGGTCTTTTCTTCGGTTGTCGGCATAACTTTTCTGTCGACTCTGATATTCTCTTATGTGTTGTTGAATAAATCTGACCTTTTCTGCCATTTCATCAACGAGATCAGGTCCTAATATCTTTCTTTCCCCAACTTCATCCCAGCAAGTTGGAGTCCTGCATTTCTTACCATAGAGAGCTTCATAAGGATCCATCTGAATACTGGAGTGAAAGCTATTATTATAAGAAAATTCCACCAAAGGTAGGTGTTGATCCCAACCTCCTTTGAAATCCATAGAGCAAGATCTCAACATATCTTCTAGGGTTTGAATTGTTCTCTCAGACTGACCATCTGTCTGAGGATGATAAGCAGTGCTGAAACTCAACTCTGTATCCAGATTATGCTGAAGACTTTGCCAGAACTTCGAGGTAAATCTCGGATCCCGATCAGATATAATAGAAAGTGGTACTCCATGAAATCTTACCACTTCCATTACATATATCTTGGAAAGCTGATCTAGAGAGAAATCCTCTCTAATAGCAATGAAGTGTGCAGACTTTGTAAGACGATCAACTATGACCCAGATAGCATTAGTGCCTTTGGATGTTTTAGTAAGTCCTGTGACAAAGTCCATAGTGATGTTTTCCCATTTCCATTCGGGCATGGGTAATGGTTGTAACATCTCCTTAGACTTCTATCTCTCAGCTTTAACTTGTTGACAAACCAAGAATCAAGAGACATATTCAGCAACATCTCTTTTCATGCCATCCCACCAGAAGTACTCTTTCAGGTCCCTATACATCTTCGTGCTTCCAGGATGAATAGAGAATGAAGAACTATGAGCCTCATCCAGCAGATCCTTCTTTAATTCGGGGATGGGAGGAACACAAAACCGATTCCTGAACTTTATTATCCCATCATAATCAAGGTTGAATTCAGGAAAATTTCTCACCTTCTTTTGTAACTCGACATCTTCTTTCTGTGCCTCTTTAATCTTAACATGCATAGATGGTTGAACATTCATTTGAGAAAGATAATATTTTTCCCCTTCCATTATAATTCCAAGATCCATCCTTTGTAAATCCATAAATATTGGATCTTTTGTGATCCTTATCATGGATAAACTAGCATGGTCTTGTCGACTTAATGCATCTGCCACCTTGTTTTCTTTCCAGGGTGGTAATGGATTGAGCAGTCATAATCCTTAATCAGCTCCAACCATCTTCTTTGATGCATATTCAGCTCCTTTTGTGTGAAAATATACTTTAAACTTTTATGATCAGTATAAATATCACACCTTTCACCATAATGGTAATGCCTCCAAATCATTAATGCAAAGATTACCGCAGCTAACTCCAAATCATGTGTTGGGTAATTTTGCTCATGGATTTTCAACTGTCATGAGGCATAAGCTATCACCATATCATTTTGCATAAGAACACACCCCAATCCCTTCTTGGATGCATCACTGTAGATCACAAACCTTTCTCCACTACAAGGCAGTGTGAGCACAGGTGCACTGGATAACCTTCTTTTCAACTCCTTGAAATTCTCTTCACATTCCTCTGTCCAAACAAACTTAACTCTTTTCCGAGTCAACTTGGTGAGTGATTTAGATAATCGTGAAAAATCATTTACAAAACGTCGATAATATCCAGCCAAACCAAGAAAACTTCGGATCTCAGTTACTGTTGTTGGTCTCGACCATCTTTCGATAACCGCTGTTTTTTCTGGATCAACAAATATCCCCTCTTTTGATATTATGTGACCCAAAAATTCAACTTTTTGATGCCAAAATTCACACTTGGTAAATTTGGCATAAAGCTTCTCCTTTCTCAGGGTCTTCAATATAATTCTCAAGTGATCTTCATTCTCTTCCTTGATCTTTGAATAGACAAGAATATAGTCTATAAAGACTACCACAAATTGATCAAGATAGTCTCTAAAGACTATATTCATTAGATCCATGAAGATAGCAGGGGCATTAGTAAGACCAAATGGCATCACTATAAATTCATAGTGTCCATACCTTGTACGAAAAGCCGTCTTTGGTATATCCTCCCTTTTGACCCTTAATTGATGATACCCAGAACGAAGATCAATCTTGGAAAAGTATTGAGCTCCGTGTAGTTGGTCAAATAAGTCATCAATGCGTGGGAGAGGATATTTTTTCTTGATAGTGATCTTGTTAAGATCTTGATAATCAATGCAGAGTCTCATTGATCCATCTTTCTTCTTAACAAATAGAACAGGTGCTCCCCAAGGTGACACACTAGGGCGTATGAATCCCTTATCAATATTCTCTTGGAGTTGCTTCTTCAAATCCTGCAACTCAATTGGGGCCATTCGATAAGGTGTCTTTGAAATAGGCAAAGCACCCGGTACGAGTTCTATTGAAAACTCAACTTCACGATTTGGTGGAAGACCCGGTAATTACTTCGGAAAGACATCATCAAACTCCCGTACGATGGGCATATTCTTAATCGCGAGTTTCTCACCAACCATTTGAGATAAATAACCTTCATTTAGTGGAATCAATACCCATAAAATGGAAGAAATTTCCACTGGAAGGTTATGTTCATCCTTGCATTGATAGACGATCATATATTGATCTGGAATATGAAATGTGACTTCCCTTCTTTGGAAATTGATATGAGCTCCGTATAAAGAAAGCCAACCCATGCCAAGAATCACATCGAATTCCACTAAAGGAAGGATCACAAGATTTGCAGGAAGCACTTTCCCACAAACCTCAATTGGAGAAGAATTATAAACTTTTGATGAGATTGATGTGCCATTAGGTGATGTCACAGCTAACTCAACATCTAATTGTTGAGGTAATACGGTGATACCCTTAGAAAATTCTTCAGAAATAAAAGAGTGGGTGGATCTAGAATCAAATAAAACATTTTCTACTTTAGAGTGGATGGTAAGTGTACCTTTCACCACTTCGTTAGCGTACTCCACATCGCTGATAGAAATTGCATGTGACTTTACTTTGTATTTAGCCTTAAGAGTTTGTTGAAGTCGACCATCATCAACAACCCTTGGATTTGGGCATTGATTGGCATAATGACCCATCTCCTTGAACTTGAAACATTTAAGTGTAGTAGGTTCATTCTATGTATCCCTTCCTTTGTTTGCATCATTAGACATCTTCTTCCAATCATCGCGACATTCAAATGCCCGATGACCTTCCTTTCCACATTTGAAACATTTACTTGTCCCTTTAAGACAACTCCCTCCATGTTTCTTTCCACACTTTGAGCATAAGGGAAAGATCATCTTATTTTAAGTGTGCTCATTAGATTTTCTTTTGAATTCCATTTTCCTCTTCTTATCAATCCCATATGACTGATGGGTTACTCCAATCTCCATCTCGACTTTGAGAGCACATCGAACGATTTCCTCGTAGCTATTGAAGTACCTTATGGCTAACGCCCTTCGAAGACTTGGTTTTAAGCCACTAATGAATCGATCGATCTTACTCTCAAGTTGGATAATAATACCAAAAGAGTACCTTGCAAGTCTTTTAAAATTTGCTTCATAGGTACCAACAGATTCATCATCCCTTTGCTTCAGTTCAAGAAACTCTTTCTCCATCTTTGTTCGGAGAATACGAGGGAAGTACTTATTGAAAAATAAGTTCTTCAACTCATCCCATTCCATGGACTCAATTTCATCCCTTTGCCTCATATTCTTAATAAGATTCCACCATTGATCAGCATCTCCTTCCAAACGATACACTTCTAGGATGACTTTATCATGTTCAGAACATTGAAGAACTGAAAATATCTTTTCAATAGTACTAATCCATTGTTCAGCAACTAATGGATCAGTAGACTCGCTGAAAGAAGGTGGACGCTACCTCATGAAGGATTAAACAGAATGTTGCTCCTTACTTTTCTCATTTGGAAGTCCTGCATGATTCATAGCTTGAGAAAGTTGTGTGAGCATGGCTACAAGATTTTTCATTCCAGCTCCCATATCGTTTCATTGCTCAGGGGGACAATCATTGCATTGCCCATCGCATTCCGCATTAACACGGTTCCGTAGGGTTCCATCCATTGACTAAAAGCAAGAAGAATAGTGTGATCAACACTAATTATAATAGGAAAACCACAGAATTCAAGAATAAAATTTTCACGCTTAAGGTCTTATACTAGGTTATTCATGGCCATTTCTAAAACACTAAGATTGTGTTCTATGCTTAGAATTATCCTTAGGGTTCTTACTAAGTCTTTCACATCCTAGTTTCCAAAGGTTGACTATACCTTTCCTATGATACCAACTATAACGACCCATACATTACATACGTTGTTAATACTTCAAAATTGAATCACACTTATTACAACATATGACAAAACCACAAAGGACCATATAGGTATAGCGTCTTTAGAAACTGGGAAACATAAACAACTGGTTCATAAATATTCTACAGTGTCTCCCATTTATTTCATCACATCTAGGGTCCCTTTTAGCATATTCTACTTAATATCCATCTTCCTGACCTGGGGAAAAGAAAACATACAAAAAGGGTGAGCTCAAATGCTCAGCAAGGGAAATAAAGGAAATAAAAATCATATCATATCTTTTTGAAAATCATAACCTGCAAAAGAGATCATAATATCTTAACATGGAATAAATCATAGAAGTGAAAATGGGATCCACATAATCATAACATAAAACTTGAAACTTTGTGGCATGCACACATAATCATGGAAAATCATTTCTTGTTAGTCATGACTCATTGCCAAGACTATCTTAGCGGAAAAATTTCATTTCTGAACCGAGTTCACTCCTCGTTTCAGTCCTGTATCACTGAACCAAAATAACCTTCCGTTCCAGCCATGACTATCTCATGAGATATAAATCTTTACCCAATGCATTGGAGGGAGATATAGGTCCCACCCATCTTATAATGAATACTTTCTTATGTGTGCCACATAATCATAAATCATACATCATCGCAAAACACATGTAACAAAAATGGGATTCTTGAAACATCATGACATCATAAAACAAATCATATAAGGTAAATGACTTCATAAAAATAATTCCCTCAAAACATAATCAAATCAATGTAATAATAGGGATAAAAACAGAACCCTATATTATCTTAGATGGAAAATAATTTTGATAAAACATTTCAACTCCATTCTTGAGGAAAATATCCTTTCTACTTCAAATACATTTTTCCTCTCTTAACATGTCATACAATTTTAATCTAAAAGAAGTTGATTAAAAATAAGCTTGAAAACTTTTAAAGGAAGCTTCTTGGAAATAATGTTTTAAAAATCCATTCATGCCGTATAAGTTAAAAAAAACATTCTTCTCGTACTTTTGTCGGAAAAGTCAAAAAGTACCTCGTACGAAAAACGCCAAAATATTCCTTTCCTATCTTTTACTAAAATCTCACCGAAGGGTAAAATTTGATATAAACTATTGTAGAAGGATATAAATATTACATATTGGGGAAACATGGATATGGATGATAAAATACACCCCAGTAAATACCAAAGTATAAACAATCTCGGATAAAATGAGATTGTGACATTTCCCTTACCTTAGGTCCGATTTTCTTTTTACATGTCCGAAGCTCCTGTATAATGGTTTAAATAATGTTATTGACTTATTCTAGAATCATACATATTTATATGATATCATATATGGTCATATTATTAGCTTCTTATTAGTAATATTTCATTGTTACTTGTTACTCGGGTCTTTATTTCCTTTTGTTCTTATGCGTGTTTTGCCGAATAAATTCTTATTATTATTTTATGGTTATAGATACCTTATATCCAGAATGGTATTAGTGTAACATTTATCATATTTATTCATTCAATTCATTTATATAATTACTATGTAATGATGATCATGTAGAACGAGTCGCATCACATCGTGGAGACGGTATTCCGTACGTACGCACGAGCGATAATATTGTTCCCATGATCGTGGAATTGTATTTAAGTATACTTATACTATTTCAGTATCAATATCACTTTATAATAATAATATATAGTTACTCATTACACCATTATACCCATCCTTTTAAGGTGATGGTGGATAATAGATTACACCACGGCGTGGAGACGGTATTCCGTACGTACGCACGCGCGGTGATTTCATTTTTCCGTAGGATGGATAGAAGGTGAATTAGGGTTGTTTCATATTTATAATAACATATCAGTATGTAAGTAATACTGATGTTATACTTTATCATGAAACAACTAAAGAAGAAGAAGTTGAAGAAGAAAGAAATTGAAAAGATCGGTAATGGATATTACCTCTTCTTTGAAACGCCTCTTTGAATCCTCCACATAGGGAACTAATATTGGTCTTTGAAGAAGGCCAGGACCTCTAGGATTATTCTAGGGAAGTGGAGAAGGTATTTATTCAGGGTTTGGCCGATCTTGAGTGCTCAAATTGGTGTGAGGAGGAGGGGGAGGAGGTTCCCTTTTATAAGGGAGGAGAGGGGCACCTTAGGAATATCTCAAAAGTTTATTTTATATTAAAGTCAAAATCGGTTTATAATGGTTCCAAAGGGTCTTATTTCGAAGGTAAAGTGGGTATGGGTCGCAATCATATCAACCAATAAGATTTAGACAAGTTTAGGTTATTATTTTAACCTTATCAATTAGATTTAACTCTAAGTTAAATAATTTAACTTTTACAGTGACTTTTTGTTTTCTTACACTATATGGTTAATACACTTACTATAACATGCCAAACGAACCCCAAGTTGTTTATTATTAATATATATATCCTTATCTAAGTCATTTGGCCGAACCTTATATTTTTAGGAATAAAATAACAATTAATAATATAATATTTTATTTAAAAACTATTTTATGTCAATTTTGACACTATTTGATATATGATTTTTTTGAAAGTCATAACAGAATTATATGTTCTAACCAAGTTGATTAAATCAACACTAATATATAATAGTAACCTATAAAATTAGTGTAATTCATAAAAAGTCTCAAATTACATTTATTTGAGCATTTATAACATCAATTATGTTAACATTTCCTTAAAAGGGTAATTACTACATCATTGTTGTGTCATAAATAAATTAATTTATTTAATGTCTAAATATTATAAATAAAATATCATTATGTAAGAAATTTCTTTAGCTTTCTAATTAATATTTATAATCGAATTTATCTTATGTATAACCCCATATTAAAAAAATTTTAGTTATTAAACATTGATTTTAACTATTAATTGAATAAAATAATATTAAATGTCATAATCTAATCTAAGTGGACCTAAATGGTCATATTATATTTTCATAAGGTTGTTTTTGGTCGAATTACACTCATACAATAGAATTAGGACATGTGTTAGAGTAATATTAATATCATATTTACCCTTAGTTACCCTATTTACTATTAACCGCGGTAAAAAAAGTAAAAAGTTACTATTCACCAAAAATTTATTTTTATCTCATTGAACCACATTTTACTTACTGATATCAACCGTGTCTGTCGGATTTTCAAAATTCCATTCACAGAAGCAGTAAAATTAAGTTTTATGCAAAATTCAGTTTTTAACCTACCACTTAGTGGTTTCACTATTCATAAAAAATTGAATGTTTTCAGAAAAATACCAAAATTTCACCCTAGGCTAATTTCGGTATTCTGAATCCAAAAATGAGGTCCATTTTGAAATATAAAAGTTCAAAAAGTGGTTATTACTATTCATAACGGCTATTTTAAATAATATTTTAATAGCATATCGTCGTATAGTGAAACTCGGTATTGCATACAACGCAAGATATCGAGGAAGGTCGCGATTGCGTGTAAAGTAAGCCAAGCTAGTGTGTAGTGAAAGATTCCTTTGATAAAAACAAAATATTACTCATAAAAATCTCGGGTGTTACACTATAATCATGGGTTTTTTCCATCATTTCACTATAGATAATCGCATAAAATTATGTGCATATGATATGATAGATTGGTGGGATTATTATTTTCTAATACATGTGATTTACATTATTATCAAGAGTTTTTTTGTCATTCAATTAGTTATTTTGATCTATTCTAGAATATGTGTTCATATAGAGTACGTAAACGTTACTATGGGTTTGAAAGGTAATGGTAAATGGTGTAATTTAACTATTTATTCGAACCAACAATTTTACTATTTTACCGTGTCATATTTTTTTATGTATATACATATTATCATGAAACTATAATGAACATTTTTTTTCTCATGTGTCATATATTATGAGAGGAATATATAGAGAATCCACTATGAATTTTCCACATTCCTATTTCATGTTCACTATTATAAATATACCCCATATTTTTTATTTTATTGTATAGTGATTGTGGTTACACATTTTATTTTTCTATGTAATTTATTGTCACATTGTTTCTAAAAAAATTTATAGCTATTTTGAATGTCGATGTAGTTTATGTTGATGTGTTAAGAATGCAATTTTTAATTTTTTTTATATTGTTATGGTATATAAGATGTGTTTAATAAATTTTTTATTATTAGATTCACATATTTAAATGTCCATTATAATTATATTTATCACATATTTTATGAATTCATTTATTATAGATTATTTCATAATATTTTTTTATTTCATTCACGTTAATGATAGTGAATTTTAGGATGGATATCATTCTATTTTAGAAGTTATTTACCACTCAATGATAGTAAGTTTCCTTAAACTATTTTGGGGGAATGAAATGGGAGATGTATTTTTGTTATTCCTAAGATCCTATAAATATTTCTAGGTGAATGTAGATATTTATAAGTGGTTTAATAATTTCACATATTGCATAATACAACCTATGTGAATCATTTTATAAAACCATTGACATTTCAGTATGAACCAATTTTCTAGTGGTGAAATCTTCATGAAATGGTGATATGAGTCCCATATATATAACAACTGAGGGTTTCAAATATTTTTATATATAATATATAGATACTAAGGGATGTAATCCAATTTTATAGATTAAATTTATAGGTATTCCACTTTTTTTCTTGATAGTTTTGTTGTTGATGGACTTAGTTATTCAATTAGTCATTTTATAAGGATATATGATTTAATTCTCATATTGATATACCCTATGTATTCTCATTATTATTTTATGTTCAATGTTTTTTTGAAAAATACCAAATCTATTCATATAAATGATATAAATGATGATGAATTATAGGAAGAGAAAATTTTAATGAGTCAACATTTTTTTATTTTTATAATCTAGTACAAAACCCAAAATCAATACCTATTTTTAAAATAATCATGGGGAATAATAATGATTATCATTACTCTAAATATTATTATCATGCTATGTCTTATGAGAGATTTTTTATGATTCATGAATGTTGTGAACCAACCAAGAAAACTCACTTTATTGTTACCTTAATTATTCATTACATGACCTAGAGTGCATTACTTATTCCCAATATATATAGACTAATGCCTAAGAATCAAGAATGATCAAGGGAAACTATGTACCAATTAATGATAACAAAATATGAAAAAATAGCTAAAACCCCTAAATAGTTTTTATTCCAAATAAATAATCATTGAAATTTACCATAAGTAGAAAGATACCACCCCTAAAATAAGTTTATCTAAATAAGAAATTGCATTACCATCATAGAAGTACACATAATATCTCCCCGTAAAACATGAAACTCATACTGCACCTCTCAACACCAAATCCTGAAATCCCACTATCAAGGAAAACCACATTTTCCAAGAAGATATTTACATTTTTTAGACTTGGGAATAAGTAAGTATACATATTCCAAAAGGCACGTGCATGGTTTGATAAATAATAGGATGGTATAATCCCATAATGGTTTTCATATGAAGTCCGTATCTAATAAACCTAATATTCTCAACAATCAAAATAATAATTTTATGGTAATCTTTTCTATATTTCATAATGAAATATTATTTACAAATTAATTCAATTATATGTATTTAACTAACATGAATAAATCATTTCGATAAAAAATGATTGAAAAAATCATTTTATCAACATTGGTGGGTATCAATAATTTTCAATCATAGCACCACAGTATTAATCCTTAAATATAGTTAGATAATGCATCTAGGATCCTCACTCATTGAAGTGATATAAAAATCTAGCTATCCACAAATTCTTAGAACTCAAGCCAAAGGGGGAAAAATATTCTACCTTAATGAATGAACTCTATGTCCTCATAAATTTTCATTTATCATTTCATCATCAATTTATTTCTGGGTAGAGCTAATACGAGACTAGAAAAATTTTCCCAGAATACACACCAAACTAACTAGGATCCTATGTTCTTCATGTTATCCATTCGATGGAAAAATCATTCATGCAAAATAATTTTCATAAATCACTTTTAATGAAACAGGAATAATGTTTTTATATATTCCATTTCATTTCCTAAACCAACATTAATTTTTTTAATGAAAAATATGTCCTTTTAAAAAAAATTCATTGTATTCAAAATAAATTAAACATTCCTTGCCATTATGGATCAGGAATCATCATCAAAGTCAATTTTCAAAACATTTCTTTCAAATAAATTTAATTATATAGAAACCGCAATATTTTTTCAAACCATTACTAGAGAGTATTCAACACACACCATGCCATTTGAAAAAAAAAAATCAAGAACATAAAATCAAGATTTGTAAATAACTATTTGTATCTATTTCAAAAAAATAATAAAAAATTATTTCAATTGATTAATACTAGATTACGAAACCACATACCTCAATAGATTGAATCATCATACACCCAAAAATCGATTTCTGATTTGAGATATGATGAAATAGACCAATCAATAGGGGTTCGAAAAAATAAAATTCACAAATAAAGATCTATATACATCAATGAAATATAGGATTTATAGCCTTAATTGTAGGATATACCTGAGAAAGGAGGAATTAATGATAAATTCATGGTTGAACACAATGATTGAGATTCGATGCATCAATTGAATCATCAATCCATGAATATTTGAAAATGGAAGTTCAAAATCACATCAAGAGAGACACTATGTCATTGGGGTCAAATTAGGATTGAGGGAGGAGTGTTTATAATTAAAACATGAATTAAGGGAAAATGAATTTTGATACAATTAAAGAATATCCTAAGTAGATCAGAATCATTTTTATAATGATAGAATCCCCATGATTTCTCGTGGATCTAGGAATAATTCTTAGGCATCTAGGAACACCATAGACTAGATAATGGGATTTTACTAGCTAGACTTTGGTTTCAGGAAGAATACTTGCACCACTAGAATCCTCCATGGTTAGGAAGTGCATATCCATCCGATGGATTATTAAATTCAAGTAGAAAATCCCTATTACTAGCATGAAACTGAAAGGGATGTGTGTCCCATGGAGATCCAATGAACTATGTGTAGCTATTATAGCTATAGGTCTGTCCACTATTTATACAAACACGAGAAAACTTATTATATTCTCAAGATATAATAAAAAACACACTCCCAAACCCATGTAAGGATAAAAATAGTAGAGAAAACCACGTCTCAAAATGATATTAATGATAATCTATGTAGAATAAAGAACCTACAGTAAATAATGTGTCAGGATAATACCATTCTCACCCCCCATAATAGTTTTACCCACAAAAAATACATATCAATGAGATTGGTAACCAAAGAGATGAGGTATCTTCCCTATCATAAACATATCAAACTCCCACATCTTAGGATAATTTAAACCATGCTATAAATGAACCTAGGCCAATAGTGTATAAATTGCAAGGAGATTATTTACTTGATAATCAATAATCAGTATTGGTTTCTTTTTCCCAATAATATTTTTTCCACATAAAATCCCCCCTAATTCAAAACATGCATTGGGTTCAAAAAATATTTTAATGAATATTTTTTTATAAATTATATTCCCTCTTTTGATTGAATAAATGATTTGTTATGTAATAATGTCACATAAAGAAGATACACTACATTGGTTATTTTGAATCATTATATCCTTTTTGATTTAAAACGTCATTTTTCAACATAACCATTGATAAAATATCTATAGAATACTGATCATATGACTAGTATATATAAATGGTAGTGATAAATTCAAATTAAAGTAGACCCAAGAATCAATTAAATAAACCTGTATGATCATATACATATAATCCCATTTATAAGAGCATCCAAGGGAGATAACATCACTAAGATTTTACCTTGATCAAAACCAATACATAATTCCAAAAATGAATAGGTAATTAAACCATTTTTGTGATATTTTCTAGTTCATCAAGATCATTTATTATGCCATGTACGTCAATCCAACTGATGAAAATCTCACCATCACACACCTTACCCTTATGGAATTTCTGATAGTAATAATTAGTTATGAATCTTGACCCTAAGGGTCTGTTGTTTGATTTTTTTTTTAATTTTGAAATGATTATATATATATATATATATATCAATTTTTAATATTATTTTTATAATTATTAAATAATCATTTTAATAAAAAATATATTTTAATATGATGAAACATAAAGTGTATTTTCTGGGGAAATATATAGTTTCAAAGAAGACACAATTTTTTAGTAATTTAACATTTCTCTAAAAAAAGTAATATTTTTATAGAATATTATTTTTAAATTATATTTCTTAAATATAAATGTTAATATAATGTTACGAAGTTGAATTTAATTGTAATATGGGTCTTAAAATTGTTACCATAAAAACCAAATATTTTTAAATAAAAAGGTAATTTAATTTAATAGTGTAAAATATCATATGTAAAGAATTATTTTGAAAAATATAATTTTATTATTGTAATTTGGAAATAAATATAATAAAATGATGTTCTTTCATATTTTTGGAGTCATTCAAATTTTTGGTTCAATATTAAATATGGAAAAATATACTGTGTGAATTATGGCATCAGAATGACCCACAAGTGATAAAATATATGAAATAAAATGTATCAAATACAAAATATATATTTACCCTTCAATACAACTTTTTTTGAGGTGATTTTTTTTAATCTTTTAATGAATCCCCAAAAACTTATATTATATTATAATATTTTAAAATAAACTCTTTGTTAACATAAGTCACTTTCATAAAAACAAATGGTTTTATTTTAGTGTAAGCATTTGTTAAATAGGTAAAATAAGTAAAAACACTAATATTTTATAGAAAATATGGGAAACTCTATGGTACAGTTTTTGGTTTATATTACATGATCATATAGGGTCGAAAACCAATGATTTGAAATTTAAAAATATTTATCCTCTATTTTCCAATATAAAACGACCCAAAATCCAACTTAATATCATTAAAAACCCTGTTACGATGAAATATATCTTCCCTTAACAATATATATTCATCTCAAGGTGCCCAAAATATCTTAATAATATCCTCTAAAGCATTTAAAAGTGCCCTCTTAAGATAATATATCCTATCCTTATCCTTTTATTCTAGAAATAATGTTAAATTATAACCCTTTTGTGATTATTCAATTTGGTATATGTTTTGAAAATTCCATTTTAAAATATTTATTATTTCCACGAGGTGATTTATCCCTTTCACTCTCATTATTCCATTTTATTAATCATTATGTACCAGCATTTTTCTATAGAAATTATCATGTGATTCTTAATATCAATCAATTATGTAGAAAATACCCATCCCCATTTACAGTCAATGGAATTCACCTAGATGTATGAACCATTAAATTAATGTGGAGTTATACCTATGCATATATCACACCTTAATCATAGTATTAAGAGTGATTAAATACATCCTTGAGTTTTATAATATATACGACACAATTTTTCATGTACAAGATATAAATGTGATGGGTCAACCTAAAATATTATACCCCCGAATGCACTGGGTAATGTTTTAATATTCTGATATTACATATACAGTTCATGAAATGATATCCTAAGACCAATTTTTTTAATGGGCGATTTACCTTACCTTTTGTTTATGATGAAATATTTTATGTTGATTCCACATTATGATGTTTTCATTATTCTATCATGTTATATCATTAGTCATTGATCAATATTATAATTATCACCCATATTATGTTAAATTACATGCCTCTTGGATCCCATGTACTTATTTACCTTATTCTATTATTTGTTTATTTACTTAATTCGATTTATATATCCCCCATTTCACTAGTACGTACCTGGTTATCCCATGATGTTTTAAAATAATAAATGAGTTTTAAATGAATGTTAAAGATGTTTTCAATAATTCTGTTTCATTTTTGATTAAAGTTCTTATGATATGTTCATAATTTTCTCAAGACAATAGGCTTCAAGTTCTTTTAGTATTATATTATGTGATCCTATATATAGTAAATTGTAAATTAAAGTGTATTAAAATATGGGTTGTCATATTTAGTATCAGATTAATGCTTATTTATTTTTGGTATTAGGTTTATAAAACACTATTAAAATCATTAGGGAAAAGACTAAAAAATCAAACCATCAATAAATTTTATTAATGTATAGAGTAAGTGGTTTCCACTAAAATACACCTGATTTTGGATATTATAAGATGATGTGTCTCTAGAATAGTTATACCTAGTAGTAATAACCTCGAAAGTGGTGCATTGGCCTCAACCCAATCATCAACTATTGAATGATAACATGCCTTTCTGTAGACCCAGTTTGACAGTCCATGGTTATATTCTTCGGAAAATTTACAATCTCATTATGAAACATTGTAATTGGAATAGAATTTCCTATATGATTTCATGTTATGAAATATATTATAGATAACATAAATTGAATCCAACAAATTGATAAGTTGATGAATATTTTTCCTTTACGAGTTATTACTTCAATGTTCATATACTCTCCCTAATTGTCCATTTTTTTGATTCAATGGCTAGAAATTACAGAAACAAAGTCAACAACCAATGTGAGGGGAAATGTGATGTTTTCCCAAATTTGATGCATATCAATATATGAGATAAATAAATATTTTTTTGATTATGAAAAACTAACTATAAATATTATAATTAACAACTAGAGCATGGTTGAATTTCTAAACATAATACGGATGTGGAGTACAACATCATCAGAAAATAAGAAAAAATTTTGTAGGTGTCAAAAATGTGGAAAGAAGAAGTATGGTAAATGTAACAATGGAACTCTATGATATTTTATGTGTGGAAAAATTTGGCTTAACTAAGATAATTTCAATGAAAAATGGATATTCTAATTAAAAGAATGGATGGAAATAATGTTTAATATAAGGTACCTTTAACATTTATGGGTAATAAAATTAGAAACGTTGGGAATTATCCATGAAATTTTTATATTCCAAGGGCTAAAAATCAGGATGAGAAATAAAAATATCCTATATCAATGGAATCAGAAAGTCATATATTGAGGCAGATCATGATGACTGAAGAACACATAAAATATACACTAGTATTTTGGTTTTCTTGTTATATATCAATTCATACCATATAATTATATATTTTATGTTTTCTATGAACATCAAGTCAACAGACCCAAATGATTTGATATCATTAGAGAAAAAAATTTATGATTATTGAAACACAAGTTGATGTTTATGGGATTGTATAGAAAATTATATTCACTCTTAATTTAGTGGAATACAATTCATTTATGGGTATATATTCTCTTTCATATTTTATATCCCATATTAACTATTGGAAGATGGAATTTGTCATATCTATCATGATTCACCCTCTATTTATATACACATTTATGGAGGAGAAAGAATATCCTTTTGTGTCATTATCTCAATAATATATATTTTTTATTTAATAGAAATTGTATCTATCTTAAATTATTGATAATGAGGTAAAGATCATCATTGAATACTTTCCAATTGTAAGGTTATATGTTGATGTGGCTTTTAAATAATTTCTCGGTCTCCCTCCTAAATAAGATACTTAGTTTTCCAATAATAATTTTATTTATCCATGTAATATTACTAGGAACTATTATCACAAATAAATGGATATCATTATATAATTAAAAAAATATAGGCAATTAAATTCTGGATCTGGACAATATATAAAATGAAAATCTATAGTTTTCTTGGATTGTATTATTACCATTATTGATTTGTGAGAAAATTTCCATGCTTGTAAAGACCACTAACCATGCTTACATGGAAGGTAGTTAAGTTACTCTAGAATAATTAATGTAATGAAATATTTATGTTCATATTGAATTATCTAATCATTACACCATTACTCACAATACCCACAAGTGGGGAATGATTTGTGATTTAATGTGACGCATCCAAAAAGGGCATCACTTCTGTAATTATTAAATATGAAAAAGTGATAGCCTATTCAACTAGCCATGTAATGATCCATGAGCATATTTACCCATCACATGATCTAGAAATAGAAGATATTATCTTTACATTTATGATTGGTTGAAATTATCTCTATGGAGAGAAGTGTAACATATATAAGGACCCCAAAATCCGTAATTATATATTCACAAAAAATGAACAAAATATACACCAATAAAGGTGGTTAATAATTATTAAGGATTAATAATATTAAATCCATGACCATACCTGGAAGGAAACAACTGAAAAATTCTCAAAGTAGAATGGATCCCATAACCCTATCCATGATGAAGATTTCATGGGATCCAATCTCCAAGGATATAAAAAGGATGTACATGGGAATTATAAAATGATATTCATCTTACCATTATTAAATAAATACTCAATAATTTACTCTTGAGAGGATCAAGTAGGCCTAGAAAGATGATGAATTTTTGTAGAAGAATGTAGTGAATATCCTAGAGTTAAAATTGTTAAATTTTGATTTGTATGGTTTGGAAGCCATATATGTATCCCATAAAAACTAGAATAGAATATGCAACTTCTTGACATTGATCATAACTCATAATACTCAATTCATTGGGGAAGAAATAATATGTATAACGATTTGAAAAAATAATTATACAACATGAATAGAGAGATTGGGGAGTCTATATCTCAATACATGGTATGACAATAAGTCATGGATGAATGAAAAAATTCATAGAGAATGATTAAACCATTCCCGATACGATTAAAAAAATGGGAAAACATAACCATGGATTTCATCATAGGAATCCACATAAAAACTAATTTTAATAAATCTATTGAGATGGAAGTGATTTACTTAAAAATATGGCACATTTCATCGATTTCAAAGTTGATTTATCTCCTAAAAACTCTCTATCACAAACATAAGGGAAGAGGAAATACGACATGAAGTTCCAAACTCTATTGTATCTGATTGATGTTCATGGTTTACCTAGAGGTTTTGGAGAATCCTTCTACGTGAAATTTATACAGAACTAAGCATACACGGTAATGATCACCGTTAGATACATTTTAGGTCTAAAAAAATTATTAAAACAATATAGGATATACTATTATCATGTTTGATATATTTATAAGGATGTTGGTACCATCACCATCACCTATATGTGTTCTCAAAGAAAAAATATTTGAATCAAGTATTCAAATGGAACATTATGAACCTCTTTGTGGGAATATATTTCAGAATACAAGATGTTGGGATAATGCTAGATAATGAATTCTGATGGTACCAGATCTCATCCAAAAGATGATAGATAAGGTTAAAATTATTCAATGTCAATAGAAATCTGTATATATTTGGCAGGAACACTATGAAGAAAATCATCAATGAGAGCCAATGTTTGATGTCAGATATAATGTGAATCTTTTTATATCATCATGTATGAATTTCTATGGGTTTTGGAAGATGGGAATTCTCAGAACTATATATATTGGTCCCTTTGAGATCACTGATCACATCAAAGGATTAGCCTATCAACTAGAACTCCCACCTAACCCATCTTTGGTACATTATATATCCCATGTATCCCTATTCAGGAGGTATAAACTAGACCCATCACAAGTGATAAATCCATATGTGGTAAAATTGGAGAAGGATATTTCATTCTAGGATCATTCCTTCAAGATCTTATATCATAGATATATGATTCTACAAAACAAAAAAACACACTAGGTCAAAGCATTGTGGTAGAACTACAAGATTTATAAAGCATCATGGGAACATTAAGAGGTGGTGGAATATAATTACCCTTATATATTTGTATGTATTAAATGAATATTTTAATTATAATATTTTAAGAGTGAAATAATGTAACTACCACACCTTTTAGTAATGAAATTCCCTCTTTTTGAATAAACAAATGCATTATTATGTAATAATGTTATATAATACACATTTCGTACATTGGTTATTTTAAAATTATATATATTTTCATATTTATAAGACCATTAAGAATCATAAACATTGGTAATAATGATTTTGATCAGTGAACATATAACAAGTATATATACATTATTTTTCTAATCCCTATTTGACATAGATTTAGGAACAGAGGACCTCGAACAATAAAACCATTACATATGAATCCCATTTATGAGTGATTCCTTGGGAGATTAAATTTCTGGGATATTCCTTTGATCAATCTCAAGAAAATATTCATCAAATAAGTCATGAATGAAACAATTTATGAGAGATGTGAATGCTGATCGGGATCATGACCAAAACCATGTACATAAACCAACCCTAATAAAATCTCATCATCGCACACCTTACCCTTATAATATTAACTAGTGTAATAAAGGGAAATGAATATATAAAATAATGGTATGAATTTTTATATATTATTTTAAAAAAATCATTTTTTATTTCCCCCTTTTTAATATAACATTAAAATGATTATATAATGCATTTTATAAAAAATAAATAATTATCGGATGAAACACCAAGTTTATTTTTCAGAAAATTGTAGTTTCAATCAAGAGACTTTTTTTTATAAATGCAATTTTTTTGAAATTAATTATATTTTAATAAAATATAATTATTAAATAACATTTATTAAATATAAATGTTAATTTAATTATGTTAAATCAAATGTAATTGTTATAAGGATTAGAGAACTGTTATTGTAAAAAATAACCAATATTTTTATGTAAATGGGTATTTTTATATAAATTATAAATTATAATATTTAAACAATAATTTTGATAAAATAAATATTATTTTGTAAATAAATTTCTTATAATTATCTATTTTTTATATTTTCATATTTTTTTGAGACATTCAAAATTATTAGTCAATATTAAATACTATATTTACATATACAGTGTGTATTATGAAATCTTAACGACTCAAAAGTGATGTAATGTATTATAAAAATGGTATAAAAGAGCCAATGTATATTTAAAATTTAAAATAATTCCTTTTTGAGTTTATATGGTTAATTTTATAATAATTTAATGAATCATCAAAAACATATAGTATATTTTAATGTTTTAAAACGAACTCTTTGTAAACATGACTCACTTCTACATTTTATGGGGTATAATTTCGCTGATATAGATTGTTAAATATGTAAAATAGTTAAATAAAAATATTTTTTAAAGAAAAAATGTGAATAATCATATGGTTAGTTCGTTGTTTTGGATTATTTTATCAAATAGAATCAAAAACCTAGGTTATGAAATTAAAAAAAATATCCTCTGGTATTCTTTATGGACCCACAAAAACTCCCATTTTTTGCTTTAAAAAACTTTATTATGATTTAATTACTCATCTATTACGTCTATTGAGTCCAACCATGGTTCTCCCAAGCTCTTCATAATCTCCTCCCATGATTTTAGAACTGCCCTCTAAATGTATGGGATTAACACCTTCCCCACATATTTGAAGAACTTTGTTAAAATCATGCAATTATTTAAACAATTATTCAAGTAGGAATATGTTTTCACACATCCATTTTACATTACATATGATTTATAAGTTATTATAGGCCCCTTTAGCTCTCATTAAACACTTATATGAATATTTATGTACCAGTATTATGCTGTCTTAACGGTTATATGATATATCATTCCAAAAACATTTGCTGTGAATACATATCACTAATTCTACTCAATGGTAATAACAGATATCTACATATCCTTCATTATTTTTTTTACTAAATTCTATTTTCTCACACTTCTTAATCATACAGTTAGATGTGAAAAATGATATAATTAGGTTGATTGATCTATGTAGAAAACTTATGCGTGTAAATGATATGGAAGTGACTAGTTGGCCCAGAATTATAAAGGCCAGCAATGCATAGAGTGATTTTTAATATCACGGTATGCCATTTATGGTGCATGAGTGTTTATCCATAGAAAAAAAATAATGTGTTCCCATGGATTTTAACCTTGAAATATGTTAATTATTTAATGTTTTATGTTCCACCACAATTTAATGTTGTTTGTATACTATCATGTTATATCAAACATAATTGTTCAATATTATGATGTCATCTTATTAAATTTCCAAGATATGCCTCTTGGATCATATTTACTACTTTATTCTATTTCATTCATTGATTATTCCCTTACTAGGCTTTATATAACACACATTTATTTTTTATGTCCCTAGTTTACCGGTGCATTTTAGATGAATAATGGAATTTGAGGATCATGTTAAATATATTTCAATAATTTCATTTTATTCATGTTGTATATTGTTTTTCTATGTACCTAATTAATCAAATACAGTATCCATAATGATATTATGTTTAAATTAACATAATAAATCATAAATTAATGTGTATTAAAATATGGCTTGTCATAGAAGTTTTGTTCGTTGAAGAACATGATTCACATTATGGGTAAAAATTTTTTCAGGTGTAATGGACAAAAAAATCCTTCTTACCAATCCAGTCAATATAATTATAAGTCCCCACATATCTTAGTGCAAATATATAATATTTTACATGTCATTTGTGACCTAATAGTTTTGAGACTATAAACAACACATAGTCACCAACTTAGAACTAAAAAGGACACAAATAATGATCCATATATTATTTATACTAGCTCTGAGACGTCGCCAACCTTTAATGAATCATATTAATCTTAAAGACCATATTATGGACCAAGCTAGGTCCCATTAGGGAAGCTTTACCACTCTATGACCAATAGAATAATGATTTACAAGGATTGAAATACAAGGCCTCAAATAGTTATATTATAATGGATTACTGGTTGAAATTTCTATACGAATACTCAAACAACCTAAAATGGTAGTCCCATTCTCCTTTAAATTTTTTTACAGAGGCATGTAACCTATATTCCAGAATTAGTATATCCCATTATATTTTACTATCCATATGAGGATGGTATGTAGTATTTAAATTAACATGGGATCTTATCCCCACATGATGGCCACTATAAAATCATGATTCAAAAGTAGCTATCCATATTATAAACAATGAATATAGGAAGATCATGTAACGTAACAATATCATGCATATATAGATTTCTCGAATCCTCAACAATGGTGGTATCTTGAATAGGGGTAAAGAGATTTCATTTGGGAAACTAGTAAATCAAAACACAAATCATATTTATTACTTAATGAGTAAACATAAACACAACAATGAATTACTTTTATATCTCATACCATAACCTAGTCATCGTGAGAAGGGGTTGAATCAAATATAAAGGCTTTTAATGCTTAACCGTGACTTTTTGACCAGTATTATAATTAGAGGTGAAATTAGTGATGACATGTTTCAAACATGTCCATAAAAATCAATACCTAATTTAATAATATAAATTAGTCATGCCTTAGTGAATCACCCACTATGAATGAAGAAAATCACCAATCACATCCATTCTCATAGGTAGCAGAATGAAATAACATTTCTTGTAGAAAATGATTCCCGCCGGGGATTGTGATCATAAATTGATGGTGTCCCTTTAATGTAAATATTTCATAATACCTTGGAATTCATCATAAAGATTCTTATACTAGAAGATTCTCTCAATAAGGGAGGATATCAACTATTTAGTTTCTATAGAATCCCCAGTGTCATCCCCCCGGACTCCAAAGAACATATAAGAAATGATTTCTATGATATTTCACTATTAAGTTGATTTCTTTATAACATGGGATAATATATTAATTCTAAGAGTGTTAGAAAAAATTTCCCCATCCCATTAGTTTAAAAAAATTCAATATCAAAAGATTTGAGATACTACTCTCCTCACCTCTGATGGTGAATCAAATCATTCTACGGAATGACACAAATCATGATCTTTTGATCAATGTAAATGGTTATTATCACATATCCTTTAATGAGGTTATACATCAATTTTTTCCATTTGAATCATTCATTTAATCATTTTTATGGTGTAATGTTTCATAATGAATGTCTGAGGAGTATTTGGGGAGAGTTCGGTGCAGGGTGTCTTGGAAAATCCATAGAAGAAATAGGCCTCATGGATAGAGTAAACAGTATAACACAAGTCACATGGTTATATTTAACCATGGGAGGGAAAACCAAGGTGTAATAAGAGCAGTATGATTTGTATTCAATTGTGTTACTCCAGGATCAGAAATATACGACAATTGTAGGTTTTTACACAATTCATTTCTACATGGTTTGCGCATAGTTTATAAAACGTGAACCTAAAACGTGGACCCCAAATTTGGGGTGAAAAGTATAACTTCACTTATCCTAAAATGTAAATTAGTTATTGTTTTCATTTTTTTCTAGTTGTTGAATCTTGAGAATTGTCTCCATTTGACCTTTGAGGCTCCTGAACAACGCATTAAAACAACTCCTCCATCTTGTAATGAACCAAAATTCTATCAATGTAAATTATATACATTATAATTATGTCTTAATATATAGAGAACATAAAATCAAATATATAACACAATAAAAACATTATAAATTGTGAATTAATAGAAGAAGATGTATTTCATGTAGTTAAGAAACCTATACTGATGAAATAGTTACATGACTTTATGAATATTTATATGAACCTTATGAATAATAAACTGGATAATAGAATTTTAACAAAAACTATAAAAGTATAAATAAAATTTGGGTATCTTATAAATGATAGTATTATATATTTATTTCATAGTATAGGTAAATGAATATTTTGAAATATATTAATTATGTGACCGTATTTTTTGAAGTCAAAAATATTTGATAACAATTTTATGATTATGTTAGTAATTTTTTTTAAAAATTTATTTCCATAAAATTTATTAGTAAATTAATATTCTATTGTCTTATTATTTCATTTTAATTTTATCGTGCCTTATTTAGTTTTCAAAGTATTATAAAACAAGTTATAATTTTCAAATCTGTATTTTTCGAGTAAATGATGATTTTATTTAGAAATAAATTTTATCATATTTGGAAAATTATTTTTAAAAAATTATGTTAATTTTTTTAATTATATGCATAAATAATGGTTGGAGTTAATATTTGGTTTTTTTCTAAGATACTTGAATTTTTGTTGAATTGTAAAAAACGATAATTTACGATAAATCCCAAATACATGAATTATGTTGTCATAGATTACGTATGGATGATGTAAGCACAAAATATAAAAATATAGATCATTTTTATTATAAATTAAGTGATAATGTTAAAAATATTCATATTTTAAAGGAAAAAATAACATACTAATGAGTAAAATAATGAGAAAACACCCTTCTACTCCACTATAAATACCACCCTTGAAAACCTTATTTCCTCAAACCTGTCATGATTTGATCTCTTTCCAATTTTTTCTCAAATGTATTCCTGAAGCTCTACCTAATTTCTAGGATCTCTTTCTCTCATAAAAAGACCAAATTTTTTTCCCTACGGTTTTTATCAAAGGGGGAGATATACAAGATGTAAAATCTTATTTCCAATTAATATATTTTATTTTTAGGTTCTATTATTTTCTTATTCTATCCTCACCTCCCTAGATAAAATTGTATGATAACATTACTAACTTACATATATGGTAATTTTATTATTCTAATATAATAACTCCTAATTAAACCCCTCTTCTATCATTTTAATTCTAGAAATGAAATTGTTATTCATGAGGTGTTAATTTATCACCTTCCAAGATAATAATTTTTTTTTACATTAACACCAACAATGTTGGTCAAATATAATTTATATTCTCAAATAATATTATAATATTTTAATTTTAACCAGTTTAATTTTCTAGAATTATTCTATAAACATGATGTTATATAATAAAAAAACAAGTTCATTGTGAGTAAAAACCGCCCTAAATAACCAAAACGATTATAAAAAACATCTTATCAAATGATTCACCATCAAATAAAGTAACAAATCAATTATAATATCATTTAAAATTCTATGTACTCTTTAGTAACTTATAACTTTAAATCTATATTTCTATTTCTATTTTACATAATCATCCATACTAACATATAAGCAAACCAATCATGAAAATTAAGAAAACAACCACTCCCCAAACGATGAATGTCATGATTAGATCTAATAAAAAAGGAAATAAATGAACATAATAAAATTATAATAAATAAATTAAATATATAAAAGTGTATTAAATTATTAATTAATGAATCAAGTTTAATTTTCTTGGACTTTAATATCATGTTAGAACTGTTTCTGATATAAGGTATGAGATCCTTTATAAACCCCCATATTTCCATCCGGTAATATTTTCACTCAATTTTCCAAATTTAACTCTTAATTTTTTTATTTATTTTTAATTAAATGAATTTAAATGTTCCAATTTTTTTTTCTAAATCATATATTCTTTATTTTATAGTCTAATAAATGCTTTAATAAGGTTCCCTTCCAAAATATTCCCAAAAAAACCAACCTGATTTAATGGAACATCGTAACCAATTTCTATTTTTGAAGTGAAATTCAAAATATAGTTTAAAAAACAAAATTTTTCTAAAATAGCTTATTTAATCAAAAAAATCTACCATGGTTCATTTCTAATTATATACAAACAATATGCCTTTTCCGTTTTATATAATGATTAATATTTTCCATAAACTATATTAACTTTTTTATTTCTATAGTTACTTAAACCATATTTGTAAACGTAATCACTTTAGTGAGAATTAACATATCATTATCTATTCATATTTCCTATATGAATTTCCATGTATGGTTTAAATTTTTTATTTCAGTGAAACTATTATGTTCTTCCCTTTTATTATTCATTTTGGAGATAATTATGATACCCAATTATTACCATGGGCAACCTTTATGTTTATTTTTTATACCTTTTGTATGATTCTTCAGCTGTCACACATATTCACGAACATTCAATGATGGGTGTTCCTAGATAGCACTCCAATGCATTGGGTATTTTTTAGTATCATGATAAATAATGTTCAACGTTCTTGGTTTTTATTTTTGACTTATGCTCTATGACCAAATGTCTTGGTGGATAGATTGTTCTTGTGCTTCTCCATGTGAAATGAGCCTTGAATCATGAAATATTCATGTTTTATGTTGCTTCCACATTATAATTATTCCAATATTATATAATCCCATGTTATATATTTTATTATTCCATATATTTTATTATTCATTTTTATATCATTGTGTTATTCCTTCTAACACTTATTATAAACTATAATTTATTATTTTTTCCTTTTTGGGTTTTTAGTTCATCATGATATTCATGTATTCCCCCATGTTTTCCAATGTTTATGTAAGGGCTCATAGAAATTTTGGATACCTTTGTTAAGAATAAATAATTATTTTTAATTTTGGTATTATTATGTTTAATTATGAATCTAACCTCCAAGACCCGAGAATTTATGATCCGAGGATTATAATCTTATTTTTATTATTCTTAAAATCATGTAATGATATGTGTAAAAGGATATGGTCTCTATAGTATGTATCCGATAAATGCCTAGTTATTTTTTAATTAAGAATAGTGTACTTTTGTAAGAACCCTAGGGATAAGACTAAGTGTGATAAAACAACCCTAAAATTTGGTCTATATAGAGTGAGGGGTTTATAAAACAAACACACCACTATCTAGATACTACATGTGACCATGGATTTGGAGTAGATGTACCTAGGTGTATACACTCTGAAAAGGTGTTATGGGGCTGAGTTGGGGTAAACTAGTACACAACAACTGGCCTTACTACTCACCTAGATTAACACTCCCAGAGGATATGCTTTGATAAATTAATATTCTCATTAAAAACTATAATTAAGGGAATAAATTTTTTTATAAGAATATATTTTAAGAAAAAGATCATGGATAACCTATATTGAATACTACAAAATCATATGTTAGTATATAAATTTTCATTCGAAGTCTATCTTTTTTGTTTAATGGTTTTGTTTATATTCATATTAAAAAAGTATTCAAGCCCCAAAATTTTACTTTCATCATCTTAGTTAATGGATTGAAATATAAGAACTCATTACAATATTCAATGTTATCAGCAATGTGATTATTTCCATAATTATATTCCAAATATGAAGGGAAGGGGTGCCCAAAACATTATCAAAGTTCTTTCCAAACTGGTTCAAGTTTTAAATATTAACTAGAATCATGTGGAATCCCCTCATTCTCCAAATAGAAATAATGTTGTCATCAAATCCTTTATTAGGAAAAGACCAACTTTGTTTAGTGGATAATTTGATCCCATACTCATAGAGAAATTTAATAACTACTTTAATAAGATATTATCTATCATCCAATGCTTAGAACATGATAATTTTGTGCCAAAGAACAATAATTTTAATGGGGTAGTTGATCAGTGGTGATCACTGATCAAGAACACAACGTCAAAGGAAGAAATTTATTACATTTAATGAGACTATTTCAAGAAAATAATTTTTAATATATATTTACCTTGAACCCTCCATATTAATATGGAAAGGGAATTCCTTATATCAAAGGAGAAGGAATATGAGTACATCAGAGTGTATACAGAAAGCTTTGCAAGGCTTTCCAGATACTATTCAAGTTATGTCATGAAAACTGAATTCAAGGTGGATTACAACATTAGAGGACTAAATATGTGTCTATGAAATGTGTTGGATATTATAGAAATTTATATCTAAGAGGATATTTTCTATTGTGTCTTCAATGTTGAAATGAATATTAGAGACACTCAATGGTCTCATAATCCTTATGTTTAAAGTGGGAGATGGATCCTAATATGGGTGGAGCAGAATATAAATACCATTATGGAAATAAAAACCAATACCCCATGTGTCAAAATCATGGGAAGAAAAATCCCTGTAACTTTATAAATGGAAATATGAAATGCTTTAAATGTGGAATAATGGGGAATCACACTAATAAAAGATGAATGTATAAGAAGAGTACCACTAATGTGGAAGAATAAGGGAAGGTTCAGATTAATAATCAGTTTTAATTGTAGTGTTACAATTGCAATATAAATGGAAATTATGAAAACCATTTCCCTATGACAATGTTTTTTTGGAGGAAATCAACAAAATAAAGTTGAAGGCAGCAAGGAAGGCCAAATGATTCCACTACTACTGATAAGGATCCTAATAATGATGTGGTGAATGGTATTCTAGTTATTCATTCATAAATACTAAACACAATATTTGATTATAGTTCTATGCATTCTATCATACCTTGAAAGTTTAGTATAACTATTCAAACACCATCTCAAAATTTGATGGTTCGGTTATCTATGAGAATAAAAAATGAGGAAATTATTACATCCAAATTTTTTAACTCCTACATAGTTAATTTCAGTGGTCCAAACCTCTTAGATATTCTTGTCATACTTCCTTTGGTATGGTTTGATGATATTTTGGGCATGAATCCAATATCCCTATAAAATACCAACATCAGCTATCAGGAAAGGTAGATCACTCTTCACTTCCTGAAGAACCCTCTGATTCTATATAAGTGAAACGAGGAAGTTCAATGTCTTCTAGAATCATAATATAATTTTTTGATATTGTTGCCTTTTGAGAAATCATTTCTATCTCAAAAGAGTTATAAAATACATATACTCCTAATTGAAGACATTCTCATTGTGAGGGACAACACTGATATATTCCACAAAGAGTTGTCTGGTCTTACTCCTAATCGAGAGGTTGAGTTCTCAATTGAAATGACTTATGTATCTCTACCTCTATTAGAAACATATTATGGAATGACCCACATTGAGCTAGAATAACTGAAGAAGAAGTTACATGATAATATATATAATGGTTTTAGATGCCCAAGTGCTTCAACATGGGGTGTTCCAATCCTATTCATCAAAAATAAAGATGGATCAATGCACCTCTACATTTATTATTATGAGTTCAACCAAATCACAATAAGTAAAATGTATCTTCTTCAACAAATAGATGACTTGTTTGATAATCTATTTGGGACCAGTTATTTCCCTACGGTTGACCTTTGGTTAGGATATCACCATTTAATTGTGAGTAAAGAAGATATTCCTATGAGTTTTTTTGAACAATTTATGGATAGTGTTAGTTCATTGTGAATCCCCTCTAATACACAAATTCTCCAACAATTTTCATGGATTTGATAAATATTGTCTATGGAGATTACCTCCAAATTTTTTTGGTAATATTTATTAATGATATTTTGATATACTTCAAAAGAATGGAGGATAATGAGGTGCAATTGAATATTTTGTTGATGATATTATGAAGGAATAATCATTATGAATCATATATAAAATTTCAGTTGTGGATGAAGGAAATATCATTCATGGGGATTTTAGTCACCTTCAAAATGATATTTAGGTACCCTTAGAAGTTAAAGGAAACTGAATATATTCCTAGGACAACATTTTCAATAGATAATCATAGCTTCCTTGGTCTAGCTCGATATTATCAGATATTTGTGATGAATTTATAATAATTTTCAATCACAATAACCATGCAGAATCGAAAGGGAGAAAATTCTGTGTGGACCAGTGAATGTGATGACCGCTTCAAAGAGTTGAAAAAGAGGCTTATCACTGCACCAGTTCTCATTCTACAAAAATTTGAGGAACTTATTATGGTGTAAAAAATGCCTCTATGAATAGATGAGGATTCATACTAGTGTAAATTGATAATGTGATTTCCTATACATAAAATCAGTTTCTAATGCATGAGAAATAATATCCCACACTAGATCTAGAGTTGTATGTTGTGATATTTGCATTGAAAATTTGGAAGCATTATATCTAGGGTATAAATGTGAGACATATACTGATCAGAAGTGTATCAATTATATATTCCAATAGAAGGATCTTAATATGTGACAATGAAGATGTTTACAAATCATCAATGAATATGACTCCTCAATCAACAATAATCCGAATAAAGAAAATAATGTATAAGATGATCAAAGTAGAAATCATCATACTTATTTACTAAAAACGATAATTGGTAAGGATCCACCATACATATATTTTAAATGGATGTACATGGGAATCATTATAGAAGGAAAATAATCCAAAAAAATTTAAATGATTTCTCAACCACCCATTCTGGGGAAATTAATCGATGAATAAATGAAATATGTTAAAATTTAGAATAATATGGAATCCTTGAGAAAAGTAAAATAATTAGAGTATAAAATATATGAGGAAGAATTTGTGGCATTTGGGTCACATCTACATCTACCATCCAATATAGAGACAAGAATAAAATTCTGATAGTGGCACATAACTCAAACTTTTCTATTCACCTAGGGAGCACCAAGATGTATCAGTATATCTATGATAACTATTGGTGGGAAAATATGATGAAATAGATTTATAAATGTAAATAAATGTTTCTTTAATGTCAAAAAGTGATGTCTGAAAGAAAAAGGTATAAGGTGATGATGCAACCAATACCCATAATAACAAGGAAATAGAAAAACATCACTATAGGCCATTTCACAAGACATACAAAAACTTACAGAAGAATCAATGCTATATGGGTTGTTGTGTATCATTTTATAAAGACAGATCACTCTATCACAATCTGAAAGGATTTATCAATGGATGAAAATTCATGGATATATATCAATGAAGAGGTAAGGTTTCATGATGTTCTACTACCGATTTTATCCAGTAGAGATTTGAGATTCACTACGATGTTCTGGATGATCCTCCAACATTATCTGAGCATTGTTCTGAACATTTTTACGACCTTCCAACCTCAAAAAAATGGACAATCTAAGATGATTATATAGAAATTAGAAGACATTTTGAGATCCAATTCTTATAGAATTCAAGGTATAATTGGACCAGCGTCTTCCACATGTCAAATTCAATTACAATAATAGTTTAAACTCAAGATCCAAATAGATCTATTTGAATCCATTTATGGTAAAAAAGTTTGAACTCCAACATGAATTATAAAGTCAATAAACGTATTATATTCGGACCTAAAATTTTCAAAAGAAATGGCATAGGATGTGAAATCCATTCTGCAGCAAATCACGGTCGCCCAAATTTGGAAATATTGGTATGAAGACAATTATCAATTAGATCATCAGTTTAAAGTTGGATACATGGTATTCTTTTGCATATCTCTATGGAAAGTTATCATGAGATTTGGGAATAATGGAAAGTTGAGTCCTAGGTACATCATCCCCTCTGATATCCTTGATCATTATAGTGTTTTGGCTTATTAACTAGATGTTCCACCTACCATGTCTCATATACATTATGTATTCCAAGTATCCCTCTAGAGATAGTCGATATCGGATCCTTCACCTGTAATGAATTCCGAGGTGAATTTTTTTGATAATGAACTCTTTTATAAGGAGATACCAATGATGATTTTGGATTGTAGAGATAATTTTATACACAAAAGCCTACTCACAAAGTTAAATTAATATGGTAGAACCATAAATACGAAGAGAAAACATGGGATCCAGAAGAAGTTATGAAGGATAAGTACCCTCGACTATTTTTCACAAAGTATGTAAAATGAAATTTTAAGGATGAAATTTTATAAGGGGGAAGACTGTGACAACCCAAAATTATATAACAGGAAAATTCCTTTATTATAATTATGTCTTGTATTATAAGTCACATAAATCACATAGTGAACATAATGAAAACATTATAAATAATGAATGAATAAAATGATATGTATTCCTAGAAGATAAGGAACGTATACCAAGGATATATTAACTTCACCATATGAATAGTAATTTGAACCTTATAAATACTAATTCAACTAAACAAATAGTAACCACACTTATAAATGTCTTAATAAAATATTTTTTTCCTATATATGAATGTATAATATAATTATATCATTGTATAAGTAAATATTTTATTTTGAAAATTATTGATTAACTGTTTTTATTTTTGTAATTCATAAATACTTAGTTACAATGTCGCGACTAATTGAATAATATTAATGAAAATTTATTTTAATAAAATTTATTCATAAATTAATATTTTGTTTTCTTATGATTTCCAAATAATATAAGGGATGTTATTTAATTTTTAAAAGTGTAATAAAAGCAGATATAACTATACAATCTGTATTTTTCGAGTAAAAAATTATTCATTTAAATTTTAAATTGGTCATATTTAGTAAATTATTTTCACAAAATAGTGTTAATTGTTTAATACAATATGTCTAAAAATGTTTGTGAGTAATTTATGTGATTTTTCTAAAATATATGAATTTTGGGTAAATAGTAAACATGATAATTTATAACAAATGCTAAATACTTGAATTATGGAGTCATGGATGATGAATGGATGAATTAACCCCAAAATCTAAAAATAACCTAACTTATCTTAATATATTCAGTTATTATTTTAAAACTATTCATCGGCTTGTGGATAAAATAGATTAATGATTAAAATAATGATAAAACACCCCTCTAATCCACTATAAATACCACCCCTCACAACCTATTCTCCTCACACATATCAAGCTTTGAGATATGAAAAAACTATAAAAAAATATATTCCAATTTATATTCCCCACATCTAGGAGATATTTTTATTATCAAAATACTAAAAAAATTTCACTTAGTAGGCTTTAAAGGAGGAGAAACATGAAAGTTAAATTCATGGTTTCTTTTATTTTATTTTTTCAAGTTATTTTTTTTTCTTATTCTATCTTCACCAACCCTCATAATAATAAATTGATAAATACAATAACTCAAATATAATAAAATTTTATTATTCTTATGTAATAATCCATTATTAAACACCTCTCCTCTCTATTGTATTCTAAAAATGAAAACATCGTTTGTGAGGTGTTTTTTAATCCCCTTCAAGGGGGAAAATTTTCATTTTCTGTTCTCTAATACAACGATGGTCATTAACCCATATTTATAGTCATAACATAATATATAATATATAATATATAATGTTCAATGTTTTATAATTATTTTATACCCATTATTTGAAGTGATAAAACAAATCCAGTTTGATGTGAGTGAAAACCACCCAAAATAATCCAATTAATTTTCACAAACATCTTATATAATGATCCATCCTCACCCAAAATAACTTAATTACATTTATGGTCATTTAAGATTATTTATGTTCATTAATAACATATAAATTTTATTCTTGATTTCTATTTTAAATTACCATAAACTTTTATACTCTTATATATGAAATCCAATCACGAAAATTAAGAAAACAAGAACTCCCGAAAATTGAAATTGAACATTATAACTCATAAAAAAGGACATAAATGAATGTAATAAAATAATAGAAAATTAATTACATGTATTAAAATTAATTTAATTATTAATTAACAAATACATTTTTATTATTTAGGATATTATGATCAATTACATAACTCTTTCTAACATAAGGTAAGAGATCCCTTCTGAACCTCGATAATTCTTTCGGGTTATGTTTTATCTATATTTACCCAATTTTACTCCTCATTATGTTTATTTAATTCTTATATATTATATTCATGTTTTCCAAAATTATTATTGTAGATCATATCATATTTATTTTATGGGGAAATACATGTTTTAATAATGTTCACTTGTCAAATCTTCTTGAAAATAAATCCTGATTATGGGGAACTTCTCGATTTCAAACCCATTTTCAAGTACCCCCATAATCTAATTTAATACACAATTATTTTTATAAAATAAATTTTTTATTATTAAAAAATATATTGGTTCATTTATTATTTCAAAGAAAAAAGTATTACATATATATTATAACGAATTTTTAATATTTTCTATAAACCACAATAAAATGTATAGTTTATAATGTTTCTTAAACACTATTATTAGATGTATTCACTTAATTTTGACACAATTAACGGGATATTTAACTATTTTCCTTTATTAATGTCCATGTATGTTTTAAATCATCATTTTCAAGTAAACCATTATGATATTCCCTAATGTTATGCATATTGACTTGATTATGTTACCTAATTCTTATCATGGGTAACACTTATGTGTATATTTTTTTCCTTCTGTATGATTATTTTTTTGGATCACATATTCTAGGACATGTTATGATGAGTTCCCCCACATACTTCTCTAATGATTAATCTAATGTTTAGTCTTATGAGTCGTCTATCTAAATAGTCTGGGTGGTTAGCCTTGACTCATGCTCTATGTGCCATGGTCTTGGTGTTTAGCCTTGACTAGTGATACTCCATGTGAAATTCACCTTGAATCATGCCAAAAATATGTTTTCTATTGCTAAAAAGTATATATAATTACATTATTATTTTATTCCATGTTCTGTAGGTTATGATTCTATATATTTCCATGACTTTTTTTATAATTATGTTATTCCATATAACTTTTGTGCTAATATTTATTTCATTTTTTATTTCCTTAATGGGTGTTTTGAATCATCCCATTGTTCGTATATTACCCATATAAATCCTATGCATATGTATGGAATCAAAGGATTTTACAATACAATTATATATATTAAATAAAATATGTTTTTATTTTGGAATAATTATGTTTAATTATGTTCCTATCATCCAAGACACTCAAAATTATGATACATGGCTTGTAAATTGATGTTTAATTATGATTAAAATCATGTAATGAAAAGTGTAAAAGGACAAGGTCTTTATATATCCATTGTCCATTACTTGATACATCAGAATCATTGGATCTGTCTTGGTAATCTCCCCTAGTCTCTTAAATACTATCTACATTTTTCATAATGTCTATTACACTATTTATGTGTAGGGCCATTTTACATATTTTCATGTAATTGTACCATTTCTCAGATCTCTATCAATCTAATCTGAATCAGAGGCCGATATTGGGAAAGGATTCATCGATGACCATGAGGTATGTGGTAAAATAGTTTTCCCTTTGAGTTTTGATTCCCTGCAGCTATATTGTTGGGTTGCACACCATCTATTTCTAAGAGTCTTCTTTTAATTTATTTCATCATATACAATTGATTTTCATTCATTGTTATTATCCAATGTATTATTTATCGGTTTTTTAGAGGCATCACACTCCATATGTGGCCACCATATGGGTGTGGATTAAAATTGTTCATTATGTCCAATGGCTCAAATTATATGGAACATCTAATTAGATTATGAATTTTCTTTAAAATGAAATAGCCATTGATACATGAGTATAAAATGGAACCCAAGTATCCTCATAGGTGTTTGGGCGTACTTTAGTTAGAATTCCAAAATTAGGCAATTGCCTTTTTTCCCATGTCACCTCCTAAGTGACCCCTAGGGTCTTATGAATTTATTTTACATGTATAAATGAATTAAGTGGATAATTAAATGGGGGTGGATAATTCATAATGTTTTCATTTATTTAAATGACTTGTTTTAATTATATTAAACAGTTTATGAGGAGTGGTAAGGCCTTGTCATAAATTTTCCTTATTATGAATTATGATGTTTTAAATAAAAGAAATTCAATGGATGGTAAGGGAATAATTTTTTTTTGAAATGCTTAAATTAATGATTTAATTGAGTTTATTACCTATTTATATTCTATAACATGGATAATGAAATTAATAAGAGGTTATTCCTTGTGTATTATATTTAAAATGATTACGAATATGATATATATATATATATATATGTGGTCTTCATAAAAGAACTGGATGGGAGGTAATTCTGCATACTGGTTACAATTATAACACGCATTAATAAAAGTTGTGATATGATGGTAGGGGACCACTAAGAATGTAGGATAATCCTGCCCCCTAACATCAGGTGTTGAGTATGGAATCTCACACCAATGATACTATATGTGCATTAGGCTTTATTCACCACATACCATGATAATACTGATTCTATAGAGGATAAATCACCATATTGAGTGTCATTTCATAGTTCCTTCAAATCTATTTGGAAGTATGGAATGTACCCTACTGCTTGGGATTATATGATTTTTAGATTGGTCCTAGAGGTTTGAGTTACACCCCGGTAGAGATGACACTATTATTCCAGGCATATGGCCACTTACATCTGCATGTACATTGTTCATATATGTGGCTGATATATATATATAATTATACTAAATATATAATACTAATAAATATATAGAGACTCTTCTATAATTCATTCCGATAATGAGTCAAATCTAGTAGGGCAATCAGGTGTCCCTTAGTAACCTAAGCGTTCTAGGAATTTAATATATCATTTTATTAGTTGTTTTTTATACATTAAATTTTTTTTGTTACAAGAAAATCTTGGATTAAATGTTGACATAATTGTTGGGGTCCTATTGAGATTTTCTACCACACCATACTAGGGGTGCCTTTTGTGTCATGCCCCAACCCATGTCGGGGCTCGAGCTGCAACTAACCCATGCCCACCTCTATAGTCCAAGGGATGGAATCTAGTGCCAATGGAACAAAAAAATCGGGGTGGCCTTTTCCTAAGAACCTGTACCCATACATGCATCTATCTCAATGAAGACAACAGATAGGGAACTGAAATGAAGATATAAAACTGCAATATGTAAACCACAAACATGAATCGGCCTCTAAACAATACATGTACAAAAAAGTAAAACTGAAAGGGAGGGGAGAAAATAAATACCGAAACATAAAAGTGCCAAAACCCAATATTAGGTGAAAAGGTAAAATAGTTGGGAGAGTCCCACTCCCGAATCCCAATCTATGACCATCACATGTGGTCCAAGCACTATGAATCACTATGATCCTATGATATAACGATCAAACATTCTATCTTTTGAAATGGAAAACCAAGTGACGGAAAGCCAAAGATGGGGTGAGTATTAAGATACTCAGGAGGATTCTCAAAAGGGTTAAGGGGGAACTAAAATTGGTAATGAAGAGGGGATCATTAAAGAGAAAAAGGTACAATAAAAGGATACAATAAATGAGATTAGTTCAAATCAACAATATTGTGAATTAAGTTCATCCAAGCACCAAGAGCTAGAAATTGTGAGAAGACAAAGTTCTCATTGGGTCATTTTTACCTATAGTATGGGAGAAGACTTTTTCAAGCATGGGAAACTAGACACCGAAAGCATGTGGCATAGCCCACGCATCTTCACCTCTCCTAGAAGGAGAGTATCTAAAACCCAAGTATTCGGTACCAAATATATATATTTATTCTCTACAAAGAAACTCTAATGAGAGATTAAGGGGATCCCCATCTCACAAGCTCATCCTATGAATATTGAGTGGCCAACAGTCCTAGAAGTAACCATCGATTCCTAGCGTACCACATGTTTAACATGATCTACAAGTCCAAGGGACTCAATGACCACACCGTGATATTATTCTATTTGGGAAGCATTGTCTAACTCCCACTATTTTATATCACTTCCCAAGGAAGAAAATTTGTGAGAAAAGTATCAATCTTTCTAAAGAGTAAAAAGTCACATCAACACACATCTCATCATAGTTACACACATTCGAGATATCATGTCACAATGTTAATGATCCATGTCCATACCTACTAGAGGATTCCACTCTTCATCTAGTATTCATTCCCTAGTACATCAGGGTGATCATCACCTGGAAGTCGATGGGGACCTACTAGCCAGTTGAGCAAGAGGGTAATTTCCAGTAAGAGTGGTCGATGGGTCCCACTGCCTAGCCATTCTAGAGGGAATCCCAGAACTACCATTGAGAAACACTTCCCAGCCTAGCTGTAGGTAACCCCGTATGTTCCATTAGGGAACACTTACCAGCCTAGCATGAGGTAAATCAGAAATAGATCTTTCCATCCCTATAGGATGGTACCTCTTAGAAAATCATCAAGGAACACTGGCCATCCCTACTAGATGGTCCCTCTTGGATGAAATCCAAGGAACACTGACCATACCTACTAGATGGTACCTCTTAGAAGATCACCTAGGAACACTAGCTAACCTTTTTGGATGGTACCGCTCAGAAGAACACTCTTGCATCCATCAGGTGTTTCCCTAGATATGTGTTATACCCGAAACATCTTGTATAACAACTCATAAGCCACTATGGAGGGAATCATCATGTCCTATATAAAAAAAACACCCATTATAGGCTACTGAAATTCCAATATACGAGTTCACTGGAAGGAGTTACGATGGATATAAGAATTCACAAAGTGGTGAAGGACACATGTAGGGACCACATGACGTGTGACCCCACCTCATCTCCATGTCATGTACCTATCATTATTGGGTACCAAATTTTAAAAAACTACCCCCAACCATGTTGGATTACTCTCAATGAACATGAAATTCTTTCTCAAAATGCTGATGAGTTCACAACACTCATCGTTGATTCGAAGGGCCAAAATCATAATTAAGATGACACACCTCCCCATATAGCTCACGAAAATTTAACCACATCTCTTATACATATTCCCTAGTCTCATAAGAGTTGAGGTTAACCCAAGCCATGTGTTCTCTTCAAACGCCTCAAAATGATCTTCTAGAAATATTCCCTTTATGTTTACACATTTAATGAGATCACAAATGAAGCTCCTCAAATCTTAATGAATCACAATATTTTGATCCTTGCAGAAAAATATGACTAATCAAATATTCACTCTCCCGAAATAGACATCTGATGGAAAAGTCACACATCGCTACATTATTGTCACATGATAACCAATCGGGGCCACGAATCAGTCGTAAAACATATTATATGAAACATTCTATTGTGATCCTCATAAAAAACACATGAAATGGGCTACTCGTTCATCCAAAAAATGGAACCAGGGAAAAAGTCTCATTTCATCACGACAAGTGAAAACTGACACTCATGGGGCCTATATCGCAACATTAGTTTCAAAACCAGAAATATATCTCTTGATGTTCTCCTAAACTCTAGGGTCACATTGATGCTGACTACGCATAAAACAAATATCCTTTTTCCAAGATAGGTCTGAAAGGATATACTGTGATTAATAATAACTAAATTAATATTAATAAAGTGAGAGTTTCACCCCACCCACCTTTAAGCATGAAGTAAAAATAAAAAAAATATTAAATGGTCTCTCTCAACTCAGGGAACATGTTTCTATAGATTTCAAGAGTATATGGGGCCCAAATCAGAAGATACAAGTAATTAAAGTGTCTCGGCCCAAAACAATGTCCGGCCGACCCAATCTGTCCAGACACTTCAGCATAGGTCGGCCTGCTCTGACTTGCCCAACTAGTATTTCCATAGCTTGGACCATCATCCCATGGCCTAGACCTCTATCGTTATCTTTTCCCATGTGGCCCATGACTTTTAAACAATTACCTACCTTGGTGGACGATCTTCCCCCCATATTTCATCAATGCGTAATACCTGTGCCACGTGGGTCGGTGTGCCCCTATCGGTAGACCCAATGACCCCACCACGATCAACCATATACACCTCTATTATCCCAACATCTACATTCCATAGAAGACATAGTTGTCTCTCACCTGACATCCGCACTCGTGAGCACACCGCCTGACCAACTCCCAGCCTGCCGGCCTCCACGACATGCTGCAGTCTTTGGGTACCACCAACTGCCACCATCTGTTCTTCTATATTGGACCCTTCCGTGGGACATCGCGTCCACACCATGGGTCCAAATTATATATTTAACCCATCTCAACATTGCTGAGGACACGATTTTTATTGTACCAGTCTTTACTTGGAAATGTTTCACAAAATCTTTGTGTCAAAAATTAATGTCGATAAAACCAAAGATCTGTAGAAGAACGCGACGAACATAAATGATTTTTAATAGGGTTTAAAGGTTATGTTAGTGCATTCATAAACAATAATGAGGGAAATAGTGATTTTATCATAGTTCTATTCATGAATCATGAATTAGAAATTGAGTTTGTGATAATTTAATAGAATACAAACTCAATACGTTGGGCATGGCATTAGCAATGTATCTACAATGCTCTTACTTCAATATGTCGGAAATTTTCCAATGATTCATCGAAGAATGATATGCAAAGAGATTGAGAGGGAGGAGAGGGTTTTTAGTGTGGGAGAGAGATTTATGGTGGAAGGAATAGTCGCCCCTAAACTCATTTTTATTAAATAAACATAAAATATGCATTAACAGGTGTGAGATTTGGACAACTAGAGAATCTACGTTTTATGACGTGCCTTGGAAAAACATCATCCTAAAAACTCAACAGTGGTCTCATATTTCCAATCTGAGTCCCCAAACAAATGTTATTTTCTTCGGTGCGTAGAATAGAATAATTATGATTAATTATTTTAATAGTAAATTTTCCCTTCTTGGATTTCTTCCACAGGAGTCGTGCAATAATTTGTTTTTCTCTTCCTAGGGTAAAATAAGCATTTAGGACACAACTGAGGCCCTAGATTTATGATACGCGCTATAATTTAAGATATATCTCTCTTTTATTGTCTTCCTACTACAAAACACTTAAATTTATTTTATAATTTATTTCGGGAAAACTGGGCCTCAAAATGGAACGTCATCTCAGTCCCAAGATTTGAAAATTATTTATTGAAATATTCTAATGTCATACCTAATAAAACCACATTTATACACCATTTCCCTAATTATCAATTTTCATCCGTGAAACAAAAATTTAAGGAATACATCATGGGTTACTGGGCCCACACATAGTTTTCTGGCTCCTAGTAAAACCAACACATTATTCATGCCATCACAATATGTGAACGAAAGGGAGCATTCTTCCTCATGAGGTCTGCTCCATAAAATGGAATTCATATAAACACACATGTAACTTTTCAGTTGCGAAACATGGGAGGCTTCATGCGCCCACTCTAGATATTTGGGGTTAGATAAGGTTATAGGAAACCTCACCATATCCTTGCATAGTACCAAATGGCCCGATGAAACTCGGGGTATAATTCACATCCCTGTCCAAACCTCTAAATCTCATGTCACAACTAGAATCATTGTTTTCCCCTTGAACATGCTATCATTATTCCCTCCTTTAGAATATCCTTACGTTGAAACACCCAACGATATCTATTCCAGTAATATTTCATAGTTGATGTCTCACAATAGAGACTCTATTAAATGCTCGGTAATCCAAGAAGTCATCTCCATCGATTTAAGAAACATCGTACCCTCTTTCTCCCATCGGAAAATCTACAGGGAAGTCAAATTCTCTAAAACATCCCGCACTAGGTGATCTTGGGACTTACTACTGAGGGAATCATCTACAATGTTGTCCTTTTAGGAAGTATAGACTATCCTGATGTTTTATTCCTACAATAATTTCATCCTACATCACCAAATCATGTTCAAATCATTTGAGGTGAAGAGACACCTGAGACTTTGGCGGTCTGTGCAAACCAGAAAGTTTAGTCTCAGAATATAGCATCACCACATTCTTTGGACGAAGACAACAACCTTCAACACCAAAGACTGAGTCGCGTAGTTTTATTCATGGATCTCCATCATCATTATTAGAACTTCATAACTAATGTATCAAGGCTAATGTTGAGCATGTGAGGTACCAACGAAAGGTCAGGTGATTAAACTCATCCTAATATAAGAATATATACATAGAAGGCACATGGAATACCCTATGTGTATTCACTTACCTTGGAAAGTGAGTTATCCACAAACACGAAACACTTCCATATCCACAAGAGGTTTCCCAAGGAAAAAGTGTCATGAAGGATAAAATCCACTAGATAATCCATGACTTTTTCTGACACTCCACTGTAATACTATATCCTGAATTCATTGGTCATAGGGATTCATCCACCAATCCTCGATATTAACCTCTTTCAGCTACACTAAGACACCCACATGGTTATTGTCATGTCACAAGAACACATCTCAATGGGGGTAGTGCCCCTCTTCCCCTTGAATATGAATATACTTTGAACAACACCGACACAAGGTTACATCGATGAACCACATCACCCTAGTAAAAAACCAAGAATGGAGTTGGGAGATAATTGTTCTTTACATTGTTTTTAACATTTTCTGCTAAAAATAGAAAAATCACAAGGCATACCTCTTATCATTTCATGATCCATGGAATCATAGACATCCAAATCATTCATTTGTCTGTGGAACTAGATTCTATCTTCCTAATCATGATGTGGGCTACATGGGGGTGGTAGAAAGACCTCACAATGTTGTACCACACCTCAAACTCCTCCAACTCCTATTCCAGCACTATATCCTTGGGGACCACCAAGATCACAACATCGTCTTTTCCATTGTGGTCCACCTACTGACTGATCAGTTTTCTCATCATGTATGGTCATACAGTCTAATGAAATTTAACCTCCCCCATCATAATAATAACACTGCCCTCCCCAGGTTGTCCTGGTGCTTTGCGTTACCTCATCCCCATATGACTACATGCCTAAGACCGAGTATTAGAGGCCTCCTATATCGAGATCTTGTTAACAGACATCTGCTAGCTATTGAAGAATCCTCATCTCTATTGCAATCACTACCTCAAATAGTTTTATGAATATCCTTTGATAGAATTTTCTATATCACAAGAACCTTCTCTAGCACCCTCCCATAGTTAGAGATGCACAAGGGAACTATGATAGCATTAATCTCTATGTAGAGTCCCTAATTGAACATCCATGATAAGAAGTATCCCATATAGATCATGTATAGGGAAGAGTGTTCATGATATATGACCCTAGCCTCATACTCAATCATCATCAACCCTCCCCTCTTCAACTAAAGGATATCTTTAAGTAAAACAGAGCTCAAGAAAGAGGGTTAGAACTCCTCAAGAATAAATTGCTGGATGTTATCCCATGATAATGTCTGCTCATCATGTATCTGAGTAACCATGCTCTATCAAAGCCCTGTTTCTACATAGAAAAGGCTTCCTGCCAAAGCCACCATATGATAAGTCAGTGTCTATGCATGGCTGAAGAGATGATCCACTGACACTAACCAATCTTCTACAACCTGAGGGTCTGGCTCACCGTGGAACGTTAGCAGTATCTATCACAGGAAATCATGGAATGTGTTTGGAAAACACACATCCTCAGACTGATCTACCAGGGATGTCTATTGTGAAATAGGTGGGGTTTCTTCTACCTATGAAACTAGAGAAAGGGTATCACATGAAGGGTCTTTAACTGAGGTATCATTTCTCATTGGGTCGATGTCACGAATTGAAGCTAGTATCCTGGTTTACTGTGATCAGGGATACATCATGATTTTATGAATGAGTACCAAGATCAGAAGAGAATACATATATCAACAATTCTATGGAGATATCTCATGAATTTTATTCAATGAATTGACCCTATATGATGGATATACCATTGTTACCTACAATAAGTGTCTCAGGGTGCTGAGCTCACAAGCTGGTAATCTAGGTCCTGGTGAATGAATACGTCTGCTTCTCATACAATCACTAGACTCCCTAGCCCAAGAGCCTCTCTTGATACACTTCAACATTTTTTCCCTAATCCCAACCTATAAATTTTTAGGGAAATGATAGAACTGTCTCCCAAGGGTGGAACCTCCTCTGATAACACTTTGTCACAACCCGACCAATGTAGTAGATTGAACCACAACTACCCCATGTACGCCTCCATAGTCAAGGGGCTAACTGAATAACACCGAAGGAATAAAAAACTAGTGGATTCCATTACCTATGAACCTATACACACACAACCATCCAACTATATGTAGAAACATAGATGAAAAAAAGATACAACACTACTATATATTAACCAAAAACTTTAATATAACATTAAATACTACATGTAAAGAAAAGTAAAGGTAAAAGGGAAAGAGAAATAATACACACCTAACCAGAAAAGTGCCACATCCTGGCAAAGGGTGAAAAAGAAAAATTGTTGGAAGAGTCCCGCTTCTGAATCCCATGCTACGACTGCCGCACGTGGTCCAAACACCACATATACCTATGCTTCTCTGATATCATGATCAATATATCCATCATCTCCAAGGTCGCACCAATTTCTATAAAACCGACAAAAGGGTAAGTAAAAAAGATACTCAGTAGGATGCCTTGAAGGCTTTATAAAGAAGTAAAAGAAGTACTTATGAGGGGAACAGTAGAGAGAACAAGGTACAGTAACAAAATATAGTAATGTAGAGCAGTTAAACCAAACAATAGTTTCATGTATGCTCATCCGAACATAAAGAGATAGAAATGATGAGAAGAAAAAATTCTCGTAGAGTACTTTATACCTACAGTAGGAGATAGTACCTATCTATCCTTGATAATATAGACACAGAAATCCTATGGAATACTGCACGTGTCTTCACCCCACCTAGATGTAGAGTAGCCAAAACCCAAGGTATGGTAACTGAAAACGGCCATATATATGCTAAGAAAAGAAACCCAAATGAGAGAGTATGTGGATCTCTATCTAAAAAGATCATCCAAGGAAATGTGAGTGTCTAACAGTCCTAGAAGTAACCATCAATTCCTAGAATCTATAACATTTTCCCTAAAATGTATGTCAAAGCGAATCAATCACTGCACGTTGATACTATCCTTTTGGGTAGTACTATCTCACTTTGACAATTTTTAGTCACCTCACAAGGATGTGTATTAGTGGGAAGAGTGTACCACATTCTTGAGAGTCACAATTAACATCAAATAACATATCATCACTATGTCTCACTATAAAGAGATCATGTCATAATGTCAAGGATCCATGCCCCACCCTACGGGAGGATTCCACCCATCATTAGGTATATATTCCCTATTACGTTAGGTGGGATCATCACTTTGAAGATGAAGGGGACCCACTGGCCATCCCAACTAGAGGGTACTACATTGAAAGAGTCATCAACAAGTTCCACAACCCATCCCAATAAGAGGAAACCTTAAAACTTTCTATGGGAACCAATTCCTAGCCCATCTTTAGGTAAACATGGAACTGCCATCAAGTAATACTTTCTAGACCAGTTGGTTGTAAACCCGTTACTAATCATTCCATACATTGTGGATATTACATCTTGCAAAATTATTGAGGATCACTGGACATCCATGTTGGTTGGTTCCTCTCAAAAGAATGCTGAGGAACTTTGGCCAACATTGCTGGATTGTACCTCTCCGAAGAAAGATGAGGAACACTTGCCATCCCTACGGATGGTAGCTCTTAGAAGAACAATACTATATTCATCGAGTGTTTCCCCATATAGAATTCACACCAAAACATCTCATATCGCATCTCATACACCACTACAGAGGGATCCATCATGTCTTATGTGGAAAAAAACATAGTATAGTGTTCTCACATGCCAGAATATGGGTTCACCAGAAGGAGTAATGAGGGATATAAAAATTATTAAAGTAGAGCACTGAGTATGTGTAGACCACATGAAATGTGATCTGAACTCATTTCCCTATTGTGTAACTAACAATTCTCAGGTTCTAAACTATGAAAAATTACCCCTAGGCATGTCAACTTACTCCTAAAATACTAGACATACCTAGTCAAAAGGTCGATGAGTACACGATGCTCATCATTGATATAGAGGTCTAGATCCATAATTAAATTTTAACACAGCTTAAAATGTCTCATGAACAACTGACTGCATATATTCATACATCTTATCTAGTCTCATAAGAGTCAAGGTTGACCCAAGATGTGGGTTCTCATTACACATGTCTAAAGGATCTACCACCAATATTCCATTCATGTTTCCTCATTTAATGAGATAAAAAGGGCTCTAAAGATCCAAACTAGTCACACTGTTTCGATCCATGTAGAAAAATATAGATGATTGACTATTCATTCACCCCAAATAGACATCTGATAGAAATTTTACATGTTGCTACACTACGGTCGAAGGAATTACCATGCGGCCCACACCTCGGTCTAGAAACAAATTTTATAGATTGTTCCATTGTGATTAATCTCGGAAAAACACATGAAATTCAACACTCATTCATCTAAAAAGATATATGGTGAAAAATTTAAATTTTACTACACCACGGGCGAACCAAATAACATGGGGGAAATAGATAAACTTCTCTTTAAATACTAGAAAGACATATCACAAATTTATCCTCAACTCTATGGTCATTCAACTGCTGATAGCACGTCAAATGACTATCTTGTATAAAAGATAGGTCTGAAGGGAGGTACCATGAATAATAATAATAAAATTATTATTAATAAAGATTGTATTTCACAGAACCCAACATCAGGTTTGAAATTATAATTTTCAAAATCACCTCAAATTTTCTGGATTGACCGAAGGATCACATTACTATAGACGACACACAAATTAGAGCCCCATATCAAATGATATGTGAATTTAAAGTGTCCATTCCCAAAACAGGGCTGGCGGAACCCAATCTGGCTAGAACCTTATGCTTTGGCTGGCTAGCTCCAGCCGGCCTGACATGGTTCATCACGGCTCGATCCACCACTCTGTAGGCTGGCTCACTCTTGGCCTACTATCCTGCTCCTGTCATGCATTGCTTGCGACGTGTCGACACCAACCGAACCTCATGGAAGGTCTTCCCTGACTTCCATGTCAACATAGATGACATATATCGCATGAGTCCTTATGCCCCTGTCGTTTAACCGTTAGTTTCCATAGTGACCTTGCTCAATCATCTGTCCACACCACCAGGCTCCTGCCTTCCCCACACTATAGCTGGCCCAGTTGGCTCCCACCCATCCTATGTGGCCCACCGTCTCCTTGGACCCATGTGGACTACATCTGTGAATCTTCTCTGGTGGTCCCTTCTGCATACTACCACGACCACACCGAGGGTCTGAAAATTATTTCAGAGCCAGTTCCATGAAGCTCGAGACGATCTCTACATCACCATAGTCTTTACTCCACAATATGTAACACAATCATTAGTTCAAAAATTAAACGTGATAAAACTGAAGATCTGGGGAAGCACACGACAAAAAAAATGTTTTTTAATATGATTTAATGGCCACTGTAGTCTGTATATAAAAATAGATGATAAAACAGTGATTTGAATGCTGTTTTATTCATCATTTATGGATTGTAAATAGAGGGTGCAAGAATTTAACAGAATCGCTCCTCGATACGGTGCTCTCGACGATGCCAATGCGTTTACGATCCTCTTCCACTGATGTTCTATTAATTTTCACTTGATTCATTGAAGAACGAGAGGGAGAGAGATTGAGAGGGAGGATAGTGTTTAAATAGAAGGAGATAGATTGCTGGAGGAAGGAAGAGCCCTCCCCGTAACTCATATTTATAAAATTAACAGAAAACACGTGTCAACGGGGACAAGATCCAGAAAACCATCTCCTCCAAGTTTATGACATTCTATGGTAAAATGTCCCCCTTTGATCTCAACGACGATATCATATTTCCAATCGGAGTCCACAAACTAATGTTATTTTCTTGGTCAGTTTGAATTAAATAATTATTTTTAATTATTTTAATGAAAATTTTCCCCTTCTTGGCATTTTCCCTAGGAGTCATGCACCGAGAAAAGTTATGTCCCACCTAGGGTAAAAACTGCATTCTAGAAAAAATTGAACCCTTATATTTACAATCTGAGCTATAGTTTAAGTTATTTCCTTATCCCAACATGTGAATAGTAAAAATAGTTAATATTTTTGAAAAAAAATCTGGGAACACCAGGCCTCAGAATTGCACGCAATCTCAGCACCTATCTCTAAAATTATATGTAGAAATATTCAAAATACTTGTAAGTAAAAAATTGGGTCTCTACATATGGAACTCAAGAGTATTGTCTTTCTATAGGTTATGATAAGTGAAAGTGCCCACTTACTGGTAATTTATATGTTTTACCTTTAGTTAGAGATTTGTAGCATAAGATCCAGTACATGATGTAGATGGTTGTAGTTGTTCTATCTATTTTTTATTTCATAATTTTTTGTATCATCGTTAAATATTTCTGTTTCATTTACATATTAAAAAATTCCATGAATCCCTGTATGATACACTTCCATATATTCTTTTGATTATATAATCAGTTGTTCAGCTTAATAGCTTCCTTTTTTACTTCATCTTTTATCTATTTATGCGTCTGCAGTTTACATATTTTATCTTTTTATACATTCTTCCCCTATTTTTTTTATTGAATGTATCATCTTTGATATTCTGACATGAGCATATATTTTCCCATCTGTACCACCTTTACACCCTTGCAACTTTTCATCTACCTTATGCCAATGGGGTGGTGCGCTAATGGCTTTCTGACCCATCAGCTTACGAAACTATTTTAGTGGAGCCCAGTTTCGAACATTACAATGTTAATCCATTCCATAAACATGTATCACCACAACCACATGTGGGTTTTCAATAAAATGTGAGCTAAATATCACGTGTGCGGTATTTAATATCATGAGGATTAGGATAAAGGGAAATATTAGACACCACCTGATCATTATGTATGAGAATGCAACCCAATTAAAATCCTAAAGCCTAAAAAAAGAATAAATAGACTTACAAAACATCAAGAAGAGTCAACATAGGACATAAAATTAAATATTTTATTAAGTCATTAATGGAAGCCTATTATGTTGAATAAAAAAAAACATTTACTCCCTTCCAAGTGAGAGAAGTAAATGTAAAACATGAAAATAAATTATGAAATGTAAAAAATCTATTTTGATAAAAAATTAATAAAATTTAAATTTAAATATTTTATGGAAGATAATTATGAATTTATTGGTTGAATATTTATTTTTAACTTGTTCAAGATAAGAGTGTAATGAGTTTTTTAATTTTTCTCTAAGAAATATGCTTTTATAGAAAATAAAAAATGTAGTAATTTACCCGTCCATAGTTTATTTATAAATGTTTGTAATAATATGTGAAATTATCAATTTATTAACCATCAATTTTTTAGAAATAAATATAAGATAATTTTTAGGTAATAGTGTGTACTTTTAATAATTTTTTTCTGTTCAAAAATGTTTTTTCAGAAGTTATTATGTCTATTATTTTTAATTAATCAAAATAACATTTAATGATTAATAATTTAAATTCAATTTATATACTAGATAAAACAAATTATAACTTAAATATATATAATGGTTAATACTTGTAATATTTTTAATATAAGATTATCTTATACTTGAAAAATGTGTTTACCAAAAAATAATTTTTGAAAAAAAATTGCGGTCTTAAATATAAAATAAAATTTCCCTTTTATGTGAATAATATTTAATAAAGTAGATACAATATCTAGAATCAAAATAAATAATACTATTTAATAAGATTAATTTAATTTATTTATAGTTATTAGTAAAAATTGTAAAAATGAAATAACATGGTTAAGGTTAAAATGAGGGTTTTCACGTTACACGTGTTTCTGTTAAAATTAATTTTTCACATATATATAATTTTTATTTAATAAATTTTATTTATTCTTTAAAACAACTAGTTCCAAATTATCTAATAATTCTCATTTTATGTGGAAATTAATGGATAAATAACGTAGGTAAAAACATTTTGCAGATATGAAATGAAAATAGTAAAAGTTAGTAAACAAGGAGGTTGTGGGAATGAAATGTTTAAAACATATTTTTTATTTGGTGGAGGTGTGTACTAACCTCAAATTCCAAACACTCCATTATTTATAAATATTTGAGGAACTAGGGGTGAGTGTGACATCCCATTATAGAAATTTGTTTGGTATTTACACAAATACATCTCCTCCTCAATTATTAAAGGGTACTCCATTTCCAAAGTTCTTAATAAATCTCAACACATTTGCTTCTTCAAAAACCTAATAAATTATCTCAAAAAAATATCTACTGGTCTAACCAAAATACAAACACTACTGTAATTCATAATGAATCCAATGGTGGTTTTTATATGAAAAGGTAATCATTCTAACAAAGCCTTTTCGTTTTCTTCCTTCTTTACAAAAATAAATTATTTATTAACACTTACAATATAATAAAAGATGTATGTAACATATAATAACTTGTTATTATGTTTATGGAATTATATTAATCTGTATTTATCTCCATCAAATGGTACATATATCCACCACTTATGTATACAGAAGAATTACACCTCACGAATCGATGTAAATTGTTTTATTTCATAGAATAACATAAATAGTCATAATAACGTAAATAATGAGTATATATGATTAATATAAAGTGATATTAATTTGTTAAAATAAATATATTATCCAATTTCTTATAAATTTTTCCATTAAGAGAATGATATCGTCAGTCGTGTATACAGGTGACTTACCATCTCCCTGAAGCGATCTGATATATTTTCCATGTACAAAAATAAAGAATGATTCTAATAATGTATATAATGAATAAATATTATATTTATAATAGTAATATTATTATAGGGATAATGTATCTATATACAATTCACAATATCTGGAATTTTCGTGATTAAATAAGAATGATAAAATAAGGAAATTCACACTCTAAAGAATGAAAAAAATAAAATATTAATAGCAAACTAGTGATAGAATGTTATAATTAAATCATATTAGAAATTATAAATCTTAATCTGGTTCCATTATAAATTTAAAACATGATTAAAATTATTATATACTAGGTTAAATTACGATAAACATAAAGTATGTGTGAGATAAATTATTTTTTCTTAATTTCTATTTAATTAAATTATATTTTTTAAAATATTTTTTTCACTTTTATGTGGTGTGTATACATCCAATATTATATACATAAGAGAAAACCCATTTTTTGGAAATTAATGTTTAATTTTAGGTTTATTAATTCAAGGGAAAAAATATAAATGTTACCAAAGTGGTAAGAATTATTACACAATCTTACTTTTTTTAGATTTATATTATTTTATTAGAAGAAACCTTATCAAATATCCTATATAAAATATAATAATTTTCTAATCATATATATATTTATGGGGTTCAAATATTTATTTACAAATTTTCCCATCATTAGTACTCAAATCAGGAAACTAAATGTTTAACAGGAAAATTATTTTATTTATCTCTAAATTAGTTATATTTTATATACCGTGTCAATGTTTTCCAAAATATTATAATAAATTATATTATTTTAAAAAAAATTATTAAGAATGTTTTAAGTCATCCTTCAATTTTTTAAAGCATTTTCATGTAATATTAATATTATTTTTTGAAAGGTATTATTTTAATCAATTGTTCAAAGTAATGTTTTTTAACAAGTACATTGACAACTGTCTTTCCCACTTTCATAAGAATTTTATAAAATGCATCTTCTTTAACATGTTTTAAATAAATTTATAAATAAAAATATTTTAATAAATATTTTTTAATATCTTAATTTCGATCAATTTATTCATAAAATGCAATGATATTACTGATAAAATAAATATTCTTGATGAACTAATTATCATATCTCATTAATTGATTAATTTTGTGATTATAAAAAATTATCATGAAATATTAACTTTATTATGATATTATTTATTGGAAATTTAATTTTTCTTAAATATCCACATTATTTTGATGATGGATATTATTATTTAATAAATAATATACCTCTTCCACATAAGGTGTTTACTTTTATATCTATTTGATTAAATGGGGAAAGATTGATAAATTTGAATTCTTTATTCAGTATGGATATTTGTTAATATTGAATATTTTTCATGAATGAAATTAATTATTTGATATATAAAGAATTATTTTGATATGCATTGATGTTTTGGATCCAATATTATATATCCCCTTAATGCATTGATATGTCTCTATGGAAAAATAATTTTTCCAAATTAAAAGGGTTTTAACCAGAGATTGAAACTATTTTGTGAATGGTCTTGATGGTATAAATATCATGATGGACGATATCAAGAAATTCAAAACTATTAAGTTCAATCATTGGTATCTTAATTATTATTATAGATTAGATTATTTCATTGATACAATGCAAGGATGAATTTTTGTGCACATGTAATTGATTAAATGGAAATTGTTTTAGTTATTCTACTTTCATATTAATCATGCCTTTTATAATAATGATATTTTTGTAATTGATGAAATGTAATTAGTGTTCAATTATTTAACTTGGAATATTGATTATTCATTATTAATTATTGATAAAACCAACTATAATTTACCATTACTAATAATTTAAAATCACTTCTATTCTTTTTTCCATTCTATCTAATATTAAGAACGATGTGTTGAATGAGTCTAAGGATGCTAATTTTTTCTCATTACTGTATTGTATATTTTACCAAAGGTAAAATATAAATATTTTATGTATCTCTCTCCAAGACTACTTAAATGATTGGTACTTTAAGATTTTACCCCTGTATCTATGAGAATGTAATAAATGTTACATTGATAATGGGTTACTCAAGTTGGGGTTGTTATAGTTGATATCAGATAATGTTTAGTAGAATACATAAGAAGTAGATTATGGAAAACATATTTAAGGTATTATAATCCTATTGTAGACTTTGAGGATAAGTATAGAAGAATGTCCTAACATTTTGGTCAGGAAAAGATTGTGTGGTTTTTCATAGAAATACATTTTTTTCTAGATTCTACAAGTGGAAGTGGTTATATCATAGTTATACCTAGGGGTAATAACTATAGAAAAGATGTATTGAGAATTGACTTTATTGACTCTTGGTTTATGAAAACATGACTTATTTTATACCTTATTTGGTAGTCATGGGAATATATTAAGGATAATTCATATTTTATTTATAAATTATTATAAAGGATTTTAGAATAATGAAATCCCCAAGAAAACCAAGTTTAATATTCCAACAAAAAAATTGCATAAATTTTCAATTTTTGTTACGTGTTACAACATATTTATTATTCCACATTATCATTTAATATTTATAATTTTACAAGTAAATCCATTATATTACACTGTTAAAAAGGGAATCTGGAAGAACGAATCATATCAATACACATATGAAATTTAGATATTTATATACTGATCATGTCAATATATCTAGTACTTTAATTTTTTGGATCATAGATATATTTGGGAAAGTTGCGGATTCAAAAAATAAGCATCCTTAAATGGAATATATTTTTTCTAGATGGTTTGATCCTTTAATGTATATCACTTTATTCTATAGAACACCCCATAATTTAGTGGTACTACTAGTTTAGTTTATTTTTTGAGAAATAGATCTCGTCTCTTGGAAAAATTGTTTCTATCCTTGATATGTGATGAAAAGTAAAATGTTATAATAGTAGTAAAATATCTCAAAGGTGAAGATAATAAAGGGTGGACATTGATCCAAAATAATTTGAAGGATAAATAATTATAATATATAGAATGGATATATTTTTTGAAGACATTCATTGAGAAAAATCTCACTCATGAGAAATGAGTTGGAAGTAAGAGAAATATTTTGTCCCTGATAATGGGTAGGTGAACACTAAAGGGGAGGGGGGAGGGTGAATTGAGTTCAAAAAAGTTTATTTATAGAAAACCAAACTCTTTATTTATAACCATTCAAATATATTTCCTTTATAAAAATTGGATAAACAAATAAAATCTTAAAGGAATGATATCTATCAAAAGTGGTTTGTAGTGGTTTGGAGCAAAAATCCTTTAATTCACTACACTAACACTCTACTCACTAGATTTCGTGATTTTCACTATAACTAAACTTTTTCCGGTGATTCCAAGAAGAGTATAAGAAACAATTACTTAACAAAAATTTCAATAATACTTAATCTAGGATATGAATTTACAAGCCATACCCATATTCTTACCACACACACATAAATATAGTGAAAATAAAAATATAGTTAATAATCTATTGATGATATGATTGCAAGACACAGTTGTAAGTAGCAACTACTAGTAGTCAAAGATTCATCTTGAGAATATTATTGTATTCAATGTATAAATTGAGACTATCTTTATTTTAATGGATATAACTAGACAACACCTCATTAACATTTTTTGGGTCTTTTTTATGTAAAATAATTCAGATTATTCGTATAAATGTGTGAATCTATATGTGTGACTATCATTCATTTTCTGAATGAAATAGATAACTAGTCATTATATATCTCATTTTGAACTGGAGACTGAGGTAGTTATAATGTTCAAGCGATCTAGATATAATAATATTAAAAGGACATGATGTCAAGGACATGCATCCATTCTTTCTAAATATAGAAATTATCTATTGCAGAAGTAATGTACAAAATATTCTTATTCTTAAAATAATTTCGTTCTTATCAAAGAGACATACTAGGAATATTAATCTTTAATTAAATAGATAATCTCTTTTTTGATATTCTCTAAATGATGTAAATGAATTATCATGTGATTATCAATGAAATCATGACATTTTTTATTTAGATAATTTTATATAAGATATTCAAATTAAAGTCTTGATCATCATATGATAACTTCCTGAGAGACTTTTTAAGATAAAACATTACTATAATTTAAACATGTAATAAAATTATTTTCAATGATAAGATATATTTTTTATTATAATGTAAATCCTATATTATCCAACATCTTTTGGATTTCTCATAAAAATATATTCTTAATATTTTTTTCATAAGATAATTTATTCTCATATTCACTTTTATAACTAAATTATTTTATTATGAAATTAAATTGATCATAAAAAGACAAATTTCAATCATGTTCTGATTCTGAGTAGATAGAATACATTCTTCAATTTTTGAAATTTAAAACCCTCTCTGGTAGATCCAATACATAACTCAATTTAAGAAAAAAAATTATTAATTCTATTTCAGGAAAAAATATAGACAAACATGATAGAATAAAATTAGAGTTATTTCAATCATAAAAATACATAAAAAATAAGATATGTTGGAAAAAATTAATATGGTGAGAAATGTCCCCCCTTCACATCATCACAATACTAATGTGAAAGAAATAAAAAATTTCATGAAAGAAGTTATAATTTTTATAAAATTTTATTTATGATATGATTTTTATAAATGTAGAAGCTTTATTTGTCATCTGAAATTTTAACAAAACATTTCACTTTAGAATAATTTTCATCTCCCATGAAAAATTTAACACTTTAAACTATTATATATTCTCTTTTACTTCTATATTTTATGTAAAAAACATTAAATCTTAACTTTCGGTATTTTCTTTTTCCTCTCCTCATTTTTTGTGATATCAAAAGAACTAGAGTAAGGAAAAAAAATACTGTTACACACAATAAATCCTAAGCAATTTATTTTACTTATTTTTAAATGAATTTGGAATTATGTAGTCTTAATATGGGATCAAAAATAAAAATGTATAGTGATAATATACTACAACATATCGATCTCAAGGTTAAATAATTAAAATGGCATAGAGAAAATGATATAGAAATCATATTAATATCGAATAACTACTAAAAAGATAGGATAATATTAATATTAAACATCCTAAAGAGAAACTTAGAGGAATTAATGCATTTAAATGTTATCGTAAATAGAGATTCAAATGGTTTAATGATGCCATAAATAAAGGCACAACTCAAATGATTTTAAAATTTTATAAATGAGGGATCATAAATATCAATTTCAGATGCCTTTCCACTATAAATAGTAAATCAATAACAAAATGGGTTTCTTCTACCAAATGATGATATTGAAATGGGTTTGGGGGTGTGGTTTCATGAATGATGAAGGTTTTCCATGTGTTAATGTTATTTTCGATTGAGGGAAATTAACTATTTTTTCCAATAACACACAGAATATTAGTATATATTCTCCCAGACCTACATGATCAATTTATGTTATACTTATTAGTGTTGATGGAATTTTGATATAATCTCAATGATCTCTCCATAAATATTATTTATTATTATGAACAAATAATGTATTAGAGGTTGGTTCAGGTGATGAAAAAGAATCTTCTTCGTCAACCCTGAGATATTCCCTTAGATACTTATTTTTTATGTAAAAAATATATTTTAATCTCTATGACGTAGATATATATTGATTAACAATAGGAGGACATAGATAAATTTTCCAATGAATCTAAAATAGGGAATAATCACAGTAGTCTATCCATTTCACCATATAACTTCTTCAGTAGTCTAGGATTTTTGAGAAGCCATTCCAAGCTTGATGAGAAAAATTTCCTAGTAGATTATCTATGTCTCCATTCCATGTAATTCAAACAACAATCATTGAAAACACTTCTAGATGATTATTCATGTTTTTTCAAAGGGTGGGTAATAGAAGTGATATCTTTACCCTTTGGAGAGATAATAGATTATCGACACATCAATAAAGCATCAACTTATTCATCATCATTTTCATCAGATAATTCATGAGTTAAACTGTTTATAACTATCTAATGCAGATCATTGAACATTTTTTCAATAATATTGAAATTAATGTATAAAGAGACAACCATATTTTCTACTCTAGTTATGATAAAACTCACAACCTTCTTCACATCTGAAAACACATTCTTATTGTCCGATAAGTTTTTATTCTATATAAGGGATATATATATATATATATTATGTTGATCAGATAATGCAAGAGATTCCTAAGGAACAACCTGAATTAATATTACTTCACTAACTATGTACCATTAGAGATCATGAAGAATTGTTTTCAAGATTATATCTCCCAATATCGATTAAATGGTGTAACACCCCATGATTTCATAGTACGTTATTTCTTCAATGTAATTCAATAACTTGCACTACACAACACCGTGTTCTAGCACACCATGACATACAACACTAGCCATTCAAACGCGGTTATTAATAATATTAACATAATTTTCATCATTATATAATCTTTATAATTTTAGATTCCATATTTTGAGTTTCTTATACATAATGTAAGAACAAATACATTTTTTCATATCAAATAAGTATTTTTCAAAAAATGAAATTTTACCGCCTTTTAATGCTGAATCCTTTTTAATTAAATTTTTTGATACTTTTATATATTCAATTTGACAAAATAAACTTCTTATTTAGAATCGGGATATATGAATTTAGTTTTAATAAGGTTTTGGTATTTTTCTGATAACTTTCATATTTGGTGAATAGTGAAAAATACTATATTTAAACTGAAAACAACCATTTTAATAAAAATAATTTTTTAGTGTTAAATTATACATTTTAATGGTTTTGAAGTATAAATAGATTATATTTTTACCATTCAATCCAATTATGGTCATTTTATGTAATTTTACTTTGAAATTGGACATAAACAACCATCAAACTTTTGATATTTATTATTTCTTAAAAATACGCCTTTTGGTTTTGACAGTAGGAATTAATTTTAAAGTAATAAATGAAAATTTTATGTTTATAATTTGGTAAAATAGACTTCATTATTGAATTCGGAATAACAAAATTATCTTAGGGTGAATTTTTGGTATTTCTCTGAAAACTTTTAATTTATGATGAATAGTGAAAAACAATAAGTTATAGTTTAAACGTGTATTTTAATTTAAATACTTATTTATTTTATTTAAATTTATTTTAGGTCGAAATAGATAAATGATACCTATATAAGTTCAATTTAATTCATTGGAGTCAATTTATAATAATTTTAGATATATAAAAATTTTATTGAACTTTTCACCATCTTTTAGCCACCTGCTAGGAGAATTTATAAATTCACATAATACTTAATTTTACCGCTTATAGGAGGTGAATTTCAAAACTCTGAGAGACATGGTTAATATAATGGAGTAAAAAGTGGTTCAATAAGATCAAAATAGTTTTTTTTTGTTAAATAGTAACTTTTTACCTTTATTTACCACGGTTAAAAGTAAATAGGGTAATTATGGGTAAAAATGATATTATTATTACCCTAACACATGTAATAATTCTATTGAATAAGTATAATTAGACCCAAAAAAACCTTAGGAATAAAATATGACCCTTTAGGACCACTTGTATTATATTAAGACATTTATTATTGTTTAATTTAAAGAAGAGTTAAAAGTGTTATTTCAAAGTTCATTAGCTAAACCAAATTTAATATAGGATTATAAATAAGATAAATTAGTATATATATATTCATTTTAAATATAAAAATATTTCCTATGTCATTGTATGTTATATATAATTTTTATAAATTAAATAATTAAATTTATTTATGACACAATAATGATTCAGTAATTACACTTTAATGAAAGAATCAAATAGATGGTATTATAAATATTAAAATAAATACAATTTCAATTTGTTTATGACATCCACGAGTTTTCTATGTGACTATGACATGTTAGGGATGGTTAAATGTATATTGTTTGAAGTAATCAAGTTGTTATGACTTTCAAAAAAAATACCAAATTGTTTCAAAATTGACATAAATTAATATTTAAAGCAGATACTATATTAATGGTTGATATAATATTCCAAAAAATGTAAGGTTCAGAAAAAGATCATAAATAATATTATATATGTCATTAAAGAGCCACTTTAGTTTCTCTTGTAAGTTTAGAGTATGTTTATTGACCATATATAGTAAGAATACAAGAAGACACGGTAAACGTTAAACTATTTAACAAAGAGTTAAATCTAAATGATAAGGTTAAAATAGTAACATAAACATGCCTTAATCCTATTGGTTGAGATTAGTTAGACCCATAACCACATAAGTCTCTAAATAAATTCATTTGGAACCATTATAAACTGAATATGATTGTATAATAAATTAATACTTTAATCTTTTCCTAAAGTGGCCCTCACCCCTATCATAAAAGGGAACTAATCCTTCTCTCAAAATCACACCTCCAAAGCCATTTGGATCGGCCAACCCCTTAACAAATATCTTCCAAACGTCCCTCACTTCAACCTAGAGACATTAGTTTGATCGTAATTCCAACCTAAGGATCCATTTTGATCAAATCAAAAGGAAGAATCTGAAGAAGAGGTAATGATTTCACCACACTCTTTCAGGTTACTTTCTTCTTCCAATTCTTATTTCATTGTTATTTCCATTCTAAAATAATAACTCAAGTATATTATATATACTGTGATGTTATTATAAGTATTTAAAAACTATATTCAATATTCTATCAAACTTATTAATAATAATTTCACCATACGTGTGTATATATGGCTTACCGTCTCCACGTCGTGGTGCAATTTGTTATTCAAAACTATGTTATTTGGATTGATATAATGATGTGTAATATGTATATAAATAATTAAAATAACATGATAATGTCTCTATAAAATTATTATACCATCCAATTCTACAACTTTAAGGAAATTATATTGACGCTCATGCGTACGTACGGATTACAGTCTCCACGACGCGATGAGATTCATTTCAACATTCACCATTCATCGATGATTATAAAAATATATATTAATAATATGATTGTAATATATGAAATAATAATTCTACTGGATATATATATATATATCTATGTGTGTGTGTGTGTGTTTTTTTACTTACATATATTTTATTCACTTAGTTTCGTTTAATATGTAATGAAAACGGAAACCACGTTTATGCGTATGTACGAACTACCATCTCCATAAACAATGTTTTCCATTTTAGATATATGTCTATTATACATATTTATATTATCAATATATATGATTTATAAATCATGTTTTATATTCTGGAAGTATTTAAATCATTACCTAAGTGATACAATCAAGAGTAACAAGTTAAAACACATACGATAAAGAAAGAGATTATTACCTGTAATGTTAATTTAACATGGATATTATTAATAAATGGTTAGTATAAAGTCATAAATGAATAATTTATGATATCATAAATATTAATACGGTTCTGGTATAATTTAATAACATACTACGATCTTCATAGAAGAGGTTAAACGTACCCCCGACTAAAGGAATGTTCAAGGTAAGGGTTAATTCCTCAATCTCATCATTATCCGAGATTGTTTATGTGTAAGTATTTACTAGGAAATTTTTATCATCCATGCCCATTTTTCATAAAAATTAGCTCAAAATGAATATTTTAAAGATTTTTGAAAGGTACTCTTTATCAAGATCAGAATTTTAAATGTTTTAAAGATTTATCTTTCTAAATCATTTTTAATTAATGTCCATGTTTTCAAAATGATTTTAAGGATTTATTTATATGGATATGAATGTTTTGAAATGATAATTATTTTCAAAAGTTTCAAAGTGTTATGGGATACTTTGATTGAAAAACCTATTTTAAATTACATCCTTTATAAATTCATGACTTTTAAATGATTTTACAAAAATTATTTTTCTCTAAAAAAGTTTTACTCATCATTTTAAACTATGTCAGCATCCTTTACTGGATATTATTTTTGATTGAGGATGATTTATTATAATACAATATTCCATATTTTATTGAATGAGTTATGATATGTTTGACAATGTATGTTCTATTTTTATACCATTCATGGTTTATGGGTAATGTATTGACATTTCATATTCTAGTTTTAATATCAATGTTTCTGCTATGTTTCATCTTTTTCATATGAGGAATGAAGTGGACTTAGTAAGTGATGGGTGGAGCCTTCTATAGCTCCTCTATGTATCAGTAGGTCCCATGAGGAAAACTAGTGTCTTGGAACAAGTCCTTGACAAAAAATTTATTTTCAGTCTTGGAACGAGGCAATTACTATGTGGTAATGATGTATGGTGTTAGGCATTCCCTCATTATGAAATTAGTTATTACATGTGATTATTCGACTAGTAGAATATCCATGTGAATGTTTATATGGTAATGTTTGATTTATTTTTTTCCATATTATGTTCAAGTTTTTGTTTAAAAAGGCTGTTGTTTTATCACACATCTGGCCATAAATGTTTATAGCTTCGGCTAAATTATTTTCTCGTACTAAGAATCTGAGCTCACCCATTTTTATGTCTTATTTTCCCAGGATTTGAAAAAGTGTATTATGATGGATAAGTTGGGTTAAGATTGGGGATTAATGGAATTCTAAATGGATCATTTTTGTTGTGTTTTATTTTCTAATGTGTAATGTAATGTTCATGTATGCAATATATTTTCTAAGACTGCTAAAATGATCAGTCCTTCAGGACTTGATTCCTTGTAATCATGCCAATGTGTTAAAATAATGCACCGACTCTGGGTAACTGGGGTCAGGGCATTACATTTGGTATCAGAGGAAGTTTAGCAATAACCTTGGGTGCTAGATTTTGATAGACTCTGATTAGATCATGTAGACCTAAGATATGCTTTGAGGATTAATATTGTAGAAATTTCTTGAATTTTGGAAATGTATAGATTTTGTGAGTTTTCCAAGAAAATATGTACCTATCTAAATACGAGAAGGTAGAGGCGGCACTGGCACAGATTTACCTAGGGTTAAAACCTGAAAACACCGCTTTGAGCTAGAATTTAACGGGAACTGGTGCACGAAAATAGGCCTTGATGCACTCTTGGTTACGACACTCCTAGGGGATATTCTTAGGATAATTCTCATTTTATTTACAAATCATTATGATGGGTTTATGACTATATACTTCCACATTGAAAACATTATTATGATTATGGATTATATCTATACACCGTTCAATTTATGTTTGGTATTTTACATGTTTGGAATTATGAATTGCGACTAATAATCTAACCTAGTGTATGCCATTGTATAGAAATGGCGCCCACTAGAAGGAATGTGAACTCCCGCAATACATATGATCTAAAGAGTAAGAAGGATCCTATTTTTTATAGTATTAAGACATCATTTAGAAGGTAATTATTCTCCCATGTATTCTCAAAATATAAAGAAATATTATCATGTGTTAATTAGATAAGTAAATAATTCTCTAAGTCTTATGGCCTTGAAGGGAATTAAGGCAAGAAAAGGATGGAATAGAGAAGGATAGATAAAGGGAAGAGGGAAAAGAAGGAATTTACCATATGTGATAATACTGTAAAGAATCACCATGGTAAATTTTTGAAGGGAATGGGAGTTTGTTATAAGTGTGGTGACAAAGGAAACCACGTACGTGATTGAAAGGGTAAGAAAAAAAATTCAAATGTATAATTCTTCATCTGCAAGGAGTTGGGACACTACGCGAACAAATATCCAAATCATCAGAGTATGCCCCAAATTATGCTATTGGATAATAATCATCTTATGATACAACCATAGATGAGGATGAATGATTATAGGTATTATATTGTTATTAGAGAATTATGTTATTTCAGTGTTGTATCAATAATGTACTGGTTATAATAATTATGGAGTATATAAGGATTGTAATGCAGTATTATTTCATTAAGGACTTGAGATTGTGTGGAACAAAGAAAAGTGACTCAATAGCAGGTTAATGTTTTGGAAAGTATATGGTTGAGAGAATGATAAACCATAATATGGTTCTGATACCGAGGTAGTGATTTTGGAATAATACATGATTGATTTAGATAAATTATATTGGATATTCTTGACTACCTTGAAAATGTTTAATGATTTGTATATTCCATCATTGTTGGAGTTTACATCATTTTTGGATAGAAGAAGTATATCCAGTATTATCTAAGGAATAAGGGATCATGAATGTAATCAATAAGGTTTTATGGAAATTCAGGATGTTTCATTGTTTTAAAAGAATACATGATGAAGGCATTCACATGTTATTACCTAGAAAAAAGGATCTTCATTGTGTTTAACTTCCTTATAAATTTTGTACTGAGAGTTTGGATATAATTATTTTGGATAAGTCTAATGGTTAGAATGGTATATGTTTGAAATTTGATACTATTGTTAAGGTTATTTTTGGATTGTTATAAAAGGAGATCCTAGAGGTCGGGTGAAAACTAATCACGTCCGACAAGGCCATGAGACTTGAACCCGCAACCGAAGAGCGACAAAGGTGCATCACCTATGACTGGACTACGAGATGTACTGGTTTGTATAATTTAGTTTTTTTAAATAGTCTGAAAAATGAATTATTAATTCATTTTTTTGGAACCTTACACGATTTGGATAAATATAATTTTTTTTGAAATCATTTGGAGTGAAATATGAGTTTATTGTAAGAATTAGTTGAAGGATGAAATTCTACTTATCGAGTATATATATATATATATAAATTTGTTTCCCTTTTATTAAGACTAAATTTTATTAACCCAATTTCTGATGTGGGTTTTCCTACCAAGGTATTTTCTATTTTCAATATTTTAATTTGAAGAACTATTTAAAATTGCGAGGAAACAATTTATTGAAGGAGGAAAAAATGTAACACCCTTAGATTTCATTGTACGTTATTTTTCAAAGTTATTCAATAACTTTCACTAAACAACACCATGTTATAGCCCACCATGACTTACCAAACTAGCCGTTCAAAAGCGGTTATGAATATGAATTATCTAAATTTCAAACATTTTATAATACTTATAATTTTAGAATCCATATTATGAGTTTCTTAGACATAATGTAAGAACAAATACATTTTTTCAGATAAAATATTTATTTTAAAAAAAATGAAATTTTATTGCCTTTTAATGGATAATCCTTTTTAAATCCAATATTTGAAACTTTTATATATTCAATTTGAAAAATTAAACTTCTTCTTTAGAATCGAGACAAAATAATTTAGTTTCAATAATGTTTTTGTGTTTTTCAGGTAACTTTTTTATTTGGGTGAATAGTGAACAATACTATATTTTAACTTAAAACATATTTTTTAATCAAAATAATTTATAGTGTTAAATTATACATTTTAATTTTTTGGAAGTATAAATAGATTATATTTTTACCATTTAATCCAATGATGGTTATTTTAAGTAATTTCACTTTGAAATTGGACATTAACAAGTGTCAAACTTTTGATAGTTATTATTTCATAAAAATATGCCTTTTGGTTTTGACAGTGGGAATTAATTTTAAATTAATAACTGCAACTTCTATGTTTTTAATCTGGTAAAATAGACTTCATTATTGAATTTGGAATATCAAAATTATCTTAGGGTTAATTTTTGTTATTTTTCGGAAAACATTTAATTTTTTATGAATATTGAAAAACACTAAGTTATAGTTTAAACCCATATTTTTATTTAAATAATTATTTCTTTTAATTAAATTTATTTCAGGTCAACATAGATACATGATACCTATATATGTTCAATGTAATTCATTGGATTCAGTTTATAATAATTTTAGTTATATAAAAATTTTATTGAACTTTTCACAGTCTTTTACCCACCTCTTAGGAGAATTAGTAAATTTATATAAAACTTAATTTCACTGCTTTTGTGAGTTTATTTTAGAAAGTACGAGAGGCATGGTTAATATAAAGGATTAAAATGTGGTTTAATAAGATTAAAATAAATTTTTGGGGAATAGTATCTTTTTACTTTTATTTACCACGGTTAAAAGTAAATAGGGTAAATAAGGGAAAAAATGATATTATTATTACCGTAAAACATGTCCTAATTCTATTGTATAAGTGTAATTCAATCAAGAACAACCTTAGGAATAAAATATGACCCTTTAGGTCAACTTGTATTAGACTAGGACATTTATTATTATTTAATTTAAAGAAGTGTTAAAAGTGTTAAACTCAAAGTTTATCAACTAAACCATTTTTAATATATTGTTATACAAAAGATAAATTCGACTGTAAATATTCATTACAAAGATAAAAAAATTTCCTACATCATGGTAAATTATTTATATTTTCTCAACATTAAATAATTAAAATTATTTATGAGACAATGATGATTTAGTAATTACCTTATTAATGAAAGAATCAAACAAATGGTATTATAAATATTAAAATAAATATAATTTCCAAGTTATAATGAAATCCACAAGTTTTCTATGTGACTATGAAATGATAGGTCTGATTAAATTTATCTTGTTTGAATTAATAAATTTTCTGATGACTTTCACAAAAAAAATACCAAATAGTGTCAAAATTGACATAAATTAATATTTAAAATAGATACTATATTATTGGTTAATATAATATTCCTAAAAGTGTATGGTTCGCCCAAAGGGCTTACATAAAATTATATATGTCATTAATGATCCACTTTAGGTTCTCTTGGATGTTTAGAGTAAGTTTATTAACCATATGTAGTAAGAATACAAGAAGACACAGTAAAAGTTAAACTATTTAACTAAGAGTTAAATCTAAATGATAAGGATAAAATGGTAACCTAAACTTTCCTAAAACATATTGGTTGAGATTAATTAAACCCATAACCACCTAAGTCTCAAAATAATTTCATTTGGAACCATTATAAGCTGAATATGATTTTATAATAAATTAATACTTTAATCTTTTCCTAAAGTGACCCTCACCCGTCTTATAAAAGGGAACTTCCCCTTCTCTCAAAATCACACTCCAAAGCCATTTGGCTCAGACAAACCCTTCCCAAATATCTTACCCACTTCAATCACATCACCCTAGAGGCCTTATTTTTATCCAAAAGCCAACCTAAGGAAACCTTTTTATCATATCAAAAGGAAGTACCCAAAGAAGAGGTAACGATTTTACAACCCTCTCTCAAGTTCCTTTCTTCTTCCACTTCATCATTTTTTGTTATTTCCATTCAAAAATAATAACTCTAGTATATTCGATATACTGTGATGTTATTATAAATATTTCACATCTATATTCATTATTATATTCACCTTATCAATGATAATTTCACCATGCGTGCGTACGTACGACTTACCGTCTCCACACCGTGGTGTAAATTTTTATTCAACACTATATTATTTGGATGAATATAATGATGTGTAATATGTATATAAATAATGAAAAAAACATGATAATGTGTTTTTAAAATTAATATAAATCGAATTTTACACCTTTATGGAAATGATATTGATTCTCATGCGTACGTACGGATTACCGTATCCATGACGCGATGCGATTCATTATCACATTCACCATTCATCAATGATTATAAACATATATATTACTAATATGTTTGTAATATATGAAATAATGATGATACTGGAGATATATATATATATTTTTACTATCATATATTTTATTCACATAGTTCTGTTCAATCCGTTATGAAAATAGAAACAACGTTTTTACGTATGTACAGACTACCGTCTCCATAAATGGTGTTTTCCATTTTTTATATATGTCTATAATACATATTTATATTCTAAATATATATTATATATAAATCATGTTTTATATTCTGGAAGTATTTAAATCATCATCTCAGTGATACAATCAAGAGTAACAAGTTAAAACACGTACGATAAAGAAAGTGATTATTACCCAAAATGTTAATTTAATCTGGAAATTATTAATAAATGGGTAGTATAAAGTCATAAATGAATCATTTATGATATCATAAATATTAATATGGTTTGGGTATAATTTAATAACATACTACTATCTTCATACCGGAGGTTAAATTTACCCCCGACTAAAAGAATGTTCAAGGTAAGGGTTAATTCCTCAATCTCATTATTATTAGATATTGTTTATGTATAAGTATTTACTGGGAAATATTTATAATCCATACCCATTTTTCATAAAAATTATTTCAAAATGAATATTTTAAGGATTTTTGAAAGGTAAACTTAATCAATATCTGAATTTTAAATGTTTTAAATATTTATCTTTCTAAATATTTTTAATTAATGTCAATGTTTTCAAAATGATTTTAAAGGATTTATTTATATGGATATGAATGTTTTGAAATGATAATTATTTTCAAAAGTTTCAAAGTGGTATGGGACACTGTGATTTAAAAATCTCATTGATATTACTTTATTTATAAATGTGTAACTTTTAAATGATTTTACAAAAAGGATATTTCTCTCAAAAAGTTTTAATCATGATTTTCAACTATGTCAGCATCCTTTACTAGATATTATATTTGATTGAGGTTGATTTATTATAATAAAATCTTCTATATTGTATTGAATTAGTTATGATATGTTTGACTATAGATGTTCTATTTTTTTACCATTCATGGTTTGTGGTTAATGTATTGACATTTCGTATTCTATTTTTAATATGAATGTTTATTCTATGTTTCAAATTTTTCATATGAGGAGTGCAGTTGTCTTAGTAAGTGATGGGTGGAGCTAGATATAGCTCCTTGATGCATCGTTAGGTCTCATGAGAAAAACTAGTGTCTTTGCACAAGGCCTTGAAAAAAAAATTATTTGCAGTCTTGGCACAAGGCCTTGATTATGTGGTAATGTTGTCTGACGTTAGGCATTCCCTCATTATGAGATTAATTATTACATGTGATTATTCTACTAGTAGAATATCCATGTCCATGTTTATATGGTAATGATTGATTTAGTTTTTCCAAATTATGTTCAAGTTTCTGTTTAAAAATGCTGTTGTTTCTAACACAAATTGTGCTTTAAATGTTTATATCTTCCGCTAAATTATTTACCCATACTGAGAATCTAAGATCACCCCTTTATTATGTTTTATTTTCCCAGGATTCCAATAAGGGTATTATGAATTATAAGCAGGGTTAATCATTGGGATTATTGGTATTCTCAACGGATCATTTATGTTGTGTTTTTTTCTAATGTGTAATGTAACGTTCATGTTTGTAATCTATTTTCCAAGACTGCTAAATTGATCAGTCCTTTGGGACTTGATTCCTTGTAATCATTCCAATGTATTAATATAAGGCACCAACTATGGGTAACTGGTTTTGGGGCATTACATATACAGGTTGATAAAGAGTATATTTTCTAGGATAAATTTTTTAGTTTTGAAATAATATCACTTTGAATCAAAATTATACTAAAATATTTTGATGATCACTTATATAAAATATATTGATCTAGAATACTTATATCAACCACTAAATATTAAGACACAAAAATTTCATGATGTTTGATAATATCTTTTTAGATTCTAACAATTGGTCCATCTCATACACCATTTGTTATGGAAACTTGTAATAGATATGTTGATATCTATCAAAAGTATTTCTATCAAAATTCGGGATTTAATGAATTCCAACCATCTTCAAAAATAAGAGAATATATATCAATATGGACTTCCATACTCACACAACCAATTGGTTGATTTTGATCAACATATGAATCTTCTTCTTGAAGATGTGATTTCTATGATTCAAATACAAATTATATATTATAACCTTTTAAAAGTATATAGAATGATAATGAATAATGAAAGGAGTAGTTATCCTTATTATTCAGTTGGAATCATTTCATCAACATAAGGCAAAAGTGTTGTGGAATATTATATCCTTTCTCTATTTACATGAACTGGAATAGTGGTAGTAATATGAAGTGACCTATCCTGTTGAGCAGTTCGATATCCACATTCCACAATAACTACGAATATTAGATTCATTTCTGTAAGTGTTACTTCATCATCAGAGATTTTTATTAGTTCAATAATTTGGGTTCATCTAAATATCATATGTGTGCTTCCTTCTAGATGAGATGGACCCCCATAGTTGATGCATATTCCACTTCATCGTCTTAGATTAAGGGTACTGACTTGTTAAATGAGGCAATCCAACATAATGTATTTATTTAAAACACATACACATAATTATATTAAACTGTGAAAATATACTACATTATCTTCTACCTATGAAACTACAACATTAATAAAAAAAACAAAGTTAATAACCTCTAAAAGTGATAAGTATTCAGCGATCTATTCTGAACATGGAATGAGTATCGCAAAATGATATCATGCTAGATTTATAGTTGTTTTCAATCAGTAATAGATAAATCAATGTATTATCTTGATTTTTTTTTAAAAAAAATCACCATTTCATTGCATGATTACTGGCATAAAGATATTAGTAGCTACTTTTCTCAGCTATAAACCCTTGACTAGTTCTCTTCAACATTATTGGTACTAAATAGTGACTTCTTTATATTTGTATTGTGACTCAACCCACCACATCTAAGGAGGTTTTGAAAATGGGTATCCTTCCAAAGTGGTGTAGAAGACTTCTTCTAAATGTAATAATGATAGAAAAATATTATTCAATTTTACTATTGTGGTAACCAGGTCTTCATCATCACTAATGTGAAAGAATATTTATTCATGAAACTCACTAAATTATTTTTTAAATATGAAAATATTATAATTTCATTGAAGAATAATTTTCATCCTTGATGATTAATAACCTTCTGGAGTAACATATCAACCTTTTCCCGCTAGTTAAAATCAAATGTTTGGCCACTGAAAAAATTACCTAAGATCCATTATCTATTTATTATGCTTATAGAGGAACCATTGATTATCTTTTTTCATGGGGAAAAAGTTCATAAGGATTGAAAATATAATATATTTAGAAATAATATTAAGTTAAATTATACTATCCTAACAATGAATTAATGATATTAAGTATGTGAACATGAAAATATTTATAAAAAATGTCTAAAAAATTAATTTAAGTGAAAAAATTTATAGAGAGATATCATTATTTTGATCATGATATCTTATGAAAAGATGTCTCGTATCAATTTTCTTTGTTCGTGAATGGTTTATCAGATTATTTGAAATGTTTTTACAAATTATGTTGTCAAATTTTATTGGAGCACCGTTAAAATTAAAACCAAAATCCATTGAGGTGTGTTTTACCCACAACACATGACCACACGAACTTCCTCCTTAAATATATTTATCATCGATTGTTTATAAGAATACAAAGTGAGGTATCTCAGTCAAACAACATACTTGGGATTTACCAAAACAAATTGTAGGTTTTTTACTTTTTATTTTTGTAGAGTATACTTCCAATAAAATCAGCATCAGAATATAAAGTTTAATTAAAATAAAATGTTTTTAGAATAATTAGAGAAAGATGCAAAATTCCCTTTAAATATCATAAAATAATATTAGCATCATTTAAATTAAATTCTTTTGGATGAGATTAAAATCTTTCACAAAGAGATTTTGAGAACATAATATATGGCCTATGTGTATTAAGTTATAACAAATATTCAATAATTCCTATAAATAATTTGATGTAAGCTAGTTTTCAAGATTTATTTATGTCATGTTTAATATGAGATCTCTTGGGTGTTTATTATGTATTCTATTTTCATGTACACAAATCATACGTAAACCACATTTTTTATTTTCATCAGATTAAAAAATTTAAAATATCTTTATGATATATATGATGTCATAGAAAATATTTTTACTCACCCATGAAACTCATTTCAAATTTTTATTGTATAAGTTTTAAAAAATTATTACATGGTTCATGATTTGTGGATCCAAATATAACATCATATATAAATATTTACTAAAAAATATTTGAGGAAAATGTTTTCATAAATAATGTAGATTCTTACAAATCAACTATAAATTAGTTTGATAAAAAATGCACGTATTATTTCATACCATGACCTTGGAGGATATTTAAGTCTATACATATATTTGGAACAATTAAAAAATGAATTTTAAATATGAAGATCTTGAAAACCAGGAGGTTTTTTTACCTAAAAATCCTCTATTATATGTCCTTTATGAAAAGAAAATATATCATCCATTATATATAATTTAGGATTTATATAAGATGAATATTCTAGAAGTATTCTAGTATCTTTTAACATAGCTACTATGAAAATGTTTCTTCATAATATATTTCATCTTCATTATTGTTTCATTTGAAAAATAATCTATATTTATTTTGGGTCATTACACCATTATCATCATTATTATTTCTAAATACACATTTTGTTCCAATTATATAATATATGGAGAATCATTCATCAAATCCTAAAACATTGTTTCCACTGAAGTGATTTAAATATTATTTCATGTCCCATAGCCAACATTCATCTGATAAAGCTTCTTCTATAAATTTAGGTTCTCATTATGATAAAAAAGAAGGGAATTAGACTATATTTTCTAGGTTTCTTCAATCACATACTCTGTCGTCTATTTTCCATATATTTCTTCCTAGAAGATATCCTTTAAGATGTCTAGGTTATCTAGGAAAGATACTTTCTAGTTCACTAGTATACACCCTTACTAGACATGGATTAATGTAATAAATTTCAAAATCATCATACTCAGTACATTTAAATAGGGGTTTAAGTCCCATATCCTTGATTGAATCACTTTTCTCATCAGTTTGAAACATTTTTTTTTCAAAGGGGTCACTTTTATGAAACAGAACATGAGTAGAACATTTAAAAATCCGTTCCCAGTTTTTGAAAACTCAATAGTATTTTATGTCTTATAATAACCTAGGAAGATACATTTTTGAGCCTTTAAATCAAACATTACCATATTATCCTTAGTTTTAAAGATATAAAATGATGCATCCAAATACTAGGAATTATTTTACAGTTTGTTATATGTTATTCAGTAATTCATAGGGTGTTTTTATTAATATAAACGATATTATAACTATTTTAATAAAATAACTTCATGGGTTGATCACTTCCACATAGAAACGAGAGGGGTTGTTCTACTCATATAACATAGTATTCTAATTTTTTTTAAAATTATTATTTTTTGTTCAACAAAACCATTATTTTCATTATTACTCTGAGAATATAATCTATGTTTAAATCCATTCATTTTGAAATTATAAATAAATTTATGATTCTTAAATTATCCTCCATGATCACTTCTTAAATTAATTATTTTAGAATACTTTTTGTTTTTCACAGGCTTACAAAAATTAATAAAAATATAACATTCTCCACTCTTGGGTAATAAAAATTAAACCTATTTATATCTCATAGAATTATAAACAAACAGATTAAAAATAATTTGATAGGAATATTGGTAGTTCTAGTTTGGCTGATGTCATCGATATTGATAAGCTTAAGAGGTATAGATGTAGAAACTTATTTAATTGAATTAAAATATTACTTGTGTTTCCGGACCATTTGTTATGATTCACTTAACACATTTTTCTCCAATTTGAGGTTATAAAATTTAGAAAAAAAACTATTTTTAGACAATGATTTTAGAGAACATGCATTATGATTTTGATGACTATTGTTCCAAATCCACGATTAATCAATATCATCATTAAAACAATTTACATTTTCTCTATGTAGATAATTAACATCTAATGAGTAAGCATTGTAATTTAATTTTTCTTAAAGCATGATAAATGTCTCTTTAAAAACTACCCATGTATTATTAAATAAATCAGCAGAATAATCATAATCACAATGGGGAGAGTTACTTATCAGGTTGTGTATCCAGCCTTGAATTTAAATAACTTAATTGATAATAGTAGAGAAGTGATTTCAAATATATCCCATTACAACTATTTTTTCATTTTCATTGTCACCAAATGTGATAAGGCCTCAAAATATTTTGGATAGTGACTTAAAATTTTATAAATAACCAATGATAGGTTTTCAATAACCATTATCTATAAAGAATTATTCATTTTTGTTATTTTGGTTTATTCAAAACAATGACAAATCTAAAAACAATATTTTTAGGTTCCCAATCTATTTGGGGTCTAGAAATATTCTCTATAACAGATCGATGTATCTAGATTTGTTTTTTTATTTCTAGAAATAATATAAACTTATTTTGAGAAATAGATATTTAGAAAAAAAATTTATTCCACAAAATTAAGGATTTTTAAAATGATAAACATTCGAATATTTTCTTACATAAAAACAATAAAAAAGAATAAACTTTGAATGAATTATATTTTTAGAATTGGTTCTATAGTTTTTTCATAGAATTTATGTTTTCCAACCTATATTTTAGTTCCAAACATTTCATTCTTAATTTTATTTTGACCATGAATTTTATTCATGTAATTGTGTCCATTAGTTAAGAAATGTAAAAAATCATTAAAATTTTGAACATATTTTTATATGTTTTTCAATGGTTTTATCTTTTTCTGTATCTAAGGTAGTTTACATTTCTAATTGATTTTTTATCTATGAAATATATTTATTTAGGTCCCCCTATTCATTAAAAATATTATTTTATGAATTTATGGGGGCCTGGTTTTTCTTTTTTTATTATTCATACATTATTTACAATATGATAAAATACTAATTTAATTCTTTGTTTGAACATTTTTTTCATTTTACAATTTATGATCATGATTAGAAGAGTAATGAAAATAAACCTCATAGAACTGTTACATGAATCACATTTTAATCCATTGATTACTAGGTTAAATTGATGATTCTAAAGAAGTACACTTTCTAGAATCCTTAAAAGCACTCTAAGTGGCTTTCATAGCTATTATAGATTTATCACTAAAAAATAATTCTTAAAGAATATATATTTTTTATAATTTCATTCACTAATATATTGAAAATCAGGAATGATGCTTGGTAAATTAATGAATTTGTTGAATATTAAATCATTATTATTGTCACCAATTTTATGGTACTTGTTTATCAGTCTTCTAAAGCCTCTTATCTTGTTATAGAATTTGTTGATTTTTTTAGAAACATGAGCATGATCATCATTTCATCATGAATTTTTTAAGGAGTCTTATTCTTCATATGTTTAAAATACATGTGTGATTTTTTTTCTTCATATCTATAATAGATGTATAAACCATAAAGAAATCCGTTTTCCTTACAATATTATGCTATCCAACTCCAACTTCCATTTTAGATACATATATAATGAGACTTCCAATGATATAATTTATAATTAATTTTATGAATTATGTATATTTTCTGATAGAATATGAGATTCTTCTCTACAAGGGTTTTAGTTATATGAGAAATTTTGAATCTTTTCAGGTCTAGAGATTTGTGTTCCTAGTGAAACAATGTTTTTTCAATTTTTAGTGACCGTTATATTTAGATGATTAAAGATCTCCCCTACATCCATTTTGATTGTGTCTAACATAATCATGGATGTATCATATCTAATACCATAAAAAATTTCATTAATTTCATATTTAACTTCTATAAAGGTCCATATTTCATGTCTTCTTTGAAATTGAGAAAAAATGTTGAACTCATCTGGTAAAGACCCACAGACTTTGACATTACAAGATTTACTATTTAGATCATTATTTTTTGGATCTATAGCATCCCATGATCCATTTTATATCCTATTAATTTATATGGTATTGCTATTTTGAGAAAATCTTGAAACCCAATAGTATTCATATATTTGATCATGTGATCATTCTAGTAAAAATAATTTTCACCATTTATGTTCAATGCTCTATTAATTGACATAACTTATTTTTATCATCAGTATCAACCATTTAGTTGTAAGTTCATTGGAATTAATCATTTAATATTTGTGAACTCAAGTGTCACTTTCTCTTATAGAAATTATTATCCCATATAATGTCTAGCTGAACACTCAATATGGGGGTGAATTGAGTTACAAAAATTTTCTTTACAGAAAAACCCCCACTATTGGTATGACCGTTAAAATATTTTTCCTTTATAAAAATTGTTAGTGGAAATAAAAACTCAACAGAAAGAGTTATAACACGTTATAATTATATTGGTTTTATAATAAAAACCCCCCAAGTCCACTAAACAAATACTCTACTTCATATGTTTTGTGATTTTCACTATAAAAACATTTGACTAAGGGATCCCATTTGAGTATAGGTATTTATCACATAAAAAAATTCAATTTATTTCAAACAAAATCTCTATTTTCAAGTCCTATCCATAGTCTCAACATACACTCTTATAATAAGTAAAAATAATAATAGAGTGAATAAAATATTGAAGATAAGATTTTATCACACAGGTTCAAGATGTAAATGAAAATATTTTTTGATTATTTGAAACAATGTGATAATCTTCAAGGTATATATTAGTATGATATTGATTGAAACTGATAAAACTGATAAGAAAAACATGTACATGTATGTTTAATCATCCTTATATACAAGAATCAAGAATATTTTAATGAATGTGTGTCGATCTATCATTTTTTTCACGAAGAGGATAACTATTAATTTTATATTTCATTTTGAATTTGGGAATGAGATGATTATAATAGTAATGTGACCAATGGATTTTAAGCTTTATAGGAAATTTTTTTTAATAAAAACATCCATTCCATCCAAATAATGAAATTACATTTCGAGATAGTGAAGTCAAAAATCATATAATTCTTCACATCCTTCCATTCATATAAAAATGACATATAATGAAGATATATATTTCTTTAAATGGATAATAATTTTGTAAAACTCACTAAATACAAGAAATGATTTATCAATGGATTAGAAATGTAATCCTTAAATTACGCATACTTCTATTTTTTCTTATGGTATCCAACATGAAGTATTGTTTATCATATGAAATCATATTATGGGATTTTGTAAGAAAAAATAAGTACATTATTAAAGATGATGATAAGATAATTATCTAGATTATGATAAATATGTCACTATGATGATAAAACATGGCTTCTTTACCATCTTATGTATTTTCTAAGATCAATTTTATGAACATCCTTTTCATAACATAATGTATTCTCATTCTATTATTTCTAACTAAATAATATAATTAAGTAATGTACCCAATCAACTTAATATAATTTCTTACACATTAAGAATAATTTCCAATAGATTCCAATTATATGTCAACTTAAGATATTATTTGATTTTTGTAAGGTAAAAAAATTGGTGTAGACCGAATACTTCACTCAATATAAGATAAAATGTATTTCAACTTTTAGGTAAAACATTTGTGATAAACTGGTAGAAATAAATGTATGGATTCTTTGAAGCCTCCAAACATATATAAACTAAGATAAGTTGGAAAAAAATCCAAATTTTTTTTTTATCACAAATAAAAACTCAAAAGAACGTAATTTGAAGTATGAGGAAGCCTTTTAAAGTTTATCTAGGTATGATATAGATTACGTATGTAATATGTAATGTTATTTTGAAATTTTATTTGTAGTACTTAAGACATGTCTTCAAAATGTGATAACATATAAAAATACCTTATTATATGATATAATTTTTTTATGTGACATCATAAAATGAGAAATAACATTATAGATCCCATACATTCAATGGGAATAAAATGAATAAGAAGTCATATGAACACTAATAAAAAGGGAATTCTTTAAATAAAAATTAAGAAGATGAAGAAATTTCTATCATGTGAATAATGTTGAAAGAAACATCCTATAAGGTGCTTCATGGGAAAGTGATTCTGTTACATGTGTGGTGATATGGGTCCTCTAGTTCATTAATCAAAGAGGAAGAAACTAATAAATGATGCCTTGTTCTTTATATACAAATAAATATGGAATTATTCACACTAATAACACATATATAAAGGGAAACCCAAAAAAATTGGAATTGGAAAGATTAAAATGCTTATGTGACCATTACTATCGTGGTTTATGAACCTAATTATGTGTTGGTATATTCTTTAATCATTGTATGAAATTAAAATATTCATTTATATGATTCTTGACCTTTTTATTCTTATTGATCTTATATGATTTACATGAAAATTTGATACTTAAATATATCCTTAATAAGGGAGTTTTCATTCAACACGCATTGTTGAAGACTAAATATCACAAGGATTTGCGAAGAAGTCCCCATTATGACACATAAAAATTCACTATTTACAAAATTTATTATCATAATAATGGTTGAGATCTATATAATCATAGGTATGGATTTTAATTCAAAATATATATCAAACATTTATTACAAGGAGAAGGAAATTATGATTTGTAATAAAGATATAAAATTATTTATATTTAGGATAGATAATAAATTATCCAATCCATGTATAATTCAACCCCTTATAGAACATCTGAATTAGATTATTAGGGAATAAGATAAAACACAATTTGTGGATTGAAAAATTAATTTTTAATTTGAGTATTTTCTTGTTTTATGGGTATATAGTAATTTATTTTTTCTAAAAATTACCATCATATATACAAAAGAGTTAAGTTTATATTTCTATTGATTTAATACATGATTCATGAACTATATCAAATAATAGCTATAGAATGACCACTGTGCAATTAGTGAAGTCAGGGAATCAACAAGTTGTGTTTTGTGATAGGGAATTTATTCCCCCTTGTGTATCACTACAGTGAACCAATTTTATATTCATTGATACAAATCATAGATCCATGATTTCTAGTGGTTATTACTTGTAAATCAAGGCTATTATGATAAATAAAAATTATCCTTGCCAAAAATTTATAACGTATATGATAAACATCACAGGGCTCTATTTTTTCAAAGATTTAGCTTCTTTAAGGGTATCATCAATTGAAATTAAATTAGTAGTAAATTTCTATGACAACATTATGAATGAGGAATGAAAACTATGTGTTTATAGTAATTTAATTTGGATTGAAAAATTAATCCTTTATTTTTATAAATCTAATAAACAGTATATTGAATGAATATCATGTTAATTTCTTGGTGTCATTCATGTATCTCATCTTAGTATATTTTTAGAGTTATGAGAACATGAGAATCACTTGTAGATTATTCATGATATTCATAGAATAATATTTTTTATGGGAAATTTAGAAAGTGTGAATTCTTGTCTGTGGAAGTTTCTTTGTATGACTATATTTTCTCCATGGAATGAGTTTTAGTTATTTGTGTGAATACAAATCAAGTTAACGAATGGTTTACACCAATGAACATAACCAAGTTACATTGTTTCATTTGGTTGAAATGTTACTATAAAAGAATCATTTATAAATTTTCCCAATTGGTTAACCCATCAACCAAACATACACATAAAGGGGATATGTTAATTTGAACAACATATTATATAGAATGTTTTAATGAATTTAATTTATGATTGGTTAATTCAATAATTTTTACTCAAAAATTGGGGAATGATGGGTTTTTTGTATATATTAATCCATAAATGTAGGGACTTGGTTTTTTACATTAAAATAAATTTCAACATTTTTTTTGAATATTTATCAAGTTATTTAATGGATCGTTAATAAAACTGTCAAACCCATGATCATTAGTTAGTAGAAGATAATTTTTTTGAATATATAGAGAAATTATCATTTTGGTAAATTATGAGAGAAAAAATCAGACTATAAGAGACTAAAATACATATTTTCACTGAATGAGATCAGGATGAGGACATGGAGGTAGATTAATATACTAAATCATTAAGATTGTTAAACACTCTACCTCCATAGAAAGGAAAATAAGGTAGAATATGCATTTAGCATAAAAGAACCAAGATTTCTGAAGCAAAATGTGTATTGAGGGGGGGGGGGTACATTTTTGTAGATCAATGAAATATGGATATGATAATTATTAAGAAATGGGATATATCAATCCCTTTTAAAATGATCACAAAACAATATTTTCTAGAAAAAACATTTCTATCTCATAATGAAATTTTTTGGAATAAAATTAATGTTTTAAATAATTGATTGTTTGAAAAAATAATTTGTGATGATGTAATTCAATAATTTGGAAGTAAATTACGTGTTCCATTTATACCTAAGCTAAAAAAATAATTTTTGGATGATGATCGTTGCTCAAATTTCTCTAAATAACCCAGAAGCACTGAGATGTATGGTGTAACATCCCAAAAAGTTTTACACGATTATCTTCCAAATAATTTATATTTTTAGATAACTTTTTTTATATTTATTGTCTTTTTTATCTTTTTTACATGCTATAATGTGTCATTTTGATATAATTCATGATTGGTTACACTTACCTTTAGTGAACCATGAAGTAATATTATTTTAAATAGGAAAGTTATAGCTTTTCAATTAAATAGGGGTGTATAAGTAATATTAAATAATATATAAAATATAAATATAAATATCCCAATCAATATTAATGTATCTATAAATATTTGAAAAAAATCATTCAATTTCTTATTAAAGTAATTATATTCATTAAAAATATATTTTCTTTAAAACTACTTTAAGTGATTTTTATGTGAAAATATTATAATTAATTTAGAAATTTTATATAGAATTTTTTTGATAAAGTTAATATCATTTTTGAAATCATAATATCTAAATTTACTTTTGATGATATTATTTTTTCAAAAATATTCATTTTTAGTGAATAGTGAAATATTCTAATTTTTATAAAATTGTCATTTTTTCAATAATTTAATTATTTTAAATTCCCTATTTCGTTTTAACATAACATAATTATTAGTTATTTATTTTTAATAATCATAATTTCAATTTAACCTACTTTATATTGGATTTTTTATAAGTTTATTTTTGGGGTTACGAAAATATTTTTTCTGAAAAACATTATAAAGTGCACATTGTTTCTCAATTTTAGTTAATTAAATAATTCATGAAGTTTAGTTTTATTATTAAAATTTATATATTATATATCATTAAATATTATTTTATATTAATGTAAATATTTTTTATACATATAATAAATGTGAAATCTTCGTGGGCTTCAAAAACAATCTTCTCAAAAACATGCTTATTCCATTTCCTTGTGAGATATGTATTAATTTTTTTTAAAAAAATAAAAAATTTATATCAAAAAAATAAATTTAATTTTTTAAATCATAAAGTTAAAATTATTTTATGATTATTTTTTTATAATTTTCTAAAAGATTAATCATTTGATGAATAGAGAAAAATACAGACTTTTAATTAAAAATATTCTTTTCATTGAAATTATTTTTTTAATATATAATAATGTTGAAATTAATATTAAAGTAAAACTAGTTTAATAATAATAATAATAATAATATATATATTTCTAAATTATTTCATTGGAATAAATTTTATAATGAACATGGATATAAGAACATCATAATCATTTGAACACCTCAACATTGAAAAATCGCTTTCTCGTCACATTTGTGGGATTAATTATAGATTAAGTTTTACCCCTTATGTGAATTAATTAATGAAAAATTGATTCCATATTTTTAATAATTATAAATAATAATCTATAAAATTTTAAATTTAATTTCTTACAGAAATTAATATATGAAACAATAAAAATTTATTATTGTGGTTATGGTAAAAAGGGGTTTATCAGGGGTCAACTAATAGGATAAGGGTTAAGATGACCATAAAAATATTATAAATACAATTTTATTGAAATATTTACACCCTATAATTTCAATTTATCTATAATAATCCAATTTTTTTTCTTTTTCTTTTGAGGAAAATGTGGGTGCACCTTCTTCTTTAAAAGAAAAATTACACTTTTTCCACTCACCTCACTTGTAAATAGCCACCCCACTCCTCTCTCATTCACACCTTCATTGAATTTTAGTGTGACCAATAAATATGAAAATCACTTAATATATTCCATCTTATCATCCATGAAGACATATTTTTTTCCTATATCTAATTTGGGATTGATTTTGTTTTAAAACATAGGAGGTTACCCAATGAAGATGTGACGTTCTCCAATGAGCAGTTTTATTTTATTTCATCATCATTCTCCTTAAATTATTTCAAAACCATACGGATATAATATCCTTCATATATTACATATGAATAAGTTTTTATATATTATTTTAATTACCTATAACCATGTCTAATTCCATCAAATGTTTTTTCAAATCACCATTCATGTGTACGACACACTACCACCTTGCTAACCGATGTCATTTTCTTTTCCATTATCACTTCTTAAGATTGGGTATTATGATGAAAATAAATTATATATATATACATATGATATTTATAACATAATTATACCACTATATTAATTATTTATTATATCACTCATTCACATTTTATTTGGTAAGGGATATGATAACATCACTCATGTGTTCAACAGACTACCGCATCATGAATCAGTGTGATTTGTTTTCACTAATTCTATATATGGAAGATAATTAATTCATATATGTGATATAAATTAAATAATTATGATATTAATTTAAACATTATCATTTATAAGTTATAACATATAATTTTCATTACCTTTTCAATAACAAAATTATTATAAAGTCATTTGTGTTTGTGTGGACTACCACTATAATGAAGCTATGTGACTATATTTATAATTAAAACATATGTATTATATATATATTTTTAAATAAATAATATTTTTTAGTGATACTATGAAATTTTTTTAATGATCTGTTATTACTTACCACATTTCCATAATGATCAATGAAAAAATAAAATGTCACTCATGCATATGTATGAAATTCCTTCTCCACAATTATAATTTAATTAATTTCTCAGAATAATATTTAATTATTATTATTAAAATTATAATTTATATAAAAATATTATTATTACTTCATAACATTTATTCTCGATGCGGATGGACTAAGTTCAAAGTAAGATGATCCAAAATAATAACTCCAAACATACATAAAAAAGTATTTATTTCCCAAAGAATTACTTTAACATTGAATTTTTAATAAGAACGTAATAAAGGGAAATAAATAATAAATTTTGATATTATAAATATAATTATATTTATATAATATATTCACAAAAAAAATATAATTATCATACAAGATGTATAAATATGTACGAATGAACTGGATACTTATGGATAAGGGGTTTATCATCTCACATTTATTTCTATGAGATATGTATCATATTAACAATTTATTTTTATTGGGTGGTGTATATACTTACCATGAATTTATTTTAAAATTAATTTTAATAAAATTAATAAGATTTAAATACACATTTTTTGATCTCCCTTTCATGGGATTGTAGTTTAAAAGTTACCAAAGCGGTAAGGGGTTTTTTACTCAATTTATCTTTTTGTAATGTATATGTTATCATTAAACTATTTTATTTAAGGAGATATAAATGAAGAACCCTTGACATGTAATATAATTAATATATTTATCCTCTATATAATTTCTGTTCAAATTTAGGTCATTTCTTCACAGGGCTAATGATTCAATGAAACCAAAGTTGTAATGATTTTATATTATAATCACACTGTTTGTCAAGGTTGTTTATGGTTATATTTATAATTATAAAATATTATTACTCATCTCCCAAGTAATTATAAAATATATTATCCTATGGATATTCAAGTTATTTTAATGTAATATTAGTATTTTCCCAATCAATGGTACTTAATATAATTCATAAACTGTTTTAATGAAAATATGAATTCATTGCTCTCTTCAGTTAGAAATATATTTTCAACCAAAAACATTTTTTAAAAAATTATTTATTTAAATTTATTCATAATATTTTAGAAATAAATGTTATCCTGTGTTTTTAATTTAAAATAAAACTTAATGTGATCATCATATTGTAATCCAAACAATGCAGGATGAGATTTTACAATAAATTTGAAAGGGATATTTGTTTTTAACATTCATGAAATGATCTATATTTATTACTACAAAAAATTCTCAATAATATCATGATTCCCTTATAAATAATCTTATTTCATTTTAATTAAAAAATTTCTTTAATATAATGCATGTTTTTAGAATTTAAATAAATGACTTCCAAGGAATAAGGAAATTTAAAATGCCTTGAAACATTTTTTTAAATGTTGAAAAGCCATTTTTGTCATGATTTTTTTTTTATTTTTAATTCCTACTTTACATGTTTTATGATAATTTTTAAATAAAATTGTTCCCAAAATGTTTTATGAATTTTTAGTTTTAAAATTGTTTTAATGAAAAGTTAGTGTCAACATGAAATGAACCAAATAATGTTTAATATTTTTTTACAACTATACTAAAATTATATGATGTTACTTATGATGTCCTGGGGATATGATATAAGGAGACTATTCTTATTCATTCTATAGGTGGGTGATTTCTGTAATGAAATGATTATAATGATACCTATTAATCTTCTATGGGTTAACATTGAATGTGAGGAAAAGAATATTTATGATAAAATAAATGGGTTGATTACTGGATAAAAAAATGATGTGATTATTCCTAATCAGTTATCACAAAACAAGATTGGCAATGTGCTCATTAACCAACTCCCAAACAACAAAAATAGGAGAATGATTGAGTTTATTGAGAGGTAAGATATTTGATAACATTTTGGAATGATGGTTCGATATCCTATATGTTGTGAATGGGGAAAGAGTCACTAAATGAAATTTCTTATAGGAATTGTATAAATATTTTTAGACGGGAAAAGAATGACACAAATCAAGTAACAACCATAGAAGAAAATAAATGTTTACATAATATAATGGACGGTAATATTGGTTTCCATATAATATTATCAATATATTAATGTATTAAATGGGGATAGTATGAGAATTATGAAATTCGATATCTGAGGTTTGAAAATAATGAAGGAGATCAACAAGGGTTTATGAGTAATGGGTATATTGTTAATAATAAAGAGACTATAGATGAAATATAATAGGAAATAGGTATTAAAGAATAAGATTTTGAATCTTTGTTATTGGATTCTCGTGGAGTTTGGATGATTTAGGTGTTTATGTATTATAATTAAATAAATTAATATATAAATTAATAAGGATTGTTCATTATATGTTTTTTATTGAAGATTTTATATAATATGTTGAATAGTTCTGATGACATATAAAAGTGATTTAATGCGAAGGTGATATTTTATGAAAAATACATGATTATGTAAATATGTTTTTAATAGGTTATTTTATTTTAGAAAATGATATTCAGATAAATTTATAATTTATATGGATATAGTATATTGGATAGTAGTTATGACATTGTATGTGATTAATGATTTTTGGACAATGTAGTTTATGTTAGTATTTATAAAGGTAAGAAAATTATTGGATTTATAGAATACATATAATAATATGTGGTTTTTTTCATAGAATGAGGACGCACATATGTATTTATTATGGTTTTATGGTAATATTTTTTATTAACCAGATTCAAGAAAATATATGACTAATGTATTATCAAATTTGGTATTTGAAAATAAAGAGCCACATTATGAATTTTTTTATTAATAATATTTTTATTTTGATAAATTTAGTAACATTATTTATAAATTTTTATGTCTTAATGGTCAATATAGTTATCTCTTTATGGAATGGTTTTTGATGATTTTTGAATGATCTTTTAGAGATTAATGTTTTTCTCCCTATAAGATGATTTATGCATAACATTTGGTAACAAGATTTTTGTGATGATAAATAGGGATAAATGGACCAAATTAAATTTTATTGTAAATATTATAATATTATATGTGATTCGGGAATAGAAAATATTCCTTTATTTTATGTGGTAACAGATGAAGTGGAAATTGATCAAGGAACAACTAGATGGTGAGATTTTTCTTTGGAATTTGAATGAAATAAATTCTATAAATATTCTCATTAAATTTCATAAGTCATAAAAAGGGTATTGAAATAAAATTTTATCATACTATCATCATTTATAGAGACAAAAATGTCCTTTTTACACCACTTTGTTTTATGGATTTGTTGTGATTAACTTCTTCAGACTATGTTCTCAATCACCCTCCATCAGTACTTTTGTTTTAGTTTTATATTATATGGGAATGTATTTACGTAAAACATATTTTTTCCATTGTGGAAACCTTGTATTGAGTTACATTAGGTCAGATTTATGTTTCCAAAAATATATTTTTAAGAGACACTTTGTTATTTATTTGTAAGATGTCAATTTCTATAAGGTAAATTTCAAATGTTAAACCTTTAATTATTGAGAAAAAATTAATTCGTGAAATTCATTTTGGGTTTGATACTTTTTGAATTAATTATGTCTCCAAATAATTTAATTTTTTAAATATATTAATTGATACACAAAACCAATTTTAGCTTTCATTACACACTATAATGACTTTCTTCGATAACGTGCATGAAACATGACACCAAGCTTTAGAGTACCACAATGTAATATTATTTTAAATACGATGGTTATAAACAATTGATAAAATAGTAGAGTATGAACAATATTAAATAATTTTTGAAATTTACATATATATATTTCCTAGTTAATTTAAATTTCTTTTTAAATTCAATGTTAATAATCAGCAATTTTTTTGTGAAGTAATTATATCCAAAAAAAATTTATTTAAAAAATAATTTAATTTATTTTTATGACAAAAAATTATAAATTATATATAACGATTTAATAAAATTTATTATAACAAATTATATAAATTTTTTGAATCATCGTATCAAAATTAACTTATGACAAAAATTGTGGATTTTTCAGAAAATATTGATTTTTAGTGTATATTAAAAATACATATTTTTGTTAAAATGTTATTTATTTCCATTAAATTAAATAATATAAATTATTAGTGAGGGTTTAAATTATAAAAATTATTCATTTTTAATATTTCACCAATTTAATTTCTTTGAATAAACTAAATACTGTATTTTACTATATCTTTATTTATGAGATTAAAAATTTTTTCAGGTAAAAACACTTTTTAAATGCATAATGATTCTCCATTTTAATTAATTAAAAAATACCTAATCATAATTTTTTAAAATAATATATTGATATATATATATATATATCAATAAATTTAATTTATATTCATAAAATTATAATCATTCGATATTGAGTTAACATAAAATCATATTGTGCTTGATAAAAACACTTCTTGAAAACCCACTTTTTCTTCAGGCTTGCATGTTTTTCCTATTTTAAATTTTTACACTATTAGATGTTTTAGTAGAAAATATTTTTTTATATAATCATTTATATATTATATTTGGTTTATGTTAGGTGATTTATCTAAAAATATTAATTTTCGGATGAATAATTGAAAATACTAAATTTTTATTAAAAACATCATTTTCATTTATATTATTTAAAAATTAAAATGGTATTTCATATTTGTGTTAAAGTAAAATTATATATCTTAAATTCAAATTTATGACATTTTTTCAATTTCATTTTGAATTATTGTATAAACAGTTTATAAACTTATGATGACTTTCTCTTTGAATTTTTTTTTCTCGTAATGTATTCGGGAAGAATTTTGAACTAAATTTTTTCCAATTATATTAATTGAATTTGGAAAAGTTGAGTAAATAATTTTAATATGTACAATTTATATGATCTAATATGTTCAAATTAAAATTATTCCCAAAATGAATAATAAAAATATTAAATAATAATTAGTGTGGATGAGGTAATTATGGGTTTACCATGTGTTAAACTATATTGACATGGGTTACCATGACGTAAAACTAAGTAAAATATTTTATATTTATATATTTCATCCCTATAATTTCAAATTATTTATAATAATCCATTCTAAATTCATTTTTATCATAAAAACATGTGTACATTTTTTTATTTTTAAAACATTACAAGTCTGCCACTCACCTCACTTATAAATGGCCATCCCAGCTCCAGTCCTCCTCAAAAATTTAATTTTTTTTATAAAATTAATACAAAAATAGCATAATATATTACTTCCTATCATAATAAAAAACAAATAATTGGAATAAATTCGACATATAATGGATTTTGGTGTAGACGTAATAAGGTTACCTGAAGAACATGTAACGTTCTTCAACAAGCTTTTTTTATTTCATTAATGAAATAATTAAATTAATATTAAAAAAAGCTATCATAGAATCCATAGTATCATAATAATAATAATAATAATTTTATATGTTAAATTAATTACCTACAAGGATATCAACTTCTATCAAATTGGTTATGAAATCATCCATTATGTGTTTTGGCGGACTACCGCCTCATGAACTGATGTCGTTTATTTTTTCAATTACAACATCCTATGTTTGGGTATAATGATATAAATATAGAGTAAATATTATATTTATAACATAATAAGTCCATTATTATCATTATATCATATATATATATAATTAAATTTTCTTTTCTTAGGGGATAAAATAGCTCCCCTCGTGTGTACGACGTACTACTTCCTCAAAAAGCGATGTGATTTACTATCATTAACAAATTATATGGCATATAATATGGATAATTATGATGAATATATGCAATATAATGAAATAATTATGATATTAATGAAATATTTATCATTATTAAATGATAATAGAGAATATTTATTACATTTTCAAACATTTAATGATGATAACATTGTTTGTCTTGGTGTGAAATGTATCTTTCACAATGTGACCACACTCTCTTTTTTAATAACCACATCTCATGTATGATATATATATATATGTATGTTTAATGAAATAATATTTTTTTATGATATTTTTATCATTATGTAAATATAAAATATTTCCTTCCTTCTTCCTATAACGATATTTGAAAAATTGAAATGTTACTCATTCCCAGGTATGACCCAACATCTCCATGACCGCAACACACATCATTTATCAATACCATATTTTCTTGGATGGCCATTAAATTTCAATTTATTTATTTATATTATATTTTCTTTATTATTATTATTATTATTAAAGTGAAAAAACCATCATCAATTTAAGAGGACCAAAAATAAAAAATAAAAACATACATGATAAACAAATAAGATATCACCCAAAACGTGAAATTTACATGGAATTGTTAATAAAAGTGTAATGAATGGTCTTATGTAATCAAATATGCGAATATATGTCACGAACTGTATCTGGACGCCATCGAAATAGGCACCTAACCTGGCTCACGACAAGGCTCTAAGGGAATTCTTGATCCCCACAGGTAGACACAAGTTATCGGGAAACAAAAACTGATGTTCGGGAACGATTTACCAGAGTTTATAAACATCAAACAGCAAACAAGCTCAATAAAACTAATTTGGATTTTTCAACTAAAACAGTCTTTTAAGAAATTTTAAAACTAGATTACAAAAGTTAAAACTGTGTTTAAAGACCATTAAAAGGTACAAAACCGAATAAAAACAGCCTAAGAACCTCCATATGGAAAGAGGTACCACCCTCAAGACATCTCGACAACAATGCTTCACAAACAACCGATAAAAACTTGAACCGTTGGCATAAAAGTTGTACCCAAACCTATAACAACAAAATAACCAAGTCTACTTACACCCAATGGTGTAATTAGGGTGTGATAAAATTCCCAGTAGGATACCAACACTAAGATATTCCATGTGATAAATATTCTATGATGAAATGTATTAAGTTCTCATAAACATAAAATGTCAGTTACGATTTCTAAAATATGCAACATAAAAAAAATTAAAACAATTTTCACATGGGATATCATTAAGAATCAACACATTTAAAAATATTGGCAAAACAACTGAAATTTCAATAAAACCATACCGTATGCCGACTATAAGCACAATGTAACTAATGATCCCAAGAAATAGAATATAAAACCTAGGTACTTTCTTGTTGTGTGTCCCATGTACCTCGTATCTCAGTGAGAGTAACCATTAAAATATATGTTCTCATGCACGAGCATCTAGTAGAGAACATAACCATAACCTAGTGGTCTTGAATCATCATCATCATAGTTTAGTTAGAGTTGTATGGGTCAATCTTGCTATGTAAAACTGAGCGCAAATCCCACGGATTCACTAGAATACTTGTACACATCCACCAACCTAGATACCCAAGTTTTACCCTTGTTCTCAGACAAGTTTAGAAAGTCAATAAATAAACTTTTCACATGAAAATATCATTTTCACATCAAAAGTTCACAAAAAATCCCACATTTATACCACAGAAGTCTAAAAATACACTTTTTCATTCAAATGAATTTTGAAATCATACTCACACCAAAAAAAGCCCACAACACATTTTAATCATCTTTCACAATTCGTAAAATTCATCAAAAGTTTTATAAAATCGTTCATATGATTCTATGAATCTCATAACAACCCACTCACATGTTACATAATGCCCTTTTCATAAACAAAGCCTTTTTGCATATCATACTCATGCAAAACAACACGGTAACATGTTTGGCACCCAAGTCACAATTTCATAAATCACCCCGAAAAAATACAAAACAATACCAAAATGTTTTACAACACAAATGACTACTTTATGTTTCCAAAACTAATTTTAGGAACATAGTATCACAAAAATGGTACATAATAAACCATTTCACACTATGTGTAACTCATTAAATCATTTACAATTTTCATAAAACCAACCTAAGAGGTGAAACCATGGTTTGGATACAAAACCCATTTGAAAACCATCATTCAAGACAAAAACAATATCAATAACAATCCAAAGAATAATTTTCAGCCCTATACACATTTATTAAACCGCCCCATGTTTTATACAAATACCTCAAACAATACCAAAAAAGGTACACATGAAAGAAACATGTTTTCACAGATCACGGTCAAGAAGTAAAACATGGTTTCACACATTAAAACTATTCATAAACTCTATTACACGACTCCCATGACATTAAGGAACTGAAAAACCAGAATTGTTAGGGCCTTTCAACATTAATAAATCACTTTCATATGTTATAAAAAACCCCAAAACATTTACTCAAGAGCCACGCAAGAAAATCACCCAATTCCAAGAAAAAATACAACTACAAAATTAAACAGTTAACGAAATCCATCAAAAAAAGTTTTTGCAGCACACACAGAAGATTTTAAACATAAGAAATTAACAAACCAAGCAAGCCAACTCATAATAAAATGGTTATACACTGAATCACCTATCTTTTGAGTCAAAACCCTTGAATCTTGTTGTGAAAACTCAACCGCACCTCCACCGCACCACAAGGAAGTGAAAATGAACCCTAAACCATAATATTTCACCAAAAATACTCCAAATCAAACCCTAGGTATGATCCCTAATTTCTTTACACTATATAAATTTACGAAGGAGGGAGGAAACCCTAAGGAGAAGGATGAAATTGAATAGAGAAAAAATTACCCAAAACAATCTTGAAGAAAATGACCCAAAATACAGCATTATCTAAATCTTAAAACAGCTAAACATTTGAGGTAGGTTCGAAAAAGTATGAGGATATCACATTGGAACTATAATGGGGGAAAAGGGTAAAAATAGAAGGAGTTTTTGATGAATCAATTTACCTCTTCAAATATGGGGGACTTTGGAAATCCAGAGAAATTTCTCCAAATATTGAGATTCTATGGAGTTCCAAATTGGGGGAGGAGAGAATGGGGGTGATCCATAGGTATGTGGTCCCGGGTGAGAGTTAGAATCACCAAAAAAACTTAAAAATTGATTGAGGTATTAAATAATTTAAAATTTTTTTAATGCAGGAAATGTGCTTTTGGGCAGGCCCAATCCCTTATATAAAAACTCTAATCCACATTGATTAATGATTTTTAAATTGTCCAAATTAATTTTGTAATTTTCATGGGTCAGAGGATTCCATTTTAGAATTTTAATGGATGTAAAATGTTTAAAATATAAAGAGTTATAAAGGGATCAAAGTTTATTTTAAAATCTGGAATTAGGCCTACAATTTGGCCCAAATCATGAAAACTCACCCTTCCTCAAAATTGCTTGGGAAACCCCCAAAACAATGAAATAATTGAAATTAAATTAAAAATAACTTTAAAATAAGTTATGTATGTGAAAATTATCCCCACCATGAAATATTTCCACTACAGAATGTCAGAGCAAGGCGGAAGAAATAACCAAACCCAACTGAGAAACTAAAAAGTACACTTTTGCTAGGTTTCACCCCCAAAGGCCAAAACACCTCCTATGATCAATTAAAGAAGTAATACCCACACAAAAATAACAAAATCTAATTTCTTGAATCAATAAATCACATTCATGAATTATCCTAAAAGAAAAATCCCCTAATACAATCTGAACAAGACTCACTCAATTTACCCAAACAAACAACAACATCGAACAATGTTTCACTTACCCTACTATAACAAAACCATTGGGAACTCTTCAATCTCAATATTTACCCAAGGAAGATTTAGGTAGCTTGATAGCTCCAAACAAGACTTTTTACCGCCAATCCAAGACCATGGATAAATCTGAGTTACTAGTATAGGGGAACAAAAATAGTCTCCCCACCGTAAGAGACAACCTATATTTTTTCTGAGATAGAATCAGGACACTAACAGGGGGAGGCATGAGCAGTCTCCCAAGTACAAAATTTATAATTCCATTCAAATTTTATGAAGGAGTGTACATGAGAATCATAGTGGGTCTCCCCACCATAATAACTGACCTTCTTAAGCAACCAGCATGGGCCAACACAGAAAGACCCAAAAAATAATGATTTGGGGATGGCGTAGGGTTAGTCTGCACGATTTGGAAAACCGTGCACTAACTGTGTAAATCATTATTTATTCATGGCTTCCTAGAACACGGGCACTACTAATTGTTCACAAACTGTGTCCTCAACACGTATATCCATGTAACATCCTAGGTAAATAAATAATATTACATTTTCATATTTATTATTATTTGTGAATAAAATATAAATATTAATTTAATGGGGATTCTATGTTTGATGGCGTAACGAACACGCAACAATAAGTTTCTTTGAAATCTTACATTGCACACTAATAATATAATAATATTATTTTTAATGGTAGTTAACTCCTAGCCATTGTAATGGAGAGAATGAACAGAACTAAATAAAAATTTATTATATATGCTTTTCAAATATTTTTACATTTATCCAATAAATTTTAGAGGCCTAAAATGCAAATGAATCCAATTTTAAGCATAAATCTTCTAATATTCTTTAAATGGTCAATTACCTGCCATTTGATGTTGAACCCTTTTTTTAAATCTACTTTTGGAAATTTTATATGTTATATTTGACAATATACAATCCTTCTTTAGAATAAGGACATTAAAATTTAATTTGTGAAATTTTTGTTATTTTTCTGATAAAGCACATTTTTTAATAAATAGTGAAAATGTTGAATTTTAACTCAAAACCTCCTTTTAATATAATTTATTTATATTGTTATATTTTCTTTTTAATTGGGTTTAATGTGTATTGAAAATATATTTTTACCATTTAATCCAATGGTGGTCAATGGAATTAATTTCACTTAGAAATTTGACATAAACAAGTGTCAATCTTTTGATAGATATTGTTTCTTAAAAACACAACATTTGTTTTGACATTGGAGTTAATTATAAAAATAATTATTGCAACTTCTATGTTTTTAATTTGGTAAAATGGAAATCATTTTTTGAATTTGGAATATCAAATATATCTTAGGGAAAATTTTTGGTATTGTTTTGAAAAAAACATCATTTTTTGATGAATAGTGAAACCACTAAGTGGGAGTTAAAGAAAATAATTTTTCATTTAAATAAAATTTCACCACTTATGTGAATTGAATTTCAAAAATCCGACATACATGGTTGTCATTAGTAAGTAAAATTTGGTTCAATGGGATGAAAATAATTTATTGTGAATAGTAACTTTTGGGTTTTATAAACCGCGATTAGAGGTAATTATGGTAATTTAAGGTAAAAATGAAATTATAAAAATATAAATATATCATGAAACTTGTCCTACCCTTATTGGACGAGTCATGTCCGACCAGAAAAATCCATGGGTCAATTTGTGAGACCCCATGGAGCCACTTTTGTATGATAATGACATTGATACCTTTAATTTAATGTAAAACAAATGTCACAAACATGTATTGTTTTACTAAAACAATTTTTACACGGGGTTATACAAGTCATATTTTTGACTATAAATATTCATTAGAAAGACAAAAGGATTTCCTACATCATGATTTTTTTTTATAATTTTTATACATTAAAAAAATAAATTTATTTATGACACCATGATGATGCGTGATTTCGTCATTAATGAACAATGTTATATAATGAAACAATAATGTAAAATATAAGACTTACACTTTTAAAAAACCTATTGGATGAATGTATATAAAACCCTTGTCAACTTATCCTTTAAATATATCTTTTTGGGTCCTTTAAAATCCTAAAAACATTTTATAATAAAGTAACATTTTATAACATTCCAAGAGTGCCCCTCCTCCCTCTTATAAAAGTCCCCCAACTCTACCCCATTACCCACACCTCTAAAGCCTTTGGCTCATACAAAATATGCTCCTTTTAACTCCCTACATCCCTCTCTTCATCCTATAATCCTTGACGTAGGAATAATGCTCTTCAAGAATCCCTTTTGGTTCAAACCAAATGGAGTTACCTGATTTAAAGGCAATGTATTCTTTTATGTCCGTTTGTTTTATTTTGCTTCTCCAAACCCATAAACTATTTTTATTACTTTATTTTGTAACAAAACCAGTATATTAAATATACTAGGATGTTTTTATGAGAATTATTCGATATACACTTACACACACCTCCGTGTAATGGTTAAAGAACATACTGTTTCTGTGGATGGTGAATTACTGCCTTACGAAATGATGATTGTTCAATCTTATTTTAACATCTTTCACGATGGCCATTATGATGTAATTGAATTTATATATGATATATAATATATTTATTATCTCCCTATGATTCTGTATTTTATATTTAAAACATACCTTTATGCATTGCATGTTGTGCACATGCGATAATTTCATCCGAGGAAGTGTGGACTACCGCCCCCTCAAGTGATATGACTTGTTAATACCAAACATGGAATTTATAAAGAATGTAATTAATGACCTTATGTTACCTATATAACATATATATTATACTGGAATTATAATATATATATATTTCTCATTTAGTTTTAATTCCTTTAATATGACAATAATATGAAAGTAGTGTTCATGCGTACGTAAGACCTACCGACTCCACGAACGGTGCATTTCATTTTTTATCTCAAAATGTTATGGAATAGTATAAAATTAATATATAATGGATATATATGATATTTAAATCATTAATAACATTATTAAGATGATTTACTTATAACTTCATGTGAAATTATTTTCAAACAAGTTTATTTTTGACTCATATACCGAACATCGTCAAAACGTATGATATGAACTCACATAATTAACTAATTATTATAACATGATAATATGTGATATGAATTGAATATTAAACTTTAAAGGAATTCCTTAAGCAATTATTAATTGACCAACATTTATTATTTATGAATATAAAGAAACGAACAAGACAAGTTGGACTTGAGGTAAGGGATCCTAACTCTCTCTTTCTTTTTATGTACTGTCTTTTATGTCACTTATTTGAAGCTCCTCTTTCTTATGTTTGGGGATTTTATTTTATATTCCTATTACTGTAATTTTTATGTTAATATGATGAGAGACCCTATTTTATCTCATGAATCCATTTTTGGAAGTTTCAAGTGGTGATGTTAGGATGCTGAATTTTCGTAATGGATTTCTTATCTCACTTTTAATTCAGTGAGATTTACATTGGTCACCACTTATTTATGTCATGTGGTGTATTGTGTACTTCCAATTGACATATATTATCATGATTATATTTATATTCATGGTGTTTTTTAATTATTTTTTTGGTTATTATCTTTTGGTCATACGACTCAATTGATTACAACGTGGTAAGGGGTTTTTATCTCTCTTTTTGTTCCTGTGAGATTCATGCTACATTTTCTACTATTTCCTTTTGTGTGGTGTATGTACATCCAATGATTTTATTATTTTTTAAATATAATTTAATTAATGAGAATTTACATATTCATTGTACGACCCTTATTTCATGGTGTATACATTTCGAATGTTACCCAAATTGGTAAGGGAACCTTTCACCCTTTTCTTCTTAAAAAGGCTTTTTTTGTTAGGTAATTTAATTTAAATCTTTTTATTTTGGGATAAGTTCTTATATATCCTTATTGTAGTAAATGTTATGTCCAAGTGATGAGATACACTTTTTATCTCGCATCAACTCATTTTCTGAACTCTGAAGTAACACTGTTAGGCTGTTGAGTATTAGTAAGGGAACTTCTTAACCCAATTTCAATTATTTGGGATAAACCTCAACTTCTTGATTATGGCGTGCTATGAATATGTGTGGATGACCTATGATTATTTTACCCTTAATATCTACTTATATTGGGTGTATTTGTATTTGTCACACATAATTATGTAATTGATTTATGCTCAATCTAAGGATACCATCTTCATACAGGACTTTGTCTTAATATCCTTTCCTTAAAGAATGTTTTGATTTCTACATGATATTATTTTATACTGTGTATAAAACCCTTTTTTAATTTTCATTTCAATTAAAGGGAATCTTTTCTATATGAAGCGTTTTACTAAATAACAAAAAGGAATGTTTCTTTTTTTAACGTAGGCGGTGACAAATAACTTTTCTGCCACCGTGAGTATTATTTGATCTATGGCTTACTCAACAAGACGTAATGTTTTCAAAAGGAAAAATAAATACCATACACTCTTTTAATGTATTTGGGTATTTAAAATGGGTTGGATTTTCAATATTTTAAAATGTTATATTGTTATTGAAATGTGGGAATTTTATCTTTCCTTTATGCTTAAGTTGTGTGTTATGATTATGTTATGGTTCTTGGACATTGTTATGTATACAGGTGGTTCTGTGATAAACCTAGGGCAGGTGATCCCGAGATATATTTCCAATGCATTGGGTAACCTGAAGGTGGTAAACGTGAATGTTTCTCCAAAGAGAATTGGGGAATATACATTGATGGGTATTCCAAATGTGACTCCTTATGTAGCTATGATAGCTACAATGTAAGTGTGTTATGTATGCCTTAAGTTATATTTATGAATTGTGATTACTATGTGATACTCATAAATATAATGATTTCCGAAGGTATGTTATGATTGAAAATTATGTTTTCATCGATTTTTATTTTTGATGGGTGAATGTTTCCTTTCATTATGTTATAACCCTTACTGAGCTTTTTATGTTCATCCCATGTTTTGGAAATGTTTTCCACAGGACATAAAGTAGAATACGGGCAAGGATGGGATCAAGGAAATATCATGATGTCTAAAACATGGAACTAGACATGACACTTTTTTTCAAGAGATTATATTTTGTGAAAAAATGGAGACTGAGTAGATGTATCAACTTTGTAATCTTTGAGATGTAATATTTATGTCCTAATTCTCTAAAACTCTTAACCCGAAAAGATCCTCAATTTGAATTATTCATTTAATTCACGATTATGTAATGTTTTATAGTTGGGTCCTTATAGTTGATATTAGAGGTCGGTTTAGATAACTTTAGAGGTTATAGTGTTTTTAAGAATAAGTTTCGAGTTGTATATAACCACAATGGTTTGTATATTATATGAAGTCATTGTCATTTTTTATCGTTAAAATGAGATTGAGATAACTTGGATAAGTATATCTTGGTTTTTATCTTTCTCATTAGTACATGATGATTTTATTGATATACTCACACTGATATATTTTTGGTTTTAGTAAATGGATGGATCTAGCAAGCACAAAAGTAACAATGGGTTTGGAGGAAACTGTGGTGGTTCTCTGATTAAGTGACTGAATGAAATGGGTGATTCAATGAGAAATATCATGGTTATTCTAAACCAACTACCATAAGTCATGATTAACCACTTGAACCATGGTGAGTACTCTAATGCATCATGTATGAGAGAACCAACTCGATGTGGAAGTTCAGGTAATAATTATAAAGGTAACCATTAGGGTTTATATTATCATTACTTTTGAGGTAATTATGGGTTACTATATGTTATGATGGAAACTGAAAGTCATGAGATAAACTTGAGGTTAAATTATGTTATGGTTATTTTTGAAGATTTTATCTCTTTTTTGGGAAATTTTATAAGAATTATGTAGTTTTGGAAAAAGGACAACACATAGAATGTGTGACAACCCATCGCATCGAATGAAGCTGCGGGAATCGAACCCACATCCAAAGTGCGACTGGGATTTATTGCCTACCACTGGACTAGGTGAACACTATGGTTAGTATAACTAATTATATATAGTTATATGATCTTATGAATCAAGAATAAGTTTATTTTGGGTTATCTATGGAAATGATTAGCCTATCATGGAGGATATGTGATTAGGTTAATTACTTTTTTGTATGAGACTTTAAGAGTAATCGATGATATTTGGAGATAAATGTTACAATTTATCTTGGAAGACTATGTGATTAAATACTTCAAAGATTTGGGTTTAATTATTTGTTTGGATTACTTTTAATAATTTTATGGATAGATATTTATTGAATGGTCTTTGATGAACTTTGGGGTTTTTTGGAAAAATTTTGGAGATTAAGAGTAATATTTCTTTTTATAATGGATTATCCTTATTGGGTATTATCTGATCTTGTACAGAATTTTTTTTTGTTAAAGACTAAAGACATGGGAAATATATAGTTCTTTTTTATGGATTAGGTGATTCTATAGAAGTTGATTATAGAACTCTTAATATGAATAAGTCATCATGAAATACTCATCGTTTGGAGAAAATATGATTTTGTGTTAGAAATCTAGTAAAAGATGAGAGTCTAAATGACAAGTGAGTATATTTCCTTATGTTTTAGTTAAGATCATAAATAAATTCCTCAATGAAAATTAACATAAAACTAAAATGTTGTCTGTTAACTTTTCGTACTGGGGAATCAAATACCATTTAACCCATCACAGGTGTGTGATTTTCTAGTGTTTAACTTTCTCCTAATCATGTTTTCTACCACTCTCCATCAAAATTTGACCCTTTGTTTTATCTTCAATATCCATGTTTTCCAACATGGAATACTAGTATGGGTTAACTTGGTTGAACTTTGTACTTCTATTTCTCTCTTTTAAAGTAATAGTTTTGCTGACTCTTTTTACGATGTGGGTCTTTCAATGAAGTTTCCATGCCCAATTTTAAAATTGCGAGGACACAATTCCCAAATGGGATGAAGGATGTAAAATTCTAGGTAAATAAATAATATGACATTTTCATATATATTAATATTTGTGAATAAAATATTAATATTAATTTAAAGGGGATGTTATGTTCGATGTCGTACCCAACACGCAACAACGAATTTCTTTTAAATCTTATGTTGCACACTAATAATATAATAATATTATTTTAAATGGTCGTTAACGCCTAGCTATTGTAATGGTGGGAATGAACAGAAATAACTAAAAAATAATTATATATTCTTGTCAAATAATTTTACATTTATACATTAAATGTTAGAGGCTTAAAAGGAAAATGAATACAATTTTAAGCAAAAATCTTCTAATATTCATTAAAAGGTCGATTAACAGCCTTTTGATGGTGAGCCCTTTTTTTCAAATCTACTTTTTGAAAATTTTATATGTTATATTTGAAAAATAAACTCATTCTTTAGAATTAGGACTTCAGAATTTACTTTGTGTAAGTTGTTTTTATTTTTCAGTAAAGCTCATTTTTTTAATAAATAGTGAAAATGTTCTATTTTAATTCAAAACCTCCTTTTAATCTAATTTATTTATATGGTAATATTATCTTTTTAATTTTGTTTAAAGTTTAGTTAAAATATATTTCTACCATTTAATCTAATGGTGGTTATTTCAATTAATTTCATTTTGAAAATGGACATAAACAAGTGCCAATCTTTTGATAGATAATGTTTCTCAAAAACACATTATTTGTTTTGACAGTGGGAATTAATTATAAAAATAATTGATGAAACGCATATGTTATGAATTTGGTAAAATGGAAATCCTTTAATGAATTTGGAATATCAAATATAGCTGAGGGTGAGTTTTTGGTATTTTTCTGAAAAACATCATTTTTTGATGAATAGTGAAACCACTAAGTGGGAGTAAAAAAACTAATTTTTCATTTAAATGAAATATCACCACTTCTATGAATTTAATTTCCAAAATACGACATACATGGTTGTCATTATTAAGTAAAATTTTGTTCAATGGGATGAAAATAATTTTTGATGAATAGTAACTTTTGAGCTTATTAACTGCGATTAGAGATAATTAGGGTAATTTAAGGTTAAAATGATATTATAAAAATATAAAAATATCTTGACACTTGTACTACCCTTATTGGATGAGTCATGGCCGACCAAGACAATCCATGAGTCAATTTTTGGGACCCCATGGAGCCACTTGTGTATGATAATGACATTAATACCTTTTATTTAAAGGAAAAATAAATATGTCAGAAACATGTATTATTTTACTATAACAGTTTTTACATGGGGTTATTGTAACATCCCATGTAAATAAAGAATAATTAATTTTCATATTTATTATTTTTTGCGAATTAAATATTAATTTTACATTAAAGGGGTTGCTATGTTCGATAGCGTTCTCGATACACAACGATGAGTTTCTTTGAAAACTTATGTTGCACACTAGTAATATAATAATATTATTTTAAATGGTAGTTAACACGTATCCATTGTATTGGAGAAAATGGATAAAAATAACTAAAATATTATTATATTTGTTTTTTAAATTTTTTTACAATTATCCAATAAAAGATAAAGGCTTAAAATACGGAAAGAATTCAATTTTAGGCATTTATATCCTAATTTTCACAAAAGGTTCACTTATCGCCTTTTGATGGCGAAACGTCATTAAATATAGTTTTGATCACTCTTATACATTTTATTGGAACAAATATAACTCTTTTTTTTTAGAATTGGGACATCAAAATTTACTTTGTGTAAATTTTTGGCATTTTTCTGATAAAGTTCATTTTTTTAATGAATAGTGAATAATGTTGTATTTTAATTCAAAACCACTTTTTAATCTAATTTATATATATGATTAGGTTATAGTCTGAATTGGTTTTAAAGTGAAATTAGAATATATTTTTACCATTTAATCCAATAGTGGTCGTTGGAATTAATTTCACTTTGAAATCAGACTTAAACTAGTGTCAATCTTTTGATACTTATTGTTTCATAAAAACACGCTATTTGCTCTGACAGCGGAAATTAATTATTAAATTAATTAATGTAACTTATATGTTTTTAATTTTGTAAAATATACATCATTTTTGAATTCGTATTATGAAATATATCTTAGGGTGAATTTTTGGTATTTTTCTAAAAAACTTCAATTTTTGATGAATAGTGAAACCACTAAGTGGTACATAAAAAACTGATTTTTTGTTTAAATGAAATTTTACCACCTTTGTGTTTTGAATTTCAAAAATCTGACATACATGGTTGTCATTAGGAAGTAAAATGTGGTTTAATGGGATTAAAATAATTTTTGGTGAATAGTAACTTTTATGTTTATTAATCGCGATTATAGGTAATTATTGTAGTTTATGGTAAAAATAATGTTTTAATAATATGAAATGACCTAGACACATGTCCTAACCTTATTGGATGTATCATTTCCGACCAAGACAACCCATTGGCCGATTTTGGGGACCCCATGGAGCCACATGGGTAAGATAATGATATTACTGACTTTTATTTAAAGTTAAAATTAAAATGTCACAAACATGAGATGTTTTACTAAAACAATTATTCAGTGGGGTTATACAAGTCATATTTTTGACTATAAATATTAATTAGAAAGATAAAACGATTTCCTACATCATGATAGATTTTTTATAATTTTTAGAGATTAAATAAATTAAATTATTTATGACACTATGATGATGCAGCGATTACCTCATTATTTAACGATTTAAATAAAATTAAAAGATAATGAAATATCTAAGACCTAAACTTTTCAAAAACCTATTGGATGGGTATATTTAGAACCCTTATCACATTATCCTCTAATTATATCAATGTGGGACCTTTTAAATCCGAAACACATTTTAAAATAAAGTAACATTTCTTTACTTTCCTAGAGTGCCCCTCCTCTCCTCTTATAAAAGGTCCCCAACTCTACCACCTTACCCACACTTCCAAAGCCTTTGGCTCGGAAAACCCATGCCCATTTTGTCTCTCCACATACCTCTCCTAATCGTTGAAGCCTCAATTTGGGAAGAAGTCTTCCCAAGGAAGCCTTTGAGCTCAAATCAAAAAGAGTTACCCGATTTAAAGGTAGTGTTTTCTCTTGTGTTCTTTTGATTTATTTTGCTTCTCCAACCCCCTAAACTCTTTTTATTAATTTATTTTGTAATAACTCCAGTATCTTTAATATAGTAGGATGTTGTTATAAGATGAATTAGAGCTACACTTACACACACCTACATCTAATGGTTAAAGAACACACTGTTTCTGTGGATGGAAAATTTCTGCCTCACGAAACGATGATTGTTCAATATTATTCCAACACCTTCAAAGGTGGCCATTAAGATGTCACTATATTTATATATGATATATTATATGTTTATGTATTCCTTAAGATTAGGTATTTTTCATTTATGGCACACCTTTATGGCTTCCATTATTGGTATACGCGATATCTTCATTTTAGAAGTGCAGACTACCGCCCCCTCAAAGTGATTTGATTCTTTAATGCCATATGTGGGATGTATAAATGATGGATTTAAAGTTTTGATATATGATTTATGTTACATATAAATGATTAATATAATTCTGGAATTAAAATATACATACCTCTCATTTAGTTTTAATTCCATTAATATGACATAGAAATGAAAGTAGCGTTCATGCGTACGTACGGCTTACCGTCTCCATGAACGGTGCATTTCATTTCATACCTAAAAATGATTATGTAATATTATAAATACATGTATATGATGGGGATAAATGATATATATGATATCCAAATCATTAATATCATTCTGGATATAATGAACCTTTGACCACACGAACAACATGTAATTGTAAGAAGTCCACTTTCGACTTAAGAACCAAATATCGACAAAACAAAAATTATTAACTTAAATGATTACATAATGTTTAGAACACGGTAATAACTGATATAAAAGTAATAATGAACTTGAAAAAGGTTCTTAAGCAAGTCTAAATTAAATCAAGTTTATTATTCAGGACGTTAAAGAACGATCGAGTCAAGTCGGACCCGTGGTAAGGGACTTCGTCTCAATCTCCATTCATTGAGGCATATTTCATTTTATACACAACTTTCGTTTATATGGTGTATAAACCCATTTTACTTTTAGTTTTATACAAAAGGAATCTTTTTCTATTAAGAGTTTTACAAAATGACAAAAAGGAATGTTTCTTTTAATGTACGTGGTGACAATGACCTTTTCCGCCGCTGCGAGTATTATTTGATCTTTGGATTCCTCAACAAGCCATAATGTTTTTAACATAAAATAAATACCATATACTCTTTTATGTATTTTGGTATTAAAAATGGTTTTTATAATGGATTTGTTATGTCAATATATTTATGTTATATATTGTGATCAATGTGTGGAAATGTGTTCTTTCCATTATATTTGTTTGATGTCTTATGATTTTATAATGGTACTTGGAAATTTGACCGGTGGTTACGTGATGAACCATATGATGGGTGGTGCTGTGAATACTAGGATGGGTGTTTACGTTATAACCTCCAATGAATTGGGTATGGAAGTCGGCCGTATGGCTATTCCATTAAGTGATATGTGTGGAAGTCAGCCGTATGGTTATTCCATTTATGTATGTTTATGTCCCAAGTTACCTTTATATGTTGTGTTATTTTTATATGGGTTTTATGGTAATCTTTTAGATACAAAAGGGTAAGTAATGATCTTTTATTTAGTGAAGAGTTTTTACTACTTCATAAAGGTGAAAAGTATTACTTTGATAAAGTATACATGGTTTAATTGTTGTTTTGATAAAATAATAGTTTTCATTCTTTGTGTATCCCTTACTGAGATTTTTATGCTCACCCCAAGTTTTTTGAAAAGTTTTTCAAAGGAATTAATGTGGAATAAGGTCAAGGATTGGATCAAGGTAAAGTCATGCTATATAAGACATGGAACTAGACATTTTTTTTAAGAGTTATTAATTCTATGGAAACTTAGTAGAAGTTTCTACTTTGTAATCTTTTGAGATGTAATAGTTATGTTCTAATTATCTAAAAATCTAAACCTAAAAAGACCCTCAATGTGAATTATTCATTTAATTCAATATTAAGTGAGGTTTAAGGCTGCGGCCTTATAGTTGGTATCAGAGGTCGGTTTACACAAATTTAGGAGTTAGAAAATTGTTAAATTATAAGTTAATTTACGGTATGACTGAAATGATATAGCATTTAAAGATTACCATGTTGCTTCGCCTAAGATATTTCTGTGTTCAGAATGGTTTTCTGTAGAGGAAACAAAGCAGCTATGTTGGGGAGACATCAGGAGGAAGACAACCTTCCAAATCAGTAACCGGAGATGGTCGGGATCGGAACTGAAGAGTTTGTTGCAGTGATGGCATAGTTGACGCAAGCGATAAAAGGTGGTGGTATCCATGCATGAGATCATCCAGATCAACCGTAGAGGAACATGTCAGTGGTGGAACATTTCATGAGGAAACATCCCCCATCATTCAGAGGATCATCTGACCCCGTGCAAGCTGAAGGGTGGATTAAAGCACTGGAGAATATTTTTGATGTCATGGGGTGTTCAGAACATCCAAAGGATAGTCTTGCTGTTTACCGTTTTGAAGGTGAATCTGATCAGTGGTGGTCGATGGTGAAAAATATCAGGGATAATGATGATATTGATGATCTTCACTGGGAAGAATTCAAAGGTATGTTTCTTGAGAAATATTTTCCTAAGGTGGTTCATCTTAGGATAGAAAAACAGTTCCTAGAATTGAGGCAGGAGGATGACTCAGTGGCTGCTTATGAAAAAAGGTTCACTCAATTTGCAAGGTATGCTCCAAGCTTCATACGAGATCTTGATAGTAAAATAAACCATTTTTAATCAGGGTTAAAGACAAGGTTTCGAAGGGAATTAGCTTCTCGTAAGTTCAAAAGTTATGAAAAACTTGTTCGATGTGCAGAGAAGGTGGAAATGGAATTTGCCGACGATCAGGTGTTCTTTGAAAAACGACAGAATAAGAGGTCCAGTTTGCAGGAAATGGGATGAATTCATCAAAGAAGCAATGAGTTAAGAAAACCAAATATCCATCCTGTGAGAAGTGTGGTAACATGCATCTTGGAGAATGTTTATCCAAGTCTGGAAAGTGATTTAGGTGTGGTAATTCAGGTCATATTGCTCGTAACTGTAAGGAAGATGATTAAGAAGGCAATGAAAAGTTAGCGGTAAGATGTTTTAAGTGTAATGAAATGGGTCATTATGCAAATGAGTGTCTAAGGAAGAACTCAACTGGGGGAAAGCATCTAGAATACAAGCAGGAAGGGGTGGTGAAATCCTTTGCAACTACTTCAGCAGATGTTGGGCCATCGAATGAAGTAGTATCAGGTACACTGTTTATTTGTTCAGATTATGCCAATGTGTTGTTTGATTCAGGGTCTACACATTCTTTCATTTCTGAGAAGTTTTCTAGTAAATTGAAAATTCCATCTCAAGATATGAATCCTGAACTTATGGTAAAAACACCTGGAGGGAATGTTGAGACCAAAATGAATTATAAGAACCTTCACATCCTTGTGTGCAGAAAGAATCTACCATCAAACCTTATTGTTTTTCCTCTAGTAGAGTTTGATGTTATTTTGGGAATGGATTGACTTTCTGTTTATCATGCTAAGATTGAATGCAGAGCTAAAATGGTTTTTTTCAGAAAGATTTTCAGTTTGTGTACAAGAATGAACCCCTAATTTTGATAACATATCGGGAAGTTGAGAAACTAGTAAAATATGGAAATGAATGTTACCTTGCACATATTGTTGAAAACAAAGGATCTGTTCAGATTAATGATGTGCCAGTGGTAAATGAGTATCTTGATGTTTTTCCTGATGATTTTCCTGGTATTATTCATGATCGGTAAGTTGAATTTACTGTTGACTTATTTCCTGATTCTATGCCAATTTCAAAACCCCCTTATTGAATGACTCAAGTTGAACTTTTAGAGTTAAATAAGCAATTGAAGGAGTTATTAGATAAAGGTTTCATTTGACCTAGCACATCATCGTGGGGTGCTCCTGTCTTGTTTATTAAAAAGAATGATGGATCAATGAGAATTTTCATTGATTATAGAGCCTTGAATAATATAACTATTCATAACAAGTATCCTTTTCCTCAAATCGATGATTTTTTTATCAGCTCCAGGGAGCTCAGCATATTTCGAAGATTGACTTGAGGTCGGGGTACCATCAGTTGAAAGTAAAAGAAACAGATGTTTCAAAGACTGCTTTCCGTACAAGATATGGCCATTATGAATTTGTAGTTATTCCTTTTGGGTTAACCCATGCACCTGCTGTATTCATGGACCTTATGAATATAATTTTCCATGAGTTCTTGGATATGTTTGTGGTTGTTTTCATTGATTATATTTTGTTGTTTTCTAAAAGTAAAGTGGATCATGAAAGTCATTTAAGGGTTATTTTGAAAACCGTAAAAGAAAATAAACTGTATGGAAAATTCAGGAAGTGTGAGTTTTGGTTACAACAAATTTCATTCTCTGGTCACATTGTTTCAAAAGATGGCATAACTGTTGATCATGCTAAAAAAAAGTTGTTGAAGAATGGCCAAGACCCACAAATGTAATCGAGATCCATATTTTTTTTGGTTTGGTAGGTTACTACCGAAGGTTTGTTGAAAAGTTTTCATGATTATCTAGTCCAATGACTAAGCTAACTCGGAAGGGTGTTAAGTTTATCTGGACAAAATAATGTGATGATTGTTTTGAGGAGTTGAAAAGAAGATTGGTGAATGCTCCAGTTTTGGCACTTCCTTCCAGGAATGGTGAGTTTGTTATCTACAGTGATGCTTCGTTGAAGGGACTTGGTTGTGTTCTTATACATAATGATCAGGTAATTGCATATGCTTCACGTCAGTTGAAAACTCATGAGTTAATTACCCTACACATGAAATGGAATTAGCTTCTGTTGTTTTTGCTCTAAAAATTTTGAGGCATAATTTGTAAGGAGTAAAGTGTTAAATATATACTGAGCACAAAAGTTTAAAGTATATATTCACTCAGAAATATCTGAACATGAGACAGAGGAGATGTCTATAATTAATCAAGGATTATGATTGTACAATTCATTACCATCCGGGAAAAGCAAATGAAGTGGCTGATGCTTTGAGTCGAAAAAGTAATGCTTCATTAACCATGCTACATTTGGAACGAGATCCTTTGGTTTTTGATTTGATGAAATTTGGCATAGAAGTTGTTGGTGCAGGAAGTTCTTCTGTTTTGTTTCAGGTATCAGTGAGATCATCCCAATCAGATAGAATTAAGCAAGCACAGAGGGAATACAGTGAGTTGGAGAAAAAGGTAGAGCTAGTTCAGAAGGGTAAGTTGCCTGAATTCAACATTGATAATGATGGTGTTTTGAGGTTTGGGAAGAGATTATGTGAGCCTGGTGATTCATAGTTGAAGAATGAGTTGTTATGTGAGGTTCATAGTTCCCCATTTTCAGTTCATCTTGGAAGTACTATGATGTACAGAGATCTGCGGGAGTATTACTGGTGGGATTGAATGAAAAGAGATATTGCTGATTTTACTGTGAAGTCTTTGACTTGTTAGTAGGTTAAAGCAGAGCGGCAGTTGCCGAAAGGGATGCTTCAGCCTTTACTAGTGCCATATTGGAAATGGGAAAACCTATCCATGGACATCGTTGTGGGATTACCGAAGACATCTTGAGGTAATAATGCAATCGGTGTTATTGTTGATCGATTAACTAAATCTGCTCATTTCATTGCCATAAGAGATACTTTTTCCCAAGATCAAAATTCTCGTTTGTATCTTAAAGAGATAGTCAGGTTGCATGGAGTTCCCCTCTCTATTGTATCTGACCGTGATCCCATGTTTACTTCTAACTTTTGGAAAGTCCTTCAAAATTCGTTGGGTACTGAATTAAATTTTAGTACAGCTTTTCATCCGCAATCAGATGGACAGTCAGAACGAACAATACAAACTTTGGAGGATATGCTAAGAGCTTGTTTGATGGATTATCAGGGAAGTTGGGACCATCATCATTCTTTGGTTGAGTTTTCTTATAATAACAGTTTTCATTCCAGTATACAGATGGCACCATTTGAGGCATTATATGGGAAGCAGTATCATACTCCAGCTTTTTGGGATGAAGTGGGTAAAAGGAAGCTGGTGGGACCCGAATTGGTAGAAGAGAAGGTAGAAAAAGTTCAGTTGATTCAAGAACACATGAGAAAAGCTCAGAGCAGGTAGAAGAGTTATGTAGACAATAGGAGGAAGGATCTCTCTTTTGAGGTAAGTGATTATGTTTTTCTCAAAGTCTCACCATGGAAAAGTGTGATGCGATTTGGTAAGAAAGGAAAGCTGAGTCCAAGGTTCATTGGACCATATGAAATTCTGGAGAGAGTTGGATCAGTTTCTTACTGAGTGGATTTACCTTTGAGTTTATCTCAGGTACACAATGTTTTTCATGTTTCGATGTTGAGAAAGTATATGCCATATCCATCTCATGTTTTGAGCCCAGAGGTAGTTCAGTTGGAAGAGAATATCTCTTATGAAGAACAACTAGTCCAGAATCTTGACCGAAGAGAGAAAGTGTTGCGAAATAAGGTAATTCACGAGGTAAAGGTTTTGTGGAAAAACCATACGGTTGAAGAGGCAACATGGGAATCTGAAAATGCTATGAGGGAGAAATACCCCCCACTTATTTTGATAAGTGAATAAAATTGTGAGGAAGCAATTCCCAAAAGGGGGAAGGATGTAACATCCCAAGTAAATAAAGAATAATAAATTTTCATATTTATTAATATTTGGGAATTAAATATTAATTTTACTGTAAAGGGGTTGCTATGTTCGATAGTGTACTCGATACGCAACGATGAGTTCATTTGAAAGCTTATGTTGCACACTAGTAATATAATAATATTATTTTAAATGGTAGTTAACACGTAGCCATTGTATTGGCAGGAATGGATAGAAATATCTAAAATATGATTATATATGTTTTTTAAATGTTTTTTCATTTATCCAATAAAAGATAAAGGTTTAAAATACGGAAAGAATTCATTTTTAGGAATTTATACCCTAATTTTCATTAAAGGATCACTTATCGCCTTTTGATGGCGAACCATCATTAAATATAGTTTTGATCACTCTTATACATTCTATTGGACCAAATATAACTCTTTTTTAGAATCGGGGCATCAAAATTTACTTTGTGTAAATTTTTGGTATTTTTCCGATAAAGTTCATTTTTAATGAATAGTGAAAAATGTTGTATTTAAATTCAAAACCACTTTTTAATAGAATTTATTTATATGATTATATTATCGTTTGAATTGGTTTTAAAGTGAAATTAGAATATATTTTTACCATTTAATCCAATATTGGTCGTGGGAATTAATTTCACTTTGAAATCGGACTTAAACTAGTGTCAATCTTTTGATACTTATTGTTTCAAAAAAACACGCTATTTTCTCTGACAGTGGGAATTAATTATTAAATTAATTAATGTAACTTATATGTTTTGAATTTTGTAAAATAGATATCATTTTTTAATTCAGAATATCAAATATAGCTTAGGGTGAATTTTTGGTATTTTTCTAAAAACATCAATTTTGAAGAATAGTGAAACCACTAAGTGGTACTTAAAAAACTGATTTTTCGTTTAAATGAAATTTTACCACCATTGTGTTTTGAATTTAAAAAATCCAACATACATGGTTGTCATTAGGAAGTAAAATGTGGTTCAATGGGATTAAAATAGTTTTTTTGGTGAATAGTAACTTTTTTGTTTATTAATCGCGATTAGAGGTAATTAGTGTAGATTAAGGTAAAAATAATGTTTTAATAAAATGAAATGACCTAGACACATGTCCTACCCATATTGGATGTAGAGACCCAAATCCTGATGTACATGAACATTACATTACTTTTGCAGAATACTTAATACATAACAAAAACACACACACAAGGACCGTAATAGTTTAGTGTCTTTGGAAACTCAGAATATAATATTCTAATCGTGGTTAAAGATCTTAAACATATCCCATAAAGATCTTTTTTTTAAACCTAAATACTTTCTTTATATCCTGGGGAAAAGAAAACATAAAAGGGTGAGCTCAAATGCTCATTAAGGGTAATCAAAAGAAATATCAATCACATCATATTCATAAGAACATATCTTTTGGAAATCTTAACCTGCAAAAGAGATCATAATTTCATAACATGGGATAAATCATAGTAGTGAAATGTAATCCCAATAATCATAACATAAAACATTAAACTTTGTGTCATACACACATAATCATAGAGAATCATTTCTTATTAGTCGAGACTCATTGCCAAGACTATCATAGTGGACAAAGTCCCTTTCTGAACCGAGTTCACTCCTCGTTTCAGTCCTGTTTCACTGAACCGGTATAACCTACCGTTCCAGACATATCTATCTCATGAGATATAAAATCTTTACCCAATGCATTGGAGGGATATATAGGTCCCACCCATCTCATAATGATACCATTCTTATGTGTTCCACAAAATCATAAATCATACATCATTGCATAACCTATGTAGTAAAAATGGGATTCTTAAATAACATGACATCATAAAACAATTCATATAAGACAAAGGAATTCATAAAAATATTTCCATCACAACGTAATCAAATCCATGTAATAATAGGGATAGAAACAGAACCCTATATTATCTTAGATGGAAAATAATTTTGATAAAACACTTGAACTCCATTCTTGAGGAAAATACCCTTTCTACTTCAAAAACACTTTTCCTTTATTAACATGTCATACAATTCTAAACTAAGAGAAGTTTATTAAAAATAAACATGAAAACTTGTAAAGGAAGCTTCTTGGAAATAATGTTTTAAAAATCCATTCATGCCGTATAAGTTAAAAAAACATTCTTCTCGTACTTTTGTCGGAAAAGTCAAAAAGTACCTCGTATGAAAAACGATAAAATATTCCTTTCATATCTTTTACTAAAAACTCAACAAAGGGTAAAATTAAATATAAACTATTTTATAAGGATATAAATATTACATAATGAGGAAAAATTGATGTGGATGATAAAATACACCCCAGTAAATACCAAAGTATAAACAATCTCGGATAAAAATGAGATTGTGATATTTCCCTTACCTTAGATCCGATTTGCTTCGTAAGTGTCCCAAACTCCTGTATAATGGTTTAAATAATGTCATTGACTTATTACAGAATCATAATCATTGTTATGATATCATATATGGTTCACTTATGACTTTATATTACCCGTTCTTTTGTAAATTCCATGTTAAAGAGTGTTTTGGGTAAAATTGTTTCATTTGTCGTCCGTGTTTTGACTTGTAATTATTACGATGATTACTTAATTCCAGAATATAAAACATGATTTATATATAATATATATTCAGAATATAAATATATATAATAAATCAGTAAATGGAAAGAAATACACCGTTCATGGAGACGGTAGGCCGTACGTACGCATGCACGCTGTTTTCGTTTCCTTATTGAGATGAATGGAATTAAGTAGATGACATACATATATATATACACATAAATCAAGTATCATTATTATGTAATATATTTCATTATTATATATTATATATAATTTATAATCATTCATGAATGGTTAATCATTGAGAATGAATCTCATCGCGTCGTGGAGACGGTATTCCGTACGTACGCACGAGCGATGATATCGTTCCCATGATCGTGGAATTTTATTGGAGTGTATGTATACTATTACAGAATCAATATCACTTTACAATAATCATATATAGTTATTATTTACACCATTATACCCATCCAAGTAAGGTGGTTGTGGAAAATAGATTACACCACAGCGTGGAGAAGGTATTCCGTACGTACGCACGCGCGGTGATTTCATTTTCCGTAGGATGGATAGATGGTGAAATAGGGTTGTTTAATACTTTTAGTAACATATCAGTATATTATTGATACTGATGTTATTACATCATAATGAAACAACCAAATAAGAATAATTGGAAGAAGAAATAAAGATGAAAGAATCGGTAACAGACATTACCTCTTCTATGAAGTGGTTCTTTGATACCTCCTTTTAGGGCACTAAAATAGGTATTTGAAGAAGATCAGAAACTCTAGGATGTTTCTAGGGAAGTGGATAGGAGAAATTGGCAGGGTTTGGCCGAGCATGAAGGCTCAAAGTGGTGTGAGGAAGAGGGGGAGGAGGTTCCCTTTTATAAGGGAGGAGATGGGCACCTTTGGAATAACTAAAACTATTATTTTATTATAAAGTCAAATTCGGTTTTAAATAGCTCCAAATTGATTTATTTCGAAACTAAGGTGGGGATGAGTCTAAATCCACTAATCCAATAGAATTTAGACAAGTTTATGTTCCTATTTTAACCTTATCATTTAGATTTAACATTAAGTTAAATAATTTTACTTTTACCGTGACTTCTTGTGTTCTTACACTATATGGTTAATAAAATTACTATAACAAGACAAAAGAACCCCAAGTTGTTTATTATTAATATATATAACCTTATCTAAGTCATTGAGCCGAAACTTATATTTTTAGGAATAAAATAACAACTAATAATATAACATTTGTTTTAAAAACTATTTTATGTCAATTTTGACACTATTTAGTAATTGATTTTTGTGAAAATCATAACATAATGATTAGTTCGAAAAAAGTTAATTAAATCAATACTAACATGTCATATTAATCTATAAAATTAGTGTAATTCATAAAAAGTCGCAAATAACATTTATTTTGGTGTTTATAACATCAATTATGTCAATATTTCATTAATAAGATAATTACTGCATCATCATTATGTCATAAATAAATTACATTATTTAATGTCTAAAAATTACAAATAAAATACCATTATGTAGGAAATCGTTTTAGCTTTCTAATGAATATTTATAGTCTAATTTATCTTATGTATAACCCCATATTAATAATTATTTACTTATTGAACTTTGATTTTAACTATTTTAACCCTTCTTTAAATAAATTAATAATAATTGTCCTAATAGCATTCTTTCCCCAACTTCATCCCAGAAAGTTGGAGTCCTGAATTTCCTTCCATAGAGTGCTTCATAAGGAGCCATCTGAATACTGGAGTGAAAGCTATTATTATAAGAAAATTCCACCAAAGGTAGGTGTTGATCCCAACCACCTTTGAAATCCATAGTCCAAGCTCTCAACATATCTTCTAGAGTTTGAATTGTTCTCTCAGACTGACTGTCTGTCTGAGGATGATAAGCAGTGCTGAAACTCAACTCTATATCCAGAGTATACTGAAGACTTCGCCAGAACTTCGAGGTAAATCTTGGATCCCGATCAGATATAATAGAAAGTGGTACTCCATGCAATCTTACCACTTCCTTTACATAAATCCTGGCAAGCTGATCCAGAGAGAAATCCTATCTAATAGCAATGAAATGTGCAGACTTTGTAAGACGATCAACTATGACCCAGATAGCATTATTTCCTTTGGATGTTTTAGGAAGTCATGTGACAAAGTCCATTGTGATGTTTTCCAATTTCCATTCGGGTATGGGTAATGGTTGTAACATCCCCTTAGTCTTTTGTCTCTCAGCTTTAACTTGTTGAGAAACCAAGCATCGAGAGACATATTCAGCAACATCTCTTTTCATGCCATCCCACCAAAAGTACTCTTTCAGGTCCCTATACATATTTGTGCTTCTAGGATGAATAGAGAATGAAGAACTATGAGCATCATCCAGCAGCTCCTTCTTCAATTCGGGGATGGGAGGAACACAAACCAGATTCCTGAACTTTATTATCCCATTACAATCAAGGTTGAATTCAGGAACATTTCTCACCTTCTTTTGTAACTCGACATCTTCTTTCTATGCCTCTTTAATCTTCACATGTATAGATGGTTGAACATTCATTTGAGAAAGATACGATTTTTCCCCTTTCATTATAATTCCAAGATCCATCCTTTGTAAATCCCTAAATATTGGATCTTTTGTGATCCTCATCATGGATAAACTAGCATGGTTTTGTCCACTTAATGCATCTTCCACCTTGTTTGCTTTCCCATGGTGGTAATGGATTGAGTAGTCATAATCCTTAATCAGCTCCAACCATCTTCTTTGGTGCATATTCAGCTCCTTTTGTGTGAAAATATACTTTAAACTTTTATGATCAGTATAAATATCAAAACTTTCACCATAAAGGTATTGCCTCCAAATCTTTAATGCAATGATTACCGCAGCTAACTCCAAATCATGAGTTGGGTAATTTTGCTCATGTATTTTCAACTGTCGTGAGGCATAAGCTATCACCATATCATTTTGCATAAGAACACACCCCAATCCCTTCTTGGATGCATCATTGTAGATCACAAACCTTTCTCAACTACAAGGCAGTTTGAGCACAGGTGCACTGGATAACCTTCTTTTCAACTCCTTGAAATTCTCTTCACATTCCTCCGTCCAAACAAACTTAACTCCTTTCCGAGTCAACTTGGTGAGTGGATTAGATAATCGTGAAAAATATTTCACAAAACGTCGATAATATCCAGCCAAACCATGAAAACTTTGTATCTCAGTTACTGTTGTTGGTCTCAACCATCTTTCGATAACCTCTGTTTTTGCTGGATCCACAGATATCCCCTCTTTTGAGATTATGTGACCCAAAAATGCAACTTTTTGAAGCCAAAATTCAAACTTGATAAATTTGGCATAAAGCTTCTCATTTCTCAGGTTCTTTAATATAATTCTCAAGTGATCTTCATGTTCTTCCTTGCTCTTTGAATAGACAAGAATATTGTCTATAAAGACTACCACAAGCTGATCAAGATAGTCTCTAAAGACTCTATTCATTAGATCCATGAAGATAGCAGGGGAATTAGTAAGACCGAATGACATCACTATAAATTCATAGTGTCCATACCTCGTACAGAAAGCCGTCTTTTGTATATCCTCCCTTTTGACCCTTAATTGATGATACCCTGAGTGAAGATCAATCTTGGAAAAGTATTGAGCTCCACGTAGTTGGTCAAATAGGTCATCAATGCGCGAGAGAGGATATTTATTCTTGATAGTGATCTTGTTAAGTTCTTGATAATCAATACAGAGTCTCATTGATCCATATTTCTTCATAACAAACAGAACAGGTGCTCCCCAAGGTGACTCAGTAGGGCGTATGAACCCCTTATCAAGATTCTCTTGGAGTTGCTTCTCCAATTCCTGCAACTCAATTGGGGCCATTCTATAAGGTGTCTTTGAAATAGGCAAATCACCCGGTACGAGTTCTATTGAAAACTCAACCTCATGATTTGGTTAAAGACCCGGTAATTCCTCCGGAAAGACATCATCAACTCCTGTAAAATGGGAATATTCATAATCGTGAGTTTCTCACTAACCATTTGAGATAAATAACCTTCATTTAGTGGAATCAATACCCATAAAATGGATGAAATTTCCACTGGAAGGTTATGTTCATCCTTGCATCGATAGACGATCATAGATTGATCTGGAATATGAAATGTGACTTCCCTTATTTGGCAATTGATATGAGATCCATGTAGAGAAAGTCAATCCAAGGCAAGAATCACATCAAATTCCACTATAGGAAGGATCACAAGATTTGCAGGAAGCACTTTCCCACAAACTTCAATCGGAGAAGAATTATAAACTTTTGATGCGACTGTTGTGCCATTAGGTGTTGTCACAGCTAACTCAACATCTAATTGTTGAGGTAATATGGTGATACCCTTAGAAAATTCTTCAAAAATAAAGGAGTGGGTGGATCCAAAATCAAATAAAACATTTTCTACTTTAGAGTGGATGGTAAGTGTACCTTTCACCACATCGTTATTGTACTCCACATCGCTGATAGAAATTGCATGTGAATTTCCTTTTTCTTTAGCCTTAAGAGTTTGTTGACATCGACCATCATCATCAACCCTTGGATTAGGGCATTTATTGGCATAATGTCCCATCTCCTTGCACTTGAAACATTGAAGTGTAGTAGGTTCATTCTGTGTATCCCTTCCTTTGTTTTCATCATTAGACATCTTCTTCCCATCATCGCGGCATTCAAATGCCCGATGACTTTCCTTTCCATATTTGAAACATTTACTTGTCCCTCTAAGACAACTCCCTCCATGTTTCTTTCCACACTTTGAGCATAAGGGAAAGCTCATCTTCTTTTCAGTGTGCTCTTTAGAGTTTCCTTTGAATTCCATTTTCCTCTTCTTATCAAACCCATATGACTGATGGGTTACTCCAATCTCCATCTCAACTTTGAGAGCACATCGAACGATTTCCTCATAGCTATTGAAGTCCCTTATGGCTAAGGCCCTTCGAAGACTTGGTTTTAAGCCACTAATTAATCGATCGATCTTACTCTCAGGATAGATAATAATACTAGAAGCGTACCTTGCAAGTCTTTTAAAATTTTCTTCATAGGTACCAACGGATTCATTATCCTTTTTTCTTCAGTTCAAGAAACTCTTTCTCCATCTTTTTTCGGAGAATATGAGGGAAGTACTTATTGAAAAATAAGTTCTTGAACTCGTCCCATTCCATGGACTCAATTTCATCCTTTTGCCTCATATTCTTAATTAAATTACACCATTGATCATCATCTCCTTCCAAACGATACACTGCTAGGATGACTTTATCATGTTCAGAACATTGAAGAACTGAAAATATCTTTTCAGTAGTACTAATCCATTGTTCAGCAACTAATGGATCAATAGACCCGCTGAAAGAAGGTGGACGCTGCCTCATGAAGGATTAAACAGAATGTTGCTCCTTCCTTTGCTCGTTTGGAAGTCCTGCATGATTCATATCTTGAGAAATTTGTGTGAGCATCGCTACAAGATTTTTCATTCCAGCTCCCATAACGTTTGGTTGCTCAGGGGGACAATCATTGCATTTCCCGTCGCATTCCGCATTAACATGGTTCCTTCGGGTTCCATCCATTGACTAAAACTAAGAAGAATAGTGTGAGAAACACTAATTATAATAGGAAAACCACATAATCAAGAATAATATTGCACACTTAAGGTCGTATCCTAGGTTATTCATGGCCATTTCTAAAACACTAATATTTTGTTCTATGCTTAGACTTATCCTTAGGGTTCTTACTAAGGCTTTCACATCCTAGTTTCCAAAGGTTGACTATACCTTTCCATTAATACCAACTATAACAACCCATACTTTACATAAATTGTTATTACTTATGAATTGAATAAAACTTATTACAACATATAACAAAACCAATAAAGGACCGTATAGGTATAGTGTCTTTAGAAATTCGGAATATAATCTTCTAATCGTGGTGATAGATCTTCAACATCTCCTATAAAGATCTTCTTTTTATTAAACCTAAATCATTTCTTTATATACTGGGGAAAAGTAAAAATAAAAGGGTGAGCTCAAATGCTCAGTATGGGTAAACAAAAGAAATATCAATCACATCATATTCATAAGAACATATATTTTGGAAATCTTAACCTGCAAAAGAGATCATAATTTCATAACATGGGATAAATCATAGTAGTGAAATGTAATCCCAATAATCATAACATAAAACATGAAACTTTGTGGCATACACACATAATCATAGAGAATCATTTCTTATTAGTTGAGACTCATTTCCAAGACTATCTTAGTGGACAATGTCCCTTTCTGAACCGAGTTCACTCCTCGTTTCAGTCCTGTTTCACCGAACCGGTATAACCTACCGTTCCAGCCATGTCTATATCATGAGATATAAAATCTTTACCCAATGAATTGGAGGGATATATAGGTCCCACCCATCACATAATGATACCATTATTATGTGTTCCACAAAATCATAAATCATACATCATTGCATAACCCATGTAGTAAAAATGGGATTCTTAAATAACATGACATCATAAAACAATTCATATAAGATAAAGGAATTCATAAAAATATTTCCATCACAACATAATCAAATCTATGTAATAATAGGGATAGAAACAGAACCCTATATTATCTTAGATGGAAAATAATTTTGATAAAACACTTTAACTCCATTCTTGAGGAAAGTATCATTTCTACTTCAAAAACACTTTTCCTTTCTTAACATGTCATATAATTCTAAACTAAGAGAAGTTGATTAAAAATAAACATGAAAACTTGTAATGTAATATTCTTGGAAATAATGTTTTAAAAATCCATTCATGCCATATAAGTTAAAAAAACATTCTTCTCGTACTTTTGTCGGAAAAGTCAAAAAGTACCTCGTACGAAAAACGATAAAAGATTCATTTCGTATCTTTTACTAAAAAGTCACCGAAGGGTAAAATTAAATATAAACTATTGTAGAAGGATATAAATATTACATATTGAGGAAACATTTATGTGGATGATAAAATACGCCCCAGTAAATACCAAAGTAGAAACAATCTCAGATAAAAAAGAGATTGTGATATTTCCCTTACCTTAGGTCCGATTTGCTTCGTAAGTGTCCGAACCTCCTGTATAATGGTTTAAATAATGTCATTGACTTATTCCATAATCATACTCATTGTTATGATATCATATATGGTTCCCTTATGATTTATATTACCCATTCTTTTGTAAATTCCATGTTAAAGAGCGTTTTTGGTAAAATTGTTTCATTTGTCATCCGTGTTTTGACTTGTAATTATTCATATGATTACTTAATTCCAGAATATAAAACATTATTTATATATAATATATATTCAGAATATACATATATATAATAAATCAGTAAAAGGAAAGAAATACACTGTTCATGGAGACGGTATGTCGTACGTACGCATGAACGCTGTTTTCGCTTCCTTATTGAGTTGAATGGAATTAAGTAGATGACATACATATATATAAACATAAATCCAGTATCATTATTATGTCATATATTTCATGATTACTTATTATATATACTTTATAATCATTCATGAATGGTTAATCATTGAGAATGAATCTCATCGCGTCGTGGAGACGGTATTCCGTACGTATGCACGAGCGATGATATCGTTCCCATGATCGTGGAATTTTATTGGAGTGTATGTATACTATTACCGAATCAATATCAATTTACAATAATCATATATAGTTATTATTTACACCATTATACCCATCCAAGTAAGGTGGTTGTGCAAAATAGATTACACCACAGCGTGGAGACGGTATTCCGTACGTACGCACGCGCGGTGATTTAGTTTTCCGTAGGATGGATAGATGGTGAAATAGGGTTGTTTCATACTTATAATAACATATCAGTATATGAGTGATACTGATGTTATTAATTCATAATGAAACAACCAAAGAAGAATAAGTGGAATAATAAATAAAGTTGAAAGAATCGGTAACGGACATTACCTCTTCTTTGAAGTGCTTCTTTGAGACCTCATTTTAGGGAACTAAAATAGGTCTTTGAAGAAGACCAGAACCTCTAGGATGTTTCTAGGTAAGTGGAGAGAAGTAATTTTCAGGGGTTGGCCTAGCTTGAAGGCTCAAAGTGGTTTGAGGAAGAGGGGGAGGAGGTGCCTTTTTATAAGGGAGGAGAGGGGAACCTTTGGAATAACTAAAACTATTATTTTATTATAAAGTCAAATTAGGTTTTAAATAGATCCAAATTGGTTTATTTAGAATATAATGTGGGGATGGGTCGAAATAATCTCATACAATAGAATTTAGACAAGTTTTTGTTCCTATTTTAACCTTATCATTTAGATTTAACATTAAGTTAAATAATTTTACTTTTACCGTGTCTTCTTGTATTCTTACACTATAAGGTTAATAAACTTACTATAACAATCCAAACGAAACCCATGTTGTTTATTATTAATATATATAACCTTATCTAAGTCATTTTGCCGAACCTTATATTTTTAGGAATAAAATAACAATTGATAATATAATATATTTTTAAGAACTATTTTATGTCAATTTTGACACTATTTAGTAATTGATTTTTGTGAAAATCATAACAGAATGATTAGTTCTAAAAAAGTTAATTAGATCAATACTAAAATGTAATATTAATTTAGAAAATTAGTAGAATTCATAAAGGTCTCAAATTACATTTATTTTGGTGTTTATAACATCAATTATGTTAATATTTCATTAATAAGATAATTACTCCATCATCATTGTGTCATAAATAAATTAAATTCATTAATGTCTAAAAATTACAAATAAAACACATTTATGTATTAAATCTTTTTATCTTTCTAATGAATATTTATAATCGAATTTATCTTATGTATAACCCCATATTAAAAATTATTTACTTATTAAACATTGATTTTAACTATTTTAACCCTTCTTTAAATAAATTAATAATAAATGTCCTAATCTAATCCATGTGGGCCTAAATGGACATCTTTTATTCCTAAGTTAGTTTTTGGTCGATTTACACTTGTCAAATAGAATTAGTACATGTGTTAGGGTAATAATAATATCATTTTTACCCTTAATTACCCTATTTACTTTTAACCGTGGTAAATAAAAGTAAAAAGTAACTATTCACGAAAAATTATTTTCATCTCATTGAACCACATTTTACTTACTGACATCAACTGTGTAATACCCCAAGCTTCTATGGTACGTTTCCCTTCGAATAATGCGATAGCGTGTGTTGTACGCAACCTCGAGTTCTAACACACACCACAACTAATTAAACTAGCCGTTGTGAATAGTAATACCTACTTTTTGAAATCATATATATTCTATATTTCAAAATGGACTTCATTTTTGGATTCGGAATATCAAAATTAGCCTAGGGTGAAATTTTGGTACATTTCGGATAACTTTCATATTTTGATGAATAGTGAAAATTACTAAATTTTAATTAAAAACAACTTTTTTAATCAAAATAATTAATAGTGATAAATTGTGAATTTGAGTGGTTTTAAAGTATATTTAGAATATATTTTTACCATTTAATATAATCTTTTTCATTGGACATAATTTTACAATTAAACCGAACATAAACAAGTGTCAATCTTTTGATAGTTATTATCTCTTAAAAACACGCTTTTTGTTTTGACAGCGGGAATTAATTTTAAATTAATTTCTGCCACTTCTGTGTTTTGAATTTAGAAAAATGGATTCCATATTTGGAATCAGGATGTTCAAATTGTGTAAATAGGTAACTTTTATTTTTAGACATTTTGAATAATTACTGCGGTAAATATTTTATTTACCATGGTTAAGGGTAAATCCGGTAAATAAGGGTTAAAAAAAATAATATTATAATAATACTAAATTACCCTAAAACGTGTCTCAACCCTATTGGTTGATACATGGTCGACCATGGACATCTTTGGGTCTATTTTGGGACCCCATGGATCCACTTGTAAGTGATAATGACACTTTATTTTAATTAAGTTAAAATGAATACAAAAATGACACAAGCATATATCTTTTAGAAGAACAATTTTTACATAGGGTTATACATGTTGGATTTTCGATTGTAAATATTCATTAGAAAGCTAAAACGATTTCCTACATAATGATATTTTATTTATAATTTTTAGACATTAAATAATTTATTTTATTTATGACACAATGATGATGCAGTAATTACTAAAATAGTAAAAAAATTAACATAATGAATATTATAAATATCCAAATAAATATAATATGAAACTTTTAATAAATTACACTAATTTTCTATGATAATATGATATATTAGGATTGATTTAATTGACTTTTTTCGAAGTAATCAATCTGTTAGGAGTTTCAAAAAAATCAACTATTGAATAGTGTCAAAATTGACACAAAAGAGTTCTTAAAACAAATATTATATTATTAATTGATATTAAATTCCTAAAAATCTAAGGATCGGCCAAGAGACTTATATTATTATAGGTTCCTCATTAATGGACCACTTGGGGGTCGCTTGGATGTATATAGTAAGTTTATTAACCATAATATATAAAAATACAAAGAGACATTGTAAAAGTGAAACTAATTAACATAGAGTTAATACTTAAAGATAAGGTTAATATAAGTACCCAAACCTGTCTAAATTCTATTGGATGAGTTGTTTTCGACCTATCCCCACCTCATCCTTTGAATAGTCAACTTTGGAGCCTTTAGAAACCGAATATGAATTTATTATAAATTAATATTTCTAGCTTTTCCAAAGGTGCCCCTCACCCCTCTTATAAAAGGGCACTCCTCCTTCTCATTTCTTCACACCTTCAAAGCATTTTGGTTCGGCCAAACTCTGCCCAAATACTCTCCCAACATCCCTCAATACAACCTAGAGGCCTTAGTTTGATCAGAAAGCCAACCTAAGGAGCCCTTTTGATCAAATCAAAAGGAAGAACCCGAAGAAGAGGTAATGATTTCACCACCCTTTTCTAAGTTCATTTCTTCTTCCACTTCTTCTTCCTTTGTTCTTACCATTCTGAAATAATAACTCCAGTATCTCACATATACTATGATGTTATTATAAATATGGTACAATCATATTCAGTATTCTATCCACCCTTTGAATAACATGTCACCATACGTGCGTACGTACGGCTTACCGTCTCCACGTCGTGGTGTAATTGTTATTCAATATAATATTATTTGGATGGGTATAATAATGATGTGTAACTCATGTAAATAATAAATATAACATGTTAATGATTCTGTATATATGATATACCATCCATTTATATATTATTTTAATATCAAAAGAATGATATTGTCGCTCGTGCGTACGTACGGACTACCGTCTCCACGAACGCGATGAGATTCATTCTCCATCGTAACCATTAAAGCGTAATTATCATTTTATGATTTAAAAATGATGTTTAAGGACTTGATATCATTCTGGATATGAATAATATACAACCTATCCTTTACAAACATGTCTTACGTAACAAAACATATGAAAGAAAACAAGTAAGTTAACACTCGAAACAACGATAATACTAAGATATTATTATCTAATCAATATTAAAAGATCATATATGATATCATATTAATGTATATGATTCTTGTATAATTTAATAACAATTATTTCACCATTATACAGGAGGTTAACCTACCACAACCAAGGAAAAGTACAAGGTAAGGGTTATTTCACAATCTCTTCATTATCCGAGGTTGTTTATATGTAATAATCTACTGGGATCTCTTTATCATCCACATCCATGTTTCTTAAAAATGTATTTCAAAACATTTTTACTATTTACAAGAATATGGGTTAAAGTCATTTATACCCTTTTTTGACTTTTTATAAGAGGTTTATAAAGGAATCTTTCCGTCGTTTTCAAAACAAGGTCCTTTTTAACCTTTTCGACAGAATTGAGGTAAGAATGTTTTTTTAACTTATACGGCGGGTGCGGTTATTTTACGCCGTTATAAAATCTTCAAAGCTTTCCTTACAAGCTTATAAGAATATTTTCAAAGAAAATGTTTTATTTTATATGGATCTTAAATGATTTCAAAATAAAAGGAGATATTTCTTTAAAAAGAATTTTGATTTCATCTATGTCAACATCCTTTGATGGATTTTAAGATTATTTGAAGTTGATTTATTATGATACAAAACTTCTATATTGTATTGAAGGTTTTGTGATATGTTTGACTGTGGATGTGCTATTTTTATACCATTCATAGTTTATTGTGAAAGTATTGACATTTCGTATGCTAGTTTTAATACGAATGTTTATGTTATGTTTAAACCTTTTCATATGGGAATGCATTGGACTTAATAAGTGACGGGTGGAGCCCGCTATAGCTCCTCGATGCATCGGTAGGTCTCATGAGACAAACTAGTGTCTTGGCACAAGGCCTTGACAAAATCTTATTTGTAGCCTTGGCACGAGGCCTTGGCTATGTGGTTATGATAGTCTGGCATTATGCATTCCAACATTATGAAAGTGGTTATTGATTTTTGCATGTGATTATTCGATTAGTAGAATATCCATGTGAATAAGTAAATGGAATTATTTCATTTTACTTTTTCCATACCATGTTGAAGTTCAATTTTAAAAGGCTTTTGTTTTAGTAATGCATTGCCTTAAATGTTTATTCTTATTTATGAAAGTTTCCGCTATATTGTTATCCTTACTGGGCATTTGAGCTCACCCCTTTTCTATGTTTTATTTTTCCCCAGGATGTGAAGAAGTAAATTATGAATGACCTGCAGGGATATTATGAGGGGATAGTAGTGTGGATTATGGAGACATTATGTTGTTGTAGTAGTTTTTCATTTTATGATGTAATGTAAAACTTATGAATATATCTAGTGTTTCCAAGGCTACTAAACCAATCGGTCTTTCGAGATTTGATCTTTCTTGTGATCATGCCAATGTTATGTAATAATGCACCGACTCTAGGCAACTAGGGTCGGGGCGTTACAGTTGGTATCAGAGGAAGTTTAGTACAAACCTTGGAAGCTAGATTTAGATAAACTCTGATTAGAGCACATAGACCTAAGATGAACTTTGAGGATTAGTATAGAAGAACTTCCTAGAATTTTGGTATTGTAGAGACTTTGTGAGTTTTCCGAGCAATACATCCATGTCTGGATACGAGCAGGTAGAGGCGGCTCTGGCACAGATGTACCTAGGGGTAAAACCCGAAAACACCGATTTGAGCTAGACTCGAACGGGAACTGGTGCACGACAACGGGCCTTGCTGAACTCTTGGTTACGACACTCCCGGGGGATATGCTTAGGATAACTCTCACTTTCTTTACAAATCATTATGAAGGGTTTATGAGTATATACTTCCTCAAAGAAAACATATTTATGATTATGGATTATATCCATAGATAGTTCAATTTATGTTTAGTGTTTTATAAGTATGGGATTATGTATTTTGATTCATAAACTGATCTAGTTTATGACATTGTTTAGAAATGGCGCCTAGTGGAAGAAATGGAAACCGTATCAATCCACGCACTCCATGTAGGGATTGCCCTCCTGTTCAAGATAATTATAGTGGGGCTGGTGATGCAACTGGTGCTGATCAGCTAATCACCGTACTGGGACAACTTACTCAGGTTATGAATAATAACCTTACCCGTATGGAGCACCCTGATCCGCAGCGTGGAGGGTCAATGTTAGATCGATTCATGAGACAACAACCACAAATGTTAAATGGGAGTACAAATCCCTTAGTAGCTGAGCAATGGATATTTTCCCTAGAGAAAATATTTCAGGCTTTGGGGAGTAGTGAAAGGGAAAAAGTTACCATGGCAGTTTACCGCCTCACTGGAGATGCTGATCAATGGTGGTCATTGATTCAAAACATGAAGGAAGATGATGAAGTATCAAACATGGAATGGAGGGAGTTCAAAGATCTGTTTTTAGAAAAATACTTTCCTCGCGACCATCGAGCAGACATGGAAAGGCAATTTCTGAGTCTGAGACAAAAGGAGGATGATAATGTCACAAAGTATGAGGCTAACTTTACAAGGTTAGCGAGGTATGCTTGAGATTATATTCGCAACCCAAGAAGTAAGATTGATCGTTTCTTTGATGGGTTAAAACCATTTCTCCGTCGAGCATTAGTCTCACAATCCTTTTCATCGTACGAAGACATTGTCTCATGTGCTATCAAGACCGAAAAGGAATTCTCCAAGTCTTATGACTTTAAAGCAAAGCAAGAGAAGAAGAGACCTGCTGATCAATCTGGGAATGGAAATAAGGAGAAGAAGGGAAAGGTTGAATATCCATCTTGTGGTAAGTGCGGGAAGAAACACCCCGGTGCTTGCCTGAAGGGAATGGGAGTCTGTTACAAGTGTGGTGAAAAAGGCCACCAAGCTCATGATTGCAAGGGGAAGAAGGAAGCTACCAACGTTCAGTGCTACAATTGCAGGGAGATGGGGCATTATGCAAATGCATGTCCTAAGCGTCAGGAGAACTTACCTCAGAAAAGGCCAAGGGATCAAGGCCAGGCTTATGCTATCACTACTGCTGAGGTAGAAACTCCAAAAGACGTGGTGGCAGGTAATTTAATGGTTTCCTCAAGTTTAGCAAATGCATTATTTGATTCTGGATCATCGCATTGTTTCATATCTTCCCAGTTTTCTAAGAAAATTAGATATTTCCAATTTGATTTAATAAGGGAGTTGTCAGTTAAAACTCCTAAGGGAAGTATCGTTGCAACAAAGTTTTGTGAATCAGTCCCCATTAGAGCACATAAATTTTCTTTATCTGCTGATTTCATCGTCATACCTATGATTGAGTTTGATATAATCCTCGGTATGGACTGGCTTTCGGACTATGATGCGAAGATTTATTGTAAGAAGAAAGAGGTTACGATTCTTGATGATAATGATAAGGAGCACCTTATTTTTAGAGCAGAATCGTCACCACCTAATTCTTATTTAGACCCACCCCCAGTAGCTTAACTTAATTCAATTATTGGGGAGGAAGAGAATGAAGTAACTGTCGGTGAGGAAAGGAATGTTCAAATAGAGGATGTACCTGTTGTGAAAGAATTTGTAGATGTATTTCCGGAAGATTTACCTGGACATCCTCCAGAACGAGAAGTTGAGTTTTCTATTGATTTGATTCCTGGATCAAGGCCTATATCGAAGACCCCTTATAGAATGGCCACTGTAGAATTAGTCGAACTAAAGAAACAACTAGAGGAATTGAGTAATAAGGGATTTATTCTCCCTAGTGTTTCTCCATGGGGAGCCCCTGTTCTTTTTGTTAAAAAGAAAGATGGATCTATGAGGTTATGTATCGACTACAGGGAGATCAATGCTATAACGATAAAGAACAAGTATCCCCTACCTCGTATTGATGATTTATTTGACCAACTGCATGGAGCTCAATACTTTTCAAAGATTGATCTTCGATCTGGATACCATCAGTTGTGTGTGAAGAAGGAAGACATTCCGAAGACAGCATTTCGAACCAGGTACGGGCATTACGAGTTTACTGTAATGCCGTTTGGATTGACTAATGCACCCTCTGTATTCATGGATCTGATGAATAGAGTTTTCAAGGAGTATCTCGATGAATTTGTGGTGGTATTTATTGATGATATCTTGGTATAATCCAAAACCTACAAAGATCATGAAAATCACTTGCGCATTATCTTGAAGACTCTGAGGAGGCATGAATTATATGGAAAGTTTAGCAAGTGTGAATTCTGGCTTCAGGAGATTTCTTTTCTTGGCCATATTGTCTCTAAAGATGGAATATCTGTTGATCCTTCTAAGACCAAGGCAATCCAAGAATGGCCAGCACCTACGAATATAACTGAGGTACGTAGTTTTATTGGTTTGGCAGGTTATTATCGACGTTTCGTCCAGAATTTTGCCCGATTGGCTAACCCATTAACAAAGCTCACACGTAAAGGGGTTAAATTTGTTTGGACAAAAGAGTGTGAAGAATGTTTCGAAGAACTGAAGAGAAGATTAGTCAATGCTCCTATATTGACTCTACCATCGGGGAATGATGGGTTCGTTATTTATAGTGATGCATCAAAGAAAGGACTTGGCTGTGTCCTTATGCAGAATGATAGAGTTATTGCCTATGCATCACGACAGTTGAAAATTCATGAACAAAACTATCCTACTCATGATCTCGAGTTAGCAGCAGTGATCTTTGCTTTGAAGATATGGAGGCACTACCTCTATGGTGAAAAATGTGAGATTTATACTGATCACAAGAGTTTGAAGTATATTTTCTCACAAAAAGAACTCAACATGAGGAAAAGGAGATGGCTTGAATTACTCAAGGATTATGATTGTACGATACACTACCACCCGGGGAAGGCAAACAAGGTGGCAGATGCTTTGAGCAGAAAAGACCATGGAGTTTTGAACATGATGAGAATTGAAAGGGATCCAATTTTCATGGATCTAGTGAAGATGGACATGGGAATAACCAGGGAAGGTGAAACATCAATGCTTTTTCAAATGGTTGCCAAACCATCTTTACTAGAAAGGATTAAGAGTTCTCAGACCGATGATGAAGAATTTCAGAAGAAGATTAAAGCTGTGAATGATGGGAGATTGAGAGACTTTGTGTATGAAGATGGAATTTTGAAATTCGGGAAGAGACTTTGTGTTCCCAATATACCTGATCTAAAAAGGGAATTGCTGGATGATTCTCATAGTTCCAATTTCTCTATACACCCTGGGAGCACCAAAATGTATAGAGATTTGAAAGAACATTTTTGGTGGGACAACATGAAGAGGGAGATTGCTGATTTTGTGTCAAGATGTATGGTTTGTCAACAAGTGAAAGCTGGAAGGCAACAGCCTGGAGGAGTCATGCAACCTCTTCCCATACCGGAGTGGAAATGGGACAATATTACGATGGACTTTGTCATGGGGCTACCAAAGACTCCTAGAAGGAACGATGCAATATGGGTTATTGTTGATCGTCTTACCAAGTCAGCACATTTTCTTGCTATAAGAGAAGATCTACCCCTGGAACGTCTAGAAAGACTATACATTAATGAAGTTGTGAGACTTCATGGAGTTCCCCTATCGATTGTTTCTGATCGTGATCCCCGTTTTACTTCAAGATTTTGGAAAAGTCTTCAGAAATCCCTGGATACTGAACTTCATTTGAGCACTGCTTACCACCCTCAGACAGACGGACAATCAGAACGGACTATTCAGACCTTAGAAGACATGTTGAGATCTTGCTCACTTGATTTTCAGGGTATGTGGGATCAATATTTACCTCTGGTAGAATTTTCCTATAACAATAGCTTCCATTCGAGTATACAAATGGCACCATATGAAGCGTTATACGGAAAGAGATGTCGTACACCAACCTGTTGGGATGACGTTGGTGAAAGAAAACTTGTAGGCCCAGAACTGGTGGAGGAAACGGTGGAAAAGGTGAAGGTAATCCAAAATCACATTAAAGCAGCTCAAAGTAGGCAGAAGAGCTATGCCGATAATCGAAGGAAGGATTTGGAATTTCAAGTCGGTGATCATGTTTTCCTGAAGGTATCTCCGTGGAAGGGAGTCATACGTTTTGGTAAGAAAGGTAAATTGTGTCCCAGGTACATCGGACCTTTCGAAATTCTAGAACGAATTGGGGCTGTAGCTTACCGATTGGCAATGCCGCCAAGTCTCTCCAAAGTTCACGATGTGTTCCACGTATCTCTGTTGAGGAAATACATGCCTGACCCAACGCATGTACTCACCTATGAAGATTTAGAACTGGAACCCGATCTGTCTTACTGCGAAGAGCCCATCAAGATTCTTGATACGAGAGAACAAGTGCTGAGAAACCGGACGACGCGTCTGGTAAAAGTTTTGTGGAGGAATCATAAGATGGAAGAGGCAACGTGGGAACCCGAGGAACTTATGATGAAGAACCACCCGAGTCTTTTTATGCAGTAATACCCTAGAAATTGCGAGGACGCAATTATTTTAAGGAGGGGAGAATGTAACACCCCAAGCTTCTATGGTACGTTTCCCTTCGAATAATGTGATAGCGTGTGTTGTACGCAACCTCGAGTTCTAACACACACCACAACTAATTAAACTAGCCGTTGTAAATAGTAATACCTACTTTTTGAAATCATATATATTCTATATTTCAAAATGGACTTCATTTTTGGATTCGGAATATCAAAATTAGCCTAGGGTGAAATTTTGGTACATTTCGGATAACTTTCATATTTTGATGAATAGTGAAAATTACTAAATTTTAATTAAAAACAACTTTTTTAATCAAAATAATTAATAGTGATAAATTGTGAATTTGAGTGGTTTTAAAGTATATTTAGAATATATTTTTACCATTTAATATAATCTTTTTCATTGGACATAATTTTACAATTAAACCGAACATAAACAAGTGTCAATCTTTTGATAGTTATTATCTCTTAAAAACACGCTTTTTGTTTTGACAGCGGGAATTAATTTTAAATTAATTTCTGCCACTTCTGTGTTTTGAATTTAGAAAAATGGATTCCATATTTGGAATCAGGATGTTCAAATTGTGTAAATAGGTAACTTTTATTTTTAGACATTTTGAATAATTACTGCGGTAAATATTTTATTTACCATGGTTAAGGGTAAATCCGGTAAATAAGTGTTAAAAAAAATAATATTATAATAATACTAAATTACCCTAAAACGTGTCTCAACCCTATTGGTTGATACATGGTCGACCATGGACATCTTTGGGTCTATTTTGGGACCCCATGGATCCACTTGTAAGTGATAATGACACTTTATTTTAATTAAGTTAAAATGAATACAAAAATGACACAAGCATATATCTTTCAGAAGAACAATTTTTACATAGGGTTATACATGTTGGATTTTCGATTGTAAATATTCATTAGAAAGCTAAAAAGATTTCCTACATAATGATATTTTATTTATAATTTTTAGACATTAAATAATTTATTTTATTTATGACACAATGATGATGCAGTAATTACTAAAATAGTAAAAAAATTAACATAATGAATATTATAAATACCCAAATAAATATAATATGAAACTTTTAATAAATTACACTAATTTTATATGATAATATGATATAATAGGATTGATTTAATTTACGTTTTTCGAAGTAATCAATCTGTTAGGAGTTTCAAAAAAATCAACTATTGAATAGTGTCAAAATTGACATAAAAGAGTTCTTAAAACAAATATTATATTATTAATTGATATTAAATTCCTAAAAATCTAAGGATCGACCAAGAGACTTATATTATTATAGGTTCCTCATTAATGGACCACTTGGGGGTCGCTTGGATGTATATAGTAAGTTTATTAACCATAATATATAAAAATACAAAGAGACATTGTAAAAGTGAAACTAATTAACTTAGAGTTAATACTTAAAGATAAGGTTAATATAAGTACCCAAACCTGTCTAAATTCTATTGGATGAGTTGTTTTCGACCTATACCCACCTCATCCTTTGAATAGTCAACTTTGGAGCCTTTAGGAACCGAATATGAATTTATTATAAATTAATATTTCTAGCTTTTCCAAAGGTGCCCCTCACTCCTCTTATAAAAGGGCACTCCTCCTTCTCATTTCTTCACACCTTCAAAGCCTTTTGGTTCGGACAAACTCTGCCCAAATACTCTCCCAACATCCCTCAATACAACCTAGAGGCCTTAGTTTGATCAGAAAGCCAACCTAAGGAGCCCTTTTGATCAAATCAAAAGGAAGAACCCGAAGAAGAGGTAATGATTTCACCACCCTTTTCTAAGTTCATTTCTTCTTCCACTTCTTCTTCCTTTGTTCTTACCATTCTGAAATAATAACTCCAGTATCTCACATATACTGTGATGTTATTATAAATATGGTACAATCATATTCAGTATTCTATCCCTCCTTTGAATAACATGTCACCATACGTGCGTACGTACGGCTTACCGTCTCCACGTCGTGGTGTAATTGTTATTCAATATAATATTATTTGGATGGGTATAATAATGATGTGTAACTCATGTAAATAATAAATATAACATGTTAATGATTCTGTATATATGATATACCATCCATTTATATATTATTTTAATATCAAAAGAATGATATTGTCGCTCGTGCGTACGTACGGACTACCGTCTCCACGAACGCGATGAGATTCATTCTCCATCGTAACCATTAAAGCGTAATTATCATTTTATGATTTAAAAATGATGTTTAAGGACTTGATATCATTCTGGATATGAATAATATACAACCTATCCTTTACAAACATGTCTTACGTAACAAAACATATGAAAGAAAACAAGTAAGTTAACACTCGAAACAACGATAATACTAAGATATTATTATCAAATCAATATTAAAAGATCATATATGATATCATATTAATGTATATGATTCTTGTATAATTTAATAACAATTATTTCACCATTATACAGGAGGTTAACCTACCACAACCAAGGAAAAGTACAAGGTAAGGGTTATTTCACAATCTCTTCATTATCCGAGGTTGTTTATATGTAATAATCTACTGGGATCTCTTTATCATCCACATCCATGTTTCTTAAAAATGTATTTCAAAACATTTTTACTATTTACAAGAATATGGGTTAAAGTCATTTATACCCTTTTTTGACTTTTTATAAGAGGTTTATAAAGGAATCTTTCCGTCGTTTTCAAAACAAGGTCCTTTTTAACCTTTTCGACAGAATTGAGGTAAGAATGTTTTTTTTAACTTATACGGCGGGTGCGGTTATTTTACGCCGTTATAAAATCTTCAAAGCTTTCCTTACAAGCTTATAAGAATATTTTCAAATAAAATGTTTTATTTTATATGTATCTTAAATGATTTCAAAATAAAAGGAGATATTTCTTTAAAAAGAATTTTGATTTCATCTATGTCAACATCCTTTGATGGATTTTAAGATTATTTGAAGTTGATTTATTATGATACAAAACTTCTATATTGTATTGAAGGTTTTGTGATATGTTTGACTGTGGATGTGCTATTTTTATACCATTCATAGTTTATTGTGAAAGTATTGACATTTCGTATGCTAGTTTTAATACGAATGTTTATGTTATGTTTAAACCTTTTCATATGGGAATGCATTGGACTTAATAAGTGACGGGTGGAGCCCGCTATAGCTCCTCGATGCATCGGTAGGTCTCATGAGACAAACTAGTGTCTTGGCACAAGGCCTTGACAAAATCTTATTTGTAGCCTTGGCACGAGGCCTTGGCTATGTGGTTATGATAGTCTGGCATTATGCATTCCAACATTATGAAAGTGGTTATTGATTTTTGCATGTGATTATTCGATTAGTAGAATATCCATGTGAATAAGTAAATGGCATTATTTCATTTTACTTTTGCCATACCATGTTGAAGTTCAATTTTAAAAGGCTTTTGTTTTAGTAATGCATTGCCTTAAATGTTTATTCTTATTTATGAAAGTTTCTGCTATATTGTTATCCTTACTGGGCATTTGAGCTCACCCCTTTTCTATGTTTTATTTTTCCCCAGGATGTGAAGAAGTAAATTATGAATGACCTGCAGGGATATTATGAGGGGATAGTAGTGTGGATTATGGAGACATTATGTTGTTGTAGTAGTTTTTCATTTTATGATGTAATGTAAAACTTATGAATATATCTAGTGTTTCCAATGCTACTAAACCAATCGGTCTTTCGAGATTTGATCTTTCTTGTGATCATGCCAATGTTATGTAATAATGCACCGACTCTAGGCAACTAGGGTCGGGGCGTTACAAACTGTGTCTCTCGGATTTTTGAAATTCCACTCACAGAAGCAATAAAATTAAGTTTTATGAAAAATTCAGTTTTTTAACTACCACTTAGTGGTTTCACTATTCATCAAAAATTGAATGTTTTCAGAAAAATACCAAAATTTCACCCTAGGATAATTTCGATATTCCGAATCCAAAAATGAAGTACATTTTGAAAAATAAAATTTATAAAATTTCAAAAAGTTGTTATTACTATTCATAACGGCTAGTTTTAATAATATTTTAATAGCATATCGTTGTTTAGTGAAACTCAGTATTGCGTACGACACAAACTATCGAGGAAGGTTGTGATTTCGTGTAAATCAAGCCAAGCAAGTGTTGTGTGTAGAAAAAGATTCCTTTTATGATTTATATAACATAAAAGTCTCAGGTGTTACATTGGATGTGTCATTTCCGACCAAGACAACCCATGGGTCGATTTTCTGGACCCCATGGAGCCACTTGGGTAAGATAATGATATTAATGACTTTTATTTAAAGTTAAAATTAAAATGTCACAAACAAGAAATGTTTTACTAAAACAATTATTAAATGGGGTTATACAAGTCATATTTTTTACAATAAATATTTATTAGAAAGCTAAAAATATTTCTTACATCATGATATATTTTTTATAATTTTTATAGATTAGATAAATTATATTATTTATGACACCATGATGATGCATCGATTACCTCATTATTTAACGATTTAAATAAAATGAAAAGATAATGTAAACTCTATGACCTAAACTTGTAAAAAACCTATTGGATGGGTATATTTCGAACCCTTATCACTTTATACTCGAATTAAATCAATGTGGGACTTTTTAAATCTGAAACTCATTTTAAAATAAAGTAACATTTCATTACTTTCCAAGAGTGCCCCTCCTCTTCTATAATAAAAGGCCCCCACCTCTACCACCTTACCCACACTTCCAAAGCCTTTGGATCGGCCAACCCATGCCCATTTTGTCTCTACGCATCCCTCTCTTACTCTTTGAAGCCTCACGTGGGGCAGAAGACTTCCCAAGGAAACCTTTGAGCTCAAATCAAAAAGAGTTACCTGATTTAAAGGTAGTGTTTTCTCTTGTGTTATTTTGTTTTATTTTGCTTCTCCAACCCCATAAACTATTTTTATTCATTTCTTTTTTGAAAAATCAAGTATCTTCAATATACTAGGATTTTTTTATAAGAATAATTCGAGCTACACTTACACACACCTACATCTAATGGTAAAAAAACATACTATTTCTGTGGATGGCGAATTTCTGCCTCACGAAACGATGATTGTTCAATATTCTTCCAACACCTTCAAAGGTGGCCATTAAGATGTCACTATATTTATAAATGATATATAATATTTTTATGTATTCCTTAATCTTTTGTATTTTTCATTTATGGCACACCTTTATGTATTCCATTATGGGTATACGTGATATCTTCATTTTAGGAAGTGCGGACTACCGCCCCCTCAAAGTGATTTGATTCGTTAATGCCATATGTGGGACGTATAAAGGATTTATTTAAAGTTATTATATTTTATGTATGTTACATCTAAATGATGAATATAATTCTGGAATTGAAATATACATACCTCTGATTTAGTTTTAATTCAATTAATATGACATAGAAATGAAAGTAGCGTTCATGTGTACGTACGGCTTACCATCTCTATGAATGGTGCATTTTATTTCATACCTCTAAATGATTATGTAATATTATAAATAAATTTATATGCTGGATATATATGATATATATGATATCCAAATCATGAATATCATTCTGGATATAAAGAACCTTTGACCACACGAACAACATGTAATTGAAAGAAGTCCACTTTCGACTAAAGAACCAAATATTTACAAAACAAACATTATTAACTTAAATGATTACATAATGTTTAGAACATGGTAATAAGTGATATAAAAGTATTAATGAACTTGATAAATGTTCTTAAGAAAGTCGAAATTAACTCAAGTTTATTATTCAGGATGTTAAAGAACGATCGAGTCAAGTCGGACCCGAGGTAAGGGACTTTGTCTCAATCTCCTTTCGTTGAGGCATATTTTGTTTTATACACAACTTTATTTTATACGGTGTATAAACCCCATTGACTTTTACATTTATACAAAATAATCTTTTTCTACTAAGTGTTTTACAAAACAACAAAAATGAATGTTTCTTTTAACATACGCGGTGACAACGACCTTTTCCACCACCGCGAGTATTATTTGGTCTTTGGCTTCCTCAACAAGCGGTAATGTTTTTAAAATGAAATAAATACCATATACTCTTTTATGAATTTTGGTATTGAAAATGGTTTTTATAATGGATTTGTTATGTCAATATATTTATGTGATATATTGTGATCAAAGTGTGGAAATGTTTTCTTTCCATTATATTTGTTTTATGTATTATGATTTTATAATGGTACTTGGACATTTGACGGGTGGTTACGTGATGAACCATATGACGGGTGGTGCCGTGAATACCAGGACGGGTGGTTACGTTATAACCTCTAATGCATTGGGTATGGAAGTTGTCCATATAGATATTCCATTAAGTGATATGTGTGGAAGTCAACCGTATGGTTAATCCATTTAATTATCTTTATGTCCCAAGTTACCTTTATATGTTATGTGATCTTTATATGAGTTTTATGGTAATGTTTTGGTTACAAAAGGGTAAATAATTATCTTTTATTCAGTGAAGTGTATTTAATACTTCATAAATGTGAAAATTATTACTTTGATAAAGTATACATGTTTTAATTTTTGTTTTGATTAACTAACAGTTTTAATTATTTGTGTATCCCTTATTGAACTTTTTATGCTCACCCCAAGTTTTTTGAAATGTTTTTCACAGGACTTAATGTGGAATAGGGTAAAGGATGGGATCAAGGGAAATTCATGCTATATAAAACATGGAACTAGACATGTTTCTTTTTAAGAGTATTTTATTCTATGGAAACATAGTAGAAGTGTCTACTTTGTAATCTTTTGAGACGTAATAGTTATGTTCTAATTCTCTAAAACTCTAAACCTAAAAAGATCCTCAATGTGAATTATTCATTTAATTAAATATTAATTAAGGTTTAAGGCCGGGGCCTTCTAGTTATACAAGTCATAATTATGACTATAAATATTCATTAGGGATCTAAAAAGATTTCCTACATCGTGGTATTTGTTTAATAATTTTTAGACATTTAAAAAATAAATTTATTTATGACACCATTATTATGAAGTGATTACATCATTAAAGAATGATTTCAATAAAATGAAAAGAAAAGGTAAAATATAAGACTTACACTTGTAAAAAACCTATTGGATGATTGGATTTAAAAACCTTATCAACTTATCCTAGAAATATATCTTTTTCGGGCCTTTAAAATCTGAAAATCATTTTATAGTAAAGTAACATCTTATAACATTCCAAGAGTGCCCCTCCTCCCTCTTATAAAAGTCCCCCTCCTCTACCCCTTACCCACACCTCTCAAGCCTTTGGCTTGACCAAAATCTGCTCATTTTATCTCTCCACATCCCTCTCTTCATCTAGAAGCCTTACCTTAGGTAGAAATATCTTCAAGAAACCCTTTTGGTTCAAACCAAAGGGACTTACCCAATTTAAAGGTAATATCTTATCTTATGTCCTTTTGTTTTATTTTTCTTCTCCAAACCCCTTAACTCTTTTTATTACTTTATTTTGTAAGAACTCCAGTATATTCAATATACTAGGATTTTGTTATGATAAGGATTTTATTTTCACTTACAGAAGCCTCTGTCTAATGGTTAAATAACATACTATATCTGTGGATGGGGAATTACTACCTCATGAAATGATGATAGTTCAATATTCTTTTAACACCATTCATGGAATCCATTATGATGTATCTGTATTTATATATGATATATAATATATTTATGCCCTCTCTATGTTTCTGTATTTTATATTTAAAACATACCTTTATGCATTTCATGTTGTGAAAATGCGATAATTTAATCCGAGGAAGTGTGGACTACCGCCCCCTTAAGTGATATGACTCGTTCATACCAGACATGGAATTTATAAATAATGTAATTAATGAAAGTATGTAACCTATATAACATATATATTATACTTTAATTATAATATATATATATATATATGTTTCATTTATTTTTAATTCTTTTAATACGAAAAAGAAATGAAAGTAGTGTTCATGCGTACGTACGACCTACCGTCTTCACAAATGGTGCATTTCATATTTTATCTCCAAATGATATGGAATAGTATGAAATGAATATATAATGGATATATATGATATTTAAATCATTAATACAATTCTAGAGATGATTTAATTATAATTGTATGGGCAATTCTCTTCAAACAAGTATATTTCTGACTCATATACCGAAAATCGTCAAAACGTTTGATATGAACTCACATAATTAACTAATTATTATAAGATGATAATATTTGATATGAATTTAATAATAAAAATATAATTATGTCCTTATGAAATTATAAATTGACCAACATTTATTATTCATTAATATAACTAAACGAACAAGACAAGTCGGACTTGAGGTAAGGGATCCTACCACTCTCTTTCTGTTTAAGTACTCTCTTTGATGTCACTTATTTTAATATCTTATTTATTATACTGGGGGATGTTATTTTATATTCCGATTAATGTAATTTTTATGTTAATATGATGAGAGAACCTATTTTATCTCATCAATCCATTTTTTGGAAGTTTTAAGTGGCGCTGTTAGGCTGTCGAATTTTCATAATGGATTTCTTATCTCACTTTAAATCCTGTGAGATTTCCATTGGTCGCCACTTATTTATGGAATGAAGTGTATTGTGTACTTCCAATTAATATATATTATCATGATTCTATTTATATTCATGGTTTTCTGTAATTAACTTGGTGGTTATTATCTGTTGGTCATACGACTCAATTGATTACAACGAGTTAAGGGGTTATTATCTCACTTTTTGTTCCCCTGATATTCATGCTACATTTGCCAATATATTATTTTGTGTGTTGTATTTAATGACCATGATTTTATTATTTGAGTAATATAATTTAATTTCTTGGTATTTACATCTTCATTGTATGCCCCTTATTTCATGGTGTATACGTTTTGAATTTACCCAAATCGGTAAGGAAACCATTCACCCTCCTCTTTCTAAAAAGACTTCTCTTTTTGTTAGGTATTTTAATTTAAATCTTATTATATTGGGATATTTTCATATATATCCTTATATATAGAACATTTATTTCAAGTGATTAGATACAGTTTTTATCACTCATCAACTCATTTTCTAAACTTTAAAGTGATGTTGTTAGGCTGTCGAGTTTCTGTAAGGGAACTTCTTAACCCAATTTCATTTCTTTAGGTTAAACCTCTACTTCTTGATTATGTCATGCTATGAATATGTGTGGATGACCTCTGATTGTTTTAAACTTAATATCCACTTATATTGGTTGTATTTTTATTTTTCACACATAATTATGTAATTGATTTATCCTTATTCTAAGGATACCATCGATTTACTGGACTTCATCTCAATCTCCTTTCATTAAGGCATCTTTTTATTTCTACATGACATTATTTTATATGGAGTATAAAACCCTTTTGAATTTTCATTTAATTCAAATGGAATAATTTCTATACAAACCATTTTACTAAATGACAAAAAGGAAGTTTTCTTTTTTTAACGTAAGTAGTGACAACGACATTTTCCGCTGCCGTAAGTATTATTTGATCTATGGATTCCTTAACAAGATGTAATGTTTTCAAAAGGAAAGATAAATACTATGGAGACTTTTAATGTATTTTGGTATTGTAAAATGTTTTTAATAATGTATTTTTGATATCTTAAAATGTTATATTGTTTTTGAAATGTGGGAATTATATCTTTACTTTAGGATTAAGTTATGTGTTATGATTATGTTATGGTTCTTTTCCATTGTTACGTATATGGGTGGTTCCATGATAAACCTAGGGCAGGTGAGGCTGAGATAGCTCTCTAATGCATTGGGTAACGTGAAGGAGGTAAATGTGAATGTTTCTCTGAAGATATTTATGGAATATACTGTGATGGGTATTCCAAATGTGACTCCCTATGTAGCGATGATTGCTACAATGTAATTATTTTATTTATTCCTTATGTTATATTTATGAATTGTGATTACTGTGTGTTATTCACAAATATTATGAATTCAGAAGGTATTTTAAGATTGAAAATAATGTTATCATCGATTTGTATTTTTGATGGGTTAATGTTTCTTTTCATTATGTTATAACCCTTACTGATCTGTTTATGCTCATCCCAAGTTTTTGAAATGTTTTATACAGGACATAAATTGGAATATGGTCAAGGATGGGATCATGGAAATGTCATGATGTCTAAAACATGGAACTGGATGTGACTCTTTTGTTCAAGAGTTTATAATTTGTAAAAAAATGGAAACCAACTTGATGTGTCTACTTTGTAATCTTTGAGATGTAATAGTTATGTCCCAATTCTCTAAAACTCTAAACCTGAAAAGATCCTCAATGTGAATTATTCCTTTCATTCACGATTATGTAATGTTTTAAGGATGGTTCCTTATAATCCAAATTTCCAACCACTCTATAATGACTCAATGGAAACTAAAGGGGGGAGGGAATGGCATTACGTGATGACATGGGTACAAGGCCCTCCACCTATTTGTACCTAACAGTAACAAAAGAATAAGGATGATGAAACCAAAGGATTAAAATCATCCTAGATTTAATACCGAGGATATGACTTTCTACAAGGGTTTAAACGACCCTGGGATTTCCCCTGACTACGAGCCAACTTCTCTCTGAGACCTTTGGATGGAGATCCAATGATTGAAGAATCTTAGGCCTCGTAGTTAGGGTTTGGATACCCCCTGAATGAGAATTATCCTTTCAATGAAACCAAGAACTACACTTTAATTACCAATATGTTTTCCAAGACATAACACATTCCAAACTCACATTACCCTAACCTGATAATTCACTGAAACAAGGGTATAGAAGATGCACACACAAAAAAACTTGTTTGTTCGGGATAGAAACAAAATAAGTAATGAACACCTGTACTCACCTTCATCTAAAATGGAATATTTTTATGTTTTTCATAGGGAGACATTCTACCAACATAACAAAGACTCTCAGATGATTGTCGGACATTCACCATTATGTACAATCGAGAACATGACATCATAAGGCGTCACCGAACATGACCACTGCGACTGATATAAACAATTCATGGAGAGGGACCTTATACAACATCCCCAAAAAACACAAAATTCTAGAAAGTGCCCATAATATCCTATCATGACCATATTTCCCACACTAGTGGTTTAACATGAACTCAAGAATCAATGAAACTATGAAGAACCCATAGGCCCTCTTAGACACCATCGAGACAGTCATCCACACTGACAACCCTAGACAACATCCACCATCGACATGTCAAGTAACTTAAGAAACTATAGTCTCTTTCAACCTTCTACTAGCACTCTCCCACTACAAGAGGATAAAAAAAATTGATAAATTAATGGGTATAGACTCAATTTACAGATCTCAAGAAAAAAATCCTTATATTGGTCAACGAAAGGATTTTATAATTGAGAAACAATCCGGGTATCACTTCATTTATGCATCAACCCTTAATGGAGGGGTACCTTATCCAAAGAGCGAACCCAAGGACCCAACCAAGATGGTCCATTGCTCAAAAAGTTCCACAAACCAAATCCAAACACATGAAGGGAACCACCATATTGGTGTCCAAAATGTATCTCAGAAGTGACTATTAACTGGTCCTTCTACCCATCTTACCGACCAAACACAAACGCAAAACAAAGTTCGAAAAGGAGGGGTTCTTGGACTCAAAACATCCCACAACATCATCATTTTCCAAGAACAAATAATATAAACCATCCCTAAAAATAATCAATACATAATGTTTATCTTTAATAACATTTCTTCGAAAAGAAATGGTTCTGTGGTTAGCGCCTCAACCAATGGTACCCCAGGGGCCTTACACATGCATGTTTCTGTGCCACACCTGGAACCCTCCTCATATGAAACTCAAAACTCATCTATTCATGCCATCATCCATCCATAATCCCATATAAACCCATGCATGTGGTTTCTCACAAAAATACAAATGGTTAAAAAAAATTATTCCCACTTTTCAAAACCAAAACTATTAACTAACACATCCTTTTTCTCAAAACCGCTAACCACGAGATGAAAATCACAAATCATATCTTATAAAACTTTTTATAAAGACAAAAAAAATTATTAAAGACCTCACTTTGAAGATATTAACATAAATTTAAAAACAAATAATCCCATTAAAACACGATTTGATTTTTTTAGTAAACTCCATTGGAAACACTTTTCAAAACAAAATTCAATATAGTTCCTGCTTTCAAAATGGTCGTAAGCACACAATTTTCCATTTAAAAACAATTCTGAAAATTCAGTTCCACCATTTCATAAACCAAAACATAACCTCTTTATTTGAAAATCATTTCACAAAAACTTTACGCTTGTTAAAACTAGGTCACTTTAAAACCAATGTAACAGGATTTCGAAACTAAAGCACAAAACAATTCGAGAGGAAACTAGTTTCAGTGGGTGACATGGACATATAGTTAGAGGCCATATTCCAATCACTTCACAATCACAGAGAGTGTTCTAGGGAATATATTTGGCTCCACTTGGCATGCCAGGCCCTACGAGCTCACTGAGACCATTAACCCAACTCTCTTTTAATTTCCCCTAATCTTCATCAACCAAGAAAGACAAAGGACTTAGATAAATCCTGACTTCCCCTGTAAACGTGAATCCCATCATGAGGTGTGGTGATTAGGCACACTACCCATAACTGGAAAACCAAGTCCCAAAAATCCTAAATCCAGTATATCCCAACTCTTTCCCAAATAACATGACCCAAAGAGTTAACCTGAACATCCCCTAATACTATTTTTGTCATGAATCGAATCTGGTCACTATGGAAACTTGTACCCAAACGGACCGCGACAAGGCACGAAGGGCGTACCCGATCTTGTCACAAACCAAATATGGTCACCATCGAAATCGGCACCCGACCCTGCCCGCGACAAGGTCTGAAGGAAGTTACCAATCCCAACAGGCTGGCACAAGTGCTCGGGTATCATAAAATGATGGTTGGGAATGATTTACCTGAGTTTTTAAACATTAAACAACAAACAAGATCAATAAAACAAATCTGTAAGTTTCAACTAAAACGGCCTTTTGAATAATTTCAAAACTGAATTAAATAAGTTAAAAATATGTTTAAAAACCATTAAAAAGGTAAAAAACCAAATAAGAACAGCCCATGAACCTCCACATGGAATGAGGAACCACCCTCAAGCCATATCTACAACACCTCATCATGAACGACCGGTAAAAACCTGAACTATTAGAAAAAAAGTTGTACCCAAACCTACAGTAACAAAATAACCAAATCTACTTGCACCCAGGGGTGTAAGTAGGGTGTGAGCCAATGCCCAGTAGGATACCACCACTACTATATTCCAAGTGATAAAAATTCAATGATGAAAATATTTCATGTTTTCATAAAAATAAAATGCTAGTTACAATTTCTAAAAGATGAAACAGAAAAAAAGTTAAACAATTTTCATGTGGTATATCATTTAGAATCAACACTTTTAAAAATAATGGCAGCACTACTCAATTTTACATCCAACCATAGTGTATGCCTAAGGTAATAACAAAGTAAATAATGAGCACACGCAATAGGAAATAACCCCTAGGCACTTGCTCGTTTTGGGTCTCAGGTACCTCATATCTCTATAAGAGTAGCAATCACAATATCTGTTCTCATGCATGGGCCACTAGTAGGGAACATAACCTTAACCTAGTGGTCCCCAATAAACATCATCATAGTTTAGTTAGAGTTGTAAGAATCAATCATTCTAAGTGAAACTGAGGCCAAACACCATGGATTCACTAACATACTAGTACATGTCCTCTCAACTAGATTCCTGGGTTTCCCCTTGTGATCAGACAAGTTAGAAAAGTCTGTAAATATAATTTGCATATGAAAATAGAATTTTCACATCACAAGTTCACCAAAAATCCCACATGTATACCACACATGTCTAAAAAATCCACTTTTTCAATCAAATGAATTTTGAAATCATACTCACACCAAAAATATCCCACAACACATTTTTCACATCATTCATAATTCAAAAAATCCATTTAAAATTTTAGAAAATATTTCCAATGATTCTAAACATAACATAACAGCCACTCACATGTTACATAATACCCTTTTCATAAACAAATAACAATTTTCATATCACAGTCATGCAAAATAGCCCGAAAACATGTTTCGTACCCACGTCAGAATTTCATAAATCACCTTGAAAAATTACAAAACATTACCAAAATTTTTTACAATATAAATGACAACTTTATGTTTCAAAAACTCTTTTTAAGAACATAATATCACCAAAATAGTACATAATCAACCATTTAACAGTTTGTGTTACTCATTAAATCATTTAAAAGTTTCATAAAAGCAACCCAGGAGGTGCAACCATGGATTGCATACAAAACCCATTTTTAAACCCTCATTCAAGACTAAAAACATACTAATAACAATCCAAAGAACAATTGGAATCCCTAAAAACATTTAGTAAACAACCCCCATGTTTTATAAAAATACCTAAAATAATACCACAAACGGTAAAAGTGAAAAACACATGTTTTCACAAATCACGTTAAAGAAGTACAACTTGGTTTCACACATTAAAACCATTAAAAACCCCATTAAAAGGCCCACATGACATTAAGGCATTAACAAAACATAATTTTTAGGGCCTTTAAAAACTAATAAATTATTTTCATATGATATAAAAGACACGCAAACATTTCCCCAAGAGCCACACATGAAAAGCAGCCAATTCCTAGAAAAAATTAAATTAAATAAATAAACACTTAACCAAATCCATCAAAAATATTTTTTTCACCACACAAAATATATTTCAAACATGATAAATTAATAATCCAAGCAATATAACTCATCATAAAATGATTATACATCGAATCACCTACATTTTGTGTCAAACCCTTGAATCTTGGTGCGAAACCTCAACCGCACCTCCACTACATCCCAAGGAAGTGAAAACGAACCCTAAACCATAATAATTTACCAAAAATACCCAAAAACAAACCCTAGGTATGATCTATAACTTCCTAACACTCTATAAATTAATGAAAGAGGGAGGAAACTCTAAAGAGAAGGATGAAATTGGGGTGAGAAACAGTTACCCAAAACAATCTTGAAGAAAACGACCCAAAATCCACTATTATCTGAATTTTAAAACAGATAAAAATTTATGTTAGGTTCAATAAAGGATGAGGAGATCATGTAGAAACTAGAATGGGGTAAAAAGAGTAAAAATATAAGGAGTTATGAAAGGATCAATTTACCTCTTCAAATCTAGGTATTTTTTGAAATCCAGAGAAGTTTCGCCCTATTTCGCAATTCAATGGAGCTCCAAACTGGGGGAGGAGAAAATGGGGGCATGCCTTAGGTAAGTGGTCTCGGGTGAGATTTGTAATCATTGTAAAAAAAATTAAATGAGTTATTAGTTAATAAAAAAATATTTTTAATGCATTAAATGGGCTTTCAGGGAGGCCCAATCCTATATATAAAAACTCTAACACACCATGATTATAGATTTATAAATGGTACAAATTAATTTTGTGTTGTTCATGGGTCAGGGGATTCCATGTTAGAATTGTAATAGATGAAAAATGTTGAAAATTGATGGAGTTATAAAAGAATGAAAATTTATTTTAAAATTTGGAATTTGGCTCACAGTTTGGCCCGAATCATGAAAACTCACCCATTCCTCCAAAAAATCTTGGGAAAACCCCAAAACAAAGAAATCATGAAAATTAAATTAAAAATAACTTCAAAATAAGTTATGTATGAGACAATATATATATATAATATTTTTATCTAATATTTTTATAATAAAATTATATTTTTAAACATGGGGAACTATTGTGTATAATGGATGTAGAGACTTATGGTAAGTGGTTACCTGTCTCACATATATTTCTATGAGATATATTAAATATTCACCTCTATTTAATTTTGTGGTGTATATAATTCCCATTAATTTATTTTATTATTAATTTAATTAGGATTAATGGAAATTAAATAACTATTTGAGGATATCTTTTCAAGGGGTTAATGTTCAAAAGTTGCCAAAGCTGTAACTGATTTTTGTCACAATTTTTCTTCTTTGAGATGTACGTTAAGCAATGAAACTATATTCTTCCATATAGTTTTTATAAAAAGACCAATGAAATTTACTATCTATATTTTATTTATATTCAGGATATTTTAAGTTCCATTTTATTTTTTCCATCATTATAATTATTATTCAAATTGAAAAAAATGGTAATGATTTTGTGTTACATCATCATCATTTATCAAGATTATTAATGAGTAGATTTTAGATGAAAAATTATTTTGATCCATGAATGATGAAAATCATGAATTTTTTTCTCCAATTGGATTTAATTAAATTTTCTTGTAATATTAATTCTTTCCAAATCTATAGTATATAAAATAATTGAGATAATGCATTTAATAAAATCCATCTTTTTTTCTCCCTTAAATCATAAATCTATTTCATGTGAAAAAATTATCCAATTTTTTTTTGAAAATATGTTTATAATTATTATAATGATTTAGTACTGATAATTTTTCCACATTTTTAATTTATTTTTAAATAAATTATTATCATCTTTGTTATTTTTCTCAAACAATGAACGTTTGGCTTTTACTGAAACTATGAAATGAATATATTCTTTACCATTTAAAACCTGAACAATATTTCTTATTGTGATGACTAATAAAATATTTTCAAATTGTCTTAAATTTATTAAATGTGTTTTTAAATAAAAATATTCATTAATATTTAAAATGAATTTTATTTTAATAAAATTATTTCAATGTAAAAACTGATTCTGGAAATTTTTTAAAATGATTTTAAAAGTGGAAAGGTAATATTCCTCGATAAATTTTATAAATTATTTTTAAAGACTAATGTATATGTTTGTATGGTTATCTTTACTGAAAATTATTCCAGAAAGGTCTTATAAATTTTTAGTTTTAGAATCTATGTTTCAAAGAAATATATTTTCCTCATAAAAATTACCAAGTGACATTTTATTATAATTTTTTTTATCTAAGGTGATATCCATTGATTTTAGTTATAATATAATAGTGATACGATGCATGGATAACATTATTATTATTTCTATGTATGAGTTATGTATATGGGGAAAATATCCTTTTTAAACCAATTTATCTTCTATTGGTTATTCTATGATAAAATTCTTAAGAACCTATTTATTTCCACAGGTGATGATACAATGAAATTTTTGTGAAACAGATTTTACATTATGGTTTATGATATTATTATTATTAAAATTTTATTATAGGACACATAGGTATGATCTTACTTATGTTATAGTTGTTACATTATAACCATAGATGGTGGTTACAGTATAACTAATGATAGTGTTTCCATTATAACCTAGGAAAATAGTTACGTTATTATCAAGGATGGTGAATATATTATAACCAAACACGGATGAGACCTATATCTCCATATAATGAATTGGTTAAATATTTATATTTCATGAGATAACCAGTACTATATTGGGGAGTGAACCCAGTTTATAAGGGAAATTTTCCCACTATCATAATCATGGGAATAAACCTTTACTACTATAAGTCTTTAGAGAGTGAAATAATTACACTATAACGAAAGGGATTCCACTATGGATGCTGATTTTTCCCACCTATGATGTATATCTTTCCATGGAATTCCAATATATTTTTGAAAATTATGCTTGAATATAAAGGAAATTGTTTTCTATTCTTTTTTATATCAATGTTTTATGTCTTATTCATATGTTATGAACTCATGTATTGTGTACACTGATTTCATTATGGATTATTTCCTATAAAACTAATATATTTATACCATGAATCTGTATTATAATTTTTTATATTAAGGGTATTCTTTTTTAAATGTTATCCTCATGTTCTCACACCCTTTTTATCATTTTATTCTTATGTATCTTCATTTCGTACCATTAACAATAATATGATATCATCCTTTCTTATGCTTTCCCCTAGGTAATGATAAATGGTTTTAAGTAGGATATATTTGTGAATAATTCTAAAGGGGATGTTTCTTTGTGATATGCTGATGATATTTGAAACAATTAATATTATTATGTTCCTATTTTCCAAATCTACTAAACTATTTTGGTCCTCTGATATGTGTTTGTGTAATGCATTAAATATTCATCTATCACATGTAATATCTAAGTATTAAAGTACTTTGTTACTATATATATGGAATCTATGTATGATTTAGATCCTGATAACATAACGTGGGTTGTTTTTAATATTTTGTCAACATGTTTTGTTTTTCTACAAATAAAGGATGTGAGAGAAAATACAATATTATGCACAAAAACATTGCATATCCCTATATGTAACTTGGTTGAATTTACTGTTGATATATCTAAATTATTACCAAAGACATATAGAATGAATAATTCAATATGGTTCATTGATTATATCCTTACAAAATAATAACATTTTCTAACCATGTGATAAGATTTTCCTTTTGAGAACCTTAAAAATATTTATATTAATATAGTTTCCAAACATCATTGAACACCTATTTTGATTATATGTTATCATGATCCCCATTTTATATGTAATTTGTTTAAAATTATTTTGAAGGATCTTGATATAAATCATCATAAGAGAACACCCTACCCTCCTCAAACTAATGGATAACCCAAATTGAGTTTTCATAAAAAAAATATTGAGGTACAACTCACATATACTTAAAGGTATCTGGGATATATATTTATTTTCATTAAATTTTCTTATAATATTGTTATGTTAAAATATTTAAATGTTATAACATGAATTATTATATGGAAATAGGTTTTTTACTCTAACTCACGGGGATGATGTTGGTGAACGGAAACTTGTAAGTTTGGTACTTATTGAAGAGAAAATGATTGTATTATAATCTATTCATGAACATATTAAATCATTTTAAAGAAATAAAAAGTGTAATGAAAAAAATATGAGGAATTATTTGTAATTTAATGTGTGAGATCTTGTTTTCATGAATGTATCTCTAATTAATGGTGTTATAAGTTTCAGTAGGAAGGGAAAACAATGCCTCAGGATCGTCTGAGAATTTTAAATATTATAAAAAATTAGAGATATGGATTATCAGTTTGAAATTGAATTAAAACTATTTACTTTAAATAATGTTATAAATATATCATTATTATTGAAGAATACTCTAGATCCAACACATGTTCTATACTATAAAAAATAGAATCAAGAACTGATTTATAATAATGTGAAGACCCAAACAAGATTATTGATACTCAAGGGAATGTATCGAGGAATTAGATAAATCCAATGGTAAATGTTATTTTGAGAAATCATTTAATAGAATAAGAAACTTAGAATTTGTTTTTTATTATGGTGAATAACCACCATCATTTTTTTAAAAGTTAATATCCATAAATATTTCCAATATGATATTTTTGTTAAAGGAAATAATGAATCACATGAAAATCAAATATAGTAGTTGAAAATTATGTTTTAATAAAATAATAATATGATAAACATTTTAATAATTCATGAAAAAATAATAAATTCATAAAATGGATATAAATTTTGAAATCAATTGTTCAAATTAACCCTATAAGGAATTTCTATAATTTTCCCTTGCTAAAAATATTTTAGAAATAATAATAATTTTAGAACAAAAATATTCCCCCTTTAATATAAATAATGTGTAATATTATGCATAATTAAAAAAATTAACTAGAATATATATATAAATAAAGACAATATCATTCAGAGGTAAAACCCTTTATTTTTCATTAAATTTTTCATTTTTTAGAAAAAATGATTTTTTAACGGTCGTAATGTCTATCCGTTTTAATTAATTAAAATATATTTAATGATTAATGACTTATATTATATGTATATATTATAAATCTAACAATAATAATTCATATATATCTAATGGTGATTACTATTTTTATAGTTAATATAATAACATCTAATGCTTTAAAAATAAATTTTTGAATAACCATTTACGACATGAATTGTGGGTTTAATATTAAATTTAAATATTATAGTAATGTGAATTGAATTTTTTAAAATTGATCCCATACATTGATTAATAATATTTAATATTATGTACCAATCTCAACTAAATTTATGGTCATAATTATTATTAAATACATTAAAAAGTAATTAACACGGTTAATGTTAAAATTATGTTTTTCACATTACATACGAATGAGTTAAAGTTAATTTTACAAACAAACATAATTATTATTTGAAAAATTATATTAAAAAATTTTAATCTTTTGATAAAAATTACCTAATATGGATCATTTTATTTTTTCCATAAAAGATTAATTAGCTATGTTAAAAACTAATTAGCCTAGTAAAAATTAAAATGGTAAAAGTAAGTAAACATAGAGGGTAAGGTAGATCATATTTAAAACATAGTAATTTTTTGGAAGGGGAGGTTTTTATTGAAATTAAATTATATTTAATACTTTAATAATCAATTTTAATGGATTTTGTGATGAGAGAGACTTACCATTATTGAATAGTTTTTGGTATTTACAATAAATGTAACTATGAGGGCCCAGCCGTAAAACTTACTTAATCTTGAGTTATTATAAGATTACACATTGAGGATCTTTTCAAGTTTATAGTTTTAGAGAATTAGATAAGAAAACATGCATTACATTCCACATTTAAAAAAAGTGGTTACATAAAAGATAATATTAATTTTTCCCATCAACGAAAAAATATTTAAAATGAAACATGGATTCTTTCTTGACTCTTACTTGACACTATCATCATATCATGTACCTTTCCCTTGACCTGGGAAAAAACATTTCAAAAACATGGGATGAGCATAAAATGCTTAGTAAGGGATATAAAAATATGGAAAGAAAACATGAGTACATGTATACATAAGAATCAGTGAAATCGTACTTTACCCATAAAACATAACCACTTTAACATACCTCATCAAATCAAGAATAAATCATATAAATCGTATGACATAAAGGTTACTTGAGGAATTCATAACATTCTTACATAGGGAGTAACCCTCTTGGTTACGTTTGGAGTACCCATCATAGTATATTCCCTAAATCTCTTCGAAGAAACCTTAATGTTTAACTCCTTTGCGTTACCCAATGCATTGGAGAGCTATATCAAGCTCACCCGCCATTATTTTATCACGGAACCACCCATCATCATAACAATTCCCAAGAACCATAACATAATCATATCGCATAAAACATGCGTAAAAGAAAACATAACATTTTCACATTTCAATCACAGGATATCAATACAACACATTGATATAATAAAAACATTATGAAAACCATTTTCAATACAAAAAAAAAAGATATTTAAAACATGGTATTTATTTTTCATTTTAAAAGAAGTTATGGCTTGTAGAGGAAGCCGAAACTCAAATAATGGTCATGGCGGCAGAGTAGTCATTGTCGCCGCATACATACGACAAAAAAAACATTCCCTTTTTTTCGTTTAGTAAACGCTTCGTATAAAAAATAATCCTTTTGAATAAACGTAAAAGTCAAAGGCTTTTATACACCATATAAAAGAATGTTGTGTATAAAATATTCCTCAATGAAAGGAGATTGAGGCGAAGTCCCTTACTTCGGGTCCGACTTGAATCAATCATTCTTTAACCTACTGAATAATAAAATTTAGTTAATTTCTACTTATTAATAACCTTTTTAAAGTTCATTATTCCTTTTATATCACTTATTTCCATGTTATGAACACTATGTAATTATTTAAGTTAATAATGGTCGTTTTGTCGATCGTTGCTACTTGAGTCAAAAATAAATTCTTTATAATTACAAGTTTGATCATGGGGTAAAATATCCATTATATCTAGAATTATATTCATTATGTAGATATCATTAATATCATATATATCCATTTTATACATGCATTTTGAATATTACATAACATTTAGAGGTATGAAATGAAATGCACCGTTCATGGAGATGGTAAGTCGTACGTACGCATGAATGCTACTTCTATTTCTATTTCATATTTAATGGAATAAAAACATAATGATACATAATAGTATTATAACTATAATATGGTATCTTATATAATATCATTAAATCTATCCTTTATACGTACCACATATGGTATTAACTAATCAAATCACTTTGAGGGGGCGGTAGTCTGCACTTCCTAAAATGAAGATATCGTGTTTAACCATAATGGAAAACATAAAGGTATTCCATAAATGAAAAATACATAAGCTTAAGGAAAACATAAACATATTATATATCATATATAAATATAGTGACATCTTAATGGCCACCATTGAAGGTGTTAAAATAATATTGAACAATCATCATTTCGTGAGGTAGAAAATCACCATCCATAGAAACAATATGTTCTTTAACCATTAGATGTATGTGTCTGTAAGTGTATATCGAATCCTTCTAATTAAATCATCCTAGTATATTTAATATACTGTATTTGTTACAAAATAAATGAATAAAAAGAGTTTAGGGGGTTGAAGAAGAAAAATAAAACAAAAGAACACAAGTGAAGACATTACCTTAAAATCGGGTAACTCCCTTTGGTTCAAACCAAAAGAGTTTATTGAAGAGCTTCCTGTCTAATTCAAGACTACTATGATGAGGAGAGGGATGTTTAGAGACAAAATGATCAGAACTTGTCCGAGCCAAAGGCTTGAGAGGTGTGGGTAAGAAGGTAGAGGTGGAGGTCTTTTATAAGAGGAGACGAGGGGCACTCTTGGAAAGGTATAAAATGTTACTTTATTTTCAAATGAGATTCGGATTTTAAAGGTCCAAAATTGAGGTATTTCAAGGATTAGGTGATAAGAGTTCTAAATCCACCCATCCAACAGGTTTTTGACATGTTTAGGTCTTAGATTTTACATTATCATTTCATTTTATTTAAATCGTTAAATAATGAAGTAATCGCTGCATCATCATAATGTCATAAATAATTTAATTTATATAATTTCTAAAAATTATAAAAAAACTACTATGACGTAGGAAATATTTTTAGATTTCCAATGACTATTTATAGTCAAAAATATTACTGGAATAACCCCATGTAATCATTGTTTTAGTAAAACAATACATGTTTGTGTCATTTTTACTTTTACTATAAATAAAAGGAATTAATGTCATTATCTTACCCATGTAGATCCATGGGGTCCCAAAAATATACCCATGGGTTGTCTTGGGCATACATGACTCATCAAATAGGGTTAGGACAAGTGTCAAGATATATTCATTTTATTATAATATCATTTTTACCTTAAATCACACTAACTATCTTTAATCGCGATTAATAAAACAAAAAAGATTCTTTTCCTCAAAAATTATTTTCATCCCATTGAACCACATTCTACTTAATAATGAATATAATTTATATTGGATATTTGAAATTCAAATAAAAAAAGTGGTAATGTTCCGTTTAAATGAAAAATCAGTTTTCGTAACTTCCACTTTGTGGTTTCACTATTCATCAAAAATTAAGGTCTTTCAGAAAAATACCAAAAATTGACCCTAAGATATATTTGATATTCTGAATTCAAAAATGATTTATATTTTAACAAATTAATAACATAGAAGTTTCATTAATTAATTTTATAATTAAATCCCACAGTCAATTCAAATTGCGTGTTTTTAAGCAACAATATCTATCAAAAGATTGACACTCATTTATGTCCAATCTCAAAGTGATATTAATTCCAATGACCACCATTGGATTAAATGGTAAAAATATATTCTAATTTCACTTTAAAACAAATTATAAATAGAATCTAACAATATAAATAAATTAGATTAAAAAGATGTTTTGAATTAAAATACCTCACATTTCACTATTCATTAAAAAAATGAACATTATGAGAAAAATACCAGAAATTTATCCAAAGAAAATTTCAATGTCCCAATCATAAAGAGTAAGTTTATTTTGACAAATATAGCCTATAAAACTGTCAAAAGTTAGATTTAAAAATGGTTCACCATCAAAGGGCTGTAAAACAATCTTTTAAAAATATTAGAGTATTCCATGATTAAGATTGGATTTATTGTCATTTGAAGCCTCTAAAACAGTATCTAATTCATAAATAGACATAGATAAGAATATATATTATTCATTACTTAATTGGGATGTTACATCCTTCCCCCTTTAGAAAATTGCGTCCCTGCAATTTATTTACTTATCGAATAAGTGGGGGTATTTATCCCTCATTGCATTTTTATATTCCCGTGTTGCCTCTTCACTCATGTGGTTCTTCCAAAAAACCGTTACTTGATGAATCACCTTATTCTGCAACACTTGCTCCCTGTGATCAAGAATCTGAACTACTTGTTCCTCATAAGAAAGATTCTATTCCAAATGAACTAACTCTGGACTCAAAACATGAGATGGATCTGGAATGTACTTCCTTAACATTGAAACATGAAAATCATTGTGTACCTGAGATAAACTCTGAGGTACAACCACTCGGTATGCAACTGATCCAAATCTCTCAAGAATTTCATATGGTCCAATGAACCTTGGACTCAACATTCCTCTCTTACCAAACTACCTCACACTTTTCCATGGTGATACTATGAGAAGAACAGGATCACCTACCTCAAAAGAGAGATCCTTCCTCCTATTGTCTGCATAACTCTTCTGCCTGCTCTGAGCCATTCTCATGTGTCTCTATATCATCTTAAATTTTTCTTCCAAGTCTTCTACCAATTCCAGTCCCTTAAACATCCTTTCAACCATTACATCCCAAAAAGCTAGAGTTCCACACCACTTCCCATATAATTCCTCAAATGGTTCCATCTGTATACTAGAATGAAAAATGTTATTATAAGAAAACACAAACAAAGAAAGATGTTGGTCCCAACTTCCCTGATAATCCCTCGAATAAGCATGTAGAATATCCTCAGATTTCAGGATTGTTCGTTCTGACTACCCATCTCATTGAGTATGAAAAGCTATACTAAAATTTAATTCAGCACCCAACGACTTCTGAAGGCCTTTCCAAAAGTTAGAAGTAAACCTGGGATCTTGATCAGATACAATGGAGAGGGGAACTCCATGTAACCTGACTATCTCTTTAAGATACAAACGAGAATGTTGATCTAGGGGAAAAGTATCTTATATAGCAAGGAAATGATCATATTTAGTCAAGCGATCAATAATAACCCAGATTGCATTATTACCTTGAGGTGTCTTTGGCAATCCCACAACGAAGTCCATGGATATATTTTCCATTTTGAACTCTAGCACTGGTAAAGGCTGAAGCATCCCTCTCAGTAACTGCCTCTCTGCTTTAACCTATTTACAAGTCAAACACATCACAGTAAAATCAGCAATATCTCTTTTCATTCCATCCCACCAGAAATACTCTCGAAGATCTCTATACATCTTAGTACTACTTGGATGAACTAAAAACTGAGAACTATGAGCTTCACATAACAACTCTCTCTTCAACTGTGAATCACAAGGCACAAACAATCTCTTCCCAAATCTCAAAACACAATCATTATCAATGTTGAATTCAAGAAACTTACCCTTATGAACCAGCTCTACCTTTTTCTTCAACAAATTATATTGCTTTTGTGCTTGTTTAATTCTGCCTGATAGAGAAGATTTCACTGATACCTGAAAAAAAACAGAAGGACATCCTACACCAACAACTTCTATGCCAAAGTTCATCAAATCCTTAACCAAAAGATCACGTTCCAAAAGCAACATTTTTAATGAAGCATTTCATTTTCGACTCAAATAATGAGCCACTTTATTTGCTTTAACCAGATGGTAATAAACTGTACAATCATAATCCTTGATTAATTCTAGCCATCTCCTCAGTCTCATGATCAATTCTTTCTAAGAGAATATTGACCGTGCTATCGTGACATGAAAAATTGATTCTGTTTTTGAGGATTATATATAGTCTAGGGAAGACCCTAGGTCATCTCTCAAGGAGAGTTGGTGGGTTTAGAGTGTGTGTTCTTAATAAAAGGGACTAAAAGGGGGGTATTTTTTGAAAATAGTTTAAAGAAAATGATTTGATTTAAAGAGTTTAATAATTGAAAAATAAAAGAGGTGTTTTACAATTATGAGATAAAGGATATCATTTCAAGTTCACTACAAAACTTGGATAATTCATTGTTCCGAAAATATTGACATGGGTTTGTTCAATTATTTGGTTGAAGGTTGTCAAGATCCTGATTCCCCTCTTGCTTCTTAGAATGTTGCGCAAAGCACCAACCCCTAACAAAACAATCGTGTTGTCAAGGTTTGGGTCTCAAAAACAGAGTTAAGGCTACCAAGACATACATAAATCTGATGTATGTGTGATATTAGTAGGGTTATTGTCTTGTCCTATCAGAACAAACCAATATCCCCACTTGAAATCTCAACCCAATCGGTGTTGAGATAAAAAGTGTTTCACTTAAATTAAACCACACAAATGCATTCATAAGAGAAGAGCATAGATATTAATCATAAGTGAAATATTTAACACACAAATTATATAAAAACAGTTTAAGAACAAGTTTTGTAACTCCCTACCATGTAATTGTAGCTCCCTCAAAATGATTGCCCACCGTTTAGCTCGCCATCGTGAGGAGGAGGAGGCTCGTGTGAAACTCTTTCTTCATCCTTGATCCCCCTATGAGGATAGGGCACTCCAGAACATGTTGAATGATGAGAGTACTCCCTCAGGTCTCCAAAATACCAGAGCTTTGCCTCCTGGTCAAACTTACAAATGAGGGGCCCATGGTGCCCTTTTATAGGAAATGTGGGATGTGGTTTTGGGCACACAGATTTACTAAAACTGCTTGGCACATTGTTTTAGACTACCAGACAGTCTTAAAACGTTTTGTGGAAAACTAAAAAGTTGTATCCCCACGCCATAAATATCTCCACCAAATGTTTTGCATCATTTCATCAAGTGGAGTGCGAGATATGGATAGATCACATCACACAACTTTTGACCTCGAGCAGATTGGGTGTGCTGGACAGATCAGGTCCGATGGGTCCCTTAATGGCCGAATATATCTTGGGTTATTAAATGAAAGTTGTATCCCCATGGGTTTTGGATAAGACCACAAAATATCAGTCCATTTGGATGCATGTTGGAGTATCAGAATGAATTTGAGTCCACTAAACTTCTTGGATCCTGCGCAGTTTGGCCCATTTTTCAAGGACATCATCATGGGCCCTCCAAATCACCTCGACCTACATTGTAAATTTCAAAACAAGTATCATTTCCATATTTAAAAGTGATAAACACAACATTATTTAATCAAACATGAAGAACAATTTGATAGTATTTTTATAATTTTTAATACAAAATATGTTTAGCACAACGGTGTAAAGGTGAAAATGAAACAGTGAATCGTGGTACGATCACACCCCCAAACCTGATCATTTTCACTCTTGGGAAAATTAACATTTATAAAAATTATGCATGTAGATATTTCCAACTTAAAGAAGATTTAACATTATTGAGAAATTAATTTCTGATAGAATTGTGATCAAAGCACAAATCACACCGATGAGTTATTCTCAGTGATCATGGAAAAAGTCGTCTAAAAAATTGTATCCAAATGAAATTAGAAGAGACTAATGATACCAATCAAAGAAAATAATTCAAATGTTAATAATGTCACCAATTCTCCACGTGTGTGTGTGTGATAACCATTTCATGCTATTCTTTCCACTTTCTATTAAATACTATAAGATATTTTAAAATTAGTCTGATGACTTGATTCTTTTCACCGAACCTGCCCTACATCCTTTGCAATCAAATTCCAAGACCCACTCAATTAAGCATTCCCAGAAGTCAAACCTAAAGCTCCCGATCTAGATATCCCCATATGTTGTACATTTCATCACTCCCCTCAGTATTTTTTTTTTCAAAAGTTGCACTTAGAACAAATCTCACACTCTTATCTCAACCCATGTTTGATGTCCTCATGATACTAATTGTAATAGTTATAAGAAAATCAAAAGTCGAGAAAGGGTGGTTTTTGACCTTCCCAAAATACAACCCCATTTTTTGTTTTTTTAGGGCGTACAACAGTCGGATAACATGTACACACATGTAGGTCAATCTGGTACAGTAATGAAATAGATCGGAAAAGGAACGAACGTATGTAAAGATCATTTGGAAAGTAGAGAAAAATTAACCTATCTTATATTTACCTTCAATAAAGTAAGAATTATTCACACTTCATGGTTGGGTGCAATAATTTTTGGAGAGATTAAATGACACAATTTTCCCTTAAACTATTCACAAAAAGGGTACCACTCTTCTTAATGGCTTCAAAATGATACAACCATTCATATCATCGACCAACAACCAATTTTCAATGGAAATTCACACCACAATGTTGAATTCATGCTGAAATTCACATTTGATCAGAATTTTTTTTAATGTTAAAACAACATGAAATTGGGAAATACCTCATGTATTTTCAATAAATTCAATGATAAAATGGGAATCATTTTCCATGATTAATTAGGCATCAAAATTATCATTTTAGCACATAAGTGAGGGGGGAAATAGGGGGGCAAGTGACAATACCATGCAACAGGTGAAAAAGAGAAAAAAGAAGAGGGACAATGAAAAATTCCTAACAAACATCGGGATGTACCCACGAGGGGGGGATGTGACAATACCATGCAATAAGTGAAAAAGTGAAGAAGAAGGAAAGATAATAAAAAATTCCTAACTAACCCAGGAATGTACCCATCCCCCCACACATAGAGAATTCAGTGTCCTCACTATAATAAAAAATACTGTCAGAAGGAACGATAAAACCTGGTGAGTGTTATTCATAGACTGCTTCTTGAACATGGAGTTCCTCAATTGGGGACTCCGGAATGGCTTCATGGAAGTGCTTCAGCCGCTACCCATTGACAGTGAAGGTTTGCTTGGTGTCTTCATTTGGAACCTGGACAACACCAAATGGAGAGACATTAGTAACAATGTAAGGTCCAAACCAGCGAGAACGAAGCTTACCAGGGTGCAACTTCAGCCTTGCATTGTAGAGGAGGACCTTCTGCCCATTGTGGAATTGACGATGAAGGATGAGACGGTCGTGGGCAGCCTTGGTTCGCCCCTTATAAATTCGGGAGTTCACATATGAATCTCTTCTCATTTCCTCCAACTCTGGAATCTACAACATCCTTTGAATACCTGCACTAGAAAGATTAGAATTGCATTGTTTAATAGCCCAGTAGGCCTGGTGCTCTACCTCAACAGGGAGGTGACAAGTCTTCCCAAAAACTAGCCGATATGGTGACATGCCAATTGGAGTTTTGAATGCAGCACGGTAAGCCCATAATGAATCATCGAGTCTAAGACTCCAGTCTGTTCTATTTGGATGAACCGTTTTCTCTAGAATCTGTTTTACCTCTCTATTTGACACTTTGGCTTGACTATTTGTTTGTGGGTGATAAGCAGTAGACACTCGATGCCCAACCCCATACCTGCGCAAAAGAGATTGCATTGTGCAGTTGCAGAAATGAGAACCCTGATCACTGATGATAAAACTAGGTAATCCAAACCTACAGAATATTTGGGTTCTCAAAAATTCCACAACTGTCTTGTAATCCTCTGTCCTCGTGGCTCGTTCCTCTACCCACTTTGAAACATAATCAACTTCCAGAAGAATGTAAATGTTCCCAAATGAATTGGGGAACGGTCCCATAAAGTCAATGCCCCAAACATCAAAAATGTCAAGGAAGAGTAAAGTTTGTTGGGGAATCTCATTTTTTTAGAGACATTTTCCATTCTTTGACAGCGAGGACAAGATTTACAGAATTCATGGGCATCCCTAAACAATGTGGGCGAAAAGAGACCAGAATCTAAGACCTTGCAAGCAGACCGTTGGGGGCCAAAGTGGCCCCCACAAGCAAGTGTGTGGAAGAACCTAAGGAAACACTGAAACTCACTATCGGGAACACAACGACTAATAACATGATCACTACATGTGCGCCATAGGTATGGGTCATCCCAAATATACTAACGGGACTCATGTTTTAGATGGTTGGCCTGGTTTTTGGTGAAATCAGTAAGAATGCAAGACGCTGCCAAATAATTTACAATTTCAGCATACCAAGGATTAACATCTTGCACTCGGTACAATTTCTCATCAGGAAAGAATTCATTTATGGGAATATAGGGGGATGAGTCAATGTCCGAGGATGGGAGAATCCTACTGATATGGTCAGCAACCACATTCTCTACTCCTTTTTTATCCATAATTTCTAGATCAAATTACTGAAGGAGGAGCATCCAGCGAATGAGACATGGTTTGGCTTCCAGTTTCTTAAGAAGATACCAGAGGGCTGCATGGTCTGAGAACACAATGACTTTGGACCCTAGACGGTATTACCTCAATTTATCCAAGGAAAACACAATGGAATTTTTTTTTCAGTTGTGCTATAGTTTCCATGGGTAGGGTCCAGAGTACGTGAGGCATAAGCTATGACATGTGGAGCTTGGTCGACCCTTTGTGATAATACTGCCCCAACTGCATAGTTAGAGGCATCACAAATGAGCTCAAATGGTAAATCCCACCGAGGTGGTTGGATTATCGAGGGTGACGTGAGACTCCATTTTAACTTATTAAAAGCTTCCTCACATTTTTTATCAAAAACAAATTCTTTTTCTTTTTGGAGTAATCGGGAGAGGGGGAGTGCAATTATACCAAATTCACTGATGAAACGATGATAAAATCCAGCATGACCCAAGAAAGACTGCACATACTGAACATTTTTGAGGAATGGTAGGGAGGAAATGATATCTACTTTTGATTTGTCCACTTGGATACCTTCCCCAGAAATGACATGTCCCAAAACTATGCCTTGTCGCACCATGAAATTGAATTTCTTATAATTTAATACGGGATTCTTTTCAATACAGCGACATATGACAGAAGCAAGACTACTCAAACATTCATCAAAAGAGGATCCATACACAGTAAAATCATCCATAAAAACCTCTATGCAATTCTCCAGGTAATCCAAAAAAATACTAACCATACATCGTTGGAAGGTACCTGCAGCATTGCACAGACCAAATGGCATCCTTCTATAAGAAAATATACCAAAGGGGAAAGTAAAGGTTGTCTTTTCCTAATCCTCAGGGGAAATATGGTTCTGAAAGTATCCAAAATACCCATCAAGGAAACATTAATGGGACTTCCCTGCTAGCCTCTCTAGCATCTGGTCAATGAATGGCAATGGGAAATGGTCCTTCCTAGTGTGTTGGTTTAGTCGGCGATAGTCTATACAGACACGCCAACTATTCTGCACAGAAGTTGGAACCAATTCATTATTTTCATTTTTAACTATAGTAAGACAAGTTTTTTTAGGAACTCCTTGAATGGGACTGACCCATTGGCTGTCAGAGATAGGGTAAATGATTCCATCAACCAACAATTTTGTTACCTATTTTTTAACAACATAAAGTAGGCTTGGGTTCAGTTGATGTTGTGACTGCCTCACTGGTTTAGCCTCATCATTTAATAGAATATGTTGTGTACAAATTGATGGGGTAATGCCAGGAATTTCAGCAAGTGTCCATCCCAAAGCTTGTTTATACTTCCTCAAAAGATCAAGCTGTCGCAATTCATGCTCAAGAGGGAGTGAACTAGCAATGATGACGAGCAACATGTTTCCATTCTCAAGATATGAGTATTTTAAATCTTGAGGCAGTTGTTTCAATTCCAATTATGGGGGATTTTGGATTGAGGGAAGTGTGTGTGAAAGTGAGAAGTCACTGATGTCATCTAACTGCTCAATGGTTACATCCTCAGATGAGGAATGAGCTTTTACGAGCTTAGCAGTATCATAGATGGTCATGTGATCCTCTGTGTTCAAGAAATCATCAATTAACAAACATGCATGACATTTCTCTAGACTGCTACAACAATCAATGCATGATTCATTACCTAACAATTCAATTATTGAAGAAAACTCAGAAAGGGGATCAGGTGAATAAAAATACGTTGTTTCAGGGGAAGGGAGAACATCAATTAAATTGACAGAGAGAGAGGAGTGTTCTTCTGAGGGGTGCTTCATGGCATCAAGGATATTGATGTGGACAATATTACCACCAAACTCCATAGATAATGTACCATTATGGACATTAATTATGGTTTTGGTGGTTTTCAAGAACGGTCTCCCTAATATAATTGGGTCATGTCCATTGATCCTATCATCTTCCATTTTAACCACGTAAAAATAAGCAGGAAAAATTAAATTTTTCACCCTCACCAGAACATCCTCTAACACACCAGAGAGGTGTGCTGTACTCCGAATTGCTAGCTGAACGACAATACCAGTGAGCTTCAATTCACCGACCTGCAATGAAGATTAAATAGAGTGAGGCATCACATTAATAGAAGCACCCAAATCAAGCATAGAGTTGGAACATGAATACTCCCCTATGGTGCACGAAATCGAGAATGTCATAGGATTATGCACTTGGTAGGAAGTGATGGCTCTATCAATGCTGAAACATTTCTCCCTAGGCTCACCTTCTCATCACCATGAAGCCTCCTTCGGTGTGTACACATCTCCTACAGAAACTTGGCATATCTTGGAATTTTCTTCACAACATCAATGAAAGGAATGTTAACCTGTACATTCTTGAAAGTTTCCAAGATTTATTTATCAAGTTTGGTTTCATTTTGTTTCCTAGGTTGGGCAGCCCTTTGAGGAAATGAAAGAGGAATGGTTGGGATAGGTGGCTCATCAACAGCCACATTCTTTCTTTGGAAGGGCTTCTCTCAGGAAAATGGTTTTCTTCTCTTGGACCATTTTCAGCACTTGGGATGGTGGTTTCCTTTGGATGGGAGGACTATAATAGAGAGGTCATTTGGATTTTGAGTTGTGTCCCACTCCTAAGGGTGATGGCACTAACATTTCCTTTATCCCTAGGGTTTACTACTGGTTGAGATGGTACTTTACCCGACCCATGACTTTGGATTTCCCCCACCGGGTTGGAAAGATGGACTAGTTGGGTCTTTAGGTATTGTATTGCTGCTTGGGTGGTTTTTTGGAATTGTATATTATTGGCAGCCATTTGCTTCATCATATCTTCTAGGCTAGGCTCGGTTTTTGGATGGGGTGGTTGGAATGGCCTTTGGGGTGTTTGAGGATTTCTGGGTGGTGGTGGATGACTACTCTGACCCTGTTGGTTCTATTGCTATTGAGGTTGGTTAGAATACCCCCCTTTCCTATAGGCTTGGTTTTCCTTCCACCCTTGGTTGGATGGATAGTATGGTTCTTGCCTAAAGGGTTGGTTAAAGGGGCATCCTGGAAATATTGCCTCACAACTCTCAGAAGTTTCTCTCAATTGAGGACATTGGTCAGAATAGTGGGTGTCAGAAGAGCAGATTCCACAATGGATGGGGGGAGGATATTAATATTTCCCTTGGGAGAGAGCATGTTTTCTTAGAAGGGTACTTACCTCTTCAAACTTCATGTCGACCTTCTTCTCAAACTCATTACATTGCACCTCATGGAAACCTCGAATGGGAACACTGGACCGTGTACCGAATTGTTGAGTGTTCTGTGCCATGTTCTCAATGAGGGTTCTCGCAGCAATTGGGGTCTTATCTAACAATGCACCACCTGCAGTAGCATCAATCATATTTTTATCAATAGGAATCAAACCTTCATAAAAATATTGAATTAAAAGTTGGTCACTTATTTGGTGGTGTGAGCAACTTGAACATAACCTTTTCAAGCGTTCCCAATATTCATGTAATGTTTCCCCTTGAGATTGTCTTATACCACATATTTCTTTCCTTATAGTTGGAGTTCGAGAGGTTGGGAAGTATTTTTCAATAAAAAGGTGTTTCATGTCTTCCCAGCCCCTAATTGGTGAATTGACATAGTATAACCAATATTTTTCAGTGTCTTCTAATGAAAATGGTAATTCCCTAAGCTTCACTTGTTCATCATCCACATTATCAGGTTTTAAGGTTGAACACACAGTATGAAATTATTTTATGTGCTTATGAGGTTCTTATCCAGGTAATCCGTGAAATCTTGGTTATAAATAGATTAGACCAGATTTTAGTTCAAAATTTGGGGCCTCGCCTTGAATTTTAATGTAAGTGGGTTGGATATCAACATCAAGAGAGGTTGATTCTTTTAATGTTCGATTATTTTCATCCATGTTATTGAATATTATTTCAGGTTCTAATTTGGTTCCAGAAGGAGAAGGGTTTAGAAGAGTCTCGAGTGGTGTGTCCACCTTCAAAAGGGGGTCTTGTGCATCTCAGTGTCGCTGACATAGGATCCTCTCTGGTTCGGGTTCGAAAGGTGGTAAGTCTCCTGAAGTAGAACACGACATGCACAGAACCTACACAAGATATGGATCATAACACAAGAAGAAATAAAAAGGTAGAAAAAAACAAACAAATATTCACAAAATTTACAACTACTTTATCAAAAACACGCACTAAAAACCAAAGCGCTCCCTGGCAACAGTGCCAAAATTTGTTTGTGCTATCATAACACGTAAAATTGATTATGTTTTTGAGGATGATATATAGTCTAGGGTAGACCCTAGGTTATCTCCCAAGGAGCGTTGGTAGGTTTAGTGTGTGTGTTCTTAATAAAAGGGACTAAAAGGGGGGTATTTCTTGAAAATAGTTTAAAGAAAATGAAATGATTTAAAGAGTTTTGTAACACCCCGAGCTTCCATGATACACTTCTCATTCAATAATGTAATAGCTTGCATTGTACGCAACATCGAGTTCTAACACACTGCAACTAATCAAAGTAGCCGTTATGAATAGTAATAACCACTTTTTAAATTTTTAGAAATTTTGTATTTCAAAATGGACTTCATTTTTGTATTCGTAATATTGAAATTATCCAAAGTTGAAATTTTTGTAATTTTCTGAGAACTTCCAATTTTTATGAATAGTGAAAAATACTCAAAACAACTTTTTTAATAAAAAAAATTTATAGTGATAAGTTATACTATTGAGTGGTTTTAAAGTATAATTAGAATATATTTTTACCATTTTATCCAATGGTGGTCATTAGAATTAATTTAACATTGAAATTGGACATAAACAATTGCCAGTCTTTTGATATAATTTGTTTCTTAAAAACACGCTATTTGTCGTAACAGCGGGAATTAATTATAAAATTAATTAATGAAACTTATATGTTTGGAATTTATTAAAATAGACATCATTTTTGAATTCGGAATATCAATTATAGCTTAGGGTGAAATTTTGGCCTTATTCTGAAAAACATCAATTTTTGATGAATAGTGAAACCACTAAGTGGTAGTTAAATAACTGATTTTTCGTTTAAATGAAATATTACCACTTCTATGATTTGATTTTCAAAAATCTGACATACATGGTTGTCATTAAGAAGTAAAATGTGGTTCAATGAGATTAAAATAATTTTTTGGTGAATAGTAACTTTTAAGTTCTTAATCGCGATTAGAGGTATTTAGTGTAGTTTAAGGTAAAAATAATGTTTTAATAATATGAGATGAGCTTGAAATTTGTCCTACTCATATTGGATGAGTCATGGCCGACCAAGAAAACCAATGGGTCAACTTGGGGACCCCATGGAGCCACTTTGGTTGGAAAATGACATTAATATATATTTATTTAATGTTAAAATTAAATTGACACAAACATGAGTTGTTTTACTAAAACAGTTTTTAAGTGGGGATACACAAGTCCAAATTTTGATTATAAATATTAATTAGAAAGATAAAAAGATTTCCTACATCATGGTATTTGTTTTATAATTTTTAGACATTAAATAAATTAAATTATTTATGACATCATTATGATGCAGCGATGACCTCATTATTTAACGATTTTAATAAAATGAAAAGATAATGAAATCTACAAGGCTTACACTTGTCCAAAGACTATTGGATGGGTATATTTATAACCCTTATCACCTTAGTCACGAATTATATGAGTGTGGGACCTTTAGAAACCGAAAAGCATTGTATAATTGAATAACATTTCATTACATTCCAAAAGTGCCCCTCCTCTCCACTTATAAAAGGCCCCCACCTCTACCACCTCATTCACACTTTCAAGCCATTTGGCTCGTCCAACCTCTGCCCAAATACTCTACCAACATTCCTACCTTACTCCTAGAAGCCTCACTTTGGGCAGAACTCTTCCCAGGGAAGCCTTTGACTCAAATCAAAAAGAGTTACCCGATTTTGAGGTAATGTCTTCTCTAATGTTGTTTTGTTTTATTTTTCTTCTCCAACCCCCTAAACTCTTTTTATTCATTTCTTTTGTAACAAAACCAGTATCCTAAATATACTAGGATGTTGTTATAAGAAGTATTCGAGATACACTTACACACACCTACATCTAATGGTTAAAGAACATACGGTTTCTGTGGATGGCGAATTTCTGCCTCACGAAACGATGATTGTTCAACACTCATATAACACCTTCAAAGGTGGACATTAAGATGTAACTATTTTTATATATGATATATAATATGTTTTTGTTTTACTTATGCTTCTGTATTTCTCATTTATGGCATACTTTATGATTTCCATTATGGGTAAAACGCGATAATTTCATTTTAGGAAGTGCGGACTACCGCCCCCTCAAAGTGATTTGAATCGTTAATGCCATATGTGGGATGTATAAAGGATGGAGTAAATGGTATTATACACTATATTATAATGGAATTATATTATACATTTATATCATTATTATTTCATTCCATTAAATATGAAATTGAAATGAAAGTAGCGTTCATGCGTACGTACGACTTACCGTCTCCATGAACGGTGCATTTCATTTCTTACCTCTAAATGTTACGTAATATTATAAATGAATGTATATACTGGATATATAAGATATATATGAAATCTAAATCATGAATATAATTCTGGAGTTAATGGATATTCTACCACATAAACAACTTGTAATTATAAGAAGTTTATTGTTGACTCAAGTTACCAAAGATCGACAAAACGATCGTTATTAACTTGAATAATTACATAATATTCATAACATTGTAATAAGTGATATAAAAAGGATAATGAAATTTAAAATGGTTCTTAATAAGGTATATATTAACTCTAGTTTATTATTCAGGAGGTTAAATAATGGTTGAGTCAAGTCAGACACGAGGAAAGGGAACTTCTTAACCCAACTTCCATTTTTTGGGTTAATCTCCTACTTTCAAATTATGTCATGATATTATTATGTATTATTTTGTATTTTTACTTTCTTTATGTGTACCTATAGTGAATACACATAATAGATATATTTTATTTTAAAAATGATCTTTTTAAGGACTTCATCTCAGTCTCCTTTCATTGAGGCATATTTAGTTTTATACACAACATTCTTTTATACGGTGTGTAAACCCCTTTGACTTTTACGTTTATTCAGAAGGAATATTTTTTATACGAAGCGTTTTTCTAAACGACAAAAGGGAATGTTTTTTTCCATACTTATGCGGCGACAACGACTTCTGCACCGCCGTGACCATTATTTGAGTTTCGGCTTCCTCTACAAGCCATCATTTTTTTTAATGAAAAATAAATACAAAGTTTTAACTTTCTTTTATTTTGGTATTGAAAATGGTTTTGAAAGCGTTTTTATTATATCAATGTGTTGTATTGATATCTTGTGATTGAAATGTGGAAAAGTTATGTTTCCTTTATGCATGTTTTATGTGATACTATTATGTTATGGTTTATGATATGTTTAAACCTATTCATATGAGGAATGTATTGGACTTAATAAGTGACGAGTGGAGCCCGCTATAGATCCTCGATGCATCGGTCGGTCTCATGAGACAACTAGACGTGTAATTGGCCGAGGCCCTTTCCCAATTTGATTTATGGTTTTGGCCGAGGCCTTAATCATTTTAGACGTCTTGGCCGAGGCCTTGACAAAATGTTTCAGAATGTCCGGCATTATACATTCCCTCATTATGAAAGTGGTTATTGATATTTCATGTGATTATTCGACCAGTAGAATATCCATGTGAAGATGTGAATGGGATTATCTCATTTTACTTTTGCCATATTATGTTGATGTTCAAGTTTAAAAGGCTTTTGTTTTAGTTATACATTGCCTTAAAATTTTTATGTTTATTTATGAAAGCTTCCGCAATATTGTTATCCTTACTGAGCATCTGAGCTCACCCCTTTCAATGTTTTAATATTTTCCAGGATGTGAAGAAGTATTTTGTGAATGACCTACAGGGATAGTCCAAAGATGATAGAAGTGTAGACTATGGAGACTTTTTTATTAGTTTTTCACTTTATGATGTAATATAAGACTTATGAATGTATCTAGTGTTTCCAAGGCTACTAAACTAATCGGTCTTTAGAGACTTGATCTTTTGTGATCATGCCAATGTTACGAAGTAATGCACCGACTCTGGGTAGCTGGGGTCGGGGCATTACAGTTGGTATCAGAGGCAGTTTAGTACTAACCTTGGAAGCTAGATTTAGATAAACTCTGATTAGAGTACATAGCCCAAAGATAGAATTTGAGGATTAGTATAGATGAACTTCCTAGAAATTTGTTATTGTAGAGATTTTTTGAGTTTTCCGAGCAATACATCCCTGTCTGGATACGAGCAGGTAGAGGCGGCTCTGGCACAGATGTACCTAGGGGTAAAACCCAAAAACATGGCTTTGATCTAGACTTGAACGGGAACTGGTGCACGACAACGGGCCTTGCTGCACTCTTGGTTACGACACTTCTGGGGGATATGCTTAGGATAATTCTCATTTTATTTACAAACCACTATGAAGGGTTATGAGTATATACTTCCTCAAAGAAAACATTTCTTTTTATGATTATGGATTATATCCATAAATAGTTCAATTTATGTAAAGTGTTTTACAAGTATGGAATTATGTATTTTGATTCATAAACTAATCTAGTTTATGACATTATTTAGAAATGGCGCCTAGTAGAAGGAATGGAAACCGTATCAATGCACGAACTCCGTGTAGGGATTTCCCTCCTGCTCAAGATAATTATAGTGGGGCTGGTGATGCAACCGGTGCCGATCAACTTCTCACCGTACTGGGACAACTCACGCAGGTTATGAATAATAATCTTACTCGTATGGAGCACCCTGATCCGCAACGTGGAGGATCAATGCTAGACCGTTTCATGAGGCAACAACCACCAACCTTCAATGGGAGTACAAATCCTATAGTAGCTGAGCAATGGATAAATTCCTTAGAGAAAATATTCCATGCCTTGGGGAGTAGTGAAAGGGAGAAGGTTGTCATGGCAGTTTACCGCCTCACTGGAGATGCCGATCAGTGGTGGTCGCTGATTCAAAACACAAAGAAAGATGATGACGTATCGAATATGGAATGGAGGGAGTTCAAAGAGCTTTTCTTAGAAAAATACTTTTCTTGTGACCATCGAGCAGATATGGAAAGGCAATTTCTGAGTTTGAGGCAGAAGGAGGATGAGAATTTCTCAAAGTATGAGGATAACTTTACAAGGTTAGTGAGGCATGCTGCTGATTATATACGTAACCCAAGGAGTAAGATTGATCGTTTCTTTGATGGGTTAAAACCATTTCTCCGTCGAGCTTTAGTATCACAATCCTTCTCATCATATGAAGATATTGTCTCGTGTTCTATCAAGACAGAAAATGAATTCTCTAAGTCTTATGACAACAAAGTAAAGAAAGAGAAGAAGAGAACGGTGGAACAAGAGACAGATAAAGGGAAAAAGGGAAAGAAGGATTTTCCAGTATGTGATAATTGTGGGAAGAATCACCCTGGTACTTTCCTAAAAGGAATGGGTGTTTGTTATAAATGTGGAGAAAAGGGTCACCAGGCTCGTGATTTCATGGGAAAGAAAAAGGCTATCAAAGTTGAATGCTACAATTGTAGAGAAATGGGTCATTATGAAAATGAATGTCCTAAGCGTCAGGGAAACGTACCTCAGAAAAGGCCAAGGGATCAAGGACAATCTTATGCTGTTACTACAGTTGAAGCAGAATAACTAATGTATTGGTGTTTTTGGACTCATGGATTATATTCTGGTTATTAGAATAATGTGATCTATATATAAGGATTGTACTGCAGTACTTGTTGATTTCAGTAAGGTTTTAATATGTTGAAGGTAATTATATTTTTAGTATGTGACAATAAGAGAAACTTTACTTTGTTTGGGGAATCTGATAAATTGATTTTAGAATTAAGAGACCTTTTAGAGAAAGTCTGGACAGAGGTATTTTGGATAACTATAAAGGTTGGAGTGGATTAAGTTGATCTTTGGATAGTATTGTTTAAGGTTAAAAAATATATGAAGACTATTTTTGGAATATTATGATACTATAGTTTTAGGAAAAGGACAACCTGCAGGGTGGGGCATAACCTGTCGCGTCGGACAAAGCTGCAGGAATCGAACCCACAATCATAGTGCGACACGCCTTCATTTCCTACCACTAGCCTACAGGAAGTCCCTGGTTATTACAAAATAATTTTACTAATCTAAATGGTATGTGTTAACATATGGAACCTTATATAATTAGGATAAATAGAATATTTTTGAGTTCCATTACCATTTGGAGTAAAAGTTGGGTTTGTGGTAAAAATTTATTAACGAATGAATGTATACATAACAAGTATGTATATTCCCTTACGTTCTTAGTAAATCTCCTAAATAAATTCCTCAACATTATAAAAGGTAACATAAAACAAAAATGTTGTCGGTTAACTTTTCCAACTGGGGATTCAATGACCGTTTAACCAATCACAAGTTTGTGATTTTCTTGTGGTTAAACTTTCTCCTAATCCTGTTTTCTATAACTCTCCATCAGACCTTGATGGTTTGTTTTTCTTCCATATCCATATTTTCATAGAATCCTAGAATGGGCTATATCGGGTGACCTTTGTACTTATCTTGATTTCTTTTAATGTTATATATTTATTAACCTTATTTCCGATGTGGGTTTTCCTCAAAGGTAATTTCTCTTTTCAACCTTTTATTTACAAAGAAAAATTTCAAATTGCGAGGATGCAATTTATTGAAGGAGGGGAGAATGTAACACCCCGAGCTTCCATGATACGCTTCTCATTCAATAATGTAATAGCTTGGATTGTACGCAACATCGAGTTCTAACACACTGCAACTAATCAAAGTAGCCGTTATGAATAGTAATAACCACTTTTTAAATTTTTAGAAATTTTATATTTCAAAATGGACTTCATTTTTGTATTCGTAATATCGAAATTATCCAAAGTTGAATATTTTGTAATTTTCTGAGAACTTCCAATTTTTATGAATAGTGAAAAATACTCAAAACAACTTTTTTAATAAAAATAATTTATAGTTAAAAGTTATACTATTGAGTGGTTTTAAAGTATAATTAGAATATATTTTTACCATTTTATCCAATGGTGTTCATTAGAATTAATTTAACATTGAAATTGGACATAAACAATTGTCAATCTTTTGATATAAATTGTTTCTTAAAATCACGCTATTTGTCGTAACAGCGGGAATTAATTATAAAATTAATTAATGCAACTTATATGTTTGGAATTTTTTAAAATAGACATCATTTTTGAATTCGGAATATCAATTATAGCTTAGGGTGAAATTTTGGCCTTATTCTGAAAAACTTCAATTTTTGATGAATAGTGAAACCACTAAGTGGTAGTTAAATAACTGATTTTTCGTTTAAATGAAATATTACCACTTCTGTGATTTGATTTTCAAAAATCCGACATACATAGTTGTCATTAAGAAGTAAAATGTGGTTCAATGAGATTAAAATAATTTTTTGGTGAATAGTAACTTTTAAGTTCTTAATCGCGATTAGAGGTAATTAGTGTAGTTTAAGGTAAAAATAATGTTTTAATAATATGAGATGAGCTTGACATTTGTCCTACTCATATTGGATGAGTCATGGCCGACCAAGACAACCCATGGGTCAACTTGGGGACCCCATGGAGCCACTTTGGTTGGAAAATGACATTAATATATATTTATTTAATGTTAAAATTAAATTGACACAAACATGAGTTGTTTTACTAAAACAGTTTTTAAGTGGGGTTACACAAGTCCAAATTTTGATTATAAATATTAATTAGAAAGATAGAATATTTCCTACATCATGGTATTTTTTTTATAATTTTTAGACATTAAATAAATTAAATTATTTATGACATCATTATGATGAAGCGATGACCTCATTATTTAACAATTTTAATAAAATGAAAAGATAATGAAAAATCCAAGGCTTACACTTGTCCAAAGACTATTGGATGGGTATATTTCGAACCCTTATCACCTTAGACACGAATTATATAAGTGTGGGACCTTTAGAAACCGAAAAGCATTGTATAATTGAATAACATTTCCTTACTTTCCAAAAGTGCCCCTCCTCTCCACTTATAAAAGGCCCCCACCTCTACCACCTCATTCACACTTTCAAGCCATTTGGCTCGGCCAACCTCTGCCCAAATACTCTCCCAACATTCCTCCCTTACTCCTAGAAGCCTCACTTTGGGCAGAACTCTTCCCAAGGAAGCCTTTGGCTCAAATCAAAAAGAGTTACCTGATTTTGAGGTAATGTCTTCTCTAATGTTGTTTTGTTTTATTTTTCTTCTCCAACCCCCTAAACTCTTTTTATTCATTTTTTTGTAACAACACCAGTATCCTCAATATAATAGGATGTTGTTATAAGAAGTATTCGAGCTACACTTACACACACCTACATCTAATGGTTAAAGAACATACAGTTCATGTGGATGGCGAATTTCTGCCTCACGAAACGATGATTGTTCAACACTCATATAACACCTTCAAAGGTGGCCATTAAGATGTAACAATTTTTATATATGATATATAATATGTTTTTGTTTTACTTATGCTTCTGTATTTCTCATTTATGGCATACTTTATGATTTCCATTATGGGTAAAACGCGATAATTTCATTTTAGGAAGTGCGGACTACCGCCCCCTCAAAGTGATTTGAATCGTTAATGCCATATGTGGGATGTATAAAGGATGGAGTAAATGGTATTATACACTATATTATACTGGAATTATATTATACATTTATATCATTATGATTTCGTTCCATTAAATATGAAATTGAAATGAAAGTAGCGTTCATGCGTACGTACGGCTTACCGTCTCCATGAACGGTGCATTTCATTTCTTACCTCTAAATGTTACCTAATATTATAAATGAATGTATATACTGGATATATAAGATATATATGACATCTAAATCATGAATATAATTCTGTAGATAATGGATATTCCACCAATAAACAACTTGTAATTATAAGAAGTTTATTGTTGACTCAAGTTACCAAAGATCGACAAAACGATCGTTATTAACTTGAATAATTACATAATATTCATAACATTGTAATAAGTGATATAAAAAGGATAATGAAATTTAAAATCGTTCTTAATAAGGTAGATATTAACTCTAGTTTATCATTCAGAAGGTTAAAGAACGGTTGAGTCAAGTCAGACACGAGGTAAGGGAACTTCTTAACCCAACTTCCATTCTTTGGGTTAATCTCCTACTTTCAAATTATGTCATGATATTATTATGTATTATTTTGTATTTTTACTTTCTTTATGTGTACCTATAGTGAATACACATAATAGATATATTTTATTTTAAAAATGATCTTTTTAAGGACTTCGTCTCAGTCTCCTTTCATTGAGGCATATTTAGTTTTATACACAACTTTCTTTTATACGGTGTATAAACCCCTTTGTCTTTTACGTTTATTCAGAAGGAATATTTTTTATACGAAGCGTTTTTCTAAATGACAAAAGGGAATGTTTTTTTCCGTACTTATGCAGCGACAACGACTTCTCCGCCGCCGTGACCATTATTTGATTTTCGGCTTCCTCTACAAGCCATCATTTTTTTTAATGAAAAATAAATACAATGTTTTAAATTTCTTTTATTTTGGTATTGAAAATGGTATTGAAAGCGTTTTTATTATATCAATGTGTTGTATTGATATCTTGTGATTGAAATGTGGAAAAGTTATGTTTCCTTTATGCATGTTTTATGTGATACTATTATGTTATGGTTTATGATATGTTTAAACCTATTCATATGAGGAATGTATTGGACTTAATAAGTGACGGGTGGAGCCCGCTATAGCTCCTCGATGCATCGGTAGGTCTCATGAGACAACTAGACGTGGAATTGGCCGAGGCCCTTTCCCAATTTGATTTATGGTTTTGGCCGAGGCCTTAATCATTTTAGACATCTTGGCCGAGGCCTTGACAAAATGTTTCAGAATGTCCGGCATTATACATTCCCTCATTATGAAAGTGGTTATTGATATTTCATGTGATTATTCGACCAGTAGAATATCCATGTGAAGATGTGAATGGGATTATCTCATTTTACTTTTTCCATATTATGTTTATGATCAAGTTTAAAAGGCTTTTGTTTTAGTTATACATTGCCTTAAAATTTTTATGTTTATTTATGAAAGCTTCCGCAATATTGTTATCCTTACTGAGCATCTGAGCTCACCCCTTTCAATGTTTTAATATTTTCCAGGATGTGAAGAAGTATTTTATGAATGACCTACAGGGATAGTCCGAAGAGGATAGAAGTGTAGACTATGGAGACTTTTTTATTAGTTTTTCACTTTATGATGTAATGTAAGACTTATGAATGTATCTAGTGTTTCCAAGGCTACTAAACTAATCGGTCTTTCGAGACGTGATCTTTTTTGATCATGCCAATGTTATGAAGTAATGCACCGACTCTGGGTAGCTGGGGTCGGGGCATTACAAGTTTAAAAAATGAAAAATAAAAGAGGTGTTTTAAAATTATGAGATAAAGGAGATCATTTCATGTTCACTACACAACTTCGATAGTTCATTGTTCTGAAAATATTGACATGGTTTTGTTTGATTCTTTGGTTGAAGGTTGTCAAGATCTTGATTCCCCTCTTGCCTCTTAGAATGTTGCTCAATGCACCAACCCTTGAAAAAACAGTCATGTTGTCAAGGTTTGGGTCTCAATAAGAGAGTTAAGGCTACCAAAAAATACTTAAATCTTACGTATGTGTGATATTAATATGGTTCTTGTCCTGTCCTATCAGAACAAACCAAGATCCCCACTTGGAATATCAACCCAATCGGTGTTGAGATAAAAAGTGTTTCACTTAAATTAAACCACACAAATGCATTCAGAAGAGAAGAGGATAGAGACTAATCATAAGTGAAATATTTAACACAAATATTATACAAAACTAGTGGAAGAAAAAGTGCTGGAACTCCCTCCCAAGTAAGTGTAGCTCCCTCGAAATGATCTCCCACCGTTTAGCTCACCATCGTGAGGAGGAGGAGGATTGAGTGAAACTGCTTCTTCATCCTTGATCCCCCTATGAGGATAGGGGACTCCAAAACATCATGGATGATGAGAGTAATCCATTTGCTCTCCAAAATACCAGAGATTTTCCTCCTGGCCGAACATACAAATGAGGAGCCCAAGGTGCCCTTTTATAGGAAATGTGGGAGGTGGTTTTGGGCACACATATTTTCATAAACCACTTGCCACATTGTTTTAGCCTACCAGACAGTCTTAAAACGTTTTGTGGAAAACTAAAATTTTGTATCCCCACATCTTGAATATCTCTACTGAATGTTGGAAATAATTTCAACAAGTGGAACGCGTGATATGGACAGATCAAAGCACACAACTTTTGACCTCGAGTAGATTGGGTGTGCTGGACAGATCAAGTCGGCTGGGCCCCTTAATGGCTGAATATCTCTTGGGTTATTAAATTAAAGTTGTATCCCAATGAGTTTTGGATAATCCCACAAAATATCAGTCCATTTGGATTCACGTTGGAGTAACAGAATGAATTTGAGGCCACTGAACTTCTTGGATCCTACGTAGTTTGGCCCATTTTTCAAGGACTTCATCATGGGCCCTCCAAATCACCTCCACATACATAGTAATTTTCAAAACAAGTATCATTGCCTTATTTAAAAGTGATAAAAACAAAATTATTTAATCAAACATGAAGCATAATTTGATAATATTTTTATAATTTTTAATACAAAATATGTTTAGCACAACGGTGTAAGGGTGAAAATGAAATAGTGAATCGTGGTACGATCAAATATATACTTTAAACTTTTTTGATCGGTATATATTTCACACTTTACTACATAAAAATGATGCCTCAAAAATTTTAATGCATAAAAAACAGTATCTAATTCCAAATCATGTTTAAGGTAATTTACTTCATTGGTTTTTAACTGACGTGAAGCATAAGAAATTACCAGATCATTCTGCATTAGGACGCAACCAATTCCTTTCAATGAAGCATCATTGTAGATAACAAACTCCCCATTCTTGGAAGGTAGTGCCAAAACTGGAGCATTCACCAATCTTCTTTTCAGTTCCTAAAAACAATCATCACATTCTTTTGTCTAGATAAACTTAACACCCTTCCGAGTTAGCTTAGTCATTGGACTAGATAACCGGGAAGAATTTCTAACAAACCTTCTGTAATAGCCTACCAAACCAAGGAAGGTTCGAATCTCAGTTAAATTTGTGGGTCTTGGCCATTCTTCAACAAACATTGTTTTTATAGGATCAACATTTATCCCATCTTTAGAAACAATGTGACCAAGAAAGAAATTTTTTGCAACCAAAACTCACAGTTGCTAAATTTCCCATACAATTTCTTTTCTTTTAAGGTTTGAAAAATAACTCTTAAATTTCTTTCATGATCTTATTTAATTTAATAAAACACCAAAATATCATCAATGAAAACAACCACAAACTTATCCAAGAACTCATGGAAAATTTTATTCATAATCTCCATGAATACAGCAGGTGCATTGGATATCCCAAAAGGAATTACTACAAATTCATAATGGCCATATCTTGTTCGAAACGTGGTCTTTGGAATATCTTATTCCTTTACCTTCAACTGATGGTACCCCAATCTCAGGTCAATCTTTGAAAAAAACTAAGATCCCTGGAGCTGATCAAACAAATGATCGATATGAGGAAAAGGATATTTGTTCTTAACAGTGATGTTATTCAAGGCTCTATGAACAATGAAAAGTCTCATAGAACCATCTTTCTTTTTAACAAATAAAACAAGGGCACCCCATGGTGATGTGCTAGGTCGAATGAATCCATTCTCTAATAAATCTCGCAATTGCTCCTTCAACTTTAAAAGTTCAATTTGAGCCATTCGATAAGGGGGTTTTGAAATTGGCTTAGCATCAGGAACTAAGTCAACAGTAAATTCAACTTTTTGATCTGGTATTATTCCAAGAAACTCATCAGGAAAAACATCAGGGTACTCATTTACCACTGGCACATCATTAATTTGAATAGTTAATTTGTTTTCAACAATATGTGCATGGTAACATTCATTTCCATATTTTACAAGTTTCACAGCCTCTTGATATGTTATCAACAGTAAGGGTTCATTCTTGTACACAAACTGAAAATATTTCTGAAAGAAAAACTACATTAGCTCTACAGTCAATCTTATCATGGTAAATAGAGAGCTAATCCATACCCATGATATCATCAGACTCTACTAGAGGTAAAACAATAAGATTTGCAAGTAGGTTCCTTCCACGGATAAGGATAAGAAGATTCTTATAAATTATTTTTTCCTCAACATTTCCCCCAGGTGTTTTACCACAATTTCAGGAGTCTTTTCTAGAGATGGTATTCCCATTTTACTAGAAACGTTTTCAGAGATGAAAGAATGTGTAGACCCTGAATCAAAAAACACACTAAAATAATATGAAAAAACAATCAATGTACCAGATACATCTTCATTTGATTTCCCAACATCTATTGAAGTATTTGCAAAGGATTTCACCACCCATTTCTGCTTGTAGTCTAACTGCCTCCAATCACTAAAGATCTTTGTCAGACACTCGTTTGCATAGTGACCTATCTCATTGGACTTAAAACATTTCACTAACTGTAAATCAAATTTGGGCTTACCATCACCTTGATCTTTATCGGTGCAATCACGAGCCTTATGTCCCATATTAACACATCGGTAGCACTTTCCAAGAATTCAGAAGACATTCACCAGCATGCCTTTTACCACATTGATCACAAACTGGAAACATAGTTTTCCTACCATCAGACATTTTTTAAAAATTCTTTCCTTTTCCCTGCTACCTCGGTCACTTCTTCTGTTGGATGTTATAGAACACTTGATCATCGGAATACACCAGTTCCACCTTCTTAGTACATCGAACAATATTTTCATAACTCTTGAACTCGCAAGAAGCTAAAGCCCTTCGATATTTTGGCTTTAATCCTGAGTAAAGATGATTGATTTTACTATCAAGGTTTCAGATAAAATTTGGAGCATACCTTGCCAATCGAGTGAACCTTTCTTCATAGGCATCCACTGTGTCTTCCTCTTGCCTCAATTCCAGGAATTGTTTTTCCATCCTAAGTCAAACAGCCTTAGGAAAATACTTATCAAGAATCATACCTTTGAATTCATCCCAGTCGAGAGCATCAATCTAATCAGCGTCCCTGATATTTTTCACCATCGACCACCACTGATGTTCTTCTCCCTCTAAATGGTAAATAACAACACTAACCTTTTTATTGTCTAAACACCCCATGAAATCGAAATTATTTTCCAGTGCATTAATCAACCCTTCAGCTAGCACAAGGTCAGATGATCCCTTGAATGATGGGGGATGTTGTCTCATGATATGTTCCACCACTGACATGTTCCTCTACGGTTGATCTGGATGATCTCATGCATGGATACCACCACCATTTATCGCTTGAGTCAACTACACCATTACTGCAACAAACTATTCAATTCCAATTGTGACCATCCCAGGATTTTGATTCGAAAGGTCATTTCCTTCTGTATGCCTTACTAGCACTGCTTCCCTGTTTCCTCTACAGAAAACCATTCTGAACAAACATGTCTTAGATGAAGCAACTTGGTAATCTTCAAATGCTATATCATTTCAATTGGACCATAAAATATATTTTTGGATAATCATTTAATAAAATTATAACTCCTAATGTTATCTAAACCGACTTTTGATACCAACTATATGGCCCGAGCCATAAACATTACGTAATCTTGAGTTATTACAAGATTACACATTGAGGATATTTTCAGGTTTAGTGTATTATTGAATTAGATCATAAAACATTCATTACATTCCACATTTAAACAAAGTGGTTATATAAATGATAGTATTAATTTTCCCATCAATGGAAACATATTTAAAATAAAACATTGATTATTTCTTGACACGTCCTTGACACTATCATCATATCATGTACCTTTACTTTGACCTGTGAAAAAAGATTTGAAAAACATGGGATGAGCATAAAAATATCAGTAAGGGATATAAAAATATGGAAAGGAAACATGAGTACATATATACATAAGAATCAACGAAATCATTATTTACCCATAAAACATAATCACATTAATATACCTCATAAAATCATGAATAAATAATAGAAATAATAAGACATAAAGGTAACTTGAGGCATTCATAACATTCTTACATAGGGATTAACCCTCTTGGTTAAGTTTGGAATACCCATCACAGTATATTCCCTAAATCTATTCGGAGAAACCTTAATGTTTAACTACTTCTCGTTACCCAATGCATTGGAGAGCTATATCAGGCTCACCCGCCCTTAGTTTATCACGAAACCACCCATCTTCATAACAATTCCAAAGAACCATAACATAATCATATCACATAAAACATGCGTAAAAAGAAAACATAACATTTCCACATTTCAATCACAAGATATAAATAGAACACATTGATACAATAAAAACATTATGGAAACCATTTTCAATACCAAAACAAAATAAAAGTAAAACATGGTATTTATTTTTCATTTTAAAAGAAGTAATGTCTTGTAGTGGAATCCAAAACTCAAATAATGGTCACGACGGCGGAGAAGTCGTTGTCGCCGCATACGTACGACAAAAAAATATATTCCATTTTGTCAATTAGTAAATGATTCATATAAAATAGATTCCTTTTGAATAAATTTAAAATTCAAAGGGTTTTATACACCGTATAAAAGAAAGTTGTGTATAAAATATGCCTCAATGAAAGGAGATTGAGACGAAGTCCCTTACCTCAGGTCCGACTTGACTCGATCGTTCTTTAACCTCCTGAATAACAAACATGAGTTAATTTATACTTTCTTAATAACCTTTTTCAAGTTCATTATTCATTTCATATCACTTATTACTGTGTAATAAACACTATGTAATTATTTAAGTTAATAATGGTCGTTTTGTCGATCATTGCTACTTGAGTCAAAAACAAATTTTTTATAATTACAAGTTTGTTCATGGGGTAAAATATCAATTATATCCTGAATTATATTAATTATGTAGATATCATATATATCATATATATATATTATATACATGCATTTATAATATTACATAACATTTAGAGGTAAGAAATGAAATGCACCGTTCATGGAGACGATAAGCCGTACGTACGGATGAACGCTACATCCATTTCAATTTCATATTTAATGGAATTAAAACATAATTATACATAATAGTATTATAATTCCAGTATGGTATCATATATAATATAATTAAATCTATCCTTTATACATACCACATATAGTATTAACGAATCAAATCACTTTGAGGGGGCAGTAGTCCGCACTTCCTAAAATGAAGATATCACCTTTACCCATAATGGAAACCATAAAGGTATGTGATAAATGAAAAATATAGAAGCTTAAGGAAAACATAAACATATTATATATCATATATAAATATATTGACATCTTAATGGGGACCATATAAGGTGTAAAAACAATATTGAACAATCATCGTTTCGTGAGGCAGAAATTCACCATCCACAGAAACAATATGTTCTTTAACCATTAGATGTAGGTGTGTGTAAGTGTAGCTAGAATAAGTCTTATAAAAAAATCATATTATATTGAAGATACTGGATTTGTTACAAAAGAAATGAATAAAAATATTTTAGGGGGTTGGAGAAGCAAAATAAAAAAAAGAACACAAGTGAAGACATTACCTTAAAATCGGGTAACTCCCTTTGGTTTGAACCAAAAGGGTTTCTTGATGAGCTTTATGCCTAAGGTAAGGCATCTAGGATGAGGATAGGGATGTGGAGAGACAAAATGATCATATAGTGGCCGATCCAAAGGCTTGAGAGGTGTGGGTAAGGAGGTAGAGGTGGGGGCCTTTTATAAGAGGAGAGGATGGGCACTCTTGGAAAGGTATAAAATGTTACTTTATTTTCAAATGTGTTTCGGATTTTAAAGGTCCCAAATTAATGTATTTCTAGGATAAGGTGATAAGAGTTCGAAATCCACCCATCCAATAGGTTTTTGACATGCTTAGGTCTTAGATTTTACATTATATTTTCATTTTAATTAAATCGTTAAATAATGAGGTAATCACTGCATCATCAAAATGTCATAAATAATTTAATTTATTTAATGTCTAAAAATTATAAAAAAACTACTATGGTGTAGGAAATACTTTTAGATTTCAAATTACTATTTATATTAAAAAATATGACCTGTATAACCCCATGTAAAAATTTGTTTTAGTAAAACAATAAATGTTTGTATCATTTTTACTTTTACTTTAAATAAAAGGCATTATTGTCATTATCGTACCCAAGGGGCTTAATGGGGTCCCAAAAACCGACACATGGGTTGTGCTTGTTGTCCAGGACTCATCCAATAGGGTTATGAAAAGTTTCAAGATATTTTCATTTTATTATAATGTCATTTTTACCTTAAATCACACTAATTACCTATAATCGCGATTAATAAAACTTAAAATTTACTTTTCATCAAAAATAATTTTCGTCCCATTGAACAAAATTTTACTTAATAATGAAAATAATTTATATTTTATTTTTTAAATTAAAATCATAGAAGTGGTAATGTTCCATTTAAAGGAAAAATCAGTTTTTGGAACTACCACTTCGTGGTTTCACTATTCATAAAAAATTAAGGTTTTTAAGAGAAATAACAAAAATTCACCCTAAGCTATATTTGAGATTCTGAATTAAAAAATGATGTCTATTTTATCAAATTTATGACATAGAAGTTTCATTAATTAATTTTATAATTTAATCCCGCTATCAAATCAAATAGCGTGTTTTTAAGAAACAATATCTATCAAAAGATTGACACTTGTTTATGTCCAACATCAAAGTGATATTAATTCCAATGACCACCATTGGATTAAAGGGTAAAAGTATATTCTAATTTCACTTTCAAACCAATTAAAATGATAATATAACTATATAAATAAAATAGATTAAAAAGTGGTTTTGAATTAAAATACAACACTTTTCACTATTCTTTAAAAATTTAACATTATCAGAAAAATACTAGAAATTTATCCAAATTAAATTTAAATGTCACAATCATAAATAATAAGTTTATTTTGACAAATATAGATTATAAAATTGTCAAAAGTTTCATTTAAAAACGGTTCGCCATCAAAATGAGGTAAAATAATCTTTTAAAAATATTAGAGTATTCCATGCTTAAGATTGGATTTATTCTAATTTTTAGCCACTAAAACACTATCAAATTCATAAATAAACCTAGATAAGAATACCTATTATTAATTACTTACTTGGGATGTTACATTCACCTCCCCTGAATTTTAAATGGAAAGACTTCTTCTCACTTACTCACACCTATCTAGTCTTTTTGATAGACCAAATCCTAAAAATAATTCTCCCCAAAATTATTATCCATATTAAATATATATTTTTTTTTCAAAATACCAACCCATGTGTGTAGGAACCTGGATCTTCATTTCAGGTATGTTTTTCCTTTTCTGGTCATTTTTGAGAAAAAGAGGAAAATCTAGAAATTTTCAAAATACACGTAGTGTACATTATAAGTACACGTAGTGTACTTTGATGCCACGTAAGGTTGTGTGCTGGCCGTGTTCGGGCCACACACATGGTGTGTAGGGGTGATGTGGAGGCCACTTAAATTGGAGTATAGAAAGGCTAAGTTACTCCGTATATCCCAGAAGTACAGGCTGTGTAGTTTCTTTTTTTTCATTAGAAGGACTGGGGTAGCACCTAATCGACAGAATTGTCTTCTTCTCAAGATTCTTTGACCTAGAGGATCCGTATAGCCGAAAAAATCCATAGAGCCCGAGAGGCTCAATCTGTTCTCTGAATCAACCGCCTTTGATTGCGTTATAACTGCATCGGTGAGCTCTTCCTTCTTTTTTAGTTTCATTCCATGTTTTCCCCTCTTTCTAGAGATATCTTGGGTTGAATCTTCTGTACGTTTTCATAGATCAATTCCATTCTAAGGAGAATCAAGCCTTGTGGTTCTTGTATATTGATCTCCTAGAACAAGTGTAGGAGGTTTGTGCCTTCCCATTCAGAGTCTTTGAGTTTTGTGTGCAAATTCCACCAATACCCATGATCGGGGTATTACGTGTTTACCTTTTGGACCCTGTTGTTTTCCTGCCGTGATTGTATGCTTGAGTAGAGGTAATTTGTTCATAGTTGTGGATAATTTCTATGCTTGTATGGTTTTCCCATTCCTTTGTTCTTCTTATGATATTTGGTTATTGTTAGCCTTTGGCCGTTATACCTGTTGTTCATGCCTTGTGATCGTAGGATAGAATGATATTCTTGATATGCTTGTTTCTATAGAATGGTTAGCCAAGTATCTCTATAGGTGTACATTGGACTTATAGCATTATTATAAAATGAATTGCACGAGACTGTGAGAACCTAGTGCTATAGACTATAAGTGATAGACTGAGTGAGCTTCCTAGAGATTCTTGGATATCATAGACTATAGGAGGGTAGACCGAGTGAGCTTCCTCAAAGAGTCTTGGACATTATAGACTACAGGGGATAAAATGCGTGCGTTTCCCAAAGATTATGGGATATTATAGACTATAAGAGGGTATACCAAGTGAGATTCCTCAGAGAGTCTTTACCATTTTTGAATTTCATTAAATCCTTTCCAGGATAGAGAAGGAATTGACCGAGTGAGCTTCCTTAGAGAGTCTATGATAGACCTGAGACTACAGGAGGAATTGACTGAGCGAGCTTCCTTAGAGAGTTTCTAGCCCTTGGGGCCATAAGTGGGGTAGACCATGTGATCTTCCTCAGAGAGTCCCTGACTACCCTAGACTATAAGGGGAATTGATCATGCGTGCTTGCCCAGAGAGTCTAATAATTTTCGTATGACCAAACCAGAGGGGTTAGTCTGAGTGCACTACCCAGAGGGTTGTTGGTAAATCATGGATAAGACTAGAGGAGTTCTTGTTGAGTTTTTCTACTTGCTTCACTGCATATTGTTGTTTTGTGGATTGATTACTGTTGTATATTGTCCTGCTACTGGTTACTATTTACTGCCTACTATTTACTATTACTGTTTACTGCTTATTATACTATAACCTGCCATATGCTCACTGACAGTTAGGCACAGATCATTGGGTGGTTTCCAAATGGGATTTAATCTTGCACCCTATTTGGACCATGCTTTTGGGCCCAAGCAGACTATGATGTTGTAGGTATAGACAAGGGAAAGCACCCTTCAACTTCTGGTACTTGATTGCTTTGGAGCAGGAGAGCATGGGGCCAAGACGAGGCTTGCGATGCTGAGGAGTTTCTTATATTTTTTACTTTTCTTTGTACCTTGGTTTAGTATTGTATTTAGCATTGTGACTTGTTTGGATGCATTCCTAGACATATGTATCATGAATCATTTCATATATACATGTGTGTTCCAGTTTTTTATTATTTTAGTATTCCGGTGATTATTGTTCTTGGATATTTACTGCTTCCGCTATTTTCCTACCTTATTTACATCCATTGTGTACTATACCAATAAGGTCATAGTTTTCCCACTATCACACCCAAGGACCTCACTGCTAGTCAGCAGCCTCTGGTGTTTGGGGAAATGCGCATGAGGCCATGTGACCAACCTGGTACGGGGTGGGGGGGGGGGGGGGGGGGGCTGGGTTGCGGTACATGCCAGACTTTTTCCATACAGAAGACCTATCAAGAGAAGGATCTAGACCCTTTCATAGTTCGAGGTACGATCATAGTAGCATCAGTTTTATCTTCATCCCTTTTGGATACTAGTGCTTCGTATAGTTTTGTCTCTATTGCTATTGTGGAGAGACTTGAGTTCTGTATCTTTTTGTCTGCCAACATGTTTACTCTAGATACACCGTTGGGGATGAGGATGTCCATCGTACGTTAGTGTAGAGAGTAACCTATTAAGGTTGGATGGTGTCACTTCTTATGGGACCTCTATGTCCTAGAGTTGATATGCTATGATGTCATTCTCCGTATGGAATGGTTATTTCCATTCCAAGAAGTCATCGATTTCTATCACCACAGGGTGAGTTTTATATCCCTAGAGGGTGGATATTTTCTTCATAGAGGCATGTGGGATGTCCAGGCAGGTAGAGCTGGACCAGGGCATCATGGCATTGGAGGAGTTACAGCCCAGAATTCCAGTCGTTACCTGGATGACTAGGAAACTTCCTAGTTAGACTTTCCTCTAGTGTTGGATTATTTCAGGGATGTATTTCCAGTGGACTTTTCAGGTTTTCCTCCGGAGTGTGAGGTAGAATTATAGATTGAGCTCGTGCCAGGAGCAGCACTGCTGTCCATTCCTCTTTATTGGATGGAAACACCTAAGTTGCAGGAGCTCAAGAATAAGTTGGAGGAGTTGCAAGAAAATGGTTTCATCTAACCCAGTACTTCTCCTAGGGGTTCGCCTGTCATTATTGTAAAGAAGGAAGACGAATCCCTTAGGATTTGTGTTGGTTATCAGAAGATGAACTAGTTGATGGTCAAGAACTGAGAACCCTTTTCTGAGGATCGATGACCTCTTTGATCAGCTTGGATGAGCCCGAGTGTTCTTGATGATCTATTTGAGGTCTTGATATCATAATTTGCACGTTAGACCATCAGATATACATCTTACAGCCTTCAGGAGAAGGTATGGTCTATACGAGTATACGGTCATGCCATTCGGTCTCACGAATGTGCGAGTAGTTTTTATAACACTGATGAACCGAGTGTTCCATCCATAATTGGATTACTTATTGGTGGTTTTTGTGGATGATATCATGGTGTAGTCTCACACTTGACACGACCATGCTACCCATCTTGAGATCATTCTGAGTATACTGAGAGAGCATCGGTTATATGTTAAGCTCTCGAAATGCCACTTTTGGATGGATCAAATTCACTTCTTGGGACATGTTATCTCGGAGACAGGAGTATCAGTAGACCCAGATAAAATTGAGAGCCGTAGTTTCCTGGGAGCAGCCAAAGAATGTCTATGAGGTGTGGATTTTTCTAGGGATGGCTGGATTTTACAGGTGTTTCACACAGGACTTCTCAAACATTGAATCACTATTGAAAGGTCTGACCATGAAGGGTATGAAGTTCTTATGGTCATATTCCTGTGATTCATCCTTTTAGGAGATGAAATATAGACTGACGCCAGCGCCGATACTAGCCATGCTAGAGCCGGGAAAGAGCTATACAGACTACTGTGAAGCTTCAGGTGTTAGATTCAGAGCTTTTTTATGCAGGGAGATGGTGTCGTTGCATATGGGATTTGGCAGTTGAGACCACATGAGAGAAACTACCCGACACACGAACTAGAGTTGGCAGCTGTTTTTCATGCCCTACACTGTTGGAGACATTACCTTCTGGGAGAGCACTTTGTGGTTTTTGCCGATCACAAGAGTCTCAATTACATCTTTACTTAGCATGATCTGAATCTGAGATAGCACAAGTGGGTCGAGTATCTCCAGCCCTTCGACTTTGAGCTTGCCTCTGCGTTGGGAAAGGGAAACGCAGAGGCTGATGCGTTGAGCAGGGGAACTCGGATTCAGGCAGTTCAAGAGGCCAGTAGTGAGTGGTAGCTTATCACCATGTTCTCTGAGTTGAATTTGGAGGTGCACGACGAATAGGGGAATACTTTTTTATCGACTGTACCTGTTACCTCTACCCTTCTTGATCGGGTGCGGATGAGGCAGCTATCAGACTCAGAAGGCCCAGTCCTGTGAGAGAGAGTGTAAGGAGTGGACCCTCTTCCTGGATGGATAGTGGGAGAGGACGAGATCTTGCATTTCCAGGGATGCATATGGGTGCCAGTAGACATACGTGAGTAAATGATGCAGGATTTTCATTCTTCAGTTTGGGATGTTCATCCTGGCGTCACCAAGATGTATCGTGATCTACACCACCAGTACTGGTGTCCAGGTATGAAGAGGGATGTTGTTGGGTTCGTCATGAGATGTTCTACTTGTCAGCATGTTAAAGCGGAGAATCCACATCTAACAGGATTTTTACATCTGTTACCCATTCCCAAGTGGAAGTAGAATTATTTCGTGATGGAGTTCGTGACCGAGATACTATGGTCACCTTCTGGGAGTGATGCTGTTTGGGTTGTCGTCGACAGGATTACGAAGGTTTTTCACTTCTTACTGATCTGGGAGACCATCAATGTTGGTGATCTCGGAATGTTGTACATCCTTGAGATTGTACGTCTGCATGGAGCTCAACACTCCATTTTTCAAACAGGGATGCGCGTTTTACTTCTCGGTTCTAGAAGGGGCTTCAGAAGGCATTGGGTACACATGTACTTTTGAGTACAACATACGATCCCCAGAAAGATGGTATGTCTGAGCATACGATCAAGGTGCTTGAGGATATTCTCCAAGCTTGCATTCTAGACTTTCAAGGTTCTTGGGAGAATCATATCCCTCTTGTGGAGATTCCCTATAACAATAGTTTTCAGGAGACTATTCAAATGAAACCTTACGAGGCTTTATACGGTAGGCCATATAGATCACCATTGTGCTGGCTGGAGGTAGGAGAGACAGCTTTGCTAGGACCTCATCTTGTTCAGGAGAACACAGAGAAAATAAAGTTGATTCAGATGTGGATGGCTACAACACAGTATCGACAAAAGTCTTATGCTGGTCAGCGCAGATGACCTCTGGAGTTCGAGGTTGGGGATCAGGTTTTCCTACGTGTCGCACCGAGGTTAGAACACAAGAGGATTCAGAGACAGGGTATGATTTCACCACGATACGTCGGGCCGTTTGAGGTGTTGGAGAGAGTTGGCCCGGTTTCTTATCGATTGCAGTTACCTCAGAGGTATCAAGCCATGCATGATGTTTTCCACGTCTCTCAGCTCCGACGTTACTTTTCAGACCCATATCATGTCTTTCATCCCGAGGATGTTGAGCTCGAAGAGGATGCATCGTTCGAGGAGAATCTTATTCGGATTGTTGATCACTGTACGAAGGTTTTCCATGGTAGGTCTGTTCCTTTGGCACGGGAGCTATGGTAGCACATACAAGTATAGGATGAGACCTAGTAGAGGGAGGCCGATGTACGATCGTAGTGGCCGGAGCTATTCAGGGTTTCTTCTTCTACACCACTCTAGAGAAATTCGGGGAATAATTTAATTAAGGGGGAAGTTTATAAGAACCCGAATCATTGTTTTAGGTATGTTATTCCTTTTCTGGTCATTTTTGAGAAAAAGTGGAAATTCTGGAAATTTCCAAAATACACGTCATGTACTTTATATGTACACGCCCTGTACTTTCATGCCACGTAAGGTCGTGTGCTGGCCATGTATGGGCCACACACACGGTGTGTAGGGGTGATGTGGAGGCTGCTTAAATCACAGTACGGAAATGCCATGTACACATAGTGTACCCCAAAAGTACACGATGTGTAGTTTTTTTCATTACACTAACCGGGGTTGCGCCTAATCGATAAAAACGTCTTCTTCTCCGGATTCATCAACTGGCAGTGTCCATACGGCCACAAACATCCTTCGACTCCTAGAGCCTCCCCTCGTTCTCCGAATCGACCACCGTCGATTGCATTGGAACCACATCGGCGAGCTCTTCCTTCTTCTTGAGTGTCATTCCATGTTTTCCTCACTTTCTTGATATATCATTGGTTGAATGTTTTGTACATTTTAATAGATATATGAAATTATAATGAGAATAAATTTTCATGGTTCAAGTATATTGATCTTCTAGAACCAATGTAGGTGGTTTGTGCCTTACCTTTCATATTTTTTTGAGTTTTATGTGCAAATTCCACCAATACTCGTGAACAGGGTATTGCATGTTTACATTTTTGACACTATTGTTTTCCATCCTTGCTTGTATGCTTGTGTAGATGTAATTTGATCATAGTTGTGGATAATTGATATTTTTGAATGTTTAGACCATGCCTTTTTTTTTGATACGACCTTAGGTTCTTGTTAGGATTTGGCTGTTATACCTGTTTTCCATGCCTTGTGATCGTTTAATGGAATAATATTATTGACATTATTGTTTCTATAGACTGGTTAGCCAAGTATCTCTATAGGTAGAATTTGGCCTTATAATATTATTATGCACTGACTGGCACGAGACCTTGAGAACCTGGTGCTATAAACTATAAGGGATAGACCGAGTGAGCTTCCCAGAGAGTCGTGGACATTATAGACTATAGAGGATAGTCTGAGTGAGCATCCCAGAGAGTCTGGGATATTATAGACTACATGATGGTAGACTGAGTGAGCTGCCTCAGAGAGTATTTACCTTGTTTTAATTTCTTTAAACCCTTTCCAGGATAGAGAAGGAATTGACTGAGTGAACTTCCTTAGAGAGTTTTTGATAGACCTGAGACTATAGGTGGAATTGACAGAGCAAGCTTCTTCAGAGAGTTTCTAGACCTTGGGGATATAAGAGGGTAAGACCGCATGATCTACCTCAGAGAGCCCCTTACTACCCTAGACTATAAGGGGAATTGACCGAGCGAGCTTCCCCAGAGAGTCTTATAATTTTCATATGACCAAACAAGAGGGGTTAGGCTGAGTGGACTGCCCAGACGGTTGTTGGTACTTATTGGATAGGACCATAGGGGTTCTTGTTGAGTTTAGCTGCTTGCTTCACTGCAGCTTGTTGTTCTGTGGATTGATTACTGTTGTATATCATCCTGATACTGGTTACTATTTACGGTTACTGTTTACTACTTACTGTACTATAACATGCCATATGCTCTCTGTCTGTTAGGCACAGATCTTCAGGTGGTTTCCTACTGGGATATAGTCTCACACCTTGTTTGGGCCATGCTTTTGGGCCCCAGCGGACTATGTTGATGCAGGTATAGACAAGGGAGAGCACCCTTCGACTTCTGGATTTTATTACTTTGGAGCAGGAGAGAATGGGACCAATCCAGGGCTTGCGATGCTGATGATTATCTTATCTATTTACTTTTCTTTGAACTTTTGTTTAGTATTGTATTCAGAATTGTGACTTGTTCGGATGCACTCCTAGAGATACGTATTGTGAATCATTCCATATATACATGTGTGCTCCAGTTTTTTATTGTTATAGTCTTCCACTGTTTATTGTTCTTTGATATATACTGCTTCCTATATTTGCATGCCTAATTTTCTTCCGCTGTGTACTCTGCCAATGAGGCCATAGTTTCCCCACCATCACACCCAAGTCCCTCGCTGCTAATTGGTAGCCTCTGGCATTTTGGGAAATGCTCTTGAGTCCATGTGACCAAACAGGTATGGGGCACCTCTGGGCAGCTTTCGAAATTGGGACGTTACAAAGTGTCCTTAATAAGAGATCCAAGTGAGGTTTCTCTTAGTGATGGTAATCGTCTTAACAAAAATATATCATTTTATTTATTATTTTAAAATATTAAATTATTTATTGACACATTATATATAATTAGAACCATATAGAAATAAAATTTATAGCTTATTACATTTATGGAATAATATTTACCCATCTCATTCTCCATCAAATGGTAAACAAATCCATCACTCATGTGTAAGATGGATAACCGCCTCATGAACCAATATAATTTTTTTCTATCATTAACTCATGTTGATAGTTATAGAGATGGAAATAATGAATATAAATGAGACATATTAATTGATGTCAATTATAAAAAAATAAATCATCAACTTCTTTCCCCTTTTATCCATTGTGGTAATTATATTGTCACTCGTGCATACGTACGAGTCCCCCTTCTCTACAAAGCGATGAAATTCATTTTCTATTTACAACATTAAGAAATGGTTAAAAAATGTATACAATAAAGAAATATTCCATTTAAAATACTAATATTATTCTGAATATTATTTATTTATATCCTATACAAAAGAACCATATCTTTTACGACAAAACGAATATGAAAACATAAGGCAATTAACATGAAAAACAATGAAAATAATGAATTATTATTAACAGATAGGTGGTAAAATGTTATAAGAAAATAATATATGATTTTATAAAAATAAATATTGTTCTTGAATAAATTAATAATTTTATTAAAAACATTAAAGTTGAGTTTGAACATTTTTTATTTAATGGTATGTTTGATGTAAGATATTTTGTTTCAATTTCCATTCTATTGATGCATATTTTAATATATGAACTTATTAAATTATATTTGTTTTATACAATGAATATTTAATTTATTAAAATGGAAAAAAAAATTATTATGGTTAATTTTTCATTCAATGTTTATTATTTCAAGAAGTTATAGTTTAAATGTAACCAAATAGTTAATAATTATTATGCAATCTCACATTCTTTGGGAATTACTTTTATTTTCATTCAAGTAACCATATAATTATTGCTTTTAAAGATCTAAAATTTTTATCATACTATATATTTTTGAATAATTTATATATATTATTTTACATTTCTCTAATTTTATTTCCTGAATCAAGAAATTAAAATCTTAAAGGGAAAAAAATTTTATTTTTCTTTAATTCAAATATATTTTTTCCCATATCCTTGCTTTCCAAAGTTGTATAAGAAATTAATATCATTTAGTAAATTTATTTATTAAGGATATTATATTTTATACATTAAATTTTAAAAGGGTTTTAATGGAAATATTATAATATTTTTTGAATATTATTTTTTAAATAAAGAGTCAAATGGAATGTTTTTTTAACTTATACAACGATAATAAAATTCCCCTACACTCTAACCATTTTAAGTAATTCCAATTTTTCTATAAGTTATGAATAGTTTGATCATGTTATCTCTTTCATGAAATCATATTTTAATATTTAACATCCATTCCTTTTATTCTTCTGATGGACATGTAGTTATCGAAAAACCCAATATTCCCCATGAACTGATGGCCACCTATCATCTCCTGAGTAAACATTTGTTTTTTTTATATTCTCTTGAAAAATAACATCAATGTGATCATTTATCATTATAAATTTCATTTACCTTAAATATTCATATTTTTTATATCATGGATGTGTTTTTTTTTCTAATTTTATACGATTTCTACATATAATGCTTATATTGAATGTTATTTGATTGAATGTGTAAATATTTAAAAATACATATTCTTTATTTAATATGTATATTTTTTAATTAGGAATTTTATTCCTAAATTAAATTGATTATTAAATATATGAATAACGATTTGGGCATGTATTGACTAGTGGGGCCTGAAATTATATAGTCCCTTGACACATCTGTAGGTCCCATGAGGTAAATTATTTGACCAAATTAAATGGGTTTTAACACATTGTTTTAAGCCAACTTATAAAATATATTAATGATATATATATTATGAATTTTGAGGACATGAAATCTAATATTATAGATATATTTTATTGATAATGTTTTTATTTTCACCCAAGATATTATTCCATTTATATTATCCAAGGAAGCATTTTTTTTCAGAAATTAACAATTATATAGAATGTATTTTATGTTATTTAACTTGACTTATTAATTATTCCTATCTAAAAATTATTTTTGTGTTTTTAATTTGATTGAATGCGTTTTCATTTATCTAACTTCACATATTTATTATTCCATATTGATTCATGATAGCTTCTACTATAGATATCCCATACAGATAATTTAATAATGCCATTATTTTATTTTCTTTTATATAGGATATGAAGAAAAATTAATTTAGTGAGTTAAAGGATGTTGAATATTTTCCATTATTATGTTTTATGTTATGATTAATATAATATGGTTTTCCTGTATCAAATATCACTCCAATAATATAAAAATAGTTGGCCCTTTGGGATTTAAACCCTTATATCTTTAAAATAGTGATAAATTACAAACCAGCTCTGGGTTATTGGGGATATGGTTGCTGTAGTAAATGGTGAAGAAAATTTTGAGACATCTTCCATTAATAGGATATAATACAACCTTTAAAAAATGAATCACCAGATATCAATGAAATTTCACGGTTCCCTCCTTGCCATAACAACATTCACCTTTTCAAGATTAATTGAGATTCAATGTTTAGCAACCATGGTCACTAAAAACATCATCTCATGAATCTAGAATTGGAATTTATATACTATGGAATAAATTCAGTGATCCCATAAAAATTCCAAAAATATCATCAAATGAATCGAATATTTCAATTTTAAATAATCCAATTTGAAATAAAGAAGTACTAGAATGAATGAATCTAGATACTAGTGAAAATAAGGTTTATTAGTTCCATAAATAAAGAATGATAAATTTTCAGCTTGAATAGAATAAAAATATAGTCATAGTGATCATACATTCTATCGAATGCGGCCTCTATGATGACAGAATCATTGAACAGGATCTGGTGGTAACAAGATTTAATATAATTTTTAGAGAATAACTTCACCCATTTCATATGATAAAACAAATTGTAAATGAGGTGAAATTGGTACTAGATCTTGATTCTTAGCCAATTTATTTTTTTGGCATTCAACACACAACTACAGGGTTATATAATTTTTTAAGAGAAAATAAATGGTTCTTCCTAAGGTGATGAACTGGGTTTATTAAAATCTTTAGACCTCAAATTATCCAATTGATTCGTTTGCCAATATATTTACACTAGTTCCCAATTATAAGTGGAATTAGATATGGAAACACTTATCTGAAAAATATATATTAATGTATATTCATTACAAAAACTATCTATTATATTGTTAAATAACACATAAATATAACATTCTACCCAAATATGGAGGTTTCCATACGAATTTTTTATCCATTAGGTCTCATTCTACCAAATAATATTCCATTAACTATTAGGGGAAGAAAAACATACAATCATTGACAATAGTTAATCTGAAATTTATATGAAACAAACACATACATTCTAAGGATAATATCTATATATTTCATTTCAGGAACAAAAAATCCCCAGATGAGATCAGTATTTGATAATGATAAAAAAATAGAGGAATCATAGACCCTACTCTCTTTTCATACTAAGAGGAGTAATAATGTCTATCACAAAAGGCATGATATACATTAGAATATTCAATAGATACCCCATGTGGGTTGATACATATGAATGATATGCACCAACATAAAATATATCTATCAATAATGATGATTAAGTAGAGATGGTACCTATCAATAATATAGTTCCCACATCAATTTCTTCTAGATAAACCACCACTATTTAAAGTATCATTGTTCATAGAGTATATGGTTGGAAGCCCATTGATATTGAAGAATTTTATAGCACCGTAAATACTATCATTACTAATGTTCCCATGACACTATGTTGGGAGGTAAAAACATGAAAAAATACAACTAGATTTGAAAAATGTATGATTTATAAATTTTTGATGCCTATGTTCATGAATTTATGGAGTTCCCAAAAACGCCAAATTTAAAACAAGTTAGTGGGCCCTTATGAGACAATATTAATGGTTTAGATTAATATTAAATTTAGTAAATAAATTATTTTACCATTATTATAATCATTATTCTTTATATTTACCTTAAAGAAACAACTAAAGCCGTCACTACGATTAGGTGGAAATAGAGTTACCATTTACTTACCATTCAAGTTAATATAAACAATTATAGGCCTATAAAGAATATTAGTATATGAGATGAGCACCACCACAGTGATCGATGTTTTAATATCTTATTAATCACCCAATTAAAACCACTGGGTCTTTTGATCTCATTTTACACCCCCTTAAGTAAAAAATTATAATGTTCATCAAAATTACATTTAACATTGTCATTGTACAATCACCTTGATGAAGGTTTAGAAACTCTATATACTTAGGTAATTTCATTTACTCTTGATTAAATTGTGTAGTAAAGATATATATGATATATTTATATTCCATGCCCCCATTATTATTTTCCAAAAATATAAAATGACACTACCTCATACTAGGTCCCTTAAGCTTGAAGGAAAAAAATTAACATTAATGAAATTTAGAATCTATAAAAATTCATATGGTTATTCAATATTTCCCAACCAATCCTTAACTTTATGAGAACTTTTCATTTCCTGTAATGATTGAGTTTTTGATAAAATCCTCCGGAACAAAAACTCTAATATTAACTCCTTGAGGTTCAACATCTCTACCAAAAAATGGGGAAGGTGTATCTTTTTGGCCATGCTCTTTCATTATATATAAAAATACCTCTACATTGTTATAGTGAACTAGAGGGATAACCTAATATGGTTCATCAATAGACCCCCCTTAAAAAAATAACTGGAATCTTCTTCGGGTCGTGGTACAATAAAAGATCAATATAGAATAAGGAGACTTCAATCAAGATAGTGAAAAATCAGCATTATTAGTCGGTACTCAAAATGAGAAGGCAAAACTCTGATCAATGTTTGGAATATGTTGAGAATCATAACAAAAAACAATTAATATAACTTTTTTCTAGCCCCATGGTAAATTAATGATTAGTAAAATTATATAATTCCTTAAAACCTCGATTAAACTACACCTTATGTTATAAAATTCTTATCTCTTACATACCATGAAATACCAAACTTCATTAAGACATCCAATAATAGGTAAAACCAAACTCCAAAAATAGTTTATCATGAACCAGCTAACATAACAAACTAAAAAATATACTTGAATTAGTCCATACATTATTAAAAAGGTGTTCAGAATCCTCCATGGACTAGAGGCCAGGGACTTGGTATTAAGAAAAATGAAAGAGTATTATTATGAAAAAAACAAACAACATAAATAAAGTCGGTAAAAACCATAAAGATTCAATATAAATAACTAGTTAGCAATGAAATGTAACAAAATTTAAAAAGTACAACACCCAAAATTGCTATATTAAATAATGACATCACACAACAATCGAATAAATCATAATAAGATCTTGTCATATCATGTGTAACTCATACTCGGCCTATCACCACCATTTGCCAATGTTCAACTATCAGAGACACACACCCTCACCATAACACTGTTTCCCTTTTAATGGATTAGGATAAATAAAATATTCATACAGAAAAGGGATGTGTCAGTTGTTAGAAAAAATATATTAAAAGAATCTCTATGATAACTCCATAAAAATTCCATTTCAAATCAACCAAATATACTCAACATTATATAAATATATAGAATGATAATATTCTATATTTTTAATAAGATAACATGATTTTCACATCATTTTAATTGAATGTATAAATTAGAAATGAACTAATAATTCATATCAAATTGTATTGAATAAATAATTTTATCAATATACTAATGCATATATAATTTTTTATCATATCACCGTGGATTTGACCAATGGGGCTAGTTAGACCAATTATAATTTATCTGCACACATCTTATTGAATAACGACTCATGGTTTGAATACTTTTATAGAACTTTGACATAGGGTAAATATTATTGTACTCAAGTAAATTGATTCACCATCATCATTAGTTTCCAATTAAAATTTTAATTTTTACCTATTTCTAGGTAGAGATAATATAATACTTGAGATTTTTTCTTGGACTGTCCACCTAAATTCCCATTCTCAAATTCAATTTATGTAAATCATTCACGTGGAAAATAATTCATTTTAACTAATTTTTATCAACCATTATTTAGAAAGATAAAATAACTTTATCAAGCATGAAATTTATTTCAAAATACAACATCAAATGGTTTTGATCAAAGTACATTTCCATGAAAACAATTTATTTTATTCAAAATTCATTAAGCATCTTATGCCTTCATTTCTCAAGAATCAATATCAAATTTAATTTTAAAACAGTTCATTTAAATTATAATTTAATTTATGTAAATCAAAAATATTTTTCCAACCATTTACACATATGTTTCATCCAACACGATTATAATTGAAAACATTTATCATGAGTCTAAAATCATTATTTTCAAATAATTTTAATAATCAATTGATTTTTTTTGAAAATATGGTTTTAATTTATAGTAACTATATTATGAACACACCAACCTCAATTCATGGTAACTTTACAAAACAAACATGGGGTCCATGACCAGAGATATGGAGGGCTAAACCACTAAGATACGATCCTGTAAATAAAATTCAAACAAAATTATAGGGATCCTTCAATTACCCAAGGATCGAATATCCTTTAAGAAGGAGAGACACATTAAAATATGAATTCATGATTGAATCAAGATTACACTTACAGAAATTGAACTATGAAGATTTACGATGGAAGGGAGAAAATATTCAAGATAGTATCTAGGGACATTGAGGTTGATCTTGGTTCGAGGGAGGAGAATTTGGATTTAAAACTGGGAATAAATGGAATAAATGTTTGATACAATCTTGGACATGCTCACCCAGAATAGTATCACCGACTAACCACTTGCTTCCACTAGGTAACCAGTTGTCTTATAATAATTATTGGGTCCGTAGTTTGTAGGCTTCCATCATCTAGTTTGTGTTTAAAAGAATAATGTATTCATATAGAAAATCACAATAATTTTGTTGATGAAGTTATTATACGAATTCCCTAAAACCAACATGCTGCTAGATGGATATAGGTTTTACTAGCTATCAAGTGGACTATGTGTAGATATTTTATCTATAGGTATATTTACACTCTTTTATAAAACCCCCAAACAAATCCTAAACTCTAAATCACAAATAACACCCAAAAACATGAACACTTGAAAATCCCAAACAAGAAAAAAAAAATCAATAATCTAAATGAAATACAACAAACACAAGGAAAACCAAATAATTTACATGAACAAAAGCGTTATTTTGTTATAATTACTACACATCCCTTTATTAATACACTATTTCTAAAAAACAATAGGATGTTATAAGAATTATTGGTCATATAATTATCATTTGTTTATGCTATTTATTGAATCCCTTGTTATGGTTTTCCCCTATGTTAGTATTAGTAATTTTAAATTATAATTCTATTTACAATGTTTCTTCGTAGAAAATAATATTTTATAATATAAAAATAGAGATCCATCTACTATTCTATATTTAGGTGAGGATTATATTATTGTACTCATGGTTCTCCTTTTTGATAACATTATATTATTTATGGGATATAATAAGAAAGAATTATATTAGTATTACTATAGTGGTTTAGGGTTCTAGTTATCTGGACTAAACACAATATTTTTAATTAATATTTTCCATAATGTGATTCATTACCCATAATTATTTTTGAATATTTTTTCACTTCATAGTTGAGAAAGGTTCCACAAAAAATACATAAAAAATTTATACTTGGTTTAAAATATACCCTACTTCTACAAGATTGTAACAAAAGTCGACTCATTTCTCTAGTTTTTTAAAGATTTGATTCCCAAAATTAATTTCCATAAGGAAGGAGTGAAGTAAATTTATGAATCATATAAGAAATATTAAAATAAAATGGATTTCGATATGAATGAAAATATTTATGTTAATTTTTTTACAACAAATACTCATTATAACAGTCAACTACATAGTCAATTATTTGAAAAAATTTATGAAAAAGAAGTATAGGATTATTTTTAATTTAATGAATGTAAATAATTATAATTTTTTTGGGATTATAGTGATATTTTAAATTATTCATTATTAATTATTTATTTTCTTAATTTTCCTTCGGGGTTCCCGACTATGGTTCCACTTTTTTTCATCAATAATATCATGTTTCAACTCTATATAGTTGATCATTGTGATATGGAAATATTGGTATCCCATATAAATTTCCATATTTACACAAACGTATCATGTGATATGGTGCTCACTAGAAGGAGTTAACATATAAATGATACCCAAATAAGTGTTACAAGTTTAAATGAGGAGCCATATTAAGTAATATAGGAAGATCGACCAATTATAGTGGTATTTTTTTGGTATTTTATAGTTTTTTCACACATAATGGAAATTATAATATTTTATAAGAACCCTGTAAGTGTTTTTATCGATAATAATTTTAAATAATTGACATTCACATGAAAATGAATAGTTACCAATTAATGACAAAGAAAACTATAAATAATTTGTTATGTTTTAATCTAAATTTAGTATTGCTGAAAATATAAAAATGATTTTCTAATGAAATTGTGTTCATTTAATTAGTGTTAAATGATAATTTGGAATTTTTATGGGATTGTTAAGATCTAATAGGTATATATTTAAGCACAAACTGTGAAAAAGAATTATCAGCTAAACTAGGAAATGATAAGGGTGATTTTCAATGAATACATTCATATTTAATTAGTTTAAATTAATTTTTTTTACATCTTTATTAATGGATATTTATAAATGAAAAAGTTTTTTATGATTCATTGAGAGAAAATATTACAAAAGAGAATACATGATTCTATAGATGATATATGTAATTCCATGATTTGTGATGATATATTAGGGTTGTAAAAGTTTTTCAATGATTCATATATTAGTGGGTGGTTATGTGATACTACATAATAGATAAATTATTTAAATAATATAGAAATGAATTTATATCAATTCTTTATTTCATATAATGATTCACAATATGATGTAATGTGGTTATATAATTATATAATAGAACAAAATAACTATGAATCCTTGATGTAGGATGTTTTTGGATTCATGGTTGTTTAGAAAGCATGGGAAATCCTAGATGGATATAATTTGTTGATGTTATCATTTTTTATCATAGTATATTAATTATAAAGAACACAATGAAATATATTAAGGAATCTTTTATGTTCACATTAGGGGTTCAATAATATTATACATAAATATACCCGACTAATGAATCTCAGACCATGTATGGACTTCATGTATCTTAACATATATAATCGAATGTTCCCAATAAAATATTAATGAGTTACTGATAGATAAAATGTTTTTTGGAAAATTATTATTATTATTAGAAGTGGTATATTATATAAATTTTATGAAAATAAAATATTTATTTATTTTTAAATCATCTATAAAAAAATTTACCCAATGGTACAACTGTTAGATGAATGAAATCTGACTTCAAATGACAGTGAATATTATTTCTTGAGTATTTATACACTTTAGTATATTTTCCACTATGATTTTTTTTATATTATAATAGATTAATTAGTTCATAAAATTAGGTGTAATTTAATTTTAAATTTGGGGAAAAATCACTCCCCAAATATTGATTCAGAAACCAAATTTTCCAGTTCAAACCTAGGGAATTTCATAAGTATAATTGAGGTCTTATAGATCCCATGATTGAGTTTGACAGCATAGTCTCAAGTTGATGTTTTCAAAAATATTCTAAGACATTTTATTATATATGATACACTTTTTAATTATTTATATGATAATGGGAGAATAGTTTATTAATGGGATGATAACTGTAATTTTATTTTGTGATCAAATTTTTGGGGGGATTTCAGTTCTTTTGAAGTATGATCTGTGGTTCTATTGTTTTTCCCGATGTTAATTTTTTAAATTAAAATTATGAATATTTTTTCATTTTTGAAATATATTTAATTATTATTATTTTTAGATGTGTAAATATTCCATGTGTATATGAATAATAGATATAATATAGGTTTCATTGAAATTTCCATGATTTTATATTACTGGAGTTCATGAGATGATTCTATTAATGAAATTTTAAAAACAATTTATATAAAATAGTCCTAAAAAAAATATTTATATTGGAATAATTAGAGAATATATATGAAAATTCATATATATCCTTTATTATAATTGATAATATCTTTTTATATACACATATATTTGTTGGATATAGGTCCTATTATGGTATATAATGGGTATATGAATTCATGTGAATGACTTGGATGGATTCATGAATAGTTTCATGATTAGATACGTCAATAAAAATGGGGATCCAATATTATGGTAGATCATAATGGATATTTATTTATATGATAAGATATGATCATTGAGTTACATATCTTGGGATATTAAATAGGTTAATATGGGAAGTGTCACTTTTCATTAATATATATATTTTCAATTTAAATATTCACTCAAAAATTTGTTTATATTTTCTAGATTTATATTATAGTACGTTGCACTAAGATATTATTTGAAGGATCTCCATGAGGTGGTAATGCACCCTCATACATGAACCTGTAGATTATGTTTTAAAACAAATTATTTTTAAATCATAACAAGATTAGAACTGACTATGAGACTCCAACATTATGTAACTAGAGTAAATCCGACCACATTACATCGCCATACTAAAAAATTTAATTTAATAATTCAAATTCAATCCCTGTATAATATAATCAAAATTTTGTTATCACCTATAATCAGTATGGGAAATGGAAAACATTATAAAGTATTCATGAAAATCAATCTCTTTATTAGATATTAATTCATGATTTATTACATTAGATTAAAAATAATGTAACATCTACGATCAATAAGTCTAGTGTATTTGGGAATGACATACATTACATAAAACATAAAATTGAGAATAATTCATCTTTAAAGTTTTTTATATATAAATCCCATTAAGATAATAAAATGGTATAACATTTGGAGAGTAATTAATGCTAAACAAAAACATGTAAATGAGGCATACATGGAGTGTGAATCATAAACATGAAAAATGATGCATGATATTGAATGATAATCACAAAGGAAATGTGAAAAATGATGGAAGAACCAAAAAAACTTCATCATAGTAATGGGTAACGGATAAATACCATGACATCATCATAGAAAAAGTATGATGATGGATTTGGTTAAATCCTTAATAACTTTCATCACATACCATGAGACTAAAAAATACCCATTGAATTGGAGTGATATATAATTCTGGGCACAACTGTCACTTTGATTTCATTCTAATGCTTAAGTTTTCCACATAGATAATAATTAATGGAATAATCTATCATCCCATTTTATTCAATGATCAAGGATATTTGAATAAATACATCTAATTCTGAGAAAAATAAGTAAAATTATATAATTGTGAACAACGATGAAAGGAAATGGGTATGAGTATTCACAATACAATTGTTTGGCAAGGAAAATACTGGGAAAATTTTGTTATCATAATGGGGGATTATAAATGGTCATGGAAGGGTGTAACAAGACTAAAAGGGATCTCTAATAGAATAGGAATAATCGGGGTAATGAAGGCGATATGGGAGAGCATATACTAAAATTATGAAATGGAGATAAACTCCATAATAAAATGAAGATGCTTGACTTAAAAGGGGAAGTGGAGGACCCATTACTAAATTTTATAATTGTAATGGGTGTATGTAAAGGATCATGTGAAGGATAAATGAGATTGAAAGGGGTCTATCATAATTAATACATCCACTTTTCTATAATGAGGATACTGAAGAACATTTACAAATATGAACAAATGGAAACTAAGATGCACAATGTAAAAGAAGTGCATGAAATTAAATGATAATAGAAAAATATTTTAACAAGGGAGGGTGGTTCCAAATTATGGAGAGGATCTTCTAGAGATATTAGACGAACCATTGAAGGAATATAGATGAGTGTGGGATAATGATTTCATAAATGGGTTTTTAGTGATGTGAAATGGGATCATTAGTGGGATTAAGTAGGGAATGAGTGGGGAATTATTTATTATTTATCAAACATAGGTTTAAGACATTATTTAATAAAATAACTGGAACCAAAAACATTCCCATGATTTCACAGGATTTTTTCTTTTAAATAGGGGTGGTTTCATCAGTTTACTATAGAATGGGTCTAAATTATTAAAATAACACCCTTAGTGATGTATAAGTGATTCATGTCCCAAAAAAGTATTTTAAAAATATAATATATATTATTGGTTTTGGAGGATTCATAAAGGATTTATAAATTTTTTAAAAATAAACATAATTTTAAATTATTTTAAATTCTACACATTAATTAAGTTGTGTTTAAACTATATAGTATTTATTAAATCATTTTAGGTCATTATAATGTCATAATACACATTGTATATTATTGTCAGGTTTACTTTTTACCTGAAAATTCGATTATCTTGGAAAATTATGAAAAAACTACAGTTAGATAATTTTGATGTTATTTTCCAGAATGAATTTTAATTTTTGACAAATAATTTTATAAATAATTTTATTTTTCACTTTTAATATAATAATGACCATTTATAGATAAATTATGGGTCTTATTTAAAATAAATGTTTTCAACCCCTTATAAAAATTAATGTTGAATTCATAAAATACATATGATTATTTAAATTTAACAGTTTCTTATTTATAATATTTTATTAAAATATAATTTATTTCAAACAAAGATTAATTTATCTAAAGGGAATATCTCAATTTAAAGGACATATTATCCAAAAATAAAATTTGTGTTTTATTAAATAAAAATCAATATCATTTATAAATTAACAATAATAAGATAAAAATGTATACATCAATAAATAAAATAAAAACAGTTATATTAGTTTTTTCCAAATTCATATCCATTTAATAATCCAGAAACTTCCTAAGAGTATGGTGTGCAATAGTGATCATTTCATGGAGTGGTTCGACATACATGGGTTTTTCCATGATTTTGATGAGATTGAGATTATAATGTAATTGGATTCACTCATTCTTCAGATGTTGGATCCTTAAAAGGTATCAGTAAAGGGAATGACCCTATAAAACTATCTCTCTCTTAAGATTAGATAAATTGGATTAATATGGTATGGCCCAATTGGTTGAGGTCATCACATATTTTTTCGTGTCAATTGGGTTGGATAAAACCCTATATTTATACAAATAATATGATCACTATTCAAAATCTATATGATCAAACATAATTATTCTTAATGTTATTTTAATGTTGATATTATATAATGAAACAAAATAAGGTCATGAGTTTTCTGTATACATATTTTCTAAGAATTAATTGATTTAAATCAAAAGGGGTTTTTTTATAAATTTCTGGGTTGTGAGAGTAGTTATATCATATTCATTGTAAGGGGTAAAAAATAATCATTAAGACATATTGAAATTATAAATAAATCATAATAATGTGGGATACATGATCCTAGTGAAAATAAAACAACCGATTGAAGAAGATCATTAAATAATAGGACTTGAAAAGAGAAATGATTTCATATTAATAAATAATATAATAATTTCTAAAAATTAATATTATTGATATCATAACATATGCAGATCTGATCGTTCAAGGTTATGATAAAAATTATATAGTTTACTCTTACCTCCATCCCTAATGGATCACTTTTCATGATTAACATGTACTTGGTAATATAAAAAATAAAAAATAAATCATTGCAATATATCTTGGATAACTTTCAATACCATCAAAAAATTTATAAAAAGGATAACCACACTATAATTAGGCACAACAATTAAAAAATGTATTGTATTGTTGGGAAGACTAACCACATCTGACCACCACATAATTATATAATGAGTTATAAATAATTACCTAATTAATTGGAGGGTTTTATTATTATAGACTCACATATCATCATAACATTTTTTCCACACACATGTCTCCCACATGAATATTAAAAATTATAAATACATGAAAATCATATATTAATTTTTTCATAGATGTAAAATCAAATTCTCAAGAATAAATATTCTACCCAGGTAACTACCATTAGATCAGAATAATTATGTATAGCATATTCAAAACATATTGAAAAAAGAAATGGTTTGGGAATAAAGGTTAAAATATTTAAGTAATTGAGAATAAGTAAAGATAAATGTAGCAATTGATCATTACTCCATAAAATATATTGCATCCACCGAATAATATATGTATGATATATTGAATATTGATACATATTATAATTTTAAACATTATTAATTTATTTAAAATAATTCGTTAGATGAAATTCAATAAAAAAAAAGTTAAATGGGTGACTGTAAATGAGTATAAACAGATGTAATAACCTAATCCACAATGATTCTGTTGTTGAAACAAAACGATTTTTGGCCCTAAGTGATATCCCTAATTTGAAGATGTTATCAACTAGAATTTATTGACAAAAGTTATCACTTTTTAATATTTTTTCAATATATAGTTTCATTAAACAATTATACAGGAAATGAAAAACTAATAACGATAGACTATTAAATAATACCATTAATATACTCCAAACATCATTAAATCGTTCCACACATTCTTAATGTTGATGTAATTATATAATAAAAAATTAATCTCAATATGTAATTACAATTACAACCCAACAAAACATCCCACAATAAAATGAGTTATTCACTCTTTAAATACACTTCTAAAATCTTATATAACCTATTATAAAATTATAGTATATAATAACAATAAACTCAAGAAACCAACAAATTTATATAAAAAAATATATAAACTACACTTCTAAAGAGAAATAGAAGTATAATGTGCGGGAAATACATCTATGATGGATTCCACCTTGATCATAAAAATTTAATAATATTCAACATATTCACCTTTCTAAATTGAAAGTGCCTACTTGAATTTATTTTGTAAATAGATTTAAAAAGTTTAATATAATTAATCTCAAAGGACATTGATTAAGAATATATTATCTTAATATATTATCATGAATATGTTTGAAAATATCATAAATGAATTCATGGATCATACAATGACCTGGAAAATCCTCATGCATAATACCATTATTTCCAAACTCATTTCATAACCAAATGCATGTAATTTACATCTTATTAATGAACTCGTGATATATATCGATCTACCATGATGCATTTCTTATCCAAATAAAATTTAACCCCCATTATGAACAAAATCAAAAAATATTCCCAAATAGGTCTCCCAAAAAAGAAATTATTAGCACAATTTCAATATGAAAAATTCATTTAATCTTCCCCAAAAATATCATTGAATAAATTTTTTTTCTAACAATGATATAGACTAATTCTGTAGATTCAACTAACATGGGAATTTTATATGTAACAACCACCATTATAAAATAAAATCACAAATAGGTCAAAAAATTGAATTATTTATCCTTCAAAAATTACAGTAATTAGTAATATATCTACTAAAAAACATTTTTACTATAAAAACATAGTACAAAAGACATATTATTAATTAAAAATATAAATCTTATTTGGTTGTCTTATCACTTCCTCCCCCTATTTTCAATGATTTCCAAGTTTTCAATGGTCGCCACTCTAGTTTCTATTTTGTATGGGTGTGATGGACTCCCTTCTCCTTATATAATGAATAAAAATACCATTTAATTCCATTCTCTAACACTGGTTCTATCCCATATTTCCCTGATATATTGCATATCCCTAATGTGATACATTTGTTTAATAGTTTTCCTCAGTTTCTGATTTTGTCCTCATAGTTCACAAAGGACCTGGATCGTTGGAACCTGACCACGGTGGCTCACATCATTCTGAATCACCCATCAATCAATTATTTCAATTAGTTATATTTTAGGTATTATGGGTTACAGGATAGTGTGACCAGTGTACTTATCAATAAATATTACATCATGATATGATTTTCCTAGATGGACGCTTTGATTACTATTTGTTATAGAGCCCTTTATTTGACAAATGGTTCAACATATACCTTTTCAAATGGATATATAAATTTTTATGTGGTGGGTTTCTCTATTTATGGATCTACGGTTCAATTCCCATAAACACCCTCTTTTATTCCATATTTTGTTGATCATCCTCATGATAAGGAAATGGTAGGCCAATTTTTGGGTTCATACATTAGAACAAACACAGTTAGTCACCCTATTTCCCCAAATATATTAGCAGATGATGATGTATATAATATATCAATTCAATGTATTTGAATTATTGTTGGTGGTGAGATTATTTGTAAAAAAAAATATAATCACTATGTCTTGTAATAATTAATTTTATTCTTACAATATTTTTGTAAACTCGGTTCCGTCATGGAAACATGGTTGCATGGATCAAGTTGAGGAGATTGTTCATAGATTATAGAACATGCTATGTACTCCTAATAGTACCTTATATTGAATTTTAATTATTAAATAAACTGCCCTTTATTAATATATTTAGGAAAATATGATTTATATTAATTCTAATCAAAGAGTTAAGTATATATTTTACAACTAGAGACATGATTTGGTTGATTTCAAGATGGAATATTATGACCCGAGAGAGGCTGGGCTGATCCTTTCCATGATTTATACCTTTATTATAGATATGCGTAAGGTTGTTTTTATAGTAAATGGATAAAATCTTGTTGAAATCGATGTTAAAATGGGAGATATTTTTAAAACTCATGATTATTCATGGGTGATTTAAACAATACAGGATCTTCCTAGTTGGAACACAATATTAACTATGTGATAGGGGTTGTCAGACCAATATTCCACTTCAATTCTAGTTCACCACCATAACTGTTTCTCAACATTGAAAGGGAAAATAAAAAAAATATATTTGATCTAGAATTATGGGAAAAAATATACTCCTATACTATAATAAAGTAGTTTGGGCCAAAATATTTTCACGATATTGAGCCATGTAATAAAGAATGATACTCCCAATTAATGAAGTAAAATGAACATAACCCCAAGAAAATGTGATAGACTATCAGAAAGACTCCTAAGGGGAAATAATTCTTAGGTTAGACTCAAGGAACAGAAATCAATGAAATATTTTTCTAGGTGTATTCTAATATAGAAAAAGGACAATGACATGCCTCACATAGATTAATTGATTATACCAAAAACCATTATTACCAGATACTGAGGCAATGAAAAGGAAAATTGGATAGAAACAAGGTTTATTGAATCCACCGTTTTTGATAGTAATTATTAGGTGTCTACTATGCTCATAGAGAATGAAACATGTGAGTAGAAAAAGGAACCTAAAGACGAAATATTTTTAAATGAGCAGAAATCAGTAACTACCAATGTCTTAAACATAATTCTAGGGAAAAGTGAATTGAATTCAATATTTGGAGCTCATTCTACCCTATAAAGAAGAAATGTTAGATGGATCCATCCCGATCAATTATATATTTGGGGTTTTCCACAAAATATATGAGATAATTATATATGTTAACATTAATGAGGATTAAAGGGTGTGGATAAACAAAAAATATCTCATTTTGGGATCAGGATTCATTGAAAGAAACAAAAAACTATATGAATACATCAAGACATCAGATAAGATGGAAAATAATTTAGAATATCTTCCAAATGAAGATGTATATCTATAATTAAATACCCATAAAAAATATTTTATAGGGTGGTTAATTCCAATAATCATAGATGATTCTCTATTATTTGTAGATTTCTTTATATTTTTAACAAAAAAACTTTTTTGGCTTCCAACGTTTTCCTCCAAAGTGATTTTGAAAAAAAAAAATTATTTTTATTCAGAACCTCATCAAAATACTACCATGAAATTCATTTGGTTTAAAAAATTAAATATTTACCCATCCCAAAATATTCCCAATAGATTTTTCAAAACTAATTCTGAGCACAAATTTATTTTTTTGAATATAACATCTTTTATAGAATAAAATTAAATTATACATGGAATGGTCCTAAACCATTGAAATTATCTATTAGTAATATAATTATCAATTTTGAATCAGTATAAAAAATCAAAATCATTATATTTTATAACACATTACCATATTATAAATTAACCCAACAACACATAAATATTAATATGCTACCAAACATCATTTAAGATGATTTCAACAGAAAAATGAAACATTGTGAATCAACCCCATAAATTCAATCCCCAAACACAAATGTTTTTTTACATTAAAATCACACATGAAACCGACCTTTATAACCCATTAATAAAAATAATTACTTCTATATCCCTTAACTAGTGTTAATTACCGCACACACTCTCAGTCTCATGTTTTAATTAATTTCTATTTATATTAAAATGGTATTTTAATTCAAAAAAGAAATAAACAACATGATAAAATCTACTTGATATCAAAAAAATAATATAAAAATGTTTTGAAACTTTTATGAAAACATTAAAATCTAATTCTAAATATGAAACACATTCAATAAATTATTTATAGCACTTGAGTAGGTTATTAACAAATTTCATCACAATTATAACAGAATAATCTCCAATAACATTCTCTCAAATTTAATATTGTTAAAAAACATATTATGATTAATAATCATGTAATAATCACATATACCATTTTTTATTTAATATTGAAAAATGTATTATAATATTCTTTTCAAAAAAAATCTATAATCAAACACATATCTTTTAAATCCTTATCACATACACCTCATTATAAGATGCCATATAAAAGAATTTTTCATTCTTTATTTATATAATTATTTCACCAAAGTGTATTTTTTAGATATAATATTTATATATTAACCTGTTTTATGATAGGAACACACATGTGATGTTAAAAAAGCACACATAATCAAAATTCACATGAGTAGTTAATTAGAAGCCTGAAGAAGGTTGGTATCCCCTACATCAATGTTCACCAATAATTAATATATGGATTGAATAGTAATTTCTTACTAAAACTACTGAAATTTATGAATCCATTGGTTATTAGAATAAAAATAATATTATTATACAAATCAAATAAAACTACATCCCATTATATCAGAACAATATAAAGAATGATAAATTTACTATGGTGGCTCCAATTTTACTAATAAGTCATTAATCAACCTTGAATAAATAATTTATCATTTTGGAATGTTTGAAAAGGGTTAGGATGAAAAGGGAAAATAATATGAAGATAAAAACCCCCAAATGTGGAAAAGTAGGTAGAAATCCCAAAATCCTATAACCAAGAAATGTCTGACCTACACTGTTTAAAAAATAGTTTATGCTCACTAGTTAACATCACACCCACACCTAGCCTCTCATATATCACCGAACACTTAGTACACTGAAAAATAGTACGTGATATACCTCCTGGGAACCTCCACCACAATTCCACGCTTAATATAAATCAAATGGATTTATGTTGGGTTATTATAGATGAATTCGACTAGATTCTATTTGTAACTGCCTTCTTTAATTTCTATAAAACACATCATCATCCAAAAACAACAATGTTTCCACCAAAACATTTCATTTGAAAAAAGAAAATACAACATATACATAAGTATTAGTATTTAAACAACTCTTAACAAAATATAGTCGTTACAACACCCCACCAAAACATTTTTTTTTCAAAGAAAACTTCTTTAAAATATCTATTAATTAAAACTTCCACTATGACATTAATAATCTATTAATTTAAAAAATTATTCATAACTAACACCTACAATAATAGACAACAACACATGTCTCTTGAAAATAGGATTATTATAACCCTAAATGTGTAATAAACTCTAATTTTTTCATAAGTACTTTTATTAGAAGAACTATGTCCATTAAAGGAATAAAAATTGTATATTTTTCCTATAATATGAAATCAATAAAATTTCAGGTGGGATTCACTGAAATAAAAATGTTGTGTTATCATTTTGGGTTATTTTTCATAATTCTATTCTAGTTCAGTTTTAGGGGATATTTATATTTTATTAAATTTTGAATTTGTAATCTCATTATCATGAATTCTAATATCAACTTAACAAAAGCATTGATCAAAAATTCAATATCATGGGTTTTCCTAAGTGGTATGCTTTACCAATGAAAGTGATTAATTGTTTCCTGGGGTAACATTTCATATAATAAGTATTTTTAGATATTTTAAAAATAAATCAAATATTATAATGAATAAATCTTAATGTGTCCAAAAATATTTCACTAATACTTATTTCAGTGGCTGCTAATTCCCATTGATAAATGAAAACTTGATATAATTGACTATGTTCTATGAAAATCAATATTTTTAGTAGTATAATTAATGAAAACGATATAAAAATGTAAATTTATAAAATAATCAAGATTTACACTATCATGATATGATAATATTATTTTTTTATTGAAATATTCATTCTTTTCCTTAAATATATTCTCCATAAATTTATCTTTTCAAGAAATTATAAGGGAATATCCAGATGTTTAAAAAAAATAAGTGATATTTTTTATGTTAATCTACAAATAAGGATTTATTTTTCATATATTATTAATTTTATATCACCTTAAATATATTTTTTACGTTTCAATTAATTTTATTTTTCTTTCAAATTATTTTATAAATGAACATGACATCAAGATGTCATGTGATTAAATAAAAATGGATATAATAATAGTTAAATATTAAATTATATTTTAAAAATTTATTATTTTCACTATCTATAAATATTATTATGAAGTATTTAATATTTTTAAAAATCATATAACTAATAATAGATTATTAATATTTTTGAATAAATATTAATTAAATAAACATAATTTAATCAGAAAATTTTAGTTGAAAATAATTTCAAACTAGATTGAGAATAGAGATATAATTTATAAATCTTCTTAGAAATATAATCCGGTGAATGACATATTCAAATAAAATTGTCAGGATTTTCTTCTTTATATGAGTATTAGTTGTTTTATAATAATTACACTTTGTAACATAGATAAAAATAACAGGTATAAACTATATGAATTTCCTAACGTATTTCATATACCATTTTAGCCGAAACATATTAGACCATAGATTATACCTCATAATTTAATGTTATAATATAATGATAAAGTTAAAATATACACACAAATGTGGTAGAACATCAGGGACAATGTCATGGTTTTTATTTTAGGATGATATTTTAGAAAATATTTTGACAAAGGAGAATATGCAAAAATGAATTTATTGAAGGATGATATGTAATTGTGCAATTGTATAATAGAGGACATTCAATTTGGGTAAAAATAAACTTGTAGATGGAGGTGATGGATAAGGCATCAATCACCATATAAGAAGCGATTTTACATTACAGAAATAGAAATCAACAATACATTATGTTTAGTCCTCTTGATCACACACTATGTATCTCAAGAGTGTTGGATATATAATTTAAATTATTTCATAAATATCACTGAAAGTGTGACTTTAGTTTTCATTCCACGTGTTCTAGGATCAATGGACATTCTATCTATATGAGTATACACTATGTTGACTATTTTCAACTATATGTCAAGCTCCCCATCTCACGCATAATCTAAATCATAAATAAAAATATTGTTGGTAGCATATGTGGATTCCAATTACCCCCAAGGATCCATTTTCATGTATTTCATTATACATTCCATGTATAATAAGTTACATGACTTTGAATGTGTAAAAAATAAATCCTTACCATCCCAAGAGGTTCAACAATGTTTGTCATATAATTCCATCTAATGTTCTTTTGGACAGGATTAATATATTATTATTAGTATATAAATAGAAATCAAGAGGATCTGACTCACCATGTTGTAAAATGAGATAAATCATTTATATATATTTCACATGATGTTGGTCACATTATAATGGTCATATCTATTTTCTAATTCTATACTCCATATACCTAAGATCTACATGTCATTTTATATTAATTTGTTTAATATAAAATATCTTATCATCTAGGATTCATAAATAGACACATGAGTAGTCTATTTTCAAAGAATTTCCTTCTAGTTTGGAATGATGTATGATTCCTCAATATTTATATTTTAACAAGAATCTAGGATAGAAATGTTTCATAAGATTTTTTGTGATGAACATAGATATTTTAAAATTATTTTGGTTTTGTAACATGATTATTTACTACCTTTATAAGTTCATAGGAATGGGATATTTTTTCCATATGTAATTTGAAATAATTAATACCTCATGTGATCCGGGGACTAGGACTCTCATCCACGGGGTAAGGGTCCTCCATTCAACATTAGGGTGGTACCCCATTCATCTTGATGTTGTATGGATCAACCTTTCTACTATAATGGCTGATACACCTCCATGTATTAGGGTGTGGGTCCATAGAAAATCTATCATGAGTTGACCAATTGGTTCATACGAAACTATTGGTATGGCTATTATGACACTCCAAACTCTCCTCTAAATGAACATCGGTAAAAAACATCAATTAGGTATATCACACATATGGGAGGATTTATCATAAAATATTTAAAAACAAACACACCAAAACATATCGGACCATCAATATAATTCTTAAAGGTATTATATAAATGATACAAAAATAAATTCACACAATATTATCACACATTATACTTTTACATAATTAAATAAAATCAAAAAAAATTAAAAAATTAAATCCCTCCAAATCTCAAAATGAGTCAAACCTGCTAGTAAAGATGGAATTACAGTCAAATGAAAAATCATGAACAAAATATGGTCTATCAATCATAATTGTGATCTACCTACTCTTAGTCAACCTATCCCTCGACTAAAAGTCCTCTCATCTGCCTATGACATGATATGTTTTGGAAGAACCGAGGAATGGATGAGTCTTTACATACATAGTTTGACACCCTGAAATCACCAAATAGAAAGCATCAAGGGAGTAGTTGTATAATCATCTCAAAGTTATGTTACTTTTATTATATAAAAATAAAAATAACAAACTAGATATACTCAAGGTAAGACCACAAAATATTAATAAACTAGTATTTCCCTCTAGGATTAAATGGAAAACATTTTTAAGATAACTCTCTCCATGAATCATCAAATCACTGATAGAGATCATCCATAAGTTTTTACCTATCGTTCCTCGCCATATTAAGTAAAAAATGGATTTTAGAATATGTTAATCCATTTATAGGGGATCACAAATGGGGCCTATATAGAACACCTAACCACACATAGAGTAATGTCAATAGGATGGGTTCACACTCCCTAAAAGCCAATACATAATTTATAACCCATCCATGGTAAAAATGATAGAGGATCACACTATAAGACAAACAGAGGTAGATGAGACTCTATTTGAGACAAATCCCATAGAGGGTATCACACATATTATCTATAGGTGAAATATCAATGTATCCTAATTGGTAAGGATTATATATATTCACCCTAAAGATATTGATCTACACTAAAGAGAACTAGGGTCAGATCCTTCCATATAAAAAGTAAACACCCTTTATTTTATTTACACGGTGTTTTCTTGGAGGTTTAAACCTTACTTAGTCCATTATTATGATAATAATTCTATTACCATGTATTCTATCTTTGACTAAGTACACTATCCATACATGGGTAAAAAATAATTTTTGATTACCCCGTCATGTCTGATTACATTGTCATGCAACTGTACTTTGGGCATGCCCATGTACCAGGTCATGTCCTTTAATGCTTACTCTAGTTGTTCCCATGTACCAAGCCATGTTTGTGACCATGTACCCATGTGATACACATTAATAATCTTGTATGTTCCACATAGAATATGGTATTGAAAATTGATGTGTGATATTTCATTCCACACAAAATCACTAGACTCCACATAAAAGGGTGTACACAATTATTGGGTTCCTATGTATACAATAAATATGTCTGGATTTTCCAAAAAATCTAATTGTTTATATAAACTTCCACAGATGCTTCCACTGAAATTTATTCCTCCTAAATTGAAACCTTATAAATTTAAGATATTCGATTGATTAATATTGATACATTATTGATTACTAGAATCTGTCCACCCATATATTCAAAATATGGTTCCCATAACACCACACCACCAAAATCCAAAATCCATGAACTGAAGGAAACCCATTCCATCACCAATATATTATTCATCTATATTAATACCTGAATAATTAATCAACCATGATTCCTATCCTAAAACCAAACCACTGGAAATTAGATGTTTCTCCAAATATCAATTATACAATGATATGTTTTTGGGAATTTCCAAACTACCAAAAAAATGAAATACCAATGAGGATCATATGAAACATTTAGGGAGAAAATCATGAAGAATCAATATGAATACAGAATTGTGTATATTTCTTGTTTTAGGTTCAATTCATTTATTATATAATTAGTGATCATAGGGGTTAATCAAGATAAAGATAAAATTATATGAATTCCTATTCTTAGGAAGGTAAATCAACACACATAAATCAACAATCATACCAAGTTTTTTTTTTCAAATAATCGATTTAAATGGACATAGGATTATAATAATATAGATTAAACCAAAATAACAGGAAATTTTAATTCACTTTGGATAAATATTTTATGAAATGTATTTCCATGCAACTTATATTGGTTAGATTCATAGATTTTATGTCAAAAACATCATTTACCTATAGCTCATTATCATTAATCAATGGTTATCATACATGAGTCATATATAATATAGATGGGTAGGTAGATAAACATAGGGATTTTTTAATATCATGGATTATAAGGAGGGAGTTATTTCTGGGTAATTAATGAACAATAAATAAATTAGTTAATATATTTATTTATTAATCTTCACATGACAACTATTTAACCAAGCATCAAATGTTCACAACAATTATTGTAGGATTAGTTTATAACCAATATTCTAGATTGAACAGAGACCTTATATTTGCTATCTGAGATCACATTCAAATGTTATTAAAAAAATTAGAAAAACAATTCCCTTATGGTCTAATATAATTAATATTTTTATTACATAAAAATAAATTCTTACAGGGACCCATACCCCATGATGACATAGATAATAGGATCAAAAATATTTTCAAAATATTCCAATGAAATTCATTAAAAAAATATAGTTATTAAATTCTATCCACCTATAATATTTTCATCCTAATAATTAACAAAAACTACTCAAATAGGTGATGTAAAAACATCATAACAAGTTCTCCTACTCCGTGTTTATCTCCAAAATATTCTCTTTATTCCATCAAAGATATTATAAGGGAATATCTCACTAATAAAGGTTCTTCACTTATTGGTCCATGATCTATTTCTGGAACACTGTGAAGGTATCTTCATTTTCAATATCCACTTCACCCGAATTGGTAATAGGTGGTAGTTCATGGACATATATCTTTGGATGTGACATGTGGAAGACCTCATATAATCGATCTTTTTGTGGAAGTAATTCCATGTAGACACTACCTCACTAATAGAAAACAATATCTGGAATGTAACATTAAATCACAAAGATAACATGTCTCGCTGTACAAATCTACCCAGTAATCACCAATTCGATACCTTCAAGAACACATTGTCTCACTCCTAAACCTCCATGAAATTTTTCATTGGTCCTTATAAGATATCCAAGAAACCAAGTTATTCCTTATCCACTCTTGAATGATTCACTCCTTCTCTTCGTTTTGTCATATCAAATCCTGGCCCAAGAATTCTAAATTCAAATGATCAGTCCAACACCATGGATACCTATAGGGTTTCTCGCAGAACACCTCTAATGGTTCCATGATATTGGTTGAGTGGTAATTATTTTTTATAAATGAACCAAATAAAGTGTATTATATCCTTCCAACTATAAGAAATCTCCAAAATAAAATATCTTATTACATCTTCTAGAATATGAATGGTTTACTCAGTATGGCCATATTTCTATGGCGGAAAGGCACACTAAACCACAACTTAGTCCCAAAGGCCTCATGATATTCCCTACAAAATTTTGATGTGATGAAAGAGTCATGATATAAATGATAATAAAGGGAACTCAATGAATCTAGAATTTCCCATTCATGTAATGTTGTCCCAAGCTATATACTGAACTCTTCTCTTGAATTGATATGATGTGTCCCCAATTACTGAGTCAATTTAAGAAACCCCAAATAGCATTGTTTCTAATACTATCTTATGGAATTCCTCTCACAAAGAATAAAAATAAAACGTCCCACATTCATTTTGAAACCACAAGGGTTTGAGGCAAACCCACCGAAATATTGTTCTTATCCTTCACCTACTTTCATGTGAGGAATGTAGGAAAAAAATGACTTACACACTTATTCATCCCTTGCCACCAAAATTTAGTCTGAAGATTGTGTACCACTCCACCAATACTGGATGTATTAATAAGGGTGATGTATGAAAATACCCCAAAACTTCCTCACAAAAAATTATATGTACCAAATTCTTTCCACAAAAAACGGATGACATGAATCCCACCATTATAAAATCCATTTGTATCATAAATAGTGGATATCTAAACATGCATAGTCTCATAGTAAATATCTCCAATATGTTCCTCCCAAATATTTTGTTTAAGCATAAGGCTATCAACCATCAACTACATATATTTTCTAGAAACCTCTTCCATTAAGTAAATCTATAATGTATTCAAATTCTATAATATCTCACTGAATAGAAATGATCAAAATCTCCAGCTAAGAGAAATAATGATTTCCCCTACCTAGTAGAATTGACTATATCTAAGTCATAATATAAGAAAAATTATAGCCATAACCTATTTATAATGTTTATATATTTATATGAAAATATATAATTGATATAATTGTTTTCTAAAATAGTTGATAAAATACTCACCCATAAGGTAACATCGGCTCATCTTTAGGGAGAAGACCACTGATGCATGATAAAGATCATAAGTTGTGTAGTTGTTATCATAGGGACATAGTTACCGAGAACCATATGTGATAACAAAAACCCAATAAAATATAAATAATCAATTCTTAGTTATAGATGCATCACAAAAATACAAATACTCAACACTATCCTCTAGCTGTCTTCAGATGAGGGGTTCTCATCAACCTATTCTGTAACACCCAAAATCCATGTTGGAACCTCCATCTACATACAAAAGGAATATTATTTTTTTATAATTATACATCTATGTGTAAATCCAATATAAATTGGTCAAAAATATTTTATACTATCATTTCAACCCAAGGATAATCCTTACATCTGACACACACTTGGATGGATCCCAAGATAGCACAACATGACACTTTGTTGGGTTCACTACGACACCCTCTTTTGAGATGAAATATTCCAAAAAAAAGACCTATAAAATATATAACTAAAACATCATGATATTCTAAAAAATATCATTATATTAAATTATTTCAATGCATAACTTCTAATACCCCATGTGTTTATCTTCTAACACCATGTACACTAGTATTTCATCAGATGGGTCTATGAAAAATAGATAAAAAATGTAAAATGATATGAATAATAAGTTCCATGAAAACTTATGGGGTGATTTTCACATTTAATGGAATCACTATATAATCATATATACCATAGCTTTATCATAATACCATCCTTGATAAATATTTTTCCCGAATGTGGAGTGGTTGATAACCTGACATAATTTCAATCATTAGGAACCACCTCACCTTATACAACCGGTAAGGTGGTCCTATATTTAATGAAGATAATATTTATTCTTAATGTTCTTTTTTATTTATGTTTACATAATATAAACATAACCTTGAACACCAATCTACTTTGTTTGACAACTACAATGGTGCTGCCCAGGGTGACAGAATGAGTCATAAAAAACCATCCTCTTCAAATCCTTTAATTGAAACTTCAACTTGTAAAGCTATATGGTATCTATTAGATATTCTATCATATATATTAGGTAAGATAATAAATTCAATTTTATGTATAAGTCAATTTTTAGTTGGGATGTAATCCTAAAACGTCCTTATGAATGATGTCCTCATGCTCTACTTCCACTATAGAAAGATAAAAGCACACAGTATCTACTATTTTATGGGTTACACTATAAAACTAAATTATAATCCACTATAGAAACTACTTTATGACCCGTCAAAATCTCCTAGGGTTTCTTTCTCAACAAAATGGGAAAAAATAATACTATTAACTCGAAAACACCATATCATCTATGTAACGCCCCGACCCTAGTTGCCTAGAGTCGGTGCATTATTACATAACATTGGCATGATCACAAGAAAGATCAAATCTCGAAAGACCGATTGGTTTAGTAGCCTTGGAAACACTAGATATATTCATAAGTTTTACATTACATCATAAAATGAAAAACTACTACAACAACATAATGTCTCCATAATCCACACTACTATCCCCTCATAATATCCCTGCAGGTCATTCATAATTTACTTCTTCACATCCTGGGGAAAAATAAAACATAGAAAAGGGGTGAGCTCAAATGCCCAGTAAGGATAACAATATAGCGGAAACTTTCATAAATAAGAATAAACATTTAAGGCAATGCATTACTAAAACAAAAGCCTTTTAAAATTGAACTTCAACATGGTATGGCAAAAGTAAAATGAAATAATGCCATTTACTTATTCACATGGATATTCTACTAATCGAATAATCACATGCAAAAATCAATAACCACTTTCATAATGTTGGAATGCATAATGCCAGACTATCATAACCACATAGCCAAGGCCTCGTGCCAAGGCTACAAATAAGATTTTGTCAAGGCCTTGTGCCAAGACACTAGTTTGTCTCATGAGACCTACCGATGCATCGAGGAGCTATAGCGGGCTCCACCCGTCACTTATTAAGTCCAATGCATTCCCATATGAAAAGGTTTAAACATAACATAAACATTCGTATTAAAACTAGCATACGAAATGTCAATACTTTCACAATAAACTATGAATGGTATAAAAATAGCACATCCACAGTCAAACATATCACAAAACCTTCAATACAATATAGAAGTTTTGTATCATAATAAATCAACTTCAAATAATCTTAAAATCCATCAAAGGATGTTGACATAGATGAAATCAAAATTCTTTTTAAAGAAATATCTCCTTTTATTTTGAAATCATTTAAGATCCATATAAAATAAAACATTTTCTTTGAAAATATTCTTATAAGCTTGTAAGGAAAGCTTTGAAGATTTTATAACGGCGTAAAATAACCGCACCCGCCGTATAAGTTAAAAAAAACATTCTTACCTCAATTCTGTCGAAAAGGTTAAAAAGGACCTTGTTTTGAAAACGACGGAAAGATTCCTTTATAAACCTCTTATAAAAAGTCAAAAAAGGGTATAAATGACTTTAACCCATATTCTTGTAAATAGTAAAAATGTTTTGAAATACATTTTTAAGAAACATGGATGTGGATGATAAAGAGATCCCAGTAGATTATTACATATAAACAACCTCGGATAATGAAGAGATTGTGAAATAACCCTTACCTTGTACTTTTCCTTGGTTGTGGTAGGTTAACCTCCTGTATAATGGTGAAATAATTGTTATTAAATTATACAAGAATCATATACATTAATATGATATCATATATGATCTTTTAATATTGATTTGATAATAATATCTTAGTATTATCGTTGTTTCGAGTGTTAACTTACTTGTTTTCTTTCATATGTTTTGTTACGTAAGACATGTTTGTAAAGGATAGGTTGTATATTATTCATATCCAGAATGATATCAAGTCCTTAAACATCATTTTTAAATCATAAAATGATAATTACGCTTTAATGGTTACGATGGAGAATGAATCTCATCGCGTTCGTGGAGACGGTAGTCCGTACGTACGCACGAGCGACAATATCATTCTTTTGATATTAAAATAATATATAAATGGATGGTATATCATATATACAGAATCATTAACATGTTATATTTATTATTTACATGAGTTACACATCATTATTATACCCATCCAAATAATATTATATTGAATAACAATTACACCACGACGTGGAGACGGTAAGCCGTACGTACGCACGTATGGTGACATGTTATTCAAGGGGTGGATAGAATACTGAATATGATTGTACCATATTTATAATAACATCACAGTATATGTGAGATACTGGAGTTATTATTTCAGAATGGTAAGAACAAAGGAAGGAGAAGTGGAAGAAGAAATGAACTTAGAAAAGGGTGGTGAAATCATTACCTCTTCTTCGGGTTCTTCCTTTTGATTTGATCAAAAGGGCTCCTTAGTTTGGCTTTCTGATCAAACTAAGGCCTCTAGGTTGTATTGAGGGATGTTGGGAGAGTATTTGGGCAGAGTTTGGCCGAACCAAAAGGCTTTGAAGGTGTGAAGAAATGAGAAGGAGGAGTGCCCTTTTATAAGAGGGGTGAGGGGCACCTTTGGAAAAGCTATAAATATTAATTTATAATAAATTCATATTCGGTTTCTAAAGGCTCCAAAGTTGACTATTCAAAGGATGAGGTGGGGATAGGTCGAAAACAACTCATCCAATAGAATTTAGACAGGTTTGGGTACTTATATTAACCTTATCTTTAAGTATTAACTCTAAGTTAATTAGTTTCACTTTTACAATGTCTCTTTGTATTTTTATATATTATGGTTAATAAACTTACTATATACATCCAAGCGACCCCCAAGTAGTCCATTAATGAGGAACCTATAATAATATAAGTCTCTTGGACGATCCTTAGATTTTTAGGAATTTAATATCAATTAATAATATAATATTTGTTTTAAGAACTCTTTTATGTCAATTTTGACACTATTCAATAGTTGATTTTTTTGAAACTCCTAACAGATTGATTACTTCGAACAAAGTCAATTAAATCAATCCTAATATATCATATTATCATAGAAAATTAGTGTAATTTATTAAAAGTTTCATATTATATTTATTTGGGTATTTATAATATTCATTATGTTAATTTTTTTACTATTTTAGTAATTACTGCATCATCATTGTGTCATAAATAAAATAAATTATTTAATGTCTAAAAATTATAAATAAAATATCATTATGTAGGAAATCTTTTTAGCTTTCGAATGAATATTTACAATCGAAAATCCAACATCATTAACCCTATGTAAAAATTGTTCTTCTAAAAGATATATGCTTGTGTCATTTTTGTATTCATTTTAACTTAATTAAAATAAAGTGTCATTATCACTTACAAGTGGATCCATGGGGTCCCAAAATAGACCCAAAGATGTCCATGGTCGACCATGTATCAACCAATAGGGTTGAGACACGTTTTAGGGTAATTTAGTATTATTATAATATTATTTTTTTTAACCCTTATTTACCGGATTTACCCTTAACCATGGTAAATAAAATATTTACCGCAGTAATTATTCAAAATGTCTAAAAATAAAAGTTACCTATTTACACAATTTGAACATCCTGATTCCAAATATGGAATCCATTTTTCTAAATTCAAAACACAGAAGTGGCAGAAATTAATTTAAAATTAATTCCCGCTGTCAAAACAAAAAGCGTGTTTTTAAGAGATAATAACTATCAAAAGATTGACACTTGTTTATGTTCGGTTTAATTGTAAAATTATGTCCAATGAAAAAGATTATATTAAATGGTAAAAATATATTCTAAATATACTTTAAAACCACTCAAATTCACAATTTATCACTATTAATTATTTTGATTAAAAAAGTTGTTTTTAATTAAAATTTAGTAATTTTCACTATTCATCAAAATATGAAAGTTATCCGAAATGTACCAAAATTTCACCCTAGGCAAATTTTGATATTCCGAATCCAAAAATGAAGTCCATTTTGAAATATAGAATATATATGATTTCAAAAAGTAGGTATTACTATTCACAACGGCTAGTTTAATTAGTTGTGGTGTGTGTTAGAACTCGAGGTTGCGTACAACACACGCTATCGCATTATTCGAAGGGAAACGTAACATAGAAGCTTGGGGTGTTACATTCTCCCCTCCTTCAAATAATTGCGTCCTCGCAATTTCTAGGGTATTACTGCATAAAAAGACTCGGGTGGTTCTTCATCATAAGTTCCTCGGGTTCCCACGTTGCCTCTTCCATCTTATGATTCCTCCACAAAACTTTTACCAGACGCGTCGTCCGGTTTCTCAGCACTTGTTCTCTCGTATCAAGAATCTTGATGGGCTCTTCGCAGTAAGACAGATCGGGTTCCAGTTCTAAATCTTCATAGGTGAGTACATGCGTTGGGTCAGGCATGTATTTCCTCAACAGAGATACGTGGAACACATCGTGAACTTTGGAGAGACTTGGCGGCATTGCCAATCGGTAAGCTACAGCCCCAATTCGTTCTAGAATTTCGAAAGGTCCGATGTACCTGGGACTCAATTTACCTTTCTTACCAAAACGTATGACTCCCTTCCACGGAGATACCTTCAGGAAAACATGATCACCGACTTGAAATTCCAAATCCTTCCTTCGATTATCGGCATAGCTCTTCTGCCTACTTTGAGCTGCTTTAATGTGATTTTGGATTACCTTCACCTTTTCCACCGTTTCCTCCACCAGTTCTGGGCCTACAAGTTTTCTTTCACCAACGTCATCCCAACAGGTTGGTGTACGACATCTCTTTCCGTATAACGCTTCATATGGTGCCATTTGTATACTCGAATGGAAGCTATTGTTATAGGAAAATTCTACCAGAGGTAAATATTGATCCCACATACCCTGAAAATCAAGTGAGCAAGATCTCAACATGTCTTATAAGGTCTGAATAGTCCGTTCTGATTGTCCGTCTGTCTGAGGGTGGTAAGCAGTGCTCAAATGAAGTTCAGTATCCAGGGATTTCTGAAGACATTTCCAAAATCTTGAAGTAAAACGGGGATCACGATCAGAAACAATCGATAGGGGAACTCCATGAAGTCTCACAACTTCATTAATGTATAGTCTTGCTAGACGTTCCAGGGGTAGATCTTCTCTTATAGCAAGAAAATGTGCTGACTTGGTAAGACGATCAACAATAACCCATATTGCATCGTTCCTTCTAGGAGTCTTTGGTAGCCCCATGACAAAGTCCATCGTAATATTGTCCCATTTCCACTCCGGTATGGGAAGAGGTTGCATGACTCCTCCAGGCTGTTGCCTTCCAGCTTTCACTTGTTGACAAACCATACATCTTGACACAAAATCAGCAATCTACCTCTTCATGTTGTCCCACCAAAAATGTTCTTTCAAATCTCTATACATTTTGGTGCTCCCAGGGTGTATAGAGAAATTGGAACTATGAGAATCATCCAGCAATTCCCTTTTTAGATCAGGTATATTGGGAACACAAAGTCTCTTCCCGAATTTCAAAATTCCATCTTCATACACAAAGTCTCTCAATCTCCCATCATTCACAGCTTTAATCTTCTTCTGAAATTCTTCATCATCGGTCTGAGAACTCTTAATCCTTTCTAGTAAAGATGGTTTGGAAACCATTTGAAAAAGCATTGATGTTTCACCTTCCCTGGTTATTCCCATGTCCATCTTCACTAGATCCATGAAAATTGGATCCCTTTCAATTCTCATCATGTTCAAAACTCCATGGTCTTTTCTGCTCAAAGCATCTGCCACCTTGTTTGCCTTCCCCGGGTGGTAGTGTATCGTACAATCATAATCCTTGAGTAATTCAAGCCATCTCCTTTGCCTCATGTTGAGTTCTTTTTGTGAGAAAATATACTTCAAACTCTTGTGATCAGTATAAATCTCACATTTTTCACCATAGAGGTAGTGCCTCCATATCTTCAAAGCAAATATCACTGCTGCTAACTCGAGATCATGAGTAGGATAGTTTTGTTCATGAATTTTCAACTGTCGTGATGCATAGGCAATAACTCTATCATTCTGCATAAGGACACAGCCAAGTCCTTTCTTTGATGCATCACTATAAATAACGAACCCATCATTCCCCGATGGTAGAGTCAATATAGGAGCATTGACTAATCTTCTCTTCAGTTCTTCGAAACATTCTTCACACTCTTTTGTCCAAACAAATTTAACCCCTTTACGTGTGAGCTTCGTTAATGGGTTAGCCAATCGGGCAAAATTCTGGACGAAACGTCGATAATAACCTGCCAAACCAATAAAACTACGTACCTCAGTTATATTCGTAGGTGCTGGCCATTCTTGGATTGCCTTGGTCTTAGAAGGATCAACAGAGATTCCATCTTTAGAGACAATATGGCCAAGAAAAGAAATCTCCTGAAGCCAGAATTCACACTTGCTAAACTTTCCATATAATTCATGCCTCCTCAGAGTCTTCAAGATAATGCGCAAGTGATTTTCATGATCTTTGTAGGTTTTGGAGTATAACAAGATATCATCAATAAATACCACCACAAATTCATCGAGATACTCCTTGAAAACTCTATTCATCAGATCCATGAATACAGAGGGTGCATTAGTCAATCCAAACGGCATTACAGTAAACTCGTAATGCCCGTACCTGGTTCGAAATGCTGTCTTCGGAATGTCTTCCTTCTTCACACACAACTGATGGTATCCAGATCGAAAATCAATCTTTGAAAAGTATTGAGCTCCATGCAGTTGGTCAAATAAATCATCAATACGAGGTAGGGGATACTTGTTCTTTATCGTTATAGCATTGATCTCCCTGTAGTCGATACATAACCTCATAGATCCATCTTTCTTTTTAACAAAAAGAACAGGGGCTCCCCATGGAGAAACACTAGGGCGAATAAATCCCTTATTACTTAATTCCTCTAGTTGTTTCTTTAGTTCGACTAATTCTACAGTGGCCATTCTATAAGGGGTCTTCGATATAGGCCTTGATCCAGGAATCAAATCAATAGAAAACTCAACTTCTCGTTCTGGAGGATGTCCAGGTAAATCTTCCGGAAATACATCTACAAATTCTTTCACAACAGGTACATCCTCTATTTGAACATTCCTTTCCTCACCGACAGTTACTTCATTCTCTTCCTCCCCAATAATTGAATTAAGTTGAGCTACTGGGGGTGGGTCTAAATAAGAATTAGGTGGTGACGATTCTGCTCTAAAAATAAGGTGCTCCTTATCATTATCATCAAGAATCGTAACCTCTTTCTTCTTACAATAAATCTTCGCATCATAGTCCGAAAGCCAGTCCATACCGAGGATTATATCAAACTCAATCATAGGTATGACGATGAAATCAGCAGATAAAGAAAATTTATGTGCTCTAATGGGGACTGATTCACAAAACTTTGTTGCAACGATACTTCCCTTAGGAGTTTTAACTGACAACTCCCTTATTAAATCAAATTGGAAATATCTAATTTTCATAGCAAACTGGGAAGATATGAAACAATGCGATGATCCAGAATCAAATAATGCATTTGCTAAACTTGAGGAAACCATTAAATTACCTGCCACCACGTCTTTTGGAGTTTCTACCTCAGCAGTAGTGATAGCATAAGCCTGGCCTTGATCCCTTGGCCTTTTCTGAGGTACGTTCTCCTGACGCTTAGGACATGCATTTGCATAATGCCCCATCTCCCTGCAATTGTAGCACTGAACGTTGGTAGCTTCCTTCTTCCCCTTGCAATCATGAGCTTGGTGGCCTTTTTCACCACACTTGTAACAGACTCCCATTCCCTTCAGGCAAGCACCGGGGTGTTTCTTCCCGCACTTACCACAAGATGGATATTCAACCTTTCCCTTCTTCCCCTTATTTCCATTCCCAGATTGATCAGCAGGTCTCTTCTTCTCTTGCTTTGCTTTAAAGTCATAAGACTTGGAGAATTCCTTTTCGGTCTTGATAGCACATGAGACAATGTCTTCGTACGATGAAAAGGATTGTGAGACTAATGCTCGACATAGAAATGGTTTTAACCCATCAAAGAAACGATCAATCTTACTTCTTGGGTTGCGAATATAATCTCCAGCATACCTTGCTAACCTTGTAAAGTTAGCCTCATACTTTGTGACATTATCATCCTCCTTTTGTCTCAGACTCAGAAATTGCCTTTCCATGTCTGCTCGATGGTCGCGAGGAAAGTATTTTTCTAAAAACAGATCTTTGAACTCCCTCCATTCCATGTTTGATACTTCATCATCTTCCTTCATGTTTTGAATCAATGACCACCATTGATCAGCATCTCCAGTGAGGCGGTAAACTGCCATGGTAACTTTTTCCCTTTCACTACTCCCCAAAGCCTGAAATATTTTCTCTAGGGAAAATATCCATTGCTCAGCTACTAAGGGATTTGTACTCCCATTGAACATTGGTGGTTGTTGTCTCATGAATCGATCTAACATTGATCCTCCACGCTGCGGATCAGGGTGCTCCATACGGGTAAGGTTATTATTCATAACCTGAGTAAGTTGTCCCAGTACGGTGATTAGCTGATCAGCACCAGTTGCATCACCATCCCCACTATAATTATCTTGAACAGGAGGGCAATCCCTACATGGAGTGCGTGGATTGATACGGTTTCCATTTCTTCCACTAGGCGCCATTTCTAAACAATGTCATAAACTAGATCAGTTTATGAATCAAAATACATAATCCCATACTTATAAAACACTAAACATAAATTGAACTATCTATGGATATAATCCATAATCATAAATATGTTTTCTTTGAGGAAGTATATACTCATAAACCCTTCATAATGATTTGTAAAGAAAGTGAGATTTATCCTAAGCATATCCCCCGGGAGTGTCGTAACCAAGAGTGCAGCAAGGCCCGTTGTCGTGCACCAGTTCCCGTTCGAGTCTAGCTCAAAGAGGTGTTTTCGGGTTTTACCCCTAGGTACATCTGTGCCAGAGCCGCCTCTACCTGCTCGTATCCAGACAGGGATGTATTGCTCGGAAAACTCACAAAGTCTCTACAATACCAAAATTCTAGGAAGTTCTTCTATACTAATCCTCAAAGTTCATCTTAGGTCTATGTGCTCTAATCAGAGTTTATCTAAATCTAGCTTCCAAGGTTTGTACTAAACTTCCTCTGATACCAACTGTAACGCCCCGACCCTAGTTGCCTAGAGTCAGTGCATTATTACATAACATTGGCATGATCACAAGAAAGATCAAATCTCGAAAGACCGATTGGTTTAGTAGCCTTGGAAACACTAGATATATTCATAAGTTTTACATTACATCATAAAATGAAAAACTACTACAACAACATAATGTCTCCATAATCCACACTACTATCCCCTCATAATATCCCTGCAGGTCATTCATAATTTACTTCTTCACATCCTGGGGAAAAATAAAACATAGAAAAGGGGTGAGCTCAAATGCCCAGTAAGGATAACAATATAGCGGAAACTTTCATAAATAAGAATAAACATTTAAGGCAATGCATTACTAAAACAAAAGCCTTTTAAAATTGAACTTCAACATGGTATGGAAAAAGTAAAATGAAATAATGCCATTTACTTATTCACATGGATATTCTACTAATCGAATAATCACATGCAAAAATCAACAACCACTTTCATAATGTTGGAATGCATAATGCCAGACTATCATAACCACATAGCCAAGGCCTCGTGCCAAGGCTACAAATAAGATTTTGTCAAGGCCTTGTGCCAAGACACTAGTTTGTCTCATGAGACCTACCGATGCATCGAGGAGCTATAGCGGGCTCCACCCTTCACTTATTAAGTCCAATGCATTCCCATATGAAAAGGTTTAAACATAACATAAACATTCGTATTAAAACTAGCATACGAAATGTCAATACTTTCACAATAAACTATGAATGGTATAAAAATAGCACATCCACAGTCAAACATATCACAAAACCTTCAATACAATATAGAAGTTTTGTATCATAATAAATCAACTTCAAATAATCTTAAAATCCATCAAAGGATGTTGACATAGATGAAATCAAAATTCTTTTTAAAGAAATATCTCCTTTTATTTTGAAATCATTTAAGATCCATATAAAATAAAACATTTTCTTTGAAAATATTCTTATAAGCTTGTAAGGAAAGCTTTGAAGATTTTATAACGGCGTAAAATAACCGCACCCGCCGTATAAGTTAAAAAAAAACATTCTTACCTCAATTCTGTCGAAAAGGTTAAAAAGGACCTTGTTTTGAAAACGACGGAAAGATTCCTTTATAAACCTCTTATAAAAAGTCAAAAAAGGGTATAAATGACTTTAACCCATATTCTTGTAAATAGTAAAAATGTTTTGAAATACATTTTTAAGAAACATGGATGTGGATGATAAAGAGATCCCAGTAGATTATTACATATAAACAACCTCGGATAATGAAGAGATTGTGAAATAACCCGTACCTTGTACTTTTCCTTGGTTGTGGTAGGTTAACCTCCTGTATAATGGTGAAATAATTGTTATTAAATTATACAAGAATCATATACATTAATATGATATCATATATGATCTTTTAATATTGATTTGATAATAATATCTTAGTATTATCGTTGTTTCGAGTGTTAACTTACTTGTTTTCTTTCATATGTTTTGTTACGTAAGACATGTTTGTAAAGGATAGGTTGTATATTATTCATATCCAGAATGATATCAAGTCCTTAAACATCATTTTTAAATCATAAAATGATAATTACGCTTTAATGGTTACGATGGAGAATGAATCTCATCGCGTTCGTGGAGATGGTAGTCCGTACGTACGCACGAACGACAATATCATTCTTTTGATATTAAAATAATATATAAATGGATGGTATATCATATATACAGAATCATTAACATGTTATATTTATTATTTACATGAGTTACACATCATTATTATACCCATCCAAATAATATTATATTGAATAACAATTACACCACGACGTGGAGACGGTAAGCCGTACGTACGCACGTATGGTGACATGTTATTCAAAGGGTGGATAGAATACTGAATATGATTGTACCATATTTATAATAACATCACAGTATATGTGAGATACTGGAGTTATTATTTCAGAATGGTAAGAACAAAGGAAGAAGAAGTGGAAGAAGAAATGAACTTAGAAAAGGGTGGTGAAATCATTACCTCTTCTTCGGGTTCTTCCTTTTGATTTGATCAAAAGGGCTCCTTAGGATGGCTTTCTGATCAAACTAAGGCCTCTAGGTTGTATTGAGGGATGTTGGGAGAGTATTTGGGCAGAGTTTGGCCGAACCAAAAGGCTTTGAAGGTGTGAAGAAATGAGAAGGAGGAGTGCCCTTTTATAAGAGGGGTGAGGGGCACCTTTGGAAAAGCTAGAAATATTAATTTATAATAAATTCATATTCGGTTTCTAAAGGCTCCAAAGTTGACTATTCAAAGGATGAGGTGGGGATAGGTCTAAAACAACTCATCCAATAGAATTTAGACAGGTTTGGGTACTTATATTAACCTTATCATTAAGTATTAACTCTAAGTTAATTAGTTTCACTTTTACAATGTCTCTTTGTATTTTTATATATTATGGTTAATAAACTTACTATATACATCCAAGCGACCCCCAAGTGGTCCATTAATGAGGAACCTATAATAATATAAGTCTCTTGGCCGATCCTTAGATTTTTAGGAATTTAATATCAATTAATAATATAATATTTGTTTTAAGAACTCTTTTATGTCAATTTTGACACTATTCAATAGTTGATTTTTTTGAAACTCCTAACAGATTGATTACTTCAAACAAAGTCAATTAAATCAATCCTAATATATCATATTATCATAGAAAATTAGTGTAATTTATTAAAAGTTTCATATTATATTTATTTGGGTATTTATAATATTCATTATGTTAATTTTTTTACTATTTTAGTAATTACTGCATCATCATTGTGTCATAAATAAAATAAATTATTTAATGTCTAAAAATTATAAATAAAATATCATTATGTAGAAAATCGTTTTAGCTTTCTAATGAATATTTACAATCGAAAATCCAACATGTATAACCCTATGTAAAAATTGTTCTTCTAAAAGATATATGCTTCTGTCATTTTTGTATTCATTTTAACTTAATTAAAATAAAGTGTCATTATCACTTACAAGTGGATCCATGGGGTCCCAAAATAGACCCAAAGATGTCCATGGTCGACCATGTATCAACCAATAGGGTTGAGACACGTTTTAGGGTAATTTAGTATTATTATAATATTATTATTTTTAACCCTTATTTACCGGATTTACCCTTAACCATGGTAAATAAAATATTTACCGCAGTAATTATTCAAAATGTCTAAAAATAAAAGTTACCTATTTACACAATTTGAATATCCTGATTCCAAATATGGAATCCATTTTTCTAAATTCAAAACATAGAAGTGGCAGAAATTAATTTAAAATTAATTCCCGCTGTCAAAACAAAAAGAGTGTTTTTAAGAGATAATAACTATCAAAAGATTGACACTTGTTTATGTTCGGTTTAATTGTAAAATTATGTCCAATTAAAAAGATTATATTAAATGGTAAAAATATATTCTAAATATACTTTAAAACCACTCAAATTCACAATTTATCACTATTAATTATTTTGATTAAAAAAGTTGTTTTTAATTAAAATTTAGTAATTTTCACTATTCATCAAAATATGAAAGTTATCCGAAATGTACCAAAATTTCACCCTAGGCTAATTTTGATATTCCGAATCCAAAAATGAAGTCCATTTTGAAATATAGAATATATATGATTTCAAAAAGTAGGTATTACTATTCACAACGGCTAGTTTAATTAGTTGTGGTGTGTGTTAGAACTCGAGGTTGCGTACAACACACGCTATCGCATTATTCGAAGGGAAACGTACCATAGAAGCTTGGGGTGTTACAATCTACATAAAACTATTAATCTATGCCTGAACTATGGATAACTAGTGAATAACTATAATAACATCATAACTAATCATCGATGATATGAATAGATATAATAAAAATACATTTTCCTCATGTGTCAATTCATATAATCAACATAATTTTATGATCAATTTATCTCCTCTCGTATGGTTCTCCATGTGCAAGGGTAGAGCCAATGTCTCTATAAAAATATCTAGATCTATAAAAGGATGTGTAAAGGAAAGAGTGGATTGTTCCAGTGTAAATCAATACTAAAGATAATTTAGATAAGTCAATGATCGTGTCACAAATCATCCAAAGATCCTATAGGTCATAAGCCTTTAAATAATGGAAATTATCTCATCCCTAACAACAAGAACCCTGATATTGGATTGGACCACTGGTGGTGGTGAAAAAAACATATCATTTTTCTGACCTCCTACTTCTCTACTAGTTCCTTTTTCAAATCAACCATCTTGAAAACCTCATTTATATTTCCATTAACCCTTCCTAGGATGTCTATTGAAAATCTCTCTATATATATCATGATTCAAATAATCATGCATGAGACATCCTTTCCCATTATATAAGAAACAACACATATCATGTGGGTGTCCAGAAATATGCTAAGAGAATTGAACTATAAAACTTTGTCCTTAATTATATATTTAAAAAAATTATCTCTCCTCGATCCTGGAGAATTTTATCCATTTCTAGTTTCCAAAGTCTTATCTCCATTGTTCCCACTACTAGCAACAACTTTCAGTGAAGTCTACACCAAGAAGCCATTTAATCTTAAGTATCACTCGAACACACCATTATTTGTTGGAATTAAATGAGATATCAATCACTTCAAGATATCATTGAATATGTTGCACTCAAATGTAAATTCTTGAAATATTTCATCACCAACCATATCCATGCTGTATTGTGAGAGGTGAGTAAACCAAAAATCATAATGTATAATTATCATACTTTTCTACAAAAGCTCCAAAATCTCACAGATATATAAAATTCACAACATAGATGAACATAGTTACAATAGGAAGAGTTTATCAAACTCTATCTAATAGAGAAAAACTTTTTTATGTCTATTATTCACAAGAATCTACCATCTCTCTATGGATCCCTAAATATATGTGGCTGCTTTGACCACTATATGAGCGGGTGGGGTCCTACGATAGCAGAAAACTTTACCATATATATCAATATTGACTTATTCTTCTTGGGAGTCAGTATAAACACAACACCTATGGTGATATTAAACTAACTATAATAAAGAAAAATGAACATATTCACATCATACTCTGATAGAGCTTGTGAGGCCTTCTTCACAACGGGTGGTATTGTGACTGGAAATCCATCAAGAGGTACCACCTCCTACAAAGGTCCCTATACCAAAGCCTCGTCACTAAGAGGATTTTACCCATGATTATTTTCTATAAATTTATATAGATATAATTTTTTAATCTTATAAAAATAAATAATAAATACCACTATCAATGAGTATATATGGAGAGCTAGCTAAAAAAAGAAATGGAAACCATAACCCATTACTAAAATAGACATGATACTATTATTTATCTACGATTATTGGATACATGTTCTTTGTTAAAAAGTATATTTTCTATGTCCCATATAATTAATACATTAGTTTTCACACCAACACGAGATTCCCTAGACAAAAGTCCAAGATCAAGATTCTTTGACAATGTTTCCCTATTTTTCAGTAAAAATAATATAGCTAGAAAGACTATAAAGTATGATCCTATGAAAAAATAGCACTAATACCACTCTATTGTGACCCAAAAATATAAGTCCTACTTGGTTGGACATTAGATGAGTGTAATAGCCTATTCCGACCTCAAATGGTCCATAATCTTGTGAAAAGGGATGATTAGGCATTTCACACACATGGGAGGCCTGAAGGTACTTTTTATCACACACCAATATCTCCAACCACATATAAAATAATGAAATATAAGACATAGATAACACAAAAATGCATGAATACAAGTATATTATTTATAATAGTATAAATAAATATATAAAATAATAAAAGAGGATAAATAGGGGCCCATGAAAACGATAAATGTGTTCAAAAACTAGTAAGGATGGGACTACTATAAAATTCAACTCCATGAAGTATCTATGGTCTGTGTATCTCAATGTTTCCGCACCAACTCCTAGAATACATAGAAATCCATAGAAAGGCCTTTCATCAACATAATACATGTCATGTGTGGGATGATCCCATGAATAGGTGATTATTTACATACCGATTAGGACACCAAAAAATTATCAAACATAATGTATCTGATTGTAGTCAGTTCATCATCATGGTTGAATGTCAATTTGTAAATGACTCAATAAAAACAATAAACTAGATACACTAAAGATAGAATCCATGTCTCAAAATAAAATAACTATATTAATTATAGTCTAGGATTCCACACATGGTGTCATATTAATTATCATGTTGGATAAATCATGATATGAGTCATGTTATCATTATTGGTGCTAATCCGAGAGTTCATGCATAGTAGGCCTCTCTATAAAGGGGTATACGATAGATCTCAGAATATACTAATAGATATAGAGGGGATCACACCTAGGTATTAAGAGGTTCACCATACCCTACCTAGAGTAAAATCTCTAATATGGGAATCAGATGACCTAAATGTTAGTATAGGATTCCGGGCCAACATACGAAACAATGATAAAGGATCACACCCAAGTACACAAAGAGGATGTCCTGACTCTATATAAGACTAATATAATAAAGGGGGTCACATCCTAATCTTATGTAATGATTCATTGTTGTACCATAATAGATACAGACCGAGGGGACACACCTTATAGATACTGGTCTACAACAAAGAGAAAAAGGAAATAAACATGCCTTAGAAATAGTACTCAGTGTGTAGTGGGTCTATATAGTGTGGCCTATTATGTTTGGACCTATCCATGTCTTCCACCCCAATCACCCATCCAATCCCCTTTAATATAGATGACCTCATGTACCCTAGTCATAGCCATGTACCTTGTCATGTCTAAGTTCCTGGTCAGGTCCTAATACTTGGTCATGCCTATATACTCTAGATATTTTCATATACCTTTCCATGTTTATTCCCATGTACCACTGGGGTACACATCCATAAACCTACACTAGGTCACATGTTATGTGGTATAACCGAATTATGTGTGATATTTTATTATATATGTAAATTTAATCTATTTTATATATGATACTACAAGTCATGTGTTCTTCCAAAATACACATCATCTATGTCGATTTTTCTAAAATTACAATATTTTCAAGGACATTCCACCCAGATCACCACTACCACTGATTATTCTTGGAAATCTACATGTAGATTCCATATTTGGGGTTTAACTCATCAAAAAAATCACTTATGGCGAGATTCTAGCAACATATTCATTCATAAAATAATCATTATCACACCACACAACCAAACACAGAGAACCATGAACTGAAGGGAACACAGTCAATCTCTGTTATACCATCACACCACATAACTCCTTAAATATAATTCTAATTACAAATCTAGACCCATGGAATGATTCATTTCACAAAATATTAGTTTTGAAATAATCAGGTTCTGTGTAGTATTGTACTGTAAGCCAAATAATATGCTGATGATGATCAAATTTAGAACATGGAGGGAATTAGGAAAAAAAATGAGGAATGATTACTTTCAATTGTATAGTTTAATTAATTATTTTTGATGAATTAATTTTTTATTAAAATGTATAATCAATAGGAAAAAATTATATAAATTCAAATTCCTAGGATGATAAATCAACACATGTAATTCAATGATCGACTCGATAATAATTTTTTAAAAATAATTGTTTTAAATTGATATGTGATAGTAAAATTGGGGATTAAAAAAACAAAAAAATATTAACTACCACAATGTTTGATTGATTTCTGATGAATAATAGTTCTACATCATTTTCATTGGAGAGACCCATGATATCCTTTGGAAAATGGTCATTCCACCATTATTTTATTTCCATTCATCAAAGGTTCTCTTCCATGGATCCTCTAAAATCCTTAGGGTTGTGTAGATAACCACAGGGTTTCCCTAACATGGAATTTAAATAGAATGGAGTTTTTTCATACCATATAATAAATAATAAATAAATTATGTATCTAATTTATTTATTAATCTTCCAAAAACTACTAATTAACAAAAAATAGGATTCATATAGAGTGTACATTACACCTAGGGTAAAAAAACATTCAATATTTAATGAAAGTCTCATATTTCCCATCCAATACTCTATTAATGTGTTATACCAATATTTTTGAAATTTTTTCACATGTGATAAAATATAGTTAATATTTTTTTATATCAATAAATAGGTTCCCTAGGCCCTAAAATCCAACTACGACTCTTCATTTTTCTTCAAAAATACTAATCAAAATATTCAAGTGCTTTTATGGAAAAACAGACCTATTACAGAGTTGAGGTTATTATTAATCCTCACATGGTAGTTTTTGGGTATTTAATATTTTAGGGTATAAATTCCCATTGGATAGTGTACACCTCATAAATAAAGTGGTCTAACACTATAGTTTAAGTGTATGTTCATGCGAGATATATGTGGTTTAGTGGACAAGATGATGTGTGATATGGGTTTGGTCACATGAAACTTGTTTATTAATCATAGTCACCTTCTAGATATGATGTATATCCTAGCAGTTTAAAGGGGTCATTATGAGAATAAATTATTTTTTATATTAGTTTTCTATGATATATGATGTTTTTGGGATTAGAGTTATGAATATATGGATTTTTTATCTCCAGATATTTGAATAAATATTTATGAAAATATAATTAATACTAATTTTTACTATTAAACACATATATATGGTTTTTTGTTAACATGATGTTATATATTTACATTATTTTTTTTATAGAATCCCAATTGTGTTTTATATACCAACATATGCATGATATTTTTTCCCATACATTTCTGGTATATAAAAACATTGTTAAAATTGTTTTGTTAGTGGTGAATTTAGAGCTCATGGATCTGATGCATAATAGAATATGATTGTACTCTATGGGATATTATTTTTTTCATTCCAAATTATCATATAAAAAAGCGACCCCATCCATTTTATCCAGCTAGTTGCACATTGTGAATATTTTATTTTACATTAATTTCCCTTTTCAGGATTTTCTTTTGTGGAATTTCACATAATATCTATTATTCAATGCTTGAAATTTTATATAATATAGTTGATTGAATATTTATTATTGGTTTTTTTATCAATTATTGTGTTTCAAATATACATTTGATTTTAATTTATCATTATATTATTAGTTATTTGACTAAAAATCCTCCATCATTAAAATCATCATCCACATCCTATTGTATTGTGTCTAGGGGTGGAAAACTCATTTTACTATAGGCCCAAGTGGGGCTCCAGTACTTCATGTCAACTAAGAATGGTATAAATGAAATTTTATTTACTTGTAATGTATTTCATATTTATTTTTATTTTAAGGATTTATTAGAGAGAATTAGTCAACAAATTTGATGGGATCTAAAGTTCTAAAATCAAACCCGAGATTCCTGTATTTGTCTATTTGGATGCATATCCATTCATTCACACATTCAAAATTGACATTTTTTATTTGGATAAAGGTTGGTACTATATTGTCACAAATGGTGGGAGGAAATAAAAATAACCTAGATCTTCATTTCCTATAATGAGAGAGAATTCATTCAGTAGAGATCCTGTGTAAAAATATATTGTCCTGCCTTCTCTTAGACATCTCTTAGTGGATAGAGAATTGAACACATAGTTCACTTCCCTCAATATGTGGATGATGCTGAAACTCAAGGTGAAGATATCCCTGAATTTTTCCACCATGTTGCTAAGGTTTCAGAGGCCACCCTTCTCGGCTTGATGCATCTTCACCATGAATTGATAATCCTATTCTATCATGTCAACATTAATACTATATATCCTATAAATCATGATCCCAATTGAAGAGGCTCTGATTTCTTCTTACAAGGAACAGTTGGGGCCAAAGAAGGCAATAAAGTCTAGAATCTCAAATCCTCTAATGTCACAAAAAATACCCCCACAAGTCAGGACACTGAATGTATATGATCCATCAAAATTTTCCGGAACCAAGTGAAATACAGAGTCCATTTAACCCATCTTCCTAGACCCCTCCCTCTCCTTGAACATTAATCATAAATGATAGTTGGAAGAACAATCCCAAGAGTGGATAAAGAGCCCCCATATATAAGGGTACCAATATCCTAAAACCATAACATCAGACGAACCCGAATATAATGAACCGATAAGGATCATCCATCCTGAGCATTGATTCTTCCAACCCATGGAACCCAACAAGCCATAATGAGTGGAAGGTGGTAGGATTTACTATCTACCCCCTAAGGGTCAGAACATTAAAAACAAATGTCCAGGAATTGATTCATATTATAACTAATCCCAAACATTCCCATTTACTGCCTCGGAAATATCAATATGTCATTGTCCTAATAAATAAAAAGAAAAGGTACTATGTGGTCTCTGTCTTTGATGAAGCACAACACCAATAATATGAGACAATGGAAACACCCATCCTTTGAACATTTTTATTGGTGGGAATAGCCTGATTCCTTATATTCCATATCAAAAAACTCATCTTAACTAACAACACCATGAACCAACATTTTACATCCCATGATTTTTGTTCATTACATGTATGATGTATATCAATATTATCTTGAGAGTTGAATAGTCTAGAGGAACATCTGGAAAAAATGTATCTATTTGGTTCCTCTATTAGATTAATGGTATCACACAGTGACTTATATTGTGAATTCAACATTTATCTAAGGAAACTACCAAACTATCTTGCCTCCCTAAACTAAATTTATGGAACTAGACATCAAAGAAAGCCTAGATTCTCCCCCACCCAGTTCACTTTCCAGTTTTTTGTCTCCTCTTCCCATAACCCATCAAACATTCTCCTTCATTGCTTATAGATATAGAAGCCTAGTTTTGACCAAATTTTTACATTTTCTTTCCATCAGTGCCCCAAAGATTCTATTTAGCTCCATAACTTTTTTAGATGAACATTTTCCACAATTATTTCCCTTTGATGATATCCCAAGGAAACCTTACCTAAAAGGAATTCATGGTCTATAGAATGTTGTGAAAGTTGGATCCTCCTTCCTCTATAGGATGCACCATCCTTTTACATGATTCCCAATTAAATATTCTATTTATTTTGGAATCCCAGATAAATGCCTTCCAAAAAAATCAACATTTTCAATGTTTCCCTTAGTATCTTTAATGATGGATAACTGAAGAATTGGAATTAAAGATAATACACTAGTATAACGTGTAATTGATAAAATCTAGTAAATGTAACATAAATTGAATACATTTAAAATTTATGTCATTAATGTTTTAGCTCCCTAATATTCAATTTAATAATTATGGTATTATCCTCTAAAATAAGGTAATTTATCCATTGATTTCCAATACATACCCAAATATTGGGTTTTTATTATCCTATTGTGTTTTTGGCCCCTCTCTACAAACCAAATAATCAATGAGGTATCACTATAAGAAGAAAACTACGAGTTAAAATTTTTAATATGTTGAGAGGGTATAACCTTCATTGTTTTTTTCCTAGTGAATATATTATTTATATGCACATGGTGATTACCACTGAGAAAGATATGTTTTCATATTATCTGAATATTCTATATGTGTTTTTAAAATATATTACAATTTGTTTATAAGTAGAGTTTGATCCATAGAAAAAGAATTTATTTATGGGATTCATATTATAATATTATATGTCAGGTTAGTATTCTCATTAATATGATACTAATTCATTTTTTTTATTACAAAATGTATTGATTCTGTGGTTGAAGATTACATGATCATCAAATGGTTCTATAATAAATTTTACGATGTTTGAGACTTGTTATTTATTTCTTGTATATGGAGTATGTCACAGTCACACACTATTTGTGGAAGCATTCATGTGTCTAATTTTTTATTATGGTTTAAAAAATGGTACACGTAAGACATTACCCATGATAGAATTTTTTATACAATGACAGTTAAAACAAGGCCAATTGAGTGATAATATAACTCTAGGTAATGGATTTTCCACAATACATACATACACATGAGACTTTATAATCATATATTCCTTTCATAATAAGTGTACTGTAGCTTGATATTTTATTGTATATAGAGAAATTACATTGAAAAAATGGCATCAAAGACAACATTTAATTAATAAATCATCATGTTGTAGGCACAATAACACTTTTTATGAGACCATATTAGAAATATAATATGTGATGTTAGAGTATATAGATATGTAAAATTATTTATAGAATCTATACTTAACTTTTTTAGGTTATTATATCTAACCCAAAGTGATACAAGTCAATATTTGGATAGTTTATCATGATGGATGAATCTATCTTGTTTCAAGATGATAAGAATCAATATAAAACATTATCCTTCTAGACTGATAATTGGGTAATTTTTTGGATAGATGATCCATTTCATATCATTTTTATAGTTATATGAGTAATTTAGAATCCAATGAGGATCATCACGATAAATTATGGTTTAAGAATCATACTGATGTTAATAAAACCTTTTTATTGTAGTTTGTAATGTTATGTTCCGATCATATATACACGATTTTTTTTATAATTATAGAATTATATGTTGGGAGAATCTATTTTAATCCATGGCGAGAAATAGATAAGAAGATATATTTCAATAGAATTTCTTGGGGAGTAGGTAAAAATATATAGGGGTGGTAGGTGATCATCACCATGTTAGTAGGAATAGTTCGATTTGTATTAGAAAATATGGTGGAGCTATCAAATATAGTCTTTAATAGAACTTGAACATTTTGAATTTCATTTAATTATTACACTTTTCAGTGATTTGGAATTCATATTGGATTTTTTTGTGAGGGTGAAGAAATATTATATTATAAAACCAGACTATCTTAAATGAGATGATAGTGTATAAAACAAATTTGTTTAATAATGTTTTCCATTATTCGTAGCACAACCTTTTCAATTTATAGGGTGAAACAATAGTGTTACAAGTTGTTGAATATTATTATGTTTGGAATTATCTTCTCTTATATATATAATAAATTATATGGACATATATAGGTATCACTACTAATTTTATAAAATTTTATTGTGAATATTTAGAATAATCACATCCCTCAAATATTTGTGAGAATTCAATGTCATTTTGGTAGTGTTCATGAAGTATTCTCTCATCAATTTGAATTATAGGGTGATTATATAATGAGTTAAAGGATGTGTATCATTTATTTTATTAATATTATTTATGTGGAGAACTCGTGATGTAAATATTTTTCATTTGAGGGATTCATTTATTGAAAAATATATTTAACACTTAATAGTTTCTATTTCATTTTATATTCATTAAGGCCATTTAAGATTATGTATTTAATGTGGATCAATGATTTAATGGTAGTAAAAACCCTAGAATTATTTTTCATAATATTTTATTATATGAAATATGTTTAAAATTAGGTTACTCAAATTTTATAGGATCAATGACGGAGGCCTATTGTGTATATTTCTATAAATATTGACCGGTACATCTCAGTAAGTGTGGAAGGTATGGTATGTTACCATAATGTAGGAATCATGTCTCAATATCTTGCATTATACTTTAAATATTCTAGTAACACTGAACTATAATTCACTTTCTTAAATTCAAAATAAACTTTTATATTTATTTTTTTATAGTTAGGTCATGACTCTTATATAAAAGTGATATTAAATAAAAAGTGGATACTTCTACTTAGTATCCATCTTTTCCGTAAAAAAATTATTATATAAAATATATTATTTTCATGAAATATCTTTAATAATTATATAATGGTCTCATCCTTTCCCCTACTCATCGACACACCATGTAATGAACATTTTAAAATATGCGATGAACACAAAAAAAGAACATAATGGTACATAAACCAGAATAAATCTATTACTCCAATGAAAAACATGAAAATCCATGAAAATTTTTACATTATCTCAACATTAATTAATACAATTTAATAAATAATTTCCAAATAAAAATAAAAACCATATTTTTATCAAATGAATCCTATAAAACACTTATCAATATTATACAATACATGTAGGAAAAATTGTGAAAAAATTTCATATCACTCTTACATATTGAGTATCCCCCATGATTAGACATCGAATAACAATCACATATATAATTATAGATCCCAACAAAATTTAACATGAAATAATCATCAGTTTTATACTTGTAATAATAATCATAGTAAATTCTCATAATCTATTAGGAGATATATAATCGGTTAACTCTTCCATTTACCTAATGTATTTGAGAAATATAATGGGCATCACCATTCATATATGCTATAGCATGTTGTCACATGCGATATATTGGTGTACAACTTATCGTATATGCTACATGGGGATCACCCATATAGAATATATAATAATCAAGTAACATATCTGGAATAAAAAAAATTTATTCATGAAATTTTCCACATAAATCCTTTTGAAAAAAATATTTTTAACTTGAATGAATAATAGTTTCAAATATCAAAGTAATATTTTCTTTTAAAAACTCTTTTTAAATAAAAAAATAAGTAGGAAAGAGGAATATAATTTTTATTTGATGAAAAAATAAAATATTATAATGGAATCCAAACATAAATTAATGATTTTGGTGGTGCAAAATGTTGTGATACCGTATACATTAAAATGAATGATTCACTTTGTCTTTTCTAAAGAAAGTGAAAACATTCTGTAAAAACATTATTCATCAAAAACAATGAATGAGTGAAAAATAAGATGAAAAATTTTATTATATCGTTTATAATATTGATATTAATTCACACATATATTTTTTTAAAATATGCACATGGAAGAAAATGGGGGTTTTATGGAAAACATTAAAGTAAGATTTTAAAAGAAAGTCTCTTACCAAGACACCATATCATCACATATGTTCCTTATATTAATGAATAATAAATTTATATTAATTATTAACATGCACAAGAGACTTCTTAAATTTGATAATTATTTTTATTTTATCCATTATCATGTTATACACAATCACCTAATCAGTTTTGTTCACATTGAATGTTTTTAAAATATTCAGAAGAAATATACAGAATGACACTTGTAGGTTGAAAATGGTTTAATTGATAATTAATAAATTAGATCTATAATAACAATCATGAAATAATTACAATTTTTATACACAAATTATTATTTTATAAAAATCCAAGATATATTTTTATAAAAAATAAACTACGATATAATCCTCTAGAGGGTAGGATATACGTAAGCATGAGTAACGTCACTTTTTTCAATGATCGTTTTTAAAAAATAAAGGTATTTTTATTTAAATATAGATTTGTTAAAATATTCAAAAAAAAATTCATTAATTAAAAATATATATATATATATGATCCATGTGAGGTGGTGATAAAAAATGAATCACATCACATTGTGGGTATATTAGGCCACATAAACGCACCAACAAAGATATTGATTTTGAGTGAATAGAAATGTAAGAAAGTAAAACGGTATATTATATTTTATTAATTAAAAATATTTCTTGAATATAATATATATTAATTAATTCCATCAATATAACCATTTAGGAGAGATTATGAGGCAAAATAAATTACATTCATCACTAGAAATACCATCTATACAAATGCACTTATACTGACCATTTTTAAAAACCATTGGTATATGGATTTTTAAATATAGTTTTACAAATGGTTTTCAAAAAACATTGGGATAGGATCACCCTATACCAATTGTTTATTCAAGTCGTTGGAATGGGGTCCATTTAATAATGGTATCCCAATTGTTTTTTTAAATCCATTGAGATGTTTTTCTCCCAAAACACTACAAACCTTTATAATACCTCTCCACATATGTCACCCTAATCTATATCTCCCCTCATAATTAGCCTATAAACCCATCTCCCCAACAATCAATAAGTTCTTGATTCAATCCATTTTTTGTTCTTCAACTTAAAATTTGTATGTTCTGCATTAGTTATAATGTTCTATCTTGAATTATTATTTCTTTGGTGTTTTTATTTTCCCTAAATGACAGCTACCATGTTATTTTCATCATTAAACCTCTAATCCTAAACGAGGATCCATATTCAAGTAATTTTTTATCTTCCTCATCAAATTGGTATTCTCTATCCTAATTATGTTTTATACCTCAATTTATATTTCCTTTTTCATTTGTAAGGATATACGGACAAGGTTGTTTTTTGTTTTCTGTTTTGATTAGGAATTTTAGTTATTTATTATTTTTTAGGAGGTGTATTTCATATATTTCTATTAACTAAAAATTTATTTAGAAGTATAATAAATTATTAGTGCCATGTTTTTTGGGTAGTGGAAAATAAATTAGTCATTGAGTCACTAGGAACTCAATGAGGGGTTGAATAGAATGGTTTACCCAAGTAGTCTACCATGGACTGAGTGGATGAGTATTATGTATAAGGTATCTTGATGATAATTTTTAAAACATTATTTAAAAGAAGTTATTTTTAAGAAATAACTTATCCTCCTACTCTCTTTTTAGAGCTTCCAAATATACGAGTCCCCCATGTTTCTCTATAAACGTAGTCTCTTTTTTTAGAAAACCCTTGAATCTTGTTTTTCTAATCAATATATCGATTGAGTTTCATATTTATAACTACTACCATGGGTATTCATTTGGTTTCAATTTCCCATGTTTTCTTTTTTTCAATGTCACAAATCCAAATTGTTTGCGTGTTTTAATATTTTCTAATTATTAGAGGATATTGAAGGAGATTTATCACATTATAATTGTAGGATGTTCTCTAGTTTTTCTTAGGGAGGTGGTCCCTTATATTTTATCGAAACTTATATTCAATTTTTTTCATCGTATGATGGTTATATAGGAAAAGTGGGTTTTTGTGAGAACAAATTGAGTCAATATGGCCTAGGAGTTAATGTATGAGTATTTGAGACTCCTTAGAATCATAAAATATAACTGATTCTGGTAAATTATTATTCTAGTTGGTTTCCATAATTATGTTCAGCCATACGGGATTCCTATAATTTGAATTAGAACATATAAAAGGTTCATTTACCCAAATTTGGTCTTATATAACTTTGAGAGGTAAAAAATGTGGTCTTCAGAAATTCAATCGTCATTAAACAATAAGTGAATTTGATGTGAGTATAGTATATGTAGGATAATAAATAACAATATTGAAAAAGGTTTTCAATGTTGTTTGACTTAAAATCATCTTATATCCACTCTTAAAATTCTAATCCCAAATATATAAATATCATCTATAAATACATCACTTTTGAACGTTTGTATAAACCCTTTAAAACCATTCATTTTTGAACCAGGAGGAACAAAACCTAATTAAAATGGATCATAAATAAAAAATTATGGCAGAAGGATATGAACAATACATATGACATGAGTCATCATAATACAGTTGTATTACTTGGTGGATGATTTTGTAGAGGGATTCAGTAATGATTTATAATTTATTTATTTATATATTCAAGCTATATTATTATTTGAATTAAGATTTAATATTTATCACTCTTTAATACTTTTTAAATCATCAAAATATTATTTTATAAAAATGTTTTTAAATTTTGGTTTTTATTGTGAAATGAGTGAGAGAAAATATAGTGCTAATATGGGATGTTTCATAGCAAGGGTTTAAGGACATAATCCACCAATATGGTCTTTATACAATGATTTTCCATAACATCCACTATATTTCACGTAATCTCCAAATTCATTATTTTATGATGATCCACTATATAAACGAAATTAAAATGAAATAATAAGACACTAAGAAAACTAAATTGTACCAACCCTACCTAACTAGTCTTGAAAATAAAAGAACAGAACCTATCAATCCTTTACATAGAAACCCAATTGAACTGACAAATCCTATCTATATCAAAACCAAACTGACTTGAACAAACCAATTAAATTGAATTGAAATGATTTGATTTGACCCAATCAGGCATGCGTTGGACTAAAAAATTTTAAACTACATCAAATTAAACTAAAATAAAATAATATTAAAAAAATTGAAACTGACTAAAATATATTATATTGTAATAATAATAAACGAACTAGTTTGAAATATATTTAATAAAAACCTAAAAGTAATGCACAAAAAAAATCCAAATAAAATGACCAATCCCAACCAATTTCGTGGTATTATATTTAAAATTTAATTCAATATCGTGGTTTCATATTTATACTATTTTATTATATACATTATTTTGTTTACTTTCATACTACGATACTCATTTAGATTAGTGTTTTAGTAATGGTTTTATATAATGTGAAAAATTTTCATTTATTTAAATATATTTTCAATTAAACCTAAATATTATCGAATTGGGTTAACAAAATGAATTATAATTTTTTTTTACAGAATAGATAGAAGTTTGATGTATGAATCTAATTAGATCTTAAGAGATTTTCAAAAAATAGTGAAGATATTTTTTTAAATTTTTATGAAAATGATTGAAATATTTTTCAATCACACTTACCAGGTTATAATTGTGTTGTAATACCTTGGTTTATCTATTAAAAAGTTAGCTACCATATAACAAAATATGGGTATCAAAAAAATTACTATACGTGGTATCCCAATGGGAGAAAAATGTAATCTCAAAATGCTAATGATCCAAATGAGAGGACTGGATTCTAGAATTTGATGTATGTACGGTTTTTATTTATTCTTCATCATGAGAAGGAAAGGATGTTAACCCAAGAAGTCTTAGATACTATCACACATGATACGTCTAATACAAATCATAATGTTAACAAGGTTAAAAACCAAATGATGTATCCGCAACTCTAGTATATCACTAATGTGGTAAAATAAAAATACTATAATATTTAATCAGATTCTTTCATTGAAAAACCATGTATGTAATTTCTAATACTTCCATAAATTTCATTCTTAAATTATTAGAGTAATTACAAATGGATAATGTAGATTTTCCCTCAAAAAAATATATGGCATGGAGTTTAGTTGAATAACATGGATTTTCAAAAAAAATAACGGTTTTCTGAAATATTAAAACTTAGTTTTGGAGGAAACAAATGGGAAACAATTATTTTATAATGTGTAGAATGTCAATAAAAATGATATGGAATGATAGTTAGAGAAAGAAGAATAATTACGAGTTGGTTTACCCTGTAGATGGATATTCATGATCGATATTTGATGCTCAATATCCCAATTTCATTGATGACATGAATAATGTGTGGTTGGGTCTTTAGTGTGACAATTTTTAATTCATTTGGGAAGATGCTTACTTCTCACAACACAAGGTATATTTTTATACACATTTATATCCTTCTATAATGGTTGTGTATGAAAACCCAATTCACATTCATGTGTATTCTCATATCTGGACCTTCCGAACCCAGGAATGATATATACGCATACATGAAACCATTAATAAAAGAGTACAATGTTCTTTGGAAAGTCGGTGTACGCACATATTATGTAGGTTCAAAAAAATTATATGTGTCTTGCGCTTATGTGGATGATCAATTATTTTCTTTTTTTTACATTTATATCTATATACATCGTGAAGGTAAAACTATCATGTCCTATTTTTATAAATAATACGTGATCAAATACACTGAAATATTACAATATTTTTAGTTTTTTGGGTTATAGATAATTCTTTAAAGTGGAACATATAAATATAAATAATAATCGAAGATTTGACAATACCTGGGAGACTGATGATCCACCTCAACATATATCAACGATTAATGTGCTTAATGAATTATAATATTTCATTTATTCTTTTGGGTAGGGTCATATGAAATCTAGAAAGAGGAAAATTGTTTCCAATAAATGTTTTTACAATTGGAAGATGATGTGTATATTCTTTGTTTTTCCTTATTGGTCAGCTAATTTGTTATGTAATTTTATAGACATAATAAACATTGAAAAGAATATATGTGAAAGGTTATTTTAAATGATTTTAAATTTTAAAGGAAATATAGAAAGATGATTTGCGATCTTGGCATTACTTGGTGGATTGGGGGATCAGAATAAAATTTCATCTTTTGTATATCGTGGAAAATAAATGGAAATTTCTGTGTGATTCATATGAGATGACTCATATAGAAAAAAAGTATGGAAGTAATAGATACTATTTTTCATGAACCATGTCTGTTCATCATCTGAACTGTTGCCCGAACCATTCTATGGAAAGGCCCAAAGGGCGTTCTTGATCCCCACGGGCTTGCACAAGTGCTTGAGTATCAATTCTAGCATGTGGGAAGAATTTCCTAAACATACAATTATAAAACAACCAAAAATATAAAATAAACCAAATTTGGAAAACTAAACAATCCTTTAGGAGGATTCAGATTTGATTCTACAAGTTTATACAAAACCAATTAAGAGATACTATATACAAAGGAAAAAAATCGTATCCAAATAAAACCACAAGTCCAGGACAACGTAAACCTCAAGCCATCACAATAAGAAAATCCCAATAGGATCCCTAACATCCTATCCCACTATCACCAAAATATTTACCTTTAACTATATCAAACATGACCATGTATTCTTACACCCAAAGGTGTGTGAAGGGTGTGAGCTATTGCCTAGAAGGATTGCATCCAAAAAGGAATCCATGCTTTAAATTTTAAATGAAATATATACATTCATGTATAATATGTGAATAAAAATGCTATAACAGTTTAAAATAAACTAATTATAATGAAAAAAACTATTAATGGAATTATATTTTAAATGAAATCACTATTACCATTGATGTAAGCCCAAATTCCACACCTTATTTCGATGGTGAGTGTAACATAGCCAAAGAGCACTAAAATTTGAAGAGGCCCTATTGGTACTAGCTAATAAATTTTACCCTAGAACCACATTTCTTGGTGTAATGTGGTATCAGAACCAAAACCATTCAAGTTCTCATGCACAAGCCACTATAGAGGATAGTCATCTAATACTCTAGTGGTCTCCGATCATCATAAATGTTTGTAGTTTGTAGTTACATCATCAATCATGTTAAGTGAAACCATGCCATATCCTCTTCTAAATCTCTAGCATTCTAGTCTAAGTCTTTCATATAGATACATAGACTTCCCTTAGAGTTCTCACTCATGTTTCATTTTCCAAAAAATACCCCATATTTACACACATTATCCAAACAAATCACCACACACCAAAAGTCACCATTTTCGCACGAAAATCCTTTTTATAGAATAAAATTACACCAAAACCATTCCATCCATGGTTTTTTATCATAGACACCATTTTATAATTCAGTTGCTAAATTAATAAATCATTTCAAAAGAATAAAAAAGGTAACACACCAATAATACACTATTTTCACATGAAAAGTATATTTTAAAATCAATGGAATATAAAATATATTAAAAATATACTTTCAATCCATACATATAATTCCCAAAACTGGAAAATGTACATAAGAAATCCTAATAATTTCATCAAGAAACATTAAAGCATGAAATCACTTACCTTTGGTGTTTAATTCCCCAAAATCTAGTGCAAAACACCCATTGCACCTCAAACACACCACAAGGAAGAAAGATTGATCCCTAAACAACACGATCATGGACCATGGAACAATATTCATCACAAAAATCAAAAACCTTATGATGGAGAAGAAGAAACACCCAAAAGAAGAGAGGGAAACACTAAAATAGATAAGGAATCCAGTAGGAGAGGAACTTAATTAAATAACCTTGGAGGAATCTAACCAAATTTGTAACAAAAATATAGTCTTAATGGATATGGAAGGATGGTGAGGTGTGAATTAGGAGGATAATTCTATGTGGTAAGTGAGATGTTGAATTTTGGGGTTTAAAATTGAGAGGTGAGAGAAATTTTAAAGACATAGATACCACACATGATTTTTCTACACTATTTAGTAAAATGTGTTGTAACTGTGTAGAGCATTCTATCCAAAGGAACACCTACGCATGGTTACTAGGGTTGAGGTGTATAGATTTGTGTAGGATGTGTGGTAGGTTTTGTCTCACACCACACATTTTCATAGTTTGGGTGCAAAGATACAACTAACTGTGTGCCAACTGTGCACAGAGACCTGTCCAACTAAAATCCTCCACCATTCTTCAAAATACAAAGGGAAAAAATTGAAAAAAAGAACAAAGATAAAATATAAAATACCCTAAAAATAGCATGGAAGTGAAAATTCTACCATCAATTGAAACATTCCTCCCCTAGATTGCCCAGGATATACTTGATCGGAAAATAGAAATAGGTACTCTTGTTCGAACCTGGATATTTTCCCCCATGACTCATGTGAATCATTATCATGTTGTGAATGAAAACATACCAATGTCATAGAAATCACATGAAGAATCGTTCCTTTAGAATCCACAATTCATATTTGTCATTCAAACACAGTTAAATCTGGAACCAACTCCAATTCCTCCCAATTCAACACATGAGACAGGTCTAAATTATACTTCTTCAATAGAGAGAAATGAAACACATTGTGAGTCGATGTCAACTAAGAAGTAAAATAGAACTAGTATGCTACAATTTTAATCGGCTCAGATATTTTTTAAGGTCGGACATACCTTGGCATTAACTTTCCCTACTTTCCTAAGAGACGATGGACTAAGAAATGGACCACATTCATGAACACATGACAACACAAAGAACACACATTTTCCTAATTCTTTTGATCATCATATGTTTTTTGGTGACTCTGAGATGTCAATAACTAATACTGAATAATTTTTATTGTCTCAAATCTCTTCTGCACAAGTCTTTGTCCCAAGAGTTAAGTATCACCTACCTCGGCCGAATACATATTCGACCAATAAGGCCCATCATAATGAATCTCAAAAGAATACATTATGACGGAAGAAATTGAACTATAATTATAAGAAAATTCAATCAATTCAAAATGGCTATAACTTGAATTATTAAAATCTAATACACATACATGAAGCATGTCTTATATAATGTAATTCTATAGCTCTGTATGACAATCTATTTGGGGGTGCAATGATGTGCTCATTTTGATCTCTGGCCTCAATGACTTCTGAAGGAATTCTTGGAACTAGAGGTTAAATGAGAGGTATCTATAAGAAACAATCACTAGAAGAAAACTATAAATCATGACAACATTTTGAACATACAACCGTCCCAGCTCATCCAGCTTCACGAAATCATTGATTGTAAAAAAGTGGGCTAATTTGGTCAAGTGGTAAATAACGAATGAAAAGCAATTACATCCTCCAGGTGTACATGTTAATTCAATAATGATCCCAATAGTGACCTCATCCCACTTTCAGATAGGAATGGGTAACGATTGAAGCAAACCAGTGGTCCTTTGATGCTCTACGTTTCCATAATAACATGTATAATATCTCAATATGAAGTAATCTATTTCTCGTCTCATAATCTACCCCAAAAACACTCGACTAAAATCATAATACATATTGGTGGAACCGTGATGAACATCCCACTAAGACTGATGTCTATCCTACATCACCTCCTTCCCCTAATCTAACAACACCACAAAACAGCAATTGAAACACAAGGTTTCATCTAGACAAATGACCTACCAGAGTACATCTCCCCACCATGATAAAACTGCATTGAACACTGACACAGCTGATCATTGGGCTACTCCCGCTAAATCTCCTCTAGAAAGGACATACCCAACTACAAAAATTCTAGGAATGGACCAACACTATTCTCTTTCTTTTACATTTTCATCTGGGAAAATATCCCCATCAATGAACAATCATCATTGTACATATTTATTGCATGCACATGTAAATTACAGAGCAAGGATTCTGCCACCACATTACCATTTCATGGGGCATTGACGATGTAAAAAATCAAACCCTGCATATATTCAATCCAATAGTGCTACCACATATGGAGATCATTCTAGGAGAAGATGTATTCTAACCTTTTATGACCAGAGTAGACTGAAAACATCTCCCCAAAGTGGTAGGGACACTATTTATTCAAATAATACATCACTACTACTAAATCCACATCATAGGTCAGATATTTCTTCTCATATGGTTGGAGATGGTGAGAACCATACGCCACCACAAGATAATCCTACATAATAACACACCTAAGACTCATACCTAAAGCATCACCATAGACTATATACCACTTTCTTGATTCTAGAAAGATAAACATGGGTGTTATAGTCAATCACTGATTTTTCTCCTCAAATGATGTCTGACATTCCAAGATCCATTCAATATTTCCCCATTTTTAGGTGAGTACCGTCATATAAGATGCATGCCATAAGAAATCTCAAAGGACCCACCTGTAATAACCCTCTAGGACAAGAAAAATTCTGATCTCAAACATGTTCTTTGGATTCTCCCAAGACATAATTTCACTGATATTCTCTAGGTCCATTGAAACTCCTTTCCTCAAGATGACATGGCCATGAATCTTCACTTCCCAAAAAAATGGCACATTTATAACAAAGGAAAAAGATGATGATCTTGCAATGCACCCAACACATTCCACAAATGGTGATCATGCTCTTCTTCAGATCTGTAGTAGAATATGATTCCATTAATAAATACCACAATAAAAGAGTCAAGATACTAGTAGAACACCCTATTCATGAGTTCCATAAATACAACTATAGGATTTTCTACTCCAAAAGGTATAACCAAATACTTGAAGTGGTCATACCTTCTTTAGAATGCCTTTTATGGGGTACCTGCCTCATTCACTCTGACTTAGTGGTCACTCAAATTCAATTAAATCATGGAGAACCACATATCACCTTTCAGTTAAATGAAAAAAAATCAATTTCGGTAAAAGAGAATTTTGTATTTATGTTTACTTTATTAAGAGTCTTGTATTCTATACACAATCAGATAGATTTGTCAGCCTCTTTCATTAAAATAACAAGAGTGGCCCATGGGGAGTTTCTCTGGAAAATAAACCCTTTGGATTCAAAATCATCTAGATATACCATTAATTTCATCAATTCTGTGGGGACAATATGATATAAGGGAATTGATATTTCATGTTTTCCTAGGACAAATTCAATCAAGAACTCAATATCCCTCTCCCGTGGTTACCCTAAAAAATAATTAAGAAATACCTCTGGGAAGTCATCCACCACATAAGGTAATCTGCAATCAAGACCACCTCCATTGTCCTCCATCTCAAGTGATAATAATTGAAAATAAGGATAACTAAACTCCTAGAGTGGTTGTCCAAAATGTCTCAACTGAGGATTTCATTCTCTAAGGAAAACCTGATCACTTACATCAGGTACCATGAAAACAATTCGGCATCGATAAAAATCAATGTGAAATTGAAAAAGAATCATCCACTCCATGCCAAGGATCATGTCAATCAAGTCCACATACATGACAATGAAATACAATTCCATCTCAATCATTGACATGGAGTGCAGAAAATATGGGAACCTGAGACCGTTCTTCTTCTTCTTTTCAAACGACATAAAAAAATCCATTGCGAAAGATAAGAGATCAATTGGAAAATTAAATAGGTTCTCAAGATGAGAATATGTTAAAGAAAAAGATGCACCAGTGTCAATTAAAACTAAATCTATAGAATAGTCAATTAGAATGATACATCGAACAGTTGGGGGACCGAAATCCAGTCCCAATGGTGACTTTACCACAACATGTAGATTCCTGGTATTAGTTTGAGTCTGAGCCAAACCACTATCCAAAGGCTCTATTCAGATCTGACTCTGAACATAGGAAGAAATAGGCCTGCAACCTTGACCATGAAATAAAGATCACCCTATCCTTGATAGTTTTGACTGATCTATCATTCCATGAGAAGCCACTGATCATAAACCTCCCTAATAAGAATGAGTAGCTCTAATAAATCACTATAGGTTTCCTAATTTTCCACATCAGTGAAAGGATTTCGAAGGAGACGTGCCACTAGATTGTGTGTGTCCCACCATCCTGAACTAGTGGAACTCAATGGACCCTTCGTTAAAAGCCACAAATTTTGGATTCACAGAATTATGGCACAAACTACCACCACCCGTCCTCCCTTTCTCTTCATTATTACTCTTCCTCTCTGAAAAACTTCCACTGCCTTTTACTAACATAGTCTCAAAGGTGCCCAACAAACCATTACAGTCAATCTCCACCTTACAGGATCTGTCAACCACTTCAACATAATTATTTAGCATGATCAAGATGAATTGAGAATATATCTATATCCCCAATTCATTCTAAAGACATTGATACTTTATATTCTCATTAAAGACTACTTCGGGGGCATACTGAACCAGATTAGAAAAATGGTGGGCATACTTCATCCATGAATGGTAAGCTAGAAAATATCCATGAATTCCTAAAATCTCACATACAATGTGACCTCATGGATGTACTACTAAATTAATAATAACTTGAACTTCATACAGCTCATCTGGTCATGCTTCTCATCTTGAATCATTGAGTCACACCACCTTCGAATGGGACCTTCTAGAAGAAATGAAGTGAACATTACCTTTACACCGTCATGAGTGTACATGAACACGAACATGTGTTCTATATTTTTTAGCCCATGGACTTCTTCTTGATGTTCTAATATACCTAAGAATGAAGGAGGATTATTCATAAGAAACTCTTGGGTTTTTTCACTCAATGGACTAGGTCCATCCTTTTTAACTGGAGAAGATGGAGAACCCTCTATCTGTAATAGATACTAGTCACCCAAAAGCACAACATCTAAAAACATTGATCAAGTGGTGATGGGGAAATCTATCCATATTTTTTCTGTAGTTCTAGGGGAACACTCTGGGGAGGCAAGTAACTACATGAAGAAATAGTCACATGTGAACATTATTAAAAAAATAGATTTAAAAAATTCCATTAATAAACACAAAATGAATAAATATAACATTACAAAGCATCATAATGACAAAACCACTTCACCCCTCCCATTTTAAATGTTTTGTGTGAAACTTTCTCAAACCCACATATAAATGTATCCAAACCAATATCCCAATACCCCTGAGAATAATGTGGTATGTCATGAGGTGTGCTAGCCAGGAATCGTTCTCACACCCATAACTATGAGACCTGATAATCCTAGGTTCTATCTATCCATACTCATCCCTAATAATTGGACCCAAAGAGCCAAAAAATATCATTTGATACCATTTTATGACGAACGATGCATGGTCATCATCTGAACTGGTTCCCTACCTGGTTTGTGGCGAGGTCCGAAGGGAAGTCCTGGTCGCCAAGGGCTAGAACATGGGATTAGGTATTGAGACTGAAAAGTGGGAAATATTTAAATGAACATACAAATATTTAACAACAAACAATAAAAAGTAAAACAAAGTAGAAAAACCAAATCAAACAAGACTTTACAATGTTTCAGATTTTAGTATACAAGTTTATAAAATACCAATAGGGAGATAATACAACTAAATAACCAAAAATTATCTCCAAAAAACCAAAACAATGTAAGGGGAACATCTACCCCAATCTATCTTCACAACAACAGAACAAGAGGATCACTAGTATCCCAAAATTTCATCACTAGAATATTTACTTTACCTGTATCAAACCTAACCCTGTATTCATACACCCAATAGAGTAAGCAGGGTGTGAACTATTTCTAAGTAAGATGCCACCAAAAAATGAATACATTCCATATGAATTAAATGAAAAATATAATTCAATCATTAGTATGTGAATGAAAATTATCGATCAATTTAAATGGAAATTGTTTAAATCCAATTTTTTTCAAAGGAATGCAATTCTAAATGAAAACACTATTACTTATGAAGTAACCTCGAATTCCTCACGTTTTTCTAACAGCAACTACAACATCCCCAAAAATATCTAAACATGGTAGATTCTATATTGGTAACAGCTAGTAAATGGAACCTTATAACCTCATGTCTCATAGTAAAATGGTATATGAACCACAACCATCGACATTGTTGTGCATGAGCCACCAAAGTGGAGAAGCATCCAATATTATAGTTGTCTCTAATAATCATCCATGACATTAGTTATTGTTGTCATAATCAATAACTCTTAGTTAAATTGGTACTTATAATCATTTAAATCACTACATTTCTAGTCCTAGTCTACCCTCAGAGATTCCTAGGATTACCATAGAGTGCTCAATCATGTTTCATTTTCAACAAAATACACCACATTCATGCACACATACTAAATAAGGAATCACGCATAAAAGAAACCATTTTCACACCAAAATACTATTTCATGAACCACACTGACACAAAAACCTCTTCAACCATGGTTCACATCACAAAAACCATTTAATAATTCATTTATTATTTAATAAAACATTTCAAAAGATAAAACCAGGGAAAAGTCAATAATACAACATTTTAACATTCAAATTCCATCTTTAAATAAATATCTTATCAAATAACTTTTAAAAATTACATATTAACCACATTTATAAAATATCAAACACGCTACTGAACACACGAAATCATAATTAATTCATCATGAAACATTAAACCATGATATCACCATCTATTTTTATATAAATCCGCAAAATCTGACGAGAAACTCCCACTTCACATCAGTCGCACCACAATGATGCAAGATGGATCCCTAAACAACAGTATTGATCCCTATAGATCAAGATTCAACTGTATAATAATAACTTGGGGGGCCATCGATGAGGAACATGTCAATAGAGAGAGAAAAACCTTAATATTGATAAAGATTCAAGGAGAAGAGGCACTTACATTAAGAACTGAGGAGAAACCACACCGAATACAACACAAAAATAGAGTCCCAAGGGAGGAGGAATGTGGGAGACACATGCATAGGGTGGGGAATCCCATGTGGGGTGAGAAATGGGGTGTTTTGGGAGTCAAACCAAAGATGAGAGTGAAATTTAAAAGACCTGGATGTCGTGCAAGGTTAGTTTGCACAGTTTGGTAAACCATTTAGTAACCATGCAGTGCATTCTGTTCGACATAAGATGTTTGCATGGTTTTGAAGGATGAGGTGTATGGACATGTAGATTCCATTTGGTAGGTTCTATTTATTACCAAAAATTTTACTTAGATAGGAACACGATTAATATTAACCCCATTCCAACCATTCGTAGGGGCATATCCACCACAAATCCTCCATATTTATTGAAAATCGAATGGAAAACCAAGGGGAATGAAAATGATAAAACAAAAAAATACATGAAAAAAATCATTAATGGGACACTATTAATGTTCCTGATAAATATTCATGAAATATATCAATACGAGTGAATATAAGTGACTTGAAGCTGAAATATTTGAAGACTCATGATTATCAAGTCCTAATACATGAGTTGAATCTAATCAAAAATTTACATATATTTAAAACAATGTAAGTGTGTCGTTTATTTATTTGTTCCAATTTTTAGTTATCTTTATGCCCACATTATTTCCACTTCTTTATTATAAAAAATGTTTGGTAGAGACACCATTAAATTTCTTGTGAGTTGGGGAAAATATTTCATCTTTTATTTTTCACATGCATGGTCATCTTACTCTCCATCAAGGAACCTAAATAATTTACAGAGGACCTATTTTTTCATTGGTTGTATCAAACTAAAAAGTAAAATATACACATTGAAATATTATGTTGGTAATAAGAATCATATTAATGGTCCTATCATGAATAGTTACTTGGTTGAAGAATGTGTGGATTTTTGTTCAATGAATTTGTCTGATATTACTATGAGGATGAACCAACCAATGTGAAATGAAGAAGAAAAGTTTTATAAAATTTATCCTAGTATTCCATCACATCCCCAAACTAGATGAATTCCCAGCTCCTATAGATTTATTTTATTAGGCCAATATGAGTAGAAGATGACACACTGCACAATGGTGTTCAACTATGATTTGTTCGATGGTTACGTTGGGTAAGTAAATTGAACATGTATATCTTATCTCATCTCATTTATATTTTCACATCTATTAAAATATTTATATTTTTTCTACAGGTAAAATAAAGAAATGATAAATAGAATGCATCATTCATTATCTTTGAGTGGGAGAGGGACTTTTCATAGAAATGTGTTTTATGAATGATTGAAATCAAAGGTAAAAATATTGCAGTAATAAATAAATAAAATCATTATTTAATTATGTTTAATATTTACTTATATTTTAGGTATCATGTTTTTCAACAAAATTTGTCTCTGAGAAAATAAGATCTTTCTATTTTGGTCCTACTACCGGGATTATTTAATATTAATCAATTGTTATCAATGAAAATATATTTTTTATCACTAAATGTACAAAGAACACGAGAACTCAACATTATTGTGTTATGATAACTAGAAAAACATACTGTTATGCCACTACATTATAAAATAGACTATGATTTGAAAATTTATCTTATTATGGAGTTATTGAAATAATAATAATATTGGATTATTACAATCATGGTTGAGTTGCTATGATGAAATTATAGTGCTTTGATTCGACGATGAAGCTGGGCACATTTATTGATGATGTGGATTTTGTGTCCATTAAATGACTCACACACTTGGTACCAATGAATCATATGTATTATATTCAATGAAAGAATTTTTTTTTTGCAAAAAATCATTTTCAAAAAAAAAAATTGTGTGATAGTTGAAGTAATTCCAAGACCTATTGTTTATGATAGTGCTGAAGGAATTGAAACCATCTCTACGAACATTATCCCCAATCCATTTATTACTTTTTATAACTCCAACAGATAAATTTTTCGAGTTTATTATGAACCAGATGGTATGGTTGAAAATATATAGAATCATTCATCCATGTTCTCTGTTCGTTTGGTTTAGCTTGACTTTGGTCATTAAGGTCTGTACTATTCAAAATGATTTAATATTGATCAAAAATATATTTTATCTACAGTGACCTTAATGTGAATTTTCAATATTTATTAGTTACAATATTACTTGAGTTACATTTTCAAATTTTGAACTGAACAATATTACAACATACAAAACAAAGACAACTGAAATAATTAAATTAGAAAAAATGATTAATCGCAATCCAAATATTATACTTTTTTCTATGAAAACAAAAAAAAATAATGACCTAACCAAAAAAATAGATAAATTCCCTAACCCAAAATATGAACCAAATAACCTAAGGAAAATAAGTCATGTCACATTTTTTTGGGATACACATTAATTATACATTGGTAATTACTTTTATATTTTTTTCAAATATAGTAAATGAAACAAACTGAGGATATGTAAAGAGAAAGGATTTTGGACAACAATCGTCGAATAACTGAGATGGGTATTTTTTTACATTAGTTCTTATTGTGAGTGTTTTCTTCCACACACACACACACACAGATATATATATATATTAATAACAATAATGTCATGTGATACAGTTTTTTGAACTTCTATGTAGGATCCACCACTTTGGTTCATGTTATTTGATGAGAATCATATTAGTGGTCCTAGTACTATGGCTGGTGGTATGAGAGGTGGTGGTAGGTGATCTAGGTTCTCTAGTTAGTGTACCCAATTATACCCTTCCCCTCTCACTGAATCACCATCTTCAATACATTCCGATCTCGTAGTATCGTTAAGGGTAAATGAGCTATTTAGGCCTCCCATGGTTTCCCCAGCGTTTACAGCTGAGCCTCCTCATCTATTTTTACCATATGTGATGATGAATCCCAATCCTTATCCATATCAAGAATTTGACTAGCCATTAGTGCCATCTATATTTTCTTTCAATATTCTGGTCTCCGAGCTTCTACATTCATTCTTCTTCAAATCTTTCTCTGATGTAGTCTATGATTACAGAGAATGCACTAGGACTCACTCCACTTATACAGGGTGATCTTCCTTTAGTGTATGTGTTTCCAACAACACTCATTAATTGAACTACCATTTTTATATTTTTAGAATAGTAATAATTCTTTTAATCTAATTTATTTTCATTATAACATGTATTGATATCATATGTATTTTCCACCTATAATAGATAGGTCAACTAATATGAGGCATGAGAATACATTCAAGTGTGTGGTGTGGAACCACCACATACAGTTTATGGTCGACAACATTGAAGGCAACCAAATGATTGAAAAATATGGAAAAAATATCGGAGTTTTTTTGACGCATTCAAAATACTCTAGAATCATTTCTATCAGCCCTCTCTTATAGAGATAAATTTCAAACAAAGTCCAGGATAAAACTTGGGCACAAATAAGGTTGATTTGTTTTTTTAATGTTACATTATTATTAAATTTATATGAATTAATTTTTTGGTTCCAGCTTCATTTTTAGTTTCTAGATGGTGATGGTGCACGACCAGAACACCTAATTGAATTTGGTGGTATTTTGAGAGCCTATATGTATGATGTGTATATTGGTTGGTGTGCTAGAGTTGGGACAGATTTAGAGGTCATACCACTCATGGATGATTGTCTGATAGAACATTATAAGAAAATGGTTACTCATTGGATGACTACCTTGTTTTATGTATTAATCACATTTACGGTTTTTAAATGAAAACATTCATGTTTTTCTTTAATTTATTGATTTATATTATTCAATTATTTTTAGAAATCATTTAGAAAAAAATTAAAAATAGATTAATACGAAAAAAAACATCCACACATTGGGGTATACTTTGATGTATGATCATGAAAATAATCAGGCAAGATATTCTTTTATAAATTATCATAAAAAATGATCTTTTTTTTATTCCGTCCAAAATTCATTCAATTTTTAATGATTTGAGATAATTTTAGATAATAAATTTATTATTAGTAACCTATTTTCAATTATGATATCCTAAAATCAATATCATTGTAGAGGGAGGTATTTAAAATTGAAATACATGTACCTTGAAAATTTTGTTTTTCTCGAGCAGAAAGAAAAAATACAGTAGTTTGGTTAACAGACTGACATTGTAGAGGATTTTATGTTTTGAATTATTGATTTCCCATTTTGATATTTATTATGTAACTGAATAATAATTTATTATTTGTAACATGCTATTTTTGAGTCTATTGATGCTGAGGAACCTGACAATTTTGGGCCAAATGATCACTTACATCGGCTTTGGAAGATGATCACCATGGAAGAGTTCATTCCCGACCTAGGAAGAGTATAGTTCTATTGAGGTGTTAGCCCACATAAGGTAACAATTATAGTACCACCTAGTTCAGAAAGGTTAATTCAGGGTAGAATATGATGAAAATGGGACCCATAGTTAAGAGAATGGATAGAAAGGGGAAACAATGAGTTTATGAAACTTATGATAGTTTTATGTTCATTACATAAACTAGAGACCAGGCAACTTGTGATTCATACATGTCATTGATGGATTAATTATATAGTACACAAGGAGGTGGTCCTGCTGATTTCATTCCCGGCGATTGTTATGGTGATGTCAAGGATGATGGTGAGGAATATGAAGAGGACAAGAACAAGGGTGAGGTCGATATAGAGGAAGACTTAGAGCAGAAGAGAGGGGATGATACTGGGGACAAGGGCAGGGCTGAGGCTAAGGAAACTTATGGGGATGAGAACATTAATGAGCACAAGGAAAAAGTTGAGGAATATGATGATGCTAATGATGATGGTGATGATAGTGATGGTGACGAGGGAATGATTGATCCATTACATTTTTACTGATTTTAATGAAATTTGATGTTTGATGATTTTTTGTGACTATATATTTATGGAATATTTTTTATGTTTATTTTCATAGATTAAAATCATCAATTTAAATGACTATATTACCTATAGTATCTAAAAAATTTCACATTGAAATGACTATATTACCTCTGTATAACATGTGCTAAAATAGACTGGTATAATTAAAAATAGTCACCCTATGGGGGGTACCTACGACAAGACAAAATTGTCCTCAATGAAGGGACAAATCGAAATGTTTTGAGACGGAGTCATGTTCCCAGGCATGACATCTGGTGAAAAGATTAATAGCTATACATTATCATGTAATACATTTCATAAATCCATTTTGATGGTTCCCTAGATACTTCATCATTCTAATTCCAAAAACATAACCCTCACCTTATGGTTTTGTTAGGTGTTGAATTCATCACTATTTGATAGTGTTTTTATCGATATTTGTTGGATATTTTCAGGTGTTATGATTTTTGTGTGTTATTTGTTATATTTTCTTAATTAGTTTTTGTTTTGAATTATCTACTTATTCTATAATTGTAGTGGGGAGGATTTTGTATGACGCTTTTTGAAATTGGAGTACTCTATAAATTGGTTTTAGGTTGGATTTCAGGACATCATTGTGGAGTTTGTGCATAAGGATCAACTTGGTTTGGACATAAACAATTTTATTAAATGTTAAGGTAAAGAAAGGAAATCATCACCCTTCCCCTCTTTTTATCCATATTGAAACCAACCCAATTACCCTTCCCAATTTATATCCATTCACTCCCAATACAATCCAACCCAACCTTAATTCTCATACCTATCTCTCATTTTCCATACCAAAGCACCCAATACCTAAATGCCAAGCCCCGAAATTCCCATCCCATAACCCCTGATTTCTACAAAAAACTCAAATTCCCCCCTTTCCACTAATTTTATACTTTCTATCCCACATACCCCAATCCAAAGTTACCATAATTCCCAACGTCTTTCAATATTTCACCAAATTTCAAAACGTAGCCCTATACACCCATAACCCATCCATGCCCCTACCCACTTCTATAATTTTATAATGGGTATCTATAGATAAAATTACATTTATTTAATGTTGAGTATTTATGGGGATCAATAGAATATATAAAGTATGTATGAAATTAAAAAAACCGTTGTATAAATTCTAGAATTCATAGAAAATTAATATTGGACTATACTTTTCGGATGACCTCTCATGCAAGAACTATCCATTTTTGGATGGATTTTGTATAAAGTGAAAAAAGATAGTAAAATATTGAATTGTTTGGTTTGGTATATATTTAGAAAGTTTAATTAATTTTAACCAAAAAATTACAAGATTAGATGGTTGATGTTGTAAAAGTAGATAATATTTTTTTCATAGAATCCCCATATCATTACTTTATAAACATGTTATTAATTATTAAATGGTTTAATCAAATTGAGAAGATCAGTTTTCCAAAACATTGTGTTATTAGTTTTTCAAAATACATAGTCGATATAGTATGGTTTTTAATGGTCATGGTTAGAGCTATGATTTTAATAAGATATTGGAACTCAAGTTTTATTAATCAAAATAATGTGATGCATCAAAGGGAATACAGATAGTTTCAATATAGAATAACTGGTCAAGTGACTTACATAGTGTTTCACCATGCCTTTTTCTTCTCATGTTCTATCGTACCATATTTTCAACCCCTTCCTTGTTATGTCTACACCTTGTCATGTTACTCTCATTCCTTTCCATGCCTTTCCACACCCACACTCTTCTTCAGTCAAGATCCCGTACCCATGCCTGCCACACCCTAATCCTCATTACCACACCAACCATGAGCCTATATTAAGACACTATTTCCCCATAAACACACCCTAATTCCCAGTGTTTAGCTAAAATAAAACACGAATCATTGATATAGCTCTTACCACCATGGACAAATGTTGTTTCTAATGTGGTCTACCAAAAGAAAATATTGTCAATCTGTTGATTTCTAAAAGAATCTGTACCAAGATTCCTTTGGTTGTTCAATGGCTCAAATTATGGGATCACATCATGATACAAAGTGTGTCAGATTGTATTCTTGGTTACCATTTCCAATAATGTATGGATAAATGGATTCATTATGTTGGGTAGATTTGGGTCCATCTCTAACCATTTAGTTTATTTATTTTTTATTCAGTATAATTAGTGAACAATGCCTCTCTATTTCTTCCACCTTAGTCATTAGATACCCAATGGAATAAATATGATTATAAAGGATGGTTATTTAATTATATATATATGATATGGAAATATTTATATTCACAATTTATTCCCTTTCCAACGTGTATTGTTGATAACAAACATATTTCATCTTGGGGAACCATTCTTGACAAGGTTCCAAAACTCCCCATTTGTTATGTCTATGTTGAGTGGTTATTTAAACTAACATGTTTTTTATGACTGGATATTTCCCATATTTTTCAATATCCTCATCTTATTGTGTAAGGACTTGCTATGTAGAATTATGATTCAGCTATTAATGAGTGTTCTCATCATGAATATTATCTTTGAGTACTTCAACATTAAGTATCCTAAAATCATTTATGAATATAAAATCTTGGGGGCATAATTAGATTTAAATTAAAGGATTTAACTAATTTGGTATTGGATGGGATATGATCACATCAATCTCCTTTTTGGGTTATTCCAATTTTTTTAGTAGTAATATAGTATTCTGGGAGAGCCCCAAAATTTGAGGTTTGCCTATATTAGAATGTATTAACACATTCAATAAATGTTCTAGTATAGACTATAATTTTAAATAATTATTCTGAATATTGTTCTTATATATCAATTTCATATTCCAGATCACTCACAGGGCCAATTTAAATTACATTCACTGATTCATAATATGATTCTAATATCATTTGTTTAAATAGTGTTAATTGATATTGGATTGTTTCCATATGTGTTTTACGCAAGTCCTATATGAAGAGGATAGAAGAGGATACTATATAATATTTTGAATTCTAAAAAAACCCTATACCAATAGCTTAAAAATGTTGGTGTAGTTTTGAAAAGAATAGGTATACCAACAGTTTCTTATAACCATTGTAAAAACACTAAACCAATGGTTACAAAACTGTTGGTAAAGTTTGTACTGATGATATATACCAACTACTAACCATCCATCAGTATATGTCTATACAAAGTATTATACACATACTTTTGGTATAATGCATTTTTCAGGGTTATATACCAATCGTTGATGAATAACCATTAGTATAGGCCTATACCCATTCTATACTACCCAACGGTTTAGAAAACCTGTGGTATAAGGTATTCAATTTTTTTCCTATCTATAACAATGGTTAGAAACCGTTGGTATAGCCTGTCATTCCTATAGTGATTTTTGAGTAAAGCGGTAGTACTCCATGTAAACATATAATAGATTCCATTCCAATTTGATTGATGATGATGATGATGGATATAGGATATTAAATTATAACAATGACATATTTGTATATAGTATATACCTATGTTATTATATATTCATGGGTAAATAAAAATTTAAGGATGTGTAAGTAGACATAAATATAAACATTCAGTTAAACGATATATTCCTTCTTCATTAATTCTAATTTTCATGAAACATTAATACCACTATGATTGATTTTATTCTAAAAATAAGTCCACTAGACCACAGGGATGAATGTTAGTATGTAATTTGTTATGTTTTTGGATAAACCAAAATGATATTTCTTATTTTTAGAAAAGATAAAAAAGGTCATCTTCTATAACCTAGGTGGTCACTATTAGAATTTTAAAAAATATTAATTCAATTTAATTTAAATTAGATATAAAAAATGTATATAAATTATTAACAATTGAATATAAGATGATTATTATTCTAAATACAATCCTAAAAAATGTTCTATTTTTTTTACTTTTGAATCCATATCATTTTGTTTTAAACCCTATTAACCATTTTAACACATAGTGTGATATATAGGATTTTTATTTCTTTAAGGAAATTATTGTTACCATAAATGGAAAAAATGTCCCATAAACGGTCTATGGTTATAACAACCTTTCTCATCATTATACACAGAAACATGATTTTTTACATAAACATCTACTTAAGACAAATCTAAGGATAGATAGGTCTAGTGTATTGGGAAATTATGAACATTATATAACAACATAGATCATAAAAGATAACATATTTATTGGAAAAATATATTTCATGACCACAACATTCCTTGGTACATTGCATTGCATGAGATAACTTGAGGACATGCATAAGAAAATGGTGTGCTATACATCACAGTAAGGGAGTAAACAAAACATAACATGAAGAATATAGTACATGTTAAGAATTATTCATATCAATGGATCACAAGAGTATCATGAACATAAAGCCATGAAATTGCATGATTATCATAAAATGGAAATGTGGCAACAATATTTAATATGATATTAGTATGATCCAAGGCTCATTGCACATGGAGCATGAGTAAAAAGTCACTAAACTTGAAATAGCATGAGTAAACCCTCATTTCACTTGAATTATTATGATTTAACCCTCATTGATCTTGACGTATCATGACACTAATATTTACCAAATGCATTGGAGTGATATCATGGAACAACCTTCTTAATAATTTCATTTCATGAATAAGTGTGACATTTGGATCATAAAAAAATGAATCATTCAACATCATCATTTATTCCACGATAAAGGAACTTGGAATACATAAATGCAACTATATAATCGATAAGTAAACGTGTGTGAAGATGAATCCCATTGATAGAGAAATGGTCATGGTATTTCCTACACAACGACTTTGGCTTGGAAAATTGCAGTGCAAATTCGGCAGCATAATAGTGTTATATAAGAATTCATAAAAATTGTTAATGAGAGAGAAAATGGTATATCTTCATATACACATTAAATGGACAGTACAGGGGTCATATAGATTCATTTCCTAACATATTTATTGGTATTTAAAAGCATAATATAAAAGAATTTCTTTAATGTAAATGAGGACTGATAAATCTCGTATGGAACTTCGGCTTGGTAATAGGTGAACTAGGGAGGAATTAATGAGGGGTAAATGGGTATAATAGTCATTAATAAAATGAGGGAGGTATAAGGGAGATTCAAAATTATACCCCAACATTTTTAATTGTAATGACAAGGGTATGGAAACATAAAGAAACATGGAAAAAAATGAGAGAGGAAGATATCCCTTACATGGAAGTGTGATCCCAAAGGCTTTGGAATAGCTTGAGAGAGAATTCTAGGGAGCTTGGAGAACCATGGGAGGATTTTATAGATATTATCGTAGGGTTATTTCTATCTCCGCATGGTTTTAGTGACGGGGAAGTGGGATCTTGGGTGGGTTTATATAGGAAAAGGGAGGTAATTCATTATTATTTATGTTTTGGACACCACACATTAAAATAATCAAAACCAAAAACCAACCCATTATTTCTACCAGTTATTTTTTCCAAATTAGAGTGGATAAAATTATTTTATAGGGACAATGGATGATGGTTTTAAAATCTTAGGCTTGCTTATGTGGAGATGAGTCACACTCTAAATGAAATCATTTTAATAAGATAAAATGATTTACAAGTTTGGGATGGTCTACTAAGGCATTTTAAATTAAATAAAACAAATATAAAATGACATTATATTAAAGTTAAAATATATATTGGCCGAACATTAAATTTATATTATTTTATTACATTACTAGTGGGTCATTATTTTGTCATAAAATGCATTATATATTTAAATGGTACTTATGTTATACCAAAAAGTCTACTGTCTCGATATTTTTTTGAAAAATCCACTATTGTATAAATTCAAAGCATATATTACAAAAATAATACTAAGTTTATATTAACAAATTTATAAATATTTTTTTTGTTACTTTTAAAATAAAAATTGACATTTATCTAAAATTCGTGGGTTTTGACAAAAACTGCATTTAAACATTATTAAAAATTTCTATTTTATTTATTAAAATTATACAATCATTTATAAAAATTAATTATTAATAATATTTTATTAAAATAATATTTAATTACAAATTCCATTAATTCGTCAAAATATATTTCCTAATTAAATATTAACTAAAAATACTATTTGATCTTTAAAAAAAATTTACAAAGTAACAATAAAAAAATGAATGTTTATTCTTTTTTAAAAAATAAAGTACATAATCATAGTTCATGGCTCTTATTACATAATCCTATGTAACACCCACATAAGGCATATGGGTAAGGTGTGCGATAGTGACATACTCTTGGTGTGGATTAGATAACATTGCTCTGGTGGTAATCTCTATCAACTTCTACTTCTCTTATAGGCGGTTACATTCATTCGCAACGTGTTGAAGATCGTTTTAGTCCAGGTCAAGAGTGAATCCGATTGATTCTACCTCCTTTCTGATCTCTAAAAAATGGTCTTCATATGTATTAATTATACTGGATGAGGACATATCTTAATTTTTCTGTGTAAATTTTATTTTTTAATGCCATCTAATTATAATAATCATGTAATTACTATTCAAAATCTACATTTACAACTGTATCAATTATTAACGTTATTTTAGAATCCAATAATATAATCCCAAGGAATGGAATATTTTATATAACAATTTTACAGTATTATAAATTTAATTATATCAATATGAGTTTTAATTAATATATGTTTTGGTCGTTACAATCTTCTCCCCTAAAGAAATTTCACTCTCAAAATTTCCTTTTCCCACACTAAATTAATTGTTTGTAACTCTGCTTCATCACTTCATATGATTCCCACTTTTCTTCTTCTACCATGTGGTTTCTCTAAAACACCTAGATGAAGAGGATTTCCTTATTTTATATAAGGTTTCCCTAATGTATAATGATCTTCCTCAACTTATATTCATAGGAGAGGTCGTTCTCCAATAGTACCACCTCTAGATTGAGTACATGTGATGGGTCAGGCATGTACTTCCTCATGTATGACACATGGAATAAATCATGTACTTGAGATAGGTTCAGTGAGATTTTTTTCTGATAGGCCACTACTCAAATGCAATAAAATATATCAAAATGGCCAATCATCCTTGGACCAATATTTCCCTTCTTCCCAAATCTCATAACTTTTTCCATGGTGATATCCAGATAAATACCATGTCTCCAACATCAAACTCTAGGTATTATCAATAGTTATCATCATAGCTCGTTTTTTGACTCTGAGCATCTTTTTTGTGCTACTGGATGGTCTTAACCTTCTCCATCATTTCTTCGACCATTTTTGGACCTAAGAGTTTTCACTTCCAAACATCATCATAACATGTCGGTGTTCTTCACCTCTTCCCAAAAAGGGCTTCAGAAAGATCCATTTTGGTGCATGAGTGGAAACTATTATTGTAAGAGAATTAAACTAGAGGAAGTTGTGGATCCTATCCTTTTTTTGACATTGACTGAGGATGCCCTCAACATTTCACCATGTTTTTGGATAGTCCGCTCATATTGGACTTCAGTTGGAGGATGATAAGTCATTCTGATGTTCAGCTCTATATTCATAGAATGATGAAGAATTTTATAGGACATAGTGGTGAATCTTGGATCTCAATCAGATACAATAGATAGTGGTGCTCCAAGCAGCCTAAAAAATTCTCTAATAAATATATGTGACATTGGATCCCATGAGAAATCCTATCAAATTGCAATAAAGTGTGGAGTCTTTGTAAGAAGATCTGCAACAACTGAGGTATAATTGTTTCCTTGGTATGTCTTCGGATGTCTGGTGACAATGTACAAGGTGATGTTCTTCTATTTCCATGTTGGTATGGGTAATGGTTGCATCATCCCTCTAAAATAGTACCTTCCATTCTTCACCTGATGACATACCATAAACATTGATGTATACTCAGTGATCTCTTTCTTCATGTTATCCTTACAATAATTCTCTAAGAGATCTCACTACATTTTTCAATTTCCTAGGTGAATACATAAATTCGAACTATGCTCACCATCCAAAAGTTCATTCAATAAATATGGATTTTGTGGAACACATAGACTTTTCCCAACCCTAAAAAAAGTCCTTATTCATTAACATTAAACTCTTAGGATTTCCCTTTTCTAATAGTTTCCACTTTCTCTTGAATTCCCACATCATTTTTTTAGAATCCATTATCCTTTATAAAATATATAATTGAGAAATCATATGTGAAAGGATTAATGATATTCCCTTTTTTATGATTCACATGTCCATATTCATCAAATCTAAGAATATTGGATCCTTATCAGTTCTCATCAATGATAGAATCACTAGGTCATTTCTACATAGAGAATATGCAATCTTGTTTTCATTCCAAGGGTGGTAATGTATTGAGGAGTCTAAGTATATGATCATATATTTCCATATTTGTTGGAACATATTAAACTATTTATGTGTGAATATATACATGAGGCTTTTGTGATCCTTGTATATTTCACACTTCTCCACAAAGAGGTAATACCACAAAATTTTCAGTGCTATGATTGCTGCAGCCAACTCTAGATCATGTGTTGGATAGTTTTTCTCATGAAATTTCAACTACCTTGAAGAATAGGACATTCATTTTTCATTTTTCATCAACACACTACCCATTAAATTCTTCAAATAATCACTAAATACCATAAAAATTTCTCCACTTAGGGATAGTTTGAGCATGGGTGTAGGGATAAGCCTTTTTTATCTCCTTAAAGATATGTTCTCATTCATCGCTCCAAGAAAAATTTACTACCTTCTGGGTTAGCTTGGTAAGAGGGTTGGAAAATCCTGAGAAATTCCTCACAAATCAGTGATAATATTCAGCTAACCCAAGGAAGCTACATATATCTATTATCGATGTTGAAATCAGTCATCCCTTAATCAAAGCTGTCTTGGACAAATCCACAAATATCCCTTTCCTTTTGATGATATGACCCATGAATGAGACCTCCTTCAACCAGAACTCACACTTGCTATAATTTTCGTCGAGCATCACCATTCCAAAGGTCTACAGTATAGTTCATAGATGCTAATCATGCTCCTCCATGGTTTTGGAGTATATTAAAATATAGTTTATAAATACTACCACAAATTTGTTGAGGTATTCTCAAAATAATCTATTTACCATGTAAATAAATATTTCTGGAGCATTAGTGAGTCCTAAAAGAATTACTATTAATTCATAATTTCTGTATATTGTATGAAAAGTTGTCTTGGGGATATCCTTCTCCTTCACCTATACATGATAACATCCTAACTGTAGATCCAACTTAGAGACATGTTTTTCTCTACGTAGCAGATTGAACAAGTTATCAATTCGGGGAAATGATATTTTTTGGTATCGTGATTTTGTTATTCTCACAATAATCAATGCAATGGCGCATTGACCCATCCTTATTCTTGAGGAAGAGGACTGGTTCACCCCATGGTGAAGCACTTGGGAGTATAAAACCTTCATCTAGATTATCCTATAGTTGATTCTTCGTCTCCTCAATCTCTGAAATAATCATTCTATATGGAGTATTGGATATAAGAAATTCATTAGGTATATGATCATTTGAGAATTCAAAATCTATTCTATGAGAAAGACCAGTCAATTCCTTGAGAAACACTTCAAAAAAATTCCCACATAATAGGAATGTCTTCAAGGATGGTTTCTTCCACAAACTCAATCATTTGAGAAATATAAAAGTTCTCATAGGGAACAAATATCGACGCTTGAAATGATGGTTCTAAAGAATATTCATCCTCCTCCTTGAAATAGTACATAATCACGGGTCGATTTTCTATATAGAGAGTGATTTACCTCTCAAGAAAATTTATGTAGGATCTATACAAGAAAACCAATCCATGCTTGGAATTGAATCAAATTACACCAAAAGGAGTATGAATAGGTTCGTTGAGATGTTCAATCCACAAATTTTTACAGTGTAGGAGTTATATTAAAAGGATGCAATGATTAACCAATTTTTAATTCCAATTAATATCTTTACTTCCAAAATTTGTGGTGGTGTTTGGAATGTTGTACTAAAATTTGGGGATATAAAAGAATTCATATAACTAGAATAAAAAGGTATGTTATCTATTATTGAATTAATAACTAGTGTAACTATCATTTATTCATTTTCATTGTTCACTAAGGTTGTAATGATGAAAAAAGATCTCCCTTGTTGCCTTGGAGGTTGTCGATTTCCTCTGAATACCCTTGGCATAGGTAAATGTATTGAAAATATCCATGTTTCATTACAATTAAAGAAATTCACAATGAATTGAGGGTCGAATGGAGCATTACTCTCTTTGATTGCAGCCGCAGATTTTTCATGTCAATAGTTAGTGGTCAGGATCCCTTCTCATTCACACCTAAAGAATTTCCTCGTCCCCATCAGGTAATTTCTAGGGTTCTTCTTTCCACTTCCTTGGAAAGTGGGGGGATTTATTTTCTTATCACCATTTAATTTGTCCATCATATGGCTAGAATTAAATTCCACCTAACTATTCTTATCCCCATGATACCCCTAATGTTAGCTTATCTCCATTTTGACTTCGATGGAAAATTAGACAATTTTCTCATAGCTCTCTAAGTCATGTATCACTTGGGATTTCTTTAGGCTAGGTTTTTCCCACCCATGAAGCTGTCAACGTTGAATTTTTGGGTACTGAAAAATCTATAGGAATATAATGAGAGCCTTTTGATGTTTTCCTCATACACTCTGATTGACTATTCATTATTTTTCTTGATGGAAAAGAAGTCACATTCCATATTAAGTCAGAGGGTTCAAGGAAAATATGTAACAATTTTTTTCCATAAATCCTTTCATTTCATCATCTGGACCTCCAACAAAAGATTCATATATTTTTATCAATGTCCATCATTGATCAGCTTCACCCTACTTACGGTAAGCATACATAATTACCTTATCTTGTTCACAAAATTGAATGGAGTGGAAGATCCTCTCAATAAAGATGATCCATTGTTAGGTGATTGAGGGATCAAATGATCCATTAACAGTAAGAGGCCATTATCTCATGAATCCGTCAATTCAGGGGTTTGAACATTATTCTAAACCATTTTTTATTTAAAACATGAGTTAACTATGAGAGTATCGTGCCGGAGTTCACGATTCCCACTCCCATTAGATTAGTCATCTCATTAGAAATGTCATCACATTGATCTTGGCATCAGTTGTTATCTCGAGTCCTCCTGTTACTAGTTATTAGATGGAATAAAAGGAATGTTAGGGGTAACACATAAATGGTAAACAAATTAAAAAAAAACTATGACTTAGAAGTTATTTTATTTTAATTAACTTATGAATTAGTAAGATTCAATCTATGTAATCCATAATCAACTTCCCATCATATATTCTCAAGGGTATTTTTAATTCCCTTAATAGTAGTTCATACTAAGATTATGAATTTACCAAAGCATACCCTCTGGGAGTTTCATAACCAAGAGTTTAGAAAGTCTGGTTTTCATTCAATAGTTTTCATTAAAGTCTAGCTCAGAGTGGTGTTTTCAGTTTTTACCCCAAGATACATCTATACTTGATCCACCTCAACTAGTTCGTGTCCATATAGGGATTTATTTTATTGAATAAGCACATACTAAATACTCACTAAATTGTTGGGATGTTTTTAGTATACTTAGTCTTATCCCTAAGGCTTTAACTAGTGTTTTCTAATCATAATCCCAAAAATAATTAAACCTATCCTCCGATACCAAATATAACAACCCATCTCTTTATTACACACATTAACATGATTTATTACATAAAAATGTACCTAAGACAAATATGAGTATCAATAGGTATAGTATTCTATAAATTCAAGAAAATTACATAGCAATAAAGAAAATAAAGCCCATCATCTTTAAGGAAAACTTATTTTACACGACCACAACATTATTTCGTACTTAAAATTTCATCGGATTACCTGAGGACATGCATAAGAAAAGGGTGATATATAAAGACTAGTGAGGGGGTAAACAATAAATATCATGAATAATATAGTACATGTTATGAAATAGTAATATAAATGGAGAATAATATAAACATTAAAAAAAATTATGTTGCAGCATGATTACGATAACATGGATATATGGAAACAACAGTTAACATAAAAGTTTCATGATCCAAGGACCATTGCACAAAGAGCATGAGTAAACCTTAATTGCACTTGAATTAGCATGAGTAAAACCTCATTAAACTTTAATTAGGTTGAGTAAACCCCCGTTTCACGTGGTGTATCATGATATTAATCTTTACTCAATTCATTTGGGAGCTATTAGGGGGCACCCTTCTTAGTCATTTCATTTCGTGAAAAAGTGTGACACATGGATCATAAAACATGGAATCATGAAACATAATCATTTATTCCATGATAAATGAATGTTGAATAAATATATGAAACTATATAATCTATAAATAAATTTTCATAAAGGTGAATACCCTTGATTGAGAAAAGGGATTTGTATTCACTACATAATGACTTCAGCTTGGAATATTGCGATGCAAATTCCACAACATAACGGAGTGAGATAAGAATTCATAAAAAAATATGATGATAGGGAAAGGGGTATCTCATAATTTGTACCTGAAATGGATAATTACTGGTTCAAATAGATATATGTCCCAACATATGTAATGTAATTTTGATGCATAATATAATAAAATTTCTTGAATGTAAATGAGGAATCAAAAATCCCTTATAGAATTTTTTCATGGTAATAGGTGTACATTGGAGGCAGTAATGAGAGATAAAGGGGTCTTTAATAATTAAATCCTAAATATAGAATTATAGGAGAGGTTTCAAATTATACCCCAACATATTTAATTAATAATACAAGGGTATTGCAACATAATGATACTTGGACCAAAAGAGGGAGGAAGAAATCTTTTACATGGAAGCGTGATCCCAAAGGAAAGTAAATGGCTCGAGAGAGCCATACAGGGATACTGGGGAACTATTGAAGGATATTAGAGAGTATAGGTCAGAGGTTGTTCGATATCCAATGGTTTAGTGTGAAGAGGAAGTGAGAGTTTGGGTGGGTTTGTAGTGAAAATGAGAGGGAATTCTTTATATTTTTCGTTTTGGACACCACACATTAAACTAATAAAAACCACAAAACATCTCATGGTTTTAGCCCATGGTATTTCCTAACGTGGAGTGATAAAATTATTTCAAAAGGAAAAAATATAAACTTATTAAATATATTATGATTTATTATATAGAGGTGATTCACACATTCAAGGAAATCATTTTAAAAATATGAAATCTTTTATAAGTCTTGGTGGGTCCACTAAGACATTATAAAATAAATAAACAAAATATAAAAACACATTATTTAAAAGGTAAAAAATATATTGGTGGAACATGCGATTTATAGTATTTTTTTACATCACTATTGGGTATGTATTATGTCATAAATGCTTTATATATTTAAACGATATTTAATTTTCACCCAAAAATTCAACTATCATGGAAAATTATGAAACATTTACCAATGGATAATTTCAATGTTATGATTCCAAAAATAATATTAGTTTTATCTAAATAATTTTCTAAATTTGTGAATTTTTACTTTTTAAATATAAATCAACATTTATAAAAAAATCATGGGTTTGAAAAAAAAGCATTAAAACATAATAAAAATTACCATTGTATTCATAAAAATTATAAAATAATTTGTAAAAATTCATTTATTAATAGTAATTTTTAAAATTTTATTTAATTAAAAAATAAATTAATTCATCAATATATATTTCTTAATTGAATATTAACTAAAGAAACTATTTTTTCTTTAAAAACCATTTACAAATTAACATTGAAAAAATTAATGTATATTCTTTATAAAAAATAATTACCATTGTCATAGTGATAGGGTATTCTACCCTAACACCTTATAACGCCTGCATTAGACCTAATGGTGAGGTGTGTGATGGTGACATAATATTTGGGCGGATTTGATAACATCGCTCGGGTGGTAATCTATATCAACTTCCAATTCTCTTGTAGGTTGTTTCGTTCAGGCTTAGCATGTAGAAGCTCGACTTGGGCTTGGTCAAAAGAGAAGCCCTGTTAGGATACCTCCTTTCCGAGATCCAACCGATCAGCTTTGTATAAAGCAATTATAATGGATAAGGCCATAACTTTTTTTTCTAAGTAAATTTATTTGTTAAAGCTTTATATTTAATCAAATCATGTGATAATTGTTCAATGGCTATATTATGAATGATAAAAATTCTTAACAGAATTTTAAAATCACAAAACAAAAAACCAAAGAAGTGCATATTTTATATAACAATTTTAAATAATAAAACATTAATTATATCAAGAATAATATTCCTTTATAATTTTTTGGTTCATTAAAATGGTGGATATTTTATATTATATCATAATAAATTTTCCAAATACAAGCTTTTAGTAATTTTATATAATCTAATAAAATATTATTTTTAAATAATTTAAATAATATTAATTTTAGAAATAATCATTTAGTTGACTTCTATAACATCCTGAAAACCAATTACATTAAAAATAAAAAATATCATACAACCCTAATAACTTGTTTTCATTCAAACAATTATTGTGTCACATCTATTCTATCAATTTGTTAAAATAATAAAATTTGTAATATCATTTATTTATTTTACAATTAATTGATTAATTACTATTTTAGAATTGTCTGAGACATTAAGGTAATTATTTCATGAAAAAATAAAAATAAAATTATATTATGAATATAATGAATTATATTTTAATAAAATACACATAACTAATCATATCCACCAGTTACCCCAATGTTAAAAATATTATAGTTTTTAAAAATAAGAGTGTCACCTTTTTGGATTCTCTTTACCTAAAAAATTATAGAGGTCATAATCACATATTCATAAAAAAATTCTTATAACCTATTACTGAATTAGTATGGATCTAATTTAGTATTCTAGAAAAATTTAGAAAATTTTTGTGTCATTTTTTAGTCCTTATCATTTTATTTTTTATCGTTAATTACAAGGTTTAAAATTAATTGTGGTAAAAAAATTCAATGGTTACAATTCATAATGAATAAAAATAAAAGGGATTTATTTTCCAAATTTTGACGTCATTATTAAAGATATGTTATCCATATTTATGATTAAAAAAATATATGTGTATTAACTTAATTTAAAATTAAACTAACAAAACACCATAGAAATGTGTTTCTCATTAAAATCCTTTTTTAAGAATACTTTTTTACTAAATAAGATTTTAAAATTAATTCCATAGAATATAATATTATTTTAATAATAAAATATTTAATTAAAATATTAATCTAATTTAAAATATAGTTATACTAAAAACACTTTAAAAAACAATATTATAAATAAAAATATGTAACCTCACTATTCATGGTAAAACCTAACTTTTTTTAACAATTTAAAATTTTAACCACATGATATTTTATATATGCTTTTTATAAAAATTAAATTCATTTTTTAAAATTAAATTTCAAAAAATTATGGAAATGAATTAAATAATTATCTAATAAAATAATATAAAATCCATTTTTTAATAAAATATATCAATGATGAATAAAATGACTTCACTAAAAATTGAGTTCATATTTACTAAGAATTATTATATAGATTTTTATTGATTAAAAACCTTATATATATATATATTTAAAAAACTAGTTATTCATATTGATACAAAAAATATCTAATGGAAAAGTTATAATTATCATATTAAAATAATAATACATCATGGTTCATTTATGCTTAGTGTTGTGTGTCATACATATTATGGGAAATAATATCCTTACCTTTATAATCATAGTATATTAAATTATCCCACATTTAATAAATTCCATCCCCACAATTTGAAATTTAACATGGTAATAAAATGTTTTTCATTTTAAAATTCCCTTCATAAAATCCCAAATTATAAATAGGGTTAATAAATAATCCACTTATAAAGTGGGAAAGGGAAGTACGAATGTTATGTATAATAACTCACAATTTATTTACAAATATGAAAAAATTTACGGGTTGTGAATATATGGAAAATGTTAGAAAATAATAATGTCACTATAATTATGTAGTGTTATAATGATCATTGATCATAAGAAAAACAATGATCATAAGAAATGAAACAACCATAAATCATAAACCAAAGATGTATAAAAAGATAATAAATTTATAATAAATATGGTTAACAAGATATTTTTTTCTAATAACCACTTATAATTGTTTATTAATTCTATAGCATGTACAATAAGACCAAATTAAATATAATTTCTATACATCATAATCTCAATTTTGTTTTCAATCAGTTAGTATTAAAGATTAATTTTTAATGTATGAAAATTTAAAATAAAATTATAATAAATAAAATAATCCATAAGATAATAAAAAACTACTATTCTAGTATTTATATTATAATTGAAATAAAAAATATATATCCCAAGGTAGTAAAAATCCAAAAATTCATAATCAATTATATAATGAAATAATACATTAATCTCCAAAATTCAATTTTAACACACATAGTTAAAACCAAAAAATATTATAGTTAACTATCCTTAAAATTATTCCACATATTTTATAATGAGATTGAATAATAATGATTTGAATTATTTTATCACATATTCATCAACAAATTATCTAAAAATCACATCAATAACAATTAAATTCTCATAAAAAAATGTATATGACAAAGTCATAAAAACTCCATGATATGATAATCATTACTTAAATTAAATTAAAACCCATAAATACAAATTAAAATACTATAGACCATAAAAATATAATTCATCCTTTAATCCTCAAATAAAATACAATCATGTTCTATTTAACGTAATCATATAATGGTTCCCAAAATGGTGAGATTCAATCAAAAATATTAATAAATAATCACAATATAACTTTTAAACACCATGGTTATATCTATGATAAAATATATGTTCCCAAAATAATCATAATCATAAAAACAAATCATATGAATTAGGAAATCACATAGGTTTGTAGTAGGTGTTTCTCACTTTTCACCCTTGAGTTTTGGGTTTAAGCCATGTGGCCCTGCTAGATGTGATAGGTCATCACCCGATTTGTGGGTTGTCCTTTTTCTAATAATATATTTATACAAAATTCCCAAAAATATGTTGATCTTCCTCAAACTATCATTACTCATTCAATCATTTTTTTAACTCTAGGAGTTTCTATATATCATAATTTTCAAAAATATCAAATAATCTTAATTGGCCATAATTTTCCTAACATAAAGAATATTTTATCCCAATGGTTTATCTATACCTTTATTATACTTCCTTGAATCACATTTTTTAAAATTTTCACCTTTCTGATACATTAATTTTAAAATTATTACATTTTATCTAACATATGTTTTCAATTTATGAAAATACTATATACTGTTGAATGTTTTACAATTATCATAATATATCAAAATATCATTGATAAACACATCCTTAATTCACCTTATTTATTAAATACCTAACTATGATCTTTCATTTTGTTAAATAATATAAAATATTTCCTTTTGATTAATCAATATCCACACAGTCATGATTTATTTTTATATTCGATGAAATTAATTCACATATTAAGTCCAGACCTTAGGGTTTTACATTATGTTGTTGATATCGCTTTATCATCTAACATGAAGTCCATATATATAGAAAATAAATAGTCAATTCTATAGGGATATTACAATTTTTTAATCATATGGATGGTTTGATATTTTGATCTAAAATAAAGGAAATTCCATGATATATTGAATTTTTAGAAAGATGAAAAAGTGCTGGATAATTCACATAGAATGTTTTATGTGAATTATATTTTCAAAAAACATTTTTAATAAATAAAACCTAATTTTTCCATGATAGAATTGATTAAATCATACAAAATGGATAATAAGGTTAATTGAGGAACTTTTACATTCAATATAAAAAATGATCATTAATTTTTAGAAATGAACATCATTAAATCATAAAATGAATTATTAAATGTAAAAGAAAAAATGGTTAATGTAAAGGTATTACTCATAGAAATTATTTAAAAAGTTAACCATAAAATCCATAAAAAACCTTAATAAGTTCATAAGTAAATATTTATTTCACCTAAATTGTTATATGAAACCCTTCCACATACATCCACAAAAATGTAATAGTATTATTCTGAAATATTCATCCATGTTAATACTATGGGGAATATATACCTAGAATTTTTAAAATGTATCTCAACAAATCCTTAGTCCCCTTAAAATTACATCACTCAAATATAAAAACGGGGTTTATATTCCTTTGATCATATAATGAACCATAAACATATAAATCCATGGTGAAATCTATAACTATTAGGATAATCTCAAAATAAGATATTCTAACCTTCAGAGTTGTCAAAACTATAATTTGATAATAACTATAAAGACATGGCCTTATATGTTACATTTTCTAGAGACATTGAAATAGAGTTAAATTTCTAACATTCCCAAATATCTTATAAGTTTATATTATTAGATAGATGAATCATATCTCTTAAATAAATATTCTATAAATTACAATGTGGACATTTATACATAGTATCGATTTCTTCAACATAAAATAATACTTTTAATATATAATGTGTTTTCTTTTCATGAAAAATCATAAAAAAAATTAATGACTCATAATTTTCAATAGTCATCAATATAATCTATGACAAACATTTTAAAATGTGGGCTGATCAAAAAAATTAGAAAGAGATATAAAAATAAATAAATTTGTTAGGATAATGAAAAATACGATAACCAATGAAACATTTAACTTTGCCTCAATATTCATTGACTAGATGAAATATATCATTTCCACATGAAAATAACACATACATTTTTTTTCAAATAAACCTTCAAAATGCTAATAAATCATGAAAAATACATTTATTATTCTTGTGGAATCATTTTCATATCACTCTTACGTAGGGAGTAACCTTCATCGTTATACAACGAATAACCATCATAGTTATACTTAGAGCAACCCTCATAGTTAATCATTAAATAATAATCCCAATTAAAATTCAAATAACTATCAAATTATATTCACATAGTCTTTTTGGATTATCTTAATTGGTTAACTTCATCCCTTTATCCATTGCTATATAGAGCTATAATAGGGATCAATCTTTTATATAAGTAATATCTGGACCACCCCTAAGTTATAATGGTGAAAACCCCATTTTATATTATTTATTAAGATCAGTATTTTATCATAAATAGTTTCCATTTACCATATCATGAATAAAAGGTTTGTTCATTAACTATTCATCTTAAACTATTTAAATAATTATTTTAAACCCATAATGAAAAACACTTTCAGATATAAAAATAACATTTTATTATAAAAACTAATTTCTAAAAAAATAGACAGAAAAATGAAATACTGTTATTATTTCTTGAAAGGATTTAATATTATAAATTAAATGAAACATAAAATGATGGTTTTTGAAGAGGGGATTTTTTTTGATGATTTATATGATAAAAAATGAAATTTATTCTATCTATTTTAAAGAAAGTAATAATATTACATATACAAAAATCCTTCTGAAATTACTTGAATGAGAGTAAAAAATAGATAAAAAATTCCATTTATAATTAATATAATTCCTTATTAATACTTATATAAAATATTTTTAAATTTTTTTCATGGAATAAAATTATTTTTTAATGAAAATATTATATGTGTATTTTTAAAAAAATGTCCAAAATCTTAGTCTTATCTCATCACATATGTTTGTTATATTCCTGAATAATAAACTAATTATAACTAATTAATTCATTATAAACAGTTTTAAATGTTATTACTCATATAATATTATCTATTACCATGTTATATATAATTACTTGATCACTAATATAGAAGTTATATTTTTTTAAGATATTTTGATCATATATCTGTAATGACTTATGTTGGATGAATATGGTAGAATTTTTAATTATTAAATCATATATTGATTAATGATAATGACATAAGTATAATTTTTATAAATACATAATACATTAAAACCCATCCCATATATATTTTTTTGACAAAATTGAGATATGTTATAATCATGGTGATGGTTGGTCTTTCATACACGTGGGTAACGTTTCCATTTCTCCATGATCAGTTTATAAATGAAATAATAATTATTATATATTTAAATAATTATTGTAATATCATAAATATATGTTTTTATTTAAATAAACTTATTTAATTATCATCATTGTGACGTGGTTATGAAAAATGAATTACAACACTTCGTGGATATAGTAGTCTACAAATACACGAGAACAACGATAGCAAATTTTAGTGAATATAATTTTAGGAAAGTAAAATAATATAATATATTTTTTAAATATAAATATTGAAGGAATATCATATATATATATATATACATTAATATATTCAATATAACCGATCAGGAGATATGGTGATGGAAAAAAATTACATCAGTTCATGAGGCAGTAGTCTTTCGTACACATGAATGATGTATTCTATTTCCATTTAGTGAAGGATGGATATCAATATAATTTATGAAACTAACATTATAGAATATAATTATGATTTTATAATTATGTTTTTATATGTACATATTTGAATAATATATTACATAGGTTAAAGAAGAAATAAATAAAAATCGGTGAAACATTTTACTTCTTCATTGCACAATCTCGATTCATTTACACTATAAGACCTTTAATATTGATATCTTGAAAAAAGGCTACTAGAATGAATGAAGGTATTTAAGGAGGTTATTTGGACTGTTATTGAATGAAAAATGGCTTTTTTAGAGTAAAAATATTTGAATAGGTTCTCATTTATAAGAGATAAATGGGGAACTCTTGGAATTTATGAAAATATTAATTTACTATAAATTAATTTTATTATAAAAAATGTCCACAATTAATAATATTAGTATATAATATTTGTATTAGTAAAAATAATCAAATAAAAAATAAATTGTGTTCATATCACATATTCACCATTACCATTTTGTTTTAAACCCGTATTACCCATTTCACACTTACTATGATTACAACGTTCGAAAGTCCATGAGGTTGAAGATTGTTACCATTAAGGGAAAAATTATCCTTAAATGGATTACGTTCTATATTTTAATCCATATTATAATATATATTATGATGATATTTTATTATAAATTTTATATCATTTAATAAAATATTATTCTCATAAAATATCAATAATTTCATTTTTATAATTATTCATTTATTATTACTTTTATAACGTAAAAAAATAAAATAAATTATAATAAAATAAATTTAATACATACAAATTGTGTTATCAGTATAAAAAAAATCATCGAACGAATTAATTATTTAAAATTTTAATACTTTTAATATTTTTTTATATTTTATTTTATTTTTATGTTAATTGAAAAATTTATACTTTAGAATTTCAAAAATATGTAACATAATTATTTTAGAGCTAAAATTTAATAATAAGTTACCATGATGATGAAAAATAATCTATATTAGAAAATAATATTTATAAATGAATTCAATCTTTAGTTAACCGCTAATGAAAAATATTATTTCTATGAAGAACATGATTTTGATATTTTTTATGTTTCATTACAAATTAATTTATAAAGACCATAATATACTCCAAATGGAAACAAAAGAACATATAAAAAAATTAGATTTTTATTGATGAAATAAAATCATAGAATAAAATCAATTCAATTGTTAATGTTATTTTATAGTGCTTATCATTTTATTTTTAACCCCTATTTAGATAATCCACCATTTACTATAGTAACAGAAATTACTATTTATACAACACATAATGAATAACAACAAAAGTATCCCACTTGCCAAATTTATAACCTTTGAATCCAAATACATAATCAATTTTTTAATATTAAAAAAACATAATTAGTGGGATTTAATTAACAATTTAAACTAAAAAATGTGGTGAAAATTATTTTTTCTGAAAATTAGATTATTTGAATATAAAAATGATTTTATACTAGATTCAAGTTTGAAATTAATTTGGAAGACTATAATTTGATTTTTAATAAAAATTAACTAAATAAAACTTGAAACCAATAGAAAATATAATTTTACATCTTAATTACTTGATGATAAATTAATTTTTTGAATAAAAATAAGCATTTTAACTATTTAATGAAAATCATACTTTTAAGAAGAATTTAAAAAATTAATCTGAGAAATTTTTTTAATTTATAATTCCTAAAATTATATTTTTTTATGCATGAAAATTTATAATTTTTTCCATACTAATTATATTATTCTATCATAAAAATTAATAAAACACAATTTTTGAAGAAACTATGTCCTTAAAGTAGAAAATAAAATTCCTTAAAAATTAGTGATTATTTAATATGAATTAATCAATATATTTGTATTTATTATAATAGTTATATATAAATATAAATTGTTTTTAAATTTTTTTTAATCATATCCATACCCAATAATTTAACGGTTATGTTATAATGATGACATTTAAACAATAACATTTCACCTTAAATATAAGAATGATATTATGTATTATACGCATTATTAAAAATATGGATATTCATTTCATAATATAAGTATTTCAAATCATTTGTAATGAGGTAATTTATGGATTAATAGTTATATAAATATCTTAAATGTGGAATATATATATGATTTATCCTAAATAAATAGTGGTTCTTTTGTTAGACTCATAGTGGGTGATGAAATGATAAATTGGACTTATATCACTTAGTAGGGTGTGGGACGATGGTGTTATAAGAACTTAAGATCTATAGTATTTATTAGCTTGTCACTCTAGAAACATACTAAGGGATACTGGACAATGGATTCTTATCTTAGTCACTTGTGTTTTGGTAGGCATACCATGGAGTCTTATGCAGATAGAGAATGGTTATCTAATTTGTTAAGGAACATCAATATTGTATTTTAATAGAATGGGTAATTAAAGAGCACATGAAAAGTTCATTCATGTATTTATTTGGTTTGTTTCATTTTATTATTTTTGTTCAGTGGTTTCTTAAAAAGAAACTATTTTATCATGACCCCATTATAAAAACTATGTGGGTATTAGGATGATAAAACATATTCCCTTTATTAAATTATAAATAGATATTGACATTGTGTCTGAAAACTAAAATTTAATTATACTTTCAATACTAATAAAGTAATAAAATTTAAATATCAAGATTAAAATTATTTTACATGTTTCACCAATCAAACAATTATTCATGTAGCATATATGAACAATGTGTTAATAGGTCAAATAATCAAAACCACACTAGTATGTCCTCAGAATGTTTGGAAAATATCAATTCTCATCTAATGACCATTGACCCTTATTATCTCAGTCCTTCACTTTTTTAAGGGGGATAAAAATTGATTCCACATACAAGTCTATCTTACAAGATATTTTTGATAAGGACATATAACAAAAAACAGCACGGTCGTTCTTCTATGATTCATTAATAAATACATAAACTTTTTATCATCAAGGAAATCAAAAAAATAATAACATTTTAATCATAGTATTCAGTTTATTTTAACTTTATCACACATGTCTCATTCTGTGTAATCATGTGATCTTTCATTTCTATTCTATGTGATTTCGTCAATTGTAAAGAAAATGCTCATTTATCGAAAACTGTTTGAATATAAAATTTGAAATTCTATAAATAATAACTACATGAATCCTTATTCCTTAATAATAACCTCCTTATTATCAACTATTTTACATAATATAGTTAAATTCTAAATTATAGTTAAGAGATGTAAGAAAAAAACAAAACTCACCAGAGATATCCAAGTCGATTGTAATATTTTAATTGTTTTTAATTTTATGAGTTTTGGTGTGGTACTAAGCCATATGGAGTAGGGTATAGGGTTTCTTGTAGTTACTTTCAAACTGTCTAAATCATTTAATCGTTGAATATGTATGGTTTCATGATATGCATCGATTTTATTTGTACCATCAAAAATTTATTACAAAACTATTTATGGTGTAGAATAATCTCATTATGAAAAGTCCATATTCTAATACACTCTATATAGTGTAAAGACCCATATGGTGTGAAAATTTATAAACACTAAAAAAAGAAAACTCATAGGGTTTATTAAATATTTTGAATACATACATTCTATTATTTAATTTAATTCTATGGTATAATGTAATACATGTTATTCATATTTTGATATAGAACATGACTGCAATGTAGAAGTCATGAAATCTCTAAGAGTTATTAATATAATCATGAACAATAAAAAAGGACCTAATCTCAATTTCCAAATGAATATATAAATATGATTAACCATTCTATGGAATTAGTATTGTTTTATTCATTAGAAACACACATATTTGCCCAGAATTTTCAAATTTTAAAACCATTACCAGGTACACGTAAGTCTATTAATGGACCTTTACCACACGTTTGACACTTATAAGGATAGAAATAAAATTTTTATCATGAAATATAAAAATTTTGATCTAACACTATACCAAATTAGAATTTTTAGTAGTTAAAAATTATTAATCATAATGTTATTTTTTCACCCCCTTCTTTATAAAATAAAAAGTATCTTATCACATTCCTTTTTTTGAAACCAAAAAATAGATTTTTATAATTTATATAAGACTATAAGAAACAAATATAATTACACGAATCAACATAAATTACCAAAATATAAAATGTGTTTAGTGGAATTTGAAATCAGAATTTCTAATTTAAAAATTCTCCCTTGATAGAATATTTCCTCTTCATTGACATTTGATATATTATATGGACCTAAAACAGAACAAAAATTTCAATTATATTATTATTTTTAATGGTGAGAGGGGGTACCTCCAAAAAATCTAATATAGTGGTAATTGGGTGAACACTAAGTTTGAACAAACAGCTTACCAATAAATGTGCCTAAAATGGTTTTTTGAACATATCATTTAACATTATTTTTAGTTCGAATGAACTGTCGGTTTACTATGAAGTTCTCAATTATCTACTTTCTATAGTAGAACCAAATATAAATGGAACTAATCCAATATTATTAAAATTATTTTATATGAAAAACAACAGATTTTTTTCATAGTGAATTATAATTGGATAATGAAAATATTCACCAATATCTTATAATTATTTCATTATCTTGATAAGTTGTTTGCATGAATTGGTCACTGAAAAAAATTCATCTTTTTTGTGCATAATGAAACACAATATTGATTGTTTATTAACAAACCACCAAATTTATTTAAAACTAATAAATCTCCATTTTATATGGATTTTATATTTAGAAATCCACTATCCCAATCAATATATGGGCATGGTAATAAATTGATGTTCCTTAAACATTTAAAAAATAAACCACAATTCACTGTTGTTTAAACAATCATTATTATTATTCTCACTTCCATGTAGTGATCCTTTTTTTGAAATCAATGAAACCATTCTTCTAAACATGTTGCGAAGAAAAAATGAATTGTAATTGCAGCATGTATGAGTAAATTAGAAACAAATATTCAGTTTATTATTGATCCTACCTCCTAGATTTCATCATCAGTACTATATTTAGTTACAATTATTATCAGATTTTTAATATTCATGAAATAATCCATTATAAATTTCTTCATGTCTCTCATTTCATAGTTCATCTGTGAAATGAATGTTTTTCATTCACAATGGTGACGATTTATCCCTTGAAAATGCGTGAACTCATAAATAATTTACAGTGAATATAATTTTTCACAAAAATTTCAAATTTTTCAGTTGAATAATGCTTTCTTCCACCAAATAAAATATCCTTGACATATACCAATACAATGGAATACTCTTCATTATAGATATTAACAGTTATTTTGTGAAAAACCATCTTCCACCAATTCAAACCATATGTTCTTTCTTTAGATCAAATACAAATTTTCCCAGACTAAAAATTATCTAGTCATCATTTCCAAGAAAAAATAAAACATGTTTTTATATATATAAATAATTAATCAAGAAATGATTCATAAATTAATTGTTCATATCTATATAAAAAAGTTGAAAATTATTTTAAAAAAAACTAATAATGAAGAGTTTAATAGAATCTATAATTTCTACTGATGAAAATTTATCTTTTTTTAAATGAATTTAATATGATAACATAATTATAAAAACCAGTATTTTTTTTATTCAAGATTAATTTCTCGTTCTAATCTATTTCTTTCTTGAAAACCCATCTTCCACCAATTCAATTACGTTTTTAGGTAAGACCACTATCTATTTTTTTTCATTTTTATCCGTCTATTCATTCATAAATATCACAAATGGGTCATTATATGTTTTCAAATGAAGCTTGTTAAATCACTGATTATATAGTAATATGATATTTTTTTTCTATTATTAGTTATATAATATTATAATCGCATGATATTTGTTGATTTCATTTATTCATATTTTCTCTTTCAGTGTGTGGTATGTCTACTAAAATATTCAGTATTACCCTTTATAGATTTAATCTCAAAAACATCATCATCATAAATAACAAAATTTTAAACCAAATCTGTATTTTTTTCATCACATTAATCAAATAATTATTCAGAATAACAATTTCTATAATTTAGATTTACTTCATTATGAACTTCTTTTACATCACATCAGAAATATATTTATTGAACCTCTAATTTTATCTTTTCTAACAGTTTCTCTTTTTTTATCCTAATAATATACTTCTATATATTTCATCATTTTTCATCAGTTGATTAACATCATAATATAGAATGAAACCTATCCATCCAAATATTCTAAGATTCTTCATAATAAGAATTAATTCCAGGACACATTTCATATGATGTCTTATAATTTTTTTGAATAAGTAATACTCTATTTTGAGTATAAAAATCCACACGAACCACTTATTTCTAGTACTGACTTGATATTTCATAGTCTATGAAGATAATTTTCTCTATACCTTTGATAGTGTAATTTATTCTTTCAACAAAAAAAATTTATTATGTGGTTTTCCAAGATGATAGTCCATGGTTAGTAAACTGATATTATAGGAAATTTAAAATATAATTTGATGGGTAATCATTTAAATTATCTAATCTAATAATTTTCTAATTCATTTTTGTTTAATTTTACGTTTTTCCTATAAGAAACCTTATGTAATCCAACATTTATTTATTTTAGCATATGAATATATCACATTAATTACAACTATAGTTATCTAAAAATATGTTGAAATAATCTTACCCATAGTTACCTACTTGATTAATCATACCACACACATATATGTGAATAAAATTCATCAATACCAATTCTCTCGTTTTCATTGGATAATTTTTATTTTTATCAATTTTTTCCCACATGAATTAATCATGATTATTTTCCAAATATCTATTAAAAGTTGTAATATCTAATACTTCTTGGACTATTTATAAGTTATCTTGACTTTTTTAAATGATATGTCATAAAATTAGATTCCACATCATATTTAATTCTTCCAATATTAAAGGGAATGTGTTTTCCTTGCATTCAACGTGATACAAGTTTCCATTTATTCCCCATCCATTATTTAATGAAATTCAATATTTACATTTGTTTTAGCCGAATTTTTTATAATAAGTTACCTCTATACTACAGTGGTAATGTCCCAATAATATAATAAACATTATCATAAAATATCCACAATATGTAAATCAGTGTTTCTAAAACCATATCTTTCTAATTGAGTCTTCATATTTTTTTTATTTTCGATGATCCATCAAATCCAAAATTTATTTGCAAAAAATGTTTCTTTAACATTAATAAATAAATTAATTTTTATATTTATACATGATGAACACCCAATTATCTAAAATTCATGTTCTATAATCAGTTATTTCATTAAAATCAGCTTCCATCCTGTTTCTTTTTTAATTATTCTTTAATCCTTAAATGAAATTATTGAACATGTTAAATCCCTCATTGGCTTTGAATCATAATTTTTAGCATGATACATAAATTCAAATTATACTTCTTTAAGAGAAGAAAATAATCACTTCAAAGAAACTATATGTGATTGACAGGAATCCATTTTTTTCTGCTAATATGATTATCTTAATATTATTTTCTAACAATTATCTACTTTATGTCTAATTTTTTATTGATTAATATAGTAAACATCATATTAATTTATTCCATAATAGGAAGAGTTTTACCCAAATCTTATATGATGGATTCAAATATATTTTCCTATTAGATAGTTTTCAAATTTTCCACAAAAAAATACAGTATTTCCTTGAAAACAATAAAAATGTAATTTTATCAATGAAAAATTCAATTTTCATCTCATTTACACAAATATTTTGTTTATAAATAATCCATTTATTTTTAGTATGTTTTTAGGGTTGATAATTTTTTCCATTAATTAATTCCTTGTGTTCTTTAGGCATATCTCATTATTATTTAATTTTTTACCAAGAAAAACAATCCTATATTTTCCCATAGTATTTTTCATTTGATCATTTAAGATTTATTAAAAATGTCCTTATCTATGTTCAACACTACTGAAAATAAAATAGATACCAATGGTTTTAAACTTTTTTTATAGGAATAAAAACCATTGGTATATTATATACCAACGATTTTAAAAACTGTTGGTTAGTAAGCCATTGTAAAAGGCTGATTCCAACAGTTTTTCACTAACTGTTGGTTTATTGTAGTGTAACCTTCAGTATGCCAATAGTTTTATTGAAACTGTTGGTATATAATTATATGAACTATTAATAAACTGTATGGATAAATAGTTTACATGAAATTTACTAATGGTTTAGAAACCTTTTGTATAAAGTATAACAAATGGTTCTTTAAAACCATTGGTAAAAATATTTTCGAAATACACTTTCCCAATGGTTTTCAACCGTTAGTATATTGTATTACCAACAGTTTATTCAAACAATTGGTTAAAATATTATCAAAATACACATTACGAACGGTTTAAAACTGTTGGTATAGTGTATTTCTTGAAAAAAGCACACCAACAACCCATCCCCTCTATTGCATACACCTGCAAACACACCTGTAATCTACACTTCAAATAGAACCAAAAAACACCTGTAATAGCACATAAAAACGACAGAATCTTCCAACTATGACATGTACCACTATATTGTTTTCCCCATTTCAATAATTACATGATAACCACTATTCTATCTAACCCATTTCAATTACTTTGGTGCAGAAATCTCATATTGGTGAGAGGACACTCACACTTTAGATATCCAATTATAGTCACAGTAACATACACGATTAATAGAATTCACCCATAATTAATAAGGTAATTACATCAAGTATAAATATAAAACATGTATACCCATAAAACATGTATACCCATATACTATTAAAACATAATTCATATGTTAATTAAATACATAATGAATTCAATTCAGAATTTAGGGGGTTGGGGGATATTCAAGGGTTTAGGGTGGCTATTCAGGGGGGTAGGGTTTTCAAGGGGGTGGTTGTGTCTAGGGGTGTTTGGGTGTCCAAAAGGATGGTGGTGTACAAGGGGATGGGGGAGTCCAGGGGTGGTGGGTGGGGGGGTATCTATGTGGGTTCTAGGTGGTGTGGTGGTGTCCATGGGTGGGGTGATGTCTTGGGGGTGGGGCGATTTCTAGGGGCCAGGGGTGTCTAGGGGGTGGTGGTGTCCAGGGGGTGGAGGTTCCAGGGAGTGGGGTGGTGTCTAGGGGGTGGGGGCGGTTCCGAGTGTAGGGGGATGTCTAAGAGGGGTGGCGATATTTAGGGGGTGGGGGTCCAAGTGGTGGGGTGATGTCTAGGAGGGATGGGGCCCATCCAGGGGGTTGGGTGTGTCCATGGGGTGGGGGAAGGGGGGTGTCTACGTTAGGGGTGGGGGGCTGTCCATCGGGGTGTCTACGGGGGTGGGGTGGTGTCTAGGGGGGTGAGGTGGTGTCCAAGGGGTTGGGGGACATTCCAGGGGGTTTCCATGGGTGGGGGATGTCCAAGGGGTGGGGTGGTGTCTAGGGGGTGGGGTGGTTTAGGGGATTAGGGGGGATTTCCAAGGGGGTGGGATGGTGTCCAGAGGGTTGTGTGACTGTCCATGGGGGTGGGGGTGTCAATGTGGTGTCAGGTGGTTGTGTGGTGTCTATGAGGGGTGGGGGAATCTAGTGGTTGAGGGCTATCTAGGGGGTGGGTGGGATATCCATGGGGGTGGGGGTGTCCAGGGGGTGGGGGTGTTCAGGGGTTGGGTGGTGTTTAGGGGGTGGTGGCGGTCCAGGTGGTTGGGAGGGGTTGTTTATGGGGGTGACCTGGGGGATGAGGTGGCCAGGGGTGGGGGTGTCCTGGTGGTGGGGTGGTGTCTAGGAGGGTGGGGGGGGGGGCACTCCGGGGGGTTAGGGGCTGTCTAGGTGGTAGAGTGTTGTCTTTGGGGGTGGGGTGTCTAGGGGGTGGGGGTCCAGGGGGTTGGAGGGGCTGTCCAAGGGGGGTGGTGTGGAGTCCAGGGGGTGGGGGATGTCCATTGGGGTGGGGTGGCTGTCCATGGGCGTGGGGTGTCTAGGGGTGGGGGTGTCGAGGTGGTGGGGTGGTGGGGTGGTTTTGAGGAGTGGTTGGGATGTAATGGTTTTAATGGAATTAATTTCATTAAATTTAAAATCATTGGTATTTTTTTAATTGTTTTTCAATAGTGTTTATTTAAATATTATGTGTTTATTTTGGAAAAATTGAATGATTTTTGTGTGTATGGTAAGAAGGGGGATTTGGTTATTTGGGAAAGCATTACATTTTTATTATGGAAAAAAATACAATATTATTTTTCAAATGGAACCTTAAAAGGGAATTTTATGAACCATTGGTGAGTTTTAAATAGAAAGAAGTCTTTATTATGTGATTTTGAAATGGTTTTATGAAGAAATAATTATGATGTATCTTTATTGGATTTGTGATTTTGTGTCCCTTGTTTAAGAACATTATATTATTTAACTAAAGGTTTTTTTGATAATTCATTAGTATGTTACCACTATAAATGAATCAAAAAGTCTATAAGGGGGTATCTCAGGTAGTCATTCATGTGGCTTGGTCTCCAGTCAAACTCTTAAAGAAGTGGAATAACCATGTTCTTCTTGGATCATTTATTATGCATGGGAGTTTCTAAAATACCATCCATTCTTTTTTATTGGTGATCAAGGATCCTAGGAGGAAACCAAGTGGGTATCTATGATTAATGAGATCTTCTAGTTATAAAATACTTTATAATCGATGGTGATGGGGGGATGTCCAGGGGTGGGGGTTGTCCAGGGTGGTTGGGGGGTTCCCTTGGCGGTGGCGGGGCTTCCCAGGGGGTATGAGGAATCCATGTGGTCGGCGGGGCTGTCCATGGGGTGGGGGCTGTCCAAGAGGGGGAGGGGGGTCGGCAGGGCTTTCCAAGGGGTACTAGGTGTCCATGGGGGTGGGTAGGCTGTCCACGGGGGTGGGCGGGCTATCCGGGGTAGTACGGGGTGTCCTAGGGGGTGGGCGGGCTGTCCACAGGGGGTAAAGTTGTTCAGGGGGGGGGGTTGGGTGGGTTGTCCAAGGGGGTTGGGGGCTATCCGTGGGGGGGGGGGGGTTTCCATGGGGGTTGGAGGGTTATCCACAGGGGTGGAAGTGATGTCGAGGGGGGTAGGGGTGTCCAAGGGTGGGTGGGCTGTCCACCGGGGTTGGCGGGCTGTCCACGGGGGTAGGGGCTATCTGGGGGGGGGGTACCGAGAGTCCATTGGGGTGGGTGGGCTATCCAAGAGGGTGCACGGGAAGTCCAAGGGGGTATAGGGTATCCAAGGGGGTGGGAGGGGAGTCCACGGGGGTGGGAGGGATATCAATGGGGGTGGGAAGGCTGTCCATGAGGCTGGGCGAGCTGTCTAGGGTGTAGGAGTTATCCAGGGGGCGAGCTTTCCATGGAGGGTGTGTCTATCCAGGGGGTGGGTGGGCTATCCACAGGGGTGGAGGGGAATTCAGGGGGACAATGTGTGTCTAGGGGGTGGGTGGTCTATCCATGGGGTGGGGGGGGGGGGGGGCAGTCCAAAGGAAGGGTGAATCAATCACAGCAAATCACATGTCATGTTTTATTTTTTATAAATAAAAAATAAAAATAATGATACCTACCTAATCAAATATATTCTTTAAAAAATGAATTAGTTTTCTTTCTGTGGGGGGACAGGGGATTTTGTTATTTGAAAATGGATTACATTTTTATTGTGGGACAAAAATACATTTCTATTTTGGAAATGGAACCTTACAAAGTATTATTTATAAACCATTGGGGAGTTTTAAATTGAAATAATTCTCAATTATGTGATTTTGAAATGATTTTATGAAGAATTATTTGTGAAGTATATTTATGGGATTTGCTATTTTGTGTCTCTTGTTTTAGAACCTAAGATTATTTTACTAAATGTTTTTTTATAATTATTCACAATGTTAAAATTTTAAATGCATCAAAGAGTTAATAAGAGGATATCTCGGGTAGTAATTCTTGTGATCCATCTATTTTCATCTTAGTCTTAGTATCTACTCAAACTCTTGTTGATGTGGAATAGACATGTTCTTCTCAGATCATTAATTATGCATGATAGTTTCTGACATAGCATCCAATATTTCTTATTGGTGATCAAGGATCCCATGAGGAAAAAAGTGGGTAGGTATGATTTATGTGATCTTGGATTTTTCCTAAACACTATAATCCATGCGGGTATGGGTGGGGCTGTCCAGGGGGTGGGGTGTTTCCACGGGGGTGGTAGGGCTGTCCAGGGGTAGGGGGTGTCCAATGGGTGGGAAGGGCAATCCATGGGGGTGTGGGGTATCCATGGGGTGGACGGGGCTTTCCAGGGGGTATGGGGGTTGGGCGGGCTATTTATGGGGGAGGCAGGGCTGTCAAAATGCGTAGGGTTTGTCCAGGTTGTGGGCGGGCTGTCCACTATGGTGGGAGGGCAATCCACTGGGGTGGGTAGATAGTCCATATTTGTGGGGTGGGAGGGGGGACTATTTAGGGGGTACATGGTGTCCAGGGGGTGGCTCGACTATCCATGAGGGTGGAAGGGTTGTCTAGGGGGTACAGGGTGTCCATGGTGGTGGGAGGGGCTATCCAAAGGTGGGAGGGGTTGTACAGGGGGTGGGCGGGACAATCCAGGGAGCACAGGTTGTTCATTGGGTTGTCAGGGATTTCTTGGGGGAACAGGGTGTCTAGGGGGTGGGCGGCCTTTCTACAAGGGTGGGAGAGCTTTCCACAGGGGTGGAGGTTTTCCATGGGGTGGGGTTGTCCAGGGAGTGGGGGGCTATCCATGTTAGTGGGGGCTATCAATAGAGGGAGGGGCTGTCTGGGGGGGTATCCACAGGGGTGCTAGGGAAACACAGCAGGTACAGGATGTCTAGGGAGTGGGTGGGCTGTCCATGAGGGTAGGGGAGGGCTATTTTGGGGAGGGTTGAGTCTCTCACAACAAATCATCATGTCACAATTTATTATTTATAGAAAAAATATTGATAATGTGACCTACCTTATCACACATATATTCAGGCACAACAAATCATTAAACATCAAAGGTCAGTAATATCAGTCAAAAAAATAATGGATCAATCTATCCATCATCACCATCACTATCATCAGCACCATCATCAGCATCACCCTCATCCCCATTGTTGTCCCCATCATTGTCCCCACCCTCCTCATCACCCTCCTCCTCTCCCTCTCTGCCTCGACCTCCTCATCTCCCTCCTCCACTGCCTCACCCACCTCCTTGCCCTCCCCCTCCAATACGACCTCCAGCTCAGCCTCGTACTCCTCCGACTCAGTCTCATCCTCACCATCATTTACACCATCACTAGACCTGCCTCCTAGTGAATCATATATAAAACACATCGATGACATATATACATCACAAGTTGTACTTGCTTCGTGGGGAAGTGTTGGATGTAAAACGTCCATCAGTTTCATAAATGCAGTGGCTTCCCTAAAAGTCTATTCTGTCATGTATGTGGCCATTTTTTCTACCGGTTATTCCTATTCCAAAACCTGCTGGAACCCAGTGGAACTTTAACTTGTACTTGATGATGGAAAATACCTTTTTGGAACTGTATTCTTCCCAGGTCGGCAGCGTACTCGTCCAAGGTGCTCATCTCCCAACACATGATGAAATTGATCGTTTGTCCCAAAATTTTCAGGTTCATGTGCATCAAGGGCCGCTTAAGCTGCATGTAAAAAATATAAATATATTATTAAGATAAAAAATATAGATTAATATTTTAAATCTACAATGTAAAACTTACAATCAGCTGATGAGTTTGTTCATTAACTGCACTTATATCTTTCTTCCTTCAATTCAAGAAAAACAGTTTTACTCGAGGCATACGTCCTTCTATATTCAATTTATTTATCTATAATGGCATTGAATATAGGAAACCGTAATTAAAAATTATATAACAATAATTAATTTCATAACTAAAATTATATAACAACATTATCAATAAAATTAATTATGGATGAAGCAATAGAAAGTGCAATTCATAAATAAAAATTATAAACAGTCATACCTGGCGCCTCTCATGATCTAGCATCATAGTACATCCCAATGTGTAGATTTATTTTTTATCATCAATGTTATTTAATTTCTTCCAGATGAAACCTAAATAAAATTCAATAATTATTATTAAGGAAAAACATGAAAATATTCAATTACATGCCTCTTATTTGTGTAATACCTTAAATTGGCAAGTTATCTAATAAATAATAATCTATCAATACTATTCTAATGGAAAATCATCATCAAAAGTGGCTGCCTCTAACTATGTGCCCATTATAGCATTCCATCCAATGTAAAAGATATGCTTATAAGCACCTCAATGCTCAACTAATTTGTTTAGACATGCTGGCCACGCACCCTCACCATCCGTGAAATTAAACAGCAGTTAAAACCAAAATATTAATTCATAAAAATACAAAAAATAATATATTTCCTTAAATACAACATATTTTTTTAACCATATCAATAACCAAGTATTATCCTTGACTTCATTTGGAACCTGACTCCATGAAAGAGGGCTGACAGAAATGATGTCAGAGTATTTGGAAAGCGTCCCCAAAAAACACTAACATTGCTACCCGTATTTTTCTGTAATTTGACAATCTTCATTATTGTCCACCATCAATGGAAAGTGGAGGTTCCACACCGCACGCATGCATGTACACCTCTTCCCATCCTCCAATCAGTAGATATATCTGTTATGAAAAAAAAATATTTTATCAATGCATGTTATAATTAAAATAAGTAATGGTGTAAATTTTTTTGGGGTTGTATAAGTATATTTAGGGTAGACTAATCAATGGGTTCCTCCAGATCCATAGAAACTAAAGGAACACAGTGTACAGATAGAGTGGGTCCCAATTTATGCTTAGCAGGGACATACTCTAGTGCAGAAGGAGTCATAGAATATGGAATATAAAATCCTAGAAAAAAATAATCAGAAGTAAAAGAAGATAATGGGTATGGCTGTTCGAATGCTGGATGGGGAGTGAGAATCATCATTGAATATGGTGTAGACGGGTGAGGAGGATCATATGTAATGGGTGTTGAAACCAGGGGAGGCATAAATATCCCATAAGTCCCTAACCATACACTAGGATTATAATATGGTATGGATGGTATGTCAGTGGGAGGGGTAGGGTCTAATTGGGCATGGCGACCATATCATCTAGCTCTCATACCACCCCCACGTACGAACACCTTGAGTACTTAGACCACTACTATAATGATTATTAAATAACTATTGTATGATAGATGGAACATAATTTTTTTTAAAAAAAATTAATCACATGACGTTGTATATTCTTTAAATATATATTGGAAATAAAATACTCACTATGGAAGTAGTCATGGAATGCCCAACTCAATGTTGCGATGATTATTATCCAAATATGTTTTCATCACCACTCTTCATCTAGTTTCATTTTCTAAATTTGAAAACAAATATGGATGTAAATAGAATAGGATAACTAATGTATAACCCAAAAAAATAGGCGAAATAGGGGGATTCCTAGATAATTTAAATATTTTTTAGGTGAGACTGAACAAATATATAATGAATTCATTAAATTGTACAACATGTAAAAAAATTAATTTTTAGTAGGATGATTATTTTTTATCTTCAATCAGTACATTAAAATCAAATAAAATTGATTCTACCGGATTCATAAGAGATAAAGTAGTTATCCAAAATAAAGAAAATTTTAATTTCATTAGCCCAGGTAGATGATGCAGGTTTCAATACATGTTTTGCAGAATAATACAAACCATCATGTTCTTTACCTAGTAAAATTTAAATAGATATCTTAAAGTCATAACAATTTTATGCAAATCACATTTGAAGCCTTGAAATATTCACCATGTCAGAAATGTTGGTTTCTCAAGATTGAATACAGTTCAATTCAAAATTAAGAAAATGCAATTAAAATAAAATTTCAAGCAATAAAAATTGATAATTAACATAAATGTCAAGTCAGATACAACATATTTGTAATAAATATTAAATCTATTTGAATAGTACCAACCAAAACCGCCCATGTCGAGGTAATCCAATATAATTGAGAACAAGAATGAATGATTTTATATATTTACCACCACAACATTAGTTTCACTGCCAGCTCTGAAAATTGAGCGATTGGAGTCATCAAAAGTAGTAAATGGATCATTTCTAATGGAAGTAGGGATAGATTCAATTCCAACATCACCATCATCAAAAATATTTCATGGAATTACATCAATAATGAAACCATATTTAGGTTGAAGATGGTCTTTGACATAAAAAACTTGTTTCTCCATTGATTCCAATACATATGGTTCATCAGTAGCAAGAGTGCGAGTCATATAAATTACTCGAAATTCACAATCCTTAGAAAATGTACACTACCTCGTCCTCAAATAAAACCACTAGAATTTCATCATTGTGACTCATCCATGAGAATAATAACCCAATGTTATTATTTTTCCACTACTCTAAAATTAACTACAATCCCAAATCACGATCTACTATATGATGCACTAAAATAAAAGTCTGTTGGGGTAGTAATCATAACACCAAATTGTTTTATTCTCATTTTCCTTTCTTCTTTAGAGATAATAAATCTATACCCAATGATGACAACTGATTTACAGTAACAAACCACGATATTTGGACAAACATCCAATGATCTTATTTTCTCAGAGACAAAGTCAATAGGAAAACACTATACCTGAAATATAAATCAATATTAAACATAATTAATTATTGTTTTAATTACTTTAAACAGTAATATTATTACATTCAAATTTAACCAAGCTGAAAACTCTTTTTTATGAAAAGTATCCCACATTCTCAAAGATAAAGAATAATTCTTTCTATTTATCATCACTTTATTTTTTTCAATAAAAAATAGTAATAGTTTAACAGATATATATATATTAGATATATATATTTAATTTACTTACAATATGTTGTCATAGAACAATTCACATTTGAACAAAATTGCTCGATGTTCCATCTCTCTATCATCAAGGATTAATTTTGTAAATGTGTATGATCCAGAAATTCTTCTTGTTTGAGGGAGTGATGGTAAACTAGGTTCAATTTTCACATAGTATTCATCTTCATTTCTCATTGGTCTATAAATTATTGTAATAATATTAGACAAATATAATGAGAAAAAATCCATACATTCTTGTGCCAAGTAAACATTCATGATATAACCTTTGGGATGATTCCTATTACGAATATAGGATATTAATGTGTACATATTTCTTTCAGTTGGATAAGTCCAATGAAAAGAAATAGGTCCTCTGAGAAGTATTTTTGTTGTAATATGGACTGTCAGATATAGCATGCATGTGAAAATTATGGAGGAATTATTTTATCTAACTCACACAAAATTAATTGGGCATCTGCCAATATTTTTTTCATGAAAGACTTAGACAACTTCATAGCATAATGATATCTAAAAAAATGGTACAACGGAATAAAATCCACCCTTAAATTATTGGACAAATTATGAAAAATTTATATTGGAATCAACACCTTTAGAATTTTGTGATAATCATGAATCTTCAAATATTTTAGCTTCGAATCTGTTCTATTGACCCATTTAGATATGTTTATTCAATATCCATTAGGATCATTAATAGTCTCTAGTACTTCATTAAACTTTTTTTTTCTGTAGGTATCATCACATAAGAAGCAAATGGAACATTACATTTATTTTCACTCAAATGCACGTGATACAACTCTTTTCTGATTCCCCAATCCACCAAGTCACGTCAAGACTGTAAATTGTATTTTTTATTTCCCATAACATTTTGAAGAATCAAAAGAAAAATTTAACATATCTTTCTTTCAATGTGCATTACGTCTAAGCATGACGTAAAAAATTTGTTGATCAATAAGGAAAATCAATAAAGATACGTATCTTCTTCCAATTGTAATAGGTCTCAGTGGAAAAAGTATTTCTCTTTCCATATTTCATTTGACTCTACCCAAATGAAAAACCAAAATCTTTCAATTCATTTAGCACATCAGTTCCAGACATATGCTAAGGTGGATTATCATTCCCTATAATATTGTTAAATATTTGATGATTATTTCTATATAGATGGTCCATTGGCAAGAATCATCGATATCCCATAAAGCTGAATCCGTAACTATGTTTTAGTCTTCGAGATAATGTATTCTTAATAAAAATAGTAAATGATAGTTTTCCCTTTGTGCCCCATCCATATATCATTGCATAAGCAGGAAGATCTTTGATCGTCCATAAAAGCGTTGCACGCATCTAAAATATGTCTTTTGAAAATGCATTATATGTATGCACACCAATATCCTATAGAAGTTTCAACTAATATATTAATGGTTTAATTAATATGTCTATATAATTGTTGGGATCAGAAGGGAAAGATATGAGTATACTCATGACAGTGAATGGGTTTTTCATACACAACCGCAGGGGATGATTATAAATGTGTAAAAACCATCCACGTGTTTTGCGACATAAGAATCTACCCAAAATGATTAAAACTGTCACATCAATGACCTAAACTCACATTACACATGTTAGTTTCAATATCAGGATGTCAATAATCAAATCAATGCCATGGAAATCCATCGGCAGGGTGAACCAACTCATCATTAGTCTTCTTTCTCTCGGTATCATGCCATCACATTTTTGTTGATATTTCATCAGACATAAAAATATTCTGGAGTATGGGGATCGATGGAAAGTTCCACACTACTTTTTGTGTCATATGATATGGTGTTCCATAAGCATTTTTTCCTCTATTAGAATGTGCCACATTTTATACAATCATTTCTTTCAGCAGTTTCCTCCTAGAATAAACTACAAACGTTTGGGCAAGAAAGAATTTTTTTCTTGAATATCCATGTTCCTCAATAAACTTACATTCTATATAGTGGTTATAGGGAATATCTTCATAATTTGGAAGTATGTAATTCAACATGGTAAGAATGTAATCTATGGAAGTATTAGAAATACCATACATAGTTTTCCCATGAAAAAATGGGATTATAAATTCCATCTTTTTCATTTTACCGTATTGTCAATATACTTGAGTCTTGGCAGCATCATTCAATTTTTTCACCCTGGAAACATCATCATTTTCATTAGACGCATCATGTATTCTCATATCAATATTTTCATCAGTCAGAATCCTTTCTTTTTCATGATGATGAATAAATGAAAAATGGTCATATAATAAAATTTTCAATCTTTTCCTCTCATTTGGATGACAAGAAATTTGAGATTTTATTTTCTCCCCATTAGGATACCACAAAGATTAGTTTACTTGAAAAAAATATGTTGTTAAGTAGTAGTTGACTTCTTTATGGATCAACCAAGATCTTCTAACACAATTGTAATAGGGGCAGTGTATGTTACCACTATTTAAAGCATTGTGAAATGAAAAATCTAAAATGATCTATAAATTTTTTTGAAAATCGCTTGAGATCCAATTAGTTTCATATATCCAACTTCTATCCATTCTGTAAAAAATGTCTTAAGTCATTTAGCTAAAACAGATCCAATACGATTGATGTTTCATCAAAAATATATTTAAGTCAATGAGAATTGTTCACTTTATGTGAAACCATAACTGACACACTATTCTATATGAGAATAATAATATAAAAAACAAAAAAAATACTATATTTACAACAAAATACCTTTGAATAACAATACATTAGTTTACAAGATCATGTACACATTTAGAGTAGAGTTATTCAGGAGTTGAGAACATTCTAGATCAAATTTTTTTAATATTTTAGTTGACTATTTGAGTGATCACAAACACTACCCAGGGGTCTGGGTGTCCAGGGGGTGGGGGTGTCCAGGGGTGGGGGATATCCTAGGAGGTGGGGGGATTTTCACGGGGGGTCTGGGGTGTCCTAGGGGTGGCCAGGATGCCCATGGGGTGGCAGGGTTGTCCAAGGGTAGGGGTGTCTAGGGGTGGTCGGCGGACTGTCCACGAGGGTGGTGGGGGGGGGCTGTCCAGGGGTACGTGGTGTCTAGGGGGGGGGGTGTCTGGGTGATTGTGGTGTCCGGGGCATGGGGTGTTCATGGGGGTTTTTATGGCTATCCACAGGGTTGTGGGGCTATCTATTTGGGTAGGTGGCATCCAGGGGTGTGGGTGGGCTATCCGTGAGGGTGACAGGGCTGTATAGGGTGGTACGAGATGTCCAGAGGGTGGGTGGTCTATCCACAATGGTGGCGGGGCTGTCCGGGGGGGGGGGTAGGGGGTTCTAGGGGGTGGGTGGGCTATCAACCGGGTCAGAGGGTTGTCTAAAGGGGTAGGGGGTGTGCAGGGGGCTGTCCAAGGGGGGTGGGGGGCTATCCAGGCAATTGGGGGGAAGTCTAGTGGGTCGGGGGTGTCTATGGGTGGGGGTGTTTTGGGGTTGGGTGTGTCTGTGGGGTGGCGGTGTTCAGGGGGTGGGCGGGCTGTCCACGTGGGTGGGGGCTATCCAGGGGGTACGTGCAATACCCGGGGGATGAGGGTTATCCATGGGATAATGACTGCTAGCTATGTGATTTATTTGGGTTTTCATTAATGTTATGAAAAACAAATGATGGGTGTTAAATATTAGAGCAGTATTTTTTAGTGAAAATCACATTTTGTAGGATTGGTGACCTGATTAAATTGTGGTATTAATTTTTCAATTGGGAAAATTTTGGGGCATTAGATTCTAGTGGAAGGAATATGGGTTAGAGAATATCATTAAGGTGTTTTTATGAATGATAGGATGTATGGTAATGAGTTTGAAAATATTTTCAAAATCATGGCATGATGATTAAGGGCGTATTATTATATGAAGTTATATAGATTCCTCAATATTTAATAAATCATAACATGAATTAAATTTAGCATTTCATTTGAAGGTAAAGGCTAGATTGAATGACAATTCATTTAATACATGGTTAAGTTGTTTTATGAATATGAGACGTGCATATGGTAGTAGGTCCCTGGTATAGGTTGATATTTATGGGGATTTCCCTCCCCAAGTCTCTGTATGAAAGGATTCTAAAAGGATCCCACCACCACCACCACCCCACCTGCACATCCCAGCCCCACCCCTAAATGTTCAACCCCCTCCACCTCACCCCCAAAAGACTCCCCTGCATAGCCCCACCCCTTGACCTGCACACCCTCACCCGTAAAACCCTCCCCCCACTGCACACCCACCCTCCCCACCTGCACACTGCGCATCCCCCACCTGCACCACTGATCCCCCACCCACTGCACATCCACCCCCAAGCTGCACACCCCCAACCTACACACCACCCTCCCCCCACCAATTGCACCCCCACCTGCAACCCCCACCCCCACCTACACTCCCCCCTACCCCACCCCCACCTGCACAACCCACCCCCAAGCTACACACTCCCCTATACCACCAAATTGTAAACCACCCCCACCTACACCCCCCACTTGCACAGCCCCCCTTCCCCACTTGCAACCCCATCTTGAAAATCCACCTCTCCTCCCCCACCCACTTGAACATCCCCCCACCTCACACCCAACATACACTCCCCACTACACACCCCCACCTGCACATCCCCCTTCACCCACTGCTTATCCCCCCCAACTGCACATCACCTCTCTGGTATGGTAAAAATTAGTCTATAAAATCTAGAAAGGGAATTGGGGGATCATGTTATTTGGGGAAAAACATTCCCAACAGCTTTAAAAAAACATTGGAAAACATCACCATATGAAATTGGTTTAAAAAACATTGGGAAATAACCCTGTACCTAGATATATCCCAAAATATTAGATAATCCATTGGTAAAAATCTGTATAACCCAATGGTTTGCACAAACTATTGGGAAAGACTACACTAAATCGATATATTCCAACAGTTTTTAATAACCTTTGAAAAAAACTATCCATCTAAATAGTATAAACAAACCATTGGGAAAATTTAATTGGTTTAACTAGGACTTCTAGTAGTGAAACCCATTATTTTATAATTACAAATGAAAACCATCCAAGATAAGTTTCCTTTTTGGATCCATATATTTTTATTTCTAGTTCAATAATCAATCTTAATGAGTTATCATCTCCTGAAAGAGATTTTGTTCAATGAACATTATTTATAATGAATAGTTTACGATCAATAATAATGGTAATATATTCTTCAATATCCAGCCTATAATAAATATATTCTTCCAATTTGACATGATTTTTCTAACAACCATCCAAAATTTTGTTGATATAATCAACATAATGTAAATGATCATTAACATATTTTGATGAATCATTTACTAAAAAATTAAAATTTCATGTTCCACATCAATTTTTAATCAATATGTTCCATAAATACTTATAAAACCACATAGATATCATTGAGTTATTTTTTCACATTCACTTAAATAGTTGTTTTTTATTTTTATAATTTTTTAATCATATAATATTCCAAGTCAAAATTAAATTTCATTTTATTATATTTTAATAAACATTCTATAGTAGCCTCTCCATTCATTGATAAACGTACTATTCTATAAAACATTTTTAAAAATAAAATTTTAAAAATGAAGTTCTTTATTAATGTAAATATATTATTTTGTTTTAGGTAGATCACATTTTCATTTTCCTCTTTGTAATATTTTATTTGGAATCTAGTCTCAAAATTTACACCCTTTATACATTTTAAAATTGCTAAAGGTGGAATTCTATATAATTTAACCTTATTTTTTCTAAACATCATTACAAATACTGGTTATACATCCTCTATTATATCATATTTATTACCATTAACATAAAATATATTTTTATTATTAGGTCTTAATGATGTTTATTTATAATAATGATCATAATAGATGTCATGATTTACCCTCATTTCAAAAGTAACTAATTTTATATGAAATTCATCAAGAAATAATTCATTGAGATTCATTTACATAAGAGTTGGTATGTTTAGATTATGCATTGAAGTTAATTTTCAGATATTCTTCTTTATAAACTATGAATAATTTATTTTATTATAAATACATTGATTGGAACAAACAATATCAATTTGATTATCATAGAAACCATATATTATTTCATTGGAACTCATATTTAGTTAATTAATAATTTTTTGTTTCAATTGTTACTTTTCCTCCATAAATTTGGTGTCAGATTCAATGAAATTAACAATTTTACTAGAAATACCATTAGTTTATGAGAAATAATCACCATTAATTAAATATAATTTGAAATTTCTCATGAAAAAATATTGATATAACTTTTTTTTACCATTCAAAATTATCTAAACTGCTTCCTTTAGTGACCTTATTATGAGATAAATTGTATTCCTTAATGTACTACAACATTTGCATTTAGCCTAAGCGATATATTATAAGATCACATAAATTTTTTTACATAAAATAATGACATAAAAAAATAAATAAAACAAATAACTCAAAGATAAAATATTTTAGTTCAGTATAATTATTTTAATAGACTCATCAAACAAATTAGGTATCTAATAAAAAAATTACCCTGCCCCACAATACAACCTAAGAGGGGAAAAATAATGGAAAAAACATATCACATTTATTTAAATAAAATTTTGTGCAATATTCACATTGGAAAATAAAAATTGATTCTGATTATAATTATTAATCTATTGTAAAAATTTATGGATCATGAGATTTCCAATTTCACTTGGGTAGCCTATAAATAGATATTATATGGTGCGAATAAAAAAAGTATGTTGATAGAAAAAATAAATAAATACCTCAATACTATGTGATTATATCATTAGGAAAATATCATTTTCATCCAAGATATATTTCCTCTTCCTCCATTACACAAAATAATTTTCATGAAGGAGAATGATAGATACACCGTGAAATTTGATATGACAAAATATTAAAAAAATAGATATACCACCAAAAATTAAGAGTGTTCTTCAACGATTATACAATATTTCAATTCCATATATTAATTTTTATACATTTTGATTACTTTTTAATCATTGACTTCAATATATTTATTTTTGAACCGTGTACTCCGGTTCCTAGTCTTCAAGGGATCTAACTTTTAGGTATGTCATGATGCCTTATATTTTATAGAACATGTTCTACTTATCTAAAAATGTTATAGATGGAAATATTAAATTAAAATAATAAAAATTACCCTAAAATATATTATTTATTATTAACCTTAAAATGATCCTATATTTAATCTCATTAATTGAAATATGAAAATGTTTTTTATATATATCATAAAACTAACAAACTCACTAGGGAAATGAAATTTGGAAATACTATTCTTACTGGACATTTTTTTTGCCCTGTGATGTGGAAATATTCATTTCATCAATGATTGTAAATTTTTAGTAGTTATATAAAAAATTTATAAATAATTTCTGAGTATATTATTGAATTTAGTGTGTTACCCCTTTTTTTATAAGGTCCATCAAAACATGAGTACATAACTACTTGTATTGTAGAATCCTATCATGTTGTAAAATTTATCAGTTGACTATATATTCTACAAATTAATAATCCTTTACATTAGAATCATTTATAGATATTAAAAAATAGTAAATTCATATAATACCATTGATATGTTGAATTGAGACCCTATATGATGTAATCCAATTCTATAACATTGAGTAATTTATAAAATTCAAACAGATGAATAGTTTATGATAGAGACATAGGGATTATTAAAAATATTATAAAAATGAAAGTAATAATTTCCCTAACATATTAAACAACCTCATCACCATGATGATGATAAATGTATTTTTTACCCTTATGAATTGTGATCAATGGTCTATTAGATAGAAACACAAATTTTCCTCCAAAATTTCATTTTTTTAACACTATAATGAGATGTAAAAAAATAACATTAGAGGAACTTGAATACACCATTAAAAATTAAAATTATTAAAAAAAATCCATCTAACAATTAAATAACTTTTGTTTCCAATAGAAACCATAAAAAAATTTCCTTAATGGTGATGGTGATCCAATTTGGCGTTTTAAATATGATTTAGTGGTTCCAGAGATGGCTGGATAAAAGGTTATATTGAAAAATCTAGATGTATTTTTTATCGGTTTGTAAAATTTTGGTATCTCTCCCATATTAGGATATGTTGAGTATTTTATTCCAAAATATATGATCCTCTTAGAGAGCCCTTATTCATTTTATTGAATCAACAATTGGATCACATTATGGTAGGGTTTGATATGAAAAGATTTATTTCATATGATAGATTCTATGTTTTACTAGAAAATATGTGTTTATAATGATATGATAATTAGAACCCTTATAGAAGAAGATTTTTCACGTTGGTATTGATGATTCTTAGTTTTTTATTTGTTCCATTACAATCTAAGTAAGGGTAAGGGAATATGATTTCCTTGAATGGTTGTGTGACAAGTTCACTTATATTTATCCCAACCATAGATAATAATTTGTGTGTGAGAACTATTTTGATACCAAATAATGACGTTTATTATTCTTTATAGATAATAATTATGGGCTCCTTATATTTTGAGAATGAAAAGGATGAATAATTATATAGATGTAGTGGCATAAATTATTTTGTAATGAGAAACACTTTTTTAAAGTCTTTTGATCCTTAAAAGGGTAAATACTACATTAAAAAATTCTCTATTTTATTTATTAATATATGAATATTGGATATGCCTATGGGGTATTTTTTATATATATTCCATGATATTTCAGTAGTAAAAGGCATATAAAATTTATTAAATAACTATATACATCCTAATCTGGATAATGTTAACAACTCTAACATAGAATCTTGGATTTAAATTCTAACATTATAGTTGTTTTTTATAATGAATTGTTTTTATTATTTGATTTATACTTTATTTTATACGGTGAAAAGTATTGGACTGTGTCTCTTATGGTTTTTAAATAAAATAAATATTATTAAACTACCTCAATCTAAATTTGTTTTCAGATATATTGCTAAAAATTTATATTAAGCCTAACCTTTACATAGGAAGAGGAACACTGGAGGGGATTCCCATGTCTCTTTAGATTTAACTAACTAGTAATACTAATATCAATGATAACCACTAACTAAGGAGTAATTATCGATGTTTCAATGATTATTCCTTAAATGATAAATTTTCTTATTAACAATCACCATTATCATCCTATTATTTATATTTATTTAACCATAATTTATTTGTCATATAATTTCTAGGTGAAAATTTTAAATATTTTAAATGATAATAATATTGATATTTCCTAGAATAATATTTGAATAATCATACTATTTCTAAGGAGAATTTGTTTTCGGTTACATAGAAATTGGGTTGTAAATATAAGTTAACTTTTCCAAACATGTCTAATTATTTAATTATTTATATCAATATTAATATGATTGGTTATTAAATGTTAATCAGTTTAATAATAGAAAATAATTTAATTACTTTAAAATAGAGGATTATTTTCATTATGTGAATATATAATCATGGATTCCTAAATATTTTAAAAAATTATTTGATTTATAATTAATATATATTTTTAATGGATTAAAAAATTGATGAATGAAATTTAATTCTATTCAAAAAAATAATAGAAAATAAATTTTAATATAGATTTATTATAGAATGATAATCAAAAACACGTCGTGAATATCAATATTTGAAGGTTATTCTTCTAAAATAATTTTGATAATGATTTTATTTATAATTTTAGACATATTTTTTTAAATTCACAATACAATGGGGAAAATAATCCATGGAATTTGGTGTGAAAATTATCAATCATTATTTATGTTCCCCCTATTTACCTACGCGAGTTCTACATAAGATCATCGTTACCATTAATAGTGAGAAAATCCTTATGAAGGGTTAGACACTAACACCCATATATGGAACCTTCAAAATTAGGATATCATGGTGAGATCAGAGATTGATTTCGATAAATGATAATAGTATTTTGATTAGTGGTTACAAAAAATGATTTATAAAGATTCAACTTAGAGCAAGGTAGGCCTGATAGACCTCGATGTTAGGTGAATATGGAGGCTTGGCCTACGGTGATAATAAGGATAGATATATTGGTAGATGAAGCATCTTTCCATGAATTCAGATCTATAATTCATAATTATCCTATATAGTCTTCTATGTAATGTGCTAGACATATATGGTTAATTTCTTTACTAATATCTACTATTTGAGGTGTTTTGGAAGGTCAAGGGGACTCACCCCCAACATTTTTTCCAATTTCCAGTTCTCTGAATATTGTTTCTTGAATGGTGAGTATATAGTGTTTCATGAATGGTGAGTCTATAGTGTTTCCATAAGGGTGACTATACAATGTTTCAAGAATGGTGAGACATCTAACAATGAGTCTACAATGTCTCCAAAATTTTGAGTCTACAGTGTATCAAGAATTGTGAGACATTTAATAACGAGTCTATAGTGCTTCTAGAATAGTGATACATATAATTTGGAGTTTACAGTGTTTCCAGAATGGTGTGTCATTTTCCTTTTCCAAATTTTCATATTTTTTTATATTTCCTACAATTTTTGCCTTTTTACATTTCCATTGACGTAAAATGTATTTAAGGCCAAATTTTAGGGGATTTAAGGACTATTCAAAGCCTAAAACTCCTATAGTAATTTTCTTAAGGTTTGGGATACCATTACTTGATCGTACATAATGGTATAAATTATTATCTTTTAATAGAAAATATGGAATATCATAAACCTTTTCTTCATTAAATTTTTAAAAGGGACAAGGTATCTTCTTCCATTATTATTCAACTATGTTCCCTGGTGTGAGATACTCAAACCTTTCCATCGTTTCTCTAGGATCCATGCATAGTGTTGTTTCCTTGGATCGTGTCTTCCCTAGGGTTTCTTTCTAATTCCTACACAACTATTATTTCGGTGTAACCAAGCCATATCGATCAATAATTGATATAAGGTATGATCTGTCATCAGTATTCTGGGTTCCCCTCCTCATATTTCTCCTGTAACTATTATGAAATGATATATCCATGTTCTTAATAGACTTTTACAGGGTTTTGGCTGGGGTGGTGGCATCTCGACATCATTGGGTGGATGTAGACCTTCAGGAGAGGTGATCGTGATCTATTTTGTTAGACTATTCCCATGAAAAGAGTATAAGAAGAATATTCAGGTAGGGGACTTGTGTTCACTTTATTTGTAACACCCCCAGCTTCCATGGAACATTTCTCTTTGAATAATACAATAGCTTGCGTTGTACGCAACTTCTAGTTTCAGTACACCACGAACAATCAAACTAGCTTTTACAAATAGTAAGGCTTATTTTATTGAAATTTATAATTTTCTTTCAAAATGGACATCATTTTGAGATTCAGAATATCTATATTATCTTAGGGTGAATTTTTGGTATTTTTCTGAAAACATTCAATTTTTGATTAACAGTGAAAACACTAGGTTGTTGTTTAAAAATGACTTTATATTTAAATAATTATATATTATATTTAAATTTATTTTAAGGAAAAATAGATACATAATACATATATTAGTTCAAAGTAATTCATATAAGTCATTTCCTAATAAGATTAGAGGTATAAAATTTTATTGAACATTTCAACGTCTTTTACCCACCATCTAGGCTCATTTGAAAATTTACATATAAAATAATTTTACCACTTCTATGAATTGAATTTTCAATATCTATTAGACACAGTTGAAATCCTAAAGTAAAAATGTTGTTCAATAAGATGAAAATATTTTTTGGTGAATAGTAACTTTTGAATTTTATTTTCCTCGGTGAAATGTAAAAAAAGTAGTTACTGGTAAAAATGATATTATAATTACCCTAAAACATGTACTAATTCTCTTGGATAAGTTTATTATGATCAAAATAAACCTTACAAATAAAATATGGTCTTATTTTATGCACTTGTATTTTATTAGGGAATTCATTATTATTTTATTTAAAGAAGTGTTAAATGTGTTAAATTCAAATTTTAATAACTAAATCATTTTTTATTTTTTGATATATATAAGATAAATTCTACTATATATATTCATTAGAAATTTAAAAGGATTTTATAAATAATGGTATTTTTTTAATTTTTAGATAACAAATAATTAAATTTATTTATGACACAATGATGATGCAGTAATTACTTTATTAATAGAAGATTAAAATAATTGATATCATAAATGTCCAAGTAAATTTAATTTGAGACTTTTGATGCATTCCAATAATTTTATCACTTAATATGACATTTTTGGGTTGATTAATAAAGTTTTTTGAATTGATAATGTTTTTATGACTTTTACAAAAAAAATACTAAATAGTGTCAAAATTGACATAAATGAGTTTTTAAAACAAATACTACATTATTAATTGATATATTATTAATAAAAATATAAAGATCATCCAAATAACTTTTATAAGGTTAGATATGTTAATACTAAATCACTTTAGTTTCTCTTGTCTTTTTATTGTATGTTTACTAACCATGTATTATAATAATACAATAATACATGGTAAAAGTTAAACTATTTATCTAAGAGTTAAATCTACAAGTTAGGTTAATATGGTGACTTATACCTCTATAAAACGTATTGGTTGAAAGGTTTACGACCCATACCCACCTTATCTTAGAAATAAATTCATTTTGAGCCATTATAAACCGAATATGATTGTATAATTAATTAACATTTCATGCTTTTTCAAAAGTGACCTTCACTTATTTTTATAAAAAGGTTCTTCCCCTTCTCTCAAAATAACACCACAATGTCTATTTTTATTGGCCAAAACCTGACCAAATATCCTCCCAACTACCCTCACTTCATCCTTGAGGCCTTAAACTGATCAAAAATCTATACTATGGAGCCCTTTTGATCAAATTAAAGGGAAGAACCCGAAGAAGAGGTAATAATTTTATTTCCTCTTTAAATGTTCATTTCTTCTTCCATTTCCTCTTTATATTTTTTATTCATACCAAAATAATAACTAGAGTAACATATACATACTATGAGGTTATTATAAATATTTTACAACAATATTCATTTATCTATCCAGCCTATGAATGAAAAAGTCACCATATGTGTGTACGTACAGATTATCATATCCATGTCATGGAGTAGTTTGTTATTCCACACTTCATTATTTGGATGAGTATAATAATGAGTATAATTGATGTTAATAATAAAAAAAAATTCAATGATTCTTTATATATGATATAACATCAAATTACATACTATTTTACCATAAAAATAATTATATTGTTGCTCTTTCTTATGTACGGATTACCGTCTCCATTAATGTGATACGATTAATTTCCCAATCATAACCATTCAAGAATAAATTTCATTTTATGATTAAAAAAATAATTAAGAAAATAATATCATTATTTATATGAATCAAATACATTTTATGCATGACAAACTTGACATATGTAACAAATCATATAAAGGAAAACCAATCATTTATCACCCGAAACAATGATAATAATGAAATATTATTAACTAAAATATATAAGAATATAAATAATATCATATTTGTGTATATGGTTCTTTTATAATATAATAAAAATGATTTAACTATTATACAGCAGATTAACATACCATTTTCCATGAAAAAGTACAGGGTAATGGTAAATTATACAATCTCTTTATTATATGAGGTTGTTTATACGTGCATATCTACTAGGACATCTTTAACATCAACATCAGTGTTTCATAAAAATATATTTTAATTTTTTTACTATTTACTAGACTATGGGTTAAATCATTTATCCCCTTATATTAATTTTTATAAAATTGTTTGAAAGGAATCTCTCTCTCTCTCTTTCCAAACAAGGTACTTTATGACATTTTTGTCAAAAAAAGGAAAGAATGTTCTTTTATCTTATGTGGAGGGTGCGGCTATTTTTCACTGTTGTAACACCTAAGATGCTTCCCATACAATCTTATATGAATATTTTGAAAATAAATGTTTTATTTACTTTTTAATTATTTAAATTTAGAATTAAATATTTCACTCAATTAATTTTTGGATTGATTTCATTTATTTCCACATCAATAATTGGATTTTACATTTGTTTGAAGTTGACTTATTGGGACACAATCTCCCACATTGTATTGAAGGTTTTGTGATATTTTTTACTGTGTATGTGATATTTTTTTTACAATTAATGGTTTATGGGAAACGTAATTACATTTTATATGCTAGTTTTAATACAAATGATTATATTATGTTTCAACCTTTTTATATGAAGAATGTATTGGACTTAGTAAGTAAAGGGTGGAGCCTAATATAGCTCCTTGATGCATCAATTGGTCTCATGAGACAAAATACAATTTTGGATCATGTCCTTGAAAAAATATTATTTATTGTCTTGGCATGAGGCCTTGACTATGTGGTTATGATGTCCGACATTATGAATTTAATCATTATTTAATTAACTATTGATATTACATGTTATTATTATACTAGTATAATATCAATGAGAATAAGTTAATGAAATAATTTTATTTATCCTTGCCATATTATGATGAAATTTATGTTTAAAAGTCTTATGTTTTAGACCTATACATTTCCTTAAATGTTTATTCTTATTTATGATAGTTTTTGTTATATTTTTATACTTACTGATCATCTGATCTCACCCCATTCTAGGTTTTATTTTCCCAAAGATGCAAAGTAGTATATAATTATTAACCTGCATGAATTGGATAAGGTTAATGAGTGTGTTCAACGCGGACACAATGTTGTTGTTTTATAATTTCTTGATGTAATGTAAAACTAATGTATGTATCTAGTACTTCGAAGGATACTAAACAAATCAGCCTTTTGAGACTTGATCTCTTTCTATCATGAAAATGTTATGTAATAATGCACCAACTCTGGGTGACTAGGGTCTGGGCATTAGAGTTGGTATCAGAGGAAGTTTAGTTAAAACCCATGTTAGATTGATTTGGAAAAACCCTGATTAGAGGACATTACCCTAAGATAGGATTTGAGAATTAGTATAGAAGAACTCCCTAGAATTTTGATAATGTAACGATTTTGTTTATTTTACAAGAAATACTATCATTCTTAGATACGAGATGGTAGAGGTAGCTCTGGCACAAATGTATCTTGGATTGAAAACTATTTCAAGGAGTTTTGGACATGACTCGGGGAATCCTTGTACACAACAATGGTCTTTATTCACTCTTGTTTATGACACTCCTAGGGGATTTTCTTAGGATAATTTAAATTTCATTTAAAATCAATAATGAATAATTTATGAGTAAATATTTCCTCAAAGAAATTTTTTTATGATTGTGGATTATATCCATAAACTCTTCAATTTATGTTTTTATTTTACATGTTTGGAATTATTTATTTGGATTCATAATCTAATCTAGTGTATGACATTGTTTCTAAATGCTACCTAGTGGAAGGAATGGAAACTATATCAATGCACATAATCTATGTAGGGATTTATCTCCTACTCATTATAAATATACTGGAGATAGTGATGCAACTAGTATTGAAAATATTATTACCATACTTGGACAACTCACTCAGGTTATGAATAGTAACCTTACCTATATGGAAAACGCAGACCCAAAATGCAAAGTATCAATGTTAGACCACTTTTTGTGGCAATAACCACCAACATTCAATAGGATTAAAAATCCGTTTGTAGCTGAGCAATGGATAAGTTCTGTAGAGAAAAAATTCATGCTTTGGGGAGAAGTTAGAGGGAAAAAGTGGTTATGGAAGTTTATCCACTCACAGTAGATGCAGATCAATGGTGGTCATTAATTCAAAACACCAAGGAAGACTAAGAAGTGTCAAATAAGGAATTTCGGTAGTTTAAAGATCTTCCCACAAAAATACTTTTCTCATGACCATTGAGCAGATATATAAAGAAAATTTCGGACTTTAAGATAAAAGGAGAATGAGAATGTTGCAGGATATGAGGCTAACTTTACAAGGGTATCAAGGAATGCTATAGATTATATATGTAACTTAATGAGTATTATTGAGTGATTCTCTGAGGGTTTAAAACAATTTCTCCATAAAAAATTAATCTTATAGTCATTCTCATCATATGAAGATATATTCTAATGTGGTATCAATATAGAAAAGTAATTCCTTATGTCGTACTAATTTAAAGAAATGAAAGAGAAGAATATATCTACTGCAATCTATAGAAATTGAAAATAAGGGAAGAAGGGACCAGTTTATTTTTCATCCTATAGAAAATGTGGGAAGAAATGCCCAGGTACTATCCTGAAGGGAATGGGAGTCTGTTAGAAGTGTGGTAAACCAGCCACCATGCTCGTGATTGTAAATAAAAGAAATAGGCTATCAATGATGAATGATACAACTGTAGATAAATGGTGAATTATGAAAATGAATGTTCTAAGTGCTAAGGAAACATACCTCTGAAAAGGATAAGGGATAAAGGCCATGATTATGCAATCATTACTGTTGAGTTTGAAGCTCCGAACGACTTAGTGGAAGGTAATTTAATGGTTTCCGCAAATTTATCCAATTATTTAATTGATTTTGGATTTTCACATTGTTACCTATATTACCAGTTTTATAATAAAATTACATATTTCCAATTTTATTTAACAAGGGAGTTACTAATTAAAACTCCTAAGGGAAGATTCATTGCAATAATGTTTTCTAATAATTTCCCATTAGGGAATATAAACCTGCATTATCTGTTTCCATCACAATCATACCCAAGATTTAATTTTATATAATCGTTAGTATGGATTAGCTTTCAGACCATGATGTGAAAATTTATTATAAGGAGAAGGACGTTAGAATTTTTTATGATGATAAGGTGTGCCTTATCTTTAGAGTAGAAATGTCACCATCTGATTCATATCTATATTCCACCTTATTAGCTATACTAATTTACATTATTGGGGAGAAATCATATGAAATAAATATTGATGTGGAAAGGATTGTTAAAATAGTGGATGCAGATATTGTTCAAGAATATATTGATGTGCCTCCAAAGGATTTACCTAGACATCCTCCAGAAAAAGAATATTAGTTTTCTATTAATTTAATTCCCAGTTCAAGGCCAATATCTATGACCACTTATATAATATACACTGTGAAACTAATGGAACTAAAGAAAAAACTAGAGGAATTGAGTAATAAAGTATTTATTCGCTTTAGTTTTTCACCATGGGGATCCCCTTTTATTTTTTTCAATATGAAAGATGGATCTATGGGGTTGTGTATTGACTCTTATAGGATCAATGTTATATCAATGAAGAATAAGTATCCCATACCTCACATTGATGATTTCATCGATATACTTCATAGAGATAAATTTTTTTCCAAGATTGAACTTCAATATGGATATCATTACTTGTGTGTGAAGAAGGAAGACATTCCAAAAAAATAATTTCAAACTAGGTACGTGCATTATATATTTTCAGTAATGCATTTTGGACTGATTAATGCACCCTCTATTTTCATGGATCTAATGAATAGAGTTTTCAATGAATATATTCGTGACATTATAGAGATATTTATTAATATTTTCTTGGTATACCCAAAAAGATACAATGATCTTTAAAATAACTTGTGCACTTTTCTGAGAACCCTCAGAAAAAATTAATTTTATGGGATGTTAATAAATGTGAATTCTGGCTTCAGGAATTTTTTTCTTGGATATATTGTTTGTAAAGAGGGAATCTTTGTCGATCCATCAATGACTAATGAAATCCCAGAATGGCCAGCACTGACAAGTATAACATAGGTACACAGTTTTTTTTAATAGGTTATTATTGGTATTTCGTCTAGAATTTTTCATGATTGGATGACCCGTTAACCAAGATCAAATGTAAAGGGGTTACATTTTTTAGTAAAAAATTATGTGAAGAATGTTTTAAAGAATTAAGAAAATATTAGTCAATTATATCATCTTGACTCAACCATCGGGGAATGATGTGTTTGTTATATATAGTGATGCATCAAAGTAAGGACTTGGTTGTGTACTTATGTAGAATGATAGAGTTATTGCATATGCATCACGACGGCTAAAAATTCATGAAATAAACTATCCCACTAAGGTTTTTGATTTAGATTTTTTAATCATTTCTTTGAAGATATGGAGACACTTTCTCTATGGTTAAAAATGTGAGATATATACTAATCACAAGTGTTTGAAGTATATTTTCTCATATAAATAATTAAACATGAGGCAATGAAGATTGCTTGAACTATTCAAGGATTATGATTGCACAATACACTGCAACCCGAGGTAGGAAAATAATGTGGTAGATACTTTGAGGATAAAAGACCATGGAGTTTTGTACAATATGATAGTTGAAATGGATCCTATGATCATGGATCTAGTAAATATGGATATGGGAATAATAATGGAAGTTGAAACATCAATACTCATTCAAATGCTTACCAAACCATATTTAATAGAAAGGATAAATAATTCTCAGACTGATAATGAGGACTTTCAAAGGAAAATTAAAACTGTGAACGATGTGAGATTGATTAACATTGTATATGAAGATGGAATTTTGATATTTGAGAACAAAATCTATGTTCCTAACAAAACTGATCTAAAAAAGGAATTTTTTGATGATGCTCATAGCTCCAATTTCTTTATACACCCTAGTTACACTAATATGTATAGTGATTCAAAAGAACATTTTTGGTGGGACGAAATGAAGAAGGATATTTTCTATTATGGGTGAAGATGTATGGTTTTTCAATAGGTGAAGGCAGGAGGACAACATCCTAGATGATTCTTGAAAACTCTTCTCATACCTGAGTGGAAACAGGATGATATTACAGTTGAATGTTTCCGATGGTTACCAAAGTCTCCTTGAAGAAATGATGAAATATTTGTCGTTGTTGATCTTCATACCATGTCAGCACCTTTTCTTGTAATAAGAGATGATTTACCACTTGAAAATTTTTAGAGACAATATATCAATGAATTTTTAAGACTTCATGGTGTACTGGTATCGATTCTTTCTGATCATGATCACTGTTTTATATCAAGATTTTGGAAAAGTATTCAGAAATACCTAGATACTAAACTTATTTTAAGAACTGCCTACTGCCATCAAATAGATGGACAATCATAAAGGACAATTCAATGATTATAAGACATGTTGAGATCATTCTCACTTGACATTCAAGGGATGTGGGATCAATATTTACCTCTGGTATAATTTTCTTATAACAATAGTCTCCATTCAAATATTGATATTGTAGAATATGAAGTGTTATATGGAAAATGATGATACACACAAACTTGTTCATATGATGTTGGTCAAAGAAAACTCGTAGGCCCTAAACATGTTGAAGAAACAATGGAGAAGTTGAAGATTATTAAAACCCACATAAAAGCATCTCAATGTAGGAAAAATAGTTGTGCTACTAACCAAAAGAATGATTTGGAATTTCAAGTATGAGATCATGTTTTCATGAAGGTATCTCCATGGAAGGGTGTTAAAATATTTGGTAAGTAGGGTAAATTAAGTCCTACGTACATGGGACCTTTCAAAATTCTGGAATGAATTAGAGTTTTTTTAGCGTTCGGAAATGCCTCCAATTCTCTCCAAAGATCATGATGTGTTCCATGTATCACTATTGAGTAAATACATTCCAGAACTGACGGATGTAATCATCTATGAAGAAATTAAATTGGAACCCGATTTTCCATTTTGTAAAGAGCCTATCAGGATTCTTGATACTCGAGAACAACTGTTGAGAAACTAGACAACTCTTCTGGTAAAAGTTCTATGGAGAAATCATTAAATGGAAGAGACAAAGTGTGAAAATGAGGAAATTATGATGAAGATCCACACAAATAGTTCTATGTATTAATATTATATAAATTTTTAGGATGAAATTATTTGAAGGATGTGAGAATTTAACACCCCAAGATCCCATGTTACATTTATCTTTGAATAAAATAATATCTTGTGATGTACACAACGTCATGTTCTAGCACACTATGACCAATTAAACTTTCTGTTATGAATAGTAATACCCACTTTTTAAAATTATATAAATTATATTTTTCAAAATGGACTTCATTTTTATATTTGGAATATAAAAGTTCTCTTACGGTTAATTTTTAACATTTTTTTTAAAACATTCAATTTTTTATGAATAATGAAAAATAGTATGTTATTGTTTAAAAACAAACTTCTTATTTAAATATTTATTGAATTAATTTAAATATATTTAATATAAAAATTGACAAATAAAAACCATATTAGTTCAATGTAATTCATTCGATTCATTTTATAATAATATTATATGTATAATTGTTTTTAACTTTTTCCCATCTTTTACACATATTATAGGCAATTTTTCAAATTTTAAAAAAAAACGTAATTTTACAACTGTGAATTGAATTTATAAAATATTTGTGACATAGTATACATCCGTATGTAAAAATTTGATTGAATAAGATGAAAATAATTTTTTGGTGAATAGTAACATTAGAATTTTATTCACTATATTTAAAATTAAATAGTGTAATTAAAGGTAAAAATGATATTATAATTACCCTAACACATGTTATAATTCTATTGGATATGTTTATATCTGCCAAAATAATCATTCTTAATAAAATATGATATTTTTTGATCCACTTGGATGAGATTTGGACAATTGTTAATATTTTATTTAAAGAAAAGTTAAATGTGTTAAATTCAAATATTAATAACTAAAACACTTTTAATATATTGTTATACATAATATAAATACAAATATAAATAATAATTAGAAATATAGAAATATTTTCTACATAATGGTTTTTTATTTATAATTTTTAGATGTTAAATACTTTAATTTATTTAAGACACAACGTTGATGAAGTAATTACCTTATTAATGAAATACTAAAATAATTGATATTGTGAAAATCAAAATAAATGTAAATTTATACTTTTGATGGACTCCACTAATTTAATAGTTTAATATGACATTTTAGGGTTGTTTAAATAATATTTTTGAAGTGATAATGTTTTTATGACTTTCCAAAAAACAAAATACTAAATGGTGTCAAAATTGACATAAATAAGTTTACAAAACAAATACTAAATAATTAAACGATATAATATTCCTAAAAATCTATGGATTATACCAAGTAGTTATGTAAAGTTAGATATGCCAATATTGATCCACTTGGTGTTATCTTATATTTTTATTTAAATTTTATTACCATTTATTATAACACTTCAAGAATATATGGTAAAAGTAAAACTATTTAAAGAAGAGTTAAATATAAAAGATTAGGTTAATATGGTGACCTAAATCAATCTAATACCTATTTATTTAGAATTTTTAGACTCATACTCACATTAATATAGAAATAAATCCATTTTTATTCATTATAAACCGAATATTATTGTATAATAAATTAATATTTCATGTTTTTCCTAAATTGACCCAAATCTCTTTTATAAAAGGGCACTTCCCCTTTTCAGAAAAGCACCCCTCCAAAGCAATTTCTCTCAGCCAAACACTGGTCAAATATCTTCCCAACTACTCTCACTTCAACCTATATGCATTACTTTGATAATAAATCGGAAATAATCATCCCATTTGATCAAGTCAAAAGGAAGAAAACGAAGAAGATGTAATAATTTCATCACCTCTTTCAAAGTTATTTTCTTCTTCCACTTCCTCTTTATTGGTCATTTACAAAACAAATTAATAACTCCAGTAACTTATATAAAATAACATGTTATTATAAATATGTTACAACCAAATTCATTATTTTGTCCATCCTATTAATGACAAAGTCTCCATACGTGCGTACGTACGACTTACCGTCTCGACGTCATGGTGTAGTTTGTTATTCAACACTTAATTATTTGGATAGGTATAATAATGAGTATAATTGATGTTATTAATAAATATAACATGTTAATGATTCTGTAAATATTATATACCATCAAATTACATTTTATTTTACCATTAAAATTATTATATTGTCGCTTGTGCGTACGTACGGAATAACTTCTCCATGAACGCGATACGATTCATTTCCTCATCATAACCATTCATGAATAATTTTCATTTTATCGTTAAAATCAATGTTTAAGAACATAATATAATTCTTTATATGTATCAAATACATCATATCGATAACAAACATGAGTTATGTAACAAAACATATAAAATAAAATGAATTAGTTTACACCCGAAAAAATGACACTACAGAAATATTATTAACAAAATGATAATAGAAGATCATATATAATACCGTATTTATGTATATGGTTATTTTATAAATTAATAACAATAATTTAACTATTATACTAGGGATTAACATACCGTAGACCATAGAAAAGTACATGGTAAGTGATAATTTTACAATCTCTTTATTATCTAAGGTTGTTTATACATGAGTATCTAATAGGACCCCTATATCATCCACATCCATGTTTCTTAAAAATGAATTTCAAAACATTTTTTACTATTTACTAGAATATGGGTTAAATTCATTTATACCCTTGTTTTACTTTTTATAAAAATTCTTAAAGGTAATATTTCTTTCATTTTCCAAACAAGGTATTTTATGACCTTTTCGAAAAATTAAGGAACATATGTTTTTTTACTTGTACGGCATGTACATCTATTTTCGGCTGTTATAACACCTTCAAATATTTCCTTACAATATTATAAGAATATATTCCAAATAAAAATTTTATTTTATTTTGAATTATTTCAATTTAGAATGAAATATTTCACTCAAATATTGTTTGTATTGATTTCATCGTTGTTAACATCCTTCATTGGATTTTACATTGTATGATGTTGATTTATTATGATACAATCTTCTATATTGTATTAAAGGTTTTGTCATATATTTTAATGTGTATTTGATATTTTTATACCATTTAAGGTGTATGGTTAATGTATTGACATTATGTATGCTAGTTTTAATATGAATGTTTATATTATGTTTCAACATTTTCATATTATTAATGATTTGGACATAGTAAGTGACGGGTGGAGCCCTATAAATCTCCTCAATATATCAGTAGGTATCATGAGACAATCTAGTGTTTGGGCCCAAGGCCTTGAAAAACTGTTCTTTGTATTCTTGGAATGAGGCCTTGAGTATTTGGTTTTGATGCCCGACATTATGCATTCTATCATTATGAAAATATCTATTGATATTACATGTGATTATTAAACTAGTAGAATACCCAAGTGAATATGTAAATGGAATTACTTGATTTATATTTTCTATATTATGATGAATTTTTTTTAAAAGTATTGTGTTTTATTCCTATACATTCCCTTAAATGTTTATGCTTATTTATGGTAGTTTTTCTATATTCTTGTCCTTAGCATCTGAGCTCACCACTTTCTATTTTTTATTTTTCCTAGAATGTGAAGAAGTATATTATGAGTAACATGTATGAACAAGATAAGGGATATGAGTGTGTTAAAAATGGACCCAATTATGTTTTTTTACAATTTCATGATGTAATGTTAAACTTATGTATGTATCTAGTACTTCCAAGGTTAATAAACTAATTAATTTACAAGACTTAATCTCTTGTAATCATGCCAATGTTATGTAATAATTCACCGACTCTGGGTGACAAGGGTTAGGGCGTTATGCTATTATTTTACTTTTAACTGTAGATTTATCATGTTTAATCCCATTGGATCAGAATGGAATTGACGTAATAAATATTTTAACTAGATGAATAAATTTGTATTGATCGTATTTTATTGCCTATTGTTTTGCTAGATATTTTGATATCAATGATTTTCATGTTTAGCATGTCATTCTTGAAAGAAATTTGTAATGAACTTAAACTCAGATTATTTTTAATTATTTTTCCAAGATAAAAGTGGGATTTAAATTAATTTGTCTGTAGTTATATCAATCATGTTAATTTGAATTAATTGACGAGCTAGAGGTGTATTGATAGTTGTTGATACTGAATTAAAGGAATATCATTTAACTATTTAGTTAATTTTTGATAGATTACTATTTAGGGGTCCAAAATTTAGAACCTAAAATTAATAAATCTTTTAATTCTAGATGGATTACTGAACTAGATATTTGATAAAAATATAATTCCAGGTAGGGTTCTATGTTAACCTCTTGCTTGTAAGGTCAGGTGTCTTGATGTATGGATCCATGAGTTCTCCTTATATATGATGTTTGGATGCCTTTTTAAGGGCCAAAAGACCAGTTTATGTGATGTAAATTTCATAATTCTAGTGTTATGATTTGAGCATGGATGGATGTTGCGATATGTGGTAAGGGGAGGAAGGCCCACTGGTTGTGATAGTAGTTTATTCCTAGATTATAGAGATGCCTTAGTTTATGATTATGGGTTTTGGGGAGGAAAAAAATATGATGAAAATGTTGGATATGAATTTTAGATACCTTTTGAATCATGTTGGTTGTTTATATTCTATACATTCCCCACTACTCCTTGAATCTAGCTTTCTACCCTCCATCCAAAAAGAGGCGAAGACATGTGTTATATGCCACATGATTTCTCTGTTTTGCTTCTAAAGGGAGGATATTCCTATTCTCTAACTATAGGTGGAAAATACACTATGGTAAGTTAATATAATCACCGGGTTGAGTGCCTTGTGTTCCGTAGCTTTGAAAATTAATCCAGAATGTCTTGGAATATGGGTAAGTATTAATGCTATTAATAAATGATTGAATAAATTATGTCAACCCATGGGGTTGGAACATGGTGTAATTCAATGATGAGGATACAATTTAAAGGAACTGTGTATCTTAGTTAGAATGCTAATGAAATTTAATGAGCTGTTAATAATGGTAAATTAATGGTTAATGAATTAATTAATGTAAATTGAAACTGATAAAAAGGGACAAATTAATATAATATTGATCGGTAAATGGTTTTGTTCTTATAGGAAATGTAGTATTTTTAGTGGCAGTTGGGAGTCTAAGAGATTTTAGATTTAGTTGAGTCTAAGACAATGTTATGCCCATAGTGTGTTTGTGAGATACAATATATTATATACATTTTTTGTTTCTATACACTACTCCACCACAACATTTAGAGATATTTAAAGCTCGATGATTATGAGCCATTGGGGTGTTTTACCAAACACTCTAATGGGAGGATGGATGGATGACTACCCCCTATGGACCCTCTCTCTTCTATTGGTAGATAATAATGCTAGTAGGCACATAAGAATGCTTTCCCCATATATGTGTGTAGAGGGATACAATGACTTTTGGTTATTCATACACATATATTCTGGATATAGTTTCTTATGGATTACAATACGTGCAACATGTATGGGCTATGATGAATTATAGATCCTTACTCCATGTATAGCCTATAATGGCTTGAGGATTAATTACTGACATATTATACAAGTGATACGAGCTGTGGTGGCTCAGTAAAAAAACCTGGTTACTTTGGTTACATGGACGGGGTGGTTGTGTTGTGTGAGTTTCATGTTGTGGTGCTTCACCCATGTGTATGTAGGAAATCCATTTTGAAGAGAGATTCTTAGGATATGTGACATTGGAGAAAAGATACAAAACGATGAGGAAGTAGTAGAGGGGTACCCAATTTATACTTATTGTATTGTGCCTTCTTGTATATGATACCTTGTGAGAGTAGCCATGATGAGGCCGGGAAGATAGTATACCTGTTTTGGTGAAGAGTTAGTTTCTATTATTGTTCACTATTATTTGGTATGCTTTCTTTAATTTTACAATAGAGGCTCTCTAGAGGATCCTAATGAGTATAATGTTATACTCACCCTCAATATATATAAGCAGTTTTCAGGTCACTTGGAGCATGTTGGAGATTATGATAGTTAATACTATCTTGGGATTACAAGAGATGTTTGGACTTTGTGGTCACTAGTATTTTTTTACTTTATTTTCGTACTTATAGTTTTTCCATTCAGTTGTATTATTAATTTCATGATATTATATATATGTACTTGGTTTTTCATTCTTATTAAAGTATATGTTTTGTTAGGTTGGTTTTTTTCTTATCTCTCTCTTTCGCATGTGTTCCCTTAGAGGGTAACACCTCCCATTTGAGTGTTTACTATACCCTTGAGTCTAGTCTCCTACTCGGTGCCTACTGGAGGAAGGAATCAGTGGTCAAAATCTACTTTCACATGTTTTTGGGCCATGAGGGGTACACCTCGTTGGGAGGGGGCATGACATTGTGGTATTAGAGGTTAGGTTGAGGGATATGATAGAGTTTGGTGTTAAGAATATGTGAGGATACATGGATTTGTAGGTAAATAGTGTTATTTAAGTTAATAAAGTGATGTAAACACTAGAGACTGGCTGAGACACGGGAATTTAGGCCCCCCCTGTGATCTGATGGGTTAACCTGTATGTTTATAGTGGATACTAAACAAGGTGATACTAGTTGTAGGGTAAAGACCCTGTAAAGGATCAGACTTCATTCTTATTTGTGCCTCTGTTTGAATGGGTAGAAATTGGGATAGGTTATCATAAAATGAATAAAGGGAAAAAATTAAATAAATTGATGTGCAGTCTTATATATTATATGTTTTGGAGGTCTAACTATTTTTTATTTTATAGTTATGGCTCTAGGTCAATGTCCTTGGGGATTGCAAGATGTCGGTAATCCCATGGGGGGAGTTCCAAGAAATGTTTAGAGTCGAGTTTATTTCTTCAACCACAATGGTGTCCAGTCACTAGGATATTCATACCCTTTGACTGGGGATATCTAATGTGTGATTTTTTGGAATCCAATTCATAAACCTTTTACTATATGCTTCAGACCTATTTCTAGATGAGGAGGCAAGAGTGAGACATTTCTAGGAGGCCTTACATCTTGAGATCCAGTGCCAGGTCACTCTATTTATGTTGAAGAAATATATTTAGGTGATTGTGAGGGAATAGGTCCTCGAGAAGACATTATCCAGAATAGTATTTTTATACGAGGGGATTCATCAGGATTCCTCACGAAGCAGAGTTGTTGTTATAGGTTCTTGATTTTCAGGGCAATAGAGTTTTTTAGGGTATGGGTCCCAGCACTCATCTTCTCATTATTATGGAGGTGGAAGCTCTAATTACTATGGAAAGGGATCATGTGATTTTTTTCATGTGGTGTCCAATTCCATCATCATGAAGAGTGCACAAACTTTTACAGTGTTCATTGTTAACCAGGTTTTCCATTACAGGTTCTTCTATTGAGGCAGTTCCATCCGAGGTAGTAGCAACATATTTTACCCGCTTTGGATCAGCAGAGAGAAGATGGGGTAAGGAGAGGATAGGCACGTGATGCTCCACATCCTTATGTAGCAGAGTGAGGCTATGGTGGTGGTCGTGATCATGGTCTGAGAGGCCATGGGGGATGTCGTGGTCACCTTCAGGCTTTAGCGTTACCAACACCAGGTGAGTGAGATGTCATTTGTGGTACCCGTTACTTGTTTTTTACTTGGGAATATGACTTGTTTGATTTTGGAGCAACACAATCCTTCATATTACATACCCTAGTCCATGATTTTTGACATGAGGTATAGAGTTTTTTGGTTCCCCTAGCATTGACTATTCCAGTTGGAGGTCAAGAGGACTTGTTTGAAGTATGTAAGGATGGTGAGCTAGTGATGGGGTATCACAACTCTTGGAGAGATTACATATGTTTACATATACAACCATATTATTTAATCCTTGGTATGTATTGGTTTTATTAGGTGTAGGATATCATGGATTTCATTAGAAGAAATGTGGTGTTCTTTGATGTTGATGGAGAGACGACGATGTTCGTTGGAAATCGAGACCCTCGGATGGGTCTGAGGCAAGTTCTATCCTTGTCATCCTTGATGGATGATCAGATTCCATGTTTATCCATGGGTCATCAGTTGGAATTTCCCAGGTTCTGGAAAATATACCCTGATGCGTTTCTTGAAAAGGTGGAGCCATTACAACCTTGATGGGTAATTGGGTTTGGAATCGAGATACAACCAAGACTGTCTCCTATATCTATGTATCTATATAGGATGGCCCATTTTGAGTTACGGGAGCTGCCTAAACAAATCTATAGTCTGTTATACTACCATTTTGTTTGGAAGAATGTGTCACCATGAGGTGCACCGGTTTTGTTTGTGAAGAAAGCAGACGATGGTTTGCAGTTGTGTATGTATTATCGTCACTTAAATAATGTGATAGTGAAGAATCGTTATCCTCTTGAATATATTGATTATTTATATGATCAAATGAAGTGTTTATGTTGGTTCTAGAAGATATTTATATGGTCATGATATCATAAAATGCGTTTGAATGAGGAAGATGTCCCTACGATTCTTTTGATTGTTGTTATGGTCATCTCAAGTGCGTTGTAATGATGTTTGGTGTGATGAATGCTCTAGCTATGTTCAAGGTGTTTATGAACTCATTGTTCCACGAGTTCCAACATTTGATTGTGGTGGTTTTCATTGACCAAATCAATGTGTACTCCACATCTGAGGAGAAGCATGAAGAACATATTCATGCCATTTTGGGAGTTCTTTATAAAAAATAACTATTTGGGATGTTTTGGAAGTGTGCTTTTCGGACATGAAAAGTTCGTTTCATGTGGCATGTTTTATCCTAGAAAAGTGTATTTGTGGATTTCTTAAATATAGAAGCAGTTTTGTCTAAGTCAACATCTAATAGAGTGGAAGAGGTGTGAAGTTCCCATGGTCTGGCAAGCTACAACATGAAGTTCGTAGCCGATTTCTCTCGGGATGTAAATCATCTGAAAACATTTTCCCAGATTGATCTGGTGTTCATGTGGACTAATCATTTTTAGGTTGCTTTTGAGTATCTGAATGTGATGTTTTAAAGAGCTCTGGTTTATTGTCCTCGAGCATAGAGAGTTCATTTTGATGTTTTATGCGATGCCTCACATCTGGGGTTAGGCTGTTTTCTGATGCTGCAGTGTTCAATCATTTCTTTTGGATGTTTGAAGTTGTTCCCCCATGAATGTATCCATTCCATCCATGATCTCAAGTTGGAGAACGTGGTGGTTACATTGAATTTGTGGATAAATTACCTTATTGGAGAGTGTATTGTGGTTTTTACCGATCATAAGTGTCTGGGGTATGTTTTCTCAAGCATGACTTGATCTTATAGTATCATTGGTGGATCGAGTTCTTATAGAAATATGACATAAAAATGTCATATACACTAGTAATGGAGAATGTTGTAGCTGATTCACTAAGAATCAATTCACCTATTGATGCAATGGGAGAATATGGTGATTCTTGGAGAGTGATGGAATATCTTTCAACATAGCATCTAGATATGGGAGAACATGGGGGAAGAGGTTTGATTTTTGAGATGACGGTGTAGTCATATCTGGTACTACAAGTTGAAGAGTCCCAGTTGTGGGATCTAGAGGTGGAGGTCTTGATAGATCGAGTTGTTTGTGGCGAGGCCCCGTGTAGAGACACAAAGTTTGATGTACATGGTCATTACATTACTTTTGCGGAATAATTAATACATACAAAAATAGACACACAAGGTCTGCAATAGTTTAGTGTCTTTGGAAACTCGGAATATAATCTTCTAATCGTGGTGAATGATCTTCAACATCTCCCGTAAAGATCTTCCCCTTTTTTTCTTAACTAAAACCTTTCTTTATATCCTGGTGAAAAGAAAACATAAAAGGGGTGAGCTCAAAAGCTCAGTAAGGGTAAGCATAGAGAACATAAAACAATCCTTAGACATTCGAATGTAAAAAAACATGAGCATAAAATCTAAACATCAAAATCTTGAGCAATGACATAAAACATGGTAGTGCGTAAGGCATAGATCATGAAAAAACATTAATCATGATAAATTAGCATGGGAATAAAACATGTAATTGTGGAACCATTAAGCACATGATATGATTTCCATAGTAGCCAAGGCATTGTTTCCAAGACCATCTTAGCGGACAACGTCCCTTTCTAAATTAAGTTCACTCCTCATTCTAGTTCTATATTACTGAACTTGTTTAACTTGCTGTTCCAGCCATGTCTATATCACGAGATATAAATCATTACCCAATGCATTTGATGTAGATATAGGTCCCACCCATCTCATAATGAAATCATTCTTACTTGTTCCACAAAATAATCATTCATCATTCATAATAACCCAAAGAATAAAATGGGTTTCATAAATATCATCTCATCATCTCATAATCCATATAAAAGAAATGGATATCATTTCATAATAAGGAAATTGAAACCATGTAAATCATAGAGACATGATACTTGAAACTTATATATGAAATAATGTCATCTTATATTAAGAATTGTTTTGATAAAACACTTGATATGAATTCTTGAGGAAAATATCCTTTCTTCGTCAAAATCATTTTCTTTTCAAAAAATTTCAGGCAATTTTAAAAGTAAAGGATTTTTTTGAAAATAATGATTAAATATTTTAGAGGAAGCTTCTTGAAAATAAGGCTTTATAAAATTGTAAAAATCATTTCATTCCATATACGTTAAAAAAATTATTCTCGTACTTTTGTCGGATAAGTCAAAAAGTACCTTGTAGGGTAAATAAAAGAAAGATTCCTTCCATACCATTGGATAAAAGTAAAAATAGTTAAAAATGACTTTTAAACATACATGAAAACACTTTTATAAAACATGGACATGGGCGATTGCAAGAACCCCAGTAAATACTTACGAATAAGCAATCTCGGATAAAAATGAGATTTGCAAAATTATCCCTTACCTTAGGTCTGATATGCTTTGTACGTATTCAAACCACACGTATAATGATTTAAATAAGTTCATTGACTTATTACAGAATCATATTCATTTTTATTATAACATATATGGTTCACATATGACTTTATATTACCCGTTCTTTTGTAAATTCATGTTAAAATAGTGTTTTGTGTAAAATCGTTTCCTTTGTCACTCGTGTTTTAACTTGTAATTATTCATATGATTACTGAGATAATTATTAATTATATCCTGAATTTAAAACATGATTTATATATAATATATATTCATAATATACATTTATATAATAGATCTATAAGAGGAAATATATACACCGTTCATGGAGACGGTAGTCCGTACGTACGCATGAACGCTGTTTTCATTTTCTTATTGAATTGAATTGAATTAAGTAGATGAAATATATAAATATATATATATATATGTATGTATATATATATACATAAATCCAGAAGATTAATTATGTAATATATTTCATTATTATTCATTATATATACTTGATAATCATTCTTGAATGGTTAATCATGGAAAATGAATCTCATCACATTCGTGGAGACGGTAGTCCGTACGTACGCACGAGCGATGATATCATTTCCATGATCGTGGAATTGTATTAAAGTGTATGTATAATATTAAATAATCCATATCACCTTAAAATAACCATATATTGTTATTTATTTACACCATTATACCCATCCATGTAAGGTGGTGGTGGAAAATAGATTACACCACGGTGTGGAGACGATATTTCGTACGTACGCACGCGAGGTGATTTTGTTTTCCGTAGGATGGATAGATGGTGAAATAGGTTTGTTTAATACTTATAATAAAATATCAGTATATGAGTGATAATGGTTTTATTACTTCATAATTAAATAACTAATTAAGAAGAAGTGGAAGAAGAAATAAAGTTGAAAGAATTGTTAACAAACATTACCTCTTATTTGAAGCCCCTCTTTGAGACCTCCTTTTAATGCACCAAAATTGGTCTTTGAAGAAGACCATGACCTCTAGGATGTTTCTAGGGAAGTGGAGAAGAGAATTTGGCAGGTTTGGCCGATCTTGAAGGCTCAATGTGGTGTGAGGAAGAGAGGGAGGAGGTGCCCTATTATAAGGGAGGAGAGGAGCACTTTTGAAAAAACTAAACATATTATTTTATTATAAAGTCATATTCGGTTTCTAATAGCTCCAAATTGATTTATTTCAAATATAAGGAGGGGAGGGGTCGAAATAATCTCATCCAATAGAATTTATACAAGTTTAGGTATCTATTTTAACCTTATCATTTAGATTTAACTTTAAGTTAAATAATTTTACTTTTACCGTGTCTTCTTGTTTTCTTACACTATATGGTTAATAAACTTACTATAACAAGACAAACGAACCCCAAGTTGTTTATTATTAATATATATAACCTTATATAAGTCATTATTCCTAAACTTAGATTTTTTGGAATAATATTACAATTAATAATATAATATGTTTTTTAAAAACTATTTTATGTCAATTTTGACACTATTTGGTAATGGATTTTTGTGAAAATCCTAACAGAGGGATTAGTTCGAAAATATTTAATTAAAGAAAAACTAACATGTAATATTAACCTAAAGAATAAGTGAAATTTATAAAAATTCTCAAATTACATTTATTTGGGTATTTATAACATCAATTATGTCAATATTTCATTAATAAGATAATTACCGCATCATCTTTGCGTCATAAATAAATTAAATTATTTAATGAATATAAATTATAAATAAAATACCATTATGTAGGAAATATTTTTATTTTTCTAATGAATATTTATAGTCTAATTTATCTTACATATAACCCTATATTAAAAATGATTTACTTATTAAACGTTGATTTTAACTATTTTAACCATTCTTTAAATAAATTAATATTAAATGTCCTAATCTAATCTAAGTGGGCCTAAATTGTCATATTTTATTAAAATGGTTGTTTTCGGTCGATTTACACTTATAAAATAGAATTATGACATGTGTTAGGGTAATAATAATATCATTTTTACCCTTAATTATCCTATTTACTTTTAACCGAGGTAAATAAAAGTAAAAAGTTACTAATCCCCATAAATAATTTTCATCTCATTGAACCACATTTTAGTCCTTGAAATTAACCTTTTCTCTCGTATTTTTGAAATTCAATTCATTGAAGTGGTAAAATTTAATTTAAATTAAAAAAAGTCAGTTTTTTAACTTCCACTAAGTGGTTTCACTATTTATTGAAAATTGATGTTTTTCAGAAAAATACCAAAAACTCAGCCTAAGAATTATTTGATATTCCGAATTCAAAATTGATGTATATTTTTACAAATTTATAATATATAAGTGGCATAGATAAATTTTAAATTTAAATCCTGTTATCAAAACAAATAACGTGTTTTAAGAAACAAAAACAACCAAAATATTGATACTTGTTTATATCCAATTTCAAAGTAAAATTAATTCCAAAGAACAAATTTAGATTAAACGGTAAAAATATATTATAATTACACTTTAAAACCAATTAAAAAGATAATATAACCATATAAATTATTACGATGAAAAAAGTTGTTTTTAATTAAAAAATAGCGTGTTTTTACTATTCATTAAAATATGAAAGTTATCAGAATAATATGAAAAATTTATCCAAAGTAAATTTTTATATCTTGATTCCAAAGAAGAATTTTATTTTGTCAAATTGAACTTATAGACATGTCCAAAACTAGATTTAAGGTGGGAGCATCATCAAATGACGGGAAAACTGCAATTTTTTGAAAATACATATTTTACACGAAAAATTTATTTTGTTCTCATACCATATTCTAGAAAATGTGTAATATGAATAATAATGTTATAAAATTCAAAATGTTGTTAATAATATTCATAACGTCAAGTCAATAATAATATTATAACAATATATCTTTGTTTAGTGAAACCTGGTATTGCATACAACACACGCTATCGAGGAAGGTCGTGATTGCGTGTAATGCAAGACAAGTCAGGGTTGTGATTTGTGAAAGACTCCTCCGTTGTTTTATATAACAGAATCCAAAATTATTTCATTTATACATTGAATATATATATATATATACACTCAATGTTTTGTAGAATAACTATTATCAAAATTGTGTGTAACTTATTCCAAGAATAGTGTTGTGTATACTGCAAGCTCATACGGTGCTGCGTATAGAGAAATGCAATATTGTTGTAGCTTACAACAAAAGACATCAATGAAATTAAAATAATATTTTTCATAAAATATTGGGTTGTTACATTATACCCCCCTTAAAATGAATTTCGCCCTCAAAATTCATCGGGGTTATAAATCGTTTACTATTTATAGAAACCCAAATCGTAAAAAGGAATACTAAAATTTAATTTTAAAAACTAAAGTTTGAAATGTAAAAATTACCCAAAGAAACTCATCACTGGGGTTCTATATAAGAGAACATAGGTGAAAATATGGATATGGAAGAAAAATATAACAATCAAGTTCTGATGGAGAGTGGTAGAGAACATGGCTATGAAAAATCCATCAATCACAAAGCCATAGATTTGTGATGATCTAAGGTACCATCTGATTAATCGGATATAAGGGCACTAGGAAATTTTTTTTTGGTTTTCAAGATCATTTCCCTATAGATGATGAAATTGGAATTAGAAGAAATACATTCGTGATTTTGGTACAGTCTCACCGTTGGTCATTCTTTGGAAAATCTCCACTTCATCTATTAAAGAAATGAAGTTGAAGTTGTCATTCATGAAGTGTTAGTAGATCATGTGATAGAATGGTGGGTCATTCCATCTGTCTGAAACAAATGGTAATAAAAGTTATCAAAAATACATAAGTCCATCTATAGTGAGATTAATCATATATGGTTCCTAAAATGGACTTATACATCATATATCATACTGCTTAATATAAAAAAACTAGTTTCTAGTAAACAGGGATTTCCTTTAGGCCAGTGGTAGGCGATAAAGTCTAGTCTCACTTCAGTTGTGGGTTCGATTCCCACAACCTTTTCCGACGCGATGGGCTGTCGCCCATCTTACAGGTTATCCTTTTTCTAAAACTACATTTCTATAACATCCCATCAATAATATCGAAAAAACAACTATACCTAAACAATACCAACGTATGTCCAACATAATCCATTCCAATATTTAGGCTTATCCATAATACTGCAGTCCACACTCATATTATAGTTAAAATGATTACCAGATATTTCATATAACAATCATGTTAATACCATCGTTGATCCCCATATATCATAAGATATATCTTTTTGGTCACATTCCAAACATTATAAGGCCTTAATCATGTATTATCTTGAAAAATGAATACCCATTGGATCTTAGTGAAAACACGAGTGCTGTAAAAAGTTAACTCCTTCCACATACCAAAACCCCAAAATTCTATATACTCAAACCATGATATAACTATTTCCTTATATCAGTCACGAGCTCATGAATAATGTCAAACATTTCATTTTCTTCTTATCCCTTAATTATGCGCATATCATCTTTTTTCCAAAAATATCTCAATCACTTTCCATGGTTACCAGTACCATAAAATTATTGAAAACCACAATAGACCAATACATAAATATTCCAATATTCCATGATACTATATACAACATTATTTTGGAATCCCATTACATAAACATTTAATCATTCCACCACATCGTTGTCATATTCAACATTGCCAATAGTGATCGCATGTGACTTCCCTTTGTCCTTTGACTTATGTGTTTGCTCATGTCGATCATCACTAACCCTTGGATTAGGGAATTTATTAGCATAAAGCCCCATTTCCTTGCACTTGAAGCCTTGATGTTTTGGTGGTGCGTTCTCTGCAGTATTTTCTTTATTCACACCATTAGCAACCCTTTTTCCATTACATAGACACTCTGCTGCTCGATGACATTCTTTTCCACACTTAAAACAATTTATAGTCCCTTTAAGACAATCTCCACCATGCTTCTTTCCACACTATGAGCATAAGGAAAAATTCTTCTTTTTTTCACTATTATTTTGAGATTTCTCCTTGAACAAAATCTTTCGTTTCTTGTCAAACCATGAGATGGATAAGTAACACCAACATCCATTTATACCTTTATAGCACAACTCACAATTTCTTCATAGCTACTGAAGTCTCTTATAGCTAATGCCCTTCGAAGATTTGGCTTTAAGCCACTGAAGAATCGATCAACTTTACTTTCAGGTTGGATGATAAACCCAGATTCATACCTTGAATGCCTTGTAAAATTCACTTCGTATACACCAACAGATTCATCATCTTTTTGCATTAGTTCAAGAAACACCTTCTCCATCTTTGTTCGAAGAATACATGGGAAGTACTTATTGAAAAATAATTTCTTGAACTCGTCCCATTCCATGGACACAATTTCATCTCTTGGCCTCGTATTCTCGATAGGATTCCACCATTGATCAGCTTCACCTTCCAAATGATATACTGCTAAGATGACATTATCATGTTCAGAACATTGAAGAATTAAAAATATCTTTTCAATGGTTTTGATCCATTGTTCAGTAACAAGTGGAACATAAGACCCACTAAAAGAAGGTGGATGTTGCCTCATGAAGGACTCAATAGAATATTGTTCCCTTCTCTGCTCATTTGAAAGTCCAGTATGATTCATAGCTTGTTTAACTATAGAAATAAGATTTTTCACTCCATCTCCCATAACATTTGTTTATTCTAGAGGACAATAATTACATTTCCCATTGCATTGATCAACACGGTTCCTTCGGGTTCTAGCCATCGTCTAAAACCCAAAAAGAATAGTGTGAGAGGCAAAAATCATGCTAGGGAAAACATCATAATAAAGGGGGAGTACCTACAATATCTAACATCTTAGGATTAATTCTAAGATCATTACCAAAATTCTCGAACTATAACCTATACTTATACTTAACCTTTGGTACATCCCTAGACATACCATAGAAATATCTCTAGGGATCTCACTAACGTTTTCGCATCCTAGTTTCCAATGGTTAACTGATCCTTTCCTCTGATACCAACTGTAGAGACCCAAAGAATGACGTACATGGAAATTACATTAATTTTGCGGAATAATTAATACATAACAAAAACAGACACAGAAGGACCTTAATAGTTTAGTGTCTTTGGAAACACGGAATGTAATAATCTAATCATGGTGAAAGATCTTCAAGATATCCCATAAAGATCTTCCCGTTTTTTTTCTTACCTAAAACCTTTCATTATATCCTAGGGAAAATAAATCATAAAAGGGGTGAGTTCAAATGCTCAATAAGGGTAAGCATAGATAACATAAAACAATCCTTAGACATTTGAATGTAAAAAAAACATGAGCATAAAATCTAAACATCAAAATATTGAGCAATGACATAAAACATGGCAGTACATTAGGCATAGATCATGAAGAAATAATAATCATGAAAAATTATCATTGGAATAAAGCATGTAATTTTTGAAACCATTAAGCACATGATATGATTTCTATAGTAGCCAATGCATTGCTACCAAGACCATATCTGTGGAAAAAGTCCCTTTCTGAGTCGAGTTCACTTCCCATTCCAGTCCTGTATTACTGAATCGGTTTAACTTGACATTCCAGCCATGTCTATCTCATGAGATATAAATCTTTACCCAATGCATTGGAGGGAGATATAGGTCCCACCCATCTCATAATGAAATCATTTTTACTTCTGCCACAAAATAAACATACATCATTCATAATAACGCAACGAATAAAATGGGTTTCATAAACATCATCCCATCACCACATAATCCATATAAAAGAAATGGATATCATTTCACAATAAGGAAAGAGAAAACATGTAAATCATAGAGGCATGATACTTGAAACATACATATGAAATAATGTCATCTTAGATTAAAAATGGTTTTGATAAAACACTTGAAATGATTTGTTGAGAAAAATATCGTTTCTTCTTCAAAATCATTTTATTTTCACAAAATGTCATGAAATTTTAAAAGAAAAGGATTTTTTTGATAATATTCATGAAATATTTTGGAGGAAGCTTCATGAAAATAAGGCTTTATAAAACTGTAAAAATCCTTTGTTGTCGTATACGTTAAAAAAACATTCTTCTCATAGTTTTGTCGGAAAAGTCAAAAAGTACCTTGTAGGGTAAATAAAAGAAATATTCCTTCCATACCATTAGGTAAAAGTAAAAATGGGTAAAATTGAATTTAAACATACATGAAAACACTTTTATAATACATGGAAATGGATGATTTCAATAACCCCAGTAAATACATACGAATAAGAATTCTCGGATAAAAATGAGATTTGCAAAATTATCCTTTACCTTAGGTCCGATATACTTCGTACGTATCCAAAAATACTGTATAATGATTTAAATAATGTCATTGACTTATTATAGAATAATATTCATTGTTATTATATCATATATGGTTCATTTATAACATTATATTACCCGTTCTATTGTAAATTCATGTTATAGTAGCATTTTGGGTAAAATCCTTTCATTTGTCGTTCGTATTATAACTTGTAATTATTCATATGATTACATAGATCATGATTACTTATATCCAAAATGTAAAACATGATTTATATATAATATATATTCATAATATACATATATATAATAGATAGATAAATGGAAAGAAATACACCGTTAATGGAGACGGTAGTCCGTACGTACGCATGAACGCTGTTTTCGTTTCCTTATTAAATTGTATGGAATTAATTAGATGAAATAAATATATATATATGTATATGTATACATAAATCCAGTAGCTTCATTATGTCATATATTTCATTATAATTCATTATATACACTTTATAATCATTCTTGAATGGTTAATCATGGAAAATGAATCTCATCGCATTCGTGGAGACGGTAGTCCGTACGTACACACGAGCGATGATATCATTCCCATGATCGTGTAATTGTATTTAAGTGTATGTATAATATTACATAATCAATATCAAATTACAATAACCATATATAGTTATTTATTTACAGCATTATACCCATCCATGTAAGGAGGTGGCAGAAAATAGATTACACCACGGTGTGGAGACGGTATTCCGTACGTACGCACGCGCGGTGATTTCGTTTTCCGTAGGATGGATAGATGGTGAAATAGGGTTGTTTCATAATTATAATTACATATCATTATATGAGTGATACTTATGTTATTACTTCATAATGAAAAAACTAAATAAAAATAATTGGAAGAATAAATAAAGATGAAAGAATCGTTAACAGACATTACCTATTCTTTGAAGCGCCTCTTTGAGACCTCCTTTTAGGGAATTAAAATTGGACTTTGAAGAAGACCAAGACCTGTAGGATGTTTCTAAAGAAGTGGATAAGAGAATTTGGCAGGGTTTGGCCGAGATTTAAGGCTCAATGTGGAGTGAGGAAGAGAGGGAGGAGATGCCCTTTTATAATGGAGGAGAGGGGCACCTTTGGAAGAACTAAAAATATTATTTTATTATAAAGTCATATTCGGTTTCTAATATATCCAAATTGATTTATTTAGAAACAAAGGTGGGGATGGGTCGAAATTATCTCATCAAATAGAAGTTAGACAAGTTTACGTATCTATTTTAACCTTATCATTTAGATTTAACTTTATGTTAAATAATTTTACTTTTACCGTGTCTTCTTGTTTTCTTACACTATAAGGTTAATAAACATACTATAACAAGCCAAACGAACCCCAAGTTGTTTATTATTAATATATATAACCTTATATAAGTCATTGGGCCGAAAAATAGATTTCTAGGAATAAAATTTCAATTAATAATATAATATTTGTTTTAAAAACTATTTTATGTTAATTTTGACACTATTTGGTAATTGATTTTTGAGAAACACATAAAAGAATTATTAGTTTAAAAAAAGTTAATTATATAAAAACTAACATGTCATATTAACCTATAAAATTAGTCAAATTCATAAAAAGTCTCAAATTAAAATTATTTCGGTATTTATAACATCAATTATGTCAATATTTCATTAATAAGATAATTACTACATAATCTTTGTGTCCTAAATAAATTAAATTATTTAATGTATAAAAATTATAAATAAAATATAGTTATTTAGGAAATCGTTTTTTCTTTCTAATGGGTATTTATAGTATAATTTATCTTATGTATATCCCTATATTAAAAATTCTTTACTTATTAAACATTTATTTTAACTATTTTAACCCTTCTTTAAATAAATTAGTATTAAATGTCCTAATCTAATCCAAGTGGGCCTAAAGGGTCATATTTTATTCCTAAAGTTGTTTTTAGTATAATTAAACTTATCCAATAGAATTATGACAAGTGTTAGGGTAATAATAATATCATTTTTACCCTTAATTATCTTATTTACTTTTAACCGTGGTAAATAAAAGTAAAAAGATACTATTCACCAATTATTATTTTAATATCATTGATCCAAATTTGAGTCCTTGATATTAACCGTGTCTCTCGGATTTTTTAAACTCAATTCACAGAAGTGGTAAAATGTAATTTAAATAATAAAAGTCAGTTTTTTAACTACCACTAAGTGGTTTCACTATTCATCGAAAATTGATATTTTTCAGACAAATACCAAAAATTCAGCCTAAGCATTATTTGATATTCTGAATTTAAAATTGATGTCTATTTTTCAAAATTCATAACATATAAGTCGCATTAATTAATTTTAAATTTAATTCCCGTTATCAAAATAAATAGCGTGTTTTTTAGAAACAAAAACAGTCAAAAGATTGATACTTGTTTTTATCCAATTTCAAAGTGAAATTAATTCCAATGAACAACATTGGATTAAATGGTAAAAATATATTCTAATTGCACTTTAAAACCAATTAAAAATATAATATATCTATATAAATTATTGGGATGAAGAAAGTTGTTTTTAATTAAAATATAGCGAGTTTTTACTATTCATTAAAATATGAATGTTATCATAATAATATGAGAAATTTAACCAAAGTAAATTTTTATATCCTGATTCCAGAGAATAATATTTTGTCAAATTTAACTTATAGACATGTCAAAAACAAGATTTAAGGTGGGTGCTTCATCAAAAGGCGGAAAACTACAATTTTTGAGAAATACATATTTCACATGATAAATTTATTTTGTTCTCATACCATATTCTAGAAAATGTGTATGATGAATAATAATGTTATAAAATTCAAAATGTAGTTAATACTATTCATAATGTCTAGTCCATAATAATATTATAATAATATATCGTTGTTTAGTGAAACCTGGTGTTGCGTACAACACACACTATCGAGTAAGGTCAGGATTGCGTGTAATGAAAGCCAAGTCAGGGTTGCATGTTGTGCAAGACTCCTACATTGTTTCATATAACATAATCCAACCATATTACATTTATAAATTGAATATATATATATAAACACAATGTTTTATAGAATAACTACTATCAAAATTGTGTGTAACATGATCCAAGAATAGTGTTGTGTATACTGCAAGCTCATACGGTGTTGCGTATAACTCAAGGAAATGTTGTTGTAGCTTAGAACACAAGACATCAAAGAAATTAAAAGAATATGTTTCATAAAATCTCGGTTTTTTACACCCCGGATGGTTGGTTTGAGAATAAACAACATGGATTGGTGTATCAGGGAAGGCTCTTCCTTCCTTTTGTGATGCGTGAGACAGTTCTAAGAGAGTTCCCATGTTTTATTTTAGTGGTGCATCCTAGGGTGGCAAAGATGTTCTGGGCCATGAGGATTCATTTTTGGATTCATGGGTTAAAGTGTGCAGTTGCAGAGTTTGTGTCTTGATGTCTGGTCTTCATGAAGTTTAATTTCGAGCATTAGGTCCCCAATTATTTTCTCCAATAGTTAAATATTCCACAATGGAAGTGGGAGGACATCTCAATGAACATTATTACATGGTTACCATGAGATCATGGAGTCCATGATGCTTTATGGGTGGTTTTGGATCATTTGATAATATCAAACAAATTCATTTCAATAAATGAATTGATCCCATTATAGTTTTTACCAAGGCATTATATAGAAGAGGTAGAGAGACTCCATGGAGTGCTGAGGATGATCATTTTCGACCAAAATACTTGTTTTACCTCTAGGGTGTGGAGAGGTATCCCACATGCTTTTTGTTATCAACAATTCCTTAGCACTTATTTTCATTCGTATATGGATGGATAAATCTAGCAGACTATCCATACTCTTGAATACATATTTCACTTTCTGTCCTAGATTTTGGAGGTCTGTGAATGAGGCACTTACCTAGGTGGAGCTCACTTACACCAATAGTTTTCACTCCACCATCAGTATGGCACTGTCTGATTCCTTATATACCATAACCTACAATACTCTGTTGTGTTGAACTAGGGTTGGAGAGTCATCCATTATTGGATCATAACTAGTGGAGAATACGACATAGATGGTTCAGGTGACTTGGGAGAGTATGAAGACAATTTTTGATTGATAGAAATTGTGTGCCAATCAATAGAGGATACTTTTTGCATTTGATGTTGTGGATCATGTTTTTCTAAAGGTGACTCCCCGTCATGGGGAGAGATGGTGTAGTTGTGGGACTATGCTTCCACCCCAATTTTTGGGGCCTTTTGAGGTCTTGTCTCATGTTGGAGCAGTGTCATATCGAGTAGCACTTCCACCATTGATGAGCCGATTACACGATATTTTCTTGTGTCACAACTCTATCATTATCTTCATGATGACACTCAAATCATCGATTAGGGATATATCGATATTAATGATGATGGTACCTTAGAGTGGAGGCCTTTAGAGAACTAGTACTACAAGGAAAAGGTGTTGTTCGGGCATAAAATATACATGTTTCATGTCTTGTGGTGACACTATGGAATGAAATTGAGTACCTGAGAACGTGAGTCGTAGATACATGCTCAGTAACTCGAGTTGTTTTATGTTTAAATATTTTTTTATAATGATGTTAGTTTTGTGGTTTTAGACACTATCATTTTTATCAAATGAATTTCTTTTTATTCTTTTTACTACTTCCCCACTTTGATAGGGTTCATGATGGGTGGTTTTTAGGACCCCTTATTATCTGGGTTGGTTATGGATTCTCGATGATGAGAATGATTTGAGTGTTATCTAATGTAATAGACCATAACTATATCATCCATTCCCATTCAAAAATCTTTTTTTTTGTGTTTTCAAGTTGATCAAGGTGACTCATCGCCAACACTTTTTCCAAATTTTCATTTAATTCAATAGGGTTTCCAGAATGGTGAGTCATTTTCTTTTCCAAATCTATATATTTTTTCATATTGTCTTCAGTATCACCCGATAGACATCTCCTTTGACATAAAATGAATTTGAAGCCTTGTTTTAAGGTATTTAATGAATATTCAAAGACCACAACTTATATATAAATTTTCCTAAGGTTTGGGACTCCTTTACATGGTAAAAATCTATGGTTTATTTCTATCATAATCTTATGAAAAGTCCAATGTATCTTAAATCGCTGATCCATTAAATAATCTAATGGTATGAGATATCTTCCTCTGTTGTTCTTCCTCCATGTTCCCTGATGTGAGACACTCAAACCATTCCTTGTTTACTATAGTATTCATGCATAGTATTGTAGCATTAGATCTTATATTCCCTATAGTTTCTTCCTCTACATGAGAAACCCCTATACTGGTTCAACCAAGAAATATCAATCAATATTTAATATAAGGTATGATATACCAGCATTCATCTGGGTTCCTCTCCTTATGTTTCTCCTTTCCCTGTAATGGAATGATATCTCTATGTTCCTAATGGACTTTTCATGGGTGTTGGTGGGTGTGTTGGTTACAATAATCCTTGGGTAGATTCATTCCTCTAGGAGAGGTGATTGTCATATATTTTGTTTGAATGTTATAGTGAAATAAGAATCATAAACCTTTTTAGGTAAGTGATTCGTGGTCTCTCAATTATTTTACATGTAACTGTAGTGTTATCATGTTTTATTACACTGGATCGCAATTTAATTGACATAATAAATATATAAACTTGATAAATAAATTGGTATCGATTATATGTCATTCCCTCTTTTTTCTAGATAGTCTGATATCTATGATTTCCATGTTTAGAAAGTTGTTCTAGATAGAAATTTGTAAAGAATTTATACAATGATTAATTATAATTATTTGATTAAGATAATATATGCATGTATATTAATTTTGTTTTTGTTGCATTAATCATGTTAAATTGAACTAATTGATGATCTAGAAGCATGTTGAGGATTGTTGATATTGAATTAAAGACACATCAATTAACTATTTAGTTAATTTTTGATATATTATTATTTACTTTGGCCACAGTTGGAACCCACAATTAATATATTGGTCAATTACGGACGGATTAAATAACCAGATATTTGATAAAAAGATAATTTCTATTAGGGTTCTGAGGAAACCTATTGCCTGTAAGGTCGAGAGCCTTGTTCTTTGGATCCGTGAGTGCTCATAATGTTTGATAGATGGATTCCCTGTTTATGTGCCAAGAGTCCAAATAATATGATTTATTTTTCCTGAAGCTTGTGTTATGATGTGTGCCGGGATAGTTGTCGTGATCTGTGGGGGGGTATGGAGGCTCATTGGTTGTGGTAACAGTTGATGCCAATAGTGGAGAGGTGCATCAGTTTATGCATATTGATGTCTGGGAGGACACTAAAGATGATAAAATTGGTTGGATATGAATGTGAGATGGTATCTTAATTTGGTTGGTTGTTTATCTTCTTCACATTACCCACAACTCAATGCAGCTATTTTCTTACCATCATTCCAAAAAGATGCAAATATATGCGTGGTATGACACAAGATTTCTATGTTTATATCGTCAATGGATTATGGAAATACACACTTTCTATAAGTGGAAAAGAATCTACAGGTAGTTCATCTACACACTAGGTTGATCTCCTTGTGTTTATTAGCTTAGAATATTTTTCTACAACCCCTATGAATATGGGAAAGTAGTAATGCTGTTAAAAAACTATTGAATAATTGATGTTAACCCCTGGTGTTTGAGCTTGTTGTAATGAAATGACGAGGATAAAATTTAAAATTACTATTGATGTTATTTTGAATGATAATGAAATTTAATGTGGAATTAATAATAGTTAATTTATGGTTAATTAATTAATTAACATAAAGTGAAACAGATAAAATGGGATAATGTAATCTTATGTATATTTTTAAATGGTTGTGTTCTAATAGGATACCTAGTCTTATCAGTGGCAGTCAGGAGTCTGATAGACGATAGCTGTAATTGATTCTAAGACTAGGATATGCCCATAGTGTGTTTGTGAGCTATAAATATTCTTTACTTTTCGGATTATATATGTTACTCCACTTTATATGTTAGGGAAACCGACACCCTGGGGTTTATGATCATTGTGTGTGTGTGGGGGGGGGGGGGGGTGTTTTACCCAACTTTTAGGATGGCGGATGGATGGATGACTACACCTTTGGACCATCTCTCTTATGTTGGAAGTTACTAGTGTTGGTAGGCACATAAGTTAGTTTTATCCATATATGTGTGTTGAATGTTGTAATGCCTTGTGGTTGTTCACACACATATATTTTGGATATAGTTTCATATGGACTACTATAGGTTTAATGTGTATAAGATGTGATGGCTTGAGGATCCATAATCTGTGCATGGGATATAATTCCTTCTTGGTTAACGCCCGAAGTATGATACACGTTATAAGAGAAACGGTGGATCAAAGAAACTAAATTGTTACCTTTGTTATATGGATGTGGTGGTTGTGATGCATGAGGATCAAGTTGTGGTGCTTCACCTAGGTTTCTACAAGAAAGTCTTTTCTGAGAGAGGTGCTTAGGATGGGAGATGTAGGGAAAAGTTATAAACCAATGGGGAAGTAGTACCAGGGTTCCCTAGATATTATTTACTATATTATATAATATTTTATGAAATACATGGTGATATTATCCATAGTGAGGCTGGGAACATAGTATACATGTTTAGGTGCTGAGTTAGATTCACTTGTTGTTCATTATTCTTTATAATGCATTCATTACTTTTGAATGAGAGGCTATAGGGGGTGGGGGGTCCTACTAGGTATACTATTATAATCACCCTACTTATATATATATATATATTTTCTGATAACATAGGGCAGGTTCGAGATCAGGCTAGTTACTACTATCTTCGGGTTACAAGAGATGTTCAAGCTTCATGGTCACTGCATTTTTTACTTTCTATTAGTACATGTTGTATTCCATTTTAGTTGTATTATTTTATCCATTGCATTACATATGTGTTCCTAGGTTTTATTTTATATTTAATTATGAGATTTAGTTGGTTGGTGTCTTTCTTATCTCTCTCTTTTTCATGTGTTCTCCTAGTGGGAAACACCTCCCATTTTCATGTTTATTATACCCTCAATTTTAGTCGCTAACCCAAGGATTATTGGAGGTAGAACATGAATGTAACTATCTCCCTTGAATAATTGTTGGCCCATGAGTTCTACCCCTTGGGGGGAGGGGACCGTGACATTTGGGGTCATACGTTATGTATTATTTGAACTATTTTATTATACTTTATTTGGAATAAAAATGTCACATCATGGGACATCATGTAATATGCCATATATTCCAAGATCCAATTCATAAACATTTATCATATTTCATGTCATGTAGACTCATTTGGACCACATGTCATGTTCATATTAAAAAACATTATTTTTTTGAAGAATTAGTTTTTTGGAATGTACGAAATATACAAACCCTGAACCCTCAGAGATCTAAATTCCAAGAATTTCCTTGTATATATAATGTATGTATTTTTAGGCCTCTCAGTATGTTTCTTGAATACACCCCAACAAGAATGTGATGTTCCATTACTATGTACTATAAATACATGAAATGAAATTTGATACCTAACAGGAAAATCTATAGTAGTGCATATCATACTGTCAGGAGGATTCAATATTCCTTATACCCCACAAATACTTTTCATGTATATTTCTTCCACATAAGCTTATCCACAATGGAATAATAAAGTCTATTATCTAATCCTACAATGCGTTTACCCTAAAAATAAAATCCTTGTCCTGGAAATAATATTCTATTTCCCATATATGTTCAGATAAGTGTTAGAATTTTAAAAAAGAGTATGTTTTACTATGTAATTGTCTCTATAGATTATAATGGCACTAAATTACTTGATAGTTGAGGCTTCTTCAAACAATTAATGGATATATGATATTCTATAGCTTCATGGAAATTATTCAAGAGAGTGGTTTCATTATTAAGAGCTAGCATGGGGTCAATAACCCCCATTACATGCCTATCGACTAATGCATTAGTCCCTCTTATATGTTATGGAGTATATAATTTTTTGGGGAATTTAGGGATTATTTATTCCATAAATTGTGCATGAGTCCCCTATTTAGGCCCACATATAGTTTTACCATAATCCAGAGGTGGTGAAATGCCCCAAAAATATAGGAATGTTTTGTCCTATTCCATGTGATGGGGAAAAAACCTCTCATTAGAGAGGTTATTGTTCAATATTTTGTGATTGGTTGTGAGTTTTTCCACTATTAGGTTCTAATACCCCATATTAATAGTATAATCATAAACAAGGAATGGATACCCTTCTACAATATTCGTGGGTGTTTTCATAAGATTATTAGGCATTAATAGATGTTTTTATGTGAAATTTTATTTGGAGTTACTATAAAATGACTTATACTCTTGGTCACCATTATTTTATAACTAATTTTAAGGCTTGACATTACACATTATTTTATTTCATTCCTTGGTATATTTTATTTTTATAATATATCATCTTTGAGATATTTCAGCTATAAAGTTAGTTATTTTTGATTCACATGACTATATTAATTTTTATACGAAACTATTGTTGTTGTATTTTACAAGTTTCTCCCTCAAACAGCTATTTTGATTTGACCTGTTTTTCTCTCATTACATTACATATTTTTGGAATCATATTGGGATTTTTTATATAGAAAACAACATAGGATCTATGAATATATGTGTTGTTTATATGAAAACCCTTCATGTATTTGGTTGGTGTGGGTTGACATTGAGCTAGAAGAGAAGATTCACTATGTTAGATGGAAATTATGTTACATAATAGGAGGTTTTAAAAGGGAATGTGCATTCCAAGAGAGCATGTGATGAGAAGAAATATTCACTTTTTTTTAGATTAGTCTCACATAGTTATTTTTATAATATATTTTTATTTATTATTATAGAGTTTTCCATTATGGGTTGTGTTAGATATATATTTCCCTTCATATATTGTAATATAATTCAAATTTACATATATTTATTTTTGAAGGTTTTTTCTATCATTATGTAATAGAGAAACATTTTAATTACAGTTTATTATATGATAAGGAATACCATATATGATATTCCATCCTTGTTAATGTCAATAGTTCCTTTCTTATTAAATACTAAATTAGAGAGGAATATTTTCCTAACATAGGACATGGTAAAGTGGTAGTGGAATCGATATAGTCAAATGAATTCTCATCCATATTGTTTTTCCATTTTATAAAATAGATAATTCTTTCCCCTATTATAAAAAATATGTGAAAGATTACATGATTAATAATTAAATTCAAATATTTTGTTATTAAATAAATGATCCAAACCTAGTCTACAATCCCATATTAAAAGTATTATTACTATCTCTATCAAGCCCTATCATCAGCCAAATTACAAGTAACAATGAACATTAAAGGGAAATAATACATGTACTAACCATTTTTTATTGGTTTAATGATTTCCCAATGTAATCCAAAAAAATTATCTCCCCCATGAATTTCAAAAAAATCAAGAAAAACCACAAATTTCATATTAAGGATACAATAAAAATGAATAAAACACTATATATTTAATTATTCTAACATGGTAATCCCATATTTGACAGATATAGGTATTATTGAGACTCTTGATGGGCCTCCTCGTATTTTTTAGGATGCTGAATAACAGTGAGGATATAGAAAATTGATATACAATAATATAATCTAGGGTAAAAAGTTTAAATAACAATAAAAATGAGAAAAACAATCAACCATAAAACTCAAGAATAATAACCGATAAAAAAACATTCCAAATAAAAATAAGATACATTATCTTTTCATACTAAATTCCAATATAAATAATTTGTTGTATGTGAAACAATGAAAAAATCTAAAGAATTGTCAATAAAAATGAATCTAAAATACTTAATTTTAACCCCTAAAAATTCCCATAATAATTCTCTAATCCCATCAACAAGAAACCAAAAAATTACATGACCCGCTCCCTTTGTCTATACCTAAATTTGTGTTGTCTTCCTTTGTACCAAACAACACCCGAATCTAGTGTGACTATAGCCCAATATGCCAGAACCTGTGTTATATAAATAGTTTAATAAGATTATATAATTCATGAAATAGTTTGATATTCTAGGTAATTATTTCATAAATTATTTATGAACATAATATAAACATGCTAAACCTCGAGCTCTATGTTCGCACCTAAGTTTAACATGACATTATTAAACATAATGTCGGATGTCTCTATCATATGGTAGATATAAAAGCCCAAGAATTATAATCATTGAAATGACACAATTTTTCATAATATTACAAATATTACATAATCACACACCAAAATATAATATTTGTTTAATGGATTTGGAAAAATAAAACACAAACATCTAGTCTAGTAAATTATCTCCAATGTTCAACACAAAGATACTCCTCTTTTCAATTCATATTTAAAACCTTTCATTATAACATATGAAAATGAAAGAGATGTAAAGGGTGATATCAAGTCTAATGTTAGTGGTAAAAAGCATGTTATTTTTCATAATATTATCATAAGGAATAAGTGTATAAATATAACCAATGGAAATCATAAAATGTAAAAATATCATGATATCAAGTCACAGAGTAAATTATAGAAGTTCATAATGAATCAAATAATATATTACATTATAATTTTAAAAAATAAATAATATTTTTTAATACACATAGGCATATAATATAATTTAATCAAAATTCAAGGGTCAATTCCAATACCATCACAGTACACAAAGCCCTTTAATGAACTGAGTACGCTCCTCATTCCATATATGTATTACTGAAATTTGATCACATCATATTCTGGTCATTAATATATCTTGAAATATAAATATTCAACTATTTCCTTGTGGGGAGATATGTTTCGCACATTTCACATAATGAAATATATACATATGTATTCCATTAGAATATGAATCAAACTCAAACCCATAAAAAGAAATAAATTTTTAAAACATTTCTTTATAACATAACACATGGAAAAGAAAAAAACATAAGTATAAATTATTCAAAAATAATTCATAGAAATAATAAGAATTATGTCATTTGATCATATCCCCATTAAAACGTAGGTAATATCAAATAATGATGTATTATATAGAAATTGATTTTGAAAAATCAATTGAAATAATTCTTGAGGAAAATATCCAAACCATTTTGAAAAAAATGAATCATAAAAAAATTCTAAATGTATTTTTATTTTACATAACCTTCAAATATTATTAATAAATGTTATAAATTTATTAAGTAAAATTGAAATAGTGTTTCCTAAAAAATTCCTAAATTTACAATTTAAACAATCTGAAAATATTTTATGAAAACATTGATATGAATGAACATAGTTTTCGACTGCATAGAGAATAAAATTACAGGAGACATTTAATATAATGAAAAAAATAATATTGATGATAAAAAGTTTCAAAGGAACGCATATAGACCTCATAAAATAATATAGGTACACAAAATTACTTGAGTCATAAAGAATGAAAATTGTGGAAACATTACCTTATTTATTTGGTATCTCTAAAACAATAAACCCCATCAAAATAGAGATCACAAAATAGAAATATTATTACCCATAAATTTATGTTTAAGGATAATATATTACATTATTTGGTATTATACACATTTAAAATAAACTATTATGGAATATGATATAATTCTCACAGAAATAAAAGTGAGACTAGAAATCCCCTTACCTTATGTGGGATTTTCTTTCATACATATTTGAACCTCTAGTATAATTATTTATAAAATGATATTAATAGATTATAAAACCATATTAATATTTATTATATTATATATAATTGAATAATATCATCTTATCACCCATTTGTTAATAAAACTTCATTATTACCTTTCTTTCAGGTGTTAATAACTTCATTTTCCTATGCATGTTTTGTCATAAAAGTACCGAATCTTGTGCATAAAAAATCATTCAATAATTTTCTAAATTAAGTAAATGTAATTTTTAAAATATTTATTAATTATATAAATTCATATAATCATTATTTTAGGGTGATAATGGAAAATGTATTTCATCATGCCGAGGATTCGGCTGGTTATACGTACAAACGAGCGGTGATATCATTACCTTATTGGTGAAAGGGAAGGAATTGGATTGTAATTTTTTTATTAATCAAAATAATTTTATAAATATCCTATATATATTTATTATTTAAATCATTATAAACACCCATCTAAATTTTTGATGAAAAACAGATTACACCATGGCGTGGAGACGATAAGCCAGATGTATACACACGCAATGCTTTTGTTTTTTCATAGGATGGATAAAAGGTTCAATACGACCATTATATCATAATAATAACATCATATAATATTAGTGATACTGTAGTTATAACATTATAATAGAAACAAAACATTATGTTTAATTAGAAGATGAGATGATCTTGAAGGAGTCGGTAAAGACGATTACCTCAACTTCGGTGAACTTCGTATAGATTTCTTCTTAAAAACACCATGGATTGTATTTTAAGAAAAAAAATTCCTATAAAATGTGTATAGAGATTATTATATGGGTAATTGGAAGGTTAGATTTGATATTGGAGGAACAAATTTATGTGATTATGTGAAGGGGGATATTCTTTTTTAAAATTAATGGGAGGTCCACATTAGGGATTTCAAAAATAATTAAATTATAATAAATTAATGGTAAATAGAAAAAACTCAAAATGGAAATTGATTCGAATATAAAATGAGATATAGTTTGAACCTTATAAAAATATATATTTTAATCATGTTTCGGTATTATTTTAAACTCAATCATTTGGATTGACCCATAGTTTACCTATTTTAATATTATTTGTGGTAAAAAACTCAACATTAAAAGGCTATAATTTTGACTTATGTGATGTTAATTGGAGAATAAGGGAACCATTAATAATATAAAAAACAATATAATTTCTTTTAGTTAAATGTGATTTTATTTATTTTAAATTTATTTCATAAAATATTATTTTGATAAAATATTGTAGTGTCAATTTTGACACTATTCATTACTTGGACTTCTAAAAATAACAATATTAAATTTTAATTTCATGTTTTTTATCATATACCTAATAGGTAATGTTAATTATTAAAATTATTTTCTGACATTAATTATATGAAACTTAATTTATTTAATATTTTTAATAACATTTATATGATATTTCGATTAATAAAAACATTATCGCATCCACGTTGTGTAATTATTTTGCATAATTATGTATTTACTAATAATTAAAAATAAAATACCATGATAAGGATATAAATTTTTGATTTAAAACTATTACATATAGTTTAATATGTCTTTTGGGAAACTCTATATTAATAATGACATTGTATTCATAACATGAATGTGATATATTAAATTTAAATTAAAAATAATATTATAAATATCAAAATATCATTTATGTGTCCCAAAAATTTAATAATAAATTTATATCATGAATATATGTTTATTTTTTATAATATTTACATTTTTATTCATTCATAACATAACATCCCCTTGTGAACACATATGGGATATTTAAGGAAAAAGAGGTAAGAATATGTTTAACATTCATTTATTTATATATTATATAATTCAATTTCATTTAAAAGTGTACATTAGACAAAGTTATTTAGACCCTCAGGTGTTTAGGGTCTAATTATATTCATCCAATAGAATTATTCCCTGTGTTAGTGTCTTTTTATAGTACTTATCAATTATGGTTTATCCTAAATTACACAATTTCTCTATTACTCAGGTAACAAAAATATTCAAGGTATGTTTTGATGTCAGAAAAAAATGAAAGGTAACTATTAACTAAATATAAATCTTTTGAATGAATAATTGGAATCCATTTTTCACAATTCAAAATACACAAATATTAGAATTTAAAATTAAAATATATTCAGTTAAACACCTTGAAAAATAGTTTTTTTCTGAAAAAATTACCTTTTAAAACAAATAATGATTTAATAATAAATTCCTTTATAAAATACATTTAAAATCATAAATATATTAATTAATCTTGAAATAAACTAATTTAAATATAAATATATTCCCAAAAAGTATAACATGTTATCTCTTAAATAGAAAATACATTTTTGAATAAAAATATTATTTTGACTATTCATTAAAAGAGGAAAATTTTCAATAAAACAAAAAAATTTATTCTAATTTAAATATTAATATTTGAAAAAGAATTATTTTACCAAATAATGTTTAGAGAAAAAATAAAATTTCATTTTAAAATAAGTCATCCATTAAAATTCCAGAATACTACCTTTACGAAAAATACACTATTTTATGCTTAAAATTGTTTTTTTCTTATTTTATGTATAAAAACATATTTGAAGAATTATAAAAATTAATCGAATATGAAACATATAAATATCTTCAATATCATTCAATAATGGTGATTAATTTTTTTATTAAGATATATCACCTTTGTGGGAATAAAAATAGTTTTCTCATAAAAGACATATTATTTTTTTAGAATATGATATTATAATAGTTTTGAATTAATAAATCATCAATGTTTTTATATTTTTATATTTTAGTTAATACTATTTATAACAACTATTATATATTTTATGTTATAATAATTGTTTTTAAATAATTTTAATAATAAAATGATGTTTCGTATAAACATAGTGTTGTGTGTAATGAAATATAAGACCATGTTGTGTGTAATGAAAGCCACTACTGAAATAAAATTAATATTATTATTTTATTAAAACTATTTCACAAACATCTTGGGGGTGTTACAGTTGATCCTCCTACTAAGGACAAATCACCCATATCAATGATGGATTCTTCTACTATGGATGAATCTCTCTAATTAGGTCTCATTTAAATAAAACTATCATCCTAAATTATCAATACTAAACTCTTGTGAATAACCATGTTATAACTACTTCTATGTTCTAAAGAATCAAGACCGTACCAAGGGAAAGGGTAACCATGTTAGTCTAGGATCTATCTTAATTATCATGATATAACCTCTTATGTGTTCCCAGGGTGAGATACCATTAAAATGGAAGATGTATCATTGTAATTAATTTAAATTCCCGTGATAGGTCCACTTATATGGTGAAAGAATATTAGAGTTGATTCAAATTTTGATGGTAAGGAATGTTTGAAAATTCAATAACAAATACAACCTTTCAATGTTTCTAATGCATAAAACAAACCAGAAATACCATGTTAGTCATTTTTGGTTAATATACCCAAATTAAAAATTATGAACCATTTATCTCATTATTATATCTTAACTATTATCTAAAAAAAATTCCCATTCAATTTATAAAATAAACCAATTTATCATTTTGATGACAGTTTATCAATATTTATTATGTTATAATTTCATATATAATTTCAAGAAACATATCCAATTATATCAATGTGATTCTATGTCATATCAATCATCACAATTCATATGTTAAGAAAATTCCAAATATAAATCTAATGAAAATCCAATTTTTAATTATCGAGGGGTTTTAGGTTCATTCAATTCATTTTCAAACCTAGAATCAAGGGTCTGTAGAAACCTTCTGTTGAAAAAAGTCCCAATCTCAATACTAATGGACCCAAATATGTCTATAGAAGTCTTATTCATATAGTTTCATCAAAACATAAAATTAACATTTGGGTTAGGTCATTTAAACAACATATCAGCACGATCACACTTATTACACATAGTAGAAAAATGAAATAGACATTACGTAGTAGTTCTAGACCGCCCACAACCAGAAAAGGAAAAGAAGGTAATCTAGGTTCAATAACCAGATCTATGTGAAACATAATGGTATCTTATGGAAAATATTTTTCTCACCTTTCCGAATTAGGAAGAAGGAGATTCATGGTGGTACAAGGGAGAAAACATCAATCCAAAAAGAAATCAATGATTTCCAACTATCTTGATTGAGTAAAGGATTTAAGGAAGAAAAATTATTTTTAGAGAATCCCTTGGATCCTTGAAGAACCTTCATACTTCATAGATAAAAATTATGGACGAATTTGGAGTTAATTAGGCTATAGAGGTAGTTTTAGGGTTAAAAATTCCATCTGGACCCTCATTAATCTAGCCCAACTAAACCCTACTAGAAAACTAGTTAGAAGCACTAGCTAGCTATTAGTGTCACTTTTCAATCCTGTATGGTTGGGAACTACACTATTAGGATGATTGTTCTCTTATAAGAGACCCATTCTACCGAGACCCAATCTTCTAATTGTTGCGTCTCACCGGAGGGCTGATAGGTCTCACATGAGGGTCGGTGGGTCTCATTCGAGGGCCTTTGGGACTCTAGTTACATTCCTAGGATACTGGAAAAATCATTATCTAGTTAGTTGAAATAACTAGTTAGCCTATGGCATACAATTTACTCAAAACATGGAAATTATTTTTTGTCACTACCATACTCCGCCACTCACACTTATCCAAATGTATGAAAAATTGAAGAACAACATTTCACATAGAGAACAATATTTCTCACTTTTTTCAAATACTTGACTACCTCTAAAATTTATCCTCTTATACATTTTCAATAATTTATGATAATCTCACTAAGGGTATGGTATTCCCATATAGATTCTTCTCATTATGTTCCATGATATGGATCATATAATCTAAAACGTATACATCAACATACATCTTGAATTTACTGATTTCAATCACATGATAATGGTAAATATGATATCTCTATTTTTGTGACATGAAGAACACATCAAATGTCATGACCTGGACTTACAGGGACATAAATATTTTTATTTGACCCCATTAGTCTAATGTAATACCTTGGTTACCTTCCCTACACACCACATGAAATTACCAACATGGGTCACTTTGCAGACTAATTATAGTAACCACAAGCCGACAAAATATATTTTAGTGTGTCTCACTCAGTCACACTATCCCAAGGGAAATTCCCATGAGTTCACCTATCCTGGATCTATTTCATGAAAATAAATATTTTCTATGTAGTTCGAATCACGTAGGCTCCCAAAAAATAAAGTGAACCTAGTTGAAATAAATTGCAATATTTATCCTTTTAAAGCTCACTTTTCCATGTTTGAAACTCTCTACCCTTTAAATCACAAGGACATAATTTTTTACCCCTTGTCTTAAACCCAGGAAGTGTTTTTGCACTTCACCATAGGTTTTTGTTCGAAAACTATTTTGTAAAATCCCATCATGAACCACCACATCTGAGCTAACTGTTATGTTACCTCATGTACACCTCGTATGATGAAAGTGGCTACAGACTAGTAGTGAGTGTTTAAGTTAGAAGGAGGGGAGTCTATACAATCAATGTGAATTCATATAATAGAAATACAAATAAATAATAATTAAATATTAAGAATAATAATGAAAAAAGTAAATAAATTTCATACATATTGAAATATATCCCCTAGCCGTAAGTCTATCTAGAGTTTCAAAATAAAATAAATAATTGAATGAATCAATATATATTCTAGTGTGGTCATAAAAATTCTATCATAGACCACTCCAAATCCATTTCCACTAGTCAACTATCCTCTATAAGATCATTTTCCTTTATCTGATCTCTAGTTTTGAAATCTTAATGGACACCAAAATATTTGGTTAGGGTCTGAGTACATGACTTCGTAGGACACCACTAATATATCTTTAACATATTGTCTTCCCTGACAAAAGTAAATAATCAAATAAACATATAAGCATACATGTTCTATGTCAGGATGTACTGACCAAGCTACTATGAAACATGACCAAACCTTATTCTAATCATCGTCAATAAAAATATTAGATAATTAAGAGTACCTACCACATGGTAAGACATATCATCCATCCAATTACATGGTATTCACCAGGAACACCACACATTTTTCCATATCAAAAAACTCATCCAACTAACTCAATGGTTCCCACATGGAATACCACAAGTTCATACATATCATATAGATCAATAATCATTGTTCATGGTTGTCACCAAATCCTAGGTGAAACCAATTGAAACCCTCGATGAACAGCTTGAAAATATAACAGACCATATTATTTTTAAACATATTAATTTTTATAGATATTTGGGGTATTCAAATTCTATCTGATTAGCTGAACCATCTCATACATCGCTTTCATGAGACTAGGTCCAAGTTGTGTTGACTGCCCTACCTTAATCTAGATTTGATGTGAATGGACTGACCATCTTAATAAGACCTATAAAGGATCCAGCAGGATTTATTCCTAGAAAACATTGTTATAATTTAATACCATGAGTTCCAAATCATACTCTCAACAACCATCAAAATACAAAACATAGTCTTGTAACATATCCTATATATTTTGAATCATTCCCTCATATTTTTCATCAGTCTGAAGATCATAGTCTATTCTATATAGAACCTGCATCCCAATTCATTTTGGATTCCCTTCTAGATCCATCACATGAAATGAGGATCTTCATTACAAATGATAGTCTTTGGTACACCTTGAAATTAAACTATCTCTAGAATATAGGGGATACCAATATCATGAGTTGTGAAGATATCCATATTTTAAAGATGCATGATACCTTCTCCAATCGATCAATAATCATCCATATTTCATCATTATTGTGAGGATTCCTTGGTAATCATTTCACTAATTCCATGGAGAAATCATCCTAATTATATTCTTGGTTAGAAAAATGATGTATTATCCTTGAATCCATCTGATTCTCATCCATCACCTATTAATATGTCAAATATCCTTCCACGCATCATGTTATCTTTTTCATCATATTTGGCCACTAGTATTTCCTTTGGATGCTATGATATATATTTTTCAGTACATGATTATCCACCATCATAGACACATTAAAAAATATCATTATCTCCTCACACAATATTATATGAACACAAACATGAAGGAAAAAATAGAATCACCACATCTAGGATATCATCCAAATGGTGGATACCTGCTATATATTATGCTATCATAGTTAAGACCTATAGATAAGAAAATATATCTATCTTGATCTATTCTAGGAGACCATGAAACATAGATGTCGATGTTTGAGACTCTAATTCATGGGACTCTATAACATTCAGATGAATATCTATAGTGAGTTCCACCAGCTTCCACTCATCATAAGACTCTGGAACCATCTCTATCTATGTTTTCCATTAATGGAATTGAAAATGACATTTCCCTTTCTGGGACTATAGTTCAAATCAATGTTGAAATATTAAAGATACTCAACTGAACTCCTCTGTTGAAGGTTCAGGTCTGTCTATGAAAAAGGACTAGAGGATCATGTAGTCCATGGACACAATAAACCTATCACATAATTGATAGTACTTCCAAAATTTCAATGTGTATACCATATTAGTTCACATCATATAATTAGTGGGGTAGGGATTCTCATGAAACCTCAAATAGTATCAAAATATATCTATTTGATCCTCCTACATCATACCGAATATGGCTCTAACTCATGATACAGTTTAATACATGGTATAATCCTTACCCGTCACATGAATGGTGATTGTTGGTCATGATGTAATATTTCTATAGAACTATCAAAAATTCTTCTAATAAGAATCTATCTAGAGATACTTCACATACTTCATGGAAAACATGGACATTTGTGCTACATGATTGGATTATTCTAGGATAAAATCCTAGTAATAGCAGGATATACTTAACATATCGTAATGTCAATGAAATTCAAGGGCCATTCCCAAAATAAAATAATCTCATATTATCTACGTATATAAAAACACTCAAACATGATATAATGTGACCCAATAAGTTTACTTTGTTAATATAAAAGATGCATTTAAAAAAAATTGTGTATAATAGATGAATAGTCGATTTAATTAATATATCATTAAGATGTTTAAAATGATCATCTTTGGATTGGGAGTAATCCACTTTTTTGTTGGAAACCTCCACAAACTAATTGGGTAATAGATGGTTGATTTGATTCATCAGGTCTACTAACACTGCCAGTGTGTTTGTTAGACCAAAGGTAATTACCAAAAACATGTACTATCCACATAGGTTCCTAAAATTAGTCCATGTTGTTTCTAATGGTATCACCCTCAACTGAGGTTACACTGACTTAAGGTTGTTATTAGAGAGGATTTAGGTACCTCTTAGTTAATAGAATAGATCATCGATTCTTGGAAGGGGATATTGGTTCTTATCTATCATGTTTTTTAGTCTCTCATAATCCCTACATAGTCATAATGTTTAATTATCATTTTTGATGAAAATTATGAGTGATCTCAATGGTAAATTATTAGTCTATATGAATCCATTTACCATCATATATTTTAAATGTACTTTCTACTAAATAAAATTCATTAGTGTTATCTTGTAAGGTGGTATAGAGAATAGCTTAGATCCTAGAACTAACTATTTTTCAAACTCATTCATTTTATCTGGTGGAAATATGGTGATATTTTTGGGGAAGACAAATCGAAAAAGGTCCATTATTGGAGGAAAAGTGTCTTTTACAACTAACCATCATTTAGAAATTGGCTCACTATCTAAGCTATGAGACAATACAATATCTATTGAATTGTTTCTTTAAAATATTATTAATGATCTTAGATGTTTCATTTATTTCTTTGTTTTTTTACATCTATTTTTTTATTAATTGTAAATCAATGTTAAAATGTGTCTTTTATTTGTTAAATATTGATTTGTTTTCTATTGGTTGTTTAAACATTAAATTTACGAATATCCACTTTAAATATGTATTTTTTTTTAAAATAAATATTTATTTATTTGAAATTTTTTTATGATATTTACTTTTAAATTTTAACTTTTAGTGGTTTCTTTTTTTATATATTACTTTTCTTAAATTTTACCTTTTTATTTGTTCAATTCTGTTAATTTATAATTAATGTTTTTTTATTTTAATTTCTAATGCTTTCATTTTTTATTTTATCTACATAAAATTTAATTTAAAGAGTTAAACTAATTTCTATTTCTTATAAATATTTATTTTTAAAAGGTATGTAATTTTATTATTTTATTTATTTTATCGCTGGGCATAAATTCAGTGTGTATGCAATTTTAGTTCACAACATATAATAAATAATTTGAAGAAGTAGAAAACACTCACATAGTCATAAAATTACAATTGGATATATATGGGAATCTGAAAGGATAAATGCTATCCACAAATTAGAATTATATTAAGACCACACATACAAATTTAAAATGGTAATAATGTACCAAATTTTTACTACTCATTTCACATACCCAAATCCAAACCCATGGAAATCAATACCACATATACATTTATTTGTGTACATCAATACCACATACTAAATTCTCCCCTATATCGAAAGAGAAGAACTAGAGCTCTCAACTTAAACAGCATTCAATAAAACTGAATCATTAAATACAATATTGAGGGATCGAAGTCTGATTGAACACTATATTGGAACTATTAATACTAGAGGTTTTGACAATTAGGTGTGTACTGAATTGAATTAATTTCTCTACTCAAGAATGAACGATAAAGATGTTATTGACCCATCACAATAGTGATATTGGTGTTTTCAATTGAAAAGAATTAAAAATGAACATCAACTAGAGATGATCCAGGTAACTATTGCTTTTGATTAAAGCATCAAATCCAATCTTGTGAGAGGATGATGTCGGGACTATGACCATCAAAACCTGAAAAAATTATTATGGTTAATTTCTCACTTTTGGGTTGCATTTCCAATACAGTATGAAGATGATTCAAATTTTCCAAAATGTGTTCAGGAATTTGAGTATGATTTTAAACACATAGGTTAATTTATGAGAGGATAATATCTATTTTTTATGTATATTATCCTTCTTGTTGGAATAAATTAGGATTGTGAGGTCATTGTTCATACAATTTCATGGGGGGAACTCATGAAGGAGAGGCATTGTTATTTGTATGAATTAATTTCTATTAAAATATCTCTATATGTTTGAATGCAGTGGTTCTATCATGCATGCGTGATTTCGGGGTTTGATTTTTTTGGAATATCAAACCTAGTTAAGTGAATTGAATTGAAATACATTTAAAAAAATGTTAAAATTCATCTCTCAAAGGGATGAGAAATATAATGTGTTAAAAATTGAGATTGTGTTTCTTGAATTAATCAAATTTGATAAAAATTCCGAAGAATAAAAGATAATAGAGTTAGAGGATGTCATTAGTTTAGTACAGAATCAAATGAAATATAATTTCCAATATCACATGATAGTTTAACATTATATAAATATATAATAATCGTTTTTAATGTTTGATAAATCAATGATATCTAGGAACTAATTGGATTATTATTAACAATTGAATTTGTTTTTAAAAGGTTTTGATGATTATTCATGATTGAGTTGAATCTTTCATAGTTATTATAGTCAACATTCAGTTAGAGGAGAATGGCTACAACCATAGGAGTTGCACCAGGATAAGATGAACACTAACATCAGAGTGTCCTTTGTGGATAATACTTTTCTTGTTAATTTTGTAAATGTTTTCTATGTTTTTTATTAAATAATTTCTCAATATATAGTTTAGAGGATGAATAACTCTCATTCTATATTCATTTCTCTTGACAACCACTCTCTCTCTTCTTTCCTACCTCTCTTATTATATAACATTATTAAAAAATATTGTGTTATTTGTTTTATCTCTCTCTTCAGTACATGATAATATATGTATAAAAATTGAGGACTAACTGGATGATGTAGCTCTAGGAGGCGATCCTTTGATATTTCTTGGATAATGAAAATGAAATTGGTCAATGTATTCAACTTCACTCATAGAATTCATTTTTGTTAATAATAGAGATGCGACAAAATTCTCGTTCATATGATATGTTTCATTTTATTAAAATTGTTGATTATTCTTCTTCAAATTTATAAATAATATAAAGAGATATTGTGTTATTTTTTTGATCATGTGATGATCTGATTTCATGGACGAAATTTTGTTAAAAGGTGATTTGAACTTGGGAATCATTTCATAGTGAGCAGGACTATCATGTACTAGAAAACATTCCATTACTGTGTGGTCACATTTTAATGAGAACGATGTATATGTGTTGAGAAATTGAACATGATCTGTATGAAGTTGAGTGTATATGAATTAATTATGAATTAGATTAGTGAAATTTAGTAGAAGATAGAATCATTTAAAAGCTGGTTCTATTCTATCGTACATTATTTTTTTGTCATTAAATTTAAATTATTCACTAAATTTTATTTTATTTTTCATATATATTCATTATTTCATGTTCAATGGTTTTATTTCATTGAATATGAAAATAAAAAATGATTTTATAAGTATCATTAGGATACTCAGAGTTCCACCTTGAAATTGACCCAATGGATAACCACTATGATATATCTAGAGTAATATAAATGTATATTTTATATTTTAAATGATGGAAAATAAAAAAGTTGAACAATATCAGGGCAAGAGGTATGTTTTAGTGATTATTTTATTTTATTTAAATTTCACTTATTTAAATACAGATGGACATAAAAATTCATGAATACATATCACTATTTGAAACCCATGAGGTGTAGGTACACAGTCAAGCCTTGTTATAAAAAACATTGGAATAATCATACAGGTACTATAGAACCTACAATACTAGATTTGGTAACTCATGAAAAGCTTCATAATTTTTATAAAACTATCATCTTGGATATAGATGACTAAATAAACATGGTTTTAGTCAAGAAACTGTCTGATGATCTGTAGGTTCATTCTTGTAAACATGACATACTCAAGGATGGAAAATAGGGATTGAATGATTCACAAATTGAGACATTTTTTGATGGAGTCAATGAGGTGGAACCTACTAAATTAATGTATGGTGGATATCATTAGGAATCTTAATCAAATAACAATTTACATTGTAATAATTGTTTGTGTACTCAATTATTTGATGGTTTTCCCATTGATAAACCAATAATATGAGTTAGAGACACCCTTTGGTTTCCTATTTTTGATAACATAATTATTGTGGTACGATTTGAAGAGTGGATCGAGGAGGTTAAATGAGTCAATCATGACCCAAACCCATGAACACTGTGATTCATTGGAGAATATCTAGTGGTTTGGATTTCATTGAGATGACCACTTTATGGAAGATGACATTTTTTATTTTATAATTTATTTAGATGTTCCTACTATGGAATATGTCTTGACATAGGTAGATTTTAAATATTAATATATACTTTTTTACTTCCTTGTGTGTTCAAAAGGCACGAAACATACACATATAGTGAAAATTTTAGGGCTCTGAAAACACATGAAAAATTGAATTTTTGGGATGACAAATAAAATTTTTAGGACAAAGCTACTGTAGTAAATATTTAATAAGAAGAGTTCAATCAACAAGTATTTTTTATAATTTTTCATTACAATTTTTTGAGTAATTAAATTTTTAAATGAGTTAATATGATTTCCTTATTAAGGATAGATTGGATTTTTTTCTGTAAATATTTTTAAACTATCTCTATTATATTCATTTCAATTAATTAAAATAATTCAATAAAAAGAGATGGTTGTGAAATAATTTAACATTGATAAAGAGTTATTTAAACCTGATGATTTCGTTACTTGTTCTAGGGACTAGTACGTAATGGAAAATATTGGAAGGATCTCCATGTTGTGGTTTCAAAGAATGAAACCAATTCGACCAAGTGATATAGGATGAATCGTGTAACAGAAAAAAGTTTTATCATTGAATATTACATTCTTATAATTATGTTATATATTATAAACTCATATATAAAACTATAGAAGCTTCATAAATGATGAATGGATGAAATAATAAGAATTTATAGAAGTTAAGGAACCTTTACCAATAAAATAGTAACATGACCTTTCGAAGAGTAATATAATTGTTATGAATAGTAAATTGTTCAATTTAATAGTAACCACACCAGTGGTAGTGTAAATAAAATTTATCCTTCTTATAAGTGACAATATGATAAAATTATCTAATATTATAAGTAAATAAATATTTTAAAAATTATTAATTATGTGTTGGTATTTTTATAAGTCATAAATAATTAATTATAATTGTATGAATTATTAAATAAAATAAAGGGAAATATATATTCATAAAATAATTTATTTTTTTGATGTCTTATGATTATAAGATAATCTTATGAGAACTTAAAAAATATTCCAACACATTAGAACAACAGTTTAAATGCAAAAATTTGTATTTCCCACGAAAATATTGTTTTAAATAAAACAAATTAATCTTATAATAAAAAATATTATTTTCTAAAAATGGAGTTCAATTTGTAAATATACACACTAAAAAATTGTTGGAGTGATTTCTTCGTATTTTTCAAAAATAGATGAATTTTTGGGGAATAGTGAAATATAGTAATTTATAGTATATGTAAACAAATTATTTTTTGAGTCATGATTGAGTAATGGGGATTTAGGTGACCATTTTTTTTCAATTATCATGAACACAATACTGTATTGTGTCTCAATAATCAACACTGGGTCTTCTATTGAGTAAAAAAATGGAATAAAATAATGAGAAAACACACCCACAACTGCTATAAATACCACCCATCAACAAGTCATCTCTTCACACCTCTCAAGACTTGATCCTTGAATATTTTCAACCCAATACTCATCCCAATCTACTCTCCCACATCCAAGATCCTTTTTTCTTATCCAAATATGAAAACATATCCCTTAAAATGGTTGTAAAGAAGAAGGAATCAATAGTTAAAAACCTCTTCCATTGGCTTTCAATTTTTTTCATGTTCCTTTCTTTTCATCTGTAATTCTAAAATACCCTTTTCCAATTGTCATTAAAACTACATTATCTCGTATATGCTTTAATTTTATATTATTTATAGAAATATACATCATCCAATCTTCTATCCTCCCTCTTTAATCTATGATTCAAAACATGACATGTGAGGTGCTTATTTACCAACTTCGTTGAGGATGTTAATTCATCTTTCAATTTCACCGTAATGTATGGTCATGAAACCAATTTATAGTTTAACATAGAGTATATTATATTTATTATATATTATTTTTTTATGTAATCATTTTTTAAACATGATACTAGTTTATAAAATCAAATGAGTTCATTGTGAACAAAACATGTTAAATCAATCTAAATGATTATTATTAATGATTAATCTAATGAATAATCATAACCTCAAAAAAATTGTAATTTAATATTTTATATTTTTTCTAGAAACATATATTTTTTTTGGAAAACAATCCTTATTCTACCAGATTTTCAATACACATATACAAGTACTCCATCATAAAAATCAAGGAAACTCACACTTCTGAGGAGTGAAATTTAATTTCACAACCAATAAAAAGGGATATAAAGAACATAGTAAACTTTTAATATATTAAAATAAATAATAAGTGGTTTTGTAATTAATAATTGATGAAACTAATTTTATTATTCAGGACATTAAGATTTGGTTCAAGAATCATCATGGACATTTGTCAAAGGATTCTACCTGAACCTCTGTTATTATTTTCGGTTAATTTTCCTCTCTTTTTACCAAATTGAAATACTATTATATTTTTATGTAAATATTATTAGTTATTTTTATACATTCCAAAATTTTATGTAAAGATCTGTTCATCCTTATTTTCTGGGATAAACATTTTTTAAATGATTCCCTTTTCAATTCTTCCGGATACGTAAGCCTGATTTAAAGAGAATTTCTTGAATTATAGCCATCTTAAAGTTTGATCTATAATATATTTTATTCCATAATAAATTTTTTTATAAAATCGATCATTTTATCATGGAAAAATGCACTTGTTTCAATTCATGTTATATAAAAACAATTATTCCATTTCCATTTTAAAAAAACTTCAATGATTTCCCTTTCGTCATTCTAAAATTTGTTATTTAAATAGTTTTTTAAACACACTTTTCAATTTAGTTTGACATCAATTATCTTGATATATGAATATATTTATTTATAAAATTCCATGTATGATTTAATTTCTTACTTTCAGGGACACATTTATTATATTCTCATTTATTATTCATTGACATTATTATGATACCCAATTTATTCCATGGGTAACCCTTATGTTAGTGTTTGATTACTAAGGTATTATTATTTATGTATAAATAATATTAATGAACATGATGTTATAGGGTCACCCAGATTGATCTCCAATGCATTGGGTAGTGTTTAGTCTCATGAGACGTTATGTGCAATGGTCTTATTTGTAGCTTTGATTCGTGTTCCTCTATGTGCGACGAGTTTTGGCTCATGATCCTCTATATTCAACAAGCCTCAACTCATGTTAAATTCAGGTTTTATGTTTTGACCTCATTACAATGAGTCAATGATTTTATAATCCCATGTTATGATTCATTATGTTCCATGCCTCTTTATATTATTTTTTATGCCTTATAACCTATGTGATAAGATTTATTTTAATTTTTATTACATTAATGTGTTTTTAGATCATCTCGTTGTTCAGGTTATCCCCAGGTTATCATATGCATATTTATGGTCGTAAAGAATGTTATGAGTTAATAATTGTTGTTATGGGATTAAATGTTCTCTTTAGTCCAATATTTTCAGTTTTATGTACCTAGTCTTCGAAGACAATATACCTTATGATCCTTAGCTTGTAATTTGAAGTTTAATTATGAATATAATCATTTAATGGTATGTGTAAATGTATAGGGTCATTATAGTTGGTATCATATGAATTTTTTATAAAATTATTGTATACAAGGAATATGTCACATTTGTATGAACCATATAGAAAAGACTACGTATGATAAAACATACATCAATTTGGGTATGTATGGAATGAGTGGTTTATCAAGACAATTCATCACTCTATAGATACCACAAGTGGAATTGTATATTATAGAGATATACCTATGAGTGAACACTCTAACAAGTTTCTCCGAGCCAAACATGGTGTAACTGGGTACATGAAAACACACATTATTGTGCACCTAGTTTGACAATCGTTGGGTATATGATTTGGTAAATTCAAAATAATATTATAAACTATTATTTTGGGAGAAAATAAAATTCCAAAAATAGTATATGTTAAGAAACATGTCATGGATAAACTATAATGAAACCTTGAAAATCAATAGTTAGGAAAAACATTACCAATTGATTTTATCCTATTATGATTAAATTTTATTTTTGATACTTATTAGTTATGTATTCAAACTTTCTGATTTTACATTATTTTTACTAGATAATGGTGGGAAATAGAAGAACACATGCCAACAATCAATGTTATTGGGAATGTGATGACTCGCCTAATAAAATTCAAAATATTATGGGAATGGGTGGTAAAACATTATGATTGTTATTTCTCAACAAACTAAAGTTATGAATAATAACTTTAATCACATGGAAAACCCTCCTCCAAGTAAAGATTATCTATGCATCGAGTTCTTCATGTGGCAAAGACCTCCCATGATTAGTGGATATTATAATTATCTCTGAAAATAATAGTTGATTAAATGTATTTTAAATATATTCTATATCCTCTAGTGCTTAGAAGAAGAGAAATTATTGCTTGTTTTCTATCATTTTAGTAGGAAATTTGATCAGTGGAGGACACTGATCAAAAATATGATGTCCAAGGAGGAAATTGATTCCATTGATTAAGAGGTATTGATGAAAATTATTTTCAATAAACATTTTCATTGAACCATTCATCACAAGATGAATATAGATTTCCCCTGACATAATTAAAAGGAAGATGATTCTATTGTTGTGTATGAATAACACTTTACCAGGCTTGTAAGATTCACCTATATATTTTCCATGATTGCTGAAATAAATTTAGATAACCTCTTTTGCAGCAAAAAGTCAATCCTAGGAAAAGAATAGAAAATTAGATACTTGAATAGTTATGATGATATTGTTTATTTTTCCCTTAAGGATGAAATTCAAATTGAATAATATCAATGGTCTCAGGGGAATGGTGACAGGATGCAGAAATAGAGTCTAATATGGATGGATCAACTAATAAATCCCATGATTGGAAAATGACTAAACATCCCACATGTCGAAATTACGGGAAGTGGCTTCATGAGAAATATCTAAAGGGGACTAGGAAATGCTTTATATTTGAATGTATGGTGAAAATGGATAAGAACAAAAAGATGTATATGAAGAACCCCACCAATGTGGATGAAGATAGAAAGTTTCATATCAGTTATTATCTAGTAGTATCATATTTCATCTACAAGAAACATGTGCATTTTTCACACCAAGTCCTAATGCCGAGGGATGTCAGAGGCAATCAATAATAGTATCCATAGCATATAGTAAGATATTATTCAATCAATACTATTAATGTGGAGACTAACAGTGATGTGGTGATATGAACATTGGTTATTCATTCAAGTATATTGAACATACTATTTGATTCAGGTTGTATACATTCTTTCCCATCATTCATGTTTAGTAAAAATAATCAGACACCCCTAAATATTATTAGGATGAGTTATCTTTTAAATTAGACAATTGTGAAGTTATTATATATAACATACATAACTCCTCAAATGTTAATTTTTGTCGGAATAACCTCTAAGAAAATATTGTCATAATCTTTTTGGTATAGTTTGATTCTATTTGAGGCATGGATTGGATATATTTATACAAAGAAAAGATAACCTATTTGGAAAGGGAGATCACTCATCACATACCGAAGCACTCTAAAATTATTTAAAAGTTTAATATATAAGATGAATCTCTTTATTAATCATCATACGAAATGTGGATATTACTGCCTTATGATCTAGCATATCTCATTCAAATTTTATAGAAAAAGGGTATGATCATGCTCAAAGATATTCCCATAATGAGGTATTACACCAATGTATTCACCAAACAGTTCCTTGATCTTCCTGCTAACCAATAATTTGAGTTCATAACTTAACTTATTCCTATATCTCTACATATATCAAAGACACCTAATAGAATGGTACTTATTGAGCTAAAATAGTTGAATATGTAGTTGTAATAGAATCTGAGAAAGTGTTTTATACGCCTGAGTGCTTCCCCATGTGGTGAATATGTCCTCTACATGAAGAAGAAGAATTACATTGATTATCATGAGCCTAATAAAATTAGAATAAAAACTATTATACCCTACCATAGATAATTGACTTGTTCGATCTACAATGCAGTGTAGTTATTTCTCTAATGTGAAAATTCGGTCAGGATATCACCAGTTAATGCGTTGGAAGAAATATATTCCAAATAGAACATTTTGAATGAGGTATGGACACTATGAATTCATATTAACACCATTGGGAATCAATTATTCTCTAGAAATTTTTAGGGATTTAATTATCAGAGTCTTTATATATTACCTTCACAAATTTTTGGTTTTCCTTATTGATGATATTAATATATACACCAAGAGCATAGAGGAACATAAGGTGAAATAAAATAATATGATTAAGAAATTTCGAAGGGAGAAACATTATGAAAGGAACATGAAATTTGAGATGTGAATTTATGAAGTATGATTCACGGTACATATAATCCCAATAAATGGAATATCTGTGGACCCTTCCATGATAATAGGAATTGATGTGTGGCCCATGCCACTATCTTTAATAGAGATAAATAGATTTCTTGGTCTCTATTGGTCTTATCAATGATTTTTGAAGAACTTATAATGATTTCATGTATAACAACCAAGCCTACATGGAAGGGTGTGACATTTATTGGGACTCAAGAATGTGAGGAAATATTTAAAGGGCTCAAAAAGAGGATTATTATAGTTCTATTACTCACACTCATGATAGGTAGAAACCTATTTGTTGTGTACAATGATGCTTCAATGAAACTATTAAGATGTGTGCAGATGATTATTAATAAATTGATAGCCTATGATTCAAGTTAGTTAAAAATTCATGAGAAAATCTATCTTATGAATGATCTGGAGTTTAAATTTGTGATCTCTTCATTGAAAATATAGCGACATTATCACTATAGGGAGAAGTGAGAGAAATATACTGATCCAAATATTCTCAAATATATATTCAAAAATATAGAGCATAATATGTGTAAAAAATATAGTTATTGGTCATCAATTATTATGACCGCTTAATCAATTACAACCCCGGTAAGGTAAGGAAAATAATTTGGAAGATGATCCACGCAGAAAAAATCCTACATATTTATCAATATTGAGAATTGAGTAAGATATAATATTCTTATTCTTATAAAGGATGGACATGGGAATAGTTATAGAAAGAACCTCATGAATCCATTCTCAAATGATTTCCTAACCATCCCTTTTAAAGAAAATAAAGGATGATTAAAGAAAAGATGTGAAAATTTAGAAAATGGGGGAAGCTATTTGAAATGGGGAATCCTTCGAGTTCAAAATTGGTGAGGATGGAGTCGTGAGATTTGAATCATGAATAGGTGTACACTATAATCCATATATAATGAGATTTCCTCTGAATAAATCATATATCTCAACCTTCTTTATTCACCTAGGGAGTACAATGTTGTATCAAGATCTCTAGAAGATCTTTTGTTGGGACAATATGAAAAAGGATATTATGGAATACACATCAATGTTCCCAGTATGTAAGAAAGTGAAGGCTGAAAAATAGTCAAAAATGATGATGCAACCTTTACCCATACCAACGTGGAAATGTGAAAACATTAACGTGGGAATTTTCACGAGACATACAATTACATCTCTAAGAAATAATATATTTTTATTATTTTGAATCATCTTAAAAATAATTCTAAACTTTCTCACAATCTGAGAAGAATTTTTTCTTGATTAACATACATGGATATACCTCAAATAAGTGGAATTGTTTCATGGAGTTCCACTATCAGTTATATCTGATCGATATCTGAGGTTCACCTCCTAGTGTTGTAAAATTCCCCAACATGCTCTAAGAACTTAGCTAAACTTCATCATGGAATATAATCTTCAATTTAATGGTCATTATAAACCAAATATTTAGATATAAGAAAACTTTTGAGAGCATGATCTGTGAAAATAAATAGAGCATGACACTATCATCTACCACTGGTAGAATGCTCCTATAACAGTAGTTTCCACTAGTGCATCCAAATGGGTCCATATGAATCCCTTTTTGTGAATAGGTGCATAATCCCCATCATGTTTGTAATAGGTAAGTGAAATTAATCAACTAAGACCTGAATTGGTTAAAGAAATGGATGAGAAAGTGAAAACCATTCAGATACACATCCAAGAAGCCGAAATTTGACTGAAGAGTTATGCAGACAATCACCAACCAGACCTCAAGATTATTGTTGGGGACATGATATTCATAAAGAAATATCTGTGGAATAGGATGATGAGATTCACGAATAATGTGAATCAATGTTCTAGGTACATCCGCCTCTTCGATATCCTTGATCATGTAAGATATATGACTTATCGTATATAACTTCAACCAACCGTGTCTCTACTATATGACATATTCAACATTTTTATCATATATAAGTACATAATGGGTCAATATATTATTGAAGAATCATAAAATTACCCAATAATTTCATAGAACCTGCTAAAAATCAAAATACCAAAATATGGATTCTTTTTTATTATACACATATAGAAGCTGATGCTTATAATCCTTGAAATTTTTTATTAATATTATTTAAAAAGAAAGATTAATAAATTATATTTTATTATGTTTGATTCTAATATTGAATGTTGAAATGTTTGTATATAATAAACTGTGTACTTGGTATGATTCAGTCTTTCTAATAATATAGTTTCTTTAATCTTATAAACAAAAGGAATAGACTCTTTTATAGATTCATAAGTCAAATAAGTATTATGTATGCACCTTATTATAAGCTTTGATTTTTAATTATTGTTTTAATTTAAGTATATAAACTAAAATATAGACTATAAGAAAATATAATGAAAATAATAACATTGTATAATATAGAAAAATTGGGTGATAAAAAGGTTATTTAAAACCACAATATTCATTATTATTCCAAAATTAATGTCTTGAAATCATTATTAAAATCATATAAAATAGAAGAATAATTTTTTTATAGAATAATTCAAATTCTATAAAATATGATGAATTATTAAATCTAACATACCACATTCATTGAAATGATGTTTACATCAAGAAAATCTATATAATCATAGCACACTTTATAAATGAATTAAAGAAGGAAAAACAATTAAGAATGGATTTTACTAGGAAAAAATTATAATAAAGATGAAGAAAATTATAGAAATTCTTAGTCCCTTTTAGATTTATAATACTGTATATTGTATAAGGATATAAGAATTAAAATAAATATGATTTAATATAAATTAATTTTACATCACACAATCAATATGAGCGTACAAAACATGATAAATAAATTAAAAGAGAAGAATACATAACAATGCCTAAAGTTATATGAAGAATTTTGATATAATATTCAATATAATTCATCAAATTTTCAGTAATCATCTACATTAAGTGGTAATTATTCATATAACATATGAAAAAAAAAAATATTATGAAAAAAATTGATAGCTCTCATTAGATTTATAGTTGATTCCATTTCATTATTATTTAAATAATGAATAATATTTCAGGATAAAAGTCAATAACTGTCGACTATATATCTATAAAATATATATAATGTATAAAATAACTTGAAATAAAAAAAATAATATTATTTATGATAGTTTTCCAGAAAACCCATTCTATCAATATGCACCCCATGTTTAAGAAAAGAATTATTTGATAAAACATTAACCAACCACCACAAATGTGCATTGAAAATTTAAAATATGTATGGAAAATCCTCTACCATGACACCCTATTAATTGTATTCAATATTAGAACTAAAAAATGTTAATGAACATGTCCCATAAGATTTTATAACATTCCCATCATATTCAAAAACATCATCCATTTTCCATTCATATTCAGAATGACAATGATCCATCACTAGATGAATAAATTGTTTTTAAATATGTGGATGACGTGTATAATTATCTAAGAAAATACAAATCAGAAAAATGGTTTATTTCTTCGTAACATTTTTATATAATAATGATAAAATGGAAAAGAATCCGATTTAATAAAATCCCTCTTTATATGATCAAATAGATACTAAATACAAATTTGAGGGACATATTGAATTAATATATTGGGTGACCAATTAAATAATAGAGAGGGAAAATAAATAATAATTGGAAAGGATTCAAGTGAAACAAATTCACGTATAGATAAATAATTATTGGAATATAGTTACCTACATGATCAATGGTAATAGTATGCACTAATACCCTATTCGTTAACATGTAACTGCATGAACAATGAAAGGGGATACGTATGAAAAAAGGTATATAAATTAATGAAGTTTAAAAATGCACCTATTTTGTTTTGTGTGAATTGTGTTGAAATCACATGTACACATAAAAGAAAAAGTACTTTTATGATATGTATTATATATAAAAGAGTTAATGTTTATTAAAATAGTGTATGAACCAACTGTACCATGCACATAAATTATAGTAAATAAACATTTTTATATAAATAAAAATTATAGCTAGTTAACTTTTTACACATAAAATATAAATTTTTTGTACTGTAGAAACATAAATTATATTTAATCTACTATATAAATAAGAAAAAATAGTTTTATAAAAAAAATAGTTTTTATGAATTGTAATAGACAATAAAAATATAATTAATCAACTATTTTTTATATAAAAAATTACAGTTACTCGAATATATACACAGAAATTCAAATTATTTTTTAATTTACCCAAAGAAATTATTTCTAATTATTTTTATATAGAGAAATTAGAGTTTCATAAAAACATGTTTAAATCAATTATACTATAAGTGATTTAATTTACTAGTAAAAATAGAAACACATGATTAAAGTAGTCATTGTGTATGTGTTTACAATATAGATCAGGTGATCTAATGATATTGAGACTGAAAAGGTTTTAGAAGTATGAGGATCTAAGATTAAGAAAATAATAATGCCATTCCTAGATTAAAAAATATCTACAAACATGAATAAAAAATTAGACAATGAATGAATTAGATTGGGAACTATAAAACTAATTTTATTTTAGGAATGGAGTTACTCATATAACATGTTTATGTTCTCTTTGGGTGAAAATATATCCTTTAATCATCATTATTATCAAGAAAAATGTTTATGAAAATCTATAAGATAGATTCATCAAATTACAACATAGTAGAATGAAAAATAAGGTAAAACCATTAGGAGAATTATTATGTATTAAAACAAATGATGAATAAGAAAGAAGCCCATTATTTGAAATAAATAATTATAAGCACGCACCAAGAACACAACATAACAGTGAACCTAAAATTTAATCACATCACAATAAGTAAATAAAACCCGAAAAATTCAATATAATAGTGAAACATCATTTTCAACACATCACATTATATAAAAAAACAAGAAAAACACATATTCCACCAATTGACTAAAAATAAAATCCTAATTAAAAAAATATTTAACATGGGAGACTTGCAATGAATAAATTATATGGAGTTTCTATATATAATCACCTGTAAAATATGGCATATAAGCTTTTTTTAATGATTTTTATTGAAAATTTAATAAAAATATTTCATGTCGTGGGAATCATATTTGAAATATAAATAATCTAATTAATATAATTTAAAATGATATTTTTTGTGGTTGTAAATTACAATGATATAACTTAATTGGAAATATAAATTTCCACCCTAATAAAAAATACACAACAAAATAATTTATCTAAGATATAAATTACTATATAATAAATTTAAATATATATTTCCAAGTAAATCTCACTCATAGATAATCTAGGCTTATAAAGACACAATTAACAAATTATACTTCTTAATATTTTTTTGATTTGAAACAATCTCATTCCTAAGCCATTTATCTAAAAAATTATATATTTTATAAATTTTATCATGTGAATCAGCAACCCATGCTATGTAACTGATGAGAAATAAATCGTCGTTCACATTATGAATGACATTGGTTCATATCTATAATTTTTTATATTTCTTACCAATAAATATTGGTTTATATCTAGACTGTAAACTTGATTTTATAGGTTAATAGTAAATTAGAATTTTTATAGTAAAATAATACTAAATTCAGTGGCATCACTGGTGAAATAATTATGTAAATTTATTATTTTTATAATTTTTCTATTTAATTAAATTAATAATTAATTTTCAATTTTAATTTGTTAGTAATGTGGTCAAATTCATCACTATTACATTAATATTATATTCTATTACACGAAGCATTCCAAACCGTTGAATATTATCAAGTAAAGTTAAAAAGATATTGAAAAAATCAAGCATATTATTACATAAATAATCTCATTAGAATAAATTGGAAATTAACTATGAAATAACATTATAAATGTGATAACATTTTGGAATATGAATATTTAAATATTTATATAAATTTTAGGAGTTTTTGTACTGGTATGTTGAAGGAATAGATGAATTGAAAGTCATCTTTATAGAATCATGAAAAAATAAACACTTTTATAACCATATTATTCTCATAATGCATTTTTTATGTTATCCCCAAGTCTAATTAAATAACAAAAATTCAATGGATTTAATGAAGGATCTCATATAGGAAAAATAGAATACAATTCCACCGATAATAAGATTAGGTTTGGGAAATAGTATTCTTCAAAAATAACATGAATTACATTGAAAGAAAAAATTCAATATATTCATGATGAAAATGGAAATAAAATTTCAAACTGACCAATTATGATGTATACACTGGTGATCCAAAAATACATCAAAATATAACGAACTATATGTTATAAAATAATAATCTTAAAATAATATACAGAATTAAAAACTTGACCAGATGTATGAAAACATCAATGAAATTATCATCAAGAAAAACATTCATTAAATGAATTTGAGATATTAATTCAAAATATCCTATCCTATTAAAAACAATGTAAAAAAATAAAATATTTAGCAATATAAAAACAATAGTTTAAAATGGTTGATGAGTAATTTAAAAATATGCAATTTAAATAATCAGAAATTCACACACAAAAATAATTAATATAATAAAGAAAATAAAGGTGTCGAAAGTGAAAGAAGGCCATTCAAATTCACAAAATTTTACCCCTGACCAATGTATATTGTGGCACATAATCTTCCATATTTGAATATTTTAAAAATATTATTATATAATGTATGTTTAATTAAATTTTTTTTAAGAATATTTGGGAAGAAAAAAATTTACCATTATAGTGGATAATATGTTTACATGAATAAAAATATATTAAAATAGAATACATTTTTTGGAAGAAGTTTTCCTCCATGTGAGATTAAAGAAGCTATTAAAAACCAAAATAATAAGATTAGGTTTGGTTTCACGAGTTCAATTGGGTTTGATAAAACTCAAAACGATAATGAAGATGATGGTACATATAAATCCATGGATAAATGATGTAATATATGGTAACTGATTTAAATGTAAGATTATTGTTGGGTTCAGTTATTACAAGGGAATGGTATTACATGGCCACCAAATAGAACATGAATAAATAAGATACAAATCAATAATATAGAACCCATTAGCCTATTTTAATGAAATAAAATATCAATATTAATATAAAATATAAAATACATTTACCAACGGTAATATAAATATGTATATGGTATAATATCTTGATAAATTATGATCATTTGATTCAAATTTTTTGATGTGGGTGCTGCTATTCATGAGGGAGGATATACAGGATGAAAAAAAAGTTGATGTTGAATATGGGGGGCCCATAATCATGGTAGGGTTTTGTGAGGATGGATATTTTACCACACATGGAGTGGGTGGTGGAATCCTAAAGTGGGATAAATGGTATAATAGGGAGCTAGAGGGGGATTGAGAAATAAATAGGACTCAGGGGTGGATACCTAGGTGGAGGAGGAGGCATTGATGAATATTGAGAATTGGGAAGAGGATCTGACCGAGTATAAGTACGAGATGATGGCAGAAGAGATGAATGATAAGGATATAAATGGATATGGTATTGAAGATTGGATACTTATATGTGATTTTGGGGAGAATAGTTTGGGGTTTAGGAAGTTTGGGTTTAGAGGTTGAGGGTTGGTAGGAATTTAGTAGGTGTTATTGGAAAGGTGAGAGTGACAAACACATATGAGAGGTATTGTGTAGAGGGGCCATGTGTACAATATTGGACACCCTATAATATACATATTATATGTTTTTTCACATATATTATTTCATATAAACTGTCAATTTAAAGATAAATGGATTTTTATATTCATTAATTATAATGATTTTTCAATTGGATGTATAAATTTTGAAATTAGGAATTTATTATTTAAATGTTTATTTTTTATTAAAATTTTAAATTTTTTAATTACTTTTACACTTTTACTTTAAAATTTGTTTTCATATATTTATTTTTAATATTATTTTATTCGAAGATATAATTCATTTTTAACTTTTGATTATTATGTTTCACACAATTTATAAATTATCTAATATTTATTTAATTTCCAATTATTTCATTTTTTTTTTGTATTTTAATTTAAATTTATAGTGTTAAAATGTTTTGTTTCACTTGTATTTATTTATTATATTTAATTTTTTTTTTTTACATATTTTAGTGTTGGCAATACATTTAGTATGTAAGGCACATTGTCTCTCTATGAAAGATACATTAATTTATAACAAAATAATTCACCCCCATAATCATAGAAAATCCAACATGTTGTATATGGTAATATGAAAGTAACATCTCTATCTATGTAGACAAATTCTACCGAGCCCATGTAACCAAATTTGAGATGGAATATGATATCCAATTTACACATCCCAAATCATGTACCCAAATCATAGAGCATGGGAATGAAAACCATGTATATATTTATTTGGGGATGTGAATATCTCATAGATTATTCTCTATTATAGTTGAATAGATTAAATTTATCCCTTTTGAGATACATTCAGGCCAAAAATGATGTATTTGATTGAATATCAAAGGATATTATGCTGAATGACCATGTATTTGGGATAGTTGATGCATATACATTCGAGAATGGGGTAATTTCTTAGTCAATTCATCCTCAAAACTCATGAATGGATGATAAATACAATATTGACTAATATCAACAAAGTTTTCTATTTTTTCCAACGATAAAGAAGAACATGAACCCAATATGTAGATATGATGAGTCGTTGAAGCTTGGTGTTGAGTTTTCAATAATGATTTTATGAAACATGATGTTGGGACTATGATGATTGAAATTCCATTATATTAGGTGGTATGGTTTTTTTACTAGATTAAATTCTTAAGACGATAAAAAAGGGATATCGAGTTTCCAAAATGAATTCAAGCAATTTCCAATGATGTTTAACATGGAAACCAATTTATGCGGGGATGAGATATTTATTTTCAATAATATTTATATTACTAGATGGTTGAATTTTGGGAAGAATTATCCTCATGTTTCCTATTTATATAGAAATAGTTATTGAGATAATGACATATTTTTTGTTCAATTTAATTCATATAAGATGCTCATGGTGTTTTTGGAGGGGAATAATCTATCACACATTTCTGATTTGGGGGATTGATTTCGGTGGAATTTAGAAACATCGTGAGTGTTGTGTTTTGATGAATTTGCATAAATGATGTACCTTCATTATGGAAAGTATGATCCTAATCATGGAATTAACTGTTTGATTTTATATAGAAATAGTATAATAATATATTCAGTTGGGAGAATCGATTCCAAATGAGAAGGGGGAAATCATAAGTGAAGTACGGAAGAAAAGTGAATACAATTGGAATTATATGATGAAAATATAATATATTGAAAATTTAAAAAATCATTGTTACTATGTAACTAATTGATGAAATCTGGGAAAGGGATCAGATGTTTTGGAAATATTAAATCTAGTATGAAATATTACTATATTCAATGCTTCTGAGCTAAATCATATATATTTCGGGAAACCCACATTTAGTTTGAAGTGTAAATCTACTGTTAAAAATGTTTACTTGGGCTAAGACCAAGGCTATCTTTTAATTATGCCACATGAAGTGTATTATTTTTTATTAAATTTGTTAATTGTTTCTACTATATTATTAATGTAAGTTGTTGACTAGTTTTTTTAGAGGATGACTACCGCTCATTCTGTATTTTTTCTTCTCAACTCATTATATTATTCTTCTCTACCTTCTCTATTCTATTTTTCCATTTTGTAAATAAAATATTATGCTTGTTGTTTTCTATTTATTTTGCATGGATTTTTTTCCCTCTACAAAGAGAGGAATATTTATCGACCCTAGATCTTAGTGGCTAATTGTTAATTATTTTTAGAGATTGAAAATACATTGGACTAATGTATTCTTCTTTGATCACATGAAACATAAATGGTGAAGTTGAGAGATGTGATGAAAATATTGTACAAACAATTACATTATTATTCTATTCCATTTATCTTTTTTAACTTATTATCAAGGAAAATCCGTACAGAATTTAATGGTAGGTTCCCTGATTTTTTTATCTTGTGATGATAACTTTTTTCACAAAATACATTTTTTGATTATATTATTTTATCTTTTGGGTCATTTCATAGCTAGGAAGAATATAATGTACTCAAAGGCATTCCCAGAATGTGTTTAAAATTTGTAATGAGAGAGAAGTGTTTGTGTTGGTAAATTAATGATAACTAGAATTAGGTTGAGCGAGATGAATTAATTCTCAATTAGATCCCTATTAGATATTCGAAGAGGAAATAATTTTTGTGTTGGTTTTTTTTCTTTCTTTTCTTCATTATTTTAATTTTATTCAAGTTTCTCTTCTTCATTTATATTTCATTACTTGTTTTTTTATCTTCACTATTAGTTTTTCATATTTATACTTTCAAAATTATCCACAGTTTTAAAATAAATTTTAAAATTCACTAGGATTAACACATTGTCTCCATCTGATTGACCTTTAGGTTTCTCACTGGTTTATTTATATTTTAATAAAAATTTATCAATGATAGCTAAAATGATATCATATCTACCCCATTAACCCTTGTGAATATTTCTACCCCTTATAGTGATTGTAAAGCCATTATCCATGGATACTGGTCAATATGATCCTACTATAGAACTAGAAAATCCATACAACGAATCAAATAAAACCTGGCCATCTACAACCCAAAAATCCTCACGAGGAAAAAGTTGCCACCTATTATAAGATAATACACCCTAAAATGTCTAATACTCTATAAAAATACACCAATTGATGTTTCTATAGTCAATAAAACATCTAATATCTCCACAACCATGCCTAATACATCAAAAAACATAGTAGATAAGATGGAATACAATGCTAATATATGAAAGAAAACACATTCTAGGGTGGATGATACTATTATTAAACTTATATATATAGAATATCCAGCAACAAGACTATAGAGAGTAGACTATATAGCATACCAATGACTGACGCATCTATCATGGGCTACATTATGATTCCCTTTTGACATTCCCTTAGGATGGTACTTCATCTCCTTCTTGAGAGTACCAAACCCCTACCTCGACATATGTTTCTAATAAAAATATAGATATTAGTTTATTAAGGGGTAGTTGACCCCTTCCAGGACTCTAGTTCATACCCTGATCCTTTCCCCCACATGAATGCAGAGGTTTCATAAAAAACTATAAAAACCTCATCAAGTTGCACTACGATAAAAAAGGAATTTAGCAACGTTTTTTTTCGTTTTGGGGCGGTTTAAACCGCCGATAAATCGATTGGCGGCGGTTTGGAAAAACCGCCCCGAAATCAAGCGTCGGGAAACTATTCGCGGCAGTTTTCAAAACCGTCGCAGAACGTTTCGCGGCGGTTTTTTAGCGGTGGTTTTTTTATTTTTTATTATTTATTTATTTATTATTTTTTTAATTTTAATTTTATATATTTATTTATATATTTATTTATTTATATATATATTTACTTATTTATTTATATATTTATTTATATATTTATTTATATATTTATTTTTCATATTTATTTATTTATTTTGCGTATTAATTAATTAATTTATTTTTTGTATTTATTTATATATTTATTTCGTATTTATTTATATATTTATTTTGTATTAATTTATTTATTTATTTCGTATTAATTTATTTATTTATTTTTCATATTTATTTATTAATTTATTTTATTTATTTTATTTATTTATTTATTTTATTTTATTTATTTTATTTATTTCATTTCGTATTTATTTTTTTATATGTTATTTCATATTTATTTATTTATTTATTTTTATTTCGTATTTATTTTATTTACTTTATTTATCCATGCATGCACATCTCATGCACATGCACATGCACATCCCATGCAATATAAAGAAATTCTGCGTTTGGTGAGATTTGAACCCCTAACCTCTTGCATATTTTCCAAAGACTTTACCACTCCAGCAAGCTCGCCATGTGGTTAATAAACAGAATTTAATATACTTATATATATTGATTGAAAAATCAAATAAGACCTAAATAATAGATATAAGCTCAATAATAATAAATAATAAATAATAAATAATAAATAATAAATAATAAAAAATGAATAATAAATAAGGAATAATAAATAAGGAATAATAAGTAAATATAAATAAAAAATACGAATTAAATATAAATAATAAATAAATAATAAATAATAAATAATAAATAATAAATAATAAATAATAAATAATAAATAATAAATAATAAATAATAAGAAATAAATAATCAATAATTAATAATCAATAATGAATAATAAATATTAAATAATAAAACATAAATAAATAATAAAAAATAAAAAATAAATATAAACAATAAATAATAAATGAATATAAATAATAAATAATAAATAATAAATAATAAATAATAAATAATAAATAATATATAAATATAAATAATAAATAATAAATAATAAATATAATTAATAAATAATAAAATATTAAATAAATATAAATAATAAATAAATATAAATAATAAATAAATATAAATAACAGACAATAAATAATAAATAATAAATAATAAATAATAAATAATAAATAATAAATAATAAATAATAAATAATAAATAATAAATAATAAATAATAACTAATAATTAATAAAGAAATATACATAATAAATAATAAATAAATAAATGTAAATAATAATAATAAATAAATATAAATAATAAATAAATATAAATAATATATAAATATAAATAATAAATAATAAATAAGAAATAACAAATAACAAATAACAAATAATAAATAATAAATAATAAATAATAAATAATAAATAATAAATAATAAATAATAAATAATAAATATTTAATAATAAATACATAATTGATATAAATAATAAATAATAAATAATATATAATATATAATATATAATAATTAATAAATAATAAATATTAAATATTAAATAAATAAATATAAATAATTCTTAATACTTAATAAATAAAAAATAAAAAATAAAAAATAAAAAATAAATATAAATAATAAATAATAAAAAATAACAAATAAATAAATAAATAAATATAAATAATAAAAAATAAATAAATATAAATAATAAAAAATAAATAAAAAATAAAAAATAAAAAATAAATATAAAAAATAAAAAATAAAAAATAAAAAATAAAAAATAAAAAATAAAAAATAAAAAATAAATAATAAATAATAAATAATAAATAATAAATATTAACTATTAAATAATAAATAATAACTAAAAAATAAAAAATAAAAAATAATAAATAAATATAAATAATAAATAATAAATAATAAATAATAAATAATAAATAATAAATAAAAAATAAAAAATAATAAATAAAAAATAATAAATATATATAAATAATAAATAATAAATAATAAATAAATATAAATAATAAATAAGAAAAAAATATATAATATAAATTATAAATAAATATAAATAATAAATAAATATAAATAATAATTAAATATAAATAATAATTAAATATAAATAATAGTTAAATATAAATAAGAAATAAGAAATAAATATAAATAATAACTAATAAATAAATATAAATAATAAATAATAAATAATAAATAATAAATAACAAATAAATATAAATAATAAATAATAAATAATAAATAATAAATAAATATAAATAATAAATAATAAATAATAAATAATAAATAATAAATAATAAATAATAAATAATAACTAAACATAAATAATAAATAAATATAAATAATAAATAATAAATAATAAAAAAAATAAAGAAAATAACTAGTTACAAATAATAGATAATAAATAAATTAAATATATTATAAATAATAAATAATAAAGGAAACACATGAAAAAGTATGAAAAGACGTGATAAGGGATGAAGAATAATAAAAACGCATGAAAAATGATGGATAAGTATATGAAGAATGAGGCATTAGAAAGAATGAGAATGCATGAAAACTCGTGACAACTCTGGAAAACTCCTTAATAATTCAACATAATCATCATAATAACCCGAAAAACCATTGATAAAGATAACAAGTCATGGAAACCCAAATAAACAGTAATAAATGAAGCTACCGTTAAAACCCGACAAAACGGTCATAAAGAGACAAAAACATTGGACTCACATTAATGGAGATAACTTATGATCCGAGAGTCCATTTTAGATCCGCGACGTGTCAAATCATTGATCCTGAAACGATATTTGACATGAAAGGTGAAAGATTCCAAATGGACAGGCAGATCAGTTGTTATGTCTATTTAAAAAAAACTGACGGGGAACGGGTGCTAGAAATGAGGCATTGAAAAACATAACAAACCAGATACCAACTAAAAATGTAATAACATATGACCTAAGAGTGCATGTGGGCACCGCGACCAGTAAAACTGAAGCTCATGGAACGAGCTATGATCTGGAAGGTGGAGGAGGCCGAACTGACACACGGATCAAAAGTAAGGTCTGTTTGAAGACAAGTTTGACGAGACACCGGTGATGGAAACGAGGTTTTGGAGGCCTTCGGAGGGGTTTTTGGGGTCAGAAAACACATTGTTGACTAGGTGCATAGCTCTCTTTGCTGGCTTCGATTTGATATGTGGTAGAGCCCAAACAGACACCCAGAGCAAATGTTATGGCCGTTTGAAGTTGGATAACTTTTTTCAACTTTCTTATAACTCTAATATCTTCCGCACCTTAGACCGTCTCACGGTTTTGATTATATGTGCCTCTAGATCTCTTCATGAGATTCGATTAGACTAGTCGTGGCGCTTCATCGGACACCCGGATCAAATGTTATAGTCATTTTAGTGATTTCGGGGTTTCTCGTTTTTTTATATTTTTTTCATTTCATTTCGCGGTGGTTTTACCGAAACCGCCGCTATTTCGTGGCGGTTTTTTAAAAAATCGCCGCTAATCCTCGAATAAAATAAAAAAAAAAATTAAAAAAAAAATATTTTTTTTTGTAGTTTAGCGGCGTTTTTCTTGTGGTGTTGCAAGCATGATTCCCCATATTAAGGTAAGGAAACAGGTAGTTCATGTTCCCAACTCTTCCAAAATAAAATCCCTACCCATGTACATGGTACAATGATGGATGACCCCATCCTGTATACTCTACCTTCCAGTACCTAGATAGTGATGGTTGTAGTGGCACGTCTTGTAGATTGTAGAAGAGATACCAGATCATTCTAATGATCTTATCCACCTACCACATGGGGACTCCTTTTTGTCTCCATACTATATGATATCTTGATTATTCATGTTAGATGTTTTTCTTAAGAGAAAGATATTCACATCGGACTCTCTATCATAATGAATCCCATATTGGAAGCACTTTGTAATGTTGATTTCCTCATCATCCAAATATATAGGTAAGCAGTAAAGGCCTATGAAACATCCGACATAATCAATTGATGACATGTTATGCTAAATTAGGTTCATGAATTATTAATCACTCTCTCCCCTCAGTGCCTTTGGATAAAGGTTTCGCATAAAACTATCCTCAATTTCCATCAATGATATCTCCTTTTTTCAGATTTCAATATGGTGTTTCATAAATGTTTGGATGGTACGTGAAGAATATAAACCACAAGATTAACCCTCATGTTTTTGGACGCCTTAGTGTGTTTGAAGATATAATGGAATGACTCTATCGATAACTCGGCTTCTAGGGGGCCTCCCCCATGTGAAAATTGTTGGATGTTGCTGGTTGAACTCCTGGGACAGATCCACATTCCATGGTATTGTTTTACATTTCCCCCTCTCTATAGGTAAAATGACCCTCAGTAAATATGCATGAATGTGGTTATCCATCTAGTTCACTACATCACTAAAAATTTTGGATTATCTTCACCAAGGATGTGTTTGATATCACACTACTAATACTCAACTAAATGATAATGTTTTATAATTTTCTATAAAATATATTCCCACAAGTCCGATCATATAATACAAATCATGATCAACATTAGAGGCTCATGAAAAGCAATAGTGAACCACTTCACCAATGTTACCATAAAGAGTGTTTAATATGTTAATTATAATTTTATAACTTTTTGTTTCTTTTCTGTATCTTGTAACGTCGTGGGATTACTTTTCACAGTTTAGATATATATATATGTCGCATGAGACAAATATGTCCCCATCACGAATAGTATAGGTCCGTATATTACCCTATATGAAAACTATGATAAATGAATACTCATACCATATCGTACTAGACCATCTGGGAAATATAAATAAATAGTAACATCAAAGGGTAAGTTAATAACCAAAGGTGAAATTTAATCAAAACCATAACAAGTGAACATTATGAACAACCATCACATCTAAGTGTACTATGTGTTTTCACACACATTGGTTATCTACGCCCATTTACAATCTCATTTCCAATCCCAAACACAAATTATTCTAATGTATACCTCTAAAATAGTAATTAAATATAAATGACTAATGATATTATACTAATTTTTTTATTTTATAGTCCTTGTACTAACTCAATTGATTGAGATTGGTGGTTGTAAGACTTGTGGTGTGCGTCCTCATACTATAAAACCTATCAACTACCAGTAGGCTTCTATGAAATATGGTGGAGAGAGTATAAATTCATGTACATAGTTTTAATAACTATGAAATAAAATAAATAATCAAGCATGAAAGATGAGTAGAATAAATTTTTAAAAAAAAAACTTAAACAACAATAATAATAAATGTACTGTAATATAGAATTTGATACTAAATTATATGTTTAATGTCATTCCAGGGAAAAAAGGTAATGCATACTCAATAATAATGACTCCAAAACACTGGTCGTGAACCCCTACATGGTCCTATACCCACACTCCAATCCAATCATCAATCAATCAATCATGTTAGGACCCCTTCGCACTGTACATACTTGAATACATTATGTCTACATGAGAAGAAAATGATTCCAAAATATGGTCTAAGTACAAATCATTAGGCCAAAACCCATGGTGACTAAACAATCCAGTATAAATATATACTTCATGCAGCGGTTTTATGGATAAGAAAATTAATTCATAAATTACTATAAAATATCAGATAATCATATTGAAACTCATGACATACGTTGATAGCTATGGTTATTCAATCCAATCCTGAAATGATGCCATTTTCCTTCATCACATGGTAGATCCTTCTTTCTATTGTGGGTCAGGCATACTATTGGAACATTATCCTACAAAAGATGAATCACCCATATCATGTATCATGTTATTAGACATCTCTCCCATAGACATCAATATTGTAGTATAAATGAATTATTATTCTAGAGTAGCATAAATGTTCCCATTGTTACATCTTGATATTTTATGAATTACTTCCCTATAAATTAATTTTATTTCTTTGATTTCTTGTTTTACAGAAGAGACCATGATTAAAAGATCCACGAAACATTATTGTATGATAATAATAACCTAGCCATTAATTTGGAGGGTATGAATAGTTTAGTTCAATAGTGAAAAGAATAAAAAATGCCTTATTGAATTGAAATTTATAGATTATTGTTTTGTAACTACATATTCATTTTTTATTAAATCAATTTTCTTCTTCAAAATAAAATTTTCATAAATTTTTTTTGTTAATTTTTGAGAGAATGTAATTGTAATTAAATTCTTGATATTTTCGATTTTTTTTATGAAAAATAGCTTTTTATTTTTGAAATATTCATATAATTATTATATTTTGATATGATTTTGTCATTTTTATTAAATGATAGATTTTTCAATAAATAACTAAAACTTCCAATTTTTTTAAAACTATGATTTTCTTTTCATTAAAAGACTCATTTTTCATTATAATTTTCCACAATTTGATATATATTATATATATATAGATATAACATAGATAAATTCTTTTGAATAATCCTTTAACCCAATTTTTGTGTAAGTACTTTTTGGCCTCAAAATAAATTTTCTAAAAACCAATTTTCATAGCATTTTATGTATTTAAATTAAAAGTAATTTCTTTATATTTATGAAACCGATTACTGAAAAATAGATTCCAAATTTTGAATCGGGGGGGGGGGGGTGTAACAATTATTGAAATAGTTCAATTTTATTATATAATGTTATATATAGTAAATATAGTAATTTTGTTACCGTGACCAAGGCTAAATTAGGTAATTTAGGCTAAAAATAATATGATAAGGACTCCAAAATGACACCAAAACATGCATAACATTTATTTTATATATATATATCATCCATAATCATTCCAAAGACAAATATATGTTTATTTTCTATTTGTCCATGATTTTTAGCTTAATATTATTTTTATCTAAAGAATTTTCAAAAATTTCATTCTAACTATTTTATTAATTATTCATTTTTTGTACTAGTATAAAAAGAGGATATGTATGCTTATAAATATTATTTTTCAACAAACATGATTTTTATTCATCATGGTAGTTTGTTTCAAATTTTCAGTTCTGGAAATTTTTTCTTAAATTTATATAAATCACTAAATCCTTTCTTGTGTTAATATTGAAAAAAATAACTAATTTTAAAATTTTCAAATATAATATTATCTAGATGATTTATTTTATCCCAAATTTTCAAATAAAAATAAAACATGTTGTTTTTTGTATAAAAATATTATAATCAAATTCAAAATTTTTCTTTATTTTTTTAAGAGAAATTAATTGAATAGTTTCAAAATTGACATTAAATATATATTCTCAAAATAATATTTTATTACTTTTTTAAATAATATTTTATTTAATTATTACATTTTGGATAATTTATGCTTGAAATTATCATCCCATGGGTATTTATGACTCAATTTTTACCTTATAAATATATTTTACTCTATTACGGGCTTGTGCAACACGATTATGAGGTAAATGGTTCCATATCAAGCCTATATGCAATGGACACTCCTATTATTACTTTAATAAATGATTTTAAAAATGAAATGGAATTATTTATTGATTTATTTATGTCTATAGAAATGGGATACATATAAAATATGATTTTATACATTTTTTGGGAAAAAGAAAAGCTATTTTCATAGTAGTATGAAATGGATTTCTAAAATGGTTTTTAAATAATTATTTCATGAAATGTTTAAGAAAATAAGGAACATAAGAATCCTCATGTGATTATGAGGAAGGTGTATTAATATGCCTCTTCAATTGATATTATCACGGGCTTCACTGTTGGGGTTTTGTTATTCTCCATAGTCCTATTGTACAATAGACTTATAAGGAACAATTAGGATGTCCACTTTTTGATGATTTACTATTCCTTATAGATTTTATTAATAAATATAAGGACTTGATGCACTTAATTATATAAGTCTTGCATTTAGTTTCCTAGATACCAAGACCTATAGTGATCTATGGAATGATGTTACCTAGTCTTTGGTAGTTTCGATATTTATTGTTTTAGCTTGTACTGCCATAGATTTTATATGAGTATGATTCATGATTTTTTTATTTGATTTATTTGATGTATAAAAAATGATTGGATGATTTTACATGCATTTTTATGGAGATACATAAAAAAATGGAAAAAAATGCTTTTATATTATTTATATATAAAAAATATTTAAATATTTATCATTCATTTTTTATTTATAGTTTAGAATTTTTCATATATTTTTTTGTGATATTATATTGAACCACTGAGTGGGTTCCAAATGATCCTTTTAATATCTATCACCATTATCCCCAATAGAGGTACATATACCTTTCTGTGGCTTTTGATAGAGGGAAAGGAAAGGCATCATAGTGAGGTGGAGAAGTTTCTATCATCTGAGTTTGGATAAATGGTGGTGTAAATGTGGGAGTTTTCCCATGATATCACATGGAGTATTTAGTTTTTGATTTTAGTTTTCCTTTAATAATGGAATTTTACATTCTGATGTTCTTATTTAATTTTTGTTGTATCATTTTCAATATATTCTTTCAGTTATGGGATTTGTTATCACTTTTACTACATTTATTTGTTGTGTGTGAATATATATTCCATGTTTGATTATTCCTGTTGGGAGAAATAATTATTGGAGGTTCAGGTCGATGCCTGATTTCTAGTCTTTATCTCAGGGGGAACAGGAACACACTGCAGTTATGTTAAAATTTGATCTGCATGCCATTCTAAGGGGGTATCCAAGTCGGGTCCATCACTATTTGGTATATGAGATCATATTTTTTAAAAAATCCTTTTTATAGGATGTTTCTTCACTATAGATATAATATTTGGTACATGAGATGTATGTTGTGATGAGGTCCTGACAATAATTTGTGGAGATGACACGTAAGTTACCATCAGATGTTTGGATGTGTGTTTTCTATTTTGAGTTCATGACCATAATAGTAGTTTATTTACTTATTATTATTTTGTATGAACTAATAATATTATATTCTCTGATCATCTCTCATTTTTTGGTGTGTGATGGTATTCATCTATGACATATTCAATGGGTTCCTCATGGGGTGAAATATAATATCCCCAAGGTAATATTCATATTGATTAAAATCATATTAACACTATCATAATAGTCATACATGTAGTTGATCAAAATTCTACATAGGTATATAATTTAGTTATTTAGGAACATCCTATAGATGGAGGAGAGAGGGATTGATCATGGGAATTCTTACTTAAAAATTCATTATCCCTTTAGTGTAATATGAACCTCAAGACATGGAGGAGTAACTAGATAAGGTTGATTAGATGATAGTGTTTATAGAAATACTCGAGACAATAAAGGTGATGTGTGATGTATTTAGACATGAGGATCAAAGTAAGAGATGGTTGGATTACATGGTATAGGGGGTAAAAATGTTGTATTGGATTAGAATGGTTTCAGGACTCTCTTATTCCATCAGTTTTTTCTAGAGTCATAGATGGTGGTGAAGTCATTAATGTTTCTCTCTTCACGGTAATGAGTGAATTTTGTATTGGTGTACACCGATAAGTTTGATAATCAAGTTCATTTATCTAGAGATACTATAACGAATAACTATATGATGGATTATAAGCACCTATATGGGTTTCAACTGGATATCAAATCCGATGTATTTATGTTGAATCTTTTGACATATATAAATATAGTAGATAGAAAACTGATGTCTTAAATGATTATTGGAGGCATGTTTGGCTATTCTATCCCTTATCATCCACCTATCGGAAGAATCAGTAGTACAAAATAGAAAAATATGAAGTTGAACAATCATCACATGTTTGGTTGAGGCGTTTCGTAGTAGAATATATCATACTCACTTTATGTTATAGCCATCAAAGTTCCACTGACATGATACCATTATTGCAGGGTCGATTTCACTTGATGATCTTATCCCAAATCTATGAATATTTGTTATAATTGTGGATGTTATGGTTACCGGTAGCATTTTTTGGATATTTTTATTCTCATTATGGATAGTGATCATCATTTAGAATGACTTTTGTAGTGCAATCATATTATTAAATGATAATTAGGATCCATCTACAAGCATTAGGTGTAATGAAACATCATATATAGTTGAGTTTCTATCAGAGGTAAACTCGTGTACAATTATAGTGAAAGGTACAATCATTATTGCATCTTCACTAGGGACTGATTTATTTGATACAGGTTTCTCCTAATCATTAATATATTCCCATTTTTTCGATATTATTAAACATCCAAAAGAGCTCATGTATTTTTTATAGATTTAGTAATACATCTTAAAAACAGGAATGAAAATGGATTTAGTGTCCTTATTCAATATCAATATCTAATGAAGTCATAGTTTCAGATTTCCTAAATCTAAATACGGATTTACTTGACATAAACCATAAGATGCATTGTATTTTCACTCATCATGTTGTAGTTGAGAGATTTAATCAGTATTTCTTAATTCTTCTTGAAAATGGGATCTCTTGGGTCTGTCGGAGAGAGTGGTATCTAAGGTCTGGTCATGTAGGTGCTTCCCCATAGAGAACAATGGGGTTTTCTTTGTTATAGCAGTTGATCCCATGTGTGTTTCTTTTATTATCGACATTCCCACTATTCTTTGGTACTTTCATGATATTTTCCCAGATGGATTATTAAATATTCCCCTAGAGAGGGATGAAAGGTTTATAATTGACTTGATTCTATATAAATAGATGATTTTTATACCCTTTTATCGAATAGAACCAGGGGAGTGGAAAGCACATAAGATTTAGTATTATTATATGACGGAAAAATGTTTTGTTCCCAACATTTTCTCTATTTGGGAAGCTTCAATAATATTTTCCAAGATTGAATATGGTTCACTACAATTATGTGTTGACTGTTGAAAGTTGTACCAAGTAATGGTTAAGAACATGTATCCTTTCATTTGGATTACTTTTTTGATTACATAAAGTGGGAATGTTGTTTTTAAGAAATTATATTTGGGAATGTTATCATGAGCTCAGAGTTCAGGATTATAATATATCAAAGTGGTCATTTATGAGCATATATAACTATTATGAATATCTTGGGATTCCATTTTTTCTGATTAACAGTAGTTTAGTTTTCATGGAATCAATGAATCAAATATTCCATGATTATCAGAACACTTTTTTGGTAGTTTCTTGGGATTATATTTTTTTTATTCAATATCTGAGTGATATCGTGTGATATATTTGAGATTTGTTCTAGAGATCTTGGGTATTGATTATTTATAAAGGAATACTTCAAAATGAAATTTTAAATCCATCAAGTGATGTTCTGGTTGCATGTGATTTATAATCCCAATATTTCAATTGATACAAAAATGAAAAAAATTTCATTGTCATGGGTCGAGCTAAGGAATGTCATTGAAGTAGATATATTTTTTAATCATTGTAGTAATTATTAATGGTTCATCATGAATTTATCAATTTTAGAATCACTATTTACTTCTCTTACATGGAATAGGGTGACATTCATAGGGATTCAATGTTACTATATTCCTTCGATGAATATTTGGATCTTACTTAATCCTAGTATGGTTTAGGTGGGTTTCTATGATGCATCTAGTACATATTTGGTATGATTGATTATACAGTATGATCGTGTGGCGGGTTGTAGCTCTCATAAGCTTCAACATCAAGAGAATAATTACCCCAATATTTATTTAGATCTAGCCATGGATATAAATGTACTTATGTATTGACATGCATTTGTTTCTTGGGAGAGGTTCACAGTCTTTTATGGCCCTAAGATCCTAATGTATACAATTTCCTAGAAATACATGTTTCAATAATAAAGAATATTTGGAAAATACATTTAGACATTTGAATGAGAAATATCTTACAACCTAAGGTATAATAATTTCATTGAATATGATCTCAGTAGGAATGTTCCATTGCATGCTATTACAGAATCGAAGTATGAGTGGAAACATTTGGGGATCTTTGATCTGTTACACCTGGATGATTAGGAGGATTTTTTTGAGTAGGGAAATTGATATTTTTTAGTAATCATTAACTATACTTGAATTGAAGAAAGAGTGGAACCTTTTGGGGATCTTTATTATGTTGCACCTAGATACATTTTTTGGTGAATGTTATATAGGGGAGACTATTTCTTGTTTCTCTCTCTCCTCAGAATGAATTCTACATATTATGGATGTATTATCCATCCAAATATCTGTGAGAGGTTATTTTTGTTTGAATAACATACTTATTCATAGAAACATCTACATGAAACTATAAAAATGTATTTTTACATGAGAGGGTGATTCTGGTTTCTAGGTATGATGACTAAAATTTTAGATTATGTGTCTATATATTACACTGACTAATATATAATGGTAAATAATACGATACCTTCTAGTTTTAAAAGAATCTTTAAATGTTATTTTGGAAATGGGATGAGGTGTCCATGATAATTGTTATTGTATTTACATGGAATCCTATAGGGAATAATGTTATATGGTTTATTATTTTTCACATAAAATGTCCAATAATTTAATTCTGATAATGGAAACCACTATAGATGAAGATATGGGTTTGTTGTATGTGTAAGAGATCATAAGGTTTCATGTGGTTCTGTCATCCATTGTTTTAATATGGGATCATAGGATTACATTATGGTTCTAGAGAAGTCCTCAAGAGGCAATGGGGGAACATGTCCATTGAGTATATCAAACCATCCCTAGAACTATGGTTAGAAGGAGGGTGCATTTTAGATCTATGAGGATTTCTTCAATTCCTGCATCATAAAATTCGGTGGATCATGGGATATCCATCCGGGATAGGTTGAGTGTTTTTATAAATATAGCTACCATTCATCGATTAGGATGGATCCCTTAAAATATTTGTTTTGTTTATTGTGCATATCAGCTCTTTGTTTGAAGAGGTTGGAGACATCACATTGGTGGTAATGAGTCTTCTTCGGTAGATGTCAACAAGGATTATAGATATATGTAAATGTATGGTTAATAATTATAGTTTCAATAAATCATATTGAGATATACATTATTTCCATATGTATTTTTCAATTATTTAATAACTTTTCATAAATGTTTCTCCTCACATGGTCGCCATCATCTTGGAAGGAAGTGAATGATGGATCTGAGATATTTTATACATGTTTATGTCACTAAGAAGGTTTTTAATATTTTATATTTGTTTTCATTTCGAGTTCATTCAATACGTATTCATGATTTTTTCCATATATAACTACTCATGAAATACCATCTAGATCATCATCTTGGTTACATTTTGGAAGAAATTTATATGGAAACTGATTTTTTCTATTGTATAGAAGCTGATTGGGATCATTGACTCTCGAATGAATATTTTTCATGGAAATTCAATATTTTTGGTTTGACTACTATGATGACATGGATCAAATTCTCACTATACATGGGTGCATGATTCATTGGTGAGGGAGATGCGGTCTCTCCTCCTTTCTAGACAGAATTCATACACATGACATACTGGGGATGGAATGTCTTGTGGTGGAGCTTTTATAACATTTTATTACATAATTTAATGTATTTATCTTTTCTCGTATGATTTACCTCTTTGTTTGGTTGTATTTTTAAACTCTCGAGGATATAGATCATTTACTGGGGAAATTAACAGAGGATCGTGTATGTATGTTTGTTAGAATTATGAAGTCTTGGTATAATTGTGTTAAATGAATTACAGGCTTCTCCATGAGTTCCAAGATAAATAGTTGTGGTATAGGATTATATTTATAATCATTATTTTTTCTATATATTAAAAAATTAGACAACTTTTAATGATTACACATTGTGAAATTATTATATATATTGTAAAATGTTCATTTTTTATTCGTCCTCGTGCATATATTATGAAGTTGTACAAGGAAAGAGAAAATTAAAAATTATAAAATTTTTCTACATCATTAAAATAAGATAATAAATTTTTTTAACATGATCTGATGCATTTTCTTCATTTTTGGGTTTCACAGAATACATACGGTGAAATGGGGAATAATATAGTTTCATTCATATGGTTTTGTTTTTATGGGCACTGTAGGATTGATTGTTAATTCATTATCCCATATCTATCTTATCTTATAACCAAGGATCCCTCCCAAGTGATTTTGGGGACCTCCACTCCTTATGGATAACTTTATTCAGTTATTGATCTCTATTAAAATTTCATTGTATTTCTCTAGGTGAGTAATCATTCTTCTTCTTCATTTCGATTTATCACAATAGCACCATTTTTCTCTTATTAGATTTTTATATCTTTGATAATAATCTTATTGATCCTTTATGGATTATTTTAATTATACACCTTTATATTTTGACCCTTGTGTCAGTTGTGTTGTAGTGTGTATGATTTTGTGAGGTATTTTGTGATATATTCTCCCCATAAACCTTTTTTTATTGAATCAATTCTAAGATATGAGGATTGATTATAGGGCCTATGTTTTTTTCTTTTATTTATTATATGGTTGTTGAGCCTTCTATGTGAATGTGTGACCCACATTAGATGTAGGGGCTCATGTATCTAGACATTATTTGATGAAATTTATTTCTTTAGTTTTGATAATTTTTATTATAAATGAAATGGCGTGATTGATGGATTTCTTTGTGTGTGATGAAATGGTAATTTTTTGAAAATATGGTTCCTTCTAGTTTTGGTTAATGGAAAATGTATTTTTAAATAATTTGGAAACATATTTATGAAATAGTTTTAAAAACATGGTTTTATGAAATAGTGTGGAAAATAAAGAACATGGGAAGCCTTGGGTACTTTACTAGAAGATGTAGTAATATAACTCTTTCATTGATATTATTATGGGGTTCACTCATGGGGCACACCTATGCTCTCTAAGATCACTGTTCTTGGGACATGTTGGAAACTAATTGGATGTGTTCTACTACAATATAGATTCAATGCATATATCTTTATGATTTATGTTCATGATATTCTCTCTCTATATTAGTATCAAGGCTATCCTCGAATATAGTAATCCTTGGAATGCTCTTACATGTGCTTTGGGTATTTTAAATTTTACAAATATAACTTATACTTCCATTAATTATATATTATATATGATACATGTTTTTTAAATAAATATGATATATATTAAATTCATTGAAATTGAGTTACCTAGATTAATTTAAAAATTTTGAATGGTGGAAATAAAATTATTTTCAATGCATTGGTTATAAAATCTATTCAACTAATAATAATTAATTTTTAAATTTAATGGTGATAAATTTTTATTGTGTTTTATAAATACTTGATATGAAACATCTGGGTTGGATCTTACCGAACATATTTAGATCACACCATATGCACCCCTTTGGTTTTGTGTAGAGATTTGTATGGATTTTGATGAAACATAAGCAACGAAACAGTATTGAGGTGGTGAGGTTTCTGTCAACAGATATTTTTTAGATGATGGGGATATGATGGTATTTTTGTTATCTAACAACATAGAGTAGTTAGTTATTAATTTTAGTTGTCCGTTGATGTTGTACTTGTACATTAGGATGTTCTAACTGCTTTTGAGTTGTATCATTTCTGTGGTCTTCATTCATTTATGGAATACATTATCTCTTATAATATTTCTCACTATTTTAAACATTTATAGGAAATGGTTTCTACTTCTTATTAGGTGAAATATTTCCCTATAGTTGTTGTTGATTCTTGGGTTCTAGTCACCATCGCATGGTGATTGGAAGCACCTATTGGGTATGTGGTAAATTTAGGTTGGGTACTAGTTTGATATGGTATCCAGTTCGAGTTCAATACAAATTATCCATGTATGAAATTTATTGGTTATTGTAGTTATTATCATATTATGGTTTAGTTATCCATTTTAAAATAGTATATGAAAACTTTAGTAAAAATTATTTAGATAATCCTATGTATACAAGAGCATCATACGTAATTGAAATAAAAGTAGTTTTTCTTTCCTATAAAAAATCGCTATCTAGATAATAAAAGATGACACAATTTTGGAATATATAAATCTAGTGAAAAATATTACTGAAATGTGTTGGTTGAGTATATCTCATAGGTCATTATGGGGCATAGTGAGTGTTCTCTTACTTCACACCTAGTTTATCACTTCTATGGGATATGAATAGAAAACTCAAATATTATTTATAAACCATTATGAATTATTTGAATATATGATTACCAATTATATCCTAGGTTAAACTAATGGTTTCTTAGACTGAAAATTATCTTTCCGGATTTAGACCTATTATAAATTATTTTTAATGATTATTTTGTTTTAATATATAATTAATATTCTCAAACTATTTGTTTTGGCTTCAACCACTAGATGAAACCATGAGAAATTATATTTAAATTAAATATGATGGAAAATGGATTGATTTCCATGATTAGAAAATAGGTGAAATATAAGATGGAAAGTGAGACCTTTTAATTATTTTTAATCAACTATCTAATTATATGATTAACAATATCAACTAGAGTGAGTTTCATGACGCATATAATAATACAAAAATGTTTTTTATGGAAGACCATGTAAGAAATAAGATTTAATTTCCTACATGTAAAGAATGTGGGAAAACGTACTAAAGTGAATTTATCAAAGGAAAGTGAACATAATATAAATAATCAATGGGAATAGAGAATGTTATTTCTAAGGTAAAATAAAGACCATGATGGAAGTAAATAATGGTTAACATAATTTACCATTTATAGTTCAATGTATTATGTATGGGGAAAATGATAATTATTTGATCCAATAACATAATAAATGAGATAACTCCTAAAGAAGGAAGGTCCAATGTTGTGTGAATCGTTGAAGTGGAATGATTGCTGGATCTATGTATATAAAATTGAGAATTATATGTTTAATGGAACATTTGAGGTTTTTACTTCATATTTTTTTCATAAATTATTCAGAATAATGTGTTGGATGGTACTGATGAGTGGGAAAAGTGATATAGTGGACATGAGATATTTTTGGAGAAAATAGGATTTAAGGAAATATAGCCTTTAATATTTTCGTAAAGTTGAGATAATAATGAGATAATGATAATTTTAGTATGATAATGTAACTGAGACTGTATTAAAAACATCTGAAATGATTATTTATTTGATCACAATGTGCTTTGTGTTCTATTTGAGAGAGTTTACAATTTTATTGGTAATTATAAATCACATTTTATAATATATAATTTTATTTAATGAATTATAATAGTGTTAGTTTTCAAATTATTTATGTTTTTATGATGGTTTTATTTTAATTTAAGATATAACCATGATATCTGAGAATATATGATCAAGGTACTCACATGTTAGGTATGTGATGCTAAAATATGCTTTATGTTTTTGGAGGGGATAATATTTAGATGATTGTAATAATTTTGTATATGTATTTATACATAATTCTGAAAATTGCTATTGGACAGATATATTCTTAAGGGTTTTAGGTTTATCTATTTATTGAATGGTTTATGTTGAACTTTCAATGAGGTTTTATAGATTAAAAGAAAAATTTCTATATTATATAACCTGTGTTAATATTTTTTGTTCTGTTAAAAACCTAGATAATGTGGGAAAGAAGTTTAATTCTTTTATTGTTCTTATGTTCTATTAAAAATTAATTTTAATACATTAGGAATAAAAAAGAATCATTATAATTAATTTAATTGGGTAAGAAATGGAGATTAAATTTTATTGAACCACAATTAATGGATGAAATTATTCTTAAGATATGGAAGAAAACAATAAATTTTATTTTATTCAATTCTCTGCCATTTTAGTAATATAATTCCTAAAATTTATGAAAATGAACATGATATAAAAACTCTATACATTAACCTTAAATATAACCAAATCAATAGCCTTTTAACTTATCATATATTTATGGTTTAATGATAGTTAACTTTCTCTGGACCTTATTATTTATCACTGCATATTAGACCTCTAGAGTTATTTTCCTTTTCCATTCCCATATTTTTATTTCCCACCAATGTATTTCTTATATATGGACCATATTTTATGTTATTTTTTGTAACATTTATGTTTCTTATTTTAACTATTGAAGGAAATTTTTTTAATAGTTTCTACAATGTGGATTTTGAAAATAGAATTTTCAAATATTTATCCTTTCATGATAGAAAAAATTGTGAGGGTAAAATTTAATTGTTGGTGGTGGATAATGTGACACCCCCTGATTTTATGAAATATTTATCTATAAATTAAGTTGGTTTTTAGAGTATTTGTTAAATGTAACATTGAGATTAAATAAAGTACCCACTATTTTTTATGACTATAATAACATATATTTTAAATTAGATGTTATGAATAGGACTAAATAATTTATGAAATAAATATAAATTTACTACTAAATATATATATATTTATTATTTCTTAGGAAATATGTTCTCATTATTTATTAAGGCCATTTTATTCATCAAAAAAACATTTTCATAAAAATGGGCTTTACTATGTTTTTAGAGAAATAAATTATAATTAACTTCCTGATGATTTATAAAATTTATTTTCTAAAAATAATATCATTTTTGAAATCATAATATCAGTATTTTATTTGGTTGAAAATTTTCATTTTTCTAAAAATATTAATTCCTCAATGAATAGTGAAATAAACATATATTTGTAAAACTATTATTTTATTTTTATTAAAAACTCTCCTAATGGATTTTAATTTCATCCAAGGAAAAATAAAAATTATTTAATTATATATAATCTGATTAAATTTGTTTTAATCACTATTATAGATGAATTTGGTATTACTATATTTTTGGGCATAAAATACATTTTTAAACTATTTTTTATTGAATTTTGTTAATTTATTAGAAAAGTATGTTATGAAAAATTTACACATTTATACTCAAAAACCTGTATAATTATTTGAAATTTAGGGGGTCCAAATTATAAAAATAGGTCTCTTTAGTTTTTGACATTATGAATAGTAAATTTTTTGATTATGTTGTAATAATATAAAGTAAATCTAGTAATTATGGTTAAAACTAATATAATAAGTACTAAAAAATGTCCCTTAAATTTTATTAAATGAGTATATATCATCAATAATAACAATAAAATAGAATATATGTCCATTAAATTATATTTGGAAATGATTTTTACCATTATATTATTTTATTAATAGAACATTTGAAAATTTCATTCTCATTGTATCATTAAATATTATATAGTGATTAACAGATGATATGTTTGGTTACAATTATAATTTTAAAATATAAATTATTTATATCAATCATTTCAATTCATTTCTACATTCAACTAGTGAAATAATTTCTTTAAATGGTTATGCAAAACTGAGATCGTGCTTGTACAAGTAGTGAAACAAAAAAACTACAAAAGTAATATTATATAATTGATTTTTTTTCCAAAATTTATTTACAAATAAATATTATTATTTATGTGAAAAAGGATTATATTTTAATTACAACTTTTTCTTTACATCCATTAAGTAAAATTTAATAAATAATTCCACTATTTACATTGAATATATTTTATTAAACAATTTAAAAATTATAAAAACCAATAAACTGGATTAAGTAGATAATATATGGTCTAAAATGTCATCCCATGGAAATTTATGAGTAATATATCCCCTTATAAATAAAATTATATACCATTTTTGGTGAAACATATTTTACTTTGGTTAAGGATATAATATGTTAACTATGGGGTTAAACGAATATATGACATGTAGAACACGACTTGAACCTATAAAATTTTATTTCTGTATTCTATTTCAATACAATAATATATTATATTTAAATTAATATCCTTTTGTGGAATTTTTTCAAGATAATTATATTATTATGTTATTATATTTTAAGAAACTTCATGAGTGACCTTATCCAAAATTATAAAAGCGGACCCCTTCTTTATTTTCTTCTCACTACATGGAGACCAGTTGCATGACTATACCCAAAAAAAATTCTTATAAATGTACATATAACTTTTATATATGTGAAGTTATTCTATAAAGACCAACTCTAGTCCCATTTAGAACATATCTAAACGAGTTGTATCCAAGAAAAGGTAACCCCCTTAACTGACGACGTTATTTTTAGTTCATCTTTTCCTCAATAAAATCAATTATTTTTTTGTATAAAATTTGAAATTAAGTATACTATATATAATTAAATGTTATAATAATTATTAAACCACCATTATTCACCATCATTCAACCAAATGGGAAGTGGAAGTATTGCCCGTGAACATTTATGGAAAACTGTATCCATATAAAATAAAATGCATTTTCCATCAAAAAAAATTTATGGATGGTTTCATGCTGGGTTTAATATTTATATATGATAATTATTAAAATATTATAATTCTTGAATCATAATATCACTTCTAAATTATTACCTTCTAATCCAATTGAAAAATATAATTTCGGTTGTGCGTACTTTTGGACTACCACCTCCATAAAGTGATGTGAATTTTTTTTCATTTCCATTTTACTTGAATGGTAATAAGTATATATTAAATGAATATATAGGATATGTATTATAGTATAATGATTTATTAAAGTTCAAATATTATTTTCCTTCCATTAAATAAATCAATCAAAAAATGAAAACATTATTCATGCGTATGTTGGACCAACCGTCTCTATAAATAATGAAATTATTTTTTATTTATTAAATTTATTGATGAATATATAAATAATTATAAATAATTAAAATTATATCATTATTAATTTTCTATAAATTATTCAACCTTGATCAATGTATATGTATTAGAAACAATGAAATTAAATTCGCATGAAAAAAGAAATATGTAACACATTGATATGATGATTTAAATAAAAAATTCTTAATGATTAGGTGTTGAATTATTATAAAGGGACATTATATGATAATATGAGTATGTAAATGATTCCAGTATTTAATTAAAATAAATTTAAATTATCTTTATAGAATTATAGAAATAAGTAATGAAAAGTGGAACTCGTGGTATAGGATTTAGTTATCACATTTATTTCTATGAGAGGCATTCCATATTAAATATTTTTATATTCTATATAGTTTTTATACATCCCTTGAATGTCTTTCATGGTGTTACATATGAACATTATGTTGATTTTATAATTAATATATGTCTCTTTCTTTATTGGGACTTACAATTCAAATATTACCACAGTGGAAGGGGTCATATGTCTCAATCCAATTTTAATCAAGTTTGTTTATGAATTACAATAAATTAAGGAATTTGTATGATCCTTATTTGATAAAACCATTTTATTTTTCTTATCATATATTTATTTTATAAAAATAATTATTTTCCTTAATATTCCTCACCATAATAACTCAAGATACCGATTATATGATTCTAATTAAAAGAAACTTTATTTATATCATTTATTAATAAATTTCATCCACCTATATGATTTATTAAGAAAATTAATTATAAATTAAAAAACTATATTGTGAATATTTAAATTAACTATTAACCAATTTTTTAGTATTTAAATGGCATTCTAAATGGAATAATAATATTTTCCGAATAATATACTTTTTAAAATTTTAAATAATGGTAAGAAATAAATGTTTTATTTTAACATATATAACAAGAATAGAATTTCATGCCATCATGAATGATATATTAATTGATTATTTCCATAAAATTTCCAAATATTATTTTAAATTATATATTTTCAATTAATATTTTGAAAGTATTTTGTTTTAAAACATTTATTTGAAAGTCAAAAGGAAATTTTCTGTATGAAACTCTACGGTGATTAATTAAAGGAGTTCTTCATCTATTTTAACACCCCCTTATGTTACATATTATTTACTGTTAATATGATCCAATTTTGTATTAATAATTCATTCACTATATGGTATATGATTATGACGATGATATGTTTATGAAACCCATTTATTTTGATGAGTTATTTTATGTGGATTTTATGAAAGGTTTATGAAACATACTTTATTTTCTCCAGAAATTATATGATGATTAATATTATGATCTTGTGGAACACATATATATAGTTTTCATTCTATGAGGGATGTGACAAATATTATATATTCCTCTAATTCTTTGGATTTATTATATCTCATAAGATAACTGTTGGAAAAAAATTGATGTGCATGATACATGATAAGAAAAATTGAATGTGCTTGATCTATTATAAGAATCATGTAAATGTTTTTAATATAGTTTTGGAAACTAATTTTTATTCCTAATCTATTAGTATTTTATTTTCACTTTAGTTATCATTAATAGATGATATTTTTTCTATACTTCACCACACTTTTATGAAACTATGTTATATTTCATAATTTATTAATCATGTTATCTTAATATTAGAAATCATGTCTTAAAATATTAAAATATTTATTTCATTCCATATAATTATGATCCTAAAATTTTTAGGTATTAAATTTCTATTTTATGGACAATATATCACACTCTTATACTTATTTTATCTATTCTTTTGATCATTGATTAATATTTACCATGTTTACACTTTCTAAGATTATAATCTCACCATTTCTTCAATTTCTGTTCTATAGGATATTAAGAAATATATTTTTTATAATAGTTCTAAGAAGGGTTCTAGTTATGAGGTTGTTAGTGGGATATGATGTAGCTCATTTAGGAACCTGTCTTTTATTTTTTTTATTTCTTATTGCAGAATACTGATATGATTATCGTGTAGATCATTATAATGTATAATTATAATTTAGATAATAATATGTAATATCTATGTATGACTAGTATGGGTCAGTATAACCGTGCCATAATACTATACAAATTTAAATATTAATTGTGTCATACCGGGCACTATGTGAATTATCATTATAGTGATGCTTATGTGTTCCTAGGGAGAAATGCCATTACAATGGAAAAAATATCATAGATCCCAATATGGATTACCATTTTTGGAAAAATTTTGATCTGAGAAAACATTAGACCTTATGAAAATTCCCATGCTGAGGATGATTTTATTATTCTATAATAAATAAAACAAGTCAATGAATCTAATTCATTAGATGTGCCAATAAAATTCATGATTATTCATTTGGTATAATTTACCCAAATCAAAAATTACTATAACTTTTTTCAATATTCCATGTTATGAATTATATCAAATAAATGAATCAAATTCCCATTTTTTATAACAAATAAACCCATTTAAAAAATTCATGTAAATATATCCATAGTATATCATGATATCATTTCATATCCTATTTCAATATAATTAAAAAATTCAATCCATGTGTCTCTATATCAAATAATTAATATCAATTCAAATTTTGAGAAATTTAGAAATATTAAACTAAATCATACATATTTTCTAATTATCATGGTAATCATTGGTCATTTAATTCATGTTACAACCTATATTCAAGGGTTAGACCACCAATTACAAGGATGTAAGTTAGGATCTCAATGCCAAAAGACACAACAACATCTGAGGGAGTCCTATTCATATAGATGTATCAAAATAGTGAATGACCAATAAAGCTAGTTCATCCACATGACATGCCGACCTGATCACACTTATTTCACATACTAGGAAAATGAAACATATTTAATGTTGTTGATCAAGATCACCCACATCAGGAAACATAATAGAAGAAAATCTATGTTTGAGTACCAGAAAAAAGTATAATACTATGATATCATATAAAAAGTTCAGGAAATTCCTCATAAAGGATGGATTAAGGAGATTCAGGTTTGTACATGGGTGAATTCATCTAACCAATAAGAACTCACTAAATTGTAGCTGTCGAGATCGAACCATAGATTATAAAGAAGAATAAAAATTTAATACAAACCCTTACAGACATATAGAACTTTCAAAATTCAGAAATTATAAAATATGTTTGAATTACGGGATAATTGGTCTTATATGTGGGTTTCTATATGGAGAATACAACCCATCCCCTTATTAATTTATCCCTGCCTGACCTCATGGACTAGAAAATGGTATCAAGATGTAGCCCTTCATGACTTAGAACTCCACATCAAAAATGGAGGGTCTCTTATAGGAGACTCATTTTTTCAAACCCCACCAACCAACTATATGAAATTTAGTAGACATACCAGGCTACTGGATTTATTATTGTTTGGATGTTGTATTTCACCGACTATACACTATCCTACAATTTTACCCAATCATGCAATCCATAACTAGTCATAGTCATCAACACCTAAATCAGATTCTATGAATTCCAAAATGCATCTAGAACAAGATTAAATTTTCATAAAAAGGATTAATTACCAAATTTGAAAAGATTTAATCAAACTTAATGATGATTAAAAAAATATAAAGTAGAAAATAACTTGAAAAAATTGTAAGCATACAATATATATTATTTTAAACCAATAAGATCATCATTTGAAGCATGTTATCTAAGATAAATTACAATTCATTTACATAATTATATAAAAATGTAATTATCTTAGAGGATTCAATAAACATACATGGTGTTCATAAGATAACATGTCCTGTTGAAAATGAACATGATTCTTATAAGAGTTTAACAATATTTCATATCCATTTTATAATTTTTTTTACTATTCTAAATACATGGATTTTAAAAAGTACAATGTCACATCCAGTTATTCTTATAAATAATTTATTTATGCACTATCTTTTTATGGAAAAAAATAATTAACATAAATAATTCATTAACAAACCTTCACCAACCCTTAAAAATACTATAATTAGTGAATAAAAGGGAAACAATCCATCGTGTTAAGAAATAAACATCATGATTTTTACAATTATACATTATATCAATAATCATCACTAATTAAATTCAATATCACCAAAAAAATTATAAATTTTATCACCATTCATAAATTAATAAAATTAATTATTCTACTATGAATAGTATATTTTCTCCAATTCTAGAATATCACTTTATGAATCTTCTTCTATATTAATATAATTCACACTTTTAATGTTATCATTCAAACCATTAATATTTTATTAAATAAATTATCTTTACATAAACCTCTAAATTGGTTCACATTCATTAAATATGTTGAAACTAAAAATCACAATCCAAAATATCATGTAATTATGAATTTATCAAAATACCAATTGGATAAATATAAATTTTAACAATAAACACATCATTTGACTTAGTAATGATCGCATTTAATCATTATTCAGAAATTTATAGCAACTTAAACATTTAACCACTCATTTACATGAATTTTTTTTCACATTATATATAAAAAACATAATCAATTTTTATTCAAACATGAAAAATTTATCAAATCCATATTAATTATATTCTACGTCATTAAAAAATAGTAAAAAATTTAATATTTTTATCAATTTCAAAAACATAAAAAATAAATCACAACCACATTATAAGAATTAATGTTTTTGTAACTTTATAAAATTTACCCCCTTTTCAACATACTAAGTTATACATATTTCAAATCTCCTATAATTTATGAAAAATATTTTTATTTCAATATTTCTATTATTCTATTATAGTATGACCATGAAAATAAAAATAATAAGCCAATCCAAAAAATTACACTTCATGTAATATCATTAAATCAGTATTTACCCATGGTGATAGTTTATCCAATTCATGAAATTTAGAATCGATATTTTTTTTGGATATTACTAAGAGGGTGTGTGAATCAATGGTCTAAATTTATTTCATATATTATTTCTATTCAAGTGTACTTTATTCCAAATTTATGTGTATATATTCAATCCTCATAAAATCATCCCCATCTATATAAAAAATATTAGTTTCATGTATCCCATATTGTATTTTTAATGGGTTTTCCTCAGAGTGAATGACTAATCATTTCTATGTTCATCCTTTAGTTGAGTGAAAAATATTAGTATCACTTTATAATTAAAGTGATTATAAATTCCTATCATTTCAAAATAAAATATGGACAATGTTTTTTAACATATATATATGGGATGGTACCATCGAATTGTCACTATAATATACAAGATTAAATTTATACTAGAACTTGAAATAAATTGTAATTTCTTATTTGATCATGGGAAGAATTTAGATCATAAAATTATAAATTTATTTTTTAGTATCAATGGATTGATATTAATTTTGAAAGACATCAACTCTTATATTGTTAATATTCAAACAAAATCATATCTATATTCTAATCACTATTATTTAGTATAATTATCTAATGTATGAGAGAATTCATGCATGTGATCATATTATTAAATATTCAGAATGAGAAAATATTTCAATAGAAACAACAAAATTCTACAACAACCTCACAAAAACATCATAAATTTGAAGTATGTTTATCCAACAAGTTTAATAAATATCTATAAATCATTTCGTTGGAATGAAAAATACTTTTTTTTATAATCTAAAATTATTAATCTCAACATGTATTTCAACTCACATGACATAGACATTTCAAATAGTTTTTTTCTCTTGAGAACTCAAGTCAACAAATCTCATGAAATAATTAAAAAATAATATCTTAAAAAAATAAAATTAATTAGTTTAACATTTTTAATTTAATGGACGTAAATTTTATTTTCCACATTTATTATTATGAATTTAAATTCTTCTAATAAACTTTTGATCTTCTGATACCAATCTCTTTGGGATTCTTTAAGCTATAAATAACATTTTAAAATTAGTGGACACATCTGCCATAATTATAAAATAAAAAACAATTGGATTTATTTATATATATTTATTTTAGAAAAAACAGATATGAAATTAGAAATGACAACCATATGATATATTTTATATTTTCTGAAATATTCCGTAGTTAGGAACAACATGATTGCATCCAACCATTTAATAGGTGATAAGTTCTATTAAACATCTGTTATCTGAATAAGTGAATAAACATTACACATAATTCTATCATTTTTACATGTTTTTATCCCTTTATTATTTTTTTACACTTTCCACTAGGGGTTCCCACCTTGTACATCGTCATCGATGATCACTAATGGGTGCATTGTACGATATATTCTGGATTTCCAATGGTGGGTGAAATTTATCACTTCATTATTGATGTTTTCTCCTTGATCATAACATGATGATGGGATGTAAGTTATTTATTATATATATTCATCCATATAATTATTTTCTTCATCTAGGTCTCCCTCTTATATTTTAGTCTTTTTTCATGAAGCAATTCTTCATTGCCATCTATTAGTGGACACCATTAAATTATGCTCTTTATTACAGGAAATTTCAGGAGGTCATGTTAGGGAAGAAACCATCAGTCAAAAGGGTTATCACACTGGGCATTGTTGGAATATTTGGATGTCAAAATACTTGAATACATGTATTCATCCTCATTCAAGGGATTTTCAATGGTACAGAAACACAATGAATCCCACAACAATCGCGGGGTATCTTATGACATAGGATTGTCTCCGATGTTTTCCTCAGCTTCCCATATTTGAAACAGGGTATGTCATGATTTTAACATCCTACAGAGACATACCGAACTAATCAAAACACATATGAAGTTGGATCAGATTGGTAAAACCATATGAGGGATCACTTAGAATGTTTATTGGATGAGTGGATCAGAACACCCAAGGAGGACGGACCTGAGAGTGATGTATCCCATAAGGAGAAGATGACACATCATGAAGGTTGATCTAGACACCATTGAGGTTTTATTAGGGATTTGGACTACAAAAATAAGGGAACCCCAAGGATTACCATTTGCTGGGGTTGAACCTAAGAGAGGTTTCCAATGTACCCAAAAGGGAGCGAAACCCATGTAGTTCAAAGGGGTGAATGTTGGATTACACATGTATAGAGTTCCATCACAACAAGATCACTCATGGTTGGAGGAATATGAACTATGAGGGGCTTATACATTGTCAGTTGTCTGGGTGATGCTTGAAGTCACGATGATGTGGATGGAATGATCTAACTAAGATGTGATGTCCTGGGTAAGAATGAGGACAGGTATGGTTGAAGTGATGATTAAATTGTCTGAGTGTGGAAGGAAATGAGCATGACCGATACGGAGTATTCCGACATATCCCAGTTTAATGGATTAAATGTTTAAGTAGTTTGGGATGTGGGGTATAGAGTCACCTAAGTATGCATCCCACAAGAATCAATTCATAGAGAAATACCTAAAAGAAAAGGTACCTAAATGCCTAGGAATGACCCCATCGAGACATAATGACTAAGGGGAAAGGTTAGTATATTAAAGAATGATGGGAATGAACCTTATTTAGCTATCGTACATATCATTGTGGATATGAATAAATGTCCATGTAGTTCAGGATAGAGGTTGATAATTGGGGCATACACATAGAAAATGACCCAGATACGTTCAACAGTCTTACACATAGTTAAAAACCCATCGTATGAAGATCACACTTGGTTGTATGCATGTGATATGAGTTGGGATTGTGCATGGTTAAATTCTTGGGAAGATGTATTAGGAAAACATAGGGGATAGATCTGGGAATGTGTCCTAAGAAGGGAAGACGTCACATAAGGAGGGTACATACTTATAAGGAAGTATAAGAGTTTACTGTTGGTTGGGATTGAACCTCAAAGTTGTTTTCTACATACTCAAAAGGGATCAAAACCAATGTAGTTTTAAGAATTCTATATAACTTCATTTAGGATGAGTGAACAATCGTGATGTGGATGGAACAATTGGGTTGTTGGGAGTGATGGTATTGAACCTCAAAGAGAATTTATATGCATCATATTTAGAAGAAAAGGATCAAAGTCCATGTAGTTCAATTTTGATTGATAGGATTGAGGTGTACACACAAATAGTGAGACAAAAACATGCTAGAGATTATACATATTTAGTGGTCTAAATATTGTTTTTACAAGAACATGGTTAGTATAACGAATATGTCTTGGAGATTACACATGGTTAGAGGCCCAAAGGGGATGTCATGGTAAAATTTACTCCAGGTCTATGTGAGTCATGCTGAAGGGGAGAGACAAGAAGTAGTCGTAGAATTTATGGTCGTGTCATGGAATACGAGGCCACGAAAGAAGGTCAGGGGCTTATTAATGTCTAGAAACCAAGGGAGATGAATAATGGGACATAATATAGGATAGATTCTCTAAGTGGATCTCATTCCGTGTGGGGAGGATATCATTCCCCTCTAGGGTATGAGGAAGTTATCACTCCCATGGAGACGAGTGGTCACAGTAAATTCCTAAGTTGTTACACCACATGTGAATTCCATGGAGAGATACTATAGTTTATCTTCATGTGAAGATGACTATTTTGCTTTGTATTTTAATGTCTTGTAGCATAGAGGGGGAATATTCACTCCATACCCCATAGACATACAAGACTGAAACCTTTCCTCACATGGGAAAGGGAAGACCATAGTAAAGACCGACCTAGAGGTGTTGAGGAATTATCAATAATGTGGCCCACATTAGCTTGGATATTCCAAAAAAGAAATATACATTAGTGTACCTATTCCAAAATAAAATAGGCAGGAAAATTAAATAAGTGACACTCCAGAGGGAATAAAAAAATCACTACAAATGAGCCTGGAGGGCCGCATGGGAAAGGGGGTAGCAAAGAGGGACTCACTGAGAGGACCTACATGTAGTTACAAAGCTATGTGAAGTAGAAGAACTTTTTAAAGGGAGGTGTTGTGTGAATCATGGAAAAGGAGGCTCTGTGAAGGGAGGAACATCATGTTATATAGTGACCTGACATAGGCATGGGGTCCCCACATATTTGGGAGGTGCTCATGAAGGCTGAATACTTCACAAAGTACTATGTTTTAATGTGGTACAACTACCTTCTCTATGGACATGTAACTTCAAGAATGGAATCTCCACCTTATGTTGAGTCAAATAAGAATGATTTAAAACTTGTATCATGATTCTAAAATACCATGGGTGATGCATTTTTTTCACTGGTTCATGGAGAATATAGAGCATCACAAAAATAGATATCATAAGGGAAAGGTCAGGGTAGTGATTCTTTGTTGTGCGGGAGAGCCATATATTTATAGGAATCTAGATGCATGATTCATAGGTATAAAACTCCAAAGAAATCAAACTTCATGAATAGATGCTAATCCATCAGACTCATGGAGTGTTCCGTTATTAATCATGGTGGAAATCATGGAGGGCGTCAAACATGTGGAGGCTTCAGTCATCCTGTTTCATAGAATTCATAGATTCTGTCAAACTCATGGAGTTTTTTTTGAAATAGATTCACACCCATCCTAGTGGTGAGGGTCATAGCACCGGAGCATTGCAAAGAAAGAACCTTTTCCCAATTTTGGATCATGATAGCTTGAATTGTGACCCAAACGGTACTGAATTTTGTTTGTCCATCCTAGAAATTAATTTGGGGACAATAAATGCCCCCACATAATATATGGTGAGGGAAAAAGTTAGATTATATTCTATGAGAATATTCCTGAGAAACTATTGATCGTGGAGATGAATTATGATGATGGGGCATGGAGCATCTGAGTGGGATTGGTACTATGATTATAAAACTCAATGAGCACCACAAATAATAGTGGGTGGCCACTTATAAAATTTTTGTAAGGGGGAATTTTTTCATTATTTTATCATTGAGAACAACATGCTTATGCTCTCAAATTTTAATGCTCTTGAACCACTGTAAATACTATTTGCAAACCGGGTTCCTCAGATAGGTGATCCATGAAAACTAATTTGTTAACTAATGTGTTGTGATCCATTTTTTCTCTATAATTTATTTTTGTGCCTATCTAGGCTTTTTGATGTAGTGCTTTGTGAAAATTCATTACAAAAAACCTTCTAGAATAATGATGAAAAATAATCTATGATTTTGAAGAGATGAAAAATCAGGAATCTTCCCAGGAGGTCTTTACAGATGCTTCTCATTGAGAAGATATAATGAAAAAACCCGGATTAGGGAGCATATACGAAGTCATTCCGGCCATGAATCATTTCTGTTTCTATTTACACAAGTGCATAAGGATTTCCTAATGTGCAAGAGATTTTAAATATATAACTTCATTCTGATAGAATATTTTTTCAACCCCAAAGAAAATATGGATGAACATGTTTACTACATCAAGGGAACACATAATCCATACTAGTGGTTCACAAAAACTTATGTCCACACCTAGAGGGATTAGGTGCCTACCATCACCGAATTTAACTGTAACAATATCAATTCTATTAATGGGAAACCGTTGTAGGAAGATGTATATTCATCACCAAACAATAATATCCTCAAGGATGGTTTATGGATACCTGAGACTAGATAAACTAATAATTGAGAATAATGACTGAGAATCAAATTTTTGTTAGAAATGGCTTAGACCTATTGGGTATGTTAATTTTGTGTTGAATTAGGCAGAGTGTTGTTGCGAATAGGAATGTATGAGTATTCCTGGGCCTCTCAATTCCACATCTATCAACCAAAAGACGACATACCTTAGTTTTCGAGTATATAGTCTTTGTGGACCAACACCTTTCATCATTATCATAGGGAGGTTGGTATCAACCTCATGGACCTCCACTGAATCTTTGGGTTTACCATTATAGGGTTAATGTAAAATGAATTTCTCCTAATGGAGAATGCATTAGTGGAATGAACGTAGATTCTATGATTAGAGAATGCATTTTTGGACCTAGTATCAGGCGAAGACAGGAAGACAGCTTGAAATGTCCACTTCTATTAATGGTTTGACTATTTTCTAAACATTCCCCCGGAGAGTCATGCAATGGAAAAGGGGGCGCCCATGAAACTAGTAGTAAGGAAATGTACCATCCAAAGAGGGTCTTGACACAGTATTGAAGGTTCATATTAGTGATCATTTGGGGATAGAAAATAGAAGATATGGTTATAAAACATCAATACTGAGAAGTAATCGGTGGATAGGTTGGATAGGTTTATATTAGAACTCATCTACAAATCAATGTTTTCGGTTAGGTATGCACATATGGATATGAATCCATGAACATTTATTATGGATGAAATGTTTTCTATGGGGAATCATATAATCCACACGATTTTGGTGTTGGGGTTGATTTATAAGGTGATTTAGAACATTAGTGAGGAGAAGAAGAATCTACATATTTGTGTGCCACTCCACCTCCTATACAGCTAGGTGGAAGTGCATATGAGGGTGTATAAATAACCAAATATCATCTTTCCACCCATATCATATTTTATACCAACAATTCTAAATGCGGTGGGATATTTTCCATTCAAAATGAACCTAATGGTGATGATGAAAAAAATATAGAGGTCAGAAAAATTCAATATCAATCCATTCCCATTTCATATAGGATTTTTAATGAATATGGTATGGGAAATTAATATCATCGGTAATATACCATGACCTTTTGAGGTAGAGTACTAGGAGAATGATTGGATCGTGAATCAGTCAATGAATTTTATACCCCGCATCAATTCGAGAGGCAGTTCTGGTGTCAAAAGATACTAACATCAAAATTATACCATGGGGTACTTCATGAGAATCAATTATGAGTGCTGATGAATTTGTGGATCATGTTCACAAGGGAGGATAGGAAAATTAATAACAATATTCCAGCATCTTCCTTTTCATATGTGATAATTGAAGAGTATACAGAGATCTAGGAGGAATCCCACACATGATAAATGATGAAAGAATAAACCATTTGATCCAATGTGGGGGTGGACCGTCTACCTCATGATCCATGACAAACAATGACAAGAGTTTATCAATATGGTAGGGATGATGCAGATCATGGTGTAAGAGTCATAGCTGTAGGTTCAATACTTCCAAAGCATGCACTAGCTATTGGAGGAAGAAGAGAAAAGAAAACATACCTAGTATCTCCATTTGAGTAGACTTTGGATGAAGATGAGGCATCTAGGTGGTTCTATAGAGTACCTACAAAAATCTCTTATAATGAGGCCGCATTGCTTGTATATACCCAAGAATTCCCTATACCCCAAGGTTTGGGAATCTTGGGAAATGAAGAAGAAATTTCCCAATCCTTGTGAAATTTGGTATCCCCTCAATAGGTTTTGAAAAAAACATCCAAATATTGGTTATGATATGTCTGTATTTCTTGTATCTCATGTAGTGGGGGGAGTTATATGTGGCTATGCTAGAGGAATGAGTGCACTCTCAGGGAACTCTACGTTCAATGACAGATTGGCTGAAAGTAATGCTTGATCTGAAATCTCTACCACAACTGTCTATTCCTGAACTGGAAGATCAACTTCCTCTACCTAATGAATTGGAAGGATCCTATAAATAATTTTTAATAGAGGTATTCCTCTAAAGGTATTAGGGTTTCATACATTAGATAAAACCATTTTTGGAGGATTAATAGAATCTCTTGGAGTAAACTCTAAAAAATTACCTTGAATGGTTTCTTTCATGTTTACCTAGGTTTCTATAATGAAATTTGTTCTTTATAGGGGAGACTTTTTTAAAAAAACACCTCTAGTAGGGGCCAAAGATGTGATGAATGACTTATAGGATCATGATATAGGGGCTATGAAGTCTATTAGTTCTGCGGAAACAATGGTGGAATCTCCAAAATTTACGGACCTCCAATGATATACGAGTGTCCACATCCTGGTATTCTAAAAATAACAAATTGAAGATTCATGTAATAATCACTCGAACTCTATAATCTTCCTACCCCATAGAGTCATACATTTTTTTACACAACCAAATTTGTTGACATATTTTCTATCTAGAAAATCCTTAAAGAAGAGGGAATACAATTGGTGAAAATAGTCGGGGGTTATGAGGATCCATTCTCAATTGGAATGTCTATTTATCCATAATTGAGTGCCCAAGATGATCAGATGATATCCATCATTGATACGAGTCGTTCCACTACACAGGTGGGCCTCAAAGATGATAGGAAAAGTCTCATCCAAATGGGATCTTGTGATGAAAATAACCTATATGTTATTGAGGCTAACTCATCTGATATAATTATAGAAGACGATTCTTCCACTGAACACATAGAAATATTTCTTGAGTATAGAATTTCTAACATAGAGAATCTAGACAAGTCAATTTTTGACATGGACGACAACTAATGTATCTTTCACTGGACATATAATTTGATCGTTCACTTCCCCAAGAACACCCCCGAATAAAAGAGGATAATATGGATGAGATCACGTTTGTCATTGCTGCCCAATATAGGTTCTGGGGGTGGATCTATGAGGTCATCATATTCTTATGTACGATTACCCCTCTGAAAGAATATGGTAGATAAATCAACAATTTGATGTTTCCTAGCACCATATATAGTCTTCCAACACTTATAAATTATAGGAGGATTATTAAGAGTTCATATTCATGGATATGGGGATGAACAACTGCTCATCCTTCACTAGAACTCAATCAAAACTCATATCTCAATTGAGGGTCTAGTTGGTATAGGTTGATGAGTATATGAAGCAAGAATCTTATGAAGTGGTCAATCTCCATGATGAGAATGATCGAGGGAAGATTAGGACCAATGGAATTTTCCTTAATTTCAATAAGGATTAAAAGGTGATTAGATGATGAGAATAGATCCTGGAGGCCACACACAAAAGGGTGGACATGCGAGATTCATTCATATAAGGGGACAATCCATAAGGGATATGTGTTTCTGAACTTGTAAAACATATTTCATGCCTGCAATATTATTTTAAACTGCATAAATATTTTTTACAAGTTTTAAATTATCACATGACCATCATATATGTAGAAGAACTAAAGATCAATCCTTAAGTTCATGTGGGTCACTCCCAATGTGATAAACATGGGGTGTCCACATAATTGTTAATTCCATATGAGAGTGCTGGATAATAATTGAGTACTCAAGGTCTTCAACTACAAACTAAACAACCAGATCATTTGGTATGAGACAGGTCCTGGATGGAGAAAACGACCCATGGAACAACCAAATCACACTCCAAATGGGAAATGGTTCATGAGAGAGACAACACCTACGGTGCTGAAATCAATTCAAAGAAAGGGGATGAAAAAGAAGAATCACATTCCCAAATTTTAGAACCCAATGTGGGTGGCATGATGAAGGAGGATAACTGTTTATCGTATTCGAGACACATCATCTACGTCATGCTATAATTAGATGAAAAAAACAAGCCTCAACCAATGATTGCATTCAAAATCAAGGGACCAAACTCAACGTGTCATGTAAATCATTATGGGCGGTTTTCCCAGAACAATAGGTGACCTAAAATGGCATAATAGCATTCCATTAGGTGGACCCTTTCAGACATGAATAAAGATAGGGATCCAAATAAGGGAGATGAAAAACATGAGGAGGAGTGACTAAATGTAGAATGGATTCTAACACTCATTAAATTATGACACCATTGCTAAGAGCCAATCGGGGAATGTGCATTGGTCTAAATAGATATTAAACCTGACTCTAGAAAGGAATCCTCTTCAATAAAATGATTATATTCATTTTATATTTATGTTATTAAAATATGTGTGGAGAACATATAGATTAACTTCATTTGTTGAGGAATATGAACACGTAGTTTAATGTCATATTATGAGGACGATTCATGGTATAGTTTAATGTCATATGACTGAGACATTGCACATAGCTTATAGTCATATATCCTAAACCTTGGACAACAGTTTAAAGTCTTGTTATATGAACTTTTATTTCTTTTACTATAATATTATCTAAGAACAGTTGAGATGAAATGAACATAAATAATCCAAAATAGGCTTGTGCACCATACACATATCAAGGAACATATTGAATGGAGGCATATGTGAAGCACTAAGGAATAAAACATAACATGAACGAAGTACAATAAGACATACTACCACACCACACATCCCTATGAGGATCTTAGTTTATGTACTTAGAGTTTGGACCGTAACCAAGGTCAAGGGGTCAAGATGGTTAATGAACCTTTAACTAGGCCTGAATATAACATGTTTTAGGGTCACTGTATAACCCATAACGATGAGAGTCAAGATTCAAATAGTAATTGAAGGATAGTGTGGTTGGAGACCAACATTGGTGGTGGAAAGTATCTCTACTATGGAAGATAATGCTTCCAGAAATTATCATGGGGAATCCTAAACATTCTCATGGTAGGGTGGCAATTTAATGTCATGCATTGCGGACATTGTATCTTATTTTATGGTCGTAGATCTTGGACCATAGGGCTTCATGTTTAACTGTGTAGTGTTTGGACAATAATGTTTTTGTTTTTTCTTAATGATAGGGATCCTAAGAGTCAGACATGATAATGATGATATGGGAATCACTATATATCCCATAAGGATGGGAATAAAGCCAATAATAGTTCTTAAAGGGAAATTTTCCTTTTAGGACTCACCCATTCACAAATAGAATAGGCATTATATATTTCATGATTGTTATTTTGTTCCATTTTACCTTTTTGTAATAGAATAATGATGAAAAATTGAGCTAGTACTGCTAAAAGAAACAATCCGTGTATAGGTCTTGATAGGTGGCAACCTGGGTGACCAGTTCCAAGGGTGATGTCTTCTCAAGGGAGAACACCACAATGTTGTGTTGTTTTTCATCACACACCCAGGACGATGATACTGTAGTTTAAGGTCATATGAAAGGACCCACCTATGAATTTTATGGATTTTTTGTAAGGGATCAATAGTTGGCCATATTTTGGTATGGGGAAACAGAAAGTATCATCATATTACTCAGACAAAATTAATCATATTTTAAGGTTATAGAACTCATACCATAATGGAATCTCATAATGGGTGTATGCAATGTGATCCTGAAAAAACAAACTTGAGTGAGTACCAAATAAATCCATGCAATGCATAACTCTATAGAAAAGAATAATTTTCATAAACTTGTACTTAATGGTTGTAGATTTTGGAATATAGAATGGTGCCTCAAGAAAAATATGTGTACGTTGGTGGATAATGTGCCCAATGGGAATGAGACACATGAAGAATTCATGCAAAAGACTTCATACTATTTAAATTCATGAATCATATACAAAGATTCTTAATTTAACATAATGATATTTTGATGTGAACACATAGTTTAAGGTCCTCACGTTTGAACCAGAAGATGTGGTAATTTTTCATTCAGATAAAAACCATACCATGGACCGTAAGCCCACGTGATCCATGATCGGTGAGGGGAAAAAGGAGAAGAGAGGCCTATTATAAAACATGAAGACATACAATAGATGAATTGGTAAATTATTATAAGGATTTCCCAATGATGTTGAACAACCTTCCCAACAGACAATGGTTCTGGGAGGGGTATCACCTATCTCAAAATGTGTTTCAAAATCATTAAGGGAATTGTACTAAGATGGTATGTGATCTATGAGGCCAAAAACCACACAAGTAGTGGGTTCCTATATATGTGAATGATGATGGAGACCCAAATATAGTGGCGCATGAAGCATGGAGATGTAACGATGGTAGGTATATGAATAACCCCCACCCAAAGTTCTACACCACAACGCATCTAAGAACATGGATGATGAATAATAGATTGATGGATCTGAATCCCATAATAAGGGTAGAATCCTCAAGAGTGTTCTTCGATATGACATGGTAATGGACTATTTCCAAATGAAGTGGATGGGGAGAAACCAATAATGTATTAATAAACCCGGGACTGGAATCAAAGAAAAAAATATTTGCGAGTTTCTACGTAACCCATGGGGTTTGGAATCAAGCTGCATGTAGTTCTCAAATCCCATTCAGTTTTACATCAGGTGGTAAGGAAAATGGTGGTGCACATTTTACTGTCATGTGACTAGGACTCTGGGTTATTATTTTATGGTCATAGAGCTCAGATTAGTTAATGAGGCCATCTTAATAGATATATGTGTCATTATGAAGCAACAAACCCAACCTAAATGAGGTCCAAACAGGCTCATCACCACATGAAATATTTTTATGAGAATGGTTGTTAAACTGGGACTGGACATGATGAAAACATTTCCTAGTATTTTCATGAATCCCATAAGTATGTTTATCAATCCATAAATATTCCTTGAATCTATATTGTTTAACATCATGTGTTAAGGTAGAGGAAATTAGGGGTATTACTGAGGGAGGTACATGGTGTAGCTGTTATAGCCCAATGTGAATGAGAACCATGGAGATCGTAGCACCACACTACACAATCCCAATACGATCCTTGACCTATAATTTTAAGTAATCTTGTGGATGGGCCATTGAAAAAATGTTGAGTAATCCCTACCTATAACATAAGGATAGGAATCATGTTATATATAGTACTAGAAATGGAACAATGAGTGAACAATATTAATGGTGACACCATCTTAGATGAGAACATTATTGTGTTGAGAGGTTTATTATAATACTATTTATATGAAGTAGTATTTTAACATCATGCATGATTTGGAAGTTAAATGTATTTTAGGAAAAATGGAACTTGGGTTTTACGGTCATAAAGAAGGGAGCATAAATGTAACACAGTTTAATGTCCTGCAAGTTGGAGGTAGTAGTTTAACCTCATATGGGATGTGAGTGAACTTAGTTGTAGGTGAAAAAATAGAACCATTATTTGAAGCTACTAACATGGGGGTGTGTAACATCGCATCATAATGAAAACTGGTTTGAATTAGCACTAATAAGGTCTCAACACCATACCACGCACTCTCAAGTAAGAAAACTGGCCATAAAGATGAAATGATTAATTGCTGGTTGGGACATAAATAAAGTGTCTGGGGTTTCTATGAATCCCATATATATGTTAATCATTCAATAAGTTGTTATTTTACACTTTTCAAATAAATTTCATGTGTTATGGATGATTGATATCTTATTTTAAGGACGTAGAGATCAAAAAAAGATCAATTTTTAGTCAACTTGGACATAAAAGTAGCATTACATGATGCCCGACATGAGATGTTACCCAGTTTAACATCATTCTACGGGTAACCTGGGGGAAATGTATCCTAAAATGGATGATCATGGTGTGGAAATATAAATAATATGTGAATGAGGATTGTGGAAATCCACACCACACAATGAACTCTAGAGAGGGGTCTTAGAAAAAGAATAAAAAATGATAAAAATGTTTCTAGGCCAAAATAATAAATGTATAAGTTTCCCTAAGTATCCCATAAGTATGATAATGAGGACATACATGGTTCTTAAGCTCTGTACAATTTAATGTCATATAATAAGGATGGATGTTGTTATGATGTTTAACATTAGGAGACTAGGATATATCCACTTCTATGAAAATTAAAACTTTAGGAACATGAAAATGATGGGAGGAGTAACTCACTTTCCATCCATGGGGACCAAAGAGTATGCCCTGTTAGGGTAAAATTTGGGAATTATATAATTTCCTTCCCATTTAGGCTCCAACATTGATTGTTTCCTACAAAGAATTGTTGGCATCCCTAGATAAAATACAATATTACCATTAAGGAAGGAGAAAATATGAACATTCTTATTGAAATCTCTAGCTATCATATTATGGTGCCTCTTAAGATTGTGCATGTCCTATTGCCTATTCTCATCAAGGGATTCTAACTCAACCTACCAAACCTCTAATAATTTATCTGACGTCTTCTGTTCATAGACAACTATACACGGTTATGGAAACTAAATCTATATGGGAAGGACTACTTATATTACATACCACATTGAATATGGGGTCACCATGGTGGAGCTTCAATTTTTCATCCAATAATCCCAGAGAGGATTGGGGTGATTTTTCATCCATATATACTTCTCATGAAAAACTATATTCTATTGAATGATAGAGAGGGTTCTGTTTAACGTCTAAAATTTTCCATTTTCCTATGCATGATATTGAAATGAATGGATTGCCCAAATGTTTTACATGGCGTTCAAATTCTTCAGTTCAACTACTTGAAAGTTTGTATCAATATCTGTGAGAAGATCATGAGTTACTCTAAATTAATAGATGATATTAGAGCTCACGATCTCAATGACAGGATGGTACATTACTTCCTTGAGTGGAATCTCATTTTCCCACGTGTAAAAGAAATATATTGTGGTCATTATAAACATGAACTAGTTAGATCTCACAGGCATATATGGTCTCATGAAATGGATCCCCTATACTGAACAAGTCTAATAATGAATGGTGGAATTGTAGTGCTCTAGTGTCCATGGAACAATGTTGGCAGGGACTTAACATGAGTGTAACATCATTGAAAACTCAATATAGTCATAGACCTGGGCAAACCAAATGATTCCCAACCATTGAATATGGTGATTCATTCCCAACCCTAAATTGTGGGCTCTATACAAACCCACATGAACATCCTACATGACATGGGGAATCTCATCCCTGGAATGAAATGGAGTAGAATTCCATCAAACCCTCATTTTTATAGAATCTGTTCAATGATAGAACTAATTTGGATGGTGAACTACATTGTTTTCTGTTTGATTCTTTAATGTTCAGCTCTGTTTTTCTTGAGACTATCATGCTAGAGATACATTATGAAAGGAGATGTCCAATCAGAGTTTTCATCCACTACAGTTGGGGGATCTTAAGGCTTTTTTGTGGAGGAATTTATGTTAAGGATACTTACATACTGGTTATCATCACTATCTAGGGAGATGTGGATGATAACCCAGTGATACCACACATTGATAAATTGTTCTTAATTATCTTGTTCTATTGTTGGACTCCACATGTATTAATCATGTTGTAATGATCATAAATCTTACTCAGTCTATAAACCTTGTTAATCCCATGTAGTCTGTCTCACATTAAATATACAGTTGTTTATTAAAGCTATCCAAAGACCTAAAGTGAAATACATTGAGTTTGATTACCGTACACTATCATCTATTTACATTATATTAATTTACTTATAAATGATTAAGTCTAATCTATTTTATGAATATAACATCTTAATTCTACATACAAATATTTGGCTATGTCTGAGACACTGGGAGTCATCCACCGGTTTTTTTTTTCTGGAAAAAGACCAAGACACCATGACCTGGACACCGCAACCAGACACGGTGAACCAGACACCCTGAACCAGACATCATGAACCAGACAACGTGACTACACACCATGACCATCCACACACCATGACCAATTCAGACCCCGTTTCAAAGAGACACTAGTTCATAGAGACACAATTTACAGACAAACTATGACATCGTTTCTTAATTTGTTTTTTCATTTTTCAATATAATCTCTAATAGTCATATTTGAAAATTGTAAATTCACTGACATAAGTAATGTTTCTTTGAAGACATTTCACCAGAAAGTACAAGGTACGAGGTTTAGAATACATGAAACCTATCGTCTCCAACACATGTTCTCTAATACTAAAGGGTAGTGCATCCTAGAAAAGGTATGTATATGAATTTAGAATAACATGAAGCAATTTTGTGAGCACGAAAATGAAGAAAACACTTGGATTATTTTTTAAGGTGGAATTTTCACATACAAATAAACACTACTGAAGAAAACATGAAGTATACTAGAATCATAGAGTAGACGACATCATCCCCACGAAGAAAAACATCCAATATAGATGACTTGTGATTCTCTTTTTTCCATACAAGGTCTTGATTTCGGCATCTGGTTCATCTTATATATCCATGGCTATGTAGACAACCACTCAGAGAACTTCTAAACATATCTCATCATTACTCCACTGTTGTGTATCATTTTATTAGCTTTCCTGCTATGCGTGTATCTGTATAACAACACACTCTATCTCTTGAATTATATAGAAGGATTCAATATATCCTTTCACAAACATCATTTTACACCTGTGTATACCCACTAATAAGTCTGTAATAGGTCCCTATGTGGCCTGGTAGTTTGTCCACATGTAGAACTGTGGAAGAGGTCGTGTGACATAGACCATCCTCTATAATGTTGTTAACCCTGATCCCGAGTGTGGATCAAGATTATTTATATCTCTGAGCCTTCACAGAAACCTCCAACCTTGGGGACTAAATATGACCTGAATGATTTTTGAGAAACCCTTTTAGATGGGGTTGAAAAAACTCTTGAATACCCAACAAGCCCATGTAACAAATCTATGTTTGGTAGATGCTTCAGTATTAGTGGAAAAATTCATTTGTAATATTCAATCCGAATTGCATCATGCGATTCAGGAAGTCAAAGTGGAGAACAAACAACATAGTGATGAAGTACAGACTCTAAGAGGTATGGTTGAAGAAATGAAGAAAGTGAAAAATTTAAGATCAGAGCATGCTTCTCATCCTATTGAGACTGTTGTTCCTCAAACCCCACAGGATATATCCTCTCTTATTTAACCTCATTTATCTTCATTATCTAAAACGTTAGCATAAAGAAACAAATAAATACTGAAAGATATGTACGGCCTTGTTGTTGGTCTTAAGAACCTAACTAATGAGTATAAGGTGTGCCTTCACAAAGTGCTCAATCAATATAAATCACATTCCTTACCTGTCACTTCTTCTAATTCCTATGATAAATATTCTAAACCTTCCTTAGCTTGTGATATTTTTCAAACAATGGTCAAATATGATCTTCAGACAGTTCATATTGGTTTTAATAAATAATATCTATCTAATGTAATCAAAAACAGTGACAGAGTTCCTGATTTGGTGAAAATCCATTCAAAGATTTATAGAGATTCTCTGAATAAACCTTCCCAGAAAGTGGAATTCTATTTCATCCAGTTCATCTCTAAGAATGACATGACCAATCATTTCATGTACACTGTGGAAAATTTGAGGAATCCTCCAGTTACTCAAGCATTAATGAAACAGGTTCGAAAACTCACAAAATTCACTAGTCTATTGGAAATGTTTATGGAGAACAAGGATGACTTTAAAAAATCTATGCAGTATGGTGGGGATATCATTGATGATTTTACCAAGATTCTAAGGCCATATCTTCAGGTACAGAGTACTTCCATTGTTGCTCATGCGGCTGCCCTTTTGAGATATGGTTTTTTACCTTAACATTTTCCCTATCATCCAATTTTATGTCTTTCATTCAAGCCATGAAATAGATCAGGCCTATAATCCATGATCAATAGTTGCCCTAGTATTCTACTACACCTACAGTGGATCCTTCTGTATTTGAAGGTCATCCTTAACCTTCTCTGTCAACCATCTCACTCCCTTCTTCTACCTCAACCTCTGATCCTATGGCTTCTTCTTCTTATCCTCCCGCCATGGGAAAAGAGAGGACTGGCCATTTATGAATAATAGTGACTACTCCATTTTGATAGGAATATTTTTGTATTTGTTTTTCTGTCTACTGTTTTTGATGAAGCTCTTTATATCTAATTCATTGTGGACTTTTCTTCTCTTTTACTATTCACTCTTGTTGATAATCCCAAAAGGAGAAAAGATCTATATATGTTATATGCACATGGGGAATATGTACTTTGATCCAATATACACTAAAATACCCATTATTAATGATCATCAAAAATGAGGAAATTATTGGACACCTCATGTATTAATCATGTTTTAATTATCAAAAATCATATTCAGTCTATAAACCTTGTTAATCCCATGTAATCTATCTCACATCAAATGTACTATTTTTAGTAAATATATCCAATTATCTTAAGTGATATACCATCAATTAGATTACTTTACACTATATTTTATTTACTATATAATGATTTATTTGATACATGATTAAGTATAATCCATTTTATGAATATCACTGCTTATTTCTAAATATAGATATTTGGATAAGTCCGATACACTGTGAGTCTGCCACTCGTTATGTTTTTCTAGCAAAGGACCCATGGACCATGACCCCAAAAACTGTGACAAAACACCATAAATAATACATTGTGAATGAGACACCGTGAACCAGACACCATGAACCAGAAACTGTGACCAGAAACCGTGACCATCCAGACATCGTGATCATATAGACTCCATGCCCAATCTATACATCGTTTTTAAGAGACACCCATTCATTGAGACACTATTTAGAGACCAATTGTGACACCATTTCGTAATTGATTTTTTTCGTTTTTCAAGTTAACCTCTAATGATAATATTTGATGATTTTGATTTCACTGACATAATTAATGTTTCGTGTTAGACATGTCACCTTACAGTATGAGGTACAAGGTGAAAAAAACATGCAACTTTTCTGCTCCAACACATGCGCTCCAAGATTAAAGAGTAGTGCGGGACAGAAACAGAATGTACATGAATGTTGAATAATGTGAAGCAAGTGATTGAGAATTAAAACGAAGAAAACTCTTAGAGCATTTCTTAATATATAATTTTCACATACACCTCAACACTTATAAAGAACACACAAAGCATACTAGAATCCGATAGTGGACGATATCTTCACCATGTATAACACCTTCCAATTAGGAAAAATTTTGATACTCTGTTTTCCATTTGAGGAATTTATTTTTTCATTTTATTTATCCTAGAAGTACCAAGCTATACAGACAACCACTCAGAACACTTTTAGACATATCTCAGCATTTCTGCTCTATTGTGTATCATTTTATTCTCTTTCGAGCAGTGTGTGTATCTGTATAACAACACACTCTGTCTGCAACATTAAACTGAAGGATACAAGATACCCTTTATCAAACAGATTTTTAAACTTGTGTATACCCCCAAATATGTGTGGAATATGTCCCAATGTGTCCTGGTAATTTGTACCCATGTAGAACAGTGGAAGAGGAAATGTGACCTGGATAATATTGTGTACTATTGTTAACCCCGATCCAGGGTGTGTATCAAGATTGTTTATATAAACTGCTTGGTGGAAGATGATCACCAAGTGGAGTGGATATGGTCTCATCTTGAGATTGAACAACTTTTTTATATTTGTTGTTTCTTTTAAATTTAGTTTTATCTATTTTACTATTTAACTAATAATTAACTAAATTCACTTTGATAGTTAATCTTGGAATGAAGTTGTAATTGTTTTTCCTTATTAGAATAGCTTCAAAAGTAATATTAATAACCACTGTTAACATTACCGAGAGTTATTAAATCTTATAAAAAGTCATTTAAATATTCAAACTCTCATATCCATATTACATTGATTAACTGTCATGTATTTAAATTTTTTGGTGAAATCTTATAGGAATATTTTTTGAATCCTAAATTTTTATAGATAATAAATTCACCCCCCTCTTGATTGATCTAATCCAAAAAATATCAAAGGGAGATGAGGCTAAACCATCCATAGTACCACCTATTCTATTCCATGCCTAGGGAACACATGTCACCTCTAGTTGATAAGGGAACTAGAACAATAAGTGTTGAGTTCACTCAAGAAGGGGAATCAGTTTTGGATTTCTATCAACATAGTAACCATTTATATTTTTTATGACTTGTTTAGATTCCCCCTGCACATGTATGTCTGGAACACCAATTTTTAATGACAACTCAATACTAGTGATGATAACCTAATACTCCACCTTATTGTTAGTTTATCTTTTCTAAAACAATATTGAATTGGGAAAAAGTGCATGTGTAGGCATAATGAGGAAGATAGCAAGGCCTACTCTATTGAGATTTGGATTATTATGTCTTATTATAGTTGACATTCATGTGACACCATCAATTTAAAAATGAAATCATATCATGGATTGATCAATTGAGTCGATATCCTTTTCCAAAATGTCGAGATATATGGACTACTCAGTTGGTTCTGGATGGGTGGCCAGAAAATCTACTAGTGTATCACCCTAGATGTCCTTCTTTGGGAAAAACCTACTGTCGAACTATTTAAGGATCACTACAAAATGAGCTTGAAGAACTATCATTATGGGGAGGCTCAAAATGGATCCCTATAGAACACAAACTATATCTCATAATGATGTTGGTAATCCCATAACTTTTGTAAATCAAAAACTAGTGCATGGAAGTAATTCTAGATAGAAAAATAACATCACTATATAATAAGGATTATTCTAATGAGATATTAAAATATTTTATTTATCCCTTCATTATTATTATGTGCGATTTGGTCTCCAATGTATCCTTCAATGGTGGTCCCATAAAGAACTATAGGATTTCTAGAGATGGGTGACATCAGAACTGGTGGCTGCAACAGATACTGTTTGATCTTATAAAAAGCTGTGTGGAACTCATCATCCCATTTATAAATAACATATTTATTAATGATTCATGAAAATGGGTTGGAATTTCTAGGAATATTCACAATTAATTGGCATATTTAGGCTTCATGGCCCTGAAAAACCCATAGCTCTCAAATGTTGCTTGGAGGAGGCATCAGACCAATGGCCTTGATCTTCTCTATGATGATCTTGATGCCTCTATATCTGAATAAAATGCTGAGAAACATCCCAAAGGTGATCCTAAAATTTGGCTTCAAGGGACTCATATTCATATGGTGGGAGTAGAGGAAGGAACACACTTTCTCAAGATACTGGATATTGTCCTAACACTGGCAGGATTTGACCAACAGATCATCCACATAGAAATCAAATATCATCCCAAGGATGGGTTTGAATATACAGTGCATATAACCCTGATAAGTGAATCTTATATTCTCTAAGATGAAGGGGAGTAATTTATTGAAGTTGGTACCCTATGGTGACCTAAAGGCACTAGAATCTCCATATTCATGTGCCATCCAGATCTTATAATACATAAAGTATCTATCGATGAAGGTGAGGGATTGAAATCTATATGGCGAATTGATCAACAACTCAGTCAGAGGAAGTAGAATGTTTTCCTTCATATAGGGATCATTAACAACTTCAAAGTCTATACATATTCTAATTTCTTCATTCTTATCCATGAAGAGGATTATGTTGGCCAACAAGCTTGGGCACTGGACCACCTTGAAAAATTAGATTCCATGATCATATCAACCTTGACTTCAAGCATGGTTCCATAATATGGGATCTTTTTACTAGGAGGTTTTTTGAAACTACAATGACTTAACGGGGGACCAAGGTGGTGGACGACATCTAAAAGCATCATTCCTAGAATCTCTTAATAATTCTAGAAGAATACATCATGATGCTACTTTGGGAAATCTACATACATATTTGGTTACTTTGAATGAATAGTTGTACTGATTAGTTTCATCATCAGATCAACCCTTGGTACCAAGATTCTCATGTACCCACTCATCAGCGGTTGTGAAGACACCCACTTCACGAGTGGGGTAAGATTCTTCTATGTCTTTCTGACCATCTATGATAGGGGGATCGAGAGAGAAATATTTTGATCCAACCAACTATGAAGGAATGATGGTTCTAGGTTGGGTAGTGGTGGAATATTCACAAGGAGACCATTGCACTGTTTAGACCATGGTCAAAATATTTGTCAACCTGATTCCACCAAGACTTCAATCGAGGGGCCCACGCATGATGATATGAAAGCAGTGGTGATGGGTTGGTCATTTTCGACTTATCCCATCTTATTGAAAATGAAAGGTATAGCATATTGTTGTATCCATGGTGTGGACATCCTGATACCTAAGAGTAGTGATAGGTTTCAATATTTCCTTATCCCATCATCTAACAGAGTAAAATGTAATCGTTCCACATTCCTTATACTTTAGAATGTTTCTTCACCTCAAGTCGAAAAAATCAATGTAGTATCTCAAGTATGGGGTTGTGGCCACTAAACGATGAATTGGGAGAATGAAGGCATAATCACATTCCATCCATGGGGAAGCCATAATATTAATGTTCTAAAAATAATTAGTTTCATCATGTTTTTCCATGCCCTTGTAATAGTCAAATTCAATATAGTAGGCTTCACTATAGGAAAATGGATGTGAATCTCCTTGGAGAAAATCGACTCGATAAGTGGGGGAGTATTTTATGCATTGGTTATTTGAGGAGGAAACTATTGCATGCATATGGATCTAGGGTTAACCCATAAATTCATTTTTGGTTGGGTTTTATGAGACAAACATGAATTCAGTACCTGAAATAAGGCCACAAAATTGGTTCTTCAGGTGAATGTTTACACATAGTATTTGTTCGGTCATTTCATAACCATAAAGTATTAGGTGATATGGACATATATTTACTTAAAAAAGTTCTATATTGGGGAGAATCGGGATCAGGATGATATTTATCCCAGAACCTATGTCAACATGACAATGAAATATATCCACACTATTAAGCTGGATAGAAATGTATAGATGGAAGATGTTCCCCTGTATAATTGATCCATCAACCTCTCTGGAAATTTTTTTTATGGTTTGGCATTAAACACACTCTGACTTCCATAGCATGGCATGCCTCTACAGATATTACCTATGCTTTGAACTAGTGGGGGTTCGAAATGGCTCTAAAAATACATCATGAACTTCTTCTAATTGGTGGATGGAATCATGAATCGACTGTTTTTTGGAATAATAGAAAGTTGATTATGCACATCTTACATATCTGATAGATTCACATTGCTTACACTATGAAGTTTCTTCGTGAAAGGAGGTATGATGGGTGTTGCTGGTCATACTAGTGTGATCTATCTGAATCTAGGATTATCATGTTTCTCACTAGATAAAACACACAATCTACTAAAAGTATACTGTTAGATTATTAAGGTCATTCCATAGATTGATGTGGATGATAATGAAATTGTTTCAAAGGCTATACAATGTTGAGAAACATGAATGGTGTTGGAGATGGATCTGACAAGGTAGGATGAGAGGACTACACATAATTATCCCCTCACTAAGACTATTGTCTGGTCTTAGTGGAATCTATATCTTTTCTATAGTCAATGGCATAGACATTCCAATGATTATCAGGATTGTGGCCTCATTATTATTGGCATCTATTGGGAACATCAGGAGGACCATCTGAATTATCCTTATCCCAGGAACAATGTAAGTGTCCACCAATATGATTGTATCTACTAAGGAATACACATGATCTTATCCGAAGGAACCCTCCAATAATATGTGAATTATGGGCGTGATTCTCATGATGGGTGGAATGAAAACATTTATAGTACGATTGGGAGTTTTCTCTAGTGTGGGGATCTACTATCCATTTTTCAATGGTTCCAATTCTTGTATGAAATAATATGTTGAGATGTCGATGAAGAAGAAATAGAGGTAGGGGGTGTGGAAACAACAAGAAGCTCATGGAGATTCAAACATACCAGAATGAAACCTTGGGAATGAGTGAATACTAGGTCGAATAACCAATCAACATAATTTTGATACACACATGTGGAGAAAAAATACCGTTCACCATCATTTTCACTATCATGCTTCATGGAATCACATGAAAATTGTGCCAGGGTAAGACATAATTTGAGGACATTGATGGAATTATGGTCCTGAATCCTATCCTAAAACATATAGCATCACCTTATGGTGTTTCCAAGTATCATGTGGTAAGGTTTTTAGTTTGGGAGATTAGTGTGATCAGACTCTTTATGATTCTTACATTATCAAAATTTTAGAATTCCCTGATCCAAGACTCTTTGGAAATAACTCGGGACCTGAAAATCCTAAAATGAGTTTCTCTAACTTCTCCTATCTAGAAAATGTACTCTCAGAGCCTATCCCTTACGAGGTTTTGGAGCTTAATAGTTGCTAAATTTAAGTTTTCATGCCTAGGTAGTACTGCTTGATGGGGTGGTGTAAGCAGATTAGGATGTGGGTTGTTCTAGACCGGAGGCTTGGCCTGATTCTATTGTCCTTAGCGAGGCTGTAGATGAAAAATTTTCGATAACAATTATAGTGTGAAAGGGTCCTCCACTTGAGTGATGGAAGTGGTCTCAATCATGGAATCTGCTTTTTATGGAGTTGAGGGAGGCAATGAGCATTCATGTTTTGCGTGATGCAAGTCTTCCTCTAGAAACTGAGCCTTGCCAGAAAAAACCCAAAATCCACCTATTATGTTTGTAGTGATAAGGGATGGGAAACCGACTCAATATTTAAATTTATCATGTATGTAATTATTAGTTGTTCTTGATTTTTCATAATATTGAGTGAATACATGCTATAATTACATTGGGTGAAAAATTCTACAAATCACTCATCTGGAAATTGTTTGTATGTGAAGTGGTCAAAAACACTAGTCTTGTGACTAGTTGAGGTGAATAGATAAAGAAACTACCTAAAAAGGCCATCCAAACAAGTTATGGAACTAATGGGTAACTGGCTATACTAGTTGAACATAGGCCCATCCAATGTATCTGAAAATCACCAGAGATTGGCAGCTTCCTACTGCACTGGGGTCCCTAACATAGGTCAACTCTTTGAAATAAAGCGGTAAAAATGATGGAGTGGATAACCCATCCCATTGAAATGGAAAAAGGAAGGGTTAATTAAATATGGGGGTGAAAATATATCATCCAACAATGCTAGATAAGGATTTTATTTAGTTGAAATTTCCACCTGTCAGGTATTGAGTGCCTCAATGGGGGAAATGAGAGCGGTATTCAGATAACCCCATTTGGGATACATAACTAATAGTGTGTTCGAATTATCCTCAATATGATAGGTATGATCATAAGTCTAGGGAGAAACTGGAGTAGCTAGTCGAGCCACTGGAGGAAAAATATGAGAATCCACTGGGTGAAGGATTGAGATGGGTCCTGAAGATGATTTTCTCACAGTTGAGGTGAACACAGTGATGCATAATGTGGTAATTTTCTATGATATATGGCCACTAATTTGTTGGGATGTGAAATTTTGTGGGGTCAATAAGATGACACTCACTATGAAGAACCTATGGCTACCCCTACTGCACAAGTGGAGGACAGATGCGATCATATCAGTGATCACCATAGTCTAGACATCATTCCGCAAGTTACTCAATGACGGGCTCAACAATGAGAATCACTTGTTCCATAAATTCTTAGAGAAATATGACTTGGTCAGGATCATCCTCTATATTTAGCATTGAACTAGATGGATAAGAGGGATTAGGGTCCCCAATAGGATTTTTTTCACTTTTTGTCATTATGCCCAATGAGAGACGATGTAGAAGGGTCCCTAAGGCCAAGAAACTATCTCTCCTAGGAACTGAAGACACCTGGAGGGTCCGTTGGGAGCTTTTCACACCCCATTGGGTGGGTAATTTTCTACATACCCTATTCCTATTCCTCATTCTAGGTATATCTTAGGTATGACAATGTTTACCCCAAAAGTTCCCAGAGGCATAACTTCATCATCACCGTGTAGGTCCAATTGTATTATGATCATGATGAAGTTGGGGGAAACTTATTTTCCCCAGCCCCATATCTGAACTTTCATTAATAACTCTTTGATAATTCATTGGAGAATAGGGAACCTATGGACACATCTCTGCTAAAGATTTTTGTGATAGTCTGGTGATTGAGGGTGATGGACCACTAAAAGCATGACTAGCTCAACCACCCGACATTATTGGCCGATATCATTGGAGTGCTCCTAAATTTTCAGATAGACCAACAAGTAGTTCTAGAAATGAAAGAGTCTCACCCAGATGAACTAGAAGAGTATTATTACTTTATATGAATTGATCGATTTTGGAATGTTGATCTCTTGTGTTTTGATTGGCTAGAACAAATCTTGTAACATGTTTTTCGAAAGAATTTTCCACAAACTTCTTTTCTCAGAATCGAGTTCTAGATCTTGATTGAACCAATAATTGACTGGGGTTGTGTGGGAATCCAAATATGAAAATTATGTAGTCCATTATAGTGGTGTAACTGCTGGGAAAGATAATGTTTCACGAGCTAACAATCCATTGTAGATTGGATTATCTTCATATGACAGTACTAACAATATCATCCTGACCCTATAGGATGGGGTGTGGATCGTCACTTCATGTGAGAATACATTAATCATTACTGGTGTAATGGGATTGTGATCTTAATCTCCCAATACCTAGAACAACTTTTGTGATCTCATTTCAAGGTAGATAATGATTTGGGTAAAAAAGGATGGGAATCCACAATAAGACCCTATAAGGGAGCCAAATCTACCTCCTCCTAAATGTACCGATGAAGGGTTTCAAGGATCTGGTATATATCGCTTTTTGAAAGAAAAGTATAGCATTTTTGGTTCCATACCCTAACATTGATAGAGAGGATAATGGTTATTGTTACAACATCATGTAACATTCCACCTTATAATCTGAAATGAGGATTGAATTTATGACAATCTGGCGTTTCTCAGAGTTCTTCCTTCAGTAGAAACAGTTTGCCTTTCTAGTCTAAGATAGTTCATTAGGGTATGGTAAATCTTAAAAATGGGGAAGACCTCTATGTGGGTTAGAGATGTAGTGGGGAGGACCTCCACTGGAGTTATTTGAAACTTAAGGAGGACCTTTGTTTTAGTTGTCGTGGGAGAGGATAGTTCTTTCGCTTTGGTGATCAGAGGTGCAAGCATGATATGGGAATATGTCAAATGGAACACATGGAGGTCTACATTGTTTATTAATGGATGTGTGGGGAGGACCTCCATGGTCGGGATTTCTAGAGTGGGGTGGACCTCCACATAATCTCATTATAACATGGTGAGGACCTCGATGACTATTGCCTACAAAATGGGGAGGACCTCCACACCGGTAGGAAATGGTAGCACAAGAAGGTCTTCAGGCATTTCGAACTGGACATGGGGAGAAACTTCTTGATGTTCATTGATTAAGATGGTAGGATGTCCACAATAATGGTTTCTTGAGAAGTGAGGATCTCTAATTTTTTTGGTGAGAACATGTGGAGGGCCTCTAGGGTGATGAGAGATAGAGCAGGGAGGACCTTCACTCTGGTCAGAGCTATATTAGAAAGGACCTCTGCTTGAGCTCGGAAGGAATGAGGAGGACCTTCATATTTATGATCGGAGACATTGTGAGGGAGTCCATATTTGGGATCATATACATGGGGAGGAACTCCATGCTTGTTGTCAACAAGGAACGGAGGACCTCTACGTGGACTGATGATGGGGATATGGGGAGGATCCCATGATCATTATGAGAGTGAGGATGATGTACACTATAACAACCCTGGTCTTTATTACACACTTAAAAAATATTTTTACATATAAAACATCACTAGATACAACATATAAGATCAAGAGGTCTACTGTCTTCGGTTTCTAGGAACATTACATAACAACATAAAACATAAGATGCAACATCTTTTTGAACACTTCCGTTACATGACAACTATATTCCATCGTACATAGCATTACATGGGATAACCTGAGGATATGCATAAAAAAGGGTGAGACATACAACATAGTAAGGGAGTTAATATGGAATAACATGATGGATAGAATAAATGTTAGGAAATAAGTATATCAATGGAGCATAAGAAAAACATGAATATAAAGGCATGATATAACATGATTAACATAACATGGAAAAGTGGAAACAACATTTACCATGATTATAGCATGATCCAAGGATTATTGCATATGGAACATGAGTAAGACCTCATTATACTTTAATTATAATGAGTAAACCCTCACTTCACGTGACGTATCATGATGCAAATATTTACCCAACATGTTAGAGCACTATCTGGTTGCACCCTTCTAAAACATTTCATTTCATGCATAAGTATGCCGCATGGATAACATAATATGGAATCATTCAACATCATAATTTATTAAATGATTAATAAATTTGGAATGAACACATGGAAGTAACATTCAATATGTATATGTTCATGAAGGTGAATACCCTAGATAGAGACATGGGTATGGTAATCACTATACAATGTTTTTATCTTAGAAAATTGTTGTGCAATTTCGGTAGCATAACGACATGACATAAAAATTTGTAAAAATTGTTGATGAGAGAGAAATGGGTGTCTCATAATATTTACATGAAATGTACAGTAAGGGGATCCTATAGAATCTTTTCTCAACATATGTAAAGGAATGTAGATTCATAATACAAAGGAATTACTTTAATGTAAATGAGGAGAGAGAAATTCTTTATGGAATTTCATCTTGGTAACAGGTGTGCATCGGAGGCAATAAATGAGAGTTAAAGAGATCTATCATAATTCAAAAATAAAATGGGTTGTATGTTAGAGGTTAAAAATAATACCCCAATATTTTTAATTGAAATTAAAAGGGTATAACAACATAATGAAATTGAGACAAAAATGAGAAAAGAGGAAATCCATTACATGGAAGTGTCATCCCAAAGGCTTGGTAGAGGCTTTAGAGAGGCTTCTTTAGAGCTAGGGGCACCTTGAGAGGATTCTATAGAGACGATGGCAGGGGTTGGTCGAACTCCAAAGGATTTGAGTGAAGAGGAAGTGGGAGCTTGGGTGGGGTTATATATGTAAATATAGGGAATTATTTATTATTTAGGTTTGGGACACATAACATTAAACTAATCAAAACCTAAAACCATCCCATAGTTATTGCCTATGGTTTTTTCCAAAAAGGAGTGGAAATTAATATTTTATAATTCCAATGGCATAAGTTTTTAAAATATTAGGTGTTCTTATGTGGAGGTGAGTCAAACTCTAAAGGAAAACAATTTTAAAAAAATGTTGTATAATCTTTTAAGGGTCCACTAAAGCTTTTTGAAATAAATTAAACAAATCCAAAATAACATTATATTAATGTTAAAACATATTTTGGCAGAAAATAATGTTTATAGTATTTTATTACATCACTATTGGGTCATTATGATATCATAAAACCTATATTTTCAAACGGTATTTATTTTTTACCCAAAAATTCAAATGTCTTAGAAAATTATGAAATATTCACTGTTCGTTAATTTTGATTTCCTAATTAAAAAAATAACATTCATTTTATCTAAATGAATTTCTAAATATTTGAATTTTTTACTTTTAAAATAAAAATGACATTTATCTAAAATTCATCGGTATTAACAAAAAACAGCTTTCAAAACATAATAAAAATTTCAATTTCATTCGTAAAATTATTCGATAATTTATATCTAATAAAAATTAATTTAATAAAAATAATATTTTATTAAAATTTAATTTAATTAAAAAATCCATTAATTCATCAAAATAGATTTCATTGTTGAATATTAAATAAAAATACTATAAGGGTTTTAAAAACTTTTTATAAAGTCACAATAATCAAATAAATATATATTCATTATTATATACAAAAATAATGCACATATTCATAGTCATAATTCCTTGTTTCATAAGCCCTTATAAAACCCACATAAGACTGAAGGGTAAGGTGTGCGATGATGACAGACTCATTGGGTGGATTGGATAATATCGATTGAGTGGTAATTTCTATCCACATACAATTCTCCTATAGGCAGTTCCACTCAGGAATACCATATTTATGATCATCTTGGGATTGGTCAAGAGATAATCCCAATGACACTACCTCCTTTTAGAGCCCGAACAAATGGGATTTGAATGGGGAAATTCTACTAGATGAGGCCATCCCTTATTTTGTCTGAGTAAATTGGATTTTATAAAGCCCTATTTATATAATAATCATGTGATCAATGTTAAATGTCTATATTAGAAATGGTCACAATTCATAATGGTATATTAAAAAAAATAGAACCAAATATGTGCATACATTTTAGAGAACCTTAAGAAGAAATTTAAATAGACCAAGAGGAATCTTCATTAATAATTTATTTGGGTCTTTAAAATCTTCCCCCCTTAATAAATTTCTACATCAAAATTTCATTTTCCCACACTAAAATAGATGTGGGTAACTCTGATTCATCACTTCTTCTAATTCCCACATCACTTCTTCAAACATGTAGTTTTTCTACAACACCTTGACAAGGGGAATTATCTTATTTCAGGGAACATTTTCTCTATGATCAATGAACTTCACTGGTTTCTCTCCGTAAGAAAGATCATCCTCTAACAGTAAGACCTATGAAGATATTACATGTGAAGGATATGGTTTGTACATTCGTAAGTGGAAGAAATGAATGAAATCATGTACATTGGCCATAGTAGGTGGAAGTGCTAGTAGATAGGCCCCAACCCCGACATGATCAAAAATCTAGAAGGGGGAGACGTACCTAGGACTTAACATCCCTTTATTTCCAACCCTAATGACCTTTATCCATAGGGATATTCATAGAAATACCATGTATCCATCTTTATACTCAATGTTTCATCAATGGTTATCAGCAAAACTCTTCAGCCAACTCTAGGCTGCCTTGACATGCTACTAAATGGTTTTCACCTTCTTCATCATTTCTTCGACCATTTTTTGTCCTTGTAGCTTACACTCACCGACTTCATCCCAAAATGTCGGTGTTCTGCACCTTTTCCCATATAGGGCATCATATGGTTCCATTCAAATGCTTGAGAGGAAACTGTTATTAGTGGAGAATTCAACCAGAGGAAGATATTGATCTCATCCTCGTATTATGTCCATTGAGAACACTCTCAACATTTCCTCATGTGTTTGGATAGTCTTCTTCGATTGGACATCAGTTTGAGGATGATAAGCCATACTGATGTTCAGCTCAGTATTTAGAGCATGTTAAAGACTCTTCCAAAACATAGATGTGAATCGCGGATCATGATTCGATACAATCGACAGTGGTATCCCATGCAAGCATACTACATCTATGATATATATCAGTGCCGGTTTAACCTATGAGAAATCATCCCAAATTTCAATGAAGTGAGTAGACATTGTAAGATGGTCGACAACAACCCTGATTGCATTGTTTCCATTGGATGTCTTTGGATGTCCGGTGACAAAAACCATGGTGATGTTCTCCCATTTCTATGTTGGCATGGGCAATGGTTGCATCATCCCCATAGACTTCTTCCTATCTACCTTCACTTGCTGATAAACCACGCACATTGATGTATACTCAGCGATCTCCTTTTTCATATTATCCCAACAATAATGATCTTGGATATCTCAATACATCTTTGTGTTTAATGGGTGAATAGAGAAATTTGAACTATGTGCATCATCAAAAAGTTATTTCTTTAGCTCCAGAATTAATGGAACAAATAGTATTTCCCAAAATCTCACAATTCCGTCTAAATTAACATTGAAATCAGAGGATTTTTATTTTTTGATAGCTCCCAGCTACTTCTGAATTCCCACATCATCCCTTTATGACTCCTTTAACTTTTCCAAAAGAGACGGCTGAGCAATCATTTTTTAAAGGATTTATGATGTTCCCTTCTTTAATATTCTCACGTCCATCTTCATGAAATATAAGAAGATTGGATCCTTCTCAATTCTCACCATTGATATAATTGTTGGGTATTTTCTACATAGAGAATCTTCCATCTTGTTCGATTTACTAAGCTGATAATTGATTTAGTAGTCATAGTCACTGATCAGCTCTAACAATCTTCATTGGCGCATGTTCAATGCTTCCTGTGTGAATATATTTTTGAGGATTTTGTGGTCTATATATATTCCACTATTCTCCCTAAAAAGATAATGCCACCAAACTTTATTAAATGAAGAACACAGTAGCCAAATCCAAATCATGTGTTGGATAATTCAACTCATGAAAATGCAATTCCCTTGAAGAATAGAAAATGAATTTGTCTTTTTTCATCAACACACAAACCATTCCCTTATTTTAAGAATCACTAAATACCACAAAACATTCTCCACTTGTGGGTAAAGTGATCATGGGAACAATGATAAGCCTCCTTTTCAACTCCTTGAAGCATTATTCACATTCATCACACCAATAAAACATTACTCCCTTGTGAGTTAGCATGGTAAGAGGGTTGGAAAATCATGAAAAAAATTCACAAGTCATCGATAATATCTAGATAACCCCAAGAAGCAATAGATATCCGTTACTGATGTTGGCCTCTACCATAACTCAATTGCATCTATTTTAGAGGGATCCATTGATATCTCATTGCTTGTGATGATATGGACCAATAATGAAACCTCATTCAACCAAAACTCTCACTTTCTATACATTTCATAGAGATACTTCTTCTGCAAGGTCTCTAGTATAGCTCCTAGATGTTCCTCATGATCCTCTTTAGATTTCAATTATATCATAATATCATCTATAAATATTTCCAATTTTTTTAGGTAATCCATAAATACTCTATTCATCGTGTCCATGAATATTTCTAGAACATTATTGAGTCTAAAGGGCATTAATATGAATTCATAGGGCCTGTATCATGTACGAAAAGAAGTCTTGGGGATATCTTCTTTATTGAACCTCACATTATAATATCCTGACAAAAAATCGACCTTGGAGATGTATTGTGCTCCACACAGTTGATTGAACAAGTCATCAATTCGTGGGAGAGGATACTTGTTCATTATCATTAGTTTTTTAATCTCACGATAATCGATGCAATGGTGCAATGGCACATCTTTCTTTTTGACGAAGAGGACTGGTGAACCCCAAGGTGAAGCAGTTGGGTGTATAAACTCTTTATCTCGATTCTCATATAGTTGATTCTTTAGATCCTCAATCTCAACAACAGCAACTCTATATGGAGTCTTGGATATTGTGAATTGCCCAAGAATATGGTCAATTGAGAATTCAACAACTCTTCTAGGAGAAAGACCATACAATTCTTTGGGAAAAACTTCAGAAAATTCTCTCATAATAGGAATGTATTCAAGGATGGTGGCCTCCTTATACTCAATCATCTATTCCAGATATGTGTGATCATAAGGCAATAATATCTATGCTTGAGATGATGTAGCTAAATAATATTCATCTTCCCCCTTTCAATTGTTTAGAATCGAGGGGGGGGGGGTCTATTCTCTAAATGGAGAGTGATTTCCCCCTCATGAAAATTTATGTTGGCTCTATCTAAGAAAAGATAATCCATGCCAAGAATTTCATCAAATTCTACTAGAGGGAGTATTATGGGGATTTTTTAGAAGTTCAATCCACATACTATAAAAGAGGATGAGTTATATTCATGGGATGAAATGATTGCCTCATTTTACATACTCACTGACATATTTATATCCCTGCATTTTGGTGGTGTTGTGATTATTGTACTAAACTTTAGGGATATAAAAGAATGTGTACAACCTGAACGATAACCGCACCTTTCACATTTGGATTCTGGTTCTACATTATCCGATATAGACATGGGATTGGTCCATTAAAATATTAAACTCATAAAGCCGAATCCAATGAAAACAAGGATAACTTATAAATTTTATTTCCTTAATGTATGAATCTATAGGCTTTAATCCTTGTCATCCATTATCTACGTTCTAAAATATATCCTTAGGGGATTTTTTTAATTCCCTTAATTAGGGATCATACTAGGCTAGTGAATTTACCGAAACATATCTCCCAAGAGTGTCGTAACCAGGAGTTCAGCAAGGCCCTTTGTTGGGAACCAGTTCACATTCGTGTCTATCTGAAAGCTGTAATTTCATGTTTTACCCCAAGGATACATCTGTGCCAGTACCGCCTCTACCTAATCATATCCCGATAGGGATGTATTTTCTTTAAGCCCACATAATAAATACTCACCAATACATAGGTATGTATTTATTATACTTATTATTATCTCTATGTCTTCAATAGGGTTTTCTAATCCTAATCCATAAAATAACTAAACATATCCTCTGATACCAACAATAACAATCCTGCTCCTCATTACACACATAAACATGATTTATTACCTAAAATAATTAACTTGATATAACATATAAGATCGAGAGGACTAGTTTATTTGGGGATTAGGAACATTACATATAAACTTAAACCATAGAATACAACATTTTATTGAAAGCATCATTTACATGACCACTACATTCCCTCATACTTAGCATTACCTTGGATAACCCAAGGAAAAGCATAATAAAAGTGTGAGTTATAAAGCCCAGTAATGGAGTTAAGGCGGTATAACATGTAGGATAAAATAAATGATAGGAAATACTCATATCAATGGAGCATATGATAAACATGAACATTAAGGCATGATATAACATGATTAACCTAACATGGAAATGTGGAAACATCATTACAAATGATTTTACATTGATCCAAGGCTAATTGCACATGGAGAATCAGTAAATAGTCATTGAAATTTATTTATCATGAGTAAACCCTCATTTTACTTTATGTTTCAGGATACTAATCTTTACCCAGTGCATTGGAGCTCCATCAGGGCACACACTTCTTGAACATTACATTTCATGCATAAGTGTGTCACATTTATAATATAATATGGAATAATTTAACATCATAATTTATTCCATGATTGAGAAATGTGGAATACAAACATTAAAGTACCATTCAATATATATGTGCATAAATTTGAATACCCTTGATAGAGACATGGGTATGGAATTCACTACACAATGATTTTTTCTAGGAAAATCGCGGGGCAATTTCGAAAGCATAACTGTGTGACATAAAAATTCATAAAAATGGTTGATGAAAGAGAAATGGGTGTCTAATCATATTTAAATGAAATGGAAATTAAGGGGTTAATATAGAAACATTTCCCAATATATATAAAGGAATTGAGATTCATAATACAGTGTAATTGCTTGAATGTAAATAAGGAGAGAGAAATTTCTTATGTAATTTCGGTATGATAACAGGTGTGTATGGGAGGCATTAAATAAGAGTGAAAGAGATATATCATAATTCAAAAATAAAAAATTAAGTATGGGGGAGGTGATAAATCATACCCCGGAACTTGTAATTGAAATTAAAAGGGCATAACAACATTATGAAATGGAGAGAAAAATAATAAAAGATTAAATCCCTTTCATGGAAGTGTGATCTCAAAGGGATGGGAGAGGCTTCATAGAGGATTCTTGGGATCTTGGGGAACCTTGGGAGGTTTATATAGAGAGGAGGGAAGGGTTTGGTCGAACTCCAAAGTCATTTTGTGATAATTAAGTGGGTTCTTGGGTGGGTTTATATAGGAAAAGAGAGAGAATTCTTCATTATTTAGGTTTGGATCACCTCACATTAACTAATCCAAACCACAATCCATCCCATGGGGTTTTCCCATAATTTTTTCCAAAGGGGAGTGGAAAAAAAAATATTTTATAAGGACAATGGATGGAATTATTAAAATATTTGGGTTGCTTATGTGGAGGTGAGTCACACTCTCAAGGAAAACAATTTAAAATGAATTTTTTTTACAAACCTAGAATGGCCCAATAATACATTGTCAAATATGTCAGACAATCCCAAATCACATTATTTAAAAGTTAAAATATTTATTGGCCAAAAATAATCTTTATAGTATATTATTACATCACTATTGAGTCATTATGATTTCATAAAACACATTATATATTTAAACGGTATTTAATTTTTACCCAATAATTCAACAGTCTCCGAAAATTATGAAAAATTCACTATTGGATAATTTTGATTTTCTCATTCCAAAAATAATATTGAATTTATCTAACTAATTTTATAAATATGTTAATTTTTTCTTTGAAAATAAATACAGACATTTATAAAAAATTCATGGGTTTTGAAAAAAACCGTTGTAAAACCTTAGTAAAATATACAATTGCATTAAAAAAAATTTAAGATAATTTATTTATATGAAAAAGTAATTTTATAATAATAATATTATTTTATTCAAATATTATTTAATTACAAAATCCATTAATTCATCAAAATGGATTTCATAGTTTTATATTAAATAAAAAAATATATGCACATTAAAATATATTTAAAAGTAACAATAATAAAATAAATGTATATTAATTGTTATATCAAAAAATGAACATATTCATAATTATATGTTCTTGTTTCATAAACACTTATTACACCACCATAAAATTTAAGGGTAAGGTGTGTGATGGTGAAAAACACTTTGGGTGGCTCTGATAACATCGATCTAGTGGTAATTTCTATCAACTTCCACTTCTTCTGTAGGTGGTTCTACTCAAGAATAACATATTCAACCATGGATTGGCCTTGGTAAAGATTGAATAACAAGGATTCCAACTCTTATCAGAGCTCTTAAAAATGGGATTATTATGGTTAAAGTCTAGTGGATGAGGCCATCGCTTCCATTGTCCGATTAAATTGGATTTGATAAAGCACTATATTAATACTAATCATGTGATCACTATTCAATGACTATATTTGCAATGGTCATAATTCATAACAGTGTTTTAAAATCCAAAACATAGGACCAAATAAGTGCATACTTTTTACATAACCATAAGAAGACATTTAAATAGACTAAGAAAAATTTTCAATAATACATTTTTGGGTTGTTATAATCTACCCCCATAATGAAATTTCTCCCTTGACATTACGTTTTACCACACTAAAACATATGTGGGTAAATCTTCTTCATCACTTCCTCTGATTCTCATGCCGCTTCTTCAAACATGTGGTTTCGCCACATAAACATGACGAGGGGCATTGTATTATTTTGTATAACGTTTTATCTATGATATATCATATTCACTGGTTACTCTTCGTAAGAAATATCATCCTCAAACTGTATTACCTCTGAATAGAGTACTTCTGAAGGCTATTGTAATTAATTCCTTAAGAGGGATAAATGAATGGAATCATGCAATTTTTACATAATAGGTGGAAGTGATAGTCCATTTTCCATAACCATGACATGATCAAGAATATCGAAGGGGCCGATGTACATAAGACATAACTTCCCTTTAATTACAAACCTCATGACCTTCTTCCAAATGGATATGCATAGAAATACCACGTCTCTAACTTTAAATTCAAGGTCTCGTCAGCGGTTTTCATCATAACTCTTTCATCGATTCTGGGAGACTTTGATATACTACTAAATGGTTTTCATTTTCTATACCATTTCTTCAACCATTTCTAGTACTAGAATCTTACGCTCAACGACATTATCCCAACATGTCGGTGTTTTGAGCCTCTTCCCATATAGGGATTCATAAAGTGACATTCAGATGCTCGAGTGGAAACTGTTATTATAGGTGAATTCAACAAGAGGAATATATTGATCCCATCCTATTTTTAATTCCATTGAGCATGATATAAACATGTCCTCAAGTGTTTGGATTTTCTGCCCGGACTGGACATCAATTTTCGGATGATAAGTCGTACTAATGTTTAGCTAAGTATTGAGAGCATGTTGAAGACTCTTCCAAAACATAGTTGTGAATCTTGGATCTTGATCAGATATAATCAATATTGTAACCCACTACAACCTTAACAAATCTATGATATATATGTTTTTCAGTTAATGTAATGAGAAATCTTCCTGAATTTCAATGATGTGTGAAAACATTGTAAGACGATCTATAATAAATCCGATTGCATTGTTTCCTTTGGATGTCTCCGAATGTCTGGTGACAAAATCCATGGTGATGTTCTCCCATTTCCATGCTGGAATGTGCAATAGATTCATCATCCCCCTAGAATTTTTCCTCTCAGCCTTCACTTACTGACACACCAGGCACTTTGATGTATAATCATTGATCTTCTTCTTCTTCATATTATTCCCTCAATAATTCTCTTGAAGTTCTTGATACATCTTTGTGTTTCTTGGGTGAATAGATAAATTTGAACTATGTGAATCATCCAAAAGTTCCTTCTTCAGATCCAGAATTGATGGAACACATATTCTTTTCCCAAATCTAACTATTCCATCTTTATTAACATTGATATCTGAGGATTTTCTTTTTCTAATAGCTTCCACCTTCTTCTGAATTCCCTCATCATCCTTTTAAGAATCCTTTAACTTTGCTAAAAGATATAGTTGAGAAATCATTTGGGAAAGGATTGATGATGTTCCATTGTTTATGAATCCTATGTCCATATTCATAAAATCTAAGAAGATTTGATACTTCTCAATTCTCATCAATGATAGAATGGTTGGGACCTTTCTACTTAGAGTATTCACCACCTTGTTTCCTTTCCTAAGGTGGTAATGGATTGAGTAGTCATAGTGTTCGATCAGATCTAACTATATTATTTGGTGCCTGTTCAACTGTTTCTATGTGAATATATACTTGAGGATTTTTTGGTCTGTATATTTTTCACACTTCTCCTGAAATAGATAATGCCACAATATTTTTAAAGAGAATATCACTACAGCCAACTCCAAATCATGTTTTGGAAAATTCTTCCCATGAACAATCAATTGCCTTGAATCAAAGGCTATGATGTTTTCATTTTGCATCAACACACATCCCCAACCCTTCATTAAAGCATCACTGAATACCTCAAAAGGTTCTCCACTTCAGGGTAAAGTGAGAACGAGTAATGAGATAAGCCTCTTTTTCAACTCCTTGATGATTTATTTGCAATCATCACTCCTATAAAACGTTACTCCCTTTAGAGATAGCTCGGTAAGAGGGTTGGAAAATCGTGAGAAATTTCTCACAAATCATCAATAATATCCACCTAACCACAAGAAGCTATGGATATCCATTACTAATGTGGGCCTCAGACATCCTTCAATTTCATCTGTTTTGGAGAGATCCATAGATATCCCATTGCTTGTGATGATATAGACCATGAATGAGATCTCCTTCAACTAGGAATCACACATGTAGTACATTTCAATGAGATTATATTTTCATATGGTCTCTAGTACTTTTCAGAGATTCCCCTAACGATCCTCATTAGATTCAGAGTATATCCCAATAAAGAATACCAGAAATTGGTTGAGGTATTCCTTAAATAATCTATTAATCAATTCCATGAATATTGCTAGATCATTAGTGAGTCTGAAAGGAATTACAATGAATTAATAGTGCCTTTATTTTGTATGAAATGTATTCTTGGAGGTATCATCCTTCTCTACCCATACTTGATAATATCCTGACCACAAATCCACATATGAAAAGTATTGTTCTCTACATAGCTAATCAGAAAAGTCATCATTTTGTGAGATATGATACTTGTTCTTTGTTGTTATTTTGTTAATATCATGATAATAGATAAAAAGGCGCATTGACCCATCTTTTTTCTTGACGAAGAGGACTAGTTCTCCTCAAGGTGAAGCACTTAGGCATATAAAACCATCATCCATATTCTCCTGTAGTTGTTTCTTCAGCTCCTCAAGATCCATAACATCCATTCTATATGGAGTATTAGATATTTTCATCACCCTATGAATAAGGTCAATTAATAATTCCACACCTCTTTGAGGAGGAATACCAATCAATTAATTAGGAAACTCTTTAGTGAATTCCCTCACAATATGCATTTCTTCTAGGATAGTTTCCTCCTTAGACCCAATCATCTAAACAAGATACACATGCTAATAGTGCAATAATATTAATTCTTGAGATGATGAAGCTAATGAAGATTCATATTCCTCCTAGCACATGTACATAATCATGGGTCGATTCTCCACATGGAGAGTGATTTCCCTCTAATGAAAATTTATGTTGGCTATATATAAATAAATCCATTCCATGCATGATTTTCAACAAATTTTACTAGAGGGAGTATTACAGAGTTATCCATGAATTTAAAACCACACATTATGATATGGAAGGAGTTATATTCATGGGATGCAATGATTTCCCCATTTTTCATACTCACTGACATCTTTAATTCCATGACTTTTGGTGGTGTTGGGATTGTTCTACTAAACATTCGGGATATAAAAGAATGCGTAGAACCTGAACGGTAACCCTACCTTTCACTTTCTGATTCTGGTTCTACTTTTTTTGATATAGAAAATGGATTGGTGTATTAAAATATTAAACACATAATGGGGAATCCAATGAAAACAAGGATAAAATATAAATTTTATTTTCTTAACTTATGAATCTATAGGCCTCAATCTAGGCTATCCATTATCTACTTTCTAACATATATTCTTAGGGGATTGTATTACTTACATTAATTAGGGTTCATGATAAGATAGTAAATTTTCCAAATCCTGTCCCCTAGGAGATTCATAACCAAGAGTGAAGCAGGGATCGTTGTTGTGCACCGGTTCCAGTTCGAGGCTAGCTCGAAGTAGTGTTTTCAGGTTTTACCCCTAGGATACATCTATTCTAGAGCCACCTCTACATTCTCCCATCCAGGCAGAGATGTATTTCCTTGATAAACCAATAAATAAATACTGACCAATACATAGGGATTTTTCTATTTTTATTATTCTTGTCTCTAATAATTCATAAGGTTTTTCTAATCCTAATACCAAAAATAACTAAACATATTCTCTAATACCAACTATAACAACCCTGCCCTTTATTACACACATAAACATGATATATTACATAGAAAACATCACTTGATAAAACATAGAAGATCAAGAGGACTATTTTATTTGGGGATTAGGAACATTGCATAACAACTTAAAACAAAGTACACCACATTATATTGAAAACTTCCTTTACATGACCACTACATTCCCTCGTGCATAGCATTTCATGTGATAACCTGAGGACATGTATAAGAAAAGGGTTAGCTACAAAGCCTAGTAAGGGAGTTAACAAGGAATTAAATGAATGATAAAATACATGTTAGGAAATATTCATATCAATGGAGTATAAGATAATAAAGAACATAAAGGCATGATATAACATGATTAAGATAACATGGAAATGTGGATACAACATTTTACATGACTTTATCATGATTCAAGACTCATTGCACATGGATCATGAGAAAACCCTCATTTCACACGAATTATCATGAGTCAACTCTTATTTAACATGATGTATAATTATACTAATCTTTACCCAAAGCATTGGGGCGCTGTCTGGCTGCACCCTTCTTAAACATTTCATTTCATGCATTAGTAATTCACATGGGCAATATAATATAGAATCACTCAACATCTAAAGTTATTTCGCAATTATGAAATATGTAACACACAAAATAATGTACCATTTAACATGTATATGAGAATAAAGGTGAATACCCTTGATAGAGACATGGGTATGGTATTCACTACACAATGATTTAGACTTGGAAAATCACGGTGCAATTTCAGCAGCATAAAGGCGTGACCTAATTTTTTTAAAAATAGTTGATGTGGGAGAAAGGGGTGTCTTATCATATTTGTATGAAATAAGAAATTAAGGGATTTATATTGAAAAATTACACAACATACATAAAAGAATTTATATTCACAATACAAATAATTTCTAGATTGTAAATGAGTAGAGGCGAATTTCTTTATATAATTTTGGCATGGTAACAGGTGTGCATGGGAGGCATTAAGTGAGAGTGAAGGAGATATCTCATAATTCAAACATAAAGAGGGAATTATGGGGGAGGTGAGAAGTCATACCCCAACATTTTTAACTGAAATTAATGGGGTATAACAACATAATGAAATTGAGACAAAAATGAGAAAAGAGGAAGTCCTTTACTTGGAAGTGTGATCACAAAGGCTTGGGAGAGGCTTGAGAGAGAATTCTTAGGAGCATGGAGTAGCTTGGGAGAATTATAGAGATAGTAGGTAAGGGGTTGTTTAGACTACCAAGGCTTTGAGTGAAGAGGAATTTGGATGTTGGGTGGGTTTATATAGGAAATGATAGGAAATTCTTTATTATTTTGGTCTGGGAGACCTCACATTAAACTAATCAAAACCAAAAACCATCCCTTGGTTTTTGCCCATGTTTTTTTCCAAAGGGGAATGGAAAAAAATATTTTATAAGGAAATAGACAATCTTCTTAAAATAATAGGTTTTCTTATGTGGAGGTGAGTCACGATATCAAGGAAAAAAATTTAAAAATACAAAATAATTTATATACATTTAAGGGTCCACTAAAGAATGTTAAAATAGATCAATCAAAGCTAAAATCTTATTATTTTAATGGTAAAATATATATTAGACGAAAAAAATGATTAGAGTATTTTATTACATCACAATTGTGTCATTATGATGTCATAAAACAAATTATATATTTAAATGGTATTTAATTTTTACCCAAAGATTTAATTATCATGGAAAATTATGAAAAATTCACTATCGGATAATTTAGATCTCTTGATTTTAAAAATTATATTCATTTCATATAAATAGTTTTTTCAATATGGTAAATTTTAATTTTAAAATAAAAACTCACATTTATAGAAAATTCATGGCTTATGAAAAAAACTGCATTTGAACCATAATAAAAATTACAATTACATTCATAAAATTATACGACTATTTATATTTAATAAACCGTAATATAATAATAATAATAATGTTTTATTAAAATAATATTTGATTCAAAAATCCATTTATACATCAAAATAGATTACATAGTTGAATATTAAATAAAAATACTATATGCGCTTTAAAAGTATTTGCTAAGTAAAAACAATAGAATGAATGTATATTCATTATTATATAAAAAAATAATGCACATATTCATAGTGCTATGGTCATGTTACATAAACCCTTACAACACCCACATAATACTGAAGGGTAAGGTGTTTTATGGTGAAATACTGTTGGGGTGGCTCAGATAACATTTATCGAGTGGTAATTTCTATCAACTTCCACTTCTCCCATAGGCGAGTCCGCTCTAGCATAACATATTCAAGCTCGGCCTGAGCATGGTCAAGACGGAATACCAATGACACCATATCCTTTATAAGCTCTGACTAATGGGATTCATATGGGGAAGTATACTGGATGAGGTAATCTCTTCCTTTGTCTGTTTAAATTTTATTTCTTAAAGCCCTATATTTATAATAATCATCTGATCATTGTTGAATGACTATATTAGAAACAGTCATAATTTTAAATGGTATTTTAAAGTCCAGAAAATTAAGCCAAGTAAGTGAACATGTTTTACATAACAATAAGAACTCATTTAAATAGACTAAGAGGAATTTTCATTAATAATTTTTTTGGATCGTTAAATACAGTTTGGCTGGTGACTGTATAGGGATGACCTCCATACTAGATCTCATCATCACGGGTGGGCACACGATGAGTGCTAATCATGCCAGTAATTGGGAGAGTCAACCAAAACTTCCCATTATTCGGCTAAGGAATCAATCCTAATCGATCATTCAAGTTTCACTAATCCGAAATAGTATAGAGATAGTAGTATGTGTCGCTGGTGGAATGGTCCACTGATGATTTTGTAGATGATTCCCCTTTGTGGGCATGTTCCTCAGTTTGTTCCCGATGTTGATATCAAGTCATTATGGCCAGGGAATGTAGATTAGAGGTGTAGGACACCTATTATTCATATCTAGGGACTGAAAATTTGTGGCGCTGATGTGGCCTGGTGGTGTCCCTCCATGGAAGCACTCAAGTGCTAGTGAGATCCGGGGTGTCTCAGACATCCTACAACTCATTTGTGTAGGGTAGTGAGTTGCATGATCGTAATATAGAGAGACTCCAATTATGGTTGAATATTGTAGCGGGGAGAATCAGCTCATTGTGTGGGACTTGGGGGTGGTGATGATGGTAAGGCGTTGAATCCTCTAGGTCATAACAAGCCCTAAAATGTGGAGAAATGACCATATCCTACTTATATTGATAAAAAATGATGTCAATAGCCCTCCCCTAAACATTTTTATTAATTATGGTTTGTGGTTTGGAAACCCTGTAGCTATAGTTGTTGATGACTTCATGGTGGTGGTGGTGGAGCTAGGCATGACTGCTACATTACCATTCCTCTTGCCCCATCATATGTGGGAGGGTGTGATTGGTTTCATACAGCTTGTGTCCTACAATGCAGGAGGATTCATCCATTAGTAGAAATATTAGTAATGAAATTCCCAATACCATAGAATTGTTCTATCTTCCATGGTTAGAGAGAGATATCCATGGTGAAAATGAAATAGATCAAAAAATTTAATGATTTACATCCTCAAAATCATGTGAATTTTTCACAGGGCCCACTAATTTCATAGTTGGACCTTGCACTGGATAGCTATATCTAGTGTCATGGTCATCTGTCCATGTCTTGATATCTAATAATACTCATTGTTTTAGGATAACTAGTTCATGATTGGTTTACCATTTCTGTTTCTGAGAATTTCCCTAGGGCATGCCGACCTAGGTAATTATCATTGACACTCACTGACTGGTGCATTATACCATGCATTCCAGCATTCCAATAGAGGATGGAATTCAACTTTTTTCTCAAAGATATTTTCTCATTAATCAAAATGGGATTATAGGATGTCATTTTATCTTTCCATGGATTCCTCTTCAATATTCAACCCCAATTCAGTGTCTCCCTCATAGATTTGAGTCATTTTTCGTGATCCTCATTCCCATGGCTATATCATTGTGGAAACAATATAATTATTAATCTTCAGCCAGTAAATTTCAAGGGTTTATGTTAGGGAAGCAACATAAGAATAGGAGAGTATTCACAATGGGCATCAATGGCACCTTTAGACATTGAAACCCTAGAAGAAATGTATTTTTCGTCATTAATGGGTTTCTCGTGGAGGCATATACCTATGGGTTCCCATATCGATAATGGGGTATCTTATGCCAGGGGCATGACTATGAGGTTTTACTCAACATACCACGTTTTTCATGGGGTATTTCATGATTTTATCTTCTTTCAAAGACATATAATCATTATCAAAACATTTAAAAAGGTGGATCAAGTATGTACATGGCTAGAATGTAGCACATGGAAGGTTTATTGAATGAGTCCACTAAAACACCCCATCAGGAAATATTCAATAGTGGAATGTCCCATAATTGGAATATTTCATGTTGTGATAAATGATATGGTCAGAACTGAGGCTGAATCAGTGATTTGGAACCCAAAATAGGGAAACACAATAGTTTACCATTGGCTATTGTTGAATTTTAGAGAGGTATCAAACCAACAAAAATGGATCTGAACCCACATTGTTTAAAGGGTGTTTTGGGGATTATAAATGGAATGTTTCACTTCTCAAGAGAATCAGACATGTTTGGATAAATATAATTTATGTTGGATATATGATTGGTTTTCTTCTTGAGTGATTCTAGAAGAATCAATGAAGTGGATTGCATGATCACACTAGGATGTGAAGGCATATGTGAGAATTAGGATTAGTAATGTTGAATTGATGATGTAATTGATGGAGAGTGGAAGGTGATGTGGTTGATAATCGGGGAAGCTTCATGCATATACCAATTGATGGGAATCAAAGTCCATGTAGTTTGGGTGGTGGGGCGGTGAGTCACCTCACAACATGGCATGTGGTATTGAATGCACGTATATTGGCTTGATAGAAAAAGAAACCTCCATGTTTTGTGATGACTATCCCAAGACAAAATGACCTAGGGGAAAGTTCATGACGGGAATGTATGATGGTATTGAACCTCATAGAGGCTTCTTACATATCCCAATGGCTAGGAAAAAAATTCCATGTAGTTACAGATAGAGGAAGATAATCTGGGCGTACATAAGGAATACTACTCAGAGATGTGACATGGGATTATGCATTGTTAGCGGCTGTTCTTAAGAGGATAACAATTGGTTATATGGATGTGATATGTGTGTGTCATACATGTGGTTTTCTTCCTAGGTGGATAGAGTAGAACAAATAGGGTGGTGATCTGGGAGATGTTTTCCATGAAGTGAAGAGGTAGCATTAAGAGGGTACTTTCAAAGGTGTGATCACCCCTGTTTACAATTGGTTTTTATTGAACCTCAAGGAGCCTTCCAACATAGGTGAATATGATTAAAACCCATATAGTTCACATAATGTTTTATTATAATTAAGTATTAGAGAACCATTGTGAATTTTACTGAACAAGTGGGTTTTTTGGAGTGATGGGATTGAACCTCAGAGAGGCTGCCTATGTACCATGTTTGGAATACAAGGATAAAATTACACAGTGTTCGGTGTGGGGGAATAGAACTGGGGTGTACACAAGGATAGTGACTCGGAATCATGTTGGGGATTGCATATAATTAGTGAAACAAAATAAAGATGGTGATTATGCATAGTTATTAAACAAAATATGTTTTGGGGATTATGCATGGTTAGCATACCAAAGAAGATGTCATGCCCATAGTTACTCTAAGTCCACATGATTCATTCTCAGTGTGTGAAACAAAAGGTTATAGTAGACCTAACAGTCGTGTCGTGAAATGTTTCTCCATGAGAGATGATGTTAGGCATATGAAAGGCTAGTGGACCTAGGAGATGGAGATTGTGACTTACATTTGGAAAGTGGCCTTAAGAGGATCTCATTCTGTGTGAGGATGATATATTTCTTTTTTAGGGCGAGAAGAAGATCTCACTCCCATTGAAAAGAGTGGGCTTGAAGAATTATTGAGGATCGACACACCATTTTCATTTCACAGGGAGAGACTACAATTTTACAACATGTGATGAGGATGATGGTTCTTGGAAGTTTAACATCCCGTGTCTCTTATGGGAAGGATTGACTCCTTACCCCATGTTCGTACAAGACTAATACGTACACGAACGTTCAAAAATAATTCCATCATCAAGGACTGAATTGAGTTGTGTATATGAATGCACATATGTGGGGTCAATGTTTGCATGGATATGCAAAAAATCAATAGTTATTAGCGTACCTATAAGAAAAAATAGGATGTAGGACAACCTATTAAGGAATACCACATTAAGAATTTTGAAGTCACTACATACAAGACTAGAGGGCCGAATGTAAATGTGGATTTAAAAGCATGAGACCTTACTGAGAAAATATTCATGAAGGGAGGTGACACATGAAACATGTAAAAAGGGATCTACGAAGGGAGAAGATTCACAAAGCATGGAGACCATCCATGGAAATGGGTCCACACATATTTTGGGGTGATTAATGATGTATAAATGCATCTCAATGACTGGAGTTCCTAATAAGGACTCATTCCTTTATGATGGACATTAAAATTTGGAAAGCGAGTATCCACCTTAAGTGGGAGAAAATAAGAACCAACAGAAATTTAATTTGGGATACTTCAAATACCTTGGGTGATGCATTTTTTCTATAGTTTGTTGTGCACAATAAGAATCAAAAAATGGGAGATCAGAAAGAGAATGATTAGGGTAGTGATGATTTGATTTTTGGGTGGGCATCATATTTAAAGACATCGGGCATTTCAATTATTAGCAGTGTGATGCAATGGAAATTGATCTCCACCAATAGAGGTGGATCAATTAGACTCACATATAAGTCTATTAAGGGTCATGGCAGTGATCATGGAGGTTAATGGACTCACTGAGGCTTCCATCAACCTAATTTACAGCATTCGTGGAGGCCATGAGACTTGCAAAGCTATTGGTCACTCGACATAATGTTGTTTACGGTGGTGAGGGTCATGGAATGAGAGATTCATGAATAAGGCCCCCCATTTTTGATTTTAAATTTTAAAAGATTGGATTTTTCCCTAAATGGTCTTGAACAACCTTATTCCATCCTATGCATGAATTTCGGTGCCAACCATCATTCATATTATTTGTATAAACTGACTGAAATTCAAAGTCATTTTTGACATTAGATCATTGAAAATGGTCCACATTCAATGTATTATCAATTTGATCATACTATTTGTTCATTAATTAATTTTTTTTTCATCTCTTTAATAGCTTATTTAATTTTTTTAACCTAATATGTATGTGATTTATTATTTTCAAAATACAATTTTCTTTTAGATAGTTCAACAATTGGTTCATAAAATGTCATCTTTCTACAATTTTGGATAATATAATTTTAATCAATAAAAACATTTAATTTTTCATCATGACTCTTCAACATATGATAATTTTTTTAATTTTAGTATCCTTTTCATCCTCATTGGTTTTATTAAATTAATTATCTTTTACTATTTATTAAATATCTTGTGGTATTACAGTAATCTAAACAAAAATTGGCATGTAGTAATTATCAATTTCATTAAACACAAATAAACATTGATAATCAAATTCAGGGATGGGTTTTAACTATTTTCATATCATAATAGTCAATCACCAAGTGACATATTTTATTATAGATTCGATTTAGTTGAATTTTATATAGGTACCATTGAACGACACTATCTATATCCATTTAATTAAACTACCCTAAGAGAAACTCATTGTTTTTGATGATCCACCGAGCATAAAAATTCTCTAAAATAACTCTCTATTGTATTATTTCAATTAAACCTTTCAACTAAATTATGAACAATATTTCCCTCCAAAAAATGGGGTTTAATATGTACAATTAGATATAATACTTTCCTCGAAAATATATTTGATCATTCAAATTCAACATGAATTGTTCCCCCTATTTCAACAATAATTATGTTAAATCCTTCAGAAACCCAATTTTATAAGGTATTACAAGTAACCTACTATATTCCTTACATTTTCTTGAGACCATAAACAATAATTCACATTATGGTATTCCAAAATATCTTTTAGGTTTATATTTTCAGCAAATTAGGTCATAACTCAAATATAAAAATCAAAATGATATAAATTAGAAAATTATACATGATATACATTTCATAAATTACAAAAGAGTAATGTAAAATGAGACTTATTTACTTAAAAATATTCACAAATTTCAACTTTAATTGTTATCTTTCCCATACCCATTCTTAAAAACTGGTGAAAATCATATTAAAACATGGTATGAGAACAAAATAATCATTATGTTCAAGTTATTAGATTTTATCATGAGATAATAATCATTTAATTATAAGTTTTAAAATTTATTTTATTCATATAATTGGGATTAACTGATTAATTAAGGGTTTTGAATAGTTTAAGGACTTTTCAGAGCCTAGATCTCATGTTTTTGGAAAAGTAGTGTGACACAACAAACTGGTTCAAAATTAGTTGTAAATATACATATTAACTATTTTTTACATATATATGGGTGAATGGTTTGGAAAATAACTCATCAAAGGACTCATGAGAGTGTGAAATACTATATACCTTTTGTGAGATGGAATTCATGGTTATCATGTGGTTTTTCTAACAGTGTGCCAAACTATTTGAGGGGGTGTCTTTTAATATAGTAATGGTTCGTTTTTGGCACATGGTTTGTCCAAATATGTGTCCAACCCATATATTGCATAATGGTTGGGGTGAAATTTCTATTTTATCCAGTTTCCACTTAAAACGGAACCCACCAATTCTATTATTCTACTCCAGCAGCCACCCACCGTGAGAGATTCCCCTCTATCTATATGAGGAGTTGAGCTAGACTCATCCTCAATATTCTATGTCATCCACCCTATATCAAATTTTAGGAATATTTATAAAAAATTCAGTCTATTATCAACCTTTCCTGGTTTATCAATCAATATTTAGTTCTACTTCTATGTAAGATAATGTGGACCATTTTATGGGTATTTCTCAATTTCTCTATTTTCATAAATTCTATAATTGATCGGTTGATGATACTGGATGGGGGTTTATCTAACACCATATAGGAGGTTTTATATAACTCTTTATCATGTCTCATTGTTCGTGTTTTCCAAAACTATTCTATACATTTGTTTCACCCATGCATATCACTTAAATTTAGTTTTCATTGATTGTAATTTACTAATTTATCACAATTATCCTAATAATGTCTTTTATATCATTAGAGATCAATGAGATCATCATAATCCACCCCTTGGGTGTTCCATGTATATTCTTATTTAACCCCTTTAATATTATTAACAAAAACACCCATTGGTGTATTGGATTTAGCTTCCTCACACGTTGTAAATTAATTTAAATTGATGTACTGAATATATATTTACTGGAAAATTATGTTTCAATTAGAACTTATTAATTTCTAAAAAAAGTTACACTACATGAAACCTCCACTGAACAAATTAATTATAAAAAAATGGGTAATGCATTAAATATAAATTTAATTGGTAAATTCTAAAATTTATTACATGAACTTTGATTATTTATAATTGTAAGAATCTTATTCTTATTATAGAAATTCTCCCAAATAAAGTAGTGGTAAGACATAAGGTAGCCTTGGAGATATAATTGAATTCCATGATCCCATAGTGGATGACACATTAACTCATTTCACATGTTTCCATGAGAGATACCCAAATAGTAATGATCGTATTTCTTATTATTATGTTAATGTCTCTATATAATACTAATATTACCAAGATTCATATCTAAAAATTAGGGTGACTTGGATATAATCATTGGATTTAACATGATGTCTTTATACATGAGGTACCTTGGATTATTCTCTTGGGACCCATACATTCTTATCATAATATTTATTGTGGATGTGCTCAATGGAATTAGTTAAACTTCCTTCATGTTGAATACCTAGGGTGAACCCCTTCAATTATACATAGACCCCTATAATTAGGCATCATGATTTATTTTTTGAGCTATCCAGACATTCTAGGATTACAAACACCTTGATTCCACCATAAGTCATATCATCATATTATAACTATACTAATGTCTTAGTTTCACCCTATAACTTATCCTCTTATTTTCACTATAAGTATTCCTTCTTTTTAGCTTGGGTGTAATTTTTTAAATCTATTCAACATAAAAACCGTGATTATATTCTTAGACCTTGAATATTTAATGGTACCCTATTCAAAATCATATAAATTAATACGCACCATGTGTGACGCAAAAGCATTGAATGCAGATCTGTACCCACATGGTTGTTGTTTTACAAATTTTATTCCATTTATTATGCTTAAACATACACACTATTACATTTATATTCATCGAATGAACTTATTATAGACACCATTGATGGTGGAATACTGAGTATATTTGAAACCCTATTTAAGAAACTAATGGGTACCAGGATAAACTTCATGGTTGCTAATAGGGTCAATTGACCCCCCCCCATTATGGATGCCATATTTTCATTTAGCATGGGAATTGAAGCACATTATTGAGATTAGGTGCATGATTAAATAATAGATATTTTATGTTACTTTTATTATATTTATATAATTCTATTAAATGTAAGCCTATTTGATTTTTATATCATCATTACATTAACAAGAATAAAAAATAATGATGATTATTATTGTTTAGTAGATTATCCTATATGTATTTTTTATTTTAATCTACTTTTTCTAGTTCATTATTATAAATTTTTTATTATGATTATTAGTTTTTGTACATTTATTTGGAATACATATGTATTATTACTTATTTTGTGCTACACTCAGACCAAATGGAATAGTCTCCCATAGAAATAACATAGGCCATTTTTTCTAGTTGGTAGACTATAGTATATAGGGATTGATACATGAGGACATATGACCACAGGTTCATCTACAATTATCATGTGACCTTGGGTAGGACATCAAAAAGTGGAATTAGATCTTCATCTTTTATCTTACTATTTTGAGTTGGTAGAATCATGACTACCAATGTTTTGGAATTTGGAAATGATCATATTCATTGGAGTAGCTAACCTACAAATGAGAGAAATCCATATTGATTAGGATAGGATTTTAATGTTCTGAATTATATGTAATATTATTATACTAATTTTACATTTGTGTAACAGACATGAATTTATAGATTTTATTGAAATTTTAGATATTACCTTTACTACTGGCTTGGTATAGGAATGAAATAGTATTTTATGAATCATTATAGGAACATGGGGATTAATAATTTAGGAAATAATTGTTTTACATCCTACTTTTCAATTATCATTTTAATATTCCATGCTTTCTTACATCTGATATCTAAAATACTTTTGTTAAAGTGATAAAACAATTAGATTGTTTAATGTGTTTTTATCAATGAAAATTATTATTCCTAGTATATCATGATGGTGGAACCAAAAAAAATCAAACTATATTGATTTGGAGTTAGGGAAAATTCTCAATATGAGAAGAAAATTTCATTTGTTACAATTGAAAATATTTCAATATAAATTTAAAGAGTGTGTTTTCCTATATAACTTTGGATGGGTGACTGATCTAATGAAATCATCATAAAATCCTTATTGTACTTTTATGTTGTAACAATTTTATGCTTATAAACTATGTGACTATACTACCTCAAAATGATAGATTCGTCTATCTGGACATTGATATATACATATAAAAATGATTTTGAACTATTGATTTATAAACATTAAATGAATATGGTTTTTGGTAAATGATGATTCAATTGCAAGTGAAGTGGTGTTTTTTTCAATAACTTAAAATTGAAACACCATATACCATAACACCTATTTTGAAATAGCTAACAAGATATAGAACTATTTTTATTAGTGGTATGGTGAAATATCTCTTCTTGTTTTATTGTGGTTTTATACATTCCCTAAACCTATTTTCCAGAGAACTAAATGGTGTTTTCCTATGACATAGAATGTCTTCTTCCTATAATATTCTTATATTTGTCATCTTTAAAATTATCAAATCTATATTGACTTGTGTTATTGAAATTTATAGAGGTATGGAAAAATGAAATCCTCATGTATAGTTCTTAGAAGGTGGAAATAACCATTATTCTATGGTGGTGGGACCTAAACCACCAGTAGTGCCCCCAATGACACATACATTCATTGGTTAATTGGGCATTAATGCCCAATTTTAAGAGAGTTTCTTAATGATTTTATAGACTATGCAGGGATCCCAGCAATCTTACTCTATAAGGAGAAATATTATTGATGAATTCTCACAGCTACATTCAATATCTTTTTTACCTACTGATATCGACAAGCTATTCAGACACATCTAGAGTCTATGGTATCTATCTTATACCATATTTAGATTCCTTCAATGATGAGGGTCAATCTCACAGATTATATGGTTCATACATTTTCCAAGTGATGGTGGGACATTATCAATGAGGAATACAATCATTAGGATATTGTTTGGAGAAATTTCTAGATTCCTTTTATGATCATTTTTTCTAGAGATGCTGGGGGATGATAGGGATAAGAAATTATTTCACCAAGATAAAAGAAACCTATCAGTTAATGATTATTCATCTTTATTTAATGAGATTTAGAAATTTCAACCTTCCTTCACATGTGAAGATATTTTTTGATTGATATTCTTATATTATGGTCTCAACTATTCCATCTGGTGTTTGGTAATTATCATCCATTTGACTACAGTCCCAAGAGTTGTGAATAAAAAACATTTCACTTAAGGAAATTTGGGGGAATCTACTAGTACAAGGAATGGTGGTTCAACATCGTGGTTGGGTAGTAGTTTTTCTTGTAGTAGGAAACTAGGTTTTGTGGGAACTTGGAAGAGTAGTTGTAGAATGTGAATCCACAAAAGTAGTTCATTGCTATTACACCAGTGTAGAGGGTGGGGTAACATTATGCCTTAGTGAAACCGAAACACAATTGGGTGTTAACCCAATGGATGAGTGGGGTATCTTTATAGGTTTTTTCAGAACCTTCTATCTATTCCTAGAGGAAGAGGATACACACCAGATATACAATATATAGGGGGGGTCAGACCATCCATTCTAGGCCAGATGTTTTGAGAATTTATTATTTTAATAATTTTTGGTGAATCATATTGATTTTGATGATAAAAAATACCATTTTTTCATTAATATTTATTTTACCTAAATTATATTTTAGGAATATATTTCTTATGAACATTATATAATTTAATTGTAAAAATATATTCTAAATCATTCTTGATGTAAGTGAAAGTATTTGGGAAACACTATTCATACCCTACATCTGTTAGAATATGGCATGGGTTAGAGACCCTATATTTGAAATTAAATATATGGATCATGTACACTATGATGTTGGAAATGTATGGATCAAAAGTATAATGTTGGAAAGAAACACTACATTCAAAGTAATAAATTTATTGTTCATCGAACATATTTTTTTTATATAACTATACATTGTAAAGAAATTAGAGTATATTACAATGTGAAGGAGCCAAATGTTAGGACTCTCATAAAAGGATATTTAAATTAAATAAATTACCTATGATTTCTATACAGGTCTTTAAATAAGTAAATATATCATTAAAATTTTATATGACTGATTAAAAAACTCATATTCATCATATTACTTCATTTAAACTTCTATATGATGAAACAAATCTCATGAATGGTTAAAATATAAATGATTGAAAATTTTCAGGTGATATTATTGGACCTAGTTTGAATTAAAGAAATATTTGTTCAACTAATTAAATAGAAAGAATATTTTAATTCTCAATAAATTGGGTGATATCATTCTGAATAGTGAGTTCCTATAAAATACATAATATCAAAATTCATTGTTGTTCAGAATAATCTATAATTTAAAGACATAAATATTTCAATCATGGGATGAGTAAAATTGGTTTTTTAATAATTAATTTCCATCATTCATATTTCGGTTGAATATATTTTTCAGTTAGGATATCTTCATGTTTTTTATTCTTGAATAAATTTATCCTTGAATGAGAAAATCCAATTTCTATTAGTGGATGTTACAACTATGATCAAGAATCTATTTATTCAATAAAATAAAAATCCGTTGACTTATTAAAGATGTTTCTTTTTAAAATCAGTCTTGGTGGTGGAGCTTAAAATTCCCCAACTATTCTATGTATAACGTTTTTTATGAAAAAAATTTGAAGGATCTAAAAATCCTTGTTTTAATGGTGTCAACATCTTCTAACCATATATTACAATATTCTCTTAAAAGAACATGATTAGTGAAAACCAAAAAATCTCATAGATATTTATTTTGTAGAGTGCACTAGGGGATATTTTTTCCCATAACCACTTTAAAAATATATATAATCTTATTATTTTTTATCCATTTGTAAACGTACATAAATAATATAATGAAAAATCTTCTCTTAAATCACAAATAACTATAAAAGTTTGAATCTATATAGACATCTAACAAAACAAGTCACCCATACTCTTATGTATCTTCATATCATTCTGAACTAACAATTAGTTTTCCTGAAGTTCTTTTTGAAAAACGTAGATGAGCTATAACAAGTTCAATGTAAATAGTAATTTTAAAAGACATATTTTAATGACCGAACTAAAAGAAGGCATGTTAATGATCTGTGATCTTTACTACATGGTAATGATTATTGGTGTTAGAAATCTTACATTATTATCTATAAAAAAATCATGGATTCAAATTGTAAATGATGTCTGTAACTCTACATGTAATACATGAAATACTAGAAAAATTGATGCTCATAAAAAATATAAGAATGATATCAATTTAAGAGTGATGCATACTATTATATGTGGAATTGGTCAAGATGAATTTAATCGAAAATCGAAATATCCTACCACATATGAAATGCTAAAACTATTAATATTTCATATTAAAGAACTAACCATGTTATTAAATGAAGATACACCATTTCAATGATTAAATTTGACACATTCAAAATGTATGATAGTTAAAAGAACCACCCAGATGGATGGGTTGTTTAAAGATATAGTCAATGGTGTTTCTTCCTTAGGAACATTAATTTATTAATAAGATCATGTGTTAAATGTAATCAGTGTACTACACCTAAATTGAATGAAATATCTACTACTATATGAAATGTAACACTATTAATTGATTATTCAATGAATGATTTAATTAGATATTTAAGGATGTATGACATAGAAATTAAAGATAAAACAAAATATTAGAAGATGATAAAAGGGGAAATACTTCTGCTAATTATAATTCTCATAAGTAAGGATAAAAAAAGAAGTTGTAAATGATTCACAATGATAATTTTCTAAAATGTAATTGGCTCAATTAAGACAATGAATCAGAAAATTTTATAATAAAATGAGAGGTTTCATGAAAATAATAAAATTAATGTAAAAGGATTAAATGATATACAATTATATGAATTTAAAAATATTGTACATATTGGAACTTGTTTTCTATACCTAAATGAATAAAATATAAAATGATGAAAAATGAAAATAAAATTCAGATGAGGGATTATTAATGTAAAAAAGAAAATATATTTATAAAGTCTACTTGGAGTGTTTCAGAGGCTCAAACATCACTTCTAAATATGACTCAGAAAATGTTTCAAAAAATGTGAAATACATAGATTATAGTTAAAGAAAAAGATGTGGTAAAATCTTATTTTTCATCTACATCTGATTTTGAGAAATTCACTAACATAAAATTTTCTTCTACTGGTATATGATGGAAGAAAGAAATAATCATTTAGTAAAAAATATTATGTCAGAAAAATAATATTCATAATTTTGTTTTATGTAGAAAATAATCAATGTTAAAACAATACCATGAATTAAAAGTACATTTTAAGAAATATACATCAAACTATTCTGATTATAAATATTGAATAAAATAATTACATGATGAATTGTGATAATTCATAATAACTTCTATTATATTAAATAGAGGATAATAAAATGTAAATAACATTCTTGATGAAATTGTTTTCTAAAAGTAAATATATGGAATATGATGTTAGGTTGAAAACTAAATATTATATTGAAATTAAATTATATTTACTTCATTAAATAATAAGATATATAGAGTTACTTTTTTATTATGTGATTAAGGGAAGTTAATCTAATGACTACTTTATAATATTTTCTCAGAATAGTTGAATTAAAAAAACATTTATTTCAAAAATAGAGGTCTGAATATTGTAGAATAAATTTTGGTAAAATTTGATCATTTTGCTTACCCAGATATCTTCTTACTAACTTAGTTGGACCCAAGAAAATATGGAAACCAAAAAAAACATTTTTTTAACTTATTTTTAGGAAAACATTCAGAGGACCAAAATTGTCATATGATATATGGATAATAGACCCACAAGGAACAAAAGGGGAGGCTAATAAAACATTGAAACACTAGAAAAAAATGATAGAGGATTAGTTTACATTGGAAATAATTATAGATATAAAATAATTTGGGTTAGAAAAGTCAGAGATCCATAATAAATTTCAATAAATAATGTTGTATATGTTTATTATCTAAAGAAAATACTCATAAGTATATCTCAACTCAATGATGAAGAATTTTATGCGTAATTTTTTAAGATTTCATTATTATTTATTGAAGATAAATTTCATAAATTTAGAGAACCTAGATAACAAAATTTATATATCATGAATTGATATTCCTCATGTAAACAAAATGAAAATTATTTAACAGCTGAGACACACGAATATTTGATCTGGCATCAGAGATGTGGTCACTACAATATTTTTACATTATTTAATTTTCATAAGATAATGTTAGTGTTTAATTTTCCTTGTATCAAATTGGATACATATTGATTCTTTTATGAATTTCAAATTGGAAGGAAACACAATTCATTCTCCAATTATATTAACAATGTTGACACATCAAAAAAGCATGACCTTATACACCAGGATTTGTTTAGACCGTCAGGGGTACCCTGTTTGGCTAGAAATTCATATTTCTTTGGTGTTAGTTTTTAACATTTCAAGATTTACATAGTCTTATTTTCTATAACATAAAAGTTAAGTGTTCTCTATTTTTCATTGTTTTTTAATTCTATTGATAATTAAAATTATTTTTAAAAAATATATATCCAAGAAGTGATCATGGTAGAGGATTTTAGAATCACGACTTCAACTATTTTTTCTTTTAATTGGGTATCAAACCCACCTTATCTGTAGAAAGAACACCTTAATAAACGATACTATATAAAACATAAGTACAATTATTCATGAAATTGAACCAAATTTGTAAAATGAATGTAGTCTTCATACCAATTTTTTAAAATAAACCATGAAAATAGTTTTTATATCATGTATAGTGTTTTAATAAGACCCCATATTAAGTGGAACCCTATGAAATATGGAAGAAAATAATACCCAATATTAGAAACTTTTAATTTTTTGGATTCAAGTTGTATCTATTTTATTCTAAGTAAGACCTTTATAAATATGATCCAATGGGTGATGAAGGAATGTTTTTAAGATATTATTTTATCTATAAAGCATACAGAGTGCATAATAAAAATATAGAAATATTTAAGAATACATTAATTTTATGTTTTATGAATGTGATGCTTTTGATATAACGGAAAATCAAATAGATTAAATTGTTGACTCTTTAGAAAACATGACACTTGAATCACCTAATATATACATTGAAAATAAAATAAATAAAAAAATTTCTAGTTCAGGAGAACATGAAACTGATTAACCTGAATGTGACTTATCTATACAACATTGATGTTTTAAGAATCATCCCTTATAAAATTGGTGATATAGATACAAGAGTAACAATTAGTTGTAATATAGGAAACATAGTATTATTTTATCCTATCCTATAACAATTAAAAACAAATAATATAATAGAGGAATTAATATATGAAGGTTGGATAATGTCTATTCGAGAATAACATAACCAATTTAGTAGAAATAACTAATTGGACATAGTTACGACACAAAATAATCATTCTATAAAAGAAAAAATGGTTTTTTTGAAATAAAAAAGATGATCATGGAATAATCAATTGAAACAATTCAAGATTAGTAGATAAATGACATAATACAGAGGAATGAGTTGATTATGACGAAACCTTTTAACAATTTTTCATGATTAGAATATATTAGAATCCACCTATGTTAAGCATATCATATGAATATTTAATTATATTAGGGTGATGTAAAATTGGATTTTCAAAACGTAAATTTAATGGAAGATGCTTATTTTGAACAACCACCTAGTTTTGAAAATCCTTATATTCCAAATTTAGTTTTTAGGATTACCAAATGTCTATATGGCCTTATAAATAACTTATACCTTGTATGAGAGATTATGTTCCTCTTTATGTGGATAATTAATTATATGTACGGTTAGAATATTCTTCTCTCTTGGTAAAAATGCATTGTTATAATATTTTATTACTATAAATTTGTGAGGAAGATTTTATTTTTGTTTCAACAAATAAAAATAATTGATATTATTTTTATAAAGTGGTTCTAAATTAAATTGAAATGTGTATGAATGGAGATTTAAATTTATTTATTAGATTTCAAATATATCAGAATGATTATTGAAATTTTTTACATCAATGAAAAAACATTGATGAATTGTTGAACTTGTTTATACATGATAATGTTATGCCAAATATAAATACCACATGTACTAATGTCAAAATTGATTAGGAAGAAGCTAGGAAGTCATTTGACAATATGGTATATAAGGGTGATATTAATATATTACTATATCTTAATACTATAAGACCAAAAAATGTTATTGTTTGTTTATGTTCTAGATTTAATTAAAACCCAAAATAATCCCATCTTATTGTTGTTAAAAGAATTGTTTGATATTTAAATGGAACTATTTTTCAATATTTTGTTTATCAAAAAATTATTATTTTAATTTGATTTGATATTCAGGAGATTATTTTGGGGGATGTAGATTATATAGAAAATGAAAACTAGGAACATATCACTTTGGAATTAAATCCTTAGGTTCGTGGTCAAATGTGAAACAACATTCAGTTTCTCTATCAACAAATGAGGAAAAATATATATTTTATAGATTTTTTTCTACTCATGTGTTATGTATGAATCAATCCTTAATGAATAGTGGAATTTATTTCAATAATATTCTTATTTTATGTGATAAATATAGTGCAAAAAATATTTCAAAAAATCCTACACGTCACTCAATAACCAGGAATGTTGATAGAGTATATAATTTTCTAAGAGATCATGCTATGAAAATGTATATATATTTATAATTTTTAAATATTGAATATTAACTTTCTAAAATTTTTAGTAAACCACTTCCCACAGTTATATTTGATTATATTAAGTATGAGAAAAGAATATTAAATTTTAAATATTTCTTTTTCAATTTGTTTATATTATTTTTTTAATATCATTACATATTTTGATCAACTATAGTTTTTTTATTTAGAAAATAAGAAAAAGAGTTTTCTAATCATTTTAAAAAAAATCTTTTCAAAATAAAAAATAATAATGATTACAAGAATTAATTCGATCGAGAAACTAGAACTTTAGTAATAAATCCCTTAAAAACCCTATATATCTATTTTTCATTTACTCTAACACATATTATTTGAACCTTTTTGACATTTAGATCTCTTATATTTCATTGGAAACCCATTAATCTAAATCTTTATCCTTTAAATTCATATAAATTTCGATGATCAATAGGACAGATGAAGGAAAACCGAGTGGGTCAAATTGTGAATGCGTAACATAGAGAATGATTCTTCAAGAAATTTTTATAGATGTTGAATGTTTATATCAGAGAAATACTACCTTGAAGCTTGTTCTTTATATTAAATCTTAAGAATTCATTTTCAATGTATAAAATATTGAACTTTTATTTGACATAGAAGTAATTTATTTGGATAGAAATGTTCAATTTAGGTTTAAAGACACATAAGATGAAAACATTTCATAGGTAAATGATACATAATTTCCCACTTCTTTTATATTAATAGAAATGAATTTTAGTTTCCTTATGAAAGTGTTTTTCAATTTAATCATTGATTCATTGAAATTGAATATCATTAATATATATAGATTATGTGTTTTCTCTTTATCACATCACTAATTCAAAAAATGGTTGTGAGGATATAGAGGATGATTATAAGATTTTGGTTAAATTCATTCACTGAATAATATTTTTGATAATTTCTATCTTATAATAGGTTATTTATCCCAAAATGTATATAAATTTTTTTGATCACTAATATTATGTATAACTTCTCTAGATATACAATTCAATATATGAATCATTATTTTATGGCAGAGGAAAGGATGCCTTTTTAACAATATGAGAGGATTGTTTCTCTTCTTTTGTATAAAAATAACCAGATACTATACATATATATCTACACAAAGTCGCATCACAATAATATTCTTAACGTCTCACATTATGGATATTAAACTTATTTTGGAGTAATATTAATCGAAATTACTTACCTTTTGCTGTTAATAGTATAAATGAATTTGGTCTTGATGATTTTGGGGATAAACAATATCAAATATCAACTAGATCATTTTGAATTCATGAAATAGTAGGAGAATCAAGAATATATAATGTTTTTTAATCAAATACATTTATAATTCGATATTATATCATGGATCAATAGGTCTCTAGATATGTTAAAAAATATATTAATGAACATTTGATGAAGAAAAAAATGAGGACCCAATCACTTGGCATAAAAATGATATGAACCTGTAAATTAGGATCTGGAGGTTCAGGCTCCATTAGTAAATGATATATCAATTGGAGAGGTTAACAAAAATGTATTGTTTGATGTGTCAAACACTCCTTATAAAAAAATTCTGATATTCTAAAAAAATTGAAATGAAAATTATTTTCATGAATAAGATCATGTTGTGGAAATTTCTAGAGGAACAGAGAGAGAAAAACCATAAGTTTTTGACACTACTAGGTTTGTTGAGAATAAAATAGCTTCTAATGTTGTATATTTCACGGATAAAGAAATTTATACATATACTAGGAATATGTATGATATTTAAAAAATCACATTATCTTCCATTGAGAAGGGTAATAGTAAATAATTAAGTGTATTTGATATAGGAAAATTATTATGAAATCAAGAAGATGAATATTCTAATTCTATGAATAATTAAGATGTTCTGTTTTTGATTATTTTTTATAGGATAAAAGAGGAAAATTCTGATGTTAAAAATGAGTGGGAGATTACCAAATAAATATTTTAATGATTTGAAAAGATCAACTGTTCCTAGGGAATAATAATAATCAATAATGTTCTGACAGCAATATCGAAGAGAACATTTAATTAAAGGTAGTATTTCAAATCCCTTCTTTATGAATTGGGAGATCCGTTTGGATATCAGAGAGCTTAATGTATTTCAATGAATGACTTTGAACATTTAAAGATGTTTTTTGGTAATTAGTTTTATTTAGTAAGTAAATGTGATAATTAGTAGAGATAATATAATTATACTTCTAAAAAATAAAAATATATAACAAAAAATGTTTGAAGAAAATACTATTATAATGTCTATATTTAATGATCGTCTTTATACATGTTAGTGTGACAGTACACATCAAAATGAGTTGTTGGAAAACTAGATAGAACTTGTTGTGATGATAACATCAAGAGATCATGGATTAATAAATCTTCTCAATTAGTTTAGTGAAATTCTATAATAGTTTTTTCAGTTATAAGAAAAAGCCCATGATTATTGAAAATAAATTTGGTTTAAAATTTAAATATAAGTCAATATTCAATGATTTTGATATGACAACTGGCAAAAAAATTTAATTAATGTTTTAGTGAAATAATGGTAGAGATAAATTATATTCATCGGGTTGTTTGAGATTCTAAATATTTTGAATCCTCTTCTAAAAAATACATTTCATCCTCAACAAGTCATACCTTATGATATTTATTAGATAAATGATCCTTATTATCAAAACCATCTTTTAATGATTTTGTTGTTTATTATAATTGTGTTTGTTAATTATTATTTTCATGTCCATTTATACATCTGAAAAAATTTTATTTTTTAGAACATTATATTATTATTTCATATTAATGTTTTACATTAATTATGTTTTTAACATTTTTTAATTAATATATTTTTGGTATCACAAAATATGGGAGAAAATTATATAAACACAACATTCGTAATTTTATATTACATGGATTTTTAGAGAATGAGAATTTAAATGTTTTATTTACAAATAAATGATAAAAAGAATCAATAGTTTTTTTATAATTTATTATTCTATCTCATAAATATATTATTTTATTTGTGTTTACAATTCTTATATTTTATATAATTTCTGTTATGGGGTTTGTGAGCATAAAAAAGAGAAATTTTTTGGCATGTATTCTCTCAAAAAAACCTGATGAATCTTGTTTATTTTGATGAATAGAAATACCATTATTTGTTTTTCAAATGAAATTACTATAATAATTTTTAGGAATATATTTCTGGATAACTATATCATATTTATTAGTAAATATGTCTTTTTTGTATTTGTGATGTGTTTGAAATTATTCCTAAAAAACTATTCCTTCCATATGTTTGTAAGTCTAACATATGTAATCGAAACACAATGTTTGGAATAAAACACATTTATCATGTACCCTACATTGTTGGAAAAGTTTTGATCAAGAATCCTATGTTCGTAATAAAAAAATTTAAAAGAAAAAAAACTATTTTTCAACAACAGTAAATTTGTAATAAAATATATGTAATCATCCCTACATTAGATATTTATCACTATATGAAAGAACCATATGTTCGACTACCTAATGAAGGTATTTTAACTTCAAGATATTTTTATTATTTTCTACAATGCTATTTTTATATGTAAATAACTGTTTAATGAAATTTTACAACTTCTTCAAAGCCTCGTATACATCATGTTAAATCATTACCATTTTATGGGAAGTTTCGACTCTCTTGTATAGTTCCAATTCTATTGATCATGATTTTTCAGCTAATATTTTGGTATATGGTTTGAACAAATTAAATACATGTTTCTCTAATTAATTTTTTTTGAATATTTTCATTTTCAATATTGAGTGTGATATATTTTTTAATATAAGGCTTCTGGATGTGTAAAAAGATTGAAATTATTTTTTGTTCCGAAGAAGCTTCACATTGGTGACACACATGTTTCAATATTGTGCAGAGTAAAATTTTTGTTTCCATTAAAGATACTATTTTTCTATTTTTATTTTAATTCCAGTTATTTTTCAACCCAAACCTTTTAAAATATATTAATTATTTAATAAATTTTTATTTAAATGATTATATCCAATATCTATCATTTTATTCTGAATCAAAAACAAGAATCTATTTACTCAACCAAATCAAACTCTGTGGATTTATTGGAGCTTCGACTACTCAAAAAAAGTCATGGTGGCTAAGTATCAGCTTCTCAAACATATATGTATATTATTGGTTTCTTGTAATAGAACTAGAAGGATTTGTAAAATAATTATTTTAAACATTTCAAATTTATTGTTTTCGATATTTATGGTCTTTTAATAAAACAACATGTTTAGTGAAAATATCCAATATCATATAGACATCATTGGTGGTGTGTACAAGGGGATCTTTATTCCATGATCCACTATAAATTATTTCTTCTTCATTGTTTATCCATATATAATATTACAAAACTAAGATAAGATATATATATATATATTCATAAATCATGAAGATGGATTAAATTTTTAATGTATCCAGATTTTGGAAATTTAAAAATTTACCCCCATTTGGGTATCTGTGTATTATTCTAACATAATAAGATGTTGCAATACCACTGACTATACAAGCATAGCGGGTGGACATGGTTGAAGAGGAAAAACATTGGACATTGAATTCCAACTATGTGATCCTACTATGGCATGTTAGGATGAATATTATGGAAATGGATTAGGCCAGATATATATAATACAACCTATACTCGTGGAGAAGGGTATTGGGTCTTCTATAAAATAAGGTACAATATTGATAACCATTACTTTAGTATATTCTATTTTCTATAAAAGTGATTCATATTATTTTATCTCTATGACTATCATGCGAATTGTAATGCTTGATAATTAATAAATATGTGTTATAATAATACTCAATACTTCATTAGGAATTTGATCAGAAAATGTACGTGAATGCAAGGAATTAATCCTTATAAGATGAAGTTATCATTTCGTCTGGGACCACTTCATATTAAAGACAAAACAATTTGATATCTTTACTAGAATGTAATGGATGGTTTATTATCACACAAATGAGGATGGTTATGACTATAGGGGGTTTTTACATAAACTATGGGATTAGTTATATTCACACGAGTGAATGGGATGTAGGGAAAGCTGATCCATGCCGTAGAATCATGCTTAGGGAGGAGTGACATACCATATTAATAAAATTGTGTATGGATGTTAAAGGAATTGGTTTTGTTTACATTCTTCATATATTATATCATTTCTTGGAATATTCATACAAATATTTTTTGGACTACCTAATGAGAGAGAATAATAGTTTCCCATAGAGATACTTTAAAGACAAGAACCAATTTCCATTACACCTTACAAGATGACTACCTATAATTTTCATGAACTCGGGATTCTTATTGAATACTTAGATTATATGGGTTTCAAATTACCCAGTACATCTCTTTACAGTTCACCTGTGATTTTTTCTAAGAAGGTGTATTTGAACCTCATGATTTGACATTGATTACTATCAGTTAATCATTAATAAAATTAAAAACATGTATCCACTCCCTTATATAGATTAACTACTAGAATTTCTTTGAGGATAATGAGTTTTCTAAATGATTGATTTGAGGCTATGTTATCATCTGACATGGGTTAGGACTTATGATATACATTGTAATACTTTTCAAAGCAGGTATGACCTTTATGAGTAATAGGTAATGCAATTCGTTTTGATGAATTATCCAACCATTTTTATCTCTCTGATAAATCTTGTCTCTCTTCCATATCAATAGTCGTTTTTGGTAGTATTAAAGAAATACATATTGGTGTAATATCTCAATAGAAATGATCCAGAGTAACATCTCTATATTGTTTTCAATATGCTGATATATAGATTGCTATAGTATAAGATCATGAAATTAATCTTCTTTATTGGAAAGGTCCACTTATTTGGTCACATTATCTTTGGGAAATGTTTGAATCTTAACCTAGAGAAAGAAAGATTCATTATTTATATATAAAAGTACTTGAATTCATTTGAAATACATAGTTTCTTATTGATGAATGGATATTACATGCACATAATATAATACCTTTAACATATTTCATAACCACTCACATGATTAACCAATAAGGGTATGTTTTTTCTATGAAATAAAGTATTCATATAATCCATTTAGAGCATGGAAGGGATACTATCATTGGTATAGATCATGATTATGCTAGTGTTGAAAAATAATATTTTGTTTATTGTGATGTATCAACCATTAGGTTTGGATAAATTATGATGCAGGAAGTGAGATTTGTGGCATACAGGTTTAGTCTACTGAGGCCACACTGGGAAATTACCCAATACACAACCACGACATAGATGTTCTAGTTCATGCCTTGCATTAATAGAGGATCTATCTACTCCTAGATCATTTTTTTGGGTAAATGTACTATAAAATCCTAAAATATCTATTCACAAAACAAGACTTATATATCAAATAGAGAATTTTTGTTAAATGACTATAATCATTGGATTTTAACCATGCATATATTCAGGGGATGGGTAATGAGGTGGTAGATTGTCTAACGAAGAGGACATATATATAAGAAATTCAGGATTCTAATAGTGATTGAAAGTTGATAACCCTCATTTTTGAGAATCACTTGAAGTTCCAAGATAAAAAACCCTATAATTATAGCTCTATAATAGAATTATTAAATTTTGGATTGATTAGTGATGACAAATCTCTTAAACCTTAGTTTCTTAGTAATAACGGAGAGTGTTTCAAACATGGACCCACCATCGAGATGGATCATTGATGAGGGTAAGATAAAATGTTTTCATGGATATGTCTGGGTTCTTGGAAATCTAAAAGATGAATTAATGTGGGAATCATGTGGTTAAAGTTCTGTGGTATACCCTATGCATAGAAATATGTACCAAGAGTTACATTTAATGTATTAGTGGTTGGGGACGAAAAGGAAAATTTTCATTTTTGTAAATTAATGTTTAACACTTCAGTAGTTGAATGTGAAACACTAGTTACAAGGTCTTTTGTAATATTCATTTCCCATTATAGTTTCTAAATGAGATGATTTCACCATAGAATTCATGATAGGATTGGTGATATCACCTTGTGGCAGTGACACTATATGAGTGATCATCTATAGACTAATGATGGTTTCTCACTTTTTCACATTAGGGAGACCCTTTTAGTTGGTGACTTAGATTGAATTTATGGTCATGATATTATCATACTTCATGGTACCATTGTTCTATTGTATTGGACATAGTTTATAAATTTACATGAGGGTTCTGAAAATGGTTGTTGAAGGATTTAGGTTCATATGTACTTCAGAGTATAACCCACCACCCTCGGGATGATGTTCATTTGGAGTATTCAATTAACATATTAGAGGACATGATTTGAGTATGTGACCATAATTTCTGAGGTTAACGGGAGAAACACACAACTCTACCAGAGCTCTCCAACTATAATAACTCTGTATAAACCATACTAATGGATCCTAATGTGTATTTAAATGGTAGGTTGTGGTGTTCAATGTTTTCCTAGTTATAGTTAGGAGATTCATCACTACTAAGACATCGTCTCATTAAAAATACATTAGAGCATGTGTGACATATACAAAAGAAAATGGAAATATCTCAGACTAGGAATAAGTCAAAGTCCAATCATTGTCATCAACCACTATAGTTCAAGGATAAGGATTTTTACTTTTTTCATGTTTCTAATATACTTGGGAATATAAATATTCAATTATAGGGTGTACTTTTTCCTCGTTATATTGGGACTTTCATGATTCTAGAGAGAGTCGATCTCGTAGCCTATCAACTATAATTACCTCATAGGTATAGACAAATTCATGAAATAATATACATATCTAAGTTACCTCATTATTATTCATATACATCTCATATTCAATCAGTCTATCAAGATTGAGTTTGAGGTATATGCATCTATGAGGACATCCAATATGTATCATTGAGCAGAGAAAAAATTATCTACAGGGATGGTGAGTTTCTTTAGTCTAGGTGTTATGGAAGAACATATTCATAATATAATATAAATGGGATAGAATTTATGATGTACATTCTCAGTGTCCATAGTTATCCTCAAATGATTCTTTACCACCCTCTGAAGGGAAACTAATATACGAGCTGTCTTATGTGGGGGTGGTTATGAGATCCTAAATATTATATTGAGGTAAAACAATTTAATTTATAATTTGAACATTTATTTTAACCTTATAACTGGTATTAAATAATTAAAGAAGTAATTTTAAGAGTCCAACTATTTTTGGATCATGGAGATCCGTTTTTTATAGAAGTAGTATGAGGCACATGGTTTTCATGTGGTTAGTATTAACCTTGTGGCTCAAATGTATAGACTTTATATAAGGGATAATGTCCTGAAATCCCATGATATGAAGGGTTTATAGTAATGATAAATACAATATACCTTTAGCATTACTGAAACTCGTCCTAAGAAAATGGTGTGTCTAACCATTCCCCTAACTATATGAGTGGGTGTATTCCTTAGATTAGGTTGGTGCATCATTACTGTATAGTTTGTTAAACTTTGAGGCCATTCTATCTATCTCATTAATTTTGGGTGAAAGGTCTATTTTTCCTCCATATACTTAGATCTAAATCCAAATTTTTTTCATCATTACACAACACCCTTCCACCATGTGAGCAACCTCTCAATCATTCACAGGCTATCATCTAGTATCCCTATGCATACTCTAATTTCATTGATTTCTTTCACAGTGGAAATATACTGATCTATGCTTTAATCTATTACCACTTTTTATTTATTTTTAATACCATCATTATATATGTTTATAAAATATAATATACCCTATATTTAGGGTATTTGTCTATTTTTCTATTTTCTTCTGTTCAAGCCCAAATTGAAATTTGATACTTAAGGAGGGTTATTCAAACATAATATGTTATATGGTCTACAAATTTCTATTGGGAGTCATTGTTTAGATGTTCTTCATTACAAAACATGTTGGTTTCACCTTTTCTTTGTCTATAAATTAAACTTCATTTATTTTAGTTTCACAATTCAACACTGAGTCCCCTAATATTATCCCTTATATCATTCGAGAAAAAAGAATCTCGATATGATCCACCGTTTGGTTTTCCATGTATATTCTTATATGACCCCATACATATTATTAACCAAAATTTCCAATGTAATGTTTGTATTTTATACATATAATGTTCATAATTAATTTAAATTGATATAATTATTTTTTTATAACTATGAATGTATGTTTTATTTAGACCTTACTAATTTCCAATAAAAGGTTAAATGGTGTCAGATATCCATTAGCTATTGTTATTATGATTGAAATTCTAATAAATTAAATGTAAATTAAAATAGGAGATTGGTATATTTATCACATGGACTTTGATTATTTATAATTTTATAGTTCCTATTATTATTATTATGGAACTCTTTCCTACTAATGGAGTTGTTGTACTCGAAAAAAACCATTATTTTGATGGAATTCCTCAAAAAATTAGGGGACGCCATCCTAATTCAATGTGATGGTTACCGTAAGAGATAACATCCTTAGATGTATTCAATAGATTATTAGAAAAACAATTTCTTTGATTGGTACAAATGATTCAAAAAATTAATATATACAAATTATAATGCCATGGATACACACATTGGATTCATCTTGATGTCATCTTATAGGAGGGTCCTTGGAATCTACCCTTTCCCCCAAGTCAAACATATCCTGGAATTTACTATGGATGATATCAATGGACTCTATTAGACTTTTGATCAGTGGAATTTTGTGGGTGTTCACCATAAATTATATTTAGACCCATATTTCATGGCTTCATGTATTATTTCTATGAGTTATCCCAACCATCTATGAATAACTACACCTCAGTTTAACCCAAGGCTCTATCATACTATTTTTACTATATGTATGTCATTATTATACCTTGGGAATCATATTATATAAATATATCATATAGTTGGACACCATGATTAAATTCATATACCCTAGCCATTTATAGGATCCCTATTCAGACACGTACACATTAAGCCAAAGTAGGTTCATTGGTGAAGCATACCATGGGGAGCCAAACCAAACATTGTTATTATATAAAACATTTTATTTCATTGATTATGAATATAAATGCAAACTGTTAAATTTTAATTCACTGTCAAAACATATATAAATACTATTGGTGGTGGCTTACTATGTACATTAAACACCCTATGTGTGTTGTTCATTGGTACCGAAATATTCCTCATGAAAGAAAGTAGGGACAAAGTAAATACCTCAACCATGGATGTTTGGATTGAATTTATCATAAAAGATATAAAACATACCCAATCATAGTCTTGAAATTCTATTGGAGATAGTTTTGCATCCTCTTTTTTATTTTTATATACTTTTATTTCATGTAATTCTATTTTTTTTATGAAAAATCATTACATTAAAATAATTTTGTTTATAGTAATGATTATTGTTTGTTCAGTATATTATCCTATATAGGGTTTTATTCTATTTTTATTATTTATAGGTTCATTATTATGATTATTCAATAATGGATATTATTTTAATCTATTGACACTATTTATATATGTATTATTACTCAACTATTATACACTCCAACTATAGGGAGTAGCCTCCTCATAGACACACCCCGCTCCTTTGCTGCTAGTTAGTATCCTCTAAATTAAGGGGAGGCAAAATAGAGGCCACATAGACACATATTTGTAAAATATTATCATGTTATCTAGGATGATAAATAATAATAAGTGACATAAAAATAAATAAATCCATTATTATGGATAAAACATTGAAAACAGAGGAAATATTTACCTTTATCTGAACGTTCTTTAAGCGAATGCAAGAAATCATTTTATCATGAAAATAACAGAAACAGTTTTCTCAAAGAAATCCTTTATGATAAATAGTGATCATAGATAATAAATTTAAGAAGCAAAAGGAATTTTTTTCATATCACTCTTACTTATGGAGTAACCTTCACTAGTATACATGGAATAACTGTCATAGTTGTACTTAGAGTAACCATGATTATAACACATGAAACTTAGAGAAAACATAATAGTTACACTAGAATTCACCATCACAATTATACATACAATATACATCAAATTATATTCTCATAATTATTTAATATTAATCTAATTTATTAACCCTATACCCTTACTCAATGAATTAGAGAGCTATAATGGGGATGACCCTTTAAATAATGTGTATCTGGCTCACCTGTGAGATATTATAGGGATCAACCAACTGTGTGTGTTGTATTAGAATCAACTATTTTTAAAATATGATTCTCAAGAAACATATCATGAAAAATGAAATTCTATTATTAAAATTTTAAACATATATTTTTCAAAAACTATGTTAAACTCGTATGCAAAAAAATTATGATTTCAAAAATATCTATTTGTCTAAAAAATAATATTTATTAATACCAAAATAACAGGTTATGGGAAACATGGAGTTTCATTAAAGAAAAAAATTAATTATTATAAATATTCCCATTATCAAATAATGGTTATGGTGGCATGAAAATATATCAGCACCATATATGATAAAATTTAACATTCCATTTTTTCCATTTTAAAATGCGAACATTGCATAAAAATAATCCTTTTGATTAACATTGAATGAATGTAAAAATGATAAATCTAAAATGTCCTTTATAATTAATTTATGTTCAAAGAAATAAATATATTAAATAACATTAAATATATGGACACTAATGAAGAGTTTTAAGGGACACTATGTAGGATATGTTTTAAAAGAGGATCCCTTAACTTTAGTTTGACTAATCATGAGAATTCTATTTATTCATGAATAATAAAAATAAGTTAATTATTTACATACTTGATAACATTTTTATTTTTTTGTTATTACATTTTTTATTTTATTTTTATGTCATATACAATTACGTTTTATTTTATGTTCACATTTGATGTTTTGAAGTTATTCAGCTCATATGTCCAAAATGGATTCGGTGGATTTACTATAATCAAAGTGGTCATTTGCACTAAAATATTTAAAATAATTATCATTAAATAATTATAATTTTTATATATCAAATATAATTTTAAAACCTACCATGCCAGATGGTTATCTAAAATGAACTACATTATAGTAATAGAGATAGTGGGCCTTCCATGCATATGAGTAATGTTTTCATTTTTCAATGATGATTATGGAACGAGAGTTCCATTATTATATTTTTCTAGATTGATAATAATATTATAAATGTAATATTATTTATTAAAATAAAATTATATATATCATCCATGTGATTTAGTGATGATTAACAAATCACATCACTTCATGGAGGTGGTAGTCCACATGAACACATGGACACCGTTATAATGTTTCAATGAATGGAATGGAAAGAAAGTAAAATAATAAATATTATATTTTCATAATCATACATATATCATTAATATAATTTATACAAATTAGTTTCATAAATATAACAAGATATTAATTATGGTGATGGGGAAACTATTACATTAGTCCATGCGAAGGAGGTCTATCGTTTATTGGGACAATGGATTATATTTCTATTTCATAGATGTTGGAGACAGATATATGTTATGAAATTACAATAATAATAGCATTTCAATATATGGGAGATAATAATTTTCTTATATACTAATTTTTTTAAAAATATAACAAGAATGTGGAAGAAGAATTTAAAAAAGAACCTTTAGTTAAATGCTGTACATATTCATTAGACAACCACCTTTTATATACTACTTAAGACATCCAATATTTGTATTTGAAAAAAAATAAGGCCACTAAAATCTAGGGATAGATTAATAAAGTGGTTTGGGTATGTATTCATCTATAAATGGTTTTTCTGTGTGAATAAATGAGAAGAATTAGTTCCCTTTTATATAAGAGGGGATAATAACTCTTAGAATTTCTTTAAAAAAAATTATAATATAAAATAATTATCATGTACAAATGCCACCAAATTGATAATATTGTAATAAAATATGATTATTAGTAAAAAAAGATATCATATATTAAAATTTATATGTGTTTTGGATATATTTTTACCATTATATTTTTTAACCTCTCATTAACCATTTTTAAACATACTATGATAAAATAAATTATACTTTTTGAGGGTCAATACAGTTACTATACATAGAAAAACATACCATAATTGGAACATGGTATAGTTTTTTTAAATACATCATAAAAAATTTGATGATGATAGTTATTATTATAATTTTATATAATTTAAAAAAAAATTATTTCTAAAAAACGTTAATGATTTTAATTTTATAAAAATTCATTTAATTTTCCTTGAATAAAATATGAAAATAAATAAAATTACAATAAAATTATTATTTTATCCAAATTGTGTTATGTTTATCTAAAAATGTTACACCAAAATATATTATGTGATGTCTCTTCTAAAATTTAATCTCCTTTCTCTATTATATACAATTATTTATTATTATGTGATCGTTATAACATGTCCGTTAAATTAACGAAAAATGTATAGTATTAAACACATTATGAAATTTATATATATTCCATATCCAATAAATATTTTTACAACAATAATTATTATTTTTATAGTATTAATAAAAAAATATATCAAATTTAATTTAAAAAGGCTATATTTTTTCCAATTGTAGTTTACCCCTTTTAAGGACGCAATTGTTTTCTTTCAATATTTTGAAAATTTTATAAAACAATTTTTTTTAAAAAAATTAATATTTATAATAGCAATTTAAAAATAATCTTAGGGTTAAGTTACAGTATTTTTCTGAAAATATTTATTTTCCAATGAGTAGTGAAAAATAGAAATTTTTATAAATCAATCAATTTTGTCATATTAAATATCTATATATATTTTTTTAATTTGATAACAAAGTAACATAAATATGATTTATTTATAAATAATATTATTTCTTTCATTTTAATAATCATTATAAAATATTATGGTTTAATTAAACATTGGGCTTGTTAATACATTTTTCAGAAAACAATTTTTGTTGTGTTTTATTATTTTAATTTTAAATTAATTTATGAAACCCCTATAAATTGAATTTTAAAAAGTTTATTCTATACATGTAAATAGATAATATGTATTTGATAATCATGATCATATTATTTTTGGTCAATAAGAAGTGTAACATTGGTAACTTTTTACCACATTTAAATGGAAAATTTAGAAATTTATCTTAAATATAAGATGATAAGGATTATAAAATTAAACTAAATTATTTTTCATATTTTGGGATATGATTTATATTCAACCCTTATCACCTCATTTTATAATTTTATTTATTTATTCGATAGTTTCTTATCAAAAAAAAATTACATTATTTAAATTAATGAAAATAAAAAATGAAACTTTTTTGTCTTTGTCATTTAATATGCGTACTCTTGGGGAAACATGATGGATTTGAAGGAGTATAATTTAATGTTATTATGTTTATAAAATTATTTTCATGATATAAATTTATTTATAATTTTTTTAGAACCATTTGTGTGAGGTTTTTTTATTTAAAATATTTTATTTTATGAAAATAACATAATTCCACAAACATGTTTTAATAAATATATTATTTTTAATATGGTGTTTCTAAGAATTTATATTCAACTATAGATATTATTCCCAAATATGAAATATTTATTTACATCAGGGCATTTTTTTAATTTTTTAGTGAAAAAATTATTAACTTAAATAATTATATAATGATGATATAATAATTAGTTTATTAATGAAAAATCAGATAAATTATTCTAAAAATATGAAAAAATATATTTTTTGAATTAATTAAGGTTTTAGGAGAATTTTATGGATTAGTATGATATATAATGGGTGTGTTAGATACTATTTTATAATTTATCTTGCTATCTTGTTTTCCTTAAGGTGAAAGTAATGAATAGTGTCAAAACAGACATTAATGATATTTTATCAAAATATTGTATTAATAAAATATTAAAAAACAAAAATAATAATAATAATAAAATATTATGAATTTGCCTAAAATGTTATTAATTATTCATTTATGGTCCAATTTAAAATTTATAAGTGGAAATTACTACATTTTACTATTAGATACATTATTACCAGAATTAAAATTAAATCGTGTCAATAGAATTATATAAAAATAAACAGGAATAATTTTAAATAAAAGAAAGATAAAATTTTATTCAATGATGATATTATGAAATTATATAATACTATATTATATTACTTGTAATTTTTTGTATTTTTATATAAAATGAATTTATTATAATTTATTAGTTTAAGGATTTCCAATGGTGTCTGTCACCCGAGTTATAAAAGGACACTTCTTAGATGATCTCATTTCACCACAATGAGCCAGTTATCACAACCAAGAACTGCCCATTTACTCTATTAAAATTTGTATCCATGTTCTTGAGGTCTTGAATTTTTATAATGACCATCTCTGGTTCCCTTAAGAATATATCTAAAAGAAGTCAAACAAAAAAGTGGCAATCATTTTTACAAAATCAGTCAAATTCTTTACTTCATCGTCATCATTTTTTTTCATATAAAATAATAAATATATTATCATATATATATATATATATTAATATGTTGTTCAGATTATGAAACAACTATATTATAAATTTTATTCATCTTATAAAAAATGAAATCATGGCACGTGTGTACGTGCGACTTACCATCACCACATAGCAGTGTCATTAGTTTTCTATGTCCAACATTCAAGAATAGTTATAAAAATGTATTTAAATATTAAATATGATATTTATGACATTAATTTTATTATATATATTTTTTATTTATTACCTATTCAATATAAATCAGGCATACTTGAGAAAACATGTATATGGAAATGAAGTAGTTAATAACTGAAAAAGGTTAATTACAAAATATCACCTAAAAATGAGTAGAAAATTTTTGTAAGGGGATCATATAAGATATCATGAAAATTAATATGATTCTTCTATTAGAAAATAATAGGTTTAAAAAATTTATAAGAAGTTCATACACATTTTAAGGAAGCCAAATCTATGTTAATGGTGTTTTCTCATCTCACTTTTTTTTCTATGAGATTTCCCTTAGTAACCACTTACTCCTTCTTTGTGATGTATGTATACTAAACATTTATTTATTGATCAAAAGTTTAATTATAATCATTTTTGTTACTGGTTAATTTTATAATTATTACATTTACGTTCAATATGATTTGATTGATTATGATGTTGTAAGGGAATTAATAACATAATTTCAATTATTTGGGTTAAACTTACACACTATAGGTTATATCATTCTATGATTATGTGGAAAATTAATTTCAATTATATTAATTTATATTTAAACTTTTTCATTTACATATGATAAATGAATTATATTAAATTACACATCAATTATAATATATTTTAAAGGACATTTTAAAAAGTATAATATTTAAAATGTCTTATTTTAAAAATAAAAAAATTGTTTTCATAAAACATATAACCTAATTAGATGGTTTTACCTGCTATCATGATTACATAAAATTGGAACTTTCCATTAAAATATAAATGTAAATTTTAAAATAAAATATTTTCTTTTATAGTTACGTAGCGTTTTAGTAATAGAAATTTCATTATTTAAAGGATATTTTCGTTAATATTTTTTCAGTGATATTATTATGCTATATATATTAATATCATTTTTTGAATCAAATGATTTATTGATGATACCAAATTATTATAAAATTTATCATATATTAGTAAATATTTTATGATCATTTTGACTGGGGATGTTTTATTTTGATACTATTACCCAAATTAATCTTGAGAGTTTATGATTTTGTATACTGATTGGGGAAATCATTAAAATATCACTTATTAGAATATATATGTATATATTTTTGGATTATTCTTCATCCATATCATAAGAATAATTTATTGGGATTAGTGAGTGGAGGATGGGGCCAACTACGACCCCTCGATACATTGATAGGTTTCCTAAGACAGAATAGATATGGTTTTGGTAGAGACTTTACCCATTTATTAGATTCATGGAAGGGATCTCGTACCATGTTAGATTCTTGGCAAGAATCATTTAGAACAAAATATTCTTGGCTCAGAGCCTCTAAAATATGTTTTACATATCCAAAATTATGAGAATAGTTATTGATATTCCATGGTATTATTTGATAAGTAGAATATATGTTGTTATTTTTCAACTCATGTGATTATTTATATTGAATTAATTGATTATCATCTATTCCTACCATATTCTTATAATGATCATGTTTTAATGGAATATTTTTTTATTCACCATTCCTTATATTTTATGTTTATTTATGATAGCTTCCAATATACTCTTTCCCTTACATAGCATATGAGCTCACCCCTTTCTTATATTTTATCTTCCCCATTATACTTTGATGTATATTATTATTGACATACTAGGTTATGATAAGGGGAATAATGATTTTCTCAAATTAAATACATCATCTGTTACATGTTTTGAAATTTGATTTTAATTTCATGAATGTATCAAGTTCTCTAGGACTATTAAACGATTCTTTCTTATGGGATGCGATTTCTTATTCCTAAAATTGACGTAATAAATAAGGTAATGTCTCTTGACTATTGGGGATAGGGTCATTATACTTGGAATTATACATATTATAGTAGAAAATTTGGGAACTGGATCTATTAAATCTTATATAAGGAACGACAACACTAAGATAAACATCGAGGATAACTATACAAGAACATCCCGAACAACTTGTTATTAAAAGATTATCTACACATAATTTTTTCAATTTATGTTAACTATTTCAATAATTTTGAGATTATAAATTATGTTACAATAATATATTATCTAATATATTGTATTCCTTCATTAATAAATGTAATCTAGTAAAAGTAATGGGAACCAGAACAATGCACATGATCCAAAAAGTAAGATAGATCAAATATTTTTGGGAATTATGCCAGACATTATAATGGAAAAAATATCCTAAACATTCTCATCATATAGGGGAATAAAATATATTATTATAATCATAAAAATAATTAATTACATATGTATTATATAATTCATTGGACACACAAGAACAAGAGTATTTATGAACAAAAAATGAATAATGGAAATAAGAGAAAGAAGTATTTTCCCACATGTGACAATTAGGAATGAAATAACCTGGTATTTTCATAAAGGGAATAATATTCGTATAGAAATGTGGGGAAACTGAAACTATGATCAGGATTTTAAAGTAATGATATAAATTTTAAAATTCATACACTATATGGAGATGGGGAATTAAACAAATTAACGTCCAATGTTTCAAAATAATAGACCACAAATTAAGATAATGGATCAAATTCAATATTATAATACATCAACATATGAGAATGAATGATTAATGTATGTGTGTTTAGATTCTATAATTATGTTATTTGAATATTTTGTTAATAATTCTTTGTTTATAATAATCATTATATATATAATAATTATACTTCAATACAACTTATTTATGGAATTTGAAGCATGTGATGAATAATAGCAGTAATAAAGAGTAGTGATTATGTTGAATGTTGGTATTAATGAAAGAAAATAGATTGGGAAATATATCCCAATATATGTCCTTGATATTGAGAGAAAGGTAAATAGATGTGTATGGTATAGTGTTGGTAACCATGAAGGTTGTTAGTGATCTAATGGTTTATATTATACTAGAATTATTAGATTTATATATTTCAAGAATATATTCAACAAGATGCGATTTTAATCTTATAAGCATGAATTTTTATAATTGTTTATGTAAATTAAGGTAATAAGATATTTATTTTGTGAAAATACGAGATACATTATTTTTGGAATATTATTTTATGTTTATTTTTAAATTTATTGTTCTTCTTTCTATATTTTTGGACATAAAATTTGGAAAAATTTATTTAGAATTATTCTTATGTTAAATACTAATAGAGTCAATTAAATTTAACATTATTTTTTATTATTTCAGGATAAATTATGATTCGTAATAAAGAACACCCTGAACTAACCATTTTGGCTTTGAAAACTATTTAATGGAGGAATGAAAGCTACGAGGAATTTATGATTCATTAAAATTGTTTCCGATTAGAATAAATCATCATGCACATTTATTTATTATTTTATGGGATGAAGTGAAATTAGATTGGAGTACAAAAAATTATCGATTATATTATAAAAAAATTGAAATAAATCATGTAATTTATTTGAACGGTTTATCTGTATACTAAAGTAATAAATTAACTATAAGAAATAGATTTTGGAACAAAATAATATCTGTTTAGTTTTTTTACTATGATATCAATGGACTTTTAATAGGTCAACAATTTATAGTATTTTTATTGTAGAAATAATTAATATTGAGTTATAAATAATATAATTTTTTTAATTTTAATTTTAATTATACATTATTTTGTTTTATGTATACTTTGGCCTTAAAAATGAATTTTTAAGGAAACTGTTTTTAGTTTCATTTTATTTGTTTAATTTTAAATTAATCTATTAATATCACTAAATTTAAATTTGAAAAATGTATTCCATATTCATAATCATTAGGTCTAAATTTAGTAAATTTGAGAATTTTATATTTGGTAAATCTGAATAATAAGTAATTTTTACCACAGTTAATGTGTAAATTTCGATATTTACGCTAAAAATAACATGATAAGATTAGAAAATTACAGAAAAATTTCCCTAATTTTTTTGAATGGTTTATATTCATCTAATAATTCCTTAGGATCTAAATTTATTTATTTATTTGATATTTTTCCATGGTAATGGATTTTTTATTATTTAATTTGAAGAAAATTCCAATTATATCATTCTTTAACTTAAAAAACTCTGATGTTTTCACCTGGGGACATAGGTCAGGTTTTAATGAATCAATGTGTAAAAGAAAAACAAAATTCACAGTCATATTTTAATAAGTATATTATATTTATAGTAGTGTTACTCAATAATATATATTCAACTATATATATTATTTATATATATAAAATATTTATCTACATCATGTTATATATATATTTATTTTGTAGAGAAAATATTATTACCTTGATCAATCATACAATGAATATGAAGTTTTTATTTTATTAATGAAAAAATAAAATAAATGATATTTAAAATATTAAAATAAATATAATTTGAACTTATTAAGGTTTTTAAATAATTTTATGAATGATTATGAAATATTTAAGGTGTATTAAAATTTTGATTTTGATTTTATTATACTTTTTTATTTTACATAAGGCCAAAATAATTAATAGTGGCAAGATTACAATTATAATATTTTATCTAAATAATATTCTATTAAACTATTTGAAAATCATAAGAATATTTAATAATGAAAATTGATTAATATATGGTCGAAAATTTCGGTAATTATCCATTTTGGTAAAATTGAAAATGTTTATGTGAAAATTAAAACTTTTTAAAATCATATAAAATTTTCCCATAATTTTTATTAAATGATTTTTACTAAATCCATTCAAATATATATGGTCGGATGTAAGTAAAACATGTAAAAAATATTATTGTATAATAACATTACCACCTAATATCATCTTATATTTGAATCCTTTTAAATTTTTTAATATTTGTATTTAAAATAAAATTAGTATAATTTAATATTTTTTGGATTCCTAAAGGTTCCCCTTACCTCAATTATAAAACATAACTCCTTATTTAATTTCACTTCATCAACATTATCCTTTTAGATAGTAAATTTTCGGGCCATTTATCTACAAAAAATGTTTATCTTAGTTCTGGAGGTCTTATATTTCTAGAAGAACCATATATAGATCCTATAAGTAGAGATCAAATAGATGTCCTCCAAAGAAGAGGTAATTGTTTTTACCAACTCATTAAAATTTATTTTTTCATCAACATCCTTTTAGTTTTTTGTTTAAATTATAAAATATTAAATACAATATATTCTATATACCATTATGTTATTATTATTATGATAGAATCAAATTTTAAATTTTAACTATCTGGTAAAAAAAACACTGCACGTTAGTACGTATGTCTTACCATCTCCATAATGTGTTGTAATTCGTTCTCTATGTTCAATATTAAAGAGTAGTTATAATTTTTTTAATGATTACATATAACATTGAAGAAATTAAATTTATTCTAGGGATTTTTGATCTGTAATCTATGCATGATAATCGACAATTACATGAGAAAACATGTACATGAAAATAAAGTAGTTAACACATAAGATAAGGTCAATAACAACATACCACACACAGATGGGTTTTATAAAATTTTAATTGGATCATATATGATATAAAAAATGTTATTATAAATCTTTTATATGTTAATAATACATTTAAAAAAATGATTCAAGAGGTTTGGATCATTTTAAGGAAGTCAAACCTACTATAAGGGATTTTTTAGTCAGACTTTTGTTTTTGTAAAATATTACTTATTCCCTAATTACTCCATGTGTGTGGTGTAAGTATAATTCCCTTTTATATATAATTACAAGATTTTAATTATCTTCATAGTACCCATTGTTTAATTTTAAAATTATTATTTATACGGGGAATATGATTCGACTGATTAAATAGTTGTAAGGGAATTGTTAACCCAATATCCATTCAAAGGCCTAAACATGTAATCCATTGATTTTGACATACTATGATTATGTGTAAAATGAATTTTTATTATCTTAAATTTTATTTCTATTTTTATATGTGTATTTAGTTATGATCAATTCATTTTACAAACATACACATCAATGATATGATATTTTATAAAGGTTTTTTTCATACTCTTTTAAAATTTTAATTTTCAAAATTTAAAAAGTGTTCTTTTTAATACATATATGGTCAAAAGTGGATTTTTTCCTTTTATCATGAAACCTTAATTTTTTAATCTTACATTAAAATTTTAAAATGTTATTTTAAAATAAAATGTTTTTTTATAATTGCACAGCTTTTTAAAATATGTAATTTCAATTTTAAAAAGGGTAATTTATTTATGATATTTTTATTGAAATTATTAAAGTATATATGTTAATATTATTATTTATTCCTATGAATTATTGAGGATAATATAATTTATTTTTCTTATTTTATTAAATATTCTATGATCTATTTGATTAGAAATATATTATTTTAATACCATCCTCTATATTACATTGGACAGTTTATGTTTTTGTTTATTGATTAGGGAAATTATATAAATTTCTTATAATATTTTTAATATTAATGAATAAGTTTGTTATGTTTCACTTGTTTCACTTGTTTCATCTGTTAAATTCAACTAGACATGGTTCATGATTGTTGGGGCCTACTATAGTCTCTTGATGATTTGGTAGGTTTCATGAGCCAAAATAGATATAGGTTTAGCTGAGGCCTTACCCATTTATTATATTCTATCCATGGAGCCTTGAAATTGTAAGTACATGGAATAAAAAATTTAAAATAACATATTATTTGAATGAAGACTATAGGGAATGTTTTAGATAACCATAATTTTTCATTTCATTATTATAAGATTAGTTGTCAATATTCTATGTCATTATTATACTATAATATTATCCATTTTCAAGTTTCATAATCACGTGATTATTTATATGGTATTATTTGATCATATTTTATACCATGTAGATTATGGTCAGGATTATAATTTATTGTAATTTTTTTGTTCTCCTTTCCTTAATTTCTATGTTTCTTTATGATAGCTTCTATTGTATTCTTCCTTTATTGATCGTCTGAGATCACCACATTATTATGATTAATTTTTCCCCAATATGGAAAGCTGTATATTATGCTTGACATGATGTATTATGATAAGGGGAATAATGTTTTTCACAAATAAAATAATTTTTGTATTATATATTTGTAATATAACATGAATTTCATGTATATATCTTGACTCAAATACTATTAAAGTATTTGGTCTTTTGGGATGTTATTTCTTATACTAAGTGAATATGTAATAATTCAAGGAACTAGGTCAAAGTTACCATGGTCTAGGTCTTTAAAAAAATAATTTTTAACATTAATTCATTCAAATTATATTATATTCAATAATTTTAAAATAAATTAATTTTTTTCCCTAAAATTGAATAATTAGAGCATCAGTGTTTTATGAGCATTTGACCAAATTATTTTGTAACTAAAAAACATAAATAAATTTCCATAATAAAGATAAATAATTTAAATTTTGAAAATATGTTTTTAAATAAAAATATCATCTGGTGATCCCCATTTTGATAATATTATCATTATTAAAAACATTTGTGTGATATTTATGAAATTTTGTTATATCAAATATTGTAAAGGTCATGATAACATATTAATGGAAATAAAAGGCTATATAGCCAAATATGGGATTATTATAGATGAAATGGAATCATACAATTTAATTATCGTAAGTGTTAGGGTTACATTCTAGTGCTTAAAATTTTATTTGTATCCTCTATATTACCGGATTTCCCCATCATTGCAATAACAATAAATTCTATGTTTACTACTCATGATGAAAAAAATAAAATTGTAATATTATCCAAACATGGAAATCCTTATTCTAAATACGTAATCAATATTTTAATACTAAAACTATAAAAATTTCATAGTTTAATTTAAAATTAACATGAAAAAATAGAATATAATTTTTTTTCAAGAAAATTCAATCTTATTTATAAAAATGATTTTATATTAAATTAAAAATTTAAATTTATTATAAAGACTACTAATGGATAATTTAACAAAAAAAATATAATTTATATTTAAAAAAATCAAAATTATAATTTTACTTTTTAGTGAGTTGAAAAAATATAAAATTTCAATATAGACATGTATTTTCAATATTCATGGAAAAATCTATCTTGTTAAAAGAATATAAAAAGTTCACCATAAGATAATTTTTATATGAAGATTCCAAAAAAATGTATTAATTTTATCAAAAAAAAATATTAAAACTACAATTAATTTAATATATTATTCTCTCAATAGTTTAGAAAACCATTTGTAAATTAATCATTTCATTGATGAATGAAAAGTCATTTAAATGAATTTGGGGCTTATTTTATATAATTTAATCAACGAAGTTTTATTATTTAGAACATGTATGTATATATATATATATATTTTAAAAAATCAATCACATTCAAAAATTCCAGTTTAATGGATAGTTTATAATGATCATATTTAAATACTAATATTTTCTCATCCATTTAAGCATGATGTTGTATTTAATTTATGTTATCGAGCATAATTTCTTTTATTTTAAAATCAAATTATATTATATTCTCTACCTATTTAATAAATCACAACATTACAATTTTAACATGATCTTTTTAATCAATGATTGGATATTTGAAAATTACTTCAATGAAATCCCATATCATACGAATGGGTAAAAATTATATTCTTCCAAATAAGGAAAGGGTAGTATAAAGGCTGTATAGAATAACACATATTAGTTATCCAAATAATATAATTTTTTTCAAGATATTATATATAAATTGATGAAAATTATAATGTGTAAAAACTAATATAGAATTAAAAATATCATTAATCCTAATAATATTAACGATCTTCATAAAGAAAACATCCTTAAAATATAATCCAAAGATGTGTGAAAAAGACTATAACATCCAAACAAAATCAATTTGATATGATATATTTCCAAGTTCATTTTATAATATTTTAGGAATTACCTATCTTATAGACTAATAACATAAGGAAAATATACTAACTTTACAAATTCAATATCATCCTTTGATTAATTTACATCAAAATAACATCAGTTTCTTCCATTGATGAGTATTAAAGATGGGGGTTTGATGTCCTAAGAACAAAAATAATCGTATAAAGAATCATATAACCGATAAATAAATAAGAATTTATTATTTCAATATTTATATATTATCAAAAACGAAAACCATCAGAAGAATATAAATTAATTCAGGTAAAGAACAAACCATTAAAAGAAGAAATAATAAATTTATTTCCAAAATTCAATTATAATATACTAATTTTAATCTATATAATTATCTAGTTAAATATACAAATAATTATTTAATTCAATCTTGATAAATATTGAATCATGATGATTATAATTATTTGACCGCATATTCATACAACATCTATCTACAAATAACATCAATCAGATTTTAAAGTGGGATACCAAAAAATGTATATAACATAGTCACATAATATACATGATATTATAATCATTCCTTAAATGAAACTAATTACAATAAATAAACCATAAAATATTATATTTTTTCAATAGATAATTCATCATTTATTATCAAATAAAATCCATTAATTTATAGTCTACATTAATCAACTAAGTTCCTTCAATTTTAAAATTATTCTGAAATAACATTTATCACATAACCACTAAATCTATTGTCAATCCCATTATTATATCTATGATAAAAAAATGTATTCAAAAAATAAAAATAATTATAAAATTATATCTTACTAATAAGGAAATAACATGGTTATGTTGTAGGTATTACACCCTTGCCACACATTAGTTGTGGGTTCAAGCCTTACAGCCTAACTGGATGAAACCTGCCATCCCCCGACTTCTGGGTTGTCCTTAATCTAATAATATATAATTATAAATTTCCAAGAAATATGATAAACATATTTAAAATGTAAATCATCGTAAAATATAATAATAAAATTGAAGGTTTTTTATATATGTTTTTTATTAAAATTAAAATAACATTAATTGAGTATAATTTTAATAACATAATGTACATTTTATGCCCAATTATTATATATCCATTTATCATATGTATTTAAATGAATATCTCAAAAAACATTCACCATTTTTCGAAACTTCTTTTCAAAGGTATGAATTTCTTGTAACACATGTTTTTAACTATTAAAAAAATATACTAAAGAATTTTTCCTATTTGTCATAATATATCAATATATTATTGATAAACATGCCCTCTATTCAACTTCCTTCTTAAACCCTTAACCATTAATTGCCATATTATTCAATGATATTAAATAGTTTTTTAATATTTTTCAATGTCATCTTATTTATGATTCATAAAGAAATCATGAAAAATGTAATTCCTACCATAAATCAAGGAATTACTGTTTTCATTTATGCTATTGATTTACCCTTTAAAATCTATCATTATGTCCATATATTTTGAAAATAAATAGACTGGTCCTTAGTGATATTTCAATTTCCAAATTATAAAGATGAGATAATATTTTTAAATCAAATAAAATATTTTCCATTATCTATTAAGATTTTTGTGAAATTAAAATGTTTTGGGTAGATCAAATTGATTCTTGTAGGTGGTTTATGTTTTTAAAAATATATCAAAATAATTTAGAGGATATTTTTTCCTTATAGTGATGATTATATCATCATGAATATATAAGAGTATTGAATGAAGTCAATTTTCATTAATATTGTTTTAATATCATTATTATAAATAAAATAAATTCATTAAAACCTAAAATGATTATAGTATGCTAAAATAGAAATTATCATTGAAATATTATACCCATATAAATTCTAAAATAATTTTACTTTAATATTCTCAAAAATAGAATAAATAGATTCATTATTAAATTATATTTTAATGTAATTTTTTTCTCAATATGTTCCCCATATATCCCAAAAAAATAACAACATTATTCTAAAACAGTCATTCACTTTAATACTAAGGTTATCATATTCCTAAAATAAATAAAACACCTCACAAAATATCATTAGTCACCATAAGATTCCATCACTAACAGCTAAAAATAGTGTTTCTAAGACTCTAAACTTATAATAAAACATAAAATTATAAACTAATGATGGTATCCATAACTCTTAGGATAACCTAAGATTAGAAAAACAAAATATCTAATGTTTTATAAATTCATCTTTGGTAGAAATTTTTAATACCAATCCAAATAAATTAAATATTTAATGTAATTAAACTAGAATATAAATTATTATAATACAAAGGATATTTATGGTTTGAGATATAGATAATTTCATTATAACTATTATATATATGTCACATAAATTTCCATGTGGACACTAATACATAGTATACATTTTATCTATAATTGTTTTTAAAATAAAACATGATTATTTTTCATGAAAAATTATCATGAATTTCAATTTGAAATCATTTATTCAATTACCATCCTAAAAACCATGTGATTTTTTTGAAATCCTTGTAGAAACAAATAGCACAACAATGTAAATAAAATTAAATAAATTAATTTTTCTATTTATATAGAGGATATGACATTAAATGTTTAATATTTATCTCAATATTCATTAAAGGGGTGTAAGAAATCATTTCCACATGAAAATCACATGTACATTTTACTCAAAGAAATACATGAAACAACTATTAATAATAGATAAAACATTTTGGATGTTTGGGGAATCATTTTCAGTTCACTCTTACATATGGAGAGACTTAAATGTTTTCACATTGAATAATCATCACTGTTTCACATTGTTTAACCATCACAATTAAACTTGAATACTTTGGGTAACCATCATTGCTACACTTTAAATAACCATCATTTTTATACTAGGAAAAAACATAATATAATATTTCAATAATCACTTTGTATAAAACTAATTTTTTAAATGTATCCCATTATCCAATTCATTGAAGATATATAATGTGGATCACACTTAATATAAGATATATCAGGATAACCTGTGATATATTGTGTTTATTAGTCAATCGTATAACCTGTCTCATGATCTTCTATTTGTAATATAATATTATCAACCACAATATCATGTATAAAATATAGCAATCATGAAATTTTTATCATCAATATTTAAAAAAACTCTTAACCCATTATGAAAAACAAATTCTTATATAAAATTATCATTTTAATTTTAAATTTAATTTTCATTTTAAAAATCCCTTGAAAATGTAATGTTTTCTTATTTGATGGAAAAAATGAAATATAGAAAAGTAATCTAAACATATAATAATGTTTTAAGCGGTATAAAAATTCATTAATTTCATATGTGTTAAAATATATCATTCATGTTTATTTTTTAAATAAACAGAAAATGACATTCTCTTTACCTTTGTAAAGTAAGTTGAAAAATTCTGTAAAAAATATCTTTTGAAAAACCATGAATACAAAGTCAAAAATAAAATAAAATATACTTTATAAATAATTTATTTATATTTAAATATATGAATAAAATAATTTTAATGACAGTGATAGGGAATAATTGTGTTTTAATGGAATATTTAAAAGAATATTGTTAGATAAAAGGTCTCTTACCATGAGCCAAAGTCATCATATAAAATTTTTACCTTCCTAAAAACAAAATTTTGTTAATTATTTATACTCTTTTAAAGAATTTATGAATTTATATTATTGTTATTTTGTATATTAAAATTTCATATACAATTAGATAATAATTTAATTTCACATAATATGTTTTGATGATATTTGGATCATATGTCCAAATATGGATTCTTTGGGTTGACGTGGAGAAATAGGCTATTAAACCATATTATATATAATAATAATCAATAGATCACTATAAATTTTATAGATAAATTATACATTATAAACCCAATAATGTTATTTTTTTTAGTAAAAATTAATTATACTTCAATCATAATGACAATTGGCCACACATACACATGAGTAACGTTTCCATTCTTTAATAGTCATTTTTGAAAGTATGATAAAATTATAATATAATTATATAATTATAATAATATCATAAGTATCATATTATTCACTTATTCACACACACACCACATATATTTATATATATATTCTCCATGCGATAATGTGAAGATAAATGAATCACACCCATTCATGGAGGCGGTAGTCCACTCATACGCAGAAACATAATTTTAATATTCAAATAAATGGAAATGTTTGATAGAAAAATGTTATATTATATATATTAATTTATATATATTTTATTAATACCATATTTATACATTAATTACATTATAATTAACATTTGTGTGACCTAGTGATGGAAAACACATTACATTTTCCATTGAGATAATAAACTATTTTAACATGAATGATGGTTTTTGTTCCTATTTGATTAATGTTAACTATAGATATATATTATAAAAATAGAATATTTATGTCTATGTATATTTTTTATACGTATTTTAATTCATTGTAATGGTGAAGACATATTTGAAGAAGTCTGAGGAATAAATAAATTAAAAAAATCAATTAAATGCAATATATCTTCTCAGTACTGTCTCTTTATTTAAGAATTAAGACCAAAAAGATAAGTATTATGAGATGAATAATGATAGTATTACATTATTATGTATTGTAAGAAGTTATTCATGTAGTTATTGGATGAAAAAAATTATATTTACATATGATGACTTTAGAATGAGAGGTTCCTCTTAATTAGATAGGGGAGGGGCACTATAGGATTTTCAAAATATATAAATTTCATATAAATTAATGTTAACATCAAAAGGGATCAAAATTTATAAGATTAAAAACTAACATATATATGACTCTAACACATCACAAAAATATAATTTCGACATGTTTTGATTATATTTTCTTATTTAACCTCTTTAACCTTTCATTAACCCTTTTCCACACTTATTGTGATAACATGGATTTTACACATTGAGGGTGAATATTGTAACCATAAATTAAAAGTCAGACCATTAATAGGAAATAAAATATATTTTTTACTAAATATTAATATTTTTTGTTAATATTTTTTTAAAATTTAAAAAAAGTTAATAAAATTAGGTTTTTAGGAAATATATATAATTTCAATTTTAAAACAATTAATTTAGATTGAATTCTATATCATCAATAAAAGTAATTAAATATGAAAAACATATTTTAATACATCTATAGTATGTTATTTTTTCCCAAAAATAATCTTAAATTACATTAATTAATTCAAACTATTAATATTTTAATGTTTTTAATATGATTTACTTTTTCCATTAAATGAATAATTACAGCAATTTCAATGCATAAAAATTTATGATAAGTATTTCTTAACTAAAAATTGAAAATAAAATACCAAGATGAATAAAAATCATTAATATTATTTAATAATATTTTTTACCAAATATATCCTCTGGTTATCCATATGCCAAAAATATTATAGATATTAAAAAGAAGAGTATACCATTTTTGACTTTACTTTATATAAAACATTATAATTGCCGTAATCACATAAATGTGGGAAAAGAGTCCACATAAAAAATTATTAAATTACTATGGATAAAATTAAATAATCTAACAAAATGAAGGAATGATTATGGGTAATTATATGAACCTTAATATATTATTTATATCTAATAATTACCTTATTTACATATAATCATGGATAAAAAGGTTTCTATGGATATTGTTCATAATGAATGAAAATAAATGATGAATATTTAACAAAAATGGAACTACTAATTAAAAATATGTAATGTATTTTTATGATGAAAAACCTAAAATTTGTGGAATTTAATTTAAATTTAAAATAACAAAATTCCATTACAAATAGTTTTTAAAAAATTCCTTTTATGTATAAAAATATTTTTATAAGTAATTAAAAATTAGAATTAATTCAGAAGACTATAATTAGATTTATTTAATCATTATATAAAAAATAAATTTTAAAACCAATAAAAATATAATTTTACTTTCAATATAAATTAAAGGAAAATTATATTTTTAATAAAAATCAATATTTTTAGTATACCATGGAAATTCAAACTTTTCAGAATAATTTCAAATTTTCACAGTATGATAATTTAAATATAGTATTTTAAAAAAATTATATTTATTTAATTAAATATAATTTCTAAAATTTAAATAATTTTATTTTAATATTATCTCAAAAAATAATCCAAAGACATTTTATATGAAAACATAATTTGGAATAATAATATGGGTTTACTAAAAATTGTGTACGAATTAATACATATATTTTAATTGATTATGACATTTTTATATATAAAATATTTAATAATTAAAAAATTAAATCCACACCCGATAATTTATTGTCTTGGTTATAATGATAGTATTAAAATAATATTATTTCACAGCACACTAATTATTGTTATTTTGTGTTGTACACATCATCGAATATAATATACCTCCTATTAGAATCATGGAATATTAATATTATGTTTACTTTTATATATTAATTTTTAATCCTGTAATTTCCATTATAATAATCAAATTCATATGTAATTTATTCAATTATTTTAATAAATATCAATTTCATTAAATTTATGAGATACTTGTCACGACCCGCCCTCGGGGTCCGTGCCGTGACTTTCCCAAGCCCGCCTTCCATAAGCCAGGGGCTGGCGACTAGCACCAAGGCATAAATCCCGGTAAAAAGGGAAGGCATTGCCTTTGTAAAGTAAACAAACACCACAGAGTAAGCAAGCAGAAAGTAAAATCTAAGCAAAAACAGAGTACAACTGAAAGGGCGGAAAAGTAAATGGGCCAGTATACAAACCCAAACTGAAAGTAAAGTACAACTCGAAAGGGAAAACAACAACTGAAAAGTAAAAGCCGCTACACTGAGCTGTCCACTGGAAATCCCACCTGAAGGATGGGTACAGATAGCTCCACTGCTCCACGGGTCCCGCCGTCCGCTCCGAGCACGTCCCGCCCAGTGGTCCACCTCCAGGTACCGTCCTGCTCCGCATGCCTCAGCTAAGATCAACGCTGTCCGTCGTCTGCAACCAACACAACGTAGTGCGGGCAAAGCCCATGCAGGGGTGAGTATAAGCTACTCAGTAGGGACCCCGATACCCCTGAAAGTCTCTCAAATCCACAAAGGATAAACCACGAAGAAATGTACAATCACGAAGTAACAACCGACACTTCTTAGATATATGCCCATACATATACCTAAGTCATCAAATTCAAATACGCTCCAACCTCCGATCCCAAGTACAACTCAGTCCACACAGGAAAGTAAACGTATTCCACACAGGAAAGCAAAACGTAATCCACATAGGATAGCACAACACAATCCACACAGGAAAACAACAGGATTCAACTCACACAAGTATACTTCTTCGAAAGAAGATAAATATGATCTCTGATCCATCTAAGTCGTCGGACCCACGAAGGATCGATAGGTAACTAACCCCCGCAAAGGACCCACACATGATCGGGCCCACATAGGACCTGTAGGCGCTGGTTCACACAGGACCGCTGAGCGCAAAGACCCACACAGGATCGGACCCACACATGATCAGGCCCACACAGGACCTGTAGCACTGATCCACGTAGGATTGCTGAGTGTTGTAGTCGTCGTCGTCGAATCCACACAGGATCTCTGTACTGTCGTCGTCGCAGTCACAGTAGCAGTAGCAGTAGTAGCAGTCACAGTCACAGCCAGCACTAGGGTTCCCGCACACAGCAAGCTCGTACAGGAGGATCCGCTCCACGAGCCGAGAGGCTGATACATCAACTGTCACAAAGTCCAGAGTTGATGTATCCAAAAGTTTTGTATCATCAACAGGAACTCAACGCAACAGATGACACGTCGATCGGACGCCCGGTCGGAGAGTTATTGGAATTTTCGTCCCCGGGGCCCGGTTGGTTTTTAAGGCAAAACCAACCCAACTGTACTCCACCTGCGTCCAAACCTTGGGCGGAGTTTGCCAAAAGATTTGTCTCACTAAGAGGAACACAACAAAGCTGACGGCACGTCAATCGAATGTCCGTAGCTCAAGATATGAGCGTTTCTGCTCCGAAGCCCCGGTTGGTTTCGTGAACGAACCAACCCGGCCAAACTCAAAGTATTCCGAAACTTTGAGTGCGATATACCAAAACGACCGTCTCGATCTAAGGATCGTGTTGTCGTAGACGGTTCATCAATCGGAGGTCTGTGGCTTGTGTTATGGCCAAAAGACTGAATCCGTCTCGAAAACGGGGGGTCCGGGTCCGGGCCAACCCGGCCCGACCCCCCCTGGGTCGGCGCAAACCGGGTCGACCCGACCCGGGTCCGACCCGACCCGGGTCCGACCCGAACTGGCCGGCGGCGGTCCGGCGCGGCGGCGCAGTCCGGCGCGGCGGCGCGGCCCGGCCGGCGGCGGCGCGGCCTGCCGCCATTTGTCGCCCCGCGCGGGGGGCAAGCCCCTGCTTCATAATTGGCGGTGCGACTAAGCCGCGCCTTTTTCCAACCAACGGCCCCCCACCTGGGGGCCTGCTTTGAGGAGAAACCGGGGGCCGCCTGATACCTGATGCTCTACCTTTACCTGCTGGCAGGTGAGGCATCGAGAAACGAACTCTGCTACTGCCTTCTTCATGCCCGGCCACCAGTGCTGTCGTCTGAGGTCCTGGTACATCTTTGCCACTCCAGGATGTACCGCCAAAGGAGAAGTGTGAAACTCTCTCAGCACTTCCTCTCGCAAAGCGACTGGTACCATGGTACGTCCTCTGAAAAGGATGTCGTGCTCTGCTCCAAAGGAGAAACCATCAGGTGCCTGTCCCGAGGATATCTGTGCACGCCGTGTCTCACAGTCAGCATCCCCACGCTGTGCCTCCCTGACTCGCTACAGTATTGGAGGAGTGACTGTGAGAGACTGAAGGAAGGCTTCTCCATCTCTATCCACGAAGGATATCTGCAAAGAGGCTAGCTGCTCCGTCGCCTCCTCAAGTAGCTGAATGCCAGTCCTCCTGCTGAGGGAATCGGCTACTACGTTCCCCTTCCCAGGAGTATAGACTATGTCAAAGTCATAGTCCTGGAGGAACTCGAGCCATCGCCACTGTCTCAGGTTCAGGTCCTTCTGCGAGAAGATATAACTGAGACTCTGATGATCGGAAAAGACTGTAAAGCGCTCGCCCATCAGATAGTGTCGCCATGTCTTCAGAGCGAAGACCACTGCTGCTAACTCCAGGTCATGGGTAGCGTAGTTCTGCTCATGCAGCCTCAACTGACGTGATCCATAGGCGATCACTGCCATCTCCTGCATCAGAACACATCCGAGTCTGGTCCCTGATACATCGCAGTACACTACGTACCCTACTCCCTCCTCAGGCAACCTCAAGATAGGTGCGCTAGTCAATCTCTGTCTCAGCTCCTGGAAGCTCTGCTGACATCTGTCTGACCACACGAAGGGTTTCCCCTTCTTCGTCAAAGCTGTGAGTGGTGCCGCAACTCTAGAGAATTCTGGCACGAATCTCCGATAGTATCAAGCTAGTCCCAAGAAACTCCGAACCTCAGTCACGCTCCTGGGTGGCTCCCATGCTAACACAGCCTCGATCTTCGCAGGATCCACTGCAACTCCCGCCTCAGTGATAACGTGTCCCAAGAAGTGGACCTCACGTATCCAGAACTGGCACTTCGAGAGCTTACCATAAAGCTGGTGCTCTCGGAGTGTGTCTAGTATAACTCGCAAGTGATAGGCGTGCTCCTCCTCAGTCGTAGAGTAAATCAGAATGTCGTCGATCAAGACCACGACAAACCGATCGAGTTATGGCTGAAAGATCCTGTTCATGAGAGCCATGAACACTGCTGGAGCATTAGTTACACCGAAAGGCATAACCAAGAACTCATAGTGGCCATACCCACATCTGAAGGCCGTCTTCTGTACATCCTCATCTCTGACTCTGAGCTGATGATAGCCTGACCTGAGGTCTATCTTCGAGAACCATCGTGCTCCCTTGAGCTGATCAAAGAGGTCATCAATCATCGGTAGCGGATACTTGTTCCTCACTGTCACCTGGTTCAGGCGATGATAGTCAACACAAAGCCGCAGGCTCCCGTCCGCCTTCTTGGCGAACAAAATCGGGGAAGCCCAGGGTGAAACACTGGGTCGGATGAACCCCTTGCCCTGCAAGTCCTCCAACTGTACCCGTAGCTCTCGAAGCTCGGCGGGGGCCATACGATATGCTGGAGTGGATATCGGGGCTGTCCTGGGGTACAATTAAATATAAAAGTGTACCTCTCTGTGAGGAGGTAGCCCTGGTACGTCGTCGGGAAAAACGTCCGCAAAATGATCCACCACTGCAGGAAAACCAGGACTCCGCACGTCAACTTCTCCAAGGATGAGGCTATCTAACTGATGAGTAATGGGTTGTCCTCTCCTCCGCAGAAGTCCATACTGTGCTGCAAAGGCTCCCTTCTCACCGGTGAAGGTGAACCTGCTCCCGTCGGTGCGTACACATCGCACCTTGCGCCTAAAACAGTCAATCTGTGCATGGACCGTAGATAGCCAATCCATGCCCAAGATGACGTCGTAAGGCATCAACGCTGCTACAAGAAGATCCCAGCCGAAGCTCTCGCCTCCTAGAGTGAGCTCACACTTCCGGCACCAGTGCGTAATCGTCGAGTCTGCTCCCGTAGGAGTCTCTAGCTGTAAGGATCGAGCCAACGGCTCTGTCGGAATCTCCGAGTTCCGAACAAGGGCAGCGGGTATGAAAGAGTGACTCGCTCATGTGTCTATAAGTACTGCAGCAAAGGTGGAATAGACACAGATAGTACCTCGAATCATCTCGGGTGCGCCGTGGTCGTAGGCCTCTGCTGCCTGGAGCTGTGCATGTCTCTGCCCGCCAGCTCCCTGTGGTCGGGGTGGACCTCCTGGTGGTGGTGGTGGCAGAGCCTCAAAGCGTCGCCCACCACCAGCTGCTGGTCCAGCTCCTCTGCCTCGTCCGCCTCCTCCCTGCGGACCGCCACGGTCGACCCTCTGCCTCTGCCTCGGTGGTCCCTCAACTGTCTGCTGCTCCTCGGTACGGCGGGTAGAGCTACCGCCGGTGCCACTGCTGACAAAGGGCCCTGCACCGAGGCCTCGCCGCTCGGTGGGCTGTCGTCACACTCGACTCTCAGAACACTAGCTGGCTGCCATCGTGGGGCCATCCTAAAAAGGGAACATGTGCGCCACGGTCAGAACAGTATACCTGGTGAGCTGATATAAGTAATCACAATGAAAACTTTGAAACACACACGCAATCATTGTTTTCGTGCATTAAGTCGGGAATCGGAAGTCAGGGTCCTGGTGTACGGATACGTCGGCCGCCACACCAACACTGGACTCCCTGGACGGATAACAACACTCAATACGCTAAACATTATTTCTTCACATAGAAAAGATCATAGTTCGTGGTAGAACCGAACTCCTCTGATACCAATTTGTCACGACCCTCCCTTGGGGTCCGTGCCGTGACTACCCCAAGCCCGCCTTCCATAGGCCAGGGGCTGGAGACTAGCACCAAGGCGTAAACCCCGGTAAAAAGGGAATGAATTGCCTTTGTAAAGTAAAAAACACCACAGAGTAAGCAAGCGAAAAGTAAACTCTAAGCAAAAACAGAGTACAACTGAAAATGCGGAAAAGTAAATGGGCCAGTATACAAACCCAAACTGAAAGTAAAGTACAACTCGAAAGGGAAAACAGCAACTGAAAAGTAAAAGCCGCTACACCGAGCTGTCCACTGGAAATCCTACCTGAAGGGTGGGTACAGATAGCTCCACTGCTCCATGGGTCCCGCCATCCGCTCCGAGCACGTCCCGCCCAGTGGTCAACCTCCAGGTACCGCCCTGCTCTGCAAGCCTCAGCTAAGATCAATGCTGTCCATCGTCTGCAACCAACACAACGTAGTGCGGGCAAAGCCCATGCAGGGGTGAGTATAAGCTACTCAGTAGGGACCCCGAGACCCCTGAAGGTCTCCCAAATCCACAAAGGATAAACCATGAAGAAAGTTACAATCACAAATTAACAACCGACACTGCTTAGGTATATGCCCATACATATACCTAAGTCATCAAATTCAAATACGCTCTAACCTCCGAGCCCAAGTACAACTCAGTCCACACATGAAAGTAAACGTATTCCACACAGGAAAGAAAAACGTAATCCACACAGGATAGCACAACACAATCCAAACAAGAAAACAACAGAATTCAGCTCACACAGGTATACTTCTTCGAAAGACGATAAAGATGATCTCTGATCCATCTAAGTCGTCGGACCCACGAAGGATCGATAGGTAACTAACCCCCGCAAAGGACCCACACAGGATCGGGCCCACATAGGACATGTAGGCGCTGGTTCACACAGGACCGCTGAGCGCAAAGACCCACACAGGATCGGGCCCACACAGAACATGTAGCACTGATCCACGTAGGATCGCTGAGTGCTGCAGTCGTCGTCGTCGAATCCACACAGGATCTATGTACTGTCGTCGTCGCAGTCACAGTAGCAGTAGCAGTAGTAGCAGTCACAGTCGCAGCCAGCACTACGGTTCCCGCACACAGCAGGCTCGTACAGGAGGATCCGCTCCACGAGCCGAGAGGCTGATACATCAACTGTCACAAAGTCCAGAGTTGATGTATCCAAAAGTTCCGTATCGTCAACAGGAACTCAACGCAACAGACGGCGCGTCGATCAGACGCCCGGTCTGAGAGTTATTGGCATTTTTGTCCCCGGGGCCCGGTTGGTTTTTAAGGCAAAACCAACCCGGCCGTACTCCACCTGCATCCAAACCTCGTGCGGAGTATTCCAAACGATCCGTCTCACTATGAGGAACACAACAAAGCTAACGACACGTCAATCGGACGTCCGTAGCAAAAGATATGAGTGTTTCCGCTCCGAAGGCCCGGTTGGTTTCGTGAACGAACCAACCCGGCCAAACTCAAAGTATTCCGAATCTTTGAGTGCGATATAACGAAACGACCGTCTCGATCCAAGGATCGCGTTGCCGCAGACGGTTCGTCAATCGGATGTTCGTGGCTCAATCTATGGCCAAAAGAACGAATCCGTCTCAAAAACGGGGGGTCCGGGTCCGGGCCGACCCGGCCCGACCCCCCCCCCCCCCCCGGGTCGGCCCGAACCGGGTCGACCCGAACTGGGTCGACCCGATCCGGGTCCGACCCGAACCGGCCGGCGGCAGTCCGGCGCGGTGGCGCGGCCTGCCGCCGTTTGTCGCCACGGGCGGGGGGGCAAGCCCCCGCTTCATAATTGGCGGCGCGGCTAAGCCGCGCCTTTTGCCAATCAACAGCCCCCCACCTGGGGGCCTGCTTTGAGAAGAAACTGGGGGCCGCCTGCCCCCCCTCAAGGAAACCCCCCCCCCCCTCATAAATGGGGGGGTTTTAGGGAGTTGACCGGGGGAATTTATTCCCCCGGTCTTTGACCTTCCGGCCGGCCACCTGGCCGGCCGGTTTTTCTCCAACGGGACCGGCAAGCTGGTCCCCTTCCGGTTTCCGACGCCGGCGGCCCGGCGTGCCGCCGGTCTTCCCGTCTCGCCGCGGCCCGGAACCGGCCGCGGTGTTCGTCGTCCAGCGCGGTGTGACGGCACCGCGCCCCTCCACCGCGCCTTCGATTCCCTTCGACGCGGCGCGACGGCGTCGCGTTATTGATGATCCTTCCACGGTGCGGCGCGACGGCGCCGCACAATATAAGTGTGCGAATATCCGCGTGGTGCGACGGAACCACGCCATCTTGTTTCATCCGCAAGATAAATCAACAAGAACAAAGGAGGGGGTTCGGCCGTGTTCATGCGGTCCGGCCCCCTCACGTTAAAAGATAACACATATTTAAATATCCTCACGTTAGTCATTCCAGAACCACGAACAAGAATAAATAAATAAACAATTAACAACAACCCATACCTTGGGTTCAAGTTCGAAGATTGTCAACGACCTGCGGAAGACAACGTCGCGGAGGTCGGGCGTTGCGGTAAACGTTCGTCAAATCCGATGACGAAGAGGTACGTCGTTGGCGAATCTTCGTGTGCCGAAAAAGGATGTCCGAGGAGGAAGCGACGTTCCCTTTCGTTGACACGGAAGATGAAGAAGAGAGGAGCGGCGTTCTTCATCGGAGCTTGAGCGTTCTTCGTCAAAGCTTGAGCGTTCTTCGTCAAAGTTTGAAGAAGAAGGAGAAGAACCCAAAAAGCTCTCAAGATGGCTAAACAATTCTAACCAAATAAAATAAGCTAAGAGCTTATTCTATTAACTCAACCAAACCTTTTTGAATTTCAAAGGTTTGAAAAAGTTTAAACAACTCAACCTAATTAATAAGCTAAGTTGTCAAAACATTTAATGTGGGGTTAAAGGGAGTTTTGAGAGAAGTTGAAAAGTTGGGTTCGTGTGGGCCCCACCACACTTAATCCTCCCAAGGGAGGTTAAGTGGATGTGGGTCCCACCTTTAACTCCCTTTGGGAGAAGTTAACTAACATAAAAATAAAATAAAAAGTGTTCCACATTTTTATTCAACTTTTTATAATTCTCCCAAAAATTAACTTTCGTCCTGCAATAAACGCAACTTCGGAAAAGGTCTCCTTAAGCGAATATCGGCGCTGCGAGTTCATCGGTGCCCTAGGATTTCAATTCCGAGCACCGGATCAAAAGTTAGGAATTCCCGCTCATTCGTTCACTGAACGTACCCGAGCCAAACTTCAGAAATTGATTCCGGGAACACCGGGCCTTGGAATCAGGTGCCATCAGAAACTGCGCTCTTGTAAAATTCCAAAGAAAATTAAGAAAAAATTTCCCTTGAATTTTACGGGTCTTTACAATACTATCAATAAACTAATAACATATACATCTTGAACATATCAACATCATATATCATATTATTCAAAACATAAAAGTCTTATAATTTTGGCAAAATAATCAATGTTGGTAAAAAATTATATGTTTACATTTATTTATTTATAACTCATTAGTCCTTTTGAATCTATGTGAATTAATTCAGCTTCCCACACTGCTTGTGACTCTTAACATGGGTCCTTCTTTTGGACCATTTTCCCTTTGATTGGGTATAAAAAACATGATATTTATCTTGATCGATTGGAGTAGGTCTCTCCCGATATTTTCTTTATCACCTTTACCCAAATTATTTTTGGAAAATATAGAAATATTTTTTATTTAATATAGTTTTATCCTTATTATCACAAATTTAAAAAGATTTTTATGATCAAAATTAAAAATTAAATTTCAACTGTTCCTTTCTCCAATTGTAATATTACATCCACCATGAACAAATTTAATGAGACAAGTGTTCTATAAGAGTGTGGCCTAATTAAATTCACCATATAGTTCACTATAACTGAATATGTTTTTTTAAATCCATCAATATGTAAAATAACATTTGAATTCTATTTTGATATTTGTATTATAGAAAAAAATGCCATTAAATTTTAAATATCTATCATTAACTATTATTATGCAATCTCTAGAATGTTCCTTAATATTTCTAGGACCTATAAATACATTTTCAAATGTGAACAATATCCAATATAATGGATTTATGATCAGTTTTCGAGGAATCTTTCAGAGCTACCTCGATAATATATGATTTGTGGACTTATATTTATTTGATACCTAATTTTCTCATTAAATATTTTTTAAACCAAGAATAATTGACATAAAATAATCTTTAGAGTGATATTATTTGTGACATATTCCAAAAATATCCTCATGAACATCAATAGACTTATATATAGGTAATAATGTTGTTCGCCCATGTCACGTTTGCTTCCTTCTAGAATTTAAGATAATTATTTATATGTGAATCCCCATTAATTAAGGCCTTAAGAAATTATATTAAAATGATATATTATATCAAACATAATTTCTATTATACAATAAACACCATAACACTAATAGGATCCCTTAAAATCAACTCAACTAATAAATTATTTGTTCTAAAACTAAACATTTCTCTATATTTAACATTGAAGCAGCCTTCATGTGCTAGGGTTTTGACAGATTTCTATTATCTTATATGTTTTCATTTTTTTTGTAATAGTGTTATTTAAGTAATTTATATAAAAATAAGTTTTTATATTATTATTTTGAATATATTTTATTATATTAAATACAGTTATTTTGATCTGGAATTATTGGTTTTGATTTTACCATATTTTTTAATATATTCAATAGTTTGAGATGTTTAATCTTTGAGTTTTTCTACTTTTTGAAAGCTAATATTCATTATTTATTTTATTAATTCATATATATAACAACATGATTATTCTTTGATATGATTTTCTTATTGACAATCCATATTTTTTTCAAATTTATTTATTCTTCTGTCTTGATTAGCACATAAAAAATTGAGATGGTTAATATTAAAAATATATTTAATATCCTTATGATTAAAATAATTCTTAATATTATTATATCATATATTTTTCCATCCATATTTTCTATTTTTCATCAAGGAACATGATTTTTAATTCACACATTTCCTCTATTTTATCTGAAATTTTATTATCATTATATAACCTCATGTAAATTATGTGATCATTCTAAGATAAATATTATAATATAAATTTAATTTCTTCTATATTCATATGAACATTTTTTCAGGTATGAATATGTCATAGTGTAATTTATTACATCTAGGTGATATCCTAGAGGGACATCATCACCCACATCTAGTAATAGTGATAGTATATATTATATCATCTGATTATTCCACCCAAGAATGATTATTTCATCAGAATAGTGAACACTACTGTTATAAATTTAATTTTAAGTCTATATAATAATCATAAATGATAATAATGAAAGAGGAACCTAGTTTTTAGTATACCTCACATAGATAAATTATTCCATTTTGAAAAAAGAGGGTGGGGGTAAAATAAATGATCCCAATTTCATTTACAAAATCACTCTTTTAAATTTACCAATGTGAATGGCTCATGTATATATTTCTTCTTAATAAAAACATCCTCACCCATATAAAAAATATGAAATGTTAGCAGTAATGAAATATGGTTAGAAGGTTTTTCATTAGTGTGGGAGCCTATAATTTTTCATTATTGTCTTTTGGTTGAGTCATATATTTTATTATCACTATATAAATGTAGAGATTGAAAATTCCTATCAATTAACACACTATATTTTAGAAGGTTTTATACAAATTATTATACTAGAAATAATTATACACTTCAAACTATTATCTATATATTTTAATTTAGACTTGAAATATAATTATATCTAAATATATACTTCTATAATGTATTTTAATTTTGTATTCCTAATATCATTACTTCATTTTGCAGTAAAGGATGCATATTCTTTATGAATTTACAATATTACAGAATATATAATATTTCATTAGTATCAAGTCATACTTTATATCACTATTTATTAGAAAAATTATCTCATCCTTGGTAAAATTCATTAATTCTATGGATTTATAATTTTTAAGAGTCAATATTATATATTTTTATCAAGAAGAATAGATTTCCTCGACCCCATAAAAATATTTAACATATGGAAGATGTGGATCCGCATAAAATAATCTTTATTTAATATAGTGATTTTTTTGGTATATATACATTTTAGCTTCTAAATATTCCCAAATCCAATCATTTATAATTGTTTTATTTTAAAAATATCATATATTTCATGATATCATTACCATGATTTTAATTATTTAAAATCCCAAACATATTCTATATTCATATATAAATAAATATAAACCATACTGATGATATTTAAATGAACTGTTTATGACTCAGAAACAAGTACACATGGAATATTGATTATATATCTAATTATCTTATTTAGTGATGACACATAGTTAAATAATTTAAACATTTGTATATGATTTTATTGATTTATGAAATAATATATTGTGTTCGATTGTGAAAAAAATCTCTGGGATAAACCCCCAAAATTGAGGGAGAGATGTTTTTACCAATCGTAGATCATGATGTTTTGTAACTGAGTTTTCTCATAAGTAAACATAATTCCTAAAATACACACCATAACATCTATAAAAAATAAATGACCTTATGGAAATATTAATTTGATAACTTTTTATAAATTGATCTCTATTTCATCAATGTAGAGTATCTCATAATTTTTCACCTTCCATTACTAGAAAATCAAAATCATGTGGTTGAATAATAATTCATTTTAATCGCTATGAAGAATATTTCTATGTGAATCAAATCATTCTCATTGGATGATTTATTCATTCTTTAAAACATATTATATTATGTAAACTCAGTATAAAATTACATAGGCACTAAGCCACAATGTGATCGTTACATGGAAATTATAACTACATAGTTTCATTTTTATGGTTACAAACTTATATAAAATATGAAGTTACACTTTTGAAAATCATGATGTACAATTATACAAGCTATGATATTTTTAGATTTCCCTCATAGAAATTCTATTTTCATGGAATAACCATTACCTACAAATTGAATTTTTTTATAACACATATATTATTAAGTGTTACCCTTAGGTTTAACATAGAAACATCAAATCACCATTACAATGGAATACATTTACCATTATGGATGCTCTAGGATACATTTATAAATATATTATACTTTTAATATTGCCTTTATGAAATGTCCATAAATTTTTGAGAATTAAAAGGAATAATTAAGAAAAATTATTGAAATTTCAATCTAATTCTATGAATATTTTGATATCAAAGTCAATTTAACAAAAAAATATAAGAAAAATTAAATTTCCCCACATAAATTTAAAATGAACCAAGAAAATTATTTAACAATATCATAAAAGTTAATATCAAATGTAAGAGACATGAAATAAAAACTATTATTCAATGAAAATAATATTAATGACACAAAATAGGTTAGAGTAATTTTTATTGATATAACTGTATCCCTAATTGATAATAAAAATTCAGAACAAGTGAATGGATTGTCCCACTCATTGAGGAAACGTAATTTTTAAATTTGTATATTCCTCCCTCAGTAAGGAACCTCAATAATTCATTATATTTCTCTACTTGTTCCCAAAAATATAAACTATTCAATAAATTAATATGGATATAAAATTCAACACTCCCATATTTACATTTGAAAGGGAATGTTTTTTTATCTAAGAAAAGAGTATTTAATTTCTTATCCACCATATAAAATATAATTCAATTTTTATTTTGTGTACTAGATAATTAATTTATTGTTGTGGGAGGGGATGAACTCCCACGCTAAAAATCAGTGTCTCAAAACTATCCTTAGGGACATATTTGGTTAATATATTTTTCAATTAATTTTTGTTTTAATATTTTATATCTCCCTTTTCATATCTTTTACATTATCTATGGTTGATTGAAATATGAAATTAAAATTCCTACATAATTAGGGTTTGACTATAATATTAGAATTATTTATTAATATTTTATTATCAACATATATTTAGGGATATCATTCAAAATTTAGCCTAAAATTTTTTAATTTCTTTAATCATATAAATCATTCTTTTTTATTCAATTGTTGAATAAAATTAGTAGACCTCTGTAGTACAGTGTGAATATATGTTTAATTCCATGTAAAAAAACGCACATCGATATCACCAAAGAGGAAAATTCCCCCATACATGATCTTTCTAGGACTCATGTCATATTACTACTCTACATCTTTATATCTAGAAAGTTTTAGGTTCTTTTCCTCAATTATACAAAAATCAAAAAATAAAATATCCATAGACATATATGATATCACCTTTAGAACCTATAAAATTTGATTATTCTATAAGTCATAAATATCCAATTTATAAAATCATATCATAAATAATATCAAGTCTATAATTTGACAGATATTATAAGATACCAATGTGTATTATGAAATATATTTGATTTACATAATTACATAGTATATAATATGATAATTTTATATGTTATTAAATATTTATGTTCATTGGATTTGAGTACTCCATCCCAAAATTTATAAAAAATTCTATAGAATTATTTTACTGAGATAGAAAAAATATTTTCATCATACAACACATCAAATCCCAGGAGGGTTTTCATCCTAATTAACATATTCAACTTAACCCATTTCCATATTTTTGTGGGAAACACTGGACACAAATAATCATGGTCACCACTATTATAATATAATAATCAAACACTATTAAAATTAGTGCACCATATGATATCTATTATATATATATTTTATCTACATTGACATTAATTTCTTCTAATTACCTCTAAAAACATTCAACATTTCCATACCGTTCCCTTAGGTCCAACTATAAGATATAAAGGTACATTTTACTATTTTAACACACATGTTCTATCACTATCAAGAATAGAAATATTAAATATCTCTATATATACATATTCATCTTGATAACCAAATATGAAAAAGATGACATCCATATAGTATTTATTTTTTATGAATTCTACCACAATAATGAACATCATGATTTACAACAACCTTCCAATATGTGAAATGTAATCTTTAGAATCATTTTTCCAAAATTGGTAATAATATTTTCACAACAGTATAATGATATTAAATTTTTAATATTATTTATATAATTTTTATATAAATACACTTATACCTAATGACATTTTATCTACGAGTCATGGAAAATGTTCGAATAGAAAATATTTTCACTTTAATCAAGATCCCCAATCACTAAATAAATTTGTTACACATTTTCAAGATATTCTATAACTAATTATGGATTATCATAAGCAAAATGTTATTTTTTGTCAATGATCAACCTTATATCATTTGGATTCACCTACTATATCCTCAAACATAACTGTTATTTTACATTACATAGGGATATTTCTATCAACAAAAATGTTTTATTATTACAAATGGAAATTAAATATGTGGCGATTGATTTTATTTTATGAAGTGGTTTCATCATCACTCCTTTAGTTAGAATCATTAGCTTCTAGTCATAGTTCAATCACAAGTAACCATAAACTATTATAAAAAGAAACTTGCTTCATGTATTTATCACTTTCTACAAAAAAAATACTCATGTATTATTGAATGGTTTTGGTTTATTATTATTTTTATATTACAATATTCATCAACCCTATTATATATTCTATTACATTATGCATATAATTTCATAATAGATTGGATGAGAAGATACATTCAAAAAAATTAATTATTTATTTCATTGATTTAAATTAAGAAGGGTTTAAAAATAAAAAAAATTACTCTTTTTATAATTATTTTTATACCAAATTAAATATAAAGATAGATATGAGATTTTCAATAAAAATTATATTTTGTAAAATGTATAGTCATTCACACTAATTCCCTAAGAAGAATTTATACATTTAATATTAACCAAAAAATGTTTTCTAAATTTCAAATATTATTTAATTTATTCTCAAAAAAATTCCATTATATATATAGTTATATGATGATTTTTAATTTCATTTATTTTAATATAAGATAAAAATTCATTACAGGAGAATTCATAAAAAAATTTAGATATCAATTTAAATATATTCATGAAAAATACAATTTAAAACTCTATCATATACATCATGAACACATACTATTTCTCTGAATTATGATTTATAAATAACACTAATTCAATTCATTTAAAAACAAAAATGATGATGATGAAATAAAATCCACCACTTTTATATTTTTACATCATTGGTCTAGAAAAATATTGGTGAATTAATCTGGACCTCTCGTTGTTTGTGTCTCCAATATTTTTCATATCCCCTGTAATAATTTTAATTCTTCAGGCAGTAACATTTATCTCATCTAATTTAGGTACTAAATCACACCAAATTTCCTATGTAGATTTCACTCAATTTTTGTTACCAAAGACTCTATATCTTGTTTTCCATATTTTTTTCTGTTCACTAACTTTGGGACAACATGTATTAATATGACCCCCAATATGAAAAAATTCTATTTGTCTATTATCCTATTATAAAAATAATTCCAATATTAAAAATTTAAATGAAAAAATATTCTTATTTAATTTCTATATATTACCATTATAAAATAATTATTGTATGACTCAATAGGTTATATTTACGTCCATCATAAAATAATACATCAAGAGACATTTGTTATGATGACTTAATATTCGTAGTAAAATTTCCAATATTATTTAATAAGAAATAATTTTTATTGGTCAATACTCATCTATTATATTTCTTGTTATTTTATTAGGCTATGGTATCTCTTTTAATATTTAAACAGTAGTCACATTCAAGGATTTGGGCCTTATTTTTATACTATACTTCTAAGATACCACTAAAATCATGGATTCTTCTATAATTATTTTTTTATTACCATCGTATATATTAAAATATACTATTATAGACCTATATTTATGTTCATTAAATATACTAAATCAGGACCTTTCACGTCATATATTTTCAAGTCTCATCCATATAATATTACTTATTCTATTTAAGTACACAATTTGTCCTGTTATATCCCTAAATCTAACTTTTCTCATTATAAGGATCTAAATCCTAATTTTTTATTTCTATATTTCCATGGAACTGATTTGTTGTACTTATAACCATATACATTATTCCTATAATGACATCCCCACAAAAAAAATACATTGAAAATTTTGTACCATGGAACTATTATGATGGACCATGAAATTATACAAGCTATTTTCAGAAGATAGTGACCATTATTTTCTCATGTTTCGAAGAATATCTATTCATATAAAATTTATAAACATTACTTGAAGTTATATTTTTTGTATAAAAATATTTTCAACATACATGAGCTCATATTTTTCATTTTTTTTAACTATCATTATTTTCTAAAATAGATTTATTTTTATCGAGAATTATTGGTGTCTATTTTTCATAAATGTGGCTGCTAAAATATGTACCATGTTGACCTATTTCTCAAATGAATTTCTAATCTTGGTCAAATTTAATATTTATGTTTTCAAGGAAAATTTCATCATTAAGACACCTTGATTATTCCTCGTTTAGATTTTATTTTTGAGAAGAAACATTTTTCTAAGATTCTTTTTCATTATTTCTTACCCAAAATTGTATATGTTGAGAACATTGATGTCTTAAATATATTCATTTACCTTGTGGTGAAACTGATTTTTAAAATTATTTTATCAAAAAATATTTATTCCATTTTTTATATCAGTGATTCCTTATTACATTTTTTCATGTTTTCCCAATATTTCATTATCTCTTTATAACTCCGTCACCTTATTATGCCAATTAAGCTACAAAATCTATAGTATAAAATTTATCACATTCGCATCAATAATAGGATTCCAATTTTATATATTGTAAATTGAAATATATCTTTAAATTAGAGTATATAAAATAAGGGACACCTCACTAACATAATGTCCTTGTGACAATAGATAAGTAACACTAGATTGATCCACCCATTGAAATTATTTATATCATATAAGAGAACACTATATTTATTCAATTATTTTTAATCATATATGATAATTATTAGATGAATATAATCTTAAGGGAACCTTTCTTACTCTCATAAATTATTTAGAAACCAAAAAATATAAGGACACCACTATGAGGTTCTGAGTCAGTTAGTTCCAATTTATTTTACGAATTCTGCCCTTTTCATTTACCCATTGAACCAATTAAAATTTAAATTCATTGATAATACAATATTCCCACATATAAAGGAGAAATGTGAATGGATGTATCCCACATGATATTTTTATAGGATTAAACATTGGGTTGAGATTATACTTCGAATTTTATTCAACCTTTAGTGGAGTAATATATTTTAGTATAAAAATATTATTTATATGATTTTAAATCATTATCAATTGGAAAATAAGATTTATCCAGGATTTATTCACTTATTTATTCTTTTTGGTACCATCCAATTCCCATGAAAATCTTAATGGAGTTATAGAAACATGAAAAAACAATTATAGATTATTTATTTTTCACACATTTTTATTAATTAGATCATTACGTTTTTTCCAAATTCATCAAAACTAATGTAATGATCTTTTAATTGAAATTCTTTAACATCAATATAGATAATAGTTCCATAGTAAAATATGGTTCTACCTCTCATTATTCATAAGAATAGAAAAATAATGTATGATAACATGTACACATGGGTTGAACTTATTTCTTCATAAAAATAAAATACTAATCTATATAATTAGAATAGAATTCATTCTCCTCATCAAAAGAACACATATTTTTCACTAGTTTACCCTTTTAACATTATGTTCATTTTTATATAGATAATTTTGGATGCAGTAGTGTATCCACTTCCTCAAATTTTTCTTCAAAACCATTACATCAATATATAATGTTTTAAAAATCATAGATACTGTAAAAAATAATTACCATGATTTTCAGAACATATATTCACCTATATCATTGGTCACCCCATTAAAATGAATATAAATTTTAATAATTATGTTTTAAAACCCCTTGAATACTCAAAAATATCATTGAATGTTTCATTTATATTTTTTTGTTCATTTTATCTGATTATCACACATACCTAAATAACTATCATTTTATTCCACCAGACATGGATTCATGAAACAACCTGATATGTTCCATGGTGTATAGATTCCCTTGTTAAACCTCAATAATTGATAGAACTGCAAAAAAAAATCACTATGAGTTGACCACACCATTTTTAACTTATGTATCTGCACATGAAGCATTTTCCTTTAAATTAACTTGAAAATTTCCACTGAAAACACAAAATTGTATGGCTTCCATTATTTCATAACTCCTTGAATCAAGGTGACTATTTATTCATTTAATATAATATAAAAAAATTATACCTTATATAGAATTATAAAGAAAAAAATTTAAATGAATCCTCATTATAATCACTATGATGTATTTTTTCCATGTAGAACAAATTTTGTAAGTCATCAGATTTAATAATATATTGGAATATATAACTTTATATAAATTCAATATTATTTTATAAGGTAATGTAACATAGGGTGTCATTTATAAATCTCAAATAATCTCCTTTACACGGATTTCGGTTTATGTATATACACATATAGATATTGGATATTACCTTTATATGGATCCTTTTTCCCATTATATTCAGAATAAAATCTTCAAATTACACTCAATTAGATACATTATTTAAGAATAAAATTTTAATGGGTACTCAGTAGAGTTATGAAAATAATAGTATGTATTATTAACCCTTTCTTATAATAAAAAACAGAGATTCACCATTTCTTCAGTATCATTTTAGCTTTAAAAATGTAAGGAAATTATATGTTTACGTTAATGAATTATCTTAGATACCTTTATGTGGGTAGTTCAATTTTCAATATTATCATTACATAATGTCCAAATATTATTTGAAAATTATTATACACCAGAAATAATATATTCCTTTAATCTAACTCCCATACTATACATCACAAAAAATATTATGTTTAATTTAAAATAAATAACATAACCCATCTAATATGCACGTCGCATCAAAAAGGAATTAAAACCCCACTTATAAAACAAATAAAACTACATCATCAGTAAGATTCATTTGATTTCAGTTATTTATGTAATATTAAATAAAATTTAAATGAAAGTATATTTTTATTAGTCAATAATTACATCATTTGATTGAATTAATTAATTATTTCAACCCTCAAGTCTAGAGTAATCATATTAATACTCAAATCTGTAACATGTACCAATGTACCAGAATGTTTTATTATTTCATAACTACTCACTCTAAACCAACTAAGAACCTCATCAAAAGAATCTCATTTGTTAAATCCATAAATACAATCAAGTAAACTAATAGTGAAATAAACTACCATAGTGGTTGTGATTGATAGAAACACATGTATACTATTTATCATATTTTCCTTCACCAATTGTCCATCTAATATAATCTTTAATATCATGAAATTAAAAAGGAACTACGCATTTATCATTTCATAATATCCCACCCCATCAATACATGTCATTAAATTAAATTATATGTTTTCATTAGTGAACTCTCTACTCAAATGATTATAATGAACAAAAGGAGATATATGGATATTTCATAGGTTTTTATTTACCCTTTTATTGATCATTTATCCCCAATACATAAAATTAATAACAAGAAATGACAGAAAGTGGAATCCTATAAATAAACCTTCAAAAATAGATGAAAATAATCCAAGAAATTACAGACTTCCAATAAACATGATAAGATTCAAAAATAACCAAATAGATAAATCTGACATAGTATAACAAAAAATCATAAAAAATAATAAAATAGTGGATTTATCTAAATAAATATCAATGAAATTATATAAAATCATCAAAATGATTTTGGGTACTAACTACATAGATCATTGTAAATCTACTCATTCATTCAAACAAATATATAAAATTTCACAACCATGAGATGAAAACATAGAGTGTGTGAGATATAAAAATTTATTATATATTACCATCATCACAATTGTGTCCATGTTCCCAACATTCAAATATTTTTAATGAAAAAAATCAGAGTATGATTCAATTTAATTATGTAGCTTACCGTAGAAAACAATTAATTTGAATTAGTCAGAATTATTTTAAAAAAACCTCATAAATTTATAGTATAAACAATAAATATATCAATAAAATTATATCCAAACCCATGTATAATTTAATAAAATTATAATAAATAGTGATCCCCCCATATTTTAAAAATAATTTCATATCAAAACACAAGGAACTATCCACCTTTTGAAAAAAATAATGTCATATCTCAATCAAGAATGTCACAGGAACTAAAACAATACATAATAAATACATAAGTAATCCTATGAACCAATATAAATATGGCCCATAAAATATTTTTAATTATAAATTTCACAAAAATATATATGAAAACATCATCTTTTCACACTGAAGTATCATTTTTTATAGACCAATGAACATAAAAACAACAACAATTTTTCATTACAAAACTCTAAACAAAATCACTTAATTAATAGAAAACATTCCTCCAACTATATTTAAAATCAAACAAATAAAATTTTTCATAAATTAAAATTTCCCAATTATCTTTATTCTTTAAAAATAACTACTTAATATTAAATGTTACATTTATCATTCACATTAATTTTTTTTAATAAACTCATTAATCAAAAAATAATATAAAACCCCAATTCATTTAGTGTTCCCTACCACAAAATTATTTGACATTATCTTCTTTCTAGCATACCTCCCATTAAACATTATCTCTATTATTCCATCACTATGATTAATATTAGAAATAATGTATTGAAAGAAAACATTATTTATTGATATAATTTCAAAATATGGAATCCCTTTCATCTTCTGATAAAAAATTTATTTATCTAAAGATTTTTACTACCATTATATTAGAAAATTCCACTAATTCACATAACAAATATAATTTTGAAGAAACTATAATATATATATTATCGATAAAATATTCTCAAAAAAACCCTATTTACCATTATTAATTCACATTGGTGTAAAATATAACCACTAAAAATCACATTTTTATAATAATAATTTTATTCTAAACACTCCAATTATATTAATGATGTATTCCCATTTATTAATAATTTTTTCCAAAAAATACAAAACATAATTATCATTTTTTATATAGCACCAAATCTTATATCTTTTGAAGAAATTTATACAATCACTACCTAGAGAAGAAAATAATTCTCTTCAAAATGTTTCTATTGAATTATATACTCTATAAATTTACAATCATAATGAAAAACTTATAATTTTTTTCCTACAAACCATATCATACTTTATGACCTAATAATAAAACACAAAAACCATGGTCTTATACCCATGAGTTAATCTAATAATAACTAACATATCAATTTAAGTTTTCAAGGAAATATAATAATCAAATGTATTTACAACTTACTTCTTTATAATTAATGTACCGAGCAATAAATAACTCCAAAAAACCACATTTGACACCCCAAGGTGGTTTCAAGACACACAATGAAATTTAGAGAAATAAATCCCCAATATTATAAAATTAAAAAAATAATATATTTCTACTCTATAGAAATTCCAGAAATTAACAAATATGTAATATTAATTAACCACATCACTTTTTAAAAACATGAATTATTATTTTATAAAAAAATAAATTTTCACCCCAACATCTATTTAAATTCCTAAGTCACACACATTATTTATTAACCCTAACATAAAAGGAACATCATAAAATCATCACCATAATATTAAATTTGGAATATAATAATTTAATAATAATATGATTAAAAATAATATATAAATTCTAATAATGTAATACATTTAAAATTTTTTATAAAACATTCGATAAGGTCATCAAAATATTACTTCATATTTTCATACCCAAACATATTTAAATAAGGTCTAACTAATTTAACCTAAGAAAAATAAATAAATTATTAACCAAAAAGTAATAATCAGGAAAATATATTATATTTTAAGAAAAATGAATTATTATTTCGGGTTCTACTCAAACAAAAGTCATTAATATGTTATGTCTCTATTTAATAGCATGACATATAAACATTTAATTTATATTTTGAAATATTATAGTATAGTTTTTAATTTAATTATGTTTATTAATTACCAATTTGTAATACTATATAATTATATTCTATTTATTAACTACATCCACACTATACAATGACAGGTCAACTTATTCCTGGTATAATATAATGAAATTTTTTTTGTATTAAATATATCCTCAAAGATGGTTATGATCAAGTGCCTCGGGAATTATCAATAGTCACCATGAGGATTGAATGCCATGATCCACCTCACACCAACATATTCCATGTATCCTTCATAAATTATGAGGAAAACAATAATCCAGTGATAGAATAATTGAGTCATCATTTGTTCCGATCAAAACTATATATAAATGCTCCACACATCAAGGATACTCCATTAAAATAAAGGGATTTTAAATCCATTAAGACTGAAAGATGATATAAATGATGGATGTGGAAAAAAATATAGATATAGACAACTAGATAATAATATATTGATCAAAACCTAAAATTTTGGAGATATCATATAAATCAAACAAACCAACAACCATAAAGAGCCCGATATTTACCTATTAATTATATTTTATTAGTAACTTCCAAAGTAGCCAGTAATCCATTGATGGACACTCGGCGTTCATTGGCCACATGGTAAAACACAAATGGTTTTGTAGTGGTATATCTAGGAACCATACCTACATTGACATACTGAATAGGTATACAAGTACTTTATATCTAGTACCTAGACGTTCTTTCTATAGGATTATTGTAAACAACAATTTCTCTACATCATTTATCCAACATCATCTTTAAAAAAACAAAACAGTTCCCACACAAACATACCTATAAAAATAGAAAAATCTAAATATGAAAATTTTATTTCATAACAATGAAAAATTATTTGGAAAATTAAAAAAAATTGACCACTCCTTCAAAGGGATATATAAATGAAAATATCATTTTTTAAAATATTTTTTCTATTTTTATACAATACTGAAATATATCATTTAAATTTTCATTATTAATTATATGAAAAACTTAAGAAAATAGTATTTTTAAAATTAATAATTATTAAAATATAAATTTTTTTTATTGAAACTAATATTTATAACATAGAAAAAAAGATAAATGAATTATCAAACATAGTATTCATTACATACATTGATACTATCATAAAAAGATATCTAAATCAAATTAAATATTTATTTACATAAATTTTAAATAATATTATAAAATATTATTTTAGTTATAATATTTTTTATTAATTTTACCCCTAAAAATATATTTAAAATGTTATAATCTCATAGAAACAAATAAAAAAAGTCTATATGATTTGTTATAAAGTTATATGTATCAAAATAATGGATGATTCATAAGGGAGCCATTAAAATAAAAATATACCATGATAAATAACGTCAAGGGATCATAGTTGATATAAAATAAGCATATGAAATTCAATTAAATAGAATGTAAGGGAGAATTATGGGGGAATATATCATACAACATCATGAATTAAGAAAGAATGAAATGAACCCTCTAGAAGGAAGTATTAAAAAGAATTTAAATCTTTAAGGAATGAAATATTAAAATAAATTAAACATAAATTAATGTAACACAATAATTTATATATTCAAGACCTCATGTTTCATACACATAATAGAATATCAAAATTAAGGGGAAATACATCAAAAGTATTATTATTTGCAATATTACATTTACATAATTCTCAAACTCGATATGCATGCCCTCAACCATATTATCTAATTATATTATATTTAATAATATATTATTTAATAAGAAAATTTAAATTCCCTCCTTATGTTTATTTATTTTATATATTATAAAATTATAAAATATTCATTTAATTTTTCTTAATATTTATTACATAGTTCATTTAGAGGTTGGTTGGTTTAGTTTTATATAACTATTTTGTGGAAAATTAATGGTCTATGCTCATTATAAAATTGATATATTTGGAGGAGATGCGGGATCTCTCGGTGACAATGGTGGAGGCGTAACCCTAATGGGGGTTTCGGCGTCCCCCCCCCCCCCCTCCGCCACTTCTCAGTGTGAGGGGGAAGGACCCTCAGCCTGTTGATAGGCATCACGATTTTACCCCTTTCACCAACCCTGATGCAATCCCGAGATTTCCTCCGATCTTTCTGGAGCCGAAGGTCCCTGGTCTTCGAGATGGCACGCCTTCGCTCCCCCTTTTGGCGTCGGAGCTCACAGAGGCGGAGATTCTTCTTAATCTGACTCTGATTGCGCGTTTTAGGAGCAGTTGACCCACGGTGGATGTTTTCAATCAGTTTGTCTTTGACCATTGGGGTCTTCAAGAACAAGCGGTTATTTGGCTTCTAGGTAGGAGGAAAATCATGGTGCGGTGTTCCTCGTAGGATGATCTTGATTCTGCTCTATCATTCACTCCAAGTAGATGTGGTGAATTTGGATTTAGTCTCATGCAGTGGTGCCAAGATTTCTACTTCAACTGTGATTCCCCGACTATCCTGATTTGGGTAAATCTTATGCATCTTCCCCTCCCTTTTCAAAATCCGACTATTTTGCATTTACTGCGAAACTTGGTGGGGCGTTTCCTCTATTTTTAATCGTGAACTGATGCGATTTGCCACCCGATAAACCCAATAATATGTGTAGAGGTGGATGTTTCGAAACCTCCAGTTGATCATGCGTGGATTGAGGCTGGTAGACAGATCCGGTATCAGTAACCGGTTGTTTTTGATCAGTGGATTGAATTCTCCTCTAATTGTTTTCAGATTGGGCATTTGGATAGTGTCTGTAGAAGGGGAAATGATAATAGGACGTTTGGGTTGACAGGGAAGGATACTGATGATCAATAGGTGCATGCTCTTTTAGACAATGGTAAGAGTTGTAAAGGATGGGTTCAATAGGGGCTTGTTAATTCCCTGCCAAATCGACACATAAAAGATCTAGGGAATGGTACTGCTAATTTGGTAGTGAATACTGGGCAGGGAACAAAAGCAGAAGCAATCCAAAGTGCTCTGACTGTGGGAGACTCTGTTGGCCAGGCTCATGTCTTACCTAGGTTGGAGTAGGAAAAAAGAGGGAAACTGATGGGGGTGATTCTGAACAACTCAAGGAGAATCCAAATATGTTAATGGGGGTAATGGATGATTTTTCTGGCTAGGGAACATATACATATATTTTTCATGGTAATTTGGTCATCAATGGTGTGGCCGGATAGCGGCATGGTTCCCTTGTGGTGGCAGAAGGTAGTGAACATGGTACTGCCATGGAAAAGGAAACAAAGGTGATTGCAAATCTGAATGTGAGTCAGGTCATTGGAAGAATTATGAATGAATTGGGTGTGAGCAATAAGGATGATGTTGGTTGTGATGTGGAGTCACATGACTACCCCTACAAGAAGATCATGGTAACGTTCAATCTATGGAAATTATAGTGTCTGAGGATATTTCAAGGGCTAATAATGATAGGTATACTATTAATACTCACAATCGATTTTCAAATCTGGAGAATCATGTTGAGAAGGGTAACGACTCTCCATTCCTAGCTCCTAAGGATACAAATTTGTCTTCTTCAGGTGACATGAGGTCGTCACAAACTTCCTTGGTGATGTTGAAGGAACGAGAATGCCTTCATGATTCCTCATTACTAAATAGTAAATGGGGGATGTCTCAAATCACGATAAAGAGAATGATGCACCTATAATCTCATACAGTGATATCCTTATGAGTGGGAAGAAGGGAGCCTCTTAGAGGGAAGAGCATTCGAATAATACAATTAAAAGAAGACCAAGGAGGGATTACTCTGATATGCCTAAAACGGTGTCAATGAGATCTTCCTCATAAAAAGGTAGAGGGACTGCTATTGATGCTTGTAGGAGAGATAATGGTAAACATCCCTACAAAGATAAACTATTTGCGGAACAGTTGAAATGAAAGGAACAATATATCCAACTCTTCAAATAGAATGAATCGTCAGAATGGGAATCTACTGATGCTGATGCGATGTCAGACTATGGTGATGGAGTGGGTTATGGTTTTGATGTGATGTAGTTTTTCTTCTACTTGTATTTCCCTCTTGTTATGCACCTGTACATTATATTAATAAATTTTGGGGATCAGGCATGCCAGATCCAAACTTTCCTGGTAAAATGGATATATAGTCCTAATAAAAATAATTATATAATGTAAATCTCATTCAAAAAGTATTATAATTTGATAGTTCGATATATCCAAAAGAAGTTAAAAATAAATAAGTGGTTCAATGTAATAATTGTTTTGAATAGTCAAAATGACAGGGTGGTAAACATTAATTAGATTTATTATCATTATTTCAATAAAATTACAAAAATTACAAAAATATTATTATTATTACTATTTAATAATAAAATAATAAAATACTTTTTAGGCTATATGTATTTTTAATAGGTTAAAATATATCATAATCATTCACTATGATAGCATAAAATGACCACAATAAATAATGTTTTATTAAAAGAGGTATATAAAAGGGTAAATATAATGTATATAAGATATTTTTAATGAATTTTAGTCTAACTAAATTATAATTTTGAATTAATATATAAAAATAAGTTTTTATAATGATACATGTATTAGGAGAATCTTAATAAAAATGCATAGTTCTTATTCTAATATTTAGATATAGTAACATCTTATGAAAATGTTTCATTAAGAGGGAATATGGGATATATCATGTATAATAAATAAAATGGATGATAATAAAACTGATAGAGAAACATTATAGAAAAATAATGGTAGTTTTAATTATTCATAAATAATATGAATCTCAATTTTAAAATTGAATGATATTTGGATACCCATTCATTTACATCGTAAGGATTTATGAAAATGGGTTTGATGAGAAACAATGTGTGATATTTAATAAATAATTGATCAAAGGGTAATAATTTTATGGTATTATAATAATTTTTATAAAAGAAAATTATTCTCATAAGATATTTTAAATTAAGAATTGTTATATAAATTTGGGGGATGAAGGGAACTTACATTTCTCTTCGTGATTCCCCCATTTTATTGAATCAAAGTCACTAAGAGGTTGAACTATTAGTAATAACAATACACTATAAATGTGTCAAATAATATATAAAAAAGGATTATAGTTGATTGTTATCAATGGAATTAGTTTTCATGTGCTATTAAATTGGTGTATAGGGGTTATATTTTTATTAAATTGAGGGGGTATTTGGTAATTAATTATTTATTTGTTATAATTTAATATGAAGCAATTAAATAGTGTTGTTTCCTATGAATTTAATTTTCATATAATTAATAAAATTTTATTTCATTGATTTCTTGATACACCAAAAATTTAATGAAATAATTTATTCATTGAATTGAATATGATAAGTAAAATATGGGTTTTTTTAAATTACATGTAGATTTGTTTTTTAAAGTTTATTTTTAGTTTTAATATATAATATAAAATTATTAAAAGGATTATTCTGATAATTGTATATAATTTATTTGATGAATAATATTTTTTCATTTTATGTCATATTTATATCATTATGATGTAATAATTATAGCATTATTTGGGAAAACTAATTTTATTACTATTTCTAGAAAATTTAGATATTTTATAAAAATACAACAAAATGATCATATGATAATTTTGACATGAAATCATAAAAAAACAATAATTTAAGAAATTAAAATTGAAAATCTTATAAATGTAATGTTTTATAAAAAATCTTACAAATACAATTAAGGTTGTCTTATCCCAAGTAAAGACCAATTAATTCATCCTGATTTACATCAATTATATTTTTACTTATAGTATTTTTATGATTGATAAATAAAAAATTATAACTATAGGATGTAATTTTTTTAAAATATTAATCGACTCATGAAGTAAGAGTTTTTATTTAAATAATTACTCGTAAAAATACATTCATTTTCATGGAGATTATAAAATAATCTTATGAAGTTATATTATTGGAATTATTACTCTTGTAATGACTATATTATTAAAATAATATATATATATTTTTTTTCGATGCACTATATATATGATAGATTTAATTTTTTATTAAAAATCATAATCCAAATTCACATATTTATTCTAAAACATATAATTTTTCATTTCAAAATAATTTTATTTGATTCTAAACAATATAAAAATAATCTAAAACAATTATTTTAAAATTAAATTTTTACACAAAAATTATTTATTTATAGTAAACTAATATTTTTTTTAATTATATAACATAAATTCATATTTTATCATATAGATCAAACATAATATTTTAGTATATTAGAATATATTACATTACACTCAGTTGAAAATTATTGTATATGTGTAACTACTAAAATATTTAATTTACAAAATTAACCGTTAGATTATAATTTTAACACTTTAAATAACGTAATTATGATAAAATGAAAATGTACATAAAAGAAAAAAAATTATAAAATGTTTTACCTACAAAAAGAATTATGAATTTTTTGAATGAGATTCTTTAATCGAATTTAGATAAATATCATTTTATCAATAAATTTAATTTATCTTATTTAATGTTAAAAATTTACTTCAAAATACGTGTAAAATTTTAAAATAACACATTATTATTTTAATATATAAAATACTATATTTGATAATGTTAACTGCACACAATACCAAGTTTAACAATAAATGTGTTATATTAATGAAATATTATTATTTAAATATTATATTTATCACATATCCTTTGAATTAATGGGTATAAATTAGAGTAAAGAAATTATGAAATTTATATAATTTTTTTTACATAATATAAATTTAGTGATCTAATCTATGGAAATAAACAAACAATGTTAAAAATGATCATATATGATTAAATGATATATTTATTAGAATACAAATTCATAAAAAATGATGTTTAATCAAAATAATATAAGATAATGACTTTATATTAATGGTTATAAAGAAATATATAGGCAATTACTATGATAAAATAATTTTACATTCATTATTTATAGATACTAGATTAAGGGTGAGTATAAATTTTTGTTTAACCTCAAAAATATATTTTCTTCGAAAATTGTTTACATTTGGTTTTTTTATTACATTTTTATTAATTTATTTAAATTTTAGAAATTTTATTTGATTAAATGGATATAATTTTTTAAATATTCATGTCAAAATAATATTTGGATAATTCTTTGATATTTCTCTTAAATTTTTTTATGGGTTAATTGTGAAAAATATTGTTTTTCATAAAAGTTATTTATTTTATATTAAAGAATTAAACTCAAAATGATCCATTTTTTTAACTTTTTTACGTCAAATAATATTTATATTATGAAAATTAATCAAACTTATTCTTTTGGAAGCTATATTATACATGATTTTAGAATAATTCATTTTTATGGAAAATATATGTATCTTCCTAAAAAAGATTTTCCCTTGTGTTAGATGATCTTATGTTTATATTATTTTCAACAAACTATGGAAATTAAAAAATATAAAAAAGATTATATATATTGAATAATGATATTATAATAAGTTAATTATGAACATTTCATTTTTAGTTACAATGAATAATAACCATGGATAATGTTTCTCAATAGAAATAAAGGTAAAATGCGTTAATTGGGGTTAAAACTATCAGATATGATATCTAAATATCTAAAATAAATACCACTATCTTAGTAGTTGAGATTAATATATTTTAATCCAAACCATATCATATTATGTAATATTTCATTTCAGTTCCAATTACCTTTGATTAAAACACTAATATTATTTTATTTTATGAGTAATTTCAAAAATAAACAATCAATGTCATATAATTTTTGGATGAAATGAATACATATATTGATAATTTTTTATAATTTATTAATTATAAAATATATGTTTGATATTAATTTAATTTAAATTTTAATGGATGATATAATTACATAAAACAATTAACCAACCTGGACGCAATACTTATAATACCAATAGAAAAATCAAGTACATGATTATAAAATCATATAAAGTAATATTTTTTGGATAAATTATGATATCCATGAAATTTTACCAGTAATTATAAATTGATAATGTTTCTGAAAGTGTCTTTATTCAGATTATATTGGCATCTTGGTGAGATTAAAATCAAATATTTGGAATATACAAGAAAATAATACAAAAATGTAACCAATTTTAATAAATAAATTTTATTTATTATAAAACAATAAAAATCCAATAATAGAATAATTAGATTATTAATTATCTATGATAAAGTTAATGTCATTATTTAATTATAAAATTTCATTTTTAGATATACTTTTTTTGTGCACGGTGTTGCATTTTTTGTGAATAAGGCATCAAGGATTGAATGGATGACAAGGAGTGTCAATATGTGAATGACAGAGGATGTGATGGTGATGGTGATGTTGTTAATAAGATGTCAAGGATTGAATGAATGACAAGGTGATGGTGGTGATTGGATAATGACCATGTTACTAAGAAGCATGTCACTTAGGAGAATCACTAAGTGGCATAGAAGGTAATGGTTGAAACATTCTCCATACATAATCAAAATATTGTTAAGCTGATCTTAAGTTCCAGGTCATGTGTCACAAGTTGATGACACATTGGTACAACATTTGAAGAAGTCCATTAAATCACTACTGAAAAAACAGGCTATACCCACGGTTCAAAACCGTGGGTATAGCCCCCAAAACCATGGGTATAGGCTATACCCACGGTTCTGGGAACCGTGCGGCTGAATGGCGTCGGGATAGGGGGCTTGACCTATACCCACGGTTTGGTTGAACCGTGGGTATAGGTGTGTTTACAGCGTGTCAATGAAGGGTACACATGGCACACATCAAAACCCACGGTTCTTAAACCGTGGGATTAGAAGAATTTAAATTCAAAAATTCCGCCGCAGGTGGTGTTTGAACCGCTGTCTCCGCTGAGAGATACTGCGCACTGCCCAACTGAGCTACATTTTGTTTTACTATATAAGCTAACAGTTTATTAAATATATTAATATATACGCAGCAGGATTAAAAAACCCGTCTGGCGAGAGTCGAACACCGGACTTGTCAAAGGAAGACGAACGACGCTAACCAACCGACCTATTTGAATTTTGTTATTTTTTTATTGCATCTGTCTATATATATTGATAATTATAATATATTATAAAAATATGTTTCACCGGTGATTTGATCAGGCGACAGAAGGCCTATGAACGAAGTCACATTCCAACCAACGTAGAAGCAATTTATTGAAACATATTTATATCTTTTTAAATATATTAAAATAGAACACGAAACTTTTTTATCCTGCCAATTTTTTTTTCCATTTCCCACCTAAATTTTCTTTCCCGCTTTAACCTGGGAAAGCTATACCCACGGTTTTCCAAACCGTGGGTATAGGTCTTCAAAAAAAAATCCAATATCCACGGTTTTTCAAAATCGTGGGTATATGTCTTCAAAAAAAAACACCTATACCCACGGTTTTGTAGAACCGTGGGTATAGGTCTTCAAGAAAAACTATACCCACGGTTCTGCGAAAAACCGTGGGTATAGGTCACCTATACCCACGGTTTTATGAAACCGTGGGTATAGGGTCCCATACTAGCCCTATACCCACGGTTCCTCAAAACCGTGGGTATAGACCCATTTTCCAGTAGTGAATACTCAATTACACGAGGAATATGGAAGATCCATCCACTGATCACTAAGTGGATCAAGGTTGTGATACAAATCAGACGATTGTAGAGCTGATCTTAAGTTCAAAGAACTTGTATCAAGAAGATACAATTTCATAACATTGTTATAAGTCCATGCATTGTCTTCACAATGCATGAGGAGATAAAGAAGTTCCATCCACTATCACTAAGTGGATAAGGAATGAAGAAGGGATCCATCCACAACCACCAAGTGGATGAAGTGAAAAAATGGACCATCCACAACTAATAAGTGGATGAATTGGTTTGAAGAAGACCATGCACTATCTCTTAGTGCATGAGGATTTAAAGATGTTCCAACCTCATCAATGATTTGATCGTAAAGGAAAATTGAAGATCAAGTGATTTATGATTAATGGTTGATGAAGATAATTGAGAGATTCGTTGGTATTCCATCTCATAATAGGAGAAGGGATAAGAGATGTTAAAGAATATAGGTGGAATTATTATGAAGAAGAGGAGGTGAAGAAGAGGAGAATGGCTTGATGTAGACTTGTTCCTACTTGGTAATTTAACCAAGTATACAAGGAGGAGCTTCTGCAAAAAATGGGGCCTTCCCACGAGCTAGCTACCCAAGCTTAAACCCAAGGCACATGTTGGACTAGGTCACCACCCCTATGAGGAGGCCTAGGCATAGCCAGCCCATAGGAGTCCGGGCCGTGTGTAAGCCCAAGCCATGCGAAGGTCAAGCCCGCGCAGCATGGGTGCTAAAGCATCCGTGGAGGAGCATAGTGGGAGCTAGAGCGTGCCCATAGGAGAACCGGTGTGGGGCGGCACCGGAGGGGGGAAAGGAGTTATTTGGGATGGAAGCGGCGGGAGATTTTTGTTAAACCGTGCAAAAAACTCGCCGCGTTTCGATGTGGGATGACGATTTTGAGATGCGGATCTAATCCTGGCCGCCCATCTAATCGTGCACTGATCTGGACTGTCTGATACATCTCTCCTAGCCATGTTATAATCCTGACCATATGAGATCATTAAATGACAATCCAATGGCCATGTTGACAAACCGAGGTTGTCTTCAACCTCTGAAAACCTGAGCTCCACCCGACGTCGCTGCTCGCCATAGATGAATCCGATCCACCTTGATCATGCTCTCGAACAATGTAGAGTCTCAAATTAAGTGCATGATGATCTATTTGATGAACCGAACTCATGCATGCATTAGAAGTTGTACGCATGCGACGAGATGAAAAAATTCGAGGGAGCCCAAGGCAAACGAAGTTTTTGAGGGTGCACTGCCTATTCGATGTATAAGGAAAAGGTTTGCGTGTGTTTTTAAATGCATGCACGTGATGCACACACCAAGATCAAAGGATACCTGATTTGGAAAAAGGAAGCACCCGAGATACACAACATATCTTTAACACGGGTTGAATGTTTTTAAAGAACTGAATATTTCAGAATATATCGGGCATTCAAATCTCCGATCTTCATGACATATTTTGATTATTTTAAACTCAAAACAAGATTATCTAATCATCTATAAAAGGTAGAGCCTAACGAGAAGAATGGTGCTAACTCTCGGACATTCTAGTGCGTCTGTTTCAAAAAAAAACAGAGCATCTTTAAAGAAGAGAACTGCACAACCACTAGCGCGAAGGAGAACCACACATCCCTTGTGCGAATGAAGAGGCCGAGTCGAGCCACCCTGTGTGTTCCCCTTTGCGCGAAAGGAAGAGGGCGAGTTGTGACACCCTACGCGTCCCTTTGCGCGACGGGAAGAGGCCGATCCGCGCACCAACATGCCTTCGGCCCGTGGAACCTACGCGTCCGAAGGTATTCTGTACACTAGCGCGAAGGAGATTTGGTCCTCATCCACATGAAGAGTTTGGCCGAGGCATTGAGGAAAACTGTGTAGTCTTTAGGCACGCACGTAGAAAGAGTAAATTAACTGCGCGGTAGAATAGAGGAGAAGGCTTGCACGCTCTCCTTTGATGTGTGTGCAGGTGAAGAGAATACCACACACGGTGTGTGTGTGCAAACAAGTAAGATCACACCCTTTGAGGTGTGTGTGTGTCTGTGAAAACTAGCAAGGCCACACCCACTTTCATTTGGGTGTGTTTGCACGAGTTTAAGAAGGAAGGTCGTGTGTGCAAAGTGGAGAGGAAGGGCACAACATATCTTGGTTATGTGTGTGCAAAAGGAGAGGAAGGCCACACCATCATTGAGTGTGTGTGTTCAAAGAAACAAGAAGTTTGTAGCCTTGTATATGCACAAGTGAAGGAGGCCATACCTCTTGTGTGTTCCCATGTGAAGGATGAAGATGTATGCATTTCCATGCATGTATGAATATGTGAACAAGTGGGTGACTATCATGGGAAGAAAAAGAGAAGGATAATTTCACACTAAAGAACAACACATAATTTGGTGTGTCTGAGAAAGAATAAGAGATTGTCACTCCAATAAGAAGGTGTATGTGCTTAAAGATATTACACCCTTTAAGGGTTTATCACACAAAAAAAAGAGGAGAGCATGACTGCATGCATGCACATGCACAGGTAAACAAAGTTTAAATCGGTGTGTGTGGATTTCAGAAGTCCAACAACAAAGGCTCTTGAAGATATTTGAGATACCATGAAAGTCTTACATGAAGATTGAGAAGCCATGAAATCAGTGCATGAAGATTTAGAGATGTCATGTACTCAGTGCATGAAGTTTAATTGAAGAGAGACTGAATCCAAACTGAAGTTAAAGTCATCATTCATCTGAGTTTTTAGTAGTTGATAAGACCATGAAGATTGAGTGAGAATACTCAGTGAAAGAACATATTTACCAATAAAGATTCTTGAAGATAGAGGATGGGTCATCCTTAGAAGAAAAAGAAAAAGCCCGAGCAAAGAAGAAGAGTCCTGATCACCACATTTGATCAGAAGTAGTGAACAAGGACAACAGACCTTATCCATGTCTGTTGAAGACTCTTAAAGTGCTTCGAAATAAAAAGAGCTTCTCGTGTGACTCGAAAAGCCAGGAGAAGACCCCCTGTGAGACTCAGGGTGGACAGGTCTTCGGTGGAAGCTGAAGCAGGCCAGTGGGACTCTGGTAACACTGTGGGATGTAGTATACAGAACCTCCTATAGGACTCAGGGAAGATACAACATGACTCTGTATCGAGCATTGTAATTACTAACTGAATTATAGTGGAGAAACCATGTTGGTGCGTTTAACCAAAATGGCAAGGATGTAGGCCTTTGCAGTTGAACCATGTAAATCTTTGTTTCATGTGCCTTTACATTTACTACATCACTCGAGGAAAGGGTGAGAGATACAAGAAGAGTGGATAGAGGACTTAACAATCCATAGTGATTTAATTGATAAAGAATCACTTTGTAAAAATCTTAAGAGGATCACTGATTCACCCCCTCCCCCTCTTAGTGATCACACTGATCCAGGCACCTCAATTGGTATTAGAGGCAGGTTCCCTCTAAAAGATCCAAGGGAGTCTTTATGAAGTACAGATTTGAGGAAATGAGTGAACACCCTCTAATGGAGATATCTTCCAAGAATTAGGAAAATAGAAAGAAGAAACAGTCCATGAAGATAAAGAAGAATGTTTCTACTAATAGAGAAACACCTTCTATTGAAGGTAATGTGAATGTCACCACAGATGAAAATTCCTTTTATCAATCTTCTGATGAAGCCTACTCTAGCTGTGATGATGATGGAACTATCAATGATATTCTAAATGCACTCAAATATCTTCAAGAAGACAGTCCCCAGGGAATTCGCAATGTGTATTACTACAAGCATTAGTGATCTTCAAGAAGAAAAATTTCAGCTAGAATAAGAAGCAAATTCTATAGAAGATCAATTAGCAAGAAGGGTTGGCATAACCAACACTCTCACAATGAAAGTGATGGATAAAGATGAAACCATTTCTATATGCAGTGAAGAATTGATGATGTCACTGAAGAACTACAAAGAAGAAGTGTTGCGAAAGAATTCTTTGTGATTGTGTTTAAAGAATTTTTCCATGCACTCGAAAAGAGGCATAAAGATTCAATGGCTGTCAAAGATACTCAACTAGAAGAAAAAGAAAAAAAGCATAAAGGAGCATGAAAATTCATTGCAAAAAATGAAGAAGGTGAATGAAGACCAGATGAAACAACTGAAAGAGAATTGGGAAGGAAGGCTATGATTTGTTGAGGATGAGAATAACTCTCACAACATGAAATGATTAGAACTAGGGGTGATACTGAAAATTTAGCAATTACCCAAATCTGAAACCTCCTAGTCAGCAAGAACTAGAAATGTTTCCACTCAAGTATGCATTGAGAAGGATGATTCCAAAAGAAGGACATCCTCTAATGAAAGGGTAACATCTACCCAGAAGAAAGTACCATCCATCCCATATTGTACTAATGATTCTAAAAGTGTTTCTAAAAAAAGTACAGGATGGAAGGATAACTCTAAACAATTATGGGTAAAGAAGATTAAGAAAGAGATCTCTCCTGAAAAAACACAGCAATTCAATAGAAAGTCCCAACAATCAGATGAATTCAAGAAGACAAGATTTGTAGGATAATGTTGGTGCTGCAACAGCTATGGGCACTGTGCAATGGATTGTTGGTAAAATCATCTAAATGAAAAAGCACAAAGGAAGCCCATTCCAAGGGAGAGATAGCCAGAGAATATGAAGCATCATTCACAGGTCAAGAAACATCTGTTTACTGCAAACAGATTTGGAATGTTTGATAACATCTGGGGTGTATGCACAAGTGGTCACAATAATGATACATACCTATCTCCAAATGGTTCCAAAGATGAAAATAAGTGATGATCACAAAACATGGCTAAGAAAGAAGAAGTATCCTTGGGATTCCACCAAAAGAATGTTGAAAATGCTCCGAAGAAGATTTTGAAAAAGAAAGAGAAGTCCTTGGATTCCAAATACAAGAAGGGTGATGCATCCCATAGGACCACCATGATAAAATGATTATACTATTGAAAGAAAGGTCATACCATGGATCTTTGTACATAAGCTATGGAACTAAATAGAAGCAAACTGCACTTAACAGGACAGTCAATCCAGAATAAGAAGAATGGATTGATTGAAAATAAGATACCTAAGGAAGGTAACTTAAAAGCATTAAAGGAACCATGTGGAACATCCAAATCTGAAGCCTCACTTCCAAATGACATATTAATCATCTGGCCAGAAGATTTAGAAATAATGAGAAAGTAATAAAATGCACAGGCCAAAGCTAGTTCAAAAGAAAAAAAATATTACACATGAAGATGAAGTTCTATGTGTGAGGTGCAATAAAGCTGGTCATATTTTTAATAAATGCATGACACTCATTCCTGCTCAAAAATAATTCTTCAAGAGAATGAGTATTTCACCAGGATATTCTAGTTCTCAGAAGGCACTTAGAAAGAAAGGAGTCACACACAAAGAGGTTGAAGAGGTGTAAAGATCCACACCAGCACAAACATCATTGAAGATCAAATGTGTAAGTGTGAAGAATGGAGAAAGTGGAACATCTCGGTTGAGATAATCTTCTCAACCTTGTTGTTCAAACTGATGAACAAAAGAGGTTCCATATTATTCTCTAATCACTATTATATACATGTGCTTACATTTTAGGTAATTGAAGATGATTATCACTCTAAAATTGAGAATGGTATAGACAGAATGGAGTGCACCACTTGAGGGGGAGCTAATCTGAAGAAAATGATATATTGAGATTCATATCATCTTGTGAGGAATAAAGGTATTCCAATCACACATTCATCCCTTATTTATTAATTGTATTTAACATGTCAATTAAGTGGGAGTGTTTGATTAAAGACAAAAGGATGAAAGGCGGAGCTTTATCTTTTCACCTGAACATTCTAATGAGTTTGGTGAAGTATGTGTAGGATTTATCAATTCATTGATATATCTGAAAAAAAATCAACCCCTGGAAGCCTAAGCATGATCTCACATGTATAGTGAATTGTGGACAACATTGAATTCCGTGGTTACATCACCCTTTTTTTCTACACCGAGTTAGCCCATGTAGACTTAGAGTTTATTTACTAAAGTCACTTTGCTAAAGTGAACATGTGACTTCATCCCTCTTTTAGTGACTTTCAAGAAGATGCTATTTAAAGGGAGGAAGAAATATTTTGAACAGAACCACACCACACCTTTGCATTTGGTTTCCAATAAGGGGGAGAAAATCTTGCCACACATATTGACGCATTCAAATGTTCTCTAGTGATATTGACAAAAAATACAAAGGGGGGGGGATTGTTCTTCACAGTGTTGTATTTGTTGTCAATAAGGTGTCCAGGATTGAATGGATGACATGGAGTCTCAATATGTGAATGAAATAGGATGTGATGGTGACAGTGATGTTGTTAACAAGATATCAAGGATTGAATGAATGACAAGGTGATGGTGGGGTTTGGAGAATGACCATGGTATTGAGAAGCACGTCACTTAGGAGAATCACTAAGTGGAATAGGAGGTAATTGTTGAAGCATTCTCCACACATAATCAAAAGATTGTTAATCTGATCTTAAGTTCCAAGCCATGTGTCACAATTTGATGACACATTGGTACAACATTTGAAGAAGTCCATCCAATACTCAGTTCCATGAGGAAGATGGAAGATCCATCCACTGATCACTAAGTGGATGAAGGTTGTGATACAAATCAAACGATTGTAGAGCTGATCTTAAGTTCAAAGAACTTGTATCAAGAAGATACAATGTCACAACATTGTTAGAAGTCCATGAATTGTCTTCACAATGCATGAGGAGATAAAGAAGTGTCATCCACTATCACTAAGTGGATGAGGAATGAAGAAGGGATCCATCCAAATCCTCTAAGTGGATGATGTGAAAAAAAGAAACAACCACAACTACTAAGTGGATGAAGTGGTTTGAAGAAGACCATGCACTGTCTCTTAGTGCATGAGGATTTTAAGACGATCCAACCTCACCTATGATTGGATCAAAGAAGAACATTGAAGATCAAGTGATTTATGATTAATGGTTGATGAAGATACTTTCGAGATTATTGGGTATTCCATTTCCTAATAGGATAAAGGAGAAGAGATGTTAAAGAAGATAGGTGGAATTTTTATGAAGAAGAGGAGGTGAAGAACAGGAGAATGGTTGATGTAGACTTGTTCTTACTTTGTAATTTAACCAAGTATACAAGGAGAAGATTCTTCAAAAAACAGGGTCTGCCTATGAGCTAGCTACCCAAGATTCAACCCAAGGCACATGTGGGACTAGGTCACCATGCCCATGAGGAGTCCTATGTAGAGCCAGCCCACAGGAGGCCGGGTCGTGTGTAAGCCCGAGCCACGCGGAGGTCAAGCCCGTGCAGCGTGGGCACTAAAGCGTCCATGGAGGAGAATAGTGGGTGCAAGAGCATGCCTGCAGGAGAACTGATGCGGGGAAGCACCGGAGGGGGGAGAGCAGTTATCTGGGATGGAAGCGGTGGGAGCTGTTTGTTTAAATGCACGAAAAACTCAGCACATTTTGATGGGGGACGACAATTTTGAGATGCATATATAATCCTAGATGCTCATCTAATCGCGCACTGATCTGAACCGTCTGATGCATCTCGCCATGCCATGTTATAATCCTGACCATCCGAGATCATTAAATGACGATCCAATGGCCAAGGTGAGAAACCAAGGTTGTGTTCAACCTCCGAACACCCGAGCTCCACCCGACGACGCTGCTCGCTGCAGATGAAGCCAATCCACCTTGATCGTGCTCCCGACCACTGTAGAGGTTCAAATTAAGTGGATGATGATCAATTTGATGAACTGAACTCATACATGCATTAATAGTTTCATGCATGCGACAAGATTATGAAATTCGAGGGAGACAAAGGAAAAAGAAGTTTCCGAGGGTGCAATACCTATTCGATATACAAGTAAAAGCTTCGCATTAATTTATAAACGCATGCACGTGATGAACACACCAATATCGAAGGATCCCTCGTTTGGAAAAAGAAAGCACCTGAGATACGCAGCATATCTTTATGGGTTGAATGTTTTTAAAGAACCAAATATTTCGAAATATCTCGGGCATTAAAATCTCTGATCTTCATTAAATATTCTGAATATTTTAAACACAGAACAAGATTCTCTGATCATCTATAAAAGGTACAGCCCGACAAGAAGAATGCTATTGCCTCCCAGACATTTAAGTGCTTCTGTTTAAAAAAAAAAATAGAGCATCTTTGAAGAGGAGAACCACAAAACCACTAGCACGAAGGAGAACCAAGCATCCCTTACACCATGGAAGAGGCCGAGTCGAGCCACCCTGCACGCTCCCCATTATGCGACAGGAAGAGGCCTAGTCATGACACCCTTCATGTCCCTTTGTGCGATAGGAAGAGGTTGAGTCGTGCAACTGCAGGCCTTCTACCCGCGGAACCTACGTAGCAGTAGGTTTTCTGTACACTTTCACGATGTTTTGAAGAACTTCCCATGCCAACCTTGCGCGAAGGAGAAGTGGTCCTCGGCCACATGAGGAGTTTGGCCGAGGCATTGAGGAAAACTGTGTAGTCTTTAGTCACACCGGAAGAAAGAGTAATGTACCTGCATGGTAGAAGATAGGAGAAGGCTTGAGCGCTCTCCATTGAAGTGTGTGCAGGTGAAGAGAAGACCGCACACGGTGTGTGTGTGCAAACAAGGAAGATCACACCCTTTGAGGTGTGTGTGTGTGAAAACTATCAAGGCCACACCCACTTGGGTTTGTGTGTGTGTGCACGAGTTTAATAAGGAAGGCCATGTGTGCAAAGTGGAGAGGAAGGGCACAACATATCTTGGTTGTGTGTGCACAAAAGGAGAAGAAGGCCACACCATCTTTGAGTGCGTGTGTGTGAAAAGAAACAAGAAGGTCGTAGCCTTGTATGTGAAAAAGTGAAGGAGGCCATACCTCTTGTGTGTGCCAAAGTGAAGGAAGAAGATGCATTCATGTCCATGCATGTATGAATAAGTGAACAAGTGGGTGAACATCTTGAGAAAGAATAAGAGAGTGTGACTCTAAGAATAAGGTGTGTGTGCAAAACAAGATTACTCCCATTAAGGGTTTATCACACCAAGAAGAATAAAGGAGATCATGCTTGCATGCTTGCACATGCACACCTAAACAAAGTTTAAATTAGTGTGTGTGCATTTGAGAAGTCCAATAACAAAGGCACTTGAAGATATTTGAGATTAAATGCAAGTCTTTCTTGAAGATTGAGAATCCATGAAATTAGTGCATGAAGATTCAGAGATGCCATGTACTTAGTGCATGAAATTCAATTGAAGAGAGACTAAAGCCAGACTGAAGATATAGACATCATTCATATGAGTTTTCTGTAGTTGATAAGACCAAGATGATTGAGTGAGAATACTCAATGCAAGAACATATTTTACAATCAAGATTCTTGAAGACAGAGGTCGGGTAATACTTAGAAGAAGTAGATAAAGACCGAGAAAAGAAGAGGAGTCATGATCCCCACATTTGATCAGAAGAAGTGAGAAAGGCCAACAGACCTTATCCAAGGCTGTTGAAAACTCTTGAAGAGATTCAAAATAAGAAGAGCTACTCGTGTGACTCGAGGAGCCAGTAGAAGACCCCCTATACAACTTATGATGGAGAAGTCTTCGGCGGAAGCTAAAGCAGGCCAGTGGGACTCTGGTAACATTGTGGGATGTAGTATAAAGAACCTCTTGTGGGACTCAGGAGAGATATATTGTGACTCTGTATCGACCATTGTAATTACTAACCGAATTATAGTGGAGGAAACATGTTGGGGGAATTTAACCAACATGGGAAGGACGTAGGCCTTTGGAGATGAACCTCGTAAATCCTTGTGTCATGTACCTTTACATTTACTGCATCACTCGAGGAAAGGCTGAGAGATACAAGAAGAGTGGATCGAGGTTTTCAAAATCCATAGAGGTTTAATTGATAGAGAATCACTTAGTAAAAAGTTTAAAAGGATCACTGATTCACCCCCTCCCCCTCTCAGTGATCATAGTGATCTGGGCACTTCAACTTTCCAGGCCCTCATATTTTGAAAATATTGTATATCCCGAGACGGTTATTGGATTTAATGGTCGGGGTTAAACATAGTGATAAGGTTCAAAATATCACTTATATTCATATATATTTTATTCGATGAATTTATATCAATATTTTACTCCTTATATTCCATTTTATGGAACATTTGACAAATTTTTAAATATTAACAAAAAATGTATATATTGATATTTCTTGTTTTTTAAAAATAGTCTCCCACCTAACTTTGATGGGGACATACTCTGATATATTAACAAATCATATTTACCCACATATATCAACCAAAAATCTACCAAAATCACTTCCAATAATTCCTTACCTTTCCTATGAGTGTTCTTTCTAACAAAAATACTAACATATAAGTCTTATGATATAAGCCAATGGAGGCATTCTGAAGAATAGGTATAACTTTTAACCAACTATTTTGAAGATTATTTGTACATAGAACTCTTCCTAATCATACATGGCCATTATTATTTGATTACATAAGTATATTAAATATATTTAAATTTATTATGATGATTTTAGAACTATTTTTTACTCATCTACCATCCTATGGGAAAGGAAACATTCACTCATGCGTACATGTGAACTATTACCTCAATGAACCAATATGTTTCTTTTTTTCCATTACTACCACTAAATTATGGTTATTATGAAGTAAATAATGGATATATCTTATATTAATGACATAATTATTATTATATTAATATATTATATTACATACCATCTTACCCTTCAATCTGTTGGAAACTGATAATGTCTTTCATGCATACGTGTGGACAACCACCTCTTTGAAATTATGTGATTATGTTTTCATGTATACCTTTCCTAGAAAATTATGAAATAATATTTTATAAATAAAAATAAAAAAAATTATTTTTGTTATTTTTTTAGAATATAGAAGCATAACACCGTTGAATATATTTATCCTACATATATATTTTTGGGATTATAAATTTTACATCCTCAAAACATCCAATGTCAACATAGTTTATTTACTAACTATATAAAATATATTGAAAATTATGTAAAATGGTTCATGATAAATTAATATAATTTAAAAAAGTTTTTAATAATTTATATAATTAATATAAGATTAATATAAAGAAGTTAAAGAACATTTGTTGAAACTCATATTCTAGGTAATGTACTTTTCATTAAAACATTATTTTAAATGTTTTATACTATTTTACCTATGCTTCCATATTAGTCAATATATTCCAATAATGTTACTCAATAAAATAAAAAATAAAAAGTTTAATTTTCAATAATCCACAAAATTTTTCAAAGGATATGAAAATAAAATATTTTTAATTTTTTATATGCACCACTTCTTACAATTTTTACAAAATTGAAAAAAGTATATTTTTCTAAGTATAAGGAATAAATAGAATTTAACAAAATCATGTAATTTATTTATTATCTTCATTTTTAAACAATTATATACAGTTTTATAAACAATATTACTTTCCTATGTTTTTGGGAATTTTGATTTCATAATTTCTTTAAATGGGAAGGAATTTTCTTTGCATTTTTATGAAATAACTGAATGTGATTTTTCCTATCGTATAAAATTAAAAATTCAATTTTTTATTAAAATATAATGACAATAAAAGGATAGAAATTGAAACAAGACACTTGGGAATTATTAATTATTTGGTATTATTAAGTAAACCTAAACCCTTATGGGGCTATTACCATTATATCATAGGTCGGTCTATAAAATCCCTCTAATTCATTGAGTAAACTAATGGTGTTGAATGATGTAATTAACTCTTAAGAGAATGTGAATAGAGTTATTTAATCATATTAAGTGATAGAGTTACCAAATAAAAATTACATCTATGTAAATATATATGTGGTTAAAATATTATATGATATTTCTTGGAAGTAACATATTTAACTAATATATGTTACTCTAAAGAGATTTTTTTAATTATTATGTTATGTGATTTCATGATGTAACAATGATTCCGCATGGTTCTTACATGTGTTTTCTAGGATTTCAAATATATATTCATGAAAACCAACTAATTTAAAAAGGTAAATACCTAATTTATGATTTAAACAAAATTGTATGACCCCCAAAATTTTAAAGTAATATTTTTTACATTCTACTTACTATAAAAATTTTGGAAAAAACTTTGTAAAATATGATTATTTCAAGATTAAGTAATCATTTTTAACTCAAATATTGATATGATAAAAAAAACCACATAGGCTTTAATTATTTTTTATGGAATAATGGTTTCCAATAATTTTTAAATCCTATATTTATATTTTACCAAACATATCATATTTCTAATTTTCATTCATATGATTTGAGGAAGATATAGAACAATTCCATGTTCTATTGCACTTCATTAAAAAAGATATTTAAAAGAAGAAAAAATGTTCTTACTGAAATATGATTTCAAATTTTAATCAATTTTTTAAAATAAAAATTGTTACTGGTGTTGAATTTTCCAATTTTTATTCTATGGGATTGATATATATGTGTTTTTATAAATTGACTGAAACTCTAAAATGAAAATATATTTAATATATATCAATATTGAATCATTTTAATACATCATGTAACTATTTATTTGTTCATGTTAAGGGTATTTATATTTGGTAACAATAGATTTTCTTATAAAAAATTAGGGGATTGGATTTTTGATAAGGTTATCTTAAGAGTTTTATATGAAATCATGGGATAGAAATTATGTCGATGATAGGAAGATTATGTGTATATACACCCTTTTTATGATTTTTGTGATGGTTGTTCAATATGATTAAGGATATTTTGGGAAAAATTTATGGTGGGAATCAAATGATAATTATATTGTTATTTAATGATAATTTTATTTGAGGAGTAATCGTTGTTTATTTTTTAAAAATAAGTAGATGTGTACCAATAAACTATTGTGTGAATAAATTTTTTCATGTTGAGTTAGTTATGTTTAATTGGGATTAATTCACAATACATTTTGTAAAAATATGTTTAATCAAATAAATATATTTGGTATTGAAATTTCATTATGTTAAGAAGTGAATAAATTTATTTTTCAAGAAGTTAATTATATTGGAAACAGTATACTATCAAGGTGTTTAAAACTGTTGTTAGAAAATATTGGACTTTGTTTATTGAATAGTGATAAATAATTCTTCTAAAGGAATATATGAATTTATTGTGTATTTAGAGAGATTTATATTTTATTGAAGTAATTAGCATATATTTGATATTATATGATTCGAGAATATATATATTTTTTAAATTTATGAGTGGTTAATTTTATGTTGAGATCAATATAATATTGATCACAATAAAACATGTGATCAAGAATTTATATTTTTAAAAATGGATATACATAATTTTAACTGTTTTAAGGTTAGTAGTTTATGTAATTAATTATGCTGAATAATGGGTTTGTTATTGAGATTTTGGAGAATAATGTATGATTATTTAATCAAATTTTAAACTATATTAAGTTGTCCAAACCATTTTTAATTTTTTAATTAATGTGATAAGAGAAATAAATATTATCCTTTTTTGGATCTTATAATACATTAAAAGTTAATTTTATTTCAATTGAATTAATGTAATTTATCTTTAATATTAATTTCATGGTGTAAGAGATAAGATATATGTGGTAACTGATTTATGTACAAAAAATTTAATAAAATTACACTAATTCTGTGTAATGATGTCATATATGTATAAATATATTTTTAAACACAATCTAGATGGTAAAATATTTACTCAAATATATCATGTCATATGTGGAAAATAACACTAAACTATCAAGGTACACTTTTAAAACTCCATCTGGAATTATGAGACTTATATAGGTACATGTATTTCTAAAATAATATGTTTCTTGTCCTTGACCAAGATATTTTTTTCATGATAAAATTTATATCTGAATTTATTACTATTTTAAGATACATTAATTTTGAGATAATCAAATAATTATTTGAGATGAGGAAATTTAATTAAGGAAAGAATATAACACCATATTATTTTAGTTAAAAAATAATACAATGATTGATTTTTTTCCACATGAAATACTGAGAATAAAACAAACTATTTTATAACAATAAAATATTATTATTAAAAATATAACCATTATAACATAGTTATGGAATTGGTATATATAAAAGAGTATCCACATTATGACCTATAATTATTAAATTATTTATTAATTCAAATGTATTAGACTATTCTTATGAAATAATATCTAAACACGATTTTCAAAAATTTTATAAGATCAAAGGTGTTATTTTTTAGAATATAGATTTATTAATAAATATTATTTTTTATAATAATAACGAAATTTATTCACAATAGATGAATGATAATGATGAAAATTTTAAGTGATTTATTTGATAAAATATATAAATATTCATACAGTTGGAGAAACTAGATATACAATTTGTATTAGTCCATTTTATAGGAAAAAAATACACTTTTTTCAAAATAAATTCATTAATTTTTTATAAGATATTATGGTGAATTATTTGATATTTTATACAATAAATATCATAAAAGGGACCCATTTTAAAAATAATATGTTGAAAAAGAAATTTCAATAATTTATTAGTACATTTTTTGGGAAAACAATTTGTAAATATTAAAAGATACTGATATATTCAAAAAATGTCAATTTTTTTTAATCATTTAAATTTAAATTTTTAAATTTGTTTTTATTATTATAAAACTAGAAAAAATTTAATTTTATCATAAATAATATATTATATAAGAAGTGATTCAAAATTCTTCATGATTTGTTTTTAAAATTATTCTTATGCTAAAAATAAATATTTACTAAAATCTAAATTTATTCGAATTTCCCAAACTTATATTAAATATAATTTTTAAAAAATTTGGATATTAAATCAAATTAAAGGGATTCAATATTCGGAAATATAATATTCAAATTATTTAATGAGATACATTTTTATTCTTAATGAGAAGTATCCATGGAAAATTTTTATCTCCATGGAAATAGTAAAATGGGTTAATCACGGTTTAAAATATTGGATACAGAAATAAAATCAATTAATGATATTCATTTATTTAATTATATTAGTAAAAATCAACAATAACTATATTATATTCTAAAAATGGACTTTTTATTCTACATTACATTGATTATAACCATTTAATTATTTTTTGTAGAGTGTGATTTTAAATTTTCACTCTCTCCCTCTCACTTTTTATGTAGACATTATATGGATGGAGATAATAACAATACATTAATTAATATATGTATTATAATTTATTAATACTTGTCTATATATTTATTATAGTATTTTGTTTTGAATTATTAATGATATTATATATTCCTAGAACTCCAACATTATGCTTCAACATTTATTTTCTATGAATTACAAAAATCATTTAAATGATTTTAAAAAATAATGAACCTAAAAATTTTTAGTTGAATACTGATATACAACAATTTTTTTGTATATTTACATATGGAATGTTTTGGTCAATGTGTTTCTATTATAATTATATTTTTATCTATATTTCATTGAAATAATATTATTTAATAGTAACAAAAATTACATTAAATGGGATATAATGTTTTAAAAAAATTAATTTAATGACCATAAAAAATATTATAATTCATTGTTACGGGAAATTATCAAGGATATTACAAAGGGTACATGTTTTTGCACTTGTAAATAATAAAATTACATTATTTATCCTTAGATATTGAAAATTTTATTTCAATGTATAATTTTGAAAGGGTTACTTAGGGGTTTAAAATATGATATAATGTCCAAAATTACAATTTAAATGTATAAATTTTTTGGGTTTAGATTATTATGGAATTAATCACTACCCATATAAAATGAAACCTTCTATCCTCTCTTCCTCACATATCTTGAGAAATGTATCTTAACCTATATCTTTCCAAATATCTTCCCAACCATCCACCCCATTTCCTAGTGATTATGACACATCTAAATAACCAACCTAAGTGGTTTATCATGAATGATGAAGGTGGTTTTCCACGGAAGAGGTTAAACTCTTAAATGAGTGTTACCAATTTAATTTCTTCTTCCACATAATTATAATATTATTTAACAATTCTTGTATTATAAAATATTTTTCTTCAATATAATTAAACTTTTTTATGTTGTTCACATGACTATTCTATATCTCTTTTTCATTCCAATGAATAAGGAAAAAATCGCAAGAACGTTTCTATGGACAATCACTTTCAAAAAGTGATGTGTTTTATATTTCATCACCACCTCACAAGTTGGCTAATTATGATAGATTTAATGAATATATATGACAATAATAAATTTATTTTGTAATGATTAGATATCTCTCACCTTATATACATTATATCCATTAGAAAATGATAACTCTGTTCTTGTGTATGTGTGGACTTCCATATGAATGAAGTGATTTGATTCGACTTTCGTGTACAACATTCATGGTTGATTCTAAAATTAAATGTATCATCATTGAATGATATTTAGTTAATTATTAATAATACATAAATTATAGTACCATAAACACATTGACCATGGTCAACCTACATGTGTTGTTTTTGGATTATTAAACGAACATTATCAATATAATTAAGTTGATAATAGTTGATTTAGTAACTATATTTGAGAAGATAATAAATGAAATAATATTTTTTATTATATGGTTGTAAATTTGACAAAATGGTTCTTATTAAAATATATAATTGATATAATTTTATTTCACATTAGTAAATTAATGTATATGTTGATTTGAACTAATGGAAAGGGGGTTTTCAATAAAATGTAGTTTTGAATATTTAATCTATATTCCATTTATATACAAGTTAATAAAAATTGTATTAATAATGTTACTAAATGTACTAAAATATTGTTTAGATTCATTTTGAAATATCAATTATTTTTTACCAGTTGTTTTTAAATGGAATATTTTTAGCATTTTCTATACATTTGTTTTTTGAATCCTTTTAACAAAGTGAAAAAGAATGTTTTTAAACACATGTAAAATAAATATATTTTCCTGAGCCAATGAAAATTTTCAATATAATTCACCCTCTAAATGTTTCTATGTATTGCGATACATGTTACTTTTCTTGTTGTTAAAATATTTTATTAGTTTTTAATGATTTAGAAAAATAATGTCTAATCGTATTATTATGAGATAAATAAAAGTGTTTTTACTTATGGGACAAAATTAAAAAAATTATTTTTTTGACCAAATTTAATGATATCAAATGTTTTAATTTTATCACATGGAACAAGTGAATTGTTAATGAATTAGGTATTTTATGGAGGAAATAAACCCTTATTGGATTTTTTTCTATTTTGAAATGAGTAGGTCTGTTAAATTCCACAATTACACTGCGTAAAGAGATGATGTAAACTTGTTTAAGATAATCCTAATATATTATGGATGTTGTTAATTAATCTTATAATCAGATATTTTAACTAGATTTATTTAAATATTTATAATATTTTTCTTATTTTACGTAATGATTATAAGAGATATATGTTTCTTGTAGGTGAATTATGGAATTATATTGTTTGGTGATTCCATGGATAATGTTGAATTCCCCAATATTCTAAACGTTTCTCTATGCTATTCAATTTTTTTCATTGAAATATTTGTATTTTCAAATATAAAAAATTAGTTACTGATTTAACAGAACGCTAATAACATTCATAATGTTATAGGTTTATTCTCACTATAAAACATTCTTAAATTGTGGTTTATCCAATATGTGTGATTTAAAAAAGGATTCATGAAAATCAATGAAAAAATATATATATTTCAAGAACAACTGGGAGATTATTTTTTTCATGAAATATATTTTTGTTCAATATTAGTATCATTGGGTTCTTCCAAAGACTAGAAACAATGCAGTTCTATGCTAGATAATATCCATTTTTATATTAATTCCTCGGAAAACCAATGTTTGGATGTTATTAATGAATTATAGGTGATTTTCAAGGATTTAAAACACTTAATACTTATAGATCCAAGAGTTTATCTAGATATCCAGCTGATATTTTATCAATTATTTGTACATAATTAACGGGTATATGGTGAGTGATATCTAAGACATGTTCCAGGGTAGAACTTTTTTTTATGTTTCCCAGATAACTATTCTGGATCTCATTCCAATGTTGAATAAACAAAATAGTTTTTTTTTGAAATTATCTCCTACTGTAATGTGAAAATTTGTTTATGAACTTTTAACCATCATTCCCGATAAAATATTTCTTATCCCTATAGTACTACTATCTTCAAAGAAACAATATGGATTCATTAAATTGAATATGATTTAGGAAGATATAGAAATTGGAAAATAAATGATTGATGGTATAAGTATAATTGTGAAATGATCGAATTAGATGACCAAAATTTATATGTAAAGGGATTATAAATTGATAGAATAGTCATTCATTATCAAATTACCCAAAAACCATGTATTTTTAATTTGTGTTTATGATATATTTTACATTAGTTTCTACCCTCCAGGTTTCAACATTTTAGTTATGGAGAATAGATTTTATTTTTTTCTATCCCATACGAGTTTGAGATAAGGGCATAAAATTTCTCTATGATTCACTATTTTCCCAAACTGTCCTTAGTATAAATCTCAACAATGACCTTGAAAAATGATTTATACATCATTTTAATGGTAGAGATTAATTCTTCATCATTTCTTGCATTTTCTTTTTATATTAATTACTATTTTTGATAAATGGTATTTTAAATTTAATAATAAAATTAATATGATTTTTTGACTGTTTGAACAAAACATATCAAAGTATTAATAGAAAAAGAAGGAAAAATTTTTATCTTCTAAAAGTTCTCTAATAGTATATCCAATTTGATATTGGATGGAACTGTATTTTCAAAGAGAATATTACAACTACATTATAAGGATTCTACCTTGTATAATAGTGGGTTTATAATCAACGATCGTGATTTTTTTTGAAATTTATCATGGAAACAATCCTAAACTAAGAAATTTATTTCAATTACATTGGAAGAAGAATTATTTTTTTCATCATTTATTATGCTCTTTACATAGAATATTATTTAGATTTTTATACATTCCAATGTAGTAGAGAAATTACATTGAAAGTCTCCGTAATAGATTTTTTTCATCTTTTATTTATAATTCTTCCATTATGGGAAAAAAAATTATATTATTGTAGGATTTTTTCAAAATGATTTATCAATATCAAAGGTATTGAAGAAAGAGTTTTTATTTGAAAGATAAAGTCATTTGGGAGGAAATATAAAGAAACATTGTTGGTCCTCATTATTTTGGGGAAAATATGGTACTAACCCCATTTATTGGGGTAACAGTTTCAATGCCTACAAAATTTAGTGTAATTTTCAAGGTCATAAAATTCTGGATAAATATAGGTAGTTCATTGGTCAATGAGATGTATTATTTTTTAAATTGTATTAATATGGTATTCATATTTTCTTTATTGGGTTCCAAATAGTCTTAATGAGTATTAAATAAGCTTATTCACATTTATAATTTACTTATGCTCTAATCACAGAGGGGAAGAAGGTATTTATTACCAACATTTATTTTTTTGAGGACCTTGACCAATGTTTTATCACTCCTACCTCCTCTGGGAATCTGACATTATTATATTTTTTATGATTTTTATTCTTCAAAAACTCATGATATTATTTGTACCAGAAACATTTGTCTGGAAATTTCAACCAAATTTTACATCTTCTTTTAGAGGTTCCATAATTGCGCTATTCCCATAGACAAGTTAATTAAATGAATTGGAAATCACATTGTATGTTAGTGAAAAACAACTCTAATTAAAATTCTTAAATTTATACTCACTTATTCTTCTAAGTGAATGGGTTGATAATTTTGGGATTCTAGTTGGATGTTATACAGGCTCTATAAATTGGGTAAGATCATTGGGGGAGTTTTATCTATATTTCTAGGACTTTCAGGAGGGGAACCATGCATATTTAGTTACTTATTGTATTATTTTTTCTACTATATACTAGGATGCTTGAGGAAAAAAAGTTTTCTATCATCCAGGGATATAACCCAAACTACAGTAAATAATCTCCATAATTTTAGAAAACCATTAAACACTAATTAAATACTGTAAGGGTGAAATTATTTTCCTATCTATGTGTGTTCTTTTAGTGTCATCTAGATCCCCATATAGTAAGACCTAAAAATGTAGGAGGGTGTTGGGTTCTTGACAAAAATATAATCCCCTATAATGTTATTAAATTTAATATAGATGGATATTGTGTTCAATGGATGATGAGTGGTGGAATTATTTTTCTAGACTCTTAGGGATTTACTATTATGGGTTTTTCAACATATATTATGAATAGTAATTTATCAGCGGAAGAAGGTATGGTGATTCTATAAGGGATAAAAATCCTTATTTAAAATATTATTCCTTCATTTGATATGGAATTAATCTCTTCAATAGTGATCAATTCATTAAAATTATTTCTCTTAATGTCGGTGGAACAAAATTTATAAAATCATAACCTGTATTTCTACACTTCAATACAATGTCATTTTTTATATAAATGGAATAAGGGTAAAATGTTGGTGAATATTCTCTCTTAAAAAGGTAAATATATAGATAATATTGTGTTGTATTTGTATATTGAATTTTTCCATCATATTTTCTTCATATATCTTCAGGTTTTTACCTCATCCCTCAATATTTTTGGACCGCTTGATTCCCTCATCTTCTTTTTTTAATGTTATTTTTTTGACTATTTTAAATATATTTTCAAATGTATGTCAGTATAAGATCATTTTGATATCAATGAATATTATTGAAAATTTTAATAATTTATATGGGTATCACAATTATATAAGAAATAATGATTTTCCAAACATTGTATACCCCTTACTATGATTTTTATGGTCATCACAATTATTAATTTTTATCACTATGCATCGTGATGAGTATAAACTATAGAAATGTTTTCTTCTTCTATGGGTATCCAACATAAAATAAAAAGTACGTTTTTAATGAAAATATATTTAAACTATTAAGAATTCATGATTTGTAGAAAAAATGAACATTGATTGGATGTTTCAATTTTTAATTTTATAGGATTGATAATTCCATGATTTTTATAATTTATTAAAACTATAAACAATAAATGTATGAAAAATGTATGAAATGTTAACACTTTTAATAAATAATTTATTTATTTTTGGTTTATGTTACTTCACCTTAATAAATTTTAAATAATTTTCTATATTTTTTTCTTTAAACAAATCATAAATTTGAATAAAATTTATTTCTTCAATGAGAAAATTAATAATTGAAATACTAAGATATCACTCTACAGATTTAGTCCCTTGATAATAGTAGGGACTCATAAGGTTATAATTAATGTGAGTATTAAGGATAATTTTATCTTGGTTTTTTGGTAATAGGGAGAAGAAATCCTACAGGAGAGACCATGCCCAAATTTTTAGGGATATTTAGACCGAAATTATAATTTTTTGTAGATTAATATTTAATTATATAGAAAAAATACATAGATTAAGTTGTTTTATTTATATATTAATTTTATTATTATAAAAATTTATCAAGAACAAAATTTTATAAATTATGTGATGGATGGACTGGAGTAGAATTAGTGAGGAAGATGGTATATATGAAAACCATGAGGATATTACAAAATATTTATTTTCAAAAATTTATTAATAATTTTTTTTAATAAATTTTTATGGGTATATATCATTGTTTTATAGAGTTTTAGTATGGTTGTTCCATGAGGATGGATTATGTGGTAAGAATCACCGAAATATTGAATATTTAACCACTTTTTTAGTGTATAATAACCAAAACTGCCTCCCAATTTGAGATTTGTTGGTAAAAAATAAAAAAAAATCATTATTCTTATTCTACAGAATCATTAAGTGTGTAATGCCCCTAAAATATAATATAAGAACGTTTTATTTGATAGCATATATGACATGAAACCCCTAGCATGTATGTGAATATAATATTAGGAGAATTTATAATATATTTATTATTTGATATAAATTCAATAGTATTTATATCATAAAATTGTACGTTAAACTTAGTAAGCATAAGTTTCCCACAACAACAACTTTTTCAATGATTTTCATCACACACGAGTGTATGTTTTACAAATAAATGTTAAATTTTTAAAATATTACTATTTACTATAATAAGACTTAACCTAGACATTAAACTAATATATATAAATATAATTAACTATACTATAGAAAAATATATTGTATGTGAAAATAGAAAATTAATTATTTGGATATAATTTTTTTTTAAATGAATATAAGAACATATTGAAAATAAAATAATATGTTTATAGAAAACTATTTTTATGATCAAAATTCTATCATATCATAATAATTTTTAATTAATTACTATTTAATATTAACATAATATATAATATATATTCAATTATTTTTTATATTTATATAATATATTTAGAAAGAATAAGATGAGATAAAATGCAATATTACACATCCAAAATAATATGTTTATTAAGACACTTGTACGTTCATTTAATAGATAACCTATTTGAAATCATATTTTGGAACTTTAATAAAATAAATTATATCAAAATAAATGTAATAATTGATATCAAAACATAGATATTAAGTTATCATGATTTTTTTTATTTTTTAAGGTTTTATTTTTTATAAATATTGAGTAAAATGAATTTAAATAAAAACTTATTTTTATTCTAATATATTTATAAGGATAAATAATATTTTAATTTATTTTTATATTTTAATTAGAAAATTTTCTTGTAAATTGATTTAATTTAATCCATTTTAAAAAATTTCAATTTTAAAGTGGATATAAAAACATCGCATACCTTTTCATGTTTTTACAATAAAACCTCCAATATAATAACATCTATGCAATAAAATTTAAATTATTTTCTTTAACATCAATTATTATAAATTGGAAAAAATGATTCTATATACAGAATTATCATAATTTATATGATTTCATAATGTAATGCTAATTTTTTTAAAAAATTAGTGGAAATAAAAAAACATAATAACAATGACTAAGCTGAAATTAATCAAAACAAGGGATAAACCCTTAAACATAAGGAAATAATAACCAATACACTTATCCAAATTAAATTTATTGCCAATATTTTAAAAATATCATCCCTCTAATATTATAATAAACATTATTAGATGCAAGTTACATATAGAAAATATTTTTGGAATTACCATTCAAAACATTGCATGAGTTCCACTCCTCTCCATAATAAAAAAGGAAATCAAACCTCTCACTTATTCACACATCTAAAGCCAATTTTCCTCAAAACAAATCTACCAATATATCACTTAAACATAACACCCCAAAATATTGTAGCCTCACCTTATTTTGAAATCCATCCATGGAATCCCTATTTTGAAAACTAAGAAGAGTTTCCTAAATAAAAGGTAACATCATTCCCTAAACTCATCAGTTTTATTTCATTTTCTACTTGAAAAATTATCCTTATTCCATTATTATATAAAAAAATACTTTCCTAAATATATTGAGTAGTTATTATTTTATGTATTATAGCAAAACATACACATAATTACATATAATTTCTAATGAACATACTGTTTTTTTTGTATGGTGAACTACCAAATCATGAAATGAAGCTGTCTATTTTTTTATTACCACCTCTCATGGATGGGAATTAAAATGATGAATGTATTTATATATGATATATAGGATATTTAAAATGTATTTATTCTTTCTTAATTTTTATATAGAACATATCATTATTCATTCCATCTTGTGGGAATATGATAACATTATTTGGGGAAGTGTTGACTACCACCACCTCAAAGCGATTTGATTCATTCGTGCTATTCATTGATTCAAAAAAAATATTTTTATAAAAAAACCAATGTTAAATATATGAAAACGATATTATATTAGAATTATAATATACAAATACTTATATATATATATATCATTTAATTTTCATTCTTTTAAAATATGACAAGGAAATAAAAGTAGTGTTCATGGGTATGTATGTCCTACCGTCTACATAAACGATGCATTCCATTTTCTATCTCCGAAAATTATATATTATTATAAATACACATATAAAAAATATTTGTGATATTTATATCTTGTTTTAAATTCATTATATGATGAAAGCATGATATACTTAATTAATTAAATAAGTAAAAAGTCAAAACATAACTAATAAATTAGCCAATTAAAACACGAAATTGGCAATATAATGAAGGATTATTATGAAATGAGTAACAAGGTATTATAAAGAGATAATATATGTTACTATAAATCTGAATATAAATATTTTATTAGTCAGTGAGATGTTTACCATTATACAACATGTTCATAGGAATTCACCCAAAAAGGAATTGTAAGGTAATGAATTTCGCCTCGATTTTCATTCAATTGAGACTTTTTTATTGTTATCCACCTTGTTCATTTCATATGGGTTGTATACTACCCTATAAAATTATATAAAATTAATATCTTTATCCAAATGATATTATACATCTCAATTAATGTTATTCCATCATGGATATTATGACTCAAATTTTTCAATGTTTATGATACACTTTAAAAATTTTAATAAATATTTTCATCGAAAACATTTTTATTGATTAAATGTAAAATATAACTTTTTATATCATTGTTAACATTCTATTGAAATAATCACATTATTTTTTCACACCGGATTTCTTATATATGATGTACAAACTAAAACATTATCATATAATATTATGATCGGTCTTCATGATAGTTTGATATTCAATTGGAATTATATCATCTAAGGGGATTTTATTTTTATGTTACTAAGTGTAAAATAATTTCATAACCCAATATCAATTCAATGGGATACTCAAATACCTCATTTCATAAGTAAGAAATTATTTTTAGTATAATGAAATTGAATTTATATTGAAAAATTTAAACTTCTATATGATTATTTAATGTTTACACACATCATATACTCATTAATTGGTTCTAAATTCAAATAAATAATATTTTTAGGGGATTACATTACATTCTCATTTTATTAATAATTATTTACGCCAGAATTTACATCATAGGAAATTATTTGATCTTTTTCCAATAATGAATTTATTTTTCTTCCCCTTTAGTTATTAATTAGTTTAACAAATTAATGAATCATTTCCCACTATTTGGTACTTATAATTTTTAAGAAAAGGTTTTCAAGAAAACCCAACATCATTTCTCTCTATAGTCATAGAACATATTTTCCTCTAAAAATACTGTTTTCTTAAAATGTATTGTAAAATGGCTTCAACCTTTCAAAAATCATTAATTAAAAAAATTACCCTTTTTTATTTACCAATGTTTTAAATGGAATATTTTTGACATAATCAAAAAATTAATTCATCTAAATATTTTAGAATAAAAAATGAATGATTTTTTAGATTTTATATCATGAAGTTATTTACCCACCATCATTGTTTTAATATTATTTTTTTTATTTTTAGAATTTAAATTTAAGTAATAAAATTTAATTTTCAAATTAAAAGTTTTTCAAAAGGGTATTCATAACATAAATTGATATTTCACACAAGTTTTTTTCAAAATAGTCTTTTAAATTATTCAGATGTATAAATTATAAAAAAACTTTTATTTCTACACATCATGAGATATTTATTATTTATACCATATTAATTATGTTGTTTGGATGGTTTATGATTTATCTGGACAAGGATAAAATTTACATTTGATCCCATAATTCTTCTGTTAGTCCCCTTGAAATACTCAATTTCCTAAAAATATTTGACATTGAATATCCCCTCATTACAAATATCATTTTTATGGATATAAATATTTCATAAACAATATATCATTTTTATATACACTTTATAAATTGAAAATTATTTTGTTATTTGGGGAAATTTTGAAAAATGTATACTATTTTTTCATATGAATATTTGATAAGACATATTATTTTTTTTATTATTCGATATGAGGAATTATTTATATTAGAAGTGATGGATGGGACTAGAAATTTATATATTCCTTTGATCCATCTACATTTTATCATGAGAAAATATAACTTCTTAATTAAACTTGGTTACTATATGAAATTTTAAATTTTCTTTTGAAAGGTCTTGGCATTTTTGAGTTTCTTGTTCCTTGGATATGATTTCCATAATAAATCACTTACCTCAATTAGAATCATTTTTTATGCATGATATTTTTCATTGAAATATCTATAGATGCATTATAATATCTATTCATTATTTATATAAAATGTTTTTTCAGTAATTTATCTTATAATATAATTTAATCCCTTTTTCCTCAGTTCTAGATTAAGTGGTATGTGTTCTCGGTCATTTACCTTTATCTATTATTTATGCGCATCATTTCCAGTTTATTGATTACATGGAACTATACTACAATTATTTCCATCCAATATTTACTATTCTCATTAATTAATTACATATTCTATTATACATTAACCTTACTAAGAATATGATGTCACACTTTTAATATTTAATTTCACTATGAATCGAAGAAGTATTCAATGAATTATATGAAATGATACATTAGATGTTATAATGTTTTCCTCATTAGAAAATTACGTTATAATTAATACATACATTTATAATACAAGGCTACAGTATGTATTTTGTTTACAAATATTACAAAACACATTAGTCTTTCAAGAGTTGATTACTTTTAATTACTCTAATGTAATGTTAGTGGCCATCAGTTTCAAGATTTCTATGTTCGGAGCATTATATTTGGTATCATAGGATGATTATTTGAAATGTTGGGATATATATTTTATAAAATACAGATTATTGAACATATCTATAAAGTAAAATTTGATGATTAGTATAGAAGAACACCCTTGAATTTTGGTAAATTATTGGATTTGTGGGTCTTCCATGAAATGCATCCCTATATGGATACTAAAATTGGATGTGATTAAGGAATTGATACACCAATAAGTAATATCTCTAGAAATGTGTTTCAGGCCGGACTCAGAGGAACATAGTAGATGAAAATGGGCCTTACACCATGTGTATTTTAACACTCATGGGGGATATGATTATGATTATTCACATTATCTATACAAAATAATATGAATAATTTTAATATATAATGATAATTAATGACCTAGGTTAAAATATAAACTAAGGAAGGACCAATGTAGGGACCCAAGAATGACGTACATGGACATTATGTTACATTTTCAGAATACTTAATACATATCAAAAACAAACACACAAGGACCATAATAGTTTAGTGTTATTGGATACTCAGAAAAATAAATTTCTAATCATGGTGAAAGATCTTCAACATCTCCCATAAAGATCTTATCCTTTTGTTTTCTTACCTAAAACCTTTCTTTATATCCTGGGGAATGGAAAATATAAAAAATGGTGAGCTCAAATGCTCAGTAAGGGTAAACATAGAGAACATAAAATAATCCATAAACAATTGAATGTAAAAACTTGAACATAAAATCTAAACATCAAAATCTTGTGGAAAGACATAAATCATGGAAGTGCGTAAGGCATATATCATAAAAGAACAGAAATCATGATAACATAGAATGGGAATAAAACATGTAATTTTTGCAAACCATTCAGCATATGACATGACTTCAAAAGTATCCAAGGCACTACTGCCAAGACCATCTTAGTGGACAAAGTCCCTTTCTAAATTGAGTTCACTCCTCATTCTAGTCTTATATCATTGAACCAGATTAAATTATCATTCCATCCATGTCTAAATCATGAGATATAAATAATTACCCAATGCATTGGAGGGAGATATAAGTCTCACCCTTCTCATAATCAAATCATTCTTCCATGTGCCACAAAATAAACAGAAATCATTCATCAAAACCAAACGAATAAAATGGGTTTCATAAATATCATCCCTTCATAACATAATCCATATAAAACAAAAAGACACCATTTAATCATACGAAAAATAAAACCATGTAAATAATAGATACATTATACTTGAAACATAAACATACTAAATAATGTCATCATATATGAAAAATAGTTTTGATAAATCACTTGAAATGAATTCTTGAGGAAAATATCTTCTCTTCTTCAAAACCACATTCTTTTCACAAAATGACATGCAATTTTAAAAGAAAAGGATTTTGTTGAAAATAATTATGAATTATTGTATAGGAATATACATTAAAAATTAAGCGTTATGAAACTGAAAAAATATGTTCATGCCATGTAAGTTAAAAAACATTCTTCTTGTACTTTTGCTGAAAAAGTCAAAAAGTACCCCGTGTGGTAAACAAAAGAAAGATTCCTTCCATACAATATAGTAAAAGTCAAAAAGCAGTAAACATGACATTACACATACATGGATGAATAGTAAACACTTTATTAAAAATTCTTTATAAAACACGAACAAGGATGATAACTATAACCCCAGTAAATACTTACGAATAAACAATCTCAGAAAAGAAAGAGATTGGAATAATTGTCCCTTACCTTAGGTCTGATATGCTGTGTACGTATCTGATCCTCCTGTAAAATGATTAAAATAATGAAATTGAATTATTATAGAATCATATTCAATGTTATGATATCATATATGGTTCACTTATGATTTTATATTACTCGTTATTTTGTAAATTCTGTGTTAAATCAGTGTTTTGGGTAAAATCATTTTTTATCGTACATGTTTGGACTTGTTGTTATTGATATTATTATTAATTATATCATTTTTTACATACTTAAATAATTTAAATCATGATTTATATATCATATATATTCAGTATATATATATATATATAATTGATAGATAAATGAAATGAAATACACCATTCATGGAGACGGTAGGGCGTACGTATGCATGAACGCTATTTTCCTTTCATTATTGACTTAAATTGAAGTAAGTAGATGACATATATATATATATCTAGTAGCTTTATCATGTCATATATTTCATTATTATTCAATATATATACTTTATAATCATTATTTAATGGTTAACAAAGAGAATGAATCTCATCGCATTGTGGAGACGGTAATCCGTACATACGCACGAGCGATGATATCGTTCCCATAATTATTGAATTGAATTGGAGTGTATTAAATAATATCTCCGAAACAGTATGATGTTATAATAAATATATATATATTTATTATTTAAACAATTATACCCATCCAACTAATGTGGTGGTGTAAAAACAGATTACATCACGGCTTCGAGACGGTATTCCTTACGTATGCACGCGCAGTGATTTAATTTTCCATAGGATGGATAGAAGGTGAAATGGGGTAGTTTCATATCTATAATAACATATCAGTATATTAGTGATACTGATGTTATTACTTTATAATTAAACAACTAAATAATAATATGTTTAATAAGAAATAAACTTGAAATAATCATTAGAAGAGATTACCTCTTCTTTGACGCACCACTTTTAAGATTCCTCTTAAGGCACTAGAGTTGGTCTTTTAGGGAGACTAGAACCTTAATAATGTTTCTAGGGATGTTTATAAGGTAAATGGTCTGGGATTGGAATATCTTGAAGGCTCAAAATTTTGTAAAGGGAAGAGGGAGGAGGTTCCCTTTTATAAGGGAGGATAGGGGCACCATAAGAATAACATAAAATATTATTTTATAATAAAGTTATATTCGATTTATAATAGCTCCAAATTAAATTTTTCAGAAGATAATTTGGTATGGGTATAAATAATTTCAATTAATATGTTTTATACAAGTTCAGTTTACTATTTTAACCTTATCATTTAGATTTAACTCTAAGTTAAATAATATAACCTTTACCATGTCTTCTTGTTTTCTTACACTATATAGTTACTAAACATACAATAAAAAGCTATAAGAACCAAAAGTGGTTCATTATTAATATATATAACCTTATATATGTCATTTTTTTGAACTTTATATTTTTAGGAATATAATAACAATTAATAATATAATATTTTTTTTAAAAACAATTTTATGTCAATTTTGACACTATTTGGTAATTGATTTTTTTCAAAATTATAATAGCTTTATTAGTTAAAAAACAGTTAATTGAATCAATAATAACATTCCATATTAACCTATAAAATTATTTTAATTCATATAAAGTCTCAAATTACATTTATATGGGTATTTATAACATCAATTTTGTTAATATTTCATTAATAAGGTAATTACTACATCATATTTGTATCATAAATAAATTAAATTATTTAATGTCTAAAAATTATAAATAAAATCCAATTATGTATAAAATATATTTATCATTATAATGAATATTTATAGTTGAATTTATCTAATGTATAACCCTATATTAAAAATTTTATAGTTATTAATCTTTGATTTTAACTCTTTTAACTCTTCATTAAATAAAATAATAATAAGTGTGCTAATCTAATCCAAGTGGACCTAGAGGGTATAATTTTATTCCTAAGGTTGTTTTTAGTATAATTACACTTATCCAATAGATTTAATACATGTGTTATGGTAATAATTATTTCATTTTTACCCTTAATTGCCCTATTTACTTTTAACCGTGGTAAATAAAAGTAAAAAGATATTATTCACCAAAAATTATTTTTATCTTATTGAACCACATTTTACTCCTTGATATTAACTATGTCTCTCGAATATTCGAAATTCCACTCACAGAAGTGGAAAAATTATGATTTCTGTAAATTTGTAAATGCTTCAATGAGGTGTGTAAAAGACGGTAAAAATTCAATAAAATTTTTATATATATAAAACTATTATAAAATGACTCCAATGAATTACATTGATCTTATATATTTATTATGTATCTATTTTTACCTAAAATAAATTTCAATAAAATAAATTATTATTTAAATAAAAAAGTGGTTTTCAACCATTAACTCAGTGTTTTTCACTATTCATCAAAAATTGAATGCTTTCTGAAAAAATACCAACAATTCACCCTAGGCTAATTTCGATATTCTGAATCCAAAAATTAAGTACATTTTGAATTTTTTTTTAAAGTAGGTATTAATATTCATAACAGTTAGTGCATAGTAATTTTATAATAATATCTCATTTAGTTGAACTCGATATTGCATACTACACATGCTATCGAAGAAGGTCTTCATTGCTAGTAAGGAAAGACAAGTCAGGGTTGCATGTAGTGAATGCTTTGTTTAGTGTTGTGTATAGTACAAGAAAATCTTGGTGTAATGTATAATAGAAGACATCAATGAAATTACAAATAATATATCTCATAAAATCTCTGGGTGTTACATTCTACCCCCTTAAAATGAATTTCTCCCTTGAAATTCATCGGGGTTATAAATTGTTTACTACTTGAAATTTTATTTTATAGAAACCCACATCGTAATAAGGAATACTAAAACATAATGTTAAATACAAATGTATAAAACCTAATGGTTAACCAAATTGAATTATCCCGAGGTTTCCACATAGAAGAACATTGGTGGAAATATAGATATATAATAGGAATCTAACTGTCAAGTTCTGAGGGAGAGTGGTAGAGAACATGGCTATGAAAAATCCAACTACCAAAAATCCATAAAATTGTGATAATCTAATCTGCAATCTAATTCATCATATATGAGGGCACTAGGACATCATTTTTGGTATTCAAGATCATTTCCCTAATGGTGAATAATATTTGAATTAAAAGAAATACTTACTTGATTTTTGAAAAATATCGCTGTTGTTCGTGCCTTGAACAATTTTCACTTCATCTCTTAAAGAAATGAAGTTTAATTTTTCTTCTGTGAAGTGTTAGAGGATCATGAAATAGAATGACAGGTCATTCCATTTGTCTCAAACATAAAATTTTCAATATTTATGTACATAATTTCATCTATGGTGATATTAATCATATATGGTTCCAAAAAATGGACTTATACTTCATCTATCATACCACTTAATAAAATAAAACTACTTTATACTAAATAGTGAATTCCTATAGGCCAGTGGTAGGCTATAAATTCCTGCCGCACTTCGGTTGTGGGTTCTATTCCCGCATCCTTGTCTGACGCGACGGGTTGTCACCCATCTTACGGTTTGTTCTTTTTATAAAACTATACTATTCCAACATTCCAGAAATAATATCAAAAATTTATAGCCTTAAACAATACTATTTGACGTCCAACTTAATGCATTCCAATATTTAGGCTTATCAGAAATACTTCTGTCCAAACTCATAGTATACAGAAAATGACTACTAGAAAGGTAATCTACCAAGCTTGTGAATACCAAAATTTATCCCCCATATATCATAAGATATATCTTGTTGGTCACATTCCAAGCATCTGAATACCTTAAATATGTATTCTTTTAAAACATGAATTACCATAGACCATTAGTGAAAACATGAGTGTTGTCAAAAGTTAACTCTTTCCATATACCAAAATCCAAAAAATTCTATATACTCAAACCATGATATCACATAGGCCTTATATCAATCATGAGCTCATGAATACTATCGAACATATTCTTTTCTTCGTATCCATTCATTATGCACATATCATCTACTTTAAAAATATATTTCAGTCACTCTTCATGGTTACCTGTACCATATAATTATCGAAAACCACAATACACCATTACATAGATATTCCAATATTCCACAATACTATAAATTAGACTCCAGAAAAATATTTTGGAATCCCTTTACATGGACACATAATCATTCCACCACATCTTTGTTATACTCAACATTCCTAATAATGATCGCACGTGACTTTACTTTGTCCTTGTCCTTAAGAGGTTTTTGATGTCTATCATCATTAACCCTTGGATCAGGGTACTGGTTAGCATAATGCCCCATTTCCTTGAAATTGTAGTATTGTAGTGTTAATGGAGCGTTCTCTGTAACATTTTCTCTTTTCAAATCATTAGCAACCTTTTTCCCATTACATCGACACTCAACTGCTTGATGACCTTCTTTTCCACAATTAAAACATTTTCTAGTACCTTTTAGACAATATCTACCATACTTCTTTCCACAGTTTGAGCATAAATAAACACTCATCTTCCTTTCAACATTTTTTTTGAGATTTCTCCTTGACCTCCATCTTTTGTTTCTTGTCAAAACCATGATATAGATATATAACACCATCTTCCAGTTCTTCCTTGATAGCATAACACACAATTGTTCCATAGCTACTGAAGTCTCTTATAGCGAATTCCCTTTGAAGACTTGGTTTTAAGCCACTGAAGAATCAATAAACTTTACTTTCAGGGTAGATGATAAAGCCAGATTCATACCTTGCAAGACATGTAAAATTTTCTTCATATATACCAAAAGATTCATCATCCTTTTGATTAAGCTCAATGAACTCCTTTTCCATCTTTTTTTGAAGAATATGAGGGAAGTACTTATTGAAAAATATGTTCTTGAACTCATTCCATTCCATGGATTCAATTTCTTCTTGGGGCCTTGTATTTTAAACTAGAGTCCACCCCCGGTATGCTTCACCTTCTAATCGGTAAATAGCCAAAAATACTTTTTCATGCTCTAAATAGTGAAGTATCGAAAATATCTTTTCAATGTTACTAATCCATTATTCTTTAACAATTGGATTAGAAGACCCACTGATAGAAGGTGGATGTTTCCTCATGAAGGAATTCATAGAATATTGTTCCTTTCACTGCTTATTTGGAAGTCCAGAATGATTCATATCTTGTGTAAGTATAAAAATAATATTTTGAACTACATATCCCATAACATTGGTTTGTTCAGGAGGAAAATCATTACATTTTCCATTAAATTGATCAAAATGGTTCCTTTATGATCCAACCATTGTCTAAAACCAAAAAAGAATAGTGTGAGGAAACAATTATGATAGGGAAAACAACATAATAAAGGGGGATTACCTTCAATATATAACATCTTATGTTTAATTCTATTATCGTTACTTTAATTCTGGGACTATTACCTATACGTATACTTAACCTTAGGGACATCCCCTAGACATTCCTTAGAAATATCTATAGGGATCTCACTAAAGTATTCACGTCCTAGTTTCCAATGGTTGACTAAAACATTCCTCTGATACCAAATATAGAGACCAAAGATTTATGAACATGGACATTACATTACTTTTTCTGAATACTTAATATATAACAAAAACAAACACACAATGACCATAATAGTTTAGTGTATTTGGAAACTCAGAAAAAATAATCTTCTAATCATGGTAAAAGATCATAAACATCTCTCATAAATATATTCCCATTTAATTCTTACATAAAACCATTCATTATATACTAGGGAAAAGAAAACATAAAAATAGTGAGCTCAAATTCGTAGTAAGGGTAAACATAGAGAAACTAAAACAATCCATATACATTTGAATGCAAAAACTTGAACATAAAATCTAAACATCAAAATCTTGAGCAAAGACATAAATATTGGATGTACGTAAGGCATATATCATAATGGAACATAAATAATGATAAAATAGCATGGGAATAAAAAATTTAATTGTGGAAAACCATTAAGAACATGATATGATTTTCATAGTATCCAAGGCATTGCTTCCAAGACCATCTTAGTGGAAAAAGTCCCATTATGAATTGAGTTCACTCCTTATTCCAGTCCTGTATCACTGAACCAGATTTACTTACCATTCTAGCTATGTATATCACATGAGATTTAAATCAATATCCAATGCATTTGATGGAGATATAGGTCCCACCCATCTTATAATTAAATCATTCTTTCATGTGCCACAAAATATACATAAATCATTCATCATAACCCAATGAATAAAATGGGTTTCATAAACATCATCCCTTCATAACATAATCCATATAAAACAAATGGACATCATTTCATCATAATAGAAATAGAACCATGTAAATAATCTATACATTATACTTGAAACATAAACATAATAAATAATTTCATCTTATATGGAAAATAGTTTTGATAAAACACTTGAAATTAATTTTTGAGGAAAATATACTCTCTTCTTTAAAACCATTTTCTTTTCACAAAATGCAATTCAATTTTGAAATAAAATTATTTTTTTGAAAATATATATGAAATATTGTATAGGAAGCTTCATTAAAATAAGGCATTATGAAATCGTAAAAATCCGTTCATTCCGTGTAAGATAAAAAAACAATTTTCTTGTACTTTTTCCAGAAAAGTCAAAAAGTACCTCATATGATAAACAAAGGAAAGATTTCTTCCACCCTATATAGTAAAATTAAAAAATGGGTAAAAATGAAATTTAACATAAATGGAATAATATTAATAACTTTACAAAAACAATTTTATAAAACACAAACATGGATGATAAATATAACCCTAGTAAATACTTATGAATAAACAATCTCGTAAAAGAACCAGACTGGAATAATTATCCCTAGGTCTGACATGTTTCGTACCTATCTGAACATCATGTATAATGATTTAAATAATTTTATTGACTTATTATAGAATCATAATCATTGTTATGATATCATATATGGTTCACTTATGACTTTATATTACCTATTTTTTGAAAAATCTATGTTAAAGCAGCGTTTTGGGTAAAACCGTTTTATTTATCATACATGTTTCGACTTGTTGTTATTGATATTATTATTACATATATCATGTTTGACATAATTCTAGAATGTAAATAATATTTTATATATTGTATATATTTAGTATATATATATATAATGGATAGATAAATGATACTAAATACATCGTTCATGGAGACGGTAGGTCGTACGTATGCATGAACGCTGTTTTCATTTCCTTATTGACTTGAATTGAAGTACGTAGATGAAATATATATATATATATATGCATAAATCCAGTATCTTTATAATTTCATATATTTAATTATTATTTATTATATATACTTTATAATCATTCTTAAATGGTTAACAAGGAAAATGAATCTCGTCGCGTTGTGGAGATGGTAATCCGTACATACGCACGAGCGATTATATCATTTCAATAATTGTTGAATTGAATTAAAGTGGATGATATAATATCAAAGAATCAGTATTATGATATAATAAATATATATAGTAATTATTTACACCATTAAACTCATCCATGTAAGGTGGTGGTGCAAAAACAGATTACATGACAGTGTGGAGACGATATTCTGTACGTACGCACGCGCAGTGATTTTATTTTCCGTAGGATGGATAAAAGGTGAAATGGGGTTGTTTAATATTTACACTAACATATCAGTATATTATTGATACCTATGTTAATACATTATAATGAAACAACTAATGAAGAAAAAGTTGAAGAAGAATGAAACTTGAAAGAATCGGTAGAAGAGATTACCTCTTCTTTGACACACCTCTTATAAGATTCCTCCTAAGGCACTAGAGTTGGTCTTTTTAGGAGGAAATAACCTCTATAATTTTTCTAGTGAATTATAGAAGGTCAATGTTCAGGGGTTGTACAAGCTTGAAAGCTCAAAATTGTGTAAAGAGAAGAGGGAAGAGGTTCCCTTTTATAAGGGAGGAGAGGGGCACCTTAGGAATAACATAAAATATTATTTAATAATAAAGTTGTATTCTTTTTATAATATCTCCAAAATGATTATATTATAATATAATGTTTTTATGGGTGGAACTCATCTCAACTAATAGGTTCTAGAAAAGTTTAGGTTATTATTTTAACCTTATCATTTAGAATTAACTCTAAGTCAAATAATTTAACCTTTACCGTGTCTTCTTGTTTTCTTACACTATATGTTTAATAAACATACGATAACAAGACAAAACAATCCCATGTGGTTCATTATTAATATATATAACTTTATATAAGTCATTTGTGTGATCCTTATATTTTTTCGGAATATAATAACTATTTATAATATAATATTTGTTTTAAAAACTATTTTATGTCAATTTTGACTCTATTTGGTAATTATTTTTTTGAAAATCATAACAACATGATTAGTTAAAAAAAGTTAATTGAATCAATAATAACATTTCATATTAACCAATAATATTAGTGTAATTCATAAAAAGTCTCAAATTACATTTATTTGTGTATTTATAACATCAATTATGTAAATATTTCATTAATAAGGAAATTACATCATCATCATTGTGTTATAAATAAATTAAATTATTTAATGACTAAAAATTATATATAAAATTACATTATGTAGGGTATATATTTATATTTCTAATTAATATTTATATTCGAATTTATCTTATGTATAACCCTATACTAATTTTTTTTAGTTATCAATCTTTGATTTCAACTCTTTTAACTCTTCTTTAAATAAAACAATAATAAGTGTCTGAATCTAATACAAGTGGACGTAGAGGGTAATATTTTATTCATAATGTTGTAATTGGTCTAATTAAACTTATCCAATAGAATTAGGGAATGTGTTAGGGTAATAATAGTAACATTTTTACGCTTAATTACCCTATTTACTTTTAACCGTCGAAAATAAATGTAAAAAGTTAATATTTACCAGAAATTATTTTCATTTTATTAAACCACATTTTACGCATTGATATCAACCATGTCTCTCGGATTTTTGAAATTCCACTCAAAGATGTGGTAATGTTATGATTTATGTAAATTTTCAAATGCTCATAGGAGGTAGGTAAAAGATAGTAAAAATTAAATAAAATTGTTATATATCTGAAATTATTATAAAATGACTCCAATGAATTACATTGAACATATATAGTTATTATGAATCTATTTTGACCTAAAATAAAATTAAATAAAATAAATTATTATTTAAATAAAAATTCATTTTTAACTAATAACATGATGTATTTCACCATTCATCAAAAATATAATGTTTTCATAAAAAATACCAAAAATTTACCCTAGGCTAATTTCGATATTCCGAATCCAAAAATAAAGTCCATTTTGAAAAATAAAATTTATAAAATTTCAAAAAGTATGTATTACTATTCATAATAGCTAGTTCATAATAATAAAATAACAATATACCATTTAATGAAACTCGGTATTGCGTACTACCCATGCTATTGAAAAAGGTCTTGATTACATGTAATGCAAGCCATGTTAGGGAAGCGTGTCGTGAAAGATCTGTTTGGTGTCCCATATAGTACAAGATAATCTCGGTGTAGTGTATAATAGAAGACATCAATGAAATTAAAAATATTATATCTCATAAAATCTTGGGGTGTTACATTCTACCCCCCTTAAAAGGAATTTTTCCCCCAAAATTTTTCGTGGTTATAAATCGTTTATTACTTGAATGATTCTTTCGTAGAAACCCACATCATAAAAAGGAATACTAAAACATAATTTTAAAAAATAAAGTTTGAAACGTAACGGTTAACCAAATTAACTTATCCCAGGGTTTCCACATAGGAGAACATAGAAGAAAATATGGATATGGAAGAGAAATCTAACCGTCATGTTCTGATAGAGAGTGGTAGGGAACATGGTTATGAAAAATCCAAAAATCAAAAAGCCATAAATTTGAGATAATGTAAGGTTCCATCTAATTCATCAGATATGAGGGCACTAAGACTACATTTTTGGTTTTCAAGATCATTTCCCTAATGTTGAATAATTTTAGAATTAAAATAAATACTTACTTGATTTTGGTTTAATCTCACTATTGTTCATACCTTGAACAATTTCCACTTCATCTCTTAAAGAAATGAAGTTGAATTTGTCATCTGTGAAGTGTTAGCAGATCAAGCGATAGAATGATAGGTCATTCCATCTATCTCAAACATAAATTTTTAAATAGTTATATACATAAGTCCATCTACGGTGAGATTTATCGTATATGGTTTCAAAAATAGACTTATAAATCATCTATCATACCACATAATAAAAAAAGTCTAATTATACCTAACCGGGACATTTTTTAGGCCAGTGGTATGTGATAAAGGCCTGTCACACTTCAGTTGTGTGTTCGATTCCTTCATCCTTGTCCGACGGGACGGGTTGTCACCCATCTTACAGGTTTTCCTTTTTCTAAAACAACACAATTAAAACATTCCAGAAATAATATCAAAAATTTCTAGCCTTAAACAATAGTATCGAATGTCCAACATAATTCATTCCAACCTTTAGGCTTATCAGAAATGCTTCTATCAAATCTCATAGTATACAGAAAATGACTACTATAAAGGTTATTTACCAAGAATGTGAATACCATAATTTATCCCCCATATATCATAAGATATGACTTGTTGGTCACATTCCAAACATGTGAATACCTTAATCATGTATTCTTTTGAAAAGTGAATTACCATAGAACCTTAGTTAATATAGGAGTGCTGTCAAAAGTTACCTCTTCCCAGATACCAAAATCCCAAAAATTCTATATACTCAAACCATGATATCACATAGTCCTTATATCAATCTGGATCTCATAAATACTATCAAAAGTATTATTTTCTAATTATCCATTCATTATGTTCATATAATATACATTTCGAAAAATTTTCAATCAGATTTCATGGTTACTTGTACCATATAATTATCAAAAACCACAATAAACCATTACATAGATATTACAATGTTCCACAATACTATAAATGAGACTCCACAACATTATTTTGGAATCCCTTTACATAAACACATAATCATTCCACCACATCGTTTTCATACTCAACATTGACAATAGTGATCGCATATGACTCCCTTTTCCCTTTTCCATAAGAGGTTCTTTATGTCGATCATCATTAACCCTTGGATTAGAGAATAGGTTAGCATAATGCATCATTTCCTTGCAATTGAAGCATTGAAGTGTTGGTGGAGTGTTCTTTGTAACATTTTCTCTATTCAAATCATTAGCTACCTTTTTCCCATTACATCGACACTCAACTGCTCGATGAACTTATCTTGCACACATAAAACATTTTATAGTACCTTTTAGACAATCTCCACCATGATTCTTTCCACACTTTCATCATAATTAAACACTCAAATTCTTTTCACCATTGTTATGAGATTTCTCCTTGAACTCCATCTTTCATTTCTGGTCAAAACCATGAGATAAATATGTAACACAAACTTCTAGTTCTACCTTGATAGCACAACACACAATTTCATCATAGATACTAAAGTCTCTTATCAGCAATGCCCTTCGAAGACTTGGTTTTAAGCCATTGAATAATTGATCAACATTACTTTCAGGTTGGATGATAAAGCCAGATGCATACCTTGCAACCCTTTTAAAATTTTCTTCGTATATACCAACAGATTCATCATCCTTTTTATTAAGCTCAAGGAACACCTTTTCCATCTTAGTTTGAATAATGTGAGGTATATACTTATTGAAAAATATGTTCTTGAACTCGTTCTATTCCATTGATACAATTTCATCTTGGGGGCTTGAATTTTTAACTAGAGTCAACCACTGGTCCGCTTCACCTTCTAACCGGTAAATAGCCAAAATTAATTTTTCATGCTCTGAATAGTGATCTATCAAAAATATATTTTCAATGGTAATAATCCATTGTTCAGTAACAAGTGGACCCGATGTCCCACTGAAAGAAGGTGGACATGGGATCATGAAGGACTAAATAGAATATTGTTCCTTTCTCTGCTCATTTGGAAGTCTAGAATGATTCATAGCTTCTTTAAGGATACAAATAATATTTTTCACTCCATCTCCCACAACATTGGTTTTTTTATGAGGACAATCATTGAATTTTCCCTTACATTGATCAACGCGGTTCTTTCGGGTTCCAACCATCGTCTAAAACCCAAAAAGAATAGTGTGAGGCAAAAATTATGAAAGGGAAAACAACACAATAAAGGGTGATTACCTTAAATATATAACATATTATGTTTAATTATACGATTATTACCATAATTCTAGGACTATTACCTATATGTATACTTAACCTTAGGGATATACCCGAGACATACCATAAAATTATCTCTAGGGATCTCAATAATGTTTTTTCATTCTAGTTTCCAAAGGTTGACTAAAGCATTCCTCTGATACCAACTATAGAGACCCATTCTTGATGTACATGGACATTAAATTAATTTTTCGGAATAATTAATAAATAACAAAAACAAACAAACAAGGACCGTAATAGTTAATGCCTTTGGAAACACGGAAAAATAGTCTTCTAATCATGGTGAATGAAATTCAACATCTCCCATAAAGATCTTCCCCTTTTGTTTTCTTACATAAAACCATTAATTATATCCTGGGGAAAAGAAAATATAAAAAATGGTGAGCTCAAATTCTCAGAAAGGGTAATCATAAAGAACATAAAACAATCCATAAACATTTGAATGCAAAAAACTTGAATATAAAATCTAAACATCAAAATCTTGAGAAAAGACATAAATCATGGAAGTACGTAAGGCATATATAATAAAAGAACATAAATAATGATAAAATTGCATGGGAATAAAAAATTTAATTGTGTAAATAGATTTTGAACATTATATTATTTCCATAGTAGCCAAGTCATTTCTCCCAAGACCATCTTAGTGCACAAAGTCACTTTTTAAATTGTGTTCACTCCTCATTCCAGTCTTGTATCACTAATCCAGATTAACTTAACATTCCATCAATGTTTATCTCATGTGATATAAATCATTACCCATTTCATTGGAGGGAGATATAGGTCACACCAATCTCATAATGAAATCATTTTTTCATGTGCCACAAAATAAACATAAATCATTCATCATAACCCAGCAAATAAAATGGGTTTCATAAACATCATCACTTTATTACATAATCCATATAAAACAAATGGATATAATTTCATCATAATAAAAATCAAACCATTTAAATAATAGATACATTATACTTGAATCATAAACATACTAAATAATTCCATCTTAGATGGAAAATAGTTTTGATAAAACACTTGAAATGAATTCTTATTGAAAATATCATCTCTTCTTCAAAAACATTTTTATCAGAAAATGCCATGAAATTTTAATATAAAAGCATTATGTATAAAATAATTATGTAACCTTGTATAGGAATATTCATAAAAATAATGAATTATGAAACTATAAAAATACATCCATGCCGTATAAGTTAAAATAACATTCTTTTTGTACTTTTGCCGGAAATGTCAAAAAGTACCTCGTATGGTAAGAAAAAGAAATATCCCTTCCGTACTATATAGTAAAAGTCAAAAAGGGGTAAAATGACATTAAACATACATGGAATAATAGTAAACACTTTATGAAAACATTTTTATAAAATAGTGACATGGATGATAAATAAAACCCCAGTAAATACTTACAAATAAACAATCTCGGAAAAGAATGAGATTGGAATAATTATCCCTTACCTTAGGTCCAATAAGCTTTGTACATATCCTAAAATCTTATATAATGATTTAAATAATGTCATTGACTTATTACAGAATCATATTCATTGTTATTATATCATATATGGTTCACTCATGACTGTATATTACCCATTCTTTTGTGAATTCTATGTTAAAGCAGCGTTTTTTGTAAAATCGTTTTACTTATCGTACGTGTTTGGACTTGTTGTTATTAATATTATTATTATTGATATATTTTTTTACTTACGTCCATAATGTAAATCATGATTTATATATAATATATATTCAGTATATATATATAATGGATAGATAAAAGAAATGAAATACATCATTCAAGGAGACGGTAGGTCGTACGTACGCATGAACGTTCTTTTAATTTCTTATTGACTTTAATTGAAGTAAGTAGATGAGATATATATCTATATAAATAAATCCAGTAGCATTATCATATCATATATTTCATCATTTTTTTATTATATATACATTATTATCATTCATTAATGGTTAACAAGGAGAATGAATCTCATCGCGCCGTGGAGACGGTAATCCGTATGTACGCACGAGCGATGATATTGTTCCCATAATAATTGAATTGGAGTGGATGATATAATATATCATAATTATTATGATGTTATAATAACTATATATAGTTATTATTTACACCATTATTCCCATCCATGTAAGGTGGTGGTGGAAAAATAGATTACACCACGGCGTGGAGACGGTATTCCGTATGTACGCACGTGTGGTAATTTCGATTTCTGTGGGATGGATAGAAGGTGAAATGTGGTTGTTTAATATTTATAATAACATATAATTATATTATTGATACTTATGTTATTACATTATAATGAAAAAACTAAATAAGAAGAAGTTGAATAAAAAAGAATCTTGAGAGAATCAGTAGAAGAGATTACCTATTCTTTGACGCACCTCTTTTAATCATCCTCTTAAGGCACTAGACGTGGTCTTTTGAGGATAAAAAAACCTCTATAATGTTTCTAGGGAAGTTTAGAATGGAAATTTTCTGGGGTTGGACGATATTGAATGGTCAAAATTGTGTAAAGAGAAGAGGGAGGAGGTTCCCTTTTTTTAAGGTAGGAGAGGGGCATCTTAGAAAAAACATAAAATATTATTTTAAAATAATGTCATATTTGGTTTATAATAGCTAAAAATTGATTTATTTAGAGGAAAAAGTTGGTATGGGTAGAAATAATCTCAACCAATATGTTTTAGACAAGTTTAGGTTACTATTATAACCTTATCATTTAGATTTAACTCTAAGTTAATTAATTTAACCTTTACTGTGTTTTTCTTGTTTTCTTACAATATATGGTTAAAAAAATTACCATAACAAGACAAAATAACACAAAGTTGTTAGTTATTAATATATATAACCTTATAAAAGTCATCTGGATGAACCATTGATTTTTAGGAATATAATTACAATTAATAAATTAATTTTTTTTTAAAAAAACTATTGTATGTCAATTTTGACACTATTTGTTAATTGATTTTTTTGAAAATAAAAATAGAATTATTTGTTAAAAAACGTTAATTGAATCAATACTAACCTGTCATATTAACCTATAAAATTAGTGGAATTTATAAAGAGTCTCAAATTACATTTATTTGGGTATTTATAACATCAATTATGTTAATATTTCATTAACAATGTAATTACTGCATCATCATTGTGTCAAAAAATAAATTAAATTATTTAATTTATAAAAATTATAAATAAAATACCATTATTTAGGAAATATTTTTAGCTTTCTAATGAATATTTATAGTCTAATTTATCGTTTGTATAACCCTATATTAAAAATATTTTAGTTATTAGTCATTGATTTTAACTCTTTTAACTCTTCTTTAAATAAAAAAATAATAAGTGTCCTCATCTAATAAAAGGGGACCTAAAATGTAATATTTTATTCCTAAGGTTGTTTTTGGTCGAATTACACTTATCCAATAGAATTAGGACATGTGTTTGGGTAATAATAATATCATTTTTACCCTTAATTACCCTATTTACTTTTAACCGTGGTAAATAATAGTAAAAAGTCACTACTCACAAAACATTATTATTATGTTATTGAACCACGTTTTACTCCTTGATATTAACCGTGTCTCTCGGATTTTAGAAATTTCACTCACAGAAGTGGTTAATTTATGATTTATGTAAATTTTCAAATGCTCCTAGGTGGTGGGTAAAAGTCGGTAAAAATTAGATAATATTTTTATATATCTAAAACTATCATAAAATGACTCCAATGAATTAAATTGAACTTATATAATTTTTATGTATATATTTTTACCTAATATAAATTTAAATAAAATAAATTATTATTTAAATAAAAAGTTAGCTTTAACCAAAAACTCAGTGTTTTTCACTATTCATCAAAAATTGAATGTTTTCAGAAAAAATACAAAAAATTCACCCTAGGATAATTTCGATATTCCGAATCCAAAAATGAAGCCAATTTTGAAAAATAAAATTTCTAAAATTTCTAAAATTTTGTATTAGTTTTTATAACATCTAGTTGATAATAATAATATAATAATATCTTATTTAGTGAAACTCGGTATTGCGTACAACACATGATATCGAAGTAGGTAGTGATTGTGTGTAATACAAGACAAGTCAGTGCTAAATATAGTGAAATCTCTTTTTGGTGTCACGTATAGTACAATCTAATCTTGGTGTAGTGTATAATAGAAGACATCAAAGAAATTTAAAATAATATATCTCATAAAATCTCGGGGTGTTACAACCAATGATAAAATATAAAAATTGAAGTATTTATTTATTGGGGTGGTGTTGAAAACCCACTTAAAGTATATTTATTGATTAACATTATTTCAATGATCTTCGTCATACATTTTAATAATTCCATAAAAATTTTATAAATATGGTTATAGAATAGAACAGCCTCTATATTAGGTGAAAACCTGTAAAATCTGACAAGACTGTTAGACATGATCCAATGATTGAAGGAAGAATAGAGTTTATCGCCTACCGCTATCCTACACAATATTAGGGTTAAAATGTTATTGTTTTTTAGTTGAACAATTTGAATAATAAATATAAAAAATAATCTACTATTGTATTTTTTTGTATATTAAATGACATATTAATAAGTTTAGCTTTAAATAATAGCTAGATGCTAGTCGTTAGACTTTTAATTATACTACAAGTGTTAAGATATATTAGAACAATAGTTTAGTGATTCTATTATCAATGTTAATTTTTGAATACCCATTTCATGATGTAAGGTATACATTATAATATAATAGAATAAAACCCAAAAGAATGAATCATACATCTAAAATTGAAACCTATAAGTTAAATATATTTTGTCATATTCATGGGCAGAAAAAGAATTTATCAACTAGAGGAAAATGATATTAAAAAAATATTATTCCAATAACTTATTTTTTGTTGAAATGAGGGTCTTTAAAATCATCAAATATTTATTTCTTATAGGACCTAAAATATCTATTGATCATTTACTTTTTGTGACTGATGGCCTTAATCACTCCATATAAATATTTATAATTCTACTCTATGTCTGTATATCCGTGTTTCACAAGTTTTCTTTAAAATAAGCATCATGTAATATGTTAGTCCTAGTGACCTTTTTATGTCCCATTATCTTTTTTCTTGAGTTTTTCTTCTGAATCATTCTCAGGATATTGTATTTAAAACATAATAATTATCAAAAAATTCCCCAATATTGGTTTGAAAATGAAAGGAAACAATTTTATTATTGTGGGGATAAAGAAACGCCACAAAAATATAAATAAGAAGAATTTTATTTTATAGCATGTATGAAACACAACACCAAGAGTGTGAGGGAATAAAATTTCCCATTAATTTATAATATATTTAATATTTTAAATAAATTTGATACTAATTAGCGATTAAAATGTATGAATATAATTATGAACTGACCTCACCCACAATAAAAAAAATTATTGTTGACTTGTGTTAGACACAATACCAAGTCATATCGAACAATATTATATTATTAAATCTTATTATTTAATATAATAACTCTTCATCAAGTTATTAAAATTTCTATTATAAATATTATTAAATAATTTATAGAATTATATTATTTTTTAAAAAATAGAAAATTAATTTATTAGCTTAAAATAAATAACAAATGAATATATGAACCAATTCAAATAAAAGGAATATTTTTATAATAAACTATTTTTAAGTCCATAATGATGTTTTATCCTAATAAATTAAATTCATTTTTGAGTGAATTAATTGTAATATAAATATATATATAGATAAATTATATTAAATAAAATATTTTTTATATTAAGAAAAATTATTTTATAAGCAGAAGAAAAGATCAATCCTATTATTACATATAAAAACCAATATATTTATGATGGCACTTTTACCAACATTTAATAAAGAAACTATTTTAAATTAAATTTATAGTAATTTTATAAATACTATATGTAAAAATAATCTTGATATTTTATCGTGAAACAAAAAAATATTTTATGTCAACTTTTTGGGTATTTTCAGTGAATTTTCCTTTTTTTGATGAATGGTGAAAAATAATGATTTTATTTCCAAATAATCTTTTTATTATAATTTATTATTAATTTTAGTAACATTTTCAATTCATTTTATTATTTAATTAGATTAAATTTTTACTATTAAACACAATTTTCGTCATTCTATTCAATTTCAATTTGATATTTGTAAAAATAATTGCGTTCTTTAAAAAAAATGTTTCTTTAAATATAGTATTGTCATCTTGTCAAAGAGATTAAATTTAAATAAATTTATTCCACATCAATGATATATGTTTTTTATAGTGGATTAAATATTTTGAATTTAATTTATTTCTAATTTATAATTTTTTCAAAAAACAATCATGAAATAATTATGAAATGTAATTAAAATTAATTATAATAACTAAGGTGAAATGAAGATTAACAAGGGACTAAACCTTAAAAATAAAAGATAAAATGTCCTAAAAACATATCTAATGACTATTGAATGAAAAAATATCGACCCTATAAAACCATTGAATGAATATAGACTATTATTGGATCCACATAACAATGGGAATTTGATAGAGGTTTTCCATTTCCCAAAATATACAGAAGTGTCACTCCTCTACACTATAAAAAGGAACTCACGACTCCCACATCCTTACACCTCTCAAGCCCCATTAGATCTAAAAATATCTGAAAAAAATATCCTCAACACCTCTATAATCATCCAAGAATCCTCTCCTTGGTCATAAATCCATCCATTTAATCCCTTTGGTGTAATAAAAAATGAGTTACCTGAAATAAAGGTAACATCCTTCTTCATGTTCATTCATTTTAGTTCTTTTTTCAATCCTTATATTTTATTTTTCCCATGATTATATAAAATACTATTATCCAAAATTTACTTATTTTCTTAGCTAAATTTATTTTCCTATACTTACACAGACTTCCATCTAATTAGTAACAAACATACCATTCATAGGTACGATGGACTACCACCTCACAAAAAGATGTTATTTGTTTTTTTCCTTTACCACATATAATGAATGGTAATTATTATGGAAATTATATTTAAATATTATATATGTGATATATATATATATAATTAATTTATTCTTATTTATTTATTATATACAAAATAATACTATTATTTATATATTTTGGGATTATAATAACATCATTTATGAAGTGTGGACTACCACCTACTCGAAGCGAGGTGACTCGATCATGCTATACATGGAATGTATAAAGAATAGTTTTTATTGATATGTGTAACATATATGATTCTGGAATTACAATATTAATATAGACACACACACAGAGACATATATATATATATATCATTAAATTTTTATTCTTTTACCATGCAAAATGGAAATGATAGTCGTGTTCATTCAAATGAATGACCTACCATCAACATGAACAATGCATTTCATTTCATAACTCTATACATTATAGATTTTTATAAATAAAAATATACTATATATATAAGATATTTATATCATATTTTACATTATGTATATTATTAAACCATAATATAATTAATAATAAAAAATTTAATAACTAAAAAAATTACATGACACACATTCCAATTAAGACCACAAATTGTGAAAACAATGAATGTTTATTAAAAATATAGTTATAATATATTATAAAAATATAATATATGATATTATAAATATGATTATGGTTCTTTTACAAGTTATTAACATTTTTAATACCACTATATTAAATTTAAATGAAATTATCCCCAAAAGGAAATGCAATGTAAGGGATTTCACTTTAGTTTACATTCCATTGAGGCTTATTTAATTTTATGCATATTATTTCTTTTATATGTTGTATATTCTAACTTTTAACATGTAATATCATGAATATATTTATTCTCATGATATTTAATGTCTCATTAAATGTTATTAAGTCATTTATATTTTGATTAAAATGTTTCAAACTGGTATGGGACACATCGGAAGGTTGAATAATTATTCTCCTTGAGAAATATTTAAATGATTATATTTTCAATATCACTTTTTTTTAGGACTGTTAACATTCTCTTAAAACAATCAATTTATTATTGTTCACCAAATTATTTATATGGTGTACATATATATACTTTTACATTAATTTCATGATTCAATCATTGTTCTTGATATTTTGATTTTTAATTTGAATTATTTCATCTAAGGGGATTTGAGTTAAATGGTATCCATTTTAATAGATTTTCTTTACCCAATTTATTTTCATTGGTTTATAGTACAAACTCTTTGTCATTAATTTTCTATGATTATGAGTATAATTACTTTGATTATATATTTATGTATTTCCACTTCCCTATATTTATTTATTGTAGGTAGACAAAATCTATGCATTGATTTATCATCACTTCAATGGTGTAATAATTTCATGGTTTTTCATTACAATAACATTTTGTTTTAAATTCATTAAACATGAATTTATATTAGAGAAAATTATATGATCATTTAAAATAAACCATTTAAATTTTATCCCATGGTTTTTCATCATTTTAATCAAATAATAGTACCATTTTCCACATATTTGTACTTAAAATGTTTTAGATAATTTTTTCAAGAAAACCAGACATTATTTCTCTGTTTAGTCAAAGAACCAATTTTATTCTAAAAAATGAATTATTACAAGTTTTTATAATTTTTTAAACCTTTACAAAATTATTGATCAAAGAAATTTTTACCAATTTTTCTTTTACTTATTATTTCAATGTAGTCATATTTCCCCTTTCTAAACATGAAATATTTATAATCATTTTACGATAAAGAAGGAATATTCTTTTTTACCTCATATGACCATAATGAATTTACTGATAATCACTTCTTAAAATATTCATTTTCAATTTATATAAGGTTATAATTTTAAATAATATCATTTAAATGGTTATTTTCAAAGAAAAGGTTATTCAAAATAGAAAATAATTTTTTTCAAAAAAATGTTTTCAATAGATCTTTTTATTTTATTCATATTCATAAACAAAAAACCCTTTATTTAAACTCCACCTGGGATATATTTGTTTGATAAAATAATTATTATAATTTTGGATGGTTTATGATTTATTTGGTCAATAATAGTATTCACATTATCTTCCCTAAATACTTTTTTATTAACCATGAAATACTCAATTTCTTATGATCAGTAGACATTGAATTTCCCATAATTGTTTACATCATTATTCAATATATTTTTATTTAATAAAATATGTATCATCATTATATGTGGTGTTTAATTTTAATGTTTTTTTATTATAAGGGGAAATATTCACAAATACTATTTCATTATTCAATTAAGATATTTGATAAATAATTTTATTTATTTTTATTATTAGGCATGATGAATTCTTTGGACTGTTAATAATGAGTGGGGCTCAAGAGTTACACAGATCTTCTATGCATAGACAAGTTCTCATGAGAAAAGTTAGTTGTGAAAAACTAAATGGGTTTCTACAAGAAATTTTAATAAATATTATGATACGTTCTCATGATATATGTTTTCTTATACCTAAGACACACTTTCCAATAATTTATAATTTCCAAAATTTAGAGTCATTTAGTATTTTTTATTTGATATCTTTTCCTGAAATATCAATGTATACATTTAACTCTCAATTCATTATTTAAATTAAATGTGTTTTTAGTTATTTACCATTTTATATTATTTACTCACTTCCTTATCAGTTGTTAATTTCAAATAATGTGTTCTCATTTATTTACCTTTCAATGTTAGTTACTCACCTACTTATCATCTTATTTATTATACTGAATGTTTTTTCCATTCCATATATACTATCCTCAGTGAATAATTATTTCATCTATTATACTACACCCATGATGATAATTTGAGCTCATCCTTTGTATGTTTCATTTCACAATGAATACAATAATTATACTAAGAATGACATAAAAGGATGTGAAAGACGGTATACTATAATCCTAAAAAAAATATTGAAATTATTTTATTCATTTTAATATATGTCTCATATATATATCTAGTTTATTAAGGCTACGAAACTCTTTTTTCCATCGGGATTTTTTTCCTTGTAGTCATTAAAATGTAATAGCAGTAAACACTTGTTCAAAGCTTTCTGGGGTCATCTCACAACACAGAGGTAGTAAAAAAGAATTTAATTTATGGGAAGGACTGGATTGATGGATGAGGATCAAATTTACAATATATCATCAAGTATATATGTATACAATATTATAGTACAAGAAATGTGTAATATAAATATGGATTCATTTTTTGATAATGAAAATCAATCTAATGAAATGATTTTTCCATTCCACTTCTATTTTGAAGGGTTATAATTGAATTAAATCAATGTTGTTTATCTCGACCAACTCAAGTAATATATACCACAATTCTGTATTAATTTCTATATGTATTAAAAATAAACCAATTCAATATGATAATTCTTTTGGAATCCACAATAACTAGTTTAAAAATTATTTAGGTATCTTATTACAAGTAGTATGAGACAATATAGTATGTTTGATGGTTATAATCATGTTTTTCATGAAATTGTAGAATTAAAATATCATAAGGCCCTAAATAGTAAGAGAAAATCCCAAAAGGATGTAATTATTATTGAGGATATTACCATGGTGTTGATTTTGGTCATCATATTATGACCTATTATGAGATAATAAATAGAGACGAGGGATCAAATATTTTATATGGTATTAATTCAATTTCATATACTTTAGAAGATTTTTTTAATTTTATATAATTTTTTATTTATTTTTTACCAACTGGATATTGATTTTGGGATGATTTGTATAATTTCATAGATTATGTTATCCATTGCCACATTCAAGCATATGTATTCAATTACTAGAGGCCATTTCCATTAAAACATCGATTATGTTCCCAGTATTGATTAAATGACGAATATTATTTATATGCTATTGTTCATAGGTAAAAAATGGGGAAGATGGGTTATGTTAATTTTTATATTGTAATCAATATTCATATTATATTCAATGTTATATAGTATTATGTCCTCCATTTAGAGAAAACAAATATTTTAATGAGGTGTTCACTATGTTTTCCAATTATTTAAATCCTTAGAGAGTGGATATGTTTACTATATATTTATTCTATATATTTTAATTTTATCAATAAATGTTTATTAAATGGTATTAATTTTGATTTTTTAAATAAAAATACATGTTATAGAATTTAATGTATAGGGATTTATTAGATAATGTAATTTATAATTGGTTTTTTTAATATTTATCTATACAAATGATTGTTCGACATTGTGTTTATGCATATATTTTCAAATGTTTAAAATTTTATAATTCAGAATATATGTGAAATTATTTTCTTGATCATATATTGGATAATTATTTGGGTTGTTTAAAACTATTTGTGATTGATTAAATATATTTTTATCATTATCATAGATTATGATATCATTATATACAAATGATAAAATTCAAGAATATATATGGATTATAGGAGAACTGGTCGATGTTATATGGGATAAAAAATGTCACACCTGTCTTTACAAATCCTATGAATAACTTCCCTAACCCATATCTTAATTTTGGGGGTTTTCTAATGATGGTATATTGTTATACTCCATGGAAAATGGGAAACAAGGAATGTTTAACAAATATTATTTTCAATATTTCAATTGTATCAACTATATTTCATGGAATCAATAATTCGTTTCATGACCAGGGCTTTAGTATGGTTTATAAATATTGGATTTGAGTCTCCTATATAGTAAACTATAGGAAGTCCATTTCTGTCATGTCTATTTAGAATAAAAAATTGAGATATATAGTATGATATTTCATAAATAGGGTTTATACATCATGAAATACAACATTATTTATTCTAATTAACATTGTTAATGATATCCTAGACAAAAAATTTTTTAATAGGACTATGGTGTTTGATGTTAGGAATTTTGGTTTGGAATGATGTGTATAATCCCTTTTGAACTAACAATAATATATCCCAGGTTGGCTAAGAGTTATATGGTATAATAAAATTCATCAAAAATAAATATAAGAGTATAAATTATGTTGGAATATTTTATAGTGTATAAAAATACATCAGATAATAAACTAAATTAGAATAATAATTTAATATACGACATATATTTTGTAAATTTTTTTTGTTATATTAAATTTCATTTTTATTACATATTCGAAGATAAATTAATGGTTTGAAAAACCAAGGACGAATAACATATTTAGTTTTAAGAAATAGTTGAATATGAAATATTGAATATGGGTTTAATAACATTTTCACATAAAAATTAAGATATTATATACCATGTGTAGGGGTAAGATAATGTTTTAGAAAAATAGTAAAGATATGTCATCACATGTGGGGTTTGTATCGAAGGATGACCAGAATCATACATGTCTCTTCTTTTAGATTCACCTAGATATTAACCGGTACTATAAATGTATAGTGATGAAACCTAAAACTATCACGTAATATATTTCCATCAAATTAAATTCAATTCAAAGGTCTTAATCATTGTTTTTTAATAAATATATTTTTGCTGGGGAGTACTACTAAGGCTGTAAATAACAAAAAGATTTTTTCTTATACAATAATTAAAGGGTTATATGTTCAAAACGAAGGTTGTAGGATGCGATGTCGTAACCCCATTCCTCATGATTTTTTATATACATAGGATTTTCATGCATATGTTATGACATGTGGTGTTAGTTATAGTTTTTATGATTGAAGAATCCTAGAGCCAGTTATTTCGTATCAGCTCAACAGTTAGAAGAATTATTATAAGATTTATAAGAATATATGTTTTTTCTAAAAAAATTGTATTTCAATATAGAAATGATATAATTCAATTATATCCTTCACTAATGGACATCTAATACTACATTAAGGTAGTAATATTGTATTGGTTATTTTTTATTGATAGAAGAATGTTTATCAATTCATAACTGTATGTGAGAATTAGAGGATGGATATTTCATATTGACTACATGTAAATGATATGGTTTAATTTCATAGAGTAGCACATATATATATATATATTATGGCGATGTCTAGAATAAATATTTATTATCGTTGGGACATCCATGATCATTATTTACTAATTTTTTATTGATATGGATTCATAACCACAAATTATTATTTAATTAGATCATACAATCTTGATTCATGAGTAAATGATGTATACATTCATTTTGATATTTTTGGGGTAAAAAGAATAATATATAAAAATATTAGATTTTTTATAGAACAATAATGAATAATCACAACAAATGTGGAACCATTTTGGGCTCTGAATAGTATGTAAAATACATAAACCTTGTGGGGGAAAATATTGGATTAATATTTATTTTTAGGAGAAATTATTTTTATGGGGACAATGGATCAGATGTAGTTGATCACCAAACTTATACAGATTACTGGGGGATGAATTTTCTTATATACATTCAAGGTACACATATTGAATGAGACAAAAATTATGGAACATGTATTTTATCGGTGCATCCCTGATAAGGGAAATGATCTTTGAAGATGGCTCTCCTTGGGGAGGCTCTCTTTGGTGATTTTCCCCTCACCCCTGATGGTGGAGGCCACTGCGCATCTCCCACCAATCTCTATGGGGTAGGTTTCTTCATGGTCCTTTGATGAAGATCAAAAGGATTTCATTTCTATCTTAGTTCTAGATATTCTACCACCTATTCCTCATATTGATCACTTCCCTAAAGTCTCATACTTGTACGAGGGTCATCCACAACATTCTATAATGATCCAAGAATTCAATAATTATTTGTCCCTCCATAACATTAATCTGATAGATTGCTTCATCATCTGATGACTATCAATGGATTCTTCTGATAGGTTCATGTTCAGATGTTGGGGTCTTAAGGGTCCGACTAAAGTGGGATTATTAGATGGTATCCAAATCATGATTCTATTCATGATGGAGGAGGATCTGACATTCGCGTTGTCTGCAGCCCCTCGAAGATTCAACGGATCCTGATTCGTCATTTTTTTGTGGAGTTTCGATCTAAATATGGATTGTAATTCAACCCTGATTGCTAAAATAGTGAGATTCATGGAGAAACCCCTTCTAAAAATCCCTATATCATCAGTTTTCTTGAAATTATATGGGGTGTTACCTTTGCTCGAACATTAGGCTGTGTGCAGTGTGTCATCCTGTACCTCCACAAGTTTGTGTTGATGTTTATTTTTTGAGATAACCTATTGAGTTTTGTGTGGATTTTTGTTGGGGTGAAATTTTGTTATAGGAAACCGACGATCATTAATTTAATGGTGGATTTGTGTTCAGTTTGTTGGAAGCTGGGCCACAAAAGTTCAGTTTTATGCAGAAGAACAAGAGAAACAATGATGTGAGTCTGGATCTTGGGGATCCTGATGCTGGTGGAATAAATGTAGATTAAGAGAGGGTTGTTTCTCTTATAGAGGAACTCTTTCCCCCTGATCTGAAGGTGTATACTACATATGCAGGGCAGAATCATGGCCCGAAGTTCAGTTATGATAAGGTGGCGATGGAACATAAAGAATGTAACAAGAATATGGACACTGCACTGATTTGTGATATGTAATATGTTTCTATTTATTTTCATGTGAATAAATACCCTGGGGTCGTGGATAAATTGGTCTACATGGAAGATATGGGAAACAAGATATCATATCTTGTCTACAATGAAAAAACATCGCATAAACATGTTGGTATCTACTTATGCAACTGATTTTCATGTTTGGATATTGATGAAGTGAGTTTTAAGTAGTGTAATCAGGGGAGGGATAATGTAGTGGGGTCTCGGTTGAAGAAATCTGCTAGAAATGATGAAAGATGTTTGGACTACAAAAACATGGATAGGGATGGTGGTAATATGGGTCCTCTTCCTATTTATGTGTTCTTATTTGGTAATAACATTCACATAGAGAATTGATTGTGGGATTCATCTTATAATCCATTATTTTCTGATGTTCTTAGTATATTAAACGTGGACATGGGAATTTTTGTAGCTATCAATTGTGTGCTTTTGGATATTTTTGTGGTTTATTTGGCTTTGTTCCTTTTTGTACCGGTTGTGTATTGTGTGTCTATTTTGTGTAGGATCAAAGAGTGGAACTTTCTAGGGTAGCATTGAGTGTACATATACCAACACCCATTGGTGATGGATAATTTCTGAGGGTGGTGTAAGACTTGCCTTCATTTCAGGATTGTGGTGATGGTGCGAGGAATGATTAAGGAAGTCGGCTTGAGGTTGGCCCAGAAAAACCCTTCTGGAGTTGTGCAGGGAAAGGCACATGCCATGAGGGAGGATCCGGATCAGACTACCATGGCTGTTCATTAGGGAGGTTCCAAACCATCTTGTGCTGCAGGGGCTATTTTGAATGCGCATGGGCTAAAACCCAAGGGTGATAATGAAGTGCAGGGGGAGAGGTCAGTAAAAGGGGTATTAAAGGGGCATGAAGAAGTTTTGGATGGATGCAAACTGACTTATCAGGGGAAATAGGCCACGGTAGTGAGGGCCTTGACCAGTGAGCCTAGCTGTGTGGTCTTGCATGACATGGAGGTGGATCAACATTCAGGTGATTTCAAGATAGCGCAAAAGAAGAATGTTGGATCAACCTCTTCTCTATAAAAGAGGAGGAAAAATTTGGATTACTATATTCTTCTTAGACCCAGGGATACTAGGTCATCATCAAAGGAGGGAAAACTAAAAGTCAAAGTTAACAAACAGAAGCAGCCACAGTGCACCCCAGAGCAACAATGATGTCGGGAGGAGCAACTATACTCCTAAATATTCATGATTATTTCTGAGTTATGATGGGATTCGATGGACACAGCTGTTGACTCCAACATCTACTTTGATAATGCAGCATCTGGATACAGTGAGAATGGTGACCCTTATGGCCCCACATCAAATTCTGACATTGGTAGAGATATTGACTGACTTGTTTCTCTTATGGGTTTTTTTATTATTTGGATTGGGATTTTTAAGGGTTTTTTGGGTGTGGGTAAATTGACATCTCCCCTCCCTTTTCAGTTGTGTCTTTTTTTTCCTAATAAATTGGGGGGGGGGGTCAATAATAGGCTGGCTCTACCCCTTCCTTTCCATGATGGGTGCACCATTTTTTGAAGAAGAAATTAAAATTTTAAACAGTCTACCCTAACAATATGTGGATTATTTTATCACAATTTTATATAATTAAATAATAAAAATCACAAAATAATCACAATAATCAGATGTAATTGAATAATATATTTTATATTTTTCATCAAATTCATATTTTATATAATATATTTTATAACTATTCCAGAAAAACTCATTATAAATTTTTCATTTTTTATAAATATTACATTATATAAAATTCATGTAGGAAAACATATATAATGAAATGGGTGACCTATCATTATAATAAATTGAAAAAAATAACAATTCATCGATTATTTGTTATTAGATCATAAATATTTGTGGAAACCTGAACCATATAAAAATGAAATGATTGATGAAAAAAGATCCTAAAATCATACTATGCAGCCATAAGGCAAGGAATCATAATTATAAATCATTACATATAAATATAAAAGGATAAATGGATACTCACTAAAAATTGAAATATATCAAGTTATATGAATGTGAAATTTAAACTCATTTATCTCGATTCAATGTTTCATAAAACTGGAATGTTTTATATGAATAATATTAGAAAGTCAGATAATATTTTACAAATATATTATTATATCATTTTAACATAATAGGAAAAAACATCCTATAATATTTTAAAATATAATATCCTCTCATATCCCATAACATATCATCTCATGAGATATATGTTTTATTATATACATTTAAATCCAATTATATTATTCCACCACAAATCACATAATTATAAATCCAAACTTATTTATTCTATATGAAATAAGTCATACATATATTAAATTTATAGCTTAATGAAGGAATGAAAATAAATTTTTTCATATTAAATCTCTTAAAAATTTAACATTATATGAAAATCAAACATATCATTAGATGATAAATAATACAATCAACAAATAAAAATATATGTTAATATAAAATTAAAGTTTAAACATGGAAGATGTTAGTGATAGATAATATATCTTTAAGAAAAATTGTGGAATGTCATAGAGTAATCAAGAAATTAGTTTTCATAACATTGTTGTTATATTTTATAAAATTAGGGATAAATGTTACATTTAATGTCATTATAAAAAGGAAAAATAATGGGTTTTACCTTATTATTATTATATAAAAACACCCTAATGATGAAACCCTTTTAAAATGATAATTTAAATGAATCCATCGGATAAAATCATTTACTAGTACAAAAATGGAATAAAATACCTTTTATATATTGTTTCATATTATTTTAGAGAAGACCCAAGAATTTCATACATATATATGTCATCATTTTGGATTAATATTCAATATGTATAATAATAATACATATAGTAGAACAATAAAATTTTAGTATTTTAACACTAGATTCAAAATTATCTTATTCGATGGAAGATAGTATATAATGTGATTAAATAGTTCCTTCATAGAAATATCCTACTTAAAACTAAAATTCAGAACCTGGTGAAAGAAAACATATTAATGGGTGAGACTATATGCTTAGTAAGGGTAAAATTGGGAGATATCATGTTATGATCACATGTATGCATAAAATAAATTAATGTAAAAGAGATCATGGTCATAATTTACAATGTTCATTCACAATCTATCATAGATAATAAACATGACTCCCGATACAAAACATTATAATTTTAATGGATATGGACCCTAACAGGTATGAGTAATTATAAATCAACCATCAACCAGGATAGTATATCATAATAATTTTAACATATCATAGGAATTTTTTTCTCTATCATAATCATAGTCATATTAATATCATCGTGGTCATACATTCATAAATCAGTTAGATAAAATTGATATTTTCACTATTTTATTATGTGTAATGTATATATTTTTAACTATGTCATCGCTTATGAGGTTATTAATTTTGTGGTCTCATAGTAGTTTCTTAACTCCATCATCTACTATAGTTTCTTTTCATCATAATCTCTTAGGATTTTCGTAACACTTTCATTTATTATATGTTAATTAACTATATCATCACTATCAGACACATTGGAGGGAAATTAAATTCTAGGTATACTCATCTCATAATTAAAACTTATTCATATATATGCCATATGATAATAAAACAATCATCATATCATCATAACATAACTCGTGGTAAATAAATGGATTTTATAAACATATCATCCCTTTCATAATCATAAACCTTCCAAAAAATTAATAATAATTGTATAATTAAATCATAACACTAGTAAAAAATAACTTAAATCAAAGGGTGTTATCAAATATTAAAACATCCATTATAATATTAGGGAATATTTCCTGAATAAAATACACTTTCAATTTCAAATAAATTTTTTAAAATAAAAAAATTTAAAATATAAAATATTAATAAACTAAAAAATCATGGAAAAAAAATTATAGACATTTTTAATGTTATGGTAGATTAATAGATGATTCATAATTGTGGGATATTTTTTTCATGTCATACTCATTTAAAATAAATATTTTAGTCAACGGTCATGTAAATATACAACTTTTTGAAAATTTAAAGATTTGTTTTTTAATTTTTTTTACAGAAAGTCTAACATGAGAAACAAATAAATTAAATAATCATTGGTTCTTAGTAAATTTTATCTTGAAACCATTTCAATATATATATATATGATGGGTAAATATTCCTGACCAAAAGATTATAATTAAAGACGATATTTATAAAGAATTAAAAATGATTTTGAGTACCAAATAGATGAAAATGGATATAAAACATAATAATTATTTATATAAATAGAAAAAAATCAGTTTATGAAATAATAATAGTTAAATTTTAATTAATTAAAATTATTTCATAAATATTCACGATTAAAATGATATTAATACCCAAATCCCTTACCTAATGTATCGTCTTGATTGTTATGAGTTCGAACCACTTGTATAATATATATTGATTTTCAATAAGTATATTAAAGAACCATAAAAATTTACATCATACCATATATAGTTTACTTACAACATATTCTCTCTAATTTATTAACCATTCATTATTAACATTTATTTCCTTGGAGATAATATCATTGTTTCACATCTATGTTTTTTTAGGTAGTCATATATGGATTAAATTGATCTTGGTTCGGGTTACAAACCATATCATTAAGGGGCTTGAGCTGCAACTAACCCATGTCCTCCTCGATGGGCCCGGGGTGGTAAAAAATGTTGAAGGAATAACTTACATGTGGAGGAATTTTCTTAAGAACAAGTACCAACAGACAACCAACTCCATGAAGATGAACATAGTAAAGAAAATATGAAACCCTTATATAAATAAAACAAACATGTAGGAACCTTTAAGAAGTAAAAATATATGGTAGTGATAACTGAAAACTAAAGGAATAAAAATAAACACCCAACCACAAATGTGACCCAAACAGATAGAAAACTAAAAAAGTGAACAACTAAGAGGGAACATATCCTAAACCCCATATTGCAAAAATTATATGTGGTCTAAGAACCCAATGTCCATAACATATTCTATAATAACAATAAACTTGTCTATCATCTATATAAGGGGATAAACATGGTGAGTAGATTAACTACCCATTAAGACTTCTTCACATATACTAGGCTAGTTGACTCATCCAATAATGACAAGCTAGACACAGAAAGATAGTGGAATACATCGTGTGTCATCACCTCTCAAATAAAGAGAGTTTCAAAAACCAAGGAGTGGATATAGAAGATGTATATAGATATATGATTAGTTAAATAATTCTAAGTGATATTATAATGAGATATCCATATCATTGCTCTACCCAAAATAAAAAGCCAACAAAAATTCCAAATATCCATCAACGATGCTCATCATCTCACTCATCTTCTATGAACATAATTGTATAAGGATCTAAATCATCACAACTTGATACTATCCACTTTGGGAACCACTAACTCACCTGCATAGTTTTAGGTTGCATAAAAAATTATCTTGGTGGGGAATGTTTCCATCTTCATCATGAGTTCAAAGTGAAATCAAACCAAGTCTCATTAATATTCTGTTCTATTGAGGGGGACAATTTCTATATAAAGGACACATGTCCTGATATAATAAGAGGGTTCTACTCTAGTATTCAATGAGGAACTCCACTACCCAGTCTCTTTGTTGGGTAGCACATGGGAATGTCATTAGGGAACTCCACTATCTAGCCCAACTGGAGGGTTACACTTAGAAAGGCCCTCTGGGAACTCCACTGCCCAGCCCTGCTAGAGGGAAATATCCAAAAATTCCTTAGGGAAATCCACTACCCAGCCCTACTATAGTGTAACACCCAAATATTTCCTTATGTAAATACACTACCCATCCATACATTAGGGAAATGATCGGAAGAAGATCATTGGGGAACTCCACTACCCAGCCCTACTAAAGGGTAATTCCGAGAAGAATTGGTCAAGGAATGCCACTTCCCAACATTAGTGGAGGGCAATGAAATTAAATATTAGTGATCCTACATGATATTGTTGTCATTGAGTGTTACCCGAGCATGTTCTCGGACAAAAACGTATCACTTCATATCTCAAAATAAGCCATAGTGTCCCCATCATGTTATATGTAGGAAACATTCAGGACATGCTGCTCGAGGGACAAAATCCAATTTCAAAATATATATATATATATATGAATTATCCATGTATTCTAAATAAATATTGGAGAAAAATACACGTGAGTGGGCTCATATGGTTTGTTGACAAATTTCACAACCTAGTTGTGTATCTAGTCAAAATACAAGTTCATGTCCATGTTGTACCACACACTATATAGGTGGAATACACGGAGTGTCCAATATAACCAGGACTAGGGTTTAATGATGATTTATATTTCCAATTAATTGATCCATTTGTTCTTGTACTACCATACATGGAATGTTGAGACACATGGGATGCTTTTCATGTACTATGGTTGTGTGATCCATCACATGACTCACATAGATTAAAAATGATGTACTTTGCCTATTGAGAAAAGTAAATAATTATCCATCCTTATGGGTTTCTAAAACCATATATCCACTACTAAAAGGTTCTACATGGTGTGTGTTCTACATTATTCATGGTGTGTAGTCAGTATTTTCACATAATCCCTAATATATAATTTACACCTCAAAATTGTTCATTCCGCTATAAATATCACCCTGAATCGGCTTGAAATCATTAGATATGAACATGGATCAAACCTTCTATATTTCTCACAAAGAATTAGCATCCTCTGTTTTTGAGGGTTTCAGTAGTAATTATGAACACCTATACACCTCCAATTCTTGATGATCCCAATTAAATCATCAAATAAAACATCCTCATAACATAATGATTCCCAATCTATGATTTTTCACCAAAATGTTCTAATTTCATCGATATGTTGTGTATCAGGGGATCTGATCGAGGCCATTCCCACTTGGAAAAGCTGATCATGGACTATGGGTATCCAACTAGAAATGAATGTGATGAAATGAGGGAGAAAATCACAAAAAACTAAGGTTTAAACATCGTTCAAAATGTGTTCTTCTCCAATGATCAAGAATATGTGTATTGGGGTCATAACATTGAATAATATAATTTATATCCTATACATGGGCTCATGAAAATTCCATAATAATGCAAATACTGAAGAAAAAATAATGATCTAATAAATAATATAATTATAAGTGAATAAATCCACATATAATGATTCATACATTAGTTTTGGATTGATCACTGGTGATGAACATGATCTTTAGTGATTTGAAGGAAGCTGATGTGTTCAGGGAATCTAGATATGATCTGATCATATATTTCATCATCATTCTCCAATGTATTTTTAAATGGACGAGAGGGAGATCATAACTATAGATCATATTATTTTTAGTCCAACCCCAGATAAATCACTATAACAATATATTTAAAATAATTTTGCCTCATTTTTAATTAACTAATTTAATTAATTATATAATTTGATAAATTCACTTACTATTCTGCTAATGTGGGAGGGGTCCCCATGTCCAACAGTGACTCATTTAATGTCACAACTAGGTTAAACACCATGTTTCAATGTCAACCGTGGTATCAGATTTCTAATATGATCATCCATTTAATAGGTATATTTTTCTTTATGAATTTGTGAATGAAAACTATAAAATATAGTTAATATTATGAAAAGACTAATTATGGTCACACTATGCCTTAATACTGTGAGTAATCTCACATCTGAGTTCTAGATATATATATATATATATATATTAGATTTTGAATGTCTTAAAAGGAAAATATTGATTATGTATATCATTCCCTCATTCAAAAATATCATCCTTTAAAAGAAAAACTAGAAAAATAACTTGGTGTACTGGTCCAGCACTAGGCTCTCTAGCACCAATAAACTCTCTTACACATTTCTTTTCATCCACATCTTAGGAACTAAATGGATGGTCCATCCACTAAGGGTTTTCTCTTACTGATCCATAATCTCCACCAGGTGCTATGAAAAGGTGGACAGATCCTTGATGTTCAAATCACCTTTGTCGATTACATTTATCAGTCCATTCACGTATCTCCTCAACTTTGAATCATGGAATTCATCATTCACACGCTTCTACTGGGGAAGTAGGATGAGGCGTCAAGAAATCTCGTCAACCCTTTACATGATCTAGAATTGCACGATGTACCTCAGTTATAAATTTCCACCCTGATAGAACCTGAATATTCATAATCATGTGGATACTAAAAAAACATGGTCTCCCTTATCAATTTGTAGGGAATGTGATATAGGTCTTCATTAAATTTATATCTACTATAGGTTTCCCTAAATCTTTCATTGATGATATTCACTTTTTTTCACATGCACCATCTATAAGACCACATGATATGACATTCCAATAGATATCTAGTACTAGGGTGGCCTATATGGTCTCCTGCATTGGGCCACAAACGTTTTTATGCTGATGGAAGAGTGGTATTTTTTTTACGTAATCTGTACCAATGTCATGTGATCCTCCCAACTCATACCTATGATCAACATGAAAGCCCTCAACATATCTTCTAGAACCTTGTTAATACACTTAGTCTACCCATACTTCTACGGGTGAAATGATATAATCATCAAAAAATATTTCGTTAATTCCTTATCTAGGTCTCTCAACAATCATAACATGAACCACAATTCACAACCAGATTGAATCATAAAGGGAACCCAGTGATGTCGAAAAATCTCTCAAATATAAAACTACCCTAAAACATCCATATTACTCTACACCCTAATGGCATGGAAGGGTATTAACCACATGAGTTGGTAAAATATAACTCATATGGAATCATTTATATTATTTTTACGTGGAGACCCTATGATAATTTTCCTGGATATGTCATCGGACATCAACTATGGGATCTCAAGAGGCTGCAACCAACCTATTAGATCATAGTGCTCAGCCTTCACTTGCAGAAAGGTGAGACATCGAGAGATGAACTCAAATACACTTCATCTCATAATGGACTACCAAAACTATTGATGAAGGTCATCTCACATCATCCCCAAACCGGGATGTATGGTTATTGGAGAAGTGTGGAGATCCCACAGCACATCCTCCCGCATCAAGATGGGAACCACTGTTTGACCATAGAACATGATGATATTACCACCTCTATTAAAATATATATCTCTTAAGTGCATAATGAATATTTTTTTCACAAAAAACACTGATGTTCATGTATCTTAGATTGGACTCTCTCACATGATCGAGAAGAAAAGGAGTCAACCCAATCAACTGAAGAGAAACTATACCCTCCTTTTCCAAGAGGGTCAATTTTAGGGAAGCCAAATACTAGGAAGCTTCCTACACTGAGAGATATTATTAATTTAGGCTAAGGAAAAACGATATAATGTTTTCCTTACCTAAAGTATAGAATGTCCTTATTTCATATTCTTAAAGGATCTCTAACCACTGTCATTGTCTTATGTTCAGTTCTCTCGGAATGAAGATAAACTAGAGAATCTGGTGGTCAGAGTAAACCAAATAGAACTATCCAAGATGTTTTTTTCTCTACATCATCAAATAGAAAACATGCATTATAATATTTAGGGTCTTGGTCAAATTATTTTATTCATTAGTTCTAAAGTACCTTGACTATTATGTGACAACTACCTGTTGTTTTATTAACACTCAACTAATCCCAGCTCCACAACCATCAAAATAAACAACAACCCCACACCTTCCCCGGATAGCCTTTAAATTGGATCATTCATCAAAGTTTTCCCCAATTCCTAAAACACCCTATGGAACATCTCAGACTAGGTAAACCTCTTCGCTTTCAATTTTAGTGTGGCCATGGGGCTGTGATTCTGGAGAATTCATCCACAAATGTCATGTAGTACCCACCAATCAAATGAATCTCCACACCACTAAAATTATCTTGGGTAGCTCCGAAGAATGTAATGACATGAACTTTACTATATTGATGAATAAACCTTATTAGAAAATTGAATCCCCTATAAATTTTACCTCATGTATCAAGAATAATAGAATCTAGAGCTTTTCATAAATACGGTTCTCTCAATAAAAATAACAAACCTTCCCCAAGGGCTCTTTATGGTCCTTTATTATTGTAGTTGAGACAAGTATGTCATCAATGGAGAAAAAAATAAACTTTTCTATTTATTGATGGATGAAATGGTAAATAAATTCCATTAAAATGTCTGGGGAAATCATCATACCAAATATAATCACTATGAACTCTTAATGACTATAGTTATATCGGAATTCCAAATTTGGAATTTTGACCTCACGAATCTTGAACTGGCGGTATCCAAACATGAGATCAATCTTGGACAACCATATCTAACCTCAAAACTGGTAAAATTAAAAGAGGTCATCAATCCTTGTAAATTGGAACTTATTCATTACTGTGGCCTTGTTTTGGTGATAGTATTACACATAGATTTTCAATCTTTCATCCGCCTTTTCACAAAAATTACAGGAGGTGCCTAGTGGGACACAGAGAGAATAATGAAACCTTTCTCTTGAATGTCCTCCAAATATAACCACAACTCCTAGATTTTCGTTTGTGCCATCTAATGTGATACATAAAATATCTGGTTTATCCTTGGATTCAAGTCAATTAAAACCCCCATCTTTCACATTGGTGGTAGTCTTGAAACATTATCGGGATAGACACCCATCTAATCGTCCACAATTGAAAGAACACAGAATCATGAAGAGCCTATTTAACTATTTATACACTCTCCAAACAATGGCTTATGGGGAGAAACCTTCTTCCCTTTGAACCCACTTTCTATTTTCTACTGAATTTATTACCAGAAAAGGGGAACAATGTCACATCAATGCATAGTCATATGACTATTTTTTAGTGATAGTAGATATGGGATAGAACCATGTAATGCCAATCCATACCCAATATGAAATCATAAGGTTCAATCATATTGATAAAATGTATTACCTAAATCTATCCCCACTAATATTTAGCTCATACCACTTGTAGATGAATGATACAAAAGAAGTTTTCCTTTTATGAACATCATGTCAAACCTACTGTACTAAAACCTCTATTGGGATCTCTAGATCTCTCACTCGAAGTATCAAGAAAAAAGAATGGATAGAAGATATTTGAACTGTTATTGAGGTAAAATATGATAAATTAAAAATAATATCTCATATCACCTCATGAGTTTCATGAATATAAACATACAAAGCATGAAGCATACCACGAAACTGACTACATGCTCCATAAGAATGACTTTGGATGTATTGTGGTGGTGGATGCAGGATCTCATAGTGGCATCTAGGACTGGAGGCTCTTACTACTCCACTTAAAACTCCTCCACCCTGGGTACCACCTTGTCCATGTCTGGAATATCACTGACCACATTGTCACCTCCGTCCTAAGTGTCCATCACCAATCTTCTTGGTCTGGTCAGCACATCTAGTCATATAGTCATGTTCCATTAGTCCTCACTAATCACAAGTAAAAAAATTACTCTATTTATGATATAATTCCACTCTACCTTGTCACATTTCTATGAAACTATGTACCTCATCCTTCAGGCAGAAGGGTATCCTGCTCTGAGATCCTAGATCTTCATGTATGATATATGCTGAAGACACCTCAATGCTAGGACACCCACTACTTGCTACAACATAATAGAATACCTCTAATAGAAATCATTCACTCACTAGTTCCTACTCTAGAACACCAACATTGTCTGGGATTTAAAATGAATCAATATTGGCTTAAATATCTATGATGATTCCTTTCTCAAACTTTCATGCTCAAAAGTATCCATCACAAATCTTGTCATAGGAGTAGTGTGTAAGGACTATGAACCTCATTGTGTAGTCATACACCATTATACCTCCATGATGATTCTCTAGAAGATATTATATCAAGATTTATTTTAGGAAAGAGGGATAGTACTCATCATGAAATAGAAACTGGAAGACATCCTAAGAGATGTTCAACTCATTGTACACCAACAAAACTGGGCACCACCAACACCAAACTACTCTATGGAAATGTTTTTCTTCTAGTTCCACCACCCAATCCATCATTTTTTTGAGAAGATGCATGATATGGAACAAAAACTCTATCCAGTCCTCTACTACCTATGGATCTAGCTCACTACAGAACCTCGACATTCTCTAAAGATTATGATTTCAAATTACACTTGGTCTACAAACATCCTCATCCTACTCAGCTAGGATGGTATGCTACTGAATAGGTGGGCGTGCTGCTATCTTCCCACCATATAAAAGTGGATCTTAGGGGTGAAACCATAAATTAGGACTCTTCATTCATAAGATCATATTCATGAATCAAAGATGCTGTCCTAGGTGTATTTTTTCAAATATGAATCCCGGAAGTTATCAAGGGGTACTGTGGTCATATGAGGATTTATATATATATAGAACAATGGGGTATTTAATCAAGAAGGAGAACCTAAGACTCAATCCAATATAATTTATGTAATATATAAACATTCAATAAATTTGTTGGAATAAAAATCCAAAAATAAGGTATTTGAGGTCTTCGTTAATAGATATGTTTCTCGCCCATACTAGAGACGGACTCCCTTTCCTGAGAGCCGCACTCAAGACACATTGAAATTGTTTATGTAAACCTATCAAAATCATTTTAAGGGGAAATTTCAATATAATCTCCCATGAAATGAACTTTATTTGATAACAATTCTCCATGAACCTACCCAAACTGGGGCTTGAGTCATAGCTACCCATGTACACCACTATAGGTCTGGGGGTTGTGACAAACATCATTGGCATAACTAACTTGGGGTGGCCATTGCAGCAGAACCAATACACAATCACCCAAAAAAACTAATTGAAAAATATTATAGGGAAGGATGAAAATATGAAACACAACTAAAAATAAACCAAACATGTATGAACCTCTAAATAGTGAAAAATTACAGTAGTGTAAACTAAAAAGTAAATTTGAAAAAATAAACACCTAACCAGAAATGTGTCCCATCCTAAGTGAATATTTGAAAAGTAAATAATTGAGAGATCCCATATCCTAAATCCCCTTCTAATTTCACCATACATGGTTCAATCTCCAACTATCCCTAATCTATTTTATAGTCACGATCAATCTTTCCATAATTTTTATATGAAATGACACGTGCAAGAAAATTCCATGTAGGGTGAGGGTAAAAATACCCAGTCAGAGGCCCCAAAAGATGATGAGTGTGTAGTAAGAGATAAAATAGAAGATAAAGAGTGATTATTAACAATGTACAATGAAAGAGTATATATCAATCCAAAAATGGGAGAAAGTTAGTTCATTCCAGAATAAGGGGAAATACACTATCTATATATCAAATACCTATCAAGACTTCACCACCTATAGATGGAGAGTATGCTCATCCAACCAGAAGTGGATTGAAACTGAAAACACGTGGAATACCTCATGTATCTTTAGATATCCATGAAAGGGAGTAAGAAAACCCAATGAGTGGGTATAGATAATTCATAAATAAATATGTTATGTTAAAGACGCACAAATGAGAGAGTTAGGGAACCTCCATCTAACAGCTCAACCACATATGAAAATCACCACCATTTCCAACTTTCCATCTATGATGGTCATCATAAAATATTTCTACCAAAAGAACACACATAATACGAACTAAATAAACTCACAATGATAATATCTTCTTTTAGTGGCACTGACTCGCCTGTTAGTTTTTAGGTTTCATCACTAAAACACATCGTATGGAAGAATGGGCCCCCCTTCCTCAAGAATACAATGTCGCATAAAATGATATATTATCATTGAGACACAGAGATGAGGTGTCAAAATTTTAGAAAAAGGACCCATGAATTTATACAACATGAGTTGAACATTATTGAAGTAACCGAGGAACTAAACTACCCAACCCCAATGGAGGGTAATCCTTAGGAATGTAAACATTGAACTCCATTTCCCAGACCTTCTAGAGGGTAATGCTCAAATAAGTCCTTCGGAAGCTAAACATACCATGACTTATAGAGGGCAATTCCTTGAATGTTCCCCATAGAACTCTACTTACCAACTATACTAGAGGTTAATTCCAATATTTATTATCAAGGAATTCAACTTCCCTGTCTTGGTAGAGGGTAATTCCTAGAAAAGGTCATTGAGGAACTCCACTACCTATTCTTACTAGTGGGTAGCATTGGGAAATCATTGGTGATACATAACTATTTATTTCAAAATTGTATTTCATCGTAGTGCATCCCAACACATAAAATTTCACATCATATACGAAAATCCACCATTGATATCAGCATCCCATTATATATAGGAAAACTCTTATAATAGGATACTCTTTAGCCGAAATATAAGTTCAAACTATCGATATATGGATGATCAATGTTTGTTCGGAAAATGTCAAGGGTTATAAAACATGTGAGGGGACCCACATCTTATGTAACCCCACATCACATCCTAAACGTGTCTCTGGTGATCACATGGGGTTCCAATCCATGTAGTAGTGCATGCCATGTCGGTGGATAACATGGTGTGTCCTGTCTATCTTGGAGTTGGGTTTTGTGTTGATGGTCATTTCTATGTAATTAGACCCCATTTTCATATATTTCATAACATGGTGTGTTGAGTCACATGAGATATCTTCATTGTTTTCTGGCCATGAGATCTGTCTCACAACTCATTCACGAAGAAAAGGATGTATATATCATTTTTATGAAACTTTACGTTGTAAAATCCTCATGTGTTTCAAAAGCCCAAACATCACCACTGGAAGAGACTACACAGTGTTGGTTATGTCATATACATGAAATGTAGTCATGATTTTAATAGAATTATTGATATGGAATTCAATCATAAAATATGTTCATTCCACCATAGATATCGCGCTGAATTGGCTTGAAATCACCATATCTTACAATGAATCATGCTATCTAGTCGTTTCTCACCACGAATCAAACACCACTCATAGTTATGGTTTCACTAATCATTCCTCATACTTTTGAACCTCCAACATTCTTAAATTAATCCTTAAATTGTCAAATCAAACATCCTTATACCACAATGATTCCCTATCTATGCTTCACTCACAAATTTGTTCCTATTTTATTGATCTTTAGTGTATTAGAAGGTCCAATCGAACTCAATACTAATATATATAGTTGAGTTTGGAATAAAGGGATCCAACTAGAGAATAATGTGAATAATGAGGGAAAAAAGAACCAAAAACAAAGGTTTAATCTGAATTTTCCAATAGTTATTGGACAAAGATCAACAATGATTGTACCTAGTTTAGAAAATCGAATAAGAAAATTGAAATTTGGTACATAGGATCACAAAAAGACCACAATAGGAAACATATTGAAGAAATAATAATGATCTACTCCATAATTAAATTTTAATGGTGGAAGATCTCATATAACAAGTCCTACCTCATTTTTAGAACAATCTTTGGTAGATAAAATGACTGATTATAATTTAATGTAAGACAATGCATTCATTGTGTCTTGATTTAATATGATTTGACGTTTCTTTAGGATGGAACCAAGTCCATTATTTTCTGGAAATGGAATATGGTAGGTTTTTATTGTCAATCACCATTAGTTTGTTCAAGGATTAAGCAATAAAGGTGGTTTTACATTTGAGTTTCAAAGCAGTATTGAAGGTGGTGCAGTTTCTATATGTTTTCCAGATATGGGAATTCAAAATTAGTATTTTTTTATACATTAGGGGTTTATTCATAATATTTAATGATAAGTTCATGGAATATGAAATAAAAAAAGTAATGGAACCACGTATCCTCGGACATAAACCGTATACCATGTTCTGATAACAGTTTGAGAATGATGAAGGATGCTATGAAAACCATACAGAAATGGTTCGTGGAATGGAAAATGGGTTTTTGTGAAGGATCACAGCTCACAGAAGGTGAAAACATCATTATAACATTTGTCATCCTAAAAAACAAGGCATAGTTTTTGAGAAACTCTAATGTGTGTCATTTGCAGAAATCAGCTGATGATTTGTGCTACTGTATAAGAAGAATGGTTGTACATGAACCATGTATAAGAAAAATATCATAGGAGAGGTATGATATGTGATTAAGTATGTTCTAAAAATTAGTATTTTTTAAATCTCAATTTATCATATTTTCATATTTATTTGTCTATAGAATGATAATTATTCCCGTTTTTAGAAAGTGGCTCTGAGATTAAAAAACTGAGAGGAATTCAGAGAAATATGGAAGTGGTTCATGGAAAGGAAACCTAACAAATACCATAATTAAAAATATAAATTGATTTATCTTATGTCCAATATAGTTCACAGAAGACACTTCACAGTGGAAGAAGGTTGGTTTTTAAAAATACATGTTTATGTAGAAGAGCCAGTACGTAGAGGAGAAACTCATTCTGAAGATTTCTTATAGTAACTGGAGAAGAGGCATAGGCAGTGTGCGGTGTGGAGATAGATTTGCAGAGTTGAGGTAGTAAAGAAGTATAGCCAATTAAAAGAACATAGTTTACTCAGGCAGAGCATGAAGTTGGATAAGGAGAGACATTTTTTAAGGGAGGATACTAAGCTTGTATGTGGTGCACAAGCAGTACACAGTGTAGTGTAGTATGCAGAGGAGGAAGTTTAGTTTGCAGAGGAGTATTTTTTGAGATATCATTACTCATAAAAGTGTAGTCCCTCTGTGGGTAAAACAAATCATCAATAGAGAATACATCTACATTGAAGGATTTATAATTTAATAACAATCCATTAATGTTACCATTAAGTAGATAAACTGAGTTTAGATTCTTCCTAATATAGTGAGAAAGTAGGATTAACTGTATGTGATCTGAGGTACATAGTGTGCTATCCCAAAAACATTGAAAAGGTAGTGTTCCTAGTAGAGAGTGATTGTGATACAAATTTTCACTCCACAAATTTTGAATATTAGTGGACTTTGGTTTGAATGAAAACATGTTTGCGTATGGTCTTTGGATATACCCCTTCAGGGTGAACCAAATAAAATTGATGTGTCTTTTCTTAGTATAAGATTTTTTGTTATCTTCTTCATCATAAGGGTTTAACATGTTCCTACTAATGTGGGGGGAAAACATCTGTTTATAATAAAAACTAGACACGCTAATGCATAATCCCCTCATAGATTGTTTCGGGGACCTTCAAGTGGTATCAAAGGGACTTTGATTGTGTTAAATCTTCCATCTATTTATATAATGGAGAATATAGTAAATTTCAGGGGAGTATCCCTCATTGATGAAAGACACATTTAGATCTGGGAGAACAGTATGATATATCATCTAAGATCTCAGAGCATTAATGTATGGTTTGGGACCACACACGGAATACAAATCAATCATCCAATAGGTATATCATTGACCGATACAGATAGGATACTTCATGGTGTAGGTGAAAAGGCATAGAATACCCTTATTAAAGCTCTTTCTAATCAGATATATAAAAATGTTATGATTTATGCATAAAAAATGTTTCTCTCAGATAAATTACATATCATATATTAAAGATACAACAATGTGAAGAAGGTGAAAAAACATGTTTTGAAAAACGAGTTCGATGATCTAGAAATTAATCAAGAAGAAAATGAAGATATGTTTTTTAATCGAATTACTGATGTCATTAGAGAAATGAAAGTTATTGGTGATGAAATCAAAGACATTGATATTGAAATGAAAATCCTAGGAAGTCCTCCACTTCTTTTTAATGAATGTGTATTAGCACATAAGGAATGAGATCACTCTAAATATTATGTGGATGATTGGATAAGTAGACTGGTGGATAATGAAATGAATGTCAAACCAAAATATGCAATGACTCATGTAATAAAGGAACTGTAATTCAAAGGCATGAATAAACTATGAATTTTAGGAGATTGTGTCAGTGAAGATAATGAGGATAAATAAATTCCTTCTCCCATAACAAAGAAATTCATTAAGAGATCAATGAAATTATAAGGCAGGTTACCTACGACTAGTTTTCGTTCTGGAAGATTTGGGCACATTGTCTCTCAGTTCTCAAGAATGTTTGATGATGAAATTAGTGAAACTAGAGACATTTATAAACCTCATAAAAGGACATTCAAAACAAGATACTACATTTATGAAATAAAATTACAATGAATGAAATTGTTTCTATGATGATGAAGATGATGAAAATGAATTCATTGAAAAGGAAGAATAATAATTTATGTCTGGAGACTATCCATGATGTATACATTTAAAGAAATATATACATTAAATTATAATGTAGGAGATAATCAATTTACAACAAATTTTGACCCACGTTTCAACTTAAGTGTTAATCAAAGAGATGTAATATGTGAAGAACAATTTCGGAAGAAACATAAGAATATGTTGATCAGCTTAATGCAAGAATTCAATGACTAATATAATTTCTGAGTTTATAATCATCAATCCTTGAGATCATAGAAAATATAGAGTAACTAAAACATATAATTGAAGAAAAGGTGAAGGTAATCAATGATTTTACCTCCAGATAGGAAGAGAAGTCCATGTATATCTAATGTATAGTGGAAGAATTTGTTACTCTGATGAGTAAAATTGAATATTAATTAATCGCAAAACAAACAACGAATAAAATAAAGTTAGGAAAATTCTTAGGTGATGAGTAACTGGATAGATATAGTCATGGTTCAAATGGAGTATAAAATATTTTTAATGACTATAGACCCACATACAAGGGTAATAGTGGAATCAGTTGTGATGCTGAAACATTGAGTAATGGCAGTAAAATGAGTCAAAATAAAGGCAAGATGAATATTGGAATGGTTGAAAAGTTTCCTGATGTTCTGAAGAAGAAACCCTTAATTCAAACTAAATTGAGAACTAAAAACTATGATAAAAAATCCTAAGATGATAGGCAGTCTAACTAACCTTTTAAGGAAACCCACATGGGATGGAATATAAGCGAAAATACATTCCCACATATGAAATTCCAATTATGTGAATATATAGGACACACCATGTTATACTATGAGGATTCATGGAGATACTTTAATTGGGAAGATATAGTAAGTAAAAAAAAGGATGATGAATTGATATATTAATTATTATAGATGAAATAAATTTTATGGTTATTGTTTTTAGTGTTCCAAATTTTGGAATAACTCTATTGATTATAGGTAGAGGAATTGTTACCACAATACGTAAAGAACTCAAATACAAGTCACTACTCTCCCACCAATTGGTGCTGCTCTTACAAATAAATTTTCACTACTAGAAGAAGAATATATCATTGAAGAACCTACGCACATGGTTGAGATATTTGAAATTAATTCTTATTCCTTCACTAAATAAAATATTTCATGTAAGGAAAAAAAGAAAATTAAAAAATACAACCTTGAAGAAGTAGCTCTCAAATCTACAAAAAAGTAGCAGCACTTGGATTATCGACAATGGATGCTCATCCAATATGATGGGAAATGCAGAACCACTAATAAATTTCATGAAAAAATTTGATAGAACTATTTGATTTTGTAATGATCGTTTATTGATTATTAAAGGATGTGGAAGTACTAAACTAGGCAATAGTGAGCATAATAAGAGTGATGTTATTTATGTGGATAGTTTGCATCATAATATCCTGAGTGTGAGACAAATCTATGACATAGGACATATAGTTCTATTCATCAAAAAGGGTTGAACTATAAAAGGAAGAACAAGGAACTCTATCATGAAGTGATGTATAATATATTGCAACTTATATCAGGTTGATAATAAAGAGTAAATTTGTTTCATGAAAATTGAAGAAAAGAACATTTTGTGGAACTATAGGTTGGGTCACATCAATCAACAAGACATGGAAAATATATCTAAAATGAATATTGTCATGGATATCCCAAATCTAAAATGTCAATGGGAGAAGACTTGTGATGTCGGTATGCGATGAATGTTGATGTGCAGTTCATGTCATCCAAATAAGAAAATAGAATTAATTCTTCTTGATCTCATTCAAAAATATCAATGTTGTATGATAAATATTTATTGAACATATGGATAATGGTATTTTTTGATTTTTTCAGATGGTTATATTAGAATTTCATGTGTGATGGTCATACATATGAAATGAAAAGTTCTTGATTGAATGAAAACATATCGAATAAAAGATAATAATGGTATTGGACAGGTAGTCAAAGTTCTTCAGTTTTACAATGGAGGGGAGTACACAACCATTTAATTTGAAAATAAACTACAAAAACATGGAATACGACTTCAAGTGGATATTTTCAGAACCCCACATTAAAATGAAGTTGTTGAGCATCGAAATCAATAGGTGAATTTTATGGCCCGAACAATGCTGATCGAGAGTCGTATCTCTTTCCATTACTGGAGAGTGGTTGTTCAAGATGAAGATTATATTCAAAAGAAAATGAGGCTTTGTATAGGGGAAAACAAGACACCCAATGAGTTATGGAATGGAAGGAATCCCAATTTGAAGTAATTTCATGTTTTTGAGGTCAATTATTTATTTGAATCAATGAGGGAAATCCATTAATGTATGGAAATGTTGTAGATAAAGGAAAATTACTCAAATATTCAATAAATAGAAACCCCTACAAATGATTCAATTAATATTTTGTAAATAATTTGTAAATCATTGATGTAATGATCATTGAAGATAAAACCATGAATGTCTTATGAATTTCATCTAATGACGTGGTTGATGATAAGGATGAATGTGGACATGGAACAGATTCAAAAATTGTAGTAGATGAATGCATGAAAAGAACTCAAAAACCACATCATGATGATGAAATGGAAGAAAAATCAAAATAGGAAACCATGAATTAAAAAAATTCTTATAAATACTCAATGATAAATTAAATTGAAAAAATTTATTGATACAACATCATTAGGGATTGGACTTCACCTAATAGAGAGATGGAGAATGAGGAATGATGAAAAATATTCAATCCTTTAATTTTTGGAACCGTCTATGACTAAAGAAGATGCAAAGTATGATTCATGGGTTAAGGTCGTCAAGGAAGAATCAGATCAGATCAACAATAACCATACTTGGGATCTATTTCGAGACCTGAATCCCACAATGTGATTGGTATAGACTATATTTTCAAAAATAAATTTGACATGCATGTAAATGATATCATAAATACAGAATTATGGTCTTTAAAGTCTATTCATAGATTAAAGGTGTTGATGTTGAAGAAACATTTGCTCTGGTGGCTAGAGTGTAGTCAATTAAACATATTATTACAATGTAAATTCAAATTGGATAAAAAGTGAATCAAATGGATGTCATGATAGAATTCATAGATTGTGTTATTGAAGACAAATTATATATTGAATAACCAATGGGATTTATTCTGGGAAATGATGAAATGATAGTTTTTATGTTAATGAATGATCTATATGTTTTGAAATATGCACCACAAGACTTGTACTATTGGCTGGATATTTTTCTGAAGAATATTGAAATTAAAAGAGGGGGAGTTGATCAAAATATTTATGTGAAGAATTAATAAAATTATTATTTCATGGTTTTTGTGTATATAGATGATATTATATTAAGTGGAAGTAGACAAGGATCGGTTTATGAATTTTATAAACACATTATATCATAATTTTAAATTTCTATAATTGGTAATATCCCTTAATTATTAGGGATGAAAGTGATTCAGAGGAAAGACTACATATTCACTCTTCTGGAAAATTATGCAAGAGATTTGTTGATGAAATTAAATATCCAGGATTCAAAACTAATGTGGACTCTAATTTCAGTTGTGATAAAGCTATAAAATCAGGACGATAAGAAATTTGTTGATCCCACAATGTACATGAGAAAAATTGTAATCTTATTATAATTGAGTGTAAAAAGACCATATATTGTCTTTGAAAAATTCATAGAGGCGAGATTTCGAAATAATATTAAGGAAAAACATATGGAAATAGTGAAAAGAATCATGAGGTACATTCAAGGTACTCACAATTATTGATTATACTTAACTACATAAAATTATAGTGCAATTTCATAATTATATAATGCTAATTTGTCTAGAGATGTTGTGGATAGAAAATGCACAAGTAGGGTATAATTATTCATTAGTAAGAAATTTGTGGGCTGGTAGAGTAAGAACCAGGAAAACACTTCTCTCTATACTACTGAAGCTAAATAAATCCCTACTACAATGGTGGGTTCTCAAATTATTTTTATGAAGAAATGACTAACTGGTAATGAGGATGAGGAAAAACTACCAATGTTTATTCACTGTGATAACAAGAGTGCGACTTATCTTACAAGGAATCATGTTAATAATTATAATTTGATACATATTGAAATAATATATCACTTCATCAAAGAAAATGTTGAATAAGGGATGATTAAAATTGATCCTTTTGGAACTGATAATCGTGTTGATGACATACTGATCAATTCATTCTCAACATATGTGTTCGAGAAGCATCATTTTAACCTTGGGTTTCAGTCACCTCCTCATGCTTGAAGAGGATACGAAGACCCCTCTCCCTTATTGATACAACTATTTTAATATATTTTTTAATTTATTGATGGTTTTTGGGGGATATACGATCCAAGGGGACTGTTCTTAAAGCAGTATAAGTAAAAATTTGATTCTTTGGGTCTATTGGAAATGGGGGATAATTGATTGGGGAGAAATTCAATGAAAATTCAATGTTTTTCTAGTTGGTTACATGTTACAATAATGGATAATTATGAGTTAAATACATGAGAACCTAATTCATGGTCCTATTATTTTCTACACTGATCTTTGGTCTTGTAGTCCTATAGTGTTGGATGTTTTTTTCTCACATATCTGGTTTTGACTGTGTATGTTGCTTCATTGAATTCATATGACGATTACTTACAAACCTATAGGGAGACATTTTTGGACCCAAGAATGTTCTTTTTAGTAAATATAGTATGGTTTTTGTTTGTTATCAATCCTCATTTTGATAATCAAAAATAGATAATGTAAGGAAATGACATAGCATGGGACACGAACTACTTACAATGTTTCAGTAATTGTTTGTGGAGGACCAAGGGCACTACATGGACCAAAACAAAATTGTTCATGGAAATGGAAATGGTTTGTGGTGAAGGAATATTGTTCGTGGTAGTAACTCATTATAAAGAAGGCATGTCATTCAAGATAATGAGGCATAGTTTTTTAGAAACAATTAAGGGTGTCGTTTGTAGAAATGGGGAAGTGATTTTTTTCGTCACGTACAACGAATATTGGTACATGGACTGTGTATACGAAATGGTTCATGAGGGATGTATGTTACGTGGTGAAGGCGATTCTACAATGAATATTTTCTAAATCATAATTTTGAGGATTTTTGGAATCTCTTTTCCAATATGTGGAGCACTAATAACTTCATTATAAAGTGCCTCAGAGTTAAAATATTTTGAATGGAATTCCGTGAAAAATGGATGTAGTTCGTTTAAAGAAAACCTAAAAAATACATTAACTAAAATTCTATATGGAATTAGGTAAAGTATAAAATAGTTTACAAAAATTGTACATTGACGATGAAGGCCAATTTGTAGGATGACATGTCTACATAAAACATCTAGTATGAAGAGAAGAAACGTGGTCTGAAGAATTCATGGAGTACATGGATAAGAAGCAGAGACACTCTCCAGAGTGGAGATCATGGAGTGGATGAAGTACATGGAGCAGGTTCTATTCACAGAAGCCATTTTACAAAGGTAGATCACAGAAGTAGTTTGTGAAGGGAGGATAATGAGAAGGTACACTGTGCAGATGTAGTACGTGGTAATGTGCATTATGCAGAGGAAGAAGGTTAGTTTGCAGAGGAGCAGTTCATGAAAAATAAGTACGTGAAAACATGAACATCATATTTGGGTAAAAATGGAACTTCAATCGAAAATACATCTATATTTTAGATTTCATGATTCAATTCTAATCCATTGATGTCCTATTCAATTCAAGAATGTTAGTTTAGCTTCTTCCCAACACATTGATCTAGGGGGCATCAATAGAAGTGATTAATTGGTTTTAGTGTCCAATCCCTAAATCCATTTAATGGCATAGTGTATGGAATAGAGGGACTATCCCAAACTTTTAAACTCCACCACAAGTGATGATTCGTGTAATTTTGTATGATTGAAAACCTTTTGGCATACAATTCTTAGACCTATCCCTTCATGGTGAACCAAGTAAAATATATGTTTCTTTGCTTTGCATGTTATTTTTTTCTATATTTCTCACCAGATCGGTTTAACAGTTTTCTACCAACGTGGAAACAATATCCTTCAATTTAAAGATAAGTTGACACCCTAATTCACCACTCCCCCCCCATTGTGTTACATGGTCCTTTAAGTGGTGTTAGAGGAAGGTTACATGTGTTAAATATTCCCTTCATTTTTACATTTGAGAATTTAGTAAATTTCAGTGGGGTACCCATCATTGATGGAATAAACATTCAGATCTATAAGAATAGGATGAGATCTCATATAATATATCTTGTACTAGATGTCATGTTTTCTACTGCACAAGGAATATAGGTCATTAATCCAATGTGGATATATATGACCGATACAGACATCGAGATGATTGATGTAGATTCCAGATCCTCAAAATCCCTCATTATAGCTCATTCTTATTAGATATATCTAAAAGTGATGAGTATTACATTAACAACATTTAGGTTGGAAAACAAGAGAACATATATGAAGGAAAAAACCAAGTAAAGGAGGTGAAACTCTATGTTTTTCACAATAGGTTGGATGATCGAAAAACGCCTCTAGATGAAAATGCATATTCAGTTTTTAATCACATTACTAATGTTTTAGGATAAATATGATGACTTGGTGATGAAATCAAAAAAATTATATTGTAAAAAAAATCCTCCGAAGGATTCCAACTCTTTACACTGAATAAGTGTCAGTATTTTAGGAAAGGGATCTCTCTAAAAATTCAATGGATTATCTAATGAGTTGTTAAGTTTCATAAGAAATGATAATAAAACCTAAAGATGAAAAATCATATTTAATCAAGGAAATGGAATTGAACCCAATTTTAAAACTAGAAATATTATGAGATAGTGTTGGTGAAGATAATTAGGGAAAAGAAATTATTACCCTCATTTTCAAGAAAAGAAGTGAACAGTTAAATTTGAAGGCATGTTACCTCTTCCTTGTCCTGATTGTGGAAGACTTTGGAATATTTCCTCTTGATGCCCAATAATGCCCACTAATGAAGAAAGTAAATCAAGAGAAATTCAGAAGCCTCATAAAATGTTATTCAAAATAAGAGACATCAAGTATTGAAATAAATTGAAATGAAAGTGTTAATTATTTGAAATAGAAGGTGATGACAATGAATCCTTTAAGGAATAAGAATCATAATTAATCATTGGAGACCATGCATCAAGGTTTTCTATAATTGAATAAAAATAACCATCCAAATATAATTATAGAGATAGTCGGTTTACCCAAAAAATTTGATCCCATATTTCAGAATAAGGATGCTTTTGTTATGATTGAGAATCCATGTAAGATATCCAATAAGTGAAAAAATATTGTGGATTAATGATCTGAATATATTTATATGCTTGACGCTATAATTTAATGATGTGAAGAATTTGTTAAAGTATAGTAATGAATCCCTGAGAGAATATAAAATAATGTTGAACTAAAACTAAGACCTGGGGATTAGGGAAATTTCATCAATGGTCTTACCTTCAGACTGAAAGATATTTCCATGACATTTGAAGTTCTAGGGGAAGAAATTGTTGGTCTGAGGAGTAATCTTAAAATTCAATCAATCTCAAAATAAACACAAAAGAAAATATTGTTTATAAAATAAATTGATGCCTCAATTGCTGGAGATAGATATGTCTTGTCCTAATAGAGGTGAAAAGACTATGAATGAAGAAATACTGATGTGAATGGGTAATAGCGGAATTTGTTGTGATTCTGAATCATTGAATGCTAGATATAAAATAATTCTAAATAAAGGAAAGATGTATGTTGGACAGGTTGAATGCTCAAATAAATTTCTGAATAAAAAATCACTTTATTCAAAGATAAGGATTAATTAAAACAATTCTCAAGGATACCTATATTATAGTCATCCAGAAACACCTCTTATGAAAATTTACAAGGGATGTAATATAATAGAAAGGAAATTCCCACTTATGAAATTCCAATTATATTTCTATCTAGGCCACCCCAAGTCATACTATGAATAGACATATAGATTCTTGATTGGGGAAGATCTAGGAAGTCATCAAAGGATATTGATTCATATCCACGTTTTTATAGAAGTATAAATTTCTGTGGATATTGTTTTCAATGTTCCTATTTAGGAAATAAAATTTTTGATTGTAGGAAGAGGAATGGGATCAAAAATTCGTAAAGAACACAGAAACAAGTCAACACTCACCAACTAGATAGTGTTACTCTTAGAAACATGGTTTATCTTCTAGAAGAAGAATATGAATATAATGAACCTACTCACGTGGTAGAGAGATTTGAAAGGTCATCTTTTTCCTTCAATCAATTTATTATTTTTTGGAATGAAAAGAATAAAATTAAAAAATACAACCTTTCATAAGTATATCTCAAAGATACCACGAATCGTAGCACATGGATTCATGGTATTGGATGCTCATTTTAAATGACAATAAATGCAAAAATATTAACTAATATTAAGAAAATGGTCGATGGAATAATAAGAATCACTAATTATGGTGCTTTGAATATCACGACAATAGATGTACTGAACTGGCCAATGGTGAGCTGAAGAAGACATATATTCATTATGTTGAGGGGTTGTGTCATAATCTCATGATTGTTATCCAACTCTGTGTCTAAGGACTTATGGTGACATTCAATCAAATGGGGAGTACTATAAAAGGATGAAAATGGAATTATATCACAATGGAATGTAGAAAAGATATAAACATATATCGGGTTGATAGTAAAACATACATTTGTTTCATGATAGTTGATGAAGAGAAAAACTAGTGTAATAAGTAGTCGGGTAACATCATTCACCAAGATATGGAAAATATATCTAAAATGAAGATTTTCATAGATATACCAAATCTAAAATGCGAACGGGTGAATACTTGTGATGCGGTTATGTGAGGAAAGTTGGTGTGCACTTATTATCGTCCAAAGAAGAAAAAACATCAAATCTCTTGATCTTATTCATATAGATGTATGTGGAATGAAAAATGATCTTGGAACATATAGAGCAAGGTACTTCATCCTTTTCATTGATGATCATTGTAGAATGTATTTTTTGATGTTATAGATTTGAAATGATAGGTGCTAGATTACATGAAAACTTATTTCTGAATAGCCAAGGATGATATTGGATGGACAGTCAAGGTTCTTCGATCTAATAATATAGGGGAGTACACATTCATTTAATTTTAAAATTACCTATAGAAACATATAATAAGACATCAGGTGATTTTTATTATAACCCCACAGCAAAATAGAGTGGTAGAGCACTAAAATCGATGTGTGAATAGTATGACCAGAACTATGAGGATTGAAAGTCATATCACTATCAATTACTGGAATGAGAATATTCAAGAAGAAGTTTATATTCAATATCGAAAAAGTCTTTATATATTGGAAACCAGTACACCCTATGATTTATGGTATATAATTAATTCCTCGTTGAATTATTTTTGTGATTTTTGAAGTAAAATCATTATCTGAAATAATGAATGTAATTAAGGCAAGTATTCTGATGCTACAGATGAATGAATCTTCCTCATTTATTAATTGAATAGAAAAGACAAAAAAATGATTGAATAAATGTCTTGGAATTTTTTTCTAAATAGGTGGTGTGAATATCATTGAATATAAACCCATTAATGTTTCAATAAATTCATCTAATGGTGTGGTTGATAATGAGCAATAATGTGGACACGGAATAGATTCAAACACAGAATTATAAGAAGGCATGAAAAATCTCAAAAATAAAATAATATTATTAGCTATGATGATGAATTAGAAGAGGAAACCATAGCCGGAGCCAATTATTTTGAAATCCAAATGAGAAATCAAGGAGAAGAAATTGATCGATCCGACAACATTGTGGATTGACCTAAACCCATCAAAATAATGAGAATGTTACATAATGCTATATACACATTCTTTCAATTGTGAAAACCTCCTCTTTTGAAGAAGCTATAAATTATGAATCATAGGTTAAGACCATGAATGTATAATTGGATCAGATTAAGAATAACAAAACATGTGATCTAGTAAAGAGACCCAAAACCCAAAATGTGATGTGTAAGAAGTGTATTTTTAAAAATAAATTTGACATGAATGGAAATAAGATTACAAATAAAGTACAGTTGGAGTGTAAGGTCTATTCACAGATTGAAGGAGATGATTTTGAAGAAAAATTTTCTCTTGTGGATAGATTGAAGTAAATCATATTATTACTTACAATGGGAATTCAGATAGGGTACAAATTTTATCAAATGGAAGTCATGATAGCTTTAAAAAATGGTTTTATTGAATAAGATGACTATATTTAACAATCAATGGTCTTTCATCTATGTAATGATGAAATGAATGATTTATGATTAAAAAAGTATATATATGGTATGAAACAGGAACAATAGTCTTGGAACAATAAGCTAGATTCTTATCTGAAGAAGCTCCAATTTAAAATAGATGGAGTGGATCACAATCATTATGGGAGGAAATCTCAAAAATATCAGTTGATAGTCTGGTGTATGTAGATGATATTATATTTGGAGGATGCTGACAAGGACCAGTGGATGAATTTTCCAATCACATGGAATCAGAATTGAAATGTCTATGATTGGTGAACTCACATATTTTTTAGGGATTCAAGTGGTTTAGAGGAAAGAATACACATTTATTTCTCAGGAAATGTATGCAAGATAGTTAATGAAGAAATTCAAAATATATGATTCCAAAACTATGTCAACTCCAATGTGATTGGGAGAAAACAATTAATTTAAAATGATGTCACATATCTAGATCCCCCATTGTATTAGAGAATAATTGGAAGCTCATTATGCATGACTTTGACATGACTTGAAGTTGTGTTTTCAATATGCTTAACAGATCACTTTGGAAGTAATCCTTAGGATGAACATATTAAAATAGTGAAAAGATTCATAAGGTACATTTATGTTACTCATAACTATGAATTATACTTTTCTTCATGAAAATTTAATGATCATTCCACATTTTATGATGGTGACTAGGTTGGAGATGGGATGGATAAAAAATTCACAAGTGGTGGAGTAGTATTAATTATAATGAAATCTGTGGGATGGTTGAGTAAGAAATAGAAAAGCACTACCCTCAGTACTGATGATGCTAAATATATCTCTTCTATAAAGTATTTCCCTCAAATGCTTGGGATAGGGAAAAAACTAACTGATATTGGTGATGTGGATAAAAATATAATGCTGATTCATTATGATAATTAATGTTTGATTATCTTATGAAGAATCATATTTAGAATTATGGTATGAACCACATTGAAATAATATAGTGCTTTATCAAGGAAATGTTAAACAAGGGATGATTAAAATGGGTAATTTTTTATCTGATGATCAAGAGGATGATGTACTGACCAATCAATTTCTATCACATGTGTTTGTTAAGCATCAGTTTAACCGTGGTGTTCAGCCACCTCCTCGTTCCTAAATAGGTTATGAAGATCCCCTCACCATAGTTTTTCTAACTATTTTAATATATTTTATTATGTATTTTATGTTTATGGGGGAGATACAATCTATGAGGAGTGTTTATAAACCATTACAAGTCAATATTTTATTCTTTGGGTTTAATTCCAATGGGGGAGAATGAAGAGTGGAGAAATTAAATTATAATGCAATGTTGTCTTAGTTGGTAACATGTTACAATAGGGTAAAATGATGAGTCATAAGACCTAAGAACCCAATTCAGTCAACTCTTTTTTTCTACATCGAGTTTTGGTCACATAGACTTATATTGTCAGATTATTTGTTTCTCACGTATCTATTTTCGACTTTTTTCAGGTGCTTCATTGAATTTATCTATTGATTGCTAACAAAAAAATAGGGGGATATTATTGGAACCAAGGATATTCGTTACTATAAATGGAGTTTGGTTTTTGTTTTTTTGTCATTCTTTATTAGGTTGATCTAGTATTTTACAAGAAATGTGGTTTTTCATTTGAGGATTAAAGTAGTTTTGAAACAATAATCTATTCTTCATAGTATGAATGAGAAACCAAATATAAAATGAAATCATAAAATTAACAGAACCACATATCATGGGACATGAACCACATACCTTGTTCTTGGAATAGATTTTGGGAGACAATGTGTGCTAAACGGACCAGACAATAATGGTTCACAGAATGTAAAATTATTTGTGGTGAATGCATGTAGTTCATGGGAGGTGAATAATTTAAGGGATGGTGTGTTGTTTGAAAAAATGAGGTGGATTTTTTGAGAAACCTCAAGGGGTGTCATTTGAGGAAATTAGTTGGTTATTTTTGCAGCCTTATAGGGAGAATAGTGGTATGAAGACCATGTATGGGAAATGGATCCCGAGAGATGTGCGGTATATGGTTTTGGCTGTTCTGCAATAAAGATTTGTTAAATATTAGTTTAGTATAATAATCAGATATATTTTTCTATATTAGGAGAAAGAATCCATTTTTTAATAAGTGGCCATGAGATTATAAACAAAATAACAATTTCGATAAATTTGGATGTAGTTTGCAAAAAGAAAACCTCACAAAGACATTAATTTAAAAACTAATAAGAATTCGGTGAAGTCCAGAATAATTCACATAAGAAAATACATATAGGAGGACATATAGTTTTTAAGGAGACATGTCCTCATACGAGAGAAAGTATGCAGAGGAGGAACACAATCCATGGATTTTATGAAGTACATAATGAGAAAGTGGATACAGATTGTAAAGTGGAGACTGTTTGAAGAATAAATGTAGTACATAGAGTAGTGGTAGTTCATGGAAGGCGGATTAAAGAGGTAGAACACAAGGGAGGATCATATAGGTGTTTTGAAAAGGTAGGATACTGAGAAGGTTCCTTGGTGCACACATAGTAACTGATGTAGTGCAGTATGCGAAGGAAGTAGGTCAGTTCGTGGAGGAGTTGTTCGTGAACTATCAATACATGGAAAATTGAAATTTATCCATGTGTAAAAACTGAAGATCCTCACAGTATCTATATACAATTGATAATTTATTATTTAATACCAATCCATTGAATTGACCTTCTTGTCAGTATACTATGGTCCGATTCTTTTCAATGTATTGAGCAAGAGGGAGTTCACGGAAGTTATCTGAGGGGTGCATTGCACTATTTCTATAACCATTTAAAGGTAGTGTACTAGGTATAGAGTTAGTGTGGTATAATATCATACTATAAAAATAGTAAATATTAGTAGAATTTGGTACATCTGAAAACCAATTATCATATTCTCCTTGGACATAGCCCTTTGTGGTGAACCAGTAAAATTGTTGTGTCTTTTCTTTTCATGCGATTACTTGTTTTCTACACATTCCCATCAGATAGGTTTAACAGGTTTATACCAAAATAAAAACATCATCCTTTAGTTTTAAAGAATCCTTTGACACCCTAATTCACCCCTTCCCTCTCAAGGTTTTCTGGGTTCCTTCAATTCATTGTTCTCTAATGGTTTCATCAACGGAGGAAGGAAAGAGCTTCAATAGAATCCTGAAAATTGTGAGGCCAACCTTGGAAGAAAAACAATAATTGTATATTTATAATATTTTATTATTGTCTTATTAAATTAATTAAATTAATTTAATAATTAAATAAATTCACCTTACATTTTTCCAATGAAAGAGTGTTCTGAAAGCCTCCCACCAACAAATTATTTGTCAGGCTTATGGAAAAAACAATGTTCTGGACTCATCCATAGTCTCATATTTCTGATCCAATCAAATGTTTAATTTTTATAAAAATTTATATATGAAGATTAATTCACATAATAATAAATATATTAATATTTCTGTAAAATTAATAATTGGTGCACCAGGCCACGAAATCAATCCCTTTATTTTGGAATATCTCTTAAAATATATATAAAAATATTTCAAAACCTTATAAGGAAAAATGGGTGTCAACAATTTAATTATATCTCTCAATTTAATCATGTAATTTTTACCACATTTAATTATTAGATACAATTTTATAACTATTCAAATAATTTTTTGATAAAAATTAATGATATCACATTATGGATTTGGTAGTCTCTACCTATGTACAAGTGGCGTTTTCACTTTTTATTGGATAAAATGAATGAAAAGTAAATAATAATTAACTATCACGGAAATATAATAATATCATATATGTCTTATATATTCATCCAACCTATCCTTATAACCATAAATGGGAATCAGTGATGAAAAATTACTACATGTCTTCATGGAGTTGGTAGTCTATCAGTATGCATGGGTGTTCTTTTATTTTTACATAAGTTAGAAAGTTGGTGGATAACGATTCATAGATCAAAATAATAAAAATTAAATATATTTAAGGAAATAAATTAATTATTTTATAATAGACACCATATATTTGTAGGAGTTAAAAAATAAATAACATTGATAGTACTTGGTTAATATTTTTACTTCATAGTTGTTAAATCCCTCTTTTCATACACTTTAATGGTTGAAAGGAATAGATTTTAGAAATTTGAAAAGATGTAAGATGTTTGGATGGAATTTAGGAAACTATTAGGGTAGGTATTGACCTGGATAGAAGGCTCAAACACTTTGAATAATGGAGAAGAGGATGTTCAATTTTTTATGTGAAGGAAGGGGAACCCTTAGAATTACCTAAAGTATTAAGTGAAGAAAAATTAATTTTTATTCTCACATGGAACCAAAAAACTATGTTTAGAATATACGATCAGTATGAGTTAAAATCCTATCGTATAATAAAATGTAGACATTATTATGTGATGTTTTTTTCTTTTCACTTAGTTTACCCCCCCCCCCCAACCTACCCCATTAACCCTTTTAAAAGATACAATGACATCAATGGTTTTTACTCATTACGGTGCCTAAAAATTACATTAAATAGTAAATTTTATCATAAGTGGAAAATAAATTATAATATTGACAATATCCCACTATCATGGAAAATATAATATTTTTATAAATATTAAAACATGTAAGAAAATATTATTTAACATATAATATCATTAAATACATTTTTTTGGTGAATTTAAAAAGATTGACTACAAATCTGAAAATATATATATAGAATTTTTATAAAATAAAATAAGAAAATAAATTTTATTTTACATTTTTCCTAAAAATTTCTATATGAACAAAAAGTATCTAAATTGTATTGCATTTAATATTTTAAGAAATATATTTTTTCTATTACATGAAAAATACTATATCTGAAAGGGCCTATAGGATAATACCCCTTCCCTTTGAGTGGATGACGTGTCAGATGTTCCAAAATAATGATAATGGAGGTTTAATGGAATTTAGGTAATAAAATATCAGTTATATATGATTTTGCGATGTGGAGCCTTAGGCTATTCATATGTCTAGTCAATGAAGCGTATTGGGACTCGATACAACATATGGTCCTATGAATAGGGAATTTGAAGCCACTGTGATTTTTGGCATGGATACATCATGGTGAGGGTATTTTTCATTGGGAATTCCCCATGGTGGAGTGTTACATCATCGAGAATGACAACTGTGGAAAAGGGGTCTGGGGAGGTTCTGCCAATTCTGGGTGTAGATACATCATGAGAAATAGGGTGTTCCATTTTACACTTCCATTTATAAAGGGATCTGCATCATGGTGGATTCAAAAACACCACAGTTCCATCATGGTTATACATGATCTATTCCATTTGAGCTTATATTTACCCCGGATACACCTTTGATCAGGAAGGCTATAATGTGGCCTCTTACATTATTCTATACCATTAATCATATAAAATAATTCAAAAATGTAGTCTTGGAGCATACATTGTAATCTTAAGTATTTATTTTTTCCTATAAATAACTAATTCCCCATTTAATCCAACCATTTTACCATGTTTCTCTCTCAATCTCTAGACACTAGAAATATTTTCTAATAGGATCTTAATCCCTTTTCAATAAGAATTAATCCTATGATTTCTAAGCAAATTTTATAGTGATATAGGAATATATATCTTTTTTTTAGTGTGGTTTCTCCTCTGTTAGGTCGTTCTTCCGACCATTTCCGTTTTTTCATGTTATCGATAAAAATATCTAGCATTCTAATTTATTTTCTTGTGTTTTTTTTCAATGCATTCATATCATGAAATCTATGTTAAATTGTAATTTCCTTGTATGAGTGTTATCATAGATCCTCATGTTGTTATTCAATTATATTCAATGAACAATGAAGCTTTTGATGCAAGGGATTTATTAATTATATTTTATTTGCATCAAAATGAATGTTTATCAGGGTTTATCTACTTCGGTTTTAGTGTAATTAAATATAAAGAGGATTAAAATTGATTAATGAAAGAATTTATTTTCATTTAGAAATTTAAGGTTATTATCTTCCACCATGTTAATAATTATCTTCATATTTTTCTGAATAATGTTTTATATATGTTATTGTATCTCTAAAAAGGTTTTTATTTTTGGTTTATAATTAACAAATTGATTAAATTTGTTATGACCCTAAATATGGTAATAATTTTGTGGTTGGATAAAAAATTAATGAAGATTCTTTCCAATGAATCCTTAAATTCCTATAATATGATAAAGTTTGAATGAATTGTTAATGTATGTTTAGTTTTATTTGTTCTTATATATGTTATGGGAAATGCATAATGAATATGAAGATAGAATTCATGTTAGTGATGATATCAAAAAAATTTATAAATGAGAATTTTTATTAATCAGTGTTTGTTAAAGATACATAATGATTAAAAGAATATTTAAGTTATTTTATAGCTAATTATAGTTGATTCATTAAGATAAACAAATTTTTATACAGTGATAATTTAATTTTATAATTATATATTCAATAAAAATGGTTTTTATAAAGATAAATGTTTGGGGTTGGTCGGGAAAAAATTATTGTAGATGATGAATTCCTTTTTTAATGTTAGTGTGATCCCACTTTAATTTGAATTACGAATGACTAAATTTTAGGGACTAGTTTCCTTGGTGAGTATGTAGTTTTTTTCTTCCATATATATATATATATATATATTTCTCTCTTTGTATGTGTGAATTACAATATTATGTGATGTGATCTTGGGATGGTTGATGAGATGTTGGTGGGGAGTCTTTGATTTTTGGTAGCAGTTACATCGCTAATTTTGAGATGCATGGTGATATGCATGATGGTGTTAAGGATGGCACTGTAGATGATGGAATTTAATGATGTGGGTGTTTTATATTATTTTCATCAATATGAGATACATTATTTTGAATAAATATTTTTAAATGTGTGATGGATGGGTTTCTTATTTTTCTGCACTCTTTTCCTCACTAATTAAGGTAGTCAAATGTACTTGGTTGCATCCCCATTCGTGGTAGGTAATCATATTTCCTAGAGTTCATGGAACATTGGAATGGTGAAAGTATAAGCTATTTTTTACCCATGTGTTTTGTTCTTAGTAGAATAAAATTTTAATACTCTTGATAGACTATGGACTATGTTGGATTATGCTTAAAGGGATTTGACCTCACTTTGATGGTTAATGAAATGTAATTCATAATTATATTAATTAATGGAAAATGGATTAATAAATTTATTGTAAAATACTAAAAAAGATGAAATTTAATGTAGGATTCAAAAAGTATTGTATGATTATATGATATCTATTCCCAATTTGTAGAAGATATTTATTTGAGGGATGTTATATATAGTTGGTCCTTTGTATAGGTTATTCCCATAGTATGGTTATGAGCTGTATTAAATCCTATATTTCTTTTTGTGATCACATATGGCACCCAACCCATATTAGGTAGGGTTCCATACACCTAGTGGATACTAGGATCGTTTACTCATGACATATAGGATGGAAATAAATGGATAGATGAATAAGCCTTTAATACCACTATCATTTATTGGTAGTATTATGTTCTACGATGCATGATGGATAGCATTAACATATATTAAAATAGATGCATGAAATTGATTGGGGTTATTACAAACTCATATTTTAGGAGACAATGTATCCAATGGAATATTATAGGTATTATATGTATGGGGTTTGATGGTATGAGGTACATAATCAACGTATGATATGTGATGGGTTGATGTATTATATAGTAATATAATACAGGATATATGAGACCTGGTAGAACCCAGAAAATACTATGTTACTATATGAAGAAGTTGAATTAATTATAGTGATGAGATAATTCACATGGTACATGTTATCACAACTACATTAGGTTTTTTCATTCTTTATTAATTTTGATAGAGATGGATCAAAACGTGTGGTGTTGGGGAAAAGTTGAAAACCAGTTGGGAAGTACTAACGAGGTACCATTTTGGTTTAATTATTATAATATATGATACTTTTAAAGAAATTTGTTATGAGATAGCCATGGAGAGGCTGAGATAATAATAAACTTGATTATGTGATTAGTTTTTTTCACTTACTATTCACTATAATTTAGTATGATTTCTTTATATTTTGGTTGATAGGATCATGGTAGGATCCTATGGGGTATACAACTTTTATTCAAACATTGTGTGCATAAACTATTTTCAAGTTAGTATTAGGCAGTTGAAGATCTATCTAGATGTTACTAATTCAAGTGTTTTTTGGATATTTTTGGGCTTCAGGTTAACTGCCAATTTTATCTTTTGGTATATGTAGTTCATTTTCAGTTATATAAGTTTTTATTCCATTATGTGTTTTCTCTTAAGATATCTTTTATCTTATGTGAATGATTTGATTAGTGTTTTGTCTTATCCCTATCATATTCATGTTTATATTATAGGTTAATTACTCTTATCTCAATGTATGATATACCCTCAGTCCTTTTAAAAAAACCCATATCTAGTTTTAGGTGTGATTTAGGTTGTAAAATCCTCATTCTCTCATTTTCATCTAGAGAGTTGTACCTTTTTTTGGAGAGTGTCATGATATTGTTGATGTTACCTAATCCATCAAGATTATTATTACAACACTAAATATTAAATATAAATTACCATGATAAAAATATTCACTCATATTTCAAATAACCATTTATGAACGAACCTAAAATATTTCAATCCATACTAAAATATTTTATAGATATTAAAATAACAAGAGTGAAATTTGTAATTATTATTTACATTAAAAAATTTATGGTCATTATTAATGAAAAAATGAATAAAATGACTAAAAAAATAAATAAAATATGATTATCTTATAAATAAAATTTTATAATGATATAAAGGTGTGTGGTATTGAGATATCTATGCTTTTTTCCATAGTTTTAACCATCATTTACATGAATTTTCTTTATTGAGGTGACAAATATTTACCTTGGTTACTATTTGAAATGAAAAGAAACAAAAAATTTCCAATATATAGTAACTAAACCACATATTAAAAATATGGAATGAATATTTCCAAAATAAATTCATTACTTTGGTGTAAATAAATTTTATAAAAAAGATCAAAAAATCCAATGAAAACTAATTTTAGAACATATGTGTTTTTAATAATAATATTTTATAAATTCATATCCCATTAATAAAAAACCCATAATATTAATGTCGAAATATTTTCTATAGATATATAATATAAAAATTATTGTACTCTAATCAGTCACCAACTATTATTGATTTAATTTATTATTTTATTAACATTGTGCACATAAAATAGTTTTTTTATAAGAAAATATTCTTTTCAATTTATGTTTTTTTATAATTTGAAAAAAGTTGAATTTATTTTATTATGTGTAATATTTAATATTTAATATTTTTTTAGGACTATTTATATCATATAATCCAACATATTTGTTATAAATATTATATATTAACAATATATTTGTATAAAATGCATCGTTTAAACTAGTTGTTTCACGTCATGCAATCTGTAATGACCCAACATTTCTCAAAAGTGCAACTCATTTTAATTCAGTTTAATTATTTAATTCAGTCGTTTTAGTTTTACCTAGTGGTGTCATGGATGAAAGAAGGGTTATTGAGGATTTTTCATATCTTGAAGCCTTATAATTAGGAGAAGTAGACTAGGATATATAGTTATGAAAAACTATGGTGCCTGAGACACATGGTCTCCTAAACCAGGCAAGCACTTTTGAAGGGAGTAGGGGGGAAAAGTATTTGTATAAAGCTATAATATCATAGGCGTGCAACTTTATGGCTTGTAGACAGTTTGGAAAAACCATGTTCCCAAACAATGAACAATAATTTTTTTGGGCGAAATTACAATTTATCACTTAAACAAATTAAATACCTCACCCCACCTCCTTCTCTCATTTTCATTGGATGAACTCCTCTCCCACTCACGTTGAATTATACCATGTAATGTCATAATTACATTCGTAGTACCTCCACTAAATCTATATATCAAATGTCGATAGTCATGTTGTATTTACATCGATATGATGTAGAATCATATTTCCTCTTATCCCAGTTTATCTTCAAAAATTGCTGCAATTTTTCATGATCTCATTCACCCAATTTTCTTGAAATTTTATAACATATATGTTTTATTTTGATCTAAATAAAATGTGATACTGATATTGTATTTTGATTAATCTAAAACCCTATGTTAGGTTGTGTAGTTGTTTTCCCTAAATGTTGATTTGAGTTAATAGCTACATTGTTGCTCTGTTTTCCATCCATTATCACCCATAGAATTAAACTGCATTATTTCTTTATAAATTAATTTAAATACGTTTTTATACTGTCATGAACACCTTAAAATGATAATAGTATGTAAACCTCATTCATTGAAACCCATTTGGGTGTGCTAGGATAATTTCTCTCTTTAATAAAGACGATTAATAGAGGGAAAATATCCAATGCGTTAGGCGGGGAATCAAAATGGATTTTCCCTCTTGTATATAGTTGATTAATGGAAATAAACACCATATAATGGTTCAGATTAAACGTAAATTTGGTTTCCCTACTTAATTAGTCAAATTGATCATTTATAATTGATTTTTATGGGTTAAAAGAACATGGCTAATGCAATGTGATCATAAAATAGAAATTATATGACATTTGATGAACATGGTTATATTGGGTGATGATGGTTATGATGCGTATGAGATGATTCCTCAACATAATAATAATATTATTTTTATACCATTTGTATTGGATATGGAACAATGGTTAATAAACTTGTTGTTCATGGTGTTACACTCTCCCTTACAATGGCTATTGAGAATGACATCTCTCACCGTGGTACTTATATCCGGGCTATGTGAATGATGTCCCACATTCCTCCTCATTATTTTTTGTGAATGAAATCTCACACCACCATTATTTAGTGTATATCATGATGTCTCACATTCACTATGTGATTCATGGAATGCACCCTTTATTATAGACTATAGCTTATTAAATAGGTTAAGGATGCCTAAGATTTTCCATCAGTCTACAAAACACCTATTATTCAGGTATATCGTATTTATATTCAAACAAACATAGTGAATATAGGTGGATAAAATATGTATATATATATATTACTACAAACTATATGGTTACAGATCAAAATCTTATCTCAACTTATATCGAAGTAGGTAGAACCTTCCAAGTTTCGTATTGGAACCTAAAATGGGTAGTTATTATATATTTCTATATTTTATTTTTACATATACATATACAATGTTTATTCTATTTACATAAGATGTGTTATTTCTAGACACTATTTGTGGTGTTCTATTGGGATTATATCATACACCGTACTTTGTTCACCTATGTTACCCATATATATTACTTTTCTACAGGTATGGATAAGGGAAATGTTTCTATTATTGATGATTTCTTAATTTTACACAGAACCTAGAACAAGGGAGAATAGGGCTGATCATATGCTCATGATTCTAGTGGTACATCATTTTTTACATTTTTTATTTTTATATAGCAAGTTTTATATCACTACAAATAAAATTATAAATATTTGAAACACATTATAGAAAAAGAGATAATCATGATGTTCAACCACATATGGATAAAAATAATCCATAAAATTGATATTAAAGTCTACCAAAATCAATATCCATAAATTATTTATAGGATATAGGTGTTATAAGAGTTCTTGTTTTATCCATTATTAGATATTCAAACTCATAGGGTTGATTGTACCAAAATTGTATATACTTATTTAGGATGATATTCCCATTGTTGATGTACCCTATCTGAATTAGGTCATGCATGTCAATCTAGGTGAATATCTCCACATTTATAGTCACAATTAGTGACATCCCCATCATTTTAGCCACTTCCTCTTCAGTATAATTGAATAACAGAACCTTCTCGACCAATTGTTCTTCCAATCTCAAAATCATGTCCAAGGGTTGTTCACACAGACCACCTGATTTATGTTGGAACATGGACTCGCTATCTGTCTTCAAGTATTATTGATTTTTTGCTGATTTAGTCTCCAAATGAGGTGTTAAAAAGGAGTAATCCTTCTTACCATTTCACCTATTTTTACTCCTATTATTTTTAGGGATTCATTCTTCACCAACATAAAAACTGGCACCATTTTTTGAGCTCCTTCACACTGACCCTGGCTGTATAGAACATGTATATTTTTTCAATGATCAATCCTTCCACTAACAGGCATTCAAATATAATTCTCAATTGAATTTAGGTCTGATTCATCGAGATATAACCTAGTTAATTTTTAAGTGTAGTTTCATTATCCACATCTAGTGATGTCCCCTGCCTTTCCTTTAGTAATGAACCGCTTCCAGAAAGTAAAAACTCATCATAAGAAGCAGTAGTAACAACATCCTCACCACTAACCATCAATACCACAATAGTATTACTAACATTCATTTCGATTTCTCCCCAAGAAACATCATTTTTTAAAAAATACATCACACAGTCTTTCTCTTTTATTATAGTTATGTAAATTTCTATTGAAAGGACATGTGTGGTCATTTCTAAACCTATTAAAGACATTTAAGACCTTTGGGTTATCCTGAAACACCACATCTGATTTATCCATAACAACATCTAACATACTCAAATTATAATCCTTTCCATCATTTAGAACGAACACATCAAAAACCACAGTTGACACATTTTAATCCATTGAGACACTGGCATGTCGATCCTCCTCCACATACCCCTACTTCTTCAATAATGAAGGAAACAATGTCTGAGGAATGACTAGGTATTTTTGTAAAATTTTGAAGACATCGGTCAATAGAGGGTTAATGCCCCAAAATATTCATTCCATACCCACTATAATATATTATGAAAAAACATTCTCAACACGAACCTTAGATTCCTTGCCACAGTCGTTGCACATATTCATTGTGGGAAACTGAGACCTATATCAAAAATAACCCATCAAGAGGCTCAATCGCTATTAGAAAGAACAGAACACGGTCCATGATTCATAGACTACACATTATTCGCATTAGTACTTCCCACCAATAGAAATCAAAACATAAATAAATAGATCTCTTGATACATCAATTTCAACATAAACATGCAGGTTCACACCATGATAATGAGACATGGTTCCAAGCTTCATAGCTTTCAAGGTATTACTCTTGTATCCTATACATTAGTGTCTACATTAATTGATACATACACATCACACACTTTTATGTAAATGTAAATTATTTAAATTCTGGGCCTCGAGATAGAATAATTATCTGGAATGATGAAACTCAACACGCCATTGTGTATTCGAATAGGGAGTGTTATCCATTGTAATTATTTTCTATTGAGATAGGGAGATATAACATTGTGTGGAATCTTTTTCTTCATGACTTGATATGGTTTTATGTAATAATCGAGATGGGATGATTGGTTCCTTATGGATCCCATATAAAATCATATCATCATAGGGTGGCCTTTACATATTGAGGCAGTGGAGATATATCCACATGGGAGAGTGGTACATCTATGCTATGTGAGAAAGAAATGTGAAACAGGGGCTCAATAGGGTGATCGCTCTAATTTACAGGCTATTCATGGATGATCATGGGTTACAACCTGATGTTTTACCACCTATGGTCGATCAATTCAGGGATTTATTTCCTAAAAACTTTTCCAATCTACCTCTAATGAAAGAGGTATTATAATCCAATGAGATAATTCCAAGAGTGACACATGTGAACATTTATCATTATAACATGGTACTTATGTATATTAGGGAGCTCAAAAAATAGATGGAGAAACTATTGGTTTAAGCCTTTATACTCTATAATACATATACTTTGGGTTCACCATTCCTTTTTTCAATATGTTATATGGTACTCATAGGCTATTAATAGATTACTAACATTTAAACTAGCTTAATGTAAAGAACTTGTATCTACTTCCCTGAGTAGGCGACCTCCTATTTATTCATTAAAGGCATTAAGTGTTTTAAAAATTTTATTTAATGTCGGGATAACATAATGTATGTGGACGATATCCAAAAAAAACTCTCACGGCCTTATAGAGAAGGTATGGTCTTTAAAAGTAATAGGTAATTCTGTTCTGACCCATTAATTTGGTATTAGTTTTTATGGATCTAAAAAAGTAGGATTTCCACCTCTATATATTTATTCATGATAGGATTTATAGATGAAATATAATTGTATTATTGTTTTAAAGAACCACTCCAAAATCATGATATCATGCTCAATAAACTGAGAGAGCACATTTATGATATTATGCTCATAAAAGGACTCTTTTGGATCAACAAAATCAACATTCTGGTTCATACCATCTTATAGTTAAGAGTATTTGTAGACCCAAAAAAAGTGAGAGATATAGTTTTTTTAATAGTATCCCAAGAAAGTATTTGATATTCATAGTTTATTAAGGTATTTTGGATTTTTTAAACACATTATCTTGGATTTATTATTCCTTACAACGAATCATAAAGGATTGATAAAAAAGAATCTGAAATATGTATAGACAGATGCTTTTGATGAATATTTTCATGAGTTGATGGGAAGATTTTTATTTTCACTGATCATGATTCTTATAGATATACGAATGATCTATATTGTTTACTCTGACTCATCATGTATTATGATGGCTAATTTTTTATGTAGGACTAGTGGTTCATAGTGTATGGGTCTCATTAGTTAAGGCCTCATGAATGGAATTACCTAAAAAGAAACCCTAAGCAAGCTCTTACACTTAATTATTTATGTAGTTAGAGACAAAAATTACATGGAAATAATTTTTTGGTATTCACTAATTATAAAATCCTCAAGAATATATTTACCTAGCATGATTTCAATTTGAGAAAACATATATGAGTTGAGTATTTATAGTATTTAATTTTCATGTTTTACTACATTAATAGAAAAGGAAATGTTGTAGATGATTATATTAACCAAAATACTCATACATAGGCGGTTTAATAGGATACTGGTGAGTTGCATCTTATTTCATTTTTTTCATATACACATGATGATGCTGTAAAAGATCGTGGGAAGACAATCATGTCACCTTTTGCAGTGACCAATTAAATTTTGAAAAAAGTGAGAACGTGTCAGCTATCTTATACAGAATGAATTGTCTTAAGGGAAATAATATCTAATGACAAATTATCTTTTTGTATAACCATTGGTAATGGTGGGAACCTATTACTTCATGTGACTATTTGTGTCCAATAAGTCCTCATAGAAAAGCTGATGTTGGAATTGCATGCCTCAACATTGGAATTACATCCTGGTGTTACCATGACGTATCGAGAAATACATCCCTATTATTGGTTTCCTAATATGAAATTGTATAAATATTATTTTATCACACAATGTACAACCTTTCAATTGGTTAAGGAAAAACATCAGTGACTATTAATACTTTTACAACCATTATGCATTTCAATGTGGAAAGGGTATGATGTTTCTAGGAATTTTAATATTGGTTTACCCAGACCACCTCATGGAAATGATACAATATGGGTTTTAATTGATCATTTGATAAAGGTAACACAATTATTAGCAATTTGGGAAATCATTTTTTCATATGATTTTTAGAGGCTATATGTCATGGTGGAGGACATATTCCTTAAAGGAGCTCCATGATCAATATTATCAGACAGGGATTCTCAACTTACATCTCAGTTTGGGTATATATTTTAGAATGATGTGTCTACATAGGTTCATTTGAAAATGAATTATCACCCTTATCATGACAAATAGACATAGAATATGATTCAGGTGTTAGAGGAAATTATTTTTTCTTTTTATAATTGTCTTCAAATATTCTTTAGGGAATCACAAACACCTCATGGAGTTCTCTTACAATAATAGATTTCAGACTAACTTTCATATGGTTATATTCGAATCCATATATGGTAGGTCTTTCTAATCACTTCTGTGCATGTTATAGGTAGTAGAGGTAGCTCTTCTTAGACCATTTCTCATTTGGAACAATATAGATAAGGTCTAGTTGGTCAGAAATCCCATTAAAAATTACAATTTTAGATAACACATATTTTCTAATATAAATCGATGAACACTTGATTTTGTTGTTATAGATTGGGTTTTCATGAACATTTCACCCATGTTGAGACATCGACAAATTCAAATATTTGGTAATGTTTTTCCTCCATTCATTGGAGACATTGAGGTTTGAAAAAGAATATAACCTATAGCTTATGAGATATCACATCTTTAGAAATATAAATCTATGCATGATGCCATCCATGTATCTCGGATTCCATAATATTATCTATACCTATCAGACATTTTTCTTCATAATGAGGTTGAGTAAGATATTGATGCTTCCATCGAGGAGTATCTTACGCGTCTTGTGGAGCAGAGCTTGAGGACACTCTAAGGCATATCAACACCTTTATCATGGGTTATATAGTATCACAATCATGTTCATGATGAGGCATGGTATCGGGTAGCAGATATAGGATAAGTGTGGCCAGATATTTTCATCGGTGATACCTCTTTACCCTTAGAAGGACTACTAAGGGACTAGTTTAATTAAAGAGACGAGGTGGTAATGTCCAGGTTTTTTCTCAAAGGGTTTGATCATTTCCATTCAAATAAAATTCATTAATTTGGCCCATATAATGTTACCTAATATATTCACAGTGGTCACAAGGGTTTCTAAGTCATGTTAAGATCCTATATGTTCTCAAATTGTGGAATCAAAATGTGGTGCAATGTTATGAGATACCATACAACCCAACCTGCATGGTCTCTTAAACAATGCATGTTACATTAAATGTGAGATGACACTAAATGGTTTGTCTGCATCTGTTTAATCCCTCTCACACCCTCATGAATGTTAAATTTAATTTTGGGATATTGAAATTCACATAACATTCACATAGTTTAGAAAACTATTCACATATCACCTTTGGGGTCCATCCTTTGAAAATGGATTTAGCATAGTTTGTGAACTATTTATTTCCAAACAATTAATCCAAACTATTAACCCCCATTTTTTTGAGATATTAATTTTTTTACCACAAATGAAATAAACACCTCACCCCCTACATTTTCTCTCAATTTTAATGTATGTATAATTTACCATCTCATGTTTATAATTCCTATGAAATAACCTAGGGGTGATCATAGAACCTCTGTTTATACTATAAATCAAGAGTCATTAGTCATATTGGATCAACATAGATAATATATACAATGCATTAATTTATATCTCATTTTACCTTACCATATCTTATTTTATTGTTTTGAGTGCTCATTATCACTCTCTTATGGACATTTGAATATTACTATGTTTTATTCTGATCAACATTAATTCATCAAAAAAAACATTGGATAATGAGTCATATACAACACAAAGGTAGGTGGTCTAGTTGTTTCCCAAAAATTAAAGTTTATTTAATAGATTCACCATTGATCCTCACACTGTCTATTTTCATACAATGCCTTAAAATAAATTTAGTCATGGTAAATGACGTATATAATGTTGTTTTCCCTTTTTGGACTCTTTCTAAAGATTATAAGAGGCCAACATCATTCTATTCCACCTGTTTTAGTGTGTTGGAATAATTTACCAAATAAATATAACTGGTTAGTGTATCTAACACCACATAAGTGTTAATCCTTTCTTGAAAATGTATTTCATATCTTGTATATAATTCTTCTATTGAGCAGAACATGTTCTTTTTTGAAAAATACTCTGAATTTGTTTTCCATGCTTAATTAATAAAATCAATTTTTAAATGTAATGGAAGTGGGAGGAAGGATATGCCTCATGTTATGTAATTATGAAATTTGAATTGTATGACATCATATTCCCTTGTTTATATAAAGGAATGATGACTATGATTCTTAAGTGGTGATCCCCCAAGTAATTATTTTTATGATGATGCCATTGATGATGGCTGTGGAATGATGGTTAAAGGACTTTTTGAACATGGTGTTTTACTAACCTTTATATCAGTTTTTGGGTATGACATCTCTTTCTATTATACTTATATCTAAGCGATGGGTATAATGTTCCACATTACTCTATTTTGGGTGTTGGTCATGACATCTCACCCCATCTATATCTACTGTTGAGACTGATGTATCATGTTCACTATAAGATTCATGGCATATACCCTTTACTAGAGAATATAGATCATTAAACATGTTCTGGACACATGGTTTTTACTCCATGCATAGTTAGCACCTACTATCTAGGAATATTCCTACTTAAATGAACACATACATCATTCATATAGTTGGATATAAAATATAATTATATTATATTATTACTACTATATATTTGGTTACTGATCAGACAATTATCCCCGCATATTCTGATGTAGGTATAGCTATCCAGGTGTCCTGTAGGAAGTCGAGTTGGCTTGGTTTTATTGATTAATCCTTGTTATTATTATATATAAAAGTACATTTCTGTTATTTTTTACTCATGATGGATTATTTATGGACACCGTTGATGGTGGCATACTAGGATTTTATCTAACTCCCTACCCAATATACCTCTAGTACCTGAATATATTAATTTTATGTAGGTATGGATAATGCAATGTGCCATGTTATTTATGTATGATTCATTTTACTTATATAATAGAGAATATGATTAAAGCACTGAGCATATGATTGTGGTTCTAGTGGGTTAGCCTTTTCCCATTTTTGTATAACATGTTATATATGCATGTCCCATGTTTCCTCTTTTTGTATATAAAATTTCTAACACATAATTGTGTATGAAAAAAATTTGGTCTTTTGAAATTACTATAGTTTATCGGTTATTCATGTCTCTTAAAATTTTCATTATTGTATAATTCCCACTATTCTACACTATGTTACAAAATGTTTCTTTAATGGCAGGCTACCAGTCAAGTGGTTATATTGTAGGTTTATATATATATTTTTATTGACTACATACATATTATATCTGTTGTACCACTCTGATATGAGGTTATATTTTACCCATTGTTCCACCATTAAACCTCACTTCTACTCATAAATATCTAACATACATGGAGGTGCTCGTGAGGCCATGTGAATGACTGACCTGGGGCACTGGTTGAGTAGATCATGTTTCGGGAAGTTATAAAAGTTATCAATGAAATAAAATTTACTTAAAGAAAATAAATGTTAAAATCTATAGTTATTACATTTTATTGAAATAAACATTGATGAAAGATATATTAAATCTCTTTTTGGATAGAATTAAAAAACTTAGAGGTATAAAAGAACATACTTATTTCACTATATGAAGAATAAAAATAGATGTTCTATTAATTTCAGAATATTAAAATAGAATAAAATATGAAAAATATAATTTGGAAATTATTATTTATAATACTTATTTATAATTTATAAGATTACTTCTTGGAAAAATTTATAAGAACTAACTGGAAGTTGACCAAAAAATTATAAAATAATATATGACATAATATACTGTTAATGTATTCATAAGATAATAATATATAGTCAAGGAGGAATGAATTTAAATCAATGAAAGTATATTGATTCATGAAAACCCGTAAATTAGATACATTATTTCTTAAACACACAATGACAACGAAAATTATTATATTTTATTATTTTAATCTATTTATTTAAAATTTTGTATTTATTTGAATTAATATTGATCAACTATATTAGGTTATGAAACATTTATTATATATTATTAATAAATATCATACATTTGTTTTTTATTGTCTCACTTTTTATATACTTTCATTGGTATAGTGTTCAAGGATACTTCATTATTTTAATGATTTTAATTGATTCAATATAGAAAATGGATAATTATTCATCATGACTTTCCAAACAAAATTAGTTTTGTAGTTTAGTTGTATATTTTTCACATTACTCATTATTAAAACATGTTTTCTAATATTCAAATTTATCGTTATAACATACATTTTACCTTTGAAATATATTATATTAAAAATAATATAATTGAACTTATCACCTCATTTTCATATAGTAATTTAAAATATTAATTTAATATTGTGACATCAAATTGTATAAAGTGACAAAAATTATTTTTTACAAAAATTATTATACAAAAAAATTGGAAACAATTTTTTTTTAAAAATATATATTATGTCATCAATTTTAATTAAAAATGAGTAATCATTCCATGGGATAAAAAATATTTTTTGTAAATATTAAAAAATAATTTCATTTAAATAATTATTATATATTATAGACTTATAAAAAATATAAAATGTTTAAAAATATTCCTAATAATAAAACGAATAATATATTTTTAAATGAAATTACTCTCAAAATTAATATATATATATATATATATATATTTCAAAATTATAAATTCAAAACCCCTCATTTCATATCCATAAGCCCTATGGGTGTGATATGAAATTGTGACAGATGTAGTTGGTAATTAAACTTTCATTGATCTCATAATGTATTCCACAAACAAGATCATCTCTAAGAAACAATTTATCCCAATCCATACATATTAATTCTCTCCATAATCAAGGTAAAGGTAAAATAATAAATATGAAACTTCCATCACAAACTCAATAAAATTGGTCTCATATGGATGTCATTTTTCATATTGTTTCACAGCTTATCAGTTTATATTTAAATTTTATAATGTGATTAATTCAATTTATTCTTACCATGACAATGGATAAACTTGTTTGAGGGTCATAAAATTATCATATTACCATTCTAAATTCATAACAATTTTGATATATGTTACATAAAAATCATCCATATTATATTAATCCTAATAATTTCAAATATATTTTAACATTTTTTCATTATATTCTTGGTTACACTAAATTGTAATATATTTTAGGGATCCCTAAATGATTAATATATATTTCTTTAAGTTTTAAATTTATACATATTTATATTTTTCATATTCAATATAATTTTTCATATAAATTTATTATAATATAATAATATTTATTTAATATTTTAATATGTAATAATGGCTTTTTTTCTTAACTCCAAATTTCATGTAATACAAGTTATTCAGTGCTTAGGAATTAGAAAAGAAACATTCATGATAGGTTTTAGGTATTACATTCTATACTGAAAAAAATTTCACCCTTGGTATTTAATTACAAAAATTAAAATTTATTTCTATATTTTTCTAATTATATATTCATATATGCATGTCACTTCCCAATATGTAGATATCATCATAAATCTCTGAAAACTTTAGTGACATAATTTCCTAGTATTTTATCTTTATGATAAATTATTTACATAATTTCTCTACATTAATTCTATTATTTAATTGTTTTACATCCACTTGTTTATTAGTTTATATATATTGAATCAACAATATTGTACTGATGAAACTGAAAAAGAAACACAAACCCATAATTTATAGTCTCTAAAACCGATACAACATGTGTACCAAGATGAATAAAAATGTGTACCATAAAACAAACATGGTTAATCTACATTACCTCAACCATAACCTTTATAAAACCCCCTAAAATAATAGAATGATTCCAAGGATGTTCAATACACATGTCCATATAAACATCCAAATGTTTGGGATGTTTTCTCCTTCCCATAATCATTTTTCAGTATCTATCAAGGAAATGGAATATCGAGGTGGGTGATTAATAATGGTAGAATTAGTAGAATAGTGGGACAATTTTGATAATATCTCAATGGCTTTGAACTTGATTATATTAGCCTTTGGTAAGATCTAAAAGAATCCATGAAATTACTCATGAAAAATATATATAATGTGTTACACTTCACTTATAACTATTTGTAACCAAAAAATTGATCATGTCTGATTAATCATAAAAACTATTTCATCCATTCCCCCATATAATTATTTGTATAATTTATATATGGTTAGTGATATTTTTAAGAGAAATATTCCTAAATTTTAAAGATAGATGTCTCATAACCATGACCAATCGTAAATATTCATATGAATATTATAATTTTATTATACACAAAATAATACTTGATGTCTCACCTAAATAACAAATAATGATTTGATTAAGAATTTATAACATCATATATATATATATTAAATAAAATTTAAATCCAAAAAATATACAATATGCCTTTTATAACACAGTCTCCACTAAATATTGAATACTCATATCTTACACTATGATATAGCCTAAAATACATTATCTGTATATCTTACTCTTGTCATAACTCCATTAATTACCCAAATTTATCTAATAATATTAAAATATGTACCTTTTCACTATATATTATATTATATATAAAAAATTTTCAATCCATATCCAAATATAATTTTTGATATCTTCCAAAATTATATAAAAAATAATTGTTTTCTCATTATTATTCACATAACAAGGAATAAAATCGTAAATATTAATCAAAAAAAATAGTTTTTTAATTTTTATAATAAATTTATAGTGATTTATAAATTAAAAAAATGAAATCCTAAAAAATAGAACCCAAATATTTGGCCCCAAAATCCCTTTTATGAATGAAAACTAACATAACTTGTCATATTAAAATCGTAAGATAATAGTACCTTATTTTAATGCATCAATATGACTAAATATACAAAATGATCATGTTTGATTTCCATCCAACACATGCATTGTGATACTTTTTTCCATTAAATGTATCTTATATAATATTTTATTTTCATATAACTTCTTTTTCTAGGAAATATAACAACCACATACATGGATTATATCAATCAAATATTGTAATTCATATTTCATTGACACTTTAAAAATAAACAAACTAGAATGATTGATAAATCCTATGACACTAACACTTAGAGATAAACATGTCACATGACCTTAATCCTCTATATGATAGCATAAAATTAAAATTATCTTCGAATTATTACATTCTCACGTATTCTATCTCAATATTGGTCCTATAATTCAGAATCTTCTTATGAGAGGAAGGATTCTAACTTTATTAAACTCTTCACATGATTTAATCAGAAACCTACAAAACCACACAATGATTAACTCATTTAAATTAACAATATAAGATAAGTATCGATATATTAAGGTTCATATTCTAGGTATCTCATATATCATAGGATATTTATGCAATACTTATATGAATCTTAAACAATATTAAAACAAAATAGTGTATGAAAGTCCATGCATTATTCATCATGGGACAACTAGAGGAAATAATGCTTATCTTCTCACTTGGAGATAATTTTTGTCATGATATGTAATGTTATACATGATACCCTTAACTTTTAATTAATTACTATGAATATATAGTGTCAAATTTTTAGAAAAAACTCAATTATAGAAATTGAGTGTTTATTTATCATTTCACATCTTGCATTATATGATTAAAACATGAATGAATAACAAAAAGGAGATTATTTAATAAGACATGGTCCATTGGTTTTTATTCAAATACAGCTATTATAAATATATTTACCATACCATAAATATGTTGTAGTCTCATATCTCACATGAAATACTATAATAGTTCATTATATACACTAAAGTCTTTCATATATTGAATTCATAACGTCTCTACATAATTAACTAATCTCCAATTTTATTATTAGAGAGTAAAATATGCTTACTCAAAACATATATTGGATAAAATATATAAAGAAATCTAATCTTAATAATGGTGAACAATGAGAATCATATTCTATTTTTTAACTTGTAATAATTTCTTCAATCTATTTTACATCACAACAGCATATTAAATTCAGTTAATTTTTTTAATCATAAAAATACACAAGATTTTATCATACGATAGATACATTTTATTGAGAAATATTTTTATCTAAATGTTTCTATTTATATTATTTCAACTTAACTAAAAAATAGTAAACTCTTTTCCCATATAATAGGACATTTATTTCAAATTTCAATTTGTATAATCCACTATTTGATAACATTATAGATTCTCTAATCCAAAATATACTATAACTATCATTCTTTCTTCTATATCATTTAATATATTAAAGCAATATATAAAAACTAATTTTTGTTTTGGATGTATAATAATTTCATTTACATCATGAAATTTAAACAAATAAAAAATTACCAATTATAATTATACTTCTATTCTAAATATTTAAAAAAAATTGCTAAAAAATACATCATTAATTAAAGTATGATTTTGATTATTGTCAGATATCATCCCACACAAATTGAACTAAATATTATATTAATAGATAATTTTTGACAAAACTAATTTTATCTATATCTTCAATTGGAACCAATTTATATAGGTATATACAATAAAATCATGTGTATGAAACTAATTATATTTTATTCATTACCAAAAAACCATTATCTTTTAATATATATTATCATATTTATGATACATAGAAAAATATAAAAATTTATATTTCATTATTATTAAATTATTTAAGGAAATTATTATGATATTGAAACCCTTTTTTATTTACATGAATGAATACAATATAATTTTTTAAAAACGCTTTAATAAATTTTTACATTTAATGTGTGATCATGAAAATCCTTATCTCTGAACTTCATTAATTCTTGAAAAGTACACATATAATTATGACTTTCTAAAAAATTTAATTAATTGCATTAATTTTTAAATACTTCTTTGGGATAAAAATAATTTTATTAGATTCTAGGAGAATCATCATTAGACTCTCAAATAGAAATTTTATTGTTTTTCTTTAAAATTTATCCCAATTTTACTATTAATGTAACACTATATAATTGAACTTTAATTTGGTACTATGTTATCTTAAAAATATTTTAATTTTTGGGGAAAAGTTAATTTAAATCAATTATATTTAAATTCATAATAAACTATTATAAAAATTAGGGAATTTATTATAAAATGATGTATAAAACCACATGAAGAACTAATATTGAACCTCTCTTATCCAAGTCTATGAGATGCCTAATAATTCTAAGCATATTATGGGATAATTGTTTTTCTTTATGCAATAATCGAAAAAATAATTCTATTTGAACCCCAACCATTTTAGGCATAATATGATTTCTATATATCCAAATAATATTTTCTACAATTTCCACTACTTATATATTATGAATCATATTCTATATCTTAGGCTCCATTGAATAAATCAGGATACTAGATACGTCTAATGAAAAGTTCATACAATTATTATAAGTATTAATACAATTCCTTCAATAGATTCTCAATTTAAATAGCGATGAATATATTTTATTAACACATAGAATTTTCTTTTCCATCTTAGGAATGGTTCAAAAATTTTTATACTTTTCATGAATGGTTTCTCTTTAAAATTACTCTATACCTAGGATACATCTCCAAGTTATGCTTAATAATGATGATTAAATTTATCTAAAATAAATTGATTTATCAAATGTGTATCATATTATATATAAATATAATAAAGTCTCTTAAAATGTTCTACTATATATATTATAAAAAATAACTCATTTAAATCAAATAATTTATTGCGATAAGATCAATAATTCATCTTTATTCTTTATTTAGAAATTCATAACATTTTTCATGACAATTTATTCTTTATTATTATGTCAATAAAATATTATATGACACTGGGAGTGTATAGTGTGTATCTATTTATCTTAAACTATCGTATTGATTCAGTCATCTCTATTTTTCATAACATCCTAGTGGTTTGGTTTTTTAGATAAGTATAACAGAAAGTCACCCCATAAATGAGAACATAATGGTTATGGTTATTGATAAAATGTTTACCTCATATAAGATAATATATGGGCTCCTAGTTGTCAAGGACACTGATAAGAAATGATCGTGATACGGGTGTGTTATTTTTAAAATGGAATATACCATATATATTAGCTAAAACTAGTTTTATTATAATTCCGAATTATCAATTATATTCACTCCACATGTCTTCCAAATTTTAATAATTTAGATTTCAACCCCAATTCTATCCATAATATCAATATCGTTATTTCAAATTGATTAGTAAATCCTTAAATAAATAATATCTTAGTCCAATTATCGGAATTAAAATAAAAAATATTTTCCAAAACAAAAATTCATCTAAATAATAATGTACACAAATCTCTTTCCAATAAATGAATATAATCGAATGAAACATATAATCCACTCTTGAATAATCATGGGGAAGCATGTTTCCAAACTAAAATAATAACAATAGATTATCAACCATCCCATTAATGATTATTTAAATTGTATTAACCTCTTCCCAATATTATTTACCCACAAGTTTAATCAATTAATATATAATTCTAAACCCCATTATGAATTTTTTATTATTTAATTTTTCATTCAGGCCAAAAACATTGTATAATCCATAGTCAATATAGAAAAACACTAAATAAATAATCATACCTATCATTAAACTCCTTTAATGTGTCTATGAAAATTAATATACATTGTTTAAAACTCCAAACGAAATCATAAATTTATAATAATATAAAATTTATATTTTTAAATAAACCTTGGAAAAATAAAAAATAAATAAAATTTACAAAAAATTTAAACATGCGATCAAAATTTATGAAAAATTAAAAAAATAATTCATTGTAAACATAATAAAATTTATACATTGTATATAGACATATCATAACTAAATAAACATAATAATTTCATTGTTTTTCCCTAAAATTAAATCCAATATATAATCGTCTGATATAGAATATCTAAATATATGTTATTTAAAATAAAAAAATTATTTGAAATCTACGATTTAAATATTTTAGCTATCTAACGTATCCCATGTCTAGTATTATATGTAAATGGATTAATTAATTGAGGGAAAAACATTTGATAGAGTTTTTAACAATTATTAATTAAATCCTTTTAATTTTAACACATCAAATTAAAAATTCAAAAAAATATATAAATTAACAAAAAAATAAATTATGTTTAGATTTATATTTTAATTTATAAACACCATTTAAATTAGCTTATAATTTGAATATAAAAAAATTATATCAAAATTATAATTCTTTCCACATACAACAATATTTATTAAAATATAAAAAATAATTAATATATATATTTGTATATCAAATGTTTCATTATAATTTATTAATGATATATGTATCATTCTATTATTTTATAACATATAGACAATTTTTGAAATAAATTGATACACCAAAAATACAATTTTCTATAGATTATTAGCATTTTATAAATAATATTATTCAATTTATAATTGAAAAACTAGAAAATCTAAATTTAATTACACATCATATGTATATATATATTCATTTACCCATATGAAATAAAAAACTAATTTATTTGTTTTTCATCCTCAATCTATAGAAAAGGAAAAAATTATAAATATATGTTGACTATGATCTCCAAAATATATTATAATTGGTCTATTTTTTGAGATTGGAGGTTTACACATGCAATAAAATTTAGAGTGGTTCTAAGATGGATAATTTTTTTGAATATTAATTATTTATAAGATAAATAATATATATAATGTTTCATGTGTGAATTCTTATATCTATTAAATTCATAATTGAATGGAATGTTGGACTCTACAGTTTAGTCTAGAATGGGCAGTTTTACATTGGAGGTATAAAAACATATTTTGTGTTCTAGGTCCATGGTTAGGTCCCTTTATAAGTATTTAAATTATTTTTCATTTTTTTCCATGTCCCTATAGAACAATCTATTCATACATTATGAGTGAATATGAGAATCCCCATATTTATGTTCTACTGTTGAATGTATAATGGGGGATTGGGTAGTGGATCACCATATATGAATGTCGATTAGAGCTAGATAAAGACATAGATGTGATGGATCACAGATCATTGGAATGTGAACCATGAAAATTTATTTTTTTATCATGCATATGGAATATTTATTTATATTTTCACATCATACTAATTAATTTTAAATTAATATATATTTAATGATTTTGACTACTACTATATACAAGATTTTCAATAGAGGTGTGATTTTTATTCAATCCAACAATTTTAACTATTATATAGAGACTTCCAGTCTATAATTCATGATCAAATGTAATTTAGTGATAGAACACATGAGTTGTATTTATATTGGGATACTAATGTATATTCTAATGAACAAACATCATATATTATTTATGAAAACTATATGTTAGTGAATTGGTTACACAACTTTGTGTGAGACACAATAAACGACTAGATAATATGAATGAGGTGAATGGAGTGTAGTAAGTCATTCTCTATAAATCTATATTGCATTTAATTATATTGGACAAAGAACACATGATTTTATTATGATTCAAAAACCATAAGGATGATAGAACATATTTAATAGTTTGAGGAATTATTACTATAGATCTCAAAGATTCATGTTGAGTATGAACCTTGGATTACATAGTATGTTGGCTAATAATAACATTGTGTTCATTGAGAATACTTGACGTGACGATGCAAGTATATTCCCATAGTGATGATATTCATGTAAATATTGTGTGCGCCATAGTGATTTCTAGTTACATTCCAGTCAATGGGGGTATGGTTTCCTTCTATCCAATAAATTCAAATTGGGAATGTGAATTGTTTATTTTGAGAATTATTCAACATAGATCCCATTTTTTTATCGTCTATACTCAAAATGGCCATATGATAGATTTTATTCTAATAAATATCAATCATACATACTTTTTAACTATGATAGGATCAAGGTAATGATCTGAAAAAATCAATGGATGGTTAATACCATATATTCATTCAGATACTATAGAATGTGACTGATATATGTTTCTTGGAGTACGGTATACTTCTATAATTATTTTTCAGTCATGGATAATTAGAGATATCATAGTAGATTATTTATGAATATAGATATTTTGTGTAGTCTTGGGATGTTCCATTAATATTAGGGGAAATTGTGATGGTACATATAGATTAACATGGGGTTATAGGTTATTCTATTATTTCCATTCAACAAAATATTAGTTTTAATGTATATGGTGTGTGTAAGAGGATATGTATTATCATGTCCACTCACATTATGCAATAGTTTTTTTGTCCAACAATCATTTCAGATGGAATATTCTATCTCTCCATTACATATCTTCACATATGTGTCAGTTAGAGATGGGAAGTAGTGATTTAAATCTATTCACAATGGTAATTTCAATGGATCCTCAATTTAGAAGATAATAAGAATTGTGTGGTAATGTCTTGGGATCATTTATTATATCTTGAATCACATTTTTCTATGGTTTTGAGTAAAACCATTCATCCATTTATTTATTAGTCCCACCAAGAAATGTTAGGGGTGGACCTCTTTGATGAATTGTTACATAACCCCTCCTTTATCATCTAGGTAATCCAATATGTTCGTAGAGTCAATACAACCACATTGATATCATTTATTTTTTTTCAATATTTAGTTAATAGTTTCTTACATCAACATTCATGGTATGATTTTTCCTTTACATGGATTGTGACAGTTATCCCACGTATCAATCATTACCTTTGTCAAAGGAAAGAGTTTTTTATAGCGTTCAATATTTTCCATCACTTATTTACAAACACCAATGAGGAAATAGTACCCTAATACGATTTTTAATGTTTTTTATGATTACAATGGTATTCAATCTCAAGGATATGTTATATTATTCAAGATATGTTGTGTATATGGTGCTCAAAGATTCAATTTTGGTATGTTTCACTATTATATTTAGGTAATGTGGATAGGGAAGATAATTTTTTTCATTCATCTACAGATTAAAATATATTGAGGTTAGAAGACCCCATTTTGGTTCTAGAATTGTTGAATTGGTCTATTTTTCACCCTTGAAGGAGAAGGAACCGAAATCCCCTAGGGAACATGGTGTAGTTATCCCATCAGCAGATTCAATGAATCATGTTTCTATTATGCATCTTTTTTGGTATTTGTGTGGTATATTTGATAAGATTATTATTGTTGGAAACCATGTTTGAGATATTTAGTTGAACATTATTGGGAATGAGACTTTTTCCTTGCATAATGATACATCAACGAGTCTATCTTGTTACTCAACATGTTGGGATGGAGGTATAGTGGGTCCATTCAATGTTCCACATGATTCTATTTGAATCCCCTTATTATAGGATCTTATTTACTATATTAATCATGTAAAATGAGTTTATTTCTTATGTGGACTCCATTATGAAAATTAATTGAGTTATATTAATCAATATTTTGGATGAGAAAGGAGGTAATGTTTTCCCCCTTTAGTTTCTACTATATTTTTGGATTTCAAGATTCGTATACCATGTATAAAGTAAAGGTATTATTATAATGAACTTTTTGAAATTTCGTCAGTGTGTGTATTAAGAGGTAAATCTACATAATCATCTAGTGATTTTTTTAAGTTTTTTATTCAGTTGTGTGGTTGTACAGTTTGGAACATTCATGTGTCTTGAGAAACAACATAATAATCTTTGATGATTTTGGGACATCACACTATTTATTTTTTTACTCACTCATCCAGGATTAGGGAAACATTCTTCAGCAAACCAACAGGGCTCGAGCCATGACTCCCTAATCCAAACTCCATAGGCTAGGAGATGGCGTCTAGAACCAAGTTGGATATAAAAAAAGGGATCCATTATCCTAAGGTGAATATATGCATTCACCCACATACACCTCCACAAAAAAGTGAAAAATTATATAAAACTAAAAATAAAATCATGCATACATCTATCCTAATCTAGATTACTGCATATTTAAAAATGGTAAAACTATATACCCACCAATATAAAACTACAAAAGAATTAATCCTAATTTATAAGAGGGGATCACTATCAAATTCATGCACCAGAAAGATCCCTAACCAAACACTGATAAACACCATGGATGATATTTCTATATATGCTCAAGCTCTTTTAGGTCTGATTTGGAATCTGTAGATTTTCATGCAGTCGACACAAGACATAGAACCTAAGAGAAAGGCCCATTTATTTTTATTATAAAGATACTAAATAGGTACCCAAAGTAACCGAATGAAAAGCGAGAAACTTAAAGGAAACAATCCTCTGAAACTAGAAAGAGGGAAACAGAACAACAGAGAAAATCCATCTCAATACCATACAAAACTAAACATGACTAGCCATCCAATAACATATGTTTTGACATCCAATAAAAGAAAACACCTCAAGGAAACCTATTAGTACTCCCAAAAATAAATATCTCAAGGAACAAGACTTCTGAGGTTTTAACCTCATTTCCAATGACCTGTTCCTACTAGATGATAAAAAGAAAAACATGACCAAGAGAACACACTCCATAATAGCTATCATCCCAGAGGACACTGGTCCAAGAGATACAATCCATCATGTAAAACCCATACATCCTTGATAGAATGTCCATGAGAAACCAATCAGTTGTCCATGACAAGTTAATGTCTCAACACCGCTATATAAATGGGCTCACATATAAGTGATCATGCTCATCAGATCTCACCACTATGAACATCATGATAGAACTCAGTGGATATTCATTCTCATATAGGGGATCCCACCCATACTGAATGTACGATATATGAAACCTAATGGAACAAATAACGGTCTCATTCTGTATAAAGGGTATCCTTCATAGAATCGACTAGGGGACACAATGAACCGATTATAGGAAATTTTAACCCATATATCTTAATATAGGGTATCACTATTAGGATCATCTAGATGATACTACAACTCTATCAACTAACCCAAGGTCCTCACTCGAAAAGTGGATCACTACCAAGATTCTCTAGGGGACACCCCAACCAAATATGATGACCATAATATTTTATAAATCAAATAAAGGATTTTTTTTCCAGTGTACTATTGGTCATGATGAAATAATAGACCCAAACTAGTATAACTCATGGAGTAAGGGATTATATACCCAATGGTACCACAAACCCTAAATAACCATTTTCCATTTAGGGGATCCTATATCCAATGGTACCACAATCCTAATGAAAATACCTGGTGCGTAGGTGGTCGTACTTCCTGTGATACCACAAACCCTATAGGAATATTATTCTTGGTAGGGGATTACCCCCCATGTAGTGTTGGTCAGTATGATTATGAGAACCTGATCTAAGGAAATGATGCACTATAGGGTACCACTATAGCCTCTTTGGAAGTATACCACAACTCTAACACTATGAATGCGGATCCCACCATGGACTCTCAACAGTGATACTTCAACTCTATCAATTATTCTCAAATAAAGGGGATCAAAATCCAATACATAGGATATAATTTCATATATTTTATCATTATGTATGGTCCAAGGGAGCTCACACATGAATTTCTGGTCCAGGAATTGCAAACCCAAGAGATCCTGAACATAAGCTCGCCTCACATATCCTATTCTGTAACTGTGGTGGCCCATACATTATACACGAAAAACCTACTAGTATAGGAAAATCATTGGCCTCAATATGAGCCTTGAATGAGGATATTTTCTTGGTTGAACTCTACCAGGAGGAGACTACACAACATGTAAGAAAGTATACAAAGCAAGTGCCCCTTCTTGAACAACCAGTCATGTCCTATATCCATATTGATTGTATGGGCATGTGGAACAACAAATGTGTACTTTCATTACCTGGAATGTATGACATAAACCATGCCTCATCCATGTATCCACTTCACATGTCTCAGCTAGATGCGTTCACAACCTGGAAAGTACCCCTTGGTACATGTAATGTCCTTACTACTGGGCCCTTTGGCCATGTCTCTTTCCCATGACTTTATTAGGCACCCCATGTCTGTTTACTTTGGATGCGTACATTTTCATGGTTATTTCCTTCACATGGCTTCAATGGACTTTTCCTTTGGCCATACTCCAAGGGTTCACTACCTAATGTGTAACCCGCAATACATATAGTGTAGTCCCCAAAACTCATCTTCCCCAATCTAGAAAAACACAAGTAATATTCCTCTTGTCTAAATGTCATGTATATGGGAACTTATTTCATAAATTCCTTATAAACATTCGAGATCATCCCCAGTCACTATAAAACACACATATCAACCCTCGTGTGTTCCCTTATAAGAATCTATGAGATCTAAAACCTTAAAATGATTTATAATCAAAGGGATTGGGACATAAAACTCAAGAATCCTACCTCATGTTGTGAATAATGAATCTTTAGTGTCAAATCAATTATCAAAATCTATTGGTTCATGATTTGGAAGCGATCTCCATAATGATTAGAGATCAACACTTCTTTATATCTTTTACTCCATCCTCAGGTCGTTTATCAACAATGAGAAGAATGTGGAAGGGGGACTTTCCCATGAACACCAAAGGGGGAAGGGGAGAGGTTGTTTTTAAAATTTTATTAAAATAATATATTCCACATAATAGCCTGCCACTATCTTTCCTCTAACATGACACTCGGGTACTACAATATGTATGTCATACCTTGGGTAAAAATGATGTTTTCCCACAATTTTAATCTAAAAATGTGATTAGAGTCTCATTTCAACAATAAGTCATAATTTCCAAAGAAATAATGTTGGGGTGATAATATATATTTAATATTTTTATTATCACCATGTTGGGGATCGCTGAGCCTTGGAACATCGCTCCAACTTAGCATGTGGCTTCAGAAATATTATTATGAATATTAAAATGATTTTGAGGTCATGAAAAATTAACTAAATCATCCCAATCATAAGGCATTTCATCCCAGAAAAAGATAAATACAACAGAAATGGTAAAAAAACTGAGCTCTCAACTAGCTGTATCATTCCATAAATCTCACTAAAATCACCACAAAGGCCCCCAAGGATTCTTTTACAACCAAAAGGAATGATCTTAGTAAAACCTCAAGTACCACCACAACCCAGACCAGCTCAAATAGGTCAATATTCTATAAAAAATAGGTCACATGTATCCTTAGCTATAACAGGTGGGAAAACTCCCAAAACCGTGTCCATCTATTTTCAAAGGGTCTAGCAGTACACCCCATTGTTAACATTAAGTAGATAATAACACAACCCTAATCCAAACACACATGTCAAAGGAAATCATCCATCATACTATGAAATTATTCTCATTGGATGACATTAACACCATATGAAGGATTTTTATTGCATCTTAAGAATGTTTCTTAGTGTGGAAACCATCCCTCATCCTCAAGAGTCCTATGTTACTTCAATCTGCACTAGGACTGTAATAAAATGGGTTTTCACATAGGTATACATCCAATAAATTTCAATATAAATCTTTACTTTAGACCTAATATATATACCTAATGTGTTTTTTAAAGATTTGAGGGTTTTTGTGGCATGTTCGGATCCTAGAACCCGTCTTTTGGGTAAAACAAGAGTGGATCATGGTTAAAATATAATCGTGCCAAAATTCTACATGGTTTGGAAATATGTTTTGATTTTGATATTTGGGACAGAGAAACAATGCATAGTTGCAACACAACCATGCGGCCTAACTGTACAAACACCCCTTTTATTAGGTACATGGTAATGGCTTGGACAATATTTGATCAAACTGGGTGGAGGATGTTATTCTGGGAAAAACCATCTCACTTGGTTTGCGTATATTTTAACAAACTATGAGAATAAACCATGTATAGGATAAATTTTTCGGTAAATTTCCCATACTACCTTTAATGATCTATTTACCCCCTCTTCCCCCAAAATATGAGAACCCACAGAATTAATCCCTTTTCCTCTCATTTTTTATATTTTTGAAGGACAAATATAGGGATCTAAAGATCACTTACATTCGACATTCGATCAACCTTCCATTCATCATGTTGGATGCGAAAAATTATGCACTAGAGTCCACTTTTATCATTCATCTTCTCTCTTTCTCTCATCCTATATATCATCATTTGAGTATTCTTCACCTTTTCTTAGATCTGCTCATATTTGAGACAAATCAATTTCCAATACCAAAGGAAAAGATTCATACAACCCTTAGGTGGGTGGTATGTAACTCATCTATACATTTCATTAATTTTTAATGATTTTTGAGGGGGCTGTCGATTTCATCAGAAGCATTTTCTAAAATTCACATGTCATGATTATACTTGTTTTAATCATACAGTTATGATATTTCAATATATGCAATTATTTGGTAGAAGTTTCACCCATACCTCAATCGTCCCCCACATCAGAGGTTATGCCATATTTGGGTTTTAGGGTTTTGGCATGTTTAAGCCACCATTAGTGTGTTTCAACACTTGATCTTCTTAAAGGTGAACATTCGTACAATAAATCTTTGGTTATTAATGATAATTTCATGATCTAACATACTGTGTATCCTCACCACTTTACCCACCAAAGGTAAGTGCTTCAAATTTATAATAAAATGCGAAGTGGGAAATGGAATGTATACTAGGTATATAATAAGGCCTTATTCAATAACATTTAATAAAGGTTATATTTATGTAGTACTCCTTTCTTTATTGATGGAAGGTAACATAGTGGACCTCTATAATTGAATATTCCTTAATTGTTAAGTGAGACTTGATTAAATAGTTGCAAGGATATATAGAAAATCCACACTAATGGAAGTAGAAGCACGAACCTAATGAATGATCACTTTATTACAATTTTAAATTGGAATGGACAACCTCAAGATCACCTTGGATTCTGAGAGGAGAGTATTTAGGGTCGTGAGAGTCCCACTCAATTTAAAGAATGCTATTTTTAGGTTTATACCCAACTAGAATCTAGTTCGTGTTATTTTTATTGGATTCCTTGTATACTACCATAGGATCCTTTACATTATTACATGAAACCTCAAATGCACTCCTTGGATATAGGATTGACTAGTAGGTGCCAGAGTGATATAACATAGGGATTTTAATTTTCTTAGCACTGTATTACTTTGGTCGATCACCTTGGACTCGGTAATCACCTTATTGTGGAATGCATCGGATCACACTACCCAGATTAAACTCTTACCCCTTATCTAGAATAAGATACTACTGAGTTAGTGTTCCTTGAAATCCATATTACCTTGTTTATTACCCAAAAACTCCCTCACCAGATATCATTTTCAGGTTTCCTTATTACATCTTAGGACCTTCACTACATATACTACCACGAGGTGATGTCAGTGTTGAATATTCCATACATGAATTATTAACATTAAATGGTATGTACTTATGTTATAAACTAGTTGTATATTCAGACATGAGCTGAGGGATAAAGAATGTCCTTGGCTATTTAGTTATATTGTACTACATGATTTACTTTATATATGCAATCCTATACACTGCAATATTCCATTACACTTGCTGAATGTTATAGACACCATTGGTGGTGGCCCACTGAGATTTATCTCACAACCTCTCCTGGTGTCATTTGGTACCCCGAGTATATTACATGGTTTCTGGTGTCGACAAAGGTAAGTATACGACTTCAAATAGTTGATTTTTTGCTTTTTAGTATAGATCTTAATAGCATAGGACCGAGTTGGATACTAGGATTCATGGATAATACTTTGTTTCCATTTAAATTATGGAACATTTTATGCCTATATTTTTGTATCTATATTCTCCTGTTTTCTAGAGAAATTACATTACATCACAATTGTTCCTTTTGATAGAGTTATTATTATTATTGTTTATCTATGGAATCAGTTTTCTTTATATATTTATTTATATTTATTCCATTTTTCACAATTTATTTCTATTTCTTCCATTGAGAAATACAAGTATAATGGATGAATTTTCTACCTATAGACATTCCCTAGGCCCTCACTTCTATTCGGAAGCCACTTGCATTCAGGGAGATCCTCTTGAGACCATGTGGCCCACAAACCTCGGGGCACCGTTTCAGTGGAATATGAGTCTGAGACCTCACATTGTGGTTTTAGAGGTGGTTTTAGTTCATTCCTTACTATTAGGAGAAAAAATGTTGGAGAATAGGAACTCTTGTGACATGGTCATAAGTGGTGATTGGGTTTCACAAACCCTTGTTCTGGGTGAAAACAATGATTCATAAATTATAATTATTGTTCTGCCTTTTCCTATTACAATTGATATTATTTAACCATAGGATGAAAAATAGGTTATGTGGTGTTGTTTATTGATACACTTTTTGATAATTTATTTCCTCGTTAGAGTGATGAAATGATGGAAAGGTCCATTGTTACATTCCTCACTATAGTCACCTTGAGTTCACATGCCATGCATGTTGAAAATCTATATAGGTACATTTCACTACATTGTATTTCTTTATATGCTTGTGATTTTTTAGTGATGTTGTTATAGTTTAAAAGTACATTTATTACATAGTCTCTGTTTGAGTGATTGACTATCTCAATTCATGAGGCGAAATGGCCCTCATGGGTTGGGAGGATTAATTTACTGATTCGAGCCATTATACTATAAATAAATGGGTGTCATTTCTGGTGATAGGTGTATGGGAACTTATTCATAGGAAATGTATATCCATTATAATGTGAACCCATGAAATTTTAAATGAATTGGTTGCACTTACTTATCCTACGTTTTCATATTTATGAATGGTAAAGTATTGTAACTAAAAATTAACTAGAAAATTATATAAAACTTATACTTCATCACTTACCGATACCTGGATGTCTATGCGGGTAGTTTGGGGTAGTATTCCTTGAGTAGTGAGTTATCTTACATTCATATTCTTCTTGTGATGCTATATCATTCTCCAAATATTTTACTAAGGTGTGTGATTGGCATTTTCAGACCAATGCCGCCACAACTTCCTCAGGTCGTTCTCCATGAGAGTGGCGATGAGCATGATCCAGACATGGTGATCCCTAAGACACAAGTCGTACCTCCAGGAGTGACAGTTGAGTATCCACCTACAATACCTAATCTGATCACTGATTTTGATGTCCTTGATAGTTTCCTATTTCTTATTTCATCCATGAATATTTCTCCATGGTTTTCAACTATAATGTTTGATCAGACCCTTGAGTTCCAACAGCAGCATCCTCATTCTTTTTCCAGGGACGTTGTCTCTTAGGATGCAATGTCTTGGCTATAGTCTGTGATTTCTATCATTGAGCATCTGGAATCACCTCCATAACAGAGAGTCAATCTATTTGCATAAATGTATTGGGATTCGTCCAACCGTTGGTGGGATGTGGTTACACATGCCAGTTGCCATCATGGCAAGTTATGGGTTGATTTCAAGACTTCCATCTCTGATTAGTTCATTCCTAAGGAAAGAAGAACTGACAGAGCCAAAGATATCATGATTATCGAGTGGGGTTCTATGTTATTTATGGAATAGAATGCACATTTAATTGATTTACTACACTTTTAATTGCATCCAATTGGTGATGTTATTTCTTCTGCTAGATGTTTTGAGGATGGTCTCCAGTATGACATCCAAACATAGGTGAATGTCTTTCTCTATACAACATTTTCTGCAATATTTGATCAGGACCTTATCACTGAGCCAAACCTAAGGGATTACACAAGTGCCAGGTTTAATAGATCAGTGTCATGTCATTCCAGTTGTTCTTTCGGTGGCAGGAAATGTTCCCTTGAGTTTCATGTCAAGAAAGTGGAATCCATCGTATCTAGTTTGATGGATCTATAGTGTGTCATCAGTGTGGAACACTATGAATAAGAAACCCCAATGTTATAAATACCCTATAAAGTGTATTTCTTGTGGACTTAAGTGTCATCTTCATCATTCTTGAAAAACTATTCGACCAACTTCAAGTGGAATAAGATTAAAATATACTCCACCAATAGTAGAATGTTTTTTTTTCACATCTAGTTGGGACCTGGAAAAGAACTGGTATATCTAGATGAGGATGAGGTCATGGTCATTGTAGTTCACCCTATGATCACTAGAAGAACCATCAGAGCATTCATTATTGTGGTAGTCTATCTATTTCACATGGCCATAGTTTAGGTAAGTTTCATTATTTATAGTCTATACCCGATGATCATACTATGAGACCATATATAGTATGAGGTACTATTCTAGTAGCCTCTACTATTTTCCCTGTTTTATTTAATACAAGTACTTAAAACAAATTTATTTATGAATCAATAATGAAATGTATTAGACTAGAGAGAAAATATCACTATGGTGTAATGAAACTCAATACATATTTGGGAATTTAGACATAGGGAATATGCCAGTGTAGGGACTCTCCCTTTGATGTTGGAAGTTTTGATTTCATATGGAATATTTCTATTCTTGAGATGACAAGATTATATGTATTTCTAGCTATGGACATGTTATTACAATATCACAAATTTGTAGACTGATATGACCACTAGGTCTCTTTAACATCACAAGAAGGAAACAATTATCTTTTCAAATGTGATTCAGATGTCCATGGTGGGAGAGGAAGAGCGAAGAATCATGATCTAGCTGAACTGACCACCCAGATTGAAAATATTTTCAGGGAGGATCATGGTTTGTTTCTAAATTATTTCCCTATAGTAGTTGATTGTATCATTGAAGTCTTTCATGATGAAATTTATAGAAAACCACTTAAGAGAGAGGTAGAGTTTACAATAGTTCTTGTTCGATGTGCGTCTCCAGTTTTCATTCCTCCATACATGATGGAACCAACTGACAATCATGAGCCCATGCGACAGATAGAGGACTGAGTGGTCAAAGGCTTTATAAGACATAGTACCTCCTCTTGGGGTTCTCCCATGCTTTTCTCCAATATGGAGGATGTAACCATACCACTATGTGTGGATTTATGAAGGATAAACCATCTTATTGTCAAAAATATATATCCACTTCCTCGAATAGATGATCTCTTTGACAAACTTCTAGGAGAAATGTTGTTCTCTATGATTAACCTATGATCATGTTAACCTCATATGCAAGTCAGGCCATCTGAAATACCTCGTATATATTTCTGTAACAATAATGGTCTGTATGGGTATCTTGTTATGCAGTTTGGTTTTAAAAATGCACATTCCATTTTTTTGGATTTTATAAATAGTGTTTTCCACCCATATTTGGACTCCTTTTCAATGTATTTCTTGACGACATCTAAGTGTACCCTCTCACTCATAACAACCAGGAAAAATAACATGAGAGCATGTTGAGTACACTGATAGAGCGTCAGCTTTATGCCAGGCTTGCTAAGTGCATCTTCTGGATCAACAAGGTCAACTTCAATGGTTATATTGTCATGGAATTAAGAGTATCTATTAACCCTGAAAATTTTTCTCCTATAGTTTCAGGGGAGAATCCCAAGAACTTGTTTTATATCATATGTTTTGTAGGGCTCACAGGATATAAAATTAGTTTCATATAGGATATATTCCATCTTTCTTCACCCATTACTGACCTTACAAAGAAGGTTGATATGTTCAAATTGTTAGAAGAATGTGAGAAATACATTCAAGAACTGAATGGGGGGCTTGTCTTAGCAGTGATTCTAATTCATCTTGATCAAGGTAAAGGTTGTATTATCTCTTGAGATGAATCAGTCATTATCCTATGAGAATTGTTGATATAGAAAGAAAAATATTTTTGTGTATAGATCTCAATAGTTGATGCCTTATGAGAGAAATTACATAACCCTTGACCTCGAGCTAGCGGCAGTTGTCCATGCCTTACATTACCGGAGACATTAAATATTGGGTAGGCTCTTTGAGTTGTATACAAATAATAAGAGCCTCAACTATATATTTTCTCATCATGACTTGAACCACAAATAGCGTAGATGGGTCAACTATCTATAATCTATTGATTTTGAGCTTGCTTGTACACCTGCAAAGGGAAATGTGGTTGTCGGTGAATTGTTCTCGGAAACTCAAGAAGAGGTTTTACATGATGCTAATGGCGAATAGATGTTAATGGCCCATTATTATGAACATCGCCTAGAGTTTCATTATTGTCACAAACTTTTTTCCACTTAGCCTTACCAGTTACCTCTTCTCTCATTGATAGGGTGATGAGTAGGATGTTTTCAAATCATGAAGGATTGGTTCTTTGTGAGAGTATATCATGAGATAACCAACCTCTTGATTAGACTATGGACAAACACAACATCCTATGTCTAAGTGGACATATATGGGTTCCTGTAGATATGATAGATGAATTGATAAAAGTGTCACATGATTATCAGTGGTCAGTTCATCAAGGAATCCCAAAGATGTATCGAGATATACGATACATGTTTTGGTGACCATGAAAGGAATGTCAGATTGTAGGCTTCATTACTAGTAGTTCCCCTAGTCATCTGGGGAAGGAGGAGCTCTAGAGACCTGCAGGCTTTTTATAGCAGCTTACAGTCCTTGAAATGAAATTGAAAGATGTTTCTATGGATTTTATCGTAATCTTACCTTGGTCACTAAGGGGTAGTGATCCTATATGAGTATTCCATGACTAACTAATGAAATAATCCAACTTCATTCCGATACAGGAGACATTCTCATTTTTTGAGATTGAAGACATCATGTTTGTGAGATCATATGACAAAATGGGGTTCCAGATAATATCATTTTATATTGGGATGCTCATTTCAATTCATGAATCTAGAAAGTATTGTACAAAGATATGGGGCTGTGTTCTTTCTAATAACATCTTTTTACCCTCTGAATGATGCATAATCAGAACAAACAATACATGTTCTTGAGGATATGCTCCGAGAATGTGTCCTTGATTTTTGAAGCTCTTAGGAGAACTATGTCCATCTCTCATAGATCTCTTGTAATAATATTTTTCAACCTATGACCCAAATTGCTCCATTCAAGGAATTATATTGTATGTCGTGTGTTTCACCCATTTTTTTGCTACAGGTAGGTAAGGCATCGCTACTAGGTACATGTATTTATTAAGAGGCTTCAGAATATGTTCTTCTAATCAGGAATCATATGACTAATGATTAAAATATATTGAAATATTATGTCTATCTCCATAAATGTCCTATTGAATTCCTGGTTTGGGATCATGTTTTTTTATCAGATACTACCCAGTTTATAGCATCGATGGTTAAGGAATCATGGAGTGTTGTTGCCTCATTACTTCAGGCCATTTTAAATTATATAGAGAGTCGTGTTGGTCACTTATCTTCTTCTACTACCTTAGAGGTTTCACGCCATGAATGAAATATTTTATGTCCCACAACATCTCCAATATCATACTAAAGCATATCATATTTTCGATCCTGATGAAGTTGAGTTATATGATGATGCAACCTTTGAGGACTATCCAGTATGAATCATTAAACAAAGCATGAATGATATTTGAGGAAATCCTCTCCCTCTCGTATGTGTACTATAGAAGCATGGTGGAGTACATGATGAGACTACAGAGAGGGAATTATATGTACATTCTCAGTGGCAATAGATGTTATCAGATAGTGTTTCCATACCATTGGGAGGAGAAATCTAGGAGAAAATAAGCATGGCATAGGTTTTTGAGTAAACCTAATCTGAATACCCCAAAATATAGAAAATCGTGATGATTGTTTTATTTTTTGGATAGAACCACCTAGCATGGTTTGAACACGACCTAGCAAACTTACCATGGTAATGCCCCTTTTCCCTAGGTACCCATTTCATGGCTTGTGCACAGTTTGATCGAACCGTGTAGAAGAATTTATTTTCCCTTGAACAATCTCACATGTTTTGAAAAAGGTTGTGGACCAACCATGCATATGCTAAACGTATTGCTAAATTGTCCAAAATTCCTGTAATTATCTATTCAATCCAATCTTCTACCGTAATCCAAGAACAGCTGAGATTAAACCCTTTACTCTTATTTTGGATATTTTTTAAGGCCAAAGCTTGGGATCAAGAAATATCTTTCATCCGACATCTGATTGATCTTTCATTCATCACGTTCGATGCACAATGAAAAGTACAAACGTTCTCTTTATCCATTCTTTGTATCTATTTCCCTCGACTTAGATATACTATTGTGAGTGACTTTCACCTTTTCATATATATACACTAATATGATCAAATTCAAGGGCCAATACTAGATGAGGTGGGTTGTAGAACCCTAAGGTGGCTATTATATAACTCATCACTAATGTTAGTTGATTTTGAAATATTCATGTGGGCCCCCACAATTTAATTGGAAGCAGTTTCTTAAATTCACATGTCATGATTATACATATTTGAATATTATGCTTAAGCTATTTCAAAATATGTGATTAGTTGTTAGCGGTTACACCCACAACTCACTCCACCCCAAATTAAGAGGATATGAAATATTTTGGTTTTCGTGTTTGGGAATGTTTATCCCACTGTTCAGGTGTGCCTTCGATAAACCATTCTAATGGTGACCTTTCTTATAATAAATGGTTGGTTATTAACGAGAATTGCATGATGTCTTGTACCATGTATGCTCACAACATGACCCAACTAAGTTAAATAATTTAAATTGATTATTAAATGTGAAATGTGAAATTTGAACTGGAATGTATACTAATAATATAAATTGGCCTCATTAAATGAGATTGATTAATGGTTACATGTTTCTAGAACAACTTTCCATATTTTCGTAAGGTATCATATTGAACCTCTATAATTTAATATCCCTTAATGGTTTTGTGAGACTTGATTAAATGGTTGAAATACTACTTGGAATATACAATCTAATGAAAGACATCACATGAACCTAATAAATGATTACATGATTACAATATCAAAGGGAAATGGACTAACTCGACCATGGCGTGGATTATGATAAGAGAGTACCTAGGGTCTCAAGAAACCTATACCTATTCAAATATGCAGTTTTATTCATTTGACACCCACCTTGACTCCGATTATTTTCTATTTCTTGGTGACATGATGTACTGTTGTAGAGTCCTTTAAATTATTACATGATACCTCAGATGCATGCCTTGGATATAACATTGAATAGTAGGTGCCTTACTAAAATCCCATAGGGACCTATCTTTACTTATACCCATTTAACCTTGGTCAATTACCTTGGACCTGATATGTGCCTTATTGTGGAATTCCATAGACCATGCTTCATAGATTACACTCTTACCCCTTATCCACACTCAAATACTAAAGAGTTTGTATTCCATGAGATCTATGTTAACTTGGTTATAACCCTAGAACTCCATCACCAAATATCTTTTTTTAGGTTCCCTTATTACACCTTGAGACCTTTACTACTTATACTATCATGAAGTGATGGTAGTGCTGGACATGCCTTCTGTGACGTATTAACACTAAATAGTAATTACAATACAAAATAATTGGTTACATGTTCAAACACAATATGAGAGATGAAGCATATACATGGGTATTTGGTTATATTGTATTGCTTGATTTAAATTATATATGCATGAATAGACAATACTATATTTCATTACATGAGTAGGATATTATAGACACAATTGGTGGTGGCCCACTATGATTTATCTCACACCCTCTCCGGACACCGATTAGTACCCAAAGTAGAATACATGGTTGAAGGTGTTGACAAAGGACAATATACTGCTACAAACACTTGATTTCTTGCTATTTAATATGGAGCATTATAGTAGAGGACCGAGTTGGATTATATGATGCTTAGAGTAGCCTTTGTTTCCTTTTACATCATGGAAGATGTTATGCCTGTTGTCTTGAATCTATGATTTCTAGTTTTTTAGTGACACGACATTACATAACCATTGTTCTAGTTGGTACAATTATTATTATTCTAATTTATCTATTACGTCAGTTTTCTTACACTATTATTTCATATATCTTCCTCTATTCACTATTCATTTATAATTTTTCCATTATGATACACTCTGATAACGAATGAATTGTATCCCCACAAACACATCCTAGTCCATCACTACTATTCGGCCTCCTTTGGATTCTAGGGAGATTCGCTTGAGGCAATGTGGTCCACCGGGCTCAGGGGCACACTTTCAGTGGAATCTAGGTCTGGGACGTCATAACGACATCCTCAATCATCTTTCATATCTTCTGATGTTGAACACATGAGTGTACCCAGGAAACAAGTTCATCCCCAGAACACAAATTTCGTCTTAATAGGACCTCCATGAAAAAACGTTGTACACACATCCCCATTTTGAAATCACATTTCATATGGACTCATCTCCCACACTATTACACTATCATTTTGGGTGGAATTGACTTTCACTCATGGTTTTAGATAACATCAAAAAAATTAATATCTATTATAGAAGTATCCATCTTCCTCATTCATTCAATTCTACGCCTAACAAAACTAACACATAGTCATACTGAAGCCCTCTGTCACCCTAAACAAACCTCGAGAATGAAGTAGAAAGAGAAGAGTGCCTCCCAAAATTGAATGCCAATACTACTACAAAAAAATTATAAAGGACAAAATGTGTGTCCATATAAATACATGGAGACTATGTGTTAATATCCTTTATTGCATGTAGTTTTCCACACCCCCCTTCATCTAGATTCATGAGCCGATAAATGACCACTCGAGGGTTGTAGTGGAAACTATGGAATATTCTATGTTCTAATGCACAACCATCTCTTCTGCCATGTCAACCACCTTTCATACCTCTATGATTGAAATTTCACCTCTTCCAATGTGATCATTCAACCAGCACCCTCTCAGCAGCACAACAGGTCGAATATTCTATAACAAGATGTCATGAATATCGCATGCATAACACTGCCTCTCCTTCAGCTTACCATCACCATCATAGAAACCATGAGCAGTAGAACCTCTATCCAGGGATCACCTCTGGAAATGTCACAATCATCCAGATTCATAAGCTAGAAATTGTATACTAGCTTCCTAACAAACTAAAGTGTTATTATATCTCATTTTCATTTCACTAATTATTATAGTATTTTCATCTAGAAATCCCTCTACCACTAAGGCTCCCTCCAACACTCCATCAAAAGTGGGAATACATAATGGCACCAAAGACTACCTGATCACCTTGTTTAAGACCTGGTGAAAGGATCATGCTCTAATGAATGGACCCCAAAACAAATCCAAGGATAAAAATGAAGGGTTTGTGAACCTCTTCGAGCAATCCACTGTGGTCATTATATTCTGTTGAAGCAGTCGAAGATAAAATATTCACACAAACCTCAACGTGGTCAGATAGAATTCCTCACTAAAGATCTTCTCAAACACTTACCTAGTGAGCATCACAGTGTCTTGTGACTGTGTCACAAGACTCCCCCATCACTCGACCAAACTATGAAAAAGGCTTGTTGTTAGTAAAAAAATCTGATCAAGAGGTTTCCTCACAAGGAGGAAAACACTCATGACAATATTGATGTATCCACTAGATTATTGAGGGTATGCATCACCCCAATAATATAGAGGTCTCTTATTTTAGTACTCATACAGTACACTCAATTTGTGTGCATCATCTTCCTTTTATAACATAACAACCTACAACTCAAAGGGTGGTGGATCAAATAGAAGACCCATCAGAGGTCCATCATTAGAACCAATTCCCTACACTAATGTCTCCTCTCAGGGTAAATCATTATGAAAATATAACCACATTACCCTACTTGGATGTCATTAACGATGAATACTGAAATAAAATCAAGACACATCAAGGTAAAATTTTATATTAGTGGGACTGACTCTATAAGGATAGAAAAACTCAAATACATATTCTTATATGATTCATGTATCATTTCATTCCATATGGCGATTTTTTAATGTACATAGTTATAGGGAAGATTATTAATATCATGTTGATTGGATTAGTCTTCCACTTCACCAACACTAGAGTCCCTAACCTAAAATCCAAACATGAAACACCCTAACATGGTCGATATGAAACCTAACCCAAACACACGACTGTGTAGCCCAAAATTCGATCTCATTATGATACAACTCTTTCACAACCTGATCCAATAGGTCTTGAGCCAAGACAGACCAATCCCTCATCAATAGTCTCGCGGCTAGATTCTAGCACCATGTAGGCTATTAAACACAAGCGAGGACATAGCCTAATGTACTTGCACACACACTCCTACATACACGTCAATACAACTATGTAGAGATATATAAAAATGAAAATAAAATTAGGCATACATCTATGCCAAACATGAGTACATCAAAATTAAACAATTTCAAAATACATTTGCACCAAAAGAAAACAACAAAACTATACAACCTATGTTGTAGGTAGGGATCACTCCCAAACACACCCACCCGAAATCATTCCAACAACGGTTTGGTAAACACTCTAAATGGTCTAGCTGACTAATATCCAAATTATATGTGTCCTCATAATACTATATAAAAATTAATGTGGTCTTAAAAAAGATACAATAAATTTTGAAAATATCAATTCATGGTTTTGAATAGAGATTCTCAGTATGCACCCCGAAAAACCTCATAGGAAAATGGTGAAACTAAATGGAAACAATGCACTCAACCCACCTTGAGGGAACCCAAACAAGATAGAATCACCATATCAAAAACAATAATTGTCTAAACCTAGCAAGTAATCTCATACCACAAGGTGTTATATCCACGAATATAAAATTATGCAAGTAAAACACATGAATACTCCCAGATATACTTGTCTGAAGAAGAAAGACCGATAAGGTTCCGACCTCATCGCCAGTGATATGACCGTACTAGAGGATCTAAATAAACACTCGAATAGGGGAACAGACTGCATGATCACTATAATCCTTGATGGAACTCATCCAAGAGATATGATCCATCAGAAACAAACTATCCATCCCTGATGGAACATCGGTGAGATACCACTCAACCGGGTAACACAAAGTTGATGGCTCAACACTGCCATCCCAAAAGGGATCAAATGTTGGAGAAAATACATATCAGATGTCACCAATAATAACATCACATTGGAAATATGTGGATCTTGATACTCAGATTGAAGATCCCACCCATTCCTAATGGGGGATGCTAAAACCCTATTGGGACCACAAAAAGTCTCATTCCTCATAAAGGGATCCATCCCAGGATCCGTTGGGGAAAAAAAGAATAGAGTCTGCAAAACTGCAACCCAAAACATTGTGGATATTAGACCAATGCTAGGATCCTATAGGGGATACCCCATCCAAAACTGGAACCCCAAGGATCTCACTCATAAAGGGGATCACTCCCATGATCCATTGGGGGACACCACAAGCTGATATGATGACCATAAGATTATATCACTTGTATAGAGGATCATCACCCATGTATTGTTGGATATGATGATTCCACAAACCCAATCTGGTATAACTTGGGATGTATGGGATCATATAACCAGTGATAGAACATACCCTACTTATTAGTCTTCCAAATAAGGGATTATATATCCAACAATTCCATAACCATTCTAAAAACACCCCATACATATTGGATCATATGTCCGATGATACCAAAAACCAAACAGGGATATCCAGTTAGATACAAAATCACTACCCATATAGTGGTGTTCATTGAGATTCCATGAAACCGATCTAAGATAATGATATGTTATAGGATCCCACCCTATATTTTTTATATGGATAACACAACTCCAATGATATGATTGATGATCCTACCATTGCCTCTCTATAAGGATACAACAACTCTAACAATTCTTTTCTTATCAAGGGTATACCAATCCAATACAGAGGACATAATTCCCAAAAAATGTAAATAGGGAAAACCTATGGGTGCTTACTCAACCACTGTTACTCCAAATTTTAGAAACCCATGTTATCTACAACATCGCATAACCTTACATATACTGGGAAGAAATTGTGGCCACTATCACATTATACATAGAAAACATCATAATATAGGTTACTAAAAAGCCAAGATATCAACCCCAATGGAGGAGATACAGAAGTTAGAAACATTCATAGGAGGATACTAAACGACATTTTAGGGGGTCTACATTGTTTGTAACACCTCATAGACACCCGATAGTGTCCTCTAACCACACGGTTTGGCTAGGAATTTGGTACAACATTTCATGTACCTACAGTATATGGCCTATCCCACCTCACCTGAGCCCCATCCATGTAACCCCTTCACACAAATCAGACAACCTTGTTCACCATGGGGTGTATACATTATGGTACATTGCTTGTCCCACCTACAAATCCCCTTGAATGTGTATCATTCCCATGCTTGTGTTTGGCACCATGTGTCTATGTACTTTGTCTCGGAATATTTACATGGTCGTGTATGTCACATGGCTTACCTAGCGAGATCATCATGGCACATTCCTTGGGGTCACTAACTTTCATGTAACCCAGGGTACATAACAAGTAGTCCCAAAAAATAATCATCCATCAATGGGAAGAAATAACCACATGATCATTTTGTTTACACCCTTTATAGATGTGAAAATACATTGAAAATTAACTACAAAAAGTTTGGATTTGGTTCGTTCATCCATAATCATAAAAATCAACCATCAAGTGGTCATTGACAAGATTCTAAGGGCTCCAAAACGTTAAAATTATTCACAATCAAGAGAATTGAGACATAATCCTAAAACCTCCTAACTTGTGTTGAAAACATCGATGCCTCATGGTCAAATTCACACTCAGAAGCTACTGCTTCACTATCTTGGAGTGATTTCTATCAAGATCAAATATCGATGATTCTTAATTTATTTTATTCCATCCCCATGTTATCAATAAATAAATTGGTGGAGATGAGAGGACGGTCCTACCGTTCACACTAATGGGAGTGGGGGAGAGGGAACTATTTTAATTTAATTAAAATAATCTATTCCCCTTAACACCTAGCCTTGAACTCACCTATGATCCAACAACCATTTATAAAAAAATTTATTTGACACCTATGTTAAACATGATTTTATGATCTCAATCACAGTCTCCAAAATATGATACGAGACTCTGTTCGGGTGTTATCCTTTTTTTCAAGGTAAATCACATAGGTTATAAAATATATTTAATATTTTCATTATCAGTTTTTTAATTCTCTACTTGACCAGGAACTCCACTCAAATCCTCTCCTAGAATCATAAAAATTTATTGGAATATTCTGATGTCTTAAAGTTCAAACTCGAATCACTACATACAACCTTTGGTGTCTTTGAAGACAATGGACAAGTCTGTTGCTATATCAAATGGTGTGTATCAAGGGAACTCGGAGCTTAGTAAATCCCTACAACGATTGATGTTGGTGGATTTTGAGATAGTGTTAATGAAATATATTTATCTACTTTATCATTCCGTTGAAGATGGTTTATATTAGGTGATATAATAAATTATATTTTTCACATGTATATTTTAATTTTAATTATATATATATTCGATTTTTTGTATGTAAGCATGAATATTATTTTTTAGTTTTGAATACATAGCATGTGTGGATATGGTTATTATTATTCCATGAATATATCTATTTTTATAGATTTTTTATAGTATAAGTCCCACCATGTATGACTTTTTTCCACCCTGGTGCAATGTACATCACATTGGACCATTAAATGTGAGAAGGGGGTGGAAAACATGCATTATATCTAATCTAGGGGTGGTAATCATGGGTAATTTATAATGAGAGAATTTATAATATAATCTTGTTAATATTCAAAAACATATCTCAATATACAGTTTTCATAAAGTGGACTAAAATAAATACCTATATCAATATATATTTTTTTCTATATTACATTTGATATCATAACAATGATATTATATAAAAATTATTCCACACATAACAATATGGATTTGGGTTTCATGTGACTTAACAATAAGCACTTGGGAACTCATATATTATGATATACACCATATTATATATAAGTTTTCATATTGTATTTAATGGAATACAATTTATCCTAATCGATTTTATCATAATATATGAAGTCCTGTATAATATATCATAGTGGACGAAAATACAAAGAGTTTATAATATATAACCTTTTATGAAATTATATATAGTATAAAGTGACCATACCATGGTTTTTAATATCGTATATCATAAGGAAATCTATAGATAAAAATTAATATGATATATAATATTATTGGTTAAAATTTAAATTTTTAAATAAAAATCAAAATCACATCCCAGGATCTGAAATTTTATATCAATTATTTGATTAATTGAAACATTAATGTAAAAAAATTAGAAGTTGAACGAATTGATACAAGTAATGTATTTATGTGGATTTAATAATACATATTATCCCAATAAAATATATCATGAAACCCCACCCCAATATTTCTATAATTTCAAATGGAATCCATACGTAAACAAAAAAAGATGAATAATTTTTACCATAGAAAAAATATTTCCAATCATCCAATTATTGATAATATTTTTTTGGATGTTTTATAATATGTATATGACTCCTAGAGAAATTATGTATCTATATAATAAACTATATTTGACAGCATTTGGGTGATATTCTCCTTCCCAAAACGTTATGATAGTATCTCTCAAGGCTAAGGAGGAATAAGAAGAGGGCATTATTATGGGATAATTTGAAGTAGGAACGAACCACATAAACAATAACCTAATAGTGTCATCCTAATCTATATTTTCTTGGAAACAATCCTCATGTATCTATGAATTTAATCATATGTAAAACAAATTATGTGAAAGGAATCCAATAAAATTAATTTATACACATTCATATAATCATTAATTAATTTATTATATAAAGGAAATAGACGATTTTACCATAAAATTGAATATAGGAAACAAATTGTATTAATGATATCTCTTATGTTGAATAATACCTAAATTTTAAACTAACATTTAATTAATTAGATCAAAAAGTAGGATCCCAAATGAATTAGACAATATTTTTCCTCCCAAAACATTACCATACCACATAGCTAAATTGTTGATTAAAATTCACCTAAGATGTAATATGATATATATATATATATATATCATTTCAAACAATATATCAAAATAAAAAAAAATATTTTTGGTGCATGATTTTTGTAACATATGTTTTCATTATATCTAATAATATGCTACATAAAAAAAATTAATCGTATAAATTGAATTTAATATATATATACACAAATGAGTTCAAAAAATGTCACATAATCAATATGTAATTCATCAAAAGTGATACAGGTAACACATTTATCTGTTGTGAGATATTTATTTGAGCATTTTATAACATTACATAGTTAAAATGTGATCATATTTGTTGATGGTGTTTGATATGGTTCTGTAAAAATATTTAACTCATATAATATATTAATTTAATATTCATATTATTTAACATCTTAATACATGAGAATTAGTCTTATGTATAACACATATGTGAAAATTTCATTTTAGTATATGTGATAAAAAATGGTAAGGGTTGATCCCCACAGTAAAGAGAACCTTAAAGTAATATAAAAATATTCTAAAATCTATATCTAGTGGTTAAGATGAGATATATATATTTGGTAAAAATGATTTTTTTCTACAATTTATTTGATGTCCATTAGTAGGAAACACATATACTCATTATGTTCTCACAAAAAAATCTACGTGAATGATGTTTAGGAAGTCCCACTTTCTAATTGGAATTTGACATTGAATTTTTTAAATTCTATATATTCCGATCAGAAAATATATTTATTTTTTCTTAGAAATAATACTATTAAAAATAGGCATTAAGAATCACATACACTGATATGTTGAGGAAAACAATGATAACATATGTTCATTGTGATGTATTATATATTTTGTTCCTCATATAGGATATGATGTTAATTAAATAAATAAAAAAGGATATCCACTTTTGTGATATTCAAGATAATATCTATTGATCTTTTTTTTTTGAAATGGAACTGTCAAATTAAATACATTTCCCTAGTTTTCTTTAATTAAATAATTTAATATATTCAATGAAAAATAAATAATTGATATAGGTTTATTAGAGAAAGAATCCATCCTTTTTAATGATATATTGAGATAACATGTTTATAATATGAAATAATCAATCATATGAGGCAGTAATTAGGAAATTAACTACACTCTCTATATATACATTAATATTTTACAAATTGTGATCTTCTGATTAAGTATTTTTTCATATATATGGAATGATGTAGGCCAATATAGTTAAAAAAAATATGTATCCATAATCTCAGGTATTTTTTAAAATAATTTTATCATAAATATTATTCTTATAATAAAGAATAATAACTATTCCATTTATATATAAAACATAAAATCAATCGACATTTACTCATGTTTTTATTACATATGAGTTAAATATTGAATAAAAATTTATATACATAAAAATAAACATAATAATGACTAATTTTTTGAATCAGTAATATAATGACATATTTCATTAAATTGATATTTCTTCTTCCTGTTTTGATAAATACATAAGAGGATTGATGGTATGTGATAATGGTGCGATGAAAGGATATATTTAATTTTCAACTAGTTAAATGAATGTTGATTTATTTATTTAAAAAATAATACTTTTATATCCTCTATTTAGTTATTGACATAAAATATAAAGACAATAATAGTGTTATTTTTATACATTTAACAAATGATTATTTAAGGGAGTCTATTTAATTACTTATTATTTATTCCAAATTATATAAAATGATTTTTATCGTTTAAAAAGATTCATAGAATTTTTTTTCTCTAAAAAATCACCTTCATAAAGTTGTCTATAAACAATGATATCCTCTCAAGAACTCTCTCAAGAATGATGATTGAAAATACTCCTCAACCCTATCAACAATGAGAAAATAAGAGAAGTTATCTTCCCTAGACGGATGAATACTAATTGGGATCAATGGGGAATGTTTCATGGTTCATGATACATTTATTATTGATTGGAGAATAATAATTAGGTTGTTTCAAGATTCATATATCATTAATGTGTATCACTAAATAAATTAAAAAAAATTATGAGTAAAACATGGATAATAAGACAAGTCACCCAGGAAGGTCACCGCCAGGTGAGCATCATCAAAACAACCAAACATGTCATATTTTTTATGGGAATAACCAAAAGATGAGAGTAAATTGTGAACAGAGTACACATAATTGAGACATGCAATATCAAGCTAAGAGGGAAATCCCAAATAGAAAAACAAGTATTCGAGAAATGTTGGCAACATTATATGACTATTTGTAGAAAATCATCCATATGATTAAAGCATCAACAACCAAGATGATCCAAAAAACTACATGATATCTTTACCTTAACTTGTTCCCTCTAAAATAAATATAAAAATATTCCTATTAAAAAGTAGGGCATGAGAAAAAAACCTAGTAGTATTTCACAAAATAATCATTACAAAATCTAATATCAAGGAAAATATTGTTTTTATCATTAGAAAACAACTCGTTTATAATAAATTTCTAGAAGTTGAAATATTTCATAAACCCAAAATACATTTAGGTTTTTATAGAAGATTCCATATCCTCATAATCCATTATTATTTCACATACCTGAAAAAATAACATAAACATAAGCAAAACCATCATTGGATACACCATAATCTGAACTGATGAGAAATTCAACAATTAAATAACCCATCACATGGAAAATAAAATATATAATAAAAATCAAACTATTTTGGATCTGACCATTGGGAATATATACAAGACATAAAAATAAGGTTAAACATGAATAATAATGAGTTGTGCCAAAATTGTGTCCCATAAAGGTTAGTCAATATCACAAAACGACAAGTGGAATTACCCACACTAATGTGACATGTCCATTTACTAATTTATAAAATGTACCTAATGTTCCATGATTTCCAAAAATAATTTTAAAATAATTATCAAAATTTATAAATAATTTTTTAAAATGAATAATTTACAATTCTAATATTGAAAACTTATTTCTAATAGATACCAACTTTATGGAATTTCATCGGACCATATTGTGTATACAACCTTTTTAACAAAAATACCATTAAAACATAGATTTAATAATTAAAATAAAACTAGAAATAAAATAATTTTTTTTTTGTAACGAAAACCAAATATTTAATAACAAAATCATGTTATTCAATAATTTAAACCACTATATTGATACGCCTAACTCATGAATGGAGTGTAAACACCAAGGACTGATCTGCTAAAGCTTGTGGTTGATACTGATAAATGAGAGGCTTTCATGAAATCAAAAGTATATTTTGGGATCCTGAATATTGATAAATATTTTTAGAAGAATGTATGTTTTGGGGGCGTATGGGTGTTTATACATAGACTCTAAAATATAACACCACGATTAAATGTAAAGGGAAAAAACATATCCTTCTTGTAAAAACCATGTCCATCTTCCACGGATGAAGATCATATTTCTCCCTTGAATAAAATAAATTAGATAGATTAACAACACCATAGGGGTTCCAATCATTGAATAAATTAGCAAAAATACCTACAGTATTTTATGTCGCAACCACTATTGGCCACACTAAAGGGTTCACCAGAAATGAGGGGCTACGCTGAAACCCCTCCTCTAGGTTGTCACATACCCCGAAAAGGGAGTGGAACCAACATACTACCTACGTGACTCTATAACCAAGAGATGTCTAATCCAAAAAAATTACTTTATCTCTATAGTAATTTATCTCCCATCAATGATCCACTCCCTAAAAAAATCACATTTCCTAAATAATTTCTTAAATATTCTAGACTGGAACTGGAATAACAATAACTAATATGATGATCAAAAATGGGTTATAAAAACCTAAAAGATGGTGATATGATATCACAATCTACCTACCATAAAATATTTCTCTCCCTAGATTGATATAATGATCTTAGGACCAGAATATGTGATTATAACTACAACCACATCAATAATTCCCACTCCAATATCTTTTGGCTATCCTATCTACATTGCCACAGTAATTGAATCAATGTAATTGTTCTACCACTCAACAAATTATCTTGGGGATCTATAATCTGGACTTGTTTCTAAACAATATCGGTGTTAATAGTAAGATCATCTTACCCCATTCAATAACATGACATGGTTCTAGTTGATACCGTGTTAGCTGGAAAAAATGACACATGTCAAGTATTAATGTTAATATAGATGAATAGTTCAAAAAAATTCTACATTTCTTATATGATCATGATAAAAAAAGGTGGTAAAACATTTATGAAAAATTAAACTTCATATAAAATTAATAATTTCTCATGTTAGGTGATGCTTTGAGAAAAACATGATCAAAAACATCAAAAACTATTGTCCACTGATGACACTCCACATAGGATTTCAAATGACTTTGTGTTGTGGTTGATCTATTCCAGTTGAACTGCACCATTCCCATAATCGCCTATGAAAGGAATGATATAACCCAGGTCCTCTCTCTCAAATTTTACTACCATATGGTACATTTACATGGCGATTTATACAACATTTTAAATTGCACCATCATAATCTATGCATGATAGCTGTTAAATAACATGACCCAAGTAGCCTAGAATCGGTGGTTACAGTTTTATATTGGTTTTAGATATATGAAATCACATCCTATTAATCCTAATAGATTATTTTTATTTGATAACTAGATAAATAATGAAATTTTATATAACATTTTAAAACATAAATAAATATAGTATTTTATTGGTGAACACCACTATTCCATTTAGAATATCGCATCATATCAATTACATTATATTTCCTGGAATCCTTGGGAAATGATTCATAAGAAAGGGTTGATCTCAAATATTTAGTAAACTATATATATTTATATAATAAGCTATCATGAATAAATAATGCATTATACATATAGAAAAGGTAAATATCAGAAAACACATTCCATTTAATCAATAATGTGATAATGAAGAATAATATGGACGGAATAAATGATGATCAAATAATCAGATATAAATAAATACATAATCCTAAAATGTATTAATTAATACCATAAATAATAATCTAACCACATGAAAATCAATAAATATTCTCATAATAAGAGAATTTTTAATTCCTAAAATAAAAAAAAACTATCAAGACCTCATGAAAAGGATTCTTACATAAATGGGTATGGCCTCAGCTAAATACCCAACATAGAATATGTCATGATATATACCAAGACATAAAGGGTCTATAGTAGGCCTCACATATCACAAACCAATTATAATTATTTTTTAACACCAAATGATTTTACTGTATATCTAATTTTAAAATATAATTTCTTCAATTGATTACATTACATATAACACCGAAGATTACAAAAATGGTTAAATATTATTATATTGAACTAGATATTGGAAGTGAGGGAAAAGTATATTAATTAAATATGAAAATATAGTTTAAAGACGTTTATTAAATGAATTAATTGGTTACCAATTAATTATAAATGAAAAAAACTAATTGATTATGGATAATGTTTTTTTATAAATAAATATATTTTTAATAAAAATGGAATTTTATCTAAAATTGATAACGAATAATTATAAATATAAATGAAATATATATATATATATTACTTATTAAATAAAATATTATTTTAATACAATCAATAAGTTTTATTGGCTTAATATGTGAATAAATGAAATTTTAGGAATAAAAAGATATATTTTCTAAACATCAATTTTTCTTCCCTTTGATGGAGAAAATATTTAAAATATAAATTTTGAAACTTTATAATATTTATTGAGAAAAATAAACATCATTTTAAAATTAGAATGTTAGATATATCATTGGGTGAAATTTGGGTAATTTTTTTTAATAATTTGTTTTTACCAATTAATATTGGAAAATCTTAATTTTTTTAAAATTTACATTTTCATTACTTCATAGTTTATGAATGATTTTAAAAGTAACCTCCACTATTAAATTTTAAATAAATTAGTATCTTATAAATTAGAATATTATATATTGATATAATGTAATAAGTAAACAAACATTTTAAAAGTGATAAATTAGAAGGTTGTATTTATGAAAAGAATAATGATTATTTTCAATTTTATAATTAATATAAAGATTTAAAAGAAAATTATTTTCCCAAAATTGATTCATGAGTTAATATTTTTTGTCTTATTATTATAATTTAATTTTATGGTGCCATAATATATATTTAAATGTTTCATAAAACCAGTTTTAATTTTAAAATCGCTAATTTTCGAATAAATGACGATTTTAATTAAAAATTAAATTTTGCATCTTTTGAAACTAATTTTCATAAAATGGATCCCATTTTTAAATTATAAAAAAAAATATTCATTGAATTTTTTGTATTATATTAATAATATTGACTTTATTGTAAAAAGTGAAATATGATAATTTTTGTTATTTAACATTAAAAAAAAATAAATGATTTATTGAGTTGTGGATGATGTATGCATAATGTAGTAACCCATTTTTTGTACTCAAATTATCTATTTATTATATTTAGTCCCAAAAAGCAAAACTATTAATATTTTTGAACCAAAATAATAAACTAATGATTAAAATAATCAAAAAACACCCCTCTCCTCCACTATAAATACCCCCTTATACTCCCACATCCAAGGATGTTAGGATTTATTATATTCCACACATTTCATATCTGAAACGTCAAACCCACATTATTTCATTTTTTATCTCACAAAAATACTATTTCCATGTCCCTTAATGTGATTCCCAAGGAGGCGCCAGTCAAGAGGTAAACCTTCCCTCTCTCTCTCTTGGTTTCTTTTATTCACTTTTTCCATCCTATCACCAATCCAAAGTGACAAGATACTATTTTGTGTCTTTTATATAGTAATTTTATTATTTTAATGGTATACACACCCTCAATTATATTCTCCACCCCTTTTATTCTAAAAATTAAAACATCATTCATGAGGGGCTGATTTACCTACTTCATGGACAATGTGTTTTCTTTTTTCCATTCCTTCTTCGTGTCTTTTCATAAAACAATTTTTATTGTTAAAAAATAATATTATATATTTAATATATATTATTTAATGTTATAGAACAAATATATATATATATATTATATTAATTTAAAAGGAAAACCTAGTTTGTGATGGTCGAAAAAGTTCAGAAATAATCTAAATCAATATCATTAACTCATTATCTAATGAATTAACTCCATATCTGGAATCATAATGATATATAAGACCATTATACCTCCTATAATTTCATTCATAAAAAATAATTTTAATTTTGGATATTTACTTCCATTTTACATGATCTTTCAAACATTTATAATAGTGAACCAATAATGAAAACACGTGAAATTAACACTCATGGACTATGAAATTAAACATAATAACTCATAAAAAATACTATAAATAAATATAATAAAATAATAATAATTCAAAAAAAATGATTATTTTTCAATTTAATTACTAATTTATTTAATTTTAATATCCATGACATTATGTATAACTACAAAACACTTCAGAACATAAGGTGGTGATTTTTCTCATGTTACCTTTATTTCTAGGAGATATTCATTTTTCACCACTATTTATTGAGTGTGGTCAATTGTTAATGAAAATAAATGGATAATATCAGGGTTATATTTATCATCATGATATTTAATTTTTCATTAAATGATCATTAGTTTTATAGTGCTTATGGTTCTACTGTTTGCAAAGTGGTGGGGGTTTCTTCACAAACCTCAATTTTCATTCGAGATATGATTTTTCTCTATTAACACAAAATTAATTCTTAATTTCTATGTAGTTATTCTAAATTTAATATGTATGTTCTAAATATATATATCTATCTCAATGATAATTTATTGGATGAGGAATTTCATGTTTTATATGGTTCTTTCATCAATCCCTCCATATTAGAAGGCCCGATTAAAGGAAACAACCCAATATCATTCCCATTTTCATGTACACTCAATAATCTATTTTAAGGAAAAAAAATTTGTATAAAATAAAAAATTTAATCATGTAAAAAATATTTAGTTTGTTTTTATTTTTATGAAAAGAGTAATTTATTTTCCCAAATAAAATAATCTTTAATATTTTTCATTAATCCACACTAAAAAGTCCCATATCTAATGTCTCTAAAAACTATTTTTATAGTTTTTTCGCTTCTATTTGATATCCATTATGCCTAAATCATAATTTTTTTCCTAAAATTTTATTTTCTAAAAATATTTATTTAAAATATGATTTTATAAAAAAATTACATAATTTTTCCCAAATAATGATTCCTTGAAAACTAAATAAGGGTATTTTTTTAAAGAAATCATCGATGTTTTTTAAATTATCATTATATATTGAAACACCTCCAATTTATTTTTATGATTAATTCGTATTTATCATTTATGAAACCATATACCATGTTTTACATAATATTTTATAATCAATTTGACTGTTGATGTGTTATCTTGATTCCATTCACTATGTCATTCAAAATGTTTAGTGATTATGTTTACTAATTTGGGAATGTTTTTTTATTTTGGATGTATATGTCATTTATGATTAAACTAATTCATATAATCAATGAATTGGGATTATAAAGTTATGGTTGGTCCTTCTATATCCCCTGGATGCAATGGTATATCTATGGAAAAATACCATATATGGACTTGACTGAGGCCTTTATTATTTTTTTATATATAGTATTTGATGATGCCTTAACCATTTATTTCAATATTTATTGGATGATACCTCGAATATATGTTTTTGTTGTCCAACATTATGCATTATATCATTATAATATTAGCAATTGATAATTCGTGTGAATATTAAACAAGTATATTATTTATTGTTAAGTTTGAATCGCATATGATTATATATTAGATATTATTTAATTAGATTTTATTCCCTCAATATTATACTCAATATTATGTTTTAATGGAATTTTTTTTAGTTAGTTAATTTATCTTATTCTTTCTTATTAGTTTTCAAATTTTTTCCTGTATTTATTACCCTTACCGAGCATCTATGATCACCCCTTAATTATTTTTATTTTATTTTTCATAAAGATTAAAATATATATTATGAATGAAATGTAGTGATAATATATGAGTTTATATATGTTTCTAATGGAGTTTATATGTAATATAATATTTCATTCCTCAATGGAATAATTATGATTGTACCTATCTTTTCAAATCATCTAAACTATTTCATAATTTCGGGATATGTACAATTTTTCATAGTACTAATGTATTTAATGCAATAGATCTTTGCTATTGGTGTTAGTGTATTTATAGTTGTTATCAAAGAAACTTTTAGAAGAAACCTCAGAAGAAAGTTTTATAAAATATAGATTATGGAACATAACATTATTATAGACACTGATGGTAATCATACAAGAAGATCATATAATTTTCGTGAGGTATGGGTTATGTCGGTATTTCTATAAATAAATCATTGTTTTGATACTACATGTGGATGTGGTTCAAGAACATATATACCTTGGGGTAAAGACTCTTATATGGTGTGTCGGGCCAGACTCACCATAAACTGGTACATGTAAATAGGTCTTACTGTGCACCTAGTTTGATACTCCAAGGGGATATGATTATGATAATTTAAATATTCTTTATAACCCATTAATAAGGATTTTATAGTAAATATATCTCTAACGAAACCACGTCTTTTAAGAGATGAACACATAAATATTCATTTTTCTTAGGTTTTTTCATGTTTGAGATAATGAATTGTGATTGATATCCTAATTTAGTGAAATATATTTTCTAGAAATTGAACCTCATTGAATGAATGGGAACTTCTGCTATGCACATGATCTAAATAATAAGAATTATCATATAATTTATGTTTTTTATAAATATTTCCAATAGAAAAGTCTCCCAAACATTCTCATCATACGAGGATATAGAATCATGTTCTATAAACATAGATAAATAATTCTACATATTTTATGACATTGAATATAAAAAAAGAAGAGTATGACAAGAGAAAAATTATGCATAAAAAGAATAATGTGAATAACAATTTTACCTCAAGGGATAATTTTGGAAGAAAACATCATGGAACATTAATGAAGGGTATATGAGTTTTCAGTAATAGTTGAGGAAGGGCCCTCAGATTGTGATAGAGATGGATGGATAGAATATATAAAATGCTTCATCTCTAAGATGATTGGGAACTATTGAAATCAAAATCTCAAGCATGAAAAGAATGATCCCCAAAAGGATGTTAATGAATCATGTTCAATCTTATGCTATTACCATAGAAAAAGATGAATGGTTATTATGACAATATTTGGATTGTATAATTAAGTTATTTTAATTTTTTATATTTATGATTTTTCTTATAACAATCATGAGATATATCATGAGGGTAATGAAATACATCTTCATTATGGAATTGGAATCATGTGATGAATATGACCAATAGTCGAGTGCAGTGACTACAATAATTAATATTATCGAAAAAACATGACTTTGGAAATATGACACCAAATATATTATTGATGATTAAATTATAGTACATTGACATTTATAGGATAGTATTGGTGACCATGAAGGTTGTTAGTGATCATAATTTTTGTGTTATTCTTGGAATGATTAAATGTTTGGTTTTAAGGAAATTTTTCAACAACCTGATATTATATTCATAGAAAAATTAATGTTTCGTAAAGGTTTATGGAGAATTAATGTATTCATATATTTTTTATGTGGCAATATCATCTACATTACATGGTAAATATTATGCTATACTGATTTTAAAAATTTAATGACCTTCCTTCTAAATTCTCAGTCATTGAATTTGGATAGAATGATTTTTTTTATGAGTCTTATGTTTTAAATAGTTATAGAATGGGTTAAAGATACTATTGATCTAGATTAACGTATTATTTATCAAATTGGATAACCTATTCTAATAATATTATTTTATATAAAACTTTTAAGGAATATGGAACGATTAATCTATCTTCTGATTCATAAATGTGTTTTAGGTATTAAAATTTGTCTTCAATATCCATCTACATATTTATGAAATGAATTAAAGTTAGATCAAAGAACTAGATAATTTAGACATTATGACATAGGAATGAATAAATAATTTTATTTTCTCAGGCTCATTTATAGAAAGTAAATGAACCCCCAAATTATAGTAAAATTATTTTAGAATAAATATCATCTATTTACATTTCATTTTGTTAAATCTATGGTCTTTTAAATGATCACAGATTTTTGATTTTATGATGGTCGACATTATAATGATCATTTTTTCTATCACTCTCCATAAAAACATTATAGTTAAATTTCTATTTTATTTATATATTTTCATTAATTTTTTTTTCTTTTGATGATCATTGTTTTGTGGTGCCCTTTACATTTCTGTTTACCGCTTTTTTACATGAAAATTTTTAAACCCTTTTTATAGTGGGTGATTTAGACAAACGAAATTTAATGTATCAGAATTTAATTATTGAAGTGAAATTTAAAATTAAAAGGATGAAGTTTATGGAATGTTTAGAATATTTAACACTTAAATAATTTATTGTATGTCTCTTTCTAAAATTTACATATTCGATAGCAAGAATTACACATAACAATGAGTATAAAAATTATTAAATATTAAAATTCTGATGAAGTCAATAAAATGGACGGATTAAAAATGATTATATATTTTATGAAAATTTAGTTTACACATTTCTATAAAATGAATTCATTGCTTACTATTTAAATAGAAATTAATATAAAAAGAAATTGAACATAACGTATGAGTTTTTATAATAGATTATATTTATTACCATAATGGAATATTATCACATATTTAACACTCTTATTGAAATATATTTCTGAAATTTATTTATTAAATATTAAAAAAATATGTTTTTAAATTCCATCAATAATTTTTATAGGATTGAGATAAGAATAAATCCAATTTTAATGATAAAATGATATATTTTCTAAAAAGAAATTTCATAACTATTTAATATAGAATATGTTTAAAAAATAACATTGATACCTTTATAAATTATATTGGATAAAATAGTAATAAATTTTAAAATTAAATTCCAAAATTAGCTTACGGTTAATATTTTGGGGAAATATTTATTTTCCAGTGAATAGTGAAATATATATATTTTTAAAATTTTCATTTTCATTATATTAATCGTATATTTATAATATGAATACTAACCTCAAATATAAAAGTGTAAATAGAATTTTGGTTTCTTATAAATGAAAATATGACATAGTTATGTCACAGAATGTGTAACCAAATTTTTTAAACATAATAAATTAAGTGTTGGAATTTAAGTAAACAATAAATTTTTATTTACTATTTTATAATTAATGTAATGATTTAAAAAATAAAAAAATTCAAAATAATGATTCATAATTTAATATTTTGTCATATTATGATTATAAATATTAAATAATATTTCAATGTGTTATAAAATAAGTTATATTTTTAATGTATCCATTTTTTACTAAATGATGAATTTGAATTAAAAATTATATTTATCATATTTAGGAAATTATTCTCATAAAATGGATTCCATTTCATAATCATAATGTAAAGACCCAATAATTTTCATGGAAATTTTTTTCATAGTTTCTTTGGAATTTTACCAGAACGTAGTTTCTGACGGCGCCTCATTCCGAGGTCTGATGTGCACAGAATCAATTTCTGAAGTTTAGCTCGGGTATGTTCAGTGAACGAACGAGCGGGTTTTTCTATCTTTTGAACCGGTGCTCAGAATCGAAATCTTAGGGCACCGATGAAACTGAAGCACTAGTAATTTCTTAATAGGACTTTTCACGAAGGTGCATTTTCTCGGGAGGAGTTGTTAAAAAAATGGGAGTTAAATGTGAAGTAATAAAATAGTGTTACAATTTTATTTCAAATTCTATGTTGTTAACCTATGTGTAGAAGTTGGGTGGGACCTATTTGTTGTTAAATACCCTTGGGAGAATAAATGTGGGGTGGGGCCCACACGAGCCCAGCCCCTCACCTTCTCTAAATCATCTAAACCCCCCACTTAAGATGTGTAACTCATATTAACCTTTAAACTTCCCATTAATTGGGTGACTTTCCCTCTCCTCACATTAATCATGCCAACACACTAATCCAATTAATGGAATTATGTTTTTGAATTTTGAACTCATAGAATGACTTAATAAAATAAGAATAGCTAATTTTATTTTTCGGGGTTAGATTGGTTGTGTTGAGGATTGGAGGAGAGATCTCTATGTCTCTGGAAGAACTTCATCTTATCCGGGGAAGAACGTCTTTATCCTCAACGAAGAACGAAAACACTTCGTCAAGGATCATCGACTCGGCGAACCAGTATATTTGGACCTCTTCTTCCTCCATGACAAAGGAGGAGGCACCGACGTGGAAACTCGCCAACGATGTGTCATTCCTTCTCCTCTCCGCAGCTGGTGTGAGACGTCGTTCCCTTCTTGGATGAATGCCAACGCCGTCATTGAAACCACCCTCGTGACGCTAGCATCCGCAAACTTCCTTTGAGTTAGGGAATTAATTTTTGAATGTTAATGAACCCATGTTTATTCCCTTCTAAAACATAGAACGCGGATCAACTAAATATTAAGTTGATCAGTGAAGGAATATGTTTGCGGGTTTGGTATTTTTGATTGCGGGGAAAACCCTAGTGGTAATTTATTTGTTCGTGAATTCGTTGTCATTCATCAACATGTTTTTGGCCGCATGTTATTGTAATAATGGGAGAAGGTCGGACCGCACGAACACGACCAACCCTCCTCCCCCCTTCGATGTTGTTTTTTTTGCGGTACGAACGAAGGCGGCGTGGTGCAACGACACGACACAGAATCAGGAAGAAACACGGCGAAGAAATGCAGCGTCGTCGCGCCGCGCCATAGAGGCCGAAAAATGTCGCGACGCCGTCGTGCCACGCCGGAAAACCACAAAGAGTCCACGATTTGTTATTTGACGTACGGATCGTCGGGCGATGATGAATCATGCCGCAGAGGCGATTTAAAGCCATCGTAGTAAAGGTCGGGTCTTGGGAGGACCATTGGAGAAGACGGGAGGAGAAACAGACAACCAGAGCACGTCCGGTGGTCCACGGAAGGCGGCAGCGGTGTGCCGCTGGAACAGGACCACCACGGCTTTGCCGGGGTGGCGGAAAAACCGGAACGGCTTCACCATTCCGGAGGTGTAGCGGAGAGACATGAAGACATGCCGATTTTTCTTCAACCGGGGGGGGGGGATGGTGTTCTAACCCCGCACCCGTTGGCCACGCGGGGCACCGCGCCAGTGCCAGGCTGGGCCGGGCTGTGCCCACCGGGCCGGGCCGCGCCCTGTTGGGTGGGACCCAGACCCGGGTCGGGTCGACCCGGTTCGGGCTGACCCGGGGGGGAATCGGTCCGGGACAGACCAGACCCGAACCCCCTATTTTCGGCAGGTTTCGTTCAAATGTTCATAACATGGGATACGGACCTCTGATGGATGTAACATCTGTTTCGATCAGATCCTTGGATCAAGATGGTCATTTAGGTATATTACACTCAAGGTTTCGGAGAACTTTGGGTACGACCGCGTTGGTTCGAATCTAAAACCAACCGGACACTCGGAGCTGAAACGCTTATAACATGAGCTCCAGACGTCTGATTGACATGTCGTCGACTTTGTTGGATTCCTCCTGATTAAACGGAACATTTGGCATACTTCGCCTAAGATTTGGACGCAGTTGGTGTATGGCTGGGTTGGATTGTACCTGAAATCCAACCGGGCCCCTGGAATGGAGAAGCTGATAACTTTCAGACCGGACGTCCGTTTGACGAACCATCAGCGGAATTGGTGATCATGTTGAGAAACGGTCCCTATGATTATACCCTATAAGAGTTCGAGGTATAGTTGATATACAGCCGAGTTGGTTCACACACGAAACCAACCGGGCCCCTGGGGCGAAAAGGCTAATAACTCACAGACCGGACGTCCGATTGACGCGCTGTCTGTTGTGTTGAGACCCCTATGGCAAGGCGATCCATTGAGATACATCTTCATGGGACTTTGAGATATTTGGAGTATCGACCAGTAGCTCGTGGAGCAGACCCTCTCGGAGACAAGTGTACGGAGAACAGAGACCGTGTTGCCGGCTGAGACCTAGCGACTGCTTGACCGACTCGACTTGGATTGAGTCGACTAGCCCAGTGGAAGGAGCACTCATTTTTATGGGAGCAGACCCATGGCGGACAGAACACTACTGAGTTTGGGTGCAAACCCGTGGTACTCATCCAGAGAGTACCTCTACCGGCTATTAGGGGGGATGCACTACTGTGTTTGGGTGGCAGACCCCGGTGGGAAGCACTATTGTGTTTGGGTGGATGACCCGCGGTACTTGACCGGAAAAGTACCTCAGAAGTTTTAGGTTAGTGAGCAGTACCTTGGAGTCATGACCGGATCACTGCACACTCCAGAGACGGGGCTCTTCAGCAGTTACGGTTTCGATAATGAAAATCTTGGATTGAGATGAGTTTATGACCTTTGTGTTTACCTCATGTTTGAGATGGGTCACTTGATAGCTTAGGTATATGTATGGGCATATACCTGGGTGGTGGTTATCCATTGATATCATAACCTTTGTGTTTCCTCATGATTGAGATGGGTTACTTGATAACTTAGGTATAAGTATGGGCTTATACATAAGTAAGGGTTATCTGTTGAGAGACTCCTTCGTGGTTATCCTTGTTGGATTTAGTGAGACCTTGAGGGTGTCAGGGTACCTACTAAGTATCGTTATACTCACCCCTACACGGGCTATGCCCACACTTCGTTGTGTTGGTTGTAGATGACAGGCATCGCTGACAGGGGCCAAGTGTTCGAGGGCTAGACGGTACACGGAGGTGGATCTCACATCGAGTCAGTATCTGAAGGTGGAATTCAAGAAGAGACGATACTGGTAGGAGGTTGACGGGCGAGTGAGTTGTGGACGCTATCTATACATACCCTTCAGGTAGGATCCGTGGTGGACGATCCAGGAGCTGCCCTATCTGTACCTACCCTTCAGGCAGGATCCGAGGAGGACGACCCAGGAGCTGCTTCCTTTCTTCCAGCTATTGTCTTTTTATTTTGTTCATTCGTTCACTTGTAGCTGTACTTTCAGTTGGGTTTGTATTCTGGCCTACTTACTTTTCATCACTTTCTTTTGTACTTAGTGTATTACTTCTTCTTGTACTCTGGAATATTTTGTTTATTTTTATAAAAGAAATGTCTTCCCAGTTATCGGGATTTATGCTTTTGGTGCTAGTCGCCCGCCCCTGGCCTATGGAAGGCGGGCATGGGGTAGTCACGACACGGGCCCTGAGGACGGGTCGAGACAAATTGGTATCAAAGGAGTCGGTTCTACCGCACAACATAGGACTCTGATATTTTCTTTCTGTGAAGCAATAGTGTGAAGGGTACCTAGTGTGGTTTCAGTTCAGGGAGTCCAGTGTTGGTGCGGCGGCCGACGTATCCGTACACCAGGACCCTGATTTCTAATTTCCAACTTTGTGCACGAAAACACTGGTTGCATGTGTGTTTCCAAAAGTTTTAAAGTCAACTCAAACCAGGTCAGATCACCAGGTATAAATAATTGACCATGTCGCATCTGTTCAGGATGTCTCCACACATACAGTCAATTGGAGTTCTGAGATAGTACACGATGACAGCCCACCAAGCAATGAGGCTCCGGTGCGGGGCCCTTTTTACTATGTTGGCACCCTCGGGTGGTGTACCAGCAACACCACCACCTGTTGGGAAGCATATTCCACTTTCCATACTAGAAGACGGTGCACGCCGACAGAGCGCGTTGCACGAGTTCCAGTAGTAGAGGCCACCGAGGTTACGAGATGAGGCAGATTCCCAGACAACAGAGCACTGTCTAGAGGCAATTTCTAGAGTTTTCCTCCTAGCTGAGACATCAGTAGAGTGGATGGTGGGCTTGGCTACTAGTTTTTTCCAATGAGTGACCATGAGGATGGTCCTCATAGAGATGAGGCTTCGGTACATGGACTGATGCCTGAGATAGTGCCTTCGGGTAGTGTGTCAGCTATACATCACTACCTGTTGGTCTCCAATTACAACCGGCGGTACCGATAGGTGACACATGTAGGCTTACATCCTCACACGTGTTCCAACATCAGATGCCCTCATGTTCCAAGGTGAGCCCGACTCACAGGCGGCTGATGATTGGCTTGAGGAAGTGGCTGAGAGTTTTCTAGAGCTTTTAAAGCTTCAGTAGGACGACATGTCAGTAGCTGATAAATCATCGAGGCGTACTAAACATTCCAGGTACATGATTAATATGATCTGATCAATGCTATAGAGCTTGGACCTATGAGAGTGGTGTGTTTAAGGATATCTGATTCATCACTTTTTCCTCTTTGCATTCCTACTCACGTTAGGGTGCTAGATAGGACAATGTGGTTGAATGTTCTTTGGCTGAATGAATACAACTATAGAATTCTAGAAGTTGGAACACAGCGAACTGGTGCTAGTCTCAGAGACTTGGGCATGTCAATATTTCAAAAAGAAGAATTGTTAAGTACAGATAAATCTACAGAGTAGCAGATGTGGAGGCAGATCTAAGAGAGTAGCATGAGGTGGTGTACATATCAACATGTTACAACCACCTGCCTTTATTGTTCCCTCCAAGCTCAGGGAGCTGGAGGGAAGGGGAAGAGAGTAGATGCATGCGGTCATGGAGAGTGACTCAATGTCTCTAAGAATGATTTGAGTGATAGTATATGTCCACTACAAGCTTCCGTAGTAACAGTTATTGATACGAATCATTCCTTCCTTCCATGAATATTTTCATAGACCTAGTGTTTCCGGTAAAGTCGTTGACTTGACCCACATGTCTGGAGATACCTTTGGAGGAGACTCGATAATCACACAAATGCCGATAGTGTGGTCTAACCCAGGAGGCGAGAGTTTCAGTTGGAATCTCATGGTGGCAGCATCGAGGCCTTACGACCTTGGTCTCGGTATGGATTGGATTCACAGTTCATGCACATATTGAATATATTAGTGAAAGAGGTTGTGGTTTATCTGCAACATTGGGATGGGGTTTTCCTTGGTCGACGAAAAGGAAATCCCAGGAAGAAAAAGATGGAATATTTCATAGGAGGGTGTGGATGATCACTCTTGAGTCGGTCAACCTTACCCTTGTGGTAGCAGGAGTTTTGAGTTTCAGTTCTAAACAGGAATTGGAGACCTCTTGAGTTCATGGATGACGATCACAACCTTATACGGGTCTCACCTCAACGAGGTTTATCGAGATATGGACAAGGCGGAAAGTTATCCCAGAGTTTCAGCATACCATTTCAGGTCCTCAGCAGGGTAGGCGATGTGGCTTACCATTTGACCCATCAACCTCAGTTGCACCAGGTGCCGACGACTTCCATGTATCTCAGCTGAGGAGATATGAGCACTACCATTCTCATATCATCACCATGAGGAGCTGGACATTAGAGATGGGGTGACTTTTTCAGGGTTCCAGTAGAGGTTGAGGATCGATAAGATTGGGTCCAACGAGGATGGTCGATTCCTCTTGTGCGCTTTCGTATTCAGCACGAGAACCTCTATTTGAGCACATGTGAGCGGAATGCTCAGATTTGTGCTCAGTACCACTTTTGAATCCCTAGTTTGTGTTAAAGCTTTATGGGGATGTAAATACCTAAGGTGGGAGTAATGTAAAACCCAGAAATTTCAAGGAATTTTTTTTTGTCATTTTTTTGGTATTTTACAAGAACGTCGTTTCTGACAGCGCCTGATTCCAACGTCTGGTGTGCCCAGAATCAATTTCCGAAGTTTAGCTTAGGTATATTCAGTGAACGAACAAGTGGGTTTTCTATCATTTGAACCGGTGCTCGGAATCGAAATTTGAGGGCACCGATGAAACGCAACGCCAGTAATTGCTTAAGAGGACTTTTCCCAAAGGTGCGTTTTCTCGGGGGGAGTTGTTAAAAAAACGGGAGTTAAATGTGAAGTAATAAAATTTTGTTACAATTTTATTTCATATTCTAAGTTGTTAACCTATGTGTGGAAGTTGGGTAGGACCAATTTGTTGTTAAATACCCTTGAGAGAATAATGGTGGGGTGGGGCCCACATGATCCCAACCCCTCACCTTCCCTAACTCCTCTAAACCCCCCACTTAAGATGTGTAACTCATCTTAACCATTAAACTTCATATTAATTGGGTGAATTTCCCTCTCCTCACTTTAATCATGCCAACAAACTAATCCAATTAATGGAATTATGTTTTTGAATTTTGAACTCATAGAATGACTTAATAAAATAAGAATAGTTTATTTTATTTTTGGGGGTTAGATTGGTTGTGTTGAGGATTGGTGGAGCGAGCTCTAAGTCTCTGGAAGAACATCATCTTCTCCGGCGAAGAACGTCTTCATCCCCAATGAAGAACGATAACAATTCGTCAAGGATCATCAACTCGGAGACTCAGTATCTTCAGACCCCTTCTTCCTCCATGACAAAGGAGGAGGAACCAACGCAGAAACTCACCAATGACGTGTCGTTCCTTCTCCTCCCTGCAGCTGGTGTGAGACGCCGTTCTCTTCTTGGTTTCACGCCAACACTGTCATCAAAACCACCCCTGCGACGTTAGCTTTCACAAACTTCCTTTGAGGTAGGGAATTAATTTTTGAATTTTAATGAATCCATGTTTATTCCCTTCTAAAACAAAGAACGTGGACCAACTAAATATTATGTTGATCCGTGAAAGAATATGTCTGCGGGTTGGGAATTTTTGATTGCGGGTAAAACTGTAGGGGTAATTTATTTGTTCTTGAATTCTTTTCCGTTCATCAACTTCTTTTTGGCTGCCTGTTATCGTAATAATGGGAGAAGGTCGGACCACACGAACACGACCGACCCTCCCCCCCCTTCGATGTTGTTTTTGTTGTGGCATGAATGAAGGCGGCGCGGTGCAACGACACCACGCGGAATCAGGAAGAAACACGGTGAAGAAACGCGTCATCGTCGCGCCGCGCCGTGGAGGCTGAACAAAGCCGCAGCACCATCGCGCCACACCAGAAAAACACGATGAGGCCGCGATTTGTTATTTGATGTACGGATTGTTGGGCGATGACGAATCAGGCCGCAGAGGCGATTTAAAGCCATCACCATAAAGGTCAGGTCCCCGGAAGAACATTGGTGAAGACGGTAGGTGAAATGGACCACCGGAGCGTGTCCGGTGGTCCGCGGAAGGCGGTAGAGGCACACCACCAGAAAAGGGCCACCCTAGAAAAGCCACGGCGGCGGCCAAACCGGAAAGGCTTAGCCGTTCCGGGGGTGGAGCGGCGCGGCTTAATGGGGGGGGGGAGGGCGTAACCCCCGCACCTGCTAGCCACACGGCCGCCGCGCTTGTGCCAGGCCAGTCGGCTGCCCAGGCCGGGTCGGTCCGGACCCGAACTCGGGTTGGGTCGCCCGGTTCGGGCCGACCCGGGGGGGATCGGGCCGGGACGGACCGGGCCCAAACCCCCTATTTTCAGTAGGTTTTGTTAAAAAGCTCATAAAATGGGCTACATACCTCTGATCGATGCACCGACAGTTGCGATGCGATATTTGGATCGAGACGGTCATTTCGATATATTACACTTAAGGTTTTGGAGAACTATGGGTACGACCGACTTGGTTCGAACCTAAAACTAATCGGGCCTTTGGAGCGGAAACGCTTATAACTTGAGCTACGGATGTCCGATTGATGTGCTGTAGACTTTGATGGATTCCTCTTGATGAGACAGAACTTCTGGATTACATCGCCTAAGATTTGAGCGTAGTTGTAGTATGGATGGGTTGAATTGTACTCAAAATCCAACATGGCCCCTGGAATGGAAAAGCTGATAACTTTCAGACTGGACGTCCGTTTGACGAACCGTTAGCGGCGTTGGTGATCGTGTTGAGAAATGTCCCTGATGAGTATTCCCTATGAGAGTTCGGGGTACAGTTGAGATAAGGATGGGTTGGTTCACACACGAAACCGACTGGGCCCCTGGGGTGAAAAGGCTAATAACTCATAGACCGGGCGTACAATTGACGCGCCGTCTGTTGCGTTGAGATCCCTATGACGAGGAGGTGCTATGAGATACATCTTCGTGGGACTTTGTGATACTTGGAGTATCGACCAGAAGCTCGTGGAGAGGACCCTCCCAAAGACGAGTGTACAGAGTACAGAGACCGTGTAGCTGGCTGATACCTGACGACTGCTTGACCGAGTCGACTAACAATGAGTCGACTCACCCTGTGGACGGATCACTACTTTGTTTGGGTGCAGACCCATGGCGGACATAACACTAATGAGTTTGGGTGCAGACCAGCGATACTCGTCCTGAGAGTACCTCTGCAGGCTGTTAGGGGGGATGCACTACTGTGTTTGGGTGGCAGACCACGGTGGGAAGCACTACTGTGTATGAGTGGATGACCCATGGTACTAGACAAGAAGAGTACCTCAGCAGTCATAGGTTAGAGAGAAATACCTCGGAGTCATGACAGGATCACTGCACACTCCAGAAAAGGGGCTTTTCAGTAATTACGGATTCGATAATGAAAATCTTGGTTTGAGCTGAGTCTATGACCTTTGTGTTTACCTCGTGATTGAGATGGGTCACATGATAACTTAGGTATATATATGGCCATTTACCTGGGTGGTGGTTATCTGTTGATTTCATAACCTTTGTGTTTCCTCATGATTGAGATGGGTTACTTGATAACTTAGGTATAAGTATGAGCTTATACCTATGTAAGGTTTATCTATTGAGATCCTTCTTTGTGGGTATCATTGATCGATTTAGTGAGACATTGAGGGTCTTGGGAAACCTACTCAGTATCGTTATACTCACCCCTACACGGGCTATGCCCGCACCTCATTGTGTTGGTTACAGACGACGGGCAGCGCTAGCAGAGGCCAAGTGTTCGAGGGCTAGATGGTACTCGGAGGTGGATCTCACGTCGATTCAGTATCCGAAGGTGGACTTCAAGAAGAGAAGATACTCGGAGGAGGTTGATGGGAGAGAGCATTGTGGAGGATACCTGTACCGACCCTTTAGGTAGGAACAGTGGTGGATGATCCAGGAGTTGCGCTATCTGTACCTACCCTTCAGGTAGGATATGAGTAGGACGACCCAGGAGCTGCTTCCTTTCGTCTAGCTATTGTATTTTTCTGTTGTACTTTCGTTCAGTTGTAGCTGTACTTTCAGTTGGGTTTTTATTCTGGCCCACTTACTTTTCATCACTTTCTTTTGTACTTAGTGTATTACATCTTCTGGTACTCGGGAATGTTATGTTTACATTTATAAGGGCAATTCCTTCCCAGTTATCGGGATTTATGCATTTGGGTCTAGTATCCAGCCCCTGGCCTATGGAAGGCTGGCTTGGGGTAGTCATGGAATGAGGGCCGAGGACGGGTCGTGACACATACACATAAAAACAATTTAGGGATAATTTTTGGGTTTCTTTGTAAAATAGTTTTATTTTTGGAGAATAGTGAAACATAATAATTTACTATATTTAATGTTATCAGTATATAATTGAATTTTTGAGTCATTGATGATGTATTGATTACATAAGAACTCATTAGTTCAAACTAAAATGAAATATTTACATTATTTTGTCACAATAATCAACACTATTCATAGTATTAACCAAAAATAATAAACTAATACATAAAATAATCAAACAACTCCCCTCTTATCCACTATAAATATCACCTATCACGATCCCATATCATCTCACCTACAAATCCTTAATGATTGTTAATATTTTGAATATTTCATCTTAAAAAAATCTATTATATTATCTTGTCTTCATGGTCTCCTGAAAATTGATTTTCCACATCCCTAAAGAATGTTCTCAAGGAGGCGACAATGAAGCTGTAAAACCAAGTCTCTCCGTCTTTCAATTTTTTTATTCTTCCCTAACCTACCCCGAGATAATGTGAAATGATAACTCCATTATCTCTTGTATAATTTAATTTTATTATGTTTCTGATATTTCAGCCAAATATTCTCTTCTCTCCCCTTTTTATTCTAAATATGAAAACATTGTCCATTAGGTGCCTATTTTCCACCTTCATGAATGATGAGTTTTAATTTTTCAATTATGCCTTCAAGGATGGTCATAAATTATTTTGGTTACAAGAAGAAATTAATATATTTAATAAGATATATTTTAGGCTTTTAAACAAGTATATATATTTATTTTCATAATGTTAATTCATAAGACAAAACTAGTTCGTGATGATAAAAATACAACTAAATAATTTAAATTGATATCATTAGCGCATTATTTAATTAATAATACTCATATATAGATAAAAAATGTTATATAATACCATTAAATATCATGAAAGTTAATTAATAATATATAATTTCAATTTAGGATAACTATTTTCATCCAATGTGATCTTTTATTTATGTATGCAAGTGAACCAGTCATAAAAAACATGGAAATAAACACTCTGGAATGACGAAATTAAATCACTTAACTCAAAATGATGGTACTAAATAAACAAAATAATATTATAATAAATCAAAATAAATGATTAAAGGTTTTTAGTTAAATTATTAATGAATATAATTTCCTTATCCATTACATTAAGTAAATGTTCTATACACATTTTAAATAAGGTAAGGGTTTTGCTAATTGCACCATTATTTCAATGAAATATGAATTTTTTCAGTATAATTTATTTTGTATTATTTATTTATATTGTACCATGTTTTGTAATATCATAAGTCTATTTATATTCATGGTTTTCAATGTATCATTTAATGATCATTATTTTTATGAGGTGTAATGTTCTGTTGTTTGAAAAGTTGTAAGGGTTTCTTCCTGAAACTCTATTTTCCTTCACTATACACTTTCTCTCTCTTTACCCAAACATAATTCATTATTATTATTTAGTACAACTTATAAATTATTATTTTATGTTCCAAATATATGAATCTATCTCAATTATACATTATTTTTTGGGTAATTACTTGTTTTACAAGGATCTATCTTCAACACCTTAATAAGAATGACCAATTGAAGGGAACTTCCTAATCTCTTACAAAATTTAATGTATAATCCATAATCTATTTTATGAAAAAAAAAATTAATTCACTATTTTTACCACGGAAAACATTTTTATTTTATTTATTATTTAATGTAAATAATTATACTTTTACCTATTTTAAATACTCTTTAATATATTTCCTTAAATCGCCATAATGAGGACCATAATTAATGTTTCTTAAAAACACAATTTATATGTTTTCACTTCATCTAAAAAAATCCGTTAATTATTATGATTAATTGGTATTTCTATTTTATAAAATCTTCTAACATGTTTCATTAAATGTTTTATGATTAGTTTGATTAAGGATGTGCTCTCTTGATATCATTCACCACATTACTCAAAATGATGAGTGATTATATTCATTGATTTGGGATAGTTATTTATATTTTTGATTTATATGTTGTTTACGATTCACCCCATTTATATTAGAAATATGTTGGACATTGTAATTGAGGGGTTGCGGTATTCGATAGGCCATATGTTCATAGATATGCCCAATTAGAAAAACTAGATATGGAATTGTAATATTCCTTTCCAATTTAATTTCAGATATGGTTTCAACAGATTCATGAACCATCTATTTTAATATTTCAAGGAAGAGTCTTCAAAAACATGTATTTAATGTACATGATTATTTATTTCATCATTATGATAATTCTAATTGATAACCCATGTGATTATTCAACTAGTAGATTATCATTGGTATTGTTTCATTCTCATTTGATTATTTATATGGAATTATTTAATCAGGTTTTATTCATTTCATATAATGCACAATATTATTTTTTAATGGAATTAATTTTTAGTTATTCTCATTAACATGTTTTTATGTTTTTTTATGATGGCCAATGCAGTATTTCATAACGTCACTGAGCATTTGAGCTCATGCATTTCTTTTATTTTATTTTCCCCCAAGATATGATGATGTAATTTTTTAATAACATGAAGGGATTTTATAGGAGTTTATAATTATTTCCAATCAATATTCTATGCTTTATTTATCTTTTATTTGTTATATAATACTTATTATTGTGTATAGTTTACAAAATATGATCAAATATTTGGTTCTATTCTATGTGAATTCTTGTTTATAGAACAAATATAATAGTGTAAGGCACCTGATCAAGGATACTGTCATCAGGATATTTATACATTATGAATGTGAGAGGGGGAAATATTAATCAATTTAATCATTAATATTGACAAAAATATAATAAAAAATGGAAATAATTTAAGGAATCATTAAATATTATCATAAACCATCAATAATAGTAATGAAAATAGAATCAATATAATACTTCAATAGTCAAACTAATCATTAAAATTCTATAGAAGTAATATGTATGGTTTAATTAAAACATATAAACATTTAGAATCATGTAAAATAAGGTTAAAGTTTTCTAATCAATATAAATACTTTATAAATGTTTTTGAAAAAAAATTTTATAAAAAAATGTACTTATTTTGATTGAAAATAACTTTTAAAAACTAATTATTTATACAATATTAGGAAAAATATTACTAAAAAATAAAATCACAGAAACAGTTAATAGAATATTTAAATCAGTGATCATTCACGACACTGGGAAACTATTTTCATTCCAAGCAAGACAAATAAAAGACTCCTTTTACATTAAGGTAAAAATTCAAATATTAATATGTAAATAAAATTACATGGTGATTAATTATGACTACATTAGTTTTTATATTGGTATAAATGTCATTAATAGATCAATTTAGTGTAGTAAATTTATTATATAAAAACATTTTAATTAAAATATGGATATGAACATAAGTATTCCCTTCTGAGTTGAAAAATTATGTTTGTTTTCCTTAAAAACGTGGTCTTGATATTTTAAGTACCTAAAGAGTGTAAAAATAATGGAAAAAATAAAATTTTCATCATTAAAAATGAAGATAAAATATATTAAAAAATATATATATATATGGATCAAATAATCCACAATAAATAAATTACAATATATATTCTTGAATAATGATGAGATTATGAAACAAATCCCTACCACATTCATAATTTTTTAAGCATCACTGACTTAAAAGAAATAATTTAAAATGAAAAATTAAATAACTTAAATATAAAGTTATAAATTATATGAAATATAAATTGGTAATTATATTCCACATATAAAATGAACAACTTCTTAATATGACATAAGACTCATGGAAGTAAATGTGAGATGAGAAACATTTATCTCAGGTCAAATTTTATTTGTACCAGTTCAGACAGCCTATATAATTACTAATGATTTATTATAAATATATTAAATAAATTAAATCATATATATACTTCCATATTTTAATTTATTTGGAATTTTTATAATTCCATTACTAATTTTTTTTTACTAAAATCAATATTTTGGATAATATCTACTTCATTTTTTAAGTTTGTTTTTATTCCGATGTTTTTTCCTGAAAGATTGATCGTTGTTCCCTCATATTCATAATAATAATCATGATTAAAATATTATATATATTCATAATATGTATATTTATATTCGTTAATAAATGTTATTTATAGAAAAATGAATGACATTATTCATTGAGATGGTAGACCATACAAATGCATGAATGTTGTTTCAATTTTATAATGCACGAAATGAATAAAGATTAATCGAAATTAAAATTTATAAAATAATTATAAAATAATATCTATAACATCTTATAAATTGATATATATTTATTAGTTTCTATGTTAAAGTAAAATGAATAAGATATTGCATCACTTTGTGGAAGTCGTAGTCCAAATGTATGTATTAACGATGTTATCATTTTCAAGATGATTATGATATAAAAAGGTAAATATGAAATTATAATTATTGCAGTATAATTATGTCATATATATATATATTAAATAAAAAATTATAAATAACAATTATATGCGTTGATGGAAGATTAAAAACAGCGGTTAATGAGGTGATAGTTAGCTATAGACATGATCAATAGTTTTGTTTCCAATTTTGATAGATGTTTGGATAAATATATATTGTTACATTACGATATTATAATCATATTTATTTGAGATACATTTTTATTATTTTATAATATTTGGAGAATTTTTTAATTATTTATAGGATATATTAAAAAGAAATTTCTTGTTTAATAAATATACCTTTTCTTTGGAGAGTATCTTTATGTATATACCTCAAATACCTCCTATAACGATATTTTGATAAATCCATATATTATTGTCCATGGTTATGTAATTAAGAATTTAATTTGGTAATTTATTTTGTAAAAAGTATCTTTATGTGTGTAGAAGAGAGGATAGATGGTGTAATTTTACAAGTAAATGATGAGACACACCTAGGAATTTCATAAATTAATAAGAAATGATAAATTAATTCCCAAAAAAATGCTCCAAAATAACCTTGTATTTGAAGGTGTGAGTTTACATCATCAAAATATATCCATAAAAATGTATTTATATATGTATAATTAGTTATTTCTCATTTTTTGGTTTACCCCTGGTAAATAGGTTTTATCCTTCATCAAGGTAATTAATTTTTAATTTATTTACTCTTTTTTATGAACAGAAGTTTAGTTGACCCGATTTACTAAAATTAATTTCAAATAATTTTAAAATTTTAATCCATTTTTATAAATTAAATTTAAATATTTGGTATAATTAAATTTAAAATTAAACCCCCATGTATGATGAAAATTTGGTTTTCCAAAGAAATATTTATCAAAAGTACAAATAGTTTTTATATCCAAATTCGTCATAAAATTGATTAAAATGAACTAAATTTGAATAATAATAATAAAATAATTGAACTAACTTTATATTTATATCTATTTTTTATAAAATAAAACATTATAAATACTAAAAAAATGAAATATTGAATAAAAATATATATTTTCACAATTCATAAAAAATATATCTTCTGAGAAAATTCTAAAAAATTAACTCTATAATGAATTTGAAATAAGAATTATAAAAATTAATTAAATTTTTTATAGTAAGGTTTCTAGTATAGGTAAAACTGAATCTTAAAATAAGTGCATGAAATTTGAGGGAAAAAAATTTAATACAATACCTTTTCTAATCAAAAAAATAGATTTTTTTCTTCTCCCATTATTAGAGAAAATATTAGATGAATAATAAAAAATTTGACTGAATATAACATATATGAATTAAAATAAAAAAAATCCAATATAGTGTCTAAATATATTTATTAAAATAAAAACACATCACAAACATATTTTTTTAGAAATGCATTTATTTTTTCTTATAATTATTTTTAGTTTTATTAATAATTAATTGATAACCACAGAATTTATTTACACATTTATAGAACATATAATATTCATAATTTATATAATATTATTTAGACCCACTAATTTAATGAATATGTTAAAACTATATACTATATTATGGTTCATTTCCACTCGAGGTAATATATATTAAAAGTTGTCAAAGAGATAAATTTTATTTAATTGTAAATATATTTTAAATTACTAGCATGTTACACTCAATCTAATAAAAATTAAATTCATCCCCAAAATTATATATTATGCAATGAAATAAATGGTTTGAAATTTTATGCTACCTTTTTAAAATATGACATCCTAAAATGGTTAACAAAGGATCTTCTTGAGAAGAGATAAAGAGAAGTGTAATTGTTATCTAGAATAACACCTAAATTTGGTTACAAGTAGGAATAAAATAGAGGGGTATAAAAAATATTACATGGAAGAAGATATTAATTCCCAAATAATTATCAAGTGTAACAAATATCATTGATCATAAGAATGTGAATGGTCAAGATAATGTTAATGATCGAAAAATAATAAACCTATGAGGTGTGAAAAAAGTCCATTTGGTTCATTAAAAATAAAGGTAGCTGAATAATATGTATATTTCAAGATCCTATTCCAAATGACATGTAATTATTTTACTATTATGATAGAAAATCCAAAAAAAATATAGTCAATATATTTTTATTTTATAACCATAATTTCATATTTTGGTTTTTATTTGATCAATTTACACTTCATTTCTAAATCTAATAAATGAATATCTAGGATAAATTTTTTTATTTCCTAGAGAAAAAAAATTAACATTCAAGAGATAATAATATACTTAAATGACTAAAAATTCTTCTCGTATGCCTCTAAATATTTTCGAAAATATAATTGGTTAGTATAAGGTTTCTAATATAATATTATAGTCTCTAAACCTCAATAGTATCATCCGAAGTTATCTTAATCTATTTAATAAGTTTATATCACTAAAACTAATTATATTACATCTACAAATACATAATATCATTCTTTTAAAATAATCAATCATATTAAACAAAATGGAAATATATTTATCTCAGTCCAATAAAATTCATCCTAAAATATCATTAATCACATCAAAATCCTATAAATTTAAAAATACTTGATCAAAAACATATTTATCAATGAAAAAATTTGTGTAAAAATGATATCATATAAACCGCTACATCCCATATTTTAGTGATAGGAACTACACCCTTATCGCTCTCTATTTTTGGGATTAACAACCATGACCTTGGTGAATTCGGTGTGTTGTTCTCAACAATCAAGTATTCCTTTTTCTAAAACTATATTAATATAATACCTAAAACATTATAAAAAATACGAAAAACATCGGATAAAACAACACTAATCATCAAATTTAATTTTTAAATACTACTATTTTGTATAGATCTTAAATTTATTCGATAACATTAATAAACCTAATTGAAAATTATTTCTGGAACATCAATGATCATATTATCACTAAGGGACATCAATGTCATTAAACATATGTCCACAAAAATTAATTTGATTCTTCCAAAGAAAAATGTTAAAATTAAACCCACACTAATACAAGGGGTTATATTACCATAAAATGATCCCAAAATTCTATTAATAATCTCGAAATTCAATAACTTAATAGATAAAAAGGTTTTTCTAATACAATGAACATATGATCAACCTTAAATTGATAAACACATAATTGTATCCATGACTCTTACAATATTTTTATATTAATATATATATTATTACAAAAATTAACACAATCCTTATATGTTTAAAATTTTATATAAAACAAAATACCATTGATATAAATACTCCTACAACATAACCATTTGACCACAATACCTAAAAACAAGAATCCTACCTTGTTAGGGATTATCATTACATATTCCATTACTTATTCTTGGAGATTACCCTAGGATATGGTAATTGAAATAGATAATGTCAATTTTCCTAACACATAATACCTGGAAATACTCCTAAATTTATCACAATTAGTAAAATATTAACATATAGAAAAAATATTTCCTTCATTTGAGATAATACTCTAGGTGTATCATCCATCATTAATGAGATGAAAGAAATTGATCCTTTTTTCATCCAAATTTTCTCCTATCTTATCTCTCATTAATATATATCAATTACTTCATTGGTTTGTTAGAGTGTTGGTTGTGGTTAATGTTGTTAATCATATATCATGATAAATAAATGTTATATGTTATTTGTAAATCCAACTTTATTGAACATAAAAACACATTTATATAAGATTTATAAATCGAGGGACTATATTTTTAATTCATGACACCATAGTTTAGACATATGTCATTTATGATTATCAATTATTCAAATAATTCACAAAGGTTCAAAATTAAACTATTACGTAACACAATCATATCTCACAAGAGTTTGTAACTATGTGTTCTTCAGGGACTATTGTTATCTAAAAGGAAATGATAAGGTTATTTCCCAATACTCCCTATTAAGAGTTGTTAACCCTAAATAAAAACTTTCCAGATCCATATTCACATGTTCTATAAAAATATAGACTTATTTGGAGGGAAAAAATAATATATTCCATACCAAAACATAAGTATGTTATCCTATACATAGACATATCAAAAAATATATTTAGAGGAATATATTTCATAATCTATGTTTTATTAAATCTAGATCCCTTGGTTTCTATTAAACATTCTCTAAAAACAATTATAAAGAACCTAAACCTAGTTTCCTATTTTTTATGGTTAAATTATTACATTTTAGTCTTATATAAAAGCAACCACATCTTACAGTAATTAATATTTTGTAGTATTAAAAAACTATTTGTATACAGGAATTTAACATTTCATTTAAAAACATAAAAAAGTTATACTATTTTTTTCAAGAATGCCAGTACTTTTTGAAATATCACTACATATATATCTTAATACATTTCCTGAAATCCTATTGAATGGAAATACATAAATGGGGTGAGATCATATTATTTTTAGGGGAAACATATATAGTAAGATATGATGAATAAATAAGGAATAATCTGTATAGTAATGTCAAAAATATGAAAAAAATTACATTCATTCAATGTAGTGATCATGAATAATAATATGGTTGGAAAAAATGATGGTAAATAATGACATATAAAAAACTATAAGATCTATAATATTGTCTATAGATATCATAAGTAAATAAATAATCACATTGAAATCCGTAAATAATTTTATAATAATGAAATTCATAATGTTATATATTATAAACATATAGTTGATACCTCATGAAAATACATCTTACCTAAATGGTTAAGTCCTTGGACAAATTCCAAAGCTATTTTCTATCATGAGACCTACTTATGCATCGAAGGGCTATAGTGGGACCTTCACATCAGTTAATATTTTATATGATCTCCTCATATGAAGGGGTTTAAACATTATCAATATAAATATTTATATTGGAAAACTATTCTATGAAATGTTAATAATTTTACTAATCAATAAATAGAATAAAAAACTAGTAGTGTAGAATGGATAATGGTATCAAAATAGTACCTCCCTAGTGAAGATAATCACAATTAATCTACAATATTGATAAGAATTATATCATTACATCATATACTAAGTGTAAGATACTATAAATAATGGGTTTTTTGTTGAGTTGAAGATAACGACTCTTCCATTATATACATTATTGGTTAAAATATCATTTCACTTCATAAATCACTTTAAAAAAATATAATTTTTTAAATTATTAAATAAAATATTTTTAAAATAATCATGAAAATATCTCAAGGAATCATCAACAAAATGGGAAATCATTATTGTGGTAAATTTTGTTCTGGTCAAATATGTTAAAATAATGTTTCCTTTCACATTTTTGGAAAACTTTCAAAAATTTACTCATTTAGATAAAAAGATGAAGAGTCATTTTAACACATTTTGTTAAAAAAATGGGTAAAAATTCTGAAATTAATTATTTAATATTATTAAAAATAATCTTTACAATTTTTAATGGGAAATATGGATATAGAAAAAAAAGATTTCTGACTTAGTAGAAAAATAATGCATTTTCATAAAAAATCATTATTTCAGAATCTTGATGACATAATGAGTGAAAAAATTATGAGAAACATGAAATATAGCTAAATAAATAGAGGATAAAAAATTTACTCATATTACGATATAATTATTTAATAATTCCCCCATTAGAGTCATCAATATAAACAATCCTGAATATCATTCGAATAGTGAAATAAACCCCTACCAAATTTTTCACATTTGAATCATAACCCCATGAAAGAAATTATGTCAAATGAAACCGTAAATACAAAAATTAAAAGAGATTAATGATATAAAATATCATAGGGGAAATATTTAAATCAATAAAAAATAATAATCATTGAATATGACATATGTATCATAAAAGTAAAATTGGGAAGAGAAATGCTTTCCTCTTGTCTGATATCAATTGTGCGCTTTTGGACCTCATATATAATAAATTGTTATTTATTATAAATATATTTAATAACCATAAAATATATATATATATATTACCATATAATATTTACTTATAAATTTTAATCACCGTTATATTAAAAATTATTTATTAATGTCACTATTATTTTTCATAACAGCTTCCTTTTTCATATATATTTTTGTTCGGTTATATTATACCTTGTACTTTGATCACAGTATGATCATATAAGAAATTTTAATCATGATCTTAATAATATATATATAAATTATATACACATTTATAGTCATCCTAAAAATTTAGGGATAGAAAAATATTTTCACCATTCATGGGGGTGGTATATATTTATTAAATCAGGTTTCATTACCATCTAGTTCGGAATAAAATGACAAACATTTAACAATACTTCGTTAATGTAGTTTTCTGCAGGTATACATGATGAAAATTATATTTTTCCAGTGGATTGTGAGGTAAGAAGAATGTTGTGGTATTTAAATTAAAAAGTAGAATTATATCATAAATATCATATATGTACATAAATCCATCATTTCGCCACATAGGAGAGGTGGTGATGGAAAATGAATTACATCCGCTACCAAGGTGGTAGTCTTCTATACAGACGATCGACATTTTCATTCCTCATTTGATGGAAGAGATAATAGATATAGGTTATTACATTAACATAATAAAATCTTAAAATGTGGTAGATATTTTTATTATTATTTTATCATAGTTGGAAAATGTTTTATTGGGATATAAGTGGTAATATAACAGAAACTCAATGTTAATAACTATACCTCTTGATCGGAGAACCTCATTATATTTATACCTAAATTCTATCTAGTATGTTATTATGAGAAAATGACACTCTATAGTGGGGAGAGATGTATGGATTGTATTTTCACAAGTATTAGTCCAAAAAAGTCTCTTGATGTGGGGAGATGTTAAAAGATGTGGTGTCATTTTATTAGTTTGGGATGAGACCATGTTCAAAATTTCCTAAAAGAATAAAAATTGATACATCCATTATTAGGAAAAAAATTTCAAATTAAACATTGATTAATATATTTTATAGGATAATATTGATATATTTTCACGTGATTTTTTTATTAATGTTTAATTGTCAGTCATACCCTTATCTCAGGTTTTAACCCTCAGTAAACATGTTGTAGCATTAACTGGAGAAATTGTATTTTACTATTTTTTATATTTATTATGAAAAATAATATAGTTGAACTAACTAAATAATATTAATTATGTTGGGTAAATAATATTAAATCCATTTATCTAAAATTAATTCATATATGTGGAGGAATTTATTTTAAATTCAGAACCGCAAGTGTTACGAAAATTCACATTTATAAAAAAAATATTTTAATAAAATATTTTAATTTAAATTTAATATTAATTATGATTAAAAGAAATAAATTGTATTAGTATAAATATATTTAAACAAGTTTTAATTAAAAAAATATATAAAAACAAAATAATTATTTGTAAATTCTATAAAACCAAATGGAAGTTGGTAATAAATTTTAGTATTTTCCACACTTCCTAAAAAGCATAATTTTTAAAAAATATTAACAAAAAAAATTCATTCAAATATTAAATAACATGTTTATTTATATAAGTATGTTCATTATTCCAAATATATTTCTTCAAAGTGTAAAAATTGTATTTTTAAAATAAGGGTTCAAATAAAAACATAGCCGATTTTAGAAAAATATTGTTTTTATGCATAAAAGTAAATTTATTGTTATCAAATTCATAAAAAACAACAGATGAATGGTAAAAAATTAATACAATATATATTACATATATTTCATTAAAATCGTCAAAAAATATGATCTATTTAATTTTTTAATATAAAATCACATTATGTGTTTAAAAATAGGTTTTTTGAAAACAAAAATTTATTTAAATATTAATGAATTTTGATTTTTATTCCTTATAAATTGATAACCAATGAATTTACTTATACGTGTGTAAAACATAATATTTTAATAATTAATTTTTTCATATTCACTCCCCGAATTTATTTTTTAGGATTTAAAAACAAACAATTTTATGGTTCATTTAGAAATTGGATTTCATGTATCTCAAGATATCAATGAGAGTAAATTTAATTAAAAATAAATATATCCTAAAATCATAGGGTGTAGGATAAATATTTCTATAGTAAATTTCAACTAGAGAAGTAAATATTTCTTAAGAATCACGAAAACCAAGAACACATAACATAATTATAAATTCAATAACCTTAAAATTAATTTTCTCACACCATGTGTCTTTAGATGATATGCTATACAAAATTTCAACTTGGAACCAAGTAACTATTTAAAATAGATCCAAAACGTTGATATAAACCTTATGTACCTTTCAGAAAAAATAATAGAGGGAAGACTATGTAAAGACCTGGAAATTCCATAAAATTTTTTAAAAAGAAATTATATGGGATTATTACTAGTCTGCGATAATAAAAGGCGCGTGTTTCGATGACTTGGAGATCCCAGAAAGAAATTTAGAACTTTTTTTAGGAATTTTCAGTAAATGTGCCGGAGGAGTTTTCTCTCTTGAACTGGTGCATGGATTAAAAATCAAAGGTCACCATTGAATCCAAAACACCGAGATTCGCTTACGGGAAAAATAACCTGGACTGGGAAGGGTCATATGAAAAAGCTAATTTTTTCTCTTTACAAAAAAATTAATAAAATAACTAAATATTATGTTTTTTTCAACTGTTGGACAAACAAAGGGGGGACCCCAGTGCAATGTTATGCCATTTAATGGCTTGAATCTTATTTTTTGTAACAACATTTTTCTATAAAATTAATAGAATGTGCATCCTCACCAATGAATGAATTAAAGAGGTTTATTAATTATACACATTAATGAACCAAATTAATTGTGTGGTGCTTTATTCCACTTTTCCCCTCTATTTAATCTGAGCTCTGAGTTGTGTTCTGGGAGAGAAAATATATGAATCTCTGACGAAGTGCGGATGACATTTCACTCTGATGAAAAACGTGATTGATCAATGGACGTTGGGGGAATCAATAGGTGATAGAAATTGCCGACGAACACCTTAAAATTTGTTCACTCTCTTCTCTTCAATGACGCCTTCAAATGATTATATGGTAGGGGGTTTATTATTCTTTATTCCCCTTGATATCGTTCTTGATTATTATAAATAACATAGATTAATCATCTAGCAGGTTGATCTGGGTTCATTCTTAAAATACAGGAGGTTATTATGGGATTTTATTTATTATAGTTTTTATAATTAAAATATCCTTTCTGAGTTGTTATGCTAATGCCGATGGCACATGCCAAACGAAAAAGGCCCATAACCTCCGTTGAATCAGTTGTGGTGGAGTTCTTCGTCACCAACCAGATTTTTTTGTGGAGAGATGGAACCATGGGCCACGCATCGCAGGAACCATCCCGGGAGGGCCATAGGCACATAAGATAACAACAGCGGACCAACAAAGCTTCACCTATGGCCCGCTGAAGCTTCTCCTGAATGGTGGAACTGGAGACCGAGGGAGGTGATGGCTAGTAACCACCATACACGAAGGAACGAAAGTGGCTAAAGGGGCCACAGAGGACACGGGGGCCACTGGCCTTTTTTAGATGCATTGAATCAGAGAGGCACGCTACGACGGCACACTGCGGTGGCATGATGCGGTGGAAGTACATGACTTCGAGCCACAACAGAGGGTAGACACCCACCCACGGGTCTGTTGTGGTCCTGTCCAATGCGACCGACCATGGGAGTTTGGTGCCAACCAGCGCCACTGTTGAGTCGGGCAGCGAACTATGCCGGTACACAGGGATAAAGTCCACGACTTGTAGTCGCGGCAAAGGGTGGAACCCAGCTTGACCGGTTGAGCATGGATGGCTGGGAGAGGCAGCACCAACCAGAGATGCTTCCTTGATGGCCCAAACAGCTTTAGCCATTCGTGTGGGGAGGAACCCCCCCCCCCCCCCTCGTGCTCGACCAAGAGGCAAAGAGATTCCGCATCCTGGTGGGCCACACCCAGTCAGGTCGGCTTGGTCGAACCTGTGACCTAGTGTGCCTAGACTAGAGCCAATAGGCCGAGCTAGCATCCCATTAGGCTGGACAAGGCCAAACTGAACTAGGCCAAGCCAAGTTCTTTCGGTCTATGTCAGATTAGTCTAACCCGGTGGGACTGGACGCAGACCCCCTTTTTCCAAGTTATGACTTAGTGGGCATATCTTCTAAACCGTTCATCCATTTGATGAACCATTAGTAGATTTGAAACCAATAATGTGAGGAACTCCTTTTGAGATACTCCACCTGTAATTTGGATTAAGATGGATTTTTGATAGAATGGATTGAACCACAATCCAATCAGGCCCTCGATACTAAAATGCGTATATCTTACAGACTATCTATCCAGTTAATCCATATCTATTTCGTTGGATCCCTTATGATAAGATGCATCATTGGGTTTCTTCTTTATGAGAATCCAGGATAGTTGGGATACAAGTAATGGCTTGAGGAGTGGTTATCCCAAGTGCACTACATACAAAATCATGGGACTGGCGGAGACTTAAAGACTGCTGATTTTGGACTATGTGGGACTCAATGGCCTAGTGGGAAGCACTTCTAAGTGACTTGGTAGGCCCACGATGGGGAGAACCTATATGTTACTTGGCAGGCCCATGGTTCTTGATAGGAGGAGAACCACAGAAGCGCATAGTGGGGAGAAGCTCTGTGTGGCTTTACGTGTAACAGTCAAGACTTTTATGAGAAATATTTTGTTTTTATGTTATATAAATCATCAAAAGAATATTTCACAACACAAAACACTAGCTTGGATTTCTTTACATGCAATCACGACTTTCCTCAATAGATTACGTCGTACGCAATACCGAGATTCACTAAACAACGATATGCTATTAAAATATTACTAAAACTAGCGGTTATGAATAGTAATAACCACTTTTTGAAATTTTGTAAATTTTATTTTTCATAATGGACTTCATTTTTGGATTCAGAATATCGAAATTAGCCTAGGGTTAAATTTTGGTATTTTTCTGAAAACATTCAATTTTTGATGAATAGTGAAAACACTAGGTTACTATTTAAAAAACGAATTTTTATTTGAATAATTATTTATTTTATTTAAATTTATTTTCGGTCAAAATTGACACATAATACCTATATAAGTTCAATTCAATTCATTGGATTCATTTTATAATAATTTTAGATATATAAAATTTTTATTGAACTTTTCACCGTCTTTTACCCACCTACTAGGAGAATTTACAAATTTACATAAACGTTAATTTTACCGCTTCTCTGAGTGGAATTTAAAAAATCTGAGAGACACGGTTAGTATCAAGGACTAAAATTTGGTTCAATGTGATGAAAATAATTTTTGGTGAATAGTATCTTTTTAATTTTTTTAAACACGGTTAAAAGTAAATAGGGAAATTAAGGGTAAATATGTTTTTATTATTACCCTAAAACATGTCCTAACTCTATTGGATAAGTGTAATTCGACCAGAAACTACATTAGGAATAAAATACGACCATTTAGGACCACTTGGATTAGATTAGGACATTTATAATTAATTTATTTAAAGAAGGGTTAATATAGTTAAAATCCATGTTTAATAACTAAATCATTTTTAATATAGGGTTATACATAAGATAAATTAGACTATAATTATTCATTTTAAAGATAAAAATATTTCTTACATAATGGTAGTTTATTTGTAATTTGTAGACAATATATTATTTAATTTATTTATGACACAATGATGATGCAGTAATTATCTTATTAATTAAATATTGAAATAATTGATGTTATAAATACCCAAATAAATGTAATTTGACAATTTTTATGAATAAAAATAATTTTATAGATTAATATTATATGTTAGTTTTGATTTAATTAACTTTGTTTGAATTAATCTTTCTGTTATGATTTTCACAAAAATCAATTACCAAATAGTGTCAAAATTGATATAAAATTGTTTTTAAAACAAATATTATATTAGTAATTGTTATTTTATTCCTAATAATCTAAGGTTCTGCCAAATGAAATATATAAGGTCATATATATTAATAATAAACAACTTGGGGTTCGTTTTTCTTGTTATTGTAAGTTGATTAACCTTATAGTGTAAGAAAACAAGAAGACAAGGTAAAAGTTAAATTATCTATGTTAAAGTTAAATATAAATGATAAGGTTATAATAGAAACCTAAACATGTCTAAAGTCGCTTGGATGAGAGGATTTCGACCCATACCCAATGTAGCTTCTAAATAAATCAATTTGGAGCTATAAAAAAACTGAATATGAGTTTATAATAAAATAATATTTTTTGTTTTTCCAAAGGTTCCCCTCTCCTCCCTTATAAAAGGGAACCTCCTCCCTCTGTTCCTCACACCACTTTGAGCCTTCATGCTCGGCCAACCCCTGGAAAATTCTCTTCTCCACTTCCCTATAAACATCCTAGAGGTACTGGTCTTCTTCAAAGACCAATTTTAGTTCCCTAAGAGGAGGTCTCAAAGAGGCGCTTCAAAGAAGAGGTAATGTATGTTACTGATTATTTCAACTTTATTTCTTCTTCCAATTCTTCTTCTTTAGTTGTTTTATTATGAAGTAATAACATCAGTATCACTAATATACTAATATGTTATTATAAGTATGAAACAAACCTATTTCACCATCTATCCATCCTACATAAAACGAAATCACCGCGCGTGCGTACGTACGGAATATCGTCTCCACACCGTGGTGTAATCTATTTTCCACCACCACCTTACATGGATGGTTATAATGGTGTAAATAATAACTATATATGATTATTGTAATGTGATATTGATTCTGAAATTGTATACATACACTCCAATACAATTCCACGATCATGGGAACGATATCATCACTCGTGCATACGTACGGAATATCGTCTCCACGATGTGATGTGACTCATTCTACATGATCTTCATTGATTATTGATTATATAAATGAATTGAATGAATGAATATGAAATATATTACACTAATAACATTCTGTAAATGAGGTATCTAATACCTAAATTGAAGAATAAGAATTTATTCGAAAAAACACGCATAAGAACAAAAAGTAATAAACACCCGAATAACAAGTAGAAATGAAATATTACTAATTAGAAGATAAGAATATGGCCATATATTATATCATAACAATGAGTATGATTCTGTAAGAAGTCAATGACATTATGTAAATCATTATACATGAGGTTCGGACACTTAAGAAGCAAATCAAACCTAAGGTAAGGGAAAATCTCGCAATCTCATTTTTATCCGAGATTATTTATACTTTAGAATTTACTGGGGAATATTTATCATCCACATACATGTTTCCTCAATATGTAATATTTGTATACTTCTAAAATAGTTTATATCCAATTTGACCCTTCGGTGTGTTTTTAGTAAAAGATATGAAAGGAATCTTTTTCCGTTTTTCGTAACGAGGTACTTTTTGACTTTTCCGACAAAAGTACGAGAATAATGATTTTTTAACTTATACGGCATGAATTGATTATTAAAACATTATTTCCAAGAAGCTTCCTTTAAATGTTTTCAAGTTTATTTTTAATCAACTTCTTTTAGTTTAAAATTGTATGACATGTTAAGAAAGGAAAAATATTTTTGAAGTAGAAAGGATATTTTCCACAAGAATGGAGTTCATGTGTTTTATCAAAATTATTTTCCATCTAAGATAATATAGGGTTCTATTTATATCCCTATTATTACATTGATTTGATTATGTTTTGATGGAATTATTTTTATGAATTCCTTCATCATATATGAATTGTTTTATGATGTCACGATGTTTAAGAATCCCATTTTTATTACATGGTTTATCCAATGATGTATGATTTATGATTTTGTGGAACACATAAGAATCGTATCATTATGAGATGGGTGGGACATATATCTCCCTCAAATTCATTGGGTAATGATTTATATCTCATGAGATAGACATGGCTGGAACGGCAGGTTAAACCGGTTCAAGGAAATAGGACTGAAACGAGGAGTGAACTCGGTTTAGAAATGGACGTTTTCTGCTAAGATAGTCTTGGCTATGAGTCTTGACTACTAAGAAATGATTCTCTATGATTATGTGTGTATGCCATAAAGTTTCATGTTTTAAGTTATTTTTGTTGGGATAACATTTCCCTACTATGATCATGTTATGAAATTATGATCTCTTTTGCTGTTTAAGATTTCCACAATGTTATGTTCTTATAAATATGATGTGATTGATATTTATTTTGTATACCCTTACTGAGCATTTGAGCTCACCCTTCTGTATGTTTTCTTTCCCCAGGTCAGGAAGAAGGTTATTAAGTAGGATATGCCAAAAGAGACTCTAGATATGATGAAATAAATGGGAGACAGTGTAGATGCTTTATGAACCGGTTGTTTATGCTTCCTAGTTTTTAAAGACACAATACCTATAAGATCCATTCCTGGTTGTGTTATATGTTGTAATAAGTGTGCTTTAATTTTGAAATATTAAAAATGTATGTAAAGTATGGGTCTCTATCGTTGGTATCAGAGGAAAGGTATAGTCAACCTTTGGAATCTAGGATGTGAAAGCCTTAATAAGAACCCTAAGGAGACGTCTAATCATAGAACACAATCTTAGTGTTTTAGAAATGACCATGAACAACCTAGGATAAAACCTTAAGTGTGAAATTTTATTCTTGATTATGTGTTTTTTCTATTATAATTAGTGTTTCTCACACTATTATTATTGGTTTTAGTCAATGGCTGGAACCCGAAGGAACCGTGTTAATGTGGAATACAACGGGAAATGAAATGATTGTCCCCCTGAGAAACCAAACATTATGGGTGCTGGAATGAAAAATCTTGTAGCCATGATTACACAAGTTTCTCAAGCTATGAATCATGCAGTACATCCAAAAGATCAAAGGAAGGAGAAAAAAACTGTTGAATCATTCATGAGGCAGTGTCCACCTTCATTCAGCGGGTCTTCTGGTCCATTAGTGGCTGAACAATGGATCAGTACCACAGAAAATATATTTTCAGTTCTTCAATGCTCTTTAGATGATAATGTCATCTTATAAGTTTATCTTTTGGAAGGTGATGTTGATCAATGGTGTAATCTTATTAAGAATACAAGGCAAAGTGATAAAATTGATTCCATGGAATGGGAAAAGTTCAGTAAATTATTTTTCAATAAGTACATCCCTCGTATTCTCCGAAAAAAGATGGATAAGGAGTTTCATGAACTAAATAAAAAGGTTGATGAATCTGTTGGTACCTACGAAGAAAATTTTACAAGACTTGTAAGGTACGCTTCTGGGATTATTATCCGACCTGAGAGTAAGATCGATGGATTTTTTAGTGGATTAAAACCAAGTCTTCAAAGGGCGTTAGCCATAAGGGACTTCAATAGCTATGTGAAAATTGTTCGATGTGCTCTCAAGGTTGAGATGTAGATTGGAGTAACCCAACAGTCATATGGGTTTGATAAGAAGAGGAAAATGGAATTCAAGGAAAATATAAAGATCACACTTAAAAGAAGATGAGTTTTCCCTTATGCTCAATGTGTGGAAATAAACATGGAGGAAATTGTCTTAAGGGGACATGAAAATGTTATAAGTGTGGAAGAGAAGGTCATCGGTCAATTGAATGTCAAAATAATGGGAAGAAGATGTCTAATGATGCAAACAAATGAAGGGATACACAGAATGAACCTACTTCACTTCAATGTTTCAAGTGCAAGGAAATGGGGCATTATGCCAATGAATGCCCTAATCCAAGGGTTGTTGATGATGATCGACATCAACAAACTCTAAAGGCTAAAGACAAAGGAATGTCACATGCAATTTCTATCAGCGATGTGGAGTACGATAACAAAGTGGTGAAAGGTACACTTACCATCCAATCTAAAGTAGCAAATGTTTTATTTGATTCTGGATCCACCCACTCTTTTATTTCTGAAAAATTTTCTATGGGAATCATTTTATTACCTTAACAATTAGATGTTGAGATAGCTGTGACAACCCCTAATGGCACAACAGTCACATCAAAAGTTTATAATTATTCTCCAATTGAAGTTTCTGGGAAAGTGCTTCCTGCAAATCATGTGATCCTTCCTATAGTGGAATTTGATGTGATTCTTGGCATGGATGGGCTTTCTCTATATGGAGCTCATATCAATTGCCATAGAAGGGAAGTCACATTTCATATTCCAGATCAATCTATGATCATCTATCGATGCAAGGATGAACATAACCTTCCAGTGGAAATTTCTTCCATATTATGGGTTTTGATTCCACTAAATGAAGGTTATTTCTCTCAAATGGTTGGTGAGAAACTATAGATTAAGAATATTCCCATTGTACGGGAGTTTGATGATGTATTTCTGGCGGAATTGTCGGGTCTTCCACCAAATCGTGAAGTTGTGTTTTTAATAGAACTCGTACTGGGTGCTTTCCCTATTTCAAAGACACCTTATAGAATGGCCCCAATTGAGTTGTAGGAATTGAAGAAGCAAATCCAAGAGAATCTTGATAAGGGATTCATATGCCCTAGTGCATCACCGTGGGGAGCACCTGTTTGGTTTTTTAAGAAAAAATATTGATCAATGCGACTCTGCATTGATTATTGAGAACATAACAAGATAACAATCAAGAATAAATTTCCTCTCCTGTGCATTGATGACTTATTTGACCAACTACGTAGAGCTTAATACATTTCCAAGATTGATCTTCATTCATGGTATCATCAATTAAGGGTCAACAAGGAGTATATACCAGCGATGGCTTTTCGTACAAGGTATGGACACTATCAATCTATGGTGATGCAATTTGGTCTTATTAATGCCCCTGCTATATTCATGGATCTGATGAATAGAGTCTTTAGAGACTATCTTGATAAGTTTGTGGTAGTCATTATAGATGATATTCTTGTCTATTCAAAGAGCAAGAAGAACATGACGATCATTTGAGAATTATATTGATGACCCTGAGAAAGGAGAAGCTTTATGCCAAATTTACCACGTGTGAATTTTGGCTTCAAAAAGTTGCATTTTTGGGTCACATAATCTCAAAAGAGGGGATATCTATGGATCCAGCAAAAACACAGGTTATCAAAAGATGGTCGAGACCGACAAAAGTAACCAAGATCTGATGTTTTCTTTGTTTGGCTGGATATTATCGACATTTTGTGAAATATTTTTCACGATTATCTAATCCAATCACCAGGTTGAAACTAAAAGGAGTTAAGTTTGTTTAGACAGAGGAATGGGAAGAGAATTTCAAGGAGTTGAAAAGAAGGTTATTCAATGCACTTTTACTAACACTTCCTTGTAGTGGAGAATGGTTTGTGATCTACAGTGATACATCCAAGAAGGGGTTGGGGTGTGTTCATATGTAAATTGATATGGTGATAGCTTATTCCTCACGACAGTTGAAAATCCATGAGAAAAATTACCCAACTCAGGATTTGGAGTTAGCTACGTTAATCATTACATTAAAGATTTAGAGGCATTATCTTTATGGAGAAAGGTGTGATATTTAAACTGATCATAAAAGATTAAAGTATATTTTCACAAAAAGGAGATGAATATTTGCCAAAGAAGATGGATGGAGCTGATTAAGGATTATGACTGCTCAATTCATTACCACCTTGGGAATGAAAACAGGGTTGATGAAGCATTAATTCGACAAGACCATGCTAGCTTATCAATGATAAGGATCACAAAAGATCCAATATTTATGGATTTACAAAGGATGGATCTTTGAATTATAATGGAAGGGGAAAATCATATCATTCTCAATTGAATGTTCTACCATATATACATGTGAACATTAAAGAGGCATAGAAAGAAGATGTAGAGTTACAAAATAAGGTGAGAAATATTCCTGAATTCAACCTTGATTGTGATTGGATAATAATGTTCAGGAATCGGGGTTGGGTTCCTCCCATCCCAGAATTAAAGAAGGAGAAACTGGATGAGGCACATAGTTCTTCATTCTCTATTTATCCTAGAAGCACGAAGATGTATATGGATCTGAAAGAGTACTTCTGGTGGGATGGCATGAAAAGATATGTTTCTGAATATGTCTCTCGATGCTTGGTTTGTCAGCAAGTTTATGCTAAGAGACAGAAGTCTAAGGGGATGTTACAACCATTACCCGTAACTGAATGGAAATGGGAAAATGTCACTCTGGACTTTGTCATCAGACTTCCTAAAACATTCAAATGCAATAATGCTATCTGGGTCATAGTTGATCTTCTTACAAAGTCTTCGCACTTCATTTCCATTAGAGAGGATTTCATTCTAGATTAGCTTTCCAGGGTATATGTAAAAGAAGTGGTAAGATTGCATGGAGTACCAGTTTCTATTATATCTGATCGGGTTCCGATATTTACCTCGATGTTCTGAAGAAGTATTCAGTATACTATGGATACCGAGTTGAGTTTTAGAATTTCTTATCATCCTCAGACAGACGGTCAGTCTGAGAGAACAATTCAAACTCTAGAAGATATGTTGATATCTTGCTCTATGGATTTCAAAGGAAGTTGGGATCAACACCAACCGTTAGTGGAATTTTATTATAATAATAGATTTTACTCTAGTATTCAGATGGCTCATTATGAAGCTCTCTATGGAAAGAAATACAAGACTCCAACTAGCTGGGATGAAGTTGGGGAAAGAATTCTATTAGGAACTGATCTTGTTGATGAGACGGCAGAAAACGTCAGATCTATTCAAAAACACATAAGAGCAGCTTAGAGTCGACAAAAAAGTTATACCCACAACCGAATAAAATACCTATAGTTTGAAGTGGGTGATAATGTGTTCTTACGAATATATCCCTGGAAGAGGGTCATGAGATTTGGAAAGAAGTGAAAGTTGAGCCCTAGATATATCGGTCCATTTGAAATTCTGGATCGTGTTGGGAAGGTAGCTTACCGATTGGCGCATCCACCGAATCTCTCCCAAGTTCATGATGTGTTCGATGTATCTCTCCTGAGAATGTACATACCTAATCCTTCACATGTACTAAGCTCAGAAGTTGTATCGTGGGAGCAAGATCTTTCTTATGAAGAACAACCAATAGAGATTCTGGATCGTAGAGAAAAAGACCTATGGAACAAGACCACTCGCTTGGTGAACGTTTTATGGAGGAACCACCAATTTGAAGAAACTAAATGGGAGCTTGAGGATATGATGAGGGAGAGGTATCCTCATCTGTTTGTTACAAAGTGAAGAATTTCGAGGGATAAATTCATTTTAATGGGTGTAGAATGTAACACTCGAGAATTTTTTGGGAAATATTTTGTTTTTGTGTTATTTAAATCATCAAATAAATCTTTCACTACACACTACAATAGCTTGGCTTGCTTTACATGCAATCGCGACCTTCCTCGATAGCTTGTGTCATACGAAATACCGAGTTTCACTAAACAACGATATGCTATTATAATATTACTAAAACTAGCCATTATGAATAGTAATACCCTCTTTTTGAAATTTTGTAAATTTTATTTTTCAAAATAGACTTCATTTTTGGATTCGGAATATCGAAATTAGCCTAAGGTAAAATTTTGGTATTTTTCTAAAAACATTCAATTTCTGATGAATAGTGAAAACACTACGTTACTATTTAAAAACTGAATATTTATTTAAATAATTTTTTATTTTATTTAAATTTATTTTAGGTTAAAATTTATACATAATACCTATATATGTTCAATGAAATCCATTAGAGTCATTTTATAATAATTTTAGATATATAAAAAATTTATTGAACTTTTCACCGTCTTTTACCCACCTCCTAAGAGAATTTGCAAATTTACATAAAAATTAATTTTACCGTTTCTATGAGTGGAATTTCTAAAATCAAAGAGACACGGTTAATATCAAAGACTGAAATGTGGTTCGATGGGATGAACATAATTTTTCGTGAATAGTAACTTTTTACTTTTTTTTACCACGGTTAAAAGTATATATGGAAATTGAGGGTAAAAATGTTATTATTATTACCCTAAAACATGTCCTAATTCTATTAGATAAGTGTAATTAGACCAAAAAATACATTAGGAAAAACATATGACCATTTAAGCCCACTTGGATTAGATTAGGACATTTATTATTAATTTATTTAAAGAAGGGTTAAAATAGTTAAAATCAAAGTTTAATAACTAAATTACTTTTAATATAGTGTTATACATAACATAAATTCGAATATAAATATTCATTAGAAATATAAAAATATTTCCTACTTAATGGTATTTTATTTGTAATTTTTAGACAATAAATAATTTAATTTATTTATGACACAATGATGATACAGTAAATATCTTATTAATGAAATATTGACATAATTGATGTTATAAATACACAAAAAAAAATGTAATTTCAGACTTTTAATTAATTAAAATACATTTCTAGGTTAATATGACATGCTAGTATTGATTAAATTAACTTTTTTCTAACTAATCATTATGTTATGATTTTCCCGAAAATCAATTACAAAATAGTGTCAAAATTGACATAAAATAGTTTTTAAAACAAATATTATATTATTAATTGTTATTTTATTCTTAAAAATATAAGTTTAGGAAAAATGACTTATATAAGGTTATATATATTAATAATAAACAACCTGGGGTTCTTTTGGCTTGTTATAGTATGTTTATTAACATTATATTGTAAGAAAACAAGAAGACACGGTAAAAGTTTAGTTATCTAACTTAAAGTTAAATCTAAAAGACAAGGTTAAAATAGAAACTTAAAATTGTCTAAATTATATTGGATGAGAAAATTTCGACCCATCCCCACCTTAGCTTCTCTATAAATCAATTTGGTGCTATCAAAAAACAGAATATGAGTTTATAATAAAATAATATTTTTAGTTTTTCCAAAGGTGCCCCTCTCCTCCCTTATAAAAGGGAACCTCCTCCCTCTCTTCCTCCCCCAAATTTGAGCCTTCAATCTCGTCAAAACCCTGCCAAATTCTCTCCTCCAGTTCCCTAGAAACATCCTAGAGGTCCTGGTCTTCTTCAATGACCAATATTAGTTCCCTAAGTGGAGGTCTCAAAGAGGCGCTTCAAAGAAGAGATAATGTCCATTACCGATTTTTTCAACTATATTTCTTCTTCCACTTCGTCTTATTTAGTTGTTTCATTATGAAGTAATAACATAAGTATCACTCATATATTGATATTTTATTATAAGTATGAAACATCCCTATTTCACCATCTATCCATCCTATGGAAAATGAAATCACCACGCGTGCATACGTAGAGAATACCGTCTCCACGTCGTGGTGTAATCTATTTTCCACCGGCACCTTACATGGATAGGTATACTGGTGTAAATAATAACTATATATAATTATAGTAATGTGATATTGATTCTGAAATAGTATACATACACTCTAATACAATTCCACGATCATGGGAATGATATCATCGCTCATTTGTACGTACGAAATACCGTCTCCACAATGTGATGCGACTCGTTCTACAAGATCTTCATTTCCTAATGATTATATAAATGAATTTAATGAATTAATATGATATATATTACACTAATACCGTTTTAGAAATGAGGTATCTATATCCTAAAGAGAAGAATAAGAATTTATTCGACAAAACACGCATAAGAACAAAAAGTAATAAACACTCGAATAACAAGTAGTAATGAAATATTACTTATAAGAAGCAAAGAATATGGCCATATATGATATCATAACAATTAGTATGATTCTGGAATAAGTCAATGACATTATTTAAATCATTATACAGGAGTTTTTGACACTTACGAAGCAAATCAGACCTAAGGTAAGGGAAAATCTTGCAATCTCATTTTTATCCGAGATTGTTTATACTTCAGAATTTACTGGGGAATATTTATCATCCACATCCATGTTTTCTCAATATGTGAAATTTATATCCTTTTACAATTGTTTATATCCAATTTTACCCTTCGGTGAGTTTTTAGTAAAAGATATGAAAGTAATCATTTGTCGTTTTTTGTACGAGGTACTTTTTGACTTTTCCGAAAAAAGTATGAGAAGAATGTTTTTTTAACTAATACGACATGAATGGATTCTTAAAAAATTATTTCCATGAAGATTCCTTTACAAGTATTCATGTTTATTTTTAATAAACTACTTTCAGTTTAAAATTGTATGACATTTTAAGAGAGGAAAAATGTTTTTGATGTAAAAAAGATATTTACCTCAAGAATGGAGTTCAAGTGTTTTATCCAAATTATTTTCCCTCTAAGATAATATAGGGTTCTATTTCTATCCCTATTATTACATTTATTTTATTATGTTTTGATGGAATTATTTTTATGAATTCCTTTATTTTATATGAATTTTTTTATGATGTCATGATATTTAAGAATCCCATTTTTATTACAAGGGTTATGCAATGATCTATGATTTATGATTTTGTGGCACACATAAGAATGGTATCATTATGAGATGGATGGGACCTATATCTCCCTCCAATGCATTGGGTAAAGATTTATATCTCATGATATAGACATGGCTGGAAAGGCAGGTTAAACCGGTTCAGTGGAACATGACTAAAACGAGGAGTGAACTCGGTTCAGAAATGGACGTTGTCTGCAAAGATAGTCTTGGATATGAGTCTTGACTACCAAGAAATTATTCTCTATGATTATGTGTATATGCCAAGAAGTTTCATTTTTATGTTATGATTATTGGGATTACATTTCACTACTATGATTTATCCCATGTTATGAAATTATGATCTCTTTTGGAGGTTAAGATTTCCAAAATGTTATATTCTTATGAATATGATGTGATTGATATTTATTTTGTATACCCTTTCTGAGAATTTGAGGTCACACTTTAGTATGTTTTCTTTCCCCAGGTCAAGATAAAGGTTATTATATAGGATATGCCTAAAGGGACTCTAGATATGATGATATAAATGGGAGAAATTGTAGATGCTTTATGAACCAGTTGTTTATGTTTCCCAGTTTTTAAAGACACTATACCTATATGGTCCTTCCCTAGTTTTGTTTTATGTTGTAATAAGTGTGCTTCAATTTTGATGTATTAACAATGTATGTAATGTATGGGTCGGTATATTACGGTCCCATGATACATGATGGGGAGGAGTTCCTATGTAGTTCAAGGTTTGTGGGAAGTGACTCTGTGCAACTCGGAAGGCCCACTGTACTCGATAGAGGAGGAGTTCTCCAGCAGCTGATGTGTTTGACAATTTCACCGGTGAAATTGTTGTTACTACCCTAGAATATAATTGGTGTGATCTATCTTTTCATTATTCTTGAGATTGAGATTATAATTTGCATTTTTTACTTTTTGGACTTTTAGGAGACATTCGAGGTTATTGGGGTCTCTACTAGGTATTGTTATACTCATCCCTGCAAGGGCTTCACCCGATACTTGTTGAGTCTCGAGCAAATGATGGGAAGCATTGATTAAGACTTGGGGAGACAAGACATGATAGTGGATGGGGGTGAGGGTTGACATGGAGAGGCACAATGAAGAGCTATAACTACAATTCAGATAGGACCCCTGGCAGACGAACTCATTAGTTGTTTTCCCTTTTTGATGTTTTCTATTCAGTTGGGATTGAATTATGGTTCCTTTACATTCAGTTGTATGGTACTCAGTTTTTAGTGGTATGTTATTTCCCATCTGTGAGTTGGGACTTGGTTTGGACTGTGTGTGCGTTGACAGGTATTTAGAAAAATTCCTCCCATTTGAATGTTGATGCCTTTGGCTCTAGTCTCCCACCCCAGGCCTTCGAAAGCTGGGCCTGGGGTAGTCACGGTATGAGCCCCAGGGGACGGGTCATGACAAAGTGGAATCAATGGGTGATCATTTTCCCCTAAATATCAGAATTACATGTTTTTCCTTGGAGAAATAATGTTAGATGTTGGGAGTCTGACTTTTAGATTTGGGGAGTCTAGTGTTCGTGTGGAGACTAATGTATCCATACACTAGGACCACAAATTCATTTTTTTAGCTCAATACATGAAAACACCAGTTCCGTAAGTTTCTTCTAATTTTGAATAAAAATCATCTCACCATGTATAATGTTATAACTATGGTACATGTGTATCTATCTGAGGATTCCACTATATGGACAACCAGCCAGGATCCCGATTTGAGGTCTTGAGGACAACCCACCTAGAGACGATGCATCTATTCAGGGACCAGTGTTTGAGATGGCCCCACCGGGTGGTGCACCATTTCTACCACCACCTGATGTTCAACATCAATTGATAGAGGTTCTGGCAGAGGATGTTCATAGGATGAATTCGCAACATGAGTTTCAGAGACAGAGACCTCCCATTTTCTTGGGAGAAATGGATCCTCAGGTTTTTGAGGAATGGCTAGAGGCTATGATGTGGGTATCAATCTTTGTGATGACACTGGCTGACTAGATGTCGATATTGTCGGAAAGACTTCTATAGATCGTAGATGGGAGATTGTGGATCCTGACTATCCAGACTCATGATAAGGTAACCATCACTTGGGTTGACATCGAGAGGCTTTTCTAGGATGAGTTTTTCTCTGTGATATTGCACTATATTCACATTCATGAGTTACCTCACCTACAACAGGGTAGCAAGATAGTGGCCCAGTACTCAACAAGATATAGTGACCTCTCTCGTTACTCCATAGGTATGGTTACAGACCATTTAATCGGGGATCGATCCTTCGAGCTAGGACTCAGGAGGGATATTAGGGCTTAAATAGTGTCTCTCCACGTCACTACCCAGGAATGGGTGATGGAGTGTTCCATTATGAGGGAGAGCATCATAGAGGACCAGGTGTCCACAGCTAGAGCTACCAAAAGACCTAAGGAATCAGAGTCTTCGGTAGGATGCAGACAACAGATGCGAGGGGCCAAATGGGATAGGTCTTTCAAAGGTTGACCCTAGAACTCAGGGTCGACAGTGCATGGCACCCAGGCTAGAGGGAGTCAGACGGGGGCCAGGATTCATTTTATGTGCGGCGGGCATGGACACAGGGCACATGCCACATGACTACTTGACCCACCATACAGATGACCATCAAATAGTCAAGGAAGCACCAAGGCCGCGACTAATGTTTAAGCATGGGAGTCCAAAGGGTTACTGACATGGCAGAGGAGCAGGTCGTGTAGCATGTGGTGGATGAAGATTTGAGGTTCTACCACCACCAACCCATGGTAGTCTACCCTGAATATAGGGATCCAGTTGACTTGGGCGACCCCATATTCAAGAGGAAAATTATGATGACCACGGTGCTGCAAATATGATTTTAGGTGTGATATGTTTTGATTCCATCTTATCTATAGTTCTTATAGACCCAGGTGCCAGCCACTTTTCATTTCCATGACACTCGTTCGGAGATCATAAATTCCAATAGATACATTAGCACGATACATACATTTACAGACTCCTATGGGAGAGGATTTGATAATTAAACACTACTACAGGTAGTGTGATCTCACTCTAGGTGGTGAGAGCTTTAGCTAGGATCTCCTAGTAGCAGCATTGAGGCCTTAAGACTTAATCTTCGGTTTGGACTAGATATCCACAGTTCATGCCCAGATCGACTATTTTAGGCCTAATGTGTGTGGTGTTCATGGGGATGGGATCAGTTTTTCTTCACCTGTGAGGTTAAAATCATTGCTGAAAATAATGGACTCTCACGAAGGAGGGTTCAACCAATCACTCATTAGTTGGATAGCCTCAACCACTGCGTTGTAGATGAGAGGAGTTTGAGCTATCAGGTAGTGTTGGACTAGTATTCTGATATCTTCCATGATGGTTTTTCGAGACTATCTCTTCTTAGGGTGGCAGCCTTTAACATTAACATATACCCCGACATGTCACCAATATCTACACCATCATATCAGATGGCACCTGGGGAGCTTCATGAGCGGAGGGAACAGTTTGAAGACTTACAGAGGAAGAGGTTCATAAGGCCTAGTTTTTCTCCTTGGGAAGCCCCGATTATGTTCACCCAGAAGGAATATGAGAGTATGAGGCTTTGTGTGGACTATCAACACATAAAACTGGTGATTCTGAAGAACAATTATCCACTGTGGAGGACCAATGATCTCTTAGACCAGCTGAATGGAGCATGGTTGTTTTTGATGATCGACTTCATATAAGGATATCATCTGCTCAGGGTATGAGATATGGATGTACCGAATACAATCTTCTATGGTCGGTATTTCCATTATGGGTTTTTGGTGATGCCCTTAGGCATGACCAATGATCTAATAGTGTTCATGTGTCTCATTAACAGAATTTTCCATCCTTTCCTCGATCACTTTGTGGTAGTCTCCATTGATGACATCTTTGTGTACTCAACGTCAGAGGAGGAGTATTCCATGAACCTGTAGATAGTTTTGGATACACTCTAATAGAAACAACTTTATGGAAATCTCATGAAGTTCTAGTTCTAGATATGGGAAGTCCACTTCCAAGGGCACATTATCTCAAAGGCTAGAGTTGCAGTTGATCGGATGAAGATAGATGTAGTTTTATCTTGGGATCCACATAATATTGTGATTGTGGTGAGGAGTTTCCTAGGATTGGATGGGTACTAACTGATATTTTTACCTAACTTCTCTATGGTAGAGGCACCCTTGTAATCATTGATGACGTAGAGATCCGTATCTTGACGTACATGGACATTACAATACTTTTGCGGAATACTTAGTACATAACAAAAACACACACACAAGGATCGTAATAGTTTAGTGTCTTTGGAAACTCGGAATATAATCTTCTAATCCTGGTGAAAGATCTTCAACATCTCCCATAAAGATCTTCATTTTTTTTACCTAAAACCTTTTTTTATATCCTGGGGAAAAGAAAACATAAAAGGGTGAGCTCAAATGCTTAGTAAGGGTAAATAATAGAAATATCAATCACATCATATACATAAGCACATAACATTTGGAAATATTAACCTGCAAAAGAGATCATAATTTCATAACATGGGGTAAATCATGGTAGTGAAATGTAATAACAATAATCATATCTTAAAACATGAAACTTTTTGGCATTCACACATAATCATAGAGAACCATTTCTTGTTAGTCAATACTCATTTCCAAGACTATCTTAGTGGACAAAGTCCCTTTCTGAACCGAGTCACACTCGTTTCAGTCCTGTTTCACTGAACTTGTATAACCTACCATTCCAGCCATGTCTATCTCATGATATATAAAATCTTTACCCAATGCATTGGAGGGAGATATAGGTCCCACCTATCTCATAATGATACCATTCTTATGTGTGCCACAAAATCATAAATCATACATCATTGAATAACCCATGTAATAAAAATGGGAATCTTAAACATCATTCCATCATAATACATAAACAATTGATATCATTTCATCATAAGAAAATTGAAACCATTTAAATCATAGAGGCATTTTACTTGAAACATACATATCAAATAACGTCATCTTAGATGGAATATAGTTTTGAAAAAAACACTTGAAATGAATTCTTGAGGAAAATATCCTTTCTTCTTTAAAAACATTTTTCCTTTCTTAACATGTCATAAAACTTTAAACAAAAAGAAGTTGATTAAAAATAAACTTGAAAACTTTTAAAGGAATATTCTTGGAAATAATGTTTTAAAAATCCATTCATGACGTATAAGTTAAAAAAAACAGTCTTCATACTTTTGTAGGAAAAGTCAAAAAGTACCTCGTACAAAAAAATACAAAAGATTCCTTTCATATCATTTAATAAAAACTCACCGAAGGGTAAAATTGGATTTAAAAAATTTTAGGTGGATGGAAATAACATTAAATATTGAGGAAACATGGATGTGGATGATAAAATACACCCCAGTAAATTTCAAAGTATAAACAATCTCGGATAAAAATGAGATTGTGATATTTCCCTTACCTTAGGTCCAACTTGCTTTGTAAGTGTCCGAACCTCATGTATAATGATTTAAATCATGTTATTGACTTATTCTAGAATCATATTCGTTGTTATTATATCATATATGGTTCACTTATGACTTTATATTACCCGTTCTTTTGTAAATTCATGTTAAAGTAGCGTTTTGGGTAAAATCATCTCATTGGTCGTTCGTGTTTTTAACTTGTAATTATTAATATGATTACTTGGATCATGATTACTTATATCCAGAATGTAAAACAAGATTTATATATATATATATTCAGAATATACATATGTATAATACATTAGTAAATGGAAAGAAATACACCGTTCATGGAGACGGTAGTCCGTACGTATGCATGAACGCTGTTTTCGTTTCCTTATTGAATTGAATGGAATTAAGTAGAAGACATACATATAAATATAAATAAATCCAGTATCATTATTATGTCATATATTTAATTATTAATTATTATATATATAATTTATAATCATTCATGAATGGTTAATCATTGAGAATGAATCTCATCGCGTCGTGGAGACGGTAGTCCGAACGTACGCACGAGCGATGATATCATTCCCATGGTCATGGAATTGTGTTGAAGTGTATGTATACTATTTCAGTATCAATATCAATTTATAATAATAATATATAGTTACTAATTACACCATTATACCCATCCAATTAAGGTGGTGGCGGAAAATAGATTACACCACGGCGTGGAGACGGCATTCCTTACGTACGCACGCGCGGTGATTTCCTTTTTCTGTAGGATGGATATAAAGTTAATTATAGTTGTTTCATATTTATAATAACATATCAGTATATAATAAATACTGATGTTATTACTTTGTCATGAAACAACTAATGAAGAATAAGTTGAAGAAGAAAGAAATTGAAAAAGATCGGTAATGGATATTACCTCTTTTTGATGCGCCTTTTCTTAACCTCCACTTAAAGAACTAAGGATGGTCTTTGAAGAAGACAATGACCTCTAGGATGATACTAGGGAATTGGAGAATATATTTTGTCAGGGTTTGGCCGAGCATGAAATCTCAAATTGGTGTGAGGAGGTGAGGGAGGAGGTGCCCTTTTATAAGGGAGGAGAGGGGCATCTTTGGAAAATCTCAAAATATTATTTTATATTAAGGTCAAATTCGGTTTATAAGGGTTCCAAATGGTCTTATTTAAAATCTAAAGTAGGTATGGGTAGAAAGACTATAATCAAATAGGATTTAGACAAGTTTAGGTTATTATTTTAACCTTATCAATTAGATTTAACTCTAAGTTAAATAATTTAACTTTTACCGTGTCTTTTTGTTTTCTTACACTATATGGTTAATAAACTTACTATATGAAGCCAAAAGAACCCCAAGTTTTTTATTATTAATATATCTATCCTTATATAAGTCATTTTGCCGAACCTTAGATTTTTAGGAATTAAATAACAATTAATAATATACTATTTGTTTTAAAAACTAATTTTTGTCAATTTTGACACTATTTGGTACATGATTTTTATGTAATTTCTAAAAGAATGATAAGTTCAAACCAAGTTACTTAAATCAACAATAACATGTCATATTAACCTAGAAAATTAGTTTAAGTCATAAAAAGTTTCAAATTACATTTATTTGGGCATTTATAACATCAATTATGTTAATATTTTCTTAAATAGGTAATTACTGCATCATCGTTGTGTCATAAATAAATAAAATTATTTAAAGTATAAAAATTACAAATAAATTACCATTATGTATGAAATCTTCTTAGCTTTCTAATTAATATTTATAGTCGAAATTATATTATGTATAACCCTATATTAAAAATGTCTTAGTAAATAAACTTTGATTTTAACTCTTTTAATTCGTCTTTGAATTAAATAATAATAAATGTCCTAATCTAATTCAAGTTGGCCTAAATGAGAATATTTTACACTTAAGGATGTTTTGGGTAGAGATACACTTGTCCAATATGATTAGGACATGTTTTAGTGTAATATTAATATCATTTTTACCCTTAATTACCCTATTTACTTTTAACCGTGGTAAATAAAAGTAAAAAGTTATTATTCACCAAAAATTATTTTCATCTCATTGAACCAAATTTTACTTACTGACATCAACCGTGTCTCTCGGATTTTTGAAATTCCATTAACAGAAGCGGTAAAATTATGATTTATGAAAAAAAATAATTTTTTTAACTACCACTTAGTAGTTTCACTATTCATCAAAAATTGAAGTTTTTCAGAAAAATGCCAAAATTATCACCCTAAGATATAATTGATATTCCGAATCCAAAAATGATTTCTATTTTACAAAATTCCCAAAATATAAGTTGCATTAATTAATTTTATAATTAATTTCCGTTGTCACAACAAATAGCGTGTTTTGAAAAGATAATAACTATCAGAAGATTAACACTGGTTATGTCTGGTGTAAATGTGAAATTACATCCAATGACCAACATTGTATTGAATTGTAAAAATATATTCTAAATATACTTTAAAACCACTCAAATTAATAATTTATCACTATTAATTATTTCTATTAAAAAAGATGTTTTTATTTAAAATTTAGCAATTTTCACTATTCATCAGAATATTAAAGTTATCCGAGAAGTACCAAAATTTCACCTTAGGCTAAATTCGATACTCCGAATCCAAAAATTAAGTCCATTTTGATAGATAAAATTTCTAAAATTTTAAAATGTGGTTATTATTATTCATAACGACTAGTTTTAATAATATTTTAATAGCATATCGTTGTTTAGTGAAACTCGGTATTGCGTACTACAAACTCTATCGAGGGAGGTCGTGATTGCATGTAATACAAGGCAAGTCAAGGATGCGTGTTGTGCAAGCTCTTTTTGGTGTAGCATACAACACAAGACATTAGTGAAATTAAAAAGAATATTTTTCATAAAATTTCAGGGTGTTACATTCTACCCCCCTTAAAATGAATTTCTCCCTCGAAATTCGTCGGTGTTATAAATCGTTTACTATTCGAAATTTTCTTTAATGGAAACCCACATCGTAAATAGGAATACCAAAACCAATCTTTAAAAACGAAAGTATGAAACGTAATGGTTACCCAAATAAACTAATCATTGGGTTTCCACATAGGTGAAAATATGGATATGGAAGAAAAATCTAACCATCATGTTCTGATGGAGAGTGGTAGAGAACATGGCTATGGAAAAGCCAACAATCACAAATCCATAAATTTGTGACGATCTAAGGTACCATCCGATTAATTAGATATAATAGCACTAGGACAACATTTTTGGTTTTCAAGATCGTTTCCCTAAAGTTGAAGAATTTGAATTAGAATAAATACTTACATTATTTTGGTACAATCTCACTGTTGGTAGTGCCTTGAAAAATTTCCTCTTCATCTCTGAAGTTGAATTTGTTATTCGTGAAGTGTTAGCAGATCATGTGATAGAATGACGGGTCATTCCATCTGTCTTAATCAAAAGGTTAGCAAAAGTTATTAAATATACATAAGTCATTCTATAGTGAGATTAATCATATATGGTTCCTAAAATGGACTTATACTTCATATATCATACTTCTTAATATAATAAAACTAGTTTCTACTAAACAGGGACTTCCTGTAGGTTAGTGGTAGGCGATAAAGGCCAGTCGCACTTCGGTTGTGGGATCGATTCCCACAGCTTTGTCCGACGCGATGGGTTGTCGCCCGTCCTGCAGGTTGTCTTTTTTCTAAAACTATATTACTATAAAATCCCATCAATAATATCGAAAAAACATCTATCCTTAAACAATACTAACTTATGTCCAACATAATCCATTCCAATCTTTAGGCTTATCCATAATACTGCAGTCCACTCTCATAACATAGTGAAAACGATTACCATAGATTTAACACCATTGTCAATCCCCATATATCATAAGATATGTTTTGTTGGTCACATTCCAAACATTCAAAGTCCATAATCATGTATTCTCTTGAATACCTTAGTGAAAACATGAATGTAGTTAAAATTTAACACCTTCCACATACCAAAATCCTCAAAATTCTATATACTCAAACCATGATATCACTTAGTCCTTATATCAATCATGAGCTCATGAATACTGTAAAATATTTCATTTTCTCGTTTCCCTTCATTATGCACATATCATCTTATTTCCAAAAAATATCTCAATCACTTTGAATACCACATTAGACCGACACATAAATATTCCAATACTTTATGATACCACATTATTTTGGAATCCCATTGCATAAACACTTAATCATTCCACCACATCATTGTCATATTCAACATCGCCAATAGTGATCACAAGTTACATCCCTTTGTCCTTTGCCTTCAGTGGTTGCTCATGTTGATCAACACTAACCCTTGGATTAGGGCATTTATTAGCATAATGCCCCATTTCCTTGCACTTGATGCATTGAAGTGTTGGTGGTGCGTTCTCTGTAGTGTTTGCTTTATTCACATCATTAGAGACCCTTTTTCCATTACTTCAACACTCAACTGCTCGATGACCTTCTTTTCCACACTTAAAACATTTTCTAGTCACTTTAATACAATCTCCACCATGCTTCTTTCCACACTTTGTGCATAAAGAAACATTCATCTTCTTTTCACCATTATTCTGAGATTTCTCCTTGAACTCCATATTTCGTTTCTTGTCAAAACCATGAGATGGATATGTAACACCAACTTCCATTTCTAACTTAATAGCACAACTCACAATTTCTTCATAGCTACTGAAGTCTCTTATAGCTAATTCCCTTCGAAGACTTGGTTTTATGCCACTGAAAAATCTATCAACTTTAATTTCAGGTTGGATGATAATGCCAGATGCATACCTTGAAAGTATTGTAAAATTTTCTTCGTATATACCAACAGATTCATCATCCTTCTGCTTCAGCTCAAGAAACTCCTTTTCCATCTTTGTTCGAAGAATACGAGGGAAGTACTTACTGAAAAACAGGTTCATGAACTCATCCCATTCCATGGACTCAATTTCATCTCTTGGCCTCGTATTCTTGATAAGATTCCACCATTAATCAGCTTCACCTTCCAAACGATATCCTGCTAAGATGACATTATCATTTTCAGAACATTGAAGAACTGAAAAAATCTTTTCAGTGGTACTGATCCATTGTTCAGCAACAAGTGGATCAGAAGACCCACTGAAAGAAGGTGGACGTTGCCTCATGAAGGACTCAATAGAATATTGTTCCCTTCTCTGCTCATTTAGAAGTCCGGAATGATTCATATCTTGTGTAAGTATAGCAATAATATTTTTCACTCCATCTCCCATAACATTTGTTTGTTCAGGAGGACAATCATTTTGTTGTCCATTGCATTGATCATCACGGTTCCTTCGGGTTCCAGCCATCGTCTAAAACCCAAAAAGAATAGTGTGAGAGGCAAAAATCATGCTAGGGAAAACAACATAATAATGGGGGAGTACCTTCAATATCTAACATATTAGGTTTAATTCTATGATCGTTAGCAAAATTCTAGTACAATAATCTATACATATACTTAACCTTAGGGACATCCCTAGACATACCTTAGAAATATCTATAGGGATCTCACTAACGTTTTCGCATCCCAGTTTCCAAAGTTTGACTAAACCTTTCCTCTGATACCAACTGTAGAGTCCCGTATCTTGACGTACATGGACATTACATTACTTTTGCGGAATACTTAGTACATAACAAAAACAGAGACACAAGGATCGTAATAGTTTAGTGTCTTTGGAAACTCGGAATATAATATTCTAATCCTGGTGAAAGATATTCAACATCTCCCATAATGGTCTTACTTTTTTTTAAACCTAAAACCCTTCTTTATATCCTGGGGAAAAGAAAACATAAAATGGTGAGCTCAAATGCACAGTAAGGGTAACCAAAAGAAATATCAATCACATCATATACATAAGAACATAACTTTTGGAAATCTTAAGCTGCAAAAGAGATCATAATTTCATAACATGGGGTAAATCATGGAAGTGAAATGTAATCACAATAATCATAACATAAAACATGAAACTTTGTGGAATTCACACATAATCATTGAGAATCATTTCTTGTTAGTCAAGACTCATTGCCAAGACTATCTTAGTAGACAAAGTCCCTTTCAGAACCGAGTCACCCTCGTTTCAGTCCTATGTCACTGAACCAGTATAACCTACCATTATAGCCATTTCTATCTCATGAGATATAAAATCATTACCCAATGCATTGGATGGAGATATAGGTACCACCCATCTCATAATGATACAATTCTTATGTGTGCCACAAAATCATAAATCATACATCATTGCATAACCCATGTAATAAAAATGGTAATCTTAAACATCATGCCATCATAATCCATAAACAATTGATATCATTTCATCATAAGAAAATTGAAACCATTTAAATCATAGAGACATTTTACTTGAGACATACATATCAAATAATGTCATCTTAGATGGAAAATAGTTTTGAAAAAAAAAACACTTGAAATGAATTCTTGAGGAAAATATCCTTTTTTCTTTTAAAACATTTTTCCTTTCTTAACATGTCCCAAAAATTTAAACTAAAAGAAGTTGATTAAAAATAAACTTGAAAACTTTTAAAGGAATCTTCTTGGAAATAATGTTTTCAAAATCCATTCATGCCGTATAAGTTAAAAATAACAGTCTTCGTACTTTTGTCGGAAAAGTCAAAAAGTACCTCGTACGAAAAAAGACAAAAGATTCCTTTCATATCCTTTAATAAAAACTCACCGAAGGGTAAAATTGGATTTAAACAATTTTAGGTGGATGGAAATAACATTACATATTGAGGAAACATGAATGTGGATGATAAAATACACCCTAGTAAATTTCAAAGTATAAACAATCTCGGATAAAAATGAGATTGTGATATTTCCCTTAACTTAGGTCCGACTTGATTTGTAAGTGTTCGAACCTCCTGTATAATAATTTAAATCATGTTATTGACTTATTCCAGAATCATATTCATTGTTATTATATCATATATGGTTCACTTATGACTTTATATTACCCGTTCTTTTGTAAATTCATGTTAAAGTAGCGTTTTGGGTAAAATCGTCTCATTGGTCGTTCGTGTTTTTAACTTTTAATTATTAATATGATTACTTGGATCATGATTACTTATATTAAGAATGTAAAACATGATTTATATATATATATTAAGAATATAAATATGTATAATAAATCAGTAAACGGAAAGAAATACACCGTTCATGAAGACGGTAGTCCGTACGTACGCATGAACGATGTTTTCGTTTCCTTATTGAATTGAATGGAATTAAGAAGATGACATACATATAAATATAAATAAATCCAGTATCATTATTATGTCATATATTTAATTAGTACTTATTATATATATACTTTATAATCATTCATGAGTGGTTAATCATTGAGAATGAATCTCATCGCGTCGTGGAGACGGTAGTCCGTACGTACGCACGAGCGATGATATCGTTCCCATGGTCGTGGAATTGTGTTGAAGTGTATGTATACTATTTCAGTATCAATATCACTTTATAATAATCGTATATAGTTACTAATTACACCATTATACCCATCCAATTATGGTGGTGGCGGAAAATAGATTACAGCACGACGTGGAGACGGTATTCCGTACGTACGCAAGCGCGGTGATTTCCTTTTTCCGTAGGATGGATAGAAGGTTAATTAGAGTTGTTTCATATTTATAATAACATATCAGTATATAATAAATACTGATGTTATTACTTTATCATGAAACAACTAAAGAAGAAGAAGTGGAAGAAGAAAGAAATTGAAAAAGATCGGTAATGGATATTACCTCTTTTTGATGCGCCTTTTCTTAACCTCCACTTAACGAACTAAGGATGGTCTTTGGAGATGACCAGGACCTCTAGGATGATACTAGGGAAATGGATAAGAGATTTTGGCAGGGTTTGGCCGAGATTGAATGCTCAAATTGGCGTGAGGAGGAGAGGTAGGAGGTGCCCTTTTATAAGGGAGGAGAGGGGCATCTTAGGAAAATCTCAAAATATTATATTATATTAAGTTCAAATTCGGTTTATAATGGTTCCAAATGGTCTTATTTCGAAGCTAAAGTGGGAATGGGTCTAAACCCTATCATCCAATAGTATGTAGACAAGTTTAAGTTATTATTTTAACCATATCAATTAGATTTAACTCTAAGTTAAATAATTTAACTTTTACCGTGTCTTTTTGTTTTCTTACACTATATGGTTAATAAACATACTATATGAAGCCAAAAGAACCCCAAGTTGTTTATTATTAATATATCTATCTATATCTAAGAAATATGGCCGAACCTATGATTTTTAAGAATTAAATAACAATTAATAATATAATATTTGTTTTAAAAACTAATTTATGTCAATTTTGACACTATTTGGTACATGATTTTTATGAAATTTCTAACAGAATTATAAGTTCGAACCAAGTTACTTAAATAAACAATCACATGTCATATTAACCTAGAAAATTAGTTCAAGTCATAAAAAGTCTCAAATTACATTTATTTGGGCATTTATAACATCAATTATGTTAATATTTTCTTAAAAAGGTAATTACTGCATCATCGTTGTGTCATAAATAAGTTAAATTATTTAAAGTATAAAAATTACAAATAAAAAACCATTATGTAGTAAATCTTTTTAGCTTTCTAATGAATATTTTTAGTCGAAATTATATTATGTATAACCCTATATTAAAAATGATTTAGTAAATAAACATTGATTTTAACTCTTTTAACTCTTCTTTGTATTAAATAATAATAAATGTCCTAATCTAATCCAAGTGGGCCTAAATGATAATATTTTACACTTAAGGTTGTTTTGGGTCGAGATAAACTTGTCCAATAGGATTATCACATGTGTTAGGGTAATATTAATATCATTTTTACCCTTAATTACCCTATTTACTTTTAACCGTGGTAAATAAAAGTAAAAAGTTACTATTCATCAAAAATTATCTCCCTCTCATTGAACCACATTTTACTTACTGACATCAACCGTGTCTCTCAGATTTTTGAAATTCCATTAACATAAGCGGTAAAATTAAGATTTATGAAAAATAATAATTTTTTAACTACCACTTAGTAGTTTCAGTATTCATTAAAAATTGAAGTTTTTCAGAAAAATGCCAAAATTTCACCCTAAGCTATAATTGATATTCAGAATTCAAAAATTATTTCTATTTTACAAAATTCCCAACATATAAGTTGCATTAATTAATTTTATAATTAATTTCCGCTGTCACAACAAATAGCGTGTTTTTAAAAGATAATAACTATCAAAAGATTAACACTTGTTTATGTCTGGTGTAAATGTGAAATTAAATCCAATGACCAACATTGTATTGAATTGTAAAAATATATTCTAAATATACTTTAAAACCACTCAAATTAATAATTTATCACTATTAATTATTTTGATTAAAAAAGTTGTTTTTAATTAAAAATTAGTAATTTTCACTAATCATCAGAATATGAAAGTTATCCGAAAAGTACCAAAATTTCACCTTAGGCTAAATTCGATACTTCAAATCCAAAAATGAAGTCCATTTTGAGAGATAAAATTTTTAAAATTTTAAAAGTTGGTTATTATTATTCATAACGGCTAGTTTTAATAATATTTTAATAGCATATCGTTGTTTAGTGAAACTCGGTATTGCGTACTACACACACTATCGAGGAAGGTCACGATTGCGTGTAATACAAGGAAAGTCAAGGATGCGTGTTGTGCAAGCTCCTTTTGGTGTAGCATACAACACAAGACATTAGTGAAATTAAAAAGAATATTTTTCATAAAATTCCAAGGTGTTACAGATGAAGTAGGGAAATCCTTTCTTATGCAAGGATAAGTTCCTACAGAGTTTCTGGGAGCTGAGGAGGAGACTGACGAGTGCCACCATATTGAGGCTACCAGAAGAGGGAATTGGGTATGTAGTCTACTGCGATGCATCAGAGACCAGACTAGGCTGTTTCCTGATGTAGGAGTGAGTGGTGATTGTTTACATCTCACGATATTGAGACAACACGAGAAGAACTACTCAACCCATGACATGATGTTAGAAGTCGCGGTCTTTGTGCTAAAGATGTGGTGTCCTTACTTGAAGGGTAAACAATTTAGTATTTAAGACGATCACAAGAGTCTCATGTATATCTTCTCACGGAAGGACTTGAACTTGTGTCAACAGATATGGCTAGAGTTCATCCTAGACATTGACTTTGAGATAGTCTACACTCCTGGGAAGGAGAATGTAGTTACAGACACACTCAGTTGGTGGTCTGGTCAACAGTTGTCAAGTGAGGTGACATAGCATCTAGGTGAGTTGTATATATCCTTCATGGATAGAGATGGAGTGAACTAACTCTAATCTATGAATTTCCCTACCCACTACTTCAAAAAGTTTGGGAGGCTTATCATAGGGATGTTGATAGCACTGTCTGGCGTGCTCAAAAATTCTCAATATAGTCTCCAAAATGATTTTCTAAATGCTAGGAGCACGTCATCCTCTTTAGAGGACGCACCTTGGTAACAGTGATACTATGAAAGGAGGTGTTGAGGGAGTTCCACATATCCTCTTTGGAAACACATCCTAGAGTGGAAAAGATTTACCATGACCTATTGTGTTAGTACTTGTGTCTAAGGATAAAGAAAGTGGTGGCTATGTTTGTATCATGATGCCCAACTCGTCAGTTAGTGAAGGTCGAGCATCAGTTACCAACATGAATATCATAGATGATAGGGGTTCCAGAATGGAGGTGGAATGATATATCAATGGACATCATGACAAGGCTACCACGTACGACTAGAGGAAATGATTACCTATGGGAGATCATTGAAAGGCTCACCAATTTGTCCTTATTCCTTCCCATATGGGAGAATGAATTTGAAGAGTGCTTGTGACACCTCAATATACACGAGATTTTACAACGTCACAGGGTCAGATCGCTGATCATCTTAGATCATGATGCACATTTTACATCCCTCTTGTGAAAGGGATTACAGGATGTGTTTGGGAATCCTCAACACATGAGCACCGCATTTAATCCTAAAACAGATAGTCATATGGAATATACCATACAGACACTTGAGGACATGCATCGTACTTGTGTCATTTATTTTGGCCGTAGTTGGGAGGAACAACTTCCACTGGTGTAGATCACTTATAATAACAATTATCACTCCACCATCGGAACAGATCAATATGGGTGACCTAGCAGATCACCACTATGCTGGAGAGATCTAGGGGAGTCTGCAGATATGGGTCCGTGGTTGGTATAGGATACCATAGAGAAGGTGAAATTAATCTAGGAGAGGATGAAGACCACACAGAGCTGATAAAATTATTATGCTGATAGTAGAAAAAGACCCTTGGAGTTTATGGAGGGAGACCATGTCTTCCTATGAGTATCACCCCGACCACGAATATGGAGGTTTGTCCAGGGAAAAAATCTATCTCTAAGGTTAATAAAACCTTTATAGATCCTTAGTAGAGTAGGCGAAGTGGTATACCGTCATGCCCTTCCCCCCACAGATGCACTAGGTGCATAATGATTTCCATGTCTCACACCGAGGAGGTATGAGCATGATCCATGACCTATTATTGACTGGGGAGAGATGAATATCGACGATGGGGTGATATTTGATGAGTTACTAGTATATATAGAGGATCGATAGGATTGGGTCATTCGTGGGTGGTCGATTCCTCTTGTGCGAGTTCATTGGCAGAACCGGAATCTCCAAGAGATAACATTAGATGATGAGGCTCAGATACATGCTTAGACCCCCATTTGTTACCCTAATTTTATAGTATCTTTTAAGAATGAAAATCGATTAGGTGGAGAGAATATAGAGTCCCCAAAATTCATTATTTTTTAAAATAATATTATTTTGGATTCTTATGAGTGTGAAAATTGACGGCATGTGTTTCGGAGGCTCAGAGAGCCCGAAATGGTATTTTTATCTTACTTAGGTACGCTAAATAAACATGTGAGTGGGATGTTTTATCTTTTGAATAGTTTTGGGATTAAAAATATGAGGGCACTGTTGAATCCATAGAGCCAGGATTCACTCAAGGGAAGCATAAATTTGACCAGAAGTGGTCGGACAAAAATGATAATTTCTTGGGCAATACAAAAAAATTATAAAATATATTAAAATTATTTTAGTTTTCTTTTTTTACAACCGTTTGATGAATTGTGGTGGCACCACAGTTCAATGTCAAGCCATTTAAATTCTTGACTCTTATTTTTTGTAACTACACTATTGGGTGAAATTAAAACAACGTGAAACTTCACCGTTGAGAGAATTAATGTGGTTCATTAATTATAATCATTAATGAACCTCATTAATTGTTAGGTGCATTGATATTTTCCTCCCCTCTATTTAATCTGAGCTCAGGCTTGGGTTGTGGGAGATCTAGGAGAGGAAGCTCTGACGAAGCACCAATGACATTCTGCTCTGAATAAGAACATGATAGATGAGGAATTCACTAGCATCCAAGGTGTTCTACAGTGTGACTGGTGATGATATTATTACTATCCTAGAATATACCGCGTGTGAAATATATTTTCATTATGCTTGTGATTGGAATTATGCTATGTGGGGTTACCTTGGATGAATTCTGGTAGACCTTCAGGGGTCTTGGGGTCCCTACTGGGTATTGTTATACTCAACCATTCATGGGATTCACCACCACCTTTTTGGGTTTTATGCATATGATATGAAGCTTTGAATGAGACTCGAGGATACAGTACCTGAAGGTGGACGGTGGTGACAGTTAACGTGGAGAGCATCCGTGACATGTTGTACCAACCCTTCAGGTTGGATCCTTAGAAGATTACGCCATGAGTTTTTTTCCCTTGTCTATATTTTTCTATTTTAGTTGGGCTGGTATTTTTTCCCATTTACATTCAGCCCTACTTGTACTCAGCTTTTCAGTGGTATGTTGTTTCCCTTTTGTGAGTTGGGACTTGGTTGGGTGTCTGTGTTCATATTGGTATCCTAGAAAATTCCTCCCACCTATAGTTTGACACCTTTGGTGCTAGACATCTGCCCCTGGCCTTCGAAAGGTGGGATTAGGTTAGTCATGGCTTGACCCCAAGGGACGGGAGGTGACACCCTAGAAGTCACATAAACTATTTCAACATACATGTTCCCAAGCTATTCCAAATTCAGTATTTCCTTGATAGGCAAGAAATGAGAAAATTCCATATGTCGATCAATGGTTACCCAAATCACATTACTCCAACTAGGATTCAATGGAATTATTGAATTCTATCCATTTAAATTCAATCCCACTTTATTACATGAATGGGTAATGTTTTCAATAACCTAATAAATATATTGATTTTTTACTTTATGCCTCTAAAAATTCAGGAATCGTGGAAAAAAGGATATTCTCAAACATCTCATGGATGAACACAAATACAAATGTCTTATATCAAGATTCATATCCGATGTCCCATAGTGCGAGAAACTATAAAATCGGTTTCATCTATCTGTCACCTGCTTCCTTTGGGATACTATAATGACCAACCCACCTCAGAAAAAAGAAGTCCAAATGGGAGAATGAGACTACCCACCTAAGGTCTCCCTACTGTTCAAGATTTTTCTAATGAAATGGAAATCAATGTGTAATATTTTATCCAGATAAAACAAATCATGAAATTATTAGTCAATTTTAAAAAAGATAACAACACCTTCATATGTCCTTCATCTATTCCCAAGCTAATCTCAGTAAACAAAACCACTACCGACAACTCCTTTACTAATTGTTTTACAACCACTATTTCCAATTTCAAGAATAATGAATATATGAGCACATTAACATTCCATGGATTGTACAAAACATCAAAATAAAATGTCTACATATTCTAAACCATGTATCTTTTTCATAGCATCAGATCTTTCTGAGTAAAAATATACTTCATAAAATTATGATAATAATAAAATCTACACTTATCCCAAAAGAGATATTATCACCCTATTTTGAGAGTATTCATAACCACATCAAACCCTAGATCATGGGTTTGGTAGTTTTCATGAGTGTGAAAATGGGGGGATCCATAGGCCAACACATCCTTCAATAGAATTATTAGAAACACAAAACCTCTAATAGAAGAATAAAAGAAATAATCATAACCTTAACATGGTTCTGTATGTGTTAGAACAATATATAAAGTCAACCATACCATTAGTGTATCAAAATAAACCTAATATGTTTAACCCCTATAACATTACAACATTAAAGTTTATGTCTTTTGTCAGAGATACCAGTTTGTAATAGTTTGATAAAACCCCCTATAATAACCTGACAAGCCTAAGAAAATCCAAATCATAAACACATTTATGGGATTATATCATGAAATTACATCCAAAATCTATTCATGATACACTGAGATGCCCCTCTATAATACAACATCCCCATAATGTTCACTTCATGGATCCAAAACTCACACAAGTAAATTATTCCATACAGAAAATTTAATTTCAATATTCAAATTGTGATATCAAAATAATCTGGGTGTTCTTCATCTGACTCGGTGTACACAAAAATATAATCCAAAACATGAAAAAAATGAGTCCTGGAAAAGATGAATGGTTTGGTACATTAATTCCAAAAATACGATATGATCATTATTGAGTCTGAATTGAATAACCTTAAACATGAAATGAAAATATCAAATAATAAACATTAACTTACATATATCCTCTTATTATAAACTCAACTAGTGGTAACCTAACCAAAATTCAATGATAAAAACCTATAAACTGGTATATTTTTATTAAAAAGATAACAAACCCTTAGAAATAGATACATAGTGTTATGTGACATATAATTTAGCTTTTGATAATATAGTCAATGTATGAGGATCACGTCTCCCTACATAAAAAAGTGGATAGAAGAAGCCCACTGTGACCCACTAGGATGAATAAATCCATTAACCTAAAGATAATTCAAGTGAAATATAATATCCTTTTACTCATATGGTTCATGTTTATAATCCATCACTAAAATGAGAATCATATTTGGGAGTTGGTAAATAGTTAATTCAACCTCTTTTTTAGTAGAAACCCTGAAAAGTCATTAAAAATACCTTATGATAACACTCACTACTGCACAGTGTGTAATTCTCAAATGAGGATAAAAAAGGAACAAATTACCTTAAAAACTATCATAAAATCACTCCAGTGTAAGTTAAAACATTCCCACTATCCAATTGTAAGAATCCCACTCATCTTAAAAGACATGCGACTCCATCTGGTGATATAAACTATAATCGATGATGAAAAATATTGATCTATACATGAATCATGATCATAAAATTCATTCCAATAATAATTTATAATATATGAAGACCATGAACCAATAAATCTCGTAACACATAATGTTTAGAATCCTGTTCTGAATCATGGGATATTTTATACATTTTTCAGTCATTTTCCCCAAAGGCAAGGAATGATTGAAAAAATGGAAGAACCACATAAAGGAAACATTTAACCTCAATCAATTTTTAAAACACACAAGATTTGATGTCAACTATATGATTTAAATCTTGTTCAAAATGGTAAAAATTATTATTATACCTATATTAGTATCCAACCTACATCAAATTTCTATATTACATAATCTACTATAAACTAATGGTTTATCTCATAATATCATTATGATTTTTTTGTATAAAAATTCCCTTTGGATTAAGGGTAATAAATATAACCCTTGGATGGATCATACCAAACCAGTGAACCCTTGGAGAGACTGGATATTGAATCATATCCACGGGACATCCTCCAAAAAAATGTGGATATGGTCTGGTTTCTATAATGATGAAAATTTAGGGGAGGATTTATATAGTGTGTATTTTGTTTGTCTTGGATCTCCAAACTAATGTAAAAAACATACTACCATCGTAGATAAGTTCATCAAAGTACTCTAGAATAAAATTGGGCACCTTGGAATTTTCATTTAAATCCATAAAAAACATAATAGAAAACAAATACAGTAACAAAATCACTACATAGACTCACTATTCCTAGTATTTATTTCTTATTTATGGATTCTTTTTTGACAGCATCCATGAAAATTAGAAGTAAAAAATGAATTATTAATGACATTATATCATCCCTTAGATCTATATTGAATCTATGAACCTTTATTTAACCAGCTTAAACAATATGCAGTGTCAGGTGAAAAATTTTATGGACACATTTATAATAATCCAAAATAATATGCTCTCCCATTTTTGAGGATAGAAATTCATAGGTCATCAAAAATTTCAACATATTAGGATAAAACTATTGATTAATTATTTTCATGAAATAATTCCGTGTGAGATCCTCGTTTAACTTATCTTTCATGATTGAGTCTGAAATCCTCCTTCCTAGTCATTTAAGAATGTGTGTGGAAAACATCACATAATATTCTTGAAGAGTTTCTATAAATTAAATATCACATCGATCCAACCAAAAATGAATCATATTCCAAATGTCCTTTGTGAACATAGAATATTGGTGTATTCTACGTTGTAATTCCTAATCCAATATCCACCACATATTCCTAGGGTGTGAAACCCACCTAACATAAGGACAGAATTTTGTGGGTTACAACATCAACTAAGTAAGTGTCTATTATAGGATTTACCAATAGTACAAGTCTCCATGTTGTATCCTCACATAAATTTCAACTATTTCTTATGTATATATTGTTTTAATAGACAAAAAAATGAATAATTATTTCAAGTAAAATTCTATAATCATAAGAAAATCTCCAAAAATCATTATAAATTCCATTAAAAATAATAATTTAAGGAAATGGAAGATTTCATGAATAGAAAATAATACAATAAGATGGTATAATTCCGTTTAAATAAAACGTAAATCCAGTATTTTTTTTAAATATAATCAATCATGAAGTCTCATGATTGGAATAAATCCAAAACCACCCATGGTTTCTCGAGTTCTGATAAAAAGGTCACATCGCCAGCCACCCTCCTACACTTACTATAATAAATTCTATGTTCTTAACAACTATTTACGAATGAAACTTATCTAATCCCAGGGTGTTTCATATAACTTCAGTTTTGGTAAACCACTGATACCATTTTTTTATTAAAAAACCAGAGATAACTAAGAAGGTTACACAATATGGTCTCACACAATGTGAGCATCATCAAAACTACCAAACATGTCTGATGAATAACCAGAATATGGACAAAAAATCGATTATATAGTGGGATAAATTTTATATATCTATATGAAATAAATCATAAATCCCAAAGGAATAAAATAAAAAGATAGAATATGAAAATCCAAAAGATGAAAACTTTATTTGGCCATCTGTCAGCGACAAACTATCCCTTCGATGAAATCATCGACAACTAAGTGAAGCAAACAAATTACATGAAACATTCCCCAATACCTAGTTCTTGAAAAACCATATAAATAAATTCCAAATGTTAAAATTAATGTCTTAGTGTATATATTGATAATATTTCATTATGTAATTGATATAAATTTTAATATCATGAAATGTTTTAGTTAAAAAATTAAAGTGAAATCAGTTTATAAATCAATTATGGAACATAAAAAATTTCATAAAACAAACCATCCATGGGTAATTCATAAAATGATTACATTTCCTCATAAACTAGGAATATTTAATGTATATGGAATTTATAAGGAAATCATAACAAAAACTAACATTGGATACACTATAAAATAAATGTGTGAGATATCCAACGTGGAAATAAACCATCATGTGAAAAAACAAGAATTAATGAAAAAACACACCATTTGAGATCAAAATTATAGCGACATAAACATGGAATCAAAAAAATCATTTGATAGTAATATTTATGAATCTAATTGATAGTATTAACTATTTTTTTTAATATCATTAAAACTATAGTGGAATTACACACACAAATAGACATGAATGTTTCCCAATGCACCAAGAGTTCCCAATATGCTATGCTTTAAAAAATATAATTTCAAAATATTTTTCACAACAGATATATCATTTTTCATAGTTAATCATCAACACTATTTAATATTAAAATACAATTTATAATAAAAAAACTTTTATGGGATTTAATATACACCCACTCTGTATGATAGTTATTTTTAAATAAAATTTCATTGAAAAAAGATATTTCATTACGAAAATACACCTATATATAAAATTAAAACTTTTCATAAAAAAACTAAGGAATTAAGAATGAAAATCAATTTATTCTAGAATTAGAACTTTGATATAGATAAACCTTCGTATATAATAGAGTAAAAAAACAACTTGCACCAATTTAACAAATCATAGAGTTGATCCAAATCAAATGGAATCTTAAAAGGGTTAGAAATTATTTCTTTGGTGCCGAATGTTCATGGTTGAATGTTAGAGGAAGATATTGTTCGGAATAGTTTCATGGTATTTGTTCCAAAATATTATAATATATCATCGTGGTTCAATGTGAATGGAAACAACATAATGTTCTAGTCAAAATATTATTCGAGTTCCAAGGACACATATCATATTTCATTGGGGAGGAATGAGAGGGAAAAATGATTCACTACATCATTGGTGTTTAAATTGTTCACAGAAATAAGTATATATACCCATAGAACTCCATTTTGGAACAATCTCTTGACTAAACTATAGGAATAACTCAAATTGAAAGGCTATTCCCTATCCTCTTATATATGGCCAGGCTTCACACAAAATGGTAGTGCCACCAACATACGACCTCAATGAATACACTCTATATAGATTGATCCTCCCCTATTTATCCACCATTTCTATGGTGTAGAAACTGCAATCCTTGTCGAAAACCCATGGAAAAAACTCATTCATTCTATAATTTACGAAAAATAATAGAAATGTCATGAAACAAATACCAATCATTCGATTAATAAGACAAATGGTTAAAAATTTGAAATATGGTGATGATATGTCACTTATTTTTTATTATTCACTAAAATGATGATACCTGACCATCAACCAAATTGATAATCAATGAATAAGAACTATCTGGTAGAGGTAATTATTGTTATAAATTATTTATAAATATTTATTGAAAAGATCGCATATTTGTTGATTCCATGGTTTCACGACTAATGTTATCAAGATTAACCTATTAAAATTGAAAAACAATTTGGTTGGAAACTAGTCATAGTGTTTCCAAAAATCATTTAAATAATTATAAGATATCAGAGATGTCACATTATAATTGAAAATTATTAAATAATTATGTGATAAAATTATTTAATTTATTTTAAGAATTAGGTTCATATTTAGAATTACTTATATCAACAAAGTGATTCAGTTCATTTATTCATATTTATAAGACCATGAAAAAACTAGGTAGCAATGAATAACATCAACACCATTCACATGTCCAATATTTATTGATAATATTTGTAGTAAGGATATAATTTTCCAATATTCCCTAAATACTTATATATAGTGTATATTAGAATTAGGAAAAACATTACATTAAATTATAAATGCTTCCATATATTTTACATTTTATCACAATTTAATTTCTTAAATTAACAATCCTATTTAATTTATGACAGGCTTTATTCACTCATGATGAATCTACATCACAAGAAGAGTTCCCTTATTTTTTACTATATATTTATAGAAATTAAATTTATTTGAAATTACGTAATGATTGTATAAATCTAACTTTGTATAAAATAAATACATAAATCAATAAATAAAATAAAAATATTAAAATCCATGAAATATTTTTTTAGTTTTACATTATAAATATTAATCTCATATTCACACGTGAAGTCAAATTTTGTTATATTAAATAACTAAAACACATAAAAAGAATAGAAAACTATGATGGTAACGTGAGAAATCATATTCTTAAAATATTTCAAATCACCTTTTCATATCACAATCTAATATGAATAATGGCTTCAGTTAAAAGTATTAGTTATGTGTGTTGTCTACTACCTAATGATTGGGATATCTATATCCCAATATCACCAACCAAAATATATAATTTATATGTATTTAAAGAGTTATATAAACTATGAAATCTTTAATTTTCATTATAATTTTTTATAAATATAAATTTGATTCCATTATAAAAAAAATTAAATTATCTCATAAAAATATTTAAAAATATTGTTTAATTTTACAACCCTCTTAAAATATAAATTTTTCCACTTAATAGGTGCCTAATATTCATTGAAAAAATATGGAAAAATTTATAAGAATGAAAATAGTTAGTAATTGTTATTATTTTGATAAAATTATATCATGTCGTAAATATTAAAAGAACAAATGTTCTATACTTTTTAGAGATTATGAAATGTAACACATATAAAAAATGTAAAAATGATTTCATTTTAAAAAAAATAATGAAATTATTAAATTCTTTAAAATTAACACAATCAATTCTTGGAGTAATAATAGGAACATATTTGAACTATATTTTTTAAAATTGATATTAAAGAGGATAATTTAAAAAGAAAACATTAAAACATTCAACACAATGTTTAAAATAAATATCCCTTACCATGAGTCCCAACTAATTCACATAAATCATACCCTATAAAATAAATAAAAAACTAATTATTAAATTTATGAAAAATAATTTAATATTCATTCAATTGAAATTATTTATTCTCATTTATTAATGTAAATGTTTTATTTATGTATAAAATCAATATAGTTTAGGTAACTCGATATGGAGAAATTCATTTCAAATTATCTAAAAAAACATCGATATCCATGTAATGATAAGATTGAATCATCCAATAATTAATAAAATTCTATATGATCCATGATATAAATTTCATATTATTATAGGAAGAAAAATTTTCAACATGTTATTTGGTAGTTACTTTTTAATAAATCTTCATTGATGATATTTATGGGTGCTCAAAAGTAACTATTTTTTCTCATATTTTTTAATTATTATTATAGAAATTTTTACATCGTATAATAATAGAAAATTTATATTTTAATATTATTACATAATATAAATATTATCTATTTTTTCATAATTACACATTGAAATATCATTAAACATTGTTATTTTAGGGGGAAACCCTAAACCAAAAAACATTATGTTATAAGGATCAAAAGAGAATGAAAATATTATTACATATAGTAGATATAAATATTAAAAAGCTTAATATTTTGAAAAATAACATATTATAATTTTAAAATAGATTCATGAGGTTCTGTATAAAGAATACAAATTAATTTGATAGTAAGAAGCTATTTTTATCAATATGTCTATGATTTCCAATTTTAGGTTGATTAATTTCTTGATGATTTTTTATAAAAATTATACAATTGAAAAATAATATACAAATAAAATTAGTTATTTATATTATATATATTTAATACATTAATAAAATTAATTTTTAGAACCATCCATGTATGTCGATGATGAAAAATAGAATACATCAGGGATGATCTTTTTTTAATTCAGACAACCTAGATGAAATTTTAATTTTCCAGTTGATTATAGAATGGTACATAATGATTGTTACATTATAATCATATAATTTTGGTATTAAAATTATATTAATATAACATATTTTTTTGTATGTGATTATTTTGTGCACTTGTAAGAAAAAAGAAACATTAATTAACTCATTTAAGACTACAGACTCTTTTTTAGATATCCTAATTTAAACCATTCATTGATCATTCTTAGATTGATAAATTGGGATGAAAAACCCAATATGAAATGAGAAATATATAGGGGTCTTATTTTTTAGAGATTAACTGAGAACATATTATCCTTGAGAGTGGAGATCTGAGGTGGAATGTGGATCCTTTTATAAGTAAGGGGTGTGATAGACATGCAAGGAGTTGATTTCTTAATACAAAACACATTTAATTATAAATTCAAGTGGCACCAAACTATATCTACTTATAGATGATAAGATTTGTAAATACATTAATAAATAGAATAAATATTATTTATATTTTTTGTAAGGTATTTTTTCTTTTCTTTTACATTTTAACCCTACTTTTAACTATTTGATCCTTTTTTTCAGGTTGACTAACATTTGAACCTGGTAAATTATTTTTATCAATGAAAATGATATTGAATATATTACCTAGAATATTATTTATAATTTTACATATAGAAAATATTTAATAATATTCAACTTATACAGATAGGAAATATTAATTTTTATATATGTATAGAAAACCCAACAAAAAACATTTTTTAGAAAAAATAGTTTTATGTATGAAATTGAACTTTCAAAAAATTCAAGTATACAATATATTATTTTAAATATTATTATTTTATGGAAAAAAATTAATATTTATTTAACCTCAAAAATAAGATAAAATGAAATGGAATCTTTTGACAACTTAATCAGGTGAAATTTTATTTTATAATAAAACATGATGTCTTCTACAATTCACCAAAAAAATTATAACATTCATAAAAATGACAAAACCATATCCAAAGATAATTTCAATCCGATGTATCGAAAAATAATATTCATTTTACTTAATACAAATTATAATATTTTGAAAATTAAAATTTTAATATAAACATATAATATATGTAATAAATATAGTTAGAATAAAAATTACATCTTTTTTAAAATGAAAAATAATATTCTAATTCAAAAACATAATAAAATAATTTATATAATTATAACAGTTAATATTATTATTAATATATATAATTAATGTGAATAAATAAAAATATTTATTTTTTAAAAATTATTTTTCTCATTATAATCTTATTCATAAATAAATTACTTCCTCTAAATTTTATTTCATGATATACATGTGGGGATTATCTTTCCTCATAGCCAATTATTTACCCTTTTTTCTTCTTCAATAATATTTTTTTCTATAAAACCGCAAATAGGTTAGTTAATTCATTTAAAAACACTAAATAACAATGATTATGAATCATAAATTAAATTTAATTAGAAAAAACATTCTCTAAAAAATATAATATTTTAGGGATTCAATATGAGATTCACTAGAAACGTACTTCATTAACAATAAAATATAAAACACATCCTGTAGTCGAGGGATAATATATAGAATGTATATTCATTATGAAATAAGTGTCACATTTTTTGAGAACATTTTATTGACTAGTAAACAATGGGATTTATATACACTTTTTAAAAATGCATCAAACCTTTCCATAGATGTTATTTATGAAATATGTTAAATCCTACCTAAAATTGGATAAAACCTACCACAGTAAACAATAATTATATCTATTTTTTAATTTGGTATACAATAAAAAGAATATAATCCCAAATAAATTATCCTTTTAGTATTTATGAGGAACAATATACATACACGATTCAAATATTACATTGGAAATATAAAATAAAATAAATAAAATCTTGTATCATGGGTTATATTAATAATATCATTATTCATAATATATGGAAGAGAGTTGAAACAAATGAAAGTATCATATGATTATTATAATTTATATATCTATGATGAATGAATAAGGAATAATAGTTATGTTATAGTGAATTACATAAAACACCTGACTTTTAATCAATTAATTATTCAAGAAATTCATTCATTGGTTCTATTTAGGTCATCTTCTCAGGGATAACGATAATTAAATTATAAATGTTGTAAGTGATTAATATTGGATGTCATTATTTTATAAATATTGATATATGTATCCTTAACGCCTTTTGATAAGACAATTTAATTGATAGATTTGTATAATCTAGAATCCAATTTAATGTCATCTTATTGATTTTAATCATGAGACCTATTGAAGAACCAAGGGCCTACAATATTCTGTGTGCCACACATCAAATCATGTCCAATTTATTCCATATATTATTAATAATCAATTAATTTCATAAAAAATATTCCCTGTTAACAAATTTATATTGAGTAGAGAGTATAGATTTACCATGTTTTACCTAGTAAATCAAATAAAATCAATTGTAAAACCCATATATAAAAATAATAAAATTTTAAAAAATATTAATATCTATGAGGAATAATATTGAAAATTAATATAATTTTTTTTCTTATAATATAAATAACTGTAATTTTTCAATGGAATGATAATGACTAAAAATCAATCAATAGATAAGAGATGAACCCTTAGAAAATAAAATTAGCAGTAAAAAAATTATTTTCCAAATAAATAAATATGGAAAGTAAATATTTAAAATCTTATTTCATAAATAGTTACATTTTCCAAATCATTAAATATTCATTGAAGAAGATAAAAATGAATAAAAAATTATTAGTGGCAGGAATGTCTGTTAACACACTATACATTAAAATAATGAACCCCTTTTTACTTTTTATATAGAAGGATGAAATATATAATTTAATGAAAAGAATATAAATATAAATTAAAAACATTTTAACTATCAAATATAATTGAATATTTCCTTAATAAATATTTTGAGCAATAAAAAGAAATTTTGTAAAACAATTTCCAATCTTATGTATATGGATGAAAAATACTCTAAATCTAAAAGAGAAAAAACAGTAGTTTTTTCACAACATCCTATTGAATATTTATGATGAATTTATTGATTAATATTCATTAATAATTATATGTTCATATATGATTCATCAATGTATAGGTATATACACCACATAAATATAATTTTTTTTAATAATTAATATGACTCATTGGAGTTGAAATTCGATGAAATCATTTAGTTCACATTTCCCATTGCTTAAACGAGCATTAACTTCTTGTATAGTAAAATTATATTTACTATAATTACATTTCAAAACTACATAATTATCCATAATATAATATATGTTATATTTATAAATTTTTATCACCTGTTTTATAAAATGATATATTATTATTATTATTTTGGGTTCCAATTTCTTCATTTTACATGTATATATTGACTCAAAAGTTCTTTTCCTTGTAGATTTATTATAGTTATAAAATAATATTAATTTTATGTATGGAATAAATATCACATATATTTAATATATATAAAATTATAATAATCAAGAAAATATTCATATTTAAAAATAAATTACATCATTCTTGGAGATTGTCGGCCATAAATATGAGAGTTTATGTTTTCCATTTTTGATAGTTTGAAGGAAATAAATAAGAATAATTATTAATTTTTCAATAATAATTATTTAATAATAAATATAATATATTTTTATCAAATTCATCTTTATTACCATCCACTTATATTATGAATGAAAAATGGATCACTTAGCTATGTGTAGGTGGAAGTCCACACATAAACACGTGCAACATTATCATTTTTCAACGGATTGGAAGGTAAAAATGTATAAATAATATTATAGATAAAAAATCGTATTTTATTCATAAATATCATATATACACATTAGTTACATCCATATTAAAATCCGAGTAAATAGAGGGAAAAAATTAATTAAACTACTATATAAATACTACAAGCCATACATACACCGGAGCAATGTTTTCTCCTTTCATATAACAGAAATGATAAGGAATATAGGTTTCCCATAAACCTAATAACATTATAGTATATTTATTATAGTAAATTTTTTATTTTTGGTTTGTTAGAACTCATTAATATGAAGTAAAATTTGAGTCTGAAAGTGTCGATAAAGAAGATTACCCCTTCCACGAAAGTATTTATTTTGATATATTCATAATGATCATAGGTTTGGTGTTTTAGAATGCATGGAATCCATAAAACAAGTATAAGTATGTTTCTAATTGTAATTTTTATTGAGTTTTAAATATATATGGATAATAGTGGTTCAATTAATGGAATGTAAAGGCATTCATTTATAAATTAGGGGAGTAGAATTCATTGAATTATCTGTATTCTTAAAATTTATAAATTATTTTTCATTTACAATTGACTAAATTTTTTATATATTCTTATACATGTTGAATACATGTCAAATTACTCTTATAAAATAAAATTTGAACTTTTTTTGGGTATGTTATCACCCTTATCTTTTAGTATTAACCACTATTAACCCTTTTTACAAATACCATAATATTACTATTTTCTACCGTTTAATGGTTAATAATGTTACTATAAAATTAATAAAGACCCATATATTTGCAATGATTTATTTTTAAAACCATATCCCATTAATTCAGATAAATATAACAATTTTATTAATTTTAAATAATTTAATATAATATTTTTGGTTATAAAATAAAATTACTGTCAATTTTGATACTATTTATTTAATTTTAAATTAAATACATAAACATATAGATGAATCAATGTGTTTTAAAGAAGATAAATAAGAGTATCTCTTTCATAATTGAGGGGAGAGGATTCATTAAATTTAATGAAGTATTAAATTAATAAAAAACATTATGCGCAAATGAATCAAAATAAAAAGAATTGGAATAACTGTTAAGTATATGGTGACATAATATCATAAAATAATTTTTGGACATTATTGGATATGTTTTCACACTTATTATTTGGTTTTTACCCCATGTTACCCTTTTCACCATTATAGTAATATTAATTTTTTATATTATTTATGGGATAATAATACTTCTATATATAAAGAAAATACCATAGAGGGACAATATTTTATTTTTAAAAGCATATATCATTAATTTGGATGAATCTAATTTTTTAGGAAATTTATATAATTTAATAAAATATTATATATTATAAAATATTATTAATATCATTTTTAATGCCATTCAATTAATTTTACATTAAATAAATCTAGAAAAAGTGTGAGTAAAAATATTATTTATTAAAACAATACTAATAGGTTATATATATTTAGAATTTATATAAAAAATAATTCCTTGAAATTATAATTTTTTTTCTATGAATAATTTGTTTTATTATTCTATTAATTAAATAAATGATGTTTCAGTGTTCATAAAGAATTAAAGGAATTTATTTCATCCCAAATATATATATAAATTACCATTAAAAAAATTATTTATATTAAAATTTTATATTTATAATCAAACATAATATGCATTGCAATGTTGATCAAATAATTCATCAATATGAGGTAAATGGATATTTTTATCGATTGTGATCATGTGAACTTAACGACAATCCATGAGAAGACCAATTTAACCATCTTCTTTCTTAAAAAAATAGTAGGTCTCCCTTGTTGAGTCACTCCTGTATATGAATTCATTTTATCTATTATCCTAGATTATATTATTAAACTCCGGAAACACAATCAGGGCTATTTTATATGGATACATTAAAATAGGTGTAACACCAAGTATGATATCCATTGGAAAATCTACATCACAATTCATGGGAATATTAGGAAAATCATCAGGTAATAGATCTATATAATAGAAAAATGTCAATATTTTTTATTTTTTTATCAAAAAAAATTTCAGAAAAATAAATCTCATTAATAGGAAGTAATAAGAATATAATGGGGGAAATTTATATTAAAAGTTGTTGATCATCCCCAAAATAATATATTATCAAAGGATGATTCAAAATTTCAGTTTTGATTTTCTTATTGTATAAAAAATTAATGGATATATATAGAGAGGGATAATCATTGATAAAAATCACTACAGATTCTACTAATGTAATAATAATAATATTTCGATACGTAACATTCATAAAAATGTTAACATTACATCCCCAAAACAAGTTTTTTGGTTAAGTTAGTCAAAAGAATTAGGATCTGCATCAATGATTGGCATCGATTAATCCTTTCCTTTGTCAATGAATTATCCATTTTCAGGTAGACAGATCAAGTAATTCCATTGTTCCACAGACATAATGAAATAAAATATTATTAGTACCATATGATGAAAATCATTTAACCCTTTAAAACTCTATGTTTCCATTTAATGCATAATTTCAGTATTCCCATAATTTCCACACAAAAACTTAATTCTATTTACATTGAAACATTTAAATATTTTCTTCACCCCAAATTATTGAAAAATAGGAAATTGAATCATTTTTACTCTATTATCTTCATCAACTAAATTTCAATGAAAATACATTCATTTATTATTCCTTGTGTTCAAAATATCACAAGAATAGATATTTTTATTCATATATTTAAATTGATAGATTGGTATTATCATAATTTTTCATGTTAAAACTCTAAATACATTTGGCCTCTCATGAAGACATTCATTTCATTGTATGTCATATTTATTTCACAAGATTCCTCTTATTACCATCCATTAATGAAAAATTAAAAACCTATACTGAGAATTAGCTGTCAATAATTTGTGTAACTATAAATATATTATGAATATAATTATTAAAATTTCTAAAATCATGAAACCAAATTTAAAACAATAACACCTTCAGTTCATCTTATATCACAATGTATTATCAGATGTGGTTATATATTTTACCCTCTAATTATTCATAACTATTCTAACTAGAAGAATAAGTTCACCAATGCATATCACCTTGGTGTTTCTATTGAGGTGTGCAGACTTAAGAGAACTCATCATATATAATTTAATATTGAGTTTATTCCTAATCTGTCTATTTAGGATTTGTTTCCTCTAGGTTAAATTTTCCCATAATTGCATCTATATTCTATAGTTGCATATACATGATAGTATCTACATAGGGATGTGTCATATTAGGAAAATGAAACTCCTTTGTTTATTATAAATTTTATTATTCTTCTATTCATATGATTGTATCTAATGTTATAACTAATGTTAATTGATCATGATCTCAAAAAATATCTTACCCCACTTTATTACCATTTATGTAAATATAATCATTTTTTACATAAATAGTAAATCATTTTAGTCTAATATTCAATAAATTTCATAGGAATGCATTCTTTAAAATCGTAAACTTTTAGTTTATTTATATACTATATATTTAATCATATTATTTCGAGAACATTATTTAACTTCTCCCATATATATCATCTCATTTTGTATACTTTTTAGACAATACCTACATAAAAACTATCTTCATTACCTAGGGAAATGAAACATAATAATGGTGAGCTCAAATGCTCAATAATGGTATGCATATGAGAAATAAGTCAATGATCATAAATGAGTATAATATTTTTTTTGGAGGTATAATGTCATGATCAAAACATATAAATTCATACCCACTAATTCAAGGATTATTTATCTTGATTCATGGAGTAAATATTTTTTCATAATAATATACAAATGTAATAAGATTATTGAGTAATCTATAATAAATCATAATACATGAGAACAAATCAAAAGTATATGGTATAGGGTTATTGAATATACACATGCATAATAAAATCATTTCTATAGTAAAGTAACACTTCAGAGACCATCATAGTGGATTGGGATAACTATACATCATTCATTTCAGTTTTCATGTTTTAATCCCTTATTTATCTTAGTTGATAGAGTCCCTTAGTAAAAATGGTTAACCCTCCAGTCTAATCTATATTATATTATGAGATATCCCTCTTTACGCAATTTATTGAAGGGATATATGTTTTTTATGCCACCTATCATATAATAAAAACCATACATATGTGTTCCATAATATAGTAAAACCTTCAACATATATTCATATCATAACATGTGGAAATAAATAAATTTCCATAAATAGTTAATCATTTAGTTTCATGTGTTAAAATAACCACTTTTTTAGAGACATACTTTATCTTAAACATAAGCTCTAATATATATCTCTCAGGTTAAGAATCAAAGATCATGGAATAATATACAGATTATCGTATGGTTTATATAATTTTTGTGGATGAGATATGGGGATCACATTTTCAGAATAATGGAGGATACGAGGTGACCTTTTTTATGTGAGGGGAGGGAAACACATGGATTTAATTAAAATATATAAATAAAAAAATGTAAATTTATTGTTAATATAGAACTAAATAGAATATATATTAATGTTATGAAAATATAATTTTGAACTATAATCATCGAATAATATTTATACAAAATTAAGTGGAATTTTAAACCCAATCTCTTTGTTTAACCCCTAATAATCCCATTTTAACTCAATCCTTGGTAATAACGTGTTAATATTTATATTATTCATTATGACCCAAATTATCCTAATCATACTACATTTTATAAATTATCATGATTCCATATATGGAATAAATGTTATAATATTTAACTTGTATATTTCTAGAAATGTAATTTAAAAATATGCGCACAAAATGAAATAGACACCATTTTGTAAGAAAATTTAAATTTCTAGCATAAAATATGAATTTATTCTTAATTATATCCTTGTAAAATCCATTAGATGTATATTAAATTTCTAATTAAAATATATATTTAAAATTATATATAAATAGATATAAATTAGTTTTCTTAAGATAAAAACATATTTTTGGTATACATTTTTTTATAAACAACATCACTTTAAACATTTAAATTATTTTATTTAAAATTATAACTCAATGAAAACCAATAAATTCATTTTAAAATTTTGTAAAAATTAACCTTACAAAATTAAATTAGATATATTCTAATAATCTAATATAATTGCTATAGAAATACTATCACATTAAAACAATAAAATTTAAATAACTTATAAAAATATGTTTAAACTTTATGATTAATATAAATAAATAAATATATGAAATAAGATTTATTTAAAGAGAATAAATATCAAAAAATATCAAGGTGATACATATTTTTATTTTTATTCAGAAATCATATTATTTCGTAAAATAGTATTAACTAAGTCAATTAATTTATTTCACAACACCTCGTTATAATCAAAAATAAAATGTTAGCCTTTTCTAATAAGAATTTCTTCATGTTTACTACATAATATCATATATTTTTATGTGATATCTATTAGGTATATATATCAAAAATTGTGAAACATGAAACAAATTTTGACTATAAGTTATATTTAAATATTAATTAACATAGCAATCAACTGGTCTTACCTTTTCTCTAATTTTATACATACCAATAAATCATAGAATAAATTTATATTTTATTCAAAAACACATCATATTTCTCTATGTATGTATTTTATGAAAATAATTATCACCCATGTGAAATAAATAATATTTACTCCAGTTATTTTACAATTCATATTTCTTCTCTAAGATACCCTCATATGGGGATAAGTCAAATTTACTTTTTCAACCATCTCTTCTACCAATTCAAATCATAATAACTTTCTCTATATAAGGTTATGAAAAGATACTAAATACTAATATAAATTTACATAATTTTATTCAAATGGTTCCATATTTATAATTTAGTGAATGTGATTATTTTATAAACTCCCTATTAAATTTTCCTTATTCTAAGATCCCTAATAATCTAGTGAGAAAAACCCGGTAATATTCTCTAATGTTTTATTTTGTCACCTTGATTTTACAATGGATTGGGGATGGAATAATGTACTCAAACCGAAATAATATCCCAATGAATTTTGATGTCACATGTAAAAACATGTAAATATTTATTCATGATCAAATACAATATAGATAGGAATTGTGTGTAACACGACTTTCTGTTTATAGAAAACATAATATAGTTTATATATAGTAAAATAATATCAAATTAGATGAAAATGAGTAAATTTATTCAAATGATAATTGATAAAAAAAATATTTTATTATTATATAAAGATTTTTTTGTTTATTCTACCATGAACATCATCGATATATTATACCATTTATATTCTTGAGTTGACAGTGATTAAATAATTCACATTAGTTGTTTTCATTCAACCTTAACGTGTTTAAAAGTCAATAATTTCAGGGTGTAATTATAAATTTATTCAACTATTCTCCACAAACATTAATAATATTGAAGATATATATATAATATATTTATACATGGATCATTAAAATACATAGATCATTGGGCCACACTCAATAATTATTTTTTCACTTCAGAGTAACCCGGTACACGTAAACACAGTCCAAATCATATGAAAAATTCTTTATCAATGTTAAATTCAAGAAAATATTCAATATATTTTTGTTATATTACTTTGGAATATAAGATCTGAATTTATAGTACACTTAATTTTAAAAAAAATGCGGATTGTATTGATATATAAGTAAAAAAATGGTCTTTTGTTAGACAACATCCTATCACAAGTCTATTAATTCATTAAATTGATGTCCATTATCCAAACATTACATTGTTAGTGATGTGTTATCATTTTGGAAAAATTCATCTCCTTCATTTATTTCTATATTTGGATGACTATTAGTAATGAATTCCTAATTCATTATCAGTTCCAACCATCTTATATTGAAAATCGTATATAATTTTTTATTGAATATATACTTTAAAATTTTATGATTGATATTTATATCACATTTATCCCCATGTAAATGTTCTCACCTTTTTTATTAATAATTATAGTATCATGTTAAAAATCATTCATTGCTTAATTTTACTCAAAGAGGTATGGTTGTTATGATTCATTTTCTATTGAAAAATGATATTCAAAAAAAAACAAAAAAACATGCATTTAATATAGTGTCTATCTAAATATTAAATTCTACATTTCATGAATTTATGGGAAAAAATAATAAAAATAATAAAAATTATTCTTAATTTGTTAAAACATTAATCACATTCCATTTTCCAAATGAATATAACTGATTTTTGATTTAAAATTGTTAGTGGGTTCTCTAATTGAGTAATATTTCTATAAACCATTTGAAACAACCTACAAGTCTAATAAAAATAAAATGAATTGGGAATTTGTATATTATGTACATTCTTCCACAACATTAGTTTTAGTAAGATGAATTCTTATTCCCTAATTTTTTATAATTTTTAAAATAAATTCATGTTTAATAAATTATGAAATAATAAATTTCTTTAATTTTGTGTAGAAAAATAGACATATAATTTTTATGGTCCATAAAGCCATCATTAAATATTAATATCTACAATAAATACTATATAACTATATCAAAAATTAATATGGGAAACTCTATATATTATTTATTAAAAAAATGGCTACATTATCTGACCCAAATGGAATAAATATAAACTCATAAAATTCATACATTGTTTTAAAAAAGGTCTTTAGATTTTCTCCTTAATTTTTCATTACATGATTATATAATGTAATAATGAATATATATTAAAAATAGCGAGCCTCCTATAACTTATAATAAATTTATTTGATTTAATATAAACAATACATAAAGATTTTAATTTTACCGAGTTCCTTACAATCACTGATAATATTCATAGAACAATCTATCTTATTAAAAATTAAAACTAGATCACCCATGCAAAATTTCTAGGAGAAATAAAATCTATATCAAATAATTATTGTAATTTATTATTTAATTTCAATATATAAACTAAATAAATATGATATAGATGTTATAAAATTGTCTTATCACTGGAAACTAATCGAAGTGAATTTTATCACATAAAATAGAACAAAAGATAGAATATAATCAGGAAATATACTTCAAAATTATTTTATAAAAAATTATATAACTAATTTGAAAAGTTCATAATTTTTAAATTATTTTAAAATTTTAAATATCTCATCATATAATAATTAATTTAGTATCTTCTTTATATTTCATCTTGAAAAGGAACTGATAATTATATATATGTTCATAATCATTCATCTAATTTAATATAATATATTTTTATCTATGATCAGTCAGAGAGTGGTAACTCATAAGCCCAAAAATACCCATAACAACATAATAATCTACTAAGGGAATCCTACAATATTTAGATGTTTGATAATTCCATAAATAAGGATTAGTTGATTCATATATTTTTTTTACACTTCTAAAACAACTATAAATCATTTTCAAATGACCTATATCTAATTCATGAGGTGATATTTTAATTTTAAATTATGTTTTTGAATATAATAAAATTTATAAATTAAGAATAAAATAAGACATTAGAACTATTTAGGTTAAAGTGTAATGTACCTACAAAAACTTCTTTTGATGGTCCATATTCTATTTTATTTCTATAAAATTAATTTTATACCCCTTTCTACATTCTGACATGGTGATTCCATCCTTGATTATTTAAGTACAATCAAATTTATTAATATATAGCTAATTCCTTGAAATATAAATTTTTAGAACCAACTAAACAATTTATTGCCCATTATTGGTCTCATAATTTCCTTTTCCATTACAATCAGAAGGCAAATGTTTAGACCTACCTCACTGTGAACACATTATTAATCATATTAAATATTCCATAAAAATTATTTTACCACATTTTTGAAATTTGGGAGAATGATTATTAACATCTTTTATGTTCATTTATTCATTTCATTCTATGTTGATCACTTATTCTTTTTCTTCATTTTGTGGTCTGAATAAGCATAAAACAATTCAATATCAAACATGTGATTAATTTAGAAAATTCCCTCATAGAATTAAAATTTAGGAGAGGTGAATTATTTTTATGTACATGGATTATTTCTTGTACAAAAAAATATTTTACTCTCATATACAAGAGAAAGATTTAGTGCATTCCAACATAATGTGTAAAACAATTTGTATAGGGAAACCATGTTATCTTCCTACTGATCACCTCTGGTAATTTCATTTCCTTTATATGATAATGATCATTAAGAATATATTTCTTAAGAAAAATGTACTTAATCATTGTCACCTCCATAGTATTAATTGAATTCCTCTATTAATTATTTTTAATTGAATACCACTTTTGATCGGTATCACCTTTAATGCAATGAGACACAAGAGGTAATTTTTAGTATCTGAACAACCAAAAAAATCACATAAATTCCCTAATGAATTTATCTATATAATGGATATAATTATGTTTATGGCTTTTGAAAATTATATATAGAAATTGTTCATGAAATGTTTCACTGTTGACATGTTCTTGTTTTTAGAAAATGGTTGATATCTTGCATGGGTTTCCCCATTTACATATTGTATTAATTTTTTTTAACACATATCCAAACTCTTCATATCTAACAGTAACTATTATAGGTTCCAGATTCAGAAATATACATTCAAATTTTTGATTTCATACTTCACTCTCCATATTATCTCCATGTTAAACCTTCCTAAAATAGACATATGGTGTAGGGAGAAATATGAAAATGCATTGAATAATGAAAAACAAACCATGATAATATGACCATAAATTGGAATCCCAATATTGTATTTCCCTATTAATATCCTATAATATGATATTATATGGACATTTATCTAATATGAACCACAGAACCTTATTCAAATCTAACACTTATTGATGTTATTTGTAATAAAATTTTCATTTCCCAATATTCCTACAAACTTTTAGGTTTATATTTTTAGATAAGTTGGGGACCCTTATTGTAAAGAGATAAAATTTCTATAGATTTTATATTTCATTCCATAAAATAGGTTCTTTCATTAAAAATATAATTTCAATTATTCCACCCTTGAATAATTTATTAAGAGTCTCTATAACTAAAATATTCATATTATCATAGATCCTATAAATAATTAAATACTATAAAATATTTATATATTTAATGTGAATATAAATCTAATTAAGGGATACAAAAATAAATTAAATCCATTATTCCATTGAAATATATCAAAATTTATTTAATTTAACCATAAAAATCATAAAAAAACCAAGATTGTATGATCGGAAATAATATTCATAACCCATTTAAATTCACTTTTTTATATAATAAATTTAATTAGAATTAAATATTTCATTACTTATAACATTTTATCTTTGTATATAATTAAATAATGTATTGGATTTCTACATCTCATGCTCAGATAACATAATTTATAAATCACATATACTTTAATATGAGAAAGAAATAATTTTTATTTTATTATCCTAATCCCAATCCTAAAAACATACATTTGATTTCATATTCGAAATCACATTTAGTAGTGTGTTACTAATAAAAATAAATAATTTTTTCTTTTGGAAAGCTTATAAAAATGAAAAACTACAATAATAATGAGAATACTATAAAATCTTACCAACCATGGAATCCCAAAATGGAACTTTGATAATGATTATCGAACAGAATAGTGTGAAAAGGCTATCAATGTGTAAATGATAAAAAACAATCTTTTTGTACAATTTTAAAGAATGTAAAAATATGACCACATAAAAACATTAAAATGATTCATTTTTAAATAATTTTAATGAATGAAAAACATTTTTTTAAATTACCATAACCAATACAAAGAGTATATATATTTATTTTATTTATCTAACATATTTAATGTATAAATGGAAGTTAAATATTTTAAATTGAAAACCATAAAAAATAAATAAATTTTTTAATGAAATATCTCTTACCAAGATTCATGAATCACATAGTACAACATCTACTCTTATATATAACAAAATAATATTAGTTATAAAATTTATTTAAAACATTTTTCATATTTATTAATTTATTAATAGAGATTTTATTTAAATTATTTCCATGTTTAATTTATTTAATAGATAGATATACATCTTATTGGTGGTTTTGGGGTCATTCGGTTCATAATCACAAAAAGAGTTTGGAAATAATATTAATGGTATAATGTACTATTAAAATGGTTACATGTGTTCTATATGTTTAAATATATGGGGTAAATATCATTATATAGACCATTGTGTTCAATAAGTTTTAATATAGCTACTTTTATTTGAGTCATCTTTGAAAATCTGGAATTTTACAAAAGAATGTTACGGTGATTGTTCACATTTCATTACATTTTTATAATGGATATTTTACCATTATAAAATCATGAAAGAAAATTAAATTTAACTTTACTAAATTATATAACTATAATTTATGTTCTATAAATCATTGAAGTCATAAAAATTATAACATCAATTATATTGGTAGTAAAATTGATACTGATAAGAACATGTTATACTGACCAAATGTGTGAGAATATACTGTTTTATAATAATAATATCACTTTTACACAAGATTAGAGATTTGGAATTAATTTTATACTAATTTTTCTTTTTCATTCAATAAGTGTAAAATGATCAATATAAATTAAGTAGAATGAAATGTGGTAACACATAGAAAGTGTCTCGGTATTCCCATTATAGAGGATTATATGATATTAGGGCCATTTATTATTATAATTTTTTATATAATAGAATTATTATTTATTTTTAACCTTAATCAGGTTAAAAATAACATATATATTAAATAAATTTATTTTTATAACCGTTCATGTATGTTGAAGAATAAAAACAAAATAAATTGTTCAAATAAGTGGGAGTCTACAGGAAAAACGAATGATGATTCAATTTTCCACTAAATAAAATGAATGGGGATAATGGTTCGTCCTAAAAAAATTAAAAAATAATTATTAATATAGTACTATATTTATTATAGTAGTATAATTATTATATATTTTTTGGAGGTGGATGAGGAATTAAACATGGAAGAACATAGTTATGATTATTAAATCTTCCTTAGATATACTCATTTAATCCATCCCTTAAGAAATAATATCTTAGAATGTTATGTTCACTAGAACATATTGAACAAGAGAATGAGAGTTGGATATGTATTTCTATATAATTTTTTTTATCAATGGTTCTAACTGTTTGTTGAGAAGTGTAGTGATTCAGTGATCCTTTTATGAGTGAGTGGGGTAACAATCTTGTAAATACATGATTCAATAACATATAATAAATTTATTACTCAATTAATGCGATAAAATTATATTCATGTTTTGAAGATATTATAAAGAGGAATAAAAATGCACACAACTATTCACATTTAAAAATAATTTTTTATATTTTTTATATTACCCTATAGTTTAAGAACCCTTTTTACCCTTTTAATATTTGTCGCTGTGAATATAATTTTTACTAGGTTAATTATTTTTTTCTACAAAAATAAACTTTCCTTGTGAAATAAAATTACCCATATAATTAAAAATAATAAAATATTGTATAATTATTAAATTCCAAAATATTATAATAATTAATTTTAATGTCTTTACTCATAACACATTAATTTTTTAAGTAAAATCCATACTATTGTGTAAAAATCAATTTCTCCTAAAATAAAGTATAATATTGATTATAATTTTTTTATTTTGTTAATAAAAAATGTGTAGTTTTTTTATCATTTAGATAAGACCTAAAAGGAAAATTTTATTCTCATTACATAATCTATGGAAGCATTATTATATTTGAAAAAATTTTATTTACTATTTTTGTCCTAAAAAATAACCCCTTTCAGAAAAACCCAACAAAATTGACCCAATGATAATTTTGATATTTTAAATTGAAAATTTAATTTAATCTTTTAAATATTAAATAATAAAATTATTTTCTTCAAAATTTAAATAAATCCATACAATACATGGAAAACTATTTTTTTTGAATAAATACAAAATACTTTTCCAAAATAAAATAAAAAATTCAATTCCACAACTTAATAAACTAATTTATAATGTTTTAAAAATAACTCCTAATAATAAATAGTAAAAGTAATATAAAAAACATAAAAATTTATTCATTGAAAAAAATATCACGGCAGTTAAAAAATTTGTTGATGTTCCATTCATATGTGCCAATGATGTATGATAAATAAAATAGTTATTGGAAATATTTGCTAAATTACATTCCATTTAAATATTATAAACTACACAGGAATAGTAAAAATAAATCCCAAAACACCATATGGGGAGTCATTAATGGTGTCATTATAAGATTTATATTGATCACTTGTTGTAACATGGCTTGATATGGAGTACATGTGGTTTATCTGGTGTGAAAATCGTGTAACTCATTGCGGATTTTCCAATACGTAAACCATGTATGATTTTCAATTTCAATTTATTAAATTTATAATTTAAAAAATATTAGATTTAACTAAAAACCATGATACATATAATTATATGAATTGAATAATATATAATCATGTATACAAATCATGAAAATGTTAATGAAGGTACTGTAGAGTGCAGTTGAAGAAGATGTGTTGGAGGATTCAAGTTTTTCACTGGTGATCAATTTAACTATGTAATCACGTAAAAACTATATCCCCAATAAAAAACCAAGGATATAAAATAAATAATTTTATTCCCAAAATAATAAATCATAATTTACAATTTTGATATACTTTGATGCCCGACATCCACTGATCACCGACAATTATATCTTGAATGAACCAAATTTGATTCCATCTAGACCATCAAAAAATGCTTAGAAAGAATACTAGATCATTTTACATCAAATTATATGTGTTAGTGATGAAATTCGACAATGATTTTGATGTCCTAATTGTCACTATGGAAATGATACACTGATCTATAATGATGGACATGGATCTAGAGCCTAGATCATATGATTTTATCTCTATGGAGGATAAGAGGAAAGATAATATCTTAACTATGATGAGATGAATGGTCCACCATGATAGATCCTTTCTTCCATTATATTTTTAGATTTTAAAATAGCTGAAAAAGGGTCCACATCCAATAATTTCTATCTCTCACTATAAAAATAATTTAAGGCCTTTATTACCGAGTCATAAGTGTCATTTATATTTTTCTAACTTCATTATAACATAATAAATATATTATGTGAAAATACAAGACAATAATTGAACTCAATAACCCCACATATATTTAAATGAACATTGGATAATAAAATAATTTTCATTCATTAAATATTTTCCCATGATTTTACATTAAAATAGGTAAGTAAATTAAATAAATAAATTCACCACCAATTATTATAAGATCATATAATATGAATTTATCTTTTTATAAAGAGCATATAAAATTGAACATTTCTCAAAACATGTACTGGGACAACCATTTCCTAAACTCATATTCATTATAATACAACAAAAATTTGTTTACTCTTAGTGTGTGATGATCTATGCCCATATCTCAATAGTAGAGAATTATATTCACAGACTAGTATTAGATTCTTGTAACCCATAAAGGAATCTATATATATATATAGAGCATTAATATATATGAAAACCTTTCTACCAAGAGACATCATGTAATATAATATATATTTCATTCATTATATCATAATTTAGTACAAATAATTCTTTACATTATCCATTCTTACTTTATTATTTGGTGACCTAACTATATATAATTATGTTCTTATACATATTCCATGGTTTTAATGAAGTTACTACCATCCTGGTCAACTAGGCCTAATGTATCACTTTTTATGAGAATAAATATGTTATATCATGATTATTTAATCAATGACACACTACTAATGATTCCCCCCATACAATATACACTAAAATAAGTTCAATGTAATATATTTTTTCTACTACATTATAGTATACTATCAAATTGTATAAATTGATAATAATCTCTAGTTGAGAGACCATTGCATGTTATCATAGATATGTAATACCAATGTCACATAAAACATGTGGTGTTACTATAGGTGGGTCATTCTTCATGATATCATATACTTAATATCACCATGTTTGAACTTCGTAGAAAAAAAAATAAATTCTGATGGGATCCTAATAGTTGATAGTTTAACATAATCTATGTCGAGTTATCCTGATGCATATTTACAATTGAAAATATGGTTTTTATTCAAATAAATTAATCGCAAGGATCCCACTATATCCTATGATTTTTTATAACCTTTTAAAATGATAAATAATATAGGTAATTATAATTTTAAACAGTTGACATAGAAATGTCAACAATATTATGGTAAGTGTACATCTTGGATAACTCACTTTCTTCTGGATTTAGTAATATCAATGTACTATTTAGTTCACTATTGGTAAACCAGTATCATAAAACTACAACTTACACTAGATCCAACATTCTAATAAACCTTTTTAGCTCTCACATGTTAAGATCAGCTTCTTATGAGGTATGTATTTAGTCTGTTGGCCTTCCACATCTCTACTATGTGGCTATTTTTTTCTCTATGACGTTACCTTCTAGAGGAAGAATCATCAACAAATAATATCCTTGAGTAAAAACCTTTTTCTTCAATCAAAACATTAAATAATGGATAGTATCACAAATATTATTATCACAATCTATTTTATTACAATAATTTATATACCATGCTGGACAATAAGAACTATAATTATTCATTAAATATTACAAATATATTCTTTAGCAGCATCAAAATCTTTTCATCACTCATTATTGTTTATATATGGTTACCATTGGAATTAATGAGATTATTTTCACATTATATTAGACTATATATGATATTATATCATATTGATATAAAGTAATAATATTTTATATCCCATTATAAATTTTATCCTCTCTTCTTTGAGATCTAGTAATATTTCATTTATACTCCCCATATAGAATTAGATAGTAATAAATTAATTCTATATTGTTCTCCTAGATATAAATCATATTTTCCTTCTATGTATTATATTTATTCAGTATAATATTTGGTTCAAATCATGGTATAGATGATTGATACAATGCAGAAGTGCAAGGAATTAAACTCACCACATTAATCTCCTCTCATTTCCCATAAATGTCTTCTTGTAGGGATTTATGAAAAGTTTCATTGCTTAAAATTTCCTCTAAAATTATTCCAAAAATAGTTTTTGTTCAATACTATGTCAGTATTTATACACTGACAGGGACTAAGAATCCAATTTGGCTAACCTCATTAGATATCATTCTCTAAAACTATAAGATTAGACATTAATTCAATATTTGGAGAGTTTATTTTATTCTACTAATAAGTAACTATTTTATAAATAGTTTTCACCCATATATTTTCAAACATATTTTTTTTGGGAAATATTAAATCTACCACTAACCATATTTTACAAGTAATTATCTATGATCATTTTTTATATGAAAAAAAATAATTTAGAAACTTTTATCCCTTATTTTCATTCAATATTACTGTAAATAATTTATGGTTTCATCACATACACATCTTCAATGAATGTTTTTCTTATATTTAATTCCAAATAATATGTTTATAGAATATATCTATGGAAAGAAAAAATATAATTTTATTTAAGAATAACAATTTCACTATACCAATTGAGACATATTGTTAGTACACATCTACAGACCATATGTATTCTCACATGAATACTCACAACTGTATTAAAGATTATAATCCATTTTACTTTGATACATTAAAATCCTATATTGATTTTACATGAGCTGTTTAGTTTTATCTTTTTCCCATTTACTTATAACAAGTTACATTCACTATTATCAATGATTAATGCACCACAATATGTGGGGAATATGAAACCATTTCCTTGGTTTTATTCTTCTTCTACAATATGTGTCTCTATTATATTAATTTTACATCATTTATAATGGATGTTTTCATATTTCAATTATTTTTGTATCTATGGTCTTGACTAATTCCAAGTCGTTCATTATCCCACTATATATAATTTATATGTGAACCCTTTTATATAAATATTGTATATTATATAACAATAAATTTTCAAAAATAGTTATTTCTATAATATACTTATAAAAATTTATGTTAATAACTTTAGATGAACATTGTATTTAATTGACACATGTCCATTTTTATCCATAACACATTCATTGCTTCTAAAAACATGTTAGTTTGAATTGATTTATAAATCATATGATATTAGTTTTTCATTATAGTTGACATATTTGTAATGGATAAATCTACATTAAGTGAAGCATTTTTTGATGATAATGGTTGTTTTTCATTACAGATTAGTTTTTACATTGATGATCCTTTTACACACATCATGAAATTTATGTGTGTAGAGAAGTGAGTGTTTAGAAATTACTCCATTATATATTTTTATGATCAATATTTTACTTTAATACTCACCATATATCCATCTTATCAGTATCAAAGACATAACGTGTATAATGAAATGTGAGTTTAGGAATACTTACCGACAACATTTTAAGATAGATGAATTCTTGGTCAAGATATAATTCAATACATCGGCTCCACGAAACTCATATATTCTCACCATGAATATATAATGCATCACATTCAAAATAAATAAAAAAATCATAAAGGATTATTTTAATGTATATATTAACCCCTTTAATAACCATGCAATAATTTAGAATCTTTAGCTAAAATAATTCAGAAATCTTGACAACCAATCTTTTTTAATGATTCGTTTCTCCACAACTAATGAAGTAAATGTGTCAATAATATATAAGGTTATAAGATCCAATGATTCTAAATCCCATAATGGATATATCCTTAAAAAATACATTTTATTCAATACCAAATAGGTATAGTAATAAAAGAACATTTTTTGATGAATATTTTTAAAGAATAAGTGACAGTTTTATTTCACAATTAACTAAATAGAATTTTATTTTCTATATACTTATGTCATATTATGAAATATAAATGTCCACCTTTTAAATTATCTAACTCTGTTATTTAAAGGTTCTTGTAATGTTTCCTTTGGAATCATACTTATTTTCCTTTTCACATTATCCTTCATCAAATATATCATAATTACTAAAGGTAAAACTTTTTAGGACATTAATTTATTGGTTAGTATTTTCTAATGGAATTGAAATTTTTCCCCCACAATATTAATTTTATATTATTATAAAAAGAAAAAGTTGATTATAAATATATATAAATAGGATGTACTAAAATATTATTATCCATCTTCCATATTTACAAAAATACAGAGTTAACAACAACTTATTCATATATTTATTCTATTTCTCCCCACATGATTCTAGAGATGAGAAAACAAGTGAAATCATCTATATCTAGATATTGTATCCACAAAACACATTCTATGTCGATGATAAAATTATTATGTAAATTCCAAATTCATTATACTTTTTTCCCCTATAAGAATCAATTACACTGTTTATTTTTTAGGTAGATCAATAGATTTTGCAGACATTAGAAAAAAGAATTTACTATGTCGTAAAAATATTCACACGAAAATATACTTATCTTGGAAATTTATTTTGTTTATGACATATTCTAATTACCGAAGAAAGTCTAATACATATGTAATATTTCTTATAAATTTTCTAAAAAATAAAATAATATCTTTTTTGGAATTTAATCTTGATTATAGATTAGAAATTATTGAGTAAATAAATAATTAACTATATCCCTCTATTTATTCAAACCCCAATATCCCACACTATTTTATTTCCAATAGTCAGTGTCTAGAGTATTATAGTGGGAAGGAACCCTAGAAATTTTCCTCGTTGTCCAATCTATGGCTATGACATTAATTAACGAATTTCATAGTCTGTGCTTAACTAGGAAACCACATAGACTCATGTCTCGTTGAACTGTTGACTAATGTCTTGGATTCTAAAACCATAAACAAAATTTATTCATTTCATTGAAGGTAAATATTCAATAAGTTCTCTATGGAAATTAGATTTTACAGATTTAGTTAATTCAAACCATCATATTCACAAGAAATCACCAAAAGTTATACACACCCTAAACTAGGGTGGATGATTATCTCGTACACACGATATTATTTAAATTCACATGACAGAAGTAATTGTGATTAATATTACAATAATGGGTTTTTATTAATGATGGATGAGTAAAATCATGTTACTATGTGATATGAATGTACTATGAGATTTCACTCACAACTGATAATGAAAAAATTGAAAACATTCATACCATATTTAGTGGTTTTAATCTATATATTAGTTGATTATTACAAAATGTGTTCCCAAAAACAAGCACATTCAAAAAAAATATTACCTATTTGTTAATTAGTAAACTACTTGAAAAATCATGAACATATATCATTAATACAAATAAGAAATCATTTTATTACAATCCAGGTTTTTTGAAAATAGAATAAGTTAATGGAGGCCTAAAATAGTGTTGGATGAGTGCCTCGAACCTCACAATGATATTTCATAAGGAAGAGAATCCAAGCTAGATAAAATATAACATTAAACTCCATTAGCCACCAAGATGCCAAAAAATCGACCACATTATTCCCCTCATGCAATGTGCATGAGATTCCCACCCATGAAAAAGAAGGGATTATCATTTTCTGGGCAACATAAGTGATGGACGATGGACATTGGATCTTCTCATGTAACACCCCATGCAACACCATCAATTCTATCTCCACTGATTCCATCGGTATATTATAATCATGAAAAATTGGCATTCCCTTATACATTTATTTTTCCTCTTTTATAATGTTGACTCCCTTTAATTGTTTGACACATTTAAATTTATTTGAAAAAACATTACCATTGGGGTATAATATGTTACTAAAATACTGACTCATATGACCACTCATTTCATTGTCCAAAATTTTAAATTTATGTATAGGATAAATCCTTGACTTGGTGTGATCATCATATTATACTATCACCATTTTAATATATATACATGTACACATTAGAGAGGAAATCAAGATTTCATGATAAAGATAAATCACTTATATCTAGGTGTGTATGCCCTTATACATATTAAATGAGAAAAACTAATGATGAAAAAACCATATAATTTTAATAATTAATGGCATGCATGGCATGTAATTGAAATAATTAATTAAATAAAACACCATTGAGACATATATTTTTTTTATTTTTAAAGAACCATTAATGTGCTATTAAATGATGAATCAAAATTAAATTCTATATAAATATTATATTCATATATTTATTTTAATTACAAATTAGAAAATTTAATTCAAATATGATATCTTAGTACAAAAATTAATTTAACTATATTTAAATAATTGAAATTAATTTTAATATATATATATATTCATATTTTCTTACAGGCCCCGTGCAATCCAGAATCGGCTAGAAGGATTGGGGCTGACCTGTAAAAAAAATTCATGATTGGAAAGTCCTCATATATACCATTTCGAGGTTGGATCAAACATTCTATGATTCACTTTGGTTTGGGCCCCTTAGGATCGGTCACACATGGAAGACTTTCACCCATTGGAGGAGGTCGACTTGAGGGTAGTGGAGGCCATGTGCAACAAGACTATCACATGTAGGTAATCAGCATGTGATATATATGGAAACTATAGGATGTATGGTCACAGGTGGTTGTTGTACACATTATTTGGGAGGTTTACATGGTTGGATTAAATATGAGTTCTTATCAATGAGTTGTTTAAAAATTTTCAGCCAATTTGATAGGGGAATGCGACCAGGGTCGAAGATGATGGGGATAGAGGGAGAGTTCCAGGGGGATTCGTTAAAGAGGTATATGTGAAAACAATGAGAATTATGGATGATGCTGTATAGGGTGAGGAATGGTAGTCTATTCTATGAGGGGAGGCTGAGATCGGGGGGATAGATAGAGGTCATCAATAAGGGTGATAGTGGTGCAGTTGTGTTGTAGGAGGTGCATTTGCAGAAGGGAACATGACATTTAGCGTGTGATGGAACTAGGAATACTGGTAGTGTTGTGGGTAGGGGGCTAAGGTAGGAAGTGGTTAAGGATATAAAACTAGAAGAAAACATATTTTTATCTCAAACCCATGCCTCTCTTACCTATATCTAGATTTTATTTATTTCTAAAAAATGTTCTACATTTTCTATTTACCACCAAAACATGTATTTCCATTAGGATTTCACGACATTACATACCCCAGAAATCATAATAACTAATAAAAAATTTATGTTATATTTCTAAAAATCATCATGATATGATTTATTTTAACAGTTTGTATCTTGGTTGGATAGTGTCTAGTTAACCCCTCTTAATGTTTCAATTATTATGTTATTTATTTTAATAAAATTGTATTCCAATTTAATATATGATTCTGATTTTATTTTGTATATTCTTTAACATAGAAGTTAAATATTTTCCCATAAGATTAAAAAGTTATAAAAAATTGGTGTTGACCAAAACACATGGTTTCTCTGATAAATTATTATGCTATAGTATTTGGGTAAAATTACAACAGATATATATATATATATGTTATTAAAAAATTAATACATTCAACATGGATTTTTGAAAAAAACCCCATCTCTAGTAACTGAGAGCTATTATCTTATTTTTTTTCATTAAAAATACCTATAAGTAATCACATCCCAATGGATTGAATACTTTATTCATTTCATAATATTTAACAATTGGATGGGAAATTTAAGTATCCTTTATAAATAATTCTTTAAAGTACTTTAATTTTTAATTTTGTTTTTGAAAAATTCTAGATATATAATAAGAATATACCTGATTTGAAAGAAGAATGAGAATATATTTTCTTCTAAACATGCCAATTTAAATAATAAACATAATCTATTCATTAGTCATAATTAATAAATGGATTTTCATGTTAAATAACTAAAATAGGATGTTCATAGAACAAATTCTGTACAGACCTGAAGCTTGACGTACATGAACATTACAATATTTTTGCGGAACACTTACTATATAACAAAAACAGACACACAAGGACCGTAATAGCTTAGTGTCTTTGGAAAACATGGAACGTAATCTTCTAATCATGGTGAAAGATCTTCAACATCTCCCATAAAGATCTTCCCCTTTTTTTCTTACCTAAAACATTTTTTTATATCCTGGGGAAATGAAAACATAAAAAGGGTGAGATCAAATGCTCAGTAAGGGTAAGCATGGATAAAATAAAACATATCATATACATTTGAATATAAAAACATGAACATAATGTTTAAACATCAAAAGCATGAGAAATGACATAAAACATGAAAGTACGTAAGGCATAGATCATAGAGAAACATTAATAATGATAAAATAGCATGGGAATAAAACATTTAATTGTGGAAACCATTAATCACAAGATATGATTTCCATATTATCCAAGGCATTGCTGCCAAGACCATCTTAGTGGACAAAGTCCCTTTCTGAATCGAGTTCACTCCTCATTCCAGTCCTCTATTACTGAACCGGTTTAACTTTCCATTCTAGCCATGTCTATCTCATGAGATATAAATATGTACCCAATGCATTAGTGGGAGATATATGTCCCACCCATCTAATAGTGAAATCATTCTTACTTGTGCCACAAAATAAAATTAAAACATTCATCATAACCCAAAGAATAAAATGGGTTTCATAAACATCACCCATCATCACATAATCCTTATCAAACAAATGGATATTTCATCATAAGAAAATTGAAACCATGTAAATCATAGAGACATTATACTTGAAACATACACATATGAAATAATTTCATCTTAGATAGAAAATGGTTTTGATAAAACACTTGAAATGAATTCTTGAGGAAAATATCCTTTCTTTGTCAAAATAATTTTCTTTTCAAAAAATGCCTTGCACATTTAAAATAAAATTATTTTGTTGAAAATAGAAATAAAATAATGTATAGTAAGCTTCATAAAAATGAGGCGTTAGGAAACCGTAAAAATATTTTCACGCCGTATAAGTTAAAAATAACATTCTTCTCGTACTTTTGCCGAAAAAGTAAAAAAGTACCTCATAATAGAAAGATTCCATACATACCATGTAGTAAAAGTCAAAAATGGGTAAAAATGGCTTTAAACATACATGAAAACACTTTTATATAACATGGACATGGATGATATAAATAACCCCAGTAAATACTTATGAATAAGCAATCTCAGATAAAAATGAGATTTGCAAAATTATCCATTACCTTAGGTCTGATATGCTTCGTACGTATCCAAAAATCATGTATAATAATTTAAATAATGTCATTTACTTATTAAAGAATCATATTCATTGTTATTATATCATATATGGTTTACTTATGACTTTATATTACCCGTTATTTTGTAAATTCCTTGTTAAAGAGTGTTTTGGGTAAAATCGTTCCATTTGTCGTCCGTGTTTTGACATGTAATTATTCATATGATTACATAGATCATGATTACTTAATTAAAGAATAAAAAACATGATTTATATATAATATATATTCCTAACATATATATAATAGATCAGTAAATGGAAAGAAATACACCGTTCATGGAGACGGTAGGCCGTACGTACGCATGAACGCTGTTTTCGTTTCCTTATTGAATTGAATGGAATTAAGTAGATGAAATAAATATATATATATATATATATACATAAATCCAATATAATTATCATGTCATATACTTTCTTATTACTTATAATATATAATTTATAATCATTCTTGATTGGTTATCATGGAGAGTGCATCTCATCGCGTCGTGGAGACGGTATTCCGTACGTACGCACGTGTGATGATATCATTCCAATGATCGTATAATTGTATTTAAGTGCATGTATAATATTAAATAATCAATATCACTTCTCAATAATCATATATATTCCTTAATTTCATCATTATAACTATCCATGTAAGGTGGTGGTGGAAAATAGATTACACTATGGTGTGGAGACGGTATTCCGTACGTACGCACGCGCGGTGATTTCATTTTCCATAGGATGGATAGATGGTGAAATATGGTTGTTTCATACTTATAATAACATACCAATATATGAGTGATACTGATGTTATTAATTCATAATGAAATAACCAAATATGAATAAGTTGAAGAAGAAAGAAAATTGAAATAATCGGTAACGGATATTACCTCTTCTTTGACACGCCTCTTTGAAACCTCCTCTTATGGCACTAAAATTGGTCTTTGAAGAAGACTAGGACCTCTAGGATGTTTCTAGGGAAGTTTAGAAGAAATTTTTTTCGTTTTTTTCCGAGCTTGAAGGATCAAATTGGTGTGAGCAAGAGAGGGAGGAGGTTTCCTTTTATAAGGGAGGGGAGGGGCACCTTTGGAAATATTAAAAATATTAATTTATATTAAATATAAACTCACTTAAAAACCTCCAAAAATGACTCATATTCGAATATAAGACGATATAGGGTTGTAATCTCATCAACCAATAAAATTTAGACATGATAGGAAATTATTGTAAACATTATCAACTTGATTTATCCTTACTTAATCAATTTAATTTTATTTGTGGTAATAACATTCTAAATTTTAAATTATAACAAATAATTACTTATTTGTTGTGAATTATCTATAATTGGATACTTTATAAAATTTTAGACCATATAAATATAAATTTATAATTTTTATATATTTTTGTGATTTTTAAACAATTTTATAATATGTTATTTTTATAAAATAACAATAGTGTCAATTTTGACTGTATTCATTTATTTGAATTTAAATAAAATATATACAGAAGATATATTCGAAATAAAAGATTTAATAGATTCATAAAAGGTCATATGTATCTTGAAAATTAGTGTAGAAAATTAAATAGTTCATATAATATTTATTTTACTATTGTTAAAACCATTTATTTGGTTCATCTCTTAATAAAATAATTACTACAACATTTTTGTATAATTATTTAATATACTTATTTATTGCATTAAAATTAAAAATAAAATCCTATAATGAAGATAAATCTAATAACTTTCACAATAATACTTTTACTCTAATTTATCATCTTAAAATCACAATATTTAAATTGTTATATTTATTAAATTATGAAGGTGACAACTTTGGCATCATTTAAAATAAAATAATATAAGTGTCATAATCAGTTTTATAAAACTCCAAACGGTTAAATATTATGTAATTGGATGTTTAAGGTGTAGATATACACTACCAAAATGTTTTTGTCAGGTTTTTGGGCCTTTTAATGGGTATTATTATTTCAATAAAAACTATATTACTGATTTTTCACTTAATAAATAATTTCTGCATCATTAATGTATCACCATTAATGATAATTATTTAATACCTAAAAAATGTAAATAAATTATCATGATGTAGATAATATTATTATATTTTTGGAGACGATTCATTTTCAATGTTTTATGATGTTTATCAATAAATTTAAATTATCATACTTATAATATTTAAGAGAGTGACATGTTGTCACTATCTTTGGTTTTAAAAACAATTAAATAATTTTCATAGTCAAAAGTCCACAAAATGAATCTAATCCGACCCTTAGGTGATATGGATCTAATTTTAGCCATCCAATAGAATTTTGGCATGTGTTAGGGTAATTTTATAATATTATATTTACTCTTAATTACCCGATTTACCTTTAACTATGGTAAATAAAATTTACCGTAGTTACTATTCATAATTCCCGAAAATAAAATTTAGATTATTAACATAATTTGGACCCACTGATTCCAAATATGGAATTCATTTTTCCAAATTCAATACACAAAATCTTCAGATATTAAATTAAAATTAATCCCGTTGTCGAAAGAAAACAGGTTTTTCTTTATAACATTGCAAAAGATTGAATTGATTTAACCTACGGATTTAGTGTAAAATAAATGATAATGACATACATTATATTAAATGCTAAAAATACATTATATTTATACTTTAAAACCATTAAATATTATAATTTAACCATATAAATTATTGCTATGATAAAAGTTGTTTTTAATTAAAATATAGCGTGTTTTTACTATTCATCAAAATATGAAAGTTACCAGAATAATAAGAAAAATTTATCCAAAGTAAATTTTTATTTCTTGATTCCAAAGAAGAATTTTATTTTTTCTAATTGAACTTATAAACATGTCAAAACTAGATTTAAATTGGGTGTGCCATCAAAAGGCGGCAAAACTGCATTTTTTTAAAAATACTTATTTTACCCGAAAAATTTATTTTGTTCTTATACCATGTTCTAGAAAATGTGTAAGATGAATAATAATGTTATAAAATTAAAAATTTATGTAATACTATTCATAACGTCTAGTTCAAAATAATATTATAATAATATATCGTTCTTTAGTAAAACCTGGTATTGCGTACAACACACGCTATCGAGGAATGTCGCGATTGCATGTAATGAAAGCCAAGTCAGGGTTGCATGTTGTGAAATAATCCTCCGTTGTTTCGTATAACATAATCCAACCATATTTCATTTATAGATTGAATATATATATATATATATACTCAATGTTGCATAGGATAACTATTATCAAAATTGTGTGTAACACGATCCAAGAATAGTGTTGCATATACTGCAAGCTAATACGGTGTTGCGTATAACACAAGGTAATATTGGTGTAGCATACAACACAATATATGAATGAAATTAAAAAGAATATATCTTATAAAATCTCGGGTTATTACATTCTACCCCCCTTAAAATGAATTTCGCCTTCGAAATTTGTCGGGGTTATAAATGGTTTTGTACTTGAAAGTTTCTTTAATTGAAACCCACATCGTAAAAAGGAATACCAAAACTTATCATTAAAAACTAAAGTATGAAATTTAACGGTACCCAGATAAACTAATCACTGGGTTTCCACATAAGAGAAGGTAGGTGAAAATATGGATATGAAAGAGAAATATAATCATCATGTTCTGATAGAAAGTGGTTGAGAACATGGCTATGAGAAAGCCAACAATAACAAAGCCATAGATTTGTGATGATCTAGGGTACCATCTGATTCATAGGATATAAGGCACTAGGACAACATTTTTGGTTTTCAATATCATTACCCTAAAGTTGATGAATTTGAATTAGAATAAATACTTACTTTATTTTGGTACAATCTGACTATTATTTGTGCGTAAAACAATTTCCATTTCATCTCTTAAAGAAACGAAGTTGAATTTGTTATCCGTGGAGTGTTAGCAGATCATGTGATAGAACGATGGGTCATTCCATCTATCTCAAACAAAAGGTTAGAAAAAGTTATTAAATATACATAAGTCGATCTATAGTGAGATTAATCATATATGGTTTCTAAAATGGACTTATAATTCATATATCATACTACTTAATATAATAAAACTAGTTTCTACTAATCATTGACTTCCTATAGGCCAGTGGTAGGCGATAAAGGCCAGTCGCACTTCGGTTGTGGGTTCGATTCCCACATCCGTGTCCGACGTGATGGGTTGTCGCCCGTCCTGCAGGTTGTCCTTTTTCTAAAACTACATTACTATAACATCCCATCAATGATAACAAAAAAATGTCCTATCCTTAAACAATACTAACTTATGTCCAACATAATCCATTCCAATCTTTAGGCTTATCTAAAATACTTCGGTCCAAGCTCATAGTATAAAGAAAAGGATTACATAAAATTTCATCAACCAAGTATGTGATTACCATCATTTATCCCCCATATATCTTGTTGGTCACATTCCAATCATGTTAATACCTTAATCATGTATTTTATTGAAAAATGAAGTCACATTAAACCTTAGTGAAAACATGAATGCTTTCAAAAGTTAACTCTTTCCACATACCAAAATCCAAAAATTGTATATACTCAAACCATGATATATCCTTCTCCTTATATCAGTCATGAGCTCATGAATACTATCAAAAATTTAATTTTATCCTTAATCCTTCATTATGCGCATATCATCTACATTCCATAAATATCTGAATAACCTTTCATGGATACTGGTACCATTAATCATACACATTCAAAACTCAAGGAAAGACAACAGTGTAATAGTCCTTAGATGTCTCTTTATTCCATAGTACCATGAGATTACTTATACAAAATTACACTTGATAATTATGTAATTATTCTAGTACCTTCTTAAACCATTGATCGAGCTTCAAAAATTATTTCATCTCACATATCATTTGTAGTCTCTTCATCATCATCAACATAAATACTACCCATACGACTGTACTGATTCTCTTCATGAGACTTTCCCTTAGGGCATTGGTTTGAATAATGCCCGTACATTCCACATTTAAAACATTTAACCATTGTTGATGTCGAACCAATAACATTATCCTCATCCCTAGTGTTAACTGAACCTTTTCCTTTTCACTTACTGGCTTTATGTCCTTCTTTTCCACAACCAAAGCATCTTCCAGTTCCTTTGAAACATTTTCCTTGATGCCTCTTCCCACATGATTTACATAGGGGAAATTGAACTTTCTTTCCTCAATGTTCATCACGAAACTCCATCTTTTTCTTATAAGCCGAGTTAGGAAACTTACCAAATTTGAGTTTATTGATCATATTATGAGGTTGCTGATTCGGCATAACAATGATGTTTGGACTTCCAAATCCAGTTTCATTTGGTTTCTCATGAAGAATATAATTCTATTGTTTGTCATATCCTCTATTATCTTGAATCTTCTTATTTCCATCCATTTTCTAAAACCCAAAAAGAATAGTGTGAGAGGAAAAATTCATTCTAGGGAAAACACCATAGTAAAGGGGGAGTATCCTCAATATATAACATCTTAGGTTAAATTCTATGATCGTTACCGTAGTTCTATGACTATATCTTATACGTATACTTATCCTTAGGGACATCCCTAGACATACCTTATAAATATCTCTAGGGATCTCACTAATGTTCTTGCATCATAGTTTCCAAAGGTTGACTGAACCTTTCCTCTGATACAAACTGTAGAGACCCAAAGCTTGACATACCTGAACATTACATTACATTTGCGGAATACTTATTATATAACAAAAACAGACACACAAGAACCATAATAGTTTAGTTTCTTTGAAACTTGGATCATAATCTTTTAATCATGGTGAAAGATCTTCAACCTCTCCCATAAAGATCTTCCCCTTTTTTTTCTTACCTAAAACCTTTCTATATATCCTGGGGAAAAGAAAACATAAAAAGGGTGAGCTCAAATGCTAAGTAAGGGTAAGCATGGATAAAATAAAACATACCATATACATTTGAACATAAAAACATGAACATAATGTTTAAACATCAAAAGCATGAGCAATGACATAAAACATGGAAGTACGTATGGCATAGATCATACAGAAACATTAAGAATGATAAAATAGAATGGGAATAAAACATTTAATTGTGGAAACCATTAAGCACATGATATGATTTCCATATTAGCCAAGGCATTGCTGCCAAGACCATCTTAGTGGACAAAGTCCCTTTCTGAATTGAGTTCACTCCTCATTCCATTCCTCTATTACTGAACCAGTTTAACTTGCCGTTACAGCCATGTCTATCTCATGAGATATAAATCATTACCCAATTCATTGGAGGGATATATAGGTCCCACATATCTCATAGTGAAATCATTCTTATTTGTGTCATAAAATAATCTTAAAACATTCATCATAACCCAAAGAATAAAATGGGTTTCATAAACATCATCCCATCATCGCATAATCCATATAAAAAAAATGGATATTTCATCATATGAAAATTGTAACCATGTAAATTATAGAGACATTATACTTGAAACATACACATATGAAATAATTTCATCTTAGATAGAAAATGGTTTTGATAAAACACTTGAAATGAATTCTTGAGGAAAATATCCTTTCTTTATAAAAATCATTTTCTTTTCAAAAAATTCCATGCACTTTTAAAATAAAATTATTCTGTTGAAAACAGTTATAAAATAATGTATAGTAAGCTTCATAAAAATGATGCGTTATGAAACCGTAAAAATCCTTTCATGCCATATAAGTTAAAAATAACATTCTTCTCGTACTTTTGTCGGAAAAGTCAAAAAGTACCTAGTAATAGAAAGATTCCATACAAACCATGTTGTAAAAGTAAAAAATGGGTAAAAAGGGCTTTAATGATACATGAAAACACTTTTATAAAACATGGACATGGATGATAGAAATAACCCCAGTAAATACATACGAATAAGTAATCTCGGATAAAAATGAGATTTGCAAAATTATCCCTTACCTTAGGTCCAATATGATTCGTACGTATCCAAAAATACTGAATAATTATTTAAATAATGTCATTGACTTCTTAAAGAATCATATTCGTTGTTATTATATCATATATGGTTCACTTATGACTTTATATTACTCATTCTTTTATAAATTCCAAGTTAAAAAGTGTTTTGGGTAAAATTGTTTCATTTGTCGTCCGTGTTTTGACTTGTAAATATTCACATGATTACTTAGATCATGATTACTTAATTCCAGAATATAAAACATGATTTATATATAATATATATTCATAACATATATATAATAGATCGGTAAATGGAAAGAAATTCACCGTTCATGGAGACGGTAGGCCGTACGTACGCATGAACGTTGTTTTCATTTCCTTATTGAATTGAATGGAATTAAGTAGATGACATAAATATATATATACATAAATCCAGTAGCATTATTATTTCATATATTTTATGATTACTTATTATATATACTTTATAATCATTCTTGAATGGTTATCATGGAGAGTGAATCTCATCACGCCGTGGAGACGATATTCCGTACGTACGCACGAGCAATGATATAATTCCCATGATCGTAGAATTTTATTCAACTGTATGTATAATATTAAATAATCAATATAAATTTATAATAATCATATATATTCATTACTTTCACCATTATACCCATCCAAGTAATGTGGTGGTGGAAAATAGATTACACCACGGCGTGGAGACGGTATCCCGTTCGTACACACGCGTGGTGATTTCATTTTCCATAGGATGGATAGATGGTGAAATATGGTTGTTTCAAACATATAATAATAAATCAATATATGAGTGATAATGATGTTATTACTTCAAAATGAAACAACCAAAGAAGAAGATGTTGAAGAAGAATGAAAATTGAAAGAATCGGTAACAGATATTATCTCTTCTTTGACACGCCTCTCTGAAACCACCACTTAGGGCACTAAAATTGGTCATTGAAGAATACCAGTACCTCTAAGATGTTTCTAGGGAAGTGTAGAAGAGAATTTTTCAGGGTATGGCCGAGAATGAAGGCTCAAATTGGTGTGAGGAAGAGAGGGGGAGGTGCCCTTTTATAAGGGAGGGGAGGGGCATCTTTGGAAATCTCAAAAATATTAATTTATAATAAATATAACCTCACTTAAAAACCTCCAAAAATGACTCATATTCGAATATAAGATGATATAGGGTTGTAATAGCATCAAACAATAAAATTTAGTCATGTTAGGAAATTATTTTAAACATTATCAACTTGATTTATCCTTACTTAGTCAATTTAATTTTATTTGTGGTAATAACATTCTAAATTTTAAATTATAACAAATAATTACTTATTTGATGTGAATTATCTATAATTGGATACATTATAACATTTTAGACCATATAAATATAAATTTATAATTTTTATATATTTTTGATATTTTAAACAATTTTATAATATGTTATTTTTAAAAAATAACAATAGTGTCAATTTTGACACTATTCATTTATTTGAATTTAAATAAAATATATACAAAAGATATGTTCGAACTAAAATATTTAATAGATTCCTAAAAGGTCATATGTATCTAGAATATTAGTGTAGAATAATCAATAGTTCATATAATATTTATTTTACTATGGTTAAAACCATTTATTTGGTTTATCTCTTAATAAAATAATTACTACAACATTTTTTGTATAATTATTTAATATACTTATTTGATGCATAAAATTCAAACATTAAATCATATAATAAAGATAAATCTATTAAATTTCACAATAATACTTTTACTCGAATTTATCATCTTAAAATAAAAATATTTAAATTGTTATATTTATTAAATTATGAAGGTGACAACATTGGCATCATTTAAAATAAAATAATATAAGTGTCATAATAAATTTTATAAAACTCCAAACTGTTAAATATTATGTAATTGGATGGTTAAGGTGTAGATATACACTAAAAATAAGTTTTTTTCAGGTTTTTGGGCCTTTTAATAGGTATTATTATTTCAATAAAATCTATATTACTGATTTTTCACTTAATAAATAATTTCTACATCATTAATGTATCACCATTAATGATAAATATCTAATCCCTAAAAATCTAAATAAATTATCATGATGTAGATAATTTTATTAGATTTCTGGAGATGATTCATTTTCGAAGTTTTATGATGTTTATCACTAAATTAAAATTATTATACTTATAATATTTAAGAGAGTGACATGTTGTCACTTTCTTTGGTTTTAATAATAATTAAATTATTTTCACAGTCAAAAGTCCATAAAATGAATCTAATACGACCCTTAGGTGATATGGGTCTACTTTTATCAATCCAATAGAATTTTGTCATGTGTTAGGGTAATTTTATATTATTATATTTACCCTTAATTACCCGATTTACCTTTAACTATGGTAAATAAAATTTACCGTAGTTACTATTCATAATTCCCAAAAATAAAAAATAGCATATTAAAATAATTTGGACCTACTGATTCCAAATATGGAATCCATTTTTCGAAATTCAATACACAAAATTTGTTGATATTAAATTAAAAATAATCCAGTTGTCGAAAGGAAACAAGTTTTTTATTAAAACATTGCAAAAGATTGAATTGATTTAACCTACGAATTTAATGTAAAATCAATGCTAATGACATACATTATATTAAATGGTAAAAATATATTCTATTTATACTTTAATACCACTCAATATTATAATTTAAACATATAAATTATTGCGATGAAAAAAGTTGTTTTTAATTAAAATATAGCGTGTTTTTACTATTCATCAAAATATGAAAGTTACCAAAATAATATGAAAAATTTATCCAAAGTAAATTTTTATTTCTTGATTCCAAATAAGAATTTTATTTTGTCAAATTGAACTTATAAACATGTCAAAAACTAGATTTGAAGTTGGTGCGCCATCAAAAGGCTGCAAAACTGCAATTTTTGAAAAATACTTATTTTACCCAAAAAATTTATTTTGTTCATATACCATGTTCTAGAAAATGTGTAAGACGAATAATAATGTAAATAAATTAAAATTTTAGTTAATACTATTTATAACGGCTAGTTCATAATATTATTATAATAATATATCGTTGTTTAGTAAAACCTGGTATTGCGTACAACACACGCTATTGAGGAGTGTCGCGATTGCGTGTAATGCAAGCCAAGTCAGGGTTGTGTGTTGGGCAAGAATCCATTGTTTTTTCATATAACAGAATCCAACCAAATTTCATTTATACATTGAACATATATATATATATATATATATATATACTCAATGTTGCGTAGAATAACTACTATCAAAATTGTGTGTAACACGGTCCAAGAATAGTGTTGCATATACTGCAAGCTAATACGGTGTTGGGTACAGCGCAAGGTAATATTGGTGTAGCATACAACACAAGAAATGAATGAAATTAAAAAGAATATATCTTATAAAATCTCGGGTTATTTCAAATTCAAATAAACATGTTTATAATACCAAAAATGTATCAATAGAGTGGAAATTTAGATGAAAACACTTACAAAGATCAAATAATTAAAACGAGAGATAATAAATGGGAAGATAATGTGTATAAATGAAAATATATTTAATAAATTTTAAATATAATGTTATTCAGTCAATTTTTGTTTCACACGTAATCATGTAATTACATAATAAATAATATGGATAACAAAACAAATAAGTAATGATTATGAAAATATACCCCTTACCTCATGTAAAAATTGGCTCGTAGGTGATATAAACTATTTTATAATAAATTTAAGTTTATTATAATTTTATAAAAATCCATATTCATATTTATAATATCAACTATGATCCATTTTTAACATTTAAATCATATTTGTTTATAATATTTTATTATTATCATTATTTTTTGTTTTAATTGTTTTGTTTTCCAGGTATGCTTTGACTCGTTAGTCATAGAACATTTATATTTATCATGGTTCCATCATCTCAAAATTTTTAGTCATATAATAAATATATTTTGTATTCAATATATATATATATATAGTTATTTAAAAAATATAGATATTGGAAACTTAATTACATAGTTCATGAAGATGGTAGACCATATGTTGGTATGAATGTTTTTTCCATGTTTTGATGGATAGAACAAAATAAATATGAATAATAATAATCATTCATTAATAATTATTATGTAATATATCTCATATATATACATTATATCTATCCTTATTACTATCTATATTAAACATAGTTGAAAAATGGATCACTTTGCTTTATAGAGAAGGTAGTCCACATATACACATGAGGGATGTTTTAATTTTCAAAATAATTGTAAACTAATATTTTATATATGATATTATAATACAATAATCCTATTTTTTTAATAAATATAATTTATATTCATTTTTTACATGTTTATAACTATATGTGTGAAATTGTAAAGAATACGTCGAGATGATAAGTCATACCTATACACGATAAGTTTTTTCTATTTCATAGGATAGAAAATAGAATTTATATGGATTTTCAATAATTATAATAAAATCTCAATAAATTTATGAAACTATATTTATTTTCATATAATGATTATAATAAATTAATAGGAAGTAATAGAATAATGAGACATGGTAGACCTGGTAAAGATGATTTCCTTTTTTCGGTAGGATTCCATTAAATATCTTATTAGGATACATATGGTAGGTATTTAAGAATGAAATATACATCTAGAACATAGTGAAATATGTTTAGAATGGATTTTCTAGGTTTTTATCAAGCAATTAGACTCAAGATAGTGCAACGAATTATGAAAAGGGACATCGTTTTATATTAGATGGGATCCTCATTCGTATAATTTGTTAAATAATTAAATTAATGTAAATTATATTTCAATTTCAAATGGATCAAAATTTCTATAATTGAAATTTATGTTGTTAGTGATTTGAAATAATTTAATTAAATTAAATTTAGAAATGTTTTATATGTGTTTTCCCAATAATCATTTAGTTTTAACCCCTCACTAACCCTTATGAATATTATAGAACAATTAATGTTTTCTACACTTCAAGAGGAAATAATGTTAATTTAGAATGGGAAAATATTTATAAATGGAACATGGTTAATGTTTAAAATTAAAGTATATTATATTGGATGAATATAATATTTTATTAAATATAAATCAATTAATAAAATATTATTTATTATAAAATATCATTAATATCAATTTTAGAACTATTCCTCTAATTTTACAATTAAAATTGAAAGACCATAATTAAATAAGAATCTAATGACAAAAAAATTATAAAAAATGATTTTGTATCTAAATATCATGGAGGATAATAAAACCCTCAATTAATTTTTTGTAGAGTTTCAAAATCATTTTTTTGTCTTCTTTTAAAAACAACATTTTAGTGTTTCATAATCTATTAAGAGAGTTTATTTCACAAAATCAATTCTAAAAAAAATTCCATATATTTTTATATTAGATGATTATTTATGAGAAGTTCACATAAATTAAATTTTTTCATTTGTTAGGTCATTATTTTTGTCCATTCCATTTTATTTTTGAACATAATTACCGTATTTACCCCTTAACAATGGTAACAAAATTACTAAAGTAAATATTCATATTATAAAAACATAAAATACAATTATTTACCGTATTTGAACCCAATGATTCCAAATATGGAATTAATTATTAAATTTTTAATTCATTCCAATTATAGAAATTACTTTTAATACCAATTAAAAAAATATCAGAATAAATAATTTTTTAATAAAATGTATTCCTAAGCCCATAAATGATCTTATAACAAATAATGTACAATAATAAATGAAATGAATTTATTTAGATTATACATTATTGTAGAAAAATAATTTTTTTTGGTTATCAAACTCAATTAATAGTGAGTATTTTCAATGAAATAATATGATATCATTACAAAAATTGACATTTTTCACTATTCATAGAAAAATATTTTTCTAAAAATAATACAAAAATTTCACCCAAAGGTAATTTTGATATGGTGATTTTTAAAAATTGTACCCTTTTCATGAAATAACATTTAAAACATTTCAATAGAAAAATTATAATTATTTTCTCTAAAAAATCATTAAACCCCCTTTTTGAAGAAAATATGTCATTTAAGTAGAAAATAAATTTAATAGAAAGATAAGTGTTAATTTTATGAGTAATAAACAAATATTAATAATATATAGGACAATAATATATATTTTATATTGTAGTGAAGCCTATTCAAACATTCAAATTTAATGGATATGTTATAATAGTCATGTTTAATTAATAATATTTAATGGTATGTTTCGTCTTAGTGATGCATGTTATATATTCTATCAACCATAGTGTTCTGTTAAAATTTTGGTTGGTTACTTTTTATCCCCTTGAATAAACAATGTAATCATAATTTTGACTTGTGGTCAACAATCATGTTATTTTCATTGGAAATATCATTATTTGTAAGACCCAAATAATAAAAAGGGTTAGTAAAACATCCTCTTTCAATAATGGAAAAAAATATAAAGATCACCACAAAAATATGTTTCAAAATTGGAAACATTATAGGATATTAAAAATATTGAAATATACTAGATAAAAAAACCAAGAGGTAATATATATTGATAAAAAATATGGTCATGTGAAAATTAACCATGAAAAAACCACAAATCAATTATTTTTTAAAAGTCCAATGATTTTTCATAAGAAATATAAATGGAATAATTTTTTTCCAACCACATTTTCTTAAATTAAATGGATTAATTTACTACTTATAAAAAAATATCTAAATAATATAAACAACTTATTTATGTCCATTTCATTAACACAATCACATACTTTGGTTGTTATTTGATGTATTTTCGCATCAACTCTTACTCCATTAAATGAATATCCAAGTTGAATTTTGTAACGCCCCTAACCCAGTTAACCAGAGTCGGTGCATTATTACATAACATTGGCATGATCACAAAAGATCATGTCTCAAAAGACCAATTAGTTTAGTAGCCAAGGAATCACTAGATACATTCATAAGGTTTACATTACAATATAAATTTAAGAACTACCATAATATAGTCTCCATATTCCAAACTCATATCCCCTTCAGAATATCCCTGCAGGTCAGTCATAATATATTACTTCACATCCTGGGAAAAATAAAACATAGAGGGGGGTGAGCTCAGACACTCAGTAAGGATAACAATATAGCGTAATCTTTCATAAATAAATATAAACATTTGAGGCAATGTGTAACTAAAACATAATCCTTTAAAACATGAACATCAGAATAATATGGAAAAGATAAAATGAAATAATGCCATTTACTTATTCACATGGATATTCTACTAGTCGAATAATCACATGAAATATCAATAACCTCTTTCATAATGATGGAATGCATAATACCTAACTTTAATTTCTATGTCAATTCCTCGTTCCAAGACCTACGGGATAACTATAACCGGAACCCAACTTGGAGAGCCTCTGTAACCTGACTCCATCCCGGAGAGCCTCTATAACTGGACTCCAACCCGGAGTGCCTCTAATAACCGGACACCAACCCAGAGTGCCTCTAATAACTGGACACCAACCCGGAGTGCCTCTAACAACCGGACATTAACCATGAGTTCCTCTAATAATCGGACACTATCCCGGAGGGCTTACTTTTATCGGTCCCCAACCCGGAACATACTAGTCCAACACATTAATCTTAAGAAGTGGATGAAATATATCATAAAAATTCGTATTAAAACATGCAAAAAAAAATTCCAAAACATTAATCATAAGCCATTAATGGCATAAAACTGACTCATCTATAGTCAAACACATCACAAAATTTAAATACAATACGGATGCTTTGTATCATAATAAATCAATTTCAAACAAATGTATAATTTATCAAAGGATGTTGACCGAGATGAAATTAAAACTATTTGAGAAAAATATATATTTTTTCATGAAAACATTTAAAAGTCACACAATTTGGAAAATAAGTCATTTAATGGCATTTTTTAATCAATGTGTCATATACAATAATGAATCTTTTGAATGGAATTAAAATTTTAAAAACACTTATGTCCATGTAAATAAATCCTTAAAAATCATTTTAAAGACATGGACATTAATGAGAAAGATTTAGAAGAATAAATATTTAAAACATTTGAAATGATGTTTTAGTAAAATTTCCCTAAAAATAATCCCTTTGAAAACTATTTCATAAAAGATTGACATGGATAATAAATATGTCTTAGTAGATACTTACGTAAAAACAACCTCGAATAATAAAGAGATTGTGAAATTAATGCTTAACAATTTGGTAACATACGGAACATACACCTCATGAAAGAGGTATCATACAATGAATATTCAAATACACATAAATTAAATTTTATTACATGAAGAATACAATTATGGGAAGTACATACACCACACAAAAGGTAATAGTGGCAATATGGAATGAATCTCACGGGAATAAGGAGTGAGATGAAAACCCCTTACCTTGCACTTTCTTTTAGTCGAGGGTATGTTTAACCTTTTGTATGAAGAAATTAGTAAGTTATTAAATTATTAAAGAACCATATTAATATTTATTATATCATACATTATTAATTTATGACATTAAACTACCCATTAATAATAATGTCAATGTTAAATTAACATTTCAAGTAATAATCGCTTTCTTTATCGTACGTGTTTTAGCTTGTTACTCTTGATTGTATCACATAGATAATGATTTTTATACTTCTAGAATATAAAAAATTATTTATATATCATGTATATTGAGAATATAAATATGTATAATAGACATATATATGAAATGGAAAACACCATTTATGGAGACGGTAGTCCGTACGTATGCATAAACATTGTTTCTGTTTTCATTTCGTATTGAATAGAACTAAGTGAATAAGATATATGTATGTACATAAATACTTATATATATATATATATATATATCTACAAAATCATTATTATGTCATATTATACATACTTATTAGTAATTTATTTTTATAATATTCGATTAATGCTGAACTTGGAAATGAAACTCATCGCGTCGTGGAGACTGTAATCAGTATGTACGAACGAGTGAAAATATCATTCTTTTGATATTAAAATAATATATAATAGGATGCTATATAATATATACAGAATCATTATCATATTATATTTATTATTTAAATCAATTACACATCATTATTATACCCATCCAAATAATAATGTATTGAATAACAATTACCCCACGACGTAGAGACGGTAAGTCGTACGTACGCACGTATGGTGACATGTCATTCAAAGGATGGATAGAATAATGAATATGGTTGGAACATATCATATAATATTGAATATACTATATTTATTAGTTTATAATGGAAATAACAAAAAAAATAAGTGGAAGAAGAAAGGAACATTAAAGAGAGTGGTGAAATCATTTCCTCTTCTTCAGGTTCTTCCTTTTGATTTGATGAAAAGGTCTCCATAGGTTGGCTTTATGATAAAACTAAGGCCTCTAGGTTAATGTTAAGGAATTTAGGAGGATATTTGGGCCGGGTTTGGCAGACCCAAATGGATTTGGAGGTGTAAAGAGTTGGTTATAGGTGGTGTTTTTTTATTAGAGGAGTGAGGGGCACCTTAGGAAAAGCTAGAAATATAATTTTATAATAAATTCATATTCAGATTATAATGGATACAAAGTTAATTATTCAAAGTAAAGGGTGGTGATGGGTCAAAATTATTTCAAACAATATATTTTAGACAGGTTTGGGTCATTATATTACCATATCTTTTAGTTTTAACTCTTAGTTAATTAGTTTGACATTTACCATGTTACTTTGTATTTTTATATTCTATAGTTACTAAACTTACTATATACATCCAAAAGACCCACAAGTGGTAAATTAATGATACAACTATCATTATATAAGTCATTTGGCCAAACTATATATTTTTAGGAATATAATATCAATTAATAATATAATATTTGTTTTAAAAACTCTTTTATGTCATTTTTGACACTATTCAATAATTGATTTTTTTAATGTCATAACAACTTTATTAATTAAAAAAAATTCATTTACCCAATACTATAAAGTCATATAAACCAATAAAATTCATTTATGTCATCAAAACTTTAAATTATATTTATTTTAATATTTATAATACCAATTATTTGATTCTTTCATTAACAAGGAAAATACTTCATCATTATTGTGTCATAAATAAATTTAATTATTAAAAATCTAAAAATTATAAATAAAATACAATTATGTAGGAAATATTCTTATCTTTCTAATAAATATTTATATTCTAAAATAAAGCATATATAACCTTATGTAAAAATTTTATTTCTAAAAGTTATATGCTTATGTCATTTTTGTATTTATTTAAACTTAATTAATATAATGTGTCTTTATCACCTACAAGTGGCTCCATGTGGTCCCACAATCGACCCAAATATGCCCATGGTCGTACATGTATCAACAAATAAGGTTAGGACACGTTTTCGGGTAATTTATTAATATTATATTATTATTATTTTACCCTTATATACCGGATTTACCCTTTAACCATGGTAAATAAAATATTTACCGAAGTAATTATTCAAAATGTCTAAAAATAAAAGTTACCTATTTACCCATTTTGGACATCATGAATGAAAATATGGAAACCATTTTTCCTAATTCAAAACACATAAGTGGAAGAAATTAATTTAAAATAAATTCCCGTTGTTAAAACAAAAAAAACGTGTTTTTAAGAGATAATAACTATCAAAAGATTGACACTAGTTTATGTCCGGTTTAATTATGAAATTATGTACAATGACCAACATTGTATTAATTGGTAAAAATATATTTTAAATATACTTTAAAACCACTCAAATTCATAATTTACCACTGTTAATTATTTCGATTAAAAAAGTTGTTTTTAATTAAAATTTAGAAATTTTCACTATTCATCAAAATATAAATGTTATCTGAAAAGTACCAAAATTTCACCCTAATCTAATTTAGATATTCCAAATCCAAAAATGAATTCCATTTTTAGAGATATGTTTTATAAAATTTCAAAAAATGGGTAATACTATTCATAACAGTTACTTTGATTTGTCGTGGTGTGTTAGAATCTCGAAGTTGCCTACAACACACGCTACTGTATTATTCAATGAGAAGCGTACCGGGGAAGCTTGGTGTGTTACATTATCACCTACTTTAATAAATTACATCCTCACAATTTGAAATATTTCTTCAAAAATAAAAGGATGAAAATAGAAAATATCTTTGTGGGAAAACCCACATTGGAAATTGGGTTAATAAAATGTAGTCATACTAAGAGGAAAAGAGAAATGAAAGGGTCACCACCAAATTATGATCTTGATTTGGAGAACATTGGTGGAAATTAGAGACACATAATTTTAGGGAAAATGTAAATATTTATAAATAGTGATTGAGGTCATCAGTCACAAACAATTGTAGAATTGAGGGCCTCAAATCCATCAATCTATGATGATTTAAAATATCATTGGTTCAACAAAACATAAGTTATTTGGATAACAAATTTTTGGTTTTAATATCCCTTAACTAATGTTTATGAATTAGTTTCTTCCTATAATAAGTGAAATATATATACATATATATTTATATACTTGATAGGTATAGTTTCATCCTTCAACTAATATCTTCCACAACCTCATCTTTCACTCCAAAAGATAATAGAAGTCAAAAATATTATATTTATCCTAATAGTATAAGGATCCAAACATTACAATTAAAATGAAGAAAAATACTTTGTAATGACCAGGGACTTCCTGTAGGCTAGTGGTATTTAATAAAGGCCCATCGCACTATGGTTCTTGGTTCGATTCCTGAAGCTATGTCCGACACGATGGGTTATTCCACGACCTGCATTTTGTCCCTTTCCAAAAAATTTAGTATTATTCTAGAAATAATCTTAAGAAATGTTTTAACCTTAAGACATACTATCCAAAGTTCATCATAATCCATAACAACCTTAATAGTTATCCAAACCAATTCTGTCCAAACTCCCTCTCTTAAAGGTTTCTATATTCCAAAATCATTTGTAACATCAGATTCCCCAAACAAAGTAATGATTCTTATAAAAATACGATTACCATCATCATATTAAATCCTTAATGAAAACAACAAGTACTAAAATACAATCCTTATTTATATCACATTATTCTTATAACCAGAATATAATCCTTGAGTCCAAAAACACAAATAAATTAATTATTCAACTTTATCTATAGTAACAACATAAGATTGGCCTTGCTCCCTTGGACTTTTTTGAGGTATGTTTCTTTGGCGCTTAGGGAATTCATTTGAATAATGACTCATTTCTCTACAATTGTAGAATTCAACATTGACAACCTCTTTCTTTTCATTGCAATCACGAGTCTGGTGACATTTTTCTCCACATTTGTAACAAATTCCCATTCATTTTAGGCAAGTACTAGGGTGTTTCTTTCAACAATTATCACATAATTGAAAATACTTCTTTCCCTTTTTTAATTTACCTATCTATTTCTCTACCATTACCTTCTTATCTAGATTTAATTTGTTGTCATAAGACCCAGATAATTCCTTTTCTGTCTTGATAGCGCACGAGACAATATCTTCATACGATGAAATGTTTTGTGATACTAATGCTTGATGGATAAACGGTTTTAACCCATCAATGAAATGATCAATATTACTTCTTGGGTTGCGTATATAAGCTGCATCATGCCTCGCTATCCTTGTAATGTTAGACTCATACTTTGCAACATTCTCATCTTCCTTTTGCCTCAGACTCAGAAATTGGCTTTCCATATCCGCTCGATGGTCACGGGGAATTATGTTTTATGAAAATCTATTTGAACTCCATCCATTTCATTTTAGATACTTCATCACATTCCTTTTTGTTTTGAATCAATGACAACCATTGATCAGCATATCCTGTGAGGCGATAAACTGCCATGATAACTTTTTCCCTTTCACTACTCCCCAAGGCTTGAAATATTTTTTCTAGGGAACTTATCCATTGCTCAAATACTAATGTATTTGTACTCCCATTGAATATTGGTGGTTGTTGCCTCATGAAGAGATCTAACATTGATCCTCCATACTGCAGATCATGGTGCCTCATATGGGTAAGTTTATTTTTCATAACCTGAGTGAGTTGTCTCAGTATTGTGATTAACTAATCACCACCAGTTGCATCACCTGTTCCGCTATATTTATCATAAGAAAGAGGGAAATCCCTACATGGAGTGTGTGCATTGATATAGTTTCCATTTCTTCCACTAGGCCCCATTTCTAAACAATGGCATAAACTAGATCATTTTATGAATCATAATACATAATTCCATACTTGTAAAACAATTAACATAAATTGAACTATTTATGGATATAATCCATAAATATAAAAAAAATCTTTGAGGAAGTATATACTCATAAACCCTTAATAATGGTTTTAAAAAAATGAGAATTATCCTAAGAATATCCCCCGAGAGATTCATAACCCTGAGTGCAGCAAGGCCAATTGTTGTGCACCAGTTCTTGTTCGAGTCTAGATCAAAGCGGTGTTTTTAGGTTTTACCCCTAGGTACATCTGTTCCAGAGCCGCCTCTACCTGCTCGTATCCAGACAGGGATTATTGATCGAATGAGTCTCAAAATTTATACAATACCAAAATTCTAGGAATTTATTCTATATTAATCCTCAAAGCCAATCTTAGGGATATGTGCTCTAATCAAAGTTTATCTAAATCTAGCTTCCATGATTTGTTCTAAACATCCTTTGATACCAACTGTAACTACCCGACCCCAGTTACCCAGAGTCAGTGCATTATTACATAACATTGGCTTGATCACAAAAGATCAAGTCTCGAAATACCGATTAGTTTAGTAGCCTTGGAATCACTAGTTACATTCATAAGGTTTACATTACAAAAAAAGTGAAAAACTACAATAATATAGTTTCCATAGTCTACACTCATATCCCCTTCAGACTATCCCTTTAGGTCAGTCATAATATATTTCTTCACATCCTGGGAAAAATAAAACATAGAAAGGGGTGAGCTCAGATTCTTATTAAAGATAAAAATATAGAGAAAGCTTTCATAAATAAGCATAAACATTTGAGGAAATTTATAAATAAAACAAAATCATTTAAAACATGAACTTCAGAATAATATGGAAAAGATAAAATGAAATAATTCCATTTACTTATTCACGTGGATATTCTACTAGTAGAATAATCAAATTCAATATCAATAATCACTTTCATAATGATGGAATGCATAATTCCGATCATTATTTATGTGTCAAGGCCTCGTGCCAATACCTAAGGGATAAATGTAACCGGAACCCAACCTAGAGAGCCTATGTAACCAGAATCCATCCCGAAGAGCCTCTGTAACTGGACTCCAACCCGATGTGCCTCTAATAACCGGACACCAACCTGGAGTGCCTCTAATAACCGGACACCAACCAAGAGTGCCCTTAATAACTAGACACCAACTCAGAGTGCTTCAAATTACCGGACACCAACCCGTAGTGCCTCTAATAACTGGACAACAACCCGGAGGGCTTACTTTTATCGGTCCCCAACCAGGAACATACTAGTCCAACACATTCATCTTAAGAAGAGGATTAAATATAACATAAAATTTCATATTAAAACTAGCATATGAAATGCCAAAACATTAATCATAAGCCATTAATGGCATATATATGACTTATCCATAGTCAAACATATCAGAAAACCATAAATACAATATGGAAGATTTGTATCATAATAAATCAACTTAAAACATGTGTAAAATTTATTAAACGATGTTGACATAGATGAAAAAAAAATATTTGAGAGAAATATATCTTTTTTCAGGAAAACATTTAATAGTCACACAATTTGGAAAATAATTCATTTAAATACATTTATTTAATAAATGTTTCCCATACCATTTTGAAACTATTGAATGGAACTAACATTTGAAAAACAATCATGTTCATATAAATAAATCCCTAAAAACCATTTTGAAGACATGTACATTAATGAGAATGATTTTTAAGAATAAATATTTAAAAAATTTGCAATGATATTTTATTAAAAGGACCGTAAATTAATCCCTTTGAAAACTGTTTCATAAAACATGGACATGGATAATAAATATGTCCCAGTAGATACTTATGTAAAAACAACCTCGGATAATAAAGAGATTGTGAAATTAACCATTACAAATTTGGTAACTTACGAAACATACACCCTATAAAAGAGGTATCATACAATGCTTATGTAAATACACATAAATTAAAGTCTATTACATAAATAATACAATTATGTGAAGTACATACACCACACAAAAGGTAATAGTTTCAATATGGCATGAATCACACGGGAATAAGGAGTGAGATGAAAACCCCTTACCTTGCACTTTATTTTAGTCATGGGTACGTTTAACCTGATGTATGAAGGCTGTAGTATGTTATTAAATTATACCAGAACCATTTTAATATTTATTATATCAAATATTATTCATTTATTACTTTACACTACCCATTAATAATAATTTCAATGTTAAATTAACATTTCAGGTAATAATCGCTTTCTTTATCGTACGTGTTTTAATTTGTTACTCTTTATTGTATCACTTAGATAATGATTTAAATACTTCCAGAATATAAAAAATTATTTATTTATCATGTATATTTATAATATAAATATGTATAATAGAAAAATATATGAAATAGAAAACACCGTTTATGGAGACGGTAGTCCGTACGTATGCATAAATGTTGTTTCCGTTTTCCTATAGTATTGAACTGAACTAAGTGAAAAAGATATATGTATGTAAATAAATATATATATATATATATTTCACCAGTAGAATTATTATGTAATTTATTACATACTTATTAGTAATATATTTTTATAATCGTCGATGAATGGTGAACTTGGAAATGAATCTCATCGCGTCGTGGAGACGGTAATCCGTACGTACGGATGAGCGAAAATATCATTCTTTTGATATTAAAATAATATATAATTGGATGGTATATAATATATAACTAATCAATTATCATGATATATTTATTATTTACATCAATTACACATCATTATTATACCTATCCATATAATAATGTATTTAATATCAATTACACCACGACGTGGAGACGGTAAGTTGTACGTACGCACGTATGGTGACATGTCATTCAAAGGGTGGAAAGAATAATGAATATGGTTGGAACATATCATAGTATATAGAATATACTGGAGTTATTAGTTTATAATGGAAATAACAAAGAGGGAATACGTGTGGGAATAAAGGAACATTAAAGAGGGTGGTGAAATCATTACCACTTCTTCGGGTTCTTCCTTTTGATTTGATCAAAATGGCTCCATAGTTTGGATTTCTGATCAAACTAATACCTCTAGGTTGAAGTGAGAAATATTGGGAGGATATGTTGTCTAGGTTTGTTCTATCCAAATGTCCTTGGAGGTGTGAAGACTTGGTTCGAAATGGTGTTTTTTTTAAGAGGAGTGAGGGGCACCTTAGGAAAATCTAGAAATATTATTTTATAATAAATTTATATTCGGTTGATAATGGCACCAATGTTTATTATTAAAAGTATTAGGTGGGGATGGTTCGAAATAATTTCAACCAATAAATTTTAGACAGGGTCGGGTCATTATATTAACCATATCTTTTAGTTTTCATTCTATGTTAATTAGTTTGACATTTACCATGTCACTTTGTATTTGTTTTATTATATAGTTAATAAACTTACTATATACATCCAAGAGACCCCCAAATGGTCCATTAATGATACACCTATCATTATAAAAGTCCTTTGGCCGAACATTATATTTTTAGGAATGTAATATCAATTAATAATATAATATTTGTTTTAAAAACTCATATATGTCATTTCTGAAACTATTCAATAATTAATTTTTTTAAAGTCTTAACAACATTATTAAATCGAACCAAATTCATTTAAGCAATAAAATCATGTCATATTAACCAATAAAATTCATTTATGTCATCAAAACATTTAAATTATATTTATTTTAACATTTATAATACTAATCATTCGATTCAATCATTAATAAGGAAAATACTTTATCATTATTGTGTCAAAAATAAATTTAATTATTAAATATATAAAAATTATAATTAAAATACAATTATGAAGGAAATCTATTTATCTTTATAATAAATATTTATAGTTGAATATCCAAAATATATAACCCTATGTAAAAAATGATTATCTAAAAATTATATGCTTATGTAATTTTTGTATTTATTTTAACTTAATTAATATGAAGAGTCCTTATCACCTACCAGTGGCTCCATGGGGTCCCAAAATCGACCCAAAGATGCCCATGGTCGGAAATATATCAACCAATAAGGTTAGAACACGTTTTAGTGTAATTTATTTTTATGATAATATTATTTTTTTACCCTTATTTACTGGATTTTGCCTTTAACCATGGTAAATAAAATATTTACCAAAGTAATTATTAAAAATGCCTAAAATTAAAAGTTACCTATTTAAAAATCTTTTATATCATGATTCCAAATAAGGAATACATTTTTCCAAATTCAAAAATCAGAATTATCAAAAACCAATTTAAAATTAATTCCTGTTGTTGAAACAAAACGCGTGTTTTTAAGAGATAATAACTATCAAAAGATTGACACTTGTTTATTCCGCTTTAATTATGAAATAATGTCCAATGACCAACATTGAATTAAATCGTAAAAATATATTCTAAATATACTTTAAAACCACTCAAATTCATAATTTATCACTGTTAATTATTTCGATTGAAAAAGATGTTTTTAATTAATGTTTAGTAATTATCACTATTCATGAAAATATAAAAGTTATCCAAAAAGTACCAAAATTTCACCCTAGGATAATTTCGGTATTCTGAATCCAAAAATGAAGTCCATTTTGAGATATAAGATTTATAAAACTTCAAAAATTAGTATTACTATTCATAATGGCTACTTTGATTGGTCATGGTGTGTTAGATTCTCGAAGTTGTGTACAACACACGCTACTGTATTATTCAAAGAGAAGCATACTGTGGATTCTTGGGGTGTTAATTTTTTGTTATACATTAAGAATTTTTAATAAATCATAATATCCATAATTCATTATAACATGAAAAAAATATTTTCCAAATACAAAATGGTTATCACATGGTATATAATATAGTGGATCACACTTTAACCATAAATAATAATATCCATAATTCAATATAATCTATTCTATATGTAATTATCCATAAAATCTACCAAATATTACCAATAATTTTAAAACACAAAAATATAATCAAATATTTTTATATAGGGAAAAAAATTAATTCATAAATTCAAATTCCCTACATTTGAATACCTTGATATCATATACTAAAAACATTAATAACCATTAATTTTATCCTTATTCTATATATCCCTCATATCAAAAAATTTAGTACACAGAAACATAAATTACATAGTCATAAAGTCAATAACAAATTTCTTGTTCAGAAAAACTATATCATGTACATAATCATTATAAATATTATATTAATCATACATAACATTATTAACCCAACAATTGGGGAATATGATGTTTTATCTTTCCCTTATTCATTTTTTCATAAAAAAAATATATTTTTCAATAAATCACATTTTTCGGTACCACTAAAAATATTCTTTTAATTAAATAAATTATTGAAATAGACCACAACGAAAATAAATTTCAAAATTATTATTATAATAATATCATTTATTTAATTATTAAATCTAAATACACAAGTACTATAATCATTTTTCGTAATATATTAAAATATAATGTGTTTGACCTCCCCCAATGGATTCATTTATGGTATACTTCCATGGTATTGGAGGAACTAGTTTGAATAATGACCCATATATTAACAATTGAATCACTATATTTTTATGGCTTCCTTCATTGAAATGCAATCAGTAGAAAAAATACCCTTATATGTACAATTGTAACATACTATCATTCCCTCTAAAGGTTTTCTAGAAAGATTCATTCCACAATATCCACATGTTGGAAATATCATGGTTCCCCCCTCCATTGACATTATTCCTTTTTCTTAGTTCTCATTTCACATCTTCATCTCATTATTTCCCTTGATTACATATAATCAATAACATACCATCTCTGTCTTAAAGGAACTTGGTACTATATCATCATATAATTAAGATTGTTTTTAAACTAGAAGCCTTCATTCACACAACATAATCCCATCAATGAAATGTTCAATTATTAGTTAACGATTATATTTAGTGAATGATGAATTCATATAAAATTATTTAATGTTAGATCCATATTATTTATCACTTTCATATTTATTTTTCTTTAAAAAGAGTATCTACCTCCCCATTTGATCTCATTGTTCTCGAGGGAAGTATTTCCACAAAATCACCTATAAATTCTCTATTCCATATGTTTTTATTTCTTGAGGCCCTTTAATATTTTGGATCAACGAAAACCATTTCTAAAAATATCCTTTTAAATAGAAAAATTATCAAACTAACATTCCAATTTCATTATATTCTAATGCGATGAATATATTTTTAGGAGCCTTAATCCATTTATTTATTAAAAACTGGATTAATATTTAAACTAAATTATGGAGGCTTTTGTTGCATGATGTGATCCAACATAGGTGAATCTACTGTGAATAATAGGTTATTCCATATGTTCATGTTTATTATTGATAACCTAAGTCAACATCTTAAATAAATCCATGATTTATTCATGTTCCAAATACAAATGTGTTGGTTTTGTCTTCACACAAACAAAAAATTTCCTATGGGTATTAATTCCATTTAATCCATTAGGCACCATTTTTTTAAATTATCTCACATAGAATTATATCGTAGTCATTATTAATATTTAAAAATCAAATCAAATCCTTATAATAGAAGACGTTCAAAAATACTATAATGGATTTTAATAATTATCATATTAGTTTTTTTGTTTGTAATCTATATTCCATAGTAGCTACTAAAATTTCAACGATACCAAATGTAGAAAACCCCTTCTCTGGTGACCTAGAAATTATTTTCTCTAAATTTCATTAAAAGTACATACAATAATCTAATCCTAAAAGACCAAATAGTTAATAAATATTGAATAATCTGATACATACATATTTTCCAATTAAATAATAAATATAAAATACAAAGATTAATAAGTTAATGAATTATTTATATTATTCTTAATATTATCCTTAATAACACAGGGAGAAGAAAAAAATGATGATCTTATATTCTAATTAGGGGTAAAAAATAGTAGAATATTTCATGGTTAAATAATTCATAATAAATATAAGAAGATAATTAATTGGAAATAATATATTTGATTAATAATGTGGCCAAAAAATGAATCCATGAATAATACCAACACATTAATCTAATTATTGATAAAAATAAATGAATTCTAAATAAGGGAAATGATTAATATTGTATTTCATAGTCTTATACATAATTGTGTATATAAAATATAGTTCATTGGTGAAGAATACATTTTAAAATATTTTATATTGTAATTTATTCGTTAATATCCCAAAATAATGTCATTTTATGGTAAATTGTCAAATTGTTTTGTTTTAGTTGTATTTTTAGATTAATTGAAAAAATACTAATTTTGGAATTTATCTTTTTCTATTCATTATTATTTCAATAAAATTTTCTAAACTGATTCAAATTATGAAATTAGGTTTCTTAGGATTACATATGCCTTGGGCCACTTTTCATCATTTGAGACCCAAAAATCGATCTATTAATTCCAATCCTAAAACCATCTTAGAATTCAGACCTAAAAAATAGTACCCAAATATCTGAATATTTGATGTTAGAGTTATACCACGAATAAGGCCAGTCCAATGTTGAAAAATTCATACACAATTCTATAGAATATATCATTGAACAAATTTCAAAAATGATTTCATGCATTAATATGCAATTTTTAGTGTCATGATTTCATAAGATGTTGATGTTTTGAAATTACCATGTCACCAGGAAAAAATTATTATCAGGGATAAAAAAAGTCATAACTCCCACAAAATTTTTCAATAACTCTAAACATTATCTGATAAACATGAAAGAAAAAAAGAAGAAACTTTTTGGAATAAAAAATAAACAGATTATTTATTTTAATGTGTCATCCATGTGAATACTTACAAGGAAAATGTTTTGATCGAAAAAGATTCAAAAATTATCACTATAACGATGTGTCTCATCTCCCATTAAAATTGATATGCAATTTTAGGGATCAAGATGTGGTTTTATTTCTATATTAGTTATTAATATATTCAATTAATATCATCAAATGTATTCTTATTATTTTGTTCAATTTTAATTTGTTTTTTTGGTTCTCTCATTGATCTTCTTTTATCATAGTTTTTATGGAGAACTAACCCTCACTGTTGTTCATGGAAATAAGTGGTGGTATTTTATTTTATTCTGTTTTTTATTTAAAATGTTTTATTTTAATAATTCTCATGTGTTTAAATTGGTTATGTCTAGTGGTATCCCCACATTCTCTACTATCGTTTTATTCCTCCTAATTTAATCATTTTCCTTCTTCTTAAAATCTATGTCATTCAAATGGTATTGTTGGAATTATTTAATGATGTGTAAGAGATAAATCCTATAAGAAAGATGACTTGGTATAGGGTAACACCATTAAAATTATTGGTTTTGTAGTGAATGTTTTCGATCACTATATTTATTAGAATAATGAGAATTTTTTTTCGAATAACAATGATAACACAACCATGAAACCTTGATAATAATAGTTTTATTTTCTGAATTCATTTTTATTAATAATTTTTTATTTTGTTTTCAATTTATATATATATATATATTAATATAAATATTACATTTCATTTATTTTCATGATAAATCCCTTCCATTTATATTAGTATACAACTTAGTTTTATATTAGTTACTTTAAAATAAAGGCAATTGATAATTTTTTGTGTTGGAAGTGGCCTCCTTGAGATATCAACCTTAGGTTTCTTAATATATTAAAATATGATTATAATGATAAATTAATTGAATATTAGTTCATTACAAACTTATATCATCATTTTGGACCTATTTATGGGGAATCCTAGCACTTATGAACTATTTTTCAAAAAATAACTAGGAAACTAAAAATTTCAAAACAAAACATAAAACTATAGCTTATTTTCATGTCATTTTTTCGAGATAGATTATTTTATTAAAATTTCATATTCATGTACTAATACTGAAATTTCTAATGGTGAAAGAGATAATGAATATTCAAATGGAACAAAATACCATGACACATTTAGATAATTTCAATGTTCTCAAAAAAGGAAGCACGTTGGTGGCGTCACTATACACCAACATTGAATAAGTAAATGTTTTTTAGATAGAAGGAAAAAAATAAAAGTTAAAGATAATGAAATTATTATTCCTATTAAATTTAAATAATATATTTTTAGGTTAAATAAATACTTGAAAAAACACTTTCCCCTAATAAATTACTTCCCAAATTTTTTATATAAGAAAAAAGTTATTGAAGTTGAATTTTTTGAGGGATATTTAATTTCTAACCCATAAATTTATTAAGAAATTATTTTTTTGAAATTAATAAATATCCCCTCTTATTATTATTTTTTCAATTCAACACCACTACTACACTCCTTGGATGAAAAACATGATAATTTTATCATGTGTTTCGAAGAGATCGTAGGATCCTGTCTTGTTGTACAACAGTTTGTTTGAGGATGATTGAACTAAATTATAAATACTTTTTGATTCATTTTATTAATCCCAATTTAGAAAGGAATACTTATTCTATTCTAATTCCTTCACAACCATTGAAAACCGCTACTCCAAATGAACTAAAAGGGGAGAGAACCTATATTATTTTTCTTCCCCCTCGACACTAATTTTTTTTCTTTTATCACTTATAAAGTTGTTTTTATTTTTCTTTTCATAGAGCATCACTCCTTAAATATACTGATGGATATTTGGAGAAACCAATTGTTGTGGTTTCCATGAAAAATGATCCATAGATATTCATATTGGGTTTAAACATCATCAACTACATGAGAAGGTGTTGTAAAAACCTAGAACCCACATGGGGGGTCCAAACCCTATTCTATCATATTTTTACTTTATAAATAATTTTATTTATTTTACATAATTTTTTTCATGATATCAAGGTCTAGTAAAAGTTTTAAAGAGCATAAATCAAAGGTTCCACTGGAACATAAATCTAGTTTTTATATTTCTACCACTTTATATTTTTTCCCAAATTATTATTTTTTTGAGAAGAAATGAGAGGTAGTAAAATTTCTTTGGGGGGGGGGGGAGTGTCAACCTCCTTATATTTTTTAATTTTTTTGTTTTTATTCATTTGAAATAAAATTTAGTAGAAATAATTAAATTTAGGATTTTTATCCCTGGAATTTTCTTATAAATATTATTAGACTGTTAAATAAATGAATATTTCATTATAAGTGAATTTAATAAAATTCCAGGAATTTTATATTTAATAATATTTATATGTTTGATGTATTTTTGAAATCCATGACCATGAAAGATGAAAAAATAGTTTTCCCTATTCTTATGCGGTATTATAAAATTCTTTGACATATTCTTCACAGTACCCACACTTTCTTGAGAGAAAGATTGTTTTTATGTGAAATAGAATGTAAAATATATTCTTCTTAAAAAGCCATGGATTTAAAAGAATCTACATGACCTTATTTATGGCCTCTTTTTTATAGACACATATTACCTTGAGACACACCCTTACATATATCATTTTTAGCACATAGATTATATTAATTTTTATATCGGTTTATGCCACCTTACAAGACAATTTTCCTTACCTACATAAACTTTTTGTATTTCTGTGTGGATATTTCATGTTTGAGTATGGGAGAGGGAATTTTGATTGGGTTACATGGGATGTGTTTTATTTTTGGGTGACTTTAGGTTTCTATCAAAATGATGTGAAATGGAGTTTGAAATAATTTACCCTTTGTTATCATTTCATTGAGGTTTATTTATTTCATCTAATTATCATTATAATAATTGAAAAAAAAATAATGATGAAAATAAAAAATAGATATGATCATCATTTTCAAATTGTAATTTAATTCTAGAATATTTTATCTTTCATAAATCAAGGTAATCAATTTTCTTTCATACATTTTGTTAAATTTTATACTCATCATCAATATAAAAAAATATAAAAGAAAAATATAACCTTCTACCTTTCTAGAACATTTGATAAAAATGGAATAAAAGAAAAAATTATGAATTAATTTATGATATAATTTATTTCAATGATTAATTTACTCATATACCAAGTCAAAAATAATGGATAATTATTTAGTGTAGTATTGGTAAGGGTATTTGAGTGTAGTTCATCATGTTGTTTCACTTGATTATTTATATACTGTACTTAAGAGTCAAAAATCCCATTTATTGTTAAATTATCCAATAATTTTTCAACCAAACCTATGCCACCGAATTTAACATGAAATGTTATTCATGATTTAAAATATAACAGTGTATAATTTTTTATATAAATGATAATTCACACATGCCAATGATGATCCATGCATTTTAAAAGTATGATCATAACCATGTAATCAATTACTCTTTATCGAAGAGTGAAATAATAATCAATTTGAGGTAGGTTGTGATTGGGTCATATATAGATATATGTGGTTCAATAAATGTAAATGTAATGAAAAAAATGATATGGATTTTTTTTCATAGAATATTCATGATGAAATTCCATTTTGGAAATGATCATTTGTATTTTATCTTTTTTATTTTTTGTGTCAATTTGATTTGAATATGTGATGATTTCCTTGGAGTGAAATATTTTTGTGTAGAGGAGTCATAAAGCTTATATTTTCACATATTTTATAGGATAATTTTAATTTTATAATCCCACTATATTGTTATTTTATTGAAAAATATCATATTTTTAGGTTTTAGTAGAAAATTGATCTTAATTACGAAAAATCCTAAATTTGAAATTTAATTATTTTATTTTTATTTAGTATTTCGGCCATAACACTTTCTGAACTAATTAACATCGTGAAATTATTTTTTGAGTCCTTAATACATATTGAGTTATATTTCTTCATTCAGGGCCCAATTATCAATCCAACTTTTAGAAGCCAAAAATAATCTCTCATTTTTTACCCTAATAATCATACACAGATCTAGAAACCTTTTAAAATTTGAATATATATAAAAGAGGGGAAATCCAATGATGATAGACTTTTACATGGTGATATATGAAAAATTAATGAAAAACCATATTAAATTTTTTCGTGCATGAATCTGTCAATTTAAATTTCACATTGGCATGAGATGTTTATGTTTTGGAATATGAAGTGTTACCAGTAGTAAATTAATATAATAGACTAAAACACTCATTAATCCAACACAATTTTTTTATCTTGTTTAAATTATGAGGGAAATCCTGGAATAAAAAATGTAACAACATTACAAAATAAAATGATAACCAATTCTATTTTTGATTGGGGATTAAAAATTCCATATTTTGAAGGATCTTTTTATGGAGAATTTTCTTAACCCCACCATATGAAAATTTATAACTTCTTCATTTCAAGGGGTTAGAAAAATGGGGGTATCCAATGTTCACCAATTATTGTATATTTTTACTAATTTAATTTTTATATGATTTGTTTTATAATAATATATTAGTATTCACCTCCATACCTAATTTCATTTATTATTAATTTTTTTGTTTCTCCCACCATGTTACCTTCTCAACTCCACTAAAATTTAATAACTAACATCGACACTTTTTAGTGGGATTGAATAGTTCTTTGATTGAATTTTTTTCTAAATTTTTAATCTATATATTTTATTAATGATGTTTTGATGAGTTTTTAAATGGTTTTAGTTAGCGGCCACCCATTTTTACCTATCATTCAAATTCTTTATCTCACTTATCATTTGAATTCCCTTGTGTATTTACTATCAGGTGTGTGGTGAATAATTTAGTGAGTAGTCATAGTCAATTAAGAGGTATCCTATATGAAATTTTTAAGTGGATTTACCTATATTAAAATGACTAGGTACATAGTAATCCTTTTTGAAATGAGAAGTTGAGGTGTGATAGGTCATTATCCTCACATTGAGTTGAATTATGATACTATTTTGAACAATTATTTCAATCACCATTACCTCATATGAACTTTTGCTTCATTATTAATTCTGACATCATTATCTGTTGATTGTAATTTATAATTACATTTTATGCATTTCAAATACTCCCATATATATTAGTTAAATTAGTTTTTTGTTAGATATAATATAATATTGAAAACAAGAAAACAACACATGTAATCGACCTCAATTTCCTTAACCCTAGGGTGTGCCACTATGGTGAATTATTTTGAAAATAATAATTTAAATTAATATTGGTTCATGATAAACCACTATAATAAATAATATTCCCAGGCAATTTAAAACTATGGGTATGTATACACCAAATCCCCATTAAATGATAGCTTACGTAATTGTATCAATAAAACTCTCAATTCTCCAAAGGGATATATAATTCATGTACCCAACCATCACATTTGTACGATACATTCCTCATATATATAATGACCGATTTAATATAGGATGAATATTACTTATGAATAAATTTCACTTTCTGTCAATGAATATGAATTATATAAAATTTATTAGTATATCAACGGACATTGAATGTAAAAAAACATTATGTATAGATGGTTTATAGTTTAGGAAATAATCATATACATGATAAAATATATATGGATATTTAATATTAATGTTACTTGTAATGATCATAATAAAATTAATGCTTCAATATAAAATTTTCATCAAAGAGAAAAATCAATATATGAGATATGACAATTAATAATGTTGATTTATAGTAAAGTATTTCATTTTAAAGAAAAAATTAAAAATAAAATGATTAATTTAAAATAAATTCCTTGAATAGTTTTAATTAAACAATTTTCATTATTAATAATATTATAATTTAAGAAAAATATAATGTCCATAAAATAGTTATGGTGATGAGATTGTTTTTAACTCCATATAAGGTAAAAAAACATTCCTTTTGACTTTTCGTAATGAAATATGAAATAAAAACTAGGAAAAAATTAAAAATATTAAATTAATAATATGATAAAAATTTAAATTTTCATATAAAATATCTATTACAAAAATAATATGTGTAAATAAAATTGTTTTTGAACAATAATTTTTCCAAATATTATTATGGAAGAAGAATATGCATGATCAAAAAGAATAATTATGGAGACTTTTCATTTAGAAGAACCTCTTGAATGATTAACATGAACATATTCCTTATTCAGTTTTAATAATGATATATTCATATTAAATACATAAAATGGAAATTATATACACATATTAAATAATAATAGGTTCATAATACAAAATAAGTCTTCATTGAGTGGAATTGAGAGGAAATACCTTATAAATATCATGTCGATGAAATGAAAATTATTTAATTATTAGATATTGTGTAACAAATTTAAAACCAAAAAATTACAAATTATACATAAATAGTAGAATTTCATTCCACACATTATCATGGAATAACATAATCAAGGATGTAGAAGTATAACCCATTGAATGGATATTGATTTATAAAACCTCTTACATCAGGTTCAGCTCTACTTGTATGTTCTCTAACCTACTGTATAATAAATATATATTTATAATAATTACACACCAGAACCATATTTATAAACATATTACAATATATTATCCATTTTAAATAGTTATATCCTATTATTATTTATATTTTTTTATTACATTATTTCCAATGATTACTGCTATGTTTTTTAGGTTTTTTTTCTTACGTTGCATTGGCACTTTAATATTTATTATGGTTCCATCAACTAAATTTTTTTCAATATTTAAATATATTATAAATACTATATATAAATATACAGATTCACCCATAATTAATAGAGATAAAAAATCAAAATATAATGTTTATATTGAGGGTAGGTCATACGAAAACATGATTGTTGTTATCACTTTTAAACTGAAGGAGGGAAAGAAAGTTGAATACAAATTAATATTCAAATAGTAATTATTATAAAATATATATTATATATATTCAATAAAACTATACTAATTTAAATCTATTTAAAATAAAAAATGAAATATATTTCCCACCGCTTCATGGATGTGGTAGTCCACATGTACAAATGAGTGATATTTTAATTTTCCAATGAATTAGTAGATAAGAAGCTATATATTAAATTATAATTAAAAAATATTATTTAACTACAAGAATATTACCATATACCCATAGTTCTAAACCATGATTTTATCCTATAAATAAAAGGGTATATGTTATACCCATGGTTCATTGAGCTGTTGGTGCTTAATCACTGACAATATGGTCATACCCATAATTTGTATATAAACTGTGGTTATATCCTATAAGGATTTCTTAATACTGAATTTTCAATTGAAAATATGGGTATATTTATATACCTTTGGTTTTTGAAATTTTTGGGATATATTTTTATCCAAAATTCATGTATACCCATAGATTTTTGAATTGTGGGAATAAAGACCAACCCCTATTGGAAAACAGAAACATCATCCAAAACCTCCCATAAAACATGGTAATAAATTAATAAAAAAAACATGGGATCAATACCTCCATAATCACCACCAATTACATTATATTCACCCATAGAATAATTTCTTGGAGCACCAGTATCATCATTAACATAATCATCATGTTCGTCATCAGTATCATCATCATCATAAGCACCACCACCAGCTCCAACCGTACCATCTGCTCAACCACCACAAAACACCTCATTGACATCACTTTGGGAATCATAAAAATGGAAGATTTATAAAACAAATTAATCAAAAATATTATTATCCTATAAATTAAGTGATGAACAAATAGATGAAATTTATTTCATGAACTATTCAGGGACTAAATTATATATTTGGAAAACTTATATTTCTATTAACTGGACTTAACTACTCTAGCATGAACATTTTTCAACATGGTGATGTGAGAGTTTATATAGGTACCCTATGAGTTCCAATGCCTAGTGGGGATGATGTTTTTCATAGTATGACATCAGACTCTCCCCTGGTTCTTCTTAGAAAATAACATTCTTACATGATAACTTAGGTTGAATTTTTCATCTTCATTCACATTAAGGGTCTCTATTTCATTTTCATGAAAATATAAACATGATATTTAATTATAAATTACTTATAAAAATTTCACATATCAATAAAAATAATTACATTATTTAACTATGTCATTTAAATTAAAAAAAATCAATAATTTTTCATCCAACTCATGAAAAACATTTTTTAAGAGGACAAAAACCTTGGATTCCCAATGAAACATGATACAAATGAAATTGAATAGTATAATAATATAATATTTGATAATATAATATTGATAAACCAGTAATCCATACAAATTTTAGTTATTGAAAACCATAAAATGAAAAGCGTCAAGATATAAATTTAATTTGAATTTTATGACTAGTTTTATAACACAATAAATACATGATAATTAGCACAATAAACATGGTTATGAAATAGATTCGTATTTTATATTACTTTTGGTATAATAGAATTTTTGATATGTTATTTTGTTATTTAGTCACTTGGTAATTTTAATAATTTATTCATTAGGATCATTTTTTTGTTAGTTAGTTTAGTAATATAGTCTCTTTCCAATATAGCCTTTTGGACTTTTATTGGTTTTATCTTTTGACCATTTGGGGATTTTAGAATTTTCTCAATTCTATTTTTCCATGATCCATTTTCCTAATTTTTCTAATTTTCTTATTTGGGTACTTGGAAGGTTTTCCTATTTGTCCAATTATATATTTGGTAATTTGGAAATTTTTTTATATGAAAATATAGCCATATCTATTTGTGTTACATTATTATGTTATTTGGTCACTTAATCATTTTAATCATTTTCTCATTGGGTTCGTTTTTTTTGGTTGTCTGGTCATTATTCTATTTAGACATTTTGAAATTTGACATGGAGTCATTTTCGAATTTGGGCATTTGGAAATTTGGTCATTTTCCAATTGGAAATTTTTTAATTTAGCCATTTGTCCATTTCCCCATTTTGGAATTTTGCTAATTAGGAGTTTTTTCAATTGGACAATTTTATCATTTATACAATTTTCCATTTATCCATTTAGTAATTTGTTTATTTTTCCATTTGTATGGTGACCCTAATTTTCTTACATAGCAATTAAACTATTTTAATGTTTAACAACATAATTGAATTACAAAACCTTGATCCAAAGGATAAATATCATGGAAAAAATGAGACTGTGCATCACTTATGGAAAATTAAACATAATTGTTTTTTTATTTTATTCTTATCCCTTCTAATTCTCATAATACATTTATTAGATTTAGTCACCCGAAGATATATATTAAAAAAAATGTGAGATAAATCCCCATAAAATGATAGATAAATACATGAATTAATATAACATGGGTAAGAATAGTCATCACCATCCAAACATAAGAATAGTATCATCATCATAATAATGATATGAATCATTATATAATGGCGTGTAACAAGAAAATATATATAAATGAATCTTCATATGTTAGTGGTCAAATACTACACATAGTTGTGAATAAATCATGAATCATGTCCACTCACAACATAAGTGCATAATCATAGAATCCAAACTGTTAATAAAGATATAATCATTTTCACCAATATTTCATATTATATATTGAGATACATAACATTAACCAATGCATTTGAGCACTATATAATTCCATGAAAACCCGGCATATCATGACATTCATATAATCAAGCCTGAGACATAGAACACTTTTAAATCAATGTCATAATGTGACCCAAGAAATGGAATGGCTTGCAAATGAATTTTTAAAATCATTAATAAAAAAATAAATTATCTAATGAAAAGGTAAAATAATATTTTATATATGATTTATCATTCTTGAGTGAAAAATAAAAACCTCAATAGGAGTTAAAATGTGTTATATAAAAAATGGTTATTATAAAAATCCATTATATTTGACAAGAAACTAGATTCAAATTCTGTATGTACCGTAAAAATGGATGAAAAATTAAAAAAAATAGGAATATAAAATGAAAATCTATGCTAAAATTAGAAATGAAGTTGGAATAACCCTAAGAAAATGGTTTCTGGTTCGAGAATTCCCCTTACATTGTGTCTAAATTCTTTTCCCAATTTAATATCATTGGTAACAAAATTAGGTTAATTTACTAATAAATATATTAATGCTTATATATTTATTTTAATAATTATAATTTGATTGAGTTCATTTATAGAAATCAGGATTAGTAATATTGTTCAATTTCATGGTTCTAGGACATTTTTTATTGGTTTTCATGATCGGTTCAACTGTATACATGCAAGGTAGTTCATTGAAATTGGAAATAATTATATAGATATCAAATAATATGTTATTAATTAAATTGAAAAAGTTTAAATGATTTTATAATTCATTTGGTTATTAGAGTTATTTATTAGATAAAATGTTAATGAAAATTATTTAATTTATTTTGGTGGTTTTATGACCATCACAACCATATATCATTTCATTTTATTTGTTGATTATATTTTGGATCAAGAAAATTATATAACTTATAATATGTATACTAAAATATTATATAACAATTATAATGGTTTTATTACAAATCATGATGGTGGTAATGGAAAAAAGGAAAGTCATCATCCATGATGGTGGTAAATCCACACATCATGGGAAATATTTTCATGTTTAGAATAAAATAGAGAGGGAAAGGGGGTTGATATTGTATATTCCATTAATATTACAAAACTATAAAATATATAAGACCTTTTTTGTATCATTAATGTTTATATATATTCTATAATTAGTGGATAAGAAAATAAAATAAATGAAATGAAATTATAATAGAACAAAAGAGTATTTTTACTCTGGATTTTCTTGTTAGGGAGAACCTCCTTATGGAATGTGAGTTTGGTATTTTGTTGATTTGAAAATCACCTATAGGTTATAAAGACCATGGGGAAGTGTATTGGGTATAATATTGACATTTTTTGAGTCTTATGAAGTTTGAGGATAATAGGTGGTGAGGGGTTGTATTTATAGGGGAGGAGGGGTTTTTTATTATATTATTTTTTAACTTAATATATTGTATTAGTAAAATTAATAGTATTGATTACCATAATTAAATACTTAAAATATAGATGGATAGTTAAAAAATTATTTGATTACATATTCCATACATAATCCATGACTATAAAATTCATGTATTTAGCTTATATAAAAAATCATCATATTTTACTATTCACCAAATATTCAACTATTTTAGAAAATTTCCAAAAATTAACCGTAACAATTTTTTAACATTTAGAATTAAAAAATGGATTAAACATTTATGAAAATAATTTTCTAAAGCTAATAAGTTAATTTTTTAATAAAATCATTATTTATTTCAAAAATACAAGATTTAATAGTATAATCGATTTTAAGACACTTTTAAATATTAATTAAGGCCTCCTAAATTTTTTTTATTATTAGAGGAAAATAAAATAATAATTTATGTATTTATTTTATGAAAATAAATATTTTTTATACCATTTTAGAAATTATAAAATTGTAAATAAAGATTTATGTTTTATGAAAATAACAATACTTTATTTATCATTTTTAAAACATTTATTTTATTATAATCTAATATAATACAATTATATATTAATTTATAAGATATTAAAATTTTATTTAGACTTCCATTAGTGATTTTATTATTTTATCATCTAGTTCAATATTCTTAATAGTCATGTTACAATACCAAGTGTCAAGTTACTATTCCAGTAGCACATTTTCTTTAATTTTTATTCATAACACGTATTACATTCTTCATTTACAATATTATTATTATTATTATTTTCTGTACTATTTTTTATTTTTTATACAATATAACATAATAATAAGAATGGGAAAATTCAATTGATAAATGTTTTGATTGTCACATTCTTCCATCCTTTTGAAATATTGCCCTCAAAATTATGGGTGATGGGTTTTCTTCATCAGTTCTTCCATTGGATCCAAAGTTTATTATTAGAAATTGTGATTCCTCCACAACACATTGAAAATTTGATATTTATTGTATTATAGTAATTTTTCTCTTTGGTTTAATATATTTAATGGGTTCTCTTTATACAAGAGGTTTCCTCTAGTTGTAATACTCAGGGATCCAGTACATGTGATTGTTCTGTTATGTAATTCCATAGGATTGATACGTGAAACATGTCATTAAAATGGGCCATAATTAGTTGAAGTGAAAGCTAATAAGACACTAATATAATGAAAAAACCTATCTCAAAGGTAAAAAATTACCCTGGTATGATATTCCCTTTGTTTCCTAACATCATGGTTCTTTTCCATGGTGATATTCATATATAAAATTTTTCTCTAACATAGAACTCAAATTCCCCTCAAGAGTTGTCAACATAGCTCTTTTATCGGATCTATTCAGCTTTTATATATTTTTAGATGGCTGGATCCTTCTCTTTCGTCTCCTCCATGAGATCTATTCCAAGTTTCTTTTTTTCGCCAACTTCATCCCAATAGGTTGGAGTTCTATATCTATTTCAATATAGAGCTTTATACAGATCCATTGGAATAATCCAACGTATGTTGTTGTTGGATGATAGCTCAACCAATAGAATATGTTTATCACATCCACCACTAACTTAAATTGAGCATGATCTTATAATGATTGAGAGATATAGAATAGTCTTTTCTGATTATCGATCAGTTTGGGGGTGGTAGTTCTTGATGATATTCAATTGATTACTCAAATCATGTTTAATACTTGTCGATAATTTAGATGTGAAACTTGGATCAAGGATAGATAAAATCAAAATTGGAACCCTATTAAAAAACACAAAATCCTTAACATATGTATTTGAATATTTTTCATGTGATAAATATTCTTGAATAACAGTAAAGTGGATGGTATTTGTGAGTCTATCCTCCACAATCCATATCACATTGTTAACATTGTAACTATTCAAAAGACCATTGAAAAAGTACATTATGATATCCTCCCATTTACACATGTGTATGAGAAATGGTTTTATCATCCCTTTGGAAATTAATCCACATTATTTATCATTATACATACCAAACACCAGGAGATACATTCCACAATATCTTTCATCATGTTAGATATTACAATATATCTTGGTCCTTCCTAGATAGATCTATAATGGCGATCTATGTGCATTATACAATAGATCCTTATTTGTAAATGATGATTAAGGCACATGCAACCTCGTTCTTAACTAAATCACTCCATCATCATCTATATGTAACTCTTGCAACTTACCTTCCATGACTATATTCACCCTCATTCAGATGTCCAAATTATCCCTTTGCGCCTTCTTGATGTTATCTTTGATATAAAGCAGCACAATTATTTTGTCATGGTGGTATATATTTCATGTGATTATGATTTCCAAAACCATACTTTTAATATATACAATGATATTTTCTTTCTCAATCTAAATCATGGATTGATTGGATGGTTATTTTCTACCAAAAGCATCTTCAACCATGTTATTCTTTCCCGGATGGTAATAGTTAGAGTAGTCATAGTCCTTGATTAGCTCCAATCATATTCTTTGAATCATTTTGAAATCATTCTATCTGAATATATACATTACAATATTTTTTCTTTATATATGTAACATCTTTCACTATAGAGGTTGTGAATCTGGATATTCATGGAAAAAACATAGCTTCTAGATCGAGATCAGGTGTCCAGTTAATATCCCCATGGATCTTAAATTACCATGTGGCATACGCTATCACATTATCATTATATATCACAAAAAAATTATAAATTTTTTATTAATGTGTGGTACATGTGCAGTGATCAACCTCTTTTTTAGATCCTTGAAGCGTTCCTCCGAATATTTCATCCATACATACATTAAACATTCCTTGTTATCATATTTTATGGGTATACAATTGTGAGATATTTGTCACAACATGTCTATAGTAAAATTCTAATATATGAAAATGGTTGATTTCTATGATGTTACTGGGTCTGGTATTTTAATCAATTTATTTTTTGTACTGTAGATAGAAATTATCTCACTAATGAAAAAATTTCAATGGAATTTTACATGAAACATCCATATGTTACACTTAATGAATTTTGTGTAGGATTTCTCTATCCTTAATGTCACCATCACAATACACATATTTTCCACATGTTCGCCATTTCCCTTAGATTAGATGATAGTAACATCGATAAATGATACCCAAAAAATTTGAAGGTAGTATCTAAAGACTCGATTCAACAAATCCATAAATTTCATAGAGGAATTAGTTATCCTGAAGGAATCACGATAAATTAATAGTGCCCATACCTTTTTTAGAAATAAATATTATGAATATATTCATTTATTACCTTTGGTTGATGATATCTAGAATGAAGATACTCCTTTGAGAATTAATGATATTTTGGTAGTTGAAAAAACATTCAAACCATCTTTAGATGATAATATTTTGTTTTTTTATGGTGATCTTGTTGAGTTCATGATAATCTGTAAAAGTAGCATTGATCTATCCATTTTCGTGACAAATAGAATTGGTTCACTAATAGGTGATTCACTATGGGATATTATCTCATTTTCCAAATGATCTTGTATCTAAATATTTAAATACTCCAATCCGAGAGAGGCCATACAATAGTGAAATTTTTATATTTAAGTATCAACGAGTATGAGTCATATTTTAATATCTACCTCCTGATCCGGGGGACGTTTGAGTAACTCTTTAGGAAATACTTCAATATATTCCATCCCATTGGGATTTTCCTCATGTTTTATACCTTTCTTTGACTCAAAAATTTTATTTAGGTATGCTTTTTTATAGAGCATAACCAAGAGGAATGTTGAGGAATTATCCAACGGATATTCAGGGCATTGGTTTCATTTGTAGAGGACTATGGGATTATTCAGAATTTGGAAACTCATTTACATTTAATAATAGTTGATATATTCTCTATAAAAATTGATCCAATCCATGTCCAGTATAGCATCGAATTCCACCAAGGGATGTATTATGAAATTCACTAGAAGAATCATCCCATATATGCCAATAAGAGATGTGTACAACACATGGGTTAATATTATTTCACTACTATATGTTTTTACAAATATATATACATAAGGATTGTGGGTTTTGATTTAATAGATCTATAAATCATAGAAGATAGAAAGTAATGATTATAAAAAGAATAAAAATAAACCAATTTTGGATTTAATAGGATGTTCACCATGTACAAATTTTCTTTAATCCTCCAAATTAGTATGAGTAATGAAATAATATTCCCCCTTCTACTTTGGATGGAGTGGATGCTTCCACATATTACCCTTTAGGAACTAAGGTTTTGTGAATTGTCTTGTATATTTCTCTTTATCCATGTATTTTAAGAATTCAAATATGGGAGGTTTTCTCCTTTCATCCATCATATTGGTCGAATTCTTCATATATCGTCAAAATTCACTAGCTTTGTGGCATTCTCCCTCATACTTAGAGCCATTCCACATCCCTTTGAGGAAGAACCCATGATTTTTCTTCCCACATTTTTTGAAATGTGACTGGTTGATAATTCTTTCCACCATTTTCATTTCATCATCTATCTTGAATCTCCATATTTTTTTCATATGTCAATATCCTTGGGACCATAATCAATACCCAATCTCCAATATGAGATCTCATCAAACAACTTCATCCAAACTCCGGAAGTATTCATTATTTATATCCCTTAGAAGGTGCCGCATTAAAACACTAAAAATATATCTATTTTACTATCATTATTGACTACAAAACCCAAGGAATACCTAGCATGCCTAGTTAATTTTTCATCAAAATTCAAAATATAATAAATCAGATTTTGATTGATCTATTTTAATTATCTCTCTATGTTTATACAATTAGGTCAAGAGAAATAATAAAAAAATATTTTCTTAATATCTTCCCACTCCATATAATCAATTTCTACCATTGGGATGGTGTTATTATTCAATTAAAACCATTGATCAACCAGTTATACTAAATAATAAATTACCAGAGTCATATTTCCCATCTCAGGACTGTTGAGCACAAAAAAGATCATCTCTATTGATTTAACCCACTATTACCCTAATGAGTTTATATAAAGATCCACTAAATTTAATTGTTCAATACCTCACAAAAGATTTGATAGCTTGTTTCTCCCTCTTATGTTAAAAAGGATGTTCAAACATTATTACGGTTTTTGTTTATAGCCCAATATAACTCTGTAATAATCTCAATAAAAAAGGGAATTGAACCTCCAAAGGCATTGGTTATTTCATTCAATCATTAAATACATTATCTCATCCATTGGTTGTTTCTTGAGTTTCTCCAGGTTCCCACCATTTTATAAAATAGAAACCTTTTAAAAAACATATTTCAACAAATCTTGAATAAATAAATTATTCCTTCATTTAATTAATTGTAAAGGCATAACTTTTAGAGTCCATATGTTTATAATATTTGTAAAAAAAATATTCTTTGTAGATTAAATATAATTAGTCTCGAACAATGTGTTTTCACAAACATTATCTAATCGTAATTCCAAAATTAACAATACTATGCTCTCATACCATCAATAAAAACATTACTTTTTATGCAAAAATTATTCATAATTTTTAATATAAAAACATAATTGCATTACAAAACCAGGATCCAAAGGATTAGTATGTTGAGAAATTTAAGACCATACATATCAAATTAAAAATAAAAAATAAAAAGGTATTTAAAATCATCTTATTTATCCTTGAAAATATCATAACATCCTTAGTACACCTAATCACTTAAGCATATACATCTAATAAATAAGTGAGCTAAAATCCTTGTAAGATCATAGATAAAGAAGTGAATCAATATAATAACGGTGAGAATAATATTCATCATCATAAAATTAGAATTTTTCTTCATTATAATCATGAGAGGAAGAATTATATATTGTCATAGAATGTGGAAATGTATAAAAATGAAACATCATGTCTATGTGGTCAAATACAGATAATGTAGTGAACAAATAAATCATAATGATCATGCATAACATAAGTTCATAATCCTATAATGAAAAATCTGAAAAAATAAAAAATCATGTTATTGCATATTTCATGTCATCTCATGAGATATATCACATTACCCAATGAATTAGATCTCTATATAATTCTAGGCACACCTGTCACATCATATCATTCCCATAATAGTGCATGTTGAATAAAACATATATCAATCATGATCATGAAGTAAACCATATAAAGGAATGGGTTTCATGTGGAATTAGTAAATCATAATTAATCATTGGGTTACCAAATAAAAAATTTATATGTATATTCGGTATAAGATTCATCATTCTTAAGAGAAAAATAAACAACTCAGGATGAGCCAAAATGTGTTTTGGAAAGAAGAGTACATTTAAAATATATTTTTATTTTTCATAAAATAATTTTGGAAATATGTGTATCTATGAAATGAAAATATAATAATAATATTATTTTTTTTAAGAATATTAGTAGAACATCTATACAAAAATTTGTAATAAAATATAAATAACCCAAAGAAAGGAGTTGTGTTTGAGAAATTCCCTTACCTTTTTTCTAAATTCATTCCCAAAATTAATATCATTTATAATTAAATTAGATTAATTAATTAATAATTAAAGACAATATTCTACATGAATTTATTTTATATAATGTTATTAAGTTCATTTATGTAAATTTTGATGAGTAATTTTGTTCAATTTCATCATTTTGGTAGTGTTTGTTTTTCTGGTTTTCATGATCAGTTCACTTGTATATAGGTATAGAAGAACATGTTAAATGATAAAATCTATCTAGATTTTAAATTATATGTTATTAATTAACTTAAAAGGGATAAATTGTCTTATAGTTTATTTTTTTAGTGAATGATTCATTTGATATATTGTTAATGAAAATTAATTAATTAATTATGGCAGTTTTATGACCATAATAGAATTATATCACTTTATTTAATAAAATGTTTATTTATTGTATCTTGAACATTATATAACATCTATGATATATTATTAAGTCTTATTTCACCATAAAAATATTTGTATTACCATCATTTAATGTGGAAATGGAAAATAAAAATGCATCATCAATGATGGTGGTAAATCAACACATCAAAAAAAATTCATTTTGAGATTAAAACATAGAGGATAAGAGGATGAATGACATGTATTACACTAATTTTTTTATATTATAGATTATATATTATACTATAGTAAAAATAAATGTTTATATAGAAGATTTAAGGAGATTTCTAGATAAGAAAATCAATCAAACTAAAATAAAAGAGAAAATAATTTGATTTTACCTCTTGAATTTATTTTCCTTGAGAACCTATTTAAAGCACTTGGGATTGCACTTTTGTTGAGACTATAATTAATTATATGTGGGGGATTTTCATGGGAAGATTATTTGGATGAATTTGGAAAATATTTATGAATTTGGTGGTCTTAGGAGAAGAAGTGGTGAGAGGTGGTATTTATAGTGGAGGAGAGGTGTGGTTTTTGATTATTTTATTCATTAGATTACAATTTTGACTCTGGAAAATAAATATTTTTCATTACAATGAATAAAAATATTATATAGAGAAATAAATATTGATATTATTGTATTATATAATCTGTATATCATCTATGAATCAATAGTTCGTGTATTAAGCATATATCGAAAATTATTGTGTGCCACTATTCCCAAAAAATCAATTATTTTACAAAAATCCAAAGAATTAACCCAAAATAATTTTAAACATGTATAATTAATAAATAGACTCCATTTTAAAATAATCATTTTTATACCTAAGGGAATTAATTTCTATATAAAATCAGCATTTATTTAAAAAAATATCGATTTTAATATTATAAATTATTTTATAATACTTTGAAAAATTTAAGATGATCTCAGAATAATTATCTTATAAAAATAAGTAAAAAAATATTTTTATTATTATTTTATTTTATGATAATAAATTTTATTTTAAATCACTTTGTTAATTATAATTTTTTTTTTAAAAAAAAAATTGTTTTCAAAAAATTACACGTTTAATTTTTCATTTTTATAACATTAGTTTACTTATACTATGATATAATTATATCATATTTTTATTTATAAAATGTATAAATTTTACTTATTAATTTATAAGAAAGGTTAATATCATATTTTCTAGATTACTATTTTTAATGGTCATGAAACTATTCCAAGGGTCTTGTTACTATTCCTTCAGAATAAGTTCTCTAACTTCTTCATATATTAATTATTTCATTCTTCATTTATGATAAAAAAATTTATTTATATATCCATTCTATTTATGGGTTTTATACCATATTACATAATTATAAGAATATTAAAAATCCATTTAAAATTGTTCGGGTCGTTAAAATTTGGTACTTTTTTCCAATTGGCCATTTGGGAATTAGAGAATTTGGAAAATTTCCCATTTGGTCAATGGTTCATTTGGCCAAGAGACCATTTTCACATTTATCATTTGAACAAATAGAAATTTTAATATTCTTCCATATATAATTTTTTCATATTGGCAATTTCCAAATTGGTCATGTGGTCAATTAGGTAATTGAGAAATTGTGAAATATGGAAATTGTGTAATTAAGAAATTAGACATTTGGAAATTTAGCCACATGGCTACTCGGACACATGAAAATTATAAATTTCCACTGGGACACATTTCCAATTATCTATTTGGGAATTTGGGGTACTACAAATTTATGAAATTGTCATGTTGGGAAATTTGTAAATTTGGAAATTAGGCGATTGAGAAATTGGAAAATTTAGACAATTTTTTATTTTTTCATTTTTGAAAATGGGAATTTGGATATTTTGATATTTGGTAATTTGTTATTGGACAATTTTCCATTTTCAAATCTCTGTATTTTTTTATTTTTCATTTTTTTAGTTTGGTCATTTTTTCAATTTTGTATATTTCATTTGGCCATTTGTCTATTTGGCCATTTTGTTATTTAGTCATTTGGTCATCTGGTCACATAGCCATTTGGACATATGGAAATATTTCATTTGTTGATTTGGTCAATTTCACATTTGTTCATTTGGGAATTTGGGAATTTGGTCATTTTTCCATTTGGTCATTTGGCCATTTGGTTATTTTTGCATTTGGAATTTTAGAGTATAAATAAAATTAACATCAAAACTATTTCACCGAAACAAAATTAATGTTTTAAATCCCCCTGAAATTATTACAATACTCTACCCCCAAATTAAATTAATAATTATTCATTTAGAAGTACCATACCTTTCCAAAATTAATTCTCTTTCAAATAATATATTTAGAAATTAGTTTTATTTTTTAAAAAGTAAGTAGTTAAATGTATTGTACCCATGTCATTACCTTTTCCACTTTTCAAAAAAGCTTAAAAAATATCTCGTTAGTTTAAAGGGTAATATCCAACATTATACTAAAAGGAATCAACATAGGAAAACATAAATTTGAGTATGAAATCCCACCTAAATGATAATTTTTACACATTCTAGAGAATTATTTTTTAGTTTACTCTCATCATAATAATTATTGAATACTATTTTATAGAGAGATCCTCCCAAATTTTAACATCATTAAATATATATCTTATTCTTAACTACCAATAAAAATATAGATATTATTTCTATTCATGTTAATATACACAGTTCTAGTTATTCTTCGGCATTTTAGGGTACCCCAAATTTTGAAAATATATCATTAAATATTTTATCATATTTTTTTAATCCAACCCATCAGAAAAAACTATTACAATTAATTATAAATAGTTTTCCAATGAAACCCATTAATTAGTAGGAATACCTTAAAATAATTAGTCATCCAATACGAAATCATATCTTAATATATTTTTGATGGATAGTTGGGGAATATAGGTACACCATATAAATACGAACTGACTCTAATCTTCCAAAAAACATATAACTCATTCTTATACGATCGTAAAGACCCCCCAAGATCTATTAAACGTAAAAAACACAACAGATTCACCATCAAGAACATTAAACAAATGTTTCAAAGGATATGTTAATTCATATAAATACAAAAATAATATAGATATCTGTTTCACAACTTTTATTACCCATATTTATTCCCATGATTTCTCCTTGATTTCATTACTGATATGCCACTATGAGATTGATGGCACCATAATGATAACATTAGACATGAATAAAATATTCATATAAGATCTACACCTACCTATAATTTTTACATATAACTCAATTATCTTCATTTTAATCCCCTATTATATTTTTTTGGAAATTTTAGAATTAATCCATACAGGTGCGCCAACATCACCTATTAGACGGTACCACTAAATAATTTTAAAGGAAGCCAATTAATAAGTATGATATAGTAAAATAGGTAAAAATGATGTGACATAATTTGAGACAATTATAATATAAATAATTTTTATGTAAAGTATTTATTAGACTTTGATGGATCTTAGGTAAATCCTGTATATGTATCATTTTATGGGTGTGCATGTTTCAATGCATGCATTGTGTCATCTGCATGAACTAGAGGGGATGACGCCGGAATATAATCATTTAATACACCATGGATATGAAAAAATGATTTATTATTATGTAAAGACCAGGAAATCCTGTGGAAAATTTAATTTTATATACATAGGATATTTATGAGTCTGTAAAAATTTAGGGTCTTGATTCTGAGACCCAATGTGCCGGGAATCAATTTCTGAAGTTTTGTTTGATTTCGTTCAGTAAACATACGAGTGATATTTTATAACTTTTGAATCGGTGCTCGAAATTGAAATATGAGGGAACCATTGAACTCGTAGCATCGGTGATTACTTAGTGAGATATTCACCGCAGTTTCATTCTAACTAGAAATGAAGTTATATTTTGGTGGATTTAATTAAAATAATTAAAAATAAAGTGTTACTTTTTTTTTGCTGTTAAATTTTACATGGAAAGGTTAGAGGTAGGGACCAAGACACCCAGACTTCCCATGAAAGGTTATGGTGATGGGGTCCACCTGCACATAACCTCTATTGGGAGGATATAATTGGTGCGGCCCCCATGGGCTTTAAACCCACTTTAACCCCCCATTTATGTGGGATGTCAACTCTCCAACTTCCCCCATTAATTTAATGTTCCAACACCCACAATTAATTAATTAAACTCTTTCTTTTAATTAATTTTCACCCTTTTGAATTCTTTTGAATTCTTTCCAACCATTAAAATAATAGACAGTATAAAATTTTTTGATTGAAAATCATTTGGTGGAGCTTTGAGAGAGAAACAAGGAGAACATCATCCTTCGAACGAAGAACTCCACAAACCACCGAATAACGACGAACTGCTTTATCGATATTCAACTGACCCAAAAGATAAGGAGCTGACCGTGAAGAATGCTGATGACGCTTCTTCCTCGAATGCTTTCCGACGTCAACGAATCGAGGCCTTCCTTTCCTCAACTTCCACCATCAACAATAGACAAGCGAGGTAGGGGTTATAGTTGAATTCATTTTCATTCTTCACCTTTCAATATTTTGGAATGTGAATTGCTGATTGATAACACCATAATGAGGAGGGCTCAGACTTCACCAACACAGCCCGACCCTACCCCTTTGTTTTCTCTCTATTGTTGATGGAGGCTGCGGTGCAACAGTGCCACCGGAAGTAAGGACCATGGAAGAGAAACACGATAGGCATTGGGCCGGCCGTGAAGAAATTAGGTGGTGAAAGGGTCGCCGGGTCGACGGAGGTGCGCGACGTCATCGCGTCACGTGGGTGGAAGGGCCACAGCTAGGAGGGCTGCGGTGGTCGGAGGTGATGCGACACTGTCACGCTGTGCGCAGGATCTGGAGGTCGCAGCCAGGCCGGGCTGCGGGGGAGGAGGCACGACACCGTCTTGCCTCGTGGAGGGCAGCAGAACTGTAGCAACGTCGCGCCATGGTAGAGGTGCAGTGGCGGTCGGACGGGCCAACAACCGTGGAGTTGGAGCGGCAGGCCGCTCAGCTAGCAGGGAGGAGTGAGACCCCGTTGGGTCCCGCAAGTGCTTCACCGGTGCCACCTGGCAACGGTTTCGGCTCACAAATGAAATACAAAGCCGATTGGGAATCTAGGTGGCACGTGGATTCCCCCTACCCGGGGCTAAGGCGGACCCCCACATGGTCACCGAGTGTCCAGGCCGATGGAGCCTCCAGCCCAACCAGGCCACTATCGGGTCGAGCCGCACCCCACTCAGGCCAGGCCACTTCCATTGGTTAGGCCTCCTTCGGGCTGGGCCACCCCCTCGGACTGGGTCAAAACCGCGGATCGAGTCGGACTCGGGTTAAGCCGGGTCAGTCTGATTGAGTCTGACCATACCCGGACCTAATTTGGCCTATTTATACCTTTTCCCCATATCGTGGGATATAGGTGTCAGATTGAAGAACCATCTATGGTGAAAAAATCCTTAGAGGGAGATGGTTCTTTTAAAATATCTCACATTATATTTGGACATAGTTGGAGTACGGACTGGATGGTTTGAACTATAAAACCAACCGTGCACCGGGAATAGAAATGCCAATAACTCACAGTGTGGGTGTTCGATTGGCGTGCCTTCGATTTCATTGAGACCGCTATGATGAGGCGGACCATTGAGATTATTCTACTAAAAATTTTGTGATAGTTGGAGTATCGACCAGTAGCTCATGGAGTGGATCATACCGGAGATGAGCGTGCGGTGTAGGAAGACCTAGTAGCTGGCTGAGACCTAACAATTGCTGACCTTTCGACTCGGAGTGTTTCGACTATCCCAGTGGGAAGATCCTCTATGTGACGCGATAGGACCACAATGGGGAGAACCTCTGTGTGACGTGGCAGACCCAGGGTACTCAACAGGAGGACTACCTCCACAGGCAACGAGGGGGAGTGCCTCTATGTTAGCGTGGTAGACCCGTGGTGGGGAGCGCCTCTGTGTGACGCAGCAGACCCACGATACTCGATAGGAGGAGTACCTCAGTAGTCCACAGATAGTGGGAAACGCCTATGTGTGACGCGGCAGGCCCACTGTACTCGATAGAGGGGGGGTACACCATCAGCCGAGGTTCTTCATGTGTGACTGGGGTTGTTACTTGATGCTACCCCCTAGAATAAAATCATGGTTAGATGAGTCAATGACTTTTTTGTTGATTGACATGGGTTAATAGAAAACTTAGAATTATCAATGGGCATATACTTATGCAAGGGTTATCCGTTGATTCTTTTTTTGGGGTTATCCTTGTTTGATATTATGAGACTTAGAGGGTCTCGGGGTCCCTACTAATTATCGTTATACTCACCCATGCACGGGCTATGCCCGAACCTCGTTGTATTGTTTTTAGACAACGGACATCGCTGACTGACGTATAGAGTAGAAGGACTAGACGGTACCCAGAGGTGGACCAATCAGAGTGACGGTGCATTGAGCGGACGAACGGACGTGGAGTGCATAAGAGGCTAACTATACCTACCTTTCTGGTAGGAATCTCAGAGGAAAACCCAATAGCTTCTTTAATTTATTTCAGTTGTACATTTTTGTTTCCTTGTAATTTTCTTTTGGGATTGTATTTCCGGACCACATTACTTTCAATACACTAATTTTTATACAGTTTACTTAGTTTTTTTACTTCCTATTGCATACTCTGTTGTGTGTGTTTCAGTTTATAAAGTAAATGCCTTCCCATGTTAGGGATTTATGCCTTTGGTGCTAGTCGACAGCCCCTGACCTATGGAAGTAGGGCTTGCAGTAGTCACAATATGGGCCCCGGGGGACGGGTCGTGAAAATTGGTATCAGAGGAGTCGGTTCTACTACATAACATAAGACTCTCATATTTCTTTTCTATGAAGAAATAGTGTTAAGGGTACTAAGTGTGGTTTTCAGTTCAGGGAGTCCAGTGTTGGTGTGGGTGGCCGACGTATCCATACACAAGGACCTTGACTACTAATTTCCAACTCAGTGCATGAAAACACTGATTGCGTGTGTGTCTTTAAAAGTTTTCTTAAGTTAGCTCAACTAGGTCAGCTCACCATGTATAGTCTTTTGTCCATGTTTCATCTTTTTGTTTCAGGATTCCTCCCCATATATGAATAGTTAGATCCCCGAGATTCGTATGTACGGACATCCCACCGAGCGACGAGGCCTTGGTGCAGGGCCCTTTACCTGTGGAGGCACCAGCAGTACCACTTTTCGATGGTCCACCAATGCCACCAGCCCCAACAGCAGACGATACATGTCGCTTGAGTGTGTTGCATGATTTTTAGTGCTCGGGGCCACCCAAGTTCTGAGGGGATATGGACCCACATGTGGCTGAGGATTGGCTGGAGGCTATGGTGATAGTCTTCAGGCTGGTAGGGACACCAGAAGACCTCATGATGATCCTTTCTGCGAGTCTCATTTTGGTAGCAGCAGTCAGATTTTGGAGCCTAATGCTTCAGGCCCACAACGAGGTGAAACTTCTATGGGAGGACTTCGAGATCCTTTTCCGATGAGATTTTGTACTAGCCACCCTTCGTGCGGTCCGAATATAAGAGCTACTTCATCTGCAATAGGGCAGCATGATAGTATAATAGTACTTAGCGAGGTTCACTGACCTCTCTTGCTACTCCACGGATATGGCATGTGTCCCATTCTTCAGGGCCCGAAATTTTGAGTAGGGGATTAGGTGAGAGATCAGGGCCTCGATGATCTCCCTCACCATTCCGATGCAGGAAGAAGTGTTAGAGAGATCCCTCCTAGTTGAGAGTTTCCTTGCTGAGAAGTCACCAGCAGTGAGACCCACCACTAGTCGATATGCAGCAGAGTCTTCTTCAGCTGATAGTAGAGAGATGATATAGTGGTCCAAGGGAACCATACCCACGGGTGGACGATGCAAGGACTGAATATCTATTGTGCGGGGAACCGGAGGCAGTTAAATACCTGCCAAAAGTAGGCAGTGTTACTCATGTGGTGGGTTTGGTCACATTGCTCATGACTGTCTGACCCGCTGTTCAGATGATCAACAGACAATTGAGGGGACTCTCAAGTAGAGGAAGAGGTTTGATCTAAGTGGTCCACAGGGCGCAGACAAACGTGGCAGACGAGCGGGTCGAGTAGCTGGCGGAGGAACACATTTCAAGGTGTTTCCACCACCACCACTAGGAGGTCCACCCCAACCGTAGGGTGCTTGTGGACTAGGGAGAGCTCAGCTTCAGGATGCTGAGGCATACGACCACAGCACTCTGGAGATGATTCAAGGTACTATATGTGTCTAATCCACCTTATTTATAGTTCTTTTAGACACCAGTTCTAATCACTCTTTCGTTGCAACTACCCGTGTTCGGAGCTCAGAGATTGCGATGGAGCTGTTGGCTCGATCCTTACGGCTATAGACTCCAACTAGAGTAGAAATGACGATTACACACTAGTGTCAGCAGTGTGACCTTACTCTTAGAGGTGAGAGATTCAGCTAGGATATCCTCATAGCGGCGTCGAGGCCTTACGACGACATCATGGGTATGGACTGTTTATCTATAGTCCATGTCAGATCAATTGTATTAGGCACAGAGTGTGGTGTGTCCTCATAGATGGGACTAGGTTCACCTTCACCGGAGATAAGGGAACCTTTGCAGCGTAGGGCCGACTAACTCAGAGGAGGGTGTAGTCGATCACTCACTATTTGGGTTGTCTTACCCTTAGATCAGTTGATGTGGAGAGTCTGATTTACCCAATTGTGGTGGACCAGTACGTGGTTGTTTTCCCTAATTATGTTCCAGGACTACCTACTCGCAGATAGGTGGACTTATACAATGACATATACCCCAGGATGGCACCGATATCTACTCTAGCATATAGGATGGCTCCCGCTGAGCTTCGTGAGTTGCGGGTATAGCTGGAGGACTTGCAGGAGAAGGTATTCATCCAGCCATGTGTTTCTCCCTAGGCAGCCCCAATTATGTTCTCAAAGAAGGCGAATCGGAGCTTGCGGCTCTATGTCGACTACCGTCTCCTGAACTAGCTGACTGTGAAGAAGAAGTACCCACTCCCAAGGATTAATGACCTCTTTGGCCAGTTGAAGGGTTCACGGTGGTTCTCAATGATATATCTTAGATCAGGCTATCACCAGCTTAGAGTTCGAGATGGGGATGTGCAGAAGACAAACTTTAGGTGTCGGTATGGCCAATATGAGTTCTTGGTTATTCCCTTTGGCATAACCAATGATCCATAAGTGTTCCTGTGTCTCATGAAAAGCATCTTCTTTCCATACCTCGATCGCTTTGTCATTCTCTTCATCGACGGCATTCTGATATACTCTACCACTAAGGAGGAGAATACCTACCATTTACAGGTGGTACTAGACACACTCTGAGTGCACCAACTTTATGGTCTGCTCTCGAAGTTCCAGTTTTGGATTCATAAGGTTCAATTCATGGGACATGTCTTCTCAGAAGATGGAGTTATAGTAGATCCAGTGAAGGTTGAGGTGGTACTTGCTTGGGAACCACCTAGGAGTGTGATAGTGGTACAGAGTTTCCTGGGCTTGGATGGATACTACTGGAGATTCGTTCTAGATTTCTATAGAGATGCAGCACCAATATCATCCTTGACAAAGAAGGGGAAACCCTTCATGTGGTTGGAGAGATTCTAGCAGAGCATTTTAGAGATGAGTTATAGGATGACTAGTGGCCCCATCATGAGGATTCTAGAGGTGGGTGTAGGTTACGTAGTTTACTACGACACATCAGGGACCAGACTCGGGTGTGTCCATATGTAGAAGTAAGCTATGATTGCTTATGGTTCTCAGCAGCAGAGACAACATGAGCAGAACTACACTACCCATGACCTGGAGTTAGAAGTAGTGGTCTTCACCTTGAAGATGTGGAGGCACTATCTGATGGAAAAATGTTTTATCGTGTACTCTTATCACAAGAGTCTATGGAATATCTTCTCTCAAAAAAACGAAACCTGAGACAACGGTTATGGCTTGTGATCCTCTAGAACTATGACATCGAGATAGTCTATACTCCTAGGAAGGGGAACGTTGTGGAAAATGCGCTCAGCATAAGGACTGGTATTCAGCTACTTGGAGAGGAGACAGAGCAGCTGGCTGCCCTGAAGATATCCTTTGTAGATAGGGATGGAGCAGCCTATCTACAGTCTCTTACAGCTAATCCTCCACTTTTTCAGCGAGTCAGGGAGGCACAACATGGGGAAACTGACTGTGAGACACAACATGCTCAGATATCTACAGGGCAGGCACCAAATGGATTTTCTGACAATGGGAAGCACACAATTCCCTTTAGAAGATGTACTATGTTTCTAGTATAACATCAGGAAGAAGTGTTGGGGGAGTTCCACACTTCCCCTTTAGCGATTCATCAAGGAGTGGAGAAGATGCACCAGGACCTCAGACAATAGCACTAGTGGTCAGGTATGATGAAGGCAGTAGCGGAGTTTGTCTCATGATTCCTGGCTTTTGAACAAGTGAAGGTGGAGCACCAAGTACCAGCAGGCATGGTTCAGCCCTTAGAGGTCCCATAGTGGAAGTGGGATGTGACATCCATGGACTTCGTGATGTGTCTTCCACGTAAATCTAGGAGTCATGATTCGATATGAGTGATCATTGACCGACACACCAAGTCAGACCACTTCATACTGATCTGAGAGCAGGGCTCAGTAGAGATCTTGGGACACCTCTATGTTCAGGATATTGTGCATTTTCATGGATTACCTTCTTCTATTGTCTCTGATCGTGACACACACTCCTCTTCCCATCTATGGAAGTGGTTGTAGGAGGATTTTGGAATATAGCTTTGCTTGAGCACCACCTTCCATCCTCAGACATATGGTTAGACTGAGCGGACCATTCAGACCCTCGAGGACATGTTCCATGCATGTTTCATTGACTTTGGTTGCAGTAGGGAGGTCACTTACCATTGGTGGAGTTTTCCTAAAAAAACATTTATCACCCCACCCTCAATATGGCACCTTTTCAGGCCTTGTATGGTCAACCATTCCAATCGCCATTGTGCTTGACAGACCCAGGGGAGTCTGCACTAGTGGGACAAGAGAGGGTATGAGCCACCATGGAGAAGGTGCAGATCATCCAGGAGCAGATAAAGACTGAACAGATTAGGAAGAAGTCGTATTCTGACATCAGAAGGAGACCTCTAGAATTCGAGGATGTTGACCACATCTTCCTATGGGTCTCACATTGACGAGGTCTACGAAGATTCAGACGAGGTGGAAAGTTATCTCCGACAATCATCGGACCATTCCAGGTCCTCAACAATGTAGGTGAGTTGGCTTACTGCTTATCTCTTCCACCTCAGTTGCACCCGGTGGATGATGTATTCCACGTATCTCTACCGAGGAGGTAAATGCATGCCCCTTCTCACATAATCCACCATGGCGAGCTGAACATCGAGGATGGGGTGACATTCACAGAGGTTCCAGTAGAGATTGAGGATCGACTGGAGCGGGTCCTTCTTGGACGGTCGATACCTCTCGTGCGCGTTTGTTGGCCGCATGAAAACCTCTAAAAGAGCACATGGGAGCGGGAGGCTCAGATGCATGCTCATTACCGAATTTGTTCCCTTAGTTCAAGTTGTAGCTTATGGGGATATAAAGCCAGAGGTGGGGAGAATGTAGAGACCTAGAAATCTCATGGAATTTTTTTATATACATGGGATTTTTACGAGTCCGTGAAAATTTACGGCGCTTGATTCTGATGCCCGGTGTTCCAAGAATCAATTTATGAATTTTTTTTTCAAATACATTCAGTAAACGTATGAGCGGGACTTTATAACATCTGAACTGGTGCTCAAAATTGAAATATGAGGGTACCATTGAACTCGTAGCATCGGTGATTTCTTAGTGAGACATTCACTGTCGTTGTGTTCTAAAGATAAAGGATGTTAGAGTTTGTGGTTTTAATTAAATTAAATAAAAATAATGTGTTACTTTATTTTTATTTTTGGTGGTTAAATTCTCCAATGGGAGGTTGGATGTAATTCCCTGACCCCAGTTACCCAGAGCCAGTTCATTATTTTAATAAATTGTCATGATTACAAGGAATCAAGTCCTGAAGGACCGAGTAGTTTAGTATTCTTGGAAAATAGATTACATACATGAATGTTACATTACACATTATAACATACAAAAAAACATAAATAATCCTTTATGAACGCCTTTATTCCCTTGGCTTAACCATGCATATTAATTACAATACACTTATTTGAATCATGGGAAAAATAAAAAATAGAAAGGGGTGAGCTCAGATGCTCAGTAAGGATAACAATACAGTGGAAACTTTCATAAATAAGAATAAAAATTTTAGGCAATGTATATGTAAAACAAAAGCCTCTTAAACATGAACTTCAGCATAATATGGAAAAAATAAATTGAATTAATGCCATTTACTTATTCACATGGATATTATACTAGTTGAATAATCACATTCAATATCACTAACCACTTTCATAATGATGGAATGCATAATACCAGACTATCATATCCACATTGTCAAGGACTTGTGCCAAGACTACAAAAAAGATTTTCTCAAGGACTTATTCCAAGACACTAGTTTGTCTAATGAGACCTACCGATGCATCGAGAAGCTATATCGGGCTCCACCCATCACTTACTATGTCGAATGAATTCTTCATATGAAAAGTTTTAAATATAACACAAACATTCATTTTAAAAATGGCATACGAAATGTCAATACTATACCCATAAACCATGAATGGTATAAAAATAACACATCTACAGTCAAACATATCACAAAAGATTCAATAAAATACGGAAGACTTGTATAATAATAAATCAACTTCAAACAATTTTAAAATCCAATAAAATATTTTGACATAGATGAAAATGACTTGAAAAACTCTTTGAGAAAAATATCTCTTTTTCAGGAAAACATCTAACAGTCACATAATTTATAAATGAATACATTTAAATACATTTTTGAATCAAATTTTCCCATAGCACTTTGATACTTTTGAATGTAATTAACATTTTAAAACATTCATGTCCATTTCAATAAATCCTTAAAACCTTTTGGAAACATGGACATTAATGAGAATGGTATTGAAGAATAAATCATTAAAACATTTAAAAGGATGTTTTTCTAAAAATTACCTTAAATTAATCACTTTGAATACTATTTTCTGAAACATGGAAATGGATAATAAATAGTTCCTAGTAGATACTTACGTAATAACAATCTCGGATAATAAAGAGATTGTGAAATTAACCCATACAAATTTGGTAACTTACAAAACATACACCCCATGAAAGAGTTATCATACAATGAATATGTAAATACACATAAATTAAAGTGTATTACACAAAGAATACAATTATGGTAAGTAAATACACCACAGAAAAGGTAATAGTGGCAATATGGCATGAATCTCATGGGAATAAGGAGTGAGATGAAAACCCCTTACCTTGCACTTTCATTTAGTCAAGGGTACGTATAACCTCCTGTATGAAGACTGTAGTACGTTATTAAATTATACCAGAACCATATTAATATTTATGATATCATACATTCTTCATTTATGACTTTATACTACCAATTTAATAATAATTTCCATGTTAAATTAACATTTCGGGTAATAACTGCTTTCTTTATCGTACGGGTTTTAACTTGTTACTCTTGATTGTATCACTTAGATCATGATTTAAATACTTCTAGAATATAAAACAGGATTTATATATCATATATATCTATAATATAAATATGTATAATAAACATATATATGAAATGGAAAACACCTTTTATGGAGACAGTAGTCCATACGTACGCATAAACATTTTTCCATTTTCATAACGTATTGAACAGAAACAAGTGAATAAAATATATGTAAGTATATATATATATATATATATCTCCAGTAGCATTATTATTTCATATATTACAAAAATATTAGTAATATATATTTTTGAAATCATCGATGAATGGTGAATGTGGAAATGAATCTCATCACGTCGTGGAGACGGTAATCCGTACGTACGCAAGAGAGACAATATCATTTCAAAAAAATCTAGGGAATTGGATGGTATATTAATTTTATAGAGACATTATCATGTTATTTTCATTATTTATATACATATTACTCATCATTATATACATCCAAATAACATAGTGTTTAATAACAAATTACACCACGGCATGGAGATGGTAAGCCGTACATACGCACACATGGTGACATTATCATTCATAACATGGATAAAATAATGAATATAGTTGTGAAATATTTCTAATAACATCCTAGTATATAGAATATACTGGAGTTATTATTTTATAATGGAAATAACAAAGAAAGAAGAAGTGGAAGAAGAAAGGAACCTGAAAGAGGGTGGTGAAATCATTACCTCTTCTTCGGGTTCTTCATTTTGATTAGATCAAAAGGGATCCATAAGTTGGATTTCTGATCAGACTAAGGACTCTAGGTTGAATTGAGGGAATATGGGAGGATATTGGGCTAGGTTTGGGCTGAGACAAATGTATTAGGATGTTTGATTTTGAGAGAAGCGGATGTTCCCTTTTATAAGAGGGGTGATGGTGACTTTAGGAAAAGATTAAAATATTAATTTATTATACAATAATATTCAGTTTATAATGGTTATAAATGAATTTAATTAAATACTTAGGTGGTTAAGGGTCTGTATACTCTCAAAAAATAGGTTTTATACAAGTTTAGGTTACCATTTTAACATTATCATTTAGATTTTACTATTTGTTAAATAGTTTAACATTTACCGTGTCTTCTTGTATTCTTACCATATATGGTTTATAAACTTACTCTAAACATTCAAGAGAACCTAAATTGGCTCATTAATGACATATATAATATTATTTAAGCCCTTTGGACGAACCTTACATTTTTAGTAATATTATATCAACCAATAATATAATATTTTTTTTAAATATGAATTTATATCAATTCTGACAATATTTGTTATTTTATTTTGTGAAAGTCATCACAACATGAAAACATAGAAAAAAAATATATTTATTCGGACCTAACATGTCATAGACACCTAGAAAATTATTTTATGTCATAAAAACAGTGAAATTATATTTTTTAAAATTTTTATAATACCATTTATTTGATTCTTTCATTAATAAGGTAATTATTGCATTATCATTATTTCATAAACAAATTTAATTATATAATCTCTAAAAATTATAAACAAAATAACATTATGTATGAAATATATTTAGCTTTCTAATAAATATTTATAGTCTAATTTATCTTATGTATAACTCTATATTAAAATGGTTTAGTTATTAAACATTGACTTTAACTCTTTTAACTCTTCCGTAAATAAACTAATAATAAATGTCTTAATATAATCCTAGTGGACCTAAAGGGTCATATTTTATTCATAAGGTTGTTTTTGGTCTAATTACACCTATCAAATAGAATTAGGACATGTGTTAAGGTTATACAAATATCATTTTTACCCTTAATTACCCTATTTACTTTTAACCATGGTAAATAATAGTAAAAAATTACTATTCACCAAAAATTATTTTTATCATATTGAACCACATTTTACTCCTTGATATTAACCGTTTCTCTTGTATTTTTGAAATTAAACTCACAGAAGTAGTTAAATTATGTTTTATGTGAATTTACAAATTCTCCTATGAGGTGGGTAAAAGACAGTGAAAAGTTCAACCAAATTTTTTTATATCTAAAATTATTATAAACTGACTCTAATGAATTATATTGAACTTATATAAGTATTATGTATCTATTTTGACCTAAAATAAATTTAAATAAAGTAAATAATTATTTAAATAAATATTCGGTTTTAAACTATAACTCAGTGTTTTTCACTATTAATCAAAAATTAAAAGTTTTCAGAAAAATAAAAAAATTTCACCCTAAGCTAATTTAGATATTCCAAAATCAATAATGAAGTTTATTTTTCCAAATTCAAAACATAGAAGTTTAATTTATTAATTTAAAATTAATCCCCGCTGTCAAAACAAAAATGTGTAATTTTAAGAAATAATAACTATCAAAACATTGACACTTATTTATGTCCAATTTCAAAGTGGAATTACTTACAATGACCAGTATTGAATTAAATGGTAAAAATATAATATATTTAAATTCAAAATATTAAAATATATTATTTAACACTATAAATTATTTTTATTAAAAAGTTTTTTCAGTTAAAATATATTAATTTTCACCATTCACCCAAATATGAAAATTATTAAAAAAACAACAAAAATCTATTGAAACTAAATTCTTATGTCCTGATTTTAAATAGGAAGTTTATTTTGTCAAATTTAATATATAAAAGTTTAAAATATTTTATTTTGAAAGGGTTCTCTATTAAAAGGCGGTAAAATTGCATTTTTTTAAAAATATTTCATTTATCTGAAAAAAATGTATTTTTATTACATTATGTCTAATAAACTCACAATATAGATTCTATGATTATAAGGATTATATAAAGATCAAAATTCAGTTAATACTATTCATAACCACTTTTGAACGACTACTTTGGTATGTCGTGGTGCGCATGAACTCAGTGTTGTGTGTAGTGCAAGTTATTGAATTACATTGAAAAAATAACGTACTATGAAATCTTGGGGTGTAACATTCTTCCCTCCTTCAATAAATTGCATCCTCACAATTTGAAATTTTTCGTTGAAAATTAAAATTTGAAAATAGAAAATACCTTTGGGAAAACCCACATAGGAAATTAGGTTAATAAAATGTAGTCTTAATATGAGGAAAAGGGAAATGAAAGGGTCACCACCAAATTATGATCTCTATTAGGAGAACATTGGTGGAAATTAGAGACATATAATTGGAAGAAAAACCTAAATATTTAAAGGTAGTTATTGAGGTCATCAATCATAAACAAGTGTAAAATTGAGGGCCGTAAATTCATCAATATATGATTATCTAAAATACCATCGGTTCAAAAAAACATATGGTATTAGGACAAAACATTTTTTGTTTTAACATCCCTTCACTAAAGTATAAGAATTAATTTCTTCATAGAATAAGAGAAGAAGAAAAATATATTCTTGACAAGTAGAGTCCCATACTTTAAATAATTTCTATGAAAAACTCATCTTTCACTCTGAAAAATAATAAAACATAAAAATAATATTCTATTTATCCTATTCATATAGGGTTAAAAAATGAATTTATAATTTATCTACCAGATTTTTTTTAAAAAGACTGCATTATTCAATCTAGGGCATCACGTGGGCTAGTGGTAGGTGATACACCCTTGTCGCCCTTTGGTTGCTAGTTCAATTCTTCCGGCCTTTCCGGATGTGATGGGTTGCCGCCCGACCTTCAGGTTGTCCTTTTATGGAAGTCCAAAAATAATCTCAAACTAGAGTTATCCAAAATACTTATGTCCAAACTCACAGTCCAAAATTTATAAGGAAGGTAAAAACAATAATGATCCTTTTTGCCGCATAATAACATGTGAACACATTCATCATGTATTCTTTTAAAACACAACAACATCCTGAATTACCATAAAAGCTTATTGATTACATTCATGATCCCTTATTCCTTATAGAATACTGGATATACTTCTTCTATCCAAAAATGTTGTAAACTCAAACAATGATGGAATATACAAATCATTAATCAGTTTCAAAGTAATTAAGAATATCCGATATAATTTATCCAAATCAATCATATATTATTCCAAAATCAAAACCTCAATATCCAAACCATATTATAGTTTATCTTTCTCTCAACCATATATTTTTGACAAATTTAACCACTTATTGAGTCACTTTTCTTGGTTCCACACAATCTCAAGTCCATAATGAAATAGTATTGTTGTACAATCCTTATATACTCCATAATTATTATAACCAGTACATTATTGATACAACACTCAAATGAAATAATTCTCTAATATCTACATATGAACTCTAATCATTCCTCCTCATTTGTGGTAGTATAATAACCTTATTATTATCCAATAGCATCATTTGAAGCATACTCTGATGATTTGGACATTAGTTTGCATAGTGTCCAAACTCCTTGCAGATGAAACATTGTACATTTGAAACATTTTTCGTACCCTTATAGTCACGTACTTGGTGTCCTTTTTCTCCACACTTATAAAAAACTCCCATTCCCTTCAGGAAAGTTCCAAAGTGTTCCTCCCAACAGTTATCACATATTGGAAAATAATTCTTTTCCATCTTACATTTATCCATATTTCTCTCTTCCATCATTTTCTTCTCTTTATTCCCTTCAAATCCATAGGACTCATAGAATTCATTACCTATTTTATTAACACATGATATTATTTCTTCCAATGTTGAGAATAAAAGGGAGATTATTCCCTTTTAAATGTTGTCTCAATACCGTGAAAGATATGATCCTTATTACTCTTTGGATCATACGTATTGATGGAGTTCATATTCCTTCTACTGGGCGCCATTTCTATAAAATAGCATAATCTAGGTTAGTTTATGAATTGTAATGAATTATTCCAAACCTATAAAATTCCAAATGTAAATTGAATGGTTTTTGGATATAATCTATAATCATAAAGATGTTTTCATTAAGGATGTATATACTCAAAAACACTTCATAATGATTTGTAAGGAAAATGAGAATTATACTAAGAATATCCCCCAAGAGTGTCATAACCAAGAGTACAACAAGGCCCATTGTCGTGCACCAGTTCCCATTGGAGTATAGCTGAAAATGGTGTTTTCAGGTTTTACCCCTAGGTGCATCTGTGCCAGAGCCTCCTCTACCTGCTCGTATCCAGATCGGTATATATTTGCATGGAAAAATCGCACAATCTCTATATTACCAAAATTCTAGAAATTTCTTCTATACTAATCATAAAAGTCTATCTTAGGTCTATGTTCTCTAGTCGGATTTTTTCTAAATCTAGTTTCCAAGGTTATTTATAAACTTCCTCTGATACCAACTGTAACTACCCAACCCTACTTACCCAGAACCGGTGCATTATTTTAATACATTGGCATGATTACAAGGAATCAATTCCTAAAACACTGATCAATTTAGCAATCTTGGAAAATATATTTCATACATGAATGTTACATTATACTTTATAACATACAAAACAATATAAATAATAATTTATGAATGCCTTTATTCCCTTGGCTTAACCCGGCATATTAATCACAATACACCTCTTGGATTCCTAGGAAAAATAAAACATAGAAAGGTGTGAGCTCAGATGCTCAGTAAAGATAACAATACAGTAGAAACATTCATAAATAAGTATAACCATTTTAGTAAATGTTTAACTAAAAAAATCCTTTTAAACTTGAACTTCAGCATAATATAAAAAAACTAAAATGAATTAATTCCATTTACTTATTCAAATTTATATTCTACTAGTCAAATAATCACATGCAATATCACTAACCACTTTCATAATGATAGAATTCGATATTGCATAATATCCTAACCACATATTCAAGGTCTTGTGCAAAGACTAAAAATAATATTTGGTTAAGGCCTTGTGCCAAGACACTAGTTTGTCTCAAGAGACCTACCGATGCATCAAGGATCTATTTTGGGCTCCACCTGTCTCTTACTAAGTCCAATTCATTCCTCATATAAAAACGTTTAAACATAACAAAAACATTCGTATTATAACTGGCATACGAAATGTCAATACTATATAAATAAAACATGAATGGTATAAAAATAACACATTCACAATAAAACATGTCACAAAACCTTCAATACAATATGGAGGACTTGTATCATAATAGATCAACATCAAACAAATTTAAAATACATTAAAGGATTTTGACATAGATGAAAATGATTTGTAAAAATCTCTGAGAGAAAAATCCCTTTTTCATGAAAATAGTTAAAAGTGACACAATTTAAAAAGGAAAATATTTAAATACATTTTTGAATCAATTTTTCCCATACCACTTTGAGACTTTTTAATGAAATTAACATTTTAAAACATTCATGTCCATTTAAATAAATCCTTAAAACCATTTTGAAAACATAGACATTAATGAGAATGGTTTAGGATAAGAAATCCTTAAAACATTTAAAATGATGTTTTAGTAAAAAGTCCCTTAAAATAATCACTTTGAAAACTAATTTATGAAACATGGACATGGACAATAAATATTTCCCAGTAGATACATACCTAAAAACAACCTTGGATGATAAAGAGATTGCGTAATTAACTCTTTCCAATTTGGTAACTTACAAAACATACACCCCATGAAAGAGGTATCATACTTTGAATATGTTAATACACATAATTTAAAGTTTATTACAAAAAGAATACAATTATGGGATGTACATACAACACAGAAAAGGTAATAGTGGCAATATGGCACAAATCTCACGGGAATAAAGAGTGAGATGAAAACCCCTTACCTTGCACATTCCTTTAGTCGAGGGTACATTTAACCTCCTCTATGAAGACGGTAGTATGTTAGTAAATTATAACAGAACCATATTAATATTTATGATATCATACATTATTCATTTATGAATTTATACTACCCATTCAATATTAATTTCCTTGTTAAATTAACATTTCATGTAATAAACACTTTCTTTATCGTACGTGTTCTAACTTTGTAATCTTGATTGTATCACTTAGATCATAATTTATATAATTACATAGAATAAAACAATAATTATAAATCATAAATATTTAGAATAAAAATATGTATAATAAACATATATATGAAATGGAAAACACTGTTTATAGAGACGATAGTACGTACGTACTCATAAACAATGTTTCTGTTTTCATAACATATTGAATAGAACTAAGTGAATAAAATATATGTAAGTATATATATATATATATATCTCCAATGGAATTATTATGCCATATATTACAAACATATTAGTAATATATATTTTTATAATCACCGATAAATGCTGAATGTGGAAATGAATCTCATCACATTGTAGAGACGGTAATCCGTACGTACGCACGGGCGATAATATCATTTCCTTAATGGTGTGGAATATTATGGTATATTAATTTTATGGAGACATTATAATGTTATTTTCATTATTTATATTCATAGTACTCATCATTATATCCAACCAAACAACACAGTGTTGAATTACAAATTACACCATGGCGTGGAGACGGTAAGCCGTACGTACGCACGCATCGTGACATTATCATTCATAAGATGGATATAATAACGAATATATTTGTGAAATATTTATAATAACATCAAAGTATATAAAAGATACTGGAGTTATTATTTTATAATGGAAATAAAAAATAAATAATAAGTGGGAGAATAATGGAACTGGAAAAAGAGTGGTGAAATCATTACATCTTCTTCGGGTTCTTCCTTTTGATTTGATCAAAAGGGCTCCTTAGGATAGCTTTCTAATCAAAATAAGGCCACTAGGTTGAGGTAAGGGATGTTGGGAGGATATTTGGCCTAGTTTGGCCGAGCCAAATGTATTTGGAGGTGTGGTTTTGAGAGAAATGGGATGTTCCCTTTTATTAGAGGGGTGAGGGTCACTTTAGGAAATGATTAAAGTATTAATTTATTATACAATAATATTCGGTTTATAATGGTTATAAATGAATTTATTTCGAGCCTTATGTGGTTATGGGTCGAAATAATCTCAAACAATATGTTTTATACATTTTTAGGTTACCATTTTAACCTTATCATTTAGAATTAACTCTTAGTTAAATAGTTTATCTTTTACCGTGTCTTCTTGTATTCTTACTATATATGCTTAATAAACATACTATAAACTTACAAGAGAACATAATGTGGCTTATTAATGACATATAAAATTTTATTTAATCCCTTTGGACGAACCTTAAATTTTTTGGAATATTATATCAACCAATAATATAGTATTTGTTTCAAATATTAATTTATGTCAATTTTCACACTATTTGGTATTTTGTTTTTGTGAAAATAATAACAACTTGATTACTTCAAAAAAGATACATTGAATCAGCCCTAACATGTCATAGTCACCTATACAATTCGTGTATGTCATAAAAACATTGATATTATATTTATTTTAATATTTATAATACCATTTTTTTGATTCTTTCATTAATAAGGTACTTACTGCATTATCATTTTCTCATAAATAAATTTAATTATTTAATCTCTAAAAATTATAAATAAAATATCATTATGTATTAAATATTTTTATCTTTCTAATGAATTTTTATAGTCAAATTTATCTTATGTATAACCTTATACTAAAAATGATTTAGTTATTAAAATTTGATTTTAACTCTTTTAACTATTCTTTAAATAAAATAATAATAAATCTCTTAATCTAATCCAAGTGGACTTAAAGGGGCATATTTTATTCTTAAGGTTGTTTTTGGTCGAATTAGACTTATCAATGAAAATGAATCAATGTGTTAGGATAATAATAATATCATTTTTACCATTAATTACCCTATTACCTTTTAACCGTGGTAAATAAAAGTAAAAAGTTACTATTCACCAAAATTATTTTTATCTTATTGAACCACATTTTAATTCTTGATATTTACCATATCTCTTATATTTTCTAAATTCAAATCACAAAAGTAGTAAAATTATGTTTTATGTGAATTTACAAATTCTTATAAGAAGTGGGTAGAAGACGTTGAAAAGTTCAATAAACTTTTAATATATCTAAAATTATTATAAACTGAATCCAATTAATTACATTTAAATTATATAGGTATTATGTTTCTATTTTGATCTAAAATAAATTTAAATAAAATAATTAATTATTTAAATAAAATTTCGGTTTTAAACTATAACTCAGTGTTTTTCACTATTCATCAAAAATTAATAGTTTTCAGAAAAATACCAAACATTCACCCTAAGATAATTTTGATATACCAAATTAAATAATGAATGATATTTTACCAAATTCAAAACATAGAAGTTTCAGTTATTAATTTAAAATTAATCCCCGCTATCAAAACCAAAAGGCGTAATTTTAAGAAATAATAACTATCAAAAGATTGAGACTTGTTTATGTCCAATTTCAAAGTGAAATTACGTACAATGACCAGCATTGCATTAAATGGTAAAAATATAATATATTTATACTTTCAAATATTTTAAATGTATAACTTAACAATATAAATTATTTTGATTAAAGAAGTTTTTTTCAGTTCAAATATAGTATTTTTCACTATTCACACAAATATGAAAGTTATCAGAAAAACAAAAAAAATTTATTGAAACCAAATTCTTATATACTGATTCTAAATAAGAAGTTTATTTTGTCAAATTAAATATATAAATGTTTTAAATATTAGTTTTATAAAGGGTTTGCCATTAAAAGGCGGTAAAATTGCATTTTTTGAAAAATACTTCTTTTATTTGAGAAAAATGTATTTGTTCTTGAATTATGTCTAACAAACTAACAATATGGATTCTAAAATTATAAGGATTATATAATGTTCAAAATTCAGTTAATACTATTCATAACCACTTTTGAATGGCTAGTTTGGTAAGTCGTGGTGCGTTTGAACTCAATGTTGTGTGTAGTGAAAGTTATTGAATTACTTTGAAGAAATAAATACTACGAAATCATGGGGTGTTACATTGGAGGTGGGGGAACCACATCAAAACCTCCCATGGGATGTTTTGGTGATGGGGTCCACCCGCATCTGACCTCTCTTGAAAGGATATACTTATTGGGGCCCACTCGGGCTTTAAACCCCCTTTTACCCCCCCCCCCCCATTTATGTGGGATGTGAACTCTCCACCTTCCCCCATTAATTTAATGTACCAACCCTTACAATTAATTAATTTAACTTTTTCTTTTAATTAATTGGAACCCTTTTTAATTCTTTTGAATTCTTTCGAACAATTAAAATAAAAGATAGTCTATTATTTTTTGTTGGAAAATCTTTTGGTGGAGATTTGAGAGAGGAACATGGAGAACATCATCCATCCAACGAAAAACGCCACACACCACAAAATAATGAAGAACTTCTTCATCGATCTTCGACCAAGACAAAAGAGAAGGTGCAGACCATGAATAACGCCGATGAAGCTTCTTCCTCAGATGATTCCCAACGTCAACGAATCAACGCCCTCCTTTCCTCACCATCCACAATCAATGATTGACAAGGGAGGTAGGGGGTTTGAGTTGAATTTGTTTATGTTCATCGCCTTTAAATATTTTAGAATGTAAATTTCCGATTGAGAATGCCATAACAAGGACAACTCGGATAGCACGAACATCTCCAGACCCACCCACTTTGTTTGCTTTCGTTTGGTGAAGACGATGACGGCGCAACGACACCGCGAAAATAAAGGACCGCGACAGAGCAACACGACCAGTGTCGGGACGGCTACGATGAAAACTAGCGGCGCAAGGGTTGCCGGGTCGCCAGAGGGGCACAGAGCAATCATGTCGCGCTAGTGGAAGGGTCGCGACTAGGAGGTATGTGGTGGTCGGAGGAGGTGTAGTGTCGTCGTGCCGTGCAGAGGAGATGGAAGCGGTGCCCATGTCGGGTCGCAAGGTAGGAGACGTGGTGCAGTTGCTCGGCGCGGAGTGCAGTAGAACCGCGGAGCAGTCACGCCGTGGTGGAGGTGCAGTGGCGGCCTGCCTGGCGGGCCTCTATGGAGCTGGAGCAGCTGGTCGCTCGGCCAACCGGGAATAGCCAGTCCTCGTCGGGTCCCATGTGTGCTAGACCGGCGCCACCTAGCGCCAGTTTCAGCTTATACTCGAACGGTAAAGCCATCAAGGAAGCCAGGGACACGTGACTTCCCCATGGCCACGGATAAGGCAGACCCCGCCGGGACACCAGGTCGTCAGGCCGACAGGGACGCCGGGCCGCCTTCGGGCTAGGCCACCCCCCTCTCTAGTTGGGCCACTTCCTCGGGTCGGACCGCACCCATAGGCCGGGCGGCCTACGGGCTAGGCCGCCCACTCAGGCCAGACCGACCATTCGGGTCAGGCGGCCCCCTCAGATCAGGTTAGAACTGCAGATCGAGTCGGACCCGAGTCGGGATGGGTCAGTCTGACTGAGTCATACCGCACCAAGACCCACTTTGGCATATTTACACCTTTTCGCCCATATCTTGGGCTACGGGTGTCTGATCGACGAACCGCATGCAGAAACAAAATCCTTAGAGTGAGAAGGATATTTTGGAATATACTACTTGAGATATTGACATTTTTTGTGTATGGATGGGTTGGATTGAACGTAATTACCAACCGGGCCCCTAGAACGGAAATTCCAATAACTCACAGTTCGGGCAACCGATTGACACATCGTCTATTACGTTGAGACCCCTATATTGAGGCTGACCATTGAGATACTTATACTTGGAATTTCATGACAGTTAGAGTATCGACCAGTTGATCATGGAGCGGATCCTCCAAGAGCTAAGCTTGTGGAGTACGGAGACCTAGTAGCTGGCTGGGACCTGATGACTGTTGACCTTTCGTCTCGGAGTGTTTCGACTAGCCCGGTGGGAAGTGCCTCTATGTGACACGACATGCCCATAGTGGAGAGCGCCTCTGTGTGACATGGTAGACCCATGGTACTAGATAGGAGGAGTACCACAGTAGGCTATGAGGCAGAGCACCTCTGTGTGAGCGTGATAGACCCGTGGTGGGGAGCGCCTCTGTGTGATGCAGCAGACCCACAATACTCGACAGGAGGAGTACCTCAGCAATACAAGGATAGTGGGAAGTGCCTCTATGTGACGCGGTAGGCCCACTGTACTCGATAGAGGGGGAGTACACCATCAACCATGATTCTGAATGTGTGACCGGGGTTGTTAATTTATACTACCCCCTAGAATAAAATCTTAGTTTGAGCTAAGTCAATGACTTTTGTGTTGATTGAGATGGGTTATTAGATAACTTAGCTATATTTATGGGAATATACCTAAGTAAGGGTTATTCGTGGATTCCTTACATTGTGGTTATCATTGATGGATATTTTGAGACCTTGGGTGTCTCGTTTTCCCTAATGAGTATCATTATACTCACCCCTGCATGGGCTATGCCCGCACCTCGGTGTGTTGGTTTCAGATAACAGACAGTGCTGACTGAGGCAGGGAGTAACAGAACTGGATGGTACCCAGAGGTGGACCACTTGGAGAGATAGTGCACGGAGCGGATAGACAGACGTGGAGTGCAGAGGAGGCCAACTGTACCTACCCATCTGGTAGGAATCCCCTAGGACGACCCAGTAGCTGCTTTACTTGCTTTTAGTTATACTTTTCCATTTCCTTGTACATTACTGTTGACCTTGTATTTTCAGCCCCCTTTACATTCATCAGACTCTTTTTATACAGTTTACATAGTGTTTTAATTCCTGTTGCATACTCTTTTGTGTGTGTTTCAGTTTATAAAGACAATGCCTTCCCAGTTTAGGGATTTACGCCTTTGGTTCTAGTTGCCAGCCCCTGGCCTATGGAAGGCGGGCTTGGTGTAGTCACGATACGGGCCCCGGGGAATGGGTCGTGACATATTAGATATGGTATGATTAGATAAAATGGTTGGGGGTATATTATAGGTTACATATATGGTATAAGTGCGAACATTCCTAGAGGTGTTATTGAAATGTTATAGTAATAATATTCTAAATTAGATGATGATGGAGCCATGTCTAGGAAAATCCCTAGAGGCTAAGTGGAGGATGAAATGGTTTCTTAGATGTGGTGTACAAAACAAGTTCATTGTGTGAATTGGAATGATAGGTTCTCCACATAGGTCCATGAGAACCCTTTATTAGACCGAAATAAAAGTGTGTGACAACAGGCTATTATACAGGATAAAAATATTAAGTCATAAAGAATCTATCTATAGGAAATAATTTTTTTTAAACATGGTCATTTAATAAATAACATGGATAATGGAATAAGAACATGAATTTATTACAAGTGATCATAAATCATTATATCATCATTATTAAAAAACACATAGAAAGGGAGAAAATTATAAGAATGGTCAATATTGTTTAAAAAATAGAATGAAAATAAAATAACAAAATCATTGACCATTGACCATTATTAATTTTTCAATATATAAGTACTGTGAAACAAGAATAATATTATAAAATATTATCATTTTATAGTGATATCATTCAGTAATATCATTATACAATTGAAAAAAATTCCCTTAACATAATTTCCTTGAATAACATTATATATCCCATAACATAAAAACACAATAAATAAATAAATATATATTTATATATATGTTTTCCCCACTAAATTGGATATATAAATAATCCATGATCCCTCTCATATAATAATAATAAAAAATAATTAATATTATATGTTATAAATCATACAAATGATAAAAACATTAAATCATTAATCAATAAAAATAAATTTTGTTACATAATAATTTTTTTGGTTATAAAAAAATTTGCAACTCAAATAATTTTAAAGATGATATAAATTTAAATAAACCTAAATAAACATAAAATAATATAATATAGAGTAGATAAATGATATATGGTAAAAAAATATAATTTAAAATTTCTATAATGGGAGGAAAATGAAATAAATATCATGAAAACATTTATTATAATGTATTTATATTTCTTTGGTAATTATAATAATTTTATTTATCTCTAAAATAAATTTAAAAATATATAATAAAGAATATTGAATTCTTAATTTTATAGTAAAATTACGTAATAATTTAATAAGGATGAAAATTAATATATTGTAGATAAATAATGAATTGAAAAATAATAAATAGTTTACTTGTTGAACTAAATACTTCTTTATTAATTTTTAATGATTTGAAGTATTCCACATTGGAGAAATAGGTATAAAATTTTTACTTCTTAATAGAAGAAATAGGAAATATGATAGGTACTAGTTAATAAATATTTACACATTAAAAATAATAAAAATATGCATTTATTTTAGAAACCACATTTACATATAATTGAATAGTTAAAATTTGATTGTGTTATATACCATTTATAATTTTCCAAATATAATGGGGAAAATTTTCTTATGATGAATATTTTGTTAAGAAAATATAATTCCTCGGAATATATTATGAAAATATATAATATTTTCAAAGTATAATGTTTATACATAGGTAAATGATATAGTTAATGAGAATATAATTTTACTTATTGAATATGTTTTGAGTAATGAAACCTTGTAATGTTAATTATTACTAACATTCTCACTCTATAACATAATATATAAGGATATTTTCATTATTATTAATCAATTTTAGAACATTCATTCTATTCATTTCAATTATAATTTTTCAATAATATATATTTATTAAATATTTTTAATCTATTTTTATGTAATATTACACATTTAGAGTTAATTTTTTAATATGTTCCCATATTCTTAGTGAATAATAGACATTTTTATTTAGGTTTTTCTATATAAACATTACAATAAAATTATTAATTAAAATAATATTAATATTTATTATTTATTTGATACATCACTTGAATTTTTATTGGATGTTTTTACAACAATTTTTACACAATATATAGTGATTGATTTGTTTGATATCATTTTCTTTATAAGAATATGTTATTTTAAATATTGAATAGTCCATCATATAATAAAATTTTAGAATTTTAAGAATAAAATAATTTTCACCAATAACATATAAAATATAATTTGTTATTTTATAATCATCTATGATGAAAATATTATAACATTATTCATATTGGTGGTTAAAAAAATCCAAACAATAAAATTTTATTGATTCTAAAGGAGTTAAAATAAGAAATTTAATTTTATTAAGAATTTCTTTTACAATATTAATAATATAAATAAAATAATATTATAAATTAAATAAACAATCTACTATATTAAAAGGGATAAGATAAAATTATATTTTTTTTGAAATTTAAATACATTCATGAAACAATGAAATATTATCTTAATGGAATATCCTTGAAAAGAAGAAATTGGTATAAATTACCATTAAAATATTTCTTGAAAAAAATATATTATAATTAGCTAGTAATTTTAAAAAATATTATAGTGACATTTTAAGCACAGTTGACTTGGAATAGGAGGAAGAATACCCCTTTTATAAACAATATTGATGGTCATTCTTATATATACATATTATTTAATGCACAAGGAATGTAATTTTGAAATGTAATTGACAAATAAACAAAAAAAGGTTTGTGATTGGTTGTGAATTACATCATTCTCATAATTTACTATTAATGTTTTGAGATGGTTCGTAATTTATTTCAATATTTGTACCACTTATCTAATTTAACCAATTTTATTAGCATATCATATTTCTACATTACCAATAACTTTTAGATACAAAAAAATATAGTTAACCAACATTACTAATATTTAATTAATATTTTAAATTTTCTAATAAATTTTTCATAAATAAATTTCAAATTTTAATAAAAATAAATATTTTAAAATGAATAATTCATAGTGAGAAAGAAATAACCGTTCAAAAAAATATCTCTTTAAAAAATAAAATATTTTATTCATACATCATTCAAATTTATTATAATATTATGAATTTAATATCATTCATACAAACACACACACACATATATATATAGTACATTTTGAATTTCTGATTCAGTAAAAGTGGTAGATCTGAAATAAATACATCACATATAGAAATTAATATAATAATACTTAAAATAAATTTCATTTATAAAAATATATATGTTATAAAATTTATAATTATTTTTTAATAACATCATATTATCTTCATGAAAACCCTAAATACGTTTTTATAACACAAAACAAATAGAAAATCATAGTCGGTAGTCATTGGTTCTTATTTAGTGACAATGAATCTCATATGATTTGGTAAAAAAAGAATCATATCTCTTATCTTTTTTAGTCAAGTTGAGACAGGTGATATAGTTCTTGTCCTGAAAAAATGGAATCCTTATTCATTATTCCACCATAACATGATTGGAAAAATGATCATCATTTTTAATAATTATTTTAAATGATATGTGGAATTATCCCTTTTAAACTAAATTTAAAATTTTGAATACTAATATTAGTACTCATCAAATTTATTACTATATATTGATGAAAATATTATAATATTAATAATATATTTTTTATATTAAAATTTTGAATTTATATATATTTCATTGCATAATTATCTAAAACCATTCTTCACATATTCATCCTAAAACATTATATTATATTTATAAATTTTTAAAATCATTCATTATAATAGTCAATGATATGATTTTTATAGTATCTTGTGAAAATTTAAAATTCTGAATTACAGTTAAATAATTCTCTTGTGAACATATTCTTCCAATAGTTTTTATTATTATATTTTATAATTATTTAATAAAATTTTTTATTGTTTATATCTAATTAAAAAACGAAATAGTTAAATTATTCTTTTGATGTTAATATATATGGTTATAAAATATATATAATAGCTTCGAATTATTAAACAGAATTTAATTATACAAATATGTTTCTTAATATACATAGGCCCATAAAAAATTTCATTTAATTTTTTTTACTAAGAGAATAATATATGGGTGACATTTTGTCTGGATAAATATTACACATTATTTTTATAATTCCCAATGATATGATCTAACTATATATCATTGGCCAAGATTGAGGTCATGTTTTATAATAATTTATCACTGTAATAAATAATCTCCATTATTTCTTCAAGAAAATTATGTTCAATCACAATATAAAGTTATTCTGTTTAGTATATGTGATTAAAAATAGATGTGTATTCCCAAAAGTGATACATAGAACAGATTTTTCACATTTAAGTGGAACAATGGAAGCAATTGTCATTACGTTATAGTCCCGAGAAGATAATGAATATGTATGAGTCCATTGTATCAATGAAAACAATTCCTTCTTTTGGAATATCATGACTATCATCCATGTTTATATTTAATGGAATACTTTTTATCCAACATCAAACTCATGATATATTGAAATTTTGTTAATTTTACTCTCCAACCAAGTATATGATACCAAAATATGTTATTAAATAATATGAATATTTATTATAAATTCTATGGAATGATATACTCCCAATTGTTTTTCACTTCAATATCTTCCCAACTTTTCGATGTACATAATCTCATCACACAATAAGCCTCTTACATAGACATTTGAATTCAAGAGTGAAATATAATTCCCAATAATAATTATATTATTAGAATATATTGACAATAAAATTCATTGAAATCTATCAATTAATGTCTTAATATATCCTCTAAAGACATTCTCGTCCTTTCATACTGATCATAAATTTCGGATTAAAATGTTGTGCTAAGGATCAAATTTAAATTCAAATATGATTTAACACTTCTCCATAAAGGTATTGTGATCCATTGATACTGAGATTTTTCAATTTAATGTGTATTATTCGATTTCAGAATAAACCCTCTTTTTGATCATAAAAAGTTTACTTGTGAATAAATTATGTTAATTAGAAATAATATACAGTAAATTTTTTAATCATACTTCCATAAAAAATTGAGTTTTCTTTCTATAGGGTTATTTTTACGGACTCTATAAAACCTAATGGTGATGATTGAAGATTTATTTATAATAAGATTTAATATATTAATTATCTAATTTAACATATAATTATTTTTCACGGATTACTAGTAGGATCTGAATCAATACGCATACTCTATAATTTATATCATAGTGTTATTTCACTATAACACATCATTTAAATCTTTATACATCATTTATATTCCTTGGTGAAAAATAATGATGAGATATGTCAATAATTTGTGAGGTACTCATTTAATTCCAATATAGTTGGGAATATTTTCTGATTGCAAATATTATACTTATATAATTTAAATTTTTGGATAATAATATATTACCCACCTTCTCAAAAATAATAAAATCATTTATCAACATCTATGATATTACGATGACATTAAAGTTGATAAATAATTTGGAAATTGTAATATTTTATCCCCACTCTGAAATTTTCGATTCCAATCCATTTCAAGATCATCAATATTCCATCTTCTAAAATTCTCATCATGGATATGGTATCATGATACTTTTGAGGAAAAAAATATCTCACATTATATTTACCTTCTAATGAATGCAATTTATTCGGAAATAATAATAATTGATAATAATAATGAATGTAAATTGTTGAATATTCATATAATATTATAAATTTGTACACTAATATCATATAATCAGTATATATATATATATATATATATATTTCACTTATATCGATATATATATTTCTTCAGATCTTTTAGTGAAAAATTTCTCTATCCCAATGAAAATCATGTGTCGGGTAAATTTTTGAAAAGGATGTTTAAAATATAAAAGGAATAATTGATCACCATTTCATTTTATATATGAACACATTATAATAATCTACTAAATTCGTCGATATAAACCCGAAACCATTATCTCTAATAGGTTATTACTAGTACATATGTATTGAAAAAAATATTCCATATCATTATGAATTTCTCTTCACATTTTCTCTCTAAAGAATAAATAATATATTCTCTGTGAAAATTTTAATTTGATTTTATAATCATGAGATACTTTTCCCAACCCATGAATAATAACAATGTTTTCTATGAAAACTATAAATATTTATTGTATTTATTAATAGAGTCTATTGATTAAATTTTGATTTAATTGATTTACAGATATACCCGTTATTTTGACTTTATTTCCCATTGAAGATTATTTTTCTATAAATAAAATTCAATTTAACAACTAATGTTATCATTTATCCTTTTATAATTCATTTAGTAAGATTCCCAAAATATATTAATTTTTACCATTTACCTTTAAATATGAATGGTTGTTTTCATAATTACTATAGAAATTTTTTCCTCCAATACCCTAAAACTATTAATGATAATATCAATGATGATAGTTGGGGGATATGTTAGTAGAAAATTAATCCATATGGTTACATATTTTTCATATGTTTTATAGGTGGTTTTCATAGATATAACCCATTGTTTCAATTCATTAATGATATACATGTTACAAATACACCAATTTTAAGGATTGATCTCTGTGAAGTTGATAAAAAATACAATGTGTGGTATATGATAATTTTTATGGATCAAATTCTTATTAATGAAATGATAATAAATAAAAATATTCCCAGATATTACCATTTATTTATCATAGTCTCATTCAAATCCCTATTATGAAGCATGTGAAATAAGAATACCCTAAAAAAAATTTGTGGCGATTATTCTTCAATTACACCATTTAAATAGGATTTGTTACAAAAAATATTACAACATATGATTTAAGTGTTATGTTTCCATTAAATTATTACTATGCTAACTCTATTTTATCATGTGAAAAATCTTAACAATTTTACTATGAATCATTTTATTTAATCAAGTAAAACTATTACAATGTATTCATTGAATTGACATGTATAAATATAAGTAACAACCTTTCAAATATCATTGTTTAGAAAAAAAATTATGTCCATTTTTTATTATAAATCATTTATAATATCAAATTACTCTAGCTAAATAACTTATAAGATAATATTATGATTTGATTTGTTTTTCAAAAAATTTGATTCTTATGCAGAATGAATTTTTATTCTTAGAAACTAGTTATATAATGGTTAAATGATTGTTAAATATATTTTTATATGAATAAAATATTATAACCTATTAATTAAAAATTTATAATAAATGTAAATAATGAAACTTACAATTTTAAAATGTCAATTTCCTAGAAAACCCATTTATCACTATATTTCTATTTAAATTTTAAATTACAAAACTATATTAATTTCATTTAAAAAAATTTATAGAATTTTTTATTTAACTTTGATAACATTTTCTTAGGATTTCTTTTTATATTTTTATATTTTTTTAGTGGAATAGAGTAAAATTAAATTTTCACAAATATGATTACTAATAAGGAATCATTATGATATAATCAAGATATAATAATTTGTGAAACCTTTTATCTAACCAAATAAATATTTTTTACATATAATTATATATTTGTGGTATTATTATTTATTTAAAAATCATTTAGTTAAATTTTTTAGAAATTATGTAAAATTTTATTGAATTAAAAAATTAGGTCATTTATTTTAATCAACTAGTGACATAGAGGATATAAATATTAGTATTCATTTAATGTCGAAAAATTTTACACTCTATTAATAAACGATATAATATTTTAAAAATATAAAACATTACCATGTTTCTCCTAAACATATTTTTTATTCATAAAAATAAACATTTTCAAATTAATAGTTTCTCATTGTAATGTGTATGAATTTTACATTAATGATGTTAAAAATTGTGTAAAAATTATAAAAGAAATTTATGGTAAAAGATCAAACTAAGTGTAAATAATTCATAATTATGTAATAATTTTTTTTACATGTGTGACAATGGGGTTTCTAGAAAAATAATTACCTACGTCCATTATTTTACACTTTTAAAGCCAGATTTCTAAAATAGATTGTTTTTGTTATAAAATTACTACTCACATAGTTATTGGAGGTTAAATAATGTCCTCACACTTCCTCACACAATGAGTAACATAATTTAATAGACATATACCAGAATATCTCCCCATATCTCAAATATATGTTCAAGAGGTTCTTATATCTCAACAAACCACCCCTCAATGGATTAAAAAAAATTCAATGGCGTTATTCTAAAGAGTATGGTAAAAATCGGAAAATTATTTTTTTTAAATTTTCATTTTATCAATTTATATACATATTGATCATTTTCTATTATACCATCATAAAAAATAACAAAAATATCATTATTATACTAATGTCTTCTTATATTGATGTAAAAATAGATATTTATTTTCATTATACCTAAGAAAATGATCAAGTTGTCTAGGCATATGTGTGGAATTCCATATAATGGGAGACATGATAAATTTTTATTTACTACAAAAAATGTATACATAAAAAATGTAATTAAATGAATAATTATTATATATATATATATATATATATTATAAGGTATGCATCATTTTATTCTTTTCCCCCATTATATAGAAAATTATACATTCTAAGATATGTACATGTGTACTACTTCCTCTATAGAATAAACTCTGTAATTATCAATCCCAAATTAAAATTAAATATTATAGTAATTCTATAATGAATTAAAATCATCATTATTAAATAATTATTTCTTTATAAAGGTTATATTAATTTTTATCTAATTATTAATAGAACAAATTTAGTTTATCAATATTTACCAAAAGAATATCATGCAATTTTTAAAATTAATGAATCATGAATAAAATTTTAAAACAATTCAATTGGATAGTTGTAAATAATTTGTATTCATGTATTAAATAATAATGAATAATTATGCAATGTTGAGTTTGGTAAAAATTAATGGGAATTAATATAGTGTTTTTAAAATAAAAGAAAAAAATCAAATTAGATATCATCTGATAATGTAAGTAAATAAAAGATACATAATAAATATGTATAAAATGGTTTAAATATTACTATTAAAATAAGAATAGATATTAGTAAGTTCATTTAATAGTTTATTAAGTTATATATGTAAATTATATAGGAGAATGAATATCCATTTTTGGATGCTAGGAATTGATATAAGGGGTTCGCCTCAAATTTTTATCTTTGTGGAATATTTTGTATGATGTGACTATTTTTTCATATAGGTGTATAATATATATATTTTAACTATTATATTAGGATTCTACCATTATTCAGGTTTCATAATGTTTCATTAAAAATATATTCATTCAAAAATTTCTGAACCAAATGTTATATAAGTCTTAAGGGGGTTTCTCATCCCAATTTTTATTATTTTTGGAATAAGCCAAATTAATAACATGTTTTATTTTTTCAACATATATATAGACCCATTAAATATTTTTCATGAATTCCATGGAAATTGGAGAATTTAAATATTAATTTAATTTTCCATTTCCCATTTTTTTAGATTTAAAAGCCACTACAGTCATAATTGGTTATCTTGGATCATCTTCTTACATTGAGTCATATATATTCATATTTCAATATAGTGTTAATAATTTTATTTTATAATAATATTTTAATGAAATAAATTTAAATATTTTTTTCGAAAATTATATTTTCACATCATATACATTTTCTTCTATTTATTTCATTCTTCGTAATATTTAGTAATGAAAATAATTATTATAATCTTCTCCAAATGATCTATTATAATTTTATATCCATGTTAATAATACCGAAAAAAATATCTTCTATTATATTAAAATAATGATGATAGAATATTTCTCAAAATTATAGAATATTTCTTTCAAAATTTACAATTTAATGAACTACCACTATTTTTATTACCTGAGATTCAATAATAATATTTTGAACGATTAAAATAGGGATTTCATTTCTGGACATAATTTTTGACATCCACACAACATTTCCTTGAGATAACGAATATATAATCTCTTATATCCATTATTGATTAATTTTTAAAATATGTATAAAAAATATAAATATATATTTTTGAACATTAACATTTATGATTTCATGTACCTTATTCTTTAAAGATAATATTAAAATCATTTTAATAAATTAATTTTACACATTCCCATTAACATTTCTCATTATCAAAAATTATTCATTTAATTGTAAATTATTTTTCCAAAATTTCACAATAAATTCCCTTTCAATATTTTCTTATGGGTGATTTAACTCATTGTATGAAACTATCACATTATTGATACTATATTATGTGGCATCATTTAATGTGTTTTATTATAATATTGTTTTTAATTGATCATAATTTCCTTAAATATTTCTTTCACTAGGGATATGTTCTTATGATTTAGTCCAACTTATTTTTCTTGATGGATTATGAAATATTCAATTGATGTTTCCATGAAACCCATTTCATTTACATTGGTCAATTATGTCATGTTTTCAATATGGACATTTTTAGGGAACAATATGTAATGATGATTATTACATGATGGTTGGGGTCCCATATCAAATTCCAATGCATTTTATGTTGTTTTCTATATCAATAACTCGAAATGGGAGAAGAGGTATTAGCTCAATCCTCTAGGTTTTAATAAAATTTTCTCCTCTTCCCATGATGGTAAAAAAATTTAATCCAAATCCTAAGATGTTACAAGAGTTATATGTTAAAAAATGTGGTTACATGTGTTGTTATCCCAATAACATGAGGGTATACATTTCGTTATCCCAATCCCAAAAGTATACCCATTTTGTAGCTCAATAACACTAAATTATTGGAATCTTGTACAAATTATTACTATAATGATTTTTCCCCGAAGGCCAGTTTTGGGACTACCCTGAGATCTCCTCCTGAAGGCCAGGGGATGGAAACTATTGTAGAAGGTGTCAACAAGAATGTGGGATGCATTTTTCTGAGTACCTGTACACACACATACCCAACCAAATCCCAACACAGTGAAAGGGAAAAATTAGTACCACTAAAACAAGGCTGAGTGCAAGTTCAACTGAAACTACGTGGGCCAGAATATAGTTCCAATGAGGAACTAAAATAGTAAGATACAAAAAGATACATTGATGGGAATCCACAGAAAACACCACATGTTGTTGAGAGTGTTGAAGCTAAAGGACACATATGTAGTATGTCATGTTTGCCCGGTCCTACTATGCCCAGCTAGGTCCAAGGCCACCAAGTCCACATTTGAGTCTTCAGTCAGTCCCGTCTCGCTTAGAACCCCTATCAAAATATCGATTGTCTGCACCGGACACAACACGTGTGGGTGAAGCCCGTGTATGGGTGACTAACACAATACATAGTAGGGACCCAAAAACAAAAATGAAATGCCACACAACAATCCCTCAAAGAAAAGTAAGAAATATAAAACAACTCACACCAGGTATATTTATGGTAGTAACAGTAGCATTATCATTTCATTGTCAGACATCTTGGTCGTTGTAGAACTCCTCCTTTAGGGAGTACAATGGGCATCTTAAGAAACAAAGATGTGATTCCCAATAACCACTGACTTCTTTGTACTCCTCCCCTATCAAGTATCGTGGGCATGCAAGGTCATAAATATATTCTCTCAACAAGTCATGGACAACTGAGGAACTCATAAAAATAACATACCAAGGGCATGAAAATTCATATAGAGGTACTTCCCACCATGGGTCTTTCAAGTCATAGAGAGGTGCTTCCAACTAGGCCAAAACTCACCATCCTTCGTGTCTCAGCCAGTCGTAGGGTTTGATATATAGTGCACATATGAGAGCTTCTCATCAATCCCTTAGTTCAATCCGAAATTATAAAAACTCACCATTGACCTTCCATAAATATCCAACTCATCGAAAGGGTCCCAACACCACAAATGGATCATCAATCTAACATGTGGATTGTATGTTATGGGTGTTTAAGTAACCTGGGGGTTAGTTGCGATGGGGCCTGATCTGACCCAGGTAGACCGACCCGAAAAAACAAGACCGAGGGTCCCACATACTCTGGTTCATTTAGATGGACTTGACTCGACCTGGTGCGGGTCGAGGTCAGTCTATCTGACATGGCTAGTGGGCCAGTTCCAATAGGCTTCGCTAGACTCGACCCTATTGGCCGAAGATCCAGCCCACCGGGTCACCCAGAGACGCAGTCTATTCCATCCTGGAATGAAGGGGGAACATGTCCAGTTTTTCAGTGTAGTTCTAGCCCAATTGGTTCAGGTCTAGCCCGGTGAGCCACAGGTCCCCCACACAGTGCGGGTCCAGCCCACTGGGCAGTTCGCACCCCTCCCGGTCCTCAAGAGGTGGACTGTTCTGCCTCACTAGACGTAGTTGAATTCCATGTACATCTCCCACCATCACTCCATTGGTCATCATGGGGTGCCTCCTCTATCATGGTGGAAAAAATACGGCTCATTAGGTGGGAATCTTCTCAGTTGGTCACGTTTGTGACCTTCGACGTGGTTGAGCGACCGCGTCCACTGCTTCCAACCGACATCATCTTCCTCTACACCGCTGCCCGAAAATTTGTCGCCCTTCCTCATCCCCCCTTCATCGCACACCACCTCAATCATGCTTTAACTTCCATGGGCCTCTGACTATAGTCATCGGTGTGGTGATGGATTATTCGGTGGACCACTCATCTAACACCAGTGGTCCGTTCTTCACACAGGTTTCGACTGTATTCTTTGAGGGAATGTTCTCTCCACCATAAGGGTCACAAATAAGTCTTAACATCAGGTCTTGTTTGTGTCTTCCAATACCCTCTACGTTTGAATTTTACAATGCCAGGGTGTTTCGACTATATTTAATTTGGACAAAAATGATATTTCAATGCTGGATAATGGAACCCCAAAGAAGCCACCCTACCACAAGAATGTATGGTTTGTATATTACCCTGTTTTTGGGTTAATATGAATTCATAATTTTTAGTAAATAAGATAAGGAAGAACATTAAATCAGAAACCCCTACTTCTTATGACGTGTGATGTCGTGACATTCTTCCTTGATGGATTTAAGACGTTGATGTCACTTACCATCTCCAATAATCGAAAGGCATTCAATATGATGATGTTTCACTGGTGTTCCCCATTCTTCACTGGGTTGTTTTTTCATCAGAGGTTCTCTAGAGAATCTTCCGAATTTTTAATCCATTTTCCCTAATGCGTTGAACTATAAAGAAGTGCACGTAGCAGCGTTCCCATTATGATGAAACATTGCGTCGTTAAGCTATTTTATTGAATAAGAAGTGTCATTTTTATGCATCATTAAAGATTTATTACGCATTGAGTTTAATGATCCATTAATGAGACTCATTAATGTGCATCATTTTCACCTCATCATTTCCTTGCAGCGTCGCCATCTGCCTCCCAAAAGTGATAAAAAAATAAAAGAATTATTTTAAATTAATTTTTTATTTATCATGAAAAGTCTAGAAAATATAATTCTAACTCGGCCCTTTCCATCCGACTTTAAGTTATTTATATGTGAATATTGGTGTTATGAATTCAATAATGTCGTCAGGTTTTTGATCTAAGCAATAGTTCAAAAGATAAAAAATCCAGCTCGCATGTTTAGTGAACATGCCATAAAAAGGATTAAAATTTCGTTCTGGGCTCTTTGGACCTATAAATCGTGTGTTGTCAAATTTTTTGGTCTTGAAATTGTACTTATAAATAAAAAAATTACATGAAAAATATGAGATGTTACATTCTTCTCACCTTAGAGCTTTACATCCCCAAAATATAAAACTACATATAAAAAATATGAGGTTACTGAGCATAAATATGAGCCTCCCACTCTAATTTGATCTTCTGGACATTCTTGTGCTACCATCAGAAATGCACTAGAGGAATTGAATTCCAGCATAGGACCCGCTAATTTCAATCCTCTATCTCCACTAGAAACTCAGAAAACTTCACCACAACGTCAATGTTCACCTCTCCCCAGATGATGATGTGTCATGAATCATGCACATATATCCCCAAATGAAACATAAGGAAAACATAATGCACTTGGTGCATCTTTGGGGTAAGATCTATGTGGTACACCACCTCTCCAACTCCGATCAGGATTTGAAAAGAATTGATAAAAATTTGACATAGCTTTTTTCCGAGGAAAAATATTAGAAATCCTCTTTGGGGTGAGACCTAAAGGAACACATGATATTTTTCCTATAACTCCGAGGGTCTCCATCACATATAAGGATAATAATTAATCTTACTCTATACAGTCCTCATCTTCTCTTGGATGATCTGCACCTTTTCAGTTGTTTCGAGTACCGGCTCTAGACCCATGAGTGCTGACTTGTGTGGGTTTGTCCAACTTTTGGGTGAACTGCAAGGCTTCTCGTACAAGACCTGAAATAGTGCCCTGCCAATAGTGGAGTGATATATATTGATATATGAATACTCAAACAGTGTAAGGTTGTCCTCCCAACTACAACCAAAGTCTAAGATGCCATAATGAAACATGTCCCCCATGGTCTGTATAGTCTGCTCTGTCTGACCATCTTTCTAGGGATGAAATGTTGTACTCAAATGCAGCTGCATCCCAAACATATGATATATTACATTACACAACAAGGATGTAAATCATGAGACACAATATGAGACAATAATTGAAGGTTCCCCATGAATAAATAATTTCTTTTAGACGTAGAGGCGTTTCAAGCCCTCTACTGGTCCCTACTATCGTATTTGTAGGAAGTGAGCTGACATGGTAAGCCGGTCAACGATCACCAAAATAGTGTCATGGACTCTAGAAATTTATGGTAACCCCTTAAAAAATCCCTCAGGATACCTTAATATTTCTACTCTGGTACCTCGAGTGGCTAAATCAATCCTGTTAGATCCTATTTCTCGGCCTTCACTTGCTGTCAGGTGGGAAATTGTGAAATGGACTCAACCACTGTTTTCATCATTCCTGGCCACCTATACTGACAATGGAGGTCTTGGTACTTCATTGGAACTCCTGGATGTACTTCCAAGGGAGATTTATTAAACTCTCTAAACACCTCCTCCCACAACCCCACTTGTATGATGGTGCACCCTATGAAAAAGGATGATGCGCTCTAAACCTATCGAAAATCCATCATGAGCTCATCTTGAGGATAACTGAGCACATAATGCCTCGTAGTAATCATATACCAAATGTTCCTCCCTAAATTGTTGTTATAGTGAGGGAGTAATATCCATATATTGGAGGTAATCCGCTTCACCATCATCTACAAAATTTACCCAAATCGTGACTAACTGCTCTGTCGTGTCACTCACCAGTTGCAACCCTGTCCATTGACTCTGCGCGCATACCACCAAGCTCACCATTCTTGGCGTATAGACTATCTCAAAATAATAGTACAAATGGAACTCTAGCCATCATTGTTGCATCAGGTTTATGTCCTTCTTGAAGAAGATATATCTGAGACTCTTGTGGTCAGAATAAACTTTAAATCGTTAACACATCAAGTAATGATTTCACACATTCATGGTGAAGGAAACCAATGATTTATATAGGTCGTGGGCTGCATAGTTCAACTCAAGTTTCCTTAACTATCATGATCCGTAAGAGATCACCTCCTTCTCCTGCAACAAGAACCAACCGAGCCCATTCCCAGATGTGATGTAGTAAACTACATACTTAAAACCCTCCTCTGGTAGTCTCAAGATAGGGGCACTAGTTAGTCACCACCTCATCTATTGGAAACTTTATTGGAAATTCTAATTCAACATGAAGGGTTGTCCCATTCGTGTCAATGCCAATAAAGGCGCAGCAACCATTGAATAGTTAGGAACAATCCTCTCATAGTAACTGGCCAACCCCATGATTTTATGCACCTATGTCATGCTCCTAGGTGGCCCCCAAGAAATCAACACCTCATTTTTCATTCGACCTATAGTAAATCCTACCTCTGAGATGTGGTTTAATAGGAAATGGAAAACCCAAATCTAAAAGTAAAACTTCAAGAGCATACCATAATGATGGTGCTCTACGTGTGTATATAAGACACTTTGTGGGTGTATATCATACTCCTACTCTGATGCTGAGTACACGAAGAAGCCATCGATGAAGACGATGACAAACCGAACAAGGTATGGTTGGATGATTATATTCATGAGGCCCATGAACCCTACTAGGGTGTTTTTCATGGAAAAAGTCATCTCTAGAAACTCATAGTGGCCATACCAGCATCTGAAGGTTGTATTCGATACATCCTTGTCCCATACCAGAAGCTGGTGAAATCTTGATCTTTGGTAAATCATTGAGAACCACTTCCCTCATTTTAGATGGTTAAAGATGACATTATTTCTTTCTGGTGGGTACTTTTTCTTAAAGGATGCTTGGTTTAGGCATAGGAAGTCCACTCACAACCTCAAACGTCTATCTTCCTTCATTGAAAAAATAATCAGGGCTCCCATGATGAAATGGTTATTCTTACAAACCCCTTATCCTAAAATTCCCGTAGATGTACCCTCAGTTCCCAAAGATCTGTGGGTTCCATTTGATATGCTGGTGTGGATATTAGTGTCATCTCAGTATATAGGTCAATAATGAAGTATTCTTTTCTATATTGAGGTACCCTGTAACATTATCAGAAAAAAAATCCTTGTACTTTTCCGCTAGTACAGGGAAGCTTTGACTCCTCACCTCTACTGCATCGAGGGTGAGGGTAGCCAACAGGTGATTGATTGGATGAAAACTCATCAATGAGTGTTCGTCCTGTGCTTCAAGGGTTTATTTCTCACTGGTGAATGAAAACCGTGTTCCATCTCCATAGACACACCACACTATACGCCAAAAATAGTATATCTGAGCATGGACTATTGATAACTAGTACATACCCATGATGACGTTGTAAGGCTTCAATGCTGCTACTATGAGATCCCATCTAAAGATCTTTCCATCTAGAGTAAGGTCACAATACCGGAAGTAGTGTGTAATCATCGAATCCCCACCTGTAAGAGTCTCTAGCTACAAGGATCGAGCCAACAACTCCACTTTAAACTCCAATCTATGAATGAGAGATTTGGAAAGGATGGAGTAACAAGAACTTTTGTCGATAAATACTGCAGCTGGGGTGGAGAAGACATAGATCATACTATAGATCATCTCTAGAGTTCCATGGTCATAATCCTCTCCATCTTGGAGCAGAGCTTGCCCATATACAGCTAATCCCTAAGGTTGTGGTGGACCACCTTGGGGTGGAGGTGGTAACAACTCAAATCATTTCCCATCACCTACTGCTCATCCAGCTCCCCTGCCATGTTCGCTTCCCTGCAGACCTCCTTGCTTGAACCAATGTGGTAGCCTTGGTGGCCACTTGACCATCTGATGGTCATCTGTATGCTAGGTTAGGCAGTCATGTTCCATGTGTCCCGACCCACCACTTGATTAGAATTGTTTAGACCCTGTCAAACTCCCCCTATATTAGGATCCTCTAATTGTCGACACATAGTCTTGGTGTCATCCTCTGAAAAACCTGGCCCACTTGGGCCCACTCGTCTATTTTTTTGCCTACTAAAGACTCTGCCACCTGGGGTCTACATGTATCTATTGTTATTGGTGCCTTTTCTTCCAAGAAGCTCTTCATGATAAGGGCTTGCTCCAGCTACCCAGCCTGGGTGGGGATGCTGAGAGGCACCACTAAAGCCCTGATCTCCCACCTGATTCCCTGCTCAAAGGCTCGATCCCTGAAGAAATGGTCTCTAACCATTTAAGTGGAGTAGTGGGAAAGCTCTGTAAAAATTGTTAAGTACACGACCACCATCATGTTGTACAAATGTAGGTGAAGCAAACTCATGAATGTGCACTGAGTGCAAGGGAATGGGATGAAACTGCTCCCAAAATAAATTTTCGAAATCATCCCAAGTGAGTGTCACCCAATCATGAGTCAGGATAGTAAAACACCACTATCTTCCTTCGGAGCCATGTAGAAGGCTTGCGGCCAATATTATTATCTAGTTAGACGCAGTCCTCACTAATTAGAAGACCCGTGTCACAACCACCATCCTGTCCCAAGATGCATAAAGATCCATCCCTCTCAAAAACGTGGGTGGTCTGTGTCTCTAAAACACAAGTAGGGCACTGATCCTAATAACATCCACTACTAGAACCCATGATAGTAAATTCTAACCATCATGTGGTGGTAGTAGTGGTGCACCAATCTATGAGGGTCATCTCTACAACTGGTTCCAATATGTATGCCTTGTTGTTAAGAATTCTATCCTCACGAACTCATATCATGATCCTGTATGGTCTTCCACATGGAGTCATCCTAAGATAGATCATGATTTAACATGGATAGAAGGTTATAACCGGTGTGCTCACTCTTTTTCAAAATAATGAGACACTTATACAACCATTGTTTTCATGTATTCAGCTAAAAACAGCTTTCATGGTATTGGTGTATGGATACGTCGGTCACCACACCAACATTTAACATCATATATATGAATTTAGAACTCACAACACCTAACAATATCGAACCAAAACAAAAAAATAGACTCCTGGTCTTTGATAAGTGACCCGACTTCCCTTCGATACCACGTTTTCACAACCAATCCCCCGTGGCCTGTTTCATGACATCCCCAAGCCTATATTCTTTATGAAAGGGACTGGCGACTAGCACTGAAAGCATTAAACTACATGTTGGAGGAATTTTTTTGAGTACCTGTACATAGACACATACTCAACCATATCCCAACACACTGAAAGGAGAAAACTAGTACCATTAAAACAAAGATGAGTGCATGTACAACTAAAAGTAAGAATGCCATAATACAATCCCAACAAGGAACTGAAAAAGTAAGATACCAAAATAAATTATCATGACCATCCACATAAAACCCCACCAAATCATGAGAGTATTGAAGCTACTAGAATCTGTAGTAGTATGTCATGTTTTCCCAGTCCTACTAGGCCCCGTCTGGCCATAGGCCACCAAGTCCACTATTGAAGCATCCGTCAGCCTGGTCACCCTCAGCGACCCTGTTGAAACGTCGACCATCTTCACCAGACACAACGCACGTGGGAGAAGCCCATGTAGGGGTGAGTAACATAGAACTCAGTAAGAAAACAAAACAAATAATAAAGACCACACAATAATTTATCAATATAAATCTGGAAACACACGATAGCTCACACCATGTAAATTCTTGAGTAGTAGCAGTAGAATCATCAGTCACATTTTTATACACCATGGTATCAGGGTAATAATCCTCCAGGGAGTACAGTGGACCTTCCATGGCATAAAGAGGTGCTTCCCACTAACTTTGGACTCCTTAGTTATTACTCCTCCATCGCGTACCATGAGCTTGAAAATTAACAGAGAGGTGCTTCCAACTACTCATATACAACAAATGTTATCATTTTAATCGCATACCATTGGCCTATAATGTCACAGAGAGGTTCCCCACCATGGGACTACCATGTCACAGAGTGTTTCTTCCCATTGGGCCAAAATCTAGTAGTCTTCAGGTCTTATCCTATTGTAGGGTTCTATATGTAGTACGCTCGGTTGAAATAGTCATCACTCCTTTCATCTAATCTAAAAATCCACTAAAGTCACCATAGAGAAATAAAAATGATCTTCATAATAAAGAGGGTCCCAAAGCTGCAAATGGCTCATCAATTTGATACACAGTTGGCATGTTTCAGGGCATTTTTTTAACCAGGGGGTCGGTTGCAACAGGGCCCACTCCGACCAAGTCAGACTGACCTAACCAACTCGGCCTAAGGGTCCCTCATAACCCGATTCATTTAGAAGAAATGAACCTGACCTGGTGCTAGTCAAGGTCGGTCTGGTCTGGTCTGGCGAGTTGGTCGGGCCCAATATACCTCGTTGGACCCAACCTGGTTGGCTGAGGGCCTAGCATGAGGGGTCGCCCGGAGAACCAATCTATTACGGCCCATCATGAAGGGGACGTGGGTCTGGCCCACTGGTTGTGGGTCCAGCCCGCTAGTGCAGGTTCGGCCCGCTGGGGTGTTCGCGCCCCGCCCTTTCCGCAAGAGGTGGACCGGTATGCCTTGCTGGACATGGTCAGATACTACCTCTCTGTACACCACCAAAACCTCATGGGATGCCACAGGGTACCTTGTCTTCCACTTTTGATTGACTGTAGGCCGTCACATGGGATGCATTTCGGACGACCCTATCAACAGCCCTCTGACGTAGTCGAGTAACCACGTCTGCCGCAATCCTAGTAGGCAGATTCATCCAATGTGTTAGGACCCGGTGAGCCATGACACTTCATCTGAATCGCCTTTTTGTTGCACCACCTCCTACCCGTGGTCACCACTAAAATATTCTTCTGCATACCACTAGCATATCCCCGGTTTTCCATTCTTCACGCCGCTTGTGAATACATTCTCTGGGGACATTTCTCTCCACCGCGAAGGTCTCAAATTTGTCTTTTCATTAATAAAAGAGTTTTTCCATGTGGAACAACCACGTTAGAGGGGCTCGAGCCCTATTCGTGTCATCCCTCTCCCTCTAGGTTAGAGGTTTACAACACAAGGGAGGTCTTTGTATTTTTAATTCAAACAAAAATGATAATTAAATCTAGGATTATGAAACCCCAATGAAGTCACCATCACGGAATAACACACGGTCTATAGATTGACATGTTCGTGGGTGAATCAGCGTTCGTTGTATTTTGAAAAAAAATATGGGGAAGAAAATCAAATCCAAAACCCCTACCTCTTATGATGTCTAATGCCACATCATTCGTCCTCGAGGGATTTATGATGTCCATGTCACTTCCTGGCACTGATCATCGAAAGTCATCAATGATTGTGAACTTCTTCCGGCATTCTTATTTCTTCGATGGGGTGGATGTCCGTCATAGGTTTTCCAAATAATCCTCTAAATTTGTAATCCATTTTTCCTAATGCGTCGAACTATAAATAAGATCACATCACAGTATTCCCATTTTGATGGGACATCGCGTTATTATGCCTTTTTATTTATGAAATAGTGTCACTATTACAGGTCATTAAAGAATCTTACACTATGAGTTTAACGATCCATTAATGAGCCTCATTAAAGTACATCGTCACCGCCTCATCACTACCTCACAGTGTCACCATCCTCCACTCAAAAGTGAGAATGAAAATAAAATAATTTTTTAAATAATTTTTTTATTTTTCTTGAAATTCCTGGAAAATAACTTTTCCTCTTGGCCATTTTCGACTAAAGTTGAGTCGATTATAGGATAATCCTGGCATTCTGAATTAAAAAATAACTCGTTTTATTGATCCTAACAACAGTTCAAAAGATAGAATATCCCACTCGCACGTACATAAAAGGTACCTTAAAAAAAGTTCAAATTTTTTTTTTCTGGGAACATTGGACTACAGAATCAATGTTTTGTTGAATCTAACGGTCTCAAAATAATTCCATATAAATAAAAAAAATGCACCAAAATTTATAGATGTTACACTTACTCTTCTATGTAATTATTTCCTATAATTTTTATTATTACATATTTATATGTTATAGGATTTTTTTTTACTAAAATAGATTTTGATTATTATATTAGGATTCTATACTCCTAAATCATAGTACTTGTTTTATCATTACAAACAAAAGGTCAAACTTTTATTCTTACAGGAAACTCATGTTATTTCATACTCGATTTAGTAATTTATTTATCTTATTCTCATGTATTCACATATTATTTTGATCGAATCCTTGATGAAATAATGATCGGTTTTTTCAATTCTAAAATATTTAGCTAATCCATTTTTTATATTTCAATTACATTGTTTATGAAGTTGTGTACAATTTATGATAAGTCTTTTATGGTGTCTATTTTATAAATAATATTTAGAAATGTTCAAATGTATAAAAACATATTACATTTTGTAGTTGATCATCAGTGAAACCAGTCCTTATATTTCTAGTATTGTAAGAATATTTATGAGATATATTTATTAAAATAACTAAAATATTTTAAATAATTATTTTTTTATCTTGGTTCATAATTTTTTTTAGTTTTAGTGGTAATGACTTTGTTTTTCACACAATATCTGGTAGAGCTGTTCTAGGGCTTCACTATGGATATCTAATATATTATTTTTATTTTGGAGAAATTGATTTCAATTTTTTGGGTATTGTGATGATGGAATATTAGTGAAAACGATATGTATATGAAAAATTGTACATCCACATCAAGAAATTTAAAAAAATTATAGATAGTGTAGTTTTCAAAAATAACAATACTAAAAAGATACAATAAAAATTTTTAATATATTATATTATATTATGTTATTGGCGGTAAAAATACATTAAAACGCGCACCGCACACACCTAGTCTCAAAAAGGGATGTCATATCCCCCATGGGATAACCCACCAAATGAGGTGTTGTTATAACATTATATATATTTGTAGGTCAAAGACCTAGTGGGCATGAATTCCATAACATTTCCCATGGGCGTAAGACTATTTCTCATTTTTCTTTATGTGAATAGTACTACAATAGAGCCCTAGATTATATAGTTACCAATACTGTACCACCACCACTATAGAACCGAATTGAAATATCAATGTGGTAAATCATGGCTGAATCATACATAGTTATAGACTGATCAAATTGAATAATAGATTAAATAAAATTATCATAGGATGAAATTAATGTGTAATTTGGAAAACAGATAAGAATTTATGTTTCATATAGATTTAAAAAGTTACTCTTATTTTATTGGATATTGTCATAGCCCTATGAGTATTTGAATTGAGTTGTAGAAAGGGCCATAAAATGATGTTTTGAATGAATTTCCTTTTGCAACTCCTCACACATATAAAGTAAAAAGGGATGTGAAAATTGAATATTTTGTTATAATCTAAATGTAATCATTTGATAATGGAAAATATATTTAATATCATAATTCCAATGATAGTGATATTGACACCTCATTAGAAATTATATCTTGGGTCTGGTATATCACAAATATACAAATAATTATTTTCATTAGTGAGTGATAGTTAAAATTATGGGGATTACATTTATTTTATGGATGGATAATAAGACACACATGTAATTTATTATTATATATTATCTAAAAAATTAATAGGTTTAATTTATTTTTTTATAAACGAATCTAAACATTAACAAACCCTGAAACATTTTATTAAGAAATATATGAGTATTATAAAGTATCCATTTAATTGGTGAGAATAACTATAATACACTCTTTCAAAAATGTAGGTAGAAAGAGAAAAAGTTCAATTTTTTACTTAATGCATTGGGAAAAATTATTTAGTTAATATGAGTCACTAATAATATTAATTTATTCATAAAATGTACTTTTTTCTAAAATTGACTTATAAAATTCCATATACTTATATTTCATGAAAGTATATATATAATTTTAAAATAAATATTAAATAAATATTTTATATAAAAATATATTAATAATAATTTTAAAAAATTTTGGTAGGAAATACTTATAAGAACACTTAATATGTAACAAATCAATTTTCTTATAGAAAAATGTTTTAATATATATCAATTTATATATTAAATCTCAAAATTATATAATTTAAATTCAAAAAATTTAACATCATATTTTCAACTATTATGATAATATTATTTTAGTAATAATTTTATAATTTTTCAGAAGAGTTATATTATTATTTAAATAATATAAATTTCTTTTTTTAAAAATACCGTAAATTTTAAGACATCATTGGGATAAAAGAATTACTTAAAAAGTTATTAACAATTTTTTCTAATAAAATGTTTATTTAATTTGTTAATTTATTTATTAATCATATTATGTTTACTTTATAAATCCATGGTTTTTCATTTTTTCACTCATGGAATATTTATTTTTAATGAAAACAATATTTCTCATCTTCTCCTATAATTAATCATTTACATAGTTGATTTTGGGTTTCAAATTCACTTAAATTCACATATTTATTATTCATACTAAAATTAAATATTTTATTTTATGAAAATAAAAAATAGTGAACCTAAATTAAATTTATATGATTAAAATACCTATTTTTTAAAAAATGGGATTTATAAATTTTGCGTACTAATTTTAAAACTAAGCTAACTCAACCATGTTTTTTTTATATTTCTTTTCTTCATTTATGAAATTAACTAGATAAAAAATGGTAATATGGACACTTATATTTTTTTATAAATTAAAATAAATAGAAAAGGTTATAATTTTGATTCATTCTTTGAACAGTGAGCCTCTTATTAATAAAATGCCACTCCCCTAATTTATGAAAGGAGACTTCACAACCCTAATTCTCATCACAACAAAAGGCCATTAGATATTCAAAAATATTCCAAAATACCTCTCAAAAATTACTATAAATGTATTATAGGTTTTTTTCTTCCCATAATATCCCCAAATATTATTCTAATCTAATATAACAAGGTAAGATTTGAATGAGTCAGAAAATATTCCAATTTACTCCTTTTGATTTGTATTCCGGAAAAATAATCTTTTTCCCATGAAATATATTATACAATCCTAATTAAAATCATCAATATAATTATTATACTAATTTATGAAAATATTTATGCTACATTCATTGTGTATTATCCTAACATATCATTTGAAAAATTAACATCTCTGTCTTGAGTACATGTAGATTTCTGCATCCCTAGAATATGTGGTTTATTTTTTTTATTAATTTAAAGTGATATATAGAAAATGTTATTTAATTAATAAATGTTATATATAAAACATTTTCCTGATTTATAAACGATAAAATATTTTTTACCTTCCTCTCATTCTATAGAAAAGGAAAATTTCCTCTATATGTATGTGCAGACTACCGCCTACATGGAATGACATATTATTTTCCACAATGCCATATTTGGATAACAGTATAAATTTTAAAGATGATTTCAAATGATTTTTTGGTAATTACTAGGGTTATATCATTTTGAGATTAATATTTATCTAATTATTTTCATTCAAACATTTATTTGTCCAAAACAACTGAAATAAGCTTACAATTGATTTCATCTTTAAAAAATCATTACTAAATTATCATGATATCAAATTACATACTTATAAAAAAATTAAAAATAAATTATTCTAAAATGAATATTCTATTATAGATGAACATGACAATGAATAATTATATTTGACAACAACATTTTAGTACATGTGTAAATTAATGAAAATCACTAACATATGATGAGTAAAATTAAATATAACTCTTTAAAAATTATTTTATCGTTATATGTAGAGACCCAAGATTGACGTACATGGACATTACATTACTTTTTCAGAATACTTAATACACTAAAAAAACAAACACCAAAAAACCGTAATAGTTTATTGTCTTTGGAAACTCGGATCATAATCTTCTATTCATGGTAAAAGATCTACAACATCTCCCATAAAGAAATTCCCCTTTGGTTTTCTTACCTAAAACCTTTTATTATATCCTAGGGTAAATAAAACATATAAAGGGTGAGATCAAATTATCATTAAGGTTAAGCAAGTAGAAAGTAAAAAAAACCATATACATTTGAACATAAAAACATGAACATAATGTTTAAACATAAAAATCTTGAGTTGTGAAATAAATCTTGACAGTACGTAATAAATTGATCCTAAATAAACATAAATCATGATAACATAGCATGAGAATAAAACATGTAATTTTGGAAAACCCTTAAGCACGAGATATTATTTCTGTAGTATCCAAGTAATTAGTACCAAGACCATCATATGGACAAAGTCAATTACTGAATTGGGTTTACTTGCTGTTCCAGCCCTGTATTACTGAATCATATATTCTTACCATTCCAGCCATGTTTAGCTAATGAGATATAAATATTTTCCCAATGAATTTTAGGGATATATAGTTACTAACCATCACATAATGAAATGATTCTTATGTGTGCCACATAATAAACATAAATCATTCAACATAACCCAACAAATAAAATGGGTTTCATAAACATCATCCCATCATAACTTAATCCATATAAAACTATGGACATCATTTAATCATAAACAAAATAAAATCATTTAAATACTAGGAACATTATACTTGAATCAAAACCATACTAAATAAATTAATCTTTGATGGGAAAATAGTTTTTAATAAACACTTGAAATGAATTCTTGGGGAAAATATCCTTTATTATTCAAAATAATTTTATTTTCTCCAAATTATGGGAATTTTTTAAAGAAAATAATTTTTTTGAAAATAATAATGATATATTGTAGAATATGTTTTATTGAAACAAAGTGTTTTGAAACCATAGAAATACTTTCATGTCATATAAGTTAAAAAAACATTCACCTTGCACTTTTTACTGGAAAAGTCAAAAAGTACATCGTATGGTAAAAAAAATTATTCATTCCATGCTATATTGTAAAATTCAACAAACAGTAAAAATGACTTTAAACATACATGGATGAATATTAAACATTTAATTAAAATAGTTTTATAAGACATGGACTTGGATGATGAATATAACTCCAGTAAATACTTAAAAATAAACAATCTCAGACAGAAATGAGATTGGAAAAGTTACCACTTACCTTAGGTCAAATTACCTTGTATATATCAGAAAATCTTGAATAAAGATTTAAATAATTTCATTGACTTATTCCAAAATAATAATTATTTTTATGATATCATATATTGTCATATTATTATCGGATTATTAGTAACATTTCATTGTTACTCGTCATTCGGGTGTTAACTGTTTTATGTTAATATGCATGTTTTGTCGAATAAATTATGATTAATATTTTTATGCTATAGTTGTATCATTTTGGGAATTTTATTATTATAATATATATCATATTAATTCAATCAATTCATTTATATAATCATTATTCAATTAAGATCATGTAGAATGAATTGCATCACATTATAGAGACTGTAGACCGTACATATGCATGAGTGATGATATCATTCTGATGATTGTGGAATTGTATTAAATTGTATATTTTATAATATTTAATAATAAATATCAATATAAAATAATCATATAATGGAATTTCTTAAATAATTGTACTCATCCAGGTATGTTAGTGACGAAAAAAAGACTACACCACGGCGTAGAGACGGTATTCTGTATGTACGCACGCGCGGTGATTTCATTTTTGGTAGGATGGGTAGAAGGTGAAATAGGGTTGTTTAATATTTATTGGAACATATAAGTATATTATTTATAGTGATTTTATTAATTTATAATGAAACAACAAAATAATATTATGTAGAAAAAGAAATAAATTTCAAAGAATCGGTAGAAGATATTATCACTTCCTCGAACTGCCTCCTTTAAACATCCTCTTAGGGTGCTAGAATTGGTCTTTAAAGAATACCAGGACCACTATAATGGAACACGAGAAGTAGATAAGAGAAATTTTCAGGGTTTTTCCAAGCATGAATTCTCCAAATTAAGTGAATAGAAGAGGGAGGAGGTTCCCTTTTATAAGAGAGTAAAGGGGCACTTTTGGAAAACTCCAAAATTTTAATTTATAATAAACTCAAACCCCACATAGAAACATCCAATGCGACTCAAATAAGAACATGGGATATTATAGTGTTTTAATCTCATCATACAATAAAATTTATTCATGTTTTGATTTTATTATAAACCTTATCATTTTGATTTATCCTTATTTAATCTTTTTAATTTTATTTGTGTTAATAATATTCTAAATTTTAGAAGGTTATAAATATGTACTTATGTGTTGTTAATTGTCTATAATTGGATAATTTATGAAATTTTCGACTATATAAATTTTAAATTGCAATTTTTATATATTTTTGTGATTTTTTAAACAATTTAATAATATGTTATTTTATTAAAATATTAATAGTTTCATTTTTGACACTATTCATTTAATTGAATTTAAATAAAATCAACACCGAAGATAGATTCAAAATAAAATATTTATTAGATTACTAACATGTAATATTCAAATATAAAATTCTTGGATCACCTTAATTAGTTCATATATTATTTATTTTAACATTTTTATAACCATTTTTTTTGATATTTCTCTTAATAAAATAATCACTACAACATAGTTGTCTAATTATTTAATATACATAATTATTACCTATAAATTAGATATAAAATACTATTATAAAGATATATATAACATCATTAATAAGAATAATTTTATTCTAATTTATCTTCTAAAACACTCAACTTATAAAATGTTATGTTTTTAAATTATGAAGGTGACAACTTTGACATCATTTAAAATAAAATAATATAAATGTCATAATCTAATTTATAAGGATCTAAATGGTTCACAAGAATACAATTGGATGCTTATGGTGTAGATATACATGACCAATATGTTTTGGTCATGTTTTTAGGCCTTTTTATGGGTACAAGTTTTTTTTAATAAAAATTATATTATTGATTTTTTACTAAATAATTAATTTCTACATCATTAATGTATAAGCTGTTAAGGTAATTATATATTTGTAAAAAATTATAAATAAAACCCCACGATAAAGAAAATAAATTATCTTCAAAATGAGTATTTATAATCAAATTTATATTCAGTATAACTTTATATTCAAAACAATTTAATTATTAAAGTCTGAGTGAGACATATTTAACTTTTCATTAAATAAAATAAAATAAATGTCTTAATCACATACAAGTGGGTTCCAATAGATACCAATTCGACCCAAGTATATTTTATGAAGAAATATAATCATCCAATTATATTAAGAAAAGTGTTAGGGTAATTTTATAATACTGTTATTACACTTAATTACCTATGGTAAATAAAATTTACCGTGGTTACTATTCATAATGCCCAAAATTAAAAGTAGCATATTAACATAATTTGGACCTACTTATAAAAAATATGGAATAAATTTTTCAAAACTCAAAACACATAATTTGCATTATTTATTTTTAAATTAATCATGTTGTCTAAAAAAACAGGTTTTTGTGAAAAAACATTGCAAAAAAAATGAACTGTTTTTACCTATGAATTTAAAGTAAAATTAATGATAATGACATAAATTATATTAAATGGTAAAAATATATTCTATTTATACTTTAAAACCATTCATTATTATAATTTAACCATATAATTTATCTCGATGAAAAAAGGTTTTTTTAATAAAAATTAGCGTATTTTTACTATTCATCAAAATATGAAGGTAATTATAATAATGTCAAAAATTTATCCAATGTAAATTTTTATGTCCTGATTAAAAAGAAGAAGATTATTTTTTAAAATTTAACTTATAAACAACTCAGAAATTAGATTTAATATGGGGGTTCCATTAAAAGACGACAAAACTGCATGTTTTTAAAAATACTTCTTTTATCCGAAAAATTAATTATGTTCCTATACCATGTTCTAGAATATATGTATGATGAATAATAATGTTATAAAATTCAATATGTGTTTAATACTATTCAAAACTACTAGTTCATAATAATATTATAACAATATATCGTTGTTTAGTGAAACTCAGTATTGCGTACAACACACACTGTTGAGGACGATTGCTCTTACGTGCAACACAAGCCAAGAATAGTGTTGCATACACTAAAAGATAATAGAGTGTTGCATATAGTGCAAGATAATCTTTCTGTAGCATACAACACAAGAAATCAATAAAATTAAAAATATTCTTTCTCAAAAAAATTTGTGGTGTTACATTCTACCCCTCTAAAATTGAATTTCCCCTAGAAATTCATCGGGGTTATAAATGGCTTACTACATGAAAGTTTCTTTCATATAAACAGACATCGTAAAAATAAATACTAAAACATAATTTTAAAAACTAATGTGTGAAACTTAATGGTGACCCAAATTAACTCATTTCTAGTTTTCCACATACAAGTACATATGTGAAAATATGGATATGGAAGAGAAATGTAACCATAAACTTCTAATGGAGAGCGTTAGATAACATGGCTATGAAAAAAGACAAAAATCACAAAGCCATAAATTTGCGATGATCTAAGGTACCATCTAATTCAATGTATTTGAGGGTACTTGGAAAACATTTTTGGTTTTGAAAAGCATTTCTCTAATGTTGTTACATTTTTTCATAAGGAGAAATACATACTTGATTTCAGTGAAATATCACCGTTGGTCGTTCCATGAAAAATTTACACTTCATATAATCTTTAATGAAATGATGTTGAATTTTTTATTTTTGAAGCATTAGCAGATCATGCGATAGAATGATTGGTAATTTCTTCTTTCTTTATCACAAAAAAGTTAGCACAATTATTAAATATACATAATTCCATCTATGGTGATATTAACCTTATATGATTCCGAAAATGGACATATAATTCATATATCACAACTTTTAATAAAATAAAACTAATTTCTACTAACTAGTGAATTTTTATAGTCCAATGGTAGGTGATAAAGGCTTGTCGCACTTCAGTTGTGGTTTGGATTCCCACAGCCTTTTCCGACGCGACGGGTTTTCACCCATCATGTGGGTTGTATTTTTTTCATAAACTACACCGTTATAACATTCCATAAATAATATCAAAAAATGTTCTAGAATTAAACAATAATATCTGATTTACACCTTAATCCATTCCAACCTTTAGGCTTACCCCAAATACTTCATTCCAAACTCACATTATAGAGAAAATAATTTCTAGAATGGTCATGTAACAATCATGTGAATACCATCATTTATCCCCCATATATTATAATATATATCTTGTTGGTCACATTCAAGACATTTGAATACCTTAATCATGTATTCTTGAAACATGAATTACCATAGAACCTTTGTGAAAAAAAAATCTATCAAAAGTTAACTCTTTCCACACACCAAAATTCCAAAAATTATATACACTAAAACTATGATATCACTTTGTCCATTTATTAGTCATGAGCTCATTAATACTATCAATCATATTATTTTCCCATTATCCATTCATTATTGAAATATCATCTAATTTCCAAAAATATTTCAATCACTTTTCATGGTTACCGGTACCATATAATTATTGAAAACCACAATAAACCAATACATAGATATTCAAAAATTCAATGATACTATAAATTTGACAACACAACACTATTTCAGAATTCTGTTACATAAACACATAATCATTCCACAACTTCGTTGTAATATTCAAAATCACCAATAGTGATTGCATGTGACATCCCTTTTCCTTTTCCTTAAGAGGTTGTTTTTGTCGATCATCATTGACGATTGGAATAGGGAATTGATTAGCATAATTCCCCATTTCCATGCACTTGTAGCATTGAAGTGTTGGGGGTGCATTCTCTATAGCCTTTTCTCTATTCACATATTTAGCTACCTTTTTACCATTACTTTGATACTCAGCTACTCGATGACCTTCTTTTCAACACTTAAAACATTTTCTATTCCCTTTAAGACAATCTCCACCATTATTTTTTCCACACATTGAGCATAATGAAACATTTTTCTTATTTTCACTTTATTTTTGAGATTTTTCCTTGAACTCCATCTTTCATTTATTATCAAAACCATGAGAAGGATATGTAACAATAACTTACAGTTATACCCTGATAGAAAGAATAAAAATCTCATTATATATAATGATGTTTTTTATAGCTAAGGCCTTTCAATGACTTGGTTTTCAGCCACTAAAGAATCGATCAACTTTAATTTCAGGTTGGATGATAAATCCAGATTCATACCTTGAAAGCCTTGTAAAATTTACTTCGTATATACCAATAGATTCATAATCCTTTTTCATAAGCTAATGTAACACCTTTTCCATCTTTGTTCGAAGAATATGAGTAAAGTACTTACTGAAAAATTAGTTATTGAACTCATCCCATTCCATGGATTCAATTTCATCTTGGGGAATTGTATTCTTAATCAGATTCCACCACTGGTCTGGTTTATCTTCTAAACGGTAAACAACCAGAATGAATTTTTCATGTTCTGAATAGTGAAGTTTGGAAAATATCATTTCAATGGTACTTATCCATTGTTATGAAACAAGTGGATCAGAAGACCCACTGATAGAAGGTGGATGTTGCTTCATGAAGGACTCAATAGAATGTTTTTCCCTTATCTGATCATTTGGAAGTATAGAATGATTCATATCTTGTGTAAGTATATCAATAATATTTTAAATTCCATTTCCCATAACATTTTTTTTTCAAGAGGACAATTATTTCATTACCTAGTGCATTGTTATTTAACACAGTTCCATCATGTTCCATCCATTATCTAAAACCCAAAAAAAAATTAGTGTGAGAGGAAAAAACCATACTAGGAAAACTACATAATCAGGGGGTGTACATTCAATATCTAACATCTTTGGTTTAATCCAAGGTTATTCATGATCGTTATCAAAATTCTAGGACTGTAACCTGTACTTATACTTACCTTAGGGACATCACTAGATAAACCATAGAAATATCTCTAGGGATATCACTAATGTTTTTGCATCCTAGTTTCCAATGGTTAACTAAACATTTCCTTGGATACCAACTTTAGATAGCCAAGCTTGACATACATGGAAATTACATTACTTTTGTAGAATACATAATACATAACAAAAACAGAAACCCAAGGACCATAATTGATTAGTGTCTTTGGAAACTCGGAACATAATCTTCTAATCATGGTAAAATATCTTCAACATCTCTGAATGAGATATTCCCATTTTGTTTTATTACCTAAACCCGTTCTTTATATCTTGGGGAAAATAAAACACATTAAAGGTGAACTAAAATGCTCAATAAGTGTAAGCATGGTAAAAATAAAATAGACCGTATATATTTGAACATAAAAACATGAACGTAATGTTTAGACATCAAAATCTTGTGTTGTGAAATAGATATTGACAGTACGTAAGACATAGATCATAAAGGAACCTCAATCATGACAAAATAGAATGGGAATAAAACATGTAATTGTGGAAAACTATTTAGAACATGATATGATTTCGATAGTAGCCAAGGCATTGTTTCCAAGACCATCATATTGGGAAAAGTCCATTACTAAACCGGGTTTACTTGCTGTTCCAGCCCTAAATTACTGTACCAGATGTACATGAACTTACTACCATGTTTATCTCATGAGATATAAATCTTTACCTAATGCATTGGAAGGAGATATAGGTCTCACCCATCCCATAATGAAATCATTCTTATGTTTGCCACAAAATAAACATAAATCATTCATCATAACCCAACGAATAACATGGGTTTCAGTATCATCATCCCATCATAACATAATCCATATAAAACAATAGATATAATTTCATCATAAAAAAAATAAAACCATGTAAATAATAGGAACATTATAATTGAAACATAACCATATTAAAGAATGTAATATTAGTTGGGAAAATAGTTATGTATAAACACTTGAAATGAATTATTGATGAAAATCTCTTTTCTTATCCAAAATCGTTTTCCCTTCTCCAAATGCCGTTAAATTTTAAATGAAAATATTTTTAATGAATATAATCATGAAATTTTATAGAAAAATCTTCATGGAAATATGGTTATATGAAACTGTAAAAATCTGTTCACGCCTCATATGTTAAAAAAACATTCTCCTTGTATTTTTTACCGAAAAAGTCGTAAAGTACCTCATATGGTAAAAAAATATTCCTTCCATGCCATATGGTAAAATTAAAAAAAGGCTAATTTTTTTAACATACATGGGAGAATATTAAACATTTAATGAAATCAGTTTTAGAAGACATGTACATAGATGATAAATATAACCCCATTAAATACTTACTAATTAACAAACTCGGATTGAAATGAGATTGGAAAAGTTACCCCTTACCTTAGGTCTGAATGCCTTGTATGTATCTAATCCTCCTGTATAATGATTTAAATAATGTCATTCCATTATTCTAGAATCATATTTATTTATATGATATCATATAGTGTCATATTCTTATCGTTTTATTAGAAACATTTCATTGTTACTCGTTATTTGGGTGTAAAATATTTCATGTTATTATGCGTGTTTTGTTGAATAAGTACCTATTCATTTTTTCTGGTTATAGTTATATCATTTAAATAATTGTATTGGTATAATATATATCATATTAATTCATTCAGTTTATTTATATAATCATTCTTCAATGAAGATCATGTAGAACGAATCACATGACATTGTGGAGACGGTAGGCCATACGTATGCCCGAGCGATGATATCATTGCCATGATTTTGGAATTGTATCGAAGTGTATAATGTATAATATTTCAGAATAAATATCACTTTAAAATAATCATATATATTAATTTCTTCCGTCATTATACCCATCTGAGTATGTTGGTGATGAAAAAATATATATCACACCACGGAGTGGAGATGGTATTATGTACATACGAACACCCAGTGATTTCATTTCTCATAGGATGGGTAGAAGTAAAAATAAGGTTGTTTCATATTTATAAGGACATAAAATTATATGAGTGGTACTGATGTTATTACTTCATAATGAAACAACTAAATAAGAGGATGTTGAAGAAGAAATAAATTTGAAAGAATCGGTATAAGATATTACCTCTTCCTCAAAGTTCCTCCTTTAAACATCCACTTTGGGAACTATAATTGAAATTTTAAGAATACTAGTACCTCTATAATGTTATGAGAGAGATTTAGAAGATTAATTTTTAGGGTTTGTCTGAGATTGATTGCTCAAAATGGAGTGAAGAGAAGAGGTAGGATGTTTCCTTTTATAAGAGAGAAGAGGGGATCTTTTGGAAACCTCCAAAATATTAATTTATAATAAACTCAAACCCCACATAAAAACCTCCAAAGTGACTCAAATTTTAATATGAGATAACATAGGTCTGTAATAGAATTATAAAAGTAAATTTATAAATGATTTGAGTTTATTTTAAAGATTATCACTTTGATTTATTTTTATTTAATCTATTTAATTTTATTTGTGGTAATAATATTCTAAATTGTAAATGGTTATAAATATTTAATTCTGTGTTTTTAATTGTACATAATAGGATAATATTTGACATTTTAGACCATATAAATTTCAAATTTAAATTTTAAATTTTTTTTTATTTTTTATTCAATTTAATAATATGTTGTTTTTATAAAATATCAATAGTGACAATTTTGACACTATTCACTTATTTGAATTTAAATAAAATACACAAAGAAGATAAATTCTAAAAACAGATTTAATATATTTATAAAATTCAATATTCATATATAAAATTTTTGGATCACATTAATTATTTCATATAATATTTATTTTAATTTTTTTAAAATCATTTATTTGATATTTCCCTTAATAAAATAATTACTACAACATTGTTGTATAAATATTTAATAGATATATTTGTTTCATAAAAATAAGAAATAAAATACTATTATGAAGATAAATTTATCAACATTTATTTGAATACATTTAGTCGAATTTATCTTATAAAACACCAAATTTATAAAATGTTATGTTTATTAAATTAGGAAGGTGACAACTTTGACATCATTTAAAATAAAATAATATAAATGTCATAATCTATTTTATAAGGTTTTAAATGGTCCTCAGGTAGATAGTTGGATGATAATGGTGTATATATATTCGACCAATATGTTTTGGTCAACTTTTTGGTCCTTTTTATGGGCATTAGTATTTTAATAAAAATTATATTATTGATTTTTCACTAAATAATTAATTTTTGCATTGTTAATGTATAAGCTATTAATGTAATTATATATTTCTGAAAAATTATAAATATATAACCATGAAAAAGGAAAAAAATTTAGATTTCAATTTAGTATTTATAATCTAATTTATATTCAGTATAACCTTATATTAAAAATAATTTAATTATTAATGTTTGTGTGAGACATATTTAACCTTTTTTTTAAAAAAATAAAATAAATGTCTTAATCACATACAAGTAGGTTCCAATAGATACCATCTAGACCCATCTATAATTTAGGATGAAATATATTCAACAAATTTTATTAATATAAGTGTTATTGTAATTTTATAATATTATTTTTACACATAATTACCTATGGTAAATAAAATTTACCGTAGTTACTATTCATAATGCCCAAAAAATAAAAGTATCCTTCTAAGTTAATTTGAACCTACTGATTCCAATTATAAAATCCATTTTTTAAAATTCAAAACTTAGAAGTTGCAGTAATTAATTTAAAATTAATCACGTTGTCGAAAAAAATGGGTTTTTGTTTAAAACATTGCAAAAGATTGAAATGTTTTAACCTATGAATTCAATTTAAAATTAATGATAAGGAAATAGATTATATTAAATGGTAAAAAATATATTCTATTTATACTTTAGAACCAATTAATATTTTAATTTAACCATATAATTTATCTCGACGATGAAAGCTGTTTTTAATTAAAATTTAGCGTATTTTTACAATTCATCAAAATATGAAGGTTATTAGAATAATGTAAAAAATTTATGCAATGAAAATTTTTATGTCCTTATTCAAAATAAGAAGCGTAATTTTTTAAATTGAACTTATAAACATGTTAGAAATTAGATTTAAAAAGGGTGTACCATCAAAAGGAGACAAAACTGCATTTTTTGAAAAATACATCTTTTATCTGAAAAATTAATTTTCTTCTCATCCCATGGTCTATAATATGTGTATGATGAATAATAAGGTTATAAAATTAAATTTGTTTGAATAATATTAAAAAAACTAGGTCATAATAATATTATCACAATATTTCATTGTTTTGTGAAACTTGGTATTGCGTACAACACACACTATTGAGGAAGGTCGCTATTGCGTGTAACACAATCCCAGAATAGTGTTGCGTATACTACAAGCTAATTAAGTGTTGCGTAAAGGGAAATCTAATATTGGTGTATCGTACAACACAACACATAAATAAAATTAAAAAGATTCTTTCTCAATAAATTTTTGGGGTGTTACATTATGTATTTATTTATTGTATTTAATATTTCATTGTAAATTTCTTCTTTTAGGATATGTTTTACAAGATGTCATTATTTATATAATTTTTTTTTATTTTATGTTTTTTATTCATTTAGATACCTGGAATATTCACTATTTTTTGTGGTGTACATATTACTATATTAAAAAAAACTAATACATTTCCTGAAATTAATGGGATTTACACATCTAATTCATATTTTCAATTCTATGTTATTTCTATTTCAAATGATTATATGTCATAATGGTGTGATCATAAATCCACTTCTTTTATAAATAAATAATAATTCAACTCGAACTATAGTTTTAAATTTATTTATTATATCCTATGATTAAATTTTGATTAGTTTTATCCTTCGATTATTGAAAAATACATTATAGTAGAGAAAAAATTATTTGATGGATTTATTTCTATATAAAAATTGGTGATATTAAAAATCATTCACTTCCTCTCCAAAAAAGCTCATTTTCGTTCATATCATTGTTCACTTTTTTCCTTTAATGTTATATTTTATTATTTTTATATCCAAATATATATATTACAATGTGTGATATTTAAATTTCTATTTTACTCATCTCAAATGAAACATTTATAATTATCTTTATTATTTGGGTTTCAATAAATGTATTTTTAATTATAATAAGGGGGTTCCTTTCCATATTAAATAATTTATTTTCCACTCCATATTTAATAGAGTTATCCTTTATGAATTTTCCAAAATATTTTATCAAATGTTACTATTTTTTTCAAAATATTTTTTTCAACTTCTTATAAATTAGTTTTAATATAGATATATACTATCATATATTATGAAAATGGTAAATTTATATCTAAATATTCATTTACAGATTCAAATATATTTTTCTTCTTTATATAAAGAGTATTTATTTAAATGCTAATTTATTTTCATTAATTTCTGGAAAAATTAAATTAACATGTTCTATTTTGGTGGATTAAACAGATGTCATAAAAAAATCCAATTTTTATCCCATGTTATGTGGTACCATATAGAGTTTTATTCATCTAAAATTGTATTTCAATTCAATTTCCCAATCCTTATATACTTCAAGGTTTTACTAGGTATATGGTCTTATTTTACAACAATCTTTCTTTCTTTTAATGAATTAAGAAATTTCATCTGGATGTTTTCTTGAATCCACACTCTTTTAAAATAGTAAATTAATGATTTTTCCAATATGTAAATTTCATGAAAAAAATTATGAATGGATGTTTTAATGCATTGGTTAGGGATCTATATTTTCCTCCCATTTATTGGTAGTCATATTATATATCAAAGGGTCAATAATTATACATATAATGAATACTAATCCCTAGACTATAGATTAGTTGTTCATCCAAGCCTTAAAGGGTAAACATGTCATTATCCATAGTCCAAGCTGGTTTCAAGTGTTGTTATCATAATACCATGTGTCAATATATGTTTCTATGAAAATAAATTAAGGGTATATTGTTTTTAGGCGACCCCATGATGGTACATAGGTTCTTAGAGTAGGGACACAATGTTATGAGATAAATATTGCATTTTATGCCACATTATGTTATGATTTCTATTCATTTTATAATGAAACATTTATATTTTATATGATTTGACTATTATAGATCGGTGGATGTTAATTATATCATGTTTAAAACTCCAATGACTATGTTTCTGATAAATAAATGGAGACTGTAGTTTATTCTATTATCTATTTGGGACAAATATTATTATTCTTTATTCTTTTTAATAATGTATTTCTAACATTGTAATATTCTTTTATATTCCGTTATTATAACCCTTGGTGAGACATTAGTGAGTACTCTTATTACATAGAATTTGGGCTCACCCTTTTCATGTATTTATATTCCTTTTTTATAAAGATGATGAAAACATATCATATTTCTATAAGGGAGTCGAGTATGGTATGATTGTGGAGAGATATATAATTATATTTTAAAATAAGTCTCTTATATAATTGATATTTTACGATACTAAACCATTATGTACTTGTATTTTGATATTATTTGTCTGATTTAATTTTCCACATATGGAATTTATGTAAATTAATGACCTATTTTGTATGAGTAACGCTAGTCAGTATCAAGTCTAGTTGTGAATGATGTGTTTTTTGAACTAGATTATTGTGATCAAGTATTGGATGAATAAACTAGACTCTAATATATATATATTACACTAGTTATGTATCAAAATAAAAAGTACACAATTATATCTCTAGGGTTATACAGAAACTAATTTGGAAACACAATGATATATTATATATCCCAATAACTGGTATAATATTTGTGCAGAAAGAAAATACATTCCAATTTTACATTGAATTAAACCATGTGGTAAAAAATATATTTTAATGAATAATATTCAAAAAATACCAGAATAATAATATTCTTTGGATGTATTCATTCACACAAATTTTGGAATTCATTGATAATTTAATTTCTAATAACATTGGCAATGAATGGGGAATCATTGAAAATATATGGAATATTATGTATTTTCTAGAACCATATTCAAATAATAAATTAAATTCTTGTATAGGGATATTAATTTTTCCTTAATCCACATCATTTTCATGATCATATTAGGTAATATCCGTTATATAAACTCATTCTTAAATCATTGATTTTGGTGGCTACTAACATGATTTTTTCTCAATGACCCATTAGTTGATGCCTGTATTTTCAAAATACCCAAAACATCAAAAATTAAATGATTAAATGATTATTTTATTATTTAGTGGAACATTATTTAATTCCATTTTGTAAATATATTTGTTCATAAATCATTGAAGATAATTTTATTTACGACCTATTTTTCTATCCATTAAATCTTTCTCCAACAAAATTGAGGCAATTTGAAATCTGTTTCTTAGAATATTGAATTATTGTGGGTTGTTTCACAATCCTTCCTCAATGAGATTTAACATTTAAACATCCCTAAACATTATTTTCCTATTATTATTAAAAACTCAATATTATGATGAGAGTATCCATTAACAATTTACACTATAAGAGGGAAATAAGAAACACCATTATAAATAGAAATATATCTTATTGGTAGTTATTTTAAGTGGATTGGTTTGGGTCCACTAAATAAATAATAAATTCTATTTTTAGGATTGATTATAAAACTAGCTATGTACATTCCTTATAACATGAATATTAATTATTTATAACTATTATATATTCTCTATCTTTTTGGATAAATTAATTCTTACTCTAATTATATGTTACGATTTTTTTGGGGAAAAAATTCATTAATTTTTAAAAGTACTAATTTACCATAGAGAAAATTTCTTCTATTTTACCCTAGATCATATAAATTTTAATTATTGGTCAACATTAGCGTTCATATGAAAAACATAAAATTTATCATTTATTCTCTATGAATTGATGAACGTAAAGTAAAAACTCCATTTCTTAAATATTTACATTATATTCATGGGAGTGGAGGATCAAAAAAATGGTGGTGGTAATTTTAAAATAATCGAATCAAATTTATATTGAATGTTTTTTAGTTTATTTTTGAATTTATGTCATACAAGATATTATGTGAGACCAGATATAGTTGGGTAATAATTATGATGAAATTGTTTTTAGCTTCAATCATATTCTTTTATAAATTTATATTATCAAAAAAATCTACTACACATATTTCCAACCATTAAAAAATACCAAAATGGTTAACATGATCAAAAATAACATCTTTATAAAATATTACTGTATAATTAAATTAATATAAAAAATAATTCCTAATTTTTTATATCCCTTGATATTTACATTTCATATTGTGACACTTTTTATTCAAAAATTGTCTCATTTTTTTCTTAACTAAATATCCATATAACTAAACCAAAAACAATACCAAATAATAATAATAAAACATATTGTATATATATATTACTAAAAAAATTCATAAGTAAACTACATAACTGATGATTAAATAAATATTTAAGAACCAAATGTTTAAATATATTTTAATATCATATTGATATGAAAATTATTTCAAAATAATGAGTATATATTATGAAATGTATTGTTCATTCATTTTACCATATACCAATTACAACATAAAATATGATGGGGAAAATGTAAACAATGGAAATGGTGAGAAAAAAATATAGTAATGGGTAAAATATTGCTACTCAAATAGTATTTTTCAATAAATCCCAAATATTTGAGAAAAAATGATAAACTACGAAATAAATTTTTTATTGGAGTCAAGTTGTAAAATATTAATAGTTGATCATAAATCATTATATAACAGTAATTTATCATTTTATAGATTGATATAATAGTAAAAGTATTTTACCTAAAACACAACACATAACATGGAACATTTATGTGGAATCTTATAAATTTAATTGAAAAATATGTTTAAAAAATTGTTAGATGGTAAATCTAAAAGTAAAACAAAAAAATTATTTCTATGTTATTTACTAAGAAAATCAAAATTTATAGGAATCAATATAGCATAATCTAGTAGAATATAATTCCCACTCTTATCCCATTATATAACATCTAAGGAAATATATTAATTGTTACTTGCATTATAATGATATATAATATTTCTCATATCTTTTACACAATGATTAAGTGATACTTATATATTCTATATGAAATGAGTAATACATCCATTAAAATAAATGACTAAATAATCTGGAAAATTTAAATGGGTTAAAATGGTTTTTAAATGTTATAAATTATTATTTAAATCAAATATTTGATCAGATGACACTAAAATTAAGTCAACAAAAACAAAATTATAATAAGTAAATTTAGATGGGGAAAAATTATATATGATAGTAATATATAGTGGATTATGTATAAAATGGGATCAGTAAATGTGAAATCAATATAATAGATTCAATATTTTTTCAAAACATTATTGTAAAAATAGTTATATAAGTTTCATAAAAAATTATTTTCAAATGTATCTATAATTAAACACTCACACCATAATATTCTATACATTAGGCCTCTCACTCAGGGTTTGGTTTTTACTAGATATGGGTTAGTCCTCCCTTGGATAATTAATTTTTATGGATGACGTATATACAACTACTAATATAGGTATTATTTGTTATCCAACATAATAAATGTGGATTCACAATGCTCAAATCCATACCCTAAAAGATATTAAATTATATGCTTGGACATCAGACATGTACTATATATGATAATAATTGTAACAGACCACATGTACCATAATATGTTCTTCTTTGGTACTCTCCCATATGATGGTTGTTTTCTATGTTTACATAACTTGAATCCCATTAAAAAAATTATTGTTTGTTTCTCCAAACATGATGGTTAATCCCTAATTAGAAATTTTAGGGAATTTATAACCCATAGAAGCGTTTTTGTTAGAACATATTCTATAACAATAATTTTAAAATGGGATGAATTTAATATTTCAAGGGAGAGAAAACCCATTTTGGAGAGGCCAAATGGGGACAATATTTTTTGTGGGTGGTTTGTAACTATAATTATTAGATATTTATGATATCAAATTTCCTAAAAATAATGTTGTGGTGGGATGATGTAGGGTGGCCAATTGGGTGAACTCACATTGTTGATTTTGGAGAAGGAGGAACCCTTATGTATGTATGTCTGTATAACCCAGTAACAAAAATGTGTTTTTAGGCTAGAACCATATCCTATGAATAATAAAACATTAATTGAGCATCCTAATTAGCACACCACAATAGTGAGGGTTTTCTAATACACTTACAAAAATAATTTTACATTTATTTTTTGTATAATAAAAAATCCTTGTAATGAAAAACGTGAATATAAATTAATATAGCATAGAAAAACTATTTTTGAACTATAATAAGTAAAACATATTCTAATAAGATATTTTTAATCATAAATAAAATATTTAATATGAACCATATCAATGAATGAGATGTATAATTTTTATTATGTATATAAATAACGAATCATATGATATTTATAAAAAATAAATCTTTAAATCTTTTTTTTATAAAATAAAAATAATAACAATGAATATCGACATGGAATAAAAATATCCAAAAAATAAGGACTAAATTATCCTTTAAAGTGTCATTATTTTTTGTTTTATGAATCACTCACATTGGAAATTATGTGATCTGATTATATTTAAACTAGAAAATTAAAAAAAAATTACATAGTCAATTGGTAATGTATATAAAATATAGAAAAATATATATAATGAAAATTTAATATATCTTATTAAATGTAAATAGAGTAAAAAACCCATTAATTTACATTAAACAACCTCGATTTTTCTTTAACATCATGTATAATTAATTTACTTTATTGTTAACATATTTTATGAATTTACGAATAATTTTCAAATTTATAAAATTCATTTATACTTTTCATTACAATTTTGTTAAGAATTCATTGTTAATAATAAACACATTGCGTCAATTATTCATTTTTTCACACTTTTTCAAGTATAGTAACAAAAATCCTTTCACAATGATATTGTATTTATACCCCTTTAATTTTCTTGAAAATTATTTAATTATTTTTCCTGATGTTATGAAGTCATGTGATTATTTTTGGGATGAATCAATTAAATTAATTTGGTAAAATTTTATAATTCATTCATATCAGATTGTTAGATATATAAGGAATTATTGTTTTATTTTGAATAATTTTTTTAAAGAAAAATGTAAACAATTTTATTTAAAACAATAAATTTTAATTAGTATTTAACAATTAATTCATCTAGGGTTGATAGATTTATATGATATATCATTTTAAGGGTTGATAAATTTAATTATATCATTATATTTTGTAATAACCAAAGCATTCTTTTTTCACCAATAACAAATACAATATTTATTTCTGATTTAATAATCATCCATTATTATCGTATCATACTATCATTCATATAGGTGGTTAAGCATACCTAAATAAGAACATTTTATAAAGAAAAATATATTAATTTATTTGTGAAACATAAAATTTAATAAAAAATAATCATCTAAATTATATTTCATATTGTATTAAAATAAAACTAAAGAGTATCTATATGATAAAGGAATGTAAAATGAATATGGAAATGAAAATACATAAAATAAAGAGTGTAATCTCTCCTTAAATACCATCATCGAAATAATGTTTTTTGGTCTCTATGTAAAAAAATCCATTAAAATGTAAGACACTCAATATATAGTATAAATGTAGGCATATATTATTGAGAATGTTAAATCATATATTTGAATCTAAATGGGTGGAAGAAGGTCTATTTTATTTTTGGTTTTTAGTTTCATTCATTAAAACACATATTTATTAAGATCTATGGAATATAAATTTTATTGAATGATACAAAAAATGGAAAAAAGATTATTATAGGACATTATTTCCCTCATACAAATTTATAGGTATATGTTTTTGTGATATATTATCACAATACATTTTATGTTTACAATTTTACTCATTTCCCCTTGATTATAAAAACACCCTTTTCTTACCACATTAATTTAATCGATTTTCTGACTTGACTCAACATACCAGGTCTATCGTAGTAGAGGATAGGTGAGTGTGCCACCCTATGTCTATCACCATTATTCCAGTGGTTGGTATCTTGCACTATATAATAATATCACACATTTGGGAGGCCTTATCAGAATAAATTTTTACACATGCACATATATATATAAAAACACATTAGAGTAATGAGTAAATTAAAACAAATAGAATAATACTTTCATGAAAAATATATAACATCCCACAATAGAATGCAAATATATGTAATCAATGTATTGAAAGAAAAATATAGTAATAACAATCTAAATGTATGTCTAACCAAGCCATAAATGAAAATATTTTCTCAATATTGAACCTTTAGTCTAAAATATTACCGTTAACCGAAAAACAAAACAGATTTTTACATAACCTACCCTTATTCCACCTTGATCTACATAGAACAAAATTATGTTTTAATAAGATACAACCCATGAATATATAGTAGATGTATGAGTGAGTATAAACATACCAAGTAGGACACCCCAAATTCAAAATGACATAATGAACCAAAAGAATATCAAGTATAATAAATAAACAGTATGATGAATAAAAGAGATCCAATTTTTAAGGGAATTATACATGTTTTTTAGTAATATCAAAGTATAAAGAACTATTAAAATGATCCAAATTCTACACAAGATATCACAATAAATACTATTTAAGGATAGGTTTGATATATCTTATGATATTACCACAGGAACGACATGCCAATTTAGACGACACATTGATGAGAGTATCTAACTCATAGATAGAAGATGTGACACTTGTTGTAGGGGGGTACATGATTTCATCACATTTCAACTAATATATATGGTTATTTCTAAGGAAATACATGGATACTTGATTTTATATGTACCTTACCTTATGAGTAGATCACACTTCTTGTTTATAGGTGTTGGGTTAATAAACCCTACCTATGATGAAAACTAATAATGTATTGTGAAATGTCACCTCACTTGTGTATAATTGAACTTTGCAATGAAATACTAATAGATTATGGAACAATGATCCAATATATCTTGTTGTGATACCTGGCCTTATCCAAGGGGTTTTAAGGATCTAATACCACAACGTATATAAGCCCTTACTCAGAAATATTCCCTCAACAATACTATTCTGAGTGAAATGATAGTACAAAATGTGTCCAATTAGAACATACAGTGTTACTGTAACACAAAAAAATAGTTTAAATTAATAATAGGGCACATTTTTTTCACAACACACAAAACCATACATCATAAAAATTTGATATATTATAAAATATTTTTATAAAAAAAAATCATCATCCTTGTTTTAATTATATTTTTTAATTCACTTGAATTATTGTATATAACATAACATTTTTCAAATAATTTTATTCTACTATGCATGAAATATGTTCTACATAATGTTAAGTATATTTTTACACTTACGTAGTGTTTATTGTGAACTTCCATATGGTTAATTCATCATTTACACAAGTTATGTAGGTGTAGGGTGGGGTTTCAATAAGCTAAAAAGAGTTAGCTCATTATTTAATAATGTTATTTAAATGTTACCCATATTTATATAGGTAACATAATGGACATTATTGAGTTGTGTAAAGGATATTTTTTATTCAAATTTGTTGTATAAGGATAATTCATAGTACCCAGGTAAAATGTAAGGGTGCCTCTATCGTTCGATAAGGTTGTACTATGAGTTCGACAAGCTGTAAAAGGGTATTTAACCACTACATAAGGATAAATTTCATTTTTATAAAGGATATTGATGAATTCAATTCTTTCATAATGTTAGTATCTATGATATGAATAGGTATATTGTGATTCATAAAGGCAACACAAGGGTCACCCATTGATTCCCTGCATGTGAAATGTATATTAGATTTGATTGATAGTAATATCATAGATGCTTCTATTACATAATGTTAGTGATGAGTTTTAAAACTATACATAATGGGACATATATACCTATATAAGAAACCTATGATTTACATATGATTAAATCTATTATACCCAAAAGAAGTACCCTTTTAAGGGGAAAATTAAATTTATCTCCCATTTTCATTTATCTTTCACAGTTCACTCTTTCATCACATTCCATCCACTTTGGTTATTTTAAATAAAATTAATTGATACTTTAAACTCATTTAGTGGTCTTAAATCACATTATGTTGGATTTTAAACCCACCCAAATCATGATTTGTCTAAATATAAATTAAATCAACAATTCAATTTTTTGGTATAATGTTGTGAACCTATATATGGTTTTTCTATTTGAAATCAGAAGAAAATATATTTAATAATTTTTTTATTATTTTCATTCAAGATATTACATGACTTATATTTTCAAATATATATATATATAGATTTATTTAATCAATATGTGATCTTATTATATGTTTTAGGTATGGATGAACCCTCGCACTATCCCCGCTATTCTGGGGTGTATTGTTCGAGGGAATAATTTACATGTATTCTTACTATTTTCCAATTATAAAATTATATTTTATGACATTAATAGGGATAATTTATTGATGATTTCAAGAATTACTGTAATACTGAAATTATAAATTGATTATAAATAATATATTTCATGCTTAACTAGAACGAATTTAGAAAGATAGTGTATAATCACTTCTGGAATTATAATTATTCATGAAGAGAAAATCTGTAAGGAATATGATTTTATATAAATATAATATTTTGATATCATTCTATAGAGATAAATTCTATTGGATGTGGTGTTTTTTGTGTATAAAATATCTGGAATTATTTCTTTGAAAACATTGTGATCAGTTTGATTTGAAGAATACCTAAATGGGATTTAGATATTTTTCCAAAAAAATGTGTGATATTTTATTAAAAAGTCATGAATTATGAATCTCTTGATCATAGTTAAATTTTTTTAGTGGTTATTGGAATGTTTTTTGGCATGTGTTCGTAGCCCTCAGAAACCTATGTTTTGTTCATGAATGAATAAGGTGTGGGTGTGTATAGTATTGGAATGTGTTTATGTTTATTTCATATGAATTATTTTAACAATGATATTGATTTACATGTAATGGAATTTGAACAATTATTTGAATCTTATATCATATGCATTGTTATTATATATTCAAAACCTGGTAAAGTGTCTTGACCCCACATGGAATATCCATTAATAGGGATATGTGAGTTATTGGTCTCTATATATGTGGACTACACCAACTGGAGGGATGTTTCATGTTATCCCAAATATCATTTGGGAGGTATATTATAGAAATTGTTTTCCATGTAGATGGAATATCATAGACATTGTGATATCTCACATGATTTTCAGATATACTCTGATTGAAATGCGTTGGTGAGATGACTGATGCTACATCAATCATTGTGATAAAGCATATAGAGCGATGTTTCCTCCAATATGGTGATAAATCATGTAAATAAAGTCTCTCTGGGACATACATATACTTTTTTACTTATCCTGTATATTTTTGATTACATATGTACCCTTATTTACAATTTTATAATGCATCATATTCACTAATGTAAAGGTACAGTTTGGGTATCCAACTGAGTCTTATACTCAATTCCTTCTTGGGGAAATTTATTGTGCATATATATATCATGACTAGGGATCAAGTGGTGGGAATGTGAATTATGATGGATAATTAGTAGTTGTACAATGAGTATATATATGTTGATTGGTTTATTTGAGTTAGTAGTGTGCTTATGAATTTATTTACTACATTTACCTTGCATATTGGATCATTTTTTTGTTTTTTATATTTATAAGGCCACATTTTTACTATTAGGGTTGGTTTTATTATGTATTTTTTTCACAATTAGTTTCATGATTATCAATTACCTAATTTTTTATTTGTTATTAAATCAATTATTTGTCATATGACATGATATTGAGGTTATAGTATTTTCATTGATGAAATTATACACTTAATTCTAGTCAATAACCTCTTTCATATTTTGGTGTGAATATGGAGTCAAATGGCACTCTTATTTAGACTAGGTGGTTGGGGATGGGGTGTTAATTATTTTTTATAACATCTCATTCACTATATTGTTTCTTCTATATACATTTATTTAAAATATGATATACATGGGATATGAGGGGTGGGCCTTAGGTAGGTGAACTATGTTAGTGTCTGTTCAGTTCAAAATTGTGGACCTCTATGTGTCCACAAGCATGGAAATTTATTATTTTATTGATTAATGTAACCAATTATTAAATCTACTATACATGATGAAGATTATATTGATATGATTATTCATGGTATTTATTGTTCATTATTTCATAATTTTGGGAACATAATTTCACATTCATTGTATACATGATGCTTTCATTAGTGTCAGGACCTATCTCCCAGGGCTCGTGCTGTGACTACCCCATGCTCTACTTCCTTAGGCCAGGGGCTGGCGACTAGCATGGAAAAACATAATCCCTAAAATTGGGAAGGAATTTCCTTTATAACTTATAATCACATGCAACCAAGCACACAACAAGATACGAATACATGTAAATTGAATAGTAAAGAGTGTGAGTACAATAAGTAAATGGGGCCTAAAGACATGCCCAACAGGAAAGTACAAGAAACTGACAGTAGAAATAACTGGAGTAAAAAGGAAGACAACTGTTGGGATATCCTCTGAGGTTCCTACATGAAGGGTAGGTACATATAATCTCCTCATAATTCCATGTCCGTCCATCTCCTCCGTGTATCGACTCATCGTAAGGTCCTCCTCTGGGAACCATCCAGTCCTGGTACCCTCAGTCTCGATCAACATTGTCTGCCGTCTGCAAAAAACACAACAAGATGATGGCATAACCCGTGAATGTGTGAGTATATATATACTAAGTAGGGACCCTTAAACCCTCAATGACTCAAAAAATCCCCAACGAATAAACATCAATGCATGAAGTCAATTGTCGACCCTACTTAGGTATATGCACGTACATATACCTAAGTTATCAAGTATACCCATCCCAATCATGAGGAAACATAGGGCCCATCCCAAAAGTCCAAATCTCAAATGTTCTAAAATGGAAGAAAAAACAAAAAGGCATGTACCACATAGGTACACCACATAGAAGAATACCACCAAGGTATTACAACGAAGGAGAGTACCACACAGGTAAAAAATCATCTCACATCCAGTATAACATATGTACAGTAGTAGATGTAACACCCCGAGATTTTATGAGAAATATTCTTCTTAATTTCATTTATTTCTTGTGTTGTACGCTACACCAAAAATTATAATTCACTATACGAAACACTGTATCAGCTTGTATTATACGCAAACACTATTATTGGATTATGTTGCACTGTAAAGACCCGTAAAATTGAAGGAAATTTTTTTCTTAATTTTCTTTGAAAATTTTCAAGAACGCAGTTTCTGACGGCACCTAATTCAGAGGCCCGGTGTTCCCGGAATCATTTTCCAATGTTTAGCTCGGGTACGTTCAGTGAACAAACGAGCGGGGTTTTCTAACTTTTGAAACGGTGCTCGGAATCAAATTCTGAGCACACCAATGGAAGCGCAGCGCTGGTATTTGATTAGAAACGTCTTTTCCAGAGTTGGGTTTTCTAGAGTGTGGTTTTTAATTTTTTTGGGGTTAAGTTAAGAGATAAAATAAATGTGGTGTGACATATTATTTTATTTCACTTAAAGCCACTTAACCTAAGTTAAGCATATAAGGTATAACCCACAATATCCTACCCACTTGGTAGGATATTTGTGAGGTGGGCCTCGCACGAGCCCCACCGTTTCTTCCCTCCTAAGTAACGCACCCGCAACCCGTCATTTTAATGAATGTCAAACCTTACGTTTTTCTGGTTAAGAAACGCCCCATTAAATTGGGCAGTTAAATCATTACAATTAATTCATTGAATAAATGTTCATTTATTATCTTTTGAATTTCAAATTATTAAGTTGATAATAAAATAAGAGGACTTATTTTATTATGGATGGGGGTTTGTGGTGTGTTAAAGCCTTGGGAGAAAAAGAGAGGATTCTTTGTCTTTGTGTTGTTTTAAAGCCTTGGGAGAAAAAGAGAGGATTCTTCATTCTTCGATGAAGAATGTGAAAAACGCGCCATCGCCAAAGAAGAATTACAACCTCCGAACGCGGACAACGGCGAGAGACGCCTTCCTATGAGATCACCTAACGCCAACGGTGATCCTCTTCTTCTGCGGCGATCCTCTTCTTCCGCGATGACCCTCTTCTTCCTCGATGGTTAATTTTACGACGAACATTCATTCGACGACAACGTTGATGTAGGGATTTATTTTTCTTGTGTTTACTTCCGTCGGTATTCCCCTTTCAATTGAACCGCCTGTTATCTCATTAACGGGAGGAGGTCGGACCGCACGAACACGGCCGACACTCCTCTCCACTTTTTTTAGTTGTTGATATCGATTCGTCGAGCAAGGCGACGCGGTGCCAAAGCAGTGTGAATTTTTTTGTAAAAGGATGAGCGGAGAAGCGCGACACCATCGCACTGTGCCGTTGGAAACAATAAATCCACGGCGCTATCGCGCCGCGCCGTAGAAGATGAAGAAAAGACGCTGCGCCGGAGGACCTCCGAGGCACCGCGGCCGGAGTGGGGATGCCGCGAAGGGGAGTGGCACCGTCGCGCCACACTGGACGGATGAAGGTCGCGGCCGGTTCTGGGCCGCGTCGGAGCAGGGGAATCGGCGGCCGGTTTCGGGACACCGGCGTCAGAGCAGGGGGGACCGGCTTGCCGGTCCCGGGTGGTAGAAGACGGCCCGCCGGAGCGGGCTGGCCGGACCAGGAAAAGCCGAGGGTTACAAATCCCCGGCCAACTAGATGAGAAACCCCATTAAGGGGTCGCGGTTTCCATCACACGGGGGCAGCACCCCCACCCAGTAACGGCTCGGCCATTCGGCCGAGTCCCGGGCCAGTGTGCACAAAACCAACCGGGCCTGAACCCCTTAATACAGGACCTCCTTCAGTCCGTTTCCCATAACATGAGGTACGGACCTCCGATCGACGCACTGTCAGGTGACATACGATCCATGGATCGAGATGGTCATTTTTGTATATAGCGCTCAAAGTTTCGGAGGATATCGGGTTCGGCAAGGTTGGTTCGTAAAAAAAACCAACCGGGACCTCGGAGCGGAAACACCCATAACTTGAGCTTCGGACGTCCGATTGACGTGCCGTTGACATTGATGGATTCCTTTTAGTGAGACGGATCTTTTGGATTACTCCGCTCGAGGTTCGGATGAAGTTGGAGTACGTTCGTGTGGGTTTTGACTTAAAAACCAACCGGGCCCCTGGGATGAAAAGACCAATAACTATCAGACCGGGCGTCCGATTGACGCGCCATCTGCGACGTTGAGATCCTGTTGACGATATGAAACTTTTGGATACATCAACTCTGGACTATGTGTCAGTTGATGTATCAGTCTCTCGGCTCGTGGAGCGGACCCTCCCGAACGAGCTTACTATGTGCGGGAACCCTAGAGCTGGCTGCGACTGTGACTACGACGACGACTGTACAGAGATCCTCAGTGGATTCGACGACAATGACTACAACACTCAGCGATCCTATATGGATCAGTGCTACCGTTCCTGTGTGGGTCTGATCCTGTGTGGGTCAGCGCTCAGCGATCATGTGTGGGCCAGCGCTTACAGATCCTGTGTGGGTCTGATCTTGTGTGGGTCTTTGTGGGGGTTAGTTACCTATCGATCCTTTGTGCGTCAGATCCTTTGTGGGTCATTGCGGGGGTTAGTTACCTATCGATCCTTTATGGGTCAGATCCTTTTTGGGTCTTTGCGGGGGTTAGTTACCTATCGATCCTTTATGGGTCAGATCCTTTGTGGGTCATTGCGGGGGTTAGTACCTATCGATCCTTTGTGGGTCCGACTGCTTAGATGAATCAGTGGCGATATATGATCATCTCTATCGTCATACGAAGAAGTATACCTGTGTGAGCTGAATCCTGTTTTGTCTTCCTATGTTGATTGTGTTGTGCTATCCTGTGTGGATTTACGTTTTTCTTTCCATTGTGGACTGGGTTGTACTTGGGCTCGGAGGTTGGAGCGAGCTAGAATTGATGACTTTGGTATATGTATGGGCATATACCTAAGCAGTGTCAGATGTTACATCGTGATTGAATCTTTCCTTTGTGGATTATCCTTTATGGATTCTAGGAGACCTTCGGGGGTCTCGGGGTCCCTACTGAGTATCTTATACTCACCCCTTCATAGGCTATGCCCACAGTACGTTGTGTTGGTTACAGACAACGGACAACACTGATCGTGGTTGTGGCTTGCGGAGCAGGATGGTACCTGGAGGTGGACCACTGGGAGGGACGTACTCGGAATAGACAGCTGGACCCTAGGAGTCGTGGAGGCCATCTGTACTCACCCTTCAGGTGCGACTTCCAGTGGACGGCTCGACATTTCTCCTTTACCTTCAGTTGCTGTTTTTTCCATTCCACTTGTACTTTACTTTTAGTTTGGGTTTGTATACTAGCCCACTTACTTTTCCTCACTTACTGTTGTACCCAGTTTTTAATTAGTGTTTACTTCTACTTCTTTCTTGCTCGGTGGTGTTTGTTAACATTACAAAGGAAATGAATTCCCTTTTTACGAGGAATTACACCTTAGTGCTAGTCTCCAACCCATGGCCTATGGAAGGCGGGCTTGGGGTAGTCACGGCACGGGCCCCGAGGACGGGTCGTGACAAATTGGTGTCATAGGAGTTCGTTTCTACCGCAGAAGTTTAGACTCTGATCTTTTTCTATGTGACGCAATAGTGTTAAGTGTATTGGGTGTGGTTATCAGTCTAGGGATTCCAGTGTTGGTGCGTCAGCTGACGTATCCGTACACCAGGTCCCTGACTTCTGATTTTCGACATAATGCATGAAAACATTGATTGCATGTGTGATTCACGTTTTCTTTGTGATTTCTTTGTGTCATCTCACCAGGTATATTGTTCTGACCATGGAACACCTGTTTCCTTTTTAGGATGGCCCCATGACGGCAGCCATTTAGGGTTCCAATATTTGAGCGTGATGAAAGCCCACCGAGTGACGAGGCCTTGGTACAAGGCCATTTGACAGCTGAGGCACCGGAGGTACCATTACCCGCCGAGCCACCGATTCTTCCAGCCCCAGCCGCTGACGATGCATGTCGCCTTAGTGCACTGCACGAGTTCCAGCACCAGCGACCGCCCAGGTTCCGCAGGGAGATGGCCCCCCAGGAAGCCGAGGATTGGCTGGAGGCAGTGGTACGAGTTTTCTGGTTACTGAGGACACCAGTAGACCTCATGGTGATCCTCGCAGCGAGCCTACTACACGCGACAGCGGGTCGATGGTGGAGCTTGATTCTCTAGGTGCACGATGATGCATCTCTTCTCTAGAAATAATTTTAGAGGCTTTTCTGCTCAGAGTTCATCCCAGCCACCCTCCATGCAGTGCGCATCCAGGAGCTTCTTCAGCTACGGCAGGGCAGCTTTGCGGTTGCCCAGTACTCGGCAAGATTTACCGATCTGTCGTGATACTCGACAGACATGGTACGGGACCCATTCTTCTAGGCCCGGACACTTGAGTAGGGTTTTAGACATGAGATCAGGGCATCGCTGATCTCCCTCATCATTCTGACCCAGGCAGGAGTACTGGAGCGTGCCTTTGTGATCGAGAGCTTTCTTGGTGGGCCTTCTTTAGCAGCGAGACCTAACGCGGGGCGGCACGTATCAGAGTCTTCTGCAGTAGGTAGTCGACGAATGACTCAAGGGTCCAAGCAGACCAGAACCTCAGGAAGATGCCCTCAGGACATTGGCTCAGCAGTGCGGGCCACACAGCATGGTTCCAGTCTTTCGAGAGGGTAGCAGTGCTACACGTGCGGCGGGCAGGGCCACATGGATCGTGATTGCTCGACCCGCCATACCGAGGAGTCGCAGACGGTTGAGGGGCCACTCAGGTAGAGGCATACGGTCGACCATGGCGGTTCGTAGGAAGCAGAAAGATGAGGTAGAGGAGCTGGCTGAGTAGCAGGGGGTGGGCGACGCATTGAGACTCTACCACCACCACCACTAGGAGGTCCACCCCGACCACAGGGAGCTGGCGGGCAGAGATAGGCACAGCTCCAGGCAGCGGAGGCCTACAACCACGGCGTGCCCGAGATGATTCGATGACTTATTTATGTCTATTCCACCCTTTCGGTAGTTCTTATAGACACAAGATCGAGTAACTCTTTCATAGCTGCTTCCCTTGTTCGGAGCTCGGAGATTCCGACAGAGCCGTTGGCTCGATCCTTACGGCTAAAGACTTCTACGGGAACAGACTCGACAATTACGCACTAGTTCCGGCAGTGTGAGCAAACTCTAGGAGGTGAGATCTTCAGATGGGATCTTCTTGTAGCAGCATCGAGGCCTTACGATGTCATATTGGGCATGGATTGGTTATCTATAGTCCATGCACATATTTATTGTATTAGGCACAAGGTGTGATGTGTACGCACCGACGGGAGCAGGTTCACCTTCACCAGCGAGAAGGGAGCCTTCGAAGCACATGATGGACTTTCGCAGAGGAGAGGACATCCCATCACTCATCAGTTGGCTAGCCTCATCATAGGAACAGTTGATGTATGGAGTCCTAGTTTTCCTACAGTGGTTGATCAGTATGCGGACGTCTTTTCCGATGACGTTCCAGGACTACCTCCTCATAGAGAGGTAGAATGTTATATTGATCTGTACCCCGGGACAACCCCGATATCCACTCCAGCATATCAGATGGATCCCTCCATGCTTCGAGAGCTATGGGTATAGTTGGAGGACTTGCAGGGCAAGGGTTTCATCCGACCCAGTGTTTCACCCTGGGCATCCCTGATATTGTTCGCCAAGAAGGCGGATGGGAGCTTGCGACTTTGTGTCGACTATCATCGCATGAACCAGGTGAATTTGAGGAACAAGTATCTGCTACCAAGGATAGATGACCACTTAGACCAGTTCATGGGAGCACGATGGTTCTCAAAGATAGACCTCAGGTCAGGCTATCATCAGCTCAGAGTTCGGGACGAGGACGTGCAGAAGACGAGCTTCAGATATCGGTATGGCAACTATGAGTTCTTGGTTATGCCATTCGGAATAACCAATGCTCTAGCAGTGTTCATGGGCCTCATAAACAGGATCTTTCAGCCATACCTCGATCGATTTGTCGTGGTCTTCATCGACGACATTTTGATATACTCGACGACTGAGGAGGAGCATGCCTACCACTTACGGGTTGTACTAGACACACTCCGAGAGAACCAACTTTATGGAAAGCTCCCTAAGTGTCAGTTCTAGATACGTGAGGTCCACTTCTTGGGACACGTCATCTCTAAGGTGGGAGTTGCAGTGGATCCTATGAAGATCTAGGCAGTGCTAGCTTGGGAGCCACCCAGGAGCATGACGGAGGTGTGGAGTTTCTTGGGACTAGCTGGATACTATCAGAGATTTGTGACAGACTTCTCCAGTGTTGCAAAACCACTCTTAGCATTGACGAAGAAGGGAAAACCCTTTGTGTGGTCAGAAAAATGACAGCAGAGCTTCCAGAAGCTGAGATAGAGATTGACCATCGCACCTATCTTGAGGTTGCTAGAGGAGGGAGTAGGGTATGTAGTCTACTGTGATGCATCAGGGACCAGACTCGGATGTGTCCTGATGTAATATCGGGCGGTGATCTCCTATGGATCATGTCAGTTGAGGCCGCATGAGCAGAACTATTCTACCCATGACCTGGAGTTTGCAGTAGTGGTATCGCTCTGAAGACATGGCGGAACTACCTGATGGGCGAGTGCTTTATAGTCTTTTCTGACCATCAGAGTCTCAGGTAAATCTTCTCTCAGAAGGACCTGAACCTGAGACGGTAGAGATGGCTCGAGTTCCTCCTGGACTATGACTTTGAGATAGTCTATACTCCTGGGAAGGGGAATGTAGTAGCTGATTCTCTCAGTAGGCGGATGGGCATTCAACTACTTGAGGAGGCGACATAGAAGCTAGCTGCCTTGCAGATATCCTTTGTGGATAGAGATGGAACATCCTTCCTTCAGTTTCTCATAGTCACTCCTCAACTACTGCAGCGGGTCAGAGAGGCATAGCGTGGGGACACTGACTGTGAGAAACGACGTGCGCAGATATCCTCAGGTCAAACACCTGATGGTTTCTCCTTTGGAGAAGAGCATGACGTCCTTTTCATAGGACGTAATTTGGTACCAGTTTCATTATGGGAGGAGGTGCTGAGAGTGTTTCACACTTATCCCTTGGAGGAACATCCTGGAGTGGCGAAGATGTACTAGGATCTCAGACGACAGCACTGGTGGCCAGGCATGAAGAAGGTTGTGGCAGAGTTCATTTCTCGATGCCTCACCTGCCAGCAGGTGAAGGTAGAGCACCAGGTACCATAAGGCTCGGTACAGCCCTTGGAGGTCCCGGAGTGGAAATGGGACAAAATATCTATGGACTTCGTGATTGTACTTCCACCCACTTCCAGAGGTCACGACTCCATTTGGGTGATTGTCGACCGACTCACCAAGTTGGATCACTTTTTACAAATTAGGGAGCAGGGCTCAGTGGAGAGCATGAGACGTCTCTACGTTCAGGAGATTGTACGGCTTCACAGTGTGCCATCATCTATTTTCTCTGATCAAGATGCTCGCTTTACTTCCCGGATTTGGAAGGGGATGCAGGAGGCGTTCGGGACGCAGCTACATCTGAGCACCGCCTTTCACCCTTAGACAGATGGCCAGACGGAGAGGACCATACAGACTCTCGAGGAAATGCTCCACTCATGTGTCGTCGACTTTGGTCGTAGCTAGGAGGACCACCTACCCTTGGTGGAGTTTTAATACAACAACAACTACCACTCCACCATCGGGATGGCACCATATGAGGCATTGTAGGACCAACCGTGCAAATCTCTTTTGTGCTGGACTGACCCTGGGGAGTCAGTACTCGTGGGATAAGATATGGTCCAGGCCACAACATAGAAGGTCCAGGTCATCCAGGAGTGGATGAGGACAGCTCAGAGTAAGCATAAGTCTTATGCTGACAAGAGGCAGAGGCCACTAGAGTTCGAGGATGGAGACCCCGCCTTCTTGCGTGTCTCACGTCGACGTGGATTTCAGAGATTTGGTCGAGGCGTAAAGTTGTCTCCACACTTCATCGGACCATTCCAGGTCCTCAGCAGGATTGGCGAGGTGGCTTATCACCTTGCTCTACCACCTCAGTTTCACCGGGGTCACGACGTCTTCCACGTATCTCAGCTAAGGAGATACGTGCACGACCTGGCACATATCATTGATCATGGGGAGCTGGACATTGATGATGGGGCAACATTTGTAGAGGTCCCGGTGGAGATTGAGGATCTACAGGAGTGGGTCTTACGTGGACGGTCGATTACTCTAGTGCGCATCAGGTGGAAGCACGAGAACCTCCATGATATCACTTGGGAGCGGGAGGCTCAGATGCGTGCTCAGTACCCACTTTGGTTTCCATGGTTTTTGATGTATCTTTATAGGGACATAAAGCCCTGAGGTGGGAGTGATGTAAAGACCCGTAAAAGTCAAGGAATTTTTTTTAATATTATTTGAAATTTTACAAGAACGCAGTTTCTGACAGCACCTGATTCCGTGGCCCGGTGTGCCTGGAATCATTTTCCGAAGTTTAGCTCGGGTACGTTCAGTGAACGAATGAACGGGGTTTTATAACTTTTGAACCGGTGCTCGGAATCGAATTCTGAGGAAACCAATAGAATCTCAACGCCGGTATTTTCTTAGAAAAGCCTTTTCTGGAGTTGTGTTTGCTCTGGTGTGGTTTTAATTTTTTGTGTTTAAGTTAAGAAATAAAATCAAAGTGATGTGACACTTTATTTTGTTTCACTTAAAGCCACATAAGCTAAGTTAAGCGGATAAGGTGGAACCCACAATATCCTACACACTTGGTAGGATATTTGTGAGGTGGGGCCTGCACAAGCCGCACTTTTTCTTCCCTCCTAAGTAATGCACATGAAACTCTCCTTTTAATGAAAGTCAAACCTTACGTTTATCTGGTTAAAAAACGCCCCATTAAATTGGGCAGTTAAATTGTTAAAATTAATTAATTGAATAATTGTTCATTTCTAATCTTTTTAATTTCAAATTCTTAATTTGAAAATACAATAATAGGAGGAATTATTTTATAATGGATGGGGGTTTGTGTTGTGTTAAAGCCTTGGAAGAAAAAGAGAGGATTCTTTGTTCTTCGACGAAGAACGCGAAGAACGCGCCACCGACAATGAAGAACGCCAACCTCCAACGGCGAGAGACACCTTCCTCGGAGATCACCTAATGCCAACAGTGATCCTCTTATTCCACGATGATCCACTTCTTCCACGGTGACCCTCTTCTTCTACGACGGTTAATTCCGCGACGAACATTCGTTCGATGACAATGTTGACGTAGGGGTTTATTTTTCTTGTGTTTACATCCGTCGTTATTCCCCTTTCAATTGAACTGCCTGTTATCACATTAACGGGAGGAGGCCGGACTGCATGAACATGGACGACACTCCTACCCTCTTTTTTTAGTTATTGATATCGATGCGGCGAGCAAGGCGACGTGGTGCCAAAGCACCGCACGGTTTTTTTTTGTAAAAGGAGGAGCGGAGAAGCGCGGCGCCGTCGCACCGCGCTGTTGAAAACAAAAAACTTGTGGCGTCGTCGCGCCATGCCATAGAATATGAACAAAATACGTGGCACCATCGCGCCGCGCCGGACGGACGAAGGCCGCGGCCGGTTCCGGGCCGCGGCAGAGTAGGGGAACCGGCGGCCAGTTTCGTGCCGCCGGCGTCAGAGGAGGGGGGGCCGGCTTGCCGGTCCCGCGGCGGCAGAAGCCGGCCTGCCGGAGTGGGCCGACCGAACCAAGAAATGCTGGGGGTTACAAACCCCCGACCGGCCAGATGAGGGGCCCCACTAAGGGGTCGCGGTTTCCATCATGCGGGGGCAGCACCCCCCCGCCCCGTATCTGCTCGGCCATTCGGTCGAGTCCCTGGCCAGCGCGCCAGCGCACCGCGCGCCGGGCGACTGCCCATGCCGGTCATCCAGACCGGACCACCTGGCCGGGCCGTGCCCAAGCAGGGCGGACCCAGACCCGTTTCGGGGCAACCCTGGGGGTATCGGGCCGGGTCGGCCCAGGCCCGAACCCCTTAATACTGGACCTCCTTCGGTCCGTTGCCCATAACATGAGCTACGAACCTTCGATCGATGCACCGTCAGTTGCGATGTGATCCTTGGGTCGAGACGGTTGTTTCAGTATATTGTACTCAAGGTTTTGAAAGACTTTGGGTTCGTCCGGGTTGGTTCGTACACGAAACCAACCGGGCCCTCTGAGCGGAAACGCCTATAACTTGAGCTTCGGATGAATGATTGATGTGTCGTCGACATTGATGGATTTCTATTAGTGAGATGGATCTTTTAGCGTACTGCGCTAGAGGTTTGGATGTATTTGGAGGACAGTCAGGTTGGTTTTGACTTAAAAACCAACCGTGCCCCTGGGACCAAAAAGCCAATAACTGTCAGACCGAGCGTCCGATTGACGCGCCGTCTGCGACGTAGAGTTCCTTTTGAAAATACATAACTTTTGGATACATAAACTCTAGACTATGTTTCAGTTGATGTATCATCCTATCGGATCGTGGAACGGACCCTCCCGAACAGGCTTGATGTGTGCGGGAACCCTAGAGCTGGCTGCGACTGCGACTACGACGACGACTGTACAGAGATCCTCAGTGGATTCGACGGCGACGACTACAACACTCAGCGATCCTACGTGGATCAGTGCTACCGATCCTGTGTGGGACCGATCCTGTGTGGGTCAGTGCTCAGCGGTCCTGTGTGGGCCAGCGCCTACAGATCCTGTGTGGGTCCGATCCATTGTGGGTCTTTACGGGGGTTAGTTACCTATCAATCCATTATGGGTCAGATCCTTTGTGTGCCATTGCGAGGGTTAGTTACCTATCGATCCTTTATGGGTCAGATCTTTTGTGGGTCATTGCAGGGGTTAGTTACCTAAGGATCCTTTGTGGGTCAGATCCTTTGTGGGTCATTGAGGGTGTTAGTACCTATCGATCTTTTGTGGGTCCGACGGCTTAAATGAATCAGTGGCTTTATCTGATCATCCCTATCATCATACGAAGATGTATAGCTGTGTGAGCTAAATCCTGTTTTTCTTTCCTATGTGGATTGTGTTGTGATATCCTGTGTGGATTTACATTTTTCTTTCCTGTGTGGACTAGGTTGTACTTGGGCTTGGAGGTTCGAGCGAGCTGGAATTGATGACTTAAGTATATGTATGGGTATATACCTAAGCAGTGTCAGATGTTAGTTCGTGATTGTATCTTTCCTTTTTGGATTATCCTTTGTGGATTCTGGGAGACCTTCGGGGGTCTCGGTGTCCCTACTGAGTAGCGTATACTCACCCCTGCACGAGCTATGCCCGCACTACGTTTTGTTGGTTGCAGAGGACGGAAAACACTGATCGTGGTTGAGGCTTGCAGAGCAGGATGGTACCTGGAGGTGGACCACTGGGCGGGACATACTCGGAGCGGACGACTGGAACCTAGGAGCCGTGGAGGCCATCTGTACTCCCCCTTCAGGTGGGACTTCCAATGGATGGCTCGACGTTGCAGATTTACCTTCAATTGTTGTTTTTCCTTTCCAGTTGTACTTTACTTTCAGTTTGGGTTTGTATACTGGCCCACTTACTTTTCTTCACTTACTGTTGTACCCAGTTTTTACATAGTGTTTACTTCTACTCCTTGCTTGCTCTGTGGTGTTTGTTTACTTTACAAAGACAATGCCTTCCCTTTTCAAAGGTAATTACGCCTTGGTGCTAGTTGCCAGCCCCTGGGCTACAGAAGGTGGGCTTGGGGTAGTCACGACACGGGCCCCGAGAACGGGTCGTGACATGCACGCAAGAGCGACCAACATCAATAGCGTGTGTTGTATGCAATACCGAGTTACAGTAAACAACGATATACTGTTATGAACTAGCTGTTATGAACAGTATAAACCAAATTTTGAATTTTAGAACATTATAATTCATCTTACAAATTATCCAGATCATGGTATGAGAAGAATAAAAATGTTTCGGGTAAAATAAATATTTTTAAAAAAATGTCGTTTTTCCACCTTTTGATGGCGCACCCACTGTAATTCTAGTTTTTGACATGTTTATAAGTTCAATTTGACCAATATAAAAACTTCCTCATATCCCGAATATAAAAATTTACTTTGGGTAAAATTTTTACATTATTATGATAACCTTCATATTTTTATGAATAGTAAAAATATGATAAATTTTAATTAAAAACAACTTTTTTCATCGAGATATTTTATATGGTTAAATTATAATATTGAAATTTTTTATGTATAAATAGAATATATTTTTACCATTTAATATAATGTAAGTAATTGGCATTAATTTTATACAGAATTCATAGGTAAAAACATTTCAATCTTTTGCAACGTTTTAACTTTTAAAACACATTTTCTCAAAAGAGGGATTAATTTTAAATTAAATACTGCATCATCAATGTTTTGAATTTGAAAAAATGGATTCTATATTTGGAATTAGTATATCCAAATTACGTTAATAGTCTAATTTTTTTTAGGCTTCATGAATAGTAACTACGGTAAATTTTATTTTCCACTGTTAAAGGTAAATCATGTAATTAAGGGTAAAAATAATATTATAATAATACCTTGACAACTACCAAAATTATATTGGATGAATAAAACTCTACCCATATCACCTAAGTGTCATAATAGACTCATTTGATGTTCTTTTGACCTTGACAATGATGTAATTATTATTAAATCTAATGAAAGTGACAACGTGTCACTCTATTATATCTTATAAGTGTAATAATTTTAATTTAGTGATAAACTTTCAAAAACTTCATAAAAAAATAGTCACTAGAAAGATGAAGTTTATCTATATCATGTGAATTCAGTTAAAATATTTAGAGATTAAATAATTATCATTATTTAGGACACAATAGTGATGTATAAATTATTTTATTGATTAAAATATTAAATAAGTGGTTTTAAAAATATTAAAATAAATATTATATAAACTAATTAATGTTCACCACCAATTTTGTACATACATATGACATGTTATGAATCTATTAATTTTTTTGGATCGAATATATTCTTTGTGTCAATTTTATTTAAATTCAAATAAATGAATAGTGATAAAATTGATTGTATTCTTATTTTATATGTTAATTTGTCTAAAAATCACAAAATTATTTAAAAATTATAAATCGGAATTTATATGGTTTAAAATGTAATAAAATATCCAATTATGTAAAATTCAAAACACATAAGTAATTATTTATAACAATTTAAAATTTATAATAATATTACACAAATAAAATTAAATTGATTAAATAAGAATAAATCAAGTTTATAAGGATTAAAATAAATTTCCAACATCTCTAAATTTTCTTGGATGATGATATTAAATCCTTATCTCATCCTGTATTCTAATTTGAGTCATTTTAGATGTTTTTATGTGGGGTTTGAGTTTATTATAAATTAATATTTTAGATGTTTCCAAAAGTTCCCCTCTCATCTCTTATAAAAGGGAACCTCCTCTATCTCCTCTTCACAACATTTTTAGCCATCATTCTGGGCCAAAACCTGAAAATATATCTTCTCCACTTCCCTAGGAACATACTATAGGCTTTTTATTCTTCATAGACCAATGTTAGTGCCCTAAGTGGAGGTTTAGTAGAGGCGCTTCGAAGAAGACGTAATGTCCTTTACCGATTCTTTCAAATTCATTTGTTTTTCTACTTCTTCTTTTTTTGTTATTTCATAATAAAGTAATAAAATAAGTACCCCTCACATACTGATATGTTATTATAAATATGAAACAACCCTATTTCACATTCTATCCGTCCTAAGAAAAATTAAATCCCCACGCGTGCGTACGTACGGCTTACCGTCTCCACGCTATGGTGTAATATGGTTTTCCACCACCACATTACCTGGATGGGTATAATGGTGTAAAGAGAAACTATATAGTATTATTATAACATGATACTAATTATAAGATATTATCCACTCCAATACCATTCAACAATTATGGGAATGATATCGTCGCTCGTGCGTACGCATAGATTACCGTCTCCACAACGCGATGAGATTCGTTCTCCATGTTAACCATTCATGAATGATTGTAAAGTATATATAATAAAGAATCATGAAAGATATTACATAATATTTATACTTTATTTATGTGCATATTTTTTCATTTAATTAATTCTATTCAATCCAATAAGAAAACGAAAACAGCGTTTATGCGTACGTATGGCCTACCATCTCCATGAACAGTGTATTTCATTCCATTTATCAATCTATCATATATATTTATATGATGAATATATATTATATATAAAAAAAATTTACATTCTTGAATTAAGTAAATCTATATATAAGTAATAATATCAAGAACAAGAAGTCCAAACAAGTACGATAAAAGAAACTATTTTACCCAAAACGCTGCTTTAACATGGAATTGACAAAAGAACGTGTAATATAATGTCATAAGTGAATCATATATGATATCATAAATATTATTATGATTCTGTTACAAGTTAATAATATGTTTAAATGCACTATACAGAAGTTTCAGACACATACGGATAAAATTGGACCTAAGGTAAGGGAAACTTATTCCAATCTCGTTATTATTCGAGATTGTTTATTCCTAAGTATTTACTGGGGTTATGTTTATCAACCATCACCTTGTTTTCTCAAAATGTTTTCATTAAATTTTTACCATTATTCCATATATTTTTAATGTCATTTTTTTCCTTTTATAATTTTACCACAAAGTATGGAATAAATCTTTCTTTTGTTTAACATATGAGGTACTTTTTGACTTTTCCGGAAAAAGTACAAGGAGAATGTTTTTTTAACTTATACAGAATGAACATATTTTTTAAGTATAATAACAGATTATTTACCTGAAGCTTATTCTAAAAATTTTTGTGATTATTTTCCACAAAATTATTTTCTTTTAAAATTGCATGACATTTTGAGAAAAGAAAATGTTTTTGAAGAAGAAAGGATATTTTCCTCAACAATACATTTCAAGTGTTTAATAAAAATTATTTTCCTTCTAAGATTACATTATTTAATATGGTTATGTTTCAATTATAATGTTCCTATTATTTACATGGTTTGATTTTGTTTATGATAAAATTATATCCATTTGTTTTATGTGGATTATGTGATTAAGGAATGATGTTTATGAAACCCATTATATTCATTGGGTTATGATGAATGATTTATTATTGTTTTGTGGTGCACATAAGAATGATTTCAATATGAGATGGGTGGGACATATATCACTCTCCAATTCATTGGGTAAATATTTATATATCATGAGATTGACATGGTTGGAACGAAAAGTAAATCCGGTTCAGTATTAAAGGGGTGGAATGGCATGTAAACCCAGTTCAAAAATGGAATTTGTCCACTATGATGGTCTTGGAAGAAATTAATTTGCTTATATAGAAATAATATCATGTGCTTAATGGTTTTCCCTAATTACAAGTTTTATTCCCTTTCTACTTTTTCAGGATTAAAGTTCCTTTGTGATCTATGCCACATGTACTCCCATGATTTTTGTCATTAATCAGGATTTTGTTGTTTTATGTTCATGTTTATACGTTCAAATGTTTATTGATTATTTTATGTTCTCCATGTTTAACCTTATTGAGCATTTGAGATCAATATTTTTAGGTTTTTTCCCCAAGATATAATGAATATTTTTTGGGAAGAAAACAAAATGGGAAGATCTTTATGGGAGATGTTGAAGACCTTTCACCTTGATTAGAAGATTATGTTCCAAGATTCGAAAGACAATAAACTATTATGGTCCTTGGGAATATTTTTTTTCCATGTATTAAGTATTCCTAGAAATTAATGAAATTTCCATGTACATCATGCTTGTGTCACTATAGTTGGTATTAGAGGAAAGGTTTAGTTACCCATTGGAATCTAGGATGTGAAAACTTTAGTGAGATCTAAAAAGATATTTCTAAGGTATGTCTAGGGATTTCTCTATGGTTATGTATAAGTATAGGTTACAGACCTAGAATTGTGATAACGATCATGAATAACCTAGTATTAAACCTAATATATTATAGATTTATAGTACTCCACTTGATTATGTTGTTCTCCTGGTATGATTTTTGCCACTCACACTATTCTTTTTGGGTTTTAGAAAATGGCTGGAACCCGAAGGAACCATGTTAATGATCAATGCACTGGACAATGCAAAGATTGTCCTCCTGAAAAACCAAATGATATGGTAAATGGAGTGAAAAATTTTATTGACATACTAACACAAGCTATTAATCATTCTTGACATCTATTTTAGCAGATAAGGGAACAATATTCTCTTGAGTCCTTCATGAGGCAACACCCACCTTCTTTCGGCGGGTAATATGATCCACTTGTTCCTGAACAATGGATCCTTACCATTGAAAAGTTATTTTCCATACTACATTTTTCATAACTTGAAAAAGTCATTTACCATTTAGAAGGTGAATCAAACCAGTGGTGAAATCTAATTAAGTATACAAGGCCCCAAGATGAGATTGAATCAATAAAATTGGATGAGTTCAAGAACATTTTTTTAATAAGTACATCCCTCATATTATTTGAACAAAGATGGAAAAAGAGTACCTTGATCTTAAGAAATAGGATGATGAATGTATTGGTATATACGAGGAAAATTTTACAAGGCTTGTAAGGAATCATTATGTATTTATCATCCAATCTTAATGTAATGTTTATCAATTTTTCAGTGGCATAAAACCAGATCATGGAAGGGAATTACCTATAAGAGACTTTAGTGGCTATGAAAAAATTGTGCATTGTGTTATCAAGGTAGAACTGGAAGTTTGTGTTACATATCGATCTCATGGTTTTGAAAAGGAATGAAAGATGGAGTTCAAGAACAAATATAAATACAATGGTGAAAAAATACGAATGTCTCGTTATGCTCAATGTATGGAAGGAAGCATGGTGGAGATTTTCTTAAAGGGAATAGAAAATGTTTTAAGTGTGGAAAGGAAGGTTATCGAGTAGATGAGTGTCGAAGTAATGGGAAAAAGGTAGCTAATTACTTGAATAGAAAAAATTCTACAGAGAATGCACCACCAACACTTGAATTCTACAAGTGTGTAGAAATGGGGAATTATGCTAACCAATGACCTAATCTGATGGTTAATAATGATCGACATCAACAACCTCTTAAAGAAAAGGGAAAAGGGAAGTCACATGTGATCACTATTGGTGATTTTGAATATGACAACGAAGTGGGGGAATAATTAATTGTATATTTAAGAAGATTCTAAAATAGTGTTTTGGAATCACATTTATATTATTATGGAATATCAGAATATCTATGTATTGGTCCATTGTATATTTACATAAGAATATGGTACCTGTAACCATGAAAAGTTAATGAAATATTATTGGAAAGCAGATGATATGTGCATAATGAATGGAAAAAGAGAAAATAAAATGTTGGATATTATTAATGTGCTCTTGAATGATATAAGGACAAGGTGATATCATGATTTGAGTATATATCATTTTTGTGATTTTGGTATGTGGAAAAAGTTAACTTTTTTCAGCATTCGGGTATTCACTATAGTTCTATGGTAATTCATGTTCCAAGAATACATGATTAACGTATTCACATGTTTCGGATGTGACCAACAAGATATATCTTATGATATATGGGGGATAAATGATGGTATTTAAATTCTTGGTTGAATGACCTCTCTTGTAATCTTGTTAATTATACTATGGAATGGGACAAAAGTATTTTGGATAAGCCTAAATATTGGAATGGATTATGTTAGACATTAGATATCATTGTTTAAGGCTAGAAATTTTTTATATTATGAAATGTAATAATTGTATAGTTTTAGAAAAAGGACAACCCATAGGATGGGCGACAACCCGTCCTTTCGGACAAGGCTGAGGGAATTGAACCCACAATCAAAGTGTGACAAGACATTATCATATACCACTAGCCAACATAAAGTCCATGGTTAGTATAAATTAGTTTTATTTTATTAAGTAGTATGATAGATGGAGTATAAGTCCAATATTGGAACCATATACGATTAATATGATCACATATGGACTTATCACTAGTAGAAAAATGATTTATAACATCGCCAGTTTGAAATCGGTTTTTTGTAAACCGACGTAAATAATTTTTGCGGTGATTTTTTGGCATCGGTTTTTTTAAAAACGGACGCCAAAAGGGAAAAAAATGTTCTGGCATCGGTTCTTAAAAAAACCAAAGCAAAAAACTAAAAAATATATATTTTGGCGTCAATTTTTATGAAAACCGACCCCATAAAATTATAAAACAAAATCTTTGGCGTCAGTTTTTTAACAAACCGACACTAAACATTTTAAAAAAACTTTTCGCATCGGTTTTTTTAAAAACCAACACAAAAAGTTAAAATAAAATTTTCGCGTCAGTTTTTTTTGAAAACCGATGCCAAAAATATTTAAAATTTCTTTTACAATGTTTTGGATATTTCTCTAAGATTTGATTTGACTGGTCGTGGAGAAAAAGATGAGTTACAGATTAAATGTTATAGATGTCAGAAGTTGACCTTCTCTAAAAGAAGTCTTAAAGAAGTTCAACTTTTGAAGGCCAAAACATCTAATCCGTTACTCTGTATTAGGTCCACAACCAGTCAAATAAAATATTAAGAAATTATCTAAAACACTATAAATATTTAGCTTTAGTTTGTTAAAAACTCGATGGGCAAAGATATTTTTTTATCTTTTTGGCGTATGCTTATTTAAAAACCGATGCCAAAAATGATATAGATTGAAATTTTTGGCATCATTACTCTAAAAAACCGATGGAAAAGATTAACACGGGATCATAATATCAATTTTTTTCACAACGCGCATTTAAATTTTTAAAATCCCAACTACATTTTCATACAACGTAATTGGAAATATTTCCGTTTACTATATATATATATATATCTAGTTTCTCTTTCATTCATCATTTTCAACATCTTCGATTGAATCAAGATTTTAATGCGACTTCAATCGTTAATTTTAACACGGTACATATTTCATTCATTTTTTTCATTATTATTATTATCCTTCATTTCTAAACAACTCTATTAGCTTTCTTATAATGATGATTCATTCTCATTTCTATATACAAGTTATATGATGATAAAAAAACATGTTGCTTCGATAAAATCCACTAAAACCATTGAAATATGTTTGAAGTATTATGATTATTTTATTTTATTTGGTGTATATGATTTTAATTTATGTTTATCATGTTTTCTTTGAAACAATTTGTATCAATCAAAACATTGATAGGTTCAACTTCTGACGGCGATAACTTTTGATCCGTAACTCCATTTTAGGTCCACAACCTGTCAAATCAATGATTAGGAAATGATCTAAAACATAGAAAAAAACATGATTTTTGTTGTCCATTTTTTTAAATAACCGACGCCAAAACTATTTTTTTTATTTTCCGCGTCTGTTTTTATGAAAACCAACGCCAAAAATGATATGAATTAGTTTTTTTGTCATCATGTTTTTACCAAACCGATGCCAAAAAAACAAATGTAATTAATTTTTCGCGTCTGCTTAAAAAAACTGATGTAAAAATTCATATTTTTTATGTTGGCGACTTCGACGTCGGTTAAAAACCGACGTCCAAAATAAAAAAACCAATGTAAAAACCCATTTTTCTACTATTTTATATATATTTGATAACTTTTTCCAACCTTTTGTTTGAGACTGATGGAATGACCTATCATTCTAGCACATGATCTGCTAACATTTCAAGAAAGAAAAATTCAAATTAATTTATTTAAATAAGAGATGAAGTGAAAATTGTTCATAGAATGATCAATGATGATATTACACTAAAATCAACGAAATATTTATCCTTATGAAAAAAAATTCAACTTTAGGGAAATGATCTTGAAAACCAAAAACATTGTCTTACAACCCTCTTATTCAATTATTCAAATTGTGACTATGACCATCACAAATTTATGGCTTTGTGATTGATGGATTTTTCATAGCCATGTTCTCTTCCACTCTCCATCAGAACATTATGGATAGATTTATAATCCATATCCATATTATCACTTATGTTCTCCTATGTCAAAACCCAGTATTGAGATAATTTGGTTAACCATTACGTTTCGTTCTTTAGTTTTTAAATTTAAGTTTTGGTATTCCTTTTTACGATGAGGGTTTCTATGAATAAAACATTCAAGTAGTAAACCATTTATAACCCTGATGAATTTTAAGGGAGAAATTCATTTTATGGGGGTAAAATGTAACACCCCGAGATTTTATGAGAAATATTCTTTTTAATTTCATTGATGTTTTGTGTTTTACACATCACCAAAAATTAGGTTGTGCTATACAAAACACCATATTAGCTTTTATTATATGCAAACACTATTCATAGCTTTTGTTGCATGAAAAAGTGACCTTCCTCAATAGCGTGTGTTGTACGCAATAATGAGTTTCAAGAAACAATGATATATTTTTATGAACTAGTCCTTAGGAATAATATTAACAACAATTTTAATTTTACAACATTATCATTCATCTTACAGATTATCTAGAACATGGCATGAGAACAAAAAAAAAATTCGGGTAAGATTAGTAATTTTCAAAAAATGTAGTTTTTCCGCCTTTTGATGGTGCACGCAATGTAAATATAGTTTTTGACATGTTTATAAGTTCAAATTTACTAATAAAATATTTTCATTGGAATCATGAAATAGAAATTTACTTTGGATAAAGTTTTGACATTATTATGATAACCTTCATATTTTGATGAATAGTAAAAATAAACTAAATTTTTATTAAAAACAACTTTTTTCATCCAGATAATTTATATGGTTAAATTGTAATATTGAATGGTTTTAAAGTATAAATAGAATATATTTTTACAATTTTATATAATTTTTGTTATTAGAAATAATTTTATACTAAATTCATAGGTAAAAACATTCCAATCTTTTGCAACATTTCAACTTTTAAAACCAATTTTCTCAACAGCGGGAATAATTTTAAATTAAATAATACAACTTCTGTGTTTTGAATTTGAAAAAATGGATTTCATATTTGTAATTAGTATGTACAAATTATGTTAATAGGCTACATTTTATTTTTAGGCATTATGAATAGTAACTACGGTAAATTTTATTTACCACTATTAAAAGTATATCAGGTAATTAAGGGTAAAAATAATATTATATAATTACCCTACCACCTACCAAAATTCAATTGGATGAATAAATGTCAACCCATATAAATTAATGGATGTAAGTGATTCATTTTATGGTCTTTTCACCATAAAAATGATGTAATTATTATTAAAACCAAAGAAAGTGACCACATGTCACTCTCTTATATCTTATAAGTGTAATAATTTTAATTTACTGATAAACTTCATCAAACATAAAACATTAATAGTCCCCAAAAATATTATAGAATTATCTACATAATGTGAATTTATTTAGAATTTTTTAGGTATTAAATAATTTTCATTAATAATGACACAATAGTGATGTATAAATATTTGGATGATGAGATTACAACCCTATATCATCTCATCTCATAATTTGAGTCATTTTGGAGGTTTTTATGTGGGGTTTGAGTTTATTATAAATTAATATTTTAGAGGTTTCCAAAAGTGCCTATATCCTCTCTTATAAAAGGGAACCTCCTCTCTCATCTCTTCACAACATTTTGAGCCTTCATTCTCAGCCAAAACCTAAAAATTTATTTTTTCCACTTCCCTAGAAACATACTATAGGTCATGTTCTTCATCAATGACAAAATTCAGTGCCGTAACTAGGGGTTTAGAAGAGGCGCATCGAAGAAGAGGTAATATCTTTTACCAATTCATTCAAATTAATATCTTCTTCCACTTCCCCTTGTTTTGTTTTTTCATCATAAATTAATAACATCAGTATCACTCATATAATTATATGTTATTATAAATATTAAATAACAATATTTCACCTTCTATCCATCCTATGAAAAATGAAATCACCACGCGTGCGTACGTACGACTTACCGTCTCCACGTTGTGGTGTAATCTATTTTTCAAACAACACATTACATGGATGGGTATAATGGTGGAAATTATAACTATATATGATTATTATAACCTGATACTAATTCTGAGATATTATCCACTCCAATACCCTTCAACAATTTTGGTAACGATATCGTTGCTCGTGCGTAAGTACAGATTACCGTCTCCACGATGTGATGAGATTCATTCTCCATGTTAACAATTCAAGAATGATTATAAAGTATATATAATATATAATCATGAAATATATCACATAATAATGATACTTTATTTATGCACATATATTTTTCATTTACTTATTTCCGTTCAATTCAATAATTAAACGTAAACAACGTTCACGAGTATGTACGACCTAAAGTCTCCATGAACGGTTTATTACATTCCATTTATCAATCTATAATATATATTTAAATTATGAATATATATTATATATAAAACATGTTTTAAATTCTATAACTAAGTAAATTATTATATTAGTAATAATATCGAGAACAACAAATCCAAACACGTACGATAATTGAAAGGATTTTACCCAAAACGCTGGTTTACAATTGAATTGACAAAAGAATGGGTAATATAAATTCATTAGTTAATAATATATCATATCATAAATATTATTATGGCTCTGTTAAAAGTTAATAATATTTCTAAACCCACTATAGAGGAGTTTCAGACATGTGCGGAAGAAATTGGACCTAAGGTAAGGGATAATTATTCCAATCTTGTTCTTATTCGAGATTGTTTATTTGTAAGTATCTACTAGGGTTATGTTTATCATCCATGTCCTTGTTTTCTCAAAATGCTTTCAATGTTTACTATTCTTCCATGTATGTTTAATTTCATTTTTACCCTTTTTTACTTTTTCCACAAGGAACGGAAGAAATCCTTCTTTTGTTTACCATACGAGGTACTTTTTGACATTTCTGAAAAATTATGAGGAGAATGAATTTTTAACTAATACTACATGAATGGATTTTTATATTTTCATAACTCATTATTTCCATGAATAATTTTCTACAAGATTTCATAATTATTTTCAACAAAATTCTTTACTTGAAAAATTCCATGACATTTTGAGAGAAGAATATGTTTTTGGAAAAGTGAGGATATTTTCCTCAAGATTTCATTTCAAGTGTTTATTCATAAATATTTTCCATATAAGATTACATTATTTATTATGGTTATGTTTCAAGTATTATGTTCAAATTATTTACATGGTTTGATTTTTTTATGATTAAATGATATCCATTTGTTTTATATGGATTATGTTATCAAGGCATGATGTTTATTAAACCCATTTTATTTTTTGGGTTATGATGAATTATTTATGATTGTTCTGTGGCACACATAAGAATGATTTATATATGAGATGGGTGGGAATTATATCTCCCTCTAATGCATTGGGTAATGATTTATATGTCATGAGAGTGACATGGAAATAACAGAAAGTAAATCTGGTTTAGTATTATAAGGCCAGAACAACAAGTAAACTAGATTCAGTAATGGACTTTGTCCACTATAATGGTCCTAGTAGCAATGAATTGGATACTATGAAAATCAAATCATGTGCTTAATGGTTTTCCACAATTACATATTTCATTCACATTCTGGTTTATCATGATTAATGTTTTTTTGTGATCTATACCTTATGTACTGGAAAGATTTATGTCATTACTCAGAATTCTAATGTTTTATGTTCATGTTTTTACGTTCAAATGTTTATGGATTGTTTTAGGTTTTTCATGTTTACCATTTCTAAGCATTTTAGTTCACCGTTTTTATGTTTTCTTTTCCCCAAGATATAAAAAAATGTTTTAGGAATGAAAAGAAAATGGGTAGATCATTATGGGAGATTTTGAAGATATTTCACCAGGAATAGAAGATTATGTTCATAATTTCCAAAGATACTAAACTATTACATTCCTTGGGTGTCTTTTTTTGTTGTGTATTAAGTATTCTGCAAAAGTAATGTAATGTCCATGTACGTCAAGATTGGATCTCTATAGTAGATCTGATTAGAAGTAACAACTCAATCAACTTACTCTATTAAGAAGCAGACCCACACAGGATCGCTCGGTGCTGTCCCACAAATGTTCGCTCAGTGCTGACCCACACAGGATCGCTAGGTACAGACCCACAGAGGATTGCTCATTACTGAACCACACAGGATAGCTAGGGGCTGACTCACACATGATCTCAAGGTGCTAACCCACATAGGATCGCTAGGTGCTGACCCACAGAGGATCACTCGATGCTGACTAACACATGATCGCTCATTGCTTACCCACAGAGGATCGCTCTTCATTCTTCATGTCACAACCAGCTACTGGGTTCCTACATTAGGCTTTCTCTCTTATGAGAGGATCCTCTCTCCAAGCCACTGGTCTATACTCCAACTTCCATGAATTCCCAAGAAGAATTATCTCAATGAACTACCACATCATAGGGGTCTCAACGCAATATACGATGCGTCATTCAGATGCTCGGTTTGTGAGTTATTAGCCTTTTAGTCCCGAGGGCTCTATTGCATTTGTGCTCAATCCAACCTGACTGTTTCCCAACATTATCGAAAACTCTAGTGGGATATACTTAATGTGACCATCTCACTCCAGGGTTTCTAGCATCACTGATGGTTTTTCAAATGGATGTTCGGTGCCAAAGTTATGTATAAAAGATTGTAAATGGGTTGTAGTGGGACTGGGCAGGGTCTGGCCCAGTCAAACCGACCCGGCCCGACCTGACCTGGGCTGACCTGGTTTGGGTCGACCTGGACTGAACCACTGCATCACGCCCGACCCACTGGGTCCGTCCCGGCTGGCACTAGGCAGCCCAACCTGGGAAACCACCCACGGAGTAGCAGACGTCGTGAGCGGCGTGAGGTCACAGGACCGCGAGGGGGGCATGGGGGCTGCGATGGCCACAGGTGGTGCAAGGCTGTGGGGAGTCTCGGAGGGATACGAGCAGCGCGACTAGGCTGTGGGGTGGCCCGGTAGAATACGGGGTAGCTAGCTAGGCCAATGGAATGTGGGGCGAGGGAGTGGGGCAGCGCAACATGCCTCTGGATGGTGCGGCAAGCCGTGGGGCGGCATGACGGGCCACGACTAGGGGAGCTCCATGGGGCGCAGAGGCCTCGGGAGGCGGAACTCCATGTGGAACGAAGGCCATGGGTGACAGAGCACCGTGGGGAGTGAAGGATTTAGGTGGCGGCGGTGGCCGAGGACGGCGGAGCCGCGGACGGTGGTGGCCACAGGGCGACGCCAGATCCTTCGTCGCCTTCGTTTCCTTCGTCGTAGTTCGTGAGTTCCACCAGTGCCAACCGATGACACTGGTCACCGCCTTCTTCCATTGCGAAGAACACACCAATGAAGTAGAACATTGAAGTGTTCCATCCATGTTTTATTAGCCTACACGCTCCACATTAGAGCTGTAGCAAGAGGATCAACAACATTTGGAGTCAAGAATAACAAACTCGACAATTTAATATGAATCATGGATCAACTCATTTTGGTTGATCCACATTCTCCATGATTTCAAAGAATGAGGAAATTAGTCATGATAATTCAATAATTCAACAATAATAACCCACTACCTAGTTTTATTCGTCGACGAAGGTCGCGAGGAAGGAGATGACGTTGTTGGGGATAGATGGATGTCGGTGATGTTAGAGATCCATCGATCATTGGTTCGTTGATGTTGAATACATTCCCCTTCAATGAATTACCCGAGGAAGAAGTCTAAGTCGAAGTCGGCATTCTTCGTTGGAGAGCTTTTCTCCCAAGGCTCCTTCCTCCCAATCTTACCAAAATGATGATATATCCAAAAAAAGAATATTCTACCTATTGAATTGCTGGAATAGATTCAAAATAGCCTAATTAATTGATTGATTTTTTGGATTAATTAATTAAGGGGATGGTTGGAACAATTAAGTGGGGGAGCTCTTGTGGTTTATCTCACTTGAGAGGTGATCTCAAGAAGTTTAAGTATCTAGTGGTCCCCACCACCCTATCCCACATGGGAGGTTAGGATCAGGTAGTCCCCACAACCATAACCTATATGAAGAGGTTTTAGTTCAGGTGGTCCCGACCTCTCATCATCCAAATGGGAGATCCTAATGGAAAATAAAATAAAATTTAAAAAACATTAATTTTGTTTTATTCATTAACGAAAAACCCAAAAATTATCTTTCACTCTCGACCAACTACCGTTGAGGTGAAAGCATCCTTAAGTAAATATTGATGTTGTGAGTTCAACAGTTCCCTCTGATTTCAATTCTGAGCACTGGTTCAAAATTTTCAAAAACCCACTCGTATGTTTACTAAAATTACCCAAAAAATATTCAGAGATTCATTCCGGGCTCTCTGGGCTATGGAATCACGCACCTTCAATGTTCATAGACTCATAAAATTCCCATTTAATTAAAAATAAAACTTTACATGGAAGTAATTGTACTTTACATTCTCCCTACCTCAGGTCTTTACGTACCCGTAAACCACAATTAAAACTAAGGGAAAAAGTGGGGGTACTGAGCACACATATCCTCCTCCAACTCCCATGTTCTCTCTTGGAGGTTTCCGTGCTGTTAACTTACACTCACTAGAGGTATCGACCGCCCATGATGGACCGACTCCTGTCGATCATCAATCTCCACTGGAACCTCCATAAAAGTCACCCAATCCTCGATATCCAGCTCACCATGGTCGATGATGTGGGTAGGGTCATGCACGTATCATGTCAGCTGGGATATGTGGAAGACGTCATGCACCCGGTGCAACATAGGTAGAAGAGCTAAGCCATAAGCCACCTCACCAACTCTGTTGAGGACCTGAAAAGGTCTGATGAACCTCAAAGATAACTTTCCGCCTCAGCCAAATTTCCATAAACCTCGTCGATGTGAGACACGTAGAAATATGTGGTCACGATCATCGAACTCTGGAGGTAATCGTCTCCTATCAACATAAGAGTTATGTCTGATCTATGTAGTCTTCACCCACTCCTAGATGATCTGCACTTTCTCTATGGTAGCCCATATCATCTCTGGTCCCACTAGTGATGACTCCCCTGGGTTAGTCAATCACAAAGGTGATCTACAAGGTCACCCATAAAACTCCTCAAAATGCGTCGTCCCAATGGTGGAGTGATAGCTATTGTTGTATGCAAACTCCACCAAAGGAAAGTGATCCTCACAACTATGACTAATGTCGAGGATGTAGGACCAGTGCAAGTCCTCAAGGGTCGGAATGGTCCTCTCTGTCTAGCCATTTGTCTGAGGATGGAATGTAGTGCTAAAACAAAGATGCCTCCAGAAATCCTCTTGCAACCCTTTCCAATGTCAGGAAGAAAAATGCGCATCACGATTAGAGACAATCATCGAGGGTACTCCATGTAGCTGCACAATCTCTTTCTCATAGAGGCGTCCCATTATTTCTACTTAACCATACTCTCTGATAGGTAGGAAGTGGTAAGACTAGGGGAATTGATTGACAATCACCTGGATCATGTCATGACCTCTTGACATACGTGGAAGTCCTGTCATGAAGTCCATGGATATCCCATACAACTTCAACTCTGGGACCTCTAAAGGCTAAACCAAGCCAAATGGTACCTGATGCTCCACCTTCACTAGATGAAAAGTGAGGTATCGAGAGACAAACTCTACTAATGATTTCTTTATTCCCGGCCACCAGTGCTGCCGTCGGTGATCCTGGAACATCATTGAAACTCCCGGATGTACTGCTAGAGGGGATGTGTGGAACTCCCTCAACACATCCTCCCGAAGCGACAGTGGTACCATTGTACGTCCTCTCAAAAAGATGACATGCTCCCTAACTTCAGAAAATCTATCAGGTGCCTATCCTTTGGATATTTGAGCACATCGTGTCTCGCAGTCAATGTCCCCATGTTGCGCCTCCCTGACTCGATGAAGAAGTGGGGGTGTGACTTTAAGAGACTGAAAACAGATGCTCAATATCTATCCAAAAAGGATATCTGTGTAACAGGCTGAGAATTTATGAGATATATTATTATTTTTTCATATCTTCTATTGTACGCTACACCAGGATTACCTTGAGCTATACACAACACTGTATTAGCTTGTAGTATTCACAACACTATTTCTGGATCATGTTTCACACAATTTCAAGTTCGTTTGATAGTAGTTATTCTAAGAAACATTGAGTGTATATATATATATATATATTTAATGTATAAATGAAATATGTTTGGATTATTTTATATGAAACAACTAAAGAGTCTTTCAAAACACTCAACCCTGATGTGGCTTGCATTACACGCAATCACAACCTTCCTCAATAGCGTGTGTTGTATACAATACCCAGTTTCACTAAACAATGATATATGGTTATAATATTATTATGAACTAGCTGTTATGAATAGTATCATCTAAATTTTTAATTTTATATCATTATTATTCATCTTACACATTTTCTAGAACACAGTATGAGAACAAACTAAATTTTTCATGTAAAATAATTATTTTTAACAAAATGCAGTTTTACCGCCATTTGTTGGATTACCCAAATTAAATATAGTTTTTGACATGTTTATATGTTAAATTTTACAACATAAAATTCTTATTTGGAATCAGGATATAAAAATATACTTTTGATAAATTTTTCATATTATTCTGATAACTTTCATATTTTAATGAATAGTAAAAACAAGATATATTTTAATTAGTAACAAATTTTTTCATCGCAATAATTTATATGGTTAGATTATCTTTATAATAGGTTTTAAAGTGTAATTAGAATATAATATTACCATTTAATTCAATTCTGGTAATTGGAATTAATTTCACTTTGAAATTGGACATAAACAAATGTGGATCTTTTGATAGTTATTATTTCTTAAAAACATGCTATTTGTTTTGATAACGAGAATTAATTTTAAAATTAATTAATTACACTTCTATGTTTTTAATCTGGATAACTAGAAATAATTTTTGAATTCATAATATCAAATATATCTTAGGGTGAAGTTTTAGTATTTTTTGCAATACTTCAATTTTGATGAATAGTGAAACCAATTAGTGGTAGTTAAAAAAACTAACTCTTTCATTTAAATGAAATTTTACCACTTCTGTGAATTGACTTTCAAAAATCTGACATACATGATTTTAATAAAGAATTAAAATTTGGTTCAATAAGATGAAAATAATTTTTGGTGAATACTAACTTTTGACTTTTATTTACTGTTGTTAAAGGTAAATAGGGCAATTCAAGGTTAAACGAATATTATAATAATTCAAAATTACCTTAAAACTTGTCCTAAATTTATTTAATGAGTAGTGTCCGACCATGGGAATCCTTGGGTTTATTTTGGGACCGCATTGAGCCACATGGTAGCGATAAGGACAATTTAGATTAATTAATTTAATGTAAAGACAAAATTGACATTAACAAATATCTTTTAGTAATTAATTTTTAGAAGGGGCTATATAAATTATATTTTCAACTATAAATATTAATTGGAAAGATAAAACTATTTCCGACATTATGGTATTTTCTTTATAATTTTTAGACATCAAATAAATAAAATTATTTATGGCACAATAATGATGCAGTATTTACCTCATTAATTAATGATTAAAATAAATAAGATGATAATGATTAAAATATTATCCAAAACATGTCCAATTCTATGTGGATGATTTTATTTTGACCATGAGTCTTCTTATCTTCATCATTAATGATTTTTTGACCTTTTGAAACCGAAGATATGATTACAATAAAATAATATTTTCACACTTTCCCACGTTACCCCTCTCCTCCCTCATAAAAGGGAACCTCCTCCCTCTTCTCTTTACATAAATTTTTGAGCCTTCAAGATCTACCAACCCATTCCCATTACTCTTCTAAACTCACATATTAATAATATATAGGTCATGGTCTTCTTCAAATAACATCTTTAGTTCCCTAAGAATAGGTTTCAAAGAGGCGTGTTAAAGAAGAGGAAATATCTGTTACCGATTGATTCAAATTTATTTCATATTCTACTTCCTATTATTTAGGTTTTTCATTATGAAGTAATAACATCAGTATCACTAATATACTGATATGTTATTATAAATATGAAACAACCCTATTTCACCTTCTATCCATCTTACAGAAAACGAAATCACTGTGTGTCAGTACGTACGGAATACCGTCTCCACGTTGTGGTGTAATTAGTTTTCTCACCACCACTTTTCATATATGGGTATAATGTTGTAAAGAATAAAAATATATGGTTATTATAACATCATACTGATACTGAGATATTATATCATCCACTCCAATTCTATTCAATAATTATGGGAATGATATCATCGCTCGTGCATACGTACGGACTACCGTCTCCACGAACGTGATGAGATTCATTTTCCATGATTAACCATTCAAGTATGATTATAAAGTATATATATAATAACTAACAATGAAATATATAAAATAATAATGATACTGTAATTATTTACATATGTGTTTCATTTACTTAATTGCATTTAATTAAATAAGGAAATGAAAACAGTGTTCATGCGTACGTATGACCTACCATCTCAATGAACGGTGTATTTCATTCCATTTATCGATCTATCATATATATTTATATGCTTAGTATATATTATATATAAATAATTTTTTACATTCTAGAATTACTTGAATAAGGATATAAGTAATAATATCATGAACAAAAAATCGAAACACGCACGATAAATGAAACGATTTTACCCAAAACGCTGCTTTAACATCAAATTTACAAAAGAATAGGTAATATAAAGTCATAAGTGGACCATATATGATATCATAAAAATGAATATTATTATGTAATAATTCATTGAAATTATTTAAATAATTATATAGGAGGATGGGATATATACGAATCATATCAAACATAAGGTAAGGGATAACTTTTCCAATCTGGTTTTTATCCTAGATTGTTTATTCGTAAGTATTTACTGGGGTTATATTAATAATCCATATCCCTGTTTTCAAAAAATTGTTTCATGTATATTTAAAGTACTTTTTACACATTTGTGACTTTTAATAAATGTTATGTAAAGATCCAGTCTTTTTTAACCATATGAGGTTCTTTTTTACTTTTTTGGCAAAAGTATGAGAATGCTATTTTTTTAACTTATACGGCGGGGATGGATTTTTATTGTTTGATAAAGTCATATTTCAAAGAAGTTTACTCTAAAAAATTTCAGGATTATTTTCAAAAAAATCCCTTTCATTTACAATTTCGTGTAATTTGGAGAAATGAAAATGATTTTGAAGAAGAAAATATATTTTCTTCAAGAATTCATTTCAAGTTTTTTATCAAAACTACTTTCCATCTAAGATGAAATTATTTCATATGTTTATGTTTCAAGTATAATGTCTCTATGATTTACATGGTTTCACTATTCATATGATGAAATGATATCCATTTGTTTTATATGTATTATGTTATTATGGGATGATGTTTATGAAACCCATTTTATTCTTTGGGTTATGATGAACGATTTTTGTTTATTTTGTGGAACAAGTAAAAATGATTTTATTATGAGATGGGTGGGACCTATATCTCTCTTCAATGAATTGGGTAAATATATATATCTCATGAGATAGACATGGATGGAACAGTCTGTTAATTTAGTTCAGTGATACAGGACTGGAAAGAGGAGTGAACTCGATTCAGAAAAGGACTTTGTCCACTATGATGGTCTTGGCAGCAATTCCTCGGATACTATGGAAATCATATCATATTCTTAATGGTTTTACACAATTAAATGGTTTATTACCATACTATTTTATTATGATTGATGTTACTTTATGACCTATGCCTTACGTACTTCCAAGATTTATTTCACCAATCAATATTTCGATGTGTAAACTTTATGTTCATGTTTTGAAGTTCAAATGTATATGGTTTGTTTTATTTTCTCCATGCATACCCTTACTGAGCATCTGAGCTCACCCTTTATATTTCTTCTTTTACCCAAGATATATAGAAAGGTTTTAGGTAATAATAAAAGAAGATATTTATGGGAGATGTTGAAGATCTTTCACCATAATTAGAAGATTATTTTTCCGAGTTTCCAAAGACAATAAACTATTATTGTCCTTGTGTGTTTGTTTTTGTTATGTATTAGGTATTCGGAAAAAGTAATGTAATGTCCATGTACGTCAAGTCTTGTGTCTCTACAGTTGGTATCTTAGGAAAGGTTTAGTTAACATTTGGAAACTAGGATGTGAAAACTTTAGTGAAATCCCTAGAGATATTTCTAAGGTATTTCTAGGGATGTCTTAAGGATAAATATACATATAGGTTAGATTCCTAGAATTATGTTGCCGATCATGAATATACTATTTTCAACCTAAAGTGTCATGGATAATTTTTTTTATATGTTAGACATCCAATAAGTGAATTTTTATGATTCTGTGGTTCCTCGTTATTTTAACTGTTTCTTACACTATGGTTTCTGGTCTTAGTCAATGGAGGTAACGAGAAGGAATTCAGTTAACATTGATTCCAATTGACAAATTGGTGACTTTGATCAACGAAATTATGTAATTATAACGACCCAAAGTTTCATTAATGTAAATACCTCTTGATCTAATTACATGTCTATTTATGTTTAAATAAAATTTCAACTTCTTTGGTTTTATGTTAAGAATTTAGACCATTGCTAATATATTCGCTGAACAGTGATCACATGATTAGTATAAATATAGGGCTTTAACAAATCAAAATTTACTCGGACAAAGGAAGTGATAGCCACATCCAGTAGAATTTCCCCATACAAAGCCCATTTGTCGGAGCTCAGAAAAGAGGTGGCATCCTTGGGCTTCACTCTTGACCATGCCCAGGCTGAGCTTCATCATGTCAAGCTCGAATGGGACCGTGTACGGGAGAAGTGGAAGTTGATAGAAATTACCACTCGAGCGATGTTATCTGAGCCACCCCAAGAGTCGGTCACCATCGCACACCTTACCCTTAGGTCTTATGTGGCTGTTTTATGGGACTATGTAACAAATAAAAAGTACTATCTTCATGTACATTATGTTTTTGTATATAATAATTAATATACTTTCTTTTCATTATTGATACATTGTAAATAGTTTTTAATGTACAAATAATGTTTTTAGTTATTCATTAATTAAGGATTCTATTTTATTAAATTATGGTATTTTTGAATAAAATAATATTTTAATAAAATATTATTATTCTTATTAAATTAATTTTTATTAAATGATATTATAATTTTATGAATGCAATTGTAATTTTTATTACGGTTTGAAAGCCATTTCTGTCAAAACCCGTGAATTTTCGATAAATGTCGGTTTTTATATTAAAAGTAAAAATTAACATATTTAGATATATATTTTGATAAATTAAATTTTATTTCTGGAATCAGGATGTCGAAATTATCCAACGGTGAATTTTTCAGAATTTTCTAAGATAGTCAAATTTTTGGGTAAAAATTAAATACCTTTTAAATATATAATGTGTTTTATGACATCATAATGACCCCATAGTGATCTAATAAAATACTATAAGATTTATTTTAAGAAATATAATTTTTACCATTAAAATAATGTGATTTTGGGTTTGTTTGACTTACTTTTCAAAGCATTAATGGACACCTCAAGATTTATTAAACATCCTGTCTTTTTAAATTATTTTCCATGGGAGTGTGAGTCACCTACACATAAGAAACCCGACTATTTTAAAAATTTAGGACTTTGGTCTTATAAAATATTGCCTTTATCTTCCCATTTGCATAAACCATGGGCAAAAACCAAGGGTTGGTTTGTGGTTTGGATGAATTTATTGTAAGGGTACCCAAACCTAAAAAATAAAGAATTCCCTCACCTTTCCTATATAAACCCACCCAAGCTCCCACTTCCTCCTCACTAAAAGCCTTTTGAATTCGTCCAACCTCTGTCCTACTCTCTCTAGAAACCTCCCATGGTGCCCAAGCTCCCAACAAGCCTCTCACAGGCCTCTCTCTATCCTTTGGAAGAACACTTCCAAGTAAGGGGTTTTTTCTTCCTTTCTCATTTTGTCCAATTTTCTTCATTTTGTTTTTCCCATTAAATTTCAATTATAAATGTTAGGGTATGGTTTCTCACCTATATCATAGTTCCCTATTTATTTTTTAATGATGGGAGACCCATTTATTTCTCATTAGATGCCTCCCATGTACACCCGTTACTATGCCGAAATTCTGAAAAGAACTTCTCTCTCCTCTTTTAAATTTAAGAAATAATTTTGTATCATGAATTTAAATTCCATTAAAATTGTTGGGACATGTATCTATATGACCTCATTATTTTACATTACATGTAAATATGATGAGGAACCCCTTTCTCTCTCATCAACCATTTTTATGAATTCTTATGTCACGCCTTTACACTGCCGAAATTGCATTGATTTTCTAATCCAATGCCTTTGTGTAGTGAATACCATTCCCATTTCTCCATCAAGGGTATTCACCATTATGCACATTTACATATTGATTATAATGTTTCATGTACGAATTCGACATTCCTTTATCATGGAAGAAATTATTATGTTTAATGAATCAATGTTTTATAATCCATGTGGCACACTTATGCATGAAATGAATTGTTTAAGAAGGATGTGCCCTTATAGCGCTCCAATGAATTGGGTAAAGTATAGTATCATGATACGTTATGTTCAATTAGTGTTTAATCACTCTAATTCAAGTGCAACGAGTGTTTACTTGTGCTTTATGTGCAATGGGGATTTACTCATGCTCTATGTGCAATGAGCCTTGGCTCATGCTCCTTCCATGTTAAGTGTTGTTGCCACATTTCCATGTAATGATTCTCATGATTTATCAAGCCTTTATGTTCATGTTTATTTTTTTCTCTATTGATATGCCTATTGTCTAACATGTATTGTACTCCTCATGTTATTCCATGTGTACTCTGTTTCTGGGCTTTATAGCTGACCCTTTTCTTATGAATATCCTCAGGTTATCCCATGCAATGATAAGTACGAGGGAATGTAGTGGTCATGTAAAGGAAGTTTTCAATAATGATGTTGTATTTCATGTTTTAAGTTTTTATGTAATGATCTTAATCCCCAAAGATAGTAAACCTCTCAATATTATTTTTTGTATCATTTGAATTTTTATGTAATAAATCATGTTTATGTTTGTAATAAAAGAAAGGTTGTCATAGTTAGTATCAGAGGATAGGTTTAGTTATTTTGGGATTAGGATTAGAAAGCCCTAGTAAAGCCTTAGAGAGAAGACTATGTATAATAAATTCATCCCTAAGTTTTAGTAAGTACTGAGTAAGTGTATTATTAAGCAAATACATCCTTGTATCAATACGAGCAGGTAGAGGCGGCTCTGGCATAGATATATCTTAGGGGTAAAACCCGAAAACACCGCATTGAGCTGGACTTGAATGGGAACTGGTGAAAGACAATGGGCCTTTCATTACTCTTGGTTACGACACTCTAGGGGGATATGTTTTGATAAATTCACAAGCATAGTATGAACCCATATTAAAGAAATAAAAAAAATTCCCCTATGAATATATGTTAGAATGTAGATCATGAAAATCCTAGATTGAATCCTATAGACTCATAAGTTAAGGAAATAAAATTTTATTTTTAAGTCATGAACTTTTTTCTTTGCATTACCTTTTATGTGTTACCCCTAACTTCCCTTTTATTCCAGCCAATGGCTGGTAATAGGAGGACTTAGGCTAACAACCGATGTGAAGATCAGTGTGATGACTGTACTAATGAGAGGCCCAATCCAATGGGAGCGGGAATCACAAACTTTGTCACACTTCTCTCTTAGCAAACTCATGTTTTGAATAGAAACACGGGTCAAGAGGAACGTTCAGCCCACCCCTAAGAAAAAACAAGTCACTATCGAGAGCTTCATGAGATAAAGGCCTCCTACTTTTAGTGGATCCTTCGATACCATGATCGCTGAATAATGGATCAACTCCATTGAAAAGATCTTATCCATCCTTCTATGTTCTGAATAAGAAAAGGTTATACTGGCAGATTATCGTATGGAGGGTGAAGCAGATCAATGGTGGATGTTGATAAAAAATACGAAGCCTGAGGAGGTGATGGAGGCGTTGGAATGGAAGGATTTTCGGAAGATGTTTTTCGATAAATATTTTCTGCGCACCCTCCAGCTTAAGATGGAAAGAGACTTCCTTTCCCTCAAGAAATAAGACGAAGAATCTATTAGAGCATACGAGAAAAATTTCACAAGTCTTGCACGATATGGTTCCGGCATTGTCGTTACCCCCGAATGCAAGGTTGACCGCTTATTTGGTGGGTTGAAGCCTAGCCTACAGAAAGCATTAGAAATCTGTGACTTTGACTGCTATGAAGAAATTGTCTGGTGTGCCCTCAAGGTCGAAATGGAGATCGGAGAATCACATGGGTATCATGGGGATAAGAAGAGTAAGGGGGACTTTAATTCTGGTGGTCTGATGGATATATACAACGGTACTAAGAAGATCCAACATGCCACTTTCCAAAAGTGTAGAAAGAAGAACCCAAGAAATTACTTTAAGAGGGCGAGGAAATGCTTCATGTGTGGAAGAGAATGGCACCTAGCAGTTAACCGTCGAAAAGAATGACCCACTGCTACAACAAAAGAGAGGAACGCTCTGTTCGAACATCAACACGTTGTTCAATGCTACAAATGAATATAACCAGGTCATTTTTCAAATCAGTTCCCTAATCCAATGGTTTTTGAAGGCAACCAACAACCTCCAAGGCAGCAAGGAAGATCTTTTTCCATCACTTTTGCCGAAGTGAACCCCAACAATGAAGTGGTGACAGGTACGCTAGTTATTCATTCAAGAATAGAGAACATACTTTTTTATTCAGGTTCTATGCATTCTTTTATATCTCTAATGTTTAGTAGAACAATCTTAGCTCCACAACAAATCATGGAAGTGAAGATGTCCATGAGTATGGAAAATGGGGAAATAATTGCATCCCATGAATATATGTCCTCCCCTATTATAATCTATGGATTGAATTTTCCGGCGAACCACGTCATACTCCCTCTGGTGGATTTTGATTCCATTCTTGGCATGGATCGGCTTTCCTTATATAGAGCCAACATAAATTGTTGGGAGAGGGAAATCACACTCTATAAGGAGAATCGACCCCGATTCATTACAAGTGTAAGGAGGATGATGAATCTCCTTTAGCTTCATCATCTCAAGCATATATATCACTTCCATATGATCAAACATATCTAGCTCAGATGACTGAGTCCAAGGAAGAAACCATCCTTGATAAAATGCCTATTCTGAGGGAATTCGCTAAAGCGCTTCTCAAGGAACTTCCAGGTCTTCCTCCTAGAAGAGATGTTGAATTCTCAATTGAACTTATACCCGTGGAATTACCAATATCCAATACTCCATATAGAATGGTTGTTGTAGTGCTTGAAGAGATAAAGAAACAACTACAGGAGAATTTGGATAAAGGGTTTATACACCCATGTGCTTCACCATGGGGTGCACCAGTCCTCTTCGTCAAGACGAAGTATGGGTCAATGCGGCTTTGCATCGATTATCGTGAACTTAACAAAATCACGATAAAAAACAAGTATTCTCTCCCAAGAATTGATGACTTGTTAGATCAGCTGTGTGGAGCTCAATATGTCTCCATGTTGGACTTGCGGTCGGGATATTATCAATTAAGGGTGAAGAAGGAAGATATCCCCAAGACTGCTTTTCACACAAGATACGTGCACTATGAATTCATAGTAATGCCTTTCGGATTCATTAATGCTCTAGTAATATTCATGGACATGATTAATAGAGTCTTTAGAGTTTACCATGACAGATTTGTGGTAGTATTTATAGATGATATTCTAATATACTCCAAAACCAAAGAGGATCATGAGGAGCATTTAAGAACTGTACTAGAGACTTTGCGCAAGGAGGATCTCTATGCAAATTACAGCAAGTGGGAGTTCTAGTTGAAGGAGGTCTCATTATTGGGCCATATCATCACAAGAAATGGGATATCTGTAGATCCCTCTAAAACATATGCAATTGAGGGATGGACGAGGCCAACATTGGTAACAGATATCCGTAGTTTCATGGGGTTAGCTGGATATTATCAATGATTTGTGAGGAATTTCTCACAATTGTCCAACCCTCTTACCAAGATAACTCCGAAGGGAGTAAATTTTTCATGGAGTGATGAATTCGAAGAAAGCTTCAAGTATTTGAAAAAGTGGCTTATCACTATGCCAGTGATCACTTTACCCACAAGTTGGGAATTTTTTTTGTTTTTAGTGATGCTTCAAAGAAGGGATTAGGATGTGTGCTAATCCAGAATGATAAAATGATATCGTATGCCTAAAGGTAGTTGAATTTCCATGAGTGAAACTATCCAACACATGATATGGTGTTGGTAGCGGTGATCATTTCCTTGAAAATCAGGCGTCATTATCTCTATGGGGAGAAATGTGAGATATATACTAACCACAAGAGTCTTAAATATATATTCACACCGAAAGAGATTAATATGAGACAGAGAAGATGGATAGAGCTCATCAAGGATTACGACTATTCAATACATTACCACCCTGGGGAAGAGAACAAGGTGGAAGATGCCCTATGTAGAAAGGAACCAGTGATTCTATCAATGATAAAAATTGAGAAGGATCCAATATTCTTAGACTTGATGAAGATAGACATGGGAATCATAAATAAGGGAACATAAGAAATCCTTTCACAAATTATTGCTCACCCATATCTTTTGGAAAGGTTAAAGGATTCTCAAAAGGATGATGTGGGAATTCAAGAAAAAGTGGGAGCTATCGAAAAAGGGAAATCCTTAGAGTGTAATGTTAATGAAGAAGGAATTGTGCGGTTTGGGAAAAGACTATGTGTTTCATCGAGTCCGGAGCTGAAGAAGGAACTTTTGGATGATGCACATAGTTGAAATTTCTCTATTCACCTAGGGAGCACAAAGATTCATTGATATCTCCGAGAAAACATTTTCTAGGATAATATGAAGAAGGATATCGCTGAATATACATCAAAGTGCCTGGTGTTCCAGCAAGTGAAGGAAGAGATGCAGAAGTCTAAGGGGATGATGCAACCATTGCCCATACCAGAATGAAAATGGGAGAACGTCGCCATGGATTTTTTCACCAGACATCTGAGGACATCTAAAGGCAACAATGCAATCTGGGTTGTCGTTGATCATCTTAAAAAGACTCCACACTTCATTGCTATTCGGGATGATTTCTCATTGGATCAACTGGCACAGATATATATCAGGGAAGTGGAAAGGTTGCTTGGAGTACCACTATATATTGTGTCTGATAGAGATCCAAGATTCACCTCTATGTTTTTGAAGAGTCTTCAACATGCTCTGAATAATGAACTGAACATCAGTACGTCCTATCATCCTCAAACTGAGGGCCAATACGAGCGAACTATCCAAAATAATAAGGATATGTTTAGAGCGTTCTCAATGGACTTTAATGGAGGATGGGATCAACATCTTCCTCTGGTTGAGTTCTATTATAATAACAGTTTCCACTCGTGCATCCAAATGGCACCATATGAAGCCCTATATGGGAAAAGGTGCAGAACACCAGCATGTTGGGATGAGGTAGGTGAACGTAAGATTCTTGGACCAAAAATGGTCAAGGAAATGGTGGAGAAGGTGATAAACATTCAGAAGAATATCAAGGCAGCCCAGAGTAGACAAAAGAGTTATGCAGATAATCGTCGACGAGACCTTGAGTTTAAAGATGGAGACAAGGTTTTTCTATGCATATCTCTGTGGAATAAGGTCATGAGGTTTGGAAAGAAAGGGAAGTTATGTCCAAGGTACATCGGCCCTTTTGAAATTCTTGATCGTGTCAGGGCTATGGCCTATCGACCAGCACATCCACCCACCGTGGCTAAAATACATGATGTCTTTCATGTATCCCTCTTAAGGATGTACATACCGGACCCTTCACATTTACTCTCTTCTGAGGTGATACAATTGGAAGATTATATTTCTTATGAGGAGAACCCAGTGAAGATATTAGATCGTAGAGAAAAAGTTTTACGAAATAAGACAATGCCCCTCATCAAGGTGTTATGGAGAAACCACAATTTTGAAGAAGTGACTTGGGAATCAGAAGAAATGATGAAGCTGAGTTACCCTAATCTGTTTTAGTGTGGGAAAAGGAAAATTTCGAGGGAGAAATTTCATAAATGGGGAATATTGTAACGACCCAAAGCTTCATTAACGGAGATCCCTCTCGATCTAATTAATTGTCTCTTTACGTTTATATAAATTTTCAACTTCTTTGGTATTATGTTATGAATTTTGACCATTGCTAATATAGTCGTTGAACAGTGATCACATCATTAGTATAAATATAGGGCTTTAACAAATCCAAATTTACTCAGACAAAGGAAGTGATGGCCTCATCCAGTAGAATTGCCCCACACGAAGCCCATTTGTTGGATCTCAAAAAATAGGTGGAATCCTTGGGATTCTCTCTTGACCAAGCCAAATCTGAGCTTTATCATTTCATGCTAGAACGGGACAGTCTACGAGAGAAGTGGGAGTTGATAGTAGTTACCACTCGAGTGATGTTATCCAAGCCACCCCAAGAGTCTGTCACCATCGTACACCTTACCCTTAGGTATTATACAGCTGTTTTAAGGGGTTATGTAAAAAATAAATAGTACTATGTTCATGTATATTATTATTTTTGTATATAATAATGAATATACTTTCTTTTCATTATTGATACATTGTTAATAGTTTTTAAAGTAAAAATTAAAGTTTTTAGTTATTATTTAATTAAGAATTCTATTTTATTCAATTAAGGTATTTTTTAATTAAATAATATTTTAATAAAATATTTTTATTATTGTTAAATTAATTTTTCTTAAATAATATTATAATTTTAAGAATTCAATTGTAATTTTTATTAAGGTTTGAAATTCATTTCTGTCAAAACCCGTGAATTTTCGATAAATGTCAGTTTTTAATATAAAAATGAAAATAAACACATTAATAAAATTATTTAGATAAAATAAATGTTATTTCTAGAATCAGGATGTCAAAATTATCCAATGGTGAATTTTTCATAATTTTCTGAGACAGTCAAATTTTTGGGTAAAAATTAAATACCGTTTAAATATATAATGTGTTTTATGACATCATAATGACCCAATAGTGTTGTAATAAAATACAATAATATTTATGTTCAGCCAATATATGTTTTACCATTAATATAATGTGATTTTGGGTTTGTTTTAATTACTTTTCAAAGCATTAATGGACCCCTCAAGACTTATTAAACATCTTCTCTTTTTAAATTATTTTCCATGGGAGTGTGACTCACCTCCACATAAGAAACCCCATTTTTTAAGAAGTTTACACTTTGGCCTTATAATTTTTTATCTTATTCCCTTTTCCAATAACCATGGGAAAAAATAATGGGATGGTTTGTGGTTTTTATTAATTTAATATATGGGGACCGAAACCTAAAAAATCAAGAATTCCCTCCCCTTTCCTATATAAACCCACCCAAGCTCCCACTTCCGCCTCACTCAAAGCCTTTGGAGTTCGTCCAACCTCTTCTCTACTCTCTCTAGAATCCTCCCAATGTGCCCCAAGCTCCCAAAAAGCCTCTCACAAGCCTCTATCTAGCCTTTGGAAGCACACTTCCAAGTAATGGTTTTTTTTCTTCCTTTCTCATTTTGTCGAATTTTCATTAATTTTTTTCCCATTTAATTTCAATTATGAATATTGGGGTACGGTTGTGAACCTCCCTCATACATCCCTCTTTATTTTTTAATGATGGGAGACCCCTTTCTCTCTCATTAGATTCCTCACATTTACATTCGTTACTATGCCGAAATTCGGAAAGGAACTTCTCTCTCCTCTTTTACATTTAAGCAATACTTTTGTATCATGAATCTAAATTACATTACAATTGTTGGGACATGTATCTATATGAAATAATTACTGTCCATTACATGTAAATATAATGAGGAACCACTTTCTCTCCAATCAACCATTTTTATGAATTCTTATGTCACACTGTTACGCTGTAGAAATTACACCGTTTTTCTAAGCCAATGCCTTTGTGTAGTGAATACCATGCCGATTTCTCCATCATGGGTATTCACATTTATGCCCATTTAATTATTGATTATAATGTTTCATGTATGAATTCCAAATTCCTTTATCATGGAATAAATGATTATGTTTAATGAATCCATGTTTTATGATCCCCGTGGCACACTTATGCATTAAATGAATTGTTTAAGAAGGGTGCGCCCTTGTAGCACTCCAATGCATTTGGTAATGTATAGTATCACGATACGTCATGTGAAATGAGTGTTTACTAATGCTAATTCAAGTGAAACTTGGGTTTATTATTTCATTATGTTCAATGAGGATTTACTCATGTTCTTTGTGCAATGAGCCTTGGCTCATGCTAATTCCATGTTAAGTGTTGTTTCCACATTTCCATGTTATGATTATCATGATTTATCAAGACTTTATGTTCATATTTCTCTTATTCTCTATTGATATTCCTATTGTCTAACATGTATTTTACTCCTCATGTTATTCCATGTGTACTAACTTACTGGGCTTTATAGCTCACCCTTTTCTTATGCATGTCCTCAGGTTATCTCGTGAAATGCTAAGTACAAGGGAATATAGTGGTCATGTAAAGGAATTCTTCAATAAAGATGTTGTATTTCATGTTTTACGTTTTTATGTAATGATAATAAGCCACAAAGATACTAAACCTACAGATATTATTTGTTGTATCAAGTGAATTTTTATGTAATAAATAATGATTAAGTTTGTAATAAAAGCAGGGTTGTCATAGCAATGGCTGGAGAGAAAGATATTGTGATTATTCCGAATCAATCATCACGATATATGATTAAAAATGTGACCTTTATTTGTATTACTAAGTAATAATATAAGAGGAAGATGTAATTTTGTGCATGTTCATAAGGTCAGGAGCATGGAGAAAGGAAGATTGATATTTCTAAAGAAGTGAAGAAGAACCTTGAGGAATACCTCAAATGGAGGGGGAGATGTTATCTATGTGGAAAAGAGGTTCATAGAGTGAAAGACTGTTATGGAGTCCAATGTATTATCTATGGAGAACATGGGAATTACCCAACTCAATTCTATACCCTAAGAAGTTAGTTATAAATCGAGGAAGGACTTATTCCATGACAATCATTAAAGATAATGGATTGAAGTTTTTATGTATTCGTATTCAAGAATAATGTTATTGAGGTACTTTTATGGTATATTGTAATATCTATGTATTGTTCCATTTGTGGATTTAAATAATTATATGGTACCAGGAACCATGAAAAGTGATTGATATATTTTTGTAAAGTAGACGATATGCGCATAATGATGGGATAAAGAGAATATAATATGATTGATAGTATTAATGAGCTCATGACTGATATAAGGACAAAGTTATATCAGTAGTTGGGTTTTGGCTTAGTGGTAAGCACCCCGTAGTACTGTAGCGGGACTGTAGCAGTGGAGGCACTATTCATTAACGGGTACTGTAGCAACGACAGGGCACTATAGCAGCAGTGATATTGTGCGGTACTGTAGCAGCTTGTTACTATTCACATAATGTGAATTGGCCTTATAATTTGGGCATACGGGCTATGTAATGGTCTACATGCCCACTAGGCCTTTGGGATATGTAATGGGTTTCCTTCTAACCAGTTAAAAGCATACTTTTCATTGATTTGATAATAAAAATGAGGCTTCGGCCCCAACCTTTAAAAAAGGACAAATTTATATCATGGTTTGAGTATATAGAATTTTTTGATTTTTGGTATGTGGAAAGATTTATCTTTTGAGAGCATTCATGTTTTCACTATGGTTTAATGGGTATTCATTTTTCAACATAATACACGATCAAGGTATTCACATGTTTGGAATGTGACCAACAAATTATATCTTGTGATATATGAGGGATAAATGATGGTATTCACGTGCTTGTAATGTGACCATTCCAGTAACCGTTTTTTTATACTATGAGATTGGAAAAATTTATTTTGGATAAGTCTAAAGATTGGAATTGATTATGTCGGACATTAGATAGTATTGTTTAATTCTAGAACATTTTTTCGATATTAATGATGGGATGTTATAATAATATATTTATAGAAAAAGGACATCATGTACGACGAGAAACAACCTGTCGCATCCGATTAAGCTACGAGAATCAAACCCACAACCAAAGTGCGGCAAGCCCTTATCGCCTACCACTAGACTACAAGAAGTCCCTAGTTAGTAGAAACTAGTTTTATTTTATTATGCACTATGATAGATGAAGTATAAGTCCATTTTGGAAACCATATATAATTGATCTCGGCATAGATGGACTTATGTATATTAAATAAATTGTGCTAAACTTTTTGTGATACAAACAGTTGGAATGACCTATCATTTTATCGCATGATCTACCTACACTTCACGAATGAAAAAATCAACTTCATTTCATTAGGAGATAAAGTGGAAATTGTTCAAGTATAGAACAATGGTGAGATTGTACCAAAATCATGTAAGTATTTCTTTTAATTCAACAATTTTTCAACATTAGGGAGATGATCTTGAGAACAAAAAATGTTGTCCTAGTATCATTATATCCGATGAATCAGATGGTACCTTAGGTCATTACAAATTTATGGCTTTGTGATTATTGGACTTTTCATAGCCTTGTTCTCTACCACTCTCCATCAGAACAAGATGGTTAGATTTCTCTTCAATATCCATATAATTCAATTATGATCTCTTTTGTGGGTACCCAAGTGATGAGTTACTTTAGAAATCCATTTTGTTTCAAACATTCATTTTTAAAAATAGGTTTTATTATTTCTTTTTACGATGTGGGTTTCTATGAAAGAAACACTCAAATAATAAATCATTTATAACCCCGACAAATTTAGAGGGAGAAATTCATTTTAAGGAGGGTAGAATGTAACAACATGAGATTTTATGAGATATATTTTTTTTTTCATATCTTCTATTGTATGCTACACCAAGATTACCTTGCACTATACGAAACACTATATTAGCTTGTAGTATACGCAACACTATTCTTGGATCATGTTACACACAATTTCATGTTTGTTTGATAGTTCGTATTCTATACAACATTGAGTGTATATACATATATATTCAATGTATAAATTAAATATGGTTGGATTTTGTTATACGAAACAACAAAGGAGTCTTGCACAACATGATACCCTAACTTGGCTTTCATTACATGCATTCACGACCTTCCTCGATAGCATGTGTTGTACACAATACTAGGTTTCACTAAACAACGATATATGATTATAATATTATTATGAACTAGACTTTATGAATATTATCAACTGTATTTTGAATTTAATAACAATATTATTCATCTTACAAATTTTATATAACATGGTATGAGAACAAACTAAATTTTTCATGTAAAATAAATATTTTTTTAAAAATGCAGTTTTGCCTCCTTTTGATGGCACACCCACTTTAAATATAGTTTTTGACATGTTTATAAGTTCAATTTGGCAAAATTAAGTAATTATTTTTAATAAATAAATCTAAATTTACTTTGGATAAAATTTTCATATTATTATGATAATTTCATATTTTAATGAATAGTAAAAACATGCTATAGTTTAATTAAAAACTACTTTTTTGTCACAATAATTCATATGGTTATAATATATTTTTAATTGGTTTTAAATCGTAATTAGAATATATTTTTACTATTTAATCCTATTTTGGTCATTGGAATTAATTTCACTTTGATATTGGACATAAACAAGTGTCGATATTTTGATAGTTATTATTTCTTAAAAACACACTTTTTGTTTTGATAACAGGAATTAATTTTAAAGTTAATTAATTCCACTTCTATGTTTTGAATTTTTAAATATGGAAATCATTTTTTAATTCGGAATATCAAATATAATTTATGATGAATTATTGGTATTTTTCTGAAAAACATAAATTTTTGATGAATAGTGAAACCACTTAGTGGTAGTTCAAAAAAACTGACTCTTTCATTTAAATAAAATTTTACAACTTCTGTGAATTGAATTTATAAAAACTGAAATACATGATTGTTATCAATAATTAAAATGTGGTTCAATGAGATTAAAATATTTTTTCGTTAATAATTACTTTTGACTTTTATTTACTGCGGTAAAAGGTAAATATGGTAATTCAAGGTGAAAAGAATATTATAATAATAAAAAATTACTTAAAACTTGTCCTAAAATTATTGGATGAGTAGTTGACGACCATAGGAATCCTTGGGTCGATTTTGGGACCCCATTGAGCCACTTGGTAATGATAATGACAATTTGGAATAATTAATTTAATGTAAAGGAAAAATTTACATTACCAAGTATCTTTTAGTAATTAATTTTTATAAGGGGTTATATAAATTATCTTTTCAACTATAAATATTCATTGGAAAGATAAAAATATTTACTACATTATGGTATTTTGTTTATAATTTTTAGACATCAAATAAATTAATGTATTTATAACACAATAATAATCCAATATTTACCTCATTAATAAATGATTTAAATAAATAAGATTATAATGATTAAAATAATATTCAAAACATGTCGAATTCTGATTGGATAATTTTATTTCGACCATTAGTCATATTATATTCGTCTTTAATGATTTTTGGTCCTTTTGAAAACGAATATATGTTTTTAATAAAATAATATTTTCACACTTTCCAAAGGTGCCCCTCTCCTCCCTTATAAAAGGGAACCTCCTCCCTCTTGTCTTAACACAACTTTGAACCTTCAAGCTCTTCCAAAACCTACCCATTACTCTTCTCAAATCCTTTAGTAATATTCTAGAGGTCTTGGTATTCTTCAAAGACCAACATTAGTGCCCTAAGAGGTGGTTTCAAAGAAGCGTGTCGAAGAAGAGGTAATATCGGTTACTGATTCTTTTAAATTTATTTCTTCTTATACATACCCTTCTTTAGTTGTTTCATTATGAAGTAAAAAAATAAGTATAACTCATATAATGATATTTTATTATAAATATTAAACAACCGTTTTCACATTCTAACCATCCAACGGAAAACAAAATCACCGTGTGTGCGTACGTACGAACTACCGTCTCCACGAACGCGATGAGATTCATTTTCCATGATTAACCATTCAAGTATGGTTATAAAGAATGTATATAATAAATTATAATGAAATATATTACATTAAAATGATAATATATTTATGTACATATGTGTTTCATTTACTTAATTCAATTTAATTCAATGAGAAAATTAAAACAGCGTTCATGCGTACGTACGACCTACCGTCTCCATGAACGGTGTATTTCATTCCATTTATCGATATATAATATATATTTATATACTGAATATATATTATATATAAATAATGTTTTAAATTCTAAAATTACATAACTCAAGATATAAGTAATAATATCATTTTAGATGTTTTTATGTGGGGTTTGAGTTTATTATAAATTAATATTTTAGATGTTTCCAAAAGTTCCCCTCTCATCTCTTATAAAAGGGAACCTCCTCTATCTCCTCTTCACAACATTTTTAGCCATCATTCTTGGCCAAAACCTGAAAATATATCTTCTCCACTTCCCTAGGAACATACTATAGGCTTTTTATTCTTCATAGACCAATGTTAGTGCCCTAAGTGGAGGTTTAGTAGAGGCGCTTCGAAGAAGAGGTAATGTCCTTTACCGATTCTTTCAAATTCATTTGTTTTTCTACTTCTTCTTTTTTTGTTATTTCATAATAATGTAATAAAATAAGTATCCCTCACATACTGATATGTTATTATAAATATGAAACAACCCTATTTCACATTCTATCCGTCCTAAGAAAAATTAAATCCCCACGCGTGCGTACGTACGGCTTACCGTCTCCACGCTATGGTGTAATATGGTTTTCCACCACCACATTACCTGGATGGGTATAATTGTGTAAATAGAAACTATATAGTATTATTATAACATGATACTAATTATAAGATATTATCCACTCCAATACCATTCAACAATTATGGGAATGATATCGTCGCTCGTGCGTACGCATAGATTACCGTCTCCACAACGCGATGAGATTCGTTCTCCATGTTAACCATTCATGAATGATTGTAAAGTATATATAATAAAGAATCATGAAAGATATTACATAATATTTATACTTTATTTATGTGCATATTTTTTCATTTAATTAATTCTATTCAATCCAATAAGAAAACGAAAACAGCGTTTATGCGTACGTATGGCCTACCATCTCCATGAACAGTGTATTTCATTCCATTTATCAATCTATCATATATATTTATATGATGAATATATATTATATATAAAAAAAAATTTACATTCTTGAATTAAGTAAATCTATATATAAGTAATAATATCAAGAACAACAAGTCCAAACAAGTACGATAAAAGAAACTATTTTACCCAAAACGCTGCTTTAACATGGAATTGACAAAAGAACGTGTAATATAATGTCATAAGTGAATCATATATGATATCATAAATATTATTATGATTCTGTTACAAGTTAATAATATGTTTAAATGCACTATACAGAATTTTCAGACACATACATATAAAATTGGACCTAAGGTAAGGGAAACTTATTCCAATCTCGTTATTATTCGAGATTGTTTATTCCTAAGTATTTACTGGGGTTATGTTTATCAACCATCACCTTGTTTTCTCAAAATGTTTTCATTAAATTTTTACCATTATTCCATATATTTTTAATGTCATTTTTTCCCTTTTATAATTTTACCACAAAGTATGGAATAAATCTTTCTTTTGTTTAACATATAAGGTACTTGTTGACTTTTCCGGAAAATGTACAAGGAGAATGTTTTTTTAACTTATACAGAATGAACATATTTTTTAAGTATAATAACACATTATTTACCTGAAGCTTATTCTAAAAATTTTTGTGATTATTTTCCACAAAATTATTTTCTTTTAAAATTGCATGACATTTTGAGAAAAGAAAATGTTTTTGAAGAAGAAAGGATATTTTCCTCAACAATACATTTCAAGTGTTTAATAAAAATTATTTTCCTTCTAAGATTACATTATTTAATATGGTTATGTTTCAATTATAATGTTCCTATTATTTACATGGTTTGATTTTGTTTATGATAAAATTATATCCATTTGTTTTATGTGGATTATGTGATTAAGGAATGATGTTTATGAAACCCATTATATTCATTGGGTTATGATGAATGATTTATTATTGTTTTGTGGTGCACATAAGAATGATTTCAATATGAGATGGGTGGGACATATATCACTCTCCAATTCATTGGGTAAATATTTATATATCATGAGATTGACATGGTTGGATTGAAAAGTAAATCCGGTTCAGTATTAAAGGGGTGGAATGGCATGTAAACCCAGTTCAAAAATGGAATTTGTCCACTATGATGGTCTTGGAAGAAATTAATTTGCTTATATAGAAATAATATCATGTGCTTAATGGTTTTCCCTAATTACAAGTTTTATTCCCTTGCTACTTTTTCAGGATTAAAGATCCTTTGTGATCTATGCCACATGTACTCCCATGATTTTTGTCATTAATCAAGATTTTGTTGTTTTATGTTCATGTTTATACATTCAAATGTTTATTGATTATTTTATGTTCTCCATGTTTAACCTTATTGAGCATTTGAGATCAATATTTTTAGGTTTTTCCCCAAGATATAATGAATATTTTTTGGGAAGAAAACAAAATGGGAAGATCTTTATGGGAGATGTTGAAGACCTTTCACCTTGATTAGAAGATTATGTTCCAAGATTCGAAAGACAATAAACTATTATGGTCCTTGGGAATATTTTTTTTCCATGTATTAAGTATTCCTAGAAATTAATGAAATTTCCATGTACATCATGCTTGTGTCACTATAGTTGGTATTAGAGGAAAGGTTTAGTTAACCATTGGAATCTAGGATGCGAAAACTTTAGTGAGATCTAAAAAGATATTTCTAAGGTATGTCTAGGGATTTCTCTATGGTTATGTATAAGTATAGGTTACAGACCTAGAATTGTGATAACGATCATGAATAACCTAGTATTAAACCTAATATATTATAGATTTATAGTACTCCACTTGATTATGTTGTTCTCCTTGTATGATTTTTGCCACTCACACTATTCTTTTTGGGTTTTAGAAAATGGCTGGAACCCGAAGGAACCATGTTAATGATCAATGCACTGGACAATGCAAAGATTGTCCTCCTGAAAAACCAAATGATATGGTAAATGGAGTGAAAAATTTTATTGACATACTAACACAAGCTATTAATCATTATTGACATCTATTTTAGCAGATAAGGGAACAATATTCTCTTGAGTCCTTCATGAGTCAACACCCACCTTCTTTCAGTGGGTCATATGATCCACTTGTTCCTGAACAATGGATCCTTACCGTTGAAATGTTATTTTCCATAATACATTTTTCATAACTTGAAAAAGTCATTTATCATTTAGAAGGTGAATCAAACCAGTGGTGAAATCTAATTAAGTATACAAGGCCCCAAGATGAGATTGAATCAATAAAATTGGATGAGTTCAAGAACATTTTTTTAATAAGTACATCCCTCATATTATTTGAACAAAGATGGAAAAAGAGTACCTTGATCTTAAGAAATAGGATGATGAATGTTTTGGTATATACGAGGAAAATTTTACAAGGCTTGTAAGGTATCATTATGTATTTATCATCCAATCTTAATGTAATGTTTATCAATTTTTCAGTGGCTTAAAACCAGATCATGGAATGGAATTACCTATAAGAGACTTTAGTGGCTATGAAAAAATTGTGCATTGTGCTATCAAGGTAGAACTGGAAGTTTGTGTTACATATCGATCTCATGGTTTTGAAAAGGAATGAAAGATGGAGTTCAAGAACAAATATAAATACAATGGTGAAAAAAATACGAATGTCTCATTATGCTCAATGTATGGAAGGAAGCATGGTGGAGATTGTATTAAAGGGAATAGAAAATGTTTTAAGTGTGGAAAGGAAGGTTATCGAGTAGATGAGTGTCGAAGTAATGGGAAAAAGGTAGCTAATTACTTGAATAGAAAAAATTCTACAGAGAATGCACCACCAACACTTGAATTCTACAAGTGTGTAGAAATGGGGAATTATGCTGACCAATGACCTAATCTGATGGTTAATAATGATCGACATCAACAACCTCTTAAAGAAAAGGGCAAAGGGAAGTCACATGTGATCACTATTTGTGATTTTGAATATGACAACGAAGTGGGGGAATAATTAATTGTATATTTAAGAAGATTCTAAAATAGTGTTTTGGAATCACATTTATATTATTATGGAATATCAGAATATCTATGTATTGGTCCATTGTATATTTACATAAGAATATGGTACCTGTAACCATGATAAGTTAATGAAATATTATTAGAAAGCAGATGATATGTGCATAATGAATGGAAAAAGAGAAAATAAAATGTTGGATATTATTAATGTGCTCTTGAATGATATAAGGACAAGGTGATATCATGATTTGAGTATATATCATTTTTGTGATTTTGGTATGTGGAAAAAGTTAACTTTTTTCAGCATTCGGGTATTCACTATAGTTCTATGGTAATTCATGTTCCAAGAATACATGATTAACGTATTCACATGTTTCGGATGTGACCAACAAGATATATCTTACGATATATGGGGGATAAATGATGGTATTTAAATTCTTGGTTGAATGACCTCTCTTGTAATCTTGTTAATTATACTATGGAATGGGACAAAAGTATTTTGGATAAGCCTAAATATTGGAATGGATTATGTTAGACATTAGATATCATTGTTTAAGGCTAGAAATTTTTTATATTATGAAATGTAATAATTGTATAGTTTTAGAAAAAGGACAACCCATAGGATGGGAGACAACCCGTCCTTTCGGACAAGGCTGAGGGAATTGAACCCACAATCAAAGTGTGACAAGACTTTATCATATACCACTAGCCAACATAAAGTCCACGGTTAGTATAAATTAGTTTTATTTTATTAAGTAGTATGATAGATGGAGTATAAGTCCAATATTGGAACCATATACGATTAATATGATCACATATGGACTTATCACTAGTAGAAAAATGATTTATAACGTCGCCAGTTTGAAATCGGTTTTTTGTAAACCGACGTAAATAATTTTTGCGGTGATTTTTTGGCATCGGTTTTTTTAAAAACGGACGCCAAAAGGGAAAAAAATGTTCTGGCATCGGTTCTTAAAAAAACCAAAGCAAAAAACTAAAAAATATATATTTTGGCGTCAATTTTTATGAAAACCGACCCCATAAAATTTTAAAACAAAATCTTTGGCGTCAGTTTTTTAACAAACCGACACTAAACATTTTAAAAAAACTTTTCGCATCAGTTTTTTTAAAAACCAACACAAAAAGTTAAAATAAAATTTTCGCGTCAGTTTTTTTTGAAAACCGATGCCAAAAATATTTAAAATTTCTTTTACAATGTTTTGGATATTTCTCTAAGATTTGATTTGACTGGTCGTGGAGCAAAAAATGAGTTACAGATTAAATGTTATAGATGTCAGAAGTTGACCTTCTCTAAAAGAAGTCTTAAAGAAGTTCAACTTTTGAAGGCCAAAACATCTAATCCGTTACTCTGTATTAGGTCCACAACCAGTCAAATAAAATATTAAGAAATTATCTAAAACACTATAAATATTTAGCTTCAGTTTGTTAAAAAATCGATGGGCAATGATATTTTTTTTAACTTTTTGGCGTATGCTTATTTAAAAACCGATGCCAAAAATGATATAGATTGACATTTTTGGCATCATTACTCTAAAAAACCGATGGAAAAGATTAACACAGGATCATAATATCAATTTTTTTCACAACGCGCATTTAACTTTTTAAAATCCCAACTACATTTTCATACAACGTAATTGAAAATATTTCCGTTTACTATATATATATATATATATATCTAGTTTCTCTTTCATTCATCATTTTCAACATCTTCGATTGAATCATGATTTTAATGCGACTTCAATCGTTAATTTTAACACGGTACATATTTCATTCATTTTTTTCATTATTATTATTATCCTTCATTTCTAAACAACTCTATTATCTTTCTTATAATGATGATTCATTCTCATTTCTATATACAAGTTATATGATGATAAAAAAACATGTTGCTTCGATAAAATCCACTAAAACCAATGAAATATGTTTGAAGTATTATGATTATTTTATTTTATTTGGTGTATATGATTTTAATTTATGTTTATCATGTTTTCTTTGAAACAATTTGTATCAATCAAAACATTGATAGGTTCAACTTCTGACGGCGATAACTTTTGATCCGTAACTCCATTTTAGGTCCACAACCTGTCAAATCAATGATTAGGAAATGATCTAAAACATAGAAAAAAACATGATTTTTGTTGTCCATTTTTTTAAATAACCGACGCCAAAACTGTTTTTTTTATTTTTCGCGTCTGTTTTTATGAAAACCAATGCCAAAAATGATATGAATTAGTTTTTTTGTCATCAGGTTTTTACCAAACCGATGCCAAAAAAACAAATGTAATTCATTTTTCGCGTCTGCTTAAAAAAACTGATGTAAAAATTCATATTTTTTATGTTGGCGACTTCGACTTCGGTTAAAAACTGACGTCAAAAATAAAAAAACCAATGTAAAAAACCATTTTTCTACTATTTTATATATATTTTATAACTTTTTCCAACCTTTTGTTTGAGACTGATGGAATGACCTATCATTCTAGCACATGATCTGCTAACATTTTAAGAAAGAAAAATTCAAATTAATTTATTTAAATAAGAGATGAAGTGAAAATTGTTCATAGAATGATCAATGATGATATTACACTAAAATCAACGAAATATTTATCCTTATGAAAAAAAAATCAACTTTAGGGAAATGATCTTGAAAACCAAAAACATTGTCTTACAACCCTCTTATTCAATTATTCAAATTGTGACTATGACCATCACAAATTTATGGATTTGTGATTGATGTATTTTTCATATCCATGTTCTCTTCCACTCTCCATCAGAACATTATGGATAGATTTATATTCCATATCCATATTATCACTTATGTTCTCCTATGTCAAAACCCAGTATTGAGATAATTTGGGTAACCATTACGTTTCGTTCTTTAGTTTTTAAATTTAAGTTTTGGTATTCCTTTTTACGATGAGGGTTTCTATGAATAAAACATTCAAGTAGTAAACCATTTATAACCCTGATGAATTTTAAGGGAGAAATTCATTTTATGGGGGTAAAATGTAACACCCTGAGATTTTATGAGAAATATTCTTTTTAATTTCATTGATGTCTTGTGTTTTACACATCACCAAAAATTAGGTTGTGCTATACAAAACACCATATAAGCTTTTATTATATGCAAACACTATTCATAGCTTTTGTTGCATGAAAAAGTGACCATCCTCAATAGCGTGTGTTGTACGCAATAATGAGTTTCAAGAAACAATGATATATTTTTATGAACTAGTCCTTAGGAATAATATTAACAACAATTTTAATTTTACAACATTATCATTCATCTTACAGATTATCTAGAACATGGCATGAGAACAAAAAAAAATTTCGGGTAAGATTAGTAATTTTCAAAAAATGTAGTTTTTCCGCCTTTTGATGGTGCACGCAATGTAAATATAGTTTTTGACATGTTTATAAGTTCAAATTTACTAATAAAACATTTTCATTGGAATCATGAAATAGAAATTTACTTTGGATAAAGTTTTGACATTATTATGATAACCTTCATATTTTGATGAATAGTAAAAATAAACTAAAATTTTATTAAAAACAATTTTTTCATCCAGATAATTTATATGGTTAAATTGTAATATTGAATGGTTTTAAAGTATAAATAGAATATATTTTTACAATTTTATATAATTATTGTTATTAGAAATAATTTTATACTAAATTCATAGGTAAAAACATTCCAATCTTTTGCAACATTTCAACTTTTAAAACAAATTTTCTCAACGGCAGGAATAATTTTAAATTAAATAATACAACTTCTGTGTTTTGAATTTGAAAAAATGGATTTCATATTTGTAATTAGTATGTACAAATTATGTTAATAGGCTACATTTTATTTTTAGGCATTATGAATAGTAACTACGGTAAATTTTATTTACCACTATTAAAAGTATATCAGGTAATTAAGGGTAAAAATAATATTATATAATTACCCTACCACCTACCAAAATTCAATTGGATGAATAAATGTCAACCCATATAAATTAATGGATGTAAGTGATTCATTTTATGGTCTTTTCACCATAAAAATGATGTAATTATTATTAAAACCAAAGAAAGTGACCACATGTCACTCTCTTATATCTTATAAGTGTAATAATTTTAATTTACTGATAAACTTCATCAAACATAAAACATTAATAGTCCCCAAAAATATTATATAATTATCTACATAATGTGAATTTATTTAGAATTTTTTAGGTATTAAATAATTTTCATTAATAATGACACAATAGTGATGTATAAATTATTTTATTGATTGAAATATCAAATAAATTGTTTTAAAAATATTAAAATAAATATTATATGAACTATTTAATGTGATTGGTGAATTTTGGAGATAAATATGACATCTTATAAATATGTTAAATATTTTGGTTCAAATATATCCTCTTTGTGGATTTTATTTAAATTCACGTAAATAAATAGTGACAAAATTGACACTATTGTTATTTTATACTATTATATTGGTTAAAAATTACAAAATTATTTAAACAATATAAATTTAAATTTATATGGTCTAAAATTTCATAAAGTATCCAATTATGGAAAATTCAATACACATAAGTAATTACTTATAACAATATCTGATTTAGAATATTATTACGACAAATAAAATTAAATAGATTAAAAAAGAATAAATCAAGTTGATAAGGTTTAAAATAAATTCCCAACATGTATAAATATTTGGATGATGAGATTACAACCCTATATCATCTCATCTCATAATTTGAGTCATTTTGGAGGTTTTTATGTGGGGTTTGAGTTTATTATAAATTAATATTTTAGAGGTTTCCAAAAGTGCCTCTATCCTCTCTTATAAAAGGGAACCTCCTCTCTCATCTCTTCACAACATTTTTAGCCTTCATTCTCAGCCAAAACCTAAAAATTTATTTTTTCCACTTCCCTAGAAACATACTATAGGTCATGTTCTTCATCAATGACAAAATTCAGTGCCGTAACTAGGGGTTTAGAAGAGGCGCATCGAAGAAGAGGTAATATCTTTTACCAATTCATTCAAATTAATATCTTCTTCCACTTCCACTTGTTTTGTTTTTTCATCATAAATTAATAACATCAGTATCACTCATATAATTATATGTTATTATAAATATTAAATAACAATATTTCACCTTCTATCCATCCTATGAAAAATGAAATCACCACGCGTGCGTACGTACGACTTACCGTCTCCACGTTGTGGTGTAATCTATTTTTCAAACAACACATTACATGGATGGGTATAATGGTGGAAATTATAACTATATATGATTATTATAACCTGATACTAATTCTGAGATATTATCCACTCCAATACCCTTCAACAATTTTGGTAACGATATCGTTGCTCGTGCGTAAGTACAGATTACCGTCTCCACGATGTGATGAGATTCATTCTCCATGTTAACAATTCAAGAATGATTATAAAGTATATATAATATATAATCATGAAATATATCACATAATAATGATACTTTATTTATGCACATATATTTTTCATTTACTTATTTCCGTTCAATTCAATAATTAAACGTAAACAACGTTCACGAGTATGTACGACCTAAAGTCTCCATGAACGGTTTATTACATTCCATTTATCAATCTATAATATATATTTATATTATGAATATATATTATATATAAAACATGTTTTAAATTCTATAACTAAGTAAATTATTATATTAGTAATAATGTCGAGAACAACAAATCCAAACACGTACGATAATTGAAAGGATTTTACCCAAAACGCTGGTTTACAATTGAATTGACAAAAGAATGGGTAATATAAATTCATTAGTGAATAATATATGATATCATAAATATTATTATGGCTCTGTTAAAAGTTAATAATATTTCTAAACCCACTATAGGGGAGTTTCAGACATGTGCGGAAGAAATTGGACCTAAGGTAAGGGATAATTATTCCAATCTTGTTCTTATTCGAGATTGTTTATTTGTAAGTATCTACTAGGGTTATGTTTATCATCCATGTCCTTGTTTTCTCAAAATGCTTTCAAAAGATGTTTACTATTCTTCCATGTATGTTTAATTTCATTTTTACCCTTTTTTACTTTTTCCACAAGGAACGGAAGAAATCCTTCTTTTGTTTACCATACGAGGTACTTTTTGACATTTCTGAAAAATTATGAGGAGAATGATTTTTTAACTAATACTACATGAATGGATTTTTATGTTTTCATAACTCATTATTTCCATGAATAATTTTCTACAAGATTTCATAATTATTTTCAACAAAATTCTTTACTTTAAAAATTCCATGACATTTTGAGAGAAGAATATGTTTTTGGAAAAGTAAGGATATTTTCCTCAAGATTTCATTTCAAGTGTTTATTCATAAATATTTTCCATATAAGATTACATTATTTATTATGGTTATGTTTCAAGTATTATGTTCAAATTATTTACATGGTTTGATTTTTTTATGATTAAATGATATCCATTTGTTTTATATGGATTATGTTATCAAGGCATGATGTTTATTAAACCCATTTTATTTTTTGGGTTATGATGAATTATTAATGATTGTTCTGTGGCACACATAAGAATGATTTATATATGAGATGGGTGGGAATTATATCTTCCTCTAATGCATTGGTTAATGATTTATATGTCATGAGAGTGACATGGAAATAACAGAAAGTAAATCTGGTTTATTATTATAAGGCCAGAACAACAAGTAAACTAGATTCAGTAATGGACTTTGTCCACTATAATGGTCCTAGTAGCAATGAATTGGATACTATGAAAATCAAATCATGTGCTTAATGGTTTTCCACAATTACATATTTCATTCACATTCTGGTTTATCATGATTAATGTTTTTTTGTGATCTATACCTTATGTACTGGAAAGATTTATGTCATTACTCAGAATTCTAATGTTTTATGTTCATGTTTTTACGTTCAAATGTTTATGGATTGTTTTAGGTTTTTCATGTTTACCATTTCTAAGCATTTTAGTTCACCGTTTTTATGTTTTCTTTTCCCCAAGATATAAAAAAATGATTTAGGAATGAAAAGAAAATGGGTAGATCATTATGGGAGATTTTGAAGATATTTCACCAGGAATAGAAGATTATGTTCATAATTTCCAAAGATACTAAACTATTACATTCCTTGGGTGTCTTTTTTTGTTGTGTATTAAGTATTCTGCAAAAGTAATGTAATGTCCATGTACGTCAAGATTGGATCTCTATAGTAGATCTGATTAGAAGTAACAACTCAATCAACTTACTCTATTAAGAAGCAGACCCACACAGGATCGCTCGGTGCTGTCCCACAAATGTTCGCTCAGTGCTGACCCACACAGGATCGCTAGGTACAGACCCACAGAGGATCGCTCATTACTGAACCACGCAGGATAGCTAGGGGCTGACTCACACATGATCTCAAGGTGCTAACCCACATAGGATCGCTAGGTGCTGACCCACAGAGGATCACTCGATGCTGACTAACACATGATCGATCATTGCTTACCTACAGAGGATCACTCTTCATTCTTCATGTCACAACCAGCTACTGGGTTCCTACATTAGGCTTTCTCTCTTATGAGAGGATCCTCTCTCCAATCCACTGGTCTATACTCCAACTTCCATGAATTCCCAAGAAGAATTATCTCAATGAACTGCCACATCATAGGGGTCTCAACACAATATACGATGCGTCATTCAGATGCTCGGTTTGTGAGTTATTAGCCTTTTAGTCCCGAGGGCTCTATTGCATTTGTGCTCAATCCAACCTGACTGTTTCCCAACATTATCGAAAACTCTAGTGGAATATACTTAATGCGACCATCTCACTCCAGGGTTTCTAGCATCACTGATGGTTTTTCAAATGGATGTTCGGTGCCAAAGTTATGTATAAAAGATTGTAAATGGGTTGTAGTGGGACTGGGCAGGGTCTGGCCCAGTCAAACCGACCCGGCCCGACCTGACCTGGGCTGACATGGTTTGGGTCGACCTGGACCGAACCACTGCATCACGCCCGACCCACTGGGTCCGTCCCGGCTGGCACTAGGCAGCCCGACCTGGGAAACGACCCGCGGAGTAGCAGACGTCGTGAGCGGCGTGAGGTCGCAGGACCGCGAGGGGGGCATGGGGGCTGCGATGGCCACAGGTGGTGCAAGGATGTGGGGAGGCTCGGAGGGATACGAGCAGCGTGACTAGGCTGTGGGGTGGCCTGGTAGAATACGGGGTAGTGAGCTAGGCCAATGGAATGTGGGGCGAGGGAGTGGGGCAGCGCAACATGCCTCTAGATGGTGCGGCAAGCTGTGGGGCGGCGTGACGGGCCACGACTAGGGGAGATCCATGGGGCGCAGAGGTCTCGGTAGGCGGAACTCCATGGGGAACGAAGGCCATGGGTGACAGAGCACCGTGGGGATTGAAGGATTTAGGTGGCGGCAGTGGCCGAGGACGGCGGAGCCGCGGACGGTGGTGGCCACAGGGCGACGCCAGATCCTTCGTCGCCTTCGTTTCATTCGTCGTAGTTCGTGAGTTCCACCAGTGCCAACCGATGACACTGGTCACCGCCTTCTTCCATTGCGAAGAACACACCAATGAAGTAGAACATTGAAGTGTTCCAACCATGTTTTATTGGCCTACACGCTCCACATTAGAGCTGTAGCAAGAGGATCAACAACATTTGGAGTCAAGAATAACAAACTCGACAATTTAATATGAATCATGGATCAACTCATTTTGGTTGATCCACATTCTCCATGATTTCAAAGAATGAGGAAATTAGTCATGATAATTCAATAATTCAACAATAATAACCCACTACCTAGTTTGATTCGTCGATGAAGGTCGGGAGGAAGGAGATGACGTTGTTGGGGATAGATGGATGTCGGTGATGTTAGAGATCCATCGATCATTGGTTCGTTGATGTTGAATACATTCCCCTTCAATGAATTACCCGAGGAAGAAGTCTAAGTCGAAGTCGGCATTCTTCGTTGGAGAGCTTTTCTCCCAAGGCTCCTTCCTCCCAATCATACCAAAATGATGACATATCCAAAAAAAGAATATTCTATCTATTGAATTGCTGGAATAGATTCAAAATAGCCTAATTAATTGATTGATTTTTTGGATTAATTAATTAAGGGGATGGTTGGAACAATTAAGTGGGGGAGCTCTTGTGGTTTCTCTCACTTGAGAGGTGATCTCAAGAAGTTTATGTCTCTAGTGGTCCCCACCACCCTATCCCACATGGGAGGTTAGGATCAGGTAGTCCCCACAACCATAACCTATATGAAGAGGTTTTAGTTCAGGTGGTCCCCACCTCTCATCATCCAAATGGGAGATCCTAATGGAAAATAAAATAAAATTTAAAAAACATTAATTTTGTTTTATTCATTAACGAAAAACCCAAAAATTATCTTTCACTCTCGACCAACTACCGTTGAGGTGAAAGCATCCTTAAGTAAATATCGATGTTGTGAGTTCAACAGTTCCCTCTGATTTCAATTCTGAGCACTGGTTCAAAATTTTCAAAAACCCACTCTTATGTTTACTAAAATTACCCAAAAAATATTCAGAGATTCATTCCGGGCTCTCTGGGCTATGGAATCACGCACCTTCAATGTTCATAGACTCATAAAATTCCCATTTAATTAAAAATAAAACTTTACATGGAAGTAATTGTACTTTACATTCTCCCTACCTCAGGTCTTTACGTACCCGTAAACCACAATTAAAACTAAGGGAAAAAGTGGGGGTACTGAGCACACATATCCTCCTCCAACTCCCATGTTCTCTCTTGGAGGTTTCCGTGCTGTTAACTTACACTCACTAGAGGTATCGACCGCCCATGATGGACCGACTCCTGTCGATCATCAATCTCCACTAGAACCTCCATAAAAGTCACCCAATCCTCGATATCCAGCTCACCGTGGTCGATGATGTGGGTAGGGTCATGCACGTATCTTGTCAGATGGGATATGTGGAAGACGTCATGCACCCGGTGCAACATAGGTAGAAGAGCTAAGCCATAAGCCACCTCACCAACTCTGTTGAGGACCTGAAAAGGTCTGATGAACCTCAAAGATAACATTCCGCCTCAGCCAAATTTCCATAAACCTCGTCGATGTGAGACACGTAGAAATATGTGGTCACAATCGTCGAACTCTGGAGGTCATCGTCTCCTATCAACATAAGAGTTATGTCTGCTCTATGTAGTCTTCACCCACTCCTAGATGATCTGCACTTTCTCTATGGTAGCCCATATCATCTCTGGTCCCACTAGTGCTGACTCCCCTGGTTTAGTCAATCACAAAGGTGATCTACAAGGTCACCCATAAAACTCCTCAAAATGTGTCGTCCCAATGGTGGAGTGATAGCTATTGTTGTATGCAAACTCCACCAAAGGAATGTGATCCTCACAACTATGAATAATGTCGAGGATGTAGGACCAGTGCAAGTCCTCAAGGGTCGGAATGGTCCTCTCTGTCTAGCCATTTGTCTGAGGATGGAATGTAGTGCTAAAACAAAGATGCCTCCAGAAATCCTCTTGCAACCCTTTCCAATGTCAGGAAGTAAAATGCGCATCACGATTGGAGACAATCATCGAGGGTACTCCATGTAGCTGCACAATCTCTTTCTCATAGAGGCGTCCCATTATTTCTACTTAACCATACTCTCTGATAGGTAGGAAGTGGTCAGACTAGGGGAATTGATTGACAATCACCTGGATCAAGTCATGACCTCTTGACATACGTGGAAGTCCTGTCATGATGTCCATGGATATCCCATACAACTTCAACTCTGGGACCTCTAAAGGCTAAACCAAGCCTAATGGTACCTGATGCTCCACCTTCACCAGATGAAAAGTGAGGTATCGAGAGACAAACTCTACTAATGATTTCTTTATTCCCGGCCACCAGTGCTGCCGTCGGTGATCCTGGAACATCATTGAAACTCCTGGATGTACTGCTAGAGGGGATGTGTGGAACTCCCTCAACACATCCTCCCGAAGCGACAGTGGTACCATTGTACGTCCTATCAAAAAGATGACATGATCCCTAACATCAGAAAATATATCAGGTGCCTATCCTTTGGATATTTGAGCACATCGTGTCTCGCAGTCAATGTCCCCATGTTGCGCCTCCCTGACTCGATGAAGAAGTGGGGGTGTGACTTTAAGAGACTGAAAACAGATGCTCAATATCTATCCAAAAAGGATATCTGTGTAACAGGCTGAGAATTTATGAGATATATTATTATTTTTTCATATCTTCTATTGTACGCTACACCAGGATTACCTTGCGCTATACACAACACTGTATTAGCTTGTAGTATACGCAACACTATTCCAGGATCATGTTACACACAATTTCAAGTTCGTTTGATAGTAGTTATTCTAAGAAAAATTGAGTGTATATATATATATATATATATATATTTAATGTATAAATGAAATATGTTTGGATTATTTTATATGAAACAACTAAGGAGTCTTTCACAACACTCAACCCTGATGTGGCTTGCATTACACGCAATCACAACCTTCCTCAATAGCGTGTGTTGTATACAATACCCAGTTTCACTAAACAATGATATATAGTTATAATATTATTATGAACTAGCTGTTATGAATAGTATCATCTAAATTTTTAATTTTATATCATTATTATTCATCTTACACATTTTCTAGAACACAGTATGAGAACAAACTAAATTTTTCATGTAAAATAATTATTTTTAACAAAATGCAGTTTTACCGCCATTTGTTGGAATACCCAAATTAAATATAGTTTTTGATATGTTTATATGTTAAATTTTACAACATAAAATTCTTATTTGGAATCAGGATATAAAAATATACTTTTGATAAATTTTTCATATTATTCTGATAACTTTCATATTTTAATGAATAGTAAAAACATGATATATTTTAATTAGTAACAAATTTTTTCATCGCAATAATTTATATGGTTAGATTACCTTTATAATAGGTTTTAAAGTGTAATTAGAATATAATATTACCATTTAATTCAATTCTGGTAATTGGAATTAATTTCACTTTGAAATTGGACATAAACAAGTGTGGATCTTTTGATAGTTATTATTTATTAAAAACATGCTATTTGTTTTGATAACGAGAATTAATTTTAAAATTAATTAATTACACTCCTATGTTTTTAATCTGGATAACTAGAAATAATTTTTGAATTCATATTATCAAATATATCTTAGGGTGAAGTTTTAGTATTTTTTGCAATACTTCAATTTTGATGAATAGTGAAACCAATTAGTGGTAGTTAAAAAAACTAACTCTTTCATTTAAATGAAATTTTACCACTTCTGTGAATTGACTTTCAAAAATCTGACATACATGATTTTAATAAAGAATTAAAATTTGGTTCAATAAGATGAAAATAATTTTTGGTGAATACTAACTTTTGACTTTTATTTACTGTTGTTAAAGGTAAATAGGGCAATTCAAGGTTAAACGAATATTATAATAATTCAAAATTACCTTAAAACTTGTCCTAAATTTATTTAATGAGTAGTGTCCGACCATGGGAATCCTTGGGTTTATTTTGGGACCGCATTGAGCCACATGGTAGCGATAAGGACAATTTAGATTAATTAATTTAATGTAAAGACAAAATTGACATTAACAAATATCTTTTAGTAATTAATTTTTAGAAGGGGCTATATAAATTATATTTTCAACTATAAATATTAATTGGAAAGATAAAACTATTTCCGACATTATGGTATTTTCTTTATAATTTTTAGACATCAAATAAATAAAATTATTTATGGCACAATAATGATGCAGTATTTACCTCATTAATTAATGATTAAAATAAATAAGATGATAATGATTAAAATATTATCCAAAACATGTCCAATTCTATGTGGATGATTTTATTTTGACCATGAGTCTTCTTATCTTCATCATTAATTATTTTTTGACCTTTTGAAACTGAAGATATGATTACAATAAAATAATATTTTCACACTTTCCAACGTTACCCCTCTCCTCCCTCATAAAAGGGAACCTCCTCCCTCTTCTCTTTACATAAATTTGAGCCTTCAAGATCTACCAACCCATTCCCATTACTCTTCTAAACTCACATATTAATAATATATAGGTCATGGTCTTCTTCAAATAACATCTTTAGTTCCCTAAGAATAGGTTTCAAAGAGGCGTGTTAAAGAAGAGGAAATATCTGTTACCGATTGATTCAAATTTATTTCATATTCTACTTCCTATTATTTAGGTTTTTCATTATGAAGTAATAACATAAGTATCACTAATATACTGATATGTTATTATAAATATGAAACAACCCTATTTCACCTTCTATCCATCTTACAGAAAACGAAATCACTGTGTGTCAGTACGTACGGAATACCGTCTCCACGTTGTGGTGTAATTAGTTTTCTCACCACCACTTTTCATATATGGGTATAATGTTGTAAAGAATAAAAATATATGGTTATTATAACATCATACTGATACTGAGATATTATATCATCCACTCCAATTCTATTCAATAATTATGGGAATGATATCATCGCTCGTGCATACGTACGGACTACCGTCTCCACGAACGCGATGAGATTCATTTTCCATTATTAACCATTCAAGTATGATTATAAAGTATATATATAATAACTAACAATGAAATATATAAAATAATAATGATACTGTAATTATTTACATATGTGTTTCATTTACTAAATTTCATTTAATTAAATAAGGAAATGAAAACAGTGTTCATGCGTACGTATGACCTACCATCTCAATGAACGGTGTATTTCATTCCATTTATCGATCTATCATATATATTTATATGCTTAATATATATTATATATAAATAATTTTTTACATTCTAGAATTACTTGAATAAGGATATAAGTAATAATATCATGAACAAAAAATCGAAACACGCATGATAAATGAAACGATTTTACCCAAAACGCTGCTTTAACATCAAATTTACAAAAGAATATGTAATATAAAGTCATAAGTGGACCATATATGATATCATAAAAATGAATATTATTATGTAATAATTCATTGAAATTATTTAAATAATTATATAGGATGATGGGATATATACGAATCATATCAAACATAAGGTAAGGGATAACTTTTCCAATCTGGTTTTTATCCTAGATTGTTTATTCGTAAGTATTTCCTGGGGTTATATTAATAATCCATATCCCTGTTTTCAAAAAATTGTTTCATGTATATTTAAAGTACTTTTTACACATTTGTGACTTTTAATAAATGGTATGTAAAGATCCATTCTTTTTTAACCATATGAGGTTCTCTTTGACTTTTTTGGAAAAAGTATGAGAATGCTATTTTTTTAACTTATACGATGGGGATGGATTTTTATTGTTTGATAAAGACATATTTCAAAGAAGTTTACTCTAAAAAATTTCAGGATTATTTTCAAAATATCCTTTTCATTTACAATTTCGTGTAATTTGGAGAAATGAAAATGATTTTGAAGAAGAAAATATATTTTCTTCAAGAATTCATTTCAAGTTTTTTATCAAAACTACTTTCCATCTAAGATGAAATTATTTCTTATGTTTATGTTTCAAGTATAATGTCTCTATGATTTACATGGTTTCACTATTCATATGATGAAATGATATACATTTGTTTTATATGGATTATGTTATTATGGGATGATGTTTATGAAACCCATTTTATTTTTTGGGTTATGATGAACGATTTTTGTTTATTTTGTGGAACAAGTAAAAATGATTTTATTATGAGATGGGTGGGACCTATATCTCTCTTCAATGAATTGGGTAAATATATATATCTCATGAGATAGACATGGATGGAACAGTCTGTTAATTTAGTTCAGTGATACAGGACTGGAAAGAGGAGTGAACTCGATTCAGAAAGGGACTTTGTCCACTATGATGGTCTTGGCAGCAATTCCTCAGATACTATGGAAATCATATCATATTCTTAATGGTTTTACACAATTAAATGGTTTATTACCATACTATTTTATTATGATTGATGTTCCTTTATGACCTATGCCTTACGTACTTCCAAGATTTATTTCACCAATCAATATTTCGATGTGTAAACTTTATGTTCATGTTTTTAAGTTCAAATGTATATGGTTTGTTTTATTTTCTCCATGCATACCCTTACTGAGCATCTGAGCTCACCCTTTATATTTCTTCTTTTACCCAAGATATATAGAAAGGTTTTAGGTAATAATAAAAGAAGATATTTATGGGAGATGTTGAAGATCTTTCACCATAATTAGAAGATTATTTTTCCGAGTTTCCAAAGACACTAAACTATTACTGTCCTTGTGTGTTTGTTTTTGTTATGTATTAGGTATTCGGAAAAAGTAATGTAATGTCCATGTACGTCAAGTCTTGTGTCTCTACAGTTGGTATCTTAGGAAAGGTTTAGTTAACATTTGGAAACTAGGATGTGAAAACATTAGTGAAATCCCTAGAGATATTTCTAAGGTATTTCTAGGGATGTCTTAAGGATAAATATACATATAGGTTAGATTCCTAGAATTATGTTGGCGATCATGAATATACTATTTTGAACCTAAAGTGTCATGGATAATTTTTTTTATATGTTAGACATCCAATAAGTGAATTTTTATGATTCTTTGGTTCCTCGTTATTTTAACTGTTTCTTACACTATGGTTTCTGGTCTTAGTCAATGGAGGGAACGAGAAGGAATTCAGTTAACATTGATTCCAATTGACAAATTGGTGACTTTGATCAACGAAATTATGTAATTATAACGACCCAAAGTTTCATTAATGTAAATACCTATTGATCTAATTACATGTCTCTTTATGTTTAAATAAAATGTCAACTTCTTTGGTTTTATGTTAAGAATTTAGACCATTGCTAATATATTTGTTGAACAGTGATCACATGATTAGTATAAATATAGGGCTTTAACAAATCAAAATTTACTCGGACAAAGGAAGTGATAGCCACATCCAGTAGAATTTCCCCATACAAAGCCCATTTGTCGGAGCTCAGAAAAGAGGTGGCATCCTTGGGCTTCACCCTTGACCATGCCCAGGCTGAGCTTCATCATGTCAAGCTCGAATGGGACCATCTACGGGAGAAGTGGAAGTTGATAGAAATTACCACTCGAGCGATGTTATCCGAGCCACCCCAAGAGTCGGTAACCATCGCACACCTTACCCTTAGGTCTTATGCGGCTGTTTTATGGGACTATGTAACAAATAAAAAGTACTATCTTCATGTACATTATGTTTTTGTATATAATAATTAATATACTTTCTTTTCATTATTGATACATTGTAAATAGTTTTTAATGTACAAATAATGTTTTTAGTTATTCATTAATTAAGGATTCTATTTTATTAAATTAAGGTATTTTTGAATTAAATAATATTTTAATAAAATATTATTATTCTTATTAAATTAATTTTTATTAAATGATATTATAATTTTATGAATGCAATTGTAATTTTTATTACGGTTTGAAAGCCATTTCTGTCAAAACCCGTGAATTCTCGATAAATGTCGGTTTTTATATTAAAAGTAAAAATTAACATATTTAGATATATATTTTGATAAATTAAATTTTATTTCTGGAATCAGGATGTCGAAATTATCCAACGGTGAATTTTTCATAATTTTCTAAGACAGTCAAATTTTTGGGTAAAAATTAAATACCTTTTAAATATATAATGTGTTTTATGACATCATAATGACCCCATAGTGATCTAATAAAATACTATAAGATTTATTTTAGGAAATATATTTTTTACCATTAAAATAATGTTATTTTGGGTTTGTTTGACTTACTTTTCAAAGCATTAATGGACACCTCAAGATTTATTAAACATCCTGTCTTTTTAAATTATTTTCCATGGGAGTGTGAGTCACCTACACTTAAGAAACCCGACTATTTTAAAAATTTAGGACTTTGGTCTTATAAAATATTGCCTCTATCTTCCCATTTGAATAAACCATGGGCAAAAACCAAGGGTTGGTTTGTGGTTTGGATGAATTTATTGTAAGGGTACCCAAACCTAAAAAATAAAGAATTCCCTCACCTTTCCTATATAAACCCACCCAAGCTCCCACTTCCTCCTCACTAAAAGCCTTTGGAATTCGCCCAACCTCTATCCTACTCTCTCTAGAAACCTCCCATGGTGCCCAAGCTCCCAACAAGCCTCTCACAGGCCTCTCTCTATCATTTGGAAGAACACTTCCATGTAAGGGATTTTTTCTTCCTTTCTCATTTTGTCCAATTTTCTTCAATTTGTTTTTCCCATTAAATTTCAATTATAAATGTTAGGGTATGGTTTCTCACCTATATCATACTTCCCTATTGATTTTTTAATGATGGGAGACCCATTTATTTCTCATTAGATGCCTCCCATGTACACCCGTTACTATGCCGAAATTCTGAAAAGAACTTCTCTCTCCTCTTTTAAATTTAAGCAATAATTTTGTATCATGAATTCAAATTCCATTAAAATTGTTGGGACATGTATCTATATGACCTCCTTATTTTCCATTACATGTAAATATGATGAGGAACCCCTTTCTCTCTCATCAACCATTTTTATGAATTCTTATGTCACGTCGTTACACTGCCGAAATTGCATTGATTTTCTAATCCAATGCCTTTGTGTAGTGAATACCATTCCCATTTCTCCATCAAGGGTATTCACCATTATGCACATTTACATATTGATTATAATGTTTCATGTACAAATTCGACATTCCTTTATCATGGAATAAATTATTATGTTTAATGAATCAATGTTTTATGATCCATGTGGCACACTTATGCATGAAATGAATTGTTTAAGAAGGATGTTCCCTTATAGCGCTCCAATGAATTGGGTAAAGTATAGTATCATGATATTTTATGTTCAATTAGTGTTTAATCACTCTAATTCAAGTGCAACGAGTGTTTACTTGTGCTTTATGTGCAATGGGGATTTACTCATGCTCTATGTGCACTGAGCCTTGGCTCATGCTCCTTCCATGTTAAGTGTTGTTGCCAAATTTCCATGTAATGATTCTCATGATTTATCAAGCCTTTATGTTCATGTTTATTTTTTTCTCTATTGATATGCCTATTGTCTAACATGTATTGTACTCCTCATGTTATTCCATGTGTACTCTCTTTCTGGGCTTTATAGCTCACCCTTTTCTTATGAATATCCTCAGGTTATCCCATGCAATGATAAGTACGAGGGAATGTAGTGGTCATGTAAAGGAAGTTTTCAATAATGATGTTGTATTTCATGTTTTAAGTTTTTATGTAATGATCTTAATCCCCAAAGATAGTAAACCTCTCAATATTATTTTTTGTATCATTTGAATTTTTATGTAATAAATCATGTTTATGTTTGTAATAAAAGAAAGGTTGTCATAGTTATTATCAGAGGATAGGTTTAGTTATTTTGGGATTAGGATTAGAAAGCCCTAGTAAAGCCTTAGAGAGAAGACTATGTATAATAAATTCATCCCTAAGTTTTAGTAAGTACTGAGTAAGTGTATTATTAAGCAAATACATCCTTGTATCAATATGAGCAGGTAGAGGCGGCTCTGGCACAGATATATCTTAGGGGTAAAACCCGAAAACACCGCATTGAGCTGGACTTGAATGGGAACTGGTGAAAGACAATGGGCCTTTCATTACTCTTGGTTACGACACTCCAGGGGGATATGTTTTGATAAATTCACAAGCACAGTATGAACCCTTATTAAAGAAATAAAAAAAAACTTCCCCTATGAATATATGTTAGAATGTAGATCATGAAAATCCTAGATTGAATCCTATAGACTCATAAGTTAAGGAAATAAAATTTTATTTTTAAGTCATGAACTTTTTTCTTTGCATTACCTTTTATGTGTTACCCCTAACTTCCCTTTTATTCCAGCCAATGGCTGGTAATAGGAGGACTCAGGCTAACAACCGATGTGAAGATCAGTGTGATGACTATACTAATGAGAGGCCCAATCCAATGGGAGCGGGAATCACAAACTTTGTCACACTTCTCTCTTAGATAACTCATGTTTTGAATAGAAACACGGGTCAGGAGGAACGTTCAGCCCACCCCTAAGAAAAAACAAGTCACTATCGAGAGCTTCATGAGATAAAGGCCTCCTACTTTTAGTGGATCCTCTGATCCCACGATCGCTGAATAATGGATCAACTCCATTGAAAAGATCTTATCTATCCTTCTATGTTCTGAATAAGAAAAGGTTATACTGGCAGATTATCATATGGATGGTGAAGCAGATCAATGGTGGATGTTGATAAAAAATACGAAGCCTGAGGAGGTGATGGAGGCGTTGGAATGGAAGGATTTCCGGAAGATGTTTTTCGATAAATATTTTCCGCGCACCCTCCAGCTTAAGATGGAAAGAGACTTCCTTTCCCTCAAGAAAAAAGACGAAGAATCTATTAGAGAATACGAGAAAAATTTCACAAGTCTTGCACGATATGGTTCCGGCTTTGTCGTTACCCCTGAATGCAAAGTTGACCGCTTATTTGGTGGGTTGAAGCCTAGCCTACAGAAAGCATTAGAAATCTGTGACTTCGACTGCTATGAAGAAATTGTCCGGTGTGCCCTCAAGGTCGAAATGGAGATCGGAGAATCACATGGGTATCATGGGGATAAGAAGAGTAAGGGGGACTTTAATTCTGGTGGTCTGATGGATATATACAACGGTACTAAGAAGATCCAACATGCCACTTGACAAAAGTGTAGAAAGAAGAACCCAAGAAATTACTTTAAGAGGGCGAGGAAATGCTTCATGTGTGGAAGAGAAGGGCACCTAGCAGTTAACCGTCGAAAAGAATGACCCACTGCTACAACAAAAGAGAGGAACGCTCTGTTCGAACATCTACATGTTGTTCAATGCTACAAATGAATATAACCAGGTCATTTTTCAAATCAGTTCCCGAATCCAATGGTTTTTGAAGGCAACCAACAACCTCCAAGGCAGCAAGGAAGATCTTTTTCCATCACTTTTGCCGAAGTGAACCCCAACAATGAAGTGGTGACAGGTACGCTAGTTATTCATTCAAGAATAGAGAACGTACTTTTTTATTCAGGTTCTACGCATTATTTTATATCTCTAATGTTTAGTAGAACAATCTTAGCTCCACAACAAATCATGGAAGTGAAGATGTCCATGAGTATGGAAAATGGGGAAATAATTGCATCCCATGAATATATGTCCTCCCCTATTATAATCTGTGGATTGAATTTTCCGGCGAACCACGTCATACTCCTTCTGGTGGATTTTGATTCCATTCTTGGCATGGATCGGCTTTCCTTATATAGAGCCAACATAAATTGTTGGGAAAGGGAAATCACACTCTATAAGGAGAATCGACCCCGATTCATTACAAGTGTAAAGAGGATGATGAATCTCCTCTAGCTTCATCATCTTAAGAATATATATTACTGCCATATGATCACACATATCTAGCTCAGATGATTGAGTCCAAGGAAGAAACCATCCTTGATAAAATGCCTATTGTGAGGGAATTCGCTAAAGCGCTTCTCAAGGAACTTCCAGGTCTTCCTCCTAGAAGAGATGTTGAATTCTCAATTGAACTTATACCCGTGGAATTACCAATATCCAATACTCCATATAGAATGGTTGTTGTAGTGCTTGAAGAGATAAAGAAACAACTACAGGAGAATTTGGATAAAGGGTTTATACACCCATGTGCTTCACCATGGGGTGCACCAGTCCTCTTCGTCAAGACGAAGGATGGGTCAATGCGGCTTTGCATCGATTATCGTGAACTTAACAAAATCATGATAAAAAACAAGTATTCTCTCCTAAGAATTGATGACTTGTTAGATCAGCTGTGTGGAGCTCAATATGTCTCCATGTTGGACTTGCGGTCGGGATATTATCAATTAAGGGTGAAGAAGGAAGATATACCCAAGACTGCTTTTCACACAAGATACGGGCACTATGAATTCATAGTAATGCCTTTCGGATTCATTAATGCTCTAGTAATATTCATGGACATGATTAATAGAGTCTTTAGAGTTTACCATGATAGATTTGTGGTAGTATTTATAGATGATATTCTAATATACTCCAAAACCAAAGAGGATCATGAGGAGCATTTAAGAACTGTACTAGAGACTTTGCGCAAGGAGGATCTCTATGCAAATTACAGCAAGTGCGAGTTCTAGTTGAAGGAGGTCTCATTATTGGGCCATATCATCACAAGAAATTGGATATCTGTAGATCCCTCTAAAACATATGCAATTGAGGAATGGACGAGGCTAACATTGGTAACAGATATCCATAGTTTCATGGGCTTAGCTGGATATTATCAATGATTTGTGAGGAATTTCTCACAATTGTCCAACCCTCTTACCAAGATAACTCCGAAGGGAGTAAATTTTTCATGGAGTGATGAATTCGAAGAAAGCTTCAAGTATTTGAAAAGGAGGCTTATCGCTATGCCAGTGATCACTTTACCCACAAGTTGGGAATTTTTTTTTTGTTTTTAGTGATGCTTCAAAGAAGGGATTAGGATGTGTGCTAATGCAGAATGATAAAATGATATCGTATGCCTAAAGGTAGTTGAATTTCCATGAGTGAAACTATCCAACACATGATCTGGAGTTGGTAGCGGTGATCATTGCCTTGAAAATCAGGCGTCATTATCTCTATGGGGAGAAATGTGAGATATATACTAACCACAAGAGTCTTAAATATATATTCACACCGAAAGAGATTAATATGAGACAGAGAAGATGGATAGAGCTCATCAAGGATTACGACTATTCAATACATTACCACCCTGGGGAAGAGAACAAGGTGGCAGATGCCCTATGTAGAAATGAACCAGTGATTCTATCAATGATAAAAATTGAGAAGGATCCAATATTCTTAGACTTGATGAAGATAGACATGGGAATCATAAATAAGGGAACATAAGAAATCCTTTCACAAATTATTGCTCACCCATATCTTTTGGAAAGGTTAAAGGATTCTCAAAAGGATGATGTGGGAATTCAAGAAAAAGTGGGAGCTATCGAAAAAGGGAAATCCTTAGAGTGTAATGTTAATGAAGAAGGAATTGTGCGGTTTGGGAAAAGACTATGTGTTTCATCGAGTCCGGAGCTGAAGAAGGAACTTTTGGATGATGCACATAGTTGAAATTTCTCTATTCACCTAGGGAGCACAAAGATTCATTGATATCTCCGAGAAACCATTTTCTAGGATAATATGAAGAAGGATATCACTGAATATACATCAAAGTGCCTGGTGTTCCAGCATGTGAAGGAAGAGATGCAGAAGTCTAAGGGGATGATGCAACCATTGCCCATACCAGAATGAAAATGGGAGAACGTCGCCATGGATTTTTTCACCAGACATCTGAGGACATCTAAAGGCAACAATGCAATCTGGGTTATCGTTGATCATCTTAAAAATACTCCACACTTCATTGCTATTCGGGATGATTTCTCATTGGATCAACTGGCACGGATATATATCAGGGAAGTGGAAAGGTTGCTTGGAGTACCACTATATATTGTGTCTGATAGAGATCCAAGATTCACCTCTATGATTTTGAAGAGTCTTCAACATGCTCTGAATAATGAACTAAACTTCAGTACGTCCTATCATCCTCAAACTGAGGGCCAATACGAGCGAACTATCCAAAATAATGAGGATATGTTTAGAGCGTTCTCAATGGGCTTTAATGGAGGATGGGATCAACATATTCCTCTGGTTGAGTTCTATTATAATAACAGTTTCCACTCGTGCTTCCAAATGGCACCATATGAAGCCCTATATGGGAAAAGGTGCAGAACACCGACATGTTTGGATGAGGTAGGTGAACGTAAGCTTCTTGGACCAAAAATGGTCAAGGAAATGGTGGAGAAGGTGATAAACATTCAGAAGCATATCAAGGCAGCCCAGAGTAGACAAAAGAGTTATGCAGATAATCGTCGACGAGACCTTGAGTTTAAAGATGGAGACATGGGTTTTTTATGCATATCTCTGTGGAATAAGGTCATGAGGTTTGGAAAGAAAGGGAAGTTATGTCCAAGGTACATCGGCCCTTTTGAAATTCTTGATCGTGTCAGGGCTATGGCCTATCGACCAGCACATCCACCTACCATGGCTAAAATACATGATGTCTTTCATGTATCCCTCTTAAGGATGTACATACCGGACCCTTCACATTTACTCTCTTCTGAGGTGGTACAATTGGATGATTATATTTCTTATGACGAGAACCCAGTGAAGATATTAGATCGTAGAGAAAAAGTTCTACGAAATAAGACAATTCCCCTCATCAAGGTGTTATAGAGAAACCACAATTTTGAAGAAGTGACTTGGGAATCAGAAGAAATGATGAAGCTGAGTTACCCTAATCTGTTTTAGTGTGGGAAAAGGAAAATTTCGAGGGAGAAATTTCATAAATGGGGAATATTGTAACGACCCAAAGCTTCATTAACGGAGATCCCTCTCGATCTAATTAATTGTCTCTTTACGTTTATATAAATTTTCAACTTCTTTGGTTTTATGTTATGAATTTTGACCATTGCTAATATAGTCGTTGAACAGTGATCACATCATTAGTATAAATATAGGGATTTAACAAATCCAAATTTACTCAGACAAAGGATGTGATGGCCTCATCCAGTAGAATTGCCCCACACGAAGCCCATTTGTTGGATCTCAAAAAATAGGTGGAATCCTTAGGATTCTCTCTTGACCAAGCCAAATCTGAGCTTCATCATTTCATGCTAGAACGGGACAGTCTATGAGAGATGTGGAAGTTGATAGTAGTTACCACTCGAGTGATGTTATCCAAGCCACCCCAAGAGTCTGTCACCATCGTACACCTTACCCTTAGGTATTATACAGCTGTTTTAAGGGGTTATGTAAAAAATAAATAGTACTATGTTCATGTATATTATTATTTTTGTATATAATAATGAATATACTTTCTTTTCATTATTGATACATTGTTAATAGTTTTTAAAGTAAAAAATAAAGTTTTTAGTTATTATTTAATTATGAATTATATTTTATTCAATTAAGGTATTTTTTAATTAAATAATATTTTAAATAAATATTTTTATTATTGTTAAATTAATTTTTCTTAAATAATATTATAATTTTAAGAATTCAATTGTAATTTTTATTAAGGTTTGAAATTCATTTCTCTCAAAACCCGTGAATTTTTGATAAATGTCAGTTTTAAATTTAAAAATGAAAATAAACATATTAAGAAAATTATTTAGATAAAATAAATGTTATTTCTAGAATCAGGATGTCAAAATTATCCAATGGTGAATTTTTCATAATTTTCTGAGACAGTCAAATTTTTGTGTAAAAATTAAATACCGTTTAAATATATAATGTGTTTTATGACATCATAATGACCCAATAGTGTGGTAATAAAATACAATAATATTTATGTTCAGCCAATATATGTTTTACCATTAATATAATGTGATTTTGGGTTTGTTTGAATTACTTTTCAAAGCATTAATGGACCCCTCAAGACTTATTAAACATCTTCTCTTTTTAAATTATTTTCCATGGGAGTGTGACTCACCTCCACATAAGAAACCCCATTTTTTAAGAAGTTTACACTTTGGCCTTATAATTTTTTATCTTATTCCCTTTTCCAATAACCATGGGAAAAAATAATGGGATGGTTTGTGGTTTGTATTAATTTAATATATGGGGACCGAAACCTAAAAAATCAAGAATTCCCTCCCCTTTCCTATATAAACCCACCCAAGCTCCCACTTCCGCCTAACTCAAAGCCTTTGGAGTTCGTCCAACCTCTGCCCTACTCTCTCTAGAATCCTCCCAAGGTTCCCCAAGCTCCCAAAAAGCCTCTCACAAGCCTCTATCTAGCCTTTGGAAGCACACTTCCATGTAATGGTTTTTTTCTTCCTTTCTCATTTTGTCGAATTTTCATTAATTTTTTTCCCATTTAATTTCAATTATGAATATTGGGGTACGGTTTTGAACCTCCCTCATACATCCCTCATTATTTTTTAATGATGGGATACCCCTTTCTCTCTCATTAGATTCCTCACATTTACATTCGTTACTATGCTGAAATTCGGAAAGGAACTTCTCTCTCCTCTTTTACAATTAAGCAATACTTTTGTATCATGAATCTAAATAACATTACAATTGTTGGGACATGTATCTATATGAAATAATTACTGTCCATTACATGTAAATATAATGAGGAACCACTTTCTCTCCAATCAACAATTTTTATGAATTCTTATGTCACACTGTTACGCTGTAGAAATTACACCGTTTTTCTAAGCCAATGCCTTTGTCTAGTGAATACCATGCCGATTTCTCCATCATGGGTATTCACATTTATGCCCATTTAATTATTGATTATAATGTTTCATGTATGAATTACAAATTCCTTTATCATGGAATAAATTATTATGTTTAATCAATCCATGTTTTATGATCCCCGTGGCACACTTATGCATGAAATGAATTGTGTAAGAAGGGTGCGCCCTTGTAGCACTCCAATGCATTTGGTAATGTATAGTATCACGATACGTCATGTGCAATGAGTGTTTACTAATGCTAATTCAAGTGAAACTTGGGTTTATTATTTCATTATGTTCAATGAGGATTTACTCATGTTCTTTGTGAAATGAGCCTTGGCTCATGCTAATTCCATGTTAAGTGTTGTTTCCACATTTCCATGTTATGATTATCATGATTTATCAAGACTTTATGTTCATATTTCTCTTATGCTCTATTGATATTCCTATAGTCTAACATGTATTTTACTCCTCCTGTTATTCCATGTGTACTAACTTACTGGGCTTTATAGCTCACCCTTTTCTTATGCATGTCCTCAGGTTATCTCGTGAAATGCTAAGTACGAGGGAATATAGTGGTCATGTAAAGGAATTTTTCAATAAAGATGTTGTATTTCATGTTTTACGTTTTTATGTAATGATAATAAGCCGCAAAGATACTAAACCTACAGATATTATTTGTTGTATCAAGTGAATTTTTATGTAATAAATAATGATTAAGTTTGTAATAAAAGCAGGGTTGTCATAGAAATGGCTGGAGAGAAAGATATTGTGATTATTCCGAATCAATCATCTCGATATATGATTAAAAATGTGACCTTTATTTGTATTACTAAGTAATAATATAAGAGGAAGATGTAATTTTGTGCATGTTCATAAGGTCAGGAGCATGGAGAAAGGAAGATTGATATTTCTAAAGAAGTGAAGAAGAACCTTGAGGAATACCTCAAATGGAGGGGAATATATTATCTATGTGGAAAAGAGGTTCATAGAGTGAAAGACTGTTATGGAGTCCAATGTATTATCTATGGAGAACATGGGACTTACCCAACTCAATTCCATAACCTAAGAAGTTAGTTATAAATCGAGGAAGGACTTATTCCATGACAATCATTAAAGATAATGGATTGAAGTTTTTATGTATTCGTATTCAAGAATAATGTTATTGAGGTACTTTTATGGTATATTGTAATATCTATGTATTGTTCCATTTGTGGATTTAAATAATTATATGGTACCAGGAACCATGAAAAGTGATTGATATATTTTTGTAAAGTAGACGATATGCGCATATTGATGGGATAAAGAGAATATAATATGATTGATAGTATTAATGAGCTCATGACTGATATAAGGACAAAGTTATATCAGTAGTTGGGTTTTGGCTTAGTGGTAAGCACCCCGTAGTACTGTAGCGGGACTGTAGCAGTGGCGGCACTGTTCATCAGCGGGTACTGTAGCGACGACAGGGAACTATAACAGCAGTGATATTGTGCGGTACTGTAGCAGCTTGTTACTATTCACATAATGTGAATTGGCCTTATAATTTGGGCATACGGGCTATGTAATGGTCTACATGCCCACTAGGACTTTGGGATATGTAATGGGTTTCCTTCTAACCAGTTAAAAGCATACTTTTCTTTGATTTGATAATAAAAATGAGGCTTCGGCCCCAACCTTTAAAAAAAGGACAAATTTATATCATGGTTTGAGTATATAGAATTTTTTGATTTTTGGTATGTGGAAAGATTTATCTTTTGAAAGCATTCATGTTTTCACTATGGTTTAATGGGTATTCATTTTTCAACATAATACACGATCAAGGTATTCACATGTTTGGAATGTGACCAACAAATTATATCTTGTGATATATGAGGGATAAATGATGGTATTCACGTGCTTGTAATGTGACCATTCCAGTAACCGTTTTTTTTCTACTATGAGATTGGAAAAATTTATTTTGGATAAGTCTAAAGATTGGAATTGATTATGTCGGACATTAGATAGTATTGTTTAATTCTAGAACATTTTTTCGATATTAATGAAGGGATGTTATAATAATATATTTCTAGAAAAAGGACATCATGTACGACGAGAAACAACCTGTCGCATCCGATTAAGCTACGAGAATCAAACCCACAACCAAAGTGCGGCAAGCCTTTATCGCCTACCACTAGACTACAAGAAGTCCCTAGTTAGTAGAAACTAGTTTTATTTTATTATGCACTATGATAGATGAAGTATAAGTCCATTTTGGAAACCATATATAATTGATCTCGGCATAGATGGACTTATGTATATTAAATAAATTGTGCTAAACTTTTTGTGATACAAACAGTTGGAATGACCTAACATTTTATCGCATGATCTACCTACACTTCACGAATGAAAAAATCAACTTCATTTCATTAGGAGATAAAGTGGAAATTGTTCAAGTATAGAACAATGGTGAGATTGTACCAAAATCATGTAAGTATTTCTTTTAATTCAACAATTTTTCAACATTAGGGAGATGATATTGAGAACAAAAAATGTTGTCCTAGTATCATTATATCCGATGAATCAGATGGTACCTTAGGTCATTACAAATTTATGGCTTTTTGATTATTGGACTTTTCATAGCCTTGTTCTCTACCACTCTGCATCAGAACAAGATGGTTAGATTTCTCTTCAATATCCATATAATTCAACTATGATCTCTTTTGTGGGTACCCAAGTGATGAGTTACTTTAGAAATCCATTTTGTTTCAAACATTCATTTTTAAAAATAGGTTTTATTATTTCTTTTTACGATGTGGGTTTCTATGAAAGAATCACTCAAATAATAAATTATTTATAACCCCGACAAATTTAGAGGGAGAAATTAATTTTAAGGAGGGTAGAATGTAACAACATGAGATTTTATGAGATATATTATTTTTTTCATATCTTCTATTGTATGCTACACCAAGATTACCTTGAACTATACGAAACACTATATTAGCTTGTAGTATACGCAACACTATTCTTGGATCATGTTACACACAATTCCATGTTTGTTTGATAGTTCGTATTCTATACAACATTGAGTGTATATACATATATATTCAATGTATAAATTAAATATGGTTGGATTCTGTTATACGAAACAACAAAGGAGTCTTGCACAACATGAAACCCTAACTTGGCTTTCATTACATGCATTCACGACCTTTCTCGATAGCATGTGTTGTACACAATACTAGGTTTCACTAAACAACGATATATGATTATAATATTATTATGAACTAGACTTTATGAATATTATCAACTGTATTTTGAATTTAATAACAATATTATTCATCTTACAAATTTTATATAACATGGTATGAGAACAAACTAAATTTTTCATGTAAAATAAATATATTTTAAAAAATACAGTTTTGCCTCCTTTTGATGGCACACCCACTTTAAATCTAGTTTTTGACATGTTTATAAGTTCAATTTGGCAACATTAAGTAATTATTTTTAATAAATAAATCTAAATTTACTTTGGATAAAATTTTCATATTATTATGATAATTTCATATTTTAATGAATAGTAAAAACATGCTATAGTATAATTAAAAACTACTTTTTTTGTCACAATAATTCATATGGTTATAATATATTTTTAATTGGTTTTAAATCGTAATTAGAATATATTTTTACTATTTAATCCTATTTTATTCATTGGAATTAATTTCACTTTGATATTGGACATAAACAAGTGTCGATATTTTGATAGTTATTATTTCTTAAAAACACGCTTTTTGTTTTGATAACAGGAATTAATTTTAAAGTTAATTAATTCCACTTCTATGTTTTGAATTTTTAAATATGGAAATCATTTTTTAATTCGGAATATCAAATATAATTTATGATGAATTATTGGTATTTTTTTGAAAAACATAAATTTTTGATGAATAGTGAAACCACTTAGTGGTAGTTCAAAAAAACTGACTCTTTCATTTAAATAAAATTTTACAACTTCTGTGAATTGAATTTATAAAAACTGAAATACATGATTGTTATCAAGAATTAAAATTTGGTTCAATGAGATTAAAATAATTTTTCGTTAATAATTACTTTTGACTTTTATTTACTGCGGTAAAAGGTAAATATGGTAATTCAAGGTGAAAAGAATATTATAATAATAAAAAATTACTTAAAACTTGTCCTAACATTATTGGATGAGTAGTTGACGACCATAGGCATCCTTGGGTCGATTTTGGGACCCCATTGAGCCACTTGGTAATGATAATGACAATTTGGAATAATTAATTTAATGTAAATGAAAAATTTACATTACCAAGTATCTTTTAGTAATTAATTTTTATAAGGGGTTATATAAATTATCTTTTCAACTATAAATATTCATTGGAAAGATAAAAATATTTACTACATTATGGTATTTTGTTTATAATTTTTAGACATCAAATAAATTAATGTATTTATAACACAATAATAATCCAATATTTACCTCATTAATAAATGATTTAAATAAATAAGATTATAATGATTAAAATAATATTCAAAACATGTCGAATTCTGATTGGATAATTTTATTTCGACCATTAGTCATATTATATTCGTCTTTAATGATTTTTGGTCCTTTTGAAAACGAATATATGTTTTTAATAAAATAATATTTTCACACTTTCCAAAGGTGCCCCTCTCCTCCCTTATAAAAGGGAACCTCCTCCCTCTTGTCTTAACACAACTTTGAACCTTCAAGCTCTACCAAAACCTACCCATTACTCTTCTCAAATACGTTATTAATATTCTAGAGGTCTTGGTATTCTTCAAAGACCAACATTAATGCCCTAAGAGGTGGTTTCAAAGAGGCGTGTCGAAGAAGAGGTAATATCGGTTACTGATTCTTTTAAATTTATTTCTTCTTATACATACCCTTCATTAGTTGTTTCATTATGAAGTAAAAAAATAAGTATAACTCATATAATGATATTTTATTATAAATATTAAACAACTGTTTTCACATTCTAACCATCCAACGGAAAACGAAATCACCGTGTGTGCGTACGTACGAACTACCGTCTCCACGAACGCGATGAGATTCATTTTCCATGATTAACCATTCAACTATGATTATAAAGAATGTATATAATAAATTATAATGAAATATATTACATTAAAATGATAATATATTTATGTACATATGTGTTTCATTTACTTAATTCAATTTAATTCAATGAGAAAATGAAAACAGCGTTCATGCGTACGTACGACCTACCGTCTCCATGAACGGTGTATTTCATTCGATTTATCGATATATCATATATATTTATATACTGAATATATATTATATATAAATAATGTTTTAAATTCTACAATTACATAAATCAAGATATAAGTAATAATATCATGAACAACAAATCAAAACAAGTACTTTAAATGAAACGTTTTACCCAAAACGCCGCTTTAACATGGAATTTAGAAAATAACGGGTAAAATAAAGTCATAAGTAAACCATATATGATATCATAACAATGAATATGATTCTATAATAATTCAATGATATTATTTAAATCATTATACATGAGTTCCAGATACATATGAGGCATATCGTACATAAGGTAAGGGATGACTTTTCCAATCTCATTTTTATCCGAGATTGTTTATTCGTAAGTATTTACCGGGGTTATATTTATCATCCATGTCCCTATTTTCTAAAAATAGTTTCATGTATATTTAAAGTTTTTTTACCCATTTTTGAATTTTAGAACATGGTATGTAAGGAATATTTATTCTATTTACCATACGAGGTACCTTTTGACTTTTCTGGAAAAAGTACGAGAAGAATGTTTTATTAACTTATATGGCGTGAATGGATTTTAATTGTTTTAAAAAGACTTATTTAAATGAATTTTACTCTAAAATATTTCATGATTATTTTCAACAAAATCATTTTCATTTAAAATTTCATGGCATTTTGTGAAAAGAAAATGATTTTGAAAAAGAAAGAATATTTTTCTCAAGTATTCATTTCAAGCGTTTTATCAAAACTATTTTCCATATAAGATGACATTATTTCATATGTGTATCTTTCAAGTATAATGTCTCTATGATTTACTTGGTTTCAAATTTCTTATGATTAAATGATATCCATTTTTTATATGGATTATGTTATGTTGGGATGATATTTATGAAACCCATTTTATTCTTTGGGTTATGATGAATGATTTAAGTTTATTTTGTGGCACAAGTAAGAATTATTTAATTATGAGATGTGAGAGATGTATATATCCCTCTGATTAATTGGGTAATGATTTATATCACATGAGGTAGACATGGCTGGAACGGTAAGTTAATCCGGTTCAGTGATACAGGACTAGAACGAGGAGTGAACTCGATTCAGAAAGGGACTTTGTCCACTAAGATGGCCTTGCCAGCAATGCCTTGGCTACTATCGATATCATATCATGTGCTTAATGGTTTTCCACAATTAAATATTTTATTAACATTCTATTTTATTATAATTTATGTTCCTTTATGACCTATTCCTTATGTACTGCTATGATTTATTTCACCACTCGAGATTTTGATGTGTAAACATTATGTTCTTGTTTTGTTGTTCGACTGTATATGGTTTGTTTTATTTTCTCCATGCTTACCCTTACTGAGAATTTGAGCTCACCCATTATATGTTTTATATTCCCCAGGATATAAATAATTGTTTTAGGTAAGAAACAAAGGGAAGATCTTTATGGGAGAGGTTCAAGATCTTTCACCATGATTATAAGATTATTTACCGAGTTTCAAAAGACACTAAACTATTACGGTCCTTGTGTGTTTGTTTTTTTATGTATTATGTATTCCTAAAATTTAATTTAATGTCCATGTACGTCAAGTCTTTGGTCTCTACTGTCCGCAAAGCGGCCAACTACTCTTTCGCCTCGCCTAGCAGTTTTATACCAAATCTCCTACTGAGTGCATTTTCTACAAGGATTCCCTTCCCAGGATTATAGAATATCTCGAAGTCATAGAACTAGAGGAACACAAGCCATTTTTATGTCTCACGTTCAGGTATTTCTGAGGGAAGATATACCTAAGACTCCTATGATCATAGTACAATGTAAAATGCTCGTCGATCAAGTAATGTCGCAACATCTTCAAGATGAAGACCACTGATACAAACTCTAGGTCATGAGTAGGGTAGTTATTCTCATGTTGTCTCAACATTTTAGAACCATATGCGATAACTAATCACTCTTGCATCTTGAAACATCCGTTTCTAGTCCCTGATGTATCCCAGTAGACTACATACCCTACGACCTCCTCTGGTAGCCTCAAGATGAGTGGAACTAGTCAGCTTCTTCCTCAGCTCTAGAAAACACTACTGGAATCTCTCTAACCACATGAAGGGTGGTCCCTTCTTCGTCAATGATGATAGTGCTGTTGAGACTCTAGATAAATATGAAAAAAATCTTTGGTAGTATCTAGCCAAACCTAAGAAACTTCGAACCACTGTGAAACTCTTGGGTGGCTCTAAAGAAAGTACTGCCTCCGTCTTTTCTGGATCCACTACAACTCCATCCTATGATATGACATGTCCTAGAAAGTGTACCTCATAGATATAGAATATGAACATCGAGATCTTACCATAAAGCTGGTGCTCTCATAGTGTTTCTAGTACTACCTGCAAAGGATATGCATTCTCCTCCTCAGTAGTCGAGTAGATCAGAATGTCATCGATGAAGACTACAACAAAGAGATCATGGTATGGATGAAAGAACCTATTCATGAGTCCCATGAACACTACTGTAGCATCATTCACCCTGAAAGGAATAACCAAGAACTCATAATGGTCGTACCGACATCTGAAAGTATTTTTCTATACATCCTTGTCCTGTACTCTGAGTTGGTGATAGCCTAGTTTGAGATCTATCTTTGAGAACCATGATGCTCCCTTCAACTAATCAAAGAGGTTTTCAATGCATGGAAGAGGGTACATGTTCTTCATGGTCACCTAGTTCTGGCACCGATTGTCAACACAATGCCTCAAGATCCCATCTGCCTTCTTGGCGAACAAAACTGGGGCTGCCCAAGGTGAGACATTGGGCTGAATGAATCCCATACCCTACAAGCCCTTTAATTGGACCCACAACTCACGAAGCACCGCGAGAGCGTCCAGATATGCTGGTTTAGATATCGGTGCTATCCCAAGGTATAAGTCAATGTAAAAGTCCTTCTCTATGCAAGTAGGTAGACCTAAAACATTATCAGGGAAGACATCTGCATACTGGTCCACCACTATAGGATAACTCAGACTCTCCAAATCAACCACCCTGAGGGTAAGGCCTACCAACTGAGGAGTAATAGGTTGTAACATCCTTCGGGTAAGTCCATCATGTGCTGCAATGGCTTCTTTCTCACCAGTGAAGGTAAACATGGTTTCATCAATGTGGACAGACCAAACATTGTGATTAATACAGTCTATTTGACCATGGGCTATAGATAACCAGTCTGTACCCAAGATGACGTCGTAAAGCCTCGACACTTCTATTAAGAGATCCTAGTCGAAGCTCTCACCTCCAAGAGTATGCTCACACTGAAGGCACCAATGCATAATCATCGAATCTACTCTCGTAGGAGTCTATAGCCATAAGGATTGAGCCAACAGGTCCGTTAGAATCTATAATCTCTGAACGAGGGAAGGGGTAATAAAAGAATGACTGGAAGCTGTGTCTATAAGTAGGACATCTATTGTGGAATAAACACAGATCATACCTCCTATCATCTTTGGGGAGCCGTGATCATAGGCCTCAACTGCCTGGAGTTGAGCTCGCCCCTATCCACCTAATCCATGTGGTCAGGTTGGACCACCTGGTGGGGTTGGCAGTAACATATTGAATTGTCGCCCACCTCCAGCTGCATAGTTAGCTCCTCTACCATGATCGAATGCTCCATGTGGACCTCCTAGATACAAAATATGTCTCTACATAGTCATTCCATCGACCGTTTGCTGATCATCCGTATGACGGGTCGGATAGTCATGAGACATGTGACCCTACCCACCGCATGTGTAACACTGCCCACTCTTGGCATAACCAGCTCTGCCTCGGGTTCCCAGCACAATCATCCCTAAATCCTATGGTCGTACACTTGTAGGTATTGTCCTCTTGGTCCTCTATGTGATCTGTATACTGTCAGCTATAGAATACTCCCCAACATGATGACTGGTGGTGGGTCTCAGTACTGGAGACTTCTCATCCAGAATACTCTGCACTAAGTGGGCTCTCCCTAACAACCCCTCTTGCGTCGGGTTGCTGAGTGAGATCATCGAAGCCCTGATTTTCTTCCTAAGCCCCTGATCGATGGTCTGAGCCTTGAATAATGGTTCCTGAACCATATCTATGGAGTAGCCTGAGATTTCGGTGAATCGTGTCGAGCACTATGTCATAGTCAAGCTGCCCTACTGCAGATGAAGTAGCTCTTGAATGAGAACAATGATAAGAGTTGCTGGAACAACTCTTCCCGAAATAGGCTCTCGAAGTCTGCCTAGAGAAGCGTCACCTTGTTATGGAAATGGAGAATGAAGCTCCACAATATGCCTTCTACTTCTTGTAGAAAGCTGGCAGAAAGGATCACCATAAGATCAACTGGTATCCCTACCAGTTGGAAAACATTCACCATGGCCTCTATCCAATCCTCATCCACCAGTGCATCTATCTCTCCCCTGAAACTAGATGACCTATGGTGCTAGAACTCATGAAACACACTCATGTTCTGTGCACTCTCTGTTGTTGGGGATGGTGGAATCGGTGACCCAAGGAGTAATAGTACCGCTGGTGCGTCTGCTGGTGCCTCTACTGGGAGTGGGCCCTACACCGAGGCCTCATCGCTCAGTGGGATGATAGTGTATACAACTCCCGGAACCCAATCTGGATGTCTTCATGGAGGAATCCTGAAAAGCAACAGCTGTTCCATGATCAATAATATATACCTGTTGACCTAACATGAATAGTTCACAACGAAGACTCTTGAAGACATAAACCCATTATGTGTTTTCATGCACTGAGTCCAAAATCAGAAGTCAGGGTCCTGGTGTATGGATAAGTCGGTCGTCGCACCAACACTGGATTCCCTAAACTAATAACCACACTCACTACACTTAACACTATTGTTTTTTAAAATGATCATAGTCCTAATTTCTATGGTATAACTGACTCCTCTTAAACCAATTTGTTATGACCCATCCCCCGGGGCCCGTTCCATGACTCCCCTAAGACCACCTTCCATTGGCTAGGGGCTGGAGACTAGCACCAAAAGGTGTAATCCCTAAAACTAGGAAGGCCTTGACATTATAACATATTATCACACATAACCAGGTGCATAGAAAGATATGAATACATGTATACTGAATAGTTAATAGTGTGATTATAGTAAGTAAAAGGCACCAGAATACAAGCCCGAATGTAATGTACATGAAAATGAAAGTACAAGTAAATTGGAGAAAAAATTAAGATAGCTGATGGATAATCTTATGAGTTTCCTAGCTGAAGGGTAGGTATAGATCGCCTTCTCTACACTCCTAGTCTTTCTGTCTCCTCCGTGTAGTAGCTCGTCGTAAGGTCCTCTTTTGGGAACCATCCAGTCTTGGTACCCTCAGTCTTGATCAAATTTTTCCATCGTTTTCACCAAACACAACAAGGTGCAGGAATAGCTCATGTAGGAGTGAGTCTAATGATACTCATTAGGGACCCCGAGACCTTCACAGTCTCATAAAATTGACAAAGGATAAAGTTCAAAGCAAGATTTGAACTGTCAACCCATCATAGGTATATTCCCATACATATACCTAAGTTATAAAGCATACCCATCTCAATCACGAGGAAACATAATGTCCAGCCCAAAATCCCAAAGCACAATTGTTCCACAATGTTAGGAAAATCACAAAGGAAAGTACTAATAGGTACGCCACACAAAAAAAAATACCACCATGGTATTACCATGAAGGAAAGTACCACACATGTACGAACTCATCTCACATCATGTATAACTTAAGTATAATAGTAGATATGATAAGAAGTAACTACTAAATTATATTACTCTATTAAGAGGTATACCCACACATGATCGCTCGGTGATGACCCACACATGATCGCTCGGTGCAGACCCACACAGGATCACTAGGTGTAGTCCCACACAGGATTTCTCGGTGCTAGCCCACAAGGGATTGCTAGGTATTGGCCCACACATTATCTCTCGGTGCTTACCACATAGGATTTCTTGGTGCTAACCCAAAAAGGATCACTTGGTGCTGACCCACACAGGATCAATCTATGCTGACCCACATAGGATCTCTATTCATTCTTCACGTCCCATCCAGCTAATGGGTTTCTGCCCTAGGCTTTCTCATATCTAGAAGGATCTTCTCCCCATGCCAATAGTTGATACTTCAACTACCACGATGTCCCATGAAGATGTATCTCAAAGGACCTCCACGTCATAGGGGTCTCAACGCAATAGAGGGTGCATCATTCAGACGCATGGTATGTTGGTTATTAGCCTTTTAGTCCAGAGGGCCCGGTTGGATTCGTGCTCAATCATACCTGACCATTTCCCAACATATTCCAAAACTACAATGGGATATACTAAAAGGGACCATATCTCTCTAGGGTTTCTAGAATTTCTTATGGTTCGTTCAATGGACATCTGGTGCCAAAGTTATTTCGAAAAGAGCGTAAATTGGTCGTAGTGGGTCCATGTCCGGTCTGACCTAGTTGGACTGACCCACCCCATCTGGTATGAGCCGACCCGGTTTGGGTTGACCTGGCCCAACCCACTGAATTCTTCCCGGACCGCACGGGGTGGCTCGGCCCGGGCAATGACCTGTGGGGTGGTAGAGGCCTCGAGTGGCGTAAGGCCACGGGACCACGTGGGAAGCGTGGGGTCCGTGGAAGGCCGATGGTGGCGTGAGGTTGTGGGGTAGCTCAGAGGGCCGCGGGGTAGCCCGAAAGATTGTGGGGCAGCGCAGCAAGCAGCAAGGTGGCGAGGAGGCCACATGCGGCGGAGCACGGTGGAGCTTGGAGGCTGCGAGCGCCGGCACCGACCGCGGATGGAGGATTTGCAGGTGGCGGTGGCCGCCGGGTGGCGTCGTTGCCTTCATCATAGTTATTGAGATCCACCAGTACCAACCCCTGACACCAGTCACTACCTTCATCCATTGCGAAGAACACATCAAAGAAGCAGAATGACAGAGGGGTCGAGCCATGTTTGTTTGGCCCACACCCATCGCGTTAGAGCGGTAGAAAGTGGATCATCAAAATAAAGAGTCAAGAACAAAAAACGCTACAATTTAATACAAATCAAGGATCAAATCTTTTTTGGTGATCCCCTTTCACCATGATTTATAGGAAAAAATAAATTAATTGAGAAAATTCATTAATTCTCTAATTATGACCCCTAACTCGTTTGATTCGTCAACAGAGGTCGTAAGGAAGTAGAGGACGTTGTTGGGGATAGAAGGATGTCAGTGACATCAGCATTCCCTTGATCAGCGGTTCATTGATGTTGAAGACATTCCTCATCAACGAATGTATCTAGGAAAAAGTCAAAGTTGAAGTTGGCATTCTTCGTTGGCATTCTTCGATGGAGAGATTTTCTCCCAAGACTCCTTCCTCCCAATCCCACCAAAATGAAGAGATAGCCAAAATAATAGATTAGTATATATTATATGTTGTTGGAATATATTCAAAATATCCTAATTAATTAATTTATGGGATAGCTTAATTAATTATGGGGAGTGATGGCACAATTAAGTGGGGGAGCTCAAGAGGTTTTTCACACATAAGAGGGGAGTTCAAGAGGTTTAAATCTTGGGTGGTCCCCACCACCATAAAAAACATAAGAGTTTAGGCTCGGGTGGTCCCCACCACCATTACCTATGTTGAGATGATTTATTTTAGGTGGTCCCCACCTCTCAACATCTACATGGGAGATCCTAAATAATAAAAAAATAAAACGTTACACAACTTTTATTTTATTTTATTATTTCAAGAAAAACCCAAAAATTATATTTCACTCTCCACTAACTATCATCGAGGTGAATGTCTCCTTAAGATAATATTGATGTTGTGAGTCCAAAAGTTCCCTAAAATTTTAATTCTGAGCACTGGTTCACATGTTAAAAAAACCCACTCGTACGTTCACTGAACGTTCCCAAAAATAATTCAAAAATTCATTTTGGGCACTCCAGACCTCAAAATCATGCACCGTCAATTTTCACAGACTTGTAAAATTTCCATTTAATTAAATAAAGATTTAACATGAAAAATTCTAGTAATTACAATTAGATAGAAAATAAATAATTTTAAACCTTTTAAATTATGAAAAGTTATTTTTCATTAATCATTGCATTATTTATTTTTTCTTATTGTATTATATTGATGTCTGTATATATATGCATATGACTCTAACCAGATGCTTGTATATGGTTTTGGGTAGTAAATATGGGTGTATACATTGTTTTTAATGTTATCCCCATTCATTTAATATTTTTTGTACACTTATTTGTGTTTTTGAGTATGTGATTGTGTTTTCTTCAATCTTTTAGTTGAAGTTATTGTGTTTTATCAATATTTAATTTCTCAGAGCTATGTCTAGAATACAAGAAAATGTGTCCTTACAGCTGTCTTGTGAATCCAATTGTGTTCCAATTTTGTATGAGGATGTTTTTAATCATTCACCCTTAGTTTCTCCACAAGGTTAAGCTATAGTGTCATTCCTATAAATAATCTTTCAATTAGTGCTTGTTCAAGGTGGATGATCCCATATAGGTATAAAAACTATTTCCAATTATGGGTTTTAATTAAATAAAAAAAACTCCCATTATTCTTGGGTAAAATAGGCCCTCAAGACATGAAATGATGGATACAGGTCATTTAAGAGGCCTTTAACTAGGTAAAGACCCTATAGGAATGAAAAGGAAATCATATAACATTTATACATTAAAGAATAATAGGGTAATGCCTGAATTTCATGGTGAAACGTTGTAGATATGAATTAATAACATTAGGGACCTATAATGATTTGTTTTTTTGAGGATTTCCTTCCCTGTAATTTGAAGCAGGATCAATCTTAAGAGCTCATGGAGCTCCAGTTGGTGACATTGAAATTGTCCACCTATTCAGCAGGCTTCACTAAAATAATTCTCATCTCCCTATTTTTTAGAAATTGGGGTGTAGAAGTCCATAAATATTATTATTTTTCTTAACCAATATTTTAAAAAAATGTTTAAGATCATCGAATTGACGACCTATGTAGAAGTGTGTTATAATGAACATATGATTGAGAAGGGAATCTGTGAAGATAGTGACACTAGAATTCTTCCTTATATTATTGGACTAACAAGGGCCTTCAACATTTAATTACAATAATCTTAGTTAGTTATGAATAAGAAGTTGTCCTATGATGGATTCTGGGGTGGTGTTTATCAGTCAGAGAAGATCCAATCATTCTCAACTCCATTCATTGGAGGTGAATTTTTTATTTGTTACAATGGTTCGAGGAAGTTACACACTCTAAATTAAAAAAAAAATTGTCTCTGAGTTTCATTATATGTAGAATAAATGGGAATATAGAGAAAATATATTATACTGGTTCAAGGATATACTAAAAATAGTATGAATATGACCTCTTTAGTAGGTGAGGACCCCACAAGGGTTGGTAATCCTGGAAACTCAAGATCCTTTGAGGAATCATGGAGTTGTTACTAGTAGTGAAAATATGATTTATCATCCACTATATGATGACGGAGATGGACCATTTATATTCTATGTTATGATACTAGTTTCATCATCTATATATATAGAAAGGTTTTTATAAGAACATATTTATTATTTCTTCCTATAAATGTGGTTGGTATATTGGATTTATTAAGGAAAAAAATTTCTAAATTTTTTGTAATGTTTATGCTTAGTGGTAAGTGTTTTTAGAGAATGACTATTCGAGATACATCATGAAAATTATACATCATTAGAGTGGGATATTTTTATCATCATCATTTTTATAATGAAATTTTGGTTTTAATTTTATAAGTCTATTTGGTAAAAATTTAAAAAATTCAATTACCCTTATACCCTTACCTATGGAATTGGGCTAGTGTAAAGGTAAATACCTTATAACCTTTTCCATGGTATTTTTTAGAGTTTTATAATGGTAAATCCACATAAATATGTGTTTTATATGGGTATGGTGGGATTTTAATAGGTCACATAAGGGTTATCTTATATTTAAAAAAGGTAGATAAATTAAAACCCTTTTGTATGAGTTGGATATTGGAATGACTTGAGTTGAATAAATTTATATTCTAATTACTAAAGGTTGTTCCAGGGTATGATTATGATACTATGAACTAAATAAGGATACCTTTACATTTATTTAAGGTTATCCAATTACTTCCAATCGATGTGTAAAGGTATATAGTCTCTACGTAATGGTATACTCTCATTTCATAAAGGTAGTATAAAAAATTAACATCTCATGTAATAGTTGTTCCTTGACTACATAATGGTAACTTTTAATTATTATGGGTTACGTAAGGATAAGAGAAGGATTAACTACTTACATTCAGGTATAATACATATGTGCAATGGTTAGATCTCATATCATTCTATTGTGTATTGGTAATTCTTAGTTTTTAAACAATATGTAATGGCATATCAATACCCTTATGCAAAACCTAGTTGTTGTGTATAGGAAAAGCCATGTTTTCCATAAATCAATCCATTTTTGTGGGAAAAATATTTTTATATAATTTTCAATTATTTATCCATATTATTGCATGTAACACATATAATGTATTTAAAAATGACATAAATCATGGAATTGAAGATTTTGACTACACTAAATATTTTAAATCCAATTACTATGAATTTTAAATATGTTACATTAATGAATCTACTAAATTAAATTTAAATGATTAAAAAATATATATATCAATTATAAATATATATATATATATAATTTTGCTGCTAGAAAATATATAAACATGTCTCCCTTAATCTGTTTGTTATTATCTTGATTCTGGGAGTCCAACTCTTCCTTTGTTTCAGATTGGGGATTCTTTCATTGATGTTGAAATGATATTATTCTGGGTTCTTGGTGTGGAATAACTTTCAACCTCTCTTTTCTATTATTGGGCCCAATGGTCAAAATGGTTGACTTCCATGTATTATTTCCCTAGTTCAATTTAAAAAAATTCCTTCTTAATCTTTATTGTGTAACTGAATAATGATTTTTTGAAACCTAATAAATTATATTTTCTAGTGGATGATAATGAAAAAATTCATTATTAAATAAAATTATTCAAGACATGTGGACTTTAATTTCTTGTAAAATTTTAATCATTTTTTTGACATAAATTTTTAATAAATTTTTCGGGAATAAATAGATAATTTTAAAACATTCAAGGAGAGGTAAATTTTCATCATATGTATTGTTTTTATTTATTTTGTAAATAGCATTTCATTATTTACACAATGGAATCCTTATTGTACTTGGGATATCCAAGATTAAGTGATCTGTAACATACTTTTTGTTTACCCTTTATTGGGGGTGTTTTGGGAGGATGGTCAAATTTTTTCCATTATTGTTCTAATTTAGGTAGATCCATGATTCATCCGTCAATGTTCTGATGTATATAGATTATATATTTGAAGACCCAATATATGTTTTTTTATATATTTTTATTTGAATATATATCATATTTTTGTTCAAAAAATAAAATTGTATATCTTATATATTCAGGCGAAGAGATGTTTTTGGTTTACTACGATGCCTTTTACATATAACCTAAATTGTAAATTCAATTTGCTTGAGGATTTTAGGTCCTATGATTCGATGAATGAACATGAACTTATAATGCGTTGTTTAGTAGGTGAAGAAGAAGGATGAAGACAATTCACATTGGTGTTTGACATATACATCTTCTACTACATTTATTTACTCATATTAGCCTATAATTCGGATCATTTTTTATTTTTTTATTTTTCATTCAGGCCATTTTTGTTACAGTATTGGATGGTTTTATTGGCTGTGTTAACTATTTGATGATTACATGTTTATTTAATACAAGTTTATTTTTATATTTTCACTTTATATATTTATCCTATGATATTATATTGAATGAAAATACTCCTCATTATTTTACTTCTAAGATCACTAGTATTTGGAAGCCTCATGTGTATAGGGAGAAATATTTTTGTTCTTGTGGTACATCAGTTTGAACCCAAGGCCTAAGGTTGTGGGGTTAGAAAATATGACTATTATATAAAATACACTAAATTGGTGTTTTTTAATACCATTAAATGAAATATAGAATAGAAATATTATTTATATACACAATACAAAAACGTTGACTAATTATTTATAAATAAGTATACATTTTTATTAAATTTATATTATATTACAAAAATGAATTTTTATCAAAAGATATTTTTATTGCATATTGGTTTTAAAAATAATACTTATTTTATTCCACTTTTATAAAATATTTCAAAAAATTTAAAATAATATATATATTAAGAATATCAATAAATATCTTATGGTGAAATTTTGAGATTTTTCCAAAATGGTTTATTTTTATTAAATAATGAATACTAGAAATTTTTATATACTAGAAATTATTTTCATTAAATAAAATAATTAAAAATTATCATTATAATATGGAGTTATTATTATGTTTGTATATGAATCCTTATTTTTTTAAAAATCTTATCAATTCTATTTTAATCCATAATTTTTTTATGATTTTCTATAATTGAATATTCATGCCAAACAACACATTTTTCAAGAAATTGTTTGTTCATTTCACATTGATGATTTATAGAAATTATATAATTTGAATCATGAAAAAAGGATATCATATTTTTAATAAATATGTTGAATTTTTTTAAATATTTCACTTTTATTTTCTATCATTCTTAATAGTAATCGTGGTAATTATATCTCTCATTGATATAGGTAAAATGGGGAAAACCAAGTTAAATCCATGAGATAAGTTCCCAAAATCAACTAAACACATTCCTTTATTTCATTTTATGAGACAAATTATACCATTTCCATCCCATATTCTAATATATGTAATTTTTTTTCATTTTCCTTTTATAATGATATTAAAATCATTCTTTTTGTAAACTAGATTCCCAAATGATCAACTCTTTCTTTTAATTTTTATTGTATCTTCACATACGGATAATAATACGGTTTAAAAATTATAATTGTTTTTTTGAAAATAAATAATTTATTTTTATTTTTTCTTATTTTATTGTATTAGTAATGACAAAATTACTAAATATATTTACAAAAATCTAGTTGAGTGCTTCGGAAAGTTGTAGAAAAATCATTGAAAATGTTTTTGAAACAAAAAAGTAATGTTTTTCCATAATAATAATTGGTTAATAAAATTTATAGTTCATAATAATAAATTATTATGGTAAAAATGGATTATATTATATATAAATTATTATCTTTAAATATTAAAGTCAAAATAAATGTATTGTTCTAAAATTGTTATTAAATATATTTAATCATATACAATATTTTATTAAATTATTTAAAAATAAAAAAAATTCAATACATAAACAATATAATTTTTAGGGTTGATCATAATATCCATTATACATATAAAAGGTTATAGTATCATTATTGACCTGTAAATTGTAAAAAACATTAATAATAGCATAATCATTAGAAGTGTTAATATAGGGTAAATACATATTTATAAGTGTAATTATATCACATAAACCTATCCAATATTTTTATTAGAGTATTTCATCTCATTATAATCATACATTTTATATATAACAACTTAGTTACACATTTTCATGAAAATTTACTTATATTATTATAAATATTCATCAAATTCCAAGATTTCACCTCTTATCATTTATAGAAGGACAACCCACATATATCTTAATTACACATTTTTAGGGAAAAACATATACCAATAACAAACCAATTATATTATTAACTATCCATTACAAGAATTATAGGTGTTTTTATTCTTAAAAGACTATTCTAGGGGTCCTTATGAAGGGATCTAGAGGAAGCCAATACAGAAGAGGGAGTTGTATTACCCAACCACCTAAAGTAAATTTTTTATTACATCCTGTAAAAAAATATAGTATTAATGAAAACAATAATAAATTAATTATAATAAATATACTATAATATTATTTTTATCATGTAATCCCTATTATCCACCCTATTTTCCTTCAAATATCAAAAGTGAAAATCATTCCTATATGTGGAATACCAACTCAACATAGTGACACAATTCATTATCCATAACCATTATTGATGATTAGTTATTATTATCTTTTTAATGAATATAAATGGTATATATGAAAAAATTATTCTTCTCTAATTATAATATCATCTTTACCATATTACCATCCTATCTACTGGTAAACTATAACGTTTCTCATGGGTATATCTGGAAAACCACCTCCAAGCAAAGATGTGTTTCATTTTTTATTTCTTATTTATATTCATCGTAATATGTATAGATTTAATATTGATATATTTTATATGTTATATATTTATTTTTATTTATTTATAAAAAAATATTTATCTATTTTTATATTTTTTTCAATAGGAAATGGAAACTTTGTTCACTTAGATGTATGACCAACAATCTACATGAATAGTGTAAATCATTTTATTATATCAATTATTTAAGGATGAATCTAAATATGTATCAAATGAATATATATTATATTATTATAATGAATAAACATATTGATATTTTGGAAACATGATCAATGTATAAGAAACCGAACTACCATATTGAATCCTCAATAAAACAAATGAGAAAGTTAATGCCTACATACAATGTTTAAAATAAGAAATTATTAATAAATGATCATTTAAATGTTATATTTGGATGATATATGAAACTATATGTACAGAAATGAATATTTTATGTAATTAAAAAAAATTAAATTTATTTTTTGGGAATAACGAATGATTTTGAAGCATTTTGAACTTGAGATAAATAGATTTATCATCTCACTTTTATTTCTATGAGACAAATTCCATATTATCCACTTTTTATGTAACGTATATAATTACAATGAATTAATTTCTTTATGATGATAATTAAACTATAGTTTTTTAATAATCTATCCATGGTTCTCGATTTTATGATATTTTTTAATCAAATTTAAAAAATGTTGTAATGGTTTATCATCGCAAATTATGTTCTTTAGGACATTAGTTATGTTATTACACTATCATATTTTATGAGATGTATATACATCTCATTATACATATATAATCATGAATGTCACTATGATATTTATATATAATGTTTAATTTTATGTTATTATTTTATTGGTTTTATAAATAAATAGTTCCAAAATTGGTAAGAGAGTTATGATTAAATATCGTTATAATAAATATTTTTTATACTTGAATTTACATTGATGGAAATTATATGACCCTTAACATATAAAAACACTTAATTTTATTCTCTCATAGTTATTCAAAAAATAATTCATATAAAATTTTCATTTAACTTTCTTTGATAAGTAAATTGTATAGGATGATTTTTTATAAAAATAGATTTTATTTCTTCTTTGGTCGATGTAGGATTTCTTCCATGACCACGTGACATTTAAATTGTTTTCATGAATATTTTTGATATTATACTTTGATTGATTAATTTATTTTTAACCCATTTTTTAAATCCTATAATAATTTTTCAAACTAATCTTATTATTATTACTAAAATAAATAAATTGGATTTTGTTTCTGAAAATTTAAAATTGATATTTGTATTTACATAAACGCCATGAACAAAGTCTCCCATCATTAATACTGATCAATTATTAGAATATTCCCTTACTTGTTTCCATGGTTTTGTCAAATAATGTTTCTTCCTAAGAATTGTAAATATATGTTTATTTTAAATAAGTTATTTTAAAATGAATGTATAATTTTCCTCATGAAAAATCTCAATGGGATTTTAATGAAATTTTTCATCTATGATAATATTGATTGATGTCACTTATTATTTACAAAGGATATGATCTAATTATAAAAAACTTATTATTTTTTGGATTTTTATGACTGTAATGATTAAATATTTATATGAAATGTTTATTTTCCATAGGTTATTCTATGATTAAAGGATTAAATTTGTATGAACCTTTTTCTTATTCATGGGTTACGGTATAATGATATGATGAATGTTTTTTTAAATTATACCACACGTATGTGTGTTTTTTATTGTCTAAAGTGTCGGACTAGAATTTTATATTCAAACAATTCATTGGGTAAAGTTATATTGATTACTATTGTGATGAAGATGAAAATAATGGGAATTATTGACAATTAAATTTATATAATTTTCCTATGTGATTATGATTAAATCGTGACATAATCACTCTATTGGAAACCGACATTATTTGGAAAGGGTATTCTAAAATTTTGATTTGTGAGTATGAAATATTTTTAGCTTTTCATAAAGTATTATTCAAGTATATGATGTTAAATTTTATTTTTCATATGATTATGATATAATATTCTTATATATTCACTTCTATATGTTGTGAAATTTTTTATGATTACTTCATTGACACCATTATTGATCATGCTTCTAAATATGACATGATGTTTGTAGTTTATGAATTATTACATTATAGTTATGAATTTCATATATGGATAATTTTCACAGCATTATTTTTTCATACCCTTATTATCATCTTTTACCATTTCCTGACTAAAATATCCCATATTTTCCCTTACTGAGAATCTATGCTCACACATTCTTATTCATATTTTCCCCATGTTATTAAGAATTATATTATGTGGATAATTTCTAAGAAGTGTTCTATGTGATATGATAATTATTGGAGATGTTCAATATATATCATATGCAGAATTGATTAATTTTTGTCATCCCCAATGACACAAAACATTTACAGATTTGGAGTGAATCATTATTTTATGTATTCAATAATTAATTAATAATATGTAATATTTTCGTAAAAAATTAATGTGTTGTAATATTTTTTATTAGGGTAGTGTGAAATTAACATTTTGATATTATGGTTTGGAAATTTTTCTGAAAACACTTCGGATAAGTGTAAGTATATAATAAGATCATATATTTTTGGTCAAGTTGATATTTAGTATTTTTATAAAAGTTACATTAAATTATAGATAAATAAATTGCATGATGTTTTATCACATGTTATCCTTAGGAAAATAACACCAAAAGTGGAAGATTGGGCATTAACATGATCATCTCTAGACCATGATAAGTTGGATGAAAAAATTACACCTAGATAGACACTCTTGATAGATATTCATGCGCCGATTCACATTTTATTTACTAAAGTTTATAATGTATTTGAATAGATAATGTCTACATATGGCCTACATTTGTAATGGACTAGTTTTTCCAGGGCCATTCTTTTATAAAAATTCAGTGGTTTTGGTGTTCTTGGGGGTAAAGTGGTTTGTTTTGGGAGTTTCCAAAAAATATGCTTTCACCAAACGATTTAACAAAAAATTTGGCATAATGATGGTGGCTCACCGAAACTGTTGCCCCGAAATGGTGGAACACCAAAATGGTACAACCATAAAGTTTTCATAATGAAAAGTGGCCCTGAAATGGTGTCACAACAAAATGGTGGCACTGTGACAGTAGAACATTGATACGTTGGAACCATGATGGCGGCACACTGAAATAGTGGCAATGACATAGTCATAGACCGAAATAGTGGCAAACCAAAATAGTGTCACATATAAATGGTGGCACACTGATACAGTTTAATCATAATGATGGCCTAATGACGTTGGCACACCAAAATAGTGACGTTGTGACGATGGAACCATAATTGTCACACACAATGGTATTGGCACTCTAACGGTCGCACGCCAAAATTGGGGCAATATAATGGTGGTATTTTATCGGTCGCACACTGAAAAGTTGGTACAAAAAATGGGGTCTCACCCTTTTCAAAATTTCCAATTTCCAATTTTGTTATCTATTTCCCCCTATTACATTTTATCTGATTTATAATGAGTATAATTATTTTTTTAATATTTTTTATGGGAATTTTAAAGTATAATAAGTATATCCTTAATATCCTAATGCTATGAGGACTTTGAGATATTCAAACTGCATGATTATTAACATGATTCAATGTTAATGAATTTTGAATCCATTATTCTTTTAATATTGTATATGGTTCTCCAAATCCAATATCTTCCATTCTTAGTGGTTTTCCATTCCCTCTTGGTGCACCTGGAGCCTTCATCACTAGACGAGTTGTGCGCGTGGGCTAGATCCCCCACCTTGTCAGTTTTCATGTGATTTTCTGTTTCTCGCATTGTAACACCTCAAGATTTTATGAAAAATATTCTTTTAATTTCATTAATGCCTTTTTTTGTATGCTACAACAAGATTACCTTGCGCTATACGCAACACCGTATTAGCTTGCAGTATACACAACACTTTTCTTGGATCGTGTTACACAAAATTTTGATAATAGTTATTCTACGCAACATTGAGTATATATATATATATATTCAATGTATAAATGAAATATGGTTGGATTCTGTTATACGAAACAACGAAGGATTCTTTCACAACACGCAACCCTGACTTGGCTAGAATTACACGCAATCGCGACCTTCCTCGATAGCGTGTGTTGTATGCAATACCGGGTTTAAATAAACAACGATATAATATTATAATATTGTCATGAACGAACCGTTATGAATATTATTAACTAAATTTTGAATTTTATAACATTATTATTCATCTTACACATTTTCTAGAACATGGTATAAGAACAAAATAAATTTTTCGGGTAAAATAAGTATTTTTGAAAAAATGTAGTTTTGCCGCCTTTTGATGGCACACCCTCTTTAAATCTAGTTTTTGAAATATTTATATGTTCAATTTGACAAAATAAATTTCTTATTTTGAATCAGGATATAAAAATTTACATTAGATAAAGTTTTGATATTTTTCCGATAACTTTCATATTTTAATGAATAGTAAAAACACGCTATATTTTAATTTAAAACAACTTTTTTCATCGTAATATCTTATGTGGATAAATTATAATATTGAATGGTTTTAAAGTATAAATAGAATATATTTTTACCATTTAATATAATTTATGTCATTAGCATTGATTTTACCTTGAATTCGTAGGTTAAATCAATTCAATATTTTGCAATGTTTTAAAGAAAAACCTGTTTTCATTCGACAACGAGATTAATATTAATTTAATTTCTGCATCTTCTGTGTATTGAATTTGGAAAAATGGATTCCATATTTGGAATCAGTGGGTCCAAATTATGTTAATAAGATACTTTTTATTTTTGGGCATTGTGAATAGTAACTACAGTAAATTTTATTTACTATAGTTAAAGGTAAATCGGGTAATTAAGGGTAAATGTAAGATTATAAAATTACCCTAACACTTGGAAAAATCCTATTGGATGGATTAAAGTAGACCAATATAACCTATGGGTCGGATTAGATTAATTTTATGGACTTCTTTCCATAAAATTAATTTAATTATTATTAAAACCAAAGAATGTGACAACATGTCACTTTCTTAAATCTTATAAGTATAATAATTATAATTTAGTGATAAAATTAATGAAACATCAAACATGAATAGTCTCCAGAAATCTAATACAATTATATACATAATAGGAATTTATTTAGAATTTTTAGTGATTATATAAGTATCATTTATTATGACACAAAGATGATGCAGTAATTGTCTTATTAATGAAATATTGACATAATTGATGCCCAAATAAATGTAATTTGAGACTTTTTATGACTTAAATTAATTTTATAGGTTAATAAGACATTTTATTATTGATATAAGTAACTTGTTTTGAACTTATTATTCTTTTATTAATTTCATAAAAATCATGTACCAAATAGGGTCAAAATTTACATAAATTAGTTTTTAAAACAAATATTATATTATTAAATGTTATTTAATTCCTAAAAATCTAAGGTTCAGAAAAATGACTTAGATAAGGATATATATATTAATAATAAACTACTTGGGGTTCTTTTGGCTTGATATAGTAAGTTTATTAATCTTATAGTGTAAGAAAACAAGAAGACACGGTAAAAGTTAAATTTTCTAACTTAAAGTTAAATCAAAATGATAAGGTTAAAATTGATACCTAAACTTGTCTAAATTCTTTTGGATGAGATTATTTTGACCCATCCCACATTATCTTATAAATATATAAATTTGGAGCTATTTAAAACCGAACTTGACTTTATAATAAAATAATATTTTTAGTTTTCCCAAAGGTGCCCCTCTCCTCTCTTATAAAAGGGCACCTCCTCCCTCTCCTCCTCACATCAATTTGAGAATTCAAGCTCAGACAACCCCTAAAAAAATATCTTCTCCACTTCCCTAGTATCATACTAGAGGTCCTGGTCTTCTTCAAAGACCGTTCTTAGTTATTTATGTGGAAGTTAAGAAAAGGCGCGTCAAAAAGAGGTATTATCCATTACCGATCTTTTTCAATTTCTTTCTTCTTCAACTTCTTCTTCTTTAGTTGTTTTATTATAAGGTAATAACATCAGTATTTCTTATATATTTATATGTTATTATAAATATTAAACATCTCTAATTAACCTTCTATCCATCCTACAGAAAAAGGAAATCACCGCGTGTGCGTACGTACAGAATACCGTCTCCACGTCGTGGTGTAATCTATTTTCCGCCACCACCATAATTGGATGGGTATAATGGTGTAATGAGTAACTATATATGATTATTATAAAGTGATATTGATACTTAAATAGTATACATACACTTCAACATAGGTTCACGATCATGAGAACGATATCATCGCTCGTGCGTATGTATGGAATACCGTCTCCACGATGCGATGAGATTCATTCTCCATGTTAACCATTTAAGGATAATTATAAAGTATATATAAGCAATAATAATGAAATATATGACATTATAAAGCTACTGGATTTATGTATATATGTATTTCATCTACTTACTTCCATTCAAGACAATAAGGAATGGAAAACAACGTTCATGCGTACGTACGGACTACCATCTCCATGAACGGTGTGTTTCATTTCATTTATCTATCTATTATATATATATATATACTGAATATATATGATATATAAATCATGTTTTATATTATGGAGGTAATTAAATCATGATATAAGTAATAATAATGTCAAGAACCACAAGTCCAAACTCCTACGATAAATGAAACGATTTTACCCAAAACGCTTCTTTAACATGGAATTTACAAAAGAACGTGTAATATAAAGTCATAAGTGAACCATATTTGATATCATAACAATTAATATGATTCTTTAATAAGTTAATGACATTATGTAAATCATTATACAGGAGGTTCGGATACGTACAAAGCATATCAGACATAAGGTAAGGGAAAATCTCACAATCTCAATTTTTATCCGAGATTGTTTATACTGTGGTATTTACTGTGGTGTATTTTATCATCCACATTCATGTTTCCCCAATATGTAATATTTATATCCTTCTACAATAGTTTATATCAAATTTTACCCTTCGGTGAGTTTTTAGTAAAAGATATGAAAGGAATCTTTTTTCGTTTTTCGTACGAGGTATTTTTTGACTTTTCCGACAAAAGTACGAGAAGAATGTTTTTTTAAATTATACAGAATGGATGAATTTTTAAAACATTATTTACAAGAAGATTCCTTTTCAATATTTCAAGTTTATTTTTAATCAACTTCTTTTAGTTTAAAATTCTATGACATGTTATGAAAGGAAAATTGTTTTTGAAGTAGAAAGGATATTTTCCTCAAGAATGGAGTTCAAGTGTTTTATCAAAATTATTTTCCTTATAAGATAATATAGGGTTCAATTTTTATCCCTACTGTTACATTGATTTGATTATTTTGTGATGAAATTATTTTTATTAATTCCTTTTTCGTATATGAATTGTTTTTTGATGTCATGTTGTTTAAGAATCCCATTTTAATTACATGGGTTATGCTATGATGTATGGTTTATGATTTTGTGGCACACATAAGAATGGTATCATTATGAGATTGGTGGGACCTATATCTCCCTCCAATGCACTGGGTAAAGATTTAATATCTCATGAGATAGACATGGATGGAACGGTAGGTTATACCAGTTCAGTGAAACATGACTGAAACGAGGAATGAACTCGATTCAGAAAGGGACATTGTCCACTAAGATAGTCTTGGAAATGAGTCTTGACTAACAAGAAATGATTCTCTATGATTATGTGTGTATGCCACAAAGTTTCATTTTTTACGTTATGATTATTGGGATTACATTTCACTACTATGATTTATCCCATGTTATGAAATTATGATCTCTTTTTCAGGTTAAGATTTCCAAAAGTTATGTTCTTATGAATATGATGTGATTGATATTTCTTTTGTTTACCTTTAATGAGCATTTGAGCTCACCCTTTTATGTTTTCTTTTCCCCAGGATATAAAGAAAGGTTTTAGGTAAGGAAAAAAAGGGAAGATATTTATGGGAGATGTTGAAGATATTTCACAATGATTAGAAGATTACGTTCTGAGTTTCCAAAGACACTAAACTATTAAGGTCATTGTGTGTGTGTTTTTGTTATGTACTAAGTATTCCGCAAAAGTAATGTGATATCAATGTACGTCAAGCTTCGGGTATCTACAGTTGGTATAAGAGGAAAGGTTTAGTCAACCTTTGGAAACTAGGATGCAAAAACGTTAGTGAGATCCCTAGAGATATTTCTAAGGTATATCTAGGGATGTCCCTGAGGATAAGTATATGTATAGGATACAGTCCTAGAACTACGGTAATGATCATATAATTTAACCTAAGATGTTTGATATTGAGGATACTCCCCCTTGATTATGTTATTTTCCTTGTATTATTTTTGCCTCTCACAGAATTCTTTTTGTGTTTTAGTCAATGGAGGGATCCAGAAAGAATTCGGTTAGCATTGAATCCAATGGACAAATTGGTGATTGTGAGCAACAAAATTGCGTAATACCTAGAGAGAAAGATATTGTGATTATTCCAAATCAGTCATCACGATATATGATTAAAAAGGTGAAATTTAGTTGTATGAATAATTCATCAAATAAGAGGAAGATATACTTTTATACATGTTCGCATGTTGAGGAGCATAAAGAAAGAAATATTGAGATTTCTAAAGAAGGGAAGAAGAACCTTGAGGAATACCTCAAATGGAGGGACAGATGTTATCTGTGTGGACAAAAGGGACATAGAGTGACAGACTGTTATGGAGTTCAATGTGTTATTTGTGGAGAACATGGGCATTACCCAACTCAATGCCCTGACCTAAAAAGTTACTTCTAATTATGGAAGGACTTATTCTAGGACAATCATGGAAGATGATGGTTTGAAGTGTTTATGTATTGGTATTCAATAATAATGTTATTTAGGTACTTTTATGGTATATTGTAATATCTATGTATTGGTCCATTGTGGTTTTCTATAAGAATATGACATCGGTAACCATGAAAAGTGATTGAAATATTTTTGGAAAGCAGATGATATGAACATAATTAAGGGATAAAGAGAATCTAATATGTTTGATAGTATTCATGAACTCATGATTGATATAAGGACTAAGTGATATCATGGTTTGAGTATATATAATTTTGATGATTTGGGTATGTGGAAAGTGTTAACTTTTTACTGCATTCATGTTTTCACTAAGGTTCAATGGGTATTCATTTTTCAAGATAATACATGATTAAGGCCTTCTAATGTTTGGAATGTGTCCAACAAGTCATATCTTATGATATATGGGGATCAATGATGGTATTAAATCTCTTGTAATCTTTTTCACTATATTATGAGAGTGGACTGCGGTATTATGGATAAGCGTAAAGATTGGAATGGATTATGTTGGACATAAGTTAGTATTGTTAAAGGATAGAAGTTTCTTCGATATTATTGATGGGATGTTATAGTAATATAGTTTTAGAAAAAGGAAAACCTGTAGGACGGGCGACAGCCCATCGCGTCGGACAAGGCTGTGGGAATCGAACCCACAACTGTAGTGCGACTGGCCTTTATCGCCTACCACTGGCCTACAGAAAGTCCCTGGTTAGTAGAAACTAGTTTTATTTTATTAAGGGGTATGATATATGATGTATAAGTTCATTTTTGGAACCATATACGATTAATCTAACCATAAGATGGACTTATAACTTTTGCTAACCATTTGATTGAAACAGATAGAATGACCCATAATTCTATCACATGATCTGCTAAGACATCACGAATAACAAATTCAACTTCATTTCTTTAAGGGATGATGGGGAAATTGTTCAATTCACGAACAACAGTGAGATTGTACCAAAATAAAGTAAGTATATATTCTAATTCAAATTCTTCAACTTTAGGGAAACGATCTTGAAAACCCAAAATGTTGTCCTAGTGCCCTTATATCTGACGAATCAGATGGTACCTTAGATCATCGCAAATCTATGACTTTGTGATTGTTGGCTATTTCATAGCCATGTTCTCTACCACTCTCCATCAGAACTTGATGGTTAGATTTTTCTTCCATATCCATATTTTCACCTATGTTCTCCTACGTGGAAACCCAGTGATGAGTTAATTTGGGTAACTGTTACATTTTATACTTTAGTTTTTAATGCCAAGTTTGGGTATTCCTTTTTACGATGTGGGTTTCTATTAAACAAACTTTAGAGTAGTAAACCATTTATAACCCCAACGAATTCCGAGGGCGAAATTCATTTTAAGGCGGGTAGAATGTAAAACCCCGAGATTTTATGAAAAATATTCTTTTAATTTCATTAATGTCTTGTGTTGTATGCTACACCAAGATTACCTTGTGCTATACGCACCACCGTATTAGCTTGCAGTATACGCAACACTATTCTTGGATCGTGTTACACACAATTTTGATAATAGTTATTCTATGAAACATTGAGTATATATATATATATATTCAATGTATAAATGAAATATGGTTGGATTCTGTAATACGAAACAACGAAGTATTCTTTCACAACACGCAACCCTGACTTGGCTTCCGTTACACGCAATCACGACCTTCCGCGATAACGTGTGTTGTATGCAATAGCGAGTTTTTATAAACAACGATATAATATTATAATATTGTCATTAACTAGCCATTATGAATAGTATTAACTAAATTTTGAATTTTATAACATTATTATTCATCTTACACATTTTCCAGAACATGGTATAAGAAAAAAATAAATTTTTCGGGTAAAATAAGTATTTTTCAAAAAATGCAGTTTTTCCGCCTTTTGATGGCGCACACTCATTAAATCTACTTTTTTACATATTTATATGTTCAATTTGAAAAAATAAAATTCTACTTTTGAATCAGGATATAAAAATTTACATTAGATAACGTTTTGATATTTTTCCGATAACTTTCATATTTTAATGAATAGTAAAAACACGCTATATTTTATTTAAAAACAACTTTTTTCATCGTAATATCTTATGTGGTTAAATTATAATATTGAATGGTTTTAAAGTATAAATAGAATATATTTTTACCATTTAATATAATGTATGTCATTATCATTGATTTTACCTTGAATTTTTAGGTTAAATCAAATCAATCTTTTGCAATGTTTTAAAGAAAAACCCATTTTCTATCGACAATGGGATTAATATTAATTTAATTTCTGCATCTTTTGTGTATTGAATTTGGAAAAATGGATTCCATATTTAGAATTAGTGGGTCCAAATTATGTTAATAAGCTACCTTTTATTTTTGGGCATTGTGAATAGTAACAACAGTAAATTTTATTTACTATAGTTAAAGGTAAATCGGGTAATTAAGGGTAAATATAAGATTATAAAATTACCCTAAAACAAGGAAAAATCCTATTGGATGGCTAAAGGTAGAACCATATAACATAATGTTCGGATTAGATTCTTTTTATGGACTTTTTTCCATGGAAATAATTTAATTATTATTAAAACCAAAGAATGTGACAGCATGTCACTTTCTTAAATATTATAAGTATAATAATTTTAATTTAGTGATAAAATTCATGAAACTTTGAACATGAATAGTCTCCAGAAATATAATACAATTATCAACATCATTGGAATTTATTTAGAATGTTTAGTGTAACGCCCCGACCCCAGTTACCCAGAGTCGGTGCATTGTTACATAACATTGGCATGATCACAAGAAAGATCAAATCTCGAAAGACCGATTGGTTTAGTAGCCTTGGAAACACTAGATATATTCATAAGTTTTACATTACATCATAAAATTAAAAACTACTACAACAACATAATGTCTCCATAATCCACACTACTATCCCCTCATAATATCCCTGCAGGTCATTCATAATTTACTTCTTCACATCCTGGGGAAAAATAAAACATAGAAAAGGGGTGAGCTCAAATGCCCAGTAAGGATAACAATATAGCGGAAACTTTCATAAATAAGAATAAACATTTAAGGCAATGCATTACTAAAACAAAAGCCTTTTAAAATTGAACTTCAACATGGTATGGCAAAAGTAAAATGAAATAACGCCATTTACTTATTCACATGGATATTCTACTAATCGAATAATCACATGCAAAAATCAATAACCACTTTCATAATGTTGGAATGCATAATGCCAGACTATCATAACCACATAGCCAAGGCCTCGTGCCAAGACTACAAATAAGATTTTGTCAAGGCCTTGTGCCAAGACACTAGTTTGTCTCATGAGACCTACCGATGCATCGAGGAGCTATAGCGGGCTCCACCCGTCACTTATTAAGTCCAATGCATTCCCATATGAAAAGGTTTAAGCATAACATAAACATTCGTATTAAAACTAGCATACGAAATGTCAATAATTTCACCATAAACTATGAATGGTATAAAAATAGCACATCCACAGTCAAACATATCACAAAACCTTCAATAAAATATAGAAGTTTTGTATCATAATAAATCAACTTTGAATAATCTTAAAATCCATCAAAGGATGTTGACATAGATGAAATCAAAATTCTTTTTAAAGAAGTATCTCCTTTTATTTTGAAATTATTTAAGATCCATATAAAATAAAACATTTTCTTTGAAAATATTCTTATAAGCTTGTAAGGAAATCTTTGAAGATTTTATAACGGCGTAAAATAACCGCACCCGCCGTATAAGTTAAAAAAAACATTCTTACCTCAATTTTGTCAAAAAGGTTAAAAAGGACCTTGTTTTGAAAACGACAGAAAGATTCCTTTATAAACCTCTTATAAAAAGTCAAACAAGGGTATAAATGACTTTAACCCATATTCTTGTAAATAGTAAAAATATTTTGAAATACATTTTTAAGAAACATGGATGTGGATGATAAAGAGATCCCAGTAGATTATTACGTATAAACAACCTCGAATAATGAAGAGATTGTGAAATAACCCTTACCTTGTACTTTTCCTTGGTTGGGGTAGGTTAACCTCCTGTATAATGGTGAAATAATTGTTATTAAATTATACAAGAATCATATATATTAATATGATATCATATATGATCTTTTAATATTGGTATCTTAGTATTATCGTTGTTTCGGGTGTTAACTTACTTGTTTTCTTTCATATGTTTTGTTACGTAAGACATGTTTGTAAAGGATAGGTTGTATATTATTCATATACAGAATGATATCAAGTCCTTAAACATCATTTTTAAATCATCAAATGATAATTATACTTTAATGGTTACGATGGAGAATGAATCTCATCGCGTTCGTGGAGACGGTAGTCCGTACGTACGCACGAGCGACAATATCATTCTTTTGATATTAAAATAATATATAAATGGATGTTATATCATATATAAAGAATCATTAACATGTTATATTTATTATTTACATGAGTTACACATCATTATTATACCCATCCAAATAATAATATATTGAATAACAATTACACCACGACGTGGAGACGGTAAGCCGTACGTACACACGTATGGTGACATGTTATTCAAAGGGTGGATATAATACTGAATATGGTTGTACCATATTTATAATAACATCACAGTATATGTAAGATACTGGAGTTATTATTTTAGAATGGTAAGAACAAAGGAAGAAGAAGTGGAAGAAGAAATGAACTTAGAAAAGGGTGGTGAAATCATTACCTCTTTTTCGGGTTCTTCCTTTTGATTTGATCAAAAGGGCTCCATAGGTTGGATTTCTGATCAAACTAAGGCCTCTAGGTTGTAGTTCGGGATGTTGGGAGAGTATTTGGGCAGAGTTTGGCCGAACCAAAAGGCTTTAGAGGTGTGAAGAAATGAGAAGGAGGAGTGCCCTTTTATAAGAGGGGTGAGGGGCACCTTTGGAAAAGCTAGAAATATTAATTTATAATAAATTCATATTCGGTTTCTAAAGGCTCCAAAGTTGACTATTCAAAGGATGAGGTGGGGATAGGTCGAAAACAACTCATCCAATAGAATTTAGACAGGTTTGGATACTTATATTAACCTTATCTTTAAGTATTAACTCTAAGTTAATTAGTTTCACTTTTACAATGTCTCTTTGTATTTTTATATAATATGGTTAATAAACTTACTATATACATCCAAGCGACCCCCAAGTGGTCCATTAATGAGGAACCTATAATAATATAAGTCTCTTGGCCGAACCTTAGATTTTTAGGAATTTAATATCAATTAATAATATAATATTTGTTTTAAGAACTCTTTTATGTCAATTTTGACACTATTCAATAGTTGATTTTTGTGAAACTCATAACAGATTTATTACTTCGAACAAAGTCCATTAAATCAATCCTAATATATCATATTAGCCTATAAAATTAGTTTAATTCATTAAAAGTTTCATATTATATTTATTTGGGTATTTATAATATCAATTATTTTAATTTTTTTACTATTATAGTAATTACTGCATCATCATTGTGTCATAAATAAAATAAATTATTTAATGTCTAAAAATTATAAATAAAATATCATTATGTAGGAAATCGTTTTATCTTTCTAATTAATATTTATAATCTAAAATCCAACATGTATAACCCTATGTAAAAATTGTTCTTCTAAAAGATGTAAGCTTATGCCATTTTTGTATTCATTTTAACTTAATTAAAATAAAGTGTCATTATCACTTACAAGTGGATCAATGGGGTCCCCAAATTGACCCAAAGATGCCCATGGTCGACCATGTATCAACCAATAGGGTTAAGACACGTTTTAGGGTAATTTAGTATTATTATAATATTATTTTTTAACCCTCATTTACCGGATTTACCCTTAACCATGGTAAATAAAATATTTACCGCAGTAATTATTCAAAATGTCTAAAAATAAAAGTTACCTATTTACACAATTTGAACATCCTGATTCCAAATATGGAATCCATTTTCCTAAATTCAAAACACAGAAGTGGCAGAAATTAATTTAAAATTAATTCCCGCTGTCAAAACAAAAAGCGTGTTTTTAAGAGATAATAACTATCAAAAGATTGACACTTGTTTATGTTTGGTTTAATTGTAAAATTATGTCCAATGAACAAAATTATATTAAATGGTAAAAATATATTCTAAATATACTTTAAAACCATTCAAATTCATAATTTATCACTATTAATTATTTTGATTAAAAAAGTTGTTTTTAATTAGAATTTAGTAATTTTCACTATTCATCAAAATATGAAAGTTATCCGAAAAGTACCAAAATTTCACCTTAGGCTAAATTCGATATTCCGAATCCAAAAATGAAGTCCATTTTCAAATATAAAATATATATAATTTCAAAAAGTAGGTATTACTATTCATAACGACAAGTTTGACTAGTTGTGGTGTGTGTTAAAACTCAAGGTTGCGTACAACACACGCTACTGTATTATTCAAAGAAAGCGTACCGTGGAAGCTTGGGATGTTTCATTTTAAATTTTTGATGTCCCCATTTAGTCAAAAAGTTTAATATATTGTATTTAAAAAAGGTTCACTATTAAAAGTTGATAAAAGTGCAATACTGAAAATGAATTTGTTCTTGCATTATATCTAAGAAACTCATAATATGGATTCTAAAATTATAAGGATTATATAAAGTTTAAAATTTAGTTAACACTATTCATAACCTCTTTTGAACGGATTGTTTGGTAAGTCATGGTGCGATTGAACTTGTTGTTGCGTGTAGTGAAAGTTATTGAATTATTTTGAAGAAATAACACACTATAAAATCTTGGGGTGTTACATTTAGGGATTAAATAATTATCATTTATTATGACACAAAGATGATGCAGTAATTGTCTTATTAATGAAATATTGACATAATTGATGCCCAAATAAATGTAATTTGTGACTTTTTATGACGTAAATTAATTTTATAGGTTAATAAGACATTTTATTGTTGACATAAGTAACTTGGTCCGAACATATCATTCTTTTAGGAATTTCATAAAATTCATGAACCAAATAGTGTCAAAATTGACATAAATTAGTTTTTAAAACAAATATTATATTATTAATTGTTATTTAATTCCAAAAAATCTAAGGTTCAGCCAAATGACTTGTATAATAATATATATAATAATAATAAACAACTTGGTGTTCGTTTGTCTTGATATAGTATGTTTATTAACCTTATAGTGTAAGAAAACAAGAAGACACGGTAAAAGTTAAATTATCTAACATAAAGTTAAATCTAAATGATAAGGTTAAAATAGATACCTAAACTTGTCTAAATTCTATTGGATGGGTGGATTTCGACCCATCCCCACCTTATCTTCTAAATATATTAAATTGGAGCTATTTAAAACCGAACGTGACTTTATAATAAAATAATATTTTTAATTTTCCCAAATGTGCCCCTCTCCTCCCTTATAAAAGGGCACCTCCTCCCTCTCCTCCTCACACCAATTTGAGCATTCAAGCTCGGCCAAACCCTTCCAAAATATCTTATCCACTTCCCTAGTATAATATTAGAGGTCCTGGTATTCTTTAAAGACCATCCTTAGTTCATTAAATGGAGGTTAAGAAAAGGCGCGTCAAAAAGAGGTAATATCCATTACCGATCTTTTTCAATTTCATTCTTTTTCAACTTCTTCTTCTTTAGTTGTTTCATGATAAAGTAATAACATCAGTATTTATTATATACTGATATGTTATTATAAATATTAAACAATTCTAATTAACCTTCTATCCATCCTACGGAAAAAGGAAACCACCGCACGTGCGTACGTACGGAATACAGTCTCCACGCTGTGGTGTAATCTATTTTCCGCCACCACCTTAATTGGATGGGTATAATGGTGTAATGAGTAACTATTTATTATTATTATAAAGTGATATTGATACTGAAATAGTATACATACACTTCAACACAAGTTTACGATCATGAGAACGATATCATCGCTCGTGCGTACGTACGGACTACCGTCTCCACGACGCGATGAGATTCATTCTCCATGTTAACCATTTAAGAATGATTATAAAGTATATATAAGAAATAATAATGAAATATATGACATTATAAAGCTACAGGATTTATTTATATATTTATTTAATCTACTTACTTCCGTTCAAGACAATAAGGGAAGGAAAACAGCGTTCATGCGTACGTACGGACTACCGTCTCCATTAACGGTGTGTTTCATTTCATTTATCTATCTATTATATATATATATATATAGTGAATATATATGATATATAAATCATGTTTTATATTACGGAAGTAAGTAAATCATGATATATGTAATAATAATGTCAAGAACAACAAGTCCAAACACCTACGATAAATGAAATGATTTTACCCAAAACGCTTCTTTGGCATGGAATTTACAAAAGAACGGGTAATATAAAGTCATAAGTGAACCATATATGATATCATAACAATTAATATGATTCTGTAATAAGTTAATGACATTATTTAAATCATTATACAGGAGGTTCGGATACGTACAATGCATATCGGACATAAGGTAAGGGAAAATCTCGCAATCTCAATTTTTATCCGAGATTGTTTATACTTTGGTATTTACTGGGGTGTATTTTATCATCCACATCCATGTTTCCCCAATATGGAATATTTATATCCTTCTACAATAGTTTATATCCAATTTTACCCTTCGGTGAGTTTTTAGTAAAATATATGAAAGGAATCTTTTGTCATTTTTCGTACGAGGTATTTTTTGACTTTTCCGACAAAAGTACGAGAAGAATGTTTTTTAACTTATACGGAATGATTGAATTTTTAAAACATTATTTACAAGAATATTCCTTTTCATTTTTTCAAGTTTATTTTTAATCAACTTCTTTTAGTTTAAAATTGTATGACATGTTAAGAAAGGAAAATTGTTTTTGAAGTAGAAAGGATATTTTCCTCAAGAACGGAGTTCAAGTGTTTTATCAAAATTATTTTCCATCTAAGATAATATAGGGTTATATTTTTATCCCTATTATTACATTGATTTGATTATGTTGTGATGGAATTATTTTTATGAATTCCTTTATCGTATATGAATTTTTTTATGGTGTCATGTTGTTTAAGAATCCCATTTTTATTACATGGGTTATGCTATGATGTATGGTTTATGATTGTGTGGCACACATAAAAATGGTATCATTATAAGATGGGTGGGACCTATATCTCCCTCAAATGCATTGGGTAAAGATTTTATATCTCATGAGATAGACATGGCTGGAATGGTAGGTTCTACCGGTTAAGTGAAACAGGACTGAAACGAGGAATGAACTCGGTTCAGAAAGGGAATCTGTCCACTAAGATAGTCTTGGAAATGAGTCTTGACTAACAAGAAATGATTCTCTATGATTATGTGTGTATGCCACAAAGTTTCATGTTTTAAGTTATGATTATTTGGATTAAATTTAACTACTATGATTTATCCCATGTTATAAAATTATGAACTCTTTTGCAGGTTAAGATTTCCAAAAGTTATGTTCTTATTAATATGATGTGATTGATATTTCTATTGTTTACCCTTACTGAGCATTTGAGCTCACCCTTTTACGTTTTCTTTTCCCCAATATATAAATAATGGTTTTATTTAATGAAAAAAAGGGAAGATATTTATGGGAGATGTTGAAGATCTTTCTCCATGATTAGAAGATTACGTTCCGAGTTTCTAAAGACACTAAACTATTACGGTCCTTGTGTGTGTGTTTTTGTTATGTACTAAGTATTCCGAAAAAGTAATGTGATATCTATGTACGTCATGCTTTGGGTCTCTACACGCATGATCCTCTATTTTTGGGAAAGGAAGAGTTTTTCTCACCAATTCATTTTGGTAGGGATTCTTCTACCTATCTACATTTTTTGTATCATGTTGGGTGGGTGTACTATTGATTCTTTTCGAGGAATAAGTGAATACTTTTCTTAAATGAGTAATAAATGAGGGGGGAAATGATGATTTAAAGGCAATTGGGGTCAATTAAATAATGATAGGGAAGTGACAATGATACATATGTTTTTTTAATTGTTATCCATGAAAATTATTTTGATTTTTTTGGGAGTTAAGGATTTCTAAAATTCATGGTCATTTATGGAAATTACTTGCACTGGTGGTATTATTTATTTTTGTGATGTATGATAAAAGGATGTAACATGAAATCTACCTAATAATGTACACTTGGTTAAATTAAATGGATCTCTTGGGATGAAACCCTCTACGTGATCACCCATTTTTTTGAAAGTGGATTTAATGAAAAATGATTACAAATATGAATACATCATTCCTGATAGGTGTGGTTGTGTGTTTTATTTTTTTTTCTTTTGGTGACTTTGTGATGGTTTTATAGAGTTTTAGTTGGGATAAATGTTTTGGGTGCAACGGTGGATCGAGGGGTTGGTCCTATTAATGGGGAAGGGTATGTTTTTACAGCGGGGCTACTATTTAGTGGTGTTTTGTTGAGGTATTTGTGTATGTGGTGGTAAAGGATGTGTGAAGGAACCTCAGGTTGAGATATTTATTTTTTTGTGGAATAAATGAACTTGAGATTCAGTAGAACAACATCTTAACAATGGTTGGGATGCCGGGATGCAGGACATGGTTGTTTCAAGTAATCATGTTTATGGGTGTGCTTGGTTTGGTGTTGGTGTGTAGTAGGCTCACTAGTTTTAGTTGTGAGGGTATGATTGAATGGGTGTCTTGGTAAATGGTAGTGTGTAGCAGGACTACATGTTGGTTGTTCTGTGTTTTTTTAGTGATTGTTAAAATTGAATTCATTACCTTGGCCACTACTTTTTTGTTTGCGTTGGTAGTGTATAGTGATCTTTAGCCTTCTAAAAATAGTTGTAGATGTTGTTATAGGTAGTAGACCTTTGTAGTCCTAGAATAAATTAAATTAAACCCCTAAATTAATTATTGAAAAATGGTTAAAAGAAAATGGGGTGGTTTTATGCTTTTTCTGTGGTTTTTTGTGCAGTTGTACATATAAGGGTAGTAAAAATGTGGTTGTATGTGGGATGTATGATTTTTATGGTACCTATAGGTTGGGATGAGTGTTTTTAACATATATGTATAAATTTTGGTTCCTTGTTATTTCCATATGCACCCTGACCAATTTGATCGCTACATGTCGAACACCCTTATTTCATAGGGTAGTGTGTCTTTTCCATACATCATGATGAGAGGTTGGATGGATGGTTACTTAATTTATTCCCCTCACCCTCTTATAGGTTTATACTACTCAAGCATATCCAAGAATGCAATAATGTATTGATGTTTACTATATCCAAAGATCATACTTGTAGGTTGTTGTGTGGGTGAGAGGCCTTGGTGTTTTTGAGCAAAGATTGTTTTCCAATGTGTCTTTGGGACGAGGCCCAAGTTTCTTCGTGTGATAGGAATGGATGTTGTGTCTCATGTGTTTGCGGGTGAGATGTGTGGTGTGGTTATGGCCCAGGTGTCTGGATGTAGGATTTGTTTTTTCTTTGAGGCCTAGTTGTGTGCAGGTAGGATGTGGTAGCTATAATTCATTTTGGAAGAGTGGTAGAATCTAGACGTTATCCATTAGGAATAAGAATCTAATTAGTGGGAATGTGTTTCATGGTTCCCAACCATTTATATGATCATTATACTATAACACATGACATTATTTATTTGTCGAGTATTCCTTGGTGAGGATGGGATGGTTTGTACTCCTTGGAAGGTTCATTGTGGTTCTTCTATACTCCAATAGGGGCATCAATATGTTCCCCCACTTGTGAATGGGTGAATTTAAATTTCCTTCTCAGTATACTTTTATAATGACCAAAAAATTGTGAAACTGAATCTAGGAGGTCTTTGAGGAGTTTGTGGGACATTACTAGCTCAGGAATCAGGATAGTTGTTGTGCTTCTGCATAGCCTTTTCCTTTCAATATTTTCTTTAGTTCTTTTGTTGTACATTTTTCTTTGTTTACATTTAGATCATGCATGGGTTGGATTAAGGTATCCATTATATAAATATATGGTGTTGATTAGGATGTTTACCATCTTATATACTGATCCTATTTTCATGAAAACGTTTAATGCCTTCGAATTTTTTTGAGATTATATACCCTCATTGCTATTACCACTCTGGGGCCTATTAAAGGAGGTACTCTGGGGGACATTATATCTCCTTAATTTTGAAGAAGGATTTTTGTGGAAATTTGATTCCCCTTCCCTCATCATGAAGAAGGTTTGTCATAATAGAATGGTATCAGATGTTATGGTTGCAGGATAGGAAAGGGTTCAGAATTACGTACATTAAGGATTTCATGGGATAATAAGGAAACAATGCTATAAATTCATGGTTCATAAGATGGGCTAGGGAAGAGTACCTAGGAATTGAGATTTCAGGGCTCCCATTGATCCGATGCGAGGAATTTGAGCCTACCAATTGGCCAAGTAAGGATAGACTTAATGTAGGTTAAAGACCCTAGTAATGTTACATAAATCATATATACTTTTTTTTGTGTGTGTAGTCGGTGTTTTGGGAAATGAATTTAAATTAATATTTAAAAAAATTATAAATGAAAATTTAACACTACTCAGAGGTAGGAGTTTCATGTTTACCCTATTTATCTAGGTCACCCAAACATCACCCACTTATGGTGTGATTAGTTGAGGCCCTTTAGGCTGCCATGGTTGTTCAACAGCTGGTCGATCGAGAAGAGGAAGATGTCTTGTGGTAGAAGACATGTCATTATTTGCAGTGGAAGGCCCTAGGAATGTATGAAGTTGGTGTTTCAAACATAAAATATGGAGGGTTTTATTAAGGAGATTAAAAATCACTATTATGAAGATCCATAATCATTGGGAGTAGTGGGTTCCTCTATAGTGATCCAGATGCAAGGAGCTGCATGTTAGTGGTGGAAACATTACATTATAGAGGGAAGAATACCTATGTCTCGTGAGATGACTCTGAGAAGGAGTTTCATGTAGTGTTTATTTCCTTGATGATGAAAGTTGAGAAGAGGCAGGAGCTACTATCTCTCACACAAGGGGGTATGTCGGTGAGGGAATTGGGGATCGAGATAAATTATCTCAAATGATTTTATCAGGATCTGTTTCCAAATGAAGAGTTCCTTGTGAGATGATTGGAGGAGGCAATGTTTCCTTATCTTTATTATGTCATCACTCAATTTTATAAACATACATAATTAGATGTTTATAAGATAGAAGATGTAGTGGAGGGGAAGAAATTGCTAGGAGTAATACCACGAGGGGGGAATCTAGTCTATCATGCCAAAGGGGAAGGTAGTCATAAGTAGGTATCTAGTGTCAAATCCATGAAGTAATCGTCTAGTGAGAAGTAGGGCCCAGTAGTTCCAATTCTAATATCTAGGTCCTCTCCCTTTCCCAAAAGGCATGGGACCATGAGGATTTTCTTTGGGGTATATGGATATCTTCAGATCCAGTGCCCAGTTCGACCTCATTATGGTGGGGGTTGGAAGGTTTGGCACCCTCGTCAGCAACATTTGTTGTCAGTCAGACCATTCTAGCCGTAGGGGTAGCATGTTCCCCTCCAACAATGAAATATGGTTCAGGAGGATGTTGACCACATGGTTCTCCTTAGGGACCTCAACCAGGCCGTGGTCGAGGAGAAGGTCGACAACATAGGGGTAGAGGAGAAGGGTGTGGGATGTTTCATGCTGACGAGGTAGTCGTTCCAATGGGAAAAGAGGTTGTTTGAGGTACGATCAGTCTATTTAGTACCCTTATATATGATTTGTTTGATTTAGGTTCTTCAAACTTCTTTATTGAACCTTGTGTTTCCCATTCATTGGGACTATACATATAGAGAATTTATATTCCAGTGGTGTTGAGAATTCTAATTGGAGGACAAAATAGTTTGTTCGCGGTTTTTCGAGGATGTAGACTGATGTTAGGGCCACATCAGTCTAGTGTGAATATTCTTATTCTAAATATTCAGTAATAAAATGTCATCCATGGTGTCGATTGGTTGTTCATTGTTAATGAAATTATCTAATTAATATGGTGGAAAGAAATTTTTTTCTCATTTTTATGGACAATGTGTATCTTTTATAAGTGAGTGTAGTCATCCGGAATGCATAATGTGTATGGAGAATCTTCTTTCCTAATAGGGAAATATATTAGTGGAATCAGAAGACATAGAGATACTGGATGATTCAGGAGTTTTAAAGGAGTTCTTGGATGTTTACCCTAAAGAGGTTGTGACTCTACCCCCTCAACGTGATGATGAGTTTGTAATAGTCCTGATACCCTGTGACCATTAGATTTTGATGGATGCTTATGGGACGACACCTTCAAAGTTTATGGATTTATGGATTTAGGTTGATGACATGATGAAAAAGGGTTTTATCCGGCCGAGTGTGTTGCTTTGGGGTGATCCAGTATTATTCGCAAAAAAATGCATTTGATTTCATAGGATATGCATAGACTAAAGGATACTTAATGAAGATATGTTAAGAATCATTCCCTAATCCTATGAATAGAGGATCATTTAGACCAGTTAAAGAGAGTGGTTTGGTTCTCCATGTCTGATATGGGTTCTGGATATCACTAGTTGAAGTTGAAGGAGTGTGACATCCTGAATAATCATTTTAGGTATAGGTATGGGAACTTTATGTTCATGGTCATGACATTTAGTGTTATGAATGCACCAACCATGTTCATGGGGATCATGAACTCTCTATTTTTCAAGTTCCTCTACTGGTGCATCAATGTGTTCATCGAAGATATTATGATTTACTCAATGTCATGGGTGGAGAATATTGAGCACCTCAGGATAGTCATAGAGGACTTATGGGACCAGCATCTTTATGAGATGTTATCCAAGTGCAAGTTCTCAATGTGAGAGGTTCAATTTCTTGGAGGTGTGGTGCCTTGAGATGGGATAGTAGTACACCCATCAATATTTGATGTGGTTGTTTCTTGGGAATCACCGAAGAACATGGTAGAGGTTTGTAGCTAACTGGGTCTAGCAGGATATTACTATAGGCTTGTACCAAAATTCACTCCAGTTGATGCTCTGTTGACATCTTTGACTAGAAAAGACAAAGAAATAATTTATTGTAAGTACTGTTAGGTAGATTTGTTTCTACCTGAAGGAAAAACAACTCAGTGATCCATTGAAAAGGTTTCCAGAAGAAGGGGTGACGTTCGAGGTGTTATCGGACTCTTCTAATCTATGCATGGGATGTGTATGGATACAACAGTAGGTAGTAATACATTATGGGTTTAGGTAGTTGCATACACATGAATGTAAAAATTACACCAATGATATGGAGCATGCAATAGTCATATACACATTGATGTTGTGGTGGAATTATCACATTGGGGAGCACATCGTGGTCTTCACAGATCACAATATCATGATTTATATCTTCTCTCAACGAGAAATGAACATGAGACAATAAAGGCTGATGAAGTTTCTCTTTGAATACTAATTCAATATCTCTTACCCCTTAGTAAAGGGGAAAATAGTGGTTGATGCCTTAATAATAATGTCACAAAAACATGTTGTTTGGTAATCCACATATTCTTGGAAAGAAATGGAGTTGTTGGTCGCTTTCCCCCTGGATTATGGGGTTAATAATGGAAAATGCTATATATTTTAGATGATAGTATAGAATTATATAGTGTGGTAGGTGGATGAGTATCAGTGGGGGACATATAGACTATGGTGATGTGTAATCACGTTGTCTATGGTGGTTCTCTAGAGGGATGGTTAGAGAATAGTTAGAATCTGATGTTGTTCCATGGGAGGATTTTTATCCTAGTGGAAATGTGCAAGAATGTTCTTTGCGACTTCCATAGATCATCCATGGTAGTTAATACAAGTGTTTATATAATGTATCAAGGCTTGAGGGAATAGTTTTGGTGGCCCTAGGTGAAATAGGAAGTGACAGAGTTTGTGGAAAGGTGCGGAGTGTGTTTGCGGGTGAAAGTTGGGTACCATTTTCTCAGCAGTCTTTGGAAGCCCTTATATGATTTTATGTGGTATTGGGATGAAATATCGAAAAAATTCGTGAGATGATTACCTAAAACTCTAGGAGGATGTTACTCTCTTTGGGAATTAATGGATATGTTGATGGAATTGTCTCACTTCCTAGCAATCATGGAGTCGAGTGCAGTGGATGCCTTAACACATAGGTATATGAATGTGGTGGTGTAGCATCCTGGAGTTACAAGATCCATTGCCTCAGACATGCACACACATTTTAATTCATGGGACAAGATGGGATTTTATCATGCCCTTTCCACTCAATTATGCCTCAATAATTTTTTCAACCCTCAAGTGGATGGATAGATATAGAGGGGCATCTAGATGTTGGAGGACATGATATGAGCATGTGTTCTGGACATTAGGGGATCTTTCATGTGACAATTTACCTTGGTATAGTTTTCTTAAAATAATATATATCACTCTTCCATTGGAATTTCTCCAATCAAAGGTCTATACAGGAGGTCGTGTCTCTCACCCTAGAACTAGATGAATGTTGGGGAGGCTTCTATTCTAGGTTTCAATGTGGTGTAGAGTACGATGGAGAAGGCTTAACTTGTGCATTGAACGATGAAGGATGATTTGGACTAGTGGAATTCATATGCTCATCATTGGAGGAGGCCTTTGGAGTTTGTGGTTTGGGACCATGCTTTCTTTAAGCATTCCCCATGACATGGGCAGTAGAGGATTGGCAGAGGGAGTATGCCTTCTCCCTTGTTCATTTGACCATTCTAGGAGTTCGGAAGAATGGAGAGGTAGCATATCATTTTGAGTTTCCATCATGTTTGGAGAGGCTCCATGATATCTTCCATGTCTCTAAGCTTCATCTATATCTACATGATGACTTCCAAATCATTGACTTGGGAGTGTTGGATATCAAGGATGACATGATATTCATGGAGAGACGAATAAGAATCAATAATCATAAAGATAATGTGATATGTGGATTGATCATTCCTTTTGCTCATGTTTTATGAAGGCATGGTGGCCTCAGGTAGAGTACATGTGAGTGAGAGGCACATATGCGTGCTAAGTACATGGAGCATTTCGAAGTTTTCATCATCAGTTTTTATTTGTTCTTTTCTTAGGCTGGAATAATTGAAGACATTTGTTATGAGATGATTTGTAACATGTTCTTTTAATGTGTGTGAAATTTCCAAAATTTGGGTTGGGGAGAACCTGATCCATAACCAAGACACATTAATTCAGATGCGATTAAACCCGTGAGGGAGTGTTAGTGCCACCAAGAGCGGATAGTATCTTGATATAGAGGAAGGGATTCCCTAATACATATCTCTAGGTAGTGTAGATTTTGTTTTGTATATTTGTTCAAGAGATAGATTTCTAAGATGTGTTCATGGATGTCTGGGTTTTCACAATAGTTTTCGAACAAAAAAATGTATCTTATGCTTGAAAGGTAACTTATGGGGTGGTTGTTCAAACACCACATTCCTCTAGATAGTTTTATAATGAGAATAGTTTTAGTCATACCTAATCTAATGACCAATATTTTCACAGGACATTGAATTAGAAACATAATGTGCATGAGGAATTCTTGGGGGATCATAGTGGTTTGTTTTGGGAGTTTTCCAAGAATCTAGTTCCAAGAAATGGTTTCACCAAAACTGTTCCACTATAACAGTTGCACCGTGATGATGGAACACCAACATGGTGGCACTAAAATCGTGGAACACTGCAATGGTGACACTATAATAGTGGAGCATTGATGGTGGACCACCAAAATGGTGTCACCGAAACAGCGGCATGCAGAAACTATAGCACACTAAAACAGTTGCACCGTAATGGCGACACTGTTACAATCACACACCGAAATTGTACCATAGTAGTGGAGGAACGGTAATGGTCACACAATGGAATAGTGGAACATCAAAATGGTGGCATCATAATGGTGTAACTATAACTATCCCACACGGAAATGATGGTACACCAAACATTGTCTCACCATTTTCAAAATATCCAATTTTTTGATTTTCTTCCATTTTCACCCCTCTTATGTTTTATTTGACATAAATCATGTTTAAAGCCTTATTTGGGCATTTTTAGGGTGTTTAAAAGGATATTAAGAATATATTAAATATTCTAACACTCCATGGACATTGAGATATTCAAACTGCATGATATTGATAACAATACCATATTAATGTCTTTTGAAACCCTTCATCCTTTAATATATGTTCTAGATTTTCAAATCCGGGATCTTCCCTTCTAGGTCGTTTTTTTCATCTTGTTGAACCTAGAGCCTTATTCTCTAGATGAGTCATGTGCCTATGCTAGAGACAACTCCTACTCAGTTTTAATGGTCTTTCCTTCTGATTGTGTGATACATTATTTTGGTGCAAGGAGGAGTTTTTATTTCTTATTGTTCTCTGTAGGGATTCTTCAACCTCCATTTTTTTGAGTATCATGTGGGATTGGTGTACTAATGATTATTTTTGAGGAACATGTGAATAATTTTCTAAAATGTGTAATAAATGTGAGGGATGTGATGAACAAAATAATAATAGGGGTCATTAAAATAACGACATGGAAGTGATGATGTTACGTGTGTTGTTTTAATTTCTATACATGAGACATGTTTTGAATTTTCTGGACTATAGGGCCTTCTGAAAATCATTCCCATGGGTGATCTTTTCTTGTGCACTAGTGTTGTTCTTATTTTTTTTGAGGATAGATAAATTGTTGAACATTAAATATGCTTAATCACATACACTTGGTACTATGAAATTGATTCCCTAGGAAGAATACCCTTGTGTGATCACCTCTATTTATCAATATGTATTTGAAGAACAGTTTTACCATATCTGAATAAATCATGTTTGATAGTCCTAAAAATGTGATGTGTTATTTTTGGTTTTGGGACATTATGTGGGTTGTATGTTTATATTATTGGGAGCACGAGTATGGGAGTAGGTGGGGACACAGGAGGTGGTCATGTGAATGAGAATGGGATTGTTTGTGTAGCATGACTGCTGTTTGGTGGTGTTATTAAGTGGGATTTATGTATGGGGAGGTATATGAGGTGTGAAAAAACATCACGTTGGGAGATTTATTGATTTTGGAATGGAAAAAAATGTTATTAACTAGGACATAAACTAGATATTGGTTGGGTAGTAGTGCTGCAGGACTGGGTTTTATTATGTTTTCATATTTAAGGGTGTGCTAGGTGTTGTGTTTTTTTGTAGAAGGGCTGCCAGTTATAGTTGTGAGAGGATGATTGAATGGGTATATAGAAAAAAGGGGGTGTGGAATGGCACTGTAGGTTGGTCGTTCCTTTTTTTTGAATGGTAGTTAAAATGTATTTCTTTACCTTGGTCCCCACATCATTTTTTCCTTGGTAGTGTTTAGTGGAATTTATCCATCTGAAAATGGTTGATTATTTTTTTCTTTGTAGTTTTCGTAGAAAGTGCATGAATAAAATAAATTGAACCCCTAAATAATTGAATTGAATGTTTTTAATAGAAAAATAGTATGAGTTTATTATTTGGAAGTGGCTGTTTTGGTTTTTTCATATAGGTGTAGTAGTAAATGTTATATTTTGTGGGCTAGTTATTTGTTTGGGGACCCGAAGGTTGGTCTAAGTGTTGGTTTACTTATATTTATAAATTGTAGTTCCCTGTGATTTAAATACACACCCAACCAATGTTGAGTACTATATTCCCAACACCCCCATTTCAATGGTGAGGGTGACTTCCCCAGTATCCTGGTGGGAGGATGGTTGGATGGCTACTGACATTACTCCTCACAACCTCTTCTATATTCTTATTGCTCAAGAATATCTAGGCATGTAATAATGGAATGAGTTTTACTATATCCAAATAACATTCGGTTTAGTTGTGGTGTGGGTTGGAGGCAAAGGTATTTTCATGCTATAATGTTTTCCATGATTGTTTGGGATGAGGCCCTTGTGTCTTCAGGTGAGACACATGGTTGTTGTGGCCTAGGTGTCTATGAGCAAGTTGTGCAGTGTAGATGTGTCCCATGTGTTTGAATAAGGGATTTTTTATGGTTTTTTCCTTTTTCTGTGTGGGTAGGTTATGGAATTTGGACTACATTTTTGGATTATTGGTTGCATCAAGAAGTATGATATTAATAATGAGTAGCTAATCAGGGGGAAAGATGTGTGGGGTACCCTAAAGTCGATGTGCTTATACTACTACATTACTTGACATTCATTATTTAGAGAGTGATCTTTAGTTATACTGAGCTGGTTAGTACTCCTTGGTTGGTGATTTGAGGGTTTTTTGATCTCTCATGGGGGAATTAGTATGTTCCCCCAATTTTTCATGAGTGGATTTAGTTCTCATATAGGGTAAATTTGTATAATCACCCTGCATTTGTAAAACTATTTTCAAGTGTCAAAGAGGTCATTTAAGACCATGTTGGACATTACTAGTTCTGGAGTTGGGATAATTACTATTTTTCTCCTTATAATTTTTTTGGTACTTTAATTTGTCCCTCGATTGTACGTTTTTCGTGGTTTATTTTTATATGATTCCTAGGTTGGATTTTAGTTTCCATTATATAAACATTTGGGGTTTTTTGGGGTGTCTAACATCTTATCCCTTGATCATGTTTTCATTAAAAAAGTTAATGCCTTCCATTTTTGGGATTCTACACCATTCATGTTATTCGTAGATTTAGTGCCTATTAAAGGAGGGACATCGAGGGTAATTATTTCTCATGCATCCCGAATAAGGAATGTTGTGGCACATTTCTCCCCCTTCCCTCATCATGAGGAGTGTGGGTCATGGCAATGTTATACATTTGATAACATAGAGTCGATATGAGGAGTAATGAAATAGACATCATATAAATGATTTTTCATGATTATGTGATTAATCACTATAATTATTACTGATCACACAATTCTCTATAGTTTTATTTTATAGTTTAATTGAAATTGAATAATTTTAATATTCAATTTGATGGATTATTTGATGATTTTAATCATGAGAAAAAAATTAAATTTGGGAAGGAATGAAAAATATTTTGATTATTCTTAATCGTCTAATGAGAAATATTATTAAAAAATAACTTCATTAAGTTCCCTAACATTTCCAATAATTTTTAGATTGAATTTTATTTTTTTAATGAGATATTGAACATAGAGGAAATAATATTAAATTTTAATGTCCTGAATTAGAGTAGACACATCTATAATAATGTGTCAATGTAATGTGATTATGTTTTACTTGTGGAAATTAAGGGAATAGAAAAATGAATTTTCATGGAATTCAATTCCTTATGTATGGGGATCATGGGAATTATCCAATTCATTTACATTAATATAAAGATATCTCTTAGAACAATAATGGTAATGTCATATGATATTCATTAATTTTGAATAAATAAATATATTATTTGTTGGGATACAATAATTATTCATTAAGAGTGTTTTATCATTGATATTTTAAGTATTCGATTCCTAAAAAAATATGGATTTTCTAATGATGTTTTAAATTAAGGATTTGTTCTCATATGTTGAATAGTATTGATAACATATAAATATGATTTAGTTGTAATGTTATATTTTTATAGAAATAACATTACTGATGAAAATTTAAAAATTAATATGTATTTGAGGGTGAGATGATATTTTTTAGTTTGGATAAAGAGATTATTGATATTAATATAATAAATTGGATAAAATTTGTTACCTTGTAACTGATTAAGGAATGGATGGAAAATTGATTGATATAATAATTTATGGAGTTTAAATATTTCATGTATTTAAGAAATATATTCAATAAAAATTAAATTTATATAAGGAATATAGAGAGTGTTATTTTTTGGAATCATACACCCTTTCATTATGGTTTATAGTGATTTTGGTTGTTAATATGTTTTAGGATATTATATGATCAAGTTATTAAAATATTTGGAATGTGACATTTAGGGAAATATATTTTTGTTTTGGGGATTAGTGATAAGTTTAATTCAAAAATTTAGTTACCTTATTTCTGATTTTTTTAATATTTATTTTTTTGAAACATATTTTCGAAGGGTTTTAATGTTACCAAAATAAGATGTGGTTAAATTTTAACATTAGGTGTAACTTTAAAATATTTATATATTACTGTCTAATTTATCGATATTGGATAAAATGTAAAAATAAATTTTCTTTTCATAAATACTTATAAAAATAAGGAATGATTTTTAATTATTTAATGGATCTTATGGTCTGGTATAATTTAATATTACTACTTCATGCATTAAAATTTAATCTTTAATTATCATTTCATAGAGAATGAGAAGTAGTGAGATTTGATTGTGGAACAACCAAAGGATACAATTATGATAATGAAACAAAACGAAACCAAGTACGTATATTTTCTCATGATATACATTGTTACTGTAAAATAATAACATAACATTATTAAAATGATATTGAAATAATCATTTTATTATTTTTATATTATTTATTATTAATGGATTATCTTTTAACCAGGTCGCTAATTAATGGTTTTGTGGTCAATAACATTCTCTTGATAGTGTTTTCTATCTCCCTATAGTTTCCATTGGACATTATTTATTTCCTAGATTTATATATTTTGACATCTTAATAGTTTTCCCCTTTTTAGATGATATATTTTTTCATATTAGTTAAATGTTTTGATTCCCAATTCACCATTTGGAGGAATGTTTTATTATACCTTTGTAGTATGTAGGGTTTGGAAAAAGTATTTTAAAATATTAAAACATTTATGGAAAATATAATATTATAAGGTATTAGTTTATGTTGGGTTGGGGCGTGATGTAACCCCACAAAAATTTAGTTTACAAGAATAATAATAGTAATTATTTTCCTAAAAAATCATTGAGCATTAATATAAATGTGATATATTATAAAAATATTATTATTTAAATTTTTCTATTATAACCCACCCATGGAATTAAATAGTATAAAGATTAGACAATCATAATGAAATAAATTTATAATGCTTTATCTTAATAAAAAAGTATAGACTAACTCATTGGAAATAATTACCCATTTTAGTGATGTCTTTTCATTTGTAAAAAATTATTTTATTTAAAAGTGATTTTATTTTATTTTATATATGGAAATTGTAATTTATTTAATCAAATTTTAATAATTCGATTTTATAAAATTAATATCATTGAGTAAGTAAACATATAAAAACTATTATAGATTTTATTTTTATTTTTTCTGTAATTTTTTTAGTAAATACCAAAAAAGAATAATTTTTCAAATACCTTTATTTATTTTCAATAAATATAGTAATTTTATAGGCTAGTTATATTTTTTATTTGGAAAATAAGTGAAATATAAAAAAAAATTATATAGAATAATCTAATTAATTCAATTTTAGACAACAATTTCCTGATTTTGATATAATTTTGTTTAAATGGATAATTTTATTATCTAAAAAAAATTCATTGTATTTTAAACATTAATATAAAAATTTATTTCTCCAACATCATGTGATTAAATATTTAATAATTAATACAACATATTATATCATTATATTCAAAAAATTTATATTGTATCATTGATATTTTTTTATTATGAATAGAAACAGTGAAAAATATTTGTCTTATCGATATGAGTAATGTGGGTAAACAGGATTGAAATCATTGTATATGTTCTAATAAGAAGCCAAAAGTTTGAATTTATTTTAATTGATGGAAAAAATTGACCATATAAGCTAAAAATTTAAATATATGAATTATGTATCAATTTATAATTGATAATGACATATATATTATTTTGAGTAAAGAATATTCTAAAATTGCACACTCTTTATATTTAAATAGTAATAAGAATATGTTATGAATGAATCTAAACGTATATTTTTGACATTAATAATTTATATTTATGATTTTCTGATTAATTTGTAACTTTTACTAATGGAACAATTACCATAAATACATACACAATGTTTACACCATACTTGGAAAATAAATAAAAAATAAAAGTAATTGATTTGGAAAACAGAAAAATTATTTTTTGGATAAAAATTACTTTTATTTCTAATAATAATAAAAAAAATTAATGTAGTTTTTATTCGAATTAATTATTTATCTTCTTGAAATTAATGTGAAAAAATTGAATATTTTTGAAAATGACATTAATTTAATTTGATAATAAACAATATATTATTAAATTTTTTAAATTTAATAATAACCATTTTTTGGAAACTGTATTGGGATATTTGTAACAATATCTGCCATTTTGAATTAATTTTCTTTTTTCCTTTTATATTAACATTCCTTACACAAAAACATTAAAAAACATTGATATTAAGATAATCATTCGAAGGGTTAATGAGGGATAAAACTATGATATAAGGGTGAAACCATCACATAACATGTAAGAATATTATTATACTAGAATATCATGAATCATTATCATAATATATTCTAAAAATATAATATTGGTAAAACATTTCCCTAAAAAATAATATAAATTTATTTAATACTTTATGACATTCCAAGATATCCCCTCCCCTCCCTTTTTAGAGAAACCCCCTCATCTATTTTATTTACCCCTTAATGAGGAAAATATCTAAACTGATCCATAAATAATTATCAAATAAATATTCTTATAAATTTTTTAGAGGTTCTTTTATCAAAATTCCATTATAACGGTCATTAAGAAAGGATCTAAAGGAGGTTTACTGAAGAAGATCTAACTGTATCACACAAATTCTATCAATTTTTTTCATTATCATCCACATGTAAACCTATGGTATTCATCAAAAACTAATAAATTAAATAGAATAAATATAGTTAAATGATATTATGATTAGGTAAATATCATTATCCACCTTTAATTCCATCAAATTTGTAGTGAAAGTGTCGCTCGTGTGTATGTTTAGATGACCATGTCCATGTAGTGATACAAATAATTTCCCTCACAACCTATCATTTAAAGTTATTATTATGGTTTTGATGTTAATATATAATTTTTATGAAATAATTTTCCTTTTTTATTTAAATTATCATATCTATCATCTTATCTTCATATCTATTGGAAAATAAAAACAACGGTCGTGCATATAATTCACATAAATGATTTCACTAATTGTTATATAGAAAATATATTTATTTATAAATCTAGTTATAGTCCTCCCTTTTATGATATTATAATTTAGATTTGACTAATGCAGTGAGGTTTTATCATCATGAATTGAGTTATTTGTTATATATTTTATGTTATAAAGCTATATTCTTTTATAAGGATTATATAAATGCCATTATAAAAAATATATCATTATTCTCTTTATCATCATTATAATTAATTTTTTCTTTGAATTTATTCTTTTATACGGATTATGACTCAAAAGTTACCAAAGCGGTAATCAATTTATGTTTCAATGTAATTTTAATTTGGAATGTTTATGCTTGAATATACATTGTGGGGAATTATATGATTATTATATTATAAGATCCTATAATTAAATTATAATCATTTTTTTCCTAAATTATAAATGTAATATTACCATATTATTTTCTTTTTTTGTTTACAAATTATTTGAATAATGATTTTTAAAAAGAAATATTATTTTCTCTTTCATCGATGCACATTTTCATCCAAGTCCATGTATTATTTAAAATGTTTTTAAGAGTGTTTTAATAGTTTTTTGATGATTTTTATAGTCATTTTTTACCATGTTTGGATTTTGTATTAAAAAATCTCCATGATATATTCATATCATATTTTTGAATGTGATTGTTATGGGATAATACAAAAAAATAAGAAAGGAATCATTTTTAACGCAAAATGTATTAAATGAATTTACCACCATCATGATAAATATATTATTCCAATATTACATTAAATGTATATATGAATATTTTCAAATAATATTTATTCAATAATATTTTGTAATTATATAGAGTTTAAATAAGTTATTTCAAAATGAGATGATTCTTTTACTAAATAAATATTCTGGAGATCTGGGAAAGGAATTTTTCAGCAATGATAACATACATTGATATTACATAAACTTTAATGGGAATATGATTCCCTTATACTATTATTTTTTAATAGATTATTTCTAACTGTTATGATGAAATTTTTATGAGACCCTTTTACTATCAATTGGTTATACTATGATGAAATGATGAAATATTTATGAAACTTATATCCTTTCAAGAATATACTATGGAATGATAGTATGAATGTTTTGTGATATTTTGGCACATGAATATATGGTTTTAATTACGTAATGTGGGGGAATGAAATTACATATATCTCCAATGAATAAGGTAAAACTATATTTATAGCTCAATAGATAATTTTGAGAAGAATGGAAATGATTTAAAATTGTTATATTCACATTTTATTCAGTGAGTGTGATTAAATGTAAAATTGCTAACAATAATATGAGTGGAAATGATTGTGGATATATTTCTCTAAATTATAATATTTGAGTTAGACTTAATTCAATATTTTCTAATAATATTATGCATGTAAATTATTGTGAATATATTTTCTCATGGTATGATGATTTTTATGCTTATAATTCCAAGTTTATATGTTTTGACACTTGAATTAATATTACTACATTAACACCCTTATTGATCATTCTTTAGGATATAACTAAAGGTTTTTTATTTATGATCTGTTATTTTAGGGATATAAATATTCTTTTTTTAGAACATCAATTTTAATATCTTTTAATATAAATATTATAATGTAGTTCTTTCTTATGAGGTAAATATCTATTTTTACACATACTAATAATATGAACATACCATTTAGTATTTTTCTTTTCTGGAGGTTATGATGAAATGTGTTGTGTATTTTATTTAAATATCCATACCCAGCTCACCCCTAATTCAGTTGTCAGGCTAGTCTTTATAGAGAATCAAGCATCATTCCTCATATACCATAGGGTATTGACTAGGGGCACAATTTTATTGATGGTACGGTGGAGAGACTATACCCAATAGATCAAAGTTACACAATCTATTATAAAATAAAATATAAAAGATAAATTCATAAGTTGTAATAAAAATTAATAAGAATAATAGTAATAATATAATATCTTAACAAATTCTTAGTACAAATATACAATAATGCATGAATGAGAGATAATGTAACAAGTAAAAGAAGTACAAAAAAAAGAATACCCTAGTAGTCAACTCTTCAAGCATCCTAAGAATGGGCCTTATCATATGGTCTCTAGATCCCATGTACATATTAAAACACAAGAATTGCATACAATGACCTGGAAGCAAGAAGATCTACTTTGTTTCTGAAGGAACCCTAGTAGGCTGTGAGATATAAATCACAGCAAGAGGGGACCCACATTGTGTAGTCCAAAAAATTTTATTCAACTATTATTAAAGATATGTGTTCCAAACATTATTAATGAAAAGTGAAAAATAATTAATAATAGAAACTTGTTCCAAGATCCTAAATGGACACATGCCCCATACCACCTACATTAGTGTAAACCATACATATATTTATGTGTGTATATCCTCATAAATTTGGATGAATCAATAAGAATACACCATAACATATGGAATTTTCCTTCTGAATAACAAAAAACACACAATTAGGTATAAAGAGAATCTCTCCCTCTAGCACCATGTAAATCTGAATCTATCCACCACGTATCAGAAATAATCATATAATCTGCCCTAAAACATTTACTACCTTTTCAGATATCTACTTAGTGGAAAAAAATCATGCACCCTCCCTCAATCATTGACAAAAACAATGATCCCTCATAAATTACATATAATCATATACTCTGCCCTCGGTCGTCAAGTACATATTGGCCATTCCACATACAATATTAAAGAACATGCACCAACCTCTCAGGCACCAGTTTTATACTTGATTTGTATCATCAAAAACACATTATACCAATTATTATAAAAACTCTACGTATCAATCAAATAAATTTCAAATAATCTCAAATTTTAAGTAAGAAAAATCAAATCTCTAGGATCAAATATTCCAGAATTATCATTATAAGAAAAAATGATCAATTTAAAAAGAATTATCATATTTCAAACCAATTCATGTTATTAATATAGGTTTTTAACTATTATCATAATTATATTAAACCAATTTAAAGATTCATTCAACCTTATGGTCATTAATATATTAAATTACGCAACTATTAGAGGTGATTCTATTAAAAATACCACACCATTTATCATTATTCCCTCTCAAGTGATTCTCATCGTGAATACAATATGATGGAGTGATCCCACACACCACAATTTCTATAAAAATTATATCATATAAAAATGAATTTTTCTTGGGCCACCCAAAAAATACCTCTCAAGGCTCGAAACCACCATAAATAATGTCGTTGAATATATTCAAATAATATAATTGAAATATTTCACATAAATTATGATTATTCAATTTTTTTAAAAGGTGTGTTCTTACCACCCAAATAATTTCTATTTATTTTAATTCATATAAAACATCGAGGAATACATGATGTCTTGAACATGATAAAAAAGTCGAGGCATGGGATTTAAATATTTAATGAAGGTAAGACATCATGTACAAGTCAATTTATTTAATTCAACCCATTAAATTTTCATTATGACATGGAAAAAAGAAAACATATAATCAATAAAATCATTAATCTAAATAATTATTTCAATCAAAAATCAATAATTTATAATTTATAAGACAACTCACCTCATCTGAGGAGAATTATTATAATTTCAGGACATTGTTTATTACACAAATAATTTGACATGTTTAAATTTTACTTTAAAAATTGGACAATTAAATATATGAAATAATCACATAATGCATTATTAATTGAAATTTCATACGGTAATAGAATTATACAGTTATATAAAAATATAAAAAACATGTCAATAACCCATATATTACAGGTGAAAAAGTCAAGGACATAATACTTTTGGGGCAACAATGACTGATGATGAGGGATGATGTATGAGTTTAACTGAACCACTAAAACCTCATTCATTTCATTAAAAACATATTCTACCTATTGAAACAATCTGACGACATAGAAGATGCTTCAATCTGATCAATATTTTATGAGATATAGATGATTGATGAGTGGAATAAATAATGAAAATGAAATAAAAAAATAATAGAGGAATGAGGATGCAAGATTGAGGAGGGTTACATTAAGAGTATGGTAGGTGTGAAAAAGAGTTGGATTTTTCTCACATTTTCATCTCCCATAAAAATTTATAATATTAATATATCATTTCAGTTTTCACCGATTAAATTAATTAATTATATAAGCATTTGAATCCATGTGGTGGGAATTTATTTCTCCACTCTACATTACTGTACATCACCCCCCATTAACCATCTTTAAATCAAACATTTGATTCATTCAATTTTTCATTATTTTTTTCCCGTCCTATTAATCACATTTAACAATACATCAAATAAATTTAATTTTTAAATATATGTAGATTTTTTTTAATATGTTTTCCTGGAATATTTTTTTAAACAATATTGGTTTAATTTTTTAAAAAATAATCCTCGAAGGTGGCATCACTACTGTCGTATTTTCCCTAAAATTGTAATTTTTATTTTATTTTAATTATATATATATATATATATAATTTTATTATTCTATTATTATTTTTTAATGTATATATATAAATATATGTAAAAAAAATTATAAACATAATTTTTCTTTTATTCAAGTATATGAATTTGATAATCTATAAAATATAATCTATAAGACCAATATGAATTAAATTTCAAAAATTCATTAAACATATATCAAGAAGTTGAAATTAATAATAATTTCTTAAAATTATGATGAAAAAAAATTAATATGTTTTTTAATCCACTTACATGAAACATAAAAATGTTTCAAGTACATGACTTTTCTAGACTCTAAAATATTAACTATTAGCCAATATGAATGAAAATTTAAATTAGATTAAAAATATAACAAGTAGTCAAAAATAAATAAAATTATTTAAAAAATTTGGGAACAAATAATTTATATGCTTTCTAATCCACCTACATGAATCGTAAAAATGATTCAATTAAATGACATTTCTCACCTAAAAAATATAAACGATAAGACTGATATAAATGAAATATTTAACCTTGATTAATCATATAACAAGTATTCCAAATATCAATAATTCATTAATTTTTTTTGATAAATGATAATTTATAATCTTTCTAAAACACCTATATGAAACTTAATAATGCTAAAAGTATGTTACATTGATAACCTACAAAATATATACTATATGACGCATATTAATGATATTTTAAAAATTTATTAAACATATACAAAGTAGAAGAAAATAAAATGAATTTCTTAAAAAAAATTGTGACAAATAATTTATAATCATTCTAATCAACATAATTAAAACATAAATTTTTTTCTAGTATGTGACTTTTCCAGCCTATAAAATATAATCTGTAGGCTCGATATGAATGAAATTTTATAAATTGGTTAAACATATAACAAATAATTGATTTTTTAATTATTTTTTATTGGTCTTATATTTTATATTTTGTTAGATTTCAAAGTCATGTAGGTGGCTTATGATCATCCTCAACATTCATTCTTTTCACTCTCACTTACAAGTTAGTATTTCCTAAATTTCTTTCATTTTCATTTATTTATTTTATTTATGAAACTCTTTATTTTCATAAAAACATATATATAGGCTATCTTCAAAATTTTATTTACATTTTTATTATACTATAAATTTTATAACCTTTTAAAGCTATCTACTTCAAATTTAATAATTATTTATATTTATTCACGTAGTTGACATTGAAAGATGTAAAATATTAATTGTGCCTCAAATATAAATGGAAACTGAAATACTGTATAAAAATATATGAAGGATAGATATTAATAACAATATTTTTTTCAAAAGGCTTAAAAAAATATAAAATGTACATGTATAACCAATGTCTATATATATGGAGAGGATATTACATCGCAAATTTTGGTCTATGAATAGGAAGTCTGTGTAGAGTTCATAGTGGGGTCTGATGGCCAGGAGAGGTCTGATCCTTGGGCACTAGAATGTCGACAGTCACATCTTCCATTTTTGTGTGAGTTCGAGTAGCTATCAACTACGTCTCGTACTGCCCTCTTGATCCTTATCAGACAAGGGTGGTAGAAGGTCCCACCTTCAACGTAGTGGAGAACTAAGCCTGTGATGGAGTAGTACCCCAAGATTGTGATGGATCTGGACCCCAAGGCTGAGATAGATCAAGAACCCAAGGATGTGATGGATCTGGACCCAAGGATGTGATGTATCTAGACCCCAATATGGGGATAACTACATATATACTTTCAAGAATGGTGGATTTCATGCCACCTAAGTCACATCCTGAGTCGGACGAGGCTGTACTGCTAGAGGGTCAACCTCTACCTATGGAATAGGTGAGGCCTCATATGCAGCACGATGATGTCTACATCGCCATGGTTATGGCTCCTCAGTACAATAAGCTACTACAAGATTTTCCTATGTGACAGGAACCTCCCCTCACCATGCTTGACGCTCAAATATGCACCCAAAAAGCACACAAAATGATTACATCGCCCCTAGAAGTGTATCATGGATAGCTTCCCAGCTAAAGAACTCTTCTCCTATTCATCACTCATTTGAAGATGATACTCTATGTGACTTCCCTATAAATAGATTCAAAATGAATTATAAAATACTCTATAAAGAAGGTTATGGAAATTTATTGACATAACATCCTCTTCATCTCTTTTTCCTGTCAAGTATGATACAATATATACTACAGTCGACACCATGGTTAATACTCTACCTGCTATTAAATAATGAATCGATTCGTAGGTATACCCTTAATATGAATATATGGACGTTTTCGCTAGTAGTCGATAAATAGGGCATGTACTTTGTCACATTCCTCATCCTGCCTCCCTATCATCAACATCCCATGAAGCTACTCTGTCCGTCTCGATGGTAATAGAATCAGATGGGAACCGAAAAACTAGCACATGACTTGGACATGAAACTTCCACGAAATAATATATTTGTGAATGAGGAGCACTACATCCATAGAATCCTCAAGACCATCAGTGCATTGTGCTGTCAACTGGCATATAATACACCAATATGGAAGCTATAAAATCTGAAATTACATGTGACTTTGTCAAAAAAGGTTATAACTAAAAAACAAATTTGATGCTATAATTATATTTTTATGACAGTGATAGATTGTATATACATACTTGGTTAGTTTAGAGACAATCCCAAATGAGCTGATATTTGCCCAAATTGTGTATTGGAACCATGTTAAAATTAGGTCCACGAGACCACCTATAAAATACAACATCATTAGTGAAAAATTATGATAAGATAATGTTAATGACTCTTAGTAGCCTCATAAACCAATATAAATGACTGATCATATCAGCGTTCCCATAGAGCGTCATGGAGAAACTCCATCTCGATTGGTGGACCTGCAAGCTCAGAGCAGAATGCATGGATGCACTCCCATTCCCACATATGAATAAGGATAATGCATCTACCGATACCTATTCGGGCCTTGTGGGACTACCAATATAATGATCTATTTGTGTATTCCAATTAAAAGGATCCTAAGTTATACATCATGGCCCGATCAAAGTCTACTTGAAGGGGTAGATACGTCATGTACACGTGCATCCTTGAGTGATATATAAACATGGTCCCTCCAATGTTCCATAATATATATATAAGACCATAATGCATACCAGTCTTCCTGTCAATATCATCGGTTGAATATCGAATATCTTCCTCCAACCATGGCATTGATATGGATTCTCCATATATAGCCCTACGGTTAGAAAAAATGTCAATGCCTAACAAGCGATGTGAATGCTCTGTCCAAGATTCATGAGTGGGTCCAATAACTGGTCTCCCCTAGAAAAGAATATAAAGAAGAACTTCCAAATTCTATAGGGTGACAGTCATCTCTCCCTAAGGTAGGTGTAATGAGTGTGTCTCTGGTCTCTACCTCTAAATGAGGGGGCAAGTATGTAGGGGTCTAAAATGTGACATATGAAACGAAAATGGAATAGAATCCATCATGCAGCATGTATGGTTTAATGGCATGTGGAGGCTCCCTGTGATGAAAATGGAACGCTCAATGCACCCTGATCGATTGATCTGCACCACCATCTAACACGACCTTTTAAATATACGTACATTTCTAAGTTAGTAGTATAGTATCATCGATCTATATAAAAACAAATGAAATGAGTCATAGTTGTAAAATATAAATATAACATTATTGTCAACATAATGTTATGACTTTTAGATTTCGAGACATTCCATGTTTATTCACATTGTTTACTGAAGTTATTTTTACCAAAATAAATATAATTCTACATGTCTTTTTGTTTTGATGGAAGTAAATATTAGAAGATGAATGAAGTGAAAAAAATAGATAATGGTAAAAACAAAATTTATGCATATCCCCACATATGTTAATTGTAAAAGTAAAAACATTGATAAATTCTTTAATGGAATTGGAGTTCAGTACATCTTTAGGTAGAATGGATACCAAGATCATGATTTTATGAGAATGAATGAATTTTCTAATGTGTAACATTTCATATGTAATGAGATGAGTGACTATAAAGATGAAAACCATAAGAATCAATAGAATATATCATTGAAGAACCCAAGAAACTAATGTAAAGAATTTGTTGTTGACACTTTCAAAGTGGAATGATTGTTATTATTCTGTATTTTGATATGAGAAATATGTTGTGAAGAATTTTATTAATGAAATTAACATAGTAAAAATAATGAAATGAATACGGTTTGTATTGTAATACAGTTTCTTAATTGATTTGATAGTATATGTTGAATGTCGCCAATGTACAAAAAATGTGATTTAGTAAAAAAATTAATGTCTTTTAAAACACATTGTTTAGGAAGGATGACCCTTAAAAATGTGCCTAATTTTGAGAAAAATGAAAAATGATATTTATGCGATGGAATTAGTGAACAATAAATTGGTAAATTATTTGATTAAAAATTAATTCATAATGGATTTTATTACATTTTTTGGATTTATGAAATAAATAGTACAATGTAATAATTTATTTAAGGAATATGGAGAAAGTTAATTATTGAATGCATGCACGTTTTTATGATGGATTTATGATTAATATGGTATTCATATATTAGGTATGTGTCACTATGATTTTAATTTTTGGATTAATGGTATACTGGTATTTAAAATGGTAGAGATAATATTTCTAAATTTGCAGGTCATGAATTTGGTTAGACATATTTTGGAGGAGTTTTATGATTAACTAATTATTGACTCTAGTATGTTAAAACACGAAAATTAATAACGATGTTTTTGGAATATATATAATTATATATATTTAATAACATATGATAATAATTATGATACTTTTATTTCATTATATAAGACTTTATTAAAATATCAAACAGATAATGTTATAAAAACTCCTGGTAAAGGGAAGTTATTTTTGGGTATACAATTCATCTTTTAGGTTTTATGATTTTTTGAATGGTTTTGATGTTTAGGATTATGAATTTTGGGCTAGGGTTGTGGTTTTAAGGATTAGGGTTCATAATTTTGATATTAATGTTTGGGAAAGTTTTTTTTGGGTTTAGTTTTTTTTTGGTTTTGGGGATCATAATTCTATGAAAAATAAGAGATAACAGCATATAATTTACAATATGAAAATGTTAAAATGAAAAAAATACATTAACATGGATGAGAGTGTGAACCCAAACCAACAATTTTATGACATCGTTTCCAGTTATGACCTTCCTGATGACAAATTTTACATCTCAAACTCTTCCCTTGAACATGAGGCTAGTCTATCTCATTACGCATCCTTCAGGCCTTCGGCCTCCCACAAGGATGAAACTGATTGATGTTAGGTATCACTATTGGTTTTCCATTAGGAATTTGTAAAGAAAAAAACCCTAATAGGCGTCCATGGTGTAGAATTATAGTTAGCAATTGTGTCCATCCAATACACTAGATCAACATATACTACCCAGGCTATGTTCACATAGGCACATGCTGCAATGACGTGTGTGTATGAAAACTATAAGGCTTGAATGTTTCCTCACTAACATTGCCTTGTTTCTAGTAATACCAACACATTTTCACTTATGTGATTTGTGATGGGTTCTGAACGCTCATGAACTTCAAATATAGATCTTTATCATTGAAAAAGGGATAAATTATAACCAGAATCTTATTCAATATTTTTTTCCAATATCTCATTGAATGTTTCCTCCATACCTTATCCCTTGTTGTATTCTATATGATGTTAGTATTTTCTATAAAAAATTACTTCACACATCGATATAATTTCTCCTAATCAAGGGCATTTATAGGTACCTTGGAAAGACCATTGGAGACATCATTAAAGCACTCCACAATGTTTGTGGTCATATGTCCGTACCAATTTAACTTTTCATATGCCAATGTCCATTTTTATTTTGGAATCCACATCATATAATCATAAACTTATTGATTAGACTATTGGAATTGTTGAAAAAAAATTCAAACCTCTGTTGATCAGACTCATATGCTATGCAGAATAGATGATATTTCACATAATTTGATTTTATCTTTATATTGAAATAGTAAAAAATAACAAATACAATGCACACCAAGCATTGTGATTTCATTATTCATCGGTTCATTGTGAATTATTTATTGAAATTGCTTGAAAAATTTCTAATGTAGAGCCGATGATGTATACTTGGGTATCTACATGTATTAGGATTCACATTGATTGCCTCATTAATTGCATGATGGTGATCAGATATCAAACAAATGCCCAGAATGTTGGTGAAATGGTTGATGATACAGGACAAAAACCAACTCCCTGCTTTTTAGTTTTATTTCCTTATAGAGGAAAAGGAATGTGGAATGGTTGAATGGTTTCTATCTTGGGATTCCGCAATAAACAATACATCCATGTATTTTCCATATAGAAATGTTCCATCCATCAGAAATAACTGTTTCCTGAAATTAAATGCAGAGATACAGAAGAGGAATACCCTGAACAATGGATTAAATTGAACACGAGAAGGATCATGTCGGTTACCATGAGACCCATGTTAATTTTTATCAATATGGAAGAAAAATTCTTTATGATTTCTCAGTATGGATAGAAATTGCAGCAATACCCGATATGAGTCATCCCAATCACTATAGACCTTTACAATTTTTTTCTGTTTCATCATCCATGCCTTATTATAATAAATATTATAACTGAATATCTATTTAATCCTATCATTCATTAGTGTTATCACAACATCTTGGAATGTACTTATTATATCAACAACAATGGATGGAACAAATTCTAAATCCAATAAGGTATGATCTTGTGTCAGGCTTGGCTAATTGAAAATATGAGATACCTCAATCCTCGAGATTCTCCATCCTCTAAATGCAATGTCTACAATCTCCCTTAACCAAAATCTTTAATCATCACCATATATCTTGCATCGTATGAAATATTTACTATAGAATGATTTGGGAGCTATTTACCTGGAGTGCCTCTCAATGTGTACTCTCTTTAGTGTTATTTTTAATGCATCTTTACTTGGAAAATTCTTTCCAACATATATGCTTTGGGATATCTCACTAAAAGTATCTGGTATAACCCTAGGGAACTCAGTTTTTGGCGTGATAACATTATTGTCGAATTTAGGAACATGTGTCATTGCTTCTGATCAATATACAAGTAGTGGTGGATGATTCATTGTATGTAATGGTTGAGGTACTACAAGTGCATTTCTCGACACCACCTCCCATTATTCCATTGGTCCCTCCGCATCGGCACTGTTGTCACCATCTGATCTGTCATTATGGAACTCCTCATCAGATGTCAGATTGTCATGTATATTCGAGAGAACATCTAAGTTTTATTATTCTTCATCATTTGGAATAGGATCACTTTTGTGGGGTGTACTGTCTTTAACCAATCTTGTAGGTTACGTCTTTCGTACAACATGAAAATTTTTTGTATAGTAAAAACATCAATATATAACTCCATAATTGTACAATATGACTATTGATAAAATAAATTAATAGCTTGGACCCACTATGCTTCAACATCCAATGGAAGAACTATATGTCATAGTGTTGATGCAAATTGACAATGTCTATATCTCATTAACAAGATCTCTTGACTGTGTTCTAGATTTAAGGAACCATGAATTCTTTCTTAAAGGTCACATAGGGTTAAAAAATCAGTTGTACTAATCACTGTTATTGGTTGTGCACTTTATAAAGCTCCTTGGATAGTTTGAATAACCTACCCATAAGAGTACACACTAGAAAACATGACTCTCTAGGTGAAAAATGTTCTTGTCATTATAATTATGATAGTGTAGAAAATATTAACAATGATGGGTGAACATATAATATTTTTTAGAAAGTAATTTTAGGATTCCATTTTATAACCTAAAATATGCTAGTCATTATATGGATTCATTTTTCAATCCTATGTTATTGATTAATTATTCTATAAATAATCATTGCTATTAATAACTATTAATTATAAACTGTATAATATTTACGATACTAACATTTTAAACTTTTTCTTATTTATTTCAATTTATATATTCATAATTTTCATTTTATACACTGATGTTCTTAGTATAGTTTTTATCTAAGAAATCATTCATTAATCACTAGTTAATCATTATTAATTTATTCTTTAATTATTTATTCTTTAATAATTATTCATATTATATTCATTAGTTAAATATAAATATATAATAATATTTGTTAATTTTATATCATATGTAATCATTAATTAATCAATAATTAATAATGACTAACAATATGAATTATTTGTAAACTATATATAACATATTAAACTTCTAATAAATATCATCTTTAAAAAATCACTAAAAATAATTCAATTACTAATAATAACTTTCAAACATCAATTCTTTTTTCCTTGTCCATTTCATTCTATACCATCATAATTTTCATTTTATCATTGATAAATATACTAATTTGATTTTCATTTTCATAGGGATTTTTGTAGTTTATAAATAAAATATGAATCATCTTAAGTGTATCCCTAGGGAGTGTCAAACTAGAAGTGCAGCAAGGCCCATTATATAGCAATGGTTCCCATTCGTGTCAATCTCAATACAGTGTTTTTGGGTTATAACCCTAGGTACATTTGTGCTATAGCTACATTCACTTGTTTATATCTAGACAAGTATTTTATTTCATAGATAACCAGATTATCTTTATGCTACCAAAATTTCATAATACTTCATCCTAAGTCATAATCTATAATTAATCTATACTTAATCATTACTAATAAAAATTATTATTAAAATCTATATATAACTAATTAAATAATGTAATGAACAAAATATTTAAAGCTAACTGAACTACATAAAAAATTAAATAGTCTAAACTACAAATAATTAAATTAAATAAATAAATACGAACAAATTAAATAAAAAATACCACTAAATGATGATTCGCAAAAAAATCCTTCTTTTGGACCACCGACTCCAATGAATGAATGATGAATTTTTTTAAAAGAGAAGCTATATATTATAGAGAGATGGGGGAAAATTGAATTTAGGAGAATTAGGGGACTACTGTTTTAAAGGTAGTTGAGGCAAAGGAGGAATCATTGATTCCAACTTTGGCCTTTGTGCGAGTCTAAGGGTGGCATTAGTGGTGTATCCTTTTGCCTCACCGAGTGGAAAATGGTAGAATATTCCCCACCGCCTTCTCCATTCCATATATCATGGCCGAAGGCGGTATAGAGGATTTAAGGAGGCATTGCCGATGCCTTCTTTGAGGCAATTTTTTTGAAAAACATAACCTATTCTAATTTAAAAAATTATAATAAAACGCATTAAAAACTCAATATATGTATATTTTTTGAAAACTAATCCTTAAATATTTACTTGTATATACACCTGTATATATAACATATATATACAAATCCTATATATATACACTTGAACAAGTAAATACATTCATATATATTTAACACATATTTTATTTATTCCCAAAATAATAAATATAACTACACCAATGTTTTATTATTATTATTCAATTTATGTTATAATGTTCACCATGAAATGTTCATTAAATAAACATCATTAAAACTATAAAGTTAATAAATTAACCACACTATACAAATTATTTGGAAGAAATAATATTATCACATTAATTACATTACATTTAAGTGTCACAATTAATAATACCATAGTTATTAGATTTCAAACTTTTTATTTAAACCTCAACCCAATTATTTTTTAGAGAAGTATATTATCATTTTTTCATTCAACACAAATTAAAATATTAATAATAATTTTTTTTATAACGTCCAATGAAAAATAGTTGTAAACTAATTAAACTATCTTCCGGTATGATCTGAAAAAAATACTCGACACTCACAAATTTTATACACTACCTATGGTAAACCTAGTATTTTAGACCTAATAGTGGTCTGATTTTTATAATATGCCACACTATTTTTGAGAAATTATTTATTTATTATATAAACATGGAATGAAAAATTAATTAAAAATAATGAGGGTGTTATTTTGTGAGAGGTTTCCAATGACCCAACACACATTAATATTATACATTACTTAGTAAAAATCAGGCTTTACTGAAAAATCTTTGGTCTCAAATTTCTCATATGACACACCGTTTGAGAGAAGATAATTTTTTATTATCGAAAAAATTGAATAATAAATTAATTAAATATAAAGAGGGTATTATCACTTTTGATGTTTCCAAATACCTGAACCAGTTAAAGGGTATACCATACCTTGGGTAAACCCTACACTTTGAACCAAATGGTGGCGTTCAATTTCACATACGATGAACCGTTAAGGAGTTATTTCATTTCTTGAAAAAGCACATACACATATGAATAAAATACATTTAATATTTTCATTCTATTAATTTTGAGGGTCTAATGGTCTTATAATCCGACAATAAATAAGCATATAACTTTGAAGATATTTCAATGAATATTTCAATGTAATGCAAAAGGATTTTACCCTTTGATAATTCCATAATAAACACATGTATTGAAAATTTTAATGTTCATACAAAAATAATTATAATTTATTAACAAAAGTCGGGTTTTTTATTCATTTAATATTGAGGTTGTTGTAACATGCACACTATAGAAATTATCATCCCTGAAAAGCCTTCAGTAATAATGAAAACATCATCCAACATAAAAGGGTCATGAATTATTTCCTAGAAAGTGGAATTCCATTTCTAAATGCATAGAATAGCCATAAGAATTGATTAGTAAAGCATATATTAAACCATTATGATCGAATCCAATGCCAATTTTCACAATGGTAACATTAAAATGATGCTTATCTAGCCCAATTATGCTGAAGACATGACAATTTTTTCATCTCTTGAATAAAATAACTTGTGGTGCTCCCTATAATAGGTCCAAACCCTTTAAATAAGGGCCAATTACAAGCCCTGAAACCTCCACTTTCAGAATTTTGTTAAAAGGGACACCTCTAACTATTCAAGATACACTAATGTGTGGTTTTATTTAATACAAGTAACTAGAATACTTATGAGGTCATTATAAGGACCCCATCATAATGAAATTGGGAAATTTCATATCAAAAAAATAGAACTGGTCATTTATGCTTTCCAAGATCATAATGATGACCATTTAATTCACACCATCCCTAACCAGACGCTGTTCTTCACTAGGTGAGTTCATAAACAATCCCAATATCATTTAAATATTTGGTGTGGCATAAGAGAGACACTATCAGTGGATAAATGGCTAATTCAATATAGGTTACATGCTCCTCTGTAAAAGGAGAGTAAACTAACAGCATTATATAATTACCATGATGTTGAGTCAAATCAGTACTAGTCCACATTCCCCGCAATAGGATCAATATCACCTACTGACATAACCCCATAAACCAATCACCAATACTTTACAATCTGATTCATTTTTTATCATTCAAAATTAACCACCAAATTCCACCCATTACTGATGATGTTTCAAAACGATTGCGTACATCACTAATGACACAAATGTTGTGATGTCGAGAAATCACTGACACGTAATCACTATAACTAATGTAATGATCACCACCGTATGAGTTTCCATGTTGTCAAACGAAGCGATATAATAGTCGCTCAAAAGCATGCTAGGTCTAAACCTCCATAAACACTAAGATTTAAAGGACTTCCATGAAAATAGAAACAAAACAGACTAGTATGAAAAAACACACATGTCTTTGAATTTCATCTCAGGAATTGGGTTGAAATTGATTTCTTCAAAACCATTTCATAGTACCTCATAGATGATGAGAGACTATACCCAACAATGAATGTCCTGATAAGCCTACCTAACACAACTGGTATGTTATATAATTTAAACTTGATTGGCACTGCATACATGAACACCTGCTACCACGAGGTTCTAAAAGCTAGATTGCACGTCATTAATACAATCCACATGTTTTTTTGTATGAATTTGTGCTTCAAATGGTCTATGCAATAGATTAAATAGTAATTCATATCGCCCCATGTGACCATTAACCTATATAATGTTACACAATGTTATCCATTACCATGGAAAGGAAAGGGTCAAAGATACCACAAAAGCCTATCTGAAAAATGCTTTTATTTGGCGATAGATGTCCTACAATACCTAAAAACCCGAAAACATCATACACTCAAAATATTTAACAAGGAATTCTAATTATAAGGGTTCTTCCTTCTATGGGTATATCCCCTAATGAATTAAAAAGCATCGACCCGTTCAATTGGTCAGTCCAAATAGAAAAATCTAGTCTCAAGAGTTGATAATTTAATCCATTAATATAAATGAAACAATGTACAAAAAATTCTCACATTCTCATTCAAAGTCTACTCAAATGTAAATATCATGTTACCCTAACAGACGGGATTAAAAAAAGATAGTTATACAGGTTTCATTTTCAAGTAAATTTAATTTATTCAAAATTTAATCATTAATCATGTAAAAAAATAATCTAACACATCAAATCAAAATAAGAATATCTCAACAAACATCCTTTTAAAAATAATTAAAACTTATTGATATCCCATACCAATTAATAAATTAAGAAAAATACAATCCTTATAAGTTATTAATGATATGGAAACCTATAAGGATCTCACAAAACCAACCTAGGTTCATTTAAATGAAACCCAAAATAAATTTCCTAATTTTTTTTGGTAAATACCCATTATGAGTTATCCAATAATGACAATTCCCCAAATGACCTCCTTCAGTCAATTTGATCATTTAGAAGGTTATCCAATTTATTTATAATTAATATTGAACAACCTTTAATCAGATTTATAATGTAGAGATGGCTCTAGTATACGTGTTAACTATTCCCATTAGTAAGGCACACATACACCTTACAATTGAAAACTATCTCCCTTTTTAATCACAAACAGTTACATTTATACCATGAAATTAATTAAATAATTAAAATAATGTTAAGAATGTCGATATGAGAAGCTAACATAGAGAAACCTGCTGAAATCCCATAACAATGGAATAACAAATAGGTAAGTCATGCTATATATTCAGGTAACATGGATTATAAATTGCTAAGTATGTTATAAAATCAAGAACATAATATTACTAAAAAACAATAAAAATAGCTAACATACTAAATATGAAAAAATATCTCATGGAGTATGTGTGTCATCTGAATTATCTATTATTCTATTATGATTCATGTAATGATTCATCATTTCCATACCAGGACAGCGGTAAATTACTATAAATCTCATAAATCAATATGTAGTTAAAAATACAACAATAACTCTTGGTGAATTTAGATTCAATTATAATATTTAAAATCATGAAATACAATCCCATCCCTGTCCACTAGGTCATTTACCCTACGTGGGTTGATCAGTACTAGGAATGACTATTTACTAAGCATTGGTGCATTGCTTAGTCTCTTGTCTACCAAATCCAATTATTATGAAAAATCCCTAAAAGAAAACTCTGACACAACTTTATAACATCCTAACCCAGCTCACTGCTAAGAAAAATGTGAGACTAATCACTAAATGGATTCAAGGGTGCCACCTAAAATGCTAGAGTCTATCGACTAGCAGCGATGTTCTATTGTTGTTACATTAATGAGACTATAACTTCTAGATCATAAGTCATAGTAGTTTTTCAAAATACAAATAAAAGATAAATGATTTAATAGTAAAATAAATAAATAAACAAAGTTGAATAATAATATGATGTCTATATAAAAATATCCAATGCCAATTGAAAAAAATAAATTGTTGACAGATGGTGTTACTATTACAAATAGAAAAAATTTACAAAATAAAAGAAAACCAAAATAGTCAACTCATTTAGAATCTTAAAAAATAGCACAGTCTTGGTTCTCCCTTACTCCCATGTACACAACACCATATATGAAATGATATTAGGGACATACAATCCTGATGATTTACTCATGTTCCAAATAGATCCTGAGTAGGGTGTGATATTTAAATCACAGTAGATAGGAACCTAAGAAATATACCCTAAAAAATTTCAAGCAATTAATAATAAATGATATTGTTCCAAAAATTATAAATGAAATGTGAAAAAAATTAAATATTAGCATATTGTCTCAGGATCCGAAACAGACACCTATCACATACCACCTACTTCGGCTTAAGACATATATCTATATATCCTTGTAGATCTACCTACATCAGGATGAATCACCTAGAATATACAATAACACATGGCCTCTTCCCTTAGTCTAACAAAAACCTCCCCCCTTATGCATAATTAGAATCTTGCCCCTAGCCATACTTTGACTATGCATGTAGCCGTCATACTTATGACATAGTCATATACTCCATCCTCAGGCATTTTTGGTACTACTGCACATAGAATTTAGGTGGTTTAAAATCATACACCAATCCCCCAAGCATCAACAACAATCATGAGTCCTTAAACATCCCAAATAATCATATATGAAACCCTCATGCATCAAGTACATGTGCTCATTTTCCTCAAGAATTATGAAATAACTTGCGCCAAACCCTCATATGCTTATATTAAACATGAGTCGTATCCAGAAAAAATCAATATACCAATCAGTATCAAACCCATAGGTATCAATCACATCAATTTCACATAATCTCAATAGTTATGAAAAAAGTACAACTCAATTATCAAACATACCAGATTTTTCTCTATAGGAAACAATGAATCAATTTGTCAAAAAATATTTTCTATTAAACCATTCATTAAATTAATTGATATTAAAAATTATCATCATAATTATATTAATTTGTTTTTTAAAATAAATCGATCATAAGATCGTTAATATAGTAAATTACCAAATTATTTAAAGTGATTCTATCATAAGAAATCACTCAATTTATTAATATTCCAACTAAACATAGAATACAATAATCAAACTATTTATCTAAATTTATTATTGGGTTTTAACGTTAAATGGACCATTTCTTAATAATGTCCAAGGATGGAATGCCAATTAGGTGGATGTAGGTTTGAGTCTCCACACATGTAGACACAAGGGTATCCAAGGGGTGGATTAAAATGAACAATTATAATCTTATTGGAATTATTTAAATTATTTGGTAATGCATGCATAATGAATGTTTGATCCCACATATCTCAATTACTTAAAATAGTTGTATCATATAGAAATGGATTTAGTTTTGACAACTCTAAAAAATTAATTTCAAGTTATGAACCAACCATAAATCTCGTCATTGAATATTTTCAAATCATATCAGTGAAACATTTTACATAAACTGTTCTTATTTAACTATAACAAGGGGTTTACTCACAACATCCCAAAAAGTTACATTTAATTAAATTCATTGAAATATTCAAAAAAAACTAATGTCATGAACATTCAAAACCATTTCAGGCATGAAATTTAAACATTTAGAGAAGGAAATCCACAATGTTCCATACATATCATTTAATTCAAACCATTCAAATTTTATTATGATATGGAAATAAAAAATATATATAATAATCCAAATAAATAATCCAAAGAATGATTTAAATAACTAGTCAACTATTATTGGTTTAGAAGAAAATGATTCTCATCCAAGGTATTTTATTATAATATCATGAAATTGTTTATTAAAAAATTCATTTATAATATTAAAAATTTCATTAAATAATTAGTAACTAAAATTATGAAATAAAAAAATAAATAATTTGAAAATTTACATTCCATATAGTAATAAAATATTACAACCACACACAAAAAAACATTTCAATAACTCGTATATTACATGTTTTAATGTTCAGGACTTCTTACCATAGGTGAAACTAATTATTATGATAATGGCTGACATCCTCCCTTTATTGCACCATCTAGACATCATTTATTTGGTAAATTACATTTTTAAAGACTCTTCTTGTAAAGTTGATTCCCAAAAAATTATGGCGCATCAATCTGATCTGTATTCTATGAGATATCAATGAGTGAAGATTGGAATAAATTATGAAAATAAAATAAAAATTAATAGAGGAGAGAGGAGGTGAGAAAGGGGAGGGTGGAATTTTGAGGGGGATAGGAATAAAAAGGAGTTGCCTTTTTCTCCCATGCACCAAAAATACAATTTAAATATTAAAATCCCATTTTACATAAAACATATCAATACCATCAATTATATAAAAATTTGATTCAATGTCATGGACATTTATTTCTTCACACATTTTTACACTATAGTGCTCCTCCAAGGCCCATCCTTATATCAAACATTAAATTCATTAAATGTTTCTTTACTTTCACCTCATCCTCTTATAAAAATTTAAAAATAAATTATATAAATTTAATTATTAAAAATATGTATATCTCATGAGAAATAAAACAATATATATTCTATATACAACGATATATATATAAATTTAAATTCAATATATATATACACATCTGATATATATAAACATATTGATGTAAATAAACACATATATTATTTTTTCTAAAATAATTAAATTAATTACTCCAATCATTTATTATTATTATTTAATCTATTTCATAATTGTCACCACTAATTGATCAATCAAAAACATTCATTAAAACCGAAATGTTAATAAATTTTCCCCACTACCACATTTATTTGAGACAATTTATAGTATCACATTTATTATGTTTCATTTAATTGGAATAATTAAAAATAAAATAATTATTACATTTCCATATAATTATTTACCCCATAACACAATTTATTCATCTTGGATGTATAATTTCCTTTCTTGTTTTGAACACAAATAAAAATATTAAAGATAAATTTTTTATTATTATTTCTATATTCCAATGAAAAATAATTATAAACCAATTAAATTATTTTCTGGTGGGATCTGACCAAATTTCCAATGCTCACAACTGTTAAACCCCACCTATGGAAAACCACTTGTTGTAGACCCAATGGTGGTGTTATATTTCTTATATGGTACAATATTATTGAGAAATAAATTATTCATTATTAAAAAACATAATAATAAAATAATTAAAAATAAAGAGTGTATTATTACAGGGGAGGTTTCCGAACACTCGATGAAAATTTTTGTTTTATTTTTCGTAAATAAACCCTACATTCCCGACCTAATTGTGGTTTTATATTTATTGTTCGACACACATTTTGTGTGTGATTAATTATTTATAAAATTAATATGGAATAATAAATTAATTAGAAATAAAGAGGATATTATCACATGCGATGTTGTCAAATACCATATGCACATAAAGATTACACCATTTCTAGGGTAAAACATATATTCCATACCGAACATTGGTCTCATATTTCTCATATGATTCTCCATTTTGAAGATAATGTTTTTTGAAAAAAATGCACATGCGTATAAAGAATATATATTTAATATTTCAATTCCTTCAACGTTGAGGGTTTACAGCCCTCATAATTCCACACTGAAATAGAATTTATATATGAAAATATTTAAAGAATATTCCAATGTTCTAAATATGTCTTTTAACCATTCTTATGTCCATAATGAACACAATTATAGAATAATTAAATTTTCACAAAAAATACTGGTAATTTATTAATAAAATATGGGTTTTGTTATCAATTAAAAATGAATATGTTACATTTATTTCTATAATTTTTTTGTGATAATATCATTGTGGAAGAGGTAGAAAATCAGTAATGAAATAAGTTGTTTTATGTATCCATTATCTAAAGACACTAAACTGTTTTGGTTATAGGGTGAATTGGAATGGTATGTATTGAATATTTATCAAATAAGATTTCATATTTATGTATGAATGGTATTGGTCACTATAGTAAAAACATGATTAAAACATAAATATGCATCTCGAGTTTACATAGAAAACTAAAAAAATGCATAACATGTTGTTTTTATCACACGACTTGAAGGTCTCTGCCAGGAACCCGACTTGTGTATCTTCTTACTAAGTCATGATCCACTGAGAGTTTGTGGGTTATAGGACCTTTTTACCTGACATGTTGGATTATTCGTTTCCATGTGCGTGTACAAATCATACATTCTAAGTTTTTCATCAGGGATCACATGTTTTTCAGTCCTAGAAACAAAGTCATGTTATATTTAAAATGATCTAGAAACCTCGGCACCCCATCATCCTGATTACACTACCTCTGTTCTTCAAAACTACATGTAATATATTTATAACATTTTAGGAATCACATCATGTAAAAGATTTCTTTATGGTGTTTCTCTATTCATCATTAATATTCTAACTAAACATATAATAGAATAATCAAACTATTTATCTAAACTTATTTTTGGGTTTTAACGTTAAATGGACCATTTCTTAATAATGTCCAAGGATGGCACGCCAATTAGGTGGATGTAGGTTTGAGTCTCCACACATGTAGACACAATGGTATCCAAGGGGTGGATTAAAATGAAAAATTATAATCTTATTGGAATTATTTAATTTATTTGGTAATGCATGCAGAATGAAGGATTGATCCCACATATCTCAATTACATAAAAATAATTGTATCATATAAAAATGGATTTAGTTTTGACAACTCTAAAAAAATAATTTCAAGTTATGAACCCACCATAAATCTCATCGTTGAATATTTTCAAATCATATCAGTGAAACATTTTACATAAACTGTTCTTATTTAACTATAACAAGGGGTTTACTCATAACATCCCAAACATTTACATTTAATTAAATTCATTGAAATATTTAAGAAAACTAATGTCATGAACATTAAAAACCATTTCAGGCATGAAATTTAAACATTTATAGAAGGAAATCCACAATGTTCAATACATATCATTTAATTCAACCCATTAGAATTTTATTATGATATGGAAATATAAAATATATATAATAATCCAAATAAATAATCCAAAGAATGATTTAAATAACTAGCCAACTATTATTGGTTTAGAAGAAAATGCTCCTCATCCAAGGTATTTTATTATAATATCATGAAATTTTTTATTAAAAAATTCATTTATAATATTAAACATTTCATTAAATAAATAATAATTAAAAATATGAAATAAAAAAATAAATAATTTGAAAATTTACATTTCATATAGTAATAAAATATTACAACCACACACAAAAACCAAAAAAACATTTCAATAACTCGTATATTACACGTTTTAATGTTCAGGACTTCTTACCATAGGTGAAACTAATTATTTTGATAATGGTTGACATCTTCCCTTTATTGCACCACCTAGAGATCATTTATTTGGTAAATTACTTTTTTTTAAAGAATCTTCTTGTCTCGTTGATTCCAAAAAACTTATGGCACATCAATCCGATCTGTATTCTATGAGATATCAATGATTGAAGATTGGAATAAATTATGAAAATAAAATAAAAAATAATAGAGGAGAGAGGAGGTGAGAATGGGGAGGGTGGCATTTTTAGGGGGATAGGAATTAAAAGGAGTTGCCTTTTTCTCCCATGCACCACCAATGCAATTTAAATATTAAAATCCCATTTTACATAAAACTTATCAATACCATCAATTATATAAACATTTGATTCAATGTCCTGGACATTTATTTCTCCACTCATTTTTATACTATAGTGCTCCTCCAAGGCCCATCCTTATATCAAACATTAAATTCATTAAATGTTTCTTTACTTTCACCTCATCCTCTTATAAAAATTTAATAATAAATTATATAAATTTAATTATTAAAAATATGTATATCTCATGTGAAATAAAACAATATATATTCTATATACAACGATATAAATATAAATTTATATTCAATATATATACACATCCTATATATATAAACATATTGATGTAAATAAACACATATATTATTTTTTCTAAAATAATAAAATTAATTACCCCAATCATTTATTATTATTATATAATCTATTTCATAATTGTCACCACTAAATGATCAATAAAAAACATTCATTAAAACTGTAATGTTAATAAATTTTTCCCACTATAACATTTATTTGAGACAATTTATAGTATCACAATTATTATGTTGCATTTAATTGGAATTATTAAAAATATCAAAATTATTACATTTTCATATAATTATTTACCCCATAACACAATTTATTCATCTTGGATGTATATTTTCATTTTTTTTAACACAAATAAAAATATTAATAATTAATTTTTTATTATTATTTCTAAATTCCAATGAAAAATAATTATAAACCAATTAAAATTTTTTCTGGTGGGATCTGACCAAATTTCCAATGCTCACAACTGTTAAACCCCACCTACAGTAAACCACTTGTTGTAGACCTAATGGTGGTCTCATATTTATTATATGGTACAATATTATTGAGAAATAAATTATTCATTATTTAAAAACATACTAATAAAATAATTAAAAATAAAGAATGTATTATTACAGGGGAGGTTTCCGAACACTCGATGAAAATTTGTGTTTTTTTTTCATAGGTAAACCCTACATTCCCGACCTAATTGTTGTTTTATATTTCTTGTACGGCACACCATTTGTGTGTGATTAATTATTTATAAAATTAATATGGAATAATAAATTAATTAAAAATAAAGAGGATATTATCACGTGAAATGTTCTCAAATACCAGATGCGCAAAAAGATTATACCATTTCTAGGGTAAAACATAGATTCTAAACCTAAAATTGGTCTCATATTTCTCATATGATTCTCCATTTTGAAGAATTTTTTTTGAAAAAAATGCACATGCGTATGAAGAAAATATATTTAATATTTCAATTCATTCAACGTTGAGGGTTTACGGCCCTTATAATTACACACTGACATAGAATTTATATATGAAAACATTTAATGAATATTACAATGTTCTAAATAAGTCTGTTAACCATTCTTATGTCCATAATGAACACAATTATAGAATCATTGAATTTTCACATAAAAATACTGGTAATTTATTAATATAATAGGGGTTTTGTTATCAATTAAAAATGAATATGTTACATTTATTTCTATAATTTTTTTGTGATTATATCATTGTGGAAGAGGTTGAAAATCAGTAATGAAATAAGTTGTTTTATGTATCCATTATCTAAAGTCACTAAACTTTTTTTGTTCTAGGGTGAATTGGAATGGTATGTACTGAATATTTATCAAATAAGATGTCATATTTATGTATGAATGGTATTGGTCACTATAGTAAAAAAGATGATTAAAACAAAAATATACATCTCGATTCTACATGGAAAACTAAAAAAATGTATAACATGTTGTTTTGATCACACGACTTGAAGGTCTCCACCAGGAACCCGACTTTTGTATCTTCTTACTAAGTCATGTTCCACTGAGAGTTTATGGGTTATAGAACCTTTTTACCTAACATGTTGGATTCTTCATTTCCATGTGGGTGTACAAATTATACATTCGATTCTTTTCCTCATGGATCACATGGTTTTCAGTCCTAGAAACAAAGTCATGTTATATTTAAAATGATCTAGAAACCCCGAAACCCCATCATCCTGATTACACTACCTCTGTTCTTCAAAACTACATGTAATATAATTATAACATTTTAGGAATCACATCATCTAAAAGATTTTTTTATGTTGTTTCTCTCTTCATCATTAATCTCCTCTAGATAAATACAAATTCTAAAAACCTTGACCAATAAACTATCAAATATTAGATTTTAGTCTCCCTTCATTATAAAAATCCAACTCTTTTTACCTTTTTTGGTTTCCAATAAGTCCTAACACCTTAAATGATCATCCCTGATTCATCTCCAAAATGAAAACACTGAAAATGATCCTATAAGGTTCTATAATTTAAAATTAGATCACATAATAATGAATTATGAATCTTGTAATCAAATATTTTACAATGTGGTTAGTGATGAAAGGAGGAATCACTAAAAAAATAAAATTCTATTGAAGAACACATGAATGATGAATTGAATAATCCATAAACTAAAAATATTACAACAAAATATGTCCATACATGCCTAATGATTGTATAAATTTTTGTAATATGAATAAATAGATAAATAATTTTCACATTATAAAATAAGAAATTCTCAAATCACAAGTTCAAAAAAATATAAATAGATAAGTATTAGAAAAGTACAATTTATAAATTTTATATTTGAAGAATTATTAATTAATACATAATATAATCATATCTAAATAAAGGAATAAATATCATATTTGATTTTTTATTGATCTTTAATGGAGAACAAATCTACACCGATGTCAGGAATAAATCAAGTTGAGTTTAAACACCGAAATAAAACCCTCCTCATTTATCAATGATTTATGTCCCGACGAGGGATATACATCACCCTCAATATTCTAGGATTATAAAAATATCACGGGTAATAGTTATAATAGATATTATATAACTATTTTCATGGTTATACATCGAATTATCTAATTCTATTAATCAATTAAATTAATTTTTTAATTTTCTCTAATATTCAATCATGATTATGCATCGATGATTAAATTGTTTTGATCACACCTTATGTCATATTTAGGGTAAAAATCACATTCTAGATTTAAAAAACCCATGTTTCCCTATCTTAGATATAATTCCATATGTAATTCACTGAATACAAAATTATATTCACATGAGTTAATATATATATTTTTTATTATATAATCATATTGAATAATGGAAACCCAAACCTCCACTAATATGACACATGGAAGAAATAGTAAACATGGTCCATATATATTTCTTGACTATTTTTATTGTAATTTACAATCAAATTATTAGGTTTTGTGATAATAAATTATTCTGTAGAGAGAGAAAACTAGTCAAATCAACCCTAAACCTATTCTTATGGTAATAATTTATTCACAACCTCATGTATATAATTTTCCGGATTAATTTTAAATTTACATCAATATCTAGTTTGAAAAAAATTAAATCATTGTATACATAATCATATATTCTCTATGTAATTTTTTTAATCAAATCATAATCCCTTTTCCATTTTCAAAAATATTATACAGTGAATGAAATTACAATAAACACCATATTCCACTATGAAAACATCAATATTTTATTGATTTTATAACCTTCTCTTAATCCTTCTTTGTACTATAATTAATGGACACTTTTTGAGTATTGAAATTTTTACAGACTCCCAAAACATTTATATGCACTCTATCTTTCATTTAAACCATTTTTGAAATCAGTAACTGTTGTAGTTTTTCATACAAGATAATATTAAAATAATTTTTTGATTTTGTATAGCTAACCTATTCTTATAAAAGGTAACGTTTTTAGTGGGATTTTTAATAACACATTCCATGAACATATCCCATATATTAAAATTTCATTAAATGAAATATTTTTTTATTCATGAATATCATCATTTCATTGGACAATAACTAATTTCAATATTTTCTTCTTTGAGAAATATATAACATAATGAATAATGTTCTAAATATAATTTTCATCTATAAATATATTTCATGGTATTGAGAAAAATCTATTTGATCACCTCAATCTTTTTTTCCTTCGTATTAACTCCCTAATCAATTACAACTTCTTGATTCTTCTCTTATATAGTAAATTTATTTTTGGTTTAAACCTATTATATCAACCTTAGCTCTTTATCATTATGAATCTATTTATTAATAACGGATTAAAATCTTTATTATTTAAATTTTAATTCACATTCTCTAAAATTGATATGATTTAATGACTTTTACTGAGTAATTTATTCAACATAAACACTATTTAAATTTATTCATCTAATTAATCTTTTTTGTTATCATCACATGTGAAATATTATTTATCCTATTTTATATTAATCAACAATTCATAAAATTAACATGAAGACATAAAATCCCCTTTATTATACCTTTTTCATCATCCTAATGATAATATAATTAATATAAAAAAATTTCTTTAGAAAAGGTCATTCATTTTTAATTTTAAGAAAATATAAAATCCTAAAATTTTATTTCTCTCTTTTTTGGAAAGGCTATTGAATTATCTTGTTTATCTTGATAAAATATTTGCATTACTTCATTAGAATATTTATTACAAAATCTAAAATACATTTTTATTTTAGTCAAATGAATGTTATATTTATATTAAAAATTCCTTTGAATCTTATCACACTTTTTTATATGAGATACATGATATTGTAAAATTTTCTAATGAATTTTTTTTAAACATAAAATATTATTCATTCATAACTTATTATTTAATGATAGTTTCTCATTTCAGAGTCGTAAAATAAATTTTCTTATATACATTTCTCATATTATAGAAAACAATTCAATTTAAAATTTCATAATCAATGGGGATAATTTGAAGAACATCCAATGGATTTGTTCCGGAAATCAAATATTCAAGTAATGATACTCTTTTATCAAACATATGTTGAACAGCATGAGGATTATTCTCAATAACTATAGATTAAACTAAATTTTCACCAAAACCTCTAATGGTGCACATAAATTAATTCTGTAATTTGAGGATGTAATATACTATTTTTTATTATTTCATTTTGAAAAATTTATATTTTAATACATAAACATGTTTAATATCCATGATTATATAAAAATTTACATATAAATTACTGTAAAATTTATCCCAAATTCTATCTTAAGTATTTATTTAGTTCTCAATAAGATCCATTAATTTTGATAGAGATTATAACACTTTATTTGGTGAATAATCATCATTTTATAATGTACTTATATAAGCTATTGTCAGTATATTACCCTAAAAAATATAAACAGAACCATCCCATACAACCTATAAAAAATCTATACAAAAAGAAAAAAATAATATTTAAAAAATATGATCAATACTTATATATTATTTTTTGTAATAAAAATGGGATTCACTTTTCATTAGAAGAATTAAATTTGTCTAACATTGAAAGAGAAATGTTTCAACCAAATCATAAAATAATGTGAATGTATTTTTAAACTATTTATTGTAGATCATTTTTTTATGGAGAGTTGAATGCTTCAATAACACTTGAATGGGACTTGAATAGTCAGTTAGAATTCACTATGTGTGGCTCATTACATTATTCTAATTTCATTTATGTTTAATATATATTCTACCTCCAACACTTTTTAGTGATAATTAAGATATTATTTTCCTCACAAAAATTTAAACTAACAAAAAAATAATAACATATTATTACAAGGATAACATTTCAAATTGAATATATAACCCTTAGAATGGTATTCAATCAACCAAGATCATATATTTTACTCTAATCACCCTAATAGATTATACATGTGAAGTGCTTATCCTTTAATCATATAACATGAAATTTATTTTGGATATTTAAACTTAATCTACATGAATAAATATATAAAATATATTTTCAACAAATTAACGGTATTCAATATAATTAATATTCTATCATGTTTTTATATCACATAAATTTTTTTCATACATTTTTCATCTTTTAGTTTCATAATTTCATGTATTATATCATTCCACTCCTTATTTTTAAATATTTATCTATATATATTAATCATTTAACACTATTAAATAATTATTTTTCATGATTATAAGTCATTTTCCTCATATAATTTGAAATGAAAATTCAAATATGTATATAATTTATTACTTTATAGTATAGAACATTTACCCTCCAATATAAAATTTATAAGATCCTTCAAGATTGATGCTCAAATATATAATTCGGGGAATATATTTAATATAGCATGAATAATTTTTTACACTATGTGTTTTTTCAACTACTTCTTCTCTCGTGTCATGACACTCTTTTTCATTATACACTATTCCTTTCTTTTTTATCCCGGCATTCACTGTGTGTCATTACATTATATATTGTGGTTTGACATATAAAATCTAACATAAAAGAGATCATATAATATAAATAATATGTTTTAATTATGAAATGAATCTAGAATCATAAAATTATCTATTTTTTATACTCAACCGTATATTTATAGTCATGTCATGATATATGTTTCACTTGGTGTCTATTACTAATCAGTACCCTTACTAATCATCGAAATATTAAATCATGTTGTGGAACTGCTAGTTTTATAGAATTTTTTTAGCGAATAAATTTATTTTCATTAATGTATTTCATTAAAATTACTCAAAACATACAATCACATAACAATGAATTGGAATGAGGTACACAAAACACAGACTTGGCATACATTACCAGAACGTCTGGGTTTTATAAAAACATTATTTTATTATTATAATTATATAAATGAGAATGTTATAACCTAGTAATTATAGTTAGTAATATGAATATTAATATATAATTTTCAAATTATTTTATGATGGTTTTATATAAATAACAAATATTTATTAAGAGGAATATTATTTTTGGTTAAGCCTTTATCTATTTAGAAATATTATTTTCTCAAATGAAATTTTCATGTCCTTCTGTGAAAAAAATATAATTAAATATTTATAATTTAATACATTTAATTTACTAATAAAAAATAAATTTTCATTTTAAAATTTCAAAATTATTTAAGGGTGTTTGAGGGACTTTTTAAGAAACATCATTTTGGGATGAATAGTAAAAAATACTGTATTTTAGTTCAAAACAACATTTTTATATAATTTATTTATAAGGATAAATTATATTTTAAATTAATTTCAAAAATTAAAAGGTAATATTCTTTATATTAATCCAATTTAGCTCATTTTAAAACATTTCACTACAAAATTGATTAGAAAAACATAGATATCTTTTGGGAATTTTTACATTACAAACCAACATTATCATCTAGTGTGTGATATTAAATTTTAATTATTTTCTTCCACATCTATTATTGGAATTTGGATAAATGGATTTAATACTTTGGTTATCAATAATATATAATTTATAATAATGTCATATTATTTAGTGAAGAAAATATTAGTGAATGTAATAAAAATTAATTAGAATGATTAAGGTAAAATTAAGATTAATAAGGGACTAAACCATAATATTAAGGGCCCAACAAGAATAGAAACTTATCCTGGAGAAATTTTCTATACTTATATAGACACCATACTTCATTACCTCTAGTTTTTTTGGTTATGGGATTCACTTTCTAGGGTAAAAACATTGATGGAATTCCCTTTCCCAAACTTTTACAAGAGTGCCACTCCACCACCACTATAAAATGGCCTCCTCTACTCCCAAATACTAACAAAAATATCCACTTTTGATCAATAAAGATCATTTAAAATTTCTCCTAAAAATTAACCTCCCATCATAAAATACTCTATATAATATAAAATATATCCAAAAAAATATTTTCTGAAAAACAAAATGAGTTACCAAAATAAGACTTAAAATTCTTCTTTTAACTCATTAGTTTAATTTCATTATCCACAATTTAAATTTAAATTATTATATTTTTATATAATAATTTTTGTAACCCTAATATAGAGATATTTTTTTGTTATGGGTTTTACCTACACATACACACACTTCTATATAATGGGTAACAAACAAACTATTTATGTGTATGGTGAACTACCACCTCACAAAAGGATGATTGTTCGTTCGTACTCCACTCCTACTCATGGTGAGAATTATGATAAGAATTATATTTATATATAATATATTTGATAATAATAATGTTTTTATATTTATTTTATTATATTACTACAGATAACATTATACATTACATCTTGTGTAAGTACACTAAATCGTTTCTGGAAGTGTGGTCTCCCCCACCTCAAAGTGATGTGTTTCATTAACACTCTACATGAAATGTATTAACGATGGTTTTACTAAAATTATATGATATATATGATATAATAATTCCACTTTAATAATGATATATATATATTCATATATTTCATTTACTTACTTTCCATCAATACGATAATAAAACAAAAACAACGTTCACTCGTACATATGAACAACAGTCTCCATGAATGGTATAATACACATCATACTTATATATCATATAAATTATAATAATAATAAAATAATGAATATAAATTATATTTATATCATGGTTTAAAATCTTGTTATCATGATATAAGGATAGGGACCAAAGATATATCAAATTAAGATGCATGAAAAAAACAAAGCGGGTATTACCTCAATGGTTACCTTCAATTGGAATTGTAAATAAGAAGGAATATAATGTAAAAAATAAAATAATATATGTTATTAGATATAAAAATATTTTCATTTAATTGATTTATAATTAAATTAAATTTATTATAAACTAATATTGAATGAGTGCGATGAGAGTCAACACAGAACCTTATGGGGTTTCATCCCACTTTTGATTTTTGTGAGATACAAGCCTTATTTAAGACACAATTAATTTTTTTGGTGTGTATAATTAACATATATTTTTTATATGATAATTATAATTTATTTAACTGGTATTTACATATCTATTTTATTATATTTATTTCAGGGTTGTTATTTTTCTAAAGTTACCAAATCGGTAAAGCAACTTTGCATCAATTGTCATTCTTTGAGACACATGACAGGTCATGCAGTTAAATTTTTATATGAAGTGTATATTCAAAATTTTGAAAATTTATATCATTAATAAACTTATTTTCCTGATATTTTATGCTTAATATATTATTATTTTATCCATTGTGAATTAATGTTACAAAATGGGTAGCATTTTATTTTTTCAATCTCATCATTTGTGGAGATTATCTTTGATTATGATTCCATATATGAAATAATATTATCCATAACTGAAGAACCATAATGATTATTACTATACACTATATATTCAAGTTATATACATGTAATGATACCATTTCCCACTATCCAGTACTTATGATAATTTAGAAATGTTTCTATTAATATATCATTATATATTTCATTTCAGTCGTAAATCCATGTTCATTCATAATTTTTTTTGAAATATGTTCCAAATATAATATAATCTAATCTAATATTAAGAAGTTTAAAGTTCATTTTAATCCATGTTTTTACTTTTACAAAATGATAAAAAAATAATTTTCTTTTTGTTTCCAATCATGGAAATTTTCCAAATTTTTATGGTATAAAAGAAATGTTTGACATGTAAGGACCTAACCAACAACATGACTATATTTCAATTATTATTAATTTATACATTTATAAGAATATATCTAAATAAATTTATTCCAAATATTCAATATAATTTTTACATTAATGTTCTTTTCAAAGAAATTTTTTTTCAAGAATGTTTTATGTATAAAAACTATTTTATGTGATTTTTGAAGATTCAGTTATATGTTTTAAATGGATATTTTCAATGAAAATAATTTCCAATATTTCATGATTTTTAAAATAAATTCAATGATATTTTATATAAACCAGTTTCCAAAATTTTTTCAAATAAATTATTTATACGTTTTCATGTTTGTTTTCTAGAACATTATTTATTAACGTTTTTATGTTTTAGAAATAATTTTTCAAATATGAAAGGATTTTATCATAAAAATATATTTTTAGAAGGCCTTTCAAAATTATTTTCTATGTAATATTACCCTCTCTGATGTTAATCTTGTGTTTTTATTGATATTATCCATGAAAAACATTCATATTCTTTCCAGAGTGGTTATTGATTTGATGGGTTGATGTCCATAACTTATGTTTCTCTTCCAAGGGTTATAAGGTTTTGAAACCCAAATCCTTTCACTAGTCATGATCTAATTAAATTATGTTGAGACCTAGCTATTTTTTATAGGTAAGTATATAATAAAATTTTTATGAAACCAATTTGATTTAAGGTGTTATTATATGTTGTTTATGGAACCCATAACTTTTTAAGGGTCATGATATGATGTAATTTTTATTATCATAGAGCACATGTATGTATATTTTTCTTTTTTGATAGGTGTCAAATATATCTCATCTATTAATTTGGTAATCATAAATTTTATATGAGCTCCAAATGTACACCATTTTCAGCCTAATCCCCAAAACTAGATGGAAAATAAGTTGTATCCCAAACCAGAAAACATTAAGGTAGTAGTGTTGTAGTCTAGAATTGAAAATAAGTAGGTGTAGAGGTTCACGACCATGTCTAAAAATAATCATTTATGGGTTTTATCCCAAGCCTATTAGTAAGAGGGTACACACATTGTATCCCAATCCCAAAAATAATATAGTTCATAGGTTCTTATCTGCAGCATAATGTAGGTACACGGGTCATATCACCATCTTAACATGTTATAAAGGGATTTGTAGGTAGCCTTAAAATATTATTTTCTTGGTTTATGTGTGTTATAAAATTACATGTCTTACTCTTAAGTTATGATATCATGTCTTATTCTATTAATTCTTTTATGATTCATGTCTTATTAATTTAAAATTCTAATTCCTTGATTTATGTTATGTACTTTGATATGGAGGGTATGATCATTAAATGTAAGTATCATGTAAATTATTCCCATGTTTATGCTTATATATCTCACTTTTTTAACCATACTATAAATCTGAGCTCATGTATTTTTATATTTCCTTCCCCATTATCTGAAGACATATTTTATGTCTCATATATCTAAGAGGGAGATAGTCTTGGAGAGCCTAGTGGGAGAAAATTTAGCTCACCCATGTACCCATGTTTCTATCTCTATATTTCTAAATGCAGTAATATAATAAGGTCTTTATGCATCTTTTTGTGTTTTGTTTTATGTATTCTAAAAAAGTAATGTAATTTATATGTATGAAAATAAAGGGTTTTTACAGTTTGTATCATAGTGACGGTTTAATCATACTTTATAAACTCGAATGGTAAAATGTTAGTGATATCACTAGAAATATTTTTAAGGATATATCTTTGGATGTATATAAGGAGAAGTATAAGGATGATTTAATGATTAAAAAGGCATAAATGAATTTTCTGAAGGATTGAGTTAGTGGAATCTTAGAAATACAAACATATCTATATACTACATGTTGATGGGGCTCAGAAATATATATAACATGGGCTAAGAACTCTAAAAGGGTGTGTCAGGCCTGACTCAGTGTAACATAGTATAGAAAAATAGGCCTTTCTGCACACCTAGTTTGATTCTCCCAAGGAATATGATTTTAAAATTCACTATATATTTATAAACCATCATTAACTTGTGAAATATAATATCACTATAAAAAACCTGCGATAATAATAGGGTGTTAATGATTAAATAACATGTCAAAATGTAGACATCATGTTAGTGGTTCTTCATGATTATGTGGTTCATCACTATGAAAAATGATTGTTTATCTATACATTGTAGAATAATTCAATGGATACTACCCATAAAAATAGTGACAATGGTGAAAAAAATATAAAATTCACCGATTTTACTTATGATCATCCTAATGCTATAAAAGATGGAATGAAAAACCTTATTACTATTATCACCCAGAATTCTCAATATATGATTCATAATGATCTTGCATGTGAACAATGTATTGATTCCTTCTAGAGGAAACAACATCCTTCTATTAGTAGGTCTTCAAATATACTTGTTTCTGAACACTGGATTAGTACCACTGAAAATATATTCTTTATAATATAATGTTTATATCCTGGGAAATTTATTCTGATAGTTAGTCATTTTTAAGATTAATTTTATCGGTGGTGGACTCTAATCAAGAATACGAGGAAGAAATATAAAATTGAATTCATGGATTGGGATGTGTTACAAACATGTTCTTCAATAAGTATTTTCTTCATGTAAATTGTATGAATATATAAATAGAGTTCATAGAGTTTATGAAATTTTTTGATGAATATCTGTGTACATACAAGGGTAATTTAACATGGCTTCTGAGGTACTCCTCTAGAATTTTAATCCAACCAAAAAGTATGATTGATGGGTTCTTCCGTGTCTTAAAGCCATTTATCAGAAGGGATTTATCCACAAGATACTTTAATATCTACAAAGTGATTGTGCATTGAAAAATCATAAATAAAATGGAGGTTGGATTTATCTATCAATCTCATTATTTTAATATGAATTGGTAGTTGGAGTTCAAAGAAAAATTAGAAAACAATGTCGATTAGAAGAAGATAATTAATTTATAATCTATGTGTGGATAAATGATTGGAGGTAATTGTATTAATCGGGATAGTAAATGCTTTATTTGTGGGGTGGAAGTAAATCAACAGTATGAATTATGAATTTACTTTAAGAAGATATATACTGATGTGAATAACAAAAAAACACCACAGAATGCACCTACCATATTTCAGTGTTTCGTTAGTAGTGAGTTTTTCCATTTTCCCAACATGTGAACAAATCTAATTCTTAATAAGGGTAATCCGCACCAAAAACCTATAGAGAAGAAAAAAAACATGAAAAAATATAAAATAATAATGGATGAAGGGATCAATGATAAGGGGGTAACTTGATAGTGATTAATTTCTTATGGAATTATTTTTTAAAAATACGTTAAACGATAACCTTGTTGTTGATTCATTATTGGAACATGATTTGAGTATAAGTATTGATTCTGTCTCTCTACAACAATTTTTTATTAATGAAACCATATTTATTATCTATATTCACAATGATGATGCTATGACATATTTTTTAAAAAAATAACACCAAATTTATGGAATAATGGGTGAATTTTCTTTTCGAATAATGTCTTGCTTCCATAAGGATTTATGGTAATTTAGTGCATTTCCTTGTTTCATGATAACAATGGATTAATGTATTTGTATGTTCTAAATTAGATAACTATGATATACTTTATAATATTTGGGGGATCAATGTTAGGTAAATTCCATTATATTATTTATAATGCTTTGGATTTTCATATTTTGGAGAGGTTATATGTTTAACCATGTATGAAATTTTTATGTCAAAACTCGAATGAATCTTGTGAGGTTAAATAATTTCATCCTCAAATGAATATTGTTTTATATTAGATAACCTATTATAAAAAATTTGTATTTATAGTAGTTGAAGATAGATGGGATAACATATCACAGATATCATGATCACTAAATGTTTTCGAAATTTACAAATTAACCCTCATTTCATTGAATGAGATATAAAGAGGAATTTGATCATGGAACAACAAAGGGAAATGTCATTAAGTGAAAATGTATGTTTATCTTTTCATTAAAACATATCATCATTAAGAAAATGATCCTAAAAACAAAAATTTTATCTTAGTACCTTAATTTCCAATGAATCAAATGTGATTTCAGGTCATTGATGATTTATGTCTTTTTCATTGTAATTTTTCTACTGTGCATCATATATATAACTCTCTATAAGAACATTATAGTTAGATTTATCTTCAAAATATATATTTTCACATTCCTACTATGTTCATCTATATAAATACCTATTTATATAAAATATTGGGCATCATTAATGTTTCAAAAATTCCTTGTTAAATTTATTTTTTGGTATTCATTTTTTTGGTTTGGGGTTTTATGAAAGGAACTTGAATGTATTAAGCCTTAAATAACCATTAAAAATTTTGATGGAGAATTTCTATATACAGGGGATAAAATGTGACACCCCATTTTTATAGACATTTAAATTGTTGAATGAATTAATTTTCATTGATTTATTTCATTTTACATAGTCAAAGATTCCTTTCACATGTAATAGAAATTTCATGCACTAAATGAAACACTGAATTTGGCTATCTTACAAGCAACACCAGATTTTTATTAAACTCCATTTTATTAATATAATTATTTAAATGAGATATTTATAATCTTGTTTATAAACATAGTAAAATTATTAGTAATAACTAATTTTTAAAAATATTTTGTGTAACTGTTTTATATAAATAAAAAATATTTATAATAAAGAATATAATTATTTGTATAGCCATTATATGTTTAAAAATAAACTTTTCTCCAATGAACAACTTTCCATGTCCATATATGAATAACATTAAAATTAATATTGGTAACTTATACATATCAAATTTGATTAAATAATCTCTCTTTTATAATTTATAATGATTAAATTAACTTGAGGTGAAGTTATCAGATTTTTCATAGGAAAATAATTTTTGGATGAATAGTGGAAAATAATGACTTTTCAATCGAAAACATTTTGGTAATAATTTTCACAATGAAATTTAGTATAAAAATATACAGACTTTTAAAATTTTTTACTTAAAAATCTCAGATGGTCATCAAGTCTATAGAAATAAAATTAAATTACATTTTGTCACGTATTTTATTGAAATTTGGAAAAAAATTATTCTATATTTTTAATAATCATAATTTATAATGTCTAATTAGGTTAAATTAGTTTTTGACTAAATATATTTGTGAAATTTATTAATGTTAATTACAAATAGTAAGTTAAAATTAATTTTAATAATGGACTTAAACATAAAATTAAAGTGTCAAATTACCAAGGAAATTATCTAAGAGTATTTATATATCCATTTTAGGCCCTACCATCCCATAGTCCTATTTTTTTCCATTATGTGGGCCAGTTTCTGGGGAATGACATTGGTTTAATTCAAATTCCTAATGTTTACAAGCGTGTCACTCCTCCTCCACTATAAAAATATATCTTATCCCCCACTTCCTCCAAACTCTAAATACAAATTGAATTGAACAATATATAGCCAAATAGATTTGAAAAAATCCCTAATATTATTATCATTTAGTTGGGAATAAATCCATCCATAGAATCCCGTTGGTGAAAAAAGTTGTTATATGAATAAAAGGTAGCATTCCTCCTCAATATTCTTAGTTTTATTTCTATTTACACTATCTAAAGTAAACATATTCCATTAATATAAAAAATATAATCAGAAATATATTTCGAATATTTTTCTATGTATTTTCCATACACATAAACCCATGTCGAGCTAATAGGTCATAATCTTATTGTTCACGTGTCTGACAATCTACCACCTCATGAAATGATGATAGTTGATTATTACTTTACCACCATTACTGAGGTTTATTATGATTAAAAATATATTTATATATAATATATATGATATTTATAATTTAATTATTCTTCTATAATTCTTTAATAACACATACCTTTATTATTTGCACATTGTGTAAATATGATAACATCATTTGTGGAATTGTGTACTACCACCTCCTCTACATGATGTTACTAGTTTACATTATACATGGACTGTATTAAGATTTGGTTTAGTGAAATTAAATTATTTATATGATTTAATAAATCTAATAATATATATATATATTCATATATTTCATTTACATTATTTATTTTAATCTGATAATAAAATGGGAACAATGTTCATACATATATAGAGCCCACTATCTCCAAGAATGGTGTATTCCAATTCATACATATATATACTATATATTATTATATTGAAAATATAATGTATATAAATGATATTTAAATCCTAATTTAAATTCTGTAAAATCATTGTATAAGCATAATGACAAATGATATTGAAAATAATGACACATGAAAAAAACATATATTACTCGATGCATAACCTTATTAGGTTATTCGTAATATGTAGGTAACATAAATTCATAATAAAATAATATATGGTATTATAAATAAGAATATTATTCTATATAATATTGATAATAAACATAGATTTATTATACTGGAATATTATATGAGTATGACAAGAGTCATGACATATGGTAAGTGGATTTCATCTGACTTTTTATTTCCATGAGATACATGATTTATTACCCTATCATTAAATTAGTGTGGTGTCTATACTACCAATGGATGCATTATATGATTATTATACTTAATAATATAGTTATTTACATATTTATTTTATGTTATTTGCATTATGGGGGTTATTTTAAAAAATTTGCCAAATTGAAGAAGTAACTATGTCTCAATTTTCCTTCTTGGAGACACATGCCTTGTCATGAACCTATATTTATTTATGAGGTGCATAAATTTTATTTTGAAATTATACATAATTAATATCCTACATTTAATGATATTTTATGCTTCATGTAATATTATTATGTACATCATGAATTAATTATACCATAATGGTAACCATTTATTGAAAAAATATAATCATTTATTGAGACTTTTTATGATTATTCTTCCATATATAAAATAATATGATTCATCTCTCTAGAAAATTATTTATCTTTCCCAAAAATTTTATATGAATGTTATATCAACCTAGTGGTGTAATTTTAAACTATTTGGTACTTAAAAATTTTAAAAAATTTTATTTTTATGAAAATATGGCTATATATTTCTTTTTGGTCAGAAATATGTGTTCTTTAAAAACCTTGTTTCTAAAATTATTTTCTAGAAAATATTTAATATTATCATATGATTTTTAAATGAAAACTATCAAAAAAATTTGATTTTTAAAACTTGGTTTTAAAAGAATATTCCTATCATGTTCTGATTATTTCACTTCTCTGAAATTTTATGGTACAATGGGAATGTTCATCATGTATAGAAATACCTGCTATCATGACCATTATTTCATTAATGCTTTCTTTATAAGTTTAAAATATTAGTTTAAAAAAAATTCAATAAATTCATTAAATTTGTTGAATTTAATGTTTATTTCAAAGAAAACGGATTTAAAATCTTATTTATGTATAAAAACTATTTTAGGAGATTTTCAATGTTTCTGTTATCTGTTTTGATAGAAAATTAATTTTTTAGTTCAAAATCACTTTTGATGAATTTTTGGGATACCATAAAGACATAAAACACATAAAACACAACCATACCTCAACATTCCAAAATCATGAAGAACATGATTCATTAGTACAGAAAATACCCACCATAAAAAACAATATGATCACCGTCCAGCTTCCCATCGCTGCTCAGATACCAGTCCATTTCAAGGGTGGACAAGAATGGTACTAATAAAAAATTCCATACCCTTTACACCATCCAATTCAAAAAATCAGTGATAAGGAAAACTCCTCCTACTCTGACCCTCTTCTCGAGCGGTACCTAGTATGTAATATTGATGCAGTGTATCTTGGACCAAGGCCATAGTGCCATAAGTGAACCCACCAAATTCAAACCAACATTGACTAATGAATCCTTCAACAAGTCATAAAAAATATATTTTGTATTCTCCATTCATAGTAGGATTAATTCAAGAATTTATTAGCAAAAAGATATTCAACCCACACTATAAAAACAAAAATCATAGCTGGTTCCTCTACAAAACCAGATAACATGCATAATCACACCCAGTTTCAAATCAGATAGACAGAAAACAATTAGCAATGCAGATTAACATGCTACCTCACACAAGATCCCCAATTCAATGAAGAGATCCTGAAGAAACTCTTCTACCATGTCCCTGCAACATCGACGATGCCCCTAAACCAAAACTAGAATGAACAATTACAACATAGAAATAACCTCTACAATTAACACAACCAGTAAAAAACTCACATCTATCCTCCAAAATCCATCAAAAACAGCAAATAAAGATCCAAAAAATTAAAATATTACAAAACATAATAACTAACAGCATAAATGGTTATGAAATCAAAGAGAGAATAACCAAAACCCCAAATAAATCCATAATTCCTTATCACAAACTGAAAACATAACATGTTTCCACCTTCACATACTCTCCCGAAGACCACCACTAACAGCCGTATGCACTCCCAACTAAAATAAAACATCACAATATCCCACTTCCAGGAGAATCTAGAATAATGATCATGGTCTTCACAACACCTCCAAATTAAACCCTACCTTGCGAAGAAGGGTTTGAGCGAGATTAGTCTGGAAAATAGTTGAAAACTCTTCACTGGGCATGCCCAAAAAGACAAAACTTCCCCTGGGATATTATCCTCTATCACAATATCCCTTAGAAGGATAGAGGATTAGGCAATCGAAATCCAACCCAGAGGAGAGCATGGACTGGCAGTGACATGGGAAACCAAAACATGTCAGTTCCCCTTACATGCTCATCTTTTCTAATTATCCATTATATGTTTTCCAAATGATATATTTAATGAAAATGATTTAAATGATTTCACTACTTCATTATAAATTTTCAAATATAACTTATATAAAATGGATGTAATTTTTTTTCAAACATTACTTTTTATGCGTTCATGTTTATTTTCAAAATAATTATTTATAGTAGGAATTATGATTTAATCAATATTTTTAAAAGATGATAAGACATTTACCTCAAAATATGTTTTCCAATGTCATATAAAAATTATTTTCCTTATAGGATGACACCAATTGGTGTTACTCATGTCCTTATAGTGGTATAATTCAACAACCACATTCACATTCATTCTTGAGTGGTTTATGTTTTTATTGGATGATATTTATGACACTCATTCTTCTTACATGGTTTATATATTTTTGGAAGAACATATTTAATGGGATGTTCTTTAATAAAATGATTAAGTGACATATGTATTTTTACATGGTAATTATGTAATTAAATTTTTAGAAATGCATTTCATTTCATGGTTTATGATAAGATGTTTATGAAACCTATCTATTTTTATGGGGTATGATATGATGCATTTTTTATTATATTCTATCATATGTATATATGGTTTTTTATATGATATATGGGACCTATATATCCCACTAATACATTGGGTGGTGATAAATGGTATATGATGTTAAATGGTACATAAGTTTTATTCCATTCTCTTAAAAAAGTACGTATATTGGTTGTAACCCAAGAACAAATACATGGATGTACATGAGTTAGAGACTAATCTTGAGAATAAGCTTGTGCACAGGTTGTAACCCAAGCCTATAAATAAGTTTGGGTGGTGGTAATATCCTAATTCTAAATGTTATTGGGTATATAGGGTGTAGCCCAATCTAAAAAATTAGTGGGTACATTGTTTTTTAGTCCATGACCAAAGTTGGAACATAGGATATATCCCAATCCAACGATGTCGTGAAGGCCTTGGTATACAGCATGACATAATATTTATTATATTTATTTGTATTCTACAATTAAATTTCTTACTCCAATGTTATGATTTTATGTCATATTCTCTTCCTTACCTTATTATTAATGTCCTAGGAATATCAGACTATTATACCATGATTTATGTTTATGATCATTTATATGAATGGTATGATCTTTAAATTTTATGATCACACTCTCATACCCTTATTATAATGTTTATACTTATATATTTCTCTTTTTACCCTCACTGAGAATCTGATCTCACCTTTGTTTATGTTTTTGGACACATTTTTTTAATGATATACTTTTTTTATGGTCTGTCTAATAGGGGTTCTACTCTTAGAGAACCTAATGGGAGATAATGTATCTCACCCATGTACCTGTGTTTATGTTCCCATGTTTCCAAATTCACTAATCCAATATGGTTTTTGGGGATTTTTTTGTGTATTGTTTTAAGTATTCCCCAAATGTAATGTAATTTATATGTATTAAAATAAAGGGTTTCTAACATGTTTTGACTTTTAAAATATACGGTTGACTCCAATTTTATGATTATTAAGTAACATGGTTAGATTTTATCATGGTGTGAATTTTAGATTCACAATGTGACTCTAATTATTCAACTCTACATACCAACCATGGATTACATCAAGAAATATAATTTAGTTTCATAAAGAAACTAGAATTCATGACCATAATGTATAAGATGAATTTTCCAAATATAAAATAGACCAACTCATGATAAACATGATGTATACAGTAAAACTAATCATATTTATCAAGGTCCAAACCACAGTGAACAGAGATTTCTAACCAACTAAAAACACATCTACATTACGTATAATTAATTATAAATCTCTTAAATATTTTTCAAAACACTAACTAACTCTCCAAAAACATATATTTACATTCACCTTAAAGTAATCACAATGTAAAAATTATATTAAAAACATTTATATTCTGAAAAACTACAACTGAGGAACCATGCACCCTTATTTTATACCAACAATATTATTCCATAGAAATATTCTATTATTATAAAGGATTATCTATTAACACCTAGACATAGTTAACTGCACTACAGTCTTAGGAAACTCACCAAGGTCAAAAAACTACAAATTTCATTATTTCCAAAAAAGGTCATGGTATTAATATTTTAATGAACCATCATGAAAAAGTAATATTTTTTAACAATTATATCATGGATTCTATTATATCTAATATATTATGTAAATTTTAAAATTAATAAATAAATTACATTTATTAATAAATCCAACAAAGATAAAAATAAATCCAAAATTCATATGTCCCTTCTTTTCCTAAAAAATCTACATCTATAGATGAATTTTAAATAAAAATAATAAAACAAATGTGATATAAAATACAAATAACATCATTTAAACTTTCAAAAAATAATCCATTACGACTAAAAAGGTGGCCTTATTTTAAATTATCATATAATCCACCATTTAGTCACACATGAGAATGAAAATCAAAATATTTAGAATAAAAATTGAATATTGTAACATCCCAATCCATTAATATAGTAAAATCACATTAGACATCTTGTATAATAGCACGAATCCATATTATAATAGAATATAACACCCATATAAATTATGATGATTTCATTAAATCCATTCTGTTCAATAACCTATGATGTACACAATGCCATGTTTAAATGAAATGTAATAATCGATTGAAATATTAGTATTTAAACATGACCATTATAAACTATAATATCCTGTTACTATTTTCAGGAATTCATAAATCAATCTTTTGAACTAGTATTTGTTGGGTTTCGTTTGAGGTTTTTTGAGAGAAATTTTTAAAATTTGGAAAGGGTTTTAGGATGTGCATGGTTGGGGCACAGTTTGCGCAAATTGTGCATCTAGGTTGAGAAAACCATGAATACCCATATAGTGTTTGTTATCATAGTTGGCATGTATTTGTTTAAACCATTAAACCTCTTAGGTGAAAATAGAAAAACCCATTAGTAGTTGCACATGGATAGGGTGCATAGTTTTTCTAACAATATAGCCTTACCCAACAAACCATGCATTCCAGATTTTTTAAACTGGACATTGTTTTAAAATATATTAAAACATTATTTTTTTTTGTATGAGCGGCCTTAATGACCCTATATAATTTTATTCTTTCATGGAGGCTCAGAAGAGGTGATTTTCCTTTTCTACACCCCTCTTAGAGGGAATTGCAGCTAGGATAATAAAATTCGATCTCTTTCTAGTAAGTTTCCACATCCCACTCTCTTCCTCCGGATCTCTCCTCTTTACCCTCTAGGGTATTGTAGATATCCTTATTGTTAAAGAATCCAACATCAATTTTTCATATACTAAATCTATGTTGAATTAATATAACATCATTTTCTACTTTCATCATTGGATCTCCACAGTTACGGTTTATTATTTCAAGACACCATTATCTCGTGGTAAGTGGTCATATTATGAAGGGTAATTTTGATCAATACTGAATTTCATAATTTAAATTCATTTTTTTCATTTATATTCATATAATTATTTCCAATTAAATTACTTTAAATTAATATTATTAAAATCAATACTCTATTAAATTTGGGATTTTGATTTGAATTTTCATAAATTTGGGTAGAGCAATAAATTCAATTGAATTAGGGTCTGTTTGAGAAAATGGATCGAATGTTGTGGAATTTAAATTGTTGAATTTACATTCTGTAATTGATCTGATGTAGTTTATTTCAAATGATTGTATTTATGAAAATCATCTTCATCTCATTATGATAGAAAACCATTAGGTTTTTCTTGGACAAATGAAGGATTTCATTAGTAACCTATATATTTTTTTAACATGGAATATTGGAAAATTTAAAATGGAAGAATTATATGAATTATATTTTACATATTCTTAATATAAATAGATGCTTATTTATTTTTATTTGAAGACCTGAAAGTTGTTGTAGTTAGTAATTTTTTTGGACAACTCTATATGGTTTACAACACTACAAATACAAATTATCAACTGGTCACATCTCTAGTGGGATGGTGACGGGCCCTATTTGGTCAGTATCAGAAGTCCGTTAGTATAAATATTTGAATGAAAACCATTTTAATGTGAGGGACTCCAGTATCTTAGAACATTAATATCTTTTGTAAAATACCATGTTGCACATTTGTTTGTATTGTAAATAGATTCCATTTTTTGTAAACTATTTTACATGCCTTTTGAATTTTTATAAATAGTGTTTATATAAAATAATTATTAAGTCATTTTTAAATTATTTCCATAATTTTGTATTTGAAACATGATTTAAATTAAAAAATCTTAAGGAGAATCCATACCTATTTATTTAATCATAAATTATTATCTGAATAATTAATTATTATCATATTATTAAAGAATCATTGATGAGACCCAAAGGTTTTTTAGATAAAAGCCTGCCAATACCTATGAGTGTTTGTAGATTATCTTATTCCAGGTTTGGGTGTGGTTAAAGTTCCACATGGGGGTAGTTTCAGCTGTTGATCATTAGGCAAGGATATTTGAGTCCAATTGGTTGTCAGATTTTTTTTGTTTTTTGAGCATTTTCACTGATTTGAGCATATCCTAAAAGTGATCTCCTCGTTTGGTGTGTGTATTTTGAATTTTGAATTTGGTTCACCGCTATGGAATCTCGTTGTATGGTTTAGACTAATGTTCTGGTTATCGTTCACCTCAAAGCGGTCTTTTTGAAAATAATATAAAAAGTTATTTGGGTGAAGTGATGTGTTATATCTTTATAATACGAGGAACAAGTAAGAGTTGGATCATGATGGTGACAATGAAGAATCATGAAGGCTGAGAGTAGATATAATTCATAGTTCTTTTCACCAACTAGCTATTTCTGATGTCAATGTTTTTGGCCTAGGATATAGAGTTTTTAAAACTCGAGGAGGCTGATGGTATACATAAATAATTGGAAAGTATCTTTACCGAGATTCTAATGTTTTTACCAGAGATAGTATCAAATGATAAAATTTAGACTCAAGGAATAGAGTTCAATATGATATTCATTATGTGATTTTTCTACTAAATAATATCACTTATGTTTTTGTACAGATAGTGATTTCATGGTCGAATGTGCCCTGGATAGATAGTTAGGGATGGTGGGAGTTCTTTTGTCTTTCATTGGACACATGAGTTTCATTAAAGTAAATAGGAAACATAATTATTCTCGTGGGGGTTCTCGACAACATGGTTATTCTACACCTTCTTCAGTTCCTAGGAAAGGCCATTTTATTAGTTATGAGTGTGTAAAGATATGGTATTACTAGAAGGATTTCACTATGGTAGCCACGTTATGTGGTATATGTGGACTCTCAACACACATACAGATGTTCTTCCACATATATTCCACTATACATAGTGCTTCAAGACCATCATCACTATAAAATTATTAGGGAAATCATATGATTCCTAGAAAACATTTAAATTCAGAAAGAATACCCAACTAAGATTCTTCCCATATTAAAAGAGTCTCAAGAGGAATCATATTTTAGTCCAGTGACTGTAAAAGGTTTCTTGACTATATATTTGACACTAGTAATCACTTTATTTGATACTAGCGCATCTCACACATTTATTTCGACAAATATTTTCAATATTACTAGTCATCCTTTATATCGTTTTTCTTATATAATGAATATTACTTCACCTCTTGTAATATATAGAGACTAGGGTCTCCATAGTGACACTTGTTTTTTCACATTAGAATATACTGATCATTCTTGTGAGATTTTAGTTCTTAATATGAAACCTCTAGATGTCATATTTAGAATTGATTGGACTATTTCCAATCAACTCTAAATTTATTTTTCTCTTATATATATCTCCTTTACTACAACTGATGGAGTTATCTGTTTTGTTCATGTAAAATGGGACTCTAGGTTGATCAGAGTAATAACCTCTTATCCCATGTTAGGGAAAGTGATATAAGTTTTCTCATTTTATATGGAGTGGGAATATATTAGTAGAGATATCCCTATATTTTTCATCAAGTTTTTGAATGTTTATCCTTTAGACTTATCTTGTTTTCTACTAGTAAGAGTGATAGAGTTTTTTATTGACATAGTTCATTGTACTCAACCATTTTCTATTCATTCTACATGAAATGCACTAGATGAAATGAAATAGTTTAAGACTCACCCAGATGATCTTCTTCAAAAATACCTTATAAGAATGAGTGTAGAACCGTTTTCTGTGTTAGTTCTATTGTCTAATAAAGATAATGGTTCACTTCACTTTTTTGTGGATTACCAAAAACGCAATAGCGTCACGGTGAATAACAAGTATCAATTTCCATAGATTTTAGATATTTTTGACAACTTGAAATGGGAAAATTGGTTATTAAAAATTTCAAATTTTTCTATTTACCATCAATTGAGAATAAATGAATCATAAATTTATGAAATATATATTTAGAGTAGATATAAAAATTATGAGTAGCTTGTCAAGCCTTTTGATCTAACTAATTCTCAAGATGTCTTCATGGATTTGAATAATGATATTTTCTATGAATATCATGATACATTTTTTGTAGTTTTTATAGATGAAATAATTTTTTTATATATGTCTGAGGAGTAGGATATGTTTAATCTGATAGATTTTTTTTGAATTGATGAGGAATCACATATTTTATCCCAATATATATAAATGTGGTTTATGGAATCATGAAGTGAAATTATTGTAACTTATATTGTCATAACATGGTATGTCAATTGATCTAGTGAAGGTGATAGATGTTATGACATGGGAGAGACCACACAATGTTTTCAATAATAGAAGATTCTTGGGTATTACTGTGTATTATTGATGGTATATTAAGGACTTCTCAAAGTCATCTTCTCTAATGACTTCTCTAACATTGAATGGAGAAAATTATTCTTGTGATGATAAATATTAGAATTTATTCATTGAGATGAAATGTATTTCAACTTCTACACTAGTGTTGATACTTATAAAGGTTAGGAAGTTTTATGTGTTCTTCTATGATTCATCAGTTTTGGGTTTGGATAGCATCATTTTTTATGGTGATCAGGACACTACTTACAGATCTCATCATCTTAGACCACATGAGATGAATTATTCAACCCATGACCATGAACATGAAGATGTGATGTGCACACTAAATAGTTGGCGGAATTACCATTTTAGTGAAATATTTACCATATAATTAGACCATAAGATCATCATTTATATAATATTTGAAAAAGTTATTTAATATCTCTATGAGGCGTTGTGTGAAATACTAGGATTTATTCAATTTTTACATTGCCTATACCCCAGGGAAAGGGAATGTAATCCCCAATGAATTAAGAAAAAAATAATATGACATAGTTTGAGAAAAAATCATTGTATAAGAGCATCATGATTGATCTTTTTTTCTTAGTTACATATTAGAGTTTGGGTAATAATGGTTGAGGTTTATTTATCCAGTGTCATATTCACATCTTTTCTTCTTGAAATGATTCTTCTAGAACAACACATGATGATGTGTTCTATATAATTATAGACTATCTTAATGTTGGGGAAACTATTCATGGCTCATCATTCTCATCCAAGGGAATTTTTTTCTATCATAATCCTTTTATTGTACCAATATTGATCAGGAGTGGTGTAATATAGGATTTTAAATGATCACAGGGGTCTATAAACCTATGTACCATGAAGATGTTCTATGACAGGCGATGATAATTCCTGTGTTTAGGTATTAGATCTGGCATTGGTGATTTTTTTCTTGTTGTTGTACAATCCAACAGGTCACAGTCATGAAATGTAAACCTTCATGTTTTCTTCAATAGTTTCTAGTCCTTATATAGATATGTGATGAAATCACGATGGAATTTTTTATGGCATTGACACATAAAAAGATGAAAAATAATTTCATGTGGATTATAGTCGATCTGCTGACTAAATCAGGTTACTTTATAACCATTCATTATACAAACAATGTTGAGGAGTTGGGATATATCTATATATACGTTACTGTTTTTTTAATAGATTCCTGTATGACATAGTTTTTAATATATATATTTTTCTTAACTCCAAATTTTATATAGGCATTCAAGAGGATATTCGATATCATGTATGTTTGAGCAAGGTATACCATCCCTAGTGGGTTAGAAAAATAGAAAGAGATATAAGGATTATTTAGAATAGGATGGTCGATTATTATTTTTACTTTTGGGGGGATTGGGATGACAAAATAGCGATAATTTTCTTTTCTAATATCAATAAATACCAATGTGCGATCTGAATACTACATTGGGGTAATTGATGGATTGAGATGCAAGGGAAGCATTCTCCTTATATTGTGGGACTTTGTGATGTTTTTGATAAAGTGGGAAAGGTCTCTTATAATATACCACTTCCACTATAGATGAAGTCGATACCTAACACGTTACATGTATCATAGCTTAAAAAGAATATTTCTAGTCAATCTCATGTTTTGATCAAGAGTGATCTTGAGGATGAACATGATTTATCTATGACTAATCATCCAATTAAGAATTTGGATTCTAAAACAAAGGGGATTCATGAAATGATGATACATTTGGATTGATTGTTATGGACTCATAGTCCTAATTCTAATGGGATTTGGGAGAGGGAGGCACTTATGAGAGAGTAATGGCCTCATATATTTGGAATGGAAGCATCCTATTAGGATTTATGGGGATACAAATTTTCATTGGTGGAGAAGGTTCTAATGTTACATTAGAATCTTTAGTTATTCTATGAAGCCTATTTTTAACTTGATTTTATTGGGTTCTGTTTAGGAATGTTTTTGGGGAAAATTTTGATATTTTAGAAGGCCTTTAATGATGGGCCCGATTGGTGCATTGTTTTCCCAACAATGTGTGCGATGTGAGTGCAAACTGTGTAAACACATCAAGTGACGATTTTCACACTTGGAAAATGGTTTGTAAAATCATGTAACCATCAATGATAAAACATGAAACCCCATAATCATGGGTGCACAACTAGGTAGCAGGGTTATTCTAACCATGAGGTACTACCCATCTAACCACGAGTATGATATTTTTAATCAAAAAATATTTTTCTCAAATCATGAAACTCTATTCTTAGGTTAAAACAAGGCCGGTATGAACCAATATGATTTTACACATATTTGGAGTCTCTAAAGAGATTATTTTGACCCTCTACACCAATAAAAATTGGAATCGAATATATGAGAATATAATATGATCTCTTCTTTGTATTTTTCTTCTTTATATTTTGTTTCCCCTAATATCTCCTCTTTCACCCCGGTAGTTTTATAGATATACGAGTTGTTGGAGGATCTAATATCTCATTTTTTCAATAATGAATCTATAATTAATTATTGGATCTTCATTATTGATGTTTTTTTATATTTTACAAGATAGGGAATGATGGTTTGAAACCCTATGATCCTGAGGTTGGCTGTTTTATTATGATGGGAAATTTTGATTAACACTAAATTAGGTGATTAAATTAAATTCATTGTTTAAGATTATATTTCATAATGTCAATTAGATTTCTCTCAATTGTATTGTTGAAAACCCAATTCCATTGAATTGGGAATTTGGATTCTATTTGTCTTCAATTTGGGAAAACCTTCAATTTCCATTGAATTATTTTGAATTTCAGAAAATTATTTGAAAATATTTGTGTTTAAATGGTTGAATTTAAATTGTGCAATTGATTTGATATATTTAATATCATAATATGTGTTTTTTTAAAAATTTATTTAAATAATTTTTATTGAAACACATTAGTTTTATCTAATAAATTTTCTTGATTAAAAACATGTTTTAGTTTTAAAATAGAAAATTGTAATATTATAAATAGAAGGGTGAAATGAAATTTATTTGAAACCATATTAAAAAAAATTCAAATTATTTTTTTAATATTATATTCAATAAAATTTATTTCATGTGTAATATCTACAAATAGTGGACCATTTTAGAGGACTAACAATGCATAAATATTTCAGGTCACATCCTCAATGGGATGATGATGAGTCTTCTTTAGTCTTTATTAGAGGGACATGTGTACAAATATCATCAACACAACTATCTTAGCGTATGGGAGTCCCCAATCATAGAACTATCATACCATTTAGCACATATCCATGTTCCTCATTTTTTTGAAATTAAAATTCATGCCATTAATTGTTGTAAACTATTTTACATGACTTATAAAATGATATAAACTATTTTTATATAAAATGTTTGTCAAAATAATTTTTTTATATTATTTAACTTATTTGAAAATAAAATAATGATTTTAATTAAATATTAGTCTGAAACTACCATTTCTATTTATTTTGAAATTGAAATATTTATTTGGTTAGTTAAATGGTTGTAACTTATTATAGAATCCTTGGTGAGACCCTACTCTCATTTTAGTTCAAACCATACATGTTCATCTAGGGGTTTAAATATTATCTTATTCCAGGTTCGAGTATGGGTAAGGCCCCACATGGGATTGGTTATAGATTTTCATCCTTGGTTTTGGAGGGATGTGTTCATTGGAATGTTTTGTTTCTAGATATTATAGTGCTTTATGGTTGTACTTTGGGCGGTTTATGCATGTTTGACTTCTAGTACACCTTTCAATGTGGAGTTTACCCTGTAGGCATAGAAATTTTTTATCCATAATTAATTTTTTTATATGATAATTTATTTTCATATTCTTATTTTATTATTCAATTTTTATTTCACAAACCTATGGGGATAAAGAACACCCTTTGAGCTATGTTAGATATTGTTTAGTTATTGGTTTACCAGGGTACCCAAGTTGTTTTGGGACATAAAATATATATTATGTTAGGTGGTTTGATTATGAATAAATATATTATTAAAATAATATTTTTCAAAAATGTATAAATAAAAATAAATAGATACAAATTTAGTATAAATAAAAATACAATTGATTTTATATAAAAATAAATGTTTTTTCAAAAAAAATATTTTTTAAAACAGTTCTTTCCTAGTATATAAACATAATTTAAAATTATTTTTTTGGAATTTTAGAAAAGATATATCCAAAAAAGAAACTTCATTTTGGAAATATACATGTCAAAAGTTTCTTTGGGTGAATTGAATGATTAATATGGAAATATAAAATTTTTAATGAATATTTAATAATACCGATATTAATTAAAATTTTCTTTTCATTTAAGGTATATACAATGTTGAATTATATTTTAAATTTATTTGAAATTTAAATTAGTACAATTATAGTTCATTTTTTCGAATTTCTTAAATTTTAATTAATATAATATTGAATTTATATATTAAAACAATCAATAATTATCATAATTTTCTCTTCGTAAAACAACTCTTTCACTACATCCACATTTTAATATTAAATTTAATTTTGTGACTTTAGTGATTTGAGATTTGAAAAATAGATTCCCCATTTAAATTATAATTATTTATGTTATCTACTATTATTAAACTAAATTTGTCCATAATGAATTGTGAAAAGAGTACAAATTTATTACTATAATTAAGGTTATAATGGGTTCAATGGGGTGGGGTTAAAATAAGATTATATTGTTCAATAATGAAATAAAAAAGATAAATATCCCATCAGATTTAAATAAATGAATCGTGTAACATAGAATTTTCTAAAATGATTTATTTTCTAGGGATGTGACATGAGAGAAGAAAATAATACCACTTTATATTTTTAAAAGTTCCATGTGTTTCTTCTCCCACACTTATAAAAGTCCACCAAAATCTCCTCCACACTTCCCATTTACAAATTAATTTTCCAATAAAATGCCTAAATACCTTCTATTCACACATCCATATACCCTAGAGGCTTTACATTGATTATAAATCCCTTTTAATAATTCATTACGTATAAAAATATTTATACTCTCAGAAGAAGAGGAATAATACATAAACTGATGTTATGTATTATTTATTCATCCACCTCAATAATACCTTCTTAAAATAATATAATTTATTAAAAAAATATCTTATAAGTAGATGGTTATTATTTAAATGATATTACCCTGATCCATGTCCTATACAATCAAATGGTAAATGAAACTATCAATTGTGTTCCTGAAAGACAACAAAATTGTGTAATGATATATGTTATCTTTCATCACAACCTTTCTTGGTCAGATATATTGGAAAATTAAGCATATGTATAATATATTTCTGAGATTATTAAACTATTATGTCACATATATCTTATTAAATTAAATTTATTGGAGGATATGATAATGTTTCCTTTCTATACGACCGACTACAACTTCACAAAGCGATGTGATTCAATTTTTTATACTATTTACGTGAAATGTCTTAATGTAATGATTAATGAAGATTTGATATATTTAGGATATAATGGTTATACTAAAAAGATAATATCACATATAATTTATTACCTTTCCATCTGTAAGTAAATAATAATGTTTCTCCTCTATACATGTGGTTTACCTCTTCCACATAAATATGTGAACTATTATTTATTTTCTATTTAAGTGGACAATAATAAAGAATAATTTTATTAATATAAATTCTATATTTTAATTAATAATTATTTTTGAAAAAAAATTAATATTTTTCTTCTTTTTTTCTTTTCCACAGTTAAAAATGGAAACAACGATCTTGATGTATGTATGCCATATTTTCTACTATAATGGTGAAACCCATTTTTTATCTATAAAATTATAATATTAATATAATAAATTACATAATGAATATATATGATATTTATATAATTTTATTATGTTTGAAATGATATAACAACATTAAAAAATTTTGGCCCAAAATTAATGATAAAAAACAAACATGGAAGATGAATCAATTATCACCTGGATTAGTGAATTTAAAAATGAATTTTAAATAAAAGGGTGAAAAAATAATAGATGTAAATAATTAATGGTTTGGGATATATTAATATAATTATTTAATATATATATATATATATTAAACCAATATATATTATACTATAGGTTTTGACGCAAATTAGGAAGTCCACACTGAGGTAAGAGTTTCTCAGCTCACTTTTTCTTCTGTTAGACATATGCCATATTCACCAAAGATTCCTTTTTTTGGTTATATAATAACCATTTTGATCTTTAAAATAAAAAATCACAATATAGTATTATTATTTAAAATTTCAATTAATATTATTTTTTTATGGGGATATGATTCTGAAGTTATTAAAAAGGAAGCATTTTTTGCACAATTTTATTATTCTTTGAAATTATTTTTGTTTTAGTGTCCCTTAGGAGAATTAGTGGATATTATAGTCCGGAAATAAGTTTATTTTATTCTAATATGGATATTCATGTACTCATATTAGTAATATTATCACCTTTAAATATATACGACAAAAAATTATTGATACTATATATTTATGAAAATCCGACTTTATTTGTCTCTTCGAAAAAAAATTATTTTTTCATAAAAATTAATTCTTTCACATTTTTTTCTCATAAATGTTACAATATATTAAAAATAATTTATTGAAGAAATTTTTTTTAAAATTTTTAATTTTTATGTTTTTTTGAGGAACCTTCATGACTATTTCAAAAAAAGGAATATTTGGTTTTTAAAAAAATGTAAAATGAATAATTGTTTTAACATGTATGACAAGAATTGAATTTCAATCCATCATAAACACCCGCTATTTTAAGGACTATTTTATATGATTCAAATTATGTCTTAAAATATCATAACTTATAATTTTTGTATGTTTTTTATTTAAATGTTCATTTTGAATATTCAATGATTATTTTCCTCAAGAATGTTTTAAAGGATATTTTCATGAAATTTGTATTAATAAATTGGAAAAACACTTAGTATACGTATTATACTATCGAGATTTTCAATTTTAATAGGACAATTCTTATTTAAACTTATTTTTTCAGAAATAAATTTCCAATTATGTTAGATTTTATTACATCTCACCATTATACATTGGTTGATTTATGATTATGTCTCTTTGATTTTGGTTAGTGTTAACTTATCATATGATATTTTTACAACTTTAATGTTTATATTTATTAGTTTTCAACCCATTAATATGAGGAATGAATTATAATTAGTATGTGATGGGTGGAGAAGGATTTTTTTATCCCCTTGATGCACAAACATGTCTCATGAGAGAGATCAGTTAGACAATTTTGATGGGTTTCTACCACCATGTTTAAACTATCTTCTAAAATATAATCATAGTACATGTAAAATGATTATCATTATGAATTACCTTATAATTATATCAATTATTAAGGTTCATGTGACTATTATTTTAATTATAATATCCAACAATATTTTTCATGGTTTTGTTGTTAATTATATTGGTTTATTTGATTATCCTATATTTCATAAATATTATCCTCATTTTGATGCTAAAATGGAATGTGGCATAGTTATTTAACAGGACATATGGATTATTCTTATTTATTATAGATATATTTTATTTTATCCATACTATTAATAATAATATAAGTGCTCCCCTTTCTTATTTTATATTGTCACCAAAATACTAGGATGTGTTTTTTGACTGATATTTATGTATCCCCTATGAGAGAAAATATTTTTTTCAATGAAAACACATCATTAATTTTATCCATTCAATTGTAATGTCAGTTTCGTGTTTCTTCCTAGTTTACCAAAATTTCTAATCTATTTGGTCCTTCATAATGTGATTTTATGTATCATATTCCAATGTGATAATGTAACTATTGCTATTGGGCTAAATGAGTTGGGGTATTTACAGTTGGTATCAAACGATATTTAATAGAAACCAGTTGAACAAGATTTATGAAACATAGATTTTGGAACAAAACCCTATGATAGATATTATAGATATTTTTAGATAAAAAACCAATTTTTTTGATAAGGTAAATATGTTGTGGGTTTTCAATGAAATTCATACCCATCCGAAAAATACAATTGGATGAGGTCCTATCACAAATGTACCTAGGGGTATTAAATTTGAAAAAATGTATGCTAGGTTTAAGTCAACTATTCCATAGTACATGATAAAAGAACTTACTATGCATCTAGTTGGAAACTACCTTGATATATTCTCAGAATATTTAATACATTCATTATAAACCATTATTTAGGGTATGAAATTATTTTTATTATTTGAAAATTTTCACAACGAAACCATGTTTGTGATTATGATATTTAATATGCCTAAAATTTTCAATTTAGGTTATGTATTTCACTTGTATTGGGATTATAATTTTTTTCTAAATTGTATGACCTAGTATAGAGCATTCTATTATTTAAAAATTTCCCCATGTTGATGGAATAGAAAATATATTAATGCATGTAACCAATGTATTGATTTACCTCCAGGGAAATATAATAAACCCAATGCTAGATAAGCTTCAACAACTGAAGAAATTATAATCATTTTGGGGAAGTTGAAAAAAAATTATATCATTAAAGATCCTTATATAGATCATCCTTATAATATAAGATGCGATTTAATAATTTTTATACCTCTTAATGTGTTCAAAACATCCAACATTAATTGGGTCTAAAAATATATTTTCATTTGAGAAAAGGATAAGTTCCTTAAAGAATATATTTAATGAGTTTAGGTAAAATTAAATGGTTAATCATTTCATGGACGTTTATCATCTATTATAGGTAATAGATCAATATGTTTCATTTATTCCAAACACTATTGATGAAAAATAAATAAAAAACATGGAACAATGTTATTTTAATGTACTCTTATTGGACATCTATTTCCCTCATGAACAACGAACGAATATAGAGACATATCTCCTGAATCATTGAAAAAAGGAAGATGAAAATGCTTATATGTATGAATCCAACTTTACATATTTATCAATGAATTATGAAGACTATTTATATTATCAAAATATAAATATTGACCATTTCTGTGATTGGATTACTCTAATTCATCAAAGGGATCTAGTCTCTCAATATTTCCCATCATATGAGGGACAAGTATGATGTGTCATGTATATATGGAAATAATTATATAATATTTATGGGTTCTAATGTATGAAAGATAAAAGTATGATGGTTGAGAAAAATATGGATAATGGGTAAAAGGGAAAAAATTATTTCCCCTTGTGATAATTGTGGAATGAATCCTAGTTTTTTTAATGAAGTGTATGTGATTTCTCTAGAAGTGTAGAGAGAGGAAAAACCATTATATGTGATTTCAAGTTTAACATAAATGTTTTCAGTGTTTAATATTTTATATGTTAGTTGACGGGTAAATATAAAAATGAATTCCACAGGTGTCAATGGAATATACCACATTAGAAGATAAGTGTTCAATATCAATCATATTATATTACTATTGAAAATATTGAATTATTAATGTGACCTTTATGGATTCGTTATTTATGTTATATGTGAATCATTATCAATGATTTTATAGTTATAAGAACTATTAAATGTGTTAGGATTAAAATATAATACTCATTCTTTATGGATTTTACATTATATGTTGTCAAGAAAAAATGACTACAAAAATGATATATTTGAAAGTTGAACATCTAAAAAAAATATTGAGTTATGAAAAACATTATTATACTATCAATGTTATGATAATTCATATAACATTATTATCATGTAATTGTAATGGTGGCCTTGAAATTGTTTACTAATTTTATGGTTTACGTTATATTTTCTCAAGTTTTCAATATGTTTCGACTTATTGAATATATTCAACATCCTATGATTTTATTTTAGGATGCACACAAATATTCCAAAATATATTATGATAATAAATGTATTTACACATTTGAAATGTGATTTTAATTTCAAATTTATACTATTGATGGAATATATTATTTAGTTAGTGTCCTTTTGTCTATTTTTTTTTAAATAGAATTTTACTAGAAATATTTTGGATGAGTGGTAAGGTTATTTATATATATAATGAATTATATTAATTTTTGGGTGATATTGGATAATGTCTTCTACCATTTCAGTTTTGAAAAATATCTAATTATAGGATGGAAACTATTCAATCCTTTATTGATCAAATGACCTGTTAAATGATAATTTTTTAAGTTATGAATAATGAATCATATTAGATATTCATTTATAAAGAGATAAATTATGTATTTATTTTTTCCCAACCCATGGATTAAATTATAAATATATTTTTTTATGTTCCCGATCATTATGGTAACATAATACCTCATCCTTAGTAAAATGTTTAGGAGAAAAACAAATTCCTAGTAATTTAATTTCAATTTAATAAATATAATTTTAAATTATTTTTAATTTATTGTTTTTTGGTGGTTAACTTTCTCTTGACCACATTCCCTATCAGTCTATATTTTTCCTTAGGCATTATTACTCACTTCGTTGAAATTTTTTTTATTTCCAATACATGTTCACCAATATTGAATGGTGGTAATGTTTTTTTAATGAAATTCATTCATATCTTTCTCTCATATCTAAGAGATTTTTTGTTGACCACTTTTTTTGTTTGTTTCCAACACAGGTGTTTTCAATGTAAAATCCATTGTTTATGGGATTAAGATTTAAGTTTGATGATACAATTAATTTAAGTGATTGGGTAGAATGTAGAACCTTATGATTTGGAAAAAGGAAAATCATGTTAGATAGTGTGTCTATCATCAAAAAACATTAATTAAAGAGAATATTACACCATGAAGATTTAAAATATATTTCTTTAAATTCAAACTATTTTATAGATTGCATTTCACACAATGTCATGTTCAAATGAAACATGAAAATCTAGTAAAATAATATTATATAAACATGAACATTATAACCTATATATTATTTTGGAATTTAGGAATATGAGTAAGTAAATTATGATAAATATATAGTTTACACTTGTATAATATAAATTAATAGTATATATATTTATTTTATATAAATTATGAAAAAGTTGAATGAAAATGAAACACTATTTGATAAATTATTTTTCTAAAAGGAAATGTATTCTCTCTATGGGAATATAATTTAATTTTTTTATAACTTCAGAAAATTATTTTGACATTTTAAACTTCTATTATTTTAAATCTACAATTAAAAATTACCAATTGATGATTTTATGATATTTTTCTGAAAATGTTAATATTTTCATGAATAGTTAAAAATAATGATTTCTATTAAAAATAACTGTTCATTTAAATTATTTAAGATGTATGATTAAATTTTAATATTATTTTCAATTTTAATTTGTTCAATTTTATTAAATTTTCTCTTATTTAGGATAAAAGAATAAATTTAATATTAAATTGTTATATTAAATTATTTTATACTTGTGACTATTGTTTACTTGGAAAACCACCCTTTTGAAATGTTTATAATTTAATATAGAATTTAATTATACCAATTATGAAAATTTTATTTGTTAAATAGATTCCATATTTTCATTAAAAAAATTACATTCTCTTTTATGTTCAACTAAATTATTTACCATAATGAAATATGAAAATATTACATTTAATTATCGTAGTTATTGTATAATCAGTTTACATAGGGGGTTAAACTATGATGATAATGGTTAAAAATCATATAAGATTATTCTAAAAACTTTTTAATGGACATATTAAGACATTATAATGTAGAAGTTTCTATAATTATCCAATTTTTATGGAAAAAAATTGTGTATCACTTTTAAATTTCATAAATTCCTTGAGTGTCCTATCCCATAATTATAAAAGGCATCCCACTCTCCTCCCATATTCACTCATTCAAAAAATAATTTGTTCAAAATAAAACTATATGGATCCCTTAATTAATTACCGTTGTTCATCATATAGACATAATTTTTATTAGGTAACCCTTTTAATAATGCAATATGTATAAATTTAAAGAGGATCTCTATAGATGTGTTAAATCACTCAAAGTATTATATTTATTTTATATCTTATTAAACCTCGTTAAAAACATATTATACTATCATAATATAAAACAAATTATGTAATATATACTGATTTGTTATTATTTTAACGAAATTACCCATGTCAATCTTTACTTTTATCTAATGGGAAACAAAATAGTCGATCATATGTATGGTGAATTACTACCCCTCAAACTGTTTCATTTTGTATTTCATCACCTCTATTAAAATCTAGATATTATGATATATTTGAAAAAGTAATAAATTATTTTTGAAAATATTACATGTATGGAATTATGGAATAACATATACATTAATTTATTACATTTGTTTTGGGGGATACAATAACGTCCAACATGTGTACAATATATTACTACCTCACGATGTGGTGTGATTCGTTTTTCATTTATGATTTATATAACGTTATTAAGGTAAAATTTAAGGAATATATATATGATATTTATGATCTATTAGAAATTAATGAAATGTAATATCTCATATAATATCTTACATTTTAGTCTATTAGAAATCAATATCGTCACTCGTGAGTATGTGTGGACTGGAACCTCCGCATAATGATGTGAGATTTTTTTTCAATTTTATTTTTACATGTATAGTAATAAGAATGTGTATGAATAATATAAATTACATAAATTAGATAATAATTATAATATAATTATTAATTTATAATTATTTGTTTCATCCATAGATAGAAATAAAAACAACATTAATGCATATGTATAACCCACCTTCTTCATGAAAGATATAACCCATTTTATATCTCCAACTTAAATTTGTTAATTTAAATACATATATAATGAATATATATTTTATTTATATCATTATTATACCTTTTTATATTATATAACAATGATATAATAAATATTACCACATCTATGAATCTAAATATAACATGTTAAGGAATCAAATTATCAACCAATACAGTGATTTTTATAACGATTTGTTTATAAATTGGTAATAAAAGTCTATAAGTAAATCATATATGGTATGATATTTCTTAATATGTTACTCTAATATATTTTTAGTAACCCTATATATATTTTATTTGAGTTTTGGACAAATATTAATAAATTAAAACCATATTTGTAAATCGATGATCTCACTTTTACTCCCTTGAGACATTAGTCATATTCATCTCTTGTTCCATTATATGGTGTGTATACTACACATTTTTATATGACATATTATAAATAAAATTTTATTAGTTGAATTTAATGTTTCATTTGATGTTATTTATTTGTGGGGTAATATTCTTCATTAGTTACCAAGTGGTAATGGTTTATATAAGAATCTCATTATTATTTTAGATTTTTTATCTTTAATTCTCTCATAGAAAAATTATTTGATATTTATATCATGAAATAAATATACATTATTATACTCTACTTATTAATTATCCTTTTCATTTAATATTACCATTTTACCATTATTAATCACTTAAATTTTTTTATAAGATTCATTTTGGAAAATAAGACTTTGTTTTACTCTGTAGTCAAAATATATTTTCATCAAAATCGATGATTTCCAAATATGATCATGAAATTATTTTTAACCACTTCAAAATTAATTATTATAGATATTTTTTTCCATTTTTTTTACAAATATATTTTAATAGAATAATAATGTTGTATTAAAAAGTAGGACTGTTTTTTATTGAAAATGTGAATGGAATATCTGGTTAAACAAGTATATAATGAATGAAATTTCATTCTTTCCCCACAACTAATTATTTAAATGGTTCTTTTATAATATTATATGGTTATTTTTAAAAAATTATTATCATTACATTTTAATAATATTTTTTCAAAGTGAAATGGTTTTTTAATACAGTTTTAAAAGATACTTTCATGGAATCCCTATTCCACAACGGCAACAAACCTTGTTTTAATTATGATCCACTGGGGATATGTTATAATGTTATTGTCCTTATTATACTTTGGGATGGTTTAATCTCAGATTGATTAGGGATGTATAATTTTATTACCATTGACCAATTTACACTAGATTGTTTATGATTATGTTTATTTTATTTGATTTTGTATTGATAGTCATCTGTTATTTTTCCAACACTAATTCTTATGTTGATTATTTTTTTAGCAAAATAATATAAGGAAATAGTTGGAAATAGTATATCATGGGTAGGGATTAGTTAAATAGATCCCCTTGATAAATCGATAGGTGTCATGAGATGAATTAATTGGAAAATTTAGATAGGTTTCAACAAAATATTTAAATTTTCATATGAAAGGTCTTGAGAGTATGTTTTAGAAGTTTGGAATTATTAATTAACTAATAATGTTATTTTTTATTAATTTCCATGTAATTATCATATTAATTTGACTATCCATGGATTATTTTTATTCTTATGTAATTATTTATATAGATTGATTTTATCATAGTTTATTTCTTCCAAATTATGCTCAACATTTTTATTAAATGGAATATGATTTTATTTTTTTCTAATCAATTTTGGATATTCTTATTTATTCATGATATCTTCCACATTATGGTTAGACTTACTTAGAATCTGTGATTACCTATTTCTTATTTATTATTTTTCCAAGGATGGTGAGATAGATTATAAGATTAGTATTAAGTGAACTACTTTGAATAATAACGGTGTTCCTTAAGGAAACACTTTTTATATTTTATATTTTCAATAGTATAGATAATTTTAAGTATTAATTTATTTTACAAATATGATGAACTTATTTTTTCCATTGGTATATGATTCTATTAATCTTAATCCATTGTAATAATGTATCTATTGGATCAAGGATACTACAACAAGGGTCCCTGCAAAATATTTTATTTTTATGTTCTAACCAATACTAATAGATGATAAACATCATCCCTAGAATATATATCAAATTTGGATGGGGAAAATATTTCCAAACATATATATATAAATATAAAAGGAAATAAAAATTTGAATATGTCCCCTATCTAATTCTAGTTTTAAAATTAATGTTTAATTGAAATCTTAATAGCATATTATTGAAGAAAATCATATATTTATAGTATAATTTCAAAACAGAATTGTTTGGAATATAATTTTAACATTTTTTCATTTATAATATATTAAACGATATTCATATAATCTCTAATGCACTTTCAAACAATTAAATTGAATGAAATTTTTTCACTATTTTCATTTAACCACCTTTAATAACATTATAATATAATTTTCAAAAAAACTATGCTTATATTTTTATAAGAATTTTTACGAATTTAATATGATGTTTACATTTTGATTTCGTATCAAATGGGTAGAGATGTTTATGATAATTATATAAAATATAGGGAAAATACAAATTAATATGGATTCATTACATTCATATAGAGAGAGAATATCTTCATGGGAAAATACTATTTTAAAGTTAAATGATCTTGGTTATATGGGGATAATGAAAAGGATGACAATTTTATGTTAGTGAACAAGGATAAATAATGTAGTTTCCCAAAAAAATATTAAAAAAAGAGGAAATGTGTCATTAAATAATTATATATATATATTGTTTTTTAAAATATATTTTTATTATTAAAAATGAGATTATTTTTATTTTTATTAATAATAGTTTAAATTATCATTTCGATATTTATTTTCTAAATTGAGTTTATAGAAATTGTGCTTGAGTCTCAAAAACACATCATAGTTTATTGGATATAAGGGAGTACATTTTACCCTCTTTAAAATAATTTAATTTTTATATAAAGTACATAATAATTTCAATAAAAATTTAAAGTATGAGATAAATAATAATATCTTTAAATATATATAATTCATTTATTGTCATAGAAAATGTGGTGTACCATAATTTATTTTATGTAATTATGGATTGAATAAGGCTGTATTAGTATATATATTTTATAAAAGATAGGAAATTGATGGATTATTTATAAAATAGTAAAAATAAAAAATATACATCTAATTTAGTGGTAAAAAATCCTTTATAGGAGGGCTAAACATTTTGATAATTCGGAAGACCTAGATTATATATTTTTCAAATAAACATTAATCAATCTTCTCTATGTGGATTTTTCTAGGGAACTTTTTTATTTTAGTTAATGAATGTGTTTTATGAACTTTTTATGATTTAAATTACAAAATGATGAAAATATTATATTACTTGAATATTAAATAAATTTAAAAAACTGATAAATTGAATAATTTTTGGAAATAATATTTGGTAGAAGAAAAAGATTTAAAAATGAATATTGATTTTATATTAATAAAAATTAAACATTAGAATATATATTGAAAGAATGATAGCATTGTGTCTAGGGAAGGTATGATTATCAAGAAAAATATAATGTGATTGGGAATGGTTAATTTTGTTAATTTTATGATTTTTAATCGATAAATCCTTAAGAATAAAATAATAAATATCATTCCTTGATAAAATAATACTAATTTTTTATGTTTATAAGAAACACATGCCCCATAATATTATGATAATATTTATATAAGGTTTTGGAATGGATTTGGATAATGATTTTTTTTATCATGACTTAAAAATATATTCATGATTTTATAAGGAAATATTACTTGTTAAAATAAAAAACGAATCTCATATATATAATTTACTTATAAAAAAAATTTAAAGATGAAATATATTTTAATGAGTTCTGATTTTCATAATCTAATAGTAAAGGTTCATTATCATTGATTTCAATTTTATATTTATAACAATCATAAGAGATATGAAGTGATGAATAATTTTCTCATAGGCGTATATAGATTTTTAAGGATTTTTTTTACAATGATTATACATAATCTAGTTTCATTATTCTACTTTTTGATTTTCCATGTTAAGAATGTTGTTCAATTTTTTTCAAGAAATAATTATTAAAATAAGGATGAATTGATCCATTAATGTTTCAATTAAAATAACATATAAAAGAACATAACATTAATAAGTTGATATATCATTTATATTTCTAAATGTGGAATGTGGTACTTCTCACTATTGTGGATACACATATTAAGATTAAATTACATGAATCTCAGGTCATTATGGGTTTCTTTTATGTTAAATTTTATATATATATATGAAATGTTATCTTGCATTCACGAGAATTTTATTAATCCGTTACTGAAATTATAAAAACCTATCATGTTTAAAACACATCTATATAGGGAAAACACTTTTTTTTAATTAATAGATATATTAATGAACAATTAAATTCATAAATAGATTAACACATAAATATTATTTTACATAAACAACAATGGGTGAATAAGGAATCAAAATCATTTCAATATCATTAAATCTTATCCACGATCCTAAATAACATGTTATATAAATCCATTCATACATATTCATTAATAATAATTAACCATAACACATTAGTCAAGGATTTACAATAAAATTAGATTTTTATGACTTTATTTTATAGTTATTTAATTGACAGTCATCCAAATATACATTAAAAATGAATATTTTTTACTATATAATTTTAGGATGAAAATTTTAGGAAGGGATTTATATTGATACATGGCCTCAAGGTTGATCCCTGGATTTCACAAAAATACATAAAAATAAATGGATTAAATTTCATTCATATATACAAAATATTTTAATAAAAATAATTAAATTTAATATCGAAAAAATTAACTTCACTAAAAAAACTTGTTATTAAAATATAAACTGAAATAATTCATTTTAGTCTTTCTAAATTTTTATTTTTAAAAATTTTGTTTTATAGATGGATTTTAAATTTAACTATGACACTAGTTTTAAGAAATAATTTCTTAAAAATAATTTTTTTTACCACATTCAGAATAAATAATAAAATATTTTAAATCCAAAACATGTAATGATATTGAAATTCATACTCAGTATTTATTATTCCACATATGGGTTATATAATTAATGTTTCACTACAGTGACTGAGTCTATGCTTCTCTCTAGTATTTTAAATTAAATAAAATTTACCATAATTTATTATATATTTATTTTTTAGTAATTATTTTAATTAGGTTTCTTTATCATTGATATCATCTATAATTTAGTGAGACTATATGAATAATTATACTTCAAGTGTGTATATTGTGGGGATTGATGATTAAGATGAGGGAGCCTGTGGTGATCAAAAACATCTCCCAAGATTCAATGTAGGGCCCATTATTTTAATATTCCTAGATTATTCATTAATTTGTGGCCAATTTTTATTGCTATGAAATTTGAGTTTTCAATCCCATTTTAAATTTTTGGTAATGAATTTACAAAAAAAATATTCCTTGTGATGAAATACTTCTATTGAGGATGAAATAGTAAATCTTTGGAAGTTACCTACAATGGTTTGACAATCAGACCCCTGCATACTTATTGAAACATATCCCCCTTTTCCACAACTTTGTTTCATCACCCATATTTAGAATCATCATGGTCTAGAAAATAGGCTATTTGTAATTTATCCCCCCCCAGACTCTCTATCGTATACATCCTTTATCAAAGGCAAAAAAAATTCAAGACTTAGTTATGGAAAAGGATGTCATAGTCATGTGGTTGTAACAGGTTTCCCATGTGATTATCTATTAGTATTAATGTTATTGTATGTTTGAGGAGATACAATAGTAATTGGATATTGGTTCCAACCAATTAACCCAGTCCTTGGATGGTATATGTCATCCAGAAATAATCATTTATTGTTCCAAAGGTGGCATGGGAGGCACTGCATCATTTCATGATTTTTATAATAATGAAATATATATCTTTTCATCTAGTATAATGATATCTCTATTATTAAAAGAACTATCTTCTAGAGATTCTATTAGGGTGGTGTTAGTAACCCAATGGGTAAACCCACCAATATAAAATCACCATATAATTTATTTCATAAGTTATTTACTGTAGGATTAAAATAACGCAAATTTCATGCGGTCTAGTGTATACCCTATCATGCCTGAAATGGTAGTTGGCCTTATTGGTTTGATGGAGAATCAAAATAGAATGGTTCTATCTTGAAAAAACCCTTTTAAGGTCTCATGTTGTTCTACACACTTGTGTCACGTCCCAGTTCCCACTAGGATATGCTCCCTATAATATTATACACAATTTTGTGCAATCAAGGTTATCAATGTGCCCATTGTTCATTAGTGTGTTATTTTTATATTATTTATCATAATTTTTTTGTTATTGGAAAAAATAAACTATCATGGTAATATCATTATAAAATCATATTTCTATGACCTCTCTCTATGACGTATTTTATCATCAATATAGCTGTTTAGGTCTTTTGGTATGATATAGTTTTAGAACTATATGGCATGGGATGATGTTTTTAACCAATATATCTGGCATAGTGTTCAATACCTACCATAATGATGGATATTTTATTATTAAAAACGTTATTTCCAAAAGGAATATATGGAAAACATAAACCAATAGCTCATAGAGGCCTCAAAAAGTGATGTCCTGAAACATATTTAATAACCAACTCTACTTAATCATCTGGAAATGACCCAAGATTATTAAATAAGAAAATTATCACATCTTATGAATCTCTGGATACCAAGAAATAAACCACCATATTTTTGTATCTCCACCTGTGAGAAATCTCTATATGTGAGTTCATGAGGTCTTTTAAAGATTGAATGATATATGTGATTGCCCAAGAATTGTTAGCTTAACCATGAGGATATTTGAAAATAGTTAAAGAGATAGTTTTGGTTACCTTTACGCTGATATCCCTATTCATTCAGATTCTAAGGCTATAAAGATATCATTAAATTCATCCAATAATGAGTCTACTTTTCAAAAAAAAAGCTGAGAAAGCAATGATAACCCCTCCCCACTTGTCCCTCAACACTCCTCCCTCTCACATGATTCCCATGATGCATGAACAATCCATATTTATCATACAGTTGTGATGATGAGGTTGCCACTAAACACATAGAACATTCTTCATCCTTATTTATATATTGATGAAGTATCTAGCAGTAATCAGATATATCACCGATGGCGCTGATAAGAAATCCTTCCCAAGCCTAACCATATCCATAATGATGTTTCTAGTTTTGAGAATGATGATAATTTGATTACAGGAGTCTTTTTAATTATGAACATCACTCCTTTCATTCAAAATACTCCAACCCATGTAAGATAATAATATCTCTATATTTATTCTCTATGGTAGGTTCACATGATCCATGAATCCACTGGTCCATGAAACTATAAAAAACTCCATCAAGAAGCAACCAACCAGTAAACTCCCTCAATTCCTACCACACCCAGGTCACCCAATCACTTTAAAAAAAGGGATACACCACTGATTCTATTTTGGGAACCTTGAAGTAACAACATATTAACTCAATATGACTTCCCACACTCTGTATATTCTATAGGATTTGTAGATCCATATTCATAACAAGCCAGAATAGGAATTTAAATTTCGACACACCCTCCTTGCCCTAAATAATCTCCCCCTAAAAATCAAGATTTCTTATAGCCCCCCTCATGCAAGAAAACACCTTGGTAGAAAAAATACCCAATGTTGAACAAGACAAAATGCATTTGTCATGTCTGTCACTACAAAAATGCTATCAAGGGTTGAATGTTTCTTATTATCTATAATTGAATGAATAAACCTTGGCTGCACACATGCCTTGTAGAATGTAATATTTGGCATTGGGCAACCTATAATCTATATCCCCCCAAATAATGATTCTAGAGGATGATGCTCCCTTCACCCAAAATCCACCTAACAAGTTGGTGAATACTACTAACAATAGGAAAACCCATTTTCCCAATGATAGAAGGTTGTGGTATTTTAAGATACACATTTATCGCATAGTTTCACCAAATGATAATTCCTTATAAGGAACTCCCTCCATAGCCTCCCATGATGGTTGGGCATATATCACCATCATGGTCCCCTCGACACTTATAAAATTAATTCCACCCTCTAAAATGGGCCTAGAAATTTTCTTCAATGATGTACAATGGTATCACCCTTCCATCTACCCATCACTTATGAACAAACCAATATTATTTTTTATATTAGAAACCACCCACTGAGGAACTCTCAGAACCTAAGGATCATGCACTGAGAGAGAATCCATCACACTATTAACAAGATTTACCCCACAAAGGATAGAAACATGTTCTTCGTATTACATATAGGCCTCGTAATCATATTACAAATCTTATCAAAATTATATATCTACCAGTAATATGGAGTAACAAGAATTCCCAGATATTTAATTGGAAAATGAACCTCTACTCATTCCTATCATAACTTCAACAGATGTAATACTTATTTTTTTTATCCTTGATGCATATATATAAGAGACACTTCTTCATGTTACCCATATGTCCACCCATACAACAATAATTACCCAGAATATTATTAATAACTTGAAAAGAAATCATATTTCCAATAATAAACAGAATAGTGTCATCATCAAATATCAATTGAGAAATATATATGGTTATGTGATAATTGTGATAATGAATAATTCTATATGAGACAATTCCTTGGATTATGTACATTATCAAGAAATCATGGGAAATAATAAATAATGTATGGGTGATAGGTTCCCCCTGCCAGAGGTCTAGAAATAATTTGAAGAAACCAATATACTTACCATTAATGTAATAGAAATCCAGGAAGAACAAAAACACCAAAATTATAGATCACTGGCCACTAAATAAATCTCCATGCATTCATGAACCCTTAAAAGAAATCCCCACACCAACTTGTAATATGTTTTACACATATTCAATTTTATTACATGATTACTTTCAATGGTCATATAATTAATCCTGATGATCACCTCTTTCACTACACCAATAGATCCCTAAATAGATCAGCCCTTAATGAAACCATGCTACTCGGGAGCAATCCTTCCATCCATGTATGGAAAAATTATTTTATTCAAGATGCTATAAAGAACCTCATTCGGGACATTTCACATGATAATAGGATGATACATATATGAGGACTGTTGATTATTTGGATTCGTTATTGATCATTGTAGACATGGTGTTAGTGGAGCATGATCTAAGTAGATCATTGAGTGGAAAAACCTAGGAGGATTATTTATTCATGGAATGTGTGTCGAGTATTTTTAATTTCTCTAGTATATATAGTGGTTTTGATATGGCATATTGGGCTTATGTTTTCTCTCCTACTATTTTTTCTTATTATGATACTATATTTATGTCGATCATGTATCACAAGATTTTATATTAAATATTATATATTATATAGAGACAAGTGGATGTGTATCAGTACTTTTGGTTATGGTCTCTTATATTGCATGATATGCCTACAACGTTCTAGTCCCTAACCCTTAACCAATTGGAGGTGTTCATGTTGGGGCCTACTCATTTTATTATTAGCCCATGCGGGGGTACCTATGGATGAGGTCATGTCAATAAACAATAATTTTACACGATCATCCAAATCATCCATCCATAAAATCTCCATGGATTTATAGTACTACACTAACAATGTATTAAACCACTCCCATACTGATATGAAGACTAATCTTGTGGAAATATTTATTGAATTCAATATTAATGGGATTAGAATAAACTACGTAATATATTCTATGTGACCTTGATAAATATCCTTTCTTTTGAAATATATGTTACATTGTTCAAATCCAAAATGTTGGATCAAATGTTTTCTTATCTAAAAAATTAATTTTTTGTTATTAATAAATATTTTACATCAAAAATTTAAAAAAATAAATTTCAAATTCAATTTGTTAAAATTTATTTTTAAAAAATTTATTCTCTTAAAAAATTTCTTTATATAAAACATTTAATATTCCCACGAGATAATGGAATCCTTCCCCCCTTTACAAAATAATATAATAGTCTCCCCACCACCTCAATCCTCTTGAATTTTTTCTTAAAATGAAATTCAATAAGGTTAATGAAAATATTGATTATATTTTAAATCATTTTATTGATATTTGGGTATGTGAATGGGTTATTACATACCTATCCATATTTTAATCTGATTTTATTTTCCAGCCAGTGTAAACAAAGATATTATCTATTGAAATTTTGAACATGAAACTATTATCTTTTCTATGATATTGGTTAACTTGATTGTTTTTAAAACCTGTAATCCCAACATGATCACATTATCTACTCGCTAAATTTTATAATGGGTGAATAATATATTTTTATATTTACTCCAAATATAAAATCCATATTATCCACAGAAACATATACATGGAGACCTATAGTGAAATATTTTTAATAGACCATATACCATATTAATATATATATAAATCTAAACACATCTAAAATGATTATAATATATCAACTATTTACACAATTCTTATACCCTTAATAAAATATATATTTCTGACAAAACATATATTTTCAATCATTTCAAAAAAAAATAATAAATAATAAATTTACTATACAATCTCATATAATTATTTGAAACTACTTACATGGATATCCTATCTCTAAATCCTCATTAATTATTAAACATGTGATTGTTTCATGAGAATCCACCATGTATTAATATAAAAATTATATGTTATAATTAATTCAGAATCTAATGAATATAATCCATATAAAAAGAAACATAAATTAGATTATGTACATTTCAGTATGGACCCATAAAACATGTTGTACGTGATTATATAATAATAATTGAATGGATAGATCCTTTTCATTAATGTAATTGTTCCATTGTAACTCAATAGTTTCAAGGTATTAAATTAATTGGTTAGTATATAAAATCACCAAAACGTTTCATACCTATTTCTCATCTTTTTTTTCCAATAAAAAATATTTCGAACTCTATTTTGAATCCAATATAACGAAAACATCAAATATATGAATTTTAATTTGTTTTAAGATCATTAAATATTGTAAATAATTCGTATATTATATACACAAACATATAATATTCTACATTACATAGAAGTACAACTAAAAATCATCCTATGATCACATTAAATAAATAATATTGCCTAGAATTGTAGCACTATTGTATTTATAACATAAATATCTCAATATATCTAAAATGAAAACATTTTTGACCTTTTTAAAAACATACTTTTTTAATTCTATCAAAAAAACATCAAATGATAATTATTAATTAATGAGTAATAATTCTACCTTAATACCACTATTTAATCATTGTACTATTATGATAATTCATATCATGATCCTTCTTCTATAATTTACTATTTAATATTCCCCACTAACCAATTCATAACATATGGTCAAATTTATGTTTCACTATAAAAAATCCATGGTAATCTTGAAAAATTCAATGTCTCACAATATTTTTAAATAAATGTAATTAACCTATATAAAAACCATACCAATCATGAAATTATTATATCTACCCATTTAATTTCCAAAAATATATTATACAGGCATTATATGTTTGAAACATCTTTCACTCACATGATAATAAATTTAGTTTCACATAATATATTCTTAATAATTAATCACAATTATATGAAAGTAAAACATCAAAAAATTATAAAATACCAGATTAAAAAATATTTATAAAATCCAAAGATATGATTTTTCGGATTATCACAACCAAATGAATTTTCCTTAGTTAAAATTCCCTAATAACCATAATCAATTATCATTTTTCTATAACCATAAATAATTTTTCGTCAATTAAAAATGTTCTCTCTTAGTATATCCAATGATTCAATAGCAAATCCTCCAATTGAATACAATATCCTATGAGAATGCTCTCCATATAAATCATATTACATTTTTTTATTTCCACAGATGATTTAACTAGCTTATAGTCAATAATATCATAATTGGAAATAATATTTACATTGAGATGATACATAAAAAAATACCAAGAAAAATAATTATATAGCTATATAAAATCATGAAAATTTAAATGAATAAGTAAGGTAAATAGTTCTCTAATGTTATCTAAATGTGTCACATAACGTGGAATCAAATTTTTGACCCATTAAAATATCTTATGAACCATCTCTATAGACAATATAAAATAACATGTTCCCAAATCTCCAAAATTAAGAATTTTCATCAAAGAATATAATAATTCTTCTATAAAATATTTGATGAATCCAAAACAATATGATGTAATTTAACAAGATATACCATTTTATTCACAAAAACAACTATTATGAAATTCTATTCGCCATTCGTAATCAAACATAGTAGTGTTTGAAATAGTGTTACATATAATTTTTTGAGTGAAACCATATAGATATCCAATTGAAAACTATTAATATAAATAAAACAACCACTAATAAAATTACATCTCTATAATTCCAAAAAAATCATAAATTATATAATAATTTATAAGTGTATTTAATTAACTCAAATTAAAAGTTTTCATATATATGGTTCATGATCAATAATTAGCCTTATCTTTGTCACAAAAATATTCTGAAGTCTCATTTGGAATATAAATATAATAACAAATGAGTATCTTTGAAAATAATCATTGTAAAACTATGTTGTTTAAAAAATACTATTCCTTAAAAATAATAATGTCATAATATAAAAATTTAATATTTTATAAGCCATAAATGAAATTATTTTTTATTTAGGAAAACCACTATATAAAATACATTATTCATTATAGGTTATATATATAACCCAATAACGATATATTGGAAAATATAATATCATTTTGGTAAAAAAATAATTTTCTATTATCCAAAACATTTATGGAAAAATGTGAGAAACCAATATCAAGCATAAAATAAGAAAACCCAATCAATAAAAAATAGATTCACCCCACCTGTTTTAAACTCCCTAAAGAATTTCAACATGATTGTGTTTACATAGGAATCTCGATCATCCATGATAAGATATTCACTTATAAACACCAATTTTTTCGATGTTTTAATGTACTTTTCTGAGGTGATCTTCCCCTTGTTGAATATGAATATTAAAATTAGGTATTGTTTATCATTCCAGTTGGCCAGCTCCTCATTGGAGGTCAACCTTAGTGCCATTCCCATCCTTCTTTCGGCCTCTTTTTAGAATAATTAAAATTCTGAACAGTTTCATCAAGAACATATTCAGAATCCATACTAAATTATAACATTTTACCATGAAAACCATGAGACTCTTGATGCTGTAAATTAGAAAGTATCCCCATAAAATTTCTACATTACCAATAATTATCAAGAGTTATCAACAATGATATATTTAGTGAAGAATTTTATATTATGGGGATTATGTTCTTATTGAATATGGAATCTAATCTACTAAAAATACTTATTAATTATTTAATCATAATGAAATTTATATATATTATTAAATATTAAAAAGGTTATTTTTTATTTAATGGTTTATTGAACCATGGAAGGTAATGCATTAGTTTCAGCTTCTTAAAATTCAACATCTCATGTGAATTATATTTTATATTATTCAATAATATTAAACTATAATAATATAAAAGATTTCTTTGCCCAAACGGCCCAAAGGCCTTCATTTTTATTGATTTTGGATAACCCCCATTTTAAGGGACAAGGGGGAATCCTTACAAGGCTCGTAGACAGAGAGATTATATGACCCGTAGGCTTACGAGATTTCATGACCCAAATGTCATAGGAAATTCAAACAGACTATCTACAAGGAAATGCCCTTCCCCAACATCTGCATCATGATAGTATCTCTCCACCTTCACATGGCCATCTGGCTAGGCTTCCCGTGCAAGCACAGGTTGGTCCCGATGGTATAGCCATACCCTCTCATTATGACAAAAAAATTTCTTCTTCTATAGTGTGTGCACTTTCTCTAAATTCTCTTCTAGGGATTCTCCTTTTCTGTAGAGCCTTTCTAGGGAAACTTCACTAATCATGTGGCACAAAGGCCTTGAGGTGGCCTGAAGGCCATAAATTTAACACCCCGAGATTTTATGAGAAATAATATTTTTAATTTCATATCTATATTGTGTTTTACTCTACACCATGATTAGCTAGTGCTATATGAAATACCGTATCAGCTTCGAGTATATAAAAACACTATTCTTGGCTTGTGTTGCACGCAAGAGCGAACTTCCTCAATAGCCTGTGTTGTACGAAATACCGAGTTTCACTAAACAATGATATATAATAATATTATTATGAACTAGCCGTGGTGAATAGTATTAACCATATTTTGAATTTTATAATGTTATCTTTCATCTTACACATATTCTAGAACATGGATTGAGAACAAAATAAAATTTTCGGATAAAATATGTACTTTTTTAAAAATGCTTTTTTCCCTTCTTTTGATGGCGTAACCACTTAAAATATATATTTTTGTATGTTTATAAATTCAATTTGACAAATTAAACTTCTTCCATGGAATCAGGATATAAAAATTTACTTTTGCTTATTTTTTGATATTTTTCTAATATTTTTCTTATTTTGATGAATAGTAAAAATATGCTAAATTTTAATTAAAAACAACTTTTTTCATCAAGAAAATTATTATAGTTAAATTATAATATTTAATGTGTTTAGAGTATAAATAGAATATATTTTTTCCAATTAATATTATGTATGTCATTATCATTAATTTACACTGAATTCATAGGTAAAACCATTTTAATCATTTGCAACGTTTTAAATTTTAAAACATGTTTTCACAACAGCGGGATTAATTTTAAATTAAATACTGAAACTTTTATGTTTTGAATTTGGAAAAATGGATTCCATATTTGGAATCAGTAGGTATAAATTATGATAATTTTCTACTTTTTATTTTTATACATTATGAATATAACAATGGTAAATTTTGTTTACTACAGTTCAAGGTAAATCATGTAATTATGGGTAAAATTAATATTATAAAATTACTCTACCACCTAAAAAATTTAATTGGATGAATAAGAGATGACCCATATCACCTTAGGGTCAGAATAGATTCTTTTCATGGTCTTTTGAACATGAAAAGGATGTAATTATTATTAAATCCAAAGAAAGTGACAACATGTCACTCTCTTATATCTCATAAGTGTAATAATTTTATTTTAGAGATAGACTACATAAAACATAGAAAATAAAAAATCAACATAAATCTAAAATAATTATATAAATGAGGATAATTTATTTATAATTTTTAGGGATTAAATAATTATCATTAATAGTAACACAATAGTGATGTAAAATTATTTTATTGATTGAAATATCAAATTAATGGTTATAAAAAATATTATAAAAAATATTATATGAACAATGTAGTGTTCCACGTGAATTTTCAAGATGAATTTTAAATGTTATTAATCTATAAAATATTTTGGCCCGAACATATATTCCGTTTTAATTTTATTTAAATTCAAATAAATGAATAGTGTCAAAATTGACTTTATTTATATTTTATAAAAATAACATATTATTAAATTGTTTAAAAATCACAATAATATTTAAAAATTATAAATTAAAATTTATATGGTCTAAAATGTCATAAATTATCCAATTATGGACAATTCAAAATAGAAAAGTAATTATTTATAACAATATAAAATTTAGAATATTATTACATAAAATAAAATTAAATAGATTAAATAATAATAAATAAAGCCGATAATGTTTAAAATAAATTCCCAACATGTCTAAATTTTATTTGATGATGATATTACAACCTTATATTATCTAATATTTTTACTGGAGTCAATTTTGGCTATTTTTATGTTGGTTTTGAGTTTATTAAAAATAAATATTTTTTAGGATTCGAAAAGTGCCCCTCTCATCTCTTATAAAAAGGAACCTCCTCCATCTCCTCCTCACACCATTTTGAGCATTCAAACTCAGCAAACCCATACCAATAACTCTTCACCATATACATAGAAACATACTAGAGGTCCTGGTCTTCTACAAAGACCAGCTTTAGTGCCCTAAGGGGAGGTTTAGAAGAGGTGCGTCGAAGAAGAGGTAATATCATTTACCGATTCTTTCAAATTTATTTCTTATTATACTTCCTCTTATTTATTTATTTCATTATAATGTAATAACATAAGTATCAATTATATACTGATATGTTATTATAAATATGATACAACCCTATTTCACCTTCTATCCATCCAACGGAAAATGAAATCACTGCTCGTGCGTACGTACAGAATACCGTCTCCACGCCGTGGTGTAATCTGCTTTCCACCACCACCTTATATGGATGGTTATAATGGTGTAAATAACATCTATATAAGATTATTATAACATAATAATTCTTAGATATTATATCATCCCCTTTAATTCCATTCAATAAGTATGAGAATGATATCATCGCTCGTGCACACGTAAACATTACCGTCTCCACGACACAATGAGATTCATTCTCTATGTTAACGAATCAAGAATGACTATAAATTATATATAATAAATAATACTGAAAATTGTGACATAAAAATTATACAGAATTTATGTATATTTTATTTACTTACTTCCATTAAATTTAATAAGGGAAAAAATACCATTCATTGTTATGTACGACCTACTGTCTCCATGAACGGTGTATTTCATTCCATTTATCGATCTATCATATATATTTATATGATGGATATATATTATATATAAATCTTGAATTACATTCTAGAATTATGTAAATCACCTTATAATTAATAATATCAATAACAAAAGGTCCAAACATGTACGAAAAATGAAACGATTTTACCCAAAACATTGCATTAACATAGAATTGACAAAAGAACGGGTAATATAAAGTCATAAGTGAATCATATATGATATCATGATTATCATTATGGTTCTATTAAAAGTTAATAATATGTTTAAACACACTATACAGGAGTGTCAAACATAGATGGAAGAAATTGGACATAAGGTAAGGGATAATTATTCCAGTCTCGTTTTTATCCGAGATTGCGTATTTGTAAGTATTTAATGGGGTTATTTTTATCATCGATTTCCATGTTTTGGAGAAATTTTTTCATACATTTTTTTCTATTAGTCCATTTATGTTTAAAGTCATTTTTATCCTTTTTTTAATTTTACCAAAAGGTATGGAAGGAGTCTTTCATTTTTTACCATACGGGATACTTTTGGAATTTTCTAGCAAAAGTATGAGGAGAATGTTTTTTAACATATACGACATGAACAGATTTTTAAGGTTTCTTAAAGCCTTATTTTCATGAAGCTTCCTATTCAGGATTTCATAATTATTTTCCACAAGATTATTTTCTTTTAACATTATGTGGCATTATTGGAAAAGAAAATTATTTTGAAGAAGAAAGGATATTTTCCTCATGAATTCATTTAATGTGTTTCATCAAAACTATTTTACACCTTAGAGGAAATTATTTAGTATGTTTATGATTCAAGTATAAAAATATCAATTATTTACATGGTTTTATTTTTCTTATGATAAAATGATATCCATTTGTTTTATATAGATTATGTTATGATAGGATGATGTTTATGAAACAAATTTTGTTCTTTGGGTTATGATTAATGATTTATGATAGTTTTGTGCAACACGTAAGATTGATTTCAATATGAGATGGGTGGGACCTATATCTCCCTCCAATGAATTGTGTAAAAATTTGTATCTCATGAGATAGACATGACTGGAATAACAAGTAATATTTGGTTCACTAATACAGGGCTGGAACGACAAGTAAACCTAGTTCAATAATGGACTTTGTCCATTATGATGGTCTTGTAAGCAATGCCTTGGATACTATGGAAATCATATCATGTTCATAATTGTTTTCCACAATAACATGATTTATTCCCATGCGATTTTATCATGACTAATGTTCATTTTTTAATCTATGACTTATGTACTGCAATGATTTATGTCATTACTCAATATTTTGATGTTTAATGTTCGTGATTTTACGTTCAAATGTTTATGGATTGTTTTAAGCTGTAACACCCCGAGATTTTATGAAAAATATTATTTTAAATTTCATTAGTGTCTTGTGTTGTACGCTACACCAAAAGGGGCTTTCACAACACGCATCCTTGACTATCCTTGCATTACACGCAATCATGACCTTCCTAGATAGCGTGTGTAGTACGCAATACCGAGTTTCACTAAACAATGATATGCTGTTAAAATATTATTAAAACTAGCTGTTATGAATAGTAATAGCCACTTTTTGAAATTTTTGTAAATTTTATTTTCCAAAATGGACTTCATTTTTGGATTCGGAATATCGAAATTAGCTTAGAATGAAATTTTGGTACTTTTCGGATAACTTTCATATTCTGATGAATAGTGAAAATTATTAAATTTTAATTAAAAACAATTTTTTAATCGAAATAATTAATAGTGATAAATTATTAATTTCGGTGGTTTTATAGTATATTTAGAATATATTTTTACAATTTAATACAATGTTGTTCATTGGATGTAATTTCACATTTAAACCAGACAAAAACAAGTGTCAATCTTTTGATAGTTATTATCTTTTAAAAACACGCTATTTGTTTGGACGACAGGAATTAATTTTTAAATTAGTTAACGTAACTGATATGTATTGAATTTGGTAAAATAAACATCATTTTTGAATTCATAATATCAAATATATCTTAGGCCTAATTTTTGGTATTTTTCTGGAAACATTCATTTTTTGATGAATAGTGAAACCACAAAGTGGTAGTTAAAAAAACTGATTTTTTCATAAAACATAATTTTACCACTTCTGAGAGTAGACTTTCGAAAATCCGAGAGACACGGTTAATATGAAGACCTAAAATTTGGTTCAATGGGATGAAAATAATTTTTGGTGAATAATAACTTTTTACTTTTATTTACCACAGTTAAAAGTAAATAGGGTAATTAAGCGTAAATATGATATCATTATTACACTAACACATGTCATAATTCTATTGGATAAGTTTACTTCGACCAAAAACAACCCTAGGAATAAAATAGGACCATTTAGGCCCACTCGGATTAGATTAGGACATTTATTATTACTTTATTTAAAGAAGGGTTAAAATAGTAAAAATTAATATTTAATAAGTAAATAATTTTTAATATGGAGTTATACATAAGATAAATTCTACTATAAATATTCATTAAAAAGCTAAAACATGTTCCCACAGAATGGTATTTTATTTGTAATTTTTAGACATTTTATAATTTAATTTATTTATAACACAACGATGATGCAGTAATTATCTTATTAATGAAATATTGACATAATTGATGTTATAAATACCCAAATAAATGTAATTTTAGACTTTTTATGAATTCCACTAATTCTACAAGTTAATATTACATGTTAATATTGATTTAATTAACTTGGTTATAACTAATCATTTTGTTATGATTTTTACAAAACACAATTACTAAATAGTGTCAAAATTGACATAAAATAGTTTTTTAAAACAAATATTATATTATTAATTGTTATTTTATTCCTAAAAATCTATGGTTCGGAAACATGACTTATATAAGGTTATATATATTAATTATAAACAACTTGGGGTTCTTTTGTCTTTTTATAGTTAGTTTATTAACCTTATAGTGTAAGAACACAAGAAGACACTGTAAAAGTAAAATTATTTAACATAATGTAAAATATAAATGATAAGGTAAAAATAGGAACCTAAACTTGTCTAAATTATATTGTATGAGAGGATTTCGAACCATCCCCACCTTAGCTTAGAAATAAATCAATTGGGAGCTATTTAAAACCGAATTTGGCTTTATAATAAAATAATATTTTTAGTTTTTCCAAAGGTGCCACTCTCCTCCCTTATAAAAGGGCTCCTCCTCCCTCTCTTCCTCACACCACTTTGATCCTTCATGCTCGTCCAAACCCTGCAAAATTATCTTCTACACTTCCCTAGAAACATCTTAGAGGTCCTGGTATTTTTCAAAGACCCATTTTAGTGCCCTAAAAGGAGGTCTTAAAGAAGTGCTTCAAAGAAGAGGTAATGTCCGTTACCGATTCTTTCAACTTTATTTCTTCTGCCACTTCTTCTTCTTAGGTTGTTTAATTATGATGTAATAAAATCAGTATCACTCATATACTGATATGTTATTATAAGTATTAAACAACTCTATTTCACCATCTATCCATCCTACGGAAAATGAAATCACCGCGCGTACGTACGTACGGAATACCGTCTCCACGCCGTGGTGTAATCTATTTTCCACCACCACCTTACTTGGATGGGTATAATGGTGTAAATAATAAGTATATATGATTATTGTAAAGTTATATTAATTCTGAAATAGTACTCATACACTCCAATACAATTACACGATCATGAGAACGATATCATCGCTCGTGCGTACGTACGGACTACCGTCTCCACGACGCGATGAGATTCAGTCTCCACGTTAACCAATCATGAATGATTATAAAGTATATATAATAAGTAATCATGAAATATATGACATAATAATGATACTGGATTTATGTGTATATATATGTATGTCATCTACTTAATTCCATTCAACTCAATAAGGAAATGAAAACAGCGTTCATGCGTACATACGGCCTACCGTCTCCATGAACGATGTATTTCTTTCCATTTACAGATCTATTATATATATGTATATTCTGAATATATATTATATATAAATCATGTTTTATATTCTAGAATTAAGTAATCATGATCTACGTAATCATATGAATAATTACAAGTCGAAACACGGATGACAAATGAAACGATTTTACCCAAAACGCTCTTTATAATGGAATTTACAAAACAACGGGTAATATAAAGTCATAAGTGATCCATATATAATATCATAACAATGAGTATGATTCTGGAATAATTCAATGACATTATTTAAATAATTATAAAGGAGGTTATGACACTTACGAAGCAAGTCGTACCTAAGGTAAGGGAAATATCACAATCTCATTTTTATCCGAGATTATTTATACTTTGAAGTTTTCTGGAATGTATTTTATCATCCACATCCATGTGTCCATAATATGTAATATTATTTCCATCCACCAAAAAAATTTTAAATCCAATTTTACCCTTCGGTGAGTTTTTGATAAAATGTATGAAAGGAATCTTTTGTCGTTTTTCGTATGAGGTAATTTTTTAATTTTCCGACAAAAGTACCAGAAGAATGTTTTTTAACTTATACGGAATGAATGGATTTTTAAAACAATATTTCCAAGAATAGTCCTTTAAAAGTTTTCATGTTTATTTTTAATCAACTTCTTTTAGTTTAAAATTGTATGACATGTTATGAAAGGAAAATTTTTTTTGAAGTAAAAAGTATATTTTCCTCAAGAATGGAGTTCAAGAGTTTTATCAAAATAATTTTCCATCTAAGATAATAAAGGGTTCTGTCTCTATCCCAATTATTAAATTGATTTGATTGTGTTGTGAAGGAAATATTCTTATGAATTCCTCTATCTTATATGAATTGTTTTATGATGTCACGATATTTAAGATTCCAATTTTTATAACATGGGTTATGAAATGATGTATGATTTATGATTTTTTGACACGCATAAGAATGGTATCATTATGAGATGGGTAATACCAATATCACCCTCTAATGCATTGGGTAAAGATTTTATATATCATGAGATATACATGGCTGGAATGGAAGGTTAAACCGGTTCCGTTAAACAGTACTGAAATGAGGAATGAACTCGGTTTAGAAATGGACTTTGTCCACTAAGATAGTCTTTCCAATGAGTCTTGACTAATATGAAATGATTCTCTATGATTATGTGTGTATGCCACAAAGATTAATGTTTTAAGTTATGATTTTTGTGATTAAATTTCACTACTATGATTTATCCCATGTTATGAAATTATGATCTCTTTTGCAGGTTAAGATTTCCAAAAGTTATGTTTTTATGAATATGATGTGTTTGTTATTTATTTTGTTTACCCTTACTGAGCATTTGAGCTCACCGTTTTTTGTTTTATTTTCCCCAGGATATAAAGAAAGGTTTTTGGGAAGAAAAAAATAGACGATCTTTATGGAAGACGTTGAAGATCTTTCACCACGATTAGAAGATTATATTCCGAGTTTCCAAAGACACTAAACTATTATGGTCCTTGTGTGTGTGTTGTTGTAATGTACTAAGTATTCCGAAAAAGTAATGTAATATCCATGTATGTCAATGTTAGGGTCTCTACAGTTGGTATCAGAGGAAAGGTTTAGTTAACCTTTGGAAACTAGGATGTGAGAACTTTAGTGAGATCCCAAGAGATATTTCTAATGTATGTCTAGGGATGTCCCTAAGGTTAGGTATACGTATAGGTTATAGTACTAGAATTACGCTAATGATATTAGAATTAAACCTAAGATGATAGATATTGAAGGTATTAACCCTTTATTATGCTGTTTTCCTAGCATGATTTTTACCTCTCACACTATTCTTTTTGGGTTTTTGAAAATGGCTGGAAATAGGAATATTCATGATAATGGTAGATATGATGGACAATGGAATGATATTATTCATGAGAGACCAAATGAAAGGAGCTTTGGAAGTCTAAACATCGTTATTATTCCTAATCAACAATATCATAATATGATTAATAATCTCAACATTTGTAATTTTCCCGACTCAGATAATAAGAGAAAGATGGAGTTTCATGATGATCATAGAGGAAAGAAAGTTCAATTTCCCTCATGTAAATCATGTGGGAAGAGGCATCGAGGAGATTGTTTCAAGGGAACTAGAAGATTCTTTGGGTGTGGAAAAGAAGGACCCAAAGCCAGTAAGTGAAAAAGAAAAGGTTCAGTTAACACCATGGATGAGGATAATGGTAATGCTACAACATCAACAATGGATAAATGTTTTAAATGTGGAATTTACGGGAATTATGCAAACCAATGCCTTAAGGGAAAGTCTCATGAAGAGAATCAGTACGGTTGTATGGGTAGTATTTATGTTGATAATGATGAAGAGACTACAAATGATATGTGAGGTGAAAGAATTGTTGAAGCTCGGTCAATGGTTTAAGAAGGTAGTGGAATGATTACATGTTTATAAAGTGTAATTTTGTATAAGTAATCTCATGGTACTATAGAATAAAGAGACATCTAAGTATTGTTACACTGTTGTCTTTCCTTGTGTTTTGAAAGTGTATGATTAGTGGTACCAGTATCCATGAAAGGTTATTCAGATATTTTTGGAATGTAGATGATATGCGTATAATGAAGGGATATGGAGAAAATTAAATGTTTTATAGTATTCATGAGCTCATGACTGATATAAAGATAAGGTTATATCATGGTTTGAATATATAGAATTTTTGGATTTTCCTATGAGGAAAGTGTTAACTTTTGATAGCATTCATGTTTTCACTAAGGTTTAATGGGTGTTTATTTTTCAAAAGAATACATGATTAAGGTATTCACAGGATTGGAATGTGACCAACAAGATATATGGGGGATAAATGATGTTATTCACATGCTTGGTTGATGACATTTCAAGTAATCATTTTCTTTATACTATGAGCTTGGACCGAAGTATATTAGATAAGCCTAATGATTGGAATGGATTATGTTGGACATAAGTTAGTATTGTTTAAGGATAGAACTTTTTTTAGATATTATTTAAGGGATGTTATAGTAATATAGCTTTCGAAAAAGGACAACCTGCAGGACGGGCGACAGCCCATTGCGTCGGACAAGGCTGTGGGAATCGAACCCACAACTAAAGTGCGACTGGGCTTTATCGCATACAACTGGCCTACATGAAGTCCCTATTTAGTAGAGACTAGTTATATTATATTATGCAGTATGATATATGAATTATAAGTCCATTTTTGGAACCATGTATGATTAATCTCACTATAGATGGACTTATGTATTTTTGATAACTTTTCTAACCTTTTGTTTGAGACAGATGGAATGACCCATCATTCTGTCAAATGATCTGATAACACATCATGAATAACAAATTCAACTTCATTTCATTAAGAGATGAGGTGGAAATTTTCCAATGAATGACCAATGGTGAGACTATACCAAAATCATGAAAGTATTTCTTCTAATTCCTATTTCATCAACTTTAGTGAAATGATCTTGAAAACAAAAAATGTTGTCCGAGTGCTCTTATATCTGATGAATCAGACGATACCTTAGATCGTCACAAATTTATGGCTTTGTGATTGCTGTATTTTCCATAGCCATGTTTTCTACCACTCTCCATCAATAATGGTGGTTATATTTCTCTTCCATATCCATATTTTCACCTATGTGGAAACCCAGTGATCAGTTTATTTGGGTAACCATTACGTTTCATACTTTTGTTTTCAAAGATTGGTTTTGGTATTCCTTTTTAAGATGTGGGTTTCTATTAATGAAACTTTAGAGTGGTAAACCATTTATAAGATAGATGAATTTCGAGGGAAAAATTCATTTTAAGGGGGGTAGAATGTAACACCCCGAGATTTTATGAAAAATATTTTATTTAATTTCATTAATGTCTTGTGTTGTACGCTACACCAAAAGGATCATGCACAACAAACATCCTGGACTTGCCTTGAATTACATGCAATCGCGACCTTCCTCGATAGCATGTGTAGTACGCAATACCGAGTTTCACTAAACAATGATATGCTCTTAAAATTTTATTAAAACTAGCCATTATGAATAGTAATAACCACTTTTGGAAATTTTTGGAAATTTTATTTTTCAAAATGGACTTACTTTTTTGGATTCAGAATATCAAAATTATATTAGGGTGAAATTTTCGTACTTTTCAGATAACTTTCATATTCTGATGAATAGTGAAAATTATTAAATTTTAATTAAAAACAATTTTTTTAATTAAAATAATTAATAGTGATAATTTATTAATTTGAGTGGTTTTAAAGTATATTTAGAATATATGTGTACAATTTAATACAATGTTGTTCATTGGATGTAATTTCACATTTAAAACAGACATAAACAAGTGTCAATCTTTTGATAGTTATTATCTTTTAAAAACAAGCTATTTATTTGGACGACGAGAATTAATTTTTAAATAAGTTAATGTAACATATATGTATTGAATTTGGTAAAATTGACATCATTTTTGAATTCATAATATCAAATTTATCGTAGGCCTAATTTTTGGTATTTTTCTGGAAACTTTCATTTTTTGATGAATAGTGAAACCACTAAGTGGTAGTTAAAAAAACTGAATTTTTCATAAATCATAATTTTACCACTTCTGTGAGTAGAATTTCTAAAATTCGAGAGACACGGTTAATATCAAGGACTAAAATGAGGTTCAATGAGAAGAAAATAATTTTTGGTGAATAGTAACTTTTTTACTTTTATTTACCACGGTTAAAAGTAAATAGAGTAATTAGGGGTAAAAATGATATTATTATTACCCTAACACATGCCGTAATTCTATTTGATAAGTGTAATTCGACCAAAAACAACCTTAGTAATAAAATATGACCATTTAGGCCCACTTGTATTAGATTAGGACATTTATTATAAATTTATTTAAAGAAGGGTTAAAATCGTTAAAATCAATGTTTAATTAGTAAATAATTTTTAATATGGGGTTATACGTAAGATAAATTCTAATATAAATATTAATTAGAAATATAAAAAAATTCCCTAAATAATGGTATTTTATTTGTAATTTTTAGATATTAAATAAGTTAATTTATTTATGACACAACGGTGATGTCGTAATTATCTTATTAATGAAATATTGACATAATTGATGTTATAAATACCCAAATAATTGTAATTTGAGACTTTTTATGAATTCCACTAATTTTCCAGGTTAATATGACATGTTAGTATGGATTTGATTAACTTTTTTCGAACTAATAATTCTGTTATGATTTTCACAAAAACCAATTACTAAATAGTGTCAAAATTGACATAAAATAGTTTTTAAAACAAATATTATATTATTAATTGTTATTTTATTCCTAAAAATCTATGTTTCAGCCAAATGACTTAGATAATGTTATATATATTAATAATAAACAACTTGGGATTCGTTTGTCTTGTTATAGTAAGTTTATTAACCTTATAGTGTAAGAACACAAGAAGACACAGTAAAAGTAAAATTATTTAACTTATTGTTAAATCTAAATGATAAGGTTAAAATAGCAACCTAAACTTGTCTAAATTCTATTTTATGAGAGGACTTATACCCCTCACCACCTTATCTTCGAAATAAATCAATTTGGAGCTATTTAAAACCGAATTTGGCTTTATAATAAAATAATATTTTTAGTTTTTCCAAAGGTTCCCCTCTCCTCCCTTATAAAAGGGCACCTCCTCCCTCTCTTCCTCACACCACATAGTGCCTTCAATATCGGCCAAAACCTGCAAAATACTTCTTCTCCACTTCCCTAGAAACATCCTAGAGGTTCTGGTCTTCTTCAAAGCCCAATTTTGGTGCCCTAAAGAGAGGTCTCAAAGAGGTGCTTCAAAGAAGAGGTAATGTCTGTTACCGATTCATTCAACTTTATTTCTTCTGCCACTTCTTCTTCTTAGGTTGTTTCATTATGAAGTAATAACATCAGTATCACTCATATACGGATATGTTATTATATGTATGAATCAAACCTATTTCACCATCTATCCATCCTACTGAAAACAAAATCATTGTGCGTGCGTACGTACGGAATACCATCTCCACGCCGTGGTGTAATCTATTTTCCACCACCACCTTACTTGGATGGGTATAATGGTGTAAATAATAACTATATATGATTATTGTAAAGTGATATTTATTCTGAAATAGTATACATACAATCCAATAAAATTCCACGATCATGAGAACGATATCATCGCTCGTGCGTACGTACGAACTATCGTCTCCACGACGCGATGAGATTCATTCTCCACGTTAACCATTCATGAATGATTATAAATTATATATAATAAGTAATCATGAAATATATGACATAATAATGATACTAGATTTATGTTTATATATATGTATGTCATCTACTTAATTCCATTCAACTCAATTAGGAAACAAAAACAGCGTTCTTGCGTACGTACGGCCTACCGTCTCCATGAACGGTGTATTTCATTCTATTTAGTAATATATTATATATATGTATATTATGAATATTTATTATATATATATATATATTGTTTTATATTATGTAATTAAGTAATCATGATCTAAGTAATCATATGAATAATTACAAGTCAAAACACGGACGACAAATGAAACGATTTTACCCAAAACGCTCTTTAACATGGAATTTACAAAAGAACGGGTAATATAAAGTCATAATTGAACCATATATAATATCATAACAATTATTATGATTATGGAATATGTCAATGACATTATTTAAATCATTATACAGGAGGTTCAGACACTTATGAATCAAATCGGACCTAATGTATGGGAAATATCACAATCTCATTTTTATCCGAGATTGTTTATACTTTGAAATTTACTGGGGTGTATTTTATCATCCACATCCATGTTTCCTCAATATGTAATATTATTTACATCCACCTAAAAATGTTTAAGTCCAATTTTACCCTTCGGTGACTTTTTAGTAAAATATATGAAAGGAATCTTTTGTCGTTTTTCGTACGAGGTACTTTTTGACTTTTCTGACAAAAGTACGAGAAGAATGTTTTTTAACTTATACGGCATGAATGGATTTTTAAATAATATTTCCAAGAATAGTCCTTTACAAGTTTTCACGTTTATTTTTAATAAAATACTTTTAGTTTAAAATTGAATGACATGTTAAGAAAGGAAAAAAAAATTTGAAGTAAAAAAAGGATATTTTCCTCAATAATGGAGTTCAAGAGTTTTATCAAAATTATTTTCCATCTAAGATAATAAAGGGTTATGTATATATACATGTTATTACATTGATTTGATTATGTTGTGATGGAAATATTTTTATGAATTCCTTTATCTTATATGAATTGTTTTATGATGACACGGTGTTTAAGATTCCCATTTTTATTACATGGGTTATGCATTGATGTATGATTTATGATTTTGTGGCACACATAAGAATGGTATCATTATGAGATGGGTGGAATCTATATCTCCCTCCAATGCATTGGGTAAAGATTTTATATCTCATGAGATAGACATGGCTAGAACTGCAGGTTAAACTGGTTCAGTGAAACAGGACTGAAACGAGGAATGAACTCGGTTCAGAAATGGACTTTGTCCACTAAGACAGTCTTGGAAATGAGTCTTGACTCATAAGAAATGATTCTCTATGATTATGTGTGTATCCCAGAAAGCTTCATGTTTTATGTTATGATTATTGTGATCACATTTCACTACTATGATTTATCCCATGTTATGAAATTATGATCTCTTTTGCAGGTTAGGATTTCCAAAAGTTATGTTATTATGAATATGATGTGATTGATATTTCTTTTTTTACCCTTACTGAGCATTTGAGCTCACGATTTTATGTTTTCTTTTCCCCTGGATATAAAAAAAGGTTTTAGGTAAGAATAAAAAGGGAAGATCTTTATGGGAGATGTTGAAGATCTTTCACCAAGATTAGAAGATTATATTCAGAGTTTCCAAAGACACTAAACTAGTACGGTCCTTATGTGTGTGTTTTTGTAATGTACTAAGTATTCCGCAAAAGTAATGTAATTTCCATGTACGTCAAGCTTAGGGTCTCTACCTATGTACTCCATGTTTACCCTGACTGAGCATTTGAGCTCACCCATTTTATGTTTTCATTTCCCCAGGATATAAATAATGGTTTTACGTAAGAAAACAAAAGGGGAATATCTTTATGGGAGATGTTGAAGATCATTCACCATGATTAGAAGATCATGTTCCGAGTTTCCAAAAACACTAATCTATTATGGTCCTTGGGTGTCTGCTTTGGTTATGTATTAAGTATTCTACAAAAGTAATGTAATTTACTTGTACGTAAAGATTTGGTATCTACAGTTGGTATCATAGGAAAGGATTAGTTAACCTTTGCAAACTAAGATGCAAAAACATTAGTGAGATCCCTAGAGATATTTCAAAGGAATGTCTAGGGATGTCACTAAGGTTAAGTATATTTATAGGGTATAGTCATAAAATTCCTAATACAATAATAGAATTAAACATAAGATGATAGATATTGAAGTTAATCCCCTTTTATTATGTTATTTTCCTACCATGATTTTTTCCTCTCACACTATTCTTTTTCTGTTTTAGACAATGGATGGAAAGTGAAGGAACCATGTTGATCAATGTGATGGAAAAGGAAATGATTGTCCTCCTGAAAAAAACAATGTTGTGGGAGATGGAGTGAAAAGTCTTGTTGCTATACTTACACAAGTTATGAATCATTCTGAATATAAAAATGAGCAGAGAAGATAACAATATTATATTGAGTCATTCATGAGGGAACATCCACCTTCTTTAAGTGGGTCTTATGTTCCACTTTTGTCTGAACAATGGATTAGTACCATTGAAAATATATTTTCCATACATCGCTATTCGGAACATGAAAAATTCATTCTGTCTATTTTCCATTTAGAAGGTGAAGTAGGCCAGTGGTGGACTTTAATAAAGATTACCAGGCCCCAAGATGAAATTGAATCCATGGAATGGGATGAGTTCAAGAACTTATTTCTCAATAAGTACTTTCCTCGTATTCTACAAACGAAGATGGAAAAGGAGTTCATTGAGCTTAAGAAAATGGATGATGAATCTGTTGTTATATATGAAGAGAATTTTACAAGGATATCAAGGTATGCATCTGGATTTATCATCCAAACTGAATATAAAGTTGATCAATTTTTCAGTGGCTTAAAACCAAGTCTTAGAAAGGCATTTCCTATATGATACTTCAGTGGCTGTGAATATATTGTGTGTTGTGCTATCATGGTAGAACTAGAAGTTTGTGTTACATATCAATCTCATGGTTTTGACAAGAAACAAAATATAGAGTTCAAGGAAAAATCTCAAAACTATGGTGAAAAGAAGAGAGATGTTTTGTTACGGTCAAAGTGTGAAATGAATAATGGTGGAGATTTTATTAAAGGGACTAGAAAATTATTTATGTATGGAAAAGTAGGTCATCGAGTATTTGAGTTCCAATGTAATGGTAAAAAGGTAGCCAAGGATTTGAATAGATAAAAGACTACAGAGAATGCACCACCAACACTTCATTGCTACAAGTGTAGGGAAATGGGTCATTATGCTAACCATTGCCTTAATGAAAGGGTTAATGATGATTGAAATTAACAACCTCTTAAGGTAAAGGAAAAAAGGGAAGTCACATGAGATCACTATTGGAGATGTTGAATATGACAACAAAGTGGTATAATGATTAAGTGTTTATGTTATGAGATTCCATAATAGTGTTTTGGAATCTCATTTACAGTATCGTGGAACATTGGAATTTATATTTATTACTTTGTTTTGGTTTTATATAATTATATATTTCCAGTATCCATGAAATGTGATTGAAATATTTTTGCAAAGCACCTAATATGAGCATAATGAAGGGATGAAGAGATAATGAAATTTTTGATAGTGTTAATGAACTCAGGACAGATATAAGGGCAATGTGATATAATGGTTTGAGTATATTGATAATTTTGGATTTTATTATGTGGAAATAGTTAACTTTTGACAGAATTCATGATTTCAAAAAGATTATATGGTAATTCATGTTTCAAGAGAATACATGATTAATGAATTCACATGTTTGGAATGTATCCAACATGATATATCTTATGATATACGGGGGATAAATGATGATATTCACATGTTTGGTTGATGACATTTCTAGTAATTGTTTTATTTATACTATGAGCATGGATATAAGAATTTTGGATAAGCCTAAGGATTTGAAATTGATTATGTTGGACATAAGATAATATTGTTGAAGGATAGAACATGTTTTCAATACTATTTCTGCAATGTTATAATAAAGTAGTTTTAGAAAAAGTAAAACCTATAGGATGGGCGACAACCCATCACGTTGGACAAGGTTGTGGAAATCATACCCACAACCGAAGTGTGACATGCCTTTATCACCTACTAATGGCCTATATGAAGTCCCTGGTTAGTAGATACTAGTTTTTTTAAGTGGTATGATAAATGAATTATAAGTCTATTTTTGTAACTATATATGATTAAAATCACCATAAGATGGACTTCTATATATATCTTTTGCTAACCTTTTGTTTGAGATTAACAGGATGACCAATCATTCTATCGCACTATCTGATAACACTTCATGGAAGGAAAATTCAACATTATTTCTTTAAATAAGAGGTGATGTTGAAATTGTTAATGGAATGGCCAATGATGACATTACACTAGAAGCATGTAAGTATTTATCCTTATGAAAACATTCATCAACTTTAGGGAAATGAACTTGAAAACCAAAAACGTTGTCCTAATACCCTCATATCCGGTGAATTAAAGGGTATCATAGATCATAAAAAATTTATGGCTTTGTAATTATTGGATTTTTCATATCCATGTTCTTTTCCACTCTCCATTAGAACATGATTGTTATATTTCTCTTCCATATCCATATTTTCACCTATGTTCTCCTATGTGGAAACCCGATGATGAGTTAATTTGGGTAACTGTTACGTTTCATACCTTAGATTTTAAAAATAAGTTTTAGTATTTCTTTTTTATGATGCGGGTTTCTATGGAAGAATCTTTCATGTAATAAACCATTTATAACCGCAATGAATTTCAAGGGCGAAATTATTTATAAGGGGGTAAAATGACGCACCAAACGATTTTATGAGAAATAATTTTTTTTAATTACTTTGATGTATTGTGTTGTACGCTTCACCAATATTAGATTGTACCATATGAAAAACCATATTATCTTTTAGTGTATGAAAGCACTATTCTTAGCTTGTGTTGCATGCAAGAGCCACCTTCTTCAATAGCGTGTGTTGTACGCAATACCGAATATCACTAAACAAGGATATAATATAATATTATTATGTACTATCCATTATGAATATTATTAAACACATTTTTAATTTTATAACATTATCATTAACCTTACACATATTATATATCATGCTATGAGAACAAAATAAAACATTCAGGTAAAATAAGTATTTTTAAAAAAAATGTAGTTTTGCGGATTTTTAATGGCGCACTAAATTTAAATCATGTTTTTGACATGTTTATAATTTAAATTTGAAAAAATAAACTTCTTTCCTTGGAATCAGGGTATTAAAACTTACTTTGTATAAATTATTGATATTTTTCTAAAAAGTATATTATTTTGAATAATAGTAAAAATACGCTAAATTTTAATTAAAAAAACATTGTTTATCAAGATTATTTATATGGTTAAATTATAATATTGAATGGTTTTAAAGTATAAATGGAATTAATTTTTACCATTTAATATTATGTATGTCATTATCATTAATTTTACACTAAATTCATAGGTAAAAATATATCAATCTTTTGTAATGTTTTGACTTGCAAAACCAATTTTCTCAACAGCAGGATTAATTTTAAATTATATACTGCAAATTCTGTGTTTTGAATTTGGAAAAATGGATTCTATATCTGGAATCAATAGGTCCAAATTATTTTTAATAGGATACTTTTTATTTTTATAAATAATGAACAGTAACTACAGTAAATTTTATCTACTACAGCTAAAGGTAAGTCATGTCATTAAGGGTAAATATAATATTATAAAATTACCCAAACACCTTCCAAAATTATATTGGATTAATAAAAGTCGACCCATATCACATAAGGGTTGGAATAGATTCATTTCATGGATTTTTACTGTGAAAATGATGTAATTAGTACAAAAACCAAAGAAAGTGACAACATGTCACTCTCTTATATCTTATAAGTGTAATAATTTAAATTTAGTGATAAACATCATAAAAATTCGAACATAAATGGTCACTATAATGAGTATTGAATTATATACATGATGAGAATTTATTTATAATTTTTAGGGTTTAAATAATTTTCATTAACAGTGTCACAATAGTGATGTTGAAATTAGTTTATTGATTGAAATATCAAATAAATGGTTTAAAAAAATATTAAAATAAATATTATATGAAATGTTTAATGTTCTAAATGATTTTTAAATATGAATATTACATGTTAGAAATAAATTAAATATTTTTTTTTCAAACATATCTTCTGTGAAAATTTTATATAAATTCAAATAAATGAATAGTGTCAAAATTGACATTATTGATATTTTATAAATATAACAGATTGTTAAACGGTTTAAAAATACCAAAAAAAATTAAAAATTATAAATTGAGATTTATATGGTCTAAATGTAATAAATTATCCAATTATGGACAATTCAAAACAAATATGTAATTATTTATAACAATTTAAAATTTAGAATATTATTACCACAAATAAAATTAAATATATTAAATAAGAATAAATCAAGTTGATAAGGTTTAAAATAAATTCCCACATGTCTAAATTTTATTATATGATTATATTACATTCCTATCCTATCTAATATTTGTATTTGAGTAATTTTTGGAGGTTTTTATGTGGGGATTGAGTTTACTATATATTAATATTTTATATGATTCCATTAGTGCCCCTCTCCTCTCTTATAAAAAAACACCTCACCCCTCTCCTCTTCACACCATTTTGAGCCTTCAATCTCGCCCAAATGCTGAAAATTTCTCTTCTCCACTTCCCTAGAAATATACAAGGGGTCCTGGTCTTCTTCAAAGAACAACTTTAGTTCCCTAAGGGGAGGTTTAGAAGTGGCATGTCGAAGAAGAGTAATATCATTTTCTGATTCTTTCAAATTTATTTCTTTTATAATTCCTCATACTTATTTTTTTCATTATAAAGTAATAAAAATTGTATAACTAATATACATATATGTTATTGTAAATATTAAACAACTCTATTTTACCTTCTATTCATCATATGGAAAATGAAATCGCCGAGCGTGCGTACGTACAGAATACCGTCTCCACGCCGTGGTGTAATAGTTTTTTCCACCACCACCTTAATTGGATGGTTATGATTGTGTAAATAATAACAATATATTATTATTATATCATGATAATAATTAGGATATATTATATCATTCATTTAAATTCCATTCCATTATTATTAGAATGCTATCATCGCTCGTGCGTACATATAGATTACTGTCTCCACGATGCAATGAGATTCATTTTCTATGATAACCATTCAAGAATGAATATAATGTATATATAATAAATAACCATGAAAAATGTGAAATAATAAATTTACTATATTTATTTATTTGTTATTTACTTACTTCCATTAAATTTAATAAGAAAACGAAAACAACGTTCATTCGTACGTAAGGCCTACCGTCTCCGTGAACGGTGTATTTCATTCAATTTATCGATCTATCATATATATTTATGTTATGAATATATATTATATATAAATCATGTTTTACATTCTGTAATTAATTAAATCATGTAATAAGTAATAATATCAATAACAACAAGTCCAAACACATACGAAAAATGAAACGATTTTACCCAAAACGTAGCTTTAACATTGAATTGACAAAAGAACGTGTAATATAAATTAATAAGTGAATAATATATGATATAATAAATATTGTTATTATTCTATTACAAGTTAATAATATGTTTAAAACCACTATACAGGAGTCTCGGACCCATATGGAATAAATTTGACATAAGGTAAGGGATAATTATTCCAATTTCATTTTTATCCGAGATTGTTTATTCGTAAGTAATTATTGTGGTTATATTTATCATCCATTTCAATGTTTTAGAGAAATGTTTTCATAAAATTTTAACTATTCATCCATGTGTGTATAAATACATTTTTACCCTTTTTTACTTTTACCACAAGGTATAGAAGGAATCCTTTTTTTGTTTACAATACAGGGTACTTTTTCACTTTTCTAGAAAAAGTAGGAGGATAATGTTTTTTTAACTTATACGACATGAAAAGATTTTTACCATTTCATAGTGCATTAATTTAATTAAGATTTATTTATAGTATTTCAAGATTGTTTTCCAAAAATTCCGTTCTTTTAAAATTGCATGGCATTTTGTGAGAAGAAAATGATATTGAGGAAGAAAGGATATTTTCCTCAACAATTCATTTCAAGTGTTTTGTCAAAACTATTTTACATCTAAGATGAAATTATTTAGTATATTTATGTTTCAAGTATAATGTCTCTATTATTTACATGGTTTGATTTTTATTATGATGAAATCATATCCAATTTTTTTTCTAGGGATTATGTTATGATATGATGATGTTTATGAAACCTATTTTATTCTTTTAGTTATGATGAATGATTTATGATTGTTTTGTGGAACACGTAAGAATGATTTCAATATGAGATAGATGGGACCCATATCTACCCCAAATTCATTGGGTATTGATTTATATCTCATAAAATAGACATGGCTGGAATGACAAGTAAAATATGGTTTAGAAATACAGGGTCGAAACGACAAGTAAACCCAGTTCAGTAATGGACATTGTCCACTATGATGGTCATGGAAGCAATGCCTTGGATACTATAGAAATCATATCATGTTCTTAATGGTTTCCCACAATTACATGTTTTATTCCAATGCTATTTTATCATTATTAGTTTTCCTTCGTGAGCTATGCCTAATGTATTTCCAAGATTTATGTCATTCCTCGTGATTTTGAGGTTTTATGTTGATGTTTTTACATTAAAATTTTTATGGATTGTTTGATGTTCTCCATGTTTACCCTTACTGAGAATTTAGGATCACCCATTTTATGTTTTCCTTTCCCCAGGATATAAATAATGGTTTTAAGTTAGAAAACCAAAGGCGTACATCTTTGTTGGAGATGTTGAAGATCTTTCACCATGATTAGAAGATTATGTTTCATGTTTCCAAATACACTAAACTATTATGGTCCTTGGGTTTCTGTTTTTATTATGTATTATGTATTCCACAAAAGTAATGTAATTTCCATGTACATCAAGAATTCGTCTCTACTTTAAATGTGGCCAGAAAGCCTTGCTGACCTGAAGGCTTGGGTGGCCTGAAGGCCTTACAGACCCCAAGCACAAACCAGTGGCCCGTGGTGAATAGTTCTGGCTGCTACAGTACCAAACATTACCTACTACAGAAACTTCTACAGTGCCAACTAAAGTAACCAACATAGTAAAAATTAATTAGGGAGAAATAAAAACCTATCTTATCAGTGGATCAATAAACAAAACTAAAAAACACTATAGTGGACTCTTACACATAAATATGTTTGAAAATTAATATAAATGTTTTATTATTTTTTCTCTCTTCTACTTCTAGGAACTAAAATTATTTTTCCACATATTATTTAAAGAAATAATGATTCCAACACCTATTTTTTAGATATATTTATATCCATCACAACGACCCTACTAACAACATTATAATAAGTTTTTTCTCATAGAAAAAGTATCCATGACCATATAAGTATTCACATCCACATGTTAATCCTCATTTCCAAAAGGTATTAATTATTTTCAGAAAAAAATTAATTCTACATAGTCATAAAAAACAATAATATATTCTACATCATTTTCATATCACCATATATAAAATATAAAATTTACCAATCCATCACATGTTTTGACACCACATTTTAATATTTATCATTATAGTTTTTTTAATCCCATAATGTCATAATCCTTTTAAACACTTTCTTATGTAACCATATTTCCCTCCCCCAGTATTGAGCTTGTCCATAGATAATTATTTAATAAACTATACCTTAAAGATACAAACTATTCATGAAATTAAAAATATATTAATGATTATATCTAAATATTCATGTGAAAATGCAAGGATAATATCTCATCTAAATGATGGTGGAGTCTATATATTAATCTCAGATAGGTTTTCTATTACCTTCATCCAATCAAAAATATTTTTATGTCAAACACTTGGATAGTATATACAGTTATACTCACTAGCTAGGGATATACTGAAAAAAATATCCATTGATCATTATATTCATCTAGGATTAAATCATATATGTAGAAATAACTTTAATAATTTAGATTAATTTATTTTAATAGAAAAAAATCATAGTTTATCATCACCATATAATGAAATTTCACCGTATGTATAAGTACCTTAAAAAACATTCCTTTGAATATAACCATCATCAATTAAATTATCCAAAAATTAAAAAAATAGAAAATTTATAATAAAATATTATAATTACATATAAAAATAAAAAATTCATTAACATTAGGAATATGAATTTTATGGAATAAAATATAATTATATCGAAACTATGGATATATGATGCAATTATATTCTCGAAAATTCATAATGAATAAACGACATTCAATTCTAAATGTCTACATGTTAAATTTTTTTGAAATAAAAAATACCATAAAAAATACTTATTAAACCAAATTTTTCCAAATCATATTTGTTAAAAAGTAGGATCAATGAGCATAAATTTTTTTTTATGATTTCAATATTTAAATAAGAGAAATTTCATTGATATAAATAAGAGTTCCAAATATATTTTAAAATAATTTTATGCTCCTAATAAATATTATATAATTATATAATGGATTGTATGTTATTTAAGGTTCTACAATTTTTATAATAAAAATTGAGAAATTGTAAAAAAAATTAAAACTTCTAGGTAACACTCCAATAATAGAAACCTAAATGCAGCGTTTAATTTATTACACTTGTAAACAATATAAGGGATATCATCAAAAATGGCCAATTAATTAGTAGTATTTGAAAATTATACATGTACTACATTCCCATATTACATTGTAAATTAAAATATGTATCGTAGGAAAAATTATTTCATTCTTGAAATCATTCATTATATAATAATTCATATACTATGTAATGAAAAAATAAAGGGTGAGCTCAAATTCAAAATATGGGTTATATTAAAAAATATCATGAGAAAATATGGAGAAAACCAAATGGAATAGTGGATAATAAAAAAACACCAATCAATAAATAACATGAGTAAAATTATTATCCATATCTAATATAAATATAAGAATCATGTAAACAATGAAAACTAAATTATTAATAAAGGAAATGAAATATTTATACAATTCTTTATTAGGGACATTAAAAACAATATAAGGAATAATACCATCATATATATTAAAGAGGATATCATTCATAATAAATTGGTTACTATAATATAAATAACTATTTAATATGTAATTCTTGATATTTTATTTCATGAGACCAGTTGATGCATGAAGGGTCTATTTATAACATTGACAAACAAATAACATGTTAGAAACAAGTAGTGTTTTTTATTTTTACTAATTATTATAATTTATTCTTATAAATCCTTATAATTTAAAAATTTCCATAATGAATCCAGAATATTATACATAAATATTCCCCCATTAAGAGGAATAACATACATCATAAGAATCCTTAAAATCATAATATATATAAAAACGGTTCACACTGCAAATATAATTAATGTAGTAAAAATGATTCTAGATTTATAAATGATATTATAAATATTTATACAAAGTAGAAAAATAGTGTCAAAGATGCAATTTAGGGTGATAAATAACATGGTTATTATAAGATTAATGATCTCAAAATGTGGTATAATCAATTACTAGTAATGGAAGATTATAAATTCATTACAAATAAAGGGTTTATGTAATAAAAACCATATATAAAATGAAACTAAATGAGTATATTTGAATCTATTTCTATATAATTTCATGTGAGAAAATATTTATAAATTACATTTAAAAATTCATTATATTTATATAATATAATATTTTACATTTTTTGGGAAACATTTTAAATTATAAATCCCGAAAATATTAAGAAAAATAATTAATTTCAAAATAATATGGTGAGTTTTTTGAAGTATGCTTAAATAGAGAGGATATTAATGATGATGGAAAAAGATGATTATTTGGTTTATGTAAAAACAAGGATTCCCCTCACACATTTGTTAAATACTACCTCATTCAGAAAATTACTAAAAAAAATCCATTTACTTTTGATAATTGGTATTCAAACATGGGATAAAATCACTTTAATAATTAATTATTTAATTGTTTAAAAATTTATCAAAATAATTTTATTGAAAATATAGAGATGGATGATAATGTTTTTGACAAAATACATCCAAATATGATTTTAAAAATATAGTATGTTACATACATGTTGACTCTTGATCAAAACTAAAATAAAATGTAATATAAATATTAAAAATAGATAAATAAATATTGGACAAGAAATTATATGGGGTCTTATAGGTTAGGTTAAAAATTTTATTAGATATCTAGGATTTTTATACAAAAATATCAACTTCTTTTAGATTAATATTCAACACATTTTACATATACATCCCCATAAGCTGTAAGGGATTAGTTCCTTGGGAGACTATTAATAAAAGAAACATTTTAGTTAAAATTATAAAAAATCACCAATAAATATCTTCCCCTTTTGTACTCTTCATAAACATACCTACAATTAAACCATTCCTCATAACATGTGGAATGAAAATATACGAAACAGAGATCTTAGATTCTCAGTAAGGGTAAACATGGGAAATACATAAACATAAAATGAGTATAAGGTATATGAGAACATGAGAATAAGATATGAAAACCAATATGTATCTATCAAATATCACAATAATGAGTCCTGTAATAATGATTCTCATTTCTTAATATATTAACTGTAAACAAATTAATGATCTTTTATCCCAAGAGCATAAAAATGATATAACATGTGGAATTTTGGAATACAAATAATCATTGAAAATACAGTACATGGTAATCATGGATCATTTCTATGTAAATAATAGTTGAATGGGTTCACTGAACAACCCATCATAGTATTCATGGTTTATAGCCAATATTATCGTAGTGAAAAAACTCAATTACTAAATTGGGTTTTCACTCCATTCATGTTCGATTTATCTCATGAGATTTCCAAAAAATATTTTCACGAAACATTTCATCATAGCATTATGAGTGGAAGGGAAACTGGTCTAAAACAATCATTTCATCAAAAACATAAACATTTCATGTAAATAATATCGATGGTATCATTAGATCATATTCTTTATAAAACATAAATTAGATCAATAGATATCATAATATATGGAAATTTAATTTGAAAAATCCAGTAGAACATTTCATGAGGAAAATATAATTTATACATTGAAAATAACATTTTTAGACCCGAGAAGTTTTAAAATTACAATTCACTCTAAATAACACTGTAAAAATTATGAAAGTCTAAAATAACAAATAGAATGTTTGTCACGAACCGAATCTGGTCATCGCCAAAACTGGCACAAAACCCATCCCGTGACATAACCTGAATGGTTTTCCCGATACCCACGGGCTGGCACAAGTTCCCGAGTATCATAAACTGAAAATTGGGAACGGTTTTCCCGAGTTTGTACATATAAAACAACAAATGAACCCAATAAAACGAATCTGGATTTTTCAAATGGAACATTATTTTACGAAAATTGTGAACTGAATTACAAATTGTAAAAAAATCAAAAGGACTATAACTATGGTTCAAAACCAAAAGTAAATATCCCAAAAACCCTCTTGGTAAGGGGAACCTCCCTCAAGCCATCTCTACAAGACTTCACCACCATGAACCTGCTAGAAACCTGAACCACTGGAACTAGAAACTATTCCCAACCTGTGAAAAAAAAAGAAAACCAAGTCTACTTACACCCAAGGGAGTAAGTAGGGTGTGAGAAAATTCCCAGAAGGATACCACCACTAATAGATTCCATGCGATAAACATTAAATGATAAAGAGAATGCATGTTTTCAAAAACATTTAATTTGTAGTTACAGTTTCTAAAAGAAGAAACTTAAAAAAAGTCAGTTTTCATGTGGGCTAATTTATAGAATCAACACTCTTAAAATATATTCCAATTCCACTAAATTTTCTTTCCAAATATACCGTATTCTTATGGTATGTATAAAGGATCTAATGAGCACATGAAATAGGAAATAACCCCTAGGCACTAGCTCATTGAGGGTCCCATGCACCTCATATCTTGGTGACAATAACCATCACTAATATCCATTCTTGTGCACGAGCCACTAGTAGGGAACATAACCATAACCTACTGGTCCCCAATCATCATCATCATAGTTTAGTTAGAGTTTTAAGAATCAATATTTCTATGTGAAACTGAGGCCAAACCCCACGGATTAACTAGCATACTAGTACACGTCCACAAGCCTAGACACCCGGGTTTTCCCTTTGTGTTCAAACAAGTTCAACTAGTCTTGAAATATACTTTTCACATGAAAATATCATTTCCACATCAAAAATTGACCAAAAATCTCACTTGTATACCACACATGTCACAAAATTTCACTTTTCATTAAAATTGATCTGAAATCCGACTCACACCAAAAAAGCCCACAACACTTTTTACATTTCTTTATCACTTCCACAAATCCATTAAACAATTTTATAAAACCATTCCAATATATTGACACACATAAAATCCCACTCAAATGTTACATAATACAATTTTTGTAACAAAAATCTATTTTTCACATCACACTCACCCATAACACCCCACATCACTATCACATCTCTAACAGGATGTAGTAAATCCTTCAACCATTATTTATAAATCATTTACAAGATGGAACACATAACAAAACAGAAAAATTCACATTCAAAATGTAACATTTTAAAATATACACTCTCCAAAACAGTTTTCCAATATGGTTTATCCTCTTACACAATTCTCTAAATCATTCAAATCTTTCATAAAACAATTCTAAAGAGTATACCTAAACTTTTCACCTAAAACCCATTTCAAAACCATATTTCAAGGACAAAATCACAACAATACCAATTAAAAACAGAATTTTCATCCCCATAAATATTTTTTAAACATCCCCATGTGTTATAAAAATACCTCAAACAATACCCCAAAAGATCCACATGAAAATTACATGTTTTCAAAATCACATTAAAGAAGTACAATAAGGTTTTACACCATAAACCCATTTAAAAACCCATATTTAAAACCTAAGGGCACAACAAGATCCTACCAAATCATAATTGGCAGCCAAACATGATTTATGAAACCAATTTCATTTTTTATAAAACACACCCAAACAATAACCCAAGGGTTACACATGAAAAACACCCAATTTCAAGCTAAAATGAAACTAAAAAATTAAATGCTTAACCAAATCCAATATAAAACGTTTAAACATGATAAAAATATTAATAACAATAAAATTAAGTAATTAAAGCAAATAAACTCATCTATAAATGTTTACACATTGAATCACCTACCGAAAGTGTCAAAACACTCAAATATTGGGGCGAAACATCAACCACACCACCGCCGCACCTCAAGGAAGTGATAAGAAATATAAAAACTCAATATTTCACCAACATGAAAGTACTTTAGAACCTAGGCACTAACCCTAACTTCTGGGAATTTTATAAATCAAGAAAGGGTGAAAGAAACCCTAATGAAAGGGAATTAATAAAAGAGAGAATGACTTACTTTCCAAAATCTTGGAGAAAACACCCTAAATCTAAAAACATATGAATATACATGTAACCAAAAATTTTATGGAGGCTATAAGGAGTTATATTAGGTTATTTGGGTACTAAAATGAGTGGAAATGAGTGAAAATCGATGGAGTTGTGAAAGAATCATTTTACCTCTTCAAATCTGGTCGATCTGAGAATGACTTAGGTAGATATCCCTAATCCGTGGGGGATATGAGTTTCAAAGAGGAAAAATACCTAATGGGTGTGACACTCATGTGTTTATCATCATGTGGTAGGTGGAATAATTAAATAAAATGTAAAAAATGAATAAGTTATTAAATAAAAAATTCATTTTGAAAACAGAAAATGGGCTTATGGGGAGGACTAATCTCTCAAATAAAAACCCAAATCCACCATTATTATCGATTCTTAAAGGGTTAAAATTAAAATGATGGTGTTAATAGGTAAGGGGAGGCCTTTTATGAACTATAAAGTGTGAAAAATATTAAAAAATTAAAATTTTATAAAAGAAACAAAATTAGTTTTTAAATCTGGAAATGGGCTCACGGTTTGACCCAAATCCTTAAAACTCACAGTTTCCAAAAAAAGCATCTTGGAAAACCCCCAAAACCAAAAAAGTATGAAAATTAAATGAAATATATATTTAAAAGTAGTCTTGGATGTGAAAATTCTCCCATCCATGAAAATGTTCCATCCCTGGAAAGCCACAGCAATCCCGAATACAAAAACCAAACCGAACCGATAAACCAAGATGTACTTCCTTACCAAGCTTCGCCCCCAAAATCCAAATAACCTCCTGTGATCAATCAAGGAAGGATTAATCTCACAACCAAAACATAAAACAAATTCATAAAATGATCAAACTCATTCATACCTTATCCCAAAATAAAACACTTCAAACACTATCTGAACAAGACTCAAGAAATTCAGAAAAACGAACAACAACTTCTAACAGGGATACACATACCTTACTTTAACTAAACCATTGGGAGATAGCCAATCTGAATGTTCACTATAGGATTATGTTGGTATCTTGATAGCTCCAAATGCGACTACCTACCACTAATCCATGACCATGGATAAATTTGAGTTATAGGTACGGGGGGACACAAATAGGCTCCCAACCATAAGAGACAACCTATATTTTTCTCCCAAGATAGAATCCAAACACTAACTGGGGGAGGCATGAATAGACACCATGGTACAAAGTGTATAATTCCATTCAAAATTTAAGAAGGAATATACATGATAATCATAGTGGGTTTCCCCACAATAAGAACCAACCATCGTAACCGACCATCATTGGCAGGCACAAAAGGACCCAAAGATTTAATGATTTGGGAAGGCTGCATGGTATGTCTGCATGGCTTCCTTGCACACGATCACTACTAATCGTGCAAAAACCATGTGCTCAGCCTATGTAGCCAAATTTCTAGCCATTCTATAAAGACTCAATGGAAACCCAAGGGGTAGGGAATAACATTGGGAGATGACATGGGTACAAGGCCCTCCACCAATTTCCACCGAACTGGAACCACATAAGAAAGATGATGACACCAGAGGTTTAAAATATTTTAATCATTCATTCTAAGGGTAATAAATTGTACATGGTTTTAAATGGCCGTGGTATTTCCCCTGACTATGAGCTAGCTTCTGTTCGAGACCTATGGAAGGAGCTCAAATGATTGAAGCATCTTCAGACTCGCAGTTAGGCTTTCGAAACCCCATAAATGAGAATTCTTCTTTCGGTGCCACCGAAAACTACACTATAATCCCTGATAATATTTCCAAGACATAATATATTCCAAACACCCTTTAACATGACCCTATATTTTATGGAAACAATGTCTTAGAAGATTCACACACATTACACATTGTTTCTTTGGGGGAGAAACAATAGAACTAAAGAACATATATAATCACCTTTGTCGAAAATGGATGATTTTGAAGGTTTTACAAGGGAGACATTCTCCTAACATAACATGGACTCTCAGATTATTGCATGAATTTAACCTTTATAGTCAATCGAGCACATGACATCACAAGGCATCACGTTACAGGTCCATGGCGACTAATATAAACAATGCATGGATAGGGACCTTATACAACATCCCAAAACAATACACAATTCTAGAAAGTGGCCATAATATTCTCTCGAGACCAGATTTACCACACTATTAGTTTAACATGGACTACTTCTTCTAAGAGACTCCAAATGAATGACAAGACCTCTTATACAATGTCAATATAGCCATCTATGATAACAACCCTAGACTACTTCAACCTTATGAAAATCAGGAAACATAAAAAGATAAGGTCCCTTTCAACCTTCCATGATCACTCTCCCACTTCAAGAGGATACAAGAAACCAAGAAAGGAATGGGTGTAGAATAAAATTAAAAATATCATGAAAAATATTCCTTATATTGATCAACTAGAGGGTCTTCAAATGGAAAAACAATGTCGGTAGCACGTCATTTGTACACTAACCCTTAATAGGGAGTACCTTATGCAATGATTGAACCCGAGGACCCAACCAAGATGGTCCATTGGTCATGATATACCACAAAACATATAAAAACACATGATTTGGACCACCGTAAAGGCATCCCGAAACATTTCTCAGAATACACCACTAACCGTCCCTTCAACGCAACTTACCGAACAAACACAAACCCAAAACACACTTTAGACAGGACGAGTTCTTGGACTCAAAACATCCCACAATATCAACATTTTTTAAAACAAATAATACACACCATCCCATACTAGTAAACAAGATATCATATTTTTTCATTAAAATCATCTTTTTGAAAATAATTTGTCTAGTGGATAGTGTATCTACCAATGGTACCCCATAGGCCTCACACATGCATGTTTCTGTGCCACACCGGGCCCCCTCCTTATATCCATCCAGAAACTCATCCAGATATTCCATCAACCATCCATCATCCCATATAACCCCATTTATGTGTTCGCTCATGAAAATACCAATGGATAAAATAAAAATTCTTTCCACTTTTCAAAACCAAAACAGTCAACCAATACCTCATTTTTCTCAAAACCACTAACCACGAAATCAAACCCAAATTACAGATTACCAAAAAAATTAGAAAGGAACAATATTTTAAATGAAAACTCACATTAAAGTAATATAAATTAATTTTAAAACATCTCAACCCATTAAAACACCTTTCAATAGTGTAGAAAACTCTATTGGAAACACTTTTTAAAAAGCAACATTAACAAAAAAATTTCCTTTTAAAGGAGGGGTAAACACACCATTTTCAATTTCAAAACAATTCTGAGAACTCAATTCCATCATTTAAAAATTCATAACCTTCAATATTTATTAGAAAATTATTTAAAAAAACATACACTCTTAAAAAACATGTCATTTTTGTTTTAAAACCTATCTTCAAAGATTTCAAAACTCAAGGATAGAAGACAATGCAATGGGAAACTGGCATCAGTCAGTGACTTGGACTTATGGTTAGTGGAAATACATCTATCACTTCACCATCATAGAGAGTGTTCTAGGAAAATATCTCTGGCTCCACATGTCTTGTCGGACCCTACGAGCTCACTAAGACCATTAACCAGATGCTTTCTTCATTTCCACTAATCATCATCAAACCAAAAAAACCAAAGGACTCAGAAAAGTCTCGACAACCCCTGCTGAATTTATTCCTATAATGAGGTGGGGTGATATGCCACACTACACAGAACCAGAATTCCATGTCCCAAAAATCCTAACTACAGACTATCCCGACTGTTCCCAAAATGACGTGACCCCAACAGAGTGAACCTCCTTTAATACCATTTTGTCACGAACCAAATCTGGTCTCCTCCAAAACCGGCACAAAACCTAGCTCGTGACATGACCTGAAGGGAGTTCCCTATCCCCATGGTCTGGAATATGTTACCGGGTATCATAAACAGAAAATTTGGAAGACTTTTCCCGAGTTTCTACACATAAAACAACAAATGAACCCAATAAATCAAATCTGGGGTTATCAAATCAATCAATCTTTTACAAAAATTCAGAACTGAATTACATAGTTTAACACAACTCAAAATGACTGTAAAAGTTATACAACCAAATTTAATTTTCCCAAGAACCCTCATGGTAAGGGGAACCTCCCTCTAGCCATCTCCATAAGACATCACCACCAAGGACCTGCTAGAAACCCGAACCACTGGAACTAGAATCTATACCCAACTTGTGACAACAGTAGAAAACAAATTCTACTTACACACAAGGGTGTAAGTCGGGTGTGAGAAAATTCCCAATAGGATACCACCACTATGATATTCCATGTGATAATCATTCAAATATGAAAGGCTTGAAATTTTTAAAAAACATGTAATTTCTAGTTACAATTTCTAAAAGATGGAACTTTAAAAAATCAGTTTTCCAGTGGGCTAATATAAAAAACAAAAACTCTTAAAATAAATTCCAAAGCTAATGAATTTTCCATCCAAATATACTATATGCTGACAGTACGTATAAAGGATCTAATGGGCAGAAGCAATAGGAAATAACCCCTAAGCACTATCTCATTGTGGGTCCCATGTACCTCGTATCTCAGTGACAGTAACCATCACTAATATCTGTTCTCATGCACAAGACACTAGTAGGGAACATACCCATATCCTACTGGTCCCCAATCATCTTCATCATAGTTTAGTTAGAGTTTTATGTGTCAATCTTTCTATGTGAAACTGAGTCCAAACCCCATGTATTCACTAGCATACTAGTACACATCCACCCACCTAGATACTCAGGTTTTCCATTTTTTCTCAAACAAGTTTAACTATTTATGAAATATTATTTGCACATGAAAATAACATTACCTCATAAAAAATCTCCAAACAGCCTACATGTATACCACATAAGTCATAGAACATCACTTTTCATTCAAATTGATTTGAAATCTGACTCACACCAAAAAAAAACACGCACCACTTTCTACATTTATTTTCAACATCCAAAAATCCATTAAATAATTTTATATAACCATTCCAATATTCTACAACTCAAATTTAAAGACACTCACATGTTACATAATACCCTTTTCATATCCAAAATCCATTTTTCACATCACACTCACACATAACATCCCGCGTCACTTTCACATCTCTTACACACTTTAGTAAATACTTCAACCATTTATTATAAAACATTTCCAATATGGAACACATAACAAAACTACCCCATTAACTTTTAAAATACACCATTTTAAAATATAAAAACTCCAAAAAAGTTTTCCAATAAGGTTTAACCTCTTATATAAATCATTAAATCTTTCAAATCTTTCGTAAAACAATTCTAAAGAGTACACCCAAACTTTTCTCATAAAACCCATTTCAAAACCATATTTCATGGACAAAATCACACTAATAACAATTCAAAACATAATTTCCAGACCCAAAAACATTTATTAAAATACGCCATGTGTTATACAAATACCTCCAACAATACCCCAAAAGATCCACATGAAAAAAACACGTTTTCAAAATCACATTCAAGAAGTACAATAAGGATTTACACCTTGAACCCATTCATAAACACCTCTTTTAAACCTTATTGTATACCAAGACCCTACCAAAGAATAATTTTAGTCCCAATAAAGATTTATTAAACCAATTATATATGTCATAAAACACACCCAAACTATACCCCAAGGGTTACACATGAAAAACACCCAATTTCATGCTAAAATGAAACTATAAAATTAAATGATTAACCAAATCCAACAAAAAAAGTTTTACCACCATAAAAAACATATTCGAAACATGAAAAATAAGTAATTAAAGCAAACTAACTCCTTTAAATAATTATTACACATGGAATCACCTACCGAAGGTGTTGAAACCCTCAAATATTTGGGTGAAACATCAACCGCATCATCGCCACACCTCAAGGATGTGAAAAGTAACCTAAATCCTCAATATTTCACCCACATGATATTAAGTTAGAACCTAGTCATGAACCCTAACATTTGAGAATTTTATAAATCCTGAAAGGGTGAATGAAAACCTTAGGAAAGGAAAGAAATCAAAGAGAAAATGACTTGTAGAAATCATGGAGAAAACTCCCTAAATCAAAAAATATCTGAATCTCCATGTAGCCAAAACTGCTATGGAGGATCTACATAGTCATAGTAGGTCATGTTGGGACTGAAATGAGGTAAAAAGAGTAAAAATTGTGGTAGTTGTGAAAGAATCATTTTACCTCTTCACATCTGGTCGTTTTCAAAATGATTTATGAAGATCTCCCTAATCCTAGAGGTATATGAGCTCCAAAGATGAAATATATCTAATGGAGGTGATCCTCAGCTGTTTGGATTCACGTGAGAGGTAGAATTGCCAAAAAAAAGTAAAAATCTAATAATATATTAAATAAGAAAAATTCAATTTTTAAAACATGAAATTGGATTCTGGGCATGCCCAATCCCATAAATAACAACCCAAATCAACCATTATTATGGATTCATAAAGGCTCAAAATTTCAATGATGGTGTTAGTAGGTCATGTAAGGCCATTTATAAATTATAATGGGTGAAAAATATTTAAAAATGAAAAAGTTAAAAAAGAAACAAAAGAGGTTTTTAAATCTGGAAATGGGCTCACGGTTTGGCCTAAATCATGAAAATGCACCCTTTCCTAAAAAAACAGATTGGGAAACCCCCAAAACAAAGATTGAATGGAAATTAAATGAAATATAATTTTAAAATATTTCATGGATGTGACAATTCTTCCAACCATGTAAACTTTCCATCCCCATAAAGCGACAACAATTCCAAATTAAAAAACCAAACCAAACTGATAAACCAAGATGTACTTCTCTGCCATGATTCGCCCCCAAAGGAAAAATCAACTCTAGTGATCAATCAAGGAAGGATTACTCTCACAACCAAAACATAAACCACTTTACAAAAATGATCAATCACATTCATACTTTATCCCAAAATAAAACTCCTCAAACACTATCCGAAAAGACTAAATAAATTCACAAAAATGACCAACAACATTGAACAAGGTTACACCTAACTTACTTTAAATAAACCATTGGGCGATATCCAATCGCAATGTTTACTATTGGTTGATGTTGGTAGCTATATATCTCCTAAAATGAATACCTAACTACAAGATAAGACCATGGATAAATATGATTTATTGGTAAGGTGGGTCACAAATAGGATGTCAACCATAAAAGACAACTTATATTTTTCTCTTGAGACAGAATCAAGACACTAAATGGGGGATGCCTGAATGGACTCCCCTGTACAAAGGGTAGACTTCCTTTAAAAATTTATGATGGAACATACATGAGAACCATAGTGGGTCTCCCCACTATAAGAACCAACCATTGTAACCGACCAGCATGGGCCGGTATAGAAAGTCCCAAAAATTTAATGATTTGGGAAGGCTGCACGGTTAGTCCGCATGGCCTCCTGGCACACGGTCACTACCAACCGTGAAATATACCTGTGCCCAGACTATGTAGACAAATTTCCATCCATTCTCTAAATTCTCAACAGAAACCAAAGGGGGGGATAAAATTGGTCTATGACATGGGTACAAGGCCCTCCACCAATTTCCACCGAATTGGAACAACAAATGAAATATGATGACACTAGAGGTTTATACTCTTTTTATCATTCACACTGAGGATAATACATTGTACAAGGTTTTAAACGACCTTGGGATTTTCCCTAACTATGATCCAACATCTCTCCGAGTCCTATGGTAGGAGCTCACATGATTGAAGCATTTTCGTCCTCATAGATAGGCTTTGGAAACCCCCTTAATGAGAATTCTTCTTTCGATGCCACCAACAACAACACTGCAATCCCCGATAAGATTTCTAAGACATAACACATTCCAAACTCACATTACCCTAACCTAATATTTCACTGAAACAATTTCTAAGAAGATTCCCACACATCAATCCTTGTTTCTTTGGGTGAGAAACAATAGAACTAAACAACACATATACTCACCTTCCTCTAAAATGTAATATTTTGATGTTTTTCCAAGGGAAAATTCTCCCAACATAACAAGGACTCTCAGAGGATTGCATGACTTTCACCATTATGGTCAATTGAGAGCATGACATCACAATTTGTCACCGAAAAAGACCATGACGACTTATAAAAACAATACATGTAGAGGGACCATATATGACATCCCTAAATAATACACAATTATAGAAAGTGGCCACAATATCCACTCCTGAACAGATTTACCACACTTGTTGTTTAAGGTGAACACCTTCCTCGAAGATACTATTAAGGACTGAGAGGACCTCTTAGACACCATCCATATACTCATCCATGCTAACAACCGGAGACTACATCTACCTTCGAAAAATTAGGAAACATAAAAAGCTAAGGTCTCCTTCAGCATTCCACGATCACTCTCCCGCTACAAGAGGATACACCATACCAAGAAAGGAAAGGGTGTAGAATCAATCTGAAAATATCAAGAAAAATATTCCTTATATTGATCAGCTGGAGGGTCTTCAAATAGCAAAACAATCGGGGTAGCACTTCAGTTGTACACTAACCCTTAATGGGGCATACCTCATCAAATGATTGAACCCAAGGACCCAACCAAGATGGTCCATTAGTCATGATATACTAGAAAACGCATCCAAACACATGATGTGAACCACCATAAAGGTGTCCCAAAACATTTCTTAGAAAATACTACTAACCGGACCATCAACACAGCTTACCGACTAAACACAAACCCAAAACATAGTTGAGACAGGAGGGGTTCTTGGACTCAAAACATCCTAAAACATCTACATTTTTAAAAACAAATAATACACATCATCACAAACTAGTCAGGAATATGTCATTTTTTTCATTTAATATCATCTTTTTTAAAATAAATGGTCCAGCGGTTTGTGTATCCACCAATGGTACCCCATAGGCCTCACACATGCATATTTCTATGCCACACCAGGAACCCTCCTAATATCAATCCCAGAACACATCCACCCATTTCATTAACCATCCATCATCCCATATAACCCCATTAAGGTGTTATCTCATGGAAATACCAAAGGTTAAAATAAGAATTATTTCCCCTTTTCTAAACCAAAACAGTCAACCAATACCTTATTTTTCACAAAAACACTAACAACGAAATCAAACCCAAATTACAGCTTACCAATATTTTTAGAAAGGAAAAATAATTTAAATGAAATATCACATTCGAGTCATAAAAATTAATTTTAAAACATCTCAACCCATTGAAACAACATTCAATAGTTTAGAAAACACGGTTTGAAACACTTTTTAAAAACCAACTTTAACACAATTTTCTACTTTCAAAGGAGGTGTAAACACAACATTTTCCATTTCAAAACAATTCTAAAAACTCAGTTCCACCATTTCACAATTCAAACCCTTCCATATTTATTAGAAAATAATTTATAAAAACATACACTTCTAAAAACCATGTCATTTTTTTAAAACATAACTTCCAAGATTACAAAACTGAAGGACAGAATACAATACAAGGGGAGACTAGCTTTGGTCGGTGACTTGGAAATAGGGTTGGCGGACATACTCCAATCACTTCACCATCATAGAGAGTGATATTGAAAAATATCCATAGCTTTAAATGGATTTCTAGACCCTACGAGACCATTTACACCGTTAACCCAACTCTATTTTCATTTCTACTAATCATCATCAAACCAAGAAAACCAAATGAATCAGAAAAGTCCTGGCTTCCCCTGGCGAAATAAATCCCATCATGAGGTGTGGTGATCAGCCACACTACATTGAACGATGATTCCAAGTCCCAAAAATCCTAACTTGAGACTATCCTGATTGTTCCCCAAATAACATGACCCAAAGAGAGCAAACCACCATTGATATCATTTTGTCACGAACTAAATATGGTCGCTGCCAAAACCAGCACAAAACACAGCCTGCGACATGACCCGAAGGGTGTTCCCGATCCCCACGGTCTGGATAACGTGTCTGTGTATCATAAAACTAAAATTGGGTATTATTTTCCGGAGTTTATACACATAAAACAACAAATGAACCCAATAAAAAGAATCTGGATTTTTCAAATCAGACAATCTTTTACAAAAATTCAGAACTGAATAATATAGTTTAAAACAACTCCAAAATACTATAACAAATGTACATTACCTAATGTAAATATCCCAAGACCCTTCATGTTAAGGGGAACCTCCCTCTTGCCATCTTCACAAGAGTTCACCCCTAAGGACCTTCTAGAAACTCGAACCACTGGAACTAGAAACTATACCCAACATGTGACAACAAAAGAAAAACAAGTCTACATACACCTAAGGGTGTATGTAGGGTGTGAGACAATTCCTTGTAGGATACCACCAATAAGATATTCCATGTGATAAAAATTCAAAGACCAAAAGCCAGCATGTTTTCAAAAACATGTAATTTCTAGTTACAATTTCTAAAAGATGAAACTTAAAAGAATCAGTTATCAAGTGGGCTAATTTAAAGAATCAAAAATCATAAAATAAATTCCAAATATACTTAATTTTCATGCCAAATATATCATATGCTGACGGTAAGCATAAAGGATCTAATGAGCACAAGCAATAGGAAATAACCCGTAGTCACTATTTCGTTGTGGGTCCCATGTACCACGTATCTCGGTAACAGTAACCATCACTAATATATGTTCTCGTGAATGAGACACTACTTTGGAACATACCCATAACCTATTGGTCCCAAATAATCATCATCATAGTTTGTTTATTATTGTAATCGTTAATCTTGTTAAGTTAAACTGAGGCCAAACCCCATGGATTCACTAGCATTCTAGTACACGTCCACCCACCTAGATACCCGGGTTTTCCCTTTCTGCTCAAAAAATTTCAACTAGTCAAGAAATATACTTTCCACATGAAATTTTCATTTCCTCATCAAATTTTCACCAAAAATACAACATGTATACCACACAAGTCACAAAAGTCCACTTTTCTTTCAAATGATTTGAAATCCGACTCACATCAAAAAATCCCACAACACGTTTTACATTTCTTTAAAAATTCCACAAATCCATTATAAAATTTTATAAAACCATTCCAATATATTGAAACTTTCATAAAATCCCACTCACATTTTACATAACGCCCTTTTTGTAACCAAAATCCATTTTTCACATCACACCCACACATAATATCCCACATCACTTTCAAATCTCTTACACACTTTAGTAAATCCTTCAATAATTTTTTATAAAACATTTCCAAGATGGAAGACAAAATAAAAATATCCCCATTTACATTTAAAATGTTCCATTTAAAAATATACACACTCCAAAATTATTTCCTAACATGGTTTAACCTCTAACATAAATAATTAAATAATTCAAATCTTTCGAAAAACAATTATAAAGAGTATACCCATACTTATATCATAAAACCCTTTTTCAAAACCATATTTCAAGGTCAAAATCACATCAATACAAATTCAAAATAGAATTGGCAGCAACAAAAACATTTTTTAAACTACCATTAAGTGTTATACAAATACCTCAAACAATACCATAAATGATCCACATAAAAAGTACACGTTTTCAAAATCACATTTAAGAAGTACAATAAGTTTTTACACCTTGAACCCATTAAAAACCCCCTAACCTAATGGCACTCCAAGAACTGAACAGATCATAATTGGCATCCCAAACAATATTTATTAAACCAATTTCATATGTTATAAATCAGACCCAAACAATACCCCAAGGGTTTCACATGAAAAACACCCAATTTCAAGCTAAAATGAAACTGTAAAATTAAATGCTTAACCAAATCCATCATAGATAGTTTTAACACCATACAAAACATATTAGAAACATGGAAAATAAGTAATTGAACAAATATAACTCATATATAAATTATTACACATGGAATCACCTATCGAAAGTATCGAATCCCTCAAATATTGGGGCGAAACATCAACCGCACCACCGCCGCACCTTAAGGATGTGAAAATAAACCTAAAACCTCAATATTTCACCCAAATTACAGTAATTTAGAACCTAGTAAAGAACCCTATCTTCATCAAATTTTATAAATCAAGAAATGGTGAAAGAAACCATACGGAAAAGGAAGAAATCAAAGAAAAATGACTTACTTGCAAAAATCTTGGAGAAAACTCTCTAAATTCACAATCATCTGAATCTCCATGTAACCAAAACTGGTATGGAATCTATAAGGAGTCATATTAGGTCATTTTGGGACTGAAATGTGGTAAAAAGACTGAAAATTGGGGTAGTTGTGAAAGAATAATTTTACCTTTTCAAATATGGTTTATTTGTGAACGATTTATGATGATCACCCTAATCCATGGGGGTGATGAGATCCAAATAGGCACAATAGAAAATGGGGGTGCGAATCAGATTTTTGGCTTCACGTGGGAGTTTTAATCACTTAAAGAATCAAACAATTAATAAATTATTAAATGAACAAAATTCATTTTGAAAACAGGAAATGGGCTTTCGGGCACACCCAGTTCCTTAAATAAAAACCCAAATCCACCATTATTATGGATTCCTAAATGGTTGAAATTGCAATGATGGTGTTAATGGTTCAGAGGATAACATTTAGGAATTGGAATGGGTGAAAAATATTAAAAAACGAAAACGTTATAAAACAAACAAAATTGGTTTTTAAATATGCAAATGTGCTCACGGTTTGGTCCAAATCAAGAAAACTCACCCTTTACTCAAAAAATATCTTGGGAAACCCCATAAACATTGAAAGAATGAATATTAATTTAAATATATATTTAAAATAAGTCATGGATGTGAGAATTCCCCCCACCATGAAAACATTGTTTCCCTTAAAAGACATAGTAATGCCGAATACAAAAACCAATCCAAACCAATAAACCAAGATTTATTTCTTTGCCAAGCTTCACCCCCAAAGGCCAAATCAAATCCAGTGATCAATCAAGGAAAATTTACTCTCACAACCAAAAAATAAAACACTTTTCTAAAATGATCAATCACATTAATACTTTATCCCAAAATAAAACTCCTCAAACACTATCCAAACAAGACTCGAGTAATTCACAAAAATGAACAACAACATCGAACAAGGTTACACTTACTGTACTTTAACTATACCATTGGGCGATCTCCAATCACAATGTTTACTCTAGGATAATTTTGGTAGCTAGATAGCTCTGAACGCGACTACCTACTTCCAAGACAAGACCATGGATAAATCTGAGTAATTAGTACGAGGGTACACAAATAGGCTCCTAACCATAAGAGACAACCGATATTTTTTTCCAAGACTGAATCAGGACACTAAGAGGGGGAAGCTCAATGGACACCCTAGAAAAAAGGGTATATTTCCATTCAAAATTTATGATGGAACGTACATGATAATAATAGTGGGTCTCCCCACTATAATAACCAACCATCGTAACCAACCAGCATGGTCCCAAACAGAAAGACCCAAAAATTTAAATTTTTGGGAAGGCTGTATGGTTAGTCTGCATGTCTTTCTAGAACACAATCACAACTAATCGTGCAAAAACCATTTACTCAGACTATGTAGATTAATTTAAATACATTCTCCAAACACTAAATGGAAACCATAGGGGGAGTGAATAACATTGGGTGATGAAATGGGTACAAGGCCCTCCACCAATATCCACCAAACTGTAACAAAAGAAGAAATATGATGACACCAGAGGTTTAAACTATTTTTATCTTTCATAATGAGGATGGGACATTGTACAAGGTTTTAAACTACCCTGTGATTTTTCTTGACAATGAGACATCTTCTCTCTGAGACCTATGGCTAGAGCATAAATGATTTAAGAATCATTGACCTCGCAGTTATGCTTTGGAAACCCCCTAAATTATAATTCTTCTTTCGATGCCACCAACAACAACACTGCATTCCACGATAAGATTTCCAAGACATAACACATTCCAAAATCACTTTACACTAACCCAATATTTCATAGAAACATGGTCTTAGATGATGCACACACATCACACCTTGTTTCTTCAGGTGAGAAACAATTGAACAAAATAACACATATACTCACCTTCCACTACAATGGAATGTTTTGATGTTTTTCCATGGGATGCATTCTCCCAACACAAGAGGGACTCTCATAGGATTGCATGACTTTCACCTTTACGGTCAATCGAGAACATGACATCACAATGCGTCACTGAACAGGAATGTGGCAATTGATATAAAAAATGCATGGAGAGGGACCTTATACAACATCCCAAAACAATACAAATTTCTAGAAAGTGGCCACAATATCCAATCACGAATAGATTTCCCACACTAGTAGTTTTACGTTAACTCCTTATTCAAGGATACTACAAAGGACTGAGAGAACCTCTTAGACACCATCCAGATACTCATCCATGTTAACAACCCTAGACTACATCCACCATCGGCAAATCAGGAAACTTAAAAATCTATGGTCTCATTCAATGATCCATGATCACTCTCCCGCTACAATAGGATAAACCAAAATAAGAAAGGAAAGGGTGTATAATTAATATATAAATCTCAAGAAATATATTACTTATATTGAAGAACTAGAGGGTCTTCAAATGGTGAAACAATCCAGGTTGCACTTCAGTTGTACACTAACCCTTAATGGGGCTTACCTTATCCAATTATTGAATCCATGGACCCAAAAAAGTTAGTCCATTGGTCAAGATATACCACAAACCGTATCAAAACACATGAATTTAACCACCATAAAGGCGTCCCAAGACATTTCTCAGAAGATACCACTAATCGTCCCTTCAACACAGCTTACCGACCAAACACAACCCCAAAACAAAGTTCAGACAGGAGGGGTTCTTGGAGTCAAACCATCCCACAACATCAACATTTTTAAAAACACATAATACAAACCATCCTAAACTAATCATAAATACAACACTTTTTTCCTTTAAAATCATATTTTTTAAAATAAATGGTCCAACGGTTAGTGTATCCACCAATGCTAACCCATAGGCCTCACACATGCAAGTTTCTGTGCCACACTGGGCAGCCTCCTCATATCCATCCCAGAACTCTTCAAACCATGCCATCAACTATCCATCATCCCATATAACCCAATTAATGTGTTTTATAATGTAAATGACAAAGGATAAAATAAAAAATCTTTCAAATTTTCAAAACCAAATCAGTCAACCCATACCTCATTTTTCTCAAAACCACTAACCAGGAAATCGAACCCAAATTACTGCTTACCTTGATTTGTAGAAAGGAACAATAATTTAAATGAAAACTCATATTCAGGTCATAAAAATTAATTTTAAAAATTCTAAATCCATTAAAACACCTTTAAACAGTTTATAAAACTCTATTGGAAACACTTTTTCCAAACCAACACTAACATAATTTTCTGCTTTCAAAGGAGGTGTAAACACACTATTTTCCATTTCAAAACAATTCTGAAAATTAAGTTCCACCATTTCACAATTAAAACCATTCCATATTTATTAGAAAATAATCTAAAAAAACATAAACTTCAGAAATCCATGTAATTTTTCTATTAAAACCTAACTTCCAAGATTTCAATACTAAAGGAAACAAAACAATAGAATGGAAAACTAGCTTCGGTGGGTGACTTGGAAAAATGGTTAGTGGATATACTCCAATCACTTCACCATCACAAATAGTGTTCTATGAAAATATCCCTGGATCCATATGGCTTGCCAGACCCTGCAAGCTCACTGAGACCATTAACCCAAATCTCTTTTCATTTCCACTAATCATCATCAAACCAAGAAAACCAAAGGACTCTGAAAAGACCCGACTTCCCGTAGCGACTTGAATCCCATCATGAGGTGTGGTGATCAGCCACACTACTCTGAACTAGAATGCCATGTACTGAAAATCCTAACTCCAAACTATCCCGACTGTTCCCCAAATAACGTGACCCAAAAAGAGAGAACTTTTTTCATACCATTTTTTCACGAACCGAATCTAGTCACCACCAAAACCATCACAACACCAAGCCAGTAACATTACCCGAAGGGTGTTACCAATCCCCATAGGCTGGCACAAGTTCTCGAGTATCACAAACATAAAATTGGGACTGATTTTCTCGAGTTTATACAAATAAAACAACAAATGAACCAAATAAATTGAATCTGGATTTTTCAAATCAAACAATCTTATACGAAAATTCAGAACTAAATTACATAGATTAAAAAAACACAAAAAGACTATAACAAAGGTATAAAACCAAAAGAAAATCTCCCAATAACCCTCATGGTATGAGGCACCTCCCTCTAGCCATCTCTACAAGACTTCACCACCAAGGACCTGCTAGAAACCCGAACCACTGGAAGTAGAAACTGTACCCAACCTGCGACAAAAAAAAGAAAAAAAATTATAATTACACCCAAGAGTGTAAACAGGGTTTGATCCAATTCCCAGTAGGATACCACCAATAATATATTTCATGCGATAAACATTTAAGATGAAAAACATCCATGCTTTCAAAAACATGTAATTTTTAGTTGTGATTTCTATAAGATGCAGCTTAAAATAATCAGGTTTCAAGTAGGAAAATTTAAAGAATCTACACTCTTAGAAGAAATTCCAAAGATACTAAATTTACCAGCCATATATACCATATGCCGATGGTATGTATAAACGATCTAATGAGCACAATCATTAGGAAATGACCCATAGGCACTAGCGTGTTGTGGGTCTCAGGTACCTTGTATCTCAGTGAAAGTAACCATCACTAATACCCGTTCTCGTGCAAGAGCCACTAGTAGGGAACATACCCATAAACTAGTGGTCCCCAATAATCATCATCATAGATTAGTTAGAGTTGCTGGATTCAATATTACTAAGTGAAACTGAGTCCAAACCCCATTGATTCACTAGCATACTAGTACACATCCACCGACCTAGATACCCGGGTTTTCCCTTGGTGCTCAAACAAGTTAAACTAGTAATGAAATATAATTTTCACTTGAAAATATCATTTCTTCATAAAAAATGGACCAAAAATCCCACATGTATACCACACAAGTAACAAAAGTCCACTTTTCATTCAAATTAATTTGAAATCCGACTCACACCAAAAAACCCCACAATACTTTTAACATTTCATTAAAAAATTCACAAATACATTAAATAATTTTATAAAACTATTAAAATATATTAAAAATCACATAAAATCGACTCACATGTTACATAATACCCTTTCTGTATCCATAATCCATTTTTCACATCACAATGACACATAACATCCCAAATCACTTTCACATATCCTACACAGTTTAGTATATCCTTCAACATTTTTTATAAAACATTTCCAAGATGGAACACATAACAAAATAGCCCCATTCACATTTAAAATGTACTATTTCAAAATATACACACTTCAAAATACTTTTCCAATATGGTTGAACCTCTTACAAAAATCATTAAATCATTCAAATCTTTCGTAAAACAATTCTAAAGAGTATACCATAAATTTTATCATAAAACCCATTTCAAAACCATATTTCATGGAAAAAATCATAGAAATATCAATTAAAAATAGAATTTTTATCCCCAAAAACATTTATTAAACTACCCAAAGTTTTATACAAATACCTCAAACAATACCACAAAATATCCACATGAAAAGAACATGTTTTCAAAATCACATTCAATAAGTGTGATAAGGTTTTACAACTTGAACCCATTAAAACGCCTCAATAAAACCTAATGGCACATCCAAAACCTACCCAAGAGTGTAAAAAGGGTTTGATCCAATTCCCAGTAGGATACAACCAATAATATATTTCATGCGATAAACATTTAAGATGAAAAACATCCATGTTTTCAAAAACATGTAATTTTTAGTTATGATTTCTATAAGATGCAGCTTAAAATAATCAGGTTTCAAGTAGGAAAATTTAAAGAATCTACACTCTTAGAATAAATTCCAAAGATACTGAATTTACCAGCCATATATACCATATGCCGATGGTATGTATAAACGATCTAATTAGCACAATCATTAGGAAATGACCCATAGGCACTAGCGTGTTGTGGGTCTCAAGTACCTTGTATCTCGGTGACAGTAACCATCACTAATACCCGTTCTCGTGCACGAGCCACTAGTAGGGAACATACCCATAAACTAGTGGTCCCCAATAATCATCATCATAGATTAGTTAGAGGTTTTGGATTCAATATTACTAAGTGAAACTGAGTCCAAACCCCATTGATTCACTAGCATACTAGTACACATCCACCGACCTAGATACCCGGGTTTTACCTTGGTGATCAAACAAGTTCAACTAGTAATGAAATATACTTTGCACTTAAAAATATCATTTCCTCATAAAAAATGGACAAAAAATCCCACATGTATACCACACAAGTAATAAAAGTCCACTTTTCATTCAAATTGATTTGAAATCTGACTCACACCAAAAAACCCCACAATACTTTTAACATTTCATTAAAACATTCACAAATCCATTAAATAATTTTATAAAACTATTAAAATATATTAAAACTCACATAAAATCGACTCACATGTTACATAATACCCTTTCTGTATCCATAATCCATTTTTTACATCACACTGACACATATCATCCCAAATCACTTTCACATCTCCTACACAGTTTAGTATATCCTTCAACATTTTTTATAAAACATTTCCAAGATGGAACACATAACAAAATAGCCCCATTCACATTTAAAATGTACCATTTCAAAATATACACAGTTCAAAGTAGTTTTCCAATATGGTATAACCTCTTACATAAATCATTAAATCATTGAAATCTTTCGTAAAACAATTCTAAGGAGTATACCATAAAGTTTCTCATAAAACCCATTTCAAAACCATATTTCATGGAACAAATCATAGAAATATCAATTAAAAATAGAATTTTTATCCCCAAAAACATTTATTACACTACCCCAAGTTTTATAAAAATACCTCAAACAATACCACAAAATATCCACATGAAAAGCACATGTTTTCAAAATCACATTCAAGAAGTGTGATAAGGTTTTACAACTTGAACCCATTAAAACGCCTCTTTAAAACCTAATGGCACATCCAAAACCTACCAAAGCATTATATTCCGCCCAAAAAATATTTAATAAACCAATTTCATATGTTATAAAACCCACCAAAACAATACCCCAAGGGTTACACATGGAATGACCTTCTGAAAGTGTCAAAACCCTCAAATATTGGGGCGAAAAATCAACTGCACCACCACTGCACCTCAAGGAAGTAAAATAGAAACCTAAAACCTCACAATTTCTCCCAAATGAAAGTAATTTAGAACCTAGGAATGAACCCTATCTTTTGTGCATTTTATAAATCATGAAAGAGTGAAATAAACTCTAAGGAAAGGGAAGAAATTAAAGAGATGATGACTTACTTTCAGAAATCATGGAGAAAACTCCCTAAATCCACAAACATCTGAATCTCCATGTAACCAAAAATAGTATGGAGGCTCTAAGGAGTCATATTATGCCATTTTTGGATAGAAATTAGGGGAAAATATTGAAAATTGAGTGATTTGTGAAAGAATCATTTTACCTATTCAAATCTTGTCCTTTTGAGAACGATTTAGGAAGATCGCTCTAATCCTCAGGGGAGATGAGCCCCAAATTGGAAAAATATATAATAGGGGTGATACATAGGTGTTCAGATTCACATGGGAGGTGTAATAACCTAAAAAAGAAAAAAATGAATATGTTATTAAATAAGAAAAATTATTTTTAAACAGTAAATGGGCTTCCGAGCAGGCCCAATCCCTTAAATAAAAAAACAAATCCACAATTATTATGGATTATTAAAGGGTAAAATTTTCAATTATGTTGTTAAAAGTTCTGGGGAGGCCATTTTGAAAATTTATTGGGTGAAAAATATTAAAAAAATTAAAATATTATAAAATAAACATAATTGGTTTTTAAATCTGGAAATGGACTCACGGTTTGGCCCATATCATGAAAACTCACCCTTTCCTCAAAAAACAGTTTGGGAAACCCCAAAAACAAAGCAATAATGGATATAAAATGAAATATAAATTTAAAATAATTCATGGATGTAACATTGTTTCATGAAAAAAATAAACATTTCTCATTGAAAAACTATTTTCAAAATATAAAACATTTAAAAAAATTATTTAAAAATCACATTTTAATTTTAAAATGGAAGTAATAAAACAATTATTGGTCTTGATGATGTGAATTTTTTTCTAGTCATATGATTTAAATATAATTCCTTTAATTTTTTTTGTAAAATAAATTTAATTTTTTTGGAATATGACTTGAATTTTAATTTCAAAACACTTTTATAAAAGTCAAAAAAGGGTACAAATGTCATCAATTAATCAATGGGATAATGTTAGAACATTTATGAGAAAATTTCACGAAATCATGGATATAGAAGAAAAATATTTTTCAACTGAGGAGATAAATAAATGTGATTTTTCTTTAATAATTTTTTTTGCTTTAATCCTTTAAGAAAAGAAAATGAATTTAAAAAATAATTTCTCTAGATGTAAAGATATGAGATGAAAATATATGAGTTTATTGAGATATAGATCAGAATATTTGATCATTGGAAGAAAAAAATAAACAATCCTGAAAAATATCACATTAATTGTGTAAACCATGAATTTTTTAAAATATAGTAATTCCTATTCATACTCTCAAGTCCTTCAACTATGATATACCCATAACATTAATTAATAATTTTTCAATAGTCTATCATGGTACATTTAAACATAATATTAATTATAAAAAAATACAACATAGAGTTTAAAGTTAGTTATAGTGAACTATGTTATAAAGTATATGTCTTTTAAACATTTACTCTTATGAAGAATTTCTTCTAGATTTAAAGAAAAAATTCCAACAATTAGAAAAACACATTAGCTTGATCGATCACAATGAGGTTATTTTTAGGCTCACCTACAATGATTTAATTGTTGTATTGAAAGGGGATATATCATATATAGGTTATTTCAATAGGTCCACTAGTCGGGGTAGTATAATGAAACAACATCTTGATTTTACCAAACATATTGGATTAGCTACTATGGATAAGTTTTATTTTTACATTAGTGACATCGTGAAAGAATGCCGATTTAGGCTGTTTTTTTAATAGTATTTTTCCTGATTTTTATATTCATGGGATGGTTGTGAAAAAAATATAAAAACATATTTTATATAAACCCTTCTTTGAGATTCTAATATTGAAGATAACAAAACAACTATAATTTTATGAAATTATTTCCACATTGGTTACATCTATTGGCTATTAAATTGGGATATTTCAATGGCAGTTGTGATGTACTTAGAAGATGAGATTTATAAGAATTATTTCATATTGTAAATTGAATAAGGTTTTTTTGATAATTTGTAAATTATTAGGGTGAATATAAAATTCTGATTATTAATTAAATAATTATTTATTGATATAATGATATATTATATTTTAAATGATCATATACCATGATAGTGATGATCAGTCATAGTTTATAAAGAAATGGGTTTTATGTTGAAGTGCGAAGATAATTTTGAATAGTAAATATGAATATATAAATGATATTCCAAATACATTTTTTTGAAGATTAAATATGTTAAAATCATTGGGAACAAGTGTTGGAATATGTAAGGTACACAAATTTTTTTTTTAAGATCTAGACCATTTTGTTAAAAATTTATGAAGAAGGTTCATAATGTTTATGCATGATACATCAAATATTTCTGGAGATATTTTTATATTGAATTTTTATTTTATTGTAAGTATTAAAATATTAAATTATGTCATTAACAATATTAAACATGAAATTATATACCTACATATCACTAATTTTTTTTTCAATATTTTTTTTAAAAAAAAAGGATGCACTTAGTTAGAGGAAAAACCGATCACATACGGTGAGGTCTGGAGGCTCGATATCATTCATAAAAGATGTTAACGGTCCAATGATAACCCCATGACTATGATGTTTCCAACATCCCTATTTTGACTTATATATATATACTAAAATCTATTTTAGTATTTTTTTTTAAATTTTTAAATTCTACATCACCATTATTAATAGGTTTATTATCATATAAATATGATAATTATATCATTGTAATATATTTTTTCAATGTATGATACTTTTTCTCAAAGTCGCATAAAAATACTAAAATTAGTTTCACATAACAATACATTAGAAACAAAAAATAAATCGTTAAATATGTTTTATATAGTATGATAAATAATTATCATTGAATTTTGATTATATCATATTTTAATTAATCTCAAAATGAATTTTTTTCTTAAAAATATATATATTCAACTACATAAATAATACATTTTAAATATTAAATAAAATGTTTTTTGATATAATAAAATTATGTAATTTTAAAGAAAATCCTCTTATCAATTTTGTAGAATTATCATAGAATCCTAATAAAATAATAATAATTAAATATTTAGAGTAAAATGGTTGTTGAATTAAAAATGAAATCATATAGTATATGGTTTATGACATTAAAAAAGATCCCAAGAGTGTGTTAAAAATTTAAAAAACACTTCATTATAAAAAGAATAAAATGAAATATTAGTTTTATAAGTTTTTTAAAAAGATAAATATCAAGGACCTAAAAATTATAAGATACATACAATTATAAATTATATGTCTCATAAAAAAGAAAAGGTTATAATTCATATCAAACAATTTCTTTATGTGATATATGGTTTCATTTTTAAGTCAAAAAAATTTAAGAATTACAATATTATAAAAACATAGTAAATTTTTCAATTAAATATATGAAAATTATCAAATGGGGGTTTTTGTATTTTTTAGAAAAAGTTTTTTAGGAGAATATTGTAAAATATAGTTTTTATAAATACAATCAATTATATCACATAATCATGGTATAAGAATGATTTTTTAAAACCCTTCTCTGGAAATGAATATTTATAAACGAATAAAATAAAACATATAAAAATATTGTTTCTATTTACAAATCTATTTGAATCATTTTTTGAAGATATGTGGTAATTTATTCCCAAAAAAGAAAATTTTTTAATCCTTTTCTCTAATGATTTAATTATAGGGTTATAAATATGTTTTACTTTTTTTAAAGGAATATAACAATCAATTGATTATTACTAATAAAATAGGATTCATGATGGTAAATCATATATTTCTTTTATTGTTTTGAAAATATTATTATACATAAAAAATGAAAATAAAATATTTTGTTTCTTTATATTTAATTTTATATTATACCACCACTAGAAATTGATTTTGGTAAATTAGAATCTAAATTTGGAATAATCATATTCATATTAGGAAATATGTTAATTTTCATTGTTACCTATAAAATTATGTTAACACAGTAAAAGATCTTCATCTTTTTATGTGTTATATGAGTTATAAAGGGTGTTAAATAAGCATATTATGACACAGTTATCACTATAACATGTCCCAATTTTATAATATGGATCATTTTAGAATCTCCCACTCCTTACATTTTAAAATTTTTTATTTTAGTTTTATATTAACATAAAATTAATTAATTTTATAATTATTTTCAAGAATTCTACTCCCCTAAAATATAAAATAATCCTTTACACCCTCATATATCTATAGTCATTTGCTCCATATCTCAACCAAACTCTACAAAAATATCTTCTTAATACCCTTATTCATATTCTATATAATTTTTTCCATAGTAAATTATAATCATAAAGTGGATTAATGATATATATATAAAGGTGGATATTGATGGAAAATTTTATCATTGTAGTTGTAACAAACTAAACATTTAGACACATTAAATTATAAGAATTATAGTAAAAATTTTGTCCTGAGGTGGTCGTATTGGAATTTTTATGACAATTATGGTTGTATTAGAAAATATTGCTGACAGAGGTTCTATGGCATGGAGATGATGTTTTTTCATCATCGCAGCCACTATAGTGTGGCGAGACTAGTTGTGGCGTAACAAATCATATGAGATGTTTTTGTTGTACTGTTATTTTGGGGTGTAGATGTGTTGTAGAGACATGGATGTGTCTTAGACATTCTCAGTATTTTATTGATGTAGTATGGAGACCTCGACTATGGTTTAGTGGTTTTGGTGTAAATTGTAAATAATTGTTATAATTTTTGCAATTTTGTGTTGCAAAGATATGTTGATGTGTAACCCCCTTCATGGTTTTGTGGATTTGATACATGGTGGTCATGGTTACACGGTGGCCTCCTCCACCTTTTATAGTATATAAAATACAAATATAGTGGTTTTTTAGTGATATTAGTGGATCATAATGGTTTTGGCATGGTGGGGGGTGTTGAACCCTGAACACTTTTGGGGTTTCAGTAAGCTACGTCATATATGGTTATGAAGATCATGGTTCTATATTCTTTAGAATGGGTATAAATTACAAGTTCCCCTCGAACAAAAATATTTAATTAGTATTTTAATTTTTTTATTAGAATGCCCAATTGTATCCTAATGATATATTCAATCTATTATTTCATTCATTTCATTCCCTTTTATTAAGGATCGATCGCCAATGGTTTTTGGAAAGTCTCCCATTTATTATCTACTAGTTTTCCATTTTTATTCATCTTGGAAATATGAATATGAAGGAACGAACTATTTTTTTATGGTTTTGGAAGGAAAATTATTGTTTGATGTCTTCTAGGATGTTATAGTATCTCTACCTCATTGTTATTTTTTTGGTTTCCATCCTCTTGGTTCAACCTTAAACCGCAAATCAGAAAGCTCTGTTAGATATAGTAGATCCATCATCTCTCATTTTTGTATTATGTGGGAGGGTATTTACTCTTATTTTTCTACGGTAAGACGGTTTTGACCAGCATAAAAAAGATAATGACTTGGTTAACTAAAATTTATGGGAAATGGAATGATTCACATGTTTTAATATCGATTTGATGTTCTGATACTTATATTATTCTTGCTTGATGTACCACTAATAAACTTATTTGTAAAGATGTTTTTCTTCTAATTTGATATGTGTTGTGAGTCCCAATATGTTTTATTTTTTTAAAACCACCTTTAATTAATGGATAATATCTTGTAATAATTTAATTAATCAGTTTCCCCGAGAAATATTTATTCTGTGATAATGGATATAAAATAAATAAGTGGAATTAATGAAAATCCACTAAAAATCAAAAAAAAGTTATGTGATGTTGTGATAAGTGTTTCTGTATGTGAATATGTGTGATTTGCGGTTGTGGTGCATAAGATTTATGCTTATAGGTCTGGATTTTTTGTGGGGTGTGATGTACAGTTCTCATCCGCGTGGTTATGTGATGAGATAATGAAGTGGCATATCGAAAATGGTTGTGATGTGGTCAGTGGCTATGGATATGAACTACTGGTGATGTACCAAATTGTTGGATTGGGATGTTGGTATATTTGGATTGTTTTTTTGTTGTGGGTTTCTAAAAAATATCATGTAGTGTGGGATTGAAATTATGACTCACAAACTGAAATGAAATATGCTAGTTTGGTTAGTTTGATAGATATATTTTTTTTAGTGAATTAATGTTGATGTTTGGTTTAAAATGTGTAATTGATTTTGTGATGTTACTATATGAATCAATGAAATAAATGGGAAAATTAATGGGGTGTAAATAAAGAAATTATATGTCCATTTAAATTAAAATTTGTTATTAATGGAAATATAGAAATCAGTTTGGATTATAATGATAATTTGAAATGTACCTTCTTGATTATTTATTTTTTGAGTGGTGTTGTACATTTTTGGAATTGTAGAAAAAGTTTGAATATCAAGTTTTAGTTATTTATTTATTTGATCATGCATATTTGGTTTTTATTATACATTTATATATATATATATTCCTTGTATATTCAATGATATTTTCTATATAAACCTCAACAATGTCATGGACCTTGTGATGATAACAAAATGGGTTGGTATGTTTTCCTCACATACCACTATTAAGGAAGTATGGAAGAACAATAAATCTTCCCCACAGACTCTTCTAGGTGATGATGAAATAAATCCAATTTGATGGATTGAAGTCAAAATTGAATTGTTGAAGAATTATTTAATTTGGTGTGATGGAACTGGTGTCTTCAAGTGATATGTGATTGATGAGATGATGAGATGTCTTATGGTGGGGGTCTTGAATGTTATCAGAAGGGTAAATATTTTTTTTCTTAAGGTCACTGATACCCTACATCATTATATATGAGAAGAGATGACATGTGTTTTAATAGGTGTAAGGCCTCAACCATAGTTACTATGAGTAGGTACATTATTACAGGACATTGGAATGATCACTAGAGATCATGTCTATAAAGACCGATTATTTTTGTAGCCTTGGAAGTACTAGATACATATATAAGTTTTACATTACATTATTTAGAAAATCATAGTGTCTCCATTGAACACACTAATATCCAGTAGTCTATCCTTGTAGGTCAATAATAATATATATCTGCACATCCCGAGAAAAATAAAACATAAGAAATGGGTGATCTCAGATGCTAAGTAAGGTAAAAAATATAATTGAAACTTTCATTAATAAGCATAAATATTGAAGGTGATATAAAATATGAAAACAGAATCCTTATAATATTAATTTTCTGCGTAATATGGAAAAGATAAATCAAATAATTCCATTTACTTATTCACAAGGATATTCTACTAGTTGAACAATCACATGTAATATCAATAGTTAATATCATTATGATGGAATGCTTAATGTCGGACATCATAAACACATAGTAAAGGCCTCATTCCAAGACTACAAATAATATTTTTTCAAGGCCTTATGCCAAGACACTAGTTTGTCTCATGAGACCTACCAATTCATCGAGTAGGTATAACGGGCACCACGAGTCACTTACTAATTCTAATTCATTCCTCACATGAAAAGGTTGAAACATAACATAAACATTCTTATTAAAACTAGAATATGAAAGGTTAATACATTAACCATAAACCATTAGTGGTATAAAAATAACACATCAACATTAAAACATATTCTAAAACCTTCAATACAATATGGAAGATTTTATCATAATAAATCAACTTCAAACAACTGTAAAATCCATCAAAAGATGTTGACGTTGATGAAATCAAAACAATTTGAGAGAATTATCTCATTATATTTTGAAATCATTTAAAAGTAACATAAATATAAAAGAAAATATTTATTGTGATAATATTCTTATATGATTTTTATATATTCTTTGATGATGTTATAATGGTTGAAAATAGCCTCATCAGTGGTATACATTAAAAACATTCTTTCCTTAATTTTTTAAAAAGGTCATAAAGTACCTTGTTTGGAAAATGATGGAAAGATTTATTATAAAAAAAATTAAAAAAATTTAAACAAGGGTAAAAATGACTTTAGAAAATATTCTAGGAAATTGTAAAAATGTTTTTAAATACATTTTTAAGAATCACGGATATGGATGACAAAGAGGTCCAAGTAGATACGTACGTATAAACAACCACAGATAAATAAAGAGATTGTAAAATTATCCCTTACCTTGTAATTTTCCTTGTTCGAGGGTATGTTATCCTCTTGTATAACAATATAATAATTGTTATTAAATTATACAAGTACTATATAAAAAAATATTACATTATATATGATCATATAATATTGTTTGTTAATAATATTTCAGTAGTATCACTGTTTCAGGTGTGAACTAATTCGTTTTACATTGTATGTTTTCCAACATAAGAAATTTTTTTATGGATAGAATGTATTATATTTATATCCATAAGGATATTAAGTTCTTAAAAATTATTTTTATTCATTAAATGAAAATTATTGAAGGATGGTTCTGAAGGGGAGTGAATGTCATCATGTTCGTGGAGATGGTAATCAGTACATACGACCGAGTGACAAAACCAATATATGGATAGTGAAATCATATGTAATTGGATATTATATCATATATACAGAATAATTAACATGTTTTATTTTGTTATTTACATTAATTATACTCATTATTATTCCTGTTCAAATAATGAAGTGTTGATTAACAAACTACACCACGACGTGGAGTCAGTAAGCCATACATACGCATGTATAATGACATTTCCATTAATATGATGGATATGATAATGAATATGGTATCTCTGTTATTATAATAACAAAAAAATTATGTATAAGGTATTTTAGTAATTATTTTAGTATGAATCAACCATGAAAGAGGAAGTGGAATTAAAAAATAACTTTGAAAGTGTTGATGAAATTATTACATCTTCTTCGAGTACATCCTTTTGATTTGATCAAAAGGGCTTCATAGGTCGGATGTATGAACAAAGTAAGGACTCTAGGTTTATGTGAGGGTAGTTTAAAATATATTTGAGTAGGGTTTGGTCGTGTCAAATAGTATAGGAGGTGTGATTTTCAGAGAAGGGGAAGTACCCTTTTATAAGAGAGGTGAGGGTCAACTTATGAAAAACATGAAATATTAATTTATTGTAGAATTTTTTTTTCAATGGCTCAAAATGGGATTCTATAGGGGCTAAGGTCAGTATGGGTCCAAATAATCTAAAAAATAGGTTTTAGACAAGTTTAGTTTAGAATATTGACCTTATTTTTTATATTTTACTCTTAGTTATGTAGTTTAACTTTTACAATGTCTTCCTGTATTTTTATATTACATGGTTCATAAAATTATTATAAAATTCCCAGAGAACCCCTTGTGGTTCAATAAAGGAATATATATCATTATATATGTCATTTTTACTATTCGTAGATTTTTATGAATATTATATCAATTAATTAAATAGTATTTGTTTTAAAAACTCATTTTTTCCATTTTGACAAAATTTAGTTTTTAGATTATGTGAAAGTAAAAAACGTGATTAATTCAAAAAAATAATTAAGTCAATAATAACATGTCATATTAAATTATAGAATTAGTGTAATGCATCAAAATTCTCAATTTACATTTATTTTTATATTTATAATATTAATTATTTAAATATTTCATTAATATGTTAATTACTCCATCATTATTTTTTCATAAATAAATTTATGTATTTAATGTCTGAAAATTATAAATAAAATACCATTATTTAGGAAATCTTTTAATCATTCTAATGAATATTTATAGTCAACTTTATCTTATATATAACACTATATTTAAAATGTTTTAGTTGTCAAAATTTGAATTCAAGACTTTTTACTCTTATTTAAATAAAATAATAATAAATGTCATATTCTAATCCATGTGGATAAAAAAGGATCATTTAATATTCATAAGGTTTATTTTGTTTGAAAAAAACTTATCCAGTAGAATTAAGACATGTGTTAGGGAAAATATAATACCATGTTAACCTTAAATTAAAATATTTACTTTTAACCATGGTAAATAATATTAAAAAGGTACTATTCAAAACAAATAAATTTCATCTTATTAAACCAAATTTTACATTCTGATTTCAATAGTGTCCCTCGAATTTTTTAAATTCCATTTATAGAAGTGGTAAAATTAAATTTAATGCATATTTGTAAATGTGCCTAGAAGGCGGTTAAAAGGCGTTAAGATGTTAAATAAAATTTTAGACATCTAATATTATTATAAAATGTTTCCAATGAATTACATTGAACTAGTATTGGTACTGTGAATATATTTGTTGATTAAAATACATCTAAATAATAATTATAATTATTTAAATAAAATTCGTTTTTAAACAATAACGTAGTTTTTTCCACTATGCATCAAAAATTGAATGTTTTCAGAAAAATAACACAAAATTCATCCTAAGCTAATTTTGATATTTCAAATCCAAAAATGAAATCTATTTTGAGTAATAAAATTTATAAAATTTCAAAATGATGGTATTACTATTCATAAAGGCTAGTTTAATTGGTCGTCGTGTGCTAGAACTCAATGTTGCGTACACCGCAAGCTATAGTATTATTCAAAGAGAAGCATACTATGGAAGCTTGGGGTATCACATTATTACCTCCTTCCAATAATATCATCCTCAAAATTTATGGAATATTACTACATAAAAATATATGGGTTTTTCATCATCAAAAGATCCTCTGGTTCCCTTATTTCGTATTCCATATTATAGTTTATCCATAAAACATTTACCAGACAAGTCATCTGGTTCCTCAACACTTATTCTATGGTATCAAGAATCCATATAGGCACATCATAATATGACAGATCAAGTTACTATTCTATTTCATCATATGTGAGTAAATGTGTTGGGTCTGGCATGTATTTTCTCAATAGTGATATGTGGATCACATCATGAACTTTGGAAAGACTTGGAAGAATTTCCAAATGGTAAGCTACAACTCAAAATCATTCTAGAATTTCGAAACGTCCAATGCACATGGGTCTTAATTTTCCCTTCCTACAGAATCATATAACACCATTCCATGGAGATATGTTAAAAAACATGATCCCTAACATGAAATTCCAAATTATTCCTTCAGTTATCGTTATAGCTCATTTTCCTAATTTGAGCTGCTTCGATGTGGGTTTGGATTATCATTACCTTTTCCATTGTTTCTTCAACATGTTTTGGGAATATGAGTTTTTTTCACCAACATCATCCCAACATGTTGGTGTGAGATATTTATTCCTATATAATGCTTCATATGGTGTCATCAGAATACTTGAATAGAATATATTTTTATAGGAAAAATCTACTAGAGTTAAATTATGATCCCACAAAACATGAAAGTAAAGTGAGAAAGATCTCAACATGTATTCTAAGGCTTGAATAGTCTGTTCTGATTGTCAATAAGTTTGACGGTTGTAGGCAGAGCTCAAACGATGTTCAGTATCCAGGGCCTCATGAAAACTTTTCTAGAATCTTGACGTAAAACATGGATCACAATCAGAAACAATCTATAGGGGTATTCCATGAAGTCTTACAACTTAATTTATATATATTCTTAGAAAACATTCAAGTGGTAAATCTTCTCTTATAGAATGAAAATGTGTTGACATGGTAAAATGATTAATTATGACCTATATTGTATCATTTTATCTGGGAGTCATTGGTATCCCCATTACAAATTCCATTGTAATATCATCCTATTGCAACTCAGTAATGGGAAGAGGTTTCATGAATCTTCCAGGATGTTGTCTTCCAGCCTTCACCTGTTGACAAACCATACATCTTGACACATAAAATTCAATCTCTTTCTTCAGGTTGTCCCGCCAAGAGAGTTGCTTCAAATATCTATACTTTTTATTGCTAAAAAGGTGTATAGATAAATTGGAGCTATGATCATCATCCAAAAAATCCCTTTTTAGATCAGGTATGGATGCAACACAATGTCTTTCCAAAATTTCAAAATCTCATCTTGATATACGATGTGATTCAATCTCCCATCATTCACCGCATTAATTTTAATTTGAAACTTTTCATCACCAGTTTGAGAATTATTTATCCTTTCTAGTAAAGATGATTTGGCATCCATCTGAAAAAGTATTGATGTTTCACCATACTTGATCATTTCCATATCGATATTTACTTGATCTAAGAACATAGGATCACTTTTAACACTCATCTTGCTCAAAAATATATGATCTTTTCTTCTAAAATAATTTTACACCTTATTTTCTATCCCCAAGTTTTAGTGTATTGTACTATAATAATCATTGAGTAGTTCAAGCCATCATCTTTGCCTCATATTGAATTCATTCTGTGAGAAAATATTATTCAAACTCTTGTAATCATTATATATGTCACATTTTTACCATAGAGATAGTGTCTCCATATCTTTAAAAAATTATTACAGCTACTAACTCAAGATCATTAGTGTTATTGTTTGGTTAATAAATTTTTAGTTGTCATGAAACATAGTCAATAACTCTAACATTCAGCATTAGGAAACAACCAAGTCCTTTCATTGAAGCATCACTATAAATAAAAAACACATCATTACCCGACGGTTGAGTCAGAATAAGATCAATGAGTAATATTTTATTCAATTCATCAAAACATTCTTTACACTCATCTATACAAACAAATTTAACCCCTTTACATGTGATCTTAGTTAATGGGTTATCCAATTGGGAAAATTTTTGAGCAAAATGACGGTAATAACCTGCAAAACCAATAAAATAGTTTACCTCAGTTATACTCATATATGATTTCTATTATTGTATAGCTCCTATCTTTGAAGGATCGACAGAGAATCCATCCATAGAGACAATATGTCCAGGAAAAATGTTTCCTTAATCCTGAATTCACACTTTCTAAACTTCCCATATAATTCATTTCTTCGGAGGGTTATTATAATTGTACACTAGTGATTTTCATGACCATTGTATATTTTTGAGTATTTTAAGATATCATCAATAAATAACTCTACAAATTCATCATGATATTCCTTGAAAAATATATTCATTAGATCCATGAGAACAAATAGTGTATTAGACATTCCAAAAGGCATTACTGAAAACTCGTAATGCTTGTACCTAGTTCAAAATGTTGTTTTCAGAATGTCTTCCTTCTTCACACACAATTGATGATATCTAGATGAAAGGTCAATATTTGAAAAATCATGAGCTCCAAGAAGTTGATCTAATAAATCACAATTTTGAGGTAGGGGATACATTTTCCTTAAATTTATAACATTGATCTCTATATTTTCAATTCATAACATTAAAGATCCATACTTTTTTAACAAAAAGAAATGGGATCCCCATGGAAAAACACTGGAAAAAATAAATCCTTTATTACTAATTCCTCTATTTGTTTCTTTTGTTCAACAAATTCCAAAGTGGCTATTCTATAAGGGGACATTGATATAGGCCTTGAACAAGGAATTAAATCAATGAAAAACAAAATTTCACATTCTGGCGGATTCCATGTAAATCCTCTATAAACCCTTTAACACATTCTTGCACAATAGGCACATCATCTATTTGAACAATAATTTCCTCACAAATATTCATTTCCCTCTCTTCCTTGGTAGTAATTTTCATTAGTAGAGCCCTTGGTGGTGGATTTATATGAGATTTAGATGATGATGATTCTTCTAAAAAGATAAGTAATTCTTTATCATTATCAAAATTTGTAACCTCATTATTATTACAATAAATTTTCACATCATTTTCTGAAATACAACCCATATTGAGTATTATATCAAATTCAATCATGGGTATGACGATGAGATCAAGAGAGAAGAACATTTATATTCCCTAATGGGAACTGATTCACAAAACATTATAACAATGATACTTACCTTATGAGTTTGACTCAAAACTCCCTTTTTAAATCAAATTGGAAACATCTATTTTTTAGAAAACTAGGATGATATGAAACAATGTGATGATCCATAATCAAATAAATCATTGGTTAAATTTAAGGAAACCATTAAATTACCTTCTACCATGTCATTCAGAGCTCCAACCTCAGCAGTAGTGATCACATAATCTTGGCCTTTCTCCCTTGGACTTTTTTGAGGTGTATTTCCTTAGCTCTTAGGATATTCATATTCATAATTCCCCATTTCTATACAATTAGAGCATTCGACATTAACTACCACTTTCTTTCCCTTACAATCCCAGCAATGTTGTCCTTTTTCACCACACTTGTAATATACTTCCATTAACTTTAGGGATGTATTGGGTGTGTTTATTCCCAGATTTAATATAGGATGAAACTTATACAATTCATTTCTTCCCTTTATTTTCATTTCATGAGTTCTCAACATATATATACATCTCTTTCTTTTCTTTAAAGTCTTAAAACATAGAGAATTACTTTTTTGTATTGATAGCACAAGAGACAATATATTCGTATAATAAAAAGGATTGTGAGACTAATGATCAATGGAGAAATGTTTTTACCCCATTCAAAAATCAATCAATATTACTCCTTAGCTAACTTATATAATATTCTTCATTCCTTTCTATCCTTGTAATGTTTACCTCATTAATTATGAAAATATCATCTTTCTTTTTCCACAGACTCAGAAATTTCCATTCCATATCTGTACCATGGTCACAAGGAAAGTATTTTTCCAAAAAAAATCTCATTAAACTCCCTAAATTACATATTTTATACTTAATCATCTTCCTTTTTGTTTTGTATTAATAACCACCATTAATTTGAATATATCATGAGGCGATAAACAACCAGGACAACTTTTTCCTATTTTCTACTTCCCAAATCATGATATATTTTCTCTATGAAACTTGTCCATTTCTCATCTAAAAATGTATTTGTAGTCCAATTGAATGATGGAGGTTGTTACCATGTGATGTGGTCTTACATTTATCCTCCGTGTTTTGGATCAAGGTGCTCTATACAGTTAGGGTAATTATTCATAACCTATGTTAGTAGTCTCAATATGGTTATAAGTTTTTTCATCCCCGATTTCATCACCAGATACACTATAATTATATTGAGTCAGAGTAAAATCTCTAAATGGATTACAAGAATTGATATGGGTTTCATTCCATCCACTAGGTGCCAATTCTAAACAATGGAACACACCTGATTTGTTTGTGAATCACAACACATAATTCAAAACTATTAAAATACATATCATAAATTGCACAGTTTATTCATATAATCTAAAATCATAAAAACATGTTTTCATTGAGAATGTATTTACTCATAAATCCTTTATAATGGTTTGTAATGAAAATGTGAATTATCATAAGCATATTCCCTCAGAATGTCATAATAAAGAGGGGATCATGGCCTGTTGTCGGGTACTATGATACCACAAGTCATGCTCGAAACTCCATGTTAGTGTTTTCACTCATAGGTACATCTGTTCCTGAGACGCCTCCAACTACTCATATCAAAATAGGTATGCATTAAATGGAATATACACAAAATATCTACATTAAAAAAATTCATGGATGTTATTCTATTCTAATACTACAAGTATATCTTAGGGTATTGATCTCTAATCAGATAATTGCTACATCTATAATCCAATGATTCTATTAAACATTCGCTCAAATAAACAATAACACCCCAACCTTAGTTACGCAATGTCGTTGCATTATTATATAACATTGGCATGATCGTAGGAGATCAATTCTTGAAAGTCCAATTACTTTTCTTATTTGTTATTCAAACATGTGATAAAATCACTTTAATAATTCATTATAAAATTTTATAAAAACTCATCAAAATAATTTTATTGAAAATATAGAAATGGGGAATAAATTCTTAGAAAAAATACAACCGAATAAGCTTTCAAAAATATAGTCTGTTACACACATGTTGATTATTTTTCAAAACTAAGATAAAATGTAATATAAACATGAAAAATAGATAAATAACCATATGATAAGAAATTATATGCGGTATCATAGGTTATGTAAACAATTTTATTAGATATATATGATTTTTATACAAAAATATCAAATACTTTTAGATGAATATTCAACACATTTCACAAATACATCCCCACAAGATGTAAGGGTTTATTTACTTTGGAGACTGGTAATAAAAGAAACATTTTTAGTGAAAATTATTCAAAACCACCCATAAATATCTTCCTTTTCTGTACTATTCATAAACATACCCTACATTAAACCATTCCACATAACATAGGGAAAATAAATATATGAAACATAGATCATAGATGACCAGTAAGGGTTAACTTGAGAAATACGTAAACATAACATGAGTATTAGGTTTATGATAACATGAGAATAACATATGTAAACCAATACATATATATAAAATATCATACTCATGAGTCCTAGAATAATGATTCCTAGTTCAAAATACACGAATTATAAATAAATTAAATAAAAAGTCCCCTAAGAGCATAAAAATGATATAATATGTGGAATTTTGGCACACACATAATCATTGAAAATATAGCACACAGTATTCATGGATCATTTCCATATAAACAATAGTTGAATGGGATCACTGGAAAACCCATCATAGTATTCATGGCTTATAGCCAATACTATACTAGTGGAAAACTCCCTTACTAAATTGGGTTATCCCTCCATTCATGTTTTATTTATCTAATGACTTGTGAAACATCAAACAATGTATTTCAATAGTATATATGTGCATTCCATTCCATTCTTAATACAATTGTGTTCTACAATGTCAAAAAAAATTATTTTTCTTGAACCTATAATAATAAATAATATTTATAAAACATTAATCATATGATAATCCGTGAAAAGAAATGGGTTTAAAAAAACATTTCATCATAGCATTACCATTGGACGAAAAACCAGTTTCAAAAAATTATATTCATCATAAATAAAAACAATACATGTAAATAATAAAGAAGGTATCACTGGATCATATTCTCCATAAAGAATAAATTAGATCAATGGATATAATATTATATATAATATGAATTTAAATGATTTATTAGAACATTTCATGAGGAAAATAGAATCTATATATTAAAAATAACATTTTTAGACCGGGAATGTTTAAAAATATCAATTCATTCTAAAATAAATTGTAAACAAATAAAGGAATTCTAAAAGAACAATTAGAATATTTCATGTGTAAAATAAACATTACTCATTGAAAAACTACTTTCATAATATAAAACAGATAAAATATTATTTGGAAATAACGTTTGAATTTTATAATGGATGCATTAAAACATTTGGTAGTCATGAAGCTGCAAAAATATTTTCCTGCTATATGCTTTAAAAATTATCTAATATTATTGGAAAAAGTAAATTTTAAATTTTTTTGGTAAATTATATGAATTTTCATTTCAAAACTCTTTTTTAAAAGTAAAAAATGGGTACATATGACATTATTAAATCAATTGAATAATGTACAAACAATTATGAGACAATATCTAGAAAACATGGGTATATATGAAAAAAAATCAACTGAGAAGAAATGTAAATGTGACTTTTCTTCAATACATTATTTTTGTCTATTTAATTTTTTATGGGAGGAAAATTATTATTATAAATAGTTTATCTTGGAATAAACATATGAGATGAAAATATATGATATTATTGAGATATAGATAATAATACATGATCATTAGAAGAAAAAATTAATCATTCTTGATAGATATCACATTAAAATGTTATTAAGGCATTATTTAAAATCTAGTTATTCCAATTAGTAATCTCCAATCCTTTATATAAGATATATCTTTCAGATTAATTAATAATATTTCAATAGTATATAGTTTTTCTTTTAAACTATATATTCTCTATACAAAAATATAACATAGAGTTCATTGTTATTTATAGTGAACATTGTTATAAAATATATGTCTTTTAAACATTTACTCTTTTGAAGAAATTCTACCAGATTTGAAGAAAAAAAATTCCAATAATAAAAAAAATGCATCAGCTAGATCCATATCCATGTGGTTATGTCTAGGCTCACCTATATTGATTTAATGATTGTAATGAAAAAGGATATATCATATACATGTTATTTCAATAGATCCACTATTCATGGTAGTATAATGAATCAAAGGCTTGATTTTACCAAACATATTTGACTAGCTAATATGGATAACATTTGTTTTTAAATGTGTTATATCATGGAAACCCCATTTAGGTTGTGTTTTTTGAAGGTATTGTTCATGATTTTAATATTCATGGGATTTTTGTGACAAAAAACAATAAAAAACATCTTCAATATATCCCCATATTTCAGTCACTAATATTGAAGATAACAATGCAACTGTGATTTTAGGAAATGATTTCCACATTGGATTCATCTATTGTGTTTTAAATTAGGAGTTTTCAATGCCAGTTTTGATGTACTTAAATGGTGATATTTATACAAAATATTTCATATTGAAAATAGAATAAGGTTTGTTGCTAATTTGTAAATTATTAGGTTGAATATAAATTTATGATTATTAATTAGAAATTTTTTTATTGATATAATGATATATTATATTTTCAATGATCTTATACCATGATAGTGATGATCAGTTATATTTCCTGAATAAATGGGTTTTATATCTAAGAGATGAGATGATTTGGAATAGTAAATATGAATATATAAACGATATTACCAATACATTGTTTTGTAGATTAAATATAGTAAACATTATTGTGAATAAGTGGTGGAGTTTTAAAGGTATGAAAAAAGAATTTTTTTGATCTAGAACATTTTTTAATATTTAGGAAGAAGGTTCATAATGTTAATGCATGTAACATCCCATATTTCCTAATATATATATATATATATATTATTTTATTTTAAATATTAAAATGTTAAATTTTTCCATTAACAATATTAAACATGAAATTATATACCTACATACCACTAAATGATTGTCAATAATTAATTTTCTTAAAAATGATACACTTTGTTAGAGAGAAAACCTATCACTTACGGTTTGGCCAGGAGGGTTGATATCATGGATAAAGGATGTTATGGTTTCAATTCCAACCATATGCCTATGGTGTCCACAACATCCATATTCAAACATATATATATATACTGAAATCTATTTTAGTATTTTTTTAATTACATAATTTATACATCCCCATAATTAGTATTTTTATTATCATATTTTTTAAAAAGGTTGGGGATGAAGCATCAATTTATTATTTAATGCAAAGACCTCTTTAGACTGGGTAGTGGGTGACCCATTACATAGCCTGAAGGCCCAAGTCTATGTTAAAAATTTAAATATAACTTCATTATAAAAATAATAAAATGATATTTCAATTTTATAAATCTTTTAAAAAATTATATATCAACAATATAAAAATTATAAGATAAGTAAAATTATAAATTATATGTCTCATATAATAGAATTTATTATAATTAATATCAAATAATTTCTCTATGTGATATATATTGTTTCATTGTTATGTCAAATTAAACAATTTAATAATTTAAATATTATAAAAATAGTGTTAATTGTTCAAATAAATATTGCAATATTATATAATGGGGGGGTGTTTGTATTTTTTTAGAAGAAATTATTTTTAGGTGAATACTGTAAAATATAGTTTTTAGAAATACAATCAATTATATAAGATCGTCATGGTATACGAATGATATTCTAAAACCCTTCTTTATAAATGATTATGTTTAAATTAATGAATTAAAATATATAAAAATATTGTTTCAATTTAAATTCTATGTGAATCATTTTTAAAACATATGTGCTATTTTTTCCAATAAAAGAAATTTTTTTAATCCTTTTCTCTAACGATGTAATTATAGGGTTAACATTTTATTTTAATTTTTTTAAAAGAGTATAACACTCTATAGATTATTACTGATCAAAAAGGATTCATGATGGTAAATTATATATACATTTTATTAGTATGAGATTATTTTTATTCATAAAAAATGAAAAAAAATTACTTTGTGTCTTTATATTTAATTGAAATTACAACACTACTAGAATCTGATTTTGGTAAAGTAGAATCTATATTTGGAGTATTCATATTCATATTATAAAATATGTTCATTTCCATTTTTACCTATAAAATTATGTAAACATAGTAAAAGTTCTTAACCATTGTAAGTGTTATATGAGTTATAAGGGGGTTAACTAAAGATATTATGACAAAATTATCACAAAAAGATGTCCCAAATTGATAAGATGGATTGTTTTCGAAACACCCACTATTTATATGTTAAAATTTTATATTTGGTTCCATATTAACATAAAAATTAATAAATTTTATAATTATTTTCATGAATTTCACCCCCCAAGAATATAAAATTATCCGCCCCACCCTCACATATCTATACACATTTAGAACCTTATGTCAAATGAACTCTACAAAAATATCTTATTAATAACCTTATACATATTCTATATGATTTTTTCGCAGTATAATATCACCATAAAATGATTAATGAGATTTATAAAGGCCAATATTAATGGATAATGTTATCATTACATTTGTGACAACCTAAAAATTTGGAAACATTACATTATGGGATCTATAGTAACAATGTTTTCCTGAGGTGGGTGTATAGAAATTTTGAGGGAAATTATGTTTGTTGATAGAAAATATAGTTGATATAGGTTCTATGGCATGGAGATGAGGTTTTTTCATCATCACAGCCACTATAGTGTTGAGATACTAGTTGTGGCATAACATCTCATATGAGATGTTTTGACTATAATGTTATTTTGGGGGGTAGATCTATTGTAAAGTCTTAGATACAACATAAAACGTCCCAGTATTTTTTTTATGTAGCATGATGACCCTGAATACGGTTTAGTGGTTTGGGTGTAATTTATTAATAATTATTCAAATTTTGGAAATTTTGTGTTGCTATGATGGGTTGATATCTAACCCCCTTTATAGTTTTTTGGTTTTGAGTAATAGAGGACATGGATACATGGTGGACTCCTCATCCTTTTATTTTATATATAACACAAATATAGTGTTTTTTATTTGATATTAGTGGACCATAATGGTTTTGGCATAGTGAGGGATATTTCAACTTGAAAATTTTTTGGGTTTTAGTAGGCTACAAAATAGATGGTTGGTAGGATCATGGTTCTGTGTTCATTAAAATGTGTAAAAATTACATGTTTCCCTCAAACAAAAACATTATTTAGTATTTTATCATTTTTATTAGTATATCCAATTTTATCTCATGGATATATTGAATATACTATTTCATTCATTTCAATCCCATTTATTAGGGATTAATCCACAATTGTTTTTAGTTTATCTCCCCTTTATAATCATCTAGATTCTCCATGTTTATTCATCTAGGAAATATGAATATAAATGAAACAGATTTTTTATGGTTTTGGAAAGGAAAATGAATGTTTGATGTCTTCTAGGATGTTATAGTACCTATACCTCATTGTGGTTTTTTGTGTACATCATCTTGCTTCAACCATACACTGTGAATCAGAATGTTCTATTTGATGTAGTAGATCCATCATCTCTCATTTGTGTATTATGTTGGAGGGGATTTACTCTTATTTACCTATGATAATATGGTTTTGATTAGCCTAATGAATATAATTAATTGTTTAACAAAAATTAATGGGAAAGGGAATGATTCACATGATTTAATATCTTTCTATGTTATGTTACATATATTAATCTTTCTTGTTGTACCACTAAAAATCATTTCTATATGGAATTTTTTTCTAATTTGATATGTGTTGTAAATACCAATATATTATTTTTAGAACCATATTTTAAAAATTGATAATAGCTTGTAATAATTAATTTAATTATTTTCACCTGTAAATATTTATTAAGTGATAATGGCTATAAAATATATAAGTGGTATTAATAAAAATCCCCTAAAAATATGAAAAAAGTTATACGATGTTGTGATCAGTGTTTTTTAATATTAATATGAGTGATGTGTGGTTGTGGTGTATAATATTTATATGATGACGTCTAGATTTGTTTTGGGGAGTGATGTACAGTTCAGATCTAGGGTTGTTAAGTGATGTGAAATGGAAGTATCATGTCAAAAATGGTTGTGATGTGGTTAGTGGATATGGATATAAACTACTGGTGATGTACCAACATGTTGGATTGGTATGTTGGTAGATTTTGATTGTTTTTTGGTCTTGTGTTTATACATATTATCTTGTAGTTTTGGAATTATTTTATGACTCAAGAACTAAAAAAGTATATGCTAGTTGGGTTAGTTTGATAGGAATTTTTGTTTAGTGAATTAATATGAGTGTTTGGTTTAAAATGGTTAATTTATAATGTTTTTTTACTGGATGAATCAATGAAATAAATGTGAAAATTAATGGGATGGAAATAATGAAATGATTTGGCCAATTTAATTCAAATGTGTTATTAATGGAAATATAGAAACCAGTTTGGATTATAATTATAATTTGAAACGTGGATTCTGAATTATTGATTATTGAGTGGTGTTGTACATTTTGAAATTATAGAAAAAGTTTTAATATCATGTTTTGGTTATTTAATTCATTGATAATGAATATTTGGTCTTTCTAATAACTTTATATTTATATTCCATGTATATTCAATGTGATTTTATATATAGATCACAACAACTCCATGCACCTAGTGATCATAACAAAATGGTTTGGGATGTTTTCCACACATCTAATTATTATGGATAGATGGAAGAACACTAACTATTCCAAACACCCACTTCTATGTGATTGTGAAATGCATGCGCTCTGACGGCCAGATGTCAAAAGTGAATTGTTGAGAAATGATGTAATTTGGTGTGATGGACCTGGTGACATCAAGTGATACGTGATTGATGAGATGATGACATGTATTATAGTTGGGGTCTTGAATATTAGTGGAAGGGAACAACAATTTTTTCCTTAATGTTATGGATATTGTACTTCATTATATATGAGATGAGATGTGATGTGTTACAATAGTTGTAACACCTTGACCCTAGATACCCAGAGTCAGTGCATTATTACATGTAATTGGCATGATCTCAAGTGATCTGGTCTCTAAAGACCAATTTTTTGTGTAACCTTGTATGTTCTAGATACATACATGATTTTTAAATTACATTATAAAAAACATCATTTTGTCTCCATTGAACACACTCATAACCCATAGCCTATCGCTGAAGGTCAATAATAATATACTTCTTCACATCCCGAGTAAAATAAAACATAAGAAATGGGTGATCTCAGCTGCTCAGTAATGATAACAATATAGTTTAAACTTTCATAAATAATAATAAATACTAAAGGCAATGTATAAGACTCAAACACGATACTTTTAAAATTGAACTTCCTCATAATATTGAAAAGATGAATAAAATAATTCCATTTCCATATTCACAAGGATATTCTACTAGTTGAATAATCAAATGTATTATCAATATCTAATTTCATAATGATGGAATCCATAATGTCGGATGTCATAACCACATAGTCTAGGCCTCATTCCAAGACTAAAAATAATATTTCTTCAAGGCCTTGTGCTAAGACACTAATTTTTCTCATTAGACCTACCATTGCACCGAGTAGCTATAGTGGGCACCACCTGTCAATTACTAAGTCCAACGCATTCCTCAAATGAAAGGGTTAAATCATAACATAAACATTTGTATTAAAACAAGCATATGAAATTTGAATTTGTGAACCCTAAAAAATTAATGATAAAAAACTACACATCAATATTCAATTATATCATAAAACCTTCAATACAATATAGAATATTATATAAAAATCAACTTCAAACAAGAGTAAAATCCATCAAAAGATGTTTACATAGATGAAATCAAAACAATTTGAGAGAAATAACTCTTTCTATTTTGAAATAATTTAAAAGTCACATAAATATAAATGAAAACATTTATATTGAAAATATTCTTATAATATTTTAACGTAAGCTTCAAATATGTTATAACGGCGACAATTTTTTGCATCCACTATATATGTTAAAAAAACATTAATTCCTTAATATGTCGATTTGATTGGAAAATGACGGAAATGTTTTTTTAAAAATATTTTATAGAAAGTAAAACTAGGTTATAAATGAAATTAAAAGATATTCTAGGAAATAGTTATAATGTTTTGAAATATATTTTTAAGAATCACAGATGTGGGTAATAAAGAGGTCCCAGCAGATACATTTGTATAAACAACCTCAGATAAATAAAAATATTGTAAATTCAACCCTTACCTTGTAATTTTATTTGTTTGTGGGTACGTTAACCTATTTTCTAATTTTTAAATAATTTTTGTTAACTTATACAAGAACCATACACATAAATAAGATCTTATATATGATCTTATAATATTGTATATTAATAATATTTTAGTTATATCCATGTGTTCAGTGTTAACAGATTCATTTTACATTATATGTTTTTCTATGTAAGAAATATTTGTTATGGATAGAATATATTATATTAATTTACATAAAAATATTATTTTATTAAACGTTGTTTTTATTCATAAAATGAAAATTATTTATGAATGTGTCTGATGGGGAATAAATCTCATCATGTTTATGGAAAAATTAATCAGTGTGTATGCTCCAGCAACAAATCCATTATATGGATGGTGAAATAATAAGTAATTGGATCGTATAAAACATATAAAAAATCATTAACATGTTTTATTTATTATTTAAATTAATTATATTCATTATTATTAGAATCTAAATAATGAAGTGTTTATTAACAAACTACACCACGACGTAGATACGGTAAGCCGTACATATGCACGTATAGTGAATTTTTCATTCATAGGATAGATAGAATAATGAATATGGTTGTACCATATTTATAATAACATTAAGGTATGTATAATGTAATTCAGTTATTATTTTGTAATGGAATCACAAATAAAGTGTAAGTGGAAGAAGAAAAGAAATTGGATCAAAAGGGCTCCATAGGTCAGATTTCTGAACAATGTATGGCCTATGGGTTGAAGTGACGGTAGTTGGGAATATATTTGAGTAGGGTTGGGAATATTCAAATGGTTTTGTAGGTTTCATTTTTAGATAAGGGGAGGGACCCTTTTATAAGAGAGGTGAGGGTCAATTTAGAAAAAACCTGAAATATTAATTTATTATACAACAATTTTCCATTTATAATGGCTCCAAATAAGTTTTTTTTAAGGATGAGATGTGTATGAGTCAAAATCCTCTTAACAAATAGGTTTTAGTCATGTTTATGTCACCATATTAACCTTATATTTTATATTTAACTCTTAGTTATGTAGATTAACTTTTACAATCTCTTCTTGTATTTTTATATTACATGGTTAATAAACTTATATTAAAATCCCAAGGGAACACAAAATTGTTCATTAATGGAATATATATAATTATATATGTCCTTTTTCTGATCCATATATTTTTAGGAATATTAAAACAATTAATAATATAATATTTGTTTTAAAAACTCATTTATATCAATTTTGACACATTTTAGTATTTGGATTTTGTGAAAGTTAAAAAAACATGATTATATAGAACAAAATAAATTAAATCAATACTAACATGTCAAATTAGACTAGAAAATTAGTTTAATCTATTAAAAGTCTCAATTTACATTTTTTTATATTTATAAAATCAATCATTTTTATCTTTCATTAATATGTTAATTACGACATCATCATTTTGTCATAAATAAATTTAAGTATTTAATGTCTATGAATTATAAATAAAATACCATTATATAATAAATACCTTAACATTTCTAATGAATATTTATAGTCCTCTTTTTCTTATCTATAACACAATATTTAAAATGTTTTATTTATGAAAATTTGAATTTAAAATTTATAACTCTTATTTAAATATAATAATACTAAATGTCATAATATAATCCATGTGGATAAAAAGGGGTCATATTTCATTTATAAGGATGATTTTGTTCAAAAAACACATATCCAATAAGATTATTACTTTTGTTAGGGAAATTATAATATCATTTTTTACCTTTAATTAAAATATTTACTTTAAACTATTGAAAATAAAATTCAAAAGTTACTATTCACAAAAAATTATTTTCATCTTATTAATCCATATTTTACTTACTGATGTCAATTGTGTCTCACGGATTTTTGAAATTCAATTCACAGAAGTGGTAAAATTACATTTTATACAAATTTGTAAATGTGCCTAGAAGGTGGGTAAAAGATGTTAAAAAGTTCTATAAAAGAGTATACATCTAATATTATTATAAAATGACTCTAATGAATTACTTAGAACTAATAAAGGTATTATGTATCTATTTTGACATTAAAATAAATTTAAATAATAATAATATTTAATTAATTAATGTTTTATAAAACAATAATGCAGTGTTTTTCACTATTCATAAAAAATTGAATGTTTTTTGAACAATACCGAAAATTCACCCTAATCTAATTTTGATATTTAGAATCCAAAAGTGAAGCACATTTTGAATAATAAAAAATATAAATTTTAAAATGCATGTATTACTATTCATAACAACTAGTTTTTTTTGTCGTGGTGTGCTAGAACTCGATGTTGCGCACAACATAAGCTATTGTATTATTTAATGAGAACCATACCGTGGATGTATGGGGTGTTATATTTTTCCCTCCTTACAAAATTATAATCATCAAAATTTCTAGAATATTACTACATACAAATATTTGGGTGGCTCTCCATCATATGTTTCTCGAGATCCCACCTTTCATCTTTCATAACATGGTTTCTCCATAGAACTTTTACCAGATGAGTCTTCTTGTTCCTCAACACTTGTTCTCTGGTATCAAGAATCCTTATAGGCTTGTAAAAATAAGACAGATCATCTTACTATTCTATTTCATCATATGTGAGTAAATATGTTGGGTCAGGCATGTATTTTCTAAACATTGATATATAGATCACATCATGAACATTGGAGAGATGTGGACGAATTTTCAACCTGTAAGCATCAACTGAAAATCGTTATAGAATTTTGAAAGGCCCAATGTACATGGGTCCTAATTTACACTACTTACTGAATTTTATACCACCTTTCCATGGAGATACCTAAAAAAACATGATCTCCATCATGAAATTTGAAATCAATCATTTAGTTATCGGCATAACTAATTTTCATACTGTGAACTTCTTCGATGTGGGTTTGCATTATCTATAACTTTTCCTTTGTTTCCTCAACAAGTTTAAGTCCTATGAGTTTTTTTCAAAAACATCATCCCAAAAATATTTTTTGAGACTTTTATTTCTATATAACACTTCATATAGTGACATTAGAATACTTGAATAGAATCTATTGTTAACGGAAAAATCTACCAGAGTAAAATATTGATCCCACAAAACATGAAAGTCATGTAAGAAAGATCTCAATATGTATTCTAAGGCTTGAATAGTTTATTCTGAATTTCTATTAGTTTATGGTTGTAGGAATTGATCAAACGAATTTTAGTATCCAGGGCCTTTTGATGACCTTTCCAAAATCTTAATGTAAATTGGTGAACACAGTCAGAAACAATCGATAGGTGTACTCCATGAAGTCATACAACTTCATTAATATATAGTCTTGATAAACGTTCAAGTGGTAAATCTTCTCCTATAGAATTAAAATGTGTTGAGTTAGTAAAACAATCAATAATGTCCCATATTACATCATTTCTTCTAGGATTCATTGGTATCCCCATGAAAAATTTCATTGTAATATCATCTTATTTGAACTAGGTTTGAGAATAGGTTGCATGACTCTTCTAGGATGTTTTCTTCCAGCCTTTATCTATTGAAAAACCATACTTATTAACAAATAATAAGAAATATCTATCTTCATGTTTCCCACCAAAAAATTTCCTTCAAATATATATACTTTCTAGTGCTACAAGAGTGTATAGTGAAATTGAAGCTATGAGCATCATCCATCAATTCCATTTTTAGATCAGGTATGGCTGGAACACAACGTCCTTTCCCAACTTTCAAAATCTCATCTTCATATACGATTTCAATCAATCTCCCATCGTTCACAACATTAAGTTTATTTTGAAACTCGTCCTCATGAGTTTGAGATCTCTTTGTCTTTTCTAGTAAAGATGGTTTGGAAACCATTTAAAAAAATTATTAAACATTCATCATTCATGATTATTCCCACATCCATATTTACTTGATCCAATAACATAGAATCATTTTAAACACTAATCTTTCTCAAAATTCCATGATCATTTCTTGTAAAATAACTTTCCACCTTATTTTCCATCCCCGAGTGGTACTGTATAGTACAATAATAATCTTCCAATAGTTGAAGCCATCGTCTTTGCCTCATGTTGAGTTCATTCTGTGAGAAAATATACTTCAAACTCTTAGGATCGGTACATATCTCACATTTTTCACTATAGGGATAGTGTGTCCATGTCATAAAAGAAATTATTTTAGGTGATAACATAATGTCATGAGTGGGATTTTTTGTTTCATGAATTTTTAGAGATCATGATGCATAAGAAATAACTATATCGTTCTTCTTAAGGATACATCAAACCCCTTTCGTTGAAACATCACTATAAATAAGAAACACAACATTCCACGATGGAAGAGTCAAGATAGAATCAGTGACTAATATTTTATTCAATTATTCAAAGAATTATTCACATCCTTTTGTGAAAACAAATTTAACCCCTTTACATGTGATGTTGGTTAATGGGATAGCATATTTGAAATTTTTTTGGATGAAATGACAATAATAACCTACTAAACTAATAAAAATGTGTACCAATGTTATACTCATCGGTGATGGCCATTCTTCTATAGCTCTTGTATTTGAAGGATCGAAAGAGATTGCATCCTTAGAGACAATATGTCCAAGAAAATAAATTTCCATAAGCTATAATTCACACTTTTTAAACTTCCCATATATTTCATTCCTTTTGAGGGTTTTAAGAATAGTGCGCTAGTGATTTTCATGATCTTTGTTTCTTTTTGAGTATTTTAAGATATCATCAATAAATACCACTATAAAGTCATCTAGATATTCTAGGAAAAATCTATTCATTAGACCCATGTTAAAAGAGGGTGTATTATCCATTCCAAGAGGCATTACTGTAAACTCATAATACCCGTACTTGGTTCAAAATGATAGTTTTAGAATGTATTCTTTAATCACACGCAAGTGATTATATCTAGATTGAAGGTAAATATTTGAAAAATAATGAGATATATGAAGTTGATCAGGTAAATCATCAATGTGAGGTAGTGGATACTTTTTATTTATTGTAATAACACAGATCTCCCTGTAGTAAAAGCACAACATCATAGATCCATCTTTTTTCATTTCAAAAAGCACAAGGGCTCCCTATAGAGAAACACTAGGGAAAATAAATCCTTTTATTACTCATTTCCTCTAGTTGTTTCATTAGTTCGAAAAAATTCCACACTGGCCATTTTATAAGGGGTCTTCGATGTGGGCCTTGAACCAGGAATTAAATAAAAAACTCAATTTATCATTCTAGAAAATTACAATTAAATCCTCTTGAAACGCATGAAAATATTCATGCACAATAGGAATTTATTATATTTGAAAATTCATTTCCTCTCCCATATTTATTTTTATCTCTTCATCCATTCTAAGTGAATTTAGTAGAGCAACTGGTGGTGGATCTAGATGACATTCAAATGATGATGTTTCTTCAATAAAGATAAGGCACTCTTTATCATCATCAATATTTACAACCTCCTTCTTCTTACAATATATTTTCACATCATTGTATGAAATCCAATCCATAATGAATATTAAATAAGATTCAATCATGTGTATGAGGATGAAATCAATAGATAAAGCATGTTTTTAGACCCTAATGAGAACTGGTTCACAAAACATTATTGCAATGATACTTTGTTTATGAGTTTTAACTGAAAACACCCTTGGAAAATCCAATGGGAAACATATAATTTTATTAGAAAACAAGGAATATCTGAAATAGTGTGATGATATAGAATCAAATAAATCATTGGATAAATTTTAGGAAATTATTAAATTACCTTCAACCATTTCATTCGAAGCATCAACCTTAGCAGTAGTGATAACATTAGCATGGCCTTGCTCCCTTGGCCTTTTCTGTGGTAATTTTCCTTAGATATTAAGACATTAATTTTCCTAATTTCCCATTTCTCTACAATTATAGCATTCAACATTGACATCCTCTTTCATTCCCTCATAATGACAAGTGTGGTGTCCTTTTTCACCACACATAAGATAGACTCCCATTCCCTTTAGGAATGTATTAGGGTGTTTCTTCACAAATTTATAGTATGATGAAAATTAAACATTTCATTTTTCTCTTTATTTCCATTTCAAGAGTTTTCCTCAGATATCTACTTCTCTTTATTTTCTATAAAGCTTTAGGACATAGATAATTCTTTTTCTGTATTGATAGCACAAGTGACAATATATTCAAATGATAAGAATGATTTTGAGACTAATGATCGATGGAGAAATGGTTTTAATCCATAAAATAATCGATCAATATTACTCCTTGGGTTATGTATATAATATTCTTCATTACTTTCTAACCATGTATAGTTAGCCTCATTCATTCTAACATTCTCATCTTTATTTTGCTCAGACTCAGAAATTTCATTACCATACTACCTCCATGGACATGAGGACAATATTTTTCTAAAAAAATTCATTAAACTCCCTCCATTCATTATTTGATACTTCATCATCTTCCATTGTGTTTTGAATCAACAACCACCATTGATCTGAATCTCATACGAGGTGATAAACTTCCACGAAAACTTTTACCTCTCACTACACTCTAAATCATGAAATATTTTCTCTATAGAACTTATCTATTTCTCATATAATAATGGATTTGTATTCCCATTGATTTTTGGTGGTCATAGCCTAATTATGAATTCTAATATTGATCCTCATCATTTTTGATCAGGGTGCTCTATATGAGAAAGGTTTTTATTGAAAACCTGATTGAGTTGTCTCAATATGGTTATAAGTTTTTTAGCACCAGTTTCATTACCAGATCCAATATAATTCTATTGAGTATGACGAAAAAACCTACATTGATTACATGCATTGTTACAATTTTCATTCTATCTACTGGGTGCCATTTGGAAAAATGGAACACACTATATTAGTTTATGGATCACAACAAATAAATCAAAACTAGAAAAATAACTAACATAAATTGAATAGATTATGCCTATAATTCATAATTATAAAAACATATTTTCTTTGAGAATGAATTTACTCATAAATCATTCAAAATGATTTTTATTTAAAATGTGTATTATCATAAGCATATTCCCTGGGAGTGTCTTAATCAATAGGGAAGCAAGGCCCATTTTCTTGTACTATGATACCCGATCAATCTTTAAACTCCTTTTTATATTTTTCACTCCTACGTACATATGTGCTAGAGCAACCTCTACCATCTCGTTTCTAGATAGGGATGTATTTCATGGAAAATACACAAACCTCTACATTAAAAAAATTCATGGACATTCTTCTATACTAATCCTCAAATTATATCATAGGGAAATGCTCTCTAATCAGATAATTTCAAAATCTATCTTCCAAGGATTCTACTAAACTTTTACTCATACAAACTATAATGCCCCAACCCTAGTTACTTAGAGTCAGTGCATTATTACATAACATTAGAATGATAATAAGTGATCAATTCTCGAATGAAAAATTATTTTAGTAGCCTTGGAAGTAATAGATACATACATAATATTTATATTACATTTTGAAATAAAAAAAACATCATTGTATCTCCTTTGAACACATTACATGTGATTTAAACACAAGGATTTTAAAATTAAAATTCTGCATAATAGGAAAAGGATAAATCAAATAATTCTGTTTACATATTCACCTGGATATTCTACTATTGGAATAATCACATGTATTATCAATTGCTAATTTCATAACGTTGGAATGCATAATGGAAGACATCATAACCACATAGTCAATTCCTTTTTCCAAGACTAAAAATATGATTTCGTCAAGGACATATGCGAAAAATCTAGTTTGTCTTATGAGACCAACCGATGCATCGAGGATCTATAGCATGCTCCACCTGTCACTTACTAAGTCAAATTAATTCCTCATATGAAAATATTGAAATGTAACATTACCAAGCGTATTAAATCTCAAATACAAAATGATAATACTTTAACAATAAACCATTAATGGTATAAAAATAACATATCCACAGTCTAACATATAACAAAACATTTAATAAAACATGGAAGATTGTATCATAATAAATCAACGCCAGAAAAGTGTAAGTTCCACCAAACGATTTTGACATAGATGGAATCAAAATTATTTGTGAGAAATAGATCTTTCTATATAAGAATCATTTAAAAGTCACGTAATTTTAAGAAGATAACATTTGTTTTGAAAATATTCTTATAATATTGTAATGGAAGATATTAATATATTATAATGGTGGAAAAGAGTTGCACCATCTGTATACAATAAAAAAATTGTATTACCTTATTTTCTTGAATTGGTCATAATGTTCCTTGTTCAGAAAATTACGGAAAGATTCCTTTCAGTTTTTTTATAAAAATTCAAACAAGGGAATAAATGACATTAAAAAATATTCTAGTAAATATCAAAAATGTTTTGAATGACATTTTTTCGAAACACAGAAGTGGATGACAAAGAGGTCCCAGTAGTTACCTACGTATAAACAACCACAGATAAATAAAGATCTTGTAAAATTAACATTTACCATGTAATTTTCCTTGTTCGTGTGTACGCAATCCTCCTGTATAATAGAAAAATAATTTTTATTAAATAAAAAATGAACCATACACATTTATATTATTTTATATATGATCTTCTAATATATTCATATTAATAATATTTCAATAATATCATTGTATTTGGTTTCAATTGATTAATTTTAATTTCTATGTCTTGCTACAAATGTCATGTTTTTAATGGATATGATGTATTTGATTCATATATAGAATGATATTATATTCTCAAAAATTATATTTATTTATAAAATGAAATTTATTCTTGAATGGTTAAGATGGGGAATGCATCTCATCATGTTCGAGGAGATGGTAATCCGTACTTATGCACGAGTGACAATACCATTATATTAATGGTGAAATTGTATGTAATTGGTTGGTATATCACATACAAATATTAATTAACATTTAATATTTATTATTTACTTAAATTATACTAATTATTATTCCTATCAAAATAATGACGTGTTAAATAACAAACTACACCCCGGCGTGGAGATGGTAAGCCGTGCGTACGCACACATTGTGACCTTGTGATTCATAGGATGTATATGATAATGGATATGGTTGTGAAATGTTTATAATAACATAAAAGTATTTAGAAGGTACTAGAGTTATTATTTTGGTTTTTAATTTACAAGGAACGTTCTTGTGGAAGATGAAAATAACATTGAAAGTGGTGATGAAATTATTACCTCCTCTTTGAGTGCATCATTTGGATTTGATCAAAAGGGCTCCTAAGGTCGGATTTCTAATCAATGTATGGCCTATAGGTAGAATTTAAGGTATATGGAATGATATTTGAGTTAGGATCAGCCATGCTGAATAGATTTTTCGGTGTGATTTTGAGATAAGGGTATGTACACTTTTATAAGAGAGGCGAGGGTCACTTTAGGAAAATATTTAAATATTAATTTATTATACAATAATATTAAGTTTATAATGGCTCCAAATGGTTTTATTTCAAGGATAAGGTGGTTATGGGTTAAATAATCTCACCCAATATGTTTTATCCATGTTTTGGCCACAAAATTAACATTATCATTTATATATAACTCTTAATCAAATAGTTTATCTTTTATAAGGTCTTCTTGTATTTTTATATTACCATGTTAATTAAAATACTATAAAATACCAAGAGAACCCCATGTCATACAGTAATTACATATATATCATTATATATATCCATTTTTTGAACCTTATATTTTCAGGAATATTATATCAATTAATGATATAATATTTGTTTTAAAAACTCATCAATGTCATCTTTGACACAATTTAGTATTTGGTTTTTGTGAAAGTCATCAAAACATGATTACATTGAATAAATAAATTTAATCAATCCTAATATGTCATATTAAAATATAATATTAGTGTAATCAATCTAATGTTTCAATTTACATTTATTTGGATATTTATAATATCAATTAATATTATCATTCTTTAATAAAGTAATTACTACATCATCATTTTGTCATTAATATATTTTGTTATATAATTTAAAAAAATTATAAATAATATATGATTATTTTTGAAAGATTTTTACATTTATAATGAATATTTATAGTCTAGTTTATCTTCTTTAAAAACATATTTTAAAAAAATTAGATATAAAAATTTGAATTTAACACGTTTAACTCTTCTTTAAAAAATAATAATAAATGTCATAATCTAATCCATGTTGATCAAAAAGGATAATATTTTATTCCTAAGATTTATTTTTGTCTAAAAACTCTTATCCAATATAAATAGTACATGTGTTAGGTTATTATAATATCATTTTTACCCTTATTTACACTATTTACTTCTAACCATGGTAAATAAAATCCAAAAGTTACTATTCACCAAAAAAATTCATCCTAATGAACTAGATTTTACTAATTGATTTGAATGGTTTGTATTAGATTTTTGAACATCAAATAACATAATCTGTAAAATTACATTTTATCCAAATTTTCAAATATTCCTAGAAGTTGTGTTAAAGAGGTTAAAAAATTCAATAAAATTTTATACATATAATCTTATTATAATGACTCCAACAAATTAAATTGAACTAAAATAGGTATTAGATATCTATTATGACTTTAAAAAAAATTAAACAAAAGTAATAATTATTTAAAAAATGTCGGTTTTAAACAATAACATAGTGTTTATCAATATTCATCAAAAATTAAAAGTTTTCAGAAAAATAACAAAAATTCACACTAAGATATTTTTGATATTACGAATCCAAATATGATGTCTATTTTGAAAATTAAAATTTTTAAAAAATTTGAAATGTTGGTATTGATATTCATAATATCTTGTTTGATTACTCAGGTTGTTCTAGAACATGAATTTGCATACCTCGCAAGCTATTGTATTATTCAAAGAGATGTGTACCGTGGAAGCTTGGGGTGTTACAATAGGTGTACCAGGGCCGGATGTGATATGATGTGATGTGATGTTATATAATTTGATGGCCTAGGTCTCTATACATAGTATGAAATTTGATTTCTTGCGGTGTGAGTTGATATCATTGGATTTTATAGAAAAGTATTAATAAGGACATTGTCAGAGCACCAATACATACTTCGTTGGAGTGTGACAATAGTTAATTATTGTGAAATTATTATTAGGTACCCTATAATAATTATAAATCTTATTATGTTATTCTACTATAATGTGATATTTGGTGAGTGAGACTGAGTATAGTTGGAAATGGATAGTTAACCTATTTAGGTGTTATTGGTATTTCAGTTTACACATTAGCCATTGAGTATGTTCTTTTCAAATTTGAATGAGGGGTTTTGACATTCCTATAGGGTACACCATTATATTACCCACATGTATATAAAACTATATTTTTCCCGTATGACTATGTAGACTATGTTGGACATTACTGGCTTTGACCATTAAACTCTCATTGTATAACTCTCTTAGCACTTCTTTTTTGGATATTAATTTTTTTAATTTTACATGAATATATTGCTTTTACTCAATAAAGGTGGTATAGTTTTGTGATATATTAATTTATTTTATGTAATTTAGTTTATTGATCATTGATATCCAATATCTGATACTATACAGATTATACGGAAAAATGCCTCCGAAATTAATATTTTTATAACATTAGTGCTAGTTGTTAACCTTGGTCCTACAAGATGTGAGACTTGAGAGTTATTATCTCTATTTTTCATTGCTATACTTTGAGGTGAACTATTTCATAGAGGGAGTCATGATAGATTGTAATTATAGGTATACATTAGGGATATTATGTTTTTTATATTTTGACATATTTTGGATTTCATTGGATTGGATTGAAATTTCATAGATAATCTTAATTCATAACATAATCATGGTAAATTATCTTAGACATGATATTTAGGGCCTCTAATGATATGAAACAATGATTATGAGCCAACCAAATGATAAATTTTCATCCAACCACATACAAGGGAGATAAATAGGAGAGATACAAGCAACATTAAAGGATTTTTCTTTTATATTCAATTATGTTTTCCTAATTATGATAAAAATAATTAAAAATTATTAAATTAATCTCTAAAAAATTCATACGTTCATGCTTTGAAAAAAAATTCCATTCTAGATATGGATGATGTTTGTAGTCTTTTTTTGTTTCAGGTAATTGAGTATTATTAAGCTTATTTGGTTCATCAATAGATGGATAATTTGGTGGAGGAGGATGATAAGTGTCAATGAATGTTACCTTCTATTTAGTGACAGGATTTGAGGAAGTATGATGGTTTCATTTTAGATATAGATATACAGTGCTGATCAAAGGATCTTAATATCACTTTCTATTTGATCCAAGACTCGTTGTTTTTGTCGGACTCTTTGGGGGTTTTTTTTATTTTAATATATACACATCAGTGGTGTAAAAATTATTTCAGTGATATAATGTACGTGGATATGTCGTGGTTGACATCCACAAAGAAATATAAATAGATTTACATTCATTGTATATGATATTATAATAGAGTTGTTAGAATCTCTCTCATTAGTAGTGGAGTACACATATTATTATGTTAGGTATCATGTTTATAGTCCTCTTTGATTTTGGGCGAAATTGTTTTTTGGAAGAGGATTCCCAAGAGATATAACTCATAATGTAACTCTATCCTTCTACACATTATTTAGTTACTTCTTTTATATTGATGATTTATATGGTGTTTTAGAAGAAAGTGGAGGGGATCAAGTGTATGGACTAATGAGTAGCATTACTATTAGAGGGGACCTAGTAGGGTCCCTTAAGGAAAAGAGTTCTCATTATTGGGTTTGAAGAACTATGGCCATTATGGATTTGAATGATATGTAGGTGAACTCATTATCATCCATTTAATTATTTTTGGTCTACTTGTATATGTGAATTTAGTTGGGGGCTTCAGACTAGTGTTTTTTGTTTAGGGTGTTAAGGAAAATTGTTGTGATCAATGTTCTGTTGTTCACTGAGATTATTTTAGTAGATGTTAGAATGTATTATTCCAGTTTTAGCATATTTTTTTTCTGAAAATGGCTTCACCGTAGGGTGAGATAGATTATGGTCCATTGATAGGGGATAGAGTAAGAAGAGTCCAAATATAAGATGTTCCATGTATTTATAGAGATTGGCCTGATATTTGTGGTAGATGTATCCTTTTTAAGAGATATAGTGTATTTTGGATGGTTTGTTGGATGTAGTGGATGTGAAATCACAATAGGGGTTTGATATCTTTTGAGGTACACTAATTTTATCATCTTACCTTGTATATGATTTGTTTGTTTCATAATATCCCGACTCTTTTTGCACCATCGTAAGTTCATTCACTAGACAATGTTGTAGATATACATCACATGACCATATTATTGACCACACCTATTAGGGAAGAGACCATCATCTACAATGTGTGTGGAGGATGTAGACTGATGATTATATCACATCAGTCCCATCTGGATATTTAATGGTACATAATAATCCATTTTATTCAATCAATATTAAAAAAATGGATTTATTTCAGGAAGGATGTTATCAACTACTTCTAGAGGATAGTCTTGTTTTCATATTTCGATGGAAAACATGTGGTTTTCAATATCATGTAATGTTTTATATTGGAAAATAGATGTGTTGAACCCCTTTACTTATTTATTTGAGTTATCTATTAAATTAGTATATGTTGAGATAGTAGATTATCCAAGTGTATTAAAATAGTTTTTTTATGTTTTACCATCTATGTTGTGATGATAACGCCACTAACATAACGTTGTGTTTCGGATAAAAATTCAGCCCATTGATTCTCTAATAATTAGGGATCTACATCGGATCCCACATTATAATTCGTTGGAGTTGAGGATTTAGTCAGATGATATAATAGAGAATGGTTTCATCTAGCCTAGTGTGATATCATGTGGTGCAACAATTTTTTCCTCCACAAAGTAGGATGCTAATATGTGGTTTTTTATAGACTACTAGCGGTTGAATCATGTTATGATCAAGAATAATTACCCCATTATGAGGATGGATTATATTTATGACTAGTTGAGGGGATGTTGTCTGATTTCATAGAATGATGGATAGTATATGTATAAATAGTTTATTGTGAAGCTGGGTGATATATTAAAGACATCCATCATATATAGTTATGGTATCATCATGTTAATTTTCATGTAGTTCGATGTTACAAATTTATTGGATTTGTTCTTGGGGATAATGAACTCTATATTCAATTATTTCTTGGGAATGTTCATAGTTATGTTGATTGATGTCATCTGGATGTATTCAAATTCATATGAAGAGTATACATACCATCTCAGACCAGTCATACAAGTTATTCAATTCCAAATGCTATATGAATGTTTTACAAGAGTATGATTTATAACAAGAGTAGTAAACATCCATATACATGCGAGGAATCAGTAGGGATTGTTCATCGACCTACTAATTTTCAATGTATTTGTTTCTTGGGAAGAACAACAGAATTTATAGATACTCATTGCATCCTGGGTATCATGTGCTATTATCATAATTACCTATCTAATTTATCACAAATTATTACAAAATTATTATTTTTAATAAATAATGATATGGAATTTATCTATTTATATTTGTTTCATGTAGAATTTAAACACATAAAGGAGGAGCAGTTCAGTGATTGGGTGATTTAGTTGCAAGAGGACAAGATGATGTTTGAGTCATTTTTTGATTCTTCTCAAACAGTCAAAAAAATATTATTTATTTATAATAAATGGTTTATCTCTTATCGGTATACGTAGTTACGCCCCCATGACAATAAATATATAGCCATGATCTAAATCTATGATAGATGAGGATGATATATATTATTCACAACTATGAGGTAATAATATCTTACACCTCAGGAATAGTGATGTCACGACCCCTTCTCAGGGACCTTTTCGTGACTACCTCTAGCTCGCCTTCCATAGGCCAAGGGCTGGAGACTAGCACCAAAGGCATAATCCCAATAAAAGGGAAGGCACTCCCTTTTTATCCTATAACACACACACACAGTCTGAACAGAAGTGGTAGAGGCTACAACTGAAAATAAACACTAAGTAGAACTGAATACAAAAGTAATTGATGAAATGAAAGGGGATGGAAATAGAAACCCAACATTAATGTACAACTGCAGAAAAGTAAAAGCAACTACTGAGTCGCCTCCAGGAATCCCACCTGAAGGGTGGGTACAGATGGCCTCCTCAGCACCTCAGGTTTATCTGTCCACTCCATGCACGTCTCACCAAGTGGTCCACCTCCGGGTACCGTCCAGCTCCACAACAATCTGCCTCGATCAGTGTTGTCCATCATCTGCAACCATCATAACGAAGTACGGGCATTTCCAGTGTAGGGGATTGTATAACGATACTTAGTAGGGACCCCGAGACCCCCGAATGTCTTCCAAAATCCAAGGAGGACAAACCAAATAAGAAATATAAAATCGCGAAGTATCAACAAATTGTACTTAGGTATATGCTCATAATTATACCTAAGTTATCATTCACAGCCCGACTCCAACTCTCAAGCCCAAACACAACCCAGTCCACACAAGAAGTAATATCAATCATATCGATGATCATGATTGAAATTCAAGACTCATATGACATAGGTATAAAGATTTTATATTGTGATAGTGATGATATGATTTATTCACTGATTCATCTATGCTCTTGGACCCACACAGGATACAAGACCAACTACTTTGTCGAAGCCACACAGGATACAAGAACAAAGGTCAAAATTTCCGGTGCCACATAGAATACAAGAATAGTAGTCAATGAAATTGATCCCATAGAGGATTCTAGTACTACAGTCATCTCCGTTGATCCCACAGAGGATCCCAATATAGTAGGCGTCAATGCCAAATCCATGTAGGATTCAGGTAAAATTGTCGTCGCCGTCGTAACAAGCTCTAGAGTTCTCGCACACAGACCACTCGATACCGAGAGGGTTTTCTCCTTGAGCCATTTGTCAATTCATAAACTTTCAGGAAGTCATGAGTTAATGTATCTCGTTAGTCCGTCTCATTACAAGGAACCTTACGCGATAGACGGCGTTTCAATCGGACGCCTGGTCTGAGATTTATTAGCATTTCCATTCTAGGGGCCCGGTTGAATTAACGCTCGTTCCAAACCTGGCCGTTTTTAAAAATTCATCAAAAAATTGAATGTGATATACCAAAAAGACCATCTCAATCCAAGAAATCCTATGAAACTGACGGTGCATCGATCGAACACTCGGTCTAAGAGTTATTGACATTTTTGTTTTAGGGGCTCGGTTGGTTTCTATGCTTAAACAACCCCGACTGTACTCCAACTATATCCAAACCTCAAGCGGGGTATTCCAAAAGTACCATTATGCTCTAAGCATTCTATCGCCATAGACGATTCTTCGATCGGACACCCATAGGCCATGTTACAGTCGAATAAGTGATTTCGGGTTAAACGATCCGGACAGGGGTCTGACCCAGTCCGCGGGTCCGACCCGATCCGTGGGTCCACCCGGACCCGATGGGGAGGCTCAGCCTGGTGATGGTCCGGCCTGATGTTGCGGACCGGTCTACTTGGGCGGCCTGGCTCGAAGTGGTAGCCTGGCCCCCATGGGTGGGCCGACCATAAGTGGTGGCGCAGACCACACGGGCGGCCCAGCCAGGGGGCCATGTGGCGCCCGGCCGGGCAGCCGTGGGGCACCCGGCCTGCGGGCCGAGGGGGGCCTGGCTGGCGGGCAGTGCGGTTCCGGGCCTGCAGGCACTAGGGCACCTGACCGGGCTGGCAGGACAAGCTGGCTAGCTGTCCGCGCAAAGGGAGGGGGAAACCGTGCACCCCCCCCCCCTTGTGGTACATAACAGCCTGACACGTGGTGCCGGTCTTTGGTAACCGCAGGACCCGAAGGGTCCTGCCTTGTGGAGCACCGCCAGTAGCCGGCTTAGTCGGCCGCCCTCCATCATCCGTTTTGGCCCTTTGACCATGGTCCACTCCAGCTCCACGACGGTTTGGCCAGCCAGCCGCCTCCGCACCATCATAGCGGCGTGATGAAGACGCGGTTCTGCGGCCCTCGGCTCAGTGCGATGATTATGCGCCTCCCATCTTCCGCGGCCCTCCTGGCCGTAGTTCTTCTCTGGTGCGATGCGACGTAACCTCTCCCCTTTGGTTACCCGGTGGCCCTTGCACCTCCTGTTCCTCTCTCAGTCATTCCATTTTCGTCAGCCGATGCTCCATCGTATTCCTCCCTTCCGGTTTCGTCGTTGCGCCACCGCCGTCGTCAATCACCAAAGAACCAATGGAGGGTCATCAGGTCGTGTTTGTTCAGCCCACTCCCTCCACATTAAGTGATAACAAATCGCTGACAACGAACCATAATAAACGATGAGGGATAGATATTTAATTCAATTAAAATGAACCCCTACGTTGTATTCGGTGATCGCCTGATGAAGTCGCGAGAAGGCGGCGTCGATTCGTTGACGTCGGGGTGCGTCTGAGGAGGAAGCGTTGTTGTTAGAGATGTTCTTCATGGGCGTTGCCATCTCCCTTGATGCGGGGAAGAGGTAGGATGATGAGCCTTCCTCATGGGCATCACCTCACGTTCTTTCCCCAATTAAATAAGGTAGAAGGATTTGTTCTTTGTCCAGAGGATATTGTTCCTCGTGTTCTTTGTTGGAGAGGGTGAATTCTCCCAAAGCCTTCCCACAAAATATTTTCCAAGGCCAATGAAATAATAGGCTCCCCAATATTATAATATTTCTTGAATTTAAAAATATTTATAATGAATTCATGACACCACAAATAATTATTTAATTGTGGAGCTCAATTAATTTATTAGTAGTGTTGGCACATTAAATGAGAGAGGAAGGTGGAAGGTTTAACCCTCATCAATGGAGCGTTCCATGGGTTTTAAGGGGTAGTTGAAGAGTTTATGTTTGTGTGGGCCCCAATCACATTATCCTCTTATGGGAGGTTATGTGGTGGTGGGCCCCACTAAAAACCTCCCTTTGGAGATAATAACAGCCATCTAAATAAAAATGTGTTACTAAGAATTTTTATTTGATTTCAATCTTTTAAATAGAAACCCCAAAAAAATAACTTCCATCCTGTATAAAACTCAACTGTGGTAAAGCTCATCTTAAGATAATACTGACACTGTGAGTACATTGGTGTCCTCGGATTTCAATTCAATGCACCGTTTCAAAAGATAGAAAAACTCGCATGTACCCTTACTAAATGTCCCCGAAGAAAATATAAGAAATTTATTCCAGGAAAATCGGGCCTCAGAATCAGGCGATGTCAGAAACTACAGGCTCGTAAAATTCCAATGAAATTGAGAAAAAAAAAATTCCGTGAAATTTATGGGTCTTTACATTACCTCCACCTCAGGGATTTACGTCCCTCTAAAGCTACCACACACACTAGGGAATGAAATGGCAGTACTGAGCACGCATCTGAGCCTCCCACTCCCATGTGATCTCCAAGAGGTTCTCGGGCTGCCAGCGAATGCGCAATAGAGGAATCGATGGTCCTCGTAGAACCCGCTCCTGTTGATCCTCAATCTCCACTGGGACCTCCGTGATCGTCGCTCCGTCATTGACATCCATCTCCCCCTGGTCAATGATGTGGGATGGGTTGTGCATGTATCTCCTCAGCTGAGATATGTGGAAGATGTCCTACAGCCGATAAAATGGAGGTAGAAGGGCCAGGTTGTAATCCACCTCAAATACTGTACTGAGGACCTAGAAATGTCCAATGAATCTAGGAGACAACTTGACACATCGGCCAAATCTCCACAGACTTCATTGAGGTCAGACCCGTAGGAAGATGTGGTCGCCATCCTCGAACTCCAGTGGTCTCTGTCTCCTATCAGCATAGGACTTCTGTCTGCTCTATGAAATCTTCATCCCCTCGTGGATGATCTGAACCTTCTCCATCGTTGACTAAACAATCTTTGGTCCTACATGTGCAGACTCCCCTGGGTCAGTCCAGCACAGAGGTGACCTGCAAGGTCGGCCGTATAGTGCCTTGTAATGGGCCTTCCCTATAGTGGTGTGGTAGCTTTTGTTGTACGCAAACACCGCCAATGGTATGTGATACTCCCAGATATGACCAAAGTCAAAGACATATGCACGGAGAATGTCCTCGAGAGTTTGAATGGTCCTCCCAGTCTGACCATCCATCTGAAGATGGAAGGTGGTGCTCCAGCGAAGCTGTGTCCCAAAAGCCTCTTGTAACCCCTTCCATAGCCAGGAATTCAAACGAGCATCTCGAAGAGAGAAGATAGTTTGTGGAACACCATGAAGACATATGATCTCCTGGACATAGAGGCATCCCATGCTCTCCATTGAGCCCTACTCTGTGATTGGTAGGAAGTGGTCCGACTTGGTGAGTCAGTCAACAATCACCCAGATTATGTCATGTCCTCTGGATGTACGTGGATGTACCATCACGAAATCTATTTATATCCCGTCCCAATTCCTCTTTGGGTCCTCTAAGGGATAAAACAAGCCTGCTAGAACCTGGTGCTCCGCCTTCACTTGCTAACAAGTGAGGAATCGTGAGACAAACTCTGCTACTGCTATCTTCATACATGGCCACCAGTGATGTCATCTGAGGTCCTGATACATCTTCACCACTCTTGTATGTATGGCTATAGGGGATGTTTGGAACTCCCTCAACACCTCATCTTGTAGTGAAATTGGTATCATGGTATGTCCTCTGAAGAGGATGACATGATCCCCACCTTCAGAAAACCCATCAGGTGCCTGCCCAGAGGATATATGTGCACATCACGCCTCACAGTCAACGTCCCCACCTAGTGCCTCTCTAACTCTCTGAAGAAGAGGAGTTGTGACTGTGAGGGACTACAGAAAGGCTTCTCCATCTCTATCTAAAAAGGCTATCTACAATGTGGCTAGCTGCTCTGCCGCCTCTCCTAGCAGCTGAATGCCTGATCTCCTACTGAGATCATCTACTACAACATTCCCCTTCCCAGGAGTATAGACTATCTCAAAGTCATAGTCCTGGAGAAAAACAAGCCATCTCTGCTGCCTCATGTTCAGGTTATTCTGTGAGAGGATATACCTAAGACTCTGGTGGTCAGAGTAGACTGTAAAACGCTCGACCATCAGACAGTGAGACCCCATATTCAAGAAGAATACTAGTACTGATAACTATAGGTTATGGGTGCCGTATTTATTCTCATACTATCTCAACTACCGTGAACCATACACGATCACCACTCGTTCCTGCATCAAGACACACCTGAGTCTGGTCCCTAATACTTCACAGTAAACTACATACCCTATGCCCTTCTACGGTAGCCTCATGATGGGCGCACTGGTCAACCTCTGCATTAGCTCTTGAAAGCTCTACTGGCATGTCTACGACCACATGAAGGGTTTCCCCTTCTTCGTCAATGCTGAAAGAGGTGCTGAAACTCTGGAGAAGTCTGGCCAAAGGTATGTCTGGAAAACTCATGAGAGATCGACCACACCCTCTTATGCATGATTCCATCCCGTGCTGTGTGGATTTTCATTTATGACGACCCAGGAAAACCCATCCCAACATTGTAGATAAACCACAACCCTTTTTCCTAATACAGTCAATTTGCGTAATAATTGTGGTTGCCCATTTCATACCCAAACTAACGTCGTAAGGCCTCGAAGACACTACCAAGAGGATCCAACCGAAACTCTCACCTCAAAGGTCAGATCAAAATGTCGGCATAAGTGTGATTATCAAGTCTCCTCCCAAAGGTATCTCCAGACGTGAGGGTCATGTCAACGGCTTAACTGAAAACTCTTGGTCTAGGACAAGATTCGTGGAAGGAAGGAATGATTGGTACCTATGTAGATTGATACGGAAACAATTAGTAGACATAGACCATACCTCAAATCATTCCTAGAGCCATTGGGTCACAATCCTTGACCACATGCAGTTACTCTCTTCCCCTTCCCTCCAGCTCCCTGAGCCTATCAGGGACTACATAGGCGGGTGTTTGTAACATGTCGAAATGTTCACCACCCCATGCTGATCTCCTAGCTCTACTTCCATGTCTACTACCATGCTAATCCATCAGTCCTTAACACACCGCACTTAGAGGTACATGATCTAAAACACTGGTCGCATCGTATTCATCGAGTACCAGGAATGGCCTGTACACTTCGATAAATACTCAACTACCAACATCTCGTCGTGCCGAAACTGGACAAGCACTAGAAAACTCTCAGCCACCTCCTCAAACCAGTCCTCAATCGCCTGTGGGTCGGGCTCGCCTCAGAACATGAGGGATATCTGGTTATGAAAAACATGAGAGGCACTAAGCCTAAAATTTTCTTCTACCGGTACTGACGGTAGTGTCTACTGACCAACGACAGTGATATAATTGGCACACTGCCCGAAAGTACCATCTCGAGTAATGATCTACATACTGAAACCTCATCACTACGTGGACCATCCTCCTGGTCACTCACTGAAAATGATTAGTTGCTAATATCACCATCTTCTATACTTGTGTCTCAACTAGGTGGAAAACTCTAGCCATCACCTCCAGCTAGCCCTCAGCTGCGTCGGAATATGACTCACCTCAAAAACTCAGAGGCCTATGCTACTAGAACTCGTAAAACTCACTCAGTCGGCATGCACCATCCGCCAATGGAAACTCATAGAACACACACGCAATAATTTTTTTCATGAACTGAGTCGAAAATCAAAGGTCAGGGTCCTGGTTTATGGATAGGTCGGCCACCACGCCAACACTAGACTCCCTAGACTGAAAACCACACTAAATACACTTAACATTATTTCTTCACATAAAAGAATCAGAGTCTAAGTACTGTGGTAGAACCAACCACCTCTGATACCAATTTGTCACAACCCATTCTCGGGGCCTGTGTTGTGACTAACCCAACCCCGCCTTCTATAGGCTAGGGTCTGGAACCTAACACCAAAGGTGTTATCCCGATAAAAGGGAAGGCATTGCATTTTTATCCTATAGCACACACATAGTCTATACACAAGCGGTAGAGGCTACAATTGAAAATATACACTATGTAGATCTGAGTACAAAAGTAAGTTCTCAATGGAAAGGGGGTGGAAATACAATCCCAACAGTAAAGTACAACTGTAGAAAAGTAAACAGCAACTACTGAGTCGTCCTCCCGGAATCCCACACTAAGGGTGGGTACAGATGGCCTCAGCATCACCTCAAGTCCGTCCGTACACTCCGTGTATGTCTCTCCAAGAGTTCCATCTATGGGTACTGTCCAACTCCACAACACTCTGCCTCTATCAGTGATGTCCGTCGTGTGCAACCAAAACAACGATGTTCGGGCATTGCCCATGCAGCAGTGACTATAACAGTACTGAGTAGGGACCCTGAGACCCCCTAAGGTCTCCCAGAATCCTCGTAGGATAAACCACATAAGAATGATACAATCAAGGAGTATCAACCAACCCTACTTAGGTATATACCTATACATATACCTAAGTTACCATTCGAATCCTGTCTCAAACACTCGATCCCATACACAACTCAGTCTACATAGGATGTAAAGTCAATCACATTGATGATAATGATTGAATGTCAAGACTCAGCTCATTGAGGTATACATCTTTCATATAGCGATAGAGATGATCAGATGTAGTCACTAATTCATCTAAGCTGTCAGACCCGCACAGGATACTAGACTAGCTAAGTTGTCAGACCCACACAGGATTCATGACCAGTTACTCTACTAGACCCACATAGGAAATAGGAATAGAAGTCAAAACTGTCGGACCCACACAAGATACAAGGGCAGGAGTCATCGCTGTCGAAGCCACAGAGGATTCTGGTACTATAGTCATCATCGTCGAACCCATGGAGGATCGTAGTATAGTATTTGTCGATGCCGAACCCACGTAGGATTTTGGAACAATAGTTGTCGTAGTCGCAGCTAGCTCTAGGGTTCTCACACACAACCCACTCGATTCTGGGAGGGTATGGTCCTCGACCCAAGTGTCGATACATCAACTATCCTGAAGTCCAGAGTTGATGTAGCCTATAGTTCCGTCTCATAAAAAAGATCCTAACTCGATAAACGTCACATCAATCAGAAGCCCAGTCTGAGAGTTAATAGTGTTTTTGTTCCAGGGGCCAGTTGGAATTACGCTCATTCCAAACCCAACAGTTTCTAAAAAATCTCAGAAACCATGAGTGTGATATAACAAAATGACCATCTCGATCCAATTAATCCTACGCAACTGATGGTGCGTCGATCGGATGCCCGGTCTAAGAGTTATTGGCATTTTCGGTTCAGGGGCTCGATTGGTTTTTAGGCTTCAACCAACCCGACCATACACCAACTGTATCCAAACCTCAACTGGGGTATGCCAAAATTACCATTATACTCTAAACCTTTCATAAAAATAGATGATTCATCTATCGGACACCCGTATCCCATTTTAGAGACGAATAACTGATTTCAGGTTAAACGGTCCGGACAGGGGTCCGACCCGGTCTGCGGGTCCGACCTGATCTACGAGTCCATCCCAGCCAAATGGGGTGGCCTATCCTGGTGACGGTCCGAATTGAAGTGGCAACTCGTTCTACTTGGGCGGCCCGAACCGAAGTGGCGGCTTGGCCCGCATGGGCGTCACAACCTGAAGTGGAGGCCTGTCCCGAAGTGGCGGCCCGACCCGCAAGGGCGGCCCAACACGGTGGCCATGAGGAGCTCGGCTGGCCGGCTGTGGGTTGCCCGATAGGCCGGCCCCGGAGTGCACAAGCTGGAAGGCCTTAGTGCACCCGACCCGGATGGCCAGCTGACTGCACAAATGGAGGTGGAAACTTCACCCCCAATTGTGGTCCATAACAACCCGACGCGAGGCACCGGTCATTGGTAACCACGGGATCCAAAGGGTCCCGCCTTGTGGAGTGCTGCTGGCGGCCGGCTCAACCACCCGCCCTCCATCATTCATTGTGGCCCTTTGGCCACAGTCCTCTCCAGCTCCACGGCAGCCGGCCCAGCTGGCCGCTTGGGCACCTCCTCCGTGGTGCGATGACGTCGCGGTTCTGCTGCCCTCCGCTCAGCACGACGGAGTCGCGCCTCTCATCTTCCACGACCCTCCTGGCCGCGGTTCTTCTCTGGCGTGGTGTGACGACACCGCTCTGCTTCAGCGGCCTGGTGGCCCTTGTGTCGTGGTTCCTCTCTCGATCATTTTTTCGTCGGCTGCCGATGATCCATAGTATTCCTCCCATCCGGTGGCGTCGTTGCACCACCTCCATCGTCAATCAACCAAGAACCAACAGAGGGTTTTCAGGCTGTGTTTGTTCATCACACACCCTCGACGTTAGGTGATAACAAATGGTCGACAACGAACCATAATAAAGATGAGGGAAGAAGATTTAATTCAATAAAAATGAACCCCTAACATGTATTTGGTGATCGCCCGGTGGAGTCATGAGAATGCAGTGTCGATTCGTTGACATCAGGGTGTGTCAGAGGAGGAATCTTCGTTGTTGGCGATGTTATTCATGGGCGGTGCCTTCTCCCTTGACATGGGGAAGAGGAAGTATGACGGGAATTCCCCTTGGGCATCGCCTCATGTTCTTTCCCCGGTTGAAGAAGGTAGAAGTAAATGTTCTTCGTCAAGAGGATATTGTTCCTCATGTTCTTCGTTGGAGATGGTGAATTCTCCCAAATCCTTCCCACAACATATTTTTCAAGGCCAATGAAATAATAGGCTCCCCAATATTATAATATTTTCATACATTTCAAAATATTTCAAATGAATTCCAGACACCACAAATAATTAATTAATTGTGGAGCTAGATTAATTAATTAGTTGTGTTGGAACATTAAATGAGAGAGGAAGGTGGAAGGTTTAAACCTTATCAATGGGGGGTTCCAAGGGATTCAAGGGGGAGTTGAAGAGTAGATGTTCGTGTGGGCCCCACACACATTATCCTCCCTTTGGAGGTTATGTGGGGGTGGGCCCCACCACCAACCTCCCTTTGGATATAATAACCCCAAACTATATAAAAATTTGTTACTACACATTTTTATTTCCTTTCTAACTTTTATGTACAAACCCCAGAAAAACAATAACTTCCATCTTGTATAAAATGAAACTACAGTAGAGGAGCTCTGATGCGAATACCTGCATTGTGAGTTCATCGGTGTCCTCAGATTTCAATTATGAGCACTAGTTAAAAAGATAGAAAAACCCTCACATACTTTTACTGAACGTACCTGAATAAAACATCGGAAATTTATTCTAGGCACACCGGGCCTTGGAATCAGGCACCGTTAGAAACCGCGGACTCATAAAATTCCAAATAAATTATGAAAAAAATTTCCTTGAAATTTTAAGGTCTTTACAAGTGATGGTTAGGTTGAAATGATGATAATGAAATCATATAAGGATATTGTTCTGAAGTCAATAGTTACATGGAAAGTGATGGAGGATTTAGAATACCTATAGTAGGATATAATGGTTGTTGATGGTGGAGGTTTCCTATTTAAAATAACGGTTTAATATTATCTTCTTCACTAGTTTTAGGAGTATTTGTGGAGAGACTCAACGTCCTAGGTATGCGCGATTATGTTGGCCGTTGTGATACCTTGTACGGATGTTGATAACCATATGTTGTTTATTAGGAGGATTTTTGTTCCAATATAGATGAAAAAGGGTCTAATTAATTTGATTCCTATATCACCAATTGAGTTAATTCCAAGATTTTATATGATGATCCATTGATTGAATATGCAATTTTTGGGTCCTTTGATGAAATGGAGATTTGTGGTTTTTTTGGATTAGTGTTTTTTTTTGCTGATAAAGATATGGTTTATCGTCATTTTCCTTGTTGTTTCTTGCATCCCTAGGATATTCATGATTAGAAATATGTTGTTGACAAAATGGATTTTTTTCATATGGATAACCTGATCATTTTATATTTGAGATGTTATATTGTTAACCATGGATTATTTGATGAAATATTCATATTTACTAGTATTCATGGAGACTGGTATCGATGATTTAATGGTGGGGAGGTTGTGCCTGGGGTAGATTAGTTTCATAGAATATAGAGGATGATTATATCTTATTCGAATGATCATTTTACCTAGAATGTATGGAGTTAATTTTAGCATTATTTTTTAACTCAATTACACCACAACAATTCAGTCCACCATTAGATAGATGAGAAGATAGACAACAATATTTATACATTAGATGATATGCTTCGTGAATTTGTCTCAACCTTTAATGATTTTTTTGTAAAAGGACACAACTTTGGATGTTTTTATAATAATATCATCGATCGCTCATCTATAATTATGGCATATTTTGAGTCTTTTAACATGTATCCATGTCAATAACCATTTTTCTGGACCCCGGATGTAGTGTTTTTTGGTTTTTAGGGACAATGTGGTGTATAAACTAAAAGATAAGGGCTATATTGTTTGTGAGAGGATAATATAATTACAGGATAAAAAAATGTATATTCCAATAACATGAGTATATTATTTGTGTTTGGGGTTGGATACTACTTGTTCACAATGGTATGATATTGGTGTGAGGTGTAGAGGTTTATAGGGGTATAAACTATAACATGGGATTGTTGGTCAATTTTTTGGGGTTTATTTGCGTTGGTAAAGTTGATACAGTTATAAATTCATCAAAAAGTAGTCCATATTTAAGAAACATTCCATATTTAAATGATTCTTCAGTATATTAATGTATTCTCCCATGATTAGTGTTATTTGGATATGAGATATAATGTTATTTTCTTAAAATAACCCATTAAGTTCCAGGATCATCTAAAACATCTGATTTAAGGACAATACATTCCTTTAGTTCATATTATATGGTGGAATGGTTCCCCATAGGAGAGTACATGGGAGTGTGAGATGTAGATGCATGACCAGTAACCATACTTATTTTTTTCTTGTATATTTTTCTTATTTATTTTTCATGATAATGTGATATCTAGACTCTTGATGATTTATGATATGTAGTTTCATTGATAATATTGTGGGTAACTATGGAAATAAGAATAGAATGAATTTAAAAACTGATTCGTTATCGAGAAGGGTAATATTTTGATATAGTTAAAAATGTGTGGTACAGTCCCTACCTCCCAATGAAGAAAATATTAGGAAATGGGTGATGAAATTTCTTAATTGTTCTAAAAGTTGTTGTATTTTGTAGTGGTTGTTTCTATATTTACCTTTGGATTTTTTTGGGATGTTTAGTGAATGTTGATGTATGAGATTGGTTCATTTGGATCGTTTTTTGGTTGTAATGGTATCCTTCATATGTATCTCATATTATGGTTTTTAGACCAATCCCACCTTTCTTATAGGTTTGTTTTGATTATATAGGGTGATAATAATTTTTTATGAATCTGATATAACATCCAGAACCATCAATCCTAATACATTGTATGAATTCAAGTTGTATAATTTCATGAAATATGTTCAATGTGTGGATTTAGGAAAATGGATATTACAGTTATACAAACAAGATAAATTTTTTCAATGACATGTGGTTGAGGATACACCATAATGACCTCCAATATGGTGTGGAGAGGCTGGATTCTATACAGACGACCAGATGAGATGTTTTGAGGTGACATGCATATTTTTGGGGTAGCAACACCATAGATCCCTAGCTATAGTGTATTCCATCTAGGATGTTATTGTCTAAGTGTGGGGACCACATCATGGTATTAGTGGACCATGGGTCAATTTTTAGGGGTTCTTCCAATGTTAGTACCACTACCGTGTGAAGATGGGTTGTGGAAACTCCTTTTTCATGTTTTTTGGGTTATTATGATTAATGATCATGGATATACTGTGACCTAATCCACATATTAAAGGATATATTCCATAAACATATAGATGTATCATGATAGATGGTTCTTCATAATGGAAAAAAAATATTTAGAGGTGATGTACTCTGATCCCTATGGTTTTTAAGACGACAACAACATTGTCTTAGTGGCCACAACATGGTCCTTTGTTATTTAGGGTGGGTAAAATTCCATGTTCCCCTAAAACCGAACCATTATTCAATATGTTCTCTCATTTCCACGGTGACCCATGTGTATACCATGGATCCCCACACAACCTTTTCATGTTTATTTCATCCCCATCCATAGAGGATTGATATGTGGTGGTTTTCAATGTCACCTCTTAATTTTCTTCAAAATTATGAAAAATTGGTCATTATAGCAGGGATACCTTATGGGAATCCATTTTTTTATGATGTGTAGGTAGGAGATTTATGTTTTGATATTTTATGTGTTGGTATAAGTTCTCCATCTCATTGTGTTTTTTGGTGGGGTCTATCCCTTTACATTATCCTTCCATAATGACTCAAAAATCCCATTTATTTTGGAAATCCATCATCTACCATCTTATTTATACTATAGGATGCGTTTATCAATTTTAATCTATGTAAAGATGTGTTTTAGTGAAAAAATGAAGATAACTACATAGTTAAGGAAAATTTACAATAAACATGATGATTCTCATGTTTTTTAGCCTTTAATAATTATGATATTCAAATTATCCACTCTTGTTGTACCAATGAGAATTGTAGAAATATGGGACCTTTTTTGTTTTTATTTTAAAAAAATCTAGATCTCGATGTTTGATTTCATTGAATCCCTCTTGAATTACTTATTAACAACTTATACTAATTTAAATAATTATATACACTTGGATATATGGCATGTTTGATAATTCTCTTTAAATAGTAAAGAAGAATTGATGAGAATCACTTTATGAATTTAGAAAATTTAATATGATGATGTGAAAAGTGTGTTAATATGTGAATTTTCGTTTTGTTAGTTTTTTATGTGTGTGGATGAATCAATTTTTTTTAAAATGGGGAGATGTAGTGAAATTGTGATGTGGGGTGGTTATGTTTTGAAAATTTGGTGAATCATGTGGAAAATTTTAGTGATGTTGAAAGTGTTTGAGGTTGTGGAAAATTAGTGATGTATAGGCTTGTTGGATTTGGATGTTGGTATGTTTGGTTACATATTGTGGTATTGTGTTGTGTAATATGGTTGAGTAGTATTGGAATTAAATGATGATGTTAAAAAATGAAATGGAATGGGCTTGTTTGGTTGTTGGGATAAAAATTTTTAATGGGTGAATTAAAGGTGAATATTTCATTTAAAATTGTTGAAGATTAATGTTATGTAACATGAAAAAGTCACTAAATAAATGGGGAAATTAATGGTATAGAAATAATTAAATGATTTTTTTAATTCAAATTGTTTAGTAATGAAAATCGAGAAATTGGATTGGCCTTTTATGAGATGGTGAAACATGGATTGTGTCTTCTTTTCTTGTTGAGTGGTATTGTGAATTTTGAAATGGCACAAAAACTGTGAATATCATTATTTGGTTGGTTATTTTATTGTGTTCCCATAGGTTTGTATTTTGTGTATCAACATATCTATATTTATACATTGTATATTAATTTTTATTTTCTATAAACATCCCACCCATGTCATGATACTAGAGAGAACATCCAATAGGTTTGGTGGTGTTTCCCAAAAATTATATTGGTGAGGATAGATGGATAGACACCCACTCTTCCCCCTGCCTCATGATATAAATAATGAAACACATAGGATGTGATTGATAAAAGTAAATGTTGATCTTTCATGATGTAATTTGTTGCGGTGTGATGGGCCAGCCATCTTTGGGCGATATGTTCTTCATGATATGGATGAAGATGGAGTTTTTCCATAGTATAAAGAGGTAATAAGGTGTATTCACATCATGTTCATTATACAATTATACACTGGATATGAGATGAGGTGAGATGTGAATGTCGATGTGTTTATGGGAGGGATGAGATGTGATGTGATGGACCATGTGTCTATGGGGAGATGTGATATGATGTGATATGGTGTGATGTGATAGGACATGGGTCTTTAGGGAGGTTTTAATATATAATGGGTGGGTGAACTAGAATGTTCATTATTGGGGAATAAGAGTAGATGATCAATGGAAATGATTTTTTTGGGTACCCAATCATAGAGATGTTTCATATTATGTTATTATACATGGTTAAGTTATTTTTTGAGTGAGCCTGGATAAGGTAGGGATTTTTATTTTAACATGTTTATGTGATTTTAGTTTAACTATATTATCACTGATGCGATAGTATGATCTTTTCACATTTCCATAAGAGACATTCGTTTTCTAGTTGATTATACTATTATACATACCCCACATATATAAAAATGTGTTTTCGGTTACTCAGAGGACAACATAGACTTTATTAGACATTAGTATATTTGACATTTGGACTGTCTCTATGGAACTACCATATCCTTAATTTGTGTTTATTTCTTCAATGATTTTATCAGTATCTATTCATTTTATATATGCATTATGGTATAGTTTTTGGATACATTCTTTTGTATTATGTAATAACATCGATTGGTCACTGATATACTATCTCCCAGTCTTATATATATTATGGAGGGAAATTTATTCCATACTAGAATTTTTATATGATCAGTGTTAGTTTCCAATCTATGACCAACTAGAGGTGAGACTTGGGGTTTATTATAGGTCTTCCTTTATCACGGGCCTAGGGTAGGGACCATTAAATGGAGGGGGTTATGACATCAACCGTGTGATTTCATGATTTGTTCTTCTTCCACCTAATTCATTCATTCTACAATCATAACGAAATAAATAATTATGTATAATTAATTTAAAAAACTACCATTTTTTAAGAAAGTTATTTTTAAACCATTTGATTTCTTTTATGCCTGGAATCACAAGCGTCATCGTCTTATCACACATTAGATGCAACCTTGAGTTTCTATGAAACATCGTTTTGTTGTTATTTAGACATGATAATATCCTAGTTGTTATATTATATTGTGTTAATAGTCTTAACTAACATATGAAAATATATGTATTATAAGATGAATTCATTTGTTTATAATTAATTAGATATGAAAAAATATCCCAGTTGGTTATAATGAAAAATATTTTTATATCATGTTCCCAAGGACATTTTTTAAAAAAATTAAATACGTTATAACTAGTTAATGATATTAATTAAATATATATTTTACATATTAAATCAAATAATTATTATATTTATAAAATATATATAATTAGGTATAAGATAATAACAAAACTATTTACTTTCATAAACTCGTATATTTTTAAAAAAGGTATTTTTCTCACCTTTAATTGGGTAACCCATTTTAAATATAATTTCTGACACATTTTTATATCTTATATAAACTAAATTAACTACTTCCGTGAATCAGGTGTACAAATAGTCACTTTAGATGTTCTTTTGTATTTTATTGATAAGATTCATGCTTTGATGAATAGTAATAAAATGATATATTTTAATTAAAAAATTATTTTCATCAAATTTATTTATAATGTTATGATAATATTGAATTATTTTTAGAAAAACATGATCATGTTTTTATTATTTATTACAATTAAGGTAATTAGAATCAATTTACTATTAAAATTGGATATATAAATTTTGTGATGTTTTGAATCATTAAATTTTAATAATAATTTCCTCATACTATCAATGAGATTAATATTTTAATTTCTTTCTTTTAATTTTGTGTTTTTAATTTAGAATTTTTTTTATTTTTGAATTAGAGGTTCCATATTTTTTAATTATTTCCCTAAATTTTTATAAAACATGAATATCAATTTTAGTAATTTTTTTTAACATAGTTAAAGATAAATCAGGTAATATAAGGTAAAACTAAGATTGTATATATTATAAAACTACCCTAACACTTGTTCTAATTTCATTTTATAAGTGTTTTTATAAAATAACTATACATGCAATGAACTTATTCTATTTGGAATTCACATGTATGAGAGTATGATATTTATTATATTTTATTTAATAAATATTTAAAAATTTATTCATATATTTTTAATAAATATATCATTTTTAATATATGGTTTTAAATAAGATAAATTATTCTATAAATAGTAATCTAAAATACTATGTGTCTCACATTATAATTATAATTTATTTTTTATTTTTAGGAAATGAATAATTACCTGAATGGATAATACAATGATGATGAAAAAATTGTTTAATGAATGAGAATATCAAAGATGTGTTATTAAAAATATTAAAATAAATACAATTTGAGATAGTTAATGTATATAATTAATTATATCGATGAACATGATTCATATTGATATAATAAAAAAATTTAAGTTATGTTATTCTCATGAAATTTTGAAAAAACATTTAAAAGAATAGTGTCACTGCCTATTCATATTTTATCAAAATAATAAATTATAAAATTATTACAAAATATTATTTAAAAAACAAATAATTATGATATGGTCTAATATTTTATAAATTTTTCATTTATGGTCTAATTGGAATCAGATAAATAAAAATTACACAATTTCAATATTTAATTGCTTGTTACCACAATTAAAATTACAATAGGTTAATTATCGTTAAATAAAAAATGAAAAGGTTTAATACAATAAAAAACATGTAAAAAATATTTTTTTGTGTTTAAAAAACATCTAATCTTATATTTTAATTCATGTACTTTTAGAGGTATTTATATCGATATTCAATTTACTATACATAGATGTTTTTTTAAATTCTATTAGTAACTGTCACCTCAATTATAAAAGAGCACCTACTCCATCACTTATTCATATAAATTTTATCCATAAAGTTATATCATATACTACCCATTTCAATTATAAACATCTATATACTGATTATTGAAGTTTTGGTCCTCCCAAAAGACCAACTCTAGTCTACATAAAAGAAGATATAAAGGGAGCTATCCAAAGAATATGTAATATCATTTTATAGATCTCTTAATATAAATTCTTATACTAAATTGTATTAAATTATTTTTTCCCGTAAAATGTATTAAGTACAAAATCACATATATATCCTGTAAAAAATTAAATCCCCATGAATGCATACATATGTCATACCATCTCCACACAGTGGTTTAATTTGTTATTCATCGCCATATTTAATGGATTCGTATAAAGATAAAAATAATAGAATGAAAAGATAATTATAAGATGATATTGATTCTAGAAAAAATAAATACACAACACACTTCCATATTATTTTACCATTATAAGAATGATACCATCTCTCATGCGTACATACAACCTACCATCAATATGAAGGAATGTGATTCATTATACGTGGTCACCAGTAAAGAATGATTATATAAATGTTTATAATGCTTACATATGTTATATACATACTTTATATCACTATGTTTATAATTTAATAATGTCATATAGACATGAATGTGACTTATATGAGAAGACACGTATAGGAAAATGATGCAATTAACACCCAAATATGAGTAATAATGAAATATTATTAACAAATATGTCATACAATTATCACATATGATATAATAAATAAAAACATGGTTTTATAATAATTTAATATCATTTTTAACTCATTATATAATAGGTTTTAATTGTTACAAAGTAACTCAGGAATATTTTATGGGATTTATGTATCACCTTTATTTCTAAGAGAAACATGCATTATACACTAAATTTTTTCCTCAACATGGTCTGTACTCTACAATTGGATGACTTGTATGTGTATTATCTATAATATTATGGTATTTTAATGTCCATGAATTATTTATCCTTTCATAGGGTATAGGATCCTATTAATTATACCAGAAAATCCAGGAGCCGGTGTATAAGGCCTCTGCCTTAAATGTAACACCCCGAGATTTTATGAAAAGTATTATTTTTAATTAATGTCTTGTGTTGTACTCTACACCAAAAGGATCTTTCACAACACTAATCCCTGACTTGCCTTGCATTACACGCAATCGCGACCTTCGTCGATAGCGTGTGCTGTACGCAATACAGGGTTTTACTAAACAACGATATATTAATATAATATTATTATGAACTAGTCGTTATGAATAGTATTAACTAAAATTTTAATTTTATAACATTACTATTCATCTTACACATTATCTAGAACATGGTATAAGAACAAAATAAATTTTTCAGGTAAAATAGGAATTTTTAAAAAAAATGCAGTTTTGCCGCCTTTTGATGGCGCACCCAAATTAAATCTAGTTTTTTACATGTTTATAAGTTCAATTTGACAGAATAAAATTCTTATTTCGAATGAATAAATAAAAATTTACTTTGGATAAATTTTTCATATTATTCTGGTAACTTTCATATTTTGATGAATAGTAAAAACACGCTATATTTTAATTAAAAACAACTTTTTTCATCGCAATAATTTATATGGTTAAATTATAATATTGAATGGTTTTAAAGTATAAACAGAATATATTTTTACCATTTAAATTAATTTATGTAATTAGCATTTATTTTACATTAAATTTGTAGGTTAAATCAATTCAATCTTTTGGAATGTTTTAAAGAAAAACCCTTTCTCATTCGACAACGGGATTAATTTTAATTTAATTTATCCACGTTTTTTGTATTGAATTTAGAAAAATGGATTCCATATTTGGAATCAGTGGGTCCAAATTATGTTAATAATCTACTTTTTATTTTTGGGAATTATGAATAGTAACTACGGTAAATTTTATTTACCTTAGTTAAAGGTAAATCTGGTAATTAAGGGTAAATATAATATTATAAAATTACCATAACACATTCCAAAATTCTATTGTATGGCTAAAAGTAGACCGATATAACCTAAAGGTTGGATTAGATTCATTTTATGGACTTTTGACCATGAAAATAATTTAATTATTATTAAAACCAAAGAAAGTGACAACATGTCACTCTCTTAAATATTATAAGTATAATAATTTTAATTTAGTGATAAACATCATAAAAAATATAAACTTAATAGTATACCGAAATATAATAGAATTATCTACATCATGATAATTTATTCAGCATTTTTAGGGATTAAATAATTGTTATTAATGGTGATACATTAATGATACAGAAATTATTTATTAAGTGGGAAATAAGTAATATAGTTTTTATTGAAATAATAATACCCATTAAAAGGCACAAAACCCTGACCAAAACTTACTGATCATGTAAATGTAAACTATAATCATCTAATGGTCGAATATTTGACCATTTGGAGTCTTATACAAGCAATTATGACCCATATATTATTTTATTTTAAATGATGCCAGAGTTGTCACATTTATAATTTAATAAATATAACAATTTAACTATTATGATTTTAAGATGATAAATTCGAGTAAAAGTATTATTGTGAGAGTTAATAGATTTAGCTTCATAATAGGATTTTATGTTTAATTTTTATGCAACATATAAGTATATTAAATAATTATACAAAAATGTTGTAGTAATTATTTTATTAAGAGATAAACCAAATAAATGTTGTTAAAAATAATAAAATAAATAATATATGAACAATTTAATGTGATACACTAATTTTATAGAAACATATGACATTTTATGAATCTATTAAAGCTTTTTTTTCGAACATATCTTCTGTATATATTTTATTTAAATTCAAATAAATTAATAGTGTCAAAATTGACACTATTGTTATTTTATAAAAATAACATATTATAAAATTGTTTAAAAATCATAAAAAATATTTAAAAATTATAAATTTAAATTTATATGGTCTATAATGTTATAAAGTAAACAATTATGGAAAATTCACAACAAATAAGTAATTATGTTTTATAATTTAAAATTTAGAATTTTATTATCACAAATAAACATAAATAGATTAAATAAGGATAAATCAAATTGATAAGGTCTAAAATAATCTTCAAACATGACTAAATTTTATTGGTTGATGATATTACAACTCTATATCATCTAATATTTGAATATGAGTCATTTTTGGTGGTTCTTTATGTGGGGTTGGATTTATTATAAATTAATATTTTTAAGAATTTCAAAGGTGCCCCTCTCCTCCCTTATAAAAGGGCACCTCCTCCCTCTCCTCCTCACACCAATTTGAGCCTTCAAGCTCGTCCATACCATACCAAATTATCTTCTCCACTTCCCTAGAAACATCCTAGATGTTTTGGACTACTTTAAAGACCTATCATAGTTCCCTAGGAGGAGGTTTCAAAGAGGCGTATCAAAGAAGAGGTAATTTCTTCTCCCGATTCTTTCAAGCTTCTTTCTTCTTCAAATTTTTCTTCTGTAGTTTCTTCATTATAAAGTAATAAAATAAGTATCACTAATATACTTATTTTTTATTATAAAAATGAAACAACCTCATTTCACCTTCTATCCATCCTATGGAAAACAAAATCACCGCACGTGCGTACGTATAGAATACTGTCTCCACGCCGTGGTGTAATCTGTTTTTCCACCAACACCTTACATGGATGGGTATAATGGTGTAAAGAATAACTATAAATAGTTATTATAACATCATACAGATTATGATATATTTTATCATCCACTCCAATTCAATTCAATAATTATGGAAACAATATCATCGCTCGTGCGTACGTACGGACTACCGTCTCTACGACCCGATGAGATTCATTCTCCATGTTAACCATTTAAGAATAATTATAAAGTATATATAAGAAATAATAATGAAATATATGACATTATAAAGATACTGTATTTATGTATATATGTATTTAATCTACTTATTTCCATTCAACTCAATAAGGAAACGAAAACAGCGTTCATGCGTACGTATGGCCAACCGTCTCCATGAACGGTGTATTTCATTCCATTTATCGATCTAATATATATATGTATATTGTGAATATATATTATATATAAATCATGTTTTATATTCTGAAATTATGTAATCGTGATCTAAGTAATCATATGAATAATTACAAGTCAAAACACGGACGACAAATGAAACGATTTTACCCAAAACACTTTTTAACATGGAATTTACAAAAGAACGGGTAATATAAAGTCATAAGTGAACCATATATGATATCATAACAATGAATATGATTATTTAATAAGTCAATGAAAATATTTAAATCATTATACAGGAGGTTCGGATACATACGAAGTATATCGGACATAAGGTAAGGGATAATTTTGGAAATCTCATTTTTTATCCGAGATTGCTTATTCGTAAGTATTTACTAGGTATATTTATATCATCCATGTCTATGTTTTATAAAAGTGTTTTCATGTATGATAAAATTCCTTTTACCCATTTTTGAATTTTACTACATGGTATGTAAGGAATCTTTATTTTGTTTACATTACGAGGTACCTTTTTGACTTTTCTGGCAAAAGTACGAGAAAAATGTTTTCTAACTGTTGTGGCAAGAACAGATTAATATGGTTTTATGAAGCCTTATTTTCATGAAGAATTATCTAAATTATTTCATTACTATTTTAAACAAAATCTCTTTCTTTTAAAATTTAATGACATTTTGTGAAAAGAAATTGATTTTGAAGAAGAAAGGATATTTTCTCAAGAATTCATTTCAAGTGTTTTTATCAAAACCATTTTCTATCTAACATGAAATTATTTCATATGTGTATGTTTCAAGTGTAATGTATATATTATTTACATGGTTTAACTTTTCTTATTATGAAATGATATCCATTTCTTCTATATGGATTATGTGATGATGGGATGATGTTTATGAAACCTATTTTATTCGTTGGGTTATTATGAATGATGTATGTTTATTTTGTGGCACAAGTAAGAATGATTTCATTATGAGATGGGTGGGACCTATATCTCCATCCAATTCATTGGGTAGAGATTTATATCTCATGAGATAGACATGTCTGGAACGGCAGGTTAAACCGGTTCAGTAAAACAGGACTAAAACGAGGAGTGAACTCAATTCAGAAAGGGACTTTGTCTACTTAGATGGTCTTGGCAGTAATGCCATGGCTACTATGGAAATCATTACATGTGCTTAATGGATGCCACAATTACATGTTTTATTCCCATTCTATTTTATCAAGATTTATTATCCTTTATGATATATGCCTTACGTACTTCCATGATTTATGTCTTTGCTCAAGGTTTTAATGTTTAGATTTCATGTTCACGTTTTTTATTTCAAATGTTTATGGATTGTTTTATGTTCTCTATGTTTTACCTTACTGAGAATTTGAGCTCACTCTTTTTATGTTTTATTTCCCCCAGGAAATGAAGATAGGTTTTATGTAAGGAAACAAAAAGGGGAAGATCATTATGGGAGATGTTGAATATCTTTCAACATGATTAGTTGTTTATATTCCGAGTTTCCAAAGGCACTAAAATATTACGATCCTTGTGTGTCTTTTTTGTTATGTATTAAGTATTCCACAAAAGTAATGTAATGTCCATGTACGTCAAGGATAGGGTCTCTACATTAAACCTTACTTAATATTGAATTAAATGAATAATTCACATTGATGATCTTTTCAGGTTTAGAGTTTTAGAGAATTTGGACATAACTATTGAATCTCAAAAGATTACAAAGTAGACACTTCTACTAAGTTTCCATAAAAATACTCTTAAAAGAAACATGTCTACTTCCATGTTTTAGATAGCATGTCTTTCCTTGATCCCATCCTTCACCCTATTCATCTTTACATCAATAAACTTGCATTACATTCCACATTTAAAAAAATTGGTTACATAGAAGATAGTATTCATTTTTTCCCATCAACGGAAACATATTCAAAATAAAACATGGATTATTTCTTGACACTTTCTTGACACTATCATCATATCATGTAATATTCCCTTGACCTATGTAAAACATTTCAAAAACATGGGATGATCATAAAAAGCTCAGTAAGGGATATAAAAATATGGAAAGGAAACATGAGTACATGTATACATAAGAATCAATGAAATCATACTTTACTCATAAAACATAATAACTTTGACATACCTCATCAAATCATGAATAAAACATAGAAATCATAAGGCATAAAGGTAACATGAGGCATTCATAATATTCTTACGTAGGGAGTAACCCTCTTTGTTACGTTTGGAATTCCCATTATAGTATATTACCTAAATCGCTTTGGAGAAACCTTAACGTTTAACCCCTTTGTGTTACCCAATGCATTGGAGAGCTATATCGGGCTCACCCGCCCTTTGTTTTTCATGAAACCACCTGTTTTCACAACAATTCCCACGAACCATATCATAAATGTATCACATAAAACATTCATAAAGGAAACATAACAATTCCACATTTCAATCACAATATAACATTTTAGGATATTGATATAATGAATCCATTAAAAAACCATTTTCAAAACCATTTAAAACATTTAATAACAATATTTTTGAATCAATGTGTCCCATAACACGTTGAAGATTTTAACATTTTAAACCATTAATATCCATATAAATAAATCCTTAAAACCATTTTGAAAACATGGATATTAATAAGAACAAATCATTAAATAATTTAAAGCGATATTTTGGTTAAAGGGTTTTTACCAAAATTAGAGACACTTGAATACAATAATTGAGGAATAACATTTAATCAGAGCTTTATAATAACATGAGAATAAATGGATTCATGATATAATATTACAAAGGACAGTATATACACCATATAAGAGTGAATTGGTGCATAACAGCCATGAAGTCTCAATAGAAATGTAACATGTGATGAAATCCCTTATAAAGAAGGAATCCTTAAATTAAGGATAAATCTATATCAAAATTATGCGTGAAAAAAATATAAATACACCCAATATAAGTGGATATTAAGTGTAAAATAATAAAAGGTCATTCACACATATTCAAAGGATGACATATTCAATAACTACATGTTGAACCCAAAGAAATCAAAATTTGGATAAAAAGTTCCCTTGGTAAAATTCGACAGACTAACGACGTCACATCAAAATTCAGAAAATGAGTTGATGAGAGATAAAATGGGTATCTCATCACTTGGACATAAAATTTACATCAATAAGGATATAAAAGACCACATCCCAACATAATAGTAAGTGAATTAAAAGACATAACAAAAGAAGTCTTTTAAAAAGAGGAGGGTGAAAGGTTCCCTTACCGACTTGGGTAACTTTCGAAACGTACACACCCTTGAAGAAGTGTCATACAATGGATATTTAAATACCCATAAATGAAATTATATTAAAAAAGGAGTATAATAATGGGAAGTACATACACCACTCAATGTAAATGGTGGTAAATGTAGCATAAATCTCACGGGAATAAAAGTGAGATGAAAAATCCCTTATGAAAACTCGACAGCCTAACGATGCCACTTAAAACATATAAAATGGATTGATGTGATAAAACAGGGTCTCTCATAATATTAAAAATAAAATTTACAGTTATAGTAATATAAAATAACATCCCCCAACATAGAAAATATGCGCTTAAAAGAAGTGACATAAAAGAGAGTACTTAAAAAGAAAGGGAGGGGTAAGATCTCTTACGAAAATTCGGCAGCCTAACGGTGCCACTCAAAACATCCAAAATGGAATGATGATAGAAAATAGGGTATCTCATCATATTAAAATAAAAATTAATGTAGTATTAATATAAAATAACATCCCAATCATAATAAATATGAGCTTATAAGGAATGACATAAAAGAGTGTACTTAAAAAGAAAGAGAGGGGTAGGATCCCTTACCTCGGGTCCGACTTGACTCGATCGTTCCTTAACCTCCTGAATAATAATCATGAGTTAATTTATACTTGCTTATGAACCTTTTTCATGTTCTTTATTACTTTTATATCACTTACTACCATGCTATTAACACTATGTAATTATTTAAGTTAATAATGGTCGTTTTGTAGATTATTGCTACTTGAGTCAAAAATAAACTCTTTATAATTACAAGTTGTTCATGTGGTAAAATATATATTATATCCAGAATTATATTAATTATGTAGATATCATATATATCATATATATCCATTATATACATGCATTTATAATATAAAATAACATTTAGAGGTAAGAATTGAAATGCACTGTTCATGGAGACGGTAAGTCGTACGTATGCATGAACGCTACTTCCATTTCTATTTCTTATTTAATAGAATTAAAAAATAATGATACATAATAGTATTATAATTAAAGTATGGTATCTTATATAATATCATTAAATATATCTTCTATACATACCACATACAGTATTAACGAATCAAATCACTTTGAGGGGGCGGTAGTCTGCACTTCCTAAAATGAAGATATCGCGTTTAACCATAATGGAAACCATAAAGGTATTCGATAAATGAAAAATAAATAATTTTAAGTAAAACATAAACATATTATATACCATATATAAATATAGTGACATCTTAATGGACACCTTTGAAGGTGTTAAATGAATATTGAACAATCATCATTTCGTGAGGCAGAAATTCGCCATCCACAGAAACAGTATGTTCTTTAACCATTAGATGTAGGTGTGTGTAAGTTTAGATCGAATTATTCTTATAAAAACATCATAGTATATTAATGATACTGGATTTGTTACAAAAGAAAATAATAAAAATAGTTTAGAGTGTTGGAGAAGCAAAATAAAACATAAGAACAAAAGAGAAAACACTAACTTTAAAACGGGTAACTCTTTTTGATTTGAGCTCAAAGGCTTCCTTGGGAAGACTTCTGACCAATGTGAGGATTCTAAGAGTTATAGAGGGATGTGGAGAGACAAAATGGGTAGGGGTTGGCCGAGCCAAAGTCTTTTGATGTGTGGGTACTGTGGTAGAGGTGGGGGCCTTTTTTAAGAGGAGAGGAGGGGAACTATTGGAAATTTAAGAAAAGATACTTTGTTATAAAATGATTTTCAGATAACAAAGGTCCCAAAATTATAAATTTCGTTGATAAGGGGATAAGGGTTCTAAATACACCAATCCAACAGGTTTTTGACAAGTTTAGGTCTTATATTTTACATTATATTTTCATTTTATTTAAATCGTTAAATAATTTGGTCATCGCTGCATCATCATGGTGTCATAAATAATTTAATTTATTTATTGTCTAAAAATTAGAAAAATAATATCATGATGTAGGAAGTCTTTTTATATTTCCAATTACTATTTATAGTCAAAAATCTGACTTCTATAAACCCATGTAATAATTGTTTTAATAAAACAATACATATTTGTGTCATTTTTACATTTACTTTAAATAAAAGGCATTAATGTCATTATCTTACCCAATTGGCTCCATGGGGTCCCAAAAATCGACCCATGGGTTATCATGGTCGTCCATGACACATCCAATAAGGTTAGAACATGTGTCAAGTTCATTTTATATTATTAAAACATTCTTTTTACCTTAAATTACACTAATTACCTCTGATCGCGATTAAAACATAAAAGTTACTATTTACCAAAAAATTATTTTAATTCCATTGAACCACATTTTAATTCTTAATTACAACCATTTATGTCGGATTTTTTAAATTCAAAACACAGAGGTGGTAAAATTTAATTTAAACGAAAAATCAGTTTTTTTAGGTACCACTTAGTGGTTTCACTATTCATCAAAAATTGATGTTTTCCAGAAAAATACCAAAAATTCACCCTAAGCTATATTTTATATTCTTAATTAAAAAATGATGTCTATTTTACAAAATTCAAAACATATAAGTTACATTGATTAATTTAATAATTAATTCCCGCTGTCATAGCAAATAGCGTGTATTTATGAAACAATAAGTATCAAAAGATTAACACTAGTTTAAGTCAAATTTCAAGATGAAATTAATTCCAACGACCACTATAGGATTAAATGGTAAACATATATTCTAATTAAACTTTAAAACCAATTGAAAATATAATCTTATCATATAAATAAATTAGATTAAAAAGAGGTTTTGAATTAAAATACAACATTTTTCACTATTCATTAAAAAATGAACTTTATCGGAAAAATACAAAAAATTTACACAAAGTAAATTTTGATGTCCCGATTATAAAGAAAAATTTTATTTTGTCAAATATAACACATAAAATTGTCAAAAAGTGGATTTCAAATAGGTTCTCCATCAAAAGGCGGTTAATCGACCTTTTAACAAATTTTATAATGTTTACACTTAAAATTGGATTCATTCGCATTTTTAATCCTCTAACATTTATTGTAAAAAGCAATAATATTTGAAAAACATATATAATCATTTTTTAGTTAGTTATATTAATTCCCGCAATTATAACAGCTAGGCATTAACTACCATTTAAAATAATATTATCTTATTATTAGAGTGCAACGTAAGATTCCCAAGAAACTCGTTGTTGTGTATTGTGTACGCCATTGAGCATAGCGTCCCATATAAAGTAATATTAATATTTTATTCACAAATATGGATAAATGAGAAAATTTCATATTCTTTATTTAACTGGGGTGTTACATCCTTACCCCTTTGGGGAATTGCGTCCTCACAATTTTAAAATTGGGCTTGGAAACTTCATTGAAAATCCCACATTAGAACAAGAGTCAGTAAAACAATCACTTTAAAATAAAGAGAAGTACAAAGGTCACCCGTGTTAACCCATACTAGGATTCCAAGTATGAAAATACAGACATGGAGGAAAAAACTAAGGGTCATGTTCTGATGGAGAGTGATAGTAAACATTTCTAGGAGAAAGTTAACCATAAGAAAATCACAAACTTGTTATTGGTTAAACGGTATTCGATTCCCCAGTAGGAAAAGTTAGCTGACAACAATTTTGTTTTAAGTTACTCTTCATTTAGGAATTTATTTTTGAGCTTATCTAAATCATAATGAAACATACTTACTTGTAACATAGGCTTTAAAATTTTAGTAGATTCCTTAATCAAACTCATATTTTCTCCAAAAGATGAGTATTTAGGAAGACTTGTTCGCAATAAGAGTACTATAATCAGCTTCTTGAGAATCACCTAATCCATAAAATAGAACTATATATTTCGCATGCCTTTAGAAAAAATTCAAAACCAAAATTGTTAGTATGAGATCAGATAATCCACAAAAGTATAATCCTTTATAAAAAGAAAATCTATTCTTAATCTCCAAAACTTGTCCAAAAAAAACCCAAACTTTGATGAAGACCATTCGATAAACAATTTTCCATAAAATTATTCAATGTAATCCAAACTAAGATTGAAACCCAAATAATTAAATAATTTAATCACATAGTCTTCCATGGTCCAATTTAACTTTTACCTCCAAAAAACATTAGTTGCTCGTAAATTCTCATATTGAAAAGTAATTATCCTAATCACATATCCTCCATGATAGGTTAATCATTTCCATAGATAACCCAAAATAAAATTAATCTTGATTCCTAAAATCATCTAACAAAGAAGAATAAGTCATACTAACCAGGGAATTCACGCAGTCCAGTGGTAGTTGATAAATACATATGGCACTTTGGTTGTGGGTTCTATTCCTGCAGCTTTGTCCGACGCGACGGGTTGTCACACGGTCTGCGTGTTGCTCATTTTCCAAAACTATATAATTCTTAAAACATTCCCCAAAACGAGATAAAATCTTCAAAAATAATCATAACATAATTTAACCTCAATATTATCCCATGACTTTCATTTTCCATCATAACATATAGAAACCCATAATTACCTCAAATGTAAGGATCATATAAACCCTAATGGTTACCTTTATAATTATTACATGAACTTCCACATCGAGTTGGTTCTCACGTACATGATGCATCAGAGAACTCACCAAGGTTTAAGTGGTTAATCATGACTCCTTGATATTTGGTTTAGAACAACCACGAGTTTCCTCATTGAATCCCCCATTTCATCTAGTCTCTTAATCAGAGAACCACCACAGTTTCCTTAAAACCTATTGTCACTTTGGTGTCTGCTAGATCCATCCATTTACTAAAAATAGAAATGTTAGTGTGAGTATATCAACAAAACTATCATGTACTAATGAGGAAGATAAACAATAAGATATACTTACTCATTCACTTTATCTAGAAACTATGAATCATTCTGAAATCATAGCCATTATGGTAATGTCACTTATGCCTAGAGAATACCCAAACCTCTAATGTTATCTAAACCAAACTTTGATACCAACTATAAGTCCCCGGCCTTAAACCTTACTTAATATTGAATTAAATGAATAATTCACATTGAGGATATTTTCAAGTTTAGAGTTTTAGAGAATTATTACATAACTATTACATCTCAAATGATTACAAAGTAGACACTTCTACAAAGTTTACATAAAAAAACTCTTAAAAGAAACATGTCTAGTTCCTTGTATTAGATGGCATGTCTTTCCTTGATCCCATCCATGACCCTATTCATCATTAGATCATAAAAAATGCATTAAATTCCACATTTAAACAAAGTGGTTAAATAAAAATAGTATTCATTTTTTCCCATCAAAGGACACATATTTATAATAAAACATGGATTCTTTTTGACACTTCCTTGACACTATCATCATATCATATACCATTCCCTTGACCTGTGTAAAACATTTCAAAAACATGGGATGAGAATAAAAATGTCAGTAAGGGATATAAAAATATGGAAAGGAAACATGAGTACATGTATACATAAGAATCAATGAAATCATACTTTACTCATAAAACATAAGCACTTTGACATATCTCATCAAATCATGAATAAAACATAGAAATCATAAGGCATAAAGGTAACATGAGGAATTCATAACATTATTACATAGGGAGTAACCCTCTTGGTTACGTTTGGAATACCCATCACAGTATATTCCCTAAATCTCTTCGGAGAAACCTTAACATTTAACCCCTTCGCGTTACCCAATACATTGGAGAGCTATATCGGGCTCACTCGCCCTTAGTTTATCACGGAACCACCCGTTATTATATCCATGCCCAAGAACCATAACATAAAACTATCACATAAAACATGCATAAAGGAAACATAACATTTCCACATTTCAATCACAATATAAAATTTTAGGATATTGAAATAATGAATACATTAAAAAAACATTTTCAAACCCATTTAAAACATTTAATAAAGTGATTTATGAATCAAAGTGTCCCATACCACCTTGAAGCTTTTAAAATTTTAAAACATTAATATCCATATAAATAAATCCTTAAAACCATTTTTGAAAACATGGATATTAATAAGAACAAATCATTAAAACATTTAAATCAGTATTTTGGTTAAAGGGTTTTTACCTAAATTAGAGACACTTGAATACAATAATTGAGGAATAACATTTAATCAGAACTTTATAATATCAAGAGAATAAATGGATTGATGATATAATATTTCAAAGGAGAGTATATACACCATATAAGAGTGAAATGGTGCATAAAAACCATAATGTCTCCATAGAAATTTAAAATTTGATGAAATCCCTTATAAAGAAGGTATCCTTAAATTAAGGATAAATCAATCTCAAAATTATGTGTTACAAATATATGTACACCCAATATAAGTGGATATTAAGTTTAAAACAATAAATGGTCATTAAAACATATTCAAAGGATGACATATTCAATAACTACATGTTGAACCCAAAGAAATCGAAATTGGGTTGAAAAGTTCCCTTGGTAAAATTCGACAGCCTAACGACGTCACTTCAAAATTCATAAAATGAGGTGATGAGAGATAAAAAGGGTATCTCATCACTTGGACATAAAATTTATATCAATAAGGATATAGAATAACATATCCCAACATAATATTATGTGAATTATAAGACAGAATAAAAGATGTCTTTTAAAAAGAGGAGAGTGAAAGGTTCCCTCACCGACTTGTGTAACTTTCGAAACGTACACCCCATTGAAGAAGTGTCATAAAATGGATATGTAAATACCCATAAATGGAATTATATTACAAAATTAGTATAATAATGGGCAGTAAATACACCCCTCAAAGGAAATGGTGGTAAATGTAGCATAAATCTCACGGGAATAAAAGTGAGATGAAAAATCTCTTATGAAAACTCGGCAGCCTAACAGCGCCACTTAAAACATATAAAATGTATTGATGAGATAAAATAGGGTCACTGATCATATTAAAATAAACTTTACAGCTACAGGAATATAAAATAACATCCCCCAACATAGCAAATAGGCGCTTAAAATAAGTGACATAAAAGAGAGTACTTAAAAAGAAAGGGAGGGGTAAGATCCCGTACGAAAATTCGGCAGCCTAACGGTGCCACTCCAAACATCCAAAATTGACTGATGAGAGAAAATAGGGTCTCTCATCATATGAACATAAAAATTAAAGTAGTATTAATATAAAAAAACATCCCAATCATAAGAAAGATGAGCTTAAAAGGAATGACATAAAAGAGTGTACTTAAAAAGAAAGAGAGGGGTAGGATCCCTTACCTCGGGTCCGACTTGACTCGATCGTTCTTTAACCTCCTGAATAATAACCATGAGTTAATTTATAAATTATTAAGAACCTTTTTCAAGTTCATTATTCCTTTTATATCACTTACTACCACACTATTAACACTATGTAATTATTTAAGGTAATAGTGGTCGTTTTGTAGATCATTGCTACTTGAGTCAAAAATAAACTCTTTATAATTACAAGTTGTTCATGTGGTAAAATATATATTATATCCAGAATTATATTAATTATACAGATATCATATATATCATATATATCCATTATATACATGCATTTATTATATTACATATCATTTAGAGGTAAGAAATGAAATGCACCGTTCATGGAGACGGTAAGTCGTACGTACGCATGAATGCTACTTCCATTTAAATTTCTTATTTAATGGAATTAAACCATAATGATATATAATTGTATTATAATTCCTGTATGGTATCATATATAATATCATTAAATATATCTTCTATACATACCACATATGGTATTAACGAATCAAATCACTTTGAGGGGGCGGCAGTCCGCACTTCCTAAAATGAAGATATCGCGTTTAACCATAATGAAACAATAAAGGTATGAAATAAATGAAAAATACAGAATATTAGGTAAAACATAAACATATTATATACCATATATAAATATAGTTACATCTCAATGGCCACCTTTTATGGTGTTAAAATAATATTGAACAATCATCGTTTCGTGAGGCAGAAATTCGCCATCCACTGAAACAGTATGTTCTTTAACCATTAGATGTAGGTGTGTGTATGTGTAGCTCGAATGATTCTTATAAAAACATCCTATTATAATTATGATACATTATATTTTACAAAATAAATTAATAATAAGAGTTTAGAGGGTTGGAGAAGCAAAATGAAACATAAGAACACAAGAGAAAACACTACCTTTAAAACGGGTAACTCTTTTCGATTTTAGCTCAAAGGCTTATTTGGGAAGACTTATGCCTAAATTGAGGCTTCTAAAAGTTAGAGATGTATGTGGAGAGACAAAATGGTCAGGGGTTGGCCGATCCAAAGGATTTGGAAGTGTGGGTAAGGAGGTAGAGGTGGGGGCTATTTATAAGAGGAGAGGAGGGGCACTCTTGGAAAGTTAAGAAAAGATACATTGTTATAAAATGATTTTCATATAAAAAAGGTCCCAAAATTATAAATTTCAAGGATATGGTGATATGGGATCTAAATAAACCCATCCAATAGGTTTTTTACATGTTTAGGTCTTATATTTTACATTATATATTCATTTTATTTAAATCGATAAATAATGAGGTCTTCGCGGCATCATCATTGTATCATAAATAATATAATTTATTTAATGTCTAAAAATTAGAAAAAAACTATCATGAAATAGGATATCTTTTTATCTTTACAATGACTATCTATAGTAAAAAACCTGACTTGTATAAACCCATGTAAAAATTGTTTTAATAAAACAATAAATGTTTGTGTCATTTTTACTTTAACATTAAATAAAAGGCATTAATGTCATTATCATACACAAGTGGCTCCATGGGGTCCCAAAAATCGACCCATGGGTTTTCATGGTCGTCCATGACACATAAAATAAGGGTAGAACATGTGTCATGTTCATTTCATATTATTAAAACATTATTCATACATTAAATTACACTAATTACCTCTAATCGCGATTAAAACTTAAAAATCACTATTCCCCAAAAAAATTATTTTATTTCTATTGAACAACAATTTACTTATTAACGAAAACCATGTATGTCAGATTTTTGAAATTCAATACACAGAGGTGGTAAAATTTCATTTAAACGAAAAATTAGTTTTTTTAAGTACCACTTAGTGGTTTCACTATTCATCAAAAATTGATGTTTTCCAGAAAAGTACCAAAAATTCACCCTAAGATATATTTGATATTCCAAATTCAAAAATGATGTATATTTTACAAAATTCAAAACATATAAGTTAAATTAATTAATTTAATAATTAATTCCCGCTGTTAGAGTAAATAGCGTGTTTTTATGAAACAGTACGTATCAAAAGATTGACACTAGTTTAAGTCCAATTTCAAAATGAAATTAATTCCAACAACCACTATTGGATTAAATGGTAAAAATATATTCTAATTTCACTTTAAAACCAATTAAAAAGATAATCTAATCATATAAATAAATTATATTAAAAAGTGATTTGGAATTAAAATACATCATTTTCACTATTCATTAAAAAATGAATTTTATTGGAAAAATACCAAACAATTTACGCAAAGCAAATTTTGATGTCCCGATTCTAAAGAATAATTTAATTATGTCAAATATAACACATAAAATTGTTAAAAATTTTATTTAAAAGAGGTTCTCCATCAAAAGGCAGTTAATCGACCTTTAAAAGAATATTAGAATGTTTACGATTAAAATAGTATTCATTCGAATTTTTAATCGTCTAACATTTATTGTAAAAAGAAAAAATATTTGACAAATATATATAATCATTTCGTAGTTAGTTCTGTTCATTGCCTCCATTACAACAGTTAGGCGTTAACTACCATTTAAAATAATATTATTTTATTATTCGAGTGCAACGTAAGATTCCCAAGAAACTCGTTGTTGTGTATTGGGTACACCATCGAGCATAACATCCATTTTAAAGTAATATTAATATTTTATTCACAAATATGGATAAATGTGAAAATGTCATATTCTTTATTTACCTGGGGTGTTACACGGTGGAAGCCAATCCTAATAAAATTAAATTAAAAAGAAACGAGCCAAGAATACAAGGGGTTATTACATAAAGTGATAAGTATTTAATTCACAATCACTTATATAAATGGGATTTATTCTTTTAAGTATATTTTGGGAGAAATTTTTCATCCATGTATTTTTTAGGAAAAAATGATTTCAAAAAAAATGATTTACTATTCCACTGTGGATTTTTAATGTAGTTTTTACTCATTTTTTACATTTTACTACATGATTTGAAAGGTACATTTTTTTTGTTTTTCAAATCTGTCACATAATTAATTTTTCAATAAAAATGGAATTGTTTAATCATATACAGCATGGACATACTTCCCCACATTCATAACCCTTTAATACCTTGATTATTCCTGTAAAATAATATAATGTCATTTTCAAATTAAAAATTTTCAATCAAAATTTTTTGTCATCTTAATAGTAGAAAACATTTCGAAATAAGAAAATATATTTTCCTCAATAGTTGTTTTGATGTGATCTCTAATAATTATTTTACATCAACGATAAATTTCAGTGATGATGTTTATTTTTTAAATTAGGATTTTAAGGGATTATATATGTATTATTCATATAGATGGTTTATATTTATGATATAATGATATTTATGAATCACATTTGTATTCAATCTGATATTTTAGGATAAAATAGTGTTTATGAAACTCATCTCTTTACACAGGTTCTAGTAAGATAAACTATTTATGTTCTTTAGGAACACATATGTATACATTTACTAATTTGATGGATGGGACTTGTATATAACTTTATTGCATTCAGTTAAGATTTATATCTTCTGAGATAGACATTATTGGAACAAGATTAATCTTTGTTTAGAAATATTAGACAAGAACTCGATTAATATTTATTTAATAATACCCAACATTAATGAGAATAATCATGGTACTGTAATATAATAATGTAATGGGGAGTAAACTATGTATAACAATGGAATTTGCTTTCATTGATGTTCTTGGAAATTAGCCTTGAATAATATTGAAATTATTTTTTTTTCTTATGTTATTTCCAAAATTCCTTATTTTATACCAATGTTTTCCTTTTATAATTCATGTCTAATGTATTTATATGATTTATTTTATGACTCGAGATTATGATCTTTGATATGCATGGTATAATTTTCAATTGTTGAGTTCATATTATTATATCCTTCTATTTATATTATGATTCATATATCTTTTAATTAACCTTAATAATCATATAAGTTCACCATTTTATTAATTGTTCTCATCTCCATGTTATACATAATTTTTGGAGGTAGGGTTTCTAAAGTAGAATATATTGGTTGAAAATATTTATGATCTTTCACAAAATTGAAAAGGTTGATCAACTTTTCAATGTGCACTATACTATTATGGTCATCGTGTAGGTGTTTTTGTAATGTAATTAATATCCATCTAAAAATATTTAATATCAATCTATGTTAAGCCTGAGTTATTATAGTTGGCATCAGGGAAAAAGGATTAGTTATCCTTTGAAAACTATGATGACAAAACAATTGTATGACCCTTAAGGACAATAATATGTATATGATAAAATAATAATGTTTGGGAAACATAATGAATAACCTAGGAATAAAACCTAAGGTTTTATTAATTTAAATCATATATGTAATTTTCATTTATTATGTGTTTTTTCTATTTTTATTACTATTTATCACATAATGATTTTTTTTTTCAATCGATGTAACCCAATTGAACAGTGTTAATACTTAATTTGATGGGAAGTGAACTGATTTTCATCCTACGAAACAAAATATTATTTCAGATAAAATTCATAATCTTATCATAATAATTACATAAGATATAAATCATTGCATACTTTTAAATGAGAAGAGAAGGGAAAATCCTTCTATTAGGTCCATCCTGAGGCAACGTTGATCTTCTATCTGTTATTTTTCAAATCCATTTGTATCTAAACAATGGATCAATACCACTAAAATGTTATTGTCAATAATTCACTATTTTGATCCTGAAATATTCATTTTCTCTATTTATTATCTAAATGGTGAATCATGCCAGTGGTGGACTCTAATCATAAATATAATGCATCAAGAAGAAATGTTATCCATGTAATGGGATGAAATCAAGAATTAATTTTTAAATAATTACATTTTATATATTCATTATAAGATTATGTAAAATGATTTCATATATATTAAAAAAAATATTGACGAATCTGTTGGAACATATGAGGAAATTTTTACAAGGCTTGTGAGGTATTCTTCTGGTATTATCATCCAACCATAAAATAAGGTTGATCAATTATTTAGTGGTTTAAAACCAAGTCTTTGAATAGAATGATCCATTATATAAATTAGTATTTATTTAGTAATTGTGAATTATTATATAAATATAGAAATGAAATTTGTATTTATATATCAATCTATTGGTTTTGAGAATAAACGAACGAAATATTTTAAGTGAAATTATAAAAATAATTGTGAAAAACATGTTATACATTTCATTATTCTCAATGAGTGTGATGAACAATCATTGAGTCTTTCATAAGGGGATTAGTAAATTCTTCAAGTTTGGCATGTAATTTCATCTAGAAAATCACTGCCAATGTTATGAAAGAAATATCTAATGTTTCTAATAGAGAAATATTCTATACTGAATTATCCTCACTATGGAAACTCTGCTTTTTATTACAACTTAAACAAGATTTATTACACAAAACTTCACTTTATACAACAAATAAGATCAAGTGGTTTAGTGTCTTTGGGGTTTAGTATCATTAAATAAAAACATTAAACATGAAATACAACATCTTTATTGAAAACTTCATTTACATGACCACTACATTCCCTCATACTTAGCATTGCATGGTATAACCTGAGGACATGCATAAGAAAAGGGTGAGCTATAAATCCCAGCAAAGGAGAACACATGGAATAACATGTGGAGTAAAATACAAGTTATACAATAGAAATATAAATAGAGAACAATAAGAACATGAACATAAAGGCATGATAAAGCATGATAATCATAACTTGGAAATGTGGAAACAACACTTAACATGGAATTATCATGAGCCATGGCTCATTGAACATGGAGCATGAGTAAATAATCATTGCACATAAAGGACGAGTAAACCCTCTTTGTAATTGAATTAGAATGATTCAACACTCATTTCACATGACGTATCATGATACTATAATTTACACAATGCATTGTGTGAGCAATGTATTGTTTTTAAACAAATCAAAATAATGTTTTTTAAAGGGGGAGATTATTTTAAATAATACTCTGTCTCTTTATGATGATTTTGATGCTCACAAATACCCTTAATTATTTACTAATTATTTCGTTGATTATTTTGCAGGAATTTATTTTATATAACGAGATTTTATACTTCATTTATTCCGTGATCAATTTTAGCGTGTTCTGGAATCACTGTAGCGCGAGATCAATTTTAGCGTGTTCTGGAATCACTGTAGCGCGAGATCAATTTTAGCGCGTACTGGAATCACTGTTCATACCCTACGTTGATGAACGTAACGTATGGATGAAAAGTTTACTTTTTATGTTATTTTGAAACGTATGGTTAATGAACCTTACGTTGTTGAAAAGTATGGAAGAAGAACATTACGTTTGGAAGGAACCTTACGTTTTCGTTGTTGAAAAAGTATGGAAGAGAAACCGTACGTTAGTTTTCAGTGTTGAGTTTGTTTCTCAAAAGTATGGATCATCAACCTTACTTTTATAATCAACCGTACGTTCTTTGGAGAGTTGAAGCAAGACAAAGTATGGATGATCAACCCTACGTTTGAATGCTGAAGAGAAAGTATGTATGTTCAACCTTACGTTCTGAACCTTACGTTTGTGAACCCTACGTTTGGAGCCACGTCATCAACCCTACGTTTGGCGTCGGGATATTTTTGACAGACGATATTTCCTTTTGAATTAGTCAATCAAGCGGATTATTAGGCGGATTTCGAGCTGATTCTTAAATACGACTTTGACTGAATCAAAGACGGTTTACAACGGATTAATGTTTGATTTAAACGGAGCTTTTTGTGCCGATTCTTCAGGGGAGTTACAACGGCTTTGTTATTTCATTTAATATCGCGAATCTAAAGGAGATTTTCATGGATCTATTTATGCGGAAGATTTTCTCATATTTGAATATATATGTTCTATCTTGGAAACTTCGGAGATATATATATGCACGGGAAAGTGTGTGAAATAAAGAATGATTGATCTTTTGACGAGCAAGAAAACAGAGGCTGTGTGAAAAAGCGTTCTTTTCTGGTGATCAAGAAGAAGCGTAAGACCTTTATTACTGAAAGAAGATTTTGATAGCAGATTCACGTGTTCTACATCGACTACCTATTGTGAATCTACTGCTGCTGAAGTTGTGAAGTTTCTGGTAATATCTATTGCAACTGGATCGACTCAGAACTGTTTTGATTACGGATCTTTATTTTTCTGAAGACGACGATCTATCTACTGTCAATTGCATTCTGTTGCAATTGTGAAGAACAACTGGAGAAGTGTTTCTTTATCGAAACCCTTTTATTTTTTTTTGAGTGATCAGCTTCTCGTTCTAAGCTGTGTGGGTTCGTGTTTGAACCAGGAAGGCTGTGTTTGCCTGAATCTTGTAAAGGTGTCAACTGCCTGTACTCAGTTGTGGACGGGTCTGTGGAAACGAGGACCAGATAGTGAAAATCGCCAAGCTCGTGGATTTGAGCGTTGGTGGAGTGGACTAGGGGCCTTCTGTTCCCCGAACCACTATACATCCGTGTGTTCATGCTTTTACTTTTTCCGCTGCATATTTAATCGTGCAAAAGCATAGTGAACAGAATTTGTCTAAATTGAAGAGATTGTAATAATTTGAAAAAGACACAATTCACCCCCCTCTTGTGTATAATCCGTAGATTCAGATCCAACAATTGGTATCAGAGGAGGAGCTTCTTATTTCTAAAGTCCTATCAAGCTAGAAGTATTTAAAGATTATACATAGTGGATCATGGCTGATATGAGAGAGGGAATGTCAATGGTCAGAGCACCTTACTTTAATGGAGACAATTATGGCTGCTGGAAATCACGTATGATTATTTATCTGAAAAATCTTGGTTACAGAGTCTATTCAAAGATTCTGACTCCCTATGAAATTCCTGAAAATCCCGATACATGGAGTGCTGCTACAGAGGCTGAGTATGACATAAATTCAAAAGCTATGAATGCAATCATCTGTGGTCTAGGACCAGACGAATTTAACAGAGTATCTCAATGCCCGACTGCATATGAAATGTGGCAAACAATAGCTGTTGCTTATGAAGGAACAGATAATGTAAGACAGATGAGATATGCAACTGCTAAGTTAAAATTCGATACTTTTAGAATGATTGAAGGAGAGAGCATCACTCAGATGAATGGAAGATTGACAGAAATTGTCAATAATATAACAGCTCTAGGAGAACCAATCAAGCAGGCTGATCAAGCGTTGAAGGTACTGAGAGTACTTCCTACTCGATGGAATGGAATCTCTGCAGCAATCAGACAATCAACTTCTGTTAAAGATCTAACTATGAGAGAACTGATTGGTACACTGATGATGTACGAAGCTGAAATGCAAGATGAGGTAAATGAGCATAAAGTCTACATAAAAAGGGAAAATACTGCTTTGAAAGTGACTTCTCAACAAAAGGATAGAAAGATGAAGAACAAAGAAGTGAGTGCTAAATCAGAAAGCTCTGATTCTTCAAATTCGGATGAAGAACTGGCACAGCTAGCCAGAAAATTCAGAAAGTTTTATAGTAAGAAGAAAGACTTCAAGAAATCCTTTAAAAAGGATAGCAAGGAAGTGAGATGTTATGAATGCAAAAAGATGGGACATATCAGACCAGATTGCCCAAAATTGAAAGATGCAAAGAAGAAGAAATTCTTCAAAAGAGATGATTATGAGCAGAAAGACAAGAAAGCTATGAAAGCTACTTGGAGTGTTTCTGAAGACTCAAGTAATTCTTCTGAATCAAGCTCAGAGAAGGAGGAAGCCAATTTAAAAGCAAATATGTGTTTCATGGCTGAAACTGATGAGGTACACTCATACTATTCCTCTGACTCAAATAATGAATCAAACTCTGAAACAAGCCTCTCAAATAAAAAACTTGCAGCTTACTGCAATATGCTTGAAGAAAGGTATGAATCATTATTTAATAAATATAAATCTATAAAGAACTTGTACAAAGCTATTTCAGATGAGAGAAATACTTTGCTAAAACAACATAAGGAATTAATTGACAAATACAATTCTGCTGAATCAAATAAAGTTAATTTTGAATCAAAAATAAAAACTCTATAGGATGAAGTAGAATCTTATAAAACGGCTGCATTAATTTTTATAAAAGGAGAAAACACCGTAAATGAGATACTTGGAAAAACTGTAATTAAAAAGGAAAGGTTTGGAATTGGAAGTAAAGGAGAAAAACCTAAGTTATACAAAAATTATTTTGTTCCTAACACTAAACAGGTTATTTGTAACTTCTGTGGAACAAGAGGTCATATAGCTAAAAACTGTTTTCTAAGACAACCTCAGATATGTGGAATTAAGAAAGCTTATATTTCCAACGATCTATATGATTCAATCAATTTTAAGAAAACAAAGCAAATCTGGATACCCAGATCACTGCTTGCTAACACTCCTGGACCCAACAAAATATGGGTACCAAAGCAATTTGTTTGAATGTCTTTGCAGGTAGCAGGTCACCAAAGAAAGAAAGAAATATGGTATATGGACAGTGGCTGCTCAAGACACATGAGTGGAACTTCAGCTAATTTCTCTTCTCTTACTCGAAAGGAAGGAGGACTTGTCACCTTTGGTGACAATGCCAAAGGAAAGATTATTGGTATTGGAACAGTTGGAGATCCAGAGACAGTCTCAATCAACAAAGTACTTTATGTACAAGGGTTAAAACACAATCTGATAAGTATCTCTCAACTCTGTGATGATGGATACACTGTTGATTTTACTAACAATAGTTGTACTGTTTCTAAAGATAAACTGTTTAAGTTTAGAGCACCCAGAACTGATAATGTTTATACTTTGGATTTGTATTCCTTGTGTAAACAACAAGTAAATTGCTTAACTGCTAATATAAGTGAATCCTGGATCTGGCATAGAATACTTGGTCATTGCAATATATATGCTTTACATAAATTATCTAAGAAACATTTAGTTTCTGATTTGCCTAGTCTCAAATTTGAAAATGACAGATTCTGTGATGCATGTCAGCTTGGCAAGCAACACAAATCATCATTCAAATCTGTTAATAAAGTTGCTACAACTAAACCTCTAGAACTTATCCATATGGATTTGTTTGGACCTTCAAGAGTAGCAAGTTTAGCTGGTAAATTATATGTTTATGTATTAGTTGATGATTATTCTAGATTTACTTGGATTTTCTTTTTGAAATTTAAAAGTGAAGCTTTTAGTTTATTTGAAGGTTTTTGTAAATCTATTCAAAATGAAAAAGGTTTTAATATAATCTCATTGAGAAGTGATCATGGTGGAGAATGTGAGAACCAGGAATTTAGTTCCTTTTGCTCAAACATGGGTATTAAACACACCTTCTCTGCTCCAAGAACACCTCAACAAAATGGGATTGTAGAAAGAAGAAATAGAACTATTCAAGAAATGGCTAGAACTATGTTAAATGAATATAGCCTACCTATATATTTCTGGGCAGAAGCTGTTAATACAGCTTGTTATATAATGAATAGAATTTTAATAAGACCTATTTTGAAAAAGACACCCTATGAACTATGGAATAACAGAAAACCTAAAGTAAATTACTTTAAAGTTTTTGGATGCAAGGTTTACATCTTGAATACCAAAGATAATCTTGGTAAATTTGATCCAAAATCTGATAAAGGTATTTTCTTAGGATATTCTGCAACCTCCAAAGCTTATAGAGTCTATAATAAAAAGTCAAGGATTGTTGAAGAATCAGTTCATGTGAAATTTGATGAATCTGATCCTTTTGAGAAAAGGATAGAACAAATAGATGAACCTTATTCTAATGAAAACATGAGACCTGAGAATTTAAAGAATGATTTTGAAAATGATATAAAAGAAATTCAGTCCAGTTCAGAAGAACATGATACTGAAGAGCCTTTGAATGTAATGCCTAGACAGTCTAGAACCTTAAAGAATCACCCTTTAGAATCTGTGATAGGTGACTTAGAGACTGGTATTCAAACTAGAAGAAACTTTGGAAACATAGTTGAATTCTCTGCTTTCCTATCCCAACAAGAACCTAAGACCATAGAAGAAGCCTTAGATGATGAGAGCTGGGTAATAGCAATGCAAGATGAATTGAACCAGTTTAAGAGAAATAAGGTTTGGGAATTAGTTGAAAGACCACATGATTATCCAGTAATAGGAACTAAATGGGTCTTTAGGAATAAACAGGATGATCAAGGGATAATAACTAGAAATAAAGCAAGATTAGTAGCTAAAGGATATAATCAAGAAGAAGGAATAGATTATGATGAGACCTTTGCACCTGTAGCCAGGTTAGAAGCCATTAGAATCCTTTTAGCCTATGCATCTTATATGAATTTTAAATTATTTCAGATGGATGTTAAATCTGCCTTTTTAAATGGTTATTTAATGGAGGAAGTTTATGTTGAGCAACCTCCTGGTTTTGAAAATTCTCAAAAACCAGATTCTGTTTTCAAACTTACTAAAGCTCTTTATGGCCTTAAACAAGCACCAAGAGCTTGGTATGAAAGACTAAGTTCTTTTCTTTTGAAAAATGATTTTACTGTTGGACTAGCAGATCCAACACTCTTTAAGAAAACTGTGAAAAATAATGTTTTGTTGGTACAAAATTATGTTGATGATGTAATTTTTGGATCGACCAATAAAATTCTTTGTCATGAATTTTCAGAATTAATGCAAAATGAATTTGAAATGAGTATGATGGGAGAATTAAATTTCTTTTTGGGTCTTCAAATATTTCAAAAAGATTTTGGAAATGTTTTAAATCAATGCAAATACATTACTGATTTACTTAAGAAATTTGGACTTGAAAACAGCAAGACATTTACAACTCCTATGTGTACTAATATAAAACTTGATTTGGATGAAACTGGAAAATCAGTGGACAACAAGTTATATAGAGGTATGATTGGTAGTTTGTTATATCATACTGCTAGTAGACCAGATATAATGTATTCAGTATGTCTTTGTGCTCGATTTCAATCAAATCCCAAAGAATCCCATTTAACTGCTGTTAAACGAATTTTTAGATATTTAAAAGGTACTATTTATCAATCTCTGCTTTATCCAAAAACCTCTGATTTTAATTTAATTTCATATTCAGATGCTGACTTTGGAAGCTGTAGATTAGATAGGAAGAGTACTTCAGGAACATGTCACTTTTTAGGAAAGTCTTTAGTATCATGGTCTAGTAAGAAACAACACTCAGTTGCCCTGTCAACAGCCGAGGCAGAATATGTGTCTGCAGGTAGTTGCTGTGCACAGGTGTTGTGGATGAAAAACACTCTTATGGACTTTGGATTAAATTTCAATAATACGCCTATTTTATGTGATAATACTAGTGCAATTAATATTTCAAAAAATCCTATTAGTCATTCTAGAACTAAGCACATTGATATAAGACATCACTTTTTAAGAGATCATGTGTTAAAAAAGGATATATTTTTAGAATTTGTAAATACAGAAAATCAATTAGCAGATATTTTTACTAAACCACTTCCCACGGCAAGGTTTGAATTTATTAAGGGGGAGTTAGGTTTATTTAATTTTAAATAGTTTCTTTTTAATCTTATTCTGTTTTCGAATTCTGTTTAATTTTCTGTTTCTCGCTATAAGTTATTTTATTTTGTTTTAAATAAAAGTAATGATTAGTGATTACACGGGAATCAAGGCTGTCAGAACCGTTTCACCTTCTAACCTGTTTTCACCTTTTTCGGAAACCCTTTCGAAAACCTAAAACCGCACATCTGCTCCAAAACCCTTTTCTGAATCTTCAAACCCTAAACTTACGAACCTTCAGAAATCGTTGTTGAAATGGCAAAGACTAAGCGTCCAGATGAAGCCGAGAGCAGTGCTGCAAAGAAATCTAAAGTAGTTGGTCGGAAGATACTGCAAGGTAAAGTCATCGATTTAGAATGGCTATTTGAAACTAATTTGCTGTTGAAGCAAGCACTATCGTTTCAAGGCCTTGAGCAAGCTTTTAATAGTGAAAACTCTGAGTTTCTTTATGAGGCAGAAATGAGACTTTTCTTTAGAACTGTTCAGTTTAGCCTTGGAGATACGGAGGATAGTTTATTGGCTCAAATAGAGGATAAGGACTTTTCCATATCATCTGTAGAGATAAGTCAAATTCTTAACTGCCCTCATGAAGGAGTTTTTCATTTCGATTTACGGAATATTGGAGATTCTGTACATAAGTCTGAAGACATTATGTCTTTTCTGTTTGGAACCAAAGTAATAAAGAAGATGTTTATTAAAGATTTGGAGCCCGATCAGAAAATCTTAGTAAAGTTTGTTCAGACTGGTTTAGCACCAAGGATGGCTGAGATGGAGAAAATTCTGTACCCTGACATGTATATAATGTATCTTTTGATGAGTGATATTAAGTTTAATTTTCCTCGATTTATGATAAGATATCTGAGATACTGCTGTCAGAGTGAAGCAAGAATGACCTTTTTCCCATATGGAAGGTTCATTTCTTTGTTGTTGTTTAAAAGAGGAATGATCAGATTGGTAAGTGCTGGGGTGAAATGTCACCACAGTAATGTTTTTAATGCTGGAACTTTGAGGAAAGTCGGATACTTCTGGAGCACTATTAAAGGAAAACTCTTACCTGTTGGAGCTGAGGAAGACTCGGAGAGTGCTCAGGCTCAACCTGCTAAGTCCAAAGAGGGACAAGCAGAATCAAGGGTTAGTACAGTGGCAAGGAGAATTCGCTTTGAGATGGAGGAAGTTGAGGAAGAGAGAAGTCAGGAAGGACTTCAATCTAGAAGGAAGAGGTCAATTGATGAAGAAATTATCTCTCCTGTCTTGAAATCTTCTGAACCTGTAATTTCTTATTCATTTGTGAGAGAAGCTGTTGTGGAGAGGACTGCACCGATAGAGGAACCAGTAGCTCAACCGGAAATTCAGCTAGAACCTCAAACTGCTGCTGTGGCTGTTGAAGAAGCAATTTCACAAGAACAACTTATGGAGGCAGTGCCTGGTGAAGAAGTGGCCCGACCTCAAGAAGTTCATGAAAATATTGTTCTTGATCATTCAGTAGAAGTCAGAGAGACTACTGTTCGTGATGAACACACTTCTGAAGTTAATACAGAAGTACTTCAGGAAGATTTTTCAGTGGAAGAGTTTCAAGCTTCAAAGAATAGTTCAGTGGATCAACCTTTTCAGGACAAAGAACAATCAGATGCAGATTCTTTACCCCTTGTCCTGCTTCCTCAATCTGATTCTGGACATGAGAATCAAGCACAGGGTGCCCCTGATTCGAGAAAAGAAGAAATTGTTGAGTTATACCAGCGTATTTCTCAGTTAGAATCTGAGAATGTTAGTCTCAGAAGTTCTCTGAACTTGGAGCAGTTGAAGTTTCAGAAGCTGAAAGAATCTACTGTTTCAAGACAGGAAGTAGATTTGTTGAAAACTGATATGTTGCATGCTGTTGATCAGTTGATATCAGAGATGGTAACGAAAGATGATTTGTCTGAGATGAAAATTTACATGGAGAATAAATTTGAATCTGTTGCAAATAGTGCTGTGAGTGGATCAGGTTCTTCACCTGATTTGATTCGAAGATTTCAAGCAATTACTGGAGCACTGAGCAATATGAGTGACAGATTACACGATCTTCAGTGTAATAGTGCCCCTTTGTCAGTTTTGCTGGATAATCAGAAATTTTTGGTAGATTAGTTGACATCTGGAGAGCAACCGATTAGGATTCTTTTGAATCAGTTATCAGAAAAGCTGGCTCTTTTTGTTGAAAAAGAAGAAAGAATGCATGAGTTTTTCAGAGTTAATTTGATTAAAGATATTCATATGACTCAGGAGAATAGGGATCTTATCATCAAGTTAGGAGATGGGATGATGAAGAGGCTCAGAGAACAGTTTACAGAGATCAAGACCGCAATTCAAAGGAGATAGACACCTTTTTCCCTGTCTTATCCCTACACCTTGATTCCTCTGTATATCACTGTCGTAGCTTGTGAATGAAAATTCTTTTCTTATCTTTTTTATTTTATTATTTATTGATTTATGATTAAGTTAGCCAGTATACGAAATTCACTTATTCATACACAGTTAATTATATCATTTACTTATAGTCCAGTGCAATATTGAATGTGTTCAAATCCGTAATTTTTCATTCTTTTTGATATCACAAAAAGGGGGAGAATTTGGATAAACACAACATTTAAATTCATTCGTTTCCTATGAAGAAATTTGGATATATAGGAGCATTTGGATATATACGACATTTATCTTTTATCTATTTGAAAATTTATTTTTATGGGAGAGTTATGGGGGAGAAATTTTATAGTTAAATATTGTTTTAATCCTTTCAAAATTCTAAAATTTTATAAAACTTTTTTTTCAATCAAGATTGCAATTAAATTAGTTTTATTATTTTATGGGTTTTGTGATCATCAAAAAGGGGGAGATTGTTGAGCAATGTATTGTTTTTAAACAAATCAAAATAATGTTTTTTAAAGGGGGAGATTATTTTAAATAATACTCTGTCTCTTTATGATGATTTTGATGCTCACAAATACCCTTAATTATTTACTAATTATTTCGTTGAGTATTTTGCAGGAATTTATTTTATATAACGAGATTTTATACTTCATTTATTCCGAGATCAATTTTAGCGTGTTCTGGAATCACTGTAGCGCGAGATCAATTTTAGCGTGTTCTGGAATCACTGTAGCGCGAGATCAATTTTAGCGCGTACTGGAATCACTGTTCATACCCTATGTTGATGAACGTAACGTATGGATGAAAAGTTTACTTTTTATGTTATTTTGAAACGTATGGTTAATGAACCTTACGTTGTTGAAAAGTATGGAAGAAGAACATTACGTTTGGAAGGAACCTTACGTTTTCGTTGTTGAAAAGTATGGAAGAGAAACCGTACGTTAGTTTTCAGTGTTGAGTTTGTTTCTCAAAAGTATGGATCATCAACCTTACTTTTATAATCAACCGTACGTTCTTTGGAGAGTTGAAGCAAGACAAAGTATGGATGATCAACCCTACGTTTGAATGCTGAAGAGAAAGTATGTATGTTCAACCTTACGTTCTGAACCTTACGTTTGTGAACCCTACGTTTGGAGCCACGTCATCAACCCTACGTTTGGCGTCGGGATATTTTTGACAGACGATATTTCCTTTTGAATTAGTCAATCAAGCGGATTATTAGGCGGATTTCGAGCTGATTCTTAAATACGACTTTGACTGAATCAAAGACGGTTTACAACGGATTAATGTTTGATTTAAACGGAGCTTTTTGTGCCGATTCTTCAGGGGAGTTACAACGGCTTTGTTATTTCATTTAATATCGCGAATCTAAAGGATATTTTCATGGATCTATTTATGCGGAAGATTTTCTCATATTTGAATATATATGTTCTATCTTGGAAACTTCGGAGATATATATATGCACGGGAAAGTGTGTGAAATAAAGAATGATTGATCTTTTGACGAGCAAGAAAACAGAGGCTGTGTGAAAAAGCGTTCTTTTCTGGTGATCAAGAAGAAGCGTAAGACCTTTATTACTGAAAGAAGATTTTGATAGCAGATTCACGTGTTCTACATCGACTACCTATTGTGAATCTACTGCTGCTGAAGTTGTGAAGTTTCTGGTAATATCTATTGCAACTGGATCGACTCAGAACTGTTTTGATTACGGATCTTTATTTTTCTGAAGACGACGATCTATCTACTGTCAATTGCATTCTGTTGCAATTGTGAAGAACAACTGGAGAAGTGTTTCTTTATCGAAACCCTTTTATTTTTTTTGAGTGATCAGCTTCTCGTTCTAAGCTGTGTGGGTTCGTGTTTGAACCAGGAAGGCTGTGTTTGCCTGAATCTTGTAAAGGTGTCAACTGCCTGTACTCAGTTGTGGACGGGTCTGTGGAAACGAGGACCAGATAGTGAAAATCGCCAAGCTCGTGGATTTGAGCGTTGGTGGAGTGGACTAGGGGCCTTCTGTTCCCCGAACCACTATACATCCGTGTGTTCATGCTTTTACTTTTTCCGCTGCATATTTAATCGTGCAAAAGCATAGTGAACAGAATTTGTCTAAATTGAAGAGATTGTAATAATTTGAAAAAGACACAATTCACCCCCTCTTGTGTATAATCCGTAGATTCAGATCCAACACATTGGAGCGCTATAAGGGTGCACCCTTCTTAAACATTTCATTTCTTTCAAAAGTGTGACACATAGATCATAAAACATGGATTCATAAAACTTATTAATTTATTCCACGATAAAGGAATGTGGAATTAATAAATGAAACTTTATAATCAATAATTAAATATAAATAAAGGTGAATACCCTTTATGGAGAAATGGGCATGGTATTCACTACACAATTGCATTGGCTTAGAAAATCAGTGCAATTTCGGCAACATAACGGCGTGACGTAATAATTCATAAAAAAATGGTTGATGAGAGAGAAAGGGGTTCCTCATCATATTTAAATGTTATTGAAAGTAAGGAGGCCATATAGATACATTTCCCAACAATTGTAATGGAATTTAGATTCATGGTACAAAATTATTTCTTGAATGTAAAAGAAGAGTGAGAAGTTCCTTTCGGAATTTCGACATAGTAACGAAAGTACATGGGAGGAATTTAATGAGAAATAAAGGGGTCTCCCATCATTCAAACAATAAGAGGGAAGTATGGGGGAGGTGAAAAACCATACCCCAACATTCATAATTGAAATTAAAAGGGAAATACAACTTAAAGAAAATTGACAAAAAAGAGAAAGGAAAAAAAACCCTTACATGGATGTGTGCTTCCAAAGGCTAGAGAGAGGCCTGTGAGAGGATTGTTGGGAGCTCGAGGCACCTTGGGAGGATTCTAGAAAGAGTTGGGTAGAGGTTGGACGAACTCCAAGGGCTTTTAGTGAGAAGGAAGTGGGATCTTGGGTGGGTTTGTATAGGAAAGGTGAGGGAATTCATTATTATTTAAGTTTGGGACCCCTTATATTAAATTATTCCAAACCACAAACCATCCCATGGTTTTTCCCATGTTTTTGGGAAAAGGGAAGAGGATGAAAATATTTTATTAGGATAAAGTCCAAACTTCATAAAATAATAAGGTTTCTTATGTGGAGGTGAGTCACACTCCCATGGATATTAATTTAAAAAGGCAAAGTGTTGAATAAGTCTTGAGGGGTCCATTAATGCATTGAAAAGTAAGTTTAAAAACCCAAAATCACATTATTTTAATTTTAAAACATATATTGGCCGAACATTATGATTATAGTATTTTATTACATCACTATTGGGTCATTATGATTTCATAAAACACACTATATATTTAAACGGTATTTTAATTTTTACACAAAAATTTGACTATCTCAGAAATTTATGAAAAATTCACCGTTGGATAATTTGGACGTCCTGATTCCAAAATTAAAATTTATTTTATCTAAATAATTTTCTAAATATGTGAATCTTCACTTTTAAAATAAAAACCGACATTTATCGAGAAATCACAGGTTTTGACCGAAAAGGATTTCAGACCTTAATAAAAATTTTAATTGCATTCATAAAATTATAAGATCATTTATATTTAAAAAAATTGATTTAATAATAATATTATTATTTTATTGAATTATTATTTAATTCAAAAATCCCTTAATTTAATAAAATATATTTTTTAATTAAATAATAACTAAAAACACAATTTGTACTTTAAAAAATATTTACAATGTATCAAAAATGACAAGAAATTATATTAATTATTATATAAAAAAATAATGTTCATGAACATAGTAGTACTTATTTGTTACATAACCCCTTAAAACAGCCGCATAAGTCCTAAGGGTAAGGTGTTCTATGGTGACAGACTCTTGGGGTGGCTCAGATAACATCGCTCAAGTGGTAATTTCAATCAACTTCCACTTTTCCCGTAGACGGTCACGTTTGAGCTTGACATGATGAAGCTCTGCTTGGGCTTGGTCAATAGATAAGCCCATGGATGCCACCTATTTTCCGAGCTCTGAAAAATGGGATTTGTATGGGGTAATTCTACTAGATGAGGCGATCGCTTCCTTTTTCTAAGTAAATTGGATTTGTTAAAGTCCTATATTTATACAAATCATGTGATCACTATTCAACGACTATATTAGCAACGGTCAAAATTTTTAACATAAAAACAATGAAGTTGACATCTTATAAAAAATATTTTTCATAAAGAGACATTTAACTAGATCATGAGGTATTTTCTATTAATGAGACATTGGGTCGTTACAATATTCCCCCTTAAGAAATTTCACCCTCGAAATTTTCCTTTTCCCACACTAAAACAAATGTGGGTAACATAGCTTCATCATATCCTCTGATTTCCAAGTTGCTTCTTCAAACTTGTGGTTTCTCCACAACACCTTGACGAGGGGCATTGTCTTATTTCATAGAACTTTTTCTCTATGATATAATATCTTCACTGGTTTTTTCCCATAAGAAAGATCATCTTCCAATTGTACCACCTCGGAAGAGAGTACATGTGAAGGGTCCGGTATGTACTTACTTAAGAGGTATACATGGAAGACATCATGTACATTGGCCATGGCAGGTGGAAGTGCTAGTCAATAGGCCACAACCCTGACATGATCAGGAATATCGAAGGGGCCGATGTACCTTGGACTTAACATCCCTTTCCTTCCAAACCACATGACCTTCTTCCACAAAGATATCTGTAGAAACACCATGTCTCCAACTTTAAACTCAAGGTCTCGTCAACGATTATCTGCAAAACTCTTCTATCGACTCTGGGTTGCCTTGACATGATGCTAAATGGTTTTCACCAACTCCACCATTTTTTGACCATTTCTGGTCCAAGAACCTTACGTTCACCGACCTCATCCCAACATGCCAGTGTTCTGCACCTTTTCCCATACAGGGCTTCATATGGTGCCATTTGGATGCTCAAGTGGAAACTATTGTTATAAGAGAACTCAACCAGAAGATGATGTTGATCCCATCTTCCATTATATTCCATTGAGCATGCTCTCAACATATCCTCAAGTGTTTGGATAGTCCGCTCAGATTGGCCATCAGTTTGAGGATGATAGGCCATACTGAAGTTCAGTTCAGTATTCAGAGCATGTTGAATACTCTTCCAAAACATGGAGGTGAATCTTGGATCTCGGTCAGATACTATAGATAGTGGTACTCCATGCAACTGTACCACTTCCTTGATTTATATCTGTGCTAGTTGATCCAAAGAGAAATCATCCCGAATAGAAATGAAGTGTGCAGTCTTTGTAAGGCGATCCACAACAACCCATATTGCATTGTTTCCTTTGGATGTATTTGGAAGTCCGGTGACAAAGTCCATGGTGATGTTCTCCGATTTCCATTCTGGTATGGGAAATGGTTTCTTCATCCCCTTGGACTTCTGCCTCTCTGCCTTCACTTGCTGACACACCAGGCACTTTGATGTATATTCAACGATCTCTTTCTTCACCTTATCCCACCAAAAGTTTTCTTGGAGATCTCGATACATCTTTGTGCTCCCTGGATGAATAGAGAAATTTGAACTATGTGCATCATCCAAAAGTTTCTTCTTTAGATCCGGACTTGATAGAACACATAGTATTTTCCCAAATCGCACAATTCCTTCTTCATTACCATTAAACTCCAAGGATTTCCCCTTTTTGATAGCTTCCACCTTTTCTTGAATTCCCCCATCATCCTTTTGAGCATCTTTTAACCTTTCCAAAAGAGATGGTTGAGAAATCATTTGTGAATGGATTAATGATGTTCCCTTCTATATAATTCCCATGTCCATCTTCATCAAGTCTAAGAATATTGGATCCTTCTCAATTCTCATCATTGATAGAATTGTTGGGTCCTTTCTACATAGGGCATCTGCCACCTTGTTCACTTTCCCAGGGTGGTAATGTATTGAATAGTCATAATCCTTGATGAGCTATATCCATCATCTCTGGCGCATATTAAGCTCTTTCTATGTGAATATATATTTAAGACTCTTTTAGTCAGTATATATCTCACATTTCATTCCATAGAGTTAATGCCACCAGATTTTCAAGGAATAGATCACAGCCGCCATCTCCAGATCATGTTTTGGATAGTTTCACTCATGGATTTTCAACTTATTTGAGGCATAGGATATCACTTTATCATTTTGCATCTGCACACACCCTTAGCCCTTCTTCGAAGCATCACTGAATACCACAAAAAGATCCCCACTTATGGGTAAAGTGAGTATGGGTGTAGGTATAATCCTCCTTTTCAACTCCTTGAAGCTTTCTTCTCATTCATCACTCCAAGAAAACATTACTCCCTTTCGAGTTAGCTTGGTAAGAGGGATGGAAAATCATGATAAATTTCTCACAAATCATCGATAATATCCAGCTAACCCTAAGAGGCTACGGATATCCGTTACCGATGTTGGCCTCAACCATCCCTCAATTGCATTTGTTTTAGAGGGGTCCACAGATATCACGTTGCTTGTGATGATAGGGCCCAAGAATGAGACCTCCTTCAACCAGAACACACACTTTCTATACTTTTCATAGAGCTTCTCCTTGCGCAATGTCTCTAGTATTGTTTTAAAATGCTCCTCATGATCCTCCATGGTTTTGGAGTATATTAGAATATCATATATAAATACTACCAAAAGTTTTTCAAGTTAATATCTAAAGACTCTATTCATCAAGTCCATGACTATTGTTGGAGAATTGGTGAGTCCAAAAGGCATTACTATGAATTCATAGTGCCCGTACCTTGTACAAAATTCAGTCTTGTGGACATCTTCCTTCTTCGCCCTTACTTGATAATATCCCGACCGCAAATCCACCTTGGAGAAGTATTGTGCTTCACACATCTGATCAAACAAGTCATCGATTCTTGGGAGAGGATACTTGTTCTTTATCGTGATTTTGTTATGTTCACGACAATCGATGCAAAGCCGCCTGTACCCATCATTCTTCATGACGAAGAGGACTGGTGCACCCCATGGTGAAGCACTTGGGCATATAAACCCTTTATCCAGATTCTCCTGTATTTGTTTCTTCAGATCTTCAATATCTACAACATCCATTCTATACGGAGTCTTGGATATTGGTAGCGCCCCAGGTATAAGTTAAATTGAGAACTCAACATCTCTTCTAGGAGGAATACCAGGCAGTTCCTCGAGAAACACTTCCGCGAATTCCCTCACAATAGGAATTTCTTCATGGATGGTTTCTTCTATGGACTCAATCATCTGAGCCAGATACGCGTGCTCATAGGGCAGTAATATCCATTCTTGAGATGATGGATCTAAAGTAGATTCATCTTCCTCCTAACACTTGTAAAGAATCATGGATCGATTCTCCATATGGAGTGTGATTTCCCTCTCCCGACAATTTATGTTGGCTCTATATAAGGAATGCCAATCCATACTAATAATTGCATCAAATTCAACTAGAGGGAGTATGATGTGGTTCTCCGAGAAATTCAATATAGAGATTATAACAGGAGATGACTTATATTCCTGGGATGCAATGATTGCCCCATTCTCCGTACTCACCGACATCATTACTTCAATGATTTGTGGTGGTGCTGGGATTGTTCTACTAAACGTTCGATATATAAAATAATGCATAGAACTTGAATCAAAATGTATGTTCGCTATTCTTGAATTAATAACTAGCGTACCTATCACCACTTCGTTGTCGGGGTTCACTTCGGTAGAAGTGATGGCAAAATCTCTTCCTTGATGCCTTGGAGGTTGTTGGTTTCCCCTGAAAACCCTTGGATTAGGGAACTGATTTGAAAAATGACCCGGTTCTTTGCATTTGTAGCATTGAACAATGCGTTGAGGTTCGAACGGAGCATTCCTCTCCTCTATCATAGCCACTAGTCTTTATTTCTGACAGTTAACAGCTAGGTGCCCTTCTGTTCTACACCTGAAGCATTTCCTCGTCTCCTTAAGGCAATTTCCAGGGTGCTTCTTCCCACACTTTTTGGCCAGTGGGGTGCTGGATCTTCTTAGAAAAATTGGATTTATCCATCAGACCACCAGCATTGAAGTCAAATTTCATCATAGCTGTCAAAGTCACAGAACGCTAATGCTTTCCGCAAACTAGGCTTCAGCCCACTAAAGAAGCAGTCAACCTTGCATTCAGGGGTAACACAAAAGCCGGAAGCGTATCATGCAAGCCTTTTGAATTTTTCCTCGTACACTCCAACAGATTCATCAACATTTTTATTGAGGGAAAGGAAGTCCCTTTCCATCTTAATCCAGAGGGTACGTGGAAAATATTTATCGAAAAACATCTTCTAGAAATACTTTCATTCCAATGCCTCAATCTCTTCCTCAGGGTTCGTATTTTTGATCAACGTCCACAATTGATCAGATTCACCCTCCATATGATAAGCCACTAGGAGAAACTTCACTTTTTCAGAACATTGGAGGATGGAGAATATCATTTCAATGGAGTTGATCCATTGTTCAGTGATCGTGGGATCAGATGATCAACTAAATGTAGGAGGCCTTTGTCTCATGAAGCTCTCGATAACGACTTGTTCTTTCATAGGCGGGTTGAACGTTCCTCTTGACCCGTGATTCTATTCAAAACATGAGTTATCTGAGAGAGAATCGTGACAATGTTTGCAATTCCTGCTCCCATTGGATTTGGCATCTCATTAGTACAGTCATCACACTGATATTCACAACGGTTGTTATCCCGAGTCCTGCTATTACCGGCCATTGGCTGGAATAAAAGGAATGTTATGGGTATCACATAAAGGGTAATCCAAAGTCAAATTTTGATGACTTATAAATAAACTTTCATTTCCATAACTCATGTGTCTATATGCTTCAATCTAGGCTTTTCATGATCTACTTTCTAACATATATTCTTAGGGGATTTTTTTTTTAATTCCCTTAATAAGGGTTCATACTAAGCTTGTGAATTTATCAAAACATATCCCTCGGGAGTGTCATAACCAAGAGTGCAGAAAGGCCCATTTTCATGCACTAGTTCTCATTCGAGTCTAGCTCGAAGCTGTGTTTTTGGGTTTTACCCCTAGGATACATATGTGCCAGAGCTGCCTCTACCTGCTCGTATCCAGACAGGGATATATTTGTTTGATAAACCAATTACTCAGTACTTACCAAAACTTAGGGATGTTTTTATTATACTTAGTCTTGTATCTAAGGCTTTATTAGGGTTTCCTAATCCCAAAAATAAATAATCCTATCCTCTGATACCAACTATGACAACCCTGCTTTTTATTACAAATTAAACATTATTTATTACATAAAACTTCACTTTATAAAACAAAGAAGATTGAGAGGTTTAGTGTCTTTGGGGATTAGGATCATTACATAAAAACTTAAAACATGAAATTAAACATCTTTATTGAAAACATCCTTTACATGACCACTACATTCCCTCGTACTTAGCATTTCATGGGATAACCTGAGGACACGCATAAGAAAAGGGTGAGCTATAAAGCCCAGTAAGGGAGTACACATGGAATAACATGAAGAGTACAATACATGTTATGAAATATGCATATCAATATATCTTAAGAAAAAAATGAACATAAAGGCATGATAAAGCATGATAATCTTAACATTGAAATGTGGAAACAACACTTAACATGGAATTTGCATTAGCCAAGGCTCATAGCACATGGAGCATGAGTAAATCATCATTGAACATAAAGCATGAGTAAACCCTCAGTTCACATGAATTAGTAATAGTCAACACTCATTGCACATGACATATCATGATACTATACTTTACCCGATGCAGTGGAGCGCTATAAGGGAACACCCTTCTTAAACATTTCATTTGAGGCATAAGTGTGCCACATGGATCATAAAACATGGATTCATAAAACATATTCATTTATTCCATGATAAAGGAATGTGGAAATCATAAATTATACTTTACAATAAATAAGTAAATGTGCATAAAGGTGAATACCCTTGATGGTGAAATAGGAATGATATTCACTACACAATGGCATTGGCTTAGAAAATCGGTGCAATTTCGGCAGCATAACGGTGTGACGTAAGAATTCATAGAAACAATAGTTGATGAGAGAGAAAGGGGTTACTAATCATATTTACATGTAATAGAAATTAAAGAGGCCATATAGATACATTTCCCAACAATTGTAATGGAATTTATATTCATGATTCAAAATTATTGCTAGAATGTAAAAGGAGAGAGAGAAGTTCCTTTCGGAATTTCAGCATAGTAACGGGTGTACATGGGAGGAATTTAATGAGAGATAAAGGGGTCTCCCATCATTCATACAATAAGAGGGAATTATGGGGGAGGTGAAAAACCGTACCCCATCATTCATAATTGAAATTAAAAGGGAAATACAACTTAAAGAAAATTGACAAAAAAGAGAAAGGAAGAAAAACCCTTACTTGGAAATGTGCTTCCAAAAGCTAGAGAGAGGCTTGTGAGAGGTTTCTTGGGAGCATGTGGAACCTTGAGAGTATTCTAGAGAGATTTGGGAAGAGGTTGGACGAACTCCAAAGGCATTGAGTGAGGAGGAAGTGGGAGCTTGGGTGGGTTTATATAGGAAAGGTGAGGGAATTCTTTATTATTTTTGTTTGGACACCTTATATACAATTAATCCAAACCACAAACCATCCCATTCTTTTTGCCCATGGTTTTTGGAAAAGTGAAGAGGAAAAAAATATTTTATAAGGCCAAATTCCGAACATCATAAAATAATAAGGTTGCTTATGTGGAGGTAAGTCACACTCCCATGGAATTTAATTTAAAAAGTCAAAGTGTTGAATAAGTCTTGAGGGGTCCATTAATGCTTTTAAAAGTAAGAAAAAAAACCCAGAATCACATTATTTTAATGTTAAAACATATATTGGCCGAACATTAATATTTTAGTATTTTATTAAATCACTATTGGGTCATTATGATGTCATAAACCACATTATATATTTGAATGGTATTTTAATTTTTACCCAAAAAATTGACTATCTCAGAAAATTATGAAAAATTAAAAGTTGGAGAATTTCGACGTCATGATTCCAAAAATAACATATATGTTATCTGAATAATTTTCTAAATATGTTAATTTTTACTTTTAAAAAACTGACATTTATCGAGAATTCACGGGTTTTGACAGAAATGGCTTTCAAACCTTAATAAAAATTTTAATTGCATTCATAAAATAAAAAGAACATTTAGATTTAAAAAAATGAATTAATAATAATAATATTATTTTATTCCAAAATCATTTAATTTAATAAAATACATTTCTAAATTTAATAATAATTAAAACACCATTTGTACTTTAAAAACTATTTATAATGTATCAAAAATGACTAGAAATTATATTCATTATTATATAGAAAAATAATGTACATGAACATAGTACTAATTATTTGTTACATAACCCATTAAAACATCCGTATAAGACCTATGGGTAAGGTGTGCGATGGTGACAGACTCTTGGGGTGGCTCAGATAACATCGCTCGAGTGGTAATTTCAATTGATTTATACATTTCCCATAGACGGTCACATTCGAGCTTGACATGATGAAGCTCTGCTTGGGATTGGTCAAAAGAGAAGCCCAATGATGCCACCTCTTTTCGGAGCTCTGACAAATGGGCTTCGTATGTGGAAATTCTACTGGATGAGGCCTGTCACACACGGTTTTTTTTCTTTTCTATCATTGTATTGATCCGGCCCTTTAGAAATACCGATCCTTTTCATGGGTATTTGATTAGATAAATCTTGATTTTTTAAGTTTCATATTTGTATAACCACCCTAATTTTGGATCCCCATTGTTTGTTTAGTAGTTTTTGAAGAAAGGGTGGTTACTTCGTGATTTGGGCCAACCGTGAGCCCATTCCCAGTTTTAAAAACCGAATTTGTTTCTTTTATAAACCTTTTGTTTTTCTTCCTTTTTCACCCATTCAACTTACCACTTGTCCTATACTGATATATTAAAACTTATTTATCCTTTTGGACCCATTATAAATTCATAGGCCGGGTGAATTTGGGTTACTCATTTAGGTATTGGGCCAGCCCATGGGCCCATTTCCTGTTAAAAAAATAATTTGTTTCGTTTATATCTTTTTAATTGTTTACTATTTTTCGGTGATTCCACCTCCCACCCGAATCCAATATCCCTATCCTCACCCCCAATAACGTTTTGGCATCTTTGGAGATCATATGGGTCGCGTAAGAGGGGGAACATTCTCAAGATACCTCAAATCATCCAGATTTGACAAGGTAAATTGTATCATTCATAAATTAATCAATTCGTAATCTTTTGGCCACCAATTTTCTTTACCTGGTTCTTCCAGATCCTAGGAGTATCAATGAATTTTCAAGCCATTCCCTTCCCTCTAGGGCTGCAGATATAATGGAAGACGAAGAGTTTTCTAGGGTGAAAGGTGAGATTCCTTCTCCTTTCTCCTTCCTCTTCCCCCTCCTTTCATTATTTCTTTGATTTATATTGTCCCCTAGTATTGATCGACCTAGGGTTTTGTTATACCTTGTTTCTTGATGGGGTTTCTATTTGTTTAGGTCTTATCTTTATAGTTTTATGGTTTATAAACCCGCGGCGGGTGGTTTCGAGTGTGCGTTTCAATTACGCCAAAGATTTGAGGTAGGATATCCCTTGCACATGCCTTTATCATAGAAGTTTCATCATTTTAATATTATCCTATACTGATATAAATGTTTATTATTGTTTTTAATCCTTTTTATAATTTTCTTGGTGTGCAAAGTCGTTGTTTAATCACTATTATTTGAAAGGTAGTGTTTTTTTGTCATGAAAGTGCTCAACAAGTGTTTGTTTAAATGTTTCATTATCTTTTGAAAATATTTTGTGAGGTTCATAATCTGGTTTATGGTATTTTTAACATGTTACAGTATCTTGAATTAAAATATGACATTCAATTGGTGTTTTATTCCTTTTCATGTACATAAAATAAATTGTTTTGTTTAAAAAGGGCATGACATGTGTTCGGTAAATTGCCTGGTTGGATTTTATGTGTGATGTGTGATTTAAATGTTATTTTATTGGATTTATAATGGAATTGTTAGAATTATAAGTGGAATTTTTGGGTACTTATAATGATTTCCAATTTGGATTGGTTTTTACAAACATGTGGGTTTTGATTTACAACATATTTTGGCCCGAGTTGCCCAAAAATGGACTGTTTCACATCTTTATGAAAATGGTTGTGTTTTGAATATGTAACCTGAGTATTAAAAGAGATTTATGAATGAGTTTTACTGCTGTAAATGATGTTTATACAGATCCTTAATAAAATTAAAATGCATACCTTCATCAAAGGTTCGTTTTGAGAAAATGTTTAAAGGCCCGTTTGGCATTTCCTAATGAAGGAGTGTTTTACTTGTATATAACAAGTTGTGAAATTGTAATTGTTTTATGGTTCATTAAATGGTTTTATTAAATGTTTATTGGGCTGAAAAATATGATTTGGTTTGGTTATGATGTGTTTTTATAATTTAAAGTGTGTTTTTGAAAGGTTTTTATGTGCAAAGCCTCAAGACACTTCATGAAATTGTTTTACCAAAATATTTAGCGGTTTGTTGATTAGTATAAGAAATGTGATAAAAGATTAAGGGTTATTTGTGTTTTTATGGTTCTGGAATGGAATTTGGATATGAAATGTGTATTTGATAATATGTGTAACTTGATTGAGCACTAAAGGGAATCCCGGGTATCTAGGTGGGCGGGCGTGTACTAGTATGCTAGTGATTTTGTGGGGGTTGTCCTCTGTTTCACGTAGCAAGTTTGACGATGAAAACACTAACTAAAATATGAGGATGATGATGATTGGGGACCACTAGGTTATGGGTATGTTCCCTACTAGTGGCTCGTGCACGACAATGGATATTTATTATGTTTACTTTCACCGAGATACGAGGTACTTGGGGCTCACAACTAACTAGTGCCTAGGGGTATTCCTGTGACTAGTGCTCATTGCCTATTTTGTACTCACCGTCGGCATACGATGTGTTTGGTTGGTAAATTCAGTATTATTTGTTATTTATTTGAATGTTAAAATTCTTTAATGAATACCTCTTGAAAACTATATTCATTTTGAAGTTTCACCTCTTTGAAAATAATTGTTACTTGCATTTTTGTTTATTAAACATGCATGTTTTTGTCTGATAATTATTATAGCTTGAAACATAATTTGAAAACCATACTTTTAAATCTTGAATTTAAAACTATAAATTGATGTTTCTTTTATTTTAAATTAATGTTCATTGGGAATAGAATACCGGGCTAACCTACTGAGTTTTAATACTCACGCCTAAAGTCTTATTCTTTTTTTAACCCTTGTGCAGGTTTCATCTTTAGTTCGATCACCTTGGGCGACTTTTTATCATTGTGTTGGAGAGTGACCAGAAGTGTCACATGGAGTTATTTTTTTCATCGGGATTGTTTAGTTGAGTTGTTGGTTTTGTTCTAATTTTAGTTTCTTGTACAACTAATATTTAGTTCAATTTTTATATAAATTCATTTTGGGTTGTCCGTTTATTTCCGCTGTTTGTTTGATTGTTTATATGTGGTAGAAATTGTTCCCTTGTGTACTCTATTGATGCCCTTGGTGCTTGTAACCATCCCGGGAGGATCGGGAACGCCTCTCGGGACTAGTCGCGGGCTGGCCTGGGTGACCGGTTCAGGGTCGACTCGGGCTGGTTCATGACAAAATGGTATCAGAGGAGGTCGGCTATTAGTGGACCTTTCTTTTTAGAGTGACCTTGTTATTTTGGGGATGTCAAGGTAGATGGAGTAGGATTGTTGGTACTTGAGGGGTATGTGAAAGAAGAGCGTCGCGAACTCTTTCTTGTTTTAATCCTCAGGTTTCCATGGAAGTCCGGTTTTATTAGTGTCGATTGTTCTAGTTGATTTTTTGGTATTGGGATATGACAAGGGGAGTTTGACCAATGGCCTTCGTGAGCTCACAGGGCGTGGAAAGCCATGTGGAGCTGGGGAATGGTCCTAATAAGTCTCTCTGTGTTGGTGTTGTGTTTGGAATATGGCTGCCAACCATATGGTCAAGTCACCCACTGACACTAGTTCCCTTTTTTGGGACTCTTGAACCTTTCTTGAATTCTGAATTTTTGTTTTTAAAATCCTTGTGTGTGAATTGTGGAAATGGGTTTTATTTTAAGGATTAAATTTTGAAAAGTGAAAAAGGGGGTTTCAATAATTAAATATAAGAATGGTTTTGGAAGGTTTTGTTTTTGTGAAAAAAATGGAGGGAAGCAGAAATGATTTATAGGGATTGGATTATCCATAATCTAAACTTGTGGTTTGTCAAAATAAAATGTTTTGAAATTGTGAATCATTTTAAAGTGATTCTAGATATTTTTGTTAAATTGGGTATTTTAGGATGTTAAAAAGTTTTTGAATTGGATAAATTAGTTTTGGCAATTGGTTTTGATCGGTTGGTGTTTTACTACAAACGGTTTTGGTCTCAATGGACCTCGGATTATGAAAATATACCTTTCTGAATTTTTTTTAAAAAAAATGGGAAGGGGTTGTTTGGAGTGGCTTGGTTATTTAAAAAGTTTTTTTTAAATGAAAATGGGTTGGTTTTTAAGAAAATGGTTCTTAATGAATTGTGATTTTTTTTTGTGAAATAGGAAAAGGGTTTTTCACTTGGTGGTTGGTGTTCCTTTTGAAGGTACATGATTTTCGGAATGATGTTGTTTTGTTTTAGCCTTTGGTGTTTTTATGAGTGCTCACATGCATGGTTTTATTTATATCTAGAAGGATGAAATATATGGTATGGTAGTTGGGTTCCTGGGGTGGCATGGAAATGTGCATGTGGGTGAGACATGATGAAACACCATTGGTGAATGTTGAAACCCACCAAGTTAGATTGATTTTTCAAAAATTGTTTTGAGCTGAAAATTGTGGCCTTTTTTTAAAACCAATTGTTATGTGGCTTGAATTTTCTATGTATTAGAAGAGTTGTTTATTTGGTTAGCTTCCACATGATCTAGAATTCATACTCTTGTTCTATCTAGTGAAGAGATCTTGTTGGTGGCTCGGTTTTGGAGTAATTTTCATTGGGTTTCTAAAAATGTGTTTGATGTTGTGATGTGTCCATGGATAGTTCTGCATTAGAAATATTTCCTGCTGATCAACCTAAGGATTACTTTCAAATTTTAAATCCACCTATTTTGATGATGCCTCAACTTGTTTTTTGGAATAGAGAGAAATTTGGGATCTATTAAAAGTGCTTCTAGGTCATGATAATTCTTTTGGACAGAGCAGTTGTGTTCGGTGATGTTGATGTGTTTCGTCGTATTCCTTGTCCATTCTGCCCCTCGTTTAGAGTGAGATAGAATTTTGATATGTATATATGAGTTCTTATTTAGATGAAGGTTTTTGTTTGGTGATCATGTGTGGTTTGTTTTGAGTGGTGTGATCCTTATCACCTGACTGCGGTGCAACAAATGCTTCAAGAATCAGGGCTCCAGCCATAGGCCTCGGAGTGAAGCTTTTCACGCAGTCAGAAAATCGACAGAGTTGTGGAGTGCTTGATTAGGATCCTTACTCCCTGTTTTCTTAAGTTATTTTCTATGTCAATGTTTTGGTTCTTCATTTCTATGAATTTCCCTTTGTCGCAACAAGCGTGGTGGACTTAACCCCTCACAAAGTGTCTATGGTTATTCCTTCATGGATGTGGGTTTTCAATAAATGTCCCTATGTAGACTGCCTGTAAAAATCAGGTGCACTCTTGGTGTTACCTATTCATAGGGGGAGATTTTTGGGTAGTTTATTTGTTTCTTTTGTTGTTTCAGTGGCCAAATTATTGGGTCCCCTTCCCTCCCATCCTCAAGTGATGGGGGTCAAGAATTGTGCTGAATGTGTCGACCAAGTTGTTTTCCCCTCCATTCGGGAGTGGGTGGTTTAAATGTTCATGTTGTAACCCTATTAACTTGGAATAGTAGGTTTTTGTAGGAGGGTTTGTTTGGGATTGTGTGAGTGAGTCCCAACTCAAGCTCATGTTCAATTCTTGTCTATTCATTGCTAGTTGGTTTCTAATGGTGGGGAGGCCCAGCATGGGTCTCCTGGATTTTCATCCTAAGAAAATTTCTAGTTATAGTTGATTCTTAATGGTGGGGAGTACATTTTGGAATCCTTATGTGTTGTTTTTTTCAGCCAGAAAGTGTTATGGCTTTCCGGGGGCGGAATGCTTTAATGGTGGGGAGAATTGTCACACACAGTTTTTTTTTTCTTTTCTGTCATTGTATTGATCTGGCCCATTAGAAATACCAATCCTTTTCATGGGTATTTTATGAGATAAATCATGATTTTTGAAGTTTCATATATGTCTAACCACCCTAATTTGGGATCCCCATTGTTTGTTTAGTAGTTTTTGAAGAAAGGGTGGTTACTTCATGATTTGGGCCAACCGTGAGCCCATTCGCAATTTTAAAAACCGAATTTGTTTCTTTTATAACTCTTTTGTTTTTCATCCTTTTTCACCCATTAAACTTCCCAATTGTCCTATACTAATATTTTAAAAGTTATTTATCATTTTGGACCCATTATAAATTCATAGGCCCGGTGAATTTGGGTTACTCATTTAGGTATTGGGCCAGCCCATGGGCCCATTTCCTGTTAAAAAAAATAATTTGTTTCATTTATATCTTTTTCATTGTTTACTATTTTTCGGTGATTCCACCTCCCACCCGAATCCAATATCCCTATCCTCACCCCCAATATCGTTTTTGCCTCTTTGGAGCTCATATGGGTGGCGTAAGAGGGAGAACATTTTCAGGATACCTCAAATCGTCCAGATTTGACAAGGTAAATTGTATCATTCATAAATTAATCAATTCGTAATATTTTGGCCACCAATTTTCTTTCCCTAGTTTTTCCAGATCTTAGGAGTCTCTCCATAAATTTTAAAGCCATTACCTTCCCTCCAGTGTTTCAGATCTAATGGATGACGAAAAGTTTTCTAGGGTGAAAGGTGAGATTCCTTCTCCTTTATCCTTCCTCTTCCCCCTCCTTTCATTATTTCTTTGATTTATATTGTCCCCTAGTATTTATCGACCTAAGGTTTTGTTATACCATGTTTCTTGATGGGTTTTCTATTTTATTGGGTCTTATATTTATAGTTTTATGGTTTATAAACCCGCGGCGGGTGGTTTCGGGTGTGCGTTTCAATTACGCCAAAGATTTGAGGTAGGATATCCCTTGCACATGCCTTTATCATAGAAGTTTCATCATTTCAATATTATCCTCTACTGATATAAATGTTTATTATTGTTTTTAATCCTTTTTATAATTTTCTTGGTGTGCAAAGTCGTTGTTTAATCACTGTTATGTGAAAGGTAGTGTTGTTTTCTCATGAAAGTTCTCAATAAGTGTTTGTTTAAATGTTTCATTATCTTTTGAAAATATTTTCTGAGGTTCATAATCTGGTTTATGGTATTTTTAACATGTTACAGTATCTTGAATTAAAATATGACATTCAATTGGTGTTTTATTCTTTTTCATGTACATAAAATATATTGGTTTATTTAAAAAGGGCATGACATGTGTTCGGTAAATTGCTCGGTTGGCTTTTATGTGTGATTTGTGATTTAAAAGTTATTTGATTAGATTTATAAAGTAATTTTAAGAATTATAAATGGAATTTTTGGTTACTTATATTGATTTACAATTTGGATTTGTTTTTACAAACACGTGGGTTTTGATTTACAACATATTTTGGCCCGAGTTGCCCAAAAATGGACCGTTTGACATCTTTATGAAAATAGTTGTGTTTTGAATATGTAACATGATTATTATAAGAGATTTATGAATTAATTTTACTGCTGTAAATTCTGTTTATACAGATCCTTAATAAAATTAAAATTCATACCTTCATCAAAGGTTAGTTTTGAGAAAATTTTTAAAGGCCCGTTTGGCATTTCCTAATGAAGGAGTGTTTTACTTGTATATAACAAGTTGTGAAATTGTAATTGTTTTATGGTCCATTAAATGATTCTATTAAATGTTTATTGGGCTGCCAAATATGATTTGGTTTGGTTATGATGTGTTTTTATATTTTAAAGTGTGTTTTTGAAAGGTTTTTATGTGCAAAGCCTCAAGACACTTCATGAAATTGTTTTACCAAAATATTTAGCGGTTTGTTGATTGGTATAAGAAATGTGATTAAAGATTATGGGTTGTTTGTGTTTTTATGGTTTTGGAATGGAATTTGGATATGAAATGTGTATTTTATAATATGTGTAACTTGATTGAGCACTAAAGGGAATCCCGGGTATCTAGGTGGGCGGACGTGTACTAGTATGCTAGTGATTCTGTGGGGGTTGGCCTCTATTTCACGTAGCAAGTTTGACGATGAAAACACTAACTAAAGTATGATGATGATTATGATTGGGGACCACTAGGTAATGGTTATGTTCCCTACTAGTCGCTCGTGCACGAGAAGGGATATTTATTATTGTTACTTTCACTGAGATACGAGGTACCTGGGGCTCACAACTAACTAGTGCCTAGGGGTATTCCTGTGACTAGTGCTCATTGGCTATTTTGTACTCACCGTCGGCATACGGTGTGTTTGGTTGGTAAATTCAGTAGTATGTGTTATTTATTTGAATGTTAAAATTCTCTAAAGAAGACCTCTTGAAAATTATATTCATTTTGAAGTTTCACCTCTTTGAAAATAATTGTTACTTGCATTTTTGTTTATTAAACATGCATGTTTTTGACTGATAATTATTATAGCATGAAACCTCATTTGAAAACCATACTTTCAAATATTGAATTTAAAACTATAAATTGATGTTTCTTTTATTTTAATGTAATGTGAATTGGGAATAGAATATCGGGCTAACCTACTGAGTTTTATTACTCACGTCTATAGTCTTCGTCTTTTTTTAGCCCTTGTGCTGGTTTCATCTTTAGTTCGATCACCTTGGGAGACTTTTTATCATTTTGTTGGAGAGTGACCAGAAGTGTCACATGGAGTTATTTTTTTCATTGGGATTGATCAGTTGAGTTGTTGGTTTTTTTCTAATTTTAGTTTCTTGTACAAATAATATTTAGTTCAATTTTTATATAAATTCATTTTGGGCTGTCCGTTTATTTCTGCTGTTTTTTTGATTGTGTATATATGGGAGAAATCGTTCCCTTGTGTACTCTATTGATTCCCTCGGTGCTTGTCACCATCCCGGGAGGATCGGGAATGCCTCTCGGGACTTGTCGCGGGCTGGTTTGGGTGACCGGTTCAGGGTCGACTCGGGCTGGTTCGTGACAAGGCCATCGCTTCCTTTATCTAAGAAAATTGGATTTGTTAAATTCCTACATTTATACTAATCATGTGATCACTGTTCAACGACTATATCAGCAACAATCAAAATTCATAACATAAAACCAAAGAATTTGACATCTTATAAAAAATATTTTTCATAAAGAGGCATTTAACTAGATCAAGAGGGATTTTCCATTAATAAAACTTTGGGTCATTACACTCAATCACTTCAATGTTTTATGTTCAAGGAAAATGAGAATTATTCTATATAATGAACTAATAAAATAGTAAATATGATGATCAGCATTAGTAACCTCTAATGGAAAAATGAAAAATATTATATGATCACTGTTGGAAATGTGGAGTATGAAAATAATGTTTTGGAATAAATGATTGTATATGTTTTAGAATTCATGAATATTTTTTTATAGGAAATTTTATTATATTATAAACTAAAGAAACATCTAATGTTTGTTCTGCTATTGTATTTATGTTATAATTTTAAATTATATGTTTAATGGTACTAGAAACCATGAATAGTGATAATCATGGTAATGTGATATTTTTCAGAAAAAACATGATCATGAATTTTAAACCCTTAATATGTTCATGATGTTTGGATAATGAAAAAAAGATTATTTATTAGGATAAAATAAATTGTATAGTATTAATGAAATTGAGATTAATTTGATGAAAATGTGATTTAAAATATTATCGATTGAGTTTCAAGAATTTTAATATTTTTTATATAAGGAAACAGTTTATTTTTTAATCGTGTATTTTTTCACTAAGATTTAATGGTATTTCAATTTATTAATATATTTCCATAAAATACATGATAATATTTTACACAAAATGGTGTATAATAATTAATATACATGTTCATTTTTCTAGTTATTAATTATAAGTTGAATTGGGAAATTCAATGACATTCTATTTAATGTTGGGTATTTTAATATTCTGGAAGGATCATAAAGGAAAGAACGTAAGAAATTTTTCTACGTGTTAGAGATTAAATTATTATATCTACATATGAGAATTTATACACATTGGAAAACCTTTATTAACCTCTTTTTGTGATGTTAAACTATCATTATCTTGATATCATGATCTTCTAATGCATAAAGAATAAAAAATTCACCATCATTTATTAGAATAAGTGAATAAGTAGAAATTGAGAAAAAATGAAAGTATATGATGATTCTTAATCAAGTATGTATTTATTCACATTAAAAATTATTTAACTCTTGGGAAAGTATATTGAATCCAACAATTTACCCTAGTAGATTCTCTAACAGTTACTCAAATTATCCCTATGATCATGACAGATTTATGGCATTGTGTTTGCTAACTTTTTCTTGAAACCGTTTTCTGTCACTCTCCATAAAAATTTTATTATTTGATTTCTATTCCATATCCTCATTTTAAATTTACTCCTATTTTATCTTATTTGGAAACCTTTTTATGAGTTATTTTTGGTAATAATTATGTTTCTTTATATTCTTTTTTTAGGGAAGCTTTCATATTAATTTTTAGAATATGGGTTTCTATGAATGCATAATTAAATTATTAATCCTTTGATAACCAAGAAAACATTTGTGGGTGAAATTTTTTTTAAGGGGGGTATAATGTAAAACCAATATATATTTATGAAATATATAATTTAAGACCATTTTATTTCTTTTATGTCTTATGTCACATGCAACACCAACTTAGTTTTCTTTACACACAATACTATGTTTCTATAATACTCCATTTTATTTATTTTAAATTTAACAATAACAAATACATTAAATTAGTATAATAATTTTATTAAATATCATATAAAAATATATGTCATATAAAATTACTTCATTGGTTACCAATTATTTATAAATGAAAATATATTCAAATTGATTATATGAAAAATATTTTTATTATCAGGATTTGAAAGTTGTTTTCTCTAAATATATTAAATAAATTTAATTAGTTACTGTATTAATTAAATATGTTTTTTATATATTTAGAAAAATATTTTTTATATTCATTCAATAAATTTTATAGGAATAATATGAACAATTCCAATTGTATGCCTACAAAAGTAATTTTTAAATGGATATTTATTCTGCCTTTTAATGGAAAATAATTTTAATCTTGAATTTTGAAACATTTATAATTTTATATAAAAAAAGTCTTCATATTTGAAAATGGAATATAAAAGTTTTCTTTTTTTTGAATTTTGGGTATTTTTTCTGATATGTTTGATATTTTGATGAATAGTAATAAAAATTTGCATTTTAATTGAAAACAACTTTTTTATAATTTTTTTTAATATTGATAAATTATATTTTCGAATGGGGTAAATGTATCAAAAGATAAATATTTTATGATTTAATACAATTATGGAAACTATATTCAATTTCAGATTGATATTGGAAATAAAAACATCATGATATTTTGAAATTTTTACATTAAAAACGAGTTTTCTTATTCCATCAATTGGATTATTTTTTTATTAATTTCATCCAAAAATATTTTTTGAGTTTAGATAAATAGATTCGATATTTAGAATCATATGTTGTAAAATATGTAAATAAAACTCATTTTTTGGAATATATGAATAGAATCTTTAGTTATTTTTTTACAAGGTAAATGGTATATCGGTAAATTATGGGTAAAATAATATTATAAGTATTTGAAAAGTATCCTATCACATGTCCTATTATAATTTTATGAATTTGATTTTACAAAAACCATCATTTGGAAAAATTTATTACCTTTGGATGTAACTTGGATTAGTGTATGATATTTAATATTTTTTATTTAATGAAAATATCAACATGTCGTACTCTTATTTTTAATAATAATAACATTTTTAATATAGGGATATACATAAGATAAATTATACCATAAATAACCATTTTAAATGTAGAATGTTTTTATAAATCCTATTAATTTATTTTTATTTTTTAAAAAACAAATAGTTACCTTAATTTTTTATAAAATGATGGTGCAATAATTGATTAATTAATGGATATACAAAAGAAGCATTATTAAATCTTTTAAAATAAATATAATTTCATATAATTAATATAACCAATGAATTTTATGTATATCCTTTACCCCGTAGTGATATAATATATTATATTTATTTAATTTTATATTGTTCTTTTCATATATTTTAAAATTATATAAATTAATTGTGACAAAATTGTCAAAATTGATATTTTAACAAAATAACATTATATTAAACTAATTACAAATAATAATATTTATTATAAATAAAAAATACTTATTATATGGTCCAATTTTTTTTAAAATTTTCATTTATGGTAAAATTGATCTTTAATAAATAGAAATTACACTTTTTAATATTTAAAACTATGTTACCATAGTAAAAATTAAATTACGTTAACTAAGGGTTAATCTAAATGAAAAGGATTAGAAATTAATTGAACCTATTAAAAAAATTGGATGATGATATTACAATGGTACCTCATCTTATATTAAAATCCATTGACTTTTGCATTTATTATTCCTGAGAATGTATTTATTATAAATTAATATTTTTTCAAATTCGGAAAGTGCCTATCAACACAATTATAAAAGGGATCATCCCCTCTCACTTATTGAAATCGAATTGATATTTCAATCGCATAAAACCAAATAAAATTTCAAATATCAAAATCCATAATCATTTTCTATATGTTGTATTCTTATATAAATCCCAACTCTAGTGTCCCTAAGAGATGACTTAGAGGGAGTTTGCTGAAGAAGAGGTATTCTACTTTACCGACTCTCTCAGTAGTATTTTATCTTCTACATCCTCTTCATGAGTTGTTTCCATTAAGAATTAATAAATACAGTATGAAATATACGATGAGATGACATTATGATTATGTACCAACCATATTCCACCTATTATCTATCCTACAAAAATGAAATAACCATGCATGCGTACATATCACCTACCATCTCCACGTCATGGTGTAGTTTTTTTTCATCATCAATTTACATGGATGAGTATAATAATGGAAATAATAGATATAAATGAGAAATATATCATCATATTTATTCTATTGAAATTATTTAAACCACCCTCTTCAATATTATTTCATCAAAAATAGAATGATATCATTGATCATGCGTAAGTTTAGCCTACTGTCTCCACGACATGATGCAATTCACTATCCATGTTCACCATCAATGAATGATTATATAAATGAATATACCCCAGAGGCTCATATAGAGGATAAACCCCTAACCATTTATTAAAATAAAAGAAAATGACATTAAAAAAGCATTATAATTCAAAATGAAGAGTTACATGTCATAAAAACCATACCTATATCCACATCCATGGTAGAAATCTTCTTCCATAGTAGCCGATTCCCATTCTTAGCTATCATAATGCTTCAAAACCATAGCATATTTCCTTCACAGATTCATCTGTTCCAAGTATAAGAGCTCAGTGTTACCACCAGAAGACCTAGTGGCCAACGACTTTGGCAGGGAGGAGTAGTCCTTATTTGACCTGCGTCGCGGAGGGGTAGTCAAAACACCTTAGGTCTTAGTCATCTTATTCCTCCCACCCTGTACAACATCACTAAATTAAGGATTGATCATGACATCATAGTTATCTTTGTCACTCTCATAACAATTCCCATATTTCCCATTGATGATCACATTCTGAAAATTATCCTCCACTCTATTACCCTCCTAGAATTGGCCATTGGTGTAAACAGCGAGGCACCTTGGATGTTCCATAGTCTCATAATTAATCAAAGGCCCCTGCTGCATAGTGTTGGTTTTATTTCCACCCTCCCGTGAAGAAGACCCATTTTTCATTTCATTCAATGGGAGGACTACGTCCACATTCTTTTGCTCCGACACCTAGAAAAGGCTTCCAGTAGCAGCAGTGAAGCCCACACCTTCATCACACAAAACCTCCATTTTGCTCCATTAGTAACATAAAAAACCTCCAAAGGACCACTATCAAAACCAACAACATCTAGCATATGTGTAGCCACATTCACTGCTCCCTTAATCCAATTCTCCACCTTTTCATAACATAAATTCGCACACATGTCATGTTGTAATTCTTGCTCGGCTGCAATAACACCTACTGGACATCTCATTACACCAGAACCAGAAGAATCCTTTCCACTAACTTGTATCACCCCATCACCCAACTGTAGATCGTGGTGAAGCATACCAAACACTATAGACACATCTGGAATTAGAGGTGCCTCAACATAGTTCTTCAAGGGAACTGCAGTCCTGTTCTCTACACTATCAGAAATACCAGATACCACACCTCCAGCGGACATAAGCCTCAGCCCTTGAGGCTTGCTTACCCTTTTCCTCGGGTTAAAAATTCAACTATTCAATACCTTATAATGAAACTTCGAAGCCGTATGCCCCAATCGGCACCATGTGTTGTAGTATTCTATCCAAAATTCAAGGACCACAGACTACCTCCAACTAAACTCTTGTACCACATTAATCCATATCCAGTTGACCGATCTCCATGCAACGTTCTCCCCCTCACAGATTGAGGATTTACCGGGTGACATATGGTGTATGTTCGAACATTGGAGCAGAGATATCACCCAACCATATTTCCAATCATGCAAATTATTATAGGATTTTAGAAAGGAAGAGGGTGTTGAGGGAGACTTACCCATGACGCAATGGTTGAAGGATCATAGTTCATGTATAGATCAAAGGACCAGTGAAGGATGAAGAAGCAGAATCTGTTGCATCTACGAGGGGCACTAGACCAGGCTCGGATCAAATCATCCTCTGAGGAAAACGGAATCATGAATTGGTGTTTATCGAGAAGACCAACAACTACGTGATCTTGAAAATCCCACTTAAAAAAGATGAAGTGGTCAATGTCATCAACCAGAGGCCTTCGCTGAGTGAAATGGGCCACCAGCGTTAGATTCAAATGGCTCGAAGCTTCAAAAAACTCTGATGATGAAATTGTTAACTGAGGATCACCCTAATGAAAATAAATAAATTAGCAACCAAAAATAGTAATAATGAAATTTTATTTACTAAAGTGTGACTAGATGATCAGAAATTATTTCATAAATATAAATATAATTATATAATAAATTAAAAACATTATTTAAACATTTATTTATGTGGGTTGTATTTTAATAAATTAAACAATCATGTGCAAAGGGATTATTTTATCACTATTGTTTATGTGAGTGGCGTGCTTTATACACTAGTTGTTTCTTCGATGAAGTGTATATACAACACATGAATGCCTTTTATAAACCTTATCCTATAGATTATGGTACATTAATATTCTTATATTTTTCTTTCATTCATTGGACTTATGATTATATTCATTATAATTTGATTAGTATTTATTTCAAAATCACTTTAATATTTGGGATTATTTAATTTTATGTCTCCATTAAGAAATATTTATTATTGATGTTCATGTATTTCTTTTTTTGAAAAAAGTATTAAATATTATACTATAGAATATTAAAATCATTTTTAACTATTTATGAAATTTTAATACATGTTTTTAGAGGATTATTTTTGTCATTTTGAAAACAAGGAACTTTTGGATTTTTTTGAAAAAAATACAGAATGAATTATTATTACCTTATAAAACCTAAAAACATTTATCCTCTTTCATAAACCCACAATTACATAACGATTCCCCTCAAATAGTTCATGGTTATTTTTAATGATATTTTTTATTTCAATATTTGGTGATATTTTTTTAAAAAAAATTTAAGGAAGAAATGACATTTCCTTCATGAATTATTTTTATGTGATATCCCAACATTGTTCTCTATCTATGATAAAACCAATTGATTATATTTATATTTTATTTAGGGATATGTTTTTAAAGACTCTATATATGTTATTCTAATGATTGGTTTATGTTTATGATGGAATGATATTTAGAAAACCCATATCATTTACATGGGTTATGTTTTGACTGAAGGGTGTTTATGAAACTCTTTTCTTTACCTTGGTTCTGATATAATAAATGATTTATGTTGTTATGGAAAAAATCTATATGGTTTTAATTATCTAAATGACTAGACCATCTTATCCTTCCAATATAATTTTTAAATAATTATATCTCTTACGATATAAAGGACAAGAATTGGATTAATTGTGGTTCTTTAATATAGGAATGGAATGGGTGTAATATTAGATAAAAAAATATTGGACATGAATTAGAGAAATCATGGTTCAATAATGTAGGGATAGAATGGGGATTGAAATTGGTTCTGTAATGTATATTTCCACAATTATTTCCTTGTAAATGATACTTTACTAATATGGAAATTGTTTTCTATGTTTGTATTTTTTTCAAAATTCAATGTTTAATTAAAAAATATTCCATTTATAATTCATGTCTTATGAATTTTAATGAATTTATCTATTATTTAATATTATGATCCTTGATATGCAGTCTGTATTTTTTAATTTTTATGATACTTTTCATATACACTAATTTTTATGTTGTGATTTGTATTTCCTTTTTTTCCCATATTTTTCATAATGAGAATCTAAGCTCAATATTTTATTATGTTTTATCTTCCACAGGTTATAAATAAAGGTTTTATGATGCGATAATAAATAATAATATCCTTGTGGGAAATGTTTAAAGTCTTTCACAAAATTAAAAGAACGACTTCTATATTTCTAGATGAACTACAAAATTAAGGTCCTTGAACATGTGTTTGTTTAGTGTAATGAATATTATTTCAAAAATATTTAATATACTAATATGTTAAGTGTGAGAATTTATATTAAATATAATTAAAATTCATTATGTTGATAGAATGATTTTTTTACATCTCATCCATCAAATAGAAAATCGAAACATTAATTATCTGAATTTCTATACTACTACCTTCACAATGTGATATATTTTATTTTTCACCACCACCTGACAGGGATTATTATTACGTTAAATTTACTAGAAAATAAAAATATCAATCATATCACTAAGAATCAATAAATTTAATTTATCGACTACATATCTTATCATCCATTAATTGAATTATTATAATATCACCCATGTGAACACAAATATTCCCTACTCTAAGAATGATGAATATAATTTTCATCACCCCCATACTTGGATGTTTCAATCATTCTATAAAACTAGTTAATGTTATTATTAAAATATCAATATGATATTTTTTGTTTAACATCGAAATTATATTACTAAAATTATTAAAAAAAATTATTATGAATTTAACCACATAAAAATAAACAAACTAGGATAAATTTCATAATTTGAATAATTTTGTAAGAAAAAATTAAAAAATAAAACATTATTCTATTATAATGACAAATTTTATGAATCTACTAAATTTTGGTGATTATGAAACTATTTTATAACTCTTATTTCTACGATCAACAAACAAAACAATTGTAATTGAATTAAATAAACATCCCCTAGGGACTGTGGAGAGTGAAACCTGTATAATAAATGACTGAAAAATAATAATAAATAGATGATAAAAATAAATTATACATAAAATGTTTCTAAATAAAGTGTTTAATATAAATAAATTAGTTTTTGAAAAATTTATTGACATGATCCATGTGAGTTGAGACTTGATGTAAGGGTTTCATTGACCCGATTCTCCATCATCAAGTCACAGAATAATTTCATTCACTAAAAAATATAAACATTATTGTAGTCCTAAATATTACTATTTAATATTGTTTTTCTATTTCTTTTGGTGAATTTTAAATTTCTCATCTTGATTTTCTACATTGATCTATTTTCTCCTTCCAAAAAATGTAACACTATAATGAATAAATTACAAACATTATAACACCACTTTCCCAAAATATCCTTAGTTTTAATCACATAAATTTTATCTTTTCTTTTATGTAAACCCAAATGTTTTCAATATATTTTTATACATTAGTCAATTTTACATTCAATAATTACTTGTTTTATTACCTTTTTAACAATTTGTGTATCAATATGATATTTTATATTAATAAAAAAATATTTTCAAAGAAAGAATTTATTTCTTCAACTACAAATGTTTTTTCTTCAATTTAATTTCATTTATAGAGATTTGGTTATGGATTTATTATATCTCTATGAATTTCAATTTTATCCTTTAAACTCTTTTTAAAAATATATTTGAAATGACATATCATTTTTTTCAACAATTCTATAAAATCCATAAGAAAATCCTTTTCTGAATATATCATTTATATTCTTATTTACCTAGGAAACATATATCTATTATGAATTAATGTCCAGGATTATCAATTACATGATTTTATAAACCTCTAGGTAGATTTTATTGATGTTTAATACTAGTGTTATCTGAATTTCATGTTTGAGACAAATTAGGGAAATGATATGAGAATAATTTTTTATTTCATGTGTTATTTCATGATAATATTGTAGATTAACTCTATATGATCTTTATAATTATTATAAATAATTAGGAGAGGGTTGTTTTTATATTACTCCCTCATATTAAATTGTTAAAAAATTTATAACACATAATCTAATTATTCGATATGAAAATGAATAGTATTATCCACAAACTTATATACTATCATTATTTGGTTTAAAAACATCATAATGGATATACAATATATGGTCTGTTAATTATTTAATTATTTTTAATTATTAGATTTTATCAATAATTTAATACTATATAAGGTTAATCATGTTATAATATTCTTTCTTTTATCACATTAAAAAGTAAGGTTTCAATGGTTTATTATTTTTTCCAATTTTTTCCATGCCACAGAATATGTTTCAAACACCTATGATTTTTTTATTCCATGATAGGATCTATTATATTCTATAATTAATATTGGTTTTTTAAAATTATCATAAGGACATTTAATAAAATAATTATCCCTTATTTCATGTTTTTAATATATATTTTGATATTTGTCATATTTGTTCATTAATAAGTATCCCTAACTAGGAATTTGATACACCATTATGTTATATTCCATTTACCTAATAATTATTTGAAAGATGATGTGTTGATGGATGTATTTCATAAATATCAAATCTGATATATTTCTACAATTATTTGAAATAATATTTTTATGTATATAATATCTAAAGAAACAAAATACGTTGGTTATCTAGTTGAGAATGTATTTTTGAGTTATAATTTTTGAATATAGTGGTTTTTAAAAATTATAATCACATTTATAATTTGTGGAATCAATATATTTACAAGTAAACTACAATGATATTATCATAAGGTAAAAATTCATATAGTATAACATAACCCTATATATAATTTATGAAAAATTCAATTATTTTTTCTAGATAAATAATTTTATAAATTTATATAAGGTTCATTCAAAAATGAAATTATTATGATGTTTTTATATATTTTTGTAGTTTTCTATGGTTTATGATGAATAAAAACCTAGAGGTTCAAGGAACGAAATTAAGGGAAGTCATGAAATTTATGTTTCATGACTAAATTGCTTCCATGGATTTATTTTCATGTTGATTTTCTTGAAGTAAATGAATGATAGATGTATACAACTTTACCATAGTTTATTGAAGCAGATGAATACCTTACTAAATTGGTATTGGATAGACATGATCATATCCTGAAGGATCCAATTGTTTTTTAGTTTTGGTAAAACTATAAAATAGATGAATATCACATTACATTTTAAAACATGAAATAAAACACAGTGAAAATAATAATTATGAATTTAAAAATACATTAAAGGATTTTTTATTCAAATCATGGGAATATGAAATAGAATAGGTGTGAGGTAAAATTATATGTAAAGGTTATGTAAAGTCGAATCTATCATGAATCAATAAGTAATAATTAGTATGAAAAGGTAAATAATTGAGCATAATGAATAATATGGTAGGAGTTAATGATGATCAAATAATTATATATAAAAATACATATGATTTTGAAGCTAGTCCATGGATAATATCAACATAATAATATCTTGAATAATATCAATGAAATAATCTCATCGATAATAACGACATATATCGAAATTATGTAAATTATTAATATTGGACATCATGATATCCATCATCAAGATATCTAAACAATCAAGACCGTTCAACATTATTTTTTAAAACTATGGGTAAAGAACCTTTTAAAGCCAGATTACTATTTTATCTCATTATATATATATATATATTAATTAATGGGATATATAATTCCTCGCCCTATCTATTCCTACAATTTAAATAAATACTTCTATATTGAATGGTCGATTCAATTCATGAACAATATATTCTATCTATAAATGAATATATTGAGTAATAAATAAATATTTTAAATTAATTCCCTTTAAATAAGATATCATTAATTTTAAGGAATAATATGTATAAATTATATATCTTTTACGAAATTATAATTTACTTTTTAAAAAATATATAATTTTAAATGATATATAATTCACAATTTCCCAAAGAAATCAATTATTTCAAGGGATATTTAATGACTATAAACTTTAATCGTGGAGGGAAATTTCAATAATTTCTCTAGTTAAATTGATCATAAACCATACATGTAAATAATAAAGGTATTATCATTGAGAAATATTAATATCGTAGTATACATCAAATAAGTGGTTATTGTCAATGTAGAATTGAAGTACAATAAAAATTCATTAAAAATATTAATGAAAAAAATATTTTTTTTTCTTCAAAAGTAGCCTTAAAAAATAAAAATTTCAACAATATCATAAAAAAATTATTCTCAATAATCATGTATTGTTTTAAAGGAATCGTTAAATAAATGAGGTTTCTAGATGCCTTGTGTGTTCCATTTATATTGGGTATTTCAAAACAATAATTCCACAAAAAAATTTATATGAAATGTATAAAATAATACTATATAAAAAATGATAGAAATAAGCCATTTAAAATTTATTCTAAAATATCAATCATCAGTAAAATTTACTATAAACAAACAAAGAAAAATATTAATAACATTATTGTAATCATTTTTAGGAAAAATTTAATCGGATGAAAAATGATTTCGAAAAGAAGCGATAAATAAAGATCAATTTAATAAAAAACAATTCTTACACATATCAGGTACCAAATAATTGTAAATGGTTCTATTATGATAAAAAACGTAAAAAATATAAGGAAAAATAAAATTTAAGGGGTTTATTAGACAATTATAAATTAATTTATTTGCATGGAAATTCAACCAAGAAAATCTAGATTATACTGAGATTGAAGTATAAACCATTACTGATTTCATAACTTCTTAGTCATAAACCCTCTTGAATCAAATAACATAAAATGAAACATTAGATTACATAAATATAAATAAATTTAGGATAATATATATCAAGGGGTATTATATACACCTTCTATAAATAAATAGAGGTAGAATAAAAAATATGTCACAATGAAATCGAAATTTGGATGAAATCGCTTACACAGATCAAAATGTTGATTTCAGGATTAATAAATGAGTTTTTTTATGATTTTGAAATTTTAAAAAAAATATATATAATAAATAATGAAATATTCATAAATAATATCCCACAATGTATTATACTATCATGTAATATAACCCATTTAATGAAATTGAGTTATCAAATTCCCTACCACATGGTAAATTATATGTCATATCTGTTGAGATGAAATAATTATAATTTATAAATAAAATTCCCACCGTATGATGTAAATATGAAATTCCATTAAAAATTGGAAGTAAATCCACAATATAATATAAATTATTTTTATAAAATTAAAATATTCATCAGTGAATAGAAATTAAGTGGAAGTCAATTACCTCACAATTTTTTATTGACATGAATATAACCTCCATTATAGCGGATTTATTCAGAGTATACATTTATATAGTAACCATTTTTAAAATTTTAAGGTCATAAATCATCTTATCATAACATTTTATCTCCTTTTTGTTTATAATATTTTATTTTTACTACTGTTACAAGTGTTATCTACTTCATCTTATAATATTTGTTTTTTAAAGATGTTATGGATATTTATTTATAGTATATAAATAAAAAATATCCATAGTTATTTTAATTTTATAAATATCTAATTTTTTCATTAAATAAACATTAGAGTCATTATTGAATGTTATACATAGAAAATTAAACACAATTTTTCTTGGAAACTACTGGTTGTATGTACACATGAACGAAAATAACCTTCCCATAATAGAATAAATAGTAAAAATGTTAGTGAAATATCCATCTTCCAGAATTAAAATCATGTGATATGTATCATTTGTATTCATTATTTATATAATTATAACAATTCATATGAATTTATAATGTAAAACAAATTAGATCGGTTCTTATGATAGTAGTCTTTTGTAGACACGATGGAAGGATTTGATTCCAATTCGATGGATGAAGAGATATATATATATTATTACATTATCATAATAATGTTTTATTACATGTGATATAAATATGTTAATATATTGTAATTTTCTAGAAATAATTTTTGGTTATAAATGAATAAGTGAAAATAAATATCTTAGCGAAGAGGATTACCTTGGAATATAAAAAACTCCATAAGATATATTATTAACTACCATATTATTTGACTATTGGGTAGAAAAAACCCTCTAATATGTTTTTAAGGATGTTAAAGAAGTATTTTTTTAGATTTTTTTCCTGGTAAATAGATTACGTGGCATGGATAAGTGATGGGAGTGGGATCCCATGCATAATTGAGGTGGATTTTAATTTCTTAAAATAACCAAAACTAATCATTAATGGGATTTCTATATCAACAAAAGTGAATAAAAAATTGAAAATGATAATAAAGTGGAGGTAATTTTCGTTCAAAAAGTTCCTAAAACACAAAATAATAGGCAGTATTTACACATGTCATTCCCTTATCCTCAAATTTTACTTTTACCTTTTCAGTTTTCACTATGTGAATTTTTTTAATATTGGTACTTTATCATTTAAGACAACAAAAATTTAATCCCTATTATATAATTGTGTATAAGTAATTTTAAATATTAAATAAAAAATTACTTATTAATTTCATTTGGTTTTTGAAAAATTAAATTTTACATAGTTTCATGTATTGTGAATGTATTTGTTTTATTCATAATTATAGTAATTAGTTTTTAATATTTTATATTCATTGTTACCAAAACAATTGATGAAATTATTACCTGAAATTAAATATAATAATAAAAAATGAAATACATTTTATAAATTTAAATTCATATTAGTGGTATAATTGAATTTAAAAATAAACCCGCAAATCGTGTTGAAAATGTATTTTTCAGGAAATGCATTTTCCAATCATTAAATGATATTAATTTAACTATAAAACTAGTGATCATCATTATACAAGTACAAATTCATATATATTTCCATATAATATATAAATTTAATTTAAATATTTTCTTATTACTGTATATTTTAATTAATTAATGATGACAAGGATTATTCCCATAAAATAGTGATCAAACAAATATTTTTCAGCATTGAAATATATTCTTTCAAAGTACATCATAAAAATTATTAACATTTATTTTCATAGTCTAAATATATTTAATTAACAGATATAATACCTTTAAATAAAATTGAAAACATAATAAAATTTTTTAATTACTTAGTTTATTTAAAAGAAATGAATGTTTTAAAAAGTGGTATTTTCACTATTCATTAAAAAAACACGCTTTTTTGAAAAATACCGATTTTGAACCATTTGTAAATTTTTTCATGATGAATTAAAAAATTAATTTATTTTTGAAATATAAGATGTTAGAAAATGAAAGAAATTTATTATTTTATTTTCACACATAAATCCCTAAAACATTTTTAATGGAAAATACATTATTTAGTTTTTAGGGACATTAATTAAAATTGAGTTCCTATTTACCAATATAATATCATTATTTAAAATAATTGCGCATAATTTCAAAAAACTGTTCATTCGTATTCATAATATTAATTTTAATTTTCAAGGAATAACAATAATGTTTAAATAGTATATTGCTTTTTAATTAGGCTCAGTGTTTCATGTTGTTTAAAAAATCTAACATAATCAATATTTTAAAACAAACATGTTTAAATTTTCATTCTATTAAATAATTATTACTAAAAAATTAAAATATCACTCTAATATATCACGGGTTTTTAATTTTAATATACATTATTAAAACCCACATCATAAAAGGGTTAATAACTGTTCCACTTCTAAGAGAGGAAAGGGAAATAACATGTTCATCTAAAATCCATGATCCCAAAATTGAAAAAAATTTGGGAAGTGAAAATATGGACATGAGTGGGAAATTAAATCCTAAGGAAAATTAATGAGTGATAGAAGACATGTTAAGGATAATATTAACAACCAAAAGACCATAAATTCATGATCTCTTAAAATATGGTCAATTAATCAAAGGTTAAGGTAAAAGGATAACATTTTTATATCATGATTATTTTACAAATGTTGAGGAATTATTTTACTATATAGAAAAAGGAAAAAAGTCATGAGATCATTATGATTCATAAGAACAATTTCTTCCTTTGGTGTTGGTTCAATAAATTTACACATCACCTCTCAAACCAATCAATTAATATCTAATATGAATATTTTAGTTGTGAAAAAATAATATAAAATTCATCTTTATATCCATAAAAGATAATCATTTATTATATATGTATCTAAATATTATACAAAGAAAAAAAGTTCAGAAAGAGTTATCCAATTAAATAAATTAATCTCCAAACCAAAAAATTAGCACAAAAAATTTGCCTTAACACATATACATCAAAATATTTAACTAAAAACAATTTCATTTTTATTGAAACATCAAATGAGCATGTTATAGGCACTTCAAAATTTTTAGATTTAAATTGTTGCCTAAAACATTATAGAATTGATGGGTTTTCATAGGTCATGAATGTTTTCCTTTTTATAAAATAGAATCATATAAATCTTATATGGTTCCCAATAACACCCTTAGACTTTTTAAATTATATATTTTTAAAATAAATTTATTTTTTGATTTTTCCATTAAATATATCACAAATTATTTCTTTTGTCATGTCTACTATGTCAAACACATTTAAGGGGGGGGGATGAATTATTTTATGACTGAATAAAGCATTCTCCTTTCATATATTCTTTATTTGTAAAAATAAACTGATTCTCTCTTCCTCCCATAGCATTATATGAACAAATATGAAATCATGACCATAACACAAATTTTTTTTCATGATTCACCCTCACTAGGCTATGTCCAAGGACCATCAGATGACGACATTCTGATGTAACAAATTCACTACGGCACACTACCGATAATGAGTACAAAATTGGTTCTATATATTCTATGCCCAGGCTCAAAAGCTTTTCAATGTATTGGGTCTGCTCAATACATTCCCATGGGTCACTCCCTATACATCTTACTCTTGCTCCCTGCTAGTGGAACGGGTCACCATCTTCCTGTTCTTGTGATCACTACCCTTAGAAAAGAAACCACATACAGTTTATTTACTTTTAGGTCAAACATAATTTTTGGAAATGTAGGTCCCCTATTTTTCACGAATTCTTGCATCCTAAACTATATGAAGATGCTATATTGGAGTTCCTTTTCCCCAATATATGATTCCTATTTTCACATGTAATACTAGGTACCGAAAAATCCTTTCGTAAACTGATTTGAAGCTTTCACAAAATTCCTTATTCAAACTGCGAACCACCTGCTCCTCCAACATACAACGTACCAAGATTGGTACATGGAATAACACCACCACATACTGATGTCACTGATGTGAACCTCCAATAGTCTGCATACTACCTCTACCTTCACTATCATGTACTTCCTATATATATCGATCATGTGATCCTCCTCCACGAAACCCATCCATTCTGCGAATTGTTCTCTGTTTGTATACTTCCTCTACGAATCAACCTACTTCCGCGAACTGTTCTATATTCTTAGACTATCTTTTCTATCCACATTTTTATTGTGCATTCGTTCTCAATGTACTGCATTCTTTTCTAGATTACAGTTCTTCGCTTAACTCCTCCTGTGGCATTTCTTACTCATGAACCTCATTAGATTTTTCAGAATTCTCCCTCACAAACCTACTTCAGTCTTTGCTAAAACCCCAAATTTTTTTATCTCTAATGATATTTGGTCTCAAAAGTAATCAGTGAGATTAGTAACTCTTATATATAAAAAAATACCTAAAAAATATACTAAACTAATATTTACCATATCATCAATTCAGCCTTCAGCGCATACATATCATTCTACTTCCGTGAAATGCAAGCCACAGGCAAACTGTTTTTCATATCTCGTATAAATACTGTCATTGTTCTTACATGGTAGATCTCCTCCACCGATTTCAAGCCATACGTGTACCGCATCTCCTTCCATCATGAACCATTTTCAGTTTCATGAATTTCTCTAACATACCATTCTTTTCAATCCATGTATCTTTCTTGGAACACTGTATTTTGTCTATGAATTGTGGTATGCAGTTCTCATTCTTTTCCAAATTTATTCAATATTCCTCATACTATTAATTCTAATGAAAATATACTTATATCTCTAGAAAAAACACAACCAAACAAAAATATACATAGATCAAACCATAAAGGATTTTTTCCCAACATCATTATATACATGAAATAGTGAGTGTAACTTCTAATACACACTACACTCAGTATAAATAAAATCTGACATAGTTTTAAAATATATTTATTAAATTTGATAGTTATGACCTAGTAATTATAATTCCAATGAATGGTATTATGTAAATTACATAAATATATGATTTAAAAATTTATATATAATGATTTTTTTGTGAAAATTTAATTAGAAACGAAATTATGTACTATTTTAAAATAAGGGAAATCATAATATGAAAAACTCATTCTATACAAAAACATATTTTAATTGAATAAATTTTTAAAATTACTTTGGTTAATGATTATAATTAAATTTATATTTGATATATTCAAGAAAATTTTTAACATTCATATTATTTGTTCTCTAGACAATAGATAATAAATAATTTAATTTATATTTGAAAAAAAATAAATAGTTTTCAAAAAAGCAGTTTCTCCACCTTTTAATCAATTATAATAAAATTAATTTTCCCACTTTTGTAAATTTTAATTTAAAAAATAAAGTTATTTTTTATATAAACATTTAAAAATAATATTGGATTAATATTTTGATATTATTCTAAAAATATAGTTTTTTTTAATAAAAGAAAAAATACATGGTTTAATTAAGAATTTTCATTTATTGTATAGCATTTATAAACATCTAATTTATATTAATGTTGTCTAAAAATGTAAAATTAGTTTAATTATATGTACTTAAAACCCAATTGAGGTCATTATAATCAATTCATTATGGGATTGTGATATCAAAACCTTTTAAACCATTGTTATTTTCTCTTCAAACACATGCTTTCTTATCATGTCTACATAATTAACTTTATTTTAAATGTGTCCAATTATATGAAATGAATTTTTATAAGTTGACTTAATATTTGGAATCTGGATAGTTTTTACCATCAAATAAATTGATATTTATTTTTTTTCCCATAATGAATATTAAAAACAATAAAAATTATTCACCGCTTGTATAGTATAAATGGGTTTACCGGCTGAAAAACTAAAATAGTAATGGTTACAAGTGACATAGAACATCCACAACACCAATTTAATAGATATATTTAGATATTATATCTTATATTTTATATAATGGTTCAATTGTTAGCCTTGTTTCATGTACAAAACATAGGTAACCATTTTTTTCAAAAATTAAAACTCACATAATCACCTCACTTATAAAAGGCCACCCCTCTCCACCACTATTGAAAAATTCAAAATGTTATTAATCAACCACGAAATAACCAAATAACATCCATCATTCCATACACATAGTTTAATATTATTATTTTGGTCATAAATCAAACCTAAGAGTATTTTTGGTCCAAACTAGAAAAAGTAGTCTGAAGAAGAGGTCATATCCCTAACTTAGAGTTTTATTACATTTCATCGTCCCACCCCTTAAATTTTTACGAATCCATTATTAAATTTATAATAAATATTTTCAACACATAAATATTTTTTTCTATTAATTTAATAACCTAAATACTCATCATATTCTATCAAATGGGTTATCAAGTCATCATATATATATACGATGAACCCCCAACTCATGAATAAGTGTTATTCATTTTTGTTAACCTCCTCATATGGATGGATATAATGGTATATTTATTTATTATTTTTTGTATTTATGATATTATTATAATTCTAAAAAATATATACCACATTTTCTATATTTTTCTTTATATTTATTGGTTATACGATTATGTCATTTCTGGGTATGACTGAAGGCATCATCACCAAGCGATGTAAACTATTAATGATTTAAATAATAAGTAACAAGGATATGATTAATGAATATATGTGATATATATGACATCAAAATAATTATATAATTTATTATATAGTTTTCATTTTTTATTTCTTTCCTTCGAGAAAATGTGGAAAACGTCCATGTTTACGTACGACCCACCATCTCTTGGAATAGTGAAATTAATATTCTATCTCTATATTTAATGGATCACTTTAAATATATGTATAATGAATATATATGATATTATTTTATTATTAAATTTTTTTATTTGATGTAACCATGGTCATGTTAAAAGGATAGAAAAAGAAAAACCATAATGAAAAACAAAGCAGATCATGCCAGAAAAGTGAATTTAAGATGAAATTGATAATAATTTTATAACCATATATATTTAGTAAATAATATATAGTTATATATATATATAAATATGTTTTGATAATATATTTATCATGAAATTATATTTATTATACATATGTTTATACTGTGTACAAAATAATTTGATACTTATGGTAAGGGATTTATATCTCACTTTTTCAGTGAAACAAATTCCATATTCCTCATGTGTTTTATATTTGTGGTGTATGTAAATAACATTAATATATATTATGATAAATATCCTTATATTTTTACGGATTTAAAAATCCATTTTGGAATATTATATGGGGTTTATTGTTCAACTTCTACAAAAGTAGAAACTGAATTTTGGCCCAAATTTCCTACTATGGGACATAAGTTATGTTATACACATATCTTCTTCTATAAGATAACATACTACAAATTTAAAATTATATATCATGAATATAATTAATTTAATGATATTATATGTTTAAATTAATTTTATTATTTCATGGGGTTTATGATTCGACTTTACCATTGTGGATAATGTTTTTTGTTTTAATCTCATTATTTTTCGGGAATGATTATGTCTTACTTCCAATTATAAAATAATATGATATATTGTAGATAATCTCATTTATTTTATTCTCCTGACGTTTATAATGATAATATATTTTTCCCATAGTTTTACTCTAATTATGTATCTAATATTTTAAAAAATAAATCGCAATTAAAATTATTTTTAGGTCTATCATTATTTGAAAATTCATTTTCATATAAAAACATTTTTTCTAAAAATAAAAGGATAAATATTTTAACAATACATCAAATGATTTAATAAATATATTTTCACCCATATTTAACTACATAAATATATTTTTAGAATGTAATATTCAAGTCAGTTTGAGAGAAATTCTTATTTGGATTTTAACAAAACCTTAAAAAGAATCATTATATTAACGTGTATGGAATGAACAATATGTCTCTCCATAATGGAAATTATTTTCTGTAAAAATTAATTTATTATCATCCAATTTTATATTAAAAAACTATTTTAAATTGTTTTCATGTTCATAATAATCAAGTTGGAAAGCATATATTACTCAATTAATGTTTTAAATTTTTTAGTGCTTCCTTTATAGGATTTCATTGTTTTTTTCAATGTAATATATTTAAAAAATGTTATATTTTTTTGACTGTGGTTTTCAAATTTGGGAACTATATTTTCCTAAAAAAATTATGCAATTTTCATAATGTTTCATTTATTATTATTCGATGTTACCTTCAATGAATTTTTTTAAATTATTTTTATAATTTGAAAAGTGTTATTCAAAGGTAAATGATAATTTTCTTTGGATATTTTTTAGATTATTCATAGAGTCCATTTTAATTATTCATGGTTATTTTAGAATGAAATTATTTTTAAAAATATATATATTTAATAATGTTTTCTTCCAATAAAAATTTATATTTTCTTCGTGAAATGTTTCAAATGATTTTTAAAAATTAATTTCTATTCATTTAGTATTATTTCCAAAGAATGTTATTTCCAAAATATATTATGACATATTTTTTAAAAAAACATTGTTCAGATGAAATGTTATTTTCCTTAATAAATTTTTGACATTGATATTTCAAAATCATTATCCAACAATGAAAATATAATTTAATGCCTATTATTTTTTACTATGGATAATATATAGGGATAAACATATTTTTCATTATTTTTATGGCTTTCATTTATGATAAAAAGATGGTTACAAAACCCATTTCTCATCTATGGGTTTATACCATGATAAAAATCATATGCATCAATATTTAATTTCCATGTGTTATGATTTAAGGATGTTATTAAATTATTATAAATCATGTTTTTTTATACATGTTTTCCTTGGTGAATCATTTATGAACCCCATTTATTTTCATGTGTTCTGATAAGATAATTTTTTTTGGATCATGTGGAATATGTATTTATAATTTTTTTATATGAAATGTGGGACCCATATCTCCCTCTAATGAATTGTGAAAATATTGGATTCTCATTTGATAAAATGACATTAATGTGATGTTAACCCTTTATAGAATGGGACCTTATCCCCTAGGACAGTCTTCGGAGTGAACCATGACTACTAAAATTGATCAAGGTGTTAACACAATCCATATTGATAGAATTGGAAATGATACTTGACTATTAATGAAATTATATTATATGATTATGTGTATAACATATGACATGACTATTGTCAATGTTATATTATTATGGATCATGTACGTTGATTTCATTATGAATCGTGTCTTATGATTTTACAATCATTATGTAATGAATAACAATTCTGATAATTGATATGTAGATTATGTATTTTAATGTTTATACTATTATTTACATACCCTTATTCCATTGTTTGGTTTATATATTTCCATTGTTTAAATATACTGAGTATATAATCCCACAATTTCTTATGTATCTTTTCCCTAGGCCATGATGACAATTTTTATGTGTTTTATTTCTATGAAGGGTGATAATTATGAGAATTTATGTTGGAGAAAATGTAGATCAATTAAATACCAATTTTTTTCCATAATTCAAATGTATGTACACCTTTATGACCCTTATGGGTTTTTTTAATGTGTTTATTATTCATCTACAAATATTTATTATCTATATATGATATTTTTAGTTCATTATATCTTGTAACAAAGGATATATTTAGATAAACATTAGAAAATAGGATGATGAATTATTAGTGAAATACCTAAGGATACTTATGAGGATGTGTCTATGGATATTTATATGGATATACTAAGTGTGATCCATGTATGGAAAAATATCATATAATTTTGGTAAATGATAGAGAATGTGGTTTTTTGTAATTAAAAAATTGTATCTATATTACAATGGGATGTTCATTAGGGATAGTGGTACCTAGGAGTTATAATTCTTAATGGAAAAATTGAGATGTTCTCAATCGTTTGTCAGTGCATGAAAAATAGAATTTATACACAAATTGTTTGAAACATCCAATGGATATACACTGAAAATTTAAAAACTAATTAAAAACCGTCTTGGAGGATTTAACTAATAACCCTTAATTCCTTATATTAATCCTTAGGTTAATTATGTTTAAAATAAGTTACCATGATTTAGAAATTATATTAGTGACTTTTCATGAGAATGTGGTTTCCCACAATTAATATTATTGCCCACATGATGATTCTTTTAGTCAATGAGTGGTACCATAACAAATATGATTCAAATTTATTGTTATTGATAATGTGTTGATGAGAAACCAAATAGGATTACCACTATAGTAATTAATATTTTTATTGTACCAAATTAGATATCATGGTATATGGAAAAAAAATTCACTATAAGCAACTCTAAAATAAACCATTGAAGAGAATGATATAGTTTCTTGAGAGTTCACGTGATGGAGACCATTGGTGGAAAAAGATTAATTTTTTATAAATGTTGATAATGAATAACGAATCACCCAATTAACTGTCTTAGAGAATTGAGATTATGTTTTGAGTGTTGAAAATAAAGACACAAATAGAGTAATTATAACAGAAAAGTGGAATGCTTGGTTAATTATATGTACAAAATAATGTTGTCTCTAACATGTTATTGACTGTATAATGTTTCCGATGTAGAATTATAGGGTATTACACAAAATATTTTTCTTAAATAAAAAGTCCCTAAAGAGATTAATCAATGTTTAATTAGTAATTGTGACATTACTAAGGAAAAAGGTGTGGTAAATGACATAGGAAAGGATATAAGAGTTACATAATAGATGAAAAATCTTGTTTGAGGGTTTTTATTGAAATTGGAATAATTGTTGTGCTTTAGTCTTTGTAATCTATGAACATTTTTTTTATAATTGGTAATTTTGTTATTAGAATCATGAAACATCATCATATTGTTATACAAAAAAAATTTCAATAAGGAGATTAATGAAAAATTAAATAGTATATATTTCCTTAAAATTAATTTATTGAAATTAGAATATTTAATTAATATAACATAACAAATAAAATGATCCATGTATTAGGAAAATGGTGTTAATTTTTCATAAATATATGATTTATTTGGTAAAGTAACACTTGATAGTATTAATTAACATTAAATTGATTAATTATTTCATGAAATTATTTTATGTCATCATTGATAGATTGTAACACATTTGTTGATTTATAGAATATATTCAATAATATTTGATTATATTTAAGGAATAAAGACCGAGTTATTTATTGAAACTTGATATGTTTTCATTATTATGTGTTTATAATATATAAAATTAACATATTTCATGAGAATATATGATCAATGTACTAACATGTTAGTTTTGTGACATTTAGATATATATCGTCTTGATTGAGGGATTAGTGAGGAGTTGATTTTGAAAATTTAGTGACATTCAATTTATGTTTTTAGATTTTAGTTTTGGTTGGACATAGAGGATCCAAAAATTCTAACTATTCATAAAATGGATTCAGTTATTATTTGGTTAATATTTGATATGTATTGTTATGAATTATATTTTTTATAATAACTAGAGAAAGAAGTAATGACTTACTATTATTTTATATATCTTATTATCCTGCATTTATTTGGGAATAAAAAATCATCTTTATTTCATGGAGTGAGAGAAAAAATGGAAATTTATTTTTGAAACACCAATGGAGGAGACTATTATTTTGAAATGTAATGAAATCAAATATGTATACATTCTTGTGAATTTTGTTGAACTAATTATAATGGATAATTAATTAAAATGTTGTTGGATTACTATGATTTTCAATAATATTAATGATATTTTGTCCAAACTATTTGATTTATATTTATTACAAATTATTTTTACAAGATCATTCACTTTTGGGATAAATAATATATTTTATACTTTATCATTATTTGGACAGTACACAATTTTTCCATGAACAAATCTTCACTTCAACACTATATTTTGCAATTTGGAAATATATTATGATTCATTACAAATAACCGTAAAATATTCCTTTATCTCTTTTCAAGTGTTTATTTTGAAAATCCTTTTTATGATTTGGGCTACGCAAAAATGTATTTCCAAATGTTGAACCCCTGTTTTCCAAGAACATGTTTATATTTTTAAGAAACTATTTATTTAAAGGGGTTGAATGTTATAGCATTAGATTTTTTTAAAAAAATTTCCAAATAAAAATAATATTTTTCAATATTTTTTTAACAAGAAACTCTATGTTTATCCCATGTTTCACATAACACTTCGTGTAATATGAAACACATGCAGCACTATGATTAAACCAAACATAGAATATTATTAATATATTATTATTTATTAGGATAGTTATCTCTAAGCTATTAGGATAGAAGCTATTAATAGGAATAAATAAATTAAGAAATTATATAGTGTAAAAATGTATATAACATGATTTATTATATTTTTATTTAATAATAAATAAAAATAAAAACTCTTTGAAAAATAATATAAATATTTTAAAAAAACTATTTTTATGGACAGAAATGTGTTTTACCAATATAAATTAAAAATATAGTTTTATTTAAATAATTGTGAAAAAATTATATATTATATATATTATTAAAATTTATAACATTAAAAATATTTTTTAAAAAATATATAACACTTCATCTAATTTTCATAGGAGAAAAGTGGTTTTTTTAAAATAGAATTTTTGTCCTCTTTTGTAAACATATTTTGAAATCATTTTTTAAAAATTTTAGAAAATTTATTTTAAAAAATTATTACTATTTAAATAATGAATTCAGACATATCTTCGAGTGAAATTATGAAAATTTTATAAAAGGATATTTTTTTGGTGAAATGTTAAAATACTAGATTTTATTAATAATTTTCATTTAATTAAAAGAATTTATAAAATTAACAATTATTTTCAAAATATTTTAAAATAAAAAATAGTTAGATAATATATCTATTAAAAAAATTGTATAATTGGTATCAATTACATATTGTATTTAAATATTTAATATTTTTGAACTTTTACATATTTTCTCTTTTGAAAACCACTTTATCATCATATACGTTAGATTATGTAAAAATTTACATTTTCCACTATTGATAGTGGAATTCTGAAAAATGTATTCGATATTTCGAATAATAAAAAATTTATTATCAGTTATGTTCATATTAAATTCTTACCTTGATTACTTCTAAAAGAAGTAAAATTTATATACCACGATTAATGTAAAAATGGGTTTACCAAGTGGTTAAAATAAAAATATAACCCTTTAAAAATGAACCGTATCATATCAAAAACTAATTTATGGATATTTTTAAGCATTAACTCTTATATGATTAATAATAGACCATTTTTGAGACCTATTTCATGTGATAAATTTGGATACACCTTTCTATTTTCAAAAATTATATGTGCACCACTAACATCACTTATAAAATGACACCCCTCCAAAATTATCTTCACACAACGAAAACCCTATGAATCAACCAACACATACCAAAATAAAATACATAATCATATAATATAATTCAGTAATCCTTATTTGGGACATACAACTAACCTATGAGTCATTTCAGAGAATACAAAATGTTTTTTTCTGAATAATGGGTAGCATTCCTAACACATATTTTTATTTTATTTCTTCCTCAGTATCCTAGAATTCTTATTAATACAGGGTTATAAATTACCTTCAATTAATTCCATATACATAGAGATTATTATTTTAATATAATAACATAAATCCTTATCCACTTATATTAAATATTTTTCAAAAACATCATTTATTTGTATAGAAGACTACCACCACAGGAACCGATAATATTAGTTTTACATGAACAAAAATTAATGAAAGAAAATAATAATAGATTTATTGTTTATATATTATATAAATGATATTGTTATTCTTATGGATTCATGATACCAAAAATTTATTATAACTTTCAAATCTATGGGAATATGATAACATCATACATATGTACATTGAACTACCGCCATAAAATTTTTGGTGATTAATTCATTCTTTACATAAAAGATAACAAGTATGGTTTTAACGAAAACATATTATAAATATGATAGTAAAAAATATTCCATAATTTTAATATATTATTTACTTATATTTTTTTGGTGAAATAGAAATAATGTTCATGCATTCGTATGACCTACCATCTCCTTGAACAACGAATTTGTTTTTTATCACTACCTTTAATCGATGAAAATAAATAAAATAATAATAAATATATATTTTATTTAAAACATAGATAAAATATTTGACATGATGGTACCATGATCAAATTATCACAGTAATAAATTAAAAATTAAAACATACACATGAAACAATGTTGTTGTTACCCGAAACATGACATTATCATAGAATTTTTAATAAAAGGGAAATAAAGTGTCACAATTAAATCATATATGGTATGATATATATTTATTATTATTTATTGATTTATAATAGTCTTATATTATTTATAAGCTAGGTTCAGATATGTATGAAGGAGATCGAGACATATAATATGTTATTTCTTTCTCCCTTATAATTTTATATGTGACACATGCCATATTCCCCACATGTTTAATTTATATGCAAGATGTACTAACCATGAATTTATTCAGATATCTTTATAATTTTTTCATATCTATTTACTTATCCATTTTTATATCTATCTTTCATAATATTTATGGTTTTAAATTTTGTCAATGTTGTAAGGGTTTTTTGACTCAAATTGCCTTCTTAGGAGTATAAGTTTTTTATCCTCCTATTTTCTTATATGAGATGCGTATAATTCAATTTTTAGATATTATTTCCTGAATATCCTTATCATCATGATATTATATGTTTCATTTTTTTCATAGGGATAATAATTCAATAACACCAAAGTGGTAAGCGTATCATATTTCAATCTTATCATTTGGTAGGATTGTTTATGATTATATTTTCAATGATGAAATTCACTGATCTAAGTCTCAATAAACACATTTATTATCATCACTTATGGTGATGTCATGATAATACATGTTTTCACTTCATTTTACTCTCTTTATGTACTCAATAGTGGAAAATAATATTTTTTACAATTTTTTTATTTCTCTCTTTGGTCAAAAACACATTTACATCTAAAAACATGTTTTCTAAAAAAAAATAGTAACTTTTTTATCATTTTATATATTTTATATTAATGAATTTTTTCACTTGTTAACTTTTTTTACTGATTTTTCATAAATGAAACATTACAGATTTTACCAAAAATTATTTTTTGGTATTCACTAAAATTATAATAGAAGACATTATTTTATCATGTATTGATGGAATGGAATTTCCTTATCACATGGACATTTCAATATTTGAAGATTGATTTCTAATTTCTCAATTTTATTTTCAATGAAATGGATTTTATAAAGTTTTTTTGTTTTGAAAAATGGTTTTAAAAGTGGGAATGATATGTTTCTCAAGAAAATTTTGTATGATATTTAATCCACCTTTATATGATTCATGTATATGTTGTCAAGGTTATTTTGAATGAAAAGGATTTCAATTATAATCTTTGAATTTTTAATTCTAAAAATTTATTTCAAATGAAATGTTAATTTACTTTGTGAAATTTCCCATGTTATCATTCCAAATATTTTTACTTCTTTGATTCCATTAATTTAGGTATCATGTTCATTACATGGGATATGATCCAAATATATAATTCATATAATTTATCTAGATGGTTTATGGATGTGAATAAAATATTTTTTCAAAACACATTTCTCTACCACAGGTTATAAAATGATAAAATGATTACAAATCCTACTTCATTTTCAAGGAGTTATGGTCTAGTTTAACGATGAAATTATTGATATATGAGTTTCATTTCTATATGCTCTGTAACGATGAAATTTTTTTAAAACCCATTTCATTTTATGGGGTCTCATATAACGAATTTTGTAAGATCATGTGGTGAATTTAGGTATAATATAATTTATGTTATGTTTGGGATATATATATATATCCATTAAGTGAAGTAGGTACATATTTGTATCTATTGAGACAAAGAGGTCTTAAATTGGGAGTGAATCCAATTTAGAATGGGACATTATCAACTATGATAGTCTAAAAAGGGATCTAGTTGTGAGGAACTAAGTGGGACATGATGTGGATTACTTACTCACAGATTTTGTATGTGTCCGTGTTTCCAAAGGAACTATATCATTTCCTTCATTAGGTGTCAATTTATTTAATTTATTATATATTCATCTAAAAATACAATATCTATTTATGAGATGTTTGTGGAGTTATAATTGGCATTAGATTATATGTTTATTTAATCATTGAAAAAAGGTTTAAAGATCTTTTATGAAATAACTAGTGATATTTCTATGGAATATTAAGTGGATATTTCTATGGTTAATTATATAGATTATTCAACATATAGGAAAATGTACTCAGATGTTGGAAAAGGATAGAGAAAATGGTTTCTAATAAATTATATCCTTATTTGGATACTATAAGTAGTTGTGCAAATTGAATAGGGAAACTAAAGGGTAATAACATTGAAAAGGTAGCATTAAGCTAGACTCAATCATCACATGCTGTAAAATAATGAGTCTTGGTGAATGCATAGTCTGACACTCATAGTGTATATTTTTTTGTAAATTTACAAACTCTTTACAAAACATCATGAATGAGTTAAATAATGTCCATGAATTACAGATGACAAGCCCAATGTGTATTATATTAGAAAAAAAATCCTTGATTTAGATATCCTAAAACTAATTTTTCATGATTATGTAGTTTCCCATTATGAATATTGTTACTCAATATATGTGTTTTGGTTTTATTCAATGGAAGGAACCATAAATTACTATATTAATATTGATTTTCATAGATAATGTTTTGAAGAAAAAACAAGAGGGGTGATGTCTCGAGTGTTGAAAATTATGATTATTTTTAATCAGTTATTTTAATATTTATATGATTAAAAAAATTTCCTTAACCAACTCTTGGACTCACCAAATAAGAGAAAGATAGAGTTTGTTTAGTGTCTAGGCGTCCGAGATCAAGGAGAAATGAAGATTCTGTTTTTTTGTGAGAATGCTGGTAAAAACACCTAACTGAATGTTATAGAGGAATGAGAAGATGTTTTGAGTATGGAAAGGAGAAAAAAAATTAATTGTGATGGAAATATTTCATGATTTGTTAACACAATTGATGAGAATAATGGCCTCCAAGAGATATGATTTATGGTTTAATGATTCAAATATAGAATGTGTCGGTATTTTGAAAATAGATGTACTAAATATAAATACCATGAACAGAATTAGAAATGTTTTATAAGAATTTTTTTATTATTGGTGATGAAGATACTACACATGTCATTTTAAATGTAATAATTATATCAGAATTAATAGATTAATCCTGGTTGATTGGGTCTATAGAAATTGAAATTTTTGATAATTTTATTCATTATGGATCATGTAATTGTATTTATTTCAATGGTATTTTTGTTATTAGAATCCTGAAACATAAAAGGAATTTTCTAATCGATATTTTCATTAATGATTTTAAATAAAATATTAAATGTTATTGATGGCCTATAAAAGTGAATTAATGGATGTGTGATATTTTTATTGAAGGAAGATAATGATTATCATTTTCCTAATATTGATAAAATTGTGTTTAGTTTAGATAAAGAGGTGTTGAATAAGGAAAAATATAATTGAATAACATTGATTACCTTGTAATAGATAAATAATTTGATGAAAAATTGTTTTATGTTATCATTGATAGAGTTTGATTTTTTTATAGAATGAAATAAATAATTTGGTCTATTATTTATTGAATTAGTAAATAGTTATTTTATGAAAATAAATATGTTTTCATTATGAATTTATATTAAATAATGATATTACAGTATTTTAGGAAAATATAAAATCAATGTATTAACACATTTTTATTTTGACATTAATTGAGACTTCATATTTTTTGATAGATTAATGATAAGATTACTTTTGGAATATAGTAAAAGTATATCCAAATTTTTGGATATCCATTTTTTCCTAACATGTAGGAACATTATGGTAACCTTTCCATAAAATTGATTCAGTTTAACACTGTATGTCATTAGATAAATTGTTTTAACGATTTTGAATTTGATAAAAACTAGGGAAATAAGGAATGACTTATAATGATTTCAAATATCATAGGATACACTATTGAATCATGTATAATGAATTAATCTTCATTTCATAGAGTATGAGATGATATTTAAATTGATCGAAGCACAAATAATAGATTAGATTATTTTTATGAAATGTAGTTATATCACAACATTGTATCTTCATGTGGAAATTCCACAGAATTTTGAAAATGGTCATTATGTAAAATTATATCTGGTTAATACTATTTGTAAATAAATCAATTTCAATTTTAATGCCCCTTTTATTTATAGTTTTTTGGTTGTTGATTTTAACAGGATCATTCACTTTATTGTGATAAAAGGCCTCTATAACTCTTCTTCATTGTTTGGATATTACACATTTCTTTAATGTATATATACTCAAATCCAACATATGTAATCAATTTTTGGAAACCTACTATGAGTTTTTCTAGATAAAGATCACACAACTCTTTATCCCTTTTCATGACAAAGTTTTATTAACTAGTTTTATCATGTCGGTTTCGCAGAAATGAATTTTTATATTTAAAACACTACTTTATCTAGCATAATATCAAATTTTAAGGAATTAATTTATTTATATGTGTAGAAAATTCCACCGTAGGATTTTGATAAATATATATATTTAAAATATTTTTAATCTTTTGGATGTATTGTGTTAGGTAGAAAAATGAGTTTATATTGCGTTACAAAAAACACTGAGTGTAACATTTGATATATGAAACAACAAATTTAATGGAAACATTTTAAAATTTTAAAATATTATTATTTAAAAAGATAGTTTTCACCTAACAATTAGAATGATATTTATGAATATGATTAAATAAATAATTAAAATATGCGGTATATATATTTATATGTAATGTATTCTTTAGTGACCAATTAATTATAAAAGAAAAAAAATACTATTAAAAAATAAAGGAAATATTTTTCTTAAAAACAATTATGCTCACAAACACAGTTTATCCACATTAATTAAGAAAATCAGTTTTTGTGAATGATTTTAATAAAATTTATATATTATATTTTTTATAATGTTTTTATAAGTCATTGGATTTTTTCCATAAATTTAATAAGAATTAATGATAATTGTTTTAAAACATTGTATTGTTCTAATGTAATGTTTTGTCTCTATTTATGTAATTATATCGAAATAAATTTTTACAAATTTATCAAAACATATTTTAAAATATAATCTTCATTTTTTAAATCCTTATGTCAAAATTATATTCGAGTTAATTTTTTTATAACATGATGAAAACAGTAGTTTTTTCAAAGAATAGTGTAATATAGTTGTTTTTATTAATAATACTCATTTATTTTAATGAATTTAGGAATATAAAAATTCTTTTATATGGTTTTATATGTAATATAAGTACAATTATGTTTATATTAATTAAATGTATTTGGTTTAAAATTTTTTATATGAAAGTACTATATACAATATTTTTATGATTTTGAACATTTTCTCTTTAAAAACAAACTTTCTGGTCTGGTATATAGTGATATTTTTTTAAAAAAAAATACCCACTTCATTCCGTGGAAATTGGAAAAAATATTCAATAATTTGTATAAGAAACATTTATAGTTTATAATATGTTCAAATTAATTTTTTCCAAAAATAATAGTTATAACAATAAAATTTATTTTGCCCGATGAAGGGGAAAAATTACATATGGTTAATATAAATGAATTAGGGTAAAAATTTGTCCAAAACTATTAAAACCCAATTGGATTCACATATTTGGACAACATTTATTCTATTTTGAGAATTTATTATTTTGTACATTATGGAATGTGAAAACTTAAGGTGCACTATTCTCATTTAAAAATTTTCAAGTGTGCCACTCGCATCCCTTATAAAATTACACCATATATCCTCTCCCTTACTATCATGAAAATTATTTTAATCCATAATGACCTTCCAAAATAACTACCTTATTCTCTTAATTTGATCTTATAAGTCTTAGTTAGATCATAAATTCATCCTATAAATCCTTTTTCTAGAAACCACTAGACGTTGTCTAAAAAGGAGGAAACTTACCTAATTGAGCATTTTATTTTATTTCTACATAAAAATAGGTAAATTATTATCAAAACATTCTGATGAAATAACCTCACAATATTTTATATACTGACATTTTAATATTTCAATGTAAGGATAATTATCCTTCTCAAATTCCATCAACTGGGTTATGAATCATCATTCATGTGTATAGTAAACTATTTCCTTACGAGATGATGTTATTAATTTTTCAACACCACCAACCACAACCAAATATAATTACTGATTTATCATTTATATATGATATTATGATAATATAATTCTTTTAAAAAATAATATAACATGATTTTTCTTAATTTCTATCCTGTGGGAATACGATAACATTGCCGATGTGTACAACGGGTTATTAAAACCCAAAGTGATGTATTTCATACATTCTTTACATAGATGATAATATATATGGGTTTCATGAAAATATTTTATTTATATGAAATAATAATTAGTTTATAATTTTATAATTTAATTTAGCTATATTTATTTCAATCCATTGGGAAAATGGAAGCAAAATTCATCCATATTCATGAAATGTATTCTTCACGAATATAAAATTTCATCTCCTATCTATAACGTTAATGGATACCAATAAATTTAAAATTAATAAATATTTATAATATTTATATTATTTCAATTATTATATAAATTTTTATACCATTATCAATGTTATAGGACTCAAAATAATATATAAAATATAAAAGCATATACAAAAAATGAAGCAGTTATTGCCTGAAACAGGAATTTTACATAGAATTGCTAAAAATGTAATAAAAGGTAATAATAAAATAAAATAATGTAGGATATATATATGTGTGTGTGTGTTTGTGATTGTGGTTCTATAATTTATGTATAATAGACATATATTTACAATAAAAGAGGCTAGAACGTGTAAAAATACTTTGGAGACATATGGTGAGGGATTCCAATCTGACATTTAATTTTATGAGAGAAACATACCATATTCACCATGTGGTGTATACTCATATCATAAAATTATTACATGATTATTAACCTCATATTTTTATTATTTACATATATAAATTAAAATTTCTATTTCACTGGGTTTATTGTTCAAATGTTGCTAAATCAACAAAGATTTTTTTCCGTAGATTGCCTTCGTTTGGACATAAGGTTTTTTTATAGACCTATAATTTAAAACAATGATTATATAAACAACATTTCACATATTATATCATGAATATAATTCCAATAATTATGTTATATATATCATTTAATGTTATTATTTCACGTGGATTATGATTAAATATTACCGAAGTGGTAAGGGTTTTAGGTTTCAATTTCATCATTTATCAAGATTTTTATGATTTAAACTTCAAAGAATAAATATTATAATTTTTCACTGAAGAAATTAATTAATTTTTAAATCCTTTTTTCACATCATGAAAAAAAAATTTCTATCAATTATTCTATATTAATCAATTAAATACATTTTTAAAAAAACTATTTTTTTGAAAAATAATCTTGATTTCCCTATTTAGTCTAAAATATATTTTATTAAATAAATTTTTCTAAAAAATATATTTTTTTTAATTATTTAAAATAGTTTTTCAAATTTTCTAACAATTACAAAATTTTTATTGTAATGTTCATAATTTTTTTCAAATAGTTCTTATTTTGGTTTTACAAAAAATGTGATAGGGATATTTGTTGTATAAAATTAAGAATGAAAACAATTTCCCACCATCATGACCATTATTTTATTTGAAGATTAATTTATTTTTTTAATCACTATTTATAATAAAAATATATTCCATTTTTCAAAAAAATTTAAAAATAGTTTTTAAAATCATGTTTTTTATTTTCCTAAAGAAATGATTTAAATTAATTTTGATTCTTACATCATTATATTCCATTTTTATTTTAAAAAAAATGATTTCCAAATTTTTTAGTTTTTATTAATTTTCTAAAAAAGGTAAAAGTATATTTTCATCCAAATAAGTAAATAAATTTTAAGTAAGACTGTAAAAATTATATGGTTATTTTCAAAAAAACAATCATTTTAAAAAACATTTATGTTTTAAAATTATTTTTCAATGCATAAATGATTATTTTTTTAAGAAATGTTTTAAATGATTTTAAATATTAATTTTAAAATTTGGGAGGTCATTTTTATTTAATGGATATTTATAAATGTTTTATTTTAAAAACATTTCTTGAAAAAAAGAAATTTTATTTTTCTCAATAAATGTTTTTAGTGATTTTTAACGCTTCATTGATATGCTTCAATGTAATTTTCAATGAAAAATATTCATAAAATATGTCTTGATTTTTTTAAAAAAATTCATATTCAAATAAATGTTATTTCCTCAACAAATGATGAATTTGACATTTATAACTCATTTTTTTTCTAGGATGGGTTCCTTCTATGATAATTAATATTTAATAGAGATATGATCAAAGGATATAATTCTTATTTATTATATAGATTATCTATTTTTATGATGACATGATTAAAAAAAACCTATTTCTGTGACATAGTTAAACCGTGATAAAATCATTATCAAACATGCTTCCTTTTTCATGGATTATTCTTTTATTAAAAGATGAAATGATTATTTTTCATGTTTATTTTAATCAAGTTATACTGTTATTTTTTTAGAAAACCCATTTCATTTAATATTTTTTCATATGATAACAGTTTTATAATCATGTAGAACACATATGTATAATTTTTAATACATTATGTGTAGGAACTATATCTCTCTAATTCACTAGGTAACTATTTTTAATATCATCAGATAATCAAGATGGGAATAGAGAGTGAGCCTAGTTTCGTTGGTGACATTATTCACTATAGTAGTCTTGGGAGTAAACCTTGCGATCTATGATGGTTCATAGAAAGAACTTGTCCCATTGTGATATTTTTAAAAATTACCCTTGACTAATATTGATATGATTTTATATGATTATATGTATATAAATTTCCATTTATTATGTAAATATTTTTCTCTCATGGATCATGGTTTTTATTTTTGTTTTTCACTCATGTCTAGTTAAATAGAAATCATTATTACATGAATTTTTATTTTGGGATTTGATATGTTAGGTTTTGTGTTCATATTTTATGATCGTATCTTAATAACCTTATTCTCTTGTTATTTTTATGAAATGTACTTTTTTTCTCTTATTATTAATCTAAAAATACAATTTATTATGTTTCAATCCCCCAGGGTATAATAATAGGTTTTATAGGTTATATGAATAAAAGGGGTTCATGTTTTAAGGAACTAACTGAGAGATGATATAACTCACACAAAGACTAGTTTTTTATCAATGAATATTTGAAAATTAAATCCACCTTTATAATCCTCAAGAGTATGTTTTTATGATGTAATTAATAATCATTTAAAAATAAGTTATATTTATTTATGAGTAATTCAAATATTTATATTCCTAAAATATAATGAACATATTCCAAAATTCATTATCCATAAAATTACATTTTATCTAGTTTGGTTTTTTATACATCTTATTTTATTCCATTAAATCAAATAATCTTAATTTAATTTCATTACCTTAATATAAATAGTCAAATTAATCCATGTGGGTTTCAATACCTTTAATCTTTTGGGAGATAACTCTTACAAAAATAACACATTATGATAATCATTTGGGTTTTATATACAAAAACCCAATTAATTGTCTCCCAAAATGTCATTAATCACATGGAAATCCCATAAAAAAAATATAAAAATAGATTTATAAAATTTTGAACATATGAAAAACATTATAATAATAAAACCATGATGATTTTTATAACTCTTATTTTAATAATATTTGATGAAAATTATGACTCTTAAAATTGGAAAAACATTTTGAGATTTTCTAATTCATGTAACATAAAACCCATTGATCAAATTAGTTATAGAACATAAATATTGAATCCAAATAAGTAAATTGATAAATCAATCTCCTGTAATTATTGAAAAAACATAATCCATTCATTACACTAGGAGTTAATCTTTAGAAGAGTGGGTTTACTCGGCTAATTCGAAAGTCAACCAACTTTATGACAACAAATTATTGATGGATCTTTATGATGAAATTTATTTTTCTCCATTTCATTTATTGTTATTCCTCATTAATTAATTAATTTATACCCTTCCATTGAATGTATAAAAAAATTGTATTACTTTTATTCAATTACCAACTCGTTACTTTCTGTAATTTTTAAATGAAATAAATTCATCATTATTTCCACAATGGTCTTTACAACATGATCCCACAGAAAACTCTACACTTGTCATCTTTTGTGAGTGTGGGTGTTAGTTGACTTATAGTCTATTAATTATAGAACATGATAAATAATTATGAATAATTACAGTATCATTCTCATCATTCTTCATCCCATTTGGATGGTCATAATAACCACATTATCAGTCACATTTATATCTAAATTTCTCATACTGGTTCTATCAACTAACTAAATACAAAGTTTATGGTTTGAGAGAAAATAGTCATAGTGGGAAACCATATAATTTAGTGAAATTAATAATAATTATATTTTACTACACTTTAGGTTTAACATAGTTCAATCATAATTATCATTTTTTCAAATCCATTATTATGTTACATGATGAAAATGTGAACTAACCCAAGAATACCCCATTAATGTGCCAAACTAGGTTTATAGAAAGGCATTTTTTCGTTCAACATGTTATTATTGAGTCAAAGGACAATATACCCTCTTCAAATTTATTACCCACAGGTACAACTATTCTAGAGCAGTATCAACCTGTATTGTCTAGGTATGAAATTTATTTTAAGAAAAACACAAAGTCTATCCATTACTAGAACATTAGGATGTTGTCATATTCTTAAACTAGTCCATAGAGTTGGTGATATGGTAATATATAAAAATCAAGGTTATTAAAAATCAAGTTTCCATGGTTTCTCCTAATAATTTTTTCCAACTAAATTTTTTTTATCCTATCATCCTAGATCTATTGTATATATCACTACATTACAATAAGATATATGTTAGAAAAACCGGAAGAATCAAATTTTATAATAATCATGGTGAAAAATATATATATACATGAATTTCAAATTCAAAATGAAAATGTGAAACAAATCATAATTAATGTAAAAAACTCATCCTTGAACTCAATCAATGATTCCTTAATCATATTTTGGGGAATATAATTTAAATAATAGTGCCCAAAATTTTTTATTACATGTTACTTACAAGAGAACCATTCTGGAATCAATTGGAAATAAATAATATGGATTTGTAAACTATTTAAAATAGATGGAATTTAATCAAATTTTTGATTATGAAGAATAATGTGGAAGTAATATGTGATGAAAAATAAGTCCATACATAATGTTTCATGATATTAATGTTAATATATGATAATATAAATACATTAATCCCATAGATAATAATAAATGAATTATCATTGAATAAAATAAATAATGTTTGACGTCTGGATCCATGTCATCTTGATATTAATATCATCAAGACCTTTCTCCAATATATTCGAAAACTATGGGTACAAATCCATTTCATTCTAGTATATTTACTTTTCTCATCATACTTATAAATGCTTCTTGGGGACATATAATTCCAATATATACCTATCAACTCCCATCCAAATCACTCCTCATATATATATTAACTAATTTATTTCATGAATAATATGTAATATCAATACATTTATATATTGATTAAATAATAAATATTATAAATAAATACCACCATTAATAAAATAATATTCATGGTAAACAATTGCTTGTAGAAAATGATACGTGGTTTAAAAAATAATCTCATCCATGATAATTAATATGAATATATATATATATATATATATATATATTGTATTGTGCTCAATAGAAATTGATTGATTCATGGGAATGATTATGAATACAAAAATTAATCAATAATTTGAATTTCCATAATTTCCCGAGTCAAACAAATAAAAGACTATCCAAAGATAGAATAAATTTAGTATTTTTACAACATTTCCCCGATTGAGTAGAATTAAAATAAAATATTCTAGTCATTGATAAATTGAACTATCAAAACAAATAATTTAAAATATTCTTGATGAACATATACTTTAAACATTGAAAATTACATTTAAAAACTAATAATTTCATGAATATCAGAGAAAATATTTATTATAAAGTAACCCTGGAAACATGTGATGTAATCATAAATGTAATAATTATTCATTGTTATATGAATGTTCATTTAATATCGAGTATATTAAAAGAAATATTCTTCTTGAATTATGTTTAGAAATGTTGAAAAGTATCTTATTTGGAAAATAATAAGAAGATCCCAATTTAAATAGTTTTTTAAATAACCAGTAATGGTCAAAAATATATGTTATAAGTCATTTGTGAATGTTAAAAACAATTTTATAAACATTTTCATAAAACATTGATTTGAAAGAAAATTTGATTTTAGATTTATGGGAGAAATAATGTCGATCTTTCTTGAAAATAAGTTCTAAAAAAATTTATGTAATAAATTGTGGAAAATGGTACTTTTACTTGAATTATCCATAAATGACTATAGGATAAAAAATTAAATAGTATTATTATCCAATTATCAACTACTTTCCATCAATGGAAATTGATGAATAAAAAATCCTAATTAAAACAAGATTGAACTGTACACCCTAAACCCTTTGGTTAATATTGTGTCTTAACCCAAATGAAACACATAATATTTAATTAGACAATAAATAATAAAAATCTAAATACATTCATGATATAACTTATTAAATGGGTTTTAGAGACTCCTCTTGTAAACAAATAGGTTTATAATACCAAATATTTCTTAATTGAGTAGAAATAAAAAACAAATCACTTAAAATGATCATAATATAGATGTGATGATTACTATTTTTTATCATATCTATAATATGTTAATAAAAATAATAATAGTCTATATATTCCAAAAAATATATCAATTACACACATATTCGTAGAATATAAGGAAATCTGACACAATTAATAGAAATTGGGTTATTAAATCTTAGAACAATTTATAACTTTCATGTAAAACCTCATAAGATAAAATAATTTAAATTGGAACTAAAAAACATGAATGATGAAAGATTAATTATGTTATTGTTAAATTGGTTAATTTATACAATATAAAAATCAAATTAGGTGGATAACATTAAATTATTTTTCAATGAATGGAAACTTATATGAATTAGCTTACATTATGTTTTCCTTAAGTTAAACTATACTTAAACTCATATATAATGGTTTTAAAATTTTTATTAATATATAATAGAACCATATTATTATATAATATATAATATATGTATTTTTGTAACATTTCCTCACCCACTTGTTAATAATTTTTCATTATTATCATTGAATTGGGTATTAATTAATTGATTTAATCAAATATATTTTTTAATGGAAGTTGTAGTTATTATTTATTTTATATATATTGATCATAAAAATAATGATATAAATTATATAAATATCAAATTTATCCATAAATTTTTTTATTAATGTTTTTTAATATTGGACGCGGAAAATGAATCACATCACTTCGTAGAGATGGTAGATCATACAAATGAAAAAGCAATTATATCATTACATTAATGGGAGAAAGGGAAGTGGGTGGGTGATATGTTAATTTTTTATAATTAATGTCTCATCATATGTATCATATATATTATTTATTTTGATTATTATGACTATCTATTTGAGTCGGTGTTTGGGAACAAATTACCACAATTCACAGGGCAGTAGTCCTACTTATAAATGAGTATTGAATTTTATTCATATTTTATGATGAATAATATGGATAAATATTATATTTTTAAATAATTAAATATCAGTATACTAAAGCTATATTTATTATTAAATTTTATTTTTTAAGACATAAATGAAGTCGATAAAAGAAGAAGTAAGAAATGGGTCTAATGATGATCATTAGTGTTTCTTAAAATACCTTCTTTCGGATCTCGTACTAAGGACCTGATTTTTGGAAATTGGGAAATAAAACCATCATTATAATGTCTCTATTATTTTTGTGAGATATTTATTTATATTTTGGTTGAGATAAATGGCTTGAGAAGAGTAAATATGGGAGGTAAGGCAGTTCCTGTCTATAATTTTGGATTAGAGAATGTTTTATTAAGTACCAAAAACTATTCTATAATGGGAAGAAAATATCACCCATTGATCCATAAAAACTGATAAAATATGTATCTTAAAGAATTTATTATTGAGAAACACCTCCACGATTATAAAATATACATTTTTAACATATTATTTCCTTATTATATAAGTTACTCGCTTTTACAATTTTTTTCCCACTGTAATTAGATTTTTAATATAATTAATTTATCCCCTAAGAACAGGAATAAGTTATCGTAATTATATTATTTTAATCCAATAATCATAAATATGAAATTATATTTATCAAATAAACGTCAAATAATTTTTGAAAATTAATTTTAACAGAGTTACATGAAATTCATATAACCGTGTTTTATCCTAAACCATATTATTTATTTTTTTACATTCATAAAAATCAAGATGACCAAAAATATTGTTGAAATTAATAACTAATAATAAATAATTGGAATAAAAATATGGAATAAATTTTATATTGTTAAATTCATTTAAGTGTTAAAATTTAATTTAAACATTAGCCCATAAATTTTTTCGAATCATGGTATTTCATCAATTATAATTTTAAATAATATGACTATATTACATTAAATATATTACCAATGATAACAATTTTACAGATTAAAATTTATATATATATATATAAGGTATAAATATCAGTAAAATGTTTCCTTATTTGTTGTTTTTTTAATAAATAAAAATGGTGAATCATTTTTCACTTAAAAATATTATCTGAAAAATACGTTTTAAGCCAAAAAATAATCTTTTACAAATATGATATATAAACATGATTAAAATCTAATTATTTATATTAAATATAACTAAATATTAATAATTTATACATTAAGTAAAATTCATTGAAAAAAGGGGACATTTTAATTACATAATTTTTTGAAATTAAATGGCAGATTTACAGAAAGAAACATTTTCTCTACTCATTGAAAAATCAAACTTTTGCAAAAAATCCAAAACCTTAATCAAAATTTAATTTTGAAATCAATATTTTAAAATTATTTATCATTTTTATAATATAATTTTATTATTGGATAAAATTAATTTTATTATATTCTCACATAATGAAATGAATACATTTTTTATGAAAAATTTATTTTTTGAAGTAAATAAAGACTCAACTAAAAGTTAATTTATTATTAACCAATATATATTAGTTAGATGAAATATTTATAGATAATTACTAAAATGTATATATTCATATTAATGAAACCAATATAAATTTTCAGGTTATAATAGTCATGTTTATATAGTATTTCTCTTTTCATTTAGGCTCGGTGTTGTGTCTTTTATATGTTATCCAACGTAGTCCACATTTTAAAAAACATGGGTTGTTACAATAGAAGTACCCTAATTTTTTAAAATATATAGATTAATTAATTCAGCAAAGGATTTTGGAAACTAATTTATATGGGTAATTTAAGTCCAATGTTTTTAGAGTATCAAAAGTAATGATTCAAAAAAATAATTAGGGAATAGGTTAAGAAATATATACATGATATGGGAGAAGAGGAAAACAGGTTATGATATTACATTCAACAATTTCACATATGTATCAGTGAAGTTCTCTGATTCAAAATAGAACAACATTTTTATATTTCTATATAGACAAAAAGGGGTCCAACAATTACTTTTTCATAAAATGAATCATTTATATTGAAGAAAAATAAAAAGAATTAGTGTCATCCCAACATTGTCATCACCTAATTTTATTATTGAATGTTTTGTTTGATGATTAAATCCTACAATATCCATATGTTTCATAATATTAACAGATATTTTGGTATCCCATTTGATTTATTTAGTTATTGAAGAATGTAATATCTTGTTCAAACCCATAATAGAATTTCAATATAATAGAATACCATTATTAAATAGTGGTAGGATTGATCTTGTTTCTTGGTAAAGGGAGATATAAATTTGGTCTTGGAAGAATTCTATGGTTTTTTCTACCTTGTATGCATCCAGGGTCAAACCCTTGATTAATATTCATTAAAAAATTAGAAGGTGTTTTTTTTGAAATGGATTACAACCACCTATGATCGAGGATATAGACTTCTTTCATAGAGGTGAACCTCATTAACAATCTCAAGAATAGTTTGTGTAAATTCATCTTAATATTCTATAATGATATAAAAAATGTGATAATGTAATATTGGGGGTTGTACATATAAATTCATTTATATTATGGTGAGGTTAAAATTGATAAAAAAATAAATTGAAATAAAATATGACTGCCACAGATTCCCCTTAATTTTGGTCTTATAATAGTGTTGTATGATCAATTGGAATTTAAAAATGATGTAATATATTTATAAGGATTCTCAATTTAATCAAGTGTCTTATTTTATTCAATAAATTTATATATATTTTTAATTTATTCATGAATAGTGTTTTTAAAATCTTTTATGTAACATTTCAATAATATAATGAAAAAAATCATCCAATAATCTAACAAAAAGAAATAAAAGTGATCAGATAAGATGATAAAGGCATCACCCATGGAAAGACATACAATGAATGTATAATCATTGAAACTAGTGAATTTATAGTATATTTGGTTATATCTATTGATAATATTGCAAATAAATAATATTTTAATGATAAATTATACCTTTAAAATATAGCATAATAAAAAATAGATTCCCCATAAAGTAATATTGATATATATTATTTGGTATGGAATAATTTTATCTGGTGGTGTAATAAATTACCAAGGAGATATGGAATTGTATATCCCCATAAAATTAATCACTTGTTTATGAAGTAGGGATAACAAAAATCCCATTTCAAAAAATATCTACCTAAGATCACTATAGAGGTGGGGAAGATGAAAATTATGATGGCATAATTAGTGTTTGAAGTGATATATTTCAAAAAATTTCCATTGGGATGGTTACTTTTTTGGAACTATCAAAATAATATTGGAGGAGATCCCTGAAAATGAAGATGATAATAAATTTTTAGAGATGAATTTAGTGAAATGGTGCTCACATACGTAAAATTATATAAAATTGGATGAGAATTATTATAATGAATCTAGAACATGGATAAATATTAGTGTTTCTTATTAGTGTTTCTTAAAATACCTTCTTTCGGATCTCTTACTAAGGACCTGATTTTTGGAAATTGGGAAATAAAATCACCATTATAATGTCTCTATTATTTTTGAGAGATATTTATTTAGATTTTGGTTGAGATAAATGGCTTGAGAAGTGTAAATATGTGAGGTAAGGGGGTTCCTATCTATAATTTAGGATTAGAGAATGTTTTATTAAGTACCAAAAACTATTCTATAATGGGAAAATAAAATCACCCATTGATCCATAAAAACTGATAAAATATGTATCTTAAAGAATTTATTGTTGAGAAAAACCTCCACCATTATAAAATATACATTTTTAACATATTATTCTCATATTATATAAGTTACTCTCTTTTATAATTTTTTTCCCACTGTAATTAGATTTTTAATATAATTAATTTATCCCCTAAGAACAGTAATAAGTTATCATAATTATATGCTTTTAACCCACTAATCTTAAATATGAAATTATATTTATCAAATAAACTTCAAATAATTTTTGAAAATTAATTTTAACAGAGTTACATGAAATTCATATAACCGTGTTTTATCCTAAACTATAGTATTTATTTTTTACATTCATAAAAATCAAGATGACCAAAAATATTGTTAAAATTAATAACTAATAATAAATAATTGGAATAAAAATATGGAATCAATTTTATATTATTAAATTCATTTAAGTGTTAAAATTTAATTTAAACATTATCCCATAAATTTTTTTGAATCATTGTATTTCATCAATTAAAATTTTAAATAATAAGACTATATTAAATTAAATATATAACCAATGATAACAATTTTACAGATTAAAATTTTTAGATATATATATAAGGTAGAAATATCAGTAAAATGTTTCCTTATTTGTTGTTTTTTTAATAAATAAAAATGGTGAATCATTTTTCACTTAAAAAATATTATCTGAAAAATATGGTTTAATCCCAAAAATAAACATTTACTAATATGATATATAAAAATTATTAAAATCTAATTATTTATATTAAATATAACTAAATATTAATAATTTATACATTAAGTAAAATTAATTGAAAAAAGGGGACATTTTAATTACATACTTTTTTGAAATTAAATGGCAGATTTACAGAATGAAACATTTTCTCTACTCATTGAAAAATCAAACTTTTTCAAAAAATGCAAAAGCTTAATCAAAATTTAATTTTGAAATTAATATTTTAAAATTATTTATCATTTTTATAATTTAATTTTATTATTGGATAAAATTAATTGTATTATATTCGCACATAATGAAATGAATACATTTTTTATGAAAAATTTATTTTTTGAAGTAAATAAAGACTCAACTAAAAGTTCATTTATTATTAACCAATATATATTAGTTAGATGAAATATTTATAGATAATTACTAAAATGTATATATAAATATTAATGAAACCAATATAAATTTTCAGGTTATAATAGTCATGTTTATATAGTATTTCCCTTTTCATTTAGGCTCAGTGTTGTGTATTTTATATGTTATCCAACGTAGTCCACATTTTAAAAAACATTGGTTGTTACAATAGAAGTACCCTAATTTTTAAAAATATATAGATTAATTAATTCAGCGAAGGATTTTGGAAACGAATTTATAAGGGAAATTTATGTCTAACGTTTTTAGATTATCAAAAGTAATGATTCAAAGAAATAATTATGGAATAGGTTAAGAATTATATACATGATATGGGAGAAGAGGAAAAAAGGTTCTGATATTACATTCAACAATTTCACATATGTATTAGTGAAGTTCTCTGATTCAAAATAGAACATCATTTTTATATTTCTATATAGACAAAAAGGGGTCCAACAATTATTTTTTCATAAAATGAATCATTAATATTGAAGAAAAATAAAAATAATTTGTGTCATCCCAGCATTGTCATCAACTAATTTTATTATTGAATGTTTTGTTTGAGGATTAAATCCTACAATATCCGTAAGTTTCATAATACTAACAGATAGTGTTGTATCCCATTTGATTTACTTAGTTATTGATGAATGTAATATCTTGTTCAACCCCATAATAGAATTTTAATATAATAGAATACCATTATTAAATAGTGGTAGTCTTGATCTTGTTTCTTGGTAAAGGGAGATGTAAATTTGTTCTTGGAAGAATTCTATGGTTTGTTCTACCTTGTATGCATCCAGGGTCAAACCATTGATTAATATTCATTAAAAAAATTAGAAGGAGTTTTTTTGAAATGGATTACAACCACCTATGATCGAGGATATTGACTTCTTTCATAGAGGTGAACCTCATTAACAATCTCAAGAGTAGTTTGTGTAAATTAATCTTAATATTCTATAATGATATAAAAAATGTGATAATGAAATATTGGGGGCTGTACATATACATTCATTTATATTATGATGAGGTTAAAATGGATAAAAAAATAAATTGAAATAAAATATGACTGCCACAAAATCCCTTAAATTTTGGTCTTATAATAGTGTTCTATGATCAATTGAAATTTAAAAATGATGTTATATATTTATACAGATTCTCAATTGAATCAAGTGTCTTATTTTATTCAATAAATTTATATATTTTTCTAATTTATTCATGAATAATTTTTTTAAAATCTTTTATGTATTATTTAAATAATATAATGAAAAAAATCATCCAATAATCTAATAAAAAGAAAGAAAAGTGATCAGATAAGATGATAAAGGCATCACCCATGGAAAGACATACAATGAATGTATAATCATTGAAACTAGTGAATTTATAGTATATTCGGTTATATCTATTGATAATATTGCAAATAAATAATATTTTAATGATAAATTATACCTCTAAAATATAGAATGATAAAAAATAGATTCCCCATAAAGTAATCTTGATATATATTATTTGGTATGGAATAATTTTTTCTGCTGGTGTAATAAATTTCCAAGGAGATATGGAATTGTATATCCCCATACAATTAAACACTTTTTTATGAAGTAGGGATACCAAAAATCCCATTTCAAAAAAATCTATCTAATATCACTAGAGAGGTGGGGAAGATGAAAATTATGATGACTTAATTAGTGTTTGAAGTGATATATTTAAAAAAATTTCCATTGGGATGGTTACTTTTTTGGAACTATCAAAATAATATTGGAGGAGATCCCTGAAAATGAAGATGATAATAAATTTTTAGAGATGGATTTAGTGAAATGGTGCTCACATACGTAAAATTATATAAAATTGAATGAGAATTATTATAATTAATCTAGAACATGGATCAATATTATCTGGTTTTCAAAATTATGTGATCACTATAATCCATAAATATTTATTATTCAAGAAAATTATTGAAGAAAATACTCCCTAATTTTAATATCTGTTGGATGTCAATAATGGTCAGTTTTTAATCATGTCAATCAAGATTAAGGAACACCATAATTTTCTATTATTAAAGAATGTAATCTATAATGATAAATTAATCAATTCAAGTATGGAATTTTAAGTCAAATTAAATTTAGTTAAGTATGATATAAAAAAATTATGTATAAAATATCTTGAAAAATATTTTTAAATTTAATATTTAAAAAATACTAAAGATTATTCATTGTAATAGACTTAAATAGGGAATTCGTGTAATATCACTAAACCTACATTCCCTGATCCCATGTTAAAAACATCGTCGTAACATTTTTTGTTTCATACTAATAAATATGACCAAGTTTTAGATATAAAAAATACCACACATAAAAGTTACCATTCGATCACTGATACACCCAATGACCTTATAATATTATATTTTTATAGAATGTGAAAAATTATATATCAATAATACCCATGATGTCATATGACTTTATTTTTACTATAGAAAATGTATTCTATTTCATATTTAGTTTGGAGTATATCGTATAAAATTATTTTCTAATGGAATATTTATAAAAAAAATTAACATAATACTTCATAACCTTGGGAGAAGTAATCATAAAAAGGTTGATATTGAACACTCAGTAAATGAAATGATATGTATCTTCAAATAAATTTCCCTGGGTATAATAATTATTTATTATTTTTATTTTTATATAATCATTGTGCACAATATAGAAAAGAGAATACCCATTAAAACATAGATCCTCAAACATGTAACATTGTATAAATCTCTAAAAAAATTAATGAATCATTGGAATTAATAATAATGATGTAATATCCTTATCCTAGAGGCCACTTTCTTTTTCCCCGGGATGGGACATCACATAACTTCAGGTGCGCCACCCCACATGCCATAGGCTTCTTACTTGTAGAGTGTATCCAGAGAGGAATATTTTGGAGACTATTCCCACACTTTAGTGTAACCCATAGCATTAAATAATATCAATAGAAATAATAACCTATCAAAAAATATAAATAAATAACACACAAAACATCCAAAATGTAACCAAGTACCACTTTCTATAATAATAATATGATTACTCTACAATATTTTTACACATACAAGATGTTTTCCAAAACATAAACCAACTAAATAACCATAACATGAACCTAAGTATCAACTCGGTCCTGATATCATATTCACCAAATATTTTTCCCATGCATGAACCACACATCAATTCCATATCCTCAACCTGTCCCTGGAACATTTTTCTTCTTCTCATGTACCTAGGTTCCTTTATTTTCTAAGACGTGTGTGTGTACAACTCAGTATTCCATCAAAAATAGAATCTAAAGCAATAACCAATAATTATATCGGTTTATATAGACAAAAACTTGATGCAAGTAAACACATTAACATGGAAAAAATTAAATTAGTTATCCAATATGCAATTTATCCAATTGTTTTTTTATAGTAAATCTACTAACCAAACTAACGTAGGTCGCACTGGGGTCTAAACAAAGGCACCGATGGGTTACACATATTTTTAAGCATAAGGGGTTTAATTAATCAAAACTCATCACATACCCATTCTCTACAATATTTAATTGACCGATTTTAACCATTATTTCCCATTTATAACTAATTTTATATTTATAACTAGAACTATCTTTATCACATGTTCCGTGGGTTAAGCCTATTTCAATTACACTATGGATGGAAACAGTAAATTACTAAACATAAGGGGATAAGTCATGTCCCTACCTCACTAGGGATAAAAACATCACAACAAAAACATTTTCCTCACCTTGAATCCTCAAACCTTGTGGAATGCAATTGTTTGGGGAATCAATATATGTACCCCTACATATAATGTTCATTGTAGGAGGGGGAGTTTTGAGTTTCAATCGAACATTACCTATGGGTGTATAACCTTAGTCAATTGCCCACACTAACAATCAATGTGCACATTCAATATCGTTATTCACCACATAAACTATATCAGAACCAATCAAAATAAATTAACAAACAATTTCAATTCACAATTAATTTCACACATAATCCATCTTTATTAATTTACCCATTAAAATGTATTCCATTTGAATGGAATATCCCATTATTCCCACTTCCTTTTTGGATACTATATCCCATTAAGAATATTCATCATTTCAGATGCATTAACCCATGTATACATTTAATACATCAAATAATATGTAATTTAACACATTTTCATTATTTCATTTATCCATTTTTCACATTGTACCAAACAACCCCTTATGCTACTTCATAATCAAGACACACTAATTGTTTAGTTCATTTTATAATCATGTTAACATGACGGCATAATTTTTTTTGTAATTTCTTACTATCCCATAAATACCTTCAATTACTAGGGTCCCATATTACATTTTAGACTACAATATTGAATTAAACTATAATGACCTGTAAATTCCATATAATATTTTACTAATTATTTGGGATTATTATAAGTCTAGGATAATTGACGTCAAGTGATTCGAAGTCCTAGATAACCTAGAATGGAATTCTGAACTTCATTAAGGTACATTTAGTAAATGTGCTGGTGGTGTTTTCTAAATTTTGAATTGGTGCTTAGAATTGAAATTTCAGGGCATAGTTGGACACACAACACCGGGATTATCCAAAAGGAAGTATAACGTTGTTTGGAAAATTCTAGATTGAAAAATTAATTTTTTAGCTTTACAAAAATAAATAATAATAACAACAAGTTATTTTTTTATCCATTGAGCGACGTGGTTGGACTGCTGAGTTAAATGTGTCATCCAAGTGCATGACCCTTGGGTAATGTAACCCAAACCATGTAACATTAAATTTTGTTAATAAATGAACTGCATTAATGGCATTCAAGTGAAGAATCTCTAATGAAATATTCTGGCATCTTCCACCAACTATGAACTGAGGCATGAAAGATGTTGTTGGGGGAAAATATCTGAGTTCGACGAATGTTAGATAATTCAACGAATGAAGACTCTCATCCCTCCATGACCGCGACATCATCAAATGGGTCCCAAGGTAGGGTAATTTTCATGATTAATTGTATGAGTTTATAGATGAATTAATCTCACCCTTGTTATGATGCTATTTGGGAGTGCATGGGCTAAAATAACATTACTTGTACCCTCCACCACTTTGAATTTTTTTTATTTATTCATGGTAAAATAAAAAACTGAGTGAAAAGATGAACCAAGAATTTAACCAGCATTGGCAGCATCCAGAGAGGCCCGTACGCGCTTTCAGAATGGAAAAAATGACCATCATAGCTCACCCAGTGGCCCACGGAAGTCCTTACAGTGAGCGAAGGCAGTGGCAGCACCGCACAGTGCCACGGTGGATGGGCAGGTGCAGCTGGCTTTTGGTTGATCACGTTGTTGGAAGGGTGGCACACCGTCATGCGCCACATATGGTTTCCATGACTTCAATGTCATGGAGGAGGGGTAATTGTGCCCTGCAGGTCCCACGGACAACAATGTGGCAACACGTGGCACTTCCGGTTGAAGAGCCGAATGGCTCCTGAGCCATTCAGGAATGAGGGGCCATGTGACCCCTCACGCGGGTCATTCCCAGCCCGTGTGCCTGGCTGGTCCGCCGCCCAGCGGGCCGAGCTCGCCGCGACCCAACCCAGTCGGCTTGGGCCAGGCCGAGTCTGCCATGAGCCCTCCAGTTTGGTCCAGGATGGGTCATACCTAGGTCAGACCTAGACCAAGTCACGTCAACCCGAACCGGATTGATTTAGCCTAGGCTGGGTCTGACAGGACCCAGACCCTTTTTGGCTCAGATTCGCTTAAAAGGAATAATCATACAAAGCAGACATCCGTTTGGTGAGGCACATGTAGCATTGGAATCCTTGAGATGAGACAACCATTTTGTGATACTCAACCTATGTTTTAGTGAATGTTGGACAATAGTCAGGTTGGATCGTACCCGAATTCAACGAGGCCCTCACCACTAAAATGAATATAACTCTCACACCGGGTGTACGATAGACACACCGTCTATTTCATTGAAACCCATATTACATTATAGAGGATTGGGTTACATCTTCAAGAGATTACGATCTGGTTTAAGTACCACCGAATGCTTGAGGAGAAGATCCTACCAGAATCAAGCACACAATGTTCAAGAATCCTGTGGCTTTCTAAGGTGCAAAAAATTAATAGCGCTCTTGTGTGGATAAAATCCTAGATATCTTGTGTGGATCAACACCTATAGATCATGTGTGGATCACCACCTAGCGATCTTGTGATGATCAATACCTAACGATTATGAGTTGATCACCACCTAGTGATCCTGTGTGGATCTGCACCAAGCGATCTGATGTGGATCAGCATCAGAACCCTTGACAGAATAATACAATGTAGTTATATGACTAATCATCTAAATTTATAACTAAATTTATAATTGGTTTGATTTTTTTCTTTATCATTGTGCTTTGTGACTAGGATCATGATTTCTGGTATTCCTTAGTTGAATATTGAGATACCTTTAGGGGTCTCAAGGTCCCTACTAGGAATTTTTATACTCACCCCTGCATGGGATTCCCCCACCTTGTTGTGTCTTGTGAAGCCAATGAGCATCTATGCTAAGACTATAGGAGCCAGGACTAGGTGGTACACAATAGAGACCGGTTGATGTGCAGAGCTATGTAGATGAGTTGTACCTACCCTTAATGTATGATCCTTGGTGGAAGATATTATAAGCTATTTTTTTTCATTCTAGTGTAGATGTTTCATTTTAGTTGGGCTTGTTTTTTGGACCCTTTACATTATGTAATTAATATTACACTACGTTGTGGTTACTATTTGTTGTTTCAACTTACTCATCAATTGTGTTTTGCTTTCCATAGTGTACAACGATTGTGTGTTTATAGGTTTTGATGAAATTCCTTCTTGTTTTTGATAAATGCCTTTCCTATGCTAGTAGCCAACCCCAATCCTATAGAAGGAAGGCCTGGGTGGTCACAAAAAGGGCCCTAGGGGACTGTTTGTGAAAAATTGGTATCTGAGGAGTCGGTATTACCGATGAACTAGGACTGTGATATTTTTAATGGAGCAATAGTGTTAAGAATTTTGAGTTTGGATTTTAGTTTGTGGAGTCTAATGTTGGTTGTAATAAGATTTTTCCATACACCAGGACTCCATATACTGATTTCTGACTCATTGCTCCAAAAAAATTATTGTGTGTGTTTTTAAAATGTTTTACTTTTGTTCTCTTTTGACTCTGCTAACCAGTTATAACATTTTGACCATGGAAATACTATTTATTTTCATGATGTCTCCACATAGATAACAAACCATGATTCTATAGAGAATACATGATGAGGTACCATAGAGAAACAAGGCATTGGTGTTGGGTCCTCTTACTGTGTTGGAACCTTTGGCTGGTGTACCAGAAACACCCCCACTCAGAGGGAAATAGTTTCCACCATCCCCACTGGTAGAATGTGCATTCCTAATGAACGTGTTTCATTTGTTCCAAAGACAATGGATTCTAAGGTTTTAAGGGGAGATAGATCCCCGGGCATATGAGGACTTACAGGAAGTTGTGGAATCTATTTTTTTCTAAGTTGAGACACCTATAGATCAAATGGGGATCCAAGTTAATAGCCTCTTCCATGGAACGACAGGGAGATGGTGGATTCTAACACTCCATATTTATGAGGAGTTGACACTATCCTAGTTGTACATTGAGACCCTCTATAGGGCAGAGTTCGTACCGGTGACTTTATGCTCAATGTGCATCCTGAATCTGCTACACTAAATGTAGGGTACCCTATTATTGTCACATTACTTGGAAAGATTCACTGATTTCTCACAATACTCCATAGAAATCATACGTGACCCATTATTATATTCCAATACCATTGTTAAGGGTATCTGGAAGGAGATATGAGTGTCGAAGATATCACTCAATATCCTGACATAGGTTGGAGCGCTCGAGCGAGCATTATTGGTGGAGAGTTTCTTAGCTGAGCAAGCATCGATGGTGACAGCGAACACAGGATGTTAGGTAGTTGATTCATCTCTATCAGGAAGTAGGTAGATGGAGAAGAGATCCAAGCCGACGAGACCTTCCGGTGGATGACCCTAGGACGTAGGGTTGGAGGTGGAGAGATTATGAGGCAGAGGTGGTCATCTGAGGAATAAAGATTGTTACTCTTGTAGTGGATAGTGACACATGTATTACGACTATCCCAAATCCCACAATGATGACCAATAGATGTCCAAGGGAATTCTGAGGTAGTTACCGAGGTTCTAGAAAGGGGGGACACAATGTGGTGGACATAGTAGAGGAGCATGTCATGTAAAAGGTGGTGGACGACTGTTTGTAGTTCTACCACCACCACCCCTAAGTGGTCCACCCCGACCAGAAGGAGAAAGTTGAAAGGGGAGATCTCAGCTTTATTTAGTTGATTCCTACGACCATGGCACTCCATATATGATAAGAGATATGATATTTGCATGTTCCACCCTAGCTGCAGTTCTTATAGACATAGGTTCCAGTCAGAATTTTATTTCCACGAAACATGTTTGGATCTCCGAGATTCCAAAGGAGTCGTTGGTTCGATTATTATGATTATATAATCATACAAGAAATGATTCAATGACTAAAAATTGTTTTATACAGTTTTATATCACTCTAGGAGGTGATAGTTTTGGCTGGGATTTTCTAGTTTCTTCGTTGAGGCCTTACAACGTCATCATGGGTAGAGAGTAGCTATCCATAGTCCAGGATCAGATTGACTATTTTAGGTGTAGTATGTGGTGTGTCTATGAGGATAGGATTAGGTTTCACACCACTAGTGAGAAGGAAACCTTTACGGAACAGGATGAACTCTCCCTAAGGAGGGTTAAGAAGATAACCCATCTGTTGGATAGCCTTACCTTCATAGATGTTGATTTGAGGAGTCTAATCTATCCTATAGTGGTGGAGCTGTATGCTAATTTATTTCCTGATGATGATTCATGACTACCTACTCGCATATATGTAGACATCTTCATCGACTTGTACCCCGGGACAACACTAATATCTATGCCATCATATCGGATGGCCGCTGTGAATCTTCATGAGTTGTGGGTAGAGTTAGAGGACTTGCAGAGGAATGCGTTCATAAGGCATAGTGTTTCTCTATGGGAATACCTTACTTTTTTTCCATGAAGAAAGATTGGAGTCTGAGGCATTGTGGGGGTTATCGTCGCCATAACTAGGTGACTGTGAAGAACAAGTATCCATTGCCGAGGATTTATGATCTTTTCGAACATCTGAACGTAACTCGATGGGTTTCAAACAAAGACCACAGATCAGTCTATCATCAGCTAAGAGTAAGAGATGGGGAAGTAATGAAGACTTCCTCCAGATGTTGGTATGACCATTATGAGTTCTATATAATTCCATTCGGCATGACCAATGCTCTATTAGTGTTAAAGGGTCCCATGAACAAGATCTTATAGCCTTACCTCAATCGCTTTGTGGTGGTCTTCATTAATTACATCTTGATATACTCGTCGAAAGAGGAGGAGCACGCCACACACCTAAATATACTTCTAGATACACTATGAGAGTACCAACATTATGAAATTCTATCGAATTTATAGTTCAGGATATGGTAATTCCACTTCTTGGGGAATGTTATTTCATGGGGAACGTTATCTAAGAGGTTGGAGATGCATTGGATCTAGCAAAGATAGATGTAGTGCATGCTTGGGAGCCACCCAAGAGTCTGAACGAGGTGCAGAGTTTCCAAGGATTGAATGGGTACTACTAGAGATTAATACCTTACATTTCTAGTGATGATACACTCTTGTCTATTTTTACAAATTAGAGACAACCCTTTATGTGGATAGAGAGATGCCTGCAGAGTTTTCAAGAGCTTAGGAAGAGACCGACGAGTGCCCCCATTGTGAGGTTACCAAAATTTGTTGTTGGGTATGTAGTATACTGCGATGCATCAAGGACAAGACTAGGTTGTGTCCTAATGTAGGAATGATCAGTGATAGCCTATGCGTCATGATAGTTTAGACAAAAAGAGATTATCTATGCTACACATGATCGTGAGTAAGAAGCATTGGTATCTGCGCTGAAGATTTGGCGACACTGCTGGATGGATGAAAGCTTAACTGTTTAGTATGATCACAGGAGTCTCAGGTGTATCTTCTCATAAAATGATCTGAACCTAAGAAAATGGTGATGGATGGTATTACTCTAGGACTATGATTTTGAGATATTTTACACTCCTTGGAAGGGAAATGTAGTAGAAAATGCACTCAGCTGGAGGTTTGGTCTACAATTGTTGAGTGAGGCAACAAAGTAGATAGCGACATTTTAGATATCCTTTATAGATGGAGATGTAGCAGCTTACCTTCAATATATGACTATCACTCCACCACTTCATCAGCATGTTCAAAATGTTCTACTTGGGGACGTTGACTACGAGGCCCAATGCGCTCAGATATCTTCAATACAGTCTCCTAAAAGATATTATAACGGTGGGGATCACATCATTCTTTTTAAAGGATGAACCATGGTACTAATGATTTTACAAGGGGATTTTTTGATAGAGATCCACATATCCCCTATGGAAATACATCCTAGAGTGGTGAGGATGTACCAGGACTTCCGGTGTTAGAAATGGTGGCCTGAGATGAAGAAAGCGGTGGTAGAGTTTGTATCACAATTCCTCACCTGTATGCAAGTGATGGTTGGGCATTAGGTTCACAATGGCTTAGCACTGTCACTTGAGGTACCAATGTAGAAGTGGGATGGTATCACCCAGGAATTCATCACAAGGACACCACATATGTTCAGGGGCCATGATTCGATCTGGGTGATCATTGATAGACTCACCACGTTTTCCCACTTCTTGCTAATCATAAGAGAGGGATAAGTAGAGGGATTGGGATGCCTATATTTGAAAGAAATTTTATGGATTCATGGTGTAAAATTAGCAATTATCTCAGATCTCGATACATGTTTTTCTACCCACTAGTGTAAGGGTTTGTAGGAGGAATTTGGAACTCACCTAAAGTTGAGCACTGCCTTTCACCCTCAGACAGATGGTCAGATGGAGTGGAATATAAATACAATCGATGACATGCATCCTGATTGTGTCATAGATTTTGTCGATAGTTGGGAGGAACAACTTCCACTAGTATATTTCACATACAACAATAGTTATCACTCCACCATCGGCATGGCTCCCTTTGAGGCCATGTACCGGCATCCCTGCATATCACTTATGGGTTGGACAGACCCATGGGAGTCGGTACTAATGGGTCCAGAGTGGGAACATGCCACCACAGATAAGGTTTAGATCATCCTGGAGCAGATGAATACTTCACAGATCTGGGATAAGTCCTATACCAATAGGATACTGAGACCATTAGAGTTTGAGTAGGGATATCATGTCTTCCTACAGGTCTCACCCCAATTAGGATTACAAAGGTTTGGTTTGGGAGGCAAGATATCTTTGAGGTTCATTAGACCGTTCGAAGGCCTCATCAGTGTAGGAGAGGTGGCATACCGTCTATCTCTTCCCCCACAGATACAGTTGGTGGATAATGTTTTCCATGTGTTGTAGTTGATGAGTTACTTACATGATCCATCACACGTTGTCGGCTTGGGTGAGCTGTAAGTCGATGATGGGGTGACATTTTTACAATTCCCAGTGGAGATAGATAATGAATCATATAAGGTCAATCATGGGCAGTAGGTTCCTCTGGAACAATTTTGTTGGTAGCACATGAGTCTTTAAGAGATCACATGGGAGAAGGCGGCTCAAATGTGTGCTCAATACACCTATTTGATTCCTTAATTATTTTTGTAGCTTTCGGGTATGAAAAGCACTAATGTGGGAATAATATAAGAAACATGAAACTCTATATAATTTTTTTAAAAAATTAGATGGGATTTTTATGACTCTGCAAAAAATTAAAAGAACCTAAATCTGAGGCCTTGAGAGCCCAATTTTTTTTAAAACTTATTGAAGGTATGTTCAGTAAATGTAGGGGTGGTGTTTTATATATTTTGAATTGGATTTCAGAATTGAAATATGAGGTCACTGTTGGACACACAGTTCCCGGATAAGCATAAGGGATGGTTATCTTTGTTTCAAAATTCGGATGAAGATGTTAATTTTCTAGCGTTAAAAAAATAATAAACTCAATAGGGTATTTTATTTATTTTTTTCTTGTAATCATTGTGTGACGTGGTGTGACTGCAAGGATAAATGGGGAATTCATGGGAATGACCCTTGGTTTGTATAACCTTGACGTTGGAATATTAAATAAAGTTCATAAATGAACAACATTAATGTTATGCAACATTATTGGTTCCATCATCTATTTTAATGGAGCTCAGGCTTGAGTTTTTGACACTAAAGTGAGGAAACTATGATGAAGTATCGCAACGTCTTCCACAAATGATAAACCCAGACTTGAACAACCTAGTTAGGGGAAATGATCTAGGATCAACAAACGCTAGCGACTGTAATGAAGGAGGACTCTTCTCCCTCCATAAAGATGACGTGATCCAATAGTTCACAAGGTAGGGGGATTTTATTGATTAATTATATGAGTTTTAATATGAATTTATCTCACCCTTGGTATGATTATAACGTGGAGGGTGTGGGCCAAATGAGCATGGAACAAATCCTCCGCCAATTTGATCATTGTTTCTTTATTTGTGGGAAACTAGAAAACAAATAAAAAAGATGAAATTGGTAGCCACGTAATGTTGGAACCATTCGGAAAGGCCAATAGGAACTTTTAGAAGGGAAAAGGGACCACCAGAACTCACCCAGTGGCCTAAAGAAGACTTGTTGGCATGACAGTGCCAGCAACCGATGGCCGTAGAAGGGTGTGGTGCCAGAAAATTCCACAAAAGATAGCAGGGGTATCCAGATTTTGGAAAATTGTGTTGGTAAAATGGTGGCGTGCTATCACACACCACAGATGGAGGTCGCGGGTTCAAAGCCATGTCGGAGGGGAACCCATGCCCTATGGGTCCAACGGAAAGTGAGGTGATGCCACGTGGTTCTGCCAGTTGAAGAACCAAATAGCTCTTGATCCATTTGAGAAGGAGGGGATGCATGACCCCTCGTGTAGGTTTCCCCCAGCTGGAGGGCCATGCCGATCTATAGCCTAGTAGGTTGATGCCATCACGGCCGAGCCTAGCCAGTTTGGGTTGGGTGGGTCTGCGGCCCAGTGGGCCAAGCTCGCGTCGGCCTAGAAGGTTTTGGTCGGGCCGTTTTATGGCCCAGCCAGTTTGAGCTGGGTTGGGTCGACCCAAACCAGGTCAGGTTAGGTCGGCCAATGACAGGTGGTGTCAGCCCCGGCCAAGTCGAGCTGGGTCGGTCTGACGTGGTTAGACCGGAATCGATCCCTTCATGGGCCAGTTTCTCTTAAAAGGCTATATCTTAAAAACCATACATCTATTTGAAGATCCATCTACGAAATTGGAATCCTAGGAATTAGAATTTTTTTAGAGATAATCCACCTGAGTTTTAGGGAATGTTGGAGTATGGAAGGGTTGGATCGTACCTGAATCCAACTGTGGCCTCAACACTAAAATGTGTATAACTCTCAGACCGGGTGTCCGATTGACATTCTATCTATTGAATTGGAACCCTTATGAAATTATGGATCATTATGTTACATGTTCGTGGGACTTCATGTCATTGGAATTACAACCAATTTTTTTAGGAATAGATCCTCTCGGAATCAAGCGTACTAGATTTGGTAATTCTGTTGCTGGCTGAGATGTGAATAATGAATAATTATCTTGTGTGTATCATCGCCTAGTGATTCTGTGTTTATCATATTCTATAGATCATGTGTGGATCAACACCTAGTGATCTAGTGTGGATCATCACCAAGAGATCCTCTATGGATCAACACACAACGATCCTGTGTGGATCATCACCATGCGATCCTATGTGGATCAGCACCTAACGATCATCTACAAATAAGAACCGAGAAATATTTGTGCATCAGCAGCAGAACCCTTGAACAAATATGATGATATAGCATTACAAATAATAATTTGTAATTATGTACTAAATTTAATCATGGTTTGATCTGATTCTTTAGAATATTGCTTTATGATTGAGATCATTCTTTGTCGTTTCCATAGTGGAGTTGTGAGAGACCTTTGGGGGTCTCAGGGTCTCTACTAGGTATTCTTATACTAACCCCTGCATGAGATTCTCCCACACTGTGTTGTGTCTTGTGCAGATGACAATCAGCTTGGATGTGAATATAGAAGCCAATACCATGTGGTACACAAAGGTGACCAGTTGACATGGAGAGCTTTGGAGATGAGATATACCTACCCATCAGGTATAATATTTGGTGGACAATCTTAGGCTCTATTTTCTATTTTCTGTTTTAGTTGTATATTTTAATTTGGGGTGTTATTTTTTCCCCTTTACTTTCAAAACAAACTATTACACGTAGTTGTGTTTACGAGTTGTGGTTTCACTTTACTCTTACATTGTGTTTTACTTTTTCGTAGTGTACCCAGATTGTGTGTGTGTGCAGGTTTTGATGTAATGCATTCCCATTTTCAAGAAATTTCATTATAGTGCTAGTCACCAAGCCATTGCCTATAGAAGACTGGCTTGGGGTAGTCACAACACGGGCCCTGGGGGATGGGTCGTGACATAAACATAATTCAATGCACTCATTTGAAATCATCTTAAAACCACCCTTTAAAATGCCAGTTATTCTATTTGCAAATACATTACAGGCCCTATGTATTTTCTTTCAATTTTAAACCTATCAAAACTATAATTAAGAATTTGGACAAGGATTAGACCACACCCACATTTCAAATCACAATTTCAAAATAATTAACTTGAACCCCATTATATAAATCATAGTAGATAAAAGTAACCTTCCAAATCATTTTTAATTTTCAAATATCAACCTTTTAGTTAAAACCATGGTTTGGTAAAAACATAAGACACATATTTGAAACGATTTCAAAATACCCTTTTCAACTATAAAAAAAAACGCGTAATCCAAAAAATTTACGTTATTCCCCAATCCCAAACTCCCAATTACATTATATAACCCATATCTTTAACATTTCACTTAACAGAACATTTCCTAAACTATTTAACCATTTCAAGGGTTTGACACACCACATTGAAATCCCTAGGTTCAGTCTCACATCATCAACAAACCCAATGAAGTTCATAAAGGATTTCAGACCACAATCTATTTTCTAAATCACTTTCTGTAACCAATGATAAATAAACACAATAATCGAATAACTTGGCATAACCTCATACACGTGTAAAACATAATAAATATGGAAAAATCATAAAGACCACCTACCTTAGGCTTGAATATGATTAGTATCCCGAATTCATCCCTTGATTTGAACTCAAACACCCTTAAAATCACATAAATATAAACTACTAGAAAAGTGGATGTATTTAAATCGTCGATGGAAATGAGATACTATATGAGAACTAATCGAGAAATTATATAAAAGAGGAATGTTAAACACACCAAGATCATAGATTATTTCCAAACGGTACTCCAAACACATATTAATTGAAGTAAAATTACATATTGGGTATCATGGAGTATTTAGTTCATCGACCATGTTGTAGAGGGTCTAATTGAGTGAAAATAGCGGGACAAAGAAAAATATTTTGGACTCGATGATTTAAAGTTTAAACTTTTTATAGGTTTTGTGATTTGGCTGCACAATTTTCTAAATCATGGGCCAACCATGAATCTATCTCTATCTAAGAGGGGCCACGTTTAATGTTTTTAGGGAGAACCCACATGTTTTAGGGAACAATGTTGTTCTCTTTCCCTACCCTCTACTCAAATGTTTCTCTAAGACACATGGTTTGCAGTTCCAGGGACCCGGTTTTCTCTAACATTATGTCAACCGTGTGCTTCACACTCATTGGACTGTTTTCTACTCCATTCATTTCATGATCATCGATGATACCCCCATAACATATGATAAATACATGACCCACTTCATTGGGAATATAAAGATAGGTTTAATAAAACATTAAAAAGGGATAAACATCCACGAATGGTTGGGATCTAACAACATACCCAACTTTTAATAGCTCATCCCCAATCCATATTACTAAACCTTACTGATCTTGCAAGAACAAAGGTCATCCAATGGATCCCACCTTCCAACATTCATTTCCAATACATCTTCTCAGAAAAAACTACATCATCACTATACTCAGTCCAATAATATTGTCATAATCTAAAGTAATTTTCTCCATCGTACTCCAAAACTAAAGGTCGACACCGCTCATGGATGAAACTACCTCGACCTTATCATTACCAGCATCGATAGAAGAAAAACATTTGGGTAATATCTCTAAACCACCAATCATCATATTATCGACAAGGCCTACATTACCCAATGTTATCCAACTAAAGAATTTGGTTCCCAACCCTCTCTGTATTTCATGGTCCAAACACATGGAATTGTAACACCTAATTTCTAAAAGACTTACAAGGACCCCAATCTTATTGTCACTAAAGGTGTAAATAGATTCTAACCACACTCATTGACCTACCCTGGTCAAAAACTGAAGGCCCAATTTCTTCACCCCATTTATAAACATATGATGTAGGCCCAAACCTAAGCTTCATCTCAAGGAACTCTACCAGAAAAATCCCTATCCAATTCCCATCACCAACACCGTGTAAATAAGATGGATCCTACCTTTGTTCGTCCAAATCTTACTTCTTCTCCCATAAACTACTATCCATATACTCATTAAGGTTCTACACACTATATGATTTAGCTCTCCAATCCCATATCATAGTGTTGGGTTCCTACTCCAACAAAATGAGTCCTAAATATCCTAAATTAAAATTTTGAAAACATCTTGAATTGCCTACTAACTCACTATTTCCCAAAACATCCATCAAAACTCCAACCAGCACTGCTTCCAACCGTTCCATAATGATCACCCATATTAATCACACCCGCTTCTTCCCCATCTATACTAAGAAAACTTCATTCTTCATCAAAACATTTTCCCATATCATTGTTCACTTAACATATCTACATTATCCAATGGTGGAATATATCCCACCTCATATGTTCCCTTTTTTCCAACCAAGTGAGGCCATCCTGGAGGACTAAATCTGTTAGTTCCCAGCTTCCACTATTGACATTTAGTCCTTTAATTGGATGTGAAGTCTTATCTTTTAAGGCATATCTGATAAAATATGCACATATATCAATGACCATTCTCTACCTCTATGGAAACATCACCATCATAGAATTTTCTTCTCCACGAACCATTTTCGGCCCTAGAACACCCACCAATGTGCTTCCTATATGAACACACGTATCACCTCTAAAACCATCTTGAGTAAAACGTTGTTGCATTATTTGGTATGTTGTTACATTCGATTCCCACCTAGCCTCCTCCGTGGAACAAAAATATTCCAATAAAAATTCTTCTTGACATCTCATTGCCTCTACAATGATTTCACGATCTTCCCTATTCATCCATGACTGACGTGGCACTCCCATCCTTAGATTATTATATTACCCACCTTTATCAATATATTTCAAACATCATGGCTTCTGTTTCAATCATAGGTTGGACCTCAAAACATGGACATTATTCTACATCCTTTTCTAGAACAACAAACCAATGCTACACTCTACCCATTCATTGGTTCTCCCAACGACATCCATAGAACTCACTGATATTTGGTAAATTCAATGGACATTATCTACAATCATTAAATGATGTGACCCTCACTACATGACTCTACAAGTTCCACCTAATTATCGTAAGATCTATGATGTCACATATCATACCAAAACACACCAAAGTCCCAATGGGTAGAGCCAAATTCATCTCAACGTACCCAAGGAAATGTCAATATATTGGACATGGTCGTCACTAGATAAAATTAGGCTATAAAGTAATCAAATAACACTACTACAAACTATCGATCATTGATGTCACATCCCACTATGGGGACACCTTAACCAAAAACATTCCTCGATTTGCCCTTCCCACCAATGTCTCATTTACATTATATAACCTTAACCTGAAAGGAAATTCCATTTATAACTCACTACAACATCACGACCCTCCAATAAACAATCAAGACACAAAATATCAATTTTGACCATTGTCGTTACCCCAATTGATTCATTGTCATACGGTTCTATTAGTTTGCATAGAATACATAGACCACCATATTGAACCACAACCCAACCACTTTGCACCTAAACATAACCCCCCACTACGATCACATAGAAACATGGTGAGCATTTATATCTATCCATCTAATCATCCATCCCAAATGGAAATTTCCCCTTCTAACACACCAATATCTAGAACAACTCTATATCATAAGGTCTTATAATATCTTATGACCACACTGGACCTGATAATATATTAAATGGATCTCACATCACCAAATTTTTTCCCAAATCCCACCTACTTAAGTGAAGATTCCTCATATTCTATCTACCTCAACCCCATGCATGAACCAAAAATCATGTCCCTGTAATTAAACATCATCTAGAACCTGTAGCATCTTCTTCGATACCCAACATCCATGGTTCCCCGAGTAGGGTTTGAGTAAAATTCCGAAGGCCATCACCAATGGTTTATAATGTAATAAAAAACATGTACATCTTTTTATGTAAACAAACAAGTAAAAAAATAAAAACAATGAAAACATTTATGTAACTGTCTAACATCTAGTTTATACATTAGGGTCATTAATGTCAATCAACCAACAAAACTAACTCATGTCACACTTGGTTACATACTAAGTCATAGAGGGATATTCACATTTTTAACCACAATGGACTTAACCTCTCACAACTCAACACATACCCATTTGGTAAAATATTCACATAAGTCATCATAATCACCAAATCAATTTCATCAGTTATGTTATCTTTAATACTATATCTATATTCATCACATGTTCCATGGGTTAGGCCATTACAACCTTAATATTGTGGCTGAATTTAGTCAATTACCATGCATATGGGAATAAGTCAAGTCCAAATATAACTAGGCATAAAAACATCACAAAAAACACATTGTTCTTACCTATAAGCCTTGACCTAGGTGTAATGTAACCTTTAAGAGAATATAACATCATCCCCTTCCTTTACCCATTCATTGTGGTGTGGAGTTTAGATCCATAGCCTAACTAGAATCATCGTCATAAAACCTTTCTCAATACCTCACTACCAAGCCATGTGAACATGTAATATATTTGTTCACTATATATAACATATCAAAACCATACACAGTCAATTTACATTTCATTTATCACATAAACCATTATGAGACTTTAACCCATTAAGTTGTATGCCATTAACTTTTCATAGCACATTTATCCAACTTCTTTTTTCATAACTTATCCTTTTAAAAATATTAATTGATTCACACACATTTACCCATTTATAAATATTATAAATAAACTAATAAATCATTTAAAAAAGTATATTTGTTACATTTAACCCATATTCTCATAGTACCAAACACCCCCATATGATATGTCACCGATGGGTCACACTCATTGATTAGTTCAATGCATAATCATGTAAACAATCCAAAATAATAATTATGGGTTATATATATATAACCCTTACATACCTTAAATTACTAGGGTCCCATAATATCATTTAGACTAAATCATGGCATTAACCATAGTTCCAAACACAAATTTGAAATCATCTTAAAACCGCCCTTTATAATGTCGGACATTCTATCTGAAAAAAGTACACTCCCCAAGGATTTGTTGTCATTTTAAACCATTCCAAAAAATTATTATGAATTCTAATAAGGAAGGGGACACACCACCATTTCAAATAATAATTTATAATTAATTAATAAGAACCAGTTTTTTTAAATCATTTGATGCTAACACCTCCTTTGAAAACATTATTCATTTTCAATTATCATCTCTATTATTTTAAAACATTATTCGGTCAAAACCCAATAAAATCATTAAAACATTTTTAAATCCCCTTTGGAATTTAACAATAATAATTCATTATCAATGAAATTTACCTTTTTCACCAATCCCACATACCTTATTATGTTTTACTACCCATCTCTCTCACATTTCCATTACCTCAATGTTTCTAAATCTATTATACTATTTCAATGGTTCGACACACCCCACATAAAGCACTATGATTTATTTAACATCATTATAGAACACAAAAATTCCCATGAAGAGTTTAACACCAAACTATAAGTTCCACCATACATTTTATAAGTATAGAAAATGAAACGCATAATGGAAAACCATGGCATAACCACATACCCATTTAAAATATCAATACTATAGGAGAACGCTTATATACGACCTATCCCATGAATGAAAAAAATTATAATACCAAACACATCATTTTATTTAATCACATAAAATGTTTAATGACACAATATTTATATTGCTAGAAATTTTATGGTTTAATGGATTTATAAGGAGTGGTGAAATTATACAAGCCCCAATCTAGGATGTGGAGAAATTAGGACGGTAAGACTCGCCTGGATTTTGGATTCATAATAAACAAAAGTACAGATGACTAATAATCAAAGGTATATCACCTCATTGAAATATTGGAGGGGTTTCTTAATCACCCATGTTTTATGGGGTTTAATGGGATAAACAATAGGGTGATAATGAAATTGATTTGAAAAGTAAAACCAAAATCTTCCACTTTTTAATGGAATCATGGTTTTCTGAATTGCGTGCCAATAGTGAAACTTCTTATATTAAAGAGGCGACAAGCCCCACGGGTTTCATGGAGTATCTAAATGGTTTGGAAAACTTTGTGGTAACCATATAGAAACCTCTTATAGAATTTTCTCTAATCCACATAGTTTCTTAGTCCGGGTGGATAGTTTTCTCCAACAATGTCCCAACCATGCGCTTCATAATTATTGACATATATTACCATTAATTCATTTTCCAAACCCCTAGTATACCCCCACAACTTCTTATAAATCCAAGAACAACTTAATTAGTAAAAATATTAGAGTTTTAAAAAAGTTTAAATAGTTACACATTTATATGAAATTACCAGATCTTACACATGTGCCATGTGATATCAATATTGATAAAAGGATACATTATAAACTAATAGTGAGAATACATTAAACATGTTGGTATCATTGATGATTAATGAATCCGAATTTAATTGCCTAAAAATATAATTAACATATTACTTTAGTGTAACCAATAACTATTAAACATAGTTTTCTACTAGAGGTGCCATTAATCTATTTAACATTGTATCATTACCCAAAGCATTGGAGGGTTAACGGTCCAACATGCCCTTATTTTATAATGTAACCACCAGTCCATGGCTTATAGTAGAACTTCACATACATGGATTAAAATAAAACCACCAATAAATCAAAATTACATATTCATAATTACCATAAAATGATAAAAAAATCATTACTTTTTAAACATAATCATAACCATTTCTCATTAATTTCTTTAATTACCCATTGAAATAATAAATGTTCCATGAAAATATCCTTGGAACATCAATAACCCATGTAGATAAATAATAAGGATATTATCATTAAAACATATATATAGTGTAGTATAAATAACATGATGGTTTTTATAATTAATGAATAAAAATACCTTTTAATTATAATTAAAAACCTTATTCAACAAAATAGAATTTAAACCATGAAAATTAATTTTATAAAGTAAAAATTATCAATATATTGTGATTATCAAATTCTATGAAAATAAACAGAATAACAAATAATAGAATTTTTAAATAAAATAAATTTTACATTAGTTGTGAAATACCTTCCTATCATAAACATTAACAAATAAACATTTTTTAAAATTGTTTATCCAAAAAGAAAAAAATGTGACTCATATGGGAACAACTAAGAAATTTTCATTTAAAACCATTAAAAATAAGGTCATAGAATGAGAAATATATTTTGAGAAATAATATATGTTTAGAAACTATCCTTCTTGGAAACATTTTAGACAACATTGATGTTGAATAAAAATATTTATGATCTAAAAGAAGATACACAATTAGTATCAATAAAAACCAATTATATTGATGTTTCCTTAATAAATAACAGAGGAAATGGAAAAAAACATGTAAAAAATATTTATTAAAAGATTATACAAAAATATATGTGGTCTAATAAAAATATCCATATTATTTCCCCAAATGGAATCTTAAACATAGACAGTCTAAAAAAATGAAATTGTAATATAAAGGCTTTACCACTTGGAAACTTTTGAACCATAATCCATATGAAATAACAACATTAAATGAAATAGTAAATATCAAGTACATGGAGTGAATCATGATATAACATGTCCAAATGGATTTATTTAAACCTTAAAAAAGAATATAAGTTCATAACATAGATATATTTATGAAATAATGAAAAAGTTTAGATGAATTACACTTACAAAGATCATATACCTGTATTTATATATAATCAATGGAATGATTATGCGTAACATTGTAAATAAAATAATAATGATTGGAATTCAACATAAATTATTATTTTTATTTGAAACATAATATTGACATAATATAATCAATAAAGAAGTGATATAACCTAATGGATGGTGATTTTGTTAAGAAACCAAATAACACATGGTAACATTCATGCTAAATAATCAAGGATGAAATAATACAAATTGAAACATACAATACCAAGAATTATAAATGATTCAAGATATAAAATATAAAAATTGGACAGATATGAAAAATGTGAAATAAATTAGGTGCAAAACATTAAAATATGCCTCATTGAAAAGAAATTGGGTCAAAATTCCATACATTGAGTTGATACATTCCACATATCTCTATAAAAAACTATATAATTAATATATATATATTATTTGATTATTTAATAAGAATTTTAGTTTATACCCTTGCCAAAAACAATTTATTTCATTTTAATTAATGATATATTTAATTATATAGTCGATTATGTACTTGATCTGTGTTTTGAAGAAGGTTTCTGTCATAATTTAAAAATAGCATCGTTTTGTTGAACATGTTATAATATACCTTTTATCCATCATATCCAGGATAAAAATAATGAAATATTTATAATTTTTATTCTTAAATTATACAATAAAACTAAATATTAATTTTGATTATAAATAACGACTTATGTTACAATCATGGGGATGATACATCGTACGTAAACATGAGTTACATTTCCATTCTCCAATGAACATTATGTAAAGGAGATAAGTATAATTTATTCTTTAAACAATGATTACTATATCATTATATTTATAAATATATCATTTATGTTATGTGTTCATGAGAAATTAAAAACATCACATTATATAGTAGGTAATCCAAACGTACATAATAATGATATTATCATTCTTCAATTGATAAAAATGTAAGAAAAATATTATATATTATAATCTATAAATTTAAATTATGTAATTAATATAGTATACAAATTAATTAATTCCTTATAACCAATAATGAGAGGCTTAAATGGAATTTACATACGTTATTTTGTTGGGGGATAGTCCATCATACACACAAATGATGGTTTTGTTTCCCATTTTATTTAAAAGTAGATAGATATAGTATATCAGATTAACATAAATACATATCATAATACAAAATAAATGTGTGTTATTGTATAATCATATTTGATTTATTTTTAAAATGTTGAATATGAAATAAAACAAGAACATTCCTATATATACTGTACGTCTTCTTAAGAAAACATCCTTTCCTTTCAACCATAAAACCTATAATATTTATATTGTTCCAAGAAAAATTACACTATATCTTTTGTAAGGATGTTATAAAAATATTTTTGAATGTATTTACTCAACTATATTAATTTTTATGTGTCACTAAAATAATATAATATGTTCCCATTAATTTTCGAGGAGAGGGACCTCTTTGAATTACATAACATATAAAATTAATATAAATTATGTTTCCAAGAAAAAATGATCCAAAATGATACTAGAAAAATATAGTATGATTATAGGTCTATGTAATATCTTTTAATAAAATATGAGGATGTTTTTATAAATTTTTACCCTTATTTAAATGTTTTATCCCCCCTAACACTTTTTTAAAAACTTACATGATAACGATATTTTTATGTTTTAGGGTAAAATATAATTATTATAATTGAATTATTTTTCCATTAATGTAAAAATAGTTGATATTTTATAAAATATAACAATAAAAATTCAAAAAATAATATTTTTCAAAAAATTTAAATTATTTAAGAATATCTTATTTCTTTTTAAAATAACATTAATGCGATTTCTAAAACTATATATTAAATTTAACATTTAAAACAACATGGAATCAATTGAAGTAAAATATAATCAATTAAAACAACTCTAAAATTTTATTTATCTCTACAGAATTCCAGCAAAATTATTATTTATTCCAATTTTGTTACTATTTAAAATTATGACGTCATTTATTTTATTTTTATATTAATTGAATATATGATTTTTCGACATCGAAAAAGAATTTTACATAATAATTATATCACAAAGAATTATAATTTAATTGAAATGAAAAAACATTATTTATATATTTAATAACACTTTTATACATTGTAATATCTTATTTTTATCCATATGTGAAAAAATATGGATAATAAAGTATATAGAATGACATTGATTTTATTTTTTATGAATAAAATAATAGAAAGGATAAAATAAAATTTTTATAGAACCACATAATAATTTATTTTCAACATTAATTGAAATTATTAAACTGAAATCTTAACATATAATAATAATGTATATAAATTAGTTCAATTTTTAATCATAAAATGAGAAAAACAATTGTTTTACAAAAAAATAAATTTTTATGTATAATATTGTTTTATCCCGATTTCATTAATAAAATTGATTCCAATAAAAATAATTGGATTAATCTTAATTTTTTAGCAATTTAAATTCGGTCAAATTTAATAAATGAAACATTATAAATAATTAGAACATAATTACACTTTTCAATCAAAAGTACTATTTTTACTATTCCTTGGAAAACCAGTCCTTTTGGAAAACAGAAAAAAAAATTATGTAGCTAATTTTGGAATCACAAATAAAAAAAAGTATATAGTTTTTATAAAATTAAATTTATAAAATTTATAAATTATACTTAAAATTTTTAAATAAGAAAATAAAAAACCATTTTTGAAGTAAATTTTTTTTGGAAGAATATAATGACATTTTTAAAAAAGGGTGGTTATTACCTTCTTATTAATTAACAATTTTGTGTTGATAAATCCTTATATATATCACGAATAGTTTAATCTTATTAATTCATTAAAATGAAACTAAATTGATATCACGATAATACTTAATTAATATTATTTCATTGGTTTTTTAGGCATGATTTTGTATGTCGTAAATTCTATCAAACTTGGTGATCATATATTAAAATATCATGGTATTAAATAATCCCCATATTAAAAAAAAATTCATGATTTGAACATGGGCTTGGAAATCAATAGTTTTATGTTTGAAAATTCTTATGTTTAAATCCCATATTATAAAAATTGATAGTTGAACATCCTTTTGAAATGATGGAAAATAAAAATATGATGTTCAACAGGAATAAGACAAACTTGGTTTCAAAATATGACATCATTATTGGGAAATGAAAATAAAAATATGAATAAAAATAACATCAAAAATAATTATATAGAGTTATATAGAACATTTATCAAATTAAATTTAATGATGATGATAATGTTAATGTCTATAAATAATAAAACAATGGTGTAAAAAATGAACATGAGTTCACAGAAAATGAATATTATAGAAGAATACTTTTATTTCAGGATCCTTTTCATAGAGTTGAGGAATCTCATTACCATCAAGACTAAATTAAAAAAGTGAATATACATACTTTAAATATATAATATAATCCTTTTATCAATTTCAACCACAATCTCATATTTTTTTCTAAATACGGAGTATTGAATATGAATTTTAAATTTCTAGAGAACTAAAATTAACAATTACTGTGTAATATATTCTAAATAAAGAAAATAATATATTATTTACTTAATTAAACATTAAACAAATCAAAAGAATATATCATAAAAAGAATACAATTTAATAAAATAATTAACCATTATATGAAGAATTATACTCCAAAATAAAAAATAAAAAAATGTATTAGCTATATAATTCTATAAATAAATATCCTTATTTCCCAAATCATATCAATAACATAAACAACCTATAATGGTTTAACCTAAAAGGATATCCCATATATATTATCAAATATCTCTAAAAATGTAATATAATATTTACTAAATAATCGTTCTTGTTAAACCACATTATAAAAAAATTATTTTTACCATTTTGCAATAAAACACCTCAAAAAATCATTAATCACTTTAAAATTGCATCGCTTTGAACATAAAAACCGGTGTCCAGGACATTGAACGTATGATCATACTAAACATATACAATCATAATGGTATCCATCTGTATTAATTTATCCTCCCATGAAAGAAACTAATCTATAAGGTTATTTAAATCCTTCGTTGGTTCCAATTTTAACATCCTCGAACCCACACTCCTCAATTTAGTGTTAAAGACCTCATATTTACATTAATGTGTTGATATGGATATACATGAACCAATTTTACCTATACAAAACCAAAATATCAAAAGGAAATATTGGATCACTTACATACCAATCGAAAATTTACCATTATAGTTTATGATAATTAGGAAAAAATATTACAAAAATAATAACAATGAAATTAAGATTGTGTTTTCCAACTGTAAAAAAAAATTTGTATTTATTCATTATTCTTCAAAATCACTACAACATTTTTTTACACATGAATAATTAATATAAAAAAATTTGATTCCATTCCTCATAACATGGGGAAAAATAATCATATGATGTGCGATCACAAATCCATTGTAAAGGTAAACATGATCATTAATAATTTATTGGAATTCATTTGCATAAGATGATAATTAGTGTATGATTTCATAATCAAAGTGCTTAATATACATAAACTCATACAAATAAGAACCAATAATAATAAATATATGACATGGCTTAGTGATCTTTGAAATTAAAAAGTTCATGGAATTAATATCCTTTTACAATTTGATGTCAATTTTGATCATATTAAACATTCAAACCCAATAGAATGAATAAATAAATCATGTTTGTACCTTGGAACCTCAATCATTCATAATAGATTTAACTAAATGGATAATTATCATATACCATTTGAGTATCCTATTAATATTAAAATCTATAATGAAGTAAAATTTACATAACTCTATCATGTATAATTAGAAACATTCATCCTGGTAACTATGTCTTATTTCCCAATGCATTGGACTGTTATAACATACCGACTCATCCTTGGTTTACAAATTAACCACCCACTGTTAGATTATAATGAATCCTTTCATACTTGGTTGATAATGGAACCACCATAAAGCATCCATACCTTTATCTATGTTCAATATAATGAGATTAAAATTAAAATTACTAACTTTTCAATATAATAGTGACCATTAACAATTGATATCTTGAATTTCCTAAGGAGGAGAAATGTGTTCAATAAGAATATCATTGAAATAGTCAAAAAAATGGGAAATAATAGGTATGGTATCATTACAATATATCATGAGTAGGTAATAAATAACATGATGTTTTTTTCAATTATAAATATAAATAACAATAAAAATTCATTTTAACAATTCTTATGAAATATACCTTTACGACATTGCAAATAAAAATTAAAAATTAAAATATTAAAAAAATGAAGATAAATTTAATTGAAAATAAACTGTAAATTTTTTAAAATAATATTCATATCAAATAATAGTTTTGATGGTGGTAAAATCCATTTATGTAGTAAAAATATAAAAAAAATTCTTATAAAACATTTTTTAATATAGTTGAAAATACCCTTATAGAAACATCTAAAAAATGTAAACATATAAGATTTTAAAAGAAAATAACAAATATATTAATATAATTTTTTTCAAAACAATGATTTCTAGAAAATAAAATTCATTGATACATTTTATAACATATGTATTGGAGTATATATATTTCAGATTATGAAGATGATATAAGATCAATTTCACTAATAATCAACATTCTTGAGGTGTAATTAATAAATAATAGAGGAAATGTAAAAAAACATATAAACCAATTTACTAAAAATAGTAGCATAAAATATATTTGGTTGGAATAAAAAAATATCACATGACTTCAAGCAAAGGAACATTGAATACACACAATCCAAAAAAGTAATGATATTGTTAGATAATTCATTTTCTGCTTTTGTAACTATTGAATTGTAGTCCCCATGAATGAATAACATAAAATAAAATGTTAAATTTAGTTTACATAATTTTATTTGATATATAAAATTTCAAATGATATATATAAAGACATTATTGAAGAAATATATTTGTATACAACAATCATATGTCTCAAAGAAATGAAATTTGAAATGAATCACCCATAAAAAGATCATATCATTTAATTCAGAATTTTTCAGTGGAGTTATTATCTATAAAAAATGTAAATACCCAAAAAATTATGTCGAAATTAAATTTGAATAATGTTTTTTGACATTTTACACAAAATCATGATATAATAAAACCTGTTAGTATGTTAAATAAGTTAATTAATAGATATTGTGTTATGAAACCCCTTACCACACAGTAACATTATATTCAAAACACTTTAGATGAAAATTTTTAAATTTAATAACAAATTTATTTTTAATTTTAATTATTTCTAAAATTCTATTTAATAATTTTAGACATATATACATTATAATATTAATTAGGTGCCTAAAATTAAAGTATGAATCAATGTAGGGAAATTGAGGCGAAATCCCTAACCTCATGGCCAAACATTAAATGGATGTCCTATAACTCTTTTATAATAAACATATTTAAATTATATTATTATGTAATAAAATTTAATATACATAATATATTATCCTCAAGACATTTATTTTATTTATATTAATAGGTTTTTTTAATTACATAGTAAATTATTTAAATGTAGAGTGTATTGAGGATGTTTGTTTCAGAATATTCTAAAAGCATCAACATGTTTATTGTGGTCAAATGGATATTTATTCTATAATATATAAACAAATAATAATTAAATAATTATAATTTCTATACTTCAAATAAAGGTTTAAAACAAACTGTGAATGATAAATATGAAAATTGTATTATATTATAATCATGAATATGTTAGGTATCACGTACTCTGAATTAATATTTCCACTTTTCAATAAAGATTATAGAGAAGGCCCCAAAACATTAATGGAAGAAGGATTTGGAATGTAATGGATGGCTTCGTCTTCGAGTTTGGATGCGCTCAACGTGCCACCTCCCCCTCCCTCATTGTTTTCGAATTCTACGGCGGATCCACTTCCACCTCTGGCCCCCTTTCCCCACGTGGACTCAGGGGGTATCGGTTCCTCATGGCCCTCATGGAAAGAGATCCTCCTCAGCGCCTCACTAGGTCTGACTATCTCCCAACCATTAGTCCCTCCAGTTCCTCCCTCCCCTCGGCTTCCACCTGGGGATTTAGGGTGTCCGCGGGGAGTTCCACTGGTGCGTGTGTCAATGTCAGATTTCAAGGTTCCCTCATTTCAGCTAAGCTGGTCCCTGGTAGCTTGCTTCAGGACAATCCAGATCCCGATCAGAGTATTCTAAGAATTCATTTGCAGATGGGATCTCATCTGTCCGGATATGGTTTTGTCCCTCAGCCGCAAGTCGTTCTTCATTTTCGTGGAATCCCAAGAGGATATTGCCCACACATGGGTCTGATACCCCAGATCCTTTGGTCGCTTGGGGTTATTTCTCTCCCGTTGGTCCATTGAGTTCCATCTGGATCAGGATTCGCTGGTCACAATAGTCTAGTTGTCCTTACCTAGCCTTTCCTATCCCTTCATGTGCGCAAAGTTTCTGGAATTGATTGGAAACTCCATCGAGGAGTTTCTCTGTACGGATGATCGAAACCTCTCCCTCTAGAGTTTGGCGGTTGCTCGAATTTTTGTGGAGATATTCATATCTTATCCCCCACCATCCATGATCCATCATAGTATTGGGGAGCTCCTAGATTGGGGACAGGATATTATGTTCTCAGTGGTGCCCCAGTTATGCTCTACATGTCACATGGTTGGCCATATGGTTCATGAGTGCAGATGATCGGTGGCTTCCAGGCAGTCCTCTTAGGTGGCGTCCAGCGCCCATCCTTCTAGCGGGCATGTTTCCCCGGTGCAGTGGGATGCACCCCTCTCAGACCCTTTCCTAAACCCTGTCCCCCTTTCCCCAAAAACATTCCTCTTCTTCTGTTTTTCCCTATCCGGTGCCCCCCAGGCTCCCAATGCCACTCCCTCCTCCCCCACCCGTAATTCCTCCATCCCCTCTCTTGTATCCCACCAGCCCTCCCACTCTCCCTACCCATCAGACAGACCCCCTCAGCCCCCCCTCTTCCATGCCGGGCTATAGTTACCTACGTCCCTTGGGGACTCCCCCTCTAGCTTGTTTTCCCCCCTCATCCTTCCTGGGCAGTGCCAGTTGGAATGCCAAAGGGAATGTTGTCCTCTTCTTTGATCATCCATGCCCCCAACCAGTGCTTCTGAACTCCCATTACTCCCTATATCCTTCACCAATTGCTTCAGTTCACTAGCGCACGCCCCCACCCCCACCCCCTACCTCCTACCTGGGCCCACCTATGGGTCCCTACCAATGTATATTCCTCATAAATCCCCCCTTCCCATCCCTCCTTCCTGACCCTCTGCCTCGAGCAGGTCAGTTCCCCTACCTGCTTGTTTTCCCCTATCTTGGATGCCCACTCCACTTCCCCCCAGTACCCCATCTAGCATGTTGTCTACCCATTCAGTGGAAATATCCCTTCTCCTATCTTCAAGGGAGCTCCAACGCATACCTTCTCCTGGGGTCAGGACTGGGAGCCATATTCTTTAATGCTATCATTGATAATCTAGAAAGATAGGGGACTAAGAGCCCATGTCAAAACGGAATTTCTCTCCAATGAGGTGTTAAGGATAAATGCCTCCCTTGTGGTTATCCATAAGCTGAAGGTGAACTCTTCCAGAATTGGAGAGTGTTCTAGATAAGAAAGTATGTTGTTCTCTTTTCATGGTGATCTAGAAAATCGTCATATATATATTTTATTGGAAAGACTCTATTCTGGTGGACATGTTGGCCGGGTCTGACCAGCCTCTCTCAATAACGGTGGACTTGGGACATTGTATATGAATCTTCTCCTTTTTCTATGTTGAATGCAAGGTGCGACCTCGTGAGCAGTTATGGTTGGATCATAGTTCCTTCAATACTGAGGATGAACCCTAGCTCGTTGGGGGTGATTTTAATTGCATCTTGGACCCGTCAGAAATGAAGGGGGGGGGGGAGTTCCCTCTCTCAGAGAGATAGGGCCCTCTTCTCATCATTTATGGCCAAGTAGGGGATTCATGATTTGGGTTTTTTCTAGCAACATCTTCACGTGGTGAAACAATGAGAGAGGAGTTCCTAGGACATGGTGCAGATTAGACAACTGGTTTGTGAACCTTCTTGATATTTTCGTCTTCCCCAACTCAGAGGTCATCCAATTGACCCGCACCTTGTCAGATCATTCCTCCCTTCTTGTCCACCTTATGTCAGCTTCTCCCCGAGGGAGAGTATTCTTTTTTAGCAAAATTTGGACAGCTCTCCCCAACCTTCTTGTGATGGTCCTTTCCTCTTGGGTGGAACCCTGTTGGGGGGGCCTTTACCAACCTCCATAAAAAGATTCGGTGCCTAATGTCTGCTCTCAGAGGCTATTCAGACTCCCTCCCTACTGTGCAACCTATTTTGGAGGCCTTGAAAATGGAGATCAAGAGGGATGAGGCCAGCCTCGAAGTCCTTTGGGATGAGGAAATGTTTTCCTCTCTCAGACCCAAGAAGCAACAATTTAGTGAGGGTTTTCAAGAGCAGGAAATATGCCTTCTTGAGAACTCCTGGGCAACCTGGATCAAGGAAGGTGACCACAACTCGACTTATTTTCTTGCTTGAAATAGGTATAATTTGCGGCGGAAGACTCCGAATATCCAGTGTGACGACATGTCCATTACTAGAAACTTGGATGACATTAGTGGCATGGTTGGCTCTTATTTTACCTCTATCCTGTATAACAATTATCACCAATGGTAGAATGGGTATCCCCATGATCAAACTGATCTCTTCAACTTAATCCCAAGGGTTGTCTCTTCTCACACCAATGAGGCCATTGGAAATGTAACAGAGGAGAAGGAGGTCTGGGACTCAGTTACCTCTCTGAATCCGGAGAGTGCCGTGGAACTGATCGGTTTCTGGGCACCTATTTTGATAGTGCTTGGTGTATCATTAAGGAAGAGCTTGTCAGTTCCTTTTGGGACATCCTATATTGAGGTGTGATGTTGTGGGATGCTGTTGCTACTACCCTGGTTCTTATTCCCAATGTTTGTGACCCCATTACTATAGAGCAGTATCGGCCTATCAGCATGTGAAACTTCACGTACAAGGTGTTGGCGAACGTCATCAACATAAGACTTTCCCAGTATATCCACAGGTGGGTTTCAAAGGAACAACATGCTTTATACAGGGGAGTTCTATCGAGAGGTATATAGTAATTCCATAGGAGATGATTGGGGAGATCAACAGGAAGGTCTAAGGGTCCAACATCGCAATCAAGGTTGACATGGAAAAGGCCTACGACTGATTGGAGTGGGTGTTCATGATCCATGATATGAGAAGCATGGGGTTTAATGAATGTGTTATTGACCTCATGTTCTGCTGGTATAGCTCATCGTGGCTTCACATGGTCTTTATGGGTAGGCAATGTGGCTTCTTGAAGACAGTTAGAGGACTCGGGCCTGGCGACCCTCTTTCTCCCATTATCTTCATTCTGGTGCAAAACATCCTGAGCAAGTTTGTGTCCTCCTCTATCCAAATTGGTCATATCCTTCCTTATAACTGTGGGGCTCGTGTCCCGAGAGTGTCTCAACTTCTCATTGCGGATGACATGGTCTTCTCCATTAATGGGGGCAGCGCCTCCATCAGGGGCTTTATCAGTATCATGGATGAATATGCTTTCTGGAGTGTTCAAATGATGAATAGGGATAAAATTGGGGTTTACTTTCACTTTTATTGCCCAACCAGGAGAAAGGACAACATTGTCTCCACCCTAGCTATTCAGAGTAAAAAATCTCTATGCTCTACCTCGAAGCTCCCATTTTGAGGGGCATGATTTGGGCTTGGTTTTTTTAGGGTTTGGTCGGCAGAATTACCAACCGCATTCTCAACTAGAAGAACATGTTCCTGTCCTTTGGAGGAAGGATCACCCTCGTCAATTATGTCCTTCCTTTGATCCATATGCAAGTTCTCTCCACCCTCAAGGCCCATAAGTCTACCATTATCCAGATTCAGAAGATCATGAATGGATTTATTTGGGATAGCCAAGGGGAGGGGAGATGCCAGTGGTCCTCGTGGAATAAGCTTTCCAGGCCAGTGGAGTTAAGAAGCATTAGGGTCAGGGACGTGGGTCAGGCCAGGAATTTCCTCCAGGGCAGGCTCACATGGGATGTTATTGTGGGACGCTCTTTGTGAGGTCAACTGATTCGAGGGAAGTATGACTATGGACTCCACGAGAATGGTAAATCACCTTCAAGACTCTGGATATCTCTTCGGACTCACCTCCCCATGATTTTATGTCACTCTCAGTGGGTCCTAGGTTGGGAGGATCTGAACTTCTAGAAGTGTGATTGGGGGGGGGGGGGGCTGTTGGACTTCCCTTGGTGCCCTGCACAAAACATTTACATCTTGGAATCCATTTCTCACCCTTCCTTCATCCAGGCAGTTCTATATCCCTCTCAAAAGGCCTTCTTTGATAGCATTTTCTTGGATGGCTCCCTAGATATTTCCATATTCACTATTTTTCCCCTCGGGATGTTCTCAGCTAATAGATATCCCCATTATACGTCTACCCAGTCTCTGGGAGACCATTGGTGGAGGCGTCTATAGTGAAAATCCACCCCCAATTAAATTCCCCTTCCTTCATTAGAGAATCAAAAATTAGGATCTCCCTTCGGACCTAGTGATTAAAAGGAAGGGGTACAGTTTATCTCCAAATGCGCTTGCTATTTGATTCCCTCCAAGGAATCCACGTTGCACCTATTCATCCAAAGTGAGTGGGCTGTGTGGATCTAGATCAAGATTGGGGAGTTCTCTCTTCCCCCTAGTGACATGGCTTCCCCAGAGGATTTCTTTGTGAGATGGTTTAGCAGCTTCCTGGATAACAGCCACAAGGTTGTGGTGAGGGAAACCCTTCTGCAGGCGGGCTGTTTGGTGCATTTGGAAGGTGCGTAACCTGGCGTTCCATGGGACTCGATGCTCTGCTCTGGCATTGTTGGTTTGAGCCATGTGCCTCTCCTCAGAGCTGATTGGACTCCTCTCCCATAATGATGTAGTGCCTTCTCTCTGCCTCTTCTCTTCCAGGTCTACTTCTCTGGACCGTAACAGCCTCAGGCAGTAGGGATGATGGGTCCGCTTGATGCCCCCCATTTCAGGCCTGAATCTCAATGTTGATGGAGCCTTTGGATATAGCACCATGCGTGGTGGCAGTGTGGTCCGAGATGTAGTGGGCTCGGTTATTTTCACCTTAAGCGCCTTCTTTGGACCTGTGAACACCCTTAAGGCAGACGCATCGGCGCTGCTCAGTGGCCTCTCTCTTTTCCGATCCAAGAAACCTTCCCCTGTCCACTATTGAAATGGACTCCAGTATTGTGTGGAGCTCTCTCATCGAAACCGCCTCCTCCCCATAGAATATAACTTATCTGATCCGGAAGTGCATGGCTCTCCTCTCCGGCGACATGGTGGTTCTCCATACGTGGCATGAGGGCAACCGGGTGGATGACTTCTTGAAACCCTTTTCCACCTCAGAGTGCCCCCTTGTGGAGTTTTTCTCCCTTGTTTCCCTTCCCACATGTGGGGTGACCCATGTTATCAGTGATGCTCTCGACCTCCATTTCATTAGGCTGCCTTGATTTGTACAAATGTTGTTTCCATTTTTGAAATAAAATTAAATTTTTTTTGTGGAATAAAGATTATAGAAATAAGATATGTACAATGTTTTATTTATATTATGTTTATCTAATAATAAATATCAAATTATTTCATTAAATAAATTTATTTATATATTATAGATGTGATATAGACATGAAAAACGAATCAAATCACTTCGTGAAGGTGGTAATCTACACCTACGTAGAAAAATGTAAGGATTTTTAAATTAATGGAATAGTAAAAATGATAATTTAATAAGTTTTAAAACATTACTATCATATATAGTCATTAAATATATCATTTATATACATATATGTGATGTAGTGTTGGAAAGAAAATTATGTCCTTCTATGAGGTTGTAATCCACCACAGTGATGAACGATAGTTTCCATTCCCATTTTTCAGAATAGAGGGTGAATGTACATTATGAAATTAAAATAATATAATATCATTACATGTAATATACTAGTATTATTATTTAAATGTTTTTTAATATTATTTTATGATGGTAGAAAAAGAATTATATTAAATGGTTTTTGTGAAATACTATACATATTCTTTATACACCTTTTGTATTTTAAAAAAATCAACCCTATAAGGATGGTATTATAAACAACCCAATACATATAGAACATGTTGGTGGCTAGGAATGAGTTTTCATATTTATTGGATCAAATAAATGGATTTTTACATGAGAGTGATAAGTTAGAGGATGTGAAATTCTTCATGTGAGGGGATGGAAACTATTAGAATTACATAAAACACTACATTAATATAAAATAAATTTTCATGAAAAAAGTCCCCAAACTAATATAAATCACATATATTATGATTAAATTAATAAATAATATATTACCCTAAAAGTTTGGCAATACTATAATACTTTTTAAATCTTATATTTTTGTTTTAAAATATATTAACTGTTTATTATAATTATAGTGATAACGATGATTTTACAATTTATGTGTAAATATAGAAATAATAAAAGAAAATTAGAACATAAATGGACCATAGTTGATATTTTTAAACAAATATCAATAAATTTTTTAAATAATTTTTTAGGAATTTTAAATAATTTATTAAAATATTTTCTTATAAAATAAAATTAATGAAAATTTTAGAACGATTCATTTTATTTTTTTGTGAAAACAAAATTACTAAATCAAAATTAGTATATAATACATTCTCACCAACATAAAAAAATTCTATAAAATTTTTGGGACATAATAATCAATAATATTATGTTATTATAAAAGTTTATAGTATCTCTTATTTTATTTCTCGGTTAATATCATAAATGGTGTGTTGGTGTTGTAGAAGCATTTATAGTAATATTTTTATTACTAAAATTTATAAATAAATTACTATAATAAAAAACTCATAGATATTTAAAATAACCTTGTTTTGAACTAGTGAAATAATATTTTTATCCCTGTGTAGAAAATATTGATATAATAAAATAAATAATGACATTATGACTATTATTTTCATAAAATAATATATGTGTCGAAATAAAAGAAATATGGCACCAGATTTTTTTATTTGAGAGGCTCAAATGAAAATTTATAAAATAAACTCATCCAATTAGATAAGGGAGTATATTATGGGAAATTTTTACATATTATCATGTAATAATTAACCTTAATTATCTGTTTTACCCTTATTGAGGGGATAACTATTCACTATGGTTACTACTCAAAATGGAAAAAAGCGGCCAGTTTTCGAAATTAAATAATAAAATTGATTCTAATGAACAAAATAGGATTTTTATAAATAATATAGATATTTTTTTCTATGAACTTAATTTTAAAAAAAAATAATTATTTTTTATTCTTGAAATAGAAATAAAATCTTCAGTAAAAATCGGTGATCCCCACTATTCACTAGAAAATAAATATTTTTAGAGAATCCTTATAATTTCACAAATTATTAATTTTGAAAGGATGACAGAAAAAATGATAAAATATTTAAAAAATAGCAAAAATTTATTGAACTTAATTATATTATTTTATAAAAAATACTAATAAACAATTTTTAAAGAAATCATATTTTTGATGAATTAAATAACCACTAAAAATGGAGTACTTATTTCTTAATAATTTATAACAAAATTTAATTTAATGGTAACATTATATAAATTTCATAATTTGGTTAATAATATTAATAAATGCAATATAATGTAGATGTTTTAATAATCATATTTAAATAATAATATTTTATTTTTCATTTAAGATCATCGTTGCAAGTCCTATATGCTATCAAACTAAATATTAAATATCATTCATATATACTATCATAGTGATATAATATGTAACACATATTTATATGGGATGTTATTATAATAAAATAATTATTACTATTGGAATTAGTATCTTGAGAACATCTTATGATCAATCTCTATGAGGCTCAGAGGAAAAGGTATTATCCAAATCAAAATATAATAATTTTTCAAAATATATATTCATGCATATTTTAGTTTTAGATTAAATATATATATAAATAGATGAATAATAATTAATAAAAAAAGTTTAATACCTATATGGTTGATATTATAATGTTCTATAATGTTTGTTCCCCATAATAATCAACATTGGATTCTAATAACGTAATAGAGTAGAAAGTACCCATGTTTAAACAAATTATTGTTTAATGAAGAAGTGAAATATTTCATGGTAATTAGTACTATTGTAAATTATTTCTATACATTTCTTTATAAAATTGTAAAAATGTGTCAAATTATATAACAATGTATAATCTCACATGTGTCTGGTGTAATTTTTTAATATTCGAATATTTGTGTGGAATAATATATTACGATGAACTCATTAAATAATGTGGATAAATTATCCCTGGGAAATAAAAATTATAATAAATATGCCTATAAAAATCCCATATGTCCAAGGAAGAATCCTTAACCATGTTTAATAATAATTTTTGTTTTTTTTGAAGAGGTCAGACAATGGATAATTGAAAAAAAATCATTGGAAATAAATGTATATTGGGGAATGAATCGATGGAAAATACAATCATTATAATATAAAAATAAAATAATAGATTTAGTTGAATTGCATTCAATGGATCTATGTGGCAAACCATAAAAGGCTGTTCTTATTTCCAATGAATGATAGGTCATTTTCCCATCAAATTTAGTAAAATATTATTAACATTATTGAGGGAATAAAATTATTAATGTGAATTTTTTCCACTGAAATAATTTGAGAATATAGTTAAAGAAACCATAAATCCAATATAAAATACAATCTTAAAAAATTTTATAATATTTTAGAGAATACCAGTTGGGATTAGAGATCAAAATGAAGAAGTTACTTGGTTCAAAATTACATATCATTCTAAGCTTCCTGAATTATTGGAAAAGGAGTTCCATGTTATTTTATAATATTTTATTTTATATTTTTTTGAACTGTATATATTGGTAATTGAATCTAAATATAATATTTATACTAATTACTAGGGAATTTATATAATCTATGAAAAGTTGGAAAATAATATTAAAATGTTCATCTTATAATTGATTCTACATTAAGTACCATATTGTTCTCTTTATAATGTTTATTTCTCTTGATGAATAAAAATGGTGAGTTTACATGAGTGGGAGGAAAATATATAACAAAATATAAAAATGTCATATAACATGTCCATTCCATGAAAATATATAATTTCTAGAAATTAGTTGAAGAAATTAATTTAAGATGTATGTTTTATTAATCATTGATCACTATTTATAATATAATAATTTCATGTTTTATGGTGTATAATATATTTTTTATTTAATTAAAATAAATGAAAAGTATTTGAAGAGTCACATGATATATTTATGATTTTTTAACAAATAAATTATTTTATAATGTTCTTAATTTTTGTGTTTTAATGTGTGATGTTATTTAATGAGCTATAATTATTAATTGTTTCTAATTGCCTTATATGAAAATAGTTATAAAAGTCCCTCATAATTATTGTTAACAATGAGTATCAAGTTATATAATATTCAGTGTGTAATAGGTTGCCTTTTTAAAAAAATCATTCCCATTTTTAATATACATTGGGAATTTCTCCTCATGAATTAGATTTATATGTTTAACTCCCCAACCACATAAGTGTAGAGTAGGTGTATTATTATATTACATTGGAATTAATAAAAGGAAACAAATCCCAAAAGATGTTCTGTTTTTCCATCATGGAAATTCAAATTACATACAAAATACCCTAAATACATTGGGAAAATAGGATAATCATGGATACATAATAAACTGAAATAAAATCCATCCATAATGCTTATTCAAAGTTCTTTTCTTTGTAACTTGGGGAAAGAAACATATTAATTGTGATATCAAAGTCTTAGTAAGGATAATTATAATGGAAGAAATAATGAATCAATATATAATTAATGTGAAATAAATGATAACATATTCCATAAATAACAATTGACAGTGCACAGTCTATATAGATATGTAAGAAACTTAAAACACATTCCATTTAAAGAATAAACTAAAAATAATATAAATCAACAGATATACTAACACAAAATATCATGAATAATGAAGACTGAGAAAAAAGAAAGGAAATTATTAATTATTGGACACCATGTTTCCTAGGTATATTTAACCAGTACCATAAATACCATTCACAAGATGGTTTATCTATCATTTAAAAACCCATTTATTTTAGCCATTAATTTCATCTATTGAGACTACTGATACATCAAGGGCCTTTCATTAACTAGTCCCCAACCAGTGCTTAACATTTCCAAAAAATTAAACATTTATCCAATAAATATTTTTCCTAATAAAATCTCTATATTCATTAAATAATATGTATTTATCAATAATACCTAATTGCAGTTGAAATAAAAACAAGGGTGGTTGACAAGAAAACATTCTTAGGAAACAATATTAATTAAATATCTCAATGTTCCTCATACCACATTGAAAAATTTAAATCTTAATTAATAGTTAATTAAATGAAACATATAATGTAATTAGAATAATTTAATTCATGATATGTCTTATCAAGAGAGGTATAAACATGAAATAAAATTGAATTTGTGCATAAATAAAAACAAGTCTCAATGAAAAGTAAATTATGTTGAAATCATTTACCCAATCATTATTTTTTATTGTATGATCTTTTAACTAATGTAAAGTGGATTAAAACATGTTAATAAAAATTAATAGAACAAATATAATGTTTATAATACATCATATTAACTTTTTAAAATATTTTATTACATGTTTGTTACCACTCTTCCATTATTTTAACTATTTTTGGTGTTAATTGCATAGTTTTCTGAAGTGAATTTTGACTTGTTATATGTTATTTTAATAATATATATCATTTTTTCATTGTATCAATAATGTAATACATAATAAAATTATCTTATATATTCATTACATATGTATTTATAATAGTCTCTAATATCTGGATATTAGAAATGAAGTGCACTGTTCATAGAGACGGTAGGACGTACGTACACATGAGCATTACATTCATTTCATTACTGTGGTAAAAGATTTAAAACATAATGATACATATGTTATTTATAATTCCAATATCATGTATATTTTAATTATGTTACATTTTTTTATTAAAACAATCCATTATATGATCAATGTTTGGAATCAAGGAGCCATCTCGCTTTGAGGGGGCGGTCATCCATACTTCATCACTCGCAATTATCATATTCACGCAACTTGGAAATCATAATGGTATGTTATAAATAACAAAAAATATTAATAAACAATTATAAATAACATATATATCATATATATATATATATATTCTGTAATAATTTTCCCTATTATAGGTAGTATGGTTAAATTTAACAATCATCATTTCATGAGGCATAAGTTCACCTTACACAGAAATGGTATGGTCATTACCCATTAAATAAAGGTGTCTGTAAATTTAGATCAAATCATTATTATAAAAGAATAATATTACATTTTTGAAACCTTTTTTGTAATCATATAATAAGAATAATGTAGGGAGTGTAGAATGGAAATGAAAAAAAAAATTAACTCGAAAATGTGTTACCCCTTAATCGGGTAACATCGTTTGGTTTATAGCAAAAGGCAACCTTGGTAAGATTTATTCCCTATGATAGGATTCATGTTATAGTGTAGAATTGTTGGGAAGATCTTTGGGAATATAATTTCTCATGTTATGTGGTTTTACATGCCTGAGTAATGAGAAGAGGTGGTGGCTGTTAATAGTTGAGGAGTGTCACTTTTGTAAATTTTTAAAGAGATAATTCTACCAAGATTTCTCATGGTTCAAGAAGAACTAATAATGTAAAATAGTAAATTAAATTTGTTATATTTTATATACATGTCCATACAATGGATTTTACAAAACATTATAAGTCTACCAAGGCATAAAAATATGGTTTACTCTCTTATTGTTCTTAATTTATCCTTAATCATTGTAATTATTTTTCATTACCATCACTATTATTGTTGGTCAATAACTATAGTGAACTTAAATATATTATAAATTATCATTATTAAATAAAATGGAATCCATTTTTATAATATCCAATCACATATGTGGTGAAAAATAAATTAAAATTCATCTTGTATGCAGAACAACAATGAACGTTTTAATGGTAAAACATCTTAAAATTGGATTTGTTTTTACAGACGATTTCATTGTGAAATTGATTATAATGAGATTGATTTTATTTATGGAAATTAATATTATCTATTTTAGATTTTAAAAGAAAAGATATTATAATTTATCATAATAATTAAATAATATGAAAAAGAAGTATCGAAACAGAAATCTAGAATTTGATGTTATCCATTAAAAATTTAATCTTAATATAAAATTACTAAAACATAATCCTAAGCTAAAATTTATTTATTTTCTAATAAAAATTAAATTTATATTTAAATATTGAATTTATAAAAGGGTCCAATATAATATTTAAATGGGTTTATCTATCAAAAGGTGGCTAAACTACATATATAAAAATATAGTATTTTATGTGTAATATTGGGTTTGTTATAATATTGTGCTGAGTGTGAAAATATATTATTGATCATATAATATATATATATACTATATAAACCATCTTAATGTGTTATACATTAATTTATTATGAAAATTTTGACTAAATAATTTTTTTTTATATAAGGTGTTGTTTGTATTGCAAAGATATCAACAAAATATAAAGGTAAATATGGTAATGTTTTAGGGTGTCACATTTTTCCTTCCTTAAAATATTTATTCCTGAAATGTTAGAGTTATTATGATTAAACTTTTATGGGTGGTTTTCCTTCGTAGAATCCTCTGGTTACCATGATACCTCTTCCATTTTTTTTCTCTAAATAACTTTTACCAGACGAGTTTTATGATTTCTCAAAACATGATATCTATTATTAAGAATATGGATAGTTTCCTCACAATAATAAAGGTCAATATACAACTATATTTCATCATATGTGACAACATGTGTTGGATTAGGCATGTACTTCCTTCACGGGGGCATATGGAACACAGCGTGAGCTATTAAGATCTTGGTGGCAATGATAATAGATATAAAACAAGTCCAACTATTTAAATAATCTCAAAACGTCCAATATACCTCCTACTATGTTTTCCTTACTAAACTTGATAACACACATCCAAGAAGTTTCCTTCTGGAAAACATGATCTCCCATTTGGAATTCCAAATCCTTTATCTAATTATTGTCATAATTGTTTTCCTATATTGAGATATTTTGATACGCACTAGAGTGGCCTTCACATTCTTCATCATTTCTACAAAAAAGTTCTAGACCTATTTGTTTCCATTCACCAACTTTGTCCCAACATGTTTGAGTATTAACTTATTTCTATATAATTCATTATGATGTTCTGTTTTAATTATTGAATGGAAACTATTATTATAGGAAAACTTGACCAAAGGTAAGTATAGATCCCACAGAACATGAAAATTGAGTGAAAATGATCTCAACATGTATTCCATTGTTTAAATTTTTGTTTTAGACTATCCATCAGTTTGCGGAAGGTTGGTGAGTATCAAGTGAAGTTTAGCGTCAATAGATTTTTCTAATCTTCCATAACATTGATGTAATGATGGTGTCTCAATCATAAATTATGCATATAGGTCCACCATGACATCTTAAAACATAATTAATGAAGACCCTTGAGTGGTTCTCAAGATGTTGATCTTCACTTATTGCAAGGAAATCAGAATATTTGGTTATGCCATAAAAAATATCCCATATTTCATCATCTTTTATAGGAATATTTGGAATTACATTAACAAATTGCATGGTAATTTCATCCCATTTACACCTAGGGATAGTAATAGGTTGTAAAACTCTATTAGAATTATACCTTACATTTTTGCAAGTTTAAAAACCCAACACCAAGACTCATAATCCACAATTTCATTTATCGTTTTTCCCACAAATATTTTTCCCTCAATTCTCTATACATATTTCATCTCCCAGGGAGTATAGAAAAATAAATTCTATGAGAATCATCCAAAAATTCCATTTTTAGATCATATAATGAGGAAACACATAGCCTCTTTCCATATTTTAAACAAAATCTTCACAAAAAAGTCTCGTAATTTTCCATCATTCACACCTTTAATTTTCTTAAAAAATTCCCATTTCAATTTATAATTCTTTATCATTTGATTTAATGATGTTTTTCTAGTAATTTGAGAAATTTTTGAATATCTCACTATTCATTGAAATTCCCATATCCAACTTGACGTGATGGATGAACATGGGATCCATCTCAATCCTCATTTGAGTTAGAAATCCATGATAATTCCAACTTAATACATCTTCCATCTTATTTTCTATCACTAGGTGGTAGTGTAATGAGAAATAATAATCCTTGATTACTTTGAGCCATCACCTTTGTTCATGTTGAGCTCTTTCTTTGAGAAGATGTGTTTCAAAATTTTATGATCCATGTATATCTCACATATTTATTCATAGAGGTAATGTCTCTATATTTTCAAAGTGATGATTATAGCTACTGACTCCAGATCATGGGTTGGGTAGTTCAATTTTTGATTTAGTAATTTTCTTGATTCATATGAAATAAAATTTTCATTTTTCATTACGATACAACAGAATCCCTTCATTGATGCAAGACTATATATAAAAAACTATCACTAACAGATGGTAGAGTCAAATTTGGAGAGTTAACCAATATTCTCATTATATAATAAATGAATTATTCAAATTACATCATCTGGACTTACATTACATCTTTATGTGTAGGCTTGGTTTAGGGTTTAGATGATCAGAAAAAATTATAACTAAATCTCTAATAATAACATTCAAAACCAATGAATCTTTGTATTTGGATTATGTTTTTTGGTGTATTCCATTCTCTAACTATCTTTTTATATTCAGAATCAACCAATTTTCTATCTTTGGAGAAAATATGACCATGAAAAGAGACTTCATGAAGCTATAAATGACATTTAGTAAATTTCACAAAAGAACAATTCTCTTCTAAGTGTCTTAATTATGATCCTCATGTGATCCTCATGATCCTCATATGTTTTAGAATAAACCATTATATCGGGAAATAAGTCCATAAAACAATTTTCATAATATTCCTTGAATTATCAATTCATTATTTCCCTAAACAAAGAGTGTGAATTAGTCAATCCAAATGTAATTACTGTAATATCTTAATAGTCATTCCTCTTCCAAAGATTTCTCTAGGGAATTCCCACTATCTTTACTCACAATTTGTGATACCCGGAATAAAGATAAATCTTTCAAAAATATTTGGCTCTATAAAGTTTATCAAACAAGTCATCAATGTGAGGTAGAGGGAACTTGTGCATTATTGTAGTGGAATTTATTTCCCTATAATAAATTCACAACCTCATATATCTATCATTATTTTTTGAAATAGTTGATAGGGTCTCTCTTATGTGAAACACAAGGGTGAAGATATCATTTTTTACCCAAATCCTCTAGTTGTTTCATTGACTCTACCAATTCCACAATGGGTATTCTATAGGGATTCTATGATATTGGACTTGTATCAGGGATTAAATATATATATATATATATAATTCAACTTCAAATTCTGGGGGATGTCCAGGTAAATCCTCAGGAAATATATCAAAGAATTCTTTAAAATAGGTACATCATCAATATCGAGATTACTTCCTTCATAACTAGACATTGTTTTTATTCCTCTCAATGAACATCATTCTATAGATCTATAGAGGATAGATCCTAATATGAATTAGATGAAGAAGAATCTTCTATAAAGATGAGTGATTTAAAATTTTACACACAAAATATAAGATCATCTCTCATATAATAAATTTGTGAATCATATTTTGAGAGATACTCTAGACAGATAATAATATAAATGTAAACCATAGGTATGATTATATGGTCAAACATAAGGAATCATTATGTTTCATAATTGGGACTAAATGACACATTTTGTTAATAATGATACATACCTTGTGTGTTTATACAAAGAACTCTCTTATTAAATCAAAAGGGAAATGTTTAATTTTATTGAAAAAATGGGTAGATATAAAAGTGTGTGATGATCCAGAGTCAAACAATGCATTGTAAAAATATGAATATAGGTTTAATATACATAACATGATGTAATTTGGTACTTATACCTCCAATGTAGTGATCACATATTCTTTTTTATGATCCTTGGGCCTCTTAAGTGGGACATTCCCCTAACGCTTGGGCAAATAACTTACTTAAGGCCCCATGTATTCAAAATAATATAATTAAACATCATTTATCATATTCGTCCCCATGAATTATCTATCATGGTGACCCATATATATGCATTTATAGATATCTTTCATTTGTGTTAGGTATTTCAATGTGATTATATTTAGACAGTCATCAGAAGTTGGAAATTTCTCAATATTATTCTTCATTGATTTATTCTCATTCCCATGATTCGTGTATAGCCTCTTATTTTTTTCGACATGTTTTTTATATTATGATTCTAGAAAATTTCTTCTCTATATTGATGGAACATTAAACTATCACTTCATATGATGAAAAAATAGGAGAAACCAGTGCCCTCGAGAGATGTTCCTTTAGACCTTCAAAGATGTGGTCAATATTACACATTGTACTACATTTATAATCTATAACATACCTAGCTAACCATACAAAGGAATCCTTATAATCCAAAATACCCAATTCATCATTTATCTTTAATATAAATAACTTCTTCTTCATAAAAATTTTTGGATAAAGAGGGAAGTGTTTATAATAAATGTCTCCTAAATAGATTTCTATTCATGTAGTTCAGTTCCTTTTTTATTCCATATTATTCTGGATTAGAGACCACCACTGATAAGTATCACCATAGTTAAATTTGACCATAAGTGTAACTTTTCCCATTTCACTGCATTCCAAGGACGTAAATATCTTTTCAATAGACATAATACATTTCTCTGCAACAGTTTGATTAGTAGTCCAACTAAATAATGGGGCTCTTTTTGCATAAAGATATCCATTATTAGTAATTATCTTCATAGAATACGTTGGTCTATTCGGGAAAGGTTATTTTTCATAACCTTATTATGTTTCCCAAATATTTCCATGATTTTAGCCTTTCTAATACGAACTCTATTGGTTTCCTAAATTGGAGAATATCTATATTTTCCATGAGTATTAATACCATTCTCCCTTCAATGCACCAATTCCAAAAAAGGAATATACTGGATTAGGTTGTAAAACAATGAATTTATAATAGGGTATATCAATTGATCTAAATTTATCTTAAATTATATCTTTATTACATTAAAGGAACGTTTACATCTAAATCCTTCAAAATGATAGGTAAAGATAATGTGAATTGTCAGAGGCATATCCCTCAGCACTGTCAAACCAGGTGCATAGCAAGACCCATTATCAAGTACTATATTACCCCGAGTCTGACCCAGAACTCCTTCTCAGAGTTTTTACACCTAGGTATATATGTTCTAGAACAAGGTCTACATGTAGTATCTTGGCACAATAGAATTACTAGGAATACCCAGATATTATGTACGTTATAAAAATTCATGGATGTTCTTATATACTATTCTTCAATTTATATCATTGGGTTATTCCCTCTAATTAATTTTTTCTAAATCAAGTTTCCAATGTTTCTGTTAAACCATGTTTTATACCAATTGCAATGCACCGAACCCAGAAGCCTGAAGATGGTGCATTATTACATTACATTGGAATTATTACAAAGAAACGAATCCTAAAGGTTCGTTAAATTTAGTAATCATGAAATTCCAGAATATGTACATAATACACCTAATACATTGTTAAAATAGAATAAATCATGTTACACAATAATATAAAATCAAATCCACTCATGAATTCTTATTCAATGATCTCTTCTTCATAACCAGGGGAATCAAACAAAATAAGGGTGAGCTCAAATGCTTAGTAAGGGAATGTTCAACAAAATAAATAGTGAAACGTTCTACATGGAATAATAAATAACTAAGAACACATTCCATAAATAAAATTATATAAGGAAAAATATATATTTTAGTGAAAAAAACTGAAAAAACATTCCATTAATAAATTAACTGATCATAAAATAAATCCATAGAAATGATGACACAAAATCACATGGATAAATATAACTGATTCTACATGGGAGAAATTCCAAATTATTAGAAGCCATGTTTAATAGGTATATGTTACCAATATTGACAAGAACATTAACAAGACATTTTAGATACTGGTTAAAACCCAATCTATTTTTTCTAACTATTATTTCTCATGAGACTACTGATGCATCAAGGAGATTTCATTAAATGGTCAATAACCTATGTCTTACCAATCCTATAAATTATTCATGTATTAACTTTTTTATTATTATCAAATGTCTATATTTATTAAATAATATTTATTTATAAATTATAACTCAAATGAGGTTAAATAAAAAAAATTTGTTGACTTTAAAACATTATTGGTGGGAAAGAATATTTAAATATACCAATGTATCCCATACCAAATACAAACACATAAATAATAATTCATAGTTAATGAAAGAAATATTAAAATGTTATGAGAATAATCAAATTCAAGATATAACTGATTAATTCAGGAATAAAAACCAAATAAAATTGAATTGCAGATAAAATAATAATTAGTCTCAATGAAAAGTGAATTTGGAAGAAAACCCTTAACTTAAGCTTCCTTTTTGTTTTGTTGTCTTTAAACTCATGTATATTGGTTTATAATATGTTACTAACTAATAAAATAATGATATTAATGTCTAAAATTACATAAATTACCTTCTTACAAATATTTTATTACCCATTTGTTAACACACATTCATTATATTAATTATTTCATGTGTTAATTGTCTAGTTTTCTCAAGTATGTTTGGATTGTTATTTGTTGTCATTTTTAAATATAAAATAGATTAATAATCTCCATAATTTAAATAGTGACTAAATTATCTTATACATTCTGTACATATGTATTCAGAATAGTCAATTATATTTGGATAATAGAAATGAACTGCACCATTCATGGAGAAGGCAACACATACGTACACATGAACGATACATTCATTTAATTATTTAATTATTAGAATTAAAAATACATGATACATATTTGTATTTTAATTTAATTATCATATATATGTAATAGATGTTACATAGGTTTATTAAAACTATCCTCTATATGGTCCATGTATGGCACTAATGAGTCATTTCACTTTGAGGGGGCGACAGTCCACAATTCCTCAAACGAAATTATATTATTTACACAACTTGGAAAGAATAAAAAAACATTCTAAATAGAAAATTAAGAAGAATAGAAATTTATAAATACTATATAATTAATATATTAATAAAATTTCCATTATAATTTCCACAATGAGAGTTGGTAGGGGAAAATTGAACATCTATCATTTTGTGAGGCATTAGATCGCCATACATAGAAACAATATGGTTGTTACCCATTATATGGAGGTGTGTGTATGTATAGGTAGAAACATAGTATAAAATATACATGTAAATTTGGGATACTGATCTTGTTATATACCCATATAATAATGAGAGTATAGAGAGTGGATAATATAAACGAAACAAAAAATCCTTAGATAACGTGTTACCTCTAAATCGGGTATCTTATTTTGGTTTTTACAAAAAGGATTCTATGGGATGATTTCTTCCATAATAAATGGTTAAAGGAAAAGGGTAGGATTTTTGGGAAGCTATTTGGGAACATATGGACTGAACATAATTTGATTGATAAGTGTCAGGAATTTGTCGAGTTGGTGGCCATTTACAGAGGAGGTGGAGTGGCACCCCTAAAATTATTTGATGATAGAAATACACCAATTTTTTTCATGTTAAAAGTGGACTAAATATTATTCCATAGTTAGGATAATTTATTATAAGGTCTAAATATGTCCATAAATGTATTTTGGACAAGTAAATATGTCTAATTATGGCTTAAATATTTGATTTAGCCTCGTATTATGCTTAATTTAAGCTTAATCATTTTAATTAATTTTAATTACATTCACAAATATTTTCAGTCAAAAACTAATATGACCTTATTATAAATTGTAAATTATTATTATTCGAAATATGGAATCCAAATTTCCAAAATCCAATCACAGAAACTGAAAAAATTAAATTATAATCCATACCACCTATGGAATAACAATGTTGGTTTTTAAAGTAAATAGTTCTAAAAGATGGATATGTTTTTATACTCAATATTATAGTGGAATTGATTCGAGTAAACTAAATTGGATTGATGGAAAAATATATTATCAAATTAAACTTTAATAACAATATAGTACAAAACATATTCATATAATTATGTGAGATGAAAAAGAAGTTTCAAACTAGAATTCAGTAATTTTAGTTATTCGTTAAAAAGAAAATAACTATAGAAAATTACAAAAAAATCATACTAAGATAAATTTTATGTTTTTATTATAAATAATTAATTTAATTTTACATATTAATTTTCTAAAATGGTTTAATATTGGATTTAAAGAGGGTTTAAAATCAATAGAAAATGAAACAACATATATAAAAATACAATATTTTAGGTGTAATATTATGTTTGATATTATCTAATGTTGTGTATAAAAATATTTTTTTTTGAATATATAATATATATATTTACTAAATAATGTCTTTAAAAGTATTATAATTTAATTTAGTGTGAAAAACATGACAATATAATGCTTTTTTAGGAAAGTTGTTGTGTGTATTGAAAATATATAATCAAAATCAAATGGTAAATAGGGTAATGTATTGAGGTGTCGCGTATTCTTGAGATAATTATTCATTATAATAAATATAGAACATCAGATCTCATATTTTTTCATTTTTCCCAAATATGTGGGGGAGAGAATAAATGGAATATGTAAATGATAAATGCAAAGTGATGAAATGAAAAAATTTATTGACATGAATTTTCAAACATTGTGTATTGAAAATAGTTTCAATATTAGTTAATGTTGAACACACATGTTTATATAATTTATTTGTTATTAATGATTTTAAATGAGAATTAAGCTTCTTTGATGACACCAATATTTAATGACGAATTTTTTTTGTTGAATTTCTTTACAGCTAAAATGTTTTTTGGGGACACATTGAATGTAAAACCTGACAACTTTTAGAGTACTAAATTTTTGGGGAAATATTATTTTTGTCATCAATGTTGTTTTCATTTCGAAATTTGCTATTTTAATTGCAATTAAGAAAAATTTAAAATATAAATATTATTTTTTGTGACACAGATAAGGCCCAAATGGTATTTAATCTTACTATATTAGTTGATGCTAATGGCCTAGGACTCCTTATTTTTTAATTTTTAATTCATATAGTTATTCACGATGAAACCTAATATATACCATAGTGACAAGGATTTGTGGATCCATATATTAAATTCCCAGAATCATAACAGTGTGTTGACTATCGGATTTAAAAAGAAATATTTTTTGACATTTTTAAAAGCGGGTTATACTTGTATATAACAATATCAATGTAGGTGTCGCACTAAAAAAATTACTATTAAAAATATATTACTAACTCTTAGTAGTCCTCATATCATGATCATAGATACTAAGATATGGTGATGTTTAGATGAGGGACATAACCACTACCTAGGGAGCCTTATGAAATGATTCTTGGTTCCACCATGAATTTTTCATGTGGAATGTTTCATCACACTATGTTTCCCAACGTCATGGAAAAACAGGTGCCTAGTATCTATTTTAGGTAGATGTAGTCCATTTGTTTTCTATTATGAAACTTAGGGTTCTTAGGAAAAGTTATCCTATGAGATTATATTATCTTCTATGTCTCCCATCACCCATTCTCCATTTCTACCTAATTGTGGAGAAAGGCTCTTAGAACAATTTTATCATGATACTCATTATATTATCCATCCTTATTCATTTATTTTTTTTATTCATTGTTAGACACTAATTTGGGGGTTTCTATGCATGATTTTTTATCTATATTCGATATAATTGTAGTAAAATTGTGTGAGGATGATGCATATTTTTATTAATGTGGCTAGGGAAAAAATAATGTGATGTTTTCAGGTCATTAAAAACCCTATTATTTAATTTATATTAACAATTCATTTATTCTATGGTGTTTCCAAAAAAATTGATAAATATAAAATAGTTTATGATTGAATTTATTTTCGGTGATATATTTTTTTATGGAATAGATTTAGTAGTATAACCTTAACCTTTAGTGGGTGGCATGAATTTTTTTATTCAAATAGAATGAATTAGTGTGATTCAATACAATTTTAACTATTTTAATTAAAATTATTATATAAACGTAAATTTTTAGAAATTTTTTTAATTAAATATATTAGATGTTATTGATTAATATAGGTTCTCAAATATTGACATAATTGTATATAGTTATTCGATTATTTTAGGTGATGGTAGTTAAAATTTGAAAATATGGTCAACCAATATAAGGTAGGTAGTCCCTTAAGTGTACCCCATTCATTTATATTTTCAATATGTTTAATGTGATATATAGTCTGTTCACATTTTGGTGATTGAAACATAAATTAAATAACTTTTATTTGATTTTTATGAAAGTAAATAATGTTCCATAGGCCGTGACAAACCCTAGAGTAGTATTGTAATTCCTAGGTAAATAATAAATTAGAGAATTCATAGAAATATGTTCTATGGGATATATCAAACCAATAAGAGTACCTGAGAGATGCTAATGGCATAAAGGGCCTTGATATAGGTTCCATGAAAACCCATATGTTATGAACCAATTGTAAACCATGCATCGAAATCCATCAGTGACACCGTAAATCATGGTGTTGATAAAGATATACATGGGATTCACAAGATCATTTGTATTTATAATTAGAGTCTGTGGAGTGTGTTCATACTCCATTAGTACATGAGTATTGTAGAGGATATACCCTAGGTAGATTTATGGGAGGTTGTGTGACTGGATGGAAATTGGATGGAATTGTATGTGAGATGGGTTTTATGTCATCAATCTAATATTAAGTTGATGATATGTATAGTGAGGTCATAAAAATATTATGATGATTCTGAGGGATGTTATTCCTTCCAGGTCATAAGATATTCCTAAGAAGAGAAAATGAGATACCAGAGATCATGTTGGTTGTCCATATCCTAATACAACTTGTGATACCTCAAAGGTAACCCATATGATATGTTTTTTCTAAATGTGGGTTAGTGACTGAATTTTTTTATTATAGACACTACACATTTCCATAGAACCTGATTCTTATGAAAGCGATCATGATGTTTCAATATTTATAATTATGTTATATATCACATGTAGGATGCACATATCATGAACCGAATCTAGATTCCATCAAAACCAGCACAAAACATAGCCCATGATAAGGCCTGAAGGGTGTTACCGATACCCACGGGCTGGCATTAGTTCCTGGGTATCATAAACTGAAAATTGGGAATGATATTCTTGAGTTTATAATCATAAAACAACAAATGAACCCAATAAAATGAATCAAGAATTTTCAAACCAAAAAATATATTTCAAATATTCAGGACTCAATTATATAGTTTAAAACAACTCACAAAGACTATAACAAATGTACAAAACCAAAAAGAAACATCCTAACCCCCTCATTGAAAGGGGCACCACCCTCAATCCATCTCCCCAAGACATCACCACCAAGGACATGAAAGAATCCCGAAAAAATTGAACTAAAAACAGTACCCAACCTGCGATAACAAAAATAACCAAGTCTACTTACTCCCATTAGTGTAATTAGGGTGTGAGACAATGCCCATTATGATACCACCACTAAGAGATTCCATGTGATAAACATTAAAAGGCGAAAAGATTCCATGTTTTTATAAATAGGAAATACTACATTAAATTTCTAAAAGATGCAACTAAATAATTAAAAAAAATTCAAGTGGGATAATTTAAAGAATCAAAAATTATAAAATAAATTCCAAACCTATTGAATTTTCCATCCAAATATACCTCATGCCAATTGCATGTATAATGAATATAATGAGCTCGATAAATTTGAAATAACCACTAGGAACTAGCAAGCTATGGTCCCAGGTACCTCGTATCTCGGTGAGAGTAACCATCACAAATATTTGATCTCATGCACAAGCCACTAGTAGGGAAAGTACACATAATATAGTGGTATCAAATCATCATCATCATATTTTAGTTAGAGTTGTAATCATCAATCATTCTTAGTGAAACTGATGCCAAACTCCACGGATTCACTACCATACTATTACACGTCCACCCACCATGATACATTGGTTTTCCCCTTGTTCTAAAACTATTTAAACAAGTAAATAAATATACTATACCAATAAAAATATCATTTCGACATCACAAATTTACCAAACAGCCAAAATGTATACCACACAAGTCAAAAAAAAAATCACTTTTCATTAAAATTGATTATGAAATCTGACTCACACTAAAATATCCCACAAGACTTTTCAAATTTCGTTAGCACTTCCAAAAATACATTAAACAATTTTATAAAAACATTCCAAAATTTTCCAACACACATAACAGCCCACAAACATGTTACATAATACCCTTCTCAAAAACAATATGCATTTTTCACATCACACCTACAAAAAACATCCCAAATCACTTTCACATATCTTACACACTTTTGTAAATCCATCTAACATTGTTATAAAACATTTATAGGATGGAAAAAAATCACAAAATAGCCCATTTAACGTATAAAATGTACATTTCATAATATAAACCTTCAAAAATAGTTTTCCAATATGGATTCACTTCTTATATAAATCATTAAACCATTCAAAACATTCATAAAATAATTCCAAGGAGTGTACCCAAGATTTTAACATAAAACCCATTTCAAAACCATGTTTCAAGTATAAAATCACCCAAATACCAATTAAAATAGAATTGGAAGCCCAAATTTTTTTTATTAAACCACCCCCCAAGTGTTATGCAAATACCTCAAACAATACCCTAAATGATCCACAAGAAAACCACACATTTTCAAAATCAGTTTCATGAAGTACAACATGGTTTTACACTATAAACCCATTCAAAACCCCACTTTAAAACCCAAAGTCACACCAAGACCATATAAAATCAGATTTTTAATCCCAAATAAGATTTATTAAACCAATTCCATAAGTTTTAAAATACACCCAAATAATACACCAAGTGTTTCACATGAAAAAACAACAAATTTCAAGCTAAAATTCAACAATAAAATTAATCTCTTAACCAAATTAATCATGAAATGTTTTTTCAGAACAAAAAAAAATCGAGGAATATGAATTATTAGTAAATATACCAAGATAACTCATCAATAATTTTTTACACAAGGAACCACCTATCGATAGTGTTGATGCCTTAAATATTGGTGTGAAACATCAACCACACAACCGCTGCACTACAAAGAAGTGACGAAGAACCTAAAACCTCATGATAAAACAAAAACATAAACCAAATAAAACCCTAGTTTCAAACGCTGTCGTTTGGAAATTTTAAAAAATTAATAAATATGGAGGAAATCCAAAGTAAATGGATGAAATCAAAGAGAAAAATAATTACTTGAAGCGAATTTAGAGAAATAAAAAAATGAACCAAATTTTGAATCTCCGAGCAACAGAACCTCATAGTGAGGATATGATAAGGCTGAGTTGTCTTTGTATGGATTGAAATGGGGGATAATGAGTTAAAAATTAATGATTTCTGAAGGAATAAAATTACCTTCTCAAATCTAAAATGTTTGAGAAACCCTATAATGTTTTTCCCAAATTTATGGTCTAAATGAGCTCAAAAATTGAGAAACCAGTAATGGGGTGATACTAGGGATATTTTATTTGATAGTGAGGTGAAATTACTAAAAAAATAAAAATTTAAAGAGACATTATTGAATTAAATTAATAATTTAAATCTGAATATGGGCTTACATGCATGACTAATTACTTAATAAAAACCCAAATATAACATGATTATGGATTTCAAAATTCTCCAAATGGACATAGTGGTGTTAATGGATCTTGGTAGGCCAATTGTAAATTGGAATAGATGAAAAATGTTGAAAAATAATGGAGTTATAAGAGAAGAAAAATTGGTTTTTAATCTTGGAAATTGTCTCACAGTTTGGCCGAAATTTTGAAAACCCACTATTCCCAGCAAAATGCATGAGAAACCCCCAAAACAAATAAATAATGGAAATTAAATTTAAAAGACCTTTAAACGAATTTATTAATGTGACAATTCTCACCTATATAAAATTTCCATCCTTGTAAAGCCAAAATAAGGGCAATGGAAACAACCAAACCCAACCGAAATCCCAAAACGGACCTGTTCTCCATGTTTCACCCACCCCTAAAAGGCCAAAACACCTCCAATTGATCAATAAAATAAGGAATACTTTAACCAACTAAAAAATACATCACATAATGATATCATCTAGTATATTTATATTTTATCCCAATAGAATACTCCTCAAACTCTATCTGAACATGATTCCAGCAATTTACTCGAACGAACAACAAGAACGAACATGGTTACAATAAGCATTCTTAAACCAGACGATAGGGCATTATTGAGTCCCAATGTTTACCCAATGAAGATGTAGGTGGGTAGATAGCTCTGAGAATGACTACCCACATCCAATCCAAGACCAAGAACAAAAATATGTTACTAGTATGGGGAGACAAAAATGGGCTCCCCACTATACGAGACAACTCAAATATTTACCAAGATAGAATTAGGAAACCAATAGGGGAGGCCCTAATAGAATACCTATTACAAAGATATAATTCCATCCAAAATTTCCAAAGGAACATTCATGAGATTCATAGTGGGTCTCTCCACCATAAGAACCAACCATCTTAACCGACCAGCAAGGGTAGACACACAAATACCCCAAAATATAAAGAGTTGGGATGACCACAATGTTAGTCTACACTGTTTGGGAAACCATGTGATAACCGTGTGGATCCTTATATCTTCATGGTTTTCTAAAGAACATATACAAATATCCATGTGAAAATAATTTGCTCAACCTATCAATCCAAATTTTAACCCTTTCATAAAAAAAATGGAAAACACTTGGGGGAGAAATGATATTATGCGATAATCATGGGCTAGAGGCCCTCCACCTCTTTGCATAGAACATGAATAATAGAAGAATGATGATGACACCAGAGGATTAAAATCTTCCTATCATTCATACAAGTGGTAGGTCTTGTATAAGGATTTAAACGACCCTAGTATTTCCATTGACTACACACCAGTATCTCTTCAGGACCTATTGCTCGAGTGAAAAATAATGAAGCATCTTTGGCCACATAGTTAGCCTTTAGAGACCTCTATACAGAACATCTTTTGGTACCACAAAAAACTACACATCATACCTCGATGGATACACCATGACATAACGCACTCCAAAAGTCACTTTACTAAAACATGACATTTAACAGTTACTATAAGGCCCCAGCCTTAAACGTTACTTATTCTTGAGTTATTTCAAGAATACACATTGTGGTTCTTTTCAGGTTTGGAGTTTTAGAGAATTAGATAAAAAATCATCCATTACATTCCACATTTAAACAAGGTGGTTACATCAAAGATTGTATTAATTTTTTTCATCAAAGGAATCATATTTAAAATAAAACATGGATTCTTTCTTGACACTTCCTCGATAATATCAGCACATTATGTACATTTCCCTTGACCTCTGAAAAACATTTCAAAAACATGGGATGAGCATAAAAAGCACAATAAAGGGATATAGATGTACGAAATGTAAACATTAGTCCATGTATACATAAGAATCAATGAAATCATTCTTTATTCATAGAATATAAGAACTTTAACATACCTCATGAAATCAAAATATTTATGAATAACTCATAGAAAACATAAGATATAAAGGTAACTTGAGGCATTCATAACATTTTTACGTAGTGAGTAACCCTCATGGTTATGTTTGGAATACCCATTACAATATATTCTCTAAATCTCATCAGAGAAACCTTACCATTTAACTCCTTCATGTCAACCAATGAATTGGAGAGCTATCACATGCCTACTTTCCCTTAGTTTATCAGGGAACCACCTATCATCATAAACAATTCCCAAGAACTATAACACAATTGTATCACATAAAACATGCATAAAGGAAACATAACATTTCCACATTTCAATCACAAGACATAAAATACACATTGATATAATAAAATAATTATAAAAATCATTTTCAATACCAAAATAGAAGAAAATTAAAAAATGGTATTTATTTTCCATTTAAAAAAAGTTATGGATTATAGAGGAAGCCGAAACTCAAATAATGGTCATGATGGAGGAGAAGTCATTATCGCCGGAAATGTAAGACAAAAACATTCCATTATTGTTTAGTAAAACTCATCTTATAAATAGATTCCTTTGAAATAATATTAACAGTCAAATGGGTTTATACACCATATAAAATAATGTTTTGTATAAAACAAAATATGACTAAATGAAAAGAGATTAAGACAAAGTCCCTTACCTCGTGTCCGACTTCGTTCGATCGTTATTTAATCTCATGAATAATAAACTGTAGTTAATTTATACTTTCATAAGAACAAATTTCAAGTTCATTATTCCTTTTATATCACTTATTACTAGGTTATTGAAATTATGTAATTATTTAAGTTAATAACGGTCGTTTTATCGCTCTTTCGTACTTGAGCCAAAAATAAACTACTTATAATTACATGTTGTTCATGTGGTAAAATATACATTATATATATAATTATATTCATGATTTATATATCATATATATCATATATATCTAGTATATACATGGATTTATAATATTTCATAACATTTAGTGGTAAGAAATGAAATGCACTATTCATGGAGACGGTAAGCCGTACGCACGTATGAACGCTACATTCATTTCTTTTTCGTATATAATGGAATGAAATAATAATTATATAAAGTAATATTACAATACCAGTATAATATCATATATAATATCACTAACTCCATCCTTTATACGTCTCACATATAGCATTAACGATTCAAATCACTTTGAGGGGGCGGTAGTCCGCACTTCCTAAAATGAAATTATCACGTTTACCCATAATGGAAACCATAAAGGTATCCCATAAATGAAAAATAAAGAAGCATAAGGAAAACATAAACATTATATATATCATATAAAAATATAGTGAAATCTTAATGGCCACCATAAGAGGTTTTAAATGATGATTGAAAAATCATCATTTCGTCAGTTAGTAATTTGCCACCCAAATAAACAGTATGTTCATTAACTATTAGATGGGAGTGTGTGTAAATGTAAATAAAATATTTCTCATAAAAACATAATAGTATATTTAGAATACTGTTTTTGTTACCAATGAATTGAATAAAAAGAGTTTACGGGGTTGGAGAAGCAAAATAAAACAAAAGAACATAAAATAATACATTACCTTTAAATTGGGTAACTCCCCTTGGTTTGAACCAAAAGGTTTTCTTGAGGAGCTTTCTGCCTAAGGGAAGGATTCTATGATGAAGATATGGATGTGGAGAGATAAAATGAGCAGAGTTTGGATGAGCCAATGGATTGAGAGATGTGGGTAAGGGGGTAGAGGTGGGGGCCTTTTATAAGAGGGAGGAGGGGCACTCTTGGAATATTTTGAAATGTTACTTTATTAAAAAATGATTTTCGAATTTTAAATGTCCCAAAATGATATATTTAGAGGGTAAGGTGATAACTTTTATAAATACTCCCATTAAATAGGTTTTTTGAGAACTGTATGTCTTAGATTTTACATTATCTTTTCATTTTATTTAAATCCTTCTTTAATGAGGTAAACACTACATCATCATGGTGTCATAGATAATTTTATTTATTTAATGTCAAAAAATTATATAAAAACTACAATGATGTAAGAAATATTCTCAGATTTCCAATTAATTCTTATAGTCTAAGATATCCTTTATATGACCAAAACTAAAATTGTTTTACTTAGGTGATATATACTTTGGGTATAATGTCCTTAAAAAAATAATATAATAAAATGTTACTATCACACTAAAGTGATTCCATGGGGTCCTAATATTTGGCACAACGCATTCCATGGTCGTCCAAGACTGAAATAAAGTATTTGGACACATTTTTTCGTCATTTTATATTATTATGATATTATTTTATTACCCTTAACTACCCGATTACTAAATAATCACGGTAATTAAAGATAATTGTCGTTGTTACTATTCATAATGTCCAAAAAGAAAAGAGTCTTAATTACAAAATTTGGATCTTATGATTCCAAATATGGAATCGTTTTCACCAAATTACAAACAAATAAATTGCATTAATTAATTTAAAAATAATTCTCATTGTCAAAACAAATACCATGTTTTTAAGAAACAATATCTATCAAAAGATTGATAATTGTTTCTGTATAATTTCAAAGTGAAATTAATTCTAATGACCACCATAGTTTTAAATGGTAAAAATATATTCTTATTACTGTTGAAACCCAATTAAAAAGATAATATAACCATATAAATATATTAGATGAAAAAGTAGTTTTGATGTAAAATGCAGTATGTTTCACTATTCATTAAAAAATGAACATTGTCAGAAAAATACCAAAAATTTATCCAAAGTAAATTTCAATGTCCCGACTCTAATGAATTAGTTTATTTTGAAAAATAAAGATTATTAAATTGAAAAAATAAATATTTAAAAATGGTTCTCCCTCAAAAGGAAGAAAAACATATTTTAATAAATATTAGAGTATTCTACGATTAAGATTGGATTTTTTCTCATTTTAAGCCTCTAAAACACTATCTAATTTATAAATAGACATAGATATGAAAATATATTATTCATTACTTCCTTGGGATTTTATAGATATAATGTCTTAGAAGATGCACACACAACACACCTTGTTTCTTTGGGTAAGAAACAAGAGTTCAAAAGGACATATTTATACACCTTCCTATAAAATAGAGGATTTTAATGTTTTTTAAGGAATAATTAATCCCATAATAATAGATACTATTAAATAATTTTCAACCATTACCTTTACTTTTAAACGAGTACACGACATTCAAGGTGTCAGCAAACATGGCCATTGTGACTGATATAAACAATACATGGAAAAGGACCTAATGCAATGTCCCCAAACAATACACAATTTCATAAAATGGCCATAATAACCTCTAATGAAAAGATCTCTGACACTAGTGGTTTAATGTAAACCCTTTCTTCGAAGAGAATACGAAGGACTTAGAGGACCTCTTAGACACCATCCACACTAACAACCCGCCAAAACATCCACCTTCGATGAATCAGATTGCTTTAGATACTATGGCCTCTTTCAACCTTCCACGAGCACTCTCCTTCTACAAGAGGATCTAAAAAACAATAATGGAAATAGTGTATACTCATTCTAAAAAGAATAAGGAATGATTCTTTACATTAATCAACAGGAGGATTTTCTAATGGAGGAACAATCTGGGTTGCACTTCAGTTGTGCATTAACCATTAATGGGGGAATACCTTATCCAACTAGGGAACCCAAGGACCTAAAAAGATGGACAGTAGTCAAAACATGCCACAAACCAGATCCAAACACATGAAGTGAACCACAATAAAGGTTTCCAGAAACATATCTCAGGAGAAAATACTAATCGGTCCTTCTAAACACCTTGCTTACCTAACACAAACCCAAAACACGGTTTGAACTTGAGTAGTTATTGGACTCAAAACATCCCACAACATCAAAAATTTCAAAACACATAATACACACCATATGAAATCATTCATCAAGGCAAGTTTTTTCCTTTTATTAAAATTCATTAAAATCAAACCATTGAGTGGTTAGCATATCAACCAATGGTACCCCATAGACCTCACACATACATGTTTTCATGCCACCAGGTACCCTCCTTATATCCATACCAAAACACTACCATTCATGAAACCAACCAACCATCATCCCATGTAACCCCATGCATGTGGTCGCTCATGAAAATTCCAAATGTTAAAATAATAATTCATTCCACTTTTTTTTAAAAAATAGTAAATCAATATTTCCTTTTTCTTAAGACCTCTAACCAGAAGATCAAAACCAATTTACATATTTCAAAACATTTTACAAGGGACACAAACATTCAAATAATAAATCACATTGATATTATTAACATTAATTTTATAACATCACATCCCATTAAGACACCTTTCAATGGTTTATAAAACAAAGTTGGAAACACTTTTTCAAAATTTACCATAATATAGTTCCGACTTTCAAAAGAGGTGTAAACACACCCATTTCCATATCAAAATATTTATGAAAATTCAGTCCTTCTATTTCAAAAAACTAACCACACCATAATTTTTTGGAAAATAATTTCACCAAAACATTATTCTTCTTTAAACCAAGTCATTTTTTCTTTAAAACTTAACAATCAAGATTTCAAAACTAAAGTACATTAGACAACGTAAGAGAAAACTTGTTTTACTGGGTGTCTTAAAAATATGGTTAGAGGCCATACACCAATCACTTCACTATTACATGGAGTGTTCTAGGGATATATTCCTAGATCCACAAGTCCTTCCAAGCCATGTGAGATCACGGAGACCATTAACCCAACTCTCTTTTCATTCTACTAACCATCATCAAACATAGAAAACCAAAGGACTCAAATAAGTCTCGACTCCCCTGGTGACTTGAATAAAATCATGGGGTGTGGTGATTAGGAACACTGCCCATTACTAGAATGCCATGTCCTAAAAATCCAAACTTCGGACTATCCTGATTGTTCCCCAAATAACATGACCCAACCAGTTTACATAAACTACCTTCGATATCATTTTTTCACGAACCAAATCTAGCCTCCATCAAAACTAGTGCCAAACCCAGCCTGTGAGAAGGCCCGAAAGGCTTTCTCGATCCTCATGGGCTGGAACATGTGTCTGGGTATCATAATATGAAAATGGAAATGATTTTCATGAGTTCATAATCATAAAACAAAAAATGAACCCAAAAAAACGAATCTCGATTTATCAAACCAAAAATTCTCTTACAAAAATTCAGAACTAAATTATATAGTTTAAAAAAATACAAAATGACTATATCAAAGGTACAAAAAAAATGAAACATCCCGAAAACCCTCATGGAAAGGTGCATTTCCCTCAATCCATATTCACAAGACATCACTGGCAAGGAACTGTTAGAAACCCGAAACACTGGAATTAAAAACTATACCCAATTGTGACAACAAAAATAAAAAATCAACATACACCCAAGGTTGTAAGTAGGTTGTGGTTAAATTCATAGTAGGATACCACCACTATGATATTCTATGTGATAAACAATCAAAGACTAAAATCTTTCATGTTTTGATAAAAAGTAAATGCTCCTAATAGTTTCTAAAAGAAGCAACTTAAAAATTAAAACAGTTTTCAAGTGGGCTAATTTAAAGAATCAACACTTCTAAAATAAATTCCAAATGTACTGAATTTTCCAGCCAAATATAATATATTCCAACATAATGTATTAAGTATCTAATTAGAAAAATAAAGAAGAAATTACCCCTCGACACTAGCTAGCTATGGGTCCGAGGTACCACGTATCTTGGTGTGAGTAACCATCACAAATATATGTTATCATGCACGAGCCACTATTAGGGAACATACCCATAACCTAGTGGTTCCCAATTATCCTCATAATAGTTTAGTTAGTGTTGTAAGCATGAATCTTACTAGATTAAATTGAGTCCAACCCCCACGGATTCACTAGTATACTAGTACACATCCACCCACCTAGATACTCGAGTTTTCCCTTAGTTATCAAACACGTTAAACAAGTAAATAAGTATAATTTTCACATAAAAATAAAATTTACACATCCCAAATTCAACAAACATCCCACATGTATACCATGCAAGTTGCAAAGTCCCACTTTTCTTTCCAATTTATTTGGAAATCTGACTCACACTAAAATAGCCCACAACACATTTCACATTTCATTAACACTTCCGCAGATACATTAAACAATTTTATAAAACCATTCCAAGATTTTACAACTCACATAATATCCCACTCACATGTTAGATAATACCCTTTTCGTAACAGAAATCCATTTTTCACATCACACACACACAAAACATCCAACATCACTTTAATATCTCTTACACACTTTGTTAAATCCTTCAAAAATTGTTATAAAAGATATCCAAGATGAAAAGAAATTAAAAAATAGCCCCTTTTACATTTGAAATGTACCATTTAAAAATATAAACACTCAAAAACAGTTTTTTAATATGGTTTCGCTTCATACATAAATCATTATACAATTCAAAACATACATTAAACAATTATAAGGAGTGTACCAGAGCATTTAGCATAGAACACATTTCAAAACCATATTTCAATTAAAAAACCACACCATTATTAATTCAAAAACGTAATTGGAAGCCCAAATCTTTTTTATTAAACTACCCAAGGGGTTATACAAATACCTCAAACAATATCACCAAATGTCAACATGAAAAACACACATTTTCATAATGACTTTCAAAAAGTACAACATGGTTTTACACCTTAAACACATACAAAAACCCCATTTCAACCCCAATGTCACACCAAGACCCTACCAAATCATAATTGGAATTTCAAACAAGATTTATTAAACCAATTTCATATTTTCTAAAATACACACAAATAATGCCCCAAGAGTTACACATGAAAACACCCAATTTCAGGCTAAAATGAAACTATATTATTAAAATCTTAACCAAATCAACCATGAAAAGTTTTCACACCAAAAAAAACATATGAAGAATAAAAATAATTAGAAAATATAGAAAGATAACTCATCGATAACTTTCTACACATGGAACCACCCTCCGAATGTGTCGAATCCCTCAAATATTGGAGTGAAACACCAACTGCACCACTGATTCCCCATAAAATAGTGAAAAGGAACCTAAAACCTCTATAAAACACCAAAAAAACATCATATTAAACCCTAGGATCTAACACTAACTTCGTGAAACTTGATAACATCATGAAAGAGGGACGAATCACTAAGGAAATGGAAAAAATCAAATAGAGAAACCCTTACTTGAAGAGAATATGAAAATATCAACCCAAATCGATGAAATTTTGAATCTCCAAGAAAAAAAACTGATAGAGAGGCTCTCCTGAGGTGTATTTGGTCATTTGGGGACTTATATGGTGGATAAAGAGTAAAAAATGAATGATTTATGAAGGAAGCAAGTTACCATCTCAAATCTGGACAGTTTGAGAAACCTGAAAATGTTTTCCACTAATTCATATATCAAATGAGCTCCAAAATTGTGAAACCTGTATGGGGGGTGTTCCAAGGGATATGGTTTTAGAGAGGGAGGTATAATCACTGAAAAAATAAAAATTCAATGAGATATAAATTAACTGAAATAATAATTTAAACCAGAAAATGGGTATACGGGCATACCCAGTTACTTAATAAAAAATAAGATACACTATGATTATGGATTTTTAAAGTCTCCAAATTGACATTGTGGTGCTACTGGGTCAAGGTATTCCATGTAGAAATTGAAATTTGTGAAAAATGATTAAAAATTAAGGAGTTATAAAAAAATAAAATTGGTTTTTAAATCTAGAAAATGGGATCACGGTTTGGCCCTAATTTTGAAAACCAACCATTTACAACAAAATGCATGAGAAAACCCCAAAACATAGAAAGAATATAAATTAAATTAAAATTAACATTAAAATAATTTATTAATGTGAAAAAGATTCTCGTAATCCTTCATGAATTAATTTCTATGATGTCCCATAAGATTCATATATTTTGTCTATATAGAATTCCTAGGTTATTAAAAAGAATTTTTTATTTGAACAAATATAATACTCTATATATGTAACCTAGGATTTATCATGTAATTATAAATAAAATGTCATGTTAATTGCATATGAATTTACGAATCCCTATAAGGATGTATAATATTCTTCCTACGATCTAGCTATTGAACATGCTATAATATGAATACCTAGGATTTTATAGTGGCCCATAATTGGCATGCATGGATATTAAATTATATTAAAATAATATTCAATATATTACATAAATTATTTCCTTTGGACCATTGTATATTAGTTTCTTTAGAAACATGGATACAAAATCATTTATCCTGGTGAATGATCTTCAAAATCTCAAATAAATATCCCCACATTTTACAATTCAACCTAAAACATTTCTTCATAACCTAGGAAAGGAACCATAAGAATGGGGTGATCTTAGATGCTCATTAAAGTTAAATAAAGAAAATTCAAAAGCATAACATGAATAATAGGGTATGGAACATGGCCATGTCATTTGAAGATCATAACCTTCATATTAGAGAACATAATAAATATTGGATGTTCATAAGGAATAAATCTTACAGAAATTAAGATAATAATTCATGAACACATAACATAAGAATAACAGATTGTATTTTTTTCTTCCATGTAGTTTTATAATGTTTTGAAAATTTATAAGTAGAGATATGTTTACTTATTAATTTATGGAAATGAAATTAGGTCCTCACATCAACTTATGTACATCAAACCAGGTCCATGCATAACAATGTGAATTTGTAATCATGTTCATGCATAACCTTATGTACCTAAAATTAGGTCCATTCATAAAATGTTGATCTTGAAATATGGTTTACACAAAACATTATGAACATGTAATCATGTTCGCACAGTAACATATATACATGAAACCGGGTCTATGAATAACATTTTGAACAAATAGTCATGTTTACACATAACATTGTGAACATGTGATCATGTTCATGAAATATCTTATCGACATGAATCTTTGGTCCTTTAATAACATTGTTCATTGGTAATATGGGTCAATAATAACGTTTTTAGCATAAAATCGGCTTCACGTATGAACATATAGACATGAAAATAGCTACGAACATAAATTTTTGAACATATAGTCAAACTCACCCATAACATTTTTACTGATGAGTTATCCATCAATAACCAATACATTGGACGAAGATATATGTCCCACCCATATAATAATAAATTTATTCATCCATGTGGATGAAGATAATAAAACGTTCAACATTTCAAAAATCATAAAGGAGACATGTTTTATAAAACCCAAATAATAACCAATGAAATTAATAGGGTATCATTAAACTTTTATCACTTCATAACCTATGAAAATAGATAGGTTTCATAATCACTTAATTTAATCATACCCTATGAAATAAAGTGGCTTTCAAAAGCATAAAACCCATGGATGTGAAATGAGTTTCTTATGTTTCATCCCATAAAAACACAAGCCACTCAATAAATAAAATGAATTGAACAATTTTATCATTTACTAAACAGGAATGAGTAACATCAACAAATGTTACAATATATGTAAAATTTTACACCCCAATCTTCTGCGGTACACTTCTCTTTGAATAATGTGATAGCGTGTGTTGTACGCAACACCGAGTTCTAACACACCATAACCAATCAAACTAGCCGTTATGAATAGTAATACATTCTTTTTGAAATTTTATATATTTTATATTTCAAAATGGACTTCATTTTTGGATTCAGAATATCGAATTTATCCTAAGGAGAAATTTTGGTACTTTTCGGATAACTTTCATATTTTGATGAATAGTGAAAATTACTAAATTTTAATTAAAAACAACTTTTTTAATCAAAATAATTAATAGTAATAAATTATGAATTTTAGTGGTTTTAAAGTATATTTAGAATATAATTTTACTATGTAATACAATGTGGGTCATTTGACATAATTTCACATTTAAATCAGACATAAACAAGTGTCAATCTTTTGATAGTTATTATCTCTTAAAAACACGCTTTTTGTTTTAACAACGGGAATTAATTTTAAATTAATTTCTGCCACTTTTGGGTTTTGAATTTAGAAAAATAGATTCCATATTTGGAATCAGGATGTTCAAATTGTGTAAATAGGTAACATTTATTTTTAGACATTTTGAATAATTACTGCGGTAAATATTTTATTTACCATGGTTAATGGTAAATACGGTTAATAAGGGTTAAAAAATAATATTTTAATAATACTAAATTACCCTAAAACGTTTCCTCACCTTATTGGTTGATAAATTTAGACCATAGGCATCTTTGGGTCGATTTTGGGACTCCATGGTGCCTCTTGTAGGAGATAGGGACACTTTATTTTAATTAAGTTAAAATGAATACAAAAATGACACAAGCATATATCTTTTAGAAAAACAATTTTTAAATAGGGTTATATATGTTTGACTTTAGATTATAAATATTCATTAGAAATATAAAAAGATTTCCTACATAATTAAGTTTTATTTATAATTTTTAGAGATTATATAATTTAATTTATTTATGACACAATGATGATGAAGTAATTACTATAATAGTGACAAATTTAAATAATTGATATTATAAATACCCAAATAAATATAATATGAAACTTTTAATGAATTAAACTAATTTTCTAGGATAATATTATATATTAGTATTGATTTAATTTACTTTTTTCCAAGTAATCAATCTGTTATGAGTTTCAAAAAAATCAACCATTGAATAGTGTCAAAATTGACCTAAAAGAGTTCTTAAAAAAATATTATATTATTAATTGATATTAAATTCTTAAAAATATAAGGTTCGGCCAAGAGACTTATATCATGATAGGTTGTTCATTAATGGACCACTTGGGGGTCTCTTGGATGTATATAGTAAGTTTATCAACCATATTAGATAAAAATACAAAGAGACATTGTAAAAGTGAAACTAATTAACTTAGAGTTAATACTTAAAGATAAGGTTAATATAAGTACCCAAACCTGTCTAAATTCTATTGGTTGAATGTTTTCGACATATCCCCACCTTAAAATTTAAATAATCATATTTGGAGCCATTGGAAACCGAATATGAATTTATTATAAATTAATATTTCTAGCTTTTTCAAAGGTGACCCTCACCCCTCTTATAAAAGGGCACTCCCCCTTCTCATTTCTTCACACATTTAGAGCCTTTTGGATCGGCCAAACTGTGCCCAAATACTCTCCCAACTTCCCTCACTACAACCTAGAGGCCTTATTTTGATCAGGAATCCATCCTAAGGGGCCCTTTTGATCAAATCAAAAGGAAGAAACCGAAGAAGAGGTAATGATTTCACCACCCTTTTCCAAGTTCCTTTCTTCTTCCACTTCTTCTTCCTTTGTTGTTACCATTATAAAATAATAACTCCAATATCATATATATACTGTGATGTTATTATAAATATGGTACCACCATATTCATTATTCTATCCACCCTTTGAATAACATGTCACTATACGTGCGTACGTACGGCTTACCGTCTCCACGTCGTGGTGTAATTGTTATTCAATATAATATTATTTGGATGGGTATAATAATGATGTGTAACTCATGTAAATAATAAATATAACATGTTAATGATTCTGTATATATGATATATCATCCATTTATATATTATTTTAATATCAAAAGAATGATATTGTCGCTCGTGCGTACGTACGGACTACCGTCTCCACAAACGCGAGGAGATTCATTCTCCATCGTATCCATTCAAGTATAATTATCATTTGATGATTTAAAAATGATGTTTAAGGACATGATATCATTCTGTATATGAAAAATATACAACCTATCCATGAAAAACATTGATTATGTAACAAAACATATAAAAGAAAACGAGTAAGTTAACACCCGAAACAACGATAATTCAAAGATATCATTAACAAATCAATGTTAAAAGATCATATATGATATCATATTAATATATATGATTCTTTTATAATTTAATAACAATTATTTCACCATTATACAGGAGGATAACCTACCCCAACCAAGGAAAAGTACAAGCTAAGGGGTTTTCATCTCACTCCTTATTCCCGTGAGATTCATGCCATATTGCCACCATTAACTTTTGTGTGGTGTATGTAATTCCCATAATTATATTCTTTGTGTAATAAACTCTAATTTATGTGTATTTACATATTCATTGTATGATACTTCTTTCATGGGTTTTATGTTTCATAAGTTACCAAATTGGTAAGGGTTATTTCACAATCTCTTCATTATCTGAGATTGTTTATATGTAATAATCTAATGGGATCTCTTTATCATCCACATCCATGTTTTCTTAAAAATTTATTTTAAAACATTTTTATTATTTACAAGTATATGGGTTAAAGTAATTTATACCCTTGTTTTACTTTTTATAATAGGAATCTTTCCGTCGTTTTCAAAACAAGGTCATTTTAACCTTTTCGACAGAATTTAGGTAAGAATGTTTTTTTAACTTATACGACGGGTGTGACTATTTTCTGCCGTTATAAAATCTTTAAAGCTTTCCTTAAAAGAGTATAAGAATATTTTCAATGAAAATGTATTATTTTATATGGATCTTAAATGATTTCAAAATAAAAGAGATATTTCCCTAAAAAGAGTTTTGATTTCATCTATGTCAACATCCTTTGTTGGATTTTACGCTTATGTGATGTTTATTTATTATGATACAAAACTTCTATGTTGTATTAAAGGTTTTGTGATATGTTTGACTATGGATGTGCTATTTTTATACCATTCATGGTTTATGGTGAAAGTATTGACATTTCTTATGATAGTTTTAATACGAATGTTTATGTTATGTTTAAACCTTTTCATATGGGAATGCATTGGACTTAATATGTGACGGGTGGAGCCCGCTATAGCTCCTCGATGCATCGGTATGTCTCATGAGACAAACTAGTGTCTTGGCACAAGGCCTTGGCAAAATCTTATTTTTTGTCTTGGCACAAGGAATTGGCTATGTGGTTATGATAGTCTGTCATTATGCATTCCAACATTATGAAAGTGGTTATTGATATTTCATGTGATTATTCTATTAGTAGAATATCCATTTTAAAATGTAAATGGCATTATTTCATTTTACTTTTCCATACTATGTGGAAGTTCAAGTTTAAAAGGCTTTTGTTTTAGTAATGCATTGCCTTAAATGTTTATGCTTATTTTTGAATGTTCCGCTATATTGTTATCCTTACTGGGCATTTTGAGCACACCCCTTTTCTATGTTTTATTTTTCCCAGGATGTGAAGAAGTAAGTTATGAATGACCTACAGGGATATTATGAGGGGATAATAGTGTGGACTGTGGAGACATTATGTTGTTGTAGTAGTTTTTCATTTTTTGATGTAATGTAAAACATTTGAATACATCTAGTGTTTCCAAGGCTACTAAACCAATCGGTCTTTCGAGATTTGATCTTTCTTGTGATCATGCCAATGTTATGTAATAATGCACCGACTCTGGGTAACTAGGGTCGGGGCATTACAGTTGGTATCAGAGGAAGTTTAGTACAAAACTTGGAAGCTAGATTTAGATAAACTCTTATTAGAGCACGTAGACCTAAGATGAATTTTGAGGATTAGTATAGAAGAACTTCCTAGAATTTTGGTATGTTAGAGATTTTGTGAGTTTTCCGAGCAATAAATCCCTGCCTGGATACGAGCAGGTAGAGGCGGCTCTGGCACAGATGTACCTAGGGGTAAAACCCGAAAACACCGCTTTGAGCTAGACTCGAACGGGAACTGGTGCACGATAACGGGCCTTACTGCACTCTTGGTTAGGACACCTCAGGGGATATGATTAGGATAAAACTCATTTTATTTTCAAATCATTATGAAGGGTTTATGATTATATATTTACTAAAAGAAAACATTTTTATGATTATGGATTATATCCATAAATAGTTCAATTTATGTTAAGTGTTTTATAAGTATGGGATTATGTATTTTGATTCATAAACTGATCTAGTTTATGCCATTGTTTAGAAATGGAGCCTAGTGGAAGAAATGGAAACCGTATCAATGCACGCACTCTATGTAGGGATTACCCTCCTACTCAAGATAATTATAGTGGAGCTGGTGATGGAACTGGTGCCGATCAGCTAATCACCATACTGGGACAACTCACTCAGGTTATGAATAATAAACTTACTCGTATGGAGCATCCTGATCCACAGTGTGGAGGATCAATGTTAGATCGATTCATGAGGCAACAACCACCAATGTTCAATGGGAGTTAAAATCCCTTAGTAGCTGAGCAATGGATAAATTCCCTAGATAAAATATTTCAGGCTTTGGGGAGCAGTGAAAGGGAAAAAGTTATCATGGCAGTTTACCGCCTCACTGAAGATGCTGATCAATGGTGGTCATTGATTCAAAACATGAAGGAAGATGATGAAGTATCAAATATGTAATGGAGGGAGTTCAAAGATCTGTTTTTAGAAAAATACTTTCCTCGCGACCATCGAGCAGATATGGAAAGGAAATTTCTATGTTTGAGACAGAAGGAGGATGAGAATGTCACAATTTATGAGGCTAATTTTACAAGGTTAGCAAGGTATGTTGGAGATTATATACGTAACCCAAGAAGTAATATTGATTGTTTCTTTGATGGGTTAAAACCATTTTCCGTCGAGCATTAGTCTCACAATCCTTTTCATCGTACGAAGACATTGTCTCATGTGCTATCAAGACCGAAAAGGAATTCACTAAGTCTTATGACTTTAAAGCAAAGCAAGAGAAGAAGAGACCTGCTGATCAATCTGGGAATGGAAATAAGGGGAAGAAGGGAATGGTTGAATATCCATACTGTGGTAAATGCAGGAAGAAACATCATGGTACTTGCTTGAAGGGAATGTGAGTCTGTTACAAGTGTGGTGAAAAAGGCCACCAAGCTCGGGATTGTAAGGGGAAGAAGGAAGCTACCAACGTTCAGTGCTACAATTGCAGGGAGATGGGGAATTATGCAAATGAATGTCCTAATCATCAAGAGAAACTTCCTCAGAAAAGGCCAAGGGATCAAGGCCAGGCTTATGCTATCACTACTGCTGAGGTAGAAGCTCCGAAAGACGTGGTGGTAGGTAATTTAATGGTTTCCTCAAGTTTAGAAAATGCATTATTTGATTCGGGATCATCACATTGTTTCATATCTTCCCAGTTTGCTAAGAAAATTAGATATTTCCAATTTGATTTATCAAGGGAGTTGTCAGTTAAAACACCTAAGGGAATTATCATTGCAACAAAGTTTTGTGAATCAGTCCCCATTAGAGCACATAAATGTTCATTATCTGCTGATCTCATCGTCATACCTATCATTGAGTTTGATATAATACTCGATATAGACTGGCTTTCGGACTATAATGCGAAGATTTATTGTAAGAAGAAATAGGTTACGATTCTTGATGATAATGATAAGGAACACCTTATCTTTAGAGCAGAATCGTCACCACCTATTTCTTATTTAGATCCACCCCCAGTAGCTCAACTTAATTCAATTATTGGGGAGGAAGAGAATGAAATAATTGTCGGTGGGAAAAGAATGTTCAAATAGAGGATGCACCTATTGTGAAAGAATTTTTAGATGTATTTCTGGAAGATTTACCAGAACATCCTCCAGAACGAGAAGTTGAGTTTTCCATTGATTTTATTCCTAGATCAAGGCCTATATCGAAGACCCCTTATAGAATGGCCACTGCAGAGTTAGTCGAACTAAATAAACAACTAGAGCAATTGAGTAATAAGGAATTTATTCGCCTTAGTTTTTCTCCATGGGGAGCCCCTGTTCTTTTTGTTAAAAAGAAAGATGGATCTATGAGGTTATGTATCGACTACAGGGAGATCAATGCTATAAAAATAAAGAACGTGTATCCCCTACCTCGTATTGATGATTTATTTGACTAACTGCATGGAGCTCAATACTTTTCAAAGATTGACCTTCGATCTGGATACCATCAGTTGTGTATGAAGATGGAATTTTGAAATTCGGGAAGAGACATTGTGTTCCCGATATACCTGATTTAAAAAGGGAATTGTTGGATGATGCACATTGTTCCAATTTATCTATACACCCTGGGAGCACCAAAATGTATGGAGATTTGAAGGAAAATTTTTGGTGGGAAAACATGAAGAGGGAGATTGCTGATTTTGTGTCAAGATGTATGGTTTGTCAACAAGTGAAAGCTGGAAGGCAACAGCCTAGAGGAGTCATGCAACCTCTTCCCATACCGGAGTGGAAATGGGACAATATTACGATGGACTTTGTCATGGGGCTACCAAAGACTCCTAGAAGGAACGATGAAATATGGGTTATTGTTGATCGTCTTACCAAGTCAGTACATTTTCTTGCTATAAGAGATGATCTACCCCTGGAACGTCTAGAATGACTATATATTAATGATGTTGTGAGATTTTATGGAGTACCCCTATCGATTGTTTCTGATCGTGATCCCTATTTTACTTCAAGATTCTGGAAAAGTCTTCAGAAATCCCTGGATACTGAACTTAATTTGAGCACAGCTTACCATCCTTAGACAGACGGACAATCCGAACGGACTATTCAGACCTTAGAAGACATGTTGAGATCTTGCTCACATGACTTCCAGGGTATGTGGGATCATTATTTACCACTGGTAGAATTTTCCTATAACAATAGCTTCCATTCGAGTATTCAGATGGCCCATATGAAGCGTTATATGGAAAGAGATGTCGTACACAAACCTGTTGGGATGACATTGGTGAAAGAAAACTTGTAGGCCCAGAACTGGTGGAGAAAACGGTGGAAAAGGTGAAGGTAATCCAAACTCACATCAAAGCAGCTCAAAGTAGGCAGAAGAGCTATGCCGATAATCGAAAGAAGGATCTGGAATTTCAAGTCAGTGATCATGTTTTCCTGAAGGTATCTCCATTGAAGGGAGTCATACGTTTTGGTAAGAAAGGTAAATTGAGTCCCAGGTACATCGGACCTTTCGAAATTCTAGAACGACTTGGGGTTGTAGCTTACCGATTGGCAATGCCGCCAAGTCTCTCCAAAGATCACGATGTGTTCCACGTATCTCTGTTGAGGAAATAAATGCCTGACCCAAGGCATGTACTCACCTATGATGAATTAGAACTGGAACCCGATCTATCTTATTGCGAAGAGCCCGTTAGGATTCTTGATATGAGAGAACAAGTTCTGAGAAACCGGACGACGCGTCTGGTAAATGTTTTGTGGAGAAAACATAAGATAGAAGAGGCAACGTGGGAACCCGAGGAACTTATGATGAAGAACCACCCAAGTCTTTTCATGTGATAAGTATTCTAGAAATTTCTAGGATGAAATTATTTGAAGGAGGGGAGAATGTAACACCCCAAGCTTCTACGGTACGCTTCTCTTTGAATAATGTGATAGCGTGTGTTGTACGCAACACCGAGTTCTAACACACCATAACCAATCAAACTAGCCGTTATGAATAGTAGTACCTACTTTTTGAAATTATATATATTTTATATTACAAAATGGACTTCATTTTTGGATTCGTAATATCGAATTTAGCCTAAGCAGAAATTTTGGTACTTTTCAGATAACTTTCATATTTTTATGAATAGTGAAAATTACTAAATTTTAATTTAAAAAAACTTTTTTAATCAAAATAATTAACAGTACTAAATTTTGAATTTGTGTGGTTTTAAATTATATTTAGATTATATTTTTACTATGTAATACAATGTGGGTCATTTGACATAATTTCACATTTAAATCAGACATAAACAAGTGTCAATCTTTTTATAGTTATTATCTCTTAAAAACGCGCTTTTTGTTTTAACAACGGGAATTAATTTTAAATTAATTTATGCCACTTATTGGTTTTGAATTTAGAAAAATGGATTCCATATTTGGAATCAATATTTTCAAATTGTGTAAATAGGTAACTTTTATTTTTAGACATTTTGAATAATTACTGCGGTAAATATTTTATTTACCATGGTTAAGGGTAAATCCGGTTAATAAGGGTTAAAATATAATATTATAATAATACTAAATTATCCTAAAACGTGTCCTAGCCATATTGGTTGATATATTTTCGACCATAGGCATCTTTGGGTCGATTTTGGGACCCCATGGTGCCACTTGTAGGTGATAGGGACACATTATTTTAATTAAGTTAAAATGAATACAAAAATGACACAAGCATATATCTTTTAGAAAAACAATTTTTAAATAGCGTTATATATGTTGGATTTTAGATTATAAATATTCATTAGAAATATAAAACTATTTCCTACATAATGAAATTTTTATTTATAATTTTTAGAAATTACATAATTTAATTTATTTATGACACAATGATGATGAAGTAATTACTATAATAGTGAAAAGTTAAAATAATTGATATTATAAATACCCAAATAAATATAATATGAAACTTTTAATAAATTAAACTAATTTTTTAGGATAATATGATATGTTAGTATTGATTTAATTGACTTTTTTTCTAAGTAATCAATCTGTTATGAGTTTCAAAAAAATCAACTATTGAATAGTGTCAAAATTGACATAAAAGAGTTCTTAAAACTAATATTATATTATTAATTAATATTAAATTCCTAAAAATATAAGGTTCGGCCAAGAGACTTATATAATGATAGGTTCTTTATTAATGGACCACTTAGGGGTCTCTTGGATGTATATAGTATGTTTATTAACCATATTATATAAAAATACAAAGAGACATTGTAAAAGTGAATCTAATTAACTTAGATTTAATACTTAAAGATAAGGTTAATATAAGTACCCAAACCTGTCTAAATTCTATTGGTTGAGTTGTTTTTGACCTATCCCCACCTTAAAATTTAAATAATCATCTTTGGATCCATTGGAAACCGAATATGTATTTATTATAAATTAATATTTCTAGCTTTTCCAAAGGTGACCCTCACCCCTCTTATAAAAGGGCACTCCTCCTTCTCATTTCTTCACAACTTCAGAGCCTTTTGGTTCGGCCAAACTCTGCCCATATACTCTCCCAACTTCCCTCACTACAACCTAGAGGCATTAGTTTGATCCGGAAGCCATCATAAGGGTCCCTTTTGATCAAATCAAAAGAAAGAAACCGAAGAAGAGGTAATGATTTCACCACCCTTTTCCAAGTTCCTTTCTTCTTCCACTTATTCTTCCTTTGTTGTTACCGTTATAAAATAATAACTCCAGTATCATATATATACAGTGATGTTATTATAAATATGTTACAACCATATTCAGTATTCTATCCACCCTTTGAATAACATGTCACCATACGTGCGTACGTACGGCTTACCGTCTCCACGTCGTGGTGTAATTGTTATTCAATATAATATTATTTGGATGGGTATAATAATGATGTGTTACTCATGTAAATAATAAATATAACATGTTAATGATTCTGTATATATGATATACCATCCATTTATATATTATTTTAATATCAAAAGAATGATATTGTCGCTCGTGCGTACGTACGGACTACCGTCTCCACGAACGCGATGAGATTCATTCTCCATCGTATCCATTCAAGTATAATTATCATTTGATGATTTAGAAATGATTTTTAAGGACTTGATATCATTCTGTATATGAAAAATATATAACCTATCCATGACAAACATGGATTATGTAACAAAACATATAAAAGAAAACGAGTAAGTTAACACCCGAAACAACGATAATTCAAAGATATCATTAACAAATCAATGTTAAAAGATCATATATGATATCATATTAATATATATGATTCTTTTATAATTTAATAACAATTATTTCACCATTATATAGGAGGTTAACCTACCCCAACCAAGGAAAAGTACAAGGTAAAGGGTTTTCATCTCACTTCTTATTCCAGTGAGATTCATGCCATATTGCCACCATTACCTTTTGTGTGGTGTATGTACTGACCATAATTATATTCTTTGTGTAATACACTCTAATTTATGTGTATTTACATATTCATTGTATGATACCTCTTTCATGGGTTGTATGTTTCATAAGTTACCAAATTGGTAAGGGTTATTTCACAATCTCTTCATTATCCGAGGTTGTTTATATGTAATAATCTACTGGGATCTCTTTATCATCCACATCCATGTTTTCTTAAAAATGTATTTCAAATTTTTTATATAATTTATAGGAATATGGGTTAAAGTAATTTATACCCTTGTTTGACTTTTTATAAGAGGAATCTTTCTGTCATTTTCAAAACAAGGTCCTTTTATCCTTTTCAACAGAATTAAGGTAAGAAAGTTTTTTAACTTATATGGAGGGTGTGACTATTTTCCGCCGTAATAAAATCTTCAAAGCTTTCCTTACTAGCTTATAAGAATATTTTCAAAGAAAATGTTTTATTTTATATGGATCTTAAATTATTTCAAAATAAAAGAGATATTTCTCTAAAAAGAGTTTTGATTTCATCTATGTCAACATCCTTTGTTGGATTTTATTCTTATGTGAAGTTTATTTATTATGATTCAAAACTTCTATGTTTTATTAAAGGTTTTGTGATATGTTTGACTATGGATGTGTTATTTTTATACCATTCATGGTTTATGGTGAAAGTATTGACATTTAGTATGCTAGTTTTAATACGAATGTTTATGTTATGTTTAAACCTTTTCATATGGGAATGCATTGGACATAATATGTGACGGGTGGAGCCCGCTATAGCTCCTCGATGCATCGGTAGGTCTCATGAGGCAAACTAGTGACTTGGACCAAGGCCTTGGAAAATTCTTATTTGTAGTCTTGGCACGAGGCCTTGGCTATGTGGTTATGATAGTATGGCATTATCCATTCCAACATTATGAAAGTGGTTATTGATATTTCATGTGATTATTCGATAAGTAGAATATCCATGTGAACAAGTAAATGGCATTATTTCATTTTACTTTGACATACTATGTTGAAGTTCAAGTTTAAAAGGATTTTGTTTTAGTAATTCATTGCCTTAAATGTTTATGCTTATTTTTGAATGTTCCGCTATATTGTTATCCTTACTGGGCATTTGAGCTCACCCCTTTTCTATTTTTTATTTTTCCCAGGATGTGAAGAAGTAAGTTATGAATGACCTGCAGGGATATTATGTGGGGATAATAGTGTGGACTGTGGAGACATTATGTTGTTGTAATAGTTTTTCATTTTATGATGTAATGTAAAACTTATGAATATATCTAGTGTTTCCAAGGCTACTAAACCAATCGGTCATTCGAGATTTGATCTTTCATGTGATCATTCCAGTGTTATGTAATAATGCACCAACTCTGGGTAACTAGGGTCGGGGTGTTACAGAAAATAACTTGTAAGGATTTTAGAAAAGGTTTCTACTAATAAATATCATTTCTTCAATTAATAGATTATTTAAAACATAAAATCCTTTGAAAATTAATTTCCTCAATATAAACATGAAATCATATATAGATTTTTTTGGAAACAACTAAGAAATATTTTTCTTTGAAAACATATAGAAATATCTTGAAATTATTTTCAAAAACAATTTTCCTAAAAAACCTATAAAATAGGCTTGAAAATATTTTCAAACCCATTTCATTGGAAATACATTTTCTGAAAATTTTATTAAATTATATCCATCAAACATGAAAATCAAGCTTCAATGTATTATAGGTGGATAAATAAATACATATCCTATTAGGTAAAATGAAAATTATGTTTTCATGGTAAAAAGTATAGAAAAATTACTTATTTGGAATGAGAGAATAACCTTACCTTAAAAACAATGGTAAAATAAAGAAAAGTTAAAAATACTTTTAGTGATCCTATGTTATTAGTTTAATATTCTTATAAACCATTTTTCTAAAACATGGTTCTAATGGAACACAGATTTCCCTCTGAAGATATGGTAATGTGGATCATTCAAAAAAACACATTTTTATCAATATTATATACCAAATTGTATAAAAATGGTTCCAATTCATGAATAAATTTTTAATAACCATAGGATAATTAATTTTATTAGTATATGGGTCATAATATTTCATCAACGAAATCAGAAACACAAACAATCACAAAAATTGATGAGATTGCCTCAATACATGCTTATATAATGGTAACATGGAATCCTACTCTCCATGTAAGAAAGGGAAACTTAAAGGAAGATTATAATATCATGAAAATAAGAAATTTAATGATATAACATGAAAAATGGAAGTATTTAAACCTCAAAAAATAATTTAGGTGCATAACAAAATAAGTGTCCCAAAGAAAGAAAATTGAGACACAACCCTTTTACTGATTTGGTGAAATTTGAAACATAAAACCCATTAAATATAGATTATAAAATAGATAGTTGAAAACCCATATGTTTAATTATATAATACAAAGAATACAGTTTGGGTAAGTACATAATCCAAACAAAAGTAATGATTAGCGAACATAGCCTGTATCTCATGGAAATAAAAAGTGATATGAAATCACATTACCTTGTGTCTTGAATCTCTTAGTAGTCATACAAGATGGTTGTATAAAAAAATATAATATTATTATAAATATTTCAGAGAAGATTATTATTATATATAATACCGTAATTGTTTCATTATGAACATGTATTTCCCATATGTTAATGAAATTATGTTATGTACTCACTTCGTGTAATAATCTATTTATTATTTACATGTGTCAAAAAAAATTTATATATGTTGTATTTATACATTAAATCATGATTTCCAGAGTGTAAAACATTATATAAATTTCATTTATATAGAGAGTATTTTTATTATAATAATCTATATAATATAGAAGTATGAAATAAAATACACCGTTAATAGAGATAGTAGGTCGAATGTACGCTAAAACACTATTTCTGTTTAATTTTCATGTTGAAAGAAAAAAAAGTAAAAAACATATGTATATATATAATTATAAAATTATATTAATGAAATTATATATATAATATAAATTCACTAAAACCATCCATAATAAAATCTATATGATTTATGAATGAATCATATCGGTTTGAGGGGGTTGTAGTCCACACCACCTCAAATGAAATTATCATATGAGCACAAAATGAAAGGTAAAAATTATATGTGTCGTAAAAAAAATTAAAAAGAATATAGACATAATAAATATAATTTATTACACATATAAATAAATTTTACTTAATAATTTAGACTATATTATGTGGTAATTTAAAAATAAAAACAGTCATTTCGTGAGGTAGTAGTTCGCCATACACAGAAAAATTATGCTCGTTACCCTTTTGATAGAGGTGTGTGTAAGTGTCGGTAAAACCATTTACATAAAAAAAATAAAATTTTATTAATTATAAATTTTTTGTTATATTATAATTGAAAAAAAATAGTTGTTGGGTTTGATAAGGAAAATTAAAGAAAGGAATTGAGAGAATACATTACCTCTTAATCAGTTAACTCATGTTGGCTTGTGCCAGAAAGCTTCATTAGATTGCCTTATTCCAATAAAAAGAATTTATGAAAAAATGAAGAGATAATGGAATGTGTATTAGGTTGATCATGGCTGAACCTAATAGGTTTTAATGTTGTGAATAATTAGGATAGGCGGTTGCCTTTTATAGGCAAGGAAAACAACTAACATGGAATTTTTGGAAACAAGTTAGGTTTATACATGTTCTTACTTTAAAAAAGTCATAAAAACAACATAAATAAATAATTAATGGCTTATTGACGAAAATTTTACTTAATTTTTTTTGGAAATTTTTCTTGGACATTTGATCCCCTAATATAGACGTTTATTCCCAAATTAATCTTAATTTGACCTTAATTGTTTTGATTAATTTAAATCACTTCTACTAATATTTTTGCTCAAAAATAAACATGATATTATTAGAAGTTAATAATTATACTAATTAAAATGTTTTATTTTGTTATTTTTAAACCAATTTATAGAAGAAGAAAATTTTAGATTAATGAAAATCACATATATAGGTTGAAATTACGAGTCTTTTGAGTAGACAGATGTTCAAAAGTTAATTTTCTATTTATTTTTAATTTCCATGTGAAATAAATTCTAAAGAAGTAAATTGTATTAATATATTTATAATTATTCTAACATAACATTAAATAAAATTTACCATATATTCTCACAATAATAATTATTTAAATTAAAATATATTTAATAACTAAAACACAATATTTTTCACAATTAATAAAAAATCAATGTTTCTCAGAAAAATAACAAATATTCACACTAAGTTAATTTCAAAATTATAAATTAAAAAATAAAGTTTATTTTATCAAAATATGTTATGAAATGGTTCTAAAATTAATTTTATTATTTAAAGTATTTTATTCAAGAAAATTAAATTTTAAACATTAAACAACATTCCCAAAAATTATATAATTCATTTTTAATATGATTTATCTATACCAAAAAAATTATATATAATATATTAAAATTAGATATTACTATTTAGATATCTATTTTTTGTAGATAATTTATAATTTCATAATTCAATATATATATATATATAATATGTTTTATTGGATCATCGGTCATGGGTGAAACATACGCCACTTTGGTATTGTGTACAATGCAAGACACATTGCGTTTCCATATAGTGAAAACTAGGTTCATATTTTTTGAATGGAATATTGTACGTTTTGATTTAATATATATATATATATATATATATATAACTATTTCCGGTCTTGTGAAATGAAAAATATCAAAATGATAACTTAATTCAAAATATATATATATATAAATATCAAGTTGTTACATTCTACCCAACATAAAATGAAATTCCCCTTGAAATTCATATGGGATATCAATGTTTTATGGCATGAATGATTCATTTATTTATACCCACATCATAAAAATAATTTCCAAACTTCCACTAAAAAGTTATTGTTGAAACCATAATGGTTACCCAAAGTAACATATAACGGGGTTTCCACATAGCAGTTCATATGATGAAGGTCAAAACATGGGAATTGAATAAAAATATAATTATCATGTTATGATAGATAGTGATTGAGAACAAGTTCAAGAGAATTTTAAAAATTATAAATCCATTAATATGGGATAGCATACGGGACCTTCTGATTCATTGAAAAATATATTACTATGATCAAATTCGGGTTTTCATGATACTTATTTATTAATGATATGAAATTTTCACAGAAATATATACTTGAATAATTTCTATAAAACCTTACCTGTTTTTTTTCCTAGATCCACTTTCCCTCTTTCTCTAATGTGTAAGGTGAACTTTTAATTCTTTATGTATTAATAGATCATTTGATCTACGTTATTATATCTCATTTATCATTAGTTTTCATCAATACAAACTAGTTTCAACGAGTGATCCAATATTATGAAATAATCACATAGAGAGTTAACACTTTAATATTACTGACTTCGTATGATTTTTAACATAATATTTTCACTAATGGTTAATATTATAACCCTTACCAAGGTTTAAAGATGAAAACATTAGAAAGAGTATCATGAAATTAGCTTAATATAGTTTCCCCTATATATGTAATGTATCTCTTGATTGTCACATTCCAAACATGTGAATACATTCATCATATATTTTTTTAGCATGTTATTAACCTTAATTACCATAAATACTTTTATGAATCATCCATTATTCTTTATTCCAATAATTACAGGAAATATTCTTTAAAACCATGAAGTCATAAACTTCATCCATGATTGAACAAAATACAAACAAATGAGTACTTAATTAGGTACAAGGTAATCAGTACAATTAATTTTAATTATCCATATCGCATATATATTTATCCAAACAACACTATCATAACATTAGGAACATATTATTTCTTAAATTTACCATAATCATGTGTATTTTGTTAATATCACCATTCCAATTTATCACTTTTCTATTCAATGTGAACCATTCAATGTGTTCTCATAAATTTTCTGTGAAAAACATATACTGAACAGTCCATATATATTTCCCAATTCATAATTCTTGTATCCAAATACATAAATACTTCAAACATTCCCCTTGAATGGATGGAATGGAATAATTCTTTCCTTGGGTTAGAATTATATTCTTATTTTTGAGCATCGAGTTGGGCAATGCATGTGTTCTCCACAGACGAGGCATTGAGCTCTATAAGAATTCACCACTATATGACCCTTTTCTAATAGATATAATATCTTCCCTTTTACTTTAGGTATTCCTAAAATTTCATCTTCCCTTCTACTTGGCATGAAATAATCTCAATATTCATTCCAATATGATCCTTTGAATTTTATCATTTGTAAAATTCCATATTCAACTTATGAAATGTGTAGAAATATAACTAAAGTTCACATTATTAATCATATGTCAGGACAGATTGTAACGCCCCGACCCCAGTTACCCAGAGTCGGTGTATTTTTACATAACATTGGCATGATCACAAAATATCAAGTCTCAAAAGGCCGATTAGTTTATTAGCCTTGGAATCACTAGATACATTCATAAAGTTTACTTTACATCATAAAGTGAAAACTACAACAACATCATGTATCCATAGTCATACCCCTTATACTATCCCAGCATGTCATTCATAAAATACTTCTTCATATCCTGGGAAAAATAAAACATTGAAAGGGGTGAGCTCAGATGCTCAGTAAGGATAACAATATAATAGAAACTTTTATAAATAATCATAAACATTTAAGGCAATGTATAACTAATACAAAATCATTTTAAACATTAACTTAAGAATAATATGGCAAGGATAAAATAAAATAATTTCATTTACTTATTCACGTTGATATTCTACTAGTCGAATAATCACACAAAATACCAATAGCCACTTTCATAATGATGGAATGCATAATGCCATACTATTACAACAAAATAGTCAAGGCCATGTTCCAAGACTTCAAAATAAGTCTTTGTCAAGGCCTTATTCCAAGAAATTAGTTTGTCTCATGAGACCTACCAATGAATCGAGGATCTATAGCGGGCTCCACTCGCCACTTATTATGTCCAATGCATTCCTCATATAAGCAGGATTAAACATAAAATAAAAATTCTTATTAAAACTAGCATATGAAATGTCAATACTTTCTCCATATACCATGAATGGTATAAAAATAAATCATCCATAGTAAAAAATATCACAAAACCTTCAATAAAATATCGATGTTTTGTATCATAATAAATAATCATCAAATAAGCTTAAAATCCATCAAAGGATGTTGACATAGATGAAATCAAAACTATTTGAGAGAAATATCTCTTTTTTGAAGTCATTTAAAATTCACATAATTATAAAAGAAAACATTTAATTTAAAAATATTCATATAAGCTTGTATGGGATGCTTTAACGATTTTTTAATGGCGTAAAATTGATGCACCTCCTGTATAAGTTAAAAAGGAATTCTTACCTTAATTATGTCAAAAAGGTTAAAAAGGACCTTATTTGGTAAACGACAGAAAGATTCCTATATAAACTTCTTATAAAAATTCAACAAGGGTATAAATAATTTTAACCCATTGTCTGTAAAATATTATGAATGATTTGAAATACATTTTTATGAAACATGGATGTGGATGATAAAGAGGTCCCAGTAGATAATTACTCATAAATAACCTCAGATAATAAAGAGATTGTAAAATAAACCCTTAACTTGTACTTTTCCTTAGTTGATGGTATGTTAACATTATGAATAATAGTTAATACATAGTTATTAAACTATACAAGAACCATATACATAATTATGATATCATATATTATCTTCTAATAATGTTTTGTTAATAATATTTTAGTATTATCTTTGTTTCGGGTGTTAATTTACTCATTTTCTTTTATATGTTTTGTTACATAAGTCATTTTTGTTATGGATAGGTTGTATATTATTCATATCCAAAATTATATCAAGTCATTAAACATTATTTTTAATCATAAAATCATAATTAGACTTGAATGGATACGATGGGGAATGAATCTCATCGCCTTCGTGGAGACGGTAGTCCGTACGTACACACAAGTGAAAATATCACTCTTTTGAGATTAATATAATATATAATTTGATATTATATCATATATACAGAATCATTATCTTGTTACATGAATTAGACATCATTATTATACCAATCCAAATAATATTTTTTTAATAACAATTACACCACGACGTGGAGACGGTAAGTCGTACGTACACACATATAGTGGCATGTCATTCAAAGGATGGATAGAATAATGAATATGGTTTTACCATATTTATAATAACATAACATTATATAGAAGATACTGGAGTTATTATTTTAGAATGGGAATACAAAATAAAGAATAGGTTGAAGAAGAATGGAACATGAAAGAGGGTGGTGAAATCGTTTCCACTTTTTCTGGTTCTTCTTTTTGATTTCATAAAAAGGGCTCCATGGGTTGACTTTCTGACTAAAGGAAGGCCTCTAGGATGAATTGGGGTAAGTTGATAGTATATTTGGGTAGAGGATGGAAATGCCAAAAGACTTTGAATGTGTAAATTAGAGAGAAGGGGGACTGCCCTTTTATAATAGTGGTGAGGGGCACCTTAGAAAAAACATAAAATATTATTTTATAATAAATTCATATTCGGTTTCTAATGGCTCCAATGTGACTTATTTCGAAGATAAGGTGGGTATGGGTCTATATCCTTTCAACCAATAGATTTTATACGGGTTTGGGATACTAAATTAACCTTGTAATTTATATTTAACTCTTAGTTAAGTAGTTTGACATTTACCATGTCTCTTTGTATTTTTATATTATATGGTTAATAAACATACCATATAAACCCAACAAAACCCCAAGTGGTTCATTAATGATACACATAAAAATATATAAGTCTCCTGGATGAACCTTAGAATTTTTAGAAATTTAATATCAAGTAATAATATAATATTTGATTTAAAAACTCTTTGATGTCAATTTTGACACTATTTGGTATTTGATTTTTGTGAAAATCATAACAACATGATTAATTCTAAAAAACATAATTAAATCAATAATAACATGTAATATTAACCTATAAAATTAGTGTAATTCATATAAAGTCTAAAATTAGATTTATTTTGATATTTATAATATCAATTATTTTATTATTTCAATAATTATGTAATTAATACATCACCATCATTTCATAAATAAATTAAATTATTTAATGTCTAAAAATTATAAATAAAATACCATTACGTATTAAATCTTTGTATGTTTCTAGTGAATATTTATAGTCGAATTTATGTTATGTATAACCCTATATTAAAAATGTTTTACTAATTAAACATTGATTTTAACTCTTTTAACTCTTCTTTGAATTAAATAATATTAAATGTCCTAATCTAATCCAAGTGGACCTAAATGATACTATTTTATTACTAAGGATATTTTTGTTCTAGATACACGTGTCCAATAAAATTAGGACTTGTGTTAGGGTAATATTAATATCATTTTTACCCTAAATTACCCTATTTACTTTTAACCGTGGTAAATAAACGTAAAATGATACTATACACAAAAAATTATTTTTATCATATTGAACTAAATTTTACACCTCAATATTTACCGTGTCTCTTGGATTTCTGAAATTCCATTCATAGAAGCGATAAAACTATGTTTTATATGAATTTCCAAATTCTCCTAGGAGGTGGGTAAAAGACCGTGAAAAGTTCCATAAAATTTTTATATATCGAAAATTATTCTAAACTAACACCAATGAACAAAATTGAACTTATATAGGTATTATGTATCCATTTTGACATTAAATAAATTTAAATAAAATAAATAATTATTTAAATAAAAATTCAGTTTTAAACTATAACTCAGTGTTTTTTCACTATTCATCAAAAGTTGAATGTTTTCAGAGAAATACCAAAAAATCACCCTAAGATAATTTCAATATTCCGAATCTAAAAATGAAGTCAATTTTGAATGATAAAATTTTAAAAATTTCAAAAAGTGGGTATTTCTACTCATAACGGCTAGTTTGATTGGTTGTGGTCTGGGTTAGAACTCGAAGTTGCGTACAACACATGCTACTGTATTATTCAAAGGGAAGCATACTGTGGAAGCTTGGGGTGTTATATTCTCCCCACCTTCAAATAATTTCGTCCTCAAATTTTCTAGAATACTACAACATGAAAAGACTCGGGTGATTCTTCATCATAAGTTCCTCAGGTTGTCACGTTGCCTCTTCCATCTTATGGTTTCTCCATAGAACATTTACTAGAAGAGTCATCATGTTTTTCAGCATTTATTATCATGTATCAAGAATCCTAACGGGCTCTTCACAATAAGAAAGGTCAGGTTCTGGTTCCAATTCCTCATATGTGAGTACATGCATTGGGTCCGGTGTGTATTTTTTCAACAGTGATACGTGGAACACATCGTGAACTTTGGAGAGATTTGTCGGCACTGCAAAACGGTAAGCTACACCCCCAATTCTTTCTAGAATTTCTAAAGGTCTTATGTACCTAGGACTCAATTTACATTTCTTACCAAAACGTATAACTCTCTTCCATGGAGATACCTTCAAGAAAACATGATCTCCTACCTGAAATTCCAAATCCTTCCTTCGGTTTTCGGCATAGCTCTTCTACTTATTTTGAGCTTCTTTGATGTGGTTTTGGATAACCTTCACCTTTTCCATTATTTCCTCCACTAGGTATGGGCCTATAAGTTTTCTTTCAACAACGTCATCCCAACAGTTTGGTGTGAAAAAACTCTTTCCATATAACGCTTCATATGGTGCCATCTGAATACTTGAATGGAAGCTATTGTTATAGGAAAATTCTACTATAGGTAAATATTGATCCCACATACCATGAACGTCATGTGAGGAAGATATCAACATGTATTCTAATGTTTGAATAGTCTTTTATGATTGTCCATCTGTTTGACGGTGGTAAGAAGTTCTCTAACGAAGTTTAGTATCCAAAGACTTTTGAAGACTCATCCAGAATCTTGAAGAAAAATGGGGATCACGATTAGAAACAATTGATAGGGGTACTCCATGAAGTCTCACAAATTCATTAATATATAGCCTTTCTAGACGTTCAAGTGATAAATCATCTCTTATATCAAGAAAATGTGATTACTTAGTAAGACGATCAAAAATGACCCATATTTCATCATTCCTTCTAGGATTTTTTGGTAGCCCCATGTCAAATTACATCGTAATATTGTCCCATTTCCACTCTGGTATGGGAAGAGATCGCAATACTCCACCAGGCTGTTGCCTTTCAGCTTTCACTTTTTGACAAACCATACATCATGACACAAAATCAGCAATCTCCCTCTTCATGTTGTCCCACCAAAAATGTTTCTTCAAATCCCTATACATTCTGGTGCTCCTTGGGGGTATTGAGAAATTGGAGCTATGAGCATCATCTAACAATTACCTTTTTAGATCAGGTATATCAGGAACACAAAGTCTCTTCCCAAATTTCAAAATTCATTTTTAATACACAAAGTCTCTCAATCTCCCATCATTCACATCTTTAATCTTATTTTGAAATTCTTTATCATCGGTCTGAGAACTCTTTAACCTTTATAATAAATATGGTTTGGAAACGATTTGAAAATTAATTGATGTTTCACCTACCATGGTGATTACCATATCCATATTTACTATATCCATGAAAATTGTATCCCTTTCAACTCTCATCATGTTCAAAACTCTGTGATCTTTTTGGCTCAAAGCATCTGCCACTTTATATTCCTTCCCTGGGTGGTATTGTTTCATGAAATCATAATCTTTGAGATGTTCTAGCCATCTCTTTTGCCTCATGTTGAGTTCTTTCTATGATAAAATTTACTTCAAACTCTTGTGATCTGTATAAATCTCACATTTTTTACCATATAGATAATGTATAAATATCTTCAAAGAAAAAAATTACAGCAGCAAATTCAAGATCCTGAGTAGGATAGTTTTGCTCATGAATTTTCAGTTGTCGTGATGCGTAGGCAATAACTCTATCATTCTTCATAAGGACACAACCAAGTCCTTTCAATGATGTATAACTATAAATAACGAACCCCTCATCCCCTTATGGAAGAGTCAATATATGAGCATTGACTAGTCTTCTCTTCAGTTCCTCAAAACATTCTTCACACACTTTTGTCCAAACAAATTTAACCCCTTTACATGTGAGCTTAGTTAAGGGGTTAGCCAATCGGGCAAAATTCTGGATGAAATGCCGATAATAACCTGCTAACCAAATAAAACTGTGTACCTCAGTCATACTCGTCGGTGCTGGCCATTCTTGGATTTCCTTGGTCTTAGAAGGATCAACAGAGATTCCATCTTTAGAGACAATATGGCCTAGAAAAGAAATCTCCTAAAGCCAGAATTCACACTTTCAAAACATCCCATATAATTCATGCCCTCTCAGAGTCTTCAGGATAATTCCCAAGTGATTTTCATGATCATCGTATCTTTTGGAGTATAACAAGATATCATCAATAAATACCACCACAAAATTATCGAGATATTCCTTGAAAACTCTATTCATTAGATCCATGAATTCGTAGGGTTCATTAGTAAGCCCAAAAGGCATTACTGTAAACTCGTAATTCCCGTACCTGGTTTGAAATGCTGTCTCTGGAATGACATACTTCTTCACACGAAATGGATGATATCTATATCGAATGTCAATATTTGAAAAGTATTGAGCTCCATGCAATTTTTCAAATAAATCATCAATGTAAGGTAGGGGATACTTGTAATTTATTGTTATAGCATTGATTTCCATGTAGATGATACATCACCTCATGGATCCATCATTCTTCTTAATAAAAAGGACATGGGATCCCCATGGGGAAACACTAGTGAGAATAAATCTCTTATTACATAATTCCTATAGTTTTATCTTTAGTTCAACTAATTCCACAGGGGCCATTCTATAAGGGGTCTTCGATATAGGACTTGAACCAGGAATTAAATCAATGGAAAGCACATTTTCATGTTCTGGAGGATGTCCAAGTAAATCTTCAGGGAACAAATAAACATATTCTCTCACAATAGGTACATACTATATTTGAACATTCCTTTCCTCACTCACAACCATTTCAGTCCCTTCCTCCCCCATAATTGAATTTAGTTGAGCTACTGGGGGTTGATCTAGGTAAGAATTAGGTGGTGATGATTCCGCTCTAATGATAAGGTGTTCTTTATCATACCCATCAAAAATATTAACCTCCCTCTACTTATAATAAATTTTTTCATCAAGCTCTTAAATCTAATCCATTCCTAGGATAATATCAAATTCAATCATAGGTATGTCAATGAGATCCGTAGATAAAAAACATTTATGTGCTCTAATTGAAACTGATTCACAAAACATTGTTGCAATGATACTTCCCTTAATATTTTTGACTGACAAATCCCTTGTTAAATCAAATTATAAATATCTAATTTTCTTACAAAATGGGATGATATGAAACAGTGATATGATCCTGAATCAAATAAAACATTTTCTAAACATGAGGAAACCATTAAATTACCTGCCACCATGTCATTCGAAGCTTATACCTCAGTAGATGTTATAGAATAAGCTTGGCCTTGATCCCTTATCCTTTTCTGAATTATGTTCCCATAACGCTTAGGATATTAATTTGCATAATGTCCCATCTCCCAACAATTTAGCACTATACATCAGTAGCTTCATTCTTCCCTTTTCAATCACGAGTTTGGTGTCATTTTTCACCACACTTGTAACCGACACTCATTCCCTTCAAGAAAGTACTAGGGTGTTTCTTCACAAATTTACTACAGGATTGATATTAAACTTTCCCCTTCCACCCCTTATATCAATTCCTAGATTGATCAGAAGATCTCTTCTTCTCTTGCTTTTCTTTAAAGTCGTAATATTTAGAGAATTCCTTTTCCATCTTGATAGCACATCAGACAAAATCTTCGTATGAAGAAAAGGATTGTGAGACCACTGGTCGATGGAGAAATGGATTTAACCCATCAAATAAACGATCAATATTACTCATTAGGTTATGTATATAATCTACTGCATGCCTCACTAACCTTGTAAAGATAGCCTCATACTTTGTGACATTCTCATCCTCCTTTTGTCTCAGACTCAAAAATTGCCTTTCCATATCTACTCGATGGTCATGAGGAATGTATTTTTCAAAGAAATGCTCATTGAACACTCTCCATTCCATATTTGATACATCATCATCTTCCTTTGTGTTTTGAATCAATGACCACCATTTATCAGCATCTCTCGTGAGGTGGTAAACTGCCATGATAACTTTTTCCATTTCACTACTCCCCAATGCATGAAATATTTTCTCAAAGGAATTTATCTATTGCTTGGATACTAAGGGATTTTTACTCCCATTGAATGTTGGTGGTTGTTGCCTCATGAAGCGATCTAATAATGATCCTCCACGCTGCAGATCATTGTGCTCCATACGGGTAAGGTTATCATTCATAACCTAAGTGAGTTGTCCCAGTACGATGATTAGATGATCAGCACTAGTTGTATCACTAGCTTTAATATAATTTTCTTGTGCAGTATGGAAATCCCAACATGGAGTGTGTGAATTGATAGGAGTTCCATTTCTTCCACTAGGCGCCATATCTAAACAATGGCATAAACTAGATCAATTTATGAAAAAAATACATAATTCCATACTTGTAAAACACTTCACATAAATTGAACTATTTATGGATATAATCAATAGTCATAAAAATAATTTATTTGAGAAATTATATACTAATATACCCTTCATAAGGGTCTGTAAATAAAATTAGAATTATCCTAAGCATATCCCCTTGGATTGTAATAACCAAGAGTGCAGCAGAGTCCATTTTCATGCACCAGTTCCCGTTCGAGTCTATCTCAAAGCGGTGTTTTCGGGTTTTACCCCTAGGAGCATCTGTGCCAGAGCCGCCTCTACCTTATCGTATCCAGAATTGGAAGTATTGCTCAGAAAACACACAAAATCTCTATAATACAAAAATTATAGGATGTTCATATATTCTAATCCTTAAATTCCATCATAGGTCTATGTCCTCTAATCAGATTTTATCTAAATCTATCTTCCAAGGTTTTCACTAAACTTCCTATAATACCAAATGTAATGCCTCGACCCCTATTACCTAGATTCGGTGCATTATTACACAGTATTGGTATGATCACAAAATACCAAGTCTCAAAAGACCGATTAGTTTAGTAGCCTTGAAATCACTAGATAAATTCATAATGTTCACATTACATCATAAGGTGAAAACTACAATAAAATCTTGTCTCCATAGTCATATCCCCTTATACTATCCTAACAGGTCATTCATAAAATACTTCTTCACATCTTGGGAAAAATAAAACTCTGAAAGGTGTGATCTTAGATGCTCAGTAAGGATAATAATATAGCATAAACATTAATAAATAAGCATAAACATTTAAGGCAATGTATAACAAAAACAAAAGAATTTTAAACATGAACTTCAACATAATATGGAAAAGATAAAATTAAATAATTCCATTTATTTATTCACATGGATATTCTACTAATCGAATAATCACATGTAATATCAATTTCCACTTTCATAATGATGGAATATATAATGCCAGAATATCATAATCACAGAGTCAAGGCCTTGTTCCAAGACTAGAAAATAAGATTTTGTCAAGGCCTTGTGCCAAGACACTAGTTTGTCTCATGACACCTACCGATGCATAAAGTAGCTATAATAGGCTCCACCAGTCACTTATTAAGTCCAATGCATTCCTCATATGAACAGGTTTAAACATAACATAAACATTCGTATTAAAAATAGAATATGAAATTTCAATACTTTCTCCATAAACCACGAATGTTATAAAAATAACACATCCACAATCAAACATATAAAAAAACCTTCAATACAATATGGAAGTTTTGTATCATAATAAATAAACTTCATATAAGCTTAAAATCCATCAAAGGATGTCGACATAGATTAAATCAAAACAATATTTGAGAAATATCTCTTTTTTGAAATCATTTAAATGTCACATAATTATAAAAGAAAGCATTTACTTTGAAAATATTCTTATAAGCTTGTAAGGGAAGATTCGATGATTTTATAACTGTGGGAAACAGCTTCACCCGCCGTATAAGTTAAAAATACATTCTTTCTATAATTCTATCAAAAATGTTAAAAAGGACCTTGTTTGGAAAATGACAGAAATATTCTTTTATAAACATCTTATAGAAAGTAAACAAGGGTATAAGATAATTTAACTCATAGCCTGTAAAATAGTAATAATGATTTGAAATACATTTTTATGAAACATGGATATGGATGATAAAGAGGTCCTAGTAGATAATTATGCATTAACAACCTCGGATAATGAAGAGATTGTGAAATAAACCCTTACCTTTTACTTTTTCCTTAGTTGATGGTATGTTAAACACTTGTATAATAGTTAAAACATTGTTATTAAATTATACAATAACCATATTCATAATTAGGATATCATATATGATCTTCTAATATTGCATTGTTAGTAATATTTTAGTATTATCGTCATTTCAGGTGTTAACTTACTCATTTTCTTTTACATGTTTTGTTACATAAGTTGTGTTTGTTATGGATAGGTTTAATCTTATTCAAATCCAGAATGATATCAAGTCCTTAAACATTATTTTTAATCCTAAAATGATAATTAGAATTGAATGGATACAATGTGGAATGAATCTTAGCGTGTTCGTGGAGACGGTAGTCCGAACGTACGCACGAGCGACAATATCACTCTATTGATATTAAAATATTATATAATTCAATATTATGACATATATACAGAATCATTATCATGTTAAATTAATTACACATCATAATTATACACATCCAAATAATAATGTTTTGAATAACAATTACACCATGACGAGGAGACGGTAAGCCATACGTACGCATGTATGGTGACATGTCATTCAATGGATGGATAAAATAGTGAATATGGTTGTACCAAATTTATAATAACATCACAGTAAATAGAATACAATGGAGTTATTATTTTATATTGGGAATAACAATGAAAGAAGAAGTTTAAGTAAAAAGGAACTTGAAAGAGGGTGGTGAAATCATTACCTCTTCTTCGGGTTCTTCTTTTTGATTTGATCAAAAGGTCACCTTGGGTCACCTTTCTAACTAAATTAAGGCATCTAGGATAATGTGGGGGATGTTGAAGGGATATTTGGGTAGAGTTTTTCCGAGCCAAAAGGCTTTGAAGTTTGTAAATTAGAGAGAAGAGGGAGTTCTCCTTTATAATAGGGGTGAGGGGAACCTTAGGAAAAACATAAAATATTATTTTATAATAAATTCATATTCAGTTTATAATGGATCCAATGTGACTTATTTAGAGGATATTGTGGGTATGGGTCTCTTTCCTTTCAAACAATAGATTTTATACATGTTTGGGTCACTAAATTAACCCTATCATTTGTATTTAACTCTTAGTAAAATAGTTTGACATTTACCATGTCTCTTAGTATTTTTATATTATATGGTTAATAAATTTACCATATAAATCCAACTGAACCCCAAGTGGTTCATTAATGATACACCTATCAATATATAAGTCTCCTGGCTGAACCTTAGATTTTTTAGGAATTTAATATCAAGTAATAATATAATATTTGTTTTAAAAACTCTTTTATGTCAATTTTGACACTATTTGGTATTTGATTTTTGTGAAAATCATAACAGCATGATTTCTTTGAAAAATCATAATTAAATAAATTAAAACATGTCATATTAACATATAAAATTATTATAATTCATATAATGTCTCAAATTACCTTTATCTTTATATTTATAATATCAATTATTTTATTATTTCATTAATTAGGTAATTACTACATCACCATTGTGTCATAAATAAATAAAATTATATAATGTCTAAAAATTATAAATAAAATACGATTATATAGTAAATAGTTTTATCTTTCTAATGAATATTTATAATCAAATTTATCTTTTGTATAACCCTATATAAATTTTTTATAGTAATTAAACTTTGATTTTAACTCTTTTAGCTCTTCTTTGAATTAAATAATAACAAATGTCTGAATCTATTCCAAGTGGACCTAAATGATAATATTTTATTCCTAAGGTTGTTTTTGGTCGATATACACTTAATAGAATTAGGACATGTGTTAGGGAAATATTAATTTTATTTTTACCCTTAATTACCGTATTTACTTTTAACTGTGGTAAATAAAAGAAAAAGGTTACTATTCACCAAAAATTATTTTTATCTTATTGAACCCCATTTTACTCCTTGATATTAACCGTGTCTCTCAGATTTTCAAAATGCCACTCAAAAAAGCGGTAAAATTATGTTTTATGTGAATTTCCACATTTTTCTACGAGGTGGTTAAAAGTGGAGGAAAAGTTCCATAAAATATTTTTATATCTAAAATTATTCCAAACTAACTCCAATGAATTACATTGAGCTTATATAGGTATTATGTATCCATTTTGACCTTAATTAAATTTAAATAAAATAAATAATTATTTGAATGAAATTTGGTTTTAAACTATAACTCAATGTTGTTTTCACTATTCAACAATAATTGAATGCTTTCAAAATAATAAAAAAAATTCACCCTAAGCTAATTATGATATCTCGAATCCAAAAATGAAGTCAATTTTGAATGATAAAATTTATTAAATTTCAAAGAGTGGGCATTACTATTCATAACGGCTAGTTTGATTGGTTGTGGTGTGGGTTAGAACGTGAAGTTGCGTACAACACACGCTACTGTATTATTCAAAGGGAAGCATACCAGGGAAGCCTGGGGTGTTATATGGATTATTTGACATAGTCATGATATCATTATCTCGACGAATTATCTAATTTCATTTCTCGTAGTCACAATATTTTCCATCAATCTAAATTTTAGGCAAGTTCAATATAGTCTCATCCATTAAATAAAACCATATATCATAGTGTGAGCATTACTTATAATAGTAGAAAACTGAACAGTCATGAAAATATTTATGTATGGCTTGTCAAAATCATGGCACCATCCTTAATATAGGACACACTAGGTTCATCCTATGTTATTCAAATCCAACTAATATCTAAATCCTTAATGATGGTTCATGATATTTTTGTGAATTCCCAATGCATATCCCCTGAGACTATCAAAATAGGTGTAAAGAAAGTCCCATTATCATATACCAGATTACCCCAACATAGGCTCAGAATGTAATGACCCAAACATTCATTAAAGGAAATTCTTCTTGATCTAATAAAATTTATTATTATGGTTATATAAAATGTAAACATCATTGGTTTTATGTTTCTAGATTTTAACATACTTTGAAGAATTGTGACCATTGAAAATATAGTCATTCAATAGTGATAACGTGATTAGTATAAATATAGGGATTTAACAAAACCAATTTACATAGAAAAAGGATGTGATGGCCTCATTATGTAGACTTTCCCCATATGAAGACGATTTTTTAGAGCTCGGAAAGTAGGTGGCGTCATTAGACTTCGCACTAGAACAAGCCCAAGCAGAACATGAATACATTAAGCTTGAGTAGAACCACCTACGATAGAAATGGATGTTGATAGAGATTACCACTCGAGCTATGTTATCTGAGCCATAACAAGACTATTTCACCATCACACACCTTACCCTAATGTCTTATGCTGGTGTTGAAGGGGTTATGTAAAAAGACCGTAGTACTACGATTTTAGACATTATTCTTTTAAGGAAAATATACATTCTTTTTATTATTGTTACTTTGTAAATATTTTTTAAAGAACAAATAGTATTTTTAGTTAATATTCAAGTAAGAAATCTATTTTGAGGAATTAATGGATTTTTGAATTAAATAATATTTTAATAAAATATTAATATTATTATTAAATTGCTTTTTATTAAATATAAACCATCGTATAATTTTATGAATGTAATTTTAATTTTTATTAAGGTTTTAAAGCATTTTTTGTCAAAACCCATGAATTTTAGATAAATTTCGATTTTTATTTTTAAAGAAAAAATTTACATATTTAGAAAATTATTTAGATAAAGTGAATATTATTTTTGGAATCAAGGATTCAAAATTATAAAATCATTTATTTTTCATAATTATCTAAGACAGTCTAATTTAGGGGTAAAAATTAAATATTGTTTAAATATATAATGTGTTTTATAACATAATAACGACCCAATAGTGATGTAATAAAATTATATATACCTTATGTTCGGGCAATATATTTTTACCATTAAAATAATTTGATTATGGGTTTGTTTGATTTATTTTACAATGATTTAATGGACCATTCAAGGCTTATAAAATTGTTTTTCTTTTTAAATTGTTTTTCTTGAGAGTTCAAATCACCTCCACATAAAAAAACTTATTATTTTAACAAGTTATTCCATTGGCATTATCAAATAATTTTCTCTACTCCCCTTTTTAAAAAAAATTGGAAAAAACCATGGTCTGTTTTGTGGTTTTGATTAGTTTAATGTGAGGTGTCCCAAACCTAAATAATATATAATTCCCTCTCCTTTCCTATATAAACCCACCAAATATCCCACTTTATCTTCACACAAAGCATTGGGAGTTAAACCAACCCCTGAACTCCTTTCCCTATAATCATCCCATGGTACCCTATGCCCCCAAGAATCATCTCTCAAGCCTCACCCATGCCTTTGAGATCACATTTCTAAGTAAGGGTTTTCTTCCGTTCTCAATTTTGTCCAATATTCTTTAAGATGGTGTACCATTTCTTTTTCAATTAAAAATGGTGGGGTATGATTTTTATCCTCCCCCATACTGGACTCATTATTTTTGGATGATGAGAGACCCCTTTCTCCATCATTATTTCAACCAATGTACACTTGTTACCATGCCGAAATTTGATGAGGGATTTCACTATCCTCTTTTACATCCAGGTATTTATTTGAATTTTGCATCTAAATTCAATTATGTTTGTTGGTAAATTTATCATTATGACCCCCTTACTATCCATTTCATGTAAATATGATGATAAACGCTTTTCTCTCTCATCAACCATTTTTATGAGTTATAATTTCATGTCGTTATGCTGCTGAAATTGCACTACGATTTTCCAAGCCAATGTCATTGTATAGTGAATACCATGCCCATTTCTCTATCAAGGGTATTCAGCTTTATGAACATTTTATTATTTATTATAAAGATTCATGTATGTATTCTACATCCCTTTATCATAGAAGAAATGATGATGATTGATTCCATGTTCTATGATCCTTGTGGAATAGTTATGCATGAAATGATATGTTTAAGAAGGGTGTGCCCTGATATCGCTCTAATGCATTGGGTAATGTATTGTAACGTGATTAATCATGTGCAATGGGTATTGAATCATTAAAATTCTGTTAATATGAGGATTTAATCGTGCTTCATATGTAATGAGGGTTTACTCATGCTCTATGTGCAATGAGCCTTGGCTCAGGATAATTCCATGTTAAGTGTTGTTGCCACAATCCCATGTTATGATTATCATGCTTTTTCATGCTTTAATGTTCATGTTTCTCTTGTTCTCCATTGATATTCCAATTGTCTAACATGTATTGTTTTCTCAATGTTATTCTAGGTTTATTCCCTTAATAGGAATTATTTATCACCCTTTTCTTATACATGACCTCAGGTTATCTCATTCAATGATATGAACGGGGGAATATAGTGGCCATGTAAAAGATGTTTTCAATAAAGATGTTGTATTTTATTTTTTAAGTTGTTATGTAATGATCCTAATCCCTAAAGAAAATAGACCTATCAATCTTCCATGTTGTATCATGGGAATATTTTATGTAATAAATGAGGTTTAATTGTGTAATAAAGAGTAGTGTTGTCATAGTTGGTATCATATGATAGGTTTAGTTAATTTGGAATTAGGATTAGAAAACCCTAGTGACGACATAGAGACATTAATAAGTATAATGAAAACATCCCTAAGTATTTATGAGTATTGAGTAAGTGGTTTATCAAACATATACATCCATGTCTAGATACGAGCAGGTAGAGGTGGCTTTGGAACAGATTTATCCTAGGGGTAAAACCTGAAAACAGCTCTTTGAGATAGACTCAAACGGGAACTAGTGCATGTTAATGGGCCTTGCTGCACTCTTGGTTACGAAACTCCTGGAGAATATGCTTTAGAAAATTCACAATCTTAGTATGAACCCTTATCAAGTAAATAAAAAAATCCCCTAAGAATATATGTTTGAAAGTAGATCATGGATAACATAGATTGAATCTTATAGATTCATATGTTACGGAAATAAATTTAATGTACAAGTCATTAAATTTTTGTCTATAGATTCCCCTTTATGTGTTTAATTAATTAAGATACTCATCAAAGTTTATATATTGGATAAATTAGAACCATAATCAAAAATCGAAAGGTAGGGTTGTTGACCATTATTCTATGCATTATTTTATATCCCAAAAGTTTAGTAGAACAATCCCATCACCACCACAATTCATTGAAGAAGAGATGTCTATGTGTAAACAAATGGGAAAATCATTAATCCAATGAATATAACTCCTCCCCTATCATAATATGTGGATTTAATTTCCCAGAGAACCTATTCATACTCCCTCTGGTGGAATTTGATGTAATTCTTGGAATAGATTGGCTTTCCTATATAGAGGCAACATAAATTGTCATGAGAGAGAAATCACTCTACAAGTTGAGAATTTACCCCCTGATTTTATACAAGTGCATGGAGGAAGATGAATCTTATTTAGATCCATCATCTCAATCATGGATATTAATTTCCTATGAGCATGATTATCTATCCCAGATGACTGAGTGTATGGATGAAACCATCCTTGAAGACATTTCTTTTGTTAGGTAATTCACATAAGTGTTTCCCGAGGAAATTTTTGGTCTTCCTCCGAGAAGAAATGTTTAATTCTCAACTCATCGTATACATGGGGAGTTGCCAATATCCTTGAATTTATATAGAATGGATGTTTTAGTGCTTGAGGAGATGAAGAAACAACTATAGGAGAATGTGGATAAAGGGTTTATACATCCAAGTGCTTCACCATGGGGTGAATATGTCCTCTTCTTCATGACGAAGGATGGGTCAATGTGCCTTCACATCGATTATCACGAGCTTAACAAAACCATGATAATGAACAAGTATCCTCTCACAAGAATAAATGAATTGTTCGATCATCTATGTGGAACACAATACTTCCCCAAGGTGGATTTGTGGTCGGGATATTATCAAGTATGGGTGAAGAAGGATTATATCCCCAAGACTGCTTTTTGTATAAGATATGGGAACTACGAATTCATATAAATGCCATTTGGAATCACTAATTCTCCACCAATATTGATGGAAATAATGAATTGAGTCTTTAGGGATTGCCTCGACATATTTTTGTTAGTCTTTATAGAATATATTTTGACATACTCTAAAACCAAGGAGAATCATGATGAGCATCTAAGAACTATACTAAAGACCTCGCGGAAAGATAATTTCAATAAAATGTTCATAATGTTTGACTTTTGGTTGGAGGAGGTCTCATTCATGGACCATATCATCACATGAAATGTGATATCTATGGATTTCCCTGAAGAAGATGCAATTGAGGGGTGGTTGAGGCCAACATCAGTAATGGATATTCGTAGCTTCATAGGGTTAGCTGGATATTATCGATGATTTGTGAGAAATTTATCATGAATTTCCAACCCTCTTACCAGGATATCATTGAAGGGAGTAAAGATTTCTTGGAGTGATTAATGTGAAGAAGGCTTCAAGGAGTTGAAAAGAAGGATTATCACTGAGCTCATTCTCACTTTACCCACATGTGGAGATCTTTTTGTGGTATTCATTGATTCTGAGAAGAAGGTTCTGGGTTGTGTGTTGATGCAATATGAAACATTCATTTCCTATGCATCATGGGAATTGAAAGTTCATTAGTAGAATTACCCAACACATGATCTGGAGTTGGCTGCTGTGATATTTTCTATATGAATTGGGAAACTTTATCTTTTCCGGGAGAAGTGTGAAATATATATTGACTAAAAAATCCTTTAGTATATATTCACACATAAAAAGTTTAACATTCACAAACGAAGATGGTTAGATCTAATCAAATACTATAACATCTCAATCCATTACCACCCTGGGAAAGAAAAAAAGGTGGTAGATTCACTATGTAAAAGGACCCAATGATTCTATTATTAATGAGATTTGAGAGGGATATAATCTTCATAGATTTGATATAGATGGACATCGAAATCATAAAGAAGGGAACATCATAAATTATTTCAAAAACGATTTATCAACCGTATCTTTTGGAAAAGTTAAAGGATTCTCAAAAGTATTATGTGTGAATTTAGAAGAAAGTGGAAGCTATCATAAAAGGGAAATACTCGGAGTTCAATGCTAATGAAGAATTTATTGTGGGATTTTGGAAGACTATGTGTTCCATCAAGTCCAGAGTTGAAGAAGGAAATTTTCAATGATGCACATTGTACAAATTTACCTATTCATCAATCTAACACAATTATGTATCGAGATCTCTGAGAGAATTATTGGTGGGATAACAAGAAGAAGTAGATCGTTGAGTATACACCAATGTTTTGGGTGTGTCAGCAAGTGACGACAGAGAAGTAGAAGTCTAAGGGGATGATGCAACCATTCCCCACACCATCATGGAAATGGTAGAACATCCCCATGTACTTTTTTACTGGACATCTAAAGAAATCCAATTGAAATAATGAAATATGGGTTGCTGTGGATCGTCATAAAAAGTGTAAAAACATTTTTTCAATTTGGGGTGATTTATTATTGGATCAACTGGAACATATCTATCTGGGATGTTTTAAGGCTTCATGGAGTGCCACTATCTATTTTTTCCAATTGAGATCCAAGATTCACCTCTATGTTTTGGAGGATTCTTTAACTTGCTCTGGATACTGAACTGAACTTCAGTACGAGCTATCATCCTCAGACTGATGGCCAATCTGAGAAAACATCTCAGAAACTAGAGGATATGTTAAGATCATGTTCTATGGACTTTGAAGGAGGGTGGTACCAACATCTTCCATTGGTAGGATTATTTTACAATAACATCTTACACGTTAGAATCTAAATGGACCCTTGTGATTCCCGACATGAGAAAATGTGCAGAACACTGACATGTTGGGTTGAAGTCGGTGAGTGTAAGCTTCTAGGACTAAAAATGATCAAAAAATGTTGGAGAATTTGAAAACCTTTCAGTAGCATATCAATGCATCCCAGATTCAATAGAAGAGTTATGCAGATAACCATTGATGATTCCTTGAGTTTAATGTTGGATACATGGTATTTCTATTCATATCTCCATGGAACAAGGTCATGATGTTTGTAAAGAAGGAGAAGTTAATTCCAAGGTATATCGGCCCCTTAGAGATTCTTGTTCTTATTGTGGTTGTGGCCTACTGACGAGCACTTCCACCTACCATGTCCAAAGTACATGAGGTATTTCATGTATCCCTCTTAAGGAGGTACCTACCATACCCTTCACATATACTCTCTTTGTATGTAGTATAGCTAGAGGATGATATTTCTTATGAGGATAAACCAATTAAGATCATAGATTATAGATAAAATGTACTATGAAATATGAAATTTCCCCTAATCAAGGTGTTGTGGTGAAACCACAAGTTTGAAGAAGGGACGTGGGAATAAGAGGAAATGATGAAAGAGAGTTATCCACATTTGTTTTAGTGTGGGGAAATTTTTTGAGGGAAACATTTTTTAATTATGGAAGATTGTAATGACCCAAACTTTAATTAATAGAAATTCCTCTTGATCTAATTAAATGTATTAATATTGTTATATAAAATGTGAAATTCATTTTATTTATGTTTCGGGATTTTAAAATACTATTATGAATTGTGACCATTCATTATATAGTCATTGAATAGTGATCACATGATTAGTATAAATATAAACCTTTAACAAATGCTATTTACTCAGACAATGGAAGCAATGACCTCATCCAATAGACTTGACCCATAAGAAGCCCATTTTTCAGAGAATAGAAATGAGGTGGAATTATTGGGATTTTCACTTGACCAAACCCAAGCTAAGCTTGAATTCGTTATTCTCAACCTGTACCACCTACAATATAAGTGGAAGTTGAGAGAGATTACCACTCGATCAATGTCATCTGTGCCACCCAAAGAGTCTGTCACCAACACACACCATATCGAAATGCCTTATGTGGGTGTTTTAAGGGGTTATGTGACAAGACCCTAGTACTACGATTATGTACATTATTCTTGTATAGAGAATATACATTCTTTTTATTGTTTTACTTTGTAAATAGTTTTTAAAGCACAAATAGTATTTTTAGTTAATATTCATCTATGAAATCAATTTTGATAAATTGATGTATTTTTGAATTAAATAATATTTTAATAATGTATTATTATTATTATTAAATTTATTTTTATTAAATATAAATTATGATATAATTTTATGAATGAAATTGTAATTTTTATTAAGGTTTGAAAGCAGTTTTTTTTCAAAACCCAAGAATTTTATATAAATGTAGGTTATTATTTGAAAAGTAAAAATTCGATTATTTAAAATATTATTTAGATAAAATGAGTATTATTTTTGGAATCAGGATGTCAAAATTATCGAATGTTGAATTGTACATAATTTTATGAGACAGTAGATTTTTTGGTATAAATTAAATATCGTTTAAATATATTATGTATTTTATGAAATCATAATGACCCAATAGTGATGTAATAAAATACTATAAACATTATGTTCTCCCAATATATGTTTTACCATTAATATAATGTGATTTTGGGATTGAATGATTTATTTTACAGAGCATTAGTGGACCCTTCAAGGCTTTTAAATCATTCTGTCTTTTTAAATTGTTTTCCTTGGGAGTGTCGCTGAACTTCACATAAGAAAACCAATTATTTTAAGAAGATCAGACATTGGATTTATAAAATATTTTTCTCCACTCCCTTTAGGAATAAAACCATAGGTTGGTTTGTGTTTTTGATTAGTTTAATGTGAGGTGTCCCAAACCTAGATAATAATGAATTCCCTCTCCTTTCCTATATAAAACCACCCATGTTCCCACTTCCTCTTAACTCAAAGCCTTTGGAGTTCAACCAAAACCTTCCCTCCTCTATCTAGAATCCTCCAAAGGTGCATAATTCTCCAAATAATCCTCTCTCTAGCCTCTCCCAATCCATTGGGATCACACTTCCATGTAAGGGATTTCTTCCTTTTTCATTTTTGTCCAATTTTTTTTAAGTTTCCATGCCATTTTATTTTAAATTAAAAATGTTAGGGTATGATTTCACTCCTCCACCCTACATATATATTTATGTTTGGATGATGTGATACACTATTCTCTCTCATTAATGCCTCTCATGTACACCTGTTACCAGGATGAAATTTTGTGAGAGATTTATCTCTCCACTTTTACATCCATGTAATTCATTTGAATTATGCATCTAAATTCAATTATGTTTATTGGGACATGTATCTATATTACCCCTTAACGTTCCATTTCATGTAAATATGATTATACACCCATTTATCTCTCATAAACCATTTTTTATGAGTTCTTATTTCATGTCGTTATGCTTCCGAAATTGCACTACAATTTTCAAAGCCAATGTCATTGTGTAGTGAATACCATGCCCATTTATCTATCAAGGGTATTAACCTTTATGAACATTTAATTATTGATTAAAAAGCTTCATGTATGTAGTCCACATCGCTTTATTGTGTAATACATTAAAATGATCGATTCCATGTTGTATGATCCATGTGGAACACCTATGCATGAAATGAAAAGTTTAAGAAGGGTGCCCCATAATAGAACTCAAATGGATTGGGTAAAGAATAGTATAATGATACATAATGTGAAATGGGTGCGGAATGATGATAATTCAAGTTCAATGTGGTTTTACTCGTGCTTCAGGTGCAATAAAGGTTTACTCATGCTTCATGTGCAATGATCCCTGGTTCATGGAAATTCCATGTTAATTATTAATGCCACATTTCCATGTTATGATTATCAGGATTTATCATGATTTTATGTTCATGTTTCTGTTTTTATTCATTGATATGCCTATTTTCAAACATTTATTTTACTTCTCATGTTATTCGATGTTTATTCCCTTACTGGGATTTATAGTTCACCCTTTTCTTAGACATGTTATTTAGTTATCTCATGTAATGCTAAGTACGAGATAATATTGTGGACATGTTAAGGAATTTTTCAGTAAAGATTTTGTATATCATGTTTTATGTGGTTATGTAATGATCTTAATCCCCAAATACACTAGACCTCTCGATCTTCCATGTTCTATCATGTGATGTTTTTATGTAATAAATCACGTTTAAGTGTGTAATAAAGAGGAGGGTTGTCATACAGAACATCTTGTAAGAGTTGAAAACTCTAGGTACATATGTGCTACTGCTAAATCCATTTCTACTTTCTAGACAAGGATGTATTCCTTGGAATCCACTCAATCTATATATTAAAAAATTTCAAGGCCATTCTCGTAATTGATGAATCTTCATTATACATATCCTTATTGATTTCTGTAGTCCTATCTTTAGAAATATACAGAGGAATATAACTAAATTTTTCTCATCATAGTTTCCAATTGATCATTAAACCTTTCCTTTAATACCATCTATGGTGATCAAGGATGAACATACAAGGATATTACATCATTTTTTATTAATATTCAGTATATTACAATAATACATTCCAGAGGACTATATTAGTTTAGTGTGTTTTGAAACATGGAAACAAAATATTCTATCTTGTAAAATTATCTTCATCATATCACCTAAAGTTGTCCAGAATTAGTAATTGTACCTATAACCATTCTTCATAACGTATGGAAAATAAACATAAAAAAAGGGTTTTCTCTGATGGTATGTAAGGGTAAATAAATGAAATGAGTAAGCATAACATAAAAAAGGGTATGGAACATTTTCATAACATTTCAAGATCTTACCCTATATATTAGATGTCATAATAAATATTGGATGTTCATACCAAATTATTCATAATGAAATTAATTGCATAATTTATGAAATAATAACATAGGAATAAAACAAGGAATTTGTGGAAAGCTTGTTGCTTTATACTGTTGTTCACATGTATCAGTAGAAACATGTTCACTCATTATGTTGAGGGAATTAAATAATACCCCCACATCAACTTCTGGTCATGAAATGAGGTCTTGGTATAAAATATGAATGTTTAATCATGTTAGAACATATCCTTATGGACATGAAACAAAGTCATTTCATAACATTGTGAATATGTAATCAGGTTCATGCATGACATTGTGAACATGTAATCAGGTTCATGACCAAACTTATGGAGAAGAAACAAATTCCTTGAATAACTTTGTGAACATGTAATCATGTTTGAGAATAACATTGTGAATATGTTTTTAGGGACATGCATAATATTATGGAATTGCAACTAGTTCAATGTACAACATTTTGGATAAGTAATATGGTTCATTCATAACATCGTGAACTTTAAATGATATATATACATAAAACAATGGACATGCAACAATGTCCATGTATAACATTTAGATCAATTAATGAGGATCACACATATAATTTCAACTCATGATCCATCCATCATTACCCAATTCATTAGAGGGAGATATAGGTATATCCCATCTCATAATAAAATAATTCATAAATGTGACAAAAGATAATAACACCTTCATCATTTAATGACCCATAATATAGATAGGTTTTATAAACATCAAATCATAACCCCTAAAATGAAATTGGTATCATTAAAATTTCATCAAATTATATCCCATGAAAATAGATTTGTTTCATAATCATTACTTGAAGGCATACCTGATGAAAAAGGAGGGATTCAAATGCATAGAAACCGTGGATGTGAAATGGGTTTTATAAGAATCATTCCATCAAAACATAAACTACTCAAGATAGTCTATGAGTGGAACAATTGGATAATTTCATAAAAGGTCTTGACTAATATCAATAGATGTTATCATAGATGAAAAATAAAAAAGAAGTATATATTGAAAACCTTTCTTACGGAAAATATCCTATTTTATCTGAAGAGGCTCTTAAAATCATAAATATTTTTGAAAACCATTATCTTGAAAATAATATTCATATCACATATATATATATATATTAAAATATTTTGGAATATTTTTTTTAAAAAGTTCAATGTGGTCCTTAATTTTATTGAAAAACATTTTCCATACAAACTTATTAAAGGATCCTGAAAATGTTTTGAAAACCATATCTTTAAAAACTTCTTTCAATAAAATTTTCGTAAATATTTTCCTTTAAACATTAATTGACATATTCAAATGATTGAAGGAAAATAAATACATAGATGTCATATGAGGTAACAAGAGAATTTATTTTGCATGGAAAAAAGATAGAAAACTGCATCATTGGGAATGATTAATGAATTTTACATTAAAATTATTGGTAAAAGAAAAATATGGTATGAATTTAGTCTAATTATCACATGATGTTATTAGAATATTCTAGAAGCCCTTTTTTGAATGCATGGATTTACAGGAACACATATCTCAAACCGAAGAGTGGGTAATGTAGGGATTTATTAAAAAAACATTCTTAACTATATTAGGAACCAAAGAGTATAATAATGGCAGAAATACATCCATAATTTATTAATAAACCCATTATATTATATTTTCAAGAGATATAGGTCATAATATTTCATAATGGGAAGAATAAATATAAAAATTAACAAAAATTGATGAGATTGTGTCAATACACTCTTAAAACATAATAACATTGGATCCTACTCTCCATGAACGAAATGGAATGTTAAATAAAACATAAAGTATAATTAAAATAATAAGTTTCATGATATTAAATGTAAAATAGAATTAGATACACCTCAATAAAATTAGGTGCATAACAAAACATGAGTCTTAAAGATGACAAATTGACACACAACTACTTTACAGATTTGGTAACTTTTGAAACATAAACTCCATGAAAAAAGATCCTAAATAAGATATGTTAATAACGATAAATTTAATTATATGATACATAGAATATAATTTTTCATAGTACATAAACCACACAAAATTAAATAGTGGTGAACAAAGCATATATCTCATGAAAATGAAAAGTGAGATGAAATCACCGTACCTTGTGTGTTGAATCTTTTCATACACGTACAAGATTAATGTATAATAAATATAAATTTATTATATATATTTTTATAATAATATTCTCATACAAAATACCATTTTTTATGACTTTATACTAACCACTTGTTAACGATTCTATGTTAAGGATTCACTTAGGGTAGTATTTTCTTTATTATTCAAATGATTCTTAATTTTTATATCATTAGTATATTTACATTATGAAATAATTTACATAATTTAAACCATTATATATATATATCATATATATATTTTTATATGCGTATTATAATGATCTATAGAATATATATATATATGAAATGGAATACATTGTCCATTGGGACGGTAGCTTATACGTACGCATGAACACTATTTCTATTTAAATGTCATTTTGAAAGAAGAGAAAGAATATATATATCATTATTACAGTTTCATTATGACGACATATATATAATATATTTTTAATAAACCTTCTTTAAAACAATCCATGTTGTATTTGAAGGAATCATATCAGTTTATGGGGGTCGTAATCAATGATTCCTAAAAAAAATTACCATTTTAACAAAAAATGAATGTAAAAAATATACGAGTTGTAAAAATGAATAAAGAGGATAAAATACATAATAAATTTAACATAATAAAAATATAATAATATTTTCCATCGTCATTTCCACCATGGTAAGTGGTAATTGAAAAATTAGTATACATCATTTCATGAGGTAGTAGTTCTCATAACACAGACACAATATATTTGTTAACCATTAGATAGAGGAGTGATTATGTGTCGGTTAAAAAATTTACCAAAATAAAACATATTATATTTATTATACTGGTGTTTTTATTAAATCATAACATAAGGAGAGTAGGAGCAGTAGAGAATGAAATGAAATAGAAATTGATTTAGAGAATACAATACCTCTTAATCAGATAACTCATTTTATTATTTTCCAAAAGGCTTCCATTGATTTCCTTCTGCCCATGGTAAGGATTATAATAAGACCTTATGTATTTTGGTAAGTGTATTGGGAAACTTTGTGGTGACACGAAGTGTTTTTTGAAGTGTGAATAAGTAGGATAAGTCGTGGCCTTTTATAGGGAAGAAAGAGAACTCAGTTTGAATTTTTGAAAACATGCACGATGTACACATGTTATGCGCTAAAAATTATAAAAACTCAACCATAGTTAATAATGTAACGTTTATGGACATATAATTTCAATATAACCAATTTCGGTTATGTTTATTGGTCATTTGGCCACATAATATTATGGTTTAGTTAATAATTAAGATTAATTTGACCATAATCTTAGTGATAAATTTTAATCACTTTTAAATATCTTTTTGGTAAATATTAATGATAATATAATTAGTCCCTAAATATTATACTATTTAAATTTATTTATTTTATTTATTTTTAAAATTGAAATTCATTTCACTAAATCGGAAAAATTAAAATTAATGATAATCTTGCAGACACAATGTAATTACAAATCATTAAAAGATAAATAAGTTCAATATGTTTATTATGTTTTTATATTCACTATCTAATTATATTTATTTTAATGAACTAAATTGTATTAATAGCTGTAAAAATTATATAATGTGACCCTAAAACAAATTTAACATATAATTTTACATTAATAAATAATTTAAGGAGAGGGAAATTTGTAACTAAAACACAGTATATTTCATATTCATCAAAAAATGTTTTTCTTTGAAAAACACCAAAAATTCACCTTATGAAAATTTTTAAATTATATATTAATTTTTTTTTCAAAATATATTTAAAAATATTAAAAAAATTTATTTTATTATTATAAGATGTTTATTTGAGAAAATTTCATTCACAATCATAAAAGGACTTTTAAAAAATCATATCTTTCATTATCTAAATGTTTGTATCTATATATAAAATATATATATATAATATTTGAAAATTAGTTATTACTATTCATATACATTTTTTAATGGCTAGGTTTTAATTATATCATATATGTATAATGATATATATATATAGAATTATTTATATATATATATATAATAAAATTATGTTTTAAAGAAATGTCGGTGGTGCATGATAGATATGCCAATTCGTTGTTGTAGGTAGCACAAGCCATGTTGGTATTACATATAGTGCAAGCCATGTCAGTATTACATGGATTCAAGGACAAGTCTGTATTGTGTGAATGGAATATTAGACATATTATTCTAATATATATATATATATATATATAACTATTTCTAGTGTCAAGTGAAATAATAAATATCAAAAAGATAACTTATTTCAAAAAAATATTACAAAAATTCTAGGAGTGTTACATATATGTCTACGATCAGGATATTAGGACTGATTGCATAAAATACCATGATTGTTATATGTGATTATATTAGAATTACAAGATTATTATCTTGGATTCAGTGAGTATTCCACTGTGGAATTACAAGGATTTTACATAGAAATATGTTTTTATTCTTATTTGGGATCCCTAGTATACTCACTTGGATTTGAATATCTTGATGACAATATATTTCATGATTATGATGTGGTCGCATAGACACTATATCCTTAGAATAATCAATAATAGTTTATCTGAACTTTCACATTTGAAATTTAGGATTTATTTTGGTTGTTCATTCTACATCTAAAATTTTTATTTATTCTAATGTCACCATATATGTGTAGACTGCATTAAAGGGAAAAACAAGGACCCCTTGGGGTTCCCTACTATGATGTTCCCACATCGTTTTAGTATTTCCCTGAAACCTATGTACCCAATTAGATATTATTTTTTGTAGGTTCATGTACTGTAAAATTACATTATCGGATGATTGAATAGTTTACCATAGACGGAGTCAGTGAAAGTGATGTGCTTTGGCAGAGGGGTAGTAGTACATATTCATTATTTTTTTATTAATTTAATTTTCTTGTTTATGTGATCATCCTAGTGGGAGGTTATTTTATGTATGATGGTTTGACCATGTTCTTATGTGACTATATGATTCAAAAATTCATATTATTTAGATTTCATTAGGATTATTAATTTCATGTAATCATGATAATTTTTTGGCATTGCTTCGTTAGTTTTCATTTATCATACTTTTATATATGTGTGTATAAACATCAAAAACCCAATTGGACCCTAAAAACTCATAAAAGGACAATAAAATATAATTATTAGGTCTTATGTTAAATTTTATATCATCATTATTTACACCATTCATTTGGCATGGAGAATAATGGAATTAAATAGTGACAGGAAATCAATTTTTCCTCTTTTTTGTAGAGATTGTATTAATGATTTATAAGAAGACTTCAGATCTTGTTATAAACATTGGAATGATGCATTGTGAACAATTTTTCATATTAAATGTGTATGTTACTGGGGATATATTTTGATTTTTTTTTATCAATTATGGGTGTATGGTTTCCCCTCATATAATGTAGTTGGGTTTTATGTACATTATTTTTGTGGTTTTACCTCTTGAATTATTAGAAATATTATAAATTATGTGAATATATTTTCATATATACGATTCAAATGATATAAATATGCTTGTGTTTAATTATTATCATGAAATATTGGGTTTTAACTCTTAAAAGTTTTAAGAAGAACATATATGGAGTTTTCCCATTTTACATGACTCTTCCATTGTACTTGGCAGGACAACAACACATTTTCTTTTGAAAATATGTTCTTTTTATTCTATGGAGGGATATTAGCTTATGATGACTACATAGTCAATCTTTATAGGGGATTTTTAGCTAACCTCAGTGGTTTAATATAGATATTTAATTCCATGGAACATGATTCAAGAGATAACGGTCTTCATTAAATAATGTGTTAACAACAACCAATATATTGTTTTTTCATATGTCATATTGATCTAATTATATTTAACCAAATATTATGAATATAGAATACCCAAAATCGATCATCATAGGTGAAAAAAATTTAGGGTGATATGATCATGTATATTTAGTGGATAATATAGTATATATATTCTCATTGAGGATATATACCATAGATTCGTTAGATTTTTTTGAATGTGATGTCTCAAATGTATATATTGAACCCAAGAGTGTACATTTGTGAATATATGTTTTATTGGGATATTGAATATACTATTAGGGATGTTTTGACATGACTTATGAACTACATGATATTTTGAATATGGTATAGGTATCAAGGAATACTATTTCTAACTTTTAACTCAAGAAACTTGTGAGAAGAGTGTTGTGGCTAAGTAGTAAAGAATTTTTTTTACATCTGATGAGAAATTTTATACAGGGTTTATTGGAGGGAAATATTTTATTAATATTCTGGGTTCCAATGGATATGTTAATAATTTTAAAAATATTACGTTAATGTGGTAAAAACATGGGATGTGATAATAGGTATATATAGTAGGAATATGATAGGATTTGTGATAATTTATTGAAATGACAAGAGATACATTTCTATTAAGGGTTAAGTTATGTTGGGTGGTATTGGTACTATATATAGACCTCATAATTTCATGGGTGTTTCCAGATGAATTTTCATATTTTTTTATTATATAGTTTGATCAAATATGGATTGACATACGGAATACAATCTTGTTTTTGGGAATGATTCCCATGTGATATGTGTACATATAGAAGACCATGTCCTTGCTAAAATGCACCAAATTTTAATATAATTGATCATGATGTTTGATGATATATTTGAATAACATGTATTACTGTTATGTTATATTGTTATTTTTTATGATATATATGATTATTAGATGCCTCTCATTTGAAAATCGTCAGAAATGTATAATATGATATAATAGAGCATAAACCCATAGGGTATACAGACTGGTTACTTGTCAAGTGTGAAATGTGGAATGATGGATTTAATGAAATTTTTGTGGGATAAGTTTACAAAAATTATTAATGATATGGTAAACCACCTAATTTGGTTAGAGATGACATCAAAGATTCATATATGTATAGTGGTATGGTCTACTCGAGTTTATGCCTTGGAATACATTGTCATAAAGAGGTGCAGTTAGAACCTATCAAGGTTTTCTCAAGGAGAATTGTAATGTAATTCTTATGTTTGGGAGTTAAATTTAGTTTATTATGGTATGTGACCCTCATTATGGACATAGATTTCATTTATTTACATATATAAAATTCCTACTATGTCAATAATAGTTAGTAATCAATATTTTTTAATAGTTATCCAGAAATATTTTTATAGAAATTTATACTCATTATTTATGTTAAAATATAGATTTTGGGTTGTGGAAAATTATACCTTGAGTGGTCACATCATAGATGTGAAGATATAGGTTTTCAAGTAGAGAAGGTTTCCTCAGGATACTAGTGAGATTGTGGATCTAGTTTTCCATAGATCCTTAATAAGACCAATTTTGTGATTTTTATAACGTATTTGATAGACTTTATGTTGGTTTCATCCTCAAGGAGTCCATTATGTGATCTAATCTTGATTTAGATAGATGTTTCACTACTTCTAAGGTGATATGGGGATGAACTATATGAATACTTTGTGAATCAACCATAAAATTATAGAAAATATTTTATTTCGACATCATTGTGGGTATTTGGATGTCTTTGGGAAGCCATAATGGAATTAAGAATCACGAGATGCTACGAAAGTCAAATTTTTTACTATAGTTTTACATTCCATTTAATTATTGGATATAAGATGAGAAAATAATAATTTTTCATTAAATTGGTTGATGAGGTTTGGATGATTCATTAATAAGGTCCTTTGAAATCTATAAATATGTTTTTTGCGATATTCTGATGGTGGGGAACACAAGATTTAGAATCGACCTTTTTATATAATCATTATTCTGAAATGAGTTATATAATTAGATATAAACCAATCAATAGAAAAATCATATAAGTATAGATGACTGTATTTCAACATAATATAAGTGTTTTTTTAAGGTTAAGAGTATTATATTTGTTATTTATTATTATCATTCCTTATGTTTATATTTTTTTGAAATAATATCATTTTTGTATTCCATGTTAAAAGACTTAAAATAATGCTTCATTTGTAGAACATGATGGTTAAATTTTGATATTTTAAAGACCTATGTAGTTGTATGGTGTTGAAAAGTGTTATTATAGGGATTCTATGAACCCTTATTTCTTTCATGTTCTATTTTTTTAATGGAATTTGAATTTTTTCTCTAGGGAGGGTTTCATTTCTAGAACATGTATTCTGATTTTGATCATTAATGATTAATTTTATTAGGAGATACCTTTTTATATCAATTGAGGACTTGTTAGTGTTTATAGTCTATGGGTGTGTTGTGAAGTATGGAAGGGGTTTTTCCATTGATATAACTTCTACAGCTACACTCAGTTACTCTATGATGAAATGTTTTTGTTGCAAAAATCCATCATGCATGCTACTGGATTTTTTATATATGTTGGTCCTTCTAAATATAGGGTTACATGGAGGGTTGTACATTGTAATAAATTAAAAATTAAGTGACTAATACAATTTTTATATTCTGCAATTTTAGGTGTTTTTTTTTGAAAATATATCTTATGAATAGACTAAGGACTATTCCATTGTGGTTGTGTCGCGATCTGAAAAATCCCACAATGAATGTGTTTAACTACAGTACATGGCTAATTCTTAAGGTGAAATGTACTAGGATCACTGGTAGAATATTTAATTTATCATTCAATAGGGTTTGTGATGGATTACTATATATTCAGTCTCACATTCTATTGTGGAGTGTTATATTAATAGGTCATAGTTCCTTATTTTTTCATCAGAGTCCCTAGTATTGTGGTGGAACAGGGTGTCAGGATAGGCCACTAACCACAAGATCTTCCAAATATTTCAAAACCGTTATTCTAAGGTTTTTTCTTTATAAATAATGAAATACTTTTCACTTTATTATTTGAAAATTTGATAAAATTAATGTGGTGATTGATGTAAATAATATTCCAAATTCTCTGATTTGGGCTTGGTGTTCACCATGAACCATGAAAAAGATATTTTTTTTTCATTTTTGTATAATGTGATTACATTATTTCATTTTGTGATATTATTAACAATTAAATTAAATAATTAAATTAATTATAATTTTTGGTAAATTATTTAAAATATAGAAACATTTATCTACGGATACATACATGGGATAAAAAGTTTATACAAGCATGAAAGTGGTTATGATATGATTAGGAAGTAGTGATAAATATTTATTATGGGAGTAACTCTATATGTGGTAGGTGGTCCCTTAAGTATATCGCTTTTATTTATTCATTATGTATGTATCATTAAATTTGTGATCTACACATTTTTGGTTGATTGAACATTCAATTGAATTAATTATTATTGATTATTATATATAAAATGTATGTTCTAAGATCCAAGACTAACCCTTTATTTCTAAAATCATTCCTAGGACAGTAATGGCGAAGTGGATGATAATAGAAACATTCCATTAGATGTATTGGTCAATAAGGGAGAGTATTGAGATAGGAATGATTTAACAAGCATTGATAAAAATCCTTTATCTCCCCCTAGTATGATAACTGATTCATTTTGAATGGAAAAACATAGTTCTCACCATAAAACATAGGTTTACGTAATGATGTACATGATATGGATTATATTCATGGGATATATAATTAGTTAGTTCATAGAGTGATCCTCTCCCAATTATACGTGACTACCCATGTGAGTTTACCCTGAGTATATTTATGAGAGGTTAAGTAATTTGATTATCATAGGATACCTTTAGAAGGTAGAAGGTTGTTATTCAATATTCATTGTAGGACATTTATGATGAGTTGTATGAGACTGTAATACATGTATGATTTAGTTGAGATATGATATTCTATATGAGAGATATGATAAGAAAATTAAATGGGAATTATATAGTGGACCCCATGTATGTTTTCTAGATCACAAAGAGAGAAAAGATAGATTGATGGGATTGTTTGAGATATGTTTACCCTATTTAGGTTTAGTTAAATAATATATGAGTTACAATTATATGGTGTCACCACAGACCTGATGGTCAATGATATAAGATTTTTATTTCTTTAATGATGATTATCTGAGATATCATGGGATAGAGGATCTTATTTTGAGGTTTTTTATTTAATTATAATGATATAAACATTGACTTGACATTTGTACTATCGTGAAATGAATGGGTTATTACATAGGATATGGGTTCCTTCCCTCTATTTTACTTCTAGTATATTACATAGGATTTATATATAATGATAACAAATAATTCCTCGGTCACACCCTCAAAATTGATGATTTCATATTTGGATTATTAGGGTACTTCAGGTGGTCTTGTAATTAAGCCTACTAACAAATGAGTTCCAAGGTTTGCCTATGTCCCGAATCAAGAGATTGATAAAATTGAATTCTGTGATTCTTTTAATGATTTGGGGAGTATGTCATTTTTGAATTCCTGGAATTTTATTTTGTATTCAATGAATATTTCCAAATTGAATACCTTGGTTTTTACATATGATAAAGATGTTATTATTATTGAATATGCCTATGTATTTCAAAAGACTCTAGTTATCTTCCTAATATAATCTTTCATGATGAAACTATGTTCATAGAAACACTCTAACACTTTCAAAATAATTAATAGTCAATTAGAAATTTCTTATAAGAACACAAAAATCGATGAAGGCTATTTTAAGGCTTCTAAATATATTTATTAAGTATATTAATATTTCATGTGTATATACTAAATTACATGTTATGTAATGGAACCTATTAATTGTGTCACATTATGTTTTATTGGTAACCTAATCAAATGAACATGTCACAAGGGTACCTGAGTATATTTCACTATTCACATCTTTTGCTTTGGTAGAGGCCATGAGTCACATGATCAAGAAAGATATCTCAGATAGAATCAGATATTTTGAGTTGATATTTATTTGTGGAAATAGTATATCATCATTGTATTGTATTTATTTTATTTACCTTGAATATGTAGTTTCCTTGACAAATATTTCTTTGGATATATGCGGGGATGAATATATATTTTGATGATATCATTCTTCAATATTTCATTCTATATTCGATGAATCTTGATTAATAATTGTAAAAAAATATTTTTTAATGAATTTATTTGGGTTTTTTATGTTATGTAATATGATATATGGATATATTCAACCCATGGTAAAAACATAAAACCTCAATACTACTCTATATCCATTAGAATAATGTGATGAGAGTCTGTGATAAATTTGAAATCAATTATCTAAAAACTAGTTTAGTGGTATAGTTAAATATCTATTTATATTAATCTTTCCAAATATCATATTAAATAATAACTACAATGTTTAGTCATGATTTGAGTTTTTTCATTTTATTAATAATTTTCCATTCACTATATAGCATTAGAAATCCAATAAGTAGCAAATAAAATTCTTGAGTCTATCTTGGTTATCTTTTGTGATATATATCTAATTAGTAAATATTTTTTTAAATTATTAAATCCAAGTATCCAATTTTTATAATATATTAATACTATTATAGTATATATATATATACTATCATATTTTAGGTCATTTATAAATAAAACAATAACTATTTCTGATTATCATAACAATATTTTGTATAAGATTTTAGTAACTTTTGAATAATTTGTGATGAGTTATGGGAGAAGAAATGATGTTAGGAAAACTATATTAGGAATTCAAAAGTGGTATCCTATATACATTGTAATAATTAGTGATGTTATAACAAAATAATAATTTCTAAGAATTAGGATGACTCATTATGATTTATGATAAAACCATTCCTAGTTATAATTCCAGTATTAGATATTTGATTAAAAATATCATAGAAATCATCAACTCATAGGACCTAGCTCTATCTCTGTGAGGTTGTTCCATTGATCTATCACTGTCAGTTGAAGATATAGAACAAATAAGAAAAATACAAATATTTGTTTGTATGAAGATGTCAAAACCATACTTCTGGAAAACACAAAGACCCATTCTGGAAGTGAGGCACTAGGGAATATGATAATCCATTAATTAGAATATTTATTTTTAAGAAATCAAATCATTAATGTAATCATGATATAGGATTTATTTTAGTGTAACAACTATTTATGTTTTTAACATTATATGGATTTCATTGAAATTAAAAATTAGTAATCATATTCAAGGAATAAAATGCTTTAATTTATGCCTACCAAATCTCATGCATCTTTTGTGAGTTAATGTGAAACTTCTATAGTGGTATGATCTATCAGGAATAACAAAAAAATCCTATAATGTGTGATGTGATGTATTGAAAATAATATTTTCATATAAATGATTCCAAATGGAAATTGGTATGATATTTTATATCAATGTGTATGGATTTTATAATTAATAAACTAATAAAAATTATGTTGAATAATCATTAAAGGTGATGATGATACAATAATCATTAAATGGTCAGACTACGCTGATGTTATTGGTGATTATTATTTGTTCTAGAATAAATGATCTTTATTTTGAAGATTGAATATGAATTTAATGAACACATATAACTATTATAATGATATGGAAAAGGCTGTTTTTGATGTGTATTTGTAGAGAAAATCAAAGGGTATAAGAAGAGGAGTGTGTAAGGTATATACATATATATACTGATGTCCAACTAATGTGTGTATAGTTTATACAATTGATTTGTAATGTGGATACATGTACTCATATTTTTTAATACTTCCATTATAATTCTAAAAATCCTAATTTACTTACATTCTATATGAACTATTTAATAATTCCATTATATTCTTTCTGAGAGAAATATATATGATGGTTCTTATAAGATAGATTCAAAATTGGAAGTATCATGACAATTTTTATAAGGAGATATATCTATGAATTCTAACCATTTTCGAGTTTTAAAATCCTATAAATCATAGTGGTTGCCTATAGAAGGTATATTACTATTCAAAACATTGATTTTAGAAGAATATAGACTTCACGACATTCAAGAGTTTCACATCATGAATGTGAGGTTTATGGCATGGGAGAAGATAATTCTTGAGGATCTTCACAATGTGAGTTAAATCAGGGTTATGTAGTTTGAAGAGATTAGTCATTTGGGGGAACATAAAACATGATACTTTGACTATGTGAATGGGTCTCACATATGAAAATATATTGTGTAACAATCCTTTAGAAGGCACAATGAATTAGGTTTTCTCAAGATGGATGGATTCTCTAACAATATATATATGATGTCTGGTAGTCTCTATATTTTTTTCAAATCATTTTGATATGGATAAATTATCATCCTTCCATCTTCAATCCATGTTGATCTGAGGTACGTTCTACCTCTTTGCATGTATTTTCTAAATCTAGACACTTTTTATTATTATTGCAATGTGATTTCAGTTTCTATTTGTTGATCTAAAATTATTTTCATTGGTTTTTGTTGGTATAGGTGTGGTGTGGAATTCATCGAGAGATTCAAATTTTTAAGGGAGGGTTGATTGATATCTATTTCATATTTTTATTCTCATGTGATGAATATGGATACCTTAAATGTATAGGATTTTTTTAAACAATTATTTATTTATAATAAATCTTAATGATGTAATGGTCTAATAATTTTAATGTAAATCAAATTAACCTAATATTTATTCAGCCATATTAAAAATGTATTGGTTATAGTTATTGAATGTTATTTGTTTCTGCCATGATAAATATTTTCACATTGTTTTACATGATAGTTTTTTATCTATGTTATTCTTGTTTTAATGTCTTTTTTTGTTGTGTATTTTAATGTTTTCCTAAAGAAAATTTGAAAATGAAATAACTACATAACTAATGGATTTATTTGGAAAATAATTAATTAATATTAATGTCTTATTAAATATGGTGTTTAATGTAATGTAATAATAATAAAATTATAAAAATGTCTAGTTGAAAAGAACCTTCCCTGTGATTAATTTAACTATTCAATAATTTGAAACATGATAATATTTTTTTGAGAATTTTGAGTTAAAAATGATTTCTAATGAGAATGGTACCTAACTATGATTATTATAAATGGTAATAATTCTAATAGAGTGTATATATTTGATATATTTTTACATCTTACTGAATTACATTTATTGTAGTTGGGACATGTGTGTAAAGAATCAGTACATTCATGTTAAAATAAGAATCTATTTTTTGGTGAAGAAAATTTCTATGGTTAGAATATCCCATCTTCTTGATGTGGCTGAGTGACTTATGGGTATATCTGTGAGAGATAATTTACATGTGATTGTTGGATTTCTTGTTTTAGGGAATATATTTCAATATTTTATATGCATATTTGTTTACTAATACTTTTGTGATGCTCTATATATTTTAGTTAATCTTTTCAATGTGATATTGGGTAGGTATTCATAGATGTAATATGAACCTTGGATAGATAAGACTGGAATAAAAGATGTGATATGTTGATGGGGAGGTCTACATGATGTGGAAGTAGTTGATGCATATGATTGTTATATGTATCAAGATATAAAAATTCGTTTCAAAAATGAAACATCAGTTTATTGAATAGGTTATAGATGTTATTTCCCATTGGTGTGATAATAATGGATTATTTCATGAAATTAATTTTATAATGGATGATGGTAGGTTTCCTTGTCTTATATGAATTCATTTCCCACTTCATTAGGTAATTCGATGTGCATGGTTACATGTTTCCACTAAGTTGTATCTTAGAATGAAATTACAAGAGTATATTAAAATGGTATGACGATTAAATTAAATAAGTAATTCTTAACCCATGTGGATGGTGTTGGTTGAATGAAAATTTTAAAAAGACCTTTCTCTTAAGTTATCACATACTCATTTTGGATAATTAATGGAGTTCAAGATCATTACACTGGTGGATAATGTGATGAATCATAAAATAATGTTAATAGAGAATCGAATATATAATAAACAGATTTATGGAAGTAAATGATAATATATAATCACGTAATTAATTTTTTCCTTGTAGTGTATTGTGTTCTTATAGGATATGTACACATATAAGTGGCTGTTTTGATCAATGTTAATTGTATTTGTGTATATGACTAGGATATGCCCATTTTGTTTTTGTGGTATATATTATACCTTTTATGTTTCATGACTTCATATGATACTCCAACAATGTCGGATAGGGATACTAAAACCTAGTGGACTCTAGGTGAGAGTTTTCTTAAATATCTCAGTTGGAGGATGTATTTCGGACTACCCTATATGGACCCACCCTCTTCCCTGTTTTGATTCAAGTGCGGGAATTCAAAGTGGTTAATTATTCTATATATTTCTATGAAGGGTTGTTATGGATTGTGGATATTCACATAGATATATAATTTGATATATTATCCCATTTATTATTATAAGTATGATGTGTACATGCTATGATGGCATGAGTTACATACAAAGTGTATGGGATATGATAGCTTGAGCTATAATACAAGAAGAATTATACATATCTATTAGGTTGTGGTGGCTCCTAGTAACTACATGTTTAATTTATATGGTGATGTTATATTAAATGATGTGTTTATGTGATGCATGAGGTGCTTGTGATCAGGATTTTCCATATTGTCTTCATGCTGTATTATTTTCGAGAGAGTTATATTAGAAAATAAGATGTTCAGGTATATCTAAAAACCAATGGAGAATTAGGAGTGGTGTTCCATTTATGATTACTTATTATATTGTGTCTTTTCATTTTTGTGAGTTGTGGTGAGGATCATCCATGGTGTGGATGGGAACGTAGTATACCAGTTTAGGTGATGAGTTAGTTTCACTATTTGTCACTAGGCCTTAACATGATTTCATTATCATTTACATGAGGTTCTCTAGGGAGGATCAATCATATTATATTTTTATTTTCACCAGAATTATATATAATTTTTTTATTTCATACAACAATGGATGGAGATTGGCTGGTGTTTTACTAGCACTTGTTTCTATAGGATATTCTTCTTCCTCATGGCTTATATTCTCAATACCTTTTGGTACATGTCATTTCAAATAAAATTTTTATTATATTATATTAAATTTCATGTTTTCACTTGGGATTTATTAATATATATTTCTGAGTAGGTGTTGATTAGTATATCCATCTTATCTCTCTATAATTATTTTTTTCATAAGGGGTATCACTTACCATTGTTTGATTATTATATCGTTGGTGATTGTCGCCAACCTGAGGCCTACTAGAGGTGGGGTTGAGGTGGTCAACATCACCCTTATCTCATTAATGGACCAGGAGGGGTAAACATTGGTGGAGGAAGCCGTGATAGAGTGGTATCAAAGTTATTGGTTATAGGATTGGATGTAGTTTCTAGTTAAGAACATGTGAGATTAGATGGGTTGGTAGGTAAAGGGTGTAATCTAAATTTAATGAGTTATGTAAACATGTGTTACTAATAGATATATGTGTATTAATACCCCATATGATCTGATTCACATACCATTATGTTTATTAATCCTAAAAAATGATGTGATACTGGTCGCATGGTAGAAAACTCAGAAAGGATAATGCATCATTCTTCTTTTTAAATGTGTTTTAAATCGGTAGACCATGAGATCGATTAAAACATTAAAAAAATAAAAATTAATTGATTAATTGATGTCATATATTCTTTATTACATGATTAAGAGCTCTAATTTTTTCTTTTTCAACGGATGAATATATGTCGATGTCTTTATCAAGTTTACTCCAAATATTTTTAGAAGGATGTGATAGATAGTATCCTCATAGTAGCAATCGATGATGACTGTTAATATAGTAGGGAACTCAAGACGGTTTCAGTTAGATATTTTGTTCATGTATGAGGAATTATTTTCTTATGAATTTATAGAAGATGGGTGGGAGGAGGATCCCATAGATTTAAATTAAATCTATTTCTAATGAGAGTACTAGGTTTCTTTGGCTTTGAAGATGATGCATAGAGTAATAAAGAATTGGATATTATAATTCCTTTGGTATCATAAAGAGTTAGTAGCCTCATGGGAGGTATTCTTAGACCTATTTTGAGAATATTTTCTTTCTATTCCTATGATGATGATCTGCCTCTCAAAAATAATTACCCTTTAACATGAGATTCCCAATTTTTCAGAGTTTGGGATCTATTTCTAAACCCTTTTTATATTTAATCTATATATTTAAAGATTATAAGTGTAGGGATTGGGATTTTGAGGAGTATTTATGTTCATATATTCATCTCTAGGTAACCCCCATGTATGTTGATGATGTATCTCAAGCTATTGGTGATAGAAAATACTTTTGATTCAATTCTATCCAAAACTAGATCATCAATGGAGGTGACTTATTTGGAATTATAGGGCAGTATAGCTATGGTCTTTGTTTCCCAATTTCCTAGACATACGATATTTTTTCCAATTGATGTTGTATCATAGCACTTTTCATCTCATTTACCTTTGGTCATTTTCTCTTATATCAATTACAATGGATCATATGAATGTTTCTCTAATAGAGGCAACAGTAATCAGTGGTGAGAGTGCCTAACCTTTATGAGCATCCAAGATGCTCTATGTCTTCCACTTCATGTTCCTCTATTGATGCAGTTTTAAATGTGATAGAATTATAAGAGTTTTCTAGTTTTGGATCTATATAGAGGATATGGGGAGGAAAAATTATATCCCTTTAACAGTCCTCCTCATCATAATGTAGATAATTCCCATGGAGGAGGTTTTCAACAATGTCCAAGAGGCAATGTATTTAGTCTCGGTTGTATTCATGCTTTTTTTACCTGTGTCAGGGATGAAAGATGTTTTTTTGAGGGACCTTTTTCTTGTTTCCTATATGGGTAAATTATTTTTTTATTTAGTATATACCCATTATTTTCTTTCACCTATCCTCACCCATGATTTGTGACTACAGTTGGATATAATTCTAGTGCCCTTGGCCTAGAATATGGATGTTGGAGGTTGAGCTAACTTGTATTATGTTTATAAAGACTATGAGACTGTGTTGTAAATAACTTCACTTCGGGTGATCTATTATTTATATTGATATATTTATATGATACCATTCTTTGAATAGATCAGTTGTATACAGTTCATTTAATCATTTATTTCTTTCAGAGTTAGTTTGTGTTTTATGATGTTAATGGAGATCCATCAGTGTTTTTGGGAGAGTGAGACCCTCAGATGGGTAAGAGTATTATTCTTTACTTATATCCCATGATGGTTTTGATGATTTTGAGTTCATTATCATAATATCAATTAGTTTTTCCTATGGTCATATAAGAGTTACCTAGTATATTTTCATTGGATGGTGTAGTGTTTCCCATCAATGAGAGATCATGTTTGGGATCAATATATAGTTTGGTGTAGATACTATCTCAATGTCTCCATTAAGGATTGATGCTACAGATATGTAAGAGCTGAATTTACAACTCAATGATATGTCTTAATGAGGTATTAATAGGCCATGTGTGTCATGCTGGGGTGGACCAGTTTTATTTGTAAAGTTGGATATTGGAATTTTTGTTATTTTTTATCAATTTTTCTCACTTGAACGAAGTGTTAGTGAAGAACCTATATACTCATCATTATATTAATGATATATCTATGTTTATGAGGTAATTTTTGTTCTTGAAATTCAAACTCTAGTCAGGATAACCTCATATGTGGTTGTAGGATGAGGTTATTTAGAAGGCTCCTTTCCATTTTCATCATTTTCCTTTCATGTTCATTGTAATTTAATTTAGTGTGAAAGATGATATTTCCTTTCCAATTTTTTTTGATTAATATGGTTTCTAGATAGTTCTTATATATGTTCTTGAGGGTTACCAACTATGAAATCATTGTGTAATTTTAATCTTAGGAGGATAATTCATAGTATCTATGTGTGGTTTTTGGAGTACTTCATAATGAGAAGCTTTTGGAGAAGTTTCCAAAGTGTGAGTTCTATGATAATAAAATTTATTCAATATTGAATGAAGTGACCCATTAGTGTGTAGTTATGGAGCTATTCAAGAAAGAGGTGGTTGTTTCTTAGAATTATTTCAATATTGTGGCATAGGTACAGAGTTTCCTTGGCCTTACAAGATTTTAAAGGAGCTTCATACATGATTTCTCTTATATAGTTACTTATATTATATAGATTATAGAAAGGATTATAAAATATTTCAGATCTACTAGTGCGAGGTAGATTTTCAGAAACCGAATGAGAAGCTATTATTCACTCATTTCCATTGTTTTCCATCAGAAGGTGTTTAGTTTGAGGTCATATGTGTCTCTTTACATATTTCCTTGGAATTTTTTATGATGAAGTAGAGATAGAAATTTTTTCTGGGTATGAGAAATCACATCCCCATGAGCTCAACTGTGGCTCCCATAACGTTTAGTTGGTGACTTTTGTGTATTAATTGATGTTTTAGAGATATCACCTTATCGGTAAATGATATGTTGTTTTTACATACCATAAGATCATGAGGTATGCATTCTCCTAGAATGATAGAAAAATTAATATGAATTATTTGATGTGATTCATGAAGGATTTTGAATTTGATATTTCATATATGAAATAAAAGGGATGTGTTGTAGCCATTGAGATGATAAAGGAAGTCATGCAGTGATGTCATACATTAATCTAGAGATTCCTGGAGAGTGAAGGAAGAACTATTGGAAATTCATCTAGATTTGGGAGAGGTTATAGGAAGAGGTTGTATTTTCAAGATAATAGTCTATTCATAATTAGTTCACCTGGTGTAGGCATTCCCACTTGAGTACTCTATGGTTGAAAACATGTGAGACTGATTTTATTATAGATTCCACAAATTGTTGGTAAGAGGATGGACAACACAGGTTTTCTTCCTAGGATGTATTTTTATACCATCGACAATATGTGTGATATACCTCTATGATATCCATGGGAATATTTTATAATTTTATCCCAGTGATATGAAGATGTGCCAAGTGTAGGTAGGCCAGTTTTGGTGGCATTGGTAGAATCATGCAATTGTAAAAAAATCATCATTTTTTTCAGAAGGTGAAGGCTAAGTACTATGTTCTCTATGATTTTTTAAGACATCAGATATAGAAAATTCTAGATGTGAGGTAATATAAATGGGCTTATATGCTTGGTTTCCTTGATATATGAGGTGTTATGATAAAATAAGGGTGATTATGGGTAATTTGATGAAATCATCCCAGATTACATTAATTAAGGTGTTAATCATAGTAGAGGTTTTCTCAAGAAAGTATCTAGAGATGGTGGTGTTAATCCATCGTTTATAGTGGATTGACATATCATTTAATGATCCTTGTATTATCAAAAGTGTATTGTGAGTTTTCTATCATGGTTTTAGCTCTCGTTTATTTCTTAGCACTACTTTTAAACCACAAACAACCGGCTATTAAGAGCATACAATCTCGTCCCAAAAAGAAATGTTGTGCTTTTTTTCCAATGATTTTTATGGATAATGGGGGAAGAACTATCCTTGGTAACATTTTTTTACAATACAAATTTCCACTCCACCATTGGATGATAACTTTTTATTCTTTGTATGTTGGTATTTTTCATTCTATATTGTGCTAGAAAATGGTTAGAGAGGTATCAATTATTAGGTGGAAACTAGTAAGATATAAGGAAAAAAAATTAGGTCATTTAGGAGTTGTTTATGGTTTCTAAATATCATCAAAAAATCACTCCAATCATTGGGGGTGACCTTGGGAGTTTGATTTTGTAAATCACATACAGTTAAATGTTACACCTCATTATGTGAAGTGATGATTTGGTCGTTGGAGTAATATTTCTCGCTAATTTTTTAGGCCTTTTTAGTTTGTGCCACATTTTTTAGATGTGATATATCAAATTAAAATACCCCTTTATATGAACTGAATCCATGATCATTTTTAGGTTTCATAGATCCATTTTAATAGTTATAATGACTCTCAAATAAATAATTGGGGTGAGATTGATGTTGATAGTTATATCAGTTTTGAGGAGTGGCCAGTGGAGATCTAGGATCTCTAGGAGAATGTGTTTCATGGGTGTTATATTCCTAGGAATCATGTCTTGTGGTGGAATGATTATGTTGATGAGAGTAACTTATATCATGATTAACATATTTCTACTAAGTACTCCATGTTTATTTATGTTTACCAATCCACTTTTATTATTGTTTATTTTTTTGACATTGAAATCTATAATTTAGGAGATTATTCCCTATTATTTATTGTTGGGAAAAATTATCTCATTTGAGACTTATCTCCCACATAATAGTGTATAGGACTGGGTTTTATGTTATTTGGTTCCACTCACTTCCTTTTATTTTGTTGTTGTGCTTTAAAGATGGTGAGAACCTTGAGTTCTATCTATTGGGGTGGTTGTATGGATGTTTTATTTTCTTTTCGCTTCAGGTTCTGTTTTGGATTCTGGAGGATAAGAATGTTTTCATAGTTATCTAAAGCAAGGTTCTAAATGAGTATATTATGACCCATTAGAGGTTTCCAAGACCTATGATTCTCATCAGTGTCTTACAGAAAGTCTAGATATGTTCATCTGAAAAAATATTAATGAAGGGAAAATTCTTGATAGATAATAATCTCATGTCATGTGTTCATGGTTCATAGATTTTGTTAGTCTAGTTTATATAGTGTTTCATTTCATGAATTATATAATGGTCAAATTTTATGAGGTGATGCATTTTTTGATCAACATAAAACCCGATATTCCATGAAATGAAAGTGCTTTATTCCCTAAAAACCCACTATGATGTGAACTTATATATGCTATAGTGCCTCAATTTTTCATAAACCCTATAAAATCTCTCTCAATTTATCTATGATTTGTAGTTCTCTCTATATTTTTTTTTTGGAATAACTTTGATATGGTTTGATTCTCATCCATCCCTCTTCAATCAATAATGATATAATGTACGTTCTACATTTCCTCTTGTATTCATCAATTTCGATCCTCCCTCTTCATTTAACCTTGTGGTGAACGTTTCCCTCCCTCGATATAATAGAGTTTTCTTGGATGCTTTCCTATGTGGTTGCGGCTGGAAATACTTTGAGGGATGTAGCTTCATGCGGGAAGGGTGATCAGAATCAATGACATTGGAGTATTTTTGTGTGGGGAATATTGTTTCCTTTGAGTTAGGGTATTAATTACTTCTCATATTTATTGATATATAATTCTAATATTATCAGTTTTATAACTTTTAAAAGAAATATAATTAAACTAATGATTATTGAATCTGATTAATAGATAATTTGTTGTAATAATCAGATGTTTTCATTCCACAATAATGACTGTTTTCCTCGGGATTTTTTAGATATTGTTCTACATATGATATTATTGTAAAAATGTATTATAATTCTATGTATTATTATTTTTTCTTAATATAAATTAAAAAATTATATAAATCTGGAATTAATTGACTTATAGTATAAAAAATTATATAAGAGGCATGTTGTAATGAATCAGATGTTACGTGTTATTTGATGTTATTAAGATTGATGAAATGTTCTTATTCAATTGGGAATGTAATTCCGTGTGATCAATGAATTTTTTCATGAATGTAAATCATGTTAATTCTTGAGGATAATTTTTAGATGAAGAATAATGTTAATTATAAGGGTACTTTTCTATGTTTTTTGTACTAGTTTCAATCCAAAGTGAATGTTTAGCTTTTGATTGTTTAATATAGCATGATTCATTTGGTATCCCATAATTAGAACAATTAAATAATTAATTAGATAATATAATATATAATAAAAACATGTTTTTTGATAAATACAATTACCAGGGAATAATTTTATTATCAACAAAATAATACTGAGTGCCTTGACATTGGACCAGTGAGAGATCATTCATATGTGATGGGAAGATGCCTTTTTTATTTATAATGTTTCCCTATTAGAGGATATTGTTTTTTTTCATAAAGATATTGTATTGTGCTCTAGATTTGAAATTCCCAATGCGATGTTATATTGGGAGGGGAGGCTCATAAGTAATATATTCATCGGATGGGTTATCTTTCGATGGATGATGTAATATGTGGGAATATATGCCTATGTGGATTTGTAACAGTTGAAGACTATGATGTGGATATGTGTTGGGATATTCATGTCGATTTTGTGGAATATAACAAGATGAAGCCACTGGTTTAATCTTGGCCTACCCATTGATGTGATTAAGGTGGATAGATGATTAAAATTAATTTGTTTAATAGATGATGGATAGTTTTCTTATTTTGTTAGAATTACAGTCCAAACATCTTCAAGTAGTTGGATGTTCTTGGTTATATTTTTCCTCTTTGTGGGATCCTTTTCCAGTTTGACATGCATAACTAGATTATGGAATGATGCTAATATTTAATAAATAATTTTTAACCAATTATCTTTCTGTAGGTGGAATGAAATTTCTAAAAAGTTGATACTCATGAAAAAACATCTACTCATTTTGGATTATTAAAGGAGGTCATAAACATTAGTCTAGTGATAAATTTATTTTAACATTAAATAATGGTATTGGTTAATTTATATATAATGATTTAATTTATAAAAGTAATTTCTAAAAATTAAATATGAAATTAATGTATCTATTTTAAATTCCTTTGTTTTTATATGATATTTGGAATTAACAATGGTAGTTGGGAATCTGAGGAACATTTAATGAAACTAATTCATTGACTGTGTTATTGGATTAGTTAAATTTTGAGCTATGTTATGTGATTTATAATAAAATATTTTATAGACTTCACCACACATGTATGTTAGGGTAACTGAAACCTATTCATCTCAAGGAGGGAGTTTTCCCCAATATCCCGGTTGGAGGATGGATGGCTTACTACACCCTCTAACCCCACTCTATTATCTTGTCATATAGATTTACTAGTATTCATGATGGACAGTTTCCCCATATATTTGTGTAGAGGGATATGATGGATTGTAAAATATTCACATCATTTTATACACAAGTCATGTATATGGATGATTATTATATCCATGACATGCATAGGTTGTGATGGGATGAGATATATACTAGGTGAATGGGTTGTGATGTCTTGAGGTATAATACCTAATGTATGATACATTTCATAAATGTTTTTGTGAATCCTAGAAACTATATGGTTACAATATATTTTCATTTTATATAGTATCATCTTATGATATCATTCATGAGTTTTATGTTTTTCTTCCTTTCCCAGGAGTCCTGGGGAAGGATTATTTTGGAGAGAGATGGCTCAATATGTGCAATGTTGTGGAATACTAAAGAACAAATGGCTAATAAAGAGTAGGTTACCATTGATGTTTCATTATAATATAATATTATATCTCTTATACTATACATTGTGAGTGGTATCCATGGTAAGCCATATAACATAGTATACCCTATAATGATACAATTTAGTTTCACTCTTATTCACTTTTATTTAGCATGGTTTATTTATATTTAGAATGAGAGGTTCCAAGGGGGATCCAAGTGAGAATAATTTAATGATCACCCTATGTATATAAAAACAATTTACACTCCAACTGAATTATAAAGGATATTGTGTAGGATAGTACATGATTTTGGGTTTTCAAGAGTTGTTTGGGCTTTGTGGATGAAATTATATTTTACTTTTGGTACATGTAGTTTTTCATTTAGTTGTCATAGTATTGTGTGAAATTTCTGGTTTTCACAAGTTATTTCATTATAAATATGCCTTAGAATGTTTTTATTAGAGTATCTATTTTATCTCTCTCTTCTACATGTTTTATTATAGGGTAATACATCTAATTTTTTGGTAATTTTATCATCGATTCTATTCTCCATCCCAGGTTCTTCCAGAAAAAGGAATAGCACAGTAATCATCTCCCTAGTCTCATTTCTAGCCCAAGTGGGGTAAACATTGGGGGTACTATCAAGAGTTTTTTCTAGATTATGGAGTTGATCAATTATTTAAGATGAAAATAGTTAATGTTATTAACAATAATAAATATAGAGAAACTAAAAATGTTACATTGTGTTATTAACGTTAATAATTTACTAACTATCATGAATATTTTGTAAAATAAAATTAAATATATAATATCCCTATTTTTTATTCTTAAAAAGAATAATTAAATGGTTTTATTTCAACATAAATATTAATGAATAAGGGTATTTGATTAATGATATTTGAGGGGATGTAAATATAATAAACATTATAAATAAAACAAGGATATGATTTTTGAAATTTATACATACAAATGTTTGTGATGGAAAAAAGTTTCTGATATTCTATTTTAGAATATAATCGATGAATTAAAGAAACATGAGTGGTCCAATATAATGTTTTCATTAAATTCCTATATTGATTAAAAATTCAAAATCAAATTTTGGTGGAAGATGTATTAATATTTTAAATTGTAGGAGTGGAATAATAATAACAGAGGTATTGACCCGTTATTCGATAGATTATAAAGTGTCCAAAGATTTTTATAGAAGAAAACCTATATGATTTTTATATTGTATGAGGTGGAATGAAATTTATGTGCCCTATTAGATTTATTCTATTGAGGAATATGTGTAAATATTTTTCATTTAGAAAATATATATCATTAGTATCGATGGTAATAATTATATATAAGGTTATAGATGAATCATCCATCTCAGAAAAAATGAATTTTATATTAGTGATTTCTTGAAATTCTTGTTTGTGGAATAATTATTAAGGGCCAAATCAACACTATTTCTCAAAATTCTATAGATAGTGGGAAAGAATCTATGAGTCTGTGATTATAAAAAACATATCACTAGGTTTAGATATCCAAATTTTAGTAAAACCAAATAAAATAATGATATCTTGTTGCGTTGTTTTCTTCATCCTTTTAAGTAATGCCATCTACAAATGTTTTTATGTGTCATAGATAGAGGGATATATCCATAAATTTAAAAATTGAGTAGGTGAAAATGGATAAGTGTTTTAATTATAAAAAATAACACCACCATTGATTCACCACCCACTATATGATGGGATAATAATAGTGTGATCTCCACATTCATTGTCAAGTATTCATTTAAATTAGACATTTAATAACATTATGTTTTCTAAAAAGACTATGTTTGACATTTTATTATTCCATTTAATCATCATAAAATATTATTCTTTATGCCTATAAAAATTCCCATGACTTGAAAAATTCATCCCTATGAATATCAATTTATTACACATTAATCATACTTGAGGCTATATTATAACAACTCCCTTATCTTAATGCATATATCTTTCCCTATCATAATCATATGGAAAATTTACATAAATATATATTAATATATTTTATCATCATTTTACACCCTCAATGTATTTTGGTATGGTTTAGAACATTCTAATTAATTTCATCATTTTTTCCGGAGTCTCAGTGGTGTTTAGATAGAGTTTGGTGGTTCTTTAGAGGCTTGGGAGGTTTTTGTCCTTTAAAATAGGTTACCATTACATAGTGGTGGGTGTCATGGATGCCATATTGGAAACGTAAATGTGGATCCATATCCATTTTTATTTGTCCATGTGGTTATTTGATCATCCTGACAAGAAACATGAGTAATACATAACTTTCATTAACCCTCTATGTTGCATCTCTCTCTCTCTCTCACAGGGATAAGGTTTCACCTTCAGAGTCTCTTCCTCCCCTACACCATATTTGTTGCATCTCAGTGGGTAATGACCTAGGCCTGTGAACACCTCAAATCATCAATGGAAACTCTTGTCTTTGTTGGCACATGGGAGGTGTCTTCTCTACCACGTCTCAGTTGGCAAAGGCCTCGGCCGGAAAACACTACGGATCTGACAGATAGTGGAAACTATTCACTGTTTCCTAGCCTGACGGCTGAGGGTGAACGATTGTTCCATCTCTGCTTCGATGCAACTTGACATTGGCCCTAGTGTGGTTTAGAGGTGGATGGTCTTTATGTTCATGCTTTCGGTGGTCCTACGGTTATCCTGCATGTCTACTCTAGTTGATTTATGTTTATTTGGTTGATTGTGTGATTGTGGTGGTTTTGTTTCCATGTGGTGTTGGTTATCATTGTGTAACAGATGTTTCGAGAAGCTCCATGGTCTACAAGACATGATCTTGATTGTTGCAGGATAGGTCTTCCAAACCCTTGATTTTATTATGCAGCCAGACTCGATCATATAGACTATGACCTAGAAAAAGATTCATAGTAGGTGGTTCAACATTATAGTGCTTTTTGTATTTGGATGTTTGAAAGGGTATGACGATGGCCATCAGATCATGCCTATTCTTTCATGGAGTACATTGGCATCCAAACAACAATTCATTAATGGAGATCTTCATCACATTTTTAGGCTGGGTAGGGGAAAAACCTAGTGGTCAGTCTAGTTTTGGTTCTCTAATAAATACAGGTTGTGTTATCTTTTAAGTACATGAAGTCTTTTAGAGTTCCCCATTCTTCAATTAAAATTGTGTTTTTTTTATTTTATTAAAAATCTAAGGCCCTCAGGCAATTGGATGGATATGAAACATGACTTATCAAGATGGTTTATGGGATGTGTTGACTATGGTGTCCTCCTTTCAGAAACAACCAGTCCCATACCACCTAATAATGGTGTAGCACTGTGCATGGATTATTGAAAAACATCCAATATAAAATGGGTAAGATGATAACACCACACATGTACTTGAATTTTTTGTGGTTAATGGAAATATTTTTCGGAAAAATAAACTGGTGGATGTCATTTTAGGATGGAATCATAATGAACATCAAAACCATGGCCATGTTTTCATGCCAGTTGATATGGTTTTGAAAAATATGGAATAGTCAAAATTATTCATAGATTTCATTTGTATGAAGGGGTAAATTTTTTCATCTTAAATACTTGTCCACAAATTTGGATTTATTTATACTCAACCCCTCTATAATTTAATCCACAATTCTCTTCTTTAATTCTTTTAAATTTCATATTCTCTAAAAACCCAAGGGTATGGTTCACACATTCTTAGTCATTGTGGATCCATACATGGATGTTATAAGTGAGATATGTTCATTTTATATTCACTTGAATCATTTAATTGATTTCTTTGGGATTTTAACCAGTTGTTTATGGAGATTAAGACACCATTAGGTTGAGGAACCATTTTCCTCTTATTTTTATGAAATTCATCTATTCTTTATTTTTTGGGGGTTTATTAACGAAAATCATTTAGTTTTTGGTAGGATATTTGTTCTTTGGTTTCATGGTGGCTCGTGGATGTTTTTTTCTATAAAATATTCTTACATATTGGTTGTGATTCATTTAGCGGTGTTTGATCTTTTACTATTCATTATTTCTAGGAGAACATTGAAATTATAAATAAAAAATTGAGATTTCTCACTTATCTAATTTTATGTGAAACATCAATGTTATAATTACTTATCTCAAGTTTTTATGTCATGATTTTGATTTACCTCTATTGTTTATGAATATTATATATATATATTTATGAAGTGGTTAAAATTTTATTTTTCATTAAATTAAATAAACAATATAAAGAATGTAATGTTTTTTAGATAAACAGTAATTAGTTTTTGTAATGATTAATGATATTCTTATAATGAAATTGAAATAAATGTTTTTCATAAATAGATGTTTACAAAATTGTATCCATGAATAGATGATGTTACGGGTTTCTAAGGGTTGTATCCGGGGAAAAATTATTTTCTTAATTAAATATATATTAAAAATGATATTTTTATAAAGATGACTATTTAGATTCATGTATGATCATTATCTTATAATGTTTGATTCATTGGTTTTTAAGCCTAGATAACCTATTTACATTTTCTATTTACTTTATTCTTTTGGTGGTTTTTATTGATTCAAAGCCTTTCAATGAAATATGATGTGAGCCTACAGTGGATGATGGATTATTTGGATATGGGTAGAAAACCCAAATTAGTGGTGTATTTCAGCGCATGTGATGGGGATATAGATAATGATATTAATGATGGTGATATGTATTACATCTAGATATATAGAGAATGATAAATATGGTCTTTCCCATTATTTTTATGATGATATTTAGGAATCATTATTTTTAATGAATATTATGTAAATGTTGGATGGCTATGTTTTTTTTCAATCCTTTCTCTCCAATATAGAGAAACTATTTTTTCATGGATTTTGAAGATTTTATGGTATCATATATTTTTCCTATAAAACCAGTAATTATATATTTAAAATGAGTGTTAAGTGATTTGGTCCATGGTTTTGGGGAATGAACGGAACTTCTAATGAACATACCTATCAAGGAACCATTAGATAGGTTGAATAATACCTTGATAGAATGTAATTATATTCATAATTAATGTAATTGGGATATTGTTAATGAAAACAACTAATTTAACAGAATTTTCATTTGGATTTCATGTGTTCATATTAGATATATATTTCTGAATAGTGGAATTCATTTGTATCATATATTGTAGCTTGGTGGATTCTTTGGATAGGTGGTTTCACATAGTATTGTTGTGGTCTGTATAAATATATTCGTTATAATTTGTTCTTTCTTATGCTACCCCACCCAATTCATAAGGTAAATCAACTATAATGGAATTTAGAAGGGTTTTTATCAAATATATCAATTAGAAGGAAACATATGTCCTATTACTCCAAATTTACCCACTACATACTACAGGTATAATTATGTGATGGAATGAATATTGGTTTCCTTTCCCATATATATATTTTTAAAGTGGTTTGTAAGGGATTTTGGATAAATAAAATACATGTTTAAACAAAAAATATTTTCCAATGTATTATTATTGGTATATTTTGTATGGGATGTGATGTTTTTTATTATAATATATGACATAAAATCTACTGTGGATACTATAAACTATTTTGTTTATAATTTTTTAATGTGGAGGTATATCATGAGAAGATGTGATTTATGGGGTACCCAATATTTTTTTGAGATGATTTTATGAATGAGGTTCCAAAAATGTTAACATTTTACAATTGTTTTTAGAGGGATTACATTATTTCGATATTGGTGGCATATGACGGGAAACAATGGGTGAGGGACGAAATCAAGTATGGAAGTTATAGCAAGGAACTATATTTTGATATTATTTTGGATATAATATTTTTTATTTTATAAGATAATTGGTGAGGTAGAGATTCTGAGGTAGGGTATATGGAATACCTTATCAAGTGATGAGTTAGTCTCATTGTTGTCTATTAGGATTTAGTTTGCTTTTCTATATTTTTAATGTGAGGAGATTGGGATGATCCAACTGAGTTCTAATTTTATTATCCACCCATGTCTATACTAATTTTTTTCAGGACTGACAGATCTCGTTGGTGATCAGGTTCGATATTACTATGTCATATAGTCTTTCATAACGTTTTTGGTCTTGGAGGTCATAGTAGAGGATTTACTTTTTGTACATATATTGTGTTCTGTAATTCTTAAATTATTTGAAATCAGATGCATGTATTGGGATCATTTTACATTTAACATGATAATGAGTTATTTGGATGTTTTTTCTTACATCTCATTCTTCATGTTCTCATAAAATATGATACTTTCCATTTGACTGTATGATATACGCTAAGTGTTGGTCCCCAACCCATGGCATATTAGAGTCATGAAACACGTGTCATTATCTATAACACCCTAATATTTTGGGAAGTATATGATTTTCAAATATATTTATTATGTTTTAAATTATTATTATATGAAACAAATGTTTTACATTGAGTTATATGAGACATTGATTTTATCTTACATTACACTGAACACATAGTTTAAAAAAATGTGACCTACAATTAAAATATTATTATATAATATGATAGTTATGTTCAATACATTTGGTTGGTGTGTATGAATTATATTAACTAAATATATGGTCTTCAATTTTTTGTAAAATTAATTCCTTGGTGACCAATTAATTATAAATGAAAATATAAACTATTCGATAATAATAAAAAATCATTTTTGGGAAATCTTTTTCTATGTACAATAATTTTTTTACCTAAATAAATTAAAAAAATAAATTAGGGTGAATTTTTTAAATGAAATCTAAATATTATGTTTTTTGATAAATATTTATCATTATTATTATTTCATTATAGAGATAATAAAAGAAAAATAATAATTCTATAGATAATGTTTTTTATGAAATATAGTTTTGTCGTATCATTAAAAATAATTTTAAAAATATGTTTTTAAACATCTAGAAACATTATTAGGAAAAATGAAACCAATAATTTAAATAACAATTTCTAAATTATGTTAGTAATAATTTATGAATTTTTTTGGGATGATAATGTTTTCTATGAATAGTATAACAGAATAATTTTTATAAAAAAATTTAATTTTTTTATAATAGAAAAATTTAAATTAGTTTCATTTAGTTTTGAAATTTTCTTTTTGTTCATTTATATATCTATTATATCAATTTTATCCTTCGAATAAATTTTATATTGAAATTTTGAAAAATTATTTTAATGTTTTGGACATTTTTTCATTAGAAAACTACATTCATTATATGTATATGAGTTCATTTTAAAATTTAAATATTATAATTATGTTAATATAATTTTGAAAAAATGATTCCATATCCATTATAATGATAACATATATTGGCTAATAATTTCGTATTAATTTTTTATGAGTAGTTAAACTAAAATGATAATGAGTAAAATACCCTAGAAACTGGTTAAACCCCATTAGATTCGATATTTCTAGATCATCACGTCTAATTTTTTTATTTTATCATTTTGGATCCATGTTCCATGTTTAAAATATGGTTGTACTTTGTTAATTTTTAAATTTCAATGTGAGTTATCCACCACAGTTATAAATGGCCACTCACTCTCCTCTCCTATTAATATCTTCAAAACCAATTTACAGGGCTATAAACTACAGAAATATATTATATACATCTCTCCCCATGTCCGAAAATCTTATTTTGATCATAAATACATCATATGAAGCCTTTTTTTTCTTACCTGAGGCGGTAGTAGGAAGAACATGCATCATGATTGTAACATTATTTTACTGTTTTTAGTTATTCCAAACACCACTTTTTTTATTGATCCTTTGTTGGGATTCATTTGGGGTTGTTTGTGGATGAATTTTTAAATTTTTTAAATTTTTTTTCTACTGAATGGTTGGAGCATAGTTTTCCCAGTCTATTCACCTTATCAATCCAAATCATTTAAACCCATATAGTTGGGATTTTCATGATTTGAACATAGTTTAAAAACCACAAACAAACTTAATAGAAACTGTGTATCCGATTTAAAATGGGTACAAGGATAGGGTCCATGATTTTTTCTAATAGTGTGAAATAGCCAATCTAACCATTCACATGACATTTAATTAACCCATAATTTTTTAAAAATTTCCCAAACCTTTTTTTTACCTCCTCTTGGGAAAATACGAGTGCTACGTGATTTATGTAGGTTTTGGGGCTCCAACGGACAAATTTTGGGCGCCCTAAACATCATCTGGGTGAATCAAAGTTAGGTGATCCTGGATCGATCTGTTGTTATTATAGTTTCTCACTAAATTCTCTTTCTTCTACTCAATCTCCTATCCTCCAAAGGGTTTAATAGATACACATGGTTGTTTTTGGATTTAATTCCAACTTTTTTGTGATCATAAACCAAGATTATATCCCTATGTTTTCTAACTATCAATCATTATTTATGAATACCGAATAGGGTTTGGTGTAATGAGATCTTGTTATCCTGAGGTTGGTGGTTCTGTCATGATAACCAATTTTTTTTAACTTGAAATTTCTTTGTTTAATTTCATTGGTTGGAATTGAATTAAATTTCATGATTTGAAATAAAATTCAATCAATTAGTTTGTCAGAAAAAAAAATTCAATTAAATTGGTGTTTTAAGATGGGAATTTGGTAAGAAATTGAGAAAACCCCAAAACACATTTAATTGTCGTGTGTTTTTGGAATTTGGTGAAATTCAAACTGTTCAATTTAAAATTTTAAACCATTTTATGGAAAAATTGTCAAAAACCAAAATTCCAATAAATTAGGTGTTTCTTGTGGAATTTACAAAAGTCCATTGAAATTAAATTGTTGAATTAAATTAATAAAGTTAATTGTGAATTTATTTTAAATTTTCATTTTTTGAAAATGGATTAAAATGATTTTGATAATAACCTTAGGATTTTATCTTGGGAAAAGGCATGTCTTATTAAAAAAAAATTTGGGTTTAAATGGATAATTGGAAATTTTCAAATATGGGAATGAGGTTTAATTGTATTTTAACATTTTTTTAAATAAATTTGACCTCATTTATTTTTACTAGATCACCTACAAGACTATGTAGTTAGCGATATATTTGGTACAAACATGCTAGTATGGGAATGCCCTAGCACCAAACTGAATTTTTAAGACTGTAAAAATACATTGGTTAGCACATATTATTTATCCATTAGGACATAGTAGAGTCCCCTATTTATAGTGTTGAGAGATTTGTATACACATTAGGGATTATCAGATGATTTTGTGAGGAACCCATAACCTAGAATTATTATACCTCCAAGTAGATGACCACATTTCTCATTTTATTATATATAAGATATTAATTTTATTGAAATGTTTTAAAACTATATTAAATTCATTATGGGTTATTTATACTCTTTTACAATTTTTTTAATTTAATCCATTTGTTTAAAGTATATCTTTCATTTAAAATGTATTCCATCTACATAAATTTAATGTATTATTTTTTAGATATTCTTTTTAAATAAAAAACATGTATATTTTAAAATTGATAGAATATTACAGGGATAATTAAATTATGGAATCTTCTATAAAATCCTTGGTGATACCCTACAGGGATTTTCTGACTTACCCAACCTATGTTGTCGGGTGTTTTTAGATTATCTCCTTCAAGGTTTGAGAAAGGGTAATACACATTTTAGTGGTGGTATTAGCAATTGATCTTTGGACTTGGATTGTTTCACCCACTTGGAATTCAGTATTTAAACTTCCTATTTTATGGTAATTTACATTAGTACATTGAGTTTTTTATAGCTAGTTTAATTCTGATACATGTCACATTATGGTGTTTTCCTTATAGGAATTTTGTTTTTGGTCTTTTTTTTCGCAATGTTTTTTTGGAGAAATCAATATTCATTTCATTTTAAATGATCATATGTGCTAGTTTCCAACCCGGTATAACATGGAATGCCCTTCAGGACATGTCTGGAATGGCTGGGTGACAGGATAATAGGGTACCTAGTGAGGTTCTTGAAAAGGTCATATCATAGCACCTAGTGAAGCTTTTTTACCTGATATTAGTATGAATTTGTGTTATCATTTCAACACATAATAGGTAGGTGCGATTTAGTGCCCGATCATCTCTTCTCGCAATGAACCTTACGTCACTAGTTGTGGTTTGAGAATTTTGTCTGGAGAATTAGTTCTAGTATTCTTCTAGATTTCTATTTTGATATATTAATATCTGAATATTTTTTTCTATCTGTTGGGATTTATTTTCCCATGGTGGTCTATTTCAGGGTTAATCTGATTTCATCCTTTCTATCTACTGAATTTTCATAGTAACATGAATCAAAAAAGATTAAAGAATCATTTATAAGATGATGCTTTTTCCAAACCATCTCTTAAACATGTATATGGTTTTTGTGATTTTGCATACTATTTATGCTCTATGAAAGTCACCAACACCAATTTTGTTCAGGCTCTAGCTTTGGAACCTTGAAGTGATGATATTTCATGATTTCTCTATGAGTTCCTTATCCATTATCCACCAATATTCAAGGTATCAACTGATAATTAGGAGGATGGGGAATGGTTGAGCAAGATTGAGGGGGTTTCCAGGCTCTTAGACACACCTATCAAGATAATGTCGATGTGTTCCACTTTTGTTCTGGATGTTCCATGAAAGAGGTGGTGGGACATGAAGGTTATGGTGAAAAAACATGTTGTCTTAGATTGGAAATACATTAAGACTCCATTCACTGACTAATTATATATAGGGTAGATGGTGTTGTACAAGGATGCACTGTTTATCAAACATATATAGGTTGATAATATAATGACATAGCACTCATGCCATTTTGCTGAGCTAGTGTATTTTTCACTTGAAATTGTATGAAATGATATGTTGAATACTCATTAATTCAAATTTGGAATTCATCATGATATTTATTCATAAATTTTATTACTGAATCCTTCTTCTAATGATGATGTTATGGAGAGTGTCGTGATGGTAGAAATAGATATGTATGGTACGTCAAGGTTATTGAAAGTTTCCTTCACTCTCTATTCAATCATGGGTTCCTCTAAAAGATATAGGATGTTTGATAATTCTCATGGTATTTCACAATAAAAGGGCCATTCTAGAACTCGTGAAGTTCTTGGAAATGGTCCTTTGATTTTCAACATATGTGGAATCTTCAGGCTTTCAAAGAGGGTTTTCCCTGAGTCCCCAATATTTTGGATCATGGGGAAATTCAGGAAACATAATGATGTTTTCAATTTCTATTAAACAATGTGTAGTGTCATTAAATAATTATATCAATCGAACACTATATGTAAATCAGATTCATGGTGGATAATATAGATTTAGCAATTGGAATCTGGAATGATGGTTCCTCTCATAGTTGAATACTCTCCAATGGAAGCGGATATGGGTCCAGTGAATGTGATAGGTACCGTCATTATAGCTTCACCATTAGTGACTAGTTTTTTCGAGAAGTGAATATCATTCATTTATTTCAACCCCTATTGTTAATATACCAGATCTTCCTGGAAATATCTTTTCTTATGTCATGGATATCACTTCACCCATTGGTATGAAGGGAGAGTAGGGTCACTATAGTCCTTATAGTGTTTACTCTATACCAGATGTCGAGCATGGAATTCATTTTCTAGTCCTTAACATGAAACCTCTTAACTACATAATCATGATGGATTGGATCATTACCAATAAATAATAAATTGATTTTTATCTTTTACGGGTCTTCCTTACTACACCCAATGGTGTGTGTTATGACTTTTAAGGAAAATGGGACCCACATTTTACAAAGCTTGGACCTTCTTATCCAAATATGGGTAATGTGATATGTGTATTTATTTTTGATCTGTAGAAGGAATATTTTACTGGTAATCTCCCTCTAATGGTTTTTTATTTTCCCAAGTTGTTTTCTTTTGAATTCTCTAGTTTCCACTGGTATGGGAAGTATTTTTCTCAATAGAAATGGTTCCTTGTTATCAAATAGTTTCTATTCCTTCTTACAACATAGAATTGTTCAGTTGAAAATGGAAAACACTTTGTAGGATGAAATTATAGATAAATTATTTAGACACTTGTGTGTGTCACCATGGATTGTGTAGGTTCTCTTTTCCAAGAAGGATGATAAGAAACTGCACTATTGTATTGATTATTGAATACTCAATCGAGTTACAATCCAAAATGAGTATCAATTGTTGAAGATTGATGATATTTTTGATCAATTGAAAGGGATGACGTGTTTCTACAAGATTTATTATTGGTCTTTCTACCATCAGTAGAGGATAAAATAATCTCACATTTATAAAACCACCTTTTAGGGTAAGTAAAACAATTATGAGTACCTTTAATTTATCCTTGGTCTAACCAATGCATCTGCATTATTTATAGAATTTATTAATAGATTTTTCTAATAGTATATTGATACCTTCATTGTAGTATTTTTTTTATGAAATTCTTATTTACTCTAAATATAAGGAGGATCATGTGTATCATTTGAGAATAGTTTTTAATTTTTTGAGAAATAACCATAATTATTCCATACTCTCAAAATAATATTTCTGGATTTAAAAAGTAATGTTTTTGGGACATATGGTTTCAGAACATGACATAACCATTGATTTGAAGAATGAAAAAATATTTTAGGACATGGGAACAACCAAAACATGATTTTGATATTCAGCCATACCTTGATCTATTTAGGTATTGTTACAGGTTGGTTAAAGACATATCTTAGTTGGCTTCTATGATTACTGAACTATCATAGAGGGGAGTAAATTTATCTTGGGGTGAAAAATGACTAAATTATTTTGTTGAGTTGAAATTTTTTGAATATTACATCAGTTTTGACTCGTCCAGAGGCTGAGCTTGGATATGTGGTCTTTTATGCTATATGAGGTTTAGGTATGGGATATGTTCTTATGAAATATGATCATATCATTAGTTATAGATATCATAATTTTAGGCCACATGAGAAGAATAATTAGACCCATGACATAGAACATGCATATATAATTCACACACATAATCAAGGGAATCATTAAAATTATTGAGGACGCTTTACCATCTAATCATACAACAAGATATTGAGATATATCTTATCTTAAAAATAATTTATTCACAGAAAGAGGAATTTGGGGGAATACTAGTAGTATTTAGACATTGATATTGTTTATACCCTAGGAAAAGGGAATTTTCTTCTAGATTATTTGAGTATGAAGCTTCAAACCCATGCGGAAAAATAATATTTGAAATAGTTGAACATGATCAATCTATTTTCACAGTTGAAAATTGGAGTCCAGGATTCTATGGGATGAGGTGTCTTTTTTCCATTGTCCAGATAACATCATCTTATCACGAGATGATTTTTCAAGAAATTTAGTTTGACGATAATTTATATATAATTATATACCATCTTTGTGGTGGAGGAAGAGTTATAGAGGTTTCATTCTATAATTATGGAATTATATTATATAATAATCACTTTATTGTTCCCTTAGTGGTTGGAGAAACTATTTTGTAGGATTCCCATAATTCTTATTGGGATGTGATCCCATGAACCATGAAGATGTTCTATGACATGTAGTACATATTCTGGTTTCTATGTATTGGATGAATTATTTATAAATTTTATTCTCATTATTATATGTGCCAATAAGTCATGCCCGTGTACTATAAATGTTTGGGTTTCCTTCAAAAACAAATTGTCCCAAAATTGTAATGTCCCAACCTAAAAGCCACAAAACTGGTGCTCTAATCCAGTTCGACACAAGGCCTCAAGCTTGCCTCCCCATATTCCAGAGGCGACCAACTAGCAGCGAGGGCCTAGGGTGTGAGATTCGGGAGACTATGACCTCATACTAAATGAACAAAACAACTGAAATAACTATGTATCATACACAATGGAAAGAAAAAAGAGTGCAGAAACCATAAAAAATGAAATTGAACAAGATATAATTGTAAAATGTTGTAAAATATCAAACATCTAAGAAATACAGTACAACACTAATCACCTACTGGGTTAAACATACAGATACAAGTACAAAATAAGCTTAATGTAAAAGTACATGGCTCAAATACTATCTCCGAGCCAACCCACATACCTGATCTCCAAACACTATCGAACAACACCAGCCCAATGAGTATAACCACTCAAGATGCTCTGCTCAATCATGAAACACTGGGTCTCATCTCTATCACCCATGAAACACATTATCAACATAAAAAGTATACCAAGGGACTACATGTACACTGAGGTGCACATACAGGGGTGAAAAATAATCTCAGTAGGACACCCCGACAAGAAAACTATAACTGTACAGCTAAAATTGTATACAACAACAATATGCTCGGCCAAGCTAGAACACAAGAAAAGGTTGTAAAATCCAATGGTGAAACCGAAGTCAAACCTAGGGTTCGTAATCATTGTCAACTGGGAATGTTCCATCATGGATGACCATATATATATACGTATTGAGGTAAACTCTCATACCAATATATGTATACATAAATATGAATATACATGAGTATGTGAGTCAAATAACAAGAAACCACATCCATAGTTTATGTGTGGCACCATAAGCATGATCGCCTGGATATCCTAACCAAGGGAATTGAGGTGGATTTCATGCCACTCATGTCGTGTGACATTAATTCTCTCACAGGGTTTGTAACCCCATCGACATGTACCTTATTTGGCCAATGCCAAAAATGTCTCCAAGCATGCAACATCACCATAGGGGGGTGCTCTTCCTATACCTGGGTTATCCGTTAGTCACCTCCAATCAATGAAACAAGGATATTTTATACCAATAGCAAATCATGTAAATAAGGATACTGTATAAAGACAGTCAATCCAATAAAAGGTCACTATTTGGAAAACATGGAGCATAAGCCCATGAATCGAACTGAAACTCATAAAACCTTGCCTGTAAGAAAAATCAAAAACACCACCAAATGGAATATCAATCAATCAGGGTCGAGCCTGGTATACAATAACTTTAGCATGTTTTACGGCCAATCCCATTGTATCATCATTTCAGCAAGTATTGGGGCCCAACCCAATGTATCAACATTTCCACATGTTTCAGGACCAAGCCCAGTCTATCAAAATTTTAGAATGTTTCATTTGTAAAATTTTCTATAAGTTTCTTTCCTGGGAATCCTTGAATGTATTGTAGGTTTTCACATCATTTTCAAAATAATCCTCAATGATCCAGACAACCCTCTCATGGATCGCTCAAGGAATTTACAAAATTAACCTCTTGAGAATGTTAACTATCTTTTAACTTAGACAATAGTTCACCCAAGGAATATAATATTTAGTTAGTCACACAATCCCATCCTTCCCTTTTAAATGAGATTGTGGCTCACCAGTTTCTAATTACATCTTTTAAAACATTTAACATTCAACTTTTTAAAAAAAAGATATGTTAATTTAAATATCACATTGTTTAACATAATCAACTCACATAGGAAAGACATTTACCTAACCAATTGAATCATGTAAGGATCAACATAATATTTCTAGGTAATTATTTTGGGTATAGTAAATATCATAAATAACATGTCCCAAAAGCTAGATCTTAGGAGAGAAAGTTCAGGCATCCCAAAAATCAAGAAAGATACGTTGCGTCAGGCCCAACAGCCACCAACTAGGTAGAACCTCTGGTAACCACTGCTATATCAGTATAACCAAGTCAGATATAATCAAAGGAATGAGGGTCACAAGAAATACAAACCAAATTCTATAGTCCCATCCTTATGGGATTACTAGTTCGGCCGATGTTCTGGCTGACACCCAAACACCATCTCTACCCAAATATGATGTAATAGAATAGGTTCGGTCAAACCATAGGCACCCACTAGGTCCCTCAAGTCAACCACTGAGAGGAATCCTACTCAAAACCATCCAGGTTACACGAATAATGGAATCCTACATGGAATCCTTAGAAGCATCTAATATCATGGCCATGTATTACAGAAGAACATGACTCAGAATTGAAATGTCCACTAAATCATAGGTCACATAAGATATCTCATAGCTCATCTTAGACGAATGGTCTCAACTAGTTTTCTCCAAATAACCAACCTATCATATACACCAAGTCTCACTCCTATGTAAAAAACAAAACATGATAATTAGATGAAGAACCACTACATTTAGATATAAATCCACAAAATACCATTTATATTACCATTAAAGATCTAGGGGATTATATCAATTTCAATGTATGGGAAAAAATTTAAAAATGGAATACTCACTCGCCCAAAATGGTCCACAGGTGGAAAGGTAATATTCAATGTAATGAACTTTGAGTGGGGACCACACATTAGTTTAGTTTTAGCAGCTAAAATCATTCTATAAACACCTTTCATTAATTCTGGGACTCAATGCCACTGATGGTGCATCAAATGGACATCAGACGTAGAAGATACGTCAGATTTAATAATTTCCAAATAATAATAATTAAGATATCATTATTATATTTTTGGAAGTTTTGCACCACTGAGCATTATACCCAACAGAAACATTACTCTAACTATAATTAATATTTATTCATCAATGAATGGGTAATATGGTTTTAGATGCAATGAGAACCATAAATTTGGATTTTAAATTACGAAGTTATAAAGAACCCCCAGACAAAAACAAGGAGTACAAAGTACATGGCATGTACTCTACAGTAGATGGGTTCTTCCCATGTAAAAGCACACGACATTTATGTAACTGTATATGGTGTTTTTATTTCAAAAAACACTACCCCATGTGTGTTTTCACTCGGACACATTCCCATGTGCCACTGCACGATGTGTACTATTAAAACCCCACCATTTTGTGTATTATTTCACACGGATGGACACACGACCAACCACCACATGGAATGTACGTAGATTACACCGCATCTACATAATAAAACATTTTATTCCCCAAATGAGATGAACACACAGTGTGTTCCCCTAGAACAAAATCTGTGTTACATGGGTTTTCTGATGGGAAGACCCCCAAATCACCCGGAACACCCATTTTCACCCCCAAAACAATAGATCAATCCTCAAGAGGAAACAATCAAGAAATATATGGAATTAAAAATGTAAAACAACATTTTTAAATTGGATATATGGAGAATACTTAAACTGAACTACCTTTGGGTGTAAACCACTGAAGCATTGGTTGATTTCACTATCTATGGATGTCGCACGCCGACTCTGCGTGTCGATAGCTTTGAAATGTTACCCCTCATGACATCCATATATCAATCTCTTTCTTGATATACCATTAACCCATAGGACATGGCCATATTGAAGAACACATGAGACATTCAAATGGAGGAGGAGGAAATAATAATAAGAAAAATAAAAGAATAAAAAGAATGAAAATAAAACTGTTCATAGGCTGGCCCCGGCGCCCAACTCGTGTTTATGCCTCACATAGGATAAACTAAACATTTGGACTCAAAGGTAAAGAAAGAATCTCAATATAATTGTTCCATTTAATATTTATCACCATACGAACCTGCTTGAATATTTTAATTTTTAATTCAATGATGTTAAATATTAAATATTCCACCAAAATTTAAACAGCTCAGATTTCCACCGAACACCTATGCTAGGGTAAACACCCTATTCTTGGAACAATAGAGTTGTCAGAAAAATTATTTGAGGTCAAATGTTAGGGTAAATATATTATTTTACCCCTTCATGAACATCCAATAACATAAATTCTAATTTCTTCACAAAACTACATTCTAGAAAATCATGGGTTCTTAAAAACACCCCACCATAAGACTTCTCCTCCCTGAGAAGCATGGTGAAAGGCCGAACAACTAGGGTCACAACCCGAGAATCTTCAAGACCAAAAAATCTTGAATGTACAACGACAGGACATATTGCGTCAACAAATGCCTTCTATATGGAATAAATTTTAATTGAAACTAATCTAGTACTCTCCACCAATGGAATACCACTATGGTCATATAAAAATAAATCCCAAAGCTCCAAAGCTCACAGAAAATAACTAAGATTTACTGATTTGTGGAAAAACACCCTCAGACGGCCAAATGTGCACTCCCCATCATATGGATTACCTTACACTGCTCTTGGAGTGAAACCAAAACGCGTTCCCTCCTCAAAAGGGAAGAAAATTAAGAACGAAAAAGGAGCTCAACGTAGGGATGAAGCTCTCTCAACATACTAAATACAAATCAAGATAGCACAAGAATTAATCTTAAAATAGTACACTAATATATCACCGATGAAATGTCCATCCTCCTCTGAGCCACTCTAACATCCTTCAAAAACCTGCCATGATTCATCCATGGGTCATCCAGCTTACGGTACCTGATTTATTCCATGACGTCGCCTCTACCAGAAAGGGAAAATTTAACACAACATTGGGAATCCCAAACCACCAATATATTTTAATAAATTGGTAATTGGCTCATAACCGGCCATTCAACGATTTAGATTCAAGAAATCACCTGATGATCCTTGATAAAAAGATGAATGAATAAACATTCAAAAAACTAAAACTTGAACACCTTCATGCATAGATCTCAAAATGGGTGTCAGTCAAAGATCTTCACCAAAAGACATTGGAAAACATGGGCTAACCTCTCTCACATAGTTCTCCCTAGAACCGAACAAGTGTTGACCTACAAGGATTTGAGTCAAAACCAAAGGTCTCCAGGTCTTCCACCAATCCCTACTGAAAAATCCACACAACTGGGTCACTAGGTATAAACACCCAGCCCTAATGAACTAAAACCTCTCAGAAGAAGGTGAAGATAACAATGACTAATTATAGAAAAGACTAAGAAAAATCTTATGAAGGCCTTGATCCTCTCCTAGAATCCTCGGAAATAACTTCTGCTTATAGATCACAACCAACGAGGGAGAGAAACTGAATAGGGACTGAGTCATCATCCTATAAACAGAAATTATATATCATATATCCTCATAACCTTCCATCAGAGTAAAAATTATGTGTATGTAGATACAATGGTATCAGTTTTCAGTAAAAATACACACTAGCCAACATATATGTTGTGAATAATACGTGCCCGGTTTGATTCATGATATACCTCTTGCCTTTGACGGCCAAGAGTCAAAAACCATCTCGGGCCTCATAATGTTTTTCAAGAAAAAGAGATCAATATTATACTATAACACCCACTCACAACATGTATGTTGATCATGTGAAAATTCATATACATATTTAACATCACAAAATAAGAATAACAATCCCAAACCCTAGTAACATGGACTTCTTATCAGAAAAAGTCTTTTCAACGCACCAGTCCAATATCCATCATAGGTTTTGACACATTTCTAATACTCCTATCCACCATATACCAAATAGTAAATACCTGGAAAAGAAACTCCTATTATACCACTTTGTAATGTCCCATCACAGAATCCATAAAACATTGCTCAGAGACAGTTCTCTATAAGGCCCCAAGGGCACCTCCTCATACGTCAGATGATATCTACTAGCAGTGAGGTCCTAGGGTGTGATAGTGGTGAGACTAGGCCATCATAATAGACTATGAATGTAACAGAAATAACTTTGTTTCATACATAGTAGAAAGTAATCATAGTTCATCTGCAATAAAAAATTGAAATAGAACAAGTTGTAGTTGTAAAATATAGTTTAATCCCAAACAATTGTGCAATGCAATAAAACACTAGTAACCCACTTGGATGACCATACAAATACAATTAAAAAAATTAAAAGTAAAATTAATGGGATCTACTACTAACTCTGATCCAACCCACGTACCCTATCACTAGACATTGTCGAACTACACCAGCCCAATATGCAAAACCACTCGAGCATCTCCTATCAATCATGCAACACTGAGTCTCTTCCCTATCTACCATGCAACCCATGCTCAACCTGATAAGAGGACATATGATATACAAGTACTCCAAGGTGCACATGCACGGGTGAGAAATATACTTATTAGGACACACCAAAAGAAACATATAACTGTACTACTAAATATGAATGTAACTACATTGTGATCAGCCTAACTAGAACACAACAAAATGTAGTAAAAACCAAAGGGGAAAGCCAAGTCCAACTGAGGGTCTATAATCCCTATCAACTGGGGATGTTCCATCATGGATGTCCATATATATATATATATACATTTATAGTCTCATACTTATAGACATATACATAAATGTGTATATTGATGAGTATGTGAATCAAATAACAAGAAACAAAATCATATGTCGATCATTAGGTCCAAAATATTGATCTCCTACACATCCTATGAAAAGGAATTGATCTAGACATCTTTCCACACATGTCGTGTAACATTAAGTTGAACTATGGGCTTTTAATCAGATTGACATGCACCTACTTCAGTCATTTCTGAAAATAACTCATAGCAAGCTACGTCCGCATCAGGGGATTATCATCCTACACCTAGGTTCACCCATAGTCACCTCCAATCACTGAAAAAATGATACCATATACCAACACCCAATCCATTAAAGAAGGATACCGTATACTGATGGTCAATTCTGTAATAGGTCACTATTCAGAAAACATGGATCATAATCCCTTCAATCCAACCGATACTCATAAAACCATGACCGCTGGGATATCAAAAACCTCACCCATCAGAATATCTATGAACAAGGTTCGATCCTGATATATATTCATTTCATCATATTTCCATGAAAATCTTGGTGTATTAGCATTTTAGGAAGTATCAAGGCCATGCCTGGTGTATCTTCATTTCTGCATGTTTCAGGGCCAATCCTGGTGTATCAGTATTTCATCATGTATCATTTATAACATTTTCAATAGATTCTATATTGGGAATCCCTAAATGGATCCAAGGATCACTTGGTATTTTAAATAATCCTCAATGATACCAAACAGTCTATCATGGATCACTCATGGACATTAAAAAATTAACCCCTCAAGAATGTCCATTTTCTTTTATCCACGACAATGGTCTCCCAACGTATATAAGATTCAATTAGTCAAGAGAGACTGACCATGTCTATTAAATTAGACTACGGATCACCTATTTAATATTACCTCTTTTAAAAAATTTCCCATTCAATTTAAAAAACAACACATGTGAATTAATACATCACATGGTTTAACATAGTCAACGAACGTGGGGAAAAAATTACATAACCAATTGCATCAATTATTATTCCACAAGAATTTTCCAAGGTAATACCTATGGGTAAAGTTAATATTAGAAATAACAAGAACTATAAGCTGGATCCCAGGAGAGCACATCTAGCCATCCTAAAAAACTGGAAAGACACCTCACATCAGGCTCAATATCCCCCAACCAGAAAGAACCTCTCGTAACCACAACTACATCAAATAAACAATATAAGATATAAATAAATGAGTAATGGTGGCCCGAATGCCCAACCCAACACTACAGTCACAACCCCATGGGATTTCTAGTTCAGCATATGTTTTAGGTGACACCCGACCACCATATCTACCCAAACCCAATGTAACAACACATTTTCAGTCAATCCACAACAACACACTGGGTCCCTCAAGTCAACTATTGAGAGGAAACTTACTATGGATCCTCCATGTAACACGAGACAAAGCATCCTAAACAGAATCCATAGAAGCATCTTGTCTCATGGCATCCTAGTCTAGAGGGACTTGTCTCACAAGGGAAACATCCTCAAATGCATAGATCACATGGGATAGCTCACATTTCATCTCAGATCAAAGGTCTTAACATGGTTGGTTCGAATACCCAACCTATCATATACACCAAGCCTCACTCATATGTGAACATTGAACAAAATAACCCATGGAAGATACTCTACATTTAGATATAAACTCCCAAAGAACCATTTAGAATACCTTTAAAGGTCAAGAGGATTCAACCATTGAATTCTACATGGAAAAGCGCTCCGAACGGAAAACTCACTTGGCCAAAATGGCCAATTGGTGAAAAATATAGTAATCACCATTAGAATATCTATGTAGGTCCCACTCTTGATTTTGGTTTCAATGCCTAAAATTAGTCTCTAAATGTATTCCATTAATTTATGGTAACAACTCCACTGACATTGCATCAAATAGACATGAGACGCAGAAGATACGTCTGATTTAATAATCACCCAATAATAATAAAGATATAATTATTATATTTTTGGATGTTTTGCACTACCAACCATCATTATAAATAAAATATTTCTCCAACTAGATAAAAAGGGACAAACATAAAGAAATGTTTGTGTGGCTACAAATGGAACATGAAACGAACCCATAGATTGAATCATACAGGGGTTTAAAAAAACCCCAGATGATAATATACTGGAAAAAACACGGCATATACTCTAGAATATAGGGGGTCTTCCAATGTAAAATTATACAGATTGTAAGTTAATTTAAATAGAGTTTAATGTTTTAAAAACACCATACCATGTGTGTTTTCACTCAGAGACATTCCCATGTACCACTACATGATGTGTACTCTTAGTACACGACATGTACTGTTCAAAAACCACCATTCCGTGTTTTTTCAAATGGCCTGACACAGGTCTAACCACTACACAAAGTGTACTCATCATATATGGAGTGTACATAATAAAACTACTTCTTCCCCAAATGAAAATAACACATGACGTGTTCCCCTGGAAAACATGTTGTGTTAGCTAGATGTTCTGATGGGAAAACCCCGGATAACAAGAAACACTCATTTTTACCAAAAAAACAATATATCAATCATTAATAGGATACAATAAATCAATATAATGTTTTATTAACATAAAAAACATTTCTAAATGATATCTCTGGTGAAATAATAAATGGCCCTACCTTCGGGAGGAAATCGTCAAATCTTCGGTTGATTTCACCATCTAGAGATGCCACATGCTGACTCAGCGCATCAATAGTTTCGAAACGATAGCCCTATTGACATCCATCTCTCTCTATTTTATAATATCCCATTTCCCCCAGAGGACATAGCCAAGGGGGAGAACACAGTTGTGCGTGTGCATGCAGGGGGAAAAATAAGAAGAAGGAAAATAAAGGAATAAAAGAAAAGAAAAGAAAATGGGGCTCGGGCCGGCCCTAGTGCCCGAATCAAGTTTTTGCCTCGCCAAGGCTAAACTATCCATTCCAGACTCAAAGAAAATCATATAATATCAATACGGGGTTTTTTAAAATGTTATCACTGGATGACCTTTCTTGAATAATACAATTTTAAATTTAATAATATTAAATATTAAATATTCAGCTAAAATTCAAATAGCTAATATTTTAACCAAACTCATATCCAAAGGTAAAAACCGGATTACAAGACTAATGGAGTTGTTAGAAAAATTATACAAAATCAACTGGTAGGGAGAAATGGAATTTTTCCCTCAAGATCATCCAAAATAAAAAATTAAAATTTCTACATAAAACTGTGTTCTGGGTGAACACAAGTTCTTACGTAACTGAAAGTGGCCTGATATCTCTGTAGACATTGTGGTTGGGTAGACACATACCAAGATAATAATAATATGATACAAGATTCTATTTCATGGCTGACCATTTCTACTCACTTTTTCCCCATTTGTGATATAACCAATATTGAGGCGTTTGAAAATGTCTTCGTGAAGGAGATCATTCTCTTGCATGGAGTATAATTTTTAATAAAATCTGATATTGATACTTTATTCAATTATTTTTTTAAAGGCCTTAAATAGGAACTAGTATCTCATGTTTATTTGAGTACGACATTCCATTAGTAGTAGGATGGATAGATAGAATGATATTTACAAATTACTGAGGATATTCTTCGTGCTTCTGTTCTCAACTTTAGTGGAGCATGGGATTATCATTTGTGTTTGGTTCAGTTGTATTATAATAATAGTAACCATTTCATGATTATAATTATTCTTGTTGAGTCCTTGTATGGCCATCCATTCAAATTTCTGTTGTGTAGGACAAATATTAGGGAACATTCCTTAGATGAACCAATCATGGTTCTACAGATGACATCTGAGATTCAATTGATTCAACAATGATTGTTGACAACATAGAGACTATATAAGTCCTATTTTGATCGTCTTTTTATGATGTTTTAATTCTTATTTGTTGGAATGGTATTCATGAATGTTACACCTTTGTTGGGTCATTAATTGCTCTGGGTGTATGGGAAACATGCCCCTTGCTAGGTAGGACCTTCTGAGGTTGTCAATTAGGTGGTAAAACTTTCTTACCATTAAAAACATGTATTGTATATGCCAATGATACATAATGTGATCCAAGTATATGAGCTATAGAAGTTTCTTTATGATAAATATCATGTTCTGGGCATGACTGATATTGAGGTTGAACTTGATTTATCAATGACTGAACAACCCATCAAGATAGTTGATTCTTAACCAAAAGTGATTAATGAGAGTATGATACCTTTGGTTAATGTTATTTGTTATCATGAATCTGATACTCATGTGATGTGGGATATGAAGGTACTAATGAGATATTAGTGGCCTTATCTTGTTGGCATAGAAGTTTCTGAGTATGCTTTCTGGGCATATAAATTTTCTATAGTGGGGTGGTTGTAATTTCTCATTATTAATTTTATGTATTAATAAACCCCATCCTTTTACTATGATTTGGTTAGGGTTATATTTATGGTTGATTCATGTTCATTATTTAAATATTTTGAAAATCCTTGGCTACTTCAAGGTTGGAGCATATTTGTTTCCAAACTGTGCACCCTCTCAAGCCAAACCATGCAAATCCAAGAAGTGTCGTTTCAAATAGTTGGTGCTCAGTTTGTCAATTGTGAACCCATTTAAGATAAACTATGTGGACCATTTTAAAAAGGTTCAAGGATAGGGTGAAAATTTTGGCATAACTGTGTGGCACTATATAGCTATCCATGTTTTCCTGCATAGTAAACTATACACAGAACATCTATTTAAATTAAAAAAATTATAAAAAAAATTCTTGAACCCCTATTTTTGACCCCCGCTCAGGATAATTTGACACATATATGATTTATGTAGGTTTTGGGGCTCCCATGAAGTAATTTTGATCTTCTCAAATGACATCCAAGGATGAACAAAGTGAGGCATTCCTTGTTGGATCTCATCCCTGTAAGGGTTCCCTCTGCATTCTCTTTGTTTCACATTCTCTCTTATCATTCCTAGGGTTACAAATATCCTCATGTTTTTTTGGATATAATACCCTCTAGTTTGGTATCATAAAACTATTCGTGATCCATGTTTTCTTTTATGATCATTCTATGTTGAAAAATTCCAATTAGGGTTAAAAATTACGAGTTCTATCAATCCCGAGTATGGTAGTCCCATCATGATAACCATATGTCGCATTGTTTAATTTAAATTGTTTGAATTAAAAATAGTTTCTTGATTTTAATTTAATTTGTTTTAATTATTTTTTTTGGAAAACCCAATTTCGATAAATTGATCTTTTAAAATTGGATTTTGGATGGAAATTTTGAAAACCCCTAATTCTATTTAATTTGGGTGTGTTTATGAAATATGATGAAATATAAATTATTTAATTTAAATTGGGAAATTAGTTTGATGTAAAAATTATGGAAAACCCCAATTCCATTGAATTGGTGGTTTTTTTTGAAATTTATTTTTTTTTTTGGAAATTAATTCATCTAATTTAATAGTGAAGGGGAATTTTGAATTCATCTCAAATTCGTATTTTTTGAAAATTAGCTAAAAATTGGATTGATAGAAACCCTGCAATTTTATATTGGGAAAAAATAATGTTTTGATTGAAAATATTTTTTTGTTTTTAAATGGAATATAAGAATTATCAAAATGGTGGAATGAGATTTAATTGTACATTAAGGTATCTTAAAATAAACATTCCATCGTTGACTTGTACTAGTGCATGTGCTTACCTGGTTGTTAGTGAGTTATTTGGGAAAAACAATAAGGGATTGGAATATTATGTAATATGATTGAAATTTTACAGTACTAAAAAATGATTGGTTATCCCATCTTATTTCCCAAGTTGGACAAAGATGATTTATCTCTATCCAGTGATGAGGGACATGTGTACACATTGTGGTTTATAAAATCAGTGTATGATGATCCCATAACATTGAACTATAATACCATTTGGAATATGACCATGTTTTTTCTTGTTTATATTTGAGATATTAACGTATAAAAATGTTTTAATTTTTTCTACATTCCTTTAGATTTATTTAAATTTTATAATATATATATTCTTATTTAATAGAATTTTTTAAAGTATATCCATGATTAAATATTTATTAAATCATTTTAAATGTAATGTGTGATTTTTTAAAATATGATTTTGAAATTACAAGCCTATTTATTTTAAATTTGAAATTCATTCATTTGGATAATTAAATGGTGGAATCTATTATACAATCCTTATTGTGACCCTATTAGAATTTTACAAAAAATCTAAGTCAGAGGTAAAGCCTCTGACAATTTACTAAGAAAGGAAAAGTACAATGAAAAAACAAAAAAAAACAAGAAAAACCAGTTACATGTCATAAATGTCATACCCCTTGCCACACCCATGATATATGACTTTGTCCACATAAGCCGATTCCCATTCGGAGCTTTCATAGTTCTTCAGATTCGATCAAAGTTATGTAACAACATGGAGGTGGTTCTATCATTTGATCTATTGACCAGGAGCATTGCTTTTTTTCACACATGTTTTATTTACCTTGATATTCTGTTGGTTCATTTCTATTGAACTTCAGGTTTTTTATACATATTTGACTTATGGTACATATCTCCTAATTGAGTTTTCCATATAGGCACACTTTCTTTTCTGAATTCTTTCCAAAAATTATTATGAAAACAGTAAATCCCACCCTATTTTTTATGATGAATGTGTTATTCAAAAATTTTAAGGGATCTTGAATTCCCATTATTTTTGTCTGGAACAGCTCAGTTATTCAGTTACTAGGGTACCCTGGTTGGTTCAAGACAGTGCATAACATATAATAATTATATATTTCATAATTAAACTCTATCCATTATTATTAAATAGAGACAATATGATAAAAACTATCTAAATTATACAAAAATAACATTATGTTAATATAATAACTTGAAACTAAATCTTTATCTATTAAATTGTGTAGGAAATAATCATTCATCAGTATGACAGACTACCACCTCTTGAAACATTGATATTCATTTACCATCACCCCTATCACAGAAAGGCATAATGATGGTTTTATATTTTATATATTAAATTATTGGTATTATTATAGTAATTTTATTAAATAAAAAATCTATCTTCTTACATCCATTACTATTGGAAAACAATAATGTTACTCTTGTGTACAGCAAACTGCATCCCCGTGGACTGATATGTAATATTTTTCATTTTTTTACATGGATGGTAAAAAGGATAAATTAAATTAATATATATGATATTTGAAAAATAAATATAATTACAGAATTATTAATTCACATATACAAACATTCTACAAATTTTTTGGGGTGGATATGATTACATTATTCATGTATATGGTGGACTACTACCTCACGATGCGATGTGATTTTCTTATCAATAACGCCTTGTGTGAAATGTAAATTTGGTAAATTAAGAAATTATATGGGAAATATATGAATTAAAAATATTTTATTTTGGTAATATACTATTTAACATTATTTCATTTCATCTATTGATAAAATTGAAATAGTTTTCATACATATGTAATACATACCTTCTCTATTAAAGGTGTATTCTGTTTTGCATAAATATATTTAAATGAATACTAAAAATACATATATAGTGAATATATGGGATATTTATATCATGGATAAAATTGTGGATGTAAATTTATCATGATTAATAGAAAATAATAAAAATTATCGAACCAAAATATACATGAAAAAATGAAAAGATTCTTAAGTAAAACATAATTTTTACAAGGAATATTAAATAAATGGGAAATAAAAATTCAACATTATATGATATATGATATTATACATATGAGTATGGTTTATTAATATATCTATAATAAAATTATATTGATTATAATTGAGTCTTGAACATATATGATGGAATTCAAGACTTAATGTATGTGGTTTCTATCTAACTTTTTAAATTTTTGGATAAACATGTCATATTCAACCCCTATTTTTTAATGTTATTTATATAGTACCCATAAAATTATTTTATGAAATGTATAATAAATAATTTTATTTACATATCTATTTTTGGATCTCTCTTTTATGGGTTTTACAATTCAAAAGTGACTAAAGCAGTAAGGGATTTTTGTCAAAATATTCGTTATTTGGGAAGTATGTTATGATATATATGTATTTTCTTTTACAATGTTAACAAAAAAGCCTATTTTCATTTAAAATATTGATTTTTTATTTTATAATTAGTTTTGATATCTCATTTTATGGATATATTTTATAAGGAATATGATTCAACATTACCAATGTCTTAAGGGTTCTGCGATACAATCTCATAAATTATTGTGATTATTTATGTTAATGTATATATTGAATAAATATTATGATATATATATCTCATGGAAATAAATCAATTTCATATCCAATTTTTATGTCATGACAATAAATTGTTTTCTTACATTTTTCTCTCTTATTAGATTAAGGAGACCAAGAGAATGCTTTTTTAGGACTAATCATCTTTATTTCTATCTTTAATTTATAACCCTTTTTCTTCCATATATATGTCTTCAAAAAATTATTTCAAATGTGTTTTCACATTTTCTAAAGAATTTATTAATTTAATTTTGTATGCATATATGTATTTATAAAATGTTTTTTAATGGAATCTTCATGTCATTTTCCAAACATGTCCAGTTTGGATTTTAAAGAAAATTTAAAAGGAATCATTGTTTAAACATATATGAAATGAGTAATATTTTCATCATCATGAACATTATTTTAATTTTATCCTAGATTATATATTTTTAATTATTATTATCAACGAAAAATATTTTTAAAATTTTGTAATTTTTTAAAAAATCAATGTTGAATCTATTTTAATCAATAAATGTTTTAAATTATTTTCTAGGATTTTATTATAAGTTTAAAAGATTATTTTTAAATATTAATATTTTTAAAAAATATAAATAAATAACAGTTGAAACTTTAATTTCCTCATGAAATGGTTCAAATGATGCTTAATTGTTAGTTTATATGTTTTGAAAGTTATTTTCCGAGAAAAGATATTTTACAATTTTTTCTCTTTTATAAAATTGTTTATAAATGTAATAAGGATAGTTTCCACTAGAAATTTTTTAAATGATCTTTAAATAAAATATTATAATATTCTATGAATATTTTTAAAAAAATGTATTAGGAACGTATTTTATTTTTTTGAATGTGTTTTTTAATGTGGAAATGATATTTTCATTATGAATTGTTTGAAGTTATCCTTAAAAACTATTTTACATATAATATTATATCATTAATAAAAATTTATGATTTACTAGGGATATGATCCAATGATAACATATTTATCCATTCACTAAATGGTTTATATTTATAATGTAGAAAACCATGAAAATCATTTCTTTTCCATGGGTTATGCTTTGAAAAAATATTTTATGAATCACATTTATATTCGTGGTTTTTTATATGATGAATATTTACTTAATTACATTTCATTTTATGTTTCCAATTCTAAATATGAACTATGATATTATAGAATATGAATTTATATCCGTCTCTTATGATTTAGGTAATGTTCAAAATCTCATAAGACAAAAATGAATGGAATAAGATGTGATCACCTTTCAATAAGTAACCTAGTCCAAATGTAAGTCTCTAGGATGAACCTTGACTATAATGATAATTTTGGGAGTGATACCATTCCAATATTATATATTTTGAAATAAACCATGCCTATTATGATAATCATATTTTATGTTTATGCGTATTATATTATTCCATGTATTATGTCAATCTTTTAATCTTATGGATCATATTATTTTATTTCGTTATGAATTTTATCTTATAAGCTTCCATGGTTTATACCATGACCCAATTTTGTTATCTATAGAATGAATATTATGGTTTTCATATTTTATTCTTATGTTCTCATAACCTTATTCTAAGTTTATATCTATAAGTCCTTTATTTACCATAACTACTCATATAAGGTTACCCTTTCATATGTATACTTTACCTCGTTTATGATGATAGGTATTACATGTGATATGTATAATAAGGGAGATAGTGATGAGGAACTATTTGGGATATTATGTAAAAATCTTATGAACCATTATTTTATGTCTCCATGATTCCAAGTCACAAAAACGTTATGATACACTAGTGTTTTTATGCAATGTAACTAATATTCTTATAAAACATGTAATAAATTTGTATGTAAATAATTATTCTATATTGTTGGTATTAGAGTAATATTTTATGTAACAAATATAAATAAACAAGACGAAATATTACTGAGTTCTTAGGACATATTTTTTTGGATATGTTTAGGTATATGTAAATAGATAGGTCAGAGGATTTGTCGATTTATTGGAAAATTACCTATAATTTTAGAAAATGATAGCGTGATTGGGTTCCAAAAAGTTACATCCCTGTAAAGATACTATAGTAGTATATGGATCAAGAAAAAAGGTATCTAAGTGTATCAAATAAATAAGAACATTAAAATTTACTTGATCATTACTTGGTGCATGAAAATGGGCCTTCATTCACACATTGTTTTTCATTATCAGTGAATAAGCTTTGGAAAATTCATATAAATTTTATGAACCCTAAAAAATGAATTAATTAAAGACAATGACTGAGAAAGGATAAGCTTAAGGTGTTATAATATGAAAAAATGTGTCCTGATTTAGACAACCTATAATTGCTTTTTATGATTATGTAGTTTCCCACTATGGTCACTATTTCTCACTCTACGATGTTTTTAGTCAATGGTGGGAACCAAGATAAATTGGGTTAATGTTTAATGTTATATAAAATTTGTTTGTGAGAAAATGGGTAAATTACATGAGGGAGTGATATTGTGATTATATTAATTTGGTTCTCACAACTTGTTATTTACAGTTTTCACCTTAAAAAATATATCTGAACATATAAAATAAGGATAGAGTTGTTTGAGAGATCGTGTGGTGGAGATCATTAGGGAATTAATAAGTAGTTTACTATTTTTAATGTCTGTGGTAAGAAACAATATAAGGATTGTCTCAATGGGATAATATGATGTTTTTTAGTTCCTGAAATGAAACAAACCATGTAATTATCTAGAGAAAAATGAAAAGTTTAGTTAACTCATGGTTTGAGAATAATGGTTTCCCAATGGAATATTGAATGGATAAATGTTATAAATGGGTATGTTATGGGAATTATATGAATCGATTTCATAGGTGTGAGGTTCATCAAGAAAATCCACAAGGTTATACTGATAATGGTTATACTTCTTATGATAAAGAGAAAATGTATGATAAATTATGGTCATGGGTTTCTCTAACCACATTGATTTTGATAATCTTAACATGCATAATTAAATTGAGGTTTATGAATGTTTATACATGATTTCTATATAATTATGTTGGAAAGAGGTATAAATGAATATGTTTTTGAAGCCTAGTTATATTTTACGGAATTAAGTGGACACATTTTATGTATTTCAATTCACGAAATATGTTATATGAATCATGAAATATACTATGGTTTTTAAGTATTAGTTTCTCAGTAATTATTTTCAATAATATATAAAATATAATTAATGATCTAGAAATGTCATTTAATGGAAAAGTGATTTTTTTGGAAAGGAACAGATTAATTAATGAAAACCCTTAATATTGTTTTTATTTTAGAAAATGGTTTGTTGTTTGGATAACGAGATAATTGATATGGATAAAGATAACTAGATTGAGTTTATATCGGCAAAAATAATTATTTATTTTTTGAGAATCACATTTATGTCAACATTGATAGACTTAAACTAACTATTTTTAATATTTAATATACACAATGATCTGTAGTTTTAATTATGTAATTTGGATTTATGTATGTATTCATTGAGGTATTATGGTAATTATGGATATAACCATTGTTAAAGAAAATATATTTACAAGGTATTCATATATTAGGTATGTGACCTTTTGGAGTTACTTACTGATATTTTAGGGATTATTATTATGTTGATTTGGTGAACATAAGAGACCCTTTTTATACATTTTTAATTTTGGAGGGGTCTTAATATTAACTATTTATGTAACAGTTTATGTCAAAATTTCAATGATTATTTAGTTATTGATGTATTACATCATCAAATTCTGATTTTTATATTGGATAACTTCTCATAAATTTTTTTTATGATGATAACTACGGAAAAACGAAACAATATATAATTCTATTGATGATCATGTGATACATTAACACTTTATCCATAAAATTCCATCTTCATTTAATAGACTAAGAGATTAAGTGGAAATTGATTGAATCAAAACCAATGGATTAAATGGGAAATATTATACAATTAATGGATATTTCTTGGTAGATACGTCCCTTTGAAATTATTGATATCAGTGAGGCCATAAATTATCACATTTCACTTACATTGAACCACTCTCAATGTCATGATATATTCCACATATATCTCTATAGGAAGTAAATACCAATGTAGCCCTTATACTAAACTCATTGGTCATATCACAATAGAATGATCTCTCCTATGAGGAAGATCATATAAGGATTATGGATTATACAATGAAAGTTCTAAGAAACATGACCACATGAATGGTCAATCATTTCATGTGAAACCACCAACAAAAGAAGGTAATATAGGAACCTGAGTATGCCATGATTTAGAAGTATCTTCAGTTTTTTCTACCAATGTGATGATTTTATAGAGAGGTATTAATATTAATAATGTTAGAATAAAATTCCTTGAGATTTTGGAAAAAAATCTTTCAAATGAAATTTTTATTTATTATATTTTTCATTACTCAAAACACTATGTTAAGTTTCTTTTAAAGAGAGCACTATGTTAATATTTTATACACCCAAAAACTTGGTAAAAAGAAATATTACATACAATTAAAATTCAATTAATTAATATTATATTAATCAAAACATCCATTGGAATTGTTGGTATAAAAAAGATAACATAAATATAAGGTATAAAAATTTATACAAAATTCATTTTTAAGAGAGATAATAATTTGAAATAGAATGTAAATTTAATTGAAAGTAATGGAAATATATTTTTCTAAAAATATTTTTATGCCCAAAAAATTCATTTTACATTAATAAATTACACAAATTACATTTTTTTAATTATTTTAATGAAAATTAAAAATTAAATATTCTATAAAACTTTTAATAGACATTATACATGTTTTCTAGAAAATGGAAAATAATAAATTCATGTGTATTCTTAAAAATAATATTATTTTTCTAAAAAGAAGCATTGACACATTTCACACATTTATTAAAATATTTTTCACAATTTGTTTAAAAATTAAATTAATTTCTGAAATCACTTTGTCAAAATTATTTTAGGGTAATTTTTTAGAAATTTTCCGAGAAAATAATTTTTTTTGATGAATAGTGAAAAATATGTCTTTATTAAGAATCATCATTTCTGTAAGAAAATATAAATACATAAAATTATTTTTAAATTTTTTTAAAATTAAAACTAAATTATTTATATATATATATATTAATATAATTAATATAATTTGAATCAATTTCAAAATAAATTTGTAAATAATTTTTTTAAATCATTTAAATATTTTCTATTTGAAAAACTACTTTCTCATCATGTCTACGTGTTTAAATTCAAATAATGTTATTCCACGGAAATAAATATAATTATATAAATTTTATTCCATATTTTTAATTGTAATAATATAAATTTTATTATAATTTCAAATTAATTTTAAAAATTTACAAATAGTAAAGGGCTAGAAAAATAATTATCATTATTAAGGTGACAATTGATATACCAATGGTTAATAAAAAAATATAATTGGAAATCAACTAAAAGTATATCAAAAACAAATTTAGAAGAATTATTTTGACCTTAACACCACTATGTATTTAAAATGTTAATTTTCAAAGCCTCCAAGATTGTGAAAAGAATATTCACTGCATTTTCATTTCCAAAATTACTAGTGTAGCACTCACCCCACCTATAGAAGGACACCCACTCTACTCTCCTACTCCCACAAATAAATTCATTTATATATACCAATAAAGTCCCAAATGTTAACATTAAATACCTATAAATGAATTATATTAATTATATTTAACAAATATCCAACATAAGAATCCTTTTGGTACTTACCTAAGGTGTTATTCCAAAAAAAGTGGACTCCGGCTTAGCTGAACAAGATAATTTATTTATTCTTCAACCTCAATAAAATATAATTTAACAGTTATAACATAATTACATTAGTAAATCCCATATTCAGAGATGTTATTATGTTATTTTTATAACATAAATCCACCTCTTATTCCTTCAAATGGTATATTGAATAAGAATTAATGTATACATGGAACTATAAACTTGTGAATAGATGTTATTCATTTTCCATCACCATATTTGATGCCTGGATATAATTAAAGATTTAATTTTTATATATGATATTTCTTATATTATTATAACTTTTGGATTATAATACCACATCAACATTTTTACCACCCAACCTTTTGGAAAGCAATATTTTTACTAGTGTATACAATAGACTACCTCCTCGTGAACCAATGTGAAGTGTTATCCATTTTTTATTTATCTAAAAAGTAATAAGATTAAATTAATGGAATCTATATTTTTAAAAAATTTAATTTTTTCGGTTTTATTTAATATATATCAAATAAATTATTACTTTTTATTTCGTGGGGGATAAGATAATGTCATTCGTGTTTACGGAGGACTACCACCTCGCGAAGCAATGTGATTAATTTTTCACTAACATGATTCATTGATTGTAATTACTGTAGATTTATGAATATATGTGACATATAGGAATGAAATTTTTTATTTAGTTTTAATAAAATATTTATTTTTATTTCATTTCATCCATAAAGAATTTTGAAATTGTTTTCATGTGTTCATATGGCTTACAATCTCTAAGAACAATGTATTTTATTTTATTTTTCTATGAGTAATGGGTTTCTATTAATAAATATTTAATGAATATATATCATCTTTTATCATTTTTTCATTATTTAAACTATGGTACCATGATCAATGTTAATATATTGATAATAACAATCCAAAACATACATAAAAAATAATGTAGTTTGTACACAAAATGTAATTTTAACAATGAATTATTAATATATGGGTAATAAAAAGTTATAAGTAAAACATATATTTCATTATTAATATGATTATGATTTTGGAATATATTTATGGTCTAAATATATTTATTATAAAGGATTTTTTGTTGTTATAAATGGAATTCGAGAATTAAGATATTATATTTTCATCTCGTTTTTACATCCCAGTGACACAAACCATACCAATGACCAATTAATTTTATGTGGTGTATATACTAACAATGAATTAGTTTTTGTATTATTTTTCTGAAAATAAGTTGAATTTAAATATGTCTCTTTCAAGGAGTTTATGATTTGATAGTTACTAAAACAGAAATATATTTTTTTCTAAATGTTTCTTCTTTTGGACATAAATTATTATTTTCACTTGTATTCTTTTATTTGGTACATATATAGAACCTTTGAACACTAACATATGAAATTTATTTATTCTAATGATATTTTATGTTTACTTTAATTTTATTATTTCATTATGAAATTTATTTAATGTTACCATGTTCGTAAGAGTCATATAATACAATCTCACCATTCATCAGGATTGTTAATTTTTATTTTTTGGATGAAGAAAAATTTATGTCCATATCATACGATAATAATTAATGTTATCCATCACTAGTTATTTCATTACAATAAACATTTTCCTTTCATTTTCAAATCTTAATTTATTTATGTAATCACAAATTTTTTTTTTGAAAAAACATCTTAATTTATCTATTCTTGAAAAAAACCATTTTTTCTATATCCATGCCTTCTAAAAATGTTTTCAAAAATTTTATCCCATTATCCTAATGTTTAATAAATAATATTTTCCCTCTATATAACTTTTGAAAAATTATTTTGAATGGAATATTCATTTTTTTACCAAACAAGGTCAGTTTGACATTTACTTAAAATTTGAAAGGAATCTTAATCTTAACATGATAGACATGAAACAAATTCCACTACAATGACCATTACTTACTTTTAATCATAATTTTTATGTTATCCAGTGTTATTAAAATATAAATGGAATTTTAAAATATATTATTTTGAAAAAAATTATTCATAAGGTGGAATGATATTTTCCTCAAGATATATATTAGAGTATTATAAAATATTTCCACACAATGATCAAATGATATATTGAAATAATTCTTTTTTAAAATTTTTAATTTTTTATAAAAATTATTTAATATTTGAATGATTATTTTCCTTATGAAATGTTTCAAATTATTTTTAATTATTCCATTATAAGATTCAAATATTATTTTCAATGCTTTTTTTGAAAATTGTTATTTATTTTAAGAAAAAAAATTAAAGTGTAAAGGAAAAAGTCTGTAAGAATTTTTTTTAATAAACATAAAAATGATTTTTATAAGTTTCTAATGTTATTTTAAAAGAAATTGTTTTGAAATATATTTTTATTTAAATAGTGTTTTTCAATGTGGAAGAACTATTATCTGCATGTAATAAAACGAGTGATATATAAAAAATAAGTTTCTATATTAAATGACATATTTTTATAAATTTAATAATTTATAAGGATATGATCCAATCATTCAATATTATAATTTTTAAGTCTATATATAGTTAATATTTTGGATGAAATATTTTTTAAAGAAGTTTATTTTCTATGTGCTTTCTATGATGAAATTTTTCATGAATCCCATTTAGTTTAATGGGTTGTGATATGAATCGTGATTTATTTTAGATATTTATTTTCATAGTTTATAATTTAATGAATATTTTATGATCTTGTGGAGAACTTCCACATTTTTTTATTTTTTATCAGTGGCACCTATATCTTCCCCCAATTCGTTGGATACATATTCAAATATCATAAGATATACTAGAATGGAATAGGAAATGAACCCAATTCGGTATGGGATTTCGTTCACTACAGTATTATTTGGAGTGGACCATGAATAATATGGATGTTTTTGGAGTGAACCCATTGCACTATGATATCCTTTTAAATGAGTCTGGACTATCATGGAAATTATTTTATATAACTATGCGGATTCCAAAAATCCATATATTTTGTCAATGTTATGCACTTATGGCTGTATTCTTTGTTTTCATTATAATCAATTTATTAGGAACGGTGATAATTTATGAAATGACATAAATTTTTAAACTATGATATGTTGGTTTTAGTTATAAAATTTAATTCTTATTTTTTCATACCCTTTTTCTCATGATATGTTGATATCTCCCTTATTTACCCTTACCAAGAATATGAGTTCACCCTTTATTATGTTTTCTTTCAAAAGGTTATAATGATTTCTATTATGTGTAATATGTATATAAAGGTTGATAGTTAGGAGGAAAAATGTGGGAGAAAATTTAGAACAATTATGGATATATTTTTCATGATTCTTTAATTTTAATAGAACAATGATCCTAATGATTATGTTTGTCTAATGTCATGAATATTATTCCAAAAGATTTAATATATTTGTATGTACATCTTGGGTCAATATATTATCTCTATATTTTCATTTTTGGTTAAATATGGGTACCATTAATGAAATGGGGTAATTAATGTGTTGAACCAATGGTTAGGTTGAGAGAAATGATAGATTTGGGTTGTATAAACAAGTAATGATTTCATAGTTTGGTATAGAAATAATTTCATTAGAGGATAATTTGTCATTTAAACAAGGGATTATAGCTATGAAAATGGTATGTAGGCCCTCTGTGTTATTATTTTAGAAAAAATAATTTTAATTAGTCTACTATGTGGAGTTATTCCGGTTGCAAGGTATAGACATATGACATGAACATGTATCATTCTTCTTAGTGTTTGTTCTTGAAATGGGTAGACCATAGTATTTTTCTATATATTTAAAATTAATCATAAATATTTATTATTCTTGGTTTAAGAGTAGAAATCCAATTTTTTTAGGTGTGGATCCATGTGGAAATCCTCCTTAGTTTCTTATATAAGATGTTCATTAGGATGTGATAGTAGACTGTCAAAGAGTCAATGTTAGTTGTAATGAAAACTATAGGAGGATACGACGAGGGTAATAGTTCTAGAGTCTAAATTTTTTGATGGATCTATATAAAAAAAATTATAGACTAATGGTTATAGGAGGTGTTATTGTCATAGTGTTCAGTCAATGGTCAGAATGAAAAATGGGTTTCATTACAGTGATGATTTTGTTTTAGGGAAACCATGAAATGGTCATTCTTATTCATTTGATATTATAAGCAATCATCTTTCTCTTGGGGTTAGTTATGAAATCAATTTTGTGCTATTTCCCTTTTCATAGTCATAAAAGAGGCTAGTAACTAGGTTATTATTACCATTTGACATGTGTGTTTTATCATGTGGGTGTTTGGGATCTATTTATTGCCAATTATTATTTTATTTTGATTGGTTACTATATTTTTTGGCTACTAAGAGGCATTACAAAATTTAATTATATTATTAAATGAAGTTTCATGTCACGTGTTTTATTTTTACTTAACTATATCGAGGTATTATGAAGATAAGATGTTTGTATACCAATAATTCTTTAAATTTATCATCATTATAGTGGAGTCATCATGATTCAACACATAAAAAATGTTTTATCTAGGATTCCCATGTTCCCAAACAAAATAGTTTTTAGGTAGTTTGGGGTAGCTCCCAGCACCCATCAACTCATTTCCGCAGGTATGTTGACACATTAGATCCTTATAAAGGATCAAACATCTTTTTTTCTTATAGAATTAATGGTAATAAATAGTGGGAGTGTCCATAATATCTATGATTAATTCATTTGGTAGGAATTCCACTTCCAGTTCCACTATTGCAGATGTTTTATCTATAGAAACAACAACATTTTAAACTACATTTTGATCTATTGAGGGGTGATGTGGTAGGTATTTTATATTTTCATTATTCATATAATAATTGAAATAAATATAATAACAATAGAGGTTTTCCGAATCATGATCAATGAGGTCATGGATAATGTTATGGTCAGTTATTTCCATTGGGTTTCTACCTCTAGGCTTGTCGAATGTCATTCAAGGTACCCTTAGTTGTTTTCTACTAGAGTGCATGATTTATTTTATTATGGATATATACATTCTTTAATATTTAATATCCTAATATACTATTTGGGAATGTATTTAGAGAGACATCCAGTTCCACTGGTGTTGATTAGACCAATTGATGGTAGATATTATCTGTGTAAAGTATATAGATTCAGTTATCCACTGTCGAGGAATCACCACTCTTTGGGAGACTTAATTTTATTGATAAATCCATATAAAATTATCCATTGAAATTATTATAATTATTTTTTTCATCCTATAAAGGATTGAATTTGGAGGTAGGTAGTGTATTATGATGATGATTGAGTTTTCACCATGTTCATTGGCTAGTGAGTCCCGTGTACTGGCTAGATGAATGTTTCATCGTTGTCTTCCTTAATGGATGGGTTGATGCTGAGTCCAAAAAAGTTTCAATTGATGGTCTTTCCTAGGGTTGTTAAATAGCTACATACTTTATTCCCTAATGAGTTAATGTCATTTACCACTCAAGGGTAAATCAACTTTGAGATAGAACTACATACACAAATTTCGATGATAACTATTTCTCCAAAGATGATGGTGATTTCTATGTTTTGGGAGTTGTATGTACTAATTCATGTTATTTTTCAGTGTGTTTTCATGTAGATGTGCATGAAACATTTGGTTTTTTGTTTTCTAAATAAATATATATGATATAAGTATGAATATAAATATCTATTTTCATCACTTGAATCAGGTAATAGTGAAGAATTGCTACCCACTTCCAAAAATTTATTATTTATTTAATTAGATTTATGTTTATATTTAGTTCTAAAATAATGGTCAATGTTTGGGAGATAGAAAAATTATAATGAATGATGAGGATATTGAGAAGAATAATCTATGACATTTTTATTGGAATTATTCGTTTCTTTTAAAACTACTCTATGCAAAAAAATGTTCTAATCTTGTTCATTTACATGATGAATTCAATGTTCTTTGATTCTCCGGACAAGTTCATATTTTATTCATCAATGAAATATTTTTATACTAAGCATTTGAGGAGGAGAAAACATATCATATTCATGAAGATAAGGGTGTTCTTATTATTCTTATTATATTCAGGAAGTTATAAAAGTTTGATTTCTTGGCTCATAATACTCAATTTTTGGGTCATGTTGTAGGCCACAAAGTTGTATCCATGTATCATTTGATGATCGAGGATGTTTTTTCTTACACATCCCAAAATATTATTATAGTGTTTAAAATATTTCTCAGTTTTACCAGCTATTACAAGAGGCTCATACCTAAATTCACTTAGTGCCCAAATTTTATTCAAAAATATTTAATTTTATTTATTCGATAGATCAAATTACCCTCAATACCATGTTTAAAACAACCATAATATACTATTAAAATATAATTTTATAAAATGATAGTCATTTAATGGGAATTGGATTTTTGTGTATGATATGGAAGAACTAAATAATGGAAAATATTTAGTAAAATATGTATAAAATTAATTCATTGGTTATCAATAAAATAAATAAAAAAATTCATTTGGATGAAAAATGAATACATCTCTAAAAAAATATTTTTTATACGAGTAATTTGTTTTTATCATAGTAAATAAATATAATCCCTATTGGTATGTTATTTTAATGAAATATATATTATTTAATTGATAAAAATATTTTAATTGATCAAATAATATGTTTAGGATAACGTGATAAGAATAAATCCACTTTTAGGCATAAAAATATTTTTCCCAAAAAGATATTTTGGTCATATTTTTAACATTTTTTTTGGAATATTTATACTATTTGTATGTATTGAATTAGATTAATGAATTAAATATTAATAATTATGAGGACTAATTTCCATAAATACACCCATTATAATATTGGTCAATATGAATAGTTACAACAGTAAAATTATTCTCCTTAGTAAAGGGTAAATCGGGTTGATCTAAATAAAGAATAAGTGATAAGGCCAAAATTATCCATCCCAATTATTATTGGTTGAATTTAATTTTACCCTCAAAAACATAGTCTATTAATTGATTTTTTTAAGGGACATATGGCAATGAAAATGACTTAAATATTATTTAATCATTAGAATGTTACAAAACTTCAGTTACATTTTCTAATATCCTTTATGTTTAAAAATAGGTACACAAGTATGTTATGAATGAATCTATGTTTTTATTTTGAGATTAACTAAATTAGGTTATTTTTTTTAATTTTTATTATTAATATAATGTCTTCAATATCTATTACATCATCAATGTAGTATATCTCAATTAATTAAAAAAATACAATATTTAATATTAAAAAGAATAATGAAATATGATTTGAATGAGGTAATTTGAACCAATAATTTCATAGATCCACTAGACCTATTTGGGTGATTTGAAAAAATTATATTAGAATTCCCCATTTTTCTTGAGATATTTACTATTAAGTTAAATGAATAGTTTCAAAATCAACTGTAATGTTATTTTATCAAAATAATATATTATTAAATTTTTAAAAAATCATAAAAAATTTATATAATGATATATATATATATATATATATATATATGAAGTTGTATAAAATTTCCTAAATTGACAATTTATAGTCCTATTTTAACATCATAAGTAAAAAAATTACAACCATTTATTATTAAATAATGTTGTACTATAGTTAAAATTTATATAATTATCTAATAGTTAATTAAAATTATATGGTTTAAAATTACCCAAAAAAAATTCCAAATTATATTATTTTTGGTTCTATAAATCTATAAAACTATTTATTTTATTCCATTTCCATTTCAAGAAATTTTTATTTATAATTAATTTAGTATAATTCAATCATATTTGAAATTCAAAAAGTTCCCCTCCCCGAAATAATAAAATGGAACATTCTCCCTCACTTTTCTACACAAAATTAATCATTTTAGATCAAACATAATATAAAAATATCCCTTATATAAATACCTATACACATTATATATGTTCTTGTATTTCCAAATGTCAAAAACTAGAACCCTTTAAGGGAGATCTAAAAGAATCATTCTGAAGAAGTGGTAATTTCCTTACGTGATAACATTCTAATATATTCTTATTTACCTCTAATAAATATATCATATGTATCATAAAATTACAAATTCAGGATAATATATATTCCCAAATATTATTATAATAATTTAAAATCATTATAAATGCGTATTCCCATCAAATGTGATGTGAATATATTACTCATGTGTGTGTATGACTTAATGTCTCCACATAGTGATACAATATATTTTTCATCAAAATCATCGATCGATGGGTATTGTTTTGGTTTTAATGTTTCAATATGATATTAATTAAAAATTATACTTTTATAATAATAATTTCATTCTTACCTTCATATCATTACATCAATTGAGGATATATAATATTGATCAAGTTTACATGTTGGCCTCCTCCTCTATGAAGTGATGTGATTTGTTTATAATTTATATGTCAAATGAATTTTAAGGAGGATTATATTCATGAATATATTTTACATATATGATAATATATTTTTATTTTAATGGTGAATTAATGCTTAAAATTAGTTTTTTAATTTTTTGGAAAATGAAAATTGTGTTCATGTGTACTCATGGCGTACCATCTACATGAGAGGTGAAATTTATTTTCCTATATCTAAAATTTATGGATGAATTAAAATATATATATAATTAATATATATAATATAAATTTCATGATAAATATTTATAATATTATAGACGTTTTTAGTGTACATTAATTAAAGTAAATAATAGATATACTCATGATTTACGAAACAAATAATACCTGGAAATAAAAATTATAATAATTAATTATTTAAAGAAGAGGGCAATGAAAGGTTATAATGGGATCATATGTGATATTATAAATTTGAACAACACATTGATATATAAATTTAATAAATTTAAATTTATTATAGGAAATTTTATGGATCTTTTTAAGTAAGGAAAACATGAATTAATTTTTTCTTTCAAAACCATTATATACATGGGATCGTTTATGTTAAGGTATCTATTAGAGACTATTAAACATAAATATCCATGTTTTCTGGAAAAATAAATTAATTTTTGCATACATCCATGATTTTTCAAAAATATTTCCCCATGTCTGACATTCAATAAAATTGAACAAATGGATTCATTTTATTATTTTATAAACAAGGTCTATTGTTACTTAAAAGTCCTAAATAATTAATGAATGTTTTTCAACTTATTATTCAAGAACATATATTCCCACCATCTTTACTAAAATATTAATTTAAGCTCCCTTTTCAATTTTAGGAGTTTCTTTTCAATCAAATTATGTTCCTATATAATTGAATATCATTTTTAAACAGAAACTAATTTAAAATGGAAAATTGATTTTCCTCAAGATTTATTCTATGGGATATTTATAAATAATTTCCCATATATGGTGATATAATTTAATATTACTTATTACTTAATTGGGATTTGATATAATGAAACAATTTTAATTACATCACTATATAGTTTATGTTTATGGTTAATAGAATAAATGAATATGAAACCAATTTCATTTTCAGGGGTTATACTATGATGAATTTTTTTTACACATTACTCGTCATGTGTTCAGATATAAATAATTATTTATGATTATTTGGAACACATATGCTTTATTTTAATATGTGATGGGTGAGACCTATATCTACATCCAATGCCTAGAGTAATGATTGATATAAATTGTTACAAACATCATTTAAATAGGGGTTGAAAGAAATTCTATAAGAGACATTGTCAACTATGATAGATTTGAGAGTGACCCTTGACTTCTATTATTGGAATAAGAGTGAACCCATTCCACAATAATTTAATTTATATTGATCCATGAATTATAAATATGTTATTTTCATTTTTTATGAGTATGAAACAATTATATCACTTATGCAAGCAATATGTTCTAATGGATAATGTAATTTACTTCCTTTATCGTTCATTTATTATGAACATACCAGATTTATTCCATGAATTATGGTTATGATCATCGATAAATCGTGTTTGGTTTTAAAAAATTAATATCAATTTCTTATACCCTTATACTCATATACATGTTTTATGAACATTAAAATATCACTTTTTTACAATTACTAAGTATTTGAGCTCACCCTTTCCTTATGTTTCATTTCCAAATGTCTTGAATAATTGTATTAAGTGATATTTTTCTTTGAAGAGTTCTCATTATAATGAAATTTGTGGTGTAAAATATAGATTTTTATTGAAAAATTTGTTTCTCTTTCATAGTTTATAAATTTTGAAGACTGAAATGACTCTTTCAATAACAAAAATATTATATATTTAATATTCATATACTTAGATGTACTGTATTTGTATAAAAATTATTGGATGATATAACTGGTATTAGAGAAAATTTTATTTCTGCTTTGAAAACATGGATGAGAAATCCTTAATAAGAAACATAAGGAAAAATCTATGTATATGATAAAATCATATTGTTTAGACTTGATAATGAACAAAATAGGTTAAAATAATGTTTAATGGATGAATTTTTATTTATATATATGTCTTATAAATGAATTTTCATTATTATAACGTTTCACATCAATACTATTGTTGATCACACAATAATATTTTTTTACAAAATATCAAGAACCTAATGTAATCGTGTTAATATTGAATTTTATGGACAATGAAATGAAATTCCTATAAATAAAAAAAATTTATTGGATCTATAATGAAAAATACTGCTGTTATCCTCACAAAAATTTGTCAATATATGAATCACTATGAGATTTCATATGAGAAAAAGAGGGAAAAATGTTTTATAGAGTAAGAAACACCCGCATTATTTTAGTTTGTTTTTTTCATCACCTATTTTCAGGTAATTGATTATTACCACTGAATTGGTAATTTCTATTCACAAGTTTTTGGAACATAAACATATTATTTTGGATGATTATTATATAGAGAGAGAAGAAGAATAGTGGTGGACTCTTATCAAAATTATCAGAGAAAGATTTTAAATATAATCTATTAATTGGGATGTATTTAAAATTTTATTTTTTAACTAGTACATTCTGAATATTCATATAATGATAATAGTGAAATAATTCTTGAGTTAAATAAAAATAAAGATGAATGAGTTGGATCTTTTATGGAAAATTTTACATGGATTTCATAGCTTGAATATGGTATTATCATCCAAAATAAATGTATGGCTGATTGATTTTTTAGTGTATTAAAATAAATCTATAAATAACTATTGAAATTAGAAGCTTTTGTTTCTATTAATAAGTCATTCGATGTTCTACCACGGTGGATTTGTTGATTGGTTTTACTAATCGATATCATGGTTTTGAAAAAAAAATTCGAATTCATGGAAATTATAAAAACAATTGAGTGATGATAATGATACATCCTTTATGGTTAAAATGTAAAAAGAAACAATGGGTAACTATTCTTAAAGGAATTATTAAAATTTTCATGTATGGAAAAACACAAATTGGGAAATTAAATTCCCAAGTGATGGGAAGAAGTTAGGTAATTTACAGTTGATATATAGATTTGTTGAATGCACCAACAACGCTCTTATATTTTAATTTCAATGATTGTGTGAATTATTATGAATGTTTCCCAAATGAAACGGTTATTGATGACCATTGATTTTGATAACCTCTTAATCCCATACACATTGGGAAATATCAAACAACTACCATTTTTGATAAGGGATATGATAAAGACATGGTGAAAGGCACAATTAACATCCACTATAAAAGTGATAATTTATTATTTTTTTCTTAATAAATCCACTCTATTATATCTAAATTTTTTTTAAGGGTATCATAAAACTACCTAAAACTATAGTTGTTTTTTAGAAGTATAAACCCATATTGGTATGATGATCAAATCTAAATCCTCTGATTCTTCTATGGTTCATGTTGTGCGGAATTTTTGTCTACAAATATTATAATTCTTCTTATAGTTGAATCATGTTTTACCCATAGTATGGATAGTATTTCCTTACATAAATCATGCATCAATTTCAAATTAAGGTATGATAGGTCTGATATTCTGAACCACCATTTAATCCAATATTACTGTGTTTAATAACATGTACCTTCCATATTATGGGTCATGAAACTTACTAAAATTTGGGTTTATTTTATATGGTTTGGGATAAACTCAACCTCAATGATATATATATCATGTGTTTATTGATGAATTTAGGGAATGTCTTCCATATATTCCACGGAACCTTGGATTTTTGTTTTTAATAGAACTCATAACTAGTGCTAATATAGTTTCTAGGTTTCCATATATAACATCTCAAATTTAGTTGTAATAATTGAAGAAGAAACTCCAAGAAAATCATGACAAGATATTTATTTGGACATGTGTGTCACCATGTGGTGTACCTATTCTGATTGTGATAAAGAAGTAAAGATCAATGTGACTATGTATTGACTATTGACAAAATAATGAGTATATATCATGAAAACCTATCCTCTGCCCAATATTGATGACTTTTTTGATCAACTACATATAGATCAATACTGTTTCAATATGGATATTAATTCATGATTTCATCAATTCATAGTCAATAAGGAGGTCATAATGAAAAAAAAATTAAAAAAGGTATAGAATCTATGAATTTATTGTGATTACATTTAGTATTTTTAATTACACATCTATCTTTATTTATATAACAAATATATTCTTTAGAGATTACATTGATCATTTTTTGGTAGTCATTATAGATCTTATTCTTATTTATTCAAAGAGCCAATATGTGCATGAATATCATTGGAGAATTATACGAATGACTATATGGAAGGGGAATCATTATTAAAAAATTACCATTTTAAATTTTGGATTCTAAAAGTTTCACGATTGCCTCATAAAATCTCATGTTAATGTATATCAGTAGATAATTGAAAGACATATATTATTGAACATTGGTTTAGGCAACCAACTATGACTGAAATTTTTAGTATTTATAGATTGAATGGATATTATTGGGAAATTAGGAATAGTTTTCCATGATTATAAAATATAATCACCATTTTAAAACTGAAGGGGTCCATTTTCCATTGGATATATGAATGTCATGAATGTTTTATGGAACTCAATAGAAGGCTTGTCAGTGCACTTATGGTTATTATACACTGAAGTATATAAGTGTTTGCAATCTATAGTGATGCATCAATGATGGGAAATTTATGTTTCCTACTGAATATCAATGTGTTTATATATATTCTCCCATGATAAATAATGATCTACCATAAAACTATCAAAAAAATGATTTTGTCTTAAATGTGACAATTTTTCATTAGTTATTCGGAAGAATTTTGTATATTAAAAATGGTGTGATATATATAATGATCATAAAATCTTAAAATATATTTTGAATAAAAAAATATAAAGATGATCCAAATAATATCGTTCAAGATGATTAATTTTTATGACCACTCCATACATTACCCTCTTTGGAAGGTGAACAAGGTTACATATTCATGGAGTTGAAAGTATAATGATAGTATGTCTATGATAAGAATCAAAAAAATTTGGAATTTATTCACATTCAAATGACATGTAATGAAATATTAATGGAAGGGTTTAAATGTTATATTTATCAATTTAGTTTTCAGCCATATATCTTTGTGATGATTTAAGAGTTAGAGAAGGAAGATGTAAAGCTACAAAGGATGGTGAGAAATGATCATATGTTTAACTGTGATTATTGTTAAATAATAAGGTTCATGAACAATTTATGTTTGAAATTAGTACCAAATTTCATTGATCCAATGGGTACAGCTCAATGTTCATCATTCTCTATTTATCATGGAATATGAAGAATTATATTGATTTTAAAGAGTATTTTTGGGGGACGAAATGAAAATAGATATTGCAAAAAATGTTTCTCAGTGCGTGATATGTCAGTATGTTAAGGAATGGAGACATATGTACAGGGAGATCTTACAACCATTACCCACACCATAGTGTAAATGGGAGAACTTCACCACGGATTTTTTCATCATATACACAAAAATATCAAATGTTTAATTCTCTATGGGTTGTTTTTGATCTTCTTATAACGTTAGAACAACTTATTTATAACTGAAAAGATTTATCTTCTATTCAAAATAAATTGTTATATATTATGGAAGTGGTAAGATTTTATAGTGTTCTATTTTCAATTTTATTTGATCTAGATTAAATGACTATATCCTTGTTCTGGAGATATTTTCAGCAATATCTAGATAGAGGGATGATTTATTGGGATGCTTATAATATTTAGACATATGGTATGCATGAGATGACCAATAATAATCTCTAAAAAAATTTAGATCTTACATTGTTGACATGAATTGTATTTGGGATAGTTAACATCATTTGGTGGAATTTTCTTTCAAAAATATCTTCGACTCCAGCATTCAGATGGCTCCGTGTGAAGAAGTATGTAGTAAGAAGTATCGAGATCCATCATGTTGGATTGAATTTGGAGAGATAAATATATTTTTACAATATCAATATGATATAATAGATGATATGTTTTGATCCATTAAACCACACATAACAGATTCCCATATTCAACTAAAATATTATGCTAATAATCGCAAATAAAATCATGAGTTTGATGTTGTTGATAATATATTCATATAAATATCTATCTAGAAGAGGGTGACGATATTTTTAATGAATGAAAATATGAATTGTGGTTATATAACTTATTTTTAAATTATTAATCATATCAAAATGGTAACTAATCGATTTTCACTTCCACAAAATCCTATTAATGTTCATGATGTGTTCCAGTATATCTCCTCTAATGATGTACATACCTGATCTTTATAATCAATATAACTCAAAATAAATATATCTATAAAAAATAAATTTATTGTTAATAAAAAAATTTAGAATTTTTTTAACATATAGAGTGTGTTATATGAAATAAAACAACACACCTGGTGAATGTCTTGTGGATAAACCACCAGTTTAAAGAAGTTATGAGGGAACCTATGGATGTGATGAAGAAAAATAAAAATAATATGTTTTCATTAGAGAGTGATATTTAGAGGAATAAATTCATTATTTAGGGGGTATACTATAACACCCAAATATTTTAATGAAAAATTTATTTTTATATAATTTTATTTATTCGATACCTCAGCATAAAAACTACGGAAAGGTGAAACGAACCACAATGATCCATTAAAACATTATTATTGAAAATGATATTTATCACCTAGAAATTGGATTGTAGGTATGAATATGATGAACTAAATTATGATAATCATATGGTTATAAATGTATAAAATTAATTATCTGTTACTTAATTGATTATAACATAAAATAACAAATCATTTGAAAGAGAAGGAAATACTCTTCTAACAAAACAATCCATTTGATGTATTTTTATAAAAATAAAATAAAATAATACCTATTGATGAATTATTTTAATGAAATTTATATAGTATTTATTTTAGATAAAAGTCATTTTATAATTAATAATTATTTTTCTACATATTTTCTACGTATAAATCCAGTTTTATACATAAAAATTTATTTTTCTAAAAAGAAGGTTTTTTCACATTTCGTGAAATAAAATTAAAAATAATATCTTCAATTAACATGTAATGAATTTGATAAAATTAATTAAATACCAAGAACTTGGAGGTATATATTTTGAAATTAAGACCCTTTAATGTATTTTTAGAATTAATATTAACCATGGTAAAATTTATCACCATGTTAAAAGTGTATTTCGAGTTAAACTGTATTAGAAATAACTGATGATACAAAAATTATTCATATAAATTTTTATTAGAAAAAAATGAGTTTTAATAAAAAATTATTATTCTCTTGATTTATTTATTTAATCTGTACTAAGAGATATAAATTACTTATATTCTATTTAAATCAATGAAATATACAGAATGCTGGTCTCTTTATTTTGAATATATTTAATGTGTCCACATATGTAAAAACGTATATTGTGAATGGATATCTGGATTTATATTGATATTAATAAAATTATTTTCATGATATAAATTTATTTTTATTTTGATTAATTATATAAAGCTATTAATTTCTTGTACAACACTGATTTTGTATACTTCTATTTAAGAAAAAGTGTAACATATGATTTTCAAAATATTAAATTTTATATATTTTGAAAGAGTTTATATAGTTAGAATTTTTTATGATCTATATGAAATATTAGAGACGTTTTAAAACATTATATTTTAGTTTTTCCTTATATGTATGTATTTAAATTTCAATAAAATTAGTAGTCTCAAAATTGATAATAATGATTTAATATCAAAGTAATATTTTAGTAAATAATTTGAAAACCATAATAAAAATTAAATGAGTAATTTTAGTAGTATTATGGTTTAAAAAGACATATATTATTAATTAATTCTCCAATTTAAACTTATATGTAAAAAATAACAAAACATAAATATTTAAAACGTTTTTACCCTAATTAAAAATTATAATTTGTTATCTAAGGGTATATCGAAATGATAAGGTTAAAAATTACAAAAAAAGTTACTAAATTTCTTTATGTGATTGTATTACACCCATATAAATTCTTATATTATAATATACTCCCATTGAGACATTATATTTGTTAATTAATTTATTATTATTCACAATTTTGAAAAATTCCAAAAATACGCAACCCCTGAATTATAAAATGGTTCCTTCTACCCCACTTCATCAACCCCCATTGTGACTTCTATATTGAAGAAAATATACCAATTTAACTTCTTTTATTCTCTATCCACATTATATATTTTATTCACATACCAAAATACCAACACTAGAACCCCATTGATAATATTTAAACTACTTAGTTAGTAATATATGTATATGCCTTACCCAATCACATTTTTTTAATCACTCACATACTACCTATAAAACTATGTTTTAAAAATAAAACAATATTTTCATAATCATCAGTATTATAAATTTTTATTACTAATATGAAGACAACATTACAAATAATCTTTGCCATCATGCAAGAAGTAAAAGTATCACATATGCATACGTATAGATAATCATCTCCATGTAAGGATAAAATTAATTTTTCAGCACTATATTTTTTTGATGGTTATTGTCATCGAATAAATTTTTATATATGATATTAATGAACCTATTATATTTATAGAATGAAAATATAATTTTCATCTTCTTACCATACAGTCTTTTTAGAAAGGATAACATCACTTGTGTGTATATGTGGTCTGCTACTTCTACAAAGTGATGCGATTCGTTTTTCATTTCAATTTTACTTGGCGGGAAATGATGATAACTATAATAAATATATATGATATATATGATATAATAATGATATTTTGAAGCTGGATTAATATTTATTTTTCATTTTTCGAACTCTAAAAAATAAAACAAATGTTTATGCATACATATGACTTACCATCTCTATAAATGGTGTAAATAATTATCCTATTTATAAAAATGATGGCTTACTATAAATATGTATATAATAAATATATATGGTATTTACAACATGATAAATATTATGGATATGAAGGAACCAAGATAAAATATGTGGACTATAATTACTTCATTGAAATACTGATGATAAATGAAATAAATGACACCAAAAAATAATAATTTTAATACAAAGTTATTGGGAAATATGGGCACAAAAATAATATAAACTGATCATATATGATATTATATAAATATAAATATTTATAATATTGATCTAGAATCAATTTCAATTTATTATATAATCATTTAGATCAAATTCAATTCAATGAAAAATCTTGGATAGGGTTAATTACCCGATATCATTAATAATAGAGATTGTATATGATTAATTATACATTGGGAATCACTTCCCATCAATATAAAAGTTTTCCAGTAAAACATAAAAACTTTTTTACCACTATCTTATAATTATTAAAATCGTTTTTACTCATGTTTTATGTTTCACAATATGGTTTTAAAGAAATTGTTTTTTATTTTCCAAATGATGTACTTTGTGAGTCTTGTAATAAAAATATGAAAGAATTGTTTTTTCTATATATAGTTTGAGTTGAGTATTCCACAATAATGAAAAAAAATTAATGTAATATTCCATTTCATGTTTACAAGTTTCTTTTCAAATAAAATTTTTTGGATTACAACTGGGTGCTTTAAAAGCATATTTGGAAATGGAAATATTTTTTTCCACAAGAATAATTTTAAGTGTTCTTTCAAAATAAATTTCTATATAAGATGAAATTATTTAATGTTATATATGTATTAATGGTAATATTATCCAATGATAATAAATTTATTCTTTATTTATAAATTTTATGTTTATGATGATAATATTAAATATTAGTTAGACCTATTTCATTTCAATGGGTTATGCTATGATGAAATGTTTATGAAACGCATTTCATTTAACGTGTTATAATATGATGAATGATTTATGATATGGTGGAACAAAAATTTCTAGATTTATTTATTTGATGTGTGGGACCAATATCTCACTCAAATACATTGTATGAGTATTGATATCTATTCAGATAAACATTACATGAATAGGGAATGAACCATGTTTAGTAAGCGACTTTTCCACTATAATAGACTTTGGACTTATCCAGGACTACTAAAACGGTTTGTGAATTATACCCATTAGTCAATTATTTCCATGAAAATGAGCCTTTAATATTATGGAAATTATTTTATATAACTATGGTTTCCCCTAATTCCATTATTTTTCATATAAAATGTTCTCATGATTAATATTCATTTTTTCTTTTTTATTTCATGTCTTATGAGCTACCAAGACATATGTCGTGACTTATATTTATGATCTTTGATATAGAGGGTATCAATAAAATTTTTTTGATCATTTTTATATACCCTAATGGTCATGTTATACTTATGTGATCATTGATATATCTATTATGACCCCTTATAATGCATTAGATCACACCCTTTTCATTTGTCTCCATTCAATATGTTTTTATTAAAATTATCAAGTATGATTTCTATGAAAGGTGATATTTATGTAGAAATAATTGGGATATTATGTTGATATTTTATAAATAAGTTGTTTATGATTCCATGTCTCTAGAGATTCTAGAAAGTAATGCTTCCGATATGGATTAAAATTTTATGTAATGAATATTATTATATTTAGATGTTTTATATATTTATGAAAACTATCGGATACCATATTTCTCTCATATTTTGAAACATAGGAATTAGTTATCCATAATGTGTCAGTTATTATTATAGACTAACATGCACTACAAATATATTGAGAACATCAAGAAGAATATTTTCAATACCCTAGTTATTCATTTTCCAAAATAGGGAGTTCAGTCTGATCTATTTTATGATGCTTCGTTTCTTGGATTGAATTTTTTTTTATGAAGTAGAGATTGATTTTTTCTTATGGGTCTTAATAATTATGACCCCATGTACATAACGATGAAACCAATAATCTCATGTGGTAATTGTTTGTGTTTTGTTTGAATGTTTTGTGCAACTAACTCATCTTTGAGTGTTTTGTGGTTTTCGACGATCACAATATCATTAAGTGTGTTTTCACCCATCTAGACCTCAACATAAAAAACAATGATGGATGATTTTTTTGAATGATAATGACATTTAAAATTCCTATAACTAAGAAAATGATAATATTGTAACTAATATGACGAGTAGGAATAGAACACCTCAAAATTAAAAAGTGTTGAATGACCTAATAATATGACTTATTTCAAATAGGTGAACCATTATTTTCAAGAACCCACTAGATTATAACAGCATAGTCAGGAGTGATTATCCAAGAGAAGTGATAATGATGGTTGACCATCTCTGATGATTTATAGTGTGTGTGTGTGTATGTTATAAGAAATCACAACCTAAAAAACAAGTGTTGTACTATAGGTATATTCATTCGTTAGATGACCCATTCAGGCTTATGGCTAGTCCCTAGAGAGGGGATCACATATCTGTTGGGAAACTAGTGGTACCCAGTGGGCTAGAACCTTACGACAATATTATGATTGGGTGTCTATTTCATCAGAGTTTCCCAATTGTAACATTGGTATCGAAGAAAGAATGCAGCCATAAGTGTGTTGAATTTCCTGGCTTGAGATATATGATCCACAATAGGATGTTGTTCATTAAAAATGGGTGAATATAACACCCAAAATGTTAAATGGTTGAATGAATAAATCGTATGACACATGTCAATAAGGTTCAACTTTCATTTTGGGAGCATATCTCATTATAACCGGGTGTAGTGATCATGATGGTTGAACTACATAGATGTTTCCTAGGAAATGTACATGTAAGTAAAAATCACACTATATAGAGCATGTATTGGCCAGAAGATCCCAGATCAATGTGATTCACAGAGAGGGGGAGGGGTGAATTAGTGATCCCCTTAAATCTTTTTACAAATTGATTCTTTTCAATTAATCTTTTGTAGCAAGTTAAAGCCTCAATCCACTTTTCTTATGTCTCTCAACCTTACGTCAAATGATTTTATAAATGTAAATGCACTAAACACATGTAATTAAAAGGTTCTGTTCAAATACATACTCCTTGCTGTATTAGTTATTAACTACAACACATATTCTCCGATATAATTCCATTATTAATTACAATGTTTGATATAGAGTCCCTTTGTATCTCTCCTGAGACCCACGGGAGGTTCATTATAATACTTATTAGAGTATTACCAGAGTCCCACTATCCGGATCTAGAGTCTCAGTAATGTCTTATTCTCATCCATGAAACTCTTGAGTCACACTAGCTACTTCTTTGTTTATGTTCTTTCTTGATTCAATATAAATGATCTCTTGATCTCTTCACACAGGCTGGATGAATCACAATTTCCTGTGAATATCTTCAAGGATCATCAAAAACCGTTAGAAAGGTCTATTGGCCTTTCCCAATATTTTTGATCACTTGAGTTGATCAGTTATTAGTCTCAACAATGCTCTAGAAATTCCTTATTCTCTTAATTAAGGCATTCCATCACTCAGATGTGTGAAAGTGGTGCACAAGACATCATCACAGACATTAATATGTAAGAATGATATTTCACAATATCATCATAGTCATTATTATTGGATTCTAAATTACTGAATACTCAAAGAGGAAAGCTTATTTAATTCAGTTTGGCTTCAGTCTCAGTTCTCATTCACTAAATTCATGATTTCATGGGATCCAATACCTCTTGTATTAGAATATCTCAGTTTCTTCTTATTTAGTGCAATAAATGAATGCACTAAGACATCTACTTGTTTTTATGGAAATAATCACATACACTTATGTGATTATTCAAACACTGAGGATCAGTTCATTGAAGTCATCTGAATTAATAATTCTTCAGGAATGAAGTGCAAGACATTGCTTATTTTTTTACACATGTTCACTCAAAATATTTGATTATTAATTTTAATTTTCATCAAGTGTGCATGTGCATGCATGCATTCATGATGATTTATTTTTTTCTTTTCCATGTTAAAACCATAATGGGTGTGGAATTTTAGGAACACACACTTCTTATTTCATATTTTCCCTTTCTCTAATTTATTTCTGGTTCTTAGCACACACACACTTTTCCTTTTAATTTGGCTTCAATGTGTGTCATGCATATTTGTTCTGAAAACCCAAATTAGTGTTGTTTATTGTTTTTCTTTGTTCTTAAACTCTTTGGTGTCTCAATTTACTCATATTCATGCATGTGAATCATGCATGCTTTCTCCTTCCTCCACAATGTTCCTCGGGTCCCTTCTTCCTCCCATAGAGTTGTGTATATATACACTGTCTTTTTATTATTCTCATGCAAAGGGTGTGATATTTACAAGATCCAAATCATGAAAACAAAAAACAAAATATATATATATATTTGTGTTTGTGTGTGTGTGTGTGTTTTGACAGAAGGTTTTTCTTCTTCTTCTTCAAGAAAATAGGAGGTAACACATGGTCTTCTTCTTCAGGTAAAGAGGGTACATGTATCTCCTCCATAGAACCAATATGGTTTGTGATTTCTATCATCATGGGGTATAGTAAGGGTGAAGGTGCACAAAATGTGTATACATGATAATCTCTTCACCAAGACATAGATAGGGTTCAAAAGAACCTGTTGAGTGCCCGTGGGGTTTTTCCCACCACTGGTGAAAGTTATTTTGCGAAACAGGGGGTTCGTGTTTCTTTTATTCATGCATGGGATGCACCAAAATCCTTCACACAAAAGATGTGTAGGACTCTGTTAATTGTGTAAAAAGGCTGCGTAGAAACCCTTCCTTTTATGAACCAGTGGGTTTCGTTATTACTCTATTTCATTAGAGATATAGGATATCCTTTCATCGAGTATGGAAGCAACCTCTTCACGGATTGGGATCCACCTTTTATAGGTGAGGAGCTCGTTCAAAACCATGGTGTTCAAATCATTGAACACCCGAGATATTCACATTATGAAATCATTGAATAGGGATCAAGATATGGCGACTATCTTGGTTTATCTTCTTTAATGTGGGAACCTTCTTCCTCAGAGAGTAAATTATGTGCATTCATTTAAGAACACATTCATGGATTTTCTTTGAGCACAAGAGTGACATGACGTTGCCTCACACCATCGATTGCTTCGACTTCCAATGATTCAACATATTAATCACATGCATGAAAAATTTAATGGTTTCATGAGTTATGTTCTTCCAGATTGTCACTATGGGCTTGAAATGATCTCGACTGAATCCCGGAGAGATGAAAACGTTTTTCGGCATTATCATTTGTTCGCTGGTGGAGATCGGGTCTCTGGAGGTTAAAGACAACCTCAGTGGAGAGATCGGATGGCGCTTATTGAATCTTAAACCATAGAGATCTGATGGACAACATGGATGTGTGCGATCGATCACAAGATTGATCGAACGGTTGATTAATACATGAGTTGAGATGAGTAGCCAATATTAGATCCGAATTTTTAATGACCCTTCCCAAATCAAAATGGACCGCATTTTACTCAAGGTTTATATAACAATTCGTGGCTGCACTCGCTTAGAATTATCCCATCTCCCTCCACGGTACCACTGTGTACCTTGTTATGAGGGTTCACTCTTAGAGCACACTATGCATACTCCTGGCACTCTCCTGGCGCCCACAATCTATAGGTTCACAACTGTGTAGCCCTTGCGGGCTTATACATGGCCCACACACACTACCTCATGTCAGGATGAACATGAGGGCTTCTCTCAAACGCGATTGACCCTCATATCCTCTAGGTGATTGTGGTGAGGTCCTCAACTGACCTCCATAGTTGGCCCCTAATTTTTATGTAAGGAAAAATATATGATTGGTTAATAACCAAGTGTGCATTTAAGAATAATTCATGAATGCATGGCCACCATCTTTATTCAAACCCCATGCATGGGAAATACACTTAGTATCTTCCACACTAATCCCTTCATCACTTATTCTTCATCTTCAAACATAATTCTTTTTTTCATTTTGAAATTACAAATCTAAGATCTTTAATGTTACTATAATCAAATAATGGAAGATACATAGATGATTTCTTCATTCTTTAGGCATTAATAAATGTATGGTCTTCAACACTTTATACACTTAATGATTATGGATGGATTTACATTACTCTTTCTCTTCATGAAATTGAGTAATGCATTATCTTCTTCATGTTTTATAACAATGTATCTCATTGATACAAGTCATGGAACTTAAGAGAAGTTCTAAAATTTTCAATGTTATATCATGATAGATAATTGATCAAGTGTAGCATTTAATTATTTGAATTAACAACAGTTCTCTAAATATTCGCCAGCATATTATTCAATACATTTCATTTAAATACTGACATCTCATTGACAAAAAATTAAACTCTTAAGAACTTCTATATTATTGATTACAAATGAAACGCTTATGAACTTCAATTTCCCCCTTTGTATTTAGTTTTCAATATACCTTAAGAACACATTGAAAGGGTACATATACGTAACAAACCATTCATCCCCTTATTGGCACCCAAATGTGATGGTGTTAAGGGGTTATCTTCAAAATCATATCTTCCTCCTTTTAAATAATATATTTTTGAACGTTTTTGATAGAGAGATTATGTAACATGGTTTACATATACAATAGATTTATGTAAATCTACTCTAAGTCTACTTTGTCTAACTTAGTGTAGAAATCAAGAGAGATATGAACAAGGGTTTCAATGTTGTCCATAAACAACCATACATGTGAAATCATTCCCAGAATGTATCAACTCTTATTCCAAGGGTTGGAAAAAATATGATTTATCAATGAAATGATAAATCCTACATATAATAAAATAAACATATTAAAATTGTCATGTTAAAAGATAAATCTCTCCCTTTCAACCTATCTTTTCATCAATCATTCACTCCCCTTTAATTGATATGATAAATACAATTAATACCAAAGGACGATTGTGTGATTGTAATACCATAGTTTCAGCTACTTTAGATGATATGAATTTAAATATATGTCATGACATAATCCTTGATATCATCTCCTTCATATTTTATCTGACTCAAGGGGTGCACTCCATTTGTTCTTCCATCATGGAAAATAATCATCAGATGATCTTCAAGATAATCACATTGATAATAATTCACTGTGAAACACTTCATGTAATTATGAAATCATGAATAATGATTCCATCTTGGAGTTATCCACTTTATTCATTCAATTATCCTTTTGATAATTACCTTCATCAAAAATTCCCTATAGTGTAAGCACACATATATAACAAAAATATAAGGGAATAATATGGAACCCTTTTTAGCTTCTTAATAGAAGCACTTGGGCTGAGAATTTTCCCTCAACCCAACAACTCAATTCCTTGTAGCTCTAAGGAGTATTGCACTCTTCATGCTTATGTATCCTTTTAGTTTTGAATTTTGATCATTCTTTGTCATCATGGACCCTTTACATTTATTCGCCTCTATCTTATGTGGATTAATTTCCTTTCCTTTTTCTAGTGGTGATGTAGTTTCCACTGGTGCATGTTCTTCAATTGTCAACATCTCTATTTGGCCTAAAAAAATAGTTATACATTTTTTAACATTATGTACAACCTTTTTTCACCATCCACATGGTAGTGGTGAGACACTGGGGTTATCATGTGATGAAAAACTCTCATGAAATTCGAAGTTTCCTTCATGTGTAATGACATATTTACCATTTTTCCATTGAATTAGCTAGTACATGAACTTAATCACTCTATAGTTCTCTAGAAATTTTCAATTGATTAGGAAAGATAACTAAACACCACTTAACATTTTATAAATTTGAGAATTCAAAAGGATTTTTCATTTTATTGATCTTTTTATCATAAGAAGCTTCTTATCACCATGAATGTCTTCAGTCAATCCCATATTGTTTTGGATTGATTCTCCTTATAGTTTCATCTTACTTCCATTCATTTCCATGTCTTGTTTACAGGGATCCATATTATGGTATTTCATTCCAAAGTAGACTTATTTTTTCATTGTTTAGATGAAATTATTAGAATCATGGTTAGACTTATTATTGGCAATAGTTGGTTTCACAATTTTCATGACTTTAGTGTTATTCATATTTTCAATAAAAGACTTTTCAATTCTTTTTCATTTCGCCGGCCTTTGTTATGTTCTATGCTTCTTATGAACTACATGAGGTATGATATTACTAAACTCTAAATTATCATATTTGTAAAAACATTTGTAACAATTATCATAGATGTCTTCAAGATAATCAAATCTGTTCTTGATAGACAGATTCTTCTTCATCTGGGATTTTTTTTTTAATTTTTAGGTTGCTTCATTTCTATACATATACATTCCTGGAATTCAAGTCTTCCATAATTCTCAAATGATGACATATTATTCTGGAAATCATTGGTCTGATGCCCGAAGATCCAAAAACACCCACAATATCTCAAAAATCTCCACATTTTTCTTGTAGTATCATTCTGGATAGATTTATTGAATATTTGTTTTTAGAATTGTATTTCCTTATTTGGAGTTTCCTTCTGAGAGTTTCTATTTTTAATCATTCCATTATCCACCCATGATATTTTATTGAATGTATCTTCATTTTTTATTAATCCACATCGTCCTAGATTTTTGTTTTAGACCTGTACTTGTAGATAAAACTTCATTAGTTGAAATAGAAATTATTAGGTTATGGGATACCTCATTCTCTAAGGATGTTTCCCTTAGATTAAAGGATGGTTTGATGATCCTTTTGGAATCATATTCATCAATGAAATATTTAGTGGAAACATCTCTTCTTTCATTAGATTGGGATGTTTTAGCTTGGGGTGATTACTAGTTTTTCATCCTCACCTCCAATTCAAAACATTTTATGTTGAGAGAGTTCTTCTCATACTAAACCGATCTCATCTTACATTCCCAATTGTGCTTTATCATTTTATTTTTTCATCATGCACATTTCTTAAATATTGCAATGAGATTTCATGCTTCTTTTTCTTCCTATGTTTTTCTTCAATTTGAGCTGCATTGAAAACCATAAAAACATTGTCAAACCTTTAAAATGAATGGAATGCTTCTACAAATACAATCGTAATGAAATTTTTTCTAAAAAATACTTCCCTACAATTCTTCAACAACGTGAGAACATCTTTCATTGCTATGTGAAATTTTTTCTTCTTTTTCCTTCCCAATTTGTGTATGAGAGTTAGATATGCCAACCCTTTTTTCAAATGCTTCATCCATGGCATTAGATTCTTCTTCCAGCTGAAATTATTCACCTTGAAAAGAACATATTCTTGTAGAAATATGTCTTGAAACTTCTCTTGGTAAATTCTTCATAAGGTCATTGAGTGAAGTATGATGATCACAAATTGACCCTTCATCGTCATAGCTTGAGCAGACTTCATCAGAAGAATTATAAGTATTATAACATGTTGTACCTTTCAAATTACCATTAGTAGAAGGTGTATCTCCATTAGTAGTAAGCTTCTTCTTCATATTACATTCCTATTTATTCTTTCTATTTTTCAGAGTCTTGGAAGAAATCCCCAATTTAGGATGCTCATTCATCTCCTCAAATCTACACTTCATAGAGAATCCCTTTTATCTTTTAAAGTTGACCTTCACTCTGATACCAATTGAAGTTCCCAGATTAGAATAAATCATTGAAAGGGGTATGGGGTGAATCAATTATCCCTTTAAATATTTGTTCTTAATTGATTCTTTTCAATTAAACCACTTTGGTTGTATAAAGGCCTGATCCACTCTTCTTGTGTCTCTCATCCCCACCTCGAATGATGCTTTAAATGTAAAGACATTGAACACTAGGATTTATATGTTTTGGTTCAAACACATACTCTATGTTGTGTTAGTTATTCAAACCAACACAAATTATCTACTATAATTTAGTTAGTAATTACAATGGTTGATATAGAGTCCCATTGTATCTCTTGTGAGTCCCACAAGAGGTTCTTTATACTACTTCCCACAGTATTAATAGAGTCTCACTATCCTGCTCCAGAGTCTCACATAAGTCTTCTTCTCCACCCTGTAGCTCTCGAGTCACGTGAGCATCTTCCTTCATTAAGTTCATTCATGATTCAATGTATATTATCTTCTTCTCTCTTACCACATGCTTGCTAAAACATACATTCCTGTGATTGAATTCAAATATCATCGACAACCTTTGGTAAGCTTTGTTTTCCTAGATTAATATTTCTGATCACTTGAGTTGATCAGTTCTCAGTCTCAACAATGCTCAGGAAATTCATTCTTCATCTGGTGGTGATCTGTCCTCCCTCATATTTGTGCAACTGGTGTACACAAATTATTCACAAACATTAATATTCTATAAAAATCTTTCATATTATCATCACTACCTTTTTTATGGATTCTCAATTACTGAAAGATCAGATATGAGAGATTTTCTAATTTAGTGTGGCTTTAGTCTATGTTCTCATTCACTTCATGCATTTTTTGCATGGGATCTAATACTTATTGTATTTGGATATCTCAGTTTCATCTTATTTAGTGAAACAATTGAATGCACTAAGACTTAACCTTGGTTTATTGGTAAGAATTACATACACTTATGTGATTATTCCAATAATAAGGATCAGCTCCCTTGGGATCATCTGAATTAATTATGCTTCATGCATGGAGTTCATGGAATTGCTTCTTTTTGTTAACAAATGTTCACTCATAATAATTGATTCTTCCTTTTAACTTTCATCACATGTGTATGTTAATACATGCATGCATTCACAATTGGTTTCTTCTTTCTTGTCAGAAAACCCCAATGGGTGTGGGCTTTTATTAACACACACATAACCTTTCTTATTTTTTCTTTTTCTTATTTCATTTTGGTTATCAGAAAAAACACAGTTGTTCTTTTAATTTGGTTTCAATGTGTGTCATCCATACTTGTTCTTAAAACCCAAATTAGTGTGTTATATGGTATTAATTTGTTCTTACACTCTTGGGTATCTCAATTCATGAATATGTATGCATTTGCATCATGCATGAATTCTATTTCCACCACAAAGTGCCTCAGGTCCCTAGTTCTTCTCATTGGGCAATGTATGTATACACTATCCTTTTCTTATTCTCATGTAAAAGGTGTGATCTTCACAAGACCCTAATCTCGAAAAAACAGTACAATATATATATATATGTTTGTGTGTATGTATGTATGTTTTGACAAATGTTTCTTTTTCATCTTTGTAAAACAGTAGGGCACGCGGGGTCATCTTCTTTGTGCAAGGAGTGGGCTTGTATCTCCTCCATAGTACCAAGATAGTTCCTGGGTTCTGGCTATGTGGAGTAGAACACGAGTGAATGTGAACCAGTTATGTACACAGAGGATACTCCTCACAGTTACATAGCGAGGTATCAAAAGAACATTTCGAGTGCTCACGGGTTTCTTCGAACAGTGGGTGCGAGTTCTTTTTTGAACCATAGGTTTCATTATTCTTCTCTTCGCATAAGGGATGCATGGATATCCTTCGCGCAAGAGATACTCATAACAATCTTTTTATCGTTTAAAGTCTACGTAGAAACATTGAATATCTCAAACCAGAGGGGTTTGGTTTTCCTCTGTTTCATTAGAGAAATATGAGATCATTTCTTGGAGAATTGAAGAAACCTCTTCATGAATTGGGCTCCTCTTTTTAGAGGGCAGAAGATCATTGAAAGCTAAGGGGTTCAAATCTTTTAACGCCTAAGATATTTGGAGTTTTAAAATCATAGAACACAGATCAAGGTATGGGGACTATCTTAGTTTATATTTTTCAACTTGGAGTCCTCCTTTCTTAGTGAGTACATCACGTTCATGAATATAATAATGCATGCATGGCTTCTCGTTAAGAGATCGAGCAGCATGACATGACCTTTCCCCTTCTGTGGCTTTAGCCCTAATGGATTCTTTATTTCAATCGCATGCATGAAAAATTTAATGCATGAATGAGTTCCATTCATCCAAATGATCACAATGGGATTGGAATAATCTCAAATGATGCTCGGAGAAATGAGAATGTCATTCGGCTTCATTGCTGGTTTTTTGGGTAGAGCTCGGGTGTCCAGAGGATGAAGATGACCCTTGTGGAGAGATCAGACGATGATGATGGAATCCTGAGCTATGGATATGTGATGGAAGTCCTGGATGATCACGGTCAAGTGGGGGATTGATCAAATGATTGAGAGAGAAGCTGGATGTGATGAGAAACCAGGATTAGTTACAGGTTTTTAATGTGTTGTCCCACATAAAAATGGGAAGAAGTTTTATCATGGTTTAACTATCAATCTATGGTAGCACTTGCTCAAAATTCACGCCTCTCCCACTACGGTACTGCCTCATAATGTGTTATACAGGCTCTCTCTTAGCACACACTATTCTTCCTCTGAGATCTCTCCTAGCACCCATGTTGCATGGGTTCACCACCGTGCAGCACCTGAGGGCTTATACATAGCCCACACACACTTCTTTATATAGGGATGGCCTTGAGGGCTTCCCTCGAGCGCGGTTGACCCCCTGGTCCTTCAAGTGCTTGAAGAGAGATCCTTGGTTGTCCTCTATGGCTAGCTCATTGTTTTTATGTAAGGACAAATATAGACTTGGTTAAAAACCATGTTTCCAATTAAAAATAATTCATGGATGATGGACACCTTCTTTATTCAAACCCCATGCATGGACAATACACTTAGTAGCTTCCCCAATAATCCCTTCCTCAATTATTCTTAATATGTAAACACCATCCTTATTTTCATTTTGATGTAACAAATCTATGATCTTCAATGATCCTTCAATCAAATCTTTAATGATGCATAGATCATGTCTTCATTGCAGATGGATTAAAACATAATACATGGTCTTCGACACTTCATCAGATTAGTGACTATGAATGGATTTAAATTACTGCTTAACTAATGTAAATGAGTATTTCATGATATTCTTCATGTTTTGTAATAATTTATCACCTTGACACATGTCTTAGAACATAAGACTAGTTCTACAGTCATCAGAGTTATATCCTCTTAGATAATTGATAAAGTGTAGAATTCAATGAGTTGAATCAACACCCGTTCTCCAAGGATTCACTAACATATTCATCAATAAATTTAATTCACATATTGACTTATCATTGACATGAAATGAAACTCATATTCCCTTCAATCTTATTTAAAACAAATGAAACTCTTATGAACTTCATGGCCTATTGTGAGAATGATTAATCAGATGACCATTCTGGGCTTGTTGTTAGGCCCCTTGAATGGGACCACATGTCTATGAGTAAATTGGTTGTACCTGGTGGGCCAGTACCTAAAGAACATTTTACGAATTAGAGTTTGTGATGTCCACATGGCCTAATTTGTACATGGAATCCATGTATAATTGTTTTTCATGAGTCTGGACACAATTGAAGAGTGATATAAGAACTCTCTCCAACACATCATCATTTGATGGAGGTTTATGGTTGATATTTCCCTTTCTAGTTATAGTCAACCAAAATTTGGGTAGTGATTAGAGGATTTCCTAGTGGGGGAATTAATGGTAATTTTTTATAAAGGATGATTCGTCTATGGAAATGTCCTCAATGGATGGTCTAAGGATGTTCAACATGTTGTGTTTTTTAAAAGAAAGAGTTTTTTTATATTGATGGTGTGTCTGTTTGTTCTATACGAGTTTGGTGGCTCTACCTTACTATTATATCCTATTGTGACCAATATATACCATGAAATATGATTTCAATTTTGGTGGCCTTGGATAAGGTGTCCAGGTAAGTATTTCTTGTCTAGATGTGTATTCTTTTAGAAGTGATGTGTGAAACCCATGTTCCTGATGGGTTTCTTGGGAAATTATATGTTCCTCAGTTGATGTAGGGGGTGGGTTGGTGGGCTTTTTATCCAATTTAACAAATTATAATGAATTATATGGTCATATATGGTGATAATGGACCATTTAAAACAATCCTCTAACACAATTTCACTCATAGTGTTGATAATAGAAGAGTTTTTGGAAATTTAGTATATAGAGGATGATATAAGGATCCAAACTGTTTCTTGGTTGATCATCTCCCATACAAATCCCCATTTTAACATATTGGGTGTAGAGGGGTCTCCAACATGACTTTATATATCTATTTTTCATTAACATAATTTTTTATGAATAGATAAATAGTCAAAATAGAGCATACTATCCAGCCTCTTGAAGAATTATTCTGTTTTTGTGTCTTAAATTTTGGAGGTCCAAGTGTAAGGATCCAAAAATTGTTGAATTTCGTTAAAATGATTATTTTCTACCGATTATATATATTTCACCCATTGAATCATTATATGAATTACCTTTATGTTCACCATTATACTGAATTAGGGTTATAGATTTTTCAATTATTGAGTTGAAACATAATAAAAAGTAAAATAAAGATAGATTAGGAAATTTTGCAGAAAATTACATTAGAATAGTATCTTCATAAGTCAAATGATAACTATAGGAGTTGACTTATGGTGTTTGATGTTATAGATTATGTATCCCTGAAGGTGAATTATCATTAGGGGAAGGGATGGTTTGGTGATTGGAGTAAAATATCTCAATGGTTTATTGGGACTCTCTATGTGTTGTCTCATGTGAGAGCTATTTCTTAATAAATTACACATCCCCTATAGATTATTATGATTTTTTTACTTTTTGATAAGTTAAATATTAAATTCTTTCTATAGGGTGATTCTTACATGAACAATTACTGTGAGATTGATGATGATATCATTTCATCCTATTGGAAGCATCAATAGGAGATCCTTAACTACCAAAAGAAGGTGTTATGTATGAATGTTATTCTATTTTCTTGTGTCCTATGGAATAAAAATTTCATTAACAAGATAACCTAGAAAATTGATTCATAAATACAAACCCAGTACTCGGAAAAATGTTATTACTATCTTTTTATTTTTTATCAAATATTTTTTGTTGTTTACCCTTTTTCTGGTTATTAAATGGTATTATTTTATTCAATACCTTCTGTTTGGTCATTAATTTAATTTATAGGTATCTCACTAGGGATATTGTTTGGGATATGGTTTATAAATATCATTATATTTTCTTCATATATCTAAATTTGAGCTGTTAATGATCTTATGATCAAGAAAATCATGAGAGGTATGTCACTGGGTGTAGTTTATATTACCGAATCTATTTTATTTTATTAAAATTTGGTATTAAATTCGAGATGATGATGTTTCATCGATATGTATCTAATGATGTGTTCTATACATTCCCAAAAAATCCATTGTGTTTCTCAAAGGCAATATAGTTTCAAGAGATATTTTATAGTTTTTATAGAAGATTCATATTATTTTTCCCATTTATGGTTGTTTCCACACCCTGGTTGTGGGTGTGGTGGATTCCATTTTGGAATAATAATAGTCAAAATCTAGAACATTTGTTCATGACATGGGGGGATTAGAGTTCCAAAAACAGAAACATCACTTGGAAATCTATTTTTTTAGCAGTGTGAACCATGTAATCCCCTCTAAAACTACCTGTGTCAATACAATATGGGTTACTGTGGTCATAGGATTGGATCTATATAGAACATCCTTTTTAATGTGGGTATGATGACATCACCACGTTCATGAAATCAGTGTAGGTGATGGATTTTTTTGGAAAAGGAAAACATTCCCCAGAAAAATCATATTTAAGATGAAATGTTCAAGAGCACCACATCCATGAATAGACCGTGGTGGAGGTTGTGGTGGTGGACTATCTGGTGTTAAAAAACATGAAATCATCACTATTATATATATATATATATCTTATGAATGTTAAGGGAAAAGTCGTTCATGTTTAATTAAGGTCCATAAATGCAGTTTAACTTGTTTCGTCATCTATATTAATCAATAATCACTTATCATCATGAATCCCAGGAATTTCCAAATGCTTCAATGAACCACTAGAATAGTTGAATGATTTTTACATATTGGGATCTATTGATAGATGTTGTCCCATGTAATTGTTGGTTAGATATCACATGGAACCTAATAATCATCTCTATAAGTATTTCAAACCCCAGTTCGGGGAGAATTGAGTATTTTTGGTTTATGGTACCCTATTCTTATTATTTTTTACCCTTCCTCCTTTATTTTGTCTCCATATTTTTCATTGTATAAATAACCTTAGTTTTGGGGATGGAATTTTCGATTATTTTATTGGTGTATTTTGAATGTAATATTTTGTAAAATCATTATATTATTGTGGATTTTTAGTGAAGATAAATCCTAGATTGTATTTTATTTGGTAGATAACATCGAAATTTATAATAAAGTTATGGGATTCAATTCATCTATTGTATTTTATGAAATTTAATCTGAAAATAATTTATCAATGTTGGTAATGGTTGAATTAACCTTAATAATTAATAAAATAGATTAAATAACAATTCACCATTTTTTATTATAGAGATCACATGTTTTTATTCTAGGATAATTTTTTTCCTATTGATTTATCAATATAATTCTCCATATATGTAAGATATTTAATTAACATCTTTTAATCATTGAAATCAGATAATCAAAAAAATTTCACAATTATTGTTAGATAAATAATAATGTGGAATTTTTAATTATTTTTGTTATTTTTGGTAATTTTTATGAAATAAAACAGATTATAGATAGAATGTTTAAATTAATTTAGTTATTATTTTTTAATTCCATATGTAGTTATGGCTGAAATATATGATAAAGAATTAGTAAACTTTGGATGATAAAAATTTTGTTGAATAAAAATATTATAATATGGGGCCAACTGATCTCGATTTATTAGAAGGGTTGTATTAGTTGGATTTAAATATAATATTATCTATTAATGTTAATTATTTACTTTAGGCCTTTTGTGTTTTCTCTCAATTTAGACCCTAGTTATTCAATGTGATGTGAGATTGGGATTTATGAGCATTGGCCATGATATGGGGGTGTATGCCTATGTTTTTGGAATACGTTAGTGGCTAGGATGGAAGGATGGATGGTGATATGCATGGTGGTGTTAGGGATGACACTTGGATTCATAGAGTTGGTTGATACTGCAACTTCTCAATGGTTGTGTGCTTTATTCTAGGATTATATCTTATTGATAATAATTTTTCCAATGATATACTGCTTGGTTTCTTGTTTATGAATTATTTTCCACCATTGAATAGATAAGATGAAAATAAATGGTTAAGAATAATTTATGGAATATTAGGACATGTTCAGGAATACTAAGATTTATGGAATGTAAATTATTTATAAATGATTTATCTGAAGGGGCCTATGAGTAAAAGTAGTATTTAATTAAAATAAATCATCTTGAATTCATGTGATCAGTTGGATTCTTCCTGGTGGGAGTAAAATGAGTTGTTAAATAATTCAATTATCAAAATTATTAATGAAAAGAACTTATTTAATATATATTTGTTAATAATTTCTTATGTTACCATAGTCTATTGATCACCTAAAAGGGGAATCCATGTTTCTATCTGATAATATATATAGTTCTGTCTAAGGATACGTTGTATCCCATATTATGGTTGTGACCTATATATATTTCCTTAAATCCACTTTGATTACATAAACTACCCCAGTAATGTTGGTAGGATGACCGTCCCTTCTATAATACGTAGAATATTCTGCAAAATCTATTATTTTAAAGAAAATATTGATTATTACCCCATATATGACCTCTCCTTTCTCTTTGTATTAATATTTGTGGTGATCTATTCCATTTATATGTATATAATGGGATATAATGTCCTGTGATTCTTTCACAGACATGATTCATATGATAGAGTATCCTTAGTATTATTAGTGTAATTTTGTGTTTTGTAGGTGTTGTCTCAAAGTATAATACATAAAATTTGGGAAGCAGTAGATACTTGAAAATATTTTATTTTTTATTTGGAGAAGTGGATGTAGAGAATGAGATTATGTCCTGCACATTGTATGTGATACATGTTAATGATGATATGATGTGGTTCACATGGTGCATGGTTTCTTTTAGTTGTTTATGTTTCTATGGGTTAGATTACATTATTTTGAGATACATGGATTAGGATGTGTGACATTTCAGCAGAAGAGACAACTATTGTGAAAGTGGTAGAGGGTTATCTCTTTCGATATTATGTGGGATATTAAAGAATTAATATTATGTAATAATTATTTCCATATCCATGGTGGTCATATATATTTAGTCTACCTGATTAGGTAATGATTTTATCCCACTATTTATTCACCATTTTTTGGTATGGTTTCATTATGTTTTCAAAGAGATTATATGGTAATAGTTATATTCATTATATATTTTATGACCATATATATTATATATATATATACAATATTTTAATAATAAAATAGATGGTTGGTTATTTACATGTACAATACATTCTTGTGGAGTTGTTCATGTGGTTTTTGGGCGTCATGGTCATTGCTGATGATTTACATTTGACAACATTTATTTCTTCTGAAGTAGTTCAATTGTATGAGAGTACAATATCGAGTTTAGATATATTAAAATTTATCATGTGCATAGTTCATTTTGTTTAATATTATAATATATTTTTAACCATGTTCTCATAGAGTTTAATTCATCCCATTTATTTAAATATGCCTTTAGTTCTTATCAGAAACCACTGGACTGTTGGTGGTTGTTGTTGAGTGCCATTATCTCCCTTATCTCATCCCTAGCTCAGAAGTGGTACCTTTATGTGGAGGGGTTATGAAAATATTATAACTCATTCTCTATAAAAATATATTATTGTCCCATAATTTAAAAATTATATCATAAAATAACTAAATATTCTAGATTCCAATAATAAATCCCACAAATAATGAATCGCCCAAGATGGGTGATTATCTCATAATGGATATACAACTTTATTAATTGTCTCATAATAGTGAAGTACCTATATGTATAGTCTAATTAAAACAAAAAGTTGTTTTTAATAGTTGTATAGGTATTATGTATATATAAATACACAAAGATACTTTAAATACAACAAATAATGTATGTAATCATTTAGGTGAATAATTATCTATCAAAAATATAAAATAGTGGTTTATATTAATATCATTCTGAAGTGTGTACTTAATGATAAAAATTGTGATGTTTTCTTAACGATATATATTAGTACTCATGCACTTCTTCATCGGTATATTACTCATAATAGTGGGTTAAAATAGAATGAAATACATAAATTGGGTCATCCATATCTATCACTTATCAGTTGGGGAGCATGAGAGTGATTTCTCAAGTGTACTATAGTAGACCATTATTTTCTTACATAAATGATACATCTCACAAGATTAATATTCAATTCATTATATTGTTACCCATGAAAGAAAAATAAAGGGTTATTGCGTTTAGATAATAGATACATAAAAATTATTATTTACATAATATAATTCATAATCCTACATAATGATATTCTCAAATAGGGAACAACTAATAAATACCCGATATAAAAAAATTCATAATTACTTGTGGAAAGAAAGAATAATAAATAGTCATCTCGGATTCTCGTTAAGGGATATAATGGGAGATCTCAATAATAAGTGACCATAAGATAATCATATGAATTTAATAAAATAATATAATGAATATTTAGAACATAAAAAATTCATAAACATAAATTCATAGATCGTAATATCAAATCATCCTATCATATTGAAAAGAATGATCAATATGGTGATAAATGTTTATTCATCATTCCTGAATCATGACATAGACATGTGGAATCATGAGAAAAAGAAATACTGATCTTATGAAAAATTATCTTTACAATAATTTTCATGCATAATCTTGTGATGATGGAAAAAAATAAGGCATACACACACATAAGAATATGAAAAAGATCTACCAAAAAACACCTCTCTGATTAATCATGTGAGCACAGATTGATGTAATCAGTCTCACACATAAAAATGTACAAAATTCTATCAATAATCATGTCCAAAGTTATCATTATCATATCATGGGATACAAATATCACTTTAATCAATTATTATGATGGATATATAATCACAATCCCACCAATTAGATTGTAACGAATATACATATATCTTCTATAATATCATGAAAAATTTATCGTATCATCAGTACACTACGCTTGAAAATTAAATGAGATTCATATATTATCATCATCTAATGATTTCATAAGCCATAGAAACTAAATGGATTTCATTGAAATTTTATTATCATGGTCATAATCCAAATATAGAAGTAATAAAGACTGTATAATTGTTTTATATTCCTATTAAATTGTATATAAGATTAGAGGATGTTAACATCGAAAAATTTAATGTGAAAATATCACTGAATATTTCATGAGGAAAATAACCATTTCATTTTTAAATATATTAATTAAGATAAATATATTTCCAAAATATTTATGAAAATAATTTATTTTAAAAAATCATGAACACCTATATTAGAATATTAATATAATTTAATTGTCATGATGGTGGAAAATTCTATTCATTCCACATATGATAATACTAAGAATCATTTTACATTTTTTTATAAAAAGTTAAAAGTACCTCTTTCATAATATAACAATGAAATTTCATTTAATTTTTTATAAAATTTCAAAATGGGTAGAAAATAATATAAAAAATAATAGGATAATTATAATATAAACAATTAAAAAAATTAAAAACCATAAGATCATGGAAGAAAATGTCTATTGACCTAAGAGGAATTGTTTATATTTCTTAATTAAAAACATTCCTTATTATATTGATATCCAGATATCATAAAATGCTGTTATTTCATAGATATTTTGTGAATTAAGTGAGAATAATAAAATTAATTGAATATATCAGATAATTATAAAATAATTTCCCACAATGTTAATTCAAACATAACAAATTCAAATTACATATATATTTAAACATAAACTCATTACTTCTTTGGTTATTATTGAGTCATAATACACATGATAGAATGAAATCAACTAATAATGTAAACTACTTTCATAAGTATATTCATAATATAGAATATAAATTGGGTTGTATATACGCTTTATAAAATAATATATGTGAATAACATAACATAGATCCCTATAAAGAAAGATTGAAATGATAGACCCTTACAATATTGGTAATAATTGTACTAAAATTTCTTGAAATGGTTAACCATATATAGATTTTTAAATAAAAATAATTTGATGAAAAAAATTATAAAATTCATTCATATTTAGTATTTATTCCATAAAAATGAAACAAGTGGTGAATATGTCTTCTGTCTCACTTAAATAAAAATGAGATCATAAAACTCCATACCATCATATTATATTTCTCCAAAAGCACGAAAACCACCATTTATTTTTGTAGAAATCATACAGAAACATTAATAATGACCCTTGTGTTGGTATTTTAAGTATACCATCACCACTAATTCATGTCCATGTATTTTTATATGACAATTACCCAAAGTTTTTTTATCAAGGACACTGAAGAATAATTAACGACAAAATAGGATGGGTTCCCCTTTAAATGTGAAGAGAGACGAAATCATTAAATATCATAAATTATAACACCTTGTGATTTTATGGTATAAATATATATATAAGTAATATTTATTTACTCGATATATTTTATTATGCCAAAAACCATGTTTTAACAAACATTGATATACTATTAATTATTTAATGTCTTGGTTATGGGATTAGAGTTTCATTAGCAATTATGTATTGAGATAAATAAATTTTGAAAATGTATTTCACACTTTTTTTCAAATGAATTTTAGTTGTTTATTGAAATTTAAACATTAAAAATATAATTAAAATTTTTATTCATGTGTAAAAAATTTGGTAAATATTAGTATGTTATTTTTTTCATTATGAATTGTATACTTCATAATTATTTATCAGCCAAACAATTGTAAAACAGAGAAAACACGGTTTGAAATAAAATTAATTTCATAATATTTCTCTAGATATTTCTTTTATCCTATTTGATGAATGTATTTAGGCCATTGTTATATTGTAATACAAAATATTTCTACATAGTGGAATTGTTCTTCTTTATAAAAATTATATTATATTTAAAAAAATTCCAAAATTCCACTCTCTGGAAATGAATAACTACAAAATATTTATAGGAGGATAAAAATAGTTAATGTTTATATCAAAATATTTTTTTCAAGAAAAATTAACTTTTTATCATTTTAATTTATTTTTAGTTTTTATTGATAGATTAATTTCGATTAATAATTAAGAAACACCAACATAGTATTTATTAATTTATAGAAATAAAATCTTATTGATTTTTAGAATATATATAAAAATAAATTTGGATGAATTATTAGATTACAGGGTATATTTAGATAAATATAAATGACTAATTTTGTGTGGTGGTATTTTATTATAAGTCCACAAATATCTTGATGAATTAAAGTCCAAAGTAAAACAATAGTTCCTATTATGTCATTAATAATATTTTATAATAAACTATATTTTATTAAATGATTTAAAATTCAGAAAAAAAATATTTTGGTCAAATTCAATGGAATATGGTTTATAATATCATCCAATTTCCATTAATGGGTCACTTTTCCTATTATGGTTACATTAATGAACCAAAATATTCATAAAATATTGATATTGGGGGTATTGCTTAAATGGTTAAAAGGAGGTGAAAAAAATTATAATGGATAGAACATCACCTCTATAAGGTCTAATATTTTGGGTGAGATGATTTAGACTCATCATCATTCTATTTTCCAAATACATAAATTTGAAGCCATTTTTAATGAAAATTAACTTATATAAACTTATTAATTGAGGTAATTCCAAGTGTGTCACTCACCTCACTTATAAAAGGTCGCCTTTTTAATACTATTCCTAGGAGGTTTTGGCCTTATATCTCAAAACATTCATACTATAATACCCCCTATTATACGTCACTAAATTCTAGATCTTTTTTTAATTCCCAAGAAAAATTCATTCAAGTGTTAATTTGTAACACCCCGAGCTTCCACGATACGCCTCTCTTTCAATAATCCAATATCTTGCATTGTACGCAAGTTCGAGTTCTAAAACACCGTGACTAATCAAAGTAGCCGTTATGAATAGTAATAACCACTTTTTAAAATTATAGAAATCTTATATTTCAAAATGGAGTTCATTTTTTTATTCGTAATATCTAAATTATCCTATGTTGAATTTTTGGTATTTTTCTGAGAACTTCTAATTTTTTATGAATAGTGAAAAATACTTAAAAACAACTTTTTAATCAAAATAATTTATAGTGATAAATTATACTATTTAGTGGTTTTAAAGTATAATTAGAATATATTTTTACAATTTTATCCAATGGTGGTCATTAGAATTAATTTAACATTGAAATTGGACATAAACAATTGCCAATCTTTTGATATAAATTGTTTCTTAAAAACACGCTATTTGTTGTAAAAGCGGGAATTAATAATAAAATTAATTAATGAAACTTATATGTTTGGAATTTTGTAAAATAGATATCATTTTTGAATTCGGAATATCAATTATAGCTTAGGGTGAAATTTTGGCTTTGTTCTGAAAAACATCAATTTTTGATGAATAGTGAAACTACTAAGTGGTAGTTAAATAACTGATTTTTCATTTAAATGAAATATTACCACTTCTGTGATTTGATTTTTAAAAATCCGACATACATGGTTGTCATTAAGAAGTTAAATGTGGTTCAATAAGATTAAAATAATTTTTGGTGAATAGTAACTTTTAAGTTCTTAATCGCGATTAGAGGTAATTAGTGTAGTTTAAGGTAAAAATAATGTTTTAATAATATGAGATGAGCATGAAACTTGTCCTACACCTATTGGATGAGTCATGGCCGACCAAGACAACCCATGGGTCAACTTGGGGACCCCATGGAGCCACTTTAGTTAGAAAATGACATAAACACCTTTTATTTAATGTTAAAGTAAAAAATGACACAAACATAAAATGTTTTACTAAAACAATTTTTACGTGGGGTTACACAAGTGAAAATTTTGATTATAAATATTCATTAGAAAGATAAAAAGATTTCCTACATCATAGTATTTTTATTATAATTTTTAGATATTAAATAAATTAAATTATTTATGACATCATTATGATGCAGCGATGACCTCATTATTTAACAATTCAAATAAAATGAGAAGATAATGCAAAATACAAGGCTTACACTAGTCCAAATCCTATTGGATGAAGATATTTCAAAACCTTATCACCTTAGCCTTGAATTATATATGTGTGGGACCTTTAGAATCCGAAAAGAATTGTGTAATAACATTTCAATCTTTCCAAAAGTGCCCCTCCTCTCCACCTATAAAAGGCCCCCACCTCTCCCACCTCATTTACACTTTCAAGCCATTTGGCTCGGCCAACCTCTGCTCAAATACTCTCCCAACATCCCCCTATTACTCCTAGAAGCCTCACTTTGGGCAGAACTCTTCTCAAGGAAGCCTTTGGCTCAAATCAAAAAGAGTTACCCGATTTTGAGGTAATGTATTCTCTAATGTTGTTTTGTTTTATTTTTCTTCTCCAACCCCCTAAACTCTTTTTATTAATTTCTTTTGTAACAACACCAGTATCCTCAATATACTAGGATGTTGTTATAAGAAGGATTCGAGCTACACTTACACACACCTACATCTAATGGTTAAAGAAAATACGGTTTCTGTGGATGGCGAATTTCTGCCTCACGAAACGATGATTGTTCAACACTCATATAACACCTTCAAAGGTGGCCATTAAGATGTCACTATTTTTATATATGATATATAATATGTTTATGTTTTACTTATGCTTCTGTATTTCTCATTTATGGCATAATTTATGATTTCCATTATAGGTAAAACGCGATAATTTCATTTTAGGAAGTGCGGACTACCGCCCCCTCAATGTGATTTGAATCGTTAATGCCATATGTGGGATGTATAAAGGATGGAGTAAATGGTATTATACACTATATTATACTGGAATTATATTATACACTTATATCATTATTATTTAGTTCCATTAAATATGAAATAGAAATGAAAGTAGCGTTCATGCGTACGTACGGCTTACCGTCTCCATGAACGGTGCATTTCATTTCTTACATCTAAATGTTACGTAATATTATAAATGAATGTATATACTGGATATATATGATATATATGAAATCTAAATCATGAGTATAATTCTGGAGATAATGGATATTCTACCACATAAACAACTTGTAATTATAAGAAATTTATTGTTGACTCAAGTAACAAAGATCGACAAAACGACCGTTATTAACTTAAACAATTACATAATGTTCATAACATTGTAATAAGTGATATAAAAAGGATAATTAAATTAAAAATGGTTCTTAATAAGTTATATATTAACTCTAGTTTATTATTCAGGAGGTTAAAGAACGGTTGAGTCAAGTCGAACACAAGGTAAGGGAATTTCTTAACCCAACTTCCATTCTTTGGGTTAATCTCCTACTTTCAAATTATGTCATGGGATTATTATGTCCTATTTTGTATTTTTACTTTCTTTATGTTTACCTATAGTGAATACACATAATAGATCTATTTTATTTTAAAAATTATCTTTTAAGGACTTCGTCTCAATCTCCTTTCATTGAGGCATATTTGGTTTTATACACAACTTTCTTTTATACGGTGTATAAACCCCTTTGACTTTTACGTTTATTCAAAAGGAATCTTTTTTATACGAAGCGTTTTTCTAAACGACAAAAGTGAATGTTTTTCTTTCCATACTTATTCGGCGACAATGACTTCTCCGCCGCCGTGACCATTATTTGAGTTCCGGCTTCCTCTACAAGACATCATTTTTTTTAATGAAAAATAAATACAAAGTTTTAACTTTCTTTTATTTTGGTATTGAAAATGGTTTTGAAAGCATTTTTATTATATCAATGTGTTGTATTGATATCTTGTGATTGGAATGTGGAAATTTTATGTTTCCTTTATGCATGTTTTATGTGATACGATTATGTTATGGTTTATGATATGTTTAAACCTATTCATATGAGGAATGTATTGGACTTAATAAGTGACGGGTGGAGCCCGCTATAGCTCCTCGATGCATCGGTAGGTCTCATGAGACAACTAGATGTGGAATTGGCCGAGGCCCTTTCCCAATTTGATTTATGATTTTGGCCGAGGCCTTAATCATTTTAGGCGTCTTGGCCGAGGCCTTGACAAAATGTTTCAGAATGTCCGGCATTATACATTCCCTCGTTATGAAAGTGGTTATTGATATTTCTTGTGATTATTCGACCAGTAGAATATCCATGTGAAGAAGTGAATGGAATTATCTCATTTTACTTTTGCCATATTATGTTGATGTTTAAGTGTAAAAGGATTTTTTTTAGTTATAAATTGCCTTAAATTTTTATGTTTATTTATGAAAGCTTCCGCAATATTGTTATCCTTACTGAGCATCTGAGCTCACCCCTTTCAATGTTTTAATATTTTCCAAGATGTGAAGAAGTATTTTATGAATGACCTACAGGGGTAGTCAGAAAGGGATATGATTGTGGACTATGAAGACTATGTTATTATAGTTTTTCACTTTGTGATGTAATGTAACATTTATGAATGTATCTAGTGTTTCCAAGGCTACTAAACTAATCGGTCTTTCGAGACTTGATCTTTTGTGATCATGATAATGTTACGAAGTAATGCACCGACTCTGGGTAGCTGGGCTTGGGGCATTACAGTTGGTATCAGAGGAAGTTTAGTACTAACCTTGGAAGCTAGATTTAGATAAACTCTGATTAGAGCACATAGCCCAAAGATAGACTTTGAGGATTAGTATAGAAGAACTTCCTAAGATTTTGGTATTATAGAGATGTTATGATTTTTTGAGCAATACATCCCTGTCTGGATACGAGCAAGTATAGGCGGCTCTGGCACAGATGTAACTAGGGGTAAAACCCGAAAACACCGCTTTGAGCTAGACTCGAACGGGAACTGGTGCATGACAACGGGCCTTGCTGCACTCTTGGTTACGACACTCCCGGGGGATATGCTTAGGATAATTCTCATTTTATTTACAAACCACTATGAAGGGTTATGAGTACATACTTCCTCAAAGAGAACATTTCTTTTTATGATTATGGATTATATCCATAAATAGTTCAATTTATGTAAAGTGTTTAACAAGTATGGAATTATGTATTTTTATTCATAAACTAATCCAGTTTATGCCATTGTTTGGAAATGGCGCCTAGTGGAAGGAATGGAAACCGTATCAATGCACGAACTCCGTGTAGGGATTTCCCTCCTGCTCAAGATAATTATTGTGGATCTGGAGATACAACTGGTGCTGATCAGCTTCTCACCATACTGGGACAACTTACTCAGGTTATGAATAATAACCTTACCCGTATGGAGCACCCTGATCCGCAACGTGGAGGATCAATTCTAGACCGTTTCATGAGGCAACAACCACAAACCTTCAATGGGGGTACAAATCCGTTAGTAGCTGAGAAATGGATAACCTCCTTAGAGAAAATATTCCATGCCTTGGGGAGTAGCGAAAGCGAGAAGGTTGTCATGGCAGTTTACCGCCTCACTGGAGATGCCGATCAGTGGTGGTCACTGATTCAAAACACAAAGGAAGATGATGACGTATCAAATATGGAATGGAGGGAGTTCAAAGATCTGTTTTTAGAAAAATAGTTTCCTCGTGACCATCGAGCAGATATGGAAAGGCAATTTCTGAGTTTGAGGCAGAAGGAGGATGAGAATGTTGCAAAGTATGAGGCTAACTTTACAAGGTTAGCGAGGCATGCTGCCGATTATATACAAAACCCAAGGAGTAAGATTGATCGTTTCTTTGATGGGTTAAAACCATTTCTCCATCGAGCTTTAGTATCACAATCCTTCTCATCATACGAAGATATTGTCTCGTGTGCTATCAATACAGAAAAGGAATTCTCTAAGTCTTATGACAACAAAGTAAAGCAAGAGAAGAAGAGAACGGTGGAACAAGAGACAAATAATGGGAAAAAGGGAAAGAAGGATTTTCCATTATGTGATAATTGTGGGAAGAATCACCCGGGTACTTGCCTAAAAGGAATGGGAGTTTGTTATAAATGTGGAGAAAAGGGTCACCAGGCTCGTGATTGCAAGGGAAGGAAAGAGACTATCAAAGTTGAATGCTATAATTGTAGAGAAATGGTTCATTATGCAAATGAATGTCCTAAGCGTCAGGGAAACATACCTCAGAAAAGGCCAAAGGATCAAGGACAATCTTATGCTGTTACTACAGTTGAAGCAGAATAACTAATGTATTGGTGCTTTTGGACTCATGGATTATATTCTGGTTATTAGAATAATGTGATATATATATAAGGATTGTACTGCAGTACTTGTTGATTTCAGTAAGGTTCTAATATGATTAAGGTGATCATATTTTTAGTATGTGACAATAAGAGAAACTTTTCCTTGTTTGGTGAATCTGATGTTACAAATGATTTAGGAATTTAGAGACCTTTTAGAGAAAGTCTGGACGGAGGTATTTTGGATAACTATTAAGGTTGGAATGGATTAAGTTGAACCATGGATAGTATTTTTTAAGGATAAAGAATTTCTGAAGGATATTTTTGGAATATTATAATACTATAGTTTTACGAAAAGGACAACCTGCAGGGTGGGGAATAACCCGTCGCGTCGGACAAAGCTGCAGGAATCGAACCCACAACCATAGTGCGACAAGCCTTTATTTACTACCACTAGCCTACAGGAAGTCCATGGTTATTAAAAAATAGTTTTACTAATCTAAATGGTATGTGTTAACATTTAGAACCTTATACAATTAGGATAAATAGAATATTTTTGAGTTCCGTTAATATTTGGAGTAAAAGTTGGGTTTGTGGTAAAAATATATTAACGAATGAAAGTATACATAACGAGTATGTATATTCCCTTACGTTCTTAGTAAATCTCCTAAATAAATTCCTCAACATTATAAAAGGTAACTTAAAACAAAAATGTTGTCGGTTAACTTTTCCAAATGGGGATTCAATGACCGTTTAACCAATCACAAGTTTGTGATTTTCTTGTGGTTAAACTTTCTCCTAATCCTGTTTTCTATAACTCTCCATCAGACCTTGATGGTTTGTTTTTCTTCCATATCCATATTTTCATATAATACTAGAATGGGCTATATCGGGCGACCTTTGTACTTATCCTGCCTTCTTTTAATGTTATATATTTATTAACCTTATTTCCGATGTGGGTTTTCCTCAAAGGTATTTTCTCTTTTCAACCATTTATTTTCAAAGAAAAATATCAAATTGCGAGGACGCAATTTATTGAAGGAGGGGAGAATGTAACACCCCGAGCTTCCACGATACGCCTCCCTTTCAATAATGCAATATCTTGCATTGTACGCAAGTTCGAGTTCTAAAACACCGTGACTAATCAAAGTAGCCGTTATGAATAGTAATAACCACTTTTTAAAATTATTGAAATCTTATATTTCAAAATGGACTTCATTTTTTTATTCGTAATATCGAAATTAGCCTATGTTGAATTTTTGGTATTTTTCTGAGAACTTCTAATTTTTTATGAATAGTGAAAAATACTTAAAAACAACTTTTTAATCAAAATAATTTATAGTGATAAATTATACTATTTAGTGGTTTTAAAATATAATTATAATATATTTTTACAATTTTATCCAATGGTGGTCATTAGAATTAATTTAACATTGAAATTGGACATAAACAATTGCCAATCTTTTGATATAAATTGTTTCTTAAAAACACGCTATTTGTTGTAACAGCGGGAATTAATAATAAAATTAATTAATGCAACTTATATGTTTGGAATTTTGTAAAATAGAAAGCATTTTTGAATTCGGAATATCAATTATAGCTTGGGGTGAAATTTTGGCTTTGTTCTGAAAAACTTCAATTTTTGATGAATAGTGAAACCACTAAGTGGTAGTTCAATAACTGATTTTTCATTTAAATGAAATATTACCACTTCTGTGATTTGATTTTCAAAAATCCGACATACATGGTTTTCATTAGGAAGTAAAATGTGGTTCAATAAGATTAAAATATTTTTTGGTGAATAGTAACTTTTAAGTTCTTAATCGCGATTAGAGGTAATTAGTGTAGTTTAAGGTAAAAATAATGTTTTAATAATATGAGATGAGCATGACACTTGTCCTACACCTATTGGATGAGTCATGGCCGACCAAGACAACCCATGGGTCAACTTGGGGACCCCATGGAGCCACTTTAGTTAGAAAATGACATAAACACCTTTTATTTAATGTTAAAGTAAAAAATGACACAAACATAAAATGTTTTACTAAAACAATTTTTACGTGGGGTTACACAATTCCAAATTTTGATTATAAATATTCATTAGAAAGCTAAAACGAGTTCCTACATCATAGTATTTTTATTATAGTTTTTAGACATTAAATAAATTAAATTATTTATGACATCATTATGATGCAGCGATGACCTCATTATTTAACGATTTAAATAAAATGAGAAGATAATGCAAAATCTAAGGCTTACACTTGTCCAAAGCCTATTGGATGAAGATATTTCGAAACCTTATCACCTTAGCCTCGAATTATATAAGTGTGGGACCTTTATAATCCGAAAATCATTGTGTAATAATGTAACATTTCAATCATTCCAAAAGTGCCCCTCCTCTCCACTTATAAAAGGCCCCCACCTCTCCCACCTCATTTACACTTTCAAGCCATTTGGCTCGGCCAACCTCTGCCCAAATACTCTCCCAAAATCTCCCTCTTACTCCTAGAAGCCTCACTTTGGGCAGAACTCTTTTCAAGGAAGCCTTTGGCTCAAATCAAAAAGAGTTACCCGATTTTGAGGTAATGTCTTCTCAAATGTTGTTTTGTTTTATTTTTCTTCTCCAACCCCCTAAACTCTTTTTATTCATTTCTTTTGTAACAACGCCAGTATACACAATATACTAGGATGTTGTTATAAGAAGGATTCGAGCTACACTTACACACACCTACATCTAATGGTTAAAGAAAATACGGTTTCTGTGGATGGTGAATTTCTGCCTCACGAAACGATGATTGTTCAACACTCATATAACACCTTCAAAGGTGGCCATTAAGATGTAACTATTTTTATATATGATATATAATATGTTTATGTTTTAATTATGCTTCTGTATTTCTCATTTATGACATACTTTATGATTTCCATTATGGGTAAAACGCGATAATTTCATTTTAGGAAGTGCGGACTACCGCCCCCTCAAAGTGATTTGAATCGTTAATGCCATATGTGGGATGTATAAAGGATGGAGTAAATGGTATTATACACTATATTATACTGGAATTATATTATACACTTATATCATTATTATTTCATTCCATTAAATATGAAATAGAAATGAAAGTAGCGTTCATGCGTACGTACGGCTTACCGTCTCCATGAACGGTGCATTTCATTTCTTATCTCTAAATGTTACGTAATATTATAAATGAATGTATATACTGGATATATATGATATATATGACATATAAATCATGAGTATAATTCTGGAGATAATGGATATTCTACCACATAAACAACTTGTAATTATAAGAAATTTATTGTTGACTCAAGTAACAAAGATCGAAAAAACGACCGTTATTAACTTAAATAATTACATAATGTTCATAACATTGTAATAAGTGATATATAAAGGATAATGAAATTAGAAACGGTTATTAATAAGTTATATATTAACTCTAGTTTATTATTCAGGATGTTAAAGAACGGTTGAGTCAAGTCGGACACGAGGTAAGGGAATTTCATAACCCAACTTCCATTCTTTGGGTTAATCTCCTACTTTCAAATTATGTCATGATATTATTATGTCCTATTTTGTATTTGTACTTTCTTTATGTGTACCTATAGTGAATACACATAATAGATCTATTTTATTTTAAAAATGATCTTTTAAGGACTTCGTCTCAATCTCCTTTCATTGAGGCATATTTGGTTTTATACACAACTTTCTTTTATACGGTGTATAAACCCCTTTGACTTTTACGTTTATTCAAAAGGAATCTTTTTTATACGAAGCGTTTTTCTAAACGACAAAAGGGAATGTTTTTCTTTCCGTACTTATGCGGTGACAATGACTTCTCCGCCGCCGTGACCATTATTTGAGTTCCGGCTTCCTCTACAAGCCATCATTTTTTTTAATGAAAAATAAATACAAAGTTTTAACTTTCTTTTATTTTGGTATTGAAAATGGTTTTGAAAGCATTTTTATTATATCAATGTGTTGTATTGATATCTTGTGATTGGAATGTGGAAATTTTATGTTTCCTTTATGCATGTTTTATGTGATACGATTATGTTATGGATTATGATATGTTTAAACCTATTCATATGAGGAATGTATTGGACTTAATAAGTGACGGGTGGAGCCCGCTATAGCTCCTAGATGCATCGGTAGGTCTCATGAGACGACTAGACGTGGAATTGGCCGAGGCCCTTTCCCAATTTGATTTATGATTTTGGCCGAGGCCTTAATCATTTTAGACGTCTTGGCCGAGGCCTTGACAAAATGTTTCAGAATGTCCGGCATTATACATTCCCTCGTTATGAAAGTGGTTATTGATATTTCATGTGATTATTCGACCAGTAGAATATCCATGTGAAGAAGTGAATGGAATTATCTCATTTTACTTTTTCCATATTATGTTGATGTTCAAGTTTAAAAGGCTTTTGTTTTAGTTATACATTGCCTTAAATTTTTATGTTTATTTATTAAAGCTTCCGCAATATTGTTATCCTTACTGAGCATCTGAGCTCACCCCATTCAATGTTTTAATATTTTCCAGGATGTGAAGAAGTATTTTATGAATGACCTACAGGGGTTGTCATAAAGGGACATGATTGTGGACTATGAAGACTATGTTATTATATTTTTTCACTTTGTGATGTAATGTAACATTTATGAATGTATCTAGTGTTTCCAAGGCTACTAAACTAATCGGTCTTTCGAGAATTGATATTTTGTGATCATGCCAATATTACGAAGTAATGCACCGACTCTGGGTAGCTGGGGTCGGGGCATTACATAATTTGTAATAAATAATAGGCTTCTCAATGAATAGGTATATATTGTAACCAAGGGAATTTTCTTTTATTTAATATTATAGCTCCTATAATTCCATATTATCCAACATTAAATTATTAATAATTTATATTCACTATAATTAATTATGTTTCTCATTATTAAACAATCATAATCCACTTCCATCCATCACATTGAACACAATAATATCGCTTGTGCGTATGTGCGGAATAACATATCCATGAAATAATGTGATTTGATTTTTATTGACCATATACTTGTATGGTAATAAAGATATATTAATTTATTAATATATATATTGATATATAAGTAAGAATATATTATATAAAAATTATCATGTAAAGGTTAATTATTATTCACCTTTCATTTGTTCCATCCGTCAAAAAGTTAAAACAACATTTATGCCTATATATGGCCTACAGTCTTCATGAATAGTGTAATAATTTTTTATTTTTTTATATATTATGGTTGAATAAATATAAATATAACAAATATATATTTTATTTTTATCATTATAATTTATTTTTTGATCATTGGACTATGGTAAATGTACAATGAGTAGAAATATAGAACTGAAATTCTCTTGAAAAATTGAAAAATGTACACCTAGAAATAATGATTTCAATACAGGGTTATTAATAAGCTGTTACTGAAATGTTATAATGTGATATAATATAATATTATAATTATTTATATGATAATTTTGTTATAAAAATAATATTTTCATTTTTTATATAGTATGTTAATGCGATTTTGTATCAAGTCAAACAAGAGGAAAGTGATTTATTTTACAATATCATTGTTTAGCAAGACTGTATTTGATGTGTTTCCAATGAAAACTTTTTTTGACCTATATATCATCAATTCTATTAAATTTAATCCCACATTATGATTTATGGGGAATTTATTTTTTCTCATAACTTTTTCTCTTTAATTATTTATAAAGACAAAAAATGTATTCTTTAATAACTAACATTATTTATCTCTTTGGTCAAAAATTATATTTCCATAATGATGTTGTTTTATAAAAAATATTTTAAATATTGTTTTATTCTTTATTTTTTTTTAAATTCATTTTTTACAATGGATTAATTTTTTGGGAACTATATAAAATTAATATATTTTTCATTTTCCAAATTTCAAGCTTTTGAATTTTTAATTAATTTATAAAATGAATCATAGTATTAATTTACATGACATGAACCAAATTTACATCGATCTTGAATACTCAATTATTTTATGATGTATTAATTTTTTTCAATATTTCTTTTAAAAAATGATTTTTATTAATTTTCAGTGTTTTTTAATGTTTTAAATAAGTGAATTTAAAGTTACAATTTATTTTCCCCAAGAAACGTTCTAGTGATATTTTAAATAATAATTCTATATATGATAACATCATTTAATGTTACCTATTATTTACTAGTAATCTTATATAACAATACCATCTAAATTCATTATATTAATGTATTCTGATAATTATTATTTAAGGATGATTCTTTGAAAATCATTTCTATACCATTAGTCAAAAAATTTATTATGAAACATTTATGAAACTCATATCTTTTATGTATGTTATTCAATGATTAATGTTTTATGAAACTATAGAACACCTAACATCAATTTTCATTATTTGATATGGGGTCCTATAATTATATATCCATGTGATTCACTAGGTAAATATTTATATCTTATGAGATAATGTGTTTTCGAATGGGGATTGAAATATGCTTACAAATGGTCTATTTCTGCTATGATAGTCATAGATGTGATCCTTGACTAATTGTATGATGGGATATGGATTGAATCCAATCAATTATGGTTGTTTTGAAGTGATCCATGACAAAGAACCAATATTCCTTATTTATGTGAGTTTTGTTGACTTGTGTAGTATGTCGTCGTTATTCTCTCATAGTTCATGACCCTTGATTCCTTTATAATTCTTGGTGTATGATCTGAATTTATTTATCCCTTGAATCATTATTATTATCTATGATATTTATTTTATAGTTTTCAAATGTTATTTTTTTTCTCATACCCTCAATCTCATTTTATTTTAATGTGATCATTGATATATCACTTTTTTATCCGTAGTAAACATCAATGATTACCTTTTTATGATTCCTTTCCCTAATTTTATAATGAAGGGCATTATTTATTACATGTCAATGAATTGTTTTAGTTATGAATAACATAGTGGGGGATGATTCAGATCTATGATTAAATATTTGTTTATGTATCTTGTTTTCAAGAGATATTGAACTTGTAAAATTTATTTGGAGATATTAATTTTATTTATTTAATACTCGTGTATTGATATATGATATATATATATATATAATAATATAATGGGTTTATCTAGTTATTATCAAAGTCATTTTTACCCATATAAGCTAGGATTAGAAAACATGGTTAAGAATACATAGGGTAATCCTATGTAAATGAGAATGTATTATTATATTATAAATAATTAAGTTTGTTTTCCTAAGATGAAATCTATTTATGGATACTAAAATTTTACCTTGTTTTGGAAATGATGTATCTAGTGGAAATACCCCTAAAAATTTTGGTTAAGTACATCCTAACAAATGCTGGGGTGCATTTTTGGAGTTTCTTTACTATCTAAATGTTTTGACACTCATGATGGATATTCTAGGGTTATTTCATGTTGTTTATAAACCATTATAAATAATTTTAATATATGATGATCTTTAAAGTCCCAAGAAAAACATATAGTGTCACAGGATTAAAAAAAGATGTCATGGTTTACATATTCTATAAATATATTTTCATGATTATGTTGTTTCCCACTAGGATTATTGTTTCTTGAGATATGTTATTTAGTTTTAGGCAATGATTTTATCCTCAAGAGACCATAATATTGTTGAATGTTATAGGAATCTTAATAATTTTTCTTTTTATAAACTAATTTCGGTAGGAGGTATAATGAAAAGTATTGGATCTACGAATACATAATATCCTCAATCTATGAATCATGATGAGATTCCAAATGAAATGTATTGGGAAATATATTTTTGTTTGAGAACATTATGGGGTAACATACACCTTTTTTATAGGGTATTTTGATCCATTAGTTTTTGGGAAAATGTTGAATACTATTTAAAAATATTTCATACCCTCCAGTGTTATGAACATGAGAATTCTTCATACAAATTTGAGTAGGATTTTCTTCTTATAAAGCATATGATGATCTAGTTAGTACATATGCGGATAATTTTATACAACCTCTGAGGCTCACTGATCATATTAATATAGAACATAAAATTTATATTTATTCATTATTCAGTTTCTTATATCCATGATGGAAAAGGGCTCTAAACACCAAGGTCTCTAGTGACAATAAAAAAATCATTCACTGTGATATTGAGGTAGATATGGATAATGGAGTTACCTAAAAATCTCATGGTATGGTTAAGAAAAGAAATATATAATTCAAAAAAATTATAAGTACCTATAAGGGATCAAGATGTGATTTCTTCTATGCATAATGATTGGATGAAAACATGGAGGTAGTTTTCTTATGGGTATTGATCAACTTGTTTCATGTGGAATGTATAGTCATCATGAAATTAAATGATGGTGTGATGGGTTGAAGAATTTTTCTAATGACTGTAAAATAGTGTCATAGTATGCACCACCTAAAATCTATTATTTACAATTCGTAGAGTATGGTGGTTATGTTAACTTGTGATAAAATCTGGAGGTTCATGATGATGATCAACATCAGCACCATTTTAAGTCCAGAGGCAAAGGAAAATACTGTTCTATTAATATTACTGATGTGGATATTGAATTGGTGATAGTTACACAAACTATCCACTTTTTTAATTAAATTAACATATTTGATTTTGGATACAACCACTCTTTTATATATAAATAAAATTATATGGGTATAAGAATACCTTGTCAATTATTAGTTTTTGGAGTAGATATGAAAACTATTTATGGTATAATAATCACATCTCAAGTATATGATTCTTTTACGATATATGTTTGAGGTAATGTGATTCTTGAAAATTTATTATTCATACTCTAGTTGAATTTTCTGTTATCTATTGAATGTATGGACAATATTTACATTAATTATACTCAATTAATAAAGAAGGTAATTAATGTTTTATATTACAAATGAAAATATGAGTTTCTATTGAAAAAAAAATATAAATGATCTTCCAATATAAATGAAATCAATTGAATGGGAATTATTACTATTCTAATAAGGTTTTTTCATAGATGGATGGGTTGAAATTAATATCAAATATATGACTGTTGTATGAGAGTTTATTGACATCTTTTTGGAATAATTTTCTTATCTTCCATCAAATCATAAAGATTAATTATAAATAGAACTCCTATATAGTGCAATACATATTTCAAACACATCATATATAATGAACCCTATTAAGTTGTATGAATTGAAAAAGACACTCTAGGAGAATCCTGACAAGGTATTTATTAGGTTAGGTATATTTCCATGGGGTACAAATTATCTTATTTAAAGAAAAAATATAGATAAATGAGACTCTACTTTTATTAACATGAAGATAAAAAGATCAATTTAAAGATAAATTATCCTCTACCCATTATTAATGACTTGGTTGATCAAATTTATAGAGTTTATTACATTTCTATTTTTAACCTTCATTCTAGATATCATCAATTTATGATCAAGAAGGAGGATATACCCTAAAAAAATATTTCATATTGGGTATGGATGCTACAAATTTATAGTGAGTTTGTTTGGTCTGAATAATGAACATTATATTTCAATATATTTTAATAATAACATATTTAATTATTTTATAAGTCATTTTTTTATAGTTAATATAGATAATTTTCTTATATTTTGAAAGATCACCGAAGAGGATAAAGATCAATAGAGTATTTTTTTGAATACATTATGGAAGGAGAATATACGTGTAAAATTAAACAAGTGTGAATTTTTAAATTACGCATGTATTCTTCGTTCCATATAACCATATGATAGGGTATATTAGTGGATCCATCAATGAAAAAATTTATTGAACAATATCCTAAAGTATCTATGGTTTTATAGATCCATAATTGGGATATTGCATGTAGGTATTATGGACTAGTTGTTGAAAAAATATAATATAAATATAATATACTCACATTGTTATATTATATGGGATTCAACTTTTTTTAGATAAATGAATATGAAGAAAATTTCAAGGAAAAGAAATTAGTGTTAGTCAGTGCATTAGTTATTATAGAACCACATATTAAAGAATATATTTTATCTATATTTATGTATCAAATAAGTGATTAGTATGCTTTCTCAAGAATAATTTAATTGTGATAGCATATTCCCCATGACAATTTTATATTATTGAGAAAAAATAACAAACTCATAATTTGGAGTTTTCTGTGGTTAGTATTAAATTAAAGGTATGTAGAAATTAACTTTATAGGGTACGACATGAGATATAAAAGATTCATAAAATATTTTTGTTTAAATTCACTCTGAAATAGATGAATTTTATCTTAAGAATGTTGTTATAGTTGATTACTGATTATGACTCCAAAATTCATTACCACACTGGGAAAGCAAACAATATTGATGATTATTTGAGTCAAAATGATAATATTATATTGTTAATTATAAGGATCAAAAAAGTGACAATATTTATAAATTATCAGAGGCTATAACTAGAAATCATAACAGAAGGGTAGAATATTATATTTCTCAAATTGGTGTTAAACCACATATCTAGGTAAGAATAATGTATTAAAAAACAAGATGTAGAACTATATAAGGATGTGATAAATGGTCATGAATTCAATCTTGATAGTGATGGAATTATTTTGTTTTGGAATAATTTATGTGTCTTATAATTAATTTATTAGAAATTGGATCTATATGGTGGAGTATTAATTTCGTCATTATCTATCAATCCTATAAATATAAAGTCGTATAAATATTTGAAATAGTATTTATGGTTGAAAAACATGAAGATATATACTATAGAATATGTATATATGTACATGTTAACCCAAAAAAATAGTATGATAGATAAATGAATAATAATATTTTAAAATTATTTTCCATACCATAATAGAAATGATAATTCATCAAAATTATTTTTGTTGTTGTACTCCCATATAATTGAAGATAAAATGATATTTTGGTTATCTTCAAACACCTTAAAAAGATAGAATTGTCTTTTGTCTATTACTGAAGTTATAAATCATTACTATATTTCTACAATGTAGAATAATGTTGTTTTCTGGTTTTATAACGTACCCTATTATATTGTGACATATTGGAATCAGAGGTTTACCTCAATGGTTTAGATACACATTTATTATGTTCTGGATTCATAATTGGCTATCAAGAAATCATATCATCCTCGGATATATGGATAATGTTATTGAACTATTAAATCCATGAAGAATATGTAACGGTCTTGTTCTATGTATCTTAAATATATTTGGGATAAAAAAACAAACTCTAATCTTGTTTTTATAACATAATATCCTTCTATAAAAAATATTAATGAAACATTTTAAATCCTTATATAGAAAGAATATTAGAACTCCAAATTTTAGTGATGAGGTTAGAAAAAGAAAGATATTGGGACTTAAGAAAGTAGTGTACATTATAGATAAATAATGATCCATGAGAAACAAATCAATATATCTTGGATTCACTGTAAAATTTATGCTTGTAATCCTAAAGGAAATATGGAATTCAAATTAGATACAAGGTATTCCTAATATTGCCTCCATTGAATAAGGATATGATATTTAAAATAAAGGAAAGTTGGTCCTTTTTCATATTTTCCCCTTTTATATTCTTGATCGAGAAAGGATTAAAACTTGTCACTTGGTGGTTCCACTGATTCTCTCTCAAGTTCATGAGGTGTGACTGGTATTTCTAATTATGAAGCACTCACATAATCATTCAAAGTATTAAAATCAAAAGATTACTAATGAAGCATGATATTTAGAATAAATAAAAACATGTATACTATTTTATCATATAGATAATGTGGTATGTAATATCACTATTCACCTCTTCAATGTTCATTGGAGGAATAAAATATTCAACTAAACTACATTGGATCCTTGTGATGTTTTAAAACATAGAAATAATTATTTTTATGTATCATTATTATGAAATTTTATGAATGAAATTAATTATAAGATGGTTAATAAGTAAAACATCTTGATTTTATGATATATGTTTCAATTAATAAATATTATTTCAGTGGTAGTTTTTTTATATATATCACAAAGTTAAATTTTAAAGCGATATATTAATGAAATATTATTATTAAATGTGATTGTTATATATTTCCATAATATTTCTAAATATGAATTGAAATATCTAAATTATGAATCATTTATAGCATAAAGTTATATAATCTTAAGTAATTGGTTTGAAATGGGAATAAAAATCATTTGAATGTAAAATATATGTTTTTTATAGAAAAAAGTTTTATGTAAAAAAATTTATTTTATATTTATAAATTTAATTAATCATTATTTTTAAATGATCTAAGGAAATTTATAAAATATATATTCAATAAAATTTCTTAATATTTATCTTTTTTAAAAATTGTGATAATATTAAATAGAGTTTTTCTTTAAAAAATTATTTTTCAATGAAATTATTTTCATCACAACTTGCACACTTATATTAAAATGAATTTCCCAAACATATAGAAAAAGTAAAAAAAATCCATATTTGCGATAACTAATCTCAATTATTGAAAATATGAAAATATAATTTTTGGGCATTATGAATAGCAACCTTGTTAAATATATTTCACCTATGTAAGCATCAAAAATATAAAACAAGGATAGATGATTTGGTTAAGGCATTTAAATTTCTATAATACATTACATTATCCTATTATCAAACAATAGTATTACCATTATCGTATAATTATCCAAAAAAGATGAATTTTGTGACTTTTAATTGATTGTAACCTTTATATTATTTTTATAAATGAATAAATTTAAAATAGGGATGCCTCTTAGAGGTGTTGTCTTTTACCTATCATGGTGTTTGGGTTTCCACCATCAGATTTTCTCCATTCCATCCTCTGGAAATTCCGTCATCTTTGTGATGGTGTCACCCATCTCAGAACTTCTCGGTTTGCTCAGTGTCTATGTCATTTTTCTCAATGTCGACATGTTTCGTCATATAGGCTTTTGACATTGTTTTCTCTGGTATAGAAGCATCATTGTTTTCATGTCCCATCTTAGCAGGCTATGCCTTCTATGGCGGGGCATCAGATCTGGGAGGGATGAGGGTTTTTAATGGATTATTCGTTCTTAGGGGTTTTAGGTAACCGGCGCAGCTCGACATCGGCGCATCTCAACATCAGTCCCAGATTGGTGTTGAGCGGGGGGGTGCTTTCTTGGTTTAATAGGTTTTAGTGTTGCTTATATGGGTTTTCTCAGGAAGTTCTGATGGTGTGTTTGGGGTGTTGTCGTCGCTAGTGAACACCTGTTCTTCCTCATTGGTACCTTCTTCTTTCTTATGGTCTTCCGATTCAGAATATGGTGAGGGTACTTCCATGATGGAATCTGTCCGGCTCCATCCCATAGTGTTGTTACCAGATCATATTCAGTATGATCCCCTCAAAGGTAACATTCCCTCGAGGTGTTGTTAGTTGTTTCGGTCATGGGTGACGTATACCCTACTTCACGCTCCCTGGTTCACCTTCCTCTTTGGGTTTCTAAGGATGCGTTGTAGATATTGTCTCATGTATTCAGAGCATTTATTCTAGCTTCCGTTCTAGAACCATTGATTTGTGATGTTTTTTTTATTTTTTTATGATTGTTGTTCTTGGTTTTGTTTTCGAAGGCTGTGAAGGTGCCATTGTAGGTGAGACACAGTGTCTGGTAGGTGTGGGGCCTATTTTCTCTTAGTCGGTGATATCCAGGTCTTCGAGTAACTTGGAATGGTGATGAAATGGAACTAGAAAATAAGTAAAAGGAACCAAAGGTGGATTTTTAGCTAGTGTTTAATCTTTCTAGAAGTTTACATATTTGTATTTTTTAGTGGGTATGGTGTCACCCATCAGATCAGGACTAGTCATTGAAATAGAACACTTTCTTTTTTAACAGCCATTCAATGGTAGAGTTCTTCATCATGATGAATTGATGGGGAAGGTAACAATTATGGTGTATGTCTGGTTTTACTCGTATAGACCGGCAGGGCATGATTTGTCTATGTCCATGACGTATGTTTGGATTTCCCCCTTTCTTCCCTTAAATGGTGGCTTTATTATAATAAAAACATTTAAGGCCTTCGGGCCACTAGATGAATGAAATAAATTTTAAATACCACTATCTTTAATTTTATAATTCTAAAATTTTAAAATATGGATATGAATATATTATATTTAGTTATAAAATATTTATTTGGAAGATCATTTATTTCTATTTTAGAATTTTATTTTTAATTATTAGTTACGGAATATTTACCTTGAATTCTAGCACTACATTAACATAATATTTATTCAATGTAACGAAAAATACGATAAATGGATATTAAAATATTAAAAAAAATTATATTTTCCTTGAAGTATTGTGTTTCAAGAATTTTATAGATAAATTTTATATATTCAGGTTCTCGTAATTTTTTATATCTGAAAAACATAACTATCTTGATGAATTTTAATTCAATGAAAATGTATAATTCTTAAAATGAAATTAATGATATTATTCAATATAATTATTATATTAAATGATTTCGAATTCATAAAATTTATATATTTTAAAATGTAATGCAATATGGTTGATTATATCAATAATGTTCTATTTATGGGACACTTTTTCTATTTATGGTTACATTTTCTCTCACATAATTTCTATAAAATAGTGATATCTAATTAGTTTTCAAAAGGGTTAATGAGGGTCAAAACTAAAAGATATGTGTTATAAACCACCCAAACTACTAAAAAATTAATATAGGACAATATTTTGATTTCTAATCATCTTGTATTTTAAATATATAATTTTTTAAAATATCTTTTAAATTATTATTTTATATTAATTTTAATCATTAAGTAATTCCAACAGTTCTTTTCCCCTCACATATAAAAAGGGTTCTAATTATCCTTACATTATCACACCTTTTGGATCTTGTATCTCATAAAATCCATTGTATAATATCTTAATATATCTGATAATCAAATCATTGAACTAATTATCTTACAAAAATAATCCTTTCATGGATTAACGTGTAAGACAAAAGTTGTTTCTCAATGAAGTGGTATAACTCACAACCGATCATTTTTAATGTTATTTATTCTTATAAATCCAAGAATTTTATAATATCCATTATTAAAAGAGTAATATGGTATATTAAATATATGTATGTATTATTATAAATATGTAACAACCAAAATCTAAAATTTTTATATTCATTGGAAAATTATAACATCGCTCGTGTGTATGTTTGAACTATCACATGGGCAAAGCGATGTGACTAATTTTTCATTTATGGTTCACATGTTTAAAAATATTGATATATTTATTGAATATTTTTGATGTATAACTAAAAAAATTATCTAGAAATGGTAACATATTATTTAACATCCTTTTTTATCCTTTAAAAACTTAATATAACGTTCATGAGAACGTGTGAATTACCATCACCAGTAATAGTGTAATTCATTTTTTAATCTCTATATTTTATGTGTCATTATATATATATATGTGTATATATGTATATATGATATTTATATCATTAATTAATATTTTTGATGTGATTTAGAAATGACCCCATTACATGACCCCGAAAAATTTAATGAAATTTCTGATGAAAAATTAAATAGTTGACATCTTGAAATTTTGATTTTAAAAAGGGGTTGATAAAACGTTGATGTTGTAATATTATAATGGGATCATATATGAATTTAGAAGTATTTATATGATTCAGGTGATGAATAATAATAAATTTACATTTATTAAATATGATTTTAGAGGTATTTTATTTCCAGTTGAACATGAGGTAAAGGATTCATTTTATAATATCACTAGTTATAATGTGTGTTGAAAATCGTGTATTAAAAGAATAAATTTAATACAACAAATTATAAATATTTTTATGAATTTTCTTTTACATTGTTTATTTCTATTAATTAAAAATTTTCATTTCAATTTTGTCACATTCTTTTCTATAACAAATGAAAGAATATTTTTATGGAAAACAAGCATTATTTATCTCTTTGGTTGAAAACATTTTTTCTTCAACATTGATGTTTTCAAAAAAAAAATCATGAGTACTTTTCTATTATCATATTATTATTTAAGGATATTTTTACCCAAATTATATTTTTTATAAAATGGTTAAAAATTTATTCCCTTACATTTTTAACCATGACTGGAATTTCTCTTCATCATGAACACTCAATGAATTGATGAATAATTTACCAAATTCACCATATCATTACAATAAAAATTTCTTCCATACATTTTTAAAATATTTTTATTTCGTATAAGCGATTTGAATGTTGAATAGTTATTTTCCTCTTGATATGTTCCACTGATATTTTAAAGGAATATTTCTTATATTCTAAAATCTTTTGATGTTACCGGTTCTTCACTTGGGATATTATCTATTATACTATCCAGTTTCATTCTATGAATGTCTCTTTATGATGATCATAAAATTTTGATTCTAGGAAAACTATTTCATTCCCATGGGTTATTTAATTTATGATGAAACATAAATGAATAATATTTCATCATACTGGTTATGAAGTGATGAATTATTTTATTTCTTTTGGAAAACATATGTATGATTATCATTTGGTTATGGTTGGGAAAAGGGTTATATAACCCTCTAATTCATTGGGGAAATACAGATATTTCTAAATGTAATAAAGACTCTATTGGGGAGTGAAAAAATATTAGTATGGGACTCTTTCAAATAAATTAGTATTATGAGTGAACATTAACTAATGATATGAAAGAATGGGGAGTTAAACCAATTCCATTTGTAAGTCATGGAAGTGATCCTTGACTAAGAAAATGAATTTTTATTATATGTATGCTGAAATTTTGTGAATCATGCTAATGATGATCTCTCATGGATCACGCTTAATGACTCCATTATTATTAATACATTATAAACTTCTTTGATTAATTCCAAAATAGATAATAATGTTTTATGACCTCAAGGGTACGGTTTCATAGTATAACTCCGAGGTTTTATACCCTTATTGTCAAGTTATATTTACGTGATTGTTGATATATCCCTTTTTACCCTTACTAATCATTATATATCACCCTTTCATATATTTATATTCCATTGGATATGAAGAATTATTTTAATTATGATATATCATATAAGTGTTCTAGTTCTGAATAACATAGATGGAGATGAATCATATCTCAATTTTAGCAGTTATTTTTGTTTCCATGTTTTCAATGGTACAATATGAATATAATTCATGTATGGATATAAATTTTATGAATTAAATATTCATCAATAAAGATGTGATATTAATATATGGAAATCCTGGGTCACAATATAATGTATTAATTAATTATAAATTAATTTTCATGGAAAATTTTCCTCAAAATGCTATATTTCAAATATCAGATCTAGAGAGTCAAATTATTATTAACTAGTAATATTTTGGACTTATTTAGGGGATGTTTTCTCTCATATCCCATTGTTTTAGCCATACCTAACTATTAGGATGATTTCCATGATATAAATGCCTTTTTAGTCTTCATAAAATTTACTATAAAATGAATATTTTTTAAGACCTCGTCATAGTAAAGATGCCACAATAAGTGGAAAGTGATAGTGACTACCAGAGTGCTACCTCTAAAAGGCACAGGGTAGTCACCATCAATCTTCCTTCATTAGGATATATATTTGTGGGCGGATCATGATTGATTGTTATCAAAGGTTGAGATTAATTTCTTGAATGGTGTTTGGAGGTATGAAATATGGACATTTCAGGGGTTGGTAGAGAAATTGGGTCATTTATGATCAGTGAGTGATGTACAAAAAGGAAACTGGTTGAGAAGTGGGTATTTATGGGACCTTATGATCTAATTTATGGAAATTTATGTTTATTGAGATGACTAAATGAAGTGACCTTTTTTAGGATATAGACCAGGGAAACAATCATGCATCACTCTACCTTACACATTTTTCTAAATTTGTAAGACCACAGGATAGGTAAAAAATATAATAAAATATAATAAAATATTAAATAATTATCATTATGTATTAAATATTATAGGTTTTTGTGTTTAATAATATTCATTTTTATATGTATGTCTTTATGTAGACGTCTTTGGTAGGTTCATATCGATTGTGTTCAACAAGATGTTTAGTAAATCTCTATAGAGATGAGGTGCAACGAAGATGACAATTGGAGAATGATATTCAGAGAATTCTAGAGCCAGATTCTATTGAAGATTTTAGGTTCCATTTCAGATTCAGTCATAAAAGATTGGTTTAATGAGGTTTAGATAGATTTCATTTCTATATGTTTTCTAATGGAGAAAATGAGTTTATTGTATGTGATGATTCTACATAGAATAGTGAGGAAGTACTGGTTCATGTTCTTTGAGGATCACATGGAGTCAACAGTCTCATCGGGGAAGATTCAAGACTAGTTTTGAGTAGTGTTTCTGTATTTGACGGTGTATGTGAAAAATAACATTAAGCTACTTACGCATCGGTTGGAATGTTATATCATTCTATAGTTTGGGATCCTTTTTAGAACCCTTTTTTATATGAATCAGACCTTTTTCTAGATGAGGTGGTTATATCAAGGTATTTCAAGGAGGCTTTGTGTACAGCGATCTAGGGGAATGCCACCACATTCATGTTGTAGACATATATTGAGGTGATTATATGGATATAGGTTATTGAGAGTACCTTGCCAATAATCTTCTCTTCATGGGATGAGAGTTATTATAATTCCTCCAGAAGTGGAGATATGGTTTGGGGTTCCCATTTTTTGGAAATAAGAGTTAACGATTAGCCAAGATTTGTTATAGTCCTAATTATTAAATTTCTCTTTAGTAAAATGATCTCAGATCTATTGAAAGGGATCAAATACATGGATTTAATATGAAGGATGGGGTCATCAGTGGTGAGAGTGCTTGGCCTTTATTAGAAATCACCCTATTCCTTGTGTTTTGTTTCACGTTCATCAGTTGAAGCAGTTTATTTTGAGGAATAAATAGAAGGGCGTTTTTATTTAGGATCCAGAGAGAATATATGGGATATGAAGAGAATACACCCAATATTATATTTTTTCGCATAGAAAATAGCATAACCATGGATGTGTTAATTAGTTGGGTTGGAGGGTTTTGGTGAAATTCATGATCATTTTAAAACATTAGTGTTTCCAGTGCCAAGTGATACAGACATAATTTAAGGAACCCATTACATGTTTCCAACATGGGTGCATTCATTGATTAATTAAAGAATATAGAAGAAATTTAAATCACTTATCATTGTCTCTTATTTAGCACATGAGGTCTAGATAATCCCACTATCGTAGGCATTAACTATTCCAGTTGTAGGTCGAACTATCATGGGTGAAGTATATAGATTTTATTGATCTAGTTCTGTGGTAGCACTGCTAATGGAAATATTTACTATATTTATTGATACAATAATATTACATCATCCTCAACATGTATTTGTTATATTAGATGTACATTATCATGGATTACTTCAAGAAAGAGGTTTTTTTCATGATGCTGATGGAGATCCAGCAATGTTTGGTGGGGAGATAGACCCTCAGATAGGTCACTAGAATGTTCCACCCTGGTCATATAAAATAGTTGAGTTGATTCATGTCAGATCATGGGACCTTTAGTGGGTGTTTCACCAAGTTTTCGAAAAGTATATTGATGTATATTCATAAGAGATTTTATAATTTTTCCCTTGAGTAGAGATCAATATTAGGATTGAGATATAGCCAGGAATGTCTGCAAACTATATATATCTATATAGGATTATTCCATTATTCATGTTAGAGATGTGAGTATAGATTGACGATCTATTACTGTGAGTCTTAGTTTGGATGAGTATGAAACCATGGGGTGGGCATGTTTTGTTTTTTAGAAAATGGTGATGGAAGTATGCCTCTTTGTATCAATTGTCATTGATTAGACCACGTGATAGTGAATAACATTTATTCTCTTCCCTATATTGATTATTTATTCAATCATCTGAATGAATAATTATAGTTCTTGAAAATTTATTTTAGATAAAGATATCATTAGATGTGGGTGAAGGATGAGTATATCCAGAAGGCTACATTATGTAGCCACCATGGGAAATATGTGTTCATTTTAATTCCATTTAGTTTAAAAAATTCATCATATGAGATCATTAAGTTGATAAATACAGTTTTCAGAGATTTCATGGATATGTTCATTGTGGTTTTCATCATTCTAATCATTGTGTACTACCCATCTAAGGAAGAGCATATAGAGACTCCCTATGCTATTTTCGGAGTTCTTTATTAATGGAAATTATTCATGAAGTAATTGATTTGTGTATTCTAGGATCATTAATTCCCTTTCCATTGGATTTTTTTCATTTTATAAAGGCTTATATGTGTATCCATTAATGATAGAGGTGATTTTTCTTAGGTATCCCCAATTAATGTGGACGAGGTGTACTTTTTTATTGGTCTTGAATTCAATTATAGGAGGTTTAGAGAAGATTATTCATGGAATGTGATTTCTATAGTACCCTTGAAATGAATGTATTAGGAATTCTTGTAGACGTACTAGTGTTAGAAATATATTTAGTACATGAAATAGATTTTAGATAGTGTTCTATTCTTTTTTTTGTTCTAGTAAAAGAAGATTTTATTGATGATCTATGTGATGCTCCACATCTGTGATTAGTTTGGGATATGATGAATTCGAGGTAAATGGATATTTATGGGTCTTAATAGTTATGTACCGATGAGTGTAACTATTCCAAAAATGTTATTTAGTTAGTTGAGTGGTGTTTCCTTTTATTTTTTTCAGAAATAACATCATAAGTGACTGTTTTTTTGTTTATACCAACCATAAGATCTTCTAGTATGTTTTCTACCAGCATTATAACAACTTTCCTTAGGGAATGTGGATGGAACACATCAATGATTTCGACAATTATATTTTTTATACTAGGGTAAATGGAAATGATTTAGATGATGCGCTGAGTAGGATGTTATGTAGTGATTTTTCTCATGAATCCATAGATTTCTAGAGGAGGTGGTGCAACTCAATTAATTATCTAGAGGAGGTGGTGCAACTCAATTAATTCACATGGATGATCATTTCTGATCATGACCCAAATTTTATCTCAAGGGTGTGAAGAGGTCTCTAGAATTCATTGGCTGTTAGTTATGATATAGCACTTTCTTTCATCTGAATATAGATAGTTAAATATAAAGGACCATCCATTCACATAATTACATTTTGTACTCAAGTTTCCATGATTGTGGTGGTTTTTTGGTTGAGGTACCAACCCTTATAAATGTTTTATCATAACAATTATTTTCACTCAACCACTAGAATGGTTCTATTTTTATTTTTATACAGTCAATCATTCCATTCATTATTTTACAGGACAGGGTTTTGAGAGGCCAAAATTATCATATTTAAATTGGTACATGATGTAAAAATTATTTTATAGTTTATTTAAAAGTATATAAGGAATCATATTATTGCCATTAATTTAACTATTGTCATATAGATAGACCTATGGAGTTAGAAATTATAGATTACATGTTCTTTCTGGAGACTTATCATCCTTTCCATTAATGGTTTCATCGTAGGAGTATGCTTTGGCCCTAGTTTGTGTGGAATTTCAATGTGTTTTATCATGTTATAGTAGTTGAATTTAATATATCACTTCATCCATGAATGATATGGACACATTTTCTTTCACATGTCGTTCCTCCATATTTATCTTCGTAAAGAACATCATGTTATCTTTTCTAGGAGGATTAATGTTGATGATGAAGTAAACTATTAGGAGGGTCATGTGGAGATGCATGATCACCTAGTTAAGGTGTTGTGGTATAGTTTAAATACCTTGGTTCATTTCATGTTTTGGAATATTTTTATAGAGGATAGGACCTCATAATCTTCGTCATAGATCATAACTTAGTACCATAAGGTGATTTATTTTCTGTTTTTTTTTTGTAACATTGTTTCGTTGTGGATGTTGACTAATACGGTTATCAGATAGTTACCTATTTTTTCTTACTATGGATTTACTCTCATTTTAGAAGTATATTCTATTAGAGAGTGCATAGAATATACTTATTTTTTTCATAGTTTCATAATGTTCCTCTAATATTGTAGATTTTATCTTGAGTTGGAATGATCCTTAAGTGGTATCTACCTTGGTTTCTTTTCAGATGTCCCTATATAGTTTTCTCTATTGTTTTTTTAAATTCTTGTGGACAATATTTCATTGGGGGTATCTAATATGAGGCACCAGGTCAATGTATACTAACCCTTTGTGTATTTTTTTAATCAAATGGTTATAAGAGGATTTCTACAATGAGTATAGAGGATTTTGGATACTAAAAAGTAGAATTCTAGGTGAAAACATGTTGTTTAAATGTTACATGTTGTGTATGTGCACTTCATGGCTTGTGTATAGTAAATTAATGAAGTATAAAACAATGTATTTTGAAAGGATCAAGGGGATGTATTATTTAGTTAAACCTAAAACCTCATTATTATTTGACCTATAAGGGTTACATGTAAGGAATATCAGCATTTTAGCGCATTTATAAAAGGTGAAGTGGCATAGGTTTTTTTCAAAACACTACAATAGTTTTCAGATTCCTAGAGATCCAGTAGAATTACCTTTGGAATTTTTGTATTACTTAAATAGGTATTGATACCAAGAACCACATCAATAATCTAAGGGCATCCAAGGCACGTACATACTTCATTGTGTTGTAGGTTTCCCTTATCAATCTCATTTCCTTTCATTTTTTCTCATCATTTAGTGGGGCTTGAACATCATATTTCTAATGGAGATTTATTCATTGTTTTGTGGTGTGGTTATATTATTGTATTCATGTATGGATAATGATTCTGGTATGAGATATGATTATCTATCTGTAACATTGGACCATTCTCATTCAAAGAAAATAAACTCCTTTCATGTAGGGGATTCATTGGTTCTCAATTTTCTTTAATGAAATCATAAATTGAACATGATTTATCCCTTTTGATACAAATACAAATTTCATTATAATTATATGAATCAGATTAGTGAATTTTTTAGTGTTAACATGTTTATGTTCTTTATTTCTTCATAATGGGTTTCCCCTTGATTTTCTAGATTATGTGATACATATTATATAATTTGCTAGAGTGTTATTTTCCCTATATTAAAAGGTTGATACAGTTAATTAACATAAATCCAAAGAAAATTGATAACTAATTTTCTTATGAAATGGAAGAAGTGAATGTGGTTAATTTGGTGTTTTCTTGTAATTATATGTTCATAAAATTATTGAATGTATGCCTGATTAAATAATTTTTTTATTACATGAGATGATTAATTAGTTAATGAACATGAAGAATAATAAATCATGTTGATAATAATAAAAATCCATGTTAATTGAGAATGATTCTTCTCACATTTTAATGAAACATGTTTATCTGTTACAAGTCATGTTTTTTCTTTGATATCTTATTATAGAAGTATGTCATAGGATTCCCGTTGTTGGAATTTGAGAATAATTAATTAGTAAATTAGTGATGAAATAATAATTTGTTGTGTGATAATGATAGTTTCTATGAAATTATTTTCCCAATTTATTGAGAAGGTTGAGTTCTTGCGTACCTGAATAGGCTGAAGGCCTTATATTTTTATTAATTTTTTTATAATCCTCTATTTAATAATTTGCGAGGAACCAGGTATGGTATTTAGTCTTAAATAAACATTACATTTATTTATGTAATTATAGGCATAGGTCCATAATCATATCAAAATTATGAGTTCATGGAACTTCCCCTATATAGTGACTCTTTTAGTATGGAGAGATTGTATCTTCTTGTGTTTGTTTGGATAGAATTCCATTGAATAGTTGCACATTCCTAGTACTGATGGAAATTTCAAATCCCTCTCATTAATTAAACTTCTGTTAGCTCTACTCTATCAATTTATCCCTTCACATAGTCCTTATTTGGAGCCAGATCCTTTGTAGTTTCATTGGTTGCTTCTTTCTACTTTTATGGCTTGATCTAGACATAAGCCTTATGATATGGGTTAGGGAATCAAGAATGTGATGTGAAATTTTGATAGTTGAGGCTGGAATGACTGATGTGATATGTTTGGGGGGATGCCCAGATGATGTGGCGGTAGTAGGAGCCTTTGATGGAGAGATGCATTTGGATATGAATGTGTGCATTGATGATGACACCAAGGATGATAGAATGGTTTGATGAATGTATTTCCCATTAAATTTATTCTAAGAGATATGATGACCTCTTATTAATCTATTTAATGGTAAATGGATTGGTTTCTTGTTTTATTTTCATTTTTTCCCTAGTGATAATGGTAGTTGGATGTACTTGGTTGCATGTTTTTTCCAGGTGGTAGCACATGAAGGTTCCCCAGTATACCTCGATAATGGAATGTTGATAAAAATGAATAAATAATTATTAACCCACCAGGTCGATATAGATGAAGTAGGAAGACTTAAAATATTATTATCTTTTTAATCCATTGACTATGTTCAGAATATAAAAAGAGGTCATTGACATTAATCATGTGAATAATTTAATTTTATGTGGAATATTTTTTCATTGTGAAATAATTTATAATTAATTAATTGATATAAGGAGATATTAAAAAAGAAAATTATTAATTAATGTATCACTTTTAATTGATTGTTTTGTTATATGATATCAAATCTTAGTGGTGGAAACCATGAGTCTGAGTGATGACACTTCAGTTGATTATATGACTATGTTTTTCCATTATGTTGTTCTAAGATATATTATATAATGTTTATTCTATAATTTCATATGCTACACCACCCATTATGGGTTTGGGAAACTGAACCCAGTTGGACCTTACAAGGGTGTTTTCACTAACATCATGGTTGGAGGATGGATGGTTAATTACCTCCTCTAACCCCACTCTCTTCTCATTGTAGTGACTTGGAGTAGCATTCCAGATAGTTTGTTTTACCATATATGTGTTAAGAGGCATATGATGCATTTTAGTTATTTCACACAAATGTACTTATAGGCATAGTATCCATATGATTGTTATATGTATGACATGAATAGGACATGATGGCTTGAGGTATGTTCTGAATGTATGAGAGTTAATGGCTAGAGGTATAATACCAGTTTTATGATACATGTTATACAAGATATTGTGGCTCTCTGAGACTAATTGGTTAATATATATGGATAATTGGATGGGATGATGTGATGATGTGATGCACAAGATGCATTTTCTAGTGAATTTACTTGGACTTTTTAGGATGTCCTATTTTGGAGTTAGATGGCTCAGGATTTGGGATATTAGTGAAGAGAAAAAACTAGTGTGGAAGCCAAAACATGGTACCATTGATGGTTCATTACTCTATTATATTCTCTCTTGTATCTGATACATACTGAGACAGTTCAATGGTATGGTTTTGAAAAGAGTATACATGTTGAGGTCATGAGTGAGTTTCAATATTGTTCATTATGATATGCATTCTGTCGTTGTATTTTTTATGAGAGGCCCTAGAGAGGATACTACAAATTTATTTGTTACCCTCACCCAAAATATATATAAACTATTTTTCAGGTCACCTGGTGTAGTTTTCTGACCGGGCTGTATATTCCTTTCCCTGGGATGTTCAGGAGCAATTTTGTCTCTTTGATTTCTATAATTTTCACCTTTTTGTAACTTATTGTTTTCCTTCAATTGTAATAGTATAGTATACTTTTGTGTCATCACTTGGAATTTATTTAGATGGTAATTTTTTGGCATATCGTTCATATCTCTCTCTTCCACAACATTCCCTTAGATGGTAAATCCTTTTATATTCATGTTTTTTATAGAATTAGTGCTAGTATTCATCCTCAGGCCTACTAGAGGTAGGGATCATGAATCCATCATATCTATCCCATCATTGTGGTATTATTGCAGGGAGGTGGTCCTAACAAAGTGGAATTAAAGGAAAAAACATTCTCTCTAACATTAAAACCAATTTCATTGAAATGTATTAACAAAAATTAAAAACCTACATGACTTGTTTTATTGCCAATAAGAATTATGATGCTTTAGTTTGATTATCCAACTAATTATCTCATTGAATATACAATTCAATTAAACATGCATACAATAATCAATGTGATCATTATTACATTACCTCAAACATAGGATTATAAACATTATTCCTATTTAATTTCATAATCCAATTATATATCATTTAATTTTGGATTTATATTCATTTTAGGATTTAAAATGATACTCCAAGAATAATAAATTTCTTATAAAGTACAATATAAATACGACATGATCTATAAAATCAAGATGTAACTCGTCAAAATAGTATAGATCACATCGACATGTTATTACTTGAAATTGATTAATATGGTTTATATAATTATTATGTTAATTCCATTTACATCTATTAGTATAAATAATAATCAAATCATGATCTAATATATGTAAAATAAATAGGAAACAAATCATCTACCACAAAGGCATCATCATTTTTCACATGATAATAGCCCAATGTTATGGATCTTTGGTCACCTCTCCCACAAGAAGTTGCATCCATCCACGTATAGTGTTGAAAAACTAAATGAAATAAAAACAAATAAACCCCAATTATAATCATGGAGATGTAGCCTCATTTCATGGAGAGAATAAATGGAATTAAATGAGATATATTTGAAAAAACAAACTACATAACAAAGGAATAACACACATTAGATCATGATGGATTAAAGGAAGAAAGGAGTGGATGGATACCCGTTGGTAGAATCCCAAAAACCTAATGAGATTTCCACTAGATCACCTAATATTGAGATATTACTATTGGTTAGGGAGAAACCCCATGTTTCAAAACATTTATAAAAATTCTGAATAGTGTATTAAAATGACTTGTAACCCTTACACATCATGTAATCATTGGGTTTTATGTTTATCCAAAAAAACGTGTCACCTCAAACCATCTAAACCCCGATTTATTACACATAGTGAACAATAAATAAACATGTAGAGAATTGTACATAAATGAAATGTAACTATTAAAAATAATTTATTCACCCATCTTCTAGCTAATTGACAATTAAACCGCTCCTGACTCCATTAAGGCATCCTCTGGTCACCCCAGGCTTCCAAAAAGCTATTAATGTTGATTTCAGAATAATTCATTTAATTTTAATTCATATATTCATGAAAAAATATAATTCAAATAACATATAATTAAAAAATAATTTAAAATTATTAGTAAACATAAATTTCTTATTTAATAGTAATTAATTCATAAAATATTAGATTTTATTTTATTAAAATCATTTACATTAATTTTTGTATAGATAGTGCAAGCATCATATCGTTGGGGTGTTATAATATTCGATAAGTATACCGTCTATGAGTTTTTAATAGACTTATATAATAAAAATAAATTTAACATGTTAAAAAATATACATTTATATAAATTCATAACAAATTTGGATACAAATGTCAACATATAAAATAAATAAATTGTCAAATATTATAATTATGGAATTTTCTCTACTGAAAATTAAATAAATGTAAATATCAATAAAAAATAGAAAAAATTACATAATGTTGAATTTTTGATGTTATTTTTAAAATATATTCCATAAATTTTAATTAATTAATATTTTTTGTTGTTTTTGAAACCTTTTCACATGGTATAAACGATGTTTAAGCAATTTACCCTTTTAGGGGTGGAATGTTTTTACCCCAATTACTATTTATAATGAAAAATTGTAAAAGGGACATATTTTAAAAATTTATCCTATTGTCCCGAAATAATGTATTGACCTTCCATTATTCAAGCATTATTTGTTGCTTAAATAAATTTTAATACAAACTTTTATAACATAATGAAAAATAGTTTTTAGGAAAATGTGTTGTAGGCTTACAAATAAAATATATCATAATCATGAATTTTTTGGATTCAAATTGAATTAATTAGATTAAAGTTAATTAAATGGATGCTATTTTAAATTAATATGGGAAAAATATAATTCAAATATAAATATAATTTTTAAAATAGGAATATTTGAAAATATTTTAAAATTCTGTATTTTTCACTATTAAATGAAAACTCTGCCATTTTCTAAAAATCCAGAAATTTCTCCCCATTTAAATTATTATATAATGATTTTAATTTTGTAAGATTATATTTTAATAAAATTAATAAATTAATTATAATTCCTACACACCAAATATAATTTTTTTGAAGAAAATGTATTATTTAAAAATAATATAACTCCACTAAGAGAGAAAGTGTGCTTAATTTGTAAGAATTAATCAATTTTTTTACTAAATAGAACAATTATACAGTTATTTCATAAGAAGTTAAACAAATTCAACCCCTAAATTCAATGTCAATGTTATAAGTTTCACATTCATTTATAATGTTTTTTTAATATATCTTATTTTTCATAAATCTTACTTGACCATGTTAAGCATGAAATCGATATTATTAATATTTTGAACTAAATTGTTATTTTGTAATAGGTAAAAATTCCATAAATACATTCCATGTTATAGAAATCATCACATTTTCATCATAATTTTAGTAATAAAACTATCCCACAAACTGATCAATGAATAATTCATTATTAACTAATAAATTTCATATGATCAAATGAATATTTCATGTCATCCAATATAATTACAATATTATTTCTCATTCGAATATTCGCATATAGTGATAAATTATCTTTTTATTTATTATTGTTCAATAAATAACTATAGTATTAATATTAATATTCTCATCCCAATATCACATCCATGACATCATATGTTATCCACAACACCATCACAAGAATTCCATGTGATTGATGATTATTAAAATATCTTTTAGAAATATAAAACAATTAATGAAGATGTCCATATCAACATTCCCTAATTTCATCTAAATGAATACACATAAAATTTATTATGTAATTGCATATATAATTACCTATAATATTAATGTTTTATACTACCTTAGTGCATGGTACATTATCTTTCTCATAACAGTAAATTAATGTTAATAATTCAACAAATAAATTCAACATAAATCATCAATTTTATGTATATTTAATTTTATAAAATGTTTTAATTATTCTAAATAAGTCAATATAGAGAATAATGGTAGTTTTACCAACATGAATAGGTCCTATTGAAAGTTCCTCTTGAATCATCATCACTATAACTGTCATTAAATAATGTTAACACATAACAATGTCCAGAATATTATTGTTATAATGTTAATGAAATTAGAATCTCTAAATGATCCAATGGTAGATACATATGTGTTTTATGATCAAAATTAAAACAATAATACTATTAAAATATTTTATATCCGATGTTATTTTAAATTTCACGACATGGTTATTATAAATATAATAAAATGAAATTCCAAAATTACTGTAGTCTCTATGGAATACCCTAAAAGATAGACCTTTTTTTTAATTCATTATAAATGAAAAAAAAATTATTTTTCACAAATAATATATAATATTAATATGCACGCGTATAGAGATATTGAAAGACATACATATATATATATATACACACACAAACACAAACACACACACACACAAATATATTCATGTATCCTTATTTAAAAATTTGACCCTATCTTAAAAACACTCCACCCCATATAGATATCAGTTTTATCAAAACACCCACATATAATAATATATCATTTACTTTAATAATGAAATGAATATACATTAAATGTCTATCTCATTTTTAGGTATTTACATTATAATAATCTGTTTTTAATTATTTATTATTTTTAACTATTTTTTAAAAATGATAAATTTATAATATCCTATAAAATAAAATAAATTAACTAGTAATTTTTTTGTCAACTCCATCTTCAATTTATTCTTATATAAAAAAAACAAAATTTCAAATCTCCTTTAAAGGTAATCATGGTCAATGTTTCATTTTTCATGAACATTAACGTCAATTTTATAAATATTAATTTTTTTAATCACTATATACCATATATTGTTAAATTGGTTTCATCATTAAATTTACATTGATATATGGTAGGTTCACTAACATGAATATACTTCATGATTTTAATTACTCATATTTTTCATAAATTATTTTTATATATTATTTGGATTATTTTCAATACTAGGTGATGAGGAAGAGTATGATTCCAAGGCCTGGTGTTCCTATAATAAAGGTTTGAAATATATTTAATATATTAAATATCACGCATGCATGGTTTTCCAGAAAAATTCCACGAAAATCTAATTGTGTTTTCTGTATTAGAATTATGACAGCATAATTGAACTTCAAAGTTGAGGATTAACATGCGCACAACATACAATTACTTGATGTAAGTATTCTGTGGAAAACTCATTATAGACACTTAAATGAATAAAACAAATGAATGAAAAAATTACTTCATTTTCTTGATGCATAAATAGTTATTAATATAAATTGACTATTGTAGAAAAATCTCATGGTTAGATGCATAACCCTAGAGACAATACAGATATTTTAAACGAACGTTCATAGAATTCTCTCCAGAGAATGATGAGTAAATTGATCAGTAATCGTCGCACTATTGATTCAAGCGAGGTCAATAACAAACATGATATAACTTCATTATTCAGCAATGATTTATTCAAATTATGTTAGGAGACATGATTTAAATTTTTTTGTTCAAAATTAATTATTTATACAGGGAACATGAATAAATTGTTGAACGTATTGATTCATGGATACTGTGTATTGTGGGATACTAAAATATTTGGGATATTTCAAATGGGGAAATTATGTTTGTGATTATGAACTTTTTATTCTCTATTCTAATGGAAGTATATTGAGATCGACATGAACATCGTTCAAGGTCCATTATTCTTGAATTTTTTTTGATTTTCTCTCCCTATTCATCATTCCTTGTGGGCATTAGTTTCATGGCCCATGAATCAATGAATCTTGATCAATCATTAGATGCACAACCATTTCATGGCAGAATGATCCAAAAATGTAGAACTGGGATCGAGATTACATGTTAGAGGCGAGATAATAGATTTTTAGTGATCCTGATGACAGTGGAGAGATGATTTTTTTTCATCTGTGTTCTTTGGCCCATCATGATTAATGAAAATTTATTACATTTTTTGATAATATATGGTAACATAAATCATTGTTCCAGAATGTAATGTCTTATAATAATATCATAGTTTGGTGTCCAATCAAGAATCATTTTGAATCATAGGATGGGGTAATGGAGAAGTTTCATTAACAAGAATATGGTATTTTCGAAAATTCCATTGAACATAGTGTGTCAATTGGATCAAAACACCGCATGGGCCCCCATTATAAAATTCTAGGGTTTCAAAAGAAGTTAAATATGGCATGGGATGTGACCCCTATCATGTGACTTGTGGTCCCAGGATGAAATCTGCCTATACTTTTGACAGTACATGGACACGGGGTGGAGTACACAGGTTGCCTATAAGGTGTGTACTCCCCCAAACAACATGAACTACAACGAGTAAAAAGTATAAGCCATGAACTAGTACATTGTTATATGTACATTGGATGAATCTATGAATTGATACATAGATAGACTAAATAAGAAACCTACACATATTGTATTACTACAGAAAATTGTTTTGAATGACACATTCCCTTTATATGGGTAGAACTCGCGGTCAAGGGACATGATGTGTAACCCACAAAAATTCAGTTACTCTCTTATAAAAGGTCTATATCTATAATCTCCCATATCATATACAATATTAATTAGTTTTTTTCCCTTATCATTTCTTTAATGTTTTGTATGAGTCATTTAGTACTCCTAGGAATACAATCCCTTGAGTAGGAATTCCAAGATAGTGTTGTTGGAATCCCCCTAAGATGGTTGGAATGAGGACCCCTATTCAGGATCATGTTCGATGAAGTGTTTTGCATATTAACATTACCAATCTTACCATGTGTTGATCCCCTACTTAGCTTGTTAATCTAGATTGATTTGTTGGTATCACCCAATGGAATTAGTTTTGATCCGTATATGTGTACTGTATTCTAATCAAATATATTAGTGTATTATTCTCATGATGTGACCCGAAAAGCATTACCCCTCATAAGAACATCATAAATGCTATCATACCTAAGAGTATGTTATACCAGATGAGTTCTTCGTGGAATTTTCAAGGATGAATCCCTGGTTAGTATATCTGGGTTGTAGTTTTCCTCTAGACTGTGTGTCTTTGTTGAGTATACATGGATATTCATGGTATATGTGTTATAGACATATACCTATGTAGAGATGAATTTATTATTCTTTTTTGTGTTCTATTTGGTTTTTGGGGTGTCCTACTATGTATTTTAATAGTCACCAATATACGGGATTTTCTCATACATGTTATGTCTTCTATAGATGATAAACCATTTGAAGTAGTCCATTAAGGACCTGGACCAGCTCGTGGCTAGTAAGACCTAACAGACTAAGTTGTTTTTCTATGGATTTTTGATAGTTTTCTTAATTCTTTTTCGTTTAGGTTTGACTTCTCTTCTAGACTCTTAATGGGATGTAGATTTATTCATGCATTGGATATTTAGATTTTTTTATATTTCATCATTTTGTGGGATTGGAGATGTGTTTGGGTGTACATGTACATAGGTAATTCAAATCATGATAGTGACATGCCTACTTAGTTCTAGTCAACATACCCTCCACTATTGGAGCTAGGCCAGGGGAGTTACGGGATGGGACTCACTGGGAAGGGTCTTGACAAAGTGGTATGGGAGAATCCAGTTATAATTTTGGAATAGGAGTGAATGAGATTGGTTTGTGGAAACTTTTTTTTGTTTTTTGAGGTTTGATTTTTGGCCAGGGACTCCAGTGTTAGAGAATTGGTTGAAGTATCAACACACCACGACTCTTTTAACCTATTTTTTTGACATAGTACATGCGAAAATAGATTGTCAGTAAAAAAGGGTACATGCAGCTTATATGAATGTGTTTAACATTTAATTCCCTTTTTATGCCACCACTCCAGATATACTAATTTACATTTGAACATCTCATTTACTATCAATATGGCTCTATAATGTATACCATTCTAGATTAAGAAAAACAATCATGAGTTTGATCACTTTAGGGAAGAGTATTCTATTAAGAGACTAGTTCCAATGATGTTACCTCTAGTTGGTAAAACAGTCATACAACCAGCAGTAGAGAAGAATGTGGGACCCATAGTACAAACAGATTAGGAGAGAAGCCTGGTCATGTATTATGAGTTCCGGGGATAGAGACCCATTAGGTTTTCATGTGACTCTGACTCCCAAGTAGCTATAGACTGTCTTTAGGTGGTGACCTGAGTATTCCCTCTAGTCATTATAGTAGCAGATCAGACGGGGGACCTGGTAGCGAGGCTTCTTCTTTTAAAAGAATAGTAATGGGGTTTTTTAGTTACCCTATCATTTGGTGAGGAAACACTTTCATGAATATATTTTGAGTGTCACTTCAAAGATGATTTCGCACTAGTTATGCTAATGTTTGTGCATATCTGAGTGATTTTTATCTCTAGAAAGGATGGCTGACATTGTCTGACAATTCATCAAGGTGTATTGACCTTACTACGTACTTGATATAAAATTTCTAATATCAGTTTTTAAGGTATTTAACCTTTTATTTAGGTCTTTGTAGAGAAAATAGAGCCATTAATATTCCTCTATGAGTTCCTCACTATGTTGGGGAGATGGGGAAATATTTGGTTGTTGAGAGTTTATTGGATGGGTAGTCACAACCAAGAGTTCTCGGCAATGGGAAAGCATGAGTAGATACTACAGTAGTAAGGATCAGATGTTAGACGTAGAGACTTAGGCACGGGATACATTTCAAGACGAGGTCTCAGGATGTAGGATTTATAGTACCAGACTAATAGGGTTAGTCCATTCATCCCAGAGATAGGCTATTTTACATATGTGATGGTAGTGGAAATATCGATTGATATTGTATAACCCTCTGTACAGCTGACATAGAAACCATAGATGGGTTTCTGAGGTAGAGACAGCTATAGAAGTAGTCAGGTCCCTTGAATATTGGACTCCACAGACGTTTTGGGGCAAGATAATAAGGTGGTCGATGTTACAACATGTTACCACCACCACCCCCATGTTGTCCAGATGAGGCTAAGGGATCATTAGGATAAGGTTGGGGATAGTCGCAAGTATAAATGTCATAAAACAAGGGGATCCATGAATGATTCAGGTTATGTTATATTTTTTTCTAATTTATTTTTTATAATAATAGACAAATTTTCATTGTCATTCCATTCTCTCCACATATAATGTTCAATACATAGTCATTTTGGATGATCATTAAAATCGACACTTATTCCTGGAGACACATACTAGAGAAGACTCTATTACAACACAATTATGCAGACAGTTTGACCTGCCTCTTGGATGTGAGAATTTCGGTTTTCATCACTTGGTTGTAACGTCAAGGATATTTGACATATTTCGTTGTATGGATTGGTTATATTTAATTCATGCACATGTAGACAGTTTTTGGTGAAGGGTGTGGTGTTTCTACCATTTTTTAACAAGGTTCTCATTTTTTTGGTCAAATGGGAACCTATGAAGCACATGATTGACTCGTTCATAAGAGGGTACAACAAGTTACACATCAGTTGGCTAGCCTAACCCTTGAAACAGTGGATATTATGATATTCCATTTTTCTACGATGGTGGTGGAGTATAAGCATGTCTTCCTCAAATATTTTCATGGGGTACCACCCCATTGTGAGATTAACTATTACATTATTCTACACACCGATAATGAATTGATATATTCTCCATAATATCAAATGGCTCCCATAAAGTAGCATGAAAAAAGGGTGTAGGTAGAGTACTAGAAGATGAAATGGTTTTTATAACCCACAGTTTCATCCGGGGCATCCCTAGTAATGGTTTCTAAGATGGAAGACATGATCATGAGGTTGTGTGTAAAATACTGATGATTGAATTTGGTGACTGTGAAAAAATTTTCCACTAATGAGGATTGATAACCTAATTGATCAGTTGATAGGGGATAGATAGTTCTCAGTGATTGACCTCAAATTAGGCTATCACCAGAAGTAAGTATGGGATGAGGAAATATCAAAGAAGGAATTCAGATATCTCTATGGTCACTATGATTACATGGTTATTCCCTTTTGCAAGAAAAATTTACCAATAGTGTTCGTGGGACTCATTAACTAGCTATTTAAAAAATTCATAAACCAATTCATAGTAGAATTCATCAATGATATCCTTCAGTACTGAGTATCGAAGGAGGATCATGTGAGACACTTAATAATAGATATAAAGGTACTTTTCAAGAACCATATTTACATAATTCTTTCAAAATGTAAGTTCTAGAATCAATCGGTCCACTTCAAAGGTCATGTTATCTTAGTTTATGGAGTGTTAGTGGACTGGGAGAAGGTGGAGGTAGTGTAACATTGGGATCCACCTAAGAGCGTGATAGAGGTATAGAGCCCCCTAGGGTTTTAAAGCTATTACTGAAGCATCATAAATGATTTCATTTGGATACCAACACCAATGATATCTTTGAGTAATTGGTGGGAGTCATTATTGTGGATATATAAATTCTATAAGATTTATTTTAGTTGAGGTGGAGTTTGACAAGCGCTTCAATATTGAGTTTGCAAGAGGTGGGATTCCAGTACGGAGTTTTCTATGATGCTTTAGAAACTAGGATTGGTTGTTTAATTATGAAGAGGCATGTAGTTATTTCATATGGTTCATTCTATTTCTGGAAACATGTGTAGAACTATGTGACCAATGATATTGAGTTATTTGTGGTAGGGTTCTCTTTGAATATGTGGTGACACAAACCGATAGAATGGAATTTTATCATCAACTCTGATCACTAGAGTCTCAAGTATATCTTCTCATAGAAATATCTTAACCTGAGGTAGAGGTAATTGATAGAGTTCATCCATGATTTTGAAATTGATATTTTCTATACTCTTGGGAAGGGGAATCTAGTAGCATATTCTCTCTGCACGAGATCTAGTATACAGTTACTGAATGAGGAGTTAGAGTAGTTATCCTCATTGAAGATATTTTTTTTGGATGGAAATGGTGTATCTTATATCCAATGGATGGCTATCACCACTCCTTTCTTTTAGTTAATCAGATATGCACAAATTTGGGATAAAAACAATGAAACCCCAAATGCTCATATATCCACAAGGAATGCTCCAGAAGGATATTCATGTGGTGAGGAGGACGTCATTCTATTCATTGGATGCATGATGGTACCATTGGAGTTTGTAGAGGAGATTCTAATAGAGTTTCATACATCTCTATTGGTAGTACATACAGGTGTTCCAAAGATGTACCTAGACAACTAATGTTAGTTTTTGTGGCCAGGGCTATATAAGGGAATTCCCGAGTTTGTCACTCGATCCCCTACTTATCAATAAGTTATGTTTAAGCACCATGTTCTAGTGGTTTTATCTAAACCCCTTGATGATCCATAATGGGAGTAGGATGGGAAATCTATCATGTTTTTGATGGTCTTACCGTGTATGTCTAGGGGACACGATTACATCTTGGTGATTGTGTGCTGACTCTCAAATTCGTACCCCTCCCTAACTATATGAAAGAAGAGGTTAGTTGAGTGATTAGGAACCATAAATGTTCAGAGAATAGACTAACTCCATGGTGTCCCATGGATTATATATTTCTGATCATGATGCTCTCATTACATTTAGATTATGGAATGAACTACATGAGGTGTTAGGGAACCTGTTATGCTTGACCACAATATTTCACCCACAAACTGGCATCGAAGCTGAGTGGACTATTCAGGTTTTAGAGGACATACTATGAGTTTTCATGGTGGAATTTGGCCATAGTTGGTAGGATCACTCACCACTAAGGAATATTTCATATAATAAGGGAAAACATTCCACAATCTGTAATGCACAATTCACATCATTTTAGAGAAAACCCTGCAGGTCACAACATTATTGTATTGACGTAGGAGAATCGGCATTTATGGGACCATGGGTGGTGATAGCCACAATAGAAATGGTTTAGATCATCAAATATTGGATGAAGATTTACTAGATCCATCTAGAGTTTTATGATGACAAGTGATGGAGGATTTTGGTGTATCAAAAAGGAGGCCATGAGTTCTTAAGAGTTTCACATCGATGTGGATTTTAGAGATGTGGTAGAGAGGAAATTAATCTCTATAATTTATTAACCCCTTATCGAAATAATGTATTATCGTAAATGTGGAATATCTCTTACCTCTACTTTCATATCTAGACTAGGTACAAGACATCTACCACATGTCACATTTGAGGAAGTATGTTCAAGACCCATTACACATTATCCACTAGGGAGAGATGGAAATCGAGGATGGAAAGAACATTGATGAGTAACATGTAGGGAGAGATGATAAGAATGGGAGGATCCTTTGTGGGAATAAATATACATTGTACGTGTCTGCTGGTAGCATGGGAATCTCTAAGATAGCACATGGGAACAGGAAGATAAGATTCGTTCTCAGTACCATCACCTTTTTAATAGCCAATGATTTGGATATCTTGGATGTAAAGACACATGTTGGGGATAAAATAATGAATCTAATTTTACATTAATTATATTCAAATATTATATATATAATCTTCATGACCAGGAGTTGAAATGAAATTCAATTACATGCCCAGTTCCCTTATATTTTTCATTCAATCCTAGTTGAACGTAGAATGTGAGGTTTACCCAAGGTGAAACATTAAATTAGTTTTCATAGATAATTTGAGAAAAATTCATCGCAGGAACAAAAGTGAATAAAATTTAAAAAATAATTCTATTTATTTTGTTGATGTGGTGATATTTATGTTTATAATTAATCTTATATGAAAAAATATTAGGGTTAAGTGTATAATTCTAGATTCACTAGGGATCCGTTGAGAGGACAATGGAAGAAATATATCTTGCAGAATAGATGAGATCATGGATCAGTGATCCAAGTACCTCGGATCCAAAGGATATGGCCAATGAACACAGCATAGATTTGTTCTTCACCGGTGATCTATCCAAATTGAGATAGGGAAAGAAAATTAAATTTTCTATTCAATATTTTTTATTTTTATGATGAATGTGAATCAATCGAAGAACTAATTGATTCATGGAACATGCATATTGTAGGATGTGACTATATTTACTCAGTTTTTGATTGTGTAAATAGCATTGTGATTATTGAATTATTCAATCCTAATTATACTGAAAATGGATTTAGAGTGACAAAAAAAATCGACCAAGGTCCATTCTTGTTGATGGATTTATGATTTTCTATCCCTCTTTCATCATTCATCATGTGAATTCTTCACTTTGACCTTACCTTAGAAAATATCAATCAATATATTTTTGTGAAACCATATATTTGTGCATAGATTAAAATTTTTAGATTTCGTATCTGCACGACATGATGAAGGTGCGATGGTAGATACAACCAAATTCCAAAAATAGTGGATACATGAATTTTTTTTCTTTACCATTCAATAGAATATGATAAAGAATAAAGATTAAATCACTATTATAAAAAGATCTAAAAATGTAATGCATTGTTCGATGATGTGAATTCATTGATGAGGATCGATCTATGTTTTTTTGGTAAGGCGCAGCCAGAATCAGAAGCCAAAATGATGGAGGAGACACCTGAAATAGGATCTGGAATTATGGAATATTCCATAAAACATGGCATGTAAACCAGGTCTACATGCCATATGGGCCCCCATTGGATGTATCTAGGGTTTCAAAATAATTTAAACTTCATAAGTCAAGTGTCCACTTTCACATGGCATGTGGTCCCCCATGGCTGAACTCAACATGTACTTTTGACAGTACCTTGCCCAAGGATGGAGTGCAAGGGTTGCCTATATGGTGTGTACACACCCACATGACACGACCTAGACCATGTACATCATTTAATCCATGAAATGGTAAAATAGATGACATACACGATATTTATAAATGTACTGATAAATAGGTAGACTACATAGGATTCCTATACACAATGTAGTACTACATGGACGTGAAATTAATGACACTGGGAATTTGCACGATAGGAACTCAGTGTCAAGGGAAACAGTGTGTAACCCCTCCAAAGGTTGTGTAATATATACTAAATTTCTTATTAATCTTTTCCTTCATTTCATTGATATGAATTATTAGAGTTCATTCAAAAAATAATTTCCATTGTGGTTGGAACAAATAGTGTCCTACTCTTTGGACTACGACCCCTTCTGTAGGAATTCATGGATAGAGTTGTTGGAATCCCACCGAGAGGTTTGGAGTTCTATCCTCTATTTATCATTATTTTAGAAGTAGAGTTTTGGGTATCGAGATGACAAATATTACTGGGTCCCAATCCTCTACATATTAGGTTAATCTATACTGAGTTATTTTTTTCACTTTATGGACCATACTGTGATCCTCATCTATGTATCATATTCTATTCAAATAAGTCATCATATATTTATTATGAGAAGACCTGATGAGAAGTACCTCTCGAATGGACATCATTAGTGCTATCAAACTCTGGAGAGAATTCTATAGATTGAGTTCTTTGTTGAGTCTTTGGGCTAAAATCTTGTGTATGAATAATATGTCTGTGGATTACCTATAGACTATGTGTCTTTATTTTGTATATGTAGTAACTCTTTTCATATGTTTTGTTTAATAATACCTATATAATTCTAACTATATTTTCTTTTTTTGTTATAGATTGTGGTTTGTTGGGTGTCCTACTGAATATTTTTATACTCACTCCTACATGGGATTTTCCCGCATATATCGTGTCTTATAAAAATGATTGAACTTTTGACAAAGCCTGAGGAGGACAAGGACAAGGTGGTTTTATGTGATACTAGATAGATCGAAGTTTTTTCCTATAGATTTTAGACACCAGTCCCAGTATCATTGGTTAAATGTTGGACTTGTGTTAAATTCCCATTGTGGGGGTCTTGTTTTTGGACCGGTTCACTTTTCATTACTTTCTTATGTACATTGGTTTTGGGATTCATATTCATGCATCCATTGGTTCTTTATTTCTTTTTACAATTTATCATTTTGAGTCCTTGGAGGTCTGTATGAGTGTACATGTACTATGTAAATGCCTTCCATGTTAGTGATATGCCAACTCGGTGCTAGTACCCATCCCCTGGAATTTTTGAGAATGGCGTGGGGAGTTGTGGTACAACCACCACTTGCATGGGTCTTTATAAAGATGATCCCAGATTTTATAAAAACATGAATAAATCATCTTTTTCTTATATATATATATATTAATATATTGGATTCATGTTCAAAATCCAAATTCAAAAATTTTTCTGGTTTCACTATATGATTACATAAATATAAAACAAATTATGTAATATAAATTTTAAAACAATCAAATTTAATAGTGATGTTTTAGATCATCATAGTTAGGAATAATATCCACCTAAAAATGAAAAATATAATTTTTAAATTTTTAAATCACTCAATTATACTCATTGAGATGATAGTTTTATTGACATAATAGATATAATGTATTCAATAATCGAGATGTTTTAGTCTTTCTGATAAAAAATCAAAGGAAAATTATCTCTAAAAATTACATAAAATAGAAATGGAAAAAATGTAGTCATTATTTTTATAAACATATAGAGATAGTGATTGTAGTTGAATGAGTCATCCTTCATGAATTTCAAATTTTATCCTTCAAATTAATGATTTTTTAAAATCATGGATCACCTCTAAAAAGATGCACATAATCCATTACTAATATTTATATATAAAAAATCATATTATAACCATAATTCTATAATTATTAATATATATATGCTGAATTTCATATCTCAATGCATAGAAAAAACGAAATTCTTATTATAATGTCATATAAAAAACTCATATGAATATAATATCAATAAAAAAATAATTTTATTATTAAATTTCAAAACCCAAGAAGAAATAAACTCATTTATTAATTAAAATTTTCATTATAGAATATATTTCCTATGTATTTTTTCATGAAATCCCATAATTTTTTTTATAATGCAATTCATGAATATTTTAATTACCATAGAAATATTAATTTTATTATTTTAAAAATAGAAATAATATTCAATATGTTCATGATGATAGAAAAAATATTATAATGTCTTCATAATAAAAATATTCAGTTTTTTTGAAAATTGATTAAGTCTATTTTTCATTTGAGGACACCATTAAATAGGAAATTACTTTTTTAAAATTTTCATTCAAAAATAAACACTTTCAATCAAAACATCACACTGTATATTTGTTAAATAAAATTTAACATAGTTCATCATATTGGAAAATTAATTTATTTAAATGATTCAGATTTTATAGTTGTATAGATTGACTGAATGGTGTTTAATGATTTATTATATTGATTATTATATATATTTTTGTATTGAAATATATCAATTTCAATATATTCTTCAACATGTAAATATAAAATAAATAAGAGATACTTTCTTATCACATTGTTTTGGTGGGTAAAATGTTATTAGGGAAATAGAATTATGTTTTTATACTCACCTCCTACATGTAAATCATTGTTCACAAGAATAAGGTTTTTATTTAGATTTAATGTTTTTCATTAGGTCTATTTATATACTATATAGAGTAGGGATGGTTATCGTGATGTGATTGTAGAGTATTATTCAATAATTCTGTTTCAAATTTTTGGAAGACGATATATATTGTACTATATATAATATAATATAATATATATATATATATATGAAATATATGTTATTTTTATGTAAAATAATTTTTTAATGAAACTTTTAGGTTAATTGGAATAATAAACCATTCCTGGTCAATGATATTAGTGTTATTATGATTATTACATATCCACTAACTAATAATGAATGACATCAATGACCGAGTGGACATCTTATTTAGTGTAGGTTGGGTTTCAAGGATTTTAATAATGTTTTTTAAATCAGGTTTCATCATATTTTTATTATCTATAGAGGAATATATGAAAAATCTTATTAAACTACCTAAAAATTATTTCTTATAGACATAATTCAATACAATACCCAAATAGATTGAAATAAAAAAATAAACATCATTACTGAAAACAATTTTATAAACTATATAAAATTGGATCCACAAAATTTCTTTGAAAATTCTAGTTTTTTAATTTCATGAATAATTTGACGTGTTTTTATCTCAAAATAACCTTAAAGCTCATATTTTAGTCAAAATATGGTGTAATAATTTAAAGTCCATATTCATGGAATAAAAATATTCAAATTTATACACATTTTATAAAACCTCTATCATTTATAAATTATATATACAACATTCACATATCAACTAATAATGGTTGACGATAACTAGCTGGGATAATTGATAAATCATCCAACAAGAGATTCACTTACCTATTTTTCTTCCTGATGTATTTAGGAATTATATTTTCACTCTATATAGATTTTTCTGCATTTTTATAGAAACATTTTATAACCTAGTGACACTATGCAAATACAAAATGTATATTTACAAACTCATGAAATAATGATATATTTGATACTAATTTCTTACGACTAAACCTAATTACCAAAATCTTGTGATTGTATCCAAGTTTCCAAAATTCCCAAACTGTTTTCCATGAAAGACGTATATAGGAAACTAGTGTCATGAGAAAAATATATTTAATGAAACATTATTGTCTCATGAAAATAAAAATCAACTAAATATATTGTAAAAAATATGAAATTTTTTTACAAGTTCAATTTAGTAAATAACTGATACATGGGAATAAAAAAAATTAATAACTGATCTAAATGAAATATTAAATCAAATAATAATATAAAAATGGAATACTAAAATCATTTATAATATAATTCATAATATGTACATTAATATATATATTATTCCTGAAAATAAATAACTACGTTTTTTGTAGCATAAATTAAGCATAACGAAGAATATTTTTACATAAATAATTGTGTACATGAAATGGGTGGAGAAAATAAAAGAGACATGCCCAAAAATGCCTATTTACTATATAAAATAACAAATAAATTTTTTGAAAAGGAAAAAAATTATAAACCATTATTTTGTAAGTTTTAGAATTACTAAAAATCCTAACATGAACCAATTTTAATAAAAAAAAATTCTAATTTCTTATATTGAAATATTATTTTTGCAAAAAAAATATTAATCATATGCATTCACATAATTTTTAAAATCTATGATTTCTATTAAGAGATCATTTTATTGTAAAAAATGTTTTTCAACAATCCCATATGGATCAATGGAAACATCCGAAGGAAAAACTATATATAAAATCAAAAAACCAAAGTATTAAAAATAAAAAACAAAAAAACAAAAATGGTGTATAGTTTTCTAATGAGAAAAGTAAAAACAACAATAAAGAGTGACTAAATCCATGATAAAATGGATAATAACATACATAATTAATAATACGTTCAATTTCAATTTACTTTAGGATGGACTCATTCATGATCATATATAAACTAACTCATTTAGAAAATTTCAAATCATTACTCTATTAGAATTTTTAATCTTTATAAATCATTAAATTAATGTATCATATCTTATTTTAATTTTTAATATAATCTAAAAATACCAAAAAGGAAAATAAAATGAAGTATTTGATAATAATGAATCCAAAATTCTTCTATAATAAATTTTAAATCCTGTGTAATAAATAAATTTATAGAATAATCATTTTATGTAATTCTAAATTTAATATTAATTAAAAAACCATATAATATTCAAGTAAATAATTCGAGTATTACCTATTATCATAATCAATAAAAAAAATATTTAATAAAAAAAATTCATTAAAACATATTGTATATAAAAAATTAATCAGTTTGAAAATTTTATTTTTGGAAATTATGGTTAATAAAAATAATTAATATTTCTTCATATATAATATTAATGTAAAAAATAATTTCATTAAATAAATTGAAAATTATTTCTGTATATATATTTAATATAGGAACAAAGAAAAGTGATCAACTATAACAGAGTTTCATAGAGCTTCTTAAAATTAAATAATCATTAATTTATTCATAGAATATATTTTACATGATCAATATATCTCCCAATTGAAACAGAATACATATTTAACTAGTATGAAGTGTAAAAAAATTCTTCACAAGAGATAATGATATATCATGTAATGTACTAAATAAAAATTTCATCACCATAGGTTTTGTGCATATTCATCAAACATATAAGATAAATCCTAAAATAATTAAGAAGAATAATTAAAACCTCCTTAATAGGTGAAGTAAATTGGTAAATGGAAGTTAAAGGTACTTCTGGGTGTAATAGAAGAAAATAGAAATTTTTAAAATTAAATCATTCCAAATAACTAATCAATGATTATAAATTCAAAACTACTAAGAAATGGGATGGACTATTTGTATTTACATCATCAAATGATTTCAAAAAGTAAACTGTATATGCTTAAAACATATAGAATGTATTTTCAGTATTAAAAGTTCTATAATAGTTTAATGGAAATTATTTTTAATAATTATTGATTCAGTATTCCTTAAAATTTAAATTCTTCTCCTCTGAAAAGACACCTATATGAAAATATCAAATAGATAAACCATTTACAACGTTTTATTATCATAATCACTCTTAAAGGGGAATTTCAACTTCATTTTGAGTCCCATAAATAAATATAAATGTATTATGAAAATTTTGATTTAATTAGGGCCACATTTGAATTTTCATGACCATATATTAATATTCATTGTTGTGATCACCATTTACATTAACATAGGTTTCATATAATTAAAATCATATTAGTTTTCAGGATGTGTGGATTAAGATACACCCTTGATCCCATTTAAAAATTATTTTGGGTTTGATTGAATACATAAATATTTTTTAGATTATCAGATACCCAGAAATTATAACGAATTACAAATTAGAATTTTAAAACATAATTATGGTTTATAATTTTTATTATTAGTCATATCATGAAATTTTTTCAACCTTAATTAGTATATTAATTAATAATAATTTTATTTCTTGAAGAACAACTAGGAATAAATATTATCATAAAATGTTCATGAAAAATACATATTATTTTCATATAGGGTTGATGTGAACTACTGTCACATGGAGTTGTGTAATTAAACCATTTCAGGACAATCAAATTATATTAAGGTTAAGTTTCACACATTATCAAAAAGAGATAAAATAAATTCTCATCACATTTGAGAATGAATTATAAAATATATATGAAAAAATAATAACGTACCCTGATGTTAATATAGATATAAACATTTATGAATAATAAAGTAGCTAATAAATCAAAGTATGGTTTATGGTATAACAACCTCATTCATATTTATTTAATATAATTAAATATATAACACATATACACTATAAGTGATTATCAACAGAAAAAATTATATGATATAAATTCTTTTAACTAATAAATATGATATTATTGTATATAATGTAGAAAACCTAAATTAAAAAATGAAAAACATTTCATTATTCATTTTTTGTATGTTCATAAATTTATATATGAAATATCTTTGTATATAATAATTATGTGATATGAAAAAAGAAATATAGATTTATATTTCATTTAAAAAATTCAAATTGAGGTTAAGTATAACATATTATGAAATGGTTTTTAGTTTTCTATTAAGGTTTAAAAGTTATATATACTAAACAAATATAATTGAAATTTCAATAGTTGGTTTCATTAAAAAAAATTAATGAGGTTAGGTATATAAATAAAGAAGGTAGACCATTCATTTAAAAATGATTTAGTAAGAGCTTATTTTTTTTAATATTGTATATAGATTATATAACTCCAATTATAGAGAATAATTATGTATTTTAATATATTAAAAAAAAATTTTAAAAATATTATTACCTACAAAATACTCATATGTGACCACAAAATTTTGTTAATTTAATAGATATATTTATAAATTAATATTATTATTCATATTAAGTAAAAAATATATATTATTAAGATTATAATGTAGTTTATCATGAACGATTTTTGTAATAACCTTAGAATTTGAGAATATATTTAATTTAAAATAAATTTTATTAAATTTTATGCTATATAATTTAAATAAACTATGATATGGTTTTATATAAATTATTTTTATACACCTAAATGATTTACATTAATAAAAATATGATTTTATTATAAGTATAGAATTATAAAATATAATACTTTCGTATTAGTTTTCACATAATAGTATTTTATGCTATTTGTGATGAAAAATAATATAATTTTAAAAAATGTAAAAATTAAACATGCTATAATATATTCTCAATCAAAATTAAATACCATATGATTTATTATTTTAATATTCACTATTGAACTTGTTTCAAATTGTAAATGTCATTTTGATAAAAATTAAAGTGATTATTAATTTATTTAAAAGTTTATTATTTTGATATATAAATTTTATAGATTTGAAATTATAATGATTATAACATTATATTTTTAATAACATAATTTTAATGTATGTAATTTTTTATCCCAGCTAAAATAAATTACATTATCAATAGTAAAATATTGATAATAATATTATAATATGTAATATACAAGTATTAATATAAAATACAATTGGTATTAATATATTTTAGAATCATTAAATATAAAATCAATGTAATACCATAATATATCTTTTAATGATTATGGTAGATGGTTTTAGGGAAGAACATATATCTATAAAACATTCATATATTTTTTATTTTAATTATCTTATAAAATTTGAAACATAGTTATATTAATTTTCCAAACCCATAAATAGAAAAGGACCACCTCCATCGCACTTGTGATACCCTATGTGTCAGTTTTGTATAGGAATTGGTCATCCTAAATATAAATAGGTGGAATGTGTATGGGTTTTTGAATGAAATGATATCATAAATACTTTATGTGGTCTTAATAATACACCTATAGTGTGATCTGATGGGTGCATAGCACCCGCAGGTATGTAGGTGGGCTAGTGCGTAGAGTCATGGCCCATGAGGCAGGTGAGTGTGACTGTGTTTCAGATTTGACCCCCGTACAACTATCAAGATTAGGTTGGAATGAATTAAATTATTATGCATTAGTACGATGATATATAATTTGATGATGGGTTGACAACATGGGTTATTGTAGCTACAACTTAAAAGGATGATTCATATCATGGTCATTCAATTAAAACCATATCAAATGTAATTTCATTTCGTAGGTTGTCTCTTATCTGTATCCTAGCAACTAATGATCAATGCCACCATCTCTATTTAAATAAAATAATGACATCACTAGTATCATTTAAATAAAAAATTTCACCATGTTTCCCTACCTTCATGGTAATTTTCTTTTGGTGATAGTTATGTGACTCATAATCTACAAAAATTAATAGACATTAGAAGTCCTTTTAGAAAAAACCATCAAAATTGGGGAAGCATTTTTTACGAATAATCCCTCAAAAATAAACATGAAGAGTCCAGATGAGTTATTTGGAATGATATTAATGTAATAGTCATCAATGGATTGGTTTAGATTCCCCAATTATTGTCACATCCTTATTGGGATACCATAGTCATAGGATAATATATAAATGTATATAAAACCATAGTAGTAAATGTAATTTCCATATAATATATCCTATTTATTCATAAGATAGGATCCCAAAATCCACCAAACATTATTCCTCTTATCATTCTTGTCATCATTGAAAAATAGGTAACATATTATTTTATTTAATGAATTATTTTAGAAAAAATTTATAGAATTATATATATATATATGGATATTTTCTAATTAAATGTTTGAATAAAACTACCCAATTCCTCTCATTCTACCTTGATCCATACAATTCATTCTATGAATCGACACTGGAATAGATTAATGTTCAATAATGATTTAGCTTTTATTTTAGGTATGGAAATATATTTTAAAAAACATTAATTTTCTTGAAAATTATTACCTTTATTTTTTATATGTTTTTATATGTGGATACAATATTTTCAAATTTATATTTTATTTAAATTTTGTTTTTCAAATTCTATGAATTTAATTTTCAGAATCCTTTTTATGTAAGGGAATTAGTTTTATATCAATATATTTTATATATCAAAAAAAATTATATGTAAATGGACTAATATTTAAAAAACCTATTTAATAGGTGAATAATTAATTTTATAAATAATATTATAGGATTTTTGGGAATAAAAATTTAAAAAATATTTTTAATTTTAATTTTACTTTATCAAATATATGAATTTATTTTTAAAAACACTATTAATATAAAAAAATTATTAAATTTAAAACCCCATTTTTTAATTATTATAAAACCTTTATATAAATGGAATATTATTATAAAAATTCATTGATATAATTATTTTCATTCTATGATTTATGTAAATGTTAAAATATATTTTATTAGTTTTTAACATTTTTTATTTTATGAAAATTATTTTAAAAAAATTTATACAATTCCTTATAGAAATATGTTATAAGTATTTAAGATTAAATGTAATTTTAAATTTCCATTAAAAAAATACGTTCACAAAATAAGATTTTTATCTTAATTTAGTTGTCAATTTGAAAGGATAAATTTTATTATTTAATGTTTTTTTTATTTTTGAAATATTACATATATGTTACAAGTGGATTTTAATGTTCAACATTTTAAGTACTGAAATTTAATATATTTAAATAAATTCAAATATTGAATATTAATATTGAAATTTTATAAAATACTTATACAAATCCAATTCATGTTTATAAAATCATTGGCTCTAGTTTAATTTTATAAATAAGTCTGTTAAAATAGCGTCTTTTGAGGGTGTGTATTTTTTAGGAAAATTATCATCCATTGTTTTATTAATTCTTAATTTGTATTATTATACATTTTAACCGTGAAATAATAATTTCTCATAACCATTATGGTATGTTAATGAAATAATATTTTTTAAATGATTTTATTATAAATTTTTTTATTCATAGATATAATCTCTATAGTTTTGGAAAGTATTTTTTTAGTAAAATTATATTAATAAATTCAAACAATGTCAAAATAATATTCAAATTTTTACCACATGGGTATCAATGGTGATGATGAGGTTTGGGGAGTGAACTCATGGATAAAAGTTGTCATTTTACATAAGTTATACTACTTGTGGCCTCATGGATTTCAATCAGTATTCTAAGGATCATTATAATCTATAAGAGAATTTTTTATTCTTAAAGTAATTATTTTATTTGTTTTAAATGAAAATATGAGAAAATATTTACAATTTTGATATATTTTGAAAAGAAATTATATTTTAAAAGTGATATGTTTTTTTAATGGTTTTAAAAATTATTGAAAAAGGTTATATATTTTTAAAACCCTAGATTTCTATTTTGGAATAGTATTAATCCAATGATTTATTTAATATAAACAATTTTTTTTCAAATTTTTCTTGAATTGTATTTATTAAATTATATTATTCATAATTATAAAACCACTTACTATGAAATTTTATCCTCAACATGAATTTTAAATTTATTTCCACATGCACAATACAAGTTTCAATTCAATTTGGTTTCACTTAGGAAGTTAGATCAAGTAAAGATGAATAATTTGTTAGAAAATTTTGGTTTTAAAATGTAAATATAATTTATGAAATTTTTTCCAAATCCTTCAAAACCTTGACCATAAATAACTTTTAATTAGTATAGTAAAATATAATTGGTAGTTACTATATATAAAAATATATTGTATTTTTTGCACCAAATCCAAATGCTAGAGTCTTGAAAAGTGTCATTTTATATTAATGGAATAACATAGATGAAACTAATTATTGTGATGTTTTATTATGACGATAATCTAATATATATATATATATCTGTGTGTGTTTTTTATAAATTCCATGAACATAAATTCTAAGTGAATCATTATTATATAAATTTCATACAAATTTATGCTTTACTAATACTAAAAATGTAAATACATAATTTAATTAAGTATATCCAATGAAATTTTTTCTGCAATTAAATTAAGAGGGATAAATGTAACCATAATAGATTTAAAAAATATTTTTATTTTAAAATAAATGTTTGTTTCCGACACTTTTGTATGGGTGCACGCGTGCCTGTTTGTTGGGAAGTGCGGCTCGGTTTCCCCGCATTCCCGATTTCCAAAGATTGGTGGAATTTGTCGCTTATTTAGAGACATATACGCCTTAATCAAAACAGTATGATGGGATGTCAGCTCTTCCTTCCGTGTATTCCACCTCAGAGCTAGTTATCTAGTTTATGTCTCCCTTATAGATTTAATACATTTTTCGTGAAACTCTTCCAAGTTCCATATCTTCATGGATGTCGGTTAATTATACTGCTTCTATCAGGACATTCAAATGGTTTAACTCAGGGCAGCAACCTCCAGTCAGATGGATAGTGTGCTTGAACCTCATGGAGCCTTCTTACGTACCTTACCTTGGTATGGGTAAAAGTTCATGTAGTTCATGATGGGTGTTAGTGAACTGATGTAAAGGTGGTCGGGAAAATTGGATTGTGGGATTGAACCTCGTGAAGGCTTCCTATGTACCTTGCCTTGGCAAGGATCAAACACCTCATAGTTCATGATTGGTGTGGGGATTAAACTCTAGGTAGCCCGGAGACTATATCAATGTTGATACTTACTCTAAGCTCACGTGAGTCATGCTCGGTGTGAGAAACAATAGGAAGTAGAGACCTGACGATCACGTCATGAAAGGTGCTTCCATGGGAAGTGGAATGGGGCTTACATGTGGTTGGCATCCCAAAGATGAAACTAGGGATTACTTATGGTTCACAGCACAAGGATATGGATATTGGGACTTAGTCTAGGATGGATGCCCAATGGGGATAAAGCCTAGTGGGAGAGGGATTTGGCACCGAATAGAGGAGGGAAACTGTTCCCTACCATGCCCTTTGCAGGCATTTGGTACTGAAAAATAAAGGAGGAGTATGGGTACTACCCCCTACAAAAAACGATAGGGGCTTACCCCATGATTTTTTCCCTTCCCAGCGGATAGGCGTCGCCGCATTAAAGAGGATCGCATTCAATGTGATGAAGATTTCACTCCTGTTGAGACGAGCGAGCGTAAAGAATGTCCGAGCTGGGGTGCCACATGTATGATGCACGAGGTCTGGTCACAGTTTTACATCATGTGCTGATGACGATGGTGCATGGAATTTTAATGCCCTATAGCTTAGACGAGGTGGGTTTATTCCACACCCCTGGGACTTACATAACCAATACCCTATGCACCTTGGTGAAGATAAGGGATAGGAAACTCCATGACAAGGGGGTGTCGAGAGGTGATCTCATTGGGGGTCCACATTAGTGTGGCTATTACAAGAAGTAATAGTAGTTAGTGTTCCTGTGCGAAGAAGCATGAGACAAAGCAACACATCAAAAAGTATCACCCAAGGGACTATAAAATTTCTCCGTGAAAACCTGAGGGGTCACACGAGATAAAAGGGCTTGACGCAGGTGTTCAACACATGAGAGAGGCTTGAACAGGGTGCCTTAAGGTAATAGCAACACATAGAGCGCGTGTAAGAGAATGGGTCAGGGAAATATACGAGGTCCACCTGCAAGATACAATGTTTGAGTGCAAAGAGGAAGAGTTTGCGTGGAATAAGTACAGGTGGGACACAAGATGGAGGGTTTGCATGTAAGAGGGAGGTTTTTCATGGAATATTGAGGGTTTGCGCACAGGATGGAAGTTTTGTGCACAGGAAGGAGGTTTTTTGCATAGGGTGGACGGGTTGCACGCAGGATCTCCCAACATAGAGGGAACTTGAGACAAAAATGGGACCACTTGCACACAAATAACATCAGTATGAAATGAAATTTCCAAGGATCCGAGGGCATGTATGATGTCACCCTGAGGGGACGTATCACGTGAAAAAAATAACTGAATGCCATGGGTTTTTCATGAGGTTGAAGACAAAATGGTTTTTATGTATTAGAGCATCGCTTCTTCTTTGGTTAACTTCCCTGAAGAAAGGCAATATGTCCAATTTTATAGCTGATGTCCCCGAAGTGGCACAAAAGTTCTTCAGGTGAAAACTCCCTTTGGATGTTAGCTTATCCACGCAGAGGGGGGGTTGGGTGTGAAAACGCACGTTCTCCATCTCCTTGTGCGCAGAAACGGTGTCAGGCCCACAAATCCCCGTTCGTCGTCACCTTTAGCAAGGAAACCCTGTCAGGCGCTCAAACACCCATTCGATGGCACCTTCGGTGCGGATAACCCAGCCAGGTGTGGAAACGCCCGTTTATCACCGCCTTGAGCGCAAAAAACCAGTCGAGCTTGAAAACCCCTATTCGACATTGGCTTCAGTGGGGAAATGGTACTGGCTGTGGGTTGTTTTGGAAGACGGTGATTAGGGAATGGAAGGGTAGAACGACATGAAAGAGTTTTTTTCCCCAATGTATTCTTGCACATGACTCTCCGATCTTGCACGCGCATGCCTCCTAGGCCCCGAGATCTCCTCATGTTTGTCCTATATTCCTTAATTTATCTTTTATCTGCCTGATGTGGTCCTTCTCCAAATTTTTGGCATTAAAAATCCCCCCCCCCCTCAGAATCGAAGCCAAAAGGGAACCCGAATGTCGGATTCTGAGGGTACGCCAAAAAAATAGTAGACATCTACGAAGGGGCGCAAAAATGAAATTTTTGTGTGAAAGAATGTATCACATGCGTAAGATGTGTCAAAGCATTACAAATAAGTCAAGGGCCCCCCATATGCCCTACATTGACTTTTCCATGTGACATTCTTTGTTGCTCTCGTGCACGAAAATAGTACTGATATGCACATAGGATTCTACGACCGATTCTGGGAATGGCACCCCATGAAAATCTTCCCATATCGACCTTCTTTCACGCCTCCACTGCTTTTACGTGCCGAGTCTTTATTCATTAGCACCAAGACCTTTGAGAATCAAAAAATTACCACACAACTGACTGATGCTGAGAGGGTTGTTGTCGCCGCTGTAAGAAGAGACCAAATGATCGTGAACCCTCATATTCTTTTCATGAGGAGGGTTGTGTCTGATAACCAAATTCATTTTGGCATGCTTTCTCAAGCTCAAAATGATTATGTCTTGATCGGTAACCAGCCTCTATGGAACATTGTTCTTCTGGAAGAGGTGTTGATATCCTGTTTCGAGACGGACACACCGTGGTCATGGGTGACACGTGAGGATATGCTTCCACAATTCAACATTACCAAAAATGGACATCCTACTAGGGAAACATTGAATATAGCCATCTGTTTCCAATATCTGAAGACTAGGACGACTGTGGGAAGTGATCCTATTCTCGAGGAATGTCCCTCTATTAATGTATGCAATTTCAGAAGCATCACTATTGATGAGACAATGGGATGAAAGGAGTAGGATTTCAGATCCATGGGATACATTACCAATGAATGGGAATGGTTGTACTGGGTACATCTGACATGTGAGGAATTTTGGCCGGAGCTACAGGACATTAAGCTTTTCAATGCCATTTAAACATCTCAATTCCACTTTTATCGAGATCAGGACTAGGTAGCAAAGCTGTTCAGCCGCTGGTCACTTGATACAAACACTTTTCACCTCCATCATGGGGAAGTGGGAATCAGTATGTAGGATGTCCACTGTATTTGGGGAATCCCCTTGGAGGGGTATTCGTATGATGAGTTACTCTCGACATAGAATATCTTGGGGGATAGGACTCACACCCAAATTTTGTCATGGCACCTTTTGGAGTTGTCTTAATAAGAGCTCAAAATAAAATTCATCCAGAAGGACATGTCATACTCATGATGGTTTAGTCTCTTCTTGATTCAGGACACAACTGTGAAGATTCCAGGCCGGGGGAAGTAGTGCCCTAACATATCTCAGAGGGGAAATGTGGGATTATATTAGCAAATTTTGGAGACGGGAGAGTATCGATCGTGGGGATTTAGTGTCAATGAATTTTGAGACTCGAATTTTTGATATACAGGGTTCCTCGTCACATTCTTGAGAGGATGGTTGTTACCTGTGAGGGACATGAGGATGGGAGTCTGCCCGGGGATATTGGTGATGGTCAGGAATATGGTGTGAAATAACAAGGTTAGCCTAGGGTTACTAGTGTTTTCTAGGATATATACAATAATCTAGGTTGCATTTCAAGGCGATGTATGCACAAGGGGATATGCGGGCCAATCCAGATTCTCCACGGTTGGGTCACAGCCCACTGTGGTGGGTATGACTTCCGGAATTTCATCTTCCCCCTGGTGACTGTATGCATCCATCCTTCTTAAACATCGTTGGGATCTTACCATTTACGCTCAAGGATGAAGATATCGAGATTAATATCAGAAATCATACTCATTTCGACTTCCACCCATTCTGAACCCAAGTCATACAAATGGTAGATGATGGGTGGAGACCACTAGAGCAAAGGGAGTACCTTCATAGCATTCAAGGCGGTGTGCTCGTGGCCCGAATTGATTGTAAAATCTTCTGCAAACCCTATGTTCCATCTATATTCACCGAGTAGTTTGGGTGCATGAAATAGATGCCCAAGAAAGTATACACAGAGGTTTCGGAAGAGCGGAATTCTTGCATTCTCTACCAGCTGTGGCTTATGTTTACAATGACAATCTCGGGTGAAATCATCACTCTTTTCCTGTAACACCCCAAGATTTCATAGTGTGTTATTTCTTCAAAATAATTCAATAACTTTCACTACATGCAACACCATGTTCAAGCACACCATGACTTACCAAACAAGCCGTTCAAAAGAGGTTATGAATAGTATTAGATAAATTTTAATGTTTATATAATCCTTATAATTTTAGAATCCATATTATGAGTTTCTTAGATATAATGCAAGAACAAATTCATTTTCAGTATTGCACTTTTATCAACTTTAATAGTGAACCCTTTTTAAATACTATATTTTAAACTTTTTGACTAAATGGGGACATCAAAAATTTAAAATGAAACATCCCAAGCTTCCACGGTACGCTTTCTTTGAATAATACAGTAGCGTGTGTTGTACGCAACCTTGAGTTTTAACACACACCACAACCAATCAAACTAGCCGTTATGAATTGTAATACCTAATTTTTAAAATTATATATATTTTATATTTAAAAATGGACATCATTTTTGGATTCGGAATATCGAAATTATCCTAGGGTGAAATTTTGGTACTTTTCGGATAACTTTTATATTTTGATGAATAGTGAAAATTACTAAATTTTAATTAAAAAAAACTTTTTTAATCAAAATAATTAATAGTGATAAATTATGAATTTGAGTGGTTTTAAAGTATATTTAGAATATATTTTTACCATTTAATATAATGTTGGTCATTGGACATAATTTTACAATTAAACCGAACATAAACGAGTGTCAATCTTTTGATAGTTATTATCTCTTAAAAACACGCTTTTTGTTTTGACAGTGGGATTTAATTTTAAATTAATTTCTGCCACTTATGTGTTTTGAATTTAGGAAAATGGATTCCATATTTGGAATCAGGATGTTAAAATTGTGTAAATAGGTAACTTTTATTTTTAGGCATTTTGAATAATTACTGCGGTAAATATTTTATTTACCATGGTTAAGGGTAAATCCGGTAAATAAGGGTTAAAAAAAATAATATTATAATAATACTAAATTACCCTAAAACGTGTCTTAACCCTATTGGTTGATACATGGTCGACCATGGGAATCTTTGGGTCTATTTTGGGACCCCATGGATCCACTTGTAAGTGATAATGACACTTTATTTTAATTTAGTTAAAATGAATACAAAAATGACACAAGCATATATCTTTTAGAACAACAATTGTTACATAGGGTTATATAAGTTGGATTTTAGATTATAAATATTCATTAGAAAGATAAAACGATTTTCTACATAATGATATTTTATTTATAATTTTTAGACATTAAATAATTTATTTTATTTATGACACAATGATGATGCAGTAATTACTATAATAGTGAAAAATTTAAATAATTGATATTATAAACACCCAAATAAATATAATATGAAACTTTTAATGAATTAAACTAATTTTCTAGGATAATATGATATATTAGGATTGATTTAATTGACTTTTTTCGAAGTAATCAATCTGTTATGAGTTTCACAAAAATCAACTATTGAATAGTGTCAAAATTGACATAAAAGAGTTCTTAAAACAAATATTATCTTATTAATTGATATTAAATTCCTAAAAATCTAAGGATCGGCCAAGAGACTTATATTATGATAGGTTAATCATTAATGGACCACTTGGGGGTCGCTTGGATGTATATAGTAAGTTTATTAACCATATTATATAAAAATACAAAGAGACATTGTAAAAGTGAAACTAATTAACTTAGAGTTAATACTTAAAGATAAGGTTAATATAAGTACCCAAACCTGTCTAAATTCTATTGGATGAGTTGTTTTCGACCTATCCCCACCTCATCCTTTTAATAGTCAACTTTGGAGCCTTTGGAAACCGAATATGAATTTATTATAAATTAATATTTCTAGCTTTTCCAAAGGTGCCCCTCACCCCTCTTATAAAAGGGCACTCCTCCTTCTCATTTCCTCACACCTCTCAAGCCACTTGGCTCGTCCAAACTCTGTCCAACTAAGCTCCCCACATCCCTCTCCTCCTCCTTGAAGCTTCCCCTTAGGCTGAAAGCATTTCAAGAAGTCCTTTGGTTCCAACCAAAGTGAGTTGCCTAAATTAAAGGTAACAATTTCTCTTAAAGTATTTTCATTTATTTTGCTTCTCCAACCCCCAAAATCTTTTTATTTCCTTTATTTTATAACAACACCAGTATCCTCAATATACTAGGATGTTGTTATAAGAAGGATTCAAACTACACATTCACACAACTCCATCTAATGGATGATGAACATAATGTTTCTGTGGATGGCAAACTAACGCCTCACGAAACGATGATTGTTCAAATACATCTTACCGCCTCTCATGGTGGACATTAGGATGGCACTGTAATTAAATATGATATTAATGATATATATTTTATATATAAGCTTCTGTAATTCCATTTTATTTCATACCATTATTCGTTTCATGTTGTATATACATACGATAATTTCATTTGAGGAAGTGCGGACTACCGCCCCCTTAAAATGATATGACTCGTTCATACCACACATGGAACGTATAAAGGATGGTGTAAATGAACTTAATTAACATATATAAAATATTATATTATACTGGAATAGTAATATACCTATGTATAATTTGGATTCGATTCTTTTAAAATAAAAATTAAATGGAAGTAGCGTTCGTGCGTACGTACGGACTACCGTCTCCACGAACGCGATGAGATTCATTCTCCATCGTATAATTTGATGATTTAAAAATGATGTTTAAGAACTTGATACCATTCTGGATATGAATAATATACATCCCATTAATAACGAATATGTCTCACATAACAAAGAATATAAAGTAAAATGAACCCGTTAACACCCGAAATGACGATAATTCTAAAATATTATTAACAAATCAATGATAAAAGATCATATATGATATCATATTAAAGTAAATGATTCTTTTATTATTAAATAACAATTATTTCACCATTATACAGGAGGTAAACCTACCATCGACCAAGGAAAAAGTACAATGTAAGGGATTCTCTTATCTCACTTTCAATTCCGTGAGATTTCCATTGTTCGCTACTAAATTATTGAAAGTGGTGTATTGTGTACTTCCATTTGATATATATTATCATGATTCACTTTATATTCATTTTATTCTGTAAATAATTTGGTGGTTATTAACTTTTGGCCATGCGACTCAGTTGATTAACGTGGTAAGGGGTTTCTTGTCTCACTTTTAATTCCGTGAGAATTCCATTGATCACCACTTAATTATTGCATGTGGTGTATGTGTACTACCCATGATTGTATTCATTGTGTAATATACTTTATTTTATGGGTATTTACATCATCATGTTATGATCTTTCTTTCATGGGTGTATGTTTCGTAAGTTACCTAATCGATAAGGGAATTTGAGATTTAAATTTCCACTCATTTGGCTTTACACATATTTCATTGATTATATTACCCCAAGATTATGTGTGGAATCACTATTCATTTGATTATGTCATAATTTCCACTCCCCTTCCTGTGGATAGAAGTTTGATACACATAATCACTCCATTGGTAATTCTCAAGTCATTGATATGAATTTGATAAGAGTAATTTTAACTCATTCTCCATTTGTTGAGTTAAACATCCAATTCGTTGGTATTGTTTTTTACAAGAATATGTGTGAATGTCCTTTGATTGTTTTACACTGAATATCCAATCATATTTAGTGTATTTATATTTTTCACACATAATTATGTCATTGATTTATCCTTAACCTAAGGATACAACCTTTTTGAGAAATTTCATCTAAATTTACATTCCATTGAGACTTCTTTGATGATATACACCAAATCACTTCTATGTGGTGTATATAATGTACTTTGACATAGTATATCATGAATTCCTTTATTCTCATGATATTACAATGTTTTGATTACCTCAATTATTTTTATTCAAGTGTCTCTCTTTTGGTTAGAAACTCTAACCAAAATACCATTTTAAAATGTTTTAAAGAATTATTCTTCTAAATCATGCTCATTAATGTCCATATTTTAAAAATGGTTTTAAGGATTTATTTATATGGACATTAAAGTTTTAAAATTAAAACTCCTTTTAAAAGTTTCAAAGTGGTATGGGACACTTTGATTCAAAAATATACTTTTAAATGGCTTCTTGACAAATAGTGTGACTTTTAAATGTTTTCAAGAAAAGGGGGATTTTTCTCTCAAATAGTTTTGATGATTATTTTCATCTATGTCAACATCCTTCATTATTATTGATTGAGGTTAATGTGATACAATACAATCTTCCATATTGTATCGAATGAATTATGTTTGACTGTGGATGTGCTATTTTTATACCATTCATGGTTTGTGGTGAAAGTATTGACATTTCGTATGCTAGTTTAATACGAATGTTTACGTTATGTTTAAACCTTTTCATATGGGAATGCATTGGACTTAATAAGTGACGGGTGGAGCCCGCTATAGCTCCTCGATGCATCGGTAGGTCTCATGAGACAAACTAGTGTCTTGGCACAAGGCCTTGGAAAAATCTTATTTGTAGTCTTGGCACGAGGCCTTGGCTATGTGGTTATGATAGTCTGGAATTATGCATTCCATCATTATGAAAGTGGTTATTGATATTGCATGTGATCATTCGACTAGTAGAATATCCATGTGAGTAAGTAAATGGCATTATTTCATTTTAACTTTGCCATTTTATGCTGAAGTTCAAGTTTAAAAGGCTTTTGTTTTAGTTATAAATTGCCTTAAGTGTTTATGCTCATTTATGAAAGCTTCTGCTATAATGTTATCCTTACTGAGCATCCGAGCTCACCCCTTTCAATGTTTTATTTTTTTTCCCAGGATTATGAAGAAGTAATTTATGAATGACCTGCAGGGATAGTATGAGGGGATATGAAGACAAGATGTTTTTTTTTATGATGTAATGTAAAAATTTATGGATGTATCTAGTTATTCCAAGGCTACTAAACTAATCGGTCTTTCGAGACTTGATCTTTCTCGTGATCATTCCAATGTTATGTAATTAATGCACCGACTCTGGGTAGCTGGGGTCGGGGCGTTACAGTTGGTATCAGAGGAAGTTTAGTACAAACCTTGGTAGCTAGATTTAGATAAACTCTGATTAGAGCACGTAGACCTAAGATGAACTTTGAGGATTAGTATAAAAAAACTTCCTAGAATTTTGGTATTGTAAAGATTTTGTGAGTTTTCCGAGCAATACATCCCTGTCTGGATACGAGCAGGTAGAGGCGGCTCTGGCACAGATGTACCTAGGGATAAAACCCGAAAACACCGCTTTGAGCTAGACTCGAACGGGAACTAGTGCACGACAACGGGCCTTGCTGCACTCTTGGTTACGACACTCCCGGGGGATATGCTTAGGATAATTTACATTTTCTTTACAAACCGATTTAAGTAATATATACATAAGATGAGAGAAAATGACCTTGGTTAATCCTAATATGTTTCAAATTGAGAATATGGTGACATTTTAATCTCTAAATGATTTTACGACTACTATTACTCACACAATGCCTTCTGGTTTTAGTCAATGGCTGGATTCCAAGGAAGTCATAGTGACTTTGAAAATGATGTACAAGTTGGGAACAGTGGTGGTAATGAGCAACAAAATGGAATGTTGATAGGCGTGAAAGATATCGTCTTTATTCCAAATCAGTTTTCCAAAAATATGATCAACAACATATATATTAACCAACTCCCAGACTCAACAAGGAAGAGAAAGGTGATAAATGATAAGATCTCCAGCAATGGTGACCATGGAGAAAAGAAACCTCAATTTTCATCATGCAGGAATTGTGGAAAGAGACACCCAGGAAAGTGTCTCAATGGGACAACGAAATGTTTTACGTGCGGGAAGGAAGGACATAGAGTGAAGAATTGCCGAAGAAAAATGAAGAGTACTATGGAAGAAGATAAAAATGGTCCCAAGAGTCCATTTACAGTCATTTGTCGTAAATGTAGGGGACCTGGCCATTACCCGAGTGAATGTCCTATTTTATAGGATATTTTCTTGGTCAAAGAAGAAGCTATGTGGAAATAAATGGCTGGAGAAAAATTTAAAAAGTATTAGCACTCCTTGTTGATGGGTTTGCTTTGGAATAATTTTCTCTTGTATTTGTAACCCCGCAGTTTGCCATGTGAGAATGATATTTGAGGAAGAATTGTCTCTTCTCTTGTGGATATAGGTATAAATAACCATTTGGTTTTATATGATCATTGGGGTTTGAGAAAATGATAAGTTATTATAATTTGGGATGAAAATGCAAAGTATGATATAACATTTGTGGTTAAATTATGTTATTTTGAGGAATTTATCTCATTTTGGTAATATTATAAAATATAGTTTTTGAAAAAGGACAACACGTAGCCCGTGTGACAACCCATCACGTCGGACAAAGCCGTGGGAATCGAACCCACAACCAAAGTGCGATTGGGATTTATCGCCTACCACTGGACTACGTGAAGTCCCTGGTTAGTGTGACTATTTTTTTTTTGTTAAATGATTTTATTGATCAATAATAAGATGATTTGGGTTCTTATGTCTTATCAAATGAATACCCTTGGTATAGGAAAATGATTTGGTGATTAAGTGATAAATGTTATTTTGGAAGATGTTCGTTTTGTTAGGAACACTATATGCCCAAGGAAAATAGAATACAATGAGGTTTCATTTGTAGAGTAATGGTGGATTTTTATCTACATTTTTATTGTTGATTTATAGTGATTTGGGTTATTTATGGAAATGATTAACCTATAACAGAGAATATGTGATGATTACTTTTAAGTATGTGACTTTAAGAGTATTTGATGTAATTTGGAGATACAATGTAACATGGGAGACTACATAATCAAATTCTTCTATGTTTTGGGTTTCAATATTAGTTTGGATTATATTAAAGGATTTTAAGGACAATTGGTTATTGAATGGTATCTATTTAACTTTGGGGTATTGTTGGTTTAATTTTAGAAATTAAGATTAGTGCATATTTATCTCAATGAATATCCTTTTGGGGGATCATTAGATCATTCAATAACCATTTTGGTTTTGATTAATATATGGTTTATCCTGCATGGATCATGTGATTCTATAGAAGTTTATTCTAGCTCTTCCAGTGTGACCAAGTCTTCTTGAATACTCATCGTTTAAAAAAAAATTGAGTTAGTGGTGGAAATTTATTAAAGAATGAAAATCTACTTAAAATTTAAGTATATCTCATAATGTTCTTAGCCAATCTCATAAATAAAATCCCCATCATTAATAAAAGAAACATAGAACAAAAATGTTGTCCTAGATGGTACCTTAAATCATCACAAATTTATGGCTTTGGGATTTTTGGCCTTTTCATAGCCATGTTCTCTACCACTCTCCATCAGATAATTGATGGTTAGATTTCTCCTCCATATCCATATTTTCCTTCATGGAACCCTAGTATGTGTTATTTTCGGTAATCTTCATACTTTCGACTCTTTATTTTAAATAGAGGCCTCATTAATTCATTTTTCGATGTGGGATTTCAACTAAGATATTTTGAAACGTCAAAAATGTGTTATCCTAATACCCTATGTTTTGTTGAACCGATGGTATTTCAAATCATCATAGATTGATGATTATAAGGACCTCAATTTTACACTTGTTTGTGATTGATGACCTCAATCACCACCTATAAATATTTATGTTATTCCTCCAATTATATGTCTCTAGTTGCCACCAATGTTCTCCTAATCGAGATCATAATTTGGTGGTGACCCTTTGATTTCTCTTTTTCTCATATTAAGACTATATTTTAGTAACCCAATTTCCGATGTGGGTTTTCCCACAAATATATTATCTATTTTCAACCTTTTTTTTTCGAAGAACAATTTCAAATTGCGAGGACGCAATTTATTGAAGGAGGGGAGAATGTAACACCACAAGATTTCATAGTGTGTTATTTCTTCAAAATAATTCAATAACTTTCACTACATGCAACACCATGTTCAAGCACACCATGACTTACCAAACAAGCCGTTCAAAAGAGGTTATGAATAGTATTAGATAAATTTTAATGTTTATATAATCCTTATAATTTTAGAATCCATATTATGAGTTTCTTAGATATAATGCAAGAACAAATTCATTTTCAGTATTGCACTTTTATCAACTTTAATAGTGAACCCTTTTTAAATACTATATTTTAAACTTTTTGACTAAATGGGGAAATCAAAAATTTAAAATGAAACATCCCAAGCTTCCACGGTACGCTTTCTTTGAATAATACAGTAGCGTGTGTTGTACGCAACCTTGAGTTTTAACACACACCAAAACCAATCAAACTAGCCGTTATGAATTGTAATACCTAATTTTTGAAATTATATATATTTTATATTTAAAAATGGACATCATTTTTGGATTCGGAATATCGAAATTATCCTAGGGTGAAATTTTGGTACTTTTCGGATAACTTTTATATTTTGATGAATAGTGAAAATTACTAAATTTTAATTAAAAACAACTTTTTTAATCAAAATAATTAATAGTGATAAATTATGAATTTGAGTGGTTTTAAAGTATATTTAGAATATATTTTTACCATTTAATATAATGTTGTTCATTGGACATAATTTTACAATTAAACCGAACATAAACGAGTGTCAATCTTTTGATAGTTATTATCTCTTAAAAACACGCTTTTTGTTTTGACAGCGGGATTTAATTTTAAATTAATTTCTGCCACTTATGTGTTTTGAATTTAGGAAAATGGATTCCATATTTGGAATCAGGATGTTAAAATTGTGTAAATAGGTAACTTTTATTTTTAGACATTTTGAATAATTACTGCGGTAAATATTTTATTTACCATGGTTAAAGGTAAATCCGGTAAATAAGGGTTAAAGAAAAATAATATTATAATAATACTAAATTACCCTAAAACGTGTCTTAACCCTATTGGTTGATACATGGTCGACCATGGGAATCTTTGGGTCTATTTTGGGACCCCATGGATCCACTTGTAAGTGATAATGACACTTTATTTTAATTTAGTTAAAATGAATACAAAAATGACACAAGCATATATCTTTTAGAACAACAATTGTTACATAGGGTTATATATGTTGGATTTTAGATTATAAATATTCATTAGAAAGATAAAAAGATTTTCTACATAATTATATTTTATTTATAATTTTTAGACATTAAATAATTTATTTTATTTATGACACAATGATGATGCAGTAATTACTATAATAGTGAAAAATTAAAATAATTGATATTATAAACACCCAAATAAATATAATATGAAACTTTTAATGAATTAAACTAATTTTATAGGATAATATGATATATTAGGATTGATTTAATTGACTTTTTTCGAAGTAATCAATCTGTTATGAGTTTCACAAAAATCAACTATTGAATAGTGTCAAAATTGACATAAAAGAGTTCTTAAAACAAATATTATATTATTAATTGATATTAAATTCCTAAAAATCTAAGGTTCGGCCAAGAGACTTATATTATGATAGGTTAATCATTAATGGACCACTTGGGGGTCTCATGGATGTATATAGTAAGTTTATTAACCATATTATATAAAAATACAAAGAGACATTGTAAAAGTGAAACTAATTAACTTAGAGTTAATACTTAAAGATAAGGTTAATATAAGTACCCAAACCTGTCTAAATTCTATTGGATGAGTTGTTTTCGACCTATCACCACCTCATCCTTTGAATAGTCAACTTTGGAGCCTTTGGAAACCGAATATGAATTTATTATAAATTAATATTTCTAGCTTTTCCAAAGGTGCCCCTCACCCCTCTTATAAAAGGGCACTCCTCCTTCTCATTTCCTCACACCTCTCAAGCCACTTGGCTCGTCCAAACTCTGCCCAACTAAGCTCCCCACATCCCTCTCCTCCTCCTTGAAGCTTCCACTTAGGCAGAAAGCATTTCAAGAAGTCCTTTGGTTCCAACCAAAGTGAGTTACCTAAATTAAAGGTAACAATTTCTCTTAAAGTATTTTCATTTATTTTGCTTCTCCAACCCCCAAAATCTTTTTATTTCCTTTATTTTATAACAACACCAGTATCCTCAATATACTAGGATGTTTTTATAAGAAGGATTCAAACTACACATTCACACAACTCCATCTAATGGATGATGAACAAAATGTTTCTGTGGATGGCAAACTAACGCCTCACGAAACGATGATTGTTCAAATACATCTTACCGCCTCTCATGGTGGCCATTAGGATGGCACTATAATTAAATATGATATTAATGATATATATTTTATATATAAGCTTCTGTAATTCCATTTTATTTCATACCATTATTCGTTTCATGTTGTATATACATACGATAATTTCATTTGAGGAAGTGCGGACTACCGCCCCCTTAAAATGATATGACTCGTTCATACCACACATGGAACGTATAAAGGATGGTGTAAATGAACTTAAGTAACATATATAAAATATTATATTATACTGGAATAGTAATATACCTATGTATAATTTGGATTCGATTCTTTTAAAATAAAAATTAAATGGAAGTAGCGTTCGTGCGTACGTACGGACTACCGTCTCCACGAACGCGATGAGATTCATTCTCCATCGTATAATTTGATGATTTAAAAATGATGTTTAAGAACTTGATACCATTCTGGATATGAATAATATACATCCCATTAATAACGAATATGTCTCACATAACAAAGAATATAAAGTAAAATGAACCCGTTAACACCCGAAATGACGATAATTCTAAAATATTATTAACAAATCAATGATAAAAGATCATATATGATATCATATTAAAGTAAATGATTCTTTTATTATTCAATAACAATTATTTCACCATTATACAGGAGGTAAACCTACCATCGACCAAGGAAAAAGTACAATGTAAGGGATTCTCTTATCTCACTTTCAATTCCGTGAGATTTCCATTGTTCGCTACTAAATTATTGAAAGTGGTGTATTGTGTACTTCCATTTGATATATATTATCATGATTCACTTTATATTCATGTTATTCTGTAAATAATTTGGTGGTTATTAACGTTTGGCCATGCGACTCAGTTGATTAACGTGGTAAGGGGTTTCTTGTCTCACTTTTAATTCCGTGAGAATTCCATTGATCACCACTTAATTATTGCATGTGGTTTATGTGTACTACCCATGATTGTATTCATTGTGTAATATACTTTATTTTATGGGTATTTACATCATCATGGTATGATCTTTCTTTCATGGGTGTATGTTTCGTAAGTTACCTAATCGATAAGGGAATTTGAGATTTCAATTTCCACTCATTTGGCTTTACACATATTTCATTGATTATATTACCCCAAGATTATGTGTGGAATCACTATTCATTTGATTATTTCATAATTTCCACTCCCCTTCCTGTGGATAGAAGTTTGATACACATAATCACTCCATTGGTAATTCTCAAGTCATTGATATGAATTTGATAAGAGTAATTTTAACTCATTCTCCATTTGTTGAGTTAAACATCCAATTCGTTGGTATTGTTTTTTACAAGAATATGTGTGAATGTACTTTGATTGTTTTACACTGAATATCCAATCATATTTAGTGTATTTATATTTGTCACACATAATTATGTCATTGATTTATCCTTAACCTAAGGATACAACCTTTTTGAGAAATTTCATCTCAATTTACATTCCATTGAGACTTCTTTGATGATATACACCAAATCACTTCTATGTGGTGTATATAATGTACTTTGACATAGTATATCATGAATTCCTTTGTTCTCATGATATTACAATGTTTTGATTACCTCAATTATTTGTATTCAAGTGTCTCTCTTTTGGTTAGAAACTCTAACCAAAATACCATTTTAAAATGTTTTAAAGAATTATTCTTCTAAATCATGCTCATTAATGTCCATATTTTAAAAATGGTTTTAAGGATTTATTTATATGGACATTAAAGTTTTAAAATTAAAACTCCTTTTAAAAGTTTCAAAGTGGTATGGGACACTTTGATTCAAAAATATACTTTTAAATGGCTTCTTGACAAATAGTGTGACTTTTAAATGTTTTCAAGAAAAGGGGGATTTTTCTCTCAAATAGTTTTGATGATTATTTTCATCTATGTCAACATCCTTCATTATTATTGATTGAGGTTAATGTGATACAATACAATCTTCCATATTGTATCGAATGAATTATGTTTGACTGTGGATGTGCTATTTTTATACCATTCATGGTTTGTGTGAAAGTATTGACATTTCGTATGCTAGTTTAATACGAATGTTTACGTTATGTTTAAACCTTTTCATATGGGAATGCATTGGACTTAATAAGTGACGGATGGAGCCCGCTATAGCTCCTCGATGCATCAGTAGGTCTCATGAGACAAACTAGTGTCTTGGCACAAGGCCTTGGCAAAATCTTATTTGTAGTCTTGGCACGAGGCCTTGGCTATGTGGTTATGATAGTCTGGCATTATGCATTCCATCATTATGAAAGTGGTTATTGATATTGCATGTGATCATTCGACTAGTAGAATATCCATGTGAGTAAGTAAATGGCATTATTTCATTTTACCTTTGCCATTTTATGCTGAAGTTCAAGTTTAAAAGGCTTTTGTTTTAGTTATAAATTTCCTTAAGTGTTTATTCTCATTTATGAAAGCTTCTGCTATAATGTTATCCTTACTGAGCATCCGAGCTCACCCCTTTCAATGTTTTATTTTTTTTTTCCCAGGATTATGAAGAAGTAATTTATGAATGACCTGCAGGGATAGTATGAGGGGATATGAAGACAAGATGTTTTTTTTATAATGTAATGTAAAAATTTATGGATGTATCTAGTTATTCCAAGGCTACTAAACTAATCGGTCTTTCGAGACTTGATCTTTCTCGTGATCATGCCAATGTTATGTAATTAATGCACCGACTCTGGGTAGCTGGGGTCGGGGCGTTACATTTCCCCACCTATTTCAGTGTCAGTGTGTCAATATAGTATGTCTAACAATGGACGAGAACATACCTCAAGGCGATCCTTTGGAAGCGCATATTGCAGACCAAGGTAGCTAGTACAGAGCCTGAAGAGTAGGGTGGTAGACGAGGTTCCACGGGGGAAGTCAGCCAAATAATGGGATGGGTGGCTAGCATGACAAATGCCCATACTTCATCTTCTTAGGAAGTGCATGTTTAGAATGTGCCTCCACCTTTCGGGGGTGGGTGGTCATGCACACGGCATCGAGGTTCAGCTTGGGATCTCCTAGGGATAAACTCAGGTACCTTCTAATTTCATCTACTGATACCATCTTCCCTTTTCTCTGGTCTTCTTGGAGAATGTTGCGACATTTAATGTCCACTGAAGAGTTGTGGCATAGGATGGTTTGAACCGGGCTTCACTTACCAAAAATAAGATGCATCTGAATGACAGATGGGGTGAAATTTCATAATCCTCTTGCGTACCTAACAGCCATGGATATATATGCTGCCAGCGGGGACGGTATAAAGAACCACATCTCTTGGTGAAAGTGATTCTTGGCCAGATGCATGACCAAAAAAGTTGCCATTAGAGGATGAATGTGCAGATGAAGAAGAAGAGGGAGAAGAATAAGAATAAGAATAAGATTAAGATTAAGAACAACCTGAAGGTGAATAGGGTGAAGGTGAAGAGGAGGAGGAGGACCTTGTTGAAGGTCTTGGTGGTGAGGGGCCTTCAAAATCTCTCTCTCACCAGAAAAGCTCCTGGGGGGCTGCGAAATCAGGGCCTCTGATGAAGAACTAGCGCAACAACTTCAGGTATGGTCTAAACATTACCTTTACCAGACTTTATCTTTTCACAATCTCGATCTGTCTACCAAACCCTTCCCTATTCATGAACATATGGGCGTGTTTCCCCCGGGAGACTTCCCCACCAGGGGTGCAAGTATGCCTATGGAGTTCGGGGATCAACCTCGGGGCCAGTCCTCAGGACGAAGCATAGTGGGGCACTGATTTCAGCTTGATTAGGCGGTAATGATCCAGAAGGAGAACTCCCCGCCATCCACATTATCCAAGAGGAAATCACATCAGTAATCGTGTTGACAAGCACTGAAGGCTCTGTCATGGTGGGGGCCACCGCCATGACACATGCATTGAACACTACTACACTTGGCTCATGTAAGTACTTTATAATTGGTTTTCCCTATTTTTTGAAGAATTAGCAAATCAAGATGTCCATTCGTGATGTGGTGATCACAAGGTTGGAGGCACAATGAAACATCGAGTCCGGGATATATCTAGGAGTGGGAGGGATAGTGACAGCATCGTACTTTATAGAAGCAACCATCCTGGGAGACCCTACCAGGACACTCAGTGAGCCAGAGATCTCAGTGAGGGATGGTAATTCAAATGGGGTGTAACACCAACCTGATGATAGAAAAGTCCTTGATGAGGTGGAGGTCCATGAAGAAGACCCTCGTGTTGAACTCCTCACTGTTTTCCCCACCTATCGGTCAGTAGATCCTGAGGAGGTAGATGAATTTGATTTAGAGAAGGGTGATGATAGCCGTATGATGTTATGCAAAGGGTGGAAGTGTATCAATCACTTTATTGGTCACCCTCATACGGAAATGGCTAAAATGGATGGGATTGCTCCACACTGTTTGCGCTTTCTCTGTGCTGGAGGTTTGGATGCTCAATGCCTTCATTCGACAGTCCGCAACTATATGGATGATAATTTGTGACAGAGCAGTTGACACTCCAATGTTGTTCAGGGTTAGAAATAGTTGTGGAGTACCCAAGTGTTCTTGAAGGTGGACCAATATGTCCAACGCCTTGAAGAAAAAATGAAAGAAAAGGAATTATTCATTGCAAAATGCTCTGAGCATGTGGAGAAATTGTGGGCCCAGCTGGTAGGCACCCAAGATGAGCACGTGGAAGCGATCACCAAATGGATGAACTTCAAACTGAAGAGGTGAAAACACAGGTTATGGAAAGTGTACTGCGCTATGTGGCTGTTAATTACGATAGGTTCTTTGGGGGTGAAAGGAAATCATGGAGTCCACAATCCAAAAGGTAGCGGCGCTAGAGTGATCTATCCAAGATGTGGATCCCTAAGGGCCTTATTTTGGTTGAACTTATAAACACATTTCTTTTTACTACCACTTGTTCTAAACTACATGTATGAATGTTTATATTTACTTGTTCATTAGTTTTAATGCAATAAAACAAAATCCTGAAATAAATAGAAATACATTACTAAGTAGACGTGGGTCGTACCCGATGTGAGAAACTAGGGTGGATCACAATATGACTTCGTTTGGATGTAGGAGTGCTAACCAATATTTAGGAACCTGAGGTCCGAACAACCAATCCAGATTCTCATAAAGAGAAGGGAAAGGCCCGATTAGTGGATGAGGACCTCATAAAAATTGATGTGTCGTCTTCCCAATGTGCTCTAGTGCATGAGCGGGGTCACTCAGTGGGAATTGGAGATTAATCCGAACATAAGGGAGTGGAAAGTGTGAATTAAGATACCCCATATTTAGAACACTGTGGGGGGGGGGGGTGTGACCATATAAGATAACTACTGAACATGTTCACAACACATTATCCTTATTTTATTTTCCTGAAATGGTGATGACAAATGAGGGCCGACCACTGACCATTTTCAAAACACTGGGCCTGACAAAGAATGTAACACCCCGACCCCTCTAGATAGAAGTCGATGCATTACTTGTGATATTAGCATGGATAGAAGGAAAGAAAATCCTGAAAGAATGATCAGTTTAGTATTCTTGAAGAAACTAGATACATAGATGTAACACAAATAAAATTGGAAAGGGTTACAAAATAAAATACAGAACAAAAGCTAAACACTGCAACCACAAGAACTCAATGAATAATCACCTCTTCATCACCTGTTGAATTTAAAAAATGAAATGGGTGAGCTAAAATGCTCAGTAAGGGTTAAAAATAGATGAAGCATGAATACAATAATAACTTATTTGTAAACAATTTGAAAAATTCAATATGGCATGGTGAATAAGTAAAAACTCACTCCATTAATAAACTGAGAATGAAACTGCATCCATTGATTTTTTTTATTGTGAAAAACTCATGGATAATAATAATAACTGATAATGAATAAATAGAATGATTATTAATTTGAAGTCATCTTTCTGAAACATGAACCATAATACCTTAAAAACAATTTATTTTTATGGGTAGAAACCAGTCTGATTTTTTGAAACAAACTCGAAGGGTCTGTTGTCAAACTGTTTTGTCTCATGAGACCTACCGATGCATCGAGGGGCTATAGTGGGCCCCAAAAACTTCTATATAAAAAATAATTCATTATAAATAGATTCAACACAAGAGAAATATGTATTTACATTATCCGTATAGAATAGAGGGCATAGATTCATCAACATTTCCATAGTCAAAACAACTTTCAAAATAAATATTGTATGTAAAGTGGTATACGGCTAAGACAAAAAACATATCCATGTTATGAGGATATGGAAACATAAATGGAATACAATTTCAATTTAAAGGTGAACTAAAATGGCCAGTATGTACACTACATAAGAAGGCGTATGTGCATAATAGAAGGTAATCCACAACTAATTGAAAATTGAGACAAAGCTCGTTACCACATAGTAATCAATTGAGTTGAATGACCCAAATATAATAACCAAAAAATTAATCGTATAATACCATGAATTTATATATAATCATGATAAGATAAATCAAATTGTAGTACACCTATAATATATATAATAAATAAGAGGCGAACAATGAAAATCCCACAGAATAGAATGTGAGATGAGAAAACCTCTTACAAACATTTTGTCATGGTATCGAGTGTTATTGTAAGGTCTTAATGTAAGGTATATAGGTATACCATTATTTATATTCCACAAGGGTAGTATGGGGGAGGTGATAAAATAATCCCCAACATTATAAATTTAAAAAAGAACACAAGATAGGGTGGATTCTTGAATAAAAGTGAGAGAGAGGATCACTTACCTTATGCTTGAAGGTGTTCTGGAATTGTTATTAAAGACCTGAATAAACAAATTACACTTATTAATTCATAATTCAAGAACCTCTTTTATATTTAAATGATTTATTATAATCCTTTTTTCATTATAGTCCTTTTCTATTGGTTATAAGGTTCAATCTCAATGCTCGGGCTCATTTGTTTACTTGGTTTTAAAAGATCGTTTCACTTATATTCAACTTCGGATAAATATGAATGATGGAAGTGGTTTTGTAGAAATGAAGTTATATACTAATATTGAACCTCCAAGAGATTAAATTGGTTTAAATTTAATTTGTATTACATGGATTGAAGTCAAATTATTATATAAATAACCTTAGTGATATGCTTTTTGGTTAAACGGTTGGTTTGATTACGATGAACATGTTTTTCATTATAACTAAATACCATTTCTAAAAAATAATTACAGAAATAAAATTAGGATATAGTAAATAATAATCGGGATCAACCATTACACAAATGGTTTCATGGTCATAAATAAATATTATAATAGAAATTGATAAATCGTTGTCCTTGAATGTGATAAATTAGAACATCCCAAACGGTGCTTTCATTTCATCCAAATAAATGTTGAAAAAGGAGAGAAGATAATGAAATACATATACCATTAGCATGAAAACATTCCAGTACATGTATGTTATGGGATTTATCATACTATTTTGGTGAAGAGAGGTGAGGAAAGAAACAAAAATAATGGAACTTTAAAGAAAAGAAGGGATTTGAAAGAAGAATTTACCTCTTGAAACTTCCTCGTTTGAGAACCTATTAATGGGAGATATTTTGCTATTATGAAGAGTCTAGGAGCTTTTGAACGTGGGGGAGGATATTTGAGAGTGATTTGGGAAGAATATTGGCAAGTCACAAGGCTAGATATGATTTAGGAGAAGATTGAGTGAAGGGGGGTTTTATAGTGGAGGAGAGAGGAGTTTTCTTAATATAAAATTCATTAATTTATTATTTCCTCTCAAGATAAATAACAGTGAGTATTCCATGACCTATAATAGTAATAAATTCATTTGAATCGGAATCAATTGGGCTTACATCAGATGATTATCATCGATGACTCAATTAATCTATTATTGAGCATTTATTGTGAATTATCAGATTTTACTATTCATAAAAAATTTATGTATTTTAGAAATATTCCCAAAATTCACCCTAACCATTTTTCAATGTGTAGAATCCATAAATGAACTCCATTTTTCAAAAATAATTTTTTAAATATGATTAATTAAATATTTAATTAAATCCATTATTTAATCAAAAAATATAAACACTTAAAATTTTCATCTTAAATTTTAAGGTGCCTAAATTCATTTATACACTCAATGGTATGAATACCATTAATAAGAGTCACATTACTATTCATAAGGGCATGCTACTATTCATAAGGGTGGGATACTATTCATAAGGGTAGGTTACTATTCACCGAAAATTATGTTATTTCTATCAGACTCTAAATATCATCTTGAACACAACCGTGTATGTCAAATTTTTAAAATTCAAATCATAGAGTTGGAAAATTTAAGTTTAGTGTCTAGGTTATGGATATCTCCCATAAGTAACCATGTTTTTTTCCATATAAGCTCACTAATTCCTGAAATATAGGCTATAACTAGAATGTATTTAAGAGAAACCTACCATAAAGTGTTTGTGGTGCCACATTGAATGTCATCCATTAGTCTTTCATAACCTTGGACCAGGAAAATAGGCGAGACCTAAGCCAAGCACGCATATTTATTGGGGGTTTCTTTGGACGTGAAAGAGGATAAGGGTCCAAATAAAGGGCACACAAATTTTGGAAGGTGGAGTGGTGGTTTGTTCGGATGGAGTCTAACTCTCATAAAATTATTCCACTATGGTAGAAACACATTAGGTGGATGTACCGGTTTTATCATGGTTCATTATTTCATATAAATAGGGCCTCTCTAGAAAAGAAGCTGACACATCCCATGATTATCATGGGGAATCTTGAACGTGTTCAGGGTAGAGCTGTAGTTAACAGTTCCCCAAAAGAGTTCAGGCCAAGGGCCTGAAAATGAGGAGAAACAAGAATTATTATTCCTGAGGCTAGACCCGAGGAAAAATTAATGGGCATCTCAATGTATCCCATAAGGATGATAATCATGCCAAACATAGTTCTAGGCGGTGGCACAGTAATGTCCAGTGCCAGGGATAAAAGGGGTGTGTGGTTCTGGCCCTCGCAAAAAAATAAGATGCATTTCATAGATCCTGTTTGTCCTTTAGGGTAATTGGATGTGTGTTTTTTGTGATGTGATGGTCATACAAAAACAAATCCATGCATCGCGACAAGAATCAAGAAAAATTACAACATTGATAAATGGTATGGTATTTGACCGACACCAAACATGATGTCCCGTGAGTGAGGATACCACAACGCATTGCCATTTTTCATCATGAATCCAAGATGATACTGTCACAGTTTAGGGTCAAGTGATGGTACCAATTATCCAATTTAACATCGTATTGTATAGATGTAACAGTTCAAAGTAATGTGGGACTAGGCATCACAGTTTAATGTCATATGGCTCAGACAGATACCGGAGAGATGATGTTAAAGAGGGAATGCGAAAGGTGTGATAAAGCATACCCTATGTGAATGAGGACAAGGTTCACATCACACCACACGTGATTCCATGAATAAAACCTTAAGCTGATGGGCCATAAAAGGTTAGAGGATATGGGGGTAGAGAGACTAGCTCTCAATTGAGCTAGACCAAAACACATGACATCTGGGTGTTCCAACGTATCCCATGAGGATGGGAATCAAGCCATACATAGTTTTAAAGGTTCATTTTAACATCATGAAAGACAATAGGTTGAAGGGACTAGCTCCTAGAAGTTGGAGTACATGGTGCGACAGTTGCAAACCTGACGTGAATGAGGGAAGAAGCCCATTCATGCAACACCATGTGGCCTTATAAGAGTCAGATCCTAAAAGGGATAATATATGAGATAAATTAGAGGGACTGAGATTGGCCCAATGATAAGACATATGGGAATTCCTATGTTTCCCATGAGGATGTGAATAAAGTCATGCATAGTTCTTTAGAAAGGAAGTATAGAAATATCTTACTTTAGGGTCTTTAGAGCTCGAACTAGAGAGAAGCGAATCTCTTTCAAAGAGGTGCAGAACCTAACCCAAAACCTAAGTGTACATGTCTCGAACATGGTGTTGGAAATAAGGGAGGATAATTTATTTTCCATATGTGGAGTACATACGAAGGGAAAATTGGTGCGGAGCCCCGAAAAAATCTTTTTTGCCTCTTTTTCCTCCTAACGTGCGGGTGCGCACTAGGGAATAGTGCCAAGAGTTTTGCAGTTCTACTTGGACATGATGAAGTGGAAAAGGATGTGAATCATGTAACCAACATCTTGGGCTTAATGGGGATGGCATGAATATAGAGGTTAACTTATGACCATGTTCAATACACATCATCTATATCATGTGACCTGAAATGGGAACCACAAACGAGCATCGACCGCTGACATTATTAGCAACCCTGGACATGTATCAATTCATTGTTTGAAACCCTTGAGGACGTTGTCCCAAAATGGTATGAGGGCCCTTGGTACGATCATACATGCCATTAGGGGGTCTGTTTGGATGTTAATGGTTATGGTATCCCTAATGAAGGGGAACACGAAGCCCGAAAAATGGATGAAAGCATGTACGTGCAGAATCCTACACTCTAGGTGCTGAACAAGAGTTCCCTTGGGAACGTTGTTGAATCACCAAAGTGGGTTGAGGGGCTCAACTTGAGAGAACCCAATTTGAAAATATTATTATAGAACAAGGGGATAGAGAACTCCTAGGAGAATGAGTTACATGGCGTTGATGTCACAAAATCCAACATGAATGAGGAAATAATCTCATACCACACCATATACCCTTTTCCATGCGAAAATGAAAGCCATGGGTCCATGGTGAAAGAGAGATATCTATAAGATGAAGATGGACCCAAAGACAAGACATTCGAGCAGGCCTACGTATCCCATGAATATGGGAATCAATCCACACATAGTTCTTGAAGAGTATAAGGTGCAGTTTACTGTCATTCAACAAGGATGCAAATGGGTAAGATACCCAAAACAAGGGAGGTGTACGACACCATGAGTAACCCGACGTGAATGAGGAAATAATACCATACCCCACCATACAATCCTAAGTAAGTACATGGACTGGGGCCCCGAGATCAGACCAAACATAGAATATCTTGGCCAGATTGAAGTTTAACATCTTGCAGTGAGGATGACAGTGATCTTAATTTAAGGTCATAGAACTTGGACTAATAGAGGATAGTTGTTGACCAGATTCGCGATACAACATCCACCCTTGTGTGACTGGAGGTCGGGGAAAACAACTAGGCATCAACCATTGACCTTATTCACAACATGGGACTTATAAAAATTTGTTTCTTGAAATCCTCATGGATGGTGGAGTGAGATGGTAGGAGGGGTTTTGTGCTGAGAATCCATGCCATTTGGGGGTCTTTTCAGATACAGATGAATGGAAACACAAATGATGGGGCCTGCAAATCCTGTAAGGGCCTGTGCTTTTGGATGGGGTTTAAAAGGAGATGGAATGTCTCATGGAAATGTGTGTGGCATGTCTAGATATCCCAATGTGAATAAGGATGTGAGTCCATACAACACCACACAATTCCAAACAAGAACTTGAGTCAAGGGGCCAAAAGGGTCGGGAGACCTGAGATTGAATATTCCGGCCAACTATTTCCATATTACCTTTTATGTGGGTGCTACCTTATCATAGCTCGTAACCCCACATCAGCAATTCTCAGTGTGGGAAACAAGGAGTAGAACTTGGTTCTCCCCATTATATAAGGGTCAGATTGTTGGAATCCAAAGAGGGATATCGTGGCTTGATGGCATAGTGGTACAGAATGAATTAATAAACTTAATATTTGGGACCTATGGGATAGAGATTATGACAAAGGATATTTGTTGACCATATTAAAAATACAACATCTACATCATGTGACCTGAAATGGGAGCAACAAATGAGTGTCGACTGCTTATCTTGTTCGCAATGCGGGACATGAAAGACGGTGGATCCCCAAGTAAAGAGTGTGAGTGAAGAATAAGTGTGCATGTGAAATTCAATGACATGGAGGATGGTGAAAGAGTTTTAATTCTTTGGGGAATGGGATGCATGGTAGGATTATGATGATCTCGACGTGCATTGCTTCAAAAGCCTGCAATACACCATATGTTTTTACCTGAGGGGAGACTCTAGAGTTTTGGGGATGGGCCAATAGACAAAATGTCTGGGCATTCCAACATATCTCATTGGGATGGTAATCAAGCCATACGAAGTTCTTAAAGGCCATGTTGTTTAGCGTCGTGTGGTGAGGATTTGGGAGAATAGAAGAATGAGGAGGGGTTACATTGTGGGATTTCCGTAAATTTGACATGAGTGAGGCCAAAAAAACACATACTACACCATGTGCATAAAGAGCCATAATTTCCATATAATTTTTTTATATATGGTAATTTTATATTTCCATAAAAATTTACGGCACGTGATTCCGAGGCCCGGTGTGCCCGGAATGAATTTCTAAATCTTTTTAAGGTAAGTTCAGAAAACGTACGAGCAGGTTTTTGTAACCTTTGAACCGGTGCTCGGAATTGAAATCCAAGGGGTACAGTAGAACTCACAGCGCCGGTAGTTTCTTAAGAAGACCTTCAACTCAACCACAGTAGGTCAAGGGTGGAAGTTAGTTTTTCACTTATTCATGAAAGAATAAAATAAAATAAAATTGTGTAATGTTGTATTTTCGTTTGAAACACCCATTTGGATGTTACGAGGTGGGGACCACCAGAACTAAACCTTCCATTTGATTTTTGGGAGGTGGGGACCTCCAGAACTAATCCTCCCATGTGAGGTTATGGAGGTGGGGTCCACTAAACCAAAAACCCCCAATTTGAAATTAAGGGTGGGGACCACTTGAAGCCTCCTAATGTGAGAAACCTCTTGAACCCCCTCTTTAATGAGGGAGGTGTCCTTTAGGTTTCCCCAAAAATTTAATAAGCCAACCTCAACGTAACTATGATGCCAATTTAATTTGTCCTGACAATTAAATTGGGCAAACATATCATATTGGCTACCTATTCTATTTGGTTGAATTGGGGGAAGTGCTGGAAAAGGGAAAATGGAAGAGAACCTATGAATATTATTATTCTCCAACAAATAATGCTCCTCCAAAGAAAACACCAATGATGAACACCTTCAATGACATCAAAATGAAGATCGAGGAAATGTCGATGTCATCGACGTCCGTCTATCCCCAACGACTTCGTCTCTTTCCTTGCGACCTCCGTCGATAAATCTCCAAGATAGTGGTTTAGTTTTGTATGATTATATATTACCGTGTTCTTCCCTTCTAATAAAATTTGGATCAACTCCTTAATTAGTTGATCCGCAAATGATTTCTTTTGCGGGTTTGCAAATAATCATTATGGAAGGTGGTACGTTTTGACATTTTTCACTCATGCTTTTGTTGAGCCGCTTGATACTGATCTAACGTAGAGGGTGCGGGCCAAACGAACATGGACTGACCCCTCCACTATTTTTCTTAAATGCTGTGTTCTTTAAGATGAAATATGGAAACTTTGTTCCATGGCGACGAATATATGCGGCGGCCAGAACTCCGCCTCCTGCGATGAAGGCGTTGGACCCACGGCCTCACCGCCTCGCGTCCATGCCTTCCCTCATCCCTTACGCCCTCCGTGAAGCCCCGTGTCCCTTTCCCCTTACCCCCCATCACGGCCTCGGCGCCACTGATCCCTCGTGGCCCCCTCACGACCCTCCGCAACCTCGTGGCCTCCCCCACCCTTCAACCTTGGGGCCCTCCGAGGCCCCCACTACCTCCGTGTCCCCATGAACATTCATGGCCCCTACGGCATGGTCGCCTCGTGGCCCTCAGTTTCCCCCGTGGTCTCGCCACCTCGCATATCTTCGCAGCCCCACGACCTCTGCATCCCATGGCCTCGTGTCCCTTGTGGCCTCACCACCTTGCGGCTCTCCGCGGACCTCGTAGCCTCGGCATCCCGTGGCCTTGCATCCCCTGTGGCCTTCGCCACCCTTGCGACTTTCGCGCCGCCCTTGCGGCCTCACGCCACTCCACAGCCCCTAAACCACACAGCGTGGGCCGGGATAGACCTAGCGGGCTAGGTCGACCCAAACCGGGTAAGGTCGGCCCATGCCAAGTCGGGTCAGCCGGTCTAGGTCGGACTAGACCCAGAGCTGCTACGAGCTTTAGGCTCTTTTGGCCATAACATTCGCACCAGTTTTTTGATTGACGAACCGCCAACGACACCATAAACCTTGGAGTGAGGTGTTTCCTTTAGTATACCCCACTTGTGTTTAGGATAATTATGGGATACGGTCGGGTTGGATCGATCAAGAATCCCACCGGGCCCTCGAGACTAAAAGGCTAATAACTAACAGACCGGGCGTCCGATTAATGCATCGTATATTGCATTGAGACCCCTAAGATGTGGTTGTCTTTTGGGTTACATATTCATGGTACAACATATTAGTTGGTGTATCAACAAGTGTCTTGAAAAGTGGACCCTCTCGGAGATGATAAAGCTTAGAGAGGGAACCCAGTAGCTGGCTGTGATGTGAAGAATGAATAGAGATCCTGTCTGTGTCAGCACTGAGTGATCCTATCTGGGTCAGTACCGAGCGACCCTATGTGGGTCAACACTAAGCTATCCTATGTGGATCAGCCCCTAGAGTATCATGTCTGTTTCAACATTGATTGATTGTTTGTGGGTCAGCACTTAACGATCCTGTGTGGGTCAGCACCAAGTGATCATGTCTAGGTCAACACCGTGAGATCATGTGTGGGTCAGCACCAAGAGATCATGTGTGGGTCAGCACCAAGTGATCCTTTGTGGGTCAGCATCCAGCAATCCTATGTGGCTCAGCACCGAGCGATTCCATGTGGGTCAACACCTAGAGATCCTATGTGGGTCAGCACCTAGCGATCCTATGTGGGTCAGCACCGAGCGAACCTGTGTGGGTTAGAACCTAGAGATCCTATGTGGGTTTGACGACGTACTGACAATGTACTACGATCCACTATGGGTCTGATGATGGTTTAGGACCCTTAGCGGGTCTACATCTTAATAGATTAAGATGATTCAGTAGTTACATATAATCATCTCTACTTCTGTACTTATGTTATACCTGATGTGAGTTGAGTTTGTACCTTTGGGGTACATTCCATTATGGTGATACCTTGGGGGTATTCTTCGTTGTGGAATAACTAGGTGGTACATACCTACGTAGAATTCCATCCTTTGTGGAATTGGTGATGTTTGGGCTTTTGAGTTGGAATTTGTGTTTTCCTCATGATTGAGATGGGTTTACATGAAAACATAGTTATATGTATGGGCATATAACAAAGTAGGGTTTTTAGTTGATTCCATATTTCTTGGCTAATCATTGATGAATTTTGTGCGACCTTGATGTTCTTAGGGTCTTTACTGAGTATCATTATACTCACCCCTACACGGGTTGTGCCCCCACCCTATTCTCTTTGGTGCAGACGATGAACATCAATGACTGAGGACGAGAGTACCTGGACTATAGGTGTCTCAGATGTGGATGTTAGCCGAGGTGAACCCTAGATAATGTCATTCTTGAGCGGTACCTACCATTCAGGTATGATTTTTAGTGGATGTTCCAGGAGCTTCTTTTCACCTATCAACTGTCTTGTACTTTCTAGTTTTCGTTGTACTTTCCAGTTGTGCGTGTATTCTGGCCCCTTTTAATTAATTTACTCACTCTGTTTACTAATAGGTATAATTGACTTCATATCTTGTTGTTATATTGGTTGTGTGTGTTACAGGTTATAAAGGCAGTGCCTTCCTAGTTTTAGGTAATATTCCTTCAAAGCTAGTCACTATCCCCAGGTCTATGGACAGCAGGTGTGGGGTAGTCACATCACAGGCCCCGGGGGACGGTTCATGAAAAATTGGTATCAGAAGAGTGGGTTATACTGTAGAACATTGGACTCTGATATTTTTAACAACAATAGTGTTATGTGTAGGGAGTGTGGTTATCAGTTTTGGTAATCTAGTGTGGGTGCGGCAGCTAACGTATCCATACACGAAGACCCTGACTTATAATTTATTACTCAGTGCACGAAAACACTGGTATCATGTGTGTTTTGAAAAGTTTTCTTGTGTTTTCTTGAGTCAGCTCCCCATGTATAACTAAATGACCATGGCACACCCATTCCATATCAGGATGCCATTGCATAGGCAACCATCTAGGATTCACAAGATAGTACATGATGACAGACCACCGAGCGATGAGGCTCCAGTTCATGGCGTTATTACATTGTTGGCACCATCGGGTGGTGTACCGGCAGCACCGCCTCTCATTGTGTAGCAGATACCACGAGCCACACTGGTGGACGATACACATTGAAGGAGTATGATGTACGAGTTCCAGCAGCAGAGGCATTCGATGTTTCGAGGAAAGATAGTTTCCCACACAGCTGAGGGCTGACAGGAGGCGGTTGCTAGAGTTTTATGCCTATTTGAGACACCAGTAGAGAAGATTGTGATCGTAGCTACTAGTCTTTCTCAGTGAGTGACCATGAGGATGGTCCGCATTGTGATGAGTCTTCGGTACATGGACCATTACCTGAGATATTACTTTCGGGTAGTGTGTCAGCTATATCACTACCTGTTGGTCAGCAGTTACCACCGGCGGTACCAGTAAAGGACACATATAGGGTTATTTCCTTATGCGAGTTTCAGCATCAGATACCCCTTATATTCGAAGGTGATCCAAACTCAAATGTTGCTAAGAACTGGATTGAGGATGTAGTTGAGAGTTCTCTATAGCTTCTACTGCTCCTACAGGATGACATGTCGGTAGCTAATTATTCATTGAGGCGTACCAAACATTCATTGTACTCAATTAATATGATAACATCATTTCTTCAAGGCTCAGACATCCGAGAGAGGTGTGTTTAAAGACATCTGAGCCAACACTATTCCTCTATGAATTCCTAATTATGTTATGGTTCTCGAGATAACCATTATGTTTGAATGTTCTTTGGCTGAGTAGATACAACTAGTGAATTTTTGCAGTTCAAAAGCAGGAATCGTGCGCCAGTCTCAATGAATTGGGCATGTAAGATGTTTTGGGAAGAGGATGTGATAGGGATAGATGGATCCGTTGGCAGAAGATGCGGTAGAAGGGCTACGAGAGTACCATGAGTTTGTGTACATTTTTACATGTCCCAACCACCCCATTTTTTGGACCCCCCCAGACCCAGGGAGCTGGAGGACAGGGGAAGAGATTAGCTGCATGTGGTTAAGAAGTGTGACTAAAGGGCTATAGGAATGATTCAATGTACGGTCTGTGTATACAACTAGATTCCATATATATAGACATAGGTGAAAATCATTCCTTTATTCCAAGAATCTTGTCCACGACCTAGAGTTTTCGGTTAAACCATTGACTTGACCCTCACATATGGAAATACCTTTGGGAGGAGACATGATAATCACATATATTTTGATGGTGTGATCTGGCCCTTGAGGTGAGTGTTTCTATTGGAACATCTTGGTGGTAGCGTCGAGGCCTTACGATGTTAGTTTGGGTATGAACTGGACATCCACATTTCATTCTCAGATTTACTCTATTAGGACAAAAGTTTGTGGTTTACCCACAACATTGGAATGGGGTTTTCCATGGTCGGTGAAAAATGAATCATGGGAAGCACAAGATAATCTCATGAATAAGAGTTTTGAGTTTTCAATTCCAAATAAGAGTAGCAGAGCATGGGGACATCTTTTCAAAAGATGTTTCCAGGAATACCTCCTTGAAGGGAGAGGGACTTCTACTTTGGCTTCATACTACCAGAGATTTGTGCCTGACTTCTCCAGGGTAGAAAAACCGTTGTTATCATTGAAGAAGTAGGGGGAACCCTTCATTTGGATAGAGAGATTCTAGTGGTGTTTTTAAGATCCGAGGAAGAGGATGACTAGTGCCCCCATCTCGAGGTTACCAGAGGAGGGAGTAGGGTACGTAGTCTACTACGATGCATTTGGGACCTGGCTCAGATGTGGCCTCATGTAGGATGGAGTAGTGATTTCATATAACTCTCGATAGCTGAAAAACATGAGCAGAACTATGATACCCATGACTAGGAGTTAGTAGTTGTGATATTCTCCTCGAAGATGTGGTGACATTACATAATGGGTCAGCATTTTACAGTCTACTCAGATCACAGGGGTCTCTGTTATATCTTCTCTCAGAATGACCTGAACCGAAGAGAATGACATTGGATTGAGTTTTTCTCTAGGACTATGACTTTGAGATAGTCTATAATCTTGGGAAGGGGAACATTGTAGTGGATTCACTCAGTAGGAGATGTGGTATACAGCTGCTAGGTGAGGTGACAGAGCAGCTGGCCACTATGCAAATATCCTTTGTGGATCGAGATGGATCAACATTTCTTCAGTCTCTTATAGTCACTCCCCCACTTCTTCAGCATGTCAAGGAGGTGCAGCACCGGGACGCTGATTGCGAGACTCGACGTGCCCAGATATCTAAAGGAAAGGAATTAGATGGATTTTCAAAATGTGGGGAGCACATCATCCACTTCACATGACGTACCATGGTATTAGTGTCACATTGGGGGGATGTTTTGAGGGAGTTCCACACATCCCCTCTAGAGGTACATCCAATAGTGGAAAAAATGCACTAGGACCTCCGAAGACAAAACTGGTGGCCAAGAATAAAGAAGGCAGTAGAAAAGTTTGTCTCTCAAGGCCTCACTTGTCAGTAAGTGAAGGCGGAGAATCAGGTACCAGCAAGCTTTGTTCTGCCTTTAGAGGTCCTAGAGTGGAAGTGGGATGAGGTATCCATGGACATCATGAAAGGACTTCCACGTTCATCCAGAGGTCAGGACTCCATCAGGGTGATCGTTGACCGACTCACCTAGTGAGCCAACATCATACCGATCAGAGGGAAGCGTTCAGTAGAGAGCTTAGAATGTCTCTATGTGCAAGATATTGTGCGGCTATATAGAGTAACCTTGACGATTGTCTCTGATCTTGATACACATTTCACCTCCCAACTATTGAAGGCCTTGTAGGAGGCTTTCAAGATGCAGCTTCATTTGAGCACTGCCTTCCATCCTCAGATGAATGGACAGACTGAGCAGACCATTCAGACTCTCGAGGACATGTCACGATCTTGTGTCCTCGAATTTGGTCGCAGTTAGGAGGATCACTTGCATTTGGTGGAGTTTTCATACAACAACAGTTATCCCTCCACCATTGAGATGACACCTTTTGAGGTGTTGTATGAGAGACCATGCAGATCACCTTTATGTTGGACTGACCCAATGGAGTTAGTACTAGTTGGACCAGAGATGGTACGATCTACCAGGGAGATGGTTCAGGTCATTCAAGAGCAGATGAAGAATGCAAGGAGATGGCATAAGTATTCTTCCCACAGGAAATAGAGACCTATGAACTTTAAGGATAGGGACCATGTCTTTCAACGAGTCTCACCTCAATGAGGATTGCAGAGATTTTTCAAAGGTGGCAAGTTATCTCCATGGTTCATCGGACCCTTCCAGGTTCTCAGTAGAGTTCGAGAGGTGGTATACCACTTAGAACTTCCCACTTAGTTGCACCAAATGTACAACATCTTCCATGCAACCCAGTCGAGGTGATACATGCATGACCTATATAACATCATTGATCATGGAGAGATGGACATCGAAGATGGGGAAAAAAATTCAGTGGATCTAGTGAAGATTGAGGATTGACAGGAGCATTCCCTTCATGGGTGGTCAATTCCCCTGGAGCGCATTTGCTGGCAGCACAAGAACCTCCAGGAGATCACAAGGGAGTATGAGGCTTAGATGCATGATCATTACCCCCACTTGTTCCATTAGATTGAGTTGTAGCTTACGGGGATGTAAATCCTAGAGGTGGGAAGAATGTAAAGACTGTAATTTCCATATATATTTTTTAAATATATTTGAATTTTACGAGTCCGAAAAAATTTACGACGCATGACTCTGAGGCCCGGGGTTCTAGGGAATGAATTTCTGAATTTTTTTCATGTATGTTTAGTAAAAGTACAAGCGTGTTTTTGAAAGTTTTTAATCGGTTCTTGGAATTGAAATCTGAGGGCATCATTGAACTTCCAATGCCGATAGACACATAAGGATACTGTCACCTTGAGCACTGTAAGTCGAGGGTGGAAGTTAGTTTTTCACTTATTTGGGAAAGAATAAAATATAATAAAATTTTTTAACATCTTATTTTCATTTGAAACTCCTAGGTGGATGTTATGAGGTGGGGGCCACCAGACCTAAACCTCCCATTTGAGTGTAGAGAGTTGGGGACCACCAGAACTAAACCTCCCATGTGAGGTTATGGATGTTGGGACCACCGAACCTAAAACCAACAATTTGAATTTATAGTTGGGGACCACCCGAACCCCCATAAAGTCAGAAACCTATCGAACCCCCTCTTTAATGAGGGAGGTGACCTTTATGTTTCCCAAAAATATATTATGCCAACCTCAATATAATTAGGATACCAATTTTATTTGTGCAACAATTAAATTGGGGAAACATATCATATTGTCTACCTTTTACTTTTGGTGGAATTGGGGGATGAGTTCAAAAAGGGAAATTGGGAGAGAACTTTAGAAGAATTATTATTCTCCAATGAAGAATGCCGAAGAGGAATGTCTTCAATGATAACAAACCGATGATCGAGGAAATGCTGACGTCATCGACGTCCGTCAATCCCCAACGAATTCATTTCTTTCCTAACGGCCTCCGTCAAAAATTCACCGAGGTAGGGTTTTAGTTCTGTATGATTATATATTATCATGATCTTCCCTTCTAAAACAATTAATGCAGATAAAATCTCTAATTAGTTGATCCGCATATGATTTCTTTTGTTGGTTTGGGAAAAATCATTGGGGGAGGTTGTAGGGTTTGACATTTTTCATTCAATATTTTGTTGAGCCAGTTGCTACCGCTCTAATGTGGAGGGTGTAAACCAAATAGGCATGGCTGGACCCCTCTTCTGTTATTATTAAATTGTCTGTTCATCACGATGGATGAAAGCATCTTTGTGTCATGGCGACGAATGAATGTGGCGGGCGGCACACTGCCAGCCACGATGAAGGTGACGACCCCACAACTCCTTTCCCCCTTGATGCCCTCTGTGTCGCCCCGCGGCCCTGCCGGCCTCTGTGCCTCCCCTTAGCCCCACCACCCCATGACACTATCCCCCCCATGCCTCGCAGCCGCACCGCCCTCGCATCGCTCTCGTGACCCTCCATGGGCGCGCAGCCTCCGTAGGCCCTCGACATCGCGCCACTCTATGACCCTCGCAGACTTTGTGGCCCCGCGACCCTTTGTGGTCCCCTGGACTCACCACCTCGCAAACCTCTGCCACCCCCATGGCCTCGCCGCCCCACGACCCTTCGCGGCCCTGCGGCCTCTGCCATCTCCCGGCCCCTGGGGCCTCACCGCCCTGCGACCTCCCCAACCCGTGACCATTCTTCCCCCAAAAACCTTCACCACCCTCGTATCCTCCTCTCCACCCTCACTTCCTCGTTCCACTCCGCAGCCCCAGGGCCACCCATCGCGGGCCGGGATAGAACCAGCAGGACGGGATGGGCTGGGTCGGTCTGACCTGGTCGAACTAAACCCGGACCAGCTATGAGCATTACGGTGTTTTGGAAATTAAATTGGCACTAGACGTCTGTTTGATGAACCATCAATGGTGAAAGAAACCTTGGAGTGAGGTGGTCCCTTTTGAATAACCCACTTGAGTTTTGGATATTGTTGGGACAGAGTCCAGTTCGATCAAGCACAAATCCAACAAATCCTTCAGGACTAAAAGAATAATAACTTACAGATCACGAGTCTGATTGACACATCGTATGTTGCATTGATACTGCTAAGACATGTCTGTACATTGGGTTACATATTCATGGGAATTCATGGATGTTGGAGTATCAACCAGTGGTTTGAGGATAGGACCCTCTTAGAGATGAGCAACAATTGTGTCGGAACCAAATAGATGGCTATGACATGGAGAATGAATAACGATCCTGTGCAGGTCAGTACCATGTGATACTATCTAGGCTAGTACCATGTGACCCAATGTGGGTCAACACCAAGCAATCCTATGTGGGTCAGAACCTAGGGATCCTGTTTGGGTCAACACCGAGCGATCCTGTGTGGGTCAGCACCTAGTGATTTTGTGTGGGTCAACACCGAACGATCCGGTCTGGGTCACCAACTAGTGATCTTGTGTGGGTCATGACCTAGTGATCCTGTGTGGTTCAGCATCGAGTGATCATGTTTGGGTCAGCACCGAGTGATCCTGTGTGTGTTAGCACCGAGTGATCCTGTGTGTGTCAGCACCTAGATATCTTGTGTGGGTCAGCACCTAGCGATCATATGTGGGTCAGCACTGAGAAAACCTATGTGGGTCAAAAACTATAGATCCTATGTGTGTCTGACGACGTATTGATGATGTTATATGATCCTATGTGGGTCTGATGATGGTTTGGGATCCTTCTTTGGTCTGCCTCTTAACAGATTAAGATGATTCAGTAGTTACATCTAATCATCACTACTACTATACTTATGTAATACCAGGTGTGAGCTGAGTCCTTACCTGTGTGGTACTATCCTTTTTGTCAATACCTTGGGGGTATTCTTCTATGTGGCCTACCTATGTGGTACTTACCTACATGTTATTCTTTCCATTTTGGAATAGTTGAGCTTTGGGGCTTTGAGTTTGACTCTATGTTTTCCTCATGATTGAGATAGGTTTACATGATCAGTTAGATATATGTATGAGAATATACGTAAGTAGGGTTTTCAGTTGATTCCATGTTGTGTGGTTTATATTTGGTGGATTTTCTGAGACCTTGAGGTTCTAGGGGTCCCTACTAAGTATCTTTATACTCACCCCTGCACGGGTTGTGCCCGTACCCTATTGTGTTTTGTACAGATTATGGACATCGCTGACTAAGGACGAGAGTACCAGGACTGGAGGTGGCTCAGAGTAGGACGTTATACGCGGCAAACCATAGAGGCAGATGTTCATGATTTGTACCTACCCTTCAGGTAGGATTCATGGTGGACAATCCATGATCTGATTTTTACCTATCAGTTGTCTATTACATTCCAATTTTGCTTTTACTTTCTAGTTGGGCTTTTATTCTATCCCCTTTTACTTACTGTACAAACTCTATTTACTATTAAGTTTACTTGAGTTTGTATCATGATGTGTGCTTGGTGGGGTGTGTTACAGGTTATAAAGGAAATACCTTCCTACTTTAAAGGAATATGCCTTTGATCCTAGTCGTCAGCCCCTATAATATTGAAGGCAGGCTTGGGGTAGTCATGGCATGGGCCCCGAGGGATGTGTCGTGCCAATGTGGAGATCATCTGAGAGAACTATACCCAAGGGGGATAGTCCAAAAGAAGTGTTCGGGGGTTCAAATTGAGGCGAAACGTCTGAGAATTCTAATGTATCCCATAAGGATGGGAATCAAGACTTACGTAGTTCATGGGATGCAGTTTAACATCTTCCAGGATGTCATACATTTTAACGTCATGAAGGACGTTTCTCAGTTTAAAGTCATGCATGACTGAACAATTTAGGGTCATGCAGGACCAGCTATAGTTCAAGGTCATGTAGGAACTATTAGTTGAGGGTCATGTAGGACCCGAAAATATAGGGTCATGCATAACCCAATGGCTAAAAAAAGTACTAATTGAGGAACATGGCATTGGTAGTGGGAGTTATACGGTCAGCATCTATAGTTACCAGGGAGTATCCACCATTGGGGTAAACCTTGTGAATTATGTAAGGTCCATCCAATTTGGGCTCCAACATTGGTGGTTTCCTGCCAGGTATCATCGGTGTCTGGAGGGCCCACACCAATTCTCTTTATAAGAGGTAGCTGAAATGAACATTCTTGTTTAAGGCTATCTCAATCTTATTCTAATGCCTTTCCAAATTGTGCAAGAAACATAGCCTGTTTTCATAAAGTGCTTCCAATATGGCAAGACAAATTTCAGATACATTATCTAGTTCCCGCAGATCATAGATATTTGTGTGTAATGAAGGCCACTGAATCTTGATAGGCAGGATGACCTCAGTTCCATACACTAGTGAATATGGGGTCAGCTGTGTGGAATTACGATTCGTCGTCCGAAAATCCCAGAGGGCGTTGGGTACCGTGTCCAGCTAACTCTTCTTCTTCTGACCAACCATTTTCTGTAAAATATTTGATAGGGTCATGTTCATCACCTTGATCTGCCCATTTGATTGTGCATGATAGAGGGAGGTATGATCAGAACGGATTTTGTACATGGCATACAACATCATCAACACGGATTCCTTAAATTTGGTGCCATTATCAGTGAGGATGACGTGAGGGACTCCAAACTGGTAGATGACATTGGAGCTCATGAAGTCAATGATATAATGGGGTTTGACCTCCTTATGTGGAAATTCATTTTCCTACGTGGAAAATAAATCTGTAGAAGTTAGGATGAACCGACATTGGTGAGCCATTGCCGGTGGATATGGTCCCATGACATATAGTCCCAAGATTGCAAAGGACTAAGAGTACTTGGTAGTGTGGAGAGGCTCTAGTGGAAAATGCATGATGTTGGAATGATGTTGAAACACATGAAACCTTTGGGTGAAATCCATGGAGTCATGGATCAAAGAGGTCGAAAAGTACACTAGTATTCTGATATGATGGGATAGCTCTGGCCCCGTTTGGTGGGCACTATAGGCACTGGAAAGAACATCTTACAAGACATCAGAAATCGTGACTCCTTGGATGCAATAGAGGAGAAAAACATCAAAACCATGCTTGTAGAAGATATTATCAAGACTGAGTCCACTATGGAGGTTAAACTATAGCGCGCGGCATCAGATTCGCTCGTGTTATACCCAATCTTCCAGGAGATTAACATGTTGGAGGTATTCAATCAAAAGGAATCCTCCAATGAGGAGTTACATCAATCCCCACATCTGGGGGACCTGGGGGTCCTGAAGTGGTGGTGATAGCAGTAATATGTCTTACCTATAGTATTTCATCATCATGTGAAATGATGGTAGAAAGGACTCTATGATGTGCAATGTGGATAATCATGTCATTCTTTTCAGGCCCTGCAAGTGATGCTGTTAAGCTGGCCAAAGCATCTTCTCAACCATTCTGCGACCAAGGGACATGGGTATCTTCTGACCGAGAAGGGAATTGGGCCATTAAATGGAGATTGCGTTCCAATAATGGCATGAGCTCTGGCTTCCTAGCGACATAGTCATCGTTGATCTGTTTGGCGACTAGTTCAGAATCCCCTTACACATGCAGATGGGACACGTCAATCTCAAGGGCCGGTTCAAGGCCAATGATGAGAGCCTGATACTCCGCCTCATTGTTGGTAAAGCCTTCTGACAATAGGAATGAATACTGAAAAATGGATTGCACTGGGGTAATTAATATGATACCCAGGCCCACCCGGTTGAGTCTAGGGTCATTGAGACTTCTGTCGGTGGGGCTCTAGGAAGCACCATAAAAATGAATCCACCAACACAAGATGTCATTATCTATTGATGGGATTGACTTATCAAGAAAATAAAGGTCGAGAGGATAGTTCATGGGGGTTGGATGGGAAGAGAGGAAATCCGCCAATGATTTCCCCTTGATAGCATTCTAAGGAACAAACCTGATGTCAAACTTCTGGAGGATCATCGCCCACCATGAAAGTCGGCCTGTCAGCAGGGGATGACTCAGGATGTACTTCAGTGGGTATACATTGGACACCAGCTGTACCTCGTCATGCTTCAGGTAATGTTGCAACTTATGTACTGCGAATATGAGTCCAAAGTGGCTTTTTTGTACTAGGGGAGTATCATGTATCCATATTTAGGAGCATGCAACTGAGGTAGTAGATGCTATTTTCAGTTCCCTAATTATTCATCGGGGTGAGAAGGGCACTGAGCGATCATTCCTGGGTGGTCACATAAAGGACCAGTAGTTTTCTGGTGATAGGATACATCAAGACCTAAGGCTGAAGCAGATACTACTTGATTTCCATGAACGGGGTTTGGCACTCTTCTTCCATTTTATAGGCGGTTACTTTCTATATTTTCTGAGAAATGGCCTTGAACTTTCTAGAAAAATTCTAAATGAATCAGCGTGTGTAGACCAAGTGGACTGGGAATCCCCAATGTTGTCGAATACTGCTTGGAGGAGACATCTGTGTGATTTCCTGGATATTCTATGGGTTAATCTCGATGCCCCAGTGTCTGACAGTGAAGCCGAGAAACTTCCCAGAGGAGACCCAAAAGGCACACTTCAATGGGTTCATCTTCAGGTGGCGAGAACAAAGGAAACTGAACACTTTCCCTCAAGGTCCTTAAGTTGGTCCCTACACTACATAGATTAGACCACTAGATCGTCCACGTAACATTCCACCAAAGTCCCAAGGATTGTCTTGAATATGTGATGCATGGCCCACTGGTAGGTAGAACAGCATTCATTATACTGAAGGGCATGACTTGGCAACAAAATGTACCTTATGTTGCACTGAAGGCTATATAATCCTCATCCTCAGGGGCTATCTAGATCTGATTATATCTTGAATACATTTCCATGAAGGAAAGTGCTTGGAAACTATCCGTAGCATCGATCAGCTACTCCATCACTGGAAGGGGAAAATCGTCTTTCAGTCACTGACGGTTGAGATATCAGAAGTCGATGCAAACCATTATCTTTCCATTCTTCTTCTTGACTAGAACAATTTTAGCTATCCATTTGGGGTATTGGACCTCTTTACCAAAATTTGATTTGATGATATTATCAAATTAAGCCTCAACCATGGCATCGTGAGAAGGGCACATCTTTCTAGGAGGCTACTTGAACCCACAATGATATTTTGGGAGACCATGACGGTGGATGGCTACCTGAGGATCTAGTCCAGGAATCTCATCATAGATCATGGAAAAAACATCACTATGTTGTTTTAGGATGTCTATGTATCTCTGTTGCTCTATGAGGGGCATTGCAGCACTGATTAATGTATGCCTCAGATCTACATCACTACTGAGAATTACCTGTACCCATTCATCAACCGTGGTGGAAACACCCTCTTCAAATATAGGTGGGGAATCCTCTAGGTCCTCTTATTCTCTTATGGAGAAGGGATACTCCAGGGGAGGATATTTCAATGAGTTGACAGATCCCAAGGGGAGGCTGGTGCCAGCCTTAGCATCACTGGAATCTACATTAGGATATTCCGGTGCTGCTAAAACCTTAGAAATGAAGGCTTTAAACCTAATCTCATCTAGTATTTGGCCAAGGAAACCATGATTGATAATATCAAAGAAATAGTGGTGCATCGTCTTGATCCAGTTTATCCCATCCTGGTGAAACAAGAAAGTACGACGTACTGTTGTTTCCATGGGGCATCCATCCCGATACCTTATGGGAGTAGGGGGATGAGGGATCACTGAGTTTTGATTCGTATAAGAATACGAGGTGATCTTCCGACACCGCTTGGATTTGGGTACATGGTTCCATCTTTTCCCAGAGAAAAAAAAAACATTTCCCCATATCGGGGGTTGTGGCCTCTAATAAATTGATTGGTAAGATGTAGTCATCATTCAGGCCTACCTAGGGTTCGGTTGCAACTACTGCGAGCTCACCTTTGTTAGACTAGATCTGCTTGTCCTTGCTCTTGTAATATTTATCATCTAGATAGTGGGATTCAAAAGTGGTGAAAGAAGATGCGTAACCTTGGAGTACTCCCACTTGACCACAGAGGGAGTACATTAGGCATTGGTGATACGATGAGTGGAATGTCACGTGCAGATGGAGCCACAAAATTCCCACCAATGAATTGTATATGGTGTCCTGGGAGACAACCATATACTCAGTTCTAGAAACTAGGCCACCGAACTGGGTCTTCAAATGAATATTTCCGACCTGGGTCTGCTCTATCCTATAATAACCTTGGATTTTTAGGTCATAGGGAGTCATATCATCCTCAAACAACCCTAGGTTCTATAATGTCCATGTTTGGATAAGGTTGATCCCAGAGCCTATGTCGATAAGGCAGCGGAAAACCTCCACGCCTTTGAACTAGACAGTGATATACAAATGGATAATGTACCATTATATAGAAGAACCTTCATCTTCTCAAGAGAACGAGATGATTCCATGGAATTCAAAATTCTCAATTGCCTCAGTGTGGAAGGCCACTACAGCTGCTACCTCCATCTCAAATGAGTGGGGGCTTCTTAAAGCCTCAGTGAGGGCCCCACACTTGTCTGGTGATAGGTAAAGGTATTCGAGGATAGATATACTTGCTGGAATACTAGAAATATTCTTAATCATGTTGTACTTCCATGCCAGGTGTGAACTTCTTCTTGCAAGAGGCCGCTCCCTGACAGGAGGCATGGAGTGCCCTGTCGGCTGGACTGACAGCAGACTGGTATTGGGAATGTCCTTTTGATCACATGTCATGGTATGTCGAGTGAATACCAGATGGGGGACAGTTGGATGAGAATGGTCCACAATGGAGAGTGGATGAGCATTGTGAGGTCTTCATGGCTCTTCCTAGCCCAGTAGAAGAAACGGGGGTGGAGGTGGGCCTGATGACACCAGATGATGAGGCTACGTGTGCTGAGTTCTATGTTGGGCATGTTGTCTAGTTTCAGTGTCATGCATGGACTGGAAAGAGGTTCCAACTGATGTGCCTCGACGACCTATATAGTTGCGGCTCCACTGACGTTGGCATCAACTAAGGATGTTGACGAGATTCGCCTAGCCCTCCCCATCGTCGGTAGTCATGTATGGGTTTACCAGCTCTATGGTATCAACCAAATCATACACTTGATTATCACTCGAAGATTCATTAGCTCCCAGATGGATTCTGGGAGCGATCCACATCTCTAGGAGAATGAAGTCTCCAAGAGTGCGAGATGATTATGGCATTGGTGGGGCATGTTGTTTTCCCTTGCACCACGAATTCATTCTCATATGGGAAGAGGATGGATGAGACGATGATGCTGAAGTTTCATATTTAGCTTTTAAAGGATCTAGTCAATTTAGGCATGCGTGAATGATACCATGGCCATGAGAGACCGTTTTTTGAGCCATCCATTCATCATAATTCTGGGACCTATAGTTAGAAACCTGTTTCCACTCACCATCACTTCCACTACTTCCATCTGGCCTCATGAAGACACATGCCACCTGTGTCAGGGCTGAGCCAAACCTAACTATGTTATTCTCGAACTGGTCTTAGAGGATGTTTTTAGACACATAGCATTGTCTGAGGGTGTGCCCAGGATCTGGTGATAAGGGAATTAGTTGGGCCGATCGGTGATATTCACCTTTTATATCCTTATACACTCAGCTAAACTGACAATCCCCTGTTCTTAGGCACTTCGGAAATAACCAGGGACATGATTCTCATTTAATGAGTAGGTCCAGTTTCATCTGTCCAGAAAGGGGGCCCATGGATCTTGATTCTAGCGAGGGGCTGTAGGAGCCTGTCGTGGGGGCGGTACCTGATTATCCCTCCTAGTTGGTGGTTGTGCATTATATCGGGGCGCTTACCGATTTTGATGCAGCCACTGATGGGCTAGAGGCTATGCTTGAGTTGGTGGGCCTCTGCGAGGATGTGGATGTGGCTCTACTGTTAATAATATCACCTGTCTGGGGGCCTATATATGTGCCATCGTGGCGTGCACTACTCTGGTGGAACTCCTCACGGGAATTACAATAGGAAACAGACATTCTTGGATATCCTGTTACAGGGATTCTTACATGTGTTGGGCCTTGTCAGAGATTTCCGGGAATCCTCTTGGGTAGTTTTGGGTGATCAATGAGGGAACTACTTCAATCTTAACATATCCCACACACATCGTCTGTAATTTTTCTTGAGTCAGTGTCATGTCAAGGAAATATGTGAGCACTTTGCACTAAGCGATAAAGTCCACGACATGATCATCAGACCTCTATTTGAACTTGAAGAGATCTTTGATACAGATCTTCTTAAGTGGTATAGTTGAACTAGTACAAAAACTGCCTACGGAGATCCTCTCATCCTATTATTTACACAACAGGGAGTGGGCTATTCCAGATGAACTCATTCCCTTCCAATGTCTATATAAAACACAAGAGCTTGGCGGCCTCTTGCTGCGCCGGGGGTACCCAACATGGGCCATCACCTCAAAGAAATGTGGGAAAGATGCTGTGGAGGGTCACCAGTCTTATTAAAGGGGGAGAAGGTGAGATTTCCGAAACCCGTGGGTGCTGGCATATCATCCACCCACGTCATATTTGTCTTCCCATCAGGTGTAAGTGCGACATGTGGCATTTCAAATGCCTGGTGGTGGGTAATGAGCACCGCTATTCAATCATCTGGGCGGGGGTACCTGTCATGATGGGGGTCCCTGACCACTAATGCATTGGAGGGTGATTCAATGCAATAATCATACCTAGAGGCTCCTAGAGCAACTAGTGGAGCAGCCTATAGAACATCTGGGGGAATCTGGGCAGGGTCCCGTGGATTAATTCTTCGCTCAAGTAGATTTGGAAACACATATCGTTCCATTTTTTCATAAGGTATAGCCTCTACCCTCTCTACATGGGCTGGATGTTCAGGATTACTTGGAGGCAACTAACCAGGGGTAGTTTTTTTTCATTGTTATACAAGTCGTAGATCACCATAGTCTGGAAGTTGATCCACATCACGTTTGGCCAGGAGTTCACCGACCAACTTTTTTTGCTTGGATGGTTTCTGACGCAACACAACCTTCTCAGGGTCTTCCTCCTCCATCTTGTACTAAGGCGGATGGGTCATAATGTTTGGAAGCCCGATGTGATCTTTATCCTTAACGAGATTCTGACTAAGAAGTAATGCCTTGGTGGGCACAGAGAGACCTAACAGATTCCTCTTCTAGTGGGTAACACTTCCTGATGGATCTAGTAGTGGTGGCATGCCCTCAGGGGATAGGTGCCCATAAAGATGTTCCAGCTCATCCTCCCCTTCTGGAAGGTCAGCCATAATGACTGTGACTCTTCTAGGGGGCATGTCCTTGATATCACCTATTGAGTCGAGTTACCACTAGATAGGACTGATGAGGAGGGAAACGTACTTCCCCCAGCCACATACATTCACGTGGGGGGAAGCCTCTTTGATAATATAGCAGAGTACCATAGTAGTCTGAACACATTTATGTTGGAGGGTTCTACGGCGGCCTAAGAACTTAGGGAACTGGGCCATAGAGAGCGTAGCCAGATCGACCAGATGAAATTTATCGCCAATGTCCTCAAAATATGTTTGGATCAAGGGTTAATCCACTCACTGATGAGGAAGGCCGAAGTGCATCAGCCAGAGGGTTCAGAGGAAACATTCAAACTTCTCTTGGATAATGGATTCCAACTCACTGAAATTTGGTGCCGGAACCAGCCATAACATCTTGTGCAAATGATCCACTCCGATGATATCACAAGAGCTTCTAAGATCAGATTCATGGTTTTTCACTTGATTTCACCATTCATTGACTATGTGTGGATGATACACATGAAACAGTACTAAGTTAGACTACTGGGACAACATGCTGGCTGGTGGAGAATTTGGAGAACAGGTAGATTTACTGCTAAATCTTGAGCAATCCATCTAAGAGTGTACCGACCTGGCTGCAACGTCACGATAATATGGGCTGGCAACCATGGTTTATGGAAAAACATCAGTGTCCACTGGTGATGAAATAATCCATGACTGTTTCTCTATTGATCCTCAAAACAACTATATGTGGTCTCTAGTTAAGGTAGAGGGTACATATAGTGATGATGGTGGTGATTGTGTGGTCGATCCCTGGGGAAACGATAGATTTTTGTCTTCCTAGATGTACATATAGAGGGATTCAAGGATTTAATGGATCTCACATTCTGGGAGTACGAGGATGATGCAGATCATTCCTGCCCCAGCCCTTAATTCAGAGGTCCGAGGGGAGGGTTCTAGTCGTTAGAATTACTCTGCTTCGGAGTCTGAGAAAAAGACTTGCTTGATCTCTATCCAAATCTTCCCAGAATTAATTATATAGTGGTGATGGCCCAATTTCCTACCCCTAAATGTTTTTTCGGGATATGGTCGATTTCTGACACGAGGAGGTCCTTTTGTTGTATTGGTGCTGCGGTGGAGAGGGTTTCTTCCTGAGTAAACCAAGGTGCGAGGACCACCAGGAGAGATACCCAAGGGGACATGGGGTGGAACTCCACAGGTTCTGCTGGAGTGAGTGAGGACTCCACTAGAGGCAGTGGGATCATGAGGAGGACCTCCATGCTTATTTACCCTAGTGACATCAGTGTGAGGAAGTTCCTCGTACTGGTCAAGCTGAACACGGGTAGGACCTCCGTGCTGGGCACTGGTGAAGTGAAGATGGCACTTAGTCCTCTAATTTTTGGGGAGAGGAGGACCTTCCCCTACTATTACTTGATTATGGGGAGGGTCCACAGATTGGTGAGTTACCTGATGTGAAATTTCCCCACACTTGCAGTTTGTGGGAGGAGAAGTGACTCCATACCCGGTATAATGAGAACGATAGAGACTTCCATACCGAGTGTCTCCAATGCAAGGAGGACCCTCATTTTTATTGAATCTAGCATGGGATAGACCTCCAGGCTGAGCTTGGGAGTGGGGAAGGACCGTATTCTCAATAGTAGCGATACAGTAAGGATCTCAGTACTAGGTGGCATTACTGCGTGTAGGTCTACTGTGGCCAGTGCCTAAGCCAACGACCAATAGAGTCAACCCAGGCTACCTGTGGGGAGGATGAGGCCTTGATCTAGATCGAGCGTATAAATGCCCCCACTAAGTATATACATTGAGTTAGTGATTTGCGTCGGTGGTTTCTCGAGCCATTGTAGCTGCTGATGTTGATTCCCTTTGGAGGGAATCCTCTTCTGCTTGCCCCCAATGCTAGCTTCGGTTTAGAAATACTAGAGCCGATGGTGTAGGTATGTGGATTACCTTCTCTTCATCCAGTATAACCGGGAAGCGGTGCTAGAGTGGCTTGGTGGGGGCCCTCACTGGGATTCCCTAGAATGAGAATCTAATCAGGCTAGCCCATACATCCCCTACCTCGTCGGCGTAAGGTAGGAAGTCATCGAGGAATTCTGGGGACAGGCTCCCAAAACGATTATATGTTGGAGTGGGAAGCAGTGTCTCCATTCGTGGCCCATAGGGGAAGCGTTGATGATGATTAGCAGACTCCTCTAATTCCAATTGGGTCATTTCACTCATAGGGATAATCCCCTCCTCCTTGTACCGGTGTATGAAGTCATTGATTACCCTCTGATGAATAACCTACGAAGGGGAGATGAGGCGTGGGTGTCCCATGGTCATGGCCATCAAGACCACCATAGAAGAGGCAGATCCACATAGGACGACCATTCTTGTACTTCCCCTTCCCTTACGTCGGTGTGTGGGCAGTGATCTAGTTCCGGGTGTAGCAACTTGATTCATGAAATTAGGGAGATTAACTCATCAGTGCTGAATGAAAAAATAGATAACGGCCAGTGCCCCATCGCCATACTGTCTTCTGTGACTGGTAAGAGGGCTCCATGCTGACAACTTCACAGATCGGGATATCGAATGTTCTACTGCACCAACTTCTAGGGAGTTTCACACCAGGCCCATTATTTTCATAATGAGACCGAGCGCCGGATAAACGGTTCTGGTGAAATGCTAATCCAATGATTTATTTAATGCTACTAGTCTCCATATGGAGGAATAGAGATTCACGTTGGGTTCACTATTTCTGTTTCTGACACTTTCTCTGAGGCGCATACGTCTCTGTGTATTATGAAGTGAGGATCTTTTCCCCCACATTATCTCTTTCCAAAGGCTGGAGAAATCTGTCACTTATTTAGGGACATATGCTCCGTGATCAAACCGAGAAGATGGGAAGATGGATCTTCCTTCCATGGATTCCTCCACGGATCTCGTTACCCAGTTCGGGTCTCCCTTATATATTTAATACATTTTTCGTGAAACTCTTCCTAGTGACATATCTTCATTAACGCTGGTTAATATGTCGCTTTTGTGAGGACATTACAAGGGGTCAAGTTAGGGCAGCAACCATTAGTTAGGGGAGTAGTCATGTTGGACATCAATGGAATATCTGAATGCCGGAACACTGGTGTGTCTGTCTCTGGTCCCTTATTATATGGATTTTCAAGGGTGTGAAAGCACGATGCATCCCACATTTAATATGAGGAATCTTATGCCCTAGGAATATATCTGAGGTTTTCATCAACTTCTTATGTTTAACAGAGGCCATGCTGCAAGTTTAACATCCAGAGGAGAAAAATCAAACTAATCCGAACACTGTCTAGGGTGGATCAGATGAGTGTATCCCCTGTAGAATACACTGATGTAAGTGGGTTGACATGACCTCCCTGGGATGTGGCGGCCCAAGTAAGAATCAAGACAGATGATGAATGGTTGGGTGAAAGTAGGTGGAGAATGAGATTTAACAGATGTGAGGACGATGGTGATGTTGCGATTGAGTCTCAAGAAGACTTCCTACATATCCCCATTATAGGGAATCAAAGTCCTAATATTTCATGAGGGTGATGCGACACATAATTAGGTGGACCATGAGATTGAACCCATGGATGAGACCCGGAGGAAGTGAAAACCTATGGGTTAAGGAATGTTCATCTAGATACACATAGGCTCGAGGGAAAGGACATGCAAGGGGCTTGAATTGGGGTGTACAGATAGGAAAAAACATGATGATATATATGGGGGATTTCGTGTGGTTAGTAGCCCGAGTTGGTCTGATTCCACTAGGACAGACCGGAGATGTGGGTCCCAACAAATGGAATTACAACGGATTTCTGTTGAATAGGGGACATAATGGCTTACCACTGGATGGGGAACAATAGCTTACCCCTCATTGGAGCCTACATTTTAACTTCATGAAGGATGAGGGTGAATTGATGGGAATAAGGACTTGGGGTCCAATTGGATGGTGTTGGGAATGATCCTCATGTAGGTTTCCTACATACCTTTCCCTAGAAATGATCAAAGACCCCATAATTCGGAAAGGGGTGAATGGAGTTTAGTGTCATGCAGGATGAATTGAACGGACGTGAAGGGGGTCGGAATAGATAGATAGTGGGCTTGAACCATGAGGATTCATCCTACATACCATGCCTTGGAAAGGATCGAATTCCACATAGTTCATTATGGGTGTTGGTGAACCGACAAGAAGGTGGTTGGGACAAATGGAAGTTGGGATTGAAGCTCGTGGAGGCTTTCTACGTACCGTGCCTTGGTAAGGATCAAAGTCCTCATAGTTCTTAATGGGTGTGGGGATTAAACTCTAGGTAGCCTAGAGAGGATTTAATGGTCGATGCTTACTCGAAGCTCACGTGAGTCATGCTCGGTGTGAGAAAAAAGAGGAAGTAGAGACCTGACAATCATGTCACGAAAGGTGCGTCCATGGGATGTGGAATGGGGCTTATGCGTGGTTGGAAGCCGAAAGAAGAAATAGGGGCTTATTCATGGTTCACAACCCAAGGAGATATAGATTGGGACTTACTCTAGTATGGAGGACAAATGGTGACAAACACCTGCTGGAGAGGGATTTTGCACAGAAGAGAGGAAGAGCATTGTTCCCCACCATGACCATTACTGGCATTTTGCACAGAAAAAGAAAGAAGGAGTAGGGTTACTACTTCCTGCAAGAAATGATAGCGGCTTACACCAAAATGGTTGCCCATCCATACGGACAGGAGCCACGTCATCAATGAGGATCACATTCCATGGAAGAAGATTTCACACCCATTGAGATGAGTAGGCGTAATGAATGTCCGAGATGGGGTGCCTCACCTGTGATGAATGGGGTGAGGTCACAGTTTAATGTCATGTGCTGAAGACGATGGTTCTTGGAAGTTTAACGTCAAGTAGCTAGAATGAGGTGGGTTTACTCCGCACCCCTTGGACATACATAACTGGTACCCTCTGCACCTTGGTGAAGAGAAGGGAAAAGAAACCCCATGACTAGGGGGTGTCAATAGGTGATCCCATTGGGGTTCCAGGTTAGCGTGGCTATGCGAAGAAGCAATACCTGTTAGACTGCTTATTTAAACATGCATGAGGATGATGATTTCGTCATGGATGTGGAGATCTTTGTGCAATTGTTTGTGTACCGGAAGTCCACTTGCGCGCCACTCCCTGATCATGCGCGCTCCCTCCTCCCTAGCCCTAAAATCTCTTTTTTTTCTTCTTGTATTCATTCACTGCTCTATTATCTGCCCGATGCAGTCGTTATCCAAATATTTAGCGCCAACAATGTAATTAAATTATTTTATTTATAAATTAAACAAAATAATATATACCATCATATATTAATGTTTATTAATACTAAATGATTATATTTTATCATGATAATGCATGGTATAATATATCAAATTATTAGAAAAAATATTTTATTTTATTTTAAAAGGAATTATATTTTCTATTATCATTGTGAATATTAAATAAATTTTAAGAAATAAAAATAAAAACTGAAAAAATATATTTTCAATTAATATTTAAAAATATATGATTAATTATGTTAATAATCCCTTTTGAACTTATTTCTATATTGATAAAACAATATGTTATTATTAGTTAATTTAAAAATAAATTATTTTCTTTTTTATTGTCTTCAGTTTTTAAAATATTATATTTAGAACAATATTATTTTGAATAACATACTTTTAATCAATAATATTTTTAATATTAAGTAATAATTCTTTATATTTTTTGTATTAAATACTAATATCAATAGTATAATTTTAAATTTTTTAGTATTATCATATAATTAATTATATATTATTATAATTTATTAAAAAATTGAAATTAAATATTAATTAGAAGCTTAATTAGATTATTAGAAAATTCCCAACCCTGAAGTACCCAAGGCCCACCTCATCCACACTTGTGAGTCCCGATGGGTTGACCATGTCTGGAAGATAATAAACCTGGCTAGCCATGAGAAATATGTATGTAGGTTTGGAAATTAAAAATGTCCATAAACACAATATATGGTATAAAATAGATCCCAAAATACACACTTGTGGGGTTTATAACAGTCAAAGGTATGTCAGTTTGCTAGAACATGGAGGATATGTCCTTTAGGCAGTTGTGTGTGATTGTGTCTGGGAGTTGACCCTAGTGGAATGACTGTGATTCATTTAGAAGGATTTGAATTTTTATTTTGTGTCTATATGATTGATAGTTCAATTGGGGATCAATATTATGGGTTACTATAGTTCTTACAAAAAAATTTCAGTCTATAACATGCCCATTCAATCAAAAAAATATTGATCATATAATTTTTTTCAAGGATGTATCCTACCTCTATCTTGATCTATTAAGCCCAAATGACACCATATTTACTTGCATCTACCAAAATATATCACCATTATGAATGAACTATATATTTTTATTCATGGTTCCACTATCGCCATGTTCATTTTCCTTCAGCGATAGGTTTGTGACCCTCAAACTACCCAAAAAATACTGGACCTTCAATTTACTTTAAGCCAAAATTATCTACAAGGGTAGAGATTTCTTTTTAAAAGGATTTATTCTCATAGTGTCTAGATAGATCAAAGAAAGTAATTTTTGAATACTAAAACTATAACAGTCATCAAAGGATAATTTTAGATTACTCGGTTTCTTTCACCTCTTTATCTATTTATAACACATGTTGTATAATATATTAACTTATATATAGCTATGTGAATTAAAGTAATTACATTTCGATTATAAATCAGTGATTTAATATTAACAAAAGAGCTCAAATTCCACAAATCATCAAGAATTATAAGCTTTTGTTCATTACAGAAAAATAGTATCCTTTTATTATATTGCATGAATTCTAGTAGAATGAATTAATGGAAACTGGAATTATTTTCAGGGAATTTATGAATAAAATTAATAATATCCAACAATGTGATAAAACAAATATACTAGAAACTATTTTAAATTTACATCATTTATAATATGATTATTTAATGTACATGATAAAATAAATCAAAAATTATCTATAAAGGACATCATAAAATTTTGTTAACGATTTGGGTGGTTTAATAATACGTTCTTAATGTCTGTATGTGATGTATTGAAAAATTTAATGATTTATAACAATAATTAATTTTTAAATGTTTTGTAATATTTTGTCTCTAAATTTAAGAATTTTTATTACCTCAAAAATTTTATTTAGATCATAATAAATGTTAAAAAAAGGAATAATAAAATTTTATACAACTTACATAACACACACCACATTATTTAATACAACCTATTAAAAAATAAAACTGATGATGATAATTTTTTATTGTGGGGTTATATTAATAATTTCACATATTATTTAATATATGTTGGGATAATAAAAGGTTCATTACATAACATAATGAAAATTTATCACATAATATATCAACACAGATTTCCAATGAATTTTATATCAATATTAATATTATCAAATATGTTGTTTTATTTTATATCATGTAATAATAGAAAATGATGAAAATGTTATTTTTATATAAATAATTATATAAAATAAAAAATGATTTATAATTTGAGAACTGGAAGTAGGAAAATTATTGATAATAATAATTCATGTTAGAGAATATCATGATATGTTCCCATAAATTAATCACATGATAACTATGTGAGCATTAAATTTTTATACAATATAGTTCCATAACATGTATAAAATTCATAAAAAATATAAATTTTCTTTAAAATGTGTTCTAAAATTATATAGGATGTAACTACCTTATGCAATATAATTATTTAAAATTGAATTATATCATAGAAATAATGTTAAATAATTGGAAAAAAATATGTTATTAGTGAATATCTAATACAAATTCTATAAATTCTAAATAATTTACAAGAATAGATTTTAAATTAAATGAATAATTACCTAAGTATGAATTTATAACTTTATTTATTATTTTATCCTATAATATGTTAATATATATATATCATTGTTTTAAGAAATACCTTTTTCAGAATTATTGAAATCATTTTAAGAAACTTTTTAACTATATTGTATGTTATAAAATGAGATCTGAGACTTTTGATTTCTAATTGAGAAATTTTATTAAATGTTACATTATTGATGTGACACATACATATATGTAAGAGGGATTATAAAAATGTAATATATGAACAGTTAAGGTAACTATTATTTATGCATCAATATATTCATAACAGAAAATTATATTATTATACAATTATTAAATACATTGGATTTATTCATCTGGAAAGAGTTTTCAAAATATTATTTATTCGCTTCAAACAATTAAATTTGATTTTAATTTTTTTAATAATATCCTCAATTTATTTATTTCTAATTAACTTATATAATTTTATTGATAATAAAATGATTTATTATTGGAATTTTATTTGCATGATGACTATATTTAATTTGGAATTTGGAGATCAAATTTTTATAGGGTTTATGTATTGTAAATTTAAATGAATTATAAAATACACCTATGGATATTATAATACATTAAGATATCATATATAGTTAAACTAGTCAATGATACAAATAATGACATAATATAAGAATTGAAATGAAACTAATTCATCCAATTTTTAAAGAATAATAATAATTTAAATAATAAAAAATCATTATTAGTAATCTTTATTTAAAACTGTATTTTATTAAATTTTATTTTTTAAAATGTTAAACTCCTCAAACAATAAATATTCACTAATCAATCAAACTATATTTGATACTTATTTCATATTTACATTTCATTTATATATATACACACACTTTTAAAATATTTCTATATCAAATTTGAATAATGTTTAATATCATGTGGGTCAGTTATGAAAATAGAACATCATGTTATGATAAATGTATTCTATTTCTATTTTGTACATGAATTGTTCATTTGATTACTTATAAATTAAAAATAATTTTTATTGGTTTTATTTGTGAAATTAAATTTCTAGAATCTATAATCAGACATTTTATTTTTATATGATTAATTTAATTAACAATACACATAAATTCCATGAAATTTCCACATTTAAATTTTTTTAATTATACATGGTTTGTCCCATACAGGGGAATTATATTTTAAATTTGAATTTGAAGGATGTAGAAAATTGGAATCCAGTTTTTTAGTGATTAAATAATTAGATATTTATTTATATCCGAATTTCATTTTATGTATGTGTTACATGTACCTCCATGAAATGTAATTATATTTATATTCTTACCAAGATATCCTTTTATAGGATTAGTGAAAAAGATATCCACTCCAAGGGTTTTATGAAATCATAATACCATCATTATGTACACCATATTTTTATATTGACTGAATTGTTGTAATTTTAAAAATTATTATATTAAATTTTCTTGGTGAAAATAATCCGAGTGATAAATTTGATGAAGAAATAGAACACAACATTCCCATTCATTAATTTTTGAATCATGAATGTTATAGAATGTATTTAAAATCCTTATATTCATAATCACATATCGAATTCATTTGATACCAATTATTTTTAGTTGACTATGTCACCCATAATCAACTTACTTTATACATATATTAACCATAAAAATTGATCATATGATATGATGTCTCTGTGTCATGCAGTCATGTATATTTTTTTCAGTTTAAAATCTATTTTATAAAAATGTATTGTGATAAATATGAACACAACTATATACTATTAAATTTATTTATTTCTTCTCTCTAGAGGAAATATGTATGAGGTGTTACCGGGTATCATTTCTTATTATGATATAGTGAGTTATCTGGTATCCCTACATTAAAATTTCTTGGCGGTAAGTCCTGATGTCATAATTATTATTTTCATATGAAGGGTTTACGACACTCTCCTTCTCCTATTACTTTTGATTCCAATAATCATTTTAGGGGTCAAGGTTTCTCTCCTTATAATTCTACAAAGATCAATCCTTGATTTTTTATGCACAAGAATAAAGTTTCGTACATAATACATCATCTATTGAATTAATCTCTACATTAAACTTCATCATGTATATGGAAATTCCATGAACCCTTCTCCGAATGGTATACCTCCTTTTCTTGAAATTAAAGTATGGAGATTATGATGCTTCAATATCAATCAAATAAGATATGGTTTGGTTAAAATACAATGGGTATTTCGTATACACAAATAGTAGGAATTCTACTCAAAGAGATCTTTTTGATTGTGATATAATATTAAATGACACGATCTGCCTTCACCAAGATGAGAGAAGGGACAATAGATTTACAAACCCTGCCTTCTTCATTTTGAAGGAGAGATAATGACCCCTGATACCCACCTTCAGTAGGTCCCGGAGTGGCGATTAGTACCAAGGGTATATAATTACACACAAGATATAAGGCATTACCCTTTTTTCTTTAATAGGATCTGGAGATATGATAGTAAACCCCAACAACACAAAAACTGGAGGGTCAAAGTAAAGCCAAAGAAAACCATTCATATATGCGTGTTACAAAAGTAAATTCCACAAGTACAAGGAGACTACAAAGGTAATGAACCAAATGAAAAGAAACACAGCAACTGCAAATGTCCCAACGCCTGAGCTAGTATGGCCCTGCATGATCCCTGAAGTCCTCCTAGAAAACATAAAGTAGTTTATATACATAGGGTGAGAATACAAGTATACATAGAAGTGAAAACCAAATACTCTCGTGCACACGTGGGGAGGCACTCTAATTCCATATGAGAGAAGAGGTAACCAAATCACCTAGCAAGGAAAACAATCCACCCAATCCTCTCCAAGGAACACTCTCCAAATAACACAAGTCAAGTAATATAAATTAATATCACATCGATTTTGGGTACCCCACACCACTTTCCCACTGGTTATTGAAGACATCCTATGCATCAAACCTCTCCCGCCATTCTCACCACAGTCCCACTGCAACACCCCACCCAAAAACACCCGGGCCATAACCACGATCCCGCCCGCAAACACCTGGTCCAGAAAAACTTCTGCCACTCCTGAAGACACCTGAGCCTCATCCCGAAGACTTTTGGGAAACATCCTGCCCGCACATACCTGGGACAACCACCACAACTACCCTCCTCTAAGAATCATGAGCTATAATGGACCTCGGGCCGTCACAGGCTACCAGAAGAGCCTTGGGATATTTGGGAAAGGGAGTCGAAAAGGAGCTAATAACCAGCCACTCATATGAGTGTTGGAAAAACACCCTCCCCAATGAAATGGGGGTGTTCAGCACTATGTTCTCAACTTGGGTGGGGAGTGAATAAGAAACATAATAACTACAATTATATGTATAGGTAACTGGAACTCATCCCAACCTAGGGTTTTTAAATCCAACCTAAGCACAAACACCCTCATTACTCTTCATTCATAAAAGAAAAGAACAACACTCATGACAAAGTGACAACTCATTCCCAAAGATAATTCCTCATTTAAACCATTATAGATTTCATGTTCAAGTGATCCCATTTTGTAAATTCTGCACTACTGGGATACTTACTGGAATAACCACATGATAGAGAAATAGAAACCCCTGAACAACAATTTAAGCATTCACACCCAGTTCTCTTGTAAAGTCACAATAATAAAAGGGATCTGTGAGATCCCTCAAAGTACTAGAACCAATCCATTCCTCAAGATACATCCCCAAACAACTTCATATTCATAACCAACAACCATGCCACAATTGAGGATCCCATCCTCATCCACATCACCCCATAAGCATCAAACAGAACAACACACCATCTACTAAAACAGAGTAGGAAAAAATACAGGTTCAAGCACATAATTCATTTTGTTCTTCTTTCTGTTTGTTAACATGGGTGACCAGACAAGGATTGATGATCACTGGGTATCCATTTTACTAATATATTTTAGGTGGTTAACCAATTTCCATGTTATAGTCATTTAATCGTCACAGAAGACAAGGGCTCATTAGTGCGCAAGGAAAGACCACCAACGACCATGATTTTCAGTAAGCATAAGCCCATGCAGTTCACAACTTATAGAAATTATAATAGAGTACAGCAGAAAAATTCAAACTCACCCCATCATTATTTGATAGTATATTTATTATCCTTGAAAGGTTTCATCCATTCCCACAGAAAAAGTAGCGTACCCACCTCACATGATACATTGTAACGAGAGACGAAGGAAAATCCCTACCCTGTTGATCAAGGATCGAAGTTCTTCTCCACACGCCAAGAACTGAGGATGCGCAGCTTGCAGGGGAGAAACTCCAGGGACTCCAAGGACGAGCAGAAAAACTCCAGCACAGCTGCACCACATGCCTCAAAAAGGAGTAACTCCAAGCTCACTAAGGAGAAGAAAGAAATTAAGCCAAGAATGGGAAGGAAGATACTCTACCATGATAAAAATATGAGATCCTATTGTTATGGGCTAAGGAATTTTTAACCACATAAATGTCGGATCGTGGTTCCCCACTCGGTTGGGCAGTTACACACAATGGGATTAATTATCATTTAACAATTCTCCTTGGAGGGGTGGAAATAATGTCTATGAGTTAAACAGTTTTCTTTAACCATAAGGAAATGCATAACAAAGGAGGAACTAGAAGGTACGGGGAAGGGAGTGACACCGAGAAAAAACCACACGTTTTGGTAAGTTAAGGGTTGCCTGAACCTTGGGGATTTAAGATATTATTTATGGGAATTAAATGGCTTTGAAAGGGGGAATTATATCATTTTTAAGTCAAACGATACATTGTGGGAGAAGAAAGGTCAAGAACTGGAAAAGAACGTGGTGAGGACACGATGCCACTGTCCTAATGCCACCTTGACCGGTGTGCGACTGTCACAGTGCCGCCACAACTGGTTCCCCCGTGACCGGTGCCACCGTTTTGGTGGATCCGTGTTTTGACAAAGTAATGTACTCGGTGGGTCTGGGTTAGTACATCTGATACCTCTCAAAGTATTCTCTCCCTCAAGAATAAAAACTAGAACTGAAGAAATAGGGGATCCGAACAACCACCTTGAAAGATAACTCTCAGGATTAAACCTCATCGACATCTAGGAACACCGTTCCCTCAAGTAACTAGGCATCATTCGAATTTCGAACTATCCAGTGATATGGGTTAGGGAGTTTCTTCCTCCATGTCAAGAAATTATCCGCTTTGGGTGGCACTGACTCGCCCACATGGGATAAATCGCATACACCTTAATGCGTCTTGATTAGGGATCGGGTCCTCCCATCTCCATAGTCAGGACTCTTTACACACATCCACAGAATAAAGAAAACCATACATTCCATAGTTAACAAGGTAAAGCATTCCTGTAACAACCTGAGATTTTATGAGAATTATTATTTTTAATTTCATTGATGTCTTGTGCTGTAAGCTACACCAAAATGAGCTTGCACTACACACACCCTTGACTTGTCTTGCATTACACACAATCACAACCTTCCTCGATAGCCTGTGTAGTACGCAATACCGGGTTTCACTAAACAACGATATATTGTTATAATATTATAATGGACTAGATTGTATAAATAGTATTAACTAAATTTTGATTTTTATATAATTATTATTCATCTTACACATTTTTTATAACATTGTTTGAGATCAAAATTAATTTTTCGGGTAAAATAAGTATTTTTCAAAAAAAGCAGTTTTTCCACCTTTTGATGGTGCACCCAATATAAATCTAGTTTTTGACATGTTTATAAATTCAATTTGAGAAAATAAAATTCTTCTTTGGAATCAGGATATAAAAATTTACTTTGGATAAATTTTTCATATTATTCTGATAACTTTCATATTTTAATGAATAGTAAAAACAATATATATTTTAATTAAAAACAAGTTTTATTATCGCAGTAATTTATATGGTTAACTTATAATATTTAATGGTTTTAAAGTATAAAAAGAATATATTTTAACCATTTAATATAATTTATGTAATTACCATTAATTTTACATTGAATTCATAGGTAAAAACATTTCAATCTTTTTCAATATTTTATCTTTTAAAACCCGTTTTCTTAACAATGGGATAAATTTTAATTTAATGACTGCAACTTCTGTGTGTTGAATTTTGAAATTTTTTTTCCATATTTTAATTCATTGGGTCCAAATTATGTTAATAGTTTACTTTTATTTTTTTGATATTATGAATAGTAATTATGGTAATTTTTATTTACTTCAGTTAATGATAAATCGAGTAATTAAGGGAAAACCTAAGATTATAAATTACCCTAACACATGCAAAAATTCTATTGAATGACTAAAAGTCGACCCATATCACCTATGGGTCATAATAGATTAATTTTATGGACTTTTGACCCTGAAAATAATTTAATTATTATTAAAACCAAAGAAAGTGATAACATGTCACTATCTTAAATCTTATAAGTATAATAATTTTAATTTAGTGATAAACTTCATAAAACATAAAACATGAATAGTATCCAGAAATCTAATACATTTATCAACATCATGTAGATTTATTTGTAATTTTTAAGGATTAAATAATTTTTATTAAAGGTGACACAACAGTGATGTTGAAATTATTTTATTGATTGAAATATCAAATAATTGGTTTTACAAATATTAAAATAAATATTATATGAACTATTTAATGTTCTACAATAATTTTATAGATAAATATAAAATGTTATGAATCTATTAAAGATTTTATATTGAACATATCTTCTATGATGATTTTATTTAAATTCAAATAAATGAATAGTGTCAAAATTGACACTATTGTTATTTTATAAATATAACATAATATAAAATTGATTAAAAATAACCCAATTATTTAATAATTATAATTTAAAATTTATATGGTATAAAATGTCATAAATGATCTAATTAATGAAAATTCACAACACATAGGTAATTATTTATAACTATTCGAAATTTAGAATCTTATTACCACAAATAAAATTAAATAGATTAAATATGGATAAATCAAGTTCATAATGTTTTAAATAAATTTCCTAAATGTCTATTTTTTTTTGAAGTGATTAAAATCTTATCTCATATAATCTTTAGATTTGATTCATTTTGGAAGTTTTTATGTGTGGTTTGAATTTATTATGAATTATTATTTCTTATGTTTCCAAATGTGCCCCTCTCTTCACTCATACACGAGAACCTCCTCCATCTCCTCTTCACAACACATTGATCCCTCAAGATCGGATAAACCCTACCAATTTCCCCTTTAAACTACCCTAGAAACATTATTGAGGTTCTGTTATTTTCAAAAGGCCAACTCTAGTGTCTTAAGAGAAAGCATAAAATAGGTGTGTCGAAGAAGAGGTAATCTCTTCTACCAATTCTTTCTTGTTTCCTTCTTCTTCAACTTCTTCTTCCTAAGTTCTTTAATTATATAGTAATAACTTCCCTGTCAATATTATACTGATATGTTATTATAAATTTTAAACCACCCCATTTCATCTTCTATCCATCCTATGGAAAATGAAATCACCGCGCGTGCGTACATACGGAATACCATCTCCACATCGTGGTGTAATCTGTTTTTCCACCACCACCTTATTTGGATGGGTATAATGGTCTAAAGAATAAATATATATATGGTAATTATAACATGAAACCAATTCTGAGATATTATATCATCCACACTAATTCCATTCAACAATTATGGGAATGATATCATCGGTCGTGCGTACGTACGGTTTACGGTCTCCACAACGCAATGAAATTCATTCTTCAAGTTAACCATTAAAGAATGATTATAAATTATATATATATAATATTAATAATTATATGACATATTAATGAAATTGTAATTATGTATATGTTATTTACTTACTTCCATTCAATTTAATAATGAAACGAATACAGTGTTCATGCATACGTACAACCTACCGTCTCCATGAATGGTGTATTTATTTCAATTTATCAATCTATTATATATATGTATATTCGGAAAACATATTATATATAAATCATGTTTTAAAATATATAAGAATGTAATCATTATCTATGTAATCATATGAATAATTACAAGTCAAAACACGGATAATAATTGAAACGAATTTACCCAAAAATGCTACTTTAACATGAATTTACAAAAGAACGGGTAATATAAAGTCAAAAGTGAACCATATATGATATCATAAAAATTAATATGATTCATTAATAATTAAATGTCATTATTTAAATCATTATACATGAGGTTCAGATACATATGATTCATATCAAACATAAGCTAAGGGATAACATTTCCAATCTTGTTTTTATCCGAGATTGTTTATTCGTATGTATTTAATGGGGTTATATTTATCATCCATGTCCCTATTTTCTAAAAATGTTTTCATGTATGTTTAAAGTAATTTTTATCCATTTTTTACTTTTACTACATGGTATGTATGGAATCTTTATTTTTTTACCATACGAGGTACTTTTTGACTTTTCTGTTAAAAGTACGAGAAGAATGTTTTTTTAACTTATATGGTGTGAATGGATTTTTATGGTTTCATAACGCCTAATATTAATGAATCTTATTATACAATATTTCATGATTATTTTCAAATGAAATTATTTATTTTAAAATTGCATGAAATTTTGATAAAAGATAATGATTTTGAAGAAGAAACGATATTTTCCTCAAGATTTCATTTCATGTGTTTTATCAAAAATATTTTCTATCTAAGATGACATTAATTATCTTGTATATTTTTCAAGTATAATGTCTCTATTATTTACATGGTGTGATTTTTCTTGTGATTAAATGATATCCATTTGTTTTATATGGATTAGGTGATGATGGGATGCTGTTTATGAAACCCATTTTATTCATTGGGTTACGATGAATGATTATGTTTATTTTGTGGCACAAGTAAGAATGGTTTCATTATGAGATGAGTGGGACCTATATCTCCCTATGATGCATTGTAGAATGATTTATATCTCATAATATAGGCATGGCTGGAATGGTATGTTAATCAGGTTCAGTGTTACAGAACCAGAATGAGAAGTTAACTCGATTCAGAAAAGGACTTTGTCCACAAAGATTGTCTTCCCAGCAATGCCTTGGGTACTACGGAAATCGTATCATGTGTATAATGGTTTTCCACAATTACATGTTTTATTCCCATGCTGTTTTATCATGATTTATGTTCAATTATGATATATTCCATACGTACTTCCATGACATATGTATTCGATCAAGATTTTGATATTTAGATTTTATGTTCAAGTTTTTGCATTCAAATGTTTATGGATTGTATTATGTTCTCTATGTTTACCCTTACTGAGCTTTTGATCTCACACTTTTTATGTTTTATTTTCTCCATGATATCAAGAAAGGTTTTAGGTAAGAAAACAAAATGGGAATATCTTTATGGGAGATGTTGAAGATCTTTCACCATGATTAGAAGATTATGTTCCATGTTTCCAATGATACTAAACTATTACGGTCTGTTGGTGTATGCTTTTGTTATGTATTAAGTATTTTGAAAAAGTAATGCAATGTATATGTACGTCATTTTTGGGTCCCTACAGTTGGTATCAGGGACAATGGAAGAAATAATGTATCCAATCCTTTGGAATACTTACGTGTGAGCATTGGACAAAGCATGGCTCTCCGCCCAAGGGCTTCATGAGGAAATGGATGCCACTGGGGATGGTGGTGTGTCCCACCAAAGGGGTGAATCCACCCATGGATTGTCCTGATAGATATCAATTATAGTCCACTAAAATTAATTCCAGACCACTACAGTTGGTATCAGAGGAATGGTTATTTAACCTTTGGAAACTAGGATGTGAAAAATTTAGTGAAATCCCTAGAGATATTTCTAAGGAATGTCTTGGGATGTCCCCAAGGTTAAGTATACGTATAGGTTAGAATCATAGAATTATGTTGATGGTCATGAATAACCTAGGGTGAACCTAAGGTGTCATGGATTAAAGAATTTTTGATATGGTAGACATCTCTTGGGTGACTTTTTATGATTATGTGGTTCCTTGTTATTTTAACTATTTCTTCAACTATGGTTTCTGGCCTTAGTCAATGGAGGGAAAGAGAAGGAATTCAGTTAAAATTGATTCCAATGGAAAAATTGTTGACTATGATCAAAAAAATTATGTAACGATTGGAGAGAAAGATATTGTGATTATGCCGAAGCAGTCATCTCGATATATGATTAACAAGGTGAAATTTTGTTGTATTCCTAAGTCATAAATTAAGAGGAAGTTGAAATTTAATGCATGTTTACATGGTGAAGATCATAGAGAAAGGAAGATTTAGATTTATAAATAAGGTAAGAAGAACCTTGAGGAATACCTCAAATGGAGGGGAAGTTGTTATCTATATGGAGAAAAGGGTCATTGAGTGACAGACTGTTATGGAGTGCAATGTCTTATCTGCGGAGAAAATGGTCATTACCCAACGCAATTCCCTGACCTAAGAAGATACTTATAAATCAAGGAAGGACATATTACCTGAAAATCATTAAAGAGGATGGATTTAAGGGCTTATTTATTGTAATTCAATGAAAATGTTGTTGAGGTACTTTTATAGTATATTGAAATATCTGTGTATTGGTCCATTTTGGTTTTCTATAAAAATATGGTACCAGTAACCTGGAAAAGTGATTCAAATATTTTGGTATGCAGAAGATATGTGCATAATGAAAGCATATGGTGAAAATAAATTGTTTGATAGTATTCATGAGCTCATGATTGATATAAGGACTAAGTGATATCATCATTTGAGTATATAAATTTTTTGGGATTTTGGTATGTGGAAAGAGTTATCTTTTGACAGAACTCATGTTTTCACTAAGGTTATATGGTAATTCATGTTTCAAAAGAATACATGATTATGGTATTCCCATGTTTGGAATGTGACCAACAAGATATATCTTATGATATATGGGGGATAAATGATGGTATTCACGTGCTTGTTATGTGACCGTTCAAATAATCATTTTCTTTATACTCTGAGATTGGACAGATGTATTTTGGATAAGCCTAAAGATTTGAATGGATTATTTTGGACATCAGATAGTATTATTTAAGGCTATAACTTTTTGTTATAATAGTATTGTTTTAAAAAAAGGACAACTCGTAGGACGGGTGACAACCAGTCGCATTAGACAAGGTTACATGAATTGAACCCAAAACTGAAGTGCGACAGGCCTTTATTTTCTACCACTAGCCTATAGGAAGTCCCTGGTTCGTATAAAATAGTTTTATTCTATTAATTGGTATGATAGATGAATTATAAGTCCATTTTTGAATCATATACGATTAACCTCACCATAGATGGACTTATGTATATTTGATAACTTTTGCTAACCTTTTGTTTGAGACATATGGAATGACCCATCATTCATTCACATGATCTTATAACACTTCACTAATGACAAATTCAACTTCATTTCTTTAAGAGATCAAGTGGAAATTGTTTAAGGCACGAAAAACGTTGAGATTATACCGAAATAATGTAACTATTTCTTCTAATTGAAATTCTTCAACTTTAGGGAAATGATCTTGAAAACCGAAAATTTTGTCCTAGTTCCCTTATATCCGATGAATTAGATGGTACCTTAGATCATCAGAAAATTATGGCTTTGTGACTGTTGGCTTTTTCATAGCCATGTTCTCTACCACTCTCCCTCAGAACCTGATTGTTATGTCTCTTTTCCAAATGCATATTTTCACCTATGTTCTCCTATGAGGAAACCCAGTGATGAATTAATTTGGGTAACTGATATGTTTCATACTTCACTTTATAAAATTACGTTTTAGTATTCCTTTTTCCAATGCGGGGTTCCATGAATTAAAATATCAAGTAGCAAACCATTTATTACCCCGACGAATTTCGAGGGAAAAATTAAAATTAAGGGGGGTAGAATGTAACAACTCGAGATTTTATGAGAATTATTATTTATAATTTCATTGATGTCTTGTGTTGTACGCAAGTCCAAAAGGATCTTGCACCAAATGCATCCCTGACTTGGCATCCACTACACGCAATCACAACCTTTCTCGATAGCTTGTGTAGTACGCAATACCGGGCTTCACTAAACACTGATATATTGTTATAATAATATTATGGACTAGCCGTTATGAATAGTAAAAACTAAATTTTAAATTTTATAACATTATTATTCATCTTACATATTTTCTAGAACATGTTATGAGAAAATAATAATTTTTTTGGGAAAAATAGGTTTTTTTCGAAAAATGTAGTTTTGACGCCTTTTGAAGGTGCACCCACTTTAAATCTAGTTTTTTACATGTTTATAACTTCAATTTGACAAAATAAAATTCTTATTTGGAATTAGGATATATAAATTTACTTAGGATAAATTTTTCATATTATTATGATAACTTTCATATTTTATTGAATAGTAAAAACACACTATCTTTTAATTAAAAACAACTTTTTTCATTGCAATAATTTATATTGTTAAATTATAATATTGAATGGTTTTAAAGTATAAATAGAATATATTTTTACCATTTAATATAATTTATGTCATTCCTATTAATTTTACATTGAATTCATAGGTAAAAAAATATCAATCATTGGAAATATTTTAACTTTTAAAACCCGTTTTCTTAACAATGGGATAAATTTTATTTAATTACTACAACTTCTGTGTTTATAATTTTTAAAAATGAATTCCCTATTTGGAATCAGTGGGTTTAAATTATGTTAATAGGTTACATTTATTTTTTTGATATTATAAATAGTAACTATGGTAATCATTATTTTCTTCAGTTAAAGATAAATCGGGTAATTAAGGGTAAACCTAAGATTATAAAATTACCATAACACATGCCAAAATTGTATTGGATGACTAAATGTAGACCAATATCATCTAATGGTTGGATTAGATACATATTATGCTCTTTTGACTATGAAAATAATTTAATTATTATAAAAACTAAAGAAAGTGACAACATGTCACTCTCTTAAATCTTATAAGTATAATAATTTTCATTTAGTGATAAACTTTATGAAACTTCGAACATGAATAGTCTCCAGAAATCTAATAAAATTATCTACATCATTTCAATTTATTTATAATTCTTGAGGATTAAATAATTATCATTAATGGTGACACAATAGTGATGTTGAAATTATTTTATTTATTGAAATATCAAATAAATGGTTTTAAAAATATTAAACTAAATATTATATGAACTATTTAATGTGATCCACTAATTTTATAGAAAAATATGATATTTTATGAATCTATTTAAGATTTTATTTTGAACATAATTTCTTGTGAGGATTTTATTTAAATTCAAATAATTGAATAGTGTCAAAATTGACACTATCGTTATTTAATAAGAATAAAATAATATAAATTTTTTTTAAAATCACAAAAATATTTAAAAATTATAAATTAAAATTTATAAGGTCTAATATGTCAAAAATTATCCAATTATGGAAAATTCACAACATATAAATAATTATTTATAACAATTTAAAATTTAGAATCTTATTACCACAATTAAAATTAAATAGATTAAATAATGGTAAATCAAGTTGATAATGTCTTAAATAAATTTACAACATATATAAATTTTATTGGAAGATGAGATTACAATCCTATATCATATAAGATTCGGGTTTGAGTCATTTTGGAAGTTCTTATTTGGGGTTTGAATTTATTATAAATTAATATTTCTTATGTTTCCAAGGGTGCCCCTCTTCTCCCTTGTAAAAGGGCACCTCCTCCCTATTCTCTTCACAACAGTTTAAGCCATAATGCTCTTAAAAACCCTACCAATTTCTCTATTACACATCCCTAGAAACATTCTTGATGTTCTCATATTCTCAAAAGACTAACTCTAGTGCCTTAAGAGGAAGCTTAAAAAAGGTGTGTCGAAGAAGAGATAATTTCTTCAACTGATTCATTCAAGTTTCCTTCTTCTTAAAATTATCCTTATTTAGTTGTTTCATTATAAATTAATAAAATAAGTATCAATAAAATACTGATATGTTATTATAAATATCAAACAACCCCATTTCACCTTCTATCCATCCTACGGGAAATGAAATCAACGCGCATGCGTACGTACGAAATACTGTCTCTAAGTCATGGTGGAATCTGTTTTTCCTCCACCACCTTTCATGGATGGGTATAATGGTGTAAATAATAACTATATATATGATAATTATAACATGATACTAATTCAGAGATATTATATCATCCACTCTAATTCCATTGAATAATTATGGGAACGATACCCTCACTCGTGTGTACGTACGGATTAACGTCTCCAGGACACGATGAGATTTATTCTCCATGTTAAACATTCAAGAATGATTATAATTTATATATATTAAATAATAATAAAATAAATGACATTTTAATGATACTGGACTTAGGTATATGTTATTTACTTACTTCTATTCAATTTAATAAGGAAACGAAAACAACGGTCATGCGTACGTACGGCCTACCGTCTCCATGAATGGTGCCTTTCATTCCATTTATCGATCTATTATATATATGTATATTTTGAAAATATATCATATAAATCATTTTTTACATTCTATAAGTTAGTAATCGTGATATAAGTAATCATATGAATAATTACAAGTCAAAACACGGATGATAAATGAAACGATTTTATCCAAAATGCTACTTTAACATGAATTTACAAAAGAACAGGTAATATAAATTCATAAGTGAAACATATATAACATAATAAAAATGAATATGATTCTGTAATAATTCAATGACATTATTTAAATCATTATACAGGAGGTTCAGATACATACGAAGCATATCAGACATCACGTAAGGGGTAACTTTTCCAATCTCATTTTTATCCTAGATTGTTTATCTGTAAGTATTTACTGGGGTTATATTTATCATCTATGTCCCTATTTCCAAAAAATGGTTTCATGTATGTTTAAGGAAATTTTTACCCATTTTGACTTTTACTACATGGTTTTTAAGAAATCTTTCTTTTTTACCATATGAGGTACTTTTTGACTTTTCCAGCAAAAGTACCAGAAGAAAGTTTTTTATCTTATATGGCGTGAATGGATTTTTATCGTTTCATAACGCCTAATTTTCATGAAGATTCCTCTAAAATATTTCATGATTATTTTCAACAAAAAAACTTCTTTTAAAATCGCATGGTATTTTGAGAAAAGGAAATGAATTTAAAGAATAATGGATATTTTCCTCAAGAATTCATTTCTACAATTTTATAAAAACTATTTTCCATTTAAGATGACATTGTATAGAATGTTTATGTTTCGAGTATAATGTCTCTATTATTTACATGGTGTGATTTTTCTTATGATGAAATGATATCCATTTTTTTATATGGATTATGTGACGGTGGGATGATGTTTATGAAACCCATTTTATTCATTGGGTTACGATGAATGATTATGTTTATTTCTTGGCACAAGTTAGAATGGTTTAATTATGAGATGTATGGGACCTTTATCTCCCTCCAATGCATTGGGTAATGATTTATATCTCATGAGATAGAAATTGTATGAATAGTAAGTTAATCTATTTCAGTGTTATAGGACTGGAAGGAGAAGTGAACTCGATTCAGAATGTGACTTTGTCCACTAATAAGGTCTTGGAAACAATGCCTTGGATACTATACGAAATCATATATTCTGCTAAATGGTTTTACACAATTACATGTTTTATTCCCATGTTATTTTATCTTTATTGATGTTATATTATGATCTATGCCTTACTTACTTCCATGATTTATGTCTTTTCTCAAGATATTGATGTTTAGATTTTATGTTTATGTTTTTGCAATCAAATGTTAATGGATTGTTTTATAATCCCAATTTTTACCCTTACTGAGCATTTGAGATCACCCTTTTTATGTTTTATTTTCCCCAGGATATAAACAATAGATTTAGGTATGACAACAAAAGGGGAAGATCTTTATGGGAGATGTTGAATATCATTCAACGTGATTAGAAGATTATGTTTCATGTTTCCAAAGGCACTAAACTATTACGGTCCTTTGGTGTCTTTTTTGTTATATATTAAGTATTCTGAAAAAGTAATGTAATGTCTATGTACGTCATGTTTGCGTCTCTACAGTTGGTATCAGAGGCAATGGAGGTAGGAATGTATCAGATCCTTGTGAACTCTCACATGTGAGCATTGAACGAAGCATTGATCTCTGCCTAAGGGCTCATGAGGACATGGAATCCTCTAGGGATGGTGGTGTGTCCCACCCAGGGGGTGTAGTCACCCATGGAGTGCCTTGATAGGTGTTAATTATAGTCCACTAGATGTAATTCAAGACCGCTACTGTGGGTATCAGAGGAAAGGTTTAGTTATCCTTTGGAAACTAGGATGCGAAAAATTTAGTGAAATCCATAGAGATATTTCTACGGTATGTCTAGGAATATCACTAAGGTTAAGTATACATATAGGATAGAGTCCTAGAATTATGTTGACGATCATGAATAACCTAGGGTGAAGTTAAGGTGTCATGGATTAATGAATTTTTGATATGTTTGACATCCCATAATTTACTTTTTATTATTATTTGGTTTCTCGTTATTTTAATTGTTTCTTACACTATGGTTTCTGGTCTTATTCAATGGTGGGAATGAGAAGGAATTCATATTTCATTGATTACAATGGAAATATTGGTTACTATGATCAATGAAATTATGTAACTCCTGGAGAGAATGATATTGTGATTATGCCGAATCAGTCATCTCGATATACGATTAATAAGCTGAACTTTAGTTTTATTCCTAAGTCATCAAATAAACGGAAGATGGAATTTTATGCATGTTCACAATGTGAGGATAATAGGGAAAGGAAGATTGTGATTTCTAAGGAAGGTAAGAAGAACCTTGAAGAATACCTAAAATCTAAGGTAAGATGTTATCTATGTCGAGAAATGGGTCATAGAGTGACAGACTGTTATAGAGTCCAATTTCTTATCTGCGGAGATCATGGGCATTACCCAACTCAGTTCCCTGACCTAAGAAGTTACTTCTAAATCATGTAAGGACCTATTCCATGCCAATCATTGAAGAGGATGGAGTGAAGGGCTTATATACTGGAATTAAATAATAATGTTGTTGAGGTACTTTTATAGTATATTGAAATATTTGTGTATCGGTCCATTGTGGTTTTCTATATAAATATGGTACCGGTAACCATGAAAAGTGATTCAAATATTTTGGAATGTAGATGATATGCGCATAATGAAGGTATAAAGAGAAAATAAATTTTTTTATAGTATTCATGAACTCATGAATGATATAAGGACTAAGTGATATCAGGGTTTGAGTATATAATTTTTTTGGTTTTTTGGTATGTGGAAAGAGTTAACTTTTGACATCACTCATGTTTTCACTGAAGTTATATGGTAATTCATGTTTCTAAAGATTACATGATTTAGGAATTCATATGATTGGAATGTGACCAACAAGATATATCTTATGATATATGGGGGGATAAATGATTGTATTCTTGTGCCTGTTATGTGACCTTTCAAGTAATTGTTTTCGGTATACTATGAGATTGGATAGATGTATTTTGGATAAGCCTAAAATTTGGAATGGATTATTTTGGAAGTCAGATAGTGTTGTTTAAGGATAGAACTTTTTTTTATAATATTATTGTTTTAGAAAAAGTACAACCCATAGGACGGGGGACAACCTGTCGCGTCGGACAAGGTTGCAGGAATTGAACCCACAACTGAAGTGCGACAAGCCTTTATTTCCTACCACTGTCCTATAGGAAGTCCCTGGTTAGTAGAAATTAGTTTTATTTTATTATGTTGTATGATAGATGATGTATAAGTCCATTTTTGGAATCATATACTATTAACCTCAGCATAGATGGATTTATGTATATTTGATAAATTTTACTAACCTTTTGTTGGAGACATATGGAATGACCCATAATCCTATCACATGATTTGATAACACTTCATGAATGAAAAATTCAAACTACGTTTCAATAAGAGATGATGTGGAAATTGTTCAAGGCATGAACAACGGTGAGATTATACCGAAATAAAGTAAGTATTTCTTCACATTAAAATTATTCAACTTTAGGGAAATGATCTTGAAAACCAAAAATGTTGTCCTAGTTCCATTATATATGATGAATCAGATGGTACCTTATATCATCACAAATTTATGACTTTGTGATTGTTGGATTTTTCATAGCCATGTTCTCTACCACTCCCCATCAGGACTTGATGGTTGGGTTTCTCTTCCATATCCATATTTTCACCTATGTTATCCTTTGTGGAAACCCAGTGATAAGTTAATTTGGGTAACTGATATGTTCCATACTTCAATTTTTTAAATTATGTTTTAGTATTCCATTTTTGGACTTGGGATTCTTTGAAATAAACTTTCAAGTAGTAAACCATTTATAACCCTGATGAATTTCGAGGGAGAAATTAATTATAAGGGGTGTAGAATGTAACAACCTGAGATTTTATGAGAATTATTATTTTTAATTTCATTTATCTGTTGTGTTGTACGATACACCAAAAGGAGCTTTCAATACACACATCCCTGACTTGGCTTGCATTACACAGAATTGCAACCTTCCTCGGTAGCGTGTGTAGTACGTAATACCGGGTTTCCCGAAATGATGATATATTATTACAATATTATTATGGATTATCTGTTCTGAATATTATTAACTAAATTTTGAATTTTATAACATTATTATTCATCTTACTCATTTTCTAGAACATGGTATGATAACAAAATAAAATTTTCGGTTAAAATAAATATTTTTAAAAAAATGCAGTTTTTCCTCCTTTTGAAGGCACACCCACATTAAATCTAGTTTTTGAAATGTTTATAAGTTCAATTTGAAAAAATAAAACTATTATTTGGAATCAGGATATAAAAATTATTTTGGATAAAATTTTCATATTATTTGGATAACTTTCATATTTTAAAGAATAGTAAAAACACGCTATATTTTAATTAAAAACAACTTTTTTCATCCCAATAATTTTTATGGATAAATTATAATATTGAATGATTTAAAAGTATAAATAGAATATATTATTACCATATAATATAATGTATGTCATTACCATTAATTTTACATTGAATTCATAGGCAAAAAATTACAATCTTTAGCAATATTTTAATGTTTAAAACCCGATTTCTTAACAAAGAGATAAATTTTAATTTAATTAATAAACATATGTGTTTTGAATTTTGAAAAATGGAATCCAAAGTTGTATTCATTGGGTCCAAATTATTTTAATAGGATACTTTAATTTTTTTGATATTATTAATAGTAACTACGATAATTTTTATTTACTTTAGTTTAAGATAAATCCGGTAATAAAGGGTAAACCTAAGATTATAAAATTAACCTAACACATTCCAAAATTAGTTTGGATGACTAAATGTCGACCCGTATATCCTAAGGGTCGGATTAGATTCATTTTATGGTCTTTTTACCATGAAAATAATTTAATTATTATTAAAACCAAAGAAAGTGACAACATGTCACTCTCTTAAAGCTTATAAGTATAATAATTTTAATTTACTGATAAAGTTCAAGACATCTAAAATGAATAATCTAAAGAAAAAAAATAAAATTATGTACATCATGTTTATTTATTTAGACTTTTTAGGGAATAAATAATTATCATTCAAGAAGAAAAAATATTGATGTTGAAATTATTTTATTGATTGAAATATCAAATAAATTGTTTTAAAAATATTAAAATAAAAATTATATGAACTATTTAATGTGCTCCACTAATTTTCTAGATAAATATAATATTTTATGAATCTATTAAAGCTTTTATTTTGAACATATATTCTATGAAGAGTTTATTTAAATTTAAATAAATGATTAGTTTCAAAATTAACAGTACTGTTATATTATAAAGATAACATAACATAAAATTGTTTAAAAATCACAAAAATATTTTAAAATGATAAATTAAAATTTATATGGTCGAATATGTCATATATTATCCAATTATGGGAAATTCACAACACATAAGTCATTATTTATAACAATTTAAATTTTAGAATCTTATTACCACAAATAAAATTAAATAGATTAAATAAGGATAAATCAATTTTACAATGATTAAAATAAATTAACATCATGTATAAATTTTATTGGTTATTTAGAGTACAACCCTATATATTATAAGATTCATATTTGAGTCATTTTGGAAGTTTTTATGTGGGTTTTGATTTTATTATATATTAATATTTCTTATGTTTCCGAAGGTGCCCTTCTCCTCCCTTATTAAAGGGAACCTCCTCCATCTCCTCTTCGTAACACTTTGAGCCATAAAGATTGGCCAAAACCTCCCCATTTCTTTTCTCCACTTCCTTATAAACATTCTTCAGGCTATGGTCTTCTCAAAAGAAGAACTCTAGTTCCTTAAGATGAAGCTTAAAAGAGGTACATCGAAGAAGATGTAATCTCTTCTATCGATTCTTTCAAGTCTCCTTCTTCTTAAAATTATTCCTCTTTAGTTTTTTAATTATAAATTAATAACATCAGTATCAATAATAGACTAATATGTCATTATAAATACGAAACAACCCCATTTCACCTTCTATCCGTCCTATAGAAAATGAAATCACCGCGCGTGCGTATTTACAGAATACTGTCTCTACGCTGTTGTGTAATATGTTTTTCCACCACCAAGTTACATGGATGGGTATAATGGTGTAAAGAAAACTATATATATTGTAATTATAACATGATACTAATTCTGATATATTATATCATCCACTCTAATTCCATTACCTAATTATGGGAACGATATCATCTCTCGTGCGTATGTACGGATTACCGTCTCCACGACACGATGAGATTAATTCTCCATGTTAACCATTCAAGAATGATTATAAAGTATATTTTTTAAATAGTCATAAAATATATGGCATATTAATGATACTGGACTTTTTTATTTGTCATTTACATACTTCCATTCAATTTAATAAGGAAGCGTAAACATCGTTCATGTGTACGTACTGACTACCGTCTCTATGAACGGTGTATTTCATTCCATTTATCGATCTACTATATATGTGTATTTTCAGAAAATATATTATATATAAATCATATTTTACATTCTAGAAGTAAGTAATCATGATCTAAGTAATCATACGAATAATTACATGTCAAAACACGGATGATAAATGAAACGATTTTACCCAAAACGCTACTTTATCATGAATTTATAAAAGAACAGGTAATATAAAGTCATAAGTGAACCATATATGATATCATAACAATGAATATGATTCTATAATAATTCAATGACATTATTTAAATCATTATATAGTAGGTTCGGATACATACGAAGCATATCGTACATAAGGCAAGGGATGACATTACCAATCTCGTTTTTATCCGAGATTGTTTATTCGTAAGTATTTATTGGGGTTATATTTATCATCCATGCCCCTATTTTCTAAAAATGGTTTCATGTATGTTTAAAGTAATCTTTTCTCATTTTGGACTTTTACTACATGGTTTGTAAGGAATCATTCTTTTGGTTACCATATGAGGTACTTTTTGACTTTTCCGGGTAAAGTATGAGAAGAATGTTTTTTAACTTATATGGAGTGAATAGATTTTTATGGTTTCATAATGCCTAATATTCAAAAAGCTTCCTATACAAGATTTAATGATTATTTTAAACAAAATTATTTTCTTTTAAAATCGCACGACATTTTGAGAATAGAATATGATTTTGAAGAAGAATGGATATTTTCCTCAAGAATTCATTTTTAGTGTTTTATCAAAAATATTTTCCATCTAAGATGACAATATTTAGCATGTTTATGTTTCAAGTATAATGTATCTATTATTTTCATGGTGTCATTTTTCTTATAATGAAATGATATCCATTTGTTTTATATGGATTATGTGATGATGGGATGATGTTTATGAAACCCATTTTATTCATTGGGTTATGATGAATGTTTTAGTTTATTTTGTGGCACAAGTAAGAATGGTTTCATTATGAGATGGGTGGGACCTATATCTCCCTACAATTCATTGGGTAAATATTTACATCTCATGAGATCGACATGGATGGAATGGTAAGTTAATCCGGTTCATTGTTACAGGACTGGAATAAGAAGTGAACTCGATTCAGAAAGGGACTTTGTCCACTAAGATTGTCTGGGCAGCAATACCCTGGCTACAATGGAAATCATATCATGTGCTTAATAGTTTTACACAATTACATGTTTTATACCCATGATATTTTATCATGATTTATGTTCCATTATTATATTTTCCTTACGTACTTCCAAGATTTATGTATTTTCTCATGATTTTAATGTTTAGATTCTATGCTCAAGTTTTTGCATTAAAAGGTTTATAGATTGTTTTATGTTCACTATGTTTACCCTTACTGAGCATTTGAGCTCACCTTTTTTATGTTTTCTTTTCACCGTGGTATAATGAAATGTATTAGGTATTAAAACAAAAGGGGAAGATCATTATGGGAGAGGTTTAAGATCTTTCACAAGGATTAGAAGATTATGTTCCAAGTTACCAAAGACACTAAACTATTACGGTCCTTTGGTGTCTATTTTTTCATGTATTAATTATTCTAAAAAGGAAACGTAATGTCTATGTATGTCATTTTTGGGGCTCTACAGTTTGTATCAGAGGCAGAGGAGGAAGGAATATATCCAATCCTTGGGAACTCCCACATGTGACCGTTGGACGAGGCATGGCTCTCTGCCCAGGGGCTTCAAGAGGAAATGGCTGCCACTGGGGATGTTGGTGTGTCCCACCCAGGGGGTGTAGCCACCCATGGAGTGCCATGATTTGAATCAATTATATTTCATGGGAAGTAATTCTAGACCGCTACAGTTGGTATCAGAGGAAATGTTTAGATAACATTTGGAAACTAGGATGCAAAAAAATTAGTGAAATCCCTAGAGATATTTCTAAGGTATGTCTAGGGATGACCCTAAGGTTAAGTATACGTATAAGTTAGAGTCCAAGAATTATGTTGACAATCATGAATAACTTATGGTGCACCTAAGGTGTCATGGATTAATGAATTTTTGATAAGTTAGACATCCCATAAGTGACTTTTTATGATTATGTGGTTCCACATTATTTTAACTGTTTCTTACACTATGGTTTCTGGTCTTAGTCAATGGAGGGAATGAGAAGGAATTCAGATAACATTGCTTCCAATGGACATATTGGTGACTATAATCAATGAAATTATGTAACTCCAGGAGAGAAAGATGTTGTGATTATGTTGAATCAGTCATCAAGATATATGATTAACAAGGTGAACTTTAGTTTTATTCCTAAGTCATCAAATAAGAGGAAGATGGAATTTTATGCATGTTCTCATGGTAAGGCGCATAGGGAAAGAAATATTGAGATTTATAAATAAGGGAAGAAGAACCATGAGGAATACCTCAAATGGAGGGGAAGATGTTATCTATGTAGAGAAAAGGGTCATAGAGTGATAGACTATTATGAATCCCAATGACTAATCTATGGAGAACATGGGCATTACCCAACTCATTCCCCTGACATAAGAAGTTAATTCTAAATTGAGGAAGGACCTATTCCATGCCAATCATTGAAGAGGATGGATTGAAGGTCTTATTTATTGTAATGCAAAAATAATATTTTTGAGGTACTTTTATATTATAATGGAATATCTTTGTATTGGTCCATTGTAGTTTTCTATAAGAATATGGTACCAGTAACCATGAAAATAGATTCAAATATTTTTTAATGTAGATTATATGATCATAATGAAGGGATAAGTATAAAATAAATTGTTTGATAGTGTTCTTGAGCTCATGATTGATATAAGGACTAACTGATATCATGGGTTGATTATATAGAATTTTTGGGATTTTGGTATGTGGAATGAGTTAACATTTGATAGCACTCACGTTTTCACTAAGGTTCTATAGTAATTCATGTTTCAAAAGAATACACGATTAAGGTATTCACCTGTTCAGAATGTGACTAACAAGATATTTCTTATGATATATGGGGGATAAATGATGGTATTCACGTTCTTGTTATGTGACCTTTCAAGTAATCGTTTTCATTGTAATATGATATTGAATAGATGTATTTTGGATAAGCCAATGGATTGGAATGGATTATGTTGGAAATCAGAAATTATTGTTTAAGGAAAGAATATTTTGTTATAATATTATTGTTTTAGAAAATGGACAACCACAGGATGGGCGACGACCCATCGAATCAGACAAGGTTGTGGGAATTGAACCCACAAACGATGTGCGATAGGCTTTTATTTCCTACCACTGTCCTACAAGAAGTTGTTGGATAGTAGAAACTATTTTTATTTTATTAAGCGATATGATAGATGAAGTATAAGTCCATTTTTTGAATCATACATGATTAACCTCACCGTAGATGGACTTATATATATTTGATAACTTTTGATAACCTTTTGTTTGATTCATATGGAATGACCCATCATTTTATCACCTGATCTACCAAAACTTCATGAATGACAAATTAAACTTCATTTCTTTAAGAAATGAAGTTGAAATTAATCAAGGCATGAACAACGGTGAGATTATAATGAAATAATGTAAGTTTTTTTTCTAATTTGAATTCTTCAACTTTAGGGAAATAATCATGAAAACAAAAAATGTTGTCCTAGTGCCCTTATATCTGATGAATCAGATGGTACCTTAGATCATCACAAATTTATGGCTTTTTGATTGTTGGATTTTTCATATCCATGGTCTTTACCACTCTCCATCAGAACATGATGGTTAGGTTTTTCTTTCATATCCATATTTTCAACTATGTTCTCCTATGTGAAAACCCAGTTATGAGTTAATTTGTGTAACTGATATGTTTCATACTTCACTTTTAAAAATTATATTTTGTTATTCCTTTTTATGATGTGGGTTTCTATGAAAGAAACTTTGAAGTAGTAAACCATTTATAACCCCGATGAATTTCAAGGGAGAAATTCATTTAAAGTGAGGTAGAATTTAACAACCCGATATTTTATGTGAATTATTCATTTTAATTAAATTTATGTCTTTTTTTACTCTACACCAAAAATAATATTGCACTACACGCATCTCTGACTTGGATGGAATTACACGCAATCACAACCTTTCTCGATAGCGTGTGTAGTACGCAATACCGGGTTTCACTAAACAACGATATATTGTTTTAATATTATTATAGAATAGCCGTTATTAATATTATTAACTAAATTTTGAATTTCATTACATTATTATTCATCATACACATTTTCTAGAACATGGTATGATAAGAATATAAATTTTTTGGGTAAAATAATTATTTTTCAAAAAATGCAGTTTTGTCGCCTTTTGATGGGACACCCACATTAAATATAGTTGTTGACATGTTTGTAAGTTCAATATGACAAAATAAAATTATTCTTTGGAATTAGTATATAATAATTTACTTTGGACAAATGTTTCATATTATTCTGATAACTTTCATATTTTAATGAATAGTAAAAACATGCTATATTTTAATTAAAAACAACTTTTTTCATTATAATAATTTATGTGGTTAATTTATAATATTGAATGGTTTTAAAGTATAAATAGAATATATTTTTACAATTAATTTTAATTTATGTCATTACCATTAATTTTTCATTGAATTCATAGGTAAAAACATTTCAATCTTTGGCAATATTTTAACTTTTAAAACTCGTTTTCTTAACAATGGGATAAATTTTAATTTAATTACTGCAACATCTTTGTTTGGAATTTTAGAAAATGTATTCCATAATTGGATTAATTGGTTCCAAATTATGTTAATAGGTTACTTTTATTTTTTTTGATATTATGAATAGTAACTACGATAATTTTTATTTACTTCAGTTGAAGATAATTCGGGTAATTAAGGGTAAAACTAAGATTATAAAATTACCCTAACACATACCAAAATTATATTGGATGACTAAAAGTCTTCCCATATCACCTAAGGGTCTGATTAGATTAATTTTATTGACTTTTGACCTTGAAAAAAAATTAATTATTATTAAAACCAAAGAAAGTGGCAACATGTCACTATCTAAAATAATATAAGTATAATAATTTTAACTTAGTGATTAAATTCATGAAACATAGAACATGAATATTCTACAGAAAGAAAATAAAATTATCTACATCATGTGGATTTATTTATAATTTGTATGGATTAAATAATTTTCATTAATGGTGACACAATAGTGATGTTGAAATTATTTTATTAATTGAAATATCAAATAAATGGTTTTAACAATATTTAAATAAATATTATATGAACTATTTAATTTTCTCCAATAATTTTATAGATAAATATGACATGTTATAAATCTATTAAATCTTTTATTTCAAACATATCATCAGTGAGGATTTTATATATATTCAAATAAATTAATAGTGTCAAAATTGACACTATTGTTATTTTATAAAAATAACATAATATAAAATTGTTTAAAAATCACAAATATATTTAAAATTATGAATTAAAATTAATATGGTATAAAATTTCATAAATTATCCAATTATGGACAATTCACAAAACATAAGTAATTATTTATAAATATTTAAAATTTAGAATCTTATTACAACAAATAAAATTAAATAGATTAAATAAGGATAAATCAAGTTGATAATGTCTAAAATCAATTCACAACATGTCTAAATTTTAATGGATGATTATATTAAAACCCTATCTCATCTAAGAGTTGTATTTGGTTCATTTTTGAAGTTTTTATGTGGGGTATTTATTTATTATAAATTAATATTTATTATGTTTCCAATGGTGCACCTCTCCTTTCTCTTATAAAAGGGCACCTCCTCCCTCTCCCATTCACAACACTTTGAGAGTTAATTCTTGTCAAAACCCTGCCCATTTCTATTTTACACTTCCCAAGAAACATTATTTATGTTATGGTATCCTCAAAAGACCATCTCTAGTGCCTTAAGAGGAAGATTAAAAGAGTTGTGTCGAAGACGACGTCATCTCTTCTACCAATTATTTCAAGTTTCCTTCTTCTTCAACTTCTTATTATTTAGTTGTCTCATTATAAAATAATAACATAATTATCAATAATATACTGATATGGTTTTATAAATAGTAAAGAACCCCATTCCACCTTCTATCTATCCTACGGAAAATTAAATCATCGTGTGTGCGTACGTACAGAATACTGTCTACACGCCGTGGTGTAATCTGTTTTTCCACCACCACATTTCTGGGAAGGGTATAATGGTGTAAAAAATAAATATATATATATATAGGAATTATAATATGAAACTAATTCTTAGATATTAAATCATCCACTCTAATTCCATTAAATAATTATCGAAACGGTATCATCGCTCATGTGTACGTACGGATTACCGTCTCCATGACGCGATGAGATTCATTCTCCAAGATAACCATTAAAGAATGATTATAAAGTATATATATTAAATAATCATTAAATATATGACATATTAATGATATTGAACTTATGTATATGTTATTTACCCACTTCCAATCAATTTAATAATGAAACGAAAAAATCATTCACGCGTACGTACGACCTACCATCTCCATGAATGGTGTATTTCTTTCCATTTATCGATCTATTATATATATGTATATTATGAAAATATATTATATATAAATCATGTTTTACATTCTAGAAGTAAGTAATCATGATCTAACTAATCATATGAATATTTAAAAGTCAAAACATGGATGATAAATGGAACGATTTTTCCCAAAACGCTACATTAACATTAATTTACAAAAGAACGGGTAATATAAAGTCATAGGTGAACCATATATGATATCATAATAATGAATAAGATTCTGTAATAATTCAATGACATTATTTAAATCATTATACAGGAGGTTTGGATACATATGAAACATATCAGACATAAGGTAAGTGACAACTTTTCCAATCTTGTTTTTATCCGAGATTGTTTATTCGTAAGTATTTACTGGGGTTTAAATTATCATCCATGTCACTATTTTCTAAAAATGGTTTCATGTATGTTTAAATTAATATTTACCCATTTTTTACTTTTACTACATGGTATGTATGGAATCTTTATTTTTTTTACCATACGCGGTGCTTTTTTCATTTTCCGGCAAAAGTAAGAGAAGAATGATTTTTTAACATATATGGCATGAATGGATTTTTATGGTTTCAAAATGCCCAATTTTCATGATGCTTCCTCCAAAATATTTCATTATTATTTTGAACAAAATTAATTTCTTTTAAAATTGCACTGCATTTTGATAAAAGAAAATGATTTTGAAGAAGAAAGGATATTTTCCTCAAAATTCATTTCAAGTGTTTTATCATGAATATTTTCCATATAAGATGACATTATTTAGCAAGTTTATGTTTCAGGTATAATGTCTCTATTATTTACATGGTGTGATTTTTCTTATGATGAAATGAAATCCATTTATTTTATATGGATTATGTGATGATGGGATGATGTTTAGGAAACCAATTTTATTCTTTAGGTTATGATGATTTTTTATGTTTATTCTGTGGCACAAATAAGAATGGTTTCATTATGAGATGGGTGAGACCTATATCTTCCTCTAATGAATTGGGTAAAGATTTATATCTCATGATATAGACATGGATGAAATTGTAAGATCATCTGGTTCAGTGCCACAGGACTCGAATGAGGAGTAAACTAAATTCAGAAAGGGACTTTGTCCAGTAATATGGTCTTTGAAGCAATTCCTTGGAAACTATGGAAAAATATCATGTGCATAATTGTTTTCTACAATTACAGGTTTTATTCCCAAGATATTTTATCATTATTTATGTTCCATTATGATATATGCCTTACGTACTTCCAAGATTTATGTCTTTGCTCAAGATTTTTATGTTTATATTTTATGTTCATGTTTTTTCATTCAAATGTTTATGGATTGTTTTATGTTTTCAATGTTTACCCTTACTGAACATTTATGATCACCCTTTTTATGTTTTCTTTTCCCCAGTATATAAATAAAGGTTTTAGGGAAGAAAACAAAAGGGGAATATCTTTATTGGAGATGTTAATGATCTTTCACCATGATTAAAAGATTATGTTCCAAGTTTCCAAATACACTAAACTATTACAGTCCTTTGGTGTCTATTTTTGTTATGTATTATGTATTCCGAAAAAGTAATGTAATGTCTATGTATGTCATGTTTTTGGTCACTATAGTTCCATCACAAACAAGTACAATAAAAACAGAACAAAACTCAAAACAGCTTCGGGTATTGGGAGCATATCTGTGCCTCTCGTTCCCTGGTACTTTCCTCTAGCCCGCCATGCCTACACAACACACAAACCCAAGGATTGGTCCATACATTGAGAAAATTCTTCTCATGATCCTCAATTCTCACTGGTATTTCCACAAAAGTCACGTCGTCCTCAATATCCATCTTTCCCTAGTCGAGGACATGTGTATCGTCATGTAGATATCGTCAGAGCTGAGACACAAGGAAGACATCGTGCAGTCTCTGTAGAAGAGGTGGTAGCACTAGCTTGTAAGCCACTTCGACGACCCACTGTAGCACTTTGAACGGTCCGACGAACCTGGGAGAACGCTTACTCCCCCTGCCGAACCTCTGTTTTCCATGCTGAGGGGAGACCTTCAAGAATACGTGGTCCCTGACCTGGAATTCCATGTGTCTCCTGCTATTATCAGCATATGATTTATGCCAGTCTTGTGCCTCATTCATCCTCTCCCTTATAAGCTGAACCTTCTTCATCGTTATCTACACCACCTCTGTGCCAAGAACACATGCCTCCCCAAACTCTGTCCAGCACACGGGTGAGTGACATAATCTCCCATACAAATCTTCGAATGAAGCCATTCCAATGGTAGAGTGATAGCTATTGTTATAGGAAAACTTCACAAGAGGAAATTTTTGTCCCCATGATCCCCCAAAATGCAACACACATGATCGTAACATATCTTACATTGTTTGGATGGTGCGTTGTGTCTTCCCATCTGTTTGTGGGTGGAAGGTAGTGCTAACATGTATATGAGTTCCAAAAGCATGCTGTAATCCCATCGAGACTCGTGAGGTAAACCATGCATCCATATCTGTGACTATGGACCTCAGAACTCCATGAAATCGCACCATCTCATCCACGTACCTTCGTGTTAAGGCATCCACTGCACTCGACTCCATGATTTCCAGAAGGTAAGCCAATTTCGTCAACCGGTCCCCCACTACCAAGATAGCATCAAGGACTCCTTAAACAGTGGGTATCCCTGTGATGAAATCCATCGATATGTCATCCCAATTCCATTCGGAGATATCTAATGGTTGTAACAGATCGCTTCGAAAATAGTGTTCAACCTTGTCCTACTGACACACTAGGCACTTGGCCATGAACTCTACAACAACCCACATTACACCAGGACACCAAAACTAACTCCTCAGGCCCTGATACATCTTGGAAACTACCTGCTGCACTGCTAGGGGTGAGTTGTGGAACTCCCCAAGAACCCTCTTGCGCATCGCCTCTGGAACAAACATTTTCCCTCAAAAAAGAATCTGATTCTGACCATCCTCCATACACCCTTCTGGGGAATCGCCTTGGTTAGCCCGATCGCGAATCACATCACTCTCTGTGTCTCCCCACTAAGACTCCTCCACCTGACTTAGTAGAGGAGACTTCACGGTCATCTAATACATTCAATCTCTACCACTATCCATCCCAATATCCAGGTGTAGGGCAGCCAACTCTGCCGTCACCTTCCAAGCATCTGCCGACTCTCGAACGGCATCCTTCTGAGACGTCTTGCTCAATGAATTGTCCACCACATTCCGTTTTACCAACGTATAGTATATCCCGAAGTCGTAGTCCTGAAGTAACTCCATCCGCCTTCACTGCCGTATGTTCAGGTCCTGTGGGGAGAAGATATACTTAAAGATTTTGTGATCTGTGAAGACCAGTAAGTGCTCCCCGATGAGGTAATGCCGCCACAACTTTAGTGTGAACATGACCTCCACATGATCCAGATCGTGGGTAGAATAATTACGCTCATGGGGACGTAATTGTCTAGAACCATAAGAGATCAACCCTTGTCGTTGCATCAACACACACCCAAGACTTTTCCTGATGCATCACAACACACCTCATACGTCACACCATTCTCTGACAATCTCAGCACTGGGGCACTTTTCAACTTCTCCTTCAGATAGCTAAAGGCTTCCTCGCACTTCCCATCCTATAAAAAAGCTGGTTCCTTCTTGGCCAAAGATGTCAAAGGTGATTCAACTTGGAAGAATTTGGGTACGAACCACTGGTATTAACCTTCTTGTCCAAGTAAAAGACGAACCTCCACCATGTTTCTGGGTGCTTCCCAAGAAACAACCACCATGACCTTCGATGGTTCCACCTCTATTCCCTTGTAGGACACCACGTTCCCAAGGAAGTGCACTTCACGCATCCAGAACTTGCACATAGAAAACTTCCCATAGAGTTGGTGTTATCGGAGGACCTCTAATACTGTTCTCAGGTACTCACTGTGATCCTCCTCTGATCTTGAGTAGATCAGGATGTTATCAATCAACACAACTATGAACTGATCCAGGTATTCAGGGAAGATGGAGTTCATGAGCCCCATGAACACAGCTGGACCATTCGTAATGCCGAACGAAAAGACCACATACTCAAAGTGCCCATATATGCACCTAAATTCAGTCATCAATATGTCTCCCTCCTTCACCCTCAACTGGTGATTTTCATACCACATATCGATCTTAGATAACTAACATGCTCCCCTCAGATGGTCAAAGAGATCAGTTATCCTCGGAAGAGGGTAGCGATTCAGGACCATCGCCTGATTCTGTCTCCTATAGTCTATGAACAACCTCAGACCACTATCTTCCTTCTTTGCGAACAAGAATGGAGAACCCCATGGTGATGCACTTGGTTGAACAAAACCCTTATTCATCAGATTGTGAATCTGAATCCACAACCCACGTAACTTAGAAGGTGTCATCCTGTATGGAGCCATCGAAATCGGACGGGCACCAGGTTGAAAGTCGATCCTGAATTCAATATCACGTTGAGGGGGTAGAGTTTCCACCTCTTCATGGAAGACGTCCATAAACTCACTGACAACCCATGGAACTTCCCCCATTTCTACATCCACCGACTACACTAGTAGCTCAGCTAACAAGGAAAAGAGGGGCTCATCTCTCCTAATGCTGAAAGCCTTCCCCTTCGATGAGCCCAACTTGATTCCCCCTCGTGATACTCCTCCTAGAGTGTGCATCCTTTCAACAACTTCAAACTTCTTCTGGACCTCCATGTATGTCGGTAAGGTGAAGGGAGTAACATCATATTGGAGAGAAGGCTGAAGTGCCTCCTCCAAATGTCTCACCTGAGACTCCTCATCCAGAAAGAGGTCAGGAGCTAAGAGAAGGATATCCTTGAACATGATCCCCAACTCTCTCACGGACATACTCCCCTAGTAGAGGGGGAGTAGTTCCTACCTCTTTTCATCCATCATCGTGGAAGAGAGGAATTCCACCAGAAACTGCTTCTCGAAGTCATCCAACGTAACCTCAGCCTCCCTCTTCTTCCCAAGATAAAGCATCAACCACTGACGCACTGCTCCACGCATCTGTATTATAGAAAGAGGAACCTAGATCTACATCAAATCTCGGATCAAGCTAAATCCTATCACCATCTCCTCTAACCAGCTCTCTATCTCCGCATCAGTGATAATGTCCTCGTACTTCCCATGGGTCTGTCGCTGAAAGGAACAAAGCGTCCTATGGCACTGATCATCCTCCTCCTCTCAGTCCGTCCTCTGCCTATCAGCCAAGTCAACCTCCTAGGCCTCGATCTCCCGCACTACTCATGGTCATCTCCTAGGTTCCATAACTATAAGGTAAATAAAGAATCCCTGAGCCTCAGTAGTGTATAATATTTCTCTTAAATTTTCATAGACTTCTAATTCATTTTAAATCCCCAAATACCCATGAAACACAAGAAGACAAGTGATTATCATGCATATACCTTTTCTAGGGTCTTTACCCTATAATCAGTTTAGCCTTACATGGTCGTTAGGTAGGCCCAGTGTCCTTGCATCAAATTACGGTGGTCCCTAAAATCCTATGTCCTAGATGGCCTTCGCTGGACTATTTCATGCACCATGATCACCCAACACTGTTGCCCTACCATCTCATGCAATTCTCACTGTGCCTAACCCCAGACTCCATCCTATATCTCAACCTTCACCTCTGATACCATTCTGTCACGACACACCTTCACCAAGATGAGAGAAGGGACAACAGATTGCCATACCCTTCCATCATCAAGTTAAAGGAGAGATAATGACCCCCGAGACCCAGCTTCAATACGTTCCAGAGCTGCGACTAGCACCAAGAGTATATAATTACACACAAGATGGAAGAAATTTCTCTTTTTTCTTTAATAGGATCGGGAGATAAGATAGTAAATCCCAAAAACACCAATACTAGGGGTAAAAGTAAATCCAATGAAAACGATTCCCATATGCATGTTACAAAAGTAAATGCCACAAGTACAAGGAGACTACAAAGGTAATGTACCTAAAGAAAACAAAAACAACAACTGCAATTGTCCCATCGTCCGAGCTAGTACCACCCTACGCGATCCCTAAATACCTCCAAGAAACCTGAAAATAGTTTATATACATAGGGTGAGAATACAAGTATACTCAGTAGGGGAAAACAAAGACTCTCGTTCACAAGTGGGGAGGAATTATAATGCCCTTTGAGAGAAGAGGTAAACAAAGAACATAGCAATGAAAACTATCCACCCAAGCCTCACCAAGTCACAATCCCCAAATAACGCAAGTCAAGTAATACAAATTAATAGAAAATCAATTTTTGGGTACCCTGTGTGACTTTCCCATAGGTTATTGAAGACATCCTATACATCGAACCTCTCCCTTCATTCTCACTGCAGTCCCACTGCCACACCCCACCCGCACACACCTGGTCCATAATCATGCATCCCGCCCACAAACACCTGGGCCAAAACCACCATCCTACCAGAAAACACCTGTACCACAACCACCACACGTACCACGCCTACAAACACATGGGCCAGAACATTTACTTCCATGCCTGAAGACACCTGGGCCTCATCCCGAAGACTCTTTGGAGAAGACCTGCCCGCACACACCTAGGCCAACCACCACAACTACCCTGACCAAAGAATATTGGGCTATAATAGACCTCAGGCCGTCACAACCTGTCAGAAGAGTCTTGGGATATTTGTTAAAGGGAGAAAGAAATGAGATAATAACCGTCCACTCATAACAGTGTCTAGAAAAACACCCTCCCCCATGAAATGGGGGTGTTCTGCACTAAGTGCTCAACTTGGGTGGGGTGAGAATAAGAAACAAAAAAACTACAATTATATGTATAGGTAAAAGACACTCATCCCAACCTAGGGTTTCCAAATCCAACCTAAGAACAGACACCCTCATTACTATTCATTCATAAAAGAAAAGCACAGAACTCACGGCCAAGTGAGAACTCATTCCCAAAACCAATTCCTCATTTAAACCATTCTTGCTTTCATGTTCAAGTGATCCCATTTAAGTAAATTCTGAATTACTGGGCAACAAACAGGAAAGACCACATGCCAGAGTAAGAGAAACACCAAAACAACAATTTAAGCATTCACACCCGGTTCCCTTATAAATTCACAACAATAAAAGTGATCCATGAGATACCTAAACGTATTGGAACCAAACCTAGCCTCAAGATACAGCCCCACACACCTTCAGATTCACTACCAACAACCGTGAAACAACTGAAGATCCCATCCTCATCCACATCACCCCAAAAGCATCAAATAAAACAACACACCAACTACCAATACATTGTAGGGAAACATCCAGGTTCAAGCACATCATTCATTAGGATCTTCTTTCTATTGGTTAACCGGGGTGACCACACAAGGATTGATGTTCACTGTGCATCCATTTAACCAACCGAGTTTAGGTGATTAACTAATTTTCGTGTTATAGTCATTTAATCATCACAGAAGACAAGGGTTCAATAGTGCGCAAGGAAAGACCACCAACGGTCATGATTTTCAGTAAGCATAATCCCATGCAGTTCACAACATAGAGCAATTATAAAATGGTACATCTGAAAAAGTCAAACGCACCCCATAATTCTTTAACAGTCTCTTTATAATCCTTCTAAGGTTTCATCCATTCCCATAGAAATAGTATCATTCCCACCACACATGATACACAGTAATGAGAGATGAAGGAAAAATCCCTACCTGGTTGATCAAGGATCGAAGTTCTTCTGCACGTTCCAAGAACTGAGGATGTGCGGATTACATGGGAAGAACTCCAGGGACTCCATGGAAGAGCAGAAAAACTCTAGCACAGGCGCACCACATGCCTTGGGAAGGAGGAAATCCATGCACACCATAGATAAGAAATAAATCCATCCGAGAATGGGAAGGAAGAAACTCTAGCATGATATAAAGATGATATGCTATTGTTACGGAATAAGGAATTTTGAACCGCTTTAAACTCGGATCAAGGTTTCCCATGTGGTTGGGCAGTTACGAACGATGGAATTAATTGTCGTTTAGAAATTCTCCTCAGAGGGGTATTCATAATGGCTATGCATTGAACAGTTTGCTTTAACCAGAAGGAAACGCGTAACAGGTGCGGAACTGGAAGGTACGGGGAAGGGTGTAACACCGAAAAAAACTACACGTTTTGGTAAGTTAAGGTTTGCCCAAACCATGGGTGATTTTAGATATTATGTATGGGAATTAAATGGATTTGAAAGGAGGAATTAAATCATTTCTAATTCAAAAGATTTGTTGCGAGAGTGGAATGGTCGAGAACTGAAAAAGAATGCGGTGAGGACACGGTGCCACTATCACGTGCACCCTTATGGTGCCACCATCACTAGTGCCACCATCAGGGTGCCACCGTGACCAGTGTTCGACCTTCATGGTTCCACCATAACTGCTGCCACCATCACTGTGCCACCGCATTTGGTGCCCCCGTGACGAGTTCCACCGTTTCGGTGGAGCCATGTTTTGACAATGTAATGGACCCGGTGTGTTTGAATCATTACATTAAACAACATAAAATCATTATAAACATAAAATAGAATATCCCAAATAAATATATGTAATTTAATACACATAAAAACCATCAAAGTGAAAGTAATTGTACAAAAATTTAATTAATTTACAATGACATCAATGACCAAACTACTCTTGAACATATCCATGATCTAGTAATGTTGATTCCAATATCCAACCATACGCTATTGAGTTTAAAACAATTAATATATATATATGGTGATAATAAATGGTATACTCAGTCGGATCCTCCCAAATCCTATTGTGAAAAACATAAATAAATCCTACTAAATCCCAATGAAAATTTATTTAAAGATAAATCCTCACCTAAGAATATATGATATGATTCTAAATACACGATGGATCTCTCATAATATAATACATATATGTAATCATTTAATTTATAACATATATAAAATAAAGGTACCCCACTACCGTTTCCTTTTTGGTTTTTCATACTTCCCCAACATATGAATCTGAAATATACCTCTCTCAAAAAGTAAGGGTAGTGACCCCAAACCTGGTATCCCAAAGAAAGAGAATTCTCTAATACATATTAATAATTTACAATGAATTTTATTCATAAGGATGTGATATTTTTTTGTAGTACATGATATATACATTAATATTTCATTAAATTAAAATTGAAAATACAACACACTTTCTTTTAAAATAACATTATTCCCTCTAACATATCCATTAATATAAAACATAGCACACTTCATCACTTACAGTGAATGGAAACAAAATAGTGTTTAAATCAAATTCTCAATAATGATTACGTATAGCAAAATCTATCATGATTCAATGGGAATAATCAACATAGAAAGGTAAATAATTTTATACACATTCCATTTAAATAACATTATAAGAATAAATTTTTTTTAAATGTAAATAACTAAAATCAACATTACATTTAGTAGATAACATGAATATCATAACTAGATAAGTAATAATTAATATGGAAATGTAATAAACTGAAATCATATCCCAAATAATAAATAAAATTATAATATAATTATTCCAAATATAATATCATCTAAAAAATATCATGGAAAAAAATAATTGAATTCATAATGAAGGAAATATTTATATTTGGATGTCATGATTCCTAGGAACATGATACCTTTACATTAAATCTTTGTCAATGACAATATTTAAAAATTATGTATAGAAACCCCTTAAACAATAGTTGACCAAATAATTAATCCCATTAGACTAACTAAACATTGAGGTTCAATCTATAATTAGGCTATATAATTTTTCATAACATCAAAATAATTCCTCAAATATCGAATAACAGATTTAATTCATAAAAAATATGCCTTATCATCAAATATCTGTATCACGAAAAGAATATATATATTTCCACACTTTCCAGATAAACAAATTACATTCAATATTAAAAGACATATGTATAAATTATATTAAAATTATAAAATAAACATATCCATCATCAATAATATTTTTATTTAGGGAAATTTCAATGTTAAATGATCCCTAGAATGTTTAAATTTCAATGGAATGTTATTGTCCAAAAAAATGAATCAAATAAGTGAATTTCAAATACTAAACTCAATAAAAATAAAAAGTAATTATCTATGTTGATAATAAGTATTGTATCATTACAACATATCTTTATATTTGTATCTATAAAAGGAATGGTTATTGTCATTGATGAATAGGAATACAATAAAATCATTTAAAACATTATTTAGAAAAATATCGTTTTAATTTAAAAAATAATATCTTAAATCCAATTTGACAAGAAATCATTTTAAAATACATTTATTTTAAAATAAATGGTGAAAATTATAAAGGTTTATTTAATAAATTTTACAAGTCATGAATGGTGGGAAATATATTTAATTCATACAAAAATATATGTTTTCTTCCACAATTTTAGTAAAATAAAACTGTGAATTGTTTTGAAAATGACATGATTATTCATTTGAAAACATTTTTTAAAAAGAATAAATTGAGAATAATGTATTTTATAAATCATTTGGAAAAGGAAAAAAATTGAAATTATTTTTTGAAGATAATAATTTAGAAGAAAATATTTTTCTAATCGAAGAGGGAAATAACGTCGGATATTGTTAAAAATATTTTATCAATAATTTTATATAAAAAATTCTTGAAATGGTAAAATTACCTGAAATGTACATGTTTAAATAGATGAGAATAAAATTAATGGGATTATTGAATAATTATAAAATAATTACCTTCAATCTAAGTTCTTGTATAAACACACCCGATCAAAATTAGAATTTGAAATAAACTCTTTCCAAGATCAGGACGTTGAAGTTTGAATTAACCAATAAGCTCATTATTTGTAAAAAAAATTAATCCATGTAAAAAGTGTAAATAAAATTATATATATTCAAATTTCAAAGCACACATAATCATATGTCATCAACGAAACAATGGTGTAATATAACCCGATTAAATGAAATTCATTTATGAAATTATTTATTATATGAAAACTTCTAATTCAAATCCAATTTGTTGAGATAATTAAAATTAAAACAAAATATTACATGAGAATAGAATTATTCCTAATATTACTTTTATTCGGGCCATTATATACTCCATGTAAAATAAATTATTTTCATAATATTATAATATTCCACAATGAAAGGAGTTGAGATGAGGTCCCTTACCATATAGAAATTTTAATATCCATTTAAATTGGATAATATAATTCAAATTGAATCATAAAATTCACAGAATCATTATGTATTCATTATATTATAGGTGAATTTTGAAATTTATACAAAATATAAATGAATTTTGTTCATGGAAAAAAATGTAGATAAATAAATTATAATTTATATATAATCCCTTACCTAAGGATTCCGTTTAGTTGATTGTTCTTTAAAATAGTGCATAATGGTTTAAAAAATATATTATCTTTTTTCATAAACATATTAATATTTATAATATAATATATGTTACTTTTATAATTTCTTATCACCCATTCATTAAAAATCATTCATTATTTCTTTTATTTCAAGTGTTAATTTCATTGTTTTCTCATTCATGATTTTTCATGAAAGTTGAGATTTTTTGATTATGTATAGTTTTATAATCAATAATCATGGTATTATGATCATATTTATACATATATTTTTCTCTTAATACCAATAATAAATAATGATTTTGAGAAATAAATTATGTTATGATCATGTAGATACTGCCCTATATGAACGCACAAGTAACATTTCCACTTTAAAACAATCATTATGAAAATGTGGTAAGTAACATTACATCATTAACAAATGATCCTAACATCAGAAGAATAGAGTTATTTCAATAAATATACACACATGTGTGTGATCCATGTTTTGTAGTGATGAAAAGAGTGTCACATCACATTGTCATGGTAGTAGTACACACATACATGAACAATGTTATCCTATTAATGTACAAGAAAAAAATGATATATTATCACTTAGTAATGATACAGATTTAATAAATACAATTATTAGTTCACATATAAAAAATATAATATTTTAATTTATGATCCATGTTAATCATTAGTGAAAGTGAATCAAATCACTTTGTGAGGCAGTGGTCTGTTGTACACAAGAGAGACATTATCATATCCACTACAGAATTGAATGTATATAGTTATATATGATATAATAACCCTATATGTACAATTATGTTACAAATATCACATATATATATAAATTAATTCACTCATCATACCCAATATGTAATGGTTGTAATGGAAAATCCAACGACATCGGTTTGTGAGGAAGTAGTCCTCTATATAAACAAATGATGATTTCGTAACACACATTGTTGGGCAAAAATCCCTCAAGGTAACATTGAAGTATTTTTGGGTTGATTGTGTTTGTTGACAAATCAGGTTTTGATGGATATTTGTCGAATTCCCGAGAAGTTGTTGACATTACATGTTGACAAAGAACTATGACAAAGGAAAGGACAATCTGGAGGCGGTACAAAAGAGCAGAACAAGGTGGCGCCATTTTCCAGTGTTTGCCAAATTTTTGGGGTCCAAAATTTGGAGTTTGGTGAGCATCGCGAAAAGAGGATTTCAATGAAGAGCACAATTTAATATGGCAAAGGCATGAATTTCGCGAAGATAGGATGCATGGTTTGGAAATCGCGAAGACCAGAAGAATGGAGGCGGTGATGCTTCACGATTACGTCAAGCTTCGCGAACGGCAGAGGCTGAAGCGCATCGCGGCGGAGAAGGGCTTTGCGAGAGAACATCGCGGAGAAGGCGCGAAGGAATGTTGGGGTTCGCGAGGGAGCTTCGCGGCGAAGGCGCGAGCCGCGAAGGTAAGTTGACGGTGATTCATCGCGACTATGTCAAGCTCCGCGAACGGAAGATTGCGGTGGAGCTTCGCGATTTGGACAGAATTCTGACAGAAACTTTGGAGCATCGCGATTTGAGATGACGTGGCGTTGACTTCGTGCGGAAAGGATGAGGGTCGGTGGAATCGCCTATAAATAGAGGCCGACCCCTTCAGGCGAAGTAGAGAGAATTTTCAGAGAAAATACTTTGCTCTCGATTTGCGAAGGTGGTTCACGGAGCCAGTGTGCTTCGCGAAAGAGGTGCTTCGCGGCGGCTATTGTAGCTCCGCGAAACCTGCGAGCTCCGCGTTGGCTTACTTAGCTTCGCGAGGGTCATTGCATTGAAACGGCTTGAGCATCGCGAGAGTGCTTCGCGAAGGAGCTTCGCGAGTGAGCTTCGCGAAAAGGCAGGAGCTTCGCGAAAAGGCAGGAGCTTCGCGAAGGCCTGTTTGAGCTTCGCGAAATTGGGAGCCTCGCATTGTAGGGTGATTTGCGAAGGTCTTTCCAAAGGTTGTTTGCCCAGTGGATAGTGGCAAAGGGGTATTCATCTACGGGTGAAAGTTGAACCTCAACAGAGCATCTACATACAGAGAAAGATGCATTCATTCATGCAAATGAAGAGACCTACAGGTCTATAAACTGTGAGTTAATCCCTTCCAAGAGCAGTGAGCTTAGGAAGAGGAAAAAGGTGATCCTCTCCACCGGCAGTGAGCCAGAGAGAGAGAAACAGGGAGTGACCCTTGGGAAAGCAGTGAGCTGACCCTAAACATTGTAAAGGCAGTGAGCCTGGGCATAGAAGTGATCTAGCCCGAACCTTGTAATCCACAGCTAGTAAAGATTAGTGGAATTTGGTACGACCGGCAACCTGTCGGCGTATGCTCCTTGGACGTAGCCCTTAGCGGTGAACCAAGTAAAATTGATGTGTCCTGTGCTTGCTTTACTTTCTGTATATATCGTGCAGCAGGAAAAAGAGAGAAGAGTGTTTTTCTTAACAGCGAAACAAGATCAGAACGGGCATTAATTTTTAATTGGTCATACCCTGATTCACCCCCCCTCTCAGGGTATCCAGCCTAGTGGACTTAACACACATGATGAAAGTGGGTGTGGTTGTGTGTAATTATCTATACATAAAAACATATAAATATATGTAATATATTTATATTATTATATTATAATGGTTTTAAATAAAATTAATGTGGTTGTGAAATAAACAATATTAAAACACTCATTGAAGAACGTTACCCCTTCTTCGGACAACTTATTTCATTATTCACCAATGAAACCATAGGTTGGATTTATGTCAAAATAAGTATCCTAGGTTGAGGGGATGAGAATGTGGGAATATTTTTTGCATTTATTTGACGATGAAAAATGATTTTATCATTTGAAAAGTATAGTGTATGAGGTGGTCTTTTACAGGTGAGGTGAGTGGCATGATTGTATTTTTTTTGAAACCATTGAATTTGTACCCTATTTTTTTAGGTCACAATACTACTATAATGGAAAAGTATTAATAATATAATAGATAGTGTCAAAATATAGCCTTGAAATAGATTTTATAAAAATATTCTTCTGTATTTTCACAATTATTTATTTAGTTTAACCCCCATTAAATATAGTTTTTTAACTATAGTAATTAATTTTGGATGTTTTTGTTATTCATGTTTTTAAAACCATATTTTGACCTTACTATAAATTCTAAATAATTGTAAATAAAAATTGTTATTACACTTTAAAAAAAATAAAATTCTCATAATTTGAACAGTTTATTTTAAAATTAATCATAAATATGCAATGATAAGCCTTGTTTTTGAAGAGAAAATATTAAAAAGTTGAAAAGTAGTTCATATAAAAATTAAAAATGATAATAATTTAAATGACCTAAATTAGATTAATTTATATAAAATTTAAATAATTTTACTTTAAATAAATTTTAAAAAAAATTAACCTTGTAAATAATTTAATATAAATGGTATATTTCAATTAAAATTGCTTATTTTTATCAATTAATAAAAAATTGATTATTATCAGAAGAAAAAAATATCTTATTATGATATTTGTGATACTATTATGTCTAAAAATACACTACAAATTCTATTTTTAGTAAATATTAATTTCAATATTTGTTCACAATGTTTTACAAGACAATCTTTTTTAATAATACACTTTTTTAAAAAATAACAATACCTTTTCATTTAAATGATTATTATTTTATTTGAAACCAATATATATCAATTTATTTATAATTTATGTTACATTCAATTACCGTTATTATTGGTACGTTTTAAATATTATCATGGTTTTATTTTTTCTTTATATGGGTAAATCCCAGAATGAATTGTGAGGATAATTATAATGGAGAGGCCAGAGATTTGTGGTATTCTCCACATAAACCCAATTGGTTGAATAGCCTATATGGGATTTAAAAATTTTGTAATATAGTTACATTATTTTTATGTTCTAAATTATTACTAAAGAACTTTTTATGAAAAGGAAATGGATTTTCAGGGATTTTTGAATTTTTCAATTACATGACGTTTAATTGGGCTACACATCATGTAAATCCCTAATTTTGATTTTTAAACATGAATATTGGTTGAGAATTTATTTTCCAACTATCAATAATTCTTTACACTCATCCCAAGATCCATCGGTATGTGATTTTGTAGCTCTCAAACCCTTACAAGTCATTTTTCTCAACAATTGAACATGGTTTTAGTTGCGGTGTGACTTTTTGGGTAAGTATTATCCCTATCTTTTAATCTATATAGCTTTTGATCATTAGAGTTTGATATATGATCTTTTGATTAATGAATCTAAACACCATGTTGTCGTATTCAGTTTCTAGGATGAGTTTCTAGTTTTTATGTTACTTTGTTATTGTTTGTGGGTTTTGTTGTTATCTTTATGTTTCAAAGAGAAATAAAGGTGGTTCCATTATGGTGGAAAATTTTGATTAATAACGAATTTATTGATTTAAATTACATTATTTGATTAAAATGATATTGATTAAAAAATAACTTTATTGCGTTATTAAAAACCCATTTCAATTAAATTGGATGATTGTTAGTTTTTTTGGATTATAATTGGGACCCCCACCACTACAATTCCATACAGTTGGGGTGAAATTGTCAAATTGATGGAAAATTATAAAAATAAAATATTTTATTTAAAATTATTATATTAATTTTTTTGGAATGGATTTCATTATTTTTGTTTTATAATATGTCTTAATATTGTTTTTGATATAAACCAAGTGGATTTATCTTGAAAAAATGAATATTTTGATTAAAATCGGAAATTTTGATTTTTAAATTGAAATTGGTATATTTGAAAAGTCGAATGGGTTGAATTTTTTTAAAGAGTTTTAAAATAAATTACCCATTATTTATTATTGTTTAAACTCATGAAATAATAGGTAGAGATTTATTAGGGAGAAACATGAAATAATGGGAATTACCTTGAACTAGATTGGCACATTAAAACTCAACCATTGAAATTCTGGCTAATGTTATCCCTAGTGGGATGTTTCTTAGTCTTCATTGTCTACTGTAAGAGAGACATGTCTACAAAATTTTATTTTCATTATATAACTGTGGGATAATCCCATAACCATGAACTATAATAGCAATTTCTAGATGAACATGTTTCTCATTGTTTTATTGGAAATATAAACCATTTCTTTTCATAAATCATTTTACCCATGAGTTTTGATTTATATAAATTCATTATATAAAAGTGTTAATTTAATACATTTTTTAATGTATTTACATCATTGTAAATGTATTCTATCTTTCTAAATGTAAATCATGATTTTTTAAAATATGATTATGAAATATGATAATATATTTTTTCACATATAAAGACTGTTATTTGGTTAATTAAATGTTTCCATATTATTTTGGTAACTTTAGTGAGACCCTTCTAGTATTTTAGATCACAACCTACCTGTTCCTTTAGGTTTTTATATATTATCTCCTTATAGGTTCAACTAGGGTTAATGAAGCATAGTGAGGCTATTCTTGATATTCATCTATGGGCTTGGAGAGTTTCCCCTCATGGGGTTGGGTAGTTTTAATTACTGTTTTATACTACATTGATTTAGTAATTTGAGTTTTTTACCTATTTTACTTCTAGTACACTTCTCTATATGGATTTTTTATTATATTAATACTATATTAATATCGTTATTTTGTTATTTTTATTGAAAAATCATTTAAACATACTTATTTTCCGATGTCGGGTGCATGTCTCCAACCCTTGGTGGTGTGAAATAGCCTCACTCTAAGTCAAGATTGGCTTGATTATCTAGTTGCTAGGGTACACAGGTTGGTATATGAATATGTTATATTAGAGCTCTATGTTGAGATTCTTAAATTAAATTTAGTATCAATTTATGTTCACTTTTTAGTTTAGAGAAGGATTATTTGTTTGAGTACCTGTATAGATATCAATGTAATGAAGCTTAAGTCAATAAGGGTTGTTAGGGATTAGAGTCTCAAAGATAAGATCTAGTATTTTTCCTAGTTTTTTTCTCAATTCATTGAAATCAAAATCTAGTTCAATATCTATATGAATTTAATTTCACTTATTTGTCATTTGGATTTTAATTATGATATCTTTGTTATTACATGATACTATTGTGTAAAATATTCACTCTGAGAAGACATGTGAATCAGATTTTGGGGTAAGCTTCTCTTGATCCACAGTGAGAAAATACTCTTATGTACCCAAATCTGTTTGTGGTGCTTCTACGCACTATACAAGCTCTTGGACAACCAAAACCACCTATTCTGATTCAAGATCAATATGATGATCCTCAAAGTGATGAACATTAGAGTCATTATTTATAGATACATTTAAAAAATCCACCAATGTTCAATGGATAAAATTATCCTCAAGAGGTTGAGGAATGGTTGAGCTGGATTGAATGATTTTGTTCGGTTCATGGAGACACCAAAGGATATAAAGGTGAATTATGACACCCTCGTTTTGTAAGTACCATGAATTAAATTCTAGTACATGATGGTTACAATGAAGAAAAAAGAGGTCTTTGAGTGGAATTTCATTACAATTATTTTCACCAACTAAATATACACATAGATTATGTTTTTGTACAAGCCTATGGAGTTTTTCAAACAGGCGAAATCTGACCAGACTATGACTTGTTATGTGAACCATTTTTTCTGATCTAGTAAAATTATAACATGACATAGTATCAAATGACATGTTCAAAACTCAACTATTTAAGTTGGGACATTGACAAGAAATTATTACTCATGTTTTCTTACTAAAGATTCCCTTTTACACTGACGTTATGGACAGAGAACTGATGATCAATATGGGCATAGCTAGACATTACGGTTATCTAGAGTTTCATTATCTCATAGTGGAAGCTCATGTTTCATTAATGTAATGTGGATCTATGATTATTCTCATGGTGGTTATTGATAGTAGGGTCATTCTAGACCTCCTGTAGTTCATTTAATAGGTCCACTGATATAATTCTAGTGTGGAATGAATTTGCATTAAAATAGTGTTTTCACTAAGGCACCAACGAATTGTGGATCATGTGGATAATTGAGTCACTTACATAGGATATTCCATATAATTTCCAGCCTAAACAGTGGAATGAGATCATTATCTTCTTTGGAAAAATATGGTACTAAGATTCATTATAAACAAAATGGTTCTGTCCACAAGAATCTGAAATAATGATTTTTCACATAGTGGAAGAGTCTCAAGAGGATGTGAATATGAGTCCAGAGACCATGAGAGATACCATCACAATATATTTTTCATTAGTGACTATATTATTTGATATAGGTGTATCTCATTAATTTATTTCAAACCATATTTTTAATCAACAAAATAATCCTAATATGATTTTACCTTATTCCATGGATATTAATACACAACTTAAAATGAAGAGAGAGCATTGTGCCTATAGAACCTCTTGTGTTTTATCTTTATTATATGTCAATATTAAATATATTTTTCTATAACTTAACATGAAATAACATAATATTATATTCTATATGGATTATATCATTGCCGATAAATAACTGATTGATTGTTATCATTGACGGATCTCTTTTAATAAACCCAATTGTGTTTGGAATATATTTCAAGGAGAAATGGACCGAAGGTCAAGTAGGTACGATCCTTCTTATCTGGATTTGGGGAAAGTGATATTTGTTTCCACCACTGATATCTATTGGGAATCATTTAATGGATATCTCTATCTTGTGGTTGTTGAGTTTCATTACATGTTTTGATCTGACTTCTCTGTTATGCCACTGTTTATAGTCGTAGAATTATCACTTGTATGATTTCTGAGTATACAACAAGTTTCAATACCTATATAGACCATGGAACCATATATAGAAAGAGGTTAAGAGGTAGTTGGAAGATCATCTAGATAATGGATTTGTACACCCAAGTGTGCCATATTGGGTAGAACATGTTCTCTTGGATAAGAGGTCTAATCATTCGTTATTACTTTGTGATGATTTATGAAAACTCAATCAAGTTAGAATAAAGAAAAATTATTCATTTCTAAATACTGATGATTTTTCTAACTAGTTTTAATTTGGATAAGTTGTTCTTAAATATTGACATTCATTCTAGCTACCGTTACTTAAGGAAAAAAGAATCGGACTTTCATAAAAAATACTTTAGTAGCATGTACTGATACTATGAGTATCTGTTCATGCCATTTGGTCTAAAAAATTCTCATGTAGTCCCTATAGTTTTAGTGAATATTATTTTTCAACAGTATCATGATACCTATACGTTAGTCTTTGTGGATGAAATCATAGTTTACTTTGTATCCAAGAAGGATCATGTTCTTTAACTGAGAGAAGTTCAAGATTTTTTGAGAACTCACTTTCTTAGTTCCATGCATTCAAAATGCGATTTCAGGATTCTAGAAGGGATGTTATTGGGAAACATTTTTCAGAATTGTGGAATATTATTTGTCACTGGGAACGTGGAGGATGTTATTTCATGGGAGCAACCATGAAATGTTTTCTTCATTCAAAGACTATTGGTTCATGATCGGTATTATCACTGATTTTCTTAGGACATATTAAAGGTGGATTCATTGATGAATTCTCTAACATGGAAGGGATTATTTATTTATATGGATGAAATTTTTATTTATTTTTTGTTTAGATGAAAAATATTTTGATTATTGCAATGTTGCTAACTCTTTATATGGTTGAATAGGGCTATGTGGTCTTCAATGATGAATTAGGTTCAGGTTTGAGTTGTGTCTTTATTAAATGTGGTCATGTTCTTAGATATGGATCTCATTATCATATTCCACATAAGAACAATTATTCGACACATGAACCTGAACATGTAGATTGGATTCATGTGCTTATGATTTACAGGCATTTACATTGGGGAGAGAGGTTTACCATGTGTAAAACCCCAAGAGAATGAGTTATATCTTCTCTAAAAAATATTTCAATCTCCACTAGATGTATTGGGTGGAATACCTGAAATATATCAATTTTTACATCACATATACCATGGGAAATGGTAATGTAGTTGTACATGCATTGATTAAGAATCTTCCAACCCATGATATGAATGAATTTTCAGAATGAGTACAACCTTACTGATCTCTTTTAACAGTTTTATATTGGAGTCTAAGAATCAGGTGAGAAGGAATATTTCCCAGTGTATAGTTGACAACCTATCTTCTGGAGATGGAAGTTCAAGAACAATAGATTTTGAAGAGTTCATTAGAATTATATAATCTCTTTATAGTGTGGATATTTTTGTTGAGTGGTCATTCACCAAAGAAGTAATTATATGCTATCAGAAACCCTTTTTTGTTTTATTAGCAATCAGGAATGTTATTACGAGGGTCTGCCAACATTCCCAGTGGGCTGCATACCTAGGAGCCACAATGATGTTTTAATGCATGTATCCTTAATTTTTGTTCTACGTATGAGAATGGTTAATGTTGAATATGAATCTCATTATTGTTCATTCTATCAGGTCATGTCTGATCACACAAATCCAAAAAAATTACTTCATCAACTATTTGTACCTACTTGGAAGTTGGATAAGATCTATATAAACATTTTTTTTGGGTTTCTATGTACCTAGAGAAATAATAATGTGATATGTTTTATTAATGACTGGATGACTAAGACATCCCACTTTATACCATTTGTGATACAACCAATGTTGAGGAGTTGAGAAATCACTAACTGAACGTAACTACTCATTTTCATGGAGTCCCTTTTAGAATAGTCTCGAATAGGGATCCTTGGTTAATATATATTTTTTTGAAGAGGCCTTCAAGAGGAACTTGGATCTCATGTAAATATGTGTAATGAAAAATCATCTATAGTCATATGGATAGATAAAAAGAGATATATAGATTCTAGAGGATATGATTCCTGACATTATTCTCAACATTGGTGTGGTTTTGGTTAATCATATGTGGATGGTTAACATTTTTTATTATAATATTTACAAGTCTGGGAAAACATGGACCTTTTTATTCCTTATATGGTCGGACTTGCAGGTATCTGAGGTTTTGTTTTAAGATTGATGAATTTTTACTTGGGGTGACCAATATAGGTTCAATAGGTGATATAAATGATTCATTCAATTCATCATAGAATGTTGATTTCACATATCAAATATAATTCTACTTTTTATCATTGATGTAGTCCATTGAAATTATCAGTTGGTGACTTTGTATTATTGAATGTTTCTCCTAGTTTGGGTAATTGATGGCTTGGGAGGAAAGGGAATCTTTGATATCCTTTTTTTACATTTTTATATTGTCGAGAATGTGGGGAATGTCTCATACTATTTTGAACATCCACCATAACTAATATTGATTCATGATGTGTTCTATGTATATTATATTAGAAATTGTATATATGATCCATCTATTGTTTTTATCTAGAGTGGTTTTTAGGTTGAATATAATTTTTCCATGACTAAATGGACAGTCATGATAGTTGATTCTGACAACAATGTACTTCATGAAAGGATTATACCTTTGGTTTGTGTGCTATGGTATAATTGTTCTGAATCTCAGGAGACATGGATGTGTGAGTCACTAATGGGAGAGTATTGGCCTCACATTTTTGATATGGAAACATCTTGATATAATTTCTAGGGGAATGTTTTTTATGGTGGATATATTATAACATTTTTACACTTTTCACAGGTGTGTTTTAAATTGTATCATTGTTTTCCTTTATATTTTTATGTGTAGAGAGAAGAAGGAATTAGGAGGATACCTATAATGGTGAAGATATATATTTTTTGGATAATAACCATAATAAAAGTTGGTTCTGTGGCATTATTTTGATTTACGAGCTGTGTAATTTGGTTACACAATGTTTATGTTCTAAAATAATAAAAAATCTATTTTCATCAAAAGGTGACATGTTTTTTCGCGATTTTAGGATATGTCAACTTCACGACATGTAATTGGGTTACACATCCTATAAATCCCCAATTGATTTTATTAAATATAAATCTTGGATGATAATTCTATTTCCTCATCTCTGGATTTCCTTATTCTAACTCAAAGTGTCATCCCTATATAATTTTGGATCCCTCAAACCCATTAGGTTCATTTCATTCAACAATTGACTGTGGTTAGAATTGTTGTGTGACTTTCTAGGTGAGAATTCACCTTATCTCTTCATATCTTTATATTTTCCTCTTTGGAGTTTGATAGATCATACTAGGATTGATGAATCTAAACCCAGTGTTGTTGAATCGTTTTCCAATGTTGAGTTACATGTAATTGGACACCTTTTTGCTTATTGGGAACTTCAGTTGGATGCATTTTGTTTTCATGAGAAAGGTAGGTGGTTCCATTATGATTGCCAATTTTATTAACCTAGAAATGCATGATTTGAATTCAATTTTGCAATACTACATTCAGTAGGATTATTAAAAATCCAATTCCATTAAATTTGGGGATTTGGATTTGGTTTGGCATGAAATTGGACAATACCCATCATTCTATTAAATTAAGGAATGGTTGGGAAATTAATGGAAAATTATGGAATTTAAATTTTGAAATTGATTTGTCGAAATTGATTTAAATTTTTTATTTAATAAATTCACATAAAATTGTTTTTGATATAATCCCAATGGATTTACAATTGAAAAAGGCATTTTTTGACTAAAAACCAATATTTTGGTTTTAAAATGGAAATTGTTATATTTGAAATGTCAAATGGGAGGAAATATTTGGTGAATAATTTTAAATTAAATTTACAATAATTAATTATTATTTGTCTACATGTAATAATTGGTTGTTAGTGATTTGTTAGGGATAATCCTTCTCTGATTGAAATTCCCTAACATTGGATTTATTCTTTCACATTATATCATAATTTTTTTGATAAATCTTAATCCCAATGTAATGTTGTACTGTTTTATTTGGTTACTACTAGAGGTATATGTATGTGCATTTCTATTTTAATTTTATAAGTGTGTAAGGATAACATAACTTGGAAATATCATACCTCTTGGAAGATTTCTATATTTCTCATAGTTTTATTTCAAATATGTCCCATTTCTGGTTGTAAACATTATTAAACATGCCTTATAACTATATAAATTGATTTATATAAATGTGTTTATTTATGGAATTTGATTATATTATTTCCATATTTTAGAATTTATTCTATATCTTGAAATGTAAATCATGATTTGTTTAAATTTTATATTAAAATTCCAAAACAATTTATTCATAAATTGAATTCTCTTTATTTTGTTAATTAAACGTGGGAATATTTCTTTTTAATCCTTGTTGAGAACCTATTGGGATTTTATCTCTCACAATATATGTGGAATCGTATGAGTATATATTATCTCCTTCCAGGTTAAAGTTCTTGTAAAGCACCTATTGCAGTTTGTTCTAGATATTGATACATGGACTTGAAGAGTTTCTTTCTTTGGCAATTGTTATGTTTTCTTTCTTTTTTTCTTTTAATCTGTTGTAATATATTGGGTTTTTTACCTGTTTCACTTAATATACACTTATCCCATTGGAGTTTTCCCTATATTCTACACTATGTCGATGCCTTTCTTCCATAATGATCACAGAAAAATCATTCCCACATTCTTTTTTATGATTCAAGGATCTATACTCCAACCCAAGCGGATCCGAAATGTCCTTCTGTCCATGTTAGGATTAGGCCAGTTACCAAGATACCATAGTACATGGGATACTTCTTAAAAATTTATGTAGTGTTATTCATACCTTCCCCTTCAATATCTAGGTAATCAATATCATAAAAAATAGTAATATTTTAATAATATTTTATGTTTTTTTTAAACTCGATGTTGTGAGTAATGCAAAGTAAACATTATGATTCATGTAATGAAAGATAAACATGAGGTTTTGTGTATTAAATACTATTAAATAGATCTTTTTTTAAATAGATATTTGATAATGTCTTTAGATATTATATTTTCTTTTAATAGTTGTGTTGTGTATAATATAATATATCAAAAATATGTTCTTATTTTTTAATTTTGGGGTGCTACATACTCCCCGCTATAAAAAAAATTTTCCTCACAATTTAATCATGATATCGGTAATAAAAATGATTTATATATGGAAGTAATTTTTTTGAAAACTAAAATTATAGAGGTTTAGTAAAATATCATATTAATATGATATAACTAGAGGTATAAATTTCATATATAATAACACATAACTAGGATTCGTGGTAGGATGATACTAGTGGCAAGTGAAAATATGGATGTGGAAGAAAAGTATAAATATAAATAAAGAGTTTTTTTGAGGTCATAGTTCAAAAAGATGAATGATACATGATATATTAAGGACCTAAAAACCAAAAATAAAATAGTTATAAAATTAATAATTGATATCAAAATAAATAATCATAATAAAAATACAATTTATATTAAGAACCTTTTCCGTAAAGATGAGAAATTATTGCAATATATATTAATTTAAAAAAATATATTGAATTGACAAATTTCTATTCCATAAGAACAATTTCAACTTTTGGTTATTCATTGATCAATAACCAATTCATCTATTACTCTGAGATATGAATATTGAAAAATGAACTTATTTTACAATAGATTCCCATAAATTAACATTTAATGGATCATAAATTCCATAAAATATAGAAAACACTTTTTCTATATTTAAATAATCATGAAACCCAATACAGTTAGAATCGATTTTATAATATAATAAATTAATCTCTAAAAATAAAATTAACAAAACTGGTTCATCAACATTATTTATTTTTCATATAATATAACTAAAAATGACATTTTAACATCGAAATCATGTTTTCCAAAAGCAGTGTCTAAACCCTTATAACCGTTTTGTCTAGGGATCAAGCCTCATAGCCTTTTCAGAAAATTCTTATAAAAAATTTATTAGATTTAAAATGAAATTACCAAAAAAAATATAATTTACATAATTGAAACAAAATAAATCATTAACTAAGAATTTACCTATGTTTTTCAGTACAAAATGTTCCATAATTTCTTTTTATATTATTTGACGATAATTATAATTTTAGTATTCATTATATTAACCCTAAATTTTATTAATACCATAGACTTATGTATATATTTTTTAAAGTCACTATTCCTCCAATTAATATTCATTACAACACATACTAGAGAAATGTGTCATATTCTAATAATTTGTTTCAAAAAATATCATTAATCACGTTAAATTCATACCACACAACATTCCAAGAGGGGTGTTTAGGAAGATAAACTTATGATCATCCTTAAACTCATAACCCATGATGTTACCCATAACATATAAGTTAATGATTAGAATGTGTTTCTATAATTTTACACCATCAATTGATGTATCATTATTCTAATTCTAAAATACCCTTTTTTAAAATACATCTACAGTATAATTATTGGATCCTAATACAAAAAAACAATCCATTTTATTTCAACATAGGTATTTCCTTATTCTATGGAATAACCTTTATAAGAATTCATTGAGTTAAAATAGTTTGTAGTTTCTCCACATTTGAGACAAAAAACATTAAATAGATCCCAAGGATTAGATTTATTTCATCATATAATACTATTCATTTTCCCTTTTCAATATATTAAATTATTATATTCTCATCCACATGTAAATAATTTTTTAATTTCATTCAGACACATTATTGGGTGTCTCTATAACTGTTTCATATAATATGTAATTAAAGAATTCTATCCTCTGGGGTATCAATCACATAAGATCTAGTAGAAATTTTAGTTCTATTCTTTGTTGAGTATGGGAGTTGGTTAATGCATATGTTGATAATTATATTATGGAAAAAATGATTAGGAACAATCACAATATATTTCACCCCTTTCATCTTGGATCATTATTTCTCATGGTCACCACATTTTCATTTATATTAAATGTTATCACAATTAATCTTGGTTCTAGAAAATAAATATATCCAAAAATCATTTTATGAGAAATAGTAATCATAATGGGACATTTATACCATCATTTGCAGGATGTTTAAATAATGACACCATGTTTTTTTATCTATGATGCCTTAAATTTATCCTAGGTCTTTAATTTTATTCATAAATTAAAATCCTTCATAATTGGTTGTAATGAAATTTTTAGTTATCCTTTGAATTTACCCTAAGAGTGTCAAACAAGGTGCATAGTATGGACAATTTTTGTGCAATATGTGATAATTGGGCTAGGCCCAATGTTACATTTTTTATGTTATTTAACAATATTAAATATTTTCTATCACCACATATACTTTATGTATCTCTAAAGGTATGTATTTCAATTAAAATATATATTGTCTCTTATTTACCAAAGCATTATTATTTTATTTTATTCTTATCCTCAAAGTTAATCATTGGGTTATGTTCTCACATATATGATTTTATTAAATCTAGATCCGGAATATTCATTTACTCATCCCTTTGATACCAACTATAGAGACCATGAACCCACAATCCCAATGATGGTGCCAATGTAAATATTTTTTCATAAGATACATCGAGTCATATCTTGAAGTACTAAATAGTTTATTAGTGTTTGTAAACTAGAACTATAACTTCATGATATATTAAAAAATATCTCCATTATGATTAATTTAAATTAATTTTAAGATTTTGTTACACACAATGAACAGTTTAGAGTGTGTTTTACTTAACACCATTTTTATCTTGTGCTTGACATAACATTTACATTTTTCAATAACTTGTGTTACCAAAATGTCCAAGGCTTACCAGAAAACATTATATAATTAATATTATTTTTTAAAATAATAGTTATTACCTTATCATTGGAATGATGAGAATGAATATTATTGACTAGATTAATAATATATGGATTTTACATCATTATATAGTTAATCCATTGATGATTAATTAATTTAAAATTAATATATATACTAATTGAATATAAATGATGTGTTTTTAGGAAAAAATGTTTTTAGGACAAGAATGGTTAGTTATCTTAATAAATTAAATTAATCAATATTTCTGATAAATATTAATATAATTTATTTTTTTAATATTAAAAAATATGTTTTAAAATTCATTATATTTGCTTGATAGGCTTAAGAAAAAACTAAAACCAATTTGAAGAATAAAAAGCTATATATACTTAAAAGACAATTTTATAATCTTTTAATAACATTGTTGTTCCGAAATTTGTTTTTACACATATGTTATTTTTATTTGAAAACATAATTTTTTTTGAAAATATTATAATAACAATTTAATTTGGGTGAAATTTTTGCATTTCTGTTAGAAAATTCATATTTTAATGAATAGTGAAAGACAAGGTATTTTAATTGAAAACAGCTTTTTCATGTAAATAATTTATTTTGTTAAAATATATTTCTAATTATTTTTGAAATATAATTAGATAAAATATATATAATTTAAACCAATTTATTTGGTGGTTGTGCTAATCAATAGGACACCACTCCAATGTAATCAATGATCTCTATGGGGTAAATGTTTCCTAGACTAAGATTTATGTTCTTATGAAATCACATCACATTCATCCTCGGAGACACATGGAGTAATATCATGTCTCCAATATAAACCTCTAGGTTTCATCTATTATTTTCATCATAGATTTTCTATCAACTATGTGTATCCGTGATGTGATAATGCATGGTCTTAACTCTTTCCCAATTTCCTTGACTACCTCATGAGCTAGCCTTTCTTATTTGACATCTTCATCCTAGTATGAATGGGGGTTTCATAACATCCCATTATAGGATTCGTAGGGATATATGTTTATTCTTTATTTTAAACTACTTCGGTAGGGGATGTTGACAGGGGAATGATGGTGGTCCCATTTTCATTTATTTTCTATGGGGAATGATCTCAACATATCCTCAAGAATCTAGATATTTTAAACTGATTGGACATCATTTTTATGGTGATTGGACATTATCAAGATCAACTCAGTGATTAGATATTTTTAGATTCTCTTCCACAAGATGAACGTAAATCATGGGTCTCCATCCTATACAATCATCAGTAGTGTTACATGAAAATTGTCCATGTATCTAATATATATCCTTTAAATATGATCGATTGGTACGTCCTATCGAATTGCAATCATGTATAAAATCTTTTTAAGATGATTCACCATATCCCATATAACATTTTTTTCTCTTGATTTCTTAATAAAACTAGTCATTATATCTATTATGATATTTTCCTATTTCCGTGTAGGTATGGATAATGGTCAGATCGCCCCCTTGATTTTTTTCCTTTTCTTATACACATTATGAAATTAAAGACATCATGATTTATGTTAATATATATCCTTTTTCATATTGTCAGAAAAATAATTCTCTCAGAGATATTTTTACATCTTTTTTATTCCAATATGGATAGAGAAGGTCGGGATATGTGAAACCTCCAAAAGCACCTTCACTAATTCAGGATTTAATGGTACACATATTCATGACCCAAATCTCACAACAACTTCTTCATTAACATTGAGCTTTGAGAATTTTCTTTTTATTATAGTATTCCCTTCCTTCCTAATTAACTCATCATCTCTTTAACAATCCATTATCTTCTCCATAAAGGATCGTTTTGAAATCATTTATGAATTGATTAATTATATTCAATCATATATGAATCCAATGTTCGTCATTTTTATGTATAAGAAGATCAGATCCTTTTCATCCCTCGTTAATAAAATAATGGCTATGTAATTTCTACATAAGGAATATTCGACATTATTTTCATTCAAAGGATGGCAGTGGATTTAAAATTCATAGCCCATGATCTCCTTTATCTATCATCATTGGTGAAAATTCATCTCCTTCTGTGTGAATATATACTTGAGGATTTTTTGAAACTTATATATTTCTCTCTTATCTCCAAAGAGATATATACTTCATATTTTCAAACATAAGTCCCCTACATCAAACTCTAGATATTGTGTTGGGTGGTTCTATTCATGAACACAGAACTGTCTTGATTCCTAGGCTATCACATTGTTATTTTTCATTAACAGACATCCTAATCCATTCATTGAAACATCACTAAATACAATGAAAAGTTCTCCACTTATGGGTATGGTGTGTACATGTGCAATGACAAGCCTCATTTTCAACTACAAGATGATATCTGAAAATTCATCATTCTAATAATACTATATTCCACACTGAGTTACCATTAAAATATGGTTTTACAATCACGAGAAATATATCACAAATAAATGATAGTAACTAGTAAATCCTTGTAATCTATAGATATCTCTCGTAGATGTTTCTCTTGTCTATCCTTAAAGTCCTTCTATTTTTAAGGGTCTATAAATATCAATTTTATTTTGATTACATGACCTAAGAATTATGATTCTTTCAATAAGAATTCACATTTCCTATAATTTTCCTAAATATTCTAATTTTCTAATTTCTTTAAGACAGTATTCATATGCACTTCATGGCTTAAATATTATTAGTAGAATATTATAATATTATTTATATGTACTATAAAAAATTATTTAGGCAATATCTAATGAATCTATTCACCAATTAAATAAATATTTGGGAGCATTAGTGATCCCTAATAGAATTATTATGTCCTCATAATGCCCATACCCTGTACAAAAAGTATACTTTGGGCTATCCCCCTTATTCACACAAACATGGTAATATCATAGCCATAGATCCTAAATGAATAATCATTGTGATATATGTAACTTATTTAATAAGTTATAAATTTGTGGAATATGATATTTTTTATTTATCATTACTTGTTTAAATATTTATTATCAATGAAATGTCACATTAACCCATCCTTCTTATTGAAAAAGTAGAAAAGTTCACCCTATAGTGAATCACTATGTCATATAAACCCCTCATCTATATTCTCATATAGTTGTTTATTTTTATCCTCAAGTACCATAATAGGCATTATATATAGAACATTGGATAATGTAATCATACCAAGTTTATGATCTAATGGAAATTCAATGTCTCAGCTAGAATTAAGAACATCCAATTCCTCTGGAAACATATCAGTGTATTCCTTCAGAATGGGAATGTCTTAAGGATGATCATTTCCTTAGACTCTTTTATTTGAGATATATTTGACTACTTGTAGGGAAATAATATGCATGCTTGTCATTTTTGTGGTAAATAAGATTAATCGCCCTCATTTGCACTTGTATAGAATAAGGGTCAATTCAGGATATGCAGAGTCATATACTTCTCATGAAAATTTTAGTTTTCACTATATAGAGAAATCAAAGCTACGATTATAATTAAATAAAATTCCACCAATGGGAGTGCGACAATGTTCAGTGGGAAGTTGATCCCACAAACATTAACAAGGGAGGAGTTTTATATATGGGATGCAATTATTTCTACATTTTCCATTTTTAAAGACATATCTACATTCATGATTTGTTGTTATATTTGGATATCTATACTAAAGATTAAAAATATAAAGTATAATATAGAAATAGAATCAAAAAATTATATTCTCTATTTGTGATTGAATAAATATCATACTAGTAACCACTTTATTTTCCTAATACACCTTAGTTTTTGTGAGAGAAAAATCATCCCCTTTATGCATAGGAGGTTTGGGGTTGCCTCTGAAACCATGTGGCATAGTACATTGGTTTGAAAAGTTCTTCACTTCCTTAATTGTGAAAAAATGAATATATGGTGTGGTTTGTTTGGATAATTCATTTCCTAAATCTTATTAGCGGGTTTCTCCTATCAAATTTTTTTATATTTGTTCCTTTCTACCCCACACCTAAAGAATTTCCTCACCCTCCCCCCTTTGGAAATTTGCAGGGTGATTCTTTCAACAACATTGACAAGTGGGATGTTGAAATTTCTTATCTACTTTAGATTTATCCATTAAAACACTATAATCAAAATCAACATTTATATTCTTATCACTATGATACCCTTTAGATTTTCTGATCTAATTTTTTTACATTAATGTAACATCATAAAATTTACTCATATCTATCCAATTATAAGATCATTGTGTCTTTTCATAGACTATTTTTTCTCCCATAATAGAAGCTATCATCCATTCTTTTTGAGTTAGTGAAATATTATGAAGTGTATTTTGAATGTCTAGAGATATCAGGCCCATATTCCCCTATATATTCGTCATCATTTTTCCAAATTCCAAAGAAATAAATTTAAACTATTTGTTGGAGAGAGAACAAAAAATATTTATTGAAAAATATTTTCCAGAATTATTTACTCCGAGTCACTTTAACTTCTACCTCATACTTCATAATCATTATCATTCTCTACCACTCATAAGGATCTAACTTTATATGATAAGCATATATTATATACGTCATATTCATAAATCATTGAATGATATTGAATATATTCTCAATTGATTCGATCCATTATTTCATGATTAAGGGATCATATGATCCATTGAAAGTCTGTAAAAATTTTCTTATAACGTTATCAATCACTGCTTGTTATTTTTAGGTGGATTTGGATAATCTAATAGATTGATATATCAATTTATAAACCTAATTAACATGAGATAGTAGCATCCTAAAGATCACAATAACTCCTCCCATAGAGTTTGGTATGTCGTTGGGGAAAAAATAAAATTTCCCTTAACATTAGTAATTTACTACATTCCTCATAGTTTCGGTTGTTGGATAAAATAAAAGGAAAATTATTTGATGATTATTTTTAAACTAAAATGAACATAATGGGGGAATCATTTAACATTAAAGGTATAAATAATAAATTACATATAGTTTTTATCTTTTGAATATCTAGAGTTCAATATATATTATCCAGGATATATTTCCTAACATATATAAATGTTGGTATTTTTTATTACCTTAATCATGGTTCATAATTAAATTACAAATTTACAAAAGTTTGTCCAAAAGGATTGTCAAACCTTGTGTGCATCATGTCCTATTTCCATGCACCACTTCCCAGTTGAGTCTATCTCAATGTGGCGTTTTCATGTTTTACCCCTAAGTACATATGTGTTAAATCCATATCTACTTGTCGTATCCAATAATGGATGTCACATGGGACTAAACATTTCCCAATCCATTGGAGTGCTATATTATTTAGGGTCCACCCATCAATTTTAGTTCATTATCATGCTAAAGTATTACACATAGATCCCACAAAATAATTCATACATCATAATATTTAATTCCAAGATCAAGGATTATGTAATGTATAAATATATTTAGTAAATCAAATATGTATAAGTTTATAATGGTGAACACCCTTGATATGAAATGGGTATTTTATTCAATACACAATTTTTTAGCATGGAATATCACGGTTAAATTTCAAAAATATAAGGGCATCACAAAAATAAGTTTTATTAGAGTGAAAGGGGCATCACATAATTTAGAAATGAAATTTTAATTATTAAATACATTTAAATTCATATCCAAAAATATTAATCGAATCTATAAGGCATAAGATAATAAAGAAACATTAATAAAGAGGGGAATGAGGGGATCCCTCACCATGAGACTGTCACTCCAAATTTTCGGGATGATCTTCTTGGGAAATTAAGGGAACCTTGGGAGGACGCAATAGAAGATATGGAATAGTGAAAATGTTACCCAATGATTTAATGTGAAGAGAAATTTGATCTTGGGTGGGTTTATATATGAAATTTGTTATAATTTATTTGTTATTTATCAAACATGGTTTTTGACTCTATATAATTAAATAACCAAACCCACAAATATTCCATTGTTTTTTTCCAATAGTTTCTGAAAAATGAGAGTGATTTATAAAATTTTATAATACCATGGTCTGAAAATAATAATAATATAAATATTATTATCTTAAACTGACTATAATATTACGGAAGTAATTTTAAAACCTGAAAAAATATTAATTGTTATGGGTAATTTTTGAAGGTTATATAATATTAACAAAAAATAAAAATGCACATAATATTAAAGTGAATAATATATTTGGTAGTGGATGCCATTTTTTGTATTTATTTATTCACCTGTGGGTTATTATGATGTCAATATACCCACTATATATTTATGTGGTTATTAATTTTTACCGAAAAATTCAACTATCCTACAAAATTATCAAACATATAATGTTGGTTGATTTTGATATTATGATTCCAAAAATAATATTTTTTTTATAAAAATAATTTCTTAAATATGGATACTTTTAATTTTAATACACTAATTGATAATTTTGGGCATTTAACAATAATAGTTTTCAAAGCCTTATAGAAATTACATTTGTCTACATAAAAATTATATGATCATTTATATTTAAAAGAAGTTATTTAATAGTAATATTTTAATAAAATAGTATTTATTATAAAAATAAATTAATATAGAAATATCGACAAATAAATATAGATTTAATTCTAATTAAAAATTTAATTTCCATTTTTTTCTCCAAAAATACAATTCATTTATAATGTAATAATAACACAAAAATATATTCATTATTCTATAAAAAGTGAATTGAATTGTAATTTTATGATATAATTGATACATATCCTTTTAAAACACCATAAAACATTGTAAGTGTAAGGTGCGCGACGATTAGGCTTTCCTGGGGTGGTTCAATGAACATGGTTTTTGTCAGGATCTCGATGATCTTGAACAATCCCAATAAATGATTTCACTCGAGCTCATGTTCTGGGATCTCATGTCAGGATTGGTTAAGGGAAAATACCAAGGATTCTACCTCTCATAAAAGCTCTGATAAATAGGAATTATATTGTATTATACAACTAGTATAGGTAATCACTTTCATTTTCTGTGTAAATTGGATTTTTTTAATATTCCATATTAACAATAATTATGATATCATTGATCAGTGAATATATTTCCTACAATAATGATTATTAATGGTATTATAAATTTGATAAAATATAATAAAACTGAATAACTCCATGTTCTTTTTATAACCATAAAACATAATATGTCATTAATATAAATCAAAATGGGATTTTTATTTTTAATATTTCAGGTCATTACAATATTTATATGAGTTATTGTGACTCTATGAATAGTAATTTGACCATTGGAAAATAATTTGGCCATTATAATAGTATCATAACTGTTGGGAATGGTAACATGATGGTTGTGAATAGTTAACTGATTGTTAGAATAGTAATTTTACATAAAAATAATAAATAATATAAAAACCAATATATATATTTATTAATTGAAATATATATAAATATTATAACACAAAAAATATCATGATTAAAAAACTCAAAAAAAATATAATCACATTTTTAATTAAGTTGTTTTAAATGTATCTAGTAAAAATTATAATTTTTAAATTTAAAATAATAATTATATATCACAGAAATATGATTTTTAAAAATAAATATCTTTTCTGAAACCATCAGATTGAAAAATTTTAATGGGTTTTCTAAGTAATTTTTTTAGATACATTAATTTTCATGTGAATAGTAAAAATACAGTTTTTCACATAACTAGTGTATCCTAAATTACATAATTCATGAAGTAAGGATGAAATAATTTTTTCAAAAACATTATCTTCTGAAATGATATTTTTTATCCCTTAACTAAGTCATTATAATAACTTAAGCTCTATTTTCAATCCTAAAAAACAATCCAAAACCTAAGAAAAAAATTGATTCCTTAATATAAAAAAATTTCATTCATTTTGTTGTCCTTTTTAACAAACACATGAATTACAATTATAAATGGGTTTTAACATGTTAACTAATTATATTATATTTATATATGGTTTATATTTTCATAAACTCATTAATACATGCTTTATATTTGATATATTTCTTAATTTTATATTTTATTCTAAATATACCCATATCCTCGTGTATAAATAACCTCTCTCCCTTCCAACGGAAACCACTCCTTCCACGACTGAAAACCCCAAATATCAACCCATATTATCCCAATATATCCCCTAAGAATAATTATGGAAATTATAGTGAAATAAAAATCCAATTACCATGGAGTTATTGTGTCGCACAAGGGAGGCTACACCAAAGAGAGAGAAAGTAACTTCCAAAACATCCCTCTTTTCTTCTTTTTATCAATTCCATTCAAAACCATATAATAGAAAATTAATTATTAAGTAATTTAAATTTATGTTATTATTTTTAACCTAATGTATTTATAATATTTTTGAAACCTATGTGTCATATATCCCTTTCCCAATATTTCAACAATGTTATGTAACTGGTTGGTTAACAACCGACATAGATATTTCCACGTCAACACACATAACAATAGTAATGGATGGATATTATAAAAAATATATAATAAATAATCATGTAATTATATGGATTATAATTCAATTTAATTAATTATTCTAATATATAAATTACAATGAATTGAAATATTGAAATCAGTGCGAAATGGGTTTTTATTTAGAAAAACATGATATAAAAATGTTTCAAATTCATCAAAATAAATTAAGGAAATAGTCCAATTATTATATTTGAAAATAGTTATATAAATGAATATAATTTTCATATGTATTAATGATGTAAATGTATATTTTTATTATTCATGATTTTTAAAATTTATTGAATTAAGCGGTAACTAGTGTAAGAGGATTCTCCAAACCAACACCCTTAATATAGGTTATTCCTCTTCCATGAAAAATTTCACTATAGATATTATTTTAATATTTCTCAAGTATAATTTTAATTTTCTTCCCATTTAATTTCATAGATATTGATTTTTCCAACATGAGTTTATTCAAATACAATGTTTTTCATAAATACACTTCATTCCCAATCAAATACTGACTCCTCTTGAGTTACTTCATCTTTACTTAAAATGATGATTCTTATAAAAAAAATATTCGTTTCCCTTTCCTATTTGTGAAACACTATATTTATTTATGATATATTGATTTATTAAAACCTTATGAAAAAATCATTTAAATTAGTTACCTAATGAATTTTATTGATATATATTCTTTTTGGAATACACGATTATGTAAATGTCCGTTTGTGATGAGTGATCCAAGAATTATATAGCCCTTTAAGGGACTGGGTAATGTGATTATCTCAATATACGATGTTTATTATACCTTAAAATGATTCTATATCTATTCACAATGATTATGTTACGATTATGCACATATTTTATGTGTGAATATGATGATAGAATTGTTGAAAACAATGTGTGGTATTTGACAACTAAGACATGAGGTTTCATATTTCTGAATTTCCACATTCCATTCCTCTATCACATGTTTCTCTCATGATTTTTATTATTCTATTATTTTTATGATAATGGGTTTTATTATTCTTACCCATGTTATATTGATTCATGTACATTATTCATCATCTAACAAGACATATAAGTCACCTAATTCTGTGATATATATCCCCAAGTGATTACAAGTTATTAAAGGAATAAAAGTGAAACTAATAACATAAAGAATAAAGAATTAATATTTTTTTATTAAGTAAATGTTGTGTATGAGAATCATTTTCAAAAGACATTAAAAATTTGGATCCTTTATTTTAACAATATTATGTGGTTTATCATTAAAATGATGTAATAGTCAGGTATGAAAGTACATGGTTGCTATAATTATTAACAAATAATGATTTATAAAAATTGGTAATTAAGATTAAATAACAATTTTTATGATAGTAAGGATAATTCTAATTATATATAAATATTAAATAATATTTTTTAATAAAAAGGATAAAATATGGATTCCATAAAAATTATCTTTAATGATGATTGTGAAAAATAACAAAATATTCATTCTTTGTTCACATTTTTTTTACAAACCATTTCGATTTTGGAAAATGGTGGGAACATGGAGAATCCAGAACAAAATCCTATGTGAGGGAAAATGCAATGATTGATCGAATGATATCCACAATTCCATTGAATGTGGAGTTCTAAACATCATTCCAATTCATACCAAGTTGTATCAGGATTGGGATAAAAACCCTAACCATGAATAACACCTTCCTTCACATAAAAAGGAACCAACTAGCCATTGAATTTTTATGAGACAACTACCAATTATGTTTTGTAGAACTTTGGATCCAATTGAAACAAAAAAGTGGGTTAACTCAAAAGTGAAGATAATATCTATGATCCATTGTTCTAATAATTAGAATTTGAATCTCACCATATATTCTTTAGTTGGGGAAGTGGATCAATTTTGGGAGTTGAGAAGGAACAACAATCCAAAGGATAAAATTTAAGATATTTAATGAGAAGAATTTAAGAAAATATTTCATAAAAATTATTTCTATCGAAAACATATAGAAAATATGGATAGATAATTATTTTATATGAAGAAAAGTGAATTTGAATCATTCAGGAATAGAAAGAAAAAATCACAAGTCCTTCATGTTATGACTAATTTTTTATGAACAATTTTAGAAAAAGATATAGTGTATATAGTTCTTTAAAACCAGACCTCCAAAAGACTATATCTATCCAAGACATTTGGTGTTATAAATTTTTTTTTGATGTGCCCTAAAATTATAGATATAGTTTAGATAATGTTTTTGATGGTAATGGAGATGATAAGTCCAGAATGTAGCTTCAATCTAGTGGGTAAAATAAAAATTTAGGAACATTTATCTAACTACCAACATGTCATTAATGTGGAAAAATAATCTTGGGAATTGTCTCAATAGTATGGGGAAAATTTTTAAGCGTCGGATTAAAGTCCACCATGATATGAAAGTCAAAGAGGCATTAAAAATCTAGACAGAATAATGGTTGAAATGAAGGAAACACATAATCAACCACCTATGTTTCAATGAATTAAATGTATGGAGCACGGTCACTATGAAAGATAGTACACTAAACCTCAATTCATTGTGGGTAATCGGTGTCATAAACCACTAAATGTAATAGATAATTGGAATGTTTATTCAATATATAATGGTAGTGTGGAGCATGAAAATGATGTTATAAAATATACACTTCATATTCACTTAATAATGATTTTTATTATTATTTAGTTCTACAAATTCTTATATTATTTATTTTTCTATAAATGTTAAATTGATGCCTCGATACCTAGAAGAAGAGATATCAGGAAAAACATCTGATGGTGAAATCATTTCATCCCATGTGTTTGACTTTTCTTTGGAAATTGTCTCTAGGATGACTCTTCCAGAGAATCCCACAATAGTTCCCTTTTTTAAATAAAACACTATACAATGCATCAATTAACTCTCATTATATAAATCACACAACATTTTTCAGGAAATAAAAATGTTATTTAATATTCAAAACCATTCAATGGTCCTCTACTAATCTAATGAATACCATGAATATCATTTGTAAAATTATTTAACAATGTCTGTTATAATACCCTATGAATAGTCATACCTTGACCAAATGGTTTATCAAATTAATGTAATAAAAATAGAGGAAATTTCCCTTTATTTTGAATACACTAATGTATTTCATGAAGAGATACCATGTCTCCCCTTAGATCATGAGGTTTAATTCCCAATAGTGCTCATGCATTGTTCCACTCTGATTATAAAATTCTTATATAGGATGGCACCAATCAGACTGGTTGAGTTAAATATGTAGCTACAAGATCATTTGGGCGATGGTTTCAAAGGACCAATTTCATTACCCTGGGGTTTTCTAATGATTTTTTATTAGAAAAGTATTGACCATTTAGTTTTTATATATATTAAATAGTGCTCAACATGATCACCAAAAAGACCAATTATCCTACCCTAGGTATTGATGACATGTTATAACAATTAAGAGGAGTTCAGTCATTATCAAAGGTGGATCTTTTTTCGGGATATCATCAACTAATGGTATGTGATGTATATATTCAAAATTCAATTTTCATTTACATAGTATGGTTATTATGAGTTTATTTTGATTCCATGCGCACTCAATAATTCCTCTAAAAACATCATGGATTTGATGAATATAATATTTAGAGAGTACCTCAAAAAAATTGTATTTTTTATTCATAATAATATCATTTAATTAATTTGAAATGAGGAAACATGATGATATTATAAGGATTAATGATATTTTTATTTAATGATAAAATGTATGCTAGGTTCAAAAAGTGTGAATTTTAGATGCCACAAATCACATTATTGTGTAACATGATTATAATTGAAATAATTTATGAGGTCCCTTAAAAAAGAAATTGAGGAATGTCCCAGAACCACTAGTGTCATGAAAATCATTATTTTTCCTAGACTAAATGAGAACTAATTATATTTTTTGAGAAATTTATCATTATTTTCTATCCATGTAACTATGTTAACATAGAATGTGGTAATGTATCCCCAGATAGATTAATTCGAGGAAATATTTTAGCAGCTCAACAGGAGGCCAATCACTTTATGTGTACTCACACTTCCAACTTATGGGGACGGTTTTTAGAGATTATACCATGATTCTTAAATGAATTTTTTTGGTTGATTACTCTTGAAAATGATAAAGTGATACCATAATCCTCGTGATTGGTAAAGATTGATGAGTTGAATAGACCAATGCATTCTCTAGAGTGGGAAACATTGATCATCACACTATATATATAGTTTCACTATATCTATATTGAAAGGTGGGAAATATATATCAATCATAAGATTACAAATTAAAAATTAAAATTGATGGAGTTCAACATGAATCGAAGAAGATAGTTAGGGATAATAAAGGACTATGATTTCTCTATTCACTACCATTTGGGAAAGGAACAAAAGGTTTCTAGTGTTATTAGTTGAAAATAACCTAATACTCTATCCAAGAGGTGGATTTTGAGAGAAACTATCTTATAATGCATGAAAAAATGGATCGTGAAATCATAAAGGCATAGAATACATCGTACCTATAACAAATTATTTCCTGACCATCAATGCATGATAATATCATGTAGGAAAAGATATATGGTCTAGAGCTATAAAACACGGAAAAACTAATTATAGAAGTGAAGCTACCTGAGTTCGACATTGATGATGATGGTGAGATTTAGTATGGAATGATGATTTTTGTGCCATGGTCACCTATGATAAAGAAGGAGGTATTCTATAATGGGCATTTCTCATACATATCAATCCATCCAAGTAGTTACAAGATGTACAATGGTATTTAAGAACACATCTATTATGAAAAGATGAAGAATAATATTTTGGAGTATGTCTCATGGTGTTTGGTATGTCAAAAAGTTAAATAAAATTGAAAAAACTCCAAAGTGAGTATGGAAATATTTACTATTACAACATGAAAAATGGATAATTTTACAACGGACTTTTTCATTAGTCTTCGAATGAAAACCGAAGAAAACTAATAGATATGGGTTTTGGTAGATACACTCAAAAGACTCTCCAATTTATCAATAGTCAGGATGATTATTCACTTCAAAAATTCCATGAAATATGTGAAGGATGTAGTGAGCTAACATTAGGTTCCATGTTATATCATCTCTCATTATGATTTGTGGTTCATCTATAAATTATGGAAAAGTATTTAATAATGATTAGAGTATTGATTTTAATTTTAGTGCATCCTATCCCACCCAAACTGGTGTCCAAACTAAAAAAATTCTATTCAAATACTCAAGGACAAGATAATATCCTTATAAATGAAATTTAAAGGAGGATGTGATTATTTTAACTCATTGGTTTTGTTTTTTTATAACAACAACTTACACTCATGTATTCAAATGGGTCCAAATGTGTCTTTTTTATGTGAAGGTATTTAAAACTATGTCATGTTGGGAATAATTTAGAGAACAAAATCTACATGGACCTATCGTTGTTCAGAAATAATACGGAAGGTTTAATCAATCAAACAACATATAAAATCTACTCAGATTTCTCAAAAGTTCTATGCCACAAACTGTTGAAGGGATTTGGAGATCGATGTTGGATAAATTTTTTTCCATTTAATATCACCATATTAGGGAGTTATGTGACTTGGAATGAAAGGTAATAATAATAAAAGACACATTGGCCCCTTTGAGTGTCTTGATCACATATTATCATTGTTATATCAACATGAAAATCCACAATATATGGCTGATGTTCAGGATGTGTCCCATGTAACACACCTGAGGAATTGCATACATGATCTATCACATGTACAGAATCCCGAGGTAGTATAACTAGGGAATGACCTCTAATACAAATAGATTCTATGAAGATCTTGGACTATAGATACAAATATATATGCAAAAAATGACTCTCCATGTAAAATGTTCATGGATGAACCATATGTATGAATAGAGGTCATAGGAACCATAGGAAACAATATACCAAAATTTCCCTTTTCTATTATAAATTTAGAATATGAGTTGAATTTTAAGAGAAATTTTTTTTAAAGGGGGAAGTATGGAATGGAGTAATGTTTAATATAATACTTGTTTCTTGAATAAATGTTAATTTTACTATATTAGATAATATTATCCATATGAATGATATAATGAAACTAAACTATGATTTATTTATTTAATAAATACTATTTTCTAAATGAATAATGAAACCAATTAAATTTCCAAACATTACAACTGAAAAAATATAAAATACAATATCTAAAATGGGAGAATATTGATCTCTTGAATCTACAAGAATCATTAGCCCCAATAAAAATAATATAAAGAATGAAAAAATTATTAGTAAAAGAATCAACCTATTAGAGAATGGAAATATAGAACAAGGAGAAGAAAAGATTTGAATATTGATCGAAATAAGAAAGTTGTATTTATAGTAGGTAATATGACCAATGGAATAATATTATTACCATTGGAATTGTAATGTGACCATTGGAATAGTAGCCTGGCCATTTGGAATAGTAACCTGATTGTTGGGAATAATATCATTTTTATTAGAATAGTAATTTTACCTTTATATTGTAATTCCTAGACCTAGGATCCACACATAAATGACCCAACACGGTCTCTTGCAACAAGAATAATACATTAATCACACAATGAGAGAAAAAAAGAAATACAATATCCAAAACTAAATTGTATATATTCCTTTCCATGTATCTTTAATGTGTCGATGTTAAAATACAAAAATAAATAAATTCACACAAAATAAAAATGTTAGTCATGAATTAAATCTCGTTCTAGCATCCATAATCCAACAAATATCAACCATCTAATATAGGGGTTTTCCCCTTAACTTATCCTTCAACCACAATATCTATTCAGTGCCCAATCTGGAAGCCCGAGTAGGGCATGAGTACAACATAGTAGTCCACCATTGACATCATCTAATTTTTTTTATTAAATTAAATTTGATGAAGTTGTATAAATAATAAAATAAAAGAAATAAAGTAAATTGTTTACATTTATTCAATTACTCTTAATTTAGAAACATATCTCATCGATTTTATATGACACATGAACATCAATACCTACTTTGTCCAATTATATAGTCATAACCATATCATATATTTAATCCTCATTACATTTATCATTTTGTTTCACATTTTATAATGTACAATTTTAACAATATTTTAATACTGGGTCATGAGCGTTGAACACGATGTCTAATACCATGTGGATATTTGGATCCTTAGTCTTTATCTCACACATCAATAATCACAATCATATTTTAAATAATTGTTACATTTCCCACATCTCAATAATCCCCATTGTCTTTAAAAGTAGCGATCCTTATCCCACACATGTTCATTAATTTATCACGATGGGGTTTTGAGGTAGTAGACCACGTCCCACACATGAATATAACTATATTTATCACTATGGGATTTTGATACAAAAGACCTTATCCCACAAACATTTATCACATATATTATAATGTCTCATATATCACATCATTCATGTATAATAAATATTAACCCTCATATCACAATCTTCATTAAGTTGTATCATCTAAATTAATCAATAAATAATAGTTAAAAACATTAATTCAAAAGGAATACTATTAATAATCACCATTAAACCATTTATAATTATTAAATTATATAACGCATTAACACATTAATAGTCGAGTCAAACATCTCACAAATTTATTTTCGATTATTTCAATATCCCCATAATTGTCACATTACACTTAATACAAATTAATTAATCAAATAATCATTCAATTAATCAATAAATATCATAATCACAACAACCTATTAATTAATTCACAAATTATTTTACCCAATTCGATAATCCCAAAATCCCATTAATAAATTCACATATTAATTAATCTGATTACAATGTCATAATCAAAACTATTATCATTAATTAATTCAAACATTTATTATGAAAATTCAATGTTATTTAACTAACTAATTCACCATTAAATGAAATCCAATTCCATGTTTCAATAGATTTATTATTAAATTAATTAAATCAATTTAACATTCAGTTTTTAAATAACAGATTGAAATAAAAAAACATACACCCAATTGGAATCAAGATTATGGGAATGATTTCACACCACATACCATAATATTTTTGATGAATGCTCAGCAATGGGAATATCCAAATACTGAAGAATAATAACAAATGACAAAATAATGAGATCCATATCTAAAGAGAGGATAGGTTTTGATCTTATATATGATCATAGTATCATCGATAAAGATATTTTAAGGGCTTAGAATTTATCTGGGAGCCTCAAAAAAAAGAGAACATGTTTTAGGATGAGTTTGGTGGAAATAGTATGATCTCTGAGGGGTCCATGATTTTAAAATATAATTTTCATGTCAATTAAAACCATTTGAATCATTTCATGGAAAGGAAACCATGGTTTACCAAATCATGCAACATAACTGTGAAAATATTCTGGGGTCGGGGTGAACATAATATCCTATGTAGGTGAATATTTTTTCAAATCATGAACCAACCCTAAATCCCATATCTATCTAGGGATGCATGGTTTTCTAAGCTACTGTATACGATCTTAGAAAACTATGCAGCAACCATGAACCACCCCACCTCATTCCAAATTTCTCAAATGTCCCCAAAACTCTCCCAATAAAAAAAATATTATTCTCAAAACAAGGGAAAATAAATAACTAAAAACAAGATTAATACATTTTCAAAAAAGGTTAGAAACCTACTATCTCCCCCACCATATACCAGATTGCCCTCGATATGTACTCCTAATAAATTCTATAATCTCTAGTCAAATTGATCTATCCACTTATCCCACATATCTGTCTCTATCTCCCTTGTTTTTTCCAATAGATGCCCATAATACCATAATACATGAACTACCGACATGGTGTTTCCCAACAACACTTTCTCACTATTATCCAACTCATGTATCATATCATCCTCAAAGGAAGAAATCAATATCAAGATCAAAATCATCAAAATTTATCACATGATAAGGGTCGTGGTGATACCTCTTAGGTGGTGGCATGTGAATAAAATCAGGAATATCATTTTACCTCTGTGAATGTTCCAATCGATATGACACTAGACTAATTATTTCCAAAAACTCAAAGGGTCTAAAAAACCAATGCACCATATTTCATGGTCTTTGTATCCTATAGTGAACAAATCTTGGTGACACAAGAAATAATACACGAAAAACCTCTATAAACTCAAGGGGTCATCAAATTCTATTAAAATATGACTAATTTCAACTCTAAGTCACAACCACATACTTATGAATCAGCTAAACCAACACTAATGCCAGCTGAACAAGACTCGGTCAAAATATTTCTGACTCACCTACATCCATCAAACATAGAAGTGATCTGCATTGCCTACCAAAATGGTCCTCTTATGGTTCAATATTTATATCATTTTAATAAATGTTGTTATATGTGAGCTCTTCCAATTCTAATTAATTCTCCTAATACCCATAGAAGTCATCAAAACACACTCAGAAATTATCCTCAAGAACCCTTATAGTACGTTCTTATTAGCCATCAATCCATGGGTGGAATTTCAACCAAAATTTATCATGTGAACCATGATAAATCTATAATACATAACAGAAGTGTGAAGTAAGACATGATTCATAGTCTGAATCTATACTCTATGACACCCCATGTAGGCCGGTTATCCCCCAAACACACAAATCACCCAACTAATCCACTAATAAAGAATATCTCATTATAAATAAATTTTATAACTTTTTCAAACGGTCTAAGATAACCCAAATAACATCGTTTTTGATGCATCCTAGGGATACCCATCAAAAATTATATTGTAATGGTATCCCACTTTTATCTCAAATAGGTAAATGATTGTAGTAATCCTCCAAGTCATTGATGCTTGGCCTTCCAATGTTGAAAACTATAGCATCATGTTACAAACCTTGTCGTGTCCTTTTTCATGCCAGGCCACCAAAACTGTTAACATAGGTCATGATACTTTTTTTGCACACCTAGATTCACTACCCACTTCATGGAGTTAAATTCATGCATAATCTCCTCCCACATTCACTATGAAATCCCTGATTTTTATTACACAATTAAACATAATTTATTACATAAAATTCACTTGATACAACATAGAAGATCAAGAGGTAAAGTGACTTTGGGTCTTAGGATCATTACATAACAACATAAAACATGAGGTACAACATAATTATTGAAAAATTCTTTTACATGACCACTGTATTCCCTCATACATAGCATTGCATGGGATAACCTTAGGACATGCATAAGAAAAGGGTGAGCTATATTGATCAGTAATGGAATAATCATGGAATAAAATAAGTAATAAAATACATATTAGACAATAGATATATCAATAGAGGACAAGAGAATCATAAACATAAAGGCATGATAAAGCAAGATAATCATAACAAGGAAATGTAACAACAACACATAACATGGAATTAGCATGAGCCAAGTCTCATTGCACATGGAGCATGAGTAAACCCTCATTGCACTTGAAACATGAATAAACCCTAGTTTTACATGAATTATCATGAGTAAACAACCATTTCACATGGCATATCATGATACTATAATTTACCCAATGCATTGGAGCACTATCAGGGCACACCATTCTTAAAAATTTCATTTCATGCATATGTGTGCCACATGGATCATAAAACGTTGAATCATTCAACATAATCTTTTATTCCATGATAAAATAAGGAGGAATATATAAATGAAACTCTATAAAAAATAAGTAAATGTACATATAGGTGAATACCATTGATAGGGAAATGGGTATGGTGTTCACTACAAAATGGCTTTGGCTTGGAAAAGCACAGTGCAATTTCGGCAGCATAATGGTGTGACATAAGAACTCATAAAAATGGTTTTTGAGAGAAAAAGGGGTGTCTCATCATATTTAAATGACATGGAAAGTAAGGTGGTCATATAGATTCATATCTCAACAAATCTAAATGAATTTATATTCATGATACAAAAGAATTGTATGAATGTAAATGAGGAGAGAGAAATTCATTTTGGAATTTCGACACAATAACAAGTGTACATGGGAGGCATTTAATGGAAAATTAAGGGGTCTCCAATAATTCAAAAAAAATAAATATGTATGGGGGAGGATAAAAACCATACCAAAAAATTTATAATTGAAATTAAAAGGGAATAACAATTAATATAATATTAGAAAAAATGAGAAAAGATGAAAAACCCTTATGTGGAAGTGTGCTCCGAAATGCTAGAGAGGGGCTTGGGAGAGGATTGTTTGATGCATGGGGCACCTTGGAAGGACTATAGAGAGAGTAGGTAAGAGGTTGGAAGAACTACAAATTATTTGAGTAAGGAAGAACTGGTAGTTTGGGGGGGGGGGTTTATCTAGGAAAGTTGAGGGAATTCTTTATTATTTTGGTTTGGGACACCTCACATTAGACTAATCCAATACACAAAATAGCCCATGGTTTTTGACAATGGTTTTTTAAAATTAGAAGTAGAAAACAATATTTTATAATGCCAAAGTCCGAACATCTTAAGATAATGGGGTTGCATAGGTGGAGGTGAGTCACACTACTAAGGAAAACAATTTAAAAAGACAAATTTTTAATAAGTCTCGAAGGGTCCTCTAAAGCTTTTTAAAATAAATAAAAAAAACCCAAAATCACATTATATTAATGGTAAAACATATATTGGCCGAATATAAAGTTTATAGTATTTTATTACATCACAATTGGGTCATTTGGATGTCATATAACACATTATATATTTAAACGGTATTTAATTTTTACCCAAAAGTTTAAATGTCTCAGAAAATTAGGAAACATTCACCATTTGATAATTTAGACATCGTAATTCTAGAAATAAAATTAGTTTTATCTAAATAATATTATAAATATGTTAATTTTCACTTTTCAAATAAAAAAAATTTATAAAACATTTATAGGTTTTGACAAAAATGGCTTTCAAACCATAATAAAAATTACAATTGTATTTCATAAAATTATATGATCATTTATATTTAATAAAAATTAATAATAATAATAATAATAGAAAATTATTTAAATATTATTTTCGTAAAATCCATTAATTCATCAAAAGAGATTTCTTAGTTTAACATTAACTAATGATACTATATGTACTATAAAAACTATTTACAAGGTAAAAATAAAACAATGAAAGTATATTCATTATTATATACACAAATAATGTACAAAACCATAGTACTAAAGTCTTTTAAAATAAACCCTTAAAACACCTGCATAAGACTGAAAGATAAGGTGTGCGATTGTGACAGACTCTTGGGGTGGCTTGGATAACATTTCTCGGGAGGTAATCAGTATCATCTTCAACTTCTCTCATAGGAAGTCTCGTTGGAGCATAACATATTCAACCTCGGATTGGTCTTCGTCAAGGGTGAATCCCAAAGACACAACCTCCTTTCTGAGCTCTGAAAAATTGGATTTGTATGGGGAACATCTACTAGATGAGGTCATCACTTACTTTTTCTAAGTAAATTGGATTTGTTAAAGCCCTATATTTATATTAATCATGTGATCACTATTTAATAGCTATATTAGCAATGGTCACAATTCATAACGATATTTTAAAATCCAAAACATAAAACAAAATAATTTGACATTTTATGTAAACATTTTATATAAAGAGACATCTAATTAGATCGAGTTGGATTTCCATTAATGAATGTTTTGGTCGTTACAATCTTCCCCCCTTAAGCAATTTCTCCCTCAAAATTTCTTTTTTCCCACACTAAAGAAGATGTGGATAACTATAATTCATCATTTCATCTGTTTCCCGTGCTACTTCTTAAAACTTTTGGATTCTCCACAACACCTTGATGAGGGGCATAGTCTTATTTCATAGAAATTTTTCTCTACGATCTAAGATATTCACTGGTTTCTCCTCATAAGAAAGATCATCCTCTAACTGTACCACCTCTGAATAGAGTACATGTTAAGGGTCCATTATGTACTTACATAAGAGGGACTCATGAATGAAATCATGTACTTTGTTCATGGGTGGAGGATGTTCTAGTCGATAGGCCACAACCCTGACCCGATCATGAATCTCAAAGGGGCCAATGTACCTTGGACTTAACATCCTTTTCTTCCTAAACCTCATCAACTTATTTCATAGTGATATGCGTATAAATAAAATTTCTACAACATTAAACTGAAGTTCTCATTGACGGTAATTTACATAACTCTCATGTCGACTCTGGGATTCCTTGATAAGATGCTGAATGGTTTTCACCTTCTCCACCATTTCTTTAACCATTTCTAGCCCAAAAAGCATACGCTCACTGAAATCATCCCAACACTCCTATTTTTTTCACCATTTCCCATAAAAGGATTCATATGGTTCCACTTTGATGCTCGATTAGAAACTGTTATTATAAAAGAACTCAACCAGAGGAAGAAGTTGATCCCATCCTCCTTTAATGTTTATTGAGCACGCTCTCAACATGTACTCAAGTGTTTAGATAGTCTGCTTAGATTGGAAATAAGTTTAAGGATGATAGGTCGTACTGATGTTCAGTTCAGTATTCAGAGCTTGTTTAAGACACTTCCAAAACATATAGGTGAATCTTAGATCTCTATCGGACACAGTTGATAGTTGTACTCCATGAAGCCTTACCACTTCCCTGATATTTATCCGTTCCAGTTGATCAAATGATAAATCCTCTGGAATAGCAATGAAGTGTAAAACATTTGTAGGATGATCCACAACAACCAAGATTACATTGATGCCATTATATTTCTTCAGAAGTCCGGTGATAATGTCTATGGTGATGTTCTCCCATTTCGATTTTGGTATAGGAAATGGTTGCATCATCCCCTTAGAATTATACCTCTTTTCCTTCACTTTTTGACAAACTACACACTTTGATGTATATTTAGCGATATCTTCCTTTATATTATCCCACCAATAATGCTCTCGAAGATCAAGATACATCATTGTGTTTCCTAGTTGAATAGAGAAATATGAACTATGTGCATCCTCCAAAAGATCCTTCTTAGGCTCTAGACTTGATAGAACACATAGTCTTTTCCCAAATCCCACAATTCCTTCTTCATTAACAATAAAATCCATGGATTTCCCTTTTCTGATAGCTTCCACTTTTTTCATTAATTCCCAGGTCATCCTTTTGAGCATCCATTATCCTCTCCAAAAGTGTTGTTTGAGCAATAATTTGTGAAAGGATTGATGATTTTCCCTTCCTTATGATTACCATGTCCATCTTCATCAAATCTAAGAAGATTGGTTCCTTTTCATTTCTCATCAATTGTAGAATTGTTGTGTCCTTTCTACTTAGTTCATCCACCACCTTGTTTGATTTCCCGAGCTGGTAATGGGATGTGCAGTCATAGTCTTTGATCATCTCTAAGCATCTTCATTGGCACATGTTTAACTCTGTCTGTGTGAATTTATACTTGAAGCTTTTTTATCTGTATATATTTCAAACTTCTCCCCAAAGAGATAATTCCACCAAAATTTCAATGTGAAGATCACTAGATCCAACTCGAGGTCATGTGTTGGATAGTTCTGTTCATCATCATTCAATTTCCTTGATGAATAGGAAATGAATTTTTCATTTTGGATCAACACACATACCATGCCTCTATTCAAAGCATAACTGAATACCACAAATGTTCTCCACTTGTGGGTAAAGTGAGCACGGTAATAGTGATAACCTCATTTTCAACTCTTTGCAGCTTTCTTCGCATTCATCACTCCAATAAAACATTACTCCCTTTTAAGTTATCTTGGTAAGAGGGTTGGGAAATTGTGATAAATTTCTCACTAATCATCAATAATATCTAGCTAACCCCAAGAATCTACAGATATCTATTACCGATGTTGGACTCAACCATCCCTCGGTTGCATCTGTTTTGGAGGGATCCACAGATATCCCATTCCATGTGATGATATGTCCCAAGAATGAGACCTCCATCAACCATAACTCACACATTCAGTACTTTTGATAGAGGGTCCCCTTCCGAAAGGTCTCTAGTATAGTTCTTAGATGCTCCTCATGATCGTCCTTGGTTTTGGAGTAAATATGAATATAATCTATAAAGACTACCACAAATTTATCGAGGTAATCTCAAAATACACAATTCCTCATGTACATAAAGATTGTTGGAGCATTAGTGAGTCTGAAAGGCATTACTATGTATTCATAGTGCCCGTATCTTGTACAAAAAGCAGTCTTGGGGATATCTTCCTTCTTCACCCTTACTTGATAATATCCCAACCGCAAATCCACCATGGAGAAGTATTGTGCTCCACATAGGTGATCGTAAAATTCATCAATTCGTGGGAGAGGATACTTGTTATTTATTGTGATTTTGTTAAGCTCGTGATAATCGATGAAAAGGTACATTGACCCATCTTGCTTCATGATGTAGAGGACCGGTGCACCTCATGGTGAAGCACCTGGGCGTATAACGCCTTTCTACAGATTCTCATGTAGTTGTTTCTTTAGCTCCTCAAGGTCCACAATACCCATTCTATATAGAGTCTTGGATATTGTAAACATCCCAGGTATAATATCAATTGAGAATTCATCATCTCATCTAGTTTTAAGACCATGAAATTCCTCAAGAAACACTTCAAAAAACTACCTCACAATAGGCATTCCTTCTAGAATGGTTGCCTCCTTAAAATCAATCATCTGACCTAGATACATGTGTTCATAGGGTAGTAATATACACACATGAGATGATGGAGATAAATAAGGTTTATCTTCTTCCTTGCACTTGTAATTATTCACGGGTCGATTCTCTACATGGTGAGTGATTTTCCTATCATGGAAATTTATGTTGGCTCCATATAAAAAATCCAATCTATGTCAATAATTACATAAAATTCCACCAATGGGAGTATGAAGAAGTTCATCAGGATGTTTAATCTACATATTATGACAGGGCTGGAGATATATTCATGGGATAAAATGATTACCCCATTTACCATACTCACCGACATCTTCACTTCTCGGATTTGTGGGGGTGCTGGGATTGTTCTACTAAACCATAGAGAAATAAAATAATGCGTAGAACCGGAATCAAAAAGTATATTTTATATTCTTGATTGAATAACAAGCATATCTATCACCACATCGTTGCAGGAGTTCACTAAAATAGCAGTGATGGAAAATCTCACTCTTGCTACCTTGGAGGTTGTTGTTTGCCTCTGAAAACCCATGGATTAGTGAACTGATTTGAATGATGCCTTATATCTTTGCAGTTGTAGTAATCAACCATGTGTTGAGTCTCAAACAAAGCATTCCACTCCTTTTTTGCAGCCACAGGTCATTCTTGCTGATAGTAAATAGTCAGGTTCCCTTCTCTTCTACACCAAAATCATTTCCTTGTCCCCATCAGACTATTTTTAGGGTGCTTCTTTCCGCATCTTTGGCATGTGGGGTGCTGGATTTTCTTAACACTGTTGAATTTATCCATTAGACCACCAACATTGATGTCCACCTTATGATTCGTATCCCCATGATACCCCTGAGATTATCTGATCTCTATTTTGTCCTTGAGGGCACATCAGACAATTTCCTCAAAGCTCTCGAAGTCACGGATCACCATCGAGTTCAGTAGGCTGGGTTTCAGTCCACCAACGAAGCGGTCAACCTTACATTCGGGGGTAACAACAAAGATTTATGTGTATCATGCTACCCTTGTGATGTTTGCCTCATACGATTTGACAGATTTATCTCCTTTTTTCACGAGGGCAAGGAAGTCTCTTTCTATCTTTTGTCGGAGGGTTCGCGGAAAATATTTATCAAAATACATCTTCTAGAAATCATTCCATTCCAACACCTCGATCTCCTCCTCAGGCTTCACATTTTTGATCAATGTCCACCATTGATCAGATTCACCCTCCATACAATAAGAAACCAGGAAAACCTTCAATTGTTCAGAATAATAAAGGATGGAGAAGATCTTTTCAATGGAGTTGATCCTTTGTTCAACGATTTATGGATCAGATGATCCATTAAAAGTAGGATTCCTATTTTTCATGAATCACTCAATTGTGGCATTTTCATTCTTAAGGGGGGTTTAAAATTACTCTTGACACATTTTTCTATTCAAATATTGAGTTAGCTAATAGAGAAGCATGAAAAAGATTGAGATTATTACTCCTATTGGATTGGGAATATCATTAAAACAGTCATCACATTGATCTTCAAATCAGATGTTAGCACGAGTCCTCCTATTACCGGCCATTGGCTGGAATAAAAGGAGAGTTAGGGGTAACACATAAAGGGTAATCCAAGGACAAAACTGATGACTTATAAATAACTTTTATTTACTTAAAATATGAATCTATTGGATTCAGTCTATGTTATCATTCATTTGGTTTCTATCATATATTCTTAGGGTATTTTTTTGTCCCTTAATAATGGTTCATACCAATCTTTTGAATTTACCAAATCATATCCGCTAATAGTGTCATAACCAAGAGTGTAGCAAGACCCGTTGTCATGCACCAGTTCCTGTTTGAGTCCAGATCAAGGCATTGTTTTTGGGTTTTAACCCGAGGATACATAATTTCCTGAGATGCCACTATAGATATAAAATCAAGATGTACATAGACATTACATTACTTTTGGGGAATACTTAATACATAACAAAAACAGACATCAAAGGACCGTAATAGTTTAGTGTATTTGGAAACTCGAAACATAAACTTCTAATCATGGTGAAAGATCTTCAACATCTCCCATAAAGATCTTACCCTTTTGTTTTCTTACCTAAAACCATTCTTTATATCCTAGGGAAAAGAAAACATAAAAAGGGTGAGCTCAAATTCTGAATAAGGGTAAACATAGAGAACACAAAACAATCTATAAATATTTCAATGCAAAAAACTTGAACATAAAATCTAAACATCAAAATCATCAAAAAAGACATAAATCTTGGAAGTACGTAATGCATTTATCAAAATGGAACATCAATCATGTTAAAATAGCATGGGAATAAAACATGTAATTTTGGAAAACCATTAAGCACATGATATGATTTCAATAGTAGCCAAGGCATTGCTGCCAAGACCATCTTAGTGGACAAAGTCCCTTTCTGAATCGAGTTCACTATTCATTCCAGTCATGTATCACTCAACCAGATTAACTTACCATTCCATCCATGTCTATCTCATGAGATATAAATCGTTAGCCAATGCATTTCATGGACATATAGGTCCCATTCATCTCATAATGAAATCATTCTTACGAGTTCCACAACATAAATATAAATCATTGATCATAACCCAAAGAATAAAATGGGTTTCATAAACATCATCCCATCATAACATAATCTATAAATATGGATTTAATTTCATCATCAGAAAAGTGAAACCATGTAAATCATAGAGACATTATACTTCAAACATAAACATATGAAATAATGACATCTTATATGGAAAATGGGTTTGATTAAATAGTTGAAATTAATTCTTGAGGAAAATATCCTCTCTTTTTCAAAATCATTTTCTTTTCACAAAATTCCATTCAATTTTAAACAAAATGTTTTTTTTGAAAATAATTATGAAATATTGTAGAGGAAGCTTCATGAAAATTTGTAATTATGAAACTGGAAAAATCTACTCATGTCGTATAAGTAAAATAAAAATTCTTCTCGTACTTTTTCTGGAAAAGTCAAAAAGTACCTCGTATGGTAATGAAAAGAAATATTCCTTACATACCATGTTGTAAAAGGAAAAAATGGAAAAAAATGAATTTAAAAATACATGAAACCATTTTTATAAAATATATACACGGATGATATATATAACCCCAGTTAATAATTACGAATAAACAATCTCGGATAAAAACGTGATTGGAAAAGTTATCCCTTACCTTAGGTCTGATATGATTCGTACATACCCGAACCTCATGTATAATGATTTAAATAATGTCATTGAATTTTTACATTATCATATTCATTGTTATGATATCATATATGGTTATCTTATGACTTTATATTAACCATTCTTTTGTAAATTCTGAGTTAAGGAAACGTTTTGGGTGAAATCGTATTATTTAACTTACGTGTTTGGGAATGTTTTTCTTGATATTATTATTAATTATATCATGATTTACTTAATTCAATAATTTAAATCATTATTTATAGATCATATATAATCAGTATATATATATAATAGAGAGATAAATTAATTGATATACACTGTTCATGGAGACGGTAGGCCGTACATAGGCATGAACATTGTTTTCGTTTCCTTATTGAATTGAACAGAATTAAGTAAATGAAATATATATTTACATAAATCCAGTATCATTGTTATGTAATATCTTTCAGGATTATTTATTACATATATACATTATAATCATACTTGAATGGTTTATCATGGAAAGTGAATCTCACCGCGTTCATGGAGACGGTAGTCCGTACGTACGCACGAGCGATGATATCATTCCCATAATCATGGAATATAATTGGAGTGAATGATATAATATCTCATAATCTATATGATATTATAATAACCATATATAGTTATTATTTACACCATTATACCCATCCATGTAAGGTGGTGGTGGAAAAACAGATTACACCATGGCGTGGAGATGGTATTATGTAGGTACGCACGCGTAGTGATTTCATTTTCCTTAGCATGGATAGAAGGTGAAATGGGGTTGTTTCATATTTATAATAAAATATCATTATATTAGTGATACTGAAGTTATAACTTTATAATTAAACAAATAATGAAGAATAAGATGAAGAAGAATGAAACATGAAAGAATCGGTAGAAGAGATTACCTCTTCTTCGACACACCTCTTTTAAGCTTCCTCTTAAGGCACAAAAGTTGATATTTTTAGGAGACCAGAACCACAATAATGTTTATAAGTAAGTTGATAAGGTAAATGGGTAGGGTTTTTCCGATCATGAAATCTCAAAATTGTTTAATGAGAAGAGGGAGGAGGTGCCCTTTTATAATGGTGGAGAGGGGCACCATAAGAAAAACGTAAAATATTTGTTTATAATAAAGTCATATTCGGTTTATAATATATCCAAAATGATTTATTTTGAACTTAATGTGGCGATGGTTCGAAATACTCTCAACCAATAAGTTTTAGAAAAGTTTGGGTTAGTATTTTAACCTTATCATTTAGATATAACTCTAAGTTAAATGATTTAGATTTTACCATGTCTTCTGGTTTTCTTAAACTATATGGTTTATAAACATACTATAAACTACAAATAGAATCTCAATTGGTTCAGTAATGTCATATATATTATTATATATTTCTTTTGTCCGATCCATAGATTTTTAGGAATAGAATATAAATTAATAATATAAAATTTGTTTTAAAAACTATTTCATGTCAATTTTGACACTATTTGGCAATTGATTTTTTCTGATAATCATAACATCATGATTAGTTATAAAAAGTTAATTAAATCAATAGTAATATGTCATATTAACCTAAAAAATTATTTTTATTTTTAAAAAGACACAAATTACATTTATTTGGGTATTTATAACATCACTTATGTTAATATTTCATTAATAAGGTAATTACTGCATCATCATTGTGTCATAAATAAATTAAATTATATAATGTCTACAAATTAGAAATAAAATACCATTATGTTGAAAATCTTTTTATCTTTTTATTGAATCTTTATAGTCTAATTTTTCTTATTTAGAACCATATTTTAAAAATGATTTAATTATTAAACTTTGATTTTAACTATTTTAACTCTTCTTTAAATAAAATAATAATAAATGTCTGAATCTAATCCAAGTGGACCTAAATGATTAAATTATATTCCTAAGGTTGTTTTTGGTCAAATTATAGTTATCCAATGTAATTTGGACATGTGTTAGGGTAAAAATAATAACATTTTTATCTTTAATTACCCTATTTACTTTTAACCATGGTAAATAAAAGTAAAAATTAACTATTCACAAAAAATTAGTTTTATCATATTGAAACACATTTTACTCTTTGATATTAACCATGTCTCTATAATTTTCTAAATTTTACTCACAGAAGCGGAAAAATTATGTTTTATGTAAATTTTCAAATTCTCCTAGGAGGTGGGTAAAAGACGGTGAAAGGTTCAATAAAAAATTTTATATGTCTAAAATTATTATAAAATGACTACAATGAATTGCATTGAAATTATATAGGTATTATATATCAATTTGAACCTAAAATAAATTTAAATAAAATAAATAATTATTCAAATAAAAAGTCGATTTTTAAATAATAACCAAGTGTTTTCACTGTTCATCAAAAATTGAATGTTTTCATAAAAATAAAAAAAATTCACCAAGGATAATTTCGATGATCCAAATCCAAAAATTATGTCCATTTTTAATGTTAAAATTTATTAAATTTCATAAAGTGGGTATTACTATTCATAACAGTTAGTTTATATAATATTTTAATAACATATCATTGTTTAGTTAAACTCAATATTGCGTACAACACACGCTATCGTGGAAGGGTGTGATTGCCTGTAGTGAAAGCCAAGTCAGTGTTGTGTGTAGTGAAATATTCATTTGTTGTTTCTTATAATAGAATCCAACAATATTTCATTTATACATTGAATATATATATTTATATATACACTTAATGTTGTGTAAAATAACATCTATCAAATTAACATGAAATTGTGTGTAACACGATCCAAGATTAGTGTTGTGTATACTGCAAGATAATACGGTTTTGCGTATAGCGCAAGATAATTTTGGTGTAGCGTACACTAGAATATATGAAATAAATTAAAAATAATATATCTTATAAAATCTCTAGGTGTTACATTCTACCCCCCATCAAAGGAATTTTGCAAAATTATGGATATGGAAGAGAAATCTAACCGTCAAGTTCTGATGGAGTGTGGTAAAGAACATGTCTATAAAAAATCCAACAATCAGAAACTCATAAATTTCTAATGATCTAAGGTACCATCTGATTCATCAGATATGAGAGTACTAGGAAAACATTTTCGGTTTCCAAGATCATTTCACTAACGTTGATGAACTTTTACATAATGAGAAATACTTACTTGATTTCAGTGTAATATCATCATTGGTCATTCCATGAACAACTTCCAATTCATATCTATTTAATGAAATGAAGTTCAATTTGTCATTTATGAAGTGTTAGCAGATCATGCGATAGAATGATAAGTCAACCCATCACTTTCTATCGCAAAAAGGTTAACATAAGTTACTAAATATACATAAGTACATCTATGGTGAGATTAATCGTATATGATTCCAAAAATGGACTTATACTTCATCTATCACACCGCTTAATAAAATAAAACTAGTTTCTACTAACCAGGGACTTCCTGTAGGCCAGTGGTAGGTGATAAAGGCGTGTCACACTTCGGTTGTGGGTACGATTCCTACATCCTTGTGTGACGCGATGGGTTTTCTCTGGTCCTGTAGGTTGTCTCTTTTTCTAAAAATAAACTATTAAAACATTCCAGAAATAATATCAAAAAATATTTTATATCCTTAAATAATACTATTTGATGTCTAACACAACACATTCTAATCTTTAGGATTTTCCAAAATAAATATGTCCAGTCTCATAGTATAATGAAAACGATTACATCAAAGGTCACATAACAAGTACATGAATACCATCATTTATGCCCCATATATCATAAGATATATCTTGCTGGTCACATTCCAAACATGTGAATCCCTTAATCATGTATTACCATATAACCTTATAAAAACACGAGTGCTGTCAAATGTTAACTCTTTCCACATATCAAAATCCCAAAATTTCTATATACTCAAATCATGATATCACTTTGTCCTTATATCAGTCATGAGCTCATTAATACTATAAAACATTACATTATCTTTTTATCCTTTAATTATGAAAATATCATCTACCTTACAAAAATATTTGAATAAACTTTCATGGTTACCATTACCATTCATCATACACTTTGAAAAACTCATGGAAAGACAATAGTGTAATAATCCATAGATTTTTCATTATTATATAGTACCATACATTATTCTTTATAAACATACAATCATTCCACTTCCTTCTTAAACCACTAACTAAGCTTCATAATTTCTTTCATCTCATATATCATTTGTAGTATCTTCATCATCATCCACATAAATACTACCCATATGACCTTGCTGATTCTCTTCATGAGATTTTCCCTTAGGGAATTGGTTTGCATATTGCCTGTACATTCCTCATTTAAAACATTTAACGATTGTTGATGTCTTAGGAATACCATTATCCTTGAAAATGGTGTTAACTGAACCTTTTCCTTAAAAATTACTGGCTTTGTGTCATTATTTTCCACACCCAAATTATCTTCCAGTTCATTTGAAACATTTTCTTCGATGCCTCTTCCCACATGATTTACATGAGGGAAAATTACCTCTCTTTCCTTTATGATCATCATGGAACTCCATCATTCTCTTATTATCCGAGTCAGGAAACTTACCAAAGTAGATATTATTGATCATATTATGAGATTTCTGATTAGGAATAATAATGATGTTTGGACATCCAAATCTCGTTTCATTTGGTTTCTCACGAATAATATCATTCCATTGTCCATCATATTCTCCATTAACATTAATCCTCTTGTTTCCTCCCATTTCTTAAAACCCATAAAAGAATAGTTTGAGTGGGAAAAATCATAATCAAGTGGGAGAAACATAAATATCTAACATCTTAGGTTTAATTCTATTATCCTTACCGTAATTATAAGACTATAACCTATATTTATACTTAACCTTAGGGACAACCCTAAACATACCTTAGAAATATCTCTACGGATTTCACAAACGTTTTTACATCGTAGTTTCCAAAGGATACCTAAATCTTTCCTCTGATACCAACTGTAGAGACCCAATATTGACATACATAGACAATAAATTACTTTTTTGGAATTCTTAATACATAACAAAAATAGACACCAACGGACCATAATAGTTAGTGTCTTTGGAAACTCGGAACATAAACTTCTAATCATGGTGAAAGATCTTCAACATCTCCCACAAAGATTTTCCCTTTTTGTTTTCTTACCTAAAAACATTATTTATATACTAGGGAAAAAACATAAATAGGGTGAGAAAAATTGCTCAGTAAGGGTAACCATAGAGAGCATGAAACAATCCATAAACATTTGAATGCAAAAACTAGAACATAAAATCTAAACCTCAAAATCATGAGAAAAGACATAAATCATGGAAGTACATAAGGAATATATAATAATGGAACATCAATCATGATAAAATATCATGGGAATAAAACATGTAATTATGGAAACCCATTTAGTGCATGATATGATTTCCATAGTAGCCAAGGCATTGCTTCCAAGACCATCTTAGTGGACAAAGTCCCTTTATGAATCGAGTTCACTCCTTGTTCCAGTCCAGTATAATTGAACTAGATTAACTTACCATTCCATCCATATCTATATCATGATATATAAATCTGTACCCAATGCATTGGAGGGATATATAGGTCCCAACCATATCATAATGAAATAATTATTACAGGTTCCACAACATAAACATAAATAATTAATCATAACCCAATGAATAAAAGGGTTTTTATAAACATCGTCCCATCATAACATAATCCATATAAATGGATATCATTTCATCATAAGAAAAGTGAAACCATGTAAATAATAGAGACATTATACTTGAAACATACAGATATGAAATAATGCCATCTTAGATGGAAAATGGTTTGATAAAACAATTGAAATGAATTCTTGAGGAAAATATCCTTTCTTCTTCAAAATAATTTTCTTTTCACAAAATTCCATACAATTTTAAAAGAAAAGGATTTTGTTGAAAATAATCATAAAATATTTTAATGGAAGCTTCATGAAAATTGGGCGTTATGAAACCATGAAAATCCATTCATTCCATATAAGTAAAAAAACATCCTTCTCGTACTTTTGCCAGAAAAGTCAAAAAGTACCTCGTATGGTAATAAAAAGAAGGATTCCTTACGTAAGATGTTATAAAAGTCCAAAATGGGTAAAAAAATACTTTAAACATACATGATACAATTTTTAGAAAATAGGTACATGGATGATAAATATAACCCTAGTAAATACTTATGAATAAACAATCTCAGATAAAAACGAGATTGGAAATGTTATCCCTTACCTTAGTTCTGATATGATTTGTACGTATCCAATACTCTTGTATAATGATTTAAATATTTAGATTGAATTGTTACAGAATCATATTCATTGTTATGATATCATATATGGTTAACTTATGACATTATATTACCCGTTGTTTTGTAAATTCCACGTTAAAGCAGCTTTTGGGTGAAATAGTTTTATTTATCTTACATGTTTGGACATGTTGTTCTTGATATTATTATTAATTATATGATGATTTACTTACTTCCATAATTTAAATCATGATTTATACATCATATATATTTAGTATATATATATAATAGATATATAAATGAAATGAAATACACCGTTCATGGAGACGGTAGACCGTACGTACGCATGAACGCTGTTTTCATTTCCTTATTGGATTGAATGGAATTATGTAAATGAAAAATATATGCAAATAAATCCAGTATCATTATTATGTAATATCTTTCATGATTATTTATTACATATATACTTTATAATCATACTTGAATGGTTAATCATGGAAAATGAATCTCACTGCATTCGTGGAGACGGTAGTCCGTACGTACGCATGAGCGATAAAAACATTCCCATAATTATTGAATAGAATTGGAGTGAATGATATAATATCTCATAATCTGTATGATGTTATAATAACCATATATATTTATTATTTACACCATTATACTCATCCATGTAAGGTGGTGGGGAAAAATAGATTACACCACGGCCTGGAAATGGTATTCCGTATGTACGCACACGCGGTGATTTCATTTTCCGTAGGATGGATAGAAGGTAAAATGGGGTTGTTTCATATTTATAATAACATATCAGAATATTTTTTATACTAATTTTATTACTTTATAATGAAAGAAAAAATAGAAGAAGAAGTTGAAGATGAAAGAAACATGAATGAATCGGTAGAAGAGATTACCTCTTATTCCACACGCCTCATTTATGCTTCCTCTTAAGGCACTAGAGTTTCTCTTTTGAAGAGACCAGAACAACTATAACGTTTATAGGGATGTTTAGAAGGGAAATGTGCAAGGTTTTTCCGAGATTGAAAGCTCAAAATTGTGTAAAGAGAAGAGGGAGGATGTGCCCTTTTATAAGGGAGGAGAGGGGCACCTAATGAAAAACATAAAAAATTATTTTATAATAAAGTCATATTAGGTTTATAATTGCTCAAAATTTATTTATTTAGAAGCTAAATTGGGGATAGTTCGAAATTATCTCAACCAAAATGTTTTAGACAAGTTTAGGTTACTATTTTAACCATATCATATAGATATATCTCTAAGTAATATAATTTAGCTTTTATCGTGTCTTCTTGTTTTCTTACACTATATGGTTAATAAACATACTATAAACTTCTAATAGAACCCCAATTGGTTCATTAATGTCATATATTTTATTATTTACATATTTTTGCTGATACACAGATTTTTAGGAATATAATATCAATTAATAATATAATATTTTTTTAAAAAACTATTTTATGTCAATTTTGACACTATTTGGTAATTGTTTTTTTGTAAAAATAATAACAACATTTTTAGTTCAAAAAATGTTACTTAAATAAATAATAAAATGTCCTATTAACCGTAAAAATAAGTGGAATTTATAAAGTCTCAAATTACACTTATTTAGGTATTTATAACATCAATTATGTTAATATTTCGTTAATAAGGTAATTACTGTATCATCATTATGTCATAAATAAATTAAATTATTTAATGTATAAAAATTATAAATAAAATACCATTATGTAAAAAATCGTTTTATATTTCTAATTAATATTTATAGTTGAATTTATCTTATGTATAACCATATATTAAAAATTATTTAGTTATCAAACATTGATTTTAACTATTTTAACTCTTCTTTAAATAAAATAATAATAAATGTCCTAATCTAATACAAGTGGCCCTAAATGATAAAATTATATTCATAAGGTTGTTTTTGGTAGAATTATTATTATAAAATATAATAAGGACATGTGTTAGGGTAAAAATAATATAATTTTTACCTTTAATTACCCTATTTACATTAAACCGTGGTAAATAAAAGTAAAAAGTTATAATTAACTAAAAATTATTTTTATCTTATTGAACCACATTTTAATACTTGATATTAACCATGTCGCTCGGATTTTAGAAATTCCACTCACTGATGCTGTAAAATTATGCTTTATGTAAATTTTCAAATTTTCCTAGGAGGTGGGTAAAAGTCATTGAATAGTTAAATAAAAATTTTTATATATCTAAAATATTTATAAAAAGACATCAATGAATTAAATTGAAATTATATAGGTATTATATATCTATTTTGGCGTTAAAAAAATTTAAATAAAATAAATAATTATTTAAATAAAAAGTCGGTTTTTAAATTGTAACCATGTGTTTTCACTATTCATCAAAAATTGAATGTTTTCAGAAAATACCAAAAATTCACCCGAGGCTAATTTCGATATCCTGAATCCAAAAATGAAGTCCACTATGAATTATAAAATTTATTAAATTTGAAAATGTGGGTATTACAATTCATAACAGCTAGTTTGTATAATATTTTAATAACATATCGTTGTTTAGTGAAACTCGGTATTGCGTACAACACACGCTATTGTGGAAGGTCGCGATTACATGTAATGAAAGCTAAGTTAGTGTTGTGTGTAGTGAAATATTCATTTGTTGTTGCGTAAAATATAATCCAACCATATTTCATTTATACATTGAATATATATATATATACATTCAATGTTTCATAAAATAACTTCAATCAAATGAACTTGAAATTGTGTGTAAAACGATACAAGATTAGTGTTGTTTATACCGAAAGATAATACGGTGTTGCGTATAGTGCGAGAAAATCTTGGTGTAGCGTACAATAGAAGATGTAAAAGATATTAAAAACAATATATCTTATAAAATATCGGGGTGTTACAGCCTCTACCTGCTCGTATCTATATAGGGATATATTTTCTTGATAAACCACATACTCAATACTCGCCAATACTTAGGGATGTTTTTATTATATTTATTCTTGTATATAAGGATTTACTAGGGTTTTCTAATCATAGTTCCAAAAATAACTAAACCTATCCTCTGATACCAACTATGACGACCCAACATTTTATTACCCAATTAATCATAATTTATTACATAAAACCACTTGATACAACATAGAATATTGAGAGGTATAGTGTCTTTGGTGATTAGGATAATTAAATTACAACTGAAAACATGAAACACAATATCTTTATTGAAAACTACTTTTACATGACCACCACATTCCCTCGTACTTTGCATTGCATGGGATGACTTGAGGAAAGGCACAAGAAAATGGTGAGCTATAAAGCCCAGTAAGGGAATAATAATGGAATGACATGAGGAATACAATACATGTTTGAAAATAGGCATATCAATATAGAACACAAGAAGCACAAACATAAAGGAATGATAATTCATGATAATCATAACATGAAATGTGGAAACAACACTTAACATGGAATTAGCATGAGCCAAGGCTCATTGCACATGGAGCATGAGTAAACCCTCATTGCACATGAATCATGATTAATCCCAAGTTGAACATGAATTAACAAGAATATAAACACATTGCATATGACATATCATGATACTATACTTTACCCAATGCATTGGAGCACTATCAGGGTGTACCCTTCTTAAACATTTCATTTCATGGTTAAGTGTGCCACATGGATCATAAAACATTGAATCATTCATCATAATATTTTATTCCATGATAAAATAATTTGGAATACATACATTAAAATATTTAAACAATATATAATTGTGTATAATGTTGAATACCCTTTATAGAGAAATGGGCATTGAATTCACTACACAATAACATTGGCTTGGAAAAGCGCGGTGCAATTTCAGGAGCATAACAGTGTGACATAAGAACTCATAAAAATGGTTGATGAGGGAGAAATAGGTGTATCACAATATTTAAAAGACATGTACAGTAAGGGGGTCATATATATACATGTCCCAACAAATATAATTGAATTTATATTCATGATACCAAATCACTGCATGAATGTAAATGAGGAGAGAGAAATTTCATTCCGAATTTCTACATAGTAACAGGTGTACATGGGAGGCATTTAATGATAGAGAAAGGGGCCTCCCATCATTCAAACATAAATATACAAGTATGGTGGAGGGGAAAAACAATACCCCAACATTAATAATTGAAATTAAAACTTTATAACAATTTAAATAATATTAGACAAAAATGAGAAAGGAAGAAAAACCCTTACTTGGAAATGTGATTCCAAAGGCTTGAGAGAGGCATGAGAGAGGCATATTGGGAACATGGGGAACCTTGGGAGGATTCTTGAGAGAAGAGGAAAGAGGTTTGATGAACTACAAAGGCATTGAGTGAGGAGGAAGTGGGAGCATGGGTGGGTTTATATAGGAAAGGTGAGGGAATTCTTTATAATTTAGGTTTAGAACACCTTACAATAAACTAATCAAAACCCAAACCAGACCATGGATTTTGCCCATGGTATGTGGAAAATGGAAGTGAAAAACAATATTTTATAAGTGAAATATCTGAACTTCTTAAAATAATGTAGTTGCTTATGTGGAGGTGAGTCACACTCCCAAGGAAAACAATTTAAAAAGACCAAATGTTTAATAAATCTTGAAGGGTCTACTAAAGCGTTGTAAAATAAATAAATAAAAACCAAAAATCACATTATTTTATAGTTAAAATATTTTTTTTCCAAACATAATGTTTATATTATTTTATTACATCACTATTGGGTCATTATGATTTCATAAAACACATTATATATTTAAATGGTATTTAATTTGTACCCAACAATTTTACTGTCTCAAAAAATTATGAAAATCTCACGAATGGAAAATTTTAAAATCCTAATACTATAAAAAATATTAATTTTATTTAAATAAATTTATAAATATGTTAATTTTCAATTTTAAAATAAAAACTGACATTTATCGAAAATTCATGGGTTTTGACAAAAATGGCTTTCAAACCTTAATAAAAATTACAATTTCATTTCATAAAATTATACGATCATTTATATTTAATAAAAGATAATTTAAAAATAATAAATATATTTTATTAAAATATTATTTAATTCAAAAATCCATTAATTCGTCAAAATAGATTTCGTTGTTGAACATTAACTAAAAATACTATTTGTGATTTATAAACTATTTACAAGGTAAAATTAATAAAATGAATGTATATTCATTGTTAGATAAAAAAATAATGTACATAACCATAGTACTAAGGTCTTATTACATAGCCTCTTATAACACCCACAAAAGACAGAAGAGTAAGGTGTGTGATGGGGACAGACTCTTGGTGTGGCTTTGATAACATTGCTCGGGTGGTAATCTCTATCAACTTCCACTTCTGTCGTAGGCGATCCCACTCGAACATAACATATTCAAGCTCAACATGGGCTTGGTCAAGAGAGAAGTCCAAATACGCAACCTCCTTTCTGAACTCTGAAAAATGGGAATTATATGGGGCACATCTTCTGGATGAGGTCATCTCTTCCTTTGTCTCAGTAAATTGGATTTGTTAAAGCCCTATATTTATACTAATCATGTTATCACTGTTCAACGACTATATTAGCAATCTTCACAATTCATATCAGTATATTAAAATCATTAAACATAAAACCAAAGAAGATGAAATTTTATATAAACATTTCACATTAAGAGAAATTTAATTAGATCAAGAGGGATTTCCATTAATGAATTTGTGTGTCATTGCATTCACATAGGCACAAAAACTCAATATCGGACATAGATGTTCTCATCCACAAATATGGTTCAATATGATGATTTATCCCCACCATAAAGACTTTTTGTCAAGGAAAAACATTTATGGATCATCATACTACATACCACGGATCCTTCTCAATACTGTAGACTCTACATAATCTGATTTAAGTGTAATTTTCTCTAGGATCTCACGAACCACATATTTCATCTATTCCAATAAATTCATCATCTCTCCATCATCACTAGTCTCATGAGATCTCCATGATTTTCTCCCTATATTAAGAGTAAACATTTTATTTATTCCTTATCATATAATCTCTCTCTAAATAAATTATTTCATATACTCATCCCACTTCCCTTGCTAGAGATTCAAATATCACTTTAAAAATATATAATTTAAACTCTTCTAATTTGCATATATAAAAAAATAATCACCCAAAATATAATTTCACCAATAAATCAAACCATAAAACACTACTGCAAACTATATTTTTTCCTGAGGGTTGTCCCATTCATGTGTTCTCAACTTTCGAGACCCATAAACCACAACTTGACCTCCACACATCAACACTACTCCATCCTAGATTCTAGAAGAGTCAAAAAACACCATATGCTCCTCACCAACTCATTTAGTATCTGGATTGGATCCATACTCAAGAAATTAAATAACTCTACAAAATAATCCTCACATGTTCTACACCATTAAAACATCAACCCTTTCATGGCCATGCCTAAAATAGGTGTGACAAAATAAGAATAGTTCTAGATGAACCTCCAATAATATCCTTGTCACCACACAAAAAAATGTATATAAAAAATATATTCTTTTTTTAAATAAAAAAATTACTCAACCACCTATATGTTTATAAATATACGTTTTATAGAGATTATTTGACTTAATAAGTGTTCCTCATCCATCATAATCTGAAAATTAGATAACTAGGTGTAGAGTCGATGCTTTCTTTGTTTACTTAGGATGATGTAATGATATTTTTTTTGATCATCATGAGTGATGGATTACTCTAAGTTTTCATGCTTAAAACCACAAAAAATGATTTCAGATAAGAATAGAAGGCTCGGTCATTAGTGCACGGACAACTACAGGCATGTTCATGTGATTGAACGACATAACCAAATACTCATATGGATTATACATTCAATGAAATGTTGTTTGAGGTATGTCATATGTCCTAACACACAACTGATGATAACCTTAATTTTTAATCCAAAAATGATCATTCAAAAAAATAAAGTCAAAAGTGACAACTTAAAATTACAAATTTTTTTTCCTTCCTATTTCTTTTTGAACAAACTAATGAATTTGAAATATATAATGGAATATATTGTCTTAAACCCATCATATTAAATTTATATATGGTCTATATTGTCAACAATACACTATTATATGTTTTAACATTAATATATTATTTAATTAATATTTTATTTTAATAATTCCCCTCTCTTTATGAATCAATATCCCCTCTTCCTCCCCTAGAAAAACCCTTACCCCATTAAAATGTTCATGCTCTAAAAAATATATTTATCAAGACCCTTTGAATAATTTGAGACATTATGGAAAAATACATCTCCAATCCTCATGGTGTTTTAGTGTCGTACAATAGAATCTACACCGAGGATATTTTAATTCCCTATTATCTCTTCCCTCATTTGTTATTTTCGTTCTTATTTTTCCGAATTACATTCAAAAAAATATAATAAAAAATTAATTAGGTAGTAACTTAACATTATATTAATGATTTTAACCTTCTGTAATTATTATATATAGGAAAAATATAAATTTTATAACTATCTTTCATTCTCATTCAATAATGTTCTGTTAAAGGTCGTTTAACCACCTATAGAGACATTTCTATATTAAAACATATAACTATAATAATGGTTTGATTTTATAAACTATATATAATAAGTAAAAAATATAATTATATATATTATTTTATTTTTTAATTATTTATAGTAATTTATAAATTACATAGAACAAAATTAGGTATATCAAAGAAAAAAGAGAGACTATTTAGAAAAAAAGATATCTGAATGCTTCATATTCATCAACAAATATTAATTGATATAATAAATGGATTATAAAAGATAAATAGTTTTCCTAATGACTATGTTAACTTTTAGATCAATGTTTGAATATATATATATTTCTTACTCAGGTGGTGTAATGTGATTAAATAAAGCATGAATTATTTTAAGGGGATTCTCGAACCCAACTCTCATTATTTGGGTTATTCCTCATTCATACCAAATTTTAGTGTGTATTTTATTTTAATATTCCCTGAAAATAATTTCGTTTTTATTCCCTTTTTATCATGGATATAAATGTTTCCAATAAGATTAAATGAAAAATAATATAGTTTCCAAAATAATTTTTTTTCCAAAACACATCTTTACTCTTCTCGAGTTAATTCTTGTTTTCTCAAAAAATAATATTCTTATACCAAATATTTTTTCCTTTTACCATTTGGGAAAAACCTATTTAATTAAGGAAATAATAATTCTTGAACTAATTTTAAAACTCATCCCTTTTTCTTGGTTTCTTCATGAAATTTATTTGTAGAATTTTTTTATAGAATGCATGATTTTGTAAATGTTATGATGTGACAGGTAGGATGAAAATTATATAGCCCACTATTGCACTACATGAAGTGATGTATCACATGATATTTTTTGTATTCTTTGTAAGAATTATGCAATATTTTTTCACATAGATTATGTTCTTATTATGAACATATTTCATGCATGAACCTGATGCTAACTTTCATAATAACTATGTGTGGTATTTGAACACTAATACATGATGTTTAATTTTTATGCATTTACATATTACATGCCTTTATACTATGATTATATCATGATTTTTATGATGATAATTAACTTATGATGATAGTTATTATGATTATGATCATTCATTTTATATGTATTCATTTCCCTTATGCATCGTGTTACAACGATTTTAGCTTACCCCTTTATTCAGGTAAATCCTCTGGTGATTACATTTTCTAATAAGAACAATAGGGCCACTAAGAAGATATATACGAAGGAATTAAATGATGTATATGTTTTATTATTTAAATTTTAATGTGTAATATTAATTTTCCCAAAACAATAAATCTTTTAATCATGCATTTGAAACACAATTACATTATTTTACATTAAAATAATTTAATATTCATGTTAGAAAAAGGAGAGCCACTATAAAAATATATACCTTATAAAATAATCTGTTTTAGTCAAAAATGAATATATCTATTCCACAGTGATGATAATGATATATTTCTTTATCTAAAAACATTTTATGTCTCCCAAAGAGAGGAACTTCTCTAAAACAAACTCATAGTTTCTAAACAATTCATATAGAAAACATCACCCTATGTCTTTTTAAGTTAATTCCAAAGGTAATGGAAGTATCTATATATTATGTCAAAAACAATGGTTATATAATTTTATCTAAAAGAGATTGAAGCTCTTAAATCCAATAATTAAGACACCAAATTCAAAAAATTAAATGGGTACCTATATTACCATTTTGATTACTTTATGCTAGAAACTCTATAGAATAAAATTACTTCAACATATGTCATGGAATCCATATCCTTGAAGAATACCACATCCATGAATTCAATCTAATTATCTATTGAAAAAATGAATCGCAAGTATATCCCATGACTTCCCATATTCCCTCTGTTGATCGATTACTGGTAAATATTTGTAATTCTTCATTAATTGGAACTAACTCAATAGAGGGACATGAATTGAAAACCATTTGAACACTGCCTACTCTTAATGATCGTGAAGTCACACCACTGGTGACAAAAAACCCCACAAGAAGAAAACTATTTGATCCATTGGTAGTTGTATAAGAGCTTCCAACCTCAAAGAAATTTGATAAAAATGGTTACTAACTACCCCTGACCATTGGAAAACCCTTCAATCAATGAAATTGGAGACCACATACCATTACATGGAATGGTGGATAGTCTTGGTGACTCAAAAAGTCTAAAAATATTTTATTATCTAGTGTCTTATATAAATACTCTTCTCCTTTAGTACCTCAATTCACATTAGTATAATAAACAAGGTATCCAACAATTGGATCTCTAGATTTGAAGAATCTTAGGAATTACTTTCTCCTGTATCCTCATAAATCAATAGGTCTGAATCATATCAGAAAATGGCCTTGAAATTGATCCCAAAAATCAACACATTGAAACTATCATGTAAAAGTAGATGAATCTAATGTAGACATATTTCATTCATGGATGTAGAATGAAGCATTACACGGAACCTACAACATAAATTTTATCAATTCACTATGCTCCTAAAGGAAAAAACCAGTACTACATTACAGTTCAATGAATCAACTTCCCTACCAATAAAACATAGTTCTCCATACTATCATAGGTTAAAATGGAGGATATCTCCATTAAATCAAAAACATATAAAGTTATAGAGTCAAAAACTGAGGCCTAACACATCTACAGACCATCACGTTGAAACACTTTTTCTATTATAATCTATATGTTATATTGGTTCACCTCAATCTTCTACTAATAATACAGAACTCCCAACTCAATATATTCGCAGTGAATGTGAAGAGTCTGTTGACATGGAGGCATTCATTAAAAATAAAACAATTGTAGGATATTATAATATTGTAATTTAAAATATATAATATTAATTAATTATTTATTTAATGTCCATCCAAATAAAAAGGTCTAACTATCTCAACAACACAAATAATTTTCTAATATGCATGATCCTTTTCTGGGAATCTAACCTACAACTGGAATAAGTCCATTAATTAGTATTTGTCAAAATAACGGTAAATTCATCATATCATGGGGGATAAATACTCATATCTAAATGGTATCCCTTGTTGACTTCATGTACTAATATTAGGTAACATAATTTTCCTACCAACCCATGCTATCCTAACTGGTTTCTACCGCCAAAATATATTCAATCCATCAACATGACACTTTTATACCCCTCTATCAAATTCCATACTCCTAAAGGAAACCCTCCTAAATAGAAAAGGAGATAAGGGGGATAATATATTCAAATACCACTTCCAATAGTACATGGGCTGGAAAAATCAACAAGGGTATATCAAACACAAAAATAGGATGCATGACTCTATAAGAGAACCTAAAGAATAGAGATAATAGAAAAAAATAAAAAAATACCTTTCAAGATAATATGAGTGGTACTAAATTGAGGCATCTAATTTCATAAAACTAATCAATTGAAAAAGAAACTACAAGTACAGAAAATCTAATCCTCTTAGCTGACCTCGGATATCGAACAACTGATGAGTAACTTGACATGCTAGTAATTTTCCACCGAATCTCTAACGAAAACCTATGTTCCAAAAATAAGTTTTATATTTTTGTAGGTCGGGTATAATATGATTATATTTTATTATCCTCCCTTGAAAAACTAAATAAAATTATATGAAAACATAAAAAATCCATATGAATTAATAATTGAATCTTAATTATCATATTAATAGGTATTATATGTTCCCAACCTCACCATAACACTCTCACAATGTGTCACATAATAAATCATATAATAAAAAATATATATAAAATTAAGGTACACCAATACCTTTGCGCAACTTGTTTTCTAAATTTCCCTAACATCAAAATTCTTAATCCTTCTCTATCTAAAATATCTATATAAACTCTATCATTCTATGCACCTTATACACCACATAATCACATCATCGTATACCTTTCTCCTCATGAATTATTTCATTTCATTACCAAATGCCACATCTCTATATAGTAACCGAGTTGTTTCAGGAATCCACCACAACCCGTATATCGAGTATTACACCAAAAGTTATCGCATCCCATACACAACATACATGTTATAATATATAAGACACTATGTGAAGAGATATATATGTATGAACAAAATAAATCCATTGTATCAGAATACACACATATAGAGATATGGTAACCACTATACAGAATAGTCCTTAATACTACTAGGAAAATATTGTAGGGAGATAGGGGTATTCATCCATTAATTCCTAAATGTCAAATATGTTTATTAAAAAATAATCTCAATCTCCACTAGGGGTCAGTTTCCATAATTAAATTGGTTGGTTAGAATTTAAAATCACCTAACATAATACATATTTAAAACTAAAAACCATTGCATGTAATCAATCTAGTATTATTCTCAATTGTCGATATCATCACTCAGATATCCATTTTCAACCACTACAATGTTGTTTTACTATAAGAATACAAACATCCAAGAATACATTTAATTAATTAGTATTTCTATTAACCATTAATCTTTACCTTTACGTTTTCATCAATTGATTCTCATGCACATCAGGATTAATATAACTGATTATGCGATTTATCAAGATTTAACATCATTTTAATTCCGTCTTACCACCAACACCACATATTATATTTTTTAACATATAATATTCATTACAATTTCATAATTCCAGTTAAATTAATCCTCAACCTAAGAAACAAAAATCAGATTCGTATACCATAAAATAGTAGTTTTTTCAGGATTTGTCTAAGGGATATTAGAAAAAAGAAACCTAACCATTAAATGTATGTAGATCAATTTAGGAGAAATCATCCCAACATTAATTGAAAAAATGGGAAATCTATGATTTGATAAATTCTATCAGTCTTGGATCCATCACTGACACCACCATGCCAACCATCATCCATCCATATATCATGGGATCAAACTTCATTGATAATATTAGGCATACATACCCTTGTATCATCTATAACCATCCACCCCATGCTCACTACATTTCTTATAGAACGGATCATATATCGAGAAATAACTTATATATATATTGAGAAAATTAACTATCAAAAAACACATCAATTCCCTAAATAAAAATGGAAAAACACATTATAATCAAATAACCTTTCTCGACCATAAGTTTTTTTTAATATCAAACAATAACATAAATATATTCTCAAATTATGAAATTAATTTATCAAAAATAAGACCACATGTATCTTAAGTCCTTGAGTATTAATAGCTCTGAACTATTTAAACATTCATTAAAGCCTAAATTTTTGTTTCATCAATCATTATGGAAAAATAAAATAATTTTAAAATCCACAAAGAATCGGTTTTTTCATATAATTTAAAAGTAATAATAATTTCATGTAAAAAATCACATTTAATTATGTAACTATAAATCATAACCATCTGTAGATTTGTTTTCCAATTTCAACATTTATATCATGCTAATAAAAACTATAAATTAATAGTCTAACCATATCACTAAAAAATTATATTATAGTATCAATTGTTTAATTGGGAAAACCTTTAACATTGTATAAATAAATCCGATATCTCAAAACATACACCATTTATTTTCATTTTTGTGGTTTAATTTTCAATTATTATAATTACACTATTTCAAAAATAGACAAGGAATGATAAACATATCGTATTATGTAAAATAATATGAGAATAAATTATTCCCATACCTTGATATTGTTTTTAAATTACCTCCATATAAGATTGGACGATCTTAGTTTAACACCCCTTGAAGGAAACACAACTTATCTGATGAAAGATTGACCAGAACCTAATATCCAAATGCCACCAACAGGTCATGATACAAACAAATAATAGAAAATTATCCCGTATAATGTCTATTTAACAAATAATAATTTAAAAATAATGTTAGGAGAAAATTTTTATCTTCATATAAGGATATTTTATTCCTAATAGTCAATGTTAGAATCCACAAATAGATTACCAAAGGTTAGTAAGAGAGACAATGTAATATATTATAAAGATACTACATCTTTCAATATTTACACATCTAGAGTGATTTATCAACCAATACCCAGGTTCATAGAGTGAATTTGGAAGATGAAATAACATACAAAAATGGTTAAATATATATTTTTATGGGAAAAAACATCATTAAACTCCATTTAAGATACCTATTAAGGTATAAAAAATTTTAACTTCCAAAAATTAAATAACTAATGAATAACATGGTCATTTACTTTATTTCAATGTGAGACCAAGGACCACCCCAACTTATTCCATTGAATGGACATGGTCATGGTCTTCGTAAACCCTAAAACATGAAATGGATTATTCTAGGGATGTTTCCCACACCATGGAAATTTTCCTTTAACCTAGTAACCATAATAGATTGACATGATATTTCCAAGTTGAGCACTGTTTATATGTGACTCCCCATGAATCCATGACAACTTTTATAATAAAAAGTAACATTTAACTATATTTAGGTTTCATATAGGATAATACTTTTCTTAACATGGACTCTAAAATAGAATTAAATTCCATGTTGTTTTATATATAGACCAATTCACCACATGACGCAATGATATAGCCTTTATGTTTGAATTACATCAACATAAAAATCATCATAACCACAAGTAGGGAATGGTGAACCCATAACTGCTAGGAACACGTCTTCCATACTCCCTATAGGAACCAATTCATCATAGGAACATATAATAGAATGGATGATATTTCTAGTAATATTACATGAAACATAGAGCTTCCATGTCTCTTTTAGGTCTGCATAGTTTCCTCTTCATTTTAGAAATGAAGAAAAATTTGGGAGGGATTTGTATATGGTAGAGAGTTCTATAATTTCCACAACAATTAATATTCATAGTAATATTTTTTTTATCTTTATACAAATAGGAAGTAATATATTTATTTTTTTAATTGAACATATCCTTTGTATTCCCATTGAAATAAAAAACCTATCAATCATTCATCATAATGGTAAAATCATTGGTTGGTACCTTTATGTTAATCAGAGGTATTACACAGTAAAATCCTATAGTTTTTCTTGTGTTCACTTAATGATAAAATTTTAGGCCTCCACAAAATGTTATATGAATTCAAATTAGGGGAAAATAGAATACAGAAATCTTATTTTACAATCATTGATATATTTATTTTATATGTTTTCTATATAATAGATCAAAATTAAAACCATTAATATAGGGTGGTCATGTATGAGAATTTCATCTGTCTTAATAGCTAAAAATGTTATGGAATGTAATGTTTTGGATATTAAAAGTGGAGGAATAAATTCCATTTCTTCTTAATGATTTATATATTGTCATTTAGTTTTGCTAGGTACTCCTTTTGAATTTTTAAATTATTTGATTTTTATGGAATTGATTCAATATTTAAATATTTAACCTATTTTAATGATTGAAAGGTCAATTATTTTAAGGATGGTTCTACTAATTTGTAATATTATCTAGGAATCCTATATGTTTATTAGGTATTTTTTTCTCAACCAACTTATTCATTTTATGAAGAAGATTATCGGCACCTCTATAATGATTTAGAAATATTCCACAAAATAATTTCAATTTTCCTTAGGAATTTGATATTTATTTTGTTATAAAAAACTAATATTTAGAGTAGGGACGATAATGAAATTGAGGATTATTAGTTTTTTAATGAAGGGGTGGGGGTTATTTTTTCCTCATATTTATTATTTAACTATGTCTTATAAATCATGAGGGATGACGTTTAAAGCTATAGTAGAGTTGGTAAAACATATATTAAAGTATAATATACCTCCAAAAATAAAAAATATCACATAAAAATATTGTTTCTATTGGTATATTTGTATCAGTTTAAATATATAGGGAACATTTTTATTTGAATTTAAGGAACATAACTACACAATATCATCATTTGAATTATTACGATCCACTTTTATGTTCGTGATATTTCATTATAAAAATATTGAAAACAAAATTATTCACTGCTATAAAGGTTTTGTTGAATGAATAGTAAATGTTTGTGTTTTTTATATCTTTAATTAATTAATTGATGAATAAGGAAAGAATGTTATAGTGTTCCATGGGTAGGAATATATAATTCAATTATATGACTTTCAATAAAAAGATTTAGAATGATTCATTATCCAAACATTTATGAAGTTATGTGATGGGAAATCAATTTAGGTCCAATGACATTGAATATATAAGGAATTATGAACAACTTTAGTCTTATATATAAATAATATAATAAATGATAACTTTATAGAGAAATTTTAAACCAAAACCTAAGAATAATGTATGAAATATGATATAGTACTTCTGAATAATGAATTTGAACCAATGTTATAGAATATTGGAATCATTAAATTTATTAAAACTTCTTAGAATTTTATTTATCCTAGATTATTTATAGGGAAATACTTTATATATGATCGCATAAAAGATGCCACTTCATTAGGTTTTACCCAGTTAACACCTTCATTTCCTCTATCGTAGGTTGGCTATGACTCCTCTCATTGGAGTTTCTTCTCAGCATTCTCGTTGTGGGTGGTTCCTCATTCATTGCTGGAGTTAACAGCATCCTGATCATGGATTTATAAATGATTATCACAGGATTTTGACCAATTTCATCCCATTTTTACGTTAATTAAGTAGGGCTTTTTGTAGTGCTGCATTGAAGGTCCACTGGTCAAGATTCGGCTTCTACAGTTATTGGGTTGGGGCCTCTTTTTCTGTGTTGTCTGAGAGGGAATGGGTTAGATCATTTTGAACTATGTGTCGGTTGTGATGGAGGTGATGGGATTCTTTGATCTAACTGGTGGAGGGGAACACTTCTAGCATGTTCTATCATTAGGGGGGGCCTTCAATGTGGTGATGTTTTTTGAACATCGATATCCAGACTATGTGAATCAGTTTTGGATTTAAGTGAAGCATATTGTGTGATTATATAAAAACCATAGTGGCATTGGTGATGAAATTTAGTTTTGATGTCATTGGCTGGCTCTGGAATGAATGTTTACTGGCTCCACTATCTTCCCCTTCTATTGTGTTCGCTTGACTTGACCACATGTGTTGGTTTTCTTACTACTGTGGTGTCGAGGGGGGCTCATGGGTTCGGTGCGGTGAGGTTTTATCTGGTGATGGTTCATAATGTGTATTGATTTATTTGGTGTTGTTTCAGTATTGATTTCTATTTCTATTGTTTTTTGAATGAATTTAATGGTGTTGGGATGTTTCTTTGGCCTCGGTGGTCTGAGGTTCAAGTGATTCTGCAACTAGACCATCTACAAGAGGCTGCTCCAAATTAGGTTCAGGGAAAAGAGTATTCACTATACCATTGTATTCCAGAATTGGATGCTTGAGAGGGTATGGATATTTATATCATTACTAGGACCATTCATATTTTCAAGGATTTTTAGTTGAGGATCGATTGAATGTGGAAGCTTCATTTAATATCCTTTTATGCTAGGAGGGGATTTTCTTTTTTACTGTAGGTTTTTTATGGGTATGTGACTTTGGACCATTTGGTCATAGTTTTTGTTGAATTCTTTGATGTCTTGTTGGGTTCCCGAATTCCCACAAAATGGGAAATTCTTAATAAAAAAATTAAAAAATTTCAATTCTGTAATTATTTTGAATCACTAATGTGGGAATATATCTCATTTGAGAATATTTTTTGTTGGTTTTATACATTAATGTGGCAAGGGGACTTCTCCCTTGATAGATTCCATTAAAAACTAATTTTATGTATAGTGTTGTATTTATTATATTTCCATGACATTTTATTACTTATATAATAAATTCTAATGAGGTTACTGATCTATACTCTAGAAACAATATAGATTCCAAATTAAAGTAAAAAAATTAAAGTAAAAAAAGAACCATATATCTTTTATGAGACATTTTTTAATAATGAAATCATTTTAATTAATTGTGTTGAATTTTTTAAGTTATATTATATATTTATTCCCTAATTACACTGAATTTTTTATTCTATAAAATAATGTATATATTTATTTTCCATAATTTCCTTAAAGAACCAATCTGAGGAGGTAAATAAGTATTTTTAAGGAATTGGATTTTTTTGGAGAAATATATATATGATATCAATATTTTTTTATTTTTTGAATGATAATTCACTTAATATTTCTATGTAAAAATCCATCAATGTATGACAATATGACTAGTATACCCCTATGTGAAGCATGTGAAGAAACATTCTGTTTTTTATTGATTCTTTTGGTTGGTGGAACATGATGGATTTACACATAATTTTAAATCATCTACCATAAAATAAAGACCAATTGGCCGTGTAGTGTAAGGAAATGTGCTTGAGGGTCCATTTGGGATATTTATATTAGTGTTTAGATGAACCATCAACAAAGTTATATGTGTGACAGAGTAGTCTTCTATTAAAATTGTGATAAAAGAAATTGATGTCATACTCTATAAATGAAACCCCCTACCAAATGAATATTCCCAATATATATATAATAATATATTTTATTAGAGTATGCTTTATAAATAATATGAAATTACGTTAAAAAATGTAAATTTGTCCATTTTAAATGAACTTGTTTTATATCAATTTTGTAAAATCATATATGACTACAATTTGAATAAACTCCATATTTGACTATTTTTACAATTTATGTAATTATTAATGATAATGATCATACAATAGAATACTGTTTCAAAACAGTAATATAGGATTAATAGTGTTGAAGAAATATGAAAGAAATAGTTTGTAGATATAATGGTTAATAAAATTCTTTCATAAATATAAATTTAATTCCAAGGGTGGTGGGAAAAACATTAGGAAACACAAACATAGTTTAAAAATATGTTCAAAAATTAATATTATATGTTAACATGGAATGAATGATTAATTTATTTACATTCAATAATAAGGATATTCATTATAAAAGTTATCTATCATTTATTAGTCACATGGATTCACATGATTATAAAAACATGAAATTATAATTTGATGTCATATTCCTAGTGATGGAATAATTGGAGAATAAAAAGATCAAGTTAAATTTTTATCACCCATACTAGGAAGGACAGAAAAGTTTGATGTCATTAAAATATGAAGTATTAGGAGGTGTAGAATCTAGGATTTAGAAAAATATCACATAGTGTTCATTGTAAATAAAATTCTATAAAAAAATCAAATAAATTTTTTATCATTTAATTAAAACAGGATGATCCATTATTGAATATGATGTTAATATTACTCTCTTTGAAATATATTATTTCTTATTATTTTTAATTAAAATATAATTTCAATAGATTTCCAAATAAAATTAAATATTTATTTTGGGGAGTGTTTCTATCAATGAATTTTGGATTAATTTTATAAAATTTAACAAATTTAGAAGGTTGTGTTTGGGTAATATGATTCTCATTATTTTCAGATTATATAAAGTAAAAATAGGGGTGGGGTGTAATGGTAGGTTGAAAATTCCTTGTATATGGGCCATGAGTCATAAATTTTTTTATTATAAATATGTGGAGGATGTAAATATAAATTTTCATGTTCCATTTTGGTTACATTAAGATGGTGTTATAAATTTTTTAGTGGTATAAATACGAAATGTTAATGTATGTTTTATACATTACTTGAATTTCACGAATATTAATTATTAGAATAATAAAAATAAGTATTTGACAAGTATTAATTTAATTTTATGGTTCCTTATAAATAATTTTTTAATGAATTTACATAGTTACTCAATTCCAAAAAATAATCCAAAAAATAATTTTTAATAACCATTTTATATATGGTATTATGCTAGTGAGAATTTATAACAATACAGTGGAAATTGATAAATAAAATTATTTACTTGTACACATTTATTTAATTTATAATTTAATGGGGATGTGAATTTAGGAAAAAAGAACACTATAATATATAGTACGTTAATAAATATAAATTTTATGAATGATATTGTAATGAACCTATCAATACCAAATGAATATTAATATTATTTAGTGAAACATTGTGGCTTACCTAAAAAACCATTCATGATGAATTTCTATTAGAAAATTATTATAGGGTATTAAAAATGAAATAAAATAGTAAAAATAGATGATATATTTCATATAATTATAAATTTATATAATAAAAAATAAAAATAGAATCTATTTAGGAAAATTGAAATATATCTAATCCAAAAATATAAAATTTCACTAATACGTAGCCTTTTTAATATAAATTTTAATTTTATGGGTTCCTATATTATATTAACTATCATACACTTTGAATATTAATTTGGAAAATAATAAAATTAAAAAAATTACTCTAATTTTGAATCATAAAAAAATTCCACACTTGTCGTCAATTATCATTAACAATTCACCATTATAAGTATTCGATTATAATATAGTAAATTTTATGTAAGTGATATTTATTTGAGTTATAGTTTGTCAATAAAAAAATGACGGATTCATTTCCAGATTCTTGATAATAAATTTAAAATTTATTACCAAAGGATTTTAATTATTTTGGCACATGTGTTGTGTAATTAAAAATTATAATAGAAGATATTAATTATGGAAGAAAAAAAATAAAAAAAACCTATGAAAATATTTACTGTTATATATTCAAAATAAATATATTAATACTAAATATTTATAAATATTACTACGAAAAAACACTATGTATGAAGAAGAACTACTCATGGAAGGAACTTTTATCTCTATAGAAATAGATAAATGAATTGTTAAGAACATCATATTAAAAAAGTATATATAGAAAAAATATCATAATCATATTCTAGAAAATTATGTACAAGATATATATCAAATTAATATTGTCATAATATATTATTGTTATAAATGCATTATGGTGATATGTCTGATTTAGGGACAATTATTTGACTATGAAATTAATTGAATTAAAAAATAATACCTAAATAGTCATTCCATATTAAAAATTTGAACATTTTTCTATTAAAAATAACATCTATTTAAATTTTATAGCAAACTAATAGAAAAAATGGAGATAATGCTAAATATGGAGGATGGAATCCATGATTATGTGTATAACTTCACATTGGCATCATTTTCATATTCCTTCTTTAAAAAATGGGATCTTCAATATTATATCCAAAATAAATTAATTCCCCATTAAAAGAGGAACATTTTCAATGATTTTAAAAACAAAATATGAAACAAATAAAATACTATATTATAATTACAATGGTGTTTTTAAAATGATCAAAATTTGAATTTTCATGTATTTTTATTATAATAAATTATATTCACTAAATCTGTCAAACACATCATATTTTCTTAAATGGTGGGAAATTATTTCACTTGTTACTATTAATATATACTAAAAATATACAGTATAAATTGCTATATTTATACGGCCTAATAAATATTGGTATATATGAATCTCATGGTTATCTATAAATTTATTTCGATGATAGAAAAATATGAAATATCACAAGTTATATATTATTATATAATTCCATCAAAATAATATAAAATATAAAAATTCATTTTTTTAATAAATTTATATGGATAATAAAAATTAAAAAATAAGATGAAAATGAGTTTTAAATTTCATGGATCAAAATATCAGTTAAGGAACATATAACTATATAACTGTCAAAACCAGATCTTATGTCAGAAACAAAATGACCGAATTTTGTCAAGTGTGTTCATATAATTTTAAGATATTGGAAAGATCTGATGAGTTTAAAAATTATTTAATTAGAATTATATTCCAAAAATACAAAAACTAAATAATATATTATTCATATGGAATATAAATATAACATCTAAATTTTTTAAAGCTATATTGGACAGTGTATACGATATAAAATACTAATCATTCTGGAATCATGAAATGTTAATGTCTATAATTTATAGTTATAACCATGCCCTTAACATCCTTGGTCTAAAAATTATTAAAAGAATTATAAAATATTCATAAAGGTCTAATTCAATAAAAATGAATTTATTAAGGCTTGTGAAATAAGAATTAAATGTTTTCACAAAATCCATTTTATGCTTCATAAATATGTTTTCGTGAAAAAAGGTTTTTTATTTTTAACTATAATTGGATACTGTAATTAATTTCTATAACTATTAAAAATTTTTATAAGAATTATATCATTTTATGAATTAATCATTCCAAAATTATAATAGTATAATTTTTTTTGTATTTTATGAAAACATATATATTTCAATGAATATTGAAAAATAATAATTTTTATTGAAAACTATTTGTTTTTTCAATAATTTACAAAGAATGTTTTAAATGATTCCATAGTATAATCAGTTAAATTACATTTATAATAATAATTTTTTTTTTATTTTAATAAAATTCATAATCATATTTTTTATAAAAAATAATACTAAAAATATAATTTTACAGTAATACTATTTCTATTTTAGTTTTAGATTATTCCAAAAATTAATTTCTTCCACTTTTGTAAAAAATTAATGATAAATTATTTTTATATCTTTAATCCTTCAGAAAATGTTTTTTAATTAATTATATTTTATTTTTTTCATTATTAATTGTTAGGATAGTAAATATTTGTCCCATATAATTGTTGGTCAAACAATTATAGTGAAAATAACTTTATAAGGGTCCATATATTCCCCAACATATTCCATTAATAAATTATATTATTATGTTTTTACCATCAGCATCCAATATTATATCATATAGATCATTTTTTTCAATTTTCATCCAAAATAGCATTAATTATTTTAATGTAAACATAAAGTCAAAAATTTCAATCTCTTTCTTTTAATATTAATACTATTTTGTGTGAGGAATAAAAAAACATTTTTATATTAAATTTTAATATAAATATAAATTATTTTTTATCATTTTATATTACATTTAAATTATAGTGATTAAAAAATAGCTTAACTTTGTACCTAACGTTGACTCGCATCTGGTGATAGATGTTGTATAATCTTGTAAATGACTGTAAAAATAATGAAAATAATTTTTTAATAATTTATATTTTCCCATGATTTTTATAGATATATAAAACATATAAATTATATCTGAAGTGTTTATAATAATATTCATGTTGTGTCATTTTGTTTCAATTTATTATTAATATTAATATGTCAAAATGGAATTAATCATATTTTATGTTAAATAATTTTTTATTAAATTATTTATAAATCAAATAAAATTAGAAATATTATAGAGAGGTTGAGAAATATCCAAAAATATCTTTTGTAATCCATTTAAGAGAAAATTTCGATGTTATAAGTAAATTTATTTCCCCATATTATTTAAACTGTCATTACCATAGCTATGGGTAAAACCTGTTAGTGAATGGGTTGTACCAAAAGATAATGAGTAAATTGATTTAAAAACTAGTTTAGTATCAATGGTTGATTATCAATAGAACATACCCTCTTATCATTGAATACATGTAATTTTACAACCATTTTACATTAGTTATATTAAATGTTTTACATAATATTTAATATATTTTCCAAAATGACATCAATAATATTTTCTAACAATCATTATTTAATTAAATAACTTAAAAAAGAAAAATACCATATTATGAAATGTTCATTATATTTGTTTAAAAATATAATCCTTGGGGAATTTATGGGTCACTTTTGCTTTTATTGTAACTTTCTTGACACGTAAATATTAGAATGCATTAAAACTAGAGTAATTTTCAAACGGGTAAATGTGATGTTAAAAAAAATATATGGGTCAGAATATGACCTAAATAGGTAAAATTTTATTAGATGAGCATATATAGAAAAAAATTTATCCAATATTCGAATTATATAATCATGGAGAAATTATTTAGAACTAATATATATTAATTTAATACTTTAAAAATGTCATAGAATTCCCCTCCCCTCAATTATAAAATAGAGACTCTGCATCTCCCCGGCTTAGAAATTTTGAGAACCCTATATAATTAAATCACTACAAAAATCTGTTTATAACATCCTTACCTAAATTCTAGTGGACATGTTTCTCCTTCCGTCTTCTCCAACGGTCCTCCCGGGACCCGACCTTCACTGCGAAGGGATTCAAATGCCATAGTGGTCTGCTTTGTCGTCATCCATTGATCCGCACATCGATAAACAAGCTGCGGAGGGTTGTCGGGCCGTGTTTGTTCGGCCCGCGTCCTCCGCGTTAGGTGTTATCAATTGGCTAATAATAAACACAAGATTTTAATCATTGACGAGGGTATAATTTATCCAAAATAAATTATACAAATGCCTTGTAATCAAAAACCCATGCACGAGAGTTTAAAATTTGAATACACGGCATGACGACGTTGCGCATTCTTGCCGCCCGATCCCGAGCGGCGTGACGATGTCGTGCATCCTTGCCACTCGATCCCGCATGGGGTGACGGCACCACATCAATTTCATTCGATCCACAAAAATAAGAAAAACAAAAAGGGAGGGGGACGGTCATGTTTGTGCGGTCCGACCTCCACCCGTTAACTGATATCATGCTGTCCAAATGTCGCGGATAAAAGATGGAAGAGAATCACGTAAGGAAAATCACGTAAATCCCCTACCTCATGCGAGCTTGAACAGAGGTTCGTCGAATGAGGATTCTTCATGGAAAGAGACGTCACGGAAGAAGATGTCGCGGAAGAACCGTCGCGGTAAAAGGCATCGCGTAGTCAGTCTCTGAGGACTCGGCGTTCTTCGACGGAGTTCGATGAGTTCTTCGTGTTCTTCATGTTCTTCGACAAATAAGATGAAGAACTCTAGATTTCCTTACCTTTTCTCCCCACACCATTCAAGCAACAAAGGTTCCAAACCCAAAATAAAATAAGCTTACCTTTTATTTTATTAACATAACATATATTTGAATTTCAATAGTTTAAATTTCAAATAACCACACTTAACTCACTTAATTAATAACATACATTATTAAACTTAAGTTTTAAAATATTAAATGTGATTTGAGGGGGGTTAGTGAATGTGAAGAGTTATGGAAGGTTAGGGAAGGTGAAGGGGTAGGGTTCGTGTGGGCCCCACCACCTTCATAACCTCCCTTGGGAAGTTGGGTAGTAACCCAACTTCCACCCAAAGCCTAATCCACTAAGTTAAAATAAAAAAAAATTAGTTTAATTTTTATTTCAACTTCCACAAATTCCAACAACTTACCGCGTGTAAACGCAACTTCGGAAGTGGTGTTCCTAAGCAATTACAGGCGCTACGGTTCCATCGGTGCCCTTGGAATTCTATTCCGAGCACCGGTTCAAAAGATAGGAATTCCCGCTCGTTCGTTCACTGAATGTACCTGAGCCAAACATAGGAAAATGATTCTAGGCACACCGGGCCTCCGAATCAGGCGCCGTCAGAAACTGAGTTCTTGAAAAATTCCAAAGAAAATTATGAAAAAAATTCCCTTGAAATTTTCGGGTCTTTACAATCTTTTTTGTGAATGATATATATATATTTGAGTTTTTTATGTTGATTATATTTTTGGACTAGTGGATTAACTTGATTCTATCTGTATTTTCATATCAATATTAATTTGAAGTGTTTTAAAGATTGAATATTTTTATATGAAAGAGGAATATTGGAATAGTGTTATTCTTCTATAGGACTACATAGAATATTTTATGGGAGGCATTTTTTTCAATAATTAAATTATATTTCTAGGATTCATATATACATATACAGTATAGTGAAAATAATTTTAGCACATAATGGTAGAAACATGTTATATTTCAATAATATAAAATTTAAATGTATTGGTGGGTATCACAATATTTATGTGAAATCATTTAAAAATGAATTGTTCATAGTACTAATAAATGATTATTTTTTCATATTTGGTAGAGAAAGTATCAAATCTTCACATAAATATTATAGACTGCTGAATTATGATTTTTATATTTCTATGATTGGGGAGAATATATATATTCTAGGGTATAACGTGTTTCAAAATTTAGGATATACATTTTTCCAACATGATATGTAAACAAGTTCACTACTTAGGAAATCTGATATTAACCATTATAATAAAATGTCAATTCCAATTTTGATTGAATCCAAATGTAGGGATCATGAATGTTTTATATTTGTGGATAAAAACATGCAATGATGAATAATTGGACGTTTTTAATATCTGACAGTATCACACTCAGATTCATTCATCTAAAAACGGGTATTAAAATTTTCAATTATAATATGAAGGAATAACATTTTTTACTAGTTAATAAAATCGTGAGGAACATCTGGGGTACTCAATATTTTTCCATTCTCAATGATAACAGGAACAATCTTGAGTCAGAGTATTTTAGTAATGTTTAATATAGTAGTGATGCAGTGTATAAAATTTCCACCTCTATTTGGGAATTTTTTATTGAAGATAAATTTCTTATCTTATTTAGTTAAAATTATGAGGGTAATTAGTTAATAAAACTATTGAAAAATATGATGTAGTATCTAATGAATGCATTCAACCTATTTTGTTGAAGCAATATATAAATGATATTGTTCAGGATCTATAATATCCATTGGAGATCTTCTACAATAAAAATATTGATTTAGATCACATAGAAACATAGTATATCACTCTCGCTTTAACAATTTTGGCATCAGGTATAAATTTTTAATGGAATAGATGGAGTAAAGAATAGTTATAGTGAAATTTGTTGGATTTATGGAACATTTAAATTACATCATGAATTAGTAATTGGAAAATAATTTTTTATTTATCAATAGTTGAAACAATGGGTTCAAAACCATCACTCAATATGACGAGGTATATATATTTCCCCTATTCACATGAATTTAATTATTCCTAACTATTTTTGATGTTTTTTATTTTTATGGGGAATATATTATTAATGTGGTGTACTATTCTATCAAGAGAATATATAGATAACATTATGTATGATTGTTTTTAGCTTTTGGTTTGCTCTTAAAGGGAGATAAATTCTGGTGGTTGTTTATGGATGATAGTAGTGATATTAAATTTAAAAAAGTAATAATGACATTGTTTTCATTTGTTTCAATTTAGTGATAATATTATTTCATGATGTGGTAGTTCACAGTATTCATGTCACATGGAGTTTCTTGAATGAGGATTGAAATCAAGCATGAACTTCTCTCTAGAAATCTTTTTTAATAAATGATAAATACTCATGTACTCATATATTGAGAGATTGGTCTCTATATCCCAATCTTGAATCTATGAAGAAGGCGTGAACGATTTAATTTAACATTTTTTTGAAAACATACCCAATGGGGAGAATAATAGAACTAAGGTAATTAAAGCGAAAGATTGGTGTTATTCTTGATATCAACATTCCATGTTCCTAAGGACTCAAAGAAATGTTCACATCTTTGAGGAATCTTGGATGTAGTGATGATAATTAGAGGTGGAAATAAGTTAATTCTAATGTAAACGTTTTTTTTTTGAGTTGTTAAAATTGATTTTGAATGAGTATAAATGTTTCATGATGAATAAGAAGAATCTGAAATATGTATGTCTTCTAATTCTATAGAGATAGTCTGTAATGAATGTTTATGATGAATGAATATAGAGAATAAGTGGAGTAACAAATATATTTGAAAATTGGAGACACCATGGTATTAAAGATACATAAATGTCATTCCATGAAATCAAGAGATCTAATAGTATAATTGTTTTTGGGATTTGACTATAAATACAATCTAGCCACTATGTTTTGAACATAATAATGAATATGAGGTTTATTTCTAGTTCTTTTTTAATGTAATTCTTATATTCATGAAATTGGATTGAGTAAATATCTAAGTGAAATTTGTTTTTTGGAAATAGATCCACATGAATATACTAATGTGGAGAGGCCTAATAGAAAGATTTCGAGTTTCTATTTAAACATATTTTATTCATAGAAACATAAGTGAAATTATATAATTGAATTTTCCGTTGTTAAAGGGGTATCAAAAAAATTATATATATGATTACACATGGTAATATTAAATGACATGAAGTTAGTGTTATGGGAAACACATCAGAGAACACTATTTATAAAAACGGTCTACTTCAATGGTATTTTTTTAATCATTCTTAGAAAAATGTTACTGTATGAAAATGAATTTGGAGAGAATACTAGAGTGAATGAAAAAATGGGGATTAATTCTACCATTTTTATTTTAATTAGGTAGAGTATTATAGTTTTGGATCATACAATTTTCCCCACGATGAAACAATATAAATACATACTTGATTATATGGAAGTGACCACTACATTGATATTCTATTTTGTAAATTATACAAAGTCTTGAGAAGAATAAGAGGGATTATATCGGATTTATGGAATGTGTTTCACTTATCTAAAAATTAATTTATAAAGGAATAGGGAAAGTAATGGAGTCATAATAGACAATGAAGTATATTTATCAAACTTGTTATTATTAGAGAATTCTAGTACAAAGACACCAAACAATGCATATTATCCTCAAATAATCCCTTTATAGTGATCCAATAAATATTCATGGGATCTATTATAATATATGGAATTATAATTTTTGGGATTTGAAACTAACAATGAAAAGTTTGACATGTTCCTACCATCATTGGCACAATATTTTTTGTAACACATTATTAATGTTCAACACCTCGTTCACCCATCCCCCCCCCCATATGGTCTATCTGGATAAAATACTATTACACTATTACCATATTCTATTAGCCTAAATTTTTTTAGAGTGAAAATCTCTCATGTTGTAATCACATTATGACTAGACCATAAGGATCTAATTGACATTATCCATTACCAATCACATCACTATATACCTCGTCTCATCATAAGTGGTGGTATTTACCATTTATATAACCCTCATAGAAACCCCCATCAATATATTATAATACACTACACCAATATATATCCATCATCTATATATTATCCATCATCATTCATTGATTGAAAATCATTACTCAAATCATCAATTCTGTTGAGAAAACCTCCATAATTCATGTTTATAATTCCACCCGTCTCATCCATGTTCCCCAAAATCCAACTAGTTTATCTAAAAATTGTTTGTGCCTTTTTAGACATTATATTGACACAAACCATGTGAACATACATCTCTCCATCCTCAGGGAATGATATATAATTATTTTACAACAAAGTAAAATCTCATCACCATCCAAAGTATCAATGGAATACTAGAATATTCTATATAATAAATTAAAACATCACCCCATACTCAGGAAATTAAGAGAATTTGTCCCTAATAACATATATGAAGTACCATAAAAACAATAAATAATTCCATTACATATGATCAATATATATAGTCTAATATTCTCATAGAAAATATGTTTTACCACTTCAAACACATGCATCCACTTATATTACACTACAACCCTACCCACTTCAATACGATAATCAACCTCCCATAGTATACATATCCAATTTACACACATTTATTATCTCATATACCCAGGACATCCTCATATACGTCACCTGATCCAAAAACTACTCAAAAACCAATTTTTAAAATTTCATAATCATTTTCACCCATCCAATATAGTTTACACACCCAAATAATTGCACCCAAAAGAACATGATTCACACAAGGAATATAATATGCGATATTATATAATATATCTAGAAATAACAAAGTAGTAAATGTATTATTATTCTATTATTATCTAAAAATCCACAGTCACTATGTCACACACCTTTCTTAGAAATTCATTTATTTTATTATTTTCTTGGTAGTGGATCATTGGTTGATGTTTGAGTTGAGTTACCGGTTTGATTTATTTATGTTTTTGAAGTTGTGGGGAGAGTTTTTTAATAAAAATGGAGATTTTGGCCTTGAATGTAGGTTTCTCATGGTTGGTTTATAGTTCAGGGAAATCGTTCACCTTTCCCTAGGAAACCATACTTCTTGAAAATTGGTTCTATGGGAATGAAGCATGGATTGTGAGCGGTTACGAAAACCATGAGGCAATCATGTGATGATGTTATGGAATTTGGTAGTGTAATTTTCAATGGTTGGTGCATGGTTTTTGTAACTATGTGGCTATCCCATGTGGGGTTTGACACTTCAAAAGTAGGGTGTTTATAGATTGTTCCTGGTTTTCCAAACCACGTAGAAAAACAATGTGGGTTGCACAAATCATTAAATGTTTTATATTATACTTTTCCTTTCTCAATTTAGTAACATTAATTTGGGATTTTCCTACCCCATTCAACCTAGGCGCGCCCTAGGGTCCACCAATTTGATCATCCCATTCCCTCTATCCAAAATTGAAGCTCTATGATGATTCATATATATTTTTCTTTTAGATTTTTTATATACCCCCTTCTATACTTCCTTCTCTATTGATTTATTTTTTTCATTATGGGTTTTCTCTCATGGATGAATCCTAAGGGTTAGGTTTGATGATTGGTTTGATTACATTGATGATAGGGTTTTTAGGACATCTCTTGGGTAATATTCATCCTTCTCCCAATGTATCGCATCATTTTACCCCATTGAGGTAGTTCATTCCATCCATTTCCATTCTTTTATATTTCATTTGATACTTTATTTTTTCTAAATGTTTATAATTGTGTTTTTCATCCTGGTGATGCAGATGAATAGATTTTTTTTCATTTATATGATTTAAAGTGGGTTTGAAATTTTTTATAAATTTTTTTATTAACATGATTTTGTATATATGCATGTAAGGTGTTCGAAAAAAGGACAATTTATTTATAAAATAAAAATTACGTGCTTTTGGTGGTGTTTACATTGCGTTATTTTGTAGTTTTTTTGGTGGATCAAGGGTTCGACGTTTTATGTCGAAATCAGTTGCATTATAGTGGGGAAATTGTGTGTGGGTTGTTGTATTGGTTAAAAAACAAGTGCTATTTATTTAAAAATATGTTTTAAATGTGATTTAAAATGCACATGTGCTGAATGTTCGTCTTCCAAAAATTATATTTTTTGGGATATAGATAATAATATTTGTTTTGTTTTATATATATGTATCACTAATTGGGTATGTTGTGTGAATAAATTTTGAAAATGTATTTTTTGCGCATGTGGATATGAATGTGGTTTTTCCAATGGAAATAGGTGGGGTTTTTTTAATTATTTTATTATTTTATTTCCAAATGGATTTTATGAGTTTTGAAAGTGGTGTTAAATGTGTTTCAAAATGGACTTGATTCATAGATGGAATTAAAATGTTTTTTCAAATGTTTTTTACAAATATTTTTCCAATTCGAATTTTGTTACATGACCACTACTACAAACACGGCATTTATCAGCACTCAAAATGGCCTTTATCAGCACTAGAAAAGCGCTGATAAAGCTAGCGTAGATAAAGGGGGGGTCCCCATTATCAGTGCTCCGAAAAGTGTTGATATAGGACCCCTTTATCAGCGCTAAAAAAAGCACTGATAAAAGGGGTCTTTTATCAGCGCTAAAAAAAGTGCTGATAAAAGTACCCCTTTATCAACGCTTTTATTTAGCGCTGATAAAGTGGTCCTATATCAGCGTTTCCTTTATCAATGCTCTCGTTTTAGCGCTGATAAAGGACCCTTTTATCAGCGCTTTTAAAAAAGCGTTGATAAAAGTTAAAAAAAATTTACAAAAATTTACAAAAATTTAAAAAAATTTAAAAAATACTGCCATTCGGGGGGGGCTTTTATAGTGCTTCAACCCCCCTTTTACAGCGCTTTTCGGCCCCTATACAATACCCCACGCACCCCACGCACCCCCTTCACCCTTTAATAGTGCTTGCTCCAATATTCCCCATGCGCGCGCACCCCTGCCTCCACCAGCATTTGAACTCGAGACCTCCCCCCTGCGCGCCTAAGCCCTTACCACTACTCTATTTTGATTTTCTTTCCAATTCATGATATCTATATATATATATATTTATATATTTAGTTATATTTATTCGTATAGTAATTTATATTTATATTAATATGTATATATATAGTTATATTATAATATATATAGTAATATTAATATATATATATATAGTGGTATTAATATATATCTATATCTATATATATATATATATATATATTTAGTTATATTTATTCGTATAGTAATATATATTTATATTAATATATAGTTATATTAACATATATATAGTTATATTAACATATATATAGTTATATTAACATATATATAGTTATATTAACATATATATAGTTATATAAATATATATTTATATAGTTATGTTAATATATATATAGTGATATTAATATATATATTTATGGTGATATTAATATATATATTTATAGTAATACTAATATATATATATATATATGTAGTTATATTAATATATATATATAGTTATTAGATTAATATATATATAGTTAGATTAATATATAGGTATAAAAATTTTCATATATTGGTATTTTAAATAAAATGGATATTAGTTATTATTTAGATAAAGCTAATATATTTTATATGTTAATATGTTTAATTATTTATTGAAAAAATTTAATTTTTAGGTGCGAATATATAAAAAATATGTACATATAGTTATATATTTGATTATAAATAGCAGTTCATTATAACAAAGGATGAAATTTCAAAGACATAATATCAATATGAATGTAATACCTTGGAATAAATTTAGTCCCCACCAAGAAAAGCCAACAATACCCCCTTAAACGAGTTTGAAAATCCACAAAATGTTAAAAAATCTGGGTACCCCGACAAAAAACTCAGTTTTGGAGGCCTTATGGACCTCTTTTGGCCTCGCAAAACGGTTGACTAGGGTACCCCCGAGTCACAGCGACGTAGAGCTCTTCACATGCTTCGATTTGATATGTGGTAGAGCTCAAACAGATACCCGGATCAAAAGTTATGACCGTTTGAATTTTGAGTTGCGTTTTCAACATATTTTGGATCTTTTTTAAATTTTTTTAGTTTTTTTAGTCCTCAAATTGTTATTAAATGACTATTACTCCATAATGATTATCAAAATATTAATTAAAAATATTTTTTTTAATTTTTTAAGAAGTCATTTTCACTAAATATCTTAAATATTAAGTATAATAAGTGTAAATGTACATTTATACTTATCTAAAATATATTTAAAAATTATATATTATATTTATATAACAATATAACTATATTTATATATTAATATATTTTTAATTTTTTTGAAGTCGACCCTTTATCAACGCTAAAAAAGCGCTGATAAAGGCCCCCCATTATCAGCGCTACTAAGCAAGCGCTGATAAAGGGGGGCGCTGTGAAAAACTGTTTTTGTGGTAGTGGACATAGTATTCATGTGGTGTGTGGATCTCTGGTCAATTAGGAAATATGGTTCATAGATGGGTTTTAACTAGTATAAGGTAGTGTTTGTAAATCTTATTTATGATTTATGTTTTTATCTTGGTTTTGAAGATTTTGTTCGAATCAGAATTGGTTTTGTATATGTGTTACCTGATTTAAACATGATATATTTTTTGGTTTTTTAAAACATGCATTATGTGATTATTTTTAATTTATTTAACTATGGTGAATTTTGTTTTAATGTAATGTTATTTCCATGCCTGATTATAATTTCATGTTTCATTTATAAATTCAATTTTGGAAATTGCTTGATGTATGGTCTTGGTGGGAATCTTTGAATATTTTTGAAAATTGGTTGAAACCAAGGGTTTTGTGAAGGCATATTTTCTATTTCTAATATGCTGTGGAAATGGTTTTTGTTGTTTAACATAGTTGTTTCCATGTGGGAATAATGTTCTTGTGAAATAAATGGATTTCGTCTATCTTTGTGATGATTGAATTATCATGGGAACCACTAGTCCATGGGTGGGATCCCCTCTAGTGGATCATTCACGAGAACAGTAATGATACTGAGTACAAAAAACTTAAAATGCATTCCACTCTAGTTTCATGTGCATGATAAATTAGTGGGTTATAATTTTTATTCGATGCTTTTTCAAGTTCTATTATTATTATCAATATATTATTTAGTTTCTTCTAGAGGATCAAGTGACGGTTTATTGTCTAATCTAATTAGATGGGTTGTTACCCTCTTGAAATGACGGGGCTAGTTGAAGAATTCCACTTGATTAGCATGTTTAGTGTGGCCAGCTGGTTATCAACTATGTATATACACCATATACAGATAGATGAGTTTGAACCGAGTGTGTCTAGGGATTTATTCTATTGTAATTCATGAAATTCTCATGAGTTACTGTTTAATTATTTTGTTTACTTGTATTTCTTTCTAGATATCAACACTTCTAGTTGTTCCTTCTTGTTTGGTTTCCTTTAGTTTATTCTCATCCCTTTTTAGTTATATGGTTTGAATTTTTTTTTGGGTTTTTGGTTTTGAGAGTGTTTATTGAAATTTAAACCATTTTGAAAATAAATACAGTGTGTATTTATTTAAAAAGAAAATTCATGGAAGTATTTATTAACAAGATTGAAATATTTTATAAATATGTTTTTGAATATATTTTAAACTAGTCCTTTTTGACTATTTAAGGAATGGAAATGCAAGGGATCTTTTGGGATTACCTACAGAGCTATTTAAGATATAAAACCACTTGTATCATTTGGTGTTAGTAGACTCGTGATATTTTATTGGTTCATGTTTTAGGTTCTGGTTCCTAGTTTGAGTCTCCTTTTGAGCAAGTTGGTCTTGTGGTTTTTGGGGACCAAGAGGTAATGTGGATATCGTGTTAACATGGTTCAGTCACAGTTTTGTTTTCATATTTTTTTGTTTAGTTGTTTTTTATCTATTTAATTTTTTAATTTATCGGTATTCAGTTATTATAGGGTTATTACATAGGAATCTATTTGATTTATTTTTCCTAGTCTTATTTGGGATAAATTATTCCTATTGGATTAAATTTATTCCTGGAACTATTTTGTAGACTGTGGGAATGACATTTCCCATTGGTCCATGTCTCGAAATAGGTTAGGTGTCAGGTCGAATGAATTCCCTGCCAGGTTCACGAAAAAATTGAATCAATGTAGGCCATTATTATTTGGGGTGTTATGTAGATCAAATATTAGTACATTACAGAATCATGGGGTAGGTATGAGAATGAAGTCAAAAAACCCATGGTACTTCTAATCCTATAGTTTCCTAGGTTAGTAAATTATTTGATTCATTTGTTTTGGATTTTGGATGTGTGGGTGAGGAATGAAAATAGGTCCGAACATGAGTCATGTTGTGATCTCACATGGAGTAGTTACCCAAGTGTAGTACAAGTGATCATTTCATGTAACTCTTATATGTTGATGCTTACATGTGGAATGGATCAATAATAATGTCAACATTTTATCCATGACCACTAATTATATATTATTGTAGTTTGATGTTAGTTGTGTTTTTTTTGTTTTAGATGGTGGTAGTGGTATTTTAGAATGAAATCAGTTTTAAAATTTGAAATTGTTTTTTTCATGTAGTCTCGGATTAGAAAAAATGGGTTTTAAGAGATAATTGAATTTAGAATTTTGAAATTTTTTGGAGAATGTGGAGGAAATTTAATTGAGAGTTTGGATTATTGTTGGTTTAGTAGAAATATTCTATGTGTGACCCTTATTAATACTTATTAACATTAATTTATGAGTTTTTGTCTATGGAATGTGCTTGATTTCATGTATTAATGGATTTTCTTATCCAAAGTGGGATGAACAAATACGTGACCCTTTGTATTACCTATGATTTTGTTTTTTTCTTGATATATTCACATCAATTCTCTATTAGGCTAGTGATGATTTTTATTTTTTTTCATTATTTTGTTCAAAATATTATACCCAGATAGATCCCCAAAATTTCAAGTGGGTCATGTAATTTTTCTGGTTCATCTATGTGGCTTTGTGTATTTCATTGTGATCATGGTCTATTATATGTAGTTCAATGTCTGGATGGAGATTAGTGTGTCATTAAATAATTGGGAACACCTGAAGTAGTGAGAGTGTGTACTGTTTCGGTTTTGTGTGAGGGTCTATCTTTGTATCAGTGGAAGGTGATCTACACTTCATCGATACAAGTTGGGATGACATGGGATGTGTTGAAGACCACTTTCATCCAATGTTTTGTGCCTGGGGAGTTGATGATAATGAAAGTGTAAGAGATCATGAGTATTCAACAAGGATTGCATATAGCGAAGTCCCATGTTGGCCACTTCTAGGAGTTGGTTTCCATTTCCCCAGAGGTAGTACGGTAGTTTCTGATGAAAGATCCACTTTTCGTGTAACATCCCCGGTAAATAAAGAATATAAAATTTTTATATTTACTAAAATTTATAAATTAATTATTAATTTTACTTTAAAGGGTATGCTAGGTTTGATGGCGTACCTGATACACATCAACAGGTTTCATTGAAATCATACATTGCACGCAACATTGGGTCATACTGAAAAATAATAATATAATATTTTTATTTTAAATAGAAGCTAATGCCTAGCAGTTCTATTTGTGGGAATGAAAACAAATAACTACTATATGATTATACATGTTTGTTAAATGTTTTTACATTTATCCAATAAATGTTAGAGGCTTAAAATGTGAATAAATCTAATTTTAAGTATAATTTAGTTTAAAAGGTTTATTTACCACCTTTTGATGGAAAACCCACTTTAAATAATGTTTTTCAAACTTTTATATGTACTATTTTACAAAATAAATTTCTTATTTAGAATCAAGACATCAAAATTATATATGGGTAATATTTTAATATTTTTTTGATACAATTTATTTTTTGACAAATTGTGAAAAATACTGTATTTTAATTCAAATAATATTTTTAATATAATTTATTTATATGGTTAGATTATATTTTTAATTGTTTTTAATGAGTAATTTGATCATATATTTTTTCATTTAATCCAATGGTGGTTATTGAAATTAAATTCACTTTGAAATTGGAAATAAATAAGTGTCAATCTTTTGATTGACATTGATTCTTAAAAATAGACTATTTATTTTGATAATGAGAATTAATATTAAATTAATTAGTTCAATTTCTATATTTATAATTTATCAAAATAAACATCATTTTTGAATTTGGAATCCCAAATGCAGCTTAGGCTGAATTTTTGGTATTTTTCTGGAAAACATCAATTTTTGATGATTAGTGGAATGACTAAGTAATAGTTAAAAAAACTAACTTTATCATTTAAATGAAATTTTAAAACTTCTGTGAATTTAATTTATAAAATCATACATACATGGTTGTTATTAGTGAGTAAAATGTGGTTCAATAAGACACATTTTTTAGTGAATAATAACTTTTGACTTATAGTTGCCGCGGTTAAAGATAAATAGGGTAATTCAAGGTAAACAAATATTATAATAATACAAAATTATCTTAACACATGTCCTATACTTATATGATGAGTCATGGCCGACCATGGGTATCCTTCAGTCTATTTTTTCACCCCATGGAGCCACATTAATGTGATAATTACACTTTAGATTAATTAATTTAAAGTAAATACAAAAATTATATAAACAAACATCTTTTAGTAAATTAATGTTTTCATAAGGTTATATAATTTATCTTTTCAACTATAAATATTATTTGGAAATATAAAAGATTTCCAATATAATGTAATTTTTTTAATAATTTTTAGACATCAAATAAATTAAATTATTAATGACACAATAATGATGCAGTGTTTACATCATTAATAAATCATTTAAATAAATATGATTATAAATTATTATAATAACATAAAAAACATGTCCAATTTTTATTGGATTAATTTATTTCTATTATGATTCATCTTATCTTCGACCTTAACGAGTTATGGACCATTATAAACAGAAAATCAATATATAATAAAATAATATTTTCACACTTTCCTAAAGAACCCCTCATCCCCTTTTCAAAATCCCTCACCTCTAACCCATTACCCACACCTCTGAAGCCCCTTGGATCATCCAAAACCAGCCCAAATAACCTCTAAAGATACCTCCCTTCCATATATAAGCCTTACATTAGGCATAAGTCACTTCTATATTCTTTTTGGATCAAACCAAAGGGTGTTACCCAAATTAAAGGTAACAATTTCTCTTAAATTATTTTCTTTTATTTTACTTCTCCAACCCCATAAACACTTTTTATACATTAATTTTATAAAAAAACAGTATCCTCAATATAATAAGTGGTTTTTTATATGTATTCGAATTACACTTATAGTCACATCCATCTAAAGGGTAAAGAACATAAGGTTTTTAATGATGGCGAACTACAGCCTCACGAAACGATGATTTTTCAAATATCTCCCACCACATATAATGATGGCCATTATCATGGAAATTTATTTATATATAGTATATATTATATTTATATTGTTTCTATTCTCCTTTATTTTTCATTTTTATAATAACTTTATGTTTTCTATAGTGGGTAATACGATAATCTCATTTGAGGAAGTGATGACTATTACCCCCTCAAAGGGATATGACTCGTTCATGCCTTATGTGGAACGTATAAATGGTAGAGATAATGAAATTATATATGATATTCTAATGTTATTATAATATACTTTTGTATCATTAATATTCCATTCCATTACAATTCGAAATAGAAATGGACGTAGCGTTCATGCGTACGTACGGCTCACTGTCTCTATGAACAGTGCATTTCATTTCTTATCTCAAAATGTTATATACTATTATAAATACATATATATAATGGATATATATGATATATATGATATCTAAATATTGAATATAATTTTGTATATAATGAAAATTTGACCACATGAACAACTTGTAATTATAAGAAGTCCATTTTTGACTCATGTACAAAATATCGAAAAAACAATTGTTATTAAATTAGATGATTATATAATGCTTATAACATTGTTATAATTGATATAAAAGAAATTATAAACCTAGATATGGTTTTTAATCAAGTAGAAATGAGCTGTAGTTTTTTATAAAGGAGATTAAAGAAGGAACGGGTCACGTCGGACATGAGGTTAGGGGTTTCTTATCTCACTTTTAAATCTGTGAGATTTCCATTGTTCAACACTTATTTATTTCATGTGGTTTATTGTGTACTACCATTTGATATATATATATTATAATTATTTTCTATATATTTTTGGTATTTTTTGATTCATTTTGTTGTTATTATCTTTCTTTCATACGACTCGATTGATTAAAATGCGGTAAGGGATTTCTTATCTCACTTTTATTCTCGTGAGATTCATGATATATTTTTCACTATTTACATTGTGTGGTGTATGTAATACTTGTGATTTGTACTATTTGGGTAATATACATTCATTTATGGTTAATTACAACTTCATTAAATGATATTTCTTTCATATGGTAAATGTTCCATAAGATACAAAATCGTTAAGGGAACCTTTCACCCTCCACTTTTTTAAAGACGTCATTTTATTATGTCATTTAATTTACATCATATAATGTTGGGATATGTTCTTTTTTATCATCAATGATGTAAATTTTATGTCCAAGCGATTACATACCCTTTTCATTATCAGCAAATTATTTTTCTTAATTTTAATGTGACGTCGTTAGGTAGTCGATTTTCTATAAGGGAACTTCTTAACCCAATTTAAATTCTTTGGGTTAAACACATACTTCGTGATTATGTCATGTTATAAAAATGGGTGAATGGCCTATTATTTTTTCACAATTAATATCCACTTATATTGACTGTATTCTTATTTTTTCTACATAATTATGTAAATGATTTATCCTTAATCTAAAGATATCATCATTATAATGGATTTTGTCTCAATTTACATTCCCCTGAGACTTAATTGTTGTTATGCACCAATTAACTTTTATATGGTTTTTATAATTCCCTTTGAAATATTATATCAGGAATATTCTTATTCTCATGATATTATATGATTCGTTTTATTCTATTTTTTAATTATGTTTATGTAGAGACCTGATGCCTGACGTACATTGACATTACATTACATTTGCGGAATACTTAGTACAAAACAAAAACAGACACACAAGGACCGTAATAGATTAGTGTCTTTGGAAACTCGGAATATAATCTTCTAATCGTGGTGAAAGATCTTCAAAATCTCCCATAAAGATCATACTTTTTTTACCTAAAACCTTTATTTATATCCTGGGGAAAAGAAAACATAAAATGGTGAGCTCAAATGCTCAGTAAGGGTAAACAAAATAAATATCAATCACATCATATACATAAGCACATAACTTTTGGAAATCTTAACCTGCAAAAGAGATCATAATTTCATAACATGTGGTAAATCAGGGCAGTGAAATGTAAACACAATAATCATAACATAAAACATGAAACTTTGTGGCATTCACACATAATCATAGAGAATCATTTCTTGTTAGTCAAGACTCATTTCCAAGAATATCTTAGTGGACAAAGTCCCTTTCTGAACCGAGTCACCCTCGTTTCAGTCCTGTTTCACTGAACCGGTATAACCTACCGTTCCAGCCATGTCTATCTCATGAGATATAAAATCATTACCCAATGCATTGGAGGGAGATATAGGTCCCACCCATCTCATAATGATACCATTCTTATGTGAGACACAAAATCATAAATCATACATCATTGCATAACCCATGTAATAGAATGGGATTCTTAAACTTCATGACATCATAAAACAATTCATATAAGATAAAGGAATTCATAAAAATAATTCCATAACAACATAATCAAATCAATGTAATAATAGGGATAAAAACAGAACCCTTTATAATCTTAGATGGAAAATAATTTCGATAAAACACTTGAACTCCATTCTTGAGGAAAATATCCTTTCTTCTTCAAAAACATTTTTCCTTTCTTAAAATGTCATAAACATTTAAACTAAAAGAAGTTTATTAAAAATAAACTTGAAAACTTGTAAAGTAATATTTCTTAGAAATAATGTTTTATAAATCCATTCATGCCATATAAGTTAAAAAAACATTCTTCTCGTACATTTGTCAGAAAATCCAAAAAGTACCTCGTATGAAAAATGACAAAAGATTCCTTTCATATATTTTTATAAAAACATACCGAAGGGTAAAATTGGATTTAAAAAATTATAGGTTGATGGAAATAATATTACATATCGAGGAAACATGGATGTGGATGATAAAATACACACCAGTAAATGCCTAAGTATGAAAAATCTCGGATAAAAATAAGATTGTAATATTTCCCTTACCTTAGGTCCGATTTGCTTCATAAGTGTCCAAACCTCCTGTATAATTATTTAAATAATGTCATTGACTTATTCTGGAATCATATTAATTGTTATGATATCATATATGGTTCACTTATGACTTTATTTTACCCGTTCTTTTGTAAATTCCCTGTTAAAGAGCGTTTTGGGTAAAATCGTTTCATTTGTCGTTCGTGTTTTAACTTGTAATTATTTATATGATTACATAGATCATTGTTACTTAATTATAGAATATAAAACATGATTTATATATAATATATATTCATAATATACATATATATAATGGATCGATAAATGGAAAGAAATACACCGTTCATGGAGACGGTAGGCCGTACGTACGCATGAACGCTGTATTCTTTTCGTTATTGAATTGAGTGGAATTAAGTAGATGACATAAATATATATACACATAAATCCAGTAGCTGTATAATGTCATATATTTCATTATTATTGCTTATATATACTTTATAATCATTCTTAAATGGTTAACATGGAGAATGAATCTCATCGCGTCGTGGAGACGGTAGTCTGTACGTACGCACGAGCGATGATATCGTTCTCATGATCGTGGGACTGTATTGGAGTGTATGTATACTATTTCATAATCAATATCACTTATATAGTTATTATTTACACCATTATACCCATCCAAGTAAGGTGGTGGTAGAAAATAGATTTCACCACGGCTTGGAGACGGTATTCCGTACGTACGCACGCGCGGTGATTTCGTTTTCCGTAGGATGGATAGATGGTGAAATAGGATTGTTTCAAACATATAATAACATATAAGTATATTTGTGATACTGATGTTATTACTTCATAATGAAACAACCTAAGAAGAAGATATGGAAGAAGAAATAAAGGTGAAAGAATCGGTAATGGAAATTACCTCTTCTTTGAAGCGCCTCTTTGAAACCTCCTCTTAGGTCACTAAGATTGGTCATTAAAGAATACCAGAACCTCTAGTATGTTTCTAGGGAAGTGGAGAAGATAATTTGGCAGGTTGTGGCCAAGCTTGAAGGCTACAATTGGTGTGCGGAGGAGAGGGAGGAGGTGCCCTTTTATAAGGGAGGAGAGGGGCACCTTTGGAATTCTTAAAAATATTAATTTATAATAAATCTAACCCCACATAAAAACCACAAAAAATGACTCATATTCAAAGATTAGATGATATATGGTTGTTATCTCATCAACCAATCAAATTTAGACATGTTTGGAACTTATTTTAAACCTTATAATTTTGATTTATGTTTATTTAATCTATTTAAGTTTATTTGTGGTAATAAAATTCTAAATTTTAAATTATAACAAATAATTATTATTTGTTGTGATTTTTCCATAAGTGTTTAATTTATAACATTATAGACCATATAAATTTATAATTTATAATTTTTAAATATTTTTGTGATTTTTAAACAATTTTATAATATGTTATTTTTATAAAATAACAATAGTGTCAATTTTGACACTCTTCATTTATTTGAAGTTAAATAAAATATATACAGAAGATATTTTCGAACTAAAAGCTTTAATATATTAATAAAAGGTCATATGTATCTATAAAAGTAGTGGATCTCGTTAAATAGTTCATATAATATTCATTTTATTATTTTTAAAACCATTTATTTGGTTTATCTCTTAATAAAATAATTACTACCTCATTTTTGTATAATTATTTAATATACTTATATGTTGAATAAAAATTTATAATAAAATCCTATCATGAAGATAAATATATTACCTTTCACAATAATACTTTTAATCGAATTTATCATCTTAAAATCACAATATTTAAATTGTTATATTTATTAAATTACGAAGTTGACAACTTTGGCATCAATTAAAATAAAATAATATAAGTGTCATAATGGCTTGTATAAGACTCAAAATGGTCAAATATTAGACCATTGGATGATTATAGTTTACATTTACATGACCAATAAGTTTTGGTCAGGGTTTTGTGCCTTTTATGGTCACTATTAGTTTAATAAAAACTACATTCTTGATTTTTCACTAGATAAATAATTTCTGCATCACTATTGTGTCACAATTAATGATAATTATTTAATCCCAAAAAATTCTAGATAAATTCTCATGATGTAGATAATTTTGTTAGATTTCTGTAGAGTATTCATTTTCGACGTTTTATGATGTTTATCACTAAGTTAGAATTATTATACTTCTAAGATTTAAGAGAGTGACATGTTGTCACTTTCTTTGGTTTTAATAATAATTAAATTATTTTCATGGTCAAATGTCCATAAAATGAATCTAATACTACCCTTAGTTGATATGGGGTTACTTTTAGTCATCAAATAGAATTTTGGCATGTATTAGGGTAATTTTATATTATTATATTTACCCTTAATTACACGATTTACCTTTAACTATGGTAAATAAAATTTACCGTAGTTACTATTCATAATTCCCAAAAATAAAAAGTAGCCTATTAACATAATTTGGACCCACTGATTCCAAATATGGAATCCATTTTTTGAAATTCAATACAAAGAAGTTGAATAAATTAAATTATAATTAATCTCGTTGTTGAATAAAAACGGGTTTTTGTTTAAAACATTGCAAAAGATTGAATTGATTTAACCTACGAATTCAAGGTAAAATCAATGCTAATGACATAAATTATATTAAATGGTAAATATATATTCTATTTATAATTTAAAACCATTCAATATTATAATTTAACCACATAAGATATTACGATGAAAAAAGTTGTTTTTAATTAAAATATAGCATGTTTTTACTATTCATTAAAATGTGAAAGTTACTAGAATAATATGAAAAATTTAACCAAAGTAAATTTTTATTTCATGATTCCAAAGAAGAATTTTATTTTGTCAAATTGAACTTATAAACACGAAAAAAACTATATTTAAAGTGGGTGCGCCTTCAAAAGGCGGCAAAACTACATTTTTTGAAAAATACTTATTTTACCCGAAAAAATTATTTTGTTCTTATACCATGTTCTAGAAAATGTGTAAGATGAATAATAATGTTATAAAATACAAAATTTAGTTAATACTATTCATAACAGCTAGTTCATGACAATATTATAATAATATATCATTGTTTATTAAAACCCTGTATTGCATACAACACACGCTGTCGAGGAAGGTCGTGATTGCGTGTAATATAAGCCAAGTTAGGGTTTCGTATTGTGAAAGAATCTTTCATTGTTTCTTATAACAGAATCCAACCATATATCATTTATACATTGAATATATATATATATATATACTCAATGTTGCGTATAATAACTATTATCAAAATTGTGTGTAACACGATCCAAGAATAGTGTAGCGTATACTGCAAGCTAATATGGTGTTGCGTATAGCGCAAGATAATCTTGGTGTAGAATAAAACACAAGACATTAATGAAATTAAAATAATATTTTTCATAAAATCTCGTGGTGTTACATTCTACCCCCCTTAAAATGAATTTCGCCCTCGAAATTCGTCGGGGTTATAAATGGTTTACTATTTGAAAGTTTCTTTAATAGAAACCCACATCGTAAAAAGGAATACCAAAAACAATATTTAAAAACAAAAGTATGAAACGTAACGGTTACCCAAATAAACTAATCACTGTGTTTCCACATAGGTGAAAATATGGATATGGAAGAAAAATCTAACCATCATGTTCTGATGGAGAGTGGTAGAGAACCTGGCTATGAAAAAGACAACAATCGCAAAGCCATAAATTTGTGATGTTCTAGGGTACCATCTGATTCATCCGATATAAGATCACTAGGACAACATTTTTGGTTTTTAATATCATTTCCCTAAAGGTGAAAAATTTGAATTAGAAGAAATACTTACATGATTTTGGTACAATCTCATTGTTGTTCATGAATTGAACAATTTCCACATCATCCCTTAAAGAAATGAAGTTGAATTTGTTATTCGTGATGTGTTAGCAGATCATGTGATAGAATGATGGGTCATTCCATCTCTTTCAAACAAAAGGATAGGAAAAGTTATAAGTCCATCTTATGGTTAGATTAATCGTATATGGTTCCAAAAATGAACTTATACTTCATATATCATACCGCTTAATAAAATAAAACTAGTTTATACTAACTAGGGACATCCTCTAGACCAGTGGTAGGCGATAAAGGCCAGTCGCACTTCGGTTGTGGGTTCGATTCCCACAGCCTTGTCCGACGCGATGGGATGTCGCCCTTCCTGCAGGTTGTCCTTTTTGAAAGCTATATTACTATAACATCCCATCAATAATATCGAAAAACGTTTTATCCTAACTTTTGTCCAACATAATCCATTCTAATCTTTAGGCTTATCTAAAATACTTCAGTCAAAGCTCATAGTATAAAGAAAATGATTACTTTAAATGTCATAGAACAATCACGTGAATGCCATCATTTATCCCCCATATAACATAAGATATATCTTGTTGGTCAAATTACAAACATGTGAATACCTTAATCATGTATTCTCTTGAAGAATGAATACCCATTGAACCATAGTGAAAACATGAATGCTGTCAAAAGTTAACTCTTTCCACATACCAAAATCCAAAAATTCTATATACTCAAACCATGATATAACCTTCTCCTTATATCAGTCATGAGATCATGAATACTATCAAACATTTAATTTTCTCCTTATCCCTTCATTATGTGCATATCATCTACATTCCAAAAATATCTGAATAACCTTTCATGGATACTGGTAACATTAATCATACACTTTCAAAACTCAAGGAAAGACAACAGTGTAACAATCCATAGATGTCACTTTATTCCATAGTATCATGAGATTACTTATACAACATTACACATGATAAACATGTAATCATTTTGCTACATTCTTAAACCATTGACCGAGCTTCAACAATTCTTTCATCTCACATATCATTTGTAGTCTCTTCATCATCATCCACATAAATACTACCCATACGACCATACTGATTCTCTTCATGAGACTTTCCCTTAGGGCATTGGTTTGCATAATTCCCGTACATTCCACATTTAAAACATTTAACCATTGCTGATGTGATAGCAATACCATTATCCTCATCCCTGGTGTTAACTGAACTTTTTCCTTTGCAGTTACTGGATTTGTGTCCTTCTTTTTCACACCCAAATCATCTTCCAGTTCCTTTGAAACATTCTCCTTGATGCCTCTTCCCACATGATTTACATAGGGGAAATTGAAGTTTCTTTCCTCTATGATCATCATGAAACTCCATCATTCTCTTATTAGCTGAGTCAGGAAACTTACCAAATTTTACTTTATTGATCATATTATGAGATTGCTGATTCGGCATAATAATGATGTTTGGACTTCCAAATCCCATTTCATTTGGTTGCTCATGAAGAATATCATTCCATTGTCCATCATATCCTCTATTATCGTGAATCATCTTGTTTCCAGCCATTTTCTAAAACCCAAAAAGAATAGTGTGAGAGGAAAAAATCATAATAAAGGGGGAGTAACTTAAATATCTAACATCTTTGGTTTAATCTAATATCGTTACCATAGTTCTAGGACTATATCCTATACGTATACTTATCCTTAGGGACATCCCTAGACATACCTTAGAAATGTCTCTAGGGATCTCACTAATGTTTTCGCATCCTAGATTCCAAAGGTTGACTAAACCTTTCCTCTGATACCAACTGTAGAGACCCGAAGCCTGATGTACATTGACATTACATTACATTTGCGGAATACTTAGTACCTAACAAAAACAGACACACAAGGACCGTAATAGTTTAGTGTCTTTGGAAACTCGGAATATAATCTTCTAATCATGGTGAAAGATCTTCAAAATCTCCCATAAAGGTCATCCTTTTTTTACCTAAAACATTTCTTTATATCTTGGGGGAAAAACATAAAAGGGTGATCTCAAATGCTAAGTAAGGGTAAACAAAAGAAATATCAATCTCATCATATACAGAAGAACATAACTTTTGGAAATCTTAACCTGCAAAAGAGATAATGATTTCATATCATGGGGTAAATCATGGCAGTGAAATGTAATCACAATAATCATAACTTAAAACATGAAACTTTGTGGCATTCACACATAATCATAGAGAATCATTTCTTGTTAGTCAAGACTCATTGCCAAGACTATCTTAGTGGACAAAGTCCCTTTCTAAACCGAGTTACCCTCATTTCAGTCCTGTTTCACTGAACCGGTATAACCTACCGTTCCAGCCATGTCTATATCATGAGATATAAAATCTCTACCCAATGCATTGGATGGAGATATAGGTCCCACCCATCTCATAATTATACCATTCTTATGTGAGCCACAAAATCATAAATCATACATCATTGCATAACCCATGTAATAAAATGGGATTCTTAAACATCATGACATAAAAAATCATTCATATAAGATAAAGGAATTCATAAAAATAATTCCATCACAACATAATCAAATCAATATAATAATAGGGATAAAAACAGAACCCTTTATTATCTTAGATGGAAAATAATTTTGATAAAACACTTGAACTCCATTCTTGAGGAAAATATCCTTTCTTCTTCAAAAACATTTTTCCTTTCTTAACATTTCATACAACATTAAACTAAAAGAAGTTGATTAAAACTAAACTTGAAAACTTTTAAAGGAAGCTTTCTTAGAAATAATGTTTTAAAAATCCATTCATTCCATATAAGTTAAAAAAACATTCTTCTCGTACTTTTGTCAGAAAAGTCAAAAAGTACCTCGTATGAAAAACGACAAAAGATTCCTTTCATATCTTTTAATAAAAACATAACGAAGGGTAAAATTGGATTTAAACAATTTTATGTGGATGGAAATAATATTACATATCGAGGAAACATGGATGTGGATGATAAATTACACCCCAATAAATGCCAAAGTATGAACAATCTCAGATAAAAATGAGATTGTGATATTTCCCTTACCTTAGGTTCGATTTGATTCGTAAGTGTACGAACCTCCTGTATAATGATTTAAATAATGTCATTGACTTATTCCAGAGTCATACTAATTGTTATGATATCATATATGGTTCACTTATGACTTTATTTTACCTGTTGTTTTGTAAATTAAATGTTAAAGAGCGTTTTGGGTAAAATCATTTCATTTGTCATTCATGTTTTAACTTGTAATTATTAATATGATTACATAGATCATTATTAATTAATTATAGAATATAAAACATTATTTATATATAATATATATTCATAATATACTTATATATAATGGATCGATAAATGGAAAGAAATACACCGTTCATGGAGACTGTAGGCCGTACGTACGCGTGAATGCTGTTTTCTTTTCGTTATTGAATTGAGTGGAATTAAGTAGATGACATACATATATATACACATAAATCCAGTATCTTTTTAATGTCATATATTTCATTATTATTGCTTATATATACATTATAATCATTCTTAAATGGTTAACAGGGAGAATGAATCTCATCGCGTCGTGGAGACGGTAGTTCGTACGTACGCACGAGCGATGATATCGTTCTAATGATCTTGGGACTGTATTGGATTGTATGTATACTATTTCAGAATAAATATCACTTATATAGTTATTATTTACACCATTATACCCATCCAAGTAAGGTGGTGGTAGAAAATAGATTTCACCATGGCGTGGAGACGGTATTCCGTACGTACGCACGCGCGGTGATTCTGTTTTCCGTAGGATGGATAGATGGTGAAATAGGATTGTTTCATACTTATAATAACATATCAGTATATGAGTGATAATGATGTTATTACTCCATAATGAAACAACCTAAGAAGAAGAAGTGGAAGAAGAAATAAAGGTGAAAGAATCAGTAACGGAAATTACCTCTTCTTTGAAGCGCCTCTTTGAAACCTCCTCTTAGGGTACTAAGATTAGACTTTAAAGAAGACCAGAACCTCTAGGATGTTTCTAGGGAAGTGGAGAAGATAATTTGGCAGGGTTTGGCCGATATTGATGGCTCAAATTGCTGTGAGGAGGATAGGGAGGTGGTTCCCTTTTATAAGGGAGGAGAGAGGCACCTTTGGAATTCTTAAAAATATTAATTTATAATAAATCTAACCCCACTTAAAGACCTCCAAAAATGACTAATATTAGAATATTAGATGAGATAAGGTTTTAATATCATCAAACAATCAAATTTAGACATGTTTGGATCTTATTTTAAACATTATCATTTTGATTTATCCTTATTTAATCTATTTAAGTTTATTTGTGGTAATAAAATTCTAAATTTTAAATTATAACAAATAATTACTTATTTGTTGTGAATTTTCCATAATTGTTTAATTAATAACATTATAGACCATATAAATTTAAATTTATAATTTTTAAATATTTTAGTGATTTTTAAACAATTTTATAATATGTTATTTTTATAAAATAACAACAGTGTCAATTTTGACACTATTCATTTATTTGAATTTAAATAAAATATATATAGAATATATGTTCGAACTAAAAGCATTAATATATTAATAAAAGGTTATATGAATCTATAAAATTAGTTTATCTCATTAAATAGTTCGTATAATATTTATTTTATTATTTTTAAAACCATTTATTTGGTTTATCTTTAATTAAATAATTACTACATAATTTTTGTATAATTATTTAATATACTTATTTGTTGCATAAAAATTTAAAATAAAATTCTATGATTAATATAAATATATCAACGTGCACAATAATACTTTTACTCGAATTTATCATCTTAAAATAACAATATTTAAATTGTTATATTTATTAAATTATGAAGGTGACAACTTTGGCATCATTTAAAATAAAATAATATAAGTGTCATAATTGCTTGTATAAGACTCCAAATGGACACATATTCGACCATTCGATGATTATAGTTTAAATTTACATGACCAATAAGTTTTGGTCAGGGTTTTGTGCCTTTTATGGTCACTATTAGTTTAATAAAAACTATATTCTTGATTTTTCACTAGATAAATAATTTCTGCATCACTATTGTGTCACAATTAATGATAATTATTTAATCCCAAAAAATTCTTGATAAATTATCATGATGTAGATAATTTTGTTAGATTTCTGTAGACTATTCATTTTCGAAGTTTAATGATGTTTATCACTAAGTTAAAATTATTATACTTATAATATTTAAGAGAGTGACATGTTGTCACTTTCTTTGGTTTTAATAATAATTAAATTATTTTCATGGTCAAAAGTCCTTAAAATGAATCTAATCTGACCCTTAGTTGATATGGGTTTACTTTTAGCCATCAAATAGAATTTTTGCATGTGTTAGGGTAATTTTATAATATTATATTTACCCTTAATTACCCGATTTACCTTTAACTATGGTAAATAAAATTTACCGTAGTTACTATTCATAATTCCCAAAAATAAAAAAGTAGCCTATTAACATAATTTGGACCCAATGATTCCAAATATGGAATCCATTTTTTAAAATTAAATACAATGAAGTTGCAGAAATTAAATTAAAATTAATCCTGTTGTCGAATAGAAACGGGTTTTTGTTTAAAACATTGCAAAAGATTGAATTGATTTAACCTACGAATTCAAGGTAAAATCAATGCTAATGACATACATTATATTAAATGGTAAAGATATATTCTATTTATACTTTAAAACCATTAAATATTATAATTTAACCACATTTGATATTACGATGAAAAAAGTTTTTTTTAATTAAAATATAGCGTGTTTTTACTATTCATTAAAATGTGAAAGTTACCAGAATAATATGAAAAATTTATCCAAAGTAAATTTTTATTTCATGATTCCAAAAAAGATTTTTATTTTGTCAAATTGAACTTATAAACATGTCAAAAACTATATTTAATGTGGGTGCACCATCAAAAGGCGGCAAAACTGCATTTTTTGAAAAATACTTATTTTACCCGAAAATTTTATTTTGTTCTTATACCATGTTCTAGAAAATGTGTAAGATGAATAATAATGTTATAAAATTCAAAATTTAGTAAATATTATTCATAAAGTCTAGTTCATGACAATATTATAATAATATATCATTGTTTATTAAAACCCGGTATTGCGTACAACACACGCTATCGAGGAAGGTCGTGATTGCGTGTAATACAAGCCAAGTCAGGGTTGCGTATTGTGAAAGAATCCTTCATTGTTTTGTATAAAATAATCCAACCATATATCATTTATACATTGAATATATATATATATATATATACTCAATGTTGCGTAGAATAACTATTATCAAAATTGTGTGTAACACGATCCAAGAATAGTGTTGCGTATACTGCAAGCTAATACAGTGTTGCGTATAGTGCAAGGTAATCTTGGTGTAGAATACAACACAAGACATTAATTAAATTAAAATATTATTTTTCGTAAAATCTCGGGGTGTTACAGTTTAGTTAAGTGTTTCTCAATTTTTACAGGACTCTTTAGTTAAAACATCGTTTTAAAATCTTTAAATAATTATTCTTATAAATATTTCTCTTTAATGTCCATGTTTTCAAAATGGTTTTTATTATTTATTTATAAGGATATTATTGTTTTAAAGTTTAATTATTTTAAAATCCTCAATTTTTTATGGGACACATTGATTCAGAAATCTTTTTTCTAAATTTTTTAAATGTTATGGAAAATGGTTTGATTAAGCATTGATTAGTCAGTATCTTGAAATGATACATTGTAAATTCAATGTGGAAATGTTATTAGTGAAATGTTCATATTTGAAATAATTTTTGTGTTATGATTTTATAATGGTACTAGGGAATTTTATTGGTTGTTACATGATAAACCAAATGACGGTTGCTGTCGTGATAAACAAGGATGGGTGGTTACATTATAACCTCCAATGCATCAGGAATGGAAGTCAACCATATGACTATTCCATCTGGTGATATGTTTGAAAGTCGAACATATGGTTATTCCATTTAAGTATGTTTATGTCCCATGTTACCTATTTATGTTATGTGTTCTATATATGGGTTTTATGGTAATCATTCGGTTACAAAAGGGTATGAAATGATCCTTTATTCAGTTAACAGTATTTACCATACAGAAAAGTGAAAAGTATTACATATGATGAATTATTCAAGGTTTAATTTTTCTTTTTATAAAATAAGATTTTTCCATCATTGTGTATCCCTTAAAGAGCATCATGTCATCATAATTTTTTGAAATGTTGTAACACCTGGAGCTTCCATTATACGCTTCTCATTCAATAATGCAATAGCTTTCATTGTACGCAACTTCGAGTTCTAAAACACCGCGACTAATCATAGTAGCCGTTATGAATAGTAATAACCACTTTTTAAAATTATATAAATTTTATATTTTAAAATGGACTTCATTTTTGGATTCGGAATATCGAAATTAGCCTATGTTGAATTTTTGGTATTTTTCTGAGAACTTCTAATTTTTTATGAATAGTGAAAAATACTTAAAAACAACTTTTTTAATCAAAATAATTTATAGTGATAAATTATACTATTTAGTGGTTTTAAAGTATAATTAGAATATATTTTTACCATTTTATCCAATGGTAGTCATTATAATTAATTTAACATTGAAATTGGACATAAGCAATTGCCAATCTTTTGATATAAATTGTTTCTTAAAAACATGCTATTTGTTGCGACAGTGGGAATTAATTATAAAATAAATTAATGAAACTTATATTTTTGTAATTTTGTAAAATATACATCATTTTTGAAATCGGAATATCAATTATAGCTTAGGGTGAAATTTTGGCATTGTTCTGAAAAACTTCAATTTTTTATGAATAGTGAAACCACTAAGTGGTGGTTAAATAACTGATTTTTCGTTTAAATGAAATATTACCACCTCTGTGATTTGATTTTCAAAAATCCGACATACATGGTTGTCATTAAAAAGTAAAAGTTGGTCCAATGATATTAAAATAATTTTTGGTGAATAGTAACTTTTACGTTCGTAATCGCGATTAGAGGTAATTAGTGTAGTTTATGGTAAAAATAATGTTTTAATAATATGAGATGAGCTTAACACTTGTCCTACTCCTATTGGATGAGTCATGGCCGACCAAGACAACCCATGGGTCAACTTGGGGACCCCATGGAGCCACATTGGTTGGAAAATGACATTAATATATATTTATTTAATGTTAAAATTAAATTGACACAAACATGAGTTTTTATACTAAAACAGTTTTTAGTGGGGTTACACAAGTCCAAATTTTGACTATAAATATTCATTAGAAAGCTAAAACGATTTCCTAAATCATAGTAGTTTTTTTATAATTTTTAGACATTAAATAAATTAAATTATTTATGACATCATGATGATGCAGTGATGACCTCATTATTTAACGATTTAAATAAAATAAGAAGATAATGAAAAATCCAAGGATTAATCTTGTCCAAATCCTATTGGATGAAGATATTTCGAACCCTTATCACCTTACCCACGAATTGTATAAGTGTGGGAACTTTATAATCCGAAAATCATTGTATAATAATGTAACATTTCAATCTTTCCAAAAGAGCCCCTCCTCTCCTCTTATAAAAGGCCCCCACCTCTACCACCTTATTCACACTTTCAAGCCTTTTGGTTCGGCCAACCTCTTCCCACATACTCTCCCAACTTCTCTACCTTCATCATATAAGCTTTAATTTAGTTAGAAATCCATCCTAAGGAGTCCTGTTGATCAAATCAAAAGGAAGAACCCGAAGAAGAGGTAACGTTTTCATCACCCTCTTTCAAGTTTCTTTCTTCTTCCACTCCCTCTTTGTTTATTATTTCAATTCTAAAATTATAACTCCAGTATCTTCTATATACTGTGATGTTATTATAAATATGGAACAACCATATTCAGTATTCTACCGATCATTTGAATGACATGGAACCATACGTGCGTACGTACAGATTACCGTCTCCACGTTGTGGTGTAATTGTTATTCAATATATTTTTATTTAGATGGGTATAATAATGATATGTAATTCATGTAAATAATAAATATAACATGATAATGATTCTGTATATATTATATACTATCCAATTATATATTATTTTAATATCAAAATAATGATATTGTCGCTCGTGCGTACGTATGGACTACCGTCTCCACGAACGCGATGAGATTCATTCTCCGTCGTATCCATTCAAGTATAATTATCATTTGATGATTTAAATATAATATTTAAGGACATGATATCATTCTGGATATGAATAAGATACAACCTATCCATGAAAAACAAGACTTACGTAACAAAACATATAAAAGAAAACGAGTAAGTTAACACCCGAAACAACGATAAATCTAAGATATTGTTAACAAAGCAATGTTAAAAGATCATATATGATATCATATGAATGTATATGATTCTTGTATAATTTAATAACAATTATTTCACCATTATACAGGAGGTTAACCTACCCCAACCAAGGAAAAGTACAAGGTAAGGGTTTACTTCACAAACTCTTCATTATCCAAGGTTGTTTATACATAATTATCTACTGGGACCTCGTTATCATCCACATCCATGTTTCTTAAAAATGTCTTTCAAAACATTTTTACTATTAAATGGAAAATGTGTCAAAGTCAGTTATACCCTTATACTTTTTTGAAAGGAATCTTACCGTCGTTTTCCATACAATGTACTTTTTGACCTCTTTGACAAATTTAAGGTAGGAATGTTTTTTTTAACTTATACAGCGGGTGCGGCTATTTTCCGCCATTATAACTTCGTCGAAGCTTCCCTAACAATCTTATAAGAATATCTTCAATGTAAATGTACTATTTTATAATTATGGGACTTTTAAATGATTTCAAAAAGGAGAGATATTACTCTCAAATAGCTTTAATTTCATCCATGTCAACATCCTTTGATGGGTTTTAAGTTTAATTGAAATTGATTTATGATACAAAACTTCCATTGAACATTGTGTGAAATATTTGACTGTGGATGTGTTATTTTTATACCATCCAGAGATTATGGAGAAATTGTTGACATTTCGTATGCTTGTTTTAATACGAATATTTATATTATGTTTAAACCTATTCATATGAGGAATGTATTGGTCTTAATATGTGACGGGTGGAGCCCGCTATAGCTCCTCGATGCATCGGTAGGTCTCATGAGACAACTAGATGTGGAATTGGCCGAGGCCCTTTCCCAATTTGATTTATGGTTTTGGCTGAGGCCTTAATCATTATAGACGTCTTGGCCGAGGCCTTGAAAAAGTGTTTCAGAATGTCTGGCATTATACATTCCCTCATTATGAAAGTGGTTATTGATATTGCATGTGATTATTCAACCAGTAGAATATCCATGTGAAGAAGTAAATGGCATTATCTCATTTTACTTTTGTCATATTATGTTGATGTTCAAGTTTAAAAGGCTTTTGTTTTAGTTATACATTGCCTTAAATGTTTATGATTATTTATGAAAGCTTCCACAATATTGTTATCCTTAATGAGAATCGGAGCTCACCCCTTTAAATGTTTTAATATTTTCCAGGATGTGAAGAAGTATTTTATGAATGACCTGCAGGGATAGTCAGATGAGGATATGAGTGTGAACTATGAAGACATTGTTATTAATTTTTCACTTTATGATGTAATGTAACATTTATGAATGTATATAGTGTTTCCAAGGCTACTAAACTAATCGGTCATTCGAGACTTGATCTTTTGTGATCATGCCAATGTTACAAAGTAATGCACCGACTCTGGGTAGCTGGGGTCGGGGCATTACAGTTGGTATCAGAGGAAGTTTAGTACTAACCATGGAAGCTAGATTTAGATAAACTCTGATTAGAGCACATAGCCCAAAGATAGAATTTGAGGATTAGTATAGAAGAACATCCTAGAATTTTGGTATTGTAGAGATGTTGTGTGTTTTCCGAGCAATACATCCCTGTCTGGATACGAGCAGGTAGAGGCGGCTCTGGCAGAGATGTACCTAGGGGTAAAACCCGAAAACACCGCTTTGAGCTAGACTCGAACGGGAACTGGTGTGTGACAACGGGCCTTGCTACACTCTTGGTTACGACACTCCCGGGGGATATGCTTAGGATAATTCTCATTTTCTTTACAAACCACTATGAAGGGTTATGAGTATATACTTTATCAAAGAATACATTTCTTTTTATAATTATGGATTATATTGATAATTAGTTCAATTTATGTTAAGTGTTTTACAAGTATGGAATTATGTATTTTGATTCATAAACTAATCCAGTTTATGCCATTATTTAGAAATGGCGCCTAGTGGAAGGAATGGAAACCGTATCAATTCACGCACTCAGTGTAGGGATTTCCCTCCTGCTCAAGATAATTATGGTGGAGCTAGTGATACAACTGGTGCTGATCAGCTTCTCACCGTACTGGGACAACTCACGCAGGTTCTGAATAATAACCTTACTTGTATGGAGCACCCTGATCCGCAACGTGGAGGATCAATGCTAGACCGTTTCATGAGGCAACAACCACCAACCTTCAATGGGAGTACAAATCCTATAGTAGCTGAGCAATAGATAAATTCCTTAGAGAAAATATTCCATGCCTTGCGGGGTAGTGAAAGAGAGAAAGTTGTCATGGCAGTTTACCGCCTCACTGAAGATGCCGATCAATGGTGGTCACTAATTCAAAACACAAAGGAAGATGATGAATTAACAAACATGGAATGGCAGGAGTTCAAAGAATTGTTCTTAGAAAAATACTTTCCTCGAGACCATAGAGAGGATATGGACAGGAAATTTCTGAGTCTGAGGCAGAAGGAGGATGAGAATGTCGCAAAGTATGAGGCTAACTTTACAAGGTTAGCAAGGTATGCTGCAGATTACATACGTAACCCAACAAGTAAGACTGATCGTTTCTTTGATGGGTTAAAACCATTTCTCCGTCGAGCTTTAGTATCAAAATCTTTCTCAACATACGAAGATATTGTCTCATGTGATATCAAGACAGAAAAGGAATTCTCTATGTCTTATGACAACAAAGTAAAGCAAGAGAATAAGAGAACAGTGGAACAAGAGACAGATAAAGGGAAAAAGGGAAAGAAGGATTTTCCATTATGTGATAATTGTGGGAAGAATCACCCTGGTACTTGCCTAAAAAGAATGGGAGTTTGTTATAAATGTGGAGAAAAGGGTCACCAGGCTCGTGATTGCAAGGGAAAGAAAGAGGCTATCAAAGTTGAATGCTACAATTGTAGTGAAATGGGTCATTATGCAAATGAATGTCCTAAGCATCAGGGAAACATACCTCAGAAAAGGGCAAGGGATCAAGGCCAATCTTATGCTGTGACTACAGTTGAAGCGGAATAATTAATGTATTAGTGCTTTTGGACTCATGGATTATATTCTGGTTACTAGAATAATGTGATATATAAGGATTGTACTGCAGTACTTGTTGATTTCAGTAAGGTTTTAATATGATGAAGGTAATCATATTTTTAGTATGTGAAAAAAGAGAAACTTTAATTTGTTTGGGGAATCTGATGTTACAATTGATTTTGGAATTTAGAGACCTTTTAGAGAAAGTCTGGACAGAGGTATTTTGGATAACTATAAAGGTTGGAATGGATTACGTTGAACTCTGGATAGTATTTTTTAAGGTAAAAACATTTATGAAGATTATTTTTTGAATAGTATAGTACTATATTTTTAGGAAAAGGACAACCTGCAGGGTGGGGCATAACCCATCGCGTCGGACAAAGCTGTAGGAATCGAACCCACAACCATAGTGCGACAGGCCTTTATTTCCTACCACTAGCCTACAGGAAGTCCCTGGTTATTACAAAATAATTTTACTAATCTAAATGGTATTTGTTAACATTTGGAACCTTATACAATTAGGATAAGTATAATATTTTTGGGTTCTATTATCTTTTGAGTGAAAGGTGAGTTGAAGGTTGAAATTCTAATTTTCAAGCATAAATATATATATACCTATCTGTTATTCAATGAATAAATTAATTCTTAAACTTTAGTAAAGGGATATTAAAACAAAAAAATGTGTTATCCTAATACCTTATTTCTTGTTGAACTGATGATATTTTAAATCAACATAGATTGAAGGCTTTGAGGCCCTCAATTTGACAGTTGATTGTGATTGATGACCTCAATCACTCCCAACAAATATTTAAGCTTTTCCTCCAATTATATGTCTCTAATTGCCACCAATGTTCTCCTAATAGAGATCATAATTGGGTGGTGACTTTTTCATTTCCCTTTCCCTCTTATTAAGGCTAAATTTTATTAATCTTATTTTCGATTTGGGTTTTCCACAAAGGTATTTTCTCTTTTCAACCTTTAATTTTCAAAGAAAAATTTCAAATTGCGAGGACGCAATTTATTGAAGGAGGGGAGAATGTAACACCCCGAGCTTCCATGATACGCTTCTCATTCAATAATGCAATAGCTTTCATTGTACGCAACTTCGAGTTCTAAAACACCGCGACTAATCATAGTAGCCGTTATGAATAGTAATAACCACTTTTTAAAATTATAGAAATTTTATATTTTAAAATGGACTTCATTTTTGGATTCGGGATATCGAAATTAGCCTATGTTGAATTTTTGGTATTTTTCTGAGAACTTCTAATTTTTTATGAATAGTGAAAAATACTTAAAAACAACTTTTTTAATCAAAATAATTTATAGTGATAAATTATACTATTTAGTGGTTTTAAAGTATAATTAGAATATATTTTTACCATTTTATCCAATGATAGTCATTAGAATTAATTTAACATTGAAATTGGACATAAACAATTGCCAATCTTTTGATATAAATTATTTCTTAAAAACACGCTATTTGTTGCGACAGCGGGAATTAATTATAAAATAAATTAATGAAACTTATATTTTTTGAATTTTGTAAAATAGACATCATTTTTGAAATCGGAATATCAATTATAGCTTAGGGTGAAATTTTGGCATTGTTCTGAAAAACTTCAATTTTTTATGAATAGTGAAACCACTAAGTGGTGGTTAAATAACTGATTTTTCGTTTAAATGAAATATTACCACCTCTGTGATTTGATTTTCAAAAATCCGACATACATGGTTGTCATTAAAAAGTAAAATGTGGTCCAATGAGATTAAAATAAATATTAGTGAATAGTAACTTTTAAGTTCTTAATCGCGATTAGAGGTAATTAGTGTAGTTTAAGGTTAAAATAATGTTTTAATAATATGAGATGAACTTGACACTTGTCCTACTCCTATTGGATGAGTCATGGCCGACCAAGAAAACCCATGGGTCAACTTGGGGACCCCATGGAGCCACACTGGTTGGAAAATGACATTAATATATATTTATTTAATGTTAAAATTAAATTGACACAAACATGAGTTGTTCTACTAAAACAGTTTTTAAGTGGGGTTACACAAGTAAAAATTTTGACTATAAATATTAATTAGAAAGCTAAAAAGATTTACTACATCAAAGTATTTTTTTTATAATTTTTAGACATTAAATAAATTAAATTATTTATGACATCATGATGATGCAGCGATGACCTCATTATTTAACGATTTAAATAAAATAAGAAGATAATGAAAAATACAAGGCTTACACTTGTCCAAATCCTATTGGATGAATAGATTTAGAACCCTTATCACCTTACCCACGAATTATATAAGTGTGGGACCTTTAGAATCCGAAAATCATTGTATAATAATTTAACATTTCAATCTTTCCAAAAGAGCCCCTCCTCTCCTCTTATAAAAGGCCCCCACCTCTACCACCTTATTCACACTTTCAAGCCTTTTGGTTCGGCCAAACTCTGCCCAAATACTCTCCCAACTTCTCTCCCTTCATCCTAGAAGCTTTACATTAGTTAAGAAGCCATCCTAAGGAGTCCTTTTGATCAAATCAAAAGGAAGAATCCGAAGAAGAGGTAGCGTTTTCATCACCCTCTTTCAAGTTTCTTTCTTCGTCCACTCCCTCTTTGTTTATTATTTCAATTCTAAAATTATAACTCCAGTATCTTCTATATAATGTGATGTTATTATAAATATGGAACAACCATATTCAGTATTCTACCCATCATTTGAATGACATGTCACCATACGTGCGTACGTACGGCTTACCGTCTCCACGTCGTGGTGTAATTGTCATTCAATATATTATTATTTAGATGGGTATAATAATAATATTTAATTCATGTAAATAATAAATATAACATTATAATGATTCTGTGTATATGATATACTATCCAATTATATATTATTTTAATATCAAAATAATGATATTGTCGCTCGTGCGTACGTACGGACTACCGTCTCCACGAACGCGATGAGATTCATTCTCCGTCGTATCCATTCAAGTATAATTATCATTTGATGATTTAAAAATAATGTTTAAGGACATGGTATCGTTCTGGATATGAATAATATACAACCTAACCATGAAAAACACGACTTACGTAACAAAACATATAAAAGAAAACGAGTAAGTTAACACCCGAAACAACGATAAATCTAAGATATTGTTAACAAAGCAATGTTAAAAGATCATATATGATATCATATGAATGTATATGATTCTTGTATAATTTAATAACAATTATTTCACCATTATACGGGAGGTTAACCTACCCCAACCAAGGAAAAGTACAAGGTAAGGTTTTACTTCACAACCTCTTCATTATCCAAGGTTGTTTATACATAATTATCTACTGGGACCTCGTTATCATCCACATCCATGTTTCTTAAAAATGTATTTCAAAACATTTTTACTATTAAATGGAAAATGTGTTAAAGTCATTTATAACCTTATAAGTTTTTGAAAAGAATCTTACCGTCGTTTTCCAAACAATGTACTTTTTGACCTCTTTGACAAATTTAAGGTAAGAATGTTTTTTTAACTTATACGGCGGGTGCGGCTATTTTCCGCCATTATAACTTCGTCGAAGCTTCCCTAACAAGCTTATAAGAATATCTTCAAAGTAAATGTATTATTTTATAATAATGGGACTTTTAAATGATTTCAAAAACGAGAGATATTACTCTCATATAGCTTTGATTTCATCCATGTCAACATCCTTTGATGGGTTTTAAGTTTAATTGAAATTGATTTATGATACAAAACATCCATTGAACATTTTGTGAAATATTTGACTGTGGATGTGTTATTTTTATACCATCCAAAGTTTATGGAGAAACTGTTGACATTTCGTATGCTAGTTTTAATACGAATATTTATGTTATGTTTAAACCTATTCATATGATGAATGTATTGGACTTAATATGTGACGGGTGGAGCCCGCTATAGATCCTCAATGCATCGGTAGGTCTCATGAGACAACTAGACGTGGAATTGGCCGAGGCCCTTTCCCAATTTGATTTATGGTTTTGGCCGAGGTCTTAATAATTTTAGACGTCTTGGTCGAGGCCTTGAAAAAGTGTTTCAGAATGTCTGGCATTATACATTCCCTCATTATGAAAGTGGTTATTGATATTGCATGTGATTATTCGACCAGTAGAATATCCATGTGAAGATGTAAATGGCATTATCTCATTTTACTTTTTCCATATTATGTTGATGTTCAAGTTTAAAAGGCTTTTGTTTTAGTTATACATTTCCTTAAATGTTTATGTTTATTTATGAAAGCTTCTGCAATATTGTTATCCTTGCTGAGCATCTGAGCTCACCCCTTTCAATGTTTTAATATTTTCCAGGATGTGAAGAAGTATTTTATGAATGACCTGTAGGGATAGTCAGAAGAGGATATGAGTGTGAACTATGAAGACTTTGTTATTAATTTTTCACTTTATGATATAATGTAACATTTATGAATGTATCTAGTGTTTCCAAGGCTACTAAACTAATCGGTCTTTCGAGACATGATCATTTTTGATCATGCCAATGTTACAAAGTAATGCACTAACTCTGGGTAGTTGGGGTCGGGGCATTACAAATGTCTTTCACAGGACATGATGTGGAATAAGGACAAGGATGTGATCAGAAAAAATTCATGATATCTAAAACATTGAACTGGACATATTTATTTTTACGAGTTTATAATTTATGAAAAATTGATACTAGGTAGTAGTGTCTACTTGTAGTATTCATGTTTTAATGTAATATGTATTGCCTAATTCTCTAAAACTGTAAACCTGAAAAGTTCATCAATGTGAATTCTTTACATAATTCAAGATTTTGTAATGTTTAATGCCATGTCCTTATAGTTGATATCAGAGGTCGGTTAAGATAACTATAAAGTTTAGGGTGTAATTTAATCATAAGTGACATAACCATAATAGTTAGAATATTATAAAGATTCATAGTTATTATAGAGGTGATAAATGGTTATTACATTTTGGGATGCAAAATGAAAGACATTAGATAAATTTTTTTGTTAAAATATGTTATGATGGTTTTTGATGAATTTATCTCTTTTTTATAATGTTATGAAATTATATAGGTTTTGAAATAGGATAACATGCAGACAGTGTGAAAACCATTCGCATCGGACAACGATGCGAGAATCGAACGCACAACCAAAGTGCGACTAGGATTTATCACCTACCACTAGACTAAATGAAGTCCCTATTTAGTATGACTAATTATTTTTAGATATATATTTTATGAATAAAAAATAAGTTGATTTTTCTTTATATATGGAAATTATTAACTTATCATGGAGAATATGTGATTAGTTTAATTAATTTCATTATGAGACTTTATGAGTAACTGATGTTTTTTGTATATAAATGTTAATATTTGTATTAGAAGACTATGTGATTAAATTATTTTGATATTTGGGTTTCAATATTAGTTTAGATTACATTGAATAATTTTATGGACATTTATTTATTGAATGGTCTTTGTTGAACTTTGGGTATTGTTTGAAATTTTTTGGAGATAAAGAGTAGTTATTCTTTTTGTAAAATATTATACTTTTAGATGATTATCTGATCTTCTACTAAACTATTTTTATTTTTATTGATGTCTAAAGATAGGAGAAATATATAGTTAATCTTTTTTATATTATGTGATACTCTATATGTTTATTCTAGCACTTCTGGTGTGACCAAGTCATTATGAATACTTACCGTTTGGAGAAAATATGAGTTTGTGGTAATATTTTATTAAAGGATGACACTCTACACAACAAGTAAGTATATTTCATTATGTTATAAGTGTAATAATTAATAAAATTGATCAAATCAATGAAAATGATCATGATTTAAAAATATATATATTCACTCTTTTATCATCAAACTTTTTCCCAACCACAAATTTATGGTATTGTGGTGGTTAACATTCCATGATCATGTTTCATGTCACTCTCTATTAATCTATGAGAGTTAGTTTCTCATCCATATTCATGTTTTCATGGAATCCTAGTATCTATTGTCCTAGGTGACCATTGAATATATATTCCTTTCTATTAAAGTGATAGTTTTATTTACTCTATTTCCAATGTGGGACTTTCAATGATGTTTCCAAGACCTATATTAAAATTGGGAGGGAACAATTCTCAAAAGGGGGGAAGGATGTAACATCCCATGTAAATAAAGAATATGATATTTTCATATTTATTAATCCATTAAATTAATTATTAATTTTATGTTAAAGGGGATGATATGTTAAATGGCATACCTAATACACAACAAGTGGTTTCTTTGATATCTTACGTTGCACACAACGTTGGGTCATACTAAAAATTAACAATATAATATTATTATTTTAAATGGTAGTTAAAACCTAGACATTGTGTTGTTGGGAATGAATAGAACTAACAAAAATATGATTATAAATGTTTGTTAAATGTTTTTACATTTATCCAAAAAAATTTAGAGGCTTAAAATTTGAATAAATCTAATTTTAAGCATAATTTACATTAAAAGGTTGATTTACCGCCTTTTGATGGAAAATACACCTTATATAAATTTTTGGTCACTTATATCAGTTATATTTGACAAAATAATATTCTTCTTTAGAATCAGGACATCAAAATTCACTTTGGGGAAAATTTTGGTATTTTTCTGATAAAATATATTTTTTGATGAATAGTTAAATAATACGGTATTTTAATTGAAATATTCTTTTTAATCTATTTTATTTATATGGATATATTATATTTTTAATTGGTTTTAAAGATTAAATAGATTATATTTTTATCATTTAATCCATTTTTGGTCATTTGAATTAATTTTACTTTGAAATTGGACATAAGCAAGTGTCAATCTTTTGATAGATATAGTTTCTTAAAAACACTATTTGTTTTGACAACAAGATTTAATTTTAAATTAAATAATTCAAAATTTAGGTTTTTAATTTTTCAAAATAGAAATCTTTTGTGAATTAGTAATATCAAATATATATTAGGCTGAATTTTTGGTATTTTTCTGAAAACATAAATTTTTGATGAATAGTGAAACCACTAAGTAGTAGTAAAAAATTAGCCTTTTAATTTAAATGATAAATGACCACTTATGTGAATTGAATTTTCAAAATCCAACATAAATGGTTTGTATTAGTAAGTAAAATATGGTTCAATAAGATGAAAATTAGTTTTCATGTGAATAGTAAATTTTTACTTTTATTTACTGTGGTTAAAGGTAAATAGGGTAATTCAAGGTAAAACAATATTATAATAATAAAAAATAACCTTAACACATGTCCTATCATTATTGAATGAGTCATGGACAACAATGATAATCCATGGTTTGATTTTGGGACCCCATCGAGTCACTTGGGAGTGATAATGTCACTTTAGATTAATTAATTTAATGTAAAGACAAAAATGACAAAAAGAAAGATCATTTAATAAATTAATTTCTACATAGGGGTATATAAGTTATCTTTTCAAATATAAATATTTTTTATAAATATTAGAATATGTTATTCATCTTGGTATTTTTTTATAAACTTTAGAGATCAAAAAATTTAAATTATTTATGACACAATAATGATGGAATGTTTACCTCATTAATAAAGCTTTTAAATAAATTATATTATAAATATTAAAATAACGTCCAAAACCTGTAAAATTCTAATTGGATGAATTTATTTAGACCATTAGTCATCTTATTCTATAACTTAATGAGTTTTGGGCATTTAGAAATTGAAAATCATTATATAATAAAATAATATTTTCACACATTCCGAAGGAACCCCTCCTATCCATTATAAAAATCCTTCACCTATAACCCATTCCTCAAACCACTAAAGCACATTGTATTGTCCAAACCCATCCAAAATAACTTCTCAAGATCTCTATTTTCCACATAGAAGCCTTACCATATGCAGAAGGAACTTCAAGAAGTCCTTTTGGTTCAAATCAAAGGGAGTTACCCAAATAAAAGGTAACGATTCATTTTAACTTCTTTTCTTTTATTTTACACTCCAACCCCTAAACTATTTCTATTCATTTATTTTATAGAAACACCAGTATCCTCAATATATTAGGTTGTTTTTATTATAATTATTCTATCTAAACTTACACACACCTTCATCTAATGGGTAATGAATATATTGCTTTTATGGACGGCGAACTACTACCTCATGAAACGATGATTGTTCAAATATCTCCAACCACCTCTCATGGGGGACATTATCATGGAACCATATTTATATATAATATATAATATATTTATATTTTTTATATTATTTTGTATTTTTCATTTATATTATATTTTTATGGTATCTATATTGGGTAAATACGATTATCTCATTTGAGAAATTGTGGACTACCACCCCCTCAAAGTGATATGACTCGCTCATGCCTTATGTGGAAGGTATAACGAGTATAGTTAATGAGATTATAAATGATATTATACTTTAATTTTAATATAATTATGTATAATTATGTTTCAATTCCATTACATTACATAATATAAATGGAAAAAGTGTTCATGCGTACGTACGACTTACCATCTCCATGAACGGTTCATTTCATTTCTTATCTTCAAATGTTATATAAAATTATAAATACTAGAATATAAAATATATAAATGATATATATGATATCTATGTCATGAATATCATTATGGATATAATGAACTTTTTAACACATGAACAACTTGTAATTATAAGAAGTCCATTTTTGACTCCTGTTCCAAATATCGAAAAAAACCATTATTAACTTAAATGAATATATAATGCTTATAACATGGTAATAAGTTATTTAAAAAGAATTATAAAAATTAATATGGTTCTTAAAAATTTATAAATTAATATTATTTTATTATTCAATAGATTAAATAATGAACGGGTCATGTTGGACATGAGGTAAGGGGTTTCTTATCTCACTTCTAATTCTGCGAGATTTCCATTGTTTGCCACTTTTTTATTGCATATGGTGTGTTGTGTACATCCATTTGAAATATTTTCTCATTGTTCTCTATATATTCATGGTATTATTTGATTCATTTGGTGGTTATAAATTTTTGGTCATACGACTCGATTGATTACAACGTGGTAATGGATTTTTATCTCACTTTTATTCCCATGAGATTCTTTTTATATTTGTCACTATTTCCATGGTGTGGTGTACGTACTGCCCATGATTTGTACTCTTTGTGTAATATACCTTAGTTTATGAGAATTTAAATATTCATTTAATGATTCTTCTTTCATATGGTGAATGTTTCATAAGTTACCAAATCGATAAGGGATCATTTCATGCTCTTTTTTTAAAGACTTCTTTTTGTTATGTCTTTTAATCTACATATTTTAATGTTGGGATACGTACTTATATATCCTTAATGATGTAAATTTTATTTCCAAGTGATGTGATAACCTTTTATCTCTATTAAATTATTTTTCTTATTTTTGAAGTGACGTCGTTCGGCTGTGGAATTTCTATAAGGGAACTTCTTAACCCAATATTAATTCTTTGGGTTAAACATATACTTCATGATTATTTCATGTTATAAATATTATTTAATGATCTATGATTGTTTCACACTTAATATTCCCTTATATTTAATGTATTCTTATTTTTCACACATAATTGTTTAATTTATTTTTCATTAATTTAAGGATATCTCCTTTATAAGACATTTCGTCTTAATTTACATTTCCTTGAGACTTCATTGTTGTTATGTGGAAATTATCTTTTATATGATGTATATAATTCCCTTTAAAATATTATACCAGAAATATCCTTATTCTCATGATATTATTCTTTTTTTATTGTATTATTCAATTATTTTTAGTCAAGTGTATCTTAAGTTTTATGAGATTCTTTAACTAAAACATCATTTAAAAAGATGTAAAGAATTATTCTAATAAATATTCCTAATTAATGCCCCTGTATTCAAAATGGTTTTTAGTATTTATTTATATAGACATTAATGTTTTAAAACATTCATTCCTTTTCAATCTTCAATTTCGTATGGGACACTTTGATTAAAAAATCACTTTATTAATTATTTTAAATGGTTTTGAAAATGGTTTGATTAAGCATTGATTATGTCAATATATTGAAATTATATATTGTAATTACATTGTAGAAATTTTAAATGTGAAATATTTATATTTGAAATATTTTATGTGTTATGATTTTATAAGGGCACATAGACATTTGAGGGGTGGTTATGTGATAAACCAAATGACGTGTGGTGCCGAGACAAACCAGGATGGGTGGTAACGTTACAACCTCCAATGCATCAGTTTTGGAAGTCATCAATATGGCTATTATATTTAGTGATATGTGTGGAAGTCTGCCATATGGTTATTCCAATTAAGTATGTTTATTTCCCAAGTTACCATTATATGTTATGTATTCATTATATTCCTTTTATGTTAATTTTTGTTTTACCAAAGGGTAAGCAGTGATGTTTTATTCAAAGAATAGTATTTAACACTTCATAAAGGTGAAAAGTATTACATTTGATAAATTATTCATGGTTTACTTATTGTTATAAAAAACTAATATTTTTCTTTCTTTGTGCATCTTCTACAGAAATTTTTCCTCATCTCAAGTATTTGAAATTTTTTCACACGACATGAAGTGGATTAGGGAAAAGGTTGTGATCAGGGAAAATTCATGAAGTCAAAAACATGGAACTAGACATGTTTCTTGTTAAGAGATTATAACAAAAAAATGGATAATAGGTAGTAGTGTCTACATGTAAAATTCATGTTGTTATGTAATTTTTATGGATTAATTCTCTAAAACACTATCCTTGAAAAGGTCCTTATTGTGGATTATGGAAATAATTCATGATTATTTAATGTTTAATGTTGTGCCCTTATATTTTGTTTGGGTTTTTTACCCTAAGATTAAGGATTGATCCCTCTCCTCCAATGATCAATGGTACAAGAAGTTGGTAGATAAAGTGATTCTATCCAAAGTAAAGTATACGGTAGTTAATGAAATGGTTTCTCTTTGTGATCATAATGGTTCCCCATCTGGTGAGAGGTTTGTTCTCGGGGAATATGTTTCAAGGAATCCTATTTCATTGGTTTTAACTCCTCACTTGTAAAATATTTTTCTCAGTTGTTTTCATGAATATTTTTTTGGGAATTCAAATTCTTCTTGTTGTAATCCTAAAAATACATGTTCTTATACTGGTAATTTAGTTCACCAGGAGAGGTTTTTTTAAGAACCATTTTATATGTAGAGGCCTTGGTCAGAGGGTTTCTGTTCCTAACTATGTTGCAATGGAAGATTTTACTATTAGGTCTTGATTAATATTCCATAGAGTGAATATATTCATTTACTCAAGAATGATTATGGGTGACAGGATCCTTGGATCGTATTTTTTTCCAAGTCTTATGGTGAAGAATATCGATGCTCTCTATTGTAGTTTTTTTGTTCTGGTATATTACATATTTGCGTGTAAAAGAGTTATGATTAATTACTTTTATTAATTTGAGTGGTTATTCTTATCTAGATTTGGATCATTTAATGTTTTATATTTTTTTAATTGGTTTTATTTTTTAATTTTTATTTATTTTATATATATTTGAACTTTTGGAAATTTATGATTGTAGCTTATGTCAAGATTAGTATTTGATTCATGTTATTTCTATGTGATTACCCCTTGTTCAAATGTTTTTTGTTTTCTTTTGGGTGTTACCATATCTGTGTCCTCATTTTCTGGTTTTTCTTATATGGTGAATCATAGTTCTAGTGGTGTTGTTGTTTAGATTATGGTGAGAAATTTAGGTTAGTTCATTTTTGGAGATCCCGCATTTAGTAGATCTAAAGTAATTCAAAGGTGTTTTTCAGGTTCTTGAACTGGGGAGAACCCTATCATGATCTCCTATTGTTCTTCATTCTATGGTTTCAACTATAAATTATTTGGTGTTACTTTTTATGGGAATGTGGCCCCGTGGTTTTTGGTTTTGTTTGGATTTAATACGTTTTGGGATCAAGTATTTTTATTTTCCAAATAGTTTTCTTTTTGGGATAAAAAAGTGTTTGGTGTGTGCAGAATTATCAAACCCCACACTAAGTATTATTTTATTTTATTTTTCACTTATATTAGGATATTCTTTGAGGTTTGGGTTGAGTTTCAAATTTGAAATTTTATATATTGAATGTTGTGGGTTTATTTTTTGTTGAAAAAATGAGATTTATGGCCTGATTATAGGGGTACATGGATGGCACAATGTTAGGTGAAACCACAAAAATTCCCCAAGGAAACTATGCATCTTGGAAATTTGCGCATGTGGAAAGGGACACAACCTGTACATTGTCAAGGAAATGTTATGATAACAATTTCCATAGGTTATGGAATCTAGAAATCGTGTTTTTCATTGTTAGAGAATGTTTTGGGAAATCATACATCTAGCCCATGTAGGATTCCCCCATTCTATAGTATAAGGAACAAGGTTGGGGTACTATTTTCAGAACCATATGGGTAAACCATGCGAGTTTCCTAGATCATTAAAAGTGTGAAATTCCCCTTTAACCTCTGAGGATTTATCCTAAATTCAGAATTTTCCTCCCCCATAAAACTATGCACATCATGGGTCCCTCCAGGATTCACTTCATTACACTTCATCCACCATTTAATCTCCCAAAAGGTTCCTACATATGCATCATTGTATTCTTTTTCAATTTACCCTTCTTTCATTCTTTATCTATTGGTTTCCTAGTTTTTGTGGTATTTTGTCCTCGAACGAACCCTAATGGTTATGGTTAATGTCTAGTTTTATTTTTTAAATGCTTGGGTGTGTGGATTGTCTCATGTGATGTATTCAACATTCTATCTATGTTTGGTTGTGGTCATACACTATTGAGTTAGGTGATTCCATCTATTTCCTTTCTGGTCCATTATATTTAATGGTTGACCATTCCTAAATTTTCATATATGTCTTTTAAATTCTTATAATGTTCGGGTATAAATTTAATTTTTATTTTTATGATGTAATGTTTGTGTAATATTATTTTAATAATGGGTCACCAAATATTATTATATATATATATGCATGAAAAGGTGTTTTAAAAAAATGAAAATTGATCATTTAAATGAAATATGGTTATTTTGGTGGTGTTTACATTTTCTAGGAAACAGTTTTCTGTTTAGATCATTGGATTATTTTTGTATGTGAACATTGGTGGCTTTTATGGTGTGACACTTATTTTTGTGTGGTTTTATTGGTTTAAAAATCGGTAATGTTTCATTAAAAATATGTTTCTAGTGTGATTTGAAAAGTGCATGTGTAGTAACATGGCCTTCAAAACGAAATGGTTTTGGTTTCAAGTGATAATATTTGATATGTTTCATAAATTTGATCCATGAATTTTATATGTGGTGAGAAGTACATTATAAAATAGGTTCAGCATTCAAGTGGATTTGAAAGAGGAATTTCTAATGGGTATCAGTGGGTTTGATTTTTTTTTCTCATGTTTTATTTAAACATGGGTTTTATGAGTTATGCATGTGGTTTTAAATGGGTTTCAAAATGTCTTTGATTATTTGAATTAATTAAAATGTGGATTCAAATGTGTCTTCCAAATCATGTCCCTTATGGTGTTTTGATACATGTCATGGTAATCATATGATGTATATATCTGTGGTTTATTTAGTGGCATGGAACATAGATGGTTTATAAATAGTATAAAGGTAAATTTAAAAAAATCTAGGTATGTTTAATGTTTTTAACTTGGTTTTGGAGATGGTGTTGGAATCAGAATTAGTTTTGTAAATGTGTTTCCTGATTGGCACTAGAAATATTTTTCAAGTTTTTTTAAAAACAAATCATGATGTGAAAGCCCATTTGGTAATTTGTCTCGCCTTGGTAAAGTTGGTCTTATGTTAATGTGACGTAAAGGAAAGATTGGAATGTCATTTTGTAATGGTTTTTTTAACTCATGTGAGGTGTGGGCATGATGCACATCTTTACATATTTCGTAAAAATTGTGAAAATATTGTGTATTGTGAATACCCATTTGATGATTTTAAAATTATATTTAAAATGCTATTGATTTTGGAAAATGGAAGTTTCTATGTGAGATTCATGTTCTTGTAAGACAAATGACTTTATATTTTTGGATTTTTGGGTTATTTTGGGAACCACTAGAACTTGGGACGTGATCCCCTCTAGTGGCTCATGTATCGGAACACTATTACTATTTAGTATACCAGACCTTGGGATGTGTTCCGCTATTGTGGATCTAAAATGATTACATTGTTGGTTATGGATGATATACAATATATATCTAAGTACTACTATTATTATCATCTGACACCTAGGCATCCTCTAGATGGTCGAGCAGTAGTTTCTTGTTAGACAAGATTAGATGGATTTTTACCCACTTAATATGATGGGGTAGGTGGGAAATGACACTATATTTTTCTAGATTTGAGTGGTCAGTTGGTTATTAAATATAGAGATACATGATATATAAACATATGGGTCTGAACTGAGTACATCAAGTTATTACCTATAGAGATATTTAAGAAATGTTCGTGTGTTACTATTTATTTGTTTTGTTTACTTCTATCTCTTGTGGCATATTGAATTCTCTAGTGGATCTTAATTATTTGTTTTCCATTCTGGTTATCTAGAATGGTTTTGTATTTCGGTTTTGGTTTTGATATTTGTTATTAAATGTGAAACTGTTTTTAAAAAGAAAGGTTGTTAATGTTTCTTTAAAATTATAATTCTTGGTATGTTATTCTTACATGCATGAAATATTTTAAAATCCTATTTTGTAATTTATTTCAAACTAATTTTTTTATTGTTTTGGAAAGAAATTTGAATTAATCAATGCAAATTTCTTGTTGAATGATTTAAATTCACAAACTACTTTAACCATTACGTGTATGTAGACCTGAGCTGTTTTGTAGCTTCAGGTTTTAGGTTCTAGATCTAGTTTTAGTTTTCCTTCACGCATGTCAGTCTTGTGGATTGTGGTGACCAAGAGGTCACATAGATATCTTGTTAGCAATGTTTGTTATTAGTTTTTTAGTTTTATTTTTCTTTTTTTCAGTAGTATTTGTATTTGGATCAGTTTTCTATTTATGGATATTCAATTATTATTGGGTTACTTTTGTGAGCTCAATTTGGTTTATTTTATTTCGTTATTTTTTTGGTCAAATCATTCACATGATATTATTTTCATGCATGACACTAGTTTTCATCCAATGGGGTTGGGAATTCTTTTAGGGCCATGTCTCAGATTTGGTCGGGTGTTGGGTTAGATGACATCCTAGACTAGTTAATAACACACTATTCTAATCAAGGAAACCATAGACAACAGACCACTTTGTTGTGGCCACTCCTGTAATACACAACACCATGTATCCCCTCATATACCATGTAAGAACATTATGGTTCTATTTTGGAAATATATATGCAATACACATACACACACTACAACACATAACACAATTACACATATGGAACTCAAAAAAAAAATTTCCCTCCTACCTAGGACAAAATGGATAAATCTTTTTGAGTATCACCAACTGATTCAAGTCCAATAAAAATAAAGAAATAATCTTTACGATAAACATAATTTATGGAATAACATGGGATGGACATGGATGTAATATGATAAAAATATTACAAATTGATGGATAATTCTAGCCTTACCCATGGTGATTCGTTAAAATAGATTATATAATTAATTATCTACAACCAAGAGTGATTTACCGCTTTGGACATGACATGAGGATGTTTTGAAGAAAACCTTAACTTCAGGGTGAAATGGGGGATCCTATAATTTATAAAAAATTAATAATTATTTTTAAATAAGTTAATTTTTTTTAAGGAAAACACATAGGAACCAACCATGTTCCATGAAACCAACCTTGAGTTACCCAATACATCATGTTGTACAAACATTACACTTACTATTCCAAAAATAGAACTATAGGGATACAAACTTGATACCTTCTCCCACAAATTACATAATAATATTTATCATAATGAGAACAAATAACACAAAAGGGACATCATCTATATATCTAACTCTAAAACACTGTTTCCACCTATAATAATGAAAATATACCATATATAAAAGGCCAAACATTAACTAGAACCTAATTATATACATGAACACCTTGAGTCATTACATCCCTCCGAATATAATATAGTTGATCCTCGAGTTGTGTCTAGAATCAATACCAATATATTTCTAAATGAAACTAAATTTCACTACATACATGTATAGATACCTAATTCATATAAATTAGTATAAATATGACTGATTATTAACAAAACCACTGAAAATTGAATACCATTTCCAATTGACTGATATTATCGATTTTTAATTATTTATGATCCCAATAAAATGTATTTCATACACAAATATCCATCAGTTAACAAACCATTTTAAATTTCTATGACGCATGAATAGATTACCCACATTCTATATAGTCCCTCTCTAAAATTTCCTCTAAAATACCAAATACATTAGATATAGAATCTTTTAACCGACCATCCATCACCATCCACATTTATATGGGGCATTCCAACTCAACAGACTATCTGTGTCCACATATATCCTTACATGACCATTAAACCTCAATTCTCTAAGGGATTTTTTTTACAATAAATTCCACCAATGGAGAAACTACACACCCTCATTTTAGAAAATATATCACACATTAACCACCCAAGGGGAACACCCTAGAAAAGGTGTTCCAAAAAAACATGAAAATGAAATAAAAGACCAAATCCCCACATTTAACTAACTGTTAATGGTAACTATACCTGCTCATAACTATTGAAACAGTACACTCTAACCCATAAAAACTCTATAGAACGTGCTACTCGTCCGATAATATTCTTGAAAACTCTGATTTATGTTATTGTCTTCTCTTACATGACAAAAAATCCTATACTTTTTTTGAACTGTTTTTAAATAGAATCGCATACACCAAAATAACCACACACCATTATGATACCATATCATATCTCACTGGTATCTCAACCTTAACTAGATCAATGGTTTCATCGTCTTAAAGAATTATAATATCATCTAATCTAATTTCAAGGTATAGTAACCAAAAAAATTTATTTTTCAATGCAATTATTAAGTGATAACAGATTAAAAATCTATATGTCCAATTAAGAATAATTCATTATTACGATATATTAGGATGTACCCAAGTATGTTATTATTAACACTTGAAACAACTAATGATTTTTATAGGTAATGACAATGAATTATAAGTAGTAAAATTCATCTAATATGAACCCTACAAGATGTAAATGATATATTAACATTAAAAGTTTTCTAATCAATGAAATTATAAGATGATAAATTCACTTCCATAAATACAACACTTAAAAAAATAATTAAATCACTATTATATTTGAGGAAACTAAAAGAAAAATCCATTGTTCCCATGAATCATAGATATATACACATACATGTTCTAGAAAATTATAGAATATGATGTTTACACAAAATCTCAACATAACCCATGATACCAATCTACAATACCGATAAAAAGGATGAAATCGTTTTTTAACAATATTTTTGTCATGCCTATCCTATTTGACAAAAATTATTCCCACCCAATGAAAAAACGTCAACATAGGTCATCCTTTAGATATTTTATAGGTTTTTGGAAATAAATGAGGGTCCAAAATCATTACTGGGTAGTCTATACACTCATTTATCATTAAATTAACATCTTTGAAAATAAAACTATTATAGAATATAAAAAATTATGATATATTACTGATTAAACATAAAAATAAAACTCATTATATTCCTTGTTAAATATATTATAGGAATACAAACAGAAAAAAGAATTATTTCAATAATTATGTGAATATAATACACAAGACCAGAATTAAAAATACACTAGATGTTTCATATCTAAAAAAATTATCTATCGTGATCTATCTCAATTTATATTAGTGAAATAATCACATACCACCAATCTCCACTAATCTTCTATAACTCCTTCATATTTATATCATAAAATAAAACATGATAAGTTCATATGCAATGAAATTCACATGTATGGAGTTAGTAAAAAAATTATTTAGACACCACTATCATTCCATGAAATATCCCAAACAGTATATTATTTCAATCAACATATTGAATTACAACCAGAGATCATCCATAATAACCTCTCAACTCATGTGTAGTATATCATCACCCTCATGCATTAGAACTCTACATTATCTATTTTCATTGTAAAATGGTATAGCCATTTTATAAACAAAACAATTTGTTAACTTGTACCTCTACCGTGACTTTTCGCATCCCTAGTGACCTTATATAACCACCACATCCCAATAGTAAGGTATCACCACATTTATAAAACTAACCTTATGAACTTATTTTAGATAGTGGTATTACAATATAATGATCAGTGTTAAATATATACAATGTATCTAGCTATTAATATGATGATAAATAACATCACCCTTTTCCACACATATATAGAGGATTCTGAAAGTACACATGTGTTCAACAATACCCATGTCCCACATGATCATATAAAATAAATGGACGCTTCTCCCAAATGGTGTGTGGAATAACCAATATCCTTTTTCTATATAACCAGTGAATCATGATGAGTTTATCATTGATTAATGAAATATTACAATAATATTTTGCTATATATTAACATAGCCACTTAAAATATCCACATTAAATCAACATAGGTCCATAACATGTGAATGTGTCATAGTGAAATATTTAAATCACATTTCAAAGTCCACAATGAACTCATTGTTACCCACAATAGATTCTTTTCACAATTACACGACCATGGTGTGAAAACTATTTGTACCATTAATTTTAAAAAATAATTATTTGCACTGTGATCATTGTAATGTCCCGGTTCTGGGTTCTGCCCAAAGGTTCCCCATACCTAGCTTGTCACATGGCCTCAAGCGCATTTACCCAAATGATAGAGGGTGCTGACTAGAAGTGAGGGCCTTGGCTGTGATTGTGGGGAAAAAATTCCCACATTGGTAGGGTATGTACAGTGAAATGACACATAATAATAGTAGTGGAAGAAGAAATAACATACAACAAAGTAAATAATAGAAGAATGATAGTAAAATAAACTGTAGTATATATATAAATCATGCATGTCACACGTGCCAAGGAAGAAATCCAAACATGTTACAATGCTATAATACAAAACAGAAACCAATGCACTGACATCTAAATAAACTCTAACTACATTGCAAGCCTCACCTTCATCCCATGCTCCCCAACTCCACAACAATCAAGTACCTAATGTAAAAGGGCGCTTTACCTTTTCTATACCTATAAGAATATGATTAGTTTGGGTCCAAATTCATGACCCAAATAGTGTGTGATATGAATCATAGTAGGCGACCATGGAATGATCTATGCCTAACTATCAGTGAATATATATAGCAGGAAATATTCAGAACTGACGAAACAACAATGAAGAACTCAAAAGTAAAAAATCATACAGTTTCCAATTACATTCTTTTAAATTTATCAATTATTCAAATCATTTAATAATTTAACTTCTAGATCTATTCTAAGAACTTTTTCCTCCTGTAAAACCATAACAATAAGTTTTCTCAATAGACATTCTAATAATAAATTAAGGATGATTTTATATCATGTACTTTCGCTTGTCAGACTCGTCACAATCTTAAAATCCTTTAAGAAAAACCCTCTAGGACATTCCCCACATCCTAACCCCCTTAGTTTAACATATCCTTAATTTAATAACAATAATGACCCTTTGGGAAATCTTCCACAATCTAACACCCTTTGTCTCACAAATCACCTATAAAATACCAACAACCACCTGGTAGATCTCATGGTCAATTACCCTTGGTCTACCAAGAAATAATAAAGTATAATGACCCACTTGTAGCTCACATAGTCAATGACCTATGGTCTAATATTTATTTAATGACAACCCTATGGGTATCACTCACAGTCAAAGCCCTTTGGTTAGTAACCCTTCGCAACTCTCACAGTGAATACCCTTGGTCAATTATATTAATAATTCATAATTCAAAGACCCTACTTCAAGATTCTCTCACAATTTATTCCCCTAGTCATACATTCATATTGAGAAACACATTCATCTCATATAAACATCAACTCCATCCTAACCACACAAGGCATGGAAACAACACAACTTAACATTCCTTCTAGACCCATCATTCATAACCAAATCAAACATTGATAAAACGACTATAATCAAGGTAATAAACCATCTTCATAATCAATAACTATGTTCTTAAATAGAAAAACCATATTAGGCATTAAATATGGTTAAATTTCAAAAAACAACATAATACCCTAACAAGGTATTCAGAACATAGGCATATATAAATCGAAGGCAAAGTATAGTAAAGCTTGAACCACCAACCGTGAAGTGTACAATGATCACTCTTAAATGGCGTCCCTTGAATCATCCTAGAATGATGTATATTGAAAAAAATGTCAAAAAAGCTCAACCTTGAATAAATCAAGAGAGATAAGAAATAATGAGGATATATTCAATAAGAAATAACGACTCACCGGTGGGTTTCCAATGCACCCGTCAGAGATTGATTCAGAGAATGGATGATGGATCGGTGGCTCAGAGAAGAATCGTTGATCTCAGTCTCTCTTGGAGGAAATAAGGCTAGCATAAGAGGAGGATGATGATTAGACGTGACCCTAGTACATTTAATGAAATAAAAGAAAAATGTACACATTGTGTTCATTTAATGTTCACACCCTCTACATGCCTCAACCGGTTCCCACTTTAGGCAGTCTACATGTCACCCCACATAGATGTGTCTTGACTGTTACATGGCCAGAAAACACTTACCCATGGAAACCAGCTACACATCATGTACATCTTAGTACACAACATGAACTTATAAAATTCCATAAACCCCCTTTTCTAAATAACACATTAATTCACGATTCATAACTAAAATGAAAATTTGGGTTCTTAAAAACATCCCCCTTAATGAAATTCATCCCTGAATTTCCCTAACAAGGTGGCGAAGAAGAACTCTAGAACAGCTCTAGCCACTATGATTGTAGATCATTCTCCCTCCCCCATGTCTCATCATGTACTCACTCGTGCTTCCATAGCACCCATAATAGAGGAACCGACAGACCACATTGAAATTTTGTATTGCAATCCACAATTCATATATGGTGCTTCTCAAAGGATTCACCCACCTCAAACTCAACCTCCTCATGTTAAAAAATGTGAGAAGAGTCTGAAAAATAAGGCCGTAGCTAAGAAAGCTGGAAGTCGACATGCATATCTCAGTACCTCTAATGCTAATGAAATCGATAGGAAACCATTCTAACTCTCTCAAAACCCTAAAATGGCCCGATGTATCTCATTGAATGCTTTTCCTATCTCCTAATCTTATAATTTTCTAACCTCATTGTGACATGAAATAAAACATGATCTCCAACATCAGACTCCAATGGTCATTTCCATCCATCAACATAATATATATAGCGATATAGTGTAGTATCCATCCTTTTCTGAATGAACTCCACCTACTCAGTGGTCCCCTAGACAAGACGAGGTCCCAACATAGATGCCTCTACTACCTTTATCCAACATTGTGGTGATCGGCATGGCCTACCTTACAAATCCCTATAAGGTGCCATCTAAATAGTCGCCTGTAAATTCTTATTGTATGAAAAATCTGATTGGGGTATCTGCTTCACTCAAGAACCTCCAAAATATAGGACAGAAGCTTGAATCATGTCCTCTAGCACCTGAATCATGCACTATGACTAGATATCTATCTAGGGATGGTAGGTTATACTCAAAAGTATTTTTGTACACAAATCCCTTTGTAGTCCCTAGAATACAAGAGAAGTAAAGAGGGTGTCTCTTTGTGAAACTATATATTGTATAACCCCATTCAAATATACAATATCTCAGATGTAAAAACCTTCATGCTCATCCACACTAATGGTATCTTGATAGATAAGAAGTGTGCAACCTTTGTGAGTCTTCCAATGACAACCCAAACTGCATCATTCCCTTAAGTAGACCTCATTAAACCTGTCGCAAAATGCATCGCGATATCATTTCAATTCCACTCAAGAATAGGTAACTTCTTTCAAGGCCATGTCGGTCGTTGATGCTCTACATTCACCTGCTGATAGGTGGAACATCTCATAACCAAACTAGAAACATATCTCTTCAAACCTAGCCACCAATACTGATGGTGAAAATCTCAATACATATTGGTGATTCCTAGATAAACTAATCAAACTGAGGAATTAAAGTCCAGTATTAGCTCATCACATATGTCTGGTGACACCCATACACGTCCATGAAAATTCACGATATCATCATTGCTTGTGGTCCACCCAGGAGTAGGGTTATCTTCTGACACACTATCCCATAGGACGAACCCATAAGAATTGGATAATTATCTCATTCTCATTGATCCAGAAGAGTAGAGGTAACAAATAATAAAAAAAGAAAAGTCTCCACTGTCTGTCAAACACCACCAAATGAATCTTAGTGAACAGATCCATAAGCTGCCACTCACTACTGGCCTCCTGAACTGCATATATTTGTGCCATCCTACTCAACTCAAAATCTAGTGTATTGCCTTTCCCAAGCTTGTAGGGAAGTTAAATTTCAAAAGACTGAATGTATTTATCCCACCTTCATTGTCTCAAATTTTCGTCATGCTATGTAATGTTATACTTGAGACTATTTTTCAGTGAACACCAAAAAATGATCCCCTAAAAGATAATGTCTCTAAAAGCACAAAGCATGCACAACTTTAGTCAACTTGAGATCGGGCATAATATAATTCCTCTCATGTGGCCTTAACTGATGAGACTCATATTAAAAGACTCCTCCCTCTTACATAATCAATGCTCCCAAACTGATAATAGATGCATCATAGAAAACAGTGTAGATCATTCCAGGATTTGAAAAAACTAGTATCAGTGTTGCAGTTAACCTTCCATTCATCTCTTGAATGGATGAATCACAGGAATCTGTGACCAATTAATTTTCACCCTACATAGTCAGTCCCTTTAGTGGTTCTGCTAAGCATGAAATGTCATGTATAAAGAACCTATAGTAACCAGCCATTCCCTGAAAACTCAATACCTCCAAGATGTTTTTTGGATGCTCCCTGGAACATACAACTCTCACATTATCTAAGTCTACTAATACTCCTATATTTGACATAACATGACCCAATACGTGAATGTGATCCATCCAAAAGTGGAATTTTTATAATTTGACATATAATTAATTCTCTCTATTGTTGTACTCAAAACAATATCATGATGGATGGAATGCTAGTGTAGAGTCTGAGAGTACACTATGATATCATCCAAAAAATCAACCACTATGGAGTCCAAGTAAGGATGTAACACTCTGTTCAACAGTGCCATGAAAACTACAACAACGTTCATGAGACAAAAGTAAATAACCACATACTCATTAGAACTTACCTGCTCGGAAAATATATAAGAGGTATATCTAATGGTATAACATGAAACTACTGATAATGAAAACTCAAGTCAATCTTTGAAAACACATGGGCTATATGAATATCTTCAAAGAGATCATCAATCCTCAGTAAAGGATATCAGTTTTTTGTCGTTAACTGGTTCATCTTCTAATAATCCACACAAATTCTAAAGGAATAGTCCACCTTCATTGAAAAGAGGATAGGCGAACCCAAAGGAGAAGTTATGGGTTGGATGAAACCCTTTATATGTAACTCCTCTAACTGCATCTTGATCTTTTTCAACTCTTATGTAGCAATATTATAAAGAGGACTGGACACTAATGCTGCTCCAGGAACAAGTTCAGTAGAAAAGTATACCTCTCACTTCAGAGGCAAACTAGAAAATTTGTCTACAAAGACAACCTTGAAATGATCAACCACTAGAGGAATGTCTTTATATGTAGTCTTATGTTCATCAGGGTATAAACTAGAAATATAGGCTATAACACCCCTTAACCCATGATGCTCAGGTCTAGATCTAACTTCATAGACTTCCAATTCACTGTTATGTAGATATAATCCACCCTCTTGTGATGTGAAACTCACCCTATAGAGACAGAAATCAAACATTTCTACAAGTGAACTAACCAGTCCATTCTAAGAATGACATCATAGTTTTTCTTCTCTATGACATAATGGTCCCATTAAAAGTTAGACTCACCAACCTCAAGAGGGCACTCCTTTCACTGAAGAAACATAGTTGTCCTAATCTCTAATAGAGTTTCTAGATTCATAACATCCTCATATGTATAGATACAGAGTCCAAGCCTCTCCACATCAACAACATATATAAAACTATGGGAGACCCTATATCAAAAAGAGAGGATTCTAAAACTGAGGCAACAAAAATAATACCTCTAACTATAGAGGGTATGGGATTCTCTTCATGTCAGGTATGCTCCATTACAGATGTCTGACATGCACCATAGCCCTACTACACTTCTTAATTACCCTGAGCTTATCCAGCCGGCTATCACTAAAATTTTGAGGCCTCAATTTCCTGGCCAAAACTACCTCCTCATTTCGAATAGCTAGAAGAACACCAATTCCCTCTTTAATGGGAAACTAGTGGTCCTACTGCTGAATGTTGACTCATAGAAGAACTCTTATCATTATCTGCTGGTGAGAACTCCTAGAAAAAAACATTAAATATGGACCATATTTCTGTATGATCAGAACTCAACTTTCTCTCTCAGGAAATTTGGTTTACTGTGCCCTCTCTTACCGCACTAGTAGAATACAACTATGCTTCCTGATAAAATTTCATGTGTGAGATCCATGTGGAACATACTACTATATTTTGAAAGAGTAATATACCGATATGAAGAACCACCCTGGCTGATAACTCTCAACTCCCTCATATTACGCTCGATAAATAGTGCCTGGTGCACTATATTAGTCACTCAGGTCATCCTAAAGACATTCACCTACTATCAGATATTATACATGAGATCATCCTCAAATCTTCTTTCCAAAGAAAACTCGTCACCTCCCAGAATAGGTGAAAAGCGTTACAGTTCTAATAAACAAGAAGTGTACTCGATCATTGAAAGATCTCCCTACTCCAAGTGCATGTAATATCAGTCTCAATTAGCCCTCAACATCTTAGGATAGAAGTAGTCATATGAGGTCCTCTGAAACTCATCCTAAACCATATCTTGATGATTTCCTGCCTGTGATATAACATACCACAATCTCTTGGAAGAATCATGTAACTTGTACATCGTGAGCTTCAACCTCCTCTATGGAGGAGTCTCTAGATTCTAAAATATAGCTAGTATGGCCACAAACCATGAATCTGCAGCCTATGATCCTCTATTCCCATTTAAATGTGGGAGTATGTAGCTGCTAGAACACCCATGTCAACTCTTCCATTGACGGGGCATGATGTGGTGCTCTCTGGAAGGTTTGCATTATCCTCGTGAAGGCTTCTTGGAACTATGAATCGACACATATGTTTGGTATAATAGTTGATTCCATGAGAAGAACTGTGGGAGGGTCTTCTAGTAGTCCCTATTCTCCCATTTCTTATGTCTGAACATTTCCCTATAAATGGTATACCACTAGAGCATGTCTCAGTGGTATGACTCTACAAGGTCAAGCACACAACTCAGTTCTAGATTTACAGGGACTGAAACATAGAAGTGAAATAAGGGAACTAAAGAATAAAATGAATAAATTTTTACAAAACAGGGATAAAAAGCGTGTATGACACCTACACGTTGAGTTCCCTTATGCTTTTAACATGTTGTGTACCTCTTCCAATCCTATTCGTGTAACACCCATACACACAACGTGTTTGTTCTAAAACAAAATGTGTACATGAAATTTTCAATCCTTCCCAAGTACTTCTACATGGCTAAACCACACGGTTCTATCTTGGATAACACAACAAAACATTTTCACCCTATACACGACATGTATCCCTTATGTTTTAACCACTCATGTCATTACACACACAGATGGAGACATAGTTCTTACAACGTGACATGTACTCCCAGTACATGATGTCTTCTACCAATGTTTTCTGACCCCGTGTCTCTACACACAATTTCATACACACGGTTAATAACTACACTGAATGTACATATACTACACAATGTGTACTTCAGAAAAATCATTTCTTCAAAAAAAGAAGAACACATGTTATATTTTCCTAACACCACACAAAATGTTGTCTTGGTTTTCTAATAGTAAACCTCATAACCTCTTCCAGAACCCATAAACACGCAAAATATTTACCCTACCATGACAAATTCTGACCCGTGGGATCCCATACTCCCACGAAATGTTTTTTCCATCCTTATACATGTCATAACAAATCAGAATTCAGTAGAGGTTCCATATGAGCCATAAAATTATGATCCTGGAGGGCCCATAACCCATTAGGTACCAAATATTGGTGTCTATCTTAATAAAACATTGCATATACCAATTCCCTATCAAAAATAGAAGTTAATCTATAACAGAATCTGTCAAAAAAATATGAATATCTAGCATAATATCTATCACAATAGCATGCAATCAGTAATGCATCCTAAAAATAATGACAAATTACATGACATGTGATCTCTAACAAGTAACTATATGATGCCGGAGATAGAATACAATCATCTCATTGGGTTTCAACATAAATAAAACATCAATAGTATCGATTATAATAAAACAAAACATTTGTGCCACCCAAATGTGAAATATAATCAACTATAATAATTTCAAAACAAGAAAAATTATAATAGTCTAGGTAGATTAGTTTTCCCCTATACACAGGTTAGAAACTCCTGGGAACATCTTATTACCAACCAATCATTAATTTATATGCTTCTCTATATGCTCCAATCAATAAGACAATGATGAAAAGAAATTCCTCTCATACCTCTTTGTAACGCCCTGGTTCCTGGTGCTGCCTAATGGTGCCACATACATGATTGTTCACATGGCCTCAACCATATTACCCCAAATTATAGAGGCATCAGACATGCAGTGATGGACTCAGGTAAGTTAGTGGGGAAAATATTCCCTCATTATTAGAGTTTTCATAGTGGAATGAATAATAATAATAGTAGAGGAAGTTGTAATACCTTAAAATAAAGAAAACAATGGAATGCAGATTGTAAAACCAACTAAAATAGTTACATAAATGATGAATGTCACATGTGTGTAGGAAAAAATTCTAAAAAATCCATAATGGTGGAAAAAAACGAAACCAAAGTACTGAAAAGTAAATAAACTCCAACGGCATCGTGGGCCACATCTTGGTCCCATGATCCCCACCACCATATCAATCAATTACCGGAGGTAGAAGGGCGCTTTCCCTTATTTATACCTACATCCATATAATCTGTTTGGGTCCAAAATCCTAACATAAATAGAGATCGAGATTAATCCTTGTAGTCAACCACCAAAAAGATATCTGCCTAACTATTAGAGAATATATATAGCATGAAATTTACAGAAATGAAGCAACAATTTGGAAGTAATAAAATGTAAAATATCATATAGTTTCCAATTACATTATTATACATTTATAAATTATTCATACCGGTAAATAATGTAAACTCATGTTATAGTCTATGTTCTAAATCCCCCCATACAAAAATAAAAAACAAATGTCTCAAAATAACTTCTAACGATAAAGTAAGATCGAGTCCAAACATCTGCTTTGGCTTTTCAGACTTCTCACAATCATAAAATCATTTCAAAAAAACCCTTTTGGGAATGTCCTCTCAGCCTACCCCCTTGGTTTAAAAAATCCTTAATTTAATTAAAATAATGACTCTCTGGAAAATCTTACACATTCTAACCACCTAGAAATGAAAAAGCACTAATCAAATACAAAATACCACTTGGGTATCTCTCATGGTCAATACCCTTTCGCCTGTATAGAACGAATAATGTAAAATGACCCTATAGAATCTATCACAGTCAATGCCATATGTTATAAAATATATTTTAAGCAACCCTTTGGGTATCTCTCACGGTCTAACCCCTCTAGTCAATAACCCATGAAAGCTCTCACAGTTATTACATATAGTGAATAATAATAACAATTAGTAATTAAAAAAACCTACTTCAAAAAGATCTCATTGTAAATTCCCACAGTCATACCTTTATAATGTGAAACACATGCATCTCATATAAACATCAACTACATCTTAAAAAACCAAGTATGGAAGAAATGCATCCTAACATGCATTCGAGGCCCAACATCCATAACCAAATCAAACATGGGTAACACATCCATAATCAAGGTAATTAGTCCCATTCATAATAAATTACCCCATTCCTATAAAAACAAAAAATATTAGTTGATAAAAGGGTTAAATTCTAAAAACATATAATACACAAACAAGCTATTCAGTACATAGGCCTATATAAATCAATGAAAAACTACAGTAAATACCAAACTACTTACCTCAACATTGTACGATGATCAATCTTAAACATTAGACTTTGAATCAGCCTTGAATGATGTAGATCTTCAAAATTTTCATAAATGCAAAACCTTGAATAACTCAAGAGAGATTCGAAATCAAGAAAAGAGATTTAAAAAGAATAAAGGACTCACCGGTGGATTTCCAATGCACCCACTAGAGTCTGATTTTGATAACAGATGATATATTGATGGCTCAAAGAATAATTATCACTATCAGGCACCCATAGACCAAACGAGGTTAGAAGAAGATTAATATGATGATTAGATGTGACCACGCCACATTTAATGAAATAAAAGAAAAAGTACATGAGGAGTTCATTTAATGTGCACACCGTGTACATGCCTCAACCATTCCACACTTTAGGTGGTCTCCATGTCACATTACATGGCCATGTATCAGCCGTTACATGGCCAGCACATGGCTACCCATGGAAGCCTGGTACACGACATGTAATTTTAAGTACATTGTGTGTACTTCTAAAATTCAAAAAACACCCTTTCACTCAAAAACACCCCAAAATACAGATTCATACCTAAAATAATGATATGGGTTATTAGAAACATAGATTTACTTTTCTATTACACTACCACTTACATCACATCTAAATAAAAAATTTATGCACTTGAAAACAAAATATCATTGAGATGAATATGTAATAACATCGTAGAACTATCATCCAAATCGTTGTTACCCAACCACCAAACAATATATACCATACTTTTTACCCAATTCAATTTTATTATCACCTAGTTCATTTAGGATTCACACCTGAATAATGGACTCTTCTGAAACACAATATCCTCATAGTAAATGATATATGAATTTTTATTATTTATCTATTTCTCATTCATTTCTAATGACTATACCTTTTTTATGAACTGTCATTCTACATTGTCTGTCACAGTTATCAACACATAAGTCCTCACACATTGTTCGTGGTGTAATACATTTGTTACATGACACCAATATATTCCATGTAAATCATTGAAACTAATTATGGTTTTTTTTATGATATACCATGTATTCTTCAACACATTCCATAAAATATCACAAAGAAATACATATAAAGCTAGAATAAATTTATGGAAATCCTTCATAGAACTCTTAGAGTACCATCTTTCAAGAAACACCAATGAATTCATCTCAAATGACAAGATAGAACAAAACCTATTAATTTATTTGAATTTGGGAAAATATACAAATGAATTTAGAAACGTTTTGAGAACCAACTGATGTAAACATGTGGACTTCAACACATACCTGGAAAGATACAACACTGAAATAATTTACGAATAAATAGTAAAAAATGTGTGATATTTATTATATTAAATGTCATGAAAATGAGAGGAAAATATAATAGAGTTGTGAAACTATACCTATTGCATGAAATGATGAATCCCTACATTTATCAAAATTTAAAACATATTAATATAGTATTATTAACATAAAAAACACCACGGATTTCCTAGGTACCGAACCACCCGAAACCATCTACATGGTACCCCAATGGGTACTCTACATAAGGTCCCCAAAAAACCAAACTCCCTCAACTAAAACATTATCACTATATACTACCACTGAGTACCTTATATTAACCCATTAAGTACATAGTTCTATTTATATTAAAGGGGGAATTCACATAACTTGATCTCACTTCCAAAAATCCATCTTTTTTCCTCTAACAACATCATGAACAAATCAAATAGTCAAATGTATAAAACTATAAAAAGACGAGTTATAAATTAATTACAATGACATCTTCATTCATTGTATACATGCTCCCTAGAGTCCTCATGTACCATTATAGTGGCATTGTGATTTTTAAATTTATATCTCTAAAATAAATATCATACACACTCTCATTCCTTAAATTAAAACAATATAATCTAAATTTCAAATAATATAAAAAAATAAAAAATTTAATTACAAATTTCTAAAAATACTTATTTATAAATTCAAATTTAAATGTATTTATTGATTATTAATGACCTATATTTCTAAATAAATTCAAGATAATAATCATTTGAAACTTATTTTTATTTTCTCATTTTATTAATATTTTCAATGAGACCAACTGAAATGAGATTTTGTTATTTATTCAAAAAAATATAAATTGATTATCCATTTAATGTAAATCATCATAATGTCATTTTTTGCATTTGAAATCAAAAATCTATTCACCTATCATTAACCAATTCATCCAAACTCACTCACTTCCATTATCTCTCAATAGCAATCTAAAAACGATGATAATAATACATATGTACCCCTAATTTATTGTCATATTCAACCGTCCCCAAATAAATCCACCATGCATGAATCCTTGTCCTTTCATTACACTCCATAGATTACATATAAATTATTTTATAAATTACACCAATTAAATTCCATAATTTACAGTGTTTTACCTATATCCATAATTATTCATAGAGATCACATAATAAGGATTCAAAAGAATTTATATTTTTCATGATACACAAAATATTTAACTCATTAAACAATCATGGCATTATAAATTACCTTACAGGACCATAAAAGAATTTGTACCTCATGTTTTATATAAATATATAATAATAATTAAATTCTATGACACATATTTTAACTCCAAAAATAGATTCCAATTAATCAATTTTTTATATAAAATATTAAAAATAAATATTGTTTGAATTCCAACATTTCATTGAAACAACATAAATATACTCCATGAAATATCATTGAATAATTTTCTAAATTGATTACTAAAAATTAAATCTAAATTTTTTTTGTATAAAACACAACCATTATATGAACATATAAATCAAATAAATTTATAACTATAAATTTTATTTGTTAACTACAAGGCTAGGGAAACCCATAATCCCAAGGTATCAATGGTGTCTTCAATTAAAACTAGCTCTATGTCAAGAACACTTCTATAAAATAAATAATAAAATATTTACTTCATTAAATAAGTATAAAAAATAAGTTAGAATTTATATCACCAATAGAATTTTCACCCTTGAAAATTTATTACGTTTATTATCTATGGAAAGTGTCTTAAGAACCACAAATTAATTATGCTTCTCACTCTTTATTTTCCAATTGAATTACTTATAACCCCCACAAAACTCATTTAAGATGATTAATAAATCCTTAGAGACTCTATTTTCTCAACAATACTCTTTGAATTGGTTTTTAAATATATAAAAACTCATATTATATATCATGGATTGATGTGAAAATAAATCACATTCATATTAATTAAATTTTAGAAATTGTTTTTTTTCTCTAAGAGATGTCCATGAATATTCCATTTTGTAGTCTTAAAAAATATCTTTACTGAGGGGATGATCAGTATGTCACTTATAAATATATAATATTTATTGATGAATTTATTTTTACAAATAAAATTATCTATTGATTTATGATCCTCTCATGATTTTATAAAATCAACAACACACATATAAATAATTTTATATAAAACCCGTATAAATCTCCCCTTCTTCTAACCTTTTTTATATTGATCATCATTTCTCAATATTTAATGCATTGCTAAGATATTTGAGAGAATTTTATATATTATTTTTGTAGATGTAAGATTTTTATCTATGAATGTACAATTCATAAGACTCTTATATTTAATAAATTATTTCATCCGATTGTTTTTAAGTAAATGAATACGAAATTTTCTATTAATCATATTTAAATGTTGAAATTTAATAAGGAAATATTTTTTGAATAATATTTTTGTTTCTATCATGAAATTAGTATGGGAAATATTAATTCCATTGAAGAATATTCCCATTTCCATGTTAGAATGTGAAAATTCCCTAATAACACTATATTATAGGTGATCTACTTTTATTAGTTGATATGTTATAAATTTTAATTTTAATTTTTTAGTATTACTCATAAATGTTTACCACAAAAATTATATTATTATGTTTTGATACATCCTGGAAGTATTAGGGTGAACCTAAAAACATGGAAATGTATTTTTTAGAACCAATTTCATTTCTTACATAATAAACAACATCTGGACATTAAAAAACAACATTCAATCTGAAAAAAATATATATTTCTTATTGGTATCTTACTATATATATTCATAATTTTCATACAAATATTTATTTCATAATTCTATCCCCGATCACGTATTAGGTAAAAATGTATGTCACATGAAGACTACATATAAATAAATTATCAATCATCTTATGTCCATCAAAATGGAAGTATACCAAAAATCCCATAAACACCCATTGTTCTCAAATATTCATTTTTAGGTGTTTAAGAGTCTTTCCATTTATAAAAACATTCAGGTAAATACATTATCATTGATTATAAAAAACATTACTATCAAATTTTTATATATACTATTACCACATACATTTTCAAATGTTTAGGTCACCATTTGATATATAACATTTCAAACTGTTGTGATCATTACACATGACAAATTACTCACAAAAATGTTAGCTATCTATGTCTTGTGTGTTTTAATAATACCATTTTACGCTAAATAATGAGTTTAATAGTTCTTTTAAGGGGGTATAAATTACCTACCGCTAAACTATATAACAATTTCTCATTATTATAGTGAAAATCTATACAAAAATATACTGGTATAGAATTTTAATTTTTAGAAATCTCCGACATATTCATATAATAAATTATAAATAAAGATATATTATTTCAATATGGACTCAAATGAATCTTAAAATTTCATGACCAAATGAAAAATCACTTAATATGTTGTTAATAATTTCATTTGTGATTTTTCTCAAAAAGTACTAAATAAATATTTTATAATGGTAAAATAGTTTTAATGAGACTATTAAGTGAATTAAAATTTCGTTTTTTAGAAATAAATCACATCATTAGACTTCTCAAGGTTAACTAATTTTTCATCTTATAATATTATTTTGTGAAACATATTCACATGATTTACCAAAATGTTATATTAGAGAACACCTTGTAATTCACATTGTCAAATAACCTTTCCAAAATAACCTCTATGTGACTGACATGATGTATCTCCATTATTTAGTAAAAAATATTTTTATCCAAAAAACATCCACATTATTATCTACAAATTATTAAAATACTATCATCATGAATTAAACCAATATAGAGGGTGATTTGGAAACTTTTAAATGAATAAAGAAAATTTTAATGTCCACAAGACCGTTGAAATTATATTTTAACGATAAATAATTAATTTTTGTTTAACTAATGATTAAAACAAAAAACATCAATTTTATTCCAATAAAATCCACTCATTTTTAAGATGTCATCTATTCGTTGTAAATATTTTTATTTATTATGTCGACTTTGTTAATCATCATAAATTATATAAAAAATCCGAACATCTATAATGTCTATTGGAAAACAAATTTCAATCATAAAAAAAGGGGATCAATTTATTGAATGAATCTATTTTTATTAATCCCTTTTCCAAGTACCATTATTGCATGTAATACATCCATAATTATATCGTTTGACGGATTAGAAAACCTACAAGTTCAAAATAAATATTTAATATAATATTACACATTCTTTCCATATGGTAATATAAAAAATTACATAATAATTAAACTATAAGTATATAATTTTTCCGTGAATATTCATAATTAATAATTTTTTATGATTAAATCATAAACGTTTTCGGATGTGCTAAATATTAAATCATATAACCCCATTTTCTATTATTATCTTACAAGAATTTCTCTTAAAAATTATTTAAAACAATTTTTCAAATTGGTACTCAAAAATTATAGAACAATCCATCAAAATTCAACATGGGGGAAGAGATTAGTGAATGATTATCTCAACTATCATAAATGAAGGAAATAGTTATATAATCCCAAATAACGATACATTTTATTATAAAAATACCTTTATGAACCCATTTATCCATAAATTTCATCCATGTAGAATTTAACATTCATTTCCTCTTCTAATGTACTTGCCCATATTATTTATTATAATATTAAACTCTACCCTAGGTCCCATATTCAACATAGTCTGGTCTGTTAATTTTAATATAGGACACATCAATGTTTTTTCATGCTCCCCTAAAGTTTTCTCATGTGATTTTCTTATAAAAATACTACATGCTCCCACCTTCAAACATTTAAAATGTGTAAATGGTTGGGATGGAAACACTAATATAAAAAATTATAATAAACTACACTATATTTTATTAATCTCCTAAGATAAATTTGAATATAAATATATATGTTTTTTTAAATGAACTGAAAATTCTAATTTTAATTCAAAAAGATATCTCCTCACCCTCGTAATTGGGGAATAAAAGTACTAAATCGTTATATAATTGTGGTTTCATCGTAATTGGGGAATAAAAGTACTAAATCGTTATATAATTGTGGTTTCATCCTTTTCTGAACTTTTTTTACTATAATTTTGTGCATAAATTGGTATAATTAATATAATAATTCTTTACTATATAATTTATCACAGTCACATGTCTAATCTCATGTCCTAAGGATTATCTTCACTTAATAGTTCAATCAAAAATATCAGTACATTAAAAAATTTTAAATCATAATCCCAAAAATAAATACAGAATGAGGAAAAAAATAAAAAAAAATTAACTATTTGAAACATTAACATTCCTATAAAATACCTATCATATAGAAAACTTTTTATATTCAATTATAGTAAAGGAAATTTTAATTCAATAATAGTATCATCAATTCCCATCATTTAACTGTTGGAACCCCAAAAGGTTAGAACAAATTTATATTGTGGAGGTCTTCTATGTTCATATAAAATTGAAAAATATATATATTATACATATAATTATAATCTTAATCAGATCTATAAACAACACTAAATTAAGGTTGATATTTCTTCAAAAAATCTTAAATGATGTCTGTGTCACATTGAATTTCAAGATTATCTCCCTTGATTGTTTTGTATAAAACTATCACTAATACCTTCAAAATCAAGGGCTTTAAGAAAAAAAATTATATCACACCATTACTGTAAAGGCCCATAGTTTTTTTCTAAATTTTAAAACCTCATTTCCATCATTATATAGTGATTTTTGCTTAATCCATGCTTAGTTAATTTTTTTGAATATTGAAGTAGATTTTATAAGATTAAAATTGGTGTATTTTTATTTTTTTTATTCAAATTATTTATCATCACGACCTGAAGTAAGACATGGTTTCCCTAATGTGTAACATATTAAAAACAATGAAAGAAAAAATGTCTTTATATGGGTGTATCCCTATCCATTGAGTGATGGGATGGCCCAATCATCCATGAATTCATAATAAAACTACACTGATTTTAGAGGGAACTTTGAGGGCGACATTATTTTTTTTTTGGTCTACATCATATAGATAGTTGTTTTAGGCTAATGTTCCAAAGATCACTACAAATAAGTCTAACTGTAACACCTAGATGTATTATGTAATATTTTCTCGAACAAAATTTAATTCTTCAATAGCCTGCATTGCACATAATAATGAGTCTAAACGAACTGCGAGATACCATTAGTATTAAATAAATATATTAATGTAGAAGTTATGTTAGTGGTAATGAATATAACTAACTTATGAAAATTTATAGTTAAGTCATTTTCTACCATTTATTTATGGAAAATATAAATCAAATATATTTATTTATTTTTTATATTAATAAAATTAGTAAGTTAATATCAGTAAATGAAATTAATAAAATATATATATTATATAAAAAATAAATTATTTTTTATATTCATACAATATATATTTTAATCATATGGCATGAATAATACCTATTTGACTTATAGAAAACTGATATTTTTTCAAGGGAAATTTTAAGCCATTTAATGTTGAATTAATTATAAATAAAAATTTTGACACATTATTAATTTCTATATGATATAATTAACATGTTTTTTTATGTGGGATATAAAATTTTAAACTGTAGTAATTTTTAATATTTTTCTAAAACATTAAAATTTTGAAGAATAGTTAAATTACACTAAATTTTAATTAAAAACAATTTTTTTCATCGAAATAATCAAAATAGTTAAATTAAAATATTGAATGGTTTTAAACTATAAATTAAATATATATTTATTATTAAATATATTTTATGTCAACAGTATAAATTTTACATTAAATTTTTATGTAAGAACATTTCAATGTTTTTTAATGTTTTATCTTTTAAAACATGTTCCCTCTTTACATCAAAGGGAATAATATTTATTTAATTTATAATAATTATAATTTTTGAATTTTTAAAAATGGATTTATTATTTGGATTTAGTAGGTCCGAATTATGTAAAAAGATTTATTTTATTTTTGGAAATTAATAATTGTAACATTGTTAATTTTTATTAATTCTGTAAAAGGGGAATTCAGGTAATTCAGAGTAATAATAACACTATAAAATTATCATAAAATTTGTCTTAATATCATTGTATGATTTGGTTTCAACCAAAATAATCATTTTTTTCTCAATTTTGTATTTTGGAACCCACATTGATGAGAATTGGACAACTAATTTACATTATTTAATGAAAATATAATTGTGTATCAAAAACATTTTATTAAGAAAAATATTTTTTATATAATCTAATGTAGAATATAAATTATATTATAAATACAAATATAAAATATAAAATATATTTTATTATCATGGTAATATATTTTTAATTTTTAGAAATAAATAAATACATTAAAGACTTATAATTTTTTGATGTAAAAATTAATTAGTTAATGAGAAAAAAATTAAACAATATTTATTAAATGAAAATAAACCTAAATAGAACCTAAAAATTTTAAAAATCTTATTCTTTAGGTATCGCTTGACCATAACCATTGAAGGGTCATGTTAGTGACCATTTGGAGCCTTATAAGAGATATTGTGAAACTAAAATTATTTTATTTAAAGTGATGTTAATTTTTTCACATTCATAATTTAATAATTATAACATTTTAAATTATGTATTTTCCAAAAGATAAATTAATATTATAATATAATTATGAAATATATTATATTTATCATAATCATAGTATTTTATTTTTTATTTTAATTCAAAAAAATGTATATTAAATAATTATTCAAAATTTATGTAGTAATTATTTTATTAACCGGGATCATCAACACATTTTTTTAAAATATAAAAATGGACATAATTTTGATAATTAGTATGTATAATTAATTTTATAAATGACATTTCCCTCTTAGAAATATAATAAAATAGTTGGTTCAAATTTTTCTTATTATCTTAATATTTCTAAAAATCAATGAATCGAATGGTGTCAAAATTGACAGTATTGGTTGTTTATCAGAATTATATTTTATTAAATAATTTAAAAATCTAAATGTTTTTAAAAAATATTGTATAATTTATTTCTGGTAAAAAAAATTTATAATTGATTTATTTATGTCCTCATTTCTGTCAAATATGTAGATATTTCACTCTTTTAATGTTGAAATATTTGTTAACATTGTTATAAATTAAATAGATTAACCAAGTGTTAATTAAAATGATGTTGTTTAAATTGGAAAAAAACTTATTCATAATCCATTGCTTGATGAGATTATAACCCCATCTAATCTGATCGTTAAAATTGGGATATTATGGTGCATTTTGGATGGGGTTTTATTTTATTATAAATTAATATTTTTGGAGATAACAAAAGTTCCCCTCACGTCAATAATAATTGGGATCCTCATCTCTAATATATTAACATTATATTGAGTCAAAATTATCATCAATCCCCTGAAATTTCCCCTTCTAAAATTATGTAGTAACATTATTGGGGTTATGGTCTTCTAAAAAGACAAACTCTAGTTCTCTAAGAGGAGATTTAGACGAAGCACGTCAAGGAAGATAGAATGTTTTCAACCGATAACTTGAAAATTCCTTCTTCTTATACTTAATCTGCATGATTTATTTAATTATAAGGTAATAAAACTAGTATCATTCATATAAATAGATGTTATTAGGAATACGAAACAAAAATAATACATTTTATATCGATATTTTGAAAAAGAAATGACCATGTGTGCGTATGTACAACTTACCATCTCCAAGCTGTTGTGTAATATTTTTTCACCACCTACATAATTGGATGGGTATAACGATGGAAATAATAATTATATATAATTATTATAAAAATATATTGATTTTGATATATTAAACACCATTCAATTAAATATTATTCATCAATTATGGGAATGATATCTTTGCTTGTTCGTACATGTGACATATCTTCTCAATGATGTGATGTCTTTCATTATACATGATCTACATTAAATAATTATTATGTAAATGTATAGAATGAATAAATATTATATACATAATTTTATAATCATTTTGTAATGATATAGCTATTAACTATGAAGGATAACTGGAACATATTTGACAAAACATGCATAAGAAAATGAAGCAGTTAATACACGAATAACAAGTAATAATGAAATGTTATGAAAAACGAAATATAATATGATCATATATTATATCAAAAAACTGAATTTGATTCTAAAATAATACAATTAAATTATTTAAATAATTATACATTAGTATCAGATACATACAAAATAAACCAGACTTTAAAGTTATGGGATAGTTTTTTAATTTAATTATTATCCGAGATTGTTTATACGTAAGTATTTACAGGTTTATATTTATCATCCAAATAATTTTTTTCCTAAATACTTTATATAATTTCTATTCTTCAAAAAAACATAACATTAATTTTACCTATAAGGGAATTATTATTATATGGTATAAAATGAATCGTTTGTTTCTATTCAATACTAGGTACTTTTGGGCTTTTTTAGAAAAATTTAAAGGAGAATGTTTTTTAAATTATAAGGAATGATTGGATTTTTAAGTCTTCATAACACCTTATTTTTATGAAGCTTCCTATACAAAATTATCTGTAAATTTTAAAAAAGAATAAAATTATCAAGCATTTTGAGAGGAATGTTTTTTAAGAAAAACACTTATTTTCCTCATTAATTCATTTCAGTTGTTATATTAAACTTAATTTCCATATAAGATGGAATTATTTAATTGGTTTATGATTATATTATAATATAATTATTTTTTCTATGATTTTCTTGTGTTTATTATGGAATTTTATGTATGAAAACCATTTGTTTTACACATATTATGTTATTGTGGATTGATGGTTAAAGAAACCTATTTTATTATGTGGGATATAATGAATGATATAGGTTATTTTGGAATGTGTAAGAATTATTTAATTATGAAATAGTTGGGACCTATATATTAATCCAATTTATTGGGTAATGATTTATATCTCAAGAGATAGACAATGCAGGAAGATGAAATGATCTCAGTTTATTAATACATAGATATAACAAGGGGTGATCTTGGTTCAGTAACGAACATTGTCCGCTATGATGGTTTTGGAAATGATTCTTAAATAATATGAAATTATTTTCAATTCATATGTGTATTCCACAAAACATCATGACTTATGTTATGAATTTTTGGATTTTGTTCATTGATTCTAATGAACTTTCATGATTTATCCCATGGAATGGGATCACAATATTTCATTTATAGGATGTGATTTTCAAATGTTATGTTCTTATATATTATGATTATGATATGATTGACGTCTCCCTTTCTTACCCTTGATATGAATTTATCCTCATCATTTAATAAGTTTTTCCCTTGTCTTGAAGAATGGTACTAGGTAAGGTATGTCAAAAAGGGGTCTACTAAAGAAAAAAATAATTTGGAGAAAATGAATATGTCTTATGTACTAATTGTTTATTCTTACCTTTTTATATAGACATTATACCAATATAGTCCTATCATGTCTTTGTTATATTTTTTAATGAAATTTCTTCAACTATAATGTCATATCTCTGTATGTAATCAATGGATCATTAGATATGGTATTAGTGGAATAGTATAGTATACTATTGGAAAATGGGATGAGACATGATTATTAAGATCCCAAAGGATGTCTAAATGTATTGGTTACAATAATAGTGTTTTATAAATTATCAATAATATCCTAGGATAAAACCTAATTTGTCCTAAATGGAAATTTTATTATAATTTAGGTTGTTTTCCAACTATGATTAGTGTTTCTCAAAAAATTATTCCTTTTTTATAAATGGCTAGAACCTGAATGAAGACATTAATAATGAATATGATTTGAAATCCAATGCATTTCCTATTGATCAACAAAATGATATAGGATCTAGAATGAAAAAACATGTAGATATGTTCAAACAATATTCTAAATCAATGAATCATACAATATGACCAAATGAGAAAAGGTGGGAAACAATATTCTGTCGAGTAATTCATGAGGTAGTTTCCTCCTACATTCAGTAATACTTATATTACATTAGTGGCGAAAAAATGGACATGTTCCATAGTAAATATATTTTCATTTTTCCAACGTTTAGAACATGATAAATTCATCTTAGCAGTCTATCATTTTGAGGGAGATGCAGATCAATGGTATAACCTTATCAATAATATAAAGCAAAGAGAAGAAATTGAATCCATGGAATGGGATGACTTCAAGAACATATATTTCAATATGTTATTTCCTCGTACTCTTCAAAAAAATAAGGAGAAGGAGTTACTTGAACATAAGGAAAAGGTATATGAATATATTGGAACCTATGATGAAAATTTTAAAATAGTTTCAAGGTATTCTTCAATAATTAGTATCCAACCTAAGAATGAAATTGTTCAATTCTATATTGGCATAAATGATGTCTTTATAGTTCATTATCAGTGAGGGATTTCAATATCTATCAATAAATTGTTATATGTACTCCCAAGGATGAGAAATATATTAGAGTAACCCATTACTCTTATGTGTTTGATAAGAATCTACGAATGGAATTCAAAAAGAAAAACTAAATACCACACAAAAAATATGGTGTTTTTTCCAGTATTATCAATCAGGGGAATGTAATATAAAGTAAATTTTAATAATGTGACAAGTAAATGTGTTATGTGGGGAAAAGATGTTCATCAGTTTGTTGAATGCTAAACTAATGGAAATAAGATGTCTACTTATGTGAATAGAGAAAATGTTACAAATAATGCACCACATACATTTCAATGTTACAGGTGACAATTAAATGGGGAATTTTACCAATTAATTCCCAAATCCAAAGGTTATTGATGAAGATCTACTTTAGATATCTCTTTTGTCCATGGAAAAATTAATGTCACATGTGATCACTATTAGTGGTGTGGACTACGATAATGAAGTTGTGAAAGTTACACTTACCATAAAATCAAATGTATAAAATGGTTTATCTAATTCTAGATCCACAAACTGTTTTATTTCTATGTAATTTCATAGTGGTATCATTTAATTTCCTCAACAATTAGATGTTTTGTTATCCGTGACAACTCTTAATGGAACAACGACCACATTAAAAGTTTACAATTATTCTCTGGTTAATGATTTTCAGAAACTGCTTCCTTCAAATCATGTGATCCTTCCTATAGTGGATTTTTTTTATGATTCACATAATGTATTGTATTTTTCTATATGAAGAACATTTTAATTTCAATTGAAGGGAGGAAACATTTCATATTTCTGATCAATCTATGATCATCTATCGATGTGTGGATGAGTATGTCCTTCTAGTGAAAATATATTACATTTTATAGGTCTTGATTCCTATAAATGATGGTTATCTTTCTATAATGGATGGGGAGAAAATCAAAATTAAGAATACCCCAATTTTATGCGAGATTTGTGATTTATTTTCTATATATTTACCCAATCTTCCAACATATCATGATGTTTAATTTTCAATAGAACTCATATCAAGTTCTATTCCAATATCAATGACAACATATTGAATATCCCCAATTGATTTGTTGGAATTAAAGATGAAAATCTAAAATAATCTTGACAAGAGATTCACATACCCTAGCGCATCACCTTGGGGTGCACATGTATTAATTGTTATGAATAAAGATGGATCAATGATCCAAAATATTGATTATAGAGAACATTACAATATCACTATAAATAATTAATATCATCTTCATCGCATTGATGACTAATTGAAAAAGACACACAGACCTCCATAACTTTACAATATTGAACTTAATTCAGGATATCATCAATTAAAGATCAAGAAAGATGTTATACCAAAGATTGAATTCTGTTCAATGTATGGACACTATGAATTTATAGTTATGCCTTTTAGTCTTAATAATTCCCCATCTATCATCATGTATTTAATTAATATATTCCTTAGAAAATATATTGTTCAATTTGTGATATTTTGTATTGATTGTGTTTGTATATATTCAATGTGTATGGAAGAACAAGAATATGACCTGAGAATTTTACTTCATACCCTAAGAAAAGATAATATTTATGAAAATTTTACCGTGTGTGAATTTTGGCTTCATAATATTTCTTTTTTTGGTTCACTTAATCTCAAAAAGAGGGGATATATATGGAATTATAAAAATATTAGTTTTTGAATGTTGGATAAGAACATTAAGGTTACCTATGATCCAATGTTTTCATAGTTTGGAAAGATTTAATTGAAAATTTGTGAATGATTTGTCAAGATTATCTAATCCACTCAATATGTTTACTAGAAAAGTATTTAAGTTCCTGTGGATTATGGAATTTGAAGATAATTACATAGAGCTCAAATGTTTGTTAGCCAGGGCACCAATGCTCACATAGGATTTTAGTTGAGAATGGCTTGTGATCTATATTGATTCATCCAAAAAGGTTTTGTGAGGTGTCCTCATGAAAAATTTTATTGTGGAAAATTATTCATCACATCAATTGAAAGTCCAATTGAAAAATTACCCAAATCATTATTTAGATTTATCTAAGGTGATCTTTGAAATAAAGATATGTCGACATTATTTTAATCATAAATGGTGTGATATTTATACCGGTCATAAAACATTAATGTATATTAATGAGTCCCAAATGGAAGATGTAGAACTATAAATTTAGGTGAGAAATGTTCCTGAATTAAACCATGATTTTAAGGGAATAAAATGTTTCAGAAATTGGGTAGTTAATCCACTAGTACAAAAAATATGGAAAGAGAAACTGGATAAGGCTCATAGTTCTTCATTATATATTCACCCTAGAAGCACAAATATGTTTAGCGACATAAAATAGTATTTCTGGTGGGATGGTATGAAAATAAGAAGTTTCTAGATATGTGTCCCAGTTCTTGGATTGATAAAATTTAAGGCTATAAGGTAGATATCCAAGGGGATGTTACAACCATTACCCATTCAATAATGGAAGTTGGAAAACAACACAATTACATTTTCTTCATCATTCCCAAAACATTTTATGGACATAATTCTATATGGATTGTAGTTTATCTCCTTACGAAGTTGGGACAATTCATTACTATTACAAAGAATTTATCTCATGATCATCTTTCAAAGATATATGTAAAGGATGTGGTAAGATTTTATGTAGTATCACATTTCATTATATCTAATTGGGATCCACGGTTTACCTCATTGTTCTTGGGAATTCTTCAGTAATCGCTTTCAATGGTGCTATTGTAACGACCCAAACTTTTATTAACGGATATTCCTCTTGATCTAATTAATTTACTTATTATGGTTATATAAAATGTGAACATCATTGGTCTTTTTTCTTTGGAATTTAAAATATAATTATGAATTGACATGGTAGTTGATATAGTCATTGAAAAGTGATCACATGATTAATATAAATATAGTGCTTTAACAAATCCAATTTACACTGAAAATGGAAATGATGGCCTCATATAGTAGAATTTTCCCATACGAAGTATATTTGTCGGAGCTCAAAAAAGAGGTGGTGTCATAGGGCTTCGCTCTGGACCAAGCCCAAGCTGATCTTCAATACGTTAAGCTCGAGTGAAACCACCTAAGATAGAATTGGAAGTTGATATAGATTATCAATCGAGCAATGTTATCTGAGCCACCCCAATAGTCTGCCAACATCCCGCACCTTACCCTAATATCTTATGCGGGTGTTTTTAGGGGTTATGAATCAGGACCCTAGTACTATGATTTTGTACAATATTCTTTTATAGCGAATATATATTCTTTTTATTATTGTTACCTTGTAATTAGTTTTTAAAGCACAAATGGTATTTTTAGTTAATATTCAAAAAATAAATCTATTTTGAGGAATTATTGGATTTTTTAATTCAATAATATTTTAATAAAAATTATTATATTATAATTAATTTTTATTAAATATAAATTATCCTATTATTTTATGAATGCAATTTTAATTTTTATTACTGTTTGAAAGTAGTTTTTGTCAAAAATGATGAATTTTCGATAAAAGGAAGTTTCTATTTCAAAATTAAAAATTCACATATTTAGAAATTGTTTTAGATAAAATGAATATTATTTTTGGAATTAGGATGTAGAGGTAATCCAACAGTGAATGCTTCATAATTTTCCGAGACGGTCGAATTTTTGGGAAAAATATAAATACCTTTTAAATATATAATGTGTATTATGACATCATAATGACCATGTAATGAAATAATAAAGTACTATAAACATTAGGTTCGGCCAACATATGTTTTATAATTAAAATAATTTAATTTGGGGTTTGTTATATCTAATTTACAAAGCTTTAGTGGACCCTTCTGGGCTTATAAAACATTTTGTCTTTTCAAATTGTTTTCCATGACAGTGTGACTCACCTCCACATAATCAACCCAAATATTTTAAGATGTTCTGCCATTTCCTTTATAAAATATTGCTTTCCCCTCCCCTTTGGAAAAAACAATGGGTTGGTTTGTATTTTTGATAAATTTAATGTGAGGTGTTCGAAGCTAAAATAATAAATAATTCCTTCTGTTTTCCTATATAATGCCTCCCAAGATCCCACTTTCTATTCACTAAATGCCTTTGGAGTTAGACCAACCCCTCCCCTCCCATATATTTAATACTCCCAAGGTTCCTAAATATCCAAAAATCTTTTCTCAAGCCTCTCCCAAGGCTTTGGGATCTCACTTTTGGGTAAGGGATTTCTCTCTTTCTCATTTTTTTCCAATTTTCTTTAAGTTGTTTTTCCCTTTTATATTAAATTAAAAATGTTGGGGTATGATTTTAAACCTTCCCCATATATACCTATTTATGTTTGGAAAATTGGAGACACCTTTTTCTATCATTAATGCCTCTTATGTACACCTTTTACCATGCCGAAATGCCGTGAGGGATTTCTCTCTCTTATTTTACATCCAAGTAATTATTTTTTATTATGCATCTAAATTCAATTAAGATTGTAGGGACATGTATATATATGAACCCCTTAATTTCAATTTCATGTACATATGATGAGACTTCCATTTCTCTGTCATCAAACATTTTCATGAATCCTTATGTCACGCTGTTATGTTGTCGATATTGCATTGCGATTTTCCAATCTAAAGTTATCGTGTAGTGAATAACATGGCTTCTTTTTATCAAGGGTATTCACCATTACAAACATATACTTATTTATTATATAGTTTCATGTATGTATTAATCATTCCTTTATCATGTAATAAATTATAATGTTTATTGATTCCATGTTATATCATCCCGGAGGCACACATATGCATGAAATGAAATGTTTAAGAATGGTGCACCCTAATAGTGATCGATTGAATTGGGTAAAGTATTGTATCATGATACGTCATGTTCATTTATTTTTGACTCGTTCTAATTCAATTGAAACACGATTTTACTCATGATTCATGTTTAATGATGATTTACTCATGCCCCATGTGCAATGAGCCATGGATCGTGCTAAATTCCATGTTAAGTATTGTTTCTACATTTCCATGTTATGATTATCATGATTTATCATGCCATTATGTTATTGTTTCACTTGTTCTCCATTTATATGCATATTTTATAACATGTATTTTATTCCTCATGTTATTCCATTTTTATTCCCTTACTGGGATTTATAGCTCTGACTTTTTTTATGCATGTCCTCGGGTTATCCCCAACAATGCTATGTATGAGGGAATGTAGTTGTTATGCAAAGAAAGTTTTCAATAAATATTTTATATTTCATGATTTAAGTTCTTATTTAATGATCCCATGACATAAAGTCACAAGACTTATAGATCTTCTTATGTTGTATCATGTGGAGCTTATGTAATAAATCATGCTTATGTGTTTAATAAAAGAGAATGGTTGTTATAGTTTGTATCAGAGGATAGGTTTAGTTATTGTTGGGATTAGGATTAGAAAAACTTATTGAAGACTTAGAGACTAGAATAAGTATAATAAAAACATCCCTATGTATTGGTGAGTAATGAGTTAGAGGTTTATCAAGAAAATGCATCCCTGTCTGGATACGAGTAGGTAGAGGTGGCTCTAGCACGATGTATCCTATGGGTAAAACAAGAAAACATATCTTTGAGGTAGACTCGAGTGGGAACTGGTGGACGAAAACAGACCTTGCTGCACTCTTGGTTAAGAAACTCCCTGACGATGTGCTTTGGTAAATTCACAAGCTTATTATGAACCCTTATTAAGGGAATTTAAAAAAATCCCCTAAGAATATTTGTTAGAAAGTAGATCATGAATAGAATAGATTGAAGCCTACACTTTCATAAGTAATGTAAATAAAAGTTATTTACAGATCATCAACTTATTCCATTGATTACCCTTTATGTGTTGGAAATGTATGGATCATGAAATTTTAAAGGAAGGGTAAAAATCTATTATTTATTAATTGAATATTCAACAATCTATACAGGTGAAGATTAATGAATCACAAATGGAAGATTTAAAACTATTAATATAGGTGAAAAATTCCCTTGAATTAAACCATGATTGTAATAGAATAATATGTTTTATAAATTGGGTTTTTATTCCTCCCATACAAAAATTATGGAAAGGGAAACTGGATAAGGCTCATAGTTCTTCATTATATATTCACCCTAGAATCACAAATATGTATAGCAACCTAAAATAGTATTTCTAGTGGGATGGTATGAAAATAGAAGTTTCCAGATATGTCTCCCAGTTCTTGGTTTTATAAAAGTTCAGGCTATAAGGTAGAAGTCTAAGGGGATGTTAAAACCATTACCCATTCCATAATGGAAATTGGAAAACAACACAATTACATGGTCTTTATCATTCCCAAAACATTTGATGAACATAATTATATATGGATTGTAGTTTATCTCCTTATGAAGTCAAAATAATTCATTACTATTAGAGAGGAATTATCTCGTGATCAATTTTCTAAGATATATGTAAAGGAAGTGTTATGATTTCATGGAGTACCACATTTCATTATATCTAATTGGGTTCTATGGTTTACATCAATGTTATGGGGATGTATTCAGTAATATCTTAAAATAGAGTTATTGAAACAACCCTAACTTTTGTTAATGGAAATTAATCTTTATCTAATAAAATGACTTATTATGGGTATATAAAATTTGATCTTCCTTGGTTTTATGTTTTTGGATTTTAAAGTACTGTTATGAACTATGACGGTAGCTGATATAGTCATTTAATAGTGATCACATGATTAGTATAAATATAGTGCTACAAAAAATCCAATTTACACAGAAAAGGGAAGAGATGGCCTAATCCAGTTGAATTTTTGAAATTCTAAGTACATTTTTCAGAGCTCAAAAAGGAGGTGGTGTCATAGGAATTCTCTTTTAACCAAGCCCAAGCTGAGCTTTAATAAGTTAATCTCTAGCGGAACCACCTATGATAGAAGTGAATGTTGATAGAGATTTTCAATCGAGCAATGTTATCTGAGCCACCCCAAGAGTCTGTTACCATCCCACACCATACCCTAATATCTTATACTGTTGTTTCTAGGGGTTATGTAATAAGACCCTAGTACTATGATTATGTACATTTTTCATTTATAGTGAATATATATTATTTTTATTATTGTTTCATGGTAAATAGTTTTTAAAGAACAAATTGTATTTTTAGTTAACATTCAACAAATAAATCTATTTTGATGAATTAATGGATTTTTGAATTAAATAATATTTTAATAAAATATTATTATTATTAAATTAATTTTTATTAAATAAAAATTATCCTATAATTTTATGAATGCAATTGTAATTTTTATTATGGTTTCATTGTAGTTTTTGTCAAAACCCATGAATTTTCGATAAAAGTTAGTATTTAATTTAAAAGTAAATATTCACATATTGATAAAAAAATTAGATAAAATGAATATTATTTTTGGAATCCGGACCTAGAAATCATCCAATGGTAAATTTTTCATATTTTTCTGAGACAGTCGAATTTTTGGGTAAAATATAAATACCTTTTAAATATATAAAGTGTTTTATGACATCATAATGACCAAATATTGATTTCATAATATATAATAAACATTAGGTTCATCCAATATATGTTTGACAATTAAATTAATCTAATTTGGGTTCTGTTTGATTTATTTTACAATGATTTAGTGGACCCTTCAAGGCTTATAAAACATTTTGTCTTTTCAAATTGTTTTCCATGAGAGTGTGACTCACCTCCACATAAGAAACCCAATTATTTTAAGATGTTCGGTCATTGACTTTATAAAATATTGGTTTACTCTAACCTTTCAAAAAAACCAAGGGAAAAAACCATGGGTTTTTTTGTATTTTTGATTAGTTTAATGTGAGGTGTCCCAAACCTAAATAATAATGAATTCCCTCTCTTCTCCTATATAAACCCTCCCATGCCCTCACTTTATATTCACTCAAATCCTTTTGAGTTCGACCAACCTTTGCCCTCAAATCTCTATAATACTCCCAAGGTGCCCCAAAATCCCAAGAAGCCTCTTTCAAACCTCTCCCAAGCCTTCAGAATCTCACATCGAGGTAAAATATTTCTTCTTTTTAATTTTTGTCCAATTTTCATTAAGTTGTTATGCCCTTTTATTTTAAATTAAAAATGTTGGGGTATAATTTTTCACCTTCCCCATTAATCCCTTTTTATGTTTAGAGAATTGGAGAACCCTTTTTCTTTCATTAATGCATCCCATGTACACGTGTTACCATGCTGAAATTCAATGAGGTATTTCTCCCTCCTATTTTACATACAAGTAATTCTTTTATATTATGCATTTAAATTCCATTATGTTTTTTGGGACATGTATATATATATATGAACCCCTTAATTTCAATTTCATGTACATATTATGAGACACCAATTTCTCTTCCATCAAATATTTTCATGAATCCTTATGTCACACAGTTATGCTGCCGAAAATGCACCGCGATTTTTCAATATAATGTTTTTGTCTAGTGAATAACATGCCCACTTCTCTATCAAGGGTAGTCACCATTACACAGATATAATTATGGATTATATAGTTTCATTTATTTATTCCTCATTCATCTATCGTAGAATAAATTATCATATTGATTGATTCCATGTTATATGATCCATGTGGCACACATATTCCTGTAATGAAATGTTTAAGAATGGTGTGCCTTGATAGCACTCCAATGCATCAGGTAAAGTATTGTATCATGATACATCATGTGCATTGATTTTTTAATCATGATAATTCAATTTAAAAAAGGGTTTACTCACGATTTATGTGGAATGAAGATTTACTAATGCTCCATGTGCGTTGAGCCTTGCCTCATGCTAAATTCCATGTTAAGTATTATTGCCATATTTCCATGTTATGATTATCATGATTTATCATGAAATTATTTTCATGTTTATATTGTTCTCCATTGATATTTCTATTTCTTAAAATGTATTGTATTCCTCATGATATTCCATTTTTATTCCCTTATTGGGATTTATAGCTCACCCTTTTCTTATACATGTCCTCAGGTTATCCAATACAATGCTAAGTATGAGGGAATGTAGTGGTTATGTAAAGGAAGATTTTAATAAAGATGGTGCACTTCATGTTTTACATTATTTTTTAATGATAATATTCCCCAAAGTCACTAAACCTCTATATCTTCTTATGTTGTATCAAGTTAAACATTTTTAATAAAACATGTTTAAGTGTGTAATTAAAGAGAAGGTCTGTTACATTTGGTATCAGAGGATAAGTTACGTTTTATTTGGATTAGGATTAGAAAACCCTAGTGATGAATTAACAACTAGAATAATTATAACAAAAACATCCATAATTATTGGTGAGTATTGAGTAAGTGGTTTATCAAGAAAATACATCCTTGTCGGGATATGAGTAGGTAGAGGTGGCTCTAGCATGATGTATCCTAGGGGAAAAAACTGATAACACTACTTTGAGCTAGACTCGAATGGGAACTGGTGAATGACAACAAGCCTTGATTCCCTATTGGTTAAGACACTCCCAGGGGATGTGCTTTGTTAAATTCAGATGCTTAGTATGATCCCTTATTATGGAAATTTAAAAAATACCCCTAATAATATATATTAGAAAGTAGATCATGAATAACATAGATTGAATCCTACAGATTCATAAGTTAAGGAAATAAAAGTTATTAATAGGTCATCGGTTTTTTCCATGGATTACCCTTTATGTGTTACCCCTACCTTTCCTTTTATTCCATCTGATGGCCGGTAATAGGAGGACTCGGGCTAACAACAGATTTGAAGATCACTGTGATGACTGTGCTAATGAGATTCCCTATCCGATATGAGTGGGAATCTCAAACTTTGTCAAGATTCTATCTCTGTTAACTCAATATTTGAATTGAAACAAGAGTCAAGAAGAACGTTCAACCCCCCCCCCCCCCAAAGAATGAACAAGTATCTATCGTGATATTCATGAGACAAAGGAATCCTACTTTTAATGGATTTTATGATCACTCAATCACCGAACAATGGATCAAATCCATTGAAATAATCTTATAAATATTTTAATGTTCTAAAAATAAGTAGGTTCTCTTGGATGCTTATCATATTTTGAGTTAATCTGATCAATGGTGGACTTTGATAAAAAAATATGAAGCACGAGGAGGAGGTCAAGGTGTTGGAATGGGAGGATTTCCAGAAGATGATTTTCGATAAATATTTCCCGTGAACCCTGTGACATAGGATGGAAATGGACTTCCTTTCTCTCAAACAAAAAATACCATGAATCTGTCAGATCATAAGAGGAATGCTTCACTTTTCTTGCTTGATACCCCTATGTCTTTGTCGTTACCCACAAATTCAAGGTTGACCGCTTCATGGGTGGGTTGAAACCTAGCCTACAGGAAGCGCAGTCAATTCGTGACTCTGACAGCTATGAGGGAATTGTATGATGTGCAATCATGGTCAAAAAAGAGATTGGAGAATCTCTAGGGTACCATGGTGATAATAAGAATAAGGTGGACATCACTGCTAGTGTTCTGATGGATAAATCCAATGGTTCTATGAAGATCCATCACTGCACATGCCAAATGTGAAGAAAGAAGAACCCTAGAAATTTCATGAAGGGGATAAGAAAAATAATTTAGGTGTGGAAGAAAAGGAAACCTAGATGTTAATTATCAGCAAGAAAAAACCACAGCTACAACAGAGGATTGGAACGCTCTGTTCAAACCTCAATGCGTTGTACATTTCTATAACTATAATGAACCAGGGCTCTTGGAAAATCAGTGACCTAAGACAATGGATTTAGGAGGCAACCAAAAACCTCCAAGGAAGAAAGGGAGAGATTTTTTCTGTCATTACATCCGAAGTGAACCTTGACAATGAAGTGGTGACATGTAATCTAGTGTTTCATTCAAGAAGAGTGAGCATACTTTTTTATTCTAGTTCTATGCATTATTTTATATCCTGAAACATTAGTTGAACAATCTCAACACCACCAAAAATCACAGAAGTGAAGATGTTGGTGAGTATGGAAAATGGAGAATGAATTGAATCCCATTAATATAAATCGTCCCCTTTCATAATATGTGGATTGAATATCTCTTTGAACCTCATCATACTACCTCTAGTGGAATTTGATGTAGTTCTTCTCATGGGTTGTATTTTTTTATATATTGCCAAAATAAATTGTCATCAGATGGAAATAACTCTCTGTGTGGAGAATCGAACCCTTATTCTATAAAAAATCAAGGATGGTGTGAATCTTCTTTAGCTCCATCGACTCAAATGTGGATATTACTGCCCTATGAGAATGCGTATTTGAATCAGATGATTGATTATAAGGAGGAAACTATCCTGGATAACATGCCTATTGTGAGGGAATTCACTGAAGTGTTTCCCGAGGAATTGCATCGTCATCCTCATAGAAGAGATGTTGAATTCTCAATTGATCTTATACCTAGGGAGTTTCCAATATCCAAGACTCTATATCAAATAACTATTTCGGAGTTTGAGGAGTGGAATAAACAACTACAAGAGAACTGGATAAAGGGTTTATATGCCTAAGTGCTTCACCTTGAGGTTCACCATTCCTCTTCGTCAAGAAGAAATATGGGTTAATAAACCTTTACATTGATTATCCCGAGCATAAAAAAATCATGATAAAGAACATGAATCCTCTCCCATGAATCTATGACTTGTTCGATCAGCTATTTGGAGAACAATACATCTCCATGGTGGATTTTTAATTGGGGTATTATCATGTAAGGGTGGAGATGGAAGATATCCCCACGACTACTTTTCGTACAAGATATGGGAACAATAAATTCATATTAATTCTTATAAAAATTACTAATGCTCTAGAAATATTCATGGACATGATGAATAGTGACTTTATGGATTACCTTGAAAAATTTATGGTAGTCTTTATATATGATATTTTGATATACTAAAAAACCCAGGAGGGTCATTAAGAGCATCTAAGAACGGTACTAAATACATTGCGGAAGGAGAATCTCAATTCAAAGTATAGAGAGTGAGTTATGGTTGATGGAGTTCTCATTCTTAGGCCATATCATCACAAGAAATGGGATATCTATAGATCCCTCCAATATTGATTCAATTGAGGGATGGATAAGGCCATCATCGGTAATGGGTAACTATAGCTACCCATGGTTAGCTGGATATTATCAATGATCTGTGAGAAATTTCTCATGATTTTACAACCCTCTTACCAAGATAACTTAGAAGAGAGTAACGTTTTCTTGGAGTTATGAATGCAAAGAACTCTTCAAGGATTTGAACAGAAGGCATATCACTACACCCATTACCACATTACCAAAAAGTGGAGAACTTTTTGTGGTATTCAATGATTCTTCGAAAAAGTGCATGGGCCATGTGCTGATGACAAATGGAAAAGTCATTGCCTATACTTCACGGAAATTGAAATTTCATGAGCAGAATTGTCCAACATATCATCTGAAGTTGTATGCGGTGATCTTTTCATTAAAATTTTTGTGGAATTATCATTTTATGGAGAACTTTGAAATATATATGGACCACAAAATCCTCATGTATATATTTACATAGAAAGAGTTGAAAATTTGCCAACGAAGATGGTTTGAACTGATCAAAGACTATGAATTCATAATCCATTACCACCCTAGTAAAGTGAAAATTGTGGAGGATGCTCTAAGTAAAATGGACCTAGTGGTTATATCATTGATGAGAGTTGATAAGGATCCAATCCTCTTAGATTTGATGAAGGTGGACATGGGAATCATAAAAAAGAGACCATCGTCAATCCTTTCACAAATGATTGCTTAACCATCTCTTTTGGAAAGGATAAAGGATGATCAAAAGGATTATGTGGGAATTTAGAAGAAAGTGCAAGCTATTAGAATAGGTAAATCCTCATAGTTAAATGTTAATGAAGAATTAATTGTGAGATTTGGTAAAATACTATGTGTTCCTTCAAGTCCAGAGCTGAATAAGGAACTTTTGGATGATGCACATAGTTCAAATTTCATTATTCACCCTGGAAATACAAAGATGTATCGAGATCTCCGAGAGCATTATTGGTGGGATAAAATGAATAAGGAGATCACTGAGTATAAATAAAATTTTCTGGTGTGTCAACAAGTGAAAGCAGAGATGTTGAATTATAAGGGGATGAAGTAACCATTTCCCATGCCAGCATGGAGATGGGAGAACATCACCATGGAAATTGTCATCGGAAATTCAAAGACATCCAAAGGGAAAATGAAATATGGATTATTATGGATAATTTTATAAAGGTTTTACACATTATTACAATTCAAGAGGATTTATCATTGGATAAAATGGAATAGATATATATCAAGGAAGTGGTAAGGATACATAGAGTACCACTATCTATTTTATCCAATTGAGTTCCAAGATTCACCTCTACATTTTGGAAGATTCTTTAACATGCTCTGGATACTGAACTGAACATTAGTATGGCTTATCATCCTCCAAAGGATTTCCAATATGAGTGATCTATTCAGACACTAGAGGATATGTTATGATCTTGTTCTATGGATTTCAAAGGATGTTGGGATAGACATCTTCCTCTGGTTGAATTATTCTACAATAATAGTTTTCACTAGAGTATCTGAATGGAAGCTTCTGAATCCTTGCATTAGAAGAGTGCAGAACCACAGCATGTTGGGATGAAGTCAGTGAGCGTAAACTGCTAGGACCAGAAATGGATGATGAAATGGTGGAGAAGGTGAAAACCATTCAATAGCATATCAAGGCTTCCCAGAATCGAAAAAAGAGTTATGCAAATAACTGTCGATGAGACCTTGAGTTTCAAGTTGCAGATATTGTACTTTTACACATATCTCAATGGAAGAAGGTCATGAGGTTTCAACAGAAAGGGATGTTATGTCCCAGGTACGTCGGCCCCGCAAGATTCTTGATCATGTTGGGGTTGTGGCCTATTGGATATCACTTCCACCTACCATGTCCATAGTACATAATGTCTTTTAGGTATCCCTCTTAAGGAAGTACATACTATACCCTGCACATATACTCTCATCAGAGGTAGTATAGTTAGAGTATAATATTTTTTATGAGGAGCTACTAGGGAAGATCATAGACCATAGGGAAAATTCTAAATGAAATAAGAAAATGCCCCTCATCAAGGTGTTGTGGTGAATCCACATCTTCTTAGAATCAAAGTGGGAATCAGATGAGGTGATGAAGTAAAGTTACCCACATCTTTTTTAGTGTAGGAAAAAGAAATTTTGATGGCGAAGTTTCTTATGTGGGGAAGATTGTAACGACCAAAATATTCATTAATAGAAATTTATCTTCATCTAATTATAATACATATTATAGATATAAAAAATATGAACTTCAATGGCTTTATGTTACTAGATTTTAAAATACTTTTATGAATTGTGACTATTGCTAGTATAGTTATTGAATAGTGGTAATAGATTAGTATAAATATAGGGCTTTAACAAATCCAATTTACTCAAAAAAAGGAAGTGATGGCCTCATCCAGTAGACCTGCCCCATACGAATCCTATTTTTCAGAGCTCGGAAACGAGGTGGCGTCATTTGGCTTCGCTCTTGACCATGCCCAAGATGAGCTTGAATAAGTTAAGCTCGAGCAGAACTACCTACAATAGAAGTGGATGTTCATATAGATTACCACTCGAGCAATGTTACCGAGCCACCCTAAGAGTCTGTCACCATTGCACACCTTACTGTAATGTCTTATGTGGGTGATTTATGGGGTTATGTAACAAAAACCTTGTCTACGATAACATACATTATTTTTGTATAAAGAATAAACATTATTTATATTATTGTTACTTTGAAAATAGTTTTTAAAGCAGAAATAGTATATTTCATTAATATTCAACTAAGAAATCTATTTTGACGAATTAATGGATTTTTGAATTAAATAATATTTTAATAAAATTTTATTATATTTATTAAATTATTTTTTATTAAATATAAATTATCGTATAATTTTATGAGTGAAATTGTAATTTTTATTAGGGTTTGAAAGTAGTTTTTGTCAAAACACATTAATTTTCGATAAATGTCAGTTTTTATTTTAAAAGTAAAAATTCACATATTTTGAAAATTATATAGATAATATAAATATAAATTTTGGAATTACTATATAAAAATTAACCTATGATGAATTTTTCATAATTTTCAGAGACAGTCTATTTTTTGGGTAAAAATTAAATATCGTTTAAGTATAAAATTAGTTTTATGACATCATAATGACCCAATATTGATTTAATAAAATACTATAAACATTATGTGAGGCCAATATATGTTTTTACCATTAATATAATGATATTTTTAGTTTGTTTGATTTATTTTACCAAGGTTTAGTGTACCCATCAAGGTTTAAAAAAGATTTTTTCTTTAAATTGTTTTCCTTGAGAGTGTGACTCACCTCTAAATAAGAAACCCTATTATTTTTAGATTTTATACCATTTCCCATATAAAATATTTTTTTCCACTCTCCTTTTTCTAAAACAATTTGAGATGTACAGAACCTAAATAATAAATAATTCCCTCTCATTTCTTTTATAAACTAACCAGGCTCCCACTTACTCTTCACTCAAACACTTTGATGTTTGACCAACCCCTCAACTCCTCTCTCTACAATCCTATGAAGTTTCTCGAAGACCCCAAGAATTATCTCTCAAGCCTCTCTCAATCCATTGGGATCACACATCCATGTAAGGGATTTCTTCAATTCTCATTTACGTCAAATATTTTATAAGTTGTTATGCCCTTTTATTTTCAATTAAAAATGTTAAGGTATGATTTATCACTTCCCCATACTTCCCTCTTTATGTTTTCATAATGGAATACCCATTTATCTCTCATTGATTCCTCCCATGTTCACCTGTTACCATGCCCAAATTACATGAGGTATTTCACTCTCCTCTTTTCCAACCATGTAATCCTTTTGTATTATTCATCTAAATTCCATTATGTTTATTGGGACATGTATCTATATGACCCCCTTAGGTTCCATTTTATGTAAATATGATGGTAAACCCATTTCTATCTCATAAACCATTTTCATGAATCCTTATGTCACGCCATTATGCTGCCAAAATTGCACCGCGATTTTCCTATCTAAAGTTATTATGTAGTAAATACCATGACCACTTATCTATTAAGGATATTCACCTTTACACACAAATAATTATTTATTATATTTTTTCTTTTATTTATTCCACATTCCTTTATCATGGAATATATTATGATATGGATTTATTTTGTTTTATATGATTCATGCGGCTCACTTATGCATGAAATGAAATGTTTAAGAAGTGTGCACCCTGATAGTGCTCCAATTCATTGGTTAAAGTATAGTATCATGATAAGTCATGTGAAATGAGTTTTGACTCCTGAAACTTGAAGTGAAACAAGGGTATACTTTTGCTTCATGTGTAATGAGGATTTACTAATAATCCATGTGAAATGAGCCTTGGATCATGATAAATTCCAATACATGTGTTGTTTCCACATTTCCATGTTATGATTATCATGATTTATCATGCCTTTATGTTCATGTTTCTATTGTGCTTCATTGATATTCCTATTCTCAAACATGTATTATATTCCTCATGTTATTTAATGTTTTTTCCCTTACTGGGCTTTATAGCTCACCATTTTATTATGCATGTTCTCAAGTTATCCCATGCAATGCTATTTACAAGGGAATTTAGTGGTCATGTAAATGAATATTTTGAATAAAGATGTTGTATTTGATGTTTTAAGTTGTTATGTAATGATCCTAAGCCCTAATTACACTATACCACTCGATCTTCTTTGTTGTATCAAGTGATTTTTATGTAATAAATCATGTTTAAGTGTATAATAAAGGAGGAGGGATGTAAAAGTAATTTTTCCAAAGCTCCTATCATCCTTAGAGAGATGATCATTCTAAGGGGACAATTCAAAATATAGGTGGAATGTTGAGATATTTTTTTATGAATTTAAACTGCTTTTTAGATCAATTCATTCCTTTCATGCAAATTTTTTTTTCAATAATATATTTCACATCAGTATTCAAATGGCTCCTTAAAAAACCTCTATGGATAGAAGAGAAGAACTCTAACTATTACAAATGATGTTTTGGAAAGAAAGATATTAGGACTGGATCATGTGGATGTAATTGAAAAAAGTTATGATCTATTCAACAACAAAAAAGATAATATCATAGTAAAAAAAATTTATGTTGAATACCATTTAAAATACCTGATATTTACGTGGGTGACATGGTGTATCTATGAATATCTCTTTGTAATGGAGTTGTAATATTTTTACATAAGGAAGCTGAGCCGAAGGAATATTGGTCATTTTTAAATTCTAGATCATATAGAAATGGTAGCTTACAGATTTGCACATCCATAGAATCTCTCTCATGTTCATGATGAATTATATGTATCTTTCCTAAGAAAGTACATACATGATCCTTCAAATGTACTAAATTTAGAAGTCACACCGCTAGAACTTGACCATTCTTATTAAGGAGAACTGATTGTGATTCTAGATCAAAGTGAAAAAGTTATGTGAAACAAGACCAATCACTTTGTTCATGATTTTTTGATCCAAAAAAATTTAGTTATCCATATGGGGACTTGATGATATAATGATTAATAGATATCCTCATTAGATTTTATCCATGTCACTAATTGTGAGTGAAATTTTCAGTTTAAGGGGGATAGAATGTAACCCTTATATGTATTTAGGAAATATTTTTTCTAAATAATATTAATTTTTAACTAGATTGCATTGCACACAATCATTAGATTAAATGAACCACGAGATGTCATTAGTATAAAATGATCATTTAAACCAAGCTTTAGGTTATCTGGAATAAATATAAGTTATGGAAATGTATGGTGAATTTTTTCGCTAAAAATTATTTATGAAAAATATATATCAATTATACATTTTTATATTTTTATTAGTTAATTGAGTAAATTACTATTAATCAGTGAAATTAATGAAATATATATGTTATATTATTAATAAAGTATTTTTCATATCCATCCAATAGATATTTTTTCCATGGGTATTATTAAACACTATTTTATGTATAAAAACCTATATTTTTCCAAGGGTAAATTTGTACCTTTTAAAAACAAAACCCTTTTAAATTAATATTTTGAAACATTTATAAATTTTATATGAAGAAATAAACATTTTCATAGGAATTATGATCGAACAAATTACTTTTTATAAATTTTTAATATTTGTTTATAACTTTATAATGATGAAGAATTAAATAGGTACATTATATTTTAATTAAAACAACATTTTTGGTCAATTTAATTTATATGGATAGGTAATAATATTGAATGTTTTGAAATTAAAAAGATAATATATTTTTATAATTTAATATATTTTATTTTATTCGCATTTATTTTACATTGAATTATAATGTAAAAACATTTCTATCTGTAGTAATGTTTTAAATTTTAAATCATGTTCTCTTTATATATCAACAATATTAATTTTTAATTAATTACTGATAATTATACCTTTTGATTTTGGAAAAATAAATTATATATTTGGAATTAGTATGTTGAAATTATTTAAATAACATTATTTTATTTTTTGCCAATATGGATAGTAACATCGGTAATTTTTATTAATATGGTAAAATGGTAAATCAGATAATTAAGTATAATATTACTGCTATAAAATCACCCTAAAAAATTTAATTTTATCATTGGATGAGTTTTTTAATTACCTAAATCATCCATAGGTCTAAATGGGGTATTTTTGAAGCTACATGGATGAGAATATGACTTTTATTTTATTTTATTTGAAGAAAAGTTAAATATGTGTCACTCACATTTTAATAAGTAAATATTTTTTTATATAATGTTATATATGTGATAAAATCAAGTATATATACTAATTTTAAATATAAAATGTTTTTATCATATTAATTTATTTGTAATTTTTATAAATAAATAATTACATTAATGTAATACACATTGGAAATGTAAAAATTAATTAATTAGTGAGAAATCAATATTTTTTTATTAAAATATTAATAACCCTAAAATTACCCAAAAACATGAAAAAATATTAATGTTCAAGTATACCGTGACCATAACCATCCAAGGGTGGAGTTGGTAACCATTTTGAATCATATAGAATAGATATTGACACTTATATAATTTTATTTAAAGTGATAATAAAGTTGTCACATTAATAATTTAGTATGTATGAAATTTTAAATTTTGGATTTTACAAAATATAAATATTACTACAAATATTCCTCTGAAATCTAGTATATTAATATTCATCATAGTATTTTATTTTTAATTTTTATTCACCTATAATTTTTTTAAATAATAACACAAAATTGATGTAATAATTATATTATAATAGAAATAATAAATTAATGTTATTTATAATAATTTTTTTTGGAATAATTAATATGTATAATAAATTATATAGATGGACTTGATATCATAGTAATATAATAAAATAGTTGGATTTGTGTTAACATGTAATCTTAATATTTTTAAAATTCAATGAATTGAATAGTGTTAAAATTGAAACAATTTATTGTTTATCAAAATATTGTTTATTTAAATTATCAAAAAATCATGAATCATTTTTTAAAAATATATCATTATTTTTAATTGGTCAAAAATATTCTATGGTATTTATTTATAGCCTCAATAAAATAATATAAGTAAAAACAACACCCTTTTAATGTTGAAATATTTGTTACCATATTTAATAATTAAATTGAATAAGTAGTTGTTAATTAAAATGATATGGTTTAGATTGAAAAAAAATTTATACAATATATTGGTTGATAAAAATACAACCCTATAATATTTCATCATAAAAAATGGTGTCTTTAAAATGATTTTTATGGGTTTTTAGTTTATTATAAATTAATAATTTTGGAGGTCCCAATAGTTCCCTTCACCACAACTATAAAAGTGAACATGGTCCCTCGCCACTTCACATCACATTAAGCTTTCAAGATCATCCATCCTCTACTATTTTCACATATACAATTTTCGAGATATATTCATGAGTGTTTTTCTTCTTTAAAGACCATGTCTAGTACTATATGATGAGATTTAAATGAATGACATCAAAGAAGAGGTAATATCTCTTGCTGATTCATTAAAACATCATTCTTATTATAGTTACTCTTCATTTGTTGTTTCACTATAAAGTAATAAATCTAATATCACTTATATACTAATATTTTATTATGATTATGTGACATCAATATTCCAGATTCGATCTATCATATTAAAAATAAAATCACCTCGTGTGTGTATCTACAGCTCACAGGCTTCCCGTTATGGTGTAATCTATTTTTGACCACCACCTTAATTGGATTTTAATAATTATGGAAATAATAAGTATATATAGTTTTTGTAAAATTATATTTATTCTGAAATAGTGAACACCATTCACTTCAATACCATTCAAAAATTGTGGGAATGATATCATCTCTTGTGCATACATATGTCTTACCATCTCCACGATGTGTTTTGATTCATTATACATTATTTTCATTAAAGAATAATTATTTAAACAATATAATTTATAAATATTGTATATATCATTTTAATATCATTTTTAATGATATAACTGTGACCTATGAAATAGAACTGAATCTTATTCTACAAAAATATGCATAAGAAAATGATGTAATTAATATTTGAATAACTAGTAATAATGAAATATTATTAACAAATAGATGATAATTTTATCAAATATGATTCAAAAAATGAATAGGATTATTAATTAATTCAATGAAAGTATTAAAATCATTATTCTGGAGGTTTTGATACATACAATTGAAATCAGACCTAAAAGGAAAGGGATAATTTTTCAATCTCATTATTATGCGAGATTGTTTATAAATGAATATTTATTAGTGTATATTTATCATCCACGTACATGTTTTCGAAATAAGTTTAGTGTTTCTATACTTCATCAATTTTTTATAATTAATTTTACCCATTGGTGAATTTTTATTAAATGGTATTGAAGTTATATTTTTTGTTATTCAATATGATATATTTTTTACATTCTAGGAAAAAGTACAAGGAGAATTTTTTTAACTTATATGTAATGAATGGATTTTTATGTCTTTATAATAACTTATTTCAATGAATATTACTCAACATTATTGTACATTTATTTTCCAAAAATTCATTTCTTTTGAAACTTCATGGAATTTTGAGAAAAGGAATCATTTTTGAAGAAGAAAGGATATTTTCCAAAACATGTAATTTAAAATGTTATATCAAAATTAATTTCTATTTAATATGGAATTATTTAATAAAATATATGTTTCTAGTATAATATATATAATTTCTATTATTTTATTGTTATTATGATGGAATTGTTTTTATAAAATTCATTTATTTTACATGGATTATTTTATGGTGCATGATGTTTAAAGAAACCCATTTTATTCCCTAGGTTATGATGAATGATTTGTGTTATCGTGGGAAATGTAAGAATTATTTCATTATGAGAATGGTAGAACCTATATCTCCCTCTAATTCATTGGGTAAAAATTTATATCTCAAGGGATAGGCATGGATAGAGTTGGAAATGATCTCTGTTCAATAATACATGGCTGGAATGAGGAGTGAACTAAGATCATTAATGGACTTTGTCCTCTATGATGGTATTTGAAACGAGTCTTGAATAATAAGAAATGATTTTTTATACTTATTTACATTCCACAACAATTCATGTCTTATGTTATGACTGTTTGAATAATTTTCATTGGTTCTTATTAACTTTCATTATTTATCCCATTGAATGATATCAAAATCATTCATATGTAGGATAATATTTTAAAATGTTTTGTTATTATGTCGTGTGATTATTATATAATTGATATCTCTATTTTTTACCGTTACTAAGCATCTGATATCACCCATTCATATGTTTATTTTTCCCAGGTCCTAAAGAATGGTTTTAAATAAGATGTGTCAAAAGGGGAACTAGTAATGAAGAAATAAATGGTAGACAATGAAGATGTCTTATGAACCAGTTGTTTAGGATTCCCAATTTTTAAAGAATTTATAACTATACAGTGTTGTTGTAGATTTTTTATATTTTGTAGTGAATATTATTCATCATTTACATAATATATATGAATGTAATGTATGGGTAGTTATACTATGTCATATGACATGTCATTTTGGAGGTAAATAATGATTCAAAAAACTAATATTGTGTCCTATTTTATCAGATATAAAATTATTTAATTGAGAGAATACATAGATCATTAAATTTGGGATTTTAACTTTAAGTTGAATAAATTCATTAACATACAAAATTATTCAAATAAATTTTATTTTTGGATTCACTTGATCATATATTTTCTCGATATAAATATTTGGGTGACTTTAGAGGAATCATAAAATGATCCCTAGTGAACATATAACTTGAAATATAGAAAAATCTACTCTTTTTATTTTCATAGTGTATCCACATAATTGACAAGGTCCATCTTACTTGAAGAGATTCACAATTAATCTTCTTACTCAATTAGATTCAACAGAAAATAATTTTTTTTGGGTTTTTATTATTTTGAAATTATTTAAAAAGTGACTTAAAAGGGAAAGAAAATATACCGAAAATTGAAAGAAAATTGAATGGGGATTATAAAATAAATTACTTGTCCATATTTTGGATTCATGTTCCTTTTTTATTTATATTAGTGGTCAAAAATCCTCATGATAATCTAATTGTAAAAATAGCAATATTAAATTTCTAACATTTTATTTATTATTTTTGAAATATTTAATGCCTAAAAAAATTAATTAAAAACCTAAAAAATTTATGTTTTGTGACACACCAAAAGAGTGAGTATAGAAAATTCCGGGAGCTAGACACATTACCCTCATCTTCCATAAACAGATCCAAACAATTTTGGAATTTAAACCGTAGAATTAAAAAACCGACAATCTTTAAACAAAAAGACTTATACCCATTTTCCATTATTGGATATAAGAGGTGATGGTATAGGTATTAGGAGTGATATATAAGATAATAAGAATGAGATCGAAAAAATTAATTGAGTGAGAGAAAAAACAGAATTAGAAGAAAGAATATAGGAATTAAATTATACATGAAACAAAATAATAATTATAGTAAAAATAAAATTTAAAAGTAAATCTTATAAGTATCACCACAAATATCCTCTACCAACATTATATTTCAGTATAACCCTCTTATTTATAGAGGTTGGAATCCCCTCCTCTTCAATAATTTTATTCACCGATATCTTCATCTGACTTAGTTTATACATGAATGTTTGTGTGTTTTAAGTATTTACACATATATGTATTGTTTCAAAATTTGAGTGTTTACTCATACAATAGTGTGGATAGATTTTTTTTTTCAAGAACCTTTTTCGAATTTTAATGAACATCACCTTCCTCATATTTCTACAAAATTGATAAAATAAGGTATTATTTTCCTCCAAATTGTCATATCTCCACTTTGGAAAATAATAATTTTAGCTTCCACCACAATAAATAACATCCAACTCCATGTGAATGTTATCATTATTATATATGAACAAATTCCTATATGATTTTTTTAAACTATGTATGACATACAATTTTAATATAACATGCTTTATGTTTTCACATTTTTAATTAATGGAATGGTTGTTTGTAGCCTCATATAATGTATTTATTTCCTCTACATCTAATGTGTCCATTTTTTGTGTACTAGTTAATTATCCATACACATTTTTCAATTTTCCCAATATTGTTGTTCCTTTTCAGGCATGTAATATTCAATTTCAAGTCATGTCAATTACATATTTCTTTTATCCACCATACCTCCTTTTTTATTTACCATATTCTGACCATTCCCATTCCCAAAGTATTTTTAATATAACATCTATACACTATGAAAAACATCATCCACAAAGTCCCAAGGAAGATCCAGTTGAAGCAATAGAACTTGAATCCTGATTAATTAATTATGGCCTTCAATGTGCATGGATCATCCACCTATATGACGAAGATAATCATCATCATTAAAAAGGGGTTAACTGACAATTCACAACAGATAATATGTGATCTATAGTGTTTTAATGATTCAGTTTTTCTTGATATATTGTGTTTTATCTTACCTGGTTATTCTCATAGATTTTTTTCACAATTGGAGATAGCAGTGGTTAACATTTACCAGTGAGGTAAATGTCTGATGTGGGGTCCTGTGGTTGTGGAAAAATTGATATTCTTTTGTTAAATGGTGAATAGTGTAGCTCTGAGGTCACTCCACAATAGATGTGATCTTTTCTATCCACTTGTATAATTATAAAATGATGGATTCAATGGCTCAGAAAAACATGATAAGGGGGTTGACACCTTCTCATACTTTCACACACCAAATGAGATTGTGATAATTTTTATAGTCCCAAAAGGTTCCTTGGATCAACATATGATCACCCTCTAGTTCACATCCAAGTATCCCCTTCAATCAAGTGTTCTCTCCCACCATTCTTAATTGGATGGAAGGCCAATGTTATCCCGATATGTGGCTTTCAATCATGGTGTTGAGGGCTTGCCTTGCTGGACAAATTTGTTTAACTGAATAAAATTTAAATACTTAGTGAAATCCTTAAAATTTTCATTATAGATTAAAACATTTAGAATATAACATTTTTATCTATTTTTATGATTCTCGATTCCTCAATTTTTAGCTAAAATATTTCAAAAATATGATGTATTATATGGAAATATTAATTAAAATCCATTAAGGATCGTTGAAAATTGTTTAAAATTTTTGTTAAATAATTTATTTCATCAATTATCACCACATATGATGTATTTTTCTCCTAAATAATGTATTATCAACATTGAATTATAGAGAAACACCATTTTTCCAACATTTAAATTCCTTTTAAATAAAATAAAATTATTATTAATGTATAATAAAATTTCCATATTCCATGAAAAAAATTAACTTTAATTTACATTTTTGAAAATATAATCCAGTCAAAGTATTATACATTTTCAATTTTTTTAATGATATAAAATCACTATTTAATCAATCATGTTTCTATATTTATTATTATTTGTTTTTCTAGGTCATGATCTACATCATTTTTTAATTATTGTATTTCATCAGTCATAAGACTAATTCCTGTAGTGTTATGATAAGAACATTAGTACATGAACCTTTTCTATAGGATTGAAAATGAACTATTTTATGCACATTGTAAGGGAAAAATTAAAATTTTATCAAGATGAATTTTCATGCAAGGTTCTTATGATTATCTCACATAATGTTGTATGTAGTTGATATAAAAAACAATAACTATCAAATATGATGTTAATTATAATTTATAAATTATGGTATCAAAACCACAGTGAAAATATCCCATAAAAGTAAAAAATTACAGTCCAAAAGATGAAAGTAATTTCATTATTAATGCTTGTAAAATGAATTATTTTCACATTCATGATTTTTCCCTATATATATATATTATTATTATTTTAATTTAAAATTAGATCTATTGATTATTTAAATACTATAAATTAAATATTGGAAAATACCACAAATCTACCACCAAAACATATATGATAATAATAATTGGTCTAGAATTTATTTTTTATTTTCCATTCTGAAAACCCATTATTTTTGTTATTTGTTTTTATATGAATGTAAAATAATAAATATAATATGTTTGAATAAAAACCCCTTCATAATTCTCAATATAAAACACTACCCATTTAAATTACAATGTAGTGAATTCTTTCTCAAGAAAATTCCTTACAAACATGTATCACCTTTAAATTTTCATGGAAAATACTAAGAGGATGGTAGGAATGTATATTAATTCCACCAAATGTAGATTATTCTAAACAAAGTCATTCATTTTTTCTATGTCAAACAAACGATTGATTGGAATATGGTTCTGAATTATATGGTCTTATCAATAAAAAATATTCAATCATATTAATTGTGTATTTTCAAATTCATAGTATTGAAAATATAAAATTTATGTTTTAGTTGGTGACATGTTCCAATGTCACTAAATAAAAATATGTTCAATATATAATATATTGTATTTGGTCATGAAATACTCTTGAGAATAGATTTTATAATTGTTAAGAACCACTCATTAAATGTATAATAATAGAAAATAAATTCACATAAATAATATAAATTTAATTTAATAAAAATGTTAGTAAAATTTCATTTACATGAATCTTTAAATTCTTTAAAATTACATGCCACAAAATTAAAATTCATTTTTCCCATTAATAAACAATTATCCACATTACACATCCCATGTAATTTTCATTTAATTATAAAATATATCATCACTGTCTTCATATGAAACTAATTCCTACTAAATAAGTCAAGTAATAAAATAATTAAATGAATGGATATAAAATTTTGAGTTTTAAAAGGTTCATCGAATATCTTGTTTTGAACAAAATTTCAGAAAAAAAAACTAATGGGTGTTTAATGAATAATCAATGTAATAAGGAAATCAATTTTCCAATAAACATTTTCCTTCTTCGTTTAAAACTATTTGGGGGATGCCTTATGGCATCATGGTCCTACAAAAGTAAATCAATCAATTAAAAAAAGTAAAATGTAAGTAAATATCATTTATAATAAGAGATTGGGTGTCATTATGACCAAATTACTAATAATAAAACTAAATATTATAAGAAAGGAAATTATGATATAAGTCTTGGTATTAACCCTTATGTGGGCCTTGGATATTAACTAAATCTAGATAGGGAGTTCCATATGTTATCAAAAATCCGTCAGTGGGAGTATCATCTTGTATTTGAACTACCATATATTTCTTTTACAACATGTTTTTTTTTCATTTTGTTTATATGATAAACATGGATAGTGTACACATAATCCACCCCTTTTATAATAAATTATATATTTCATTGTGGGGGTAATATGTACTATGGATCATTGTCTTTTTTTTATTCCTGTTAAACCACCACTAGCTTGTATGATCTATCACCCTTCATCACTGTATGAGTTCAATATTCAAAGGGAAAGAATGAATTTAATTTTACAATTAGAGTATATAAAAATAGAATATTACAATTTAAATAATCCAAATCAATTTGAAAATAATTTTTCAAAGTTTCCATGATAATGATAATTTATACTACCTGATGGACTTCACCTAATATTTTCTCAATATGTGATGGAAGTTACAAATGTTCCTAAATATGTGAATCTTTTTATTAAAAAACTTCCTACAATAAAAAGAAAATTATTCGCCAAATATAAATATTAAAAAAGTGTGATATTGTTCTCAATTCAAAGAGAATAATAGATGATGATAGTGAGTTTCAGAAAGGATTTTCTTCCTGAGTTGGTTCATCACTGACCACTTTTTCAGTTGGAGGACCTAATAAATTTGTCCATTACTAGACTAAGGTAGACAGTTGGGATCCTATTTCTTTTCTACATACTCCACCATGTTAGTGACTTATTCCTCTTGCAATGATAGAGGAAAACCGATTGGTGGAGGATCTTATAATTTTCACGGGACAACAATATCAGGGATCACATCATACTCAATCCAAAAAATGTTCAAATATTTTGACCGCTCATAAATAGGTCACCCGAAAATTCATCCCTCATTATGAAACATCTCTATCTTCTATAAAAAACCTAAATATTAATGATGATATAGACATATTGAGGATATTTCCAAAGTGTGTTCTCATCCTATTGGAAAACATCATCAAAATTGTGGAGTTCTCCTTGTAATTCCATCATTCCATTAAATCTATAGTAATTTTTTGACTTTATTTTCCATGTATATCAATTCATGAAGTTATAGACCTATATCATGACCATTTGTTAATTAATTGACCCTATCCCTGATATTTTTATCTCTTAATTAGAGGTCAACCTCAACATTATAAAAATATTTACCTTGGTTTATAATCAATGAGTATTTTTTCTTTCTATAAAAGTAATAATTTTGAAACACCATTGAAAATATGGATTTCAGGGTTTTTACAAGCGTAATGAAAAAATATACTTTAGGGTAAGAGAAAAAAAACTACATGTCTCCCATGAAATGAAACCTAGTTTTGATGAATAGCTATCCATGGGTGTGGAAAAGATATTTTTTTATTTTCATAGAAAAACATGATTTCTATCTAGGGCTGTCTCATTTGAGATAATTAATATTTAGTTCACATTAAACATATTTTTCAATTATAACTATTTTGTTTTGTTTTTAATAGTTTTCAAAACATAAATCAAAAAAATATGTAAAAAATAATTCAAATATACTTAATTTTCAATGAAAATATAATAGGGTTTATAAAATATATTACATATTCCTAGGTTTGGTTTTAGTTATTTCATTATTTTTTTGGTTGTTTTAAATTTAGCTGGATAATCGAATTTTTAAATCCAACTCTTCAATTACTATAATTTTATTTATTGGTTTTAAATATTTAATTCATAAAAACATTTTACTCCATATCCTCATGTAATCAACTTTTATGACACACCTCAATCGATATAGTGCACCTTCTAGGGCTCTGCTCCATCAAATATTGTTTTTCCATTAAACAACTCAAACCCATTATAAGAATAATTTCTTGTTAAATGGATTGTAAGGATAAAATATAAATAAAAAAACAAATATGATTTTGAGATTCATGTGATTTTTTAGAATCACCATGCATATAAAAATCACCATCATTAAACATAAATAGCTAAAAATTATGAAATGAAAGAATTGAATTCCAAAATCCCCACTTCTTTTATAATTTAAATATACCGTATTTTTATTTATATCAGTAAATATTTTAATCAAATTTTGTTTTAAATATCTATAGATACATTGTGTGTCTGTGAATTTCATCTTGTACACTTACTGTGGGGTAGAGAAATTTATTTTTGAGGTATCACCTTATTCAAATTTTTATGATGATATCCTTCCAAATAAATCTATAGAAGTGAAAAAATCAGGTATTTCTTTCCCCCAAACAATTATACCTAGCCAGCAGGTTATATTAATTATGGTTTCTACCACTTTTATTAATATCTAAATTCATATTTTTTAATAATTTTAATATAGAATCAAATTCCATTATCATTTCATGTAACCAATTTTGACATGTATATATTCTGAACCATTGTTCACGAAGTTTTTTCAGAACGTTATTCCACAAATTTTTTCAACCTTAGATCATGTATCTATTGTATCCACAGATAAAATTTCTATTTCTATGTTATAGGATAGTCCATGGGACAATTTTTCATTTTTCTTCAAGTACCATTTCCCATTCAGCTACGATGTATCCACTTTCATATCATTCCACGTACCATTTTATTTTATCATACACATATTAATTTTTATATAGATGATTATTTATACTTAAATTCCCATCATCAACTTAGTGAACCCTCCATCCATGGCACAATACATCAAGATCAAAATCCCACAACATAGTAGGTTAAAGAAACAACAGTAGAATCCTCTTCAAGTTGATCTCACCTTCACAGGGGATGGGTTCATATGTTTGTGTTTTGAATTGGAAAATTTCCATTAAATATTGAATATTTCCACAAAAATTTCATACCATATCATAAAAATGTATGTCTGGTCTTGTGAAAAAATACCTAAACATAGCTTTTATGGTTGATAATTCCATTTCTATGGGAGATCGGCACCATTTAACACCTACACACACAAAAAATAGGTCCAAATATAGAGACATGGTCCCACACAAGTCCATTTTCCATAAAATACTCACCCTTTAGTGTGGGACTCATTCAGCCCTCACTACGTAGTTGGAAATCCTTCTTTGTCTACATGGAAAACTAGCCTATATTGGTCTGGTAATGTGGCATTAATGTTTAAGGATGATGGAAATCCTTTAGATCTATTTTTTACTGAAAACATTTTCAAATACATTGTGATGTCCTAAAAATGTCATAAATAAATTCAAAATTATATCAAAATATATGTTAGTCATTTTAACTATATAATTTCCCTGATTTCAACATCAAATATTTCAATAAGATGTTGAATACAAAGGGAATATTCATTAATATTCATTTACGATCATTGAGTTTTTTAAAAAAAAAACTGCATAAAAATGAGAATATCAAACTTCTTGGAAACAAATATAGCCATGTGCATTCATTTCTCCTTTTCTATAATTTAATAAACTTATTTGATGATTAATCCTTAATTTCATAGTCCTTTTATTTATTTTTTATATTTCTATAGAATTGATTCTTCTATATTTTTTCTATCCATGGGAGAAATAATTCTTTTCATTCAACTAGACAAGATGATTTCCCTTAATGGAAAATAATGTGGGTTATGTGATTCTTCAACCCTCATCTTGATTCATTTTTATGATTTATTTTAAAACCCCTGTATGTTGGATTGAAATTAATTTTATGAACTCCTAGCATGTGTGCTTGTTCTAGTTTTTTTGTATACATGGTTCAGGAAATGATCACCTTAGAAAACATTGGTTTGGATATCAATGAAATTTGAGTCAGAATATTTCTTATATTATATTTGACGTGCAAATGATCATTATAATGATATGATGTTTTATTTTGATACTAATAAGACCATGTAATGTGTAATCACATGTGTGCATGTTTGGATATTGTTCTTCACTAATGAAATGTCATATTGTTTCTCTATATGGTATATCATATTTCCTTTTATTATATTTTTTTTCATTATGTTATATTGAGTGAATATATCCTATGTAATATAGAGAATAATTGTGGATTGATATTCCTAGATTGTAGGGGTTATGTTTAGACATATCATGAGGCATAATGAAAGTACTATGTATCATGCTGGGGAATGATGACCTTGTGTGGAATAATCTGGTGGATTGATGATTTATCTGATCTGACCCATGAGATGAGAGTGGGAATGATGGTCTATGTTCCCTAAGATGATTTATAAATATATAAAATGGTTCTATATTATGGTTGGACCAATTATACTTGGTATAATTTTATTTTTTATCTACATTGACGTTTTCTCCTATATTTTTTTGTTTCCACAATAACATAAATTCTTTAATTGAACCCAAAAAAGTATTTTCACTGTTAATAGTGACATATTTATCCCATGTACAATATATATTGTTTTTTCTCTGAACTAATTTTTTTATTATATTTAATCAATCTTTTATTCATGATCACTCATATTAAAGAAGTATTGGTTGTGTCCTACATGGTTTTATTACCCACTCTTGGCATGTAAACCATGATGTGCGTACATAATTCATTTATTAGAACCAAGGAAACGGAACATGGTGCTCAGATGATGGTTGACCTAAGGATCATAGAGATGGGATTGGTACAGAGACATGATTCATATGAATCCATAATTTTATTTATCTATTTAGTTTCACTCTGGTTACTCTATATTAGTTTTCTTATATTGATATTGTTTATATTTTTATGAAATGTTTTCCATTTGATGTTAAATTTGTATGACATATCATAAACATAGTTTACTATGATTTGTTTTATAGTTATTATTTTATTAGTGATTGGGTACGATGATAAGGGTATAGTCTCGCACTGATAACATTCAGACACATACTGTAATTCAACTACAGATTGTGTATAGGTAGGTGCATAGGTGGACATGTGTCACATTCGCCTAAACCTGGTCATTCTGCTATGGGTATTACAAAATTGTATGAGATAATAATTTTATCCATTTTATTGACTAAAATGGGACATGTTCGAAATGAGATATTTTATGTGTATCATGTGTAGGGGGTTTCCACATGTCTATCCTTGTCATGTGTAACATACATCCAATTTACCATCGATGGGATTGTTCTTACCTTTTTATGGTATTTGGATGAGTTTATGTGTCATGATTATGAACATATGATAATATTACATAAATATAACTCCTTTCTTCTACCCACTAATTTGTTAATTAAATGCAATGATCATTTTATTTATTAATGATAGACTAGTAATCATTTTAGTGTTCTATATCAATTAAATTATATTTATGTTTTATCTATAAGGGAATTAAATAGTCTAATATAAGAATAGAATTATGGATATATATATATATAATCATGTGACTATCATATGGGGATGGAAAAACATGGTTAGTTCTAGGAGGGATATACCTTTGGTTAAGGGTAGACATCATAGAGAACCATTGTGTGGTCACGTTGACTATTTATAATCACTCTTAAATGTTCTATATTCTTATTTATGGTTATAAAAAATTACTTCTTTTATATTCGTGATTTTAAATATTGGTAGAATAGTTTAGAACACTACCATTTGTGAGGGTTTCTCATTTTAACTCAAATAGTGTAGCAGAATTATCTTGCACCAAGCTTAGAGGATTAGGAGGGCAGACCACTTCATCTAGGAGTCTTCTCTTTATTTTATGTCTATGGTGAAGGAGATACTAAGAATATGATTAAATATTATAAAATAATTCATATCCATTATCTTAATAATTTTCAAGGAATGGAGTCCCACCCAAAAAATTATAATATATACATTTCTTCGAATGGATATTGGATAGGGTTGAGACCCCAAAGTATTGAAATGTTATTCTTGATGTCCTTTTTGATCTTGGAACTGTTGAACATTTGTAGGAAACTATAATTCTATAAATTGGAGAGGATTTTCTCAAGCGGGAGACAATAAAATACATATTCTTCAATGAGTTATTTCAATGTATGTTCAATCTTGATCGATTACAGGTCCCTCAGGATTTAAATTTGAAGAATATGAAAATGCCCAGTTTCAAGGAATGTTTCACATAGTTGTTATATTTCTCTCCTCTATAGAAAGGTTATGATGTATAGAATTTAATTAATTTTTATCTTAGCCTTCAACCATATTTTATGAACTAGTTATAGAAATTATACTTGATGATGTATACGCAAATGCTTCACCTATCCAAGATGTTCAAGAATGGTCTGGAGGAAGATATATTTACTATTGTTCCTATAGATTTTAATGAACTTATTTTTAGCAATCCTACTGGTAGGAAGATTATTTCAGTTTATTTTCATCATAATGGTGGTAGGAAATTGAATTCATGTAAAGGATATTCAATACCTTCTTCAGGGGAAAGAGGTCTAAACTATTTAAAACTATGAACTCTGAGGGAAATATTACACCTTATTCCTAGATCATCATATCAAGTTCCATCGATGTTGTAGGTTGAGTCATTTGTAGAATTTAGGTTTAAATTCATCATGAATGAAGTCTCACTTTGGTCCAACTCAGACATAGGCATATATAAATGGGAAAATTTTGGGGCCTCAATAGTAGTTTTATGGAACGATGACTCAGTAAAGTTATTCATATTAGGATTAAGATCATGGAGTTGAGGCATGAAGACACTATTTAGATTATAACACTCCAATAGATAGTGTTGAGGAGTGTTCTATGGTTCAAGGTATGATATTTATCACTTCAACATAGTCCATTTCTTTGTTTGATATTGCTTCATCCTATTCCTTCACATGTGCAAAAAATTTATCTAAACATGGCTAGATAGTCCATTTATAATAATTTTTACATTACTATTATATAATATTGGTTATTATAGTGGATTTTTATTATTGATGCATAAAGTTTCCATTATAAATATATGGTAATGGAAATCTATGGGAAATCATGATTTTGGAGATAAAAATATTAGATGTGATTATTAGATTGTACTCCCTGAATAGTTTTTTAAGATCACATTGAATATGATCTTAGATGGGTTCTATTTGTACCTTACAAGTGAGGGAAGTAATTGAAGACTAGTGAATGGGATTTGAGTGTTGGTACATTGGTTTTGTAATTAATACATCTTGGGATGATTATGGTATATAATATATTGTTGTCTATTTTTTTGGATGGGTGGTATCCCACTCCTATAGTTATGGATATCTACCCATATATCTTAATAGAATAATTAAAATGATATAATCTATATTGAGGATATAAATTTGAGATAGTTATATTTCTATGTGGGTAGCCCATTCTAATACACCCATATCACACGGTGACAACCATGATTATAGATCACGTCATATAGCTCAAAAACCTGGAATATAAGGGATTTATTAGGTAGGGTACATCACCGTGGAGTTAACCTATTTTATTTTAAAATATAGATTATTTTATAGATTGAATTAGAATTGATTTCCAGATGATACACCATGTAATGGTGAAGAATAAGTACCCCTACCAATGATCGCTTACTTCAATGATCAGTTATTAGGAGTCCAATTTTTATATATATTTGATCTTTGATATGTCTATAAACAGTTATGTGTTAAATAGAATGGAATCTTGAAGATGTAATTTTTTATCATTTATGAGATATATTATTATTTTTCTATTTCATTCGGACTAAAAATTACACCAGTAATGTTCATGGGTCTCATGAAATAGATTTCCCACCATTATCTAAACTCATTCCCCATGGTGTTCATTGATGATACTATCATCTACACCCCAATACAGTATGAATGTGCATGAAAAATTGGTATTTACTTGACTATAATTTGAGAACAATAGATTTAATCCAATTGGTTTAAGTGAAAAAATTTAAATATAGAGGTGAAATTTTTGGGGCTTGTGGTGTTCTAGAAAATTATATACGTGGACTCTATGATGTTTAGGTGGTGATGTTTCACACACATTTCCATAATGTGTCTGAGATTAAGTGAATATTGGGTATAGTAGGATACTATGGACATTGTATCCATGAATTATTCAATTTATTGACACCAATTAATGCACTAATATATTAGAGAGTAATCCTACAATGTTTAGTCATGTGTGATAAAGAATTACATAAGCTAAACAAATATTTGACTATGAATCGAGTGAACATCCTTTGGAAGATTGGGATTGGTTATGCCCTATATTTCTATGAATCGGGATGGGGGTTAGGATCAATGTGGATGTAGAGAAAGTATGTAGTGTATTATGATCCATATCACCTAAAACATGATGAATAGAAATACCATACCCTTGAATTGGAGCTACATAATGCAATAAACACCTTGGAAAATGGGTTATCCTATCACTACTATGAGATTTTATTTTCTATTTGGACCCCAAGATCCTCAATAATATATTCAAACAAATTTTTTTTTAATTTGATTCCCAAGAATAGTATCAAAAAATGGTCAATATTTATATTTCAAGTGAACCATATAATGGTAACATCATTACATATAATCCTAAACATAATTTATAGGTTAAGAAACATCATAGTGAATGGCCTTTAGAGTAATAGTGGTTCTTTATGATCTTATCAGATAATTGAAGTGTGAATGATTTCATAGACCATGGAACAATGACATGTTCCACAATAGAGGTTATATCCTCTCTAGTAGACTAATTGTAAGATACTAAACTATAGTTACATAAGATTCATGTAATATAATCTTGAATGGTTTATAATTATGTTATATAATATTTTGTTATATTTTGGGAGTTTCTAGAAGGAATTGGAGTGTTACAATGTGTTAATAGATGAGAATATTTTGAGAGTGTATAATAGTAAATATTACCCATCACCAAGAAGAAATAAAAGGTGATGTTTGGATTGATTGGTAAAACACATGGATGGAGAATGGTTTCTCAAAGACATATGCATAATAGGGAAATTCATGTCGGTGGAGATAGTGGGAGAAAAATGATCCATGCATGGTTTAAATGATTCTTCAAGAAAACGTTGTGATTTTGTAGCCTTGTGACAGTAGCGTCACATGATGGGAACATATTTTGGAAAACTATAATAGAAAAATATAGGGATACATAGGTGATTTCTAGTAGTCCTAGCATAGTTGGAACCCTACTTGATAAATATAGTGTTTTAACTATGGAATTCAAATTAAATTAATGAAAATTTAATTATAAAATCAATAAAAATCCATCAAAACCCTTATTGTTTCCCAATTCATCATGGGTCCTAAACACATACCCTCTTTTAGTCTCCTATGATGATTCCCATACATCTAGAAGAATCTTTTGGATGGATGAATTTGAGTTAGAGATCCAAAATCAACAGAAATTCCTACTTCATCCATGTTCATAATAGATCTATTGGTATCTTCTCTCACAAATACATATATCTAATTTATAATATATATATCTATTTTATGTGGAGTGAAATTTTATGAGATCAAATTTGATATATTGAAGGGAAGGTGTTGTCATTCTGGATCTAGAAGTACGTAGTGACATTTTTCATTTCCATAGTCCATTGAGAGGTATATGGCATCTCTATTATCTCCACTTGTTCTAGAACCTGAATGTAATGTTTTAATAATTTCATTTTAATTTATTTTATATCTAAATGCTGTGTGATATCATAATAAAATATATAATGGTTTATGTTTCAAAAAAATGGGAAACTAAATCACATTTATAAAAAAAACTTCAAATATAATTTATAAATGATATTTTTTCAAATTATGAAATGCAATTTATTTGTGAAAAATGGTTGATAAATTTTTTTGTAGGTTGAAATTTTTATGTGAAATGAATTTGTATAGGATTTGGAAAAATAATATTGTTGTGTGTTCTAATTGAGATGAAGTATGGTCTTGAAGTTGCATCATCTATGTGGGAAAGGAGTGTGTTCATGAGGTATCATGGTAGATATGTCACACCATGCACTGGTGTGTGGTTGGGTGTTTTTTTGTGAACCTCATAATGGCTATTCTAGAAATTATTGAGTTATGATATGATAGTTTATTTTTTTGGATACAGATTTAACATATTTTTTTTAAAATTTTAACTATTTTTTTATTATTTAATTTTAAAAAATTTAAGGAGTTCATGTTTTTGTGGAACATGTTGAGGTGTATTTTTAGACCACCTAACATTTTTTCAATTTACCATATATTGTAACATTAATGACCTTACAAATGTTGTATTTTGAGTCACTCAGAATGGAAATATTTCTAATTTCACTAATGAAGAATCTAGATATTGTGGTCATGGCATGTTGTGATTGAGATTGGAGTTAATTTAACAGGATATTGGGGTGATGTCACGTGGTGTCTTTTGTATTTTTTTCATTTGGGTATCATCATTGATATACCAATACCCATTATCACTTTATTATTTTTGATAAGTTGGTTTTACTTTAGAGTAACATTTCTTATACACATGAATCATGTAGATTGTGTTGATGTTTATATTTTGTGTTTTTATATTGATAATGTATATTTTGAAATCACACTAAATATTTCAACCATTGCACATTACAGGGAAAATAATTAGTATGGAGATAGTGGTAGAAGTATTTTTGGTGAATGGTTTGTCAAAACGTGTGAGTTAACCATGCATGGTATCAGATTTTATATAGTATAACAACACTGTTTGAACATGGTTTAAGAAACCATGAGGCATTACCATGTAACTAGCTTGGTGATGCTTAGTAACATGTGCATGGTCCTCAAAATATTTATTAAACATCATGACCTAAACATGAAAAAAATTATTTAATTTTCCAAAATTAATGTTTTATGCCATACTATGTTCATAAAACCCACGTTTGTATAGTATTATTTAATGGTCTCAAAACTCTTTCCTCCCTTAGGAACCCAAGGATATTTTTGTTAAACAATAAGTGAATACTATATGATTCGATTTGTGTTGGAGATTATAAATCAATTGTGAGTCCTTTTCTCCTTTGTTCTTCTTGGATCTACATGTCTCAATTATCTCATAGACATATATATAATATTTACTTGATATATCTATGTTCTATTATGAGAGTAATAATGATATGTTTTAGGATCTGTTAAAGGTAATGTGGTGTGTGTCTAAATCTATAATTTCTTAGTTATGTTCTTCAATTATAATATTTTTTGAGATGTAGGTGGCTTCTCTATCAACTCCAAATGTTTTATAAATTTATGTATACATTTTAATAAAGTTTTTTATTTTATTTCTATATAAGTTTTGTCTCATATATTGAAGGTAAGAACTTTTAAAATTCATAGAAAAATGGAAAAATTATTAGGTAATGGGAAAACAAATTTTCTTATAATTTTTAATTTATTGTTTTATAATTATAAAAATGTTGTGAGGCATGAAGAATGTATGATTAAATGTTTTTAAAGGAAGCATTGTTTTATGTCTATTGAATTTTTATTTCATTTGTCAAAATTGTAATTTCATGTGTTTCATATGGGGTGATGTATAGTTATCATGTATCACAGTAAAATCAAGTCAATTAATGTTTGTGAATTATCACCTTTAATATGTGAATCTAAACATGATTATGTGTACGAGTGGGTTTTTTGTGAACACGGTAATGATTATTCCAAATATCAATAAATATCCTTAAGAGTTTTCATGTAATTATATACATTTATATACCTTATATTTTTTATATTGTTTTTATTAACATTTTCAACTATTTTATATGAAATGTTTTAATTGATTCTTTCCCTAGTGGATTGTGATTGGATGTATTTTGGGATTTTTTATACAGTTTACACTCACCTCCACTTTGAATCTTTTCTTCATTTCCAGATGTTTTATTCCAAGACACTAATAGGGGAATGTTATCTTCTTTCTCATGGGATGTAACTTGATATAGTGGGAATGGAATGTGGTGTTAGAGATTTTAGATAACGTGGGTGGTTCTTGGGATGATGAATCCTTGTTTCTTGATTCATGATATCTTTTTCTGTTAGTTTATATTTGCTATTCCATTTTCACATTCGTGGTTCTAGGTTTTTAGGCAGTTACATTTCGAAAGGTAAAACTTTTCCCCACTTTTCTCTTATGCCCATGGCATTTATTACTATCCATTGATTTTCTGGGGATGTCACTTAAGGATAATATCTTGTTTGTTTCCTCTAAATCCAATGTCACTAGGTATGTTATTACAAATGGAATAAGTCCACATTGGTCAATTAGTCTATTTTGATAGTAACATAGAGATAATAATGTTGTTACTTGAAATCTATAGCATAATAGAAGTGGTTAATTTTATTATTCCAAATATCATGTTACCTAGGAGGTTTAGATATAAATTGATTCAATGATACAACTATGTAGTATGAAATAATTTTCATAGGTTTATGATTTGAGAGTTGCATATCCAACATTGTTACTGATGCATATCTATTTTTCTACAATATATATTTTCAGTTTCTTAATTTATATAAGAGATTATATTGTTGATTTTGGAAATGATGTTTATTTTTCATGTCGTTTATGGTTATTTGTAAAATCATAAGTATTTTTTTCCTAGTATTTTATGACCAAATTTAGTTTTTATTGTGTTATATATAACAACATTGGTTATAAATTGTATAAATAAGTATGATGCTACTATAGAAAATGTGTCTTCACCTAGTCCACGGGTTAATCAATAATAATACCAAAGCTTCATCTGTGATTTTCATGGAATTGATCATGGAAATAAAAAATTACTAATCGTGATATGTAAATAATTTGGTGTAATTTCTAAAATAGTGTCCACCAAATATTAGAGGGATCCAGAGTTCGAATAGATGGATTGTTTTCTGAATTGAATGAAATTAATATTTGATCTAAATGGTAGACCCATTGAGATGAATTCATTATTTGAAATAGATATTTTATTTGATCCGAATGCTAATGGTGTAATTTATCTATATAAGAAATAGTTGAATACGATATAATTTGGTAAAATTTTGAGTTATTTTTCAAATAAAAATAAATCTTGACACATTCAATATCACAATGAAAATTTATTTATTCCACTTGAAGAAATAGAAACCAAATGTAATAGAGGATGAATCTATGCATGTTAATATTGTACTTGATGTGATGAAAGTTTTTTAATGTTCATATTTAAAAGAAGTCATATTTCACATTGGGGTGTGACTATAAATTCTCTAATATATTATTCTTATTTGTATGATATATTATAAAATTATAGACAATATAATTATTATGTGGTCATGATATCTCTATTGAAAATCAACTAGATGGATTATATTTACAACAATGTGACCAAATAGGAAATATAATGCTCAGAATATGTGGAAGAGGGATCCCAACATCCATGGTGGTAGTGCATATTAAATTTAAACCAATGGTCAAAAAAACATTCATCCATGATGAATGATTAATCTTATGTGATTTTAGTATAGTTAAAATAATCATAGTAAGCGAGATTGTATGACCCCACCACGACCACATCACAATAGTAATCAGATTGGACATCTACAATGTTATTATCATTTTTATTCAATGTATTATGTTGGAAAAATATGTCATGTTTCTCAGACATATTATGCTTTCATATACAGACCTCTTTAGAATAACATTCCTGATAAGAACTGAGTAAGACTGGGTGATTCTAGGAACACCTTGACTCTTTTGGTTATGTAATCTTAGTAATGGAGTAAGGATCAGGGTGGAGAAACTAAGAAGATCAATGGTGTTGAGATGATTATCATTTTAAATCAATATATTCATTCAAGGGAAAAAGTTATGATTCATTTTAAATATACCAATACGGAAACAATTTTTGATACATGTTCATACCATTCTTTTATTACATATCGTTATGTAGATCAGAAAGATTCCCAAGTTTAAATGATTCCTTCTATCTTGAAAACAACACCTATCAAACTAAAATATTATCACATGTTTATGGGTGGAAAAAGTTATATAATATTTGATAAGGGTGAATTCTTTTGGGATTTCATTATTCTTGATATGGATATCTATGATCATATTTTATTGATGGATTACTTGAGATTTCATAAAGCACATATCAACAATTCTATTCTATGGTTACTTTCACATCACCTTTTGGAATTAAAAATCTTATTATAGGATATTGGGATTTAAATGCATTCAAAGAATAACATTTTATACATTTTTTTAGAACTATATCTTACCAGTTATCAGTCGTAACCTTAGAATATATTGAATAAATTGAATAGGGAAATTCCCCATCCATAATTTACCAATTTCCTAGTATTTCCAGAAAACATATTTGGGTTCCCTTGAAAGGGAATTGGAATTTACAAATGATATCCTTCAAGGATCCAATAATAATTCACTATAATCTTATAAAATTACACTAATAAAGTTATGGCAATTAATTATTCAAATATAAAATTTAAAATAAAATTGATCATTCAGAATAGAACACCTCAATTGGAAACACATGTTCTTTTTGTAAAGATAGTGGAATGAACTCTTTAGATTATTTTGGATTGTCATAAGTTCAATTAGGTTATGATAATGAATTGGTTTCAAATTACATGAATTTATGGCCTATTTGATGAATTTGATGGTTCAATGTGGTTTTATTAAATTCACATATGATTTTGGGGTCATGATCCTCATGTTTTGGAGGAACATACTCTAAAAATTTAATTCTAGAGTTTTTATTATCATTTTGAATATATAGTTATTCCATTTTGTCTTATGAATGTACTAGTGGTTTTTATGGAATTGTGGAATCAAATCATCCATGAGTATATTTTCTACAATATAGTGGGTTTTTATGTTATTATAAGGCATTATAGGTTTATGGATGTTGAAGAAAAACAATTGTATATATTTTTGGGTATATTTTGTGAACAAATCCATTATTCAAAACCAATAATAAGTGATTTGAGTATACAAGAGGTATGTTTACATTGTCAATTAGTTTTAGAAATAATGTTTCTTATAGGTCCTTAAAAGGAAAAATCATTTATCACTTTTTTATCCACTAACAAATGTAATTCAAATACATAGTTTCCATGTATTAGCATTATATTACTGATTCTTTGTTCGTAATTCTTCATTGAGTGGATCTATGGAGACAACATTGATAATGAAAGGTGTTCCTTTATAATCAAGTGCCACATGTGATAAATATTTTCAAGAACATAAGGCTTGGTTTACATGAACACCTATTAATATATTTATAATGATTTTAAAATAGTTTCTTTCCTATTATGATGCATATGTTTTAGGGTTGGGATTCTTTATCACGCTAAGAGATCATGTTGAATCTTAGGGATCATGGAAGTTATGGGTTCCTGAGAAGAACTAACCAACACATGATTTTGAATAATACAGGGCATGATATCCAATTTGGATGGAAATTCGTGGTTTTCACATATCAAAATAGCTTGAATAATATTCTTTAATATATGGATTTTAATGGATTTTAATGTATATGGTTGGAATATCTATTTATTTTTGACATGGACTTGATGTGTGCACCAATTAAATAGAATGTGGTAGATGATGGATTTAGTAGGAATTCATACGACCAATTGGATAATGTGGCTTTATATTAAAGGATGATATTATTGGTTATATAAGATTTGTATATTGAATTAATAGATACAGGTGATATTTCCATATTCATTCTAGTTTTCTATGTCCCTTATTTTATTTATCGTGTCAAGTAAACACAATGTCCTGATCATAATATCAATCTGTCTCGAAAAAAATAAATATTGGGAAAAAGTTTTATAGTTTCATGATAGATTATAATTAAATATTTCATTTTAAATATCATATTATGCTACATATAGATTATTAATAATAGCTAATTTCATGTTAAAACCATTTGATATGGGATATTCGTCCTTAAAAATGTTTATGTATAATGTGATGAGAAAATATTTTTGTGGGTAGGAATGAATATGAATATATTGACTTTTTTATTTGGATGAATAAAATATCAGTAGTCCAAGGTGGAGAAAAATGATCAAAAGGTATTTTATAGGATTTAATGATTAACATTTTGAATTGAGAGAAAATAGTATTTTATTTAGTGACAAATATGAAAAAAATAGTACATAAAGATGATTCTATATGGGGATTGTAGATCAACATACAATGTTAGATAAACAAATAAATACCTGTGAATCCAATATGGTGAATCAATATTTGAAACTGTATATTATAAAATTTTTTAACTTTTATAGAAATCAAGATTTAATTGTTTTGGACCAAGACCCCAAGATTACATCACAATTTCAGCAGTTCCTAGAGAAATCCCCTGTAACCCTATTGACCCTGTGTAGAGCATATCATTATCAAATAGAAGAACCATATGAAAAAACGAACCAAATATTGAAATAAATGATTATATATACTTTTTATGGATATTTGAGTCTAATGGGAAAATTATATATTATTAATAATGTTATCATACAATAAAATTTATCATTCCCTTATATATGCATTTTATTTTGATGCATTACATGAAATTCATTGTCTTTACCCACAACATTGGGTGGAAACAGTAATGAAATAACTTGTTAGACCTAGCCATATGCAAGAGACAATAGATATGATTTGGATGATTAAAAAATTAATAGAAATAACACGAATTCAATAGAAAAAATATGTATATCATCATAAATGAACCTTATTATTTATGGTAGTTGATACTGTTTTCATATGGATCTCCCCATGCTTGAGTAATGGTTTTTTTATATGCGAGGAATGTTATCTCCTCATTTCATTATCCATTTGAAGATACTTGAATGAGATGGTGATCTGTCTAATATGTTGCATTTACAATCAAGATCCAATTCGTTGAACAAATCATTTAAGGTATCTCAATTAGATAAGAACCTTCCTAATCGTGACCATGTGATTTAATGGGAACATATTTACCTCAAACAAGATGCTACATTGATACGTATGATGATACATATTATAGACAAGTATGAAATTTTATTACTTTGTAAAAAAATCATGCTTATGTGTTTTTTCAATGCATGGTAAGATTCAAGAAAGACTAATGGGAATGTGAGAATGAAATTTTGGAGAAATGTCCAATACTATATTAAATAAACATTGTTCTCCATCTTTTTGAGGATATAAAATTCCAATATTTGGGTGAATGTTACACCCATAATATCTAAAATATTACCCTTATATATTTTTTTATTTATATAACTCATAGGATTAGTCTCATGGGTTTACATATGGATATAGAGTGTTTATGAAGTGTCTCAAGAGATAAATTATTTTATCACTATATATAGAAACTATGAATTATATCTATGAAACTTTTGAAGGTGGTGAAGGGAGACACTTGGATGTTATAAGATGCAGTATATTTTTTTTCAAGACATGAATATTCATGGGAAAAGATAGTTGGGGTAGACAGTGGGAGATGTTTGATTGGTGAAAAATATATAAAACTGTGCTAGAAAATTGCGTTAGGGTTTGTACATGAGACAATAAAACTAAACAATTAAAATATGATTTAAAAAAGTATGTATAATGACCATGAAAAAAACTATATGATGTCTAGTATTAAGAGCATGGTTGGTTTGATAATTATTTTCAAAATTGAATTATGTCCCACAAATACTCTTTTATTATTATTTATCTAAGGTCATAAACATCACACCTCTCCATGGCTCCTATAGTGATTCCCTCTGATCTAGAAGAAATTTTTTTTAATTAATATTCTTTAGAGTTCTAAAATAAATATGTATCCCTTTTTTATCAATTTTTTTTCTAGATATACTCTTATTGTCTATCTCATATCCATATACATAATTTATTATATATAGAACTATTTTATGTTATATAAATTATGATGAAATCCAATTGGATATATTGAATGGAAGGATTTTTTATACTGAATATAGAAGTTAATAGTGCATTTCCTCGTTTCCAACATCTGATGAGAGGTAGATGGCTTCTCACTCATCTCCACATATTATAGATCATGATGGATATGTCTTATTGAGATTTTTTTGTTAGATCAATGATGGTATTTTGTTCTAATATGTTGAAGAAAACCACTTGTTTTCATTTTATAATCGTGGTAATTTGAATTGATTTTGGAAAATCCTATTTTAATTTATATTTAATATGATTGTTTTAAAATTACGAAACATTTTTTATTTATGAAATATTATTGCTAAACTGTTTTAAATGGAAGGGTATTTTATGGGGAGTGAATTGGTATTGGATTTAGAAGATTTTGGTTCGATATTTTTCTATGCATTATAGATAATGGTCATGAAGTACCACCATTAAAGTTGAATGTTTTATATTTTTGATGTACTACATTCAATGTGGGACACCAAGATTGACTGTGTGTATAGGTTTGTGTTTTTTGGAACATGGTAATGGTTTTAGAAAATATTAATGAATAGTTATAATCTTGTTAATTTTTTTTCACACATTTATTTCACTTGTAGTATTATATTAATTGTTTATCTATTTTTCATTAGTTTTATATGAAATTTGCTGACTTTTTTTTGTCCTGTTGGCATGTATTGGGTATTCACTATTAATTTTATATAGATATGATACTAATTTCATTATTGGAAACATTCTATGAATTCATAGATGTAATATTTTGATAAACTAATATGAAATTGGTATCTTAGTTCTATAGTGATTCATTGTGATATAGTTGTCATGGATTGTTATGTTAGATCATGGTACTAGTTAGGGTGGTGATTAGGATGATACCAATTATTATGTTTATTTATGTTGTATTTTGGTTTTGTTAATTGACATTCCATGTTTCATTATAACATTGACATTATTGTTCATATGGTTTTATTTTCGATTTGTATTCCTTCTACTCATGCATCTGTATATTTTTGGTTATTTATATTTTTTTTGGTTATTGTATTTATTTATGGAAAATCATCACCAAATGTTCTCATAATTTCATTTCATTTACTTCCAACCATTGGAGTCTTAGGTATTTCACCTAATTATATTATCATATATTCCTTGTATCACAAAAAAAAGTTTGGTTGGGATGATACATAAAGAATCTAACCCTGTGTATGAGGTTAAAATGGAACATTTATTAGGTAGTGACAAATTACATGGGTTTTCATTAGATGAAATAGTGTGATCTTTGAAAATAGAATAGTTATTGTAGGTTCAACCATCATGTAATAGTTGAAGAGAGACTTCTACCCCACTATATAGGTGGTTCATTTTAGATAGAAAATGATGTTTAATGACATTATGCACTAGCTTAGGTGGATAGGGATAAATAGAGGCATTGCTAAATTTGTTTCATGATGCCCTACCTTGTTGAGGATAATCGTCTATCACCAATATCAGGGCTCGTTACTCTAACCACAATATATTCCATTTTGGAAGTTGGAGGTTTTGAGGATGGGATTTTTTATGGGTTTACCCTAGATCATAAAGAGTTGTGATGTGTTTTGGATTTTTTCAAATTGGCTAATGATAGTCTATCATTTCTATTTGACTTGTGATAATAAATCAATAGTCAATATGTGAAAAATATATGTATGGAAGATAATATGATTTCATAGACTTATCATGAGCGTCATATATAAAAGGGACACATATTTTAGGTCATTTTTTTGTTTGGTATTATATATAGACATAGGGAATCAACTGAGGTTGAGAAAAACCATTTATCCCTAGAAGAAAATTCTATTGGAGATGAAAATCTATATATTGGATGCTATTCTTATAAATTGTGTTTTAGATTTCAATGGAGTTTTGGGTGGGAACTTTCCCTTGTCGGAGTTTATTGACAACAATATTTACTATTCTTTAGTTCAAATGGTATCTTAAATTATCCCTTATAGGTAGCCTCAACATTCAATAATTTTTTCAAATAAGGTTGGTGATCTATATTTTATAGGGCCTTTTATGTTATATTATACCTCCTAAACGGTGAAAATAATTTAAAAATCATTCACCAGCTCAAAATATGAAGAAAAAATATAATATCTATTGGATATGTCTTTTGTAGTTTTATATTTCTAATTAGGTTTTTCAAAGAGTGACGCATGGTTTAGGCCATTGAATTTTGAGGAATAAAGGGAAGTTATAAGCATGTTATATTGGGCCCTTTTAGATCACTATAGAAATTGTGACAATATAATTCTATCTAGATTATTCAGCTTGATATTAAGGAATCGAAGATGTGTTTTGGGTTTCTATGAATTAAAGGTACATTTTCTATCCAATATACAAAATTGAAAGATTTGATTTTTAGTAAGGGTCTTTTATACCAAACGTGTAGGGCCTTCTTCATATTCTTCATAAATGATAGATTGTTTGGGGGGATATTCCACAACCTTTTTGATGATTTTCGTATTATTGAATTATATGGGAGGACATGTCATAGAATGAGACTAATGGCTGAGCCTAGTGACCTAATTTATTAGAGAATTATTATTATTTATTCTTCTTAAGGATATTATATTTTTAAATGGAGAATTTTTTTGGAAACATTTTTTTGTAAATATAAATACATGTTTCTATATTTTTTATTTGAGTATTGATTAATCCATGCTTGTGTAATATATTTTACTTCTGGAGTAGTTTCTAGATCCCAAAAAATGGTGTAATTAATTTTTTCTATCCAAAACATCCAGATAAGTAGCATGATTCTAGAAATAGGATCCCTTGGTTATTATAATGTGAAAACAAAAAAATAAAGGGGTTTTTGTGGGTGTTCCCCTGGTTATATAGAACATGGGATTTCCTTATTTAACATGCCATGGGTGACCACACCATTACCATTTTAGTGTGTGTGGTGAGGGAAAACATCATATTATTTCATTCCATTACATAGAGCTTCTTGTGTTGTTCTGATATGATCAACACCACCATGACCATGGTCATGGTATAGTGGAGGTCGTTTTGGTGGTCAATAAAGATTTAAAATGCCCAAAATCAATACCTGTACTCTCAAATGATGAATTCATCAAATAGAAAAACTCATTGATCATTTAATATTGTTTTTAATGATTTTTTATTTGATTATTACCCTGTCAATTGATGTTATCGTCCATCCCCTGTGGATTATTCTGTTCTTGGTTGTTTTCCTAATGACTCTTTGGGGTTGTTAAGGAAATATATTGATGTATCCCATGTGTGTATCTAAAACTCTTGAAATTACATCCTCCTTATTTATATTTGTTTAATAGTTCTAGATGATCATGTATTGAGAGTTAAGGTATTTTCCTATTATTTTAGTTTCATGGATATTATGTCCTTATTTACTATCACTATCATAGAGTGACTCTTTAATATTCCTTGAAATAGATATGAATATTATCATTTATTCTAATAATCCTTTTGAATGAGTTTCTTGAATCCATAAAATATTTTTCATTTGAGCCTTATTTTATAATAAAAGAAATGCTGGATTTAAATATATTCTCAGAGATATTTGTTTGTAATAGTTTTATTGTTGATCTGATTACATGGTTCGAGAGATGATCCCCTTGGTAGACATTGACATTGAAATAGTTTACCATGAAGTAGGAAGTTACAAATCATCTAGATGTTGTGTAAATGATCCTTAGTATGATATTATATTTTTTTTAATATAAATTATACCATTTTTGGTGTGATCATATGTGTGTCTATTTGGATATTATTCTTCCATCACTGCATGGAATGTTTTTCATATATATTATATACTATATTCCCATATTTAATGATTAATAGTTTTTTCATTTTTTTTAATTCTTGGATAAAAAAATAAAAGTTGATCTATATTGACTAGGTCTCCCTATAGGGGGATTGGTTCTAAAAAATAACATTGAGACATAATGACAAGACTGATTTTGATATTTAGTCTTGATTTCCTAGTGTTCCAAGACATGGGAGAATTATGGTATACGTGATCTTCCCCTTGATGCGATGGAGGGGCGTTTTGTTTGTTGTGGTATGTTATGAGAGATAAAAATAGGGAATGATATCTTGATTTAGTCTAATATATAGTCATATGTCTTGTATGGCTAGTGATAATCTTTGATTATGGGTCCTTTATTTGTATCATTTCAACAACCACATAGTTGTTTTCTGGAATGGAATGTTTTGGTACGAAAATGGTCAATGGAAGACTGGTTCATGAAAAAATTCTCATTATGGTTTGTTTTATTATGTTTCAGTTTTTTTATTATCATGACATATATACTTCTTCATATACAGTCATGTTATGAATGCATGGTGGGGTCTTACTCGTTTCTATAAATAGCACCCTATAATGAAATCTTATTACTTTGTAAACTTCATGTACAAGGTTCCATGAAATGTAAAATTTACCAAGTATGATTGTTATGTTAAGGAGAATGGATAAAAGATTGGTACTTGGACATACGCTAGAGTAATGGTCATAATTAATTATTTATATACTTGCATTATTATTATTCATGTCTATCTAGCCACATATCGACTCATTTATATTGGTATTACATGTGTACCATTTAGAGTTAGTTTACAATGTATTATATTTTTCACATTTTTATCTAAATTGTTTTATATTTTATTATTATTATTAGTGGAACGATAATATTCTGAGTGTATAGTCTTCTACTAGGGGCATTGATACCTTTTTTATATCATGAGGCACTTTATCTCAGAACCGATGGTTCTGGTACTGGCATGAAAATATTCAAATCCAATTATTGTCCATCCAAGATACCTAATTCGATAATATATAAGATAAATAAATATGATATACCTCAATAATAATCATCATGTATGACTTATTCAACACTATTTCTATGTTTATTAGTATATAAATTTTTTTCTAATATATTTCTTTATTACAGTATAAAAAATTTAATAATATCCTTTAAATTTTCCATTTAAAAAATATAATTTTTAATAATTTGAGATCCCACAATTTTTAATGTCTATTTCTTAAAAATGAAACCATTATACTTCAAAAAGTTTATTATGTGATTTAATTCCATTCCATTAATATTTTTATAGACATAGGTCTTTTCAACTATATAATGTTATTTCAATTTCTTGGGTTCCAATATTTTCTTATTGTAATTTTGTCTATTTGAAAAAACAATGGTTAAAAATAGTAGTTGATTGGTGAAATGATAATGGTAGGCCACTCCATGAAATTTTTTGTCAGCATTACCTTTCTTATAGAGCTCATTCACAGTGATAACTATTTTTTCATTCCATGAAAAAATACATGATGTGATCCATACATTAACAATGTTAACCATACTTCCTATTTTTTAAGATTTATAAATTTACTAGATTACCCATATCTTAATTTAATATATAAACCACATTGCTCTCATACTATATGATTCTCATCCCTCAATCAAGTATTGATCATCCTATTTTATTCCTTCATGGTATAATTTTTGTGAAATTTCACCTATGGTCATCATGGACAACAAATGAATGTTTACCCTCATCCCACTATTGGTTCACTCATCATATATTCTAGGGTTTTCCTTATTAATCTCATTTAGGAACAATTGTATAAGAACCTTATAGTTTGGAGGTTCATTTGATCTTATTTATCAAAGTGCCTATGTCTTTTAGAGCTCAACATGAGACCTATTTTTATGGTATTCATATAAGGTAGAGAGATTATCTATATATTAGGGGAATTTTCATGATGTTTAATGATTCAATTATAAAATCCTTCATTTCTATGATTTATTTAACTAATATATTATTTAAACTAAACATAAATTCTTAACATGTATATAATTAACTATATGTTAGTTTCATCAAAATAATAAATTGGAATAAAAATCTCTTTTTCCCATATAAAATAAATTTGTTATTTCTGTAGATACATTCTTTGATTGAAATTAAATGGATATTTTCAAAGGGGTTTTATTCGTGATTGTGTTGTTTTTGTTCAATTGTATAATATCATTTTTTTCATATATTTTATGGTTCTTGTGATGTGTGGTGATGTTCTAAATATATTTATTATATTTTATTTAGGTAAACATATAGTTTTTATTAAAAAAATAATTTTCCTATTGTTGAAATTCTATAACCAGTAATTGGTTTTAAAATTGGACCACATTAATTCAAATTGCATGTAAATAATTAATGTATCATTTTGTAACATATAATGGAATTAAATTCCTTATTCATTCACATTGCCTCAACCCTAGCATGGATTTTTAAGAAACAAAATATTTCATGTCTGATTGTTTTCAGATTAAGAGAGTGTTATTTTGGTATCCAAAGACAGTGGGTGAGAGGTATTTTAGGCGTTACAGGTGATTCATGTGCGTGACTTCTTCTTTTTTCACTCATGTCCCTTTTATTGGTAATTGGAACATAGGGGAATATGTAATGAGTGCTGATACAAGTACATCTAAGAAAGTTACATCATATTTATCCACTAAATTAAGTTATAACCCTAAATATAAAACATGATGATATTTACGTGGTTACATATACGACATTGTCATGGAACTCCATATAGGCTTGTCCATGGGAATGGTTCTGTATCATTTGTGAACTATTTATATGTGGATCCTCGGATACCTTGAAATTATTTTACAAGAGACAATCCCATAATAACGGTTTTGTTTCTACTAATTCTTTTTGTAGTATATGATGTTATTATATTTGTTTTTTCACTTTTTATTGGGTCCCATTATTTTTTCACTTCTGCATTCATAACATATAGTTTTCACCACTACTATATCCTTTTATATTCTATTATATTATATTTTTATCATTTAATGAGTTTTTTAATGTTTTAAATCAATCATTCATGTGAATGTTTTTATAATATTTAATTTATGATTTGAAATAGTAATTAATTATTTATGATCTATTTCATCAAAAAATGGTTTCAAATAATGTTCTAGATCTAAATGAAAACATTGGTTTTAAATTTAAATACATTTTCTTGAATAGTTTATTATATTTTAACTAAACTAAAATGGGATCTTTTGTCTTGTTTTGTACTATCATAACAATGTTGATTTATTTTTTGTAAAAATCATCATTGTGTTTTCATTTTTTTTCTTACTTATTAGGTATTCAAGATAATACCTATATAAACATTTTTGGTCCTGTATAGGTTTTCGTGGATTTTTTTATTATATAATACACCCATAGGGTATATATTGTTTAAAGATAAGTTGTGATTTTGGATGGTGACTATGGGCCCCAGAAAATATTATTATAGTGTTTATATTCCAATTTATTATCCAGTATGATCTACGTGTTGTGCTCCCAAACCCCTAATATATGTTTATATTTTTTAATTGTTTAAATGATGATATTGAACATTTATTATTTATATGTCCTTTAATTATTCTCTTTATCAACATTTTCGGTGAATTCATCTTAAGAAGGGTCCATTCTACATTCCTGGTTGGGTTATTCTGCTAATTAATTTTTTTCTAATGCGAGTAATCATTCCCAAGTAATTTTTTTCATTCCATGGTTCCTCTCACCAACATTGGGAAATCAATAACATACCATTGGTATGTTGTACGATAACCAATATTCCAGGTTATGGGGAGGATAGTGTTGGATTTAAAAAAACTGAGACATTAATTAATTTTTTTTAGGTTTATAGGCTAAACTCTTTTATTTTTTCTGAGTCTAGAAGATGGAGATAGGATTTACAAGGATTGAGGGGTTGATGATGGAATTGTTTGGGTTAACATTTATTATTATATATATGAAGTTCTCCTGAGATGTTGGTTTCTAGGTCATGTAATTTTATTATTGGAATGTTTTTATTTTTATTTTAATTTTTACATATTTTATTGAGTTTTTATAGACTTTATGTATTTCCTTGCTGAAAATTAAATTTGAACTTGTGGTACATGGTAAAATTATATTGTCTGGTAAATTGGGGGATCCGTTTTTCATCATTCTATGTAACAGATAGTGTATATTTTAAGGTGGAAACATGGTCCTCTAGGCCAACCATCCAAGAAATGCATAGTCACTAGCCTCTTTGTCAATTACTCTTATGTTGTACAATGCAGATAATTTTTTTTTGGTTTATTCATTGTAATTAAATTTTTCTAATATTAAAGTGTTTTCAATATATTTTTTATAATATTAAAATGAAAACCCACATATTTATATTAATTTTAAGGGTGGGGATATTATGAGAGATGAACTGTATCCTTGAATTATTCAAAGTGCGATGTTTAGATCCGAAAATTATTATTGATTATTTTTCGTAGTCTTTAATTATGATGAATATCATTTAATGTAGAAAATGAGGTTTTAATATAATTATTTTTTTTAAAATAACATTAAAAAATTATTGGGCTTTTATATTAGAAATTTCATTTAACTAAATATGTGTGGGGTTTTAAATGTTATTTTAAATTGACCATTGATGTTTCTAAATTAAAAAATTTTCTTTTCTAAGAGAGTGGGATATTTTGAAGGTTAATTACTAAAATTATTGGAAAATAAAATTTGAGTTGATCTTTGTTCTGTATTTGGTTTTGTCTCCCATTTCTATGATTACATGGAATTCCCCCATGAAGTTTCTAGTTGTTCGTGTGTAATTTTCTTCCACTCTATTCTCAAGTCATGTTTCTATTCTTTAGTAATTATAGATGATTTAGGATTATGGACATTCTTATAAACCGTGAGGATTAATGAATCCAAAATATGTTTAAATGTTGTTCATTATTTGAAATTCATTCACAAATTCTTCTTATCCACAAGTAATAGGAATTAATTTTTCTTGATTATAAGGCTAACAAGACAATGATTTTTTGATCTTGGTATGATTAATTTTTCCAGAACCTATTTTAAATTTTTCTCATCTTGGTTAGATCACTTTTATAATACAATTCATTGGTCAATTGAAATGTGTCTTATATATATTGGATATCCACGTATGTGTGGTGACCCTACTTTATTTGATCATTGTGAAGGTACATTATCCTTATGGAGGATTCTATTTAATTTTCTATTGTGGGTAATATACATATTCTAATTTATCTCCATCCATGTTTTCTCATCAATTTGGAATATGGTTGTGTCAATTTAAAAGAATTTTTTTAGATTGTCCAAGTTGAGATACTCTTGACCTCATTCATTCCTAGATACATAATGATATGTTTTATAAAAAATTATATTTTCCCTCAATTAAGAGATTAAGTGAGGTAAATTATTTTAAAGTGTTTTTTTGTGATGTTTCACATTTGTTGTTTTGTTTTTATCTAAACACCACTATAGGTGAATTCGTATAGGTGAGACTTGTTGTTAGTCTCATATCTCCCATTTAATCATCCATAATAGCTCTTATTGTTTGTGTTAAAATTAGGTTATGATTTGGGAATATTTGATGTCTATTGATTTGGATATGTGATTTAATTAGGCTGGTTTCATTTCAGTTCTATCCAATCATTTTGGCAAGTAATCTTCCCTTGTATTACAAACACGTCTAATTTATGATAGGTTTCTTCATAGATTGGTACTAGTTATGAAATTATAATTTCTTGTGTTGTTCTGATAAATTATATCCAACTATAAATTGTTGACTTTCATTAATTATAATGTAATATCATTGTGATAATTTTCACACCCATGTTTTTTTCATTATTAGAAATATTAATTGCAATAATTTTTTTCTTTTTCTTTTGTCCCCCACTTGTTCCTATTTACATTTAGCCCTAGAAAAAACTAGATATAATGCACCGTGTTTCCAACTATATTAATATAAGGTAATGTATTATTAGTGTCCCTAATTTTTAAGGGACACGGTTTTTTGAATGAACCAATTGATCATTCCATGAACTATACCATAAATTTTGGTTTAGGGATACATTATACCATCAATTCATGAATCATGCTGCACATATTTGAAAAACTAAAATTTTTTCTACTCCACCCATTTTGAAAATTATATCTATAAACCTAATTTCACTTAAACCAATCAACCATAATCTCTCCATCATAAATTAATAATCCCCCTTCTTCAAACATTGTATAATATTTATGATATATCTACTATGATACTGAAAGAAACAACATGTAAATGTCATGTCTTCCCTCAAATTCTATTTTACCCTTTATTTCAATGGTGTTTCTTCTTCAATACTCATAGGAACTACTAGGGTGAAATACTTAGGTGTGGGGATCATTTTGATCTTATTTTTATTTTTTTTCTGGGTCTTGTAAAACATATATTCTGAAACATTCTTTTATTATTCATCGATTTGAATTAATTTTTTTATGGTTTAATGATAGTGGCTCTTTGTAAAAATTTATAAACCTAAAATCATTTATTTATTTAAATATTTTTTTAAATTATAATTTTATTAATGAATTAATGAGATTTATATCTTATCATAATTGTAACATGTGTGACATCACGAATCTGGTGTCACTCAATGGTGCCTTGAATGTGGTCTGTCACATGGCCTCAGTAGCACCTCCCCATACACAATATGATGATGACTAGAAAAAAGGTCATATGGTGTTTCTGTGTGTATACTATTCCCTCTATTATAAGAGTACAATGGTTGAAATATTAAAATATCTAAATAATATAATCATTAGATCAATGAATAAGTAGTTGAAATAGTGTAAATCGTTCAACATTAGGATAATAATCAAGAGTAGTAAACATAATCACATGAAATGGATGATGACATCACATCACCACAAAATATGGAAAACATGTACAAATGATATTAGGTGTTCAATATAGTATATGATATATAAAAGGAAAAAAGAATAGAATATATCCAAGCATATTTATCTCAATCATTCATCAACTGCTATTAAGCTCCCATCTAAACACATACAAAAAGTCAACCATCCATAATTGGAAGCTTCCCTTTATCTAGACTTTCATGAATATAGACTAACTTGGTAAAATACGTGGCCCATATAGGGTGTGGGATAAAACCTATAAGACACATGAAATGACTTTTATAAATATCCATTTGGAATATACATTATGGATGGGTTCATGTATAATATGAAATTAAGAGAACTATAAAATGGTTCAGCTCTGGTTCATGAAGGACCCCAACTAATAGTACCTTTATCGACGTTAGCTGTGTGGTTTGAACTTGTAACCATAAGTATAAAAATACAAGGAATGTATATGTAGTTACATCTATAACCATATATGTCGTTACTGACCCTATCTTAGACTCGAGCCATAATATAGACATTTAGAAGTTCAAAGATGTGTAATACTAGTTATAAGGGACACCATTCCCATTATCACAGATGTAATGGCCACTAAACTCAGTATCATAATAATACAATGCACATTAAATATCACAATATTAAAGGTATTAATGAAAAATATCATAGTAAGGGATTCCATGACTAGTATCATAATCTTACGGTCTATATACTCGTGTCACATGAATAGGGGATCCAAACCCAGTATCACAGTAATGGATATCATTCCCAGTGTAATATAATGGTACTCCATTCCAATATCACAATAAAATAATGGATTATATCTCACTTCACAAATAGTATAAGGGTCTACATGCTCATAAATTATATTAGTGATAATTAATCATTGTCATTAATATGATCCAATAGTCAATTCATAATTCATTAGCATTTAATAATAACAGGGGTCTAACCATTGTTCCATTAAATCACGTGACTTGGTAATACCACTCACATTCAATTTGAATCATTATAATTCCCTCACATTGGATTCATTCCAAAAAAATTTAGATAATAGTATGTTCGATTACTAATTTAATAACTTTAATGAATAACCATGGCCACCCCAAAAGGGTGGTAATTGATGATGGGATATAAACCATCTTAAATAATGAAGGAAAAGTATAAAACTATCAATACCATTGAATTAATCTTGAATAAAGGGTAAGAAATAGATGGATAATATATTATGGATCACAATGGATTATATTATTGAACATCAATACTTGAGGTATTAATACTCAAACACATACCTCTGTATCATATAAGGGTACTCATCCAGTATCAGACTTTAAATTTTTCCAAATTAAAATAAAACCTAATAATATACAAAAGCCATGAAAATATGGAATATTATCTGGCACCCTGATAATATCTTTATGAAAAAGGAATATAGAAAATGGTAAAATAGGAATATGGTACTCACTTATAGAAATCCAAAGGGATTATTGACTCATGAATTAATATACATATCATAGTTCTATGAACAAACAATGGTGTATGGAGACTTTAGAGATTCATATAATGGAATAAGGCCTCTTTTATCAGATGTAAGATTGAATGAGATTAGGGGTGGAATTAAAATATATTTAAGTGAATGTTTCTAAATTTTCTCAAAATATATATGTCTCTCGGTTTGGTCACCTGGTTGACCAGACAGTGCACTAACCATTCACCTCTCACTCTCTAAGGTGGGACCTCACGTGGTATCAAGTGCATGATTTTACTAACCTTACAAAAACCATTTTATAAGCCTATTATAGAATCATAAGTGGAATCCATGTAAGAATGTGGCCCTAGAAGCATGATTATAGAATATTGTGCCCCTTTATTTTCCCTCTGAAATTCCTGTCACAGTTAGGGGAAACCATGTGGACTACCTCACATGCCTTCTATTAAATGTGCATCCATGTTTATTTTTCAATATTTCGGGGCTCGAATCTCTGACCACAACCAAGAAACCCCCAAAAACCTCTATTAACACTTTACTCATAGATATGTGGTCTAAGATAATGAATAAGAAACATATTTAAAGGACTAATTTCTCAATCATAAACCATATTCTTACCATCTTACCCCATTAAAGGAACATGTCCCTAATTTTACCCACTATGGATGGAGAAAAATGTTTAGAGAATAAATCCATATAATAAGCATGTACATCTACTCCAATCTCAAAAATCTCATCTTGTACTCAACCATACATCAATAAAACCCTCAATAAAGGCATTGATCGACCTTAGAGATCATTTGAGCTCTAGTAGATGATATATATAGTATAATAAACAAATGAATCATCATCATATACCTCCAGATAATTATTATCAAAAGTATTATATGGTTTATAAAGATAATTAAGAAGCGGTAAAATGTGGAATATATCTACCATAGAATAGTTTCTATGAGGTAATAAAAGCTGATGAGATACAGACATGACATTATCCAAGAAATAAAATACACTGACAAATCACTAAAATAGCTTTTGTTTCCTCTGTATCCATATATGATTGAGTCTAGGTGATACATATAATAAAACATTATCCCCAACCATGAACTCAAAAGTTCAATGGTGGAAATTGACTTATGATTTTTTATAGACTAATCGGTAGAAATGTTTTCCTTAATCAGAAAATATACTCTAAAGAATCATTAATGAGATGATGAAACATTAGCACTAACTCTCCAGCCAGTAACTAGCACATGGATGAACAAAATTACCAACCATAGAGGGCCCCATAGGGATCCACATTATTCATCTCCTAAAAATTTTTATTATAAGAGAATACAATAAGAGTGATATGGTTTTCCTTAGAAATTCCATAATCAAGTATGCATGCTTGGAGAATGTCCTCTAACAATTGTAGTATTATTTCTGTAATGATATTATTTTGAGGATTAATTTATGTGATCATATTCACTTATGTATCTATATATCCTTATAGGCCTTTCCAGACCATGATTTTAAAAGAACATCCCAATCTGAAATGATAGCATGAGGGACCTCATGCAACCATGACATCTCTCAGGAATAAATATTTCTTATATAATCATCTAAGAAATTATCCTTGATATGAGGAATGTTTGATAAATTTTTATGTCAAGCCCTGACTACCTATACTATGCCACTACATCAAGGTAATATCGATTAGATGAAAACAATTCATAGCAATATCTTCCCATTTTCATTCAGGTACCGGTAATGGCTATAACAAGAAATCATACCACTAGTGCTCTATCTTCAAATGATAATAGGGGTAATACATAATGATGGAAACTTTTATCTAATATTTCAATGGTATCCAACAAAATTTTCTACACATATCATTCTACATTCTAGATATATCTGGATGAACAACCCTATATGAATCATGTGACTCACATATCATCACCTCTATTATATCGGATAGAACAAAGATACATTCATGTAAACCTAAGATGTATTTATCATTAATATTCTAATTATAATGTGATTCTTCTCTAGTAATAATCTATCATAGGATCGTGGACTTAGGATAAAAAAATGCCTCATCTTCACCTTCTCCAGATGTGGAGAGGTCACTATGAGTAATGAAAGGGAAAATTTCCCATGATGGTCATGCACGTTAATGTTCATTTAGAAAAACATTTTCATATGATGAAACTCAATACTGGCCTCCCAAGTTGCCTGATTCAAAGTCCTCATATGTAAAACATTAGCAAAATGTTTCTTTTCCAATGTGTATAGGTAAGCATGAAGTCATATTACTATGTATAATCTACCCATCATCACTGCATACGATTTATATCAAGCTATGTGAAAATATACATGATGTTTTTTTGATCAATAAACACCAAAACAAGATCCCCATGTAGGTAATTCCCCCAAAAAATGGAAGGCATGAACAAAAAGTAATAAATCAAAATCAGGCATTGGGTAATTCTGCTCATGAGGCCTCAACTACAATGACATGTATGCAATGAATCAGACATATTGCATTAGTGCTTCTCCTAGATCAACCCCAGATTCATTATAATTAACTATATATCATTTTACAATATATGGAAGAATAAGTATCATCACTAAATAAAATATTTTTTCAAGATTCTAAAAGATTTTCTCATAGGATTCAATCCATATAAACCTCACAAACATCATATTCAATCCTTTAAGAGGTTATTATAAGCCTCATAAGTCCTATAAATATTCACATGATAAATAGATAACCCCATGAAACTCCATATGTTAATGTTGTTTTTTCGGATTCTCCTATATAGCCACACCACTCACCTTATCTGGACCCTAAAACTCAAGCCTCTAATATAATTTGGCCCAAGAAGTCTACCTTGTCAACCTAGAATTTAAATTTACTAACTATCTCATGAATATTATGCTCAATATATGTATTCAAAATGATCTCAAGATTAGTGGAATGGTCACATAGAGTATGATAACACACCAAGATTTCATCCATTAAGATCATAAAAAATAAATCCAGATAGGGGTTTCAAACCATTTCCATCGGAAGCATGAAAATCATTGAAATGTTTATATGACCAAAAAACATTATGAGAAACTCATATAAACCATACATTTTAGGAATAGTCAAACATGGTATAACTATTGGTGGAACCCTCACTTGATGATCGCCTGATCATAGGTTGATCTTTGAGAAAACCCACCCTCCAATTAATTAGTCGAATAGAATATTTATTAGATTTAGGGGATATTAGTTCATCACATCATATTGATTTATCTTTTGTAAATCCATTCAATTCCTGAGGGTTCTATCCAGTTTAGTGGTGAAAAGGAACAGTGAACCCAATAGAGAAATACTATTCTGTATAAAATTATTTCCCTCTAAATCTTCAAACTACCTCTAGATCACATAAAAATTTATTGTAGACATTTTTTAAGGATAAATGGATAATAGTGTATGTAAAACCAATAACTCATGAGTAAACTCCACCTATCCCTCATGATGAAGTCTAGAAAAATCATTGTGGAAAAAATACCTGAATTGATCAACTATGAGAGGGAACTTAACATGATGTAACCCTTAATTATCTATATAATGGCTAGAAAACATTGTTTTCACAACACCTAACCAAATATTCTCCTATAAATACCATATTAATAGACATCTCACTCACAATTTTGAATATATGTAACTATTTTTGGTGATTTAAATGACACACAATGGTGAATAAATCTACAAGGACTTGGTAGGTAACAAACACACCCATTATAAGACTAAAATTAATGCATATTAACATGATGATGAAAATGTTTCATATTTAATGACCAATTCCTACCTATAAAGGATATTCCTTTCACTAGTTTACACTCTCATAACCAATACAAAAAATGTATCAAGGATTATAATGACAAAATAGTACTCAACATAATGTTTAAAGATCTTCACAACATTAAAAAATATGAAGTAATCAGATAATCCTATATCAAATAAGACAGAGATGATTCTATGGGATACTATAATAGTACCATGAACCGAAAACAGCTCAGTGTACTTCTCCTCTAGTATAGGATGCACTGAGTAAATCATGAATGATCCATGTCCTTATGCAACAATGTATCTACCTAGAGTACGTCTAGTCTATTAGAAGTTTTTATATTATTTCATGATGCCTTTTTCATGACCTCCTCTTATACCTATAATCATGTTATGACTCTAAATACCTTCATAGAGAGGTTCTCCAAATCCTGATCCTCAAGGTAGGGAAGGCACATATCCTATCCCATTGTGAAAATATTGGGATATATTGCTAAAACATTATAGATTCCCCAATCATCATTCACCTTAGCACTCAATAGGGTCTCTCGGGCCCTATGGAATATTATTCCTAAGTTTCCCATGGTGATGTAGTACCACATAACTTTCTACAAGTGACATCTTGCATACACATCTCACCTGTGGAATCTCAAAGCATGGCTTATGATCCAATGTCTAACCATTGATCGGTCATGGTTCAATACCCCCCAAGATCACCCCATCAACTTCTATATGGATTATATTATGGATAAGTTTTTTGTTCACTATATAAAATATGGTAGTCAACATGGAAACATTTAAATAAGAATAAATAGTATTACTCATACCATCATCAAATCATCTCGCTTTCCTTGGCTCATTAGTTGTTTATATAGGTTAAAATCACTAAAGATCTATAAAATGAGATAAATATTCCATAATTATCAAAGAACCCTAACGTGGGTTCATCAAATCCTTAGAAAGATCATCCCATAAGGTCTTACTGAACAAATAAAAATATAGAAAAGCTAAAAATTCCTTTAAGTCACTTCCTAATACTAGCCTTTGTATTGTAAAATATCCCACTAGGATTTGGTAGATACTTAAAGAATATAAGTATCTGGTTTCACTCTCGTCTTAGTATGTGTCTCTAGATTCTCTAATATATACATAATCATCATGATCCATAACTCTTCCACCTAGGGGCGACCATCCCCTAAAAACACCACTGGATGATATTACTAAAATTCTAATGTATGAAAACCCATAAAGGGGTTGGGTGAAGATATCCATGTGTAGTCTACATCATCAATATAAAATCTACTCTAAAGAGGGAATCATGTCCCATATTCAGAAAAAAATAGGTTCCACGTGTTTCACTACAAGTGGTATCACTAGCAGCTCAGGGCCCAGCACCTCTAGAGCATGGTCATCACTACCCTCATAGAAATTGACATAATTATGTTCTAGTTGAATGGTTTTACATGTTCCAAATTCAGACCTCAGATGATATTTACTAGAGATGACTTAATAGATAACACAATATGATATGTTCTAGCCTTAATATGTAATAGTTAAACCCCTTTTCCGACTCAGTTAGTAAAGTACATGTGATAGAAACATTTATTAAGAACACTGAGGATGCTACCAACATCCCACTAGTATAGTCGAGTCTTTTTCAGGATCTATGTTTTTAAATTTTGAAGTCATTTTAATATATTTTTATATTAACATTATCTATATATGGTATAACAAAATGTTTCATCAATTCCCATAAATAAGGGATAATTCATATTATAAACCTATTTGGGAGGAAAAATTAATCCAAACCATAACACATTTCATTCCATATGACTAGTGGGTTATAACATAAAATTTGATAATTTACTTATTGAGGTTTCTATTATAGTTTTTGTAGGAACACACCACTTATGTTAAAATTGGAACACTACATACAAATATTGTTTCTCATTTCCTGAAAGATTCATTATTTAGTAGTAATTTTATTTATAAAATTCAAATAGTTCATAGAAATCAAAGGAAATTAAAACAACACAATTCACCTATATTGCATTTAATATTGAAAGAATGTTATTTAATACATGGTTCTTATAAATATTATTTATAAATGCTTCATTTCCTATATCTCATTGGTCCAAATATAGTAGTAAAACATAATCATAATAATAATAACTATAACATAGCGTATACATTACCCATGGATGGAATCATATCAGATATAATATGTATAATATAGAAAAACAAATCATCATTCAAGAACACATGGAACAACCCTAAATTTGGGTTATCTACTCCAAATTATGGCTTATAATCATAGCCTATAAAATTACAAATTCCTTTTATATTTTCTCAAAATAGTAAGGAATTAAAAGAAAGATTTGGCACCACATTGTGACATCTTGAACCGGGTTCCTCTTAAAGGGTCCTCGAATCTGGTTAGCCACATGACCTCCAACATACCTCCCAATATTCTACAGGTTTCCAACTATCATTGAGGGCATAGGATGTGTCTATGGGGAGACTATAATCTATGGTCAGAGTTAATATAATCAGATATGTAATAACATTTAAATATAAAAATATTTATATTAATGTACACGAATAAAAAAAATTACAAATCGTAGTAGAGTATAACCATAAAAAGAGTAAAACTAAATCATATACAACGAAATATGATTCTGTTTCTCAAAAAATAGTGAAAATACACACAAATGGAAACATGGATTTAATATATTAAATGATATAATAATGGATAAAATTTGAAAATATATCCCAGTATCCTGACCTCCATCCTAGTAATATTCTACCGAGATCTTAGTATATATCATGAATGAAGTAACAATGCCATTTGTGGACACTTCCCCTTATCTACACCTATAAGTATATAGTATGCCTCAGTACTATCAAGTGATTATATAGGTAGTTGGATAAAATCATTCGGACACCACTGATGGATTCTATAAATATCAAGTCCATGCATAAAATATGGTACTGTGTAGGTAAAATGATATGTAATGAATACTATAGAATGGGTTGACTCTTGTTCCTGAATCACCCCATGAAGACAATACTATCTTCATACATAGATATTCAATCTAAACAAATATCCATAAGTAAAAAAATATATTTACTATAGATGTAGGGATTTATATAACCATATATGTGGATACTACCACTATCATAGACCGAAGGTGTAACTCAGATATCTATAAGTCGTAGCATGACTAACACAAGTATAATGGGGAACCATACCAAGAATCATAGTAGTAGGGGTCACCATGCCTATTATCGTAATCCTAGAGTATCCATACAAGTATAACAAGAATAGTGTAATCCATTCCCAATATAACAGTAAGCATTCCATGCTTTGAATCATGATTATAGGTTTTCAATGCCTATATCACAAAATAGGGGATGTCATTCCCATTATCACAATATGGTACATAGTGCTTAGTATCACATTTTGGGGCACAATTCCTATATCACAATAGTAGATGGGACTCCATGACCATGTCACAATTAAGAAAAGGGATTTAATTCCCATACAAATATATACAACATTCTTATGGCACATCATTCATATATTCAAAAATTAATGAGCTCCACCATGGAAATACACTATAACAGTGAGAAGTGTTCATTGGAATTAATATGCGCCGATGTACAATTCATAATTCATCTAAATTTAATAATATTAAAAAATAACCAATGTTCCACATATTAACATGATGTTGTTATACCATTTAAATTTAATTCAATTTATTATAATTCCCTCGCATTAGAGTCCTTACAAATTTATTTATACATTGATTTGGATGGTTATGCATATAATAATATCAACGAAAAACCATGGGCACTCCAAAAAGGCTGTAAATAGTTCATGGTACGAAAGCCATTATGAATAAGGGATCACATGGAAAATCTATCGTGTGTATTGAATTTAACATTTTTTAAGTTTAATTTAGATGAATGAATGGATAATCAGTAATGTGGAAGAACATATCATATTAAAAAATATTAAGAATTGAGGGATAAAGACTAGAACACATACCTCAATCTCTAAGAGGATCACTCATCTAGTATCAGCCATTAGTTTGTTATATATTAATTGAATAATATAGGAAAAATGAATGTCCAAAAAATAGGGTATATGAGCCTACACCTCAATAACTCCATTAATATAAATTCAAACAACTAAAGGAACATTAAGAATATAGTACTCACTGATGGCTATCAAACATGATGATCAAAACTTGTTTCAATGTAAAGATAAATGTTTTATAAAAAAATCTTGGAAGAGGGATGATTTATGCCTCTAAAAAGAGAAAGAAGGCCTCATCTATCCGCTGGAGGAGTAAATTGGAGGAAGGGATTGAATTAAAATAAATTTAATTTCTTTTTTGGAGTATTATATTTAACTATCAGGTTCTCATTGTGTGGCCACATATTTGGAGAAAATTATTCCAATCATGTTCCTCCAACTATCTTGGGAAGGAACACACATGGTTTCATGCATATGTTTTAACAATGTTTGCGGAATTAATTTCTCACATCTATACTAAAAACTATATAGCTACATTCATGAGATGCATACATAGGTGTATAATTGTGGAAAACTGTGCACCCTGATTACCCCTCTAAAATTTCCCAACAAGGTTAGGGTAAACCATATTGAATAGGTCTCACAGTTTCTACTAACCACGATGACCTGTGTATATTCCCACTAGTTGGGGATCCGAACATTGAATAATATCCTGACACCCAAAAAACATTCATGGACTTTTATAAATCCACAATAGGACCAATATAAGAATTTAGTATTAATTTAAAACAATTTTACATCAATAAAAATTTGGGTTCATACACCATGTTTTGAAAATCATGAAATGGGGTTAGAATGAAATATTTTCTATGTGAGGTTTCAATATTGTTTCTATAACCCCATAAGCGTCTCATTAAAATACTCAATGGTTTGTTTGATGAAATCAATGTTTTAAAAAAAATTAATAGAAATAAAAAATATGATATTTTTTGTTAATGGAAAGGATAACAATTTTTATGATGATACTCAAATTAAATAATTATTTTCCAAAAGTTGTTTATTTTTTATTATGGTATATGGTTTCGGGTTAAGATGATATGGTACTAATATTGGTTAAAAATTATTATGTTCACTGATGTTTTAAATTTTATAATATATTTAACTTGGGGTTCATTATTTTTATTTATAATAAAATATCTTTTTTAGTTGATTTAAAAATATTAAGGAATTTTTAATTTTAATATTCTATTTCTATTTTTTAAATTATGGATGAATTTTTAATGTATCCTTTCGAAATATTAATCGGAATTAATTTTGTGGTTATTAAAATTATTTAAATGCTAATTTGGTTCTTTAAGAAAGAAACAATTTCAATTATAATTGGTATTGGTGAATGGGGATATATTTTGTTATGAATGGAATATAGGTTAATGGTATTTACATTTTATTAGTTCATCAAGTTGATTATTTTGGACTTTGTACTGAATAGCATTTCGGTGATCATAGAATCCTCATGAATTGGGTGAAGAATGATTTGAAAGAACTGATAATGAAGGCTCATCGTTTTTATACATTAAATAATACTATGACACTAATTGAAAAACATGATGATATTTATGTGGTTATAGATAGGTTTTTTGTGTTTTCCACCTAAGCAATTCATTCATGGGAATAGTTATGTGTGATTTGATAAAATAATTTATACGGGTCTTAAGCACCATAAAAATAGTTACATAGGTATTATCCAATTTTAATAGATTATATTTAGTTTCTTCTTTTCATAATTTATGATGTTGTTTGTTTTATTTATTATCTTATTATCGGATTTCTTTATTTATTATATTATTTCATCATTTATCACTACATGTATAATGGAAAATTTTTTACCTTCTATCTTCTTGAATGTGTGATTTTCAATGTTATTTTTCATCCATTAAATCCATCATAAAAGATGTGTAGTTATAATACTTATTATTTATTTGAAAGAGATCATCATCTATTATAATATATTAATTATAAAAATGTGTTGAATCATGTTTCGATCTAACTGGGAAAATATATTTTTAATATGAAATGGATGTCTATGATGGTAATATGTGATCAGTTTCATATCAAAATGAAAGACATATATTTGAGTTATATTTCCAAAATAACATAAAAGTAAATAATTTTTAACTATATAGAATGTGGTGTTGATATGTAATTATTACTGGTATTAACCATGAATCTCATGTAGCTCATGTGGACCCCGAGAATGTAATATCTATCCCGATCTCTAGCCTTCTCTTACTAACCTAAACGGTATATATAAATGTGGTTTGATCATAGTTGTATACTCTGTAGGGTCCTTTTTATAGACTCTAAGGTAAAATATAATGAATTTTTTCTAAAGATTAGTGAATAATAGTGAAACAAATATAATCACCAAAATAGGTATAATAATTTCTCATCCATACTATGGTTATATCACACTTTGTAACACATAAAAGAGGTCGTATATCATAGTAATGTAACAAAAAAAGATTCTTGATATCGCTTCCCCATTGGTTTTATGGTCTTCCACAATTTCACGTGTCTATATCCATCTCCCTATAAAAGAATCCAAGCCAAATACAAGTATAATGAGTATCAAAACATGAATATCATGCATCAAATTATCATATAATCACATCATCATGTCCACATCTCTATATGGTATACTAGTTGTTTTTGGGAGAGGCCATTTCCCATTTGTCATGTATCATAAACCAATTATTGTAAATGAATATATCAAAACCTATACATGAAGTATATATCTTGGACTAACACATCCAATAACCATAACACCAATAATATAAATTTGGATACTAAATATTTGGATACCTGTGTTTGAAATAATGATAATAAATCAAATCTCTAAATACACATATATGTGGATTCTATCTTTTATTCATAACAACACATTGTACTATCAGGAGATGAGTGTGGGACTGATTGGGGTAGTCAGATATCCATAGCTTTCCAACCTAAATATTGGGAAAAACAATACCAACAGTTACTAGTTGTTTGTATTCCTAATTGGGATGTTTAAAATAGTGTATGATGAAAGAAAACATATATGATGTAAAAAAGTGCACAACCACGTTACGGGAATAACTGATTTTTATACTCAACTATAGTTATCATCTCTTAGAAACCCAACTACTAATTCTAATAACTATATATCATTGTAGCTCACAAACATGAAGTAAAACATCATTAAATTTCATATTTCATATTTACATTTCTTATTTCATTAAAAAACTCAACATCTATTAATTAAAAATGTTATATATTAAGTAATACCTTTTCTAAAATCATTATCCATTATGGTTAAAATCCATGCTCTATAGGAATAAAAAACCCAAGTCCATAGTTCTCAAAATCAGCATATGTTTCATTCTAGGAACACCACCTCCATTGGTTGTGTCTTTTATGAAATTTAATTAAACATTTCATAAATATAATTACTCTTGGAAACCATCTTAATTAACCAAAAATGAGATATATAACAATGAAAATCCATTTTATTTGTGGAGTGGTTAACAGAATGCAGATATAAATTATCCCAACCATCTTGCCTATAAAAATATTCATTCCAAAAAATTAATCTCATCATAATGACAAATAATAGACAATCCAAATGGTAGACTATTTTGTCATCACCAGGAGAATCTAAGACACCCTCTTGCATATCACCATTCACCTCACTATTACATGAATCGAATACTTCAACAACCATAAGGATCCCCGCTCATATCTCATCATCAATCCTAGGCTCACACCAAACCACATAGTAGGGATCTCATCAATAGCACATAACATACAAATTAAAAAAAATTCAATATGTACTATTTTCCATGAAAATTTAATTCATCCATTACATAAAAATGGGCTCACTTCCCCCTAAATAAAATGAATTTTAACTTCATAAAAAATGAGATCTCTCATAACCTAATAATTATATTTATAGAAATAATTTTACCCATTGAATTATGTAATTCATTATCATAGGTTCCATCAATAGAAAACATAAGGGTTCATCTATAACATGATATTAAATCAATTAAGCATGCTCTCTGGAATTTTACATCATCAAAAATATTTAATGAAGATCACTTCTAAATTAACATTACTTTATTTATATAAAAATTATCAGGAATTCAATATTAATTTTATATATCAACATATATTAAATTATTTAAGACAAAATTAAATTAAACATGAAAAAATTCATTAGTATAAACATGAGAGCCATCAAATTATACGAATATTGATATTTAGTAAACACTCCCCTTCATAAACACATTTTCTGACCAAGAATTATAATATAATTTATTGTATTCATCAATTTTATAAAATTTAAATATGTTAAATAAATAATAACATCATTTTAATATATTTATAATGTAGTGAGCACACTATCTATGAAATAATAGGAAAAATATTATCATGGTGGAAAACAACAACGTGGGATCCTAATAACCATAAAACAATTTCATCCATTAGTGGAGTTTAATCATTATTAGGTTAATTAAACCACCATCCAAATGGATAAACCATGGTAAATTTATGATCGAATTTAGATAAAATGAGAAGAAAACATACCTTACCTCAAAGATGATGACATTCTCCCTTAATGATACTATAATCTCCCAAGAATTTCATTCTCTAGGAACTCATAAAATCAAAAAATAAAATTCTACTAAAATGTTGGAGATCAAATTACATATAATTCAAAGAGTAACTAGATAAAAAAGACATTAAATGGTTCTAAAAGAGAAATAAAGGAGAAGAACTTGCCTAATATCCTCTCTGATTGATACCTAGAGGTTTTGTGTTAATACTAATTTAATTAGGCATCAAATTCAATTGAATTTAACTATGGCGTGTCTAGGGTTTTAGATTGAACATTGGAAGAATTATGATTTTTGATAGGATTTGAAATATTTATACCCATATCAAGAAAATGAGGATTGTGGTGTGTCCTTATAGGCCATGATGCAGTACACCTAGACTATAGTGTATCTTTCCTAATTAATTTTTTTATGAATTATAACCCTATCATTGATATAGTTCATATATAACTAGGGGATTGACTATAGAATAACCTATAACCCACACCCCATCTACCCCCACCCAAATTTGAAAGTAATATCCAATCCCCATAGCTTCATCCCCTCCTAACTACATACTATAGTGCTCCACCACCCATGAAAGTCTTGCGCAGATGTCAACCATCATCACATAGCTTCCCACCAAAAAGAAAGCTTCTCTAGAAACCCTCCCCTCAATACAAAATGATGTAGTCAAGAGACCATGTCATAGTGATGCCAGATTCTGTAGTGGATCCTTGAGGATCTATGACACACAAATTAGCTCCACCTGCTAGTCGCTGACCATATAGTTTAGCCTAGGGATCCCAGGCTTATAATCATATTTTTCAACTTAAATACCTCTTATTCACTCCAAACCACTATAGAACCTTTTATAAACTCCTCCAGTGACCCATAATCACAATGTAATGATTAATTGGTCCCATGAACGCATATCAGATACCTATATAAGTATTCCTTTTTCATGAGATTCTAAAACTAGACCCATAGAGAATAAATGGAAAAGGGTTTTCATAAGAATGACTCCAAGAGATACCTCCCAAGAGTCTGACCATCATAGGATCTCAATCACCTCACATAGAAGAAGTTATCACAAAGCCCTTATTTAGTAACAACTATATCTTAAGTGTTCTCCTAGAGGGGAGAAACCTATCTGATGAGAGCATGGTGACAATAATCATAAATAGATACACCCATCTATTTATCCAAAAATGGATAACAACCTAAAAATGTATTTATTTAAAACAATATATAATAAAATTGATTTGGGTACTGAGAATGTACATATGAATCACTTTACAAGGTAGTCTACTTCACGACAAGATGACCCTATAATACATGAACAAAGGGGATAACACACTAATGAAAAACATTATCATAGTGGTCCAGGATCCCCATAGTCCACTCCTAGAAACTGACATGATCTTCAGTATCGATATGTATAAAATTAATGATGTAAGCAACATCATTAAGATAATATCTATTGACCAAATCATAGATGATATTATGTATCTAGATCATTTTTATAGGGAAGTTATATCTGATATTCCCTGAATCCAAAATGATCTTACACCTACAATGTTCTAATAGACTATGGAATAATATTACTCAATTAAAAAAACCATCACGCTAAAAAAAGGATTCACATTTAGGAACACATGGTGAATAATTTTGAACTCTAGAGATATCATCCTTTGATCAGAATAGGACATATACTGATCCTTTTCATCCACGATCCATTCTTGAATCACATGATCAATCTCTATCATGTTTCACACAAGCTCCATCATAATAGTTAATAACTCTTCGACCACAATATTTCACAACATAGAATAGAATGGTTGGACATAAAAATCATTAAATGGATTCATGAAAATTGTAGAGTGAAAAAAAATCATTCTAACAAAACTCTACCATGGTATAGTGAATCATTAATGATCCTATGAATTCTAATACATAATATCATTACATGACTTCATTATTCTAGATTTTCTAATTTTTCTGAACATCCATCTATATATGAAAAGTAGTGCTAATGAAAAACTTTGTTCTATAATAATGATAGTGACTTGTACTCATCTTGGAGAAAAAATATATCTCATGATTATAGATTTTCATCATTAGGGAACCTTCTAGTCTCACTACCTCCTCTAGGTAATGATTAAAAATACCTCCACAAATCACGACTCCCAAATCAATATATAGTGTTTATATTAGATAGAATGATTTAATAAGAATCATATAACATCATATCCTCCTTGATATTTAGGTAAAATGATAATGATTAACATAGATATATCCCCCAACTTCCATGGAGGAATATTTAATGGTTAGAGAAAACCTCAAGTGACACGGTGCTTGAACCACACCTTCTAGAAGACTAAAAATCACGATAAAAACTCTGTAAATTCATTCATCGAGCTATGCCAACCAAAGAAACTTCTTAGAGAATTTTATTTTTGAAACACAAGAATGTAAAACTATGGGTGTTCTATATAATACAAATAGGACCACCACTCACATTTCAATATAGATGGAATGGTTCACTTGGAACAACACCTAGTAGTGTTCATCCTCAGACCCACCATTGTGAGAACCCCAAAATACAACTCATACTTTCTAGATCTCTACATTAGAATCCCCATGATAAGAATCCTCGACAAAATTCACTAAGTATTATATCACAATAATTTGAAAAATACAATCTCATCCACCCACATCTCTCATATCCATATGCAAATGCATGATTTTTTTACCACTCTTTTGAAAGATCAATAAATAAAATCATGCTCGGTGCATACATGACATCATTACACATACCTAGTGTATGTAAATCCTGAATTAAATAATCCAATACTAATTCCATCAACAGTCATTCCCATGAGTTTAAATAATATTGGGATAAAAAATACATCAAGATCTTATTATTTGTAAAGACCAAAAAATGTTCACTGATGATATAAAGTCTCCAAAAATCAAGGATAAAAAATATATTACCAAATCAAGATCATGGTTGGGATCGTTATTATCATTGGGATATAACTATCAAGACCCAAAAAAGAGTTATCCTTTGCTATATTAGATCACATCGCAATCCAAGATGTGAAGTGTCATAAAAATTCTCAACTCATCACCCACTTATATAAGATAAGAATTGGTTAATTGTAAACCTTCTCTATCAGGTACATTAAAGAATCATAACACTAGTAAATACATAATAATGTCTAATAATTTCTACTCATTACTATCAGATGAATCCGAAATGGATAGAAATTGACTATCATCCTCCTGTAATTGCTTGAAATACCATAGAAGTTCTTCACCTCTAAAACTATCATGGGGGATACCCATGAAATAAATGCTTCGATCATAGAATGATTTATAACCAATATGTAGTAGGGAATAACATACCTTGATAAATGAACATCACAATCCATGAACTCAAACTTTCAAAACATCCCAAGTCACTTCTTGAGATGAATAAGACCCAATAAGGTATGAGGATTCTCTACATACTCCACATCACATGTAGGGTACACTAAGACATCCTCTATTAAAAACAGCATGAAATGATATAGAAACTTTCTAAAAATACTTTTATCAAACCCATTAACATTTCTAGGGTGTTTATCAAACCAAAAGGAAAAAAATTTAATAATAATTCCCATAAAACATCTAAAATTTGTCATAAAAAATTCCTGCTCTTATAATCGAATATGATGATATCCCAACCATAGATTGATCATCATGAACCAACTAATTCCATTTATATTTTCAATTAAATCATAAATTAACAGAATATGATAGTGGTTCTTCACTATCACCAAAAACTAGAGACGACAATCAATACAAAGATGAAAAACCATCCTCATTTTCACGAAAAAACAGGTGCATCCATAGGTGAAGCACTGGACTGCACATGACCAGGATGAAATAGATTGAGAAGATGTACTAAAATCTATTAAAAAATATAAGTCCCCATCCTATAAAAATAGGTATAGAGAATATAAATTCACCTTTATAGATTTGTCACAATCTATATCTCTCATATAATAAGAATGAAATAATTCCTAAATAAATACATGAGGGTACAGTTCTACAATCCATGGAAAAACTGTATACGGATCCTCTAAAAAACTCATCGTCAACAATAATATAACACAAGAGAAGGAAATAAAAAATATATATAAAATACTGTTGGTTCTCTCACTAATGATCAATTAAGATTCTCCATCAACATCAAAAAAATACCTTCCTCCTGATGTAATCCTCCATTCCCTGTAAATAATACATCCAATCTACACCGAGATGATGTCATGGGGTTGTATCCATAAAAATTATATGTCCCAATAGAGTGGTTCTGAACCAAAATTAGTTTAATTTATATATATACAACATACATATAAGATTGATCTCCAAATACTATACTGAACACAAATGGTACAAGATGTTTCACTACCCAACAACACAAATCACAAACTAGGGAGGGTGATATGAATGATTGTGCATCTCATCAATCAAAAAAAACATGAAGCCATGTAAAAAACATGTAAAGGGTATTGTGAATGATGTATGGGTCACCTGGAATTAGAATCACTGGAGAATATATCAAATAAGAACTTAATACATAACCTATCTTTCTATAATGAAAGTCGTGTATATGGCCTCACTAAACTGTCTTTATATAAGGAATATCATAAGGCTCTCCAATGGATATCTTGTCTTTTATATAATGATCCTTAATAAATGGAGGAATATAAAGTGGGACACCATATGGATTTTACCAACTCAGGAAGATCTAACACACTCATCACTGATAAATTAATACTCAACAAGAATAAAATGTGTCTATTATTAAAGAAAATTCCTAGGAGATACAACCCATAAAGAAATGAAATCATGCGGTCTTTGAACTACCCTCAACAATATAAATACACATCTCTCCAAGAAACTAGGATTATGAGTTCCAATATCTATTTAATGTGGAATCTCTATGACTAACCTCTCATGATGATTCAATTATGGGAAACATCCACATGACAACAACTACTATTTCCAACATCTTCAAATATATCTACAATATAAATAAGGTGAACTGAATAACAATATATAAACAAAAAATATTATCAAAATTACTCTCTTTAAAGTATTAATATACTGATAGATTTGAAGTATATAATATAATAGTCCTACAATGGATCCCAAACTCCCAAATGTGGGAACTCACATATTGAATGTCATGAAGCGCATAGAAACTGAACACTATTATGGTTGTGTAAATAATCATTCCCTGAAACTGGTCTTTGAACTTCTCACATGTAACATTTGGCTACCATTACACCCTAACGAATAAGATCCCACATAGCCTCACCACTACATATAGTATCTTCACATATAATGAAACCTAGTGCTCTATCTAAGAATGTACCAAAAAAATGCCATCTCAACCACATCTAATTAGTATTCTATAACTAAGTCTAAAAAATAGACTTAATACTTATGATAACTCAAATGTTGAAATCTTCATTGTGTCCTCCCCCATGATATGTTATTATTGACCTCTAATATACAATTATAGGTTTTTCACCCTATTTAACAACATCCACATGTTATTCACAAAGGCATTGACCTAAACCCATTATTTTATGATGAAAAAATATTATGGACCCCTAAACATAGAATACAGAATGCATAAGATTAATTAATAATTTTTTTACTTTTTTAGAATAACATTATAAAATTTATACCCATTTAAAACCCCAGAACATAGAACAATGATGCATGATCCATCAATAGGTATCTACCATTCATCTAGTATTTATTCATTTGGTAGGAATAATAAACATAAGAGGTCAGTTAATAAGATCACGGGGGGTTAATATGTGTTTCTCAATCAACAATGGATGTTTACATGACATACTAATCATAACTATCCACATGTACCTACAAAATGGTGCATTATCTCTAATACATGAATGTAAATATCATTTTATCCTTCGAAATAAAACTTTTATTACACTTTTTCAGGACCCCTCCCCCAAAAATTACCCCTCTTGGGATAGAAATAAGAGTGGGTATATAGTGTCTACATTATTTTCACATCCAATTTCCCATGGGTTAAAAACAAGCACAGAGGGAATGATAAATATAAATACGGGAGGAATTTCCCTAAAAAAGAACATGAATATGAGAGAGATAGGAAATATACACAATTAAAATATTGTGATAGAGAAAAATAAAATCTCATTTGAATACATGTAATGTCATAAAAATATAATACATATTAGAGTGGAACTACATGTGCCAAAAATGTAACATCAGCACCAAAAATTAATCCCAAATAGTTATTGTGTACTAACATTCAAGTAATGTAAAGCCTGATATCCCACTTATAATTACTATGATGAAAACTATTACATATATATGTTGGGTGAGTGTAACAGTAAACGTATTAGGATTATCTATAGATCATCCCAAGAAATTGTCAAAGTAATTATGATAAATCCCTATAAACAAGAGTGAAAATAATAGGTCACGTAAATATGTATAATTGGTTCTCAACCTCAACATATATATTTATCTACCTAATAAATATATATGGGAACATATATCAATGTAATGAAACAAAAAGAGAACCTCACTTAAACTTCCCCCATTGGTTTTTTTTCAATTCTACAATGTTGCGTGTCTAAAGACTTCCCCTTCCAAAAAAAAGCCCCGGTGACACATAGGATATGAATCACAAAATGCACATTTTCCATTACCTCATCAAATAATCACATAATCCCATCCAACTCTATTTATAGTAATCGAGTACATTCCATGACCCACCACATTTCATATGATGTGTATCATACATCATAAATTTTACCTAAATCCATCATGGAACATACGCTGATTATGCATTTCAATCCCTCAAAACCATAAATTTCATAAGTATTATAACCATTTGAATACAATATATAGATATGCCTATGGGTGAAATAAACAAAATATATTAAATACCTCTATAAACATATATGTGGATTATAAATTCCATACATATGAACACCTAATACAACAAGGATAAAATATTAGAGCCAGAAGTGGTAGATGCCATCCATCCCTGATTAATAGGGACATTTGAGATAACACCCTCTTAGAGTTCCCTGGGTGTCTGACTAACTAAATGAAAATTGTGGGGGTATTTTATGTAATCAAAAAACATAGAAGTTATAATACAGGTCACAACCTCACTATGGGAATTGCCTAGTATTATAATAAACTAAACCTATCATCTCTTGAATGCATAGTTTCTACAATTACGATATTGATTTCCAGTAATCCAAATTTCCTTAATAATGATTTCATTAATTTTATTCATAACTTTATACATATCACTTTTTTTAATTAACTTATTATAAATTGATTGAAAATATTCAAAATTAAATTATTTTTTTTCTCATGTAATTAACCATTAGGGTGAAAATTCATGCCTCTATGCATAAAAAAACTTATTATGTGGTTCGTAATATTACAATATTTTTCATTCAAGAAACACAAATCTCATTGGTTGAGTCATTTATTAAATATTTTGAAACATTTCGTAATTCCATTAACTCTTAAAAAACCAATTCTATTAAAAAAGAGATATATAAATAATCCAATTGAGTTGCCGTAAGTAATACAGAAAGGAATGTTCATAAAAAATAACTAGAACATTTATCCTAAGAAAATAATCATTCAAAAAGAATCATCTTTTTTTAAAGAATAAAACATAAAATCCCATATTCATTATGTTCCAACATCTCGTGTTTTATCCCTAACACCCTCATATATGTCACCATTCATATCTTCATCATTGGGGTAATTGATAATACATCCATAGGTCTCCACTCCCATTTCTCATCTTCCATACTAGAAACACATTACATCATATCATAATTCTAAAATGTAGAGAACATCATTGATGTTAAAAATATAAAACAAGGTCAACAATGAAACATTTTCTATAAAATCAGGAACTCTTCCTTAACATGGAAATTGGTTTCTGAAGCCTATACACAGATAATTATTCCTTCATATAAAACAATATAATCCCATAAAAAATTTGTAGACTTTGTAAAAGATTTTTTCATACTAAATATTGAAATAAATGATTTATTCCAATTTCTTTTATAGAAGGGTGACATCTGTCATTAGTTATAGCAACCTGTTAAATAAATTTCACAAATTAACTTACATTTATATATATTAAAAAACATTAAATAACATAAATACTAAATTAAATTTCTCATTATTTATATCTTTATTAAATTAAATTATATCTTCATATTCATTATCAATATTATTTTTTACATAAAATAGAAAAATAAATTAAACATGAAAATATGATTTATCCACAAATTGATTAACATCAATTTATTTGAATCTAATGACTAATAAAACATATTATTTTTTAATTATTTAGACTACCAAAATATTCTTACTAGATTTACGCTATCTACCAATTTAATATATATAAATTGGAAAATTTAAGAATAAAATAATTTTAAATAATAATTTTATTGATAACACTCCATCAAGAAAATAGATCGAAAATATTATCATGGTGGATAAACTGTAGATAATTAAAAATTTCAAATAAATAAAAAGAATATGTAATGAATCCCTATCTATATCTGTTTTGATATTCATGAAACATAAATACAATACCTATGTGGATCACAATCACCTATCCCATTAATATACTATAATATCCAAAGAATCTTCTTACAAATACAAATAAGAAAACAAAAACAAAACTCCATTAGAATGATGGTGATCAAATTCCATATCATAAAAGTACACCTGGGAGGAAAATGAGATTAAAAGGAAGAGAACCATGTAGAAAGTGAGAAAAAACTACCTTAGATTAACATGGGTTGATAATTAAAATTTGAGGGTAATTCATGATTGAAAGGGGATAAAAAAGGACATAGAAAATATCTCTAGGTCTCCTATGTATATTGACATAAATTTTTTAGGAAAAGGGGTTTTGAGGAATTTATATTCATTTAGAGTTCAAAAGGTCCACAAAGCATTCATATAAACCATGATGTAGTCATCTATGTCTAAGGAATAACCTCCCTAGTCACATCGTATTTTATAATCATGATTTCCACCATTGTGTATATTTTATATACCTAGGGAATAAATATAGTGTAGCCTATCTCACACAGTGAAACTAATCTATAGTTTGGTAGAACCATACAAAACTCATATTCCATAGCCTCCTTACTCCACACCATATGGATTGACCATAGAAGAATGACCCATTCTATAGAAATTAATCACCACTTAACTACAAGCTAAATGTAATTGTCTCTTAAAACAATCCTCTCAAGACCCAAAAACATATCAAGGATACCACACTGTATCCATGAAAGGTTATGAACTGTCTCCTTAATATTTTACAACACATCCATCAGCTTCTCAAGATTACTACTGAAACAATGGCATAGCCTATGGTTTGTGGTTCAGAAACCAATTTTTCAACATAAGTCCCACTACTTTACTCTAAAACAAATTTTTTCCTTCTATAGACACCAAATATTTCCAATAATCAAAAAGGAATGTACACTATTAGTTGGTAACTTTATATTGTCATAAAATACCGTTGATTTAAAATACTCCAATCATAAAATGTTGTGAAATCATATTGTAATAACCTCACATGGGATCCCAAATGAAGATGCAAAAATTGAATCACAACATAACCCCAAATATTTAACCCGAATAAAAAGATTATTTAAAAGAGGATAAAGGATAGAATAGAAAATATTTAAATATTTTCCCTCAAAAGATAGAAATCTATATGATAAAAAACCTGATAAATTTCATACCCTTATTGAACAACTTGTAATTCCTATTGGAAATTAAATATGTATCTAATGTCTCAAAATGGTGCATAAGAATTAAATTAGGCTTAAAAAATTCACGTGACCTAAAAATTGAATCTTTATTATATGTCCCCAAAGAGAATATACATCTCTCTAGAAACAATATACAAATATATATGTTTATAATCCTGAATAACAAAAATGTATATAAGAACATCAAAGAGTGCACATATGGGTTAAGTATAAATATTTTATAATTTCATAGAGACTCAAAAAAATATCAATCTGTGAAAATATTATTCAAAATATACATTTATTGTAAAAAAACATGAATTTTTTAATATGAATCATTGATTAAACAAAATCATCTTAAATCCAAGATATGATCATATTAATATCATAACTAATTTCTCATAAAATAACATTTCTTAAAATATTACATACAAGAAAACCAAAATTTTATAATTCTTATAATGATTTTTTAAATTTTCATTTTAGTATACTCAGTTTTTTACCTATAACCATAAAAATAAAATATTCCAATAATATTCATAAAAACAAACCAATTCCAATGAATTAACTCTTCTTAAAAAAATAAGATATTTAAAAATTTATGGTCAAAATATTATATACCATGAATTGTACAATGCAACCCAATTATTCTCATATTTTTTAAATTGTGTATTAACCAACCACATTACTTTGATATGAAATGATATTTCATCATCTAGTCATTTCTATCTTAATTCATTATATCCAAGAACTGTATTTTACCAAAATTGATGCTATAAGGTCTTCAAAAAATTTATCACTAAAACTACTTTTAATTACACACTCACCCCTCGATAGAATATCTATTGATCTACAAGTTATATATTTAAAAAAATTATATACCTCATTGGATATATTTTATAACTAGTTTATTGTGAATTTATATTAAACAGAAATAACAATTTATCTAAAAACATAGATAGACTAATTATTTCTTGATGATAATCAAATTAAAATGCCCCAATAAAATATTACTCTCATTGATTGTATACAATCCACATACCTAGAGAATATTTTTCATTTTACTCAAAAACGTTCAAAATAATTATCCCTTTTTGGTAAACATAAATTTCATTTTTATCTAGAACAACATTTCAACTTATGATCACCTCTATTTAGCATATAATTCAAAAATTAATTTCCATAAAAATAACTTCAGTGTTTTATCTGAATAATGATATTGAAAATTAGGTCCAATGAATTTATAGATAAAATCACTTACTTCCTGGTGATTACATCATAAAGGAGTCAAATTATCATCATTATATTACTTATTTTCAATAAAGTCTCCTTTACAGACTCCATTAAATCAATTCCACTAACTTACATTTATATATAATTCACTACCATTATTCATGGATATCTGATAATAATGTTTCAAATGGGATATTAAGGTACCATGACCCACCATTCAGTTAAGTATGTAAATAATTCCCACCTTCTAATTACATATAATTCACTACCATAAATTTTTGTAATCATGTTCTTCCATTAATCAAAAATAATGATCACATGAAATAATTATTCTAAATTAAAAACCAAACTATACTATATAATTACAAATTATAGAAATAGAAAAATACAATATATGAAATAATATATAATTATTTTCAGAAATTAATTCACTCAAACCAATTTCCAATACGTCAAATGAATTAATATTTGAAATTTCATCAGTTCCAAAATAATTAATTTGAGAATAAGGATAATAACAACCAAAATCACCATATATTAGCCATATTTAAATTTGGTTGAATTTTTTTATCACTATTTTAAAAACCTATCAATTGATGATGTAGTGAAATGTTTGGATTCATTAAATTAATTGAAAATATTTATATTACATGTAATTTGTTGAAAATAAGTATTAATGGAAACTACATAATTTTATGTAAAAAATTAATTTTAATGATAATTTTAGTCATTATTATAATTTTTATGATGGAGAAGTGTGAATTTGGGATTTGAATCTAGATTTTATACAGACACAAAATATTTATGTTTCATTTTCAATATATAAATAATAGTCTAATGTTTTGGGTCCTTATCAGAATTATGAAAGAAAATTTTATGTATTTTGAAAAATAAAACATGATATAAACATTTTTTTATTGAATTTATAATATTTAGCTGAAAAAAATTCAATAATTAAAATTTTATTTTACAAAAAGTATTATTACATTAACAAAATTATAATCAATATTATGTAAACATGGTTTTAAAAAAAATATTTATTGGTAAAATATAAAAGTGAGTGATAAAAATATGGAAAAAGATGAAGTAAAATAATAATTTCAATAAAAATATAATTTAATATGTAACATCGGAGTAATTTTTTCTTTTATTTTTATAAACATAATTATAGGTCATAATAATGAAATCTATTTTGAATCATGTACATAAATTATATTTTTTCAATGATTTTAAAAAAATATATTTATACTCTCTATTAATAAATATGCATATCTCATTCTCATTCCATATATATAAAATTAGAATTTAAATATCATATATATATATATATATATATATTTATATGTCTATGAGTATGAGTGTGTGTGTGTGTTAGCAATACCTCAATTTTTTTTTTTTTTTGTGAAAATTGGATTTTTTTTCTTATATTAATTCATTATATTTTATTTCATTAATTTCTAAAAATATTTTATGAATTTAATCATCTTATCATAATCTTTTCCATAAATTTTTATTCTACTATAAATATTACATATTTTTTAAAAATTATTTATGCCTTCTTAAATTTTATTTTTATATATAAATATCTATGATAAATTTATGTTTTGGAAGGATATTTTGTATAATATCATAAAAATATTCAATTTTTGTTATGAATAGTTATATTTAAAAATATTTTTATAGTTATTTTAAATTGGTGGGTTTAAATACTATAATATTACATTCTATAATTTGTTTTTAAATTGATAGATCTTTTTTGAAGGATTTAATCAATAATGAATAGAAGTGATAAGTGATTATGGTGTATAAAATAATTGATAATGTAATTAAAATATTTTTTTACATTATAATAATAATTTTTTTGTATTTTTAAGAAATTGAATTATTTTTTTAGTTTTAAAATAATAAATTATATTTTTTTATATATTGGTTCATGGTTTAGGTTTGATTATGAGTATATATTAGAATTACTATATTTTCTAGTCTTAAAAATTATTTATTTTATGGGGTGGAATTCTTTTCCTTATTTCTAATAACTAAAATATATTTTGAAAATTATATAAATTCAATTTAATCGCATTATATTTATTGTTCAAAAAATAATTATTTTAAAAATAAAAAATAATAAAACTAAGTTAGAAGAATCTTCTTTTATTATCTTACTCATTTCAAAAAGAAAATTTATACATGACCAATCCTCATTTTTTTACATCCATTCATATTATATATTTTTCAAACTTCATTAATCCCCCTATTCAATTTTGAAGAACCATTAAATATAGGGTCTGAGTTTGTATGAATCTTTTCGTCCTTTTTCGCACTCTAATTATTCTACTTATTTAAGATGATCTCAACCTATGGAGTCTCAAGATGGATTGGATTTATCTACATCTATATTTATTTGTCCGTGTTTTCAATCTAGAATATTATGGATATCGATACATGACATAGACTAGATATTATATGACTTATCGTTATTGAATAACAATTTCATAAAGGTATATTGATTCTGCAGTGATCACGATTTTATATTTTAAATTATATTTTGAAATATTCTTTATATTATATGGGTCCTAATAATATTTTATATATTAAGGAAAATTGATTTATTTTTACAGTTGATATAGTGAAACTAAATTAATTAAAATAAACTATCACTAGAATTTGATTAGGTGTTTCATCCTTTATTTAATGTTTTTGGGTATTAGAAGAGAATATAAATAATGAAAAATATAATCAATAACAGTGAATGTGAGGGAAAGTTTATTTAATATCACTTCCAAGAATCATGGCCATTTTTCCCATGAGAAAAATAATTCTATATTTTCCATATGATTTATAATAGATGGTTCTTAGTATTAAGAAGAATGTTAAAAAAATTGTTATTTTTATTAAAACTATATAAATGTGGAATTCACTAGTGAATGAATAATTTTTTTCAATAATTTAATGATTTATTAATTTATATATATATGGTATATTTTAATTATTTTACCTGAGTATTTATTAGTTAATGATATGTACAATATTTTTTCCAAAACATTTACGATAACTATGGTTCCAAAAGTAATGAAAAATACATTTTTTTATTAAAGGTTTTATTTACTATTTTCAAAAATGAAAGAAAATATTTCATATATTATTTTTTGTTTTTAAAAATTAAAAGGATTTATTATGGGATAATTTAACATGATTCTTTACATTTACCTTGTGGATAAAACAATGTGATGAGTTTACCATGAAAAGATATAATGTGTATATTTTTTCACTTAGAAGGATTGTACATGGGTTTAACCTTGATATGATATGATGAGTGTCTAATATATCATATATGTGTTCATTTAAGAGTTTATATAAATAGTATTTATAAATTATAAATTTCATTCCACCGAATACATATCAAGAGAATAGCTTTATCAGTCATGTTGAGTATATAATCTCTCGAGAAAGTGCAATGTGTGGTTGTTTACATGAAGCTCCTTAAAATATAATTTTTCCTCTAGTATTGGTACTGTGTAGGGTTTTAATTTAGAGAAATTGAACAATATTTGTTACCAGAAAAATAAGGTATTATATGAGGTTATACAGATATAACATGGCATGTATATTATCTAGCCAGGATGTGCCATTTAATTATTTTTTTCCAATAAATGAAATTTTAATCATTTTGATTACATGTATAATGAATAGATGTATAAATGATTAAAATCCATGGTATCTTGATAAGAATAGATATGATTGAAATTATATTAATGTAATTATTTTCAAATATAATTTAATATAATTTTTATTCATTCTGTTTACATTACATGTTGGGTTTCACTAGGTTATGAAATAAATTTCCCTCAGGACATAGTAAAATATAATATCAATTATAAGATTATTGTTTTTGAGGCCATATGTTTCCATAATACCATTTACATTATAATCACAATAAAATTTTGATTTCATTATACATATATATACATTTACTATAAATGTTTTCATTTTTTTAACTCCATCATTTGAAACTAGTTTTTCTAATGGTTCTTATGAAAATATACTAGAAAAGAGATATATTTCTTCCCAATTATTATTCATAAACATAATTATATATACAATATAAAAAAATTAGATCAATTGTTATATGAATTTTTATTCCTTGAAAATATAATGTATTGAATATTATATATGAAAGGATTATTGTATATGTGTATATAATGAGAACATTCGATCAAAAAATGGTTAAATATAAGGATTATTGGAATAAATAAATGTAGTTGTGTCACAATCTACTGTTATGGTATTTGATCCAAATTTATTTTATTATGAAATTTATTGGATAACATTTTTTTCAATGATACAAATAAAGTCTAAAATTCAATATTCAATTTTTTTTTAAAAAAAATTGGGTTCTAAAAAATGGTTAAATAATGAAAACTTTATTTAAGAACATTTTATACATGTATCGACAATATAAAAATATTCCATAAATGTACGTCCTTATAAATTAACTTTTATATAATTTATATTTATATTAAAGGTTAAAAGGATGGTATTAAAATATAAATAAGAGTTTTGTATGAAAATGGTAAATTGTGAAGTGAAAAATGATCATATAACGTGGAAAATTTTATAAAAAATAAAAATATGGATGGATGTGCAATAAAACTAGTACATATGTGATATATAATATCATGAAATCAAAAACTAATGGTCAATGACCTCCTCTGAAAAGGTTACCCACCACTTAATTTATCATAATATAATCATATTAATTTGATAATTTTCAATGTCATGGTTTCATAATAATCCTCACACATTGATTTTATAAAGGAAAAAAAGTTAATAAAGAATTGTTAAGGATATAAACTTTTTGGAATATCAATAAAACATTATTTACAAGTATCAATTATATTTATGAAATAAAATCACACAATACTAAATAAATATATCAAATAAAACAATCAAACCAATTTTTTTACCCATAATTAAAGGATATTGTTATGAATCATAGAAATAAGGCTAAAATATATGGTATATTATATAGAACGTTACTCCTAAATCAATATTTTGAAAAATAATAATATATTTAGGTTTTATTTTAATCTCATGTAACTGTATTGGTTTAAAAAAAATACATTTTTATTTATTTATTAGGGGTATTAATTGATTCAATATTCAATTAAGATCAGAATAATCTACTCTATAAATTTTAATTTTTTAATTCATATATCAGATTCTCATCTGGGACTCCTATATTTAAATAAATTACGATAAGTATTTTCAAATTCTAAATTGATGGTTAACTTATTCTAATTCATGTTGTAGTTATGAATGTCTCAATAACATTTGAATAATTTTAATTTTATCCCCAATAGAATATAAGATATCTCATATACATTCCACATCCAAAACACAAATAAAAAATAATGTGACATGGTATTTAGTTAAAAGTGATCATCAATATATCTTAATATAATGAATAATGAAACATTTTCAATGTTTAGGGACATATTTACATAATTTAAACATGAATAAATTCATTAAATTATTTATATATATATATATATATAGATACTAATTAGAATTATAATACAATGTATATGTAATATAAAGTTAAACAAATGAATTGATATATTTTTGTAACAACAAATTCAAGAATAAAATATAGTACGGTGCGAGAAAACCTTCTAGTATATTTTTTCTTAATCCTTATAATAAATAATCGACAAATATTTAATAGTTTTCAGAAGATATATATGATTGAAATATAGTGTTATAAATTTATTGGCTTATTTCATGTTATGAGAAACTGTACAGACAAAATATTTATATATAGATATTATTGTATAAATAAATTTTAGTTTTGGAATATATATCATGGAAAACTATATTTTGTAAGATTAATTGAAAATGACCTTAAAATATAACTTTAAATGTTTATGTCATTTAGATAAATGGTTTTTAATGGTTTTCAATATTGAATAATATTTCTCATTCTAAAAATATATTTTTTCTTGAAAATACGTTGTTTTAAAATTGTAAAACATTTTTTTTCTAAATTTAAGAACAACATAAAAGTGAAAAAAATGAATTTCGTTTTTAATATAGAATTTAAAATATGGAAAACAGCATTGGTCAACAAATTCATTTATATAATTATTAATTTATTATATAAAAAATGATAAAAAATCTTTCCATAATCAAATTAGTCTATTTACCCAAAAAAAATATTCTGTATAAAACATAAAATTAATAATAAATTTTATTTTATAATTTGAGAATAATTTTTAAATTTATAGAAATTGAATTATATTCTAATTATTTGAAATTATTGTTTATGAAGTATAAGTTTAGTACTTCATAATAATTATTTTAGAAGAAAAATTTGTTAGCTAAAAACTAACAGTTGTTTTTTAACTCACATAGGGAACCATTAATTTCAATACATAGTGATCATATATAATAATACATTTTAATCATTTTATAGCCACATTTTTTCAACTTATATATTATAATATTAATTGATTGGTTTAAATTGATTATTTTTCAATACTCAAACAATATTCTAATGATCATATGACCACATCTCATTATTAATTCATCAATATTATTCTCTAAAAACCAAGCATATATTTCTATAATTTTATTATAATAATTTTTTAATTCAATCTGTACTATTTTTATAAAAACTGCACAACCCCCAATTTTTTTTATTTATTTATTTTTATTTTCTATTAAATGTGAATAATACAATGAATTTTGTGATAAAATCTCTATATTGTTTTGGATGAATGTGTCCTCATTTGGTTGGATTATTGAATTTTTGTAATACTTGATTGATTTTAATTATTCAGTAAATGAATGTGAGAGGAAAAAATTTGATCTCAATAGCATTGTAATATAAAAATTCTAATTTTATAGATTTTTTTGTTATGTTTTATATATTTTAATAAATATATATATATATATATATATATAATATAACAACATAGAATACCAACATTTCGCAATATCTCTACGTGGTTAATGTAATAAAATTAAAAATATTTTTAATAAATTATTTTACCACTAAATTTGGATTTTCATTCATTACTTCATACCTCACCAAATGTTCTCCTTCTATTTTCTTGAGAATAATCTTCAAAAATATAACCATCATTTATTCTGCTTTAAGGTTTAGATTATTAGCACTTTATTTATAAAATAGTGGATTGAAGTTAAATATTCATCTTATTATTCCTTTTCAATTATTTGTTCTTCCTCTCCATTTTTAAATTAATGAATTTTTAATCTAGTGATTTATTCAACTAAATTATATGGAGGAAAAAATAAACTAACATGAATTATAGGGATTTTTATCAACATGTAAAATGGATATTTATACTATTATAATATAAAAAAGGTTTTTTTATTTTTTCTGACATCACTACATGATGGGTAAATTTACATAAAACATAATCCGAAACATTTTCTATTTATTTGATAATTAATTTTATTAAGAATTTTCATATTAATATTATTAGTATTCACAAAAAGGGTGATAAATATACCAGGTTTTATGTCAATCGTTGAAATTATTGGACAATATATTTAGATGAACGTGTAAGAAATGTATATGCATGCATAAATTTATTTAAATTTTATCCAAATTATATTATCAAATCCAATAAAAGGAAAGGGTCACTATTAAATTAACATTTATTTTATATCCATTTAACTAAGGGTAACTGGTTTTTGTGGTTAACTAAGTAAAATATTTTAATTAAGTAATTATATATATTTCTTTGTTTGTGAATAAAAGTGTTATTTTTACTATTTAGTTTTGTGATATAATGATATTATTCAAAAAATTTATTATAAATATGGTATGATTTTTTTTACAACCATGGAATAATAATAATGATTTTAAAATTGAAAATAGATTGTAACTTGATTATTTTTAATATTTTTTAATGTGAATTATAAATTTCTTGTATGAGTTGAAATTGAAAAACATGGGACTTAAGAACTATTTTTATATATTTTTTATAAGTAATTTATTATATAAATTTTATTATGGTTTATTTTTAATTTTATTTTATTTTAATTGTAGAGGTGGGATGTGAATTTAAATACATATTTTTATGGATAAAATGTTTTCCATAAATGAATATACATTTGATTTAATTTTAGTAAACTGTTTGAATGATTAAATTTAAATAATATTACATGTATTGAATGATATTCCTAAATACCTAAAACTTGTGGATGGAAAATGAAAATGTATATAATAAAATGTTTTCAAAGGTGGGTTTCTAATATATGTGTATTGGGATATAGTTATTCATGAGGAAATTTTAGAATTTTAGCTACTCATACACCTTATCAACTAATATAATTTGACGATACCTGGAAATATGAATATTTATTTTTTCTGTTGTTTATATCACATCTATTTTGGGTATATTATATTGTTATCATATTTTTCTAACTATTTTTTTTATCAATGAAAACCATGCATGTGAGGATGGATAATACCGTGTACCAGGTTTTGTTGTATTATCTCTTAATTATGATACCACATTTTGGGAAAATAATTTATTTTTGTTCGGAATTATTTTATAGTTAGATTCAGTGTCATTAATTCTTACACACATACTATGTTACACATGTTTTCATGGTTTATGATTAGTTAATTTCCCAAAATATTATATATGTGATATAGGATGGAAAATGGGGTTGATGAATTCCAATGCAAAGAAATATTTACCACTGGAATGTATATATTCCATTTTAAATGATCAAGGTAATAAAAGTGTATTTGAGACTCTTCTGGTAACACTTATATGGAAATAGATATCCTATTTGGTTTTACTGGAAAACAGAACTCTTTTGTGAATTGTTTTAAATATATTTTACTATATTTGTTATCTAAATATGTAATAATTTAATTTTGGAAGATAATATTGCTGAATGATATGATTATATTGGCTTTATAAAAGTTATTCATTTATAGGGATACAACCTTTTTTAGAGATAAATTTATCCCCTTGTTAAAGGGTTGGTTATGCTAGTATACTAAGTTTTTATTTCCAAATTATTTATATTAAAAGACATTTTTTATTCAAAAATTGATGAATGAAAATTTATTAAGTTTATAGAGGTGGTTTAGACATCTATAATTATTTTTACGAATGTTGAGGTGTTATATAAGAGATTAGTGAAATATTACATGTTTTATAAGTTCCCCTACGTGGTCTTATAATTGATCTAAATAGATGACAGTTTTATAGAAATATAAGAGTGATTGATTTTTTCCAAATTTTGGAATATGATTTATTAAATCAATATAAATAACTAATGTTATCTTTTTTTACTAATTAATGAATTAAGATCAAATTTTAGTATTGAAATATATTTTTTCTAGTTTTCTAATATATATATGTCCACTATATTTTTTTCGTAGTGTATTCTCGATCCAAGTTAATGAATATATAATATTAATGGTTTTGAAATTTTATTTCCATGGTATCATGAACTTGGATTTGATTACGGAGAAAAAAATTCTTATATAAATTTCAAGGATTATTATTTTGGGTTGATGAAATTATAATAAATTAGATTGTTATTTCTAGATTAGTATGATTGGGTATTATCTATCTCTTAATGGGTGATTTCACTATATCAAGACTTGTTTTTTGAAAGGTTATATAGTGGGTATGATAGATAGTATTTTTATCATAAATAATTAACATTATTCTTAATTTTTTTGGGTTTATTTTTATAGGTAGATGTGAGCTTATTATTATCAACTTCTACAGTTTTGTAGTATTATTGGTTTATCTATCAACATTTTGAAAACATTTAAGGAATATATATTCCTTTATTTTTATAGATCCACCAACATAAATTTCAAATTGCATTAATATTTATTATATAATAAAATGGGAGTTCCTAAAATATAATATATTTTTCTCAGTTATTCAAACTCGCCCATACTATTTTAATTTGATTAGTTTATATTATCCCTGGATATACACCTCATCCTGTGTAAAAAACTATATAGTATCTATTAATGAAATTATACCTTTTGGGGATTTCATTCATGGTCAATTAAGATCAGTGGGAGATGCTAGTTTAATGATGTAATTTTTTTATATTGAATTTATATATAATCCCAATAAACTCACTAATTAATAAATTATTTAGATTTTATTAGTCAAACACATATATTTAATTTAAGAAATATATGATCTTTTTTATTTTATATTTTCTTTTTCTAATGTAATTTTATCTATCTTGGAGGTATTTTTAATTTTATTTTAAATAATTTTTTTATTTATAATGGTTGAGAAAAAGATAATTCAATTCATATTTTTCACAATCCCAACCATGACACATTTTTTTACTAAATACATATTTCACTAAAAATAAATTTATTTAACATTTTTTCATCATTAACGAACCTCACGAATAATTAGAGGCATGAATATCATTTACAATATCTCAAACTCAAGATAAAGCAATCAAGGTATTAAAAATTACTAAAATTGTTCAGTATTATTTATCATTTTGGAAATTGATTTACATTAATGTTTGATATTGGTTCAAAAAAAAGTCATATATTTTGTTCTGGTATTTATAGTATTACAACAATAAAATCAAGGAATTAGGTAAAACCATGTCAGGTTGCATATTAGAGTCCTATATGAAATACTACTTGATAAAACTATGCGATTTGGGGTTCACAATAACTTGAGAATGTTTGAATTTTTTTAGGTAGATTTTCACAGTTTTTATGTGGTTAGTTAAATGGTGTTCACTAACTATGTGATGTGCCCCTCCCCATTGAAAAACATACATGGTAGGTGCATAGTTGGGCCAACCATACGACCAAACCATTTAAAACTTTTTTTTGTTTGAATTTAATAAATTTCCCTTAATTAAATATATTAATAACTGATTTTTTTCTCATTTATTCAAACTAATGTCCAATGCCAGTTGATAGTTTTTCTGGGAGAATATTATTTATAATGAGGTGTCTTCTCCATCTTATCTTGGATTCAGAAATTTTTTGTCTCATTCGATCCACATTAGTAGTATATCACTTATTTTTTTTGTTGTATTTCATTTTGTACTATATTTTTTACTTTATTTATGTGAGGTGTTGTATTCCATATTTATATTTTTCATGTCACTTTATCGATGTTCTCATGATCTGAGTTGAATCATGAGCTGATGCTGGAGGAGCTATCCACTATGGACCAATGGTAGGTGGTCTCATCCTTTTCATTAAAATTAAAAGTGTTTATGTATTCTTTTTTTTCATGCTCCAAATTATAACAAAAACACCTTGAAGTGAATAATAATCATTGAATTAAATTTAAATGTATAGTTCAAACAATTAATTATCACTTTTATAAATGTAAAATTGTTAAAAACATGGAATAAAACTCCCCATTTTGTTGTTTTGCTCAATTAAATGCGAAATTAAGATGGAATATGAATTTTTGATACCTTTGAAGTGTTTCCTTTATCCCTCTTCATGTGATGTTAATTTGAATTGATATTTTATTATTTGAGTAATAAAATTATATGAAAATTGAATTTTAATATCAATGGTGAATTGAATAGATAGAGAAAAGGGGGTGGATTCTATGATCTTAGATAGTCACCGTGTATTGGGTGTTTAAGTTTGAAGTGGTTGATATAATAAAATTCCCCAGACAATAATTTTGAGGCCAAGTCAACTAAGCATGGAATATTTCACAAGTCACATTCTGAGGTGAGATTGAACTAGAATGTTCCTTTTAATGACTATAATATGTTTAAATGATATTGATTAAATGAAATTAATTAAATGATATAGAATAATTATATTCCTTGGGTGACACATGGATTCATGGATGAATGTCATGGATGAACTAATTTAGATTTGACCTTACCTATGATTAAGGGATAATTAACTCCTCATATATTTATCTAATGATAGACTCAAGTGGTTCAGCTATTATATTTTGAATGTTACTTAGACTCCTTATTGATTTACATGGCCGGACATCGAGGGAATCTGATCAAATATTCTATATGTGATACATAGGATCCCTTAGTGAACTACATGATAGACTCAAGTGGAATTGATGTTATATAACACCAATAGAAATACCTCGGTACATGTGGGGATTTCCACAGATGGGTTTGTAAGGTTTTTTATATTATAACTATAGTGAAATGTGGATTCAAAATTTGAAATCCAATGGTGGGATCATGTACTATATTTGTTGACGAATGAAATGATGTATATGATGTGTCTTATAAGACAAATCACAATCTTGGAATTTGTTATTTTTAAACATTGTATGGTCTATTTAGTCATCCATTGATTATGTTACCATAGGGGATTCTAGGGATTATTCCAGGTCTTGAGACATACTTAAAAGAGACTGAATGACTAAATGAACATGTTTATAAATAAGAACATGGACTTTATAAGATGTTATCATTAAGTATATAGTTAAGATATTATATTGTTTCATACACACTATGAATTTTATATACTCATTGGCTGTATGGAACAACACATTGGGTGGTTTCCAACTGGTATAGTTTCCTGTAGTTTATTCAGGCCTCCTTGGGATCCTGAAAAGACTATATTATTGCCTTTTTTGAGATGGGAATGTTCCCTACTAAATTTTATTTATTACTTCATAAGAAAAGGGTATCATAGGACCCATTTGAGGCTCATGATGATGCTAAGATTATTTTTGGATTTTTATTAATTTTCTTACATGTAATGTAGAACATCATTTTTCTCTTATTTTGGTAGTTTTGTAGACCCATATGTCATATATAATCATAATTTTGTACCATATTCCTTTTTATGTCTTTATTTTTTCATATTTCTTATCAATTGTTCTATTGATTTTCCATTTCATCTATGTATCTATTATTTTATATCTGATGTGGAAAACTCTCATGATAATAGCATAGTAGCACAAAAGATACACATAGGACATCACTACTCATCTTCATCCTCTAGTGTTTGAGGAGATACCATTGACGACATGTGGCCGGAAATATTGAGTGATTGTTTAGGGGAAACTATGACCGAGACATTAAATTCAATTTCTTTGACACCCATTTTGAATTGTATGTGATGGAATTTTAAGGTTACTATTGATATTTTGGGAGATGTTTTATTTGGATGAGGTATTTGTAACCCTTTGGTTTAAATCTAACAATTATTTGAGTATTCATGTGTGAATTATCTTTTTAACGTATATATGATCTTAATGCCACTTTATTATGATTCATATTATATATGGAAATGATTTCTATGTTTAAGATATTACAAAATTTTGGAATATACCATTCTATGTTTATATATTTATAGGTGAGTAACGTTATTTACAGATAAATGTTATATTTATTTTGGAAGAATATGTGATCAAACACTTCAAAAAAAATCATTAAATCTTTCTTTTCATTATTTACAAGTATATTTGGATTCTTATTTATGGAATGGATTACTATTAACATTATGTGTTACTGTTGAATTTTGATGATTATAGTATTATTTATTTGTTTGAATATTTAATCATTTTTGGAGTTATCTTAACTTGTTAAAACCAATTTCGATTTGTTAAATTAAAGAATATTGTAGAAATAACTTATTATAAATTTGAGGAACTATATAATCTGATGGATCTTGATTTTAGTGCTTTATGTATAGATAAATGATCTTTAATACCCATCAGTTGGAGAAAAATATGATATTGTGGTGGAAATTAACTAGAGAATGAAATCATACATATCAAGTAAGTATATTTATTCTTTATTTTAGTCTAAATTGTAATGTAATTTTGAACACCTTGAAAATGATATTGAAAACGAAAAAGTAATTTTATTACCTTCTTTTTTTATGAATCAAATGATTTTTTTAGACCTCTTTAATTTTTGATCTTGTGGACAACTAATTTCTTATAATTACTAACATTATTATTATCAATGATCACCATATCTCTCATTATTTCATGGAAATTATGTTTTTTCAATTTCAATATTTTCACTTCCCAATAATGTTTACTATTTTACTAGGATCTTTTTTTAGATGGAATTCATACTTTCCCTCCTCTATTTTTAAAATAATGTTATGTTAAACCTTTTCATTTTCTGGGATTTCAAAAGAGGTATTTTAAAATTTAAATATTTTATTCTTTGATCATGTTTAAAATTATAAGTATTCAATTTAATAATATTGGGGAATAATATGATAACAAATCATATTAAAACAATGACTATGTTTGATAACATAACAAATATACCACACATAGCAAAATAGAACTAGGAGATATTGTTATTTAAATATGTTTGTTACAAACTTGTCACTAAATTACAATGTATGAATAGTATTAACTAATTTTTTTAAATATATATAAGGGTCATAACTTATAAATATTTATTTATTAATTCATAAAAACTATGAAAAGTAAAAAATGTAACAATCTTATTTTTAATAGGTATCATTTTTTTCATGGGAAATAAAAAATGTTATTTTTTGTTTGAAAATAAATTATTTAACAAAATAATGAATTTTTTTTTAGTTTTTAGTAAAAAAATAATTAATTGAAATCCTTACGAAACATTAACACAAAACATATTCAATTAAAGGGAAGATAAAATAATTGATATTATAAATAACCAATATTGAGTAATTTGAATGGACTAATGTGACAAAAGAATTTAAAATATAGACACAGTATCATAGCTATGTATTAAAATATTTTAGTGGAATATATTTCATTAATTTATTTTATAATAGTTAAAATAAATAAATACTTATAAAATTGAAATTATTTAAATTTTATGAACGTAATATTTTCTTAAAATATATAAATTTCCACAAAATCAAATATAAGTGTACCATCCCTCGTAATTGTCGAATAAAAAAATTTGAGATATGTTAATTTTTATGAATTAATAATTAATTTTAATTTAAAAGTTATGCTTTGTCTGGTAGAATGCCCGACATGAAATAATGAGTTTCTCTGAAATCTTTTGATTCACAGAATATTGAGATATACTGAAAAATTATAAATTATTAATATTATTTTCATAAATGGTAGTTAACACATATCCATTGTATTGGTTAGATTGAAAAGAACAACCTATATTATGTTTAAACATTTTTATTAATGGTTTTGACTTTATTCTAATAAATTTTAGAGACTTAAAATGCGAATATATCAAATGGTAAGCATAAAACACTCTAATATTTTTAAAATATAGTTTAATCAAATTTTGATAGAGAACCCTCTATAAATATATTTTTCATTAATTATAAATTTAATATTTGAAGAAATTAACTAAATATTTAGAAGTGGGATTGTAAAATTCATTTTTTTTTATTTTCGGTAATTTTGTGATAAAATTCATGTTTCATAAATAGTTGAAAAATACTGCATTTTAATTTAAAATGAAATTTTCATCTAATTTAATTATATTATTAGATTGTTATTTTTATATGATTTTGAGGTTTAATTAGATGAATTTTTATTACTTAATAAAATATTTTCCATTATAAGTAATTTCAACATTAAATTGGATATAAACACATGCACATTGTTTGATGGATTTTTACTTTTTAAAAACTTATTTCCTCAATCCGTCATCTGGATTAAAAGTAATTTTTTTTAGTCAATTTATTTAGTTGAATATACAAAAACTTACATATATTGTTTTAATAATTATCTAAAATGTGATCTATTAGGATAAAAATAATTTTTTGTGAATGGTAACTTTAGTATTTTTTACCACTATTAATGGTAAATCAAGTAATTAAAGAGAAAAATAATATTTTAATAATACAAAACTTCCCTAACACAATTAGTAATCTTAATTTATCAGTTACGCACATATTGAACAATCCTATAGTGTAAATGATGGCCTTTGGAATCCACATGGGTGTGATTATGACATTTATAACATTTATTTTAATATATAAGAAAAAATTTCATAATCATACATCTCTTACTAAAACATTTTTAATATTTGGTTTTATCATTGATACCTTAGAATATGAATAGTAATCAGAAAAATAAAACATTACCTAAATAATTATAATTTATTTAAAATTCTTAGAAAATAAATAATTATTTTTAATTATGGCGTAATAATGATGAAATAATAGACTTATTAAATAAAGAATCCAATTAATGATGTTAAAAATATTAAAAAAATAATATTTTAAAAAATTTATGCAATACATAAATTTTCTATGAGGATATTACATGTCATAAGTATATTTCATGTAATTTTTCAACATTATTTCTCACTTTGTATTTTATTTTAATTGAATGATATTAATAGTGTAAAAATTGACATAAATAATATTTTATAAAAACAATAATTTATTAAATTTTTAAAAAAAATCATAAAAATATTTTAAAATCACAAAGATAATATGATAATGTTTAAATGTTAATTAAGTTTCTAATTATAGAAAATTTACCCCATATAAGAAAAATTTTACCCTCTTAATATTTAAAATGTTGTTACTAGAATTAAAATTAAAAGATAATAATTAAAGGAATACTAATAAGATAGGGATTAAAATAAAATAAATACATTTATAATTATTATTATATTAGAGGAGATAGAACTATCCTTATAATATATTATAAATATCTCAATTTCGAGTCATTTTTATTAAAAAACTATTTCATATTAATTTAATATTGTAAGGCTTTCCAAGGGTGCCCCTCCCTTATCCTATAAAAATGTACCCACTCTTCTTTAACACTCACACTTCAAAAAATTATTATTCATCCATTATGTAACCAAAACTGATACTATAATCCCGGACCACATTCGTGAGGCCTTATATTAGGAATAAAACCCTTCTTATAGGTGTTTTGTTGTGCTTGAAAGGTGATCAACAGAAAAAGAGGTATCATTTTGTAATTGTTTCTATTTTATTTCTTCTTCCACTTCCATTAAATATTATTCTTCTAAGATTAAATAATAACTCAATTATCCAAAATATAATTTTATCTTATTATGTTAATGTCTTCACTTAAATATATTTCAAATTTTATCCAATGGGAGATGAACATTTCATTCGTGTGTACGACAGATTACCACCTCGTGAAACGATATAGTTCATTTTTCATTACCGTCTATTAAGACTGGTAATACTGAAGGAATAAATATTTATATATAATATTAATTATATATTTATAATTTTAATAAAATAAATTTTATATTATTTTCTTATATTTCATAAATAAAAAAAGATATTTTCGTTCATGTATACGGGCGAATTATCACCTCCACGAAGTGATGTGAATCGTTTTTATTCACCAAATCACTTGTATGATATATATAATTATATTTAAAATTATTATATGATATTAATAATAGTATGATAATTATTTAAATAATAAATAATAATTACTTAATTTCTATAATGCTCAATGAAAATTGAAAACACTACCTATGAGTTCGTATGGGATACCATCTCCATGACTATAATGTTGTTCATTTTTCATTAACATAATTAATATTTTTTATTTTAATTGTATGATTAATGTATAAAATTAATTATTTCATCATGAATACTATTCTAGAGATGATATACTTATGACCACATGAACAATATACATCCTAACAAGTTCATTTTCAACTCATGTACTCAATATCGACAAAATGTCCGATATGAACATAAATAATTATGTAATTTTTTAACATGATAATAAGTTCTAAAAAATAAATAATAAACATGATAAATGATCTAAAATATGTATAAATTATTCTATATTTTTTATATAGGAATATGATGATAGTACAAGATGAGTTGGACGCAGGCTAAGGGATTTCGTCCTAATCTCCTTTCATTAAGACATTTCATGATAATATAAAACTTTATTATTTAATTCGGTATATATAAATCCATATGAAATTTCATATAAATTTTTTATATATACTACTATTTTATAATATTTTGTTAAATTTATTAATTCATGTATATTATTAATTAAATGATCAAATTGGAATGAGACTCCTTAAATGTTTAAATATTTAATTATCAAACCATTACATCATAATATTACTGTTTATTTACATGAACATAAGAGGAATATATGTGATATTATTTGTCTATATTTTAATTTCATAAAAATGCTTTCAAGAGGAATATTTTTCTTCTAAGCGTTTTACTAAACTACAAAATAAATGCCTTATTATTTTATAAGAATACAATGACTTTTCCACTTCTATTACCATTATTTGATAATCAGTTTCCTCTATAAGCCTTAATGAATTTAAAATGAAAATAAATACCATTTTTTATTTTTAGGTATTTTGGTATTGAAAAGGTTATGAAAATGGATTTATTATATTAATATCGTTAAATAATGGCCCTATATTGCAATGTGGAAATGTTATTTTCTCCATTGTGAATGTTTTATATGTTATGATTGTTAAGGTTATTCGGAATTTATTATATATATGAGTTGTTCTTTGAAAAAACGAGGGTGGTTGAGATTTTTATAGCTCTACAATGTGTTGGATATGAGATGGTGTTAAACAGTGTGGTTTCTCCCAATATATTTAGGGAATATACTGTTATGTGTATTCCAAATGTAACCATGACGGTTACACCATATGTTTCTATGAAAGATACAATATAATTTTGATATGGATGACACAATATTCATTTTTGTTTTATTATTTATATTTTTTTATTGGAATATAATATTTTCATGAGTTAAGATAATGAGTGTATGTTTTATGAGTAAAAAACTGTGATATTGTGAAAATGATTCCATGGTTTTTAAATATTCATTGAAAAATGGTTTTATAACTTATTTTGTCTCCCTTACTCTGTTTTTTACTCTCATCCCATATTTTTGAATTATTTTTCATGAAATTTAAATGACAATAGAGACAATGATGAGATCATGGAAAATTATGATGATTAAGCATTGAAGGAAACCATATTTAATTTTAAAAGTATCTGTTTTATGGAAAAAATGGATACTCTTGGAAGTGTCCACATTTTATATCTATATATTAGTTATGTTGGAGTTGTGGCTTAATTATCAAGAAATATAAACATGAAAATATCCTCAATCTAAAATATATTCATACTATTTTACTTAAATCAATATTATTTAATTTTTAAGGCTGAAGACTTATAGTTGGTATCATCAGTTGGATTAGATAACTTTTGAGGTTAGGGATATATTTAAGAATAAGATTCAAGTTATATATAACCACAATGGTTAGCATAATTGAATATATAATATTTATTTTAGATAAAATAAATTATTTTGGGATATCATGGACTACTATATCATATTGTTTGTCTTCCTCATATGATGATTTTATTGATATAATAACACTATCCTTTTTGGTTTTAGTAAATGGATGCATCCAGCAGGAACCAATGTAACAATGTATGTGATGGAAAATGTGGTGGTTCTATGAATAAGAAACCAAATTAAATGGGGTCTTCAATGATAACTCTCTTAGTTTTTATAAACCAAATATCAGGAGTAATGATTAACCACTTAATCCTTGGTAATTTTTTTGATGCATCGTATATGAGAAAAATAAATCCATATGAATGTTCATGTAATAATTATCCTAAAGGTAAGAATATTCATCAGCACTTGTGTCAAGTATGTATAAATAAATATCTTTGAAAATATTACAATGGGACATGAAGGTGTTATAGATGTGGTAATGAAGTTCATAAATCAATAATCTGCTAAGGACAAAAGGAATCGTTCAGTTGAATCCGCAAAGGGGTGTGAAGTTCATTTCATTTTATAAATGGAATGTTTTAAATGAGGGGAATATGGTCATAATGAAAACGGATTTCCTATGAAAATCATTTTGGAATTGGATCAGAAGGACCATACTAATATATTTTTAGTAATACCTAATGACATTCCCATTGAAAACGAGGAACTCAAATGAATTATAAAGGGTATGTATTATTTCATTGTCTCTTGTTTTTAAATTAATGAATCTTATGGGATGATTCGTGTTCTTATTTTTAGGAAATAAGTATTAAGGAATAAGATGGAAAATTCTGGTTAGTGGAACATGATGAATTATGAATAATTAAGAAGCATGCATATAATGGGTTCGAGAATTATGTTAGATCTATCAATGATGAAATGGTTAGAAGAATTAATTATCTTTTGATGGTGGGATAAATTTAGAAAAAAATTCTAGTATTTTTTACCCTAAATTTTATTATGTGAAAATTTTATTTGAGTAAGAATTATTTTTTCATGAATGGAAATAATTATAAATGTAGGAGAAACCTTTAGTGTTTATTTAATCTTTGATTTTGAGGTAATTATGGGTCATTACATTTTGAGTTTTAGAAAAAGTGTTATGAGATAAACATTGAGGATAAAACATGTAATGATTATTTTTTAGGATTTTATCCCATTTTGGGTATGTTATAAAATTATATATTTTTTGTAAAATTACATCCACAATGATGGTTGACAAACTATAACACCATACTAGGTTTCGAAAATCAAACCCACAAATAAAGGGTGAAAAGGGTGCATCACCTACCGCTGACCTCAGGGAAGTCCTTGATTAGTATGAATTAATATTTTACTTAAATGAGTTTATGGAATAAGAATAAGTTGATTTTTGAAACTTATGTTTTATCAAAAATATATCCTTGATATTGGAAAATAATTTGGGTATTGAGTAACAAATGTTATTTTAGAATACATTCTATATCTGGGGAACCCTATATACCAAAAAAAAATTAGAATAGTATGGGATTTTATTTAAGGATTAATGGTTAAATTTTATTTTTGAATAATCCATGTTTTTATTTTGTACTTAAAGAAATTCATAGTATTTATGGAAATGATTAACCTATCTTAGTGAATATGTGATTTTGGAAATTAAATTTTTTGTATGAGACATTAAAAGTTATTAATGTTAGTTGGTTATAAATTTTATAAATTTTCTTGGATGATTATATGATTAAATCCTTTTCATTTTTGTTTCGATTTAATATGAGTTATAATATTTTTTAGTAATTTTAAGGATAGTAAATTTATTAATGATCTATGATGGAATTTGGGTAATATAGTTGAATTTTGTAGATTAAAATTGTTCTTTATTGTTTTTTATGTTTATTATATTTAGGGAGTTATACTATTTTATCCTAAAATTTTGGTTTTGGATAATGTATCATGAAATGATGAATAAATAATCAAAAAATTTTGGATTATTTGATTCTATATAATTTTAATTCTAATAATTCAGGTGAAAAGAAATTAACATGAATACTCATTATTTAGTGAAAAATATGAGTTCATTTTCTAATTCAATTAGTCATTGAAACTATAATTTTTAACTAAGTATATTTCCTTATCATATTTGTATATGTAGAAAATGAATTCCAAAACTATATGAAAATCATCTTAAAATAATAATTGTTTCTATTTAATTTTCCTTCTGTGAAATCAAAGACAACATTACCCATCAAATGATTTTTGTTTTATAATTGTTAACTTTCTCCTAATCATGTTTTATATCAATCTTGATCATAACATGATGGTTAGATATTCATCTATATCCACATTTTCTATCGTCGTATCTTAGTATGTGTTATCTAATGTGACCTATTTTACATAACTTACATTCAATTAAATTATACTTTTTATTGACTCTTTTTATGATGTGGGATTTCAGTAAAATAATTTTCAAAATTGAAACCTTAAATACCAAGCCCAAATTTAAAATTATGATGTTGTAATTTTCTAAAGGGGGAAGGATCTAACATCACATGTAATTATTGAATATAATTTTCATAAACATTAATATTTATGAGTTAGATATTATTTTTTCCTTTAAATAGATTATTTCTTAAATAGAATACCCGACATGAAATAATGGGTTTCTCTGAAATCATATATTGCACACAAGACTGAGATATACAAAAACATAATAGATTATTAATATTAATATTTTTTTATAGTGGTTAATGCCTAGAATTTTTATTGGTGAAAATTAATAGAACTGCCTATATTATGTTTAAACATGCTTATTAAATGTTTCTACTTTCTTCTAAAGAAATTCAGAGGTTTAAAATTATAATAAATTCAATTTTAATCACTCTAATATTTTTAAAAGGTTGTTTTAATGGCTTTTAATGTTGAACAATTTAAAATATATTTTTTCACTTTTAAATGTTCGATTTTTAAAAAAACATATTCCGTCGATATGGTACCTCAATATTTTCTTTGGTTTATATTTTTTATTTTTTGATAAAATTATTTTTTAAAACAATAATGAATAAATTTTGTATTATTTATTCAAAACTAAATTTTATTACAATTTAATTATATTGTCAGATTATCGTTTTTCAAGGGTTTATATTATAATTAGGTTATGTTTTTATAATTTAGTCCATTTCTTCTATTGGATATAATTTAAAATAATTCATTGGATATTAACACATGTAAATATTTATATTTTTTTAAATTTTTTAAAAAATGTTTTTTTAATCCATCAAGAAGATTAAAACTAAATTAATTTTAGTAAATTTTTAGAAAAAAAAAATTCAGAAAATTACACACATGGTTGCAATAGGTATGAAAATTTTTATGTAATAGGACAAATATAATTTTTTTGAATAATATCTATTGTATATTATTTACCACAATTAAAGTAAATATGGTAATTAAAGAAAATAAATAATATTATAATAACATAAAACTATGATAATACTTATCAAAACATAAATTTATCAGTTGTTGCTGACCAATACAATATTTGAGTCGTAAAGTGTTGATTTTTTAGTCCAAATGGATGTGTTTATGAAATTTATAAGATTTAATTTAATATAAATGAAAAATTTCCTAATCATATCTTTTCATAATAAAACAACTCTTATATTGTGTTATATAAGTGATATTATTGAATATAAATAGTAATTAAAAATATAAAAATATTAACTACATCATGGTAATTTATTTAACATTTTTAGGCAATAAATAATTAAATTTTATTATAATGCAATGATGATGCAGTAATAGATTTATTAAATTTCCAATCAACTAAATACTATTATAAATATGAAAATAAATATAACATGACATCATTTATGAAATAAAATAATTTTATAGGTGACTATAAAATATTTTAATCATATTAAATTCTTTATTTTGATTTTTCCACTCTTTTAGTAATTTATTTAAAATAAAAAAATTTACTAGTTTAATAATTTAAATAATTGATAATTTATAAAAATAATAATTCATTAAATTATTTTAAAATACAAAAAATATTTTAAAATCACAATGTTATTATGATAAGGTGTAATGGTTAATTATGTTTCCAATAATGGTAAATTGACCCCATATAAGTAATATTTATAGTTTCTTAATATTTAAAATTTTGTTACCAGAGTTAAATTAAATGAACATAATTAGGGGTAAATCGAAAAGATAAGGATTAAGATAAAATTATTACATGAATAAAAATTATTGGATTAGATTATTTAGTACTATATTTGTCAAGTAAAATACATATCTCTATAATGTGTCATTTGGATTAAAAAATTGATTTGTATTAATTTAATATTTTTAAAAGTTTCCAAAGGTGCCTCTCCCCACACTTATAAAAAGGATACCACTCCTCTCTAATAATCACTCTTACAAAACTTTTTTATTCATCAAAAATAGGCCCAAAACAATTCCTATAATGCCTCCCCACATTATTGAGTCATTATATTAGGTAGAACTCCCTTCTTAGAGGTGTTAAAGAGTTTCTCAAAGGTGATCAACCATAAAACTGGTATAATTTTTTATGTGTTTCTATTTTATTCTTCTTCCACTTTATTTTAAATATTATTATTCTAAGATGAAACAATATATTTCATACCCTAATTATTTTAAGAATTTATTATGTTAATATCATATCCTAAATCCATCTCTCATTTCATTAAATGGTAAATTAACATTTTTTTCATGTGTACGATATACTACCGCATCGTGAACCGATATAGTTCATTTTTCATTACCATCTTCAAATACTTGTTATAATGAAGAAATAAATGTTTAAATATGATATTAATTACATATTTATTATTTTAAAATAATTATATTACAATTTCTTTAGCTTACATGCACATAAAAATGATAATGTGGTTTGTTTGTACATGTGAACTATCACATCAACGAAGCGATGTGAATCGTTATTATTAATCATATAACTTATATGATATATATAAAAATATTGAAATTTTTATATGATGTTAATAATATTACAATACTTCGGTAACTGTAAAATAAAAATTAACTTATTTCAACAATGATAAATGAAAATGGAAAACATTACTCAGGCATCTGTATGGCCTACTGTCTCCATGATTATAATATTTTTCAATTTTTTAACCTTAATAATGATTTGATATAAAAATTTTGATTAATTTATAAATGTTATTATTATTTCATGTATAATATTTCTTTATATGACGATCTTATGACCACATGGAAAATTTATCTCATAATAAGTTCATTTATTGACTCAAGTACCGAATATCAGCAAAACGCCTGATATAAACATACATAATTAAATATGTTTTATAACATGGTAATAAATGATAAAAAGTAATAGTAAACAAGAAAAATGTTCTCTATAAATGAATAATATACCTATGTTTATATTTTAGTAATATAATGATTGTACGTGATGATTCATACTCAAGGAAAGTGATTTTTTCCAAATGTCATTTCATTAAGGCATTTCATGATACTATTCACCTTTATTCTTTTATTAAGTGTATGTGAAATTATACAAAATTTCATATCCATATTTTATCTATAATAATTTTATTTACTATTTTGTTAAATGTATTAATTCATGGATATTAATATTTAAATGTTCAATGTTGTATGGGACACCTTGACCATTAAAATATTTAATTATAAAATCATTTATTCATAATACTAAAAATTATTTATATGGATATGAATGAATTATAAAAGATATTTTATGTCTATATTTTAATTTAATTAAATAGTTTTCAAAAATAATCTTTTTTGATTAGGAATTTTACTAAATGAAAAAAGTAGTGTTTTTTAACATTCACTATGAAAAGGACTTTTATGCTACCATGACCATGACTTGTTACTTGCATTCCTGTAAATGAGTCAATGTTTGTAAAAGGAAAATGAATAAAAAATTCAAATTTCAAGAATTCTGGTATATAAAATTGTTTCGATATTGAATTCATTTTATCAATATATTGAAATTCTGTTTTCTTATTACAATGTGGAAATGTAATTTTTCCTTTGTGTATGTATTATATGTTATGATTATATTTAGGTTCTTGGACATTGCATATGTTTTAAGGTGGAGCTATGCTAAATTGAGGGTTGCTGATCCCTTGGTAACACTCCAATGCATTGGGTAGTGATACAATGTTAAAAATTAGTGTTTCCCCTAAGTGATTTAGGTAATATACTATAATGGGTATTCCAAATGTATCCATGAATGTAACTCCCCATGTAGCTGTGAAAGATATAATGAAAGAATGATATGGATGCCATAAGTTAACTTTATGTTTTAAGATTTATATAAATTTTTATCTGAATATAATAATTTCTAGATGTAAGCTAAAGAGTTTATGTATTGTGGGTTAAAATTGTGTTATTGTGAAAATATTTTCATGATTTTAAAATATTCATGGACTAACGGTTTCATACCTTATTTTATATCCGTCATTGAAATTTTTATGCTCATCCCATGTTTTTGAAATTTTTTTCACTAGATTTAAAGGATAATATTTTCATGAATGGGATCATGGAAAAGTTATAATGATTAATCATGAAAAGATACCACGTTTCATTTTACCAATATATGTTTTATGGAAAAAATATATACCATTAGATGTGTATAATTTTTTTTCCTTTTGATGTATATAACCAATGGCTTAATTATTTATATCTGTAAAGTTTAAAATATCCTCAATGTAAAATAATGACAAATTATATTAAAAAAACTCAATATTATGTAATTTTTATGGTCGGGGCCATTTAATTTGGCCATTTGATAATATTACGATTTCAATAATCAAGAATGGTAAATTTATAGGTCTTCATAAATTTATAGAAACAAAAATGACCATTAAAGTGTAAAAACCCTTTATTGTCTTGGTAAATTTGAAAAGGGTTAATTTGGGGTTTATATAGAATGATAAGGGTAATAGAATAATAAAAACATACCAAATTTAATTGTGTGAAAGAATATAGAAAAATTACTATATTATTTTAATATTATTTTTAATTTTGGATACATTTTTGGAATAAAAATTTATTTATATTAGTTTAATATTGTATGAAATTTCAAGAGTTATCCAGTCCTCTCTTATAAAAGTTCACCCCGTCTTCTCATTTCATCAATAATAATTAACTTTTTTTTACAAAGATATCTACAAAAATAAATTAATTACAACCCTACCCACAATATATATCTCTTTTTTTCTTAATAAAAACTTTTTGGGGAATAAGGTGTAAAGAAGAGGATGTTGTGTGAAGAATATGCATGGTTTTTAACTGAGAAATTCTATTTTATTTCATCTAATAAATCAAAAAAATATTACTATATAGTTATAAAATAAGAATTTAGAATTAATATAATATGATTTTATTATTTTAATGGAATAAACTATATATATATATATGAAACCTCTATATAATTGTAATGACCTTCTTATTTCATGTGTACATCGAACTACCACCTAGAGGACCAGTGTTATTTGTTTTCCTTCTCCATCTCTCACGGGTAGATATAAATTATAGAACTAGTGTCTATATATGATAAAAATTAAATAAATAATCATTCTTAAATGATACTATATCATTTTATTTATTACCCTTACATTTATTGAAAAATAAAAATATCAATCATACGAGTGAGTTAACTACCACCTCCATGAAGCGATGCGATTCATTTTTCATCACCACATAACATGGATTTTATATATAAGTATATTTAAATAATTAATATATTATTTATTATATTATTATCTTCACTGATATTTAAAATCAATCTTATCTCTTTTCTATTTGGATCATTCAATAGTAGAAATATTAATTTGGCATATGTATGGCCTACCTTCTCCATGATTGTAACATAGTTTATTTTTTATAACATTTTGTAATTTTTTGGATATAGAAGTATAATTGATGAATAAAAATGATAATTATGTAATTATTATTATTATAAATATTATTTAATAGTGAAACCTTTTTCTATAGTCAACTCACTTAAGTAATTTTGAAATTACGGACTAAACATTCTTAAAAAACATACGTGAAAATAACTGATTAAGTGATAAAAAATTACATACTGTAAAATGAAAAAATAATAATGGAAAAGTAATAATAGTCGAAACGTTTTTAAAAAAAATTAGTAGTTTCTTTATGACTATTATATAGGAGTTAAAAGGACACACATCGAATGACTTGACAAACAGTTTGAGATTTCATCTCAATTCCCTTTCAATAATGCTTATTTTGAGGGTTTTCACCTAATTTATTTTAAATGCTGTATATAAATATCCTGATATTTTTTAACAGGAAAAACTCAAACATCATGAAATTTTTGGGTGTAATTTGAATTTTTTATCAAATAATATTTTACTTCCAGATTACCAAGTTATATTGGTTTTTTTAACTCAACTACATTTTATAGGTTTATAACTACCTGAATTGCTTAAAGGCCTCCTTTTTATTGTTTTTTGATAACCTCTATTTCTTAGGATGAGGGGGAACTCTTACAAGTCCCATAGGATTAGATATTACATTAACCGTAGTCTTGGAGACATTATAGGACCTATAGGTCTTAAGGATATCATACAGACTATGTCTACTTAAAACAGCCCATCCCTACATTCAACATTGTGATTAGATCTCCACCTTTACATGGTTGTTTTGATAGTTGTTCTTTACAGAGATGCACATTCCCGGAAATGAAGGAAATTCTATACCTTCTCATTCTTCAAATTATTTTATCCATGCTCTACTAAATGAGTTTTTCTTCTGAATCCTCCCCAATAGCCAGTTCCTTATAGAATATATCTAGGAATTTGCTTATCATGTGGCCCTGAAGGCCTTGTAGAGGACCAAAGGCCATGAGGTGGCACAAAGGCCTTAAAGGTGGCCCATAATCCCTACTAAACTGATGGCATGGGTGGCCATAAGGTCTTAAGGACTCAATTCCCAAACTGGTATCCCAAGGTGAATAGTTATGTATGCTATAATACCGAACAGTACTTGATATAGTAACGACTACAGTACCAACACTGTTTTCTATAGTTTATGTTAGAGTACTGCTAATGTAATTCAAAATTATGTCTCTTTTTTGTTTTTACCCTAGGTCTCATGGATGCACATAAAGGTAACTCACCAACTGGGACGAGGCTCATATTATATTGTGTTATAAATCTTATTCAATGATGGTGTTATTCTATAATTATGTCTGATTCAATCACATAATTTGTTTTATTGTTTATTTACAAATTTGTTTTTAGATTTATATCTTTTCTACATAATATCTCTATTCATTAATTCACAATTCAAGGATTTTATTGTTGTAAGGTTTATTCGTCACAACATTCATTTCCTTGATATATAAGTTTGTGATGTGATTTAATCATCATTTATAAGTTGTATATACTACCATTTCCCATATTATATCTTTATTATTCTTATTTTTATTATATTTAATGTTTCATTTTGTGTTATTATTTTGTGGGTATTATGGTCGAAAATATACCATATAGAAAAATTTTATATGTTACATTCTCTATTTTTTTTGGATTGTTCATGTTTATAGTTATTATAGGGAAACTAATGTGCTATTACTTTCCTAAACCACATATATTTCTAAATACTATGTTTATGAGGGTGTTTTAAATGTTTAATATCAATTTTTACACATAATTGTTAAATAAAAATCACAGTATTCACTTAATAGTGACATCGATCTTATGGCTTCATTTTGATCAACATTCATTCTCTTTCATGTCTTTGATTTCTAAAATGTTTTAAAAATGTTCTTTACTAGAAATAATATTTTTCCTAAAAATATTTATCATGAAATATTTCTTTATTTTATAATGTTTTAAATTTTAAATTTGATAACATTTTCCAAATGGTTCACTTTGGAGACCATATTTTTTTGATGAGAATGTTGCTTTTTTACATTTTAAGCATGAATGTATTTTCCTTATATTATGAAAAAAATTATATTATAAAATCCTTAATATAATTCCAATATTAATTTTAAATAAAATAATATTCATAATATATTCTTATTATTTTGTTTTAAACATTTCTTTTCAATGTTAAAATTTAATTTTCATGGTGAATGAGTTTAATAAGTTTTTATTTGAATTTGTATTCATCCAAATCATCACCCCTTGATATTACATATGCTTCTCTAGGTATATTTTTTTATTGGTAACAACCTCATCATTAATCTATATGGATTATGGATATTTTTGGAATATTTTTATTGAACCAACATCTTTTCCATGTGTTAGTTATGTTATTAAAGGTATAATGGATTCTTCTATATATTCAATTATTAATATTAGTAGTGCAAGCATTCAAATATTATTATTATCTTATGATTTTATAGAATTATTAATGAGGATGAGTGTTTTTTAATAATCTATGGTTGGGTTAGCTTGTTATAGATCTTAAATACATTAGGTAAATGGATTGAGTTAATTGATTATGTTTCTCCTAAGAGATTTGAAAAAAGGTGACAACTGTTATTCAAAATATTGGATAGAGTAAAAAATTAGGTTTCTCCTAAGAGATTCTGAGAATTTATTTTAACAGTTATTCTAACAGTAACTATGATGTATATTTCAATTGAAACTTCAATTGTTACTCCAGCTCAACCATGAATTTTTTTTCATGTGCAAAATTCGGGATTATTCCTTAGGTATGAGTAATATTAAAATGGTACCAATGTCACCTACAAGGTTTATCTATTCTTTCAATGGGTTTTTAGAAAATATTATGATTTAAAAATTTATTATAATGAGTTCAAGTGTTAAGAAATGTATTTTTTATTTCTAATTAATGAAAACAATGGTTTTTTGAATGATTCCTTCATCATGATTGACATCACATGGATAATTATTATTAGTTCTAATGAATCATACCATTGTTAATGATTTATTTCGTGTTTCTTTACTGATGGTCAAGGTATTAATTAACATTTCTTCCCTTATGTTATGTTCATTCACTGTGATTATGTAATAATACCATTATATTCATTATAATATTAATGATTAAAATAAATTGTAGAGGATTATGTTTACACATAATGATAATTTGGGAACACCCTTATTATGTTTAGATTTCCCTATATCATAGAGAATGATGATATATTTTTTCATTGTTGAATGGTTTTATATGTGAGGAAATTTATGGGAGATACTAAAGACTTTATATTATATGTGAAAATCCGGGAACAATAAATATAGTATATGTTGAAATCATGATTGATTTATTGTAAGAGTTTATCCTACTTCTCTAAAATGATAATCTTAAAAGATTATTGGGTATGTATGTGATAAAAGGTTTCATTATGATGTTATAAAAATATGATGTAAAAAGTTGGATCACATTTTCTTATATCAAAACAAGGAATGTAAATATTTTTTTAGGATTGGATCGGAGAGTGTGGGTCTTGAGTTATTCAAACTATGATCTAAAAATAGTTAAAAAATTTCATCGATGCTTCTTTAAAGGGAATCAAGTGTTTCCTAATGTATACTATCCGTTTAATTACTTCTCCTTCCTCAAAATGAATCCCTTTAAAATAACTTATCCACTTTAATCTAAACTGTAAAATTTTGTGTTTTTGTTAAAAATGTTGAGACATCATTTATATGTATTATAGTTTGAAATAGAGTCTAGGCGTATATTTTTTAAGTATATATTCACTGATAAATACTTGACCATATATATGATAAGATAACAAGAATTAATTAAATATTTTTTTGTCATGATTTATAAGTATCTAGGAAATTAAAAAGAGAATATTCAATAAATTAATTCAAAATGAAAAATCATTATTAACTAATATATATTTGGAACATGATACATTGGTAAATGATTTAGTCAATTCATGCCTAGATATTTTTCACACATAACCTTCCTATGAATTTTTTTTAGGGGTCAAGACAGTCCTCATTGTTGTATATAATTATACAATCATTGGAGGAAGATTGTGTTTTGAATGAATGATTAAAATTTATTATTCAGGGTGCATATTTAGTGTATATTGTTGATAAAGTGTGTGATATCAAATATAGAAAGAGATTGGTTATACTATATAATTCCCTTTTGGAGAATGATTTATTGACTAAAGCTTATAATTAATTTATTTTTTTCAACCTAGTATAACTATGAAATATAGAGACTATATGAAACAATATATGTTGGTTAAAATGGAAATAGAATGTAGTGAAATTACCCAATATTGTTTGTTGTATTAAAAACATAAAAAAATTGAAAATTACATAATTAGGCACATGAAAATATTCTAGTGTATCAATTGAATTGAGATATTATATCCATTTATTTTATGAATATATTACCAAATAAATATCTAGGTAATAATTTTATATCAGTGATTTTTTATATTTTATGTACATTTATCTATTTCCATCTTAGAAAATATGAATCTATATTTGGAAGAAAGTTTTATACAATATGTTAAAAATATCATCATGTTTCATGGTGTCCCACCTTGTGTATCTGATTATGATCCCATATTTCCCCATATTATCTCAAATATATCTCAAAATTCATTAGTTATTGAAGTGAATTTTAGTGAATATTTCATTAATCAATCTGATGGACAGACATAAAGAATGATTCAAATCAATAGAAGTCATTTTTTTATCTTGTTGTATAGATTCCATTGGAATTTTGGATCAACATATATCATTAAGTGAATATTTTAACAGTGTATTATTTTATTATACATGAATTATGAACATCTTAATGAATTATATAGAGATATATCTTAGACTTGTAGCTATTTAGATGAATTTTCTAAAATAATGTTATTCGGACAAGACACCTAAAAAGTGGTATATTAGAATGTGAAGATGGTTTATCAAAATTTGAGGTTCAAGCAGTTTTGAATCTTGATCGTAGATATTATGTGTTTTAAAAGAAGTTGATTTATAAGATTATGGTTTTTTGGAATATCCATATTATTGAAGAAGAAACATTGAATAAAAATATGTTATGAAGGAAAAATAACCCCATATGTTGGAAACAAATAAGATTGCGATGAAATAATAACAAAAAAAATTAAGCAATGTCACAACCAATGTAATGTTAATAGAAATTTAAATTAATTCTTTATGAAAATTCAATAAATTGATTTTATATATTTATATTCAATGTAACAATATTATGTAACTTTTTAATGAATGTTTTTACTAAATATGTTAACATGTATTGTTTTATTTCGTTTGAAAGAAGTTTTTAAAAATTGACAATTTAAATTGGAAAAAACAATGTCCATTTTGTATAATATCAGGTAAAAAATATTAAGTAAAAATTCTTAGTGAATTTTATATAGAATTTTTTTCAATTTAAATAGTTTAAAATACGTTTTTTTAAAATATATTTTATATTTAAGTATTCAAAAATTAAAATTATATTTTATAATTTTTTTAAAATTTATTGTTTCTTTTTTATTAATTTTTTTTTTAAAAATAATTTTGGAATCAAAATTTTATGGAAATTTATTTTAATATAATATTTATTTTACAAATTTTATTTTTTTGGGAAACAATTTTTTGTTGCATTTTTAATTTTTTTAATTAATTTGTACCACATATAGAAATTCAAATATTAAAAATTAAATAAATATTTGGATTCCAAATTTAAAAAATATATAATGATTCCACTATAATTTTTGGTCTGTATGAATAGTTACTTTGGTAAAAAAGATATTTATGTTTGTAAGAGTTTAGAAAATATAAAATGGGTTAAATGAAATTGGTAAGGGTTAAAATGACCACAATAAATTAATAAAACCAATTAGGTGGTCATATTCCCGTACTATATTATCTATTCTTTGAAAAGGGTCAATTTTGGATCTATTTTTCTGGATTAATAAATTAATATATTCTAATTTTTTATAAACATACAAAAGAGTCCCCTATCAAAACGTATAATAGTTAAATCCTATCCTCATTTATCTAAAAATCAAGAGACACATGTTTGAGAGAATATAATTCTAAATAAACTCCTTAAATCCCTCCCCACACTTTATATTTATTTATTTATCATAATACTATCATTGGAAGTCATCGTGTATAAATATGAAGAGGTTTTATAATGAATAATTATACTTATTATGCAAGAATATTCATTTTGTTCATAATTTATATAATTTAAAATTTATTCAACCATTCTAAAAAATAATATAAGTATATTAAATATTCTATAATTTTGTTATAGTTATGGTATAACCATTTTTCATCTATATATCAATCTTATCAAAAATGAAAACATCGGTCAGGGAAACATATGGAATACCACATTCACATAGATATGTGTTTCATTTTTTTACATCATATTACATGGATAAATAAAAATATGTATAAGTTAAATATTTAGGATATTTTTAATATAATTTTTGTAATAAATAGTTTATATATTTCTTACATTATTACCTTTCTATTTTTTGAAAAATGGTAATTTCCTTTAAGTGAATATGTGGACTACCACCTCCACAAATATATTTGTTTAACTTTTTTCACCTAACAAGTATGGTAATATAGATGGAAGTTATGAATATATATATAATTTATAACATATATATTATTATTAAAATTGAAATTTATTGATCTTATTTCAGATCCACCTACTAGAAAAATGGAAACAACGCCCATGCATAAGTAAAGATTACAATCTCCATGAAACAACATGATGAGTTTTTCAAGAAATCCTTTAACGGATTTCATTAAAAGTGTATATAATGTGTAAATTTGAATATTATTATATGTTTATGATTAAATATATAATATAACTATAACCCATTTGAAAACAGTCAACACACTATTGTTATTTTTTTGTTATAAATAGAATATCAGGAATACATTTGATGTGAACATAATTAATCAAGTAATTAATTAATAATTGATATAATTAAAATTGAAAGAATATAAAAAATTAAAAAATAGTAATAAAGAAAATAAAGAAAATAATTTAATTAATATAGATCTAGTAAAATATATGTGAAAATTTGTACATGAGCTTAGGGACACTTTTCATAAAATCCTTATTTAAAATGTCTTAGTAATTTATTTTTTAAATACATTCCTGTATGATTTAATTATAAATAAAATTTAATATGTATAATTACATTGACAAAAATAAATTATAAATTACATATTACATTTATTTTTATTTTCATTTATTGATTTTCAAAAAAATAATTTTTTATATAATTTTTTTTCATTTTCATTACAAAATGGAACACTGAATTTTCTATTTGAATGATTATGACACAAAAAAAATTAACTACAGTGAATCTATTATTTGACATTAATCTTCCTCTAAAATCATCCATGTATTCTTATGAAAACACTTTCACTTTGTTCTCAGAATTTTTTATTTGATAATGTGGTTATAAGGGTAAAAAATTTATCAATATTTGAAAATGTTTTCTAGAATGGTCCAAAAGTGCATTTTTAAGAGTTGATGATATAAATGAAAAAATTAAGGGCCTCATGTATGACAAAAACCATAGAAATTTTTTATATTGATGGTAAATCTGGATATAGTGCTCCAATGTGTGGGGTAGTGAATACTATCTTTAGATAATTGCATAAGAATTCAATGAGTTGGTTATTCCCTTTTAAATGCTTCTTATAAAGGGTTATGTGAAGATTATTTCTCAAGGAAGCTACACGATATTTCTATTACTTAAAATCGTTAATCATGGATATTGTTTCATTGAATTAGGTATTTTAATTATCTTTTTAATGTAAATATTATTGTATTTATGGTTAATGGATGTTTGTTTTTTTAGAATTTTTTTTATGTGCTCGTCATTTTTTTTAAATACACATGATTATGATATTTTACATTAAATTTTCATCAAAAGTTTTTTATGGAAATATATTTATTATAGATGAATTCGTGTGTTAGTAAGAATGTATGACTGTGATGATTTATTATGTTACATATAGACTCTCTTATATGATCTCATGGATTTGAAATGATCTGATGTGATTAATTTGTCCATTGTGTATGTACCTGAATGATATTTTTATAATCATTTCCTTTTTTAAAATTATTTTCCTCGGGATTATTGGAATATAAGATCAATGATGCAGTTATGTTGAGAAACATTAATATTTTTTATAAAAAAGAAAATTTTATTCTCATTAAAAGTCATTATTCCTAAAAATGGATATTGACTGGATGTTTCAACCATGTGATGAATTATTTTGACACATAATCCTTATATGAATATTCTATAATAAAATAAATATTTAAATATCTTAGAGAACTAATGAAAATGAATTATCTTTTAAAAATTGAATTATGAACTAAATATGGATCTGGTCATCATATGTCAATAGTAAATTATAGTCCATCATTATTTTAATCATTATAGGAAATTACCTAAAATATTTTTGATTTTCTAGAATTTGGTGATGATAGAAAAATTATTTAATTTTAGTTGATAAATACAATATAAGTAAATAACATATTTGAAGTGTATAACTAGTAATAGTTAAATGAGGCTTCTAGTAGTTAATGAATGAATAATATTAGTCATTTTTTATTGATGTTCTATTATTTAGAGTTCTTAATTAATTCTTAAAAATTATTTTAAAAAACCTCACCAAAATAAGTATTTATCATATATTTATTAAAAACCCATAACTAATAGAAATATAATATCCAAACATGGCCTATATTTCTTCCACATCTCTTACATAATGACCTAACCATTCTCGCCTCATGAAAAAATCTCACCTCTGATGCCACCTCAACTCCAGTAACTTCTCACAAACAAGGATACATCATTGAATAAATATAGTGTGTCTTTATTTCCTCAACCTTTATATTTTATATATATATAATAAATTACATACAAAATTAATTTTTTATTTTTACCTTTATAAAATCAAGTCATATTCTGGAGAATAACTTGTTTTGGGGAAACAAAGATGATCCATATGAATCATACATTTATTGTTTATTATACACACTCTCAAAATATATGTAAGTGTTCATATAAATGTTTATATAATCTTTATTCATATAAAGGTGACCATTTAAATAAAATACTTTTGGAAGAATATATTTTTTCTTACCTTATTAAAATATTTTTGTCACATTTTTTAAGGATCGTCTCAATTCATGGATTAAAATATCCCTCCACATTATCAAAATAATATTACATCATATAAAAATATAAAAAAAAATAATATTTTAATATTTTATTTTAGTCACTAAAATATAATTCATTCAAAATTACCTCATCGATATTATATATATATAATACATAATTCTGAAAGTTGATGTACTGATCTTGGACTGATGTTTATATATTCTTCGGGAGAAATTGACCTTATAAATCCCAAATTATATTTAACTTTCATTTCACATTTACAAAAAATAAAATTTTAGTAGTTATTTTACATTCCAAATATTATAAATTTTCATGTTACTTCAATTAATATTAAATTTGTATCATAATTTAACCTTCATATTATTTTAGTATCACATATTACAAATGATAATATATATTTTTGATATTAGTGTGTTTTATACAATAAAACATTATTATTATTATTCATATTATATTATTTAGATAATTAGTGTAATATTTCATGTCTATATATTTATAAATATTTTATAAATATTCTAACATTTTATAAATTTACCCCAAATATAGCCCAATTTATTATAAATTTGGAGACATTTTTAGAATATTTTTAACCATGTCAAACCAATATAATTTTTTGATATGTTTGATATTATTAATGAATTTTCTTTTGACCATTTAACTCATAAATAATAAGATATTTCTCAATATATCTATGATAATATAGAAATTTCTTTTCCTTAAAGGAATAATGAAAATTGGATAATATTTTTAATCAAAATTAATTAACAATATGTGGAAAATAATGAATTTATTGATTGTATGTTACCTCCTTTGACTAATCATGAAAAACTCTTCCCCTCCACATTATATTGAGAATTGGTGCGGGAGATAATATGCCCTAGGTGACATACCAACAACACCAAATATTTGAAATAAATTACATGTTTTTCAATTGTATTTGGGAAATAATTTTCCCTTTAAATGAAAAAATAACCAAGCTAAAAAATAAAATAAACCAAACCTCTATATAATGCAACAGTAGAAAATAAAACTCAAAATTTACCCAAATTGAAAAACAATTTTGTATTATGTATAAACAAAAACAAAAACTCTAAGAGAACCAGAATTCCAAAAAAACAAAAAAAATTAGAGTAACATGAAAAAGAAACACTATGCCCACTCTAATATCTAGCTCCATATGAAAAGATCATGGGATCAAGAAGTATTTTATGAAACTAAAATAATATTCCTTTAACAATTTCATAATTTATGACGTCTACAAATATGCAATAATACCCAAGTAGGGTGTGATTCAAAACACAATAGGTTTCCCCAAAGACTTCCCAACTCACACCACTATTGAAAAACGTTTTATTAAATATTATATAAAATTGATTTAAATTACATTAAACTATTTATATCAAAACCATATAAAATAGATATTAAATAAAATCCAAGAATAAATTATTTATTAAATAATTTGACCCGCCGCTGACCATGTCATCATACACACCATTCAAGCCCATGTGATAGTTCAATACCTATGAGTGTTGTCTAATAAATCTACCAAGTCATCACAAGGTAACCAATAACTGGTACCCTAATGTAATATTCCCTATATATAATTCACATCTAATGAATATGATCTCATGCAAACCATATATGTGGATATCCATGAAAAAAATCCCAAATAACTTTATTTATTTTAATAAATCACAAAAATATTCCATGATTCAAAAAAACCATTATTATAAAATAATTGTTTTATAATTATAACCAAAGGGGTTTTTTTTGAAATCCAATAAATTTTCAACAATTATCCAAAATAAAATACCAAATTAGGATTTCCACTTATAATCAATAAAGGACCTAACCATATCATAAATTAAATAAATTATTCAAAACTATTATTTCAAGTTATAAATCATTTATACATTAGTTAGAATACACATTCCTCACAAATTATTGTGAAAACTATGAAAAGAATAATGAAAATTAAAAACATCCTAATAACCCATGTTTTCTTCCCTAGATCCAATATGAACTCATCATAAAACACACATAACATATATATATATATATACATATATATATATATCCATAAATGATTTAATTTATGATTCTAGGAGAGAGAAGAACCATGGATCTAAGAATAAGAAGCAAAAATTTTCCCTTACTGACCAATTTCAGCCTCCAATGAACATTGATTATCCTAAGTATCACTCTTATATTGAAAGGGATAATATCTCACACCATGGGAGAAAAAGGAATTCAGATTCTATAGTTATTAGTGGAAAATGATTGAAAGGAATAATTTGGATTATATCCAAAATTTAATAAAGGTTCATCCATACACCAAAGGGATAGGCCAGCCGGTTTGGAAACAAATGTTCCAACCAAGCGGTGATGTTTTATTAAGGCCATATATCACATGGTTGGATCACATGGTTAGATAACATATATTTCAATAGTTATTTTCTCTCAGTTTTAAGATAGAATACTTCTCCTAGGAATCTATACAATTTATTAAAACAATGCACTAACTATGTGCATTCCCATTTCCCACTATATTCTATTACATGGTTTTCTATAGATGTTATATGGTTTATACTAAATATGAAGAATCCATGAACCTCAAAAAGCCTCCAAATGATGAAAACCCCCCTTAGAACCTCCCAAAATCTATCAAGAAATTTTTATAGACTCAAAATAAATGATTAAATGGAAATTTACCTGAAACTAGTGGTGATGAATTCTCCCCACTAATGCCCATTCATCCTCAGAATATAAAAAACAATAATTTTTGTGGAAGAGTTTAAGCCATTTCCCCATAATTTCATTTGCATTCAATATCATTTCATATGTAATATTACTACATATGCATAAATCTTATGATAAATCAATTTATTACCCACATTATAAATTCTCATTCCTATCAAAAATCCAAAATGAAACTTGAATTAACTTCCGATAACAATTAGGTTCAACATGATACCATCAAATCACATGGTTGGGATCAGCATTGTACAACTTTAACAAAGATAAAAAAACATATTGTTCAATGAACTAAAACTTGGTAGAAAACTAAACATATATGTCACCTCACCATCCCAATCACATATCATAAATGTTTTTATGTATTCTGGAGACAACATTCCATGTTTACAAAGACTATGATGCCCTATCCATTAAGAGATTATCAAGAACAATTGATCAGTAACTTCAAATGAAAATGGTAATAAAAGTTGATCCACATGCAACTTTTGATTAATATGACCCCATCCCATTATCTTTCTGATCAACTACATTTTATTTCTTTTCTCTTTCAAAAGGATTGTTCCAATTTATGATGTACATCATACTTCCACCCCATAAAGAGAAAAATGACATGGAACCCTCAACAATGCATCAAAAGGATCCACATGTATTGATTCTTGATAGATTTTATTGTATAACTACTCCACTAAAAGTATATAATCCTCCTAGAGCGACAAAAATCCATCAAACATGCCCTAAGAATATCCTAAAATCTTTATATTTTCCATTAAGATTGTCTGTCTATAAGATGATTATAGGACATGATCATATTAAAATGTGTTTCAAGGGATTTTAATAAGTATTTCTAAAAACCAGATGTAAACATGGAGTCTATAATTAATACAACTGATATGAGAACATTTTTTGTTACTAAAAGTTCCTGAATATATATTTCAAAAAAAATTTACATTGAATTAGTTTTATGGATAGGGATGATTTTATCTAGCTTTGGGAGTCGATATACTATCACCCATATAGAATTATTTTTCGAAAAAATACTTGTAGACTTGTTAGAAAATCCATTGAAACCTTTAACCATTTCCTCATAGTAAGTTTTATATAATACATCATATCAGTTGTTCGTTGATCCTATTATTTACCTACAAAAATGTGAGGAATCTCAAAACATACTTTGACACAAATCAATTCATAACTTACCACCAAACAATTTCTTTCAATTTTTCATACATTTTATAAATAAAAAGGTGAACAACCAATATCCAAGGGTTTTAAGAAAAAAATAATAAGTTACTAGTAATCCATAGGTATTCCCATTCATTCTCTAAACCACAAAACTGAACTCCCATCAATCTTCTAAACCTAAATGGTCTACCTTCCATTGAGTTTTGACCTCATTGAAACACTATCAGGATCCAATGTATGATCAAATCTGATATACACAATAGTTTTATGAAAATATGAAACTAGAAATAAAATATAATCATTACATTATTCTTCAAAATCCAAATTCATATCCTCTATGAAATGTATTATTTTTTCTGTTCTGAATCCACTTTATCCAACAATGTTAATAACTTCTAACACAATTCCTCCACAACAAAGTTAACATTACTATGTTTATACAATATTTCAATGAAAGAATTATTAAAATACATCATCCATATATGATAAATTAAATTAAAAACATTTGTAATTATAACCTAATGGAATATCATATAATCTATAAAAATTTGGAAATTTTTAGTAAATATATAGTGATTTTGAGTCTTTGGACCACAACAACAATAATAAATTCCAAGTCATGTATAGGTAGTTATTCCCAAGAAACATTAATTTCCATGAACCATAAGAAACAATATGATCTCCTTGAATGAGAAAACATCACAACTCAGTTCTTGAAGCATCACAATAGACTACATAGCCATTCCCAAACATATGAAGCATTAGGATAGATGTTGTTGTAAGTCTAATGATGTGTTATTGGATGTATTTTTGGCATTCATCAATCTATTTGAAAGGAACACAATTGGTTTTTAAAAATGTACGTGGTGATTCATGTAACCAAAATTCATATAAAAATAATATATAGTAACCCACTATTCCAAGGAAACTACATAAATAAAATAAATTATTCAGCTGTTTCCAAGACATTAGAGATGATATTTTTTTATTCAAAAAATTTAGATATTTGAGATATTAAAGTGGTAAATAAAGGTAATACTTGTATAAAAATCACACATTGATAACATGTTATAGAAATTATACACCCTCGATATTCCCCACACTATTACAAGGTGTTACTCATTATCCATGTTTTCAAGAATATTTTAATATATCATCAAAAATTACAACAACAAAGTAATCAATACTCTTCTGAAAGATTCAATTAATAAATTCCATAAATAAAGATGGTGATTTTATATCAAAATAGGTAAATTAATAAACTCATAATGGTTGTATCTAGTTCTATAATATTTCATATAAATATCACCCTTCCAAACCTGCAATTAGTGATACCTCCAACAAAAGTAATTTTCAGAGAACCACTAAGATCCCATCAATTTATCAAATATATTATAGATGTGTTGAAGAGGATACATATTATTTTTTCTATCTTGGATAATCATATGTTAATCCACACAATGTCTAATAATTCAATTATAGATATATGAAAATAGAACGGGTGCTTCCCAACGAGACATTCTTGCTCGAATGAACCCTTATCTTCTTAATTCATCTTTCTTACCGTTAAACTCCATTAATTTTATAATTTTCATACTATAATCAGGGAGTGATATAATGACGGTTTATGGTAGGATATCATACATCAAATATATAAGTATTTTTCTTGTAAAAACAAATAATTTTCCAAGAAAATGAAATGGAAATTGTTCAACAATAGTTGGAAAAATTGAATTCCTAATTTCATCCACAAATTCCATGGTTAGTACTTCCAACATGTAAGATATGGATCTAATAACTTGTTCTAAAAGTCCTACTCTACTTTCTTTTAAACCCAAATCTCTTCTAAAGCTATGCTCGATGCCAATGGTAGATGGGAATCGAACCATTCTTGCATGAAAACATATATGGGCCTTAAAAATGACAACAAATAAAAAAAATCATGTTTTAGACATCTATTTCAAGCATAGATAAACCACAAAAAAACTCATCCCCATATATAGTAATATGAAATTATTCACACATAAGGGACCAAATTTATCTTTTTCCAAGTGAAGTTTGATGTTTTATAATAGAAGGAATCATCAAAACATTAAAAAATATTTTATAAACAATAAAAGACAAATCAAATCAGTGGGGAATTTACATATCCAAAACAAATGTATAAGGGTATAATTAAATGAAATCATACATATAATAATTTAATGACTAGATTGATCATTTAATATCACTTTCTCATCGATATTAAATTTCAACATCGATGCAGTTTGATCTCTGTTATCGTATTGAAATTACACTGGTTTAGGATTAACGGTGTTACTATAGTCACCTTGGATCACATAGTTATAAAGAAATGATTTACACTACTTCACCTTTTATATTAATTCATAAAATTCATTAGAAACATGAGACGAGTTTCATGGACTAAGACATAGAGCACCATGATAATTGAAATTAAGGTTCCCCATGTTATTACAATGGTGACATTCTCTATGTGGTGTTGTATAAGTACACATCATATGTTCAAAAAAACAACTTCAAAAAAATATGGGGTTACATTATGGTTTATAATGAATATTTACTGATCCCATGTTCTAATTTTGAGGTATCCACCCATCTCTAGAAGTAATTGTCCCCATTCATCTTGTTAGAAAAATTAGAGGTCCCACATGATCCTATAGGGATAAAAAGTATCCCTCCAAACATATTTGTATATATATCTATTTTATCCTCCATCTATATATTGATAATATTTTTATAATCCATTGTAGAAATCGTGGAATTATTTTAGAGAATATCCACCCTCAACCCAAAAAATGTGTTCCTTCAAAGATGCACTAAAAAAATATTTCATGGAAAAGAAGACAAATTTCATAGATTTGTTAGCATACTCTCTCACCATTAGGTTATCTTAGATTAAAATGATAAAGTCTATTTTTCAAGAAATTTGAAAGGTGTTTGGATAGAATTTTTTGGTAAAAAAATACTCAAAATCCCCCGATGTTAATCATTGCTATAATTTAACCTACACTACTAATTACAACCATTTTCATCCCAAATATTCCCAAATATAAGTTTCTTTAATCAAATTCAACTCTACTAGTCACCCAAGGAAATTGAATCCCTGATTCATCATATTCCACTCGACTTACTCTTTTACTATCTTGAAATCCCCCTGAACAATTGGTAGATTTGGATTGTGGAACTAAAATGAATTGTCCACCTATCGAGGATTATTATTCACATTAACCTTATGTATTTATTTAAAACACTAGAAAATTAATTTAAGAAAAAATTGGTTCACTTTTGGCTTAGGATCAACCTCATTTTCTATAACCTGCTTTGATTGACTTATACAAATCATACCTGATTCCATTTAGTATAACATGAACAAAACCTCATTTATCCTCACTCATTAACAAATGAGTACATATAAATTTCAACATAAAACATTTACACATTTCACAAATATATATTTCAACAATTAAACCACTACCATCTATTTAACCATTTTTAATAATACTAAAAGCATGTTTTAAAAAATCATCAATTTTCACTAGTTTCATTAATCAATTTTTTTTTTAATATTTCATAGAACACATAACTCAAAATGAATATTATATTTTTATTGGGAAGTATCTCAAATAATTCATGTCCTATAAAACTCATAGCAATAACCCTTGATGATGAGGTTACTATATGCAAATAATTTTCTAAAAACACTTATATACCCAAACACCAAAGTGACTTGATGTTCAACAAAAGTATTTTAGCTACACATATTTATACCTGAAATTTCATTTTCATAAAATAATATCTATCCAAACATATATATTGATACCATTTCCAAATCCTAGACCAAAATAAATTAAAATCATTAGTCACAAAAGTTATTTTAACTAACATAGAGTGATACAATTTCCTATGTCAAAGAATGAAAAAAAAGATATTGTTTTTCAATTCTATGGACCAAAGAATTTGATACCATTTCTAATATAAAGTACTAAAAATATGATACCATTTGTAACATCATTGCACTCCTCATTGGATTGAGAAGTGGATGGGGGTGATATTAGGTCATAGGTGATATTCCATTTACACTAAATTATGGAAACATATTCTGTGGGCCTCATAGCATTTTGGGGATAATTTTTTCATTGAAAGGAAATGAAAATTAAAAATATATAAAAACTAACAAAACCTCTATATTATGAATGATTATAACTAAAACAAAAGATATAAACAATAAAATATTCCATATCAAAGTAAAAATGGTAATCCAAATACATACTTTATGAAAAACTAATGGAACTAAACTCAAAAATCCAATGTAACATCATTCTGCTACACCCAACCATCTCAAAGCTCCAAAACCACATTTAATCTTCACTGTATCAAAAATCATGACTAGTGATCTGCGATACTTCTCTACTAGTAGTTTCATGACAGATGACAACTATAAACTCACAAAAATACCCATGTAGGGTTAAACCATTGACTCGATAGGTTACCCCCAATGACTTAAAAAGTCAATCCACTATAAATAACATCTGTTTAAAACTTATAAAATATAGTTTAAATGATTTTTGTAGAATTTATAAAAAATAAAAATCATTTCTCAATGGAAAAAATTTAAAATTATAAAACCTTTGTAAAATCATTTTAAATAACTATAACAATGTCTCTACACAATACATGCATGTGAAGGTGATAGTTCCATACCCATGAGTGATCATTCACTAAAAACCAATGTTTTCGTAATGTAACCAATACCTAGTGCCCCAATGGCACATGGCACTTCCACATGGTCAAACCTAATAAAAATGTCCTCACACTAATAATATATTGTATAATAAATGCCAAATCCTCCAAATAATCTTTCATTAATTCAAGAATTTTAACAGACATTCTATATGTGTGAAATGAAAAAAAATGATTATTTTTAAATTAATGACAAATGGGTTTTTATAAGTTCTAACCAAATTTCAAGAAAATATCAAATCCAATACCAAATGTGTTTTTCAAAAAATAATCAGACAAGTATTTCAGCACAATTTCAATCAAAAAATTCAATTAAAACATAGACTTCATGTTATAAATCATTTATGCATAAGAGAAAAATAACTGACATCATGAATATTGGTGAAAATAATTAATGGAACATTGAGATATCAATATTTAACCGCAACCCTTTATCCATTCACCAGATCCAATAATTTCTTAATATAAAACTATTCATAAACCAAAGAACTATCCAAAACATCCATGATCTATGATTCAAAGGGAGTGAATAAACTTTTATCTGGTAGGAACATGAATGAAAAGGCATATACCATAAAATTATTGACTCCAACAAGAGTTGATTCACATAACTAGATCTCATGGATTGAAGAGGTTCATCCCTCGTGACTTGAGATAAAAATAATTTTGTGTTTTATAGGGATTAGGCCCAAAAAGGAAAAGAGAATTATTTCATATTTTATCCAATGTTTATTGAGGGAAAATGGTATGTCACATGGTCAGGAAATATGGTTTGGAAAACCATTTTCCAACCATGCATTGTTTCCATCATAAGGTCAAACCTCGTATGGTTGGCTCATATAGTTAGAAAATGTATGTGCCAAATATAACATTCCCTCTATTTATATATACATTTTTTTTCTTGGAAATCAAAACAGCTTTCTCAAACCATTTTTTAATTGTGTACCATCCATGATCCAAGTGACTTCCTTTTATCAATTTCATGAAGATTATACATAGTTTATAAAAATCCAAAATAAATAATGCATATCAAAAAAAAATACTCTAAAATATTAAAAACCCTTTAGAACCTCTCTAAACATAACCAAAACATTATATATAATCAAATAGATGAATAAATTTCTATGTAATTGAAACCCTAGGGTTCTACATTTCTTTTATTTTTTTATTGTACCACATAAATTTAATTCATCAATATTAAATGTTTTGATATCATTTTCCTTTTTTTATTTTTTATAATCTTCTATCTTATTTTATTTTCTAGTTGGATGTGATAATTTCATGAAAAACATAATTTAATGATACCATTTAATACTTCATAATTATGATGTTATAAGATGGACAATATGATATCCTCCTAAATACATAATGTATTATACCAGTTTTTTGGTTTCTCGTCTTTCCAACATTTGATTCCATATAATTTTCTCGCATATTCACTAATTAAACTCCCAAAATATATTGAACCACTTTAATATCCATGAATATATTATGGATCAAGTAGGTAAGTTGAGGAGTGGTCAATTATTGAGAATATGGTACCATAGTTACAATTATTTGGGTAGTAGAGGGTGGTCAATTTTTTATATAATGTAATTCCAAAAGAAAATATTATTACTTATGTATACTTATTATTGTATAAATATTATTGAGTAGGATCAGGTAATAACATGATATAAACGATCATGAACCCATCATATTGTTTGGAGTATTAAAAATTCTAATGTAGGTGTCTCATTTGATATGTTTGGAGTGCCTAAAGGTTATAGTAAAGGCCTTATGGATTGACATTGGGTTAGTTCACATGGAATAGGATATCAATTCTCATTATGTATCCTGACTATAGGAATATTTCCACCAATTGGAGGAATGATGTTTTTGATAAATAACTGAAATTAAGCTAAAATTAATAGTAAAATATTTTTGTCTAAAATTCCTAAAAATATGAGTGTAATAATTTTTTCCATATAAAATATGTAGATGAATTTGAGTTTTTATGTGAATTAAACAATTATGAATCTATGAATATAGATATTATTAGGGAAAATATTGAAAATAATAATGTACATGTTGTTGTGTGAGTTCAATGACACCTCCTTTAGAGCACACAATTTTTTTAAAATGTGCTAGAAGGGATAACATGGGATCAGTGGATGTCATTTGTTTAGATGCCCAATTTAGATTCACGTTATCTAGTTTTTATTGTATTAATATATTTATCATACTTAATTAAAAATAGTTATTTTGTTTTTAATATTATTATTTTATTATGAATCTTCTAAAAAAATCATTAAATACATTGAGACGTGTCATCCCACAAACTGATGGAACTAAAAAAATTCAGAGAGAATGTATAATGATATAATTTTCATGTTGTTTATTAAATATAATTTTATTTCATTTATATGTAAATTATTGTTTTATTGTTTTCATGTATTTTATTATTTCTAATATTGGGAGTTTTTTTCTTATGATCATTCTAACTAAGTTTTGGTTTGGGTTGTATAATTCAGTTGATGTGAATTACATAAATAAACTAGTACAAATATTGGGGGAAAATATATATATAATTTTATTTTTTTATGAAATAAAATTTGATAAAAGTTATTAAACTTGATGAAAAATTTATATAAACGAAGGATAAAAATAAATAACAGTCATAATTAGTTTCCAATAGTGATTTTATTCCCCATGTTCTCATTATGGAGAATGACAGTTATGTTAGAGGGATGGATTCCAATCCATCCTTTTAATGAACCCTATTATGGATCACTTCTTCATTCACTAGGGTTCCTCCTTTTACAAGTTCATGTAATGTTACTTCTCTCGATCTTTTATAATACAAAATTGTATTTATATTCTCAATAACTGAATACTGGAGTATGAAAATTGAGGGTTTTTTCAATAGGAACATTTTATATTTATGTGTAATTATTTTTGTACATTATTATACTCCCTTACAGAAGAAATTATTATTAATGTTACATCTAGGATGGGATATAGTGCATCAGTACAAAATCTACTAATCTTATTTTCATATAATTATATTTTTATACCAATTACTATAGATATTTTTGTCATTATCTAATTAAAACTAATTTATGTAATATATTTTATTTAATGCAAGAAACGAATGTAGTGGACTCTCTTCAATAACATGAAAATATATGGAATCTATCATATAGAGGCTGAGAACATGTTATAAGAGAACTTCATTGTTGTTACATCCAAAATTATATTTTTTTTATTAGTTTTTTGAACATCTATATGATGACTGTGAAACATTTTATTGATCTGTTGTAAGTTTCGATCATATATGTATGTATTTAGAATATATATTTTTTCCGTTATTCTATGATTACTGAAATTTTTTAATTCCATATAATTTATATTTATTTACTTATTTCTTTTTATAAGTGAGGTTTTGTCATGTTTAATTATGTTAATATAATATATTTTTCTTTATTGGTATCCATATAAATTACTTATAATTTCAAAAACTATTTCAATATTTTTCTGTTGGTTAAAACATCCACTTATAACATTTAACCATCCATAAATGCAGCGAAATAACCACTAGTTAGAGAACGTTTATATAAAAAATATTATTCCACATCAATTATATGTGGAGGTTCCACCATTTTAATTTTGAAAAAATATATTATAAAAAATGGCCAGATCAATTTTCATGGTGGTTGTAAAACATCATCCAAATAAATATGCATTTTGTATTCAATAAACATCAACAATTTCAAAAATAAATAGTTTTAATTAGATAGTGACTTGGGTAAATTATATTGATTTAATAACCTTCACCTATTAAGAGGAACTAGTTTAAACCACTTCTCTTTTTTCCATGTAGTGACACATAGTATCAAGCCATTACATTTCATTCCCTCATAGACATAATGAAAAATAACTCCAATTTAAATTTCCCAGAATAAAATTCAATCTTCTCTTATTCCATATTGGTTGGATTCTAATTCCATCACTCATTAATTAAACACATAGACATTCATAATTTCAAAAAAAAAATTCACAGAAAAATAAAATCATAATCATCAAAAATAATTTTTTACCTAAAATTCCCTTATTTTATTTGTTTTCTACACCTAATTTTATCAATAGTCAACATTTTCCTTATAATAGAACAAGATTTTGGAATAATTATTTCTCTAAATTAATTTTATCTTTTATATCTATTTTCTCCCATAACATTGAAGTTAAAATAGAGGAATAGAACTAAATGAATATTTGTAAGAATCCAATAATAACAATAAATCCCATTAATTACTAAATTTCTATTAATCGACATAAAATTCATACATTTAGAGGATAAATAATAATTGAGGTTTAATATTTATATAAATTTATCTTTCTCAAGTTTATTTTTAAAATATTATATATTTTATCCAAATAACTTATTTATTCAATATTCAATTATAATATATAATTAATTAGTATATTAAAAAATATATTATTATTATTTAATTGGTAAATTTATATTAAAAAATCATATAAATTTCTTACATTTAAAATGAATTTATCAAATAAAACAAGCTTTTTATTATATTTTTATTTTCATTTTAGAAAAAAATTTATATTTTAGATTTTTTATTTATAAAGATGAAGATTATTTTTGGACATAGATTATTTATTTTAGCTTTCAATTAATTTTTAATAATGTTTTTTAAAAATAAATTTTACTTTAGTAGTTAAATATACCATTTTTACTAATGTTGCATCTTATTATTCCATTATAGGTGTATATGTATACATTAGGAAATTGTTAATTATTTTTATTCAAAAAATATAATTTATAGTGGAAATTATGTATAATAAATATTTATTGTAGTTTATAAACATTTTACTAATATATTATAACTCAAATAATATTTTTTGAATAATTGTTTTAGAATAATATATACTTATCATATAAAAATTAATTATTAACCTTTTTCAAAATTAAAACATAAAAGATGATTTTTTAAAAACTATTTCTTAGTAGCTATAAATTATATTTTAAGGTACACATAATTTTTATAATTTATGATTATGTTACATTAAGAAAAAACTAGTTACCATGTTAAAAGATAAAATAAAAAATGAAATAATCCTAGGGAAAAATAGTTTGAAATAATTTTAAACATTTATTTTGAAATTTTTTTGGAAGAAGACCTCATATAAAACCTATAGAATTATTTCTTACATAATGGAGAGATTTTTTTGGATAGTTACATTCCACTATAAAAAATTTATATGAATTCAAAAAAATACATTCTTCTATTCATATAAATGGGGCCCTCCTCTCCTCAATTAACATCAAAAAAACCTGTATTATTTTCCAAAAAACATCTAATAATAAATATAATACTCTTAGTCACTTTAATTTGGCTCCATTGTTCCCAAAACTACATCCCTCAAGGGAATAACCCCCTTTTAAAGGATATAATCAATGAATTGATGTATATCTTCATATATGATAATTCTATTTTCTATTTATTTATAAGAGCATCTTGTTCCAAAAGTTTTAATAAAAATTATTAAAATTAAAATATAATTTTTAGTATTTTCATTATATGTTATTATATTTTTTTCAATGATTAAGAACACTTATATTTTCCCTTAAGGAATAATGAAATGATATTTGTGTGTTTGTGGGAACTACAACATCCATTGTGATTAATGTTTCATTTTCTATAAAAACCATGCATGGCTAGTACCAATATTGAATTTTATAAAATAATTTTACCATTTATAAAAAAATAGATTCTACAATGAAACATAATAATACTCATTTTTCCATTCTATAAATAATTAAATCATTAACCATTCATTCATGTGCAATGACACCTATATGGAATGATTTATTTAGTTTTTTATTAAATTGTTTCCTTTCATGGATAATCCTGATAAAAGGTTTAATGGATAAATATGATTATCATGCTATAATTATGGATCTATATTTAATAATGAGATAATATATAAATGATATGACCAAAAATTTGTTTTCATTAGTTCAATCATTTAAAAAAAATTGTACTAAGAATAAATAATTAATTAACATTATGTGATATTTTGTATACATTAATTATTTTACTAAAATCATTTCGGTTTTTAAATATCATTCAAATAAATATTAAATGATATTATTATGATTCAATTTTACTTATATTTTTACAAAATCACTGCATAATCATCAATAACTGTGGTATGTTTATGTTTTGGTTGGTTTGACCACATACTTGGTGAATTATATTAAATTATGTCATGAATGGGTATAAAACATAATTAATGATTTAATATCATATAAATATTTCAATAATTACAATTTAGGATTTAGAAATGGTACAGTAATTTTTAACTCAATAACTATGAAAATATCAATCTTGGGTAAAAAGATCACGAATGCCTTTTTTTAATTAATCATCAAGGATAAAGTGTTATATAGTAATCAAGGGAAATTAAAACAACATAATTATTTATTATTTATCCATTAGCGTAACATGATTGATCCTATAATTATGATCTATGGAATAATAATTAATATTGAAATTTCTCACAGAAAACTAGAACAAATGTATAAAGACTATAAACATAATGTATGGGAGGATTGGAAAAAAATTAATATACATGTAGATAATGATTAAAAATAAATATTAAAAATAAATTTAGTTCTAAATTTTCTTTTCAAATAGTAACTTAATATATATATATACATTTAAATGAGGTTATACTTCATACAACTAAGAAGGAATAATGATATGGGGTTTTTGAGACTCAAGTCATTTCCTAGGGTCATAATAATATATCTTTTACTATTACCTTTTAATATTGATCTATTATATAATATGATGATGTTATATTGTATTTTCGATTTTTTTGTTTAAATAATCATGCACACCGATGTCTTCATCAGGGATAAATGGATATTTTTGTGAAAATTATATTTTTCAGTAATGATTCTCAATTCACTAAATGGATTATTCCACCACATCCATGTTTTATATTCCTAAAAACATTATTCATTCCTTTTACAAAAAATAATAATATATAATTATATTTTAACACCCATTTATCTTTATTTTAATAAGTATTACATTATCCATTTTATCATGTGGTGTTTTAATAAAAGAATACTAAAATATATAAAAGAAATTTGATTAAAATAAAGTTGTAATCATTCCATCTAAATCACATTTTCAAATACTATTTTTTATTATCATTTCTTATTTACTGAAATCTATTTTAAAGTAATTCATTAAGAGTTTTATGATCATAATATGTTTTTTTGGAATGTGGATTTAATATCACATCATATTAAAATGAAATTAAAGAAATTATTTTTAATAAAAAAAAATTTGATCTGTATTCCATTTACAAAAGATTATTCACCAACGTATAAAAGGTTCATAAAACACTATACATGTTCTTTTATTAAATAAATATTCTTGGACATTTTTTGTTATTAAATTATCATTTGTTGTGATGTATTATGGAAAAAACCACAGAAATGTTTTTCTGAGGGGTAATTTATGATAAAATGAATGATTTTATTTTATGTGTAAATTATATTTATATGTTATAGAAGGTGTGTGTACGATTTTAGATCTTAATATCTGGTATGGATCTTGAATTTCGGTGTTTTGGAGAAAAAGGGGAGAATTTCGGAAAAAACAAAATGTAAACATTGTGTACTTAGCAGTTCACGTTGTGTACCTAGTTGCATCGGGTTGTTAAGTACTGGCTATACAATGGCAGTACATGGACATGTGAGGTTACCTAGAGACTGCCTAATTCGGTGGTTAGTTAAGGAAATGTACATGACATGTACATTAAAGGAACATGCTATGTACATTTCTCTTTTTTTCTAAATCAGACTGGGGCCGTGTATAATTCATAGGTTTTTCTTCCTTTATCCCCCTCCCATCCAGGAGCGACTATGAGAGAAAATTATTCTCTGATCCCCCAATCCATCATCTGTTCTCTAAATCATGAATTTTTTATTATGTTGGACTTACTGCGATGAGTCATTCCTTATTCTAGATCCCCTCTTCTTGATTTCTCTTCTTTCATGAGTTATTAAAGGTTGATAGTTTTTGACTTTTTTCATATATATGATGTTTTATGTTGATAAAAATGTTGAGGATCAATTATATATATCAATTAATGTCCTGGTAGGTGGTTTGTGCCTTTCTGTAGTTGTCTTTGGATTATATATGTGAAACGTGATGAATACCCTAGTTTAGGGTAATGCGTGTTTTGGAAATTTAACCCTGTTGAAGCCTAATATTTTTTTTTCTTGAGAAAGGGTTTTTGATTATGAATATTGTTTATTACCTTGGTTGTGGATGGGTTTTCTCATGTTGTTTTTTTATTGGGTATCGGGTCTAGAATCACCTTTTATGATTTTTTTTCTATGCCAATTATTGTTCAGATGGAGTTTATGTTATATGAAATTCTTGTGAAATGAATTATATCTTCATAGACTTGTATTAGTTGAGATTTCTTTTGATACATGATATCATTTGAGCACGATTGTTTTAAACATGGATGTGAGAACCTGGTGTAGTTGGACCGTAGGGGCAATTGATGTTGCGGGCTTCCCATAGTTCTATAATACTTTTAACATTTAGAGGCTATTGGGGGATGTATTTTAAGTTACCCCCTCATAGTTTCTATAGTACATCATTACGATACTACAGGCGGGAGGAATATTTTGTGCTTCCTCTGAGAGTTTGTAGTTATCATTAAAAGTCCACTGGGGTAATTGATGGTTAGTACTTCCTCATAGACTCTTTGTCTCTGTGAATCAGGAGGGTTGTACTATGAGAAAAATCCAATAGGGTTTCCTGAGAATGATTGGTTGAATTATTAATAATTTTATATTAATATGGATGAAATTATATGACTATTTATTTTTTTAGTACTTCCTTGTTTATTACTTCATTTTTTCATATTTCCTGTTATATATATATTCAATAACAGTTAAGCACATATCTTTTGTGGTTTCCTACTAATATTCATCTCAAACCCATTTTGGGTCATTGTTTTAGGCTAAAATAGATAATATGGTTGTACATATAGATAAGCATAATTTCTCTTCATTACCAGTTACTGGATCGATACGGAGTTAGAGAACAAAGGACTAAGTTGATGCTTGGGATGCTACTAGAGTTTACTTTTATTCTTCATACATTGGTTTGGCACTGTATTTTTATCATTGTGACTCATTTGGCTACTTTCCTAGATACATGTGACATGCTTTATTTGTATATGATCTCTATTTGTTAATTGGCATTCAGTCTTCCAATGATTACTTGTTGTAGGTTATTACTACTTCCAATGTTGTATTTTATTATTATTCTATTTTTTTCTCTCCAAATGAGAGAATTGTTTCCCTACTATCAAACCAAAGTCCCTCAAAGGTAGTCAATGGCCTCTAAATTTAGGGGAAATTATCTTGAATCCATGTGACCAATGAGGAAAGGGGAACCTTTTGGTGGCGTCCAGAACCAAGACATTACAAAGTGGTATCAGAGTATTCTTTTATTCTTTGACTCACTTTTTGGAGCCTATAGATATGGATAAGAAGGAAGATATAGTATGTAATAAGCTATTCCTCAGAGTAGCTAACCTATCTACATTGAAAAGCCAATATACCTTGATTATTGCAATTTTCTGGTTTTTAAACTGTAAGAGCTGATTTGATTTCACCTTTGTGTGATTCACATGTTTTTCTTTGTTTTCATTAATATTATTGTGGTTTTATTTCTGTTGAAACCAGATGAGATGTGGGAATTTTATCTAATGAATCATATAATCACTTTCTAGCAATTACATGTCATGCCTTTTTGTCATTCCATTTAGGGTTCATTCTTGATTGTATGTTGTTGGGATAGATGTTATGCTTGGAATGCATGTTGTTGTAATAGATGTTGTGATATAATACTTTCTATTTGATATGGTATTTCTAATATATAAGGATTATTTTGAATGGGTTCCCAACATTCATACCTGAGGATTTATGGGACCACATGGATCAGAATTTGGTGGAACATGTGATTGATTGCACTGTTATACTTTGTGATATACATTAATATGATGCCAAGATTTTCTTTGCCGGGAGTATGGGGCCCAATGGATCAGAATTTGGCACCTTAATGTTTGTTTCAATGTTTTTATAGGGTTCCCTAGTAGTTTATGAGGATTACTATCTGTAATACCCCAGAATACGTGGCATGTAAGGATGAATATGCACCATGTATGATTCTGTTTGGGAATGAACAACTTTTCTTAGGTACATTTTGTGTAGTTTATATTCACATCATGTAGTCCTTAACTGTGTGACTGGATGTGTGGGTGGAGACTTGGGTTTGGGAAATTTTTGGTGGAACACATCGTGTACTTGGAATACATACCCTTTTGTATGGTCCATGTATCCATATGTGTGACTAACAACACGAGTCGATGAAATCCTTCATGGACACATCATTTCTAGAATAAACACACCATATAGTATAATTGATAGAGAACCAAGTGGTTTATCTATTTAGAGGAACTCGGGAAGGAGGAACGATTCATGTATACTTTGTGTAAAAGGACAAAGCACCGTGTTTATGCAGTGTTCCATCACTACGGTTGGTATAAGTACACACCCATTTAAAGGATTAAGGGAACATGTTGTGTAGGGTTCATACATGCCGTGTACCCATGTTTTGAAAAACGTAAAAAAATTTATTTCTTGGGTTCCTTTCCTAAACTTATATGTTTTAGTCCTTGGTAATAATGAACTATTGTGTGCATTTGAACTTATAGAGTCATGCCACCAAGATTACCTCTAGTTGTACACCAAATACATGGAAATGATTAGACACCGGACATGGCAGATCTGGGACTACCAGCGGATCCTCTCGTTGTGCATGTATTGCCACCATCTGTCATTCTGGATAAAGGTGCTGATGCATAGTTCCAAGAAGGCTTCATGAGGTTTATTAAGAGCTTCCAGTGAGTACCACGTCCATCCCTATCTATAGTAGAGTTGACACGGGGTTTCCAATAGTATAATCCGCCCACATTCTCAGGGGATGTCGGGACATAGGCTGTAGAGACATGTCTAGAATCCATGTTGTCTATCTTCAAGCATCTGGAGATTCCAATAGAGAGGAGGTCAAATATTTCTACACACATGCATTGGTATTCTGCTAAGAGATGGTGGGATGTGATATCAATGTCATGATTCCGGTGAGTTATGGCATGGAATGGGTTCTAGCAGGCCTTTTATGACTACTTTTACCTGGTGACTTTCAGGGCCAAATAAGACCATAATTTCATGAGTTTGGAGTAGGGAACACTCTTAGTAATGGAGTATTATTGTCACGTCAAAGACCTAAAACGCTTCACACCCATTAAAGGTGGTGATGATTTAATTATGGAGAGGTTGTTTGAGGATGGTCTAAGGCATGACATCTGTTCTCAGGTGAACATATTCATGCTGAGTTCCATAACTTTTATAGTCACGAAGGTGATGATCACAGAGCGCAACCGGAGGAATTATAGAGTTATGATCAAAGAAGGCTCATCATCTGGAGTTGATATTTCTCCATCTAATATTAGGAATCATCGTAGGGAGTCTACATGTGAATATCTGAGTAATAGATATACTCCATCCGGTATCTATGAGGAATGATACTAGTGCATTAAGAGTGGGAATATGAGGCCACATTGCTTGAGATACCCTGTTGAGTGCCTATCTTGTGGAATGATTGGTCATCTTCACCATTTCTATTAGTTTTTGTGACCAGAAGCTGGTAATAGAGGTTATTATATAACTCCACATTCTAGAGCAGGACCACCAATTTCTCATCAGTCATGGAACTGCAGTTTGTCCGGTTGTTCAGGACAAGGTGGAGGTTGTGGTCGCAATGGTTAGACACATGGGTTTTAAAAGCCATAGGATGGATTAGCTTAGGTATCACAGACAGCTTCATAGTTTCATGATGCCGGTCATTCTTTTGAGTTGGATTCGACCCAACAAGAGCAATATTTCAAACCATCTACAGTTAGAGGTATGTTTTTGGTTGCATAAGTTTTAGCTTCTTCTCTTTTAGACATAGGGGCTTCCCATAGTTTAATTTATGTTCCTATTGTATAGAGCCTTGGGATTTTTATCTTTACATCTACTGATATCTTTTCATTGGACACTATGTTTGGGACTAGAATTGAAAATGTATGTTAGTGCAAGGAGTTCCCTCTTGAGGTTGTTGGGTTTCAATTCATGCGGGACCTTTATGTCTTAGAGATAACGAGCCAAGATGTCATTCTCATAATGGACTGGTTAGTTCTCTTCTAGGATGTTGTCGATAGGTATAATTGTAGCGTTAGTTTTACATCACCAGAGGGTGGTTTGTTTCTACATGTGGGTGAATGAGATGTCAATGTGAGCAGCGCTAGACCCGAGCGTCATGGGTTGGGAGGAGTTATATCCCTGATATCTATATTGTATCTAGATGACTTGATGACTTCAGAGATTGACTATCCTCAAGTTGTGGAACGTTAAGGGATGCATTTCTAGATAAATTTTTAGGTTTTCCTCCAGAGTGAGGGGTAGATTTTTCTATTGATCTTCTACGGGGAGTAGCATCGATGTCCATTCCTCCATATAGGATGTCTACACCAAAGTTATAGGAGCTCAAGAAGTAGTTAGACGTGTTACAGGAAAATTGTTTCATCTAACCCAGTACTTCTCCTTGGTATTTGTCTGTCCTATTTTCAATGAAGGAGGATTGTGCCCTCATAATTTTTGTGGTTTATCAGAAGCTGAACCTATTGATGGTCAAGAACGGATATCCCTTGTCGATGGTTTATGTACTCTTTGATTAGAGTCATGGTTTCTAGGTATTATCAAAGATTGACTTGAGATCCAGTTGTCATCACTTTCATTTTAGACATTCAAATATACCTCCTACTGCATTTCATAGTGGGTATGGCCTATAGATGTCCATGCTTATACCGTTCGGTCTCATGAACACACCTGTAGTTTTCAAGGCACTGACTAACTGAGTGTTCCAACCATACGTGGATTATTTGGTGGTAGTCATTGTATATGATAACTTGGTTTACTCTCACATTTGACATGACCATGCTACACATATTGAGATCATTTTGAGTACACTAAGAGAGAATCAGTTATATGATAATCACTCAAAATTTCACTTTTGGATGGACTATATTCACTTCGTGGGTCATGTTATCTTAGAGACATTAGTATTAGTAGAGCCAATGAATGTTAGAGTAGTAGATTCATGGGAGAATCCGAATAACACCATTGAGGTGAAGAGTTTTCTAGGGATGGTTGGTTAAAATAGGTATTTTATACAACATTTTTCATGCTTTGTAGTGCCACTGAATGGCCTAATAAAAATTGTATGAAGTAACTGTGGACAGATTTCTGTGATTCATCCTTTCAAAAGCCTAAAAGGAGGTTGAATTCGGCACTGATACTAGTTTTTTCAAATCTAGATGAGAGTTATATAGTTCACTATGATGCATTAGGTATTAAGATGTGAAAAGTGCTTATGTTGGGGGAAGGCGTCATTGCGTACGTTTCTTGGCACTTGAGACCACATGAGAGGAATTTTCCAACACACGATATTGAGTTGGTTGCAGTTGTTCATTCCTTTCATTGTTGGAGACATTACCTTATCAAATAACATTTTTTGGTGTATATTGACAAAAAAGTCACAAGTATATCTTTACCCAGTGCGATCTGAAATGGAGACAATGAAGGTGGGTTGTGTACCTTATATCCATTGACATTGATCTTGATTACATTCATGGGAAAGGTAACATAGTGGATAATGTGTTGAGTAGGAGGACTTAGATACATGTAGTCCAGCGAGCCAGTATTGAGTGGATGATTATTTCATTGTTCTCTAAGATGCATTTTTAAGTTTATGACTGACAGGGAAGAAATCTATTTCTTATGTAGTTGATAACTCTACTCTACTTGATCGATTGCAACTGAAGCTGATTTCGAATTCTGAATGCCTAGTTCTACGGGAATGTGTGTCAAGAGAGGAAATTATTCCTAGATGAACTGTAGTCGAGGATGAGATCTTTCATTTTTAAGGGGACATATGGGTGTCAGCATACATACTCAAGTAGCTTTTGTGGGATTTTCACTCCTCAGTTTGGGCAGTTTATCTTGGTGTCACCAAGATGTATCAAGATATACACCTTCTGTATTGGTGTCCTGGTATGAAGAAATATGTTACTGGTTTTTTGATGAGGTTTTCCACCTGTCAGAAGGTGAAGGTGGATCATCAGCGACCTATAGGGCATTTATAGTATTTTCTCATTCTAGAGTTGAAGTGGAAAAAATGTAGTGATGGACTTCCCCACAGCTTTACCAAGGTCACCTCATTAGAATGATTTTTTTGGGTTGTTATTGAAAGACTCGCAAATTTTTCTCACTTCTTATCGATCAATGAGACTTTTAGTGTTGATGGGAATGGAAGGATATATGTTTGAGAGATTGTAAATTTACATGGGGTTCTATACTCCATCCTTTTATATAGGACTGCTCGTTTTAATTCTCGGGTCTTGTAGGGACCACAACTGGATTTGGGTAAATAGCTACTTCTGAGTAGAGCATACCATATCCAGATAGAGGGATAGTCTGAGTGCACGATTCAAGTTCATGAGTACATGAATCTAGCCTACTTCCTATATTTTTGAGTATATTGAGAAAAGCGCATATCTCTTGTGGAGTTTTCCTATAATAATTGTTTTCAAAAAACAATTCAGATTGAACATTATGACGCTTTGTATATAATTTCATGATGATCACTCCTATATTGACTTGAGGAAGGAGAGGAAGCAATATTGGGACCTTGCCTTGTATAGGAGACCACGAAGTAGGTGGTGTTGATTCAGAAATGGATGGATACTTTACAATCACGAAAGAAGTCTTATGATTATCAATGAAGACGACCTCCGGAGTTTGAGGTTGGATATCAGGTATTCTTATGTGTCACACTGAGGTTGGGAAATAGGAGAATTAGGATAGAGGGAAAGAATTCACTGATATAAGTCGGGCCATTTTAGGTTTTTGGGAGAGTCAGGCTGGTTTCACGTCGATAGATGTAACCTCAAAGGTACCGGTCTATACATGGTGTCATCTGTGTTTCTCTACTGCATCATTAATTCATAGACCCATATCATGTTTTTAATCCCAAGGAGGTTGAGTTTGAGGTGGATGAAATGTTCAAGGAGCATCCGATCTGGAGTTTTCATAGTAGTTCGAAGGCTCTCTGTAGAGAGTATGTTCATCTGGTATGGGTATTATGGAAGCACATGTGATTATAGGATGAGACTTGGGATAGGTAGACCGATGTTCGGTCGTAGTGGCTATATCTATTAGATTATTCTTCTATTGTTCCACATTGTTAAATAAATTCATGAATGAATTTCATTAAGGGGAAATATTGTAAGAACCTGGATCTTCATTTTTGGTGTGGATCTTGATTTTCTGTGTTTTTAAGGAAAAATTTATAATTTGGGAAAAATTCTTGAGTACATACCATATACCTAGTGGCCACGTGTATCCATGTACTAGCCATGTAGAGGCCAGTACATGTCCGTGTGAGGTGACTTGGATACCACCTAAAGTGGGGGAAGTTAAGGAATGTACAATGTGTGTACCTTAAATAAAAAAATTGTGTACTTTTCTTTTCACTTTGTTAAATCAATCTGAGGTCTCATCAAATTCCTAGATTTTTATTAGTCTATATTCATCCTGTACAAGAGTGACCATGAGAGATGATTCTTCTCTAAGACCCTGATTCATTGTCCATTCTCCAAATTAGGCACCATCAATTTCATTGGAATTGAATCGGAGATTCCTTCCTTCTTCTAGAGCCTCCACGCTTTATTTATTTTCTTTCGTTCATTATTCACGGTTTATCATTTTTTACTTTTTTGTAGATCAAAGAAATTTTAGGTTTACTCAAAGGCTAATGTTAAACTATTTAAATTGTACAACATCGAGGTAGGTGGTTTGAGCCTTTCCATAGATGTCATTGGCTCATATATGTGGAAAGTACTGAATAACTTAGTTTACGGTATTGAGTGTTATGGAAATTTTAACTTGTTTATGAATTTTATGGTTTTTTTATTGAGAAAAGGGTTTTAATTATGAATAAGTTTTATTACCTTTCTTATGGATGCGCTTTATGATGTTTTTTTGATATTGGTTTTTGTGTCTAGGACCACCTATTAGGCTATTTTGTTTTTCATGCCTAGTGTTGTTATGTTGGATTTGATATTATATCACATGCTTTTGACATGAATTATATCTTCTTATCCTTATAGTAGTTGAGATTACAATGGCTGCAGTATAACATTTCTACATGATTATATTACACTAGTATATGAGAACCTAGTGTATTTAGACGATAGGGGTAATTGATGTTGAGGGTTTCCCCCGAGTGTTTGTTATAATTTTCATGTATCACGACCATATGGGGGGATATACATTGTGTTATCTTTCATAGTGTCTATATTATACTGTTATGATACCACATGTGGATTGGATGTTTAGGTCTTCCTCAGAGAGTCTTTAGTTATCATTTAAAACCCATAGGGCGAATTGTTAGTGTGTTCATCCTCATAGAGTCTTTGTCTCTATGAAACCAGAAGGGTTAGTCTATGATAACATTCCCAGATGGTTTCTTGTGAATAATTTGTTTATTGATTAATAAATGTAAATTAATGTAGTTGAAATTTTAGGATTGTTTAATTTAGAGTACCTCTTTGTTTATTACATCATTTTGGATATTACCTACTATATATATATATTCACTAATGGTTAGGTATATACCTTTTGGAGGTTTCATAATGAGATTTGTCTCACACCCTATTTTCATCATTCTTTTGGACCAAAAGAGATTGTATGGTTACATGTATAGATAAGGGAAATCACCTTTCGTCATCATGTACATGATTGCTGTGGAGCCGTAGAGCATGAACCAATATGAGGCTTGCGATGTTGCAGATGTTTATTTGTTTTCTTCGTACATTGGTTTAGCACTCTATTTCAAACATTGTGACTCATTTGGATACATTAAAATACATATGTGACTTGCATCATTTATATATGTTATCTTGTTGTTTATTTACTTTTAGCCTTTCATTGTTTACTTATTGTATGGTATTACTGCTTCCGCTATTGTATATTTTTGTTATTACCCTATGTTAATCTTCTAATGAGGTCATAGTTTCCCTACTATCACACCCAAGGCCCTCGCTTCTAGTTTTGTTCCTTGAGTTTTAGGGGAATTTCACTTGAGTCCATGTGAACAACCGGGAAAAGGGAACGTTTGGGTGGCCACTAGAACTAGGACATTACAGTAGGGATATATACATATAATACATTGGTTAAGGTTTTATATCTCATAAGATAATTACTAATAAATATACATGGATTTAATCGCACACAAAAGGGTATACATACTTGGAATTTTTCTAAAAATAAATAGTGTGCATCCATTGATTTGATCAAAATTTAAAATATCTATATACATTGATTTTTTTCACAATATTTGTTAATTACTCTTTTTTAAGAGAACTCTAAAATGTAAATTATTTATTATTTATTCCAAATTTTTATAAACCTCCATTCTCTACAGATGATCCACTTTCTTATATAAGGATTTAATTTTTTTATTTCAATTTTTTATTTGTTTTTATGATATTTCATTTTTATTAAATTTCTATCCTATAATCTATAAGATTCAATCATGTTTAATGATTTTTACAAATTATCCAATAATATTTTTATCTTATATTCCTCCCATTATCATATTTACCTCATATTTATAGACTAAAATTAATTACTAATTTATATGATTATTGTTCTATGAATTTGATCCTACTACATTCATGTTTTTTCATTACTCAAGTTGTGAGGATAATTATATCAAATATAACATCCAGAATAGGGTAAATAAAATCATAATTACAGAAAAATGATCACAACCATTGTCAAATAATATATTCATTCCACTATTATTAAAGATAGTAAATCTTATGGTCCTTGGGTTATGAGACTACATGAGATAGGTAGCAATTAAACTGCGTAATCATTGTATTATCTATGTTTTATATCACTATAACATCCATTCACCATCTATCATGTACTATTAAGTCTTTATTTCACCATATTTTTTCATTTTTTAGTCATTTCAACGATTGATTGACGTTTTTATTGAAAATTTCTTGAAATTCGTGGATTTTGGTATTATTGGATTAATACAATCTATGTATAAATTGGTCAAATCATTTAGAGGAAACTCGTAGGGTCTTGGAAGAGATAGACAAATATATTTATTTTTATGAAAATTATATGTTATGATCTTTGTAAAAGATATATTATCATCATGAATTTTCTACATTACATGAATTTGTCACTCGGAGAAATCCATGAAATAGTTCATGATGGGAGTGTTTAAAATTTCAGAATGGATATGGCAATGGGAAATGGTCGAGATCGATATTTATAAACTAAGGTGAATAATTTTTATACATATAAACCACTTGTGATATTAAAATTATGAATCAAGGATTCATGGCATGATTTCATCATGGCCAGTTAGTGTTTTGCGATGAAAGAAGAAAAACATTTCATTTATCATGAACTATCATCCTTATATCCTATGGAGACATTGTGATTTTTGTTTGATTTATTTCTTTTTTGATTTCTCAATTTATCTTTTGACATTTAGTGATGTCCTTATCTTTTTTCTCTAATTAACTATAATATATATCTTTTTCATGAGTATGATCTTGTGATTATAGATATAATTGGATATTGATATTTGTTTTTGTGATCTGGTTTTTTATTATTTGTTTCTTTCTCATGAATTATTTATTATCATTTTCTTAGTGAAATAGTTTTTTTTATTATTGATTAAAAGTTAGTGGTTCCATATGATTTTACCTATAATTGAAATATTAAATTTCTCAATCAGATTTAAATGAGTTTTCAAATAATTTTAAACCCCTTCATTTAGATTAATATTGGATGACTTTGAAAAATGTATAGAGATTGTAACCCCCCTCCAAATTCAATGGAAATGTATTTAGTTGATGAATTTGAAAAAATTGATATCTTCATTTAGAATATTGATTTTATGAGATTAATTGAAATTTATTAACATGATAGTTGATTTGAAAAGTCATGAATTGGGGACAGTAGATGTTTATATTTAGAAATGAGAACAAAATTTTGAAAACTAAAAGTTGGATATTTCAATTTTGAAATGATCTTAAATGAATTATTTTCCCATGATTGAATGATTTAATTACTAAAGAACATATAAGAATAGGTATTTAGGGCCTAAATAGAATAACAATGCATGGATAAAATCCCCTAGCACTGGACTGATGATGACAACACTGACATAAACATATTGTAGTAGGCTTTTTTCCAAAAATGAGGAGTTCATTCTCAATGGCCTTAGCCATTGGATGTGTGTGCACATTGAGCTAATATCATTGATGAGTAGTTTTAGGATCCTATTATTATAAAATAATGTTATTTTCATCTTTATACATTGTTTTATGTTATACATGATTTGATAATAACATGCTATTGATTTATAGAGCTGTTTTATTCATGGAAACTGGTTTATGTAAATTTTTTATAAATACTGATTCTTTATGTTAGTTTTAATATATCTTCCATCCCGTTTTATTATTAAAGAATTATTTTTTGTAAATATGTCAATGGAATGAAATGATTTTTTATTTAAATTTAATCTATATTTGGTTTTATATTAGGGAACTAGTTGTAGAAACCTTTCTCAGAACCAACTGGACTTTATATTTCACACCATACCATTACCTTGAGGAATTAATATTTTTTTATTCTAGGTCTGATAAATGGGAAACTTCAAATTTTAGGTGGTATATTTTCATGATATTTGAGACCCTATGTGATGGAGGTTACTACTGGATAAGTTATCCACTTTTAACATGGGATATGTATAATTATTTATCATAGCAGATGTTGTGTCTGTTGATGATGTTCTGATAATGTTATTCATTACGTAATTTTTGAATTATTTTCTATTTTTGGATTGTTGTGAATAGTTAATTGTTTATTCATTATTCTATTTTAGTATAGAAATAATAATTCCCTTGAATTTAATGAATAATTATTGGAGTTAATCTCCAAGTTATTGGGATCAAGAACTCCCTTTAGTCTATAACAAAGTAATATCGAGTATCATAGTGCTAGGGTGTACCCCCTCCCCCTAGATTCTGGTTTGTAACCTTTACATTATTATTTTTAAGTACGAAATGTGTTTGGGTGATGTTTGGGTGGCATTTGAAGGATTTTTGATATCATCTAGGACTTTTATAATAGATAATTGTTATTTGAAACCATGAAACTCTTATAGGAAACTATGAACAAAGACAATGGGGCTAAGGGGAAGGCACATGATTGGGTGCAATATTTTTCCAAAACATGGATACACCTAGATGAAGTCATGAAAATTGGGGAAATGTAATTTTTTATTATTGGAGAATGGTTGATATATCTATGTAGGAAAACATTTTGGGATTATAAATGAGGCAAAGGATACTGCTTGGTTAATGCATTTTTTCCCTAACCATGTGAGTAACCATGCATGGTTTGAAAACAAGATGCTGAAAAAGTGAATCCTTGTTATAATAAAGCATTAACTGCTCATTTTTATCCATTTATTTGATATATCAAGAATATATCCTCCCAAAAGATTTGGAACCATTCCCCCTCAAATTTAAAGTTATCTCGAGAGGGGTTTTTGTGCATTGAAGCCTATTTTCCTTGGAAATTCCTCATTTGTGGTATTTTTCTTGGTTTTTCATACATCTACATCATTCCCTCCCCAAATTTATTAGATATATTCTTCTATGGATATATATAAGGTGTTTTATTCCAATAATGTTTAGATTTGTCATTCATGATGTCAGAGGAAGAGATCTACATTAGGATTTTTTGAAATTCAACCTAGTATTGGGGTCATTTTCGTGTAGTTTTTAATTTTCCCCATAATTTCTGAGGTTAGTGGATTCAGACTCAAATCATCTTATTAAAACTATATGTCTTAGTTTGAAATTTTTTAAATTTATATTTTTTTTTGAAATTGGTATTCAAATAATGGTATAAATAGTCTTCAGTGATGGATTGATTATTTTATGGATTTCTAGAATTAAAGATATTTGATGGGAAAATTTGTTGGTTTTTTATTTGAAAGTAATTTTTTTAAAACATATAATTGTTAGATTATTGAAAATTATTTTTGAAAATGGATTTTAATAAAATAATGGTTCTATTAAAATGGAATAGAAAGGTGGATTTGATTTTTTTTGGTATACATGGGTAATGTTTGTTCTAGATTTCAACGTGAACCTGAATAAAGGAATGGTACCATTGGGGTATAATAGGATGTGACCATGGAAAGGGTCTTGTTCCATTGGGAAACTATAATATATGCAAAATATTGAAAACATATTACATGTATGAGAAAATTCTCATGAGTATGGAGCTATCAGTGAAGCATGCAGGTGTGGGTGTGGGTGTGAATCCTGGACTGGGCATACGAAAATGTATTGTGAAATAGTTTATATTTTTGCTTGCTTGATTTTCCTTGAAAACTATTTTGGTATGGAAATGTTTTTGGTGTTAAACTACATGAATATGATATAAAATATTATCAATTGATTTATATAATTTTTTTATATAAATTTGAAAACATGTTTTATCCTTCTGGCATGAGTAGGGAAGTAATTTTGGGAAGTCCTGCAGTTTTTCATTACTCATGCTTTGTAAAATTGGTAATTTTTTTATATTATTGATTGGGACAAAGGAGAAGGTAATTTTTCATACATATTTAGTAGTGATTAGTCATACTCATTCCATATAATTGAGTTATATCAGTGGACATGTTTAGATCTATGGAATGATTTCTTTGGAATCCTTGGGTTTTATTGGTTTGGTTTTCTGTTGTGTACTTGTTGGTTAATTACCTTAAATAGAGGTATTTTTATGTAGTTTGATTTTGTTATCAATTTTATTACCATGAGTTTTTTACATTGTTACCATGAATCATATACTAGACTTTTGTTATGAAATGTTTAGAATGGATGTTTTATTTCTCAAAGGAAAAACTAATCCCCCACTTTTATTATAAACCTTTGGATTTTTCAATCAGTCATTATAGCCTTTGGGATATCTCTTAAGGCCAAGTAAAAATTCCACCATGACACAAGCTAGTGACCAGGGGTGGGATGTTACAATTGTTAGTAGCTTGTTTGGTTTGGGACATTCAAGTTCAATTTGTCTTAGTCATTCATTATGTAAATTTTATTTTCTTGTTCTTTGAGTTTAAATAAATTAGGTTCTATTACTTATGTCAGGTTATTTCAAAGGATTCTAATTGTTGATACTTGAAATAAATATCATAAAAATACATATCTATCCTTTTTATATTTATCAAAATGTAATGAGGGAGTGGGTATATAATTGTTTTGTAGAAAATTATAGGAATCAGAATGTCAGTATCACGGGATTATTGAAAGAGATGATCATGATATGAATAATATAAATGATCTCCCCTTACAAGTACATAATTTATTTAGTGGAGTGATATAATAATTAGTACAATAGTTTTGAATTTCTATAATTGTTAATGTTTTTTTAATAGGGGATTAGGAAAATGCATGAAATGGTTATTTTTAAAATAGAATGATTTTTTAGAGTCATTGGGAAATTTTAATGATGTTTGAATGTAGAAAATGATATATTTTTAAAATAAAAGATTTGATATTAGTGATGTGTTAAAATTTGAAAAATTTTACCCCTCACTTTCAATAGAGTGATCCTTATGGAATTTGTTGTCTGTATAGAAAATGGCACCTGGTTGGTGTCACAGATACCCACTAGAGGAATATAATGAGAACGTGGTTTCATCAAATCCCCAAGTGAACCACTCGATGATTTAGAGTATAGTTCATGATTTTTTAGTAGTGTGTAAAGGAAATTGGAAGGATGAACCAAAGAAATTGGATCATTCCATCTAGTTCTAAAAGTAGAATCCCCCCATATTTTGGGGTGATTGAGAACTAAAGAAGGATAAGGTGGTGCTAAATACAATGAATCAAATATTTGACTTCCTGGGAATACCAGTATAGATTATAGTCATGATGGTGTTGTATATGTTGAAGTATCTTTCATTCTAATGGTGGGATTTAGCAGTTCATGCTATATTAGACCAATGACCTAAATGGGATAATTTTGAATAATTTTTCCAAAAAACAACTATAAACACACACATTCAGGATTGTAATGCCAATGGGTTTATTCTTATTGATGAAAGAGATCCTCAAAGTGATAGTTTATGTGGATAAATATATAAATTTAGTCTACTTTTCACCTAATGTTGCTACTAATTTATCCATGAAGGCACACATTTTTTTAATCAGGGATGAGATTGTTGATTTTCTCAATGATTTTCACACTCTATATAATGGATTATACATAGATGGTCAATATAGAGATAGTAGAAGAAAATGACATATCATGATCTATGGCTAGAGGAAGTATGTTGATACCTATGACAAATGTTAGTAATTCTAATATTGGGGGAAAAGGGGAAGGCGACACCTATTTCCAAGGTAATGGGTTGACATTGAATCAGACATCTGAATTAGTAAATCATTCTCTAATACCCAATAGAAAATATCTATGTTTCCAATGTTAATCATTTGACCACATGAAGAAATATTATATGCCACCAAATCAAGCATATCATAATTTCAAACATATGGAGAATCTTAAAGGATATTATTACAGTGCACTAAGGTCAGGTGTTCAACACAGTTCTCAAGTGTCATAGAAGTCATTTTATTTGACAGTATGAGGGTAGAAGAAACACCCTTGTTAGTAGAACAAAGTTAGTCATGGTTATTCGTGGTTTACCATGACTCCTCAGAAAGTTAAATATTAACATGGAAATAAAGAAAAAAAATTCATGAGAAATATATTTTATAGGTATTAGTAGGACATTATGGATGGACAATGTGGACCATAAACCTGGATAGCTATGATTCATTTTCTTTCAACCCTTATAAAATATTTTTTATATGACTACATCTCATTCTTTTATTGCATCACATTATTTTGATTTGTTGCAATTAAATATTGATAAGATTCCTTCGGTGTTGAAATTTAAAACTATTTTTAGTCAAAGGGAATCTAAACACTTTATATGTAGAGATTTATTTTTAATATTTTCTAGAGCAAATCTAATATAGTATTTTTTTAGTTCATTATAAGGGACTTCTATGATATAATCATGGGTATGGATTGCTTGAAAATGTTCAAGGATAACACCGACCTTTATAACTGATGTGTTATTTTTATGGATGATGATGGCATCGAACATCTCTTTATAGAGGACCAAAGTATAATGGAAGGTTTCATGGATCTGCTGGACCCAGAAGTTGGAACGGTCATCTACCAATTGGAATCATTGACTTTGGAATCGATTGAAGAAATTGATAATATAAGATTTACAATGGTTATTGACCAGTTTCTGGATGGTTTTCATATGAATTACTTATGGATTACACAAACAAGTGGAGTTGAGTTTTTGATTGATCTCCTTCTTGGGACTATCCCATTTTCCCTTTATATTAATCAATAAACCAAAATAATTAATGAACTGAAGGTGTAGTTGCATAGTACAAAAAGAAAATTTTACATTCATCCTCGCTTCTCATTATTGTTAGCATCAGTCTTGTTTGTCAAAAAGATGAATTAAAGTATCTAGCTACATATGGATTATAATAAGCTTAATAAAAATGCAATAAATAATCGACATTCACTTCAACCAATTGCTGTTCTATTTGATCAATTGAGGGGAGCTCAGTGGTTTTCTAAAAATGTATTATGATCATGATATCCCAAATTGCGGGTTCAAAAGTTTGATATTCCAAAGACATATTTCTAAAGAATATATGGTCATTATGGGTATGTGTTAATGTCTCTTGGTCTTATGAATCCACCATAAGACTTTATAGAATTAATGTAATGGATATTTCCTTGGTATATAGATTCTTTTGTGGTGCTATTTTCAGATGACATATCTGTGTATTCAAAGACAAGGGTTGATCATAAACCACACATTGAGAAATTTTTGATAATCTTGTGGGATCATCCTATGTATAAAAAACAATCAAAGTGTAATATTTTGACATAAGATGTAATTTTCATCTTCTATGTAATATCACAAAATGTTTTTCTGGATCTAGAAAAGTTTGGGGGTGTTATATCTAGGAAAACTCCAAATAATGTTATTTAAATTCATAGTTACCTTGGTTTGTGTAACGCCCAAACCCTAGTTACCCAGAGTCAATGCATTATTTTAAAAAATTAGAATGATTACAAGGAATCAAGTCCTAAAGGACCGATCAATTTAGCGGTCTTGAAAAATTGATTACATACATGAATGTTACATTACACATTAAAAAATAAAAACTACATAAATGATCCTTTTAGAATTCCATTAATCCCCAAGATTAACCCTTCTTATCAATCATAATACACCTCTTGGAATCCTGGGAAAATAAAACATAAGAATGGGGTGAGATCAGATGCTCAGTAAGGGTAAATAATTTAGTGGAAGCTATTAACGTTTAAAGAAATATGTATAATGAAAACAACAACCTTTTTAAACATAAAATTTAACATAATATGGGAAAAATAAATCAAAAATTACCATATAAACATGCACATGGATATTCTACTTGTCGAATAATAACATGTAATAAATAATTTCATAATGAGGGAATGTCTAATGTCAAAATCATTACCACATAGTCAAGGCCTAATTCCAAGACTACAAATAACATTTTTGTCATGGCCCTGTTTCAAGACACTAGTTTGTCTCCTGAGACCTTCTAATGAATCTAGGAGCTATAGTGGGATCCACCCGTCACTTACTAAGTCCACTACATTCCTCATGTTTTTTTAAGGTAAAGGTGTATCCTTTTATTAGAGGCAAGAAAATGAAAGTACCAAATGACAAGGGAGAGGGAAAACATGGAATACCCAAGAAAAAAGAAACTATATGTTTATCTTATTCATAAGCCACTCAGTAAGCCTTCATTGTTCATCTGTAAAAGCATCCAGCTCCACCTTTCCAATCCTGCATCCTCGACCTCTCATCCTCCCTCTGCTTGCACTTTCCCTGTTCGAAATGTCAATACATTAATGATAAACAATGAATGGTATTAAAATAGAACATCCACAATCAAACATATCATAACTCATTCAATACAATATGGAAGATTTATTTATAATAAATCAACCTCAATCAAAAATAATATCCCCTAAAAGATGCTGACATAGTTGAAATTGATGAGTAAAACTTTTTGAGAAGAATATACTTTTTGTAAAATCATTTGAAAGTCACACATTTATAAAGGAAGTAATTTAAAATATATTTTTGAATAAATGTGTCTGATACCACTTTGAAATTTTCAAAAAGAATTATCATTTCAAAACATTCATTTCCATATAAATAAATCCTTAAAATCATTTTGAAAACATGGACATTAATTAAAAAGATTTAGAACGATAAATATTTAAAACATTCAAAATTATAATCGCGATAAAGAGTTACTTTCATAAATCCTTAAAATATTCATTTTGAAATAATTTTAATGAGAAATGAACATGGATGATTAAAAATGTCCCAGTAAGTACTTACACATAAACAATATTTGATAATAATGAGATTTGGAAATTAACCCTTACCTTGAACATTTCTTTAGTCGAGGGTACGTTTAACATCTTGTATGAAGATAATAGTATGTTATTAAATTATACCAGAACCATATTAATATTTATGATATCATACATGATTCATTTATGATTTTTTACTACTCATTTAATAATAATTTCCATGTTAAATTAACATTTCGGGTAATAATCGCTTTCATTATCGTACATGTTTTAACTTGTTACTCTTGATTGTATCAATTAGATCAAGAATTAAATACATCCAGAATATGAAACATGATTTATATATCATATATAATTAGAATTTAAATATGTATAATAGACATATATATGAAATGAAAAACACCATTTATGGAGACTATAGTCCGTACGTACGCATAAACGATCTTACCGTTTTCATATCATATTGAATGGAACTATGTAAATAAGATATATGTAAGTACATATATACATATATACATATATATACAATATCATTATTATTTCATATATTACATACTTATTAGTAATATATATTTTTATAATCATCAATAAATGGTGAATTTGGAAATGAATCTCATCACGTCGTGGAGACAGTAATCTGTACGTACGCATGAGCGACAATATCATTTCCATAAAGGTGTTGAATTGGATGGTATATTTATTTTACATAGACATTATCATGTTATTTTAATTATTTAATTACATATTAATCATCGTCATATCAATTCAAATAACATAGTGTTTAATAACAAATTACATCATGACGTCGAGACGGTAAGTCGTATGTACGCACTAATGGTGACATAATCATTAACAAGATTGATAGAATAATGAATATATTTGATCCATATTTATAATAACATCACAGTATATATAAATACTGGTGTTATTATTTTTTAATGCAAACATCAAAGAAAGAGTAAGTGGATGATTAAGAGAACTTAAACGAGGGTGGTGAAATCATTTCCTCTTCTTCCGGTTCTTCCTTTTGATTTGATCAAAAGGGCTCTTTAGGTTAGCTTTACGACCAAATTAAGGACTCTAGGATGAATTTAGGATAGTTGGGAGGATTTTTGGGTAGGTTTTGGCCGAGCCAAATGGCATTGGAGGTTTGAATTTGAGATAAGGGGAGGTTCCCTTTTATAAGAGGTGAGAGAGGAACCTTTGGAAAAACATAAATTATTATATTTAATAAATTTATATTCGGTTTATAATGGCTCCAATGTAACTTATTTAGAGTCTAGGGTGGGTATGGATCGAAATAATCTCAACCAATAGGTTTTAGACATTATTAGGTTACCATTTCAACCTTATCATTTAGATTTAATTCTAAGTTAAATAATTTAACTTTTATCGTGTCTTTTTGTATTCTTACAATATATGGTTAATAAACATACTATATACTGACAATAGATCCCCAATTGGTTCGTTAATGTCATATATATTATTATATTAGTGTTTTGTCTGACCCATAGATTTTTATGACCGTTATAGAAATTAATAATATAATATTTGTTTAAAAAATGTTTTTATGTCAATTTTGAAACTATTTGGTATTTGTTTAACAATAAAAGCATGATTACTTCAAAAAAATACATTGAATCAATCCTAACATGTCATATTCACCTAGAAAATTAGTGGATGTCATAAAAAATTTGAAATTATATTTATTTTAATATTTATAATACCATTTATTTGATTCATTCATTGATAAGGTAACTAGTGCATCATCATTGTGTCATTAATAAATTAAATTATTTAATCTCTAAAAATTATAAAGAAAATACCATTATGTTGGAATGTTTTTTAGATTTCTAATTGATATTTATAGTTAAATTTATATTATGTATAGACCTATTTTAAAAATGGTTTAGTTATTAAACATTGATTTTTACCCTTTTAACTCTTCTTTAAATAAAATAATAATATATGTTTTAATCTAATCCAAGTGTACCTAAAGGGTCATATTGTATTCCTAATGATGTTTTTGGTTGAATTAAACATATCCATTAGAATTAGTACATGTGTTAGTGTAACACCCAGGTAAATAATGAATATGACATTTTTATATTTATCCATATTTGTGAATAAAATATTAATATTACTTTAAAGGGGATGTTATGCTCGATGGCGTACCCAATACGCAACAACGAGTTTCTTGGGAAACTTACGTTACACTCTAATAATAAAATAATATTATTTTAAATGGTAGTTAACACCTAGCCATTGTAATGGCGGGAATGAACAGAACTAACTAAAAAATGATTATATATGTTTGTCAAATATTTTTACTCTTTACAATAAATGTTAGAGGAATAAAAAATGCGAATGAATCCAATTTTTAAGCATAAACATTCTAATATTCTTTAAAAGGACGATTAACCGCCTTTCGATGGAGAACCACATTTAAATCCACTTTTAACAATTTTATGTGTTATATTTGACAAAATAAAATTCTTTTTTAGAATAGGGACATCAAAATTTACTTTGTGTAAATTTTTGGTACTTTTCCGAAAAAGTTCATTTTTTAATGAATAGTGGAAAATGTTGTATTTTAATTCAAAACCACCTTTCAATCTAATTTATTTATATGATTACATTATATTTTTAATTGGTTTTAAGTTTAATTAGAATATATTTTTACCATTTAATCCAATTTTGGTCATTGGGAATAATTTCACATTAAAATCAGACTTAAACTAGTGTCAATCTTTTGATACTTATTGTTTCATAAAAACACGCTATTTGCTCTGACAGCGGGAATTAATTATTAAATTAATTAATGAAACATATAAGTTTGAATTTTGTGAAATAGGCTTCATTTTTGAATTTGTAATATCAAATATAGCTTAGGGTGAATTTTTGGTATTTTTCTGAAAAAAACATCAATTTTTGATGAATAGTGAAACCACTAAGTGGTAGTTAAAGAAACTGATTTTTCATTTAAATGAAACATTGATACCTCTGTGTTTTGAATTTAAAAAATCCGACATACATGGTTGTCATTAGGAAGTAGATTGTGGTTTAATGGGATTAAAATAAGTTTTTGGTGAATAGTAACTTTTATGTTCTTAATCAAGATTACAGATAATTAGTGTAATTTAATGTAAAAATAATGTTTTAATAAAGTGAAATGACCTAGAAACATGTCCTACCCTCATTGGATGTGTCATGGACGACCAAGGAAATCCATGGGTCAACTTGGGGACCCCATGGAGCCACTTTGGTTGGAAAATGACATTAATAACTTTTTTTTAAAGTTAAAATAAAAATGTCACAAGCATGAGATGTTTCACTAAAACACTTTTTAAATGGGGTTATAAAAGTCATATGTCTGACTATAAATATTAATTATAAATTTAAAAAGACTTCCTAAATCATTATATGTTTTTATAATTTTTAGACATTAAATAAATTAAATTATTTTTGACATCATGAGGATGCAGCGATTACCTCATTAAAAAAGGATTTAAATAAAATAAAAAGATAATGTAAAATATATGACCTAACCATGCCCAAAACCTATTGTATTGGTGGATTTATAAACCTTATAACCTTATCCTAGAATTATTTCAATGTAGGACCCTTTAAATCCGAAACTCACTTTCAAATAAAGTAACATTTCATTACTTTTTAAGAGTGCCCCTCCTCTCCTCTTATAAAAGGCCCCCACCTCTACCTCCTTACCCACACTTCCAAATACTTTGTCTCGGCCAACCACTTCCCATTTTGTCTCTCCACATCCCTCTCTAACTCATTGAACCCTCACTTTGGGCAGAAGTCTTCCCAAGGAAGCCTTTGAGCTCAAACCAAAGGGAGTTACCCGATTATAAGGTAATGTCTTCACTTGTGTTCTTTTGTTTTATTTTTCTTCTCCAACCCCCTAAACACATTTTATTCATTTCATTTGTAAAAAATACAGTATATTAAATATACTAGGATGTTTTTTTAAGAATAATTAGAGCTAAACTTACACACACCTACATCAAATGGTTAAAGAACATACTGTTTTTGTGGATGGCGAATTTCTGCCTCACGAAACGATGATTGTTCAACACTCATATAACACCTTAAAATGTGGACAAGTTTTAGTATGGGATTATTCATCTCACTTTTATTCCGATGATATTTATGCTACATTTTCCAAAATTTCCTTTTAGTGTTGTATGTACTGACCATTATTTTACTCATTTTGTAATAAACATTCATTTATGAGTATTTACATCAATGTTGTATTTTCCTTCTTTCATGGGGGGTATGTTTCGAAAGATACCCATATCGGTAAGAGAACCTTTCACCCTCCTCTTTTTAAAAGACTTCTTTTGATATGTCTTTTAATTCACATAACATTATGTTGGGATATATTCTTCTATATCCTTAGTGATTTAAATTTTATGTCCATGTGATGAGATACCCTTTTTATCTCTCATCAATTCATTTTCTGAATTTTGTAGTGATGTCGTTAGGCTGTCAAATTTTTTCAAGGGAACTTCTTAACACAATTTTGATTCTTTGGGATAAGCTTGTACTCCTTGAATATTTCGTTCTATGAATATGTGTGAATAACCTATTATTTTTTTACACTTAATATCCACTTATATTTGGTGTATTATTTTTTCACACATAATTATGTAATTGATTTATCCTTAATCCAAGGATACTGTCTTTGTATGGGACATCATCTCAATCTCCTTTCTTTGAGGCATATTTTGTTTTATACACAACCTTATTTTATATGGGGTATAAACCCCTTTGACTTTTACATTTATCCAAAAGGAATCTTTTTTATACAAAGCGTTTTACTAAACGACAAAAGGGAATGTTTTTGTCGTACGTATGTCGCGACAACGATTTCTCCTTCACTATGACCATTATTTGAGTTTCGGCTTCCTCTACAAGCCATAACTTTTAAAAAAAAATACCATGTTTTACTTTTCTTTTCTTTTGGTATTGAAAATGGTTTTCATAATATTTTTATATCAATGTGTTGTATTGATATCTTGTTATTGAAAAGTGGAATTGTTATGTTTCCTTTATGCATGTTTTATGTGATACGATTATGTTAGGGTTCTTGGGCATTATTATGAATACGGGTTGTTTCGTGATAAACTAAGGGAGGGTGAGCCCGATATAGCTCTCTAATGTATTGGATAATGTGAAGGAGTGAAACGTTAAGGTTTCCCCGAAGGGATTTAGGGAATATACTGTGGTGGGTATTCCAAACGTAACCAAGAGGGTTACTCCCTACGTAAGAATGTTATGAATGCCTCAAGTTACCATTTGTGTCTTATGATTTCTATGATTTATTCATGATTTGATGAGGTATGTTAAAGTTCCTATGTTTTATGGGTAAAGTATGATTTCATTCTTATCTATATACAAACTCGTGTTTCCTTTCCATATTTCTATATCCCTTACTGAGCTTTTTATGCTCATCCCAAGTTTTTTTGAAATGTTTTTCACAGGTCAAGGGAATGGTACATGATATGATGATAGTGTTAAGGAAGTGTCAAGAAATAATCCATGTTTTATTTTAAATATGTTTCCGTTGGTGGGAAAAATTAATACTATCTCTTATGTAACCACTTTGTTTAAATGTGGAATGTAATGCAAGTTTTATGATTTAATTCTCTAAAACTCTAAACCTAAAAAGATCCTCAATTTGTAATCTTGTAATAACTAATGATTAAGTAAGGTTTAAGGCTGGGGCCTTATAGTTGGTGTCAAAGGTCGGTGTAGATAACTTTAGAGGTTAGGGTATTCTCTAAGCACAAGTGACATTACAATAATGGTTAGGATTTCAGAAAGAGTCCTAGTTTTAGATAAATTGAATGAGTAAGTATATCTTAGTTTTTACCATCCTCATTAGTACATGATGGTTTTGTTGATATACTTACACTGACAATTTTTTTTAGTGAATGGATGGATCTAACAGGCACCAAAGAGACAACAGGTTTGAAGGAAACTGTGGTGGTTCTCTGATTAAGATACTAGATAAAATGGGGGATTCAATGAGGAAACTCGTGGTTTTTCTAAACCAACTATCACGAAGTCATGATCAACCACCTGAACCTTGGTATGATCTGTAATGCATTATGTACCAGATGACCAATCTATGTGGAATTTCAGGTAATAATTATAAAGGTAACCATTAGAGTTTATATGATCCTTACTTTTGAGGTAATTATGGGTTATTATATGTTATGATGGAAAATGAAAGGCATGAGATAAACATGAGGTTAAAATATCTTATGATCATTTTTGAAGATTTTATCTTGTTTTGGGGAATGTTTTAGGAATTATATAGTTTTGGAAAGAGGACAACACACAGACCGTGTGACAACCCGTCGCGTCGGACAAAGCTACGTGAATCGAACCCACAACCAAAGTGCGGCTGGTATTTATCGCCTACCACTAGACTACGTGAAGTCCCTGGTTAGTTTGACTAATTCGTTTTAGTTAGATGATTTTAGCAATCAAGAATAAGTTTATTTTGGTTTATCTATGGAAATGACTAACCTATCATCGTGGATATGTGATTAGGTTAATTACTTCTCAATATGAGAATTTAAGAGCAACTGATGTTATTTAGAGATAAAATTTAATTTGTACCTTGGAAGACTATGTGACTAAATCCTTCAAATATTTTGGGTTTCAATCTTAGTTTGGTTTACATTGAAGAATTTTATGGAAAAATTGTTTATCGAATGGTCCTTGTTGAACTTTGAGGTTTGTTGGACAAATTTTAGAGATTAAGAATAGATTTTATTTTTATAAAGGGTTATCCTTTTCTGATTATCTAATATTGTACTAACCTTTTTGGTTTTGGTTTTGGTTAAAATCTCAATACATGGGATGCATATAGTTCTCTTTTGTGGATTAGGTGATTCTCTAGAAGTGGATTATAGTGAACAAGTCTTCCTAAATAATCGTCTTTTGGAGAAAATATGAGTTTGTGTAAGAAATTTAATAAAAGTTGAATGTCAACATGATAAGTAATTATGTTTCCATATAAATAAATTCCTCAATAAAAAAACAAAAAAAATTTCTATTAACTTCTCCTACTGGGGAATCGAATACCGTTTATCCCATCACAAATTTCTGATTTTCTTGTTGTTAACTTTCTCTTAAACATGTTTTCTATCACTCTCCATCAGAACATGACCCTATGTTTTCTCCTCCATGTCCCTGTTTTATTAAATGGAATCCTACTATGGGTTAACTCAGGTGACCTCTGTACTTCTCATTCATTATTTTAAAGTGATTGTTTTACCGACTCATGTTCCGATGTGGGACTTTTAAGGATGTTTCCAAGCCCAATTTTAAAATTGTGAGGACGCAATTCCCAAAAGGGGGGAAGGATGTAACACCCCAGGTAAATAAAGAATACGACATATTTATATTTATCCATATTTGTGAATAAATATTAAAATTAATTTAAAGGGGATGATATGCTCTATGGCATACCCAATACGCAACAATGAGTTTCTTGGGAATCTTACGTTGCACTCTAATAATAAAAAAATATTGTTTTAAATGGTAGTTAACGCCTAGTCGTTGTAATGGAGGGAATGAACAGAACTAACTAAAAAATGATTATATATGTTTGTAAAATATTTTTACTCTTAACAATAAATGTAAGAGGATTAAAAAATGCGAATGAATCCAATTTTTAAGCATAAACATTCTAATATTCTTTAAAAGGTCGATTAACCGACTTTCGATGGAGAACCTCTTTTAAATCCACATTTTAACAATTTTATGTGTTATATTTGACAAAATAAAATTCTTCTTTAGAAACGGGACATCAAAATTTACTTTGTGTAAATTTTTGGTATTTTTCCGATATAGTTCATTTTTTTAATGAATAGTGAAAAATGTTGTATTTTAATTCAAAACCACTTTTTAATATAATTTATTTATATTATTAGATTATATTTTGAATTGGTTTTAAACTTCAATTAGAATATATTTTTACCATTTAATTCAATTGTGTTCATTGGAATTAATTTCACTTTGAAATCGGACATAAACTAGTGTCAATCTTTTGATACTTATTGTTTCATAAAAACACGCTATTTTCTCTGACAGCGGGAATTAATTATTAAATTAATTAATGCAACTTATATGTATTTAATTTTTTAAAATATACTTCATTTTTTAATTTGGAATATCAAATATAGCTTAGTGTGAATTTTTGGTATTTTTCTGAAAAACTTCAATTTTTGAAGAATAGTGAAACCACTAAGTGGTAGTGAAAGAAAATGATTTTTCGTTTAAATGAAACGTTTCCACCTCTGTGTTTTGAATTTATAAAATCATAGATACATGGTTTTCATTAGGAAGTAAAATTTGGTTCAATGTGATTAAAATAATTTTTTGGTGAATAGTAACTTTTATGTTCTTAATCGCGATTAGAGGTAATTTGTGTAATTTAAGGTAAAAATAATGTTTTAATAATGTGAAATGTCCTAGACACATGTCCTACCCTAATTGGATGTGTCATGGCCGACAAATAAAATCCATGGGTCAAATTGGGGACCCCATGGAGCCACTTTGGTTGGAAAATGACATAAATAACTTTTTAGTTAAAGTTAAAATAAAAATGTCACAAGCATGAGATGTTTCACTAAAACACTTTTTAAATGTGGTTATACCAGTCATATTTTTGAATATAAATATTCATTAGAAATATAAAATGATTTTGTACATCATGATAGTTTTTTTATAATTTTTAGACATTAAATAACTTAAATTATTTGTGACATCATGATGATGCATCGATTACCTCATTAATAAAGGATTTAAATAAAATGAAAAGATAATGTAAAATCTATGACCAAAAAATGTCAAAAACCTATTGGTTTGGTGGATTTAGAAACCTAATCACCTTATCCTTGATTTATATCAATTTGGGACCTTTTAAATCCGAAACACATTATCAAATAAAGTTACATTTCTTTACTTTCCAAGAGTGCCCCTCCTCTCCTCTAATACAAGGCCCCCACCTCTACCTCCTTACCCACACATCCAAAGCCTTTGTCTCAGACAAACCCTGCCCATTTTGTCTCTCCACATCCCTTTATAACTCTTAGAAACCTCACTTTGGGCTTAAGTCTTTCCAAGGAAGCCTTTGAGCTCAAACCAAATGGAGTTACCCGATTTTAAGGTAATGTCTTCACTTGTGTTCTTTTTTTTTCTTTTGATTATCCATCCCCCTAAACTCTTTTTATTCATTTCTTTTATAACAACTACAGAATCATAAATATAGTATGATGTTTTTATAAGAATAATTCTAGCTACACTTACACACACCTACAACAAATGGTTAAAGAACATACTGTTTCTGTGGATGGTGAATTCCTGCCTCACGATACGATGATTGTTCAACACTAATATAACACCTTAAAAGGTGGACATTAATATGTCACTATATTTATATATGATATATAATATGTTTATGTTTTACTTAAGATTCTGTATTTTTCTTTTGTGGTATACCTTTCTGGTTTTCATTGTGGGTAAACATGATAATTTCATTTTGGGAAGTGCGGACTACCGCCCCCTCAAAGTGATTTGATTCGTTAATGCCATATGTGGGATGTATAAAGGATGTATTTAAAGTTATTATATATGATTTATGTTACTTATAAATGATGAATATAATTCTTGAATTAAAATATACATACCTCTCATTTAGTTTTAATTCCATTAATATGACATGGAAATAAAAGTAGCGTTCATGCTTACATACGGCTTACAGTCTCCATGAACGATGCATTTCATTTATTACCTCTAAATTATTATGTAATATTAAAAATACATGTATATTCTGGATATATATGATATATATGATATCCAAATCATGAATATAATTCTGGATATAATGAACCTTTGACCACACGAACAACATGTAATTGTAGAAGTCCACTTTCGACTTAAGAACAAAATATCGACAAAACAAACATTTTTAACTTAAATGATTACATAATGTTTATAACATGGAAAATAAGTGATATAAAAGGAATAATGAACTTGAAAAAGGGTCTTAATCAAGTAGAAATTAACTCAATTTTATTATTCAGGACGTTAAATAACGATCGAGTCATGTCGGACCCGAGGTAAGGGATTCTACTCCTCTCTTTATTTTTAAGGACACTCTTTTATGTCATTCCTTTTAAGCTCATCTTTCTTATGTTTGGGATGTTATTTTATATTAACTGTACTTTTTTTGATCATATGATGAGAGACCCTATTTTCTCTCATCAAACCATTTTGGAAGTTTTGAGTGGCGCCGTTAGCCTTCCGAATTTTCGTAAAAGATATAACCTCTCTCTTTCTTTTTAAGTACTCTCCTTTATGTCACTTCTTTTAAGCTCCTCTTTGTTATGATGGGGGATGTTCTTTTATATTCCTCCTGATTTAAATTTTATTTTAATATGATGAGATACCCTATTTGATCTCATAAATCCATTTTTGGAAGTTTTAAGTGGTGTCGTTAGGCTGCCGAGTTTTCGTAAGGGATTTTTCATCTCACTTTTATTCTCGTGAGATACATGTTACATTTGCCACAATTTCCATTGAGTGGTGTATTTACTGACCATTATTTTACTCATTGTGTAATATAATTTCATTTATGAGTATTTACATCAATGTTGTATTGTCCTTCTTTCATGGGGTGTATGTTTCGAAAGATACCCATGTCGGTAAGGGAACCTCTCACCCTCCTCTTTTTAAAAGACTTCTTTTTTTAGGTCTTTTAATTCACATAACATTATGTTGGGATATGTTCTTATATATCCATAGTGATTTAAATTTTATGTCCAAGTGAAGAGATACCATTTTTATCTCCCATTAACTCATTTTCTGAATTTTGTAGTAACGCTGTTAGGCTGTCAAATTTTTGCAAGGGAACTTCTTAACCCAATTTTGATTCTTTGGGATAAGCTTGTACTCCTTGAATATATCATTATATGAATATGTGTGAATAACTTATGATTGTTTTACACTTAATATCCACTTATATTTGGTGTATTAGTTTGTCACACATAATTATGTAATTTATTTATCCTTAATCCAAGGATATCGTCTTTGTATGGGACTTCATCTCAATCTTCTTTCATTGAGGCATATTTTGTTTTACACACAACCGTCTTTTATACGATGTATTAACCCATTTGACTTTTACGTTTATCCGAAAGGAATCTTTTTTATACAAATCATTTTACTAAATGACAAAAGGGAATGTTTTTGTCATACGTATGCGGTGACAATGACTTCTCCACCGCCGTGACCATTATTTGAGTTTCGGCTTCCTCTACAAGCCATACATTTTTTTTAAATCAAAATAAATACCATGTTTTACTTTTATTTTATTTTGGTAGTGAAAATGGTTTTCATAATGTTTTTATATCAATGTGTTGTATTGATATCTTGTGATTGATAAGTGGAAATGTTATGTTTCTTTTATGCATGTTTTATGTGATACGATTATGGTATGGTTCATGGGCATTATTATGAAGACGGGTGGTTCCGTGATAAACTATGGGAGGGTGATTCTGATATAGCTCTCCAATGCATTGGGTAACATGAAGGAGTGAAACATTATGGTTTCTCTGAAGAGATTTAAGGAATATACTGTGGTGGGTATTCCAAACGTAACCCAGAGGGTTACTCCCTATGTAAGAATGTTATGAATGCCTCAAGTTACCATTTATATCATATGATTTCTATGATTTATTCATGATTTGACGAGGTATGTGAAAGTGCATATGTTTTATGGGTAAACTATGATTTCATTCTTATGTATATATGAACTCATGTTTCCTTTCCATATTTTTATATCCCTTACTGAGCTTTTTATGCTCATCCCAAGTTTTTTTGAAATGTTTTTCACAGTTCAAGGGAATGGTACATGATATGATGATAGTGTCAAGGAAGTGTCAATAAAGAATCCATGTTTTATTTTAAATATGTTTTCGTTGATGGGAAAAATTAATACTATCTTTTATGTAACCACTTTGTTTAAATGTGGAATGTAATGCAAGTTTTATGATATAATTCTCTAAAACTCTAAACCTGAAAAGTTCCTCAATGTGTAATCTTGTAATAACTCAATATTATGTAAGGTTTAAGGCTGGGGCCTCATAGTTAGGGTAATAATAATATCATTTTTACCCTTAATTACTATATTTATATTTAACCGTGGTAAATAAAAGTAAAAAGTTAATATATCATCAAAAAAAATTTTTCTCTTATTGATCAACATTTTACTTACTGATATCAACCGTGTCTCCCAGATTTTTGAAATTCCACTCACAGAAGCGGTAAAATTAATATTTTTGTGAATTCGCCAATTCTCCTAGGAGGTGGGTAAAAGAAGGTGAAAAGTTATTTAAAAATTTTTATATATCTAAAATTATAATAAATTTACTCCAATAAATTAAATAAAAATTATATAGTTATTATATATCCATTTTGACATAAAATAAATTCAAATAAAATATATAATTATTTAAATAAAAATTAGGTTGTAAACGATGACTTGGTGATTTTTCATTATTCATCAAAAATGGAACGTTTTCTGAAAAATACCAAAAATTTAACCTAGCCTAATATAGATATTACTAATTGAAAAATGAATTCTATTTTACCAAATTAAAACCATATATGTTGCATTTGTTAATTTAAAATTAATTCTCGTTGTCAAAACAAATAGCGCGTTTTTAAGAAACAATAACTATCAAAAGATTGACACTTGTTTATATATAATTTCAATGTGAAATTAATTCCAATGAACTACATTGGATTAAAGGGTAAAAATATAATCTAATTATACTTCCAAAAAATTAACATGTATAATTCAACACTGTAAATTATTTTGATTAAAAAAAATTCAGTTAAAATATATTATTTTTAACTATTCACCCAAATATGAATGTTATCAGAAAAACACCAAAAATTTACTAAAACTAAATTCTTATGTCCAGATTCTAAAGAAAAAGTTTAATTTTTCAAAATTAATATATAAAAGCTTCAAATATTGGGTTTGAAAGGTGTTCACCATTAAAAGGAGGTGAAATTGCATTTTATTAAAAAATAATTATTTTATTTGAAAAAATTTTAATTTGTTCAATCATTATGTCTAAGAAACTCATAATATGGATTATAAAATTATAAGTATTATATAATGTTCAAAACTCATTTAATACTATTCACAACCACTTTCGAATGGCTAGTTTGGTAAGTTATGATGCGCTTGAACTCAGTTTTGCATGTAGTGCAAGTTATTGAACTGATTTGAAGAAATAAAATACTTTGTAATATTGGAGTGTTAAATTATTCCCTCCTTCAATAAATTGCGTCCTCGCAATTTAAAATTTTCTTCAAAAATAAAAGGTTGAAAATAGAAAATACCTTAGTGGGAAAACCCACATCGAAAATTGGGTTAACAAAATTTAGTCTTAATAAGAGGAAAAGGGGAATGAAAAAGTCCCCACCAAATTATGATCTTGATTAGGAGAAAATTGGTGGCAATTAGAGTCACATAATTGGAGGAAAAACGTAAATATTTATAAAGAGTGATTGAGGCCATCAATCACAAACAATTGTAGAATTGTGGGCCTCAAAGACACCAATCTATGATGATTTAAAATACCATCGATTCAACAAAACATAAGGTATTAGGATAACACATTTTGGGTTTTCAGATGCCTTCCATAAAGATTATTAATTAATTTATCCCCAAAATAAGAGGGATATATATATATATATATGTATGTATATATATATACTTGACAAGTAGAGTTTCATCCTTCAACTAATTCCTACCACAAACTCATCTTTCACTCTAAAATATTTCAAAAATTATATATTCTATTTGTCCTAATATTATAGGGTTCCAAAAATAATGAATTTATAAGTCACATATCATACCCTTAATTAAAACAACATTATTAAATCCAGTAAATCACATGGGTCAGTGATAGGTGATACAATCTTTCCTTCCTTCGGTTGCGGGTTCAAGCCTCGTGGACTTTCCAGACGTGACAGGTTGCTACCCAAACTATGGGTTGTCGTTTTTATGGAAATACAAAATTAATCTTAAAAATAGTATCGAATTTCGAAATTAATCCATTTTAACCTTTAGAATTATCCAATATACTTATATCCAAACTCTCAATCCAAATATTATAATGAAGTTAAACATAATGAGGATCCATTTTTCTAGGTAATAACATGTGAACGCCTTCATCGTGTATGTATTGACAACACTGCAACATCCTGAATTACCAAAATCAACAATCTCTTATTACAAAATCACTACCACATTATCAATACCATGTTTAGGATTACCTTTACTTCAACCATTTATTTTCCAAAAAGTGTCGCTTACTATTAAGTCACTTTTATTAGAACCATATAATCTCAAATCCTCAATAAAATAGTATTGTAGTACAATCCTTATTTATCTCCATAATTCATCTAACCAGTATAATGTTGATACAACACTCAAATGAAATAATTCTATTTTAACAACATAAGAACAGTAGTCATTCTTCTTTATATGTGGTAGTATCATAACTTGATTATTATCCAAGAACATCATTTGTTGTATACTCTTATGAATGGGAAATTTATTCATGGAGTGTCTAAATGCTTTGCAGATGAAGTGTTTAACATTTGAAAGCTTTTTCATACCCCTGAAATCACGTACTTGGTGACCTTTTTCTCCACACTTATAACAAACTCCCATTATTTTCAAGCATTTACCAAGGTGATTCATTCCAAAATTATCACATATTGGAAAATCCTTCGTTCCCTTGTTCCTTTTATCCACCTTTCATTCTACCATCCTTTTCTTCTCTGGATTCCCTTCAAATCCATAGAGTTCAAGTAATTATTTACTGCTCTTATTAACACATGATACTATTTATTCATATGTTGATTAAATGTGGGAGACTATTTCTTTTATAAATGTTTTCTTAATATCATGAATGATATGACCCTTCTTACTCATTGAATCATACGTATTGCTGGATTTCTCATTCCTTCTACTAGGCGCCATTTCAAAACAATGGAATATAGTAGGTCAGTTTATGAATCACAATTCATAATTCCAAACATGTAAAATACCTAATGTAAATTTAATAGTTTATGGATATAATACATTATCACAAAAATTATTTCTTTGAGGAGGTATATACTCATAAATCCTTTATAGTGGTTTGTAAAGATGATGAGAATTATCCTATGCATATCCCCCATGAGTATCATAACCAAGAATGCAGCAAGGCCCATTGTCGTGAACCAGTTTCCGTTCGAGTATAGTTCAAAGTCGTGTTTTTAGGGTTTACCCCTAGGAACATCTATGCCAGATCTGCCTCTACCTTCTCGTATCAAAACATGGATGTATTTTCCTGTAAAACTCACAAAATCTCAACATAACCAAAATTCCAGGAAGTCCTTCAATACTAATCCTCAAAGTATATCTTAGTATTATTTTCTCTAATATGAGTTTATCTAAATATAACATCCATGGTTATTGCTAAAATTATCTATTACCAAATATAACTCCCTGACCCCAGTTACCTAGAGTCTTTTCATTATTCTAATACATTGGAATAATTACAAGGAATCAATTCCTGAAGGACCGATCAGTTCAGCAGTCTTGGAAAATAGATTACAAACATGAACTTTACATTACACATTATAAAATAAAAAACAAAACAAATGAGCCTTTGAGAATGCCATTATTCCCCAAGCATAACCTTTTTTATGAATCATAATACACTTCTGGGAATCTTGGGAAAATAAAACATAATAAAGGGGTGAGCTCAAATGCTCAGTAACGGTAAACAATTTTTCAGAAGCTATAAACATTTAAGGAAGGATGTGTGATAAAAACAACAGCCTTTTTAAACATAAACATGATCATAATATGGAAAAAATAAATCAAAAATTACCATATAAACAAGCACAAGGATATTATACTAGATGAATAATCACATTTAATAATTAATTTCATAATGAGGGAATGCCTAACGCCTGACATCATTACCACATAATCAAGGCCTCATGCCAAGACTCGAAATAAGTTTTTTATCAAGGACTTCTTCCAAGATAGTAGTTTGTCTTGTGAGACCTACCAATGCATAAAGCAGCTATAGCTGGCTCCACCCATCACTTACTAAGTCCACTGCATCCCTCATTTGAATAGTTGAAACATAACATAAAAATTCGTATTGAAAACTACATAGAAAAAGTCAATACATTAACCATAAAAAATGAATGGTATAAAAATATAACATCCACAGTCAAACATACCATAACTCATTAAATAAAATATGGAAGATTATTTTATAATAAATCATCCAAAATCAAAAATAATATCCAGTAAAGGATGCTGATATAGTTAAAAATGAAGAGTAAAATTTTTTGAGAGAAATATCCATTTTGTAAAATCATTTAAAAGTCACACATTTATACATGAAGTAATTTAAAATATATTTTTGAATCAAAGATTCCCATACCACTTTGAATCTTTCAAAAATAATTATCATTTTAAAATATTCATGTCTTTAATAATAAATCCTTAAAATCATTTTGAAAACATGGAAATTGATTAAAAAGATTTAGAAAGATAAATCTTTAAAATTTTTAAAATATTGATCATGATAAAGGTTACCTTTCACAAATCCATATAATATTCATTTGGAAATAATTTTTATGAAAAATTGGCATGGATGGTAAAAGTTTCCCAGTATATACTTACACATAAACAATCTCGGATAATAACGAGATCGGGGAATTAACCCTTACCTCGACCATTCCTTTAGTCGAGGGTAAGTTTAACCTCCAGTATGAATATTGTAGTATGTTATTAAATTATAACATAACCATATTAATATTTATTATATCATACATGATTCATTTATGACTTTATACTACTCATTTAATAATAATTTCCATGTTAAATTAACATTTTGGGTAATAATCGTTTTCTTTATCGTACGTGTTTTAACTTGTTACTCCTGATTGTATAACTTAGATTATGATTTTAAATACATCTAGAATATAATACATGATTTTTATATCATGTATATTTTGAATATAAAGATGTATAATAGACATATATATGAAATTAAAAACACCATTTATGGTGATGGTAGTCCGTATGTACGCATAAATGTAATTTCTGTTTTCATATCGTATTGAATGGAACTATGTGAATAAGATTTATGTAAGTACATACATAGATATATATATATATATGTGTGTGTGTCTGTTTGTGTGTGTGTGTGTTTATATATCTCTAGTAGAATTATTATGTCATATATTACATACCTATTAGTAATATATATTTTTGTAATCGTCGATGAATGGTGAATGTGGAAATGAATCATATCGCGTCATGGAGACAGTAATCTGTATGTACGCATGAGCGACAATATCATTTCCTTAAAAGAGTAGAATTGGATGGTATATTAATTTTACCGATACATTAACATGTTATTTTCTTTATTTATATACATATTACTCATCATTATATCCATCCAAATAACATAGTGTTGAATAACAAATTACACCACGATGTGGAGACGGTAAGCCGTACGCATGCACACATGGTGACATTATTATTCATAATATTTATAGAATAATGCATATAGTTGTTCCATATTTATAATAACATAACAGTATATATAAGATACTAGGGTTATTTTTTTAGATTGGAAACAATAAAGAAAGAGTATATGGAAGAATAAGAGAACTTCAAAGAGGGTGGTGAAATAATTACCTCTTCTACGGGTTCTTCCATGTCATTTGATCAAAAGGGATATTAGGTTGGATTTATAACCAAATAAATTCCTCTAGGACGAATTTTGGATAATTTGAAGCATATTTGGGTAGGTTTTGGCCGAACCAAATGGCTTTGGAGGTGTGAATTTGAGATAAGGTGAAGTGAACTTTTATAAGAGGGGTGAGGGGTGCCTTTGGAAAAACGTGCAATATTATATTATAATTAATTCATATTCAGTTTATAATGGCTCTGAAGTGACTTATTTAGATTCTATGGTGGGTATGGGTCTAAATAATCTCATCCAATAGGTTTTAGACAAGTTTAGGTTACCATTTTAACATTATCATTTAGATTTAACTCTAATTTAAATAATTTATCTTTTTCCATGTCTTCTTTTCATCTTAAAATATATTGTTATTAAACATATTATATACTACCAATAAAACCCCCATTGGTTCATTAATGAAATATATATTATTATATAAGTATTTCTTCTGAACATTATATTTTTAGGACCATTATATTAATTAATAATAAAATATTAGTTTTAAAAACTATTTTATGTCAAATTTGACACTATTTGTTAATTTTTTTTGTTAAAATAATAACAGCGTGATTACATAAAAAAAATACATCGAATAAATATTAACATGTAATATTCCCCTATAAAATTCTTGGATGTCATAAAAAATTTTAAATTATATTTATTGTCATATTTATAATACTATTTTTTTTATTCTTTCGTTAATAAGGTAATTACTGCATCACAAAGTGTCATTAATAAATTTAATAATTTAATATATAAAAATTATAAATAAATTACCATTATGTATGAAATATTTTTATCTTTCTAATGAATATTTATAGTCGAATTTATCTAATGTATAACCCTATATTAAATTTTTTTTAGTTATTAAACATTGATTTCAACTCTTTTAACTATTCTTTAAATAAAATAATAATAAATATCTTAATCTAATCCAAGTTGACCTAAAGGGTCATATTTTATTCATAAGGATGTTTTTGGTCTAATTACACTTATCCAATAGAATTAGAAAATGTTTTAGGTTAATAATAAAATCATTTTTACCGTTAATTACCCTATTTAATTTTAATAGTGTTTAATAAAAGTAAAAAGTTACTATTCACCAAATATTATTTTTATATTATTAAACCAAATTTTACTTACTGATATCAACTATGTCTCTCTTATTTTTTTAATTACCCTCACAGAAGCGGTAAAATTAAGTTTTAGGTGAATCCATAACTTATCCTAGGAGGTGGGTAAAAGACGGTGAAAAGTTCTATAAAAACTTTTATATATCTAAAATTATTATAAATTGACTCCATTTAATTAAATTGAAGATATATAGATATTATGTATCTATTTTGAACTAAAATAAATGTAAATAAAATAAATATTCATTTAAATAAAAATTCAGTTTTAGATAATAGCTCATTGTATTTTCACTATTCATCAAAAATCGAACGTCTTCAGAAAAATACAAAAAATTCACCCTAGGATAATATCGATATTCCTAATCAAAAAATGAAGCCTATATTAAAAAATTGAAAATATATAATATGAATTTATTAATTTAATGTTAATTCTTGTTGTCAAAACAAATAGTGTGTTTTTAAGAAACAATAACTATCAAAAGATTGACACTTGTTTAAGTATAATTTCAATGTGAATTTAATTCCAATGACCAACATTGGATTAAAGTGTAAAAATATAATCTAATTAAACTTCTAAAACATTAAAATGTATAATTCAACAATATAAATTATATTGATTAAAAATTTTTTTCAGTTAAAATATAGTATTTTTCACAACCCATCCAAATATCGAAGTAATCAGAAAACACCAAATATTTATTGATAATAAATTATTATGTCCTGATTCTAAAGAAGAAGTATATCTTGTCAAAATGAATATATAAAAGTTTCAAATATTGGATTTAAAAAGGGTTCTCCATTAAATGGCAGTAAAATTTCATATTTTGAAAAATAATTCTTTTGTCTGAAAAAAATTAATTTGTTATTACATTATGGCTAAGAAACTAATTATATGGATTATAAAATTATAATAATTATATAATGTTTAACATTTAGTTAATAATATTCATAATTTCTTTTGAACGTCTAGATTGGTAAGTCGTGATGCGCTTGAACTCAGTGTTGCATGTAGTGCAAGTTATTTCATTACTTTGAAAAAATAACGTACTATGAAATCTTGGGGTGTTACAGTTTAGATTGTTATTATTGAATTTTTTTCCATGATTTATCATTACTGGCTTCACCAATGAAATATTTTACAAGGAATAATGATCCATTACAAATGAATTATCAATTTCATAGTAATTTTAAAGATCCTTATATTCTCCTAACATCAACTATAGACTTGAATTTTTTGTAATCAAGATAAGGGTATGTGGTGAATTGGGATGCACGAGGCCCTAGGATGGGATGTGTTCTCTTGTAGGGATATCATGTTGTTTATTATGGATTATAATAGTTATGGTTTCATTAGAAAAAATACCCAACACACAATTTAAATTTATCTGTTGTCTTCCTTTCTTTGAGGGATGCATGCCAGTACCACATTAGTGAGATATTTACAATGTTTACGGATCCTAAAATCATGAAACATTTTTTCTCATAATGGAATTTGAACATGAGATATTGAAGATGGATGTGGGATATCTAAATATTCATCTTAGACTTGATTTATACACATGTTAAGGGAAAATATGTTGTAGAAGAATTAAGTAGAAATTCTCATGCTCAGTTAGAAAAATAATCTTCATACCAGTTGCAGTTGATGTCGGTCATATCTAACATTCACATGGAATGTGAATACTGATATGATGTTACTATTTTCATTCTAGTCTCATTTTCTTCTTATTTTTAGAGTTTGGTTATAGATCTATTGACATATGATTCATATTGTGTTGCGATGATGTAAAAACTCAATGGTGGTGAGACTATTGTGGTGTAGAAATTGGATTCGAGTTTAGTTTTGACCTTTTGAGATTGGATGGTCATGCCTATAGAATTTAAATAGTAACATCTCTATGCTTACCACTATTCTCTATGGTCTGTTCATCTAGGAATATAGAATATGTATAAATCCTTGAAATTACATTTTTGAAAAGGAATGAGGCTGAGTTTGTTTCAAGATGCTTGGTAGAGAATCAGCGTCCAGTGGTTATGTTGCAGTCATTATCTATTACAATTTGTAAATTGGAAATGATAGCCATGGATTCCATAATAGGTATCCCATGAATGTTTTGGAAACATAATTCTATTTTGTTGATAGTAGATTAGCTTATAAATTCATCCCATTTCACAACGTTTTGTGAATCTCAATTGGTGGAGGACTTTTCAAAAATATATATTTGAGATGTTTTAGAGAGTCATGGATTACCAATTTTGATTTTCATAGAAAGATATATGAGGATTAAAAATATTTTATATAAATCCATATATTAATACCATCGGACTGAGTTTACTATTTATATATTCTGTCATCCTCAGATAGATAGACAATCCAAATAGATGATATAAATTTTGGATGACATTATGTAGGGTTTTATAATATATTTTGGTGTCTTTTGGGAAGATCTCCTCCCCTTGGTGGAGTTATCATATAACAATAGTTACAAGAAAAAATAAAAATGGATCCTTTTGAATCATTTTATGGGTGTCATTATTTTTCACCACATTATTTGATGGAAAAAGGTTTTTCATCATTGGGTGGGTCGATAATTGTTTATGAAAAAATGTAGAATATTCATTTAATCAAAAAATGGAAGGTGATGGCTCTGAGTTATCAGAAATTATCTAAGTATCATCATTGATGGTATTTTTCATTTTAGGTGATCTATCATGTGTTTTTTTACATTTCACTAAAGATTTTACATTGTTTTTTAGTAAGGAGGCATAGTAGTTAGTTTTTTCACCATAGTTCAGTGTGGTCTATAATATGTTTCATGTATCTAGGATGAAAAACTATTATCCTAATCATGGACCTTTGATTTTATGGGATCAAATTGACCTAGATCAGGATACTTCAATGGAGTATGTTCCAGTGAAGATTGTGGAAGATATGGCAAAGTCTTTTTTGGAAAAATCATCAGTCTATTGTGGATGTTGTGGAAACATTGTCAAATTCAAAAAGAGATAATAGGATAGGAGTATGAAATTAAATATAAAGGTCCAAAACACTTTCAGGGAAATGTTGGATTTCTACTTTCTTGGGAAGGAAAGGCTAGTGGTGGGAATAATGTATCTAAACAGTTTCAACTAAATAACTATTTCATTATTCTTTGTATGTAGGTAAATAGTCTAGGTAATGTTTGGGAGGGTTTGGAAAATTTTTGGAATGATTTTGGTAATTTTATAAACGTTCATTATTTGAGTACGGTTAGTTGAAATAGTGAAAATCCTATAAGAAACTATTCAAAATGAGATAGGGGCTAAGTGGAGGGAACACTGATAGGCGCATAGTTTGGAAAAACTCTATGGACACCCAAGAAAACCCATTCAATGTTGTATACTGGACTTTATCATGGATGTCACATGGTTTTCAAAAATGTGTGGTCCAACCATGTGACGTAATCTTTGAGGACGATCTTGACACATGGTTAGAATATGATTTTTCTAACAGTGTGACTAACTGTGCAGGGTTTATAGACCTGAACCTAAAAAAGTGGATCTATTTTTGGATTATGTTTTAACACCCTTTTTCCCTCCATTTTGGTCCTAACTCAAAATATATTCCTCCCTAAGGAATTGGAACCTTTCCCCATTAAATCATAAGTGATCTGAATGAAATTCTTAGTGTGTTGAAGCACGATTCCCTTGGTTAGTCCTCATTTGTGGTAGTTTTTCTTAATTTTTGTAAGATCTACCTTTTTCCTTTTCTTGGTTTATTACATACAGTCTACTGATGATATATCTAAGGTTTTCGATGCCAATCATGGTTATTTTTGTCCTTATTGATGTTGGGGAAGAGATAAAAGGTGATATTTTAAATATTCAACCCAGTTTTTTGGGTGGCTTCATGCCGTTCTTTTTTTCATCATAATTACTAAGGTATGTGGTCTCAGTCATGACTCCTCTTATTATAACATTGAGTCTTAGATCAAAAGTGTTTAAATTTATTAAATTTGGTTATGAAATTGGTATATAATGAATTGTAGAAATAAACTTTTGTGATGGTTTATGTATTTTGTGTATTTTAGAATTTTTTGAAATTGGTTTTGAAAAGTGATTTGTTTTCATGATTTTAAAATATTGATTTCAAAAAATAGATTTTTGTAGATTTATGAAAATGGTATGTTTAAATGGAATTCAATAAAAGATATTATTTATTGAAAAGTATTGGAATGGTTGATTTGAAATGGTTTTGGCATGCATGGGTTGTATGAATTCATTCATTCTTCATGACCCTAAATAAAGGGAGTTTACAATTTGGGTACAAAGGAATGTGGCCCTAGATAAGGGGTTTGTGTTATTGGGACACTAAGAGATTAGAAATTATTGTAGAATTAGTGGATAAAAGAGAAACAAATTAGGAATATAAAACTATAAATGAAGCATTCATGTATAGTTGTGTGTGGGAATAATGTAATTTGTATACAGAAAAGGAATGTGAAATGGTTTAAAAAATTCTTGGATGCTTTAATTTGTAAAAATTTTTAGTATGGAAAACTATATTGGTGTTAAACTTTTTTAATTGTATTTAAACAGTTTTAAATTATGTTATATAAATAGTTATATATAAATTTTCTAACATGTTTTATCCTTTTGGTGTGAGTAGGGAATTGATTTGGGGAAATCCTATTGAGTTTCATTACTACCCATAGAATTGAAACATTGGTTCTTTTGTAGGTATTTTTCATCAGAACATAGTAAAAGGTAATGTATCACACCTATTTTGTGGCTCTTGGTAATACATGTGTTGTATTTTGGAGTCAGAGAATCTAACATGTTTGGAGCTGTGGAGTCATGTCTTTGGAGTCCTTTATTTTTGTTAGTCTATTTAACTTTGTAGTTGTTGTTTAGTTATCATTCATTTTAGAACTCTATTGTAGTTTGATATTTATGTCAATTGTATTACCATGAGTTGTTTTACATTATTATCATGAATCATGTAGTGGTATTTTTTATGGAATTTTTTGTTAGTTTTTAATTTCACCATGATAAAATCATCCCCCGCTTGTCTTTATTCCCTATGAATTTATATGCAAACATTCACTCCTCGGGGATCCAAATAAAATCCAAGTAGGAATTTGGACCCAAATCAACCCAAAGAGAAGGGGTGTGATGTTATATAGGGTCTCTAGTGTAGTTTATGAAAAGGTTGTTTCAAAAGTGTAGGTAGTGTATCATTAATTGATGTTAGTGTGAATTTGGGTTTTTCTAGTACACAATAGATGGGATTTATTTGACATAAAAGGTAGTTTTTTGACTGAGTTCCTAGACAACTTTCATTGTATTAAGCCTTAATTACCCATGGGTGTTTTTATGAAGTGTCTTTATGAGTGGTTTGATTTGTTTTCTAGACATTTAACTTCTTTGGATATAAGTATTTCAAAACCCCAATCATTAATTCTACAGGATGGAATTGAAATTCCCAGGACACTAATTTGAGTTAATGATATGTGTAGCCTTCATATTAATTTTAGTTTTGTCAATTGATGTAGAAAAACATCATGGATTTAAGGATACATTTGGATAGTCAACTAAAGGAATATATTGGTTAACCCCAACTAGAATATCCTCAAGCTGATAATAATTTTGTAGAGATAGTGGTGTATGATGTCGAATCATTTTTATAGGTGACTGAACTGATTCTCATTTAGAATTCTTTAATAGAATAGTAAATGAATGAATTTAAATATTATTCTCAAGAGTTTCTTATTTATCAAAACATGTTTTTCAATATTCGGATTATCTTCAAGTTGTTGAGGATTGTGAGAAAAATATTGAGATTTTTATTATGTTCATGGAAACGTAAAAGTTGATAATGGTTAATTGTGCAACCTATATGCTTGAGGAAACTAATATGAATTTATAGGATTTGATTGTTCAAAAAATAAATAACAACAGTTTGTTGTTCAAGGACACTGAAGGAATTTCCATAGTTCAGTTATCTCCAAATTTTATGGTCTTGGAAAAACCAGATATTTTCTCAACAATCAGTATTATGATAGTACCATGACCCATTATGTAAACAATTTTGCTGATCTAGTACAGTTTTTTCATGTGGATGTATCCAATGATAATATGGAGGCTCAATGGTTCAAGATGTGTCCCTTTCAGAATATCAAATCATATGTTTAGTTTCAATATCTCAATTATTATTCTAATGTGAATGGATATAGCACTAATGGATGAGTTTTACCTATTTGAAAGGTCATGTTTAATAAGATTTTCATTTTCTACTAGTTGTAGTTATATGAATTCAATTAAATAAAACAGAAAGAATCGTGATTCTCATTATGGTTTTAGATATAAGGAAGCAACCATACCAATTTTAATTCTTATAATAAGAATATCTATATCCATGCAATGAAAAAAATAGGGAATTTAAAATGGGTTTTCACTGAGGAACCAATAATTTTTAGTTCGCAAGATCTCTAATTCCACCAAAATATGTTTTTATCTATACATACTAGTTTATTAAAAAATGTGTATCTCAGTTATTTATATCCAACCATGTTTTGAATTTTTTGAATCTTCCTACATAACATTGTAATTGTATTATAGATATTAATATAGTCTTGAGAACAAAGAAAGTGTAAGGGCTTTAATGTGATAAATTTATATTATCTCTACTATAAATTAATCCTTAGTGTAATTTTATGGGTCAAAAAATGAAACCTCGTGAAATTATTATAGATATGGATTGGTTTATTTCATATAAGGCATGGATTGACAACAATATTCAATGGGTTTCCTTTACTGTTCACAATGAGGTGTGTTATATCTCTCTGGGAAAATGGTACACAATGGAGTGTAGTATTAGACCCCTAGTTAAGGAGTTGGTCATGATAATATTAGTGTTTCGTTCTCCATGGAATGAAAATTAATGAGTGGTGGTATCCAATAATTGTTGTTGAGTTTCACTATATTCTTTTTTCTGATTTCATTAGGGTTCCACAAATAATAGAAGGGTAGTTTAAGGTTGATTTCTTACCTAGTACTCATCAAATGTTTATTCCTTATTACCATATTACACTAGTATAGCTGAAAGAGATAAAATCATAGATACATGATTTCTTAGATAAAGTTGTTTTTATGACTATGTATTTCACTATGGGAGAAACATGTTCTCTCTATAATGAGTGATGATTGAAAACATCATCATTATATTGAATCTCTGAAACACTTTTGATTTTTTATAATGGATAAATATATATTTACTTGAATTGGTGATATGTTTGACTAGTTGTAAGGGGATAAGTGGTTTTGATGATTAATCATAGATCTAGTAATAATTTGTTTAAAAAAAATATTAAGAACTTATTAAGACAACCCTCTATAGTATGTATGACAATAAGGTGTATCATTTTTTTATTTGGTCTCACCAATTCTCATATAGTTTTTATGGATTTTATGAACCTAATATATAAATATTACCTTGACATGTTCATTGTGGGACATTACGGAGAAATCCCAGTTTACTCTAATACTATGGAGGAACATGTAATTCATTTGAGGGAACTTTTGTAAAACAAGAGAATTCAATGACCTGATGTGATGCATTTAAAATTGAGTTTTTTAGGAAGTCAGGTTATTGGTGAAAATGGTCTCAAAACATGATAATTCAATTCATCCAAATAATGTGGATATTTTTAAGACACGAAAAAAATAACTAATGTTTTTGTGATTTCAAAATTCAAAAGTTTCGAAGGATATGACCACTGATTCATCAGTGGTTTCTCGATGTTGGATTCATCGATGACTATCTTCACAAGGAAATGTGTGAAGTTTATTTGGGTTGTTAAATGTTATAGTTATTTTTGCTGAGATGCTTTTTTTTGATTTTGGTGTTATTGTTGTCTATTCCAGATTTCATGAATGGATATATGGTCTTCTGTGATATACCGGTTTTGATATTGGGTTGTGTCATTATGTTGGGTGAACACGTAGTAGACTATAGTTCTAGACATCTTAGGCCACATGATACAAATTATCCAACTCGTGATTTAGAGCACGTAGATGTGACACAATCTCTCAAGAGTCATATGAATTTTCTTTTCATAGAGTGGTTTTATTTTTATTCTGACCATAAAATCTTGAGTTATATCTTCTCAAAATTATTTGATCACGTGATTGTGTAATTAGGTGGAGTACCTGAAATATTTTGATTCCAAAATTTCCTAAACACCAAGCTAGATTAATGTCATTTTTTACACCTTGAGGAGTAAACCTATTAACAAATCCATGAAAGAATCATAAAAATAGTGTAATCTAATGTATCTCAATACTCAATTGTATTTTGGAGTTCGGGAGAATGAATATTAGGTATTTTTTTATAGCCTTAAATTGACCACCTCTCCTCTTGAGAAGATTATTTTTCAGAAGTAGTTTTTTGATGAATTCTATGGATTTAGGGATCTTATTTTGTTGGGGGGAGACCATTGGATAGAGTAAATTCTCTCCAAATGAAATCACATGATTCCAGAATTGGTATCTTGAATAACTACCAATGAAATGGGAAATGATGGAGAAATTGTATAATTATCAAAGGTAGTCAACCCCATAAAAATATGGTATATGAAATAGAGCTATTATTTTGGTGTCTAGGTATGAGATGAGACATCACATTATTTTTATACAATTGTTATACCATCCAATTTGTTTTATGATGAGAACCCAATACTTTTGGGTTTTCATTTGTTGTTTCCATTGATGAATTTGAAATGTGATGATATTTCTGTTGCCATTGTGGTTTTGTTGATGCATAAAACGTGGGATATGAATGTTCTGTGGGTTTTGATTGACTGGGTAACTAAATAAACTAAAATAATTCTGATGTAAGATACATATATAGTCCAGGAATTGGGATGTCACCATTTGCAGAATATTTTCATATTTCATGGAGTTATATTTAAAATAGTCTATGGTAGGGATATCCATTTCACATATGGATTATATATTGGTATTTATGAGCCCATGATATGTCAGGTATTTTTGTTCCTGACATATCACCCATATAAGGATGGAAATATGATGTTAAATATATATATTATTGAGTATATCATACATGCATAATTTATTGAATTCATAGGATCTGTAGTTTACTATTTGGTAGAGGTTATGTTTTCCGACACAATTAACTACTAATCCATTATTAAATGGGGGAATTTTTAGGCATTCTATGGAATTTCTTATAGATATTCATTATGTTGGAATAATATTAGTGAATTATCCATTCTGTGGCCATGTCTGGTCTACGATACAATGATGAGGATTCTATTGAATCATGAAAATGTTTATGACGACTAACATTCAGTATAAATTATATTTTGATTGTTGATGAATATTGTTGTAATTTTATATTAGTGACTATGTTTCTTGATTATTTCACTTTACATGGTTCAACATAATCTTGGAATACATAGGATTCCTACACCGAAGATCCTGGGACGATTAATTTTTGAATGGGTTGGATAATTGGCTACCCTATTGGAAATTCCACCACAATTGACAAGGATACACAATGTGATTCATGTATCAAAGTATTATAAATGAATTTTTGAACATTAACTAGTTTGATATATGATTATCATTATGTTGAGGATGTTATATCCCTGATTGAACAAAGATTTTCTATTTTAGATTATGAGAAAAAAGGTTTTTCATCAGTAGATGATACCTTTTTTCTATGATCAATGAAAATTTTTCTTTAATTCCCATGTCACATGAGATTGTGTGGAAATAATGAAAAAAATGGAATCCTCTATTTCATATGTAATCATATTGATAAGATTTCCATTGTTAGAAAGTCTTTATGGTGAGAATTTTATATCATCATGTTACCTTCTCTTAGGTACTTCATGACTATTATTTCAATTAACTTTTTGTAGAAGTATTTTGAGACTTTAAAGGATAGAGAAGATTTTTATTGGAAAATGAACTAATGTTTGGGAATATTTTACTATTTTAAATAATAGAGTCTTATTAAAATGGATAAATGTTATTGTAGGATTCTATTTGGGTCATAGTTGAGTTAGATGATTTTTTTTCATTCATAAAATTGGTTATCATCTATCAATAGGATAGATTTTTAACATGTGTATTATTGTTTATATGAATATTCCTGAAATATAAAGACATGAAATATTTTCTTGATGTGAAATTTAGAAGTAGTAAATGGATTTCAGGATTTTTAATAGTTGGGATAAAAAAAATTTACCACGTGGAAATGCATTTTTTATTATATGATCCACTTGAGATATTTAAGTATTTTATCCCACAGGGCTAATGGGACTTTTTATGGTGATTTATGAGAAAAATTTATTTTTATTTCATCCACTTATAAAGACCCCATAGGTTACTATTGGTTATTTTGCGGTGATTTATTCCCTTCTCAACACATCAGTTTGGTTTTTAATATTCAGTGAGTTTCTTCACTTTGGTTTTCTGCCTATCACCACTTAAACTATTTATGTATAGTATGATATCAAGTTTTCCATTGTAATTAGTGATTTATCACGATTCTTATGATCTATATTTTACTTATTGTTCTTCTTTTCCTACATTCTTCATTATAATTTTCCCATATCATGAGTTAATTTGATTGGTGAATAAAGTTCATTGGATCCATATGATTTTTCACTACAATTGAAACCATAAATTGTATAATTTAATTGGCATTATTTTTTAAATTATATAAAATCCATTATTTTAGATCAATGATTGATGATTTTGATAATGTCATTAAGATTGATTAAAACCTCCATTTTTAATTGAATTGTAATTTATTGGTGGATTTGAGAAAATTGATGGCCTGATTTGGAAAATTGATTTGAGATGTGACTTGAAATAAAATTAATTTAATGATGATTCAAAAAGGTATGAATTGATGAAAACCATTTATTTGGTTTCATAATGAGAAAGTCATATTGACAATAGAATGTGGACAACTGAATTATTGAAGTGATATAAAATTATTGATTTTCCCACTGCTGATTTACTAATTTACGAATGCGAATGTGAGCCCATGTAGTTAGTTTTTAATTACAAATGGATTTATAGTATTGGATCCCATATCACTAGATTGAATATAAATATACATATCTAAGATTAATGTGCCACAACATTCCCCCTATATGTAGGTTAGTGTTGACTGAATGAGTCATGAGATATGTGAAAACATTAAACCAAGGTCCCTGATGATTAGTGTGAGGATCTTATTACTAGAATTTTTTTTAATACAATGTTTGATACATGGTTTCAAGATATGAAATATTATAAAATTATATACCAATTATTTTAAAAACTATTTTATTTACATCAACATAATAATATAATTATTATAAATAATACGGTCAATTAAGAATGTTTTGATATATCATTCTTCTATTTTTATTATAAAATAATGGTTTTTTAATTATTTAAGTCCATGTGGTACCTTGAGTATTTAATTTTGGAATAATATTTTGTTATTTTATTAAAAATATAGAACATAAAACAATGGGTGAAACCCTACTATGCTTTATATCTCAAACCCTATCTTTTCTTTCAGGTGTTTTTTTATTTTCCCATCCTAGTTCTAACCAATGGGATAGTTCCCCATGCATATAGTTGATGTTATTCGTATTTGGGACCCAAAGATATGGATGTAAAATTTGGATATGCAATCCCCTAAATTCACAGGATATGATTAAGATTTTATCATGGCAGATGTTATGTATCATAATGATTTTTTTGGGTACTATTTTTCCTTATTGATTATAGTAAATTTTATTTTTAGAGTTTTGAGAATACAGAGTGGTATATTTTATATTCCTCATTTTTGTGGAAAAAACAATTCTTTTTTTCATATATGTTTCCAGGTTCTAGACCCAAAACCCTGGGGATTTTGATTTCACTTTGTACCATGTATGACCCATCTCAGGTATTAAAGTACTAGTGAATACGAGCAGGTTCATGAAAATTGTGCACTCCATCGTCTATATCATAGTAGGGTTGTGTAATTTTTTGATTTTTTATTTACCTTTGGAATTAATTTTAGAAAAATTTAGTGAGAACCCTATGAATAATTATATATATAAGATAGTATCCAAACCATTTGGTAAAGTAGATATTCTGTAGTTAACCATATAATTATATCTATATTTCGATGCTACTAGTGGAATTGAGATCTTACATTGTTTACCAAGATTAAATAACCAATAAAATGTGAATTGGGTATTAACATGATCATCATTTGGTGCATTACAAAGAGGTATAACTACAAACTTGTTTGGACAATCACAAGGGATAATCATTGGTCAACAATATTTTCATTACCAACCAATATAAATTATTTGAGTATGATGTTAACGAGATTAGATATATCTCCTAATAAAACATTACTTTGGATAACCTATATTGAAATATAGAGTATATAAGTTTGGGTAAAAACATAATTAATGGATTATTAAATAAATATTAGTAGTTTTCTTTCAGAAATTTTTCTATCATGATTGACCAAAATTTTGTTTAAATCACATAGGTTTTCTAAGAATGCGGAATAACCAACAAAATCAATTTAATTTAAACTATAAGTGAAAAATCTTGGTTGAAAATGATCTATCCAGTGAATTATAAATCATCTCCAATTGATATTTGTGGGAGGGAAATTACTAAAAATCCCATTATTCATCCATTGATTAAATTTTACATGACATTGGGAATGGATTAGCCTTCCTATCATAGTTAACTTATCAATTATTAGTATAATAAGATATCATTACTTATCTTCTACCATATTTTGACCAAATAAATATGATAGTATGGATATGAAATCCATTTGGAAGATAATTATTTCATTTGGGTGAGAAAATCCAGAAATCAGGGACTGCTAACACAAATGATCAGTTATAAAATTGAAATTGCGGGCATGCTTACTATATAGAAGCACATAGATATATTTCTGAATGATTTACCTTGAATTACAATAATGTGTGATATTGTGTTTTCAGTAAATATCATGCATGGGACCATGTCTCCCTCATATATTTTCTATATAATATCTCTCAATGAGTTATAATATTAAAAGAGAAACTTCATGAGATTCTAAATGTGGTATTTTAACCTTACTGTTTCTCCCTAGGGTGAACTAGAAATTTTTGTCCAAAATAATGATAGATCAATGCACAACTAATCAAACTATAAATAACTTAATAGGATCACAATCAAGAAAAAATATCCTCTACCATATATTAGTGATATGAATGATTACATTTAAAGTCCTCAATATTTTTCATTTACTTACCTACGAAATAGATATTATCAATTGAGTGTGTATAAAGAATGTATATATAAGAAAACATTGCACAAAATTTATGGACATTATTATTTTATTATTATATAATTTTGGATTACATATTCTCTAGATAAATTTATAAATTCTATTAATATATTACATATAGATTATAATGAAAAAATTATTTTAGTCATTATTAATGATATTATCATGTTTTTTTTGATGTAGAAATAATTTAATGATAATTTTGGATTTGTTCTATAGGACTGATAAATGGATAATTTATATGTTGTGTTGAGAAAGTGGGATTTTTGGATTAAAAATAATCCATCTTTTTTATGTTATCACTAGTAGGGGTATATCTGTGTACATATAAAAGACTAATGTTACTGAACGACAATTATAACTAACCTATATGGAAGGAATATTTAATTTTCTATGATTATGTGGATATGATTGGTATATTGTGAGAATCATATCAAGATTATCCATTCAACTAACAATGATTAAAAAAATGGGACTTAAGTTCTTCTAATAGTGGAATTTAAGGAATAATTTAGGGATATTTAGAAGACATTTGTTTTAATGCATCAAGTACACTATAATATGGAATAGTATGGTTTATGATATATAATAATGGTTTGATATAGTGTTTGAGTCACATTACGTTCCAGAACATTAATGTTAAAAAAATTCAACACATAAAATGATTAATCATGAAAATAAATATTCAAAACATGATTGGGAGTTAGTAGTAACAGTCATTATGTTGAAAATTTTGTGACATGATTTCTATAGTGGGATACTTTATATTTATATCAACAATATCATATTAATGTTTATATTCACATAGAAACTAATGTTTGTGAGGAAAAGTATAAATTAAGAATATATCAAGGTCTATGATTTCTCAAGAAATTAACACCTTGGGAATTTAAACATATTGGATGATACTATACGTATAAATGACTATTAAATAATATCCATGATGAGGATAGAAAAAGAATTAATACTCATTGATTTGAAATAGATCAATCTTGAATTCATAAGGTATTGAGAGAAATATTTTCCTTTACTAATTTTTTCTCAACCATAAATTCATATGATGATAATATAATCCCTAAATGATGACATACAATTATAAAAATGGAATTGAGTATTATATATATTATATTTTATAAAAAAGGGTGTGATAATGTGTGTAACCTATATATTTATCCCATCACACCCATATAAAATAATTGAACATTTGGATTAATAATATAAATCATACAACATTATCAATCTATGATGAGTGAATATGTATAGAGATATAAATCGTAACTTCTAGTTTGATAACATAAAGAGGTAAATTTAAGAATATAAAAATTAATGGTCGGTATGTTGTTATGTTATTTCTGAATGGAAAATTTTTATGGGTATGTCACAACCATTACCCAAAATAATTTTAAATGGGAAATAATTCTTTTTATTTTTGTGTAGGACTTCCTGTGACATAAAAAATATATAATTCCATTTTATAGTCAATCTCCTTAAAAAGGTATAAAATATTAATTACAATAAATAATGTATTTCAATTTACTATCACTATAAGATAAACAATATAAAAGTTGTTAAGATACATGGTGTAATTATATTTTTCTATATTATAAAAATATGAGGTTTTCCATGAGGTTTTGGAAAATTATTTTGAAATAATTATATATAATGTTAATTTTCATCAAGTATTTTCAACCTTTGATAGATGGTTAGTTAGAGGGGACATCCGAAAAACTGGGGTGGGGTGTATGTTGAGATCTTTTTCAATGTAATTCATATGATGTTCGGATCGACAGCTCCTCATGGATAGGTTTTAAAATAAATAGATATTCTCTTATAAAATTAAAATGATACCATGTTATGTTTTATATGGATTGAGATATATGACTCTTTCATGCTAGATTGAAGCTCAAGAGAGGAAGGTGATAGGTCATAAACATTCCAGAGTAATGACAGAGAACATTCAAACCATTTAGTGATATATAAAAGATACATTAATTTAATGGTAGAGATATGTAGATAATCATCCATAATATGCAGAGTTTAATGATGATGACATATTATTCCTCTAGATAGATCTATGGAAATCATTTTTCACATTTCGAATAAAGTTATTCTTGGAAAAAGATACACTGATCCCTTTGATGTACCTAATAATTTCAGTGAAGTATCATATCAATTAATACTCACTCCTAACCTCTCCTAAGATCATGATGTGTTACATGTATCTAATCTGAGTAAGTACATTTCAAACCAATAAAATGCATTGATCCTAGAATCCCTGTAATTGAAACATGATCACTAATATGAAGAACAACCATTATAAATTCAATAATAATTTAATATGGTTCTATGATGAAAGGCCACTATTATATGAAAAGTTCTATAAGATTGAAAAATTATATCTTAACCCAATTATATAATAATAAAAATGTAACTTAACATGTTTCCTTTTTATTAATAAAAATTTTGTAGTTTAAATTCTTTTAAGGGGGTACAATGTAATGAACATTATTATTGGAATATATATATATTTTATCTAAATTATTTTTTATCTTATAAAGGTTATTTTACAAACAACATTGAACTAAAATGACCCATGACATAATAGATTATTATAATTATGAATTATATAATTTGTATAATTGTTGAGCAAGTGTTGTTTTCAACAATACTTTATTTCATTATTATTAAGGGAAGATTGTTGTGAACAATACTATAGCTCTTTATAATGATTTGGGTGTTCACAAATACACTTATTTATAATTCTAATTGTTTCACTCTGAGTATATTTTTGGAAATTAATGTTCATTATATTTCTATTTTAGATTAATATTAAAGTGTTTAATCAGTGTGAAATATTTGATGAAGTGTTCTAGAAACAATGTTCATGCTCTAAGTGTTCAGAAGTCATTTTAGTGAATTAGTGTGTTATGGAAACATTTTTTATACCCTATGTTGAGGATCGTAGCTTAAAGATGGTTCCTACCTTTGCTTTACATGTTATTAGAAAAGTATGGTTAAAGGAACCCCATGTTTGGAAAGAACCTTACGTTTGAGATGTAAGAAAATTATGGAAGAAGAACATTATGTAAGCATGGAAGGTTAAGTTTGTTTCTCAAAATTATGTTCCATCTACCTTACTATTGTAATGAACCCTAAATTTTATTGAAATGTATGGATCATATTCTATATGTTTGAAAGAGGAGAAAACTATGTATCAAATATCGTATGTTTGAGAGTTGAAGAGAAACATATGGTTGATCAATCATACGTTTCAAACATACCTTATGTTTGAAATAGGAATCATCAATGTTACTTATGTTATCAACCTTACATTTTAAACCATACATTCAAATAATGAATGCTAATAAGTTCAAACCTACATTTGATGTCAGATATTTTAATATACGATTTTATCGAGCAACAATCATTATGCAGATTATCGGGCTGAATTCAAGCTATATTAAAAGCCCAAATATAAAGTGCATATTTGACTAAATCAATGTTGTTTATTTATGATTCAAAGGTTCGATTTAATAGGAACATTTCATGACGAATATTAAGGTATGTTATAATTGATCTATTATTCAATCATTTGAATATCGTAAGTCAGAAGGAAACTTTTGTTGATCTAAATTCACAGAGGAAGTGCACGTCGTTATTCCATATAAATTTGTGATATTTTGACTTATTAAGAGATCAAGAGTACGTTAAAAATAATTTTGCCAATATTTTTAACTGATACAATTTACAGAAACATTTTATATTTAAAGATCTGATGTTACAAAGAGCGAAAAAGAAATATTTTTTAATAAGAATAAACACATCAAAGATTCAAAGATTCTACATCAAATATATTTTTTGGATCTATTGTTGTTGATGTTACTGAATTCGTTTCAGGATATACTGAAACTGGATCGGCTTATAACTACTTCTTACTGGAGATTATTTTTTCTGAAGATTATGATCCATCGACTGTCAATTGCATGTTGTTACAATTGTGAAGAACAACAGTAAAGTATTTCGAAGAAAAAAAATACTATTTTACGTTGAGTGATCGAATTCTCGTACTAAGTTGGTGTTAGGTTATGTTTATGAACCAATAGGCTTTGTTTATCCTTAATGTTGTAAAGGTGTCAACTGACTGCACTTATTTGTTGAACGGTCTATTGATAAAAGGACCAAATAGTGAAAATAACCAAGCTCGTGGAGTAGAGTGTTGGTGGACTAGACTAGGGGCCTTCTGTTCCCCGAACCACTATACGTCGTGCGTCCTTTGTTATTTATTTTCTGCTCTTTAACCATTTCGATAAAGTTAAAAGGACTGATCATGATATTGCTAAGAATTTTTTAAAGGCGCAATTCACCACCCCCCCCCCTCTTGTGCATATTTAGTATTACGTGATCCAACAATTGGTATCAGAGAAGGATCATTTGTCAAAGTTATAACAAGATTAAAGTGTTGGATTATAAAGAGCATAAAAAATTATACACGAGAGGGGATATCAATTGTTCTATCTCCCTACTTAAACGGTGAGAACTATGGATGTTCGAAATCAAGGATTATAATTTATTTGAAGAACCTTGGATACATAATCTATTCAAAAATTATAACTCTCTATGCAATTCCTTGAAAACCTGAGACATGGAGTGCTTCTATAGAAGCAGAGTATGACATAAACTCTAAAAAAATAAATGTAATCATATGTGGTCTTGGACCATAAAAATTTAATAGAGTATCTCAATGCCCAATGGATTATGATATGTGGCAGACATTTTTTGTTACCTAATAAGGAACTGACTTTGTTATAAATATGAGGTACGCCACAACTAAATTAAAATTCAACACGTTCAAAATGTTTGAATGAGAAAGCTTCACCCAAAGGAATTGAAGGTTGATAGAGATTGTCAACAAAATCACTTCCTTGGGAGATCCGATCAAATAATCTAATCAAGACCTGAAAGTACTGAGAGATCTACCATCTAAATGGAATAGAAGTTTAGCTACTATTAGAGAATCATCTCCTCTTAAAAATTTAACAATGTGAGAGTTAATTGGAACTCATATGATGTATAAAGCTGAGATGAAGGATGAAGAAAATGATCATAAAGTCTTAATCAAGAGAGAGAATACTAATTTGAAGGTAACATCTCAATAGAAAAGCATAAAAATGAAGAATGAAATATCAATAAAATCAGTGAGTTCTGATTCCCTTTAATTCAGATGTTGAACTGGCTTAGCTAGCTTGGAAATTCAGAAAATTCTACATAATGAAGAAAGGATTTAGAAAATCTATCAAAAAGGATGAAAAAGAAGTTAGATTATATGAATGCAAGAAGATGGGTCATATCAGAATTGACTATCCTCAACTAAAGGGAGAATATAAGAAGAAACTTTCCAAATGAAATGATGATGAACAGAATGATAAGAAAGAAATAAAAGCTACATGGAGTGTATCTGAAGACTCTAGCAGCTCATCAAACTCTGACATAGATAAATATGTATCATATCTGAAATCCTATATGTGATTTATAGAAGAAAGTGATGAGATACAAACATATTACTCATCTAACTCTAATTCTGATTCAAAAATCTCAAATGATAAACGTGAAGCCTATTGCAACATGTTGGATGAAAAATATGATTCATTATTCAAGAAACACAAATCCATAAAGAATATTCATAATGTTGTTTTAGGAGAGTGATATACTCTTCTAAAACAACATTAAGAATTAATGTAGAAATAAAATTAAATTAACACAAACTAAACAGATACTGATTTAGAATAAATACACTGAAAAAAGAAGTTGAAACATATAAGAGTGCAACTATTGAATTTACTAAATGAGAAAATTATTTAAATGAAATTCATGGAAAGAATTTTATTATGAAAGAATGATATGGAATATGTAGTAAGGGTGAGAAACTCAAACAATATAAATATTACATTGATCCAAGTACTAGAAAAGAAATTTGTAATTATTGTGGAAGAAAAAGGCACATATATAAAAATTGTTACTTAAGAAAAAATCAAATAAGTGGAATAAGGAAATCCTTTGTTTCAAATAATTTATATTAATCTGTTGATTTTAGAAAAAAAAAGTATGTATTATCAGATCCTTGCTATCTAATATTGTTGGACCCAATAGAAAATGGGTAACAAAATAAACTTTTGTTTAAATTCCTTTGTAAGAAGCAGGAAACAGAAGCCGAAATGATGTATGGTATATGGACAGTGCCTTCCCCAGGCAAATGAGTGTAATCTCATTAAATATCAGAACACTAAATCAAAAGGATGGTGGACTAGTCACATTTTGTGAAAATTCCAAAGGTAAAATTATTGGCATTGGAACATTTGGAGATCAAGAAGCTTTCTCAATTAATGAATTACTATGTGTACAATGATTTAAATGAAACCTGATAATTATCTCTCACCAATATGATGATGGTTATGTTGTTGATTTTCCAAACAATTTCTGTTCTATTTTTAAAGATTAATTGTTTAAATTTTGATCACCAAGAACGGTTAATGTGTATACCCTGGATTAAAATTCCCACTGTATAAAAAAAGTAAACTGCTTAACTGATAAGATAAATGAATCTAGGATATGGAATATCCTACATGGACATTGTAATATATATTCTTTAAACAATTTATCTAAGAACCATCTAGTTTAGGATTTTCGTAGTCTCAAATTTGAATGTGATATTTTTTTTGATGCGTGTTAACTTGGAAAGAAGGAAAATCATCCTTCAAATATATTAACAAAATTGCTACATCTAAACTCCTAGAACATATCCACGTGAATTTTGTTTTTTTAACACCCCAACCCGAGTTACCCAGATTCGGTGCATTATTACATAACATTGTCATGATCACAAAAGATCAAATCTCGAAAGACCGATCATTTTAGTAGCTTTGGAAACACTAGATACCTTCATTAGTATTACATTACATCATAAAATGAAAACTACAACAACATCTTGTATCCACACTCATATCCCCTTATACTATCCCTACTTTTCATTCATAAAATACTTCTTCACATCATGGGAAAAATAAAACATAGAAAGGGGTGATCTCAAATGCTCAGTAAGGATAACAATATAGAGGAAACTTTCATAAATAAGCATAAACATTTAAAACAATGTATAACTAAAACAAAAGACTTTTAAATATAAACTTCAGCATATTATAGAAAAAATAAAATGAAATAATTCCATTTACTTATTCACATGGATATTATACTAGTCGAGTAATCACATGTAATATCAATAACCACATTCATAATGGTGCAATGCATAATACCAGAAAATCATAACCCCATAGTCAAGGCCCTGTGCGAAGACTATAAATAAGATTTTGTCATGGCCTTATTCCAAGACACTAGTTTGTCTTATTAGACATATCGATGCATTGAGGAGCAATAGTGGGCTCCACCCGTCACTTATTAAGACCAATTCATTCATCATATGAGCATGTTTAAACATAACATAAACATTCGTATTAAAACTAGCATTCAAAATGTAAATACATTATCTATAAGACATGAATGGTATAAAAATAACACATCCCTAGTAAAACATATCACAAAACCTTCAATACAACACTTATGTTTTGAATCATAATAAATCAACTTCAAATAAACTTAAAATCCATCAAAGGATGTTGACATAGATGAAATCAAAACTATTTTGGAGAAATATCTCTTTTTTTAATCATTTAAAAGTCGCAAAATTATAAAATTAAACATTTTCATCGAAAATATCATTATAAGCATGTAAGGGAAACATTGAAGATTTTATCAGGGTGGAAAATATCTGCACCCACTGTATAAGTAAAAAAATACATTCTTACCTTAATTCTGTCGAATATGTTAAAAAGGACCTTGTTTGGAAAACGACAAAAAGATTCCTTTATAAACATCTTATAAAAAGTCAAGAAAGGGTATAAATGACTTTAACCCATAGTCTATAAAATAAAAATAATGATTTCAAAAAAAAATTTAAGAAACATGGATGTGGATGATAAAGAGGTCCCAGTAGATGATTACATATAAAAAACCTCAGATAATGAAGAGATTGTGAAATAAACCCCTACCCTATACTTTTCCTTGGTTGAGGGTAGGTTAACCTCATATATAATTGTGAAATAATTGTTATTAAATTATAAAATAATCATATACATTAATATGATATAATATATTATCTTTTAACATTGATTTGTTAGTAATATCTTAGTGTTATCGTCGTTTTGGGTGTTAACATACTCATTTTCTTTTATCTTTTTTCTTACATAAGTCAGGTTTGTTATGGATAGGTTGTGTATTATTCATATAAAAATGATAAAAAGTCCTTATACATTATTTTTAATCATCAAATGATAATTATACTTCAATGGATACGATGGGAAATGAATCTCATCCTGTTCATGAAGACGGTAGTCCATACGTACGCAGGAGCGACAATATCATTATTTTGATATTAAAATAACATATAATTTGATGGTATATCATATATAAAAAATCATTATCATGTTATATTTTTTATTTACACCAATTACACATCATTATCATACCCATCCAAATAATAATGTTTTGAATAACAATTACACCATGACATAGAGACGGTAAGCCGTACGTACGCATGTATGGTGAAATGTCATTAAACAGATGGATAGAATATTGAATATGGTTGTACCATATTTATAATATCATCAAAGTATATATAATATACTGGATTTATAATTTTATAATGGAAATAACAATGAAATAATAAGTTGAATAAGAAAGGAACTTCAATGAGGGAGGTGAAAACATCACTTCTTCTTCGGGTTCTTCCTTTTGATTTGATCAAAAAGGAACATTAGGTTGACTTTATGATCAAAATAAGGCCTCTATGTTGAATTTAGGGACGTTGAGGGAGTATTTGGGTAGGTTTTGGATGAGATAAAAGGCTTTAATGGTGTGAATTAGATGGATGGTGAATTTCCCTTTTATAAGAGGGTTAAGGGGAACCTTAGGAAAATTTAGAAATATTATTTTATAATAAATTAATATAAGGTTTCTAATGGCTCAAAAGTTTATTATTTAAATTTTAGGGTGTGAATAGGTCGAAAAACACTCAACCAATAGATTTTATACAGTTTTGGGTCACTATATTAACATTATCTTTTAGTTTTAACAATTAGTTAAATAGTTTTACATTTACCATGTCTCTTTGTATTTATATATTATATAGTTAATAAACTTCCTATATACATCCAATATACCACCAAGTATTCCATTAATGATGCAAATATCATGATATAAGTCCTTTGGCCGAACCATAGATTTTTCAGAATAGAATATAAATTAATAATATAATATTTGTTTTAAAAACACATTTTTGTCAATTATGAAACTATTTAATAATTGATTTTTGTTAAAGTATAAAATAATTATTAATTAGAACCAAATTCATTTAATCAATCCTAACAGGTCCTATTAACCAATAAAATTCTTGTATATCCTCAAAACTTTTAAATTATATTTATTTTAACATTTATAATATCAATTATTTGATTCTTTCATAAATAAGGAAAACACCACATCATTCTTGAGTCAAAAATATATTTAATTATTAATTGTCTAAAAATTAAAAATAAAATACCATTATGTAGGAAACCATTTTAACTTTTTAATGAATATTTATAGTCGAACATATTATATATATAACCATATGGAAAAAAATTTCTAAAAGATATATGCTTTTGTCATTTTTTTATTTACTTTAACTTAATTAATTTCAAGTGTCATTATCACTTACAAGTGGATCCATGGGGTACCTAAATCGACCAAAATATGCCCATGGTCGGACATGTATCAACCAATATGGTTAAGACACATTTTAGGGTTATTTATTATTATTATAATATTATTTTTTACCCATGTTTACCGGATTTTCCCTTTAATGATGTTAAATAAAATATTTACCGAAGTAATAATTCAAAATGCCTGAAAATAAAAGTTACCTAACTACACAATTTTATCCTCCTTATTCTTAATTTGGAATACATTTTTCTAAATTCAAAACACAGATGTGGAAAAAATTAATTTAAAATTAATTCCACTGTCAAAACAAAAAGCGTGTTTTTACGAAATAATAACTATAAACAAATTGACACTTGTTTATGTCCGGTTTAAATGTGAAATTATGTCCAATGAACAACATTATATTAAATGGTAAAAATATATTCTAAATATACTTTAAAACCACTAAAATTCATAATTTATCACTATTAATTATTTCGATAAAAAAAGTTGTTTTTAATTAAAATTTAGTAATTTTCACTATTCATCAAAATAGGAATGTTATCAGAAATAAACCAAAAATACACCCTAAGATAACTCCGATATTCAGAATCTAACAATGATGTCCATTTTGAAAGATAAAATTTATAAAATTTCAAAAAATGGTTATTACTATTCATAACGGCTAGTTTGATTAGTTGTGGTGTGTGTTAGAACTCGAAGTTGTGTACAACACACGCTATTGTATTATTCATAGAGAAGCGTATCGTGGAAGCTTGCGGTGTTACATTCTCCCCTCCTTGAAATAATTTCATCCTCAAAATTTCTAGAATACTACTGCATGAAAAGACTTGGGTGGTTCTTCATCATAAGTTCCTCGGGTTCCCACATTGCCTCTTCCAGCTTATGGTTTCTCTATAAAACTTTTACCAGATGAGTCGTCCGGTTTTTCAGTACTTGTTCTCTCTTATAAAAAACCTCGATAGGATCTTCCCAATAAGGTAGATCGGGTTCCAGTTCCAATTTCTCATAGGTGAGTAGATGTGTTGGGTCAGGCATGTATTTTCTCAAGAGTGATACGTGGAACAGATCGTGAACTTTGAAGAGACTTTGTGGCATTGCCAAATGGTAAGCTACAGCCCCAATTCGTTCTAAAATTTTGAATTTTCTGATGTACCTGTGACTCAATTTTCCCTTCTTACCGAAACTTATAACACACTTCTATGGAGATAACTTCAAGAAAGAAAGATCTCCTACCTGAAATTCCAAATCCTTCCTTCGGTTGTCAGCATAGATCTTCTGTCTACTTTGAGCTTCTTTAATGTGGTTTTGGATTACCTTCACCTTTTACATCGTTTCCTTCACCATTTATGGGCCTACGAGTTTTATTTCACCAACATCATCCCAACAGGTTGGTGTATGACATCTCTTTCTGTATAACGCTTCATATGGTGCCATCTGAATACTCGAATGGAAGCTATTGTTATAGGGAAATTCTACCAGAGGTAAATATTGATCCCACATACCCTGAAAGTCAAGTGAGTAGTATCTCAACATATAATCTATGGTTTGAATAGTCCGTTCTGATTTTCCATCTGTTTGAGGATGGTAGGTAGTGCTCAAATAAAGTTCAGCATCTGAGGCCTTTTGAAGACTTTTCCATAATTTTGAAGTAAAACGTTGATCACGATAAAATACAATCAATTGGGTTAGTCCATGAAGTCTCAAAACTTTATTAATATATAGTCTTGATAGATGTTCAATTGGTAGATCTTTTCTTATAGAAATAAAATGTGCTGACTTGGTAAGACGATCAACAATGACGCATACTGCATCATTCCTTCTTGAAGTCTTTTGGGGTACCATGAAAAATTCCATCGTAATATTATCCCATTTCCACTCATGTATGGGAAGTGGTTTCATGAATCCTCCAGGCTGTTGCTTTCGAGCTTTCATTTGTTGACAAACCACAAATCATGACGCAAAACCAGCATTCTCCCTCTTCATGTTGTCCAACCAAAAATGTTCCTTTAAATATCTACACATTTTCGTGCTCCCAGGGTGTATAGAGAAATTGGAACTATGAGCATCATCCAACAATCTTCTTTTTAGATCAGGTATATCGGGAACACAAAGTTTCCTCCCAAATTTCAAAATTCCATCTTTATAAACAAATACACTCAATCTCCCATCATTCACAGCTTTAATATTCTTTTTAAAATCTGAATCATTATCATGGGAACTCTTTATCTTTTCTAGTAAAGATGGTTTGGAATCCATTTTAAAAATTATTGATGTTTCACCTCCCACGGTGATTCCCATATCCACCTTTACTAGATCCATGAAAATAGGATCCCTTTTAACTCTCATTTTAGTAAAAAATCCATGATCCTTTTTTCTCAAAGCATCTTCCACCTTATTTTCCTTCCCCGGGTGGTAGTGTATCATGAAATCATAATACTTGAGTAGTTAAAGCCATCTCCTTTAACTCTAGTTGAGTTCTTTCTGTGAGAAAATATACTTCAAACTCTTGTGATCAGTATAAATCTCACATTTTTCACCATAGAGGTAGTGTCTCCAAATATTCAAAGAGAACATTATAGCTTCTAACTCAAGATCATGAGTTGGATAGTTTTTCTCATGAATTTTCAGTTGTTGTGATGCATAGAAAATAACCCTATCATTCTAAATAAGGACACAACCACATCCTTTCTTCAATGTGTCACTATAAATAACAAACTGATCATTCTTTAATGGTAGAGTCAATATAGGGTAATTGACTAATCTTCTCTTCAGTTCATCGAAACATTCATCACATTCTTTTGTCCAAAAAAATTAACCCCTTTATGTGTGAGCTTTGTTAATGGGTTTTCCTATTGGGAAATATTCTGGACGAAACGTCGATAATAACCTACTAAACAAATAAAACTGCATACCTCAGATATAGTCATCAGTGTTGGCCATTCTTGGATTTCCTTGGTCTAAGAAGAATCAAAATTGATTCCATCATTGGAGAAAATATGGACAAGAAAAGTGATCTCCTGAAGATAAGATTCACACTTGCTAAACTTCCCATATAATTCATGTCTTCTAAGAGTCTTTAGGATAATGCGCAATTGGTTTTCATGATCTTCGTAGCCTTCAGAATGAACCATGATATCATTAATAAAAACCACTAAAAAATCATTGAGATATTCCTTGAACGCTCTGTTCATTAGATCCATGAAAACAGATGGTGCATTAGTCTTCCCAAAATGAATTACCGTAAACTCTTAATGCCCGTAGCTAGTTCGAAATGTTGATTTCGGAATGTCTTCCTTCTTCACACTTAACATATGGTATCCAGATCGAAGGTCAGTCTTTGAAAATTATTTATCTCAATGATGTTCGTCAAATAAATCATCAAAGCGAGGTAGGGGATACATGTTCTTTATTGTTATAAAATTGATTTCTCCGTAGTCGATACATAACCTCATAGATCCATCTTTCTTCATTACAAAAAGGACAGGGGCTCCCCATGGAGAGAAACTAGGGAGAATAAATCCCTTGTTACTCAATTCTTCTAGTTGTTTCTTTAGTTCAACTAATTCCACAATGGACATTCTATAAGGGGTCTTCGATATAGGCCTTGAACCTGGAATTAAATCAATGGAAAACTCAATTTCTCATTCTGGAGGATGTCTATGTAAATCATCCAGAAACACATCTATATATTATTTCACAATAGGTAGATCATGTATTTGAACATTAATTTCATTACCCATAGTTATTTCATTCTCTTCCTCCCCAATAATTGAATTTAGTTGCTCTACTGGGGGTAGATCTAGATAATAATCATGTTCTGATGATTCGGCTCTTAAGATATGGTGTTCTTTATCATCGTTATCAAAAATTGTAACCTCCTTCTTCTTACAATAAATTTTCTCCTCATGATCCTAAATCCAATCCGTACTAAGGATTATATCAATTTCAATCATAGGTATGATGATGAGATCACCAAATAAAGAACATTTATATTCCCTAATGGGGACAGATCCACAAAACATTGTTGTAATGATACTTCCTTTGGGAGTTTTAGCTGACAACTCCCTTGTTAGATAAAATTGGAAAAATATAATTTTCCTTGAAAACTAGGAAGATATGAAACAATGTGATGGTCCAGAATCAAATAATTCATTTGCTAATCTTGAACAACCCATTAAATTAACTACCATCACATCTTTCGGAGCTTCTACCTCAACAGCAGTGATAGAATAAGCGTGGCCTTGATCCCTTGTAGTTTTCTGAGATAAGTTCCCCTTACTCTTAGGACATTTATTTGCATAATTTCCCATCTTCCTAAAATTGTAGCATTGAACATCGATATCTTATTTCTTCCCCTTTCAATCACGAGCTTGGTGTCCTTTTTCACCACACTTGTAATAGACTCCCATTCCTTTCACGGAAGTACCAGGTTGTTTCATCCCAATTTTACTACAGGATGGATATTCAAATTTTCGCTGCTTCCCCTTATTTCGATTCCCAGATTGATCAGAAGAACTATTCTTCTCTTTATTTTCTTTAAAGTTGTAAGACTTAGAAAATTCCTTTTCCGTCTTGATAGCACATGAGACAGTATCTTCGTATGATGAGAAGTATTGTAAGACAAATGCTCGACGGAGAAACAGTTTAAACCCATCAATGAAACGATCAATCATACTTCGTGGGTTACGTATATAATCTGTAGAATACCTTTATAACCTTATAATGTTATCCTCATACATTGCGAAATTATCATCCTTCTTTTGTCTCAGACTTATAAATTACCTTTCCCTATCTACTTGATGGTCATGGGGAAAGTATTTTTATATGAAAAGATATTCAAACTCCCTCCATTCCATATTTGAAACTTCCTTATCATCCATCGTTTTTTGAATCAATAACCACCATTGATCAGCATCATTAGTGAGGCAGAAAACTGCCAGGATAACTTTTTCCCTTTCACTACTCCCCAAGGAATGGAATATTTTCTCTATAGAATTTATGCATTGATCAGCTAATAAGGGATTTCTACTCCCATTGAATGTAAGTGGTTGTTGCCTCATGATGCGATCTAACATTGATCCTCCATGCTATGGATCAGGGTGCTCCATACGGGTAAAGTTATTAATCATAACTTGATTGAGTTGTCCCAGTATGCTGATTAGTTGATTAGCACCAGTTGCATCACTAGCTACACTATTATTATATTGAGCAGGAGGGAAATAACTACATGGAGTGAGTGCATTGATACGATTTCCATTCCATCCACTAGGCTCCATTTCTAAAAAATGTCATACACTAGATTAGTTTATGAATCGTAATACATAAATCTAAATATGTAAAACACTTAACATCTATTGAAAATTTTATGGATATAATCCATAATCATAAAAATTTATTCTTTGATGATGTATATACTCATATACAATTTATAATGGTTTGTAAAGAAAATGATAATTATCCTAAGAATATCCCCCATGAGTGTAATAACCAAGAGGGAAGCAAGGCTCATTGTCATGCACCCATTCCTGTTCGAGTCTAGCTCAAAGTGGTGTTTTCATGTTTTACCCCTGGGTACATTTGTGCCAGAGCCACCTCTACTTTCTTGTATCATGACAGGGATGTATTGCTCATAAAACTCACAAAATCTCTACAATACCAAAATTCTTGTATTTTCTTCTATACTAATCCTCAAAGTCCATCATAGGTCTATGTTCTCTAATCAGATATTATCTATATCTAGATTCCAAGTTTTGTACAAAACTTCCTCTAATACCAACTATAACACCCCAACCCCAGTTACCTAGAGTCGTTGAATTATTACATAACATTGGAAAGATCACAAATGATTAAGTCTCCAATGACCTATTAGTTTAGTAGCCTTGGAAACACTAGATACATTTATAAGTCTTACATTATATCATAAAATGAAATCTACAAAAAAATCTTGTCTACACACTCATATCCCCTTATATTATCCCTACAGGTCATTCATAAAATACTTCTTGACATCCTGGTAAAAATAAAACATAGAAATGGGTGAGCTCAAATGCCCAGTAAGGATAACAATATAGCGAATACTTTCCTAAATAAGCATAAAAATTTAAGGCAATGTATAATTAAAACAAAAGCCTTTTAAACATATTCTTCAGCATAATATGGAAAAAAATGAAATAATTCCATTTACTTATTGACATGGATATTCTACTAGTCGGATAATCACATGCAATATCAATAACAACTTTCATAATGTTGGAATGCATAATGCCAGACTATCATAACCATATAGTCAAGGCCTTGTGCCAAGACTACAAATAAGATTTTGTCAAGGACTTATGCCAAGACAGTAGTTTTTCTCATGATACCTACCGATGCATTGAGAAGCTATAGCAGGCTCCACCCATCACTTATTTTGTCCATTGGATTCCTCATATGAATAGGTTTAACCATAACATAATCATTCGTATCAAAACTAGCATATGAAATTTCAATACTTTATCCATAAGCGATGAATGGTATTAAAATAACACATCTACAGTCAAACATGTCACAAAACCTTCAATACAATATGAATGTTTTTTATCATAATAAATCAACTTCAAATAAGCATAAAATCCATCAAAGGATGTTGACATAGATGAAATCAAAACTATTTTAGGGAAATATTTATTTTTCGTAAATATTTTATAATTCACATAATTATAAAATAAAACATTTACATTGAAAATATCTTTATAAGATTGTAAGGTAAACTTTGAAGATTTTATAATGGCGGAAAATTTTTGCACCCACCGTATATGTTAAGAAAAGACATTCTTACGTTAATTCTGTCGAATAGGTTAAAAAGGAACTTGATTGGAAAACGACGGAAAGATTTCTTTATAAACAGCTTATAAAAAGTCAAACAAGGGTATAAATGACTTTAACCCATAGTTTGTTAAATAGTATGAATTTTTTCAAATACATTTTTAAGAAACATTGATGTAGATGATAAAGAGTTCCCATTAGATAATTACGTATAAATAACCTCGGATAATAAATATATTGTTAAATAAACCCTTAAGGTTTACTTTTCCTTGGTTGAGGGTAGGTTAACATCATGTATAATAGTTAAATATTTTTCATTAAATTATACAAGAATCATATACATTAATATGATATCATATATGATCTTTTAACATTTCTTTGTTAATAATATCTTGGTATTATAATCATTTCGTGTGTTAACTTACTCATTTTCTTTTATATGTTTTGTTACATAGGACATGTTTTTTAGGGATAGGTTATATATTATTAATATACATAATGATATCAAGTCCTTAAACATTATTTTTAGTCATTAAATTAGAATTAGACATGAATGGAAACGATGGGAAATGAATCTCATCGTGTTCGTGGAGATAGTAGTGCGTATGTATACACGAGCGATAATGTCATTCTTTTGATATTAAAATAATGTATAATTAGATGGTATATCATATATAAAGAATAATTATCAAGATATATTTTTTATTTACATAAATTACACATCATTATCATACACATACAAATAATAATGTTTTTAATAACAATTACACCAAGACGTGGAGATGGTAAGCCGTACGTACGCACATATGGTGACATGTAATTCTAAGGATGGATTGAATACGGAATATGGTTTTAACATATTTATAATTACATCATAGTATATAGAATATACTAGAGTTATTATTTAAGAATGGAATTAACAATGAAAGAAGAAGTTGAAGAAGAAAGGAACATGAAATATGGTGGTGAAAACATTACCTATTCTTCGAGTTCTTTTCGCTCTCCAGATATACTCTTTGACTGTGGTGCATCTTGAATGTATTTCAGGATGCCTCCACAATGACAGCCAGCGAGGGTTCCACAGCAGGATTGTGCTGATGACCCGCCCCATGTAGTGGTTGTGGAGCAGGGCGTAGGTTCTGAGGTTGCACCTCCAGGTGGTCTGACAGTTGAGCCACCACATGTCAAGAAGCTGGTTGTGCCGGCGGTGTAGGAAGAGGTTACGCACAGGCTTAGTGCGCTTCACGAGTTCCAAAGGCAGCGACCTCTGAGGTTCTGGGGTGATCCAGACCCCCAGGTAGCTGATGACTGGCTTGAGGTACTCACCCGAGTTTTCCGCCTAGTGAGGACACCTCCAGATCAGATGGTGGTCCTAGTGGTGAGCCTTCTTCATGGTTCTACCGGGCGATGGTGGAGTTTGGTGACGCAGTCCCATGATGAGGAGACGCTCACATGGGCAGAGTTTGAGCGGCTCTTCAGGGAAGAGTTCTATCCAGTGACGCTGAGGTCAGTGCAGATTCAGGAGCTTCTGCAGCTTCGACAGGAGAGCATGACCGTATCGGAGTACTCAGCAAGGTTTACATACCTATCGCTCTACTCCCTAGATATGGTTCGAGACCCGTTCTTTAGGGATTAAACCTTCGAGCAGGGCTTACACAGGGACATCCGAGCAAGTGTGGTTTCCTTGTGCCTGCCCACATATGCTGGAGTGCTGGAGCGAGCGTTGGTGGTGGAGAGCTTACTGGCTGAGCAGATCCCCCCTGTTAGTGTTGGGCGCGTGAGAGCTTAGACTTCGTCAGTCGGATCGGCATCTGGTAGCCGACGACAAAACTCAGGGGTCAGGACGTGGTCGACGTTTCAGGAGACGACCCAGGATGGAGGATCTGAGACTCAGGGATAACATGGCTCGCATGCCAGTTTTGGTCAGCCGCAGGAGAGGTGGTGTTACGCTTGCGACAGTCGGGGACATCTTGCTAGAGATTTTCCGACCCAACGTGCTACTGAGAGGGAGCCGGTCGATGGACCGCCTTGGAAGAGGCAGTGTCTCGAGCAAGGTGGTCCGCAGGGCGGCAGACGTGGCGGCGGAGTGGGTGCACTTTTGATTTGATCAGAAGGGCTCCTTTGGTTGTCTTTATGATCATACTATGTCCTCTATGACTAATTGAGGGAAGTTGAGAGAATATTTGGGAAGGTTTTGGTCAATCCAAAAGGCTATGAAGGTTTGAATTATAGGTAAGGGGAAGTGCCCTTTTATAAGAGGGGTGAGGGGAACCTTAGGAAAAGCAAGAAATATTATTTTATAATAAATTCATATTCGGTTTATAATGGATAAAAAGTTGATTATTTAAATTTTAAGGTGTGGATAGGTCGGAAATATCTCAACGAATAGATTTTATATAGGTTTGGGTCACAATATTAACCTTATCTTTTAGTTTTAACTCTTAGTTCAATAGTTTGACATTTACCATGTATCATTGTATTTTTATATTATATAGTAAATAAACATCCTATATACATCCAAGAGACCCCCAAGTGGTCCATTAATGATAAACCTATCATGATATAAGTCCTTTCACCGAACATTATATTTTTAGGAAAGGAATATCAATTAATAAAATAATTTTTGTTTAAAAAAACTCATTTATGTCAATTTTGACACTATTTAATAATTGATTTTTGTTAATGTCATAAAGTCTTTATTAATTCAATAAAATCATTTAAGAAATACCAACATGTCATATTAACCAATAAAATTCTTCGATGTTATCAAAACTTTCAAATTATATTTATTTTAACATTTATAATACCTATTATTTGATTTTTTTATTAATAAGGAAAATACTGCTTATTATTGTGTCATAAATATATTTAATTATTCAATGACTGAAAAATAAAAAATTAAATACCATAATGTAGAAAATCATTTTACTTTTATAATTATTATTTATAGTTGAAAAATTCATATACATAACCCTATGTAAAAAAAATTTCTAAACGATATATGCTTATGTCATTTTTGTATTTACTTTAACTTAATTAATAAAAAGTGTCATTATCACTTACAAGTGGATCCATGAGGTCCCCAAATATACCCAAAGATTCCCATGGTCAGACATGTATCAACCAATATGGTTAGGATACGTTTTAGAGTAACCTATTATTATAATAATATTATTTGTTTACCCTTATTTACCGAATTTACCCAGTAACCATGGTAAATTAAATATTTACCGACGTAATTATTAAAAATGTCTTAAAATAAAATTTTCCTATTTAAAAATTTTGGACATCCTGATTATAAATATGGAATACATTTCTCTAAATTGAAAACAAAAAATTGGTAGAAATTAATTTAAAATTTATTCACACTGTCAAAACAAAAAAACGTGTTTTTAAGAATTAATAACTATCAAAAGATTGACACTTTTTTATGTCTGGTTTAAATGTGAAATTACGTCCAATGACCAAAATTTTATTAAACGGTAAAGATATATTCTAAATTTACTTTAAAACCACTCAAATTAATAATTTATCACAATTTATTATTTTGATTAAAAATGTTGTTTTTAATTAAAATTTAGTAATTTTCACTATTAATCAAAATATGAAAGTTATGAGAAATGTACCAAAAATGTACCCTATGCTAATTTTGATATTCCAAATCCAAAAATGATGTCCATTTTGAAAGATAAATTTTAAAAAAAAAATCAAAAAGTGGGTATTACTATTCATAACGGCTAGTTTGATTGGTTGTGGTGTGTGTTAGAACTCGAAGTTGTGTTCAACAAACAGTACAATATTATTCAAAAAGAAGTGTACCATGGAATCTTGGGGTGTTACAGTTTGGACCTACAAGGGTAGGAGGTTTGGATAGTAAATTATATGTTTATGTTTTAGATGATGACTAGTCTATATTTACTTGGAATTATTTTTTTAAATATAAACCTAAAGATTTTACATTATTTGAGTGTTTTTGCAATGCGGTTTAAAATAAAAAACGTCACAGAATAATTTCAATGGGAAGAGATCATGGGGGATAATTTAAGAATTTGTATTTTAATTCCTTTTTCTCAAATATGGGAATTAATCACACCTTCTTTTCACCAAGAACACCTCAACAAAATGGAATTCTTAAATGAATAAATAGGACTATTCATGAAATGGATGTGACTATTCTAAATGAATATAGTCTTCCCACCTATTTCTTAGAAGATGTAATCATAGCATGTTATGTAATGAATAGAGTACTAATAAGACCAATCATTAAAAAAACACCCTATGAAATCTGGAAAAATATAAAACCTAAACTAAATTACTTTAAAAAATTTGGATGTAAGGTTTCCACCTTAAACACCAAGGAAAATCTTGGTAAGATTGATCCATAATATGATGAAGGAATTTTCTTAGGATATTCTGCTACTTCCAAATCTTATATAGTCATTATTAAAAAGTCAATGATTTTTGGAGAATCAGTTCATCTGAAATTTTACAAATCTAATCCCTTTATGAAAAGGAGAAACCAAATTGATGAAACTAACTCTAATGATAACATGAGACTTGAGAACTTGAATGATGTATTTGAAAAATATATAAATGAAATTCAGTCTAGTTCATAAAAACATGTAACTGATGAACCTAATAGTCTACTATGAAGACATTCTATAACCCAAAAGAATCACCATTTTGAAACTGTATTAGGTGACCAAGACACATGAATAAAAACAAGAAGAAATGTAGGTAATCTTGTTGAATTCTCTTCCTTTATATCCCAATTAGAACCTAATTCTATTGAAAAAGCCTTAGTTGATGAATTTTGGGTGATAGCAATGAAGGAAGAACTAAACAAGTTTAAAAGAAATGAATTTTGGAAATTATTTGAAAGACCAGAAAACTATTCAGTTATAGGTACTAAATGGGTCCCTTGCAAAAAACAAGATGATAAGGGAATAATAACTAGAAATAAAGAAAGACTAATAGCTAAATTATATAATCATGAAGAAGGTATAGATTATGATGAGGCTGTTTCACCTGTTGCTATATTAGAAGACATTATTTTTTTTAGCCTATGCATCTCATGTGAACATTAAATTATTTTAGATGGATGTTATGTCTACCTTTTTAAATTAATATTTAATGAAGGAAGTTTATGTCTAGCATTCTCTTAGTTTTATAAAATTCAAAAAAACAAGATTATGCTTTTAAATGTACTAAATCTCGATATGGCCTTTAATAAGAACCTAGAGATTACTATTAAATATTATGTTTTCTTGGTTTAAAAATGATTTTACTGTTGGATTAAAAGATCCAATATTATTTAAGATAACTATAAAATATAATATTTTATTCTTTCCAATTAATGTTGATGATGTAATTTTTGGATCAACAAATTTAAAACTTTTTTTTATTTTTTGAATCTAATGAAAAAGGAATTTGAAATGAGTATGATGGGAGAGTTAAATTTTTTTTACGACATCAAATTTATCAAAAAAATTGGAAATGTTTTAAATCAATGAAAATACATTAATAATATACGGATGAAATTTGGACTTGAAAATAGTAAGACATATACAACCCCTATGTGAACTAATATAAAATATGATTGGGATGAAACCAGAAAATCAGTTGACAACAAGTTATATAGAGGTATGATTGGTACTTTATTATATCTTACTACAAGCAGGCCATATATAATGTATTAGGTTTACCTTTTTGCAAGATTACAATAAAATCCTAAAGATTATCATTTAATTTCTATTAAAATAATTTTTAGATATTTAAATGGAAATATTTTTCAATCTCTTCTCTATCCAAAAACTTCTAATTTTAATTAAATTTCATATTCAGATGCTGAATTTGAAAGTTTTAGATTAGATATAAAATGCACCTCCGAGACTTATCACTTTCTAGGAAAATACATAGTGTCATGGCCTAGTAAGAAATAACACTCAGTTCCCTATCAATAGCAAAGGAAGAGTATGTATCCATAGGAAGTTGTTGTGCACAATTTTTGTGGATTGAAAACACTCTTATGGACTTTTTAATAAATTTTACTAATACACCTATTTTAGGTGATAATACAAGTGCTATAAATATTTCAAAAATTCCAATTTATTCTTCTATGACTAAACATATTGATATCAGACATCATTTTCTAAGAGACTATGTCCATATAAAGGATATATTTTTATAATTTGTAAATAATAAAATTCAATTATCTAGTATTTTTACTAAAACACATCCCACTGCAAGGTTTGAATTTATTAAGGGGGAGTTAGGTTTATTTAATTTTAAATAATTTTTTAAAAAATTTATCTCAATTTTATTTGAAAATTTCACTATTTAAAATACATTAATTACTTTTTTTGAATAGATTAAATATTTATTCAATATGGGATATTTTTTTCGCATGAATAATTTTAATTTATTTTAAAATTGTTGTAATTATTATTATGTATGCAAATGACATGGGAATCTGGGCCGTCAAAAACTGTTTTAAATTCAAGACCCATTCATTTTCTTGAAACCCCAAAATCTTCTTCAGCTCTTCTCTACCCGCAACTAAACCTTAAAAACCCAAGATTTTCAAAACATCATTAATCAGGGAAGAAATGGCCAAAACTAGAAGTAATGAAGAGCCGGAGAACACTAATGCAATGTGGTAGTGCACGGAAGGTGAAAAGATATTATAGGGAAAAGTTATCAATCTGGAATGGTTATATCATATAGATATAATGCTGAGGCAAGCTCTAGAATTTCAAAACATGAATGAAACCCAAAATAGAGATTATATAGAGATTCTATATGAGGTAGAACATTGTCACTTTTTTAAGTCTGTTCAGTTCAGCCTGGTAGATGATGAGGATACTATAATAGCTAAGATTGAGAACCATGATTTATTATTTCATTTTTTGAAATAGCCAATATTCTTAACTGTCCTCATGTGGAAGTTTTTCATTACGATATAATGAATATTGGTGATAATGTACATGAGTCTAAGGACATTATCTCTTTCTTTTTTGGTTCTAAAAATGTGAGAATGATGTTTTCGAAAGATCTAGAGCCTGACCAGAAAATATTAGTGAAATTTGTGAAAACAAGCGTTGCACAAAAAATGTCAAAGATGGAAAAAAATTGGAACATTAACATGTATATCATGTTTCTATTTATGAGTGTAATTGAGTTGAATTTTACAAGATATATGGTATGATATCTCAACTATTACTATCAACCAGAGGGAAGATGAACTTTTATCCCTTTGGAAGATTCATTTCAAAGATATTATTTAAGAAATATATGATAAGGCAAGTAGATGCCAGAGTGAGATGCCACCACAACAACATTTTTAATACAGACACTTGGAGAAATGTTGGTTTCTTTTGGAGTAAAATTAAAGGAAATATAATTCCTATTAGAGCTGAAGAAGGTTCATAGAGTGCACAGAATCAACGTGAAAAATCTTAGAAAGGAGTGGCAGAGTCTAGAGAAAGTGGAGTTTCAAGGGGAATCAGATTTGAAGCTATTGATTCACCTTCATATGATGAAATTCAAGAAGTTCTTCAAAGGAAAAGGAATATAGTTTCTCAAGATAGATAGGATACTAGTCATACAAATGCAGATGGAACTAACCATTTTATAAGCTACAAATTTATTGGAAAATCTGCAGTACAGAACATTGCACAACAAATAGTTTCTCAGATTGAGGTGACACCACTAGTGTAGAAAGAGATTGTTCCTCATATGGAGATAGAGGTATAATTAGATCATAGAGATTGGAGAAGTGTCCCAAACTCCAAATGAAATAGATACTATTTAAGAACAATTTTCTCATCCTAATGACATTATTCATGAGGACGTTTCTCATGTGGAATCAATTTTATAGAATACATTCAACAAGGAATTCAATGAAAAATTTTCTCATGAGGAGAAAATCCTACTACTATTGATATTCAACAAAAAAATATTTCTTAAATTCACACATCAGTATTGAATGAAGAAATTTATGTGGATGAGTCATAGAAGGGCTCTAAGGAAAAATATGTAGAAAATCTAGTACAAATAGAGGATGAAGAAAAATATGATGCACAATATTTGACATGAGTACTAATTCATCAAGTTGAAGAACAATCTAAGAATCAAGCACATGGTGCCTCTGATTCTATGATTGAACAAGTAAAGGAGATCTATAGAAAGTAAATTAGCGTTGATTCAGAATTTTCTGATTTTAGAAGATCATTGGAAATATAAAATCGGAGATTTGAATGATTGAAAGCTTGTTCTCTTTATAAAAAGGAAGATGAGATTTTCAAGAAGGATATGTTGGTTTTGGTATCCAATTTGTAATATGAAATGGTGATCAAGTCAAATTTAATGGATTTTAAGTCATTCAAAGAGAAACAATTTCTAGCATTCAAAACCAGAGAAGCCAGTACATTAGGTACTTCACCTAATCTGATAAGAAGATTTTAGGCCATTACTAAAGTAATAGTGAATATGAATGACAAATTTCAGGACTTACTGTGTTACTCTGTCCCCTTATCTATTCTGATAGAAAATCAAATGCATCTTTTTGACCATATTACATCAAATAAACTAGGGATCAGAGCATTGTTGAATCATTTCACTGGTAAGTTAACTGTTTTTATGGAGAAGGAAGAACGGTTACATGAGTTCTTAAGAGTCAATTTTATTGAAGATATTCAACAGAATTAGGAAGGAAGAGATCTCATAGTTCAATTATGTGATGGACGGATGAAAATATTGAGGAATCAGTTGGTAGAAATCAAGGAAGTTGTTCAAAGAAGATGAAACCTGATCCAAACATTATGCCCAACATTGATTCCTTTTTTCATTGTTGTACTTATACGTGTACTGCTAAATAATTTTTCTCATCACATTTTCACATGTTTTTATTTATTTTACAATACAACCTAAGTCAGAATATGAGTAATCAAAATTTAATTATTGATAAACAGTTTATATTGCACTTACTTCAGTTCAGTGCTACATTAACATGTGTTCTATTCCATATTATATCATTCTTTTTGATATCAGAAATGGGGAAATTTTGGGTTAAACAAAAAATTGTATTTTATGTTTTAAAATTTTATTTTTATCAAAAATTGAGAAATTTGGATAAACACAATAAAAAATTAGATTTTATATATTTATATCTTATACTCAGGGGGAAAATTTTGGATAATTTTTTTAAGGGAGAAATAATATATTATTTTACATTATAGTTAGGGAAAATTAATTTTGTTAAAAATAAATATTAGTTTTATCCTTTCAAAATTTAAATTATATGCCATTAATTTTATAAGATAAATTCATGGGTAAAGAAACTTTCATGGGTTCTGTGATCATCAAAAAGGGGGAAATTGTTGAGAAAGGATTGTTTTCAACAATAATTTATTGAATTATTATTAAGGGAACATTGGTGAGAATAATAATCTATCTCTTTATGATGATATTGATGTTCACAAATACCCTTATTTTTTATTCTAATGATTTTACTTTGATTATATTTCATGAAATTAATGTTCTTTATTTTTCTATTTTGGAATAATATTTAAGTGTTTAATTCTTGTGGAATATTTGATGAAGTGTTCTGAAACAATGTTCATGATCTAAGTGTTCGTAAATCATCTTAGTGCATTAGCGTGTTCTAGAAACATTGTTCATAACCTATATTGAAGAGTATGGCGTTAAGAAAGAATTCATCCTTTACATTATAGGTTATCAGAATAGTGTGGTTAATGGAACCCTACATTTTGGAAAGAAACTTATGTTTGAGATATGAGAAAAGAATGGAAGAAGAACATTATGTTAGTATGGAATGTTTTGTTTATTTCTCAAAAGTATGGTTCATCAACCATACTTTTGAAATGAACCCTATGTTTTATTGAAAAGTATTGATCATATTCTATTTTTTTGAAAGAAGTGAAACGTATGGATCAAATACCATGCGTTTGAGAGTTGAAGAAAATATTATGGATGGTCAATCATACATTTGATATCAACCTTATTTTTGAATGTTGAATCATCAATATTACTTATGTTATCAACCTTACATTGTAAACCATACGTTCAAAGAATTCATGCTAAGCAGTTCAACCCAATGTTGGACGTCGGATATTTTAATATATGATTTTATCGAGCAACGGTCTTTATGTAGATTATCATGCGGACTTCAATCCTGATTAAAATTTGAAATATAAAGCGCGTATTTGACTGAATCAAATCTGTTTGTTTATTATTCAAATGATCTATTTAATAGTATATTTTCATGGAAAATATTAAGGGATGTTATAACTGCTCTGTTATTTAAACATTTAAATATCATGGGTCAGAGGGGAATTTTGTGGATCTAAATTTACAGAGGAAGTGCTCATCATTATAACATAAATATTTGTGCTGTTTTGACTTAGGATGAGATCAAAAGTACGAAGAAATAATTTTCTCAATATTTTTCACTAATATAAATTAATGAATCATTTGATATTTACATATCTACTGTTACGAAGAGAGACAATGCTATTTTTTCTGAACAAAAAGAAACATGTTGAAGATTCATAGATTCTACATCAAATATCTTTTGTGAATCTATTGTTGTTGATGTTTCTGAATTCATTTCAATATATAATGCAACCAGATCAGCTCAAAACTAAATCTTCATAAAGATTATATGTTTTGAAGATGATGGCCCATTAACTATCAATTACATGTTGTTGCAATTGTAAAGAACAATTGGAAAGTATTTCAAAGAACAAATACTCGTTTACATTGGGTGATCAACATTTTATACTGAGCCATTTCTTAGGTTATGTGTATGAACTAGAAGGTTATGTTTTGTCGTTAAGTTATAAAGGTGTCAGCTTCTTGCACTTAGTTTTGGAAAAATCTCTTTATAAGAGGACCAGATAGTTAAAATCACCATGATTGTGGAGTAGATCATTGGTGGAGTAGACCAAGGGCCTTCTGTTCCCCAAACCAACATACAGCATGCATCATTTTCTATATATTTTCAGCTGCTTAACCATTTTGAAAAAGTTAAAAGCACATATCACAGTATCACTAAGAATTTTTAAAAGGCACAATTCACCCCCTTCTTGTGCATATTTAGTATAATATGATCAAACAATAAGGACCTATACTAAATATAATATTATTAATCCTCCAAACATTCTTATATTTAGTGAATACATAATAAGTGATATTTATAATTAACATGAATATTTCATCGAAAATGAAATTTATAAGTGTCTTATATTTTATCTGAATAATTAAATTTTACAATAAGAACTGAAATTGTATTATATTTCAATATATTACATATTATATTAGACTTATTTAAATAGTAATTTGATATGAAATAATATAAAGAAAAATTTATAATAAAAACATCATTTTTAATAAATTTTTTTATATTTATATCTTCATCATTAAAAGAAAAAAACATGTATTTTAGTATTTGTAATTAATGAAATTAAACTTTTTTCTTCAATAAATTACAAATTTTATAAAAGGATAAATTTTTAGATATATGTAAGAGTATTTAATTGTTTGGCAAAAATTATTATACATCATTTTTACTAATATTGTGACTTGTTTCATATTATTAATATATTAGTGTGATATATAAATATATAAAACATTTTTTTAAAAAATATATATTATAAATTAAATTATAATTTTTAATTTATTAATTATTTTTTTACAAATTTATGATTGTTATTTTTGAAGAAAATTAATATTTTTCCCAAATTTTATTAATAAAATATATAATTATTGTACTAAAATTAAATTTTTCATATTTTTGAGACCAAATAAGAAAAAATATATTTAAAATTTATAATCAATATTTCTAAATATTATTTGATTTCCCACTTTATTTTTAGGTATAATTAATAAGTTATGCAATGTAAAAACCAGTTACCATAGTAAAAGAAAAAATAGAAAACGTAAAATTTCAATGGATAATGTGTCTGAATCATATTTAAAACATGTTTAACACTTTATAGTCCTATAATATTCCCAAATTCATTATTTACCATTTTTTGTGGTACTTTCCATTATAGTGACTTCCCATTATTGAAATGTGATTATTATTTCCCAAAATTCTATCCATTATATCTTTTAAAAGGGTCTCTCCAATCCTCTATTCCCCCTACACCACAACCACATAATATCATCCCAAAAACCTTCCATTCATTTTTATAAAACAATTATCCACATTAATGAGAATGTTCTATTATCAAAGCATCATACCTTAAGATCATAACTCCCTTTTCAAAATATATTATCAATGAATTGAGTTATTTGTTCCCAACCTATAATTATAATAAAATTATTATAGTAAATTTATTGAAAATGGAATTACAAATATTTGAAGCATGTATAATACTGACACCACTCCTACTAAACGTGTAATATTGTTAAGACTACAAACACTTGATTTGGGAATATATGATTAAACTAATTAATATACATGTAGATGATAAATAAAAATAGACATATTAAATAGTTTAAGGATTGAATATGGTTTTAAAATAGGATATTAACATATATATAGTTTTTAAGGTATATTAGAGAACAATCATTTAAAAAGGAATATAGGTTAGTGGATTTTGAGACTCAAATATTTTCATTTGGACATAAAAGTTCAACCATAACTATTATATTTCATGAAACACATATTCAAAAACATTATGATATTAGGTTATATATTCACCTTATGTTTTGGGAAAATCTTGTTTTATAAAAATTTATTCTTCCTTGATGAATGTATTGTTTTTTGAAAACATTGTTTTATGATGAATAAATCCTTTTTATTTTAAAGGTTTTACCCTCCATTTTAAGGTATTTTCCTCCCACCAATGTTCCCCATTCTCTTGTAAAAACTCAAACTATTTATATATCAAAATAAATTTTTATTACCCTTTATTAATTAAAAAACCATATTATCATTTCAATTATGTTTGTTTTCAATAAATGTGTTTTAAAATATTTGAATGAACATTCCTTAACATGATTTTAAAATCAACAAAACTACTTAAAAATTTGCCTTATGTTTTATTTATTATCATGTTATCTTTTTTGGAATATATTTTGAAGTAAATTTTTAGGTTTTTTTCTCCTCGTAATTAATAAATATTTTTTTATAATGGGATATAAATGCTTTTTTCTGATGAAATTATGAAACAATGATTATGAAAAATACTTTATTTGAATTATCATCAATTTTTAAGGGAATGTTCTCTAGTGGTCCAGTGGTTCACAAATCACCCTAATTGGGATATTATTAAAAACTCATTTTGGGAAATTATGTTTTTTATATCCAATAATTTTTTATGTAACACAATTTGGAAATGTAATAAAATATATATAAGTCTCATGTGATATTTGTGATAAGATAAAAGACTTAATTTCATTTTTTATTCATATGTATAGATTTTCATTGTTGGGTAATATATCACCTTATAATAAACTATCTCTGGTTTTATATCTTATGAGATAATAATGAATGGAGACACTTGGAATTATTCAAAATCTAATGTGTGGTTATACATGTATTTTATTATAAACTATAGAGTGGACATACTTGGATTTTTTTTTAAATTATGTAGTGGTCATACATATATTTATGAATTATGTTTTTATATTATTGTGTTTGTTCCACATCTATAAAATTATTATTATTTCCAATCCATGCCATAGGAATATTATATTCAGCATTATATATATGATACCCAATTTTGTATTATTGTTTCTATTAATTTTTATTTGGGTTATATGTTTGTATGACTTGTTTAAATGAAATTTCTATATTAATATTTTTTTACTTCATTATCATGAATAGTAAATTATTTGTTAGTATTTTCACTTAAGATCCAATGATATTTTAAACAAATTGATTATTTTATATCATTTTTGAGACATGCTTATGATCTAATGATTACGATTTGTTGATATGTTCTCCATAATGGGAATTCGAGAGGACACTTGTATTATGTTCCCATTAAACATGTTATTAATATGATAATATCATATGATTTGAATAAAATATGTTATATAGGTGATAAATTATTTGGAAATTTTCATAGGTGTTATAAAATAAAATGACTATCTAGCTAGTTTTGAGGACATTATACCATTATATATATCATTTTTGGGACCATTTGTGAGATATATTAATAAATATATGGTATCAATGTATTATTTTTTTGTCTTGGGACACCAAATTATTTTCGACTTAATTGATATGAATTGAAAAGGGGTATTTTTTTAGTCCTCTTTATTGAAAATATTATTATAATAGATAGAACCATCTTTATTTCCCAAAAATTTAAAAACAACCACTCTCATTGATGTACTCATAAAATAATGGGAGAAGGATGTAACCCCTTAATTTCAAAGGAATATTCCTTTCAATAACCAGCTCAATGTGCAAATGTGCTAGTCCGATGGTTAAAATCTGTGAGTTTTTAACAAAAAATCAATGATTTCTATATCAATATCCCAATATAGAACCAAATATGAATTAACTTATTTGGAGATTGTGCAAAACAAAATTAGTGTGTTTCAAAAACCTTATCTTCTATCCCCAAAACACATTAAATATAATGTTCTTATAATCTTGTGTGTATATTATTTGATATTCACCCCCATTTTGATAACAAGTCGGGCATAAACTATTACATTAATGGGAGAGTGATAATTTTCTGTAAATATTTTTATATTTTTAGGGGCTGTTGTGATTTTTTATTTTGGATGAAATGATTCGTATCCATAAGAATTCACCTTTTGATATCTCCCACTAAAGGGATTGTCTCAAAAAATCATCACCAACGTAATTTTATCATATAGACATATGTATTAAGAAATATTGATACTATAAGATATTTTAGATAAATTAATATATGCATCATAATGGAAAACTATCCTAATAGTTCAAACCATGTATCCTTCATTATATTTACCTTTCCAGACATTTCCTTCTCTAATCTCTACATAGTATCACAAATAGTATCATATAAGAATAAGGATGGATTATAATAACTACATAATTATATTTGTGAGAATAAAACATATTTCTCAATTTATAAGAATCACTAATTTAATAAATATATATTCATGTCATAAAAATAATGAATACAATGAAATACGTTGTTATAAAACAAATTCATCCCCTTCTGTGAAATCATTATCATTTTGACTTGGGATCATTCATTTATTTCTATATTCACACTATTTTTAGTCATTATATCACATGAATATATATTCATGTCATAATAATAATTCATATTATTAATCCCAATCCTTCGACATCGAAAACATATTTTGAAAAGGCTAATTATTTTTTTAGTTGATAAAATTTATACAAATTTCCCTCCTTGATTTAATTTATTTTTTTTCATTTTGTTGGATAAGTTTGGGAAAATTATTACCATAAAAATTATAGTATCCACCCGAAAAAAATTGAGGGATTTTAAAAATAATTTAGATTCCCAAATTTTTATATATTTTTTGTTTTTCCATCAGTTACTATTAATATTTATTTTCTGTGATCTCAAATTTATCATGGTAGTGGGATACATTTTTTTAACGAGAATAGAGAGGAATAATTTATACATTTAATAATAATATATTTCACATTATTATGATTTTCATTTTATTGAAAACATTACTCAAAACCATGAGAGGAAGAACACTTTTTATCAGTAATTTGGTAAATTTATGTTTGGGGTTATTCTATATTTTTCTATTATAATTATCATTCCGAAAACATGAAAATATTTTTTATTATCAACAAACAATGATTCCAGTTAATATTCTTAATAAATATTCAACATTTATTCCCATTTTAATTCCACATTATACATTATTTCATGATATTCTCAAGCTTTTTTTCACTTCTGAATTTATTCCCTAACTAATAATTCATCAAATACATAACAAGTTTATATGTTTTTTTTAGAAAATGGATATTTTATTTAATGTAATTACCATAAATTAAATTTTCAATAACCAAGTTTTAAAAATCCTCATTATACATTTATAATATTTAAGTATTTATTTTTTTGGATTTTTTCATTGTTATAAATTTATTAAGGATTTATTTGAATTTGTAAAACTATAATTTCAAGGAAAATTTTATTGCTTTATCATCATCTTTTAGTTTTTATTATTAATAATCTATCTTATAATAAATATATATTGGAAAATTATTCAAAAATATCTGTAAAGACCATGAAATCCCATGGAAATATATTTTAATACATGGGATTATTACGAGACCACGAAAACTGATGGCGTGTGATTCTGATACACGGTGTGCCCGAAATAAATTTCTAATGTTTTGTTCGGGTATGTTTAGTAAACATATGAGCGGGTTTTTATAACTTTCTAACCAGTTCCTAGAATTGAAATCTGAGGGCACCATTGAACACGCAGTTCCGGTATTCGCTTAAAAATGCTTTCCCCTTGATGGCAGATGGTCGAGAATGAATGTTAGTTTTTGGATTTTACATGGGAATAATAAAACAAATTAAGTGATTGTCTTAATTTATTTTTTAGTTGGTTAAAACCTCCAGGATGAGGTTGGAGGTTCGGGCCACTACACCTTAACCTCCTATGAAAGGATATGGTGGTGGGGCCCACCCAAGGTCTAAACACCCCTTCTTAATTAATTTGGTGGGGACCACCCGAGGTTATAACCTCTTGGATTCCCCATTAAGTGGGGAGAAACCCCCTTGAACTCCCCATTTATGGTGCCAACCCTCTCTTTTAATTAATTGAACACATTCAAATAATTAATTTAAAACTTTGAATTCAATGCCAACAATTTAATAAGATTTTACAATCTATTATTTTGTTAGCATTCTTCTTTTTGGTGGAGCATGGAAGAAAATGAACTATCCAACGAAGAATAGTTCTTCTGCCAACGAAGAACGATCTTCAACTGGAGAAAGAGGGGAAGTGTCGTCCTTCATGAATACCAATGATGACGTCCTTGACTTCTTCATATTCCTTCCCAGTGTCAATGAATCGATGTCCGCCTTTCCACGACAACGTCAACGAACAACAAACCCGAGGTAGGGTATTTGAGTTTGAATTCTTTCCTGTTCTTCATTCTTCAAATCCTGGTTTATGATTTTCTAATTGATAGAACCATGATAAAGAGGGCGCATGCCGAACGAACACAGCCCGACCATCCCCCTCTGTTTTTTTTCTCGCTTGTTGACTAAGTAAGTGGTGCAGCAGCGGCCGGCGTTTGGCCGGCCGAGAAGGAAACCAACGGCACAGGGCCACCGGATCGCTCGAAGGGTGCGGCGTTGTCACACAACGTGGAATAGTAGGTTGTGGCCCCTAGCCACGGCGGGGAACAAGGGCAGATTCCAGGCAATCGGAGGGGCACAGCGCCATCGCAACGCGTAAAGGATGAAGTTGTGGCCCCCTGGCTGCGGCGGTGGAGCAGAAGCGGCCGGCTGGGCCGGCCGCCAAGCGACTAGACTGGGTGGATGCTCGGCCAGGTGGACGGGGCGAGACCCTCCTGGGTCCTGCGAGCTACCAAAACCTCACTACGCACCGGTTCCATTCAAGAGATGGGGGCACGACACCCCCTTCCTTACACGGCTAGGCCGGGCCCCGCATGGCGCCGCCAACCGCTGGCCTCCCAGGCCATGTGGGTCACCCACCGAGTCCATGTTGGATGCCAGCGCAGGACACATGGGCCGCCATCCAGGCCAAACGATCCACACTCCCCATTGGCTTGGCCACCGCGCAGGCCGGTTCTCCCAACGTAGGTTGGGCCTCGAAGCGCTGGTTGGGCTGCCCAGCACGGGTCGGGCCGCCGCCACGAGCAGTACCGGTTTCGGTGGACCAGGCCGGTTCCGGAGGGCTTGGTCCGACCCGCGGACCAATACGGACCCTGGTCTGGACCCGAGTCGGGTCATGTCGACCAAAACTAGGATGTCCCAGGCCGGGTCAGTCTGACAGGTTCGGACTCAACTCGAACTGTTTTCACCCAATTTCACCTTTTCTCCTATAACATTGGCTACGGGTGTCCGATTGACAAACCGTATATGGAGAAGGAAAGCTTTGAGTGAGATGGTTCTTTTATAATACCCCACTAGAGGTTTGGATGTAGTTAGGTATAGTCGGGAAGGATTAAACCTAAATCCCATCAGGCCCTCAGAACGTAAATGCCAATAACTCTAAAACTGAGCATCTGATTGATGCACCGTCTGTCATGTTGTGTTGCTTTTGACGAGACGGAAATCCGAGATACATAAACTAGGGATGAAGTGGTATTTGATGTATCAACTCTTGGATGGAGGTGCAGACCCTCCCGAATCCAAGAAAGCAAGTGGAAACCCTGAGGGTGGATGTCCACTGATGATTGTTCCTGGATCATGTATTGGTCTGACAGTTCTGACTTCTATTCCTGGATCATGTGTTGGTCCGACAGAATAGCTGGTCCTGGATCATGTGTTGGTCCGACAGTTCTGATCATTCAGTGGCTATATCTGATCATATCTATCTCTCTATATAAGTTGTAAACCTGAGTGATTTGTGTCAGTAACTCTTGTGTTTCCACGTGATTGAGATGGATTACATGATAGGTTAGGTATATGTATGGGAATATACCTAAGTGGGGTTATCTATTGATTTCAAACTTAATGGTTTATCCTTGTTGGATTTGTAAGACCTTGAGGGTCTTGGGGTCCCTACTGAGTATTGTTATACTCACCCCTGCATAGGGTATTCCCACGCCTCATTGTGTTGGATGTAGATGATGGACAACGCTAACTAAGGCTGAGTAGCAGGAATGGATGGTACCCAGAGGTGGACCATATGACGTGTTGGTACACAGAAGAGACTAACGGATGTGGAGTGATGATGAGTCCATTTTTACCTACCCTTTAGGTAGGAACCCTGGAGGACGACCCAGTAGTGGATTTTTATTTTCAGTTGTACTCGTTTTTCTGTTATACTTGCACTTCCCAGTTGGACTTGTATTTCAGGACCCTTTACTTTTCATCTCTCTTTTGTATAGAGCTTTACTTAGAATTTACATTCAACTCGTACTCTTTTGTGTGTGTGTTTTCAATTTATAAAGGCAATTCCTTCCTAGTTTTTGGGATTTACCCCTTTGGTGCTAGTTTCCAGCACTTGGCCTATGGAAGGGGGGCTTGGGGTAGTCATGGAACGGGCCCTGGGGGATGGGTCGTGAAAAATTTGTATCATAGGAGTTGGTTCTACCACAAAACATGGGACTTTGATCATTCTTTTCTATAAAGAAATAGTGTTAAGAGTATTGAGTGTGGTTTTTAGTCTAGGGGGTCCATTGTTAGTGCGGTAGTAGACATATCCATACACTAGGACCCTTATTTCTGATTTCCGACTCAATGCACGAAAATAATGATTCCATGTATGTTTCAAATGTTTTCTTTGTGATATCTTTGAGTCAGCTCACCAGGTATATCATATTGTCCCTGGCGCACCTGTTTCTTTTTAGGATGCCTCTACACAGATAGCCAGCCAGGGTTCCGAGAGTTGTGCATAAGGATAGTCCATTGATTGACGAGGACTCGGTGTAGGGCCCAATCACAACAGAGGCACCAGCAGTACCGCTACCCATTGGTCCACTAATGCCACCAACCATAGCAGCAGAGAGTGTATGCCACCTAAGCATGTTTCACGAGTTCCAATGCTAGAGCCCACTCAAGTTCAGAGGTGAGAAGGACTCGTAGGCTATTTTGGATTTGTTGGAGGCTATGGTGAGATTCTTCAAACTGGTAGGGACACTAGCCAACCTTATGGAGATCCTTTTCGTGAGACTCCTTCAGACAGTAGTAGGTAGATGGTAGTGCCTGATGCTCCTGGTGCATGATTATGTGATACTACTCTGGGCTGACTTTGAGAGCCAATTTCGGGCAGAGTTTGTCCAAGCCACCCTATGTGCGGTGCATATATAGGAGTTACTGCATCTACATCAGGGTAGCATGATAGTGGCACAGTACTCAGCGAGGTTAGATGACCTCTCGCGTTATCCCACAGATATGGTGCAGGAACCATTCTTTAGGGACCAGACATTCAAGCAGGGGCTCAGGTGAGAGATCAGTTCTTCAATGATCTCCCTCATCATCTCGACGTAGGTGGGGTGTTAGATAGAGCCCTCCTAGAGGAGTGTTTCCTTGATTAGTAGTCACCATCAGTGAGACCCATCACTAATTGACATGCAGCGGAGTGTTCTGAAGTAGGAAGTAGACATATGTCATAGAGATCCGAGCAGACCAGGACATCCGGTGGACAACCTCATGTTACAGGTTCTATTGTGTGGGGCACACGAGATAGAGCCAGTCATGCCAAGAGTGGGAAATTTTACTCTTATGCTGGGCATGGTCACATGGCTCGTGACTGTCTGACCCGCCATACTGATGATCGGAAAATAGTTAAGGGACCACCCAAGCAGAGGCCGAGATTCGATCAAAGCAGACCGTAGGGAGCAGGATGACTTAGCAGAGGAGCTAGATGTGCAGCTGGTGGTGGACGGCGATTCAAAGTGTTACCGCCGCCACCACCAAGAGGTCCACCCTGGCAATAGGGAGGAGGTGGACAAGGGAAAGCTCATCTCCAGTTAGCTGAGGTATATGATCATGGCTCTTCAGAGATGATTCAAGGTATGATCTATGTCTTCTCCACCTTAGCTTCAGTTCTTATAGACATGGGTTCCAGTCACTCTTTCATTACCACTACTCCCATTTGGAGCAGGGATATTCTGATGGAGCTGTTAGCTCAATCCCTACATCTAGAGACTCTTATGAGAGCAGACTCAACAAATATGCACTGGTGACAGCAGTGTGAGCTTACTCTAGGAGGTGAGAGCTTCGGCTGGGATCTCCTCATAGTGGCATCGAGGCTTTACGACGTCATCTTGCGTATGGACTGGTTATCTATATTCTATGCTCATATTGACAATATTAGGCGCAAAGTGTGGTGCGTCTGCACCGATGGGACTACTTTCACCTTCATTGGTGAGAAGGGAGCCTTTGTAGCACAGGATAGACTTACTCGGATGATGGTACAACCAATCACTCATCAGTTGGCCTGCCTTACCCTCAGAGCAGTTTATGTGGAGAGTCTGAGCTATCCTGTAGTGGTGGAATTGTACACATATGATTTCCCCAATGATTTTCTAGGACTACCTCCTCGTAGAGAGGTGGACTTCTACCTTGACCTATACCCTGATACGGACCTGATATCTACAATAGTATATTGGATTGCTTCCGTTGTTCTTCACAAGATGAGGGTACAGCTATGAGGACTTGTAGAGAGAAGGGATTAATCCGGCCCAGTGTTTCTCCATGGGCAGCCACGGTTCTGTTCGCCAAGAAGCTGGATGGGAGCTTGAGGATTTGTGTTGACTACAGTCACCTGAATCAGGTAACCATGAAGAACAAGTACGCCCTCCTTAGGATTTATGATCTCTTTGATCAGCATAAGGGAGCACGATGGTTTTCAAAAATAGACCTCAGATCAGGCTATCACCAGCTCAGAGTTCAGGATGATGATGTATAGAATACGGCCTTCAGGTGTCGGTATAGACACTATGAGTTCTTGGGTTTTCCCATTTTGTGTAACCAATGATCCAAAAGTATTCATGAGACTCATGAATAGGATCTTCCAGCCATACCATGATTGGTTTGACATAGTCTTCGTTGATGAAATTCTGATCTACTCGACTACTGAGGGGGAGCATTCCTACCATTTGCGGGTAGAACTAGATACACTCCGTGAGCACTAGCTTTATGGAAAGCTCTCAAAGTGCTAGTTTTGGATCCGGGAGGTTCACTTCTTAGAACAGGTCATCTCGGATGCTGTAGTTGTAGTAGATCCAGCGAATATTGAAGTGGTACTTTCTTGGGATCCACCCAGTAGTGTGACGGAGGTACAATTTTTCTTGGGTTTAGCTAGGTATAATCGGAGGTTTGTACCGTACTTTTCCATAGTTTCAGCACCACTATTAGCCTTGAAGAAGAAGGGTAAACCCTTCGTATGGTCGAAGAGATGCCAGTAGAGCTTTCAAGAGCAGAGGCAGAGGCCGACTAGTGCCCCTATCTTGAGGCTTCCAGAGGAAGGAGTAGGGTACATAGTCTACTATGACACATTAGGGACCTGTAGTTAACAGTAGTGGTCTTCACCTTGAAGATGTGGTGAGACTATCTGATAGGGGAAAATTTTACCATATACACTAATCACAAGAGTCTAAAGTGTATCTTCTCTCAGAAGGACCGGAACATGAGACAATGTTGTTGTCTTGAGTTCCTCCAGGACTATGGCTTTGAGAGAGTCTATACTCCTGGGAAGGGGAATGTTGTTGCCGATTCTCTCAGTAAGAGATCGAGTATACACGTGCTAGGAGAGGCGACATAGCATCTTGTTGCCTTACAGATATTCTTTGTGGATAGGGATGGAGTATCCTTTCTATAGTCTCATACAGTCACTCCCCCTCTTCTTCAGTGAGTTAAGGAAGCACAATGTGGAGATGCTAACTGTGATACATGACTTGCTCAAATATCCATAGGGAAGGCACCTGATGGATTTTTTGAAGGTGGGGACCACATCATCCTCTTCAGAAGATGTACTATGGTACCAGTGTCACTTCAGGATGAAGTATTGAGGAATTTACACACATCCCATCTAGCAGTATATCTAGGTGTGACGATGATGTATCAGGACCTCGGGAAACAACACTGGTGGCCAGGTATGAAGAAGGTGGTAGCAGAGTTTGTCTCACGATGCCTCACTTGTCAGTAAGTGACAGCGGAGCACCAAGTACCAGCAGGCCTGGTTTAGACATTAGAGTTCCTAGAGTGGAAGTGGGATGAGATATCCATGGACATTGTGACAGGTCTTCCACGTACATACAGTGGTCATGACTCAATTTGGGTGATCGTCGACTGACTCACCAAGTCGGTCCACTTCCTACCGATCAGAGAGCAGGGTTCAGTAGAGAGTATGGGATGCCTCTATGTGCAATGGATTGTTCGTTTTCATGGTACAACTTCAATGATTGTCTCCAATCATGAAGTATGGTTTACTTCCTTGCTATGGAAGGGGTTACATGAGGCTTTTATGATGCTACTACGTCTGAGCACCACCTTCCATCCAGAGACAGATAGTCAGACTCAGCAGACCATTCTGACCCTCGAGGACATGATATGTTCTTGTGTCCTTGACTTCGGTTTCATCTGGGAGGACCACATACCTTTGGTGGAGTTTTCATGAAACAATAACTATCTCCCCACAATATGGATGGAACCTTGTGAGGAATTGTGTGGGAAACATTGCAGATCACCCTTGTGCTGGATAGACCCTGGGCAGTCAGCACTGGTGGGACCAGAGATGGTATGAGCTACCTTGGAGAAGGGCCAGATCATCCAAGAGCGGATTAATACTGCAAAGAGCAGGTATATGTCATATTCCAACAGGAGGTGGAGACCTCTGGAGTTCGAGGACGGAAAACACGACTTTCGATGAGTTTCACCTTGATGAGGTCTACGAAGGTTTGGCTGAGGAGGCAAGTTATATCTGAGATTTATTGGACCATTCCAGATCCTTATCAGAGTAGGCTAGGTGGATTACTGCTTGGCTCTTCCACCTCAGTTGCACAGGGTGCACGACGTCTTCCACGTACCATAGTTGAGTGGATACATGCATGACTCTTCTCACATCATCGACCATGGAGAGCTGAAGATAGATGACGGGGTGTCTTTCATAGAGGTTCCAGTAGAGATTGAGGATCGATAGGTGCGGGTCCTACATTGACGATCGATACCTCTGGTGCGTGTTCGCTGGTAGCACGTGAACCTCCAAGAGGGAATATGGGAGCGGGAGGCCAAAATGCATGATCAGTACCCCCATTTGTTCCCTTAGTTCGATTTGTATCTTACATGGACGTAAATCCCAGAGGTGGGCAGAAGGTAATAACCCAAAAATCCCGTGGAGGTTTTTTTAATACATGGGATTTTTTTGAGACCGCAAAAACTGACAGCACGTGATTTCGAGGCCCGGTGTGCTCAGAATCAATTTTAGAGTTTTGTTCGTGTATGTTCATTAAACGTACGAGCTTGTTTTTATAACTTCTGAACCGGTGCTTGGGATTGAAATGCAACGGCACTATTGAACTCACAGCACCGGTATTCTATTTAGGAGGCTTTCACCTCAACATCAGATTGTCAGGAATGGAAGTTAGTTTTTGGGTTTTATATGGGAAAAAAATTAAGTGCTTGTCTTAATTTATTTTTTAGATGGTTAAAACCTCCAAGAGGAGGCTGGAGGTGGGGGCCACCACACCATAACCTCCCATTAGAGGTTATGGTTGTGGGGCCCAACCGAGGTCTAAACACCTCTTCTTAATTTATTTGTTGGGGACCACCTGAGGTTGTCACCTCTTGGATTCCCCATTATGTTGGGAGAAACCCCTTGAACTCCCCACTTATGGTGCTAAACCTCTCAATTAATTAATTTAACACGTTTAATTAATTAATTTATTCCTTTTAAATATATTCCAACAATTTAATAAGATGTCATAATATATTATTTTTTTAGCATTTTTCTTTTTGGTGGAGCTTGGGAGAAAAAGAACACTCCAATGAAGAACACTTCTTCTACCAATGAAGAATGATCTTCAATATGGGCAAGGTGGGAAGTGTTGTCCTTAAAGAACGCCACCGCCAACATCCTCAACTTCTTCATATTCTTTCCCAGCATCAAAGAATCGACGTCTGCCTTTCTACGACATCGTCTACGAACAACAAACCCAAGGTAGGGAATTTATGTTGGAATTTGTTCCCATTATTCATCATTGAAATCATGGTTTACAATTAACTGATTGATATCACTATAAAAGGAGGGCACAGGACAAATGAACACGGTCCGACCCTCCCTCTCCATTTTTTCCTCACTTGTTGAAAATGGTTGCAGTGCAACGATGGCCGGAATCGGGCCGACCAAGAAGGAAACTGGCGGCGCAGGGTCGTCGGGTCGTCGGAAGGGCATGGAGTCATAGAATTGTGCGAAATAGTAGCCCACAACAGTGCACATGGGCAGCCGCCAGGCCTCCAGAGGGGCGTGGCACTGTCGCGCCGCGCAGGGGAAGAACCGGCGGCCCCCTGGGTGTGGAGGTGGTGCAAAACCGTCCAGCTGGGCCGGCCGCCGGCGGAGCAGACCGGCTGGTCGCTCGGCCAGTCATATGAGTCGGGACCTTACTGGGTCCATCGGGCTACCGAACTGGTGCCAGGTGCTGGTTCTGTTCGGGAAACAGGGGGAGCAACACCCCCACACCTTATGCGTCTATGGCGGGCCCCACAGGGTGCCTCTGGCCACCCAAGACCCATGGGCCACCAGCACATTCCACACGAGCTACGAGTGTATGCTATGCGGGCCGCCATCAAGGCCACACGGGCTGCTCTCCTCGTGGGTCGGGCCACCCAACGTCGGACGGGCCGCCGCCGTAGGCCGAACCGGTTCAGGCGGGCTGGGCCATTTCCGGAGGGCCGCGTCGGACCCGTGGAACAGGCTGGACCCTGGTCCAGACCCGGGTCGGGTTGGGTCAATCCAAATAGGGATGGCGCAGGCCGGGTCGGTCCGACTAGGCAGGACCCGACCCGGACCCGTTTGACCTAATTTCACCTTTTATCCTTTAACATGGGCTACGGGTGTCCAATTGATGAACCGTCTGTAGTGAAAAAAATCAGTGAGTGAGATGGTTCTTTTGACATGCCCCACATGAGTTTTTAATGCAGTTGGGGTACAGTTCAGTTGGATTGAACCAAAATCCAACTAGGCCCTCGGAATGGAAATGAAAATAACCCTCAGAACTGGTGTCCAATGAATGCATCATCTGTCATGTTGTGTTCCTTTTGATGAGACAAAAAATCATGATACATCAACATGGGATGAAGTGGTGGTTGATGTATCAACTCTTGGCTTGAGTAGAAGACCCTCCCGGAATCAAGCATGCTTGTGGAAACACGGAGGCTGGCTGTGCAATGATGACTCTTCCTAGATCATGTGTTGGTCCAACATATCTGACTTCTATTCCTGGATCATGTGTTGGTCCAACAGAATAGCTGGTCCTGGATCATGTGTTGGTCTGACAGCTCTGACGACTGTTCCTAGATCATGTGTTGGTTCGACAGTTTTGACTTCTCTTCCTAGATCATGTGTTGGTCTGACGGAATAGATGGTCATGGATCATGTGTTGGTCTGACAGCTCTGATTATTTAGTGTCTATATCTGATCATCTCTATCTCTGTATATAAGTTTCAAACATGTGTTATTTGAGTCAGTAATTCATGTATTCCCTCGTGATTGAGATGGATTACATGATAACTTTGGTATATGTATGGGCATATACCTACGTGGGGTTATCTATTGATTTCACACATAGTGGTTTATCCTTGTTGGATTTTGTGAGACCTTGAGGGTCTGGAGGTCCCTACTGAGTATTTTCATACTCACCCCTGCACGGGTTATGCCCGCACCTCATTTTGTTGGATGAAGAAAAAGGACAATACTGACGGGGGCTGAGTAGCAGGACAGGATGGTACATGGAGGTGAACCTTACGATGAGTCGGTAAATGGAGGAGACTGGCAGATGTGGAGTGCTAAAGAGGCCATCTTACCTACCCTTCAGGTAGGAACCCCGAAGGACAACCCATTAGGTACTTTTCATTTTCAGTTGTACTAGTTTTTCAGTTGTACTTGCACTTCCCAGTTGGTCTTGTATTTTCGGACCCTTTACATTTCAGAACTCCTTTTTATATTTATTTACTTAGAGTTTACTTTAAGCTTGTACTCTGTAGTGTGTTTTTAAATGTTTATAATGGCAATGCCTTCCTAGTTTAAGGGATTTACGCCCTTAGTGCTAGATGCCAGCCCCTGGCCTATGGAAGGCGGGCTTGGGGTAATCACGGCACATGCCCCGGGGGACGGGTCGTGACAATATCATTCCTCATTGTATCCCCATCATAATATTATATATAATTATAATAATTAATTTAATAAATCACATAAAAACGAGAACATTTTTCATTAGAGTTATCAACATGTTCGGCTATACAAATACCAATATGATTTAGTTTTTCTATGGTCAATTCTTCATTGTCATTAGATTTTTTTATCAATGTTATTGCGTATTTAATTGTGATATTTTTTTATATTCATTGTCATAAATATCATTTTATATGTAGTAACATAAGAGATAGAGCTCATGATATGATATTCATCTTCAAAAAACACAATTCAAACCACAATCAAAATTAGTTAAAAATCCATGACTAAGAAAACATAGATCCTTATTGAGGGAACCAACAAATGATACTAGTTAAAATTACATTATAGAAAAGTAAATGGAAATTATTAGGGGTTTTATTTAGGTTTCATCTTATTTCCACAAATTTCCATATGATCGTCAAATATATTCCCCTATTTATTATAAACCCCTCTAAAAGTTAATATAGTATGATTAATTTTTTTAACTATTAAGCAATATATTTTGTAATGCAACTAATGAAAATAAATAGATCACAAAATATATATACAGGGCTTGGATAAGAGACAAGCTTCATATTGTGGTTATTTATTTACTATAATCATAGACTATTATATACAATCACTCTCATAATATATTTTTTGTGATTTTTATAATTACACAGAGTTTCCCAATGGATTTACTTTCCACCATCTAACTAGATTTCAATCCATCGTGATTACTAAAGGTATCATAGAGTCCCTTTGGGATGTCATAGGATAATAAGAGTCATATTGGTTCTATTGATTCACACAATTTGTATAAAATATTTTCTCTTATCCCATCCTTATTGTAGATCACCAGTTATATATAGAATTATTTTTTATTTATATGTATTATTTGATAGTATTCCCAAATATCCTATGAAGACAACAATTTTTCATGAAAAATTCTAGATAATTTTTTCATACAATTGGTTATAATCCATAAATGTTGATTAAATATTCTCACCTTATTTATCATTCAAAAAACCAACCAATGATTTATATTAATCCAACATCTCCTAACAATATTAAAGGCTTGACACCATGGATCAGACACATACAAAGCAAGATTAATATCTCAACTCTTTCTTCATAATCATCTTCTATAATGGATGTCATATAATACACTTCTCCCATTAAATTTAATGTTAGAATAGTAAATCTTTTTAGCATATTTTTAATATTTTAATCTTATGTTCCATTGAGCATTTCATTTTCTTCATATTAGCCCAATATCAATGTTTCTAAATTTTTAACTCACTATCCCTTTTAGAATATTCCTATTTATGTATAGTTCATAAGATAAACATATTTATATTTATATTAGAGATAATCGTGTACACTTAATTGTAACCCATAATCCTTATATAACTTTTTCGTCACCATTTTCATATGTGGGTTTTCCTATAATATCACCATTTTTTATCTCCACATTAGTATTCCTAAATTACGTTATAGATATACTTCTTCTTATTTTATAAATTTTCTCCTTACAAAATATAATTTTCGAGATGTTTCTTTCATCATGCCTCTTGAATTCCTTATCTTATTCTCAAAATACCTTTATAAAAATTCATATCCCAATATATGAATATATAATTGTAAAAAATTATTTCATATGGTTATTCTGGTCACCTAGTTGATTATTAGGAGAATATTATAGTTTCATAGACAATTACATCTGTTGAGTTTATACATAAATTCTCATAGTGGTCCCAAAATTTACAATAAACAGATAAATTTTTTACCCATCCAGACAAACAATGAATTTTGAAGACCAATTATTCTTTTGAACACACATTGGTCCTGATAATGTGAGGTCGAGCTCATTCCACCATTTGGGGAGAATAAATCACTACCCAAGAATATTTGAGTAAATATGAGATGATGATAATTGGGTACAGGTCAGCCATTATTATTTTGGGAAGCCTATATATCAAGTAGTAACAGAAATATCTCTTAGATTTAAGGGAGGGCTCTTTTCTAGGACCATATCCAATGTGAACTACATCTGGGATGTTGCATTATTCACTATTTGATCATAGTGTTGTTCCTTTGGATTAAATAGTCCTTGATAACAATATTTTAATGGTAGAGCCAAGAGAAAGTGACACCGAGGTCCATTGGGTTCCTTGATAAATATATTATCTTGAGTTGTTGGTTGGTATTAATATAAGACTCAATAATTATTTAAAAACCCAAAATATTATGCTAGAGTTTATTCACCGCATTTCAATGAAAGGGGAAAACATTCAATTCATGAGTACAAAATCACCAGAGGTGAATATCTATTCATTGTAAATACCTTATATTATGTTGTTTAATATCTGGAGGAAAGAATGTTTTCATTTAGTTTAATTTCAAGAAAATAAAATGTGAATGTTAAGTTTAACGTCAATATATTAGGATGTATTACTATATCATTGGATAGAACACACATTGATCTCATTGATCATTGGGTATTACCAGATTCAGCATTTTTACATGAGTCATTCCTGTAAAAAGAAATAAAATGTAACTAGTCATTTGATTGATCTGCGTGAGATTTCATGAATATTAACATGTGAGGTTATTCACATTAGGGTAAAGGATGTTATCCTTAAACAAGTTTGGTTCTCATTCGAGGATAAGTTAGGGAGTGATTAGAATTCATAACTAAGACTAAAATTTAAAATCTATGCATATCAATGTATCTTATTCGATAGTAATCAAAAAAATATAGTTATTATTCAATAATTACCTATAAAATTCTAACCCATAATGATGGGATGGAGAATATTTTTTATTTGCATCATGGCTAGACCTCAGATTTGAATCCCATGAATCAATACACATCATATGTGTTTAGTAACCATTCCATAGAAAGTTCATTCAAAGAATATTCCCCACATAGATCAAAGTAGTTTTTAGGGAAGGGGTATTATTAACCTTCGGTGTAGGTCACCCATGTTCCAAAGTATTATACATTGATCTAGTTTTCATGTAAGGAATAGATCATTTATGAGACTAAAAGTGTTATCTCAGAATCCTTATGTCTCTCTGGGGAATGTGAATCAAGACACACTTAGTTCCACAATGGAAAATTCCCTATGTTGGATAGACCAATATGCAGAGAGGGACAACATCCATTTATCTTTCTAGTCACATACAATTTGAGATATGGGATTTAGTACATATCTTAAGATAACTAGAAATAATGCACATGTAGCTTTTATAATGTGATGTTTCATTTACAGTCATGATTCGTAGAAATATATTTGAATTCATAAACCACTGAGTTAATCTTGATCCCCCTTAAGTGCGGTAAAATTGGTGAAATAAATCATGTATTTCAATTGTTATATAAATAATGATTTTTTATTACTAGTGGGATTAATATTTCACTGTTTGAAAAATGATTCATTGTGTCAATGGGAGGCCTTTCCTCTGGGACCAAATCATCCACTAGGAAAAATCTCATAGGAAATTTTATATTCACAAATATATCTTATAGGGGTCCATTTAGGATAAAAAATATATCCTAAGAGAAATATCTTGGTCATTATGTTATTCACCAGTGGATACAACTGTGTTTCATTGAGGATTGGTAAGTCCATATTTCTATTATCCATCATGGGATAACAAAGAAAAGGTAGGCCTAATAACCATGAAATTCATAGAGATTATTCACTCAAGTTACCTGTAAAATTAGGCACAAAAAGGTGAATAATTTTTTTTGGTGGACAAGGGGGTGTCAAAAGGGATTTCAAAGCTTAAGGATGTTAGTTGTTCATAGAGGATATGTACCTTAAAATGAAGTAGAATATTCATGAATAGATGGTTTATGGGACGTTTAAATAATCAAAAAAGAATATATATGTCAATTCTAAGTATAGAACAGTGGGTAAGGGTCAACCATTAGTAATGGAAGAGATCCCAAATTCAATGAATTTAAGACAATAGCTCTTGAATTTTTGGGGTTGTCTTCTAAAATAGTAATAATATCATGGGCATTGTGTTGTTCCCTGAATAATCCATGTGGGGTACCTATGGATTAAACAATCCATATTACTAAATTTTTATAATAGGGATCTACGATCTAGGGATTCCATGGTCAATGGGGTTCTTAGGGAAATATTTCATCATTAAAATGTATTTGACGTCTAATAAAATGTAAAATATATAATATTGGTTCATGGAATACAAATGATTCAAGAAGGTTTTGAGGAAGCTAAGGGTTATGCCAATCTGTATAGAATAAATTTTTGGGTTAAAGGAATAGCACTATAAATTATTGAATACATTTTCATCAAGGGGATGATCAGTTTTAAATGAAGACATCTATTCATATAATTTCATTGGATGTGACTAGAATGTTATTGTGTAGTTTAATTTCATGAAAAAAAATTATCATGTATATTAACATAAATCGACTGTCATAATTCTATATATTGAAAGCATGTATATCACACTAGTCAAAGAATCTTGTTAGTTTCCCGGAACTCACATGATTCATGCTATAAAGGAGAAACAAGGTACCACTTGCCACTTGAATGAGCTATGTGAATTGAAATGATAGGGAATATAAGGGAGTGTTCATAATTTTACAAAACATTAGGCTCTACATGGATTTTAATCACTTGTAATGATTTATTTTTAGTGATATTAAATCATTAATGGGTCTTTAATGGATTATATGTGCATTACTACTCATCCTTTTGTAACAGGAATGAATCCACATGTATTTATTTCAAGGTAAATTCATCACACATATCATGTTCTAGTGTAGGGAGAGGGAATTTCTTTTATAATTTGGATATGGACAGGGTTTGGGATCTAAGAGTCACTACATATCCAATAATAATAAGAATCATGTCACACATAGTCCATTAGAAATATTACCACATCATTCTATTCCATGTGTTTGGAGAGGTGAATTTTAATATTTGTTACAATTAGGCCCATGATTTGGGGTCGTAGAGTCACTATATATCCTATAGAAATAGGAATAATTTAACACATATTTCATTAATGGATAATTCCATGAACATGTTTGATCCATACACTTGGGGATTATTCAATTTTATATTTTGGATAGACCCAATCATGGAGATCAACGAGTATATATTTATCCTCTAGAAAAAAATAATCAAGCCATATGTATTTATAAAATGTAAAATTTCCTATGTAGGTTATAACCATGAGAAGGGGAACTTTTTACATTTTTTTATATAAGGAAACATGATGCAGGATCTAGTCACCAGTACGTATCTTGTATAAACCTATATAAATTCACTTATAGTTTTTAAAATGAAAATTCCTTACATAAGTCTAACCCATTTGTATATTGAGTGTTATTTTTTAATTTATAATATGACTTGATCCATGATTAGAGATCTGAGCATTATTAAAGATCCAATAGAAATAGTAATCAAGACACACATAGTTCGTGAATGGAAAATCTCTTATATAGGTCTGACCCATATGAATGGATAAGGAATTTTTTCATTTATATTATATATGGAACCAATATTGGAGATCTATGTGTCAATGAATATCATATAGAAATATTAAAAAAGCCACATGTTATTTTGAAATAAAAAATTCCCTTTGTAGCTCTTACTCATACATATAGAAGGGGTGTAATTTCCATTTATATTTTTGGTGGTCCTTATATTAGATATTTGTGAACCACTAAAAATCCTCTATAAATTGTAATTAGGTAACACGTACTTCCATGATGGAAAATTCACTTTTCTAGATCAGTCCCACATATAGGGATGTGGTAATTTCATTCTACTAAACAAATAAATCTCAAGTACATTGAATTACAAATAGAGTAATTAACATGATAAGGGTACAAAGAAACCCATCGTGAATCAAGTTCTATTTCCAGACACAAATGGGGACACTATTTATAAGGACCCAGTCTTAAAACATTACATAATCTTGAATTAAATATATAATTAACATTGAGAATATTTTCATGTTTAATGTTTTAGGGAATTAAGCCATTACTATTACATTACTTCTCAAAAATTACAAGGTATACACTTCTACTTAGATTCAATTTTTTCATAAAATAAACACTCTTGAAAAAATCCATGTCTAGTTAAATGTTTTAGATTGCATGAATTTTCCTTGATCCCATCCTTGACCCTATTTGTCTTTATATCCTGTGAAAAAATATTTAAAAACTTGGGATGAGCATAAAAAGATCAGTAAGGTTTATAAGAAAAATAATGAAAACATTAGTTCATCAATACATACATAACATAATATTTTTAACATACCACATAAAATCATAATATTTATTAATAACACATTGTAATCAAATTTCATAAAGGTAACTTGTCTCATCCATAAGATAATTACATTGTAGCTTTCACAACTATGTGGGGAGTTACATTTGGAATACCCATCATAGTATATTACTTAAACCTCTAAGGAGAAACATTATAGATTACCTTCATCACCTTACCCAATGCATTGTAGAGCTATCCTAAGATTACCCACCCCATGTTTATCATAGAACGACCCGTATACGTAAATAATGCCCCAGAACCATAACATATTCATAATACCAAAAACAACCATAAAGGACATATAACATTTCCACTTTTCAATCACAATATATCATTTAAATATATTGACATAAAAAATCCATTATAAAATCCATTTTCAATACAAAAATATGTAAAAGATTGTATGGTATTTATTTTCCATTTAAAAAGATTACGGCTTGTTAAGGAAACCAAAAATCAAATAACGCTGGCAGCTGCGGAAAGGTTGTTGTCACCGCATACATTAAAAAGAAAAATTGTTTATTTCATATAGTAAAATGCCTCGTAATAAATGATTCCCTTTGAAAGAAATAAAAATTAAAATTTTTTATACACCGTATAGAAGAAAGTAATGTATAAAATAAAATATGCCTCAAAGAAAGGAGATTGAGACGATGTCCCCTACCTCATTTCCAACCTGACTCGTTTGTTCTTTAATTTCCCGAATAATAATGTAACTTTAATTTCTACATGTTTAAGAACCGTTTTAATGTTTATTTTTCTTTTTATATCACTTATTACCATGTAATAATCATTATTTAATCATTTATGTTAATAATGGTCTTTTGGTTGATATTTGGTACATGAGTCAAATTTGAACATCTTATATTAACAAGTTGTCTATGTGGACAAAATTACATTATCTCCAGAATTATATTCCTGATTTAGATATCATATATATCTCTTATATCTAGTATATATATTTATTTAAAATATTAAATAACATTTGGAGATAAGAAATGAAATGCATCGTTCATGGAGGCGTTAAGTTGTACATATGCTTGAATCCTACTTTCATTTTTATTTCATATTTAATGAATTAAAAAATTTATGATACATAAGTATATTATAATTACATTATAATATCATAAATATGTTCATTAACTCCATCATTTATACATTCCATGTATGTCATGAATGAGTCATATCACTTTGAGGGGGCGGTAGTCCACACTTCCTCAAATGAAATTATTGTGTTTACCCCTTATTGAAAGCATAAAGTTGTGAAATTAATGAAAAATTCCGAATTATTGAGAGAATATAAATATAATATATATCACATATAAATACAATCCCATAACAATGGCCAACATGAGATTCAGTAAGAGATAATTGAACAACCATGGTTTCGTGAGGCATTAGTTTGTCGTCCAAAGAAACAATGTGTTCTTTACCCATTAGATGGAGGTGTGTGTAAGTTTAGTTTGAATAATTCTCATATCAAAATACTATTATATTGAACATAATAGTGTTCTTATAAATGAAAGGAATAAAAAGACAGAATGGGGTTTCTGATGTGAAATAAAAGAAAATATCTTAAGAGACGACCCTACCTTTAAATCGGGTAACTCCCTTTGGTTTCAACCAAAAGGATTTCTTGAAGTGCCTTCTTCCTAAGGTAAGTTTTATAAGTAGAAGAGTGGTATGTAGGGAACTTAATTAGGTAGAGGTTGTATGAGACAAGAGGCATGAAAGGTGTGAGTAATGGGTTATATGTGAGGGATTTTTATAAGGGGGGGAGGGGAGCTTTATGAATGTTTGAAAATGATATTTTATTATAGGACGATTTTCGGATTCTAAATGTCAAAAACATATTAAAGTCGAATATAATATGACTCTTTTTTTAAATAATTTAATCCAATAATAATTGGATTGGCCTAGGATATTATTTTAATTTTTATAATCTTATTTACATTAATCACTCATTAATGAAGTAATTGTTGCATCATTATTGTGTTATAAATAATTTAATTTATTTTATGTCTAAAATTTTAAAAAAAATCCATGATGTAAGAAATATTTTTACATTTAAAATGAATATTTATAGTCTAATAGATAACTTATAAAACCCCATGTAAGAATTGATTTACTAAAAGATATATGTTTATGTCATTTTTCTCATTACTTTATATTTTTTAATATAAAGTGTCATTATCACTCTTAAGTGTCTTAATGGGGTCCCAAAATTGAAACAAGGATTCCAATGGCCAGAAATTAATCAATCAATAGAATTAGGACATATGTTAGGTTAATTTAATGTTATTATAATATTATTTTTACCTTGAATATTTGTAATTACCTTTAACCGCAGTAAATAAAAGTCAAAAGTTACTACTCACCAAAAATTATTTTCATATTATTGAACCACATTTGTCTTAATAATAAAAACCATATATGATATATTTTTAAAATTAAATTCATAGAAGTGGTAAAATTTCAAAATGAAGAAGTTGGGTTTTTAACTAATACTCATTGTTTTCACTAAACCACAAAAATTGTTGTTTTTTAGAAAAGTACCAAAAAATTAGCCTAAGATATATTTGATATTAATAATTCATAAATGATGTCTATTTTACCAAATTCGAAATATAGAATTTGGATTAATTAATTTAAAATTAATTCACATTGTCAAAACAAAAGCCGTGTTTTTAAGAAAAAAATAACTATTTAAATATTGGCCCTAGTTTATGTCCAATTTCAATGTGTAATTACTTACAATGAACAACATTGGATTAAATGGTAAAAATATAATCTAATTACACTTTAAACCGAATTTAAAAGTTAATTTATCGATATAAATAAATTATATTAAAATCCAGTATTAAATTACATTACAATATTTTTCACTATTCATAAATAATGAATTTTATCTGAAAAATACCAAAAACTTACCCAAAGTAAATTATGATGTCCCGGATCTAAAGAATAATTATACTTTGTTAAATATAACATCAAATAGTTACTAAAACTATATTTAAATAGCGTTTTCCATTAAAAATCAGTAAATCGGCCTTTTACATAATATTAGAGTATTTATATTTAAAATTTTATTCATTCACATTTTAATCATCTAACTTTTTTTTGGATAAATTTAAAATCATTTAACAAACATGTATAATAATTTCTTAGTTAGTTCTATTTATTCCTGCCATTACAATTACTAGGCGTTAACTACCATTTGAAATAATAATATTATATTATTATTTTTCAGTATATCTCAATGTTGTGTGAAATGTAAGATTTCAAAAAAAAACTATTTTGTATGTATCGAGTATGTCATCCAAAATATCATACCATTTAAGTTAAATTTTAATATTTAATTCCCAAATATTATTAAATATGAAATTATAATATTCTTTATTAACCTGGGATGTTACGTCCTTCCCCCTTTTGGGAATTGTGTCCTCGCAATTTTTATTCACTTATCAAATAAATAGAGGTTTTTATACCTCATAACATTTTCGGATTCCCACATTTCATCTTCAACCATATGGACTTTTCAAAAAAAAACCATTACTTTATTATTACCTTATTCGGCAACACTTTCTGTATTCAGTCAAAAATCTAGACTAATTGTTCCTTAGAAGTGTGATTCTGTTCCAACTGTACTACCTATGGGCTCAAAACATGAGAAGAATCTTGCATAAACATTCTAAACATTGAATCATTAAAAACGTCATGTACCTATGATAAACATGGAGGTAATTCCATTCTGTGGGCAACTGATCCAACTTTCTCTACGAATTCTTGAGGTTCAATGAACCTCAGACTAAACTTTCCCTTATTTTCAAATTGCATCACACTTTTCCATAGAGAAACATTGAGAAAGACATGATCACCTACCAAAAATGAATGATCCTTCCTCTAGTTATCTACATAACATTTCTACCTGCTCTGATATGTTCTCATGTGCTTCGAAATCCACTATACGTTTTCTCCCATATCTTCTACCAATTTTGGTCACATAAACATCCTTTAAGCAACTTCATCCCAAAAAGCTAGAGATCGACACTGCATCCCATTTAATTCCCAAAATGGATCCATATATATACTGGAATGAAAACTATTATTATAAGAAAATATAGCTGATGAAAGATTAGGGTCCCAACATCCTTGGTAATATAGTGAACAAGTACGTAGTATATCATCCAAGGTCTCAATTGTTCATTCTGACTGCCTATCTGATTGAAGATGAAAAGTTGTACTAAAATTTCATTCAGTACCCAATGAATTCTGACGGCCTTTCCAAAATGTAGAAGTAAACATGGGATCATGAACAGATACAAAGGATAGGGTAATTCAATGGAAGTCGGGTATATCATTAACATAAAACTGAGAAAGATTATCTAGAGATAAATTGTCACTAATAGGAAGTAAATAAGAATATTTAGTCAATTGATCCAAAATAAAGAAGATTGCATTATTACATCGAGATGTCTTTTTAAATCCCACAATGAAGTCCCCAGATATATTTTCCCATTTCCACTCTGGCACTGGTAAAGGCTGAAGAATCCATTTTTTTATTTTTCTCTCAGCTTTTACTTGCTGACAAGTCATACACTTTCCTGTAAATTCTACAATATCTCTTTTTATTCCATCCCAATAGTAATACTCCCGAAGATCTATGAACATCTTAGTACTTCAAGAATAAACTGAAAATGGAGAACTGTGAGCATCACATAACAACTAGTTTTTCTACTATGAATCCCAAGGCATGCATAATCTCTTTCCAAACCCCAAAACATAATGATTATCAATTTTAAAATCATGAAACTTACCCTTCTAAATCAAGTCTTACTTTTTAAACAACTAATTTCCTTCTGTCTGTGCTTTCTTAGTTTTTTCTAATATAGATGATTTCAGTGACACCATAATTGAAACAGATAAATTTCCTACACCAACAAATTCTATTCCAATGTTCTTCAAGTATTTAATCAAAGGATCTTATTCCAAATGTAACAAGGTTACTGAATCAATACTTTTTCGACTCAAATCATCAACCACTTTATTTTCCTTACTTGGATGGTAATTAATTGTGCAATCATAATCCTTGATTAATTCCAGCCACCTCCTCTTTCTTAGGGTCAATTCTTTCTAAGTGAATATATAATTCAATCTCTTTTTATCAGTATATATTTAACACTTTAGTCCATACAAATGATTCCTCCAACTTTTTAAAGAAAAAACAATAGAAGCTAATTCCAAATCCTATGTATGGTGATTTAACTCGTGAGGCTTCAACTTAGGTGAAGCAAAAGCAATTACCATATCATTAATCATTAGGACACAACCATTTCCTTTCAACAAAGTATCACTATAGAAAACAAACTCGCCATTTTTAAAAGGTAATTCAAAAACATGAGCATTCATCAATCTTCTTTTAAATTCTAGAAAAAATCATAACATTTTTTGTCCAAATGAACATAAATCATTTTGGAGTTAACTTAGTTAGTGGGATATATAACCATGAAAAACGTTCAAAAATCCACCGGTAATAACCTGCGAAAGAAAAAAACTATGGATCTAGATTATATTTGTGGGACTTGGATATTATTAAAAATCTTTTGTTTTAGCAGGGTCACCAATTATGATGTTTTTTTGAAACAATGTGACCATGAAATGTAATTTTTTATAACCAAAACTCACATGTGATGAATTTACCAATTAGTTTCATTTATTTTTATTTTTCCAAAACAACAATTAAATTACTTTCATGTTCCTCTTTACTTTTTGAATAAACAAAAACATCATCTACAAACACAACCAACATTTATCACCTAACTCAACATAGACATCACTATAGTAAACAATTAAATTCTGATTTTGACCTTCTCATGATGCATATTTGGATGGTCATTTCCCTCTGTATGCCTACCCATCATAGTGTCCCTATTTCATTTATGGAAAACCATTCTTATCATAGAAATATCTTAGGCGAAGAAACATGGGAATATTTAAATGCTATATTATTTCAATCTTAACATAAATTAATTTATGGATATTAATTTAACTATATCCCAACATCTGAAGTTCTCTAAACCAGCCTCTGATACCAACTATAAGGACTGAGCCTTAAAACATTACATAATCGTGAATTAAATTTATAATTCACATTTAGGATCTTATCATGTATATATTTTTAAAGAATTATTCCATAACTATTACATTACAATTCAAAAATTACATTGTAGACACCTCAACTCAGTTTCCATTTTTTCATAAAATAAAAACTCAGGAGAATATATCCATGTCTAGTTCCATGTTTTAGATAGCATGAGTTTTCATTCATCCCATCCTTTACCCTATTCATCTTTATGTTCTATGAAAAACATTTCAAAAATTGGGATGAGCATAAAAACCTCAGTAAGGGTTATAAAACAAATAATGAAATCATTATTTCATGAATTTGTACATATCTTAATATCTTTATCATACATCAAGAAATCATAAGATATATGAATAAAACATATTAATCACAAATCATAAAGGTAACTTCTGGAATTCATAACATAATTATGTTGTATCTTTCACAACTACATAGGGAGTTACATTTGGAATACCAATCATAGAATATTCCCAAAATCTCTTAAAAGAAACATTATTTTTTACTTCCATCATGTTAACCAATGCATTGGAAAGATATCTTGGGCTCACCCACCCTATGTTTACCACAGAACCACCTATATACATAAACAATTCCCAAGAACCATAATATATTCATAACACATAAAACAAGCATAATAGAAATATAACATTTCTATTTTTCAATCACAATATATCATTTAAATATATTGACATAAAAAATCTATTATCGAAAACATTTTCTATACCAAAATACATAAAAGAGGATCTGATATTTATTTTCCTTTAAAAACATTATGACTTATTAAGGAATCCAAAAATAAAATAATTCTCGCGGCGGCAGAAAGATCGTTGTCACTGTGTGTGTTAAAAAGAAACCTTTTTTCATTCAGTAAAACACCTCTTAGAAAAAGATTCCTTTTTAAAGAAATGAAAATTCAAATGTTTTTATACACCATATAAAATAATGTCATGTATAAAATAAAATACGTCTAAATGAAAGGTGATTGAGATGAAGTCCCGTACCTCATGCCTGACATGACTTGTTTGTTATTGAATATCCAGAATAGTAAAATAAAGATAATTTATACTTGATTAATATTATTTTTCAAGTTTATTATTTATATTATATCACTTATTACCATGTTTTAAAAATTATTTAATCATTTTAGTTAATAATGGTTGTTTTTTCAATATTTGGTACTTGAGTCAAAAAAGAACTTCTTATATTTTTTGGTTTCCCATGTGGTCAAAATTCAATTTTATCCATAATGATATTCATGATTTAGATATCATATATTTCATATATCTCTATTATATATATGTATTTTTAATAGTACATAACATTTGGAGATAAAAAATAAAATGCATCGTTCATGGAGACGGTAAAACATACGTACGTTTGTACGATACATTCATTACTATTTCATATTTAATGGAATGAAAAATTAATTATACATAAGTATATTATAATTCAATTATAGTATCATATTATATTTCATTAACTCCATCCACTATATTTTCCACATATGTCATGAATGAGTGATATCATTTTGAGGTGGCGGTAGTCCGCACTTCCTCAAAAGAAATTATCATGTTTACCCATTATGGAAGCCACAAAGGTATGATATAAGTGAAAAAGACAGATATAGAGATATAATAAAAAATATATATGAAACATATAAATACATTTCCATCATAATGGCCGCCATGATAGGCGGTAAGAGATAATTGAACAATCATCGTTTCGTGAAATGTTAGTTTGTCGTCCATAGAAATAGTATGTTGTTTACCCATTAGATGAATGTGTGTGTAAGAGTTGTTAGATTCCTTATCATTAAAAAACATATTATATTTAGGATATAGGTTTTGGTTATAAAATAATGGAATAAAAATAGTTTTGGGGGTTGGATAATTAAAATAAAAGAAAAGAACTTAAGAGAAGACGTTACCTTTAAATCGATTAACTCACTTTGGTTTGAACAAAAAGGATTTTTTGAACTGATTTATGCATAAGGTAAGGATTTTAAAAGGAATAGAGTGATGTAGGGAGCTTAATTTGGTAGAGTGTGGTTGATCCAAGGGGCTTGAGAGGTTTCACTAAAGCGTTAGAGGTGAGGGATTTTTATAAGGGGGAGGAGGGGCTCATTAGGAATGTTTGAAAATATTATTTTATTATATAATGATTTTTCGGTTTCTAAAGGTCCAAACATTATTAAAGTAGACTATAATATGAGTTTTGTTCTAAATATAGTCATTAAATAAGAATTGAATAGGTTTTGGATATTATTTTAATTTTTATAATCTTATTTATTTAAATCATTTATTATTGAGGTAAACAATACATTATTATTGTGTCATAAATAATATTATTATTTTGATGTAGAAAATTAAAAACAAAATACCATGATGTAGGAAATATTTTTAGATTTTAAATAAATATTTAAAGTCAAAGAGATAATTTATATAACCTTTGTAAGAATGGATTTACTAAAAGATATATGTTTACGTCATTATTGTCATCACATTAAATTACTTAATATAAAGTGTCGTTGTCACTATTAAGGGCCTCTATGGGGTCCCAAAATCTACCTAAGGATTACCATTGTCAGAAATAAATGTCAAAAGTTTCAATTCACCAAAAATTATTTTCATTTTATTGAACTACATTATAAAAAATAATAATAACCATGTATTTTGGATTTTCAAAATTCAATTCCCAGTAGTTGTAAAATTTCAAAATGAAGAAGTCGGTTTTTTAACTACTACTTATTGTTTTCACAGTTTATAAAAATTTATGTTTTTAAGAAAAATACCAAAATATCAGCCTATGATATATTTGATATTATATATTAAAAAATGATTTCTATTTTACCAAATTCAAAACATAGATGTTGGATTAATTAATTTATAATTAATTCTTATTGTCGAAACAAAAAGTGTGTATTTGAGAAATAATAACTATCAAAATATTGACACTAGTTTTTGTCCAATTTCAATATGAAATTACATCTAATGACCAATTTTGGTTTAAAATCTAAAAATATAATATAATTACACTTTAAACCCAATTAAAATGATAATATAAACATATAAATAAATTAGATTATAAGGTACTTTTGAATTAAAATATAGTATTTTTCACTATTCATAAAAATGAATTTAATCAGAAAAATAAAAAAATTTACCCAAAGTAAATTTGGATGTCCCAATTCTAGAGAAGAATTTTATTGTTTCAAATATAACATACAAAAGTGACCAAAAATAGATTCAAATAGGGTTCTCCCTCAAAAGGCAATAAATCGGCCTTTTAATGAATATTACAGTATTTATGCTTAAAAATAAATTCATTCACATTTTAAGCCTCTAGCTTTTATTAAACAAATGTAAAAACATTTAAAAACATGTATAATTATTTGGAATATAGTTATTTTGATTCCCGCCATTAAAACTTCTAAGCATTAACTACCATTTAAAATAATAATAATATATTATTATTATTTAGTATAACCCAACATTGAGTGCAACATAAGATTTCAACGAAACTAATTATTATGTATTGGGTACACCATCAAACATAGCATCCCATTTAAAGTAAAATATAATATTTAATTTTCAAATATTCACAAATATCAAAATCTCATATTCCTTATTTACCTGGGATGTTACATCCTTCCCCCCTTTTGGAGATTACTTCCTCATAATTTTTATTCACTTATCAAATAAATTGGGGTATTTATCCCTCTTAGCATTATCTAATTCCCACGTTGCCTCTTCAACCGTATGATTTTCCCACAAAACCTTTACATGACTAATTACCTTATTCCAGAACACTTGCTCTCTTCGGTCAAGAATCTGCACTGTTTGTTCCACATAAGAGATATTCTCTCCCTACTGAACTACCTCTGGTCTTAAAACATGAGATGAATCTGATATATACTTTCTCAACCTTGAAACATGAAAAACATCATGTAATTGGGATGAAAATAGAAGTATTTCCAATCTATAGGAAACTGATCCATCTTTTTCTAGGATTTCATAAGGTCCAATGAACCTCAGACTAAAATTTCCCTTCTTACAAAAATGCATCACACTTTTCCATGGATAAACCTTGAAGATGACATGATCACCAACATCAAATGAAAAATCCTTCCTCTAGTTATCTGCAAAATGTTTTTCCCTTCTCTGAGCTATTCTCATGTGTTTCTGAATCAACTGAATATTTTCTGTCATCTCTACTACTGATTCTAGTCCCATTAACATTACTTTAGCTACATCATCCCAAAAATCTGGTGCTCTATATCGCTTCTCAAATGTTGGCCTAAATGAAACCAACTGTATACTGGAATGAAAAATGTTATTATAAGAAAATTCAACCAAAGAAAGATGTTGGTCCTAAAATCCCATGTAATCTAGTGAAAAGAAAATACCATATCCTCCATAGTCTAAATAGTTTTTTCTGAGTTCCCATCTGATTGAGTATTAACATCCGTACTAAAATTTAATTTAGTACCCAAAAACATCTGAAGGCCTTTCCAAAAGTTAGAAGTAATCATGGGATCATGATCAGAAACCATGGAGAGGGGAACTCAATGCAACATGACTATCTCTTTAACATACCACCAAGAAAGTTGATCTAGTGATAAAGTATCTCTAATAGGAATGAAATGAGAAGATTTAGTCAATCGATCTACAATAACCTAGATTGAATTATTACCTCGAGATGTCTTTGGTAATCCCACAACAATGTCCATGAAAATATTTTCCAATTTCTACTATGAAACCAGTAATGGCCGAAGCATCCCTTTTGGTAAGATCCACTCTGCTGTAACCTGCAGACAAGTCAAACAGTTCATTATAAAGTTAGCAGTATCTCTATTCATTCCATCCCACTAGTAATACTGCCGAGGATTTCATTACATATTAGTACTGCCATGATGTACTGAAAACAGAGAACTATGAGATTCACAAAACAACTCATTCATCAACTATGAATCACTAGGAACACATAATATCATTCCAAACCACATAATTCAATCATTATCACTGATAAAATCATGAAACTTTCTTTTCTAAATCAACTCTAACTTTTTCTACAACTCATTGCATTCCTTCTGTGCTTTCATAATTCTTTCTGATAGAGATGATTTCACTAACACCTAAAACAAAAAAGAATAAATTCTTGCACCAACAACTTCTATTCTAATGTTCATCAAGTCTTTAATCAAAGGATCTTGTTTCAAACGTAACAAGGTTAATGAAGAATTACTTTTTTCGACTTAATGAATCATCCACATTATTTTTATTTCCTTGATGGTAATAAATTGTGCAATAATAATCCACGATTAATTTCATCCATCTCTTGTTCCTCATGTTCAATTTATTCTGAGGTAATATATACATCAATCATTATTAATCAGTATATATTTCACACTTTACTCAACACAAATGATGCCTCTATATTTTTAAATCAAAAACACCAGAAGATAATTCTAAATCATGTGTAGGGTAATTTAACACATGAGGTTTCAATTGACGTGAAGAATAAGTAATTACTTTATCATTCTGTATTAGGAAACAACTGTGTCCATTCAAAAAAGCATAAATGTAGATAAAAAACACATCATTTCTAAAAGGTAATTCCTAAACATTATAATTCTCTGATATCCTTATCAATTCCTGAAAACTATCATCACATTATTTTGTCCAAATGAACTTAATACCTTTTCGAGTTAAAATACTCAGTGGGCTAGATAACCATGCAAAATTTTCAACAATCCACTAGTAATAATCTTCAAAACCAAGAAAACTACAGATCTTTTTTATATTTTTTGGTCTTGTCCATTATTCAACAACTTTTTTTAGTAGGATCAACAATAATGCAATTTCTGGAAATAATGTGACCAAGGAATGAAATTTTTTGTAACAAAAAATCACACTTGTTGAATTTCCCAAACAACATATTTTGTTTTAAGGATTGGAAAACAACCCTTAAATGACATTTATGTTCTTTTTTACTGTTGAAATAAACCAAAATATTATCTATAAACACAACCAACATTTATCACCCGATTTAACATAGACACCACTATAGTAAATTGTTGAATTCTGATTCTAACCATCTCAGGATGCTGATTTGGAAGGTCATTTCCCACTCTATGCCTTCCCAGCATAGTTTCCCCCTTTTCCTCTATGGAAAACAATTCTTGTCATAGAATTATCTTAGGCGAATTTACATGGTAATCTGTAAATTCTTTATCATTTCAATTGTAACATAAATTAATTTATGGATATTAATTTAACAATATATTATCTTCTTAAGTTGTTTAAACTAAACTACGATACCAAATATAAAGACCCAGCCTTAAAACATTACATTATCTTTAATTAAATGGGTAATTCACATTGAGAATCATTTCAGGTTTATAGTCTTTGGGAATTGAGCCAAAAATACTAAATTACATCTTAAAAATTTCAAGGTAGACACTTCTTCTCAGATTACATTTTTTTATGATATAAAAACTCTTGAAAATAAGAGCTATGTATAGTTCCATGTTTTAGACAACTTTATTTTTCCTTGAATCCATCATTAACCCTATTCATCTTTATTCCCTGTGAAAAACCTTTCAAAACATAAGATGGGAGTAAAAAGATTAGTAAGGTTTATAAAAAAAGGAAAGAAAACATTAGTTTATCAATATATAGATAAAAAAATCTCTTTAACATAACATAAGAAATAATAAGATTTATGAATTACACATTGTAATCAAAAAGCATAATATTAGCTTGTGGAATCCATAACATACTTATGTTGTATATTTCACAGCTATGTAGGGAGTTACATTTGGAATAACCGTCACAATATATTCCAAAAATATCTTAGGAGAAACATTATCATTTATCTCTATCACGTTAACCAATGGATTGAACAACTATCTTAGTCACACCTTCCCTAGGTTTATCACGGAACCACCTATATAAGTAAACAATGCCTAATAACTAAAACTTAGTCATAACATATAAAACAAGAATTTATGAAATATAACATTTCCACTTTTCAATCAAAATATATCATTTAAATATATTGACCTAAAAAATCCATTACCAAAACCAATTTCAATACCCAAATATGTAAAAGAGTATATGGTATTTATTTTCTTTTTAGAAACATTACGTCTTGTTAAGGAAGCTAAAAATCAAATAACGCTCGTGGTGGCGGAAAGGATGTTGTCACTGCATACATTAAAAAGAAACATTATTTTTGTCGTTTAGTAAAATGCCTCATAGAAAAAGAACCCATTTGAATTAAATTAAAATTCAATGGTGTTTATAAACCATATAAATGAATGTCACGTGTAAAAAAATATGACTCAATGAAAGGAGATTAAGACAAAGTCCCTTACATCATGTCTGACTTGACCCGTTCATTTATTAATCTCTTGAATAATATTATAATGTTAATTTATAATAATTCAATAACCTTTTTCAAGTTTATTATTCCATTAAAATCACTTATTACTATGTTATAAACCTTATTTAATCATTTAAGTTATTCATGGTTGATCTATCGATATTTGGTACTTGAGTAAAAAATGAACTTCTTATATTTACAAGTTGTCCATGTGGTCAAAATTCCATTATCTGCAGAATGATATTCATGATTTAGATATCGTATATATTATATATATCCATTATATATATGTATTTATGTTAGTATGTAACATTTTAAGATATGAAATGAAATGCACCATTCATGGAGACAGTAAGCTGTACGTACGCATGAACGCTAGTTTTATTTTCATTTTGTATTTAATGGAATGAAAAATTATTGATAAATAGGTATATTATAATTATAGTATAATATCATATATATTTTTATTATCTACATACTTTATACATTCTACTTATGGCATAAAGCAGTCATATCACTTCGAGGGGGCGGCGATCCGCACATTCTCAAATAAAATTATTGAATTTACCCATTATGGAGGCCAAAAAGGTATGCTCTAAATGAAAAATAAATAAATATAGAGATAATATAAATATTGTATAGATCACATATAAATACAGTTTCATCATAATGGCCACTATGATAGGCGGTAGGATATAATTGGACAATCATCGTTTTGTGAGGTGTTAGTCTATCATCCACAGAAACAGTATGTTAGTTACCAATTAGAAGGAGGTGTGTGTGTATGTGTAGTTTGAATACATCTCATAAAATAACCTGGTATATTGTGTATTTGTTTTTTTATAATAAAAAGGAATAAAATTTGTTTATTTGTTCTAGAAGAAAAATACAAATAAAAAACATAAGAGAATATGTTACCTTTAAATCAGGTAACTCCCTTTGGTATGAAGGAAAAGGATTTCTTGAAGCCCCTTATTCTAATGGTAAGGCTTATAAGATTAATAGAAGGATGTATAAAGACTATTTGAGATAATTTATGATTAGCCAAGGGGATTTAATGTTTTTTTTAATTGGTTATATGTGAGGGATTTTTATAAGGGGAGGAGGGGCTCCTTAAGAAAGTTTGAAAATATTATTTTATTATATATTTATTTTTGTATTATAAAGGTCTGAAACATATTAATGTCAAAGATAAGATAAGTCTTATTCGACATAAAATCATCCTATAATAATTGGACAGGTTTTTGATATTGTTTTAGTTTTTTATAATCTTATTAATTTAAATCATTCACTAATGAGGTAAACACTACATCATTATTGTGTCATAAATAATTTTATTTATTTGATGTCAAAAATTTATATAAAAAAACTATAATATAAGAAATATATTTCTCTTTCATATAAATATTTATAGTTTAAGAAATAACTTATATAACCCCATTTAAGAATTTATTTACTAAAATATATTAGTTTATGGCATTTTTCTCATTACTTTAAATTAATTAACATAAAGTGTCATCGTCATTCTTAAGCAGCTCCATGGGGTCCCAAAATCGACCTGACGATGGGAATTTTCAGAAATGTATCACCCAATAGTATTTGGACACATGTTAGGGTAATTAAATATTATTATAACATTATTTTTACATAGAATTACCCGATTTACCTTTAACCACTGTAAATAAATCAAAAGTTACTATTCACAACAAACTATTTTCATCTTATGTAACCAAATTTTACATAATAATAACAACCATGTCTGATTTTAAAAATTCAATTCACAGAAGAGATAAAATTTCAAAATGAAGATGTCGGTTTTTTAACTACTACTTAGGGTTTTCACTATTCATCAAAAATTAACATTTTCCAAAAAAATACTAAAATTTCATCCTAAGATATATTTGATATTCCGAATTCAAATATGATTTCTAGTTTACCAAATTCAAAACATTGATATTAGATTAATTAGTATAAAATTATTTCACAAGGTCAAAACAAAAGGCGTGTTTTTAAGAAATAATCACTATCAAAAGATTGACACTTTTATATGTCAAATTTCAAAATGAAATTACTTCCAATAACAAACATTAGATTACATATTAAAAAATATATTCTAATTAAAATTTAAAAAAAGTTAGTAAGATAATCTAACCATATAAATAATTTAAATTAAAATGTAGTTTTGAATTAAAATACAGTATTGTTCACTATACATAAAAAAACAAATTTTAACAAAAAAACAAAAATTTACCCAAAGAAAATTTTTATGTCTTGATTCTAAAGAATAATTTTATTTTTTAAAATAGAATGTATAAAAGTGACCAAAAATATATTTAATGAGTTTTCTCAATCAAAAGGTGGGAAATCAATCTTTTAAATAATATTAGAGTATTTAAGCTTAAAATTAGATTCATTTAAATTTTAAGCCTCTAACTTTTATTTGATAAATGTAAAAAAAATTGCAAGAATTTATAATCATTTTTTAGTTATTTCTATTCATTGTCACCATTACAATGACTTGGTGTTAACTACCATTTAAAATAATAATACTATATTAATATTTTCCAATATAACTCAACTTTATGTGCAACGTAATATTTCAAAAAACTCGTTGTTTATTATCAGGTATTCCATCGAGCATATAATCCAATTAAAAGTAAATTTTAATATTTAATTGACAAATATTATTAAATATGAAAATTTCATATTCTTTATTTACTAGGGATGTTACACTATTCCCCCAACCACACAGGCTGGTGATAATTTGGAGCCATTTCATGAACTCACTAATCTGAATGTTGAGGATCCAATGATTACAAGAGTGGTAAATGAGGTAAAAATTCCACCATCCATGTAGTCTAGGATTGTTTTCAAGTCACCAAATATTTTTTTAGAACCCTATTAGGGCTTAACGACCTTAGGGATAGAGGAGGGGTTTAAAAAAAATCACAAAGCCCAGTGGTATTTCTTTTCTTCTAGAAAACTAATAGGATTGATGCTATTTAGATTCATATAAATTTACACCATACCATTGGAACATATTTCCCATGAAATGGATCCATGTTATGGGAGTAACTTACTTGGGGATTTTTCAGGTAATTTATGACTATAACATCTATGTTTGATATTGGTTCTCATTTTACCATGTAGACCACCTAAGGAGTCATTGGAAGGCCCTCTCACTAAATAAATGGAATATTTTTACCCTTAATATTGGGTATATAATTAGTATTTTCCAATTGGATAACATGTTACTTGATTCCCTATTCTATCTTGTAGCTATAGAAGTACATGATGACATATTGTGGGAGCATCGATGCCCTAGGGATCGGTTAATATGATATGATCCATACATGATCCATCCTCGTATATGAACATATAATAGAGATTTTGAAATAATTTTATGGAGAGATTTTATTATGTAAAATAGAACATTCTCTAGTTATTTTTTATTCTTTTCTGATCCTGGTTCACAGGCCATGGAGAAAAAAACACATCAATCTAAAAAAGAACTGTTTTTGTTATATGGAGGAAAACATCACAGAATTCATAAGGGTGGTTTCTTTTTTTTAAACCACTGTTGTGTTTCCAACTCATTCTGGAATGTGTAAAAAATTCACTAATCCCATATCTCTTCAAGTATAACATAGTTTCAAGTGATTAAGTGATAAAACATAGTTGTGAGGTTGTTTCTGCATAACTCTTTCCATATATAATTGTTTGTCACTTCATAAATAGGTTAATACATATCCAAAAAAATTGACCAACGATTTTTCTTCTTAGGGTCACCTTTTGGATGAGGTGATGAGTTGGGGTAGTTGATGGGGCACTATATATAGTTAACCCATGTTTTTTAAGAACTTATCTATAATAATGGGTCTAAAAAAGGGGTGTGTTTTAAATCCTGAGAGAGATAATGTCATGTGTATCTTTTCCAAGGCAAATATTTGGATTACAATCCCTATGATCCATCTCTTCTCTACCACAAGGAGGAACATTGGTGTAGTTATCATCATTCCATTATGATTAAGAGTTGAAAAACTGTTGGAGAGTTACACATATGCATTCTAGATATTCAAGGACACTGTAATTTAGAGGATTAGGCATAAGAACCACATTATATTTCATGGTTGTAATATAGGATCCTACATTTTGGGGTTGAGTAGGATTGTATCCCTTCAACATGAAGGTTACTATAAAATGTAGATGAACATATGGTTCTATAGAATATGAGATAACTACTAAGAATCTATTGGAATATATTGGTGAGATTCTATATAGTTGGTGGGAATGTAAGCCTACCTTTTGATGGTCGTTAGAGAATTTTGGAAAACCTCAATTAAATAATGGGTATATAACCTGTTCAAATGTTAATTCTGTATCACTATATGTGAGAACCCAATAATAATTAGGGATGGTGTATGATCATAATCTTTAATAGACATTGAAGGATGTCGATGTAGTCATTCATCGATATGGATAGGGATGTGAGCTTATCATTATAATATGTTTGAATATTTTGAGTAGCTTCATCAAGAAGGATGTGGGCCCAACCAAAGTTAATTTCTATATTATGCTAATGAATACAGATTTGAGAGGGGGTATGAGCCTGGTCCTGTGCCTTTTGAATATGTCATAGGCTTTCTTTGTCTTTAAAGTGAACCTTCCCTAAGGTCATTTTCCAAATTAATTTTGATGCAATATAGTTGCAGCATGGGTATATTTGTGATTATATTCCTCACCTTATACTAGAATATGCAGACAAACTCTGGTACAGGAGAAAGAATGTGTGATTTCTCTATAGTAGCTACAATTTCATGCAGACCACATTGGTTAACATAGATGGTTGTTTTGTAAGAAAGGTGTTCCTGTCCACATGTCCTCGCTATAATATAATAGCATAGATCCTCTATCATTCTCAATATGTATTGTTACATTATAATGGTATGTTCAGAGATGTATTTCTCTACGCTCTCTATTTTTAAAATATGACTGTCAATCCAAATGATTGTTGTGGGGACATGTTTCCACACCATTCCAACGCATTCCGTCAAAAAAATCCAGACGGTATGTATTAATTGGGGTGTGGATCTATGATTTTTTGATTCATGATGACTGGATATGATATTATTTTCTGGTTAAGCAATCATGGATATGATCCCTCACACTAACTTCTTCTAGAATATATCATCACAATTTTTCAGTACAATCAGGGGTATGAGACTGCACTATATGGTCCACAGTATTCCTCATTCAGTGAGAGGAACATGAAAACTATATCTTTTTTTCAGGGTAGATTAACTTTTGGGTAACACCCTGAGTAGGTAACTATGGGGATTTGGTAGTTTTGTGATATTACATGTATCTTGATCTCACTGTATCACTACAGTGTGGATGTGAACTATAATTTCCACCTAAAACTTATGATTCCTCCTTGATATTAACATAGTTTACTGTTCACTACACCATTACATTGATGTGTTATATATAGTTTAAAATTAAGAGGAATGTAAATTTTCATGTAGTTTAATGTCATGTGGCTATGCCATTTTCATTCATTTGAACTTCTTACCACTAAAAATTTGGAATGTTGTTTACCATCTTGTGACTAGGATTTACCATCAATTTTAACATCATGTGGCTTGGTTGTATTAGGCATATTAATATCACATTAATAGGATGGTGTCATGTATTTTAACATCATGTGATTAGGAAAATGTTTTTTAGTTTACCATATTCCAACTAGGGAGTTTTTATCAATTTAATTTCATGTATCTAAAATGATATCATTCCACAACCTATCTTGATGGAGTATTTTTTAATGGATACTAAATGAATCCTATGAATTTTGAATGGGTTTAGGAATCCTTTAACTCTATAAATCCTTCATTTATCTTCTTATTTAACAAATTCATAAAGACAAATAATCCATCAAACGTATTCACCATGATCTGATGATTAGAACAGTAATTTAGGTCACAAATCATGGTTGAATTATGAGGTCTCTTTGAATATGATATTTCAATAAGTTCATGTTTAAAAGAACATGTGATGTTCGTGTATGTATTCACTAACTCAAAAAAATATACATTGTTTCATCTAGAAGTGAAATATGTTCATCCATCACAGGGAGATATATATACCATTTTCTATTTCATAACATGTGTGTCCTATTTATATTGATCCAATTACTAAAGTGGGGATTCTATCAATATACATTCTAACATTCCCTCATTGATAGGTTTTTATGTCATTTTTTATAGATAATGAAACTATTCATTATATTCACATGTCATCAGTGCAAGGGGAAGTGATTATCATTGACTGCAAACTCTACCTCATTATGTTTTCTCATTATTGGGGTTTCAAAAGACTCATTCTCTATGGAATTGTTAATACATCTGGGTACAAGTTTTCGATGGGGACAATATACCTTTCTATGACTATCATAATGATTTGGATGACTATGATTCTCTCCCTACATGCTACATTTCCCCAATAAATATGGTATGAATGTTGTATTTGTAACCCATTATGTAGTGCATTGACCATTATATATATGGAGATAAATTATGAAGCATTGGGGGACATATATATTGAACACACTTCCAACTGATTGTATTCTATTGAACTGTTGATGAGGTGGTGAAATGTATGGATATTCCACCAAAAATGTTAGTTGGGGTCTTTAGAGAATGAAAACACACCTACCCCTACAGGATGGGGTGAGGTGAAACAAATTATTTATTTTACTCAATTATAGGATGGATAATATTAAAATACCCCAAACCTTTGATACAGGGAACTTCACTACAACAATATTATATGTCGGGAGGCACCGATGTGTCATTAAAATGAAGATATCCTATGAGAATTCCCATAATTATTTCCTAAATAACATCATTATCTCATTATATTTGAGTGATATACCCTTCCATATAAATCTTCCTATCATCCTAAAGGGGATAACTAGCCAGATTCATGTCAACATTATTCCATCTGTCAATGGTAGGGTGGGTGGATGATGAATGGAGTCTTAACATGAACTGTAAAGACTGTATATTTTATGTTCATTAGGAATATCTTCCATTAATACCTCTCATTGTGGACTTTTATATGGTTGGTAGTGTAATTTTCAGATTCATTAAACATACAATTGATCACTTACTTAATAGTGTTTGGGGCAGAAAGTGGGCCCACTTGTTGTGATTCAATTGACTACATAATGGTAAAAGTTTCCTCATAATTATTGAATTCATATGAATCCAATGAAAAGTCCTAAATTCAATTTGACATCATTTTTATAGAGATATAGTTGGGGTGAAACTCCTCTTCAATGGAATCTCTGGTAATATGGGTCATTTCATAATTTTTTATTCAGAAGGATGGTGCCCATAGTGCCATTTGGTTTGCCAGAATCTATTATACTAGTTGGTGGTATTTTTCCTATATTTAAGATGATCCAAGGGTTAAAAATAATAATAATTAACTCATACCTAGAGAATAGGTTCCTCCATGTGATCTCATAGTCAACAAGGCCAGTTTTGAGGCATTCTTACGTTCCTAGATATTGATAATATGTGATTTATATTGGGACACTATTATAATACATAGATGGGCCTAAAATACAATGGAAATGTAAAGGATATGGACCTAATCTGATATTTCATTTTTTTAGATATTCGGGCAATGACCTCATAATAGATATCAAAATCTGGATTGTTAGGTTATTCACAAATTCTTATGAATCTCCTTGTGGAACTGGAGTTACATATCGACGATGATGAACAATGTAGATTAGACCCCCCTAGGAATCTATTGAGTGGTTCTATTTTAATATTAATTTCATTATCCACCTCTCTAATATAGTTAGTTCATGTGTTGTTAGTCTTTAGGGGTAAGATCTTAGTTTGGTTAAATGTAGAAATAAAGGCCTCCTCCTTTCCTCCCCCATAAGATTTCATGAGTTTACTACAATATCTGGATATGTCCCTTGAGGTCGTACTCCTAGACCATGCAATTTCAAAACAAGATATAGAGTTGTGGATTTGAAGAAAACTTTCATAATCGCCTCAGGACTATGGTTTCCAAGATATATGATGCATATTACAGGATTAATAGCTAGTTGTTAAAATTTGATCAAGTTTTACTATAATAATTAACATCGTCTCAATAAAGATAAAAATCTATTATCGCATTTGATGATTCCATTTGGGTTGTAAATAATTTCAAAAATTCATGGGGATTAAAAAATACACCTCATCAGTGCAACAACATATAATAACATGCATGGTGGAACTAATACTTTCACAATTTAAGGATATAATAGTGGTCATTTTTTATGAATGGTTCAACATAGTTAAAAAGTTTCTTGTTTGGTTCAACGTTTTTTTCCCGATGAACATGGAATAAGATGGACTGAGGGAATTGAAAAATATAACCTTTTTAACTGATGAGATGGATGACATGGTTAAAGTATTTCACATAGGGTTTAGCATTTTGTTTTATTGATATATTCTATTCTAGTGGATGATTGTGAGGGGCTCAATATAGTTTCATAAAAAATGATATCAGTATGGTTTATCCAAAGAAACACACAATGGATCCCACATTCGAAATGAATCTAAGAAATATTTCCAAAGGTATAAGGTCATGGGGGTTACAATACCAAATATTGTTAAGAACACACATTATTATAGATGATGGGAGGTTTGGCTGATCATACCATTTTCGGGGGAATTGCCTATTCAAGGAATCCCATATAGATATAAGATAATTTTATAAATCCTTCCCAAGAATAGATATGGGTCTGGTTACCCTTATTATAATAACATGATTAGGAAAATTTATATATGATTATAATGGTGTGTATCACATGTACTATATTATCTTCTTATGTAATTATGATGCTTTAGTTTATATCCATTTTTGGGAAATCTGATCATTATCATTGTTCTAGGTGGAAGTTGGTTTCTTTGATATGGAATTTAACCACCCCAAGGAATCCAATGTATCCTATGAGGATAGGAATAAAAACCCATATAATTGTTTTGACATGGTTTAAGGATTTATTGTAGGCATACACCTCAATGATTAATGTCTTTCGGATAAGATGTTAATATTGGACTCAATACTTGAGGAGGGACCCTATATATCTTGTTTTTATATGAATTATATTCCACATAGTTCATGATACATGAATCTTTTTCATAAAGGGTGTTACAACATAATCCTTGAGTAATACATGGCTCTATAAGGATTCCCTAAAATTCTTTATGGAGAGTATTTTACTTCAAGTGAAGATGATATGTAATTCAGTTTATATCTCAAATATAGGACCACTTTGGGGGATTCACCATCATGCTATTGGAACAATCATTGCTGGTACCTATGTACATATGAGTAATGGTTTTTGTGATAAACATGACATTATAGATGATTGGACACATCACATGAGAGAAAATATACATAGGGCCCACACAAAGTGGTTTCACAAATATTTTGTTACATGTATTTTGAACACTCTACTCTAGTTCTCAGACATTTGGTAGGAATCCCATATACCATATTTATGAATGGAATTAGATTCCTCATATTTCAGTTCATCACTAACCTTTAAATGGTTTTAATATTCTTTATTTTCTAGTTGGATATTATACTTAAGATAATTCCCTTGTATAAACACATTTCTCACTCATTGATGGGTCTGGGAGGATGATAGACTCATAATAGAATTTGAGTCTAGTGAGTTAGAGTTTTATTGATATATAAGAGCTTACACAAAATAAGATGCATCTTAGAGATCAGAACTTACAAAGGCCTCCTCCATATCCTCTATGAACTGGATTTAGAATCACCATAGTTAAAATTACATTTAACCTACTAATGGGTTTGGATAGCTGATTATAGTCATTAAGATTATTATTATCCTCATGGATTGGGAATGTTAGGAACTTATACTATGATGGACTCCCTTGTAACATATTCATCTTCTATCCTATAATAAATAAATAGTTAGTATTACCATGATAGGACTATTGAATATGTTAGGTATGATGTGGGGACCCATTTGAGATTTGGAGATAAATAGAGTTGCATATTTGGGTAACCCATACTCATTAGGTGCACTCCCCTTATAAGTGGGGTACTCATCCGAAGGTTCTTGGTTGGGGGGTATAAATATAAATTTTCCATGTGTTTATATAGGAAAAGGTTTCCATGTCCTAGTATTTATTCCTGACATATCCATGGTGTCTTAATGAGATGTCCTAGGATATGTACCTGTGTAAGAACCTGGTTCATGTTTTTGAGGTATGAGTTTCTTCTTTTATCTTTTCTTTAAGTGTTTTTTAGAAAATAAGAAAATTGGGGAAAATACTAAATTTTGGGACTACACGCCGTGTACTTTTCCACACGCCGTGTACTTTGTCCGTGTGGGATAAGTACACAGGGTGTGTATCCATGTTGGCGATGAAGGGTGTAAAAACCGACTACACATCGTGTAGTGGGTATTTACACGCAATGTAGACAGTCTGTAGGAAAATAGTATGGTTGTGGAAGTAGCCACCTGCAGAGTGATAGTACACACCGTGCAATCAGAAATACACATTTTGTACTCATGTCGACTTATGAGCAGTGCGGTGGTGCCGCCAGAGGAACAATTAAATGAGGAAAGAACACGCCGTGTAGTCAATAGTACATGCCGTGTAGTTTTTTTTGGATTAAAATGGGAAGTAGCCAACAATGTTCATAGGATTGGCTTAGAACCATAGGAATGAGTCAGGAGAAGATATAGGACCTTCAAGGATCTCCAGATTGTGCGTTGGGAATCCGTTTTCGCCTCTGACAATCTCATTAGAACCGCACAGGTAATCCCTCCACTCTCTTTAAGCCATTGTTTCCAATTATTCTTCTATGGAATGTTATTTGAGTTTGAATGGGGATTTCTATCACCTCATATCTACATCATTCTAGGATGATTCAGGGATCGTCATTCGCGTATTCCATTCAGGGGCATTTGAGGTAGGTGGCTTGGTGTTTAAATTCCAACTATTATGCATTTTTGTGTATCATTGAGCTACGAACCCATGTTGGGGTGTCGTGTGGAAGAGGAATTAGCTATTTTAAATACCTATAATTGTATAGGTAATTAAATGTGTTAATAAACTGCTGTTTGGGATCACTTCTTAGATCCAGGAGCACCCGGGGGTGTGTTCCTCTCTTCAGCCGTTTTTCCAGGATACCCGAGGGTATGCCACGTTTATTTTGCGCATTACGTTTTCCTCAAGAGGAATTGTCTGTGAATTTCTTTTTTATATGTTGGGCATAGAACGATTACATGTCTAGCCAGAGGGAAGTTTTCCATATCCTAAGATCAGTGTATCTTTTAGCCTAAGGGAAACTTCTTTGGTGCTTGTGGACAATAGACTCTCTGCCGAAGGGTGACACTTTGTATGCCTGAGGGAAATATCTGTTATGCCTGTGGGAAATTACCTGCGGGTTACGTTCCTGATTACCTGAGGTTTTGTGTGTTTTAGGAAACTGACTGTTTACATAGAAATTCACTGTGGTGGTTTCCTTATAATGAATGATTAAAATAATAATAAAATGGAACTATAACTGGTAAAGTTAGTTACTTTTGAGTATTGCTATGTTTATCGCATTTTACTACATCACACTCATGTTGCATATTTTCACACAGTTGGGCATGAGACATTGGTGGGTGCCTATTGGGATTTATTTATCACACCATGTTTGGGCCATGTCTTCGCCCCAAACAGATTACATTTCTCCAGGTGTAGATAAGGGAAAGGTTCCCTATACAGGTACTTGATTGCTGTTGAGGAGTAGGGGAGCATGGGACCGGGCTTAGGCTCATGATGCTACCGACTGTTTTGTTTTGTTTGATGTACTCTGTATTGTAAAGTATTGTATTGTTGTGTAACATGTTTAGGCTGTTTTCATAGAACTTGAGACATGTTGCATCAATATCTATAAAACTGTTGGTTATCTTTTACTGTAGTTGTTTATTTTAAATGTGTAGGTTTTATTGCTTCCGATTTTGTTTAATGTTTTTATTATTCCATTGCACTACACTTTGACAAATGAAGGCATAGTTTCCCCACAATCAGACATGGGCCCTCGCTTCTAGTCGGCAGCCTCTGGCATTTGGGGAAATGCGCTTCAGGTCATGTGACCAACCGGGTTCGGGCACCCGTTGAGTGGCACCTGGGCCCGGGACGTTACAAAGTGGTATCATAGGGGGTTCTTTTCTTTGACTTAAAATTTGGATCCTTATTCAGGGATAAGACGGGAATGGTAGTTGGTAATAAGTTGTGTCCAAGAGTAGCTAACCTGTGTACAGGGAAAATCCAATTTACCTCATGTTGCAATTTTATTGATTTTGCAAATTATAGTTGATTTGATTTCTCCATCGGGTGGCGCACTTGTGATTATGTTGTTATATTATATCTATGCCTTCAATTTAGTTGCAACCCGATGAGATGAGGGTATGAAATCTCATGCATTATTTAGGCACATGCTAGGAATCACATTCCATGCATAGTTTCCATGCCATATAAGTGCATTAGAAATTTCATTTTGTTGTGATAGTTGTGGTGCTAGAAAAATCATGTTGTTGGGATAACTCCATTGATAAAAATATATGCTATGTGATAGGGTATTGGTGTATAAGCTTGTTGATTGAATAGATGCCAAACATTGGTTTTTGGGGAATATGGGCCCTCAATAACCGGAATTTGGTGGATCATTGACCTTATTATTGGTGTATTACATGTATAAGATGTCAAACATTTATTCTCAGGGAGTATGGGCCTTCACGAATTGAAATTTGGAACTTAGGTGTTGTTTTTCAGTATTTTCTGGGTTCCAGAGTAGTATTTGTGGCTTAATATCGGGAAAACCTTGTATACACACCGTGTAGTTCCTTGGAAACACAACGTGTGTTCTTTTGCTCAGGAAGAAAAGAATGCTTTTCAGGTATACGTCGTTTACCCTATGTACAAGCCTTGTACCCTCAGTACACGCCTTGTAGTATCTTTCCGTGTCATAGACTGTGTGGATGGGGACATAGGGAAGGGAAATTATTGGAGAAAACATGTCGTGTACCGGATGTACACGTCGTGTAGTGTTGACCCGGAGTCCACTCATGTATGTTAAAAAACACGGACAAAGGAGACCTTAAGAGATACACGTCGTGTCCCCTATGGAACATGTCGTGTAGTCTGACCTGGGATCCGGCCGTGTAACTAACAACACGAGTCGGTGTAATCCTTTCGTGTACATGTCGTGTGTATATGGAACACGGCGTGTAGTGTGAGCCATGTATTCGTCTATGTAACTAACAACACGGGTTGGCAGAGATCATCTAGTACACGTAGTGTGCCCAAGGGACACACCGTGTAGTATTGTCCGTGGACAGACCTTGTGGTTTTTGCCATGTGGGTGGGGAAACAGGGAAGTTTACAAACCATGTGCGGGTGTAACACGCTGTGTAGTATCAAGTCGTGTAGTCGGTCGTGTCCCAAATGACACAGGCAGTTGGAAAATTACACCATACATGCCGTATAGTCAGTATACACGCCGTGTAGTTTTGTTTTACGGGAGTCATGTGGATTTTCCTTGTAGAAGGACCCAAGCTGGGGAAGAGAAGTCAGGTACATGACGTATAGTCAGTATACACACCATGTAGTCTTGTTGTAAAATCTTGAATTCCTTCTTCTTCTTGTTCCCCTTTTGGTCCCTTCGTTTTCAGACTGTGATAATCGTGATCTAAGGTGTGCATTTGACCTTGTAAAGTATTGCCACCTAGAAGACCACACATTGTTCTCTAGGAGAGCGGAAACGATTATACTCTAGATATGGTAGAACGTGGCATACCAGTGGATCCTCTAGTAGAGCCAGATGTGGCTCCAGCCATTATACCAGACACAGGCATGAAGGCGCAGTTTCATGAAGGCTTTATGCAGTTCATGCAGACCTTTCAGGGGGCACCGCCGGCTGCCACATGTATGGCTGAGCTGACTCATATATTTCGGCAGCAGCATCTACCTATGTTTTCAAGGGATGGAATACCATAGGCTACGGAGTCTTGGATGGGGTCTATGTAGTCTATTTTTAGTATCTTGAGATGCCTCCAGGGCGGAGGGTCAAGATTGCAACGTATATGCTGCGTGATTCTGCCAAGAGGGGCTGGAATGTTACCACTCAGTCTGAGAATCACAGAGACATGTCATTGGAAGATTTCTAGGAACTCTTCAATGACTTCTTTTTTCCAGAAATGTTGAGGGTAGATAGAGCTCGATATTTCATTAATATACTGCAGGGTTCTATGTCGGTGATGGATTATTCTGCTCGTTTCACCGAGCTTCATCATTTTGCACCCGTTCTGGTGGGCGATGATATGTTGAGATCCAGACGCTTCGAGGATGGAATTCGATATGAAATATGAGAACTGGTGAATGTTTTCAGGTTGCCTTCAGTACATGCTATTGTGAACCAAGCACTGATTATAGAGAGGAACCTTCGAGAGGCTTGTGGTGTGGGCCAGAGCGGTTCAGCACCAGTTTCTGGTACTATTTCTACAGGTAGAAGGAAGAAACAGATGGACTTCTCTCAGGGTGGCAGTACCAACCTGAAGAATGTTTCAGGTGGCCAGTTCATTTGCTACCAGTGTGGTAAGGTGGGGAACAAGAGACCTCAGTGTCCACGAGACCCAGTGGAGTGTCGAGCTTGAGGCAATATGGGACATCTGCAGTTCCTTTATAGGGAATTTCAATCAGTGGGTAGTGCGAGGGGTTCTATGCAGACTCCGCGAACAGGAGCAGGACCAGTGGCTTTTTACCAGTCGGGAAACTGGAATACGTCAGGGTTTTCATGTAGGGATGGTGGTCGTGGCTATGGTAGACAGACACGAGGATCTCATAGGCAGCAGGGTGGGACATCTCAGGGTAGCCAGGTTGTGTCATAGGGCTGCAGCACTGGTAACGCATATGATTTGCAACAGACCCAGCAGGAGCAGGATCCCAAACCTTCTACAGTTAGAGGTACTATTCCTGTAGTTTTTGTCTTCTCTTCAGTAATTTTGATATGGGTGATACACATAGCATTATATTTGTACCTGTTGTGGAGAGCCTTGGGCTTTGTGTTTCTTCTTCTTCTACTGTTATGATGCTAGAAACTCCATTGGGAACTAGAATGGCTGGTGCGTGTGAGTGCAATGAGTGCCCCCTTGAGGTTGGTGGGTGTCACTTTCTATGGGACCTCTATGTCTTAGAGATGAAAGCTTAATACCTCATTCTTGGGATGGACTAGTTGGCTCCCTTTCGAGCCCATATAGACTGATATCGTCGCAGGGTGAGTTTCACATCACCTGAGGGCGGAGAGTTTCTCTACAAGGGTGAATGGGATGTTCCAGTGAGTCGAGATAGACCAGAGAATCATGGGCGAGGTGGTGTCACAGCCCAGATTGCAAGTATATCTCTGAATGATTAGGGTACTTGTAAGCAGTATTTCCCTCCAGTGGTTGATCATTTCAGGGATGTCTTCCCGGATGACTTTTCAGGTCTACCTCCGGAGCGTGAGGTGGATTTCTCTATTGAGCATGCACCAGGAGTAGCACTGGTGTCCATTCCTCGTTATGGGATGGCTACACCAGAGTTTCAAGAGCTTAAGAGGTAGTTAGAGGAGTTACATGCATATGGTTTCTTCTGACCCAATACTTCTTCTTTTGGTTCGTCGGTCCTCTTTGCGAAGAAGGTGTATGGTACCTTTAGACTCTGTGTGGATTATCAGAAGCTGAACCAGTTGACGGTCAAGAACCAATATCCCTTACCAAGAATTGATGATATTTTTAGTCATATTTGTGGAACATGAGTGTTCTGGAAGATTGAATTGAGATCCAGATATCATAATCTGTGCATGAGACCATCGGATATACCGCTTACAGCTTTTCAGAGTATATATGGTCTGTATGAGTACTTGGTTATGTTGTTCGCACTCGCGAATGGGCCAGCAATTTTTATGGATCTAATGAATCGTGATTCCCTTCCTTGTCTGGATTATTTTGTGGTAGTATTTGTGTACGACATCATAGTGTACTCTCACACTCGACATGAACATTCCACCCATCCTGAGATCGTATTGAGTACACTGAGAGAGCATCGGCTAGATGATTAGCTCTCAAAGTTCCACTTTTGGATGGACCAGATTCACTTCATGGGTCATATCATCTTAGAGGAAAGAGTTGCAGTTCACCCTGAGATGGGGAGAGCAGTAGTTTCCTGGGATCAATCTAAGAATGTGTTTGAGATATAAAGTTTCTTGGGGTTGGCTGTTTACTACAGACACTTCATACAAGACTTCTCCCTCTTAGCAGCGCCATTGATGGGTTTGACTAAGAAGGGTGTGAAGTTCATTTTGTCAAAAGACTGTGAGATGGAATTTCAGGATCTGAAAGGAAGGTTTACATCAGCACCAATCATGACACTCCCAAGCAATGAAAGAGCTATACAGTTTACTGTGATGCATTAGAAATTAGACTGGGAGCTATGTTGATGCAGGGAGATAGAGTTTTTGCGTATGGGTCTCGGCAGTTGAGGCCACATGAGAGGAATTAACAAATTCATGATCTAGAGTTGGCTGTAGTTGTTCATGTGTTACGTTGTTGGAGACATTATCTCTTGGGAGAGAATTTTTTGGTTTTCACCAACCACACATGTCTCAAGTATATATTTACTCACCATGACCTGAATCTGAGATAGATAAGGTGTGTCAAATACCTTCAGTCCTTCATGTTTTAGCTTGCCTATACACCTGGTATAGGTAATGCAGTAGCTGATGCACTGAGCCGGAAGACTCAGATGCAGAAGGTTCATGGGGCCAGTGGTGAATGGAAGTTGATGGATTTATTCTCTGAGATGCATTTGTAGGTGCATGACAATCAGGGGAAAACCTATCTTTCATCTTTAGCTGTGACTTCTACCCTCCTGGATAGATTGAGGATGAGAAAGATATCTGATTCAGAAGGCCCAGTTCTACGGGAGTCAGTGACCAGTGAAGACCCTTCTCCGGGTTGAAATATAGGAAATGATGATGTATTGTGTTTCCATGGATGAGTATGGGTTCTAGGGTATATACGCGAGGAGTTGACGTGAGAGTTTCATGCTTCATCTTGGGTAGTTCATCCCAGAGTTACAAAGATGTACCATGACATGAGACGTCAGTACTGGTGGCCAGGTATGAAGAGAGAGATATCTGGTTTTGTTACATGATGTTCCACCAGTCAACATGTGAAGGCGGAGCATCAGAGGCCATCCAAACTATTATAGAATTTAACCATCCTAGTGTAGAAATGGGATGATGTCGCGATGGACTTCATGACAGGGTTGTCGAGGTCACCTCGAGGAAATGATGATGTGTGGGTTGTTGTGGACAGACTCACAAAGGTAGATCACTTTTTACATATCAAGGAGGCCTTCGGTGTTGATGAGCTCAAGATTTTTTATATCCGAGAGGTTGTATGTCTTCATGGGTTTCCTCATTCTATCATTTTAGATAGGGACGCCCACTTTACGTCTCGTTTCTGGTAGAGTTTTCAGAGGGCACTGGGTACATAGGTGCTTCTGAGCACAGCAAACCACCCTCAGACCAATGGTTAGTCAGAGCGTACGATACAGGTTCTTGAGGACATGCTGCGTGCATGTATCCTAGACATTGGGGGCTCTTGGGAGAAGCATCTACCCCTAGATAAGTTTGCCTATAATAATAGTTTTAAGGAAACTATTGAGATGACACCTTATTGGGATTTATATGGTAGGTCGTGCCGATCAACATTGTGCTGGATAGATCTAGGTGAGGCGGATTTACTGGGACCATGTATTGTGAAGGAGACTTCTGAGCAGGTCCAGTTGATTCAGAAGTGAATGGCTACTGTGAAGTCTCTTCAGAAATCTTAGGCTGATTATTGCAGAAGACCCTTGGAGTTCATGGTTGGGGATCAGGTTTTCATGCGTGTTTCACCGAGGTTGGGACAGATGTGGATCAAGAGAGAGGGTAATACTTCATCGAGGTATTTGGGGCCATTTGAGATTTTGTAGAGATTCAGTCTAGTTGCTTATGGGTTGTAGTTACCACAGAGGTACCGAACCATGCACGACGTATTCCGTGTATCTCAGTTGTGTCGCTATCATTCTGAACCGTCTCACGTCTTTCCGCCTGAGGAGGTTGATCTTGAGGTAAATGGCTCCTTTGAGGAGCATATGATCCATATTGTTGATAGGATCTTGAAGGTTCTTTGAGGTCGGTCATTTTCTCTCTTACGGGTGCTATGGAAGCACGGCTGAGTATAAGACAAAACCTGGGAGCAGGAGACCGACGTACGTGCTCAGTGGCCAGAGCTGTTCTGAGCATTATCTTTTCCACCCTTAGAAGGGAAATTCTGGGATTAATTTATTTAAGGGGGGAGGTTTGTAAAAACCCTGTTCTTATTTTTGAGGTATGAGTTTCTTCTTTTCTTTTTTCCTTAATTGTTTTTGAGAAAATAAGGAAAATGGTGAAAAATCTTAAATTTTGGGACTACACGCCATGTACTTTTCCACACGTCATGTACTTTGGCCGTGTGGGATGAGACCATAGGGTGTGTATCCATGTTGGCGAATAAGGGTTTAAAAACCGACTACATGTCGTGTAGTGGGTATTTACACATCGTGTAATCAGTCTACATGCAAATTGTAAGGTGGTGGAAGCAGCCGTTAGCGGAGTGGTAGTACACGCTGTGTAATCAGAAATACATGTTGTGAACTCATGTCGATGGATGAACACTGCGGCGGTGCCGCCAGAGGAACAGTTAAATGAGGAAAATACACGTCGTGTAGTCAATAGTACATGTCGTGTAGATATATTACACGCCGTGTAGTTTGTTTTTTTCATAAAATGGGCCATATAAAACCATGTTCACAGGATTGGCTTAGAACCAGTGTAAGGAGTCGAAAGAGGAGGCTGGACCTTTGAGGATCTCCAGATCGAGCGTCAGGAATCCATTTTCGCCCTTGAAGATCTCGTTAGAACTGCACTGGTAAGGCCTCTACTCTTCTTAATCCATTTTTTCCAGTTCTTCATCTAAGATATGTTATTTGAGTTTGAAAGGGGATTTCTTTCACCTCACATCTACATCGTTCTAGGACCATTCTAGGATCGTCATTCACGTATACCATTCAGGGGCGTTTGAGGTAGGTGGCTTGGTGTTTAAATTCCAACTACTGAGCATTTTTTGTGTATCGTTGAGCTACGAACCCATGTTAGGGTGTCTTGTGGCAGAGGCCTTAGCTGTTTTAAATACCCAGAATTGTATAGGTAATTAAATGTGATAATAAACTATTTTATGGGATCAATGCTTGGATCAAGGATCACCCGGGGGTTCGTTCTTCTTTCTAGCAATTTTGTCTGGATACCCGAGTGTATGCCATGTTTATTTTGCGCATTTATTTTTCCTCGAGAGTAATTTTATGTGAATTTATTGATTATATTTTTGGCATGGCCGGATTACTTTTTTAGCCTAAGGGCATTGTTTCCTTAGCCTGAGGGTAGTGCATCTTTTAGCCTGAGGGGAACTTCTTCTGTGCCTATGGGCAATAGACTTTGTGCCTAAGGGTGACACTTTGTACGCCTGAGGGAAATATGTGTTATGCCTGTGGGAAATTACCTACGGGTTACATTCTTGATTACCTGAGGGTTGCGTGTTTGAGGACACTGGCTGTTTACATATAAATTCACTGTGGTGGTTTCCTTATAATGAACAATTAAATGAATAATGAAATGGCATTATAACGGGTAATGTAAGTTACTTTTGAGTACTTCTTAGTTTATTGAATTTTATTAATGAACACTATTGTTGCATATTTTCACCCAGTTGCACATGGGCCTTTGGTGGGTGCCTACTGGGATTTATTTCTCACACCTTGTTTGAGTTATTTTTTCGGCCCAAACAGATAACATTTTTGCAGGTGTGGATAAGGGAAAGGGTCCCTATACGGGTATTTGATTGCTGTTGGGGAGTAGGGGAGCATGGGACCTGGCTTAGGCACGCGATGCTACTGACTGTTTTGTTTTCTTTTTCTGTACTCTGTATTGTACTTTACTGTATTGTTGTGTAACATGTTCTGGCTATTTTCTTATAACATGAGACATGTTGTGTCGTTATCTATAAAACTATTGGTTGTCTTTTACTGCAATTTTTTATTTCAAATGTGTATGTTTTGTTGCTTCTGCTGTTGTTGAATGTTTTTATTGTTCCGTTGGGATACACTTTGACCAATGATTTCATAGTTTCCCTACTATCAGACATGGGCCCTCGCTGCTAGTCGGCAGCCTCTAGCGTTTGGGGAAATGCGTTTGAGGTCATGTGACCAAGCGGGTTCGAGCACCCGTTGAGTGGCACCTAGGCTCCAGATGTTACAACCTGAGATGCCTAGGGTGGCTTTCTAACATTTCATTAGTGACTTTTTAACATATCCTTGTGTTCAACCAGACATGGCACATGTTATTTTCAAGGTCAAAGATGACATGTCCATAGTGCCTCTCATGATGGCTGCTGATATGTTTAGTGTGCTTCTAATGGTCAAGTTTTACATGTCTAGGTCTCTTCAATTGATCAAATCTGACATTCCATTGGTGTTTCTCATTACTGAGGAGGACATGTTTGTGGTATTCTACTTGAAAAATTATAACATGTTTTTGTACTTCCATATGAGGGAATCATGGTACCATTGATGATTCATGAAATCATTTTATCTTAATATTTCCATGTGACAGGGTCTTTCTATCATGTCCTATATTGTGAACCTGAAAAGGGTATATATCAGTAGGATGTAGTTTCTTGTCTAAGGGGATCATTCCAAGGAAACATAGAAAATAGTTTTTTTGCAAGGAAGGGTGGATTCAAAAGGTTTCATGTAGGGAGATCAAATTCATGATTTTTCATGGAAAGGGGGGAATGGTCTGGGTTCATATACATATTGAGGCCACATGTCAATGGGTGATCACATGACAAGGATTTAAGTGATCACATGATCCTAAGGGTGTCATGTAATGTGGTTATGGGAACCTGTACAATATTTTTACTACAAATATGTGTAAATATAGCATTAAATAGAGGCTCTCATGATGGTATCCCATTATGTTCACATCATCGTGAATCATGCGACCAAATGGGTATCTTGAGAGGGTTTTTTACAGGGGGTATTATGGTTATATGGAGGATTTCACTCAAGGTGGAATCCTTCTATTTTCCTTTTCACTCCTATGTATCCCTTTTTTCTGGTATCATTTCCCTTTATTCTCTATTTTTTTGAAGGGGAGCTATGATTTATATAGCCAGGGAGAGATATTTTCTCCACATTTCATTGTGAAGATGTCACATGCACTGGCATTATGTGGTGGGAATATTGTAATGATCAAAATCACATGATTAATGATAGAATCTTGTGATAGAAAACATGAAAACATCTGACACATAACATGAAAACCAAATCATATTTACCAAATCCCAATTTTTTTAAATGATTACAGATATGTTGGAATTATGGAATTTAGATGATCACAGAATAGATTACTGGACAACCTCTGAGGGCATTAGGTGATTTATTTTAGATGCTTTATGTGATCGTATAGCATGATAGTGGATGGATTATGGAAGATCCTTTATGTATTTTCATGATAAAATAAAATAAAATAAAAAAAGGTGGAATCCTCCCATTGAGGAAACCTAAAATGTTTTTTATGCGACCCTGATAATTAAATTTTGCTTCATATGATCACTATCACTAGGTCATAAGTTCCTTTCTACTTCTTAATATGACAACTCATGATCACATGATAATTTTCACGATATTTTTGTAGTGTTCAAGAAAACCTTGGTGTATTTTCACTACACGTGATCATTAACATTTCAAGTGAAGGATTCATGCTATAGATTATCTTGTGATAAACTATTTTCTTCAAAACTAACCTATTTATTCCACAAATAGACTACATTATTTATGAGTCAATGAATATTTGATCAAATGATATTTTATTATTCATTTGATTGATGAAAATTATGTTATGGATCGTATCGATGACAATTATGGGATGTTGATCACATTGAAGTTGATTCTGATTTTCTCTCGCTCGTATAGACATCACTTATAGATGTAGGATTGAGGATGACGATGTTGCTATCAAGAAAGTATCATGTGTGACTTGCAAAATCAAATAAGGTTCACCAGTGTGACACTAAAATCGAACCAAGGTGGATGAGTGGAGGTTCAAGATGAAGTCAGGGTGTGATTATACAACATGGATCAATTTGGTCAAATAGTGGAGGTCTAATCTATATTTTTTATAGATAATCTCTTTCATGTCCAAGTCTCTTTCCTACATCGATTTATTAGCTATTCTGGTGAGTGTTTAGTAACATATTATGAATCATCTGGTCATTATAAGAGAAAATACTAGGTTTATCTTTCGAATATCTTCATTACCAATGCCCCACTAGCAATATAAGCTACATTTACGACCCATTACATGGCTCTTATAATCATGAACATGTAAATGTGTGTGAACCCCCATTCTGAATTTCACTATTCATTTGTGTTAGATCCTAGGTGTGGTTTTGTTAACTACACTATTATCCTTGGTTGAGCTAGTTGGCAGGCTATAATTATATGGCCTATTTTTTCATGTGGGATTCATAGAATTAAAATCATTGAAAATTTTGAGGAATAAGAACCAAAGTATATTCCCTTACCTAAAAAACTAATCCCCTCCCCAAATTCAACTTCCACACATTACACAATGAAAAACATATCTATATTCTATTTCATGGGATTCACACTTCAAGAATCCCTGATAGCAATGTATCTGGTGGTCAAATATGAGTTCCAACAACCCTATTAATATTATTCCATATTTCAACTTCATTAACATTGAGAGTATATAAACATAAATTGGAATCATTTGAAACTAATACAAACATCATATAACTCCATAAAAAATATAAACTCATTCTCAGTCATGGTCAAATATAAATTTTTATATTTAAGTTGAATCACACCCTTTTATATTCATTTTTATTTTCAACGTAATTTTAAATTCTAGAAATACAAATTTTTTAGACATATAATATCTCTAAAAATATAATTTTAATTAGTCTTATATATTAATAATTTTAGGAAAAAATTCTCTAAAATTTAATTATTCCATATTTTTTATATTGTGAATTTTTGTTCAATTAAAATATGTTGATGAATCACCCAATAAAATTTCTTCACCAGATATTTAATATGGAAGTGTAATTTTTTGAAAAAAAAAACTAAAAAATACATGTTTGTGTTGATGTCTATAGAAATAAGGATAATATTTACACAACCACTAAAAACCATGAAGATTATTTAATTCATGTTTATATAGTGGCTAGATGATTCTTATAAACAATATAATGATATTGATAATTTTGATCAAAATTACTAGAAAAGAATCATTGTGAGTTCATCCTTATAAGATTAGCATAATATTATTAATGAGACTCTAAATGATACTTATTATCTATAATGATTATAATATATAATGATCCTTATAGAATTTATACTTACAGAATTGTGCATACATGTCAATAGTACATTATTCCCACCCATATTTAAATTTTTGGATGAATGAACCATAAAATATTGACTCTTTTGGTGGTGACCCATAAAATGATTACCCTTACAGTGATGACCCTTTGGGTTAGTCCTAACAAAAATCTCTAGTCATAACCATTTCCCCATATTTCCATCAAATGACATTGGGGCCCTATAAAAATATATTCCACCTTCCCAAATCACTCAAATAACTTTTGAGATTTAATTAAACATTATCAAAGTACCTCAATAGTATCTCTATGTTAGTTTCTATCATATAATGATGTATGGGTATTAATTATTTAAATTAATGTATCTATGATTTTGAGGTTCACATAAAATACATTAAAATCATTCAACATACAATTTTTTTTCACGAAAAATTCATTTCCTTTTAGAAAAAATAGACATGTATAATTATTTCATTCATTATATCGTCAATTCCACATATTGGATAGTTTTTTTCTTTTAAAAATAAATTATTATATCATTACAAAAAAACTAGTAATTTAAAATTCTTTTAAAGTCTAGAATATATCACATAAAACATTGGCACTTCTCTATGACATGAGGAAAATCGAACAAAAATCTACTTTGTTGGGAAACACATATAGAATAAAAAAAATTCCATGTATAAAACATTAAAAAATCTAATTTATGGTTCTTATAATAAATTAGAAACCTCACATGTTCACACTTTTGGTGATTCAAATTCAACCATCCTATATTCACAGAAATTTTATTTCACCATGGAACAACTTTTTTAAAAACCAAATATATAAATTAGGCTATAAATACATTTGGGTATTTCAAAATATCTACTTATTCATTAACATCACTATATTTTTTAGTATATTATGAATTTTTAGTTTATTATACAGAAATTATGATTCGTCTCCATTGCATGAAAAATTATTTCATCTATTATCAAATAATAATTTGATGGTTTCTATAATTCCATCGCATATTCCTTTTCATTTATCATCCTTATTTACAAGTTAATTGAGTGTTACATGATTCAATTTGGTGGATAATAATAAAAAACCCATCAACATATCTCTACTCAATCATTCCAATCTTCACTCCCTTAACATTGGAGAAATATGGGCTCCCAAAACCAATTACTCACATAACACAATAATTCTTCATGTAGTACATTTTAAATGGTCACATAAAAAATTATGATGTTTGAAATAATGGTTTTGGTTATAAATATTTATTTCAATTTTTTATGTTATAAAAATTATTCATGTATAATACTCTCCCAATATAGTTCAATATATATACACAAAACTCTTTTTATAACATCTAAAAAATGAATTTATTGTAGAGTATATGGGGTAAAAAACTCAGGATGGATACCATTATTTTATAAATAATATTTTAACATTTTTATTAAGTACTCATCTCTATTTTTCAATACAAATTCCCTTAAATTAGGAACATACTCCTTTTTGGCAATTTTCCAAAAACAATTAAACATCTTTAGTCAATTTAATTCTATATCGAGGTAAATATTAAATACATTTTGATTAAATATAACAATAAAATATAATTTTCACATATCACAACCTAAAATTTCCATATATATATTCACATAATCCTTATAATTAATATACTATTGTGGGTGAAATTTTTTAATCTCTTTCTTTTCTATAAATAATTTACAATCATCCCTTTTAATAAATTCTAATAAATAGAATATCTTTCCCTCTCTAATGAATTACCATAATGGTAACTCACACCATTGGTATGATTATTTGTTTTTGTTTTTCTAATTGTACCATGTTCTCAATAAAATAATTCATTCTTCTCCATTAATCTCATTTATTATGAATTTTAACGTAATATTTATTAAAAAATAACCACTATGTTTCTATTTAATAATAACTCAACCACCCTATGTTATTTTTTACATGATTACATGTATTTTTTCATTGATTTCTTTTTATTTGTCTTAGATATGAGAAAAATGATGATAATCCTTCTCTAAAAATCAGCTTGATGTTTTATTTGTAATTTAGCATTTTCTATCAAATATCCATTGAGATAAATACTTTGTTTTGTTAAACCCATTATTTACATAAATATTTTCGCTTCTTTAAATCTTTAAAATTGAATGTGAAACATCATAGAACATATAATGTATGATAGAAAATCACTATAAATAAATCATGATTCCTCATTTTTTTCAATCATTCAATATATCTTCCACTAACAACGAATTATAATTTCGAAACATAATATTTTAATAAAACCATTAAGTATTAAAATTAATATTAAAATATTTATTAAAATTATTTAAATTATTTTTAGTTTCATTAGTTGGTTAGTCACATCTTCTACAATGTTCTTACAACATCTAATATATTATTTTTTATCAATAAACCAATTTCTAAATTCCACTAATCATAGATTTTTTTGAGATGGATAAATACCCATATGTGCATGTCATATATATTATATATGCTTAAAATAATACCCTTAATTGAACCAGAATAATCTCACCACCTATATAAAAACACAACAATGACCGTATTAGCTGGAAAATGTAAATTATATTTAATGACTTTTTTTCATAAATTATGTAATGTTATATCCATCATCATTTTGACATATAATATTTTCTAATTTTATATAAAATTATTAATATAATTCTTCGAACACATTACTATACTAATTGAAAATAATCTAGAAATTTTTTAACCAATCATTTACAAGATATTTTTTATCAAACTTTTAATTTCATTAATTTCAAAATTCATAGTTTCTTATTTTTTTAAACAAAAAATCTTCATTCATTCATATATTTATTATCTTTTAAATATATTAAGTAAGGTATTTTATTACCAACACAATAATTATTCTTATATGTGACTTAATTAGCAATATAATATCATTTTATGATATCACTTATTTATTGAGTTCATATCTCAATGTTAATCACAACTATATTCAAATTTCATTCAATTTAACATATAATTTTCTAATAATTATAATATTAATTCTCTATATCATTTACTTCCTCTCCCAAAATTTCATTAATCATATTTTCTTATTTTAAAAAGGCATTGAAATTTTCAATTCTTATTACTATATTTGATTCATCCCTAATAAGTATATAATAAATGATTTTTTTAGATTGAGAGCCTTTATTCGATTTTTTATCCACATTCTAAATCCTTATGAACCATTGATGATGCTAAGTTATATCACAGTTAAATATAAACTCAACATCATATTATATTATTTTTCATCACCATTATATTTACTATATATAAACTTATAATGAATCATTTTAGTAAAAAATATATTTCATCTTTATATACAACAAACATCAACATAAAATTTGCCTTTTCTAATTTAAGAATTGTCTATATAAGAAAAGAAATTTGATTCTATATTTTGCATTAATTTTAAATGATTCTTTTAGAGAGAAAATTTTACATTTTTATTTTCAAATTATTTTTTACATGATAAACTATTTTATAAAACATCATCTTCATCGCTATATTATTCTATATATTCTTTAAAAAAAGTTGGGAAATATCTAATAGCTCCATATAATAAATATTTTCTTGAAATATCATTGAGAAAATTTATTTTACCTTTATAAAAATTATTTATATTGATAAACACAATTTTTTTAAAATATCATATCTAGATTATATTCATTCCCATAATTATATTCTTAAACATTTAATTCTTTTTATATATTGTCCTACATCATAATAATAAATGATAATTTCAATTTATACATAACAATTTTCATAAGGGAACTAAAATTTTATCATTCAAAAAATCAATCATAATTATATTAAAAACATCAAATAGAATAGTGTTAGGATAATAATAAAAATAATAAAATTACATTTCATCATATATGACTCATAAGATGCGTGAAATACTTTGGACCACTCCAGAATACATTAGTGTCTACACAAAAAAAATAATTGATACTCAATAATTCATAAATAATTTTGAAAAATTCAATAACTTATTCAACTTTTAGGATATGAATGTATTTATTCATCAAATGAGAAGTATATAATTACGGTTTTATCATTTTCCTTGTTAATTCCAAAATATTTTTCATTTTATACATTATGTATTTTATTATCTTAATACATAATACATTGATTAAATAATAATATAATAGTGATTGAATAAGTTCATGCAGAACTCAAATGCTATTTTTAGTATTCATTCAATCAATAAATATAACACAAAAATCTTCAGCATGATGAACATACCAATCATTATTGACATAATTCAAATCTGAAAAAAAAACAAAATTGCTAAGGAATATCTTATTCATTCATATAATATTTTCATCTACAATAACTTTTATAAGTTATCTTATATTAAATGAATTAATATAATCTATTTTGGTCATAAAATTCATAACCAAATATAATTATGAAATACAAAAAAACCATTAAATAAAATAAATAAATCAAATTATTCTCTTAAAAGGAAATGTAGAATAACTTGATGATATTAATTATTGATTATTACGCGATACTAAGAGGTATTATGATCATCATAGACTCACTAGGTGTTAGTTAATCAATGATTAATTTTATTTATGTTCCCAGGTGAAAAAAAACCATCACATGATAAAATTTGTATCATTTATACTATTATATATAATGTATAACTTTAACATACAAAAAATTCAGGACTACAATTTTTACTTGTTTCTCTATTCAAAATAATTACTTCCACCCTTTTTCAATCTAAAAAAATTATATAATACAATCAACTATTTATCATGGATATAAATGATAAGGGGCTATATTTGAATTCACATAACATAAAAAACATCTCTACAATGATATAATATAGACTTAAAAATATAATCAAGGATCTCGAATAGATATAATAAGATAATAATTTAAACTATAATAGGATAAATTAATTTTTTAATTATTACCTTAACTCATTTTCTTATCTCTAAACAGATATTTTTTAATAAAAATTTGACTGAACCAAATCATCTGTATCATAATAGTTCAATATCTTCATTATTTAGTAATCATGACAACATAGTAACATATAATATTCATTAAATATTCTCCATTATGGAAAATTGCATCAAATACAATAGTTTTCAAATTACTCAAAAAGAGCATCGACTATCATTACATACACATATTATTACATGGGGATTTGATTTTGATAAATATTATATAAACTTATCTTCTCTATTTGGTTTCTTACTCTCCAATTTCGTCGAATAATATTCTAATGATCATATAGAAAAATCCCATATTTTCATCACTTCACAATTCATCTTACATGTATAGTAGTACCTCATGTTATATCATTAGAAATATGGTTTTTCAATTCTTAATATTATTCAATACATCTATCATTTTATGCCTCTGTTTAATAAAACAATGTTGTTAGATCAATGTAGAACGTTTTACCTCCTTTAAAATGATCTAACCACATTAATGATTTATTTTTAGTATCATATAGGTCTCCATGAATCCACCTCTGCATATTCAATAGATATTATAACATTAAGACAAATCATTATCGAACCATCAAAATTCTGTTTTCTATATCGATACTATAACATTATTGTATTTATGCTGGTGTAGTCTATGAAATTGTAATAACTCAAACCAAAAACCATTCTTAACCACATATTGATTAATATTGTGTTGACCCTTATTATGAGATGACATGTGATACATTTTAATATATATATAAGAACAAAATTTCAAAGGCCACATATATTGTGTACTTATCTATTACTCTAAAAACATTTTCTCACCCTCATGTAACGAACAAGTTGGCCAAAAAATATAGTTTGAACATGAAAAATCGTTGCTTAACCATTTCTGAATAAAAATTATATGGAATAACTTCAAATAAAAAATATTCAAAACTAAAAACTAAATCAAAGTGTAAACTATAATCCTTTTCATGAACTATTCTCATTTTACAAATAGAAAATCATATCAAATATCATCCCAACCTGAAAAATTTACTTATTTTATTATTTTCATCTGAACCCCAAATCACCTCCAAAAAATATCTCTGGAAGTTCAAACCAATTTAAATACCATCATAATTTTACATGTTGTTAAACTCATTTAAAATCATCTAAATTCATCTAATTACTAATATGATGTATCTATTTAAAATTTTATCGTTATATTGACTATAGAAGAAAGCACCACGAATAAAAATTACATCCAAATAATTTAAAGTCACACAATTAATATCCCCTTTTTAAATAAACAACTTCAATTGAACCTTCAACTTCTATTATTTTCCTCATCACAACAGAATTTTCCTCTTCTAAATTAGTTCTATATTTGCAATTTGTAATGTATCTTTCTTCATATCTTGAAGTGGCCATTAGGATTAATTAATAGATCATACAAAGGAATAGTTATCAGAAGAAACTGTCAACCATATCTGCCTCTTCAAACTATTATACAATTATGTGGTCAACTATATTTATTTTAATGTACACCCTATAAATCATATGATATCGTGACCTTTTAGGGTAACTACACATAAAATTCTTCTCCAAAACTTCATCAAAATCACTATATCTGAAAATATAACATGATTTTTACTATGAAAGAGATAATATATTAATTATTCTTTTAGTTCAATTATTTAATAACCATTAATTTCATGTTTTATGGGAAAGTATTACATAACTAGTATTAATAATGTTTTGAAACATAATTAAAAATATAGTAAAAAAAATAATTTTTTGTTTTTTATTACTATCATGTTATTTATTTATCAAATAAAAGTACTTATTAGAATATATTTTCCATATCATTCATGCTTTGTTGAAAAGATTTTATATGGGTCATATCGCATTTATGAGTTTTTTCACTAAGGATATATTGGATACAATGCCTAAGTATAGAGTATTTCCTATAAACATATAGTAAATACAGTTTATTTTAGAGGTAAGGAGTTAAGATCACATATGATATGTTATAATTCCCTTCCAATTTTTTTATGATACATAATATATTTCACATAAATTTATGAATAAATTTCATGTTGATAAGTGGAATTTTATGTGTTGTTTTCAAATAACAATGATTACCCTAGAAGATATGTTGAGAATATCTTTAGGTATACCTTGATAAATAATGAATACCATGTGGTAAATATAATATATATGGGTTAATTGTTATTTTATTAATGAAACACTAGACACATGATGGTTACATTATGGGTTCACTGATTCCTAAATATAATTCATATTCAAGTATAGTGACTTATCTATGATACATTTGTTTTACCCATGGAAAAATTGTTATATGAGATTTTCATTTTTATGATGGATTAGTAAAAACAACCATGTAGGATGAAATAAGTTTCTACCCCCAATAAAGATAAAATTAAAATTATTTTTAGGATAAAGGGGAAACCAAATCCAATAATATTCTTATCTACTCACAATAATAAATTCACTTCTGTTTATATAAATAGATGTCAAAAACAACTATTGTATTCATACATAGATATTAATTCATAGTCGATGAATATTCAATAAATAAAATAAATATTAATGCTATAATTTTATATATTTAGTGGTTATAAAAACATGTACATGTGTATAACCTATTTATTGGTAAACTATATCATCTCACTCTGTGTTATTGATAACATGATCCCTTATTAGATGAATCTAACCTAATATCTATATTCGTAACATTGGGAAATTATACATATGGAAGGGTGATATTATATGATTATTAAGGGTGAATATTGGATATATCGACATAATATGATCAGAAGGGTATAAAAAATGTGGATAGCATTTGGAAACCTTACCGTCAAATTCATTGATAATAAACTAGTGTCATGGAATAAATATTGTGCATTTATAAAGCATTAAAAATAATGTAATAATAAAAAATTCTCTGTAAGAGAATAAAAATGGAATAATAAATATAATTTTAGCATGGACATAACATATAAAATCTTTTCCTTTGACATCAGCAGTCATTTTCAAGAATCTCATAGTGTAATGGTCTCACTCCCCAAACCATCGTAGTTTTCATGGTTCACTCTAAGATTATCATAGTATATATATTATATTGACGAACTAGGATCACTCCCCATTCTAGTCTCGTTTATCTAATGAGATATCATAATTCCGAAAATTCTTGAGAGGGATATATAATTATATTCCAACTTGTAACACGATGAGATTACCTCAAATGTGTGATGCAATATCATAAATTATTCATCCATGAGTAAATAATATCAGGTTAATGGGGTTCATAAACATTTGAACATATATTAACCCATGAAAAAATAGCAAGTTTCATAAATATGAACCACATAAAATAAATGGGTTCAAAAAATAAATTTCATTATAACCATAAACCAATAAAACAAGAGATACAAATAATTTCATTAGATCATATCTCCATAAAAAAATAAGCAACATATTAGGCTTTCATATTAAATAGAAAAAAGTATTTTAAAAGATCATATGGAATATTTATTTAGGAACATATCCTTTCCACATGTAAATCACATTTAAAAAATTTTAAACATTCACAAATACTAAAGAAAAAAATTATTTGAAAATATCATTTGTAACCTTGTAATAGAATATTTAAATCTTTTAGTGGTCATGATAGAGGGAAATATTGTGCATATCATACATGTTAAAATGATGTTTCCTATCACATGTTTGTTAAAAGGACGGAATAACAATGTTTAGAAAATGACAGATAGATTCCTATTAAATTTTTAAAAAACTAAAAAATTGACAAAAATTTTATTAAAAATAATTCTATAACAATTAAAATATTGTTTCAAACATTTTTAGAAAAAAAAATATACAAAAAAGGATATTCAACCAAAGATATAAATAAATGCAGTTTTTCATAAAAACATCATTTCAATTTCTTGAATATAAAAACATGACAAAATTAATAGAAAAAATGTTTTATTTAGAAATAAATATAGTATAATCATGTTCAAGAATTTATTTTTATATAGATCATAGGATTTAAACATAAAATACATAACCATAAGCAATCCCTAAATAGAATGAGTTTATTCTATAAAACCCTTATCACATGTTAACTTCTGATTCATAAGAACAATGAAAAAAATAATGACCAGAGGATTCAACAAGGAAAATATTTCAGTGGAGGAGTTCTTGCAAGCGTGGGACAATCTGGATTCTCAATTAGAAGGGGCAATCAAAACCGAACCGGATATAAAGGTATCAATCTTGTCTGGGAAATTATTTTGGGAGATTTCATCTCGCGTTTTTAAGCTAGTTTTCAATAATGTAATTATTTTCTATAGTATTGATCCTTGTTTAACATGTGGTTTCTCACTATTTTCCATAAAAGTGTTTCCTAATAATAAAAAATTACTTTGGAGTATCGTAGAAATAAAGTTAAGTAAAAAATTCTTTATATCAAGTTTTGACATTATTCATACACAAAAAAACAAATTTAAAATAAATATAGTTTTTTATAAATATATTATAAAATAATAATCCTCTATATAATTTCATAATTTCATTATGACCATTTTTCAACCTTTTATTAAGAATTTCTTCTTAATATCATATTTTAGATAACACCTGCTCTATTTTTCATATATCAATTTGTATTTTCAGTTCATTTATTTTGATCAAGATTCCATCATATATATAATTTTAACCCTAATATAAATATAATATATATTCATTTTTTTAATATATAAATAATACATAAATGTTAGAGAAAAAATATGAGTTCCATCATTGTTGGAGATGGGAGGTTATACGCATGCATGAACACTATTTTGATTTTTCGATGGAATGAATGAAAGAATGGTAAAAAATATACAAATTTTCTAGAATAATATTTATGTCATAGATAACATATATATTCATTATATCTATCCATATTACCATCCTTGTAAAAAAACTACAAAACAAATCACATGGCTTCATGGATGTGGTAGTCCAAATGTTCGCACAAACATGCATTATCATTTTCATATAGCTATGAATGTAATAATTTAGATTTGATATGATTATTATAGGTGTGTAATTATTTTATAAATATCATATAAATACATTAAATCCATCATTATCTCTATCTATTAGAGAAAGTGAAGGAAAAATATTACATCCGTTCCTGAGGTTATTGTCCTCCACAAACAAGATTGAAGGTTTTATTTCCCATTTGATAGAGGATTACATGGATATATGTTATAAAATTTTTCTAATAAAACGCACATGTATTGAATATACTTTTTTGTTATTTAATGTTATTGATAGAATATTTTTAATTTAGGGGGAAAAAGAAATAACTTGAACATGAAAGGATAAGTACTCTACCTCTTCTTCAAAGAACCTCATTCTGTTATGTCTAAATAATATGAAGGAGGGTTTTATAATAAAAATTGAAACTAGGCCATGGTAAGGGATCTAAGGAAGATATTTTTATCAGTCCTGGCCAAATAAAAAGACTTGTATAGTGTGATGGTGATAGGAGATGGTATTGCCCATTATAGTGGGGGAGAGGAAAGACATTTAATTTTATAAAATAAAAAATTATATACACATTTTTTACAAGAAAAAGATATAAAAATGGATCATTTCCAAAACATTTATTATAAAATGTAAATATTTGTCCATCCAATATTTATTGGAACTTTTTTATGGTTATTTTTACCCTTATCATTTTAGCATGACCCCTAGTTAACCTGTTTTAACAAAAGAAACACCAATTATTTTATTATTTTATTATTAATTTGTGGGAAAAAATGAAGTTGATCATATTATACAATATTAATAATGATGATTAAAAAAATGTAATCCACTTCAACAATAAAATTTCAATGAAGTGGTTGAGTTTATTTTAATATTAAACCCATAGAAGTTATGAAAAAGTTTTTTTTTCAAATAAAAATTTTTCATGAGTCTGAATGTTTTATATATCAATATTTAATAATATATTCTAGGTTACCAGGAAATGTATTATTTTTCTTTCAGGAATTGTAATGATTTTAATTTATGTTAAAAAGAAAATAATAAAGAATCATTTTTATTGATCCTCTAATTTTTGATAAATAGACATATTTAATAATAAAATTTAGGATTTCATTGAGGCTTTATCATGTAAGTAGAATACCAAGGGTTATTTAATGAAAAAAACAAGTCATTGAGCCATGGAAGCTTGTTTTGGTCACAAGATACATTGGTGAACAAAAGGATACATATTATATTTTCAAAAAATTTATGTGAAAGTTGTAGAGAACAACTATTTATATCCTCTGATCCTGAATGTATAAATTAGAATAAATCCATTCTAGATGATTATTAACTTCAAACCCCAAATTATTAACTGGGTGGGGAACTCATAAGTAAAAAATACTGAAAAACCCACATTCTTTAGATTATAAATCTCTAGAAATTTAGTTCCTTAATAATTTATATATTTATTTTAATATCAATAAGTCATATTTTGAATTAGGAAATTAACAATACTGGAGTGTTCCTTAGTCGATAATAAGGATAAGGCCAATGAATATATATCAATTTTGTGGATTATATAGATGAGATTCTTGAGTTTTTTACTATTGAATATGGGCATGATGGCGCTGATTTAAACAAAATTTAATATTTAATGGCTAATCCCAGACCTGAGAATATTCTACATCCTTCCAAAAGGGACCACTACCAATGATAAAGAAGAATATGAATTTCTATTTTCTAATAATAATGAATAAAAAATTAAATATTAATTTATTGAGGGGAAAAACTATATCTAAATTAATATTTTTTTTCATTATTCATATTGAATTAGTCATTGAATTCCCCTTTGATGAATCTTATAATGAAACTACAATCGATAAATCCCTATATTTGGAAGTAGAATGCCTAAATGATTTTAACACCCTTTTATTTTTTTGAAATATATTTTTTTAAACCATTTTATTTCATTGATTTCTTATCTTACACGCAACACCAACTTAGCTTAAGTTACACACAATACAATGTTTTTACGAGACATAAATTTATTATTATTTAAATATGATAATAACCTAGTTATTAAATTAGTGGGTATGAATATTATTAACTAAAATATGAAAATATATGTCTTATTTTATAATTTCCTTGGTTACCAATTAATTAGAAATAAAAATATTTTCCAATTGAATATAATGAAAAATATTTTTGTTATCATGATATCAATGTTGTATGTCTTAATAATTATATAAATTATAATTAGATAATGAAATTAATTAAATATTTATGTTATATTTTTTCTTATATATTTATTTATATTCATCCAATATATTTAATGGCATAATAAAAGAACAAACCCAAATTTATGCATAAAAACCTATATTTTTTTTAAAGGGTAACTTTACCGATATTAATGTTGAACCAATTTTAAATAAAAATTTTGTCACTTTTATAGTTCTATATGAAAATATAAACTTCATATATTAATTATGGTTATAAAAATTTACTTTTGATGAATTTTAGGTATTTTCTAATAAGTTTCATGTTCTGATAAATAGTAATAAAATAATTTATCTAAATTGAAAACATATTTTTCATCAATATTATTTATCATGTTAAATTATATTTTTGAATTTTCAAATTATAAATACAAAAAAAAATTAATTTATTCAAATTAAGGGCATTGGAATCAATTTCACATTGAAATTGTATATAAAAACATTGTGAACATTTGAATATTCTACATAGAAACTCATTTTCTCATTCTGTCGACGAGATTAATAATTTTAATTTATTTATACCTATTATGTGTTTTAAATTTTGAAAAATGGATTCTATATTTAGAATCAATGTGTCCATATTAGTTTATTATGTCCGTTTTATTTTGGGACAATTTGAATAGTATCTATAGTAATTTTTATCATGGTTTAAGGTAATTTGAGTAATTATAGGTAAAAATAATATTATAAATATTACATAATAACTCAGACACTTATACTAATTTAAATAGATGAGTTTTATTCAACCAAGAACATAAGTTTCCCTAATTTATTACTTTTGTTAGCCACTTGGATGAGAGTTTTATATTTATTACATTTTATTTATAGAGAAGTTAAAATTTTCACTCATATTTTTAACAATTGTATATTTTTAATATATGGTTATAAATAAGATTACATTGACTATAAATAGTGATTTGAAAACTAAAATGATTTTCATTATCATTTTAATTTATTTTTAATTTTTGGGAAATAAATAATTACCATTAAATTTTATGCAATGATGATGCAGTAATTGTATAATATATGGAAATATCCAAGAAGTGTTATTATAAATATAGAAATAAATATTACATTAGATAATTAATGTAACAAAAAAATTAGATTATCTTTTCCCCTTATATATATAATAAAATAAATATATTTTAAATTATTATATTAAAATTTATAAAAACCAAATAATGAATAGTTTCAAATTTGACATTAATAGTATTTCATCAATATATTGTTTTATGAAAACATTTAACGTCATAAAACATATTTAAAAATAAAAAATAATTATAATACAGTCTCATATCTTACAAATTTTTCATTTATATTCTAATTGAGACCACATAATAAAACATTACACCCTTTTAATGTTGAGAAATGTATTACTTTACTTAAAATTAAAATACATTAACTAAGGGTTAATCAAAATGATATAGTTTAAAACAATATGAAAGCTTGTAAAAATACACTTGTTGATGATATTACAACATTATCTCATCTTATCTTATGATCCATGGCATTTTAAAGTTATTTGTGTTGAGATTTAATTTATGATAAATTAATTAATTTTGTAATTCCAAAAGAGCCCCACACCTAAATTATAAAAGGAAACCTCCTACCCCACTTCATCTCACCAAATTAATCCATATAGATCAGCAAAAACCTGAATTTTTATATTCAAATTTCCCATATCCACATTCTAGAGGATATTATGTTTTCAAAATACCAACCATAGTATCATTAAGAGGATATCCAATTGAGGTTCTCTAAGAAAGATATAATCATTCTTGTCGACTATCTCAAGGGTGTTTATTAGTCCACTTAATCTTTATGTGTTATTTAAATTATAAAATAATAAATATCAAGTCAATAATATGTTTAAATGTTATTATTATTATGTAACCACCATATCTCATGTTTAATTCAACCTCTGAAATACAAAACCACCACATGTTCATAGGTACGACCTACTGTCTCCACACCGTGGTGTAATCTATTTTCATCCCCACTATACATGGATTGGTATAATGTTGGAAATAATTGATATAAATTTTAATCATAACATTATATTTATTATGAAAAAATTATATACACCACCCATTTCTATATTATTTCACCATTAAGGTAATGATATTATTTCACATGCATATGAATGGCATGCCATCTCAAAGATGCCATGTGAGTCACCAACCTCGATCACCATTAAAGAATGATTATAATATTCTATACAATGAATAAATATATTATATAAAACCTTAATATTATTTTTGATATAACATAACTATAACCTATTCGCATGAACTTGGACATATATGAAAAAAACAAGCACAGAAAAATGAAATAATTAACACCTAAAGGAAGAGTAATAATGAAATGTTATTAAAAAATGACTAATAATATTATCATATATGATTTCTTAAATATTAATATGGTTTTTCAATAAGTGAATAACATTTTTTAAACCATTATACATAATTTTGGATATGTATAAAACGAATCAGACCTAAGGTAAGTGATTTATGTCTCACTTTTATTTTTGTCGGACACATGACTTATAAACTACTTATTTCTTATAGATGGTTAACATAATTCCCATGAATGTAGTCTAAGATTATTATGAATGTGTATTATTTATTCAATGACTCTATATTATGATCTTTGATATGGATGTTGTAATTTTCAAATGTCATGTTTATATTTTTACACCCTTATGTTTATTTTATGATTCATATTTCTTTTGTTTTCATTTACTAAGAAACTAATTCACCATATTCATATGTTTTATTTTCAGCTAGTTATAAAGAATGTTTTTAGGAAGGTTTAATAAAGGGAAATATATTGGTGGGAAATATTTAATATCTTTCTCCAGATTACAAAATTGTTTTCCATGATTCCATAGGCGCTCTACTAATAGAGTATTTGGGTGTGTGTTTGTGCAATGTATGAAATGTTCCAAAAAACGGTGTAATTTCAATTTATGTCAAGCCTGGGTCATTATAAATGATATCATTGGGATGTTTTATTTATCCTTTGGGTACTAGGATGAGTAAACCATAGTATGACCACTAATAATAACTCTAATTATAGGTTATTATCTTATATTTTCATAACAATCATAAATAACCTATGAATTAAATCTATAGTTTCAAAAATTAAAATAATATGTGAAATTTCGCTTTATTATGTGATTTTTCAAATATTATTATTGTTTCTCACGCTATGATTTTTGGTTTCATTCAATGGATATAACTTGAATAAACCACATTAATACATATTGTTATGGTAAATAGAATGAATTTCCTCCTGAGAAACTGAATGTTATAGTTACTAGAATTCAATATCATATCGTTATACTAACACAAGATATGAATAATTCTATACTTTCAAATGAGAAGATAAGGGAATTAATTTCTTTCGATTACTTCATGTGGAAATGTCTAACTTATTTCAGTGGATCTTGTGATCCACTTTCTTATAAATAATGGACTACTACCACTGAAAATATATTTTCCATCCTTCACAATTCAGAACATGAAAAAGTATTTTTTGTTGTCTATTATATAGAAGAAAAAGAGTACCAATGGTGGGAAATAATTAATAATACAAGGCAACATGACGAAATTTAATCCATGGAATAGGAAAATTCCATGATCATATCAATCAATAAGTATTTTTCCAATATTCTTCACACGAACATAGAAAATGTGTTCATTGATCTTAATGAAAAGGATGATGAATCCATTGTTATCAATGTGAATAAATTCACTAGACTTATGAGGTAAAATTCATTCAATATAATATAACATAAAATTAATTTTGATTAATTATTTAGTGTTTTAAAACTAGGTCATCATAGAGAGTTATCCAAAAGATAATTCCATTGCTACGAAGAGATTTTGTGTTGTGCTATCAAGGTAGATATAGATGTTGTAGTTATATATCACTTTCATGGTTTTCAAAAGAAATGAAATATAGTGTTTAAAATAAATTATAAATACCATGGTGCAAATAATATAATCATTTCATTATTATCAATGTGTCGAAGGAAGCATAGTTGAGACTTTATTAAGGGGGTGGGTAAATGTGTCAAGTGTGGTAAAGAAGATCATGAATATATTCACTACTGAATTTATGTGAAAAATATATCTACGGATGTGAATAAAGAAATGGATAAACACAATGCCCCTCCCACAATTTAATGTTTCGAGTTCAGGGGAAATAGTTATTATGATAAACAATGCCATAATCCAAGAGTTAATGATGTTGATCAATGTAATCAACCTCTTATGGTAAAAAATTTAGGAAAATATCATGCAACTATTATTGTAAATGTGGAGTTCAAAAAAAGTATTGTAATTACTGATTGATTCTGTATTTTAATTCATTAATATCATTATAGAAGTAATTTTATGGTTTTATGGAATAATTAAAGCATCTAATGATTGGTCCACTATGGATTTTCCATATGTATTCGAAATTTTATGTTTAATGGTATTGAAAACCATAAAAAGTGATTGAAAATATAATGTGATATATTTTTACAAAACACATGATTAATGAAATTATTTTATAATGAAATAGATTTATCCAATATTATTTTTATGAATTAATTAATACAATTCAAAGACCGGGCTCTAAGATGACGTGTGATTCAGAGTCTCGGTGTGCCCTAAAATATTTGTTGAAAATTTTAATGTTTTTAATAAATCATATGGGATGTATTTTTTCAAAACTAGAATAATCATTAAACTTAATACCATATTAAAAATCTAAGGGCACTTTTTCTTTCAAACCATTGAATTTAACTTAGGTTCTTCCTTACCTCGACTGATGTGTGTTGGCCATGGATGTTAGCGTTTGGACATGTCAGTTACAAAATATTTAATAAAATATTTTATTTTGATTCAGCTTCTCTTTTTTGTATATATTATGGGTTTTTTAGAATTCCATGGTTATCACCCCTACCCGAGAGTTTCCCTAAGACAAATAGAAGGAGGATCTCTCAATGGTGACATGAGGTCAGTGATCAGAACATGGTTCGAAGATCGACATATTGAATAATGAAAACTATGAAACTTTACCCTTCATCAATGACTGATCCAAACCCAATCTAGGGTGTTGTTTCTTTGTGATCGGTCTCTCATTCTTAAATTTTACAATGAATATGGACTAACCCATGAATAGGTTGATCTTTAGTTCGATCAGTTGTGGGATGGGAGTTATCTTGAAGGAATTAAATTTGTGTATGACCTAGGTGATTTCGTCATTCTTCATGATCCTTCTAATAAGGATGAATCAACTTTCATTTGAATAACTGACAAGATTCATCCTTTGGGTGATTCTCTGATTCCCATATTTCCCATGTTTTTCACATTCGTCAAGTTCTTCATTATTGTATGGTTGTATGATTTTTGTGACTTCATTTCATGGTGAAATAATCTGAGATGAAATATTTGACACTGCCATGACACCATGGAGGAGTGATGGTGATGGTGCGATGCTTTTCAGTCTAGGCAGAGCATGAGGGCAGAATGGTAGGCCATCGGTGGGGTAGCCAGCAGTTGTAGTAGGACATATTCTAGAGGGGTTGGTTCAAGAAGAGAGTGGGGGAGAAACTACTGATGAGGAGGCTGGTAGTGGAGGAGTTTGGATGGCGGGGGGCCTCGTCGGATGAACCTACTGTAGTGAGGATGTAGGGTAGGCAGTGTGGTAGGCAGTGTAGTAGGCTGGCCATGTAGAGTAAGATGTGACAATACCTAAGCCCAGGGGGAATATGGTCAGGGTGGATTGTGTGTGGTACAAAGACATGGCCCACAACATGGGCCAGATAGGGTATTGGGGCCACTCCAGTGACCTAGTAGGATGGACCATGTAATCCATATCAAGAAGGCCAGGTTAGTATGTGTCCGGACGGTTCGGGAAATGTCGAGTCGGGTCATTCTAAAGTGGGTCGGCCTAAATGTAGTTGGTCGGGTTGGAAAATTTTATAGAAATATCCACAACTTTCAAACTGTGTGTCCATTTGACATGTTGTTTTCAGAGTATGTCCATTGTTAGAAGATAATGCTTTTCAAAAACTCTAACTGGGATTTTATGGGAGTTTGCATAAAACCTTTTGGATTTAGTAATAGGTTCTCATAGAACAAGGGCGCTATGAGAAAATTCATGTGGCTGGCTTTTATTGTGAAACAATGTAACATGAATACAACATGACTTTGGGGCTGCGTGACATAACAAGAATCTATGTACCATGTCTAGGTGTCAGGTGGAAAATGCATGATAATTCTACATTCTACTCGATAGACTTATACTTGTGTGAACTAACTATTTTTTCCTTTTTGGAATACTCATGTATTTTCTTGTGGTATGATTCATGTATTTCATTATGGTGTAATTTTTGTATTTCATTGTATAATAACTTGGTGTTTTCGGGGTGTCCAAGTGTGTATTTTTTAATCAAACATGTGCGAGATTTTCCTGCATGGGTTGTGTCTTATGAAAATGATCAATACTATGAACATGTTATATGTGGTCCCGGACCAAGTGGTTCTTAAAATGATTAATTAGATGGGATTTTATTTTATGGATTCAGAGATTTTTAATACACCTACACTTTAGGTAGGGTTTTCTGCAGATGAGTTTCAAGAACTTTTCCATTCACTCTGACAAGACCTCTCTTTTGGTGGGATCGTATCCTGACCTAGTTTACTTCTAGTTTTATACTATCATACTATGTTGTTTATTTTTTAGTGTATGCATGCATTTAATACTATGTTTTTTACATTTTACCATTTTAGGCTTTGATATGTGTTCAGGTGATCTGGTACATGAAAAAATGCCTCCCATTATGGGATAGGGATACATAGTGATTGTATCCAGCCACTGGCCTATTAGAGTCAGGCATGGGGTAGTCACAGCATGGGCCCCCCTGGGATAGGTCGAGATAGAGGGGTATCAGTGTGTAGGATCTATTCTACTTGTGGACTGGGACTATATGAAGCTGGTTTGGGTTAACAATGTTAATTGTTTTGAGTTTTGATATTAGGATATAGAATCTATTGTTGGTGAAGAGTCCAACGTATCCATATAATAGGACACATTCACCATCTTTTTGACATGGTACATGAAGACAACAGTTGTAAAGAAATCACTGGTACATGCAACATATAGGATTTGGGTGTGTTCTTATGTCCTTATCTCACCATGTATACTCTATTTATCGTCATCCATATTGATCTATTTCAGGATTCCACCACATAAAAAAACATACAGAATTCCATTCGATGATCATAAGGATGATACGCCAATGGAAGAGGTGTCAGTATAGGTACTTATACTAGAGATGGATCCTCTAGTGGGTTTTTACTATAGTTACACCCATCAAGAAGAAGTTACTACCAATGTAACTAAATGAGTATGAATGTGGACTGAGTGCATTGAATGAGCTCTTGAGGGAGAAACCTCCCTTTTTTGGGGGTGAACTAGACTCCACGATAGCTGAGGATTTGTTGGAGGCAGTTACATGTATCTTCCACATTGTGAGGACTCCTACCTACCAGACTTCAGTCCTAGCTGTGAGTCATCTTCAGGGATTAGTGAGGCGATGGTGGAGTTTAGTCACCTAGAAACTTAATGAAGAGAATCTATCTTAAGAGGAAATTGATATATACTTCATAGAGGAGTTCTTCCCAACTACATTATGCTCAGTGCGCATACAATATCACTTACATATGAAGCAAGGTAGTTAGACTATGACAGAGTATACTGTGAGGTTTACTGATCGTTCTCGCTACTCGACTGATATAGTGTGATACATGTTCTTCATGTCTCTGACCGTAGAGTTGGGAATACACCAAGATACCAAAGAATCCCGGATATCTATTAGAATTCTTATATATGTTTGGGTATTGGAGAAAGATCTACTAGTAGAGAGGTTTCTAGTGGAGAAAACACAAGTAGTGGGAAAACTAGTAGGCAATAGGCATCTGAGCCTTCAACGGTAGGTAGCTAGCATCAGTCTTATGGACCCAAATTGGGAAATCACTCAAGGGGATGACCCCATGAAATGGGATCAGTGGGGTAGAGCTCCTAGTGTAGAGTGAGTCATCTAAAAGAAAAATTACTATTTCTCGTGCAGCAGTCAAGTATTGTGGCACAAGATTTCCCAACCCACCATATGGAAGAACATGAGAAGGTTGAGGGACCTCTGAAACATAAGAAGAGGTATAAGAATATTTTTCCGCAGGGGGGGATTTTTGTTAGAGGAACGATTGGGGAAATAAGATGTGGGTGGTGGTTTGACCTATTACCATCACCACCCCCAGGTTGTCCACAGCATGCTCAGGGAGCTGGTAGACGAAGATAAGGATAGCTGCCGGAAATGGAGGCTTATTACCCTGGTGGTTTATGGATAATTATAATTATGATCTATATCTATTCAACCCTAGATGTAGTATTGAGGGACACATGTTCCCTTCATTCATTTCCTTCTACAGACATTGTTTGGGGCTTTGAGATTCTAGTTAAATCCTTGACTCGACCCTACCATTTAAATACTCCTATGAGAGAAGAATTTGGGATCACACACTGGTGCTGACAGTGTGACATTTCTATTGGATGTGAGAATTTAGGTTGGGATATCTTGGTAGCTTCATTGATGCCTTGTAACTTCATTCTCGGTATGGATTGGTTATCCATAGTAAAATCTCAGATTGTCTATTTTAGTCCAAGAGTATTGTATTTCCATGGTGATGGGACCAGGTATTCCATTGATGGTGAAAACAAAATGCAAGCAGTGAAGTATGTACTTACTCGTCGGTGGGTGTAGTAGATTACTAAACAATTGGTTAGACTCACCCTTATTATGGTTGATTATAGGAGTCCTCCGTTTCCAGTGGTTGTGGTGGAGTACAAGGATGACTTTACTGAGGATGTCCCCTGATTACCTTGCCTAAGTGAGGTAGAATTGTACATTAATCTATATCCTAGGATGTCACTAATAAATACTTCTACATATCGGATGGCTCCCATAGAGCTTCGTGACATGATCATACAGTTGGAAGACGTGCAGAGGAAGGGCTTTGTGAGACCCAGTGTTTTACCCAAGGTAGCCCCAGTTTTGTTTACCACAAAGAAAGATGGAAGCATGAGGTTATGCATGGGCTTCAAGTTCCAAAATCATGTGACCTCAAAAAATACATATCCACATACAAGGATCAATGACCTATTCAATCATAAAATAAGGGTAAGGTAGTTTCAAAATATTGACCTCAAGTCTAGCTATCACTAGTTTCACATAAGAGATAAGGATATACCAAAGACAGTCGTCAGATGTTGGTTCAGACACTAATAGTACTGGGAGATGTCTTTTTCCCTAAAGAATACCCCAACAGTGTTCATGGGACTCATGAATAGGATCTTCTAGACTTACATAGACCAGTTTCTGGTTATCCTCATTTCTGAAATCCTTATGTAGTCAACGATTAACGAGGTGCGCGTGATACACTTAAGGATGGTTTTCAACACACTATAAGAGTACCAGATTTATTGGAAGATCTAATATTGTTAGTTCATCATTTGAGAGGTCTACTTTCTATGGTATTTCATTTTAGAGGCTAGATTCATAGTGGATCATGTGAAGATTAAGGTAGTTCATGCTTGGGATCAAACCTAACTGAGTTACTGAGGTGCGTAGTTTCATGGGGTTTGATGGGTACTATAGGAAGTTTGTACACAAATTTTCTAGAGTAGAATCACCCTTGATGGATTTAAAATGTAAGGGGAATCCATTCATGTAGACAGAGATGTTCCATTAGTTCATTCAATAGATGTGGTAGAGGATGATGTGTGCTCACATCTTAATACCACTAGAGTAGGGCATCAGGTATGTAGTGTTCTATGATTCATTATATACTAGGATTGGTTGTTTCCTGATGAATGAGAAATCTGTGATAGCATATGGTTCACTCTAATTGAGAAGACATGAGAAAGACTAGGCAACCCATGATCATGATCTGTTATTGGTGGTCTTTGGATTGAATATCTGGCGACACTACCTGATGGGTGTGAGCTTTATCATCTAATCTGACCAGAATATTATCAATTATATCTTCTATCATATTGATATGAACTTGAGATATAGTTAATGTCTAGATTTCCTCTAGGACTATGAATTGGATGTTTTCTATACTCCTGTGAAGGGGAACGTGGTGGCAGGCACTCTTAGTAAAAGCTCGAGCTAGCTGTTATTGAGTGATGCATCAGAGTAGTTTGCGTCATTGCAGATAACCTTTATGGATGGAAATGGAGCATCATTCACCCATTCAATTGTTTTCACCCTCCTATATTATAAAGATTCATGGAGGCATAACTATGGGATACTAACTATGATACAATATGAGGTAAATGTTTCATAGGATATGCACTTAATGAATATTGGATAGGTTGGGAGAACATCGTTCTTTTCATATGGAGCCCAATCGTACCAATTGTGTTGTGGGAGGATGTTCTTAGGGAGTTACCCACATCCCCTTTGGTGATACATCCGTGTGAAGAAAAGATTTACAAGGACATCTGATGTCAGTTGTTGTGGTCAGGGATGAAGAAGGCAATGGAAGATCTATTTCTCAATTTCTCACATGTCAACAAGTAAAGGATGAGTACCAGTTTCCATTGGGCTTTTACCAACCACTTGTGGTTCCATAGTGGAAGTTGGATGGTATATTGATGGACCTCATGATAGGTTTTCCATAGGTGTCTAGGGGTCACGATACCATCTTTGTAATCTTTGAAAAACTCACTATTTCAACCAACTTCCAACTGATCAGGGAGTAGGGTTCATTAGAGAGATTGGGGAAACTTTACATGTAGGAGATAGATCCGGTTATGCGAGTTCCACCAAGTATCATTTCAAATTGTGATGGTCCTCCACATCCATATTTTGGAATGGATTGTATGGGGATTTTTCCCTCAATTATTATTGAGAATGGAGTTTCATTCCCATACATATGTCCATACCGAGAGGACCATTTAGCTTATAGAGGATATTCTAAGGGAATGCATGTTGAACTTCAATCGTTGATGGTAGGATCACCTACCACTATTGCAGTTTGCGTATAACAATAGTTTCCACTCCACCATCAATATGGAACCATTTGAGACCTTGTACATAAAACCATGATGGTCACCAATCTTTTGGACTGACTTAGGAGAATCAACACTCATGGGAATAGATATGGTATTAGATTCAACTAAGAAGGTCCAGATCATCTAGGGGAGGATAAAGACTACATAGAGCTGATGATGTCGTAAGGTGATAAAAGGCCGAGGCCCTTGGAGTTTGAGAAGTGAGTCCATTCATTTCTTTGGGTCTCACCTCAGAAATGATTGCATATATTAGGATGGAGTGGCAAGTTATCTTGGAGTTACATCAGCCCTTTTCAGATTCTATGTAGAGTTGGTGAGGTGGAATATCACACAGCTCTACCCCTACAATTTCATTGGGTACATGATGTCTTCCATGTGTCATAATTGAGGTGGTTTGTGCATGATGCATGGCACATCATTGAATGTGGATAGTCAGAGATTGATGATGGGGAGACCATTGTGGAGTACCCAGTAAAGATCGAGGATCGATATGAGAGGATCCTTCAAGGTCAGTAAATACCTCTAGTGCGTATTAGGTGGAATCACTGGAATCTACAAGGGAGCACTTGGTAGTGGGGGGATCAAATTCTTGCTTAGTACTCTAATCCTTTTTGTTTAGTATCCCTTGTTTTGACATTCAGGGATGTAAATACCTATGGTGGGGAGAATGTAATGATTCAAATTTCTATAGTGTTTTTATAAATAAATTGAGAAAATTTATGGACTGTGTGCTGAGACCGGGTTTGACTCTATGGCCTGGTGTTCCGGAAAAAATCGTTGAAAAAATTGATGTTTTTAAAAATTTATTTTGGAAGTTTATATTTTATACTAGAATAAATTTAAATATATTCCAAGAATAAACTTCGGAGGGTATCATTGTGTTCAAAGTATAAAATTAATTTAGGTGGGGTCTCAACATGACCAGTATGGGTCAACCATGAATGACTGTTTTTGGATGTATCAGTAAAAAAATATTTAATAAAAATATATTATATTGAAGCAGAAAATAATTTTTCTATTTATTAGAGATTTCCATGGTTCTAGGTTTATCTCTATAACCCATGAGTATCCCTAAGAAAAAGAGAAGAAGTTTCTATCGACGGTGATCCTGAATAGGATATAGTAAATTGAATCAAATATTGGTCGATCGATGAACGACGATGATAGAACTTCTACCTTCTTCAATGACCTATCCAAACCCCATGTATGACATTGTTTTTTTGTGATACATTTCCAATTATTAAATTTTAAAAAGAATGTGTACTAACCCACAAGGAGGTTGATCTGTGGTTCAATGACTAGAGGGATGAGAGTTTTCTAGTTGTAATTAAATGGGTGTTAGATATGTTTGACTACATCATTCTTCATGCTCCCTCTAGAAAAGATGAATCTAGATCCACACGAACAAAGTCTAAGATCTATTATTTTAGTGCATTTTTACTTCACCCTTTATCCCTTTTTCATGTCCTTCTCATTCTTCCTGATTTTATGGGTGGTTGATTATTGTGCTTTCATTTCATGGATCAACAATCAGATACCAAATATATGACACCCCCACGACATCGTAGATGTGCGACAGTGAGGTGTGGTGATTTTCTGTCCAGGCAGAGTGCGAGGGATGGAAGATGGGCCATTGTTGGGGCTGCTGGCGGTGTGGGAAGGATTCGGCCTAGTAGGGTTGGTATAGGAAAAGTGTGATGGAGAGACTCTTGTTGGGGTAGTTAGTAGAGTCAGAGCATGGAAGGAGGGGAGGCCCTGTAGAAGCCGGCGTGGCTGGAGGGCACGACCCGTGGCCAGAGCCCACGATGCTGACCGGGGGATGTAACTCGACATCACAATGGAGGAACTCATAGTAGAGAGGACATGGTAATGGTGATGAAGTGTCAATTCCATGTATAATGCGGCATGATAGCACGTGATCATGGGGGGGCAGGTAGTCGGGGAAGACCATGTGCTGTTTAGCGAACGGGACGCAGCATGGGCCGTAGAGGGGATTTGGGCTGATCTAACCACCCATCGGGCTAGGTCCGCTAGCTGGACAAGCCCATAGGTCCAAGCCAGTTCAGGAATATCGGGTTTGGGATGGACCGTGGTGGGTCCAGCCTGGTCTGGTGGGTCATGGTAGACCTAGATCAAACTCATGATTACCTTTTTATAAAAATAGTCATAACATTCAACCCATGTGTCTGTTTGACAATCTATTTGCGGGGTTGAGAACCTTACGATGAGATGATGTTTTTGAGATAATATAAGTACTTTTTTACATGATTAAATATGATCATTTTGCCTTGAGTTTTAGTTTATTTTGGAATAATCACTTTACGAGTAGAATCATGTGGCTGGTTGTGATCTTGAAACTATGTGATTGGAAGACTATGTGACTTTGGGGTTTCCTGACTTATCAAGACTCATTGTATTTCTTAAACTCCATTCCATACCAATAATCCATGTCTTATCAAGAATCTGTGTCATACTGATACTTTGTACCTTAACTATATTTTTTGTACTACAGACTATTTATGATAATCATACTTTATGTTCTATAGACATATACTAGTGTGAGAAGACCCTATTTTCCTTTGTGGTATAATTCATGTATTTGGTTTTGTTATACTTCATCTATTAATTTATATTATACATTGTGTATTTCTTAGTGGTATTTTTTTTTATTTCGAGGTGTCCTACTGAGTATTTTTTTATTCAACCCTATAGTATCTTTTCCCTCACATGTCAGGTCTTGTGCAGACAATCGACACATTGATAGAGTTATTGGTGGACTAAGACTAGGTGGTGGTTAGAGTTATTGGGTAGATGATATGTGCTTCTACAGCTTTAAATATCCATCTTACACTTACACTTCATGTAGGTTTTTCTATGGATTAGTTTTAGGAACTTGTTCATTCACTTGAAAAAACTCTTTCTTTTGGTGGGCTTGTATTATGAACCAATTTTCTTCCAGTTTTCTAATGTCGTACTCTTTGTTTGATATCTAAGTATATTCATGCATTTCCAACTTAATGTTTTTTACATTTCAACATTTTGGTCTTAGAGATGTGTCAATATGAACTTGTACTTTGTAAAATGTCTCCCATTGTGGGATATGCTAACTCGGTGCTAGTCACTAGCCCCTGGCCTATCGTAGGTGGCCTTGGGATACTCACGACAAGGGACCCTCTTGAGCAGTTCATTAAAGATAACCCTTAATATTTCAATAATGTAGTGGTAATGAAAATCATAGATGATTTATTATGATAAAATAAAAGGGAAAATATTAATGAGTTTTGGAATTATATGATGAAGAAGGGGTTTATGGTGTCATGGATTGAGTTTGTATAATTTTTAGATTTTTGTTCAATGGAAATAGTTATCCTTTGAATGTATGAATGTTGTCACTAATGTTTTATGGTGGTTCAGGTTGTTATTATATTTTAAGAGAATACATGATAATATTTCTCGCATGTTTGCTGTGTGAAAATTAAGAGCTAAGTCAAGTTGTTTGGGGTATTAATGATAAGTTGAATTTGGAAATATAGTTACCATAATTTGAAAGTTATAGACATAAATATTTTGATAGGATCATAGAGGTAATAATTTATGAAATGGTTTTATGTTTGTGGTGCATAAGTATTATATCTCTATATGAGAACTTTTTCTCATTTGATAACTTATATTAAACATTTTGTTATGATATTAACCTATCATTCTCTAGATCTTATCATCTGTTGATGTTTCAATAATGAAAAATTCACTATCAATTATTTGAATAAGAAATTATGTAGAAATTGATGAAGTCACAACAAAAATATGAGATTATGATTAACCAAGTAAGTATTTTATAAGATGAAAATTTATTCAACTCTAGGGAAATGATCTTGAAATCATAAATTTTATCCTAGTTACTTTTTTCCAATGAATCAAATGGTCCCTTAGATCATACTAGATTTATGGATTATGATTTTTAACTTTATATATCACAGGTTCTCTGTCACACTCCATCAGAACTAGATCGTTTGATTTCTCCTCCACGTCAACATTTTCATATTACTACAATGTTATCCTATATGGAAACCTATTTAAGAGTTATGTTTGGTATTCTTTATGTTTTCAAGTTTCTTTTTTAAAAGGGAGTTTTTTATTTATTTTAATGACGTGGGTTTCTATGAAAGCAACATTCAAGTATTAAAACTCTAATAAACCAAATGAATTTAGAGGTTGAAATTCATTTAATGGGGGGGGGTATAATGTAACACCCTGATATTTTTATGAAAAATAATTTTGTAAGACATTTTATTCCAAAAATATATTTAGTTACCTAAAACCCCCATTTATCTTGTCTTACACGCATCACTGAGTATTTACGAAACATCAATTTATTATTATTTTAATATAATAACAACCTAGTTAATAAATAAGTGGGTATGAATATTATTAACTAACTTAGGAAGATATTTTTTTAATAACAATTAATTGGTTACTAATTAATTATAAAAGAAAATATATACCAATTATTTATAATGAAATAAATTTATTGTTGTGATCCTAATGTCATTTTGTCTTAATAAATTAAATAAATTATAATTAGTTATTGGTATTAATTATATATATTTGTTATATATTCAATAATTTTTTTATGTTTATCCAAAAGACATAATAGGTATACGAAATAAACAAACACAATTTTATTGATATAAAACACTATTTTCATATGATAGTTTTACAGCCTTTTAATGGAGAACCAATTTTAAATCATAATTTTAAAAATTTATTGTTTTTTAAGGAAATGTTATTTATTTTAATGAATAGATTTAAAATATTGTATATTAGTTGAAAATTGATTTTTCATCAAATAGTTTTATTATGTAAAATTATATTTTCTTAAATGGTTTTAATGTTTAATAAGATAATTATTTTATAATTTAAGATAATTAAGGTCATTGGAATCAATTTCAAATTGAAATTGTATATTAAAACATTTTGAAATTTTGAATGTTTAACATTAAAAACTTGTTCTATCATTCTATCAACATGATTAATTTGTTTAATTAATTTCTACCACTTATGGGTTTCAAATTGAAAATAATGGATTCCATATTTATAATAAGAAGTTTTAAATTATTTAAATAGGCCCAGTTTCTTTTTAAGAAATATAAATAGTAAATTTAGTATATTTTTAACTGGATTAAATGCGCTTCATGTAATTATTGGTAAAAGTAATATTATAAATATTAAAAAATTCCCTAATACTTGTAATAATTAAATAAAATGAATGTATTTAGACCCAAATAACCATTGGTCTGAATTTATGAAATTTTTAATCTAATTTTATGAGAGTAAAACATTTATTAAATTTTATATAAAGAAAAGATAGAAATTCTATTTTAATATATTTAATTACAATACAATTTTTAATATAGGATTATAAAAAAGTTTAATTATAGATAAATACCCAATTTAAATATAATTCTATTAATTAATCATTGTAATTTATTTTTAATCTTTAGAATAATATTATTAGCTAAAATTATTATATAATTATGATGGAGTAATTGTTAAATTAATAGTAATTTCAAAGAAGTGTTATTAAATTTTTTTACGAAACATAATTTCAGATAATTAATGTTAACAAGGAATATTATCAATTAACATTACCACATAAAAATAAAACAAAATATATAGTTTTAAGGTAAATTTTTATCATGAAATATCTAAAAATCCATGTAATGAATAGTTTCAATGTAAACATTAATGATATTTTATCAAAATAATATTTTATTAAATTATTTTAAAAAATATAACATGTTTAAAAAATAAAAAATAATTATAATATGGTATAATATGTTATAAAATGTTCATTTATGGTCTAATTGACACCACATAAAAAAATTACAACCTTATAATATTGATAAATTTGTTCCTTTAATTAAAATTAAAATTAAAATGGGTTAATGAAGGGTTAATAAAAATGATAAGGTTTAAAACAATATCAAAACTTTTAAAAAACATATTTTTTGATAAGATTAGAGGATTATATCATCATATATTCAAATACATTTCCTTTTGTGTCATTTATATTGAGATCAAATTTTTTATCAAATAATATATATTGAAATTTTAAAATTGTTCATCACTCCAATTATAAAAGGCCATGTCCTTCCTCACTTGTTCACACCACATTGATTCTTCTAGATCAACCAAACTCTAAAAGTTTCTCTTTTAAACATTCATATCCACATTTTAGAGGAGTTATACTCCTCAAAATACCAACCCTAGTGTCCCTAAGAGGATATCCATATGAAGTTTGATAAGGAAGAGGTAATCACATTTACCGACTCTCTCAATAGTATTTTTTCTTCTACATCATCTTCATGTGTTATTTTAATTATAAAAAAGTAAATAAAGTGTCACATATATGATAATATTTTATTCTGATTATATAAGAACCATATTACACCTTTTATTCGTTCTGTTAAAATTAAAATCACCACGTGCCTGTACATTTGGTCTACTGTCTCAACATCGTGGTGTAATATGATTTCCACCATCGCTTTACTTGGATGGGTATAACTATCGAAATAAAAGATATAAATGAAAATTATAACATGATATTCGTTCATTGTAAAATATATACACCATAAACTTCCATATTATTTCACCATTAGTGGAATTCTATCATCTCTCTTGTGTAGGTATGGTCTATCGTCTCCATAACGTGAATGCGATTAAATATCCATGATCACCATTGTAAAATTATTATATAAATTTATATAATAAATAAATATATTATGTAATAAATTAATATAATTCAACATATTAATGAACTAGTTCTTATATACATGAACCAGGGCTAATACGACAATCAGGCATAGGAAAATGAAGCAATTGAAACCGAAAATAAGATTAATAATGAAATGTTATTATCAAACATGTGATATGATTATCATATATGATAACATAAATAAAAATATTGTTCTTCAATAAGTTAATAGAAATATTTAAAAGACTATATAATAGTTTTTGATATTTAGTATGGAAATAGGGCCTAAGGTAAGAGATTCATCTGTCACTTTTATTTATGTCAGACACATTCCACACACACTACGTGTTTCTTCTATGTGGTGCATATACTATCCATGAATGTATTTCTTGATACATATAAATAAGATTATAATATTTTAACATCCATAAAATTTTATTTATTTCATAGGGAATACTATTTTATTTACTATAATGTGATGAGTAATTATTTCTCATTGTCATCGATATTTAAGATTTTTTTGTTTTATGTCTCTATGGGGGAATATTTATCTTCCATGATCGTGATTTCTAAAAATGCATTAAATTTTTTTTAACTATTATTGTATCTATTATTAAATTCATTTTTACCCTTTTTGAATTTTTACTACATGGTTTTACTGGAATATTTTTTACATTTTCCAAATAAGGTACTTTATGACTATTTTTGAAAAAAAAAATATGGAAAGAATGTGTTTAACTAATATAGGATGAATAGATTTTTCTACTTTCATAATTCATTAATTCCATGAAGAATACTATACATGCTTATATGGATATTTTCAAATAAAATTTTTTTCTTTTAATATTGAGTAACATTTTAATAAAATAATATTTTTGGAAATAAGATAAGATATTTTCCATAAAAATTATTTTTGAGTTCACTCTAAAACAAATTTTCTATATTTGAAAACATTACATGATATTATTTTTATTTTAATGGGAATATTTTTTAAGGGCACTATCTCTATTATTTGTATGGTCGGTTAATCTTTATGATGGAATGTAACTTACAAAACCCATACCGTTTCCATGAGTTATGTTAGGGTTTAATAAATTATCATTAACATTTTATCTAATGAATCATCCTCATATCTGGGAAAAAAGATAATATATAAATACATATAATCATGATTAATGTAATTAATAACATATAATTTATATTTTAGATAATTATTCCCAGTTTTCATGATCTTTCATACATGTGTGCAAGTGAACCAATCATGAAAATAACGCAAACGAACACTCTTAAACGATGAAATTGAATATTACAAGTCATAAAAAATGACATAAATGAACGTAATAAAATTATAATAAATAAAATATATCTTAATGTGGATCTAAATTAAATTATTTAAGAATTTAATTTCATTTTATAGTACAGTAAGTGGAAGTGTAAAAAAAATTTGGACATAGGGTAAGGGGTTCTTTTTTAACCTCCAACATGCCTTTGGGTTACACTCTATCTCTCTTTACCAGACTATAATTCATAATTTTTCTTATATAATCTTCTTATTATATGTATTTATGTTGTATAAAAATTTATTGTAGCCAAATTATTCTTTCCTTGACATAGAAATACATTTTGTCCGAAATGAAATGAATTTTTCCTACATGAAAAATTATGTATATTCATGGAATTTGGCTTACTCATAAAAAATAATCTATGTTCATTTCTATTTCAATGAAATGAATTTTTCCTTTTCCAATGTTAAATACTCTTTAATAGTTTCCGTTATTGTGCACTAAAGAGGATCCTTTCTAAAGTTTCCTAAACACTCTTCTAACATGTTTTCACTCTTGATCAAAAATATTATAATGGGATATTCTCATTTTATTTTATGAATCTTGATGTATGTTTTCGTAAATTTCATTCATGGACATAGGTATGATATATCCATTTATAAACACTTATGAAATGATTATGATTCCAATTTCTTTCAATGGAAAATGCTTATGTTTTTGTTTGGTTCATCATGTGGCACAAATATTCGTAAAAATGTTCTGATGGGTGAACCCAAATATTGCTCCCATTTATTGTGTAATTTTTAGTCTCATTCAGCGTCATGTTACGACATTGATTAGACCAAATTCTATTATAGGACTTCATCCTACATGTGGAATAGTCTTTGTAGTAAGTCTTGACTCATGACCCTCTCTGTGAAATGGTCTTGGAAGATAGCATTTACTCAGTTTTATGTCATATTTTATATTATTTCCACATTCTTATAATTCCATGAATAAATTAACCCTTGTTCTAGATTTTATGATTCCATATGTTTAATCATGCTTCCTGACATTATATGTCATAATTTTATGCACTCTAACCCAAGTGCTATGATTTATTCCTATGTTTGTTCTTTTACTCTTCTTTTTAGATAATACTTTTTCTTCTTGTATACCCCTGGTTATTCTATGAATATGTAAGATCTTAGAAGATGTTATAATATCATTATAAATATTAAATAAAATATGTTATTATTTTGTTTTTTATTTTTAGAATATTTTCCTAACCTTCCGAATATAATAAAATTTATTATCCTTTTTTGTATGTGATGGTTAATTATGCATAAAATCATGTACAAATATTTCAAAACGGATGGAGTCATTATATTTGGTATTAGAGCATAGATTAATTATTTTTGGATATTATGACTAGAGAACTTTAGTACGAAACATAGGGATAATTCAATCACCATAGATAAATTATATAGAAACATAGTAAATCTCTAGATATGATATAATTATCAATTAAATGTTTCTCCTTTTAGGATCAATGTTTTCTTTTTTAACCACTTATAATCTAAGTATAATACCACCCTAATTACAATTCTATCTTTTCTTAGATAATTTATTGTATTAGTATAACCCTTTCCAAAAATAAATGTTATATTAAATGTTAGGATTTATCTAATTAACTTCCAAAAATGATGTGAATAGTCACACAAAACATCATGGAAGTACTTCATAAACTCGATAATGTTGTTAATAATAAGTCTAATCGAATGGAATTCCCTCTATCTCCTAAGAAAGATAAAGATATGGTCAAATAATTTATATTTCATAGACCTATTATATTTAGTGGATTTTCTGATCCATTCGTCATAGAACAATGTATTAACTCTATTGAGAGTATATTTTTTATCCTCTAGTTCCAAGAATAAGTGAAAAAGTTGTTGTTGGTCTCTCGTTTTTATTGGGAAGCTGATCAATGGTCGAAACTGATCAAAAAAATGTAGTAAAATGAGGAAACATATTCAATGGAATATGAATAATTAAAGAAAATATTTCTCAATAAATATTCTCCCAGAAATCTCCATCTTAAGATGTAATGGGATTTTCTCATACTGAGGTAGAAGGAAGATGAGTATATCGAGGAGTGTAGGGAAAATTTATAATTCTTTCACGATACACCTCCTTCTTTATCATGAACACAAAAATAAATGTGGATCTCTTCATTAGTGTACTAAATATGAGTCAATGAAATTTATTGTTTATTGAAGACTTTAACATTTATGATGAGACTTTACATTTTTTTCATAAGGACGAAGTAGAGATTATATAATCATAGTGTTATCGTAGGTCTGGAGATAAACAATGAAAATGGAGTTTAATATGGGTTTATAAAAATTTAAATACCATTTTGGAAAGAAAATAAAATGCAACACATGTCAAAAGTGTTGAAAGAATCATACTGGGAACTATCAAAAGGGTACTAGGAGATTCTTAAAATATAGTATACTAAGAAATATGGATAATAACCATCAAAGGGATGTGAAGAATCCCACTAATGATGAAGAAGAGAGGAAGGTTTAGATAAACACTCACACAGTACTATAGTGTCTCAACTGCAAAGAACATAGAAATTTTTCAAACCAATATTATATGACCGACGTTTATGATGGAAATCCATCATAAACTCTATTGAAGCAAGGAAATGAAATATTTTATCACTACTACTGAGGTGGATCCTGAAAATGATGTGTTGAAAGGTAAGCTAGTTATTAATTCAATAATAGTGAATGTACTAAATAATTATAGTTCTACGCATTCATTCATATCATTCATGTTTAGTAGAACTTTTCAAAAACCACATAAAAATGTGGAGTTTCATGGACCATTGAGAAAAGAATTCTGGGAAATTATTTCCTCATAATTATTTAACTACTACCTAGTTAATGTTTTTGGACTTAACCTCCCATAAAATCTTTTCATACTTCCTTTGAGGGAGTTTGATGCTACAATGGGCATGTATTTACAATTTTTATATAATTACAACATACATTATTGTGTAAGGGATATCATTATACACATAAAAAATAATCCTCCAATTCTGCAAAATTGTACAGCGGAGGATAAATCCCCTCCATAGTTATAATTTTATGTTTGGATATTACTAGGTTATGAGCATGTATATCTCACTCAAATTTTTGCGATAAATGGGATAATAATTCCTTAAGACATACCAATTGTAAGGGACTATAATATTGTGTTCCAACAATAATTTATTAGTCTACCTCATTCTAGATATGTTGCGTTCTCAATTGAAATGAAACGTAGATCTATTCTTATATTTAAGAAACATTTATTAATGGCCACCATCGAGTTGGATAAACTGAAGAATAAGTAAAAAGAGAATATTTACATGGTTTTTCTATTCCTGAGTTCTTCACCATGGGGTATTGTAGTACTCTTTTTCATGAAAAAATATTGATCAATTAACCTCTTCATTGAGTATTATGAGCTCATAAAAATAACGATAATGAAAAACTATCCCATGTAATAGATATATGACTTGTTTTTTCGAAAATGTGGGGCCAAGTATTTCTCGAAGGTGGACCTTCGGTCAGGATGTCACCAACTTAAGGCAATGAAGGAATATATTCCCAAAAACGAATTTCAAATAATATACAGACACTATGAGTTTATAATGATTCCATTTGGACCCAATAATTCTCTATCAATTGCCATGGAATTAATGAATAGTCTCTATCAATTACCTCAAAAAATTATGGTATACTTAATTGATGATATTCTGATATACTCTAATAGTAATGAGAATCATGAGGATAGTTTGAATACTATTCTAAAGACGTTGAAAATGGAGAATTTTTTGAAAAGTATAGTTTATATGATTTATGTATTGAGGAAGAATCATTATTTGGGAGTTTTATCACTGATAATGGAATTTTTGTGGACCCCTTCAAGATAAGGGAAATTTGAGAGTGGCCCAGGATAACATTTGAAGTGAAGATACATAGTTTCCATGGTCTCGATGGGTATTACTAATGGTTTTTGAATAACTTTTCATTATTTTCGAACCCACCAACTAATATAAATAATAAGGAAGTGAAGTTTATCGAGACTACTCGATGTCTATACTACTTTATGGAGTTAACAAAGGTGTTTACCACTATAGTAGTACATACACTTTCAAAAATTGGGGAAATCATGTTGGTATAAAAAGATTAATAAAAGAAAGGATTTCATTGTGTAATAATGAAAAAAAGATAAGTTGATCTCATCCACGTCAAGGTAGTTGAAAATTCATGATAAAAAAATTCCTATGCAAGATCTAGATATGGCATCTATGGTCTTGATGTTGAAAATCAGCATGAATTATCTCTATGGAGAATATATTGAGATATATACTAATCATAAGATCCAAAAATATATATTCACATGGAAGGAAAATAAAATTATCCAACAAAAATATTTAGATTTAATCAATGATTATGACTAATCAATCCACTAACATCCAAGTAAAGAAAATAAATTAAAGGATGTTCTATAAATAAAGGATCCTTTAAATTTATCAATGATGAGAATTGATAAGGATCAAATCTTATTAAACATTAAATTGATTTTCATTGGAGTTATTATGTAATGGATATAATCAATACATTCTAAAATGATTTATCAACCATACCTTGTGAAGAGAATAATTTATTTGCAAATAAATGATGTGAAAAATCAAGAAAAATGACATGATTTTAGAAAAAAAACCATTGAGTGAAAAATTGATGATTAAGGTGTTGTAAAATTTGTGTCATGATTATGTATACCATCAAACCCGAAGATAAAGAATGATCTTATTAATGAAATATATATCTCAACTATCGCAATTCACCCAAGAATCACAAATATGTGTCGAGATCTCTAAGAGCACTATTTGTGGGACCATATGAAGAAGAAGATCACTAATTATAAATCAAAGTGTATGGTATGTCAAAAAGTTTAATATGATATAATAATGTGTAAAGAGATGATGAAACCATTATCTATACCAACATGGATATGGGAAAACATCACCATGGACATTATTATTAGACCACTAAATTCATCTAGAGGAAATAATGCTAAATGGGTCATTATGGATCCTCTAAAAAATACATCTCACTTTATAGAAATTTTAGGGGACCTATCACTAGATCAAACTGCATAGATATACATCATAAAAATTGTAATGCATCATGGTGTACCATTATAGATTGTATCTGATCAGGAACCAATACTCACCTCCAATTCTGGAAAGGGTTCAAACATTATCTAAACACTGAGTTGAAGTTCAGTATGACCAATCATCCTCATGATTATTCTCAATCTAAGATAAATATTTGAACCTTGTAGTACATGTTAAGATAATGTTCTAGGGTCTTCAATGGACGATAAGACAAAAATCTTTTTCTCGTCAAGTTCTTTTATAATTATATTTTTCATTCAAGCGTCCAAATAGATCCAGATAAATCCCTTTATGCAAAACTAAGAAGAACACAGGATTGTTGGGATGAATTCAGTGAATTTAGTTCATAATACCTAAAATGGTTGTTGAAATGGGGAAAAGCTAAAAACCATTCATCAACATATCAATGAATCCCATATTAATGAGAATACATATATAGACAATCATTAATATGACATGGAGTTTAAAGTAGGAGACATATTTGTCCTCAGCATATCTCTATGGAAGAGGATCATGATATTTGAGATGAAAGGAAGGTTATGTCCCAGGTACATCGGCCCATTTGTGATTCTTGATAATTCTCGAGTTGTGTCCAATTAACTAACACATCCACCTACCATGTCTCAACTAAATGATTTATTCCATGTATCCATATTAAAGAAGTGCATACTGGATCCCTAAAAATTACTAAATTCAGATGTGGTATTGTTGGAAAATAATATCTCTTATGAGGAGCATCCATGGAAATTCTTGGACCATATAGAGAAATTTATACACAAAAATACTACTCACCAGGTCCAATTACTATTCAGTAAATATATGTATTAAGGGGAAACATAAGAATTAGAATAATTAATTAAGCATAAGTACCCTCAAATGTTTATGTAAAATAAAATTTTGAGGGGGAAATTACCAAATGGTAAGAATATATTGACCCATCCATTTATCAATAGAATTTTTTACATTATTATAATTAGGTTATATACTATAAATAAAATTGATTCCATATGGATTCCAATAAATACATCTTTATCATAAATGGAGCATTAAATATATGTTTTTTAATGAATTTAAGAAACCTATACTGATGGAATGGTAACTTGATCCTTGGGATAGAAATGTGACCATTAGGAATAGTAACAAATCCAACAGAATCGTAACATAACCTAAGAATGTATAAGTCAAATATGGGAATCCAATCAATGATAATAGGATATAATTATATCATTGAATAAGTAAATATATTTTTTTAAAAATAAATAATTAAGCATTAATATTTTTATTGAGAAAATATGTTTATTTACAATTATATAATTAATATAACAAATTAAAAGGAAATTTATTTTCACAAAATTGATTCATAAATTAATAATTTTTTTTATATGATTATAATATAATTTTATGAGACCATAATTAATTATTAAAACTCTTTTAAAATCAGTTTCCATTTTAAAAATGTTAATTTTTGTGTTAATGGTTATTTAAATTAAAATATAAATTCTTTATATTTAGAAAATTATTTTCATGAAATACTGTTCATTATTTAATTCTAGATTTTAAAAAATGGTCGGTGTAAATTTTTGTTATTTTTCTAAAATATTTTAATTTATGGTGAATGGTGAAATACTGTAATTTAGGGCATATAGCATTTTAAGTTAAATATAATATTTATTGAGTATTTTAGGTTGAATGAACCATAAACTAGGGTTATCATTCCTTATATACTTTTTTATTAATTGGAATCAGAACTATGGATATTCTTGATCCAAAATAATAAACTAATTAAAAAAATAATCAGAAAACACCACTCTTCCCCCGTATAAATATCACCTCTCACCACCTATTATCCTCAAACTTATAATGCCATGAATCAGGGACAAATTATGAACAATACTATTCTAATGTATCTACCCAATGCCTTGGAGACTCTTCACTCAAAAAAAGTACAAATAAAATCCCCTAAGGAGGTTCTTAAGGAGAATAATTGAAGAGGTAAAATCATCTTTCTTTTTCATTTTTTTATTTGTCAGTTTATTATCTTTTCTTACTCTCTCATCACATACCATTATAAAACTAAAATGATAAATATATTTTCTTATATATAATATAATTTTATTTTTTTCTTGGAATAATCCATCATCAAACATCTTACCCTCTCCCTTTTATTCTAAAAATGAAATCATCGTCTATGAGGTGTTGATTTATCAACTTCAAGGACGACACATTTTCATTTTAAATTACATACTTCAAGGACGACCATAAAACCAATATTTTTGTTGAAAAATATTTTTAAATTCATTATATATCATTTTATTATGTTTTTTATCTAAAATATAGATATAATATTAAATAATTAAATAAAACTAGTTCATGATGACCAAAAAACATCAAATTTAATATAAATAATTATAATTAACATTTTTCCTAATTAATCAAACACATATCTAGAAACAAAATAATATATAATACCATTTAAACTTATTTATGTTACTTAATAACATATAATTTAAATTTTGTATAGTTTTCTTATTTTACATGTATACAAGTGAACCAATAATGAAAATCAAGGAAATGAACACTCTCGAATGATGAAATTGAATCTGATAACTCATCAAAAAGAACACAAATGAACTTAACAAAATAATAATAAATAAAACACATCATGAATAATGTTTGAATTAAATTATTAATCAATATAACTTCATTATATCAGTCATTAGGTGAAATTACAAAACACTTTTGGATATAATCTAAGGGATTATTTCTGAACCTCCATCTATCCTTCAGGTTATGCTTTCTCTCTCTTTAACAAAATGTAATTCTTAATTATTATTATGTTATCCTCTTATGTTCTTTATATAAGTTAAAAAAATATTTTCCACTCCTAAATATTCTATCCATGATGGGGAAATAAATTTTTTATTAGGTTCACAAGTTAATTTCCCCTGATTAGAAAACCTAACTAAAGGGAACTTCCCAATTTCATTCCCTTTTTCCAGTACACTCTATAATATGTTTGAAGATAATATTATTTTTCTAAAATCACAAATTTTATCATGAATAACTATCTATGTTTATATCTTGTTTTATGTTAAAAAAATAAGCCTTTTCAACCTATAAATAATCATTAATATTTTCTATTAAACTGCACTAAATAGGATCATTTCTAAAGTTTTCTAAACGCGCTATTTACACATTTTTACAACAGTTGAAAATAATTTATGATTATCTATTTCTATTTTTCCTTATGAATTTCCTTCTACTTTTTATATCCTTTCTTTCATGAACATTTTTATGAACCATGCATTTTTTATGCCTTATGACAGGATTATGGTACCCATTTTATTACATGGGTAACCTGTATATTTATGTTTTATTCTTCATCTAGAACAGATATGCATGAACGAACTATTATGGGTTCATCCTAATAGTGGTATAGTGTATTTGGTAATCATTAGTCACATGATACAACATGTTAAGATAAGGGGTAAGACTAATTCCTTTATGGTACTTGGTCCACCATGTTAAATGGTCATTGTAGTAATAGTTTACTCATGCTTCACTGTGTGTAGTTCGCTTGAAAGCTAACCATTACTCAAGATTATGTTATGTTTTATGGTGTTTCCATATTCCTATGATTCCATGATTACATGATACCATGTTCTATATGTTACACATCTATATTTTTATTCATGTTCAATCCCATTTTATTTCATGATGTTATTCCTTCAAACCCATGTGTTATGTTTAATTCCTGTGTTCATTCTCTTATGAAAATTTTTATGTCAAACCATTGGTTCATGTATTACCCATGTTATCTTATGGAAATTTATGGTATAAGTGGAAGTTATTAGATCATTAAGATAATTAATTTAAATATATTTTTATTTTGGTTTCATTTCTTTAATATGTACCATATCTTCCAAAAGACACTAGATTTTAAGTTATATGGTTATAAGTGATTTTTAATTAGGATTAAAATCATGAAATGGTTTGTGTATAAGGTTTTGGACATTATATCTAATATTATTGGGCCCATATAAAATCCACACCTTCCTCTACATCAAAACACAATCAATTATAGTTCTATATGAATCGTGGAACACCATATACTCGACTCCCGATGTTAGCGGTTTCCCAAAGGGGGTGGTCATCGACCATGGCCACGACACTAGAAAATCCTAATGAAATATCTATTTCCCAATTAAATTATTCCAATTTAATGTAAAATTCGTCATTGGTACTATATCCTATAAAAATTGGGAAAGAATCTTTGATAGAATATGGTTAACCCTATGAATATTTGAACCTCATACATGGTATTCACTAGCTCCCATGCTACCACTACCTCACCCTTTGATGGTTCTACTGCTACTCCCCCTTCTAAGATGGAATGAACAATGAATTTGAAATATAAAAAATAAAACTAACACATTAATATATTCCATTAATGATTTTTCTCTCAATGTATGTCAATGACCATTTTAAAATGTCTCAAGAAATCTTTCTATGATTGTATGTACACGAGGAGGCCATTAATGAAAACCACTATGAATCTTTATAGAGAGAGTTTAATAATTTGGTTCTTACATCGCAGTAAAATTTTTGGGGAATTTTTCAGTCTGAATGGAATCACTATTAACTAATAGTTACATTGGTGACATCATAACAGCATCTTTGATACATCATTTTCTTGAACTCAGACTTGTGGATAGCCAGACCTGAGATCAATATTAAACAAACACCTCACTCCTTTCAACTCGGTGATTTTATCAAAGATCCTTTGGCATTTATACTTATTCATAAAGCTCGCATAATTATTTTAATAGTAATACATTCATAACCTCGTTCACCGATCCAATATCATGGAGAACCAGACTGGGGCTACTTATAGAGACACACTGGGAATGACCTAGACCTTCCTCTACAAATCCTCCATCCACACCACCATCTCTAAAATAACAGTGGGGTATATTCACTATACTATAACATTTATCCCAGAATTATCTTTTTAAACATCTATAAATATGTTTATATCTCCATGGGTATTTAATCCTATAATTTCATCAGGGAAGACTTCCTCATACTCATCTACCATTATAGGAAGACAAATTCTAATAAAATATACTTCTTAATGGGTAATACATGTTAAATGATTAGTAATTAGTTATATAATCCACTTTAAAAGTCCTCGCTTCTCTGACAAGACTTCATTCTTACAAATAAATGAAAAATTCATCCTAAAAACTCATATGAACCTTATTATCTTTCAAAAATATTCAACCTGGTCATGGACCATCGAGAGAATGTCCATACCAATAGTGAATTCATAGTTCCTCATCGTATCATTTAAAAGCTCCCATAGGAATATCTCTATTCTAAGTGTTATTTCAAACTATTTTTATAAGTATGTGATAGATGACTCTCCCTCGTAATAGTATCTAATCGCATGTGTCATGATAAAAGCCCCATGAGAATCATTAAATCCTGAACAACGAAAGAAGTAAGAAATGAGTGACTCATGTCTATGTAAATTAATAATATAGATAAAATAGAGAAGACAAGGAATATACATCAAATCATCATAGGTGTGAAACCCCTTTCAAGGTCGACACTGAACAGGTGGCCCGAGCTGCTCTCTGGCAATGCCTGAAGTGTATTTCCATTCCCCACGAGTTGTAAACCTGTTTCACGCATCAACATAGTAAACAAATGGAATGATTTATCCCTATATTAAATAAATAGACTAAATAGTGATGATATAAACAAATAATATTAATATAAATATCAATACCCCAACTGAACACCTTTTCAACAAAAGAGAATATAAAACAACTGAACAACAAAACCATATCGAAACCAGACAACCACAACATCTCCATGTGACCCTAACGGTCACTCTTTGTTGCAATGACCATAAATCACCCATGATGATCAATACCAAGATAAAAAATGGACCACATGTTAAAGACAATAGAAAACTATAGGTAAGAGTATTAAAACTCAATTGGTGTTCTTGAACAAACTATTCCAAATTCACTTCTTTTAAATAAAAGAATCATAAAATTAATGTTTGAAATAAAATATATAAAACTAAAATTTTCAAAAACACTTTTTCAATTTAAAATAAATCACGATATATTAAAAAATTTACATTAAAAAACACATTATTTTTTTAAGAAGATACCATTATTATTTCAAATAGAAATGATTAAATAACATGTAAATAATTTTCCAAACCATTTTCCAAACACAATATAAATAAACACTATAATTTTTAGAAATAAGAAACAATGCTCAAAGAAAAAAGAACAACTATTATACAAGAAGGGAATTAGAATATATCACATAATATTATCCAACCAATCATCGATCATAATTAACAAAGTGACAATATATTTGGGAGGAACCTAGGAGCTCATGAATAATGAAAAATATACTAATACATGTTGAATCATCCTAAAAAGTGTGCCTCACCCAATGATGTAAAATATCCGTAACACACTCAGCTACAGAGACCATGGTAAAGACCGAGGGGCCCAATCCAAAATAATAATACTCAATATATCCTCATTATATGGGCTAGAAGCTAGTGAATAACCAAACTAGTTTAGAAATAATTCTCATAAATTTAAATAGATATGCATGTTTCTCCATGTCAATAGAATATAAGAGGCTGAGCCAACTGATTTCAAGTGATCATCAAAACATGTACACATATTTAATAATTTTCTCAACATGAAACATCTGAATAACCCCAATGATAAATCTCTTGACATACATATAAAGATCACAAAGGTGTCAAAACTGAAGATCTCCAATTTCCAGACTTAGTAATAATTCACAAGGATTTCACAGTGAGGACATCCCAGCAAATTAAAAAATAAAATTGGAATGATAATTATAAAATTAATGTATTCATGCTAAAAAATCCACTATTTTAATAATATTTCCAAAAGTGCCTCAAACACTTTTTCACAAAAACCATCATTTATAAAATAACCAAAACCACCTTTCCAAAAAGGTAAAATTTCCCCATTCACTGGTTCTCAAACATTAAGAAAACAATTCCATTTAAAAACTCACATAACACCTTCAATTCAAATAAATTTCCATCAAAATAAAAAATTGTACATTAACCACCACCACATTAAAACCCATTATTAAAATCTAGATACACCTTTCCTTTGAATCAAAAATCCACTATAAAAATCCATTTGCAGAACCCAATAAACTCTTCCTAAATTATGGATTTATTCACAATACCAAACAATTATTTAGATATCACAAGGAACATGATAATTCAACTACACATTTAATCAAACACTTTCAATGAAATATTTTACAAAATAATGAGATATATCACATAAAAAAGGAGAAACCAATACATTACACACTAAAAAATAATTTCAAAGATCAAAAATCATTATTTATAATATAAGGGTGGTTTGAAAATCATTAAATCATTGATTATTAAATTAATAAGGAAATTGAAAAGGGAAACCTACCATAATCTAATGGTTCTTTAACAACGCACTCCCAATATCACACTACAAAAGATTCAAGATTCAATATCTACCAAGAGGAACCCAAAATAAGTCAAACCCTGTTCATAAATCAAGGGAAAGATGAACCCTCGATCCACATAACATATGATGGAGAGGATCCCAAGAAAAAATGGAAGGATAAGGATTTTGGAGAAGAATATATGATAATACCTTGAAGATCTAGCCCCAAATAATGAATAAATATTTGATCCACATCATGGGAGGAAGGTGAAGTCTTGGAGAACAAGGGTGAGACACCCCTAGGGCTATAAAAACTTTAGGGAAGAGAGGAGATTAATTTTGGGTTAAAAATAATGAAAGGTTTGCTTAGGATTTTTGAAAATATAAGATATGTACCGCTAGCATGGTTTGGATGTGCGGTTTACCAAACTATACCCCAACCATTCACCCTTTAATGGATAATCCTAGGAAACTTCATGGGATGGTCTATTAGTTTCCCAAGCATGTGTTGACCATTCCAACTACCAATTTCCCAAGATAGAACCTAGCTACACACCTTAATCATAGTTTAAAAAACCATGCATGTGTCATGAGCCCTCACCTAGAAGCACTCCCAGGATTTCAAATTTTCCTAGAGTATTCCGCATAGTTTTCCATAAACATGACCATACTAAATGATAAGAGAAAAACACCCAGAATCTCATAGTTTAAACCTATCATACCTATAACTCGTGATCTAAATCATTGTTCAAAAGATAAAGTGAAATAGAGGTCCATCATAAAAATCTAGGGGGGATTTATCCTCCCCCCCCACATTAATTATTTCTAACCTCATAATTCCTCATCATATTCCAATTGATTAATCAAATTCTAATGATTTCACAACCACATAATCCAACCTATTAAACCAAGAAAATATCATTATATCCATAAAGAATTTATGATTCTTTCCCAAAACAAAACAATGAACCAAAAATGATTCCTATGAAGAAACAGTAATCTCATGACACAGCCTTTTACATGCATGATTCAAACAGTATAGTCGATAACACTTCCAAAAAACCCAAGAGTCCGGAATAGTCTCCTCAAAATAAGGAATAAATTAACAGTGATTAAAACATGAATAAACCTCAATAATACCATTAGTGAGTCTCCCCAATCATTTATGAACTGATCAACATGGGAAAAATGAGACTCCCATTAATAATGAAGAATTGGAGGGGTAATATCCATTAAATAAAGGGTTTATGGACCACATTCATCACTTTAGGATAATAAAAATTAGGTTAACTTCTTTAATTCCTCGCTCAATAACTAAGAATAAGATCATCAACTCTGACCATCCACCACCACGATCTATTTTCCATGAATAAAGACTATTTTTAAGTAATTCACCTAGAGGAACTTTAGTTATCCCCTATATACAAATATACGATCATTTTGTGAAAAGATATACCTGATACACTTTTGGTCATAATAGGTGATGAACTACTCTACCATAAAGATTTGATTCTATATCATCATGGTGAAAACAAAAAACATCTAGCTCTAGATCATGGTCTATGTAGTTATGTACCTGGGGTCCAGTGTAATTACGGAAAATTTTATCAATGAATTTTTTATACTTATTAAAATTATTATATATAGTAAATATACATACATAGAATAAATATCCCAATAAAAAATCATTATCATAAATTAATAACTATATATGTGATGTTTAACAATATTAAGGAACCTATACTGATGGAATAGTACCATGACCCATGGAATAGTAACATGGACATTAGAAATAGTAATCTTCTAATAGAATAATAACCTTACCAATGAAAGCCTAAATAAAATTTACGAACTTATAATGTAAAATATGATATAACTATGTCAAAATGTATGTTAATAAATTCTTTAAAAATGATAACATAAGTGTTGGTATTTTTTAAAAACATAAATGTTTATTTCCAATTTTATAAATAATATAATGATTTAAAAAATCATGAGAGGGATTCAAAAACTAGTAATTTTATAGGATTATAAGATAATTTTATGATACCATAAATAATTTTTTGATATTCTATAAAATCTGTTAGAATTTTAAAATATCAATTTTTTTAGAAAAAAGGGATTATAATTAAAAAATAAAATTCTCATATTTAGAAAATTATTTTCATAAAATGTATTCTTTTTTGAATTCTACACATATATATAAGGTTAGTGTTATTTTATTATTTTTCTAACACAGTTTAATTTTCGTGAATAGTGATATATGGTAATTTGTTGTATATAACATTATATGTTAAAAACACTATTTCATTGATCATTGATGATGTAAGAAACGTGATCTAGAAATATCAATATCTATTTAATATATCTAGTCATGTTAATCAATACTATTCAATTTTTCGCCAAAATAATTAACAAATGAATAAAATTATAAAAAACACCCCTCTCATCCCTGAAAAAATATCACCCTAAACAACCCCTCCACTTCACACTAATAAATCCATGGATATTGTCCAAATTATAACAAATAATTTTCCCAGATATCTCCCCCATTTCAAGGAACATTTACTCTCAACAAAATACAAAACACAATTCTGCTAAGGAGGTTCCCAAGAAGAATAATTCTAGAGGTAAAATCCACTTTCTTTTTCTTTTAATTTCATTTCAGATTATTTTATTTTCATATTATCTCATCCCCAAACCTTTTAAAACTCACCTAATAAATTTATTATCTAATATATACAAAAATTTAATTATGTTAATTGAATTACCCATAAGAAAACTTCTTCCCATGTTCATTTTATTCTAAAAATTTATACATCATCTATGATTTGTTGACGTATCGCCATTAGGGATGAATGATTTTTATTTTCTGTTACCGCATTTATGGATTTCCTGAAAAAACTTATAATTCATTAAATAGATTTTGAATTTTATATTTTAAAACTTTATTTTTTTCTATAACTATCATATATACTTATTTTTTAATAATAAAACAAAACTAATTTGTAATGATCAAAAATCCGCAAATTTAAACTAATAGATTATCATTAAAATTTTATCTGATGAATCATCCTCATATCTGGGAAAAAAGATAATATATAAATAAATATAAACATAATTAAGATGATTAATAACATATAATTTAAATTTTAGATAATTATTTCCATTATATATGATCTTTCATACATGTGTGCAAGTGAACCAATCCTGAAAATAAAGGAAACGAACACTCCTGAATGATGAAACTGGATATTATAACTCATAAAAAATGCCATAAATGAACTTAATATAATTATAATAAATTAATTACATATTAATTTTAATCTGAATAAAATTATTTCTGAATCTAATTTCATTTTCTAGTACATTAAGTGGAAGTGCATAGCAAATTTGGACATAGGGTAAGGGGTTCTTTTTAAACCTCCAACATACCTTTGGGTTACACTATATCTCTCTTTACCATACTATAATTCATAATTTTTCTTATATAATCTTCTTATGATATGTATTTATCTTCCAGAAAAACGTTTGTAGCTAAATTATTCATTCCTTGACATGGAAATATTTGTTTTATAAGGTTCCTATCTCAATTCCTATAGATAGGCAATCCTAGTTAATGGAATCATCCCAATGTCATACCCACTTTCAATTAACCTCCATAATCTATTTTAATACTCCATTATTTTTTTTAAATCTCATAATTTATCAGGAAAAATTATCTATGTTCATTGCTAGTTCAATGAAATGAATTATTCCTTTTCCAATGTTAAAGACTCTTTAACAGTTTTTTTTACTACGCACTAAAGAAGATCATTTATAATGATTCCTAAATACTAATGTTATATGTTTTCACTCTTGATAAAAATCATTATAATGATATATTCTCATTTAATATTATGAATTTTCGTGTATGTTTGAAGAAAATTATTTCATGGACATTGTTATGATACATCCATTTATAAACCCTTTTGAAATGATTATGATGCCCATTTCATTCAGTAGGATGATCTTATGTTTGTGTTTGGTTCATCATGTGGTACAAATATTCATAAACATGTTTTCAATGGTGATTTAAAATAGTTCTCCCATTCATTGTGTAATTTTTAGTCTCATTCGGTGTCATTTTTAGACATTGAGTAAGCCAAATTCCTTTATGGGACTTTGTCCTACATGTGAAATAGTCTTGGTAGTAAGTCTTGACTCATGACCCTCTATGTGAAATGGTCTTGGAAGTTATAATTTACTCATGTTTGAGTCATTTTGTATATTTTTTCCAAATTCATATTATTCCATGAATAAATATACCCTTATTCTATATGTTATGCTTCCATATATTTATTCATGCTTTCTGACATTATATGTCATAATTTTATGCACTCTAACCCCAGTGATATGATTTATTCTTATGTTTATTCCATTACTATGCTTTTTAGATAATATTTTTTCTTCATGTATACCCCTGGTTATTCTATGAATATGTAAGAGCTCAAAAGTTGTTATAATCTCATCATAAATATTAAATAAAATATGTTATTATTGTGGTTTCTTATTTTTAAAATATATTCCTAATCTTCCTAATACAATAGAATTTATTATCCATTTTTTGTAAGTGATGGTTAATTGTGCATAAAATCATGTACTAATATTTCTAAAAGGATGGGGTTATTATATTTGGTATTAGAGTACATATTAATTATTTTTGGATATTAGGACTAGAAAACATTAGTAAGAAACATGGGGATAATTCTACCACCATGGATAAATTAGATTGAAACATAGGAAATCTCAATATAGGATATACTTCTCATTTAAATGTTTCTCTTTTTAGGTGAAAAGTTTTCTTTTTTAACCACTTATTAATTAAGTATAAAACCCCCCATATTGAAATTATTTCGTTTCTGAGATAATTGATTGTATTATGAGAACCCGTTCCAACAATCAATGTGATATTAAATTTACGGATTTATCTAATCAAATTCAAAATATGATGGGAACGGTCACATAAAACGTCATGGCAGTACTTCATAAACTCAGTAATGTGGTGAATAATAACCTTAATCATATGGAATTCCCTCCATCTCTTAAGAAAGATAAAGATATGGTCAAATAATTTATATGTAAAAAACCTCCTATATTCAGAGGACCTTCTAATCCATTTATCATGGGATAATGTATTAAATCTATTAAGAATATATTTTTTGTCCTCTAGTTCCTAGAATAAGAGAAAATGTTGTTGTTGGTCTCTTGTTTTATGTGGAAGCTGATCAATGGTCGAAACTGATCAATGAAATTTAGTAAAATGAGGAAAAATATTCAATGGAGTAGGAATAATTACAGAAAATATTTCTCAATAAATCATCTCCTAGAACACTCCATCTTAAGATGTAATGGGATTTTCTCATACTAAATTAGAAGGAAGAGGATTCTATCATGGAGTGTGAGGTAAAATTTATAATTCTTGCACGATACACCTCCAGTTTTATCATGACCACAAAAAGAAATGTGCATATCTTCATTAGCGGACTAAATATGAGTCTATGAAATGTGTTGGTGATTGGAGACTTTAAAAGGTATGAGGAGACTTTTCATTTTTTCGTAAGGATGCAGTAGAGATTAGATAATCTTAGTGGTATCATGGTTCTAGTGATAAACAGTGAAAATGTAATTTAATATGGGTGTGTAAAAACATAAATACTTTTTTAGATAGATAATAAAATGTCCCACGTGTCAAAATTGTTGAAAAAGTCATTCTGGGAACTATCTAAAGGATACAAGAAGATTCTTAAAATATATTAAACTGAGAAATATGGATAACAAAAACGAAGGGATATGAATAATCCCACTAATTATGAAGAAGAGAGGAAGTTTAATATAAACACTAATACAGTACTATCGTGTCTCAACTGAAAATAACATAGAAATTTTTCACACCAATACCCTAAGACTGTGTTTTAAGAATAAAATCCATCATAACCTCTATGGAATCGAGGAGGGGAATATTTTATCACTACTTCTGAGGTGGATCCTGAAAATGATGTGATGAAAGGTAAGCTAGTTATTCATTCAAGAATATATAACGTATCAATTAATTCTAGTTCTACGAATTATTTCATATCATTAATGTATAATAGAACGTTTCAAAATCCATCTATAAATTTGGAGTTTGATTGACCTTTTAGAACAGAATGCTGGGAAATTATTTTATCAGAAGTATTTTACTACTCCCTTGTTAATTTTTGTGGGATGAACCTCCCATAAGATCTTGTCATGATTCCTTTGGGGGAGTTTGATGCTATAATGGGCATGTGTTTTCAATTTTTATATAATTCTAACATCCATTATTGTTGAAGGGATATCATTATACACATAAAAAATAATCCCTAAATTATGTAAAATTGTACAGAGGCGGATGAATCCCCTTTATAGTCATAATTTCATGTTTGGATATTACTAGGTTATGAGCTTGTATATCTCGCTCAAATTATTTGGATAAATGGTGTAATCATTCTCCAAGCATGCCCATTGTAAGGGACTATAGAAATGTTGTCCCAGAATAATTTATTATTCTACCTCCTAAGCGATAGGATGGGTTATCAATTGAAATTATACATGGATCTATTCTTATATTTAAGAAACTCTTATTAGCAACCACCATCGATTTGGATAAACTGAAGAAGAAGTTACAAGTGAATATGTAAAAGGTTTTTCTATTCCTGAGTTCTTCACCATGGGGTCTTGTAGTATTCTTTTTCACAAAATAGGATTGATCAACTCACCTCTTTATTGAGTATTATGAGCTCATCAAAATAATGATAATGAACAACTATCCCATGTAATGGATATATGACTAGTTTTTTCAATAATGTGGGGCCATGTATTTCTTTAAGTTGGACCTTCGGCCGGGATATCACTAATTTAAGGTAATGAAGGAAGATATTCCCAAAAAATAATTTCAAACAACATAAAGACACTATGAGTTCATAATGATTCCATTCAGAATCAATAATTTTCTATCAATTTCCATGGCATTAATGAATAGTCTTTATCAATTAACTCAAAAAAATTATGGTATACTTAATTGATGATATTCCAATATACTCTAATATCAAGGAGAAACATGAGGATAATTTGAATACTATTCTAAAGTTGTTGAAAATGGGGATTTTTTTTGAAATGTATAGTAAATATAATATATGTATGGAGGAAGAATAATTATTTGGGAATTTTATCACTGATAGTGGAATTTTTGTGGACCCCATCAAGATAAGGTAAATCTGAGAGTGGCCGAGGAAAACATTTGAAATGAAGATACGTTGTTTCCTTGGTCTTGATGGGTATTTCTGATGGTTTTTGAGTAACTTTTCATTATTTTCAAACCCACCAACTAATATAAATCAAAAGGTAGTGATGTTTATCAGGACTAATGGATGTCTATAATACTTTATGGAGTTAACAAAGAGGTTTACCACTATAGCATTACGTACACTTTCAACAAGTGGGGAAATCATGGTGGTGTACACTGATTATTTAAAGAAAGGATTTGGTTGTGTAATGATGAAAAAAGATAAAGTGATCACTTACACCTCATGGTAGTTCATAATTCATGAAAAACAACATTCTAATGCATGATCTAGAGATGTCATCTATGGTTTTCATGTTGAAAATCACCCAACATTATCTCTATGGGGAAAAGAGTGAGATATATACTGCTCTTAAGATACTAAAATATATATTTACATGGAAGGATAATAAAATTATCCATTGAAAATATTTATATCTCACCAATGATTATGACTAATCAATCCACTGACATCCTAGTAAAGAAAATAAATTGAATGATGTTCTATAAATAATGGATCCTTCAAATTTATCAATGATGAAAATTTTTAAGGATCAAAACTTATTAGAAATTAAATTGATTTTTATTGGAATAATTATGCAATGGATATCATCAATAATTTCTCAAATTATTTATCATCCATCCCTTGTGAAGAGAATAATTTATAAGCAAAGAAATTATGTGAAAAATCATGAAAAAGGAAATGATTTTAGAAAATGAAAAACCCTTGAGTTCAAAATTTTTGATTAAGGAGTTGTAAAATTTGTATCATGATTATTTATACCATCAAACATGAAGATAAAGAAAGATTTTATGAATTAACTTCATATCTCAACTTTCTCAATTCACCCAAAAATCACAAATTTGGGTCGGGATCTCAAATAGCACTATTGGTGGGACCATATGAAGAATCCAATCACTAATTATAATTCAAAGTGTATGGTATGTCAAAAAGTTAAAATGAAAGGATAATGTGTAAAGAGATGATGAAACCATTACCTATACCAACATGGAGATAGGAAAATATCACCATCGACTTTGTCATTGGACCACCAAATACATTCCGAATAAATAATGCTAAATGGTTCATTGTGCATCCTCTTACAAATAGATCAAGCATTATTGAAATTTGAGAGGACTTCTAACTACATAAAATTGCATGGATATACATCAATTAATTTGTAAGGCATCATGGTGTACCACTATCAATTGTATCTGATCAAGAACCAATACTCACCTCCAATTTTGGAAAGGGTTCCAACATCATCTAAACACTGAGTTGAAGTTTAGTATGACCTATCATCCTCAAAATAATTATCAATTTAGGAGAAATATTTAAACCTTGTAGTGCATGTTATGATAATGTTATATGGTCTCCAAGGGATGATAAGAAAAAAATCTTCATCTCATCATATTCTTTTATAATAATAGTTTCCATTCAAGTATCCAAATGGATCCAGATGAATCCCTTTATGAAAAACGAAGCAGAACATAGGCTTATTGTGATGAAGTCTGTGAATTTAGATCTTAGAACCTGAAATGATTGTTGAAATGGGGAGAAAAGTAAAAACCATTCATCATCATATCAACGAATCCCAAGGTAAATAGAATATCTTTCTAGAAAATCATTGACATGACATGGAGTTTAATGTTTGAGACATATTGGTCCTCAGCATATCTCCAAGGAATAGGATCATGAGATTTGGGATTAAAGGAAGGTTATGTCCCCAGTACATCAGCCCATTTGTGAATCTTGATAATATTGGAGTTCTGTCCTATTAACTAACACTTCCACCTACCACATCTCAAGTAAATAATGTATTCCATTTTTCCCTATTAAGGATTTGTTTACTGGATCCCTCAAAATTACTAAATTTAGATGTGGTACTCTTGGAAAACAATATATCTTTTGAGGAGCCTCAATGTCAATTCATAGACAATATAGAGAAATTTATACACAAAAATACTACTCATCTAGTCAAATTACTATGCAGTAAATATAATTATGAGGAGGAAACATAAAAATTAGATGAATTAATTCAGGAGAACTACCCTCAAATGTTTATGTAAAACAAAATTTTGATGGAGAAATTTCAAAATGGCAAGAATATAATGACCCATCCATTTATCAATATAATTTTTTACCTTATTATAATTAGGTTATATACTATACATAAAATAGATTTCATATGGATTCAATAAAAAATATTTCTCGTAAATGGAGAATTAAATATGTGATGTTTAAAGAATTTAAGAAACCTATACTGATAGAATAGTAACTTGAACCTTGGAATGGAAACCTGGATATTAAGAATAGTAACAAATCAAATAGAATCGTATCATCACCTAAGAATGTATAATTAAAATATGGGAATCCAATCAATGATAATGGGATATAATTATATCATAGAATAAGTAAATAAATATTTTAAAAATAAATAATTATGTATTCATATTTTTATTGAGAAAAAATGGTTATTTACATTTCTATCATTAATATAATGAATTAAAAGAAAATTTATTTTCAAAAAATTGATTCATAAAATAATAATTATTTTTTTTATATGATTATAATATAATTTTATGATACCTTAATTAATTATTCAAACTCTTTTAAAATCAGTTTCCATTTTAAAAATGTTAATTTTTTGTAAATGATTATTTAAATTAAAATATAAATTCTCCATATTTATAAAATAATTTTCATAAAATGGAGTTCATTATTTAATTATATATGTTAAAAAATGGTGGCTGTGATTTTTTGGTATTTTCTAAAATAGTTTAATTTTCGGTGAATAATGTAATATGGTAATTTAGGGTATAAAACATTTAATGTTTAATATACTATTTATTGAGTATTTTAATTTGAATGAACCATAAAATAGAGTAATCTTTCTCTACCTACTGTATCTTGTAATTGGAATCAAAACTATGGATATTCTTGATCCAAAATAACAAACTAATGAATAAAATAATCAGAAAACACCCCTCTTCTCCCATATAAATATCACCTCTCACCACCTATTATCCTCAAACATCAAAAGCCATGACGCTTGGAAAAAGTATGACCAATACTATTATCATGTATCTCCTCAATTTCAAGGAGACTTCTCACTCAAAAAAAAGTCCAAATAAAATCCCCTAAGGTGGTTCCCAAGGAGAATAATTGAAGAGGTAAACTCATATTTTTTTCATTTATTTTATTGTCAGTTTCTTATATTTTCTTAGTCTCTCATCACCTACCATTATACAACTACAATGATAAATATTATTTATTATATATAATATTATTTTATTATTTTCACGGAATAATCCATCATCAAACATCATATCCTCTAACTTTTATTCTTAAAATGAAATCATCATTTGTGAGGTGTTGATTTATCAACTTCAAGGATGACAAATATTAATTTTACACTACATACTTCAAGAATGATTATAAAAAAATTATAATTGTTGAAAAATATTTTTAAATTAATTATATATTCTTTTATTATGTTTTGTAACTAAAATATAGATATAATATTAAATAATAAAATAAAACTAGTTCATGATGACCAAAAAATTTCCAATTTAATCTAAACGATTATAATTAACATTTTGTCTAATTAATGAAATGCATATATAGAAAAAAGATATATAATACCATTTAAACTTATGTGAGTTCATTAATAACATATAATTTTAATTTTGGATAGTTTTACCCATTTTACATGTATGCAAGTGAACCAATAATGAAAATCAAGGAATTGAACACTCACGAATGATAAAATTGTAATCTTATAACTCATCAAAAAGAAAATCAATGAAGTAAATAAAATTATAATAAATAAAAAGAATCATCAATATTTTTTGAATTAAATTATTAATCAATGTAATTTCATTATCTCAGTCATTAAGTGAAATTATGTAACACTTTTGGACATAAGGTAAGGGATTCTTTCGGAACCTCCATTATTCCTTTAGGTTATGCTTTCTCTCACATTAAAAAAATGTAATAAATATTTATTATTATGTTCCCTTTCTATGTTCTTTATATATGTCCCAATAATATTTTCCACTATTAAATATTATTTCTATGATGGGGAAATAAATATTTTATTAGGTTCCCGAGTTAATTTCTCCAGATTTGAAAACCTGACTAAAGGGAACTTTCTAATTTCATTCTCGTTTTAAAGTACACTATATGAAATGTTTTAAGATAAAATTATTGTTCTAAAATCACTGATTTTATCATGAAAAACTATAAATGTTTATTTATTGTTTTAGTTCAAAAAATATGCCTTTTAACCCCATAAATACACTTTAATATTTTCTTTTAAACTCCACTAAATAGGCTCATTTCTAAAGTTTTCTAAACACTCTATTTACACGTTTTCACTTGAGTTGAAAATAATTTATTATTATCTATTCTTATTTTACCATATTAGTTTAATTTTACTTTTTAAATTTGTTATTTCATGAACATTATTATGAAACATGCATTTTGTAGGCCTTATGATAGGATTATGGTAGCCATATCATTACATGGGTAACAAGTATGTTTTTGTATTATTATTCATCTAGAACACATATGCATGAAAAAGATATTATGGGTTAATCCTAATAGTGGTATAGTGTCTTTGGTAATAATTAGTCACGTGATACGTCATTTTGAGATAAGGGGTAAGCCTAATTGCTTTATGGTACTTGGTCCACCATGTTAAATGGTCTTTGTAGTAAACATTGAACCATGCACCTCTATGTGTAGTTTTCTTGAAATATAACAATTACTCATGATTATTTTGTGTTTTATGTTGTTTCCATATTATTATGATTCCATTATTACATGATACCATGTTCTATATGTTACACTTCTATATGTTTATTCTTGTTAAATGCCATTTTATATCATAATGTTATTCCTTCTAACCCATGTGTTATGTTTTCTTACTGTGTTCATTCTCTTATGAAAATTTTTATTTCATACCATTGGTTCATGTATTACCCATGTTATCCAATTAAAACATAAGCTATAAATGGATGTTATAAACTCATTAAGATGATTGATTTAAATATGTTTTTATTTTGGTTTGATTTTTTAAAATGTACCTAATCTTCAAAGATACACTAGATTTTACCTTCTATGGTTGTAAGTGATTGTTAATTATGCTTAAAATCATGAAATAGTTTGTGTATAAGGTTAGGGACATTATATCGAAGAACGTTGGACCCATAAAAATCCACTACTTCCTCTACATCAAAACACAATCAATCTTTTCTCTAGATGAATCATGGAACACCACACACTAAACTCCATATGTTAGTGGTTTCTTGAAGTGGTCTGTCATCAACCACGACCACAAAACTGGAAAATCCTAATGAAATATCTATTTCCAAATAAAATTATTCATCTTTCTTGTAAAATTAGTCAATGGTACTATATACTATAAAAATTGGAAAATAATCTTTGATAGATGATTTTTAACCCTATGAATATTTGTACCTCACACTTGGTATTCACTAGCTCCCATGCTGGCACAACCTCACCCTTTAATGGTTCTACTACTACTTCCCCTTCTAAGATGGAAATTCCAATGAATTTGAAATTTAAAATATAAAAATAACACTTTAATATGTTCTCATAATGATGGTTCTCTCAACGTATGTCAATGACCATATTAAAATGTCTCATGATCTCTTTCTATGACTATACGTACACGAGGATTCCATTGATGAAGACAACTATGAATCTTTACATAGAGGCTTAAATGATTTGGTTCTTACATCGCACTAAAAGTTTTGGGGAATTTTTCATTCTGAAGGGCATCACTATATACTCATAGTTACTATGGTGAAATCGTAACACCATCTTTTATACATCATCCTCTAGAACTCAGAGTTGTAGATTTCCAGACATGTGGTCAATAATCGACAAACACCTCAATCCTTTCAACTTGATGATTTTATCATAGATTATTTGTCATTGATACTTATTCATAATGCATACATAATTACTGTAATAGTAATACATTCATAACCTCGTCCACTGATTCATCATATTAGAGAACAAAAATAGGGCTACTTATAGCGGCACACTTGGTTTGACAAAGACCTTCCTTTACAAATCCTCCATCCACACCACCATATCTCAAAGCTCTGCGGGGTATATTCACTATACTAGAACCTTTATCCAATAATTATCTTTTTAAACATCTATAAATATTTTTACATATATATGGGTATTTTATCCTATAATTTCATTAGGGAAGACTTCCTCATACTCCTCCACCATTACCGGGAGCTAAATGATTATAAAATTTACTTAATAATGGGTAATACAAGTTCAATGATTAGTAATTAGTTATATCATCCATTTCAAAGGATCATCCTTCCCTAACTAGATTTCATTCTTATAATTAAATGAAAAATTCAACCTCAAAACTTATTTGAAACTTATCCTCTTCCAAAAATATTCAACTTGGTCATTCACCATAGAGAGAATGTACATACCAATATAGATATCATAGTGCCTCATCGTATCTTTTAAAATATCCCATAAAAATATCCCTCTTCTAAGGGTTGTTTCAAACTATTTTTATAAGTATGTGATAGATGAATCTCTATCGTAATAGTATCTAATCACATGTGTCAAGCTAAAGGATTCACGAGAATCTTTAAATCATGAACAACGAAAGAAGTAAGAAATGAGTGACTCATATCTATGTATATCAATACTATAGATAAAATAGAGAAGTCACAGAATATACATAAAATCATCTTAGGTGTGAAAAACAAGTCAAGGTCGACACCGAACTCGTGGCCCGAGCTGATCTCTGGAAATGCCAGAAGTGTATTCCCATTCCCCAAGAGTTGGAAACCAGTTTTAGGAATCAACATAGTAAAAAACTAGAATGATTTAACCCAATAATAATTAAATAGACTGAATAGTGAAAGTATAAACAAATAATTCTAATATAAATATCAATATCCCAAATGAACATACATTCAACAAAAGAGAATATAAAACAATTGAGCAACAAATCCAAATGGAACTACTTGAAAATGGACTTATCCCCGTGGTTTTCCCCAAGACCATGGGGATAGACCCCCCCTTATACCCACGGTTTTGGAAAACAGTGGTTATAGGTGAATTTTGAAGACCTATACCCACGGTTTTCCAAAACTGTGGGTATGGGGGGGTCTATCCCAACGGTTTTCCAAAACCGTGGGGATAGGTCTGGGATAAAATACCTATAACCACAGTTTTGGGAAACTGTGGGTATAGGTCACTTTTGTGTGTTTGCGGGAATTTTTTCCCCCGTGGGAAGGAAATTTTTTTTGCAGGAACCCTATACCCACGGTTCACCCCTCTATACCCATGGTTTTATAAGTGGCAACTTGACTTGTTTCTGTGACACAGTGACAGGACACCTATACCCACGGTTTTTGAAAATTGTGGGTGTAGGTTGGGGACCTATACTGACTCCGTTCTAGCCCACGGTTCCCAAAACCATGGGTATAGGCTATACCCATGGTTTTGAACTGTGGGTATAGGTCATTTTTTCAGTACTGTGGAAACTAGACAACCAAAACATCTCCATGTGACCATAAGGGTCACTATTTTATACAATGACCATACACCACCCATGATGATCAATACCAAGATGAAAAATGAACCACATGTTAAAGACAATAGAGAACTATAGGTAAGAGTATTAAAACTCAGTAGGTGTTCTCGAACAAACTATTCCAAATTCACTTCGTTGGAATAATAGAATCATAATCATAATGTTTGAAATAAAATATATGAAACTAAAATATTCACACACACTTTTCCAATTTAAAATAAATCACGGTCCATTAAAATTTTACATTAAAAACCACATTATTTTTTATAGAAGAGAACATTATTATTTCGAAGTGAAATGATTAAATAATGTGTAAATCATTTTCCAAACCATTTTTCAAACACAATAGTAATAAAATTTATCATTTTTAGAAACAATATACAGTGTTCAAAGAGAGAAGAACAACTGTTATACAATAATGGAAATGGAATATATCACATAATATTATCCAACCAATCATGAATCTCAATCATCCATCATAATTAACAAAGTGACAATAAATTTGGGAGGAACCTAAGAGGTCATGAATAATAAGGATCGTACTAATACATGGTGAATAATCCAAAAACGTAGGCCTCACCCAATGACGTAAAATATCCCTAACACACCCAACTACAAACAACATAGTAAAGAATGGGAGGCCCAATCCCAAACAATGATACTCAATATATCCTCATTATATGGGACACAAGCTAGTGAATAACCATACTAGTTCACAAATAATTCTCATAAAATTATATAGATATTGATGGTTCTCCATGTCAATAGTATAGAAGAGGGTGAGACAAATGAAACCAAATAATAATCAAAACACATACACATATTTAATAATTTTATCAACATGAATCATCTGTGTCACCCTAATGATAAATCTCTTGATATACATACAAAGATCACAAAGGTGTAAAATCTGAAGATCTCTCATTTCCAGACTAGCTAATATGTCACAAGGATTACATAGTGAGTACATCTCACCAAATTAAAAAATACAATTGGAAAGATAATAATCAAATTAGAGTATTCATGCTAAAAACATCAACTATTGTAATAATATTTCCAAAATCACTTCAAGCACTTTATCACAATAACCACCATTTATTAAAGAACCAAAACCACCATTCCAAGAAGGTACAATTCCCCCATTCTATAGTTCTAAAACATTTAGAATACAATTCCATTTAAACACTAACATAAGACTTTTAATCCAAATATATTTCCATCAAAATAAAAAATATTACATTAACCACCACCATATTTAAAACCATTCTTAAAATCTACATACACCTTTCCTTTGAATCCAAAATCCACTATAAAAATCCAATTGAGGAAACCAATAAACTGTTCCTAATTCATGAATATATTCACAATACCAAAACATTATTTAGATATGACAAGGTACATGAAAATCCAACTGGACATTTAATCGAACACTTGATATGAAATATTTAACAAAAAAATGATATATGTCACGTAAAAAAGGAGAAACCAATACATTACACACTAAAAAATAATTTTGATGATCAAACGTCATTATCTATCATATAAGGGTGGATTGAAAATAATTAAATCATTTATTATTAAAATAATATGGAAATTGAAAAGGGAAACCTACCTATTCTAATGGTTCTTTAACAAGGCACTCCTGATATCACACTACAAAGGATTAATGATTCAATATCTACCAAGAGGATCCCTAAATAAGACAAACCCTGATCATAAATCAAGGAAAACATGAACCCTAGATCCACATAAGTTATGAAGGATAATATCCCAAGAAAAATATAAGGATAAGGATGATGGAGAATAATATAAGATAATACCTTGAAAATCTATCCCCAAATCATGATGTAATATTAGATCCACACCAAGAGAGGAAGGTAATGTCTTGGAGAACAACGTTGAGAGACCCTATGGTCCATAAAAACTAGAGGTAAGAGAAGAGATGCATTTTGGGTTTAAAACAATGAGAGGGTTGTTTAATAATTTTGAAAATATAAGATCTGTACAGCTAGCATGGTTTGGATGCACGGTTTACCAAACTATGAACCAACCATGTACCCTTTATTAGATCATCCTAGGAACATTCATGGGTTGGTCTCTTGGTTTCCCAAGCATGTGTCGACTCTTCCAACTGCCAATGTCCAAATATAGAACCTAGCTACACAGCTTAATCATAGTTTGACTAACCATGTGTGGGTCATGAGCCCTCAACTACAATCACTCCAAGGCTTTCAAATTTTCCAAGAGCATTATGCATAGTTTTACATAACCATGACCTTACCGAATGATAAGATAAAACCACCTTGAAACTCATAATTTAATCCTATCACACATAAAACATGAGATCCAAACCCATGTTCAAAAGATAAACTAGAATAGAAGTCCAACAGAAAAATCTTGGGGGGGGATTCTCCCCCACAATTAATGATTTCAAACATCATAATTCCACAACATATTCCAATTGATTAATCAGATGCTAATGATTTCACAACAACAAAATCCAACAACATAATCCAAGAAAATATCAGTATATCCCAAAACAACATAGGCTTCTTTCCCAAAACAAAAAAAATTAACAAAAAATGATTCCTGAGAAGAAACAGTAAACTCATGCAACAACCTTTACATCCATGCTTCAAAAAATATAGTTGAGAACACTCCCAAGAACCCAAGATGCTGGAACAGTCACCTCACAATTAGGAATCAAATAACAATGATTAAAACTAGTATAATCCTCAATAATACCGTTAGTGGGTCTCCCCAATCATTCATGATCTGATTAACATGTGAAACCAGACATTAGACAACTCAAAAATATTCCCCACACAGATTAGTTAACCTCAAACATGAGGTGGATAAATGAGAGGTGAAATAAGGGGCATCAAACTATCACCATTCCTATAATGAAGACAAATTCAAGAACAATTTTCATTCCTCCCATTGAATTTTTGACTATTTACCGGCATCACTGTGGGGCCTATGGATAGAGCCGTGATTTTTGAAGCATCCAATGCCTCATTGAGAAGACCTATAAATATTTGATAAGAACTATTTCCTTCCACTTGAATAAGGGTTTTAGAAGATACACCCTCAACCTTTCCAACTTCAAACAACAAACATTAGAATCAAGACACACAGTAGAATGAACCTCCAATCATGAGGGATATAATTTAAATCTTCCAAAACAAAAACAACCTTAAATTAGAAAAACATTCTTAAGAGATCCACATCATCCCCTTACATCACATTAAAAAGATAATACAACCTGGTGCAACCTTGACAGGAAGAAGATACATTAAATCCAAAAAGAACATTAAACTAATCCCAAATAGTAATCTCCTCCTACAAACCCACTCCACTTTTCTTGCATAAAACACCCTAAACAAACTATTCTATGTTGCATAAGAACCCACAAGCAAGACAGGCATTTGGTGCTCCGGGACCCAATGAGTTTGTATGATTTTTATTTCTGCACTTCTGACACTCCACAATTACATTCCTGAAATATGCCAATAAAATATCTCGGGGCCTTTTAATTCAACAACCATTTCCAGCATCTCTCATCCACTACTCTATTTATTTACTTTAATTCCCTTCACCACTTCTAGAAACTGAAGGATGAAAAACTTATTCACTCCATCCCTCTATCATATCTTCAAAATGAATTGATTTTCACACCATGTCACTAAAAGAAGTTAGATTAAACTCAAAAAGCTTGTAATGTTGATTAGGACGAATGCCACAATCAAAATCCCTGGCCATCAAGAAATTTTATGAAAAATAGCTTGAATTATATGTAACAAGGTATACAAAGAGACGAATGAACTCAAACACCAACACATCTTCATTCTATAAACATAACTTCTATATTACCTTACTTACCATCATCATCTTGGAGATGTATTGACAGGTGAACAAATCCTTGAATAAATATTAGGTAATATATTCCCACTTCTTGTTATGAGAGACTAAATTCCACCACATTCAAGTAAAACCATCAAGAATAATGGTAGAAAATTGCACCTTTAACGACTACGGATACTCAATGAGAATAAACCTTCCTTTCAATTTTACTCATCCACTATTTTGCTTCAAGGGGATATGAATTACCATAAATGAGAGTTTTATTTAACAGTCAAAAATCAAGAAACAAATCCTTATATTGATCAACCTATGATCTAACTAATGCATAACCACCCATAGTTGCTCCTTGAATATCCATAAAATCAATGTGGGGAGATCACTAGGAAAAAAAGAAAACCAAGAGCTAAATCAAAACCATCTAATAAATAAAAGTTCTCAAACTCAAAGACAACATAAAAACGCTTAACAAGTCCTTGATAACACCAAACAACAATTTCATTCCAAACAAAAAAAAAATTCTCTCAAAACACTTTCAAAAGAAAACCAACATGGTTGGTTAAACACTCATGAATGGTATTCCATAGAATCTCACTCACATGCACACTCTCATGCCACCCTATGCACCAACAACTCAAGAAATATTGGGCACTCATCCACCATCATAATATTCGTACAACATACAACAAAAATCTATGAATTTGACCATATTTCGAGATACCAAAGGTCAAAACAAAACATTTTAATTTCCAAAAATAAAAAAATTTCACCTAGGTTTTCACAAACTCAACCCACTTCTCATTTCAGGATACATAATCATTCAATAGATCCCTAAACACCAATATAAAATAATTTTAAAATTAATCTCTTCAAACCATTTCATCATGCTAAAAAACAATATCCCATGAGTTCCCATTCAAAAAACCATTTCATTTCATTCAAAATATTTTCTGAAATTCATTACGTCGACATTTTTTGAAAAGAATTATTCTTTTCAAATAACCATTTCAGAAAAAACATTGATGAAGTTTTACAAATAATCCACTTTGTATATAAATTATTCAAAATGAAATTGAAAACTCATTTTCCCATATTTTCATAAAAATAAACCATTTTCACTTCATATTATAGTTTTTATAACTCCAAAACACGAATTTTCAACACAAATTTTAATATCACAAGGTGCTCAAAGAAACTCATAAATAGAAACTAGTGTTCGTGGGTGACTTGTCCATATGGTTGGAAGCTATATGTCAATATCACCACCATCAAAGAGAGTATTCTGGAATAATGTTCTCAACTGTACATTGCTAGTTAGTCCCTACACAGTCATGGGGACAACCTACCCAACTCTTTTTATGTATCCCCATTACCAAAAAAAGTCATTGATGGATGAAAAAAATAGACCTGGACATCCCATGGTAACCCAAGGCTTGGTATAGAACTTGTTTCCCAGACACTCACTCATACATATCCACCAAGTTTCAGACAGTCATACTCTATCTACCTTGAAATGACAAATATTATAGAGAATTTTGAAAGTAAGGTCCTATAATTTATAACATACTCTGATACCATTTTATCAAGAACTAGACTAAGTTGACCCTGAACCGATCACGCGATCCAATCTATCAGAAAGCCTGAAGGGCAATCCTAATCCCCACGGGCTAGAAATTAGTGTCAGGCATCAACAGAGTAAACGAAGGGAATGATTTCATGCAATATTAAACAAATAAACTAAACATTGAAAAGATAAAAAAGCATCCCAATATACATATAAATATCCCAACTTAGCATCATTTCTAAAAAAAACTAAAGATAAAAAAACTAAACAATAAAACTACACTGAAACAAGATGACCACAACATATCTATTTGACCTTGAGGGTCACTCTCCAATACCAGGACCAACCCTCATCAAAGGAGGTCGATATTAAGCTTAAACCTACACCAGATTCTAAAAACAAGATATAAATATTGGTGTGAGTATTTAAACATAGTGAGAATACTCAAACAAACTATTCCCAATGACTATCCTTTGAAATAAAATAAAAATCAACATCATGTTTGAAATAAAATATATGAAAGTAATCATTTTTCACATACATTTACACATTAAAATAAATCACAAACAATTTCCCTTTTCCATTAAAACCATATTAATTTTCCTATAAAGAACTATTATAATTTCAAAGAGAAAGGATGAAAGAATGTTTAATGAATTTTCATAAACATTTATCGTTCAAATTAGAAAATAAAATATCAATTTTAGAAAGAAGCCACACTTTTCAATGAAACAAGAACAATATTTATAAAACAAGTCTAATAGAATTTATCATAAAATATTATCCAACCAATCATTCATCACAATCATCCATAGTAAGAAACATAGTGCCAATAGTCATGGGGGAAACCATGGATCTTGGGAAAAATCCAAGACATAATAACACATGTTGACTCATCCTGGAAACCATGCCTCATCCTAGGACATCAAAGAACCCTAAAACACTCTTCCATGACCCATATGGTATAGACCAAGGGGGCTAATCCGATAGTAGTAAACTCAATATATCCTTGTTCTATGGGGCCTATATATTATGTAACCAGGCTAGTGTAGAAATAATTCAAATAAAATTTAATAAAAATGTAAAGTTATCCATGTTAAGAGTATAAAAAAGGGTGTGCCAACTTATGCCAATAGAGTATCCAATAACATACACATATAGAATAATTTACTGAATGTACATCACCTGATTCACCCCATTGATCAATCTATTTCCTTACACACATAGATCAAAATATAATCCACATCATGGATCTCTGATTTCCACACTAAGTAATGGTTCACGTGGATTCCATGGAAATAAAATTCCCACCAATTAATTATTAAACTAGGAAACATAATTTTTTTAATGAGAGTTTTCATGCTTATAATTATCACCATTTTGTGTAAATTTATAAATAGGCCTCAAGATATTTTTTCAAAAAAATTCAATTTTTATGGAACTACCAAAACTACCATTCCAAAAAAAAATTAATTTAAAAATTCACCATTTCTAAAAAATTTGAAAAAATATATTTAAATACTCACATCAAACATTCAAGACAAATCCATTTCCATCAAAATTATATATAGCCTAGTAACCACTACCACATGTGAAACCATTCTTAAAATCCAAATACACCATTCATTTAAATACAAAAACTACTATGAAATCCCATTTGAGAAACCCAATCATCGTTTAGCACATCATTAATATATTAAAAAATCCTATCCATTCTTCAAATATAAAAATGAACATGAAAACTTCTTAGATTTGGGAACCTCACATAGTTTACCAAATCATACACCAACAATGCACCTTTTACTGAACACACATGGGTACCTCCATGGGTTGGTCGCATAGTTTGGAAACAATGCGCCAATCAGGTCAAATGTTACTATACCGAGATAGAACCTCCAAGAAAACTTTAAGAATGGATTGAGTAACTGTGTATGGTCTTTTTCCCTCAACTAGAAGCTCCAAAAATATTTCACAATTTCTTAGAGCTTCCCACGTGTCTTTCCCAAATCATGCAAAAACTATTCACCATGAGAAACACACCCCAAAACCCATAATTTAAACCCATCACACCTAAAACTCGAGATCTAAACCCAAGGGTAAAAAATTAACCTGAACAAAGGTCCAGTATAAAAATATAATTCTGAAACTAGGAGGCTCAATTTCATAATACTTTTATACCTTGAAAATCCAACGTTATTGACCACCTCCCCCATAATTTTATTATAGAGTACCTGGGGGTGGTAATGATAGATCAATGTGTCATACACCTCCAACTACACTACCAACTCATCCACCACACTCTCTACCAAAAGGATCTCCCTAATGTTTTAGTTGTATCTATCTATATGGTCTATTGATTATCCCCCTATAAACCGTATGATGGGTAAGAAGATCCCATGTGATATGTCCCTTCCCATCATAGGAGTAACATCGCCTATCACTCGGCCAACTATAACCATATTATGATCACCAAACCATGTATATTCTATCATTAGAATACTTTAAAAAATTATTTATACACCATCATGCCTGATTCAATCATTTACTATTGGATTCCAAATTCTTAGCTCTTGGATTCCCCAAAAAAGCACCAACTTTCAGCATCTACAACATCAGGAAGCTCTATACCACTGAGGATTTCAAGAAAACCTTAACATAACAAGATATACCTTGAGATACCAATATATATTGTATATCATGGTGATGTACATAATCAATGGTTTGAGGTAAAAATTTATTATAACAAACTATTCCTATGGAGTACCATTAAGGAATAGTGAATGTTGTTGATTAGTTTGATACTAACATGATACCTTTCTGGGGATCTAGAAGAAACATGATAAATAATTCCAAAATAATCATTTGGTATAAATCCCCTATGATCATATTATTAAAATATAAACATGTTAAAGTCACTTAATGATGTTTATGGGTAACCAGAATCTACTCTCTCTGTACAACTTCAAGGGGAAGGCTCACCGATATAACACACATCGTATCGGGAGGGGTCCTAATGGGGTATAACAATCACACAATGTCATTTTTAATGTCCTCTAATGCCTAGGGGTATTTTTATCCCTGAAACCAAATAGGACTTTATCTTTCAAACTGATGATGTCTGCTCATCATTTCGGTTTGATGGAAATCTGTAGATAAATTCAATAAAGTATCAACCACTATCTAAATATGATATATGAAAACCCAATTCTGGATTCCCCTCCTATCTTATACACTGATCATTTATAATTTAGACTTATAGTTTTGTATGATTTTTTTCTTGCATATTAGGTTTTGATAGTGATTGTTTATTTTTTGAATTTATCTACAGATTTCAAAAAACCCCAAAGGGGATATTATTAGAAGAAAGGATTTTCAAACGAATAAAATTGTGCCCAGTTTCTTTTTTTTTCTGTCTATACTGGAATGATCCAAGAGTTTTCAATGCAGGTGATTTTACAATACAAGTGGACTACAAATTTGAAGGTTACATCTATTCTTAGTGTTTTACAATTTTTTAGGATCAAAATTTTAAGGAACAGAAAATTATCATGAAAGGATGTTTTCTAGGATTTACTCATCCAAAATATTGTAATGGTATGGGTTTCAAGAAGACTATGTTTTTTATAGGATTAGATTTCTGAAGATTTGAAGAATCGTGATTGGTTTGAGGGGTTTACATTAATCTTGTTGACTATAAGAAGTTGAGAATCATGAAAAGCATGAATGGTTTAAGGTCATCACTACAACTAAGATAAGCCTTTCAAATGAATTAATTTCTACTCGAGATTTATGAGTGAATGATATTTGCAGTCAAATATTTGAATGATCGTGAACATTCAGATATATGCATGGAATCATCATGAAATGTTGATCCCATCAATAAGTGGCTACCCACACTACATTACACATCAAATAAATTAAAAAAGGGAATAATTGATCATAATTAATAATGTCAAAGAGCTTCATGAATCAAGTATAAAAAGTGGTCATAATCGTTATGAAAATACTATCATAGTCTTATCCAATTATTAGGTATCTTGGATAAATATGTTTCGTGATAATGGGGTATTTTGTGACGACTCAGTGAGCATTGTGAATGTAGTAATATTTCTGAAGGATCTTTATGCACGGAAGTATTGAAAAAATGCTTTTTTCAAACAGTTCATTCAATTGTATAAATCAATAATATGATGTAAGAAGAGTCTAATGTTTGTTAGGGATAATGTCATAAATTACAATCTACTAAAGAGACCTTTATGTAGTTAAACGGAGTAAGGCTTATCCAAATAAAGTGAGATGGAGGGTACAATTGATGTGTTTTAAGGGAGGCAATGTGATATCCCTAATGTCATATAAATTCAATAATCCTAGTATAGAGTGACTATGTTTGAAATTTTTTATTCCACAAATAGTGATGATTAGTGGATTTAGGTATGAACGAAGTGATTTTAGCATATGATCCATGCACTATACCTTATTGGTGAACAAAGTAAAATTGATGTGTTGTCTCTCAGTATGAGAATGTTTTATTACTACAAGATTCCATAAAAAAGGATTAACTAGTTCCTACGAAATCTTACAAGTTACTATAGATTAATCTACCATATATTTTTACGTGGATAATTCAATAAATTTTAGGAGATTCCCCCTCATTGATTAAATAAAATCCCATACCAATAAGAACATACTGAGATATAATCTAATATACCATGGAATTGATGTTTATTTCACTAAATAGTGAGTTTATGTAACTGATGCAATATGGAAATATATGACTGAAACCGATATAAAAAGTCTTGATGTTGATGCAAATCATAAAATTACCTTACTATAGCTCTATTAAACAAAATCTATCTAAAGGTGATGAGTCTCACTTCAACCAAGTTTATTTGGGAAAATTTCGGAAATATATAGGAAGGAGATAAGTAAGTGTAGGACTCCAAACTCTATGTTTTTACAATATGTTTTATTATTTGAGGAGATTCTTGAGGAAAAGGAAGATAACTTTTTTAATTTAATTCATGAAGTTGTTAGAGGAATTTGAGGACATAGTGAATAAATTAAGGATATTTAAATCATGAGGAAAATAATAAGAATCCTCCCACTCTTTATAATCTAAATGTATCACCCATTGAAGAATGGTATCTATCTATCATTTCCCTTGATCATCTGCTAAGTAGTTTGGTGGCTTATGAAATGATATTCAAACATCTTGATTCAAATAATCAAGTAAGCAAGGAAATTGAATTCAAATCCACAAAAAACATGAGGTTTCTAATGATAGAGTGGTTAAGATAATAATGAAGATTAACTTCTTTCTCTTTTTTCCAAAACATTTGTGATTTGAAAAATAGATATATGACCAAAGTATTCCTCTAGCCTATATTAAATGTGGAGTAGTTGGAAACATTTCCTCTCAGTTCTCAAGGAAGTTGATTGATGATGAAAGCAAAGCTGGAAATCGGAAAAATCCTCATAAAAGGTATCATAAAAAGGGAGAATTCAAATCATTATATAAATTATAGATAAATAGTTTCATATATGAATAAATACAATTTGATAATGACTTATTTGAGGATGAAAAACCATATTTTGTATCTATAACCTTATCATCTAAGATGGATATAGTTGAAAAGTCATGACCTTAAAAATACAAAGATAAATATAATCTGTTTATTTGTGTTTTTCGTCCCATGTTGTGACTTAGGTATGCCATAGAGAAGCATGAAATTAAAAGGAACAGAAAAAAATATTCTTTTAAGAAAAGAATCAAATTATATTAATTAGGATGAAGTATAATTTAATCGACTAGAATGAGGATAAAAATAACTTTTAAAAACTCATGAATTTTGGAATATGTTTTGGAATTTAATCTCCACATTGTAGAGTTTGAGAATCTCATGAATGACCATGAATCTATACTAGATAATAGATCTAAGAAATTTGATGGTATTAAAGAAGAGTTTGTTACCCTAAAGAGTAAACTAGAAATTGAATCAAATTCAAGGGAATGAAATATGAAACTAGAGTTTGGAATATTATCTGATACATGGCTTTTAGATAGTTCTATGTGTGCTTATGAAGGAGTATAGAAGGATTTTAATGATAAAATATGCGCATTTATAAGAAATATTGGATTTTTTGGTGATGCTGAAACATCAAAGGATTGAGAAAAATGATCCAATGTAAATAGAAAAATAAATTTGGACATATCATAAATAAACATGATGTCCTATCAAAAAAGGATTCAAATAAAATTAAAAATAGATTTTTAAATTATACACAATTATATATAGATAATATCCATTCAAATACTTTTTCAAACAAAGGGGAAATGAGGAGTAATGGAAGTGAGATGACATTTCCTCTTCTGAAATTTCAATTCTATATTTATTTATGTCACACCATGTCATACTGAGATGAGTCAAAGATATATTTGAATGGTGAAGTGTTATAAAGTCAACAATAAATAATTAAAATATATCCTTCATCATACGGAAGAAAAAATTTCTATGGATATTTTTTTATTGTTATAACTATGTTTATGAAGTCATTCATTGCAGGTAGAGAAACTGTAGAAACAATAGTTATAGAACTCATAGACAAATCAATTCGTTCCAACCAAAAGGATATGATCTTAAAAATATATATTATTATATTGAAGAAAAATATGATTATTATGAACCAATTAATTGGAAACATATGCTATAAAGTTCAGCTTTATCTTCTACTCAATCAATTATCTCAAATATGGAAAAGAATAATATCATGAAATCCAACAGTGTAGAAATAGCTATCAAAGTTGAAAAGAATTTTAGCACCAGGTTTCGTGGATATTGTTTATCATACTATATGATGGGAAATTTATATTTATTGAATAATGTTAATAAAAGGGTTGATGGAATAGTATGGTTCGACAGTGGTAGTGCATTGATGATCAAAGGTTGTTTTAGTACAAAACTCAAAAATGTGAAGCTTAAAAAAATTATGTTCTCTATGTATAGGGTTTGAATCATAATCTAAATAGTGTAATACATGTATGTGACTCAATACTAAAAGTAAAATTTAATCAAAAATGGTTTACTACCATTTTTAAGACAAGTAATTATCTCATGAATGTATGAAAAAAGAATAATAATTTATACTAGATTTACTTTAAAGAGAATATTTTTTACTTAACAATTGAATAAGAAATCTACTTGTGCATCAGTGGTTGGGTCACATTAATAAAAAATACTTGTAAAATGATTATAATATAAGATATTCAATTATATGTCCATTTTAATGTTTAAATTGGAAAAATCATGTGATTTTTTCGTGTAAGGAAAGATTGTCTATAGTTCAAATTGACCAATGAATAAAAGGGCATCAAATATTCTTGACCTCATCCACATAGTTGTAAGTGGTCCAATAAATTTCATTATAATTTATGAATAGAAATAATTCATTATATTTAATTATAATTATTATAGAATTTGTTTTATTATGATTATAAATAGGAAAGGTTTGTACATGATTCCATGAATAGTTATCGTCGAATAACATAGAATATAGGCTATGGAATAAAATTTCTTTGATCTATCAATTTATTGAATACACATCCATTGAATTTGAAAATAACCTGTAAAAACATGGAATAATGTATGAGGTGTCTGCAAAGATAACCACACAGTAAAATAGAATTGTAGGAAATAAAAATAGATAGATGAATAATATGGCCAGAACAATGCTGATTGAGATTCATATCACACTTCATTAATAGAAAGACGTTGTTGAAGCAGTAGTGTACACGAAAAATTAAATATGGATTTAAATTTGAGAAACCAAGACACCATATGAGTAGCAGTATGGAAGGAATCCCTCTATGAATTAATTTTTACTTTTTGGTAGTAAATGTTTCATCCAAAAAAAGTATCCAATCAAGAAATTTATGGTGATTCTACAGATAAGGTAATATTCGATGGATATTAAATTATGAGTGAAACCTGTAAATTTTTTATTAATGTTTTTTTAATAATTATGGAATGTAGTGATTTTAGGATCATTTGAGATAAAACCATAGATACCTAATGGGGCTCATATGATTATATGATTGAAATTTAAGAAAAAAGTTGATACGGAACGAATGATAATATAGAATTAGTGTAAGGAATGAAAATAATTTTGGGGTTACAAGTCGATGATATCTTAGAAGAAGATTCATAAGAGGAAACCGTGGATGAATAAAATTCATTTAAACCTCACTGCAGAAATAGAAGAGAATGAATCGATCAATCCAACATAATTTTGGATTATACCACAACAACACAGAAAAGAAGAATGGGGAATGGTGTACATTATACCTCCATATCTATTTTAGAACCAACATTGTCTAAAGAAATAGAAAAGGATGAATCATGGGTTAAATATAGAATTGATGAACTAGATTAGACTAATAAGAACTGATCATGAGATCTTAGTATGATACCTAAAAATCATAATGTGATTGATAAAAAGTTTATCTTTAAAAAATCAAGGAGAATGGAAACGTGATTAGGAATAAGGCTCGGTTAGTGTGTAAAGGTTCTGAATAGATTAAAAGAATTTAGTATTAATAAATGTTTTCTCTTGTTGAAATATTGGATTCAATCAAGCTTTTAATTGAAATGAAATTCAGAGAGACTAAATGTTTATGTGATGGTTGTAAAAATTTCATTCTAGAATTGAGTTGTTGAAGAATAATCTACATTAAACTACTAGTGTAATTTATAGTTATAAATGATGAGACTTGGGATTAATAATTAAATATTGATCTCTATGACCTAAATTAGGCACCACAGGCATGGTATTATCAATATGGACCTTATCTAAACAATTTAAAATTTAAATGATGTGGTTTCTAACATAATACCTATGTGATAAATTATCAAAAAGATCAGTTAGTTGTTCTTTTGTATATGGACGATATTAATTTTTGTGGAAGAAGTTAGGGATTAGTGGAATAATTTCCCAATCACATGAAATTGAATTTTAAAATTTCCATGATTGGTGAACTCACATACTTCTTTAGGATATATTTTATTCAGAATAAGGATTACACATTCATTCTCATGAAGAATTATTATGAGGTCTATGGAAGAAATTCAATATTAATTACTCATAAACGATGTCTACTCCATTTTCAATTGTTAGAAAACATGGAAATAATGATGACGAGACATATTTAGATCCAACACTATGTATATGAATCATTGAATGCTTATTATACTTGACTGTGACACTATTAGATATCATCTTGGCAACATGCTCAGTATCCCGCGATTAAAGTAATCCAAAGGAAGAGAATTTCACACCATCTAAAAAAATAAATATATATATTAAATGTAATATCAATTTTTTATATATTATTGTTGTAATATAAAATGAATTATCACAATATTTTGATTTTGACTCGGTGAGGGACATGGTGGATAGAAATTCCACTAGTAGTGGTGATTTTTTCATCTGAAATATATGTATTGGATGTTTGAGCTTGAAACAAGAATGTACTTATCTTACTACAGATGATGTATGTTATATCTATGTTAAAAGTCATTCAATAGACTAATGAAGATGAAGAAACAACTCACTAATATTGGAAATGATGTGAAACAACCAATGGTGATTCAATTTTAGAATTCACATAAAAAACATATTGAGACCAAATATCACTTTGTCAAAGAAAATATTGAATAATGTGTGATTTCAATGGAGAATGTTAAAAATGAGGACCATGTGTCTGACATTCTGACTATGTCACTAGCATCTCATGTGTTTTCGAGACATCTACTGAAACTCATTGTTCGACCACCACCCAGTGTATGAGGAGTTTACGACTGTACCCATATCACTATTCTTGTAAAAAAAATTAACATGTTTGTGGAGGTGATGAAGGTTAATGGGGAAAATATGGTCTAGGGGGAGTCCTTGTTTAGCTATAATAGTACAAATATATGATTCTATAAACCCCTTAACAGCCTGAGTGAAGAGGGGTGAATCAAAGTGTCAACTTTTTTCTTTTAATGTGATGGTCCTTAACCCCATGTTAGTAGAAACTAAGTAAACATATCTAATATAATTGTTCATTAATCCAAAATTCAAATATATATATAGATATAAAATAAATTTTACTTGTTTCTTCACTAAGGTATAGTCTATAGAGATTATGCTGAAAGTGTATAGGTCATACAATAATCCATTAATCATCAATAGTTATTGAATACATATGTTATGTAATAGTCATTGTGTGTGAGGAACACTAAATTGATAAGATTTTAGAGAAAACACACATCCACTCTTAGATAAATTCTATCGACTCACCCTATATCACAACATTGGGTGAATTCTAACTTAGTTTAGTGAAATGAAGGTAGATTCAAAAGATTGGAATTTATGTATTTTTCTGTAACATACATGAGACTCTCCTTACACTACAATCTTATGTTGATGCAATTGAAGTCACTATTAACTTAATCCAATTATTCAATAATTTCATTCATGATGTTCCTTTGTGAAGATCAAAACATTCAAAAATATCAACGGTTCATCATGGAATACCCCTTCATCATTAATATCCTTTCTCCTAGATACCTAAACATTGGTCAACAATAAAAATATCATTTCATAATGATTAATCTCACTTGGAATACTTGACTCATGAATCTCTTGTGATTTTTGAATTAATAAAAATTCATCATTTTCTCCAATTCTATCCATGTACAGTGAAAGGGGTGTATCCTCCTATTAATAGAGATAGTCTTTTGCGATGATCCCACACCTCTATTAGATTTTTTGTGATCCTCCAATTTCATGAATGTGGACCTTTATCACTCACTAAGCTCTAGTGAAAATTTACTCACTCACAAAGATTGTTGTACTCATGGATATGACCATTAAACCTTTACATATTTCATTAGTAATTGTTTCTATTAGTCATTCATATTACTGTCAACTCATCTCACTATTCACGAGGCTCCATATCTCAATGAATCTCAACCTTTGTGAAACCCAGTCTTTGAAAAACCCATTTTTTACCATAATTATAAAGATTAAATCATTTAAAACATCGATTCCAAATATTTTCCACTTCCTCTTGATTTTGAGCCCAAAAAATTATCAAAAACTATCAAATGAAGCCACCTCAGACAATGTGGTTAGGTTATACTATAAGATCACTTTATTTTCAAACTCCCTGATCATCCTAGTATGTATTGACAAAAAACACAAACTAGACACCATTTAAAGCTATGAAAACCTTTATTTATCACACTCTAATTCCTTGGGTTCAGTCTCACCCTGAAACATAATATAGCTTTATCTATTAAACTCAAGATGTGAACACATCCATCAGACATCGCCTTTTGGTATTTGTAGACAAACCTACAACTTAATGTGTGGTGTTAAGATCTTTAATGAACCCAAATGTACCACCTCTTATATAAGCCCCTTGTTTGATTCTTCGACACCATTTGGATAATCCTCATGATGCTACTATAGAATCCTAACTAGTAAGTGTCAGGGTGGAACCCTATAGATGTCAAGAAATACCATAATTAATGAAAAATCCTTGGGAATATAACTAAATCATAATATGTAAACCATGATATTTTACTATATCATGCATGTATCGATGTTCCCCATGAAACCGTGACCTACATCTACTGAGTAAAAAATAATTTAATTAAATTATTGGTCATGTAGACGTTTCCCACCAAATAATCGCACGGTTTTTTTCCTAAGATAAAAAAATTAATACAATTTAATATGGGTTCCTTAGTTCACAAAAATACCTCTTACCTTGATAGTATCCCAACTCTATTACTTATAAAAAAATGAGCTAATATGACTCTATTATATCCGTAACCACTAGGGAATACATGTTTGGAGGAATATTGATCATGAATACCCAACAGTACTTTTAATAGAATAGGGAATGGAAAAAACCCATCTAGAAATAACATAGACATAGAAGGCCATATCTTATCGTACATGTATACATGAACACACCTCCAGACAATAATATAATGAAAAACAAAAATATATTGATGATACCAAGAAGTATGAATATAGTTAAACCCCAAAATGTGGTATGACACATGTATGTGAATGAAAAAGTGCTTAATACATTCCCTAAAAAACAATAAAATTGTCTAACCAACTTTTTTAGAGGGGAATGTTTTCAAAATGAAACACATAGATCCAATTATGGTCAGTATATAAAAATTATGATCCACCTACTCCTAGTGCCCTATAACTCTATCTAAATGAATTTAATCTATATAAGACATGAAATATGTAGGAAGATCCCCTGTAGGGGTGAGTATAAACATAACCAGCATGAAAATCCAAAATCATTAAATGTAAATAATCAATGAGTGAATCCTCTCATTATAACTGTTAACATTAACCTGGATATACTCAAGAAAGACACCAAGTCTAAAATTACGTTCACAACTATTTTTCAAGATTATAATTCTTCTCGAGGATTTAAAGGCAATGATTCTACAAGAGAACAAATGACTCAATTCATTCTAGAACTGATGGAACTCATCTAGGAGGTCATTCCCCTGACACCTCTCTGTGAATATATACACTCTAGAACTCAAAATATATTGAAACATAAATAAGGGTTCACACCTAGGGCCTATGGTGGATACAAAACCCTACATGGTGTAATCTAATAGGATAGGGATCACATGCCCTGAAAGTGGGTGATGGGATCTTCGTATTACCCTAAGAGGGAATGATATTGGATGACACACCAGGCCACATAAAGGGATACCTAAATCTATACACTAATAAACCATAGATTATATCACTCATCCTATTATCAATATAGGATAACTCATTATACCATCATAAATATGGACCAAGGAAACAAAACATATAGATATTAATCCAGACTGAGTGAATAGGGGATTCATATAATACAGGGAGGAGTACGTGATGTTTATAAAATACATATGTTGTTTGTATTATCTAGCCCAGATATGCTCAAGTCTATACCCATGTTCGTATCCTCTGGTAAGTTCATATGTACTCTAGTCATTCCCATGAAAACTGATTGTACCCATGTATACGGGCCATGTCTAGGAACACTGGCCTTGTTCAGGTATGTTGGTCATGTCTACACAAATGTTCTCTAGTTTTACACATGTCTGGGTTCCGCTAGGGTACATGTTGGGTTGCCAATGAAGGTCCGCATTTTGTGTGATTGATACTCTACAAATAGACACTATATTTCATAGAAATTGGTCCACATGGAATCTTTACATAAAAAATGGACTCCATTTATATCATCTTCTCGCAAAAAAAATCAGGCTAGTTAATGAATACACGCTTCAACAACTTTTAATTCCACTGAATATTACACTCATATATCATGAGTATGACGTTGACCTCACCTGATCCATAATTAGAGGCTAGTTTCTAGACCTCCATATGTTATGAATTTAGTTCATATCACACTGTATCACTGAATCACTAACCCATGAAGGAAAAATCAATGGATCCAAACCCCCAACCATTAATTTCCATCACCTCACCTCGAACATGCTTTGTATTTATAACCCAAACTCAAGGAAATTATCTATTGTGTCAGTGATTGATTTTACAATTATCAATTTTTGAGTATTTTCAATGAAATATTCAATTATAAAACTGACTATGAATGCTCTAAGAATGAGAAGAAAAAATCATGAAACCCAGTAGTTGGAAAACATATGTCAAGTATTATTCTGGGTTTCCTCAATTTGTTGATAAAGAAATCATTGAATGGTTTTGAATCCACAAGGATAATAAAAAATCATCACTTCTATAAATCTTTTAAAATAGACAAAAAAATTAAAACATAAATTGATGACATAATTTTTTAAATATTTTAAATATTGTTTGATTGGTGATATTAAAAATGTGTTTTAATAAAGATAAATAAAACATAAACCCCACGATTATATAAATATATAATGATGAATTATACTACATCATTGTTTTTGATTATATTCAATAAATATTTTCTATTAAATTTAATCCTAGGAAACTAATGATAGACCCACAATCTCAATATCATTAATCTATTCTCTTCTCCACATATCAAACTAATCGCTATAAATATGGTTCTAACAAAATGTTTCTCCAAAATATGGCCTAAATAGAATGGTATTAGGCCATAGACAATAATAACCAATTAATTAATTAATTTATTCACTTTAACAATTTTCCACCAAGTATTTTTCATTAGAAAACAAAAACTACATAAGTGGAATATTTCATATATAGTGTAAAAACCAACTTAAAATAATTAAAAAAAAAGTCTGTGTTTTTTTGTCAAAAGCACCACTCTAGTGATATTCCATCGTTTCATAAATATAATGTGCATGTGATATTAAATATTTTATACATTAATATATCATATCCAAGTCTCTTTACGACCTAGTATAAAATTAATGAATTAATTTTTTCAAAAAAAATATCTCAATGTTTTAAAAGGAAAAATATATTCATTTCTGCTGCAATTTTTAGTTAAAATAAAAAGTTATTTAAAAATACTTTTTCCAATGTCATTTCATTGATCGAGTTTCAAAATAAATAAAAAAACATAATTTGTTCATCAATAGAATCAAAATAAATGATAATTAAAAAAATTAAAAATCGATCATAAGATAACTTATCTAATGGACATTTCATATTAATATTTGATACATAAAATTCAAACTATTATTATATATATTAAGTTATCTTGTAATTTTCTTACTAATCCTAAAATAAATTTCTCAATAATTATGATGAACATTATATAAATAATATTTTCCTATAAATAATTAATACATAAGCACACATTATTTGATATAATATTTATCTATATATAACATATAAATTAATATGTAACTTCACTCATGTATTTTTTCATTTCATTATAAATTAGCCATTGTAACATTTTTGTTAGTTTATTAAACCTAAATACATAAAATCCATCCAAATGTTTCAAAATGAAAATTTTAATTAACCGAGTAATATCTAACTGGAGTGTCCAAATAGGTGTATAGTTAGGATTTTTCTCATGCAAAAGATTTCGGTTGATTTGATACAAAATAAAACCTTTTATTGGTTATTACACCTAACTACTTATGCACTAGATCCAACATCCACTAGTAGTATCCAATAGGGAATATATTTTTAGGATAACAACACAATATCTACTTTATAAAACATTACTATGTCATCAAATACTTAAAGTTATTACAAGGGTTTTCTCTAATGATATCCACTAGTTATATATAAAATATAAAATATAATGTATAACTAACTTTAAGGTAAATTTATACCTTTTAAATTACGATCAAACTTAATCCATAAATCCATAATGTCCTTTATAACTCTTAATTTATATTTAACCAAAAATATGAAATCCTATAAGGTTTTATAAACCTTCTTTGACACCAACTAAGGTTACTAAGGAACAAAATCTAAGATCCAATGCTAAAATAATTATAATTTAAAGACTATATTTGAAAAAAAAATCATTAATTTAAGTACCATTAAAACATAACATTGTATTAAAATTCCATGATCCTTTTTGGTGTAGAGTTTTAGAGAGTTAGAAAAATGTTTAATATAGTGAAACCCATGTTCCTTGTATTATATAATTTTTTTACAAAATATAATAAATTAATAAATATATAAAAATCAATCAACATTTCCTAATAATTGAAAACACAATATACTCTTCTAGGAACAACGTATGCATTACATTTCGTCAAGACCTATGGAAATAAAATGATATGAAAGGGGTGACCTGAGATCCTTAATAATTGTAAACATAATAGATTATAATAAAAGATAATATGATATAATAATATTATCATTTGGTTATAAATAATATAAATAATGGAGTATGCTTGAAATATGGAGATACTTAAGGAGGTTATTGAAATTTCGGAGGAAAGTCTTCAAGATGGTTGGAACAAGGAACTGTTTGTTATGTTATAAGGGATATAGAATTTTTTGGATGAAAACTCTTTATGGTTGAATGTTTTGCAGGAAAATATTGTGATCCATGTTGATCACGGTGGGATATCTGAATATGGAATATTTTATTTCTTTCATAAATAAAAAATATGCAACAAAATAAATTAATCCTGAATAGTGGTGGGTCTTATACAGTGGATGTGAATGTGTCTGGGAAAATGGAACATTATTATTTTGAAAATATGTTGGTAGTAAAAATTAATTGTGATGAAGATAATAGAAGATATGTATCAGAGGAAGATTAATTCATGAATTTTATCCCAACCATGATGTAGTAATGTGATAATTATATTCATATGACTATTACTAAAAATGATAAAATTAAAGAGGCATTGTTTTGGTTGAATCACAAAAGTGTGCCTAGTTCTAAGGCCTTCCTATGAGCTTTCTTCATGGTGTCTTGTGATATTATTAGAACCTCTATAGTGGAAGAAAAAAGGGGTTATTTAGAGGTGGAGATATTCCTAGAGTGGTGTGTTCTTCCAAGGTGATCCCAACACCAAAGGTTAATAGACCCATATCCTTGGATCAGTTCAGACCAATTCGTATGTGCAAATTCGCATACAAAGTTATTTATAATATCATTAATATAAGGATGATCCTGTACTGGAAATTTACCCTTTACCAACGGTTCAGAACTATTGGTAAAAGCAGGGAAACCATTGGTATATTATATTCCAATGGCCTCCCAAACCATGGCCATGTAAGTTGTGGGTGTAAGATTGTACTAACAGTTCTGTGTAAACTATTGGTATATGTGTTAAAGTAAGAGATATACCAACGGTTTCACAAACCATTGGTATGTGTTACCTTTATACAAATTGTTTTGAACTGTTGGTATATAGTGTACAATATAAAATGAAAGGATATACCGATTATTTTGAAATCCATTGGTAGAAGTTTATACCAATGGTTATAACAAAATCAATGGTATAATATACATCAAAAGGCTATAACAACGGTTTTGAAAATCATTGGTATACATATGCTGCACCTCTACAGCAACAGTAGTCAGTAGCCACCTTCAACCTGCAACTCTCCATGACCTGCAAGAATAGATAAAGATAGAATCCAAAAGGCAACATGGGATGTTTAAAATTTATCCCGAATTCAGAAATTTTAAAATTTTAAAATTCATTCCTCGCTCATACCACAACCCAAGGGAAAAATCCAGAATCCAATACATCCAAAATATAAAACATCCCTAATTTAAATGAAATGACACCCATAACACCAATAAAAAATTAAAATCCAATACATCCAGAATCTAATACACATAGCAGTATTCAAAATTTATAATTCATTACCAAAATAGCTAGAATCCTATACATCCATAATTAAGATATTTAGAATTCAATGGAAATAACACCCATAATAGTATTCAAAATTTAGAATTCAATCATCAATCAAACCACAATGCCAATACACACATGAGAGAAAGCCTACATGTTAGAGGAAGAACATGGGATGTTTACACATAGTCATGGGTTGACTATCATAAAACCGACAGAAAAACATCGGTAGATTGGATAAGGATCATGATAACCATAAGATATACAATGGTAGTGGTCATTTTCTTAAACCTAGGATGATTTATAGTATGCACATTGGATGTTTATATTCCACTAATGACTATGTATCCATGTATAAATGGTTCATGATGTGTTAGTGGGAAACATTATCCAATCTCGACACATGAGATGGGTTACCATAATATCCTACATGTTATTCATATACTTTTCAATTGGAATAAGGGGGTATGTGGATAATTGTAATTTGGTCTTATCGGTGTGATGTGAGATGAATCCCCATTTTTGGTTATGGTTATGAATATTCAATTTTGTCTTTAGTATTGGGTTCCCAAAGGGACTTTGGTTTGGTCCTAGAACCCACTATTATAGGATGGGATTGGCGTATTAAAGGTCATGTGTTTTAGAATAGGGGTACGAGTTCCTCACATGAGAATTGGATTGTTTGAGGCTAGACCATGGATCCTTTTTATAAAGTATCAACACAATCCGAATACGTTCGGTCGTTTTTCCGTATGGAAGTTGTTTTCTCTTAAAATCATGTCCATTTCAAATAAAAATGAGACAGTTTTAGTGGTAATGGCCACATTGTTCCTTATATTGAGGTGAATTTGAATCGTACAAGTCATAAATGAGCTATGGATCGTTGTCATAAATTATCAATAGAATCTGAATGCATTTGGTCTATTTTTTGTATGCCAGTTGCTGTTTTCACTTAAAATGTTGTACATTTAAAATAAATGAGAGACACATTGAGTGATACCGGCCACATTGTTCCTTCGATTGAGATGGGCTTGAATCTTACATGTCAAAAATGACCCATGAATCCTTTTCTTAATGTATCAACACAATCAGAATACGTTTTGTTGGTTTTCTGAAGGTCTATTGTTTTTACTTAAAACAGTGTCCATTTTAAACAAAAGAGAGACACTTTGAGAGATATCGGCCACATTGTCCCTCGTATTGATGTAGGGTTGACTCGTACAAGTTAAAAATGACTCATGTATAATTTTCCTAGAGTATAAATACAATCAGAACATATTTGGTCGGTTTTCCGTATGCATGTTTTTGTTTTCACTTAAAATCATGTCCATTTCAAATAAAAGTGAAACAATTTGAGTGGTATCGGCCACAACATGCCTCATATTGAGGTGAAGATGACTCGTACATGTCATTAATGACCCATGGATCTTTCTTCTAATGTATAAATAGATTATGAATGCATTTGGTCAGTTCTCCGTATGCAAGTTGTTGTTTTCACTTAAAATAATGTCTATTTCAAATAAATGTGAGACAGTTTGAGTGGTACCGCCCCCACCATGCCACAATTTGAGATGGGTTGAATCGTACACATCACAAAGGACCCATGGATTGTTTTCTTAAAGTAACAATACAATTAAAAAGCATTTGGTCAGTCCTCTGTTTGCATGTTGTTGCTTTCACTTAAAATCCTGTCCATTTCAAATAAAAGTGAAATAGTTTGAGTGGTACCGGACACACTGTGCCTCGTATTGAGCCAGAGTTTATTTTTACACATTAAAAATGACCCATGGATCTTTTTAATAAACTATCAATAGAATATGAATGTTTTTGGTTGGGTTTCCGTATGCTAGTTGTTGTTTCACATAAAATGTTGTCCAATTAAAATCAATGTGAGGCACTTTTAGTGGTACCGTCCACACCATGCCTCGGAATGAGGTGGGGTTGACTCTCACATATCAAAAACCAACCATGGATCCTTGTTCTATAATGTCAACACAATCCGAATATAATTGGTCATTTTTCCATATGCATGTTTTTTTTACTTAAAACATTCTCAATTTAAAAAAAAAAGAACGACACTTCGAGAGATACTGGTCACACCATGCCTCGGATTAAGGCAGGGTTGACTGGTAAACATAACATATGACCAATGGATCATCTTCCTAATGTATCAACACAATATGAATACATTGGTTGGTTTTTCATATGCCAGTTGTTGTTTTAACTTCAAATGTTGTTCATTTCAAATAAAAGAAAGAATCTTTGACTGGTACTGGCCACACCGTGCCTCAAATTGAGTCGGGGTTGACTCGTACATGTCAAAAATGACCCATGGATCATTGTTCTAAAGTATCATCACAATCAGAATATGTTTGGTAAGTTTTCCATATGTCTGTTGTCTTTACATAAAAAGGTGTCCATTTTAAAAAAAAATACAGACACTTTTAGTGATACTGGCTACACCGTGCCTCAGATTGAGGCGGGGTTGACTCGTACACATCACAAATGACCCATGTATCATTTTCCTGAAGTATCAATACAATCAGAAAGCATTTGGTTGATTTTCTGTATCAAAGTTATTGTTTTCACTTAAAATCATGTCTATTTCAAATAAAAGTGAGACATTTTGAGTGGAACTGGCCACACCGTGCCTTGGATTGAAACTAGGTTGACTCTTACACATCAAAAATGACACATGGATTGTTGTCCTAAAGTATACACAAAATCCAAATGTTTTTGGCCAGTTTTGTCTTATGCAAGTTGTTGTTTTCAATTAAAATCATGTTCAATTTAAATAGAAGTGATACAGTTTGAGTGGTATCTGCAACGTTTTGCCTCGTTTTGAGGTGGAGTTGACTCGTAAATGTCACAAATGACCCATGGATCATTTTCCAATAGTATCAATAGAATCATAAAGCTTTTGGTTTGTTCTCCTTATGCAAGTTGTTGTTTACACTTAAAATCCAGTTAATTTCAAATAAAAGTGAGATAATTTGAGTGGTACTAGCCAAACTGTGCCTCAGATTGAGTTGGGGTTGACTCGTAAACATCATAATTGACCCATGAATCATTATCATAAAGTATCAATATAAAAAAAATAGTTTGGTCAGTTTTTTGTATGCCATTTTTTGTTTTCACTTAAAATGTTGTCCAATTAAAATAAAAGTGAGGCACTTTGAGAGGTACTGACCAAACTGTGCCTCTGATTGAGGATGGGTTGACTCATACATGTCAAAAATGACCCATGAATCCTTTTTCTAACGTATCAACACAATCCAATTTCATTTGGTTTATTTTCTGTATGCCATTTGTTTTTACTTAAAAGGGTGTCCATTTTAAAGAGAGCATATATTGGGATCAAAGATGTCGAATAAAGAGTGTTATTGTCTCCAGAGTCAATGTAGGCGGTCCTTAACCTTTCACAAATTTCCATGATGTTTTATATATTACGGATCTTCACTCTGCCAATGTTTGGATGTCAGGTCGGTGGGTTGTCCAGGGACTAGGGAGGAGGGTGGGAGGCTGTCTGGGGGGCTTTCTGGGGTCCTGGGAGTAGGGGGCAATCAGGGAGGCTGTCCAGGGTGCTGTCCCAGGGACTGTCTGGGGGGATGTTAGGGGGATGTCCAGGATCCAGGGAGAGGGGTGGAGGGTTGTCCCGGGTCTAGGGAGGAGGGGGGATATTTGGGGTCTTGGAAGGAGGGTTGGGGAATGTCTGGGGTCTAAAAAGGAGGGTGGAAGATATCCTCGGTCTAGGGAGGAGGGGGTTGTCCGGGGTCCTGAGAGGAGGGTGGGGGATATCCGGTGGTTGTCCAGGGGGCTGTCTGGGGGGCTGTCTGGGGCTGTCCGGGGGCTGTCCATGGTCTAGGGAGGAGGGTGGGGGCTGTCTAGGGTCCAGGGAAGAAGGGGGTTGTCTGAAGTCTAGGGGGAGGGTGGGAGGCTATCTGGGGGCTGTCTGGGGGTCTTCTGGTGTCCAGGGAGGAGGGTGGGGGGATTTTTGGGGTCTATATAGGAGGGGGGCTGTCCGGGGTCCAAGGAAGAGGGTGGGGGTTGTATGAGGGGTTTTCCTGGGTCTAAGGAGGAGTGTAGAGCCTGTCTCGGATCCAGGGAAGGGGTGGGGGCTGTTCAAGGTATTGGGATGAGGATGGGGGATATCTAGGTTCCAGGGAGGAGGGTGGGGGGCTGTCCACGGGGGTGGCGGGGCTATCCAGGGGGTCAGGGGTCCAGGGGGTGGGGGTTTTCTAGGGGTGGGGCTGTCTAGGGGGTAGGAGGTGTCCAGGACATCCCACACCCACCCCCATTGGACAACCCACCAACACATGACAGCTCACACCCCCCTTGACAGCCCATAACCCCACTCCCACCTCCCTAGATAACCAACACCCCCTCCACTACTTGGAAAACCCACTCGCACCCCCCTTGGATAGCCCACCCCCAACCCCCTTGACAGCCCACACCCCTCCCCCACCTAGATAGCCCTCCCACCTCCACCCCTGGACAACCCACCCCCTCCCTAGACAGCCCACACCCCTCCTCCCCTACATCCCCCCCCCCCCACAACTGAACAACCCCCCCTCCTTGGACAGCCCATACCCCATACACCACGTAGATAACCACCCTAGGATAGCCCACCCCTCCATGGATAGCCCAAACCCCCTTCCATGCACCCCCCCACCTGGACAGCCCCCCACCCCCACCTGGACACCCCCCCTGCCCAGGACACCCCACACCCCCTCCCCCACATGGACACCCCACCCTGACCCTCCCATGACATCCCACACCCCGCATTGGGGCAGCCCATACCCCCCTCCCCCACACCCCTCTACCCCCTAACCCCTAAAGACCCTACCCCCATGGACAACCCACCCCCCACCGGGACAGCCCCCACACCTAGATAGCCCTCTACCCCTCCGGCACCCCCCCTTAGATTATTTTTATTTAAAATCATTTTATGCCTTAAAAAAGCCAAACTATCATGCATTATCCATTCCACTAAACAATAAACATAAAGCCCCACTAAACATAATACATAAAACACCACTAAACAAAAAACATAAAACTAACTTAAAACTAACATAAAACAAACCCTTTAACACCCTAAACAAAAAACATAAAACAAACCCTTTACCCCATGCACTAAAAAACCCCAAAAAAATTCCTTTTATGATCTATGATGTGTAGAATATGAAAACATAAAAAACAAAGGGTTTGGTACTCCAGCAACAATAACACTAATTTAGAAGAAATCAAAACATCAAACAATAAATATCAAGAGTAATAGCACTAAAACTAAGGTAACACTTACTAATTTGAATTGTGGAAATAAAAATTTGTTTGATTGAAGAAGGATACTCAGCTAAAAGGTGTTTCTTTGCTAAGAATACATCGAGAAGCGGTCTTTATTAGGTGTGCAATCAGACTGACTAAGAGATGGGGTGCTGGGTATTCGGGGGAAAACATTCTCAAATGTTTTTAAAACCAATTGGAAAATATTCTCTTTACTAATGGTTTATCAAAAACGTTGGTATACCATAGAGAAAATATTTTTTTCCAAAGGGTTTTAGAAAACTGTTGGGAAATCATTCTTCTTTTAAACTATAGTAATGGTTTCCCCAAACCACTGTTATAGTACCATTGGGAAAACACTATGTTCCAGTAGTGATCCTAGTTATTCCTTGAAATATTTTGGATGAACAACATGGATTCGTGAAGATAAGATCTATCCCGGGAGCTATTTGGCATAGTATGTGAAATGGTTCCATACCTGAAAAAAAGTTTCTTCGATCCAATTTCATGATAATGGTTAATATGATAAAGACCTATGACAACCTAGAACAGATCATTATCATCAAGGTTATGAAAAAATTTGGTTTTAATGGGCGGTTTTGGGACTTCGGCTTTAGATTATGTACATTCACATGGCTCACATTCAACCTTATAGGAAATGGTTTCGGATTTTTTAAAATTGTTAAAGGGGATAGGAAAGGTAATCCCTTGTACCCAAATCTTTTCATCATAGCATAAGAGTCATTCTCTATAATTTTAATTGATAACTAGAAAAAGGATGAATAATGACATTTATAACAATATCTATTGATGGTTTGGTGTCCCACTTAATTTTTATTGATGATATTATTCTATTTTTAAATGGTAGATAATGATAAATTAGAGGACTCATGAAAACCATGTCCACTAATGGGAATCTGAATGGGAAGAGGGTTAATCATAGGAAGAGCAGCGTCTTCATTTACAACAAATATTCTAGAAACTAAACCATTTAAATCTAAAGCTATCTTGATATCTGAAAGAGGAAACATCCCATGAACTACCTAGGAGTTGCAATTTGTAATGGTAGAATATAAAATTCATACTCCAATCGTATTATCAGAATGATTGAAAGGAGAATTATTAACAGGAAAAATAACTTATTATCATTTAGTGGATGAGTACATTGATCAATAGTGTTATTATGTCAATACCAATGCATGTGTTATCTACGGTCAAGCCACCTAATTGAACAAATCAATAATGGAGATAATTTTCTATAATTTCATGTAAAATGAAATTAAGTGTGTTCGATGTCATGGGTATCATTGTAACACCTAGATAAACCAATCAACGAAGGAGGTATTTTCCTGCACAACATCTCTAAAATAATGCAAGCTTTTCAAGAAAAAATGGTGTGGAATATTATTGAAGGGATGTATTTATAAGAATGGTTCATGAAGAGACATTACATATCTTATTGGAATGAATTTTTATTGAGAAATGGTAGAACAACTAAGTTGTATTGTTGCATGATGTCTCACATGGAAGAGTTGAAGGATAAAACCTAGAGGATAGTGGAATGTGGGGACCTAATTTCGCCAGATTTTATCCAAGCTATCTTAGACCATGACCATTTGACTATTTATGACAAATTTTTCTTAGTTAAATAGGGAACTAGATGCATTTTTGTTGCATTAGAAACTTGGTGCATCAATGTTTAGAATTTTAGAAAGATGGTGCATACTAGCATCTAATCGGACGCTTGGGCTTATACACTATAGTGAAAATAGATCCAATGTAAGAGGAATTTTCTTGTTTGGAGTATGTGATACTCAGCGCTTCCCACAGATAAGAATATCTTTAGGAAATGGGTTTCTCTGGCTTCCATATGTCTATCTTTCTCTTACCCTAAATAAAAAACCATTAAGAATATTTTAATTATTGGAAAATTTCATGAGAGGCTCTGGAACACCATGAGGTCAGGTCAAGGAATACCAGAACATGAGGAATCCATGTAGTACTTATTTGAGGCTTGGATTCAGAGGGGAAAACACATTCAGTTGAGTCTAAATCTTGGGTGGTGGTGCTTTTAATGAATTGATGGTCCCATAGGGGGGAATGGAACAAAGAAAGACACTATATCCCCAAATCGTTCACATATTTTTTAGGTCATAAAAAAGCTACTTATGAAAAAATTGGAACAATCATCAAAGGTGACCTCTCTCCATCTATTTGTAGGGTTTTTCTTCCTATATCGGGTATGAAAATGGATAATCACGGTGCAAGGACAATGACCTAGGTCAAGTGGAAGCCTCAGAGAATGGGCCTAAAAATAAACATGGAATCTTTGTGAAATTGGGGTGTGATGAAAGATGTGGTTTAGTTTGGTACATTAAAAGTTCAGTTCTACTTAGATGTAGTTCTTTCTATGGAAAAGAGAGTTTGATCTATGTGTAAGAAAGAGCTCTTATTTTTAGACTATTACTTTGTCGTCTCTATATATTCAAAATTGATGAAGTGATGTCTCACTCTGCGGTTCTGGAGGAGTTTATTCAAAGGAAGTGTAGTCTTCCATGGGAGATGGTTAATTTCATCAGGATTTACAAGATTCTTCTTAGTCAGGGCACTAATGATGTTCATACATGGAGTGATGGAAACTTTTGGCTTACGCTGTAGAGACCCAAAGCCTGACGTACATGGACATTACATTACTTTTGCGGAATACTTAGTACATAACAAAAACACACACACAAGGATCGTAATAGTTTAGTGTCTTTGGAAACGTGGAACGTAATCTTCTAATCGTGGTGAAAGATCTTCAATATCTCCCATAAAGATCTTCCCCCTTTTTTTTACCTATAACCTTTATTTATATCCTGGGGAAAAGAAAACATAAAAGGGTGAGCTCAAATGCTCAGTAAGGGTAAACAAAAGAAAAATCAATCACATCATATTCATAAGAACATAACTTTTCGAAATCTTAACCTACAAAAGAGAGCATAATATCATAACATGGGATAAATAATAGTAGTGAAATGAAATCGCATTAAGCATAACATAAAACATGAAACTTTTTGGCATACATACATAATCATAGAGAATCATTTCTTGTTAGTCAAGACTCATTGCCAAGACTGTCTTAGTGGACAAAGTCCCTTTCTGAATCGAGTAACCCTCGTTTCAGTCCTGTTTCACTGAACCGGTATAACCTACCATTTCAGCCATGTCTATCTCATGAGATATAAAATCTTTACCCAATGCATTGGAGTGATATATAGGTCCCACCCATCTTATAATGAATCCTTTCTTATGTGTGCCACATAATCATAAATCATACATCATCGCATAACACATGTAACAAAAATGGGATTCTTGAAACATCATGACATCAAAAAACAAATCATATAAGGAAAATGACTTCATAAAAATAATTCCCTCACAACATAATCAAATCAATGTAATTAAATAGATAAAAACTGAACCCTTTATTATCTTAGATGGAAAATAATTTTGATAAAACACTTGAACTCCATTCTTGAGGAAAATATCCTTTCTTCTTCAAAAACACTTTTCTTTTCTTAACATGTCATAAAATTATAAAATAAAAGAAGTTGATTAAAAATAAACTTAAAAACTTGAAAAGGAAGCTTCTTGTAAATAATGTTTTAAAAATCCATTAATGCCGTATAAGTTAAAAAAACATTCTTCGTACTTTTGTCAGAAAAGTCAAAAAGTACCTCGTACGAAAAAAAACGACACAAGTTTCCTTTCATATTCTTTACTAAAAACTCACTGAAGGGTAAAATTGGATTTAAACTATTGTAAGTGGATGGAAACAATATTACATATTGAGCGAACATGTTTGTGGATGATAAAATACACCCCAGTAAATACCAAAGTATAAACAATCTCGGATAAAAATGAGATTGTGATATTTCCCTTACCTTAGGTCCGACTTGCTTTGTAAGTGTCCTAACCTCCTGTATAATGATTTAAATCATGTTATTGACTTATTATAGAATCATATTCATTGTTATTATATCATATATGATCCACTTATGACTTTATATTACCCGTTCTTTTGTAAATTCATGTTAAAGTAGCATTTTGGGTAAAATCGTCTCATTTGTCGTTCGTGTTTTTAACTTGTAATTATTTATATGATTACTTAGATCATGATTACTTAATTCCAGAATATAAAACAATATTTATATATATATATTCAGAATATACATATATAATAAATCAGTAAATGGAAAGAAATACACCGTTCATGGAGACGGTAGTCCGTACGTACGCATGAACGCTGTTTTCGTTTCCTTATTGAATTGAATGGAATTAAGTAGATGACATACATATAAATAATTCCAGTATCATTATACTTTCATATATTTCATTAGTACTTATTATATATACTTTATAATCATTCATGAATGGTTAATCATTGAGAATGAATCTCATCGCGTCGTGGAGACGGTAGTCCGTACATACGCACGAGCGATGATATCATTCCCATGGTCATGGATTTGTGTTGAAGTGTATGTATACTATTTAAGTATCAATATCACTTTATAATAATAATGTATAGTTACTCATTAAACCATTATACCCATCCAATTAAGGTGGTGGCGGAAAATAGATTACACCACGGCGTGGAGACGGTATTCCGTACGTACGCACGCGCGGTGATTTCCTTTTTCCGTAGGATGGATAGAAGGTTAATTAGAGTTGTTTCATATTTATAATAACATATCAGTATGTAAGTAATACTGATGTTATTACTTTATCATGAAACAAATAAATAAGAAGAAGTTGAAGAAGAAGAAAAATTGAAAAGGTCGGTAATGGATATTACCACTTCTTTGAAACGCCTCTTTGAATCCTCCACTTAGGGAACTAAGATTGGTCTTTTAAAAAGACCAGGACCTCTAGGATTATTCTAGGTAAGTGGAGAAGGGATTTTGGCAGAGGTTGGCCGAGCTTGAGTGCTCAAATTGGTGTGAGGAGGAAGGGGGAGGAGGTGTCCTTTTATAAGGGAGGAGAGGGGAACCTTAGGAATACCTCAAAATATTATTTTATATTAATGTCAAAATCGGTTTATAATGGTTCCAAAGGGTCTTATTTTGAAGCTAAAGTGGGGATGGGTCGAAATACTATCAACCAATAGGATTTAGACAAGTTTAGGGTGTTATTTTAACCTTATCAATTAGATTTAACTCTAAGTTAAATAATTTAACTTTTACCGTGTCTTTTTGTTTTCTTTCACTATATGGTTAATACACTTACAATAACATGCCAAAAGAACCCCAAATTGTTTATTATTAATATATATATCCTTATCTAAGTCATTTGGCCTAACCTTATATTTTTAGGAATAAAATAGCAATTAATAATATAATATTTGATTTAAAAACTATTTTGTGTCAATTTTGACACTATTTGATATATGATTTTTGTGAAAGTCATAACAGAATTATATGTTCGAACCAAGTTGATTAAATCAACAATAATATATCATAGTAACCTAGAAAATTAGTGGAATTCATAAAAAGTCTCATATTAAATTCATTTGAGCATTTATAACATCAATTATGTTAATATTTCCTTAAAAGGGTAATTACTGCATCATCGTTGTGTCATAAATAAATTAATTTATTTAAAGTCTACAAATTATAAATAAAATATCATTATGTAGGAAATCGTTTTAGCTTTTTAATGAATACTTATAGTCGAATTTATCTTATGTATAACCCCATATTAAAAATGTTTTAGTTATTAAACTTTGATTTTAACTATTTTAACTATTCATTAAATAAAATAATATTAAATGTCATAATCTAATCCAAGTTGACCTAAATGTTCATATTATATTCATAAGGTTGTTTTTGGTCGAAATACACTTGTCTAATAGGATTAGTACATGTGTTAGGGTAATATTAATATCATTTTTACCCTTAATTACCCTATTTACTTTTAACCGTGGTAAATAAAAGTAAAAAGTTACTATTCACCAAAAATTATTTTCATCTCATTGAACCACATTTTACTTACGGACATCAACCGTGTCTCTCGGATTTTTTAAATTCCATTCACAGAAGCGGTAAAATTATGTTTTATGAAAAATTCAGTTTTTTAACTACCACCTAGTAGTTTCACTATTCATCAAAAATTGATATTTTTCAGAACAATGCCAAAATTTCATCCTAAGCTATATTTCATATTTCGAAATCAAAAATGAAGTCTATTTTACCAAATTCATAACATAGAAGTTGCATTAATTAATTTTATAATTAAATCCCGCTGTTAAAAAAATAGCGTGTTTTTAAGAAACAATATCTATCAAAAGATTGACACTTGTTTATAACTGGTTTAAATGTGAAATTACATCCAATGACCAACATTGTATTAAATTGTAAAAATATATTCTAAATATACTTTAAAACAACTCAAATTAATAATTTATCACTATTAATTATTTTGATTAAAAAAGTAGTTTTTAATTATAATTTAGTAATTTTCACTATTCATCAGAATATGAAAGTTATCTGAAAAGTACCAAAATTTCACCTTAGGCTAAATTCGATACTCTGAATCCAAAAATGAAGTCCATTTTGAGAGATAAATTTTCTAAAATTTAAAAAGTGGTTCTTACTATTCATAACGGCTAGTTTTAATAATATTTTAATAGCATATCGTTGTTTAGTGAAACTCGGTATTGCGTACTACACATGCTATCGAGGAAGGTCGCGATTGCGTGTAATTCAAGGCAAGTCAAGGATGCGTGTTGTGAAAGCTTCTTTTGGTGTAGCATAAAACACAAGACATTAATGAAATTAAAAAGAATATTTTTCATAAAATTTTGGGGTGTTACATTCTACCCCCCTTAAAATGAATTTCACCCTCGAAATTCGTCGGGCTTATAAATGGTTTACTATTAGAAAGTTTCTTTAATAGAAACCCACATCGTAAAAAGGAATACCAAAACCAATCTTTAAAAACAAAAGTATGAAACGTAACGGTTACCCAAATAAACTAATCACTGGGTTTCCACATAGGTGAAAATATGGATATGGAAGAAAAATCTAACCATCATGTTCTGATGGAGAGTGGTAGAGAACATGGCTATGGAAAATCCAGCAATCACAAAGCCATAAATTTGTGATGATCTAAGGTACCATCTGATTCATCAGATACAAGATCACTAGGAAAACATTTTTGGTTTTCAAGATCATTTTCCCTAAGGTTAAAGAGTTTGAATTAGAATAAATACTTACTTTATTTTGGTACAATCTCACTATTGTTCGTGCCTTTAACAATTTCCACTTCATCTCTTAAAGAAATGAAGTTGAGTTTGTCATTCGTGATGTGTTAGCAGATCATGTGATAGAATGATGGGTCATTCCACCTGTCTCAAACAAAAGGTTAGAAAAGTTATCAAAAAATACATAAGTCCATCTATGAACTTATACTTCACATATCATACTGCTTAATATAATAAAACTAGTTTCTACTAAATAGGGACTTCCTGTAGGTCAGTGGTAGGCGATAAAGGCCAGTCGCACTTCGGTTGTGGGTTCGATTCCCACAGCCTTGTCCGAAGCGATGGGCTGTCCCCCGTCCTGCAGGTTGTCCTTTTTCTAAAACTATATTACTATAACATCCCATCAATAATATCGAAAAAAACAGTTTTATACTTAAACAATACTAACTTATGGTTAACATAATCCATTACAATCTTTAGGCTTATCTAAAATACTTCGGTCCAAGCTCATAGTACAAAGAAACTGATTACTTGAAATGTCGTCAACCAAGCATGTGAATACCATCATTTATCCCCCATATATCTTGTTGGTCACATTCCAATCATGTGAATACCTTAATGATGTATTCTCTTGAAAAAATGAATACCCATTAAACCTTTAGTGAAAACATGAATGCTGTCAAAAGTTAACTCTTTCCACATACCAAAATCCAAAAATTCTATATACTCAAACCATGATATAACCTTCTCCTTATATCAGTCATGAGCTCATGAATACTATCAAACATTTAATTTTCTCCTTATCCCTTCATTATGCGCATATCATCTACATTCCAAAAGTATCTGAATAACCTTTCATGGATACTGGTAACATTAATCATACACTTTCAAAACTCAAGGAAAGACAACAGTGTAACAATCCATAGATGTCTCTTTATTCCATAGTAGCATGAGATTACTTATACAAAATTACACAGGATAAACATGTAATCATTCCACTACATTCTTAAACCATTGACCGAGCTTCAACAATTCTTTCATCTCACATATCATTTGTAGTCTCTTCATCATCATCCACAAAAATACTACCCATACGACCATACCGATTCTCTTCATGAGACATTCCCTTAGGGAAATGGTTTGCATAATGCCCGTACATTCCACATTTAAAACATTTAACCATTGTTGATGTCGTAGCAATACCATTAACCTCATCCATGGTGTTAACTAAAACTTTTCCATTGCACATACTGGCTTTGTGTCCTTCTTTTCCACACCCAAAGCATCTTCCAGTTCCTTTGAAACATTCTCCTTGATGCCTCTTCCCACATGATTTACATAGGGGAAATTGAACTTTCTTTCCTCTATGATCATCATGAAACTCCATCTTTCTCTTATTAGCCGAGTCAGGAAACATACCAAATTTTACTTTATTGATCATATTATGAGATTGTTGATTCGACATAATAATGATGTTTGGACTTCCAAATCCCATTTCATTTGATTGTTTATGAAGAATATCATTCCATTGTCCATCATATCCTCCATTATCATGAATCATCTTGTTTCCAGCCATTTTCTAAAACCCAAAAAGAATAGTGTGAGATGCAAAAAACATAATAAAGGGGGTGTAACTTCAATATCTAACATCTTATGTTAAATTCTAATATCGTTACCATAGTGCTAGGACTATATCCTATATGTATACTTATCCTTAGGGACATCCCTAGACATACCTTAGAAATATCTCTAGGGATCTCACTAACGTTCTCACATCCTAGTTTCCAAAGGTTGACTAAACCTTTCCTCTGATACCAACTGTAGAGACCCGAAGCCGGACGTACATGGACATTACATTACTTTTGCGGAATACTTAGTACATAACAAAAACACACACAGAAGGATCGTAATAGTTTAGTGTCTTTGGAAACTCGGAACGTAATCTTCTAATCGTGGTGAAAGATCTTCAATATCTCCCATAAAGATCTTCCCCCTTTTTTTACCTATAACCTTTATTTATATCCTGGGGAAAAGAAAACATAAAAGGGTGAGCTCAAATGCTCAGTAAGGGTAAACAAAAGAAAAATCAATCACATCATATTCATAAGAACATAACTTTTGGAAATCTTAACCTACAAAAGAGAGCATAATTTCATAACATGGGATAAATAATAGTAGTGAAATGAAATCACATTAAGCATAACATAAAACATGAAACTTTTTGGCATACACACATAATCATAGAGAATCATTTCTTGTTAGTCAAGACTCATTGCCAAGACTATCTTAGTGGACAAAGTCCCTTTCTGAATCGAGTAACCCTCCTTTCAGTCCTGTTTCACTGAACCGTTATAACCTACCATTTCAGCCATGTCTATCTCATGAGATATAAAATCTTTACCCAATGCATTGGAGTGAGATATAGGTCCCACCCATCTTATAATGATTCCTTTCTTATGTGTGCCACATAATCATAAATCATACATCATCGCATAACACATGTAACAAAAATGGGATTCTTGAAACATCATGACATCAAAAAACAAATCATATAAGGAAAATGACTTCATAAAAATAATTCCCTCACAACATAAACAAATCAATGTAATTAAATAGATAAAAACAGAACCCTTTATTATCTTAGATGGAAAATAATTTTGATAAAACACTTGAACTCCATTCTTGAGGAAAATATCCTTTCTTCTTCAAAAACACTTTTCTTTTCTTAACATGTCATAAAATTATAAAATAAAAGAAGTTGATTAAAAATAAACTTGAAAACTTGAAAAGGAAGCTTCTTGTAAATAATGTTTTAAAAATCCATTAATGCCGTATAAGTTAAAAAAACATTCTTCGTACTTTTGTCAGAAAAGTCAAAAAGTACCTCGTACGAAAAAAAACGACACAAGATTCCTTTCATATTCTTTACTAAAAACTCACTGAAGGGTAAAATTGGATTTAAACTATTGTAAGTGGATGGAAACAATATTACATATTGAGGGAACATGTTTGTGGATGATAAAATACACCCCAGTAAATACCAAAGTATAAACAATCTCGGATAAAAATGAGATTGTGATATTTCCCTTACCTTAGGTCCGACTTGCTTTGTAAGTGTCCTAACCTCCTTTATAATGATTTAAATCATGTTATTGACTTATTACAGAATCATATTCATTGTTATTATATCATATATGATCCACTTATGACTTTATATTACCCGTTCTTTTGTAAATTCATGTTAAAGTAGCATTTTGGGTAAAATCGTCTCATTTGTCGTTCGTGTTTTTAACTTGTAATTATTCATATGATTACTTAGATCATGATTACTTAATTCCAGAATATAAAACATTATTTATATATATATATTCAGAATATACATATATAATAAATCAGTAAATGGAAAGAAATACATCGTTCATGGAGACGGTAGTCCGTACGTACGCATGAACGCTGTTTTCGTTTCCTTATTGAATTGAATGGAATTAAGTAGATGACATACATATAAATAATTCCAGTATCATTATACTTTCATATATTTCATTAGTACTTATTATATATACTTTATAATCATTCATGAATGGTTAATCATTGAGAATGAATCTCATCGCGTTGTGGAGACGGTAGTCCGTACGTACGCACGAGCGATGATATAATTCCCATGGTCGTGGAGTTGTGTTGAAGTGTATGTATACTATTTCAGTATCAATATCACTTTATAATAATAATTTATAGTTACTCATTAAACCATTATACCCATCCAATTAAGGTGGTGGCGGAAAATAGATTACACCACGGCGTGGAGACGGTATTCCGTACGTACGCACGCGCAGTGATTTCCTTTTTCCATAGGATGGATAGAAGGTTAATTAGAGTTGTTTCATATTTATAATAACATATCAGTATGTAAGTAATACTGATGTTATTACTTTATCATGAAACAACTAAAGAAGAAGAAGTTGAAGAAGAAAAAAAATTGAAAAGGTCGGTAATGGATATTACCTCTTCTTTGAAACGCCTCTTTGAATCCTCCACTTAGGGAACTATGATTGGCCTTTTAAGAAGAATAGGACCTCTAGGATTATTATAGGGAAGTGGAGAAGGGATTTTGGCAGATTCTGGCCCAGCTTGAGTGCTCAAATTGGTGTGAGGAGGAAGGGGGAGGAGGTGTCCTTTTATAAGGGAGGAGAGGGGCACCTTAGGAATACCTCAAAATACTATTTTATATTAATGTAAAAATCGGTTTATAATGGTTCCGAAGTGTCTTATTTCGAAGTTAAAGTGGGGATGGGTCGAAATACTATCAACCAATAGGATTTAGACAAGTTTAGGGTGTTATTTTAACCTTATCAATTAGATTTAACTCTAAGTTAAATAATTTAACTTTTACCGTGTCTTTTTGTTTTCTTTCACTATATGGTTAATACGCTTACTATAACATGCCAAACGAACCCCAAATTATTTATTATTAATATATATATCCTTATCTAAGTCATTTGGCTGAACCTTAGATTTTTAGGATTAAAATAACAATTAATAATATAATATTTGATTTAAAAACAATTTTGTGTCAATTTTGACACTATTTGATATATGATTTTTGTGAAAGTCATAACAGAATTATATGTTCGATTCAAGTTAATTAAATTGACACTAATATATAATAGTAACCTAGAAAATTAGTGGAATCCATAAAAAGTCTCAAATTAAATTCATTTGAGCATTTATAACATCGATTATGTTAATATTTCCTTAAAAGGGTAATTACTGCATCATCGTTGTGTCATAAATAAATTAATTTATTTAAAGTCTAAAAATTATAAATAAACTATCATTATGTAGGAAATCGTTTTATATTTCTAATGAATATTTATAGTCGAATTTATCTTATGTATAACCCCATATTAAAAATGTTTTAGTTATTAAACATTGATTTTAACTATTTTAACTATTCATTAAATAAAATAATATTAAATGTCATAATCTAATCCAAGTGGACCTAAATGGTCATTTTATATTCATAAGGTTGTTTTTGTTCTAAATACACTTGTCCAATAGGATTAGGACATGTTTTAGGGTAATATTAATATCATTTTTACCCTTAATTACCCTATTTACTTTTAACCGTGGTAAATAAAAGTAAAATGTTACTATTCACCAAAAATTATTTTCATCTCATTGAACCACATTTTACTTACTGACATCAACCGTGTCTCTCGGATTTTTGAAATTCCATTCACAGAAGTGGTAAAATTATGTTTTATGAAAAATTCAGTTTTTTAACTACCACCTAGTAGTTTCACTATTCATCAAAAATTGATGTTTTTCAGAACAATGCCAAAATTTCATCCTAAGCTATATTTCATATTCCGAATTCAAAAATGAAGTCTATTTTACCAAATTCATAACATAGAAGTTTCATTAATTAATTTTATAATTAAATACCGCTGTTAAAACAAATAGCGTGTTTTTAAGAAACAATATCTATCAAAAGATTGACACTTGTTTATAACTGGTTTAAATGTGAAATTACATCCAATGACCAACATTGTATTAAATTGTAAAAATATATTCTAAATATACTTTAAGACAACTCAAATTAATAATTTATCACTATTAATTATTTTTATTAAAAAAGTTGTTTTTAATTATAATTTAGTAATTTTCACTATTCATCAGAATATGAAAGTTATCCGAAAAGTACCAAAATTTCACCTTAGGCTAAATTCGATACTCTGAATCCAAAAATGAAGTCCATTTTGAGAGATAAATTTTCTAAAATTTATAAAGTGGTTCTTACTATTCATAACGGCTAGTTTTAATAATATTTTAATTGCATATCGTTGTTTAGTGAAACTCGGTATTGCGTACTACACACGCTATCGAGGAACGTCGCGATTGCATGTAATGCAAGGCAAGTCAAGGATGCGTGTTGTGAAAACTTCATTTGTTGTATCGTAAAACACAATACATTAATGAAATTAAAAAGAATATTTTTCATAAAATTTCGGGGTGTTACATATGCGCTCTCCAACAAAGGTACCTACGATGATTTGTTAATTATTTATAGTGGTTTGGGGTCCTTATCATATGATTTTAGGTTATTTGTGCAGGGAGATGCCTTGGGGATCCATCACCAGTTCCCTCTATGAGTGTGTGCACCTTTTGTGGTGTTTTTTTTATATTCGATAATAAAATATTCAATTTTCAATCAATAAACATAACCCATGAAATCATAGTATATTCATGTTAATAGTTAAAAAAACTATGGCAGAAACATAAGAATCATAATAAACATATGAGAAAACCTTTTATTCCCACTAATATGTTAACAAATCCATTATTTCTATGGTAGAAAATATGAGAAAACTAATTATTCCCACTCTTATGTGACAAAACATATTATTTCCACACAATACTATATCTTGAGATATAAAAAAATTAAGGATTTTTTTGGATTTAAGGTATGAGAACCATTATCATCCATAAAAATATATTCTATATAAAATCAATAATTCCATTCTAAACCTATTGAAAAAATGGGTTTCAAGTCATTTTTAAAGGGAATTACATATATAAAACATTAATACCTACATAAATAATTGTATGATCATATACCTATAGAAAATAAGTGGGTATCAAAAGATATTTTGAAAAACAAATTTTATCATTATTCAATCAATCTGATAGATAAAATTTTATTTACACCAAATAGCTAATTAGTGTACTATTAAATCAAAATTTCACCCAAATTATTTGATGCCTGGTTTCTATTTAAATAAACATAAATCAATGATATCAAAAATATTGTATTTAAATTGGAATGTAATTTGAAAAAGAATTGTGTTCATACACTGAACCTAATTAGAATATAAAAATTAAAAATTAGAATTGTTCTCAAATATATATTTCACATTGGTCATTTTTAAAAACATAGGTAAGTAGAAAACCAGTATATGAAGAATAAATTTGGAAGAATAGTAATATTAGGCTTTGAAAATCACAATGAAAACATACCTATTTTGTAACGACCCGAGAAAACCATGTTTTGTTTTTTTGACATGTTGGCTTTTTAATGTCACTTGTTAAGTGAACCAACAATAAACTAATAAGGTAATAATAATAAAATGCATCAAATGAATGAAAAACTCCTTTTATTCAGAAAAGTAACATCTCGGATACAACTTCCACTGACCAAACAAGAAGATAAACTAACCAAAAATCCCAACTCAGAACCCGATTACAATAATGTGGAGACTACTTAAAACCACCAAGAGCCCAAGAATGTGGTAGGGGTTTCAGGCGTCCATCAGAATGAGCATGAGGATGGCCGAAGCCACTGCAACCGTGCTGAGCACCAGGGGAATCACACGAACCATCTCTGTTTCTCCTTTAGTCACCTAGAGTGAGGGACACCCCGAGACCAGACCCTTTATAAGCACACCAATCTGAACGTTGAACTCAAACAGCTATAAATATGATAGTTGGATTCTCCTATCTTCTATGTTTTGTTTTTTACCGTTGTAAATAAGATGGCTTACCCCTGGAAGCTTCGGAATGCTAATTATCTAGCTTGATTTAATGTTTAAAAGTGATATCAATGATAATTTAATCAATTTATTTCATTTTTTCCCAAAAATGAGAATTATGTTTTATAAAAATTAATGTTATTATTCACTACACATATTTTATTAATTTGAGAAATTAAAATTTTATGTTGTATTTATATTAAAGCTAATGGGCTTTTTTTATTTTCTTTAAATATGTATTAACCCTTGTTATATATATATATATAATCAAATTAAATGATTCTTTTTCTCTAAATTAAACATAAGGGCTAATGTTAATGCAAATGTTTATAACATGGATAAGCAGTTTTGGAAACTATGTCAAATTATGGTTTCTTTTACTTTTGTGTTTCGTGGCGATGATATTTATATCAACACACTTTTATGTGTGATTAAATGTAGTTGTGTTTAATAATAAACATTAATTAATAAAATTAAGATAATTAGATAATAAAGGAAATTAAAATATATTAATATATATATGTGATATGTCTTGATAAACCAATGTTTTTTTAACTATTCATTTTCATAATGAAATATTAGGTAATTAATAATTATTGTTTAATAATAATAATGATAATATAATAAGGGTAATAAAAATTATTGATGTTTTAAGAATAAAATATATATATATCTATCTATATAGTAATATGTTTTAATTAAATCATTATATAATTTCTTATTGACCAAAGACTTTTATTAAAATAATAAAAGTTGGTTTAAAATTTAATTCTTTAATAATAAAAATCAATGATTTAATAAAGTAATAAGGATATTAATAAAACAATTTTTTTAAAAACTATTGAAAACCGCGTTTTAAAAAAGCCGCATCACCCTGGGTCGTCCGATCATCCTCCCCCCTGATCATGGTCGTCCATCTTTTTTTAAAGCCGCATCATTCGAGGTCGTCTGATCATCTCCGGTTTAATCCCGGACGTCCTCTCTTTCATGGTTTTCTTCTACCTCGAGTCCCGCGTCTTCTTCTCCTTCCTCGCATCGTCGAACCAGTAGGTGTAGGGCATCTCGTTTTCTCCACCTAGGCCAGCTGTGCGCTCATCTCACCTCCCTCATTCCACAAAGTTGGCACCGCCCTCTTTAATGCTCAGCCTCCCTCTCGACGTCTCTTAAAACTCTCAGCCAGCTTTTTTTTTCTCTCTTCATAAGTCTCGTGTTGAACCGGAAGTGCAGCGGTTCGGTGGTGTTTTCCTCCCAAGAAATTCTAGTCGTGATGCCCCCGCCAGTCTGACGCTTCTTCATCCATCTGCTCCTCTTCGAACCAGTAAGGTTCAAGTTTTGTTTTTTAAGTTTTGTTTATGCTTCGGTTTATATATATATATATATCTCTGTGTGTGTGTGTGTGTTATAAATATATGTATATCTTCTATGTTTATACTTTTGGTTCTTCTTTCCTTGTCTACTCCTCCTCTCTGAGAAAGGTAAGAGTCAGGTTTTATTTTGGTTTGGTTTTTTCAAGCTTCAGTTTACATAAATGTGTATATATACATGTTATATATATTTCTGCTGCATGTGACCCGAGTGAAAACCCAGACCATGATATCTCCCTCTCGTCTTGAAGAACCGATGACAAGTAAGGGGGAAAGTCCTATTCATCATTCCCTACCCTTTTTTTAATAAGTTTTACATTGTTATATACACTTGTTGTATAAATGTTTATAAGAATATACAAGACCATAAAAATCTGTTTTACCTATTCCTGGGACAGAACCAGGGAAGGGGAGGTCTTCTTGTATTAATTTGTCACCTACATCAATGAATATACACGAATATATATATGTATATATACTTCGTGCATACGTATATATATATATATATATTTGTATTCATACTTATATATAAGATGATACACGCATATGAACACCTTCATTTCACATGTTTATAACCCTAAATTTCTTTCCGCCTATGAAAAATGGAGTGGTCAAATGATTGCATGAACATGTAAATCACGCAATTATATGAAGCATAAATATGTATATGTACATATAATCATGTGGATGTACATGTACATCAATGTGCATGAGGGATGAATTTGTCTCTTGTGTTTTGTACTATATAACATGATAATTTATTTACTCAAAAACATGTTATCTCAAGAAATGTATCCAAAAAACCAATTATATACATTTTCATATGTATAATGAGGTTTAAAGGTTAGTTTGTTATCAAAATAGTTCTTTCATTTGAATTTTTTTTACTTATTATCGTTATTGATAAATCAAGATGTTGGTTTTTGAGAAAATGGAATGAAGTCCTTAAACATTTATATACATTCAAGTATTTGTACACATCGACCATGTTGCATGCAAGATTGATTTTATAAGGGTCTTATGAAAGTTAAGTTCATTTCTTTTATATATAAAGGAACCCCACTCGGTTTTCGAAACATTAATTTTGTTTAAGGTGTAACTTGGGAAATGATTTTTGAGTAAGGTTTATTGTGGTAAACCCATGCATATGTACAGATTTTAGCATGTATGTCTCAGTTTATTTATGATTGACCTTCCTTCAAGTTATGATTATGAATGTGAAAAGTGGGTTGATTAAGAATGTATAAAACCCTATGAATGAATGACCATATCAAGATGTGTGAGGGATGTTTTGAACTTAAATGTTTATGGATGTGTGCACCCAGAATTATACAGCACTCCAATGCATTGGGTAAAGTAAGAGTCTCATGAGACGTCATGTGAGACGATCTTGGCGAATAGCCTTGGCTTGTGATTTCAGGTGCGACGGTCTTGGCGAATAGACATGGCTTGTGCTTTCATGTGCGACGGTCATGGCGAATAGCCTTGGCTTCTGCTTTTAGGTGCGACGGTCTTTGCGAATAGCCTTGGCTTGTGCTTTCATGTGCGACGGTCTTGGCGAATAGCCTTGGCTTGTGCTTTCATGTGAGACAGTCTTGGAGAATAGCCTTGGCTTGTGCTACTATGGGAAATGGGATTGGTGTATGGCCTTGACCCGTACTAAGTTATGTTTTAAAATCAAGACACAAGATCCTGACACGTATAAGCATTATACATTACCTCTGCATGTGATGATAAATGGTTAACCATGGGTTAGTTCAACTAACAGGACTACCCCTAGTTAAAAACTCCAATGACTATGAAAATGTAATTTATGTGTCAAGAACTATTTTTTCATTTGGTAAACTGTTAAAATAACTGTACATTCTAATGAACCATGTTATGAACGTTTTCCCTGTTTATTCCTAGAATTCTTTTTAGAATTTATGTAACCTTGTTTGATTATTATGCATTGTTTATTATTCTTATGTTGCGCTCTCTGATTATGTTTAATTTAATGCTTATTTCAATTACGTACTTTTCTGTGCTAGTGGTTTTCAAAATGTTGTATTTCATGAAAAGAAAATGTTTCGTTTTTACCAAAGTGTTTTATTCTCTTCAAAAGGACTACTTTGAGAAAGAGTTTTCTTGAAATCTTTTTAAAAACCCCTTACTGGGCATATTTTCTCACCATACGTTTTTGTTTAAAAATTTTCAGGCATGGCTGGTACTAATGAACTTTATTTGAAGCAGCTAGTTTCCCAGAATCCTGAGCCTCGGGATATTCTGTAGTAATGGGACATGATATATTATTTATAAATGATGTAATGAAATGTTAGTATATCATGTCTCATAGGCACACTGGGATTGGGGTTGCTACATTTGGTATCAAACGATTGGTTCAGGAAACTCTGAAAAACTAGGTGGTATAAATGTATTTCGATGACTAACTAAGTAAAAATGTTATAACTTTCAGATGGCTGATGAAAATGTACCTACCAACCTACTGTCACTACCCACTGAGGCTCTAGATAACACTGTATCTCTAGCTAGTTGTGAGAACTTTCTAAACTATGCTCGAATTCGCATGACATGTAAGAACCTATATGATGTACCAGACTCACCTAGGGTGCTTAGTCTTCACGAGGGATTGGCGATGGATTATCTCTTAATGATGACGACCCAATTTCCCTCTTATGCACATCAGGGAAAGTATCACGAAGGACTCTTCCAAGTGTTCACAACAGGCGATGAATTTTGCACGATACTTGGTAACCCGTTTCAAGAAGCTGCTGCTACCGAAGACCTCCGAGTGGCTTACCTATGCCAAATTTTTCACTACGGATTCAGGGGCCAGTTAATGGACTTTGGGGTGTTGGAAGATCAGTCAACCTGATTTTCTCTTAGGAAAGAGGTGTATAATGATGTTTCCAAACTCCATACCCCTCATGCTAAACTCAGGAGGCGTCATAAAAGTTCCCATGAGTTTAGTCATGTCTGTTCAGCCTGCGTGTGGTTTGAAGGGTTACGGAGTTTTTCCACTCTTTGTGGTGTACCTCTAGTAAACATAGGCTTTTTCATGTAAACGTTTGCAAAAATGGAAGTTTCATGTTTTCATTCATGTATCTACCTTAACTATGTTATTAAGAGTTTCCTTTTTATGTTTTTCAGATGGCCTGTCAAATGAACTTCTCATCACTACCCGATGAGTTAGTAGAAGTCATCTTGATCAGGGCTTGAACGGTGGATTATCCATCCTTTCTCCCCCTGCAAGGGTCTTCTTAGCATCTGTTTGATCTAGAAAACGGTCTAGAGATTCTTCCTTTATGTCAAAAGGATGATCTTGTTTTTCACCTCATCTCCACTGATCAACTCCCCTGCTATAGGCGAAGCAGAAGGTACCATGAGGGCCTGTTCTAATGTTTTACTCTGGCACAGAACTTTTCTGCCAGAGCGTGCTTCCATGTAGCTGCTCAGGATGGCCAGCTTAGTGCAGCATATATGTTCCAGGTCATGAATTTCATTCTCCTCAACTGCATCATTCCTCTAGACTATCTCGATCATGATGTGGCCCGAAGTGTTATCGGGGAGTTTATCTACTCGGATGTTTCTGATCTTTTCACCGCGCGAGCCTCCCTTTGGAAGCTTGTGTGCAGTACGCACGAACAGGAGTTCAAGGAGTACTGTTCAAGGTGCATCCGGGCTAGGGAAATGGAAGAGCTATGTGCCAACTTTGGTATCCCGTTAACCGAGCCAGATCCACTATTTCGGTAGTGTTTTACGTGTGGGGTTTCACTTTTTTTTCTTTTTATGATAGAATTGTGAGGGCGTAATTCTTTGAAGGGGGAAGTGATATAAAGACCCGAGAAAACTATATTTTGTTTTTTTTACAAGTTAGCTTTTTAATGTCACCTGTTAAGTGAACCAACAATCAACTAATAAGGTAATATTAATAAAATGCCTCAAATGAATGAAAAACTCCTATTATTCAGATAAGTAACATCTCGGCTACAACTTCCACTGACCGAACAAGAAGATAAACTAAACATAAATCCCAACTAAGAACCCGATTACAATAATGGGGAGACTGCTTAAAACCACCAAGATCCCAATAATGCGGTAGGGGTTTCGAGCATCCATAAAAATGAACTTGTGGATGGAAGAAGCCACTGCAACCGTGCTGAGCACCAAGGGAATCACACCAACCATCTCTGTTTCTCCTTCAGTGACCTAGAGTGAGGGAAACCCCGAGACCAGACCATTTATAAGCACACCAAGCCGACTATTGAACCCAAACAGCAATAAATATGACTGTTGGATTCTCCTATCTTCTATGTTTTGTTTTTGACCGTTGGAAATAAAATGGCTTACCCCTGGAAGGTTCGGAATGTTAACTATGTAGCTTGCTTTAATGTTTAAAAGTGACATCAATGATAATTTAATCAATTTATTTCATGTTTTCCCAAAAATTCGAATTATGTTTTATAAAAATTATTGTTATTATTCACTACACTTATTTTCTTAATTTGAGCAATTAAAATTTTATGTTGTATTTATATTAAAGCTAATGGGTTTTTTTTGTCTAAATATGTATTAACCCTTGAGTTATATATATATTTATATTATATCAAATTAAATGATTCTTTTTCTCTAAATTAAACATAAGGGCTAATGTTAATGCAAATGTTTATAACTTTGATAAGCAGTTTTGGAAACTACGTCAAATTATGGTTTCTTTTACTTTTGTGTTTCGTGGAGATGATATTTATATCAACACACTTTTATGTGTGATTAAATGTAGTTACGTTTAATAATAATCTTTAATTAAGAAAATTAAGATAATTAACTAATAAAGGAAATTAAAATATATAAATATATATATGTGATATGTCTTGATTAACCAATGTTTTTTTAACTATTGATTTTCATAATGAAATATTAGGTAATTAATAATTATGGTTTAATAATAATAATGATAATATAATAAGGCTAATAAAAATTATTGATGTTTTAAGAATAATATATATATATATATATAGTAATATGTTTTAATTAAATCATTATATAATTTTTTATTGACCAAATACTTTTATTAAAATAATAAATGTTTGTTTAATAATTGAACTCTTTTATAATAAAAATCAATGATTTAATAAATTAATAAGGATATTAATAAAACAATTTTTTTTAAAACATGCTGAAAACCGCGTTTTATAAAAGCCGCATCACCCTGGGTTGTCCGATCTTCCTCCCCCCTAATCGCGGCCATCCATCTTGTTTTAAAGCCGCATCATTCCAGGCCATCCGATCATCTCCTGTTTAATCCCGGTGGTCCGCTCTTTCTCGGTTTTCTTCTGCCTCGCGTCCCACGGCTTCTTCTCCTTCCTCGTGTCGTTGAACCAGTAGGTGTAGGGCGGCTTGTTTTAGCCTCCTAGGCCAGCTGTGCGCTCATATCTATGCCCTCTTTCCACAAAGTCGGCACCGCCCTCTTTAATGCTTAGCCTCCCTCTCGATGCCTCTTAAAACTCTCGGCCACATGTTTAATTTTCTCTCCTCATAAGTCTCGTGTTGTACCGGAAGTGTGGCGGTTCGGTGGTGTTTTCCTCCCCAGGGTTTCTAGTCGCGACACCTCCTACAGTCCAATGCTTCTTCATCCATCTCCTCCTCTTCGAATCATTAAGGGTCGAGTTCTGTTTTTTTAAGTCTTGTTTAAGCATCGGTTTATATATATATATATATATACGTGTTATAAATATATGTATATATTCTGTGTTTATACTTTCGGTTCCTCTTGCCTCGTCTAATCCTCCTCTCCAAGAAAGGTAAGTGGAAAGTTTTATTTTGGGTTGGTTTTTTCAAGATTCGGTTGACATAAATGTGTATATATACATGTTATATATATTTGTAGTGCGTGTGAACCGAGTGCAAACCCAAACCATGAGATCTCCCTCTCGGCTTGAAGAACCGATTAGGAGTAAGGGGGAAAGTACTCTTCATCGTTCCATATCGTTTTTTTATAAGTTTTACATAGTTTTATACACTTGTTGTATAAATGTATATATGAATATACAGGACCATACAAATCTGTTTTACCTATTCCTAGGACCGAACTAGGGAAGGGGAGGTCTTCTTGTATTAATTTGTCACCTACTTCATTGAATATACACGAATATATATATGTATATATACTTCGTGCGTATGTATATATATATATATATATTTGTATTCATAATTATATATAAGATGATACACGCATGTGAACACCTTTAATTCACATGTTTATAACCCTGAATATCTTTTCGCCTATGAAAAATGGAGTGGTCGAATGATTTCGTGAACATGTAAATCACGCAATTATATGAAGCATAAAGATGTATATGTATATGTAATCATGTGGATGTACATGTACATCAATGTTCATGAGGGATGAATTTGGATCTTATTTTTCATATTATATAACATGATAATTTATTTACTCAGAAACATGTTATCTCAAGAAATGTATCCAAAAAACCAATTATATACAATTTCATATGTATAATGAGGTTTACAGGTTATTTTGTTATCAAAATAGTTCTTTCATTTGAAATTTTTTACTTATTATCATTCATGATAAATCAGGATGTTGGTTTTTGAGAAAATGGAATTAAGTCCTTAAACATTTATATACATTCAGGTATTTGTACACATCAACCATGTTGTGCGCAAGATTCATTTTATAAGGGTCTTATGAAAGTTAAGTTCATTTATTTTATATATAAAGGAACCCCACTCGTTTTGCCAAACATTAATTTTGTTTAAGGTGTAACTTGGGAAATGCTTTTTGAGTATGGTTTATTGTGGTAAACCCATGCATATGTACAAATTTTAGCATGCATGTCTCCGTTTATTTATGATTGATCTGCCTTCAAGTTATCATTATGAATGTGAAAAGCGGGTTGATTAAGAATGTATAAAACCCTATGAATGAATGACCATGTCATGATGTGTGAGGGATGTTTTGAACTTAAATGTTTATGGATGGGTGCGCCTAGAATTATACAGTGCTCCAATGAATTGGGTAAAGTAAGAGTCTCTTGAGATGTCATGTGTGACAGTCTTGTCGAATAGCCTTGGCTTGTGCTTTCAGGTGCGACGTTCTTGGAGAATAGCCTTGTCTTGTCCATTCATGTGCGACGGTCTTGGAAAACATCCTTGGCTTGTGCTTTCAGGTGCGACGGTCTTGGCGAATAGCCTTGGATTGTGCTTTCATGTGTGACGGTCTTGGCGAATAGCCTTGGATTGTGCTTTCATGTGTGACGGTCTTGGCGAATAGCCTTGGCTTGTGCTACTATGGGAAACGGGATTGGCATTTGGCCTTGACCCGTACTAAGTTATGTTTTAAGATCAAGAAACAAGATCCTGACATGTATAAGAATTATACATTCCCTCTGCATGTGATGATAATTGGGTAACCAGGGGTTAGTTCAACTAACAGGACTACCCCTAGTTAAAAACTCCCATGACTATGAAAATGTAATTTATGTGTCAAGAACTGTTTTTCATTTGGTAAACTGTTAAAAGAACTGTAAATTCTCATGAACCATGTTATGAACGTTTTTTCCTATTTAGTCACAGAATTATTTTTAGAATTTAAGTAACCTTGTTTGATTATTATGCATTGTTTATTCTTCTTATGTTGCGCTCTCTGATTATGTTTACATTAAATCTTATTTCAAGTACGTACTTCTCTGTGCAAGTGGTTTTCAAAATGTTGGATTTCATGAATTGAAATTTTTTTTTTTTAGCAAAGTGTTTTATTCTCTTCAAAAGGACTACTTTGAGAAAGAGTTTTCTTGAAACGTTTTTAAAAACCCCTGACTGGTCATATTTTCTCACCATACGTTTTTGTTTAAAAAATTTCAGCAATGGCTAGTACTAATGAAGTTTATCAGAAGGAGGTGGTTTCCCAGAATTCTAAGCCTTGTGATCTTCTGTAGTAATGGGACATGATATATTATTTGTAAATGATGTAATGAAACGTTAGTATATCATGTCTCATAGGCACCCTGGGTTTGGGGTTGCTACATTAAATGCCTCCCATGTACACCCATTACTATGCCGAAATTCCGAAAGGAACTTCTCTATATTCTTTTACATTCAACCAATAATTTTGTATCATGAATCTAAATTCCATTAAAATTGTTGGGAAATGTATCTATATGACCTCCTTACTGTCCATTACATGTAAATATGATGAGGAACCACTTTCTCTCTCATCAACCATTTTTATGAATTCTTATGTCACACCATTACGCTGTCAAAATTGCACCGATTTTCTAAGCCAATGCCATTGTGTAGTGGATACCATGCCCATTTGTCCATCAAGGGTATCCACCTTTATGCCACTTTACATATTGATTAAAAAGTTTCATGTATGAATTCCACATTCCTTTATCATGGAATAAATTATTATTTTTTATGAATCCATGTTTTATGATCCATGTGTCACACATATACATGAAATGAAATGTTCAAGAAGGGTGTGCCCTTATAGGGCTCCAATGCATTGGGTAATGTATAGTATCATGATGCGTCATGTGAAATGAGTGTTGACTCATGCTAATTCAAGTGCAACAAGGGTTTAATCGTTCTTTATGTGTAATGAGGATTTACTCATGCTCCATGTGCAATGAGCCTTTGCTAATGCTAATTCCATGTTAAGTGTCGTTGCCACATTTCCATGTTATGATTATCACTCTTTATCATGACTTTATGCTCATGTTTCTTTTATGCTCTATTGATATGCCTATTGTCTAAAATGTGTTGTAATCCTCATGTTATTCCATGTGTACTCCATTACTGGGCATTATAGCCCACCCTTTTCTTATGCATGTCCTCAGTTTATCCCATGCAATGCTAAGTACGAGGGAATGTAGTGGTCATGTAAAGGAAGTTTTCAATAAAGAGGTTGTATTTCATGTTTTAAGTTTTTATGTAATGATCCTAATCCCCAAAGACACTAAACCTCTAGATCTTCTTTGTTGTATCAAGTGATGTTTTAAGTAATAAATCATGTTTATGTTTGTAATAAAAGTGGGGTTTTAATATAAATTTTTGTTATTTTTCGGATAAAGATCATTTTTAGGGAAAATGTTGCATTTTAATTCAAAACCATCTTTTAATCTAATTTATTTATATGGATAGACTATATTTTTAATTGTTATTAAATTGTATTTAGAATATATATTTAACATTTAATCCTATCGTGGTCAATGGAATTAATTTCACTTTGAAATTGGACTTAAACTACAGTCAATCTTTTAATAGATATTGTTTCTTAAAAACACGCTATTAGTTTTGACAACAAGAATGAATTATTAAATTAATTCATGCAACTTATATATTTTAAATTTTTTAAAATAGACATCATTTTTGAATTCGGAATATCAAATATAGCTTAGGGTGAATTTTTGGTATTTTTCTGAAAAACTTCAATTTTTGATGAATAGTGAAACCACTAAGTGGTAGTTAAAGAAACTGATTTTTTGTTTAAATGAAACTTTACCACTTTTGTGATTTGATTTTCAAAAATCTGACATACATGGTTTTTATTATTAATTAAAATGTTTTTCAATGAGATTAAAATATTTTTTGGTGAATAATAACTTTTATGTTTTATTAATCGCGATTAGAGGTAATTAGTGTAATTTAAGGTAAAGATAATGTTATAATAATATGAAATGACCTTCACACATGTCCTACACATATTTTTTGGGTCATGGCCGACCATGAAAATCCATGGGTCAACTTGGGTACCCCATGGAGCCACTTTGGTTGGAAAATGACATTAATACATTTTTATTTAAAGATAAAATTAAAATGTCAGAAACGTGTATTGTTTTACTAAAACAATGTTTTCATGGGGTTATACAAGTAATATTTTTTACTATAAATATTCCTTATAAAGCTAAAAATATTTCCTACGTCATTATTTTTTTTATAACTTTTATACATTAATAAAATTATGTTATTTATGACACCGTGATGATGCAGTGATTACCTCATAAATGAACGATTTAAATAAAATGAAATGATAGGGTGAAATATAAGTCTTACACTTGTTGAAAACCTATTAGGTGGGTGGAGTTCGAAACATTATCACTTTTGCCTCGAAATATATCCTTTTTGGTCCTTTAAAATCCGAAAATCATTTTATAATAAAGTAATATTTTATAACTTTCCAAAAGTGCCCCTCCTCTTCTCTTATAAAAGGCCCCCACCTCTACCACCTTACCCACATCTCTCAAGCCTTTGGCTTGGTCAAACCCTGCCCATTTCGCCTCTCCACATCCCTCTCTTCATCATTGAATCATCACCTTTGGCTGAATACTATTCAAGAAACTCTTTTGGTTCAAACCAAGTGGAGTTACCCGATTTAAAGGTAATGTCTGCACTTGTGTTCTTTTGTTTTATTTTGATTCTCCACACCCATAAACTTTTTTACTCCATTATTTTGTAACAACACCAGTATATTAAATATACTAGGATGTTGTTATGTGAAATATTCGAGATACACTTACATACACCTACGCCTAATGGTTAAAGAACATACTGTTTCTGTGGGTGGTGAATTACTGCTTAACGAAACGATGATTGCTCAATCTTCTCTTAACACCTTTCATGGTGGCCATTATGTTGTCACTATATTTTATATATGATATATATGGTATTTATGTTTTCTATATTCTTCTGTATTTTATATTTAAAACATATATTTATGCTTTTCATGTTGTGCAAATGCGATAATTTCATTCGAGGACGTGTGGACAACCGCCCCCTCAAGTGATGTGACTCGTTCATGCAATACATGGAATGTATAAAGAATGAAATTAATGAACATATGTGACGTATAAAACATATCTATTGTAATGTAATTATAATATATATAAATCTCTAAATTATTTTTAATTCCATTAATATGTCAAAGAAATGAAAGTAGCGTTCATGTATACGTACGACCTACCGTCTCCATTAACGGTGCATTTCATTTCTTTTTATCTCCAAATGTTATGGAATAGTATAAAATGAATATTTAATGTATATATATGATATTTAAATCATTAATACAATTCTGTAGATTATTTACTTCTAAATACATGGACAATCATTTTCAAACAAGTTCATTTTTGACTCATGTACCAAACATCGACAAAAACGTCTGATATGAACTCACATTATTAACCAATTATTATAACATTATAATATATGATATGAATTAATAATAATATTTAAAGGATTAACTTAAGAAATTATAAATTGACTAAGGTTTATTATTCAAGAATATAAATAAACGAACAAGACAAGTCCTACTTGAGGTAAGGGATCCGGCCTCTCTCTGTCTTTTCAAGTACCCTCTTTTATGTCATATCATTAATGCTACATGTTCTATGTTGAAGGAAGTTATTTTATATTCACCGTACAGTAATTTTTATTTTCATATAATGATATACCCCCTCTTACTTTCATCAAATCGTTTTTTAGAATTTTATGTGGCGCCGTTAGGCTGCCGAATTTTTGTAAGGGATCCGACCTCTCTCTTTCTTTTTAAGTACTCTTTTTTATGTAATTTCTTTTAAGATCATACATATTATATTTGGGGATTCTATTTAATATTCCTCATACTGTAATTTTTAGGATTATATTATGAGAGACCCAATTTGATCTCATAAATCCATTTTTGTAAGTTTTAAGTGGCGACGTTAGGCTGCCGAGTTTTCGTAAGGGATTTTTCATCTCACTTTTATTCCCGTGAGATTTATGATAAATTTCCCGCCATTTCCTTTGAGTGGTGTATGTACTGCACATTATTATACTCTTTGTGTAACAAAATTTCATTTATGGCTATTTACATATTCATTGTACGACCCTTCTTCCATGGGGTTTACGTTTCGAAAGTTACCCAAATCGGTAATGGGACCTTTCACCCTCCTCTTTTTAAAAGACTTCTTTTGTTATGTCTTTTAATTTGCATCTTATTATGTATGGATATGTTATTATATATCCTTATAGATGTAAAATTTATTTCCAAGTGATGAGATACCCTTTTTTCTCATCAAATCATTTTCTAAATTTTAAAGTGACGCCGTTAGGCTGTCGAAAGTTTACCAAGGGAACTCCTTAACCAAATTTCGATTTCTTTGGGTTCAACATGTAGTTATTTAATATGTCATCCTTTGAATATGTGTGAATGAACTATGATTGTTTTACACTTAATATCCACTTATATTGGGTGTATTTATATTTTTCACACATAATTATGAGATTGATTTATCCTTAATTTAAGGATACCTTCTTTATAATGGATTTCATCTCATTTTACATTTCTATTGAGACTTCATTGTTGTTATGCACCAGTTCACTCTTATATGGTGTATATACTGCCCTTTGGAATATTATTTCACGAATCCCTTTATTATCATGATATTTTAATGTTATGATTAAATGTTATTCCTCAATTATTATATTCAAGTGTCTCTCATTTTGTTAAAAACCCTTTAACTAAAATATCATTTTAAATGTTTTAATGATTTGTTCTTATAAATATTTCTCATTAATATCCATGTTTTCAATATGGTTTTAAGGATTTATTTATATGGATATTAGTGGTTTAAAATGTTAAAATCTTCAAAGTGTTATGGGACACTTTGATTCAAAAATATTTTTATTAAATGTTTTAAATGGTTTTGAAAATAGTTTTTAGAATGGATTCATTATTTAAATATCTTGAAATGTTATATTGTTATTTCAATGTGGGAAAGTTATCTTTCCTTAAAGCTTATGTTATTTGATATGATTATGTTGTGGTTCTTGGGAATTGTTTATGAACACGGGTGGTTCCGTGACAAACTAAGGGTGGGTGAGCCCGATATAGCTCTCCAATGCATTGGGTAACGCGAAGGAGTTAAACGTTAAGCTTTCTCCGATAAGATTTAGGGAATATAATTTTATGGGTATTCCAACTGTAACCATGAGGGTTACTCCCTATGTAAGAATGTTATGAATTCCTCAAGTTAACTTTATGTCTTATGATTTCTATGAGTTATTCATAAATCTTATGATTTAATGAGGTTTGTTAAATTGCTTATATTTTATGAGTAAAGTATGATTTCATTGATTCATATGTATACATGGACTAATGTTTTCTTTCGGTATTGTTATAACCCTTACTGAGCTTTTAATGCTCATCCCAAGTTTTTTTGAAATGTTTTTCACAGGACATAAAGTTGAATAGGGTCAAGGATGGGATCAAGGAAAAGTCAGGTTGTCTAAAACAAGGAACTAAACATGACTCTTTTGTTCAAGAGTTTTTATTTTTTGTGAAAAAAGTGGAAGATGAGTAGATGTGTCTACTATTTAATATTTGAGATGTAATAGTTGTGTCCTAATTCTCTAAAACTCTAAACCTAAAATGATCCTCAATGTTAATTATTCATTTAATTCAATAATATGTAATGTTTAAGGTCGGGTCCTTATAGAGCAAGTGTTATGGAATAAGGTAATCTATAACGTAACGTTTTTTGAAAAACATCATATGGTTGAAGAGGCAACATATGAATCAAAAAATTTATAAGGGATAAATACCCCCACTTATTTGATAGGTGAATAGAATTGCGATAATAAAATTTGAAAAAGGGGGGAGGATATAACATCCCTGGTAAATAAAAAATATGAAATTCACATATTTATTAATATTAAGGAATTAAATATTAATTTTACATTAAAAGGTGATGATATTTTTGATATCTTACTCGACATGTCCCAATAGGTTTCTCTGAAATCTTACATTGCAGACAATGTTGAGTTATACCAGAAAATAATATAATAATAAAAATATTTTAAATAGTAGTTAACATATAGCTATTATATTGGAATGAATGAATAGAACTAACTAAAATATAATTATACATATTTTTCAATTGTATTTACATTTATCTAATTAATTTTAGAAGCTTAAAATAACAATGAATCCTATTTTAATCATGAAATACTCTATTATTCTTTAAAAGGTCATTTTATTGCCTTTTAATGGTGAACGCTTTTTAAATCTAGTTTATTCAAATTTATATGTTCTATTTGAAAAAATAATATTTTTCATTAGAAGAAGGGCATAATAATTTACATTGGATTAAATTTTGGTATTTTTTTGATAAATTTCATTAATGAATGAATAATGAAAAAACAACATTATAATTCAAAACTAAATTTTAATCTAATTTATTTATATAGTTATATTTTTCTGTTTATTAGGTTTAATGTGTAATTGGATTATATTTTTTATCATTCAATCCAAATTTTTTATTATATGTAATTTTATTCATAGATTTTATGTAATCATATGTCAATCTTTTGGTAGTTTTTACTTCTTAAAAACACACTTTTTGGTTTTGACAATGGGGATTATTTTTAAATTAATTTGTGCAACTTCTATGTTTTGAATTTTGAATAAATGGACTCATTATTTTAAATCAAGAGGTCCAAATATTGTAAATAGGAATCTTTTATTTTTAGACATTATGAATAGTAACTTTAGTAAATATTTTATTTAACATGGTTAATGAGTAAATCTCGTAAGTATGGGTTAAAAATAATATTAAATCATCCCAAAAAATATAATAACCATATTGGATGAAATATTTCCAACCATGGGCATCCATTGGTCTATTTTAGGACCCCTTAGAGCCACTTGTGTGTTAAAACGATATTTAATTTCATTTAATTTATTGTTAAGAAAAATATAACATAGAATTATAATTTTCCAAAAACAATTATATAGGATTATATAAGTGATATATTCAACTATAAATATTAATTTTAAAGGTAAAACTATTTATTACATAATGTAATTTTATTTATAATTTTTATACATTAAATAAATAAATTTTATTTTGAAACAATGATGATGTAGTGATTGCTAAATTAATAAAAGAATTCAAATAAACAATATTATAAATGTTAAAATAAATTGAATTTGGTTATTTTTATGTCATCAACAAATTTTATAGATGATAGATACATGTTATCTCTATATTAATGATGTTTTTTCGAATCAATCACCTTTTTATGGATTTCTTAAAATGTAATGACATAAAGAGTGAGAAAATTTACATAATTCATACTTTAAAATATAAATTTTCTTATTAAATACATTAAAATTAAAAAAAATCTATGATTCTTTCAAATAGTGATCATATGTCTAAAATTATATTATTGAGACTTCAATTGTATATTTTCCTTTGTTGGTAACTATATTGATTCTCAAAGTGTTACATGCTTGATAAAATGGTAAGAGTAAAAAAGGGTTAAATAAAAAATATTATGATTAAAAAATATCCAAAAAACCTGTCCAATTCTTATTCGATGATTTTTTTCAACATAAATTCATCTTATATTCTAATTAAATGAGTTACAGACCTTTAAAAATCGAAAAACGTTTTATAAAAAAATAATATTTTCAAACATTACTAAAGATCCCATCCCCCCTCTTATAAAAGGCCACCACCTCTAACACATTACAAAGACCTCTCAAGACCCTTGGCTTGCCAAACTCTGCTCCAAGAAGCTCCCAACATCCCCCTCATCCGCTTAGACGATTTCCCCTAGGTAGAAGGCAATTCAAGAAAGCATTTTGGCTCAAATCAAAGAGAGATACATGTTTAATGAGGGAGATAAAGAAATAACAAGACAAGTCAAACACAAGTTAAAGAGACTTCTTAACAAGATTTCCATTCCTTTGGTTAATAATCTACTTCATGATTATGTCATTCTATGATTATTGGAGAAAATACTATTTATATCCTATTTTTATTTTATACTTTCATCATTTTTACTTATAGTGAATAAAAATAATTGATCTTTTTTACAGAATGATCTTTGTAAGGGACTCATCTAAATCTCCTTTCACTAAGGAATACTTTTGTTTATAGAAAAATTTATTTTATACGGTGTATAAACCCATTTGGATTTTAATTTCATTCAAAAGGAATATTTTTTAGACAAAGCATTTTACTAAATGGAAAAGTGAATGTTTCCTTTGAACGCACACAGTGACAACGACCTTTCTGTCACCACAAGCATTATTTGATATTTGGCTTCCTTAACGAGCCCAAATGTTTTTAAAAGGAAAATAAACACTATATAATATTTTTTATGTATTTTTGTATTCAAAATAGTTTTGAGAATGGATTTAATATGTCAATACATTGAAATGTTATATTGTGACTGTAATGTTGAAATGTTATATTTCCTTTATGTTTGTTCATGTGTTATGATAATGTTATGGTTCATCGGCATTGTTAGCATATACAGGTGGTTCTATGATAAACCTAGGGTGGGTGAGCCTGATATAGCTCTCTAATTCATTGGGTAACATAATCGAGTTAACTATTAATGTTTCTCCTAATAGATTTTGGTAATATACTTTAATTGGTATTCAAAATGTAACTCCCTATATAGTAGTGAAACCAACAATGTAAGTATGATATGGATTCCACAACATACTTTTATGATTTATTATTTCTAGGTGTTATTAAAAAATCTTATGATTTCATGACGTATGTTAAAAAGATTATGTTTTGTATGTTTTGGGGAAATAATTTTTTTAGTCTTTATTTTTATAACCCTTTTTGAGCTTTTAGGCTCATCCCATGTTTTTTAAATGTTTTTTAATAAGGTATAAGGAAGGGTAAGAGGAAGAATGAATTCAAAAAGATTTATATCTAGAAAAGAATTCTCATTTTCTTTTAAGTGTTTTTATTTTTTGAAAAAATGTATACTAAGTATAAGTTTCTACTTTATAATATTTGAGATGCAATCTAATAGTTATGGCCTAATTCTCTAAAAATCTAAACCTGAAAATATCCTCAATGTTAATTTTGGATTTAACTCATGATTATGTAATGTTCTAATTCTGAGGACATATATTTCCGCCTTTCACGGTTGGTAAAAATGATAAAATTTATATTTTTATATGATATTTAAGATATTTATGATTAATTTATTCTTCTATAATTATTAAATACCACACACCTTTATGCTTTCCCTTTTGTGTAAATAAAATATCATTGTTTATGGATGTATAGACTACCGGCTCCTCAAAATGATATGATTCATTCAAACTATACGAATAATTTCATAAGGATTGTTTTAATAATAATACGCATTATTAATGACATAAATTTGGTACTAAAATTATAATATATTTTATTTTACTTATTATTCTCTTAATACGATAAATAGATGGAATTATCATTCACGCATTCGTATGACCTACAATATACATGCACGAGGTATTTCGTTTCCCATATCTAAATTTTATGGATTAGTATACATACATATTTTATGAACATATAGGATATTACATCAAGGTTTAAATTCTATAGATAATTAAATAATGATAAATTTAATAGGAGAAATAAGTAATAAGTCAAAACGTACTCCAAAAACGATGAAATAAACACACAAAAAATTGATTATAATGGATCATTCTTAACAAATGGGTATTAAGAAATTTCGAGAAGTTAATTTATGGAATTATAGAAATTCATTTTGATTATTTATACATTTTTAATATAAATATATTTATTATTCAATGCATTCATATATGAATAGAGGAAATGAGACTTAATGTAGGGGTTAGTTTCACAATCTAATCAATAATAAAGATTTCTTCTATTTATGTATAAATTAGGGAATATTCATCTTATTTGTCCATGTTTTCAAAAAATGTTTTCAAATATTTTTTAATATTATCCTATGAATATTTAATGTACTTATTTTACTATTTTTTTAATTTTTATAAAATTGAACAATTTTTTATAATTTTTATACAATAGTTTGAATGAAATCATGTTGTCTTTTTCCAAATGTGGGGTTTTGTGAATTTTATAATAAAAACATGGAAGTAATGTTTTTATTTAACTAAATAGCATGAGTTGATTTTCCACCATTATGATGCCTTAATGTTTTGAATATTCTTTTACATGTTTACATGGCTCTTCTTAAATAAATATTTTTCATTTATAGTTGCCTTGATATTTTAAATAAATGATTCCAATGTAAAAATGTTATTTCTCAATGAAAAATAAATGATTTTATTAGATTATTCTATTCTATTCCAAAATAAACTACGGAATATTATGATTAATTGAGGTTTATCTATTATAATATAATTTATCATATTTCATTGAATGGTTTTTGAATACGATTTGATTGTGGTTATGGTATTTTTATTTCATTAATAGTTTATGGTTAATATTTTCACATTTCATATGATTTTTTAAATATGATTGTTTTTATTGAACATATTTAGCCCTATTCAGAACAGTAATTCATTTGACATAGTAACTGTTAGGAGGGGCCCTCTATATCCCCTCGATTCATTGGTTGGTCTAATGTTACAATCTATTTTGGGTTGTGGATAATGTGTTAAGAAATTTTGTATGTTGTTTTGGCTAAATTTTTTATGATATGTCGTGGATTACCCACATTATGAACCCCTCTTTATGAGATTAGTAATTGATAATCTATGTGATTATTCAACTAGTATAATATCCATGGTAATGTATATTTCTCAGGTCATTACTTATATGGATTTATTTGATCGGATTATATTCCTACCAAATTATTCGAAATATTATCATTTAATTAAATGCATTTTTAGTTATTTACATTAAAATGTTTTTTATTTTATTTATAACAAATTTGGTTGTATGCCTATCCTTTCTGATCATAAGACCTGAAAAATTTATTATGTTTGATTTTTTACAAGGATTTCAAGTTATATATTATGACAGATATATAGTGGTAATCTATGATAATGGGGATGTTTCCAATTAAGTTTTTTTTGTTTTATTACATTCCATATTGTAATGTAAAACATATGTTTATAACTAGTTTTCCAAATCTATTAAAATATTCGTTCATTTTAGATGTAATTTCTTGTACCTAGTTATAACACCCGAGACTTGTATGTTATATAAATAATCAAAGGAATCTTTTTCTACACACAACACATTCTTGGCATTCTTTACACAAAATCAAAACCTTCCTCGATAGCTTGCATCGTACGCAATACCGAGTTTCACTAAACAACGATATGCTATTAAAATATTATTAAAACAAGCAGTTAGGAATATTAATAACAACTTTTTGAAATTTTATAAATTTTATTTTTCCAAATGGACTTCATTTTTGGATTCGGAATATCGAAATTATCCTAAGGTGAAATTTTGGTATTTTTCTGAAAACTTTCAATTTTTTGATGAATAGTGAAACCAATAAATGGTAGTTAAAAAACTGATTTTTTCATTAAACATAATTTTACCGCTTCTGTGAGTGGAATTTCAAAAATCCAAGAGACACGGTTGATGTCAGTAAGTATAATTTGGTTTAATGAGATGAAAATAATTTTTGGTGAATAGTAACTTTTTTACTTTTATTTACCACGGTTAAAAGTAAATAGGGTAATTAAGGGTAAAAATGATATTATTATTACCCTAAAACATGTCATAATTCTTTTGGACAAGTGTAAATAGACCAAAAACAACCTTAGGAATAAAATGTGACCATTTAGGCCCACTTGGATTAGATTAGGACATTTATTATTAATTTATTTAAAGAAGGGTTAAAATAGTTAAAATCAAAGTTTAATAAGTAAATCATTTTTATATGGATTTATAAATAAGATAAATTCGACTATAAATATTAATTAGAAAGATAAAAAGTTTCCTACATAATGTTATTTTATTTGTAATTTTTAGACATTATATTATTTAATTTATTAATGACACAATGATGATGCAGTAATTATCTTATTAATGAAATATTGACATAATTGATGTTATAATCACCAAAATAAATGTAATTTGAGACTTTTTATGAATTAAACTAATTTTATAGATTAATATGACATTTTAGTATTGATTTAATTATCTTCTTCCGAACTAATAATTCTGTTATGACATTCACAATAATTAATTACTAAATAGTGTCTAAATTGACATAAAATAGTTTTTAAAAACAAATTTTATATTATTAATTGTTATTTTATTCCTAAAAATACAAGGATCAGACAAATGACTTACCTAAGGATATATATATTAATAATAAACATCTTGGGGTTCGTTTTTCTGCTTATATTAAGTTTATTAACCTTATAGTATAAGAACACAAGAAGACACGGTAAAAGTAAAATTATTTAACTTAATGTGAAATCTAAATGATAAGGTTAAAATTGGAACCTAAACTTGTATAAATTATATTGGATGAGAGGATTTAGACCCATCCCCACCTTAGCTTCTAAATAAATCAATTTGGAGCTATTTAAAACCGAACTTGACTTTATAATAAAATAATATTTTTAGTTTTTCCAAAGGAGCCCCTCTCCTCCCTTATAAAAGGGAACCACCTCCCCCTCTTCCTCACACCACTTTGAGCCTTCAAGCTCGGACAACCCCTGACAATTTCTTCTATCCACTTACCTAGAAAATTCTAGAGGTTCTGGTCTTCTTTAATGACCTATTTTAGTGCCCTAAAAGGAGGTCTCATAGAAGCACTTCAAAGAACAGGTAATGTCTGTTACCGATTCTTTCAGCTTTATTTCTTCTTCCACATATTCTTCTTTAGTTGTATCATTATGAAGTAATAACATAAGTATCACTCATAAAATGATATGTTATTATAGGAATGAAACAACCCTATTTCACCATTTATCCATCCTACGGAGAAAGAAATCACCGCACGTGTGTACGTACGGAATACTGTCTCCACGCCGTGATGTAATCTATTTTCCACCACCACCTTAATTGGATGGGTATAATGGTGTAATTAATGACTATATATGACTATTATAAAGTGATACTAATTATGTAATAGTATACATACACTCCAATACAATTCCACGATCATAGGAACGATATCATCACTCGTGCGTACGTACGGAATACCATCTCCACGATGTGATGCGACTCCTTCTACATGATCTTCCTTTCATAATGATTATATAAATGAATTGAATTAATGAATATGATATATATTACACTAATAAAATTCTGGAAATGAGGTATCTATAATCTAAAGAGAATAATAAGAATTTATTTGACAAAACACGCATAAGAACAAAAAGTTATAAACACCTGAATAACAAGTAGCAATGAAATATTACTACTAAGAAGAGAAGAATATGACCATATATGATATCATAAAAATACGTATAATTATGTAATAAGTCAATAACATTATTTAAATCATTATACAGGAGGTTCAGACACGTACAAAGCATATCAGACCTAAGGTAAGGGAAATATCATAATCTCATTTTTATCTGAGATTGTTTATACTTTGAAATTTACTGGGGTGTATTTTATCATCCACATCCATGGTTCCTCAATATGTAATATTGTTTCCATCCACCTATAATTGTTTAAATCCAATTTTACCCATTGGTGAGTTTTTAGTAATAGATATGAAAGGAATGTTTTGTCATTTTTTCGTACGAAGTACTTTTTTGACTTTTCCGACAAAAGTACGAGAAGAATGTTTTTTTAAACTTATACAGCATGAATGGATTTTTAAAACATTATTTCCAAGAATCTTACTTTAAAAGTTTTCATGTTTATTTTTAATCAACTTCTTTTAGTTTAAAATTGTAAGACATATTAATAAAGGAAAAGTGTTTTTGAAGTAGAAAGGATGTTTTCCTCAAGAATAGAGTTCAAGTGTTTTATCAAAATTATTTTCCATATAAGATAATATAGGGTTCTGTTTCTATTCCTATTATTACATTGAATTGTTTATGTTGTGATGGAATTATTTTTTATGAATTCCTTTATCTTATATGAATTGTAATATGATGTCATGTTGTTTAAGAATCCTATTTTTACTACATGGGTTATGCAATGATGTATGATTTATGACTTTGTGGAACACATAAGAATGGTATCATTATGAGATGGGTGGGACCTATATCTCTATCCAATTCATTGGGTAATGATTTTATATCTCATGATATAGACATGGCTGGAACGGTAGGTTATACCGATGCAGTGAAACAGGACTGAAACGAGGAATGAACTCGGTTCAGAAATGGACTTTATCCACTAAGATAGTCTTGGAAATGAGTCTTGACTAACAAGAAATGATTCTCTATGATTATCTGTGTATGACACATAGTTTCATGTTTTATGTTATGATTATTGGGATTACATTTCACTACTATGATTTATCCCATGTTATGAAATTATGATCTCTTTTGTAGGTTAATATTTCCAAAAGTTATGTGCTTATGTATATGATGTGATTGATATTTCATTTCATTACCCTTACTGAGCATTTGTGCTCACCCTTTTGTATGTTTTATTTCCCCAGGTCAGGAATAAGGTTATTAAGTAGAATCTGCCAAAAAGGGACTCTAGATATGATGAAATAAATGGGAGGAAAAGTAGATGCTTTATGAACCAGTTGTTTATGTTTCCCAGTTTCTAAAGACACTATACCTATACGGTCCTTTATTGGTTTTGTTATATGTTGTAATAAGTGTGCTTCAATTCTGATGTAATAACAATGTATGTAAAGTATGGGTCATTATAGTTGGTATCAGAGGAAAGGTATAGTCAACCTTTGGAAACTAGGATGTGAAATCCTTAGTAAGAACCCTAAGGATATGTCTAAGCATAGAACACAATCTTAGTGTTTTAGAAATGGCCATGAATAACCTAGGATAATACCTTAAGTGTGAAATCTTATTCTTGATTATGTGGTTTTCCTATTATAATTAGTGTTTCTCACACTATTCTTCTTGGTTTTTGTCAATGGTTGGAACCCGAAGGAACTGTGTTAATGCAGAATGCGACGAGAAATGCAATGATTGTCCCCCTGAGCAACCAAACGTTATGGGAGCTAGAATGAAAAATATTGTAGCCATGCTAACACAACTTTCTCAAGCTATGAATCATGTAGGACTTCCAAACGAGCAAATGAAGGAGCAAAATTCTGTTGAATCCTTCATGAGCCAGCGTCCACCTTCTTTTAGTGGGTCTACTGATCCATTAGTTGATGAAAAATGGATTAGTACTACTGAAAATATATTTTCAGTTCTTAAATGTTCTGAACATGATAAAGTCATCCAAGCAATGTATCGTTTGGAAGGAGATGCTGATCAATGGTGGAATCTTATTAAGAATATGAGGCAAATGGATGAAATTGATTCCATGGAATGGGGCGAGTTCAAGAACTTATTTTTCAATAAGTACTTCCCTCGTATTCTCCAAACAAAGATGGAGAAAGAGTTTCTTGAACTGAAGAAAAGGGATGATGAATCTGTTGGTACCTATGAAGCAAATTTTACAAGACATGTAAGGTACGCTTCTGGTATTATTATCCAACCTGAGAGTAAGATCGATCGATTCTTTAGTGGCATAAAACCAAGTCTTCGAAGGGCCTTAGCCATAAGGGACTTTAATAGCTACGAGTAAATCATTCGATGTGCTCTCAAAGTTGAGATGGAGATTGGAGTAACCCATCAGTCATATGGGTTTGATAAGAAGAGGAAAATGGAATTCAAAGGAAAATCTAAAGAGCACACTGAAAAGAAGATGAGAATTCCCTTATGCTCAAAGTGTGGAAAGAAACATGGATGGAGTTGTCTTAAAGGGACAAGTAAATGTTTCAAATGTGGAAAGGAAGGTCATCGGGCATTTTAATGCCGCGATAATGTGAAGAAGATGTCTAATGATGCAAACAAAGGAAGGGATACACAGAATGAACCTACTACACTTCAATGTTTCAAGTTCAAGGAGATGGGACATTATGCCAATAAATTCCCTAATCCAAGGGATGATGATGATGGTCGACATCAACAAACTCTTAAGGCTAAAGACAATGGAAAGTCACACGAAATTTCTATCAGCGATGTGGAGTTCGATAACGATGTGGTGAAAGGTGCACTTACCATCCACTCTAAAGTAGCAAATTTTTTATTTGATTCTGGATCCACCAACTCCTTTATTTCTGAAGAATTTTCTAAGGGTATCACCATATTACGTCAACAATTAGATGTTGAGTTAGCTGTGACAACACCTAATGGCACAACAGTCGCATCAAAAGTTTATAATTCTTCTCCGATTGAAGTTTGTGGGAAAGTGCTTCCTGCAAATATTGTGATCCTTCCTATAGTGGAATTTGATGTAATTCTTGGCATGGATTGGCTTTCTCTACATGGATCTCATATCAATTTCCAAATAAGGGAAGTCACATTTCATATTCCAGATCAATCTATGATTGTCTATCGATGCAAGGATGAACATAACCTTCCAGTGGACATTTCTTCCATTTTATGGGTATTGATTCCACTAAAATAAGGTTATTTGTCCCAAATGGTTGGTGAGAAACTCATGATTAAGAATATGCCCATTGTACAGGAGTTTGATGATGTCTTTCCGGAGGAATTATCGGGTCTTCCACCAAATTGTGAGGTTGAGTTTTCAATAGAACTCGTACCGGGTGCTTTGCCTATTTCAAAGACACCTTATAGAATGACCCCAATTGAGTTGCAGGAATTAAAGAAGCAACTCCAAGAGAATCTTGATAAGGGGTTCATACGCCCTAGTGCGACACCCTGGGGAGCACCTGTTCTGTTTGTTAAGAAGAAAGATGGATCAATATGACTCTACATTGATTATCAAGAACTTAACAAGATCACTATAAAGAACAAATATCCTCTCCCGTGCATTGATGACCTATTTGACCAACTACGTGGAGATCAATACTTTTCCAAGATTGATCTTCGTTCAGGGTATCATCAATTAATGTTCAAAAGGGAGGATATACCAAAGACGCCTTTCCGTACAAGGTATGGACACTATGAATTTATAGTGATTCCATTTGGTCTTACTAATGCCCCTACTATCTTCATGGATCTAATGAATAGAGTCTTTAGAGACTATCTTGATCAGTTTGTGGTAGTCTTTATAGACGATATTCTTGTCTTTTCAAAGATCAAGGAAGAACATGAAGATCACTTGAGAATTATATTGAAGACCCTGAGAAAGGAGACACTTTATGCCAAATTTACCAAGTGTGAATTTTGGCTTCAAAAAGATGCATTTTTGAGTCACATAATCTCAAAAGAGGGGATATCTATGGATCCAGCAAAAACAGAGGTTATCGAAAGATGGTCGAGACCAACAACAGTAACTGAGATCTGAATGTTTCTTGGTTTGGCTGGATATTATCGACCTTTTGTGAAAGATTTTTCAAGATTATCTATTCCACTCATCAAGTTGACTCGGAAAGGAGTTAAGTTTGTTTGGAAAAAGGAATGTGAAGAGAATTTCAAGGAGTTGAAAAGAAGGTTTTCCAGTGCACCTGTGCTCACACTGCCTTGTAGTAGAGAAAGGTTTGTGATCTACAGTGATTCATCCATGAAGGGATTGGGGTGTGTTCTTAGGCAAAATGATATGGTGATAGCTTATGCCTCACGACAGTTGAAAATACATGAGCAAAATTACCCAACTCATGATTTGGAGTTAGCTGCGGTAATCTTTGCATTAAAGATTTAGGGGCATTACCTTTATGGTGAAAGGTGTTATATTTATACTGATCATAAAAGTTTAAAGTATATTTTCACACAAAATGAGCTGAATATACGCCAAAGAAGATGGTTGGAGCTGATTAATGATTACGACTGCTCAATCCATTACCACCCTGGGAATGCAAACAAGGTGGCAGATGCATTAAGTCGACAAGACCATGCTAGTTTATCCATGATGAGGATCAAAAAAGATCCAATATTTATGGATTTACAAAGGATGGATCATTGAATTATAATGAAAGGGGAAAAATCAAATCTTTCTCAAATGAATGTTCAACCATCTATACATGTGAAGATTAAAGAGGCACAAAAAGAAGATGTCGAGTTACAAAAGAAGGTGAGAAATGTTCCTGAATTCAACCTTGATTGTGATGGGATAATAAAGTTCAGGAATCGGGTTTGTGTTCCTCCCATCCGCAAATTAAAGAAGGAGCTGCTGGATGAGGCTCATAGTTCTACATTCTCTCTTCATCCTGGAAGCACGAAGATGTATAGGGACCTGAAAGAGTACTTCTGGTGGGATGGCATGAAAACAGATGTTGCTGAATATGTTTCTCGATGCTTGGTTTGTCAACAAGTTAAAGCTGAGAGACAGAAGTCTAATGGGATGTTACAACCATTACCCATACCCGAATGGAAATGGGAAAACATCACTATGGACTTTGTCACAGGACTTCCTAAAACATCCAAAGGCAATAATTCTATCTGGGTCATAGTTGATCGTCTTACAATGTCTGCACACTTCATTGCTATTAGAGAGGATTTCTCTGTTGATCAGCTTGTCAGGATATATGTAAAGGAAGTGGTAAGATTGCATGTAGTACCACTTTCTATTATATCTGATTGGGATCCAAGATTTACCTCAACGGTATGGCGAAGTCTTCAGCATACTCTGGATACAAGGTTGAGTATCAGCACTGCTTATCATCCTCAGACAGACGGTCAGTCTGAGAGAACAATTCAAACTCTAGAAGATATGTTGAGAGCTTTCTCTATGGATTTCAAAGGTGGTTGGGATCAACACCTACCTTTGGTGGAATTTTCTTATAATAATAGATTTCACTCCAGTATTCAGATGGCTCCTTATAAAGATCTCTATGGAAAGAAATACAGGACTCCAACTTGCTGGGATGAAGTTGTGGAAGGAAAGCTATTAGGACCCGATCTCATTGATGAAATGGCAGAAAAGGTCAGATCTATTCAACAACACATAAGAGTAGCTCATAGTTGACAGAAAAGTTATGCCGACAATCGAAGAAAAGACCTATAGTTTGAAGTGGGTGATAAAGTGTTCTTACGAATATCTCCCTGGAAGAGGGTTATGAGATTTGGAAAGAAGGGGAAGTTGAGCCCTAGATATATCGGTCCATTCGAAATACTGGATTGTGTTGGTAAGGTAGCTTACCGATTGGCGCTTCCACCGAATCTCTCTCAAGTTCATGACGTGTTCCATGTATCTCTCCTGAGAAAGTACATACCTGATCCTTCACATGTACTCAGCTCAGAAGTTGTACCGCTGGAGCAAGATCTTTCTTATGAAGAACAACCGATAGAGATTCTGGATCGTAGTGAAAAATTCCTACGAAACAAGACCACTCGATTGGTGAAAGTTTTATAGAGGAACCACCAATTTGAAAAAGCTACATGGGAGCTTGAGGATATGATTAGGGAGAGGTATCCTCATCTGTTTGTTACAAAGTGATGAATTTCGAGGGCGAAATTCATTTTAAGGGGGGTAGAATGTAACACCCGATACTTTTATGTTATATAAATCATCAAAGGAATCTTTTTCTACACACAACACTTGCTTGTCTTTCTTTACACGAAATCGCAACCTTCCTCGATAGCTTGCATCATACGCAATACTGAGTTTCACTAAACAACGATATGCTATTAAAATATTATTAAAACTAGCCGTTATGAATAGTAATAACCGCTTTTGGAAATTTTATAAATTTTGTTTTTCAAAATGGACTTCATTTTTGGATCGGAATATCAAAATTATCCTAGGGTGAAATTTTGGTATATTTCTGAAAACATTCAATTTTTAATGAATTGTGAAACCACTAAGTGGTAGTTAAAAACTGAATTTTTCATAAAACTTAATTTTACCGCTACTATGAGTGGAATTTCAAAAATCCGAGAGACACGGTTGATTTCAGTAAGTAAAATGTGGTTCAACGAGATGAAAATAATTTCTGGTGAATAGTAACTTTTTACTTTTATTTACCACGGTTAAAGGTAAATAGGGTAATTAAAGGTAAATATGATATTATTATTACCCTAACACATGTCCTAATTCTATTGGACAAGTGTAAATCTACCAAAAACAACCTTAGGAATAAAATATTACCATTTAGGCCCAGTTGGATTAGATTAGGACATTTATTATTAATTTATTTAAAGAAGGGTTAGAATAGTTAAAATCAAAGTTTAATAAGTATATCATTTTTCATATGTGGTTGTACATAATATAAATTCAACTATAAATATTCAATAAAAATCGAAAAAGATTTCCTACATAATGGTATATTATTTTTAATTTTTAGACATTAAATAATTCAATTTATTTATGACACAATGATGATGTAGTAATTATCTTATTAATGAAATATTGACATAATTGATGTTATAAACACCAAAATAAATGTAATTTGAGACTTTTTATGAATTACACTAATTTTATAGATTAATATGACATGTTGGTATTGATTTAATTAACTTTTTTCGAACTAATCATTCTGTTATGATTTTCACAAAAATTAATTACTAAATAGTGTCAAAATTGACATATAATAGTTTCATAAAACAAATATTATATTAGTAATTGTTATTTTATTCATAGAAATATAAGGTTCGGAAAAATGACTTAGATAAGGTTATATATATTAATAATAAACAACTTCGGGTTCGTTTAGCTTATTTTAGTAAGTTTATTAACCTTATAGTATATGAACACAAGAAGACATAGTATAAGTAAAATTATTTAACTTAATGTTAAATCTAAATGATAAGGTTAAAATAGGAACCTCAACTTGTCTAAATTCTATTGGATGAGATTATTTTGATCCATCCCCACCTTATCTTAGAAATAAATCAATTTGGATCTATTTAAAACCGAACATGACTTTATAATAAAATAATATTTTTAGTTTTTTCATAGGAGCCGCTCTCCTCCCTTATAAAAGGGTACCTCCTCCCCCTCTTCCTCAAACCACATTGAGCCTTCAATCTCGGACAACCCCTGCCAATTTATTCTCTCAAATTCCCTAGAAACATCCTAGAGGTTCTGGTCTTCTTCAAAGACCTATTTTAGTGCCCTAAAATGAGGTCTCAAAGAAGCACTTCAAAGAAGAGGTAATGTCTGTTACTGATTCTTTCATCTTTATTTCTTCTTCCAATTCTTCTTATTTAGTTGTTTCATTATGAATTAATAACATCAGTATCACTCATATACTGATATGTTATTATAAGTATGAAACAACCCTATTTCACCATCTATCTATCCTATGAAAAAAGAAATCACCACGCATGCGTACATACGGAATACCGTCTCCACGCCGTGGTGTAATCTATTTTCCACCACCACCTTACTTGGATGGGTATAATGGTGTAAATAATGACTATATATGACTATTATAAAGTGATACTGATTCTGAAATATTATACATACACTCTAATACAATTCCACGATCATAGGAAGGATATCATCACTCGTGTGTGCGTACGGAAAACCGTCTCCACGATGTGATGCGACTCGTTCTACATGATCTTAATTTCATAATGATTATATAAATGAATTGAATGAATGAATATGATATATATTACATTAATACCATTCTGGAAATGAGGTATCTATAACCTAAAGAGAAGAATAAGAATTTATTCGACAAAATACGCATAAGAACAAAAAGTTATAAACACCCGAATAACAAGTAGCAATGAAATATTACTACTAAGAAGCTAAGAATATGACCATATATGATATCATAAAAATAAGTATGTTTATGTAATATGTCATTAACAATATTTAAATTATTATACAAGAGGTTCAGACACGTACAAAGCATATCAGACATAAGGTAAGGGAAATATCACAATCTCATTTTTATCCGAGATTGTTTATAGTTTGAAATTTACTGGGGTGTATTTTATCATCCACATCTATGTTTCCTCAATATGTAATATTGTTTCCATCCACCTAAAATTGTTTAAATCCAATTTTACCCTTCGGTGAGTATTTAGTAAAAGATATGAAAGGAATCTTTTGTCGTTTTTTTGTACAAAGTATTTTTTTACTTTTCCGACAAAAGTATGAGAATAATGTTTTTTTAACTTATATGGCATGAATGGATTTTTAAAACATTATTTCCAAAAAGCTTCCTTTAAAAAATTTTAAGTTTATTTTTATCCAACTTCTTTTAGTTTAAAATTGTAAGACATATTAAGAAATGAAAAATGTTTTAGAAGTAGAAAAGATATTTTCCTGAAGAATGGAGTTCAAGTGATTTATCAAAATTATTTTCCATCTAAGATAATATAGGGTTATGTTTCTATTCCTATTATTACATTGAATTTATTATGTTGTGATGGAATTATTTTTATTAGTTCCTTTATCTTATATGAATTTTTTTATGATGTCATGTTGTTTAAGAATCCTATTTTTACTACATGGGTTATTCAATGATGTATGATTTATGATTTTGTGGCACACATAAGAATGGTATCATTATGAGATGGGTGGGAGCTATATCTCCATCCAATGCATTGGGTAAAGATTTTATATCTCATGAGATAGACATGGCTGGAACGGTAGGTTATACCGGTTCAGTGAAACAGGACTGAGACGAGGAATGAACTCGGTTCAGAAATGGACTTTGTCCACTAAGATAGTCTTGGCAATGAGTCTTGAATAACAAGAAATGATTATCTATGATTATGTGTGTATGCCAGAAAGTTTCATGTTTTAAGTTATGATTATTGGGATTACATTTCACTACTAAGATTTATCCCATGTTATGAAATTATGATCTATTTTGCAGGTTAAGATTTCCAAAAGTTATGTGCTTATGTATATGATGTGATTGATATTTCTTTTGTCTACCCTTACTGAGCATTTGAGCTCACCATTTTGTATGTTTTATTTCCCTAGGTCAGGAATAAGGTTATTAAGTAGAATATGCCAAAAAGGGACACTAGATATGATGAAATAAATGGGAGGCAAAGTAGATGCTTTATGAACTAGTTGTTTATGTTTCCCAGTTTCTAAAGACACTATACCTATACGGTCCATTCTTGGTTTTGTTATATGTTGTAATGAGTGTGCTTCAATTCTGATGTAATAACAATGTATGTAAATATGCGTCGTTATACTAGTACTAATTTAATAATGTGAGGAATTGGATCTAGGCTACTAGGGTTTGTGTATTTATATAATCCGTTTCATATTTAATTTTGATTCAAAAACAATGTACACTTCTGATCAATTTATCTTTGAAAAAATTATTCCACGTCACATTAACAGAATAAATTTTCTATTAAAATTTTCTATTTTGATGAACAAAAATTTGAAAAATGATATTCATATTTAGAATCATAATAACTTAAAATTTTTAATTAGTTTAATCTATTTTATGAACAAAAATAATTGTTAAAATAGTAAATGTTATTCTTCATATTTAATGTAAAATGGATTTACCTGGAGGTTAAACTAAAAATATAATTATTAAAATAACATAATTTCTTTTATAAAATATATTGTTTGTCAGTATTTCATTCTTATAATTTAAAATTATAAATAATAATTCATTTTGGATATCGTTCCAGGAAAAAATGTGGGAACACCTTCTTCTATTAAAAAATTTATAGTTGTACGACTAACATCACTTATAAAAGTAAACATCAACTCCTCTTTTCCACACACATTAAAAACATTTTAGATTAAAAAATCATAGCTCATATCACTTTATAAATTCCATTTACACATATTAAAAGAATTATTTTGGGAATAAAACCAACCTAGTAAATATTTTGGTGAAAATATAAGGAGGTTACCTAAAATAGATGTAACATTATTCAATGAACTTTTATATTTTCTTTTATCCTCCACCTATATAAATTAATTTTAAACCATATTCATATAGTGAAAAAATTATCTTAAATATTATGATATTTCTTAATGTTACATTATTGATATTATGAAATCCCCACATCCGTAAAAAGGGTTTTAAAAGTATCATTCGTGTGTACAGTGGACCACTACATCGTGAATCGTGGTCATTCATTTTTTTGCTACCATATACCAATGATTGTTATGATGATTGATCTAATGTAAATACAAGATATTTATAAAATAATTATACCTATGAAGTCATTATATAATATATACCTATTTATTCTCCATTTCATAGGGGATATGATAACATTGATCGAATGTACAGAGGACTACCGTCTCTCGAAGTGATGTGATTCATTTTTCATTGCCACTTTATGTGGATAATAATAAGGATAGTTTTAATGAATATATGTGACATAAATGAAATTAAAATTATTTTCATGAAATATTTATCATTAAAAAAAGATAATGTATAACTTCTTTCTTCCACTAAAAATTGATTACATCATTCATGTATGTGTGGATCAGTGCCTTCATGAAATGATATGACACTATTTTCATCACAACACCCCATAGATGATATATATAATTATATTTAAAAAAAATAATATGTTATATATTTTATTATTATCATTCCGTTATTATAAAATATTACTTACCTTATTTCAATAATATTCATTGAAAAATAGAAATGTTACTCATCTGTACGTATGACATCACGTCTCCATAAATGTAACATTCTTAATATCTAAATTTTTTTTCATGGTTTGTATTAAAATAATAATTTATTTATTATAGGAATATTAGTCCATTATTATTATTTTGAGATTATGGAACTATATAAAATGTGAAAAAACTATATCTTTTATGACGAAATACATATTAGAAAACAATGCTATTAGAATCTAAAATAATGAAAATAGTAAATGATTATTAAAAAATGGGAGAAGAGATGATATATAAGGTTCATATATGATATTATAAATTTTTATATAGTTTTTTAATGTTTATAACGTGTTTGAAATCACAATAATGGATTTTAATGCATGCTCAACCATAAGAAATCATGAGGTAAATGATTTCATCTCAATTTCATTTCAATAAAGAATATTATAATGTTATAAAACTAATTTCATTTATATAGTGCATATATTTCCCATTTGGAATATAATACCATGAATAATGAATTCTTAATTGGTTTTTTATTTTAAAATTTATTTATTTTATCAAATAGGTTTTGAATTAAAACTCAACCAGTGGTAATGAATTTTATAAGTCAATTTAATTTCATTTTGTTTTATTACATCATCATTGTCTTTTATATTATAATATTATGAGTGTAATGAATTTTTAATATCAATTTCTATATATCTATTTTTTAATTTAAATTTGATACACATAATCAATTCAATGATAAATCATCACTTCAACATCATCACCTCTATAGGGGATTATTTCACAATTTCATTCTAAATAGGATTATTTATACATGATTTTCCATTGAATTAAATTATTTTATTTTTTGATAATAAAATTTTTAATATTATCCTAATATGGTTATTTATTAATTTTTTTTAATACAACGATTTTTTTTGAATTTGTGTTACTTATAATTTTTGAAAAAAATATTTTAATAACATGTGACATTATTTCTCTTTTCAATCGAAGAACCTTTTTTTCTTCCTAAGATGTGTTTTCTAATAGTTTTTTCCAATTTTTCTAACCATTTCGAAATTATATATTAAATACATTTTAAACTATTTTTACTTTTTACATATTTTTTTAAGGGTATCTTCAGGTTTATATTAAAAAAAATTCCCATTTGACTTTTTCTAAAAAAGTGAAAGGAATAATTTTTTAATTTATACAATATCAATGGAATTTCTAGATATCTTGACATATAATTTTTTTAAATATTCGTTTATAAGATTTAAAAGTTATTTTCTTTGAAAATAATTTTGAAAATGTTTTTTGATCTTTTATTTTTGAAAAATGATTTTCAAAATAAAGGGAATATTTTACCTCAAGATTTATATATATATATATATATATATTGTATTTCTTTTAATAAATGAAAGCAACAATTTATTATTAGTCCAATGGGTATATGTTTTCTTGATAATATATTTATTATTTACATGATCGTTTTATTATTATTTTGATTAAGGAAATTATTAAATTTCAATTTCTTCCAACAATTTTATAGTCATTAACTTTCCATTGAGATATTAATTTTCCTATGATCATTGGACATTAAATTTCCCCAGAATATCATTATTTTTTAACATGGATATGATTATTTATTAAATTACATATAATTACTATATATGGAGATTTACATTGAATGTCATTTTATTAACTAGGGAAATATTGTTAAATATGTATTCATTACTCAATACATATATTTGATGATAAGGCACATTATTCATGAATTAAATCGATTATATATGAGAAATTATTTTCACCTGAAGATTCTACTGGGGCCTAGTTATATATATCCTGTTGATGAATCGAAAACCAAATGAGGAGAATTAGGAAGCTACCAATAAACTGGGTTTTTCCTGTACTTTCAAAACATCATGTGAAAGGACTTAATGATAATTTTCTAATGTGCATATGACATGATTTCCAATTATTCAGTATTTACATCATTAGAATTTAATTATTATTAATCTTGATATTTTCATAAGGAAATCATATATGGATGTAATTCATTTAAATTTTACTAATTAAATGGTATGCATTTTGAGTTATTTTCCTTTCCATTTTGATTATGCCTTAACATCTCAATATAGTGATGTTATTTGAATGAAATTCATGTTTTATTATTTACTAATCTATATTAATTATAATTATTGATTTGTGATATAATATATTTTACTAAACCCTTATAAATCATTGAATCTCACCCATATTTTCCTCTTTTATTTTGAATCCATGAAATCTATTATGATTAATATGAAAATATATTATATAAGACTAATTCCATTATTTAAAAAAACTATGTTTCAATTTGTATTTTCAAATATAATATAGGAACAACTTATGTATATAATTTACCAAAAATACCTAACTATTTAGTCATATTAGATGACATTCCTTGTATATTATTCAAATATGATAGATTAAGACACTGACTCTAGGATACTAGAGTTTGGATCATTTCATTTGTAGTCTATGCATGATAGTTTCTTGCAGGATATGAAATTAATTAATGGGATGGTTTATAGAAATCATTATGTAAAGGGTGTATATGAAGACATTGTTGTTATGATTGTTTATCAAAGAACCCAAACATTCATTTCAGGTATAGATCTTATTTTCAGGATTTTTATTAGGAAAAATGAAAAATGAAATTTTCTATATACATACCATGTATTTAAAATTACTCTCTGTATACTTGGGTACCATGTATAGCCACGAAATGACTATGTAACAGCTAAGTACTTGGTCATGTAGGTGACCTAGAAGACCACAAAATGTAGGGGCTGATTAAGGCTAATACATTGCATGTACTTTAAATGAACACACTGTGTACTTTTATTTTTATTTTAATAATCAGAGTGGGGTCGCATCTCATGTCCAAAACACCCTTCTTCACCTAGTGTTTCATACAGGAGAGCAATATAATGTCCGTGAACATCAAGACCCTACCAATTCTTCATCCGAGCTCTGATTGAGGCAATTTTATGTGCGTTGTAATCCCACTAGATATTTTCAATTCCCTAGGGTCCTATCTTTCTAATTCCTCCTATATAAATAGTTATTGTGGGTTGATCTGTTTTAAACTTTTTTGTAGATCTACGTCGTTCTAGGCCGATTCAAAGGCCAAGGCTCAAGAATATTGATCATATGACATCATGGAAGGTGGTTTGTCCCTTTCATTATTCATCTTTGTATTATATATGCTTACAGTGTCGCATTCCATGTTTAGGGAGTTTCTTGATTTGGATATTAACCTTGTTTATCACCTTATATGGTTTTACTATTTCAGAAGGTATTGTTTCTTATAAATAGGGTTAGATGACTTGTTTACGGGATACTCCATGGGTGCATTTCCCTAGTTTGACAGTTTATGGTCCATAGGCCTAGGTTTCCGATGAGGCATGACTTTTTTACATGACTTGATTTATTTATGATGGAGTTTTATTTATTATGTGAATTTGATGTATTATTCTTATGAATGTTAGATATGTAGTAGTTATAGATTACATGTGCTGCCTTGAAATGATTTGGGAACTGTTTTTTCGATGGACTATGAGAGACTTGGACTGGGAAAATTGTGGGGGTTTCCATGTTTATTAACATAGGACCATGAGAGACTATTGTAGACTTTGACCCATGGGTAATGACTATGAGATATACCCAAGAGGTTGTTTATTATTATTTATTCTATATTGACTGAGGGGGTATTAACATTGAGATAGTCCCAAGTGGTATTTTTTAAATTATTTTTGTTATGTTAAACCTAAAGGGATAGACCATGAAACCATTACTAGAGGGTTGTTTCTGAATAATTGTGTTGAGTCTTCCAAGCCAATGCACATGCTTGGACTCAGTCTTACTTGTTTGTTTAGATGGTTTTCAAAGATGTCATTTTTTAATATTATATATGAGACATAGATCTTAGGTCAGATACCATGGTATAAATTATTCAAAGGATGAATAATAAAAGTAAATGGATGTAATTGAAAACTGTATGATTTTTTACCTTTGAGTACTTGCTAGTTTATTACACCATTTGTGCATATTGAAAAATATATATGTTCACTGAGAGTTATGAATAGATCATTTGGTGGTTTCCTATTGGTATTCATCTCACACCATCTTAGGGTCGTGAATTTGGACCCAAACAGATTATATGGTAGCAGGTATAGATAAGAACAAACACCCTTCTTCATTAGGTACATGATTTTTTTTGGAGCTAGAGAGCATGGGACCAAGCTGAGGCATGAGATGCTATTGGAGTTTAATGCTATTAAGTACTTTGGTTTTATTATTTTATTTCCAACATTGTCACTTTTTTAGTTTTTTTCATAGACACATGTGAGATGCATCATTTATATATGCTCTAGTTGTTTTATTTGTAACAATTTTCTAATGTTTACTTTTAATGTATGGTATTACTACTTCCTCTATTATTTACTATTTTTTTTGTTTTTTTTACTCTACCAATAGGGGCATAGTTTCCCCACTATCACACCCAAGTCCATCACTGCTAGTCAGAAGTCTTTAGCATTTGGGGAAATTCCTTAGAGGAAATGTGACCAATTGGTTATATGGAACTTTTTGGTAGAACCCAAATCTTGGACGTTACAATGTGTTTTCAAAGGCATATTCTTTTTTTTCCTATCTGTTTACATCCTATATACAGGAATAGTAAGGAACATGTAATTGGTAATGAGTTGCTCTTTGGAGTAGTTTACCCCTGTAAAGGGAAAAGCTAATTTACCTCAAATATTTTTATTTTTTTGGTTTTTAAATTGTTATAATTGATTTGATTTCATTGTTGGGTTATTCACTTGTTTTGTGTTGTTATTATTGATATCATTGTGGTTGTATTTCTATTACAACCTAATGAGTTGAGGGTTTTCCATCTCATGCATCATATAAGAAATTTCTAGAGATCACATGTCATGCATTCGTGTTATTCCACTTAAGATGCATTACCGATTGCATGTTGTTATGATAGATGTTGTTCTACATATGGATACAATTGTGATAGATGGTGTGATAAAAATTACTTCTATTTCGATAGGGTATTGGAATATGTAATTTTTTATTTTCACGGACACGATGATTTGGTCCATAAGGTGTTATGGTCCCTCTTGGATTAAAATTTTTGGGGTCATGTTTGAACATTAATTAGACTCTATAATGATGTGACCTTAATAAGGATGCCAAAATTTGATTCGTGGATAGTATGGGATCCCACTGATCAGAACATGGCATGCCATGGACACATTTAATGTTTTTAATTATTCCAAATAAGTTTTAAAGGTTGTATATCTAGAAACCTAGACAAAACGATGTGTGATGTTATGAACACATTCCATGTGTTCTTCTATTAATAAATAATGACTTTTCTTAATTACATGTCTTTTAATGGTAGTAAATGTCGTTTATTGATTGACCATGTGAATGATTGTGTGAGAAGAGACATGAGGTTTGGAAACATTATCTAGAACACCCCATGTCTAGATTGTGAACACTGTGTAGTACAGAACCACGTATCTAGTTGTGTGACCAATGACACGGGTGGATGAAACATAAGGTTTACATGTTGTGTCTCATTTATGAATGTTTTGTAGTTATCAACCTTGTATCCACCCATGTGACTAAAAACAATGGTTTATGGGACATAACTGGTACACACCATGCGTAGGGTGAAAACATTGTGTATTGTCACACATGTAGAACCATGTGGTTCAAATCGTGTATATGATCCTGGGTAGGATGGAAAATTATAGTACACGCCATGTTATAGGAGGGACACGCCATGTCTAGGGGTGTTACATAACCAGGTTTGGTAGAGGTACACACCCAAGTAAAGTATTAATGGTAACACATAGTGCGGTAGTTATACATGCCGTGTAAACCTAATTTTGAAGACTTGTATATTTTCGTTCTCATGTTCTGTTCTTGCACTTCTCAGTTATTGTCCATGTTGATATTGAACTGAGTTGTGTGCTTGACATTGTAGAGTCATGCCTCCAAGACATCTTTCGGTTGTACGATTGGTGCAGTGTAATGAATAGACAATAGAAATGGTAGATTAGGTATTACCAGCTGATCTTCATATCATGCTCATTTTGGAACCAATTGTTATACCACATGTAGGTGCTGATGCAAAATTCTGTAAAAGATTTATAAGGTTGATGAAAACATTCCAGGGAGAACAACATCTTACCCCGACTATGGAAGTGTAGACACAATTGTTATAGTAGTAGCATCCTCTCACTTTTTTAGGGGATGGAGGACTACAGGATACATAGTCTTGGTGGGAATACATGCTTTCTATCTTAGAGCATCTCAAGATACCTTTAGAGATGAGGGTGAATCTCATGACATACATGCAACATGATTGTAATGGCCTGGACCTCTCCGGTCCATTTCATTGTAAAAAATTTGATGTGTTCAAACACGACATGTGTTGTAATAATAATTTTTTCTAATAATAATTGATAATGGTGGCATGAAAATATTTGGTGTTAATTAGATAAAATGGTTTTAATTTAATCATTGTAAAATATAAGAAATAAAATCGAATATATTTAATAAAATGATGGGAGGCGCATGGAATAAGTTATAAAGGAATAAATTACAATAAATGAGGATCATGTAATAAATTATAAAGGAATGAAATGCATGGGGTGAATGGGTGTGACCTTGTACAGGAGGCGTTGTGCGATTCTCCACAATTAAAGTTGGAATTGTGTTAATAACATTAAAAAGGCGTTATTATATAATAATTTGTTATAATAATAATAACACGAAGAGGCACGTGAATGGGGTTCCCAAACATGCGTGAATTTAATGTTATGGGATATATGGAGTAATTATATGAAAAAATGGGCGTCAATAATAATAATAATTATTAATGTTAATGATGGGGACCCGTTGATGAAATTGAAAGGGGATTTATTACTTTTGAATTAAATAATAATGATAAAGGTGACAGAAATATGTGTGTGATTGGTAAATTAAATTAAATGGGTTTAATTTTTGGTTAGTAAATTAAATTATTTGAATTTAATTAAATGGAATGGTTTTAACTTAATAACCATGGTAAACTAATTTAATGGGATTAAATTAGTACATTAATTATGGGAGTTATTATTATTAATTTTATTAAATAATAAAGTTGAAGTGAGAATGGAGTTTGGGGTGTTCCACATGGAGTAAAAGAAATGGGAGGCGCCACTTTTGGTGGTGGGAGTGAATCATGAAAGAAAAAAAATAGATTGGAGAGAGAAACAAAAAATAATAATAAGAGAAATAAAATTAAAAGACAAATAAATGAAAAAGGAGGAATTGCTGCTTAATTATAGAGCCCATGAAGACTCCAAAACGTGATTGATTTTGGAGTTATGAAAAATAAATAAATAATTGATTAATAATAATAATAAAATATTGTTATTATTAATTTTGTTGATAAAACACTTTTTTGTCTGTAAATTCTTCGTGCGACCTCGGTTTCACGAACCGTCAGTGGCAGTGAGACCCTGACTACGAGACGAAAATTATGATTCCAATATTGGATGTCTTTTTTGGGTTTTCGGATTGGGTACCCGAAACGCTCATTAATTAATAGATTTAATATTGTTATTATTACGGGATCTTGTATCCAACGTATCTCCCTCATACGGTATCGGATTGACGATCCGTCAGCGACAGCGTAACCCTGAAATTATGACGGTCATTTTAAGATCATTAATGAGCTACTTTTATGACTCATGCCTCGGGTCAACGAAACACCACATATTGATAGAATTATCATTATTATTAAAACGCGTGGAAACCGCGTGACGTGTTGTGTGTTAACCAATCGAAACATGTAACGTATGTACGGTCACATCGTGTCTTCATTAATGCACGCTGAATACGGATTTACCTATTCGTTGCCTATATAAGAACGAGGTCATGTTTTATATTCCATATCGATCGCTTCTTTGTCGCACGACGACGCTCTTGGACGATCGAGAAGTATTCCTCCTCTAACTTTTTTTTCCGAGCTCCGAATTACGATCCGTCAGCGGCCACAGGATCGTAGCGATGAGATGAAGCTTCTAAGCCCGGACTTGTCACCTTTCCTTCCGGCCTTCCTTCTCCAGCTTCCATCCTAGGAGGCGTTTTTCGGGTTTGGCGAAGGCGGAGGACACCCAAGGACGTCGTCGGAAGCGACGTGATCGGGACCTTTTGAGGTAGGGGTTTACCTTCGTCTCTCTATTTGGTGCAACATGCGGGGTGGGATATTTTTCTTTTATTCCATTGGATGAATTTGAACTTTAAATAAAGATAATAACTGGATAAATAAGGGTTTGGGGTTTTGTTCTGTTTCTATTGCCTTCCAGTTTCTTTATCTTCTGATTGTCATTTTGGATTGAAAGGCCTTTGCCTACTGAAAATCAAGGTCGTTGGTGGACTTTGCGTGCGCAATTGATATCTGAATTGTTTGTGGTTGGTCTTGTTAAAACATGGAAAATGTATAATCATGTAATGACTGGCTGATTAAATGAGAATGAAAACCTTGTGTGATCACCCCGGTTGAATAAAATTGGAATAATGAACTTGTTGGTGGTTTGGCTGTTTTGTGGGAAATGTTTTTGTAAACGATGGGGTTGAAATGGGAAGTGGTTGGTTGTGGAAAATGCCTTTATTTATGAAAAGTGTTTTGATTATGAAAAGTGTTTTGGAAGTAAAAGGTGTTTTCAAATGAGGAAATGTTCTGTGTGTGGAAAGGGTTTTATGTGTGGAACTTTGAAATAAATGAATGATGGAATGTTGTATGGTTGTGATAATCTTTTTTAAATGAAATGGCATGTGGTTGCTTGCGTTTTACCTAACCTTGGTTGTGGATGGCAGGGATATGTTTGTGAAAGGTTTTGTCTGGATGATAGTTGCCCAGTAGAAATAATTTGTTAAACCATTGCATGAAACATGAAAACCTAAATGGGGTTGGGGGATGATTGTTTGGTTGTTGATGCATGCTTCGTAGTAGCAGTGCTGAGGCACATGCTCAGTTCCTCTTTTTAAGAATCCATAGGTTGGGCTGTGTGTTTGGTATATGTATATATATAGTTGTATCTTTGTGTTTTGTCGCACCACACCCATGTCAAGCACCTAGTGCCGAACACTCCCATTTTATGGGAGTGGGTGTTCCCCCTTAGTTACTAGCTCCTTCCTCCTCCTTCTTCCATAGGCTATGATGGCTTGAGGTGACCTTACACCCAAGACTCTTCGGGTAGGTCTCGGAGGCTGTGATGGCTTGAGGCGACCTTTAGCCCAAGACTCTTCGGGTAGGCTTACCATTCCAAAGAACCTTCGGGATGAGGCCCAGGTGTCTGTGGGCGGGTTAGTGGTTGTGGCCCAGGTGTGTGCGGGCGAGATGCGTGGTTGTGAGGCCCAGGTGTGTGCGTGCGGGATGCGTGGTTTGGCCTAGGTGTGTGCGGGCAGGAAGAGTGTGGTAGCATCAGGACGTTTTCCGTTAGGAAGAGCAGCATTTAATTAAGTGGGAAATGGTGCGGGGTACCCAATACTTTTGTTCTATATATATGCTAGACATGTTTGTGTTACGTGGTGAGTTTGACCAGTGAGGCTGGGTGGATAGTTTTTCCTTGTTAGTTTCTGGTTCTTCTGTTTTCTCACGGGACCTTAGGGTGTCTCCCCACTTGTGCACGAGAGCTTTAGGTTCTCTACTGAGTATACTTATATGCTCACCCTACGTTGTTTCAGGTTTTTAGGAGGACTACCAGGGTCGTGCAGGACCCTACTAGTATGGCAGTGGGTGTTGTGCAGTTGTTGTTTTCTTGTTTTCCTTTTGGTACTGTACTCACTTGTACTTTTGAGCTTCCTTGTACTTGTACCTTGTTATAAAAATTGTTTAATCATGCATGTGGGCTTGGTTTGGGTTTATTTATATACACTTGTTCTTTTCCCATTTTGGTGGTTGACTTGTCCTATTTCCCGATCCAAAATAATAAAAAGGGTAATGCCTCCCATATTTGTGAAAACTCATACCCTTGGTGCTAGTCGCCAACCCGGGGCCTACTGGAGGCGGGACTCGGGGGTCATTATCTTCCTTTCACCATTGCCAGATCAGGAGAGGCATCTTTGGTGGGAGGGGGTCCTGACAGAATGGTATCATAGCTGATGGTTGAGAGATAGGATGGAGTCCGGAGTTAGGCACAGTGAAGATTGCATGGGATGGTAGGGCAACAATGTTCATTAATCTTGGTGCGTGACATAGGCCAGGGAAGACCGGCTAGGACACGGGATTTTAGGGCCCCCCGTGATCCGATGCAAGGACTCTGAGCCTACTGAACGACCAAGTGAGACTATTTTGATTGCAGGGTAGAGACCCTAGGGAAGGTACATGCATCATCATGTTTGTGTTTTACTTGATTTGGGTGTTCTGGGAAAGAAATTGAAATAAAATGATAATTAAAACTTTGAGTTTTTCATTACTACTTGGGCTTAGGAGTTCCCTGTTTACCGAACGACTATGGCACCTGGACGTCAACAGAATGGCAGAGGAGTGGGACACAGATAGTTTCATGCAATAGAAGTGGCAACCCTAGCAAGGCCAGAGATCATGAGAGATGTTTCCGGTTTTACTTAAATGCTCTCATTTATGTTTTGTTTAAATTCAAGATCATCACACTCCTTTGTTGAAACTCATTCTCGCCCATGCTTTGGGCCTGGAAATTTTTTTTTTATGAATTTATAATTCTAAGTTGTTTCCCTCTTTCCTTTAAATGTGTGTGAAGAGTCATAACATGTGGGGGGAGGAGGACCTAATCCCTAACCAAGACGCATTAATGTTGATGCGATTAAACCCGTGCAGGAGAGTCAGTGCCGCCTAAAGCGGATAATATCTCGCCATGGGAGAAGGAATTCCTCAAGCCATGTGTTCGGGAAATTTATTGATGTTTTGTATGGTGTTGGGGGGCAGTGTCAGTTGGAAAATCCTAATATATGGAAGTGGGAAGGCTCAGTCTTTAATCGAGAGGCATTAATGCGGATGCGATTAAACCCGTGCAGGCGAGTCAGTGCCGCCTAAAGAGGATAATATCTCGACATAGGAAAGGGAATTCTTAACTCACATAATTAGGGTTGTCGGTTGTTAATTGTTATGACAAGAGGCCTGAGAGGTATCTTGAGGGGTGGTTGTTCGGACCTTTCCCCCTTTTATGGGTCGGTTTTAATTCTCGAGGACGAGAATGTTTTGAGAGGTATCTGGTGTAATGGCCCAGACCTCTCCGGTCCATTTCTTTGTAAAAAATTTGATGTGGTCAAACACGACACATGTTGTAATAATAATTTTTTATAATAATAATTGATAATGGTGGCGTGAAAATATTTGGTGTTAATTAGATAAAATGGTTTTAATTTAATCATTGTAAAATATAAGAAATAAAATCGAATATATTTAATAAAATGATGGGAGGCGCATGGAATAAGTTATAAAGGAATAAATTACAATAAATGAGGCTCATGTAATAAATTATAAAGGAATGAAATGCATGGGGTGCATGGGTGTGACCTTGTACAGGAGGCGTTGTGCGGTTCTCCACAATTAAAGTTGGAATTGTGTTAATAACATTAAAAGGGTATTATTATATAATAATTTGTTATAATAATAATAACATGAATAGGCACGTGAATGGGGTTCCCAACCATGCGTGAATATAATTTTATGGGATATATGGAGTAATTATATGAAAATAATGGGCGTCAATAATAATAATTATTATTAATGTTAATGATGGGGACCCGTTGATGAAATTGAAAGAGGATTTATTACTATTGAATTAAATAATCATGATAAAGGTGACAGAAATATGTGTGTGATTGGTAAATTAAATTAAATGGGTTTAATTTTGGGTTAGTAAATTAAATTATTTGAATTTAATTAAATGGAATGGTTTTAACTTAATAACCATGGTAAACTAATTTGATGGGATTAAATTAGTACATTAATTATGGGAGTTATTATTATTAATTTTATTAAATAATAAAGTTGAAGTGAGAATGGAGTTTGGGGCGTTCCACATGGAGTAGAAGAAATGGGAGGCGCCACTTTTGGTGGTGGGAGAGAATCATGAAAGAAAAAAAAATAGATTGGAGAGAGAAACAAAAAATAATAATAAGAGAAATAAAATTAAAAGACAAATAAATGAAAAAGGAGGAATTGGTGCTTAATTATAGAGCCCATGAAGACTCCAAAACGTGATTGATTTTGGAGTTATGAAAAATAAATAAATAATTGATTAATAATAATAATAAAATATTGTTATTATTAATTTTCTTGATAAAACACTTTTTTGTCCGTAACTTCTTCGTGCGACCTCGGTTTCACGAACCGTCAGTGGCAGTGCGACCCTGACTACGAGACGAAAATTATGAGTCTAATATTGGATGTCTTTTTCGGGTTTTCGGATTGGGTACCCGAAACGCTCATGAATTAATAGATTTAATATTGTTATTATTACGGGATCTTGTATCCAGCGTATCTCCCTCATACGGTATCGGATTGACGATCTGTCAGTGAAAGCGTAACCCTGAAATTATGACGGTCATTTTAAGACCATTAATGAGCTACTTTTATGACTCATGACTCGGGTCAACGAAACACCACATATTGATAGAATTATCATTATTATTAAAACGCGTGGAAACCGCGTGACGTGTTGTGTGTTAACTAATCAAAACATGTAACGTATGTACGGTCACATCGTGTATTCATTAATGCACGCTGAATACGGATTTACCTATTCGTTGCCTATATAAGAACGAGGTCATGTTTTATCTTCCATATCGATCGCTTCTTTGTCGCACGACGACGCTCTTGGACGATCGAGAAGTATTCCTCCTCTAACTTCTTTGTCCGAGCTCCGAATTATGATCCATCAGCGGCCACAGGATCGTAGCGACGAGATGAAGATTCTAAGCCCGGAATTTTCACCTTTCCTTCCAGCCTTCCTTCTCTAGCTTCCATCCTAGGAGGCGTTTGTCGGGTTTGGCGAAGGCGGAGGACACCAAAGGACGTCGTCGGAAGCGACGTGATCGGGACCTTTTGAGGTAGGGGTTTACCTTCGTCTTTCTATTTGGTGAAACATGCGGGGTGGGATATTTTTCTTTTATTCCATGGGATGATGTTGAACTTTAAATAAAGATAATAACCGGATAAATAAGGGTTTGGGGTTTTGTGCTGTTTCTATTGCCTTCCAGTTTCTTTATCTTCTGATTGTCATTTTGGATTGAAAGGACTTTTCCTACTGAAAATCAAGGTCGTTGGTGGTCTTTGCGTGCGCAATTGATATCTGAATTGTTTTTGGTTGGTATTGTTAAAACATGGAAAATTGATAAGCATGTAAAGACTGGCTGATTAAATGAGAATGAAAACCTTGTGTGATCACCCTGGTTGAACAAAATTGGAATAATGAACATGTTGGTGGTTTGGTTGTTTTGTGGGAAATGTATTTGTAAACGATGGGGTTGAAATGGGAAGTGGTTGGTTGTGGAAAATGCCTTTATTTATTAAAAGTGTTTTGATTATGAAAAGTGTTTTGGAAGTAAAAGGTGTTTTCAAATGCGGAAATGTTTTGTGTGTGGAAAGGGTTTTATGTGTAGAACTTTGAAATAAATGAATGATGGAATGTTGTATGGTTGTGATAATCTTTTGTAAATGAAATGGCATGTGGTTGCTTGTGTTTTACCTAACCTTGGTTGTGGATGGAAGGGAAATGTTTGTGAAAGGTTTTGTCTGGATGATAGTTGCCCAGTAGAAATAATTTGTTAAACCATTGCATGAAACATGAAAACCTAAATGGGGTTGGGGGATGATTGTTTGGTTGTTGATGCATGCTTCGTAGTAGCAGTGCCGAGGCACATGCTCAGTTCCTCTTTTTAAGAAGCCATAGGTTGGATGTGTGTTTGGTATATGTATATATATAATTGTATCTTTGTGTTTTGTCGCACCACACCCATGTCAAGCACCTAGTGCCGAACACTCCCATTTTATGGGAGAGGGTGTTCCCCCTTAGTTACTAGCTCCTTCCTGCTCCTTCTTCCATAGGCTATGATGGCTTGAGGTGACCTTACACCCAAGACTCTTCGGGTAGGTCTCGGAGGCTATGATGGCTTGAGGAGACCTTTAGCCCAAGACTCTTCGGGTAGGCTTACCATTCCCAAGAACCTTCGGGATGAGGCCCAGGTGTCTGCGGGCGGGTTAGTGGTTGTGGCCCAGGTGTGTGCGGGCGAGATTCGTGGTTGTGAGGCCCAGGTGTCTGCGGGCGGGATGCGTGGTTTGGCCCAGGTGTGTGCGGGCGGGAAGAGTGTGGTAGTGTCAGGACATTTTCCGTTTGGAAGAGAGGCATCTAATTAAGTGGGAAATGGTGCGGGGTACCCAATACTTTGGTTCTATATATATACTAAACATGTTTGTGTTACGTGGTGAGTTTGACCAGTGAGGCTGGGTGGATAGTTTTTTCTTGTTAGTTTCTGGTTCTTCTGTTTTCTCACGGGACCTTAGGGTGTCTCCCCACTTGTGCACGAGAGCTTTAGGTTCTCTACTGAGTATACTTGTATGCTCACCCTACGTTGTTTCAGGTTTTTAGGAGGACAACCAGGGCCGTGCAGGACCCTACTAGTAAGGCAGTGGGTGTTGTGCAGTTGTTGTTTTCTTGTTTTCCTTTTTGTACTGTACTCACTTGTACTCTTGAGCTTCCTTGTACTTGTACCTTGTTATAAAAATTGTTTAAACATGCATGTGGGCTTGGTTTGGGTTTATTTATATACACTTGTTCTTTTCCCTTTTTGATGGTTGACTTGTCCTATTTCCCGATCCAAAATAATAAAAAGGGTAATACCTCCCATATTTGTGAAAACTCATACCCTTGGTGTTAGTCGCCAACCCGGGGCCTACTGGAGGCGGGACTCGGGGGTCATTATCTTCCGTTCACCATTGCCAGATCAAGAGGGGCATCGTTGGTGGGAGGGGGTCGTGACAGAATGGTAACAGAGCTGATGGTTGAGAGATAGGATGGAGTCTGGAGTTAGGCATAGTGAAGATTGCATGGGATGGTAGGGCAACAATGTTCGTTAATCTCGGTGCGTGACATAGGCCAGGGAAGACCGGCTAGGACACGGGATTTTAGGGCCCCCCGTGATCCGATGCAAGGACTCTGAGCCTACCGAACGACCAAGTGAGACTATATTGATTGTAGGGTAGAGACCCTAGTGAAGGTACATGCATCATCATGTTTGTGTTTTACTTGATTTGGGTGTTCTGGGAAAGAAATTAAAATAAAATGATAATTAAAACTTTGAATTTTTCATTACTACTTGGGCTTAGGCGTTCCCTGTTTACCGAACGACTATGGCACCTGGACGTCAACAGAACAGCAGAGGAGTGGGACACAGACAGTTTCATGCAATAGAAGTGGAAACCCTAGCAAGGCCAGAGATCAAGAGAGATGTTTTCGGTTTTACTTAAATGCTCTCATTTATGTTTTGTTTAAATTCAAGATCATCACACTCCTTTGTTGAAACTCATTCTCGCCCATGCTTTGGGCCTAGAACTTTTTTTTATGAATTTATAATGCTAAGTTGTTTCCCTCTTTCCTTTAAATGTGTGTGAAGAGTCATAACATGTGGGGGGAGGAGGACCTAATCCCTAATAAAGACGCATTAATGTGGATGCGATTAAACCCGTGCAGGAGAGTCAGTGCCGCCTAACCTAAAGCGGATAATATCTCGACATGGGAGAAATAATTCCTCAAGCCATGTGTTCGGGAAATTTATTGATGTTTTGAATGGTGTTGGGGGGCAGTGTAAGTTGGAAAATCCTAATATATGGAAGTGGGAAGGCTCAGTCCTTAATCGAGAGGCATTAATGCGGATGCGATTAAACCCGTGTAGGCGAGTCAGTGCCGCCTAAAGCGGATAATATCTCGATATAGGAGAGGGAATTCCTAACTCACATAATTAGGGTTGTCGGTTGTTTCTTGTTATGACAAGAGGCCTGAGAGGTATCTTGAGGGGTGGTTGTTCGGACCTTTCCCCCTTTTATGGGTTGGTTTTAATTCTCGAGGACGAGAATGTTTTGAGAGGTATCTGGTGTAATGGCCCGGACCTCTCCGGTCCATTTCTTTGTAAAAAATTTGATGTGGTCAAACACGACACGTGTTTTAATAATAATTTTTTATAATAATAATTGATAATGGTGGCGTGAAAATATTTGGTGTTAATTAGATAAAATGGTTTTAATTTAATCATTGTAAAATATAAGAAATAAAATCGAATATATTTAATAAAATGATGGGAGGCGCATGAAATAAGTTATAAAGGAATGAATTACAATAAATGAGGCTCATGTAATAAATTATAAAGGAATTAAATGCATGGGGTGCAAGGGTGTGACCTTGTACAAGAGGCATTGTGCGGTTCTCCACAATTAAAGTTGGAATTGTGTTAATAACATTAAAAGGGTATTATTATATAATAATTTGTTATAATAATAATAACATGAAGAGGCACGTGAATGGGGTTCCCAACCATGCGTGAATATAATTTTATGGGATATATGGAGTAATTATATGAAAATAATGGGTGTCAATAATAATAATTATTATTAATGTTAATGATGGGGACCCGTTGATGAAATTGAAAGAGGATTTATTACTATTGAATTAAATAATAATGATAAAGGTGACAGAAATATGTGTGTGATTGGTAAATTAAATTAAATGGGTTTAATTTTTGGTTAGTAAATTAAATTATTTTAATTTAATTAAATGGAATGGTTTTAACTTAATAACCATGGTAAACTAATTTAATGGGATTAAATTAGTACATTAATTATGGGTGTTATTATTATTAATTTTATTAAATAATAAAGTTGAAGTGAGAATGGAGTTTGGGGCGTTCCACATGGAGTAAAAGAAATGGGAGGCGCCACTTTTGGTGGTGGGAGAGAATCATGAAAGAAAAAAAAATAGATTGGAGAGAGAAACAGAAAATAATAATAAGAGAAATAAAATTAAAAGACAAATAAATGAAAAAGGAGGAATTGGTGCTTAATTATAGCGCCCATGAAGACTCCAAAACGTGATTGCTTTTGGAGTTATGAAAAATAGATAAATAATTGATTAATATTAATAATAAAATATTTTTATTATTAATTTTGTTGATAAAACACTTTTTTGTCCGTAACTTCTTCGTGCGACCTCGGTTTCACGAACCGTCAGTGGCAGTGCGACCCTGACTACGATAAAAAAATTATGAGTCCAATATTGGATGTCTTTTTTGGGTTTTCGGATTGGGTACCCGAAACGCTCATGAATTAATAGATTTAATATTGTTATTATTACGGGATCTTGTATCCAACGTATCTCCCTCATACGGTATCGGATTGACGATCCGTCAGCGACAGCGTAACCCTGAAATTATGACGGTCATTTTAAGACCTTTAATGAGCTACTTTTATGACTCATGCCTCGGGTCAACGAAACACCACATATTGATAGAATTATCATTATTATTAAAACGCGTGGAAACCGTGTGACGTGTTGTGTGTTAACCAATCAAAACATGTAACGTATGTACGGTCACATCGTGTATTCATTAATGCACGCTGAATACGGATTTACCTATTCGTTGCTTATATAAGAACGAGGACATGTTTTATCTTCCATATCGATCGCTTCTTTGTCGCACGACGATGCTCTTGGACGATCGAGAAGTATTCCTCCTCTAACTTCGTTGTCCGAGCTCCGAATTACGATCCGTCAGCAGCCACAGGATCGTAGCGACGAGACGAAGCTTCTAAGCCCAGACTTGTAACCTTTCCTTCCGGCGTTCCTTCTCCAGCTTCCATCCTAGGAGGCGTTTGTCGGGTTTGGCGAAGGCGGAGGACACCGAAGGACGTCGTCGGAAGCGACGTGATCAGGACCTTTTGAGGTAGGGGTTTACCTTCGTCTCTCTATTTGGTGCAACTTGCGGGGTGGGATATTTTTCTTTTGTTCCATGGGATGCATTTGATCTTTAAATAACGATAATAACCGGATAAAGAAGGGTTTGGGGTTTTGTGCTGTTTCTATTGCCTTCCAGTTTCTTTATCTTCTGATTGTGATTTTGGATTGAAAGGCCTTTGCCTACTGAAAATCAAGGTCGTTGGTGGACTTTGCGTGCGCAATTGATATCTGAATTGTTTGTGGTTGGTCTTGTTAAAACATGGAAAATGGATAAGCATGTAAAGACTGGCTGATTAAATGATAATGAAAACCGTGTGTGATCACCCCAGTTGAACAAAATTGGAATAATGAACATGTTGGTGGTTTGGGTGTTTTGTGGGAAATTTTTTTGTAAACGATGGGGTTGAAATGGGAAGTGGTTGGTTGTGGAAAATGCCTTTATTTATGAAAAGTGTTTTGATTATGAAAAGTGTTTTGGAAGTAAAAGGTGTTTTCAAATGCGGAAATGTTCTGTGTGTGGAAAGGGTTTTATGTGTGGAACTTTGAAATAAATGAATGATGGAATGTTGTATGGTTGTGATAATCTTTTGTAAATGAAATGGCATGTGGTTTCTTCCGTTTTACCTAACCTTGGTTGTGGATGGCAGGGATATGTTTGTGAAAGGTTTTGTCTGGATGATAGTTTCCCAGTAGAAATAATTTGTTAAACCATTGCATGAATCATGAAAACCTAAATGGGGTTGGGGGATGATTGTTTAGTTGTTGATGCATGCTTCGTAGTAGCAGTGCTGAGGCACATGCTCAGTTCCTCTTTTTAAGAATCCATAGGTTGGGCTGTGTGTTTGGTATATGTATATATATAATTTTATCTTTGTGTTTTGTCGCACCACACCCATGTCAAGCACCTAGTGCTGAACACTCCCATTTTATGGGAGTGGGTGTTCCCCCTTAGTTACTAGCTCCTTCCTGCCCCTTCTTCCATAGGCTATGATGGCTTGAGGTGACCTTACACCCAAGACTCTTCGGGTAGGTCTCGGAGGCTGTGATGGCTTGAGGCGACCTTTAGCCCAAGACTCTTCGGGTAGGCTTACCATTCCCAAGAACCTTCGGGATGAGGCCCAGGTCTCTGCGGGCGGGTTAGTGGTTGTGGCCCAGGTGTGTGCGGGCGAGATGCGTGGTTGTGAGGCCCAGGTGTGTGCGTGCGGGATGCGTGGTTTGGCCTAGGTGTGTGCGGGCGGGAAGAGTGTGGTAGCGTCAGGACGTTTTCCGTTAGGAAGAGAAGCATTTAATTAAGTGGGAAATGGTGCGGGGTACCCAATACTTTTGTTCTATATATATGCTAGACATGTTTGTGTTACGTGGTGAGTTTGACCAGTGAGGCTGGGTGGATAGTTTTTCATTGTTAGTTTCTGGTTCTTCTGTTTTCTCACGGGACCTTAGGGTGTCTCCCCACTTGTGCACGAGAGCTTTAGGTTCTCTACTGAGTATACTTATATGCTCACCCTACGTTGTTTCAGGTTTTTAGGAGGACTACCAGGGCCGTACAGGACCCTACTAGTAAGGCAGTGGGTGTTGTGCAGTTGTTGTTTTCTTGTTTTCCTTTTGGTACTGTACTCACTTGTACTTTGGAGCTTCCTTGTACTTGTACCTTGTTATAAAAATTGTTTAAACATGCATGTGGGCTTGGTTTGGGTTTATTTATATACACTTGTTCTTTTCCCATTTTGGTGGTTGACTTGTCCTATTTCCCGATCCAAAATAATAAAAATGGTAATGCCTCCCATATTTGTGAAAACTCATACCCTTGGTGCTAGTCGCCAACCCGGGGCCTACTGGAGGTGGGACTCGGGGGTCATTATCTTCCTTTCACCATTGCCAGATCAGGAGGGGCATCTTTGGTGGGAGGGGGTCGTGACAGAATGGTATCATAGCTGATGGTTGAGAGATAGGATGGAGTCCGGAGTTAGGCACAGTGAATATTGCATGGGATGGTAGGGCAACAATGTTCATTAATCTTGGTGCGTGACATAGGCCAGGAAAGACCGGCTAGGACACGGGATTTTAGGGCCCCCCGTGATCCGATGCAAGGACTCTGAGCCTACCGAACGACCAAGTGAGACTATATTGATTGCAGGGTAGAGTCCCTAGGGAAGGTACATGCATCATCATGTTTGTGTTTTACTTGATTTGGGTGTTCTGGGAAAGAAATTGAAATAAAATGATAATTAAAACTTTGAGTTTTTCATTACTACTTGGGCTTAGGCGTTCCCTGTTTACCGAACGACTATGGCACCTGGACGTCAACAGAATGGCAGAGGAGTGGGACACAGATAGTTTCATGCAATAGAAGTGGCAACCCTAGCAAGGCCAGAGATCAAGAGAGATGTTTCCGGTTTTACTTAAATGCTCTCATTTATGTTTTGTTTAAATTCAAGATCATCACACTCCTTTGTTGAAACTCATTCTCGCCCATGCTTTGGGCCTGGAAATTTTTTTTTATGAATTTATAATTCTAAGTTGTTTCCCTCTATCCTTTAAATGTGTGTGAAGAGTCATAACATGTGGGGGGAGGAGGACCTAATCCCTAACCAAGACGCATTAATGTTGATGCGATTAAACCCGTGCAGGAGAGTCAGTGCCGCCTAAAGCGGATAATATCTCGACATGGGAGAAGGAATTCCTCAAGCCATGTGTTCGGGAAATTTATTGATGTTTTGTATGGTGTTGGGGGGCAGTGTCAGTTGGAAAATCCTAATATATGGAAGTGGGAAGGCTCAGTCTTTAATCGAGAGGCATTAATGCGGATGCGATTAAACCCGTGCAGGCGAGTCAGTGCCGCCTAAAGAGGATAATATCTCGACATAGGAAAGGGAATTCTTAACACACATAATTAGGGTTGTCGGTTGTTTCTTGTTATGACAAGAGGCCTGAGAGGTATCTTGAGGGGTGGTTGTTCGGACCTTTCCCCCTTTTATGGGTCGGTTTTAATTCTCGAGGACGAGAATGTTTTGAGAGGTATCTGGTGTAATGGCCCAGACCTCTCCGGTCCATTTCTTTGTAAAAAATTTGATGTGGTCAAACACGACACATGTTGTAATAATAATTTTTTATAATAATAATTGATAATGGTGGCATGAAAATATTTGGTGTTAATTAGATAAAATGGTTTTAATTTAATCATTGTAAAATATAAGAAATAAAATCGAATATATTTAATAAAATGATGGGAGGTGCATGGAATAAGTTATAAAGGAATAAATTACAATAAATGAGGCTCATGTAATAAATTATAAAGGAATGAAATGCATGGGGTGCATGGGTGTGACCTTGTACAGGAGGCATTGTGCGGTTCTCCACAATTAAAGTTGGAATTGTGTTAATAACATTAAAAGGGTATTATTATATAATAATTTGTTATAATAATAATAACATGAATAGGAACGTGAATGGGGTTCCCAACCATGCGTGAATATAATTTTATGGGATATATGGAGTAATTATATGAAAATAATGGGCGTCAATAATAATAATTATTATTAATGTTAATGATGGGGACCCGTTGATGAAATTGAAAGAGGATTTATTACTATTGAATTAAATAATAATGATAAAGGTGACAGAAATATGTGTGTGATTGGTAAATTAAATTAAATGGGTTTAATTTTGGGTTAGTAAATTAAATTATTTGAATTTAATTAAATGGAATGGATTTAACTTAATAACCATGGTAAACTAATTTGATGGGATTAAATTAGTACATTAATTATGGGAGTTATTATTATTAATTTTATTAAATAATAAAGTTGAAGTGAGAATGGAGTTTGGGGCGTTCCACATGGAGTAGAAGAAATGAGAGGCGCCACTTTTGGTGGTGGGAGAGAATCATGAAAGAAAAAAAAATAGATTGGAGAGAGAAACAAAAAATAATAATAATAGAAATAAAATTAAAAGACAAATAAATGAAAAAGGAGGAATTGGTGCTTAATTATAGAGCCCATGAAGACTCCAAAACGTGATTGATTTTGGGGTTATGAAAAATAAATAAATAATTGATTAATAATAATAATAAAATATTGTTATTATTAATTTTCTTGATAAAACACTTTTTTGTCCGTAACTTCTTCGTGCGACCTCGGTTTCATGAACCGTCAGTGGCAGTGCGACCCTGACCACGAGACGAAAATTATGAGTCTAATATTGGATGTCTTTTTCGGGTTTTCGGATTGGATACCCGAAACGCTCATGAATTAATAGATTTAATATTGTTATTATTACGGGATCTTGTATCCAACGTATCTCCCTCATACGGTATCGGATTGACGATCCGTCAGTGAAAGCGTAACCCTGAAATTATGACGGTCATTTTAAGACCATTAATGAGCTACTTTTATGACTCATGACTCGGGTCAACGAAACACCACATATTGATTGAATTATCATTATTATTAAAACGCGTGGAAACCGCGTGACGTGTTGTGTGTTAACTAATCAAAACATGTAACGTATGTACGGTCACATCGTGTATTCATTAATGCACGCTGAATACGGATTTACCTATTCGTTGCCTATATAAGAACGAGGTCATTTTTATCTTCCATATCGATCGCTTCTTTGTCGCACGACGACGCTCTTGGACGATCGAGAAGTATTCCTCCTCTAACTTCTTTGTCCGAGCTCCGAATTACGATCCGTCAGCGGCCACAGGATCGTAGCGACGAGATGAAGCTTCTAAGCCCGGAATTTTCACCTTTCCTTCCGGCCTTCCTTCTCTAGCTTCCATCCTAGGAGGTGTTTGTCGGGTTTGGCGAAGGCGGAGGACACCAAAGGACGTCGTCGGAAGCGACGTGATCAGGACCTTTTGAGGTAGGGGTTTACCTTCGTCTCTCTATTTGGTGAAACATGCGGGGTGGGATATTTTTCTTTTATTCCATGGGATGATGTTGAACTTTAAATAAAGATAATAACCGGATAAATAAGGGTTTGGGGTTTTGTGCTGTTTCTATTGCCTTCCAGTTTCTTTATCTTCTGATTGTCATTTTGGATTGAAAGGACTTTGCCTACTGAAAATCAAGGTCGTTGGTGGTCTTTGCATGTGCAATTGATATCTGAATTGTTTGTGGTTGGTCTTGTTAAAACATGGAAAACGGATAAGCATGTAAAGACTGGATGATTAAATGAGAATGAAAACCTTGTGTGATCACCCCGGTTGAACAAAATTGGAATAATGAACATGTTGGTGGTTTGGTTGTTTTGTGGGAAATGTATTTGTAAATGATGGGGTTGAAATGGGAAGTGGTTGGTTGTGGAAAATGCCTTTATTTATGAAAAGTGTTTTGATTATGAAAAGTGTTTTGGAAGTAAAAGGTGTTTTCAAATGAGGAAATGTTTTGTTTGTGGAAAGGGTTTTATGTGTGGAACTTTGAAATAAATGAATGATGGAATGTCGTATGGTTGTGATAATCTTTTGTAAATGAAATGGCATGTGGTTGCTTGTGTTTTACCTAACCTTGGTTGTGGATGGAAGGGATATGTTTGTGAAAGGTTTTGTCTGGATGATAGTTGCCCTGTAGAAATAATTTGTTAAACCATTGCATGAAACATGAAAACCTAAATGGGGTTGGGGGATGATTGTTTGGTTGTTGATGCATGCTTCGTAGTAGCAGTGCCGAGGCACATGCTCAGTTCCTCTTTTTTAGAAGCCATAGGTTGGCTGTGTGTTTGGTATATGTATATATATAATTGTATCTTTGTGTTTTGTCGCACCACACCCATGTCAAGCACCTAGTGCCGAACACTCCCATTTTATGGGAGAGGGTGTTCCCCCTTAGTTACTAGCTCCTTCCTGCTCCTTCTTCCATAGGCTATGATGGATTGAGGTGACCTTACACCCAAGACTCTTCGGGTAGGTCTCGGAGGCTATGATGTCTTGAGGAGACCTTTAGCCCAAGACTCTTCGGGTAGGCTTACCATTCCCAAGAACCTTCGGGATGAGGCCCAGGTGTCTGCGGGCGGGTTAGTGGTTGTGGCCCAGGTGTGTGCGGGCGAGATGCGTGGTTGTGAGGCCCAGGTGTCTGCGGGCGGGATGCGTGGTTTGTCCCAGGTGTGTGCGGGCGGGAAGAGTGTGGTAGTGTCAGGACATTTTCCGTTAGGAAGAGAGGCATCTAATTAAGTGGGAAATGGTGCGGGGTACCCAATACTTTTGTTCTATATATATACTAAACATGTTTGTGTTACGTGGTGAGTTTGACCAGTGAGGCTGGGTGGATAGTTTTTCCTTGTTAGTTTCTGGTTCTTCTGTTTTCTCATGAGACCTTAGGGTGTCTCCCCACTTGTGCACGAGAGCTTTAGGTTCTCTACTGAGTATACTTGTATGCTCACCCTACGTTGTTTCAGGTTTTTAGGAGGACTACCAGGGCCGTGCAGGACCCTACTAGTAAGGCAGTGGGTGTTGTGCAGTTGTTGTTTTCTTGTTTTCCTTTTGGTACTGTACTCACTTGTACTCTTGAGCTTCCTTGTACTTGTACCTTGTTATAAAAATTGTTTAAACATGCATGTGGGCTTGGTTTGGGTTTATTTATATACACTTGTTATTTTCCCTTTTTGGTGATTGACTTGTCCTATTTCCCGATCCAAAATAATAAAAAGGGTAATACCTCCCATATTTGTGAAAACTCATACCCTTGGTGTTAGTCGCCAACCCGGGGCCTACTGGAGGCGGGACTCGGGGGTCATTATCTTCCGTTCACCATTGCCAGATCAAGAGGGGTATCTTTGGTGGGAGGGGGTCGTGACAGAATGGTATCAGAGCTGATGGTTGAGAGATAGGATGGAGTCTGGAGTTAGGCATAGTGAAGATTGCATGGGATGGTAGGGCAACAATGTTCGTTAATCTCGGTGCGTGACATAGGCCAGGGAAGACCGGCTAGGACACGGGATTTTAGGGCCCCCCGTGATCCGATGCAAGGACTCTGAGCCTACCGAACGACCAAGTGAGACTATATTGATTGTAGGGTAGAGACCCTAGGGAAGGTACCTGCATCATCATGTTTGTGTTTTACTTGATTTGGGTGTTCTGGGAAAGAAATTAAAATAAAATGATAATTAAAAATTTGAATTTTTCATTACTACTTGGGCTTAGGCGTTCCCTGTTTACCGAACGACTATGGCACTTGGACGTCAACAGAACAGCAGAGGAGTGGGACACAGACAGTTTCATGCAATAGAAGTGGCAACCCTAGCAAGGCCAGAGATCAAGAGAGATGTTTTCGGTTTTACTTAAATGCTCTCATTTATGTTTTGTTTAAATTCAAGATCATCACACTCCTTTGTTGAAACTCATTCTCGCCCATGCTTTGGGCCTGGAACTTTTTTTTATGAATTTATAATGCTAAGTTGTTTCCCTCTTTCCTTTAAATGTGTGTGAAGAGTCATAACATGTGGGGGGAGGAGGACCTAATCCCTAATCAAGACGCATTAATGTGGATGCGATTAAACCCGTGCAGGAGAGTCAGTGCCGCCTAACCTAAAGCGGATAATATCTCGACATGGGAGAAAGAATTCCTCAAGCCATGTGTTCGGGAAATTTATTGATGTTTTGAATGGTGTTGGGGGGCAGTGTAAGTTGGAAAATCCTAATATATGGAAGTGGGAAGGCTCAGTCCTTAATCGAGAGGCATTAATGCGGATGCGATTAAACCCGTGTAGGCGAGTCAGTGCCGCCTAAAGCGGATAATATCTCGATATAGGAGAGGGAATTCCTAACTCACATAATTAGGGATGTCGGTTGTTTCTTGTTATGACAAGAGGCCTGAGAGGTATCTTGAGGGGTGGTTGTTCGGAACTTTCCCCCTTTTATGGGTTGGTTTTAATTCTCAAGGACGAGAATGTTTTGAGAGGTATCTGGTGTAATGGCCCGGACCTCTCCGGTCCATTTCTTTGTAAAAAATTTGATGTGGTCAAACACGACACGTGTTTTAATAATAATTTTTTATAATAATAATTGATAATGGTGGCGTGAAAATATTTGGTGTTAATTAGATAAAATGGTTTTAATTTAATCATTGTAAAATATAAGAAATAAAATCGAATATATTTAATAAAATGATGGGAGGCGCATGAAATAAGTTATAAAGGAATAAATTACAATAAATGAGGCTCATGTAATAAATTATAAAGGAATGAAATGCATGGGGTGCAAGGGTGTGACCTTGTACAGGAGGCATTGTGCGGTTCTCCACAATTAAAGTTGGAATTGTGTTAATAACATTAAAAGGGTATTATTATATAATAATTTGTTATATTAATAAAAACATGAAGAGGCACGTGAATGGGGTTCCCAACCATGCGTGAATATAATTTTATGGGATATATGGAGTAATTATATGAAAATAATGGGCGTCAATAATAATTATTATTATTAATGTTAATGATGGGGACCCGTTGATGAAATTGAAAGAGGATTTATTACTATTGAATTAAATAATAATGATAAAGGTGACAGAAATATGTGTGTGATTGGTAAATTAAATTAAATGGGTTTAATTTTTGGTTAGTAAATTAAATTATTTTAATTTAATTAAATGGAATGGTTTTAACTTAAAAACCATGGTAAACTAATTTAATGGGATTAAATTAGTACATTAATTATGGGTGTTATTATTATTAATTTTATTAAATAATAAAGTTGAAGTGAGAATGGAGTTTGGGGCGTTCCACATGGAGTAAAAGAAATGGGAGGGGCCACTTTTGGTGGTGGGAGAGAATCATGAAAGAAAAAAAATAGATTGGAGAGAGAAACAAAAAATAATAATAAGAGAAATAAAATTAAAAGACAAATAAATGAAAAAGGAGGAATTGGTGATTAATTATAGCGCCCATGAAGACTCCAAAACGTGATTGCTTTTGGAGTTATGAAAAATAGATAAATAATTGATTAATATTAATAATAAAATATTTTTATTATTAATTTTGTTGATAAAACACTTTTTTGTCCGTAACTTCTTCGTGCGACCTCGGTTTCACGAACCGTCAGTGGCAGTGCGACCCTGACTACGAGAAAAAAATTATGAGTCCAATATTGGATGTCTTTTTTGGGTTTTCGGATTGGGTACCCGAAACGCTCATGAATTAATAGATTTAATATTGTTATTATTACGGGATCTTGTATCCAACGTATCTCCCTCATACGGTATCGGATTGACGATCCGTCAGCGACAGCGTAACCCTAAAATTATGATGGTCATTTTAAGACCATTAATGAGCTACTTTTATGACTCATGCCTCGGGTCAACGAAACACCACATATTGATAGAATTATCATTATTATTAAAACGCGTGGAAACCGCGTGACGTGTTGTGTGTTAACCAATCAAAAAATGTAACGTATGTACGGTCACATCGTGTATTCATTAATGCACGCTGAATACGGATTTCCCTATTCGTTGCTTATATAAGAACGAGGTCATGTTTTATCTTCCATATCGATCGCTTCTTTGTCGCACGACGATGCTCTTGGACGATCGAGAAGTATTCCTCCTCTAACTTCGTTGTCCGAGCTCCGAATTACGATCCGTCAGCAGCCACAGGATCGTAGCGATGAGACGAAGCTTCTAAGCCCGGACTTGTAACCTTTCCTTCCGGCCTTCCTTCTCTAGCTTCCATCCTAGGAGGCGTTTGTCGGGTTTGGAGAAGGCGGAGGACACCGAAGGACGTCGTCGGAAGCGACGTGATCGGGACCTTTTGAGGTAGGGGTTTACCTTCGTCTCTCTATTTGGTGCAACTTGCGGGGTGGGATATTTTTCTTTTGTTCCATGGGATGCAGTTGAACTTTAAATAAAGATAATAACCGGATAAAGAAGGGTTTGGGGTTTTGTGTTGTTTCTATTTCCTTCCAGTTTCTTTATCTTCTGATTGTGATTTTGGATTGAAAGGCCTTTGCCTACTGAAAATCAAGGTCGTTGGTGGACTTTGCGTGCGCAATTGATATTCGAATTGTTTGTGGTTGGTCTTGTTAAAACATGGAAAATGGATAAGCATGTAAATACTGGCTGATTAAATGATAATGAAAACCGTGTGTGATCACCCCAGTTGAACAAAATTGGAATAATGAACATGTTGGTGGTTTGGTTGTTTTGTGGGAAATGTTTTTGTAAACGATGGGGTTGAAATGGGAAGTGGTTGGTTGTGGAAAATGACTTTATTTATGAAAAGTGTTTTGATTATGAAAAGTGTTTTGGAAGTAAAAGGTGTTTTCAAATGCGGAAATGTTCTGTGTGTGGAAAGGGTTTTATGTGTGGAACTTTGAAATAAATGAATGATGGAATGTTGTATGGTTGTGATAATCTTTTGTAAATGAAATGGCATGTGGTTTCTTCCGTTTTACCTAACCTTGGTTGTGGATGGCAGGGATATGTTTGTGAAAGGTTTTGTCTGGATGATAGTTGCCCAGTAGAAATAATTTGTTAAACATTTCATGAAACATGAAAACCTAAATGGGGTTGGGGGATGATTTTTTGGTTGTTGATGCATGCTTCGTAGTAGCAGTGCCGAGGCACATGCTCAGTTACTCTTTTTAAGAAGCCATAGGTTGGGCTGTGTGTTTCGTATATGTGTATATATAATTGTATCTTTGTGTTTTGTCGTACCACACCCATGTCAAGAACCTTGTGCCGAACACTCCAATTTTATGGGAGAGGGTGTTCCCCCTTAGTTACTAGCTCCTTCCTGCTCCTTCTTCCATAGGCTATGATGGCTTGAGGTGACCTTACACCCAAGACTCTTCGGGTAGGTCTCAGAGGTTGTGATGGCTTGATGCGACCTTTATCCCAAGACTCTTCGGGCAAGCTTACCGTTCCCAAGAACCTTCAGGATGAGGCCCAGGTGTCTGCGGGCAGGTTAGTGGTTGTGGCCCAGGTGTGTGCGGGCGAGATGCGTGGTTGTGAGGCCCAGGTGTGTGCGGGCAGGATGTGTGGTTTGGCCCAGGTGTGTGCGGGCGGGAAGAGTGTGGTAGTGTCAGGATGTTTTCCGTTAGGAAGAGCATCATCTAATTAAGTGGGAAATGGTGCGGGGTACCCAATACTTTTGTTCTATATATATACTAAACTTGTTTGTGTTACTTGGTGAGTGTGACCAGTGAGGCTGGGTGGATAGTTTTTCCTTGTTAGTTTCTGGTTCTTCTGTTTTCTCACGGGACCTTAGGGTGTCTCCCCACTTGTGCATGAGAGCATTAGGTTCTCTACTGAGTATACTTGTATGCTCACCCTACGTTGTATCAGTTTTCAGGAGGACTACCAGGGCCGTGCGGGACCCTACTAGTAAGGCAGTGGGAGTTGTGCAGTTGCTGTTTTCTTTTTTTCCTTTTGGTACTGTACTCACTTGTACTTTTGAGCTTCCTTGTACTTGTACCTTGTTATAAAAATTGTTTAAACATGCATGTGGGCTTGGTTTGGGTTTATTTATATACACTTGTTCTTTTCCCTTTTTGGTGGTTGACTTGTCCTATTTCCCGATCCAAAATAATAAAAAGGGTAATGCTCCCATATTTGTGAAAACTCATACCCTTGGTGCTAGTCGCCAACCCGGGGCCTACTAGAGGCGGGACTCGGGGGTCATTATCTTCCTTTCACCATTGCCAGATCAGGAGGGGCATCTTTGGTGGGAGGGGGTCGTGACAATGATTCAATCAAGATATGGTGGGATGTTGTTTCACATGTGGTATGTCATCAGTATATGGAATGGGAAGTGTTTTAGATAACCTTATATGATTACTTTTACCCCTTGACGTTGAGGGACAACCGAGACATGGTGTTCTTTCATTTGGAGCAAGGCTCTCTTTTAGTGATTGATTACTCATCTCGTTTCACAGACCTTCAACGCTTCAAACTTGTTTTGGAGGTGATGAGTTTTCACTAGATATGAGATTTGAGGATGGTCTCAGGTATGAAATATGATCACAGGTGAATGTTTTCAGCCTAAATTCAGTGACTACTATAGTAAATCAGGCATTGATTGCTAAGCACAATCAGGGGGACTTGGTAGTTGCGATCCTGGGTGGTTCAGTATCTAGGCATAGTACTCATTTGTTTGGTAGAAGGAAGCACTGTTGGGAGCCTTAACACAGTGATTACTATAGAAAGGATTTATCTATAGGTATCCAGGTGAGGTGATACTTGTGCAGGAAGAGTGGGAACACAATACCTCTGTGCCCGAGAGACCCATTTGAGTTCTGATATTACAGAAATATTGGTCATCTTCTGTGTTTTTACTATTTATATCACTAGTAGCTGGTGAGAAGTGATCATTTATGAATCCTTAATAAGGGGAAGGGCCACCAGTTTCTCCTTAGTTAGGAAACTAGTGTTCGTCTGACCATTCAGGTTGATGAGGCCATCGTGGATGTGGCAGTGAGGATACAGGTTTTAAACGATAGTTGAGTAGATCAACATAGGGTAGTCAGGTAGGGTCAGAGGGCAACAGTACATGTAAGACCTTTGTAGTGAATTTGACGGAGTAGGAGCAGGATCATAAACCATATATAGTTAGAGGAATGATTCTTGTGTCCTCACCTTTAGCTTTTACTCTTTTTGATACCGAGCCTTCGAATAGTTTTATATCCTTCTCTCTTATTGAGATCCTTAGGCTATGGATCATTAATTATGATGATGTTTTGACACTAGACACTCCGTTGTGAATTAAGAAGTCTAGTGTATGTTAGTGAAAGGAGTTCCCTCTTGAGGATGGTGGGTTTCACTTCTTAGGGGACTGTTATGTGTTAGAGATGATAGGTTTCGATGTAATTCTTGGAATGGACTGGTTAGTTTCAGTATAGGCCTCTGATGACAGCTATTTCGTAAGTGTGTGTTTCACATTACCAAAGGGTGGGTTTTTTATAAACAAGGGAAAATGAGATGTCCAAGTGAGCAGAGCAGGACCTAAGCATCATGGGTTGAGAGGAATTATATCCTAGATTACTAGTATATATCTGTATGACCAGGGGACTTCACATATAGACTTTAATTTAGTGGTGGATCGTTTCAAATATGTCTTTACAGAGGAATTTTCAAATTTACCTCTTGAGAGATAGGTATATTTCTCTATTTTTCTTATGCAAAGAGTGGCATAGGAATCCATTTCTCCTTATAAGATGTCTACACTAGAGTCACATGTTATCAAGATTTAGATAGAGAAGTTTCAAGAAAAGGGTTTCATCTGACCCAATACTTATCCTGAGGGTTCGCCTGCCCTTTTTTCGAAGAAGTTAGACGGTACCTTCATACATTGTGTTGATTATTGGAAGGTAAACATGTAGATGGTTGAGAACAAATATCATTTTCCAAGGATTTATTATCTCGTTGATCATCTTTGAGGATCCCGGATGCTCTCGAAGATTGACATGAGATCTAGTTATCATTAGTTGTGTGTTAGAACAATAGATATACCTCTTACATCCATTCAGAGATGGTATATTCTATATGAGTATTTTTTTATGCCGTTAGGTCTCTCAAATGTGCCGATAATTTTCATGGAGCTAACGAACCATGTGTTCCATCCTTACATGGATTATTTTGTTGTAGTCTTCATTGATGATATCTTGGTGTAAACTCACACTCGACATGACCATGCCACCCATCTTGAGATTAAATTTAGTACACTAAGAGAGAATTACTTATATGATATTCTCTCAAAGTGAAACATTTGGATGGACCAGATTCACTTATTGGGTCATGTTATCTCAGAGACAAGAGTATTAGTAGACCTAGAGAAAGTGAGAGAAGTAGTTTTTTGAGAGAATCTAAAGAACATATTTGAGTTACAAAGTTTTTTGGGGATGACTGGTTACTGTATATGCTTTATACATTAATTTTCATGATTAGAGGCACCACTAATGGGCCCAAATAAGAAAGGTGCAAAGTATTGGTAGATAGATTTCTGTGATTCAACCTTTCAAGAGTTGAAGGGGAGGTTGACTACAACATCGATAATAAATTTTATAGATCCTCACAAGAGATGCACTGTTGACTGCAATGTATTAGGTATTTTGGTCTAGGAAAAATGCTTATGCAAGGGGATGGAGTCATTGCGTACAGGTCTCAGCAGTTGAGGCCACAAGAGTGGAATTACCTCACACATGATCTCGTGTCAGCTGCAGTTCTACATGCCTTTCGTTATTTGATACATTATATTTTGGGAGATAATTTTTCGGTATACACTAAAAAAATCCTCATGTACATATTTACATAGCGTGATCAAATTTGAGTCAACAAATGGGAGTTGAGTACCTTTAGACTTTTGAATTTGAGATTGCCTAAACGCCTGGGAAATACAATGAAGTGGCGGATGCATTGATCAGGAGGATTTAAAACATGTAGTTTAGGAGTCCAGTAGTGAGTGAAAGATTTGGGATATATTATATAAGATTCATTTGGAGGTGAAAAACTGATAGGGTTATATATTTATTTATTCAATAGTTATTACCTCTACTCTTCAGGATCGAGTGAGAATGTCGCAGCTATTATATTCTAAAGGCCTAGTCCTATGGGAGAGTGTGTCAGGTGAGGACCCTACTCGTGGATGGGCCATAGACGACGATGAGGTCTTTCATTTTCATGGACACATGTGGGATTCAGCAGATATATGTGAGGATTTGATGTGATATTTTTATGACTCAACATGGTAGTTCATCCTCGTGTCACTGAATTGTACCAGGATCAACACTGTCATTATTGGTGGCCTAGTAGGAAGTCAAATGTAGTTGATTTTTTATGAGATGTTCCACCTATCATTAGGTGAAGGTTGTGAATTAGTGACCGTCATGTCATTTACAATAGTTACCCATTCTCAAGTGGAAGTGGAATGATTTCCAGATAACTTTTGTGATGATTTTACCGAGGTTTCCTTGATGGAATGATGAAGATTAAGTTGTTATATAATGGCTTATGATGGTTTCAATATTAATTCCAATTAAGGAAAAATTCAGTGTTTATGAGCTTGGATGCTTGTACATTAGAGAGATTGTACATTTTCCTGGGGTATCACACTCTATTATTTCAGACTAGGATGTCCAGTTTACCTCTCGTGTCTGGACTGGTCTACAGGGGATATAGGTACACATGTACTTTTGAGTACAACATACCATCCCCAAAAATATGGCAAGTCCAAGTGAACAATCTAGGTTTTGGAAGAAATTATTCGATCATGCATCCTAGATTTTATGGGATCTGGGGAGAGACACACACACAAACCTATTAGAGTATTCCTACAATAATAATTTCCAAGAAACTATTCAGATAGAACCTTATGAGGATTTGTAGGGTAGGCCATACTGATCACACCTATATTGGCTGGAGGCAGGAGTGGTAGTAATGTTTGGACAATGTCTTGTTGAGGAGACCACCAAGTTGGAGGAGTTGATCTAGAAGAGGTTGGATACAACACAATCTCATCATAAATCATTTGTTGATCGATAAAGACAACCTCTAGAGTTTGAAATCATAGATCCAGTTTTCTTATGTGTCACACCACACCAAGGTTGGGACACATGGGGATTTGGTGATAGGGGAACCTTTCACCGAGTCACATCAGGACATTTGAGGTTTTGGAGAGGGTCGGTCTAGTTTCCTATCATTTTTAGTAACATCAGATATAGCGAGAGATGCACGTCTTCATTCATGTTTCTTAGCTATGGTGATAATCTTCTGACACATATAATGTTTTTCAACCAATAGAGGTTGAGATACAGGTGGAAGAATCTTTCTAAGATAACCATTTTCGGATTTTTTATTAGAGCACGATGGTTCTATGTTTCCATTCGGTTCCTATGGTACAGGTGCTATGCTATCACGGGGGAGTACATGACCAGACTTGGGAGAGGTAAGGAAAAATACGATCACAGTGGCTAGAGTTATTTTAAAGTATCTTTTTTCACCACCCTTGGAGGGGAAATTCAGGGATGAATTTCTTTATGGGGGGATGTTTGAAAGAACCTGGATCTTCTTTTCATGTATGGATCTTATTTTTGGGTTGTTTTAAGAGAAAAGGAAAAAATGTGTATTTTATAAGTACACGTCATGTACTAAAAAGTACATGCCATGTACTTGGGAACCGTGTACCTTCACGTACTGGCCATGTAACAACTGAGTACATGGTTGTGTAGTTGCCCTGATAGACCACCAAAAGCGGGGTCCAGCAGAGGCTAATATACGATGTATACATTAAATAAAAATTCCTTGTACATTTCTTTTTATTTCATAATCTGAGAGGGGTCGCTTCTCACATCCATAACACCCTTCTTCTCCCCGTGTTTTGTATAGGAGAGTGACATAATTTCCGCTAACTTCCATCCCATCTTGATTATTTATTCGATCTCTGTTTAAGACACCATCATGTGCATTGGAATCCCAACAGTAAATACTCAATTCCCATATAGGATATCTTCCCAATTCTTCCTCTCTCATGAGTTATTGGTGGTTGATCAATTTACCCCTTTCTTATAGATCTATGTCATTTGAGGATGATTTAGTGGCAGGCATTCAAGAGTATTGATCATACGAAATCAATGTTGGTGGGTTGTGCCTTTAGTTGTTTGTATTTGGATTATATTTTCTTGAAGTTCTGCATGCCATGTTTTGGGTTTTGTGTGACTTGTATTTTTAATCTATATATCACCTACTAGGGTTTTATTAATTGAAAAGGGGTTTTTTAATATTCATAAGGTTAGATGCCTCATTTACTAGACACCCAAGGGGTGTGTTTGTCTAGTTTGACTATTTATGGCCATTTGGCCAAGGTTTCCTATTAGGAATGCCCTGTTTCCATGCATTGATTTAGTTAGGATTGATTTTGATTGATTATGTGAATTGCATGTATTATTTTTCTAAATGTTATGAAGGACCCCGAGACACCCTGAGAGGGGAGGGGTGAATCAGGTTGACCACATTTTCTTTTAATGTGATGGATCTTGTTCCCACGTTGGTAGGAACTTGTTGAACCTGTATGATGATTATGATCAGAAAGCAAACATTCACTTGCATAGAGAAGACACATCCCTTTTTACTTGGTTCACCACTAAGGGCTACATCCAAGGATCATACGCTGACAGGTTTTCGGTCGTACCAAAAATCCACTATGCTTCACTGGCGGTAGATTACGGAAGTTCGGGTACAGTTACTCTGTCCCAGGCTCACTGCCTTTACAAAGTTTTATGGATAGCCCACTGCTCCCCTCGGGTCACTCCCGTTGACTCCCCCTGGCTCACTGTCGTTGGTGAAGTACCACTCAGTTAATAGACGTGAAGGTCTCTTCATCATTTTCATAAGAATGCATCCTCTATTGTATGTATATCCTCTATTGAAGTGCGATTCTCACCAGAAGAAGAATATCACATTTCCTCGAATGTATTGGGTAGTCTCCCGGCTTTTGTGCAGCTCCAAACAGGCCGGTGGGCTTCAGCAAAACCAGGCGAGCTTCTCCAAGACAGTCGCGCAAGTCCCAATACGGAACGCAAGTCCAAACTGGTGTGCAAGTGTCATCAACGCACCTGTGCGACTCTTCCTTCCCCGACTACAAACTTGCGCGGTCCACTTCCTTTCTCTTCCAAACCACCTTGGGCGCACAGCCAACAACCGGCGTGTAAGCTCTACTTGCGCGACAAAACTACCACCTGCGCGGCTCGACCATCTGCGTGACGAGAGCTCGAACAATCTCGAAGTCTTAAGCTCCATGATAAAGGAGGAGGGGTGGTCCAGTATTTATAGGCAAACTGGACCCCCTGTGTGGCGGCGCACAAGTCCCTCAACGGCACGCAAGTCTTGTCTCCAGTAACCTCGGTCGCGCAAATCACTTGCGCGACCCAACCAATAATTGCGCGACCTTCTTTCCATATCCAAATTTTGACGTTCTGATCCTCAAAAACATATGGTGCACAAGTCTTCTATCGTCCACGACCTCGGTGCGCAAGTACCTTTGCAAAAAACACTTAACTTTATTGGATGATTTTCAGGCCCAAAAATTTGGCAAACACTGGGAAATGGCGCCACCTTCACTACTATTTTCTGCTTGAACGGTTTGATCTCTTTGTTGGTACACATCCTGAACTCCCACTGAGGATTGACAACAAACAAAAACCATATGCCAAATCATGCTTTAAAGACACTGGTTCCAACATTTTATCCATATAGTAGTTATAGATTACATGTTATTTTTTTTGATATACACTCTTTTTTTCCATGGGACTGTGAGAGACTTGGACCAGGAAAACTGTAGGGGTTTCCATGTTTATTAACACAGGACCGTGAGATCCTTGGAGTAGAATTTGACGTATGGGTAATTACTGTGAGAGAAAACCCTGAGGCCATTTATGATTATTTAAGTTATGTTGACCCACGGGGTAATTCCTATGGGAGATTCCGTGAGGACTTTTTATAATTTATTGATGCCATGTTAACCTAGCGGTATTGACCATGATAGCTTCCCATGTGGGAATATGTAAATTATTATTGATATGTGAAACTAAAGGGGTTATACCGTGAGAGAATTCGCATTGGGCTGTTTATAAATGATTTAAGGATTGTGGTGAGTCTTCCATGCCAAATAATAAGCTTGGATTCAGTCTTACTTGTTTATTTAGATGATCTTCCAAGACATGTATTGTTACTATTTCCAAGGGGATATAGATCATATGCTAAATCCCTTGGTTTACTTGATTTAAATGATGAATAATAAATGTGAATGAATGTAATTTAAAATTGTAGGGTTTTTTACTTTTGAGTACTTCTTATATTATTGCATCATTTCTTCATATTACCTATTATATATATTCACTAACATTTAGGCACAAATCATTTGGTGGTTTCCTACTAAGATTCTGGTCAAACCATATTTTGGTCATGCTTTTTGAGCCAAACAGATTATAATGTTGTAGGTATAGATAAGGAAAAGTGATTTTCTTCAACTTTTACTTCATTGCTATTGGAGATATATATAAGGGGATCAAGATGAGTCTTATTATGCTGTTGGAGTTTACTACTATTTTTAACTTTGGTTTTTGTATTGTATTTACAACATTCTGAATTGTTTGGCTGATTCCCTAGACACATGTGAGATGCATCATTTATATATTCTCCAGTTTTTATAATACTATCAGTATTCTACTGTTTACTTTTTTTGTATGGTATTACTACTTCTGGTATTGTTTAATATGTGTTTATGATGTGTTTAGTCTGCCAATGAGGGCATAGTTTCCCTACTCCCACACACAAGGCCCTCTCTGCTAGTCGTAGACTCTGGCATTTGGGGAAATGCACTTGAGGCCTTGTGAGTAACTAGGTAAAAGATACTTTTTGGTGGCACCTAGATCTAGGACATTATAGTTTATTTTAATGGTAATATTTTATCAATTAAAAAATATAGTGTTTTACAAAATTTCTATCATAGATGAGTGATCTATTGTGTTGTACATTCTAGGGGTATTGAAATGTTTTCTCTCTTTTAAATGGATACAAGAGAATTAATTTATTATTTATTAATTGGAAAATTATATAATAGAATATTAAAAGATATTTATAATGGAAGAATCCAAACAATTTTTAACAATTTTATAGGTTGGTTTCATGTTTATGAATGATGGTGGAGAAGAACATTTAAAAAAAAGGGTTTCAAACCTATATTGGAATCAATAATTATTTCACTAGAAGAAGTCTTGATATTTTCTATGCAACCTGTACATGTTCAAGGTATCAAATAATTCCCAGGGAAACCTATTTGATCAATACCAATTTATTTGCCAATTAAATAAAAGAAAAAATAAACATTTTTAGGATAAAAAATTGAGGTGAGAACTAGAATATGTCATAATATAATGATTCTTAGTAGTAAGAAGATAATGAGGATATGAATTCCAATTTAGGTTTGATATTTATTTTATGAGGATGTTGTGTTTTTTGTATAAGAAGAAGAAAAATTAAAGTATTGTAATCACTATAGATTCTAAATACAATCTAATAAATGATTATATACCTTAAATGATATCAATGAAACAATATCTTGATGACTAGAGTTAAAATATTAAAAACTGCTAGTAATTTATGTAGAAATATTGTGTTAGATTTTTCTTTATGAATATCCAGTGTAACACTATTTTTTTAAGAAAAATAATCTCATATTTCCCTTAATCAAAGAGATAATTTTCATTGGGTTTATAAATCATGATTCATTCCTAAAAGAGATAAAATTAATGAAATATTCACTAGGTAAATGTCAAAGGCCCAAATTTAGATATTTTTGATGAACATAATTTATTTTCTCATCCCTGACACATGATAAACTTTGGGAATACCCTATATGTGATTGAATTATATGGTCTAAGGGTGAAAATATGTTCACAACTCATTATATATTCTATTTTGAATCAATATATATTATTATAGTAATGAGGGTGATTAAGAGTTTGATAATTTATTAGATTTATGGGTAGAAAATGAAGTTAATATATCAAAAAATGTATTTTCCCTATTGAATGAAAATCTATACGAATCAATATAATATATAGTGGTTTTTTGCATGATAAATCTCTTTGAGAGGGGATTAAATTTTAATTTCCATTGAAGGATTGTGTTTTTCATGTTGTAATCAATTTAAAATGGGGTATTAAATAAACCAGTAAAATTGAAAAATAATTTATTAATTATTATTAATAATTAGTATGAAGAATTAGATGATTATCATAATTATTTTTGTGTTCGACTGATATTTCATGTGTGGTTTGGGGTTGGTTTGATATTTTTTGATTGAATTCGTGAATGTAATGATCAATGAAAATATTCTATTTCTAATTCAAAAAAAAATACATCAATGCAATTTTTTAGAGTTATTTTATATATTTAATAGAAAATATAAATAATTTTTTCAATAATAGTTACTATGAATTAATAATTCAACAATTCTTTATGCAGGTCAATACAAATCCCTATGATACATTTACACTCCCTATTAGAGATAATTATAGTGATTATGAATCCTTAATATATATTTTATTAGTCATTTAAACTTATATGTGTCATATTTGTTTTCATAAGAGTTATTATTGGGATTCTATAAGATTCCTTTTATAGTTATGATGTATATGTTTTGTGTAAAAATGAAAAATACAAAGAATATATAAGAACAAAATAATTCCTCTTTTATGCATAAAAAATTTTGGATTATAAAATCTAAAATTTTTATATAATAAATAGAGTTCCATAAAAGAGAACTAGACATTCCATATTTCAATGAATCATATTTTATGAATTAAAAATATTTTATAGTGTTGTATTTTAGGATGATAGTAGAGACCCAAATTGAATATTATTCATTTAATTGAGAGGACATTGCATCATTGGGTATTTTCCAACCCAAAAATATCCATGCATTAAAAAATTCATGTTGGCATGAAAAAGATTAAATAAAACTAGATTTAAATGTGAATCCAAAGAAGGTAACATATATACCTTAATTGTGAATTTAATGATGATATTGACCTAGTTTTTTAAATTTATTTATGGAGATAATTTAAAAGAGTATTATATTGACTATATTGAATGACATTAAGAAAACTATACTTAAAATAAAATGTTTCCATTTTTATAGAATAAATATTATTCATAATAGTTTGGTGGATATTAATAAGGAATATAATTAAAGGAAAAAAAATTGGGGATTTTATTATTGTGATGTCGATACTATATAATATTTCAAAACTATCAAAGGAGATAACAAAAGAGAAGAGAAGATCTAGAATTATTACTCAGATATTAATTATTTTTTCATTAAAATATGGTTCTCTTTATGATTATATAGAGGCATTATTTTTCGAAGGAAAAATATTTATGTGTGTATGTTCACCCACATGTACAGATCATCCATTATGAAAACAAATGAATGTATAACTATATGGAATCATCTTTCTTGATATTATTCTATTAGATTAAGACATAACCAGAAGAAAAAAATTATTATTTCTTGATTCAGATAAATAAAAAATAATAAAAAATAATTATTTTAATACTCAATAGAAACTAATTATTCTAGACTAATGTTTGTTCTAGTATAAAGAATGCCCCACTAAATTTGGGAATTAAAATACACCTGATGATAGATGTGGATAATACCTTCATAAACCACTGTTTGGATTTTATATTCACATGAACACACCAAATATTTTGAGAGTGATATTATCTATGTCTCAGTTAAATCCTAAACACAACATATAGCAGGTATCCTCATTAGAGAAGTCCTGGGTAAAATTTCCTTATATTAAATTAATTATTTTCAAATTATATGTTTATGGGTACAAAAGAGAATCAAGAGGAATGGATCGTAACCTTAAAATTTCATAGAGTATTATTCCTAAGAATTTTAAAAAATAATATCAGTAATTCAGCATTAGTGGTATATACATTAACCTGAATTTTTGATAGGGACTGATTGGGAGTCTCTCTAATAGATGAGTGGGCATGGGTTAGTGTCTCTATTCTACATATATGTTTTTTTACTATATTGATCTCACCAAAAAAAGATAATTTGTTTGTTTTGAAGAAAGAATCATTGGTTATCCTTGATATGTGGAGAGCATTATTCCATCCATTTAGGTGGATTCATAAAGGAAATTTCTATTTTTTGGTTATTCCATTATATTTTTATGGTCATATACAAGGATTTCATAGAAAAAGTTTGATGGTATCTAATCCAAGAGAATATAATGAGTGAAAGGAACACATGTGTGGTGTCCATTAAGAGAACTAATAAAAGAGACTTTAAAGGGTTCCCCAATTTTTTGATGAGGAGCGACATTATTATAACCTTATATATGGGAGGTTTCAAAAATTATTTATTATCTTTAGATGCTGACCAAGGTATTGTGTAGTGAGTTTGGGTGAAATGGCCCAAGTTTTTAGATCCTTTAAATTAATACAATCTTTTGATAACTTGTTTTACATAAAACACCAAATAATGTACCATAATACTAAAAAACATTAACAATAAATGGATGATAACAATTACAATTGTTACATATTTTCTTTTTTCATTAATATTTTAAAAATGATGCCTTTTGAAGAAACATTAAAAAATATAATATATTTTACAATAAGAAATTAAATTGATCAAACATAAATGATTATTATAGTATGAAATATTTAGATTTATAAACAAATAGTTCAATATTAAACTATTTTGAAATTACAAAGGAAGTATAGTAAAGACATCTGATGTTAAAAAATGACTTATTCAAATAAAAATAAATTATATTGTTTTTTTATTTCCATTTTAATAACAAAAATATATTTCTTATAATTTTAGTTCCATAAATAGTTAATTACTTTGGAACTTGTCAAGTCAATATTATCTTATGGTTAATTTTATATTTTTCTCTGAAATAATTTTTATATCTGAATACTTATAGAAACATTTTTTACTAAAATCATTGAATTTAATATTATATCAAGGAGTATGAACAAAATAATAAAATAAAAAATATATTTCATTATAGTATTTATTTTTAATTTTAAAATGATACATATCAAAATACAATTAGTAATAAAAAACCTTATTTTTAACAATTTATGTATTATTTTAAGATAAAAAATACTTTATTATATTGTTTAATTGAAGAAAATTATGGTAAAATTCAGTTATGAGTAATATTGAAGGAAACGTTGACATTTTTAACAAAATAAACTTCATTTAATTAAAATAAAATACATTTATAATTTTATCAAATATATACATTTATACTCACAGATATATTTTTTCCTTCTAAAAATGGGTTTTTATGCTATACATGTCATAATTTCAAATATAGATTTTCTTATACATAGTGATTTTATGTGAGAAAATGGATTTCATATTTTGAATCAACAATTTGAAATAATGTAATAAGGTCCATTTTTCATTAAGGACTTAAAAGTAAATTGGTTATGTACATTTTTTTAGCACATTACATTCAAAATAGCTAAAAGTTAAAATTCTAAGAGTAAAGTAAAAAAATATATAAACAATTTTTAAATATAATGGTTGAGTGATTAAATATATTATTTTATCACCCACTTCATTATTATAAATTTTGGATTTCCCATGGGATTAGAAATAAGTGGTCACTTTATATTAAGATAATATATTTACAAAAAGGTCCCTCTCACAAATTATAAAAGGGGTATCACACAACACTTTCTAGACAACTCAAAAAATTCTATTTCCAATTGAAAATATAAAAATTATCCTTCCTTTATAACCCCATTCCTTAACTTTTATCATATGGTCATAAGATATTATCCTAAGAGCTCCATTTCCAATTACAATTTTAATTGTGAGTATTTATTTTCCTAAAATTATTTTTTGGTCTATCTTATCTTCCCAAATATAATTTTCAAATTCCAATCTATTAAATTTCGAATTAATTTTGTACTAAATTTTATTATGATAATGGAAAAATTTTCCCACCTTTCTCCTTTTCTATTAAGTTAATGAAACTAACATTCGTGCATTGTGCGGGATATCACATCCACATAATGATGACATTCATTTCTTATCCTCCACATATCATCGCTGATTATAAAATTTTAATATAATAAAAAAATGTGAAACATATAATATAATTATTATTTATAAAATTATAATTATAATACGCATTATTATCATCTAATTCATCAACAAATAGACACTCTTACCATGTGTTGTGTAGCCTATCACCTCCAAAAACTAATTTATCACATTTTTATCCAGTTTTTATTATTATTTGTTATTATATTTTAAAATATAATTTAACAAATAAATAAAAAATAAAAAATATCACAATTATTCTTTAATAATTAAATTATTATACAATAAGCAACTATAAATATCACAATTGTCTATTAATTATGGCGTGTTCTTATTTGTGTCAGTCTAACCACCTACGCAAAAAATGTTATATAACAATATAATTGATGAATATGACGACTTAACTAAAATGAAAAATATATAAACAAGAATTTTTTTTAATGATAACATTAATATTAAACTCATAAATTAATTAGACAATTTATATTCAGTAAAAAATTTCAAAACACACTCATGGAAAATTTATATTTTAAGGATAGTAAAAGAAAATCCTAATTTTATAAAATTATGGAATATTAAGTAATTCTAATAATTAAATTAAAAAAACTTTTCTCATCTCTAAATGGTGAATAATGGGAGAATAATGAATAATAACATTCTATTATGAAACTAGTTTAAAACAATAATTATTATTCAGAGATGATATTAAAAATATGTTACTACTATTTAATTTAGATTTAGAAAATAATTATAAAATGAAGTTTATAAGAGTTTATGTATATGAATATGGTTATAATATATGTGATTACGTTGTTTATGTTTATTATACATGATATTACAGTGAATTAAACTAAACATGGAAATATAGCAAGGGATTCATGTCTCAAATTTTCACTCCTTAGGACATATATCCTATTTTATACCTTGTTTTCTTTCGAATATTTCATATAATTTCCCTATAATATGTTTTATTATGATCCTATCATTTAAAATGATATTTAATTTTTTATTTAAAATCATATATTTTAAGGGGTTTTTATACAAATTTTTCTAATCCTATAAGGTTTTATTTCTCTCATTTTCAAATAAAGGTTACATAATAATTATTTTTTCCACCATAATTAATATAATAAGATGTATTAGCTTCTCTATTTACTTTAATACTGGTAATTTAATATTACCTCTCTCATGATATTATTTTTCTCTTATCATTATTACCATAAGTGTATTGTGTCAATTCAACTCTATTTAATCATTTATAATTATTCTTCATGAAATATTCTTTATAATATTTATTACATACTCCCTATAATTTTATGACATGATATTTTCAATTTGTCTTAGGGGAAAAAGAAGCTTTTTTTCAAGTCATCCCCCATAATTAATTTTTTTCCCAAATAATTGTATATCATTATTTAGGATTATTCTTAGGCTCTTTAGTTATGGATTCACATCGGTTCCCATATTTTAATTCTTTTTAATGTTATCCATTATAATTTTAAACCTAATTATGTGTTATCCCATGTGAAATTTAAATATACAATACTTTATATCAAAAATGATTTCTTATTTCATTTTATAGGATTTTGATTTTTATAAAATGTATTTATAAATATTCAATATGTTTTCAATGTTTTCAATATAAATTGTTTTATCATCTATATGGTATTTTCTCTATGAAACCTCTAAATATTTTTAATACTATATAATTTTATAATTATTAATAAAAATAATTATTATATAATAATAATTTCCAATCTACTATTTTATCATTTTTTTTCAAATGAAATTGGTGGTTTTTTATCTAATACATTTTTTTTAAAACTATGTAATAAAACATATTATTGAAATGTTTCCAAAAATATAGATTTCCCATAATTTTTAGCTCATTTCCCATCTTTAATTGTCTTAAAATTAAAATTATTTTTTCATTATTAAATTAAATTTTTTAATGGTTTCCATCAGAAATATGTGACAACTGGGCCCCAGTGACAGCACAGCCACCCCGCCTTAACAAGGTCGTCAAGTCCTAGCCCACAAAGTACCACCAGTTGCCCCCACAGACACGTGGGGTCCACCCCAGGGCCCACCCACATGCTTGAACGGGTCATCGGACTAATAATAGTCCCCACAGGCCAACACATGTTCTTTCCAGTGTGTTTTGTCCTCACTCACACACACCCTAAGAATCTTCCCAGGAGTTCACCCATCCTGATCACTACTCTAGGCCAAGCATGCTTAACTGTGGAGTTCTAATCAAGTAGGATCTTGAAAAGGAAGGTGCACCTTTTTGACATGAGTCATATCATTTAGTCATTTAACCCTTTATCATTTGGGGATGTTACATTCACCCCCCTTTAGAGCATAATGCCCTCATTGTGGCCCCTACATCTCAACCCAGGCAGTGCACCGCACTTAAGGCTAGGTTCCTCTTCTGATAACAAATGTGACAACTGGGCCCCAGTGACAGCACAGCCACCCCACCTTAACAAGGTCCTGGCCCACCAGGTACCACTAGTTGCCCCCACAGACACATGGGGCCCACCCCAGGGTCCACCCACATGCCTGAACGGGTCGTCGGACTAATGATAGTCCCCACATGCCAATACATGTCCTTTCCAGTGTGTTTTTTCCTCACTCACACACACCCTGAGAAACTTCCCAGGAGGTCACCCATCCTGATCACTACTCCAGGAAATCACTCTTAACTGTGGAGTTCTAATCAGGTAGGCTCCTGAAAAGGAAGGTGTACCTTTTTGACATGAGTCATATCATTTAGTCATTTAACCCTTTATCATTTGGGGATGTTACATTTAATGAGATAGAAAGGGGTAACCCATAATTCAAACAATAAGAGGGAAGTATGGGGAGGTTCGAAACCATACCCCAACATTCATAATTGAAATTAAAAGGGTAATACAACTTAAAAAAAATTGAAAAAAAATGAGAAAGGAAGAAAAAACCCTTACATGGAAGTGTGCTTCCAAAGGCTAGAGAGAGGCTTTTGAGAGGCTTCTTGGGAGCTTGGGGCGCCATGGGAGGATTCTAGAGAGATTAGTGAAGAGGTTTGACGAACTCTAAGGGCTTTGAGTGAGGAGGAAGTTGGATCTTGGGTGGGTTTATATAGGAAAGGTGAGGGAATTCTTTATTATTTAGGTTTGGGTCCCCTTACATTAAATTAATCCAAACCACAAACCATCCCATGGTTTTTGCCCATGGTTATTGGAAAAGGGAATTGGAAAACAATATTTTATATGGCCAAAGTCCGAACGTCTTAAAATATTAGGGTTTCTTATGTGAAGGTGAGTCACACTCCCATGGAAATTAATTTAAAAAGGCAAGGTGTTGAATATGTCTTGAGGGGTCCATTAATTCTTTGAAAAGTAAGTCAAACAAACCCAAAATCACATTATTTTAATGTTAAAACATATATTGGCCGAACATAATGATTATTGTATTTTATTACATCACTATTGGGTCATTATGATGTCATAAAACACATTATATATTTAAACGGTATTTAATTTTTACCCAAAAATTTTACTGTCTCAGAAAATCATGAAAAATTCACCGTTGGATAATTTCGACATCTTGATTCCAAAAATGACATTTATTTTATCTAAATAATTTTCTAAATATGTTAATTTTCACTTTTAAAATAAAAACCAACATTTATCGAAAATTCACGGGTTTTGACCAAAATAGCTTTCAAACCTTAATTAAAATTTTAATTGCATTCATAAAATTATAAGATCATTTATATTTAATAAAAATTAATTTAATATTATTATTATTATTTTATTAAAATATTATTTAATTCCAAAATCCCTTAATTTAATAAAATATATTTCTTAATTAAATAATAACTAAAAGCACCATTTGTACTTTAAAAACTATTTACAATGTATCAAAAATGACTAGAAATTATATTCATTATTATATAAAAAAATAATGTACATGAACATAGTACTACTTATTTGTTACATAACCCCTTAAAATAGCCGCATAAGACCTAAGGGTAAGGTGTATGATGGTGACTGACTCTTGGGGTGGCTCGGATAACATCGCTCGAGTGGTAATTTCAATCAACATCCACTTTTACCGTAGATGGTCGTGTTCGAGTTTGAGATGGTGAATCTCAGCTTGGGCTTGGTCAAGAGTGAAGCCCAAGGATTCCACCTCTTTTCTGAGCTCCGACGAATTGGCTTCGTATGGGGAAATTCTACTGGATGAGGCCATTGCTTCTTTTGTCTGAGTAAATTGGATTTGTTAAAGTCCTATATTTATACTAATCATGTGATCAATGTTCAAAAAATATATTAACAATGGTCAAAATTCTTAACATAAAACCAAAGAAGTTGAAATTTTATATAAACATAAAGAGACATTTAATTAGATCAAGAGGGAATTACATTAATGAAACTTTGGGTCGTTACAATATTCCCCCCTTAAGAAATTTCACCCTCGAAATTTTCCTTTTCCCACACTAAAATAGATGTGGGTAACTCAACTTCATCTTTTTCTCCGATTCCCAAGTCACTTCTTCAAACATGTGGTTTCTCCAAAACACCTTTACGCGGGGTATTGTCTTATTTCGTATAAATTTTTCTCTACGATCTAAGATCTTCAATGGTTGCTCCTCATAAGAAACATCATCTTCCAATTGTACCACCTCAGAAGAGAGTACATGTGAAGGGTCCGGTATGTACTTCCTTAAGAGGGTTACATGAAAGACATCATGTACTTTGGCCATGGTAGGTGGAAGTTCTAGTCGATAGGCTATAGCCCCGACACGATCAAGAATCTCAAAGGGGCTGATGTACCTTGGACATAACTTACCTTTCATTTCAAACCTCATGATCTTCTTCCACAGAGATGTGCGTAGAAAAACCATATCCCCAACTTTAAACTCAAGGTCTCGTCGGCGATTATCTGCATAACTCTTCTGTCGACTCTGGGATGCCTTAATATGCTGCGGAATGGTTTTCAGCTTCTCCACCATTTCCTCGACCATTTCTGGTCCAAGCAGCTTACGTTCACTGACCTCATCCCAACATGATGGTGTTCTGCACCTTTTCCCATACAGGGCTTCATATGGTTCCATTTGGATGCTCGACTAGAAACAGTTATTATAAGAGAACTCAACCATAGGAAGATGTTGATCCCATCCTCCTTTAAAATCCAATGAGCACGCTCTCAACATATCATCAAGTATATGGATAGTCCACTCAGATTGTCCATCAGTTTGAGGATGATAGGATATACTGAAGATCAATTCAGTATTCAGAGCATGTTGAAGACTCTTCCAAAACATAGAGGATAATATTGGATCTCTGTCAGACACAATACATAGTGGTACTTCATGAAACCATACCACTTCCCTGATATATATCTGTTCCAGCTTATCCAATGATAAATCCTCTCAAAGAGCAATGAAGTGTGCAGTCTTTGTAAGACGATCCACAACAACCCAGATTGCATTGTTGCTTTTGGATGTCCTTGGAAGTCCGGTGACAATGTCCATGGTGGTGTTCTCCCATTTCAATTCTAGTATGGGAAATGGTTTCATCATCCCCTTAGACTTTGGCCTCTCTTCCTTCACTTGCTGACACACCAGGCACCTTGATGTATATTCAGCGATCTCCTTCTTCATATTATCCCACCAAAAGTTTTCTCGGAGATCTCAATACATGTTTATGCTCCCTGGGTGAATAGAGAAATTTGAACTATGTGCATCATCCAAAAGTTCCTTCTTCATCTCCGGACATGATTGAAAACATAGTCTTTTCCCAAACCGTACAATTCCTTCTTCATTAACATTAAACTCTAGGGATTTCACCTTTTTGATAGCTTCCACTTTTTCCTGAATTCCTACATCATCTTTTTGAGAATCCTTTAACCTTTCTAAAAGAGTTGGTTGAGATATAATTTTAGAAAGGATTGATGATGTTCCCTTCTTTATGATTCCCACGTCCATCTTCATCAGGTCTATGAAGATTGGATCCTTCTCAATTTTCATCATTGATAGAATTGATGGGTCCTTTCTACTTAGGGCATCTTCCACCTTGTTTGCTTTCCCAGGGTGGTAATGTATTGAACAGTCATAATACTTGATGAGATCTATCCATATTCTCTGGCTCATATTATTCTCTTTCTGTGTAAATATATATTTAAGACTCTTCTGGTCAGTATATATCTCACATTTCTCTCCATAGAGATAATGTCGCCAGATTTTCAAGGCTAAGATCACCGCTGACAACTCCAGATCAAGTGTTGGATAGTTTCTCTCATGGATTTTAAACTTCCTTGCGGCATAGGATATAACGTTATCATTTTGTATCAGCACACAGCCTAAGCCCTTCTTCAAAGCATAACTGAATACCACAAAAAGTTCCCCACTTGTGGGTAAAGTGAGCACGGGCATAGTGATAAGCCTCCTTTTCAACTCCTTGAAGCTTTCTTTGAATTCATCACTCCATGAAAACATTACTCCCTTTCGAGTTATCTTGGTAAGAGGGTTGGACAATCATGTGAAATTTCTCACAAATTGTCGATAATATCCAGCTAACCCCAAGAAGCTACGGATATTTGTTACCAATGTTGGACTCAGCCATCCCTCAATTGCATCTGTTTTGGAGGGGTCCACAGATATCTCATTGCTTTTGATGATATTGAAAAAGAATGAGACCTCCTTCAAACAAAACTCACACTTGCTACACTTTTCATAGAGCTTCTCCTTGCTCAATGTCTCAAGTACATTTTTTAAATGCTCCTCATGATCTTCATTGGTTTTGGAGTATATTATAATATCACCTATAAAGACTTCCAAAAATTTGTCAAGGTGATCACTAAAGACTCTCTTCATCATGTCCATGAATATTTCTAGAGAATTTGTGAGTCCGAAAGGCATTAATATGAATTCATAGTGCCAGTATCTTATACGAAAAGCAGTCTTGGGGACATCTTCCTTCTTCACACTTACATGATAATATCCCGACCGCAAATCCACCTTGGAGAAGTATTGTTCTCTATGCAGCTGATCAAACAAGTCATCGATTCTTTGGATCAGATACTTGTTCTTTATCGTGATTTTATTAAGTTCACGATAATCGATGCAACGCCGTATTGACCCAACCTTCTTCATGATGAAGAGGATTGGTGCACCCCATGGTGAAGTACTTGGGCGTATAAACCCTTTATCCAGATTCTCCTGTAGTTGTTTCTTCATATCTTCAAGCTCAAAAATAGCCATTCTATATGGAGTCTTGGATATTGGTAGTGACCCAGGTATAAGTTCAATTGAGAACTCAACATCTCTTCTTTCATGAAGATCAGGCAGTTCCTTGCGAAACACTTCAGCGAATTCCCCCAAAATAGTCATTTCATCAAGGATGGTTTCTTCCTTGGACTCAATCATCTGAGCCAGATACTCATACTCATAAGTCAGTAATATACATGCTTGAGATGATGGAGATAATGCAGATTCTTCTTCCTCCTAACACTTGTAAAGAATCGGGGGTCGATTCTCCATATAGAGTGTGATTTCCCTCTCCCGACAATTTAAGTTTGCTCTATATAAAGAAAGCCATTCAATGCTAAGAATTGCATCAAATTCCACCAGAGGGCATATGATGAGGTTATCCGGGAAATTAAATCCACATATAATAATAGGGGAGGACTTATACTCATGGGATTCAATGATTTCCCCATTTTCCGTACTCACCGACATGTTTACTTCCATGATTTTTGGTGGTGCTGGGATTGTTCTACTAAATTTTCGAGATATAAAAGAATGCGTAGATCTTGAATCAAAAAGTACTTTTTCTATTCTTGAATGAATAACTAGCGTACCTGTCACCACTTCATTGTCGGGGTTCACTTCAGCAGAAGTGATGGAAAAAGCTCTTTCGTGCTGCCTTGGAGGTTGTTGGTTGTCTTCGAAAACCCTTGGATTAGGGCACTGATTTGAAAAATGACCCGGTTATTTGCATTGTAGCATTGAAAAAATCGTTGAGGTTCGAACGGAGTTCTCCTCTCCTTTATCGTAGACATGGGTCTTTCTTGCTGACAGTTAACAGCTAGGTTCCCTTCCCTTCCCCACCTGAAGCATTTCCTTGTCCCCTTAAGGCAATTTCCAAGGTGCTTCTTTCCACACTTTTGGCAAGTGGGGTGCTGGTTCTTCTTAGCACCGTTGGATTTATCCATCAGACCACCAACATTGAAGTCCACCCTATGCTTCTTGTACCCATGATACCCCTGTGATTCCGTGATCTCCATTTCAACCTTGAGGGCATATCGGAAATTTTTTTCATTGCTGTCGAAGTCACAGATTGCTAATGCTTTCCGCAAGCTAGGTTTCATCCCACCAAAGAAGCAGTCAACCTTGCATTCGGGGGTAACTACAAAGCCGGAAGTGTATCGTGAAAGCCTTTTGATGTTTTCCTCGTACTCTCCAATAATTTTTCATCTTTTTTCTTGAGTGAATGGAAGTCCCTTTCCATCTTAATCTAGAGGGTTCGCGGAAAATATTTATCGAAAAATATCTTCCAGAAATCCTTCCATTCCAACGCCTCGATCTCCTCCTCAGGCTTCATATTCTTTATCAACGTCCACCATTGATAAGCTTCACCCTCCATATGATAAGCCACCATGAGAACCTTCTCTTGTTTAGAACATTGGAGGATGGAGAATATCTTTTCAATGGAGTTGATCCATTGTTCAGTGATCGTGGGATCGGATGATCCACTAAAATTAGGAGGCCTTTGTCTCATGAAGTGCTCGATAGCGACCTGTTCTTTCTTAGGGGGGGTTTAACGTTCCTCTTGACCCGTGTTTCTATTCTAAACTTGATTCAGGTGAGAGAGAAGCGTCACAAAGTTCTCGATTCCCGCTCCCATTGGATTGGGAATCTCATTAGTATAGTCATCACACTAATCTTCACAATGGTTGTTAGCCCGAGTCCTGCTATTACCAAAGGAAAGTTATGGGTAACACATAAAGGGTAATCTAAAGACAAAAGTTTATGACTTATAAATAAACTTTTATTTCCTTAAATCATGACTATATAGGCTTCAATCTAGGCTTTTCATGATCTACTTTCTAACATAAATTCTTAGAGGAATTTTTTTTAATTCCCTTTATAAGGGTTCATACTAAGCTTGTGAATTTATCAAAACATATCCCCCGAGAGTGTCGTAACCAAGAGTGCAGCAACACCCATTGTCATGCACCAGTTCCCGTTCGAGTCTAGCTCAAAGCGTTGTTTTCGTGTTTTACCCCTAGGATACATCTGTGCCAGAGACGCCTCTACCTGCTCGTATCTAAATAGGGATGTATTTGTTTGATAAACCAATTAATCAGTACTTACCAAAAATTAGTGATGTTTACTTATACTTAGTCTTGTATCTAAGGCTTTAATAGGTTTTTCCTAATTCTATTCCCAAAAATAACTAAACCTATCCTCTGATACCAACTATGACAAACCTACTTTTATTACAAACTAAAACATGATTTATTACTTAAAACTTACTTGATACAACAATGAAGATCGAGAGGTTTAGTGTCTTTGGAAGTTAGGGTCATTACATAAAAACTTAAAACATGATATACAAAAACTTTATTGAAAACTTCCTTTACATGACCACTACATTCCCTTATACTTAGCATTGCATGGGATTACCTGACGACATGCATAAGAAAAGGGTGAGCTATAAAGCCCAGTAAGTGAGTACACATGGAATAACATGAGGAGTACAACACATGTTAGAAAATAGGCATATCAATAGAGATTAAAAGAAACATGATCATAAAGGCATCATAAAGCATGATAATAATAACATGGAAATGTGGCAACAACACTTAATATAGAATTAGCATGAGCCAAGGCTCATTCCACATGGAGCATGAGTAAATCCTCACTGCACATAAAGCACGAGTAAAACCTCGTTTCACTTGAATTAGCATGAGTAAACACTCATTGCACATGACGTATCATGATACTATACTTTACCCAATGCATTGGAGCACTGTAAGGGTGCACCCTTCTTAAACATTTCATTTCATGCATATGTGTTCCTCATGGATCATAAAACATGGATTCATAAAACATAATAATTTATTCCACGATAAAGGAATGTGGAATTCATACATGATACTTTGTAATAAATAAGTAAAGGTGCATAGAGTCGGATACCCTTGATGGAGTAATGGGCATGGTATCCACAACAGAATGGCATTGGCTTAGAAAATTGGTGCGATTTCATCAGCATAACTGTGCGACATAAGAATTCATAAAAATGGTTTTTGAGAGAGAAAGGGGTTACTAATAATATATAAATTTCATGGAAATTCAGGAGGTCATATAGATACATGTCCCAAAAATTGTAATGGAATTTAGATTCATGATACAAAATTATCGCTTAAATGTAAAAGAAGAGAGAGAAGTTCCTTTCAGAATTTCGGCATAGTAACGGGTGTACATGGGAGGAATTTAATAAGAGAGAAAGGGGTCTCCCATAAATCAAAAAATAAGTGGAAATATGTGGGAGGTGCAAAACCATAACCCAAAATTCATAATTGAAATTAAAAGGTCAATACAACTTAAAGAAAATTAACAAAGATGAGAAAGGAAGAAAAAACCCTTACTTGGAAGTGTGCTTATAAAGGATATAGAGAGGATTATTGGGAGCTTGGGGCACCTTGGGAGGATTCTAGAGAGATTAGGGCACAGGTTGGGTGAACTCCAAGGGCTTTGAGTGAGGAGGAAGTGGTAGCTTGGGTGGGTTTATATAGGAAAGGTGGGAGAATTGTTTATTATTTATGTTTGGGTCCCCTTACATTAAATTAATCCAAACCACAAACCATCCAATTGTTTTATACCATGGTTTTTGGCAAAGGGAAGAGGAAAAAAATATTTTATAAGGCCAAAGTCTGAACTTCTTAAAATATTAGGGTTGCTTATGTGGAGGTGAGTCACACTCCCATAGAAATTAATTTAAAAAGGCAAGTTGTTGAATATGTCTTGAGGGGTCCATTAATGCTTTGAAAAGTAAGTCAAAAAACCCAAAATCACATTATTTTAATGGTAAAACATATATTGGCCGAACATAATGATTGTAGTATTTTATTTCATCACTATTGGGTCATTATGATGTCATAAATCACATTATATATTTAAATGGTATTTAATTTTTTCCCAAAAATTTGACTGTCTCTGAAAATTATGAAAAATTCACCATTGGATAATTTCGATGTCCTGATTCAAAAAATGACATTTATTTTATATAAATAAATTTCTAAATATGTTAATTCTCACTTGTAAAATAAATACCGACATTTATCGAATATTCACGGGTTTTGACAAAAATGGCTTTCAAAGATTAATAAAAACTTTATTTGCATTCATAAAATTATAAGATCATTTATACTTAATAAAAAACAATTTAATAATATTATTATTATTTTATTAAAATATTAATTAATCCAAAAATCCCGTAATTTAATAAAATAGATTTCTTAATTAAATAATAACTAAAAACACCATTTGTACTTTAAAAACAATTTACAATGTATCGAAAATGACTAGAAATTATATTCATTATTATATAAAAAAATAATGTACATGAACATAGTACTACTTATTTGTTACATAAAACCTTAAAACAACCACATAAGACCTAAGGGTGAGGTGTGAGATGGTGACAGACTCTTGGGGTGGCTCGGATAACATCGCTCGAGTGGTAATTTCAATCAACTTCCACTTTTCCCATAGATGGTCACGTTCGAGTTTGAAATGGTGAAGCTCAGCTTGGGCTTGGTCAAGATCGAAGGCCAAGGATTCCACCTATTTTCCAAGCTCCGAAAAATGGTCTTCATATGGGGCAATTCTACTGGATGAGGCCATCGCTTCTTTTTTTTGAGTAAATTGGATTTGTTAAAGTTCTATATTTATACTAATCATGTGATCACTGTTCAACAGTTATATTTACAACAGTCAAAATTCATAACATAAAACCAAAGAAGTTGAAATTTTATATAAACATAAATAGATGTTTAATTAGATCAAGAGGGATTTCCATTAATGAAACTTTGGGTCGTTACAATTTACATAAAGTAAATTTTGATTCCCAGATTCTAAAGAAGGATTTTATTTTGTCAAATACAACATATAAAATTTTCAAAAGTATATTTAAAAATGGTTCTCCATAAAAAGGCAGTTAATAGACCTTTTAAAGAACATTATAAGATTTATGCTAAAAATTGGATTCATTTGCATTTTAGGCCTCTAACATTTATTAGATAAATGTAAAAATATTTAACAAACATATGTAGTCATTTTGTAGTAATTTCTATTCATTCCTTCCATTACAATGGCTAGGCAATAACTATTATAATATTATTATATTATTAGTGTGCAATGTAAGATTTCAAAGAAACTCATTGTTTCATATTGGGTACGCCATCGGGCATAGAATTTTCTTTAAAGTAGTATTAACATTTTATTCACAAATATTGATAAACATTAGAATGTAATATTATTTATTTATAGGGGATATTAAATCCTTCCCCCCTTTTGGGAATTGCTTCCTCGCAATTTCGAAATTGCACTTGGAAACATCATTGAATGTCCCACATGAGAACAAGAGTCAGTAAAAATATCACTTTAAAAGAAAGGGAGAGAAGTACAAAGGTCACCCGAGTTAACCCATACTAGGATTCCAAGTATGAAAATATGGATATGGAGGAGAAAAAAAGGGTCATGTTCTGATGGAGAGTGATAGTAAACATGTCTAGGAGAAAGTTAAACACATGAAAATCACAAAATTGTGATGGGTTAAACGGTATTAGATTCCCCAGTAGGAAAAGTTAACAGAAACCATTTTTGTTTTAATTTACTCTTCATTGAGGAATTTATTTTTTAGATTAACTAAATCATAATGAAACATACCTACTTTTCACGTAGACTTTCAACTTTTACTATATTCCTTAATCAAACTCATATTTTCTCCAAAAGATGAGTATTTAGGAAGAGTACTGTAATCAACTTCTTGAGAATAACCTAATCGAAAATAGAGAACTATATATTTCCCATGTCTTTAGATCTCAACCTAAACAAAACCAAAAATTTAGTATGAGATCAGATAATACCCAAAAAGGATATTTTTTTACAAAAATGAAAACTACTCTTAATCTCTAAATTTTTTCAAACAAAACCCAAAGTTCAATGAAGACCATTCAATAAACAATTTGTCCATAAAATTCTTCAAATTAAACCTAACTAATATTGAAACCCAAATATTTGAAGCATTTAATCACATAGTCTCCCAAGGTACAAATTTACATTTATCTCCAAATAACATTAGTTGCTCTTAAAGTTTCAAACTGAAAAGTAATTAACCTAATCACATATCCTCCATGATAGGTTAATAATTTCCATAGATAACCCAAAATCAACTTACTCTTGATTCATAAAATCATCTAACTAAAAATAATTAGTCAAACTTACCAGGGACTTCATGTAGTCCACCAGTAGGTGATAAATACCAGTTGCACTTTGGTTGTGGGTTCGATTCCCGCAGCTTTGTCTGACGCGACGGGTTTTCAAACGGTCTGCATGTTGTCCTTTTCCAAAACTACATAATTCTTAAAACATTCCCCAAAATGAGATAAAATATTCACAAATAACCATAACATAATTTAAACTCAAGTTTATCTTCTGTCATTCATATTCCATCATAATGTATAGTTACCAATAATTCTGTCAAAATTAAGGATCATATAAACCCTAATGGTTACCTTTATAATTATTACATGATCTTCCGCATCGATTTGGTTCTCTCATACATGATTCATTAGAGAACTCACAAAGGTACAAGTGGTTGATCATGAATCCTAATAGTTGGTTTAGAATAACCATTATATTTCTCATTGAATCCCCCATTTCATCCAGTATCTTAATCAGAGAACCACCACAGTTTCCTTCAAACCCATTTTCACTTTGGTTCCTGTTAGATCTATCCATTTACTAAAACCAAAAATGTCAGTGTGAGTATATCAACAAAATCATTATGTACTAAAGAAGAAGATAAACACTAAGATATACTTATCCAAGTTATCTCAAACTCATTCCAACCTTAAAAAATAACAATGACTCTATCTAATATAATAACCATTGTGGTTATACATAACTTGTCACTTAACACTCTAACCTATAATGTTATCTAAACTATCCTTTGATACCAACTATAAGGACTCGACCTTAAACATTACTTATTATTGAATTAAATGAATAATTCACATTGAGGATATTTTCAGGTTTATAGTTTTAGAGAATTATGACATAAATATTACATCTCAAATATTACAAATTAGACACATCTACTCAGCTTCCATTTTTTTCACAAAAATAAAAACTCTTGACCAAAAGAGTCATGTCTAGTTCCTTCTTTTAGACAGCCTGACATTTCCTTGATCCCATCCTTGACCCTATTCAACTTTATGTCCTGTAAAAAACATTTCAAAAAAACTTGGGATAACCATAAAAAGCTCAGTAAGGGTTATAACAATACGGAAAGAAAACATTATTCCATGTATACATAAGAATCAATGAAATCATACTTTACTCATAAAACATAATCAATTTTACATACCTCATAAAATCATAAGACTTGCGAATACATCATAGAAATCATAAGACATAAAGGTAACTTGAGGCATTCATAAAATTCTTACGTAGGGAGTAACCCTCATGGTTACCTTTGGAATACCCATGACAGTATATTCCCTAAATCTCTTCGGAGAAACCTTAACGTTTAACTCCTACGCATTACCCAATGAATTGGAGAGCTATATCGGGCTCACCCGCCCTTAGTTTATCACGGAACCACCCGTCTTCATCAACAATGCCCAAGAACCATAACATAATCATAGAACATAACAAAAGAATAAAGGAAAGATAGAATTCCCACATTGAAATAACAATATAACATTTTAAGATATTTAAATAATGAGTCCATTCTAAAAACCATTTTCAAACCCATTTAAAATATTTAATAAAGAGATTTTTGAATTAAAGTGTCCCATACCACTTTGAATATTTTAACATTGTAAACCATGAATATCCATATAAATAAATACTTAAAAACAAATTGAAAACATTGATATTAATGAGAAATATTTATAAGAATAACTCATCAAAACATTTAATACGATATTTTAGTTAAAGGGTTTTTAACAAAATGAGAGACACTTGAATACAATAATTGAGGAATAACATTTAATTAGAACTTTATAATATCATGAGAATAACGGGATTCAAGATATAATATTCCAAAGGACAGTATATATGCCATATAAGTGTGAAATGGTGCATAACAACAATGAAGTCTCAATAGAAATGTAAAATGAGATGAAATCCATTATAAAGAAGGTATCCTTAAATTATGGATAAATCAATCTCATAATTATGTGTGACAAATACAAATACACCCAATATAAGTGGATATTAAGTGTAAAACAATCAATGTTCATTCACATATATTAAAAGGATTAAATACTCAATAACTACATGTTGAACCCAAAGAAATCTAAATTTGGTTAAGGAGTTCCCTTGGAAAAATTTCGACAGCCTAATGGCGTCACATTAAAATTCAGAAAATGTGTTGATGAGACAAAAACTATATCTCATCACTTGGAAATACATTTTACATCCATAAGGATATATAAGAACATTTCCCTACATAATAAGATGTAAATTAAAAGACATAACAAAATAATTCTTTTAAAAAGAGGAGGGCGAAAGGTCCCCTTACCGATTTGGGTAACTTTCGAAACATAAACCCCATGGAAGAAGGTTCATAAAATGACGATGTAAATAACCATAAATGAAATTGTATTACACAAAGATTATAATAATTTTCAGTACATACACCACTCAAAGTAAATGGTGGGAAATGTAGCATAAATCTCACAGGAATAAAAGTGAGATGAAAAATCCCTTACAAAAACTCGGCAGCCTAACGGTGCCACTTAAAACATCCAAAAATGGATTTATGAGATCAAATAGGGTCTCTCATAATGTAAACATAAAAATTACAGTATGAGGAATATACAAGAGAATTCCAAAACATAATAAGGATGAGCTTAAAAGAAATTAAATAAAAGAGAGTTCATAAAAAGAAAGAGATAGGTTGGATCCCTTACAAATATTCGGCAGCCTAACGGCGCCACTTAAAAATTCTAAAAAATGATTTGATGAGAGTAAGTGGTGGTATCTAATCATATAAAAATAAAAATTATAGTAAGGTGAATATAAAATTACATCCTCCAACGTAGAACATGTAGCATAAATGAAATGACATAAAAGAGGGTACTTGAAAAGAAAGAGAGAGGTCGGATCCCCTACCTCAAGTCCGACTTGTCTTGTTAATTTATTTATATTCCTGAATAATAAACTTTGGTCAATTTATAATTTCATAAGGTCATCAATTAAAGATTATTATTCAGTTAATATCACATATTATAATGTTACAATAATTGGTTAATAATGTGAGGTCATATGAGACGTTTTTGTCGATGTTTGGTACATTAGTAAAAAATGAACGTGTTTGAAAATGATTGTCCATGTAATTATAATTAAATTATATCCAGAATAGTATTAATGATTTAAATATCATATATATCCATTAAATATTCATTTTATACTATTCCATAACATTTGGAGATAAAAATAAATTAAATTCACGGTTCATGGAGATGGTAGGCCGTACGTACGCATTAACGCTACTTTCATTTCTTTGACATATTAATGCAATTAAAAATAATTGAGCGATATATATATATTATAATTCCATTATAAAATATATGTTTTATAGTTTACATAAGTTCATTAATTTCATTCTTTATACATTCCATTTATTGCATGAACGAGTCACATCACATGAGGGGGCGGTAGTCCACACTTCCTCGTATGAAATTATCACATTTGCAAAACATGCAAAGCATAAAGATATGTTTTAAATATAAAATACAGAAGAATATGGAAAACATAAATACCATATATATCATATATGAAATACAGTTACATCATAATGGTCACCATGAAAGGTGTTAAGAAAAGATTGAACAATCATCGTTTCGTGAGGCAGTAATTCGCCATCCACAGAAACAGTATGTTCTTTAACCATTAGGCGGAGGTGTTTGTAAGTGTAGCTAGAATAAATCACATAAAACATCCTAGTATATTTAATATACTGTTTTTGTTACAAAATAAAGGAATAAAAACAGTTTAGGGGTTTGTAGAAGCAAAATAATACAAAAGAACACACATGAAGACATTACCTTTAAATCGGGTAACTCCTCTTGGTTTGAACCAAAAGGGTTTCTTGAAGAGCATTATTCCAAAGGTGAGGCCTCAATGATGAATAGAGGGATGTGGAGAGATGAAATGGGCATGGGTTGTCTGAGAAAAAGTCTTGAGAGGTGTGGGTAAGGTGGTAGAGGTGGGGGCCTTTTATAATAGAAGAGGAGGGGCACTCTTGGAAAGTTATAAAATGTTACATTATTATAAAATGATTTTCGGATTTTAATGGTCCCAAAAGGATATATTTAGAGGATAAGGTGATAAGATTTTTAAATCCACCCATCCAATAGGTTTTTTACAAGTGTATAACATAGATATCACCCTATCTTCTCATTTTATTTAAATCGTTCATTTATGAGGTAATCACAGCATCATCACGGTGTCATAAATAAAATAATTTTATTAATGTCTAAAAATTATAAAAAAAACTCATGATGTAGGAAATATTTTTATCTTTCCAATTAATATTTATAGTCAAAAATATGACTTTTATGACCCCATGTAAATTTTTTTTTAGTAAAACAATACATGTTTGTGACATTTTAATTTTAACATTAAATAAAAAGTTATTAATGTCATTGTCCAACCAAAGTGGTTCCATGGGGTCCCCAAGTTGACCCATGGATTTTATTGGACGGCCATTACTCATCAAATAAGTTTAGGACATGTGTTAAGGTCATTTCATATTATTATAACATTATTTTTACTTTAAATTACACAAATTACCTTTAATCGCGATTAATAAAACATAAAAGTTACTATTCACAAAAAAAATATTTTAATCTCATTGAACCACATTTTACTTCATAATGACAACCATGTTTGTTGTATTTTTTAAAATAAAATCAGAGATGGTGTAATGTTTCATTTAAACGAAAAATCAGTTTCTTTAACTACCACTTAGTGGTTTCACTATTCATCAAAAATTGAAGTTTTTCAGAAAAATACCAAAATTTTACACTAAGCTATATTTGATATTCAGAATTCAAAAATGATCCCTATTTTGAAAAATAAAAAATATATAGGTTTTATTTTTTATTTTAATAATTCATTCCCATTGTCAAAACAAATAGTGTGTTTTTAAGAAACAATATCTATTAAAAGATTAACACTAGTTTAAGTCCAGTTTCAAAGTGAAATTAATTACAATGACCACCATTGGATTAAATGTTAAAAATATATTCTAAATACAATTTAATATCAATTAAAAATGTAGTCTATCCATATAAATAAATCATATTAAAAGGAGGTTATCAATTAAAATGCAACATTTTCATTAAAAATGATCTTTATCGGAAAAATAACAAAAATTTACACAAAGTAAATTTTGATGTCCAGATTCTAAAGAAGGATTTTATTTTGTCAAATACAAAATATAAAATTTTAAAAAGTATATTTAAAAAGGTTTCTCCATCAAAAGGTGGTTAATCGACCTTTTAAAGAATATTAGATGATTTATTCTTAAAATTTGATTGATTTTCATTTTAAGCCTCTAAAATTTATTGGATAAATGTAAAAATATTTAAAAAACATATGTAATCATTTTGTAGTTATTTTTGTTCATTCCTGCCCTTACAATGGCTAGGAAATAACTATTATTATATTATTATATTATTAGTGTGCAACGTAAGATTTTAAAGAAACTCATTGCCGCATATTGGGTACGCAATCAATCATAGAATTACCTTTAAAGTAGTATTAACATTTTATTCACAAATATTGATAAACATTAGAATGAAATAATATTTATTTACCTGGGATGTTACTTGCTCTCTTCGGTCAAGAATCTGGACTGATTGCTCCTCATAAGTAAGATTCTCTCTCAACTGATCTACATTTGGAGTAAAAACATGAGATGGATCTCGCATATACATTCTCGACATTGAAAAATGAAAAACATTATGTACCTTGGATAAAATAGGAAGTAAATTCACTCTATAGAAAACTGACCCAACTTTATTCAATATTTCAATGAGTCCAATGAACCTCAAACTCAGTTTCCTCTTCTAACTAAAATGCATCGCACTTTTCAATGAAGAAACTTTGATAAAGACATGATCACCTATCTCAAAAGAGGGATCCTTACTCTATTTATCTGCCTAACTTTTCTACTTGCTGTGTAATGTTCTCTTGTGCATCTGAATCAACTAAAATTTCCCTTCCATCTATTCTACCAATTTCAGTCCCATTAACTAACATTCACCTACTTTCTCCTAAAAAGATAGAGTTTGACACCACTTTCCATATAATACCTCAAACGGATCCATATGTATATTGGAATGAAAAATTTTATTATAATAAAAGACAACCAAAAGAAGTTGTTGGTCTCAACTTCCCTGGTTATCCATTGAGGATGCACGTAGTATATCTTCCAAAGTCTAAATTTTTCATTATGAATTCCCACCTCATTGAGGATGAGAAGTTGTACTAAAATTTAATTCAGTACCCAAAGACTTCTTAAGGTCTTTCCCAAAGTTATAAGTAAACCTAAGATTATGAATACATAAAATAGAGAGGGGAACTCCATGAAACCTAACTATCTCTTTATCATACAACCAAGATAGTTGATATTGAGACATAGTATATTGAATAGGAAGGAAATGAGAAGAATTAGTAAATTGATCAACAATAACCCAGACTATATTATTATCTTGATATGTATTCTTTTATCCCACAATGATGTCCATGGATGTATTTTCCCATTTCCACCCTGGCACCGATAATGGATGAAGCTGCCATTTCACTAACTATTTATCTTCATTAACCTATTAAAAAATCAAACACTTCACAGTAAATTAAATAATGTCACTTTTAAATCCATCCAACCAGTAATACTCCCAATGATCTCTGTACATCATAGTACTTCTAGGATGAACTGAAAATGGAGAACTATGATCTTCACATAAAAACTATGTATTCAATTATAAATCCAAAGGCACACATAATCTTTTTCAAAACCTCACAACACAATCTTTATCAATATTAAATTCATGTAACCAACCCTTCTAAACCAACTCTAACGTTTTCTATAAATCACTACCTTAATTTTGTACTTTCTCTATTCTGTCGGCAATAGATGATTTCACTTCCACCTAAAACAAAATAGGGCAATTTACGGCACTAAAAACTTCTATGCCAAAGTTCATCAAATATTTAATCAAATAATCTTCTTCCAAACGTAAAATGGTTAATTTAGCATTATATTTTCTACGCAAAGCATTGGCCACTTTATTTTTGTTTCCTATATGGTAATGATTTTTTCAATCATATCCTTGATTAATTTTTACCATCTCCTTTTTCTCCGGTTCAATTCATTCTAAGTGAATATATAGTTAAAACTTCTGTGGTTAGTATATATTTTACATTTCCCTCAACACAGAGGATGGCTCTAAATTTTGAAAGAAAAATCAACATTAGTAAATTTGAAATCATTATTAGGGTAATTTAACTCATGAGTTTTAAACCAATGTAAAGTATAATAAATTACCCTATCATTATGCATTATGGAATAACAATGTCTTTTCAATGAAGCATCATTGTAGATAAAAAACTCACCATTTTTGGAAGTCAATGAAAAAACTGAAGCATTCACCAATATTATTTTCAATTCATGAAAACAATAATCACATTCTTTTTTCTAGATAAAAGTAACACTTTTTCAAGTTATCTTATTCAGTGGGCTAGATAACCATGCAAAATTTTCAAAAAAAACCTTCATTAATAGCATGAAAAATAATGAAATCAAAGGATCTCAGTTATATTTGTTGGTCTATTCCACTCATTAACAACATTTGTTTTTTCTTGATGAATATTTATTCTATTTATTGAAATAGTGTCACCAAGGAATGAAATTTTCTATAACCAAAACTCACACATTTTGAATTTCCCATACATTTTTCTTCTCTTATTGTCTTCAAGAAAACCCTAATTGACATTCAAGATCTTCTTTACTTTTAGAATAGACCAAAATATCATCAATAAATACTATAAAAAACACATCCAAGAACTCACAAAAAATATTGTTCATAATATTAATGAATCAAACAAGTGCATTAGTAATCCCAAAAGACATAAATCAAAATTTATAATGTCCATATCTATTACAGAATTGGGTTTTTGGAATGTCAGTTTCCTTTTATTTCAACTAATGGTACCCCAACATCATGTAATTCTTCAAAAAATATTGAGCTCCCTAGAGATGATAAAAAAATCATCAAAATGAGGAAAAAAGATACTTCTTCTTAACAGTGATGTTATTCAGTGATTTATAATCAATGAAAAGCCTCATTGACCAATATTTCTTTTTTACAAACAAGATAGGAGCACCGCATGGTGATGTGCAAGGTCGAATGATACCATTATCCAATAACTCAATCAATTGTTTTTTTAACTCAGAATGTTAAAATTAAGCTCTTCGATAAGGGGTTTATGAAATTGGCTTTGAATAAAGAACTAAGTAAATGGTAAATTCCACTACTTAATAAGGTATTATACAATGTAACTCATCAGGAAAAACATCATGATATTAATTTACCATAGGCACATTGTTAATATCAATAGCTCATTTGTTTTCAACAATATGTTCAAGGTAATATTCATTTCCATCTTTTACTAGTTTGTTATCTTTCTAATTTGTTATCAAAAGTAAGGGTTCATTTCTGTACACAAATTGAAATTATTTATGAAAAAAAACATCTTTATCTCTTCAGTCAATTTTAGCATGATAAATTGAAATCCAATCTATAACCAATATAACATCAAGCTAAACTAGAGGATGAACAATAAGGTTTAAATGTATTTTTATTCCGCACACAAGGACAGAAATTTTCTTATAATTTATTTTTATCTCAACATTTCCACATACATTTTTTACCATAAGTTCATGATTTATATATTAATATGGGATTCCAAATTTACTAGAAAATTGATAAAAAATGAAAGAATGATTAGAACCTAAATCAAATAACACATTGGAATAATCTGAATAAAAAAACAATGAACCTGATACCACTTAATTGAGTGTCCCAACATCTACTGAAGTAGTTGAAAAGGATTTCACCATCCATTTCTAAATGTATTCTAGCTACTTTCCTTTAATTGAGTTCTTAGTTTGACACACATTTTCACAATGAATTATTTTATTGGACTTAAAAACATTTTACTGATTTTAAATCATATTTTTTACTTACCATTACCCTAATCTTTTTCAGTGCAATACGATATTTATGTCTCCTTTTACCACATATGATGCATGTACCAAATTTAAAAATGCATTCCCCATTGCAATTTTTACCACAATTTTAACAAATTGTATACATAGGATTATTACCATAAGAATTTTTTGAATATTTATTCTCCTTTTTCTACCACCTCTATCTATTATTTTGTTGTTTATCAAAGAAACCTGATCATCGGAAAACTCAATTTCCTCCTTCTCCGCACATCAAACATGTTTTTTATAAAATTTTATCTCCCTAGAAGATAAATCCCTTCAATTGATTGGGTATAGTCTTGAGTAAAAACATTTTAATTTATTATCAAGACCCTATATGAAATTGGGAGTATTACTTGTCAATCGAGTCAATTTTTATTCATAAGAATCCATTGAGTCATCCTCTTTCCTCGATTCCAAGAATTGTTTTTCCATCCTATGTTGAACCGCCTTCGAAAATATTTCTCAATAAACACACCCTTGAATTCTTTATAATCAAGAGCATTAGTATTTTCACTATCCTTGATATTTTTCACCATTTACCACCACTGATCGGCCTCACCTTCAAAATGGTAAATAGTAAGACTAAAATTTTGATGTTCTAAACACCCCATGACATAAAAAATATTTTACAATGCTTTAATCCACCCTTCTACTAGCACAGGTCATATTGTCCTCTAGATGACGGGGGATGTTTCTTCATGAATTGATCCACTTTATACTTTTCCTTTGGGGTTGATCTGGTTGATCTCATGCATGTATACCACCACTATTTAAATCCTGAGTCAATTGTGCCATCACTGCAACAAACTATTCAGTTCTGATTCTGACCATCTTAGGTTGATTATTTGGAAGGTTGTTTTCCTCCTGATGTAGTCCCTTTATAGCTACCATATTTCCTCTATGGAAAACTATTTTGAACAAAACAAAAATATCATAGCTGAAGCAACATGGTAATCTATAAATGATATATCATTTCAATCATACCATAAACTAATTTATGGATATTTATTTAAAAATATCCTAACTCTTGATGTTTTCTAAACCGAACTATGATAGCAACTATATGGCCCCAGCCCTAAGACATTACCTAATATTTCATTAAATAAAAAATTAACATTGAGGTTCTTTTTAGGTTTAGTGTATTAGATAATTAGGCCATAACTATAACATTACATCTAAAATATTACAAAGCAGAAACTTATACTCAGTATAAATTTCTTTCATAAAATTAAAACTCTTAAAATAAAGAAATTACTTTTTCCTTCATATAAATCTTATTCAGTTCATCCTCTCTCTAACCCTTACTAAAACACTAGGAAAAAAATTAAAAACATAGGATAGGCATACAAATCTCTGAAAGGGTTATAATATAATGAAAGAAAAAATTATTCCATAGATACATAAAAAACATAAGATCTTGAACATACCTCATAAAATAATATGATTTATCAATAAAACATATAAATCATAAATCATAAAGGTAACATGTGTCATCCATATCATACTTATATTGAGGATTTCACTACTATAGAGGGAGTTATGTTTGGAATATCAATCATAATATATTCCCTAAATCTATTAGGAGAAACATTAACCTTTAATTCTTTCATGTTACCTAATGAATTGGAGATCAATATCGATCTCAACCACCCTAGGTTTATCGCAGAACCACCCATATACGTTAACAATGCCCAAAAACAATAAAATAATCATATCACTAGAACAAGAGTAAAGAAAAGATAACATTTACACATTTCAATCACAATATAACATTTTAATATATTTACATAATAAATCCACTATCAAAACCATTTTCAATAACAAAATACATAAAAAGATTATATGGTAGTTATTTTCATTTTAAAAACATTATGGACTGTTAAGGAACCCAAATATCAAATAATGCTTGTAGCAGCGGAAAGGTCATTGTCACCATGTACGTTAAAAAAATATCTGCTTTGTCCTTTAGTAAAAAAATCCGTAGAAAAAATTTTCATTATGATTGAAATAAAAATTCAAAGAGGTTTATACACATTATAAAGGAAATTTAGATATAAATCAATGTATTCTTTAATGAAAGGAGATTAAGATGAGTCCCTTACAAAGATAATTTTGTAATAAAAGTAGATCAATTCTATGTATTCAATATAAGTATTCATAATAAAATTATAAATAAAAGATAGGGAATAAATAGTTATTTCTCACATAATCATTGAATGACATAACCAGGAAGTAGAAGACTAACCCAAATAGTGGAAATTTGGATAAGAAGTCCATTTACATTGTGTTCGACTTGTCTTGTTCGTTCATTATCTTCCTCTTAAAATGTGTAACTCTCTTTGATTTCAGATAAATGGTTTTCTCGAATTACCTTCTTTCTAGGAGAAAGATTCTAAGAGGAAGAGGGGGATGTTGGGAGTTTCTTGGAGTAGAGTTTGAATGATCCAATGGGATTGAGAGGTGTGTATAATCGGTTAGAGGTGGTGGATTTTATAAGATGGGGGAGGGGATCTTTTAGAATGTCTGAATGTATTGTTTTATTATAAATAAATTTTCAATTTAAAAATGTCCAAATTTCATTACATTTGAAGATAATATGAAAAAATTACATTTATTTTTAAATTAATATTATCATATATTTGAATCCTTTATTAATGAAGAAATCACTGAATCATCATTGTGTCATAAAAAAATTGTTTATTTAATGTATAAATATTATAATTATAATACCATGATGTTGGATATAATTTTAAATTTCAAAATAATATTTATAGTCAAATAGATCACTTATATAACCTCATATAAAAATTATTTTAGTAAAAGATTTATATTTATTTTATAGGTAACACCATGACCCCAGTTTCCTAGAGTTGGTGCATTATTTTAATAAATTTGCATGATTACAAGGAATCATGTCCTGATTGACTAATCAGTTTGGTAGTCTTGGAAAATAGATTACATACAAGAATGATACATTACACATTAGAAAATAAAACATAACATAAATGATCCTTTGAGAGCGCCATTAATCACCTAGCTTAACCCTTCTTATCAATCATAAAACACTTATTGGAACCCTGGGAAAATAAAACATAAGAAGGGGGTGAGATCAAATGCTCAGTAAGGGTATTTAATACAGCAGAAGGTAACATAAACATTTGGGATGGTGATTAATTGAAAACACATGACTTTACAGATAATAAACATGAATAAGTTATGGTAGGAATATGAGCTGGGTAAATAATTCCATAATAAAACATAATCATCAGTATTCTACTAGTCGAATGACCACATGAACCATCAATATTATTTTCATAATGAGGGAATGTATAATGCCAGGAACTCTGAAACATTTTGTCATGGACTTGGCCAAGACGTCTAAAAATGAATAAGGCCCCGACCAAAACCATATATCAAATTGGGAAAGGCCTCAGCCAATTCCATGTCTACTTTTCTCATGAGATCTACCAATGAATCAAGTAGCTATATCGAGCTCCACCCATCACATACTAAGTACAATACATTCCTCATTCAAAAAGGTTGAAACATAACATAAAAATTCGTATTAAAACTCTCATACAAAATGTCAACACTTTAACCATAAACCATGAATGGTATAAAAAAACACATCCACAATCAAATATATTATAAAACTTTCAATACAATATGAAATATTTGTATCATAATAATTCAACTTCAAACAAGTTTACAATCCATAAAAGGATGTTGACATAGATGAAAATGATTTGGAAAACTATTTGAGAGAAATATCCCCTTTTCCTGAAAAAATTTAAAAGTCACACTATTTAAAAAGGAAGACACTTAAAAACATTTTTGAATAAAAGTTTCCCATACAAATTTGAATCTTTTTAAAGGAATTAAAATTTTTAAAACATTCATGTTCGTATAAATAAATCCTTAAAAACCATTTTGAAAACATGGAAATTAATGAGAATGATTTAGAAGAATAAATATTTAATACATTTAAAATTATGTTTTAGTAAAAATTCCTTAAAAATAATCCCTTTGAAAACTCTTTTATGAAACATGGACATGGATAAAAAATATGTCCCAGTAGATAATTACGTAAAAACAACCCTGGATAATAAAGAGTTTGTAATATTAACCCTTACCTTGTATTTTTCCTTGTTCGATGGTATGTTAACCTCCTAATAATGGTTATATAATTGTTATTAAATTATTTTTGAATCATATACATTAATATGATATCATATATGATTTTTTAACATTTCATTATTAATAATATCTTAGTATTATCATCGTTTCAGGTGTTAACTGTTTCGTTTTCCTTCATATGTTTTGTTACATAAGTAATATTTGTTAGGGATAAGATATATCTTATTCATAATCATAATGATATTAAGTCTTTAAACATTATTTTTAATCATATAATGAAAATTAGTCTTGAATGGATTACGATGGGGAATGAATACCATCGCGTTCATGGAGACGGTAATATGTACGTACGCCCGAGCGACAATATCATTATTTTGATATTAAAATAATATATAATTGTATGATATATCATATAAAAATAATACTTATCATGTTATATTTATTATTTACATCAATTACGCATCATTATTATACCCATCCAAATAATAATGTATTGAATAAGAATTACACCATGACGTGGACACGGTAAGCCGTACGTACTCATGTATGTTGACATGTCCTTAAAAGGATTGATAGAATAATGAATATTTTTGTAACGTATTTATAATAACATCAAATTATATATAAGGTACTTTAGGTATTATTTTATAATGGAAAAAACAAAGAAATAAGAATTGGAAGAAGAAAGGAACCTAAAAGAGGTGATGAAATATTTTACCTCTTCTTCGGGTTGTTAATTTTGATTTGATCAAAAGGGATTATTAAGATGGATTTATGACTAATTTAAGTCCTATATGATGAAGGTAGGAATGTTGAGATGGAATTTGGGTAGAGTTTGGCCGATCCAAAAGGCATTGAAGGTGTTAATTTTAGGGATGGGGGAATGCCCTTTTATAAGAGGGGTGAGGGGCAGCTTAGGAAAAGTTGGAAATATTATTTTATAATAAAATCATTTTCAAATTTTAATGGCTCCAAAATTAATTATTTAATGTATAAGGACGTTATGGGTCGACAAACAATCATCCAATAGGTTTTATATAGGTTTGGGTCACTATATTAACCTTATCCTTTAGATTTAACTCTAAGTTAAATAATTTTACATTTACCATGTCTCTGTGTATTTTTTATATTATATCGTTAATAAATATACTATATACTTCCGATATAACCCCAAGTGGTTAATTAATGATAAAAATATCATTATATAAGTCTTTTGTCCTAACCATTTATTTTTATGAATTTAATATCAATTAATAATATAATATTTGTTTTAAAAATTCTTTTTTGGAAATTTTGACAATATTTTGTTTTTTGTTTTTTCTAAATTCATAACAGAATTATTACATAGAAAACAATTCATCTTACAAACCTTAATATGTCATATTAACCTATAAAATTACTTTAATTCATTAAAAGTTACAAATTACATTTATTGCGGTATTTAAAATATCAATTATTTTAATATTTCATTAATAAGGTAATTACTACATCATCATTCTGTCATAAATAAATTATATTATATAATGTATAAAAATTATAAATAAAATAACATTATGTAGGTAATCGTTTTATATTTTTAATTAATATTTATAGTCGAATTTATATTTTGTCAAAACCTATATTAAAAATGGTTTAGTTATTAATCATTGAATTTAGCACTTTTAACTCTTCTTTGATTTAAATAATAATAAATGTCCTAATCTAATCCACGTAGAACTAAAGGATCATATTATATTCCTAAGGTATTTTTTGGTTGAATTACACTTATCCAATAGAATTAGGACATGTGTTAGGGTAATTATGATATCATTTTTACACTTAATTACCCTAATTACTTTTAACCGTGGTAAATAAAAATCAAAAGTTACTATTCCCCAAAAATTATTTCCATCTTATTGAACCAAATTTTACTTACTGATATCAACCGTGTCTCTATGATTTTATAAATTCAACTCCTAGATGCGGTAAAATTATTTTTTATGTAAATTTGCACATGCTCCTCGGAGGTGGGTAAAAGACGGTAAAAAGTTCAATAAAATTTTTATATATCTAAAATTATTATAACCAGACTCAAATTAATTACATTGTAATTATATAGGTATTATGAATCTATATTGACGTAAAATAAATTTAAATAAAAAAAATAATTATTTAAATAAAAATTCGGTTTTAACCAATAACTTAGTGTTTCTCAATATTTAACAAAAATTGAATGTTTTCAGAAATATACCAAAATTTTACCATAAGATAATTTTGATATTATTAATTCACAAATTAAGTCTATTTTACCAAATTCAAAACATATAAGTTGCATTTATTTAGTTAAAATTAATTTACGTTGTCAAAACCAAAAAGAATGTTTTTAAGATTTAATAACTTACAAAAGATTGATAATTGTTTATGTTAATTTTCAAAGTGAAATTATTTCCAATGAATAAAATTGGATTAACTTGTATAAATATAAAATATTTATACTTCCAAACCATTGAAATGTATAATTTAACAATAAAAATTATTTTTATTAAAAAAGATGTTTTCAGTTAAAATATAGTATTTTTCACTATCCACCCAAATATGAAATTTATCAGAAAACACCAAAAAATTATTATATCTAAATTCTTTTGTAAAGATTCTATAGAAGAAGATTATTTTGTCAAATTTAACATATAAAAGTATCAGACATTGGATTCAAAAATGGTTCTCCATTAAAGGGCTGTAAAATTTCATTTAAAAAAATACTTCTTTTATCAGAAAAAATAAAATTTGTTTTGTTTTTCATTATGTCTAAGAGACTCATAATATGGATTCTAAATTATAAAGATTTTATAAAGTTAAAATTTTAGTAAATACTATTCATAACCTCATATGAACGACTTGTTTGGTAAGTCGTGGTGCGTTTGAACACAGTGTTGCATGTAGTGAAAGTTAATGAATTGCATTAAAGAAATAACATACTATGAAATATTGGTGTGTTACATTATTACCTGCATCAATAAATTTCACCAAAGTAATTTGAATTTTTTCTTCCAAAATAAATGGTTGAAAATAGAAAATACCTTTATGGGAAAACTGACATCGGAAATTGGGTTAATAAAATTTAGTCTTAATAAGAGGAAAAAGGTGAATGAAAAAGTCAACACTAAAATATGATCTCAATTATGAGAACATTGGTGGAAATTAGAGACACCTAATTGTAGGAAAAACGTAAATATTTATATGAAGTGATTGGGGACATCAGTCACAAACAATTGTAGAATTGCGGACCTCAAAGCCATCAATCTATGATGATTTAAAATATCATTGGTTCAAAAGAACATAAGGTATTAACATAAGCTCTTTTTAGTTTTAAGATCACTTACATAAAATTTAAGAATTAATTTTCTTCATAGAATAAGAGGGAAGAAAAAAAATATATACTTGACAAGAAGAGTTCCATCCTTTAACTAATTTATAACACAAACTCATATTTCACTCTAAAAGATAATAAAACTTATAAAAATATAATATTTATTCTATTCGTATAGGGTTCCAAAAAATGAATTTATAAATCACTTATCATACCCTTTAAAAAAAATAAACAACATTATACAATCCAGGGACTTCACCTAGTCCAATGGTAGGTGATAAATCCCAATCACACTGTGGATGTGGGTTCAATTCCCAAAGCATTATCCGACACGACAGGTTCTCACACGGTCTGAGTGTTTTTCTTTTTATAAAAATCCTAAAATAACCTTTACAATAGTATCCAATTTAAAAGATAATCCATTCCAACCTTTAGACTTATCCAAAATACTTCTATCCAAACTCAGAGTCCAAAATTTATAAGTTAAACAAAATGAAGATCCTTTTTTCCACGTAAAAACATCTGAACACTTTCTTTGTGTATTATTTTAAAACATGGTAACAGCATGAATTACCATAAAACCTTATTGATTACATTCATGCTCTCTTACCCTTTATATAATACTGGATATATTCCTTATATAAAAAAATATTGATTATTCCAACAATGATGAAATAAACAAACTATTAATAAATTCCTAGGAAGTCAAGAATATCCAATATAATTTATCCAAATTAACCATCTCTTATTCCAAAATTACTACCTCAGTATTAGGACCATATAACATTAAATTCTCAATGAAATAGTACTACATTACAATCGTTATTTGTTTCCATAATTCATATAACCAGTACATCATAGATACAACACTCAAATGACACAATAATTTAATAACAACATAAGAAATCTTAATCATTCCTCTTCATCTTTAGTACTATCATAACATGATTATTATCCAATAGCATCATTTGCGGTATACTCTGATGACTAAGACATTGATTCGCGTAGTGTTTCAAGGCCTTGTAGATGGATAATTTTACATTTGAAACCTTTTTCTTAGCTTTATAATCACGTACATGGTGTCCTTTTTCCACACTCATAACAAAATCTCATTCCCTTCAAGAATTTACCAAGGTGATTATTTCCATATTTATCACATATGGAAAAATCCTTCTTTCCCATCTACCTTTTATCCATATTTCTCTCTACCATCCTTTTTTTCTCTTGCTTCCCTTAAAATCCATAGGACTCAAAGAATTCTCTACTTATCTTATTAACACATGATACTATTTATTCATATTTTGAGAATATATGGGAGACTATTTCTCTTCCAAATGTTGGGTTAATACCATGAAATATTTGTTCTTTTTTAATCATTGTATCATACATATTTCTAGATTTCTCATTCCTTCTACTAGGCACCATTTATAAACAATGGAATACACTAAGTCAGTTTATGAATCACAATGAATAATTTCAAAATCGTAAAATACCAAAGGTAAATTGAACATTTTATGGATATAATCTATAATCTTAAAAATGTTTTCTTTGAGAAATTATTTACTCCTAAATCCTTCATAATGGCATGTATTGGAAATTTTATTTATCTTAAGCATATTCCCTATGAGTGTCGTAACCAAGAGTGTGGAAAGGCCCGTTGTCATGCACCAGTTTCTATTCGAGTCTAGATCAAAGCGGTGTTTTTGAGTTTTACCCCTAGGTGCATCTGTGCAAGAGCTGCCTCTACCTACTCGTATCCAAACAGGATGTATTTCTTAGGAAACTCACAAAATCTCTACAGTTCAAAAATTCTATGAAGTTATTCTATACTAATTCTCAATGTCTATCTTAGGATAATGTTCTCTAATCAAATTTCATCTAAATCTAGTTTCCAAGGTTTGTACAAAACATTCTCTGATACCAATTATAACGCCCTGACCCGAGAAACCTAGAGTCGGTGCATTATTACATATCATTGGTATGATCACAAAATATCATGTCCCGAATGGATGATAAGTTTTGCATTCTTGGGAAATAGATTACATACATGAATGTTATATTTCACATATGAAAATAAAACATAACATAAATGATCCGTTGTGAATGCCATTAATCCCCTAGCTTAACCTAGATTATCAATCATAAAACACTTCTTGGAATCCTGTGAATATGAAACATAAGAAAGGGGTGATCTCCAACGATCAGTAAGGGTAAGTATTATAGCAGAAGATAACATAAGCATTATGCATTGTGAATAATTGAAAACACATGAATTTACAGATAAGAAACATGAATACTTTATAGTAGGAATATGAGCTGGGTAAATAATGCCATAATAAAACATAATCACGGGTATTCTATTAGTCAAATGACCACATGAACCATCAATATTATTTTCATAATTAAGGGATGTATAACACCAGACATTCTGAAACATTTGTTAAAGACCTCAACCAAGACGTCTAAAAATGATTAAGGCCTCAGCCAAAACCATATATCAAATTGGGAAAGGGCTAGGCCAATTCCACATCTAGTTTTCTCATGAGACCGACCGATGCTTCGAGGAGCTATAGCAGGCTCCACCCATCACATAATAAGGCAAATACATTCCTCATACAAATAGGTTAAAACATAACATAAACATTTATATTAAAACTAGAATATGAAATGTAAATACTTTAACCATAAACCATGATTGGTATTAAAACAGCACAACCACAATCAAACATATTATAAAACCTTCAATACAATATGTAGGATTTGTATCATACTAAATCAACTTTAAGAAAGTTTAAAAACCATCAAAGGATGCTGACATAGATGAAAATTATTTGTAAAACACTTTGAGAGAAATATCCCTTTTTCTTGAAAACATTTAAAAGTCACAAAATTTAGAAAGGAAGACATTTAAAGACATTTTTGAATCGAAGTATCCCATTCAAAGTTGATACTTTTGAATGGAATTAACATTTTTATAACGTTCAAGTCCATAAAAATAAATCCTTAAAACCCATTTTGAAAACATGGACATTAATGAGAATGATTTACAAGAATAAATATTTAAAATATCTAAAATGATGTTTTAGTAAAAAGTACTTAAAAATAACCCCTTTGAAAAATATTTTACAAATCCTGGACAAGGATAATAAATATGTCCTAGTAGATAGTTACATAAAAAACATCGGATAATAAAGAGACTGTGAAATTAACCCTTAACTTGTACTTTTCCTTGGTCGAGGGTAGGTTAACATCCTGTATAATGGTGAAATAATTTTCATTTAATTATACTAGAATCATATACATTTATATAATATCATATATGATCTTTTATCATTTCTTTGTTAATAATATCTTAGTATTATCGTTGTTTCGGGTGTTAACTGATTTATTTTCCTTTATATGATTAGTTACGTAAGTAATGTTTTTTATGGATTGGATGTATCTTATTCATATTAAGAATTATATTATGTATTTAAGAATTATTTTTAATCATATAATGAAAATTATTCTTGAATGGACTACGATGGGGAATGAATGACATCATGTTCGTGGAGATGGTATTCCGTACGTACGCACGAGTGACAATATAATTTTTTTGATATTAAAATAATATATAATTGGATGGTATATCATATATACAAAATAATAATCATGTTATGTTTATTAATTACATCAATTACACATAATTATTACACCCATAAAAATAATAATGTATTGAATAACAATTACACCATGACGTAGAGATGGTAAGCCGTACGTACGAACGTATGTTCTCATATCACTCAAAGGATGGATAGAATAATGAATATGGTTTTACCATATTTATAATAAAATCACAGTATATATAAGATACAAGAGTTATTATTTTATAATAAAAACAACAAATAAAGTGGAGGTGGAAGAAGAAAAGAACATGAAAGAGGTGACGAAATATTTTACCTCTTCTTTAGGTTATTCCTTTTGATTTGATCAAAAGGGATACTTAAGTTATCTTTTTGACTAAAGGAAAGCCTATAGGATGAAGGGAAGGTATTTTATAGGGTATTTAGGCAGAGTTTGGCCAAGCCAAAAGGCATTGAAGGTGTGAATTTGAGGAAAGGGGGAATTCCCTTTTATAAGATAGGAGAGGGGCACCTTAGGAAAAGCTAGAAAAATTATTTTGTAATAAAATCATTTTCGATTTCTAATAGCTTCAAAATGAATTATTTAAAGTATACGATAGGGATGGGTTGAAAACCACTCAACCAATATCTTTTAGACAGGTTTGGGTCACTATATTAACCTTATCTTTTATATTTGACTCTTAGTTAAATAGTTTGACATTTATCATGTATCTCTGTATTATTATATTATATGTTTAATAAAAAAATATATACTTCCAAGATAACCCCAAATGGTCAATTAATGATACACCTATCACTATATAAGTCTTTTGGCCAAACTGTAGGTTTATAGGAATATAATATCAATTAATAATATAATATTTTTTTAAAAAAACTCTTTTATATCAATTTCGACACTATTTGGTATTTTGTTTTTACTAAATTTATAACAGCATTATTACTTCAATGAAAATTCATCTAACCAATCCTATTATGTCATGTTAACCTATAAAATTAGATTAATTCATAATAAGTTTAAAATACAATTTATTTGGGTATTTATAATATCAATTATTTTAATACTTCATTAAAAAGGTAAATACTAAATCATCATTGTGTCATTAATAAACTAAATTATATAATGTCTAAAAATTATAAACAAAATTCCATTATGTAGGAAATATTTTTATACTTCTAATTAATATTTATAGTCTAATTTATATTATTTTTAGCCCTATATTAAAAATGGTTTCTTTATTAAACATTGAATTTAACTTTTTTAACTCTTCTTTGAATTAAATAATAATAAATGTTATAATCTAATCCAAGTAGACCTAGAGGATAATATTTTATTCCTAAGGTTTTTTTTGGTCGAATTATACATTTACAACAGAATTAGGACATGTGTTAGGGTAATTATGATATCATTTTTACCCTTAATTACCCTATTTACTTTTAACTGTGGTAAATAAAAGTCAAAAGTTAATATTCCCCAAAAAAATTCATCTTATTGGACCACATTTTACTTATTGATATCAACTTTTTCTCTTGGATTTTTTAAATATAACTCACAGAAGTGGTAAAATTATGTTTATATAAATTTTCAAATGGTTTTGGAGGTGGGTAAAAGACTGTAAAAAGTTCAATAAAATTTTTATATATCTAAAATTATTTCAAACTGACTGCAATGAATTACATTGAAATTATATAGTTATTATGTATCTATTTTGACCTAAAATAAATTTAAATAAAACAAATATTTATTTAAATAAAAAGTCAGTTTTAACTAATAACTCAGTGTTTCTCACAATTCATCAAAAGTTGAAAGATTTCAGAAATATACAAAAATTTCACCCTAAGATAATTTTGATATTCCTAATTCAATAATTAAGTATATTTTAACAAATTAAAATCATACAAGTTGAATTTATGGTTTGAAAATTAATTCCCTTTGTCAAAACTATAAAACAAGTTTTTAAAAAATAATAACTAATAAAAGATTGGTACTTGTTTATGTTAAATTTCAAAGTGAAATTAGTTCCAATGAATAAAATTGGATTAAATGGTAAAAATATAATATATTTATTCTTCCAAACCATTGAAATATATAATTTAACACAACAAATTATTTTGATTAAAAAAGTTGTTTTCAGTTAAAATATAGTATTTTTCACTATTCGCTGAAATATGAATGTTATCAGAAAAACACCAAAATTTTATTTAAACTAAATTATTTGGTCTCTATTATAATTAAGAGGTTTATTTTTTCAAATTGAATATATAAAAGTTTCAAATATTTGATTCAAAAAGGGTTCTCTATAAAATGGCGGTAAAAGTGCATTTAAAAAAACTTCTTTTATCAGAAAAAAATGAATTTGTTTTTCTAGTTATGTCTACAAAACTCATAATATGGATTATAAAATTATAAGGATTATATGAAGATCAAAATTTTGTTTATAATATTCATAACCTCTTTTGAACGGCTAGTTTGGTAAGTCGTGTTGTGCTAGAACAAGGTGTTGCGTGTAGTGCAGGTTATTGAATTACTTTGAAAAAATAATGTGCTATGAAATATTGGGGTGTTACATTATTAACACATTCAATAAATTGCATCCTCATAATTTGAAATTGTTCTTAGAAAATAAATGTTTGGAAATAGAGAATACCTTTGTGGAAAAACCCACATCGGAAATTGGGTTAATAAAATTTAGTCTAGTTAAGAGGGAAAAGGTGAATGAAAAAGTCACTACCAAATTATGATATCAATTAAGAGAACATTGGTGGAAATTAGAGACACATAATTAGAAGAAAAATGTAAATATTTATAGGGAGTGGTTGAGGACATCAGTTACAAAAAATTGAATAATTGAGGGCCTCAGAGCCATCAATCTATGATGATTTAAAATATCATTGGTTCAACAAAACATAAGGTATTAACATCCCAAATTTTTAATTTTATGATACCTTACCTAATGTTTAAGAATTAATTTTTTCATAGAATAAGAGAGAATATATATATATATATATATATACTTTACAAGTAGAGTTCCATCCTTTAACTAATTTCTACAACAAACTCATCATTCACTCTAAAAGATAATAGAACATAAAAAAATATTCTATTTATCCTATTCGTATAGGGTTCCAAAAAAATAAATTTATAATTCACCTATCAGACTCTTTAAAAAAAGAAACTACATTATAAAATCCAGGGACATCATATAGTCCAGTGGTAGGCGATAAATCTCAATCGCACTATGGTTGTGGGTTCAATTCCTATGGTTTTTTCTGACGTGACGGGTTGTCACACAGTTTGTGTATTCTCCATTTTATAAAAATCCTAAAATAACCTTAACAATATTATCCAATTTCAAACTTCATCCATTCTAACATTTAGACTTATCCAAAATACATCTATCCAAACTCACAGCCCAAAATTTATTAGAAAGTTAAACACAATGAAGATCCTTTTTTCCACGTAATAACATGTGAACACCTTCATCATTTATTATTTTACAACATGGTAACACCCTAAATTACAATAAAACCATATTTATTACATTCATGATCCATTATCCTTTATATAATACTGGTTATATTCATTATATACAAAAATATTGAATATTACAACAATAATGAAATAAAAAACAATTAATCAATTCCATGGAAGTCAAGAATATCCAATATAATTTATCCAAATCAACCATCTCTTATTTAAAAATTACTACCATAGTATCAGGACTATATAATCTCCAATTCCCAATGAAATAGTACTATATTACAATCCTTATTTTTTTCCATAATTCATATAAAAAGTACATTGTTGGTACAACACTCAAATGACACAATACTTTAATAACAACATAAGAACTCTTAATCATTCATCTTAATCTTTGTTAGTATCATAATTTGATTATTGTCCAATAGAATAATTTTTTGTATACTCTAATGACTGGTACAATGATCCACGTAGTTTATCATCACCTTTCAGATGAATTATTTTACATTTGAAACCTTTTTCTTAACCTTGCAATCATGTACATGGTGTCCTTTTTCTCCACACTTATAACAAACTCACATTCCCTTTAAGAATTTACCAAGGTGATTATTTCCACATTTATCCCAAATGGGAAAATACTTATTTCCACTTTCCCGTTTATCCATCTTTCTCTCTACCATCCTTTTCTTTTCTTGGTTCCCTTAAAATCCATTGTACTGAGAGAATTCTCTACTTATATTATTAACAATTATACTATTTCTTTATATTTTGAGAATACGTGGGAGACAATTTCCCTTATAAATGTTGGTTTAATACCATGAATGATTTGATCCTTATTACTTTTTGGATCATACATATTGCTGGAGTTCTAATTCCTCCTACTAGGAGCCATTTATAAAAAATGGAATACACTAAGTCAGTTTATGAATCGCAAAGAATTATTTAAAACATGTAAAATACCGAACATAAATTGAACAGTTTATGGATATAATCTATAATCCTAAATATGTTTTCTTTGAGGAATTATTTACTCTTAAATCCTTTATTATGGCTTGTAATGAAAATGTGAATTATCTTCAGCATATCCCCCGAGAGTGTCATAACCAATAGTTCAAAATGGCCCATTGTCGTGTACCAGTTCCTGTACGAGTCTAGATCAAAGATGTGTTTTCAGGTTTTACCACTAAGTACATCTATGCCAGAGCTGCCTCTACCTACTTGAATCCATATAGGGATGTATTTCTTGGAAAATGCACAAAATCTCTATAGTACCAAAATTCTAGGAATTTCTTCTATACTAATTCTAAAATTCTATCTTAGTATAATGTACTCTAATCAGAGTTTATCTAACTCTACTTTCCAAGGATTGTACTAAAATTCCAATGATACCAACTGTAACGCTCCGACCCCTGAAACCTATAGTTAGTGCATTATTAAGTATCATTGGAATTATCACAAAATATCAAGTCCTAAAAGACGGATCAGTTTAATAGTCTTGGAAAATATATTACATACTTGAAAGTTACATTACACATTATAAATTAAAACATAACATAAATGATACTTTGATAATGCCATTAATCCCCTATATTTACCCTGCATATCATTCATAAAACACTTATTAGAATCCTAGGAAAATTAAACATAAGAAAGGGGTGAGCTCAAACGCTCATTAAGTGTAAGTAATACAGTTTAAGATAACATGAACATTAGCCATGTTGAATAATTTAAAACACATGACTTTATAGATAATAAACATGAATATATAATGGGTAGAATATGATCTGAGTAAATAATTCCATAATAAAATATAATCATGTGTATTCTACTAGTCAAATGACCACATTAACCATCAATATTAATTTCATAATGAGGGAATGTATAATGTCAGACATTCTAAAACATTTTGTCAAGGCCTCGGCCAAGATGACTAAATATGATTAAGCCATCAGCCAAAACCATATATCAAATTGGGAAAGGTGTCGACCAATTCCACGTCTAGTTGTCTCATGAGACCTACCAATGCATCAAGGAGCTATAGCGGGCTCCACTCGTCACATACTAAGTCTAATACATTACTCATACAAAAAGTTTGAAACGTAACATAAACATTCATATTAAAAATAGTATACTAAATGGAAATACTTTAACCATAAACCATGAATTGTATAAAAACTACACATCCACAATCAAACATATCATAAAACCTTCAATAAAATATGGATGATTTTTATCATAATTAATCAACTTCAAACAGGTTTAAAATCCATCAAACGATGTTGACATAGATGAAAATGATTTCTAAAACTCTTTGAGAGAAGTATCTATTTTTCATGAAAACATTTATAAGTCACACAATTTAGAAAGGAAGACATTTAAAGGCAATTTTTGAATCAAAGTGTCCCATACAACTTAGAATATTTCGACACTTTTTTGTATTTTGTTTTTGGTAAATTTATAAAAGCATTATTAATTCAAAAAATATCCATATAACCAACCCTAATATGTCATATTAACCTATAAAATTAGGGTAATTCATAAAATGTCTCAAATTACATTTATTTGGGTATTTATAAGATCAATTATTTTAATATTTCATTAATAAGGTAATTACAGCATCATCATTGTGTAATAAATAAATTAAATTATATAATGTATAAAAATTAAAGATCAATTACCATTATATAGGAAATATTTTTATATTTATAATTAATAATTATAGTCTAATTTATATTATGCATAAACCTATATTAAAAATGGTTTAGTTGTTAAACATTGAATTTAACACTTTTAACGCTTCTTAGAATTAAATAATCATAAATGTCTTAATATAATCCAAGTGCACCTAAAGGATCATATTTTATTCCTAAGGTTTATTTGGGTCGAATTACACTTATCCAATAGAATTGTGACATGTTTTAGGGTAATTATGATATCATTTCTACCCTTAATAACCCTATTTACTTTTAATCATGGTAAATAAAAGTCAAAAGTTATGATTCCCCAAAAATCATTTCCATCTTATTGAACCAAATTTTACTTACGGATATCAACTATGTCTCTCATATTTTTGAATTTCAACTCATAGAAGCAGTTAAATTAAATTTTCTATAAATTTCCAAATGCTCCTAGGAGGTTGGTAAATGATAGTAAAAAGTTCTATAAATTTTTTATATATCTAAAATTATTATAAAATGACTCCAATGAATTACATTGAACATATATAGGTATTATGTATCTCTTTTGACAACAAAAAAAATTTAAATAAATAAATAAATATTTAAATAAAAAGTCGGTTTTAACCAATAACTCAAGTTTTTTCACTATTCGTCAAAAATTGAATGTTCTCTGAAAAATAAAAAAAATTACCCGAAGATAATATAGATATTGTGAATTAAAGTATTAAGTCTACTTTACCAAATTAAAAAAATAGAAGTTTCATTTATTAATTTAAAATTAATTCCTATTGTCAAAACCAAAAATCATGTTTTTAAGAAATAATAACTAATAAAAGATTGATACTTGTTTATGTCAAATTTCGAAGTGAAATTATTTCCAATGAATAACATTGGAGTAAATGGTAAAAACAATATTTATACTTAGAAACCATTAAATTGTATAATTTATCACTACAGACTATTTTTATTAAAATAGTTTTTTTTAGTTAAAATATAGTATTTTTCACTATTCACCCAAATATGAAAGTTATCAGAAAAATACCAAAAATTTATTAAAACTAAATTCTTATGTCCCGATTCGAAAGAATTTTTTTTTTCAAACTGAATCTATAAAAGTTTTAACTATTGGATTTAAAGAGGGTTCTCCATTAAAAGGCTGTATAATTTCCTTTTTTAAAAAAAATAATTCTTTTATCAGAAAAAATGAATTTGTTTTTTTACTATGTATAAGAAACTCATAATATGGATTATAAAATTATAAGGATTATACAAATTTCAAAATTATAGTTAATTTTATTCATAACATCTTTTGAACATCTAGTTTAGTACATCGTGGTGCTCTTGAACAAGGTGTTGCGTGTTGTGCAAGTTATTGAATTACTTTGAAAAAATAACGTACTATGAAATCTTGGGGTGTTACATTATATTTTTCTTAACATTAAATTAAATGAAATTAAATGTCATTTTCACACACAAGTGGCTACATGTAGTCCTAAAATCGACCTAAGGATGCCCATTTTCTGAAATATTTCGTCCAATATTGATAGGACTTGTGTTAGGGTAATTTAATATTATTTTAATATTATTTTTTACCCATATTTATCAGATTTACCCTTTAACCATTCAAAATAAAATATTTACTAAAGATACTATTCATAATGTCTAAAATTAGAATTTACCTATTTACATAATTTGGACCTCCTGATTCCGAATATAGAATACATATTTCCAAAATCAAAACATAGAAGTTTCATAAATTAATTTAAAATTAATTCTCATTATCAAAACCAAAAAACGTGTTTTTAAAATTAAAAACTACCAAAAGATTGAAATGTGTTTATGTCCACTTTAAGAATTAAGTTACATCAAATGACAAACATTAGATTAAATGTTAAAAATATAATCCTGTTAAACTTTAAATCAACTAAAAACATTCTAACTATATAAATAAATTATATTAAAATGCTATTTTGAATTAAAATGCATCATTTTTAACAATTCATTAAAAAATGATCTTTATCAAAAAAAAACCAAAATTTCAACCAATTAAAATTTTTATGCCATTCTTCTAAAGAAGAATATAATTTTCTCAAATATAACATATAAAAGTGATAAAACTGGATTTAAAAATGGTTCTCCTTCAAAAGGCAGTAAAACAACGTTTTACAGAATATTATAGTATTTCATGCTTCAAATATGATTCATTCATATTTTATGCCTAAAAAATTTATTGGATAAATGTATAGACATTTAAAAAACATTTATAAGCATATTTTAGTTAGTTCTATTCATTCCTTCTAACACAATGGCTAGGCATTAACTAGCATTTAAAATTATAATAATACTATATTATTTTTATGTATAACTCTACGTTGTCTGAAACGAATGTTTTCAGAAAAAACCGTTGTTACGTGTTGAGTATGATATCGAACATACAATCCAAATTTAAAGTAAAATTACTATTTAATTCAAAAATATTAAAAATTAAGAAAATTTTATATTCTTTATTTTTCTAGGATATTACAGGAATGGGAAGAACAAACAACATTGGTTTGCAAGGCGGTAATCTATCATACATATAAATGATGATTGTGTATACTATTTTTTAGATGTGTGCATTAGTGTAGGTAGATACCTAAAAATAAATACATCTATGTATATTTAGGATTCTTGATTTATTATATTAAAATGATATAAATATAATTTAATTGGTTAAAGTAAGAAATAAAACCAAAATACCTATTGATGAAAGTTTCTTCTTTTATGTTTATCTACTTTTTATTTTCACAAATAGACTTATTTGGGTGAAATTATGCCTAATTTAATGAATCTTTGATGAATTTAGGGAAGTTTTGATGATAAATTTCTAGTATTTGGTCTATATAAAATGCTCAATGTGATGTGAGGAAGTGAGGTAGGAGAGTCTCATTTTTATTGAGGTGAGGGGAAATTTTGGAAACTTAAAAATTATTAAATTAATTTCAACTAAATTTCATTTACAAATGGATACAAATATATTTATTCGGAATATAATATTATAATTTTTATAAATACTATAAACCAATCATTCTATATAAATTTAGTTTACTTTATCACAATTATCATTTGGTTTTAACCCTTATTTAAACAGTTTAACACTTACCATGACAATATGTGTTTTCAGACATTATAGAATAATATAGTTCCAATAAAATTATAAATGAATTATATAGGAGTCATGGATGAAATTTTCAATCTTATCAGAAAAAGATGGATATGTTTTATAATTTTATAAATTTTATTATAATATACTAAATTTCTACTTAATTTAAAATATCATTAATGTCAATTTTGACACAATTTATTACGTGAAACACTCATAAATATAAATACACAAGATAACCTCCAAAAACCCTGAAATAAAAATATATTATTTCTATTACATCTATAAAATTCTTCGATGATATTAATTATCTCAAATTATATTTATTTACATATTTTTAATACCATTTATTTAATATTTCAAATAGTTAAACAATTACCACATTATCATTATGTAATCCTATAAGGTAATTATTTGTTTTATAAAAATTAAAATTAAATCTAAATGATTAATATCAACATATTATATCCAAAATTACTATTTATAGTCATTGATATTTTCATAATTACCATACAAATATAATTTAATACTTATATAAACCTTGAGTAAGATATATTGGACTTTCCTTAGAATGAAATACTAAAAAGGGTTTAAATTCATAACTGTAGACCCAAAAGACCATAAAATACTTCCAAGGATGTTTTTATTCTAAAATAAGTCATCCGAATAAATAATAAAACTTTTATAGAAATTTTATAATATTTATAATATTATTTTACCCTTAATTATTCAATTTACCATTAACCATGTCAATCAAAAAGTACTAAAATTACTATTTATAATGTAAAAAGGGAAACTATTTATTTAATTTAGACCCAATTATTCCAAACTTTTCATCCATTTTTCAAAATTATAATAATAGAAGTTGGAATAATCTATATAAAATTCATCACATTGATAGAATGAGAAAACTTGTCTTTAAAGTGAAAATATTCAAAATATTTAAAAGTTATTATATCCAAATTCAATTTAGAATTTATTAAATAACCTAAATTATATTAAATTATACAATATTTTTCAAATAGTACTTTAAATACTACCAAAAATTTAGCTTAACAAAATAAATTATTTATATTAAATTGTTGTTTTCAATAAAAACACAATATTTTTTAAATATTCATCAAAACATAAAATTTATCATAAAAATACCAAAACATCAATAAAAGTAATTTTATATTTCAATTTAAATTAATAAGTTTATTTTTTTCAAATATAATTTATAAAAGTGTTAAAATAAGAAATAAAACAAGTACGCCTTAAAATGTTGTAAAACTTCCTTTTTATTAAAATTCATCTTTTATGCGTCAAATTTAATTGTTTTTATATCATGTCTAAAAAACACATAGGATAAATATTTAATAATTTATAGAATATTATATATATATATATATATATATTTCATTAGTATTTTCTAAATATTTTTAATTGTTTATTTTTTTGGTATAAAACACATTTGTGCGTATTTAAATAGTTTTTAAACTATTTTTTTATATAAAATTGGTTTTCATAGTTATTTTTAATTTGTAATAAATGAATACCATAATATATTTTCATTAGTTTTTTAATAATATTCATAAAACCTAATTTAATGTCATGGAGATAATTTCATTTTTAAAAATAGTGTACCATGGTTCATTGAAGCTCGGTGTTGCGTTTTATGTATGTTATTGAAGAAATTAAATTTAGAAAGAGACATTCCATAAAATCTTATAGTTCTACATTCTTCTCTCCTTCAATAAATTTATTCTCTGAAAATTTTGAATTTGGGTTTAGTAACTAAGGTTTTACTATTCAAAATACCTTTCTTAAAATCCCACATTGAAAAAAGCATCGATAAAACATCTATTTTAAAAGAAATAAAGGGATATAAAAATTTCACATGAGATTACAAAAACTAGGGTTCCATGTGGGAAAACATGAAAATTATAGAAAAATATAACTTTCATGTTATGATAGAGAGTGATAGAGAACATGACCATCAAATATTTTACCATCATAAAACCATAAATTTATTTTAGGTTAAAGTGTCAATTCATTTCTCGATAATAAAATTTAATGAATAATATTTTCTATTCCAAATTCAATTTCTATAGTTGATGGATTATTTTACTATCCAAATAATCACTCAATTAAACAAACTCTATTTCTTTCTATGTCATAATGTCATCCTTTGGTTGTGATTTGATATTTTACCACATTATTTCATAAACTAAGAGATTGATATTTAAGATGAATTTTATGCTCGAAGAACCATTATCAAAATATCCATAAGTATTTCCTTTGAATTTTAAATATTTATAAAAACCAAAAAGGTTAGCACATGTAATCTGATACGAGAAATCATACTTTTACATCAAAAAATAATATTCAATGTTCAACTTAAACCATTTTATATGTAGTTGACATTAAGGCTCATCCAAAATAATTCTGTCCAAATTCAGAGACCAAATGAATATTATTATGAATGAGTTGAAACATAATTAACCTAAAAAATTCATATTAAAAACATGTATACAATATTTGAATTATTTAACCATAAACAATGAATAGTATAAAAATCAAACATTCACAGTCAAATTGAATCATAAACCATTCAATGAAATATAGTAAATGATATCACAAGAGAACAACCAAAATTAAGAAAAATATTTATCAAAGAATGTTAACATAGATAAAAATACTCAAATAAAATCAGTTATTTTATTGAGAGAAATACCATTTTTTACTATTAAATCATTTAATTAAAAAGTTGCACAAATATAAATGAAAATATTTTATTTAAAATGAAACATGTAAAATTATATGTAAGATTGAAAAAATTAAAGTGTCATGATTGTAAGAAAATAATCTCATTCATTACATGTTAAAAAAACATTCCATCTTTATTTTTTTCAGAAAAGTCATTAAGAACCTCATTTTGAAAATAGAAAAAAGATTCTTCTTAAACCATTTTATAAAAATTAAAACAAGGGTAAAATAAAGACATTAAAAATTTGTAGTCGAATAGTGAAAAAATATTGATAAAAATTTATAAATTATTGAACAAGAAAATAAATGTTCCCCAATTGAGACTTAAACCGATATAATCTCGATTAATGATAAGATTGTGAATTAAACCCTTACATTTGGTCTGATTTCCCCCATAAATGTACGAAAATCCTGAATAAATAATATAGGTTTATCATAAATCTATCATATAACCTTATATATCTATATAATATCATATATTAACTTCTTATAATTTCTCATTACCTATTTGTAAACAATCTTCCTTTATTTTCACTATTTTGGTTGATAATTGCCTCGTTTTGAAGTATGTTTTTACTTGTTTCTTTTTGTTACAATTAATTATCTCATGATTTCATCATCATAATAATTTAAAAAATATATTTAAATATCACATAAATTTAGTAAAGATTTGTTTATAAAAATCTATAAAATCTGGGGATATAAAATGAAATGTACCATTTATGGAAACAGTAGGTCAAATGTACACATGACTACTACATCAATTTATTTGTTGTATTACAATAATGAAAATTAAATTATGTATATTTTAATTTTTGTAAAATATTTATGTTATATATGTCACATATTTTTATTGAAATAATTTATAATACATTTTAAGTATATTGTGAATGAATCACATCATTTTGAGGAGATGTAAGTTCACACATACATAACTAAAGTTATCATATTTACAGAAAATGGAAAGCAGTATGGTGTTTTTTATATAATATTTCCAGGAGGATAATTAAATCCAAAATATTATATATATCATTTAAAATTAGAAAATCCATCATTATTCTAAACCATGAGAGCTGGCGGTAGAAGAGTGAACAACAACAGTTTGTGAGGCGGTAGTCTGTCGTACAAACGAATGAAGATTGTGTATCCAATTTGTTGAACGTGTGTAAGTGTAGGTAAAAAAATTAATATAAAATTATATAATTTTGTTTATGATACTCAGGTTACTATATAAACATGAAATAAAAATAATTTAATCGGTTTAAGGAATAAATAAAACAAAAATGATTGTTGATGAACATTCCCTCTTCTTTGGGTATCTCCTTTTGATTTTCCCAAATTTTTTTCATTGGATGGATTTATTACCAAATTATGTATTATAGAATGAATATATGGACATTCATGGGATAATGGGGTAGGTTTTTTTAATATATAAGTCTCGATGTGGTGTGAGGAAAAAATGGAGGAGGCTCCCTATTATAATTGAGATGAGGGGAAATTTTGGAAACTCAAAAAGTATTAAGTTCATAATCAATTAATAATGGATCCAAAGTGGATTATTAATAATATAATGTGATTATGAGTCGATATAATCTCAAAAAATAATTTTTATACATGTTTGGGTCACATTCATACCCATATCTTTTGTTTTTGACCCTTATATAAACTCTTTAGCACTTATTGTGACAATATGTGTTTTTACTCATTGAATGTTAATGTAATTACTATAAAATTACAAAGGAAAAAAATGGTTCATTGCTAAAATATTCCTCAATTTAAAAATGTGTTGGAATGTTTTAATATTTTTATGAGCTTTTTATCAACTAATAAAATATTATTTATTTTAAAATATCATTAATTCCAATTTTGACACTTGTAAGAACTCGATTCTTATATTTGAGGTACATGTTTCTTCCTTTCTCCTTTCCCTAATTTTTTTTGAGAATATAAGGAAAATAGGAAAAATCCTAAATTTGAGAAGTACATGTCATGTACTTTTTCCACACACCATGTAATTTTGGCCGTGTATGGAAGAGTACACGGGGCGTGTAGCCATGTCGGCGACAAAGGGTGTAGGAACCGACTACACGCCGTGTAGTGGAACTTTACACGCCGTGTAGTCAGTCAGCTGGCCAAAACAGTAAGGAGGTGGAGCAACCGCCAGCTGGGCGACAGTACACACAGTGTAATCAAGAGTACATGTCGTTTACTAATGTCTACAGATGAACAGTGTGGCAGTGCCGCCACGGGGATAGTTAAATAAAGGGAGTACACATCCAGTACTTGGAAGTACACGCCGTGTACTTTGTTTTTTCGCTTAAAATTGGCAGTAGCCTCCCCTGTTCATAGGGAAGGCTTAGAACCGGGGGAAGGAGTGGGAGGGGACGACCGAACCTTTGAAGATCCGCCAGGTGTTCTTCTGGAATCTATTTCCGCCTCGGACGATCTCGTTGGAACCGCACTGGTAATCCCTATCTTCTCCTAGAGTGTTTCTTACCAATTATTTCCCTAGAGGGGGTTATTTGAGGCTTAATGAAAGTTTTCTTACCTCATATCTACATCATTCTTGGACATTTCTAGAATCGACGTTCTTGTATAGTTCTCATTGGCATATATGTTAGGTGGCTTGGTGTTTAGTTTTTCAACTGCTGTGTGTTTTGTACGTTTGTGTGCCACAAACCCATGTTGGGGTGTCGTGTGGCTGAGTCTGTTGCTATATTAAACACCTAGAATTGATTAGGTATTTAATTATGATATTAAAATGTTGGTTGGGATCGTTTATTAGATCCGGAACCACCCCAAGGGTGTGTTCCACTATTTAACCGTTTGGCTAGGATACCCGAGGGTATGCCTTTAAAGATGTAACTGTAGAATTTCCTTGAGAGGAATTTCTTGTTACTGCTTGTTTACCTATTGGGCATATCCCGATTACCTGTTTGGCCTAAGAGCGTTGTTTTGAGTAGCCTGTGGGCACTACACTGTTTAGCCTGAGGGATGTATTTATTTCACCTGAGGGAAACCTTTCACACCTGAGGGATTGAATTTTGTGCCTAAGGGAAACACTTTCCACGCCTGAGGGAAAATTCTATTACGCTTGAGGGCTATACATGCGGGTTGGATTCTGCTTACCTGAGGGTAAGGTTTTGTTTGTCTGAGGATGTGGACCTTTTACTTAGAAATGCACTGTGGTGATTTCTAATATTTAATGGATTAAATGAATAATAAAATTGAAATTTAATTGTTAAGTTAGTTACTTTCAGTGGTGCTTACTTTATTGCATTTTTCTCTTGCACACTATTGTTGGATGCTTACACATAGTTGGGAACGGGCCTTTGGTGGGTGCCTACTGAGATATTATTCTCACACCCTATTTGGATCACGCTTTTTGGCCCAAACAGATTACGTTGGTGCAGGTGTGGATATGGGAAAGAGTCCCTATACCGGTACATGATTGCTTCTAAGGAGTAGGAGGGCATGGGACTGAGCCTAGGCTCGTGATTCCGCTTCCAGCTGTTTTTCTTTGTTTCGTTGTACTCTACTTCTGGTTGTATTGTATTGATGTAGAACATGTTCTAGATATATTCTAAGAACATGATACATGTAGCATCATTATTTATATAATGTTGGTTATATCCATTTCTTTTGTTTATTTCAGTTGTGTATGTTGTACTTCTTCTGCTGTCTGTTGTATGTTTTACTTCATTCCGCTGCACTACACATTGACAAATGAGGGCATAGTTTCCCAACTATCAGACCTGGGCCCTCGCTGCTTGTCGGTAGCCTCTGGCTTTTGGGGAAATGCGCTTGAGGTTATGTGGCGAACCGGGTTCGGGGTACCCGTTGAGTGGCACCCAAAACCGGGATGTTACAAAGTGGTATCAAAGGCGGTTCTTTTCGTGAACTTGATATTTGGAGCCGTATTAAGGGATAGGATGAAGGTATTTGGTAATAAGATGTGCCCAGGCATAGCTAACCCTTGTACAGGGAAAATCTAGTCTACCTCATATTTTGCAATTTTTATGATTTTTCAAATTTTACAGTTGGTATGTTTTCACCGTTGGGTGACACACTTGAGATTGTGCAATTATAATTTATTTGTGGGTTCTATTTAGTTATAACCCGATGAGATGAGGGTATTCCATCTCATCTATCATATAGGAACATTGTAGATATCACATTCCATGCGTAGTTTCCATTCCATGTAGGTGCATTAGAAATTGCATGTTGTTGTGATAGTAGTTGTGCTAGAAAAGCATGTTGTTGTGATAACTGCTTGATAAATACCTGTTGTTTGATAGGGTATTTTGTGTAATCCTGTTTACTGAATGAATGCCAAACTTTGGTTTTTGGGGAGTATGGGCCCCCATTTGCTGGAATTTGGCAGATCATTGACTGTTTATTTTGTTATAACACAGATAATATGTCAAACATTGATTCGTGGGGATTATGGGCCCTCATAGGTCGTATTTTGACACTTAGGTGTTGTTTATTTGTATTTTCTGGTTTCCAGAGAAGTTTCTGAGGCATACTGTCCAGAAACCTAGTATACACACCATGTAGAACTTTAAACACACCGTGTATGGACTTCTGTTCGGGGAGAAAAAAATAAACTTTTTAAGTACACGTTGTGTACTCTGAGTACATGCCGTGTAGACTCTTCCCATGTCACAAACCATGTGGGTGGCGACACGAGGTAGGGAATGGCTGGGAAGAACACGCCATGTAGTGTTGACCCGGAGTCTAGCTGTGTAACTCACAACATGGGTCGGTGAACTCCTATACAGAACATGCCGTGTCAATGATGAACACACCGTGTAGTGTGACCTGTGGACTCAGACATGTAACTAACAACACGGTTCAATGTCATCGTTCCTTGAAAACGTCATGTACCTTTGGGACACGCCATTTAGTCTTGTCCGAGGATAGACCATGTGGAGTTAGTCATGTGACTAGGAAATGGGGTTGTTGACATGCTGTGTGTGGGTGTAACACGCCGTGTAGTGTCAGGCCGAGTAGTCGGTCGTGTCACAAGTGACCCGGGTAGTTGGAAATATCACCATACACGTAGTGTAGATAATATACATGCCGTGTAGTTTTGTTCAAACGGGAGCTGTGTGTCTTAGCCATGCTGAAGGACCCGGGAAGGGGAAGGGAAGTCAAGTAAATGCCCTGTAGTCAGCATACACGCCGTGTAGTATTGTTTTGAAAATTTTGAATGCCTTATTCCTCCTGTTCCCTTTTGGGTTTCTTCATTTTCGGTCTTTGATAATCATGAATCTAAGTCGTGCTTTTGACCTTGTAGTGTCATGACGCCTAGACGATCGCACGATGTTCGCCAGGAGAGCGGCGATGATTATACATCGGAGATGGTGGGCCATAGGCTACTAGTGGATCCTCCAGCAGTTCCAGATTCGGCACCAGCTGCTATACTGGACACAGGCGCAGAGGCGCAGTTCCGTGAGGGCTTTTTGCGGTTTATAGAGACCTTTCAGGGAGCACCGCAGGCTACCTCATCTATGGCCGAGCTGAAACGTATCTTCCAGCAACAGCATCCACCTACGTTTTCAGGGGATGGAAGACCAAAGGCTACAGAGTCTTGGTAGGGTTGATGTAGACTATTTTCGAGCATCTGGAGACGCCTCCAGGGAGGAGGGTCAAGCTCATAACTTACATGTTGCATGATTCCGTCAAGAGGTGGTGGGATGTTACCACCATGTCAGAGAATCATATAGACATGGCATGGGAGGATTTTTAGGCAGTCTTCTATGACCTTTTCTTTATCGAGACGCTGAGGGAAGACAGAGCTCGAGAGTTCCTGAATCTTCAGTAGGGAGCTATATCGGTGACGGACTATTTTGCTCGCTTCACTGAGCATCAGCACTTTGCACCCGTACTGGTGGGTGATGAGACACTGAGGGCCAGACGTTTTGAGGATGGTCTTCATTATGACATCTGGGCACTGGTAAACGTTTTCAGGTTTCCTACTGCACATGCTATTTTGAATCAGTTTCTGATTACCAAGAGGAAACATCGAGAATGTAGTGGTGTGTGCCAGGGCGGTTCTGCACCAGTTACTTGTACTATTTCTGCTCGCAAGAGGAAGAGACAGATGGACTTCTCTTAGGGTGTAAGTACCAGCCATGAAGCTTCTTCAGGTGGCCCAATTAGGTGCTATAAGTGTGGAAGGGAGGGACACAAGAGACCGTACTGTCCACGAGACCTAGTGGAGTGTCGATCTTGCGAAAAAATGGGTCATCTACAGCTCTTTTGCAGGGCGTTTCTACCGGTGGCTAGGGAGAGGGGTTCTGTGAATACTCCGCGTGCGGGAGTAGGACCAGTGGCTTCTTACCAGGCAGCAAACTAGAATACGTCAGGGCGTGAAAGAAGATATGGGGGTTGTGGCTGTGGTAGCTAGACACCAGGATCTCAGAGGCAGCAGGGCGGGACAGCTCAGGGTAGCCAGGCGGTGTCGTAGGGTCGTGGCACTGGGCAGACATATGCGGTGCAACAGAACCAGCATGAGCAGGAACCCGGACCTTCTACAGTCAGAGGTACTATTCTAGTATCTTCTGTCTTATCTTCAGTACTTTTCGATACGGGTGCTACATATAGTTTTATATCTGTGCCCATTGGGCTCTGTGTTTCTACTTCTTCTGATGTCATGATGCTAGACACTCCGTTGGGGACTAGAACGGCTGGTGTGCATCAGTGGAAGGAGTTCCCCCTTGAGGTTGGTGGGTGTCACTTCCATTGGGACCTCTATGTCTTAGAGATGAAAAGCTATGACGTCATTCTCGAGATAGACTGCTTGGTTCCCTTTCGGGATTTTGTATACTGCTATCATCGCAGGGTGCATTTCACTTCACCAGAGGGTGGAGAGTTTCTATAAAAGGTAGAATGGGATGTTCACGCGAGTCGAGCTGGACCAGAGCATCGTGGTCGATGTGGAGTCATGACCCAGATTGCGAGTTTATATCTGGATTACTAGGGGACTTGTCAGACAGATTTCCCTCCAGTGGTTGATCATTTTAGGGATGTCCTTTCTACCTCCAGAGCGTGTGGTGGATTTCTCTATTGAGCTTGTGCCAAGAGCAGCACCGGTGTCCATTCCCCCTTATAGGATGGCTACACCTGAGCTGTAGTTACACAAGAGGCAGTTAGAGGAGTTCCATGAAAGTGTTTTTATATGACCTAGTACTTCTCCATGGGGATCACCAGTCCTTTTTTCGAAGAAGGTGGACAGTACCCTCATACTCTGTTTGGATTATCATAAGCTAAACCAGTTGACAGTTAAGAACCAATATCCCTTATGGAGGATTGATGATCTGTTTGATCAAATTCGTGGAGCACAAGTGTTATCGAAGATCGACTTGAGATCAAGATATCATCATCTGCGTGTTAGACCATCTGATATACCTCTCATAGCTTACAGGAGCAGGTATGGTCTATAAGAGTATACGGTTATGCCGTTCAGACTCACGAACGTGCCATCAGTTTTCGTGGCTCTAAAGAATCATGTGTTCCATCCTTATATGGAATCTTTTGTGGTATTATTCATGGAAAATATCTTGGTGTACTCTCACACTCGACACATCCATGCCACCCATCGTGAGATCATATTGAGTACACTGAGAGAGCATCAGCTATATGCAAGCTCCCAAAGTGCCACTTTTGGATGGACCAGATTCACATCATGGGTCACATCATCTTTGGGGTAGGATTTTCGGTAGACACAGAATAAGGTGAGAGCAGTAGCTTCCTAGGAGCAGCCTAAGAATGTTTTTGAGATATGAAGTATCTTAGGGATGGATGGTTACTACAGAAATTTCATACAGGACTTTTCCCTCTTAGTAGTGTCGTTGACGGGTTTGACTAAGAAGGGTGTGAAGTTCGTATGGTTGGAAGCTTGCAAGACAACCTATCATGACCTGAAAGGATGATTGACATCAGCAGTGATCCCCATACTCCTAGAGCAGTGTAAGAGCTATATAGTTTACTGTGATGCATCAGTTATTGGGTTGGGAGAAGTGTTGATGCAGGGTGACCGAGTTGTTGCATACGAGTCTCGGCAGTTGAGGCCACATGAGAAAAATTACCCGACGCATGATCTCGAGTTGGAAGCAGTTGTTCATGCATTGCGCTTATGGAGAAATTATACACGGGGAGAGAATTTTTTTTGTTTTCACCAACCACAAAAGCCTCAAGTATATCTTTACTCAGTGTGATCTAAATCTGAGGCATATAAGGTGGGTCGAGTACCTACAGTCCTTCTATTTTGAGCATGCTTATACACATGGTAAATGTAATGCAGTAGCTGATGCACTGAGCAGGAAGACTTAGATACAGGAAGTGTAGGAGGCCAGCGGTGAGTGGCAGCTCATGGCTTTATTCTCTGAGATGCATCTGGAGGTCTACGACAATCTAGGGAAGTCTTATCTTTCATCGTTAGCTCTGACTTCTACCCTCCTGGACAAAGTGAGGATGATACAACTATCTGATTTAGAAGGCCTAGTTCTACAGGAGTCGGTGGCAGGTAAGGACCCTCCTTCTTGTTGGATGCTAGGTGATGATGAAGTTATGTGTTTCCATGGACGAGTATGGGTTCCATGGGATATATGCGAGGAGCTGATGCGAGAGTTTCATGCTTCAGCTTGGGCAGTTCATCCCGGGGTTACGAAGATTTACCGCGACTTGAGATGTCAGTACTGGTGGCCGGCTATAAAGAGAGATGTTGCTGGTCTTGTTATGAGGTGTTCCACCTATCAGTAGGTGAAGGAGGAGCATCAGAGACCAGATGGACTATTACAGTAGTTACCCATTCTAGAGTGGAAATGGGATGATGTCACAATTGATTTCATGACAGGGTTGTCAAGGTCACCTAGGGGAAATGATGTCGTGTGGGTTGTTGTGGACAGACTCACTAAGGTAGCTCACTTCTTGCCGATCAAGGATACCTTAGGATTTGACGAGATCACAAGGTTGTATATCTGATAGATCATGCGTCTTCATGGGGTCCCTCGTTCTATCGTTTCAGATAGGGACGCCCGCTTTACGTCTCATCTCTGGCAGAGTTTTCAGAGGGCACCGGGTACACAGGTGCTTCTGAGCACAGCATACCACCCTCAGAATGATGTCCAGTCAGAGAATATGATATAGGTTCTTGAGGACATTCTACGTGCATGCATCCTAGAATTTGGGGGATCTTGTGAGAAGAATATACCCTTAACTGAGTTTTCCTATAACAATAGCTTCCAGGAAACTATTGAGATGGAACAATACGAGGATCTATACAGTAGGTCGTGCTGATCACCTCTGTGCTGGTTAGAGGTAGGTGAGGCAGCTTTGCGGGGGCCACAGCTCGTGCAGGAGACATCTGAGCAGATCCAGTTGATTTGGAAGCGGATGGCTACCACACAGTCTCATCAGAAATCTTATGCTGATTGCCGCAGAGGACCTTTGGAGTTCATGGTCGGGGATCAGGTTTTCTTTTGTGTTTCGCCGAGGGTGGGACACAAGCGGATAAGGAGACACGGAAAACGTTCACCGCGGTATGTGGGGCCATTTGAGATTTTAGAGAGAGTCGGGTTAGTTTCTTATCAGTTGTGGTTACCACAGCACTACCGAGCCATGCACGACGTCTTCCACGTATCTCAGTTGCGTCTCTATCATTCAGACCCATCTCATGCCTTTCAGCCCAAGGAAGTTGAGATGGAGGCAGATGCGTCCTTTGAGAAGCATCTGATTCATATCGTTGATAGGAGCACAAAGGTTCTTCGAGGATAGTCAGTTCCTCTCGTGCGGGTGCTATGGTTGCATGGCCGAGTGCAGGAGAGACCTGGGAGTGGGAGGCCGATGTACATGCTCAGTGGATGGAGTTGTTCACAGCTATAACTTCACCACCCTTGGAAGGGGAATTCGAGGAAGAATTTCTATAAGGGGGGAAGTTTGTAAGAACATGGTTCTTATATATGAGGTATATGTTTCTTCCATTCTCTTTTCCTTATGTGTTTTTCAGAATATAAGGAAAATGGGAAAATCCTAAATTTTGGAAGTACACGTAGTGTACTTTTTCCACACTTCGTGTGCTTTTGGTCGTGTAGGGATGAGTACATGGGGCGTGTAGCCATGTCGGCGAAAAATGGTGTAGGAACCGACTACACTCCGTGTAGTGGTACTTTACAGGCCGTGTAGTCAGTCGGCAGGCCAAAACATTAAGGCGGTGGAGCAACTGCCAGCTGGGAGAAAGTACACGTCATGTTCTCAGTAGTACATACCGTGTACTCATGTTGATGGATGAACATTGTGGAGGTGCCACCAGGGGAACAGTTAAATGAAGGGAGTACACGCCGTGTACTTGGAAGTACACGTTGTGTACTTTGTTTTTTTGCATAAAATGGGCAGTAGCCTACCCTATTCACGGGGAAGGATTAGAACTAGAGGAAGGAGTGGGATGGGACGGCCGAACCTTTGATGATCCGCCGGGTGTTCTTCTAGAATATGTTTCCGCCTCGGACGATCTTGTCGGAACTGCATGGGTAACCCTCTCTTATCCTGGAGTTTTTCTTACCAATTTTTTCCCTAGCGGGAGTTATATGAAGTTCAATGACAGTTTTCTTACCTCAGATCTATGTCATTCTTGGATGTTTCTGGAACTGATGTTCGTGTATAGTGCTCATTGGCATATAAGGTTGGTGGATTGGTGTTTAGTTTTCCAACTGCTGTGTGTTTTATGCGTTTTTGTGCCACGAACCCATGTTGGGGTGTTGTGTGGCTGAGTATGTTTCTATATTAAACACCTAGAATTGATTAGGTATTTAATTATGATATTAAAATGCTGGTTGGGATCGTTGCTTGAATCTGGAACCACCCCGGGGGTGTGTTCCACTGTTTAGCCATTTGGCCAAGATACCTGAGGGTATTCCATTAAAGTAGTAATTGTAGAATTTCCTTGAGAGGAATTGCTTGTTATTGCTTGTTTACCTGTTGTTCAGGGCCCGGTTACCTGTTTGGACTTAGGGCGTTGTGTGATTAGCCTATGGGCACTACACTATTTAGCCTGAGGGATGTAGTTATTTCTATTGAGGGCAACCTTTCGTGCATGAGGGCTTGACGTTTGTGTGTGAGGGAGACACTTTCCATGCCTGAGGGAAAGTTATGTTACGCCTAAGTGTTGTACCAGTGAGTTGGATTCTGCTTACCTTAGGGTAAGGTTTTGTTTGTCTGAGGACGTAGACTATTTACTTAGAAATGCACTGTGGTGATTTCTAATATTTAATGGATTAAATTAATAATAAAATGTCAATTTAATTGTTAAGTTAGTTACTTTCAGTACTTCTTACTTTATTTCATTTTTCTATTGCACATTGTTGTTGTATGCTTACACGCAGTTGGGCATGGGCATTTGGTAGGTGCCTACTGAGATATTTTTCACACACCCTGTTTGGGTCATACTATTCGGCCTAAATAGATTACGTTGTTGCAGGTGTGGATATGGGAAAGAGTCCCTATACAGGTACATGATTGATGCTGAGGAGTAGGAGGGCATGGGACTGAGCCTAGGCTCACGATGCCTCTGCCAGCTGTTTTGCTTTGTTTCTCTGTACTCTACTTTTGGTTGTACTGTGTATAACATGTTCTAGATGTTTCCTTATAACATGAGACATGTAGAATAATTATATATATACTGTTGGTTATATCCACTTCTGTTGTTTATTTCTGTTGTGTATGTTGTACTGCATCCGCTGTTCGTTGTATGTTTTATTTCATTCCACTATGCTACACTTTGACAAATGGGGGCATAGTTTCCCCACTATCAGACCTGGGACCTCACTGCTAGTCGGTAGCCTCTAGCGTTTGGGGAAATACACTTGAGGTCACGTGGAAAACCAGGTTCGTTGCAGCCGTTGAGTGGCACCCGGAACCGGGATGTTAAAACACTATTCATTACTTAAAATTTTAAAAAATATAAATACACAAGATAACGTAAAAAAACATTAATACACCTGAAATATGTATATTAAAACTATAAAAGTATTTTATTATTTAAATAGTCCAAAATTATATTTATGTTAATATTTTTAATGTTATTTATTCTGAAATCCAATTTTTTAAACAATTTATGGATCATTATTGTGTAAGCATTTCGGGTATTTATTTAATTCCTAAAAATTTAAAATAAATAACAATAATTAAGATCTAATTTTTAACTTTCACAAGACTACTTATATTCGATGATAACTTTAGAATGACCATGTATATAAAATTTAATTCTTATAAAAAATATGAGCATAACAGTGGGGACTTTTTTATAATAAAATAATAATAAAATCATAATTTCATCCAATTGGCTTCAATATTCCCTAAAATCTACCAAAATAGGATTCTAGTAAATAATACCTCATATAATAAAAATAGTAATATTATTAGAGTAATTTTATAATGTTTATAATGAAAATTAGCCTTATTCACTCGATTTACCTTTAACCATGATAATAAAAATTTCTAAACTTACAATCCACAATGTCCAAAAAGAAGAGGTACCATTTTACAAAAAATTTACCCATTGGATTCACATATTTAATACATTTTCTAAAATTCAGAATAAATAAATTTTAGTAATAAATTTAAAATTAAACTCATTTACAGATTGAGATAAAGGGTTTTTAAGGTGAAAATGTTCAGATGATTGAAATGTATTTATACTCAAAATTAAAGTGAAATTGTTTCTGATGAACAAAATTATATTTTATGATAAATTTTTTTTCTAATTATACTTTAAAACCAACTAAAAAATAATAAAAAAATAAAAAAAAATAGATAAAAAATAAGTTCTTAATAAAAAAGAAATATTTTATCACTATTCATAAAAAAATAAAACTTATCCTAAAAATACTGAAACCACAAAAAGTCGATTTTTATATTACTATTTAAAATAAGATGTTTATTTTATCAAATATAGTTTATAAAAATGAAAAATTCTATATTTAAAACATATTCACTGTCAAATGGTGGTTAAAATTTCTTTTTATAAAAATACATATTTTATTTGTAAAATGAGATTTATTCTAATATATTTTTATGGAAAACACATAGGATAAATGTTAAATATTATATTGAATATTATATTTAAATATATATACATATATATATAATTTAAACAATATAAAATTTTTTATTTTTTATTTTACAGGTATAAAACACACTTGTAAGCATTTTAATAGTTTTTCTAAAAATATTTTCTTTAAATTAAATTAGCTTTTATATTTATTTTTAACTAGTAACCAAGTAATTAAGTAAAATATTTTAATAATATTGTTAATGAAATTCATAATCACCAATCCAAAGGTTTTCAGAACATTTTATTTTAAATAATAGTTTATTAGGGTTTATTTAAGCACAGTGTTGTGTGGTACTTAAATTATCGAAGATATTAAATTTAAAAAGAAACATACAATAAAATCATTTGGTGTTACATATTTCAATTACCTAAATTAGATTAATTAATATATTTTAAAACTAATAATACTTCAAAACTAATTAAAAATATAATCTAACTTAATAAATATGTTAAAACAGAAATTGTTTAATTATTATTCAGCAAATTTTCACTTTTAATCAATATATGGCACATTTCACGGGAAATTCCAATAAAACACCCCAAGAAAATATTGATTTTAAATTTTCATAAAATATATTTATTTTTATAAATTATATATTTTAAAAATTTTAAAATTTAATTTTAAATTACTCTCATAAAGCGACAGAAATATCTTTTTAGAATATTATAGTTCTTCTGGAATCATTACTTTTTCATTTAAAAGTTTCTAATTTTATTCTAAATAAATAATTATCTAATGAATTTATTTTTAAAAGTATAGAAATATTTTTTTTAATTTAGTTCGTACTATTAATATCTTCAATTTAATGGTTAGGATATAATGGTATATCATATTACACTTCATTTAGATTTAATGTTGTGTATTCAGCAGGATATCGAAGAGGTTAATTTTAAAGAAATATATTTCATGGGTTGTTTAAGAATAGTGGTATGTGTCACATATGTTTTTTAATAAACATTTCATCATTTAGAATTTTAGGGTGTAACATTATCCTCACCTTAAATAAATTTCATCCTCCCAATTTAAACTTGATTTTAGTAATCATGGTTTAGATATTTGGGATTACTATTATTGAAAATTCCACATCAGAATAAGAATATATAAAATATCCAATTAATGATAGATCTAGGTAGATACAAATTTTATATTTAATAACTCATAACTATGACTCTAACTAAGAGAAAATTTGTGGCATGTGAAGATATGGAGACAGAAAAAATGCATAAATATTTATACATAGTGTAGAGGTCATGGGTCACAAGAAAGATAGAGATTAATGGAACGTTAAGAACCTCAAAACTATAAAACTGTAATTATATAAAAGATCATCTAATACATCAAATATAAATTTAATAGCATTAAATTTATATTTCAAGATCTTTTTCCAAGTATTGAGGAATTATTTTACTATCTAATCATATTAAGAAATATAATTACATGATATATTTCTATTTAATTATCAAATTTTCATCCTTCAGTTTTGATTTGAATAATTTCTAATTGATCACTTACTCCAAGAAATGAATATACAAATATAAATTTTTCATTCTTGAATCACTAAAATTTACTTTTAATAGATTTTCAAATCCATATAAATGTATAATGTTTTTCTACATGTCCCTAATATTATTCCCAGACCAATATGGTATGTATAAGTTATCAATATAATTCATTAATCTCTAAAACATAATAGAAATTCCATTAGTTTTCCATTAATATTTATTCATAAAATCATTTAACTGAAAAAGGTGATATACTAACTTGGAGATAATATTTTTCAGTGGTATGTGCTAAACCCATATCATCCCTCGATCATGGGATCATGCCCCACAACCTTGTTATATCTGACAGGTCGTCCTTTTTTCAAAACTGTATTGATATAATTCTTATAAACTTATAAAATTGTGATGAACCATAATTACTTCAAAATAATGATAAGATAGTCCCTAATGGATAATAATAACTTTAACCATTATCCAAAAAAGTCAATTTCATTCTTTTTTATATTTTTTTCACCAAAACATATAATAAACCAATCAGTTGTATTGTAATAAATTATTTACGAAAATATAGATAATCATTTTAAACTCCCATGAAATAAAAACTAATTTTTTAATATTTCAACAAATAATTAGCCTTAAACTCATAGACCATGATGGTATCCAAAACTCTTATATTAATGAACACATCTATTCATAAATAAATTTAAAACTCCTTGGATGCTTCATAGTTCTTATCACCAAAATACCATTGGTAAAAATACCTCAACAATATTATTGTTAAATACATAAAAATATTATGCATATTATTTCTAAATAATGATTTACATGATCTACTGTTTAATTTTTGTGATAGGGAATTTACTTAGATAATTCCCAAGTTCCCTAAATTTAAGGAAACAAACTATAAATGGATCACTAGAATGACATGTATATCCTTCCATTATACACTTTATTTTTAATGAAAAATTATTTTCTCTATTTACTTCTATTCTATAAATAAAACATTTTACAATTATATTAAGACACTTTCTAGGTTGTCTGTTTCCAAATTTTTTACATAAATGAAATAAAACATTTTTTATTTTATGGTTTCCATCACCCAATATATACGAGAAATCTATAATTCTCTTTTTTGGTGATTCTGAGAGTTGGATAATATATAGTTTCATAATTATATTTAGAGATAACATATCAGAAATTATCATGAAAACTTTCACTCCTTTTATCATACCCTTTTTTCTCATAGTCCGCACATTTTTATTTATATTCAATACAAAAATAATTCCTTCAGTTTCCATCCATTGACTAAATACAAAAGTCATAGTGTGAGAAAAAATATTCATATTGGAAAACTCATATAATCATTTATAGGATTGATAAATACTGACACTGTTTGTTTATATAATTCAACATAGGTTTATCATAGGAAATTCGTTTTCATCAACTATTAAAATAAATTATAGTGGTTTGTCAATAAAATGTAAAAAATCTTAAGCATATCACCATGTTGTGCCAAACTATGATGGAAGTAAAGCTCCATGTCGAGAACCATGTGATGATTATTTTAATCGTAATGAACCATTTTTAGAGTTATTACACCTAATTACATCTATTCTAGAACCACATCCACTTGAAGAGTCCAAATATGGTTGTATTTTCTAGGGAAACCCACATATTCTATTCTTTTAAAAACTAGGATTTTCTTCTGTACATATCCTCAAAAACTATCTTAGGGCTATTGTACCTAATCTATGTTTTCCTAAGACTAGTTCGTAAGGTTTATACTATGATTTCTCTATTATCAACTGTAACAACCCTAAATCCATAAACCCAATTGAAGTATCAAAATTTATTAAATTGGAATAGGATATAAGGAATCACATCTCAAAGGACCAAATAGTTAAGTATTTTTGAAAACTAGATACATAAAAGATTACTATATTACTAGTGAAAAATAAAATTAAAAAACAATTAATTTTCAATGATGAAATTATTCAATATATAATATCCATGTCTATCAAATATATTATACTTCATGGATTCTCGATAAAGAAAGAAAATATGGGTGATCTCAAATACCTAATAAAGGTAAAGTATAACATAATATATCTTGAATTATTATGCATTTTAAACATGGAATGGTAAGTTACTGAAAACATATTCTATTTAAAAAACTTTAATATAATGATAAGATAAGGCATGATAAATATTTCATGGTAAATAACTTCAAATATATGCCATTTAATAAATAAATTGAAAATTAACTGCATCTAGAGGTAATATCATTTAGATAATATCATTGAAAATAATAATGAAATTCATATTTATATAAATTATAAATTATTTCATGTTTTCTCTTAGGCATAGGATACATCTACCATCAATATATTTAAATATATGGTTTAAAACTATAGATATAAATCAGCTTAATTCAAAACTGTTGATTCTCTTAATGATACTACTGATGTATCAAGGGGATATCTATAACTAATACCCACCCATATCTATATCTCCATATCATTTATCATATCCCAAATATTCAATTTAACTCATGCACAATGTGGTTTCTCATCAAATATCTGTATTTAGTAAAGAATGCATATTTATCAATATATCCCCAGTAAATCAAATATTATTCAATATAAAACAACATACTTCCATATTATATATGATTTAATAAATATTAATATAAATGATATAATATATATATATATATATATATTTAGGGACATATAATTTCCAATGATCATATAAACAATTATATTCCAAGGGAAAGATAATGACTATAAAAATTAATGAAGAAAGTGAATTTCAATATATTCCTTGGTCTAAAAGATCAAAAAATATCTATATAAATAACATGGATTGTATCAATAAAACATATACCCATTAAATTATGAGTAATGTTTTGATGTCATTAATGATTAGAAATGTCATAAAAATATCTTTAAAAAGCGTCTTGACTACAAATATCCTTTTAACGTGGAAAATCACTTTTTAAAACTATAATTTTGAAAAAAAAATGAAAATAATTTTCTTCAAAGGTATCCTTTGAAACATATAAATAAATATTTGAAATAATTTTTGGTGTGTGATAGCTCAAACTATTTTTCATGTCATACACATTAAAAAAATGATTTCATTAACTTTATTAGTAAAAAATGTGAATTATTTTGAAAATGAAAACAAGAATCCTTTAAAAAAAATAAAAAATAAAAATATGAAAAAACATCCCTGATAAATAATATTTAAATGGTTAAAAAAGTGAAAAAATATAAATCCAATTATTTGAAGAAAAATATTTTCTAACTATATAGAGAAATAAATTGAGATTTTACTAAAACATTTTTTCAATCATTTCAAAAAGGAAAGAGTGGGAAAGTGATATTATTACATGAAATTTCTCATGAATAACCCAAATAGGATAAAATGATTATTTTAATTATAAAATGATGACATCATATCGTTCATTTTAAACTCATGTATTATCAATCCCTATTAAAATGATTTTATGAAATAAACCATTACAAAGATCAAGTCATTGAATTGAGGATTCATTAATAAATAAATTTTGTGAATAAAATTTAAATAAATTTAAAACAATTATAAATACTAAAAAAGACAGCAAGATGTTATTAAACACATAATATTAGGATATCCAATTCAATGAAAGGGTATTATAACACAATGAAATGAAATTGAGTTATGAAATTCTTTACCACATGGTAACTTTTAATTCAAACACCATTAGAATAAAAAATTAAATTTAAAACCTAAAATAAAATTAATAATGATTTATTCACGATATTACATATCCAAGGTGTAGTATATACACCATACAAATGTATTTAAGTGCATAACATTACAATTTTCCTCGATATAATAAAATTGAGACTAAATCCCTTACCTCAAACTTCTTTAATGTTGAACATGATTTAAACTCAGATATAGTGGTCTTAAACATGTTATTAAATTATAAAAGAACAATTTAAAAAATTAAATTATTTTATATTATCTTTTTATAAAATATTATCACCATTTCTTCAATAATCATTAATTATTTTCCATGTTTCAGGTGTTAATTGTATTATTTTCTCATGTGTGTTTTGTTATACAAGATAATGTTATAAAACATATTATATAGTAAAATCTTACAATGAATAATAAACATGAAATAATTATCATGGTTATATATCAATTGTACTTTTAAGTCTAATCATCAATGATGGTTTTGAGAAATAAAGTATGTTATGAAAATGGATACGGTATTTCTTTCAGAGGCATGAATAACATTTCTACTTTTTGCAATCATCATAGAAATAAGGTATGTATTTTTTTATCTAGAAGGAAAGGTAAAAATATAATATAAATCATATTATTTATTTAAATAAACTTATATATAACATAAATTTGGTATGGTCATGAAAATAGAGTCACATCGCTTCATGTAGGAGGTAGTCTACACATACACAAATGGTGTTATCATTATACATTGTAAGAAGGGAAATGATATATTATGTTTTAATAATAATAAATATGTAATTAATATAATTATTATTCTATTTATATAGCATATATTCATTAAAATTATCCATATTACCTTCCAAACCAAATGTTAGAGAAAAATTAATCACATCTCTTTGTGAGGTGACATACTGTTGTACAAATGAGTGGTGTTATCAATTCCGAAACATAATTGAAATAATATATTTATATGTGATATAATGACTGTGTAGGTATCATAATGATATAAATCCTCATATATATATATATATTATAACCATCATAATACCAAACATTTGGAGTTGGAAATGAAGAAATGAATGGCATTAGTTTGTGATGCGGTTGTCCTCTGTAGACAAAAAATATTATTTTGTAACACATATTACTGAAGTGGGGATGTTTTTAAGTCGATAAAATAATAAAAAATTAAGTATTTGGATTATATTTATTAAATTATATAATAATAGTTCTATAATAATTTAATGAGGATTATTAAGAAATAAAATAAAGATGCTCATTGAAGAACATTACCGCTTCTTTGGGTAACCTCTTTAGGTTTTTACCAAAGTCCATCCTAGGACGACATCCTACCAAAAATAAGGAATAATTGATAAGGGTTTTGAATTATTTAATGGAATTGGGGTGGTATTTCCTGACCTATAATGTTTTAAAGGTGTGAATAAGAGAGGACAGTGGGTGTTCATTTATAAGTGACGTAAGTGGAATAATTTTAATTTCTCGAATGTAAAAAAGTAGTTACCAGGTTTTTAAAATACCAAAAGGGATTAAAATGGTGTATAATAGAGACATTTAATTAATAAGGTATATATATGGTGGTAAAATGGATTTTCACACATTTTTAGGTCATTTTAACCTTTATCATTTTAGTTTAGCAATCGATAAATCTATTTTTACCTCAACTATGGTAAATGATTTTTTTAATTTCACATTTTATTTTGTTGAAATTATTATTTAATATATATTAAGGTGGTTCAAAGTATAGAATCAATTTTCCAAATCCCATTCCTAAAATTTTCAGAATTTAATTAAAAATTAATCATTTAGACTTGATGAGAAATCGAGTTTTCAAAGAGAATATTGTTTAAAAGTTTACAAAGATTTTATAAAAAACATAAATATGAAAATGATTCAAATAAAATAAATTGGATTAATAAATATATTTTGGAAAAAAAATATTTTATTTCCAATTATAAATAAAAGTTTACATTATAATTATTTTAAACAAATATGTAATCATCAATTAAAATTCAATATTTTCACTATTCATCGAAAAATGTTACATTTTAAAAAAATACAAAAACATCCACCTAAGATAATTTTTTTAAAAAAAATTAAATATTTTATTTTATTTTTCCAAATAAATTTTATAATTTTTTTAAAAAATAGTTTTTAATTGTGTAGGAAAGCGCAAACAGACAATCTTTTAGAAAAAATATAGTTTTTTCCGAAAGCAATTTTTCTTCTTTCAAATGATTATTATTTTTTCCAAATAAATATATAAAATATGAGCTTATTTTACATATTTAAACCATTTTAATTTAATATTTCAGTTTTTAATCTCCATTCCCACCAATTTAATGACTATGTTATATCAGTATACCAAATTATAATTCATTTATACTCGGGGTAGCATGTTCTACCAACTATTAGAAGAATAAATTTATTAAAGTTTATTATATGGGTATTTAATATATTTTAATGTGTAAACAATTATATCAAATACAATTTTACTTTTTTATAATTTTAGGGACTTAATTTCAATCTTGAGGGGCCTATTTTATCCATTAGAGACACTTGTTTAGTTTTTAAACAAATGTTCATTCATAGTTTAAAACAAATCCTTCAGGTTATTCAATATAGACTTCCTATTCCATAACTCATTTCAAGAAGGTATAACATAAATCTAATTGATATATTTTGTACTACTATTCAGATGATTCTTCTATGAGCAATATTATAGCCTCCAGTTATAAAGTATGTGAAGTTGTATCAACTGTATAAACACCATTAACCAATAAATATTGATTAAATAAATGTCCAATCATTTTGTTTGATATTTATCCTTTATAATTTATCTTTTGAATCACCCTAAGAATTCATTATTTTTTTATTAAATAAATAAATTTTTAATATTTTTTATTATAAGAATCACATAACTGAAATAAGTGATTTTATATTATATAATGTGACCTAAAAATTAGTTCACCGTGAGTAGATATTATACACTATAATTATGAAAAAAACAACATGAGTAAATAATAATGTAAATAAAAATATTGTTCCAATGATTTATATTAATTACTTACAATTTATAATAAAATTTCTCTTGAATAAATTTATTACTATAATTAAAATTTTTTAGTTAACTTAAATTTTTATAAGATAAATAATTAATCTAAATATAATGTTCTTAAATATAATAGTTTCACAATTCTTATATATTGAAAAATTATATTTTTCAATACATTATTTTATTATTTTATTAAATTAAAATGAACGATTTTAAGTATTTATTCTAATTACTATTTTCATTTCCAAAAAATTAATTAGTGAATTGTAATTTATATATTAAATTATATAAAATTTGATTATTAACAAATAATCTTAAGAAATGAATTTTTTAAAAAATAAATATTTTTTCATTAGATTCTAATTTTTTTAAAATAAATAAAACTTTTACTTTTCTACAATTTATTCTAGTAAAAAATGACATCATTTTTGGAATAATCACATCAAAATTAGGTTTTGTATTTTTTTTATAACATGTTATATATTTTTATAAATAGTACCACATGGTGTTTTTAAAAAATAACATAACATCTATGACATTATCGTTAATAAATGATGAAATAAAAATTTATTAAACTTTTTTATCAATAATGGATGTCTCAAAGGACTCTAATAATTCATTTACAATATTTTTTTTTCATTTTAAACAATATTTTTTGTTTTGGAATATATATTATGTTCAATTATACAAAAATAATGGACTGGTTGTTGATAAATAAATTATTCAAAGTTCTAATTCTATTTTTTATTTTATTATAAATAAATCTAAATTATTAAACTATAAACGTAGTTAATTTTTGAAATTAATTATTAGTCACAAGTATTTTTCATAAGTGGTCAAATTAAGATTATTTTAAAAAATGAATCTAACTACTTTATTATAGAAAATTTATTCCCATTCACACCTAAAACCTCATGATATTTCCATTTTTTCATATCCCAATTCTATTAGTTTCACAAGGGAAATACAAGAGATAAAAAACAAACAAACCATTGATGATTTTACAATAGGGTATGTTTTAAAAAAAAATAAATGACTGAGATTCTATTTCATTGTTTTTTGTTTCTTATTATCTTTACTGCAACAATATATTTTTCTTTTTTATAACTTTTTTTAAAAAAATAATATATATATATATATATGTTTGTGTGTGTGTTTAGAACATTTAAATTTTTATGAGATATAAATAAAAATTTAAATATATTTATAATATATGCACTCTTTTCTAATTTTTTGAAACTTTTTGATAAATGTATGGTTTTATAGGGAATCGAGGGAATTTAAAATACACTACATATCTATGTAAATATTAGTGGTTAATAAACCTCATTTAGCATAAATTTATTTTAATTTATTCAAATATTATATAAATCAAATTTAGGAATATTAAATAACAAATAATCATAATCACAAACCACAAAAACAGGATTATATAAAAAATATCTTCCATCCATTTTACAATAAATTCATGTTTGTTAAATTTGTGGAAAAAATCTGAAGAAATAAAATATGACCTGAGGTAATGGTTCATTTTGATAACTACCATTTTATGACACATATTATAAATTATATACATATTCTTCTCTAAAATGAAACATTTACTATCTATTATATGCTATTATAATAAATAAATGTTTAGTCAAATGATGAAAATTTCTAATTCATGATTTATTACCAATGGATATTGATTCAATACTAAACTAGTGTTGGTTTTCTTAACTAAATATGATTTTATTAAGTTATATTTTTCCTTTATTGACAATGTTATTAAATCTCTATATTAATTATCACCACTAGATTCATAATGACGTATTAAAAATTATTTTCTATGTATTTATATTTCAAACACATTATATCTTTAACTATATTCTGAAATCACATGTTGCATTCTTAGAAATGGCTTACAATCCATGTCTCAACTCATTTCATGTATTTTAATTCACTTCCATATTTTCTATTTTCTTACTCAAATTCGTGTTCTTGACTGATTACCTTACTATTTGGAACCCTTTGTTGATTAATTTGGTAAAATTTTCATCATTAATGATTAAAAAAATTTCTTTACATCATTCATTACAATTTTTCTTCAAATTTCACATTAAATTCAGTATTATTTCTCACTAAATTCCCATAATAGGACATTATATGATATTCTATATGAATATCCCATATATTTTATTTACATCAGTTATTGTCATGGTTTACATGTCTTCTAAAATTCCCACTACTCTTTATTTCACCATTTAACCAAAACGTTTCTTATAAAATGTGTCAACATTATCTTTTAACTAATATCAAGAAAATAATCTCTCATTATATATATTCATTAAATTTTTTAACAAGAGTACTATTCTCACTGCATCATGTATTATTTAATATAATTTTTTAAAATAATTTTCTTTGTTAATAATTATTTAAAATTATACTTATTAATATTTTCAATATGGGTAGTTTTTCATTCATCACTTGTAGTGGCCTATAAAATTTGGACCATTTCATTATATGAAATATTATTGTTGATATATCTAGGGAAATACCAAAGGTGTTTGGTGGAGTAATGGAAGAGTTTTGAAGGAAAACAATGGGTGCTATATAGGTGGAAAGTAGATATTTTATGAATTATGTTGGTAGATCTCATTAGTACATCGGTAGTTAATTCATGTGGAATACCTAAATGGAAGATCTTATTTAATTTAAGATATTGAAACTGATGGTAAATCAGAAATGGAATATTAATAGAAATAGTTGGTCTATAGAAATGGTAGGTCACCAATTGTAAATATATAGTAATGTAGATCTCTTGTAACCTCTTAACTAATGGCAGATCACCGACAATAGATTTATAGTAAAGGTATATATACTGTAATATTAGACTTCCTAACTGATGGTAAATATTGAAAAATGGTAGATCTATGAACTAATCATATATCACTGATTGTATATATAAAGTAATGGTAGATCTACAGTAATGGTATATCATTGAACTATTGGTAGATCAGTAGTTGTAGATCTACAATAATGATAGATCATTGAACTAAGGGTATATCACCTATGTTAGATCAATAGTGATATTAGATCTATAGAAATGTTTGATCTCTGAACAAATGGTATTTCACCAAAGGTAGATCTATAAAAATGGTAGATCACTGACCTAACATTAGATCACTAATGGTAGATCTACACTAATAGTATATCTATGAACTAATGGTTGATCACCAATGGTATATCTATAGTAACCATATATCTCTGAGCTAATGGTAGATCACCAACAGTTGATCAACATTAGTAAATCCAGTCTTCTTAATTTTCTATTTTTTTTATAATTTCTTTTAGAATAAAAATGGTTTCAATGAATTAACTGATGGAATTCAAATCCCGGAGAAAGGTGATTAATCATATCTTGATTTATATAAAATTCTACATTCCTTTTCAATGTTCAATCAATGTGGATTTAATGATATTTGACATTAATATAAAATTAAAAATCATATCTAATCTTATAGGTACCTGATCTATCCTTCGAAATAAAAGAGATTGAGGGTTTTGGGGGAGTTTTTCCCATTGGATTCGTAGAGCCTCATTGCTGGTGTTAGTTTTAGATTTCAATTCATATAGTGTCTACTTTTAAACACACCTGATTTTTCATATAGCAAGCTAATGTAAAGCTATTTTCTTTAAGTTAGTATTTCCATCACTTATCTTTATGTATATAATGTGGGATGGGTTTATTATTGTTCATTCATTTGTTGATGGTTTAATCCAAGTTAATAAATATAAATTAATTTGTTTATATTAAATTTGAAGTTTTGGGGGACGTGAAAAATGATCTTACAGCTTTGTTGTTATCATTTTTATGTTGTGAATTGTAATGGATAAATTCCAGTTGAAAATTGTGTCTATTAAGGGTATTTTATTGTGTTATTTTGATATAATTTTTTGGAATATATGCTATATGGTTTTTTAAAGAACTTAAAATTTAATTGTATAATCACGTATAAATATTTGATGAATTAGATTCCAAGGGATATTATGTTAATTTTATTTCCCTTAAATAAATAAGTGAAATTAAATAAAATACCTTATGCCTAATCTGAAAAATAATTAAGCATATTGTGGGATGTGTTTTTTAAATAATATGTGTACTATGGGTTGGTTTTTCTAGTGCAATTCATGTGTACTAATTATGATGTGATGTCTGTGGAATGGGGTTGGGATGGTGGTTGTAGTGTCGTTGTGTAATGGTGCTACTAAAGTGGATGTTAGCCTGTTGGAATGTTGATGGTTAGGGACTTTGTATTCATGTCATGTCAAATTGACAATGTTTTTCAAGGCTATTTTTTGCATAGGGTATACCCTATGTTTTACCTCATAGATTGTACATGTTTTATATGGTGTATTTTAAAAAAGTCACTAAAATAGGGGTTCTCTAGAAAACAGTTTTAAAAATAATATGACTTTATTTAAAGAGTTTCATATTTGAAAAGCAACTAGATTTTTAAAAAAATGAGAAAAAGTGTTCATTTTAATTTAACTACATACCTCTCAATTTCATTTTTCTTAGGGATTCATTTAGTTTTTTATAGAATACTTTGATTAAAATTAATTGGAATCTCTATTACTACCAAATCATTTATATCAATTCCTAAAAAACCAAACAATGAGATAAAAATATTATTGCTAAGTTCTATTATTTATGAATGGAATAATATATTATAATTGAAATTGAAACCTCAATAAATTGGGTAAAAAATTATTCTTGTGTTTTTTAATTAGAAAAACACAATTCATACACTCAAAACCTCAAAAGTATTGTTTATAAATTAAGACCATACCAATCACATGAATTAATAAAAGCATTGAAATATGAAATAATTTAAGATACATGAAATGTTATGTTTTTTAACCCAAATTACTCTAAAATAATAGTTATTTTGGCATTGGGAATCCATTGACATCTGTGTAACTCCCTCACAACAAATGTCCACCATTTAGCCCTCCTTCGAGAAGAGGTGGAAGCTTGGGTTCCACTCCTTCTTCGTTGTAGCTCTCCCTATGAGGATAAGGATTTCCAAAACCTCTATATGGATTAATGCACTCCTTTGGGACACAAAAATAGCATAACCATGCCTTCTGGTATAATATGAAAAATAGAGTGACCAAGGTCCCACTTTATATGCAAAGTGGAAGGTGGTTTTGGGAACCAAGATTCTATAAAACAACTAGGATCATGGTTTTTGGCATCTAGAAAGTCTTATATCAATTCTTAAAAAACTAGAAACTTCTTCCCTGTCCATTTATTATATTTATAAAAATAAATTATTTATTTTCAAGACTATCGCTCTACATATTGATGGAATATAGAACATAAATTTTTAGATTTAGTAGAATCTTTTTCTTGGATAAATCAATTTGTTTGGTCTGCTTAATGGAAGAATTGGGCTTGGGTATCTTTAGAAGAGTCATATCCCACTTAATTTAATACCATCCCATAAAATTTAATCCCAATTATATTCACTAATTTGTTGAATTATCTATTTTATTCCATAATTTTTGTTATAATCATTGACAGTTTGGACCATTTTCTTCAACTTTATCGTGGGCCGTACAAATAACCTTCAGCTACAACGAAAAACCCCAAAAAAGTGAAATAAACCTTTTTTGAAAGTGATGAAAATTTTATTATTCAATTCAATATGATGTTAAATTTGTTATAATAATTTTAATTTACAATAAAAATTTATTTGAATACAATATTTTAAAGGTGAAATAAAATACTGAATCTTAGTTCGATAACCCCCCCCCCCCACTTAAACATTTTAACTCATATGAAGAGTCACATTATAAAAAATAATTCATGGAGATATTCCAAACATCATGAATATTTAACATTCAATGAAAATTTAAATCTTTATATAAATATCATCAAATAAAATATCACAGTAATGATTTGTTCTCAGTGATCATCGAAAAAGTCGTCTCACGAATTGTATGAGGATGAATTTCAAGGGGGCGAATGATAAAAATTTGATAAAATAGTTCAAAAGTCCAAAATTTCACTAACTCTCCATGTTTCTGTGTGACAAAAATTTCAGGCTATTCTTTTCGATTTATATCAAGTAAATTCTAGTTAATTTAAAACTTTTCTTCCTAAATGATTTTGCCCAATGAACCTTCCCTACATCCTCTGAAATCAAATTTCACGAAAAAATTCATTATGAATTAACTGAATTCAAACATTAATTTCCTAACAAGGATATCCCTATATATTTTTAAAGAAATCACTCCCCTCATTCGTAATTTTTATAGTTGTTTATTTTCATAAGTTTCACTTCAAACAAATATCACACTCATCTCACAACCCATGTTTTATATCCTCAAAAAACTAATTTTTAAAGTTAAAAAAGGTAAAATTTTATTGAAGAGTTGTTATTGACCTACCATAAAAATGAAATTATAGAGGTTATATTTATTGAGGGTGTATATTAGTGGATAATAGGTTCACACACATTGTTTAATCCGAGACAGTAGTGAAAAATATTGAATAATGAATGAATTTTTTAAAAAATTATTTTGGAAAGATGATAAATATTAATCAAACTTATGTTTACCCTCAATTAGGTATTATATATTATCACTTTATTTCTGGGTGTAAATATTTGTGTAGAAATTAAGTGACACAATTTTCCCATAAACTACTCGCATAATGGGTGACAATCTTCTCAATGGTTTGAAAATAATACTATCATTTATATCATCGACAAATGACCCATTTTCATGAAAATATATCACTGTAATGTTTAATTCATGATAATATACATATTGTTTTAGTGAATATTTTTAAATATTAAAAAACATGAAACAATGAACTGTATCCTCAATTTTCAATAATTTCTAGGATTAAGTGGTCATTAAAAATGATTATTTTGTCAAAAAACTAAGGGGAAAATGAGGGGGGGGGGGTAATAATACTATTCAACAAGTGAAAAATTGAAAAATAAAATGGATGATGAAAATTTATAAATAACCCAGGAATGTACCCACCCCCATACATATAGTATGCAATGTCCTCCTTATAATAAAACAGAATGTGGGATTGATGGATAAAACCAGTTGGGTTTCATTCATAGGTTGCTTCATGAACTCGGAGATCCTCCATCGGGGACTCTAGAATGGATTCATCAAAGTTCATTAGCCATTTTCCAATGATAGTGATGGATTGTTTTTTGTAATATTTTACTCTAAAAAATGGATAAACATTAGAAATAGTGTATGGGCCAAACCAATAGAAACAAAGATTACCTAGGTGCAACATCAGCCATGAATTGAAAAGAATCGCCTTTTACCCAATTTGGAATTGATGATGTAGGATGAGGCCGTTTTGGGAAGCCTTGGTTCACACTTTACATATCCATGATATATAATACGAATCGCTTCTCATTTTTTCATGCTCTAAAATGTATGAAAACTATTAAGAACATGTACCACAAAGATTATAATTGCATTTTTTAATGGGCATATAAGAATGGTTCTCTATCCCAACATGGATGTGGAACCCCCTTACAATATTATCAAATATGGTGAAATTACAATGAAATTTCTTAATTCATTATGGAGAGGCCATAATGAATCATCGATTCTAAGAATTCAGTATTATCTATTTGTTTTAACCACTTTTTCATGAATTTGTCTCACCATTCTATTTAAAACCCCACCTCAACTATTATTTTGTGGGTGATATAAATTTGACACTCTATGCCCAATCCCATACTGATTAGAAATTTATTGAACGATTAATTTATAAAAATTAGAACCCTAGTCACTGATGATGAACATAGGTAATCCATACCTATAAAAAATGGGTTCTAAAAAATTCCACAACTATCATGGAATAATTAGTCCTTATGGCTAGTTAATCTACCCATTTTAAAACTTAATCAAATTTTAGGAGAATGTAACTTTTTACCATGTAATTGGGAAATGTCCTCATAAATTTAATTCACCTTACATTGAAAATGACATGGAAGAAAAAAAATTATTTTGGCATTTCATTTCATTTAGAGACATTCCCCTTTCATTGAAATCAACAAAAATGTTTACAGAAATCATGGGATTCTTGAAATAATGTCAAACAAAAGATACCTGAATTGAGGACATTGTGATCAATCTATTAGGTTCAAAATTGGACCCCATAATCAAGAGTTTGGAAGCATCTGAGGATGGACTGAAATTCACTATTGGGAACACAATGCCTAATGTTTTGATTGCTACGTGTGAACCAATGGTGTGGGTCATTCCAAATTTAAAAATAGGACTAGTTTTGAGATGGTCAACTTGTTTTTTTTTAAATCAGTATGAATGAAATATTTTACCAAATAATCGGAAATTCTTCCATAACATAGAATAACATCTTTTACTCAGTACAATTGAACATCTGGAAAAATGTCATTTTCTAGATTACAATGGGATGAGTTAATGTCTGAGGATTAAAGGATCCTTATGATATGGTAAGAGACCACATTCTATGATCTTTTTTATCACTAATTTATATACTAAATTATAGAATAATGATAATCAATAAAATGAGAGGTGTCTTGGATCCCAATTTCATAATGAGATACCAGAAGGAAATATAGTTTGAGGAAAAAATTACTATGGACTCTAATAAGCTTAACTAGAATTTATCCAAAGAAAACAAAATGGAAAATGAAATATTTTTTATTTTTTATGTAGTTTTATTGATAAGGGTCTAGTGTGTATGAGTAATGTGTTATAACATTTATAAATCAGTCGAAACACTATGGTAATAATTCCCCAATAGTATATTTAATGGAATCACAAATTATCTCAAACGGTATATCCTACTACGGTGGTTTGATTAGTAGGGGTGATTTGAGACTCAATTTAAATTTGTTATAATCATCCTCACATTCATTATCAAAAACAAATTCCTAGTCTTTGGAGTGAATGGGATAGGTGTGGCGAAATATTTCTAATTTAATGAATGACAGTATGATAAAATCCAACATAAACTAAGAAATATTACACATCCCACACATTTTTTAGGAATAGGATGGTCGAAATGACATTGAATTTTTATTTTTCTACATGGATACAATCCCCAAAAATTACATGACCATGTAATATAACTTATCTCATGATAAAATGGAATTTTTCATAATTTAATAAAAGATTATTTTCAATAAAGCGATGTAGAGAAGAAGCAAGACTACTAAAACACTAATCAAAAGAAGAATCTTATATAGTGAAATAATCCATGAATAGAAATGGGAACTGGTCCTTCCTAGTGTGTTGGTTTTGGCGATGATAATCTATACAGACACACTAACTATTTTACTATTGGGTTGGAACCAATTCATTGTTTTCATTTTTTATTATTGTTAGTTCTGTTTTTCTTAGGAACAACTTTCACTGGACTGACCCGTAGATTTTAGAGTTGGGATATATGATTCTAGTAGCCAATAATTTTTTTACATCAATTATAACAAAATATAATAGGTTTGGGTTCTTTCAACATTGTGGCTTCCCCATTACTTTATCCTCGTCATTTAACAATATATGATTTGTGAAAATTGATGTTCTAATGCCAAGATTGTCAAAAAGTGTTATTCCAATGCTTTTCTATACTCACCCAAAAGTTCAAGGAATTTTAATTCATTCTCTAGAGGGTCTGAACTAGAAATGATGATAGGATTCATTATTCCATTCATGAGATAAGAATATTTCAAATTTTTTTGTCGTGATTTATGTTCCAATTAAAGGATATTTGGGATTGATGGTAGTGAATATAAAATTGATAGGACAATGTTCAAATATAACTCCTTTATGGTAACATCCTTAGATAAATATTGTGATTTTAAAAAAAATATTTGTTTCATTAATGTTTGTAGGATCCTCAGTGCTCAAGAAATCATATATTAACAAACATGTATGAAATTTTTATGGACTACTAAAAGATTCAATGAATGATTCACTACCTTCAATTTCTCTCAAGGAAGAAAACAATGAAATGGCGTTAATGAAAATAAAAGAGGCTTTTTAGGGTTTGGTATTACATCAAAAAAATTAACAGAATGTGAGGAATGTTCTTCCAAGGGGTGACATATGGAATCAAGGATGTAGAAGTTGAAAATTTTACCACCAAACTCCAAAGATAATTTACCATTATTGAAATTAGTTATGGTTTTGGTATTTTTCAATAAACTTTATCCCAATATAATTGGGGCATGTATATTCGTCCTATATTATTTTTTGGGAAGCGCCAAAAAATAAGTACAAACAATAAAAAATATCTCCCTCAGAATAACATCTTAAAAAAATCCATTAGGGTGTGCATTGATCTTTTTTCCCAGTTGAAAAAAATTCTAATGGTTTTCATTACCCCAACCTAAAATGACATAAAATATTTTGAGGAATTATATTTATAGATGATCCCAAATTAATAATAGCATCATAAATGAAATACTCCCCAATTGTCCCTAGAATCAAGAATGTTCTAGTATTATTGAATTTTGGGGGAAGTGATGGCTCAATCAATGATAAGAATTTATTCCCTAAGATCCCTTTCTCATTACCTAAAATTTTCCCTAAATGTTTACACATAACCTTTAAAAACATGGTGTATCATCAAATTTTCTTCATGACATCAGTCAATGGGACGCTCACCTGCACTTTTTTGAAACTTTCCACCAATTATTTATGAAGTTAAGTTAATTCTTGTTTCCTTGGATTGGTGTAAATTTGGGGAAATTAGAGTGTAATGTTTAGGCTTTGTGGTTCATCAATTGAAACTCTCTTTCCTTTAGTTTAGATTCTCTCAGGACAAGGTTTTACATAATTTCAACTATTCTCAGTGCTTGGGATCATAGTTTCTTTATGAAGGGATGAATCTAATTGATGGATCATTTGTATTTTATGTTTTGTTCCACTATTAAAGTTTATGAGACTAAAATTTCCCTTATCCATATAGTTTAATATTGGTTGAGAGGGTAGTTCAACTTACCCATTACTCTATATTCCCCCCAATGAGTTGGTGAGTTTTCCTAATTAGGTTTTCAGGACTTGTAGGGCTGCTTTGGTGGTTTTCTAGAATTAGAGATTATTTTCATTCATTTAATTCATGATTTTCTATAGTCTAGGATTAGGTTTTGTAGGGGGTGTTGGAAGGGCCATTTTGGTGGTTGCAGATTTTTGGATGGTGGTGGTGCATGACTATGGTACCCCATTTTATTCCATATTTGTTGAGGTTGGTTTGAATTTATCCCATTCCTAGAGGATTGGTTAGATTTCTATACTGGGTTAGATGGATATTATGGCTCTTTCATAATTGGTTTTTTAGAGGAGGAATCCTGTAAATATGTCCCACAACTCTCATAAGTTTCAAATAGTTAAGGGCATCGATCAAAATAATTGGAGTCAGCAGAAAAGACACCACAAAGCATGAGATAGAGTGGTATCTCCCTTAGAACGAGATATCTATTAGATAAAGGTACTTGACTCTTCAAAAACTGTGTCCACCTTCTTCTAAAACTCCAAAATCCTCTCCTCATGGGAACCTTTAATGGGTACACTAAACATTAGACTAAATTTTTTTATGTTCTATATTTTCAATTAGGGTTATTATAATGATTGGGTCATATCTACTTGCAAACACCTATATAAGCATCAGTAACATTTTTTATCAATATGAATTAAACCTTATTAAAAATATTTTTTAAAAATTTGATCACTTATTTGGTGGTGTGGACAACTTGAACATAACATTATAATTTATTCTCAAAATTCATATAGTGTTTCCCCTTTTGATTTCAATATTCAAAATAATTTTTTCATTATAGTTTCAGTTTGAGAGGTTGGGAATTATTTTTCAATGAAAAGGAATTTCATCTCCTCTCATCCTCTAATTTGTGGAAAATCATGGTATACCTAATAATTTATTGTTCCTTATAATTAGAAATGGAATTCTCTAATATTTACTTTTTATTTATCTAAATTTTCATGCATTAATTTTGAACTCATAGTTTGAAATTATTTTATGTGATTATGTGATTATTCTCCCATTATTCCATGGAATCATGGAAATATGTGAATTAAACATGATTTATGTTCAAAATTTTGTTCCTCGCCTTATGTTTGAATACATTGGGGATTAATATCTACATTAGGTGATGTTAATTTCTTTAGTGTTTGATTATTTTAATCCATATTACGAATGTTTATTTTAGTTGTTATTTTGTTTTTAGAAGAACAATATGTATCAGTAAGAGTTTCAATTCTTTTTGTATCCTCCTTAAAGGGGCCATTCAGTACTTCTTATTGTCAATGATGTAAGATTCTCTATGGTCCATGTTTGAAAGTAATTACTCCCTCTGATGAATATCACATAATTAAAATTCCAACAAATTTAATATTTGAGAAATAAACTAAAAAATTTAATGTAAGAAAATAATCACACAAATATTTACAAAATACTCAATGACTTTATAAAAATGGGAAAAAACAAAAACAACTCCCTAAAAATATAATGAATATTTGAATACGTCCTCATGATAGGTCAAATTAATTATGTTTTTAAAGGTGAGTTAAAATATTGGGACATAAGAATCATATTTTTTGGTTTAAATTAATCATAATTCTGATTACTTATTAAGATTTTATATAAATTCTTGAAGAACTAAAATGGGACATAAGAATCATATATATATGTCCATGTCATTAAGAATGGAATAATATATTCCAAATAATAATTAATTTTAAATAAATTTGATATGAAAATGATACGTCTATTTTACAAATAGAATAAAAAAAGTCACACACTCAAAACATCACATTGATCCGTTAGAAATTAAGAGCATACCAATCACAAGAATTAAGACAAGAATTCAAATGTGAAATAATGTAAGATAAAATGAAAGGAATATTTATAAATCCAACTTATCCAAAAACAATATATACTATAAGAAATGGACCTCCCATGACATGTGCACAAACTCCCTCGCAATGAATACTCATCGTTTAGCTCTCCATCGAGAGGAGGTTAAAGCTCGGGTGGATCTCATTCTTTATTTCAACACTCTCTATGAAGATAGGGAGTTATAAAACCTCAAAATGTATTATAGGACACTGTTGTGACTCCAATATATCATCACCTTGACTCCTAGTCTAACTTTCAAATTGGGTTCCCAATGTGAAAATTTATATGCAAAGTGGAAGGTGGTTTTAGGAACCTAGATTTCATAAAACCACTTGGCCCGTGGTTTTTGGAATTCAAAAATTCATATCATCATTTTAAAAAAAATAAAAAACATATTTTCATGCCCCTTGAATATATTCATTGAAAACATGGCATCATTTAGAGGAATTCCTTTCAAGATATTCATCAAATACATAACTTAACATTTTACATCAAGAAGACTATTTTTCATGGACACATTGGATCAATTCGGCTGCATAAAGGATTAATTATAGTTGGGTATATTCATAATATTTGTATCCCATATAATTTAGGATCATCATAAAAAATGTTCTCACAATTATAATATATAGATTTATTTCAGTATCCTTTTGTTTCTATAGGTGTGATTTGAATCATGCACAGTTGGGCACATTTTTCTTCAACTTCATACTGTTCCCTCCAAATAACCACCACCTATAATGAAAAAATAAAATAAATTAAAATATGTTATTTTAAAAGTGATAAAAATCATTGTATTGAATCAAAAATTAACTGTAATTTTTTATAATACGTAGATATTATAATACAAACTCAATTTAATACAGTGGTGTAAGGGTGAAATAAAACATTGAACCACGGTCTGATCATTGGGTTGCCTATTTTGATTATGCAATGAGTTTTGATAATATCCTAAGAACTAATGGAATTAAATTTATAAATATGAATTGAAAATTCATAATTTGTGAATGAAATCATAATGGGATGGGAAAACAAAAAATGGTTCATGATTTAATTTAATGGGTTTGTAAAGAAAAAATATGGAAAATGTATTAATGAGAATTAAACATAGAAATATGAATTATGTATTTTTTTTTTGTTCAATGTGGTGTTGTTCATTTTGTTTTGGTAGTAAAATTAGAGTGTCTTTTGAAATGGATTATTACTTAGTACTAACCCCTTGTAATGGGGCTTCAGTGATTTGAATCTCTATATATACATTGCATATTTTTTCTAATTTCTATATTTAACCATCCCACATTTAGGACAATGTGAAGACACATATATTATCACAACATTCTTGTTCTTAGAAAATAATTGTGATAGGATGGATGGATGAATGGATACGTTACATTACCCACATTGTTTTACAATCATTTTTATGTACATTCAAGAGTTATGATGGCCATAATTCAAAAGTGTCTTTATCAAGATGTGATGTAGTGATATGTGATCGCCTAGGAGTATTTAACCGGGTTGTCATGATATTTCAAATTTGGGGGATATGAATCATAGGTTGAGTTGACTAGGTTAATTTCCTTCATGTTTATGATACTATGATCCACTAGTTATGAGATGTATTGATATTTTATATTGAAGGGGTGGGAGTTCCAGGACATACATTATTGTGTTTTGAGAGAAAGAATCAATGGGAAATGTTTGTGGGTTATACTTTATCTACATGGTTAATATTATGTTATTATTCCTGGTTTCATTATTTAGTGATTGATTCATGATGAGTATGGGTTTGGTTAAAATTCTTGTATAAGTGGTATTTGGTTTTATTATTTTATTTCAGGTGAATTAGTGTTCTCTTTCACATATCCATGATAATCATTTTTTATAATGAGTATTCTCTTTTCTCACCCTATATATATAAACTAGTATTTGGGTTTTCTATATGACTATGGGGACCATGAGGGAATTTACTAGATTGAATTTTTGGATAGTTTTTGGGTCTCTACATAACATTACTTTTTGGTATTTACATTGGAGGCTTTATCAGTATCAATTTTTAGTACATGAATTATAGGATGGTTTTGGTTTCATTTATATATTACAAAAATTATATAATTTTGGATTATTCATCTTATATACCTATACTAATTTATTATAGTGGGTAATACCTCCCATTTCATTATATTTTCATCCCCTTAGTGAAAGCTACCAACCCAGTGCCCACTAAAGGAGGGAATCAGGATTCATTATCTCTCTCCCCTCATTATTGAATCTTTTGGGAGAGGGGTCATGATATAGTGGTATAACATTTTATTTTTTATATATATGATGGGGATTGTGGTTAGTAATAGTGATTATTTCATTGTTTGGTATGTAAACTATGCCAGTGGACCTTGGTGATTGACATATATTAATGGGAGACTAGCTAGGATACTTGATTTTTTTGCCCATTGTGATCAAGTCCATGGATTCTTAGCCTATCAAATGACCATGTGAGGTGGATATTCTTATTGGGTAGAGACCAAGAAGAGGTGTATTCCTCATAATGACTTTTTTCCATGTTTTAATTTGATAATTTATAGAATTTAGAAAATAAAATAATGACATAAAATTAATAAAAACCACTCTAAATAATATTTCAAACTAATGGGACTAGGAAGTATTTGTTTCCCTTTCATATATAGAAACTATTAATCATCTGTTTGTTGATCCTGAAGTAGAGGAATAGTAGGTAAACCCAGTTTATTGTCAGAGGGTCGATCCATTTGAGGATGATATTAGTGGAAGAGGGTGTTTCATTATTTTCAGAAAAATAGTTTAGGGAGGTACAAGGGTCGTTTTTTAGATGTAGTGATAGAGAGATATAAAGAGGATATAGATATAGATTTCAGTTTAATATAGGACCCAATAGAGTATTGGTTCACTTTTTTCTGTTAGATGTGATGAGACGTTGTTAGTAGTGTATGATGTAACATGGTGAGGTGAAGATGGAAAATATTTCATGGGTACACTTCTAGAAGAAGTTCTGGGAAGAGTTCCTTTCACCAACCATGATGGTTTTGGAGAGGTAGAAGCTACATTCCCTTTAGTAGAGGAGTATGTCGGAATGGCAGTTTGAATCAATTTCAAGGACCATATTTATTTTTTCCTACATCATTTCCCTGATGAGGAGTCTCATGCATGAAGTCGTGGAGGTTCAGAAGTAGGAATAAGTGATTGGGATGATTCACTCATGAGGAGTGTCACTGTGAGAAAGGAACCAATAGGATTCCACAAGGAGTAGAGTTGTTAGTTTTATGTCCCAGTGGCTAGGGCATTCAAGGTTTTGGCCATTATAGAGTCTACCTCAGAATCATTCCTTCTTTTAATCTATGGATAGTGGATTCCATTTAGTTTTTAAGGGAATTAACAAGTTTGTTTCATTTTTGGTATTTGTGTCCATCATTAGGATCATATCCCAATGGTTGCTCGAGCTTAGTTTGTTAGATTTTGATAGTTTCGTCATCATCATCATTCATAGCTACCATTAAGGTTGTTCCAATGGAATATGAAGACAAATTATTCTCTATCTTAATTGTATGGGGAAGGTATAGGGTAACCATTGAATTTTCTAGAAGATAAAGTACCTCGATAAAACTGGATTCATGGGTGAATCAGTCAGTATAGATGTAGATGATCTAGGTGTGGTCAATTTCATACAATAACAACAACATCACCCGAGGGTCAAGAGATCATTAGAGGTATCACCATTTTATCTTCTAGACTTTTCTATCCATCGTTTCATTCTGGATAATTGCACCAATTTTTTTTAAATCACTCTAGTTTATTCTTTGGGACAAGATATAGTGAGGCATGTTGTTCCCCATGTGTTGATTATGCCAATCAGAGGCCAGACCAACATGTTTGATGCATGCTGGTGAATTGAACTAATGATGGGGAATAATCGGTCATGTCTGAATATTTTAATACATTATATGGATACATACAATGTAATCCACCTCATTTACTAGTTTTATTATATTTTTGATGTCATTGAGTAATTAAGAAAGAGATTTATGTTATCAGATATGGATGTCCAGCGTGTTGTTTTCATTGGTGAGTAGATTTTTCTGGAGAGAATTGTGTGAGCCGAGCCTGTACTTTTTCATGGATATTGTTATTAGGAATAATTAGAAATATAGATATAGAAGGATCCAAAGTTTTTAAGGGCGTTACTGGATGCTTTATCTAATGAGTTTGTGGCACTACTCCCATGACCCGCTGTTCAGTTTGGGATATAATTTCAGCCTAGTGCATCTCTGATTTTGATGGCTCCATATCATATAAAACCATTGATTTTTGATAACTAGATATTGAGGTAGATTATCTAATGTAGAGAGGCTTCACCCAGCCTAGTTTTCACCATGGGGTTCTCTAGTGCTATTCTCTTAAATTGAACATGATAGTATGAGTATGTACATATAATACTAGAGGGTGAACAAGGTCGTGATCAATAATAGTTATCCTCTTTTTGGGATCAATGATATCATAGATTAGTTGAGAGGAGAAATTTGGTTTTCCATGATAGATCTGTGGCCTAGATATAACATATTGATGGTGAAGGAGGGAGATCTTGTGAATAATGCCTTCATATACAGTTATAAGAACTTCAATTTATAATTTCTATCGTTCAGTGTTTCGAATGCACTGCCCATGGTTATGGGGCTTATAAACCCTAGGTTCTTTGAATACCTAAAATGGTTCTTCATTATATGCATTCACGATATTTTGATATACTCGATGTTATAGGATGTGTATACTAATTATCTCATATATATCTTAATGTTTCTATAATTCCACCTACTCTGTGGAAAGTAATATGTGTTTTTGTTTAGGATATGAGAGTTACATTTCCTCGATCATATGGTGTCTTAGTAGGGTGTGGTGGAAGAACATTTGATCACTATGGAATGATTTTCTTGGGAGGCACCCAATAAAGTGAAATAGATTCATTGTTTCCTTGGTCTAATAGGATATTATCAGAGTTTCATGCCTTATTTCTCATGGATTACAACCCCATTGAAAACTTTGACTAGGAATATCTATAATTGTATCTGGATTGGTAGGTGTTGGGTAGAATTAAAATATCTAAAGGAAAAGTTTTTCAGTGCACTACTTCTTTAGCTAGTGAAGGAGAGTTTTTTTTCTAGATTTTCTATGATGTGTCTTATTTGGGCTTGTGATGCATCATGAGGTAGTATAATAGAGTTATCTATTGTTGGAATAGGTTTTTATTCTTTATTGACCATAACTATTCCACCCGTGATCTAGAGCTAGTAGTAGTAGTGTTTTTTCTTAAGTTATGTCGACATTACTTCATTTAGAAGTGATTTTTGGTCTTTAAGAGTCACAAGAGCATGATGTATGACTTTTCTCCACATGATCTGAATCTGCGATAATGGAGGTGGATGGATTTTTTAGGTATATGATTTTGGTACCTCCGTTAACATATGAATGGGGAATTTCATGGGTGAAACATTGACAATAAAGACATATAAGAATGTTTTTCAGGGGTTTTTGGATTCTTGGTGAGAGATGGTGTATTTGACATACATATACACAGACGTGAGGGTGGTATATGGAGTGGTTTTATTTTTTTAAATGATGGTGAAATATTTTATTATGTGGAAGGTATGGGATTATTAATGGGTGAATCCATTATAGCGGTAATTTCTGATGGATTTGGTCGTCGTGATGCTCTAAAGGGATGATCAGATGATGGTAAGAACCAAATGATGTTTTATGTAAAGACCTGTAAATTTCCATGACTTTTTTTTAATTTCATTGGGATTTTACGAGTTTGTGGTTTTTTACGGCACCTGATTCCAAGGCCCGGTGTGCCTGGAATCATTTTCCGAAGTTTAGCTTGGGTACGTTCAGTGAACGAATGAGCGGGTTTTTCTATCTTTTGAACAGGTGCTCGGAATCGAAATATGAGGGCATCGATGAAACCGCCATGGCGGTGTTTGCTTAAGAGTACCTTTTCCGAATATGCGTTTTCTCGGGAGGAGTTGTTAAAAATGAAGGATTAAATGTGAAGGAAATAAAATTTGTGGAACAAATTTTACTTCTAACCTAAGTGGTTTTATCTTAAGTATGGGAGTTGGAGTGGGACCCACTAGATCCTAACTCCTCTTGTTAGGATATTTGTGAGGTGGGGCCCACATGATCCCCACACCTTCAAATTCCTTTAACTCCTCTAACCCCTCTTAATGTTGTAACTCTCCCCTCTCTACTCTTTAATCATGCCAACAAACTTAATCAGTTAAGTGAGCTATGTGTTAGAATTTTAAAATTGAAATTCTTGGCATGTTATAATAAAATAAGTGTAAGTCTTATTTTATTTTGGATTTTATGATTGTTGTGTGGAGACATTGGGGAGAGAGATCTTTTCTTTGGAATAACATCATCTTCCTCATTGATGAACGCCAAGAACACTAGTGCCAACCTCGGCTTCTTTCTTCTTGATGTTGACGAAGTGATGCCGTCTTTTCGCAGCAACATCAACAAAATAATGAAAGCATCTCCATCCTCCGTCAAGCGATCAACCTTCTTGAATTGATGTAGGGGTGTTTTTATGAATGAGCAACGTTTTTTTCCCTTCCATGTTATTGGTTATCTCTAAACCTTTTTCTATCAAACTAATGTGGAAGGAACCAGACCAAACAAACACAGTCTTATTCCTCCCCCGTTCTTGTTGTGTGGTGTTCTCCAACCGTTCTTGAGCAGTGAATCAAAGAAAGTTTTTGGAGCCGATCAGAGGCCCGAAAACAATGTAAAATGGCCTTTGAACATCAGGACGACCTAGGAACGGGAGTTTTGTAACAAACGGTTCATCGGAACAATGGACGGACGGCTCGGGAGGTGTGCTGATCAGAGGTGTCGTTTCTGGAAAATTCCAAAATACACGGCATGTCCTTCCAAAGCACACGCCGTGTAGTACAAGAATTCAGTGATAGTAGTAATGGACATTAGAATATGTGACACACGGCGTCTGACACTGGTCACACGACGTATACTTTCCACATAGTTTGACAGAGGAGACTTCGAAGACATGGCGTGTACTCAAGGGAAATACACGGACACAGACAAAAATACATGGCCATGAGGCACGACGTGTATAATCTTCATTAAAAGGCAGAAGCACCTTCACGTGGCTCGGCATGTAATCCGGGAGATACACGTACTCGGGCAGAACCACACGGCCACGAGGCACGGCGTGTCCTACCACCACCATGGCAGAAGCGGCTTTGCGAGGCTCGGTGTGTAATCTTGGTGACACAGGGACACGAGAAGAAACATACGGCCAAGAGGCACGGTTTTTATTTCAGAAATACATGGGCACGGGGTGGAGTACATGGGCATGTACTCCACCACACGGCCAGACATGGCCAGTGCACATGGAACTGACCCTAGAGGTTTGGACACGGCATGAAACCATATTATATTCCGTGTATTTACTTATTTACATGACTATCCATATGACATATGTCGTATCACACGGGCAGTACCCGGTGTCTGAAGACATGACGTGTATCTTTTACCTACACGTTGTATTCTTATGGAAAATGGGTTGGTCGTCTTGTTCTCTGTGACTTGAGCACGTTTCATTTTGGTTTTTCCCCTATGACTTAGGCACGTTTTGTTTGGTTTTTCCCCTATGACGTGGGACGAAACAATGAGATACATCAATTCTGGTATTCATGACAGTTGATGTAGCGATCTTTCACTCAGAGAGCGGACCCTCCCGGAATCGAGCGTGCTATGAGCAGGAATCCTAGAGCTGGTTGTGACTATGACGACGATGACGACTATACTTGGATCCTCTATGCGTTAGGCAGTGATGACGACTGTACTTGGATCCTACGTGGGTTCGGAAATGATGGTTACAATAATTGGATCCTATGTGGGTTCTGCAATGACGACTTCTATATTTGGATCCTACATGGGTTTGGCGGAGGAGATGATTCAGTGGTTACATCTAATCAACTCCACCTCTATTCGGAAGTAGTATACCTATGTGAGTTGAGTCTTTCCGTTCAATCATTATCATCGATGTGATTGTCATGCTTTCCTGTGTGGATTGGGATGTGTTTTCCTATGTAGATTGGGTTATGCTTTACTGTGTGGAATGGGTTATACTTGGGATCGTGTGTTGGATCCGAGCTGGAATTGTTGACTTAGGTATATGTATGGGCATATACCTAATTATAGTTGGTCGATTCTTTGTGTTTGTATCCTTACTTTGTGGAATATCCTTTGGGGATTCTGGGAGACCTTTGGGGTTCTCGAGGTCCTTACTGAGTATCATATACTCACCCTGGAATGGGATGTGCCTGCACTACGTTGTGTTGGTTGCAGATGACAGACAACGCTGATCGTGGTTAAGGCTTGTGAAGAGGGATGGTACCCGAAGGTGGACTATCAGGCGGGACGTACACGGAGTGGACAGCCGGCCCCGAGGTGCTGAGGAGACCATATGTACCCACCCTTCAGGTGGGATAGCCGGAGGACGACACGGTGGTTGCTGATTTACATTATTGCTGTTGTTTTCTCCTTTTCAGTTGTACTGTACTTTTAGTTGTGTTTGTATTCTGGCCCATTTACTTTTCATCATTACTTTTTTTACACATTTTACTTAGTGTTTACTTCAAATTACATACTCTATTTTGTTGTTTAATTGTATAAATGAAATTCCTTCCCTTTTATTCAGGATTTATGCCTTTGGTGCTTGTCTCCAGCCCCTCGCCTATAGAAGGTGGCCTTGGGGTAGTCATGGTATGGTCCCTGAGGACTGGTCGTGATAAATTGGTATCAGAGGAGTCAGTTCTACCGCATAACTCATGACTCTGATAATTACTTATGTGTGAAGAAATAGTGTTTAGAATATTGAGTGTGGTTATCAGTCCAGGGATTCCACTGTTGGTGCGACGGCCGAGGTATCCATACACCAGGACCTTGACATCCGATTTCTGACTCAATGCACAAAAACATTGATTGCATGTGTGTTTCAATGTTTTCTTTGTGATTACTTTGTGTCAAATCACCAGGTATACATTATTAAATGTGGTGCAACTGTTTATTTTCAGGATGGCCCCACGATGGCAGCCAGCTAGGGTTCTGAGTTTTGTGTGAGACAGAATCCCATCGAGTGACGAGGCCTTGGTATAGGGCCCGATTACAGCAGAGGCACCGGCGGTACCTCTCCTTGTCGAGCCACCGATGCCACCAGCCCCAGCAGCTGAGAGTGCACGTCGCCTGAGTGCACTGCATGAGTTTTAGCGTCAGAGACCACCCAGGTTCCACGGGGAGACAGACCCTCAGGTAGATGAGGATTGGATGGAGGCTATCATTCGAGTCTTCATATTGGTAGGGACACTAGTAGACCTCATGGTGATCCATGCGGAGAGTCTCCTACATGCGACAGTAGGTAAATGGTGGAGCCCAATGCTCCAAGTGCACGATGAGGCATCCCTCTTTGGGTTGGACTTCGAGATCCTTTTTCGCTCAGAGTTCATTCCAGCCACCCTCTGTGCAGTGTGCATCCAAGAGTTACTAGAGCTGCGGTAGGGCAGCATGTCAGTAGCCTAGTACTCAGAGGGATTTACTGATCTCTCACGCTACTCCACAGACATGGTACGAGACCCATTCTTCTGGGCTCGGACCTTTAAGCAGGGACCGAGGCATGAGATCAGGGCTTCAATGATCTTCCTCAACATTCTGATGCATGTAGGAGTACTGGAGTGAGCCCGTCTTATGGAGAACTTTCTTTCTGAGCCTTCGCAATCAGCGAGGCCTACTGTAGGGTGACACAAAGCGGAGTATTCTAAAGCTGGCAGTAGACACACGTCGCAGAGGTCCATGCGGACAAGGCCATCAGGTGGACGACTTCAGGACAGTGGTTCAAAGGTGCGGGGAATATGCAGTAGAGCCTGTCATACGAGAGGCAGACAGTGTTATGCATGCTGTGGACAGGGCCACATGGCTCGGGATTATCTGACCCTCCATGTAGAGGAGCAGCAGATGGTTATGGGACCAACCATGCGGAGGCAGAGGTTCAACCATGGCGGTCCGCAGGGGGCTACCGGACAGAGGCAGGCTCATCTTCAGGTAGTGGAGGCCTACGACCATGGCACACCTATGATGATTTGAGGTACTATCTGTGTCTACTCCACCCTTGCGTATGTTCTTACAGACACATGAGTGAGTCATTATTTCATATTTTCTTCCCCTTGTTTGAAGCTCAGAGATTCCCATGGAGTCGTTGGCTCAATCCTTGCGACTAGAGACTCCTATGGGAGCAGACTCGACGATTACACACTAGTACCAGCAGTGTGAGCTTACTCTAGGAGGAGAGATCTTCGGCTGGGATCTTCTTGTAGCGACGTCGAGGCCTTATGATGTAATCTTGGGCATTTATTGGTTATCTACGGTCCATGCTTAGATCGACTGTATTAGGTGCAAGGTGTGGTGTGTTCGCACTGATTGGAGAAGTTTCACCTTCACCAGTGAGAAGAGAGCCTTTGAAGCGCAGGATGGACTCGCGCAGAGGAGAGGACAGCCGATCACCCATCAGTTGTCTAGTCTCATCCTAGTAGAAGATGATGTGCGGAGTCTTAGTTTTCTTGTAGTGGTGGATCAGTATGCGTACATTTTTCCTGAAGACGTTTCAGGACTACCTCCTCACATAGAGGTAGACTTCTCTATTGACATGTACCTCATGACAACCCCAATATCTACTACAGCATATCGGATGGCTCCTGCTGAGCTTCAAGAGCTATGGGTACATCTGGAGGACTTGCAGGGCAAGGGATTCATCCGACCCAGTGTTTCACCCTGGGCTTCCCCGATCTTGTTTTCCAAGAAGGCGGACGGGAGCTTGCGACTGTGTGTCAACTACCATAGCCCGAATCAAATGACAATGAAGAACATGTATCCACTTCCGAGGATTGACGACCTCTTTGATCAACTCAAGGGAGCAAGATGGTTCTGGAAGATAGACCTCAGGTCAGGCTATCATCAGCTCAAAGTTCATGATGAGGATGTACTGAATACAGCCTTCAGGTATTGGTATGACCATTATGAGTTCTTGGTTATGCCTTTCGGCATAACCAATGCTCCAGCAGTGTTCATGAGTCTCATGAACAGGATCTTCTAGCCTTAAATCGATCGATTTGTTGTAGTCTTTATCGACGACATATTGATTTACTCGACTACTGAGGAGGAGCATGCCTACCACTTGCGGGTTGTACTGGATACACTCTGAGAGAACCTGATTTATGGTAAGCTCTTGAAGTGTCAGTTCTGGATTCGAGAGGTACACTTCTTGGGGCACGTCATCTCTGAGCTGGGAGTTGCGGTGGATCCTGCGATGATCGAGGCAGTGCTAGCTTGGGAGCCACCTAGGAGCATGACGGAGGTTCAGAGTTTCCTAGGTCTAGCTTGGTACTATCGGAGATTTGTTCCACACTTCTCCAGAGTTTTAGCACCACTCTCAGCTTTGAAGAAGAAGGGTAAACCCTTCGTGTGGTAGGAAAGATGTCAGTAGAGCTTCCAGGAGTTGATACAGAGATTGGCCAGTGTACCCATCATGAGGCTACTGGAGGAGGTCGTAGGGTAAGTAGATTTCTGCGATGCATCAGGGACAGGACTCAGGTGTGTCCTGATGTAGGAGTGGGCAGTGATCGCATATGTATCATGACAGTTGAGGCAGCATGAGTAGAACTAAGCTACCCATGACCTAGAGTTTGTAGTATTTGTCTTTTCCTTGAAGATGTGGTGGCACTATCTAATGGGTGAGAGCTTTACGGTCTATTCCGACCACCTGAGTCTCAGGTACATCTTCTCATGGAAGGACCTGAACCTAAGACAGTAGTGATGGCTCGAGTTCCTCCAGGAATATGACTTTGAGTTAGTCTATACATTTGGAAAGGAGAACGTAGTAGCTGATTCTCTCAGCAGGAGGATAGGCATTCATCTACTTGGAGAGGAGACAGAGCAGTTTTCTACTTTGAAGATATCCTACGTGGATAGAGAAGGGGCAGCATTTCTACAGTCGCTCACAGTCACTCCTCCACTACTTCAGCAGGTCAGAGAGGCACAGCATGTGGATATTTACTATGAGACGCTATGTTCACAGATATCCTCAAGATATGAACCTGATGGATTCTCTGTAGGAGGAGAGCACATCATCCTTTTCAGAGGACTTACCATGGTACCAGTTGTATTACAGGAGGAGGTGCTGAGAGAGTTTCACACTTCCCCTCTAGTTGTACATCCTGGAGTAGCGAAGATGTACCACGACCTCAGCCGACAACACTAGTGGACGGGTATGAAGAAGGTTGTGGCAGAGTTCGCTTCATGATTCCTCACCTGCCAGCAGGTGAAGGCAGAGCACCAGGTACCAACAGGTTTGGTACAGCCCCTAGAGGTCCCGGAGTGGAAGTGGGATAAGATATCTATTGATTTCGTGATGGGACATCCGTGTACTTCTATAGGACATGAATCCATCTGGGTGATCGTAGACCGACTCACCAAGTCAGCCCACTTCTTACCCATCATAGAGTAGGGATAAATGGAGAGCTTGGGACTCCTCTACATTCAGAAGATCGTACGGCTTCATGGTGTGCCATCGACAATCATCTCCGATCGAGATTCATGCTTTACTTCCCGGCTTCGGAAGGGGTTGCAGGAGGCATTTGGGACACATCTATGCCTGAGCACCACCTTCCACCAAAATAAGGATGGTCAAATGGAGAGGACCATTTAGACTCTTGAGGACATGCTCCGTGCATGTTACCTTGACTTTCATCATAGCTGAGAGGATCACCAACCCATGGTAATGTCTGCGTACAACAAAAGCTACCACTCCACCATTGGGATGGCACCATACGAGGCATTATACGACCGACCTTGCAGATCACCTATGTGCTAGACATACCCTATGGAGTCAGCACTTGTAGGTCCAGAGATGGTCCAAGCCACGATAAAGAAGGTACAGATCATCCTGGAGAGGATGAGGACTACTCAGAGCTGACATAATTCCTATGTTGATAGGAGGTAGAGAACACTAGAGTTTGAGGATGGAGACCACATTTTCTTACGGGTCTCACCTCGGCGTGGATTAGAAAGATTTGGCTGGGGTGGCAAGTTATCTTCGCGCTTCATCGGACCATTCCCAGTTCTCAGCAGGATAGGCGAGGTGGCTTATCGCCTGGCTCTTCCACCTCAGTTGCACCGGGTGCATGACGTCCTCCATGTATCTCAACTGAGGAGATACATGCACGACCTGATGCATATAATTGATCACGGAGAGCTATATATCGAAGACAGGGCAACTTTTGCGGAGGTCCCAGTGGAGAACAAGGATCGACTAGATCGGGTCTTACATGGACGTTCGATTCCTCTAGTGCGCATCAGGTGGCTGCACGGGAACCTCCAAGAGAGCACATGAGAGTGGGAGGCTCAGAAGCGTGCTTAGTACCCTCATTTGTTTCCCTAGTTTTATGATGTATATTTATAGGGACATAAATCCCTGAGGTGGGAGTAATGTAAGGACACGTAAATTTCAAGTAAATTTTTTTTAATTTCTTTGGGATTTTACAAGTATGCAGTTTCTAACGGCACCAGATTTCAAGGCCCGGTGTGCCCAGAATAATTTTCCAAAGTTTACCTCAGGTACGTTCAGTGAACGAACGAGTGGATTTTTCTATCATTTCAACCGGTGCTCGGAATCAAAATATGAGGGCACTGATGAAACCGTAGGGGTGGTATTTGCTTAAGAGGACCTATTCTGAATGTGCATTTTCTCGGGAGGAGTTGTTAAAAATTTAATATTAATTGCGAAGTAAATAAAATTTGTGGAAAAAATTTTACTTCTAACCTAAGTGGTTTTATCTTATGTATGGGAGTTGGGGTGGGACCCACTAGATCCTAACTCTTCTTGTTAGGATATTTGTGAGGTGGGGCCCACATGAGCCCCACCCCTTCAAATTACTTTAACTCCTTTAACCCATATTAATGTTGTAACTCTCCCCTCTCTCCTGTTTAATCATGCCAACACACTTAATCAATTAAGTGAGTTATGTGTTTGAATTTTAAAATTGAAATTCTTTGAATGTTATAATAAAATAAGAGTATGCCTTATTTTAGTTGGTGTTTTGAGGATTGTTGTGTGGAGACATTGGGGGAGAGAGCTCTTTTCTCTAGAAGAACATCATCTTCTTCATTGAAGAACGCCAGGAATGCTGGTTCCAACCTTGGATTCATTCTTATAGAATTTGTCAAAGTGACACTGTCTTTCCGTGGCAACATCAATAGAACAAAGAAAGCATCTCCATCCTTCGTCAAGAGATCAACCTTCTTGAATTGAAGTAGGAGTGTGTTTATGAATGAGCAACATTGTTTTCCCTTCCTTGTAATCGGTTCTCTCTAAACCTTTTTCTATCAAACTAATGTGGAAGGAACCAGACAAAAATAACACGGTCTGATTCCTCCGCTGTTCCTATTTTATGGTGTTCTCCAACTGTTCTTCAGCGGTGAATCAAGGAAAGTTTTTAGTGCCGATCGGAGTCCTAAAAACATCGTAAATGGCATCGAAACATCAAGACGACCTAGGAACGGGAGTTTTGTATAAAATGGATAATCGGAACAAAGGACAGATTCCTCAGGAGGCGTTCTATCCAGAGGTGTCATTTCTGGAAAATATCAGAATACACGGTGTGTGCTTCCAAAGCACAGGTCGTGTAGTACAAGGGTTCAGCGGAAAAAGTAACGGACATCAGTAGAAGTGACACATGGTGTGCCACACTGGTCCCACGGCGTGTACTATCCACATAGTTTGACAGAGGAGACTTCGAAGACATGGTGTGAATTCAAGGGAAATACACAAACATGGATAGAAATACACTACAACGAGGAACGGCGTGTATTATCTTTATTGAAAGGTAGAAGTAGCTTCGCGAGGCTCGACGTGTAATCTGGGAGATACACAAACACGGGCTGAACCACACGGCCATGAGGCACGGCGTGTACTACCACCACCATGGCAGAAACGGCTTCTCGAGGCTCGGCGTGTAATCTAGGTTATACACAGACATGGTCAGAACCATACGCCAAAGAGGCATGGTGTGTATTCCAGAAATACACAGGCACGAGGTGGAGTACACGGCCATGTACTCCACCACACGGCCAGACATGCCCAGCACACATGGAGCCAAACCTAGAGGTTTGGACATGGCGTGTAACCATAGTACATGCCGTGTATTTACTTATTTACACGACCAGCCCTGTGACACGGGCCGTATCACACGTGCAATACCCAGTGTCTGAAGACACGGTGTGTATCTTTTACCTACACGCCGTGTAAGTTTGGAAAATGGCTTCTCCGTCTTGTTCATCGTGACTTGGGCACGTTTTTTTTGGTTTTTCCCATATGATGTGGGACGAAACTATGGGATACATCAACTCTGGTCTTCATGATAGTTGATGTACCTATCTTTGACTCGAGGAGTGGACCCTCCTGGAATCGAGTGTGCTGTGTGCGGGAACTCTAGAGCTGGCTGCGACTGCGACGACGATGATGACTGTACTTGGATCCTCCGTGGGTTCGGCAGCGATGAAGACTGTGCTTGGATCCTATCTGGGTTCGGCAGTGAGGACGACTATACTTGGATCCTTCGTGGGTTCGGCAGTGATGACGACTATACTTGGATCCTGCGTGAGTTTGGTAGCGATGGTTACTGTACATGGATCCTATGTGGGTTCGGCAGTGATGACTTCTATATTTGAATCCTACATGGGCTCAACGGAGGAGATGATTCAGTGGTTACTTCTAATCAACTCCACCTCTCTTTGTAAGTTGTATACCAGTGTGAGCTGAGTATGGACTTTTAATCATTATCATCAATGTGATTTTCATGCTTTCCTGTGTGGATTGGGTTGTGTTTTCTTGTGTGGATTGGGTTGTTCTTTCTTGTGTGGATTGGGTTGTGTTTTCCTATGTGGATTGGGTTTTTCTTTCTTATGTGGACTGGGTTGTACTTGGGCTCGTGTGTTGGAGCCGAGATGGAATTGATGACTTAGGTATATGTATGGGCATATACCTAAGTATAGTTGGTTGATACTTCATGTTTGTATCCTTCCTTTATAGAATATCCTTTGTGGATTCTGGGAGACCATTGGGGGTCTCAGGGTCCCTAATGAGTATCGTATACTTACCCCTTCACAGACTATGATTTCACTACATTGTGTTGGTTGTATACGATGGACAACGCTGATCGTGGTTGAGGCTTGCGGAGTGGGACGGTACCCGGAGGTGGACTATCATGCGGGACGTACACGGAGAGGACGACCGGACACAAGGAGCTGAGGAGACCATCTGTACACACCCTTCAGGTGGGATAGTCGGAGGAAGACATGGTGGTTGCTGATTTACTTTACTGCTATTGTTTTTCCCTTTTCAGTTGTACTGTACTGTCAGTTGGGTTTGTATTCTAGCCCATTTACTTTTCAGCACTACTTTTGTACCCAGTTTACTAAGTGTTTACATCATCATGCATACTCTGTAGTGTTTTTTACTTGTATAAAGGCAATTCCATCCCTTTTATTCGGGATTTATGACTTTGCTGCTATTCGCCAACCCCTGGCCTATGGAAGGTGGGCTTGGGGTAGTCATGGCACGGGCCTTGGGGACGGGTCGTGACATTTTATGGGAATTTATTTAGGTCGGTAGTGAAGCATGAGGGATTCCATTAGGAGTTTAACTTATCCCCTTTTGTGCTACATTTATAATAATAAAATATGTACTATGGCATGATAACATGGTTTTGGTGGCCTGGGATGAAATAGGAAGTGTCAGAGTTTGTGGCTAAGAGTATGGTTTTCCAATAGGGAACAGATTAGCATCGTGTTCTGGGAGTTTTTATTTCCCTTAGGTTTTACAAAGTGGAAATGGGAGGAAATATCCATGGAATTATTCATAGTATAACCTTGATCTTTGGGATGTTGTGATTTTATCTTACAAATTTTGGATCCTTTAACTAAACTAGATCACTTATTAGTGATCAATGAATCGGGTACAGTGGATGTTTAGTGAAATATGCACAAGGATATTGTGGTGTGTTTGTATAGTGTTATGAGGTATATTTTATCATATCAGGACTCATGTTCAACATCATGAGTCTAAATTTTATTATAGAATTAATTTTGAACTCATTTGTGCCTTAGAACTGATTTCCACCCTCAAAAAGACAGGAAGACAAAGTGGACTATCGAGACATGGGAGGAATGTTGTGAGCATGAGTCTTTGAATGCAATGGATCGTGGCTATGAAACCTACCCTTGGTTGAGCTTTCATATAATAAATATTGTCACTCATCCATTATAATTACCCAATTTGAGTATTTTATTAGTGGCCATACCATTTTTCATTGTGATAGACAGATATTAGGGAGTCAGTTTTCTTGGTCACGGTGGGGTGTGGATCACAATGGAGAAGGATTAGTTGTCTTGAGAGAGGGGGAAAGTAGCATATATAACACCTCAAACCCATAATCCTATAACTGATTCAAAATTTTATTAAAATGGAAAATATATAATCTTCCAATCCCATGGGACTGAAAATTTTATTAGTTTTGAAAATCAAGATTGCATCCATAATACCCATATTACATTGGGAAAGGAAATAAAGAATAAAAAACAAAAGCTCAGCATCCATCAAACTCATTCAAATAATTCCTATTCATAACCCGAGTAAACGAAACATAATAAGGGTGATCTCAAATTATTAATAAGGGTAACTACAATTAAAGTAGTAATGAACCAATGAGAACAAATCTATATGGAAATGTTAACAACTGAAAACACATGTCATTCAAATAACTAGATAAGTCATAATTAATATGTCATGGTAAATAAATGAAAAAAATTTCATTTAATAAATAATATGATAATGAAACGTATCCATAATTTCAAAGCAATAATATCATGGTTTGTAATAATAATAACTCAATTATAAATAGAGAAAATGCTTAATTATTGGATGCCATCTTTCCAAATACATGCAGAATTTATGCAAAGATCGGTCACAATAGGGTTTATCATATTGGGTAGAAACCCATGTGATTTGACTAACCTATTTGTCTCATGGTACTATAAATTAATCATGGGGATTACTTTAAATAGTTCCCAACCCATAACATTCTAGTACAAAGCAGTCTTCAAATATCGAATAATCGATTGAAAAAATATATTTTAAATAAAAGTGTTCTATACCACTTTGAAACATTTTAATACCATAAAAATGATATTTTTGATATGATGTATTAGATGGTATTATAAATACACAACACGAGATAAATTAGTGGTGAATAAGGATTATATCTCACAGAAGTAAAAGTGAGATGATAAAATCCTTACCTCACATGTCTTTTTAGTTTCTTGTGATTTGACCTGTTGTATAATGGTTTAAAACACATAATTAAAATATATCAGAACATTATTAATATTAAGATGAAATATATTATCTTATTATATTATTTTATCACCTATTTTTTATAATATTTCGTTATTACCCTTGTTTTTTGTTTTAGTTGCTTTATTTTTCTATTTATGTCATATCATAAATGTCTCATTTTTTTGGAATAGGATATATATCCTAAATATTAATAATGATATTACTATTATAAATAATATATTTATTCATTAAATAAAATTTTATATCCATTCTTTATAGTTGGATATGGAAAATGAATTGCATTGTGTCGTTATTATAGAAGGTCTTATGTATGCACAAGCGACGGTATCATTACTTACGATGAGAAATTATAATGAAGGTTATGATATATTAAAATTTAAAAGTTCAAAATCTGGTCATAAGTATAATATATATCCATTATTTATATAATTATACCCATCCAAGTAAAGTGGTTGTGAAAAACATATTACAACATGGTGTGGAGGTGGTAAGCTGTATGGATGCACGCCTGATGATTTTTCATTTCACAGTATGGATAAAACATAGAATATGGTTTTCAGATAAACATCTTTACATTAAAGAAAATATATTGTGCTTTATTTATTACTTTACAATAGAAACAACACATGAATAAGAATTAGAAGAATAGATGAACATGAAGGAGTTAGTAAAAACTATTACAACTTCTTCGGTGGAATTCCTTTAGATCTCTTCCTATGGGGTCTATGGTAGGCCTTGTGGGAGAAAAAAACTCCAGAACATGTATAAGGATGTTGTGAATAGAAATGGATAGGGTTTTTTTGGGCTATAATCCTCAATTTGGTGTGATCAAGTGATGGAAGAGGTTCCCATTTATAATTGAGGTGAGGCGCACATTTGAAAATCCACAAAATATTAAAATATAATAGGGTTCTTTTAAATCCAATAACATACAAATGGATTATAAAGGAATATTGGAAAACATTATAAACCATATATTATCCCTTTTCAAATTATTTAATTTTTTTGAATTTTAAAAAATTTAATAATATATTAATTCAATAAAGTCCCTTTATTTTAAAATTTGGTTGTATCCACTAAATTTGAATATAAATACATCAAGATAAAGTCAGATTTAGAATATAATGCTTTCAAAAATATCTAATATATATTATTAATATATAAAATTAATTATACATGTTTACTAATCCCATATATATCAAAGATAATACTTTAAAAATCAATTATTTAATTTTTTTTGTCAATTAAATAAAAAATGTTTTAGTGTTAAAGAAGATTTTATGTAAATTATATAATTTTTTAAAATTAAAATTAGGTTTCTATAGTAAAAATAATTTCATTGGTATAAAATAGATATTTTTTCATTTATATCTTGACATTTTCACTATGTGAAAAGAAAAAAGTAACCAAATACGAAGTGAGTGACATTTGTAACTATATTTTATTTAAATAATATAGAGGTTATTTTCTGGTAAGAGTGTCCATTAAACAACTCCAATAAGATATTAATATTATGATGGTATAATAATTTTCATACAATAAAATTTGGATAATTTTATGTCATATTGTTTCCCCTATCATTTGAATCCAACCTTTGTTAAATACATTTGACTCTTACCTTGACAAAATTTGTTTTTATTCTTTAAGGGTTAATAAGTTACTATAAATTTAAAAAAGAATACTTAATGGATCATTAATTAAATATTTAACTTTATAATAATAATTTATCATAATTTTATTATTTTAGGAATTCTATATCATTTGTTAAATCATTAATTATTTTGAAATATCATTAATTTCAATATTGACTCTATTTATTACTTGGATTTTTTAATATTTCATAACATCAAGATAAATTTGAAAAAATACTTATAAAATATCAATAACATCTCAAATGAATATAAAAATTTCGTGGATGAAATTAACCATCTAAAATTATATTTATTTTATTATTTTTAATACCATTTATTTGATATTTATTTTAATTAAACAATTACTACATCATCATTTTGCAAGCCTTTAATATAATTATTTCTTATCTAAAAATTATATATAAATTATCATGATAAATATTATGTTTTTATGTTTAAAAATAGTATTTATAGTTTAACATATCCCATATATAAACCCGTAATAAAAATATTTCACTTGTTAAAAACAAATGTCTGACTAAATTAACATTTTTTTAATATAATAATATAAATCTCATACTCTAATCCAAGATCCTTTAAAAGGATATAATTTTATCCCAAGTTTAATTCTAGTCTATAAAAACTCACCCAATTAATTTAGTTCAATTTTTGATGTAATTTTATAGTCATTATAATATTGTTTTTGCCCATAATTATCTAATTTACCCTTAACCGTGACAATTAAAATATTACAAATTTATTATCCATATGCCCAAAAATAAAATATACCTTTATAAATAATTTGGACCAATGGATTTCAAATATTAAATCCATAGTTAAAAATTCAAGGCATATATATTTTATTAATTAATTTTAAATTAATATCGTTGATGGAAGGAGAATATTGGTTTTTAAAGTAAAAACATACAAAATATTGTAATGTTTTAATGATATTATTCAATGTAAAATTGATTCCAAATACCTAAATTGTATTAAATGATATAAAAATAATTTTATAATACTCTAAAACAAATTAAATATATAATTTTACATTTTATGTCATTTAGAAAGAAAAAAATTAAACTAATATGAAATATTTTATCATTATTCATAATAATTGGAAACATATTAGAAAAATTCAAAAAATTGAACTGAGCATACATTTTATATTACACATTAAAGTAGGATGTTTATTTTTTCAAAAATAATATATATGTTTCAAAATTAGATTTTAAATAGGTTCTCCATTAAAGGGTGGTAAAACTATTTTTATAAAAATATGTGTTTTTATGTGTAATATAGGGTTTGTTCTTATCTTATGACTATCAAATATATTTGATGAATGTAAAAATATTTAGTCAAATATATATAATATATATTACATTAATAAAATTTAATAATATTATTTAATTTAATTTATGAATTAAAAACTCCATTGCAAAGCATAAATATAGTTCTTTTTAAAAACATTTCATATATATTCATATGGTTCATATATTCATTTCTAATTAATATGTAACAATTTATTAAACCATATATTTTTTTATGTTAGTTAATATTATTCATAACCATCTGCTTAATGTCTAGTTTATATCTAATTATATTAATTAATAATACATTTTTGTTCAGTATCACTCTTTCTTGTATTTAATGAAAGACAACTAATTGTTTTTATAAAGTAAGATTATCATCGTGATCAATATAAATAAAGCTAGAAAAAATAATAAAGTTATTCAAAAATGTTAATATTGTAAAGTCTTGGGGTGTAACATTATCCCAACCATAATTAATTGTGTGATTGTAATTAAAACTTTATTTCTATATTCTAGGGTTTGATATTTAAATATAATTTTATTCTGAAAAAATCACATCATAAATAGGGCTATAAAAACATATTATCAATTAGATAGAAAAATAAATGTGAAGGTCACCACAGAACGAGTCTTTTAAATATGAGAACAATAATGAAAACATGGATAATAAAGATAAATCTAACCATCATGTTCTGATAGAGAGTGATATAGAACATGTTCATTAGAAACTTGTTGACAACAAAACCATAAACCATATGTGTGAATAAATGTCATTGAAACCATCAAAATTGATGATAATAGAGAAAAAATTTGTTTCAAGACCCTTTTGTGATATTTGATAAATTCTTACACACTCTATGGATAATAGTAAATATAAATATTTGATATGTTTCTATAAACACTATATTATCCTTGTTTCTTTAATTATTTAAACATATTTTATTAGTATATGATTCATCACATGGTGATGTAAAATAATAGTCTCTTAAAACTCATCTAATGTTCAATTAAAACATTTTTATAAATGGTAAAATTTATGACTTTTCCAAGTATTATGATCCAAATCCTTAGAATCTGTTCCAAGGAAGTTAGTAGTATCAAGTTACATTATCGATATCAATAATATCATTATCCAAATCATTTTCTCATAATTATAAATATATCAAGGATTATCTTTCCCCCAACCATGTGTTTTCTAAAAAGTTCAACTAACTATTAAATCATGTTTCTTGATTATTGGAACAAATAAATTCATCCATTTAAATCCTTGAGGAAAATTTACTACAAGACAATCATTATACATTCCATAATACTTATAACACAGATATAATTAATAGCTTACTCTTACAAAATTATTCAAGGATACAATTACAGGATAAAATTAATCATTCCATTTTGGCTATGTCAATAGGATATACACTACCATGATCCTTTATATTATTTGATGGTATATTATATTGATTATCAGGGAACTTGATTGCATATTCCCAAATATCCTTATTGTTGTAACACTTAATAGCAGCCATTTTATTATTTCCTTTTCATTCTTTATCACAGTGACCCTTATATCTGTAGTTATAAAAAAACTCATATTGAAATCAATAATTTACCGTGGTTATAACATGTTATAAATTCATTATTTTCATCCTTAACTTTATCTATATTTTTCCTAATTTTCCCCTTGTTCTTAAGTTTCCTTCAGAATCCATAATACATAGATAATTATTTCTCTATCTTGTTAGCTCAAGATACTACATCTTTATACAATGACAATTTTTGGGAGACTATTTCCCTTTGAAATTTTTCTAGGAGACTATAAAAAATGATCATTATTACTCTTTGGATTATTTGGATTAGTGGGGTTCTCATTCTGTCTACTAGTCACTATTTCTAAATGTATACATATAATAAATTAGATATTATCATGTAGAATACCAAAATTAGTCAAATACATAATATAAATTGAACATTTTCTACATAACTAATCTTATAATAATAGACAAGCTTTCATTATGATGTTCATATATACATATTCTCAATGCAAATCATAGGGTTATGTTCCCTAATCTATGTTTTCTAAATCTAGTTTGCAAGGTAATAGCTAAATATTATCTTATACCAAAAATAATTCCCTAACCCTAAAAGCCAAGAGCTGGTGCATTATTTTATTAAATTTTTATAGATATAATCATCAAATCCTATGGGACTGAACAGTTAAGTAGTTTTGGAAAACAAGATTACATACATGATACCCATATTACATTGGGAAACAGAATAATGCGTACAAAATAAAATCTCAGCATCCTTGAAACTCATTAAACTGATTCTTCTTCACACCCTAAGGAAAAGATACATAATAAGGGTGATCTAAAATTCAAATTAATGGTATGTATAGTGGAATAAGTATTGAATCAATAAGAACACATCTATATGGAAGTGTTAATAAATGAAAACACATACCATTAAGATAACTAGATAAGGAATAATAAATATGGAATGGTAAATAACTAAAACACATTCCATTTAATAAGTAAGATAATAATGAAATGTATCCATATATAATTTCAAAGAAATAATCGCATGGATAATTATAATAACTGAATTCTCGATAGAGTAAATACTTATTTATTGGACGACATGTTTCATATGTTCATTATACCTTTACCATCATAAATTCACAAAACGGTTTAGCATATTAGGTAGAGAACCAAAAAAAATCCAATATATTTGTCTTTTGAGACTAATGATGAATCAAGGGACATAAATTAAATGGTCTCCAACCCATATCATACCAGTCCAAAGCATTCTACATATATCAAAAACTCAATTAAAAAATTGTTTAATTAAAATTGTCCCATAAACATTTTAACATTTTAATAGCATGAATAAAATGATATTTATGATATTATATATAAAATGGTAGTATAAATACCCTACACACAATAAATAAGTGGTGAATAAGGCTTACATCTCATATAACTTAATGTCATATGAGAAAATACTTACCTCACACTTCCTTATTAGTTGTATGTGATTCAACCTTCTGAAAAATGTCTTAAAACATGTTATTAAATTGTATCATGACTATATACATGGTTATGGTATCATATATTATCCTTTAATATTATATTAATTTATCATCATTTCTTGATAATATTTTCTTTTTACCTTTTTTTGGGTGTAAACTACATCATTTTTCTATGCATTTTTTATCATAAAAGGCATGTTTATTTTGAATAGTATATATATAACCTATCCAAAATAATATTAATGTTATAAATATTATATTTAATAATTAAATAATTTTTTCAATGTATTCTTGAATTTTGGATACAGAAAAGAAATCACATTGTGTCGTAGAGATAGTGGGTCGTACGTATGCTTGAGTGATAATATCATTCCCATAATTTGTAAAATTATAGAAAATTTTATGATATATTAATTTTTAATTGAAACATATCGTGTCATAATTATAATATATATCCATTATTCCCATTATTATACCAATTCTAGTAATGTGGTGATGAAAAATAGATTAGACCACGGTGTGGAGACGGTAAGTCGTATGTACACCCACGTGGTGATTTTACTTTTCATAATATGGAAAAGAACATTGAATATGTTGTTTCAAACCCATAATAACACATAATATATATATATTTTACTAGACTTATTACTTTTTCATGGAAACAACACATTAAGAATAAGTATAAGAAGAAATGAACTTGAATGAGCTAGTAAAAACTGTTACCTCTTCTATAGTGGACTTCCTTTATATATCATTTTAAGGGAATAATGGTAGGTATTTATGGAGAAAAAAGACCTCTAGAACGTGGATAATTATTTTGGGAATATTAATTGGAAGGGTTTAGTCAATATAGAAGGCATAATGTGTTGTGTGGATGTGAGGCAGGAGGATCCCTTTTATAATTGAGGTGAGGGGCACTTTCGGAAATCCTCAAAATATTAAAATATAATATGGATATTCTTGATCCAAAGACATCAAAATGATCTACAGATGAATATTGGAAGTACTTTTTGGCCATATATTTTCCTTTTTAAAATTATTTATTATTTTAATGATTTTTAAATGGTTAAATAATATATTAATTTAATAAAGTACCATTATTGTCAAATTTGGTATTATTCATTTAATTTTTCTATAAATACATAAGTATATAGTGATATTTATAATATAATTCTTTAAAACATGTCTAATATATCATATTTATCAATAAATTTAATTATAAACCTTAACACATTCAAAATATATCATAATTAATACTTATAAAATCATTTATTAAATTTTTCTACTAATTAAATAAATACTATTTTTGTATTGAGTATGATTGTGAGGTTATTATTTGATTTATAAAATTTAAAAATCATTTTATATAATTAAAATGTTTCTTTAATGTCAACATATATACTTATGTTCATTCATATCTTAATTTTTCCCTTTATGGAGACATAAAGTTTATTAAATATAAACAAAGTTACATTTTGTAACTATTATTTATTTAAATAATATATCAGTTGTTTTTATTGAAAATTATCTATTAAACAACTATAATTAGATATTAAGGTGATAAGATTATAGTCATCTTCATCCAATAAATTTTATACCGGTTTATAACAAGTAATTACTCTTATCTTTTGGATTTAAACATTATGTAATCCATTTAACTCTTACCATAACCACATGTGTTTTTATTCCTTAAGAGTTAATATAGTTACACTAAAATGATAAACTAACCAATAATTGACCATTTATATATTATTTAAACATATAAAAATCATTTGAAAAAAATATATATATTTTGGAGTTTTATATCATTCAGGGAAATATTATTTATTTTAATATATCAATATGTCAAATTTGACACTATATATAACATGATTTTTTAAAAATATTATCACTACAAGATAAATTCGAACAAATAAATATAAAAAAACACTAACAATTTAAATAATTTTGAAAATGTCTTGTAGTACAATAATCATCTAAAATTGAATTTATTTTAGTATTTTTAAAATCATTTATTTGGTATTTTCTTTAATTGAACAACTACTAGATCATCATTATGCAAGAATTTAATTAAATTATTTCTTTATAAAAATTAAAAATAATCATTCATGATAAGTATAAACATTTTTTATTTATAAATACTATTTCTATTTGAACATATCCCCTATATAACCTTGTATTTAAAGAAAATTACTAGTTAAAAACATGGGTGTAACAAAATAGACATTTCATTGAATATAATATTATAAATGTCATAAACTAATCAATGTGGATTATAAAGGATGTAATTTCTTCCAAATGATACTTTTGAACTAAAAAATCATACAATTAATTTATTATATGTGTCAAGGAAATTTAATAGTCTTTATAATATTATTTTGACCCATAATAACATAATTTACCCTTAACTATGCTAATTACAGTCTCAAAAAATTTATTATTCATATTCCCAAAAATAAAAAGTAAATATTTAAATAATTTGGACCCACTAATTCGAAATTTGGAATCTATTTTCCAAAATTCATAACACAGATTTTGAAGTAACTAATTTAAAATTAATCTCATTGAAGGAACGAGAAAAGAGATTTTTAATATGAAAATGATCCAAAATATTGTATTGTCTTTATGTTCATAGTCCATGTGAAATTAATTCCAATGACCTAAATTATATTAATGTGTATGAAATTAATATAATTACACTTTAAAATAATTTAAAAATGTAATTTAACACTATAAATTATTTAGATGAAAATTAGTTTCCAAATAAAGCGCAATATTTTATCACTATTCATTAAAACGTGGAAATTATCAAAAAAATATTAGAAATCCAAACAAAGTAAATTTATATATTAAACTTTAATAAGAAATTTACTTTGAAAATATATTATAAAAAATTTAAAAAATTTATTTAAAATTGGTTCTCTATTAAAAGACGGTAAAACTAATTTTATATAAATATCAGTATTTATGTCTAATAATGGGTTTGTACTCATCTTATGACTATCAAATATATTAGATTGATGTCAAAATATTTGATTTAATATATGTAATATATATTACAATAATTAAATTAAAAAAATATTAATTAATATTTTAATAAATAAAAAATTATATGGAATCATAAAAATAATTCTTCATAAAAATGTTTTCAATATATTCAGCCAGTTCATTTATTATTTTTGAATTAATTTATAACCAATGAATTTAGTAAAATATTTTCATATATAAATTAATAATACTTATAAAGGTTAACTTAACATCTAGCTTATATCTTATTATATTAAATAGTAATATCTTAATATCATATTGTTGTTCGGTAAAACATGTCCTACTATGTAACGCAAGACAACTCATTGAGGTTTTTACCGTAATCTTTTCTAGGTGTTGTGTATAACAAAATCTAAAAATTAAATTAAATTTATTAAAAATTTGAAATATTTTAAATTCATGGGGTGTTACATGATTGGACCCATAAAAGTCTTATGTTGATCGTAGGAGGAGACCCATACAGTTTGAGGTTAGAGACTATATGTTTTAAATGGTTTCCTAGTGAAATAGTCTGAGGAGTTTAGGTAAAGGGAGTAATCTCTCAGCCTAGTTTTTTGAAATATTTTTGGTGTTGTGGAACTTTGATGAGGTGTCTTATTGATATTTAGGTATTTCATGAATAGATGGAATCCAAAATATCTTTCATGTCTCTCAACTCTATCGGTGTAATAACAAATCACTCATTTCATCTACTAGGGAGAGTTGGATGTTGAGGATAACAAGACATTCATGGAGAAGATAGTAATGATCCAAGATCATCAAGAGAATTATTTTTGAGGATGAATAATTCCTTTGGTTTATGTGTTTTAGAGGTATGGAGTCCTAAAGGAGAGTACATAAGATCAAGAGGTATTGATGTGGGACTGATACACTGGATTTATTTTAATCATTTTTTTGCATTTTATATCATTTTTTAGATTTGATATAATTTTTTGAACTTTTGGTTTTATATGTTATATTCTTCCGATATTATGATATGAATTGAGATTAAGGATTTAATGCATACAAAATTGAAAAAAAACCTAATAACTAATCAATATTATTTATACTATGACACAATTTAGACCATGGAGTAACTCAATGCAACCCAAAGAGGATTTTGTCATGATATGGGAGATAGAAATTATTGAATTGTGTAATTGGGGATCTTCTATTTGAAATGGTTGTGAAATTAGTTCTCTGTAAAAGTGGAGTATTTTGGACGGAGTGTTTTTTGTTAATAGTGTTTCATGTGTGACAGTATCTTTGAGATGTATATTGAGGTATTGTTGTTCAGACCAATTTCCCACTTTCCATATTGTTTTTTAGATTCATTAGAGCTATAATTGTTTTAGGGGTATCTGATGTTTCAGAATATACCTTTTGACTTATTAAATTGTGGGAAATATAATGGTTGATGTTCCCAAGGAAAGTCCAAACGTGTTTTGTGGAGTAAGAGGTGAGTTTTTAGGGTTTTTTTAAAGAAAAAATGGTTCCTCTAGAGGATGAAGGTAGATCTATAGTGAATTAGTTTGTTAAATTACAACGTTAAATCTACAATGCATTCTGGTGGTTGATCTCAATGGTAGATCTATGATAATGTTAGATCTTTAAACTAATAGTATATCAAAAATAGGGGATATACCATAAGAGTATATATTCAAAAAAATATCCCTAAACTAATGGTAGATCAAAAAGGTTTAATCTATAGCGATAGTAGATCTATAATAATGGTAGATCTCTTATCTAATGGTGGATCACAAATTATGGATCTATAGTAATTGTTGTTATTTAGTAATGAAATGTCTATAAACTAATAATATATCAAAAATGGTATATCTATATTAATGGTTCATATATTGTAATGATATATTAATGAAGTAGTGGTAGATCACTAATGGTCAATATTTAGTAATGGAATATCTATAATAATGGTATATATATGAACTAACGGTAGCCCACCATTGGTATAGCAGTAGTTATAGTAGACCTACAGAAATCGTATATCTCTAAACAAATGTTAGATAACCAATTGTCGATCAATATTAATAGTATATCTACTAAAATATTATATTTATAAACTAACATTGGATCACTAATGTTAGATCTACAGTAATGGTAGGTAAATATATTAATGAAAGATCGCCAATGGTAGATCAACAGTAATTCTATATTGCTAAAATGAAAGTAGAACATAAGTGTTATGTCTATATTAAAGGATGATCTCTAAACTAATAGTAAATCACCAATGGTGGATCGATTGAAATTGTATTTCTATAGTAAGTCCAATTTTCCATGATTTTATAGTTTTTCCCTTCTGATGTCCATTAAAATAAAAATTATCTTAATTTTTTAATTAATCAATGTTAATGGTATTTTAATGGTGATTAATCATATTTTAAATATATTAAATGTCCATAAACATTTTAAATGTCTAAATTATTTTAATTTAATGATATTTCACTATAATGGACAATTTATAACCATATATAATCCTACTACCTCCAAGTTAAATTTTTCAAAAGATAATAGATGGGGTTTTTGAGTGGTTTTTTCCCTTAGATTCATGGAGCCCTGTTTCTAGTTTTTCTTTGGGTTCTCTTTATAGGTAGTTTTATCATGTATGTGCACCTTGTTTTTAGTGTAGAAAGATTGTGTAAAGATTCATCCTTCCATGTCTGATTTCCTTCATTTCTATTTATCTATATCATATATGATGTGTTTATTATTATTCATCAACGTGTTGATTGTGAAATTCATCTTATGAGTTATAAATTAATTGGTTAAATTAAACTTAATGGGGTCCGGGAATTTGAAGCATTCTCTTAATGGAATTGCTGTTATTATTTTTATGTTTTGAATTTTTTTGGCTAAATTTCCTATGAAAATCATGACTCATGGGGGTATTTTCTTCAGTTTATTTGATTTGATTTTTATAATTCAGGTCCTTTGGTTTTTAAAAAAATTTAAAACATAATTGTATAGTCATTTATATCTAGTTAGTGAATTAGGTTCCCTATGATCTTATGGTTTTGTAATAACACTCTAAAATAAACAAGTAGAATTGAATGAAATCCTCAGTACCTGATCTAGATAATTCTACATTTTTTTAAATAATTTTTTAATTGTAGATTGGTTGTTTTTATGCTATGCATGGTTAGTGTTATGATTTTATGTGTCAGTAGCGAGGCTATGATAGTAATTTTGGTGTAGTTGCATAGCTAGGTTGTGAAGGTGCATGTCAGCCTATTCGTATGTGGATGTTTTCTTGTATGTTATTGTGATGAGTTTAGTTATGTTAGTTTCCCTTGAATTAAGAAAATTAGAAGCGTTATAATGAAATAAAATGGGCTTGTTTGGGGAATGAATTGAAAATGATATGGAAACACTAATCATGGTTTTTATTTTAATGAAATGGGTTAGTAATAGAAAATATATAAAATGGAATAATGGGAATTAATTACTGAAATATGAATTTTGGATTGTGCTTTGATTGTGTGGTGTTAATTATTTAGTTTTGGAAATATAATTGGAGGATATTATGATATGGATTATTCCTTAGTAAATAACCCTTAGGATGGTGCTTGTGTGTTGTGACTCTATATATATATATATATATATATTTTGATTTATATATCCACCCCACCCACATCGATCAATAGTTGTCGAAAAAAATATAGTCACATGGGCCTATTTATTGCAACATCCCTATGGGGTAATGGTTGGATGGCCACCTGCTCCTCCCTACTCCCACTTCCAAGCCTTGAAAAGGAAGTACATGGGTTTTGCTGGGAAGAAGTCAAATGTGACGATGTCGATATGTGATGTTATGAGATGTGATGGACATGTGTATTCATGGGTGATTTTGTGAGATGGATTATGGTGGGAGTTGTTCATAGTTTGATGACAGAATAATATTGATGTCCTTTATTTTTATGATACCCTACTACCATGGTTATGTGACATTCTATTATTTTATATGAAATTGGTTGGGACTAGGACATTCCCCATTAGGGTTTGAGAGTGAAAAATTAGTCAGAAGGATGTATGGGGTACCTATTATAATTGTGATTCATATTATGTTATTACACATGGGTGTGTTTTTTGGAATGTTAATTATATAGATGATGGGTGTGATTATTATAAACAAATAGTTGTTATTTGGTTTTGTTATTTTCTTGTGGGTGTATAAGTATACTCATTTAAAACGTAGGTAATAGACTTTGACTTTATTATTTAGTATACTTGTATTCTCACCCAATATACATTAACTGGTATTCAAGATTCTATGAGTACTATGTGGACCATGATTTATATTACAAGGTCGGATCATTAGATAATTTATTTTTAGTTTCTTTATTATTACTTTTTAGTATTTACTTTGGAGACTCTCAATATTATATTTTCTATAGTGGTGTTGTGGGATGGTTTTTTTATATTATACCATTGATTTTATTATGGATGATTAATCTTATATCCAGATCCAACATTATTCTATAGGGTAATGCCTCCCATTTCTTGATATTTTTATACCATTGGTGTTAGTCTCTAACTCAGGGCCTAGAAGAGGTGAGATGTGGGGGTCATTATCTCTCTCTAAAAAGTGGTTTATCTTTGGAGGGAGGGGATTATAACATAACAAATTTTTGAAAAGAATAACATTTTTATTGTTTAAAAAAGGATGGTCCTTTCCACTGTAGAAAAATTATTTATGAATATTCATTTCTCAGTTTTATTGTTTTCCAATGAAATTTCAATTCATAATTTTAATGAATATTCATTAAAAAAATAAAGGATAATGTGTCAAAAATTAGATATATTTCATTCAACTTTGGAATATCTTTATCATCCATATATCATTTCATATAATTCATGTTATTTCTTCTAAATATTGAAATAATTGAAATTATATTGAAATAAATTTTTTCTTTGTCCACAATTTATCAAATTCTAATTGTTTTTATATGGATTATATGTTTATTTTTTAACCATAATAGAAATTTCATAGAAAATAATTTTTATAATTTAACATCCATTTTCCATTAAAACTATAAAATGTCAATCTCATTTGGATTTATATATAATTTATTACCCATAAAATTATTTTATAATTTTGTTTCTTTTTTAAGAATGAACATTCGATATCAGATGATCTAATTTTTTATCTCTCTTTAATTGATATCATTAAAAACTATTAAGTCACCCTTCTACTTATGAAAGTGTTTCAAATAAATTTTCTTATTCATTAATTTTTATTACTATTCACTGGGTTTACAATAAAATGACACATTAAAAATTATTTTTCAAGATTTTATATAACAAATATTTGTATAAATATTCATCAATGCAATTTTAATCATGGTTTAATTACTCTTTTCTAACTTCATTGATCTTTTTTATGTGACACACATATGAATCAATATATTATGATGCACATGGTTTTACATTAATTATAAATCCCTTTAATTCATTAGTTAATATTTTATAACATATAATATAACATTTATGGGAATATGGAGTAAACATAATCAACAATGAGACTCTATCCATGATGTTATGTTGTCTTGGAAATTAACCTTGATTATGAGGCCAGTTTTTCTATTGTTCATGAATTTTTATGATTCTTAGATCCTATGAAACCTACATATTAATTTAAAAAATATTATTCTATGATTTATGGAATATGATCTGTGTTTTCTTCGAAATTATTTCTTTATGATATGTTCTTAATCCTTAATTATGTTCTCATACCCACATGTTTATGTTGTGATCACTTAAGATCACCAACTATTATCACATATCCATACTCTTACTGAACATTTGAAGTTAACCAATTTATATTTTATATTCCCAATGTTATGAAAGAGATTATTAAATTTTGTTCTCATTTTTGTTTAATATTTTTGTATTAAATTTCGAATACATAATTTAAATTAACAAATCCTTGATTTAGAAGAATAAATCCCACATAATGAAGCTGGTATGGATTAATTCTCATTTATTGATTATTTTAAATTCCATAAAACATTAAACTAATATGGTATTTGGTATATTATAAGTTCAATAATTTTTATTGATATTATAATTATAGTTAGTTATGTCTGTTTCCAATTATTTGGTAACAAAGTAGTTTTAAAAGATAATGTTTTTAGCACTAGATCTTTGTGTGTGGCCGTAGGGTTCCTCTATTAGTTCCAAAACATAGTTTATATAACATTAGATGTTAGGTTAACATAAGATGAAAATTATTTAATAGTTTTCCATAAAATCATGGTTTAACATGTTTAAGTGTGATCAAATGAGTAAAGGAATTTATAAATATTTTTTGTACAAATAAAATTCGATTTAGTGGTTTCAATGGAATTTTAGAGATTTTTATTTGGTTTTCAATGAAAAATATGTGTATAGATTACCCATTTTGTTGATATATGAGTTTATTTTGAGGTAATTATTGTTTGTTGTGATAATTTTTCACTAATTGTTTGGAATATAATTTTAGTTGTGTCGACAACCTTGTGTGATGAAAACTATTTTGTTTATAAGTATATTTAGGGTATTTTTTGAAAATATAAATATAATTTTGACAATATGATTTATTAAGGTATATATTGGTTAACATGAGATTATATTTTTTGTAGATTATATAGAAAATTTATTTCCCATAGTACGGGTTACTTGAATCTTACTTTTAAAATATAGTAAGAATGATCTTATTAAATTTTGGATTAATTATTATATAGAATTAACACTTGGATAAATTAGTGGAAACCCTTAGGATAAATCAAAAAAAAAGAAATAAATCCTAAAATTTCTATAATGTAATGATTATTTGTTATTATATTAATGAAATACCTTTATAGATACTATAAGTGGATGCAGTCTCTAGATATGATGCATCTAAGAGTATTAACATTAATTATAGTTTGTTGGATACTAACATGATATTCACTTGGAGTAAAACCAGAGGGATTAACATCACAAAAAATTTGACACTGTTGAGGGACATGATTTTTATATTTCTAATTATTTTTACAACCCTATATTTTTTTTATACATATATATATCATGTATAATGACTATTTAACGAATTAATTCATCTAATTTCATCAATGAGATAAATTAAAATTGCGAGGACACAATTTATTTAACTGGTTTTGAATATAAAACCATAATATTTTAGGATGTTCCTTCCATTAAATAAATAATGTATTGAATTTATTTTTTCATATATAATACAATACTAAAATTAACTATTCAATATCTTACAATTCAAGATAATGATTTATTCATTATTAGAAAAATTGTAAATATAATAATTTATATTATATGAAGTGTAAATACCAAAAGTAAATAAAAATACATATAAAATGATTTCATTTGGTTACTAACATTTTATTATTGTTATTATTGTTGTTATTATTATTATAAATAAAATATTCAAGTGTTCTAATACCACTAAATTTATGAAATTTAAGGGTTTTAATTTAAATAAAAAAATTCAATGGGATGTCATTAAAATAATTTGTTTATAAAAATAATATTTTTTAAGAATTTTATTTTTCGTAATATGATATTTTCATATATAAAAATAATAATTTAAAAAAAATTATGAACAATTATAATTTAATATTTCAACAAAAAAATTAAAACATGAAAAAAATTAATTAATAATTGATATAAAATGTGATAAAAACACGTATATTTTAAAAATTAATTTTTATTCAAGAAAAATGATTTCCATTATATTATATTTTTTAATTTAAAATTTATATTCCTAAATTTTATAATATAAATATTATATTAATGAATTTATTTAAAATTTACATTCTTAAATTATCATTTTTCAATTTAGTTAATGGTGTTTTATATAATTTGATATTAATGAATTGATTCATATTTTATCACATCATCAAGATATAAGAATTAATTAAAAGATTATTAAAGTATTTTTCAAAACAAAAAATATATTTAAGGACAAAAATATTAAATTTTTAAAGAGTATGTTTAATTTAGAAAATAATTTTCAATGTTATGAATCTTAAGATCTATTTGACCGTAATAGAAATATATTTTTGATTCAGTAAAATTAAATAAATAATTCATGGATTTCATTCATATTTTGATTGGTTTGGAAAACGATAATTTTTATTTTTTAATTCATAAACCAATTAATTTCATTAGATTCCATATTTTGTTGTATTATTAATCCAAAATGAAAAAATAATAAATATTTTAATGGAGTAATAACTATATCATGATGTATTAATATCACTTTTCATTTCCATTAAACAAATAACTTCACATTCACTTTTCAATGTCAAGTATCTACCCTTTTCAAAACTCCATTGTCTCTTGGAACATGCATGTAAAGTCTTGAGTGACACAACCCAAATCCCATAGGGTTTAGAGGAGTAAATCATCAATGGAGATGTAAACTTGATTATCTTTTATTTTTTTCCCTCTCATATTCTCTCTTCTCTACAAGTTAATATCCATTATTACTCCTTTATAAAATATTATTTTTGTATATATAATTTTTTTTTAAAATATATATACATATGTATATATATTAATCTATTTATAGTATCTACACTCTCACCCTCCCTTTTGATAGGCCCTGATAAATTATTTCTTTCAATAACCTATTATGATGTTGTCAATGATATTATTATCACCTCTAATTCTAGTGGTTATCATACTCTAGGAAATAAATATGAATTTTTATTTACAAAAATTTTCTATAAATTTTAACAAGTTTATAGATTGAAAATTATTTACATCAATAAATCATAACAAAATGTACTAATTTTAAAAATAGAACATGTCTTCAAGAAATTATATCTTTGAATGAAGTAGTAATAAATTAATTCAAATGATAAAAAATGAGAAAAATTAAAATAAGGAATATAATTAACTTCTATAATCATGCATTAGTAAATACTATTTTAATATATAAATGGTACAAATGTGAGGAAATAAAACTAGTCAAAATGTAAGGGTTATTTTTCTCAATTTTCTTTTTCTTATGTCATATTTAAAATTATGTATATATAAATAATTAAAATAATGTAATTAATATACATCAACTTATTTTATTATTAATTAAATTTTTTGAAATTGATTTATATTTACATTTAATTATCTCTTTCAATGTTGTTTTGATTCATTAACAACTCATAAGGGGATTCATTAGCCAATTTCATTTCATTGTGTATCATAATTAATTCATTTGTTATAATATTATAATATTACATAAATTATTAAAATTTATTGTTTCATGTCATATTTCATATTTTTAATGAGTATTTATATTTATTTCACCTTACATGTGTATTGATACATTCCTACTTCATACTATACACTATTTATAACAGTTTCCTCTCCAAATCCCCACTCATTTAATTAATTTTCCGCCAAATAAACATTATCACTTATATGAATCAAATTCAACATATTATATTCTTTAATGTAAAATTTTTACATCACTCTTTTGGATGTTTCAGACCCCTTTAATTAATTATAATTTAGGTGTTCATACCTATTTTTTAATTTCTTCTTCTAATCTCATACCGATTTTAAGATTGTTTATATCTTATTTTGAATATGGATAATTTTATTGATATATAATTTTTCAACCCATATGATTTTCTTCTTATATTGTTATCCATTTGGTTTACTTGTCTTCATTAATTCTCACTATTTTTTGGTACAATATTCAACTAAAATGATTATTGTTAGTGGGTCCAAACTTATAACTTCATTATATTCCTAGAAAGTTCTATTCCATTTTCATATTAATTGTATTATATCTAGAATGTTCTTATTTCCAAAAATAAAGAATTATTTATGGTCATTTTCTTTTATCTTTGAATTTCATTCCAATATTTTTATAATTAATCTTCATAAAAAAATTACTGATCATTTTTTACTATCATTTTAAATGTTTTAAAAAATATCATTTTTAACATTTTCCACATGAGATAATTTTCCCAATTTTATAACCATTATAATTTATGATTCATATATGCTATGTTTTCTTGGATTTATAATTAAAAGTCTTGTAATTTTTTTATTTATAAAAAAAATCAGATCTTTTAGAATAATAGAGTTAACTATTTTATTACACTTATGAATATTTCTATCTTTGACTTCCAATTTGATATAATTAAATCTTTTTAAGAGTTATATATTTTGAAATCATTGAAAAATATTATTTTTAGGATAATAAATTCATCTCTTTTTAATGTATTTTTATTTGAAATGTAATTTTCGTTTTTTAATCATGGTATAAAATACAAATTAAAATATTCATTAAAATTCCCCTTCAATTTTCCTCTTAAAAACTTTAATTTTCATCTACATTAAAGATATGTTACCTGTACTACCTAGAAAATATTTTAGTAATGTTTTATTATTGATATTGTTCTTCTGGTATCAAATGATGAAATTATTTATCTCTTATTACAAGAAGCAATTGAAATGTATTAAGTTACTTAGGTTCTAATAAATTATTTTTCTTCTCAATAAATGTAGTATATTCAGCCTTGTACTTCATTTTCAACATACTCTAATTATACAATATATTATATTTTATCAAATGGAATATGATCTTGTTTTATATAAATCATCATGATACACAATTTCATTTTTGCCTAATTATTATCTGATGAATTCCAGAATTTTTATTATATGGCATACAATTTATATGGACATAATAATATGTTAAGGGTGGTATAAGAATTATTTAGACCTTCAATGAAATTAGGAAAGGTTTTATATCTCCTAAGATAGTATTGTTTGGATTGTGGAGTAATACTAATCAATAATGATACTATTTTGGCTATATTATGATTACATGGTTTTGATCCATGACATATATTTATAAATTCATTTTTATGTAGTTTTCACATTATTACGAAGCCATGAACTTATTATATCTAATTCATTATGATGAAATATATATGTTATGATTCAAGAATTATGATCTCTAATTTATTGAAAATTATTTATTAATGATTTTTTCTTATACACTAATTATAAAATCATACTCATAGTATTATATTTTCATATCTTTTGATATTAATTTTCAATCACTTATTTTTACCATTAGGGAATATTTGATCTCACCCATCTTTTTTTCATTTCCCACAGTTATGAAGGAGTGTATTACATATGGTATCTCTATAAATGTTTCACGTGTGTTCTATTTTATTATTATATATTTTAAACAAATTAATATATTCAATACTTTATTTAGTGTTAATGACTCATATTTTATGTGAATTAAATGGGTTTTTTCTTTGTAAAAGGCTTTTTTTATTCTGTAAAACTCTTAAAGAAAATGGTTGTGGATATATTAGAGGCTCAATATTTTGTGTTCATATTTTCATTATGTATAATTTATTTGTATCCATGTTATTGGTAATGATCCCATTCTAAATAATATGTTTTCTACCCAAGATCATGAACTGTAGTTCTTGGGATTCTTAGATTTTATCTTAATATGCACTTAGTTACAATAATAGTTTTTTATATTTTGTTCTAGGGGAAAGATACCAAATGTAATTTATCCCAATATAATCTACTTCCTCATTCATATTATTGGATTATTATTTATGTCTAATATAATTAGAAACATAGTGTAGTTTAATCTATGTGATTAAGGTAGTTTAGATATGAATCCCCAGTTTTCTTATTATTTGTTCAAGAGAAATTTTGTTTCAAATTATATCTTCATTATCTATGAATTTTGTCAAACTAAGATATTTTATAATTTTATTAAAGTAGGACTTTTTTCATTATTGGTCTTATTAGAGTCAATTTTTTCATCACATTTTCAATTTCCTGGCTATTCTCCATTAAAGTTTTAAAAAACATGTTTTCAATCTTTATTAGTTTCATCACAAACTATTTCATCTGAAACCATATGGTTGGATCTATTTTCAATAACCATGAAAACAATACACTCAATCACCAATTTTTGAATCTTGTTTATTTATCTTTAACCCTTTCAATTGGATATATATCCCAAAGAGGTAACATCCTCATACATATCATCATATTTCCCGAGAATTTTGTTTCTAATTTTTATCATATAGGGTTAGACAAAGTCTCTAAATAAGTTAACAAAAAACTAGTTTTTAAAAAAATTATAATAAAACATTCTATAAAAAAGACATTGTAAAACCTTTTTCTGAATATGAAACAGTTGTGCATAATTATTCTCTCTAAAAAATCATTAAACTCATGAAATTTGAAATAATATTTTTTCCCATCTCTAAAATACTTCATTTCATTCTCTTAATAATATAATTATATCAGGTAGGATAAAGAGTATTATATATCTTATTGATTAATTTATTATTGAGATATGATTCATAATAAATCATAATAAATTCCTTTCAATGTACAATTAAAAATATTTTTATAGGAATTCCACATTTTTTTTAAAATATTCTTATATAAAATTTTAACATTAATATATATTTAAAAAACCCCACATTATCCATTCTTGTAAAATTCTCATCAAAATGATGATGTATAAGTAATCTATAGTGGGTTTTCCCCTCATATATGCGTATAATTTTTTGTGGATAAACTAAAATATACTAGTTCATTTGATTTAATTATATTTATTTCTCAAATGTAATATCATCTCCTTTGAAAATATTTGAAAAATAAATATTCTTGTCTTCTTTATTAGTATGTAAATATAAAGAAAAAAATTCTCTAATAATTTCCAATAATTTTAAACCAATATTTCTATGCCCATAAAAACCCAGGTAATTATATTAAATCATTTTTCATTTTTAATAAAATTAATAATATAGTTATATTTTTTATAAAAATATAAAGTATTTTTTAATCAAAAATGATTTTTTTTCTATTAAAACATTTTCTTAGAGCATTAAATTTGAAATATTAATTTCAAAAAGATTAATTTTTAATATGATAAATCAAATAACATTTTTAAATCAAAATATGAAAATTTAATTTCATTAATTTTTTGTAATTGTTTAAAAAAATTCATTTCATAGTGAATAGTAAAAATACTATTTTTTTGTAAAAAAAGCCATTTTTTACCAAATTAATTAATTTAGTAGGGGAAATTTATATTGAATATTATTTAAAGTAACCTATTTATAACTTTTTTTATTTTTTTAAACATAATTAATTTTTAATACACATTTTAATGGTTTTTAATATAAGTTTTTTTTAGGTTTAAAGAAGGGTTTTTCTAAAAACCATTTAAAAATTGAAAATGTTTCATATTTTTAATTAATTAAAATAATTCTAAATATTTAATGTTTTAATATAAATTTAATATATATATATTAGTATATATAATTTTATTTTCATACAATTATTATTATTATTTATATAGCTAACATACAGTCTTCTTTTTCTAATAAGAATACTCTTCGTAAAAAATTCATTGTCCAACAGCGACTGAGAGATTAATATTAAAATTAACTTTTCCACTTCAATTAAATGAATATGTAAAATGTGTTAAAATTTTGTTTTCATCCTAATTTTTAATTCTAATAATGTAAACTTATTTATTGACCAAAGGGATTAGTGAAAATGATTAAAATTAATCAATCTTATTTAGGTAAAAGATGAGACGATCAACTGACTAAACCATAAACAGAAATAGAAAAATGACCTTGAAACTTGATAAGAAACCATTGTATATCCATATTTAGGCCTAAAAATTATATTATATAATTTGGTTCATTAATGGAGCCTTTTTTGGAAAAAAACATGGGTTGACCTAACTTTTGTTTGAAAAATACCAAGTGTGTCCCCACCACAACTTATAAATGGCTACACCTCTCCTCCTCTCATCACACCTCTGAAGCCATATTTCTCCGACAGTACCTAACCAAATAAAATATCAAAATCCCACCTCTCATATTATAATCCTTAATTATAAAATAAATCCAACCATTGAAGTCCTTTGGTGTAAGATAAAATGAGTTACCCAAAAAAATACGTAACCTTCCTCAATGTGCATTTTTGTTCTGTTTCATTCTCCAATCCCATATATAATTATTATACAATGATTTTGTAATAAACACAGTATATAAAATATAATAATATATTTCTATGTTATTCGTTTTACCTTCTACCATTCGCACTTCCATCATATGGGTTACGAAATCATCATTTCTGTGTACGGAAGACTACCACCTCGCAAAACGATGTCGTTATTTTTTTGATTACCACCTCTCATGGTTGATTATAATGGTGGAAAAACTATTTATATGTGATATTTATTATATTCATAATATAATAATTCATCTGAAGGTATTATATAATGTACATAATTTTTTAATTTCAAAACATAAATGATTCAATAATGTCACTCGTGTGTGCGGTGGACTACCGCCTCATGAAGTGATGCGAAGTATTTTTCAGTAATCTGTTAGATGGATGGTAGTAAGGGTAAATATAATTAATATATTTTACATAAATGAAATATTTATGATATTAAAGACATAAATTCATATTAGAAATATAATATATCATTTTTTGAACCATTTTACACGCCAAAAAAGTGATAAGGTCATTCATTGATGTGTAGACTACCATCTCCCCGAAGCGATTTGATTCTTATTTATTTCATCACCACATCAAAATAATGAATCATATAATTATATAAAATTAAATATAATTGTTTTATGATATAATAATCATTATTTAAAGATAAAATATAATATACCATCTTTCCATAATGATCTTGAAAAAAAAATTACTTATTCATATGTAAAACATTCCATATTCTTGACTAAAATGTTGATTCAATTTTTATAACCATATTCCATGATAGTTTTAAAAATAATAATTTATTTATAATTATGATGATTATATCATGATTATTATTATGTATATGTTTAAATAAGGACCCTTTTTACCATAGAAACCCTAAAAAAGTAGTTTTGGAACCATAAAATAAATATGTTCAATCAATCGACTTAAACATAATTGATTAAGTTATTATATGTAAAATAGTAATAACTAGAATAAAATTAATAATGGAATTGATAAAGTATCACAAGAAAGAAAATAATTAGAATAAGTTTATTATTTAAGAACATAAAAAAGTGATGAATCTGAATCATGGTAAGTGTCTTTATCTCAATATCAATTCATTGATGCATATCTTGATTTCATGCACATTTATTTTTTATAAGGTGTCAATAGAGACCTATTGATATTTTACATCATGAATTAATCTGTTATAATGGAATTTAATTGTTTTAAGGTTATATTTAATGGGTTTTTTAATTAAAGTGTTTCCCTATGATAATAGAATTTTATATTAAAGAAACCATCTATTAATTTTTTCCCCTTAAACTATATTTATATACAATTTATATTATTTTAATTTATTTTATATGGAAATAGATGTTTCTTAAAGTAAATTTTTTTATTATTTTAAATGGTTTATAAAAGGAATATTTTTACGAGTTTTGTATGACACAATATGACTAAAGAACGAAGAAATGGTTTATTCTTAAGATATAGAACAACAATGACTTTTCCACCACTGTGACCATAGTTTGATTTATATCTTCCATTAAAATAATACAAGTTTCCTTCGATAAATACCCTTATATATTTTATTTGGGTATTTTTTTTTTGACTTTTTTCAAAAAAAAAATATATTTTCATATTAAAAACATGTTTTTAAAATAAGTGGGTATTTTGATAATTATATGATGGGGTGAGCTATATTTTATTGGGTGAGACCTTATAACTTAGAAGATGGTGTGGAAAAGATAGCATTGGGTTATCTCATTATAGCTTAGATGATAGGGTGGATTAGATAAAAGTGGGTGAGACTATTATAGCTTAGAATATGGGGTGTCACAAGTAGCACCGGGTGAGCCTATTATAGCTCAAATGATGGGTTCACTCATATATCACTCCAATGCATTGGGTAATATTGCTTCTCTAAACAGGAAAGAATGAGGGAGTTATTAAAGGGTTTATACATTGGATATAACTATATTATATATACATCTTATAAGGGTTTAAAAAGGTTTTATATGTTCTTCTTTGTGTTATCAAGAAGGGTTTTATTTTCTTGATATGGTTTCTAATGATATTATTTGTGAAATATTTATGTGTGTTTTCACATAGTAATTTCATATTTCATATAGTCCCTAAATATTAAATATAATTTCAAAAGTTATATGGGTTTTAATGTGTTCACCAGACTAATAGTTTTCATTCTTTTAGAGTCCATTAATTAAAATTTTCCCTACATATTTTTTGAATTTATTTTATTAAGATTTCATTATGGATAAGGGAAAATAATAAATCATTGTTAAATGTATGGAAGATTTTATATAAAAAAGAAATCATGATTTATTTTAAAGGTTTCATATTATCAAGAAACTGGATACAAATAAGATGTGTCCACTTTGTATTATATGGTTTTGTTATGTTTGTTTTATGGAATAATTATCTAAAATTGTAAACCTAAAATGATCCTCAATTGTAAGATAATTTATTCTTTAATTAAAAATCAATCTTATGTAATGTTTAAGTTTAATTCCTTATAGTTGATATCAAAATATGGTTTTTATATGCTTATAGGTTAGGATATTATAAATAAATTTCCCTTGAATGGTTTTTTCAAGTAGTTAAGATGGAATGATATAACATTTGAAGATTACCATGTTACATTATCAAAATTACACCTATTTATAATGGGGTTTTGTATGGGAAATAGGGAAGATATAGTGGAAATAAACATAGAAGAATATACGCTTCCAAATCAACATCCTAAGAGGGTTAGAATTGGAATAGAGTAGTTTGACATCATGATTTATCAATTGATACAATCTATACACTGTGGTGGTTCCATGTAGATTGTAACCAAATATACTATGAATTAAAAAAACTGGGGATCATTTCATGAAGCAACATCTCCCACTATTCAAGGGATCATTTGAACTAGTGGTATCTGAAGGATGGATCAATTATTTTGAGAAGATATTTGATATTATGTGATTTTTTGAACTCCAAGATTTACTCTAACCATTTATAATTTTGATGATGAATCTGATTGATTATGGATTTTGGTTAATAATTCAAAAGAAAAATATTATCCTGATTTCATGCAATGGGATGAATTCATGTTTCTTTTCCATGATAAAATTTTCCCAATGTTTTTTCAACTCTCAATGAAAAAAATATTCTAATTGCGGTAAAAACTATTGATATTATTATTGTATATAATGAAAACTTTACAAGATTGGCCATGTGTGCTGGATTTTATTTGAGACACTGATAGAGATATCAATAGGTAATTATTCGGGTTGAATAGATACTTATAAATATCATTTTCCACACAATAATTTGACATTTATGATGAAGAGGTTTTTCAGGAAGAAAAGGTTGACATGGAGTTTACTAACTCATATTTTCCTCAAGATGAAAATAGCAAGAAAAGGTCAAAGTGGTAGAAAATGAAGAAAAAAACTAAAAATATTTTTATATGAAGTCCCATAAAATGTCCCATGTTTTGAAAACAATATTTCAAATAATGTTTGAAAAGATATAGGATGTTTTTTCACTGTGGTTAGTTTTGTCAAATGATTCATTACTCTAAATAAAATGTCCATGAAAACCAATGAATGTGGTAACCAATATTCATAAAACAGTTAGGAGTTTTATTTGTAATAAGTGTGTTCATAATTATAATTCATGTACGAAGTTATATTAATAGGATATTACTCATCTTGATAAAAAATAAAAATGTATCGAAAAATAATTTTCTCATAATATAATTGATGTTGTGACATTATGTGAAGTGGTGAATGGAATGTTATATCTGTATTATAATTATTCCAATACTTGGTTGACTCTAGATCTTCACATTCAATCACTTTAGAGAAATATTCAAGGAAATTGGTAATATGACTTAATTAATGTAATATATAAATTTTCTTGAAACATATATTGGATGTATTAAATAAACTATTATTTATATGAATATTTTTATAGTAATCAATGGGATGATCGTTCCTAAAAATCATGTCAAACTGGACATATTAGTGTTTGATATCATTATTAGAATGGATTGGATTTCAATTTATCATGCTAAAAATTATTTCATCTCTCTGAATTTTATGTTTAATGATTTCATGCATTTGATAACTTATCAAGAATCTAAGAAATTATTTAGAGATAGTAGTTATAGTTACCTATATTATATAGTTGAAAATAATGAAACTATTCAAATTTATGATGTTCTAATAGTAAATTAATATAATGATATTTTTCTAGACGATTCTCCTAGTTATATTCCTGATTGGGAGTTTGAGTTTACAACTGAATTAGTACATGATGCAAAGAATATTTTTAAACCCACTTATCAAATAAATCAACTGTTCTTTTTAGAATTGAAAAATAAATTGTCTGAGTTCTTAGAAAAAGGTTTCATCTGTCCTAAAACATCACCATGGTATTCTAATGTATTTTTTAATAAAATAATTATGGTTCAATGAGACTTTTTCCTAATTATAGATACTTGAATAACATCATTGTTATGAAAAAGTATCATTTACTTCATATAGATTATTTTCTGTTAGCTCTAGGGAGTACTGTATTTTGTAAAGGTTGACTCAAGTTCAAGGAACCATCTATTAAACATTAAGGATGTAGACATTTTGATGACAACATTTTTTACTATAAATTGATATTATGAATATGTAGTTTTTCCATTCAGGTTATATAATGAACCTTCTAAATTTATGGTCCTTACGAATAAAATTTTCCATGAATACATAGATTTGTTATTGGTTTTGTTTATTGATGAAATATTATTATATTATAGAATTCAAGAGAAACATAATAGTCTCTGGGTATTTCTTATTCAAACCTTAAAAGAAAAAAAAATTCTATTGAAAATTCTAAAAGTGTGAAATTTTTTTGTAAATAATTTAACTAATTTGATATATTGTTTCTAAAATGGTATAACCATTGAACCTTCTAAATAAAATGTTATTGAAGAATGAAAAAACATAAAAATATCAAAAGGATTCATAGTTTTTTAAGATTAGTGGATTACTACTAAAGGTTTGTTAAATATTTTCTTGGTTGTATAAAAAATAAACTAAGCTAACAAGATAATGAGTTTAGTTTTTCTAGAAAATAGAATGTGAGAATTTTTTTTCATGAATTTAAGATCAAATTAGTGAATGGACCAATTTTGGTCCTACCTTCTGAAAATGGGAATTTTTAATCTACAGTGATGGTTCATTGAATGTGCATGGTTTTTCCACAATTAATAATGATTAGGTGATTTTATATTATTAATGTTGATTGAATCCTCATGAGTTAAAATACCCTATACATGAGTATAAATTAGATGTTGTTTTTCTCCATTGAAAATTTTGAGGCATCATTTTTATGGAGTAAAGTGAGAAATATATTCTAATTAAAAATCATTGAAGTATATATTCAATCAGAAATAACTATACATGAGAAATTGAAGATGGATATAAATAATCAAGGATTATGATTTAATAATTAGTTTCTATCATATAAAATCAAACAAAGTGTTCGATAATTTGATTCAAAAAATAAATTCTATATTAACCATTTTAGTGTTAGGAACATGATCCTTTTCTTGATGAATGATGAATTTTGGCTTAAAAACTATGAATGTGGGGACATCCTCTATTCTGTTTCATGTTTTAGTATAATTGACATTATCCAAAACAATTAAGAGAGCTCATAAGTAGGATCATCATTTTCATGAAAATTAAAATCCATTAAGTAGTTTAATTTTCTTGATTTCAATATTTATGAAGAATATATTTTTCAATATAGAAAAATTATACTTCTGCCTTGTGATTCCTTAATGATGAAAGAGTTATCGAATGAATATTATAATTATCCATTTTCTATTCATCTAGGAAGTACTAAGATATACAGATACCATTATTAGTATTACTAGTGGGATGGAATAAAAAGATATATAGATGACTTTACTGTGAATTGTCTGACTTTCTAGTATGTAAAATAAAAACAAAAGTTACTTAAGGGAATTATTAATTCCACTGCCAATGTATAAATAAGAGAATATATCAATGGATTTAATTATAGGATTTCCAAATACTTTTCATGTTAATATTGTAATTTTGGTTATTATTGATCGATTACCTAAATATTTACATTTCCTTTCCATTCAAGAAAATATGCCATTCAATCAGCTTTATAGAGTTTTTCTAAGTGATACAATCATATTAAATGTAGTTCCTCTCCACATTATATCATATCATGATCCAATGCTCATATCAAATTTTTTTAATGACCTTGAAAAGTCATTGGATAATAAAATAAATATCAATATAGATTTTTATACTCAATTTAATGGATATTATGAGCATAAAATTCATATCTTGAAAGATATTCTACGTTATTTTACAATTTATTACTAGGGAAATTAGGTATAGAATAATTCTTTTGTCAATTTTTCTTATAATAAATGTTTTAAATTCTAGTATATAGATGGAACTCTTTGTGGAACTATACCGAAAGAGGTGTCTAACACTAGAATTTGGGATGATGTAATATAAAAAAAGTTTATAGGACTAGAGGTGGTAGAGGAAATCGATGAGGATGTTCAGATGATTCATTGATACATGAAGAAAAATTGAATAAGGAAGGAAATTTATGCATATAAATAGAGTAAAGATCATTATTTCAAGGGAGGTGATTGTGTTTTTCTCAAAATCTATCCATGGAAATGTTTTATGTGTTTTGGACTGAAGGGGAACTGATACGTTTGTTCATTTCACCATATGAAATCATGTATAAATCTTGATAAGCTTCTAACCAAGTAGATTTTCCTTTGAGTTTATCTCAGGTACCCTATATATTCCATGTTTTAATTTTAAAGAAATATATTTCAGATTCATCTAATATTTTGTGGCCTGATGTAGTTTAGTCGAAAAAGAATATTTCTTATGAGGAATAGCTAATTTAGGATCTTCAATGTAGATAGAATGGTTTTTGGAATATCAGTATTCAACATGTAAATTTTTTTATGGAAAATTTATATGGTTTTAGAGAAAAAATGGGAATATGAAAATGTTATGATGGAATGATATCCAAACAAATTTAATAAGTTAATAAAATTGAGATGATAAAATTTTTAAACTGTTTGGAAGGGTTTAACAAGCAAGAAAACTACAGTAAATAATTTTTCATATCTAATAATAAGAATTAGATAGATATATTATTTATTAAAAAATTATGTAATATTCAATCAAAAATAATGTTTCTTTAATTAAACCCTTTTCTTGTTAGGTTTTATTTAAAATATTACTTTATAAATTTTATAATTTCAAATTGATAAAATTAATATTATTTTATAAATTATAATATAAAAATTTAATTTTTTGAAATTTTTGGATTTTTTTTAATATTAAATTTGCATAGAATAGTGAAAAATACTCATTTTAAAAAAAATGTCATCAGTTTTAATAAAAATGAGATTTAAGAGTTTTTATATGTTTTGAAAAAAATTTAAAGTAATTTTTATATTATTTTTTTATAATTTTATACTTATTGACTTTTTAAGAAACATTATACTGATTTTTAATATAACTTTTCTTTTCAATTTAAAGACCGACTTTATAGAAACTTTTTTAAAATGCATAATGTTTCACCATTTTTACTAATTAAGAAAATACCTAATGGGTAATATTTTAAATTAAATTCATAGGAAATATATAATTATATATTATTTGAGTTTCATAAAATTATTATAATATTTTAAACATTTAATATAGAATAATCAATTTAAAAAAAATACAACTCTTTAAAAAAACGAAGTCTTGCAGCTACTATGAGATTAACATTAAAAATATTACTGAATAATTTTTGAATTAAATTTGGAAACATGGATTAAATATTTGGAATCTAAATTATTTACAATTTTTAATAAGTTAAACATAATTTTATACCAAAGTTTTATGTGCAAACAATTGAAAATATTCACAATGATTAAGTCAAATAATGAGATTACTAACTGTCAAAAATTTAATTTTAAAAAGAAAAATAACCTATAAACTGGTTAATAACCCATTTTTTTCTACATTTTGACCTCATCCTTTATTTTATCTATTTATTTGAATTATTATATCCCTTTTGTTAGAAAAATTATCAGTTCACTTAACTTTCTTTTTAAAAATACCAAGTATGGCCTCTCCATACACTTATAAATGGCCACCCACTCTCCTACTCACATCACACCTATCAATTCATTTTTATCAGCCAATATCTACCCAAAAAAATTATCCACCTTCATAAAATCATCCTATTATCCTTAAATTTTGAAAAATACAACAATATAATTACATTGCATTAAACCCAAAGATGTTACCTGAAGAATATGTAACATTCACCAACATGAAATTTTGTTTTGTTTCCCTATCCAATCCCTTAAAATATTCTTATAAAATACATCTATAATATCATAATTATATGAAATATACTTATATGTTGTTATTATATTGGTACAACATACAATCACACACAGATCCATCAAATGGGTTACAAAATCATTATTTGTGCGTACGGTTGACTATCACCTCATGAAACGATGTTGTTCGTTTTTTCCATTACCACCTCTCATGATGTGGAATAGAAATGGAAATAATATATATATGATATTTATTATATTTATAAAATTATTATAACCATTCATTCATTATATCATGTGCAACATTTTTACATTTAATACTGTAATGGATATAATAACATTGCTCAAGCGTAGGGCGGACTACAGACTCATGAAGTGATGTGAAGTGTTTTTCACTAACATGTTACGTGGAAGGTGATAAGGTTTGATGTAATTAATATAAATATGATATTAATGATATAAAAATGATATATATTACATAATTTTCTTTTTTACCTATAATATATCATTTTCTTTTTAGAATTAGACAAACTTAAAAAGTGAAAACATTGTTCATGGACGTGTTGACTACGAACCCCTTGAAGAGATGTGGTTCTTATAATATAATAATTGAATCACATGAATGATATATATAACCATATATAATTAAATATAATTTAATTTTTGATAGAATTTTCATTCGGTAAAGATAAAATATTACATACCTTTTTTCCAAAATGATCTTTGAAAAATAAAAATGTTACTCATACATACATACAACCTACAATCTTCGTGATTGTAGAATTGGTTCATTAATCATAACCACCTTCCATGATTAATTTTAAAATAATAATATATATATATATATATATATTATTTCATGAGTATTATTTTATATATATTCAAATAATGTCCCCTATGACCTAGTCGACCTACCATATTCATACTTGATACATAAATAGAACATGGTCAATACACAAGACATAAAAATAATTGGTTAAGTAATTGTTTATAATTTCATAATAACTAAAATAAAATTTATAAAAAACTTCTAAAAGTTCCTCGAGAAATTAAATAATTAATATAGGTTTATTATTTAGGAAGATAAATACACACGTGATGAATCTGGATAAAGGTAAGGGATTTTTTCACAATCTCTTTTCATTGTGGAATATAATGATATTATGCCCATATGTTCTATTATATAGTGTATTTGTATCCCCTTTGACACATTATATCATGAATTTTTCTATTTTAATGGTATTTAATTTTTCTAAATGTTATTATTCAATGGGTTTTACGATTAATGTTTTTCACATGTGATAAGGGACTTTTACTTTAAAGAAACTCTCCTTTTATGTTTTTCTATCAAAATATAATTATATTCCATTACTATGTATTTAAAATATTTAATTAGCAAATAGAAGATTTATAAACTACAATTTATTTTTAATTTTAAATTTTTCTCGAAAGTAAAATTTTTTATTTGTTCTATACAGAACGTTTTGACTAATGACAATAAAAATGATCTATTTTTAATGTAAATGATGATAATGAATTTTTTTCCACATTAAAAATTATTTAATTTTTAGATTACATTAAAATAATTCATTTTTCATTAAATAAAAAACTCTTTCTCAATTTATTTGGGTATTTTGGTACATAAAATGGTTTTTAAGAAGAAAAAGATATATACTGAAAATAAGTTTTTAAAAGGAAATGGTTTTTTTGATAGCAAAATGTTATTTGTTTATGAGTGTAAAAGATTTTTCTAAATTTTATTTACTTGGAAAATACAAGATTATTTTTTTTATTATATGGCACTTGATAATTAAATAATGGGGTGGCTTAGATAGATCTGAATCAGCCCATTATAGGTTAAATGATGCGGTGGCCAACATAGCGCCAGGTGAGCCCGTTACATCCTAGATGATCAGGGGAGCTAATAGAGTTGTGTGATCCCATTATATCTTATTTGATGGGGTATACTGGATAGAACCAGTTGATTCCATTATATATTAAATCATATATGTGCTGAGATATCACTCGAGCTCATTGGGTATTTTCTATATTCTTAACCAGAAAGAGGGAGGGAGTTACCAAAGGGTTTCTCCTTTGGATTTTACTGGAAACCATTTTTTTCTAAAATAGGTTTAAAATGGGAAATTAATTTTATGATATAAGATTCTAAGAAGTGTTTTTTATTGATGTATATGGGTTTTAATGATTTTATTTTAGAAAAATGTATGTGTTTTTTTAAATATGGAACTATTTTATTTGATGTGTTCAAATAACATTGAAAATAACTATTAGTGTTATATGGGATTTCATGTTTTCACTAGACGAATAGTTTTCCTTATTTATATATCCCTTAATATGTTTTGGTGATCAAACCTCCTTTTTAATTAATTCTCTCAAGATTTAATGTTGGATAAGGGAAAAAAGTCTAATCAAAATTTTGGAGATTTTCCTTGGAAATAAATCATGATTCATATAAAATGTTTTATATTATAGAATAATTGAATAGTAATTAGAAGGATCAATATTTTATTTTATGGTTTTCTTATGTTTTAGTTAGTTCCTAATTCCTTAAAACTATAAATATAAAAAGATCCTCAAATAAAATAGAATGAATTATTTACTTAAAACATGATATGATGTAATGTTTATGTCCAGATACTTATAATTACTCCATCATAAAAGATTGTTTTCTTACTTTTCACTAAGGTTTCAAGAAATTATTAGACCATCGATTTGAAATATATTTACACTTTTTCTTTCTCTATTGGAATGGAATATTCCATATTTAATAATTATGATGAATAGTCTCTTTATTTTAATTATTACTTTGTTTCCCCCATCACAGAGATGATTCATATACAATAAGTTATTTTTGAGATTATCAGCAAAAAACATCATTCCGATTTAACTTTAGAACTCATATTTTTGTTGGACCAATTCATTTAATATATATAGTGATTAAATTTGAATTTGTGATCGAATCATAATTATGTTATTCAATTATAATTTGGATCTTGCTTTTAGATGTTATATTTGATGGGAATCTTCAATCATGAATGAATGTTTTTCTCCTTATACAATCATTGCAATCAATTTTATTAAATAGTGAATTTTATTATTTAAATATATTCTAAGAATTTTTGTTTTGAATAGCATGTTGAGTTTATATTATAGTAATATTCATAAATTCCTCATCAAGGTGACCTAACTAGTCACACATTAAATATATCTCCAACTTAAAATCAAACAATTTTTTTATGGGAAAATAAGGATAATATTTTTTACTATTTTCTTCTTCCTAGAAAATATCCTTATTTTTTATGGACAAATGCCATTAATTCATTCGTTCTCATGTTCCATGGATGTGAACTATTTTACTTGAATTCATATTTATTATTCAAAAACAATATAGCACCAGAAATATATTTTAAAACTAATTATTCCAATAAACTATTAAAATTTTATGTAATATATATCTTAATATATTAATACATTTATGGTCTCTATCTATGATGGTTTGTTTTAAAAAAAATTCATTCTCAATATTATTCCAACATTATTTGACATATAAGATAGGTTTTTGAAGTTTTTATGAACCTACGCAATGGAAAGGTAACCTGATTAGAGGATGTTATTTTTTAGATTAGAAGGGGTTATAACCCCCTATAAACACATAAGCAGTACTTATGAGGAACAACTACTAATATTTCTACTTACTATAGTTATTGGAAGTTTTGAAGAATCGTATGTAAAGAGATGGTTAAAATAGTATAAATTATATTAGTGGTGGTTTTAACTCCCCCTAATTTCATCACATGATCTTATATTAGAGGTATTTTTAACCCCCTATAATCTATTTACTCATGTAGAGGAAATTGCAAAGTACTATCTATTTTAATAATTAATTTAATATTAGAGGCAGTTTCCATAACCACCTCTATTTAAGGATAAGATAGAGGGGGTTTTAAACCCCTATATTAGAGAACATATTATATGTGGTTCCTATACCAACCACAAAATTTTTAATTTTTTTTTTAAATCCCTCACACACCCACAACCCCTTCTATTCCCCCACCACATAACCCACTCATATTGAACCCTTCACGCCTTTCCTTCCCTATAACTATGATTGTTTGTTTTTAAAAATTTATTTTCATAATTGTTTCAAAAATATTTTCCATAGAATTTAAATTTTTAAATTTTTTATGAATGTACACTATAGAAAAATGACCTAATTATATGTGGATATTATTTAGATTAGAAATGGTTATAACCCCCTCTAAACATACTGGCAGTGGTTATGAGGAATTGCAGCTAATCTTCCGTCCTGCTATTGTTAGAGGTAGTTTTGAAGGACAACTTGTAAAGTGATGGAAAAATAGTGGTAGTTATATTTGAGGTGGTTTTAACACACTCAAATTTCATCATGGGATCTCATATTTGATGGGGTTTTAACACCCTCTAATTTATTTACCTGACTAGATTCGGTTGCAAAGTCATCACTATTTGAATAAATATTTACATATTTGAGGTGGTTTCCATAACTGCCTTTATTTAAGGCTAAATTATAGGATATTTTAATCGCCTCTATTAGAGAAAATATTATATGAGTTCTTATAACCTCCTCTAAATTTATAATGTTTTTTAAAAAACCCCCCACACACCCACAACCCCTCTTGATCTTGACCCACATAACCCTCGTGTCTTCTGCCCTGCACATCTTTCCTTCCCTCTAATTCAAATTTCTCCTTGGACCCCTCCATTTATAGTAGGGTTTCATCCCTCCAAGAGCACTTCCTTCCCTATATTTGTCGTATCCCGCACCTCCCTTCTCCATTCCCTAGTCTTGTTCTCCCGTGTGTTGTTTCACCACACTCCAACACTTCGTAAAGTTTTATACAAGTAGTTTTTGAACTGATGACCCCCTCTACACAAATCCCAAAAACATACAACTATGGTAATCCACTTTCTGTACATTAATTAAAAATTATTATATTTATATATATATTAATATGGAGGTTCAAACATATATTATTTGAAAAAATATTTAAAAAGATATAAATATTTTTATATGATATATTTGTGTATAATATTTATATATAATAAATATTTGTGTATAATAAGTATATATTTTTATAGAATGTATATATATATATATTATATTTTGGTATATAATATATACATAAATATAAATAATTAGCTTTACATATAGAAATATATATTTATGCATATATTGGTAAATACATTTATATTCGTATGTGCCTATGTATTTATATATTTTTTAAATATTTATAGATATAATATAATTATTGTATATTTATTTATTTAAAATATTTTATATATTTATTTATATATCTACATGTGTGTATTAATGTTATTATTATTTATTGTTATTTTTTTACACCTACTTTTAAAACTATAAAAAATTAATGTTGGTTTCACAAATACTATAAATTTATATATTTTATCATTTAAACTATACATATATTATTTTTAATACATTTATATTATATATCTATGTATGTGATTATATAAATTTATATTATATAATATATATACATACAAAAAAAACTAATCACATTTATATAACTGTAAATATATAATATAATTAAATGATATATATATATACTAAATTAATTATTAATTAATAAGGTATACTACAATATATATAAAATAATTATATACTATTTTTATATTTATATATTTATATATAATTGTATATTTATAATATAATATATGTATATGTATATGTATATATTTTTATTTATATTTATATTTAATTTGTCTATATTATATATATTTTTATTCATAATACAATATAAATTTATTTATACACAGATGTATAATAAAAAAATATTTAATATAATATATGTAAAATATAAATCATAATATAAATGGATAATATTTAAAAAACCATATATAAGTTTTATAAATTTGAATAAATTTATTTATAATTACATTAATATTATGTGTACCAATATTTATATATTCTTATATTTTTGTTTATATGTTTAAGTATTTATTTAAAGTACTTATATAATGTCTTTATATATGTATTTATATTGATAATGTATTTTAATACATTTATATATTGTTTTTATGTAATATATATACACACACACATGCTCATGCACACCTATATATTATCAATTTGTAATTTATATGAGATTCATTTTACAAATTAAATAATTAATTAGAGGGGGTTTGAAACCCCCTATAATCAAAGGGGTTAGTGTTGATTTATGACCCCCATCAAATTTATTAAATTAAAGTGGGTTCAAAAACCCCTCTAATGTCATCAATTCGTGGGGGTTGAATTCCCCCTCTAATTTCATTAATTAGAGGGGGTTAAAAACCCCTTTAATCTATGGGATTAGTGGTGGTTCATAAACCCCCTCTAATATCTTAAATTATAGAGGGTTGCAAACCACCACTACTTCCTTTTTTAAACCAATTATATATATATATATCCAAAAAATATTATATATTTATATTTAGCATCTATAAAATCCAACCGAATATATAGGGACACTAATTATTAAATTAGAATCAATTTTGACATAACCTGAACTAAAATAAAACCAAATAGAAGAAAAATAATTCTAAAAAAATTAGCTGGGGTCATTCATAACCACCACTATAAAACCACAATTAATCTGCTTTTTTAGTTATAGGATCACACAGATTACATTCCAGACACTATATCGTTAGATGGAATAAATTTATAACCTTTATCATATATGTATTGCTTACCTGAAGTTTCATACATCATTTCTCATTATTCTGAGATGAAAAACCTATATATCCAAATAATTATCATAATAATCAATAATTTTTCCTATGATCTTCTGTCATAAATTACCCTAAAACTTACATGTCTAACTATATTTATAGAAAAGTTATTCTCATCCTCCTTAAAAACCATTTCATTTTCAACATATTTTACATTATGATGCTTAATTTCATCATCATAATAACCTTATTTTTTTATAGAACACCTTTATCAATCCTCAGAGTCACCACATATTTATTCTAATATATAATTTACATATGGTGTTCTGTATTTCTCTTTAGACACCCATCATGATAATATTTAATCATGTATTCAGTGCATTATTCTCCACTCTCTTCCTACTACTTATGAGTTATTCATTTTTTCAATATATTCCCAAAAATCTATACTATTTTGAAACAAAATATTAATCAAAATTACTAGATGTGGTGGAGTAGTCATCTTCATACATAACCAACACACTAATCATTTTTCTTCTTTGAATTTTTTTTTTCATATCGCCAGACCTCTTAATATGTTTATATAATCATACCCATTTCATTCTATATGTCTCTTCTTTTCCTTCCTCGTCATCTTATATCAAAAATTTATTTATTAGAAAATAGATATCATTGTTTTCAACGGTAGAACAGATTAACCATTTATGATATCATCTCCCATTATACTGATTGTTTTCCTTTGTGATTTTCTTATTTATTAGGGCCATTATACGCTTGTATTCTTTAATTATTTCCCCACATTCATCTATTTAATCATATTTATCATCTTACACCTCTTGGTCATGAGTTTCTTTATGGATTTGAATTGCAATTCCTCTATTTAAACTTTCTTGAAAATATTGGTTTCCTCATCTCATTATTAGGGAGAATATTATGAAACTCATAATTAGATATAGAATCTTACTCATATAGAGTCAATATATTTTGATAATACATGTTAGGAAAATATCTTATTCATTTTTTGAAACTGATGGATTTTTACAAGGCATCAAAAAATCCTGAGACAACACTCAGTATCTCATTATCCATTGGAAAATAGTCATCAATTATCTTATAATAAATGATTATAATGTCATTGAATATAGATCACAAGATTTTACTCAAAAATCCTTGCTTTTATCATTTCATTTATACTTGTTCTCATTTTTTTATACATTTTCATCGTTAATTTGAGTACCATTACGTTTTTTTACATCTTATTACACAAAGATTGTAGAATTACATTAATGGAATTTTCACCTATATATATTTATTTTGTCTATAATTTTACTTGCTTCATCCCTTATAATGTGTAGAAAATACACTATCACTACAAATTTATAATAAAGTAATTACAAGTAATGATTTGAAAGAATTATGTTTATTCATCAATAAACGATCATTCCATCAAGGATTAGAGCACACCTACTATTGAAAAAATTCATATTGTATATTGATATTAACTAGTTCATAGATAGAATGGTTTCAGCTCTAATGTAACATGAATAGCTCAGAGAAATAGAATTATCATAGACATAGAGGGTATGTATTTTTTTTTTCGTTTTTAATTTCATTTTTCTTAAAAAACATATCTGAAATTTTACAATCATGACCAATCCTATTTATTCTTTTTCATACAGTCATGAGACTAAAATGGGAATTAATAAAATTCCATAAGTTATTTCTAAATGTTTAAGATCTAATAAAGAAACCAATTTCTTATTGTAGTTAATTTTGATTCTATAAAAAGAATAATATCACATTTCATATCTATTGGGATTGTAAATGTTTAATCAATTCCCATAATGGTCTGGGTTAGTATAATTCACATCCAATGGTAGGTAGTATCCAATTTTTTGAATAAAGAAGGTTTTTATAATTATAGAGACATAAGTACTTTATAATAATAATATATTCAGTCACTAAAAAATGTTATCCTTTATTCTATTAGATGTCTTGGAATTATAAAAAAATAATCTTATCCTTCTAATTAAGAATATTATTACCACTCAAAAATTAATATTTTTTCAAGATAGTCTCATTCTGATTCAGTTGTAACCAAAAACACCACCAAAAACAAGGAAAAAATAACAATCGGGATTCAAAATTCAACAGTAAATAAAATCATAATTCTAAAGTGGAAAATGAATTAGATCTTGGGTCTATGAGAACATAACCCTAGTAATACATTATAGTTACACTAAATAGGTCTGTTGAAGTTGTGTTTCTTTCCATTTTCACTAGGAAAATTATTAACTAGGTATATATCGACCCAATTAACCAAAAAGACATCCATTAAAATTACTATGCTGAAGATTTTGATCACCATATACACCACAAAACTAGAAAAATGGAAAAATGGAAACATTATTTATTAGTTTTCGTTATTATCCACCATTAAAGATGAAACTCATCAAAATTAAATACTTCAAACTAAAACCATATTGCATAAATGATAAAATAACACACAAAAGAACTCATTGAACCCTTTTGTTGTTATAGAAGATAAACACCATTAAAAACCATTCCCAAATCCACTATAACACAATAAAAATTTATTGTGATCATTAATAAAAACCACTTTAATAGTAATTGAACAAACTAGAGAATAAAAAAAGACCATCTACAAAATAGATGAATCCCATAACAACTCCCACCATATTTTCTATCCAAATTCAAAAGGAATTAAGCATCAAGTCATCATTGAAGAAAGGGGATGTGACTAACAGTATTATGTGATAGAAGGGATAGTACCCTAAGATGATATGATCATGAGATCAACAACTAAAAATTATTGAAAATATAGGCTCCCTATAAGAGATTTCATTTAACTCTGAAATTGGATAGGAACACCCAGTTTAATTGATTTAGGGTCCATGATTCTAATTATAAAAATGAATGAAAAACAAACAATAACCAAGGGTATTGAGATAAAACATATGGTTGAAGCCATAATAAAAGTGAAATCACACCTAATGAACTCCAATTTTAATTCTAAATCTATCTAAAGTATATATCCTAGGTAATCATTATGAATGAAGAAACGTCATTTACGATCTCAAGGATGATGGGAGGGATCATAGTTGAGGGAACATCTCAATATCACCTAGAGAGTACATTGATATTACCCAATCCTTGAACTTCAACTTTTAGAATTTTATCAAAAAAAATCATCATGCAAGATTCCCTCCCTTCTTATATCTTTAAATTACTTAGCAATGTATGAAATAAAATACGCTCGTATAAATATTTTACATATTATCTAAATCCCCTATATTATTAATAATAAAATCAATTTTTCCTGAAATATATGATGAATACAATAATAAAACATGTCAATCCTTTCATATATTCTCATCAATATCTTTCTTATAAATTTTTTTTAACATTCACCCAATCAACATTAAAATTATCAAATCTATGGCTTTCTTGCCTATATTTGTTTTCTCATTATATTCACCAAGAACCGTGAATAATATTTCAACATCTAAATATTTATGATATCAATTTAGGAAATAAAATATTCTCATTCTTTAAATTAAATTTTAGAATTATTTTTATTTTAACCACATTAAATATATTCTAAAAAACAAGTCAAATATCATTTAAATTAACTTATAAATATGGATTATTTCCTTCATTAAAATATCTATAAAATCCTTGGGTATTTTAAATTTATCCTCTCATAATGAATCTAATTAAATAAATCAAAATTATATTAATTTTTCTTAAAAATCCTCATTCATAACTCATTAATATATTTTATATGATTTAAACATAAATGAACATATTTGGAATCATATCGTTTTCTATTGTGGAACACAATGTATCATTTGAAATTTCTATATTTTGGATGATAGATTTTCATTTGAGTAAGAATAAAATAAAAATAATTTTCTTTATACGATTTATTTTTCAATTTTCAGTTCAACTGACACATCATAACAGTAAAATTACACTTAAAATATATAAAATATAACTTCTATAAAAAAAATCATGACTTTTAAGATGTGAAAATTCATCTCAAAACCCCAAATTATTATAATTATATCTATTAGTATCTTATAGTGACTCTGAATGAATCTTAGGGAATTTAAATGGGGCTTACAGATCGTAAAATAATATTATAAAAATCATCATTAAATTGATGATTTTTTATTGCTGTATTAAAAAGAATCTTATGAAATAAAAAATTGAAAACTTTCACTGAACTATAATTTCAAAATTAAATGAAAATTATAGTAAACCAACCTCAATCATAACAAGAATAATCATGCCAACTAAAAACTTGTCTTAATCATCCTTTTATTCACCGTAATCATGTTTGGACTAAACTAAATCATTCTTTAAAAATTCTAGTGGCTTATTTTGTATGATTCTATATATCCTACACTTAGAAAATATATTTATACTCCATTATTCAATTACTTAGAGTGTGAAAATGAAAACTATCCAATTCCTCCCATGTTCAATTAAAACATTTTTACAATAACAATTTCATTATATGTTATAATATATGTTTTAGTATAACCCACATCTATCAATAGACATGGATTACAAAAAATTTCCAGGGCTCCATTGAAATCCAGGACACTTAAATTCAGTCCATGGACTTTTAGAGAATAATAAATTTGGAATTTATTGGTTAATCACACACAAGTGGGGATACTGTACATCATATGCTACATTAACAACCGCATGAGACTTTGAGAGATTTTATATAAACCCTACCTCAAAAAAATTGTTACTTCTTTTATAAATATTCATCAACTTTTTCATATGATTTTCCCAACTGTAAAAGAAATATACTATCAACATGAATCACTATCTCAATGAATATTTAATTAATAATTGAAAAAAATCATAATTGTTTTTTTAAATTTACCCCATATTTAGTTTTAAAATTAATATATAAAGTCAATATTAAATAAAAAAATTCTTGATATCTCTCATAAAACATAATTATGGAAATAGGTGTGCCCCGCACATGATATCCACCATGACCATTATTACCAAATAGTCCAAATATATATTTTTAAATTCCTCATCGATCATTTCAATATGATAGAAACACTTAAATAAATAAATTTACTAGCATATGATTTATATTTAAAAAATCAGGTGTTTCCATAATATAAGTGTATTCTTTATTCAATAGAAAAAATCATCATCTTTCTAAACGATTCCACCATGCTATGGGGGAATTTTCACTCAAAACCAACACCCAACTGTAGAAAAACAGCATTGACCAAAAATAAAAAGAAAATATGGAAAATTATAAATGGATAGATAGATATACCTAATAATATAAACTAGATCAAATGACACTTAATTCACTCACGAATTTACGGAAACCCATCTTCAATGAGGGAAGCATGAGATAGTCATGAAGGTAAAAATATATTTTTATATATATTAATATAAAACACTCTCATGATTATAAAATCCAAAATTCAATTTTTTTATTATAGATTAATTATTTCATTACCATAGTACCATATGTATGCTTGTAAAATCACATGTATTTGGATTTTAAAATCAATGCATAATATTTTAATCATTGTAAAATATTTACTACAAATGTAATATATTTACCTTATAAATGGTTTTTACCATAGAAAAATCTCTATATGTCAGTTTTATCATTAATAAATAATGTTTTTATTCTTTACATAGTGCTTCTGGGTTTATTATATTCTCATTCATATCATATTTCCCCTTGTATAATATATATTACTAAGAAAGTACACATATTGAATATTTCTTCTTTTAATCTTGTTTTTATCTATAGGAATATTTCTATATAAAATATAATTAATTCTTACATAATATTTTTTAACAATTTCTAATGATTTTCCTTAAGAAAATCATCATTTATAATATATTACTTCATATATAATATATTTGAAAAATTAATGAAATGCATTTCTAATATATACTATAAATAAATAACGTTTTTACCTCTTGAAAAACTAAAATGTAATATCTTTATCCCCATTTATTTTATAATTTTTCTTCTGAAATGTTCATCACATTAATATACATTTTTATGTGTCATTTTATCTCAATTTTAAGGTTTTTTTTCATATGTAATAAAATCTATATTTGATTTTTTGACGTAGTGACTAAGGTTTTTTCCTTTGGAAAACACCTAATACATAATATCTTTCTTTAATTCATAATATATTTCGATACATAATATATTTTCCTTTGAAAAAACATGATTATGTAAAATATTTTCTCTCATTTGTATCATATATAATCCCATAAGTAATATATTTAATTTTTTACATAATAAATTACCTCTCCCCATTGAGGTGAGTAATGGTTAAGAATTAAGGAAATTTTATTTTCCAATGTTTCATTCAATGATGATTCAGCATACTCTAATAAAATATAAAAATAACTAAATTTACTCCAAATATCATGAATTTTTTTATAAACCATAAGACCTCACAAAATGTATCGATTTCTATGATTATGTATAAAACAAGTAAACAACTTGGTCTAATTCCAATGACTCGGTTCCTTACCTATATAAAAACATGGAGCACCTCTAATGGGTCCCATTACATATAGGTCACCCATAAGTCAACCAAAAGTCAATATTTGATTTTAAAACTATATATAACATACCAGAAAGTTTAAATATCAAAATATTAGGCATATATTCAAACATGACCTTATTTTATATAAAATAATAACAAATTAATACCTCAACCCGATTTAGGGTGTTATAACATTCACACTATAATGATTTTCATCCGGAATGTTTTTAATTATGTATACTCTGTTAACTAAACGAATTATTAAAATCTGATTTGTAACCCAAAAATCCAACGCTTCCAACCATTCATTTTAGTGTTTATACCACACCAAAACATGATTTTTTTTCAAAAAACTCCCTAATTATGCATCACGGTGCTAATTATGTCTTTCAACTCTCATTTAATTCATAACATTAAGTTAAATTTTTAATTATATGTTTATTTGAATCAATGATTATAGGTTTAAGTTAGCGGTCTATAGTTGACTATATCTCAACTTCCATCATACTCAATCCTCATATATCTATTCTAATCATAATTTTTAGTCTCACTACCAAGACTATATTTATAATAGAGGGTGAAACCTCTTTTTTGGATTATGTTTTTATGTTTGAGAAATAAAATTTCACAAACCATAGAACACAAAATTAATTTTTCCAGAAAAATGAACCTGGTTATAGCACATGACGTTCATCCGATATTAATCGGTTATCAGTTATTGATTTTACTGAATGAAATGGACTTTTTTAGAATGATAATCCCATTCGAATATTTTCCATTAACTATATAATACAAAAAATATCAATAGAATCACTATCAAATAAATTGAAAATAATAAATTTATTGTTCCATGGACACAATCTTCCTAAAATTTATGAAAACTAATAAAAATAACTTTAATTTGACATGATATGATTTTATTTCCTCCGAAAAAGAAACATTCCTTACACTAATGATTAATCACATCATAATATATATTCCCACTTTAAATGAATGATGATCATCTTTAGTGATTTTCATCACATCTTTCAAAACCCATTTCTATGACTATTTTCAGATCAATCATATGATTATACTATCATCCATTTTTGAGGTATTCTCCCATCATAGAAGAACACAATTCATCCTCATGAAAAGCATTATGATTCCATGTTAGAAATTTTCTCATTGACTTAATCAGTTATAAACCAACAAATATGTCCTAACTATTCCCTAATGAAAAACCTACAAGACGTACACTATCATCCACATGATAACACTTATGATCCATACTCATATTTCATAAGTATGCCCAAAAACTAATCATTGATAGAGAGATGAAAAATATTATTGCACCACACATAACCACTTTTATAAACTAACAATAACACATTTTTTGTATAATCAATACTAACATGTTAAATATATGGCCAAAAACATTTCTCGTTACCAAAAAATGTTCATATTATATCATGTTCTCTTCCAAATTTAGACTCGTTATCTTTTTATAATAACCATGGTCCAAACCCTACCATTGTTATGGAAATATCTCAATTCTAAAAAAATCGCCCTAAGATACTCTATATTTAAGATATCCAAACAACCATCATACCGTATTTGAAAATTCATAATAATAAATAACTCAAATCTCATATGATTTGACTGTCCAAAAATATCAAAAAAATCAACCCCTCAATTATTTATCCATCAAATCCAACATGTCTTTATACAATGGTTCTAGAAGATTAATCATTGATTCCTACACCTTATTCCAACCACTAATATAATAAGAACCTCCCACTATTTCATAGTATAAAAAAATTATCTATAATAAGTTCACTAAAGGGTGTGTCACACTATTCATGCAGTATCTCATATAGGAATACTATCCAAAAGTGATCATACACTAAGGCTATCATGACCAAAACATATATACACATTTTCAAGTATCTAAGGATTCTAGTACCCCTATCATAACATTCTAGAACCTATCAGTTACTCAAACCCAAACACAACTCAAGGGAAAATATTAACATCTCCCAGAATAGAATATCAATATACTACAATGGTATATAATGAATACACTGTTATTTTCATCATCCCTCATTACATCACATATAGAATTCATAGAACTTACTGAACCCAGTCTTCATATCATAATGAATTTTTTTTTCAAATTACACACTTGTATGTTTCCCACATGTAGTCAATGTAAAATAATTCCTTATAAATCAACACAATAAGAGAAAATAGTATGAACTAAACATGCATCTGTCAATCTACCTTTTAGGTCACATGAATTTTAACTCTCTTTTTCCATGGAATTTGAGAATCATTCTAACTATTATCAAATCATTGGATATGAAATAAATATTTTCTGAAAATAAAATCTAAAATAATTTTTTCATGTTCCACCTCACACACCCATTAATCTCATCAATCATTTCCTCGACAAGAAATTATGTGAGCTAACAAAACCTTACATGCAATATAAACACATAAAAAATACTACTACCCATGTTTCCCATTTTTAAAGGAAATAAAAATCTTTGGATATTCCTTCTCTTATATTACCCCTATACATCACAAATCATCCTATTAAATTAAAAGGAATCCCCATATTATTCCACTAAAACACCAACTCACCAATAACGTACGTTTCATAATAACATCACTTGTCTCTACCACCAATTTAAAAGGCCTTATTACGTATAAGATAAAACTCTCATAGTTTCATTGATGAACTCATATTATATATCTTAAGGATAATCATGTACTAAAAAACCCAATAAAATATATTCACAAAAACACACACACACACACACAGTGATATAGATCTATATATTGTGCCTCTTATTCAGAACCTGACTTCCAATTATCAAGTAAAATCATCATCAAGTATCTATATTATAGATTACCAACTCATGCATCATGATATCTTGTATGTAGAAATGCACACACATATGACATCACCCTTTGATGAAACATATCATTTACAACATAAATATGGTTCGGTTAAATTAAATTTCATTAACCTGATATAGAAGAAATATTTTATATGTTTCTTCTACAATTTAGATTATCTTATATGGTATTATATGAAGCCATTAAAAGTAGTAAGACATCATTTGATATGACTAATTATAATTCCTCCATGAATATATATGTCAAAATAATATATAAGTTATTATATTAACATTTTTTTATCAAACCTATTTTTAATCTCATTATATTTTACAAAAATTGGTATCACAATCACATAGAATAATGAACATGTCTTCTGATCATATGTGTCAAATCAGATATAATAAACTAACACATCCTTCCAGTTCATGATAAGATTAAAAAAAAGATTAATAAAAAATACCTTATCAATAGAAATTAACTCAACTATAAAATATAATACAAGAACATAAATAAAAAAAATGTGTAAAATGGTATTTACCTCTTTTAGGTTCTGGCCAGAAACAATGCATTACATCAATCCCATGATCTAACTAATTATATATCTTTTCCACAATCCAAAAATATTAATATAAATAATTCAGTACTCTGATATGATTTTATAACATCCCCATTCTGGATCAATACACAGTAACCATATCATGTCACTTCCTGACCTCAACATGATTTATCATTGTAAAAAAATATATATATATTAGAATAAAATAAATATAAATTAAATAACATGACTTATCACCAAGTGTATTCCTGGTCACATATCCCAACATTATCCAATATCTCTAGATAAATGATCAAACATTGGTCCTTATCCATTTAAGTATATACGGCCATGAGTTCTGCTTGGGTATCAATGTGTTAGGGCTCTCCAAGTAGGAATTGAGTTAAACATTATAGAACAAAACAAAAAATTGATCTAAATTAACTAATAAATGAAATTTTTTTATGTTGTGATATTAATAGAATTATAAAATAGGTAAAAAAATTAAATAAAAACTCTTTATTGATCCTCATGTTCTAAGGTGACACTCAGCATAGACTATGCCAACTTCAACCTGTGTCGGATATCTAAAGGCATCTCACATAACTATTAAGTGGTATATGTACCTATACATTCAATCAGTATATATATATATCATCATGAAATTATAACACCCCCATTAATTAGTATTCATTTATTTATGTTGGGGAATAATGACCCTCCCTAGAAATGGTACTCATTTAAAAACTAGGGAGATACTTTCTAATCTTGGAAACAGTATTCATATATCATTAAAGGGGATTAACATATCACCAATTAATATTAATCGTTTATCATTTGGTATAATAGTTTCCCATCTTCTTAAAACTTTTTATATATCATCGAAGGGGGAAAATTCCCCACCTAGTAGTAATTATTCATATATCAACATTGTGGAATAATAACCTTACCTAGAAACATTTTTCCCATATTATTTGCGGTATATAACAACCCAACATGGAAATAAAAGTCATATACAATCTAGAAGAATAGAAGACCTCCAAAGAAATGTATATCATTTGTTCTGGGAAGGGTAGTTCCCCACCCAAGAGGGATTTAAATTATCCCAAGACCGAGATATCGCCCCAACATGGAACCACATATCATTTACCATATCCAATTGACTTATTCCCTCCATAAAATACAATTATATGTCATATAATTTCATATAATGGGGTTCTTGCATGACTAATCCTACCCCATAATCCCAAGGTTTTCCTTTAAAATTCACAACATATATTCAACAACACATTAATACTAGGATAAAACCATTTTATCTCTTTTATACTTATAATTTGAATATTAATTCAAATGATTGAACCTTCAGTACCCCCCTTGTGACATTTTATCCAAAACAGCCACCTTGAGTTATGTTACCTCATTCAATACTCAATAGATAGGACATGTCACTCATATGTCATAAAGTCCCAATAACTATCCCTAGTCACATTATAGTATTAATAGTCATAATGAAAAATTAGTACCAATATCTCAAAAAATGAAATTCATAATGATCCCCCCAACAACAATGAAGTGTTTTATTTATTCTATTTCTAAACAATCACACAATCCATTACTAGTTTTCCTCAAAAGGTTATAAAAATCTACAACTAAAGGATGAAAACTCTCTCCACAACCACTCATCCAGACAAAAGGCCCATGGGAACTCTTTGATTCATTGTGGTCTCCTCCTAGAGAGTATGTTTCCACTCTATTAAGATCCCTTGTATTGAGGTAAAAAAGGAAATTACAAAGGGATACCAGATTTATTTATATAATTTATAACACATTGGGGGATTTATTTTTCATATTTTATGTTATCATTAACCAATCATCTGTTTGTTATGAGTAAATAATCTCAAGTGCACGGGTCCATTAAGGATAAAGAGACTTCATTTCATTCAATGGTATTTTTATGATAATTTTATGGTTAATTTAATAGCCATTTATACACAAGTGTTAAGGAAACATGTTATATAAAAAAATCAAAAACCTTATAATGAAATATAGGGTACACCTACTTCATATGAAGAGTTAAACACTTTAAACATTTTTTTCTATCACTGCCTATTCCCATCCTTGTATGAATGGATGTCACCCATCATCATTGATCCCTAAATTCAATAATTGTTAATTAATAAGTCCCAAAATAGTTTGTAATCATTTTTATAATTTATTCAGTAGTAAATTTCAAAATTCATATCGAGGGATTATTCAATAAAAATAATGTTGGAGGTCTCTTATGTTGTAAATAATTGGATAAAGGGTTCATAGCACCCCTGGTTTCCAACAAAACATTTAATATTAAATGGATTTTTTTATTTTAAATTAGCAATACATCATCCTTAAAATATAAAAAAGAATAAATAAACCAATTTTTTCTACAAAACATATATATAAAAATCACCCATTGAGATCATCCTCTGGGGATTCCTATTAATCAAGATAATTAAAATCCCCCTAATTCGTGGTGACTCCATAATTCTATAATGTAATCTTTACTCAAATACCACACCTAAATATAAAAAATAAGCAATAAAAAGATACTAAAATTAACTAATGATGACTCTATTAGTATTTACATATTTACCACAAGGTATCAAAAATATAAAATCGCATTGGAATCCAGTAAAGAAAGAAGATGAAACCACTTTGGAAGAGGGAATATTTTGATTGGCATAAATGGAATTAAACACATTATTGTATATTATGAAGAAACCCTCAAATTAATTATATATAAAAAACAGATTTATCTTTTAAAAATCAATAATAATTATTTTAGAAGGAAATATTTTTGTTTTTTAATATTATAATTTTTTTAGATCATATATACAATGTTTTTAGAATTATTTAATTACCCCAAAAAATATAATATATATATATATATCCATATGTAATTTATCTCCCATATGTAAAAGTTTCACCTTATCAAAATCAACAAGGATGAGTTTTATATTAAATAAGTTTGTTTTTATTGTCTGGTTTAGGTTTTTCTCATGTGATCAATACCATGTGTAAAAACTTTTCTCTATTTGTAATATATTTTACTAAAGAATAACCAATATGTAATATTTTTTATATTATATATTATTTTCCCTATGGAATAATTTCAATATGAAATAACCTTAGCACATACAAAATATATGTAAACCTTGATTAAGGATTTTTTATTTTCAAAAAACTAATGTGTATTATATTGCACCATATATAAAATAGATTATTTTGACATAATAAAAAGGGTTAGGATCTAATATATAATAGATATAAAACTGGTACCCATTATGTATTATTGTGTGTGATAGGTAATAATTAAATTCATCTACCATAGAAAAAGTAAAGTAGTAAATTTTTATATTTAAGGCTCTCTATATGTGATGTGAAATGATAAAAATTAAAATAAAATTCATTTATTCATGACTGGTAACCTTTATATATACATGGCAGGAAATAACTATAGATTTCATTTCCCAAGTTTTAGGGCTACACGACTACAGCCCAATAAGTATAAGATCTTGTTTCATTCCAATATAAGAGAGTGCCTTTATATATACACGACATGATGTGTAAGGTTTAATCCGTTGGAACCTAAATATATAAGTGTCTTCCATTTATAATAAAATAGGAAATCCATATTCCATATACTTGTAATATATGACTACATGGTTATTGATAATAAAATACAAGTGATAACAAGTAAAATAATTCAAGACTAGAGCCCCATCATTCATATTTTTTTGATTCCTTCTAAATAAATACATCTAATTTAAAATGAAAATTGATTTTAGGTAAATTAAATTATGAGTACAATTATATAAATTATTAACTATTTATTGATTTAAATAAAATGTATTTGGAAGATTTATTAATTTATAAAATTTTTATTAATTTATTATTTATAATGTGCTAATAATTAATTAATTATAATTTTATGAAACATTTAATACAATTAAATTGCACAATATAACTTTTAAATAATGATATAAAATTTAATAATTTTATGGAGTACCATATAATTTATAAATAATGGGTTTTTTTGAAATATAAAGATATTTTGTAGAGTGATTACAAATTTCCAAATAAGGATAAATAGAAAATAATTTACCTTCGAAATTATATGTTAGTAATAATTTCTTTTGAAATTTTCAAATTAATATAATAATTGATTAAAATTATTTAAGCAAAATCAATTTTTTTAAGATTGATTTGATCATGTCTTAAATAAAGGTAAGTCTGTGGTGTTTGGATTTTGTTAATTGATTAATTAAATAATTTTAAGTATATAATATTTATATTTCATGCAATATCATAAATTTTTAATTTAAAATTACATATAATTTTTAATAAAAAAGTGTTTTTGTTACCGAATGAATATAAAGTTATTATATTTAGTAAAATAGAATTACCAAAATGTTAAAAAAATTATAAAGTGTTAGTTTGTAGATTTATTTATGAATCATATATAAATTCTCATCTCATATTTAAATAATTCAATAATATTTTTTATAATTGATTCCCTTATTTATTATTAATATCTATAATGATTTTTTTATTATGAATATGTGCATCATTTTATTAAAAGTTATTAAACTATTTTTATGTTATCATCCATGTATTTAACGTGTCTCAGTTGATGAACAATAAATGGATTTAGTTTGATTCTTCATTCGCATTGGAATGTATAGAGTTTTAAGTAGTAAATGTTATGTTAAATAATCATTATATATTTTATTTGATAATGATATGATGGAATTGAGATCAAAATTTAGTAAAGTATCCCTAGGTTGAGGGACATTGGGTAAAATTTTACAATATCCTGGAGGCCTATTCCTTTTTATATAATATTGGGGTTTTGTTATATGTGTCTCTCGGATTAATCACTTAGAGAATTTTGTTTTTATATATGACTAATTTTTTACATGAATATGTTTCATGTGAGTTATTTTTATAATTTATTTTGATATGTGTATATATATAGTTGGATTTTATTTTTTCAGCAAGATAAGAAATAATTGGCATAAAGTTTTATAAATCAACATAGATTGAACATAAGGGATTTCTGTTTGGAATTGATCTCTATTCTAAATTTATAGATCAATGCATAAATTTACTAACATGATATAAGATTGTATGATTACACTACGTTTAAAATAATATTTCTTAGATTTTATCAAAATAAGAACCTGTAAATACCTCTATAATCAAACAATTAAGGAAATGTTAATTCTATGTTCCCATGGATTTCATGTGTAAGTCAAAAAAATTAGGTAATTCTATTAGTATTGCATTCTTAATCTTCAAATTTTATTTAGTTTACTATAGTTGTAGGACTATAATTGTATTGTGATACTATATGAATAGTGTTAAGAATGTCCATATAATGAAATTGGTAAATATTTCATTGTTTGTTTATCCAACTATTATATATAATATTATGGGGATATTCTCCTTTCTCAATAAAAATTTATTGGTAGATATTCATAATTAATACAGTGAATATAACATTACATATCATTGAACACTTATGGATATTATATGTTATCAATGGGTTATTATTTTATTTGGATATCATTTAATGAAATTATTTATAGAATTATTTTTAAACATGATACTGCTTTGAGAGATTCATTTATATAGGGGGATAAAAACATCATCATTAAACGATAATTTCGAATCAATTTTATATAAAGAAAAAACATGTAGTTGGAATATTTCTAGACTACTACAGAAACATAAGAGTTTTTCTTCAGTAATAGAAAATTATATGCACTAGAGAAACCCATTTCGGAATAAAGAAAATGTTAATGTTATTTAATAAGTAAATATTGATGCTTAATTGATGTATATAATTATTAACTTGATATATAAATGTCATTTGAGGCAATATAAAATATAAAAATTATATTATACTCATATACTCAATGTTATTGAGTATTAAAATGACTTATTATGAATAGAGACATCCTATATAGAATATTTTGGTGAAAATGATTATTCAATTATCATTTATTAGAATTTACTATCAGTGGAAGTGTATTCATGAACATTTTACTAGATTTTCCAAAATTTCGTAGATTATATTAACTAGGACTTTGATGTCTATGTTTTGATTTTATATTGACAATATATGAGGTTACATGTCCACAATGAAAGAAGTATAATTATATTTAGATTCTAATAATATTTCTTCTAATAGTAACACATGGTCATTATAACCGCATTTTATTAGAAAATATGGTGTATTATTCCCAATGGGTGAATGTTTTATGTCTCCTAGTCAAAATTTTGAAACTCCATGGAATTTCTATGTTAGGTATGACAGTTATAGAAATTAATTAAATAATTATGAGGGTCAGTCAATTATATCAACATGTATGAAAAGTGTTCTAAATTAAAATTATTTATAAATAAGTTTAAGTATTGATGTAACTTTTAGTTTTCATTATAATAGTTATTTAATGGATTTTCAGATCATACTGTTCGATGAAAAATAAAATATCAAGCTTATATGGATCTTATTAAATTATTTTAATAGTTTTATCATTTAAATTTTATTATAAAAGATATTATTCATCGATAAATTAATTTTATTAATAATACATTATAATAGATTCAGTAAATTTAGTTTATAATTCATCATATTATATAACATACTTTAATATGAGAATGATAATATTTTTTTAATAATGATAAATTATTTATCCATATGTTTTTCAAAATATAAGTAACTGAGACTTCTCTATCATCAGGGGAATGATTTAAATAATAATATTTTCATTAATAAAATGCTCCAAACATATAAAATATCATATATTATATGGATATAACTTGTATTTATTAACAATTCCTACATATGGGAATAATTTTTTTTTTAAAAAAATTTAATATTATAATAAGATGATATAAAAAGGTTATATTATCTAAGAGGTGTTTGGGAATATGTTTGGACATAAAAAACTCAAAGATACAAAATATAAATTTATTCTAGTAAAACATTGAACTGAATTTAATGTCATAATATAATTTTTTCACATTATATTAATTGTAAATGTAAATTTAAGTATTATATCATGTTTAATGTAATTTCCAAAAAAATTAAAGATAATAGAAACCCCTTTCATAATAATTTATGATTATTTTTATATGAAAAAAGTAGCTTTTTAAATAAAAAAATATTAGATGATTTGAGGGAAATTCATTATGGTAAAATACTAGTTAAAATTTTAGAATATTATATTTTATATTTTTAGAGTTAGGTTATAAGATAGAATAGTATTTTAGGGGTCGAAGAGCCTCAGGGTTAAAAGAATCAAAAATAAAAAAATATATCATGTTATGAACATGTGATTTTTATAAAATAAATGAATATCTCACAAATGGTGTGCCGTATGAGAAATATGGGACTATAGATAGATCTAGAATGATAGGATTTTCTTAGGTGTGAAAGAACATTTTTTTCAATTAAGAATATGGTAACATGGAATGCGATGATAACATTTAAGTATTTTTACTATAAAGTTTTCTGAAAATAATTTAATATCTCCATAATGGTAAGTTATATGATAAATATGAGACAATTGTTGGGTCTTGGAAGTGAAGTATACCATAGGAGAAACATAATCGTTGTAGGATCAAAATATGAATGTAGATGCTCAATTAAAAGAGGGGGTGAATTAAATATTTAAAAACATTCATTTTTAACCTTATGGAAAACAATGTTTAACAAGGTTAATCAAGGTAAATTCACTAGACCTCCATTAGTTCTACAGACTTTATAGTTTCTGGAAATATGGTTCCAAAAATGAAAAAAAAAGAATACAAGATTTCAAGTATGAGATTCTACCTTAATATATATAGAATCTTACTTATCAGAGTATTGAAAAGTACAAGAATGTATTAGAAGGTTATACATTTTTCTATTATCAAAATATAGTAGAAATAAACATGAAACAAAACAATTATCAAGTATTAAATCTTTTAACCCAAAGAGAATGGTATCCAAATACCTTGGATAAAGGTAAATTTATTTATACTTTCAAGTAATTTTATCTTACCCACACCAGGGTAAGCCCTCGATAGTAATACTAGAATATGTCTTGCTATCCCCACAAGCCCTTGAACTTTAATTTTGTCAGAACCTCTTTCTTCTTATACTTGGAAATCCTCGAACAATAAGGTATTTGGTACCTCGGTCTTCCTATCCACGTAATCCATCAATTGTATACAACAACAATCAGAGTCATACGAATCAATCTAAATAAGATGTTCAGTACGCACAAGGCATGAGTGTCTCTCCTACTCTAGAAACCACTTCAGCAGTATGAAATCTCTAGATAATTCTTCTCTGTGTTGTTCCCTTCTTAGATCATCCAAATGAGCTCTTATTTATAGGAACTTCTCCAATGGTTGGCACACTCATCCAATGGTCATATTTTTTCTTAAATATCAGAGGGACATATTCATGTATCACTCAAAAAACAGTTAGTTAGAAACAGATTGTATATAATCATTTGATAACTATAACAAGTATGAAAAAATATGGTTTCTTAACCAAATATAATTTTCAGAGTCTAAAGAAAAAATAATGTTCTAAGTCTAAGAAAAAAACATTTGCAGACTATAAATCATGTATATTTAGATTCTGTTTTCCAAAGAATTCGGAATCATAATTATATAGATTTTAGAGTAAGAATTCCATTGAATTCGGAATCTAAATTTTGAGGAATTAGGAGTCTGAATTAGAAGTTATTAGGAGTCTAAATTCTATGTAATTAGGAGTCTAAATTATGAGGATTTCAAAGTCTGAATTCTAAGGATATTGTAGTCTGAAATTTAGAGAATTAGATGTCAGAAATTCAGAAAATTCGGAGTCTAAATTTTAAAGAATTTGGAGTATGAATTTTAAAGAATTAAAGGTTGAAATTTCAGATAATTTGAAGTCTGAATTTCTTGGAATTCAGAGTTTAAATTCTGAAGAATTTCGAGTCTGAATTTTAGAGAGTTTGGAGTCTGAATTTCAGATAATTTAGAGCCGGAATTTTATAGTATTTGGAGTCCTAATTTTGAAGAATTTGGATCCTAAAAATATAATACTTTATAACCAAAGATTTATAGGATTCCAGTGTTTTTGATGTGAACCCAAATTTTAGACTTAGGAATAAAATGTGTCATATTTAGAGTAACTATAAAATGAACAATGAAAAAATGGTAAGGAAAAAAATATCTTGGGAAAGGAAAATTTTCCTTATTAAGATAATTCATAGAAAAAAATAGCATTCATTAAGATAAAGTGTTTGTGATTTTCAAAACAAAGTGGAATGGAAAATTAATAAGGAAACCTTATGGACTCAAAAATATATCCCTTTTTGGAATGAATAGACATTTATATGAAAAATAATATAATGACATAGAGTTTTTTTTGTAGACTTGAAAATAAAAACTTTTCTCCCTTCACTAATGAATCATGGTGAATACAACTAACACCCCCTTAGGTTTTGAAATCCCTAACTATCGTATTATTGAATTTCATAAATAGATTTTTCCCCCTATATAAGTAAATCGTATTTCATGAAACTACCCCTTAGATTGACTCCCCTTAACTTTGGGAATTCATGTATTTACTTATTATTCTCTTTATCATTCCTTTATCATGATTTGTGGTTTTCAAAAAGGAATATAGAGAATGGAAAAAAATATAGTACCTGAAAATTTACTACTATACACAAAAACAAATAATGAAAAACAAAAAATTTATTTATGATGGGAAAATTTATACAAAGAAGGAAATACAAAAAAAAATAACAAATTGGGGAAAAATTATCCTTCTTTATCCTTCGTCATTAATATATTTACGATGGTTTTCAGCTTCTTTAATTCCTTGTGAAATTCTTCCACACACTTGAGCAGCTGATCTTGATCTTCATTTTTCTTCTCTAAGGCTTTTATATATTTTTCACGAGCCTTAACAATATCTACATGAGCATTCAAAAGATCTTCTTTCTTAGCAAGATTTTCTTCAAACACTATTCTGAGATCTGTTTACGTCATACAATACATATCCACTGAATTAAGCTTCCCATTCATATCCTTGACTTACTTCTTCTAAGTTTTCTATTCGATATAGATAATTTCCTCAAAAAATTTATATAGATCATTGAACATCCCACAATCTGTGTCAAAATAATCATTCAAACTTTCTTAAAAATGATCAATGATTATCATCTCTTCGATTTTTCTTCTTGAAAACTTTTTGATTTACTTTCTTGATCTTTTGTGGGCTTCATATCCAATGAATAAATATTTTAAATGATCTTCAAGCATGAATAACTTATCCATAAGCATGGTAAGTGAATCATATTTAGGATTAATCAAATATTGAATCATCTAACACCTTGAGTCAATACAGGGAAATAATGGAATAATATCAACTTTCTTTTCCAATGATTAAACTATACAATCATTTCCAAGAGAGTAAGACATTGAATCAGACTTTTTGGTTGGTGAGGAATCTTTTTTTATCTCTTCAGCTTTCCTTTTTGAAGAACCACCAACAACCTTATTTCTCACTACAGATTTATTATCTGTATCAACTAACACCTATTTCACCTTATCATCTCTCGGAATAATCTATTCTATTTTGGGAGATTCATGTTCACTATCTGATAATTGAACAATCTTTTCTTCCTCAATATTTTCTTTCTTGGAACCTACTACAAGATCCTCTAGTTGAAAGAAATCATGATTACTACTCTCTTATTCAAATAGTTTATTCATTTCTTCATGACCATTTTTTATTTTTCCTGGTGTAGCAAGTTTTGATGATTCTACATCAGAAGTTAAAATTGATAGTTTCTCAGAAAGTCTCTCCTTCTCATGATATTCCTCCACTTTCCTTATCATTTCATCAGTATCACCACTTCCTTCATCTTCTTATTTGTCCTATTCCTCCTATTGAACTAGTTCTTCTTATTATTCTAGTTTTAGAATCACCATCTTCTTTCCCAGAGTCACATGAAGATATTCGTGCAAAAAGGTTTTCGGTACCTGGATTTGTTCAGGAGCTTTCTCAGCAGCCTTGAAAATAGAATAAACAATCTCGTCCTATGACATTTTCTTCCTCAACTTCTTCTCTTTCTCTTGTTTCTCAAGATCCTTATCATCCATAAACATCAAATATTTTTCCTTAGTAGGGTCCAAGACAATACTAGGCTCCCCTTCCTTCTTATTAATCTTGTCTTCTCTCCACTTAGAATCCACTTTATTTAGATATGCCTTTTTATTTTTTTCCTTAGGTGGTTCTGGTTGAGTTTCCTTAGTCGTAAGAGTTATTTATTTCTCTTCTAGTTCATTATCCTTCCCTTTCTTTCCACCCTTCTTGGATGTTTTAGCCACTTCTGGTTTCTTTGATAGATCTTGGATTTATGATTTCAAAAAATCACCGAAATCTCCGGATTCACTATTGAATCCATCCTTCATCCTTCTAAGGGTGTCATCACAAAGCAACATGACCTTGAAATTCTTTGCCATAGTACTGTATGGAATTTTAAACGATTCTAGACAAAGGGATATTATATTAGAGATAATTACGGGATACATGATGATTTGAGATTTCAGAGTTCCATTATAGATATTCTCAAGAGTATGTAAAACAAACTTCCCCAAATTTATCTTTCTGAGATTCACTAAAAGGTCTAAGGCCTAAATATCACTCTTATTCCGGGTATCCCAGTCACCTTTTCTTGGAATGTGAAATCCCGAAACCCATAACTAAAGAATCTTAATTTTTATAGAGATATGAACAATTTTCGGGGACTTTACTTATTTCCAGACAAGGAACGCTAAAGCCTTTTCCTTATTGAATGATCCTAAAACATCTGCTATCTTTTGGGTACATAACTATGCTTCACCCTCATATAAAATTCTAATCAAATTAGTATCTTTACTACAAAAAAGGGAGTAGGTCTTTCCGTTGATCCTAAATGAAAATATGCCTCTCCCACCTTCATTTAAAAAACTCATGGATTCATATAATTATATCACCAACTCCAGATGAACAAGATCCTATGCCTTCGGGCTGTATATACATAGGATCTCCTAGCCATTCAGCATGATATTATTTGAGATAATAGAATCATATTTAGAATAGAATTTCAGATTGACTAACCTTTCTTTGTAACTCTTCCATTCAGATATTTCCTTTATTGGCAACATTTCTTTCATAGGTGAAGCTTGCACAGGCATTCAAAGTTGGAAAAAATGTGAATATTCGGAATGGCCTTAAGTATAGGAGAAGAACTTCAACACACCAAGGCTTTGAAGACCAATGTGGGACAACCATCAAGGGGTACTTATATGGGCATTTGAGGTAACATTTCATCTTCCTTTATTGATCCAATTGGTAAAATACTCTTGATCAGATATAATGGTTGAGATGATAGCCAAAGAATGAATTTGGTAGGTTCTAATCTTTTGGGGAATTTTAGATAAAAATTTGGATATAAAGAAAAGTGGATCTTCAAAATTTCCTATAAAATTAAAATACCAACATGTAAAAAGATTACTATGAATATTTAATAAAGGAAAAATACCTTCCAAATTTCTTGGAAAATTTTCTGTAATGAGGAAAATCCTTATTTAAGAACTTTATATTTCAAAAAAAACAATTGGTTAAGAAATTTTTTAATAAGAATAATTTTGAAAAAAAAGATTCAATTAATAAAATTTTGATTATGAAAAAATTTAGTACAAAAATAATTTGATTTTGAAAACTTTTTGAGAAAGGAAAATTTTGAAAAGGAGATAAATTTTTTTTACAAACAAGAAAATGGACTCCCACTATGAAAAAGAGTTTCTTACTGTAAGAAGATAGGTTTCAATAAGAAGTTAATATGGAATATTACCTTATAAATATCATTCCTAACTTCTATTTAATTTATTCATATCTATCATAGGGTAAACATTTTGTGAAAATATAAGCATGTTTATCTTGAGTTCTGGTAAATTGATGAATGATATCTATTTTTGGTTCTTGATCTATAAGAATGTGATATCTAATATATATGTTCTTTGCATGAGAGGGATGTGCAGGGTTTTTACTTAGGGAAATGGAACAAGTATTATCACACAATATTTGTGTTTTGGTAAAAATCATACCATAGTCTATGAGTATGTATTTCATCCACAACATTTGGGCAGAAGAACATCCATGTACTATATTTTCAACTTCAATAGGGGAATGTGCTTTTGAGTGTTTCTTTTTTTATGACCAAGAAACTAATGAATATTTTAATAAATGACATGTTCTGGGTTTACATTTCATATCCATTCTCCATCCACCAAAATCATCATTCGAAAAACATTTTAAAACAAAATAATTTCTAAAAGTGAAGAAGTGCTTTAAATCCATGGTTCCCTTTAAATAGTGAAAAATTCTTTTCACTACCTTTAAATTTAATTTATTATGATTAGATTGATATCTTTCACATAAGCATACTGAAAACATTAGGTCTAGATGAATAGATGTCAAGTATAGTAAACGTCATATCATACCTCTAAATGATATTTAATCTACTGGTTTCCCAGCATCATCATGGTCAAGTTAATTTTAGGTACCAATGGTAGTACTTATACTCTTAGTTTTGTCATATCCATACTTTATAAGAATATATTTAATATACTTATGTTGAAATATATATGTTCTTTCTAGTTTTAGAAAATTTTGATAACCTAGGGAAAATGTTAACTCACCCATCACACTCATTTCAAACTTGGATTTTATTAAATTCAAAAATGAATTAGTTAAATATTACTGAGTTGAACCAAATATAATGTAATCAACTTAAATTTGAATAATCAAAACATTTTTCTTATCTATATTTATAAAAGGGTTGGATCATAATTTCTCTAAACATAATTATTTTGTAACAAAAATCATGTAAGTCTATCATACTAGGCTCTAGAGGCCTGTTTATGTCCATATAAATCTTTGGTAAGTTTAAAAACATGTTTAGGATATTTTTTGTCTTCAAAACTAGGAGGTTGTTCGACAAAAACATCCTCTTGAACATATACATTAAGGAAAGCACATTTAAAATTCATTTAGGAATGTTTAAAGTTGAAGAATACTACAAAGGCAAGTAAAATATGGATAGGTTCAAGTCTAGCTTCTATAGTATAGGATTCTTCATATTCTATTATTTCTTGTTGATTAGAGACTTTAGTAACTAATTTATACTTATTTCGTACAATGATTCAATTTTCATCACACTTATATATGAAAACCCATTTTTCTCTAATAATAGAATATTCCTTAGGACTTTAAATTAAGGACCAAACATTTTTCCTTTCGAATTCATTTATCTCATCCTAAATGGATTTTATCCTATCAACACCACCTAAAGATTCATCAGTGGTTTTTTGATATAATTGGTAAAGGAATTCTATATGATCTACTTCATTTCTTAAGGAACTTCTAGTCCTTGAAGGTTGATTTACATCACCAACGATACCATCACTAGGATGGTTCTTAAGAAAAAATTGATTTGGGTTTTGTAAAACATGTTCATCAATATATAGTAGGAAATATTCTATGATATACACTTCAGAAACATTTTCCTGAACATTTTTGGTATTAGAAGGATCTTCTCTCAAGGGTTGATAACCAGTTTTCGAAAACATGTCTGAGGATGTTGGATGAGGATGTTTAAAAACAAAAGAATCAGTTTTACCAAATTTAACATGTACTTTTCTTCATCTGTGTAAGTTTATTTATTAAAAACTAAATAATACTTAGAAGTTGTGGAGTAACATAGAAAAATTACTTCATCATATTTGGGTTTGAATTTATGTATATTATCTATAGTATTCAGAATTAATACTTTTCAACCAAGTACTTTGATGTAAAAAGTCTAGGTTTTCTACCATTCCACAACTCATAGACTGTTTTATTAAGAAAATATCTAATCAAAACACAATTTATAGTATAACAAAAAGTACTTACATTTTTAGACCAAAAGTGTTTAACTATAGAATATTCACTCAAAATGGTTCTAGTTATCTCTTGAAGAATTCTATTTCTTCTTTCAACAACACTATTCTATTGAGGAGTTCTTGGAGATGAGAGGTTATGAGTAATTACTTTTTTACTATAAAAAGATTCAAAAAAATAATTTTGAAATTCTCCTCTATGACAACTATCAATAATTATCAATGGAATTTCATTCTTATTTTTAACATGGGATCTAAATATTTTAAAATAAGAAACATCTTCAGATTTATTTGCTAGAAAATAGGCCCATGTTAATCTAGTGTAATCATCAAAAAAGAAAAAAACATAAAATTTTCCCCCAATGCTTTCAGTTTGTGTGCACCAAAAATATCCATATACACCATCTGTAATGCATTAGTAGTTGAGACATCATGGATTGATTTAAAAGACGATATATGTTTCTTTCCATTTTGACAAATATCACAAAATTTTGTAAAATCAAATGTAATCAACAGTATATCCTTAAAACGTCTTTTTATAGATTGTTTAAATAGGTACCTATCGTTACTGTGTCATAACATTTATGCCATAACCAAGATAGTACTTCCATTTCATTGAGACAAGGTAGATCATGGCTCCTATGGTCTTCTATGTTTTGTATGTATACATTATCTTTCTTGTGGGCAGAAAAAATAAACTCTTCCTTGGAATTTTCTACTAAGAACATATCATTCTGAAAGTTTACAAGTTAACCTTCATCACATCATTGTCTTATGCTTACGTAGTTGTTCTTAAAACCCCTACCAAATAATACATTTTAAATTAAAGTTTTTCTGAGAAGAAAAATTTTAGATATACCAATAATTTCTCCCAAAGAATTATCTCAGAAAGTTACTTTTTCTCCTTTTATCTTGGTTTATTTTCACAAAAAATTTGTTACCAGTCATATGTCAGGAACATCGACTATCATATACCATGTATTGTTGTTTGTACTATCAGTATGTTGTTAAAAATAAGAGTGTTAGACTTTTGGAATCCAAATTCTCTTGGATCTGGAAATTTGAGAATGTTAAATTTTAGGAATCCACATTTTCTTAGAAAATAACCTTTATAAAAACCTATAGACTGGGTTTTATTTAAAAAATATTTTCCAATGTCCAATACACTGAAATTTAGTGCATAATGGGGCACTTGGAAGAACAAAATAGTTATTACTAAAAACTGGCTTAGAATGAGTATAACCAAATCCAAATCTATTTCTTAGAGGTTGAATTTGGGAATAGATCTTTTCAATGTTTTTTTACCAGAGGTAAAGATTGAAAAACACTTCCTCAAGGAGAGTATTTTTTACTTTAGTTTAATAACTATGTTTTTATTCTCAAAAACTGTAGTTCTAGAACTAGAGTTATTCCCTAAAATATTTTTATTGGAAATTACATTTTCAAGATTCTTAGAAAGTATATCCTTCTTAGAATTAACTTCTTCATGGTTTCTGGAAATACTTTAAAAATCAAAAAAAAAACTTCTCAAGATCATTAGAATGATCTGATCTTCTTTAGTTAAAATTGAAATTCTAGAATTGGCCTTATCAAGCTTTTTCTTGAGTTTAGAATTTTCATTCTCAAGATGTTTAGAAAACCTAGGTACTTCTTCATAAGTATGTAATATATTATCTTCATCAGAAGAAGATTATTCATTTTAAGACTTATATTATTTATCATTAGTATAATTTTCATTCAATTATACATTAGTTATAGATTGGGCATTATGTACCTTGTCCATTAAACCAAGATTTTCAATGGTTAGTCTGGCTAGTAGAGGAAGATTCTTCTGATCAAAAAATTCGCAATCTAAGGATTCATCACATGAGTCTCCACCACTGGTACTCCAAGTGTCATTGGCTTTTAAAACATTATTATATTTAGCCTTGTCATACTTCATTCTATTCCATTTAGAATGATTTTCATTTCAATCCATTTTCTTAATAGTAGGGCAATCTGGGCTGATATGCCTTGCTCTTTAGCATTCATAACAAGTGACCTCTGAGCCTTTCTTCTCTTTTATTGATTTATTCTTATATCTATACTGAATTTATTTCTTTCCAACTATATTGTTTATCCATCTAGAAATATTAGCTATTTCATTCTCACTATGATAAATTTCACTGGATTTAGATAAAACAATAACTTTCTTAGACTTAGATCTGGTAACCATTTCAAGAGTCTTGGATATAGTAGTAGTAAAGTCTACACTTCCGTTACCATTTTTCTTCGTATTCATATTAGTATCACTTTTCATTCTTGTCTCATGTTGAATAAGAGTTCCAAAAAGCTCATGAAGAGTAATTTTAGATAATTTCTTATTCTCATCAATAGTTTTTCATCTAGATTCTCACTCATTAGGGATGATATTTATAATAATTTCCAAAAGACCTTCATCATCTAAACCTTTCTCACCTATAGATTTTATAATATTAACAATAGTCATAAACCATTGTTTCACCTTACATACTTGTTCTCTCAAAGTAAATAGAAATCCATGATATTCTCTTCTAAGCATAACACTTCTAGTTTCTATTACTTTGGATGTACCAAAATGCGTAACCTCTAATTTCTTCTAGATAGAGTAAGTAACTTAACAAGAAAAAATCTGACAATATATATTCCTAGTCATGGAACACAACAAAGTATTGTGTAACATGTAGTTCAGTATGTATTCTAATTTTTCTTGATTGGTAAAGGTTCGGACTTCTTTATCAGGGATCTTATAATCTCTAGAAATTATAACAATATTTTCCACTCTAGTATTAATAAAAAATGTCTTCATATGATCTCTCTAATATTCATAATCTTTCCCATCAAAAATAGATGGTTTGGTAGGATTTAGATTGTCAATAGAACTAAAATTCATTCTTGCCATCATAAACAAAATATCATTCCACAATAAATTATTAATTGTAAAAAATTTTAAACAAGGATAAAAATCCCTGAGGAAATAAAATATTTAGAATAAGGAAAACAAGAGAAAAAAACATATAAGCATATATAAGTATTTCAGAGAACTCATACGATACTAATTTTTGCATCAAAATAAGAATATAGATTCCAAATTACAAGAGGGGTTGAATTTTATGTTTAAAAACTTTCATTTTTAACCTTAAGTAAAACTATGTTTGACAATGTTAAACAAGGTAAATTCACATAACCAATTTTAGTTTTACAGATATTCTAGGATCCGGAAATATGTTTCTAGAAATTAAACATAAAAAAATTATACAAAGAAAATATTCTACCTTAAAGCGTATAGAATCATACATATCAGAGTATACAAAAGTACAATAAAGTATAATAAGGTTGTACTTTCTTCCTTTACCAATATAAAATGGAAATAAACCTGAAACAAAAAAAGTAACAGATATGATAACTTTTAACCTAAAGAGAAAGGTATCAAACAACCTTTGATAAATGTGGTTATATTTATACATTCAAGAATGTTTTTCCTACCCACACTAGGGTAATCCCTCGATAGGAATATCAGAATCTGAATTTCTATCGACATAGCCCTCAAAATTTATTGTATTCGGCACCTCTGTCTTCCTATCCCCTAAAGTCCTTGAACTTTAAGGTAGTCGGCACCTATGTCTTCCTTCCACAGAATCCCTTGATTATACACAAAAAAATCAGAATCTTGTGAAGCAATCTGAATAAGTTGTTTAGTATGAACAATGCATGAGAGTCTCTCTATATCTAGAAATCACTTCAGCAACATACAATATCAAGATAATTATTATTTGTGTTGTTCTTTTCTTATCTCATCCAAATGTGCTCCTATTTATAGGAACTTCTCCAATGGTCTACTTCCTCACCAAATGGTCATATGATTCCTTGAATCATAAAAGGTCCTATACACGTGTCACAGAATCAATAGTAAGTAAGAAAAATATTGTATGACATCATTTCACAACTATAACAAGTATAAGAAAATTAATGTTGCTTAACTAAATCTAATTTTTAGAGTCTAAGGAAAAAATATATTTCAATGTCTAAGAAAAAAAATTCAAGACTATAAATAATGGATATTTGGATTATATTTTCCAAGGAGTTTTTAATTTTTAATTCATTAGATTTTGGAGTTGGAATTCTAATGAATTCAGAGTCTGGATTTTTATGAATTTGGAGAATGAATTATGAGGAATTTAGATTCTAAATTCTATAAAATTCGGAGTCTGAATTATAAGGAATTCGGAGTCTGAATTATGAAGAATTTAGAGTCTAAATTCAGAGAAATTAGGAGTCTGAATTTTATAGAATTAGGAGTCTAAATTTTAGAGAATTTGGAGTCTGAATTTCAGAGAATTTGGAGTTATAATCCTAAGGAATTCAGAGTCATAATTCTGAAGATTTCAGCATCCAAATTTTAGAAACTTTGGAGTCTGGATTTCAGAGATTTCAGAGTCTGGATTTTAGGGAATTAGGATTTTAATTTCTGATGAATTCAGATTCTGAATTCTGAGGAATTAGAAAAATAAATTTTTTAGAATATGGTATATGAATTTTAAAGAATTCAGAGTTTAAATTTCAAATAATTTAGAGTCTGAATTTCCTTGAATTTAGTGTTTGAATTCTAAGAAATTCTAATCCTGAAAATAGAGTATTGTATAACCAAGGATATATATGATCCCGAGGATTTAGATGTGAAACCTAATTTTATAATTATGAATAAAATTATTTAGATTTAGAGAAACTATAAAATAAACAATGAACAACAAAGTTAAGGAAATTTTTCCGTATTAAGATGATTCCTAGGAAAAAATAATTTGCCTTAAGGTTAAGTGTTTGTGATTTTAATAATTTAGAGGAATGGAAAAGTCATAAGGAAACCTTATTGACTCAAAAAAGTTTTTTTCATCTAGGTTGTGGTCATATTTCACACTATGATACATTTTTTATGTTTATTTACTTTATTATTACGAATATAATTAATTCGAATATTTTTTTATTATACCATCTTCTTCAACATCGCATACCACCATTTTTTACAAAACAACTTTTTCAAAACCGTTGGTTTCAAAGGGTTCTCACCAATTTCATCCTCAATACATTAAATGTGTGAAAATAATGACTAAATAAATAATATTAGATTAAATTTGTATATTAATATGTGGGATTGAAATTTGCGTGATGGGATATGCCATTATTGTTCTTTAAAATAGGAGATACTTTTTAACATTATTGTGGATTGATCCAATTAAACCTAAGAAGTTCCAAATCTCAAGACACGTGACTAGTGAACTATCAGACCTTTTCTTTTCCCCAGGCCCAGGAATACAGAAGTTATTTTCCTCCCATGGTGTCCCCCACCTATGGAAAAGGAAGTTGTGTTTTTATTATTTTATTATTATTATTCTAATTTTTCTCTTCATTATAAGAAAATATAGAAAATTTTGGTTGAATAGTGTAATGAGAAATCCCAGTAATTATCAGTGAAAACTATAATGAATTATCAAGTGATGGTCACATCACTTTATCAAGAGATAATTTCATGAGATTATTGAATATAAAATTAAAAAATTATCAAAGGGAAATGTATACATTTTATCATAAGTTAAATATCAAAAGATAATTTTTTTAAATTAACAAAGGATGGTTATAAATTATTATAAAATATAATTAAATGGAATTATCATGGTGATGTATGAAACAATTATCAAATGATACTTTTTAGGAAATTATAAAAGGATAATTATAAATAACTATCATTTGATAATTATAATAAATTTTCTGAGGTTAATTTTGCTAGATTATCGAAGATAATTACTAAGGGATAATTTTTAATAATTTATCAAGAGATTACTGTTGATTGATAATATGAATAATTTATCAAAGTATAATTACAAAAGTTTAATTTATGAGAAATTATAAAAATATCATAACAAAATCCTAATTTATAATATATTACAAAAACTATAATTATAAAATGATCATTTAAGTGAAATTATAAAAAGGTAAAAATAATAGACTAAGTTATAAGAAACTATGAAAATATAATTAAAGAAGGATTATTTATGATAAATTATCAATATATATTTGTAAAATTATTATTTATAATAAATTATTAAAATATTTTTATAAAATTGTAATTTATGAGAAATTATCAACGGATAATTATAAAATGTTAATTTATAATAAATTATAAAAATATTAATTATGAAAATTTAATTTTTGAGAAATTATACATATATAATTAGAATAAAATAATTTAAAATAAATTTTAAATCGATAACTCTAAATGGATAATTTAAAAGAAATTATTAAAATATAATTATTTTCGTGTGTAAAATTGTTAGTGCATGTGTTGGCCTAAAATGATAATCTGGAAATTATCTAGGTGAGATAAAGTATCATCAAATGATATATTTTATTTATTTATGAAGTGAAATAACTAAATATTGATTTAGGAACCCTTGAAACACATTAAGCATTGATATGTCAATGTTTATGATAATGAAACCATATAAAAATTGTTCTTAATTATCGAGGACTTCACTCTTCCTATAGAACCACATATGGTGGTTTATCGTTACCTTTTCATCAATTAATTTTTATTTAGGAAGTTCCTTAACATTTTTGGCTATATATATATAATTTTAGCATGTTATGTGATTTATTCTTGGATAACTCATGCTTGTTGTGTGATGAATCAGGGTTCACATCTTTCCATGAGACTTGATTGACATACAAAATATGATTATAAATGTTGATGTGTTTAGACCATATTTAGTTTCTCACATGTTTATATGTATGGATTTTCTCACACTCATAAAGTTTTTTATGATTCCACTATTACCTTGTAATATTATTAGTATATTGTATGTTGTTGTGTTGTGCATTGTACATAAGTGACAGGTGGTCCTGTCATAGATCGGTATCCTATCAGAGGAGGGTGTTTAGATGATACATGTGACTTAATAACAAGACTGAGATGGATGGTAAGGTTTGATGTCATAGTGCAGGATAACCCAGTGGAATGATAATAATGAGTGATTGGACATGTTTGTGTTAACATTAGGGAATGATGATCCTCAGTTATCAGACCTATGTGGAAATAATGTGAATGATGGTCTATGCGATCTAACATGGAGATAAAATAGGAGAATGAATAACTAGTGTTGTTTTATCTAAATTCCTAGCATATTTATTACTTTTTAACAGCTTTATGATGGATATGACATTGATTGATTTCCATGCTTGTTTAAGTTTAGTCCATCATGGCTCTAAATCAAGTATAACATGGTTTGAGGCAGATTGGTTATTTCACAGATTCTCTTACAGATTTTTTTATGTTTAAACATTTCTTTATTATTATGTTATAAACTCTTATGAATTTTATTATTTAGGATTCCTTGGTGGTGTCATACTGAGTCTTGTACTCATACCCAACCTAGGAATTTCGGTGTTTTTCTAGATTTCTTGACCAATGATCTGGTGATGGGATATGACCCTGTGATTGATGTTTTATTAGTGAATCTTGGATAAAAAGAAGGCCAGTATAGACTCTAGGGGACCAACATATATTTATTTATTAATTTATCTACTTTATTTAATCTAGATAGGATTTAGAGTCTTGCGGGTTACTTCATTTATTTGACTTTTATGTCATTTATTTAGTTTTCTCAAGAGTAATCAGAAGATTTATTATGTTATTTATGGTTTATTATTGATTTTATGACTTGATATGAATTGTATAGTATTTATTCTACATGATTTAGACCCTCTCAACAAGTTAGCATCTACTTGAATAAAGTGAGGAACACATGTGGTCATGTGACACTCTAGCATGGACTCGGTTGTTCGGTTTGGGATGTTACAAAATAGTTTCAAAAAAAAGAAATCACTGAATTTTTTTTCTATTTTCCATGATTTGGGAGAATGTATACTATAGTTTTCAGGGTTTTGACTTAGTTTGGGTAACTATATTAGTGACTAGACAGAAAAATATTTTGGACTTCCAAGTTACCATGAATGGGAAAAAAATATCTATTACCATTGATTGAATTCTCCTCAAGTGATTTACAAGATATTGATATATGGTTTTGAGTATGTACACTCATCATGACTAAGAACATAAGTTCTTATTCTATATATATAGATTTTTTTTTATTACATAATATTTTATTAATTAAAATCATTTATTCTTTCAATCTGTTCGAGATAGTTTCCTTTTTATGATAAATCCATTTTTCCATGTTTTTGTGATATAACATTACTAGATTAAATTTTTTGAAAAAAAATGTTGTATATTAGTATATACATAATATTATTATAACTAACATGAATTCTTGGATACAATGGTTATTATTAGAAGGTGTATACCTTGGGCTGTAGGTAGACTCCAAGGATGAACCTTGTGTGATCCCATAGAATGGTTAGGAATTACAATGTTTCTAATGTTCCTATATGTTAAAGATGATTTCAACATGATGTATTTTTGTGGGACAACCTAGGAAGTAGGATAGAATACTTCCATAGGGGTAGATAATTCTTCATTACCACTGGACATGACGAAGAATATAGTTGAGCTTACTCCCAAGCCTAAAATGTTGTTAGGGAAGTGGTGCCACTTCAATTAGAAGTCTTTTCCTTGCTGTATGACCAATGAATAGGATTCCATAGGTATGTTCAAACATGTCATGAAAATAAATTCCCTAATTATAAAGGTAATAATAGGCCCTTAGGATACTATATAATGGATTGAAATCTTTGGGATAATCTTTGAATTAGTTGAGACTCAAAAGGATCATCAATTTAACCTAATATAAAGCTCATGTCTGGTGCACATCCAGTTTGGTACCAACATATATTATGGTTCCAATCAAGATAAAGGATTTCAAGGTATTTCTGTGTTAACTAGATCTAGAATATGTGGTTCATGATTGTAATTATTTCCATCATTATGTCTTTGGTGGGAGATTTTTTTTACATGAACAATAATATCTTTCGCTATTTCTTCACATATAGGGACATGAATCTGAGGTAGATGTGTTGGATTGATTATCTGCTAATGTTTGATTTTTAGATGATGTATGTACCTATAAAAGTTAACTTCATTTACCATTATAATATCCATATTAAATGGTCTATGTAGGATCACAGTGAGAGGTAATTAGAGGATCAGTGGTTCTTTTGGATCATATTGGATGGCCTGAGCGTGGTTGATTTGGAGGGTGAAAGATATGTTAATTTTTTCAACATTGGATATTAAATATTCTCTTTTGGACTGGGTATAGACATGTTAGAAGTTAGACCCAGAGTGTGTAGTATTGAGGGAATGTCTTGTATAAGGTGACTTGATACCTGACAGGATGATGGATCAAGATGATGCAATCATGTTACTAAGGAGAGTTAGAGTCCATATTTACATAATATAGGAGATACTGAGAGATTCACATACATCAATAGTGGAGGTATATCCTGGTACTATGAATATATACCATGATATCTGGCATCATTACTAATGGTTTGGAATGAATAATGACAAAACATGGTTTATATTATTTTGACTTACCCGCTAAAGGGTAATGGTCGAGCACCAGTGGCTGGATGAGTTTCTCTAGACACATCCAATGCCCTCGTGGAAGTTAGATAATGTCACAATAGATTTTTAGGAGTGTTTCACAGGGGCCATAAGTATTAAAGACACTACTTGGGTGATTTTTGATTTCATAATGAAGTCATCACACTTCTTACTAATCTAAGATACAAATTTAGTAGAAGAGCAAGAAAATATATATGCTTGAGTGGTTGTGTTCCATTATAGAGTTCCCAAGATCGTTTTTAGGATAGAGACACATGACTTTCATCATGATACTCGTTGGGAGTGCAAAAATACCTAGGATCTCATATGATATTAAGCATGGTCTACTGCCCTTTGACTGCGGGACAATAAAAGTAGACTCTATGCATATTTGAATATATGCATCAAAATTTCTTGCTAAAATTCGACTGGGCATGGGATGATCACATAGCCATTTTTGGGATCACATTCAATAATAGTTAAAAATATTCAATTTAGATGGAACATTATGAGGCCCTTTTATGGGAGTCCAATTAACTAACCACTCTATTGGCACAAGTCAAGTGAAGTAGCAGTTGTTGGCCCCATTTTTTGAGATAATTGTATGAGAGTAGATATGATTCAAAATGTGTTGATCACCAAATAGAGCATATATATATTAAACTGACCAAAGGAGGATTACCATGGTGTTTTCTGTGTAATTATAGGTTTTTTTTAGAGTAAATCCTTTTTAGGGCACTGACATCTAAACAAGAAAGGCAAGATGACACTGCGTTTTTTAAGACCCTTTAAGATCTCCAAATGAGTGGGGATAGTGTTTTAATATTTGGAAATTACTCCATGTTATTCATGATACCATTATTAAACTCGAGGAGACATGAGGAAGGGGTGTTTTGTATTTATTATGTTATTATCCTTATTCAAATTATTTTCTTTAATATGATAAATTCTTGAAAAAAATTGGTTGGGTAATAAAATGGTAAATCATATTATTTACCAATGAAAATTGGTAGAAAATGTCAAGTGATGGCCACATCATTTTATCAAGGGATAATTTTGAAATATTATCAAAGATTATATTATAAAATTATAAAAGTGTAATTTATACATATTATTAAAAGATAATAATGAGTATATAATTTTTTAAAAATCGCCAAATGATAATTATATAGAATTATCATAATATAATTAAATTGAATTATCATGTGTATTATATTAATAAAATATCAAAACATAATTTTACAAAATTAAAAAAAAAGTTAATTATAAATAATTACCATGTCATAATTATAATGAATTATCTAAGGATAACTATTCTATATTATCAGAGATAATTATAATAGGATAATTTAAAATACATTTTCAATAGATAATTATAATAGTAAAATTTATAATAAATTATTAAAATATAATTATAAAATCATAATTTATGAGAAATTATCAAATGATAATTACGAAAAGATAATTTACAACTGATTATAAAATGATAATTTATGGGAAATCCTTAAAATATATATACAAAAATATAATTTATAATAAAATAAAAAAGTTCAATTATAAATAGATAGTTTATGAGAAATTTCCAAGAGATAATTATAACAGGATAATCTATAATAAATTATCTAAATATTATTATAAATAGAAAATTTATGAGAAATTTTCAAAACATTATTATAAAATGATAATTTATAATAATTTTTGAAAAATATAATTATAAAAGGATAATTTATAATAAGTTGCCAATAGATAATTATAAAAAGATAATTTTTAATAAATTATTAAAAGATAGTTATTCATTAGTGGAAAATTATAAGGGAATATGTTGGCCTAAAATGATAATTTGGAAATTATATATGAAAGGGAAAGTATCATCCAATGATATTTTTTATTTATTTTTGGTATTAAATAACTATATTTGGTTCTAAGAACCCTTGAAGAACCTAGAGCATTTATTTGTATTTATTTACATTAATAAGGCCATAAAGAGGAGTTATTTACTATTAAGGTTTCTATTCTACCTATCAAACCATGTCGTGTGGTTTTTCCATTACTTTGATGTAGATGGATTTTTAGGTAGGATATTCCTTACCATTTTGGTCCGTGTATATAATGTTATCATCATATGTGCTTAATGATTTACTAACTCATTATCTTGTTTTGATTTATGTGGGTGTGTGCATATCCATGAGGATCACTTTATTTTCATAACATTATTTTGCACATTTTCATTCTTGGCACCAAGTTTATCTAATTACATGTGTCTGTGGATTTGGACACATTAATGACATATTATATATGATTCCACTATTTCCTTATGACATTCTTGGTATATTCTATATTTTGTGTTATGCATTGCAGAATTTTGATAGGTGGTCCCATCGTGACTTGTTATCCCTTGAGAGGAGCATGTTCGAAAATTGTTTGTGACATTATAAAGGCATGAAGATTAAAAATAGGAAATTATTGCCCAGTGTGGCCTAACCATGGGCGAATAGTGATCACAAGTGATCATAACTATAAATGAATATTGTGTGGAATAACAATAATGAGTGATCAAACCTGCATGAAAACAATGGGGAATGATAGTCTATGTGACATGGCATGGAGATGCCATCGGGGCATAATGACCTTAAGTAGTTTAACCTAGAGGCCTAAATCTCATACAGATATTAAGATTCTTGAGGATTTGTCTGATGTTAGTATGCTTCCATAATTCTTACAATGTTTTCTGGAATGGAATTGAAGTATTTATAACAGTTGATTTTGGTGTCCTGGTTGGTTCATGAATGATTCACATTGTCATTTCTTATGTGCACATTTATTTATTATTATATAATAAACTATTCTTCTTATGAACATTTATTAGGAACACATTGGTGGTATACTACTGAGTCTTATAGTATCACCCAAATTAGTAAATTTTTTCTTTTAGATTTAATGACTAGATATAAAATATTGTGAAATGACCCAATAATATATGGATGAATAGTGGACCATGGAGTAGGTGCAGGCCGATAAAGACTACGAAGGACCCAAAGATGTTTTTTTATTTATGTATCTACTTTATTCGCTCTAGATATTCTTTCTTATTTTGTGATATTATTTCATTTATTTAACATATTTATCATTTATTTTGTTTTCCTCATGTTTAATATAATTATACATTATGTTATTTATTATTTATTGTTTATCCTATGACGTAATAATGAGGGTATAGTCTATCCACAATTTGAAATCGACCCAAACTACTAATCGGAATCCTCATGTGTTTGGGGAGGTGTGTGTTTGGTACTGTGTAACACCAAATGGAACTCATTGTTTTGGGATGGGATGTTAAATTGAATGTTACATTTGCCTAATGTACTTAAGGATGAATTATTAAATGTTATTTTAAATAGTAACATAATTTACCAAAATATATCAATGAAAATTTTGATAGAATTAATCTAATAATTATAATGATGTAGTTAAATGGTGTCCTATGCAGAAGACATAATTATCTGACATCATTCCATTTGATGTCATAAAGTTACTGACTTTGAATATGTTTAAGAAATTCATCATTTTAAATATGGTTCCTAAGTCTAACAAATTATCATACTTCCTAAACAAATTTTTTATACTCAAAAAAGAGATTACTGTGAGCATTTTATCAGATTATAACAAAGATATTTGAATATAATTATATATAGATGTTATGTGTTATTAAAATCCACGATTATTTAGTAATCATAAGGTTAATCTTGTAATATAACATATTTTTAAATGAGATTATGTATAGTTTTGTTATGTATTCTTTAATGTAATTAATAATATAATATAAAATATTTAATTTATCATTTATTCATATTTTCAATGCACAAATATATACAAATAAATTTATAATAAAAGGAAATGATAATTAACATGTAAATGTAAGACAATGTGTTTTCTCATACCAGTGTTCACCATGGATTATTTTATGCTATGATAATGTATTATCGTTTTCATGAGTTGGATTCATGTACATGGGTATAAAATATTCTCATAAGGAAAAAAATAGTTTTTACATGATGATGAGTGAATTATACTACATGGATTGTCATATAATATGTATTTGGTATAATAGGTGTACCGCCTGATATATTATCACATACTACTCTTTATAAAACTTTATATTCACAGTAGATTTATTTACACATAAAAATTTAAATAATCTACATATTTCTTATATATTATGAAATATATAAAATTATATTGTATTAAATGAAATAAAATTATCAAAAATAATTTCAAATTCAATTATAAATATTATTCATCCAAAATAACTATTTTAAAAACATTTTTCTTATTATATTTTATTTCATGTATATTTTATTTAAATTATATTTCAAATTATTCAAATAATAATTCCGAATATTAAACATATAAAAGCTTATTTTTATACATAAAAAATAGTTATTATTGATTTATAAATTTAAAAAAACATTCAATTGTCATAAGAGATATTTCTTCTAAAAACAATTTATTTTTGAAATTCTTTTTTATAATAATCAATTTATTTAATCAATATTAATGAATAATTTTAATTATGTTAATGGATATTATTTTCATTCAAATGTTTTAAAAATAATCTAAATTTTTTTATTTGGAATGGAATATGAATAAATCTAATTTTCTTCATAAAAATCCATTTAATTACAAATTATTTTTTAAGTGCTTTGTTACATTATTTTAAAAGGAATTTATTCTACTTATAGCTTATTAATTTTAAAAAATGGTTTCTATATTATGTATCTTTATGGATGAATTTTTAAATGAGGCCCCGTTTATTCTTAATATTTAATACAATACTAATTTATTACCATAGTTAGGGTCGAAACGAGTTTACCATGGTGTTAATATAAGGAAAATGTGTAACCATTCAATGTGAAATAGTATAAATATGAATGGTTGAAGAGAAATAAACAATATATTACACTAAATTATAATTTCCAGCCATTATTTTCCACTTTCAAGAAAATGTAACTTCATAATATTAAAATCCTTTAAGTAAGTTTATAGGTGTCCACCACCTTACAAATTAAAAGGAAACACTTATCCTCAATTATTCAAACAATTTGAGCCCACTATCTTGTAAAATACATTAAAAAAATCATTCATATATTTCTTCCCTTCAACTATGGTCTTCAATTCTTACTCTATAACATTCCTAAGAAGTCTTATGGTGTAGGAAAAATGAGGTATCTCAAAGAAGTGGTAATCACCTAACCTTAATCATTTAAAAATTATTTATTCTTCAACATCCAATAAATCAATTGCATCAATAAGAAAATAATTAATAAAGTATAATAAATATACTTTGATATTTTTATGATTATAGAATACCCTTCTTCATCTCTATTTTCATCTAATATGAATTGAAATCATTGTTGTCCATATGCATAAGCAATTGTCATCACGAAGTGATGCATTTCAGCCTCCAACGCCAACATTCATGGATAAATGATAAATTTATTTAATATTTATACATGATATTTATGAAAACATTATTATTTTTTAATAATAATTTCTTATATACATTCTTACATTTGAATCAATATTAAAATGAAAAAATCACTTTTGTGTAAGTATACTCTCCAACCACCAAAAACTGACATAATTTGGTTTTCGTTTACACTTAAAATGGAAACCTATGAGGATATATTTAATGATTATATATTTATTTACTATATTATTATTAGTATGTTATGTTTTATTATTATATTCCACTATTTTTTTCAATCTATTGAAAAGTAAAATACATCACTTTTGCATTTTTGGGGACTACTACCTCTAAGAAGTGACGTAATTTATTTTTCATCACTAATTGTTATTAATAGCTATAAAGGTTTTTGTAATTAATATAAAATAAAAATATATAATTATTATCATTATGGAATGTTTGAAACCATTACTACATTTCCAGTATAGAAGTTTTTTATTTAAAACAAGGCAGGAAAATGGTCTAGTTTTCACCTGAATGATCGTTATAATTAATAAATTGTTAATAAAATTATAATTGGAAATTATAAATAAATTAAAAATATCATTTTATATTTTAATATGGTTTTGTAGTATACATATATATATATATATTAAATATCTTTTTATTATACAATAGGTTTGAATGTGAATGATGTAATATGAGACTTATGGTATGTGTAATAAGTTAAAATCCATTTTCCTTTCAGTATAGCTTATGTTATATTTTGATTCAGATTAATTAAATCAATTATATAAATTAAACACAAATAAATTTCTTCTAATATATTTTTTCCTATAAAATTTATGTATTATTACCATTTTTCTTTGTTACATTAAACGATAGAGAAAAGGTTTTTTTTGAAAAAGTTATATTATTTTCTATTTGGATGACATACATTTTCACCTATTATATGATATTATGTTACCATATAAATTCATTCTTTGGAAGTATTATAATGATGATGATTTAATAATGATTCTACGAAAACTGTTTCGTTGCCATGGTTTAATTATATTATTTTTAACTTTTTTAGGTGCATGTTTATTTTTCATGGTTTATTCTATGATTAAACTATGAAATTATTATGAAACAAGATTCATTTACATAGGTAATGACATGTTTATATGAATAATGTTTTATAATCATATGTAATATATATATATTCCATTCATTATCACACCCATGTGACTCCATGGGGTCCCAAAATTGGCCAAAGGATGACCATGGTTAGAAATATCTTTTCCAATTGGATTAGGACATGATTTATGATAGTTTAATATTATTATAATATTATTTTTAGCATTATTTTCCAGATTTTACATTTAAATATGGTAAATAAAAATAATTATAGAAGTTACTATTCATAATGTCTAAAAATAAAAGTGACCTATTTAAAACATTTGTATCTTCTGATTCCAAATACGAAATCAATTTTCCAAATTCATAACACAAAATTATTAGAAATCAATTTAAAAATAATTATTTTTGTCAAAACTAAAAGGTGGGTTTTTAAAGAAATAAGAACTATCAAAATATTAACATGTGTTTCTGTCTAATTTCATTGTAAAATTACATCCAATGACAAAAATTGAATTAAATGAAAAAATAATAATCTATTTAATATTTTAAAACAATTTAAAAAATAATATAACTATATAAATAAATTATATTAAATGACAGTTTTGAATTAAAATGCATTATTTTTCACTATTCATTAAAATAATATTTTCATTAGTAAAATACCAAAATTTCATCCAAGGTAAATTTTGATGTCCCAATTATAAAGAAAAACATTATTTTATAAAATATAACATATAAAAGAAAAAAATTCTATTTAAAAAGGGTTCTCTATCAAAAGGCATTAAAATGACCTTTTAAAAATATTCGTGTATTTTATGCTTAAAATTGGATTCATTCTCATTTTAAGCCTCTAAAATTTATTTGATAAATGGTAAAAAAATTAAAAAAAACATGTATAATACCATTGTAGTAAGTTATATTAATTCCCGATAATAGAATGTCTAGGCATTAACAACCATTTAATAAAATAAAATAATTATATTATTTTTCAGTATAACTCAAATTTCTGTGCAACATTAGATTTCAATGAAACATATTGTTCTGTGTTGAGTACGCAATCAGAGAAATCATACCATTTAACTTAAAAATAATATTTTATTTATTAATATAGCTATAAAAAGTATTATTCTATAAATACCTTGGTTCATATATCATTACCCCCATTTAGAAACTATGTCTGTGAAATTTTATTTACTTATCAAATAAGTGGGGGTATTTATCCCTCAATGAATTTTTAGATTTTCATGTTTCCTATTTAATCATATGGTCTTTCCAAAAAACTATTTCTTAATTAATTTCCTTATTCTTCAATATATTCTCTCTATTGTCAATTATCTAGACTATCTATTCAATATAAGAATTATTCTCTCCAAAAAAAACTACCTCTGGACTCAAAACATGATATGGATCTAGCATATACATTCTCATCATTGAAACATTAAAAACATTGTGTACCTGGGAAAAACGTAAAGGTAAGGACACTATGTAACCAAATTCTCTATCTTTATCCAGGATTTCAAAGAGTCCAATGAACCTCGAACTCATCTCTCCGTTCTTAACAAAATTCATCACACTTTTCCATTGAGAAACATTGAGAAAGACATGATCACCTACCTCAAAAGAAAGATTATTCCTCCAGTTATCTGCATATCTTTTCTACATTATCTGAGCTGTTCTCATGTTCTTATAAATCAGCTGAACACTTTCTACCATATCTTCTACCAATCTTGTTCCCATAAACTTTCATTCACCTACTTCATCCAAAAAATCCAGAGTTCAACACTGCTTTCCATATAATTCTTTAAATGGTTCCATGTGTATACTGAAATGAAAACTGTTATTATAAGAAAACTCAGCCAAAGAAATATTTTGGTCCCAATATCCCTAGTAATCCATTGAACAGGAATGTAACATATCTTACAATATTTGAATAGTCTGTTCTGACTTCCCATTTGATTGAGGATGAAAAGATGTACAAAAATTTAATTCTCTATCCAATGAAATATAAAGGCCCTTCCAAAAGTTATAATTGATCCTGAGATCACGGTCAGATATAGTGGAGAAGAAAACTCCATGTTACTAGACTATCTCTTTAATATAAAATTTTGAAAGTTGATCTAGATACATATTATCTCAAACAAAAAATGAACAGATTTTATCAATCGACCAACAAAAACCAATATTGAATTATTACCACAAGAAGTATTTGGTAATCCCACTACAAAATCCATGGACATATTTTCCCATTTCTACTCTGACACTGGTAAATGAAGAAGAATCCATTTTGGTTACTACCACTCTACTTTAATCTATAGACAAATAAAACATCTTAAGGTAAAGTTAGAAATAACTCTTCATTCCATCCAACCAATAATACTCCCAAAATATCTCTCTATATCTTAGTACTGCATGATAAACTGAACATAGAGAACTATGAGCTTCACATAATAACTCTTTCTTCAACTATTAATCACAAGGCACACATAATCTCTTTCCAAACCTCAAAACCTAGTCTTTATTATTGCTAAATTCTAGTAACATGCCCTTGTGAACCAATTCTAACATTTTTTTCAATACATTGTCTTCTTTCTTCACTAGCTTAAATTTTTATGATATTGTTGATTTCATTACCACCTAACACAAAATAGAGAAATTATTTACACCAACAACTTCCAATCCAAAATTCATCAAATAAAAACCCAAAGTATCCTATTTTAAATGTAGAATAGTTAAAATATCATTGCTCTTTCTACTCAATGTGTTAGACACATTATTTTCTGTTCTGGGATGGTAATGAATCATACACTCAAAATACTTGATTACTTTTATATATCTCATCTATATCATGTTTAGTTATTTCTAAGTGAATATATAGTTAAAACATTTCTGATCGGTATGTATTTCACACATTAGGCCATACAAATGATGCCTAAAATTTTTTAATGAATAAACAACATCAGCTAATTCCAAATCATGTGTAGGTTAATTTAACTCGTGAGTTTTCAACTAACATGAAGCATATTCAATTACCTGATCATTATATATTAGGAAATAGATAGTTACTTTCAATGAATCATCACAATGGATAACAAAATCATCATTTCTAAAATGGAGTGCCAAAACTAGAGCATTCACCAATCTTATTTTCAGTTCTTGAAAACATTCATCGCATTATTTTTCCTATATGAACTTAACACCTTTTTTAATTAACTTAGAAAGTGGGAAAGAAAAACATGAAAAATATTCAAAAAATCACTAGTAATAAGCTGATAAAACAATAAAACTATGAATCCCAGTAATATTTGTGGGTCCTTACCATTTTTCAACAAATTTTATTTTAGCAGGATCAACTGTTATTCCATCATTAGAAACAATGTGACCACGGGATGAAATTTTTTGTAACTAAAACTCCCACTTGTTCAAATTCCCATACAGTTTACTTTCCTTTATGTTTTTTAAGAAAACACTTAAATGACATTCATTCTCCTAATTAATTTTTGAATTTACCAAAATATCCTCAATAAACACAACCATAAAGTTAACTAAGAACTCATAGAAAATTATATTCATATGTCAATTAATACAGTAGGTGCATTGATTAACCCAAAATACATAACTAAAAATTCATAATGGATATCTCTAGTATGAAATGTGGTCTTCAAAATTTCTGCTTTCATTATGTTCAGCTAATGGTACCCCAACCTCATGCTAATCTTTGAATAATAATGAGGTCCCAAGAGCTGATTAAATAAATCGTTGATTTGAAGAAAAGGATACGTGTTCTTAACACTGATGTTATTAAAGGCTCTATAATCAATGCAAATTATTATTGAATCATGTTTATTTTTAACAAACTAGATAGGAACACCCCATAGTGATGTTCTAGGTCGAATAAAACATTTATCTAATAAATCCTTCAATTGATTATTTAACTCTAAAAGTTCCATTAGATCCATTTAATACGGGGGTTTTGAAATTGGATTATCATTAAGAACCAAGTCAACAAGAAATTTCAACTTCCAGCTTAATATTATACAGGGAAACTCATCAAAAAAGATCAAGTTAGTCGTTGACCACAGGTACATCATTAATCTTAATAGTTACTTTGTTTTCAACAATATTTTCAAGTTAAAATTCATTTCCATATTTTACTAGTTTCTTAAATTTTTAATTTGTTTTAAAAAAGAATTGGTTCATTCTTGTACAGGAACTGAAATTCTATCTGAAAATAAACCATGTTAGCTTGGTAGTTGATCTTAGTATGATAAATTTAAAGCCAATCCATACCTATAATAACATAAAACTCTACTATAGGATAAACAATAATGTTTTCAGGTATATTCTTTCCTCACACAAGGACATGAAGGTTCTTATAATTTATTTTTGTCTCAATATTTTTTCTGGGTGTTTTTTACCACAAGTTTAGGATTCATAACATGATATGGAATTCCCATTTTACTATAAAATTTCTCAGAAATGAAATAATGTGTAAACCTAGAATCAAATAACCTATTGGAGTAATATGAATAAACAAAAAATCTACATGATACTAATTTATTTGATATCCCAACATCCTCTTAAGTAGTTTCAAAGGATTTTACCACCCCTTTCTAATTTTTTCCGGCTAATTTCCATCATTTTAGTTCATTGTCAGACACTCATTTCCATAATTACCCATTTCATTACAATTAATACATTTTTCTAACTATAAATCAGATTTTATCTTTCCACTACCCTGATCATTTTCAGTTTAATTATGAGACTTATGTCCATTTTACCACATCAAATGCACTTACCATAATTCAAAAAGAATTCCCCATTGTGCTTTTTACCCAAATTTTCAAGAACTGTAAACATAAGTTTCTTACCTCCATAATTTTTTGAAGAACTCTTATCTTTAATTTTCCACCTCTACCACTTATTCTTTTGTTATTCGAAGAACACATTATTATCAGCAAACTCCTTTTACACCTTCTCCACATATCGAACAAGTTTTTCATAACTTTTGAACTCGTGAAAATTTAATTCCCTTTGATAAATTGGATTTAATCCTGAGTAAAAATGTTGTATTTTACTATCATGATCACCTATGAAATTGGGAGCATACCTTGACAGTTGAGTTAATTTTTCTTCATAAGCAGCCATGGATTCATTATCCTTCCTCAATTCCATGATTGTTTTTATCCTAATTTCAATAGCATTCGGAAAATATTTTTCAACGAACATAACATTGAATTCATCCCAATAAAGAGAATCAATATCATCACTATCCCTAATACTTTTAATCATCGACCACCATTGATCAGATTCACCTTCAATATGGTAAATAGAATGACTCAACTATTGATTTTCTAAACACCCAATGACATCAAAAATCTTTTTGAGTGATGTAATCCACCCTACTACTAGCACAAGGACTGATGATCCTCTAAATGATGGGGGATGTTGTATTATCGAATTCTCCAATAAGGAGATGTTACTTTGTGGTTGATCTTTCTAATCTCATGCATGGATACCACCACCATTTGTAATTGTTTCAATTGTTTCATCATTCCAACAAACTGTTGAGTTCCGATTCTGACCGTTTTAGGTTTCTAATTTGGTATGTTGTTCTCCTCTTGATGTCATCCCATCATAGATTTTCAATTTCCTCTAAGGAATACCATTATGAACACAAAAATATCTTAGAAGAAGCAACATGGTAATCTTAAAATGCTATATAATTTCAATCTTACCATAAATTAAAGATAATTTATAGATATTTATTTAACAATATCATAACTCTTGATGTTCTCTAAACTGGCCTATGATATCAACTATAAGGCTATGGCCTTAAAAATTAAATAATCGTGATTTAAGTCAAGAATTCACATTAAAGATATTTTCAGGTATCAATTTTTAGAGAATTGGGCTATAACTATTACATAACATCAGAAATATTACAAAGTAGACACTTCTACTCTATACAATTTTTTCACATATATAGAATTGCTTATATAAAATATGAATTATTTTCTTGATAAAAATATTCCCTAATTATTCCATTCTCTTACCATTCTTTATACAATGTGAAAAACTTTTAAAAAATATAGGATAAGTATAAAAATATCAGTAAGGTTAATGAAAAAAGAAAATAAAACATCGGTCCATAAATACTTACAAATAAATGAAATCATACTTTTCACTCATAAAACATAATATCTTTAATATAACTCATTAAAACATAATATTTATGAATAAATCATAGAAAACATAAATCATAAAGGTAACTTGTGGAATCCATAAAATACTTACAATGTAGCTTTCATAGCTACATAGGGAGTAACATTCAGGGTTATGTTTGGAATACCAATCACAACATATTCACTAAATACAATAAGAGAAACCTTAAATTTTAACTCTATTGTAAGGACCTGGTTCCGGAAGCCACCCAGAGGCGCCCCGTACCCGGTTGGTCGCATGGACTCAAGCGCATTTCCCCAAATACAAGAGGTTTTCGACTAGCAGCGAGGGCCTTGGGAGTGATAGTGGGGAAACTATGCCCTCATTGGCAGAGTACACAACGGAAGAAAAGAAACATGAAATAACGGAAGCAGTAATAACCAGCAAGGTAAACAGTGGAATACTAAATCAACAAACTAGAGCACATATGTATATATATGAAATGATGCATGATACATAACTAGGAAAGCATCCAAATAAGTAACAATGCTGGAAAAAAACTACAGTACCAAAACAAGTACAAAAGAAAAGTAAATGGCTCCTCAGCATCGCAAGCCAAATCGTGGTCCCATTCTTGCCTGCTCAAAGCAATCAAGTTCCATAAGTCGAAGGGCGCTTTCCCTTGTCTGTACGTGCAACAATATAGTCTTCTTGGTCCCAAAAGAATGGCCCAAACAGGGTGTGAGATAAAATCCCAGTAGGCAACCACCCGAAGATATGTGCCTAACAGTCAGTGAGTATATGGCAGGTAAAAGTACACTAAACAGTAAACAGCAACAGCAAAGCAGTAGGCAATAAACAATAATCAGTAAGTAGGATGATACACAGCAGTAATCAAATCCATAACCAACAATAGTAGTGATGCAAACACATAACACGCAGTAAACCCTCTGGGAAGTACCCACAGCCATTCCCTCTGGTCCTATCCAAGAAGTACCACAACCCTCTGGGCAGTGCGCTCAGCCTAACCCCTCCTTCTTGGTCATATGCATTTATGAGACTCTCTGGGGAAGCTCCTTCGGTCAATTCCCCTTATAGTCTAGGGTAGTCAGGGACTCTCTTTAGGAAGATCACGTGGTCTAACCCTCTTATCCTTAAGGTCTAGAGACTCTCTGAAGAAGTTATCTCAGTCAATTCCTCCTATAGCCTCAGGTATAACACATACTCTCTAAGGAAGCTCACTCGGTCAATTACTCCTCTAGCCTGGGATGGTTCTTAAAGAGATTCAAACAAGGTAACAATCTCTGAGGAAGCTCACTCGGTCTACCCTCCTGTAGTCTATAAAATCCAAGACTCTCTGAGAGCTCACTCGGTCCATCCCCTCTGTAGTCTGTAATGTCTAAGACTCTCAGGGAAGCTCACTCTGTCTATCCCTTATAGTCTATAGCACCAGGTTCCCTCACCCCTGTGTCATTCAATGCATAATAATGCTATAAGGAAAAAGTACACTTATTGAGATACTTGGCTATCCAAAGTACACCTATAGAGCTACTTAGCTAAACAGTCTATAGGGAAACAAGCATGTCATGAGTTTCAATTCAACCTATAACTGCAAGGCATGAAACCAGTGTAACAGACAGAGGAAATCTAGACCCAATGGTCGTAAACAGAACGATTCAAGGAAAATACATCCAATCACAACAATTTATCCTCTAACATGGTCAAATTACCTTTACACAAGCATACATTAAAGGTAAGAAATCAATAAGGGAAAAAGGTAAACACGCAATACCCCGTTCATAGGTATCGGTGGAAATTCGCACATAAAGCTCATAGACTTTGAATAGTAAGGCACAAACCACCTACCTCAATCCTAGGAGGTCGATATACTTGAACCACAATAGCTAATTCCCCCAAGAACGTCGTAGATCTGATAAAATTTAAAAAACGTTCAACCTTAGATAACTTGAGAAAGAGGAAGAATTGCAAAACAAGGCACAAGCAGAAGGAAGAACTCACCGCTGTGCTTCCAACACAATCGACCGTGATCTAATTTGAGAATGGACAAAGAAACGGTGGCTCGGAAAAGATCTAGTCATACGGGTCTCTCTCGAACGAAGAACCTGGAGAAGGGTTGTGTTCTGTCCGTTAGGCGCGACCCCGGTGCGTTTAGTGAAAAAAGAAAAGTACATGGTGTGTACTTTTAGAGTACATGGTGTGTACTAGGTTTTTCCTTACTCCACCAAAAACGGCCTCCACGTCACCCCTACACACCGTGTGTGTGGGTTGGGCACATCCAGCACACAGCTTCGAGCCTGAGAAGAGTACATGGCGTGTACTTAGAAATTACACAGCGTGTACTTCGAAATTTTCCATAAACTCCATTTTTTTAAAAACTCTAGAAAAAGGAAAATCGTACCTGAAACAAAGATCTGGGTTCTTACAAACATCCCCCCCTTAAAGAAATCCATCCCCGATTTTCCTTAGATGGGCGTAGAAAAAGGATCCTCGAACAGTTCCGGCCATTGCGATCGAACCTCAGCCTCCCTCTCCCAAGTCTCGTCCTATACTCGCCCGTACTGCCATGGCACTCATACCAGAGGAACAGACCAGCCTCGGAGAACCATCATACTGCAATCGACAATCCAGATGGGATGCTCTTCAAATGACGCATCCACTTCGATCTCAGCCTCTTCGGGCTGAAAGACATGAGACGGTTCGGAAAAGTAACGTCGGAGCTGAGAGACGTGGAAGACGTCGTGTGTGGCCTGGTACCTCTGAGGTAGCTAAAACTGATAGGCAACCGGCCCAACTCTCTCCAAAACATCAAACGGCCCAATGTACCATGGTGAAGTCTTACCCTATCTCTAAATCCTCTTGTATCCCAACCTCAGTGCGACATGCAGGAAAACCTGATCCCCGACCTCGAACTCCAAAGGTCATCTCCACTGATAAACATAAGACTTCTGTCGAGACTGTGTTGTATCCATCCTCTTCTGGATCAACTATATCTGCTCTGAGGTCTCTTTAGCAAGATGATGCCCTGGCAAAACTTCCTCTCATTCCTCCATCCAACATAAGGGTGATCGGCATGGCCTACCGTATAGAGCCTCATATGGTGCCATCTAAATGGTCGCCTGAAGACTGTTGTTGTAGGAGAACTCCATAAGAGGTATATGCTTCTCCCAAGAACCACTGAAGTCAAAAATGCAATCTTGGAGCATATCCTCAAGCACCTGGATCGTGCGCTCGGACTGGCCATCATTTTGTGGATGGTATGTTGTACTCAAAAGTACCTGTGTACCCAAAGACTTCTAGAGTCCCTACCAGAACCAAGAGGTAAATCATGCATCCTTTTCTGAAACAATAGAGTGTGGAACTCCTTGTAGACGTACAATCTCTCAGATGTACAGTCATCCCAGATCATCAACATCGATGGTCTCTTTGATTGGTATGAAGTGTGAAACCTTTGTAAGCCTGTCAACGAAAACCCAAATAGAATCACTTCCCCGAGGTGACCTCGGAAACCTGGTCACGAAGTCCATTGCGACATCATTCCACTTCCACTCTAGAATGGGTAACATCTGTAAAAGCCCTGATGGTCGGTGATGCTCTGCTTTCACCTGCTGACAAGTAGAACATCTCATGACAAAACCAGCAACATCTCTCTTCATACCAGGCCACCAGTACTAGCGATGAAGATCCCGAAACATCTTGGTGACGCCAGGATGAACTGCCCAAATAGATGAATGGAAATACCTCATCATCTCCTCGTGTATGTTTTCTGGCACACATACGCATCCCTAGAAAAGCAAGATCTAATCCTCGCCCACTGTCCATCTAGGAAGAGGGTCCCCTCCTGACACACTCTCCCGCAGGACTAAGGTCTCTGAATCTAATAGCTTCCTCATTCGTACCTGATCAAGAAGTGAAGAGGTAACAACCATAGAAGATAGGGCAGTCTGTACCTTCTTGTCATGCAACTCTAGATTCATCTCAGAAAACAGATCCATAAGCTGACACTCACCGTTGGCCTCCTGAACTTTCTGAACCTGGGTTCGTCTGCTCAACGCATCTGCCACTACATTTCCCTTTCACAGTGTATAGGCGAGCTCGAAGTCAAAGGACTGAAAATACTCGACCCCCCTGTGCTGTCTCAGATTCCAATCATGCTGAGTGAAGATATACTTGATAATCTTGTGGTCGGTGAATACCACAAAGTTCTCTCCCAAAAGATAGTGTCTCAAACATCGTAGGGCATGAACAACTTCTGCCAACTCCAGATCGTGTGTAAGGTAATTCATCTCGTGTCGCCTCAACTGCCGAGACCCATACGCAATGACTCCATCTCCCTACATGAGCACATCTCCCAGATCAATACCTGAAACATCACAGTAAACAGTGTTGCCCTTACCCGAATCCAGAAAGACTAGTATCGGTGCTGACGTCAACCTACCTTTCAACTCTTGAAAGGCTGACTCACAAGAATTTGACCATAAAAACTTCACCCCCTTCTTGGTTAGACCTTTCAACAGTGCTTCTAGGCATGAGAAGTCTGGAATTAAGCGTCTGTAGTATTCGGACAGCCCTAGGAAACTCCGCACCCCAAAGACGTTCTTTGGCTGCTCCCAAGAAACTACACCTCTCACTTTCTCCGGGTCCACTGAAACTCCTGTCTCCGAGATAACCTGACCCAGGAAGTGAATCTGATCCATCCAAAAGTGTCACTTAGAGAGTTTAGAATACATCCAATTCTCTCTCAGTGTACTCAGAACGATCTCAAGATGTGTGGAATGGTCATGTCTAGTGTGAGAGTACACCAAGATATCGTCCACAGCGACCATGACAAAAGAGTCCAAGTACGGATGGAACACTCGGTTCATCTATGCCATGAAGACTACAGGCGCGTTCGTAAGACCAAACGGCATCACTGTATATTCATAAAGACCATGCCTGCTCCTAAAAGCTATCAAAGGTATATTTGATGGTCTAACGTGCAACTAATGATATTCAGACCTCAAGTAGATATTTGTGAACACTCGGGATCCTAGAAGTTGATGAAAGAGGTCATCAATACTTTTCAAGGGATATCGGTTCTTGATCGTCAACTAGTTCAGCTTCCTACAATCCACACAAAGCCGAAGGGTACCGTCTTCCTTCATCACGAACAGGACAGGAGAACCCCAAGGAGATGTACTGGGTCGGACGAAACCCTTTGCCTGCAACTCCTCCAACTACTTCTTGAGATCCTGCAACTCAGGTGTAGCCATCCAATAAGGAGGAATGGACACCGGTGCCCCTCTTAGCATGATATCAATCAATAAGTATACCTCACGCTCCGGAGGTAAACCTGAAAATTCTTCTGGAAAGACATCCTAAAATGATCCACCACAGGAGGAAAGTCTAACTGTGAAGTCCACTGGTCATCCAGATAAAGACTGGAAATATGGGATGTAACTTCCCCTATCCCATGATGCTCTAGTCCAGCTCTACCCACCGGGACATCCCACTCACCTATATGAAAGAAGGATCCACCCTCTGGTGATATGAAACTCACCCTTCGGCGATAGCGATCAACGACTGTCTGGAAGGGAACCAACCAGTCTATACCGAGAATGACGTCATAACCCTTTATCTCTAGGACATAGAGGTACCATAAGAAATGGAACCACACATCCTCAATAGGGCACTCTCTACACTGACGTATGATAAATGTATTCATTCCCAACGGTGTGTCAAGAGTCAACAAGTCGGCAGACGAAAAGATACATATCCCAAGTCTCTCCACAACCGCAACAGAGATAAATCTATGGGAAGCACCAGTATCGAAAAGAACTGACGATAAAACTAAGGCTACTAAGATCATACCTCGAACGTTAGAAGGGACGGGATCCTTCTCCTGATAGGTCTGCTCCACGGTGAAAGATCGGCCTGCACCGCGGCCCTACGCTCCTGGATGACGGCTCTAAGCTGATCCACTCTGCTGTCGATGATGACCTGGTGACTGACCACCCCGGCCACGACCTCCACCTCAGCCTGAATAGCTGGAATAACTCCAGTTCCTTGACTGGTGGGAAACTGGTGAAGCGTCTCCAGAGCGTGGGGTCATAGAAGAACCCCTACCACCAGCTGAAGGTGAGAAGATGTGACAGAAACGCTGAAGAAGACCCATCTTTCCGCAAGACAGGCACTCCATCAGATCCCTCCGGCACTGGGGCCTAGTATGCCCACTCCTACCGCACTGGTAGCATACAACCTGGATGCAAGAGGACGCATCCCGCGAACCTCGATCTCTTTGAGAAGACTCTCTACGACGCTTCCTACTGTCCGTAGGAGGTACACCAGATCTAGATATCGAACCGCCCTGGCTCACTGCTCCAGAATCTCTCAGATTGCACTCAGTGATCAGAGTCTGGTTGACAATGGAGGACATCAAATTCAACTGGATGATATTCACCTGGGAATGGATCTCATGCCTGAGACCATCTTCAAACTTCCTAGCAAGGAACAACTCATCACCTGCTGGGATCGTTGTGAAACGATGCAGCTCAGTGAAGCGAGACGAGTACCCTATAACAACGAGAGTACCCTACTGTAGACTCATAAACACCCGGGCTCGATCGGCTATTAGATTATTTTGATAGAATTAGTCTTAGAAGGTGCGTCGAAACTCGTCTCAAGACATATCATGTTGATGCCCTAACTGTGAGATCACCTCCCACCACCTCTTGGCGGTGTCCCATAGCATATAAGTAGCCAGCTTTACCCTTTTCTCTGGTGGGATCTCTAGGTGCTCAAAGATGGTTAGTGTGGCCTCTATCCACGACTCTGCAGCTTGAGGTCCTCCATCCCCGAAAAAAGTAGGAGGATGCTGCTGCTGGAAAACCCGCGTAAACTCAGCCATCGACAGGGCAGGAGGCGGCGCTCCCTGGAAGGTCTGCATCATCCTCAGGAAGTCCTCCCTAAACTGTGCCTCGGCTCCTGCAACGGGTATGACAGCCGGTGCTAAGGCTGGCTCGACTGGAGGATCGGCAAGAAGTCTCTGATCAGCCATATATGGGGTCTGATCACTGCCTGATGGCAGACGTACAATCAGAGGATATCTCGAAGTCATATCTCTGAAAGATCAAAAGTATACCTTATATCAGAAAACAAGGATAGAGAACACAATAGTACAAAATGGGAGCATGGGGAAGAAACTATCATGTTTTACAAAACACGACTACATGGTGTGTATAAAAACTACATGGCGTGTCTACTTAAGCCACTGACATGGGCGTGTACCCCTGTCCTACAGGTTGTGTAACATCCAAAACTACACGGCGTGTTGTTCCCACACACGACGTGTACTTGAAATCCAAACCCCTGCCCGTGTCTCCTTACACGGATAACCCACATAGTTCAAACTAACCCCAAACTACACGGCGTGTTCCCTAGGGACACGTCGTGTACCAGACACTGACTCGGCGGCCCGTTTGTTGGTTACACGGCCATCCACATGGCTGGCCCCTACACGGTGTGTTCCGAACAAACACGGTGTGTATAAGAGAAGGTTACATAGTCCCGTGTTGTTCGTGACACGGCCAGGTACCTGGGAAAGACTAAATGGCATGCTCTAAAAGCAACACGGCATGTCTAATAGAAGGTCATGTCGACCCGTGTTGCTCGTGACACGGCCGGGTACCTAGATAGAACCACACAGCGTGTTCCTTTACAACACGGTGTGTTCTACTCGAGATTCCCCAACCCGTGTTGTTAGTGACATGGCTAGGTACAAGGATCTACACTACACGGTGTGTACATACTGTACATGGCATGTTCCTGAAGTTGTTTTCACAACACTTTGTTCCTTCACACACAGTCAGTAACATGGCCTAAAAATTACACGGCATGTAACCAGAAAGTACACGCTGTGTATTTTCGGTTTTTCTGGACTATAGCTCAGAAACTGCACAGAAGCCCAGAAATATGGGAAACAAGGCAAAGAGGTGCCAAATTCCGATCCATGAGGGCCCATACTCCCCACGAATCAAGATTTGGCGTCCCCTATAGTCATGTACAAGAGAAAACAAGATCACGATCCACCAATTTCTGATTCAAGAGGGCCCATAACACCACAAGAATAAAAATTTGGAGTTCATTTAAACAAAGTACAATACAAAAAATTCTCTAACAAGCATCAAGGATTATATCATGCATCTATCACAACAACATGCATAATCTACACAACGTCTATCACAACAACATGAAATCGCTACATCACCCTAAATTTCATGGAAAGAATGCATGGAATGTGATTTCTAAAAGTGCATATATGATGCATGAGATGGAATACCTTCATCTCATCGGGTTCTGACAGAAATAGAACTGTAATATCAAAACAATAACAGTACAAAGCATGTGAATCACTCTTGGTGAAATCTTATCAACTATAAAATCTCAAAACCAGAAATCTGCAATAAATGAGGTAGTATGGCTTTTCTCTGTACATGGGTTAGCTACCCCAGGCATAGATTATTACCAAGTACCAAATCCGTCCTATCCCTGGCTAAATTTTCCAAATAGTAACGCAAGAGAAAATAATTCCTCTGATACCACTTTGTAACGTCTCGGGTCCAGAAGCCACCTAGAGGTGCCCCGTACCCGGTTGGTCACATGTACTCAAGTGCATTTCCTCAAACGTCATAGGCTACCGACTAGCAGCGAGTTCCTTGGGTGTGATAGTGGGGACACTATGCCCTCATTGGAAGAGTACACAGTAAAATAAAAATAAACATGCAATAGAAGAAGTAGTAATAACCAGCAATGTAAACAGCGGAATACTAAATCAACAAAATGGAGAACATATGTATATATATATGAAATGATGCATGATACATAACTAGGAAAACATATAAAAAGATCAAAATGCTAGAAAAACACGACAGTACCAATACAAGTACTAAAGAAAATTAAACGGATCCTCAGCATCGCAAGCCAAAGATTAGTCACATGCTCCCATGCTCCAAGCAATCATGTTCAAGAAGTCTAAGGGCGCTTTCCCTTGTCTATACCTGTAATAACATAGTCTGCTTGGGCGCAAAATCATGGCCCAAAGAGGGTGTGAGATAAAATCCCAGTAGGCAATCACCTGAAGATCTGTGCCTAATAGTCAGTGAGTATATGGCAGGTAAAAGCACACTAAGTAGTAAACAGCAACAGCAAAGCAGTAGGTAGTAAATAGTAAGCAGTAAGCAGGATGATACACAATAGTAATCAAATCCACAACAAACAACAATAGTGAAGCGAACAACTAAAAAGTAGGAAACCCTCTGGGAAGTACCCGCAGCCATTCCCTCTGCTCCTATCCAAGAAGTACAACAACCCTCTGGGCAGTGCCCTCAGCCTAACCCCTCTGGCTTGGTCATACGCATTTATGAGACTCTCTGGGGAAGATCACTCAGTCAATTCCCCTTATAGTCTAGGGTAGTCAGGGACTCTCTTGAGGAATATCACGTGGTATAACCCTATTAGCCTCAAGGTCTAGAGACTCTCTGAGGAATCTATCTCGGTCAATTCCTTCTATAGCCTCAGGTATACCACAGACTCTCTGAGGAAGCTCACTCGGTCAATTTCGCCTCTAGCCTGGGAAGGTTCTTAAAGAGATTCAAATGAGGTAAGAATCTTTGAGGAAGCTCACTCGGTCAACCCTCCTATAGTATATAATATCCAATACTCTCTGGGATCTCACTCGGACCATCCTCTCTATAGACTGGAATGTCTAAGACTCTTTGGGAAGCTCACTCGGTCTATCCCTTATAGTCTATAGCACCAGGTTCCCTCAACCCCGTGTCAGTCAGTGCATAATAAAACTATAAGGTCGAAGTACACCTATATAGCTACTTGGCTAACCAATGTACACCTATAGAGCTACTTAGATAAATAGTCTACAAGGGAACAAGCATGTCATGAGTTTCACTTCAACCTATAACCGCAGACATGAAACAGGTGTAACAACCAAAGGAAAACAAGACCCAAAGGTCGTAAATAGAATGAAAAAAGGAAAATACATACAGGCACAACAATTTATCCTCTAACATGGTCAAATTACCTCTAAAAAAGAATACAGGAAAGGCAGGAAATCAACAAAGGAAAAAAGGTAAACACGTAATACCCCGTTCACGGGTATCGGTTGAAATTTGCACATAAAACTCAGAGACATTGAACGGTAAGGCAAAAACCACCTAACTCGGTCCTAGGAGGTTGATATACTTGAACCAAGATGGCTAATTCCCCCTGGAACATCGTAGATCTGAGAAAATTCACAAAACATTCAACCTTAGATAACTTGAGAAAGAGGAAGAATTGGAAAACAAGGCTCAAGAAGAAGGAAGAACTCACTGATGTGCTTCCAACGCAATCAACGGTGCTCGAATCGGATAAAGGACGAAGAAGCGGGGCTCGAGGAAGATCTGGTCATACGGGTTGCTCTCGGACAAAGAACCTTGAGAAGGGTTGTGTTCTGTCTGTCAGGCGCGACCCCAGTGCGTTTAGTGAAAAAAAAATAAAAGTACACGGCGTGTACTTTTAGAGTACACGATGTGTACTATGTTATTCCGTACTCCACCAAAAATGGCCTCCATGTCACCCCTACACACCATGTGTGTGGCATGGGCATGGCCAGCACATGGCTTCAAGCCAGAGAAGAGTACACAGTGTGTACTCAGAAAGTACATGGCGTGTACTTCGAAATTTTCCAAAAACTCCATTTTTCTTAAAAACACCAGAAAAAGGAAAAGCGTACCTGAAACGAAGATCTGGGTTCTTACATATATCATGTTACCCTATTCATTGGAGAGCTATCTCGGTCTCACCCACCCTTGGTTTATCAATGAACCACCTATATACATAAAAAATTCACAATAACTATAATAAAATCAAAACATATCAAACAAGCATAGAGAAAAGATAAAATTTCTAAATTGAAATCATAATATATCACTTCATTATATTGGCATAATTAATTCTTTATAAAAACCATTTACAATACCAAAATATATAAAAATAATATATGTTATTTATATTCATTTTAAAAACATTACGGTTTGTTAAGGAATCCAAATATCAAATAATGCTCTGGGCGGCGTAAAGGTCATTTTCACAGCATACATTAAAAAGAAACATTCATTTTTCCTTTTAGTAAAATTCAACGTAGAAAAAGATTAATTTTGAAAACAATTGAATTAAATTAAAATAAAATGGTATAATTATACATTTTATAAAATAAGGTCGTGTATAAACCAAAATATGGTTCAATGAATAGATATTGAGACAAAGTCCCTTACCTTTAGACCAACTTGTCTTCTTCGTTCTTTATCTCCCCAAATAAAAAACCTAAGTTAATTTCTACTTGATTTAGAACCTTTTTTAATTTTTTTATTCCTTTTATATCCCTAATTACTTTTTAAACAATCATATAATTATTCATTTTCATATCGGTCGTTTTGTCGATATTCAGTACTTCAGGTAATAACGAACATGTTATGATGAAAATTATCCATGTAGTAAAAAGTCCATCAACTCCATAATGATATTCATGATTTAAATATCATATATATATATATATATTATGTATTTAAAAATATTGTATTACATTTGGAGATAATAAATTAAATTCATTGTTCATGGAGATGGAAGGTCATAAGTATACATAAACGCTACATTCATTTATTTGTCATACTGATAAAATGAAAACTAGATGATACATATGTGTATTATAAATATATTAAAATATCATATGTTATATATGTTATATAAGTTCATTAACTCTATCCTTTATACATTCCATTTATGTCATTAACGAGTCATATCACTTTGAGGGGGTGGTGGTCCACACATCCTCAAATGAAATTATCATATTTACGCATTATAGAAGGAATAAAGATAATCTATAAATAGAAAATAATAATAAAAGAGAAAATATAAATATATTATATATTATATATAAATATATTTCCATCATAATGTCCACTATGAGAGATGGTACGGGAAAATTGAACAATCATCGTTTCGTGTGGTAGTAGTTTGTCGTACACATAAACATTATGTCTGTATCCATTAGATGGAGGTGTATGTAAGTGTAGTGAGAATAATTCTCATAACACCATTCTAGTATATTGAGGATAATTTTTTTTCATTTAATCAATTAATAAGAAAATCATAGGATGTGGAGAAGGAAAATAAAGGAAAGGAACTTAAGAGAATACATTACCTCAAAATCGGGTAACTTCTTTTAATTTGAACCAAAAGGCTTACTTTATTTCTTTATGCATAATGAAAATCATATAAGAGAAATGGAAACATAATGGGAGATTATTTGATCATAATTTGGATGATAAAAGTGGCTTTAGAGGTGTTAGTAATTGGTTAGAGGTGGTGGCCTTTTATAAGAGGGAGGAGGGGCACTTTAGAAAGGTCTTGAAATATTAATTTATTATAAAATTGATTTCGATTAAAAATTGTCCAAAACGAATATAATTCTAATATTAGATGATTTTGGTTCAAATACCCTTCATACAATAATTTTTAGACATGTTTTGAATATTTTTGGTCCTTGTCTTTTTGGCTTAACTCTTATTTAACCCTTTTTAGTATTATAGTGATATCATGTTATATACACATTGTGGGTTAATGTAATTACAATATCATATCAAAAAACTATCAAAAAATTAATTTATTATATATTTGAAATTATCTAAACCATTTCTCTGAATATTATATTTTTAGGAATTAAATATCATTTAATAAACTTTTTTGTTTTTTAATTTATGAATTGTGTTAATTTTGTACACTATTCATACTTGAATATTTTACAAATTAATAACAACATGATTCCTTAGAAAAACATTTAATCAAACCTAACAAGTCCTATTAACTATTGGACTCACTTGTTTTGATAATCCCAAATCATGTTTAAATATTTACTATGATATATTAAGCCATTTGCTAACACTTTTTAATCTATATTTATATTTTTTATCCTGAAAAATTTATATTATTAGTCTCATAATTTAGTTTCATTAGCTTGAAGTTTACATTTATCTAAATATAAGTTCACTTTTAAAGGATACTGGTAATAGAATACTGTTCAAGGTCACCGTTACAACTCACAGTCATTCTGAATCACTATTGCTAAAAGGTCAGTGTTGAAGATCTATTGTCACTGGTATAAGCTACTGGTACAAGGTCACAGTCACAAGTGTACTGTTGATCTGCTCATCAAATCTCACAGAAAAAAGAGTCACCATCACAAGGTCACTGTTGTGACAAGGCTTATGTTATAAGTTCACTATCATACTCTTTCTCAAGTCTTCTATTGAGAGCATCATTGTTCAAGTCTAAAGTTGGACATTTCCACCGTTAGTAGAAGTCTACTGGTAGAAAACTCTTACTGGAAAGATATTCGAATGTGGTTCAAAGTCTACTAATGGACATATTCCATTGTTAATGAAATTACCTGCTGAAATAATCTACCATTGGAAAGGTCACTGTTGAAGTAGTCTGATTTTACAAAGCTACCATTAGAAGCTTACTGTTTAAGTCTACCAATGGTCAAGCCTACAGATGAAGCCCACAGTTGAATAGCCTACCAATGATGTTCACAGTGGAAGAGACTACCATTGAAGTCTACTGTGTGACATGCATCTGCTACCAATCCAATGATATTCTATTATTTATTTTACCAATTTTCTTTATACTATCATAACATGATTTTCTGGACAAATTAATGCACCTGGCATTATTTAATGTTATTTTCAGGTATATCAAGAAATAGTACGATGTACGAGGAAGACCACACGTTCTTGAAACATTTCTATTGTCTACACCTGGTGAACCGAATAATAAAAAGATGATCTGGAAAATTGTATATATGCATGAGTAGAGACATCCATCAAGAATGTGTTGACATATTGAATATACACACATAAGAGAGAAACATACATCATCTGAAAAAGAACAATCAAGCACTCATTTTGAAGAACACATAGATTCATGAATATATGTTGAAAGAACCATTTTCAAGTTGTATTGGTGTCCAACAAAGAACTCTAAACCCAAGAAGATTATCATCTCTACATCTGGTAGTCAGAACCTGGAAGTTGTGACGCTCTGTTTTGGAAGCAACTTGTATAGAAGACCACGACTTCATTTCCTTCATTCCAATGAGTCTAGAGCTGATCACCCAACACAACAGAGAATTTTAAGCTTATCCCTACTATCTTTAGCTCTACTGTGTTTATTTATTTTACATTTGTGAGTAGTGTGTCTGTGTTACACACACTGAATCTTGTTATTGAAATGAGGGATACTGAAAATACCCATACCAATCTCTCATTACATTTTTTACCATGCATAACTGTGGAATACGCCTAGTGTGCATTGGTATTTTATTTTTTCCACGTATAACTGTGGTAGAGGATGCAAAACCTGGATAGTTTTTAAAGCCAGATACAGGCTGAGTATCACCTTATAATATAATTTCTTAGTGGCCGGTGATCACCAAGTGGAAAGGACTAGGTCTTGACTTAAGACTGAACCTCTTATTTAATGTGTTGTGTTCATCTATCACTTACTCTGTTTTATACTTATCCATTGTGCTTATATTATCAAAGACAAAAATATGTTTTTACATTCACTCTAATAGTTAGTTCTGGTTAGTGTGTATATTTGATTTGTTTAGTAAACTTGTTTCAAAAGTCAAATTAGTTCTCATACTGATTCAACTGAGGAGTAATCAACCTTCTAGAAACCTTTTGAACAATAAATCACTTATATCTCTACTACCTTAATTCACTAGGCTGTTATAATTTGGGTGATTTTATTCCTAAAAGTTTTTAACAGAAATATTAATTGGAACTCAATTCACCCCCTTCTTTAGTATCCACTCTGACCAACATTTGGTATCAGAGGTAGCATTTTTGTTTATAAAAATTTTTCAAACCCTCTGTTTTTCAAAATGTTATTTTAGTTTTATCTTAAAGTTCATAAATTTCTGTTAGTTCTAAATATTATCTCTTTGATATATCTTCTAAAATCATGTTATGGACAATATACTAGAAGGTGCTTCTACTAATAGGCCACCTTTCTTTAATGATGTGAGTTATGCTCAATGTAAAATTAAAATCAAAATTCATTTGGAATGTATTGGTTTTGAAATTTAGTCTCCTATATAATCAGAATATGAGATCCCCAAAACTGCTAGATCTACCTAGGATGATACTATAAAGTCCGACTATAACAATAACTGTAAGGATATGAATTCCCTTTAATTCTCTTTAGGAGATGAGGAATTTAACCGAATTTTTTCATGTAAAGAGCTCATGAAATCTAGGACACCTTGGTATTTTCTCATGAAGGAATGACCAACATGAAGGAAATGAGATTAAATACTTATACTATTAAATATGATAATTTTAAGATGAGATATGATGAACCCATTTCTGACATGTACCTCAGGTTTAATGAGATTGTCAACAACATGAGTTCACTAGGAAAAGCTGTTCTAGAGAAGGAGCAGATCATGAGAATATTGTGATGTTTTCCAGACAGATGGAGAGGCACTTCTATGTCTATCCGAGAGTCATGTGACATCAGTAAGACACCTGTTAAAGAGTTTATTGGTAAACTAATGATGTATGAAGAAGAACTGAAGGTGAGAAAAGAAGAAGAATATGAAACCAAGAGAAAATCCATGGCATTCAATTCTACTACTTCAAAGAGCAAAGACAATGAGAAAATACATGTACCTACTGAAAGCTCAACCGGTGAAGATTCATATTCAAACAGTGATGAAGAAATGACTCAAATATCCAGGCGATTTAAGAAGTTCTATATGAAGAAAAAGTTTTTTGGAAAACCAAACTACAAGGGTAAGTATGATCAACAAGGTAAGTGGAATAAGGATTAAAAGAAATATAATAAGGAAGATGATATAGTCTGATATGAATTCAAGAGGAAAGGACACATCAAGGATGACTATCCGAAGTTAAAATTCAAAAAGAAATATTATTATAAGAACAAGAAGTACAAGAAATACATGAAATCAACATGGAGTACTTCAGAAGACAGCACAAGTGAATCAGAAGCCACTGATTCTAAAATGAATCATGTCACATTGTGGTTCTTGACTAACATATCTGAGGTACATGTTTCCCCTGTTCAAAATGATTGTTATTCTAGAAATAATAGTGATTCACATAATAATGAAAATATGTCTAAGACTGAACTGCTGGAATATTACAATATCCTAGAATATACTTGCAATGAAGTAAAAGATAAATATAAATCTTTGAAGAAACACCAAGCCTTGACTAGTAATGTTAAAACAGATCTAAGTGTTGAAAAAGAAAAGAATTCTCAACTGTTGAAAGAGAACACTCAACTCAAATTATCTAATTAACAATTAAGAAAGGATATAGAGAAGTTTACTTCTGGTAGGGATACCTTGACACGGTTTCTAGGAAAACATATTGCTCCTAAATATACAACTAGTCTAGGATATCAGCCTAGACATAGAAAAATTAGAAAACCAAATTTGTTCCAAAATTTGGAAAATTCACTGTTAATTCTAGACCATCATTTGAGAAAAAATCCTCTAAAGGACATAACAAAGTATTTATATCTCAAAATATGTTTGTTGATTTTCGAAAACCTATAAAGAAAATATGGGTTCACAAAGTTTTACTAGCTAACCTTTATGGACCCAAGAAGAACTGGGTACCAAAATTACCCCATGTTTAATTTGTTTTGCTGGGAAGTTGATTAAAGAGCTCTTATAAGACCCTATGGTACTTGGATAGTGGATGCTCAAGACATATGATAGGAGACTATTCTTTTTTCAAGAGTCTAATTAAATTTTATGGTGGGAGTGTCACCGTTGGTGTCAATGCAAAAGGAAAAATTATCGGCTTAGGCTAGATTGGTAACCCTGATACAATATTAATTTCTAAAGTACATTTTGTTGATGGATTAAAGTACAATTTACTATGCATATCTCAGTTATGTGATGATGTCTTTAATGTTAACTTTTAAAATGATTCATGAAATGTTTTTAATTCGAAAAATGATTTAGTTTTTACTGCATGTAGAAATAAGAATGTATATGTTGTTTATTTAATTTCATTATCCAAACAAAATGTTTCCTGCTAAAATGTTTTTCATAAAGAGTCTTGGTTGTGGCACCGAAGTTAGGACACTGTAATGTGAACACACTTAGGAATCTATCTATTAAATATTTAGTTAGATACTTACCTAAATTAGAATTCCCACTTGATAAAGTGTGCAATCCCTGTTATATGGGAAAACAATACAAAGTTTCTTTCAAACCAAAGAAAGAAGTTTCAAGTTCTCAACCACTTGAGTTGGTTCACATGTATTTGTTTAGACCATCAATATTTTCAAGTTTAAATGGGAAGCACTATATTTATGTTCTTGTATATGACGTTTCTAGGTATACTTGGGTATACTTTCTAGCTAAAAAAAGTGAATCTTGTTCCTATTTTTTCAAATATTCCAAGTCTGTAGAAAACCTTAGTGGACTAAACATTAAGACCCAAAGAAGTGATCATGGCTGTGTGTTTGTGAATCATGAGTTTGAATCTTACTACCCACACGATGGATATAGTCACAATTTCTCTTCCCCTAGGACAGCTCAACAAAATGAAGTTGTAGAAAGAAGAAATAGGACCCTTCAAAAAATTAAAAGGACTATACTTAATGAGTATGACTTACCTGTTTATTTTTTGGGATGAAGTTTTAAATACAGCTTGTTATGTTATCAATAGAGTTATAATTAGACATGTTCTAAAAATAACCCCTTATGAACTTTGGAATAATAGGAATCCTAAGGTTAATTAATTTATAGTTTTTGGTTGCAAAGTATTTATTCTTAATACCAAAGATAATCTTGACAAATTTCTCCCAAAAGTGATGAAGGAATTTTCCTGGGTTACTCTATCTCAAGTAAATCCTATAGAGTGTTAAATAAGAAAACCAAATGTGTGAAAGAATCAATTCATGTCAGATTCGATGAGACTGATCCACTTGATCCAAAAACCTCTCTTCAAAATCTTGAGTAATATTTTCCAAATCTAAACTTTAATGATAAGAATAGTGAATCCCCAGTAAAAGTATCCAGTTCTGGAAATTTTCCAGAATCTGTTCCTACCGATTCTGAACCAACAAATAATAATGAAGAATCTAGTTCAACCCTTCGTGGAGGTATTAGGACTCTCAAGAATCATCCTCTAGATGCTGTTGTAGGCGATTTAAATAGAGGAACACAAACAAGAGCTTCTCTAAGAAACCAGGTTGAACATCAAGCTTTTCTTTCACAGCATGAACCCAAAAATATTAATGATCCTATCAATTATGAATTTTGGGTAATGGAAATGTCAGAATAACTAAATCAGTTCAAAAGAAACAATGTTTGGGAATTAGTCGAAAGACCTAAGGAAAATGTGACCATAGGAACTAAATGGGTGTATAGGAACAAAGTTGATGAGTCTGGGAATATAGTTAGAAATAAATATAGGCTAGTTGCATAAGGATATAGTTGAGAGGAAGGAATAGACTATGAGGAGACCTTTTCACCTGTATCTAGACTAGAATCTATTAGGATACTACTTTCATATGCAGCTCATCTGAATTTTAAACATTATCAAATTGATGTTAAAAGAACTTTTCTTAATGGGTATATAGTTGAGGATGTATTTGTTGAACAACCACCTAGTTTTACAAATCCCCATTTTTCCAATCATGTTTTTAAACTATCTAAAGCTTTATATGGCTTAAAACAAGATCCAAGAGCATGGTATGATATTCTCAGCTCTTTTCATTATCAAAAGGTTTTCTCAAAGGGATAGACGATCCTACTCATTTCATTAAATATATTTCTAAATATGTTTTGATAGTAAAAATTAATGTGGATGATATTATTTTTGGATCTTCCAAAATTTAATTTTTTATTGATTTTTCAACAATGATGCAAAATGAGTTTAAATTGAGTTTAATGGGAGAACCCAAATTTTACCTTTGATTTCAGATCATTCAAAATAAAAATGGAATTGTTTTGAATCAAAGTAAATATATTACAGATCTTCTAAAATGGTTTTCTTTGGATGGTAGAAAAGGTAGTAACACACCTACGAGTACCGCCTATATGTTGGATACTAATGACGCTGGAGAACCAGTGGATGAAACCAACTACAGAGGTATGATAGGGATTCTACTCTATCATACAGCTAGCAGACCTGACATTATGTTTAGTGTATGTATGTGTTCTCGCTTTCAAGACAATCCAAAAGAATCTCATTTAACTACTTTCAAAAAGATTTTTAAATATCTCAAACATACTCCCAACTTTGTATTATTTTATCCAAAAGTACAATCATTTGATATGTTGAGTTATTCTGATGCTGATTTTTCCAGTTGCAAGTTAGATAGAAAAAAACCTCTGGGACATGTCACATTTTAGGCAAGTCACTAGTATCTTGGTGAAGTAAGAAGTAGAACTCTGATGCATTATCTACTAACGAAGCTGAGTACATAGCTACTGGTAGTTTTTGTTCTCAAATTCTGTGGATGAAACACACTTTACTAGACTATGGATATCATTTCAATCATGTCTCTATAAAGTGTGACAATAAATGTTCTATTAAAATTTCCAAATATCCAGTATCTCATGCTAGGACAAAGCATATTGATGTGAGACATCACTTTTTGAGGGATCATTATCAACAAGGTGATATTACTATTGAATTCATTGGCACTGAACATCAATTGGATGATATATTCACAAAGCCTTTGAATTATGAGAGGTTAAATTACATCAAACATGAGTTAGGTATGATTAACTTTGGCATAGGAGACCTCACTGTTAGAACTCACCGTTAGAACCTCACAGTCAGACCTCTCTGTTAGACTTCACTGTCGGACCTCACTGTTAGACCTCACTGTCAGACCTCTCTGTTAGACCTCACTGTCAAACCTCACTGTCAGACCACATAGTTAGACCTCCCTGATTAACATAAATGTTACACCTCACTGTTGCACCTCACTGGTGTACCTCACTGATATATCTCACTTTTGGATACCTCACTGTGTGTCTTTATTTTTGCAGGAATTCAAACCGTTTTTATTCCTATTTTTTATTTCTATTTTATTTTGTTTTAATCCCTAAATGATAAAACCAATGTCTACGAACATATCTCAATCTACCATCCTCTATCAATCTTGAACCTTGGTCTCAAAATTCCTAAACCCTAACTCTTCATTTGAGACCTCAAACCTCTCTCAATCTCCATGGCTAGAACCAAGCGACCCCCGATGGTCAATGAAGATGCGCTAAGGACAAAGAGAACTAGAGCCAAATCTGGTGGCACCATTAATACCCTGACGGGACATGTCAACCCGCATCTGACCTAGAGAGAAATATTTTCTGAGAAGGAGTTAAGTGAAGAATGGCTGCTTTCGAGCACGTCATTAGTGTTGGAAGCACTAGATGTCCAATGATGGACCGAGTGTTTTTTCAACAACAATGGACCGTACTATCTGAATCTTTTGAAATAATTATATAAATATTTGAAGTTCTAAGAGGAATATGATGTGAATAGGTTAATATCCAATGTCAATGGAAATAAAGTCATATTCTCGTCTGCTGAGTGGCTAGTATGTTTGAGAGTTCCTCATGAAGGAGTATATGATTACTACTCTGGAGTGGATCCCCTAGAAAGTGATGTTTTTGAATATGAAAAAGATCTGGAAGAGCTGAAAGGCAATGGAAAATCAAGGATGATCATTACAGCTGAGATGAATGGAGAAGGCATGCTTTTGTTCAAATTTATTCAGCGTGTAATTAGTCCCAAGAGAGGAGATTTTGCAGTGCTGAAGTACCAGGACAGATTACTGATTTACTTACTGAAGCTTGGAAAGAAGATTAACCTATGTAGGTTACTGATGGCACAATTGGAGGATATGACTATGGAAAGCTCAAAATTGAATGCCTTATTCCATGTCAAGCTTATTTCAGTAATGCTAAAGGTAAAGGGTGTAGCTAGAAATCAGGAAGAGATGATAGTGGTCAATAATAGTGTTTGTATCTCCAAGGTTATCTGCAAATTCATGAAAATTAGCTGGAATCCCTGGAAGAAGGCATGGGTGAATGATGAAGGAAAGGTATAAGAAAGGTTTGACCCTCCTACTCACCCATCTAGGCCAAAAGACAAGAGAGATCCCGGCTTGAATCCTGATGAGCCATAACCGGCTTATTCAGATGAGGAGGAGGAAGCTGATGGAGATGTGGACCCTGAAAGAGAGAACACCCCCATTGATGATGGGAGTGATCCTGATTTTACTAACAGTATTGTATGGACAGTGGCTTTTAGTGCAGCTAGCCCTATAAAAGAACTTACAAAAAATATAGACTATTCTTAAAGACCGTGATACTGAGACCACTGAAGAAGAAGAAGAATCTTAGAATATTGTCAAGGACACCTCTGAAGAGGATGAGGCTTCTGAGTCAGATCATTCTGCTCCTGAGGAAGAGGAGGCTTGTGATAAGGATGAAGGAAAGGAGACTGTTGGTAAAGTTAATGATGAGGACAATGAAGAAGAGGATCTTAGTTTGAGACCTCTGAGAGATAATACAGACAACACAATGTCTGATCAGGAAGTAGGAGTGGCATCTACTTCTATTGATATGGAAGTCATTAATGACTCAGTGGAGGTTGTGACTCACCCCACTGGTGAACCAACATATCAAATTGTTGTTGAATCTGCTGGAGTTGCAGAGGAGGTTGTGAAATTACCTAGAGAAAAATAGATAGAGGAGATTTCTCATGAGAGATATCTTAGTGAGGGGGAGCAACTTGTTTCCCTTGGTTCAGTTTCTATGTTGTATGACATAGAGGGTTGGTCATCAGATCCAGGGTATATGGTACTTGGAATCCATTATTGAGATTCTGATGAGGAATTCCAGCCTCAAAGGGATTCTTTTATCCTACCTAAAAGTATTCTAGTAGTTGGGGCTGACAATTTGGCAACCAAGGAGGACCTTGAGTCCTTAAAAGTTGAAATGAAAGAGGCAGGGAGAGAATCAGTGGAAGATTTGAAGACTAGCCTTGTTGAAGAGCTGAGGAATGTGGAGCAATCCCTAGAGCTATCTCTGGTATGAGTTGTTTCTAGTCCACTTAAAGAAATGATGAATGAGATTAAAGTGTTCCATACTCAAATTCAAAGCTGGACAGAAGCTGTGGTTGCTCTGAGACAATCGGTTGCTTCACTGACTGCCATGAGAAGTTCTCAAAACCAAGTGAATACTGATATTCGTTATATCAAAGAGGTAGTCAAGCAGTTTGTGGGAGTTTCTGAGGATTTTAAGACACCAGTCAGAGAACACATGAACAGTTGGGATACACTTGTTCAGAAGGTGGTTGGTAATTTGACTCAATATTTCAAAGAGACGGTAGCTTTCTCGGTCAGACCCCTTCCATCATCTAGCACCTCTGTGAACATTGAACCAATCAGAACTGTGATCCAGGAAGAGCTTGTTAAGGCTAGTACCAGTGGAACCTTTAATTCTCAGGTAATTTCTACCATTAGGGAAGTCAACAGTTTTGTTCTTGAACACTTCCAAGCAGCTACTCCTACTCAGGAAGCCATTAAAAATAAGGTAGATTCTTACTTTGAGAAGATCTATACGAAGAACCAAATGACCAACCACTTCAAGATTCTGATAGAGAATATGAAGTTGCCTCCAGTGACTCAAGCATTCAAGGAGTAGGTCACCAAACTGAGAGAATTGACCCCTTCTTTGGATAAATTTTTGGAGAATAAAGATGATTTTTTATCTGATATGGAATGAGGAGGAAGTATTATTATGGACTTCAGAAACATTCTTCTACCCTTTCTCCATGTGGACTACACCCCCTGTCATTATCCCTCCTACCTTACCTATATCTCAACCCAGTATTTCTTCCACGATGTCTTCTAATGAATCTATAATGAAGCCTAACACCCCTGATACCTCAGCAAGATACCCACTACAGACCCACATGAGCTTTTGTTGCTGCCCCTCCAGTCATTCCTTCAGCAGTTCGAAAACCTACTAATCCACCAGCTCATCCCCCATCTTCTTCTTCTAAAGTGAATGACCAATTACCTACGGATGATGTGGATTGAGTATGTTTTTGTCTTTTGATAGGGACTATTTATTCTTTTTGGGTCATGAAATGTACTTTCATTAATACAAGCTTTCTCTGTTATCTCTATTTGTGTTTATTTTTTCTAATCACAAAGGGGGATAAATACTGTGCTCATTCTAGACTAATCATGTTATTGGGGAGAAATATGCTAATTTGATCTTATGTTGAAACTTTTCTTCCCTTCTCTCTGATACAATGTACCAATATTTTCGTGTTTTACACTCTTATTAATATCTGATACTTAAGACATTTTTTATCTATGTTTCATAACTGTATTATATGTGATATCTATCTTTAATACATATTGGCATAATTTGTGATGATCAAAAAGGGGGAGATTGTTGGACTCACCTATTTTGATAATCCCAAATCATGTTTAAATATTGACCATGACATATTAAGACATTTTCTAACCCTTTTTAATCTATATTTATACTGTTTATCCTGAACAATTTATATTCTTAGTCTCATAATTTAGTTGCATCAGCTTATAGTTTACATTTATCTAAATATAAGTTCACTGTTAAAGGATACTGGTAAGAGCCTACTGTTCAAGGTCACCTTTACAACTCACTGTCATTCTGAATCACTGTTGCTAAAAGGTCACTATTGAAGATCTATTGTCACTGGTATAAGCTACCGCTACAAAGTCATTGTCACAAGTCTACCGTTGATTTGCTCATCAAAGCTCACAAACAAAGACTCACAATCACAAGGTCACTGCTGTGACAAGGCTTCTATTATAAGTTCACTGTCAGACTCTTTCTCAAGTCTTCTATTGAGAGAATCATTGTTCATGTCTACAGTTGGACATGTCAACCGTTTGTAGAAGGCTACCACTAGAAAACTCCTACTATCGAGATAGTTGAATGTTGTTAAAATACTATTGATGTAAATATTCCACTGTTAATGAAATTACTTTCTAAAATTGTCTACTGTTGGAAAGGTCACTATTGAAGTAGTCTGATGTTACAAAGATTCCGTTAGAAGATTACTATTGAAGTATACCGCTGGTCAAGCCTACGGATGAAGCCCACAGTTGAATAGACTCCCGATGAAGTTCACAGTTAGAGAGACTACCGTTGAAGTCTACTGTGTGACATGCATCTGCTACCAATCTATTAATATTCTATTATTTATTTTACCAATTTTCTTTATATATCATAACAGTCATTTCTGGGAAAATTAATTCACTTGTAATTATTTAATATTATTTTCAGGAATATCAGGAAATAGTATGATGTACGAGGAAGACCACACGTGGTTGAAACATTTCTATTGTCGGCTCCTGCTAAACCAAATAAGAAAAGGCTAAGCTGGAAAAGTGTATATATGTATGAGTAAAGACAGACATCAAGAATGTGTGGACATATAAAATATACACACATAAGAGAGAAACATACATCATTTGAAGAAGAACACTCAATCACTCATTCTGATGAACACATAGATTCACGATGATCTATTGAAAGAACCTTTTTCAAGCTGTAGTGGTGTGCTACAAAGAACTCTAAACCCAACAAGATGATCATCTCTACATCTGGTAGTCATAACATGGAATTTGCGACACTCTATTTTGGAATTAACTTGCAGAGAAGACCAAGACTTCATTTCTTTCATTATAATGAGTCCAGAGCCGATCTTCCAACAAAACAGAGCATTTTAAACTTATCCCTACTATCTGTAGCTCTACTGTGTTTAAGTATTTTACATTTGTGAGCAGTGTATCTGTGTTACACACACTGACTCTTCCGCTTGATCTGAGGGATACTAAAAATCCCCATACCAAACTCTATTTACATTTTATTCCCACGTATAACTGTGGAAGAAGCCTAGTGTGCCTTAGTAGTTCATTTTTCCCACGTATAAATGTGGTATAGGATTCAAAACCTGGACAGTTTGTGAAAACTGTTGTAAAGCCTGATATAGGCTATGTATCACCTTTTAGTATAATTGCTTGGTGGCAGGTGATCACCAAGTGGGGAGGACTAGGTCATGACTTAAGACTAAACCTCTTGTTTAATATATTGTATTCATCTTTCACTTACTCTATTTTATACTTATCCACTGTGCTTATATTATCAAAGACAGAAATCTGTTTTTACATTCACATTGATAGTTAGTTCTGGTTAGTGTGTATATCTTATTTGTTTAGTAAACTTGTTTCAAAAGTCGAATTAGTTCTCATAATGATTCAATTGAGGAGTAATAAACCTTTGAGAAACCTATTGAATAATAAGTCACTTATATCTCTACTACCTTAATATACTGGGCTGTTTTAATTTGGGGGATTTTATTCCTAAAAATTTTTAACAGAAATTTTAATTGAAACTCAATTCACCCCCCTCTTAAGTATCCACTCCGACCAACATTAACCTATATAATTCATGTATGACATTAATTTTGTCAAATAATATATATTTTGTTACTTCTAATATCATTTAATTGAATCGTTTATTAATTTAGCAATCACTCCATCATCATTGTGTCATAAATGAATTTATTTATATTATATCAAAAATTTAGAAATAAAATTTAATGATGTATGAAATATTTTTGGATTTATAATTAATATTTATATTTGAAGATATCACTTATATAACCCCATATACAAATAATTTTAGAAAGAAGAAACATTTTTATGTTATATTTTTCTTTACATTAAATTAATTCTTATAACATGTCATTATCGCACACATGTGGATTAATGGGGTCCAAAAATCGACCCAAGGATGCCCATGGTTGAAAATATCTCATCCAATAGGATTTGAAAAAAATTTATGATAGTTTAATATTATTATAATATTATTCTTTACCCCTATTTACCATATTAACCCTTTAACCATTGTAAATAAAAATGAATATAGAAGTTACTTTTCATAACGTCCAAAAAATTAAAGGTAATTATTTACACAATTTTAAAATTTTGATTCCAAATATGGAATCCATTTTTTAGAATTCCAATCACATAATTTTCCTAAATCAATTTAAAATTATTTCCTATTATCAAAACCAAAAACTGTGTTTAATAAAAAGTAAAAACTTTCCGAAGATTGACATGTGTTTCTCTCCAATTTCGATGTGAAATTACTACTGATGACCAGCAGTGGATTAAATGAAAAAAAAGATAATCCAAACATAGTTTTAAAAAATTAAAAGGAAAATCTAACTATATAAATAAATTAGATGAAAAGACAAATTTCAATTAAAATTCAGTATTTTTCAATATTCATTAAAATGCGAATTTCATCAAAAAATACCAAATTTTCATCCAAGGTAAATTTTGATGTATCGCTTCTAAAGAATAAGTTTATTTTTTAAAATATGACAAATAAAGGTGACAAAAACAAGATTTAAAAATGGATCCCCATCAAAACGCGAAAAACTGACCTTTAAAAAATATTAGAGTATTTTATGCTTAAAATTGGATTCATTCTCATTTTAAGCCTCTAAATTTTGTTTGATAAATAGAAAAACATTTAAAAAACTTGTATAATAATATTTTTGTTAGTTATATTCATTATTTCTAATACAATTACTAGAAATTTACTACCATTTAAAAAGGATTATTGTTATATTATTTTTTAGTTTAATGAAATGTTGTGTGCAACATAAGATTTCAGAGAAACCCGTTGTTACGTGTTGAGTATGATCTATTAAGAATAATACCCTTTAATGTAAATATAATATGTTATTAATAAATATAGATATAAAAATTTGTTATTCTTTAAATACCTAGGATCCAATAATAATTTTTTTAGAATTTTATAAAATAAATAATATTTTTGATGAATAATGACAAATAATAATTTTATTGAAAACTGATTTATCATTTAGAGAATTTACAAAGTAAATTTTTTTATTAATATCATTTTGAAAGTTAAATTAGATAATTATACTAATATTTAGCTAACTTAGTTCATTAGAATAATTTTTTTGTTAAATTTTACTGCAAAGACTTTTTTACTTAAGAAAATGTTTTTATTTGGAATCCTGAATTTTCATCATACATGTAAGTTTGATTTTAAATTAAATGTTTCCACTTAGGATAATTTATTTTGTAAAAATTAATTAAAATTTTAAAATAAATATAACTAATATTTGGTTAAATGTAATGTATATTTATTTAATAATGAACAATAAAACAGTAAAAATTAGTTACCCCTAATAAGGTTAAAATAAATTTACTAGGGGGTCAAACTAGTAGATAAGGGAATGTTAGAAAATTATAATTTCTAAATCCATATTGAAATATTAAAACATTATCATATCCTATGATTTAATATAAGTTCATTTTTAAGAATTTTTCTTGTGAAGGACTTTATCATTTTGTATTCTTTTTGGAATCTTTCAAGAGGGTCCCCTCCCCCACTTATAAATGGAAAACCTATATCCACTCCTACTGAAACAAAAATATCCTTTTGGATCAACAAATATCATAAAAAATAAATTCCATAAAACCCTCCCCATGGGTTATAGTCCTTATTTTGGTTATAATTTCTTCCAAGGAAGGCTTTAGGTAAAAACCTATAGAGGTTCCCTGAAGAAGAGGTATAGTTCTTAACCATGATTTTTCATTTTTTTCATCATCTACCCCAAAACATATTCTCCAAATATGATTAAATAAAATAAAAATATATTCCATATAATAATATTTTATTACTTTTATGTAATAACATATGATCCTCCTATTTTCTATCAAATGGGAATCAAGACAGTCAATGGTGCATATGGAGGTCTATTGTATCATGAACTGATGTAATTCATTTCCTATCAACCCCTTTCACAGATTACTATATTGATGTTTTTAATTAATGTATATATATTATATTTACAAAATAATTACACTTCTTGATTTGTAATATTACATCTACCTTCCTACAACCTAATATGTTGGAAAACGTTAATGTCATTAGTGTGTACCTGTGGACTACAACCCCCATGATGAGATGTGATGTGTTTGAAATTTTATTTTAAAATTAATTTCTTTAAGGGTAGTTTTATGGAATATATATGATATATATATATATATAATAATGATTCTATAAAGTTTAATTGAAAAATATTTCTTTTGTTCCATCCACTGGATAAATGGAGACATTGTTCATGTGTATATACGACATACTATCTTCATGAATGTTGTCATTAATTTTTAAATATATAAATATTATGTATGAAATTTGATATATAAATATATAATGAATATAGATGATATTTAAATAATTTTTAATATTTTTCAGTAAATGTATCCTTGACCAGTGTATAAGGACCAAAACTACCAACCTAAAACAAATATGAAAAGTGAAGTAGTTGTCACAAAGAATAGTGATTTTAATAAATAATTTTTAACAAAAAAGAGATAAATGGTTATAAGTAAATCATATTTTGGATGATATATATTATTATAGTTCCTTAATATATGTAAAATAATTATATATTTATTATACTGGAGGATTGAACATGCATTATCGAAATCATCCATGATGTAGGGGTCTCTCATCCCACATTTACTTCCGTAATACATATGTTAGATTCACAAATTATTTCTACTTTGTGATGTTTTTACTATAACTTTTATATGGTATTTAAAGAGTATATTTATATTTATAGTATTTTATATTTAATTTTATGTAATTTATTTCATGGGGGGTTAGTATTAAAATGTTATGAATGTTGTTATAGTTTATTTCACAGAAAAATCATTTTTTGGGATTGTTTATGTCAATGTCTCTATTGGGGGAATTATTTTATTATTATATATTAAACCAATTATATTTTCCTCTCCTCTAGTTATTTATTGAAATTAAATTTTTTCATTCACTTTTCCACTATTTTTTTACTCAATATACTGAAACCATATTTATTAAAGAATACTGGATTTATTTTTCAACACAGTTAAGAATTTTTTTCATTTCAATATTTCCCTAAAAATGTTCATAAAAGATATTTTTAATACTATAAAATTATTTATTGATGAAATTTAAACCCATGTTCTTACCAAATGAGTTAAATTAATCTCCATTTACATTCCAAAAGTGGTACTTTTTAAATTTTTTATTGAAATTCTGAGAGAAATATTCTATTTAATACACTCTACATGAATAAAATTTCCCTCTTTCCCAACAAGTCATTATATTGAAGATTTTATTACATTATTATATTATTCCTCTAAAAGAAATTTTTTCCCTAATATTATGGAAATTTTTGTTTTTAAAATCTCATTTTCAAAGTGAACATGGCATTTTAATCAAGAGTATTTTTAATGAATTTAATATTTTATTTCTATACATTAAAGAAATAATACCCAATTTAAAATATTCATTATTATGGATATGTTGTAATTATACCATCTATATTATTTATCTAGATTTTTTATTCATATTTTCTGGGGATAAACTGTTTTCATACCATTTTCCATATTGCATTGGATTATTTATGATTATGTTAATTTATTGGGTAAATTATTAATATTTAGTTTACTGGATTTCAATAAAAATGTTTAAATTGATAATGTTTCATCACCTTCATTTTAGGAATGTGATGGACAAGATATGTTATGTATAGGTCCCAATATAGTTCCCTAATGCACTAGTATGTCTCATTCTACTAACAAGATTGGGTATTAAGAAAAGCTCATACCTATTAATTTTAGATGTCATGGGATTGGGCCTTAATAGTATGTTTATAATGCATATCATTATGAATTACATTATTATAATATTAGTTATTAATTTCCATGTGATTATTTCAATACTTATGATATCCATAGATTTATTTAAAGGTCATGTGATTATTTTTATGGGAGTATTTGATCGCCATTTATTTCTTCAATTATATTCGTCATGAATTCATTAGATGTCATTTTTTTTATATATTTGTAATTACATATTGATTATTCCTTATTTATTCAACATAGATTCCTCTATACATAATCCTTACTAAGAATTTGAGATAACACCTTTACTAGGATTCCTTTCACAAGGATTCTATGAAATATATTATGATTGATATATAATGATATGTTAAATGTAATAGTGGTGAAATTAAAGTATATATCTATTTTTTCCATACTAATACAATATTCAGTATTTTGAGATTCAATCGACTATATCTATCACCAACATAATAATGTAACCACATATTATAATATATTATGTTTGGGGTATTTATAATTGGTATTACAGAAGAGTTAGTAAAATACATGGGAATAATATTTTGGAAAAAATAATTAATGAATATGGACCTATGAATAACTTGGTGGATAAGAATTTGAATTGGATAACATCGTATTGTTTTGGTTAAATCAAGAATATGTGGATTCCCATGATATATATCTCTATCTGGATACTACATGTGAATGTGTCTCTTCCAAAGTAGTACCTATGGATTATATCTACAAAAATATTTCATTGGGATTTTAGGAAATCATAATTTGGTTCAAGAAAATGAGATTTACAATACCCCTTGTTTGATAATCCCGATGGATATTTTTGACTTCATTAAAATTTTCCTTATTAATCCTCATGAAACTTTTTTAATGGATAGTGATCATAGAAGACCTATGATAAACTGAATCTATCATAGATTGAAAATAAGGTTTCATTATTTAGTCAACGTAAAAAAGGATTATCTGGTTTCCTCATATGATTATTAATGCTCACACTATTCTTTTTAGTTTCAGTAAATGGATAGAACTATGAGGAATCTTGTTTTCACTAAATGTGATGGACAATGTTGTTCTTATTAGCATCCATATTGGTTTATGAATATAGATAAATATACTATGATTTTTCCTAATTAGTTATGAAGATATATGTTTAAAAAATGCATCTTAAATAACTCTTAGAATCACCAATGAACAGAAGTATAGAGTTTCATGAGAGATCAAATAGTGGAGACCCATAAAAAATATTCAATTTAATTAGTTTCATAAATGATGAAAGGGACACATCAGTGAATGTATCAATAGATGGGTAAAATAATTTCTATATAGAAATAAATCACTTGCAGTAATGAATTATCAAAGAGACTAGTGTATTATTTGTTGGGAACATAGGAATTATCTAAGTCAATTCCCTATTCCAGGGTTAATTCCTAGAAAATGAAAGGAAATATTTAATGAATATCACTAACATATAATAAATGATGTTTTTATGTATTATGAAGGATTATTTATATTTCAATATTATTATTGAAAATGGTGTTTTGGAATTATAATTATGAAATATCTAAGGATTGTTTTAATTTTTTGCGGCATATACATCTTTATGTATGATTATTTTAAGACTTATGGATACTATCATTATATTTTGAGTCTAATTTCAATCATATGTTCAATTTATTACACACCCATTTTGAGATATTATGTTATAGAAGTCAATTATTATTAAGGGTAATTTGGATGAAATTTGTAGTAATATAACCATAACAATTACTATGGGTTTTAGTGAAAATATATTTTGAGTATGAATTACATTACATTTTATGGATATAATTTTAATGGTATTGAGAACCATTCGGGTTAACATGATGATTTATGTTAAAAAAATATTATTCAATTAAGATAACATAATTATGTTGAAAAAGTAAGTTGTATATAAAATTTTTATCACTAAAAATTTATTTGACGATTAATGATAGTTTTGAATATGTCTGTAATATATTTTGGATTTTATTAAGAATTAAATTATTATAGTTTTAGAAAAATGACAGCCCAGATATCGGGTGACAACATATCACATTCATCAAGTCCATGGGGCTTGAACCCCCAATCGAAGAGAGGCAAGAGATTAGCACCTAACACTAGCATACATGATGAAATAGTTAATATTACACTGTTTTTACTCAAATGTTTTAATGGATAAATATTAATTTGATCAAATCTATTTAAATTTTTATTATTTTGAATAGATTAATTATATGTTAAGAGATGCTTTATTAGGTTGATATACATATAAAACAAATAGTTTTAATAAAATGGATTATTTTGGAAGAATGTAATTACTTTTTTAGACATGTAAGATAAAGGTATTTATGGTTAAATACTTATACAATGGATTAAGTTGAACATTGGTTTTAACTATTGTAATTAAAATATTAATATATCATATTAGAACTGTTTATATAACAATTTTATTTTTGGTAAATATATAGAGTAATATGGAAGGTCTTAGTACTGATTCATGGATCCTATAATATATTAAGTGATAATTGTATTACTTAGTGTTTAAAAACAAAAAACCTTCATACTTTTTCATTTATTGGAGTTATAAATGAAGAGGAAATGTATCTAAAAACAACCAAATGATGAAAATTTTCTTATTAAATAAAATTATATTTAATGATTAAATTTTCAAGTGTTTGCTATCCTGATAATAAAATAATACATATAATTTAGGAGAGGATCATAAAATAAAAATATTCTACATTTAACTTCATTTTTTATGAATCAAATGGTTCATTTTACATCTCATTTGTTTATTTTTTAATGGTCATTAACATTATCTTGATCATTAATATTATTCTGATAAATGAACTCTATCACCATATATAATTATTTCTACATTATTCTTTTCTTACATGTCCATATTCTAACTTCTAATTAATTTTTTATTACAAGGAAACATAGTTAAGTGTTATTATACATGAACTTTATACATTCCTTTCTATCTTTTCAAGTGGATCTTTTATTTATCCTTTTTATGATATTGGATTTCCAAAAAGATATTTTAAAATGTGAAACCATTAATTTAACTAAAAAATATCAAATTAAAATTATTTAATTTATTAATGGTATAGATAATAAGACACTCTGTGATTTTATGATATAATATTTTTAGAGTAAAATTAATATCTTCAATAGCTTGCGATAATGTGACCACAGGTCTAAATTAAAAATAATATAGTATCCCACTATAATGTAGACATTAAATTGGTAGATGACTAACAGAATTATAAAAATTATATAGTTTGATAGTATATAAATAAATTCATTAGTTATAAATTTAATATTAATTAATATAAAAAAACATTGAAAATTAAATAAAATGTTTTTTTAAAAAAATTTAATCAAGCAATTTGTTTAAAGAATAAAAAAATTATTCGATAACTATTGGTGAACTATTTTGACAATGTTTATATATTATATTTTCAGTCAATTTTTTTATCATTCATCTAATATTTTTTCAAGTGATTGGATAATAATTAATCTAGTTTAATGTTTAAATACTATGTTTTCTAAACATGGCTATATCACATTCTGAGCCATTATTTTATAATTAAATAATTTATTTTTTTGAAGTTTTAATTGAATAAATGATCTTAATATTTTATATTTGCATGTAAAACTTATATTATATTTAATTGTTTAAAATTATCTAAAAATAGTAAATTTTTGGATTAATAGTGATAAATATAAATTTTTATTGAAAACTACATTTTCATGGAGAATATTAAAAGTTATTTTTTTAATGTTTTTAACGGTTAAAATAGTAAAATTTTATAATTTTTAATATAATTTAGTTTATTTCAATAATTTTTATGATTGATATTGAAATATAACCTTTTATTAACTTTGAAAAGCAATATTTGGAAAATAAAATTGCCATCATGTTTGAAGGATTGATTTAAAATTTAATTATATCTATTATATGAATTTAAATTTCGAAAAGTGGATTTTATATATCGAATAATAATATTTAATATTATTTAATAACATCCTCAGGATTTTTGTTATAAATAATAGTAAAAACATTAAAATTAATTACCATGGTTAAGGTTGAAACAGATTTACCGGGGGTTAATACAAAAAATAATTATATGTCATCCAATTAAACATCAATAAATATAATTTTATGGAAGTATTTAGACCTTTTTAAATCCCAAATTTTAATATAATTTAATTTGGAATAATTTTCATGGGAATTAATTTATCAACTTGTATTCTTTTATATAATTATCAAGGTGGCCCCCTCCCCAACTTATAAAAGGACAAACCTTACTGTCTGCCCTCCATACATAAAGATCATTTTTTTTATTAGAAAACCCATTCATAAATACCATAACATTATATATATCCATGTATTAGTGTTTTTTAAAAAAAATACAATCCTATAAAGAATTTATTTTTAAATATAAAGACATTATCCGAAGAAGAGGTATTGTTCATAAACATGTGTTTTAATTTAATTTCATCCTATACCCATTTGAAATATGCTAAAATATAATAAAATAATATAAAAAATATATTTATATTACTTATATGTTATTATATTGATGATATGACTAATTTTAATCCCTATATTCAACAAATGGTAAAAAACGGGTCGATCATTTGAATGGCTAACTACCATCTTGCTAGCTGAGGTAATTCGTTTTCTTCTACCTCCTCTCACGGATGGATATAATAATGGATTTATAAAATATAAATTTATATTATAGGAATTATATACTTATAATTATTTAATTATAACTTCACATCAGCCTTATTACCTCTCATTCCATTATAAAATGATAATGCCACTCATGTGTACGTGTGGACTTCCACCTTCAACGAGTGATATAAAATGTTACTCATTTTATTTCAAAATAGACGGTAATAAGGATTTATTTAATTAATATATATTATATATATCATATAATAATTATTTTTTATATTTTAATTATCGTTCACCTTTTCTTCATTCCAACCATCAAAAAAATTGAAACATCTTTCATGTGTATGTACGACCTAACGTCATCAAGGATGATATAACTCATTTTTTTATCCCTAACATTTATATATGAAACTAAATATGTATGTAAAGAATACATATTATTTCTAAATGATTATTTGAATTATGGAGGTGATTGAATCTTGATTAATGTATAAGGACCACATCTACCAAACCAAAACATTAATTAAAAACAAAGCAGTTATCACTCAGAATAGTGATTTTAAAAATGAATTATTAAAAAATGTGATAAAAAATTATAAGTAAATCATATGTGGTATGATATATTTGATTATTGATCTATAATAGATTTAATATATATCTATATTTATTATGCAGGATGTTTGAACACATTTGATGTAAATTGGACATGAGGTAAGGGTTTCTCATCTCACTTTTATTTCCATGAGACAAATGTCATATTCACTAGTTACCTATATTATTTGGTGTAAATAATTCCCATTTTAAAGGTTATAAAATGAATATAATTATATTAATTGTATTTAATGTTTCAGTTTTATCTATTTATTTCATGGGTGTTATTATTCAAAAGTTACGAAATTGGTAAGGATTTATTTCATAATATCATCATTATGCAGGGTTATTTATTTTAATATCTCCACTGGGGGAATTATTTGACCTTTATATAGTAAAAACAGTATAATTTATTATCGTTGATTTATTTATGGAAATTACCTACCTTCCTCTATTTCCAATATTTGTTTACTCATGACACCAAAACCATGTTGTTAAGGAAAACAAACATAGTTTTTCTACTCAGTTTTGAATCTTTTTTTCATATCTACATTTTCATTAAAGTTTTTTTAAATAATATTTTTACAACTATAAAATTATTTTTTAAATTTATTTCATACTATATTTTTACAAAATTATTTTAAATTAATATCAATTTTGTTTTCTACATTATATACTCTTTTATTTTTTACTAAAAATATAAAAAGAATCATTATTATAAAATACTCAGCATGAAATGTTTTTTTGTAATCATGAAAACTCATTTCATTGATATTTCCTTGAAAAGATTCCATTATTATTTTCAATGAAATTTTTTTTGAGTATTCTATAATTTTTTAGTTTAATAAAATTTATTTTCAAAGTGAGAAGTTAATTTTCATAAAAGAGTTTTTATTGGTATTTTTATGCTATTTATTTTCATTAAAACAACCTATATTTTAAATATTCTCCCCTGGGGATATGTTATAATGATGCTAATATTTTTATAGCCTTATATTTTTAATGATAAATCTGATGGGGGTGTACTATTTTGATACCATTCTCTGCATTAATCAATGTGGATTATAATTATGTTTATTGATTGGGGAAATTATTAACAATTCATATGAAATATTTTTTATATCAATGTTTTTGTTAATACATCTCAACCTTTCATATTAGGAATGCATTGGATATATTATGTGATAGGATGGTCCCACTATATCCCCTTAGTGAATTTATAGGTCTCATGAGACAATCTGTTAGGGGTATTTAGCCAAGAAGGTAACCATATATTTATGATGTATTGGCATGAGGAATCGACGATATTCTTATGATACTTAGAATTATACATTACTTAATTATATTAATAGTTATTGATGTCAGTGTGTTAATTTAATTTATTATTATTTATATAGATATGATTCAATATCATGTGGTTATTTATATGTAATAATTATTTCATCATTTATTCCTTCCATGTTATACATTTTTCTCAAGTTAATGATTAAATGGAATGTGTTTTCAAATATTTACCTTTTTATGTGGAATTATACTTAATTATTAATGATACATTCTATTTTACACACCCCTTACTATGCATCCAATATCACCACTTCCTTACGATTCCTTTCCTCTAGATTATAGTAAATTTATTTTTATTGATATATAGGGATCTGATAAAGAGAATTATAGTGTCTAGAATAGGATTATATTGTATTTTAATATTTCAAATGTAATGCGAAATTCAATTGTGTATCTATTTTTACAATAGTAATAAACAATTCATAAGTTTATGATATGATCACATATTTTTATCACCAATTTAACAAAGTAAGAACTAAATTTAGGCAACTAGGGTTTCGGTTTTTACATTGTTCATCTAATCACACCCATTATTTTGTTTCCATTTTCACAAGGTTATCAAGAATGGTATAATATATGAGATTTATAATAATTTTATTATGATATAACAACATTGTTGGAGGTATTTAATAAAATTAATTAATATATTTATTATGTAACTAATTTTAAAATATACTATACCGTTATGATCCTTGGGATTGTATTATTTCAAAAAGTATTAAATATTCTTATAAAATCACACAACATTTATGTATGTTATGACAAGGTTGAATTAATTGTGGTTTTTTTATTATAATTATAAATAATTACTGATAAACCTTATAATGGAATATGTATCTGAAAAATTTCTTGTTCATGGTATACGATGGTGTGTGGTTTTACTAAAAAATTCACCCATGTTAGGGTAACAGAATGTGTATGTGGTTTTTGAATAGATTCACTTACATGTAAAAACTCTTATAAGGGTGTACTAGGTGTTAACTCAATTTTCACTTGTATATGATGAGTGAGAAAAAGACTACACCCCATTATAGACACTCATGGGTGATTTTCTTTTGATAATTCACATTTTCTTCATTAACTATAATGATGGGTGAGAAGATAAAACCTATAAAAATAAATGATAATCCATACAGATATGAGATGAACATGAGGTGTTAGAGGTTGAAATAAGGTTTCATCAATCAAAAAAGTATAAAAATGATCTTCATAATCATTTTATGGTTTATTGCAATTATTTTTTATTCTCACATTGTGTTTCTTTTGGTTTTATTTAGTGCATTGAACCCGCATGAATCAGTTATACAACTAATTTCATAGAAAATACATTGATTTTCCTCTAAAGAGACTAAATGAAGTGAGATAAATAATATAAAATATTCTTAATTTTTTTAATTTTCTATCTCTATTTATGATAAATAACTTATATGAATGTGAATTTTTTAACACACTAAATAAGTTAAAAATAGAATTTCTTGGAATTTGTTTGGTAATAATGGTCTTGTTTCAAATTAGATTTATCTTCCCACATATTAAGAATTTGGGGAGAATCACTAATTTAAATGTATCAATGGAATTAAAAACTATTATCTGTGTTGAATATAATATAATGAAAAAAGTAATTTTCATGGAAAATTTAAGTGTTCTGTGGAGGGAAAAAATTCAAAATAAGGTTTCATTTATAGTCCAATGTCCTATATGAGGGGAACATGTGAATTATCTAATTTAATGCCCAGAAATAATTACTAGATATTATAATATAGAATTTCATGTGATATGTCTATCTATTAAGTGGATAATGATAATAAAAAGACACCTATCTCTACTCTAGTTATTGGGATATCATGTTAATTTTTATAAGAACGTTCCATATGAAAAATTTATTAATCATCCTTAATAGAATTTGATAAAATTTTAATCATTGATTATCTCTCTCTAAATGATTCAATATATATGTCTATAATAATAAAATAAAATTATATATTCCAAATCTATCCATGATTTCCCATTGGATGAAATATGAATATGAACTTCCAATATAATATTCTTCAATTTTCTGTGCCTTAATTACTATTCATGGGTTTTATTTATATCCAATAGTTGGGTAGAATCTCAACATTAATGATATGTCCATTGTGTTGGAATATGTCTATGTGTTTCCTAATGTGTTTCCTAGTATTTCCTGAAATTTGATTTTTGAGTATTCAATAAGATGTATACCTGGTTGTTTAACTGTTTTTAATAATCCTTATAGAATAACCCCTATTGAGTTGAAGAAATTGATGAATAAATATATATATAATATATAAAATGGATTCAAAACCCCATGTGTGCCACTATAGGGTGAACCCATTTTATTTCATTAAAAGAAATATGGTTTAATATGTCGTTTAGTTGATTATTGAGAAAATAAAAAGATCACTATTAGGGATATGTGTCGTCTACCCTATATTAATTTCTTTATTAATCAGAAACAAAAATTTTAATACTTTTCCATGATTATACTTTTTATTTATATCAATAAATGTGGTTCAATAAGAATCATAAACCAAAGGTATCCTTTTGTATGAGTTGTGGTCATTATGACATTATAGTGATTAGGTTTGGATTAAATAATTCTCCCATTATCATCATGTATTTAATAATAGAGTCTATACTAATTATCTCAATTAGAATCTAATAGTCTTCATGGTTGATATTAATATATATTCAGAAAGAAAGGAAAATAATTAGGATTATTTCAATATTATATTATAATCCTTTAGGTAGAATAATTTGTCTTAAAAATTTATAATGTTTAAATTTAAGCTTCCAAAATTTTCATTCATTGGTCATATAATCTCAATTTTGGATATATTGGTCAATCTTTGGAAAGTATACCTAATTTATCTTCAGCACAAACCAACCACGATGACTAAGATCTATAGTTTTCTTGGGTTTTATGGATAGTGTAGATTATTTTATAGGGTTTTATCATGGAATTATAATACAATTACAAATTTAAAAAATATTATGGCCAAGTAACTTTAGATAGATGAATGAATATAAAATTAAAAGGGATTAATGAGATTCTTGGCTGGTGTAACATTTCTCACACTATACATAAGTGTATATGGGTTTTATATATATATATATATATATATATATTTAATAAGGTACTAGGATGTATCCTTGTGCATAATTATATGGAGATAGCATATGCCACAATCCAATTTATAATTCATGATCTAAATTACCTAATAGATGATTGGGTATTGGATGTGGTAAGTTTTCTATAGAAAACATATAAGCATTATATTTATGGTGAAATATGTTATATATATACTGATTATATAATCTCTATGTTAATATTCATCTATGAAGTGTAGAATATTCACAAAAAGTGATTGTTGGAGTTGATTTTATATTATGACTTCTTAATAAAATACCACCCTTGGAAGGAAATCAATGTGGTTGGTGATATATATTTGAAATAAAATTAAATTTTTTTAAATGTTAGGATTTAAATGTGTCTAATAATATATATTTTCAGAAGATTGATATTGAAATTATAAGTAATAAAGAAAACCCTAATAATTCTCATAAAAATAATATACTATCAATTCAAGTGGGGATTAAAAACGTTTATAAATAAGATGTTGGAATATATAATATGGTGAGAATGTTACTGAGTTCAACATTAATTATGAGGGAATGGTATGATTCAATAAAATTGTATGTTTCACACTTATACTAGTATTGAGGAAGGATATGTTGGATAAATCTCAAAACTAATCATTCTATATCCAACCAAGAATAATAAGGATCTATAGATACCGTAAGGAGAATTTATAGTTTTATTACATAATGATAAATAAAGCAGAGTGTGTTTATCTATTCTTGGTATGAAAAATTCTAAAGGTCTGGTTGAAGAAGTTTAATTAGATGTTATAACCATCACCCATACCAAAATGGAAAAGTGAAAACACCTCGAATGATTTATTCATAGGACTATCTGATTCATCTATTTAGAATAATTCTCTTTGTGTAATATTAGATCTTATTTTGATGTCATCGCGTATAATTTCAACTAGACATCATTTCTATCTTGATAATAATTCAATATGTATTATAATAATGTGATAATGTTGTATGGAGTTCCACATTTTATTTTTTATAATTAGAGTCTGAGGATAACCTTGATGTTTTTGAGTATCCTTCATCAATCATTGGGTATAGGGTTTATCTTTATCACTATATATCATCCATTAAAAGATGTTCATTATATGAGAACCACTTAAACAATATAAGATATATTGAGAGAATATTTTTTATATTTTAGAGAAGTATGTGGTCGACACTATTATTAGATCATGTTTTCATATTAGAAAAACATTCACTAAAAAAATAGATGGATCTTTATGCCCCCATGTATTACAAGAAGCTCAGAAATCCAATATGATGGGATGATGTGGGAGAATGAAATCCACTAAGAACAAATCCTTCCTAAAAAATTTAATATTATGTTAGATCCATTTAACAACACATTAGGGAATTATAGAGTCAATAGAAATGTTTGCGAGAAACTTTCCATAAGATATATACTTTTAAGTTAGTGACAAGTTAAATCTAAGAATTTCTAATTGGATAAGGGTTATGAAATATGGAATAAGGGCATGTTGGGCCTTATATATATCATTCCCTTAAGAATTCATGACATAATTAGGAAAGTTTCTTATTAGTTGTCGATGCAACTAAATCTCTATAATGTTTATGATGTCTTCTGTGTATCAATTTTAAGGTAGTAAATTTTTTATCATTTACTTGTATTGAACTCAATGATTTTTCAACCGAATCACTATCTTTTTTTCAATGAAAAATAAGTATAAATCTTGGATGATAGAGAATAATTTCTATAGAAAAGGCGACTCACTTGGTTAAATTTCATTGGAGTAATAAGAAATTCATGGAAGGTACATAGAATCTATGTATGTGATGAGGTATAATTATAAAAAGTTTTCTTATGGGAGAGATGAAATTTTGAGTCCAAAATTCATATGAAGTTGGTTGAATGTATTAATAATAAATTTAATGATATATTTCACTTTATTAAATCTTTATTTTTAGATAATTTTATTTATATATAAAACTGAAATTACCAGAATAATTTTTATAAATTTTAAAATAAAAAAATTATATTGTATTTAAATGAAAAATAATTATAAAAAATAATTTCTAATTTATTTATAAGTATGACTGATCTTATAGAATTATTTTAAATATTATTTTTATGAGCATTGTTTTACCTTTTAGAGTAAATTTGAAAATATATTTTACTTAATTTAAATATTAATTATAAATATATAATGTATTAAAAATATTTTTTATAGATTATATAGATGAATTCATTGTTAATTAATTGGTTATATGTATAAATATGATTATTTTATAAAACAAATTCATATTTTTATGAAAAATAGCTTTTATGTGTGTAATGTGTTCATTATTGGAATAAATTAAGTTAATAAAAATTATTTATTTATTTAAATTTATTGTATATATACTGTATATTGAATCAGTTTTTTTAATATTCATCAAATTTTTTTACAAGTCGTGTAATAAGAATAAATCCAGTTTTAGTATTAAAACTTGTTTATATGAAAATAGATTTCATTGTTTTATGTGTAGTTATATATAAGTGAATTTATGAAACATATTTGAATATAATTGATGATAATAAATTCATTATATGGAATCAAAATTTAAAATTTTGGTAAATAGTAAAAATAAATTTTTATCCATAATAAATAGTAAAAAGAGATAAAATATAGTAAGATCATTTTGGTTAAAGAAAATTTTATGGGGGTAAATGTAACATCCCAGGTAAATAAATAATATTACATTCTAATTTTTATCAATATTTGTGAATAAAATGTTAATACTACTTTAAATGGAATTCTATGCTCGATGGCGTACCCAATACGCAACAACAAGTTTCTTTGAAATCTTACGTTGCACACTAATGATATAATAATATTATAATATATATCGCCTAGCCATTAAAATGGTAGGAATGAACATAAATAACTACAAAATTATTACATATGTTTGTTAAATATTTTTACATTTATCCAATAAATGTTAGAGGCTTATAATGCAAATGAATCCAAATTTAAGCATAAATCTTCTAATATTTTTTAAAAGGTCGATTAAACGCCTTTTGATGGAGAACCCTTTTTAAATATACTTTTGACAATTTTATATATTTAATTTGACAAAATAAAATCCTTCTTTAGAATCTGGACATCAAAATTTACTTTGTGTAAATTTTTGTTATTTTTCCGATAAAGATCATTTTTAGTGAAAATGTTGCATTTTAATTCAAAACCTTTTTTTAATCTGATTTATTTATATGGATAGATTATCTTTTTAATTTATATTAAATTTTATTTAGAATATTTTTTTAACATTTAATCCAATGGTGGTCATTGAAATTAATTTCACTTTGAAATTGGACTTAAACTTGTGTCAATCTTTTAATAGATATTGTTTCTTAAAAACACGCTATTTTTCTTGACAGCTGGAATGAATTATTAAATTAATTAATGAAACTTATATATTTTTTATTTTGTAAAATAGACTTAATTTTTTGAATTTGGAATATCAAATATATCTTAGGGTGAATATTTGGTATTTTTCTGAAAAACATCAATTTTTGATGAATAGTGAAACCACTAAGTGGGGGTTAAAGAAACTGATTTTTGTTTAAATGAATATTTACCACTTCGGTGATTTGATTTTCAAAAATCCAACATACATGGTTGTCATTAAGAAGTAAAATGTGGTTCAATGAGATTGAAATTTTTTTTGGTGAATAGTAACTTTTAAGTTTTATTCATCGTGATTAGAGGTAATTAGTGTAATTTAAGGTAAAGATAATATTATAATAATATGAAATGACCTTGACACATGTCCTACACTTATTTGATGATTCATGGTCGCCCAAGACAATCAATGGGTTAACTTGGGGACCCCATGGAGCCACCTTGGTTGGAAAATGACATTAATAACTTTTTTATTTAAAGTTAAAATTAAAATGTCACAAATATGTGTTGTTTTAATAAAAAAAAATATAAATGGGGTTCTACAAGTCATATTTTTTACTATAAATATTCATTAGAAAGATAAAAATATTTCCTACATCATGATTATTTTTATAATTTTTAGACATTAAATAAATTATTTTATTTATAACACCGTGATGATACAGTGATTACCTCATAAATGAACAATTTAAATAAAATGAGAAGATAGGGTGAAATCTAAGTCTTAAACTTGTCAAAAACCTATTTTATGGGTGTATTTCGAAACCTTATCACCTTAGACTATAAATATATCCTTTTTTGACCTTTAAAATCCGAAAATCATTTTATAATAAAGAAATATTTTATAACTTTCCAACAGTGCCCCTCCTCTTCTCTTATAAAAGGTCCCCACCTATACCACCTTACCCACAACTCTCAAGACTTTTTCTGGGCCAAAACCTTCCCATTTCATCTCTCCACATCCCTCTCTTAAACATTTAAGCCTCACCTTTGGCAAAATTATCTTCAAGAAACCCTTTTGGTTCAAACCAAGAGGAGTTACCCGATTTAAAGGTAATGTCTTCAGTTGTGTTCTTTTTTTTATTTTGCTTCTCCAAACCCCTAAACTCTTTTTATTACTTTATTTTGTAACAACACCAGTATATTAAATATATTTGGATGTTGTTATGTGAATTATTTGAGCTAACCTTACACACACCTCCGTCTAATGGTTAAAGAACATACTTTTTCTATGGATGGCGAATTACTGCCTCACGAAACGATGACTGTTCAATCTTCTCTTAACACCTTTAATGGTGGCCATTATTATGTAAATTTATTTTATATATGATATATGTGGTATTTATGTTTTCCATATGCTTTTTTATTTTATATTTAAAACATATCTTTTTTCTTTGCATGTTGTGCAAATGCGATAATTTCATACGAGGAAGTGTGGACTACCTCCCCCTCAAGTGATGTGACTCGTTCATGCAATACATGGAATGAATAAAGAATGAAATTAATGAACTTATGTGACCTATAAAACATATTTATTGTAATGTAATTATAATATATATATATATCAATTATTATTAATTCCATTAATATGTCAAAGAAATGAAAGTAGCATTCATGCGTACGTACGACCTACCGTCTCCATGAACGGTGCATTTCATTTATTTTTATCTCCAAATGTTATGGAATAGTATAAAAATGAGTATGTACTGGATATATATGATATTTAAATAATTAATACTATTCTGGAGATGATTTTCTTATAACTACATGGACAATCATTTTCAAACAAGTTCATTTTTTACCCATGTACCAAACATCGACAAAAACGTCTGATATGAACTCGCATTATTAACCAATTATTATAAAATTATAATATGTGATATGAACTGAATAATAATATTTAAAGGAGTACCTTAAGCAATTATAAATTTACCAAAGTTAATTATTCAGGAATATAAAGAAACGAACAAGACAAGTCAGACTTGAGGTAAGGGATCTGACCTCTCTCTCTCTTTTCAAGTACCCATTTTTATGTCATTTCATTTATTCTACATTTTCTATGTTGGAGGATGTTATTTTATATTCAACATACTATAATTTTTATTTTCATTTGATGAGATACCCCCTCTTAATCTCACCAAATCATTTTTTAGAATTTTTATGTGGCGTCGTTAGGTTGCGGAATTTTCGTAAGGGATCCTACCTCTCTCTTTCTTTTTAAGTACTATTTTTTATGTAATTTCTTTTAAGCTCGTCCTTCTTATGTTTTGGGTTGCTATTTTATATTCCACATACTGTAATTTTGATGTTTATATTATTAGAGACCATATTTGATCTCATAAATCCATTTTTTTAAGTTTTAAGTGGCGTCGTTAGGCTGTCGAGTTTTCGTAAGGGATTTTTCATCTCACTTTTATTCCCATGAGATTTATACTACATTTACCACCATTTCCTTTGAGTGGTGTATGTATTGTCAGTTATTATACTGTTTTTGTAATACAATTTCATTTATGGGTCTTTACATCTTCATTGTATGACCCTTCTTCCATGGGGTTTACGTTTCGAAAGTTACCCAAATCGGTAAAGGGACCTTTCACCCTCCTCTTTTTAAAAGACTTCTTTTGTTATGTCTTTTAATTTTCATATTATTATGTAGGGATATGTTCTTAGATATCCTTATAGAGGTAAAATTTATTTCCAAGTGATGAGATACCCTTTTTTCTCATCAAATCATTTTTGGAATTTTAAAGTGACGCTGTTAGGATGTCGAAATTTTACCAAGGGAACTCCTTAACCAAATTTCGATTTCTTTTGGTTCAACATGTAGTTATTGAATATGTCATCCTTTGAATGTGAGTGAATGGACTTTTATTGTTTTAAACTTAATATCCACTTATATTGGGTGTATTTATATTTGTCACACATAATTATGAGATTTATTTATCCTTAATTTAAGGATACCTTCTTTATAATGGATTTCATCTCATTTTACATTTCTATTGAGACTTAATTGTTGTCATGAACCAGTTCACTCTTATATGGTGTATATACTATCCTTTGGAATATTATATCATGAATCCCTTTATTCTCATGATATTATAATGTTCTTATTAAATGTTATTCCTCAATTATTGTATTCAAGTGTCTCTCATTTTGTTAAATACTCTTTAACTAAAATATCATTTTAAATGTTTTAATGATTTATTCTTATAAATATTTCTCATTAATATCCATGTTTTCTATATGGTTTTAATGATTTATTGATATGGATATTAATGGTTTAAAGTGTTAAAAGTATCAAAGTGGTATGGGACACTTTGATTCAAAAATATCTTTATTAAATGTTTTAAATGGTTTTGAAAATGGTTTTTAGAATGGATTCATTATTTCAATATCTTAAAATGTTATATTGTTATTTAAATGTGGGAATGTTATCTTTCCTTTATTATTAAGTTATGTGTTATGATTATGTTATGGTTCTTGGGAATTGTTGATGAAGATGGGTGGTTCCGTGATAAACTAAGGGTGGTTGAGCCCGATATAGCTCTCCAATGCATTGGGTAACACGAAGGAGTTAAACGTTAAGGTTTCTTCGAAAAGATTTAGGGAATATACTGTGATGGGTATTCCAAACGTAACCATGAGGGTTACTCCCTACGTAAGAATTTTATGAATTCCTCAAGTTACCATTATGTCTTATGATCTCTATGAGTTATTCGTAAATCTTTGGATTTCATGAGTTATGTTAAATTGCTTATGTTTTATGAGTAAAGTATGATTTCTTTGATTCTTATGTATACATGGACTAATGTTTTCTTTCTATATTGTTATAACCCTTACTGAGATTTTTATTCTCATCCCATGTTTTTTTGAAATGTTTTTCACAAAACATAAAGTAGAATATGGTCAAGGATGGGATCAAATAAATGTCGAGCTGTCTAAAACAAGGAACTAGGCATGACTCTTTTGTTCAAGAGTTTTTATTTTTGTGAAAAAAAATAGAAGATGTGTAGATGTGTCTACTTTGTAATCATTGAGATGTAATAGTTATGTCCTATTTCTCTAAAACTCTAAACCTAAAATGATCCTCAATGTGAATTATTCATTTAATTCAATAATAAGTAATGTTTAAGGCCAGGTCCTTATAGTAAAACTAATAAATAAGAGTAAATATGCCACATAACATGTATAAATGATAATTTTTTAAGATAACAAACTATTATTTTATCCGTTATTTGATGTATCATCCATTTTTTCACATTCACGTGAATGTTAATTTAAAATATCTTAATCTTTTCTATAATTTTATACATTTACGTCAAATCACTTATAAAATGGATTCACTTCACATCCCATATTAAAAAAATTGATTCCTATGAATCATTATATTCTTACCCAAAAACCTTCCTAGATGTATTCATTTTTATATCTCATGTCATTTCCCTTAGACCATCCTATGAAGGCCGAATGTGTAATCCGATGGAGGTCTCCGAAAGAAGCAGTAATGATCTGGCCTGATTCCTTTAAAGTTTATTTCTCATTATAATTCTTCAAAATATGTTATATTCATCATAAACTTCTAAATATAAAATAATAAATATATTAATTTGTCATCAATATTTTGTGATAAAGTTTTTCAATATACATTCTCATCTAATGGTAAATGAATACTTTTCTTGGGTGCATATACTATCAACCATCTCCATAAAGTGATGTATTTCATTTTCTATCATTGAATTTCATGGATTTATATTAGGATTGATTTACTGTTTATATATGATATTTTATGACATAATTATGTTTTTTAAATTGTATTATTTTTCTACCTTCTTATATTCCTATCTTTTAGAAAATTATTACATCGCTTATGCATAGGTGTGGACTACCACCTCCATGAAGATATGTGATTCTTTTTTCATTTCTCATTTACATTGATGGTCATAAGGATAAATTTAATGAATATTTATGATATTTATGATATAAATATGAATTTTTTAATTGTTAAATATTATATAAATCTCTTTAATTTCATCCATTTAAATGTTAACACTTCAACAATGTGTACGTGTTGACTACCACCTCCATTAAGTGATGACATTAATTTTCCATCACCAGTTAATATGAAAGGTTTTAAAACTGAATATATTGAAAATATATGATACATATGTTATGATTAACATTATGAACATGATGAAACTATTATGAGGTTCATGTATGGGAACCTAATAACTGAACAGTTCTGGAAAAGAAAACATGTTTTTACCTGAATGTTCATTTTAGTGATGAAATTTTCAATAAAATGAAAAATCAATATCACAATAGAAACATATATATTAATATAAATATGAATATGGTTATAAAATAAATTAATAATAAATCTACATCTATTACAAATTACGATTGAATGTGTAAAAATAACATCAAGACTTGATGTATAGGTTTTTGTTACAATATCACTTTTTTTTGGTAAATTGTGCTAAATTTAAATTAGGGGAAATTATATGGATCTGATCCCCTATAAATCATATATTTTATTATTCTCAATATATTCATTTAAATTTTATTTATTTATAAAATTTTTCTATTACTGGTACCTAAATAATATTAAATTTATTTTATGAATTATTAACTTTATTTCCTATTTTATTGATGAAAATGTTATCTCATGTTCATCTTCATAAAAATGTTTTCCATAATGTTATTTTCTCTAATTAAATGATTTTTTATAGTCATTTTAAATCATATTTTACATTACCTTCAGGAAATTTAAGATTTTTTTTTTTTAAGAAGTAATTTATGATATTTTAAAAAAAATTTGAAAGTAATCATTATTTTAATGTTTATCGCGTGAATTAATTTTATTACCATCATGAATATTAAATTATTGGAAGCTCAATTTAAATATATTAATGGTTATTTTCGAAGAAAATATTTTTCTCAATATTGTATTAAATAATTTTTTTTATAAATTACAAAAAAAGGATGTTTTATTTTAATTTTCAATGTGTATTTTAAATAAATTTATAAAATATATTTTTCCTCTATGTCAACATCCATGAAGGGTTTTCATGCTTCCCTGGGGTAATGATATTATAATAGAATCTATATTAATTCACTTTATATATTATGATGATGATGATTTCAGGATGATTCTATATAACACATTTTTGTTAAAATGTGTGAATTCAGTTATTATGAAATTTCAATAATTATATTATGGGTAAATGATGAAATTTTTATGAAACATGATTCATTTTCACATGTTACGATATGATTATTTGAAAAATTTATTACAATTATATGGAAAACATATGTATTGTATTAATTATGTGATTGGGGGGCCTAAAATTATTTATCCCTTTATTTCATTTGGTAAATTGAAGCACCTCATGAGATAATATAGACTTGAATGTGGAGTAAACCACATTCAGTAATCAATTTTTACAACTATGATAGTCTTGGGAGTATAACATGAAAATTAAATGTTGTAATGGGGAGAAAACCTGATACAATATGGTTTCCTGAGCATTGATATGTGATTAAGTAAATTTTTTTCTATGATTATGACTATTAAAAAAAATAAGTCTTCTTAATAAGATATGTTTTCATGGACCATGATTTATTATTGATTATTACTCACTTTTATGTATTATTCCTTTTTTTAGGAAAGCAACTTTTAGAATTAAACATTATTAGAGTTCATTAATTGATTAGGTATGTATTTATTATCTTATGATCTTGGTTTCATTCCCTTTCACTTATGGCCACTTATAACCATTGATTGATATCTCCTATGTTTTTCCTTACTAAGCATCTGAGCTCAACATCTATTATGTTTCCATTTTCCTCATGTTATAATGATAGGTATTAGGTATGAAATTTATAAAAAATTTACATTAATATTAGAACACTATGTGATATGTTAATATATTTTTTTAAATAAGTTGATTATGTGTCTAGTCTCTAAATACACCAAGTTGTTATGGTCCTTGAGAATGTTTTGTTGTTAAGTGTAACGAATATTTATCAAATATGATTCAATATTTATATTTATCATTTTATGATATTATAATTAGGGGTCTATGGATAATACCTAGATACCCAAATACCAAATTATGTTGATATATCTAACTTGATAGAAATCATAAATTAATATCATTCATACATAATCCCTAAGGAATATTTAATAAATGTGTTGTTGGTTTTGTTGATGCTCAGGTAATCGGTTGAAATGAGACCATGAAGGGATCGTTCCTAAAATATAGCGAGTATGGAATAAGGACCATGATTGAGATGAATTGAGGACATTTTTTAGTTTATCCAAGATAGTTCATACAATGTGTATAATTATTCAGATGAGTGGAATGTGTTGGGATCATCCATATAGTGAATGATTCTTTTTGTATTTAATAACCCAAATGTTTTATACAAAAAGGTCTGAGAATGTATGAGTTCATTAAATTGGATTTAAATACAATATTTCACATATTAGTTTAGTTAAAAGATAGAATCAAACATATTATAATGCCTACATTCATATAAGGTAACAAGTGTTCATGAGTATAAAGATACATGTGTTTTTGGGACATCTTGCATGATAAATTTATTGAATGTGTAGCATTGACTCTTTAATTGAGCCTCATGTTTTATAGTATTTATAGATCTAGTGATTTAATATTTTTTTATTCTCTATAATATCCAATGGGGAACCATTTTATGGTTGACGAGATCTAGTTCAGTTTGATATAGAGAGATTCCATAAAATTGTTTTAAATAAGATTCAAAAGTAATATTTTATGTGTTGTAAAGGGTATTTAAAATGAGGTGATTCATTATGATTCTAATTATAGTATTTAAATAATATTTTGTACTATATTCAAAATTTTTTTCAGATATGGTTCTGTAGGAAATTTTATAGGATACATATAAGGTGAAATTGTATAAATTCTCTGAGGATTTAGTGTGTGAGGGAGATTATGGGAGTTAGACCATAATTTCCAATATATATATAACTATATGTATGTGTGTGATATATATATATATATATATATTTGTGTGTGTGATATATATATCAAAAATTTGTCAACAACATGGATTATAGTATGTCATATAAAAACCAAAGAAAATTGAATTTCATCGTCTTGGGCATATCATATAATAAGATAAAAAGTCTTAATAGTATTTAATGTTTATAGAGTGGTACGTAATACAACATCACATCCTACTGAATATTAAATTTTCAATTTCCAATCATATTAAAATGGATATTATTAAATGTGAATATTATCATATGATGAAACATATGGGTTTTTCATGGATAATGGTTTTAACTTATGTAAATGTGTTTGATAACTCATAAAAAATATTCTAATTTTTGTTTACTCAATGATAATACATGATGTATATATATAAATATATGATACTAGGAAGATGCATCTGCATGAATCTTGTATATATGTGTATATAAATAAATCATCTATTTTCTATCATCATCATCACCCTATCGAATCACGTTACACTATAATATAATAGGTGATGTGAAGATCCCTCTTAATCATTGAATTATTTTGTATAAACAATAAAAAAATTTATATGAGGTGTCTCATTCTGCTACTTGTTACATGATACTTTAAAATTTGACAAAAATATCATTGTAGTAATACTTGGGTGTTTGGTAAATATCATTTCTTATTCAATTTCCAATTTCAATTTTTTTATCAAGAATAGTGTTATTGTATTTCGGATTATAATATGTTTTTTCTGCTTAGATTCATCATTACTCTTTCCTAATAGTTCAATCACATCACCTTTCAATATTATATTTTTTTGGGATACTTTCTTCAAATATATTTATATTTCATAATCATTTTATGTATTGGATTTTACTATTCAATGTTACGTAGAAATTATTATGAAAGTCTATAATTTATTGTAACATTCTATTGTAATATAATTATAAAACACATATTTCTATAAGTTGAATATATGACTTCATTTTTTATACCTTTCAACTTGGGACCCTAGTGATGAAAAAAATAAACATATATATACATGTATATTAAAAAATGTTAAAATTAAAAATATATAGGTAAATTTTTATATTTCCTTACAAAGAAAATTCACACCCAAAATTTAACATTTTAATTATTATGTTAAAAAATAGTGGATAGTTCTTATTTATTTCATCTTTAGAATTGAAATATTAATTTAAGAAATCGGAGTCTCTTTATTGAACATTTAGAAAATGGGTTTCTCAAAGTTTAATTAATTTATCCCATTTATGATAATATATATTGTTTAATTATTTTATTTTATACAATGATCAAAATGGAACACTTTACTATAAAATAGTTGAGAAAAATCATAAGTATTATTCTACGATATTAAATAATTTAGTGCCTCATGTAAATGTAAAATATTAAATACAAAAATAAATTAAAAAACTATATATCATTCTAACTCAATTATATTATTGGTATAAATATAAATGAATATTACCTTCATATTCCCTTCAGATATTAGGATCCATTTCCTTTGAGTTATATTTTTATACTCCAAATAACCACTATTAAATAATAAATATTGATTATTATTACCTACATATATATTTTCTCTTCTATATGTGTATTTGTATTATTTATGTTTTTCCATAAATTCTTATATTGTAACATAAATATACTCTAAACCCAATCACATCAACTCAATAACTTAATCCCAACATGATGTACTCATAAAAATATTTTCATTTAGTTCCTTATAGTGTTTCATATAAATGTTCATATAATTTATATTTTTGTAAAATAAATATACTAGTATGATGATTCTATCACAATTTCATTGTAAATTAGATGAATAATATCATTAAATGTCCTATATTATTTTTATAATTAATTTTAATTATCTATCATTATTAATATTCAATTTAGTGGTAATATATACTTTTATATATAGAGGTTATTCAATAATCCTATAAATGATTGATATAAACCATAAATCATGATAAAATAAGATTGAAAATAGAATAAAATTTAGCCTCTCACACCACTTTTATATTTCATCAAGGTAAAATAAATACAAGTATCATCCATTATTGGAAAAAAATTGGATGGATTTTTCAAAATATCAATATAACATGCATACAATCATTCTAATTATAATTCCATTCTGTACTAATAAAAAATCATTTTCATATTATCCATATCACAATAGTGAATAAAAAAATTCATCATTACTTAGGGAAAATAATATTCATTATTCACATTATAATACTCAAAAATACTATAGTACACTAAAAAATTACACATTATATTTTCCCAAAAGTCAAACATTATAGGATTCCAAAATGTCATACTAAATCTAATATTTTTATAGATAAATTATATTTGATATTTTTCCATTAATTCATTTTTTAACTGAAGTCATAATAAAACACATTATATCTTTTCATATTGAATGACAACATTTTTATCGATGTTCAACTGAGAAATATTTCAATCTATTATAGATTCAATTATATTCTTTAAACTAGGATTATCTCACTGAGTGCTCTTCATCAGTGATATTTATTATTCCATTAAAACCATATGAAAATGATATTATTTAATTACTTCTATTATAATTCCCAAATGAAATTTTAATTTTTACTTTATCATTAGAATAATATATATCCTCATAATATATCAAACACCAAAATAATTTGTACTTTAATAATTCACTAACTTATTCAACATACTATAATGAAAATTAATGTTGGAATTATAATCATGTAGAAGCTTCATTCAACTATACATCCTAAATTTTAGATCGTTTAGTGTGGATAAATTTTGGAATTTTATTAGATCCATATTTATTAAACATCATTCTCTATAATGTTAACAATTAAAAACCATTAATTAAAATATTAATGGTTCCTACTTCAAATCATGAAAAAAAATGTATTCCCATGTTTTTAATTATCGTGATAGGTATATTATGACCTTAAAAATAATTATTAATAAAAACACAATAACATTTTCTATATAATTGATTTAAAGGATGAATCGTTATTCTCTAAGAGGAAATGATTGTAAATATCCCTAACAATGTTCCATTGTGATATTCAAGGATTTAATTATTTTATATATCATACATACAATTAACAAACATCAATTTCAATATATTTATTATATTGATAATTTATGAATTTATTAACCAAGATTACATCAATACAATAAATAAAGAAATTTTGGATCTCATTCTAGATTTTTGGAATGGTAAATTCTCTTATCACATTAATATTTTAATGGTAAACATAAATTCTATTATTGAAAACCCAAATCCCTAGAATATTCACTTAATTATAAATATTACACACCTTATAAAAATTTCTCAGAACTTATTACTGTTAAATTTTAATAGAGAAATACATAAATAATCAGTAAAATTCAATTTATTTATAGAGTAAATAACAATATCATTGATAACAAATTGTGTTGATCTAACATTTAATTATGAGAATTATAAAATACATAAAACCTTAAATTGATTTCTTGAAAAATAAATTTCAACCAATAAAATAGAAAGATTAAAAATGGTATGAAAGAAAAAAAATGAATTATATATTTACATCTTAAACACGTGTTGGATGACCTATATGGTTTCTTGGTTAGTCTGATCATTCAGATGGGAAAATCAGTTATCATTTTTTATGAAAAATTCATTTTAATTCATCATTGATATTTGGTTAATATCTCAATTCTATAATCCTATGTATTATTTACAATCCCAAATATTTATAAATGTAAATTTCATAGGACATGAAATTTTTAATATGGTTTTTCTTTAATGTGAGAGCATACACCTTACTATGAATTTTTAAACACACCAATAATAAATTATACACTATTAAAAAAATTATTACACCATGGATATTCATTAACACATCATTATAAGGTCACACTTTGATTTTATTCTAGATTACCACTATAATGTTATAACTTCTCCATGTATTGATGGGCTTGAATAGTTTGTCAAATGTTCCTTCCTGCATCCACAAGGTACGAATTCAATTTTTCATTCTTCTAATTGTAGTGCTAGAATTTCCTTGATATTTATCTTAATATTATTCAAATGTAGTCTCAACAGTATATGAATATTATGGGTTAGGCTGATATAGTCTCTTCTCACATTTTTCATGATATGAAAGAAGAAGCATCTGTGTGAGCTTTCTTCATTTTCCTAAATGAAAAAAGTCTTTCATACTAGTTTCTCTAAAATTTTCTTTTGATAAATATATGATATTATGGGGGAATTATATTGTCTTCTTCACTTATTTATTAATAAAAAATAAAATAATAACATTCATCATTTAATCTATACCCTTTTATATTCCTTGAAAATAATATGAATTATTTTATTTTTATTTAAATATTTGAATGATGAAAATTAATTTTTCTCTTGATGGATGGTGATATCTTCATTAAATGTAGTAGAAACATATTTTTTTGAATTATTGAACTATGCTCATTAAAAATATAATTCAATGATTTATTAAAATCTCATTATAACTCTGGATTTATTTATTTTTTTAAAATCTATATACAAGGTAAAATATTAATGGGATTTAATTCTTTCCCTATGTGAATGGGCCAATACATTTTGACGTGGAATAAGGTCTTATACAAAGGAAATATAATAATCAATTTATACATTGAGTCCTAATCTAACTAAATAATTTATATGCTTCATACCATAAAAATTTGTTTAGGCATTAACATAATTTTATTTCAATCTAAATATATTTATTCAAAAAATTTAAAAAATATTGTGAAGGACCTAATAGATATGATGTATCAACATCATCCTTATGATGAATTAATCATATATGAATTTACAATATGAATTTTGGGGGACTAATCATATGATTTAGGAAAGTTATCCTTATGAAATATAATAATCATTATGAAATGTGAAAATAATTGTTAAGAATGATAAATTAAAGGGTGAATGGTCCATAAGAAATAGAATTCATTCTTTTGACTTTGAGATCATCTTTATTAGATTTAAAAGTATTCCTTATATTATATTGTTCATCCTTTGGAAGTGTAAGATTCATCCTTATATATTCCACACAATCGTCCTTCTACAAACTACCATGATCTTTTTAAAGTAAATCTTATAGATCAATTCTTAAATCTATGTTCCCACCTCATTAAAAAAATTCCATATATATTTCAGACATCCTCATTTCCTCTATTAGTCCTTAAATAGATCTATCAAGCAGATAAAACTAATATAGAATGTTTATATTCATCCATAAATAGATTTATTTGTTATCCTTGAATATATTCTACAAAATTTCCACTAATAAATAATTTCTTTTTTAAATCAATAAAAATTATATCTCTAAGAAAAAACCATAACAACCATATACAATTGTAATGGAATCACATTAATCATTTATTAAAATATTTCATAAAATATATTGAAACCGTGTAAGGATGAATGTAGCATCTCTTATTGAAAATAAAAATAAATTTCAATTATTTCCTCCAGTTCCCTCTTTTAATTTGATAACATCTCACCAATCCTCCTAGTCAATATGTGTGCCTTCCTTTTTTACTCCCTTAATGGGAAAAAATAAAGGACATATAAGAAAAGAAATATCACTTCCTCTTAAAATATATTCCATGAAACTCAAAATGGGTTATTATTTTCCATATTTAATTCACAATAATATTTCTTTACTTGTTTAATAAAGGATGATGCTATAATTTCTTGAAAATAGAATATTTACTAAGTAAACACTATAATGGAATGGGATATCCTAGTATGGAAAATGATATTGGATACCAATGAAAAGAAAATATACATAAAAATAATTATTCATGTGGTAAAATCCCAAAAAACTAACATTGGTGGATATATAAATTTTATTCATGAAAAAATTTAACATACAATAATCTCAAATAAATTCATCAAAAAATCAGTTGAATAGTATTATTACTCCCCCTTTACATTTTCTTACGCATTAACCATCCCTCATATTTAATAAACTGTTTCAATATTATAATGGAAAATATAAAATAATTATTAGAAAACATCTCAATTAATTTCTTTAATTTATTTCTATATAATAAATTAATAAAATATCACTAAATTTTTTCTGTTTTCTCTCCTTGATGTCTACCCCCTAAATGATGTACTCCACACTTCATCATGGTTAACTTAAATTTGTAGTACTCTATTATGGACACCACATTGTTACTATTCCATTGGATTGTTGAGTCAATAAGGTTTTCCTTATGACTTTTCCATTCCTTCTTGTTTTGAAAATCACAAACACCTTATCTTTAGAAAAATTGCTTTCTTAAGGAAAATATCTTTTATAAGGAAAATTGATTTCTTAAGGAAAATCGCTTTTATAAAGAAAATTGCTTTCTTAAGGAAAATCGCTTTTATAGGGAAAATTGCTTTCTTAAGTAAAATCGCTTTGATAAGAAAAATTATCCTTATCATATTTTCATCCATATTTTTCTTAAGTCTGAGATTCGGATTCATTTATATTTTCTCATAATCGTTGAAACTTTGATATAAAGCATTCTGTTTTAGGATTCGGATTCTGGATAAGAACTATAAGGAAGTCTCATTCCGAATTCCGGATATGAACTCTGACTAAGTTCTATTCCAGATTCAGGATACGAATTCTGAAGAAGAATTCTCATTACGAATTCCAATGACGAATTCTCATTCCGAATTCCCATTACGAATTCTGATGAAGAATTCTCATTACGAATTCTGATGACGAATTCTCATTACTAATTCTGATGATGAATTCTCATTAAAAATTCTGATGATGAATTCTCATTACGAATCCTGATGATGAATTCTCATTACGATTTCTGATGACGAATTCCTATTCCGAATTCTCATTCCGAATTCACCTATTAAACAGAATTTGAGTATCTTTGTTTTATACACTCTGATTTAATTCAAACTCCGAAAAATATCTTTGTTAGACTCCGAACTTCTATATTACATACATTTCTATAATTTGTCTACTCTTTATTATTGTTCCTTACACTCCGAACCTTCACTCCGAAGCTTTCATTCCGAACTTTTATGTTAGTTTTTTAAAATGATGTCGTACATTCTGTTACACTTGTTTTGTTTTAAAACGATGTTGTCTGTTTTGTTAAAAACTAACCGTTGTCTAAGTGACACGTGTATAGGTCCCTCCGATCTTTAAGGAAAATATGACCGTTGGAGAAGGAGCCGACCTTACCTATAAATAGGAGCTCATTTGAAAGAGCTCGTAGTTGATAGCTGATGAAAGTGCTGAAAGGCTGACTAATTTGCATGAAGTGATTTCTTGAGAGAGAGAGGCTCTTATTAACTCTCAAAGCTCCGTGTGACTCTGAATGTTGGTGATTACATTCGAGGGCTTCCGGGGATAGGAAGACAGAGGTGCCGACTACCTGGAAGTTCGAGGGCTTCCTTGTTGGGGAAGACAGAGGTTGCCAACTACCTTGAAGTTGAGGGCTTGCGGGGATAGCAAGAGAGAGACTCTGATCTTCGTATCGAGGGCTTACCCTGGTGTGGGTAAGACAGACTTGCTTGAAAGTATAAATCAAGGTACCTTTATCCAAGGTTGTTGTATACCCTTCTCTTTGGGTTAAAAGACTTATATCTTGTTACTTGTAGTTTTACTACTTGTGTTTATTCCGCTGCATTTTGTATTATAAGGAAAGTATAACTTTCTTATACTTCCTTATTTGTACTTTGTTTCATTTAGATTCTATACGCTTTAAGGTAGAATCTCATATTGTAATCTTTTGTTAAGTTTCATTTTCCGGAACCATCTTTCCGGAACCTACTTTCGGAATCTCTTTCCAAGTTTACATTCGGTGTTAGAGGTGTTGTGAATTTTCTTAGTTTAACTTTGTTAAACTTATCATTTTCCTTTGCTTAAGGAAAACATAGTTATTCTTAACTAACATTGAAGGTTCCAAAGGAATTTTTAAAGTATACAATTCACCCCCCCCCCCTCTTGTAAATTGAGCATCTACATCACTATTTCGATCCTACAATTGGTATCAGAGGTTGTAAACCTCTTACTCTATACCAATCTTACATTTGGTATCAGAGGAGGTCTCTGAAATACTTGTACTCACATACAAGTCTTTCTTGCTCACTTTTTCATTCCGATCTTTCCCATTCCGGAACATTTCTCATTCCGAACTTTGTTGTTACGATTCTTTTCTACTAACAAGTTTGTGTGCAAAGTTATTATAAGTATGGCAGGAATCAATGTTGGATCAATTGATAATCTGAATCCGACAAGACCACCTATCTTTGATGTTAATGATTATGAATACTGGAGAGATCGTATGAAGACTTTTGTTAACAATACTGGAGTAGACAACTTTGTTATGATTACTGGTGATTATAAAATTCCTGACAAGGAAGTTAGAACTTTTACTAACTAGGAAAAGCAAGAATATCAACTCAACTATAAGGTACGCAATACATTACTATGTTCAATGACCAGAAATATATATAGCCAAATTTCTTCTTCTGAAGCAGCTAACTGTATATGGAAGAAGTTATAAGTTACACACTTTGGGACATCTAAAGTGATTGAGACTAGAAGAGCTATGCTTAGAGCTGAATATCATGGCTTCAATTTTCCTTATGGAGAACCTATTTGTAAAGTTCAACAGAGATTCATGACTATCGTCAATAGCCTACAATCTATGGGAGAAAAAGGTTTAGATGATGAAGCTCTTGTGGACAAGATAATTGATATTATGCCCAATGAGTGGGAATCCAAGAGAACAACTATAGATGAGAACAGGAAGGTCACTCAAATTACTCTTGATGAATTATCTGGAACTCTTCTACAACATGAAACAAGAATGAAGAGATATGCTGACAACATCAAGAACAAGAATGGAAATGGTATTGTTGCTTTTACTACAACTTCAAATCAGAAGAAAGCTAAGACTCCTGAGAGAGTAACCAGATCGAAGTCTAAGAAAGTTATTTTTCAATCCGAATCTAGTGAGAGTGAAGTCTCAGAAAATGAATTAGCCAATCTTGCTCAAAGGATGAACAAGATAGCTGGAAAGATAAATTTTCAATCTAAGTATAAGAAAAAGGAAAGGAAAGATAAGAAAGATGGAGAAGTTACTTGTTATGAATGCAAGAGATCTGTACATATTATACCAGATTTACCTATGCTCAAAAAGAAAGAAAGAAAAGAAAGGCATTCAGACAGAAACAAAAAGAAGTATTATAAAACCAAAGCTAAAAAATTTTGAAAGCTAATGACACCTGGAGTGCCAGTGGTGGTGACTCTTCAGATGAATCTTCTGATTATGAATCTTCAGGACAGAAGAATCTTGGTCTTATAGCCAGATTACCTATTTTTAATCATTGTCTTATGGCTAAGGTACGAAATTCTGAATCACTGACAAATGTTTCTTTAAATTCTAATGATATTAAGTATTATAACACTTCTGAGGAAGAATCATCTTCTGATGAGGAAAATACATTACCTACTTATGAAGAAGTCTCTAGGTTTGCTGAACTTCTTGAGATTGAGAATTCCTAACTCAATAAGAAACTTCAAAAGGCAAATTCTAGGAATTCTATTGTTACAAAAGAAATATCAGATCTTTCTAAAGATCTTGATAAGAAAAATGCTGATTTTGAAAGTATTTCAAAAAATCTTGAGGAAGTAAGTTCTGAGAAGAACAAACTTTCTAAAGAGTTAGAAAAAGTAATTTCTAATAAAAATGTTTTCGAGCCTAACTCTAGTTCAAAAACTAATAATTTTGAGGATAAAAACTTGGTTATAAAACTCAAGTCCGAAATTTTTTCCTTGAAGAAGTGTTTATCAAACTTTACCCATGGTAAAGAAAATTTTGATAACATGTATTCCCAAATATGACCTTTAAGAAATAAATCTGGATTTGGCTATACCCATGCCAAACCTATTTTCAGTAAAAATTATTTTGTTCCTCAAAGTGCCCCATTTTGTACCAAGTGTCAATGTGGTGGTCACTGGGCAAAGAATTGTTCCTTAAACAAAACCCAATCTCTAGGATTTCACAAAGCTTACTTTTCTAAGAAGATGTGGGTTCCTAAAATATTATTGTCTGGAAATCTCGGATCCAAACAAGTTTGGATTCCGAAAATCTAATTTTCTTATTAATTTCAGGAAAACAAAGAGAGTACCAGCAACAATACATGGTACATGGATAGTGGATGTTCCCGGCACATGACTGGTAACAAAAGCTATTTTGAAAAGATTATCAAAATGAAATGAGGAAAGGTAACTTTCGGAGACAATGCTAAGGGAGAGATTGTTGGTATTGAAAATATTTTTTTACTTGGTAAAACCTTGATTTCAAATGTTCTTTTTGTTAAAGGTCTTAAGCACAACCTCATTAGCATAACTCAGTTATGTGATGAAGGTTACCTTGTGAATTTTAGGAATGATAAGTGTTTAGTTCACAATTCCAAGGAAGAATTTATTCTCTCAGCCAATAGGCAAGAGAATGTTTACACCCTAAACTTAGAAGACCTCAGCAACCAAGATTTACCTTGCCTAAGTACAATGGAAGATCATTCTTGGTTATGGCATAGAAGACTAGGTCACTGTAATCTTAGGAACCTATGTAAACTCTCTATGAAGAAACTAGTTAAGGATCTACCGGAGCTTAGATTTGATTCTTCTAAAGTTTGTGATCCTTGTCAATATAGAAAGCAACATAAATCTAGTTTTAAGTCTATCGGTGAAGTCTCAACAACTGATGCATTACAGTTAGTGCACATGGATCTTTTTAGTCCAACACAAACTGGAAGTATTGGAGGCAAATACTATGTGTTTGTTCTAGTTGATGATTACACTAGATTTACTTGGGTCTATTTTCTAGCAAAGAAATCTGAAGCTTTTTCCTATTTCAAAAGTTTTAGAGCTCAAGTTAAAAATGAGAAAAACCTTCCATTGAAAATTATTCATAGTGATCATGGAGGAGAATTTCAAAATTCTGATTTTGAAACTTTTGTAGTAAAAAATGTATTACTCACAATTTTTCAGCACCTAGAACTCCTCAACAGAATGGTGTAGTTGAAAGAAGAAATATAATTTTTCAAGAAATGACAATAACCATGTTGAGTGAATATTCTATTGCTAGACATTTCTGGGCTGAAGTTGTAAGTACTGCTTGCTATACTATAAATCGAGTTTTGATTAGACCTTTTCTTAATAAAACTCCTTATGAGTTATGGAATGGTAGAAAACCAAGACTTTCCTACTTAAAGGTTTTTTGTTGCAAAGTATTCATTTTTAATACTAAAGATAACTTATATAAATTTGCACCAAAGTCTGATGAAGGAATTTTCTTAGGATATTCCATAACCTCTAAGGCTTATAGAGTTTTTAATAAAAATACTTGTACTGTTGAGGAAACAGTACATGTAAAATATGATGAGTCAGATCCTTTTGTTTTTAAAACATCTCAACTTACATCTTCGGATGTGTTTTAAAAAACTGATTATCAACCTTTGATAGAAGAACCTTCTGATAAGGATAATGTTCTAGAAGATACTTCTGAAACATTTACCCGAGAAGACTTTCTACCCTATGTTGATGAACAGGTTCTACAAAACCCAAATCAGGTGATTCTTAAGAATCATCCCAGTGATAGTATCATTGGTGATGTAAATCAACCTGTAAGGACTAGAAGTTCCTTAAGAAATGAAGTAGAACATCTAGAATTTCATTCCCAATTAGATCCCAAAAGCACTTATGAAGCTTTAGGTGATAATGATTGGATCAAAGCAATGCAAGATGAACTAAATGAATTCGAAAGGAATAAAGTCTGGAGCTTGGTAGAAAGACCTAAGGAAAATCTTGTTATTGGAGTAAAATGGGTTTTCAGAAATAAAAGTGATGAAAATGGAATCATAGTAAGAAATAAAGCTAGACTTGTTGCTAAAGGCTATAATCAGCAATAAGGAATAGACTTTGAAGAAACCTATTCTCCAGTAGCTAGACTTGAATCTATCCGTATTCTACTTTCCTTTGCAGCATTCTTTAATTTCAAACTTTTCCAACTGGAAGTGAAATGTTCTTTTCTTAACGGTTATGTTCAAGAGGAAGTTTTTGTTGAACAACCTCCTGGATTTGAAGATACAAAACATCCTGATCATGTTTATAGACTTACCAAAGCTTTGTATGGCCTTAAACAAGCCCCACGAGCATGGTATGATAGACTCACTGGATTTTTGCTTCAAAACAACTATGTTAAGGGAAATGCAGATCTAACCCTTTTTATAAAGAAAGATAAGAAAAATGTTTTGATTGTTCAAATTTATGTTGATGACATTATATTTGGTTCAGCTCAGCAATCTTTGACTGACTCTTTTGCAAGTCTAATGAAATCTGAGTTTGAAATGAGTATGATGGGTGAGTTAACATTTTTCCTTGGTTTTCAAATTTCTCAAAAACCAGAAGGAACCTACATATCTCAACATAAGTATATTAAAGATCTTCTTAAAAAGTATGGTTATGACAACTCTAAGAGTATAAGTACTCCCATTGGTACCTCAAACTCTTTAGATCTTGATGAAGCTGGGAAACCGGTAGATCAAACATCTTTTAGAGGTATGATAGGAAGTCTACTATACTTAACAGCTAGTTGACCAGACATAATGTTTTCAGTATGATTATGTGCAAGATATCAATCCAATCCTAAGAAATCTCACTTAAAGGCAGTAAAAAGAATTTTTCGCTACCTTAAGGGAACCATGGATCTAGGATTATTTTATACTTCTGGAAATGATTTTGTTCTAAAAATATTTTCTGATGCTGACTTTGGTGGATGTAGAATGGATAGAAAAAGTCCATCCGGAACTTGTCATTTCTTAGGAGATTCTTTAGTTTCTTAGTCCTGCAAGAAACAACATTTTGTAGCACTCTCCACTGCTGAAGCTGAATATGTAGCAGCTGGAAGTTGTTGTGCACAAGTGTTGTGGATGCAACACACACTCACATACTATGGCTTGATTTTTACTAAAACTCAAATTTTGTGTGATAACACAAGTGCCATTTCCCTAAGTAAAAACCCTACACATCACTCTCGTGCAAAACACATAGATATTAGGCATCACTTTCTTAGGGATCACACACTTAAAGGAGATATTATTCTTCAGTTTATCGGAACGCAAGATCAACTTGCTGATATTTTCACAAAATATTTGCCTTCTGATAGATTTGAATATATTAAACAGAAGTTAGGGATGATAACCGTAAGGTAATCCTCCTTAAGTAACTTTCTATTGAAAAACTCTCCTTACAGCAATAAACTCCTTTTCATAGGGGGAGTACATTTGTTTGTTAGTTTAACAAAGTTTTTTTTTAAATTTGTTTTCAAACTTTTCGGAAAGAAAATTTCCGGAATGGAATTTCCGGAACTACAATTTTTCAGATTGGACATTTTCTTATAGAATACTTCTAGAATGGAAGTGTTCGTATTAAAAATTTCCGGAATGAAAAATTACGTACTGGCAGTTTCAAAACCATATTTTTTTTAATTTTTTTTCGTAATGTGTTTTTCGTATTGACTTTTTCGTACTGGGTTTTTTTGTAGTGAGATTGTTTTCCGAAGTAAATTTTTGAGAACTTTGTCTTTTCTTAATAATGTTTTTTTTCGTAATCATTTTTTTTATTTGATCCATTATGAATAATCCTCCTCAGCCAATCCGAAAGGTATGATTTCCTTACTCATGTTTTTGTAGTCATACTTTACTTGCTGGCATTTTCTTGTATTATGTTTTCGGATTATAGTTTTCTTAATTCCTTGTTCTAATAAAACCACAAAAATATCGGATTCAAGCTTTCAACCGTTAGATCTGATATCAGCTTATTCCAACCGTTAGATCAACTGTGGAAGGTGAACCGTCATCTCGTTGCCTATATAAAGGGGACCAAAATACTCGTCCCACATCGATTTCAAGCTTTCGCATCCCGAAGCTCTGCCCCTCTGTTTTAAGACCGTTCTGAACCTCAGATTTATCCATTCCGAACTTCTCAGAGGATTACAGATCTAAATGTCTACGGAGTTAGCATCTCAAGAAATTTCATCCACTAAGCCTATTTCGCAATGGTTAGTTTACATAGAAAGGTTAGTCCGTCCGGATTTCTTCAACAACTATGATTCTCTTATTTCAAAGAACATTAAGTTGAATGGCTGAGAAGATGTTGCGGTGTCAAAAACCGGGAACCAAGATGAAGTGTATTCAGACTTACTTGTTGAGTTCTATGAATCAGTTTCTTTCTTTAAGGAAGATAATAGGGAGAAGTTCTCTTTTAAGTCTTATGGAAAGACTTACAAGCTTTCTCACACCAAGGCTGCAAGCTTGGTAGGACTGTCTTATGAAGGAGAAGCTGAATTTATTTTTCATGTGTTGCCAGACTCTAAGGGTAGCTTCGACAAGGAAAAAGACTTAGAAACTCTCGGACTGGCTGATGACAAGGCTCCGAAGATTTCCAGTTTATCTACAAATTTCCGGATTCTGGAGTTATGGGTACAAGGGCTTATCGTACCGAGGAAAGGTGATAAAGATAGCTTGAAAAAAGTGAGATCTATATCTTAGATTTCCTGATAAATCTAAGGAAGCTTAACTTGATGAAGCACATTCTTATTACTATTGAGAATTTTAAGAAAGGAATTTTGAGAGCTCAGATTATTATGTATCCAGCAATCCTCTCCAAGTTAATTTTTCGGTGCCTTGAGTCTTTCAAGGAGGCTTGAAAATCTAAGCCAATAGTTTGCAAGATCATGCTGGTCAGCGATGGTACTCTTAAGAGGATGGATGTGGCATTCAACAAGGAAACTGGTGAGTTCTTCGATTTGCCAAATCAAGAAGAAGCGGCTCCAAAGGCTGCTGAACCGGAATCATCTAAGCTAGTAAGGAAGAGAAAGATAAAAGAAGTGGAAGTAGAAGCAGAGAATCCTATGTCTAAGGAACTCCATTCCGCACCTCTAAAACCAAAGAAGAAGAAAGCCTATCCTGGTGAGGTTTTTATGAAGTGCAGAGCAGATAAAGAAAAAAGGAAAGAAGGGGATCCGCAGTTCGGATTGGAACATGCAGAGGCTAAGGCCTTGAAGGAGAAAACTGCTGATGAGCTTGAAAAACAATCAAAGCAAAAGAAGCTCAATAAGAAGATGTCTGAGGCTGAGGTAGCTCAGGCTTTGTTAAAATTCAATGAGATGGTTTCAGCAACTATTCTAGTTCCGAGATCTTTCTCCTTGGAATCTCTACCTGAGACTCCAAGAAGAAATTTTGTTTCTCCGGAAGAAGCTGTTGCTAAGAATACTGAGGAAGTAGAGAAAGTTGAGCAAGTGGAACAAGTAGAAGATGGTGCTGAAGGAAGTGGTGAAACCGGAGATGTGCTGAAACAAGTAGATGATTACAAGGGGACACCTTCGGAACACTTATCACTCTGAACTTCTGAAGCTGAATCTTCGACGCTAGTTACTCCAGCAATGGAAGAAGAGAAAGGAGAAGAAGAAGTTACTTATCATGGAGAAGAAGAACATCTTTTACTTGATGTTTCTCAGAAGAAAATCATAGGGGTTCGTGTTCAGGAAGTCACTGATGAAGAAGATAATGTTGTTCAAGTTTCTGATAGTGAGAAGAGAACTCCGGAATAGGATTTAATTCCGGAAAAAAGACAAGGGAAAGAAAATTCTTGCTGATACTCCGAGCTCAGAAGTGAGGAAGAGGAAGGAAGTTGGTAGCTCTTCAAAGAGAAAGCTTGAACTTGTTGAAGAAGAAATTTCTCCAAGAAAAGTTTCAGATTCGGAGTCATCTTCGGTGGGGCATGACTTTGTTGTTCAGTCTTTGAAGAAGTTGGTGGGAACCATTCCGACCTTCTCAAGTATTGATTCAAGATGCCAGATGCTCCAACATGCGTTGAATCAGAAAACCGACTCCGTATCTATGGTTATGGACAAGTGCGTTGAAATAGAGGCTCAGTTTAAAACGTTTTTCATTGGCTACGAAGCTCATAGAAAACCTTGAAAGAGGATGACAAACTGGTCGAAGAAGACTGTGGAAGAGATGAGGTTGTTCGATGAGTTTCAAGACAATGTTAAAGATGATTCTGAAACAGAGGACAAGAAGATAAATGAGTTAACTGCATCTTTTGAACAGAAATTGACAGAAGAAAAGAACTTCCGGATTCAAGAAGTGAGAGATCTGAATGGGAAGCTGAATTCCGTTTCTCAAAACTGGAAGTTTGAAAGGGATCATCAGATCGATTTTTAAGTAAGGATGAAGGCTCAGGAAGAAAGGATGAAAGCTCAGGAAGAAAAGCTGAAAGCCCAGGAAGAAAAAATTGAAGCTCAGTCCGCAAGAATAGTTGTCTTATAGAAGAAAGCTAAAGAAGATCATAAAGACCTGAAGAAGATTAAGACTACTCTAAAGGGGCTCATGTCAAAGGAAAAAGATCTGAAATAACCAAATCCGATCTTTTTGTTGTATTTTTTTGTTTCTGAGATTTCAAATTTAATGAAAGTTGTGCTTGTTGTTTCTATTGTTGTCATTACTAATTTTTCATGTACTTTGTTATTTTTTCCATTCCCTCCAATTCTTTTTGAAAATCACAAAGGGGGAGAAGAAAAGATCCTTAAGAAAAAGAAGAACTCTAATAAGATTTTATCAAAGGGGGAGAAGAAAAAGATCTTTAAGAAAAAGAAAAACTCTAATAAGAGTTTGTTTAAGGGGGAGCTTTTTCATTAAAGAAGACATTATTATCTATCACTCCAGAAATCTGAATACGATCCTTAGAGTTTCAAAGCCTAAGGGGGAGTTAGTCGTATTCATCAATATCCTTAAAGCAAAGGGAGATAAGCCTTAATGTTTTTCTTTCTTCTTAGAATTTCATTTTGATAAGGATGTTTGTGCTTTCCAAAAAGGGGGAGATTGTTAAGTCAATAAGGTTTTCCTTATGACTTTTCCATTCCTTCTTGTTTTGAAAATCACAAACACCTTATCTTTAGAAAAATTTCTTTCTTAAGGAAAATCGCTTTTATAAGGAAAATTGCTTTCTTAAGGAAAATCGCTTTTATAAGGAAAATTACTTTCTTAAGGAAAATCGCTTTTATAAGGAAAATTTCTTTCTTAAGGAAAATCACTTTGATAAGAAAAATTATCCTTATCAAATTTTCATCCATATTTTTCTTAAGTATGAGATTCGGATTCATTTATATTTTCTCGTAATCGTTGAAACATTGATATAAAGCATTCTGTTTTAGGATTCGGATTCTGGATAAGAACTATATAGAAGTCTCATTCCGAATTCCGGATATGAACTCTGACTAAGTTCTATTCCAGATTCAGGATATGAATTCTGAAGAAGAATTCTCATTATGAATTTCAATGAAGAATTATTATTACGAATTATAATGAAGAAATCTCATTCCGAATTCCCAATACGAATTCTGATGAAGAATTCTCATTACGAATTCTGATGACGAATTCTAATTACGAATTCTGATGATGAATTCTCATTACGAATGCTGATGACGAATTCTCATTACGAATCCTGATGATGAATTCTCATTACGATTTCTGATGACGAATTCCTATTCCGAATTCTCATTCCGAATTCACCTATTAAACAGAATTTGAGTATCTTTGTTCTATACACTCTGATTTAATTCAGACTCCGAAAAAATATCTTCGTTAGACTCTGAACTTCTATATTACTTACATTTCTATAATTTTTATACTCTTTATTATTGTTCCTTACACTCCGAACCTTCACTCCGAAGCTTTCATTCCGAACTTTTATGTTAGATTTTTAAAATGATGTCGTACATTCTGTTACACTTGTTTTGTTATAAAACGATGTCATCTGTTTTGTTATAAACTAACAGTTGTCTAAGTGACACGTGTACAGGTCCCTCCGATCTTTAAGGAAAATATGACCGTTGGAGAAGGAGCCGACCTTACCTATAAATAGGATCTCATTTGAAAGAGCTCGTAGCTGATAGCTGATGAAAGTGCTGAAAGGCTGACTAATTTTCTTGAAGTGATTTCTAGAGAGAGAGGCTCTTATTAACTCTCAAAGCTTCGTGCGACTCCGAATGTTGGTGATTACATTCGAGGGATTCCGGGGATAGGAAGACAGAGGTGCCGACTACCTTGAAGTTCGAGGGCTTCCTTGCTGAGGAAGACAGAGGTTGCCAACTACCTTGAAGTTGAGGGCTTGCGGGGATAGCAAGACAGAGACTCCGATCTTTGTATCAAGGGCTTACCCTAGTGTGGGTAAGACAGACATGCTTGAAAGTATAAATCAAGGGACCTTTATCCAAGGTTGTTGGATACCCTTCTCTTTGGGTTAAAAGACTTATATCTTGTTACTTGTAGTTTTACTACTTGTGTTTATTCCACTGCATTTTGTATTATAAGGAATGTATAACTTTCTTATACTTACTTATTTGTACTCTGTTTCATTTAGATTCTATACGCTTTAAGGTAGAATCTCATATTGTAATCTTTTGTTAAGTTTCATTTTCCGGAACCATCTTTCCGGAACCTACTTTTGGAATCTCTTTCCAAGTTTACATTCGGTGTTAGAGGTGTTGTGAATTTGCTTAGTTTAACATCGTTAAACTTATCCTTTTCCTTTTCTTAAGGAAAACATAGTTATTCTTAACTAACTTTAAAGGTTCCAAAGGAATTTTTAAAGTATACAATTCACCCCCCCCCCCTGTTGTAAATTGAGCATCTACATCACTATTTAGATCCTACATGGATATATCCTCATCTATGTCCCCATATATGAAAACTCTTTTAATTATCAATATGTTTATAGAAATATGAAAATAGATAGAGGAATAGTGAGTAATGTCCTTTTTCTTTTGTAAAAATGGTAACATTTGGAGTTAAATATAATGAAGATCCTTTAACACATTCAGTCTTGTGATAGGGTGGATTATTAAGACACAATTTAATTTCATATTCCTTCACATATTCCATGACCATTTTCTACATTTGAGTTATTTCCTTGTGTGGATTTTTTTTATTTCCATTATCCATAAACAAAAATGTGTTAACTTGATCATGCATCAACTTTTTCAACAATTAATATTGCGCTGGTAGAGTGGTCATACAATAATTTATTTGATTACCACCTTTTTTCACTCCTTCACAATATCTCTAGAATCCATACATCATCACCACTTTAAAAACTCAAATAAAATTGGATCTCTTAGTTTTAATCATTTTCTGTCTTTAAGAAGTATCATTTCCATATACCTTTCCCCAGAATTTTTTGATTTCCAATTTCACTGGATAAATGGATAAACACATGTTCTTAGGATACTTATATTCTATTTTATTATCACATGATTTCATATAAACCATAAAAATACATGATTATCCCAATTCTATGATCTTCATTTTAATCCCATTCACATATTATTGAATTTATCCAGGTTATTTGGTAAGGCTTTCCATGGTACCATAACCCAAATTCTCAAGTCTATAAAATATCATCTAAATATATGAATGTAATTTTAGTATCTAGATTTTATAAATTCTATGTTATATGTTTCTTCATTTGATAATAAATTATATGATAATTATTATTTCATCTAAAATTTTCATGTCACTTCTCAGGTAATGACCAATGAACTATAATGAGATGTATTTTCATATGAACACCCCAAACCTCTTATATAAACCATGAAACTTGTTTATTTAATTTTAATGATAAATCTATTTCAAAAATGATGTTATTTTATTGCTATAACTTGATTCTACATTTTCCATTTGGTAGTTTTATTCATTTAATATTCAGTAATACACTGTTGTGGAAGAGTTTTTCTCACTTATATTTTTAGTTAAAACTGGTTCACAATTTTTTTAAACTACACAATTTGAGTTAACAATTTTTGTGAACAACTTATTAGGATTATATTTATGTTGACTATTGGGAACATTTTTCTAATAAAAAAGAAAAGACTAAACATTCCCCTTAATTTAAATGTTCAAATATTCTTTAGTATTTTTAAATACATGTTTATCTTCAAGAAACATTGATTGTTTATTAGATTATAATTATTTTTTCCCTACCTGTATCTATTTAGAATCACTCAACATATTTTCTTACTCATGAGATCTTAGATTTTATTTGTTTATATCATCAATAAAATTTCCAAAATAAATTTATTCATCGCATTTCCATTATCCATTTTATCCTTTTTTTAATCATATCTTTCAAGATAAGCATATTTTTCTCAATAAAATCCTTCAAATAATTTTTAAATATTATTCCATATCCATACATTCTATTTTAGTATCACTACTTATTTAAATTTCAAAACCATTTACAATAAAAACAATAAATTTAAAATCATTGTATGATTGTATGTTTTATGCTGAGTCAAATAATTCCCCCAAAATATTAAACATTATTATAATTATTTTACATTAATTCTTCTTTATCATAACTCATTTCTAGTTTTAAGCTTTCTTATCCTTTCATCTAACTCGGATTCAGTAACATTTTTCTTAGGGAAATTATACCCCCCCCCCAATTTGAATACATATATATTACAACCTTTTATATAAATATTCAATACATTACACAAACACATTCATGAGGACTATAATAGTATAGTTTCGGTTGAAACTAGGTGAAGAATCTTCTATTTTTGTGAATCCATTTTAACATCTCTAATAAATATCATCCCTTTTAGTATACTTCTAAAACATACCCTACTTAAAACCATTATTCATAATCTGAGAAATGTAAAGATAAAAAGGGTGTGATGAAATGATCAATAAGGGTAAAAAATGTAAATATGAAATAATAACCTGAATATAAGGGAATGAGAACATGAACACAACATTTAAAAACTATACCTAGCATACTAATGATCATAATATTGATCCACAGAAAAAATATTATCAGTTAATAATACATGAATCATATAGAAATTAAATAGAAATATCCATAAGAGAATAAAATTGGCATAAGGCATGGAATTGTGGCATACACATAAACTTATAAAATTGTAAAAATATATAATTGGAAGTCGGTTCACTCATTAATCTAAGCTCAGGAAATAATCCCCCACATAAACTTATGAACATAAACCTCGTACACACATAACATTATGGACATGAAATAAAGTTCCATGCATAACAATATGGAAATGTAATCAGGTTAATGCATAACATTTTTAACATATAATCTGGTACACATGTAACATTGTGATTATGTAATTATGTTCACACATAACATGTTTAATCATGAGTTATCCATCTTTATATAATGCATTGGAGGGATATGTAGGTCCCACACATCGTATAATGATAATAATACATATGACTTCTTGAATATCATAAAACATTCATCATATCATAACTCGTGAAATGAAATGGGTTTCATAAACATTTCATCATAAAATAATCTATAAAAAATATTTCTATTTCCTAATCATTTTATCATTTCATTATATCATAGCCCCTATAAAAAGAAGTGGATATCAAAAGAATTTTATCATTGTATAACTTATAGAAGACAAACATGTTTATAAACATATTTTCATAATAAACCATTTAGATAAATAAAAATAATACTACCCTTGGTTATTATCCACAAAAAATTCATAAGTAGCATCAAAAGAAGTAATCATGGATGCATAATTACTCTGAAAGATCACATAGAAAATATTTTGAGGAAAATAATTTTTTATTTAAAATAAATTTTAAAAAATAAAATGTCATTAAATTTATTGAAAATAATTTTATTTTAAAATAACATTGTAATGATATAAAGTAGGATTAAATGAAAATAATTTTCATTACGGTGTATAATTTGTTTTATGCTATACATGTTATAATCATGATTCTCCTCACATTTTCAATAAAATCCTTATAGGAATTATTTGGAAGATAACATGAAAATTACATTTAAATTTGTGTGATCATAAAATGAGGTTTTTCAATTCAAATCCATTAACATTTGTTTTCTCATAAGTAAAATCATTAGATTATCTATTGAATTCATCATTAACATGGTTCTGTTGGTTTCTATCCATTTAATAAAACCAAAAATCAGAGTGTAAAAAAATAATCATAGTAGGGAGCCAAATAATGATGATAAATCAATTATAGGGTGTCTAAATCATGAGATCATCATTTCAATCCGTGAAAAATTAGTTTTATCCTAGGTCATTCATAGTCATCATTTATTTAAATTCTTCAGGATATTTCATAGTGTGTTTTTGAATTGGATAGAATATCCCTTATGAGTTTCAATCCAGTATACAGTAAGGTCCATTGTTGTGTACTAGGAGATGATCGAGCCCAACATAATAATCCCTATTCAGATATATTATTCCTAGGTACTTATGTGCTATATACATATCCACTTTTGTTATCTAGATTTGGCTGGTACTTTGTGGACACCAATCATTCTATCCATTAAAAAAAATAAAAGACATTTTTCTATATTTTAATTATAATTAGAATTATTCTAAGAAATATCCCAAGAAATATCCCAAATAATATACCTATAGATCTCATAAAAAAATTTGATCCATGTTTCTAATGGTAAAGTTAATATTTCCTCTGATACCAATAATATAAATCCTGTATTTTCACATATAAATGTTAAAACATTTTAGATTAATATTTAATACATATTACTAAAAGATTATTGGGGAATATATGTGTTTAGTTTAATTGGAGATAAAGAAAACAATATTCTAAATTGGTGAAATATATTCAACATCTCTAATAAAGATCATATCCTTTAGTACACTATATAAACATAACCTAACTAAAACCTTTATTTATAACCTAGGTAATGGAAGCATAATAAAGTGTGAGCTTAGATGATCAGTAAAGGGAATAAAGGGAGATATGTAAGAATTACATGGATACAATTGTATGATAACATGAGAATAACATTTAAAACCCATACCCTACATATCAAAGATCATAATCTTGAGTGATGGAAGAATGATTGATAGTTCATAAGACATGAATCATAAGGAAATAAAATAATTTGATACATGAGAGAATAACATTAAAATGTGACATCGAAATGTGAAATACACATCCAATTAAAATATTATGAACAATTATAAATAGGGAAAAGTACACTAATTTAGTTATAAACCTAAAATCAGGCCTTCACATAAACTTATAGACATGAAACCACTAACATGTGTAACATTATTGACATGAAAAATAGGTTAATCCATAAACCTATTAACATATAATCAGGTTAATGCATAAAATTTTGAGCACGTAATCAAGTTCACATATATAATATTGAACATGTATTTAGGTTCATGAAAAACATATTTACTCATGAGTAATTCATCTTTAATCAATGCATTAGAGAGATATATAGGTCCCACCTATCACATATTGAAAATCATATGTATATGAGCCATAAGATCATAATATATTCACTATATCATATCTCATGAAACAAAATGGGGTTCATAATCATTTTTATCATACCATAACCTATGGAAAATAAAAAGGATTCATAATCATGTCATCATTTTATCTCAGCAAAACCAATGGAAAAAATAAGTGGGTTTTATAACTGTTGTATCATAGTATAAGCTGTAGAAGAGAAAAGGATTTTATAAACATAATTTTTTGAGAAACCATTAAAAGAAAGAAAATAATGGAATAATTGGTTCATATAACTGAAAAAGTATAAGTTGCATAAAAGGATTCCATCGTAGATGAAGAATTATTTTGAAATATCACATTGATCTTTTCTTGAGGAAAATAACTTTTTTATTGAAACTCACTGTTTAAAATAAAAAATTCATCAAATATTTTTTCAAATACTCTCCCTTGAAAAAAAATATTGATTAATTATATATTAATATTAAAAAAATGGTTAATTTGGTGGAAAATTATATACATGTCATACACTTTAAAATAAAATTCCATTCACATTTTCGGTAAAAGCCAAATGGGAATTGTTTGGAAAAAGTCATGAATATTCCTTTAAAAAAATTGATAAATGTAAAATGTGGATAAAAATATCTTCTATATTTCATATTTAAAATGTTAGAAAACATTTTTGTAATCAATTCTTAAAAAACATGTATTTAAAAGAAAAGGGGTTTTTGACCTAAGAATGAAATAAAGCTTATTTTTATTAAAAATATTTTCAGAAATATTTTAACTACAAAAGAATGAAAAAATGTTAATATTTTATGAAACTATTGTGAATTACTATAGGAGAATAAAATTAATGATAATTATTGAGTGTTAGATCATAATATTTTAAATTTGGAGAATTAATCGCAAAAAATCCGGGTAAACTATGATATTTTAACATAAATCCACTACCACTTTTGTGACATATAAAACAAAACCCCCATGAATGGGTGTTAATAAAATTCATTTGTAATACCCAAAATCATCATGTGACTAATCATAAAATAAATTCAAGGTCAGAATATACACAATAAAAAAACATTTGGTGAATATGGAATGTGTTACTCTTAAGAAAAAAATTAATAAATAAATGCCTTACCGCATTAGTAATATTTTGGATCATAATCTGCAATAAAGAATAACATTAAATGAAACAAAAAAAATAAATAAAAATAGATATATTAATGATATAAAAGTTCAAAGTATTATTCTATAAATGACAAAAAATAAATGTGTAGTGAATTTTCAAGACTCCTAGAAAATTAAAGAGAGACTCAAAAAATCATACCACAAGTCTTAATATCCATTATACACATTCAAACAGCCTGTATAATATATATTATTTCATATAAATATATTATAAAATCATAAATATATTTATATATTATACCATATATTATTTACATACAACAATGTATTACTCATTAATTACCAATTCCCTGTTTAAATCATGTTTCAGGTCCCAACCCAACTTATCATCAAATTGGTAGCTGGACTGGTCACCATATGACCTCAAGCATGCCTCCCCATAGAGAAGAGGCTACCGACTAGTAGTGAGGGTGTAAGAACAGTTATTAAGGAGACTATACCCTAATATTAGAGTTTTCAAAGAAGTGTAACAATATATAAATAGTTGACAACAACAGAAGTAGTATATATAAATAACAGGTGAAGTGGATGTCAATTATAATATCAACTCAACAAAGAAAATGTCCAATGCCAATTTATACAATGTAGGCATGTCATGGTTATAAAAATTTTAAAGCAGTAAAGAAATCAGCATGCTTTACATCTCAGTACAAAAAACATGAAAAGGCACAATTTCCAAAGGGTGATCTCCACAAGCATCATGTGATCCTACTCAGTCCTTTGCTCTTAACTCCTAGGTACAAGAAAACAGAAAAAATAAATATCCAAGTCCTGCAAACAAGTAGATTCTACTCAGGTAACCCAACGCAATGTCCACCCAAATAAGGTCTGATATATAAATTTCAGAAGGTCGGGACCATCGGTGTCTAGCTCAATCTTGAAAATGTAATAAAATTAAACAGTATGCAAGTATATTGAAGACTTAATAGAATTGAATAAATAACCAAAACCCCATACAGGTTCCAAAGGGACACCTAATAGTGATACCTTCTTCAGCTCATATCTAGAATAATGGTTTTAATAAGAATAATATATATATATATATAATGTATAATTAAATGTTTATCAAATTTTTTAATATTCTCTGTTTAACCACACAAAATAATGGTCATGTTACCATTCTTATATTTCACCCATTTGAATGACATTATTATTCCATAATTCACACACACTTTAATATCCATGTTATCATTCAATGCTCACAAACCAAAAATGTCCATGTTACCATTTCATACGCACGCACCCATGAATGTCCATGCTACCATTCCTTACTCACGCACCACGAATGTCCATGTTACTGTTCTATACTCACGCACCATTGAATGTCAATGTTACCATACCATAGTCACTCACCACTAATTTCCATGTTACCATTCCATAATCACTCACCACAAATGTCCATGTTACGATTTCATACTCACGTACCCATGAATGTCCATGTTACCATTCCATACTCACACACCATGAATGTCCATGTTATCATCCCATACTCACGCACCCATGAATTTCCATGTTACCATTCCATACTCACACACCCATGAATGTCCATGTTACCATTCACCTATTTTTAACATAATTAATTAATCAATTAATTATCATCATTAATCTCACTACTAATTAAACAATTATTTAAACACAACAAGTTATTTGGTTAACTCAATAGTTAAATTATAACAAAAATTAATGCATTTAATTAAATAATTAACTAGTCACAAGGAAATCATGTCAATACCACATAATTGATTCAAAAATTAATTATGTTCATCGAACCATCTCTATATCACATAATTAATTCCCAAATTAATTATCCCATCGTATCCCCAAATCAAAATCTTATAATTAATCCCCATATTAATTATTTATATTACAATCTTATAACACATAATTAATTCATAATTTATTATCTCAACTTAACCAATTTAATATTTCATAATTATTCTTCTGATTAATTATCATCACAAAGAACATAATTAATTCATAATTAACTATCTCAACTTAACCATTTTAATATCTCATAATTAATCTTTCGATTAATTAACATCTCAAAGCAGATAATTAATTCATAATTAATTATCGGAACTAAACCAATTTTATATCACATAATTAATCCCCCGATAATTATTATCTCAAATAACATACATAATTCATGATTAAATATCTCATCTTAACCAATTTAATATCTCATAACAAATCCTTGATAATTATTATTTCAAAGAAAATAATTAATTCAAAATTAATTATATTATCTTATCCAATTTCTAACTTTATTCAAACATTTTAGTCAACTTTATAAAAAGTAGTAAATTAAAAAAACTATATTTTATCAATTAGGAATAGCTGGGAACCCTACCTCAAAGAATTAGGTCACGAAAAAGCATCCTAAAACAAAATGTGGCCCACTCGTGTACACACACCTTGACAAAAGAGCACGTGCACTCAGAATTTATCTTCACACCTAAAAATCATGGATTGACACCCATAATTAGTGTGGCGGTAACCAACACACACCCAAAACATTAACCACAACATTAAACTACCATAATCATCTAATATAAGAGATGTGAAAACAATTATCAGGTTTATAGCCTTACCCAAAAATTATGGCGTTGAGCCGAAATGATAAGAACCGCTTCGCCTATAGCGTGGTTGTTGGAATGCAGATTGATACGTCCCAAGACATATTCCACCCCACCTAGAATCAAATGAAAGAAAATAAACTGAATTAAACTTGACTATATGATTTTGGACAAATGAATATTGGGCGACTGAGAACCAAAAAACGCTATGAGTACAATGAAATACATGGAGAAGGACTCACCTTCCCAAGAAAGACAACTTCTGTGAAGAGACCAACTTGATCCGACATGCAGAGAATGATCCAAGAGGATGGGTGGGGCGCCACCCATGGGAGAGCTGGGGGGTCACACCTCACAAAGGTTGTCTGCCTCTCCCTCTTTGTTTCCCTTCTAATAATTATAAAAATTAATATAATAATAGAAATAATAATAACAACACCGACATTATTATTATCATTTAATTAGAAGGCTTCTTTGATAAACCTCAAACTTCTTATTTAGACCTCATTTGATTAAATTCTTATCAAATGAATAAAATTAAATAAATTCGCTAACTCATCATTCTTTAATTAAATTAGCTTGCACAATTTTTTTTTAAAAAAACCCTAACACCATATTAATCATAATTTCATTAAATTTTTTCCATATAAATTTAATTAAATATTTTATCAAATTCATGTTATTTAATTAAAATATATGGACACAGTTTAGTTAAATTAAAAACTCAAACTCAATAACCTTATTTAATTAAATTCTCACAATCTCAGTTTAATTAAATAATAACATTATTTCTCAATGAATAATTAAATTCCTCTTAACCTTGAATTTAAATAAAAAAACCTCCATTTTTCATTAATTAATTATATTTATCTTTACCTTGAATTTACTTAAATGAAACCCTAACTCCTCATTTACACATCATTTAATGTTACTATTTAATATTACCCTTCTTTGATAACCCCCAACTCGTCCTTTACAATTAATTTAATTAAAATATCCCTCATCACAATTTAAATAAACATTGGCTACAACTCGTCATCATTTAAAATAAATTTAATTATTTTCATCCCAATTTAACTAAAAAACTTCTCCATATCAATGTAATTTAATTAAATTCTCTAAAATTCCATTTAATTAAATGAACTTCCCCTAACATCTCATTTACATGTCATTTAATTAAATTTATCTCATCTAAATTTAATTAAATAAAGACTCTAACTCATCATCATTTAAAATAAATTTAATTCTTTTTATACCAATTTAATTAAATAACTTATCCATCTCAACATCATTTAATTAAATTATCTCAAAATTAACTTCATTAAATTACACCCCCAATATCTCATTTAATTATATTCCTTTTAACCATGAATTTAATTAAATTAATTTAACCTGAAACTCAAAACAGGGTACGTTACACAATTTAACTCCAAATTTCTGAAATACTATGTGCAAACCATGCACCTTCTAGCAAATACCAGGATTATCCCGCATTGTTGTCCTACACGGTATTACTAACCAAGCAGATTTCATCAGAACACAACTACCATTCCTTTTTAAAACTGATCTTCTGGATTTGGTGCTCTCGAAACTGATCGAGCCACCCGAGAAACTCCAAGATCCTTTACTGAATCTCAATATCAACACTTCAAAGGAACTCAACTCAAAAACCTTCATCCCTAATAATGGTTTTATAACTAACCTCAGCATCAAATGAAAAAGTTCAAAAAATCATATTTTAACTTGGTTAAAAAACATGGGGGTTTACAATCTAACCACCTAAAAAAGAATCTCCTCCATGAGATGCCATCGGGAGCTACTACACCACTATCTAACCCACCAAGGTCATAAAGTCTCATTTGAATGATCGTGTTGCATTCCCAAACACCTATCGCGCCATTAACCATTTTAGAACATCATGCCATGGCTCCTTCCTTGAAAGACAACACCAACCTATGTAACTCATACCCATTATTAAACCAGTGATGTGCCTTCAAAATGATTTCAACACAAATCATATGTATAAAAAAGTCCTTACCCAAATTTCGGCGACCTTCCCAAGCCAATCCATCGATTGGATATTTCAAAAAAATCATACCCCAGCACAAATAATGGTATAAGCCTAAGAATCATGCTTCCCACATATAACACAGATAAAAACCACTTACAACAACCAATGACTTTTAAAACTTTGTCATAGCTTAAGACCGACGCTATCTTAGTGCCTCCTATATGAGGTCAATATTAAGGACATGATCATCTCATTTAAAAGAGAACACTTACTATAAGCCCGGGTCACCAAGAAGATCAGTCAAACTATCACAGGTTAGCTCTTTAACAAAATCTCAGATTTACCTATTGATGCATCATCAACCAAAACCCAGTACCTATTTCACCCAAATCATTTGGGTTAATTCAAAGCTTACTGCAGAAACTCATTAACAAACTAACATTATTTCCAAAAAAAATTCACTCTACCGACCTTATCGAGTTGTTCATACTAGCATGCACCATCACGTTTACCGAAACCGATGTGACACTACCCACCTTAGGAGTTTCCATGTCATGGAAAGAAATTACTAGATTCTCTCAAGGGTTCTATTTTAGCAACACCTTAAATGCACGTGTAATGTTCCACAAACCATGATCACCTCATCAACATCTCTCATGAAATCCATAAGTTAAACTGACCTATATGTAAAAACACATGAGTCCCAAATAAATTCTTCCCAGTCAGTGGGATGAACATGCCTTAACCCCCCAAATGCTCCACTTTGGAGTTATCAAGAGAGCATCATTAATGGATAACCATTCTTGAGGCTTGTATAACATTCTGAACAAAGAATTATTCAATGCTTATTCCCACATCAAGAGTCAAGATACGATAACAATCCATCTGAAAAATGGTGTATTTATTTCAAACCCATAAGTCCTACTAGGGACAACGACACACAAATGTTTCCCACATAAAAAAATCAAAATGAAAACAAGACATCTCGGCTCTAAGGGGACTACATACCATATGAAAGTACCTTACGAATCATATATGTTGACCCTATCTCTTGGTCATGCAATTAAAAAAACACTAGGCTAAAAATCCCTTTTTAATTTCAACCATTTAATTAATTCATTTCAACCTTTTAGATATTTGACTGAATTTTTTTAACAAACCCACATGTACTATTTCATAACATTGTACTTTGTTTTCAATAAACGCCCCATAGGAAAAATAGGCAACCTATAAAAAATCTTCATCTTTAAACATTTAACATTTGGTTTCATTTCATCATAAATAAGAAATTTCAAATCTGACAGCATTTAAACAAATAGGTGACCTGCAAGGTTCCGATTTATTCAATCCATGTTCTTCAAAAAGTAACCCCATAATAGTTAATTTCACAAACCATTTACAACACTATATGGTTATACAAGGCCCAATAACATGCATGTCCCTCTACCAATTAATAAGGTTCCCATACACCTTACTGCTGGATTTTGGCTCCAATTTATGACATACAATTTTCCATTTGAGATTTTAACTTTAGTAGTCCTTTTTCTATTGGTTGAATACACGAATTACCCATTTTTCTAATATAAGGTGCCCATACACCTTAAAACTGAAACTGGATCTCTTCGTAAATGCAACCAATAAATTTTCACCAATGTATCCATTTACATGATAAAACATCTGTAGTATGTTATAAAATGTATTAAAATAGAATTATGTCATAGCACAGGAAAATGGAATAACATCAAAGCAGGTTAATCATAGAGTCAGTATTGTACATAAACACTCATGCGTGTTAAATCTATCACAAAAACATGTAATTTATATAGGCATTCTAAATCAAATCAAAACATGGAATTACACCCATGGCATGCAAAATAACTTAGCAGGCATCCTACTAATGAAAATACATGGAATGTTATATGTTTTCCATGTGAATATCTAAGTCCCAATAATGGTGCATGTAATGAGAATTCATTTTAGTATCAAGCTAAGGAAAATTTAAAAAATTCTCTATATCAATAAGCAGCAGAAAGTACACAAGTCACCCAAGGTGAAATCATATCAACAATAACAGCAAACAGTATCTACATCAATTCCCAACCCTATCCACTTGGTCATTTCCCGTACGTGTAGTGATCAATCCCAGGCCTAGCAATTAACCAAGTACTAACACATTCCTAGTCTCATTTCTACCATCCCAAAACTAAAAGAAAAAGGAAAAAAGAAAGAACACCATAACATCTAATACAACCTTTTAACATCCCAACCCAGATTACCATCAAACCATTATTCAGACTGGTCACCACATGACATCATGGGTGACTCCCTATAAGCTAGAGGCTACTAACTAGTAGCACGGGTGTGAGGAAAGTTAGTGGAGAGACAATACCCTCATATTAGAGTATTTACATTAGTGTAACAATATATTAATATATAACAATAGCAGAAGAAGTATAAGGAAAAAACTAATGCAATGGAATTCAATTGTAATATCAACTCAATAATGAAAATAGACAATGCCAATTATTAAAATATATGTATGTCATTTTATTATGTACCTGAATTCTATAAACAAATCAGCATTCATTAAATCTCAGTACAAAAAAATAAAAATTCCCAATTCCCAAAGGGTTATCTCCATGAGAATCCTAAGCTCCCACTCAGTCCTTTTCTCCTAACTCCTCAGTACAGGAAAACAGCAACAAAAAATTTCCAAGTCTTGTAAACATGTAAAGTCTAATCAAGTACCCTAGTTCAATGGAGACCCAAAGAGGGTGTGAGTTATAAATCTCAGTAGTCCAGGAACACTGTTTTCTAGCTCAATCTAGACAAAGAAATAAAATTAAACATCATGTAAGTATGTCGATGAAATAATAGAATCGAATAAGTTACCAAAAACTCGTCTATGTTCCAAAGGGACACCGGAAGGCGATACATTCTTCGACTCATAGCCAGAATAAGAGTTTGAATATGAACAGTGTATATATAAATAATGTATAATGAATTGTTTATCACATTATTTAATATTATTAGTTTAACCACATGAAAGAATGAGCATTTTACCATTCTTACATTTCACCCATTTGAATGATGTTATCATTTCATTTAACACACAAACTTGAAGGTCCAAGTTATCATTCCATGCTCACACACCCATGAATTCCCATGTTACTATTCCATACTCACGCACCCATGAATGTTCATGTTACCATTAGATGCCCAAGCACCACGAATGTCCATGTTACCATTCCATACCCATGCACCCACAAATTTTTATGATACCATTCTATACTCATGCACCATAAATGTGCATGTAACATTCCATACTCACACACCCATGAATATCTACGTTACCATTCTATACTCAGGCACCCATGAATGTCCATGTTATCATTCCATACCCACACACCATGAATGTCCATGTTACCATTCTATACTCATGCTCCCATGAATTCCCATGTTACCATTCCATACTCACACACCCATGAATGTCTATGTTACCATTCACCGCTTCATAATATAATTAATTGTTCAATTAATTATCATCAGAAATATGAGTACTAATTCAAAAATTAGTTAAACACAACAAGTTATTTAGTTAACTCAATAATTAACATATAACAACAATTACTCTACTTAATTCAATAATTAACTGGTCCCAAGGAAACCATGTCAATACCATATAATTAATTCATACATTAATTATCTCCATGAAACCATCTCTATATCGCATAATTAATACACAAATCAATTATCTCAATTTAGACCAAAATATAAATCTCATAATGAAGCCTCAGATTATTTGTATATATTACAATCTTATAGCACATAATTAATTCATAATTAATTATCTCAACTTAACAAATTTTATATTTCATAATTAATCCTCTGAGTAATTATCATCTCATTGCACATAATTAATTCATAATTACGTATCTCAACTTAACCAATTTAATATATCATAATTAGACTTCCGATGAATTATCATCTGAAACCACATAATTAATTCATAATTAATTAACTCGTCTTAACCAATTTCATATCTCTTAATTAATCACTTGATAATTTTTATCTCAAAGAACATATTTAATTCATAATTAATTATCTCATCTTAACCTATTAAATATCTCATAATTAATCCCATGATAAATATTATCTCAAAGCAAATTATTAATTCAAAATTAATTATCTCATCTTAACCAATTTAATAATTCATTGAATAATTTCAGTCAAATTTATCAAAATTAATAAATAAAAAAAGCTTTATTTTATTAAATTGTAAAAGAGGAGAACACTACCTCAACGAATTTGGTCGATCCAATGCTTCCTAACTCAAACAAAGACCCACTCGCTTACACGCACCTCAACAAAAGTACACGTATACTTGAAATTTATCATCATGCCTAACAACAATGAATTAACACCCATAATTAGTGTGGCGGGGACCAACGCACACAAAAAACATTAACTACAATACCAAACAACCATAAGCATCTAATTCAAGGGGAGTGAAACAAATCATCAATTTTATAAACTTACAAAAAAAATGATGGTTGTGAGTCGAATTGATTTAACATGCTTTTCCTTCTAAATCTTTCATTGGAATATATACTAATAGGTCCAGAGACATTATTCTCACAACCTAGAACTGAAATAAAAGAAGAAACGACATTAACACCCACTATAGGGATTAATCCTAATGGAGACCGAGCGATGGAGGTCCAAAATAGCTGATGCGAACAATAAAATGTTGGGATAAGGATTCATTTCACCAATATGGAGAACTTCTGTGGGGAGACAACCATGATCTGGTGTGCTGAGAGGGATCTGGGAGGAAGGGTGGTGTGCCACCCATGGAAGAGCTGAGGGGGTAGGTCACGCCTCACCTAGGTTGTGCGCCTCTCCCTATTTATTTTCCTGAAAACAATTATAATAATTAATATAATAATAATAATAACATTCATGTTATAATTATTACCATTTAATTAAAAGGCCTCTTTGAAAAATCCCAAACTCCCCATTTACAGCTCATTTACACCTCATTTTATAAAATTCCTTTCAATTGAATTTAATAAAATAAATTCTCTAACTCACCATTATTTAATTAAATTATATCACACAATTTAATTCAAAAAATACCAACACATCAATATTAATATTTTAATTAAATTCATTTCAACAAAATTTAATTAAATAATTTCTCTAATTTATGTTATTAAATTAAAATCTATGAACGAAATTTAATTAAATTAAAAAATCCCACTCATGAACATTATTTAATTAAATTATCTCAACCTCAATTTAATTCAATATTAATATCATTTTTCAATTACTAATTTAATTCTTCTTATTCTTGAATTTTATTAAATAAAACCTTCATTTCGCATTAATTAATTAAATTCCTCTTTATCTTGAATTTAATTAATTGAAACCCCAACTCTTAATTTAAATATCATTTAAAATTATAATTTAATATTAACCTTTTTTGATAACCCCAAACTCCTCATTTACAAGTCATTTAATTAAATTCTTATCATCTCAATTTAATTAAATAATGACTCCAACTCGTCATCATTTAAAATAAATTTAATTATTTTCATATAAATTTAATGAAATAACGTATCCATATCAACATCATTAAATTAAATTCTCCGAACATTAATTTATCTTAATGAAACCCTCAACTCCTCATTTACATATCATTTAATTAAATTTATATCGTCTCACTTTTATTAAATAAAGACTCCAACTCAACATCATTTAAAATAAATTTAATTATTTTCTTCTGAATTTAATTAAATAACATATCCATCTCAAAGTAATTTAACTAAATTCTCTAAATATTAATTTAATAAAATGAATCCTCCAATAACTCATTTAATTATATTTCTTTCAACCATTAATTTAAATAAATTAATTTAACCTGAAACTCAAAACTGGGTAATTTGTATTGTTTAACTCGCATAGTCTGACATACTGTGTGCAGACTGTAGAGACACTAAGCTTTACGTACATGGAAATTACATTACGTTTGGGGAATACTTAATATATAACAAAGAAGACACACAAGGATCGTAACAGTTTAGTGTCTTTGGAAACTCGGAATATAAAGAACTAATCATGTTGAAGGATCTTCAACATCTCCCATAACGATCGTCCCCTTTTTGTTTCCTTACCTAAATCCATTCTTTATTTCCAGGGGAAAATAAAACATAAAAAGGGTGAGCTCAAATTCTCAGTAAGGTCAAACATAGAGAACATAAAACAATCCATAAACATTTGAAAGCAAAAACTTGAACATGAAATCTAAACATTAAAACCTTGAGCAAAGACATAAATCTTGGAAGTACATAAGGAATATATCATAAATTATCACCAATAATTATAAAATAGAATGGGAATAAAAAATGTAATTGTGGCATCCATTAAGCACATGTAATGATTTCCATAGTAGCCAAGGCATTACAGCCAAGACCATCTTAGTGGACAATGTCCCTTTCTGAATCGAGTTCACTCCTCGTTTCAGTCCGGTTTTACTGAACCGGTTTAACCTTCCGTTCCAGCCATGTGTATCTCATGAGATATAATTCTTTACCCAATTCATTTGAGGGAGATATAGGTCCCACTCATCTCATAATGAAATCATTATTACTTGTGCCACAAAATAAACATACATCATTCATAATAACCCAACGAATAAAATGGGGTTCATAAACATCACCCCATCATCACATAACCCATATAGAAGAAATGGATATAATTTCATAATAAGAAAATTGAAACCATGTAAATAATAGAGACATTACTCTTGAAACATACATATATGAAATAATTTCATCTTAGATGGAAAATGGTTTTGATAAAACACTTGAAATGAATTCTTGAGGAAAATATCCTTTCTTCTTCAAAATCAATTTCTTTTCACAAAACGTTATGCCATTTTAAAAGAAAGATATTTTTTTGAAAATAGTCATGAAATATTTTAGAGGAAGCTTCATGAAAATAAGGCTTTATAAAACCATAAAAATATGTTCGTTCCGTATAAGTTAAAAAAACATTCTTCTCGTACTTTTGCCGGAAAAGTCAAAAAGGTACCTCGTAATGAAAACAAAAGAAAGATTCCTTACATACCATGTAGTAAAATTAAAAAATGGGTAAAAAGGACTTTTATCATACATGAAAACACTTTTATAAAACATGGACATGGATGATAGAAATATCCCCAGTAAATACTTACTAATAAGAAATCTCAGATAAAAAATTAGATTTGCAAAATTATCCCTTACCTTATGTCCAATATGCTTCGTATGTATCCGAACCTCCTGTATAATGATTTAAATAATTTCATTGACTTATTACAGAATCATATTCATTGTTATGATATCATATATGGTTCACTTATTACTTTATATTACCCGTTCTTTTGTAAATTCCATGTTAAAGAGTGTTTTGGGTAAAATTGTTTCATTTGTCGTCTGTGTTTTGACTTGTAATTATTCATATGATTAATTAGATCACGATTACATAATTTCAGAATATAAAACATGATTTATATATAATATATATTCATAATATACATATATATAATATATCGATAAATGGAAACAAATACACCGTTTATGGAGACGGTAGGCCGTACGTACGCGTGAACGCTGTTTTCATTTCCTTATAGAATTGAATGGAATTAAGTAGATGAAATACATATATACATAAATCCGATAGCTTTATAATGTCATATATTTTACTATTATTGCTTATATATACTTTATAATCATTCTTAAATGGTTAACATGGAGAATGAATCTCATCGCGTCGTGGAGACGGTAGTCCGTACGTACGCACGAGCGATGATAACGTTTCCATAATTATTGAATTGAATTGGAGTGGATGTTACAATATATCAGAATCAGTATGATGTTATAATAACTATGTATAGTTATTCTTTACACCATTATACCCATCCATGTAAGGTGTTGGTGGAAAAACAGATTACACCACGGCGTGGAGACGGTATTCCGTACGTACGCACGTGCGGTGATTTTGTTTTCCGTAGGATGGATAGAAGGTGAAATGGGTTTGTTTAATTTTTATAATTAAAAATCAGTATATTATTGATACTGATGTTATTACTTTATAATGAAACAACTAAATAAGAAGAAGTTGAAGAAGAAAGAAGCTTGAAAGAATCGGGAGAAGAAATTACCTCTTCTTCGATATGCCTCTTTAAAACCTCCTCTTAGGGCCCTAAGATTGGTCTTTAAAGTAGACCAGAACCTCTATGATGTTTCTAGGGAAGTGGAGAAGATAATTTTTCAGGGGTTGGCCGATATTTAAGGCTCAAATTGGTGTGAGGAGGAGAGGGAGGAGGTTCCCTTTTATAAGGGAGGAGAGGGGCACCATTGGAATTCTTAAAAATATTAATTTATAATAAATCTAACCCCCCTTAAATAGATCCAAAAATGACTCATATTAGAATATTATATGAGATAAAGTTTTAATCTCATCAACCAATCAAATTTAGACATGTTTGGATCTTATTTTAAACCTTATCATTTTGATTTATCCTTGTTTAATCTATTTAAGTTTATTTGTGGTAATAAAATTCTAAATTTTAAATTATAACAAATAATTACTTATCTGTTGTGAATTTTCCATAATTGTTTACTTTATAACATTATAGACCATATAAATTTAAATTTATAATTTTTAAATATTTTTTATGATTTTTAAACATTTTTATAATATGTTATTTTTATAAAATAACAATAGTGTCAATTTTGACACTATTCATTTATTTTAATTTAAATAAAATATATACAGAGGATATGTTCAAAATAAAAGCTTTAATAGATTCATAAAAGGTCATAGGTATCTATAAAATTAGTGGATCACATTAAATAGTTCATATATTAATTATTTAATTATTTTTAAAACCATTTATTTGGTTTATCTCTTAATAAAATAATTACTACAACATTTTTTTATAATTATTTAATATACTTATATGTTGCATAAAAATTAAAAATAAAATCCTATGACGAAGATAAATCTATTAAATTTCACAATAATACTTTTACACTAATTTATCATCTTAAAATCATAATAGTTAAATTGTTATATTTATTAAATTATGAAGGTGACAACTTTGGCATCATTTATAATAAAATAATATAAGTGTCATAATTGCTTGTATAAGACTCCAAATGGTCAAATATTCGACAATTGGATGATTATAGTTTAAATTTACATGAAAAATAAGTTTTGGTCAGGGTTTTGTTCCTTTTAATGGGTATTATTATTTCAATAAAATCATATATTACTTATTTCCCACTTAATAAATAATTTCTGTATCATTAATGTATCACCATTAATGGTAATTATTTAATCCCTAAAAATTATAAATAAATTATCATGATGTAGATAATTTTATTAGATTTCTTTATAATCTTAATGTTAGAAGTTTTATGATGTTTATCACTAAATTAAAATTATTATAGTTATAAGATTTAAGAGAGTGACATGTTGTCACTTTCTTTGGTTTTAATAATAATTAAATTATTTTCATGGTCAAAAGTCCATAAAATGAATCTAATCCAACCCTAAGGTTTTATAGGTCTACTCTTAGCCATCCAATAGAATTTTTCCATGGGTTTAGGGTAATTTTATAATATTATATTTACCCTTAATTACCCGATTTACCTTTAACTATGGTAAATAAAATTTACCGTAGTTACTATTCATAATTCCCAAAAATAAAAAGTAGCTTATTAAAATAATTCGGACCCACTGATTCCAAATATGGAATCCATTTTTCTAAATTCAATACACAAATTTATCATAAATTAAATTAAAATTAATCTCTTTGTCGAAAGAAAACGGGTTTTTCTTTAAAACATTGCAAAAGATTGAATTGATTTAACCTACGAATTTAATGTAAAATAAATCCTAATGACATAAATTATTTTAAATGGTAAAAATATATTCTATTTATACTTTAAACCCATTCAATATTATAATTTGACCATATAAATTATTGGGATGAAAAAAGTTGTTTTTAATTAAAATATAGCGTGTTTTTACTATTCATCAAAATATGAAAGTTACCAGAATAATATGAAAATTTTATCCAAAGTAAATTTTTATTAATTTATTCCAAAGAAGAATTTTATTTTTTCAAATTGAACTTACAAACATGTCAAAACTAGATTTAATGTGGGTGCACCATCAAAAGGTGGCAAAACTGCATTTTTTTTTAATTCTTATTTTACCCGAAAAATTAATTTTATTCTTATACAATGTTCTAGAAAATGTGTAAGATGAATAGTAATGTTATAAAATTCAAATTTTAGTCAATATTATTCATAACGTCTAGTTCATAATAATATTATAATAATATATCGTTGTTTAGTAAAACCTGGTATTGCGTACAACACACGCTATCGAGGAAGGTCGTGATTGCGTGTTATGCAAGGCAAGTCAAGGATGCGTGTTGTGAAAGCTCTTTTTGGTGTATCTTACAACACAAGTCATTAATTAAAAATAATACTTTTCATAAAATCACGGGGTGTTACATTCTACCCCCCTTAAAATAAATTTTTCCCTCGAAATTCGTCGAGGTTATAAATGGTTTACTACTCGAAAGTTTTTTTTAATAGAAATACACATCGTAAAAAAGGAATACCAAAATTTGGCTTTAAAAACTAAAGTATAAAATGTAAAGGTTACCCAAATTAACTCATCATTGTGTTTCCATGTAGGAGAACATTGGTGAAAATATGGATATGGAAGAAAAATCTAACCATCAAGTTCTGATGGAGAGTGGTAGAGAACATGGTTATGAAAAAGCCAACAATCACAAAGCCATAAATTTGCGATGACCTAAGGTACCATCTGATTCATCGGATATAAGAGCACTAGGACAACATTTTTTTTGGTTTTCAAGATCATTTCCCTAAAGTTGATGAATTAAAATAAATACTTGCATTATTTTGGTACAATCTCACTGTTGTTCGTGAATTGAACAATTTCCACTTCATCCCTTCAAGAAATAAAGTTGAATTTTTTATTCGTGATGTGTTAGTAGATCATGTGATAGAATGATGGGTCATTCTATCTCTTTCGAACAAAATGTTAGAAAAAGTTATAAATCCATCTTATGGTTAGATTAATCGTATATGGTTCCAAAAATGAACTTATACTTCATATATCATACCGCATAATAAAATAAAACTAGTTTCTTCTAACCAGGGAATTCCTGTAGGCCAGTGGTAGGCGATAAAGGCCAGTCGCACTTCGGTTGTGGGTTCTATTCCCACAACTTTGTCCAACGCGATGGGTTGTCGCCCATCCTGCAGGTTGTCTTTTTTCTATAACTATATTACTATAACATCCCATCAATAATATCGAAAAAAGTTCTATCATTAAACAATACTAACTTATGTCCAACATAATCCATTCCAATCTTTAAGATTATCTAAAATACTTCGGTCCAAGCTCATGGTATAAAGAAAACGATTACTTGAAATGTCACCAACCAAGCACGTGAATACCATCATTTATCACCATTATATGTTGTTGGTCAAATTCGAATCATGTATTCTCTTGAAAAATGAATACCCATTAAACCTTGGTGAAAACATGAATGTTGTCAAAAGTTAACTCTTTCCACATACCAAAATCCAAAAATTCGGTATACTCAAACCATGATATAACCTTCTCCTTATATCAGTCATGAGCTCATGAATACTATCAAACATTTAATTTTCTCTTTATCCCTTCATTATGCGCATATCATCTACATTCCAAAAATATCTGAATAACCTTTCAGGGATACTGGTACCATTAATCATACACTTTCAAAACTCAAGGAAATACAACACTGTAACAATCCTTAGATGTCTCTTTATTCCATAGTACCATGAGATTACTTATACAACATTACACATGATAAACATGTAATCATTCCACTATATTATTAAACCATTGACCGAGATTCAACAATTATTTTATCTCACATATAATTTGTAGTCTCTTCATCATCATCAACATAAATAATACCCATATGACCATACAGATTCTCTTCATGAGACTTTCCCTTAGGGAATTAGTTTGCATAATGCCTGTACATTCCACATTTAAAACATTTAACCATTGTTGATGTCATAGCAATACCATTATCCTCATCCCTGGTGTTAACTAAACCTTTTCCTTTGCACTTACTAGATTTGTTTCCTTCTTTTCCACACCCAAAGAATCTTCCAGTTCCTTTGAAACATTCTCCTTGATTCCTCTTCCCACATGATTTTCATAGGGGAAATTGAACTTTCTTTCCTCTATGATCATCATGAAACTCCATCTTTCTGTTATTATCCGAGTTAGGAAACTTACCAAATTTTACTTTATTGATCATATTATGAGATTGCTAATTCGGCATAATAATGATGTTTGGACGTCCAAATCCCATTTCATTTGGTTTATCATGAAGAATATCATTCCATTGTCCATCATATCCTCCATTATCATGAATCATCTTGTTTCTATCCATTTTCTAAAACCCAAAAAGAATAGTGTGAGAGGCAAAAATCATAATAAAGGGGGAGTAACTTCAATAACTAACATCTTTGGTTTAATCTAATATCGTTACCATAGTTCTAGGACTATATCCTATACGTATAGTTATCCTTAGATATATCCCTAGACATACCTTAGAAATATATCTAGGGATCTCACTAACGATTTCGCATCCTAGTTTCCAAAGGTTGACTAAACCTTTCCTCTGATACCAACTATAGAGACCCTAAGCTTGAAGTACATGGACATTACATTACTTTTGCGGAATACTTAATACATAACAAAAAATACACACAAGGATCATAATAGTTTAGTGTCTTTGGAAACTCGGAATATAAACAACTAATCATGTTGAAAGATCTTCAACATCTCCCATAACTATCTTCCCCTTTTTGTTTCCTTACCTAAAACTTTTCTTTATTTCCTGGGGAAAATAAAACATAAAAAGGGTGAGCTCAAATGCTCAGTAAGGGCAAACATAGAGAACATAAAACAATACATAAACATTTGAAAGAAAAAACTTGAACATGAAATCTAAACATTAAAACCTTGAGCAAAGACATAAATCTTGGAAGTACGTAAGGAATATATCATAAAGGATCATCAATAATGATAAAATAGCATGGGAATAAAACATGTAATTGTGGCATCCATTAAGAACATGTAATGATTTCCATAGTAGCCAAGGCATTACTGTCAAGACCATCTTAGTGGACAATGTCCCTTTCTGAATCGAGTTCACTCCTCGTTTCAGTCCTGTTTTACTGAACCGGTTTAACCTTCTGTTTCAGCCATGTCTATCTCATGAGATATAAATATTTACATAATGCATTGGAGGGAGATATAGGTCACACCCATCTCATAATGAAATCATTCTAACTTGTGCCACAAAATAAACATACATCATTCATAATAACCCAATGAATAAAATGGGTTTCATAAACATCATCCCATCATCACATAATCCATATAGAGGAAATGGATATCATTTCATAATAAGAAAATTAAAACCATGTAAATCATAGAGACATTACACTTGAAACATACACATATGAAATAATTTCATCTTAGATGGAAAATGGTTTTGATAAAACACTTGAAATGAATTCTTCAGGAAAATATCCTTTCTTCTTCAAAATCAATTTCTTTTCACAAAACGTCATGAAATTTTAAAAGAAAGATATTTTGTTGAAAATAGTCATGAAATCTTTTAGATGAATCTTCATGAAAATAAGGCTTTATAAAACCATAAAAATCTATTCATGCCATATAAGTTAAAAAACATTCTTCTCGTACTTTTTCTGGAAAAGTCAAAAAGGTACCTTATAACGTAAACAAAAGAAAGATTCCTTAAATACCATGTAGTAAAATTCAAAAATGGGTAAAAATGACTTTTAACATACATTAAAACACTTTTATAAAACATGGACATGGATGATAGAAATATCCCCAGTAAATACTTACGAATAAGAAATCTCGGATAAAAAATGAGATTTGCAAAATTATCCCTTACCTTATGTCTGATATGCTTCGTATGTATCTGAACCTCCTGTATAATGATTTAAATAATGTCATTGACTTATTACAGAATCATATTCGTTGTTATGATATCATATATGGTTCACTTATGACTTTATACTACCCGTTCTTTTGTAAATTCCATGTTAAAGAGTGTTTTGGGTAAAATCGTTTCATTTGTCGTCCATGTTTTGACTTGTAATTATTCATATGATTACTTAGGTCATGATTACATAATTTCAGAATATAAAACATTATTTATATATAATATATATTCAGAATATACATATATATAATAGATCGATAAAGGAAATGAAATACACCGTTCATAGAGACGGTAGGCCGTACGTACGCATGAACGCTGTTTTCGTTTCTTTATTGAGTTGAACGGAATTAAGAAGATGAAATACATATATACATAAATACAGTAGCTTTATAATGTCATATATTTCATTACTATTGCTTATATATACGTTATAATCATTCTTAAATGGTTAACATGGAGAATGAATCTCATCGCGTCGTGGAGACGGTAGTCCGTACGTACGCACGAGCGATGATATCGTTTCCATAATTATTGAATTGAATTGGAGTGGATGATACAATATATCAGAATCAGTATGATGTTATAATAACTATGTATAGTTATTCTTTACACCATTATACCCATCCATGTAAGGTGTTGGTGGAAAAATAGATTACACCACGGCGTGGAGACGGTATTCCGTACGTACGCATGCGCGGTGATTTTGTTTTCCATAGGATGGATAGAAGGTGAAATGGTGTTGTTTCATTTTTATAATAACAAATCAGTATATTAGTGATACTTATGTTATTACTTTATAATTAAACAACTAAATTAGAAGAAGTTGAAGAAGAAATAAGCTTGAAAGAATTGGGAGAAGAAATTACCTCTTCTTCGATACGCCTCTTTGAAACCTCCTCTTAGGGCACTAAGATTGGTCTTTAAAGTAGACAAGAACCTCTAGGATGTTTCTAGGGAATTGGAGAAGATAATTTGGTAGGGTTTTTCTGAGCATCAAGGCTCAAATTTTTGTGAGGAGAGGGAGGAGGTTCTCCTTTATAAGGGAGGAGAGGGGCACCTTTGGAATTCTTAGAAATATTAATTTATAATAAATCTAACCCCACATTAAATCCTACAAAAATGAATCATATTCGAATATTAGATGAGATAAATTTGTAATCTCATCAACCAATCAAATTTAGACATGTTTGGATCTTATTTTAAACCTTATTATTTCGATTTATCCTTATTTAATCTATTTATGTTTATTTGTGGTAATAAAATTCTAAATTTTAAATTAGAACAAATAATTACTTATTTGTTTTTAATGTTCCATAATTGTTTACTTTATAACATTATAGACCATATAAATTTAAATTTATAATTTTTAAATATTTTTTATGATTTTTAAACAATTTTATAATATGTTATTTTTATAAAATAACAATAGTGTCAATTTTGAAACTATTCATTTATTTGAATTTAAATATAATATATACAGAAGATATGTTCGAAATAAAAGCTTTAATAGATTCATAAACTGTCATATGTCTCTATAAAATTAGTGGATCACATTAAATAGTTCATATATTATTTATTTTATTATTTTTAAAACCATTTATTTGGTTTATCTCTTAATAAAATAATTACTACAACATTTTTGTATAATTATTTAATATACATATATGTTGCATAAAAATTAAAACTAAAATCCTATGATGAAGATAAATATATTAAATTTTACAATAATTCTTTTACTAGATTTTATCATCTTAAAATCATAATAGTTAAATTATTATATTTATTAAATTATGAAGGTGACAACTTTGGAATCATTTAAAATAAAATAATATAAGTGTCATAATTGCTTGTATAAGACTCCAAATGGTACAATATTCGACCATTGGATGATTATAGTTTAAATTTACATGAAAAATAAGTTTTGGTCAGGGTTTTGTGCCTTTTAATGGGTATTATTATTTTAATAAAAACTATATATCTTTTTTCCTACTTAATAAATAATTTCTATATCATTAATGTATCACCATTAATGACAATTATTTAATCCCTAAAAATTCTAAATAAATTATCATGATGTAGATAATTTTATTAGATTTCGGGATACTATTAATGTTCGATGTTTTATGATGTTTATCACTAAATTAAAATTATTATACTTATAAGATTTAAGAGAGTGACATGTTGTCACCTTCTTTGGTTTTAATAATAATTAAATTATTTTCATGGTCAAAAGTCCATAAAATGAATCTAATCCGACTCTTAGGTTATATGGGTCTACTTTTAGCCATCCAATAGAATTTTGGCATGTGTTAGGGTAATTTTACAATATTATATTTACCCTTAATTATCTGATTTACCTTTAACTATGGTAAATAAAATTTACCGTAGTTACTATTCATAATTCCCAAAAATAAAAAGTAGCTTATTAACATAATTTGGACCCACTGATTCCAAATATGGAATCCATTTTTCTAAATTCAATACAAAAAAGTTGTAGAAATTAAATTAAAATTAATCCCGTTGTCGAAAGAAAACAGGTTTTTCCTTAAAACATTGCAAAAGGTTGAATTGATTTAACCTACGAATTTAATGTAAAATCAATGCTAATGACATAAATTATTTTAAATGGTAAAAATATATTTTATTTATACATTAAAACCATTCAATATTATAATTTAACCATATAAATTATTGCGATGAAAAAATTTGTTTTTAATTAAAATATAGCGTGTTTTTACTATTCATCAAAATATGAAAGTTACCAGAATAATATGGAAAATTTATCCAAAGTAAATTTTTATTTATTTATTCCAAAGAATAATTTTATTTTGTCAAATTGAACTTAAAAACATGTCAAAAACTAGATTTAATGTGGGTGCACTATCAAAAGGCGGCAAAAATGCATTTTTTTAAAAATACTTATTTTACCCGAAAAATTTATTTTGTTCTTATACCATGTTCTAGAAAATTTGTAAGATAAAAAGTAATGTTATAAAATTAAAATTTTAGTTAATACTATTCATAAAGGCTATTTCATAATAATATTATAATAATATATCGTTGTTTAGTAAAACCCGGTATTGCGTACAACAGACGCTATCGAGGAAGGTCGGGATTGCGTGTAATGTAAGGAATGTCCGGGATGCGTGTTGTGAAAGCTCTGTTTGGTGTAGCGTACAACACAATACATTAATTAAAAATAATACTTTTCATAAAATCTCGGGGTGTTACACAGACTATGCGCCCACTAACCGAAACGTAGAGTATCTTGCATTGATAACCCACATGGTTTAACTAACCATGCACAGCTTCGGCAGACGCCTATTCCTTTCCTTTTTGAAACTGAGTTTTTGGGTTTGGTGCTCTCAAAACCCATTGAGCTGTTAAGTCAAAAGTCTACTTTTGACTTCTATATCATGTTTTGGAAATCACAAATGCATTCTATCATATTTTAGAAATTACAATTGTCTTTTATCATGTTTATCGTATCGTACAATACTGATCGTACTGACTCTGTCAATCGTATTGTACTAACTCTGTCAATCGTATCATACTGACTCTGTCAATCGTATCGTACTGACTCTGTCAATCGTACCATACTGACTCTGTCAATCGTATCGTACTGACTCTGCTATTCAGATATTCATTTTGGTACGTAGTCAAAAACACTCATTGCATATGAATAGTACTCATGTTTTTTCATTTCTATATATCTCTTGTCCTAACAAAACGATGTTGTTGAGTTAGTTACAAACTAATCAAAACGATGTCGTGCTTTCTATTTCAATATGACCGTTGGAGGCAATATGACCGTTGGAACCCAAGGCCTATAAATAGGAGGTCATTTGAAGCTGAGAGAACAACGATGAACGAAGAGAACGAATGAAGAGACTCTGTGAACTATCAAGATTCTAGAGAGAGACACTGTGACTTCTCTCATCTGACTTGTGCGTCCGATCATGGTATCGAGGGCTTTCAAGTAATTGAAAGACAGAGGTGTCGATTACCTGCAAAATCGAGGGCTATCGGGGATAGGCAGACAGACGTGCCGATCATCGTATCGAGGGCTCACCAAGGTGTTGGTGAGACAGACCTTTTATCCTAGGTGAAAGGATAACCCTTCTCTTTGGGTTAAAAGAATTGTAATACTTTTACATTTCCGTTGTTACTTGTATTAGAAAGGGATTTGTATTGTTTCCTTTCTTCTTTACATATTCAATTGTAATTGTTTCAATTACAATCATTCTATTACATTTTGTATTGATTGATTCTATACGCTTTAAGGTAGAATCATTCATCTTTATATTACTCTGATTATTGTGTTCACCTTGAATATAATTGTTTTACATTACATTAGTATTACAATACATCATACCTTTTATATTCAATACAATTTTGGGTGTTTGTATTTTTATTAGTTTAAGATCATTTAATCTAATCTATTTGTTGCCAAAACTTAAAGGTTTTTAAATCTACAATTCACCCCCCCTCTTGTATTATTCCATCTAATAGACTTATATCTACATATTCGATCCAACAATTGGTATCAAAGGAGGTTTTCCACTGATTTGTATTACTAGCTTTATTTCTTATTACTATCTTGAATAGTTACTACACTAACGTGTGGAGTGGAAAAAGTTTTTGTTGTATTAGATGGCAGGAATGAATATCGGATCAATAGACAATCTGAATCCTTCTAGACCACCAATCTTTGATGGGAATGATTACGAGTATTGGAGAGATCGTATGAAGACTTTCGTTATCAATACTGGTGTAGAAAATTTTATTATGCTTACTGGGGGTTACAAAATTCCTGACAAAGAAGTTAGTACTTTCACCAACCAAGAGAAGCAAGAATATCAACTGAATTACAAGGTACACAATACTTTATTATGCTCTATGACCAGGAATATATATAGTCATATATCTTCATGTGAAGCAGCCAACTGTATTTGGAAGAAGTTAGAAGTTACTCATTTTGGTACATCCAAGGTTATAGAAACAAGGAGAGCAATGCTTCGAGCAGAGTATCATGGATTTTTTTTTCCCTTATGGACAGCCAGTATGTAAAGTGCAACAAAGGTTTATGACAATTGTAAACAGCTTACAATCTATGGGAGAAAAAGGTCTTGATGATGAAGCTCTTGTTGATAAGATTATAGATATTATGCCAAATGAATGGGAGTTAAAAAGGATAGCTATTGATGAAAATAGAAAAGTCTCCCAGATTACTCTTGATGAACTCTTTGGAACTCTTCTACAACATGAGACAAGAATGAAGAGAGGTGGTGATTTCAATAAGAAGAAGAATGGGAATGGAAGTGTAGCTTTTGCATCTAAAGCTAAAACACCAGAAAGGCTTACAAGGTCTAAATCCAAAAAAGTTTTTATATCTGATTCAAGTGACTGTAATCTTCCAGATAATGAGTTATCCAATCTTTCTCGAAGGATGAACAAGATTGTGGGAAAGAAAGATTTTCAATATAGATTCAAAAACAAAGATAGAAAAGATTCCGAGGTAACTTGTTATGAATGCAAGAAAGCAGGACATATAAGGCCTGATTGTCCTTTACTAAAGAGAAAAGATAGAAAAGAGAAACACTCTGAAAGAAACAAGAAAATGTTTTATAAGACAAAGAAAGTCTTGAAAGCAAATGAAACGTGGAGTGAAAGTGGTAGTGATTCCTCAGATGATTCTTCAGAATATGATACATCAGGACAAAGAAATATTGGACTTCTATCCAAACTACCAATTGAAGATCATTGTCTCATGGCTACGGTACATAATGCTGAAGCTATTACAAATGTCTCTTTAAATGCAAATTATATTGAAAATAGATATTATGAATCTTCAAATGATGAATCCTCATCATCAGAGGATGATACATTACCTTCTTTTGAAGAGGTTTCTAGATTTGCTATGTTACTTGAAAATGAAAATTCTAAACTCAAAAAGAGATTTGAAAAAGAAAATTCTAGAATTTCAATCTTGACTAAAGAAGTATCAGATCTTTCTAAAGATATTGATGTGAAAACTTCTAATTTTGAAAGTATTATAAAAACCCTTGACAAAGTTAAATCTGATAAGGATAAACTTTCTAAGGATCTTGAAACTGTAATTTCAAAGAAAAATATTTTAGAGTCTAACTCTAGTTCAAATTCAAATGTTTTAGAAAACAAGAATTTGGTTTTAAAAATAAAGTTAGAGATTTTATCTTTGAGGAAATGTTTGCCAAACGTTACTCATGGAAAAGAATATTTTGACAGGATGTATTCTCAAATTAGACCTTTGAGAAATCGTTCTGGTCTTGGTTATACTTATTCCAAACCTGTTTTTAGCAATAACTATTTTGTTCCTCAAAAAACCATTTTCTGTTCTAAGTGTCAATGTGGTGGACACTAGAGAAGAGATTTTTCTCTTAACAAAACTCAATCTTTGTGATTTCATAAATCTCATTTTGCAAAACAAATGTGGATTCCTAAAATTCTTTTATCTAATCCTTCTGGATCCAAACAAGTTTGGATTCCGAAAATCTAATTGTTTCTTTTTTAGGAAAATGGGAAGTGTATCAATAAGAACATTTGGTACATGGATAGTGGTTGTTCTCGACATATGACTGGAAACAAAAATCTTTTTGAAAAGGTTATCAAAACAAAAGGTGGAAAAGTTACCTTCGGAGATAATCCTCAAGGAAAGATTGTTGGTATAGGTAATATTGTTTTTCTTGGAAAAGTTCTTATTTCAAATGTTTTGTTTGTTAAAGGTCTTAGGCACAATCTCATCAGCATAAGACAATTATGTAATGAAGGTTACCATGTGAATTTTAGAAATGATAAGTGTCTTGTTCACAATTCCAAGGATGAGTTCATTCTATCTTCCCATAGGCAAGAGAATGTTTACACTATTAACTTAGAAGACCTTAGGAACCAAAACTTACCTTTCTTAAGTGTAATAGAAGACCAATCTTGGCTATGGCATAGGAGACTAGGACACTGTAATATGAGAAACCTAAGAAAACTCTCAAAGAAAGGACTTGTAAAAGGGCTACCGGACCTTAGATATGATTCTTCAAAAGTCTATGATCCTTGTCAATTTGGCAAGCAACATAAAACTAGCTTTAAACCAATTAATGAAATTTCAACTTCTAATGCATTACAGCTTGTGCATATGGATCTGTTTGGTCCTTCACAATCTGGAAGCATTGGAGGCAAATACTATGTATTTGTTTTAGTTGATGACTTTACTAGATTTACATGGGTCTATTTTCTCACAAAGAAATCTGAAGCCTTTTCCTATTTCAAAACTTTTAGAGCCCATGTTAAAAATGATAAAAATCTACCATTGATAACTATTCATAGTGATCATGGTGGTGAATTTCAAAACTCAGATTTTGAATCTTTTTGTAGTAAGAAAAGTATTACTCACAATTTCTCAGCTCCAAGAACTCCTCAGCAAAATGGTGTTGTTGAAAGAAGAAATCGTATTCTTCAGGAAATGACTCGAACCATGTTGAGTGAATACTCAATTGCTAAGCACTTTTGGGCTAAAGCTGTTAGTACTGCCTGTTATACTATAAATCGTGTTTTAACTAGACCATTTCTTAATAAAACCCCTTATGAGTTATGGACTGGCCGAAAACCTAAAGTTTCATACTTCAAAGTTTTTGGATGCAAAGTATTCATTCTGAATACAAAAGAAAATCTCCACAAATTTGCACCAAAATCTGATGAAGGAATCTTTCTAGGCTATTCTACAACCTCTAAGGCTTATAGAGTTTTCAATAAAAACACTTGTACTGTTGAGGAAATAGTACATGTAAAATTCGATGAAACTGATCCTTTTGTTTTCAACCAACCCAATCCTACATCCTCGGATGTGTTTTCTAAAAATGTTTATCAACCTTTATTAGAAGAGAATTCTGATAAGGAAAATGTTCAATAAGGTATTCCTGAAACATTTACCACAGAAGATTTTCTACCATATGTTGATGAACAGGTTTTACAAAACCCAAATCAATTGTTTCTTAGGAATCTTCCCAGTGATAACATCATTGGTGATATAAATCAACCTGTAAGGACCAGAAATTCCTTAAGAAATGAAATAGAACATCTTGCTTTTCTTTCCCAATTTGAACCTAAAAGTACAAGTGACGCCTTAGGTGATGATGATTGGATCAAAGCAATGCAAGATGAACTAAATGAATTTGAAAGGAATCAGGTCTGGACTTTAGCTGAAAGACCTAAAGAAACAACTGTGATTGGTGTAAAATGGGTTTTTAGAAACAAGTGTGATGAAAATGGAATCATTGTAAGAAATAATGCAAGACTTGTTGCTAAAGGCTATAATCAACAAGAGGGAATAGACTATGAAGAAACATATGCTCCTGTAGCTAGACTTGAATCTATTAGTATTCTATTAGCCTTCGCAGCATATTTCAATTTCAAACTATTTCAAATGGATGTCAAATGTGCTTTTCTAAATGGTTTTGTTCAAGAAGAAGTTTTTGTAGAACAACCTCCTGGTTTTCAAGATCCAAAACATCCTGATCATGTTTTTAAACTTACCAAGGCTCTATATGGTCTTAAACAAGCCCCTAGAGCATGGTATGATAGACTTACAGGATTTCTTTTACAAAACAATTATACAAAACGTACAGCAGATCCAACTCTTTTTATCAAAATGGAAAACAAAAATGTTTTGATTGTCCAAATCTATGTTGATGACATCATATTTGGATCAACTCAGAAATCTTTAACTGATTCTTTTGAAAAATTAATGAAATCTGAGTTTGAAATGAGTATGATGGGTGAGTTAACATTCTTTCTAGGTTTTCAAATTTCTCAAAAACCAGAAGGAACTTATATATCTCAACATAAGTATATTAAAGACTTACTCAAAAAGTATGGATTTGACAAAACTAAAAGTATTAGCACCCCAATTGGTACCTCAAATACTCTTGATCTTGATGAAACTGGGAAACCAGTAGATCAAACAAATTTTAGAGGTATGATAGGGAGTTTTCTATACTTGACAGCAAGTCCACCCGACTTGATGTTTTCTGTATGCTTATGTGCAAGATATCAATCTAATCCAAAAGAGTCTCACTTAAAAGCCATAAATAGAATCTTTCGGTATTTAAAAGACACTATGGATTTAGGTCTTTTCTACTCTTCTGGGAATGATTTTGTTTTAAAAAGTTTTTCAGATGCTGACTTTGGTGGTTGTAGAATGGATAGAAAAAGTACATCTGGAACATGTCATTTCTTAGGAGATTCTTTGGTTTCTTTGTCCTGCAAGAAACAACACTCAGTAGCACTCTCCACTGCTGAATCTGAATATGTAGCAGCTGGAAGTTGTTGTGCTCAAGTATTGTGGATGCAGCACACACTCACTGACTATGGTTTGAGTTTCTCCAAAACTCAAATTCTTTGTGATAATACAAGTGCCATAGCTCTTAGTAAAAACCCAGCACATCACTCTCGTTAAAAACACATAGATGTTAGGCATCACTTTCTTAGGGATCACACAAAAAAAGGATATATTGTTTTACAATTCATCGGAACGCAAGAACAACTTGCTGACATTTTTACAAAACCTTTACCTTCCGATAGATTTGAATTTATAAAACAGAATCTAGGAATGATTACATTAAAATAATCATTCATATCTACTTCCTGTTTTACATCTCTCCTAATAGTAATAAACTCCTCGTAGAAAGGGGGAGGACATTTCTTTCTGTCTTTATCTTTCTTCTTATCTTATGATCTTTAACTATTTACTCTCTCAATATGTGTATCTTTTTCTGTTTATCGTATTGACAGTTTTATTGTTTCATTCATTTTTTTTTCCATTCTGTTTATCGTATTGACAGTTTTTATTGTTTCATTCATTTTTTCCATTCTTTTTATCGTATTGATAGTTTTATCGTTTCGTTCATTTTTCCCGTTTATCGTATTGACAGTTTTATAGTATCATTTACTATCGACCGATGATGGTAATCAAATTCTTTTCCATCGTATCGACCGATGATGGTAATCAAATTCTTTTCCATCATACCAATCAATCAATAGTATTGAATCGACCGATGATGGTATTGAATTTCTTTTCCATCGTACCAATCAATCAATATTATTGAATCGACCGATGATGGTATTGAATTTCTTTTCCATCGTACCAATCAATCAATAGTATTGAATCGACCGATGATGGTATTGAATTTCTTTTCCATCGTATCAATAGTTTTGTATCGACCGATGATGGTATTGAATTTCCTTTCCATCGTATCAATAGTTTTGTATCGACCGATGATGGTAATGATATTCTTTTCTATTGAATCGACTGATGATGGTATTGAGATTGTTTTCCATCGTACTGTCAGTTCATGGTAACAAGATTGTTTTCTATCATACAGTCAGTTCATAGTAATGACTTTGTTTTCCATCGGCATAATGATGTTTTTTTTTGTTTCCTTACAATTGTATTTTCTTTTGATTTCTATCAAAACCAACAATTACCTTATATTCTCCGACAGGTTTTTTTTTCATTTTTTTTATTTTTTTTCTTTGTTTTAATCCTAACCATTGATCTGGTTTTCTCTAATCTTGACCGTAGAAGATCAATGGTCACCCTTTTTCGACCGTAGAAGATCAACGGTCACCTCTTTATCGCCTATAAATAGCCCCCCTCCCCTCCCCAAACCCACATTGGTTTTTCAGGATTTCAGGTGAAGCTCTGCTCCACCAGCTATAAACCATCGTACGATCTTCTCATCGGCAGAACCTTTATGTCTCAATCCTCTGCTAATACTCCCGCCGAAATGTCTTAAAATACTTTTACAGAAAAAGACTTTAATAGAGAAAGGTTAGTATCTCGATATTTTTTCGATACGTACAATTCTACAATCAGGAGGATCATTTTGTTTCAAGGATGGGAACATCTGTGTGTTGAAAAGCCTTATTCTCATGATCCGGTTCTTTTTGATGATGTTTGTCAGTTTTAAAAAACCGTTTCTTTCGACAAAGATATGACTATAAACTTTGCTGTGTACGATAGAAAATTTTCTATGTCTGTGAAACAAGCGTCACATTTTCTGAATGTTTCTGTAGAAGGAGATTCTTTCTGTCCATCGCACAAACTACCAGAGGAAGTTGGTACTTTTAATAGAGAAAGTTCTGAAAAGACTTTGTTTGTTATTAGTGAAGAAAAGAGAAAAGTGTCTCATCTTTCTCCGGACAATCGTTTTGTAACTTTATGGATGCAAGGTTTTCTTATCCCAAGGAAACGAGATAGAGAAACTCTGAAAGTTTCTGATATCTTTATGCTTGACTGTCTTGTGAATATGAGAAAATTGAATCTAATGGGGTATGTTTTTGAAACCATTAAGAATGTCAAGACAGGAGGGATTAAGTACCAGATGATTATGTATCCAGCTATCCTTACGAAATTCATTCTTGAAAGTTTGAAGTTTTTTAAAATTCCTTTGAAAGGAAAACCCATGGATTTGAGGCCATCATGGATTAGTAAGAGTACGATGAAAAAGATGAATGTTTGTTTTGATCCCAATTCAAAACTTTTTGTCAGAGATGTAGAAGCTGAATTGGATCAGAATCAATCGGCACCTATACCAGCCAAAGACATTCAATCTACCGGTGTTACTCAAAAGTCTGATCCGCAAACTAGTTCAAAGCCAAAGAAGAATCCAAGGTACAGTAAGGAGGTTGTAGAAAAATGGAGAAAGGATAAGGAACAGAGAAAGGAAGGTGATCTGAAGTTTGGTCTTGAACCTGCTGAGGCTTTTGCAGAAAGAATAAGGGTAGAAGAAACCCTTCAGGCTGAAAAGAAGAAGAAGGTTCTTTTAAAAAGAAAGGCTCAGGACTTTGATATCTATAAAGTCTTGAAAGCGGTTGAGGATGCCAGTGCCCAATTAACTGAAGAAGTGCACCAAGAGCTCATCGTACAGAGTTTCCCTGAGGAAGGAAAACAAAAACAAGTGATGGAAGAAATAGAAGAAGAAGAAGAAGAAGGAGACTTTCTTTTAGAATTTCTTCAAAGTTTAAAGAAGAGTAGAGAAGAATCGTTTCAAAAGCTGAGTGAAGGCGTTCAACAAACACCTCATGCCGATCAAGTACGATTTCCGGACAGAATGTCATCTCAAGAAAAGAATGGTGCTCAATCTTCTCATTCTGATAAAGTTGTTGTCATTAGTGACAAAGTGGAAGAAGAAAGAAAGCAGAAACAAAAAGCAAAAGGGAAACAGCCAGTTGTTGACTCAAGAAAATCGTATAAACTAGCATCGTACGATGAAGATACTGATTCAGAGCATACAATCTCTCTCAAGAAGAGTGATTACATTGTTCATGTTTTAAGAAGGGTTGAGAAGACTATTCCTTCTTTCCTGAGGCTGGAAGGGAAGATTGATTTTATTACTGACAATCAAAAGAAGAAGTTTGGCTCTCTAAAAGAATTAAGGGAGAAAGTTTTTTCAGTAGAAGCTGATTTGAATGTTCTATCAGAAAGTTCGGTTGCTCATAAAAAGGCATGCAATAAGATGACCAAGTGGTCGTACAAAACAGAGAGCCCAATCAATGATCATGAAATTGCTATTGATGATATAAGAAGGTTATCAAATGAGCTTGAAATTTCTTTCAACAAGATTGAAAGAGAAATGGTTGAAAGTTTGAATCTTTTGTCTTCTCAAAGAGCCGATGTTCCTTCAGTGAAAGATTTGCAAGAGAGATTGAATGCTTTCCAATCTGAATTCATGAAGGTTCCATCTTTCAAAGATGAAATGGTTTTGCTGAAGAATCAAAATTCTGTGTTATCTAAAAATAACAAGAATTTACAAAACAGAATTGATACCCTTGAAGAAGTAATCAGAGTCCAGGAGGAGACTATCAGAAATCAAGATATGATTTTTGCAGACCAACAAGAGATTCTCAAAACACGGGGTGAATCAATTCTTGAAGACAAGAAGGAGATCAAGAAGATGAAATCTGCTCTTCATGAGCTTATAAAGATGGAGAAGGAAAGAGAAAACAAATGATTGTTGTATATGTTTTCTTTTGGAACTTGTTTTTGGTTTGTAATGACTTTTATGATCTTTTCTTTTATCCATTGTCTTGTATTGGTTTACTAACTCTTTCAGACAATTCAAGATTACTCCTTTCTTTTTGTAAATCACAAAGGGGGAGAATATTTACAAAGGAAAGAATGTTTTACAAAGGAAAGAATGTTTTACAAATGGGGAGAATTCTTTACAATTCTCTTAAGGAAAATCTACGAATACAATCCTTAGGAAAGTCCATACCAAAGGGGGAGATTAGTTGTATTCAATTTCTTATTCAGAAGAGTTTTCAATAACTCATGGGGAGATAAGTATTTCTTGTTACGTTTACTTTGTGTGTTGTGCTTTCCAAAAAGGGGGAGATTGTTAAGTCAAAAGTCTTCTTTTGACTTCTATATCATGTTTTGGAAATCACAAATGCATTCTATCATATTTTAGAAATTACAATTGTCTTTTATCATGTTTATCGTATCGTACAATACTGATCGTACTGACTCTATCAATCGTATCGTACTGACTCTGTCAATCGTATCGTACTGACTCTGTCAATCGTATCGTACTGACTCTGTCAATCGTACCATACTAACTCTATGAATCGTATCGTACTGACTCTTCTATTCAGATATTCATTTTGGTACTTAGTCAAAAACACTCATTGCATATGAATCGTACTCATGTTTTTTCATTTTTATATATCTATTGTCCTAACAAAACGATGTCGTTGAGTTAGTTACAAACTAATCAAAACGATGTCGTGCTTTCTGTTTCAATATGACCGTTGGAGGCAATATGACCGTTGGAACCCAAGCCCTATAAATAGGAGGTCATTTGAAGCTGAGAGAACAACGATGAAGAAAGAGAACGAATGAAGAGACTCTATGAACTATCAAGATTCTAGAGAGAGACACTGTGACTTCTCTCATCTGCCTTGTGCGTCTGATCATCATATCAAGGGCTTTCAAGTAATTGAAAGACAGAGGTGCCGATTACCTTCAAAATCGAGGGCTGCCGGGGATAGGTAGACAGACGTGCTGATCATCGTATCGAGGGCTGCCAGGGATAGGCAGACAGACGTGCCGATCATCATATCGAGGGCTACCATGGATAGGTAGACAGACGTGCCGATCATCGTATCGAGGGCTCACCAAGGTGTTGGTGAGACAGACCTTTTATCCTAGGTGAAAGGATAACCCTTCTCTTTGGGTTAAAACAATTGTAATACTTTTACATTTCCGCTGTTACTTGTATTAGAAAGGGATTTGTATTGTTTCCTTTCTTATTTACATATTCAATTGTAATTGTTTCAATTACTATCATTCTATTACATTTTGTATTGATTGATTATATACGCTTTAAGGTAGAATCATTCATCTTTATATTACTCTGATTATTGTGTTCACCTTGAATAAAATTGTTTTACATTACATTAGTATTACAATACATCATACCTTTTATATTCAATACAATTGTGGGTGTTTGTATTTGTATTAGTTTAAGATCATTTAAACTAATCTCTTTGTTTCCAAAACTCAAAGGTTTTTAAATCTACAATTCACCCCCCTCTTGTATTGTTCCATCTAATAGACTTATATCTACATATTCGATCCAACACGAGCCACCCAAGAAACTACTAGAGACTTTACTCAAGCCTGGTATCAATATATAAAATGAACACAACTTGCGAAACTCCATCCTAAAGCATGGTTCTAGAACCAAAATGATCGTTATTCCAAAAGGTCAAAAAATCATATTTTAACTCGGTTAAAATACACAGGACATTATAATAAATACTATGTTTTTCATATATTTTTTTATTTTTTATTTTTAGTACTTTTACTTTGATTATGGTTCCATCATTTGAAGAATAATAATGATAAAATTATTATAAGATTTATACATCAATTATACTTTAAGGTCTAATCCTAAAAGGTGATTTTGATAAATGATGTATGTTATGATCATAGAGATGATTTTCCATACATACACATGAGTAATGTTTCTAATTTTTAACAATCATTATAGAAATGAGGTAAGTAATATTTATCATTAAAAAAATATAAAACTAAAATAAATATCATATAATTTATTTAAAACATATTTATATATATCATACATTCAGTGTGGTAATAAAAATATCAGGTCACATCACTTCATGAAGGTGGTATTCCAGACATAAATTAAAGACTTTATCATACTTCATTGAGTGTAATATGAAGAAATAAAATGATTTATTATCTTTTATGATTTATAAAAAACTAATTATTATATGAATTATTTCAAGTATATCACATATATTAATTAAATTTATCCATATTATTTTCCATTAAAATAATTAGTGAAAACAAATCACTATGCTTCGTGAGGTGGTAATCCAATGTACACATGAAGGATGTTATTGTATCCCATAAAAAATAGAATGTAAGAAAAGTTATATATTATATAATGAATATAGATGTATAATTATCATATATATATATATATGTGTGTGTGTGTGTGTGTGTTTGTTTTTGTGTGTGTTATATATATAATTTTTATCCATCATTATACCCAGCCTTAAGTGGTGGTAATTGAAAAATGAATAACATCAACTCATGTGGTGGTAGTGCATAGGCTTGCACTAATTATATAACTTCTCCCTCTGAAATTCATCTTCAGGCATCATCCATAGTTTTGCACTAAAATCCTTCATAGGTTGGATTTATGACCAAAATAATGCTTCGTGAATAAGAGGAAGTAATTTGAGAATTTGTTTTCAGGTCTTGTTTGAACCAAAATTATTTTAAGGTATAAAGAATATGGGAGAGTGGGTTTCCTTTTATAAGCGAGGTGAGTAACACACTTGTAATTATTTGTAAATAAAAAGGTGTACCTATGTTTTTCTCATTCCATAATACTCCAAAATTAATAATCCTCAATACTCAGACATGATAGGTTCAAAATATGGAATCCAATGTATTTTAGACAATTTTTTAGGTCATTTTAATCCTTAACATTTTATATTAACCCCTAGTAAAACCATTTTTTCCTTATTTGTGGTATTTAATTATTATTATTTTCAATCATCATATTTTAAAAAAAAATTGTTAACCTTATTAGATAATTTAAATTATTATTATTAAAATATGGAAACATTTAAATTCAATTATCATAAGGGAAAATTTTAAATTTTAATGTAATCCCATAGATGCGATGAAAAAATGATTATTCAAAGAGAAACTATTCAAATTTTTACATTGTTTTCACATAAAAATTTAATATAAAAATAACTAAAATGAACTAAATTTAGTTTTTTATGTTAAGATGAAAAACATAATATCAAAAGTGATCCATTAAAAGTAAATAAATTTTAGGTACATAAGATTCTGAAAGATGGAATAATACATTTTTCCCTCTAAAAAAAGGTGAATAGATAAAAAAGAATCTAATTAGACTAAAAAAATTCTAACATCTGTACCTTTGTTTTAAAAAACATAAATAAGAGAATTTTTATACCTATAAACTAGATTAAAAATGAAATAAATGTAATAAAGATAATCATAACAACTAATCCATTGATTATTCAGATTCCAAAGAAGATGAATAGACCTTATTCTAACATCTTGAATAATAATGGTTTAATCACATTCAAATCAGAGTTTTTTCCAACCACTCTGATTGAGATTCTCTATTATAAATATAACACCAATTATATTATCCTATAAAGAATAAGAAACACCACAAGTTCCATGAATACACCTGAGTAAATATCCTTGATTACCCTAGAAAATAGATCCATAGCCTACAGAATCAGATTACCCTTTGAAGATCCATTAGTGTTGTCTATGATCCAACCTAAAAAATGATATTCCTAGAGAAACTCCATTATGTGTAAAGGAGGATATAAATTTCCCTTTATTAAAATTTTCATAAGCATAGATAGATTATAACACCCAAAACATTTCATGGTATGTTTCTCTTAAATACTTTTTATTCATTTGATACCATGTATTCCATGAAGCACTAAGTCTTTTTTGAATCAAAACATTATAGGAGAAAGTTATAAGCTATTAATTAAACATAAATTTTCCACTTGTATGTATTGAATTTTGAAAAATGGTTATTTAGAGTTTTGACCATTAAGTCATTTAAAGTCTGATAGAACTAACATGATTTTTTTAATGAATAGTAACATAATCTAATAAATAGTAATTTTATTAGTAATATAACTCTTTTAAATTGTAGCAGTGGCGGCACTGTAGCAGTGGCAGAACTGTAGCAGCGAAGGCACTGTATTGGTGGAGGCACTATTTGTAGGGTACTATAGCGGCGGTGGGTATTGTAGCAGGTATTGTAGCTGCACGGTACTGTAGCAGTACTGTTCATCGAGGGGTCATTTGGTCCAAAAAATGGGCTTTCAAGCCATGTATTCAGGACACTTGGCCTTGGTCCTTCGGTTTATGTTATGGGTCTCCTCCTACCCACACTAAAGAGGTCTTTTCATTAAATTATAAATTGAGGCTTCGGCCCCAACCTTTTAAAAAATACCTTTAAAAACTATTTTTTTAATTAACTCTGATTTTTTTTAAAATAAAATAAAAAATTATTAGAAAATTATTTTCTAAAAATGGAGATCATTTTTAAATTCTACACATCAAAAAATGGCTAGGGTGAATTTTTGGGATTTTTCTACAATACTTGAATTTTTCATGAATAGTAAAAATATAGTTTTGAGTTTTCAGTAGTTTAATGACTTCATAATGATGTAATAATAAAATATAAAAGTGTGGTAGAATTGTGTATAGTAACCTATGACATATGGTTTCCCAAGTGGATGAAACCATGGGCAAATACAATGGGAAAGCCCGTGATTTTTCAAAAATCACTAATGAGGTGTCCCTTTTAATTAATAAATAACTCTCTTAATTATTATAAATACCCACTCACACCCCTTCGTCTTCCTTCATTAAAAACTCAATATCCTAGAATCTCTTGTGTTATTACCCCCTAGGAGTCCTCCCATGTTTTCCTCAAACCCACAAGTTCCAAACCTTCATGTTTTAGGATTTTCTCTACAAGGTAAGAGAATCAACCACCCTTCTCTTTTCTTGAAGCTTTCGTTTATGATTTCTCTTTTATTATCAATTGGACTCTGAGATCTGTTTATTTTTTTCCCAAAAATATCTGTGGTAGAGGTCAAGTGTGACCTGGATAGCCTTTGTGCTGTTGTGAACCCCGATCTAGGGTGTGGATCAAAAGTTTATTAATATAAACTACTTGATGGTGGGTGATCACCAAGTGGAGGGGACTAAGTCTCTGCTTCAGACTGAACCTCTAGTTTTATTTGTTCTGTTGTTTATCTTATATTTCTATATGTTATGTATTTCTCGAATTAAGATAAACTAAAATTTGATAGTTTTTTTAGAATGTGTTTATATTTATTTTGAATCAGTAGGTTTGTTTCAAAAGTTTTACTAATCTTTAGATTGGAAAAGCTGAGAACTAATCAATCTTCAGAGAACCAAATTGAACCCTCAAGACTTTTATAAATTCACTACAAACTGACATTGTGTTTATTTTCATATGGGGTATTTTTTTAAATAACCCTTTTTAATAGAAACTTTTATATATTCTCAATTCACCCCCTCTTGATTCATCTACTCCGACCAACATTTGGTATCAGGGGATATTTTGACTGTTACTGTTAGTTTTTCAAATCATGTCAAAAGTGATTATAGTTTCCTTTCAAAGATCTTCAAATTTATGTTATTTCAAAAAATTTATTTCTTTAAAATTACTTTATAACCATTATCATTGAAAAATAGATTATAAGGTGATGTTTATAATTGACCACCTTTCTTTAATGGAACTAACTATGCTCAGTGGAAGCTTAAAATGAAAATACATCTAGAAAGTATGGGATTCGAAATCTGGATTACTATTGAAAGTAAATATGCAATACCTGAAAATGCTAGAAACAGTTGGGATGAACCTACCAAGACTACCTACAACAATAGTTGTAAAGTAAATAATGCTCTGTACTGTGCCCTAGGAGATGAAGAGTTTAACCGCATTTCTGCTTGCAAAACTACACATGAAATTTGGGATACTCTCTCTATTTCTCATGAAGGAACATCTAATGTTAAAGAAATGAGATTGAATACTTATACTAATAAATATGATAAATTTATAATGAAGCCTGATGAGTAAATTTTTGATATGTATCTCAGGTTCAATGAAATTGTGAAAACCATGATTTCTTTGAGAAGAGAAGTAAATACCAAAGAGCAGATCATGTGGATTCTGAGATACCTACCAGAAATATTGTGTGGAACATTTTTGTCTATCATAGAATCTTGCGATAATGATAAGATTCCAGTCAAGGAATTGATTGTCAAATTAATGTTGTATGAAGAAGAATTGAAGGTAAATCAAGAGGGTGATGAACCAAAATTAATTTCTGTAGATTTCAACACAACTGCATCCAAAAGTAAAGATAAAGATACTCTAACACCACGAGATTTTATGAAAAATATTCTTTTTAATTTTATTGATGTCTTGTGTTGTACGCTACACCAAAAGGAGATTTCACAACATGCATCCTTGACTTTCCATTCATTACACGCAATCGCGACCTTCCTCGATAGCGTGTGTAGTACGCAATACCAAGTTTCACTAAACGAGATATTATTATAATATTATTATAAACTAGCCGTTATGAATATTAATACCCACTTTTTGAAATTTTATAAATTTTATCTCTCAAAATGGACTTCATTTTTGGATTCGGAATATCGAAATTAGCTTAGGGTGAAATTTTTGTACTTTTCGGATAACTTTCATATTCTAATGATTAGTGAAAATTACTAAATTTTAATTAAAAACAACTTTTTTAAACAAAATAATTAATAATGATAAATTATTAATTTGAGTGGTTTTAAAATATATTTAGAATATATTATTACAATTTAATACAATGTTGGTCATTGGATGTAATTTCACATTTAAACCAGACATAAACAAGTGTCAATCTTTTGATAGTTATTATCACTTAAAAACACGCTATTTGTTTTGACGACAGGAATTAATTTTTAAATTAATTAATGTAACTGATATGTTTTGAATTTGGTAAAATAGAAATTATTTTTGAATTCATAATATCAAATACATCTTAGGCCTAATTTTTTGTATTTTTCTGGAAACTTTCATTTTTTTGATGAATAGTGAAACCACTAAGTGGTAGTTAAAAAACTAAATTTTTCATAAAACTTAATTTTACCGCTTCTGTGAGTGGAATTTCGAAAATCCGAGAGACACGGTAAATATCAAGGACTAAAATGTGGTTCAATGAGATGAAAATAATTTTTGGTGAATAGTAACTTTTGACTTTTTTTTACCACGGTTAAAAGTAAATAGGGTAATTAAGGGTAAAAATGATATTATTATTACCTTAACACATGTCCTAATTCTATTGGTTAAGTGTAGTTCGACCAAAAACAACCTTAGAATAAAATATGACCATTTAATCCCACTTGGATTAGATTTTGACATTTATTATTAATTTATTAAAAGAAGGGTTAATATAGTTAAAATCAATGTTTAATAAGTAAATCATTTTTAATGTAGGGTTATACATAAGATAAATTCAACTATAAATATAAATTAGAAAGCTAAAACGATTTCCTACATAATGATATTTTATTTGTAATTTTTAGACATTAAATAATTTAATTTTTTGTGACACAACGATGATGCAGAAATTATCTTATTAATGAAATATTGACATAATTGATGTTATAAATACCCAAATAAATGAAATTTGAGAATTTTTATGAATTCCACAAATTTTCTAGGTGAATATGACATGTTAGTATTGCTTTTATTAACTTTTTTTGAACTAATCATTCTGTTATGAGTTTTACAAAAATCAATTACCAAATAGTATCAAAATTGACATTTAATATTTTTTAAAACAAATATTATACTATTAATTGTTATTTTATTCCTAAAAATATAAGGTTCGGCCAAATGACTTAGATAAGGCTATATATATTAATAATAAACAACATGGGGCTATTTTGGCTTGTTATAGTATTTTTATTAACCTTACAGTAAAATAACACAAGAAGACACGGTAAAAGTAAAATTATTTAACTTAATGTTAAATCTAAATGATAAGGTTAAAATAGGAACCGAAACTTGTCTAAATTATATTGGATGAGAGGATTTAGACCAATACCCACTTTAGAATCCAAATAAATCAATTTGGAGCTATTTTAAACCAAATATGACTATATAATAAAATAATAGTTTTAGTTTTCCAAAGGAGCCCCTCTCCTCCCTTATAAAAGGGAACCTCCTCCCTCTCTTCCTCACACCACGTTGATCCTTCAATCTCGGCCAAACCCTGCCAAGTTCTTCTCTCCACTTCCCTAGAGACATCCTAGAGGTCCTGGTATTCTTTAAAGGCCAATTTTAGTTCCCTAAAAGGTGTTCTCAAAGAAGCGCTTCAAAGAAGAGGTAATGCTCGTTACCGATTCTTTCATCTTTATTTCTTCTTACACTTCTTCTTCTTTAGTTGTTTCATCATGAAGTAATAACATCAGTATCACTCATATACTGATATGTTATTATAAGTATGAAACAACCCTATTTCATCATCTATCCATCCTACGGAAAATGAAATCACCGCGCGTGCATACGTACGGAATACTGTATCCATGCCGTGGTGTAATCTATTTTCCACCACCACCTTACTTGGATGGGTATAATGGTGTAAATAATAACTATATATAATTATTTTAAAGTGATATTGATTCTGTGATAGTGTAGATACACTCCAATACAGTTCCACGATCATGAAAACGATATCATCGCTCGTGCGTACGTACGGACTACCGTCTCCACGACGCGATGAGATTCATTCTCCATGTTAACCATTCATGAATGATTATAAAGTATATATAATAAGTAATCATGAAATATATGACATAAAAATGATACTGGATTTATGTAAATATATATGTATGTCATCTACTTAATTCCATTCAACTCAATAAGGAAACGAAAAGAGTGTTCATGCGTACGTACGGCCTACCGTCTCCATGAATGGTGTATTTCTTTCCATTTAATAATTTAGTATATATATGTATATTATGAATATATATTATATATAAGTCATGTTTTATATTCTGGAATTAAGTAATCATGATCTAAGTAATCATATGAATAATCACAAATCAAAACACGGACGACAAATGAAACAATTTTACCCAAAATGCTCTTTAACATGTAATTTACAAAAGAATGGGTAATATAAAGTCATAAGTGAACCATATATGATATCATAACAATTAATATGATTCTGGAATAAGTCATTGACATTATTTAAAACATTATACAGGAGGTTCGGACACATACGAAGCAAATCGGACCTAAGGTAAGGGAAAATCTCGCAATCTCAATTTTTATCCGAGATTGTTTATACTTTGAAATTTACTAGGGTGTATTTTATCATCCACATACATGTTTCATCAATATGTTTTATTATTTCAATCCACGTACAATTTTTTGAATCCATTTTTACCCTTCGTTGAGTTTTTAGTAAAGGATATGAAAGGATTCTTTTTTCATTTTTCGTACGAGGTACTTTTTGACTTTTCCGATAAAAGTACAAGAAGAATGTTTTTTTAACTTATATGGCATGAATGGATTTTTAAAACATTATTTCCAAGAAGCTTCCTTTACAAGTTTTCATGTTTATTTTTAATAGACTTCTTTTAGTTTAGAATTGTATGACATGTTATGAAAGGAAAAGTGTTTTTGAAGAAGAAAGGATATTTTCCTCAAGAATGGAGTTCAAGTGTTTTATCAAAATTATTTTCCATCTAAGATAATAAAGGGTTCTGTTTCTATACCTATTATTAAATTGATTTGAATATGTTGTGATGGAATTATTTTTATGAATTACTTTATCTTATATAAATTGTTTTGTGATTTCATGATGTTTAAGATTCCCATTTTTATTACATGGGTTATGTTATGATGTATGGTTTATGATTTTGTGGCACACATAAGAATGGTATCATTATGAGATGGGTGGGACCTATATCTCCCTCCAATGCATTGGGTAAAGATTTTATATCTCATGAGATGGACATGGCTGGAACGGCAGGTTATACAGGTTCAGTGAAACAGGACTGAAACGAGGAGTGAACTCAGTTCAGAAAGGGAGTTTGTCCACTAAGATAGTCTTGGCAATGAGTCTTGACTAATAAGAAATGATTCTCTATGGTTATGTGTGTATGACACAAAGTTTCCTGTTTTAAGTTATGATTATTGGGATTACATTTCACTACTATGATTTATCCAATGTTATGAAATTATGATCTCTTTTGCAGGTTAAGATTTCTAAAAGATATGTTCTTATGAATATGATGTGATTGATATTTCTTGTGTTTACCCTTACTGAGCATTTGAGCTCACCCTTTTATGTTTTCTTTTCACAAGGATATAAATAAATGATTTAGGTTTAAAAAAAAGAAGATCTTTATGGTAGATGTTGAAGATCTTCCACAACGATTAGAAGATTATATTCCGAGTTTCCAAAGACACTAAACTGTTACGGTCCTTGTGTGTGTGTTTTTGTTATGTACTAAGTATTCCTCAAAAGTAATGTAATGTCCATGTACGTCAAGATTCAGGTCTCTAGAGTTGGTATCATAGGAAAGGTTTAATCATCCTTTGGAAACTAGGATGCGAGAACTTTAGTGAGATCCCTAGAGATATTTCTAAGGTATGTCTAGGGATGTACCTAAGGTTAAGTATAAGTATAGGTTATAGTCCTAGAATTGCGCTAACGATCTTAGAATTAAACCTAAGATGTTAGATATTGAAGGTAATCCCCCTTTATTAGGTTGTTTTCCCTAGCATGATTTTTTCCTCTCACACTATTCTTTTTGGGTTTTAGACGATGGTTGGAACCTGAAGGAACCGTGTTGATCAATGCAATGGACAATGAAATGATTGTCCTCCTGAACAAACAAATGTTATGGGAGATGGAGTGAAAAATATTATTGCTATACTTACACAAGCTATGAATCATTCTGGACTTCCAAATGAGTAGAGAAGGGAACAATATTATATTGAGTCCTTCATGAGGAAACGTCCACCTTCTTTCAGTGGGCCTTCTGATCCACTTGTTGCTGAACAATGGATCAGTACCACTGAAAAGATATTTTCAGTTCTTCAATGTTCAGAACATGATAAAGTCATCTTAGCAGTATATCGTTTTGAAGGTGAAGCAGATCAATGGTGGAATCTTATCAAGAATACGAGGTCAAGAGATGAAATTGAGACCATGGAATGGGATGAGTTCAAGAACTTATTTTTCAATAAATAATTCCCTCGTATTCTTTGAAAAAATATGGAGAAGGGGTTTGTTGAACTAAAGAAAAAGGATGATGAATCTGTTGGTGTATAAAAAGTGAATTTTACAAGGCTTGGAAGGTATGCATCTGGCTTTATCATCCAACCTTAAAGTAAAGTTGATTGATTCTTCATTGGATTAAAACCAAATCTTCGAAGGGAATTAGCTATAAGAGACTTCAGTAGCTATGAAGAAATTGTGCGTTGTGCAATCCAGGTAGAAATATAAGTTGGTGTTACTTATCCATCTAATAGTTTTGACAAGAAACAAAAGATGGAGTTCAAGGAGAAATCTCAGAATAATGGTGAAAAGAAGATGAATTCTTCCTTATGCTCAATGTGTGGAAAGAAGCATGGTGGAGATTGTCTTAAATGAACTAGAAAATGTTTTAAGTGTGGAAAAGAAGGTCATCAAGCAGCTGAGTGTCGAAGTAATGGAAAAAGTGTTTCTAATGATGTGAATAAAGAAAAGACTGTAGAGAACACACCACCAACACTTCAATGCTTCAAGTGTAAGGAAATGGGGCATTATGCTAATAAATGCCCTAATCCAAGGGTTAGTGATGATTGACATGAGCAACCACTTAAGGAAAAAGACAAAGGGAAGTCACATGCGATCACCATTGGCGATGTTGAATATGACAACGGTGTGGTGGAATGATTAAGTGTTTATGTAATGGGATTCCAAAATAATTTTTAATATAGTATCGTGGAATATTGGAATATTTATGTATTGGTATATTATGGTTTTCAATAATTTTATGGTACCGGTAACCACGGAAAGTGATTGAGATTTTTTTGTAAAAAAGATGATATGTGCATAATGAAGGGATAAGTAAAAAATGAAAAATTTGACAGTATTCATAAGCTCCTGACTGATATAAGGAAATAGTTAAATCACGGTTTGAGGTTTTGGTATGTGAAAAGAGTTAACTTTTGACAGCACTCATGTTTTCACTAAGATTCAAGGGGTATTCATTTTTCAAGAGAATACATGATTAAGGCCTTCGAATGTTTGGAATGTGGCCAACAAGACATATATCATGATATATGGGGATCAACGATGGTATTAACATGCTTGTTAAATGAACTCTTTGGTAATCGTTTTCACTGTAATATTGGACAACAGTATTTTGGATAAGCCTGAAGATTGGAATGGATTATGTTGGACATAAGTTAGTATTGTTTAAGGATAGAACTTTTTTTCTATATTATTTATGGGATGTTATAGTAATGTTGTTTTAGAAAAAGGACAACCTGTAGGACTGGCGACGGCCCAACGCGTCGGATAAGGCTGTGGGAATCAAACCCACAACCGAAGTGCGATTGGCATTTATCGCCTACCACTGGCCTACAAGAAGTTCCTGTTTAGTAGAAACTAGTTTTATTATATTAAGCAGTATGATATATGAAGTATAATTCCATTTTAGGAACCATATATGATTAATCTCAATATAGATCGACCTATGTATATTTAATAACTTTTGCTAACCTTTTGAGACAAATGGAATGACCCGTCATTCTATCACATGATCTGTTAACACTTCACGAATAAAAAATTCAACATTATTTCATTAAGAGATGAAGTGGAAATTGTTCAAGGCACAAACAATAGTGAGATTTTTCCAAAATAAAGTAAGTATTTATCCTAATTCAAATTCTTCAACTTTAGGGAAATGATCTTGAAAACCAAAAATGTTGTCCTAGTGCCCTTATATCCGATGAATCAGATGGTAACCTAGATTATCACAAATGTATGGCTTTGTGATTGTTGTCTTTTTCATAGCCATGTTCTCTACCACTCTCCATCAGAACATGACGGTTAGATTTCTCTTCCATATCCATATTTTCACCTATGTTCTCCTATGTTGAAACCCAGTGATTAGTTAATTTGGGTAACCGTTACATTTCATACTTTAGTTTTTAAAACCTTGTTTTGGTATTCCTTTTTATGATTAAAGAAACTTTCGAGTAGAAAACCATTTATAACCCTGACGAATTTCAAGGGCGAAATTCATTTTAAGGGGGGTAGAATGTAACACCTCGAGATTTTATGAAAAATATTCTTTTTCATTTTATTGATGTCTTGTGTTGTACGCTACACCAAATGGAGATTTCAAAACACGCATCCTTGACTTTCCTTGAATTACACGCAATCGCGACCTTCCTCGATAGCGTGTGTAGTACGCAATACCGAGTTTCACTAAATGAGATATTATTATAATATTATTATGAACTAGCCGTTATGAATAGTAATACCTACTTTTTGAAATTTTATAAATTTTATAAATTTTATCTCTCAAAATGGACTTCATTTTTGGATTCGGAATATTGAAATTAGGTTAGGGTGAAATTTTGGTACTTTTCAGATAACTTTCATATTCTGATGAATAGTGAAAATTACTAAATTTTAATTAAAAATAAATTTTCTAATCAAAATAATTAATAGTGATAAATTTTTAATTTTAGTGGTTTTAAAGTATATTTAGAATATATTTTTACAATTTAATACAATGTTGGTCATTGGATTTAATTTCACATTTAAACCAGACATAAACAAGTGTCAATCTTTTGATAGTTATTATCTCTTAAAAACACGCAATTTGTTTTGACGATGGAGATTAATTTTTAAATTAATTAATGTAACTGATATGTTTTGAATTTCGTAAAATAGACATCATTTCTGAATTCATAATATCAAATATATCTTAGGCCTATTTTTTTATTTTTCTGGAAACTTTCATTTTTTTGATGAATAGTGAAACCACTAAGTGGTAGTTAAAAAAACTGAATTTTTCATAAAACTTAATTTTACCGCTTCTGTGAGTAGAATTTAGAAAATCAGAGAGACACGATTAATATGAAGGACTAAAATGTGGTTCAATGAGATGAAAATAATTTTTTGTGAATAGTAACTTTTGACTTTTTTCCATGGTTAAAAGTAAATAGGGTAATTAAGGGTAAAAATGATATTATTATTAACTTAACACATGTCCTAATTCTATTGGATAAGTGTAATTCGAAAAAAACAACCTTAGGAATAAAATATGACCATTTAAGCCCACTTGGATTAGATTAGGACATTTATTATTAATTTATTTAAAGAAGGGTTAAAATAGTTAAAATCAAAGTTTAATAAGTAAATAATTTTTAATATAGGGTTATACATAAGATAAATTCGACTATAAACATTCATTATAAAGATAAAAATATTTCCTACATAATGATATTTTATTTGTAATTTTTAGACATTAAATAATTTAATTTATTTGTGACACAACGATGATGCAGTAATTATCTTATTAATGAAATATTGACATAATTGATGTTATAAATACCCAAATAAATGTAATTTGAGATTTTTTTATGAATTACACTAATTTTAGAGGTTACTATGAGATGTTAGTATTGATTTTATTAACTGTTTTCGAACTAATCATTCTGTTATGAGTTTTACAAAAAACAATTACCAAATGGTGTCAAAATTGGCATTTAATAGTTTTTAAAACAAATTTTATATTATTAATTGTTATTTTATTCCTAAAAATATAAGGTTCGGCCAAATGACTTAGATAAGGTTATATATATTAATAATAAACAACTTGGGATTCGTTTGTCTTGTTATAGTAGGTTTATTAACCTTATAGTGTAATAACACAAGAAGACACGGTAAAAGTAAAATTATTTAACTTAATGTTAAATCTAAATGATAAGGTTAAAATAGGAACCTAAACTTGTCTAAATTATATTGTATGAGAGTATTTACACCCATACCCACCTTAGATTCGAAATAAATTAATTTCGAGCTATTTAAAACCGAATATGACAATATAATAAAATAATAGTTTTAGTTTTCCAAAGGAGCCCCTCTCCTCCCTTATAAAAGGGAACATCCTCCCTCTCTTCCTCACACCACTTTGAGCCTTAACGCTCGGCCAAACGCTTCCAATTTATTCTATACACTTACCTAGAGACATCCTAGAGGTCATGGTCTTCTTCAAAGACCTATGTAAGTGCCCTAAAAGGAGGTCTCAAAGAAGCACTTCAAAGAAGAGGTAATGCCCGTTACCGATTATTTCATCATTATTTCTTCTTCCACTTCTTATTATTTAGTTGTTTAATCATGAAGTAATAACATCAGTATCACTTGTATACTGATATGTTATTATAATTATGAAACAACCCTATTTCACCATCTATCCATCCTACGGAAAATGAAATCACCGCACGTGCGTACGTACGGAATACCGTCTCCACGCCGTGGTGTAATCTATTTTCCACCACCACCATACTTGGATGGGTATAATGGTGTAAATAATAACTATATATTATTATTTTAAAGTGATATTTATTATTAGATAGTATACATACACTCCAATACAGTCCCATGATCATGAGAACGATATCATCGCTCGTGCGTACGTACGGACTACCGTCTCCACGACGCGATGAGATTCATTCTCCACGTTAACCATTCATGAATAATTATAAAGTATATATAATAAGTAATCATGAAATATATTACATAATAATGATACTGTATTTATGTGTATATATATGTATGTCATCTACTTAATTCCATTCAACTCAATAAGGAAACGAAAACAGCGTTCATGCGTACGTACGACCTACCGTCTCCATGAACGATGTATTTCTTTCCATTTACTGATTTAGTATATATATGTATATTATAAATATATATTATATATAAATCATGTTTTATATTCTGGAATTAAGTAATCAGGATCTAAGTAATCATTTGAATAATTACAAGTCAAAACACGGACGACAAATGAAACAATTTTACCCAAAACGCTCTTTAACATGGAATTTACAAAATAACGGGTAATATAAAGTCATAAGTGAACCATATATGATATAATAACAATGAGTATGATTCTGGAATAATTCAATGACATTATTTATATCATTATACAGGAGGATTGGACACTTACGAAGCAAATCAGACCTAAGGTAAGGTAAAAACTCGCAATCTCAATTTTTATCCAAGATTGTTTATACTTTGAAATTTAATGGGGTGTATTTTATCATCATAATCCATGTTTCATCAATATGTAATATTATTTACATCCACCTACAATTGTTTAAATTCATTTTTACCCTTCGGTGAGTTTTCAGTAAAGGGTATGAAAGGAATCTTTTTTCGTTTTTCGTACGAGGTACTTTTTGACTTTTCTGACAAAAGTACGAGAAGAATGTTTTTTTAACTTATACGACATGAATGGATTTTTAAAACATTATTTCCAAGAAGCTTCCTTTACAAGTTTTCAATTTTATTTTTAATCAACTTATTTTAGTTTAGAATTGTATGACATGTTATGAAAGGAAAAGTGTTTTTGAAGAAGAAAGGATATTTTCCTCAAGAATGGAGTTCAAGTGTTTTATCAAAATTATTTTCCATATAAGATAATAAAGGCTTCAGTTTCTATCCCTATTATTACATTGATTTGACTATGTTGTGATGGAATTATTTTTATGAATTCCTTTATCTTATATGAATTGTTTTATGATGGCATGATGTTTAAGATTCCCATTTTTATTACATGGGTTATGCTATGATGTATGGTTTATGATTTTGTGGCACAAATAATAATGGTATCATTATGAGATGGGTGGGACCTATATCTCCCTCCAATGCATTGAGTAAAGATTTTATATCTCATGAGATAGACATGGCTGGAACGGTAGGTTATACCGGTTCAATGAAACAGGACTGAAACGAGGAGTGAACTCGGTTCAGAAAGGGACTTTGTCCACTAAGATAGTCTTGGCAATGAGTCTTGACTAATAAGACATGATTCTATATGATTATGTGTGTATGGCACAAAGTTTCATGTTTTAAGTTATGATTATTGGGATTACATTTCACTACTATGATTTATCCCATGTTATGAAATTATGATCTCTTTTGCAGGTTAAGATTTACAAAAGATATGTTCTTATGAATATGATGTGATTGATATTTATTTTGTTTACCCTTACTGAGAATTTGAGCTCACCCTTTTATGTTTTCTTTTTCCAAGGATATAAATAAAGGATTTAGGTTTTAAAAAAAAGAAGATCTTTATGGGAGATGTTGAAGATCTTTCACCATGATTAGAAGATTATATTCTGAGTTTCCAAAGACACTAAACTATTACGATCCTTGTGTGTGTGTTTTTGTTATGTACTAAGTATTACAAAAAATTAATGTGATGTCCATGTACGTCAAGATTCAGGTCTCTACAGATACAATTCAATTTGATGTCAAACTCTCAATCAGTGATGAAGTTTCTTCAGAGAGTGATGACAAAATGGCCCAGTTGGCTAGACGATTCAAGAAATTCTATATGAAAAAGAAGTTCTTAAAAAATCCCAATTACAAATAAAAGTACTATAATAAGGGCAATTGGAAAATGGATTGGAATAAAAATGATAAATCAGAAGAGATAATCTGTTATGAATGTAAAAGGAAAAGACATGTCAAGGCTGACTTCCCAAAGATGAAATAAAATAAAAAGTATAAAAATAAGGATATAAGGTATAAGGAAGCAATGAAATCTACCTGAAGTGCCTTTGAGGCTAGCTCAACTGAATATGTCTCTTCTCATAATGAGAAAGATGATATGGCTAATATGTGTTTCATGATAAACACAACTACGGTAACCTTATAATCTCCTACACATAATTCTTATTATTCTGAAAGTGACTCTGAAAATATGAAATATGATGAACTATTAGAATATTGAAACATGTTAGAGGAAACAAATAATGAGTTGAAAGATAATTATAAATCATTGAAAAAATAGCATTCTCTTACTATGACTGCTAAATCTAAACTTACATCTGAAAAGGATAATAATGCCCAACTTCTCAAAGAGAACAATGAGTTAAAAATGACTAATGAACAATTGAAGAAAGTATTATAAAAAGTTTACTAACGGGAAAAATACTCTTACTTAAATTCTTGGTAAAATCAATAGCTCCTATATATACTTCTGGGATAGGATATCAACCAGGTGAAAGGAATTTATCCAAATCATATTTCGTTCCCAAATCGGGAATATCTACTACCTATTTCAAAAACCAGAGTTGTACAGCAAGTTCCAATTAAATTAATTCATTTACAATATCCAATGCTTCAGTACTGAATAGAGTTTATTTTCAAACACTCTCTATTCTATATATAAGAAACCCATAAGGAAGTTGTGGTTTCCTAAGTCTTATATCACAAATGTATGTGGACCCAGACAAATATGGGTACCAAAGTCGTTTCTTGGTTAAAATTATTTTGTAGATAAACTACCTAAAGATATCCTTTAAAAAGATTTGGTACTTGGATATTGGGTGTTCAAGACATATGATATGGTATTTGTTATTCTTTATGAGTCTTACCAAGATCGATGGAGGACATGTAACATTTGGTGACAATGGTAAAGGAAAAAATCATTAACATAGGCCAGATTGGTAACCCTAACTCTTTCAATTTCTAATGTACTGTATGTTGATGGATTAAAGTATAACCTTCTCAGTATGTCTCAACTTTGTGATGATGGACTTAATGTTAAATTCTAAAATTATCCATGCCATGTTTTAGATGCCAAGAATTGTCACGACCCATCCTCGGGGCCCGTTCCGTGACTACCCCAAGCCCTCCTTCCATAGGCCAGGGGCTGGCGACTAGCACCAAAGCCGTAAATCCTGATAAAAGGGAAGGAATTTCCTTTATAAAAGTAATAAAACACAACAGAGTACACAACTGAAGTATGAACTAAGTAAACTGAGTACAATGTAGGTGCTGAAAAGTAAATATTCCGGTATACAAACCCAACTAAAAGTAAAGTACAACTGAAAAAAAAAGTACAACAATAGTAAAGTAAAGAAACAACCACCAAGTCGTCTTCCGGATTTCCCACCTGAAGGGTGGGTACATATGGTCTTCTCAGCTCCTTGGGTCCATTCGTCTGCTCAGTGTACGTCTCGTCTAGTGGTCCACCCCCGGGTACCATCTAGCTCTACAAGCCTCCACCTCGATCAGTGTTGTATGTCGTCTGCATCCAACACAAAGTAGTGTGGGCATAGCCCATGTAGGGGTGAGTATACAACACTCAGTAGGGACCCCGAGACCCCCGAAGGTCTCCCAGAATCTAGAAAGGATAAACCACAAAGGAAGGATACAATTACCAAGTATCAACCGACTCTACTTAGGTATATGCCCATACATATACCTAAGTCATCAATTCCAGTTCGGCTCTAACTCTCAAGCCCATGCACAACCAAGTCCACACAGGAAAGAAGTCAATCACACCAATGGTAATGATGGAATAGTCAAGACTCATCTCACACAGGTATACTACTCATGAAGAAGAGTGAAGATGATTAGATGTCACCTCTCAATCATCCCCTCTACCAAACCCATGTAGGATCCAAGTACAGAAGTCATTGTTACCGAACCCATGGAGAAACCAAGTACAGTAACCATTGCTGCCGAACCCATGTAGGATCCAAGTACAGTCGTCAACATTGTCGAACCCACGGAGGATCCAAGTACAGTCGTCCTCATTGCAGAACCCATGTAGGATCCAAGTACAGTTTTCATCATCGTTGAACCCATGGAGGATCCCATTACGGTAGTCGTCGTAGTCACAGCCACCTCTAGGGTCCCCACACACATCACGCTCGATTCCGGGAGGGTCCGCTCCTCGATCCAAGGGGGACGATACATCAACTATCACAAAGTTTGTAGTTGGTGTAACCCAAAGTTCTGTCTTGTCAATAGGAACTCAACGTGACAGACATCCCGTCAATCAGATGCCCAGTTTGAGAGATATTGGTTTTTTCGTTCCAGGGGCCCGGTTAAAAATACGCTCATTTCAAACCCGTCCATTTCCCAAAGTTTTCCAAAACTCACATAGAGTACCTCAAAAGGACCTCCTCGTCGCAAGGGTCTTAGTGTCATAGACGGTGCGTCGATCAGACGCGTGGTCTTTAAGTTATTCATGTTTAAGTTAAAACGGCCCCGGCCCGTTAAGCCCAGTGGGGCAACGGGTCGGGTTAACCCAGTTTTGGCGGGTCCGACCCAGCATGGGTGTCAAACCGGACCGATTAAATGCACGGCTCGGCTCGAGGGGCGTGGCCTAGCCCGAAGGAGCGTGGCCTGGCACGAGGGGGCGCGGCTCGGCCCTGCGGGGCGCGGCCCGGCATGGCGGGGCCCAGCCTGGCATGGCGGGGCTCGGCCTGACCCGGAGCGGCCCGACCCCGAGTGGCCCAGCCCGGCATTGTGCGGCCCCCCGTCTTCCCGAACCGGTGGCACCAAGCAGCGCCACCCTCCCTAACCATCTGGCCGGCCTTCATGGAACAAGCAGCCCACTCGGGCGGGCCGCGGTTCGTCCGGCGTGGCAGCATCCTGGCGACACGGATCTCCTCTGACCGGCCGACCTATGGGCCGGCCGGTTCTTCCGCCGATGGGGCCTGTGGAAGGCGGGTCGCGGTCTTCCGCAGCATGGCGCCGTGAGGTGTCGCGGTTCCTCCCTTCGGCCTGGCCGGCTATGGCCAGACGATTCTTCACTGGTCGAGCGGCCCGCGGTTACGGGTCGTAGTCCTTTCGCACGCGGCCGGTGCTTGTCCGCCACTCCCATTCATCACCACCTTCTTGTCCTGATTTCCATCGCAATCAAAAGATACGATGGAGGGCCGTCAGGCCGTGTGTGTTCGGCTCGTGCCCTCTATGTTAGGTGGTAGAAGTTGGCCGAAAATAAACAATGATTTCCAACAAAGAACAGGGTACGAGATAAACACTTCACAATGAACAAACCCCTACCTCGAATATGGTTTGTTCATCATAGACATAGAAAGTGATGTTTCTCTGTCAGTGTCGGTGAAATAATTATCAATTTTGGTGATTTCCCCACGTTAGTGTCTCCTTCCTTGACATAGAGGAAGAAGAGGATTAGAGAATAGTGGAGTGTTTTTCGCCGAGTCGTTCTTCGTTGAAGGTTGGTGTTCTTCTTCAGAGAAGAAAATTGTTCTTCATTGAGGAGAGGAATACTTTTCTCTCTTTCTCAAGAGCTCTCTCCCAACTCTCCTTAACACAACGAATGCCCCAATAATAAAATAATAGGCTAATGATATTATTTTATTAACACATTCAATTTAAAATTCAAAATTCAAATCACTTAATTAATTAATTTAAGAGGATCATTTCATTAATTAAGGTATGTTGGAAAATAATAAAGAGGGAGAGAGGAAGAGGAAGGGATCTCTTAATTAAGGGGGGTTGTCATGAATTAAACAAGGGAGTTAAAGGGGGTTTCAAAAGAGTTATGATAGGTGAAAGGTTGGGGCTCTTGTGGGCCCGACCTATCAATTATCCACACATGATAAGTTGGGTGGGTGTGGGTCCCACCCTTAACTCCCCTTTGTAGGATATAACTACCATAGATATAAATAAAATTGTGTACCCAATTTTATTTATTTTATTCTAAATTCCCAATTATTAACTTTCAACCTGCATAAAACGCAACTGCGGTAAAGGTCCCCTTAAGATAATACTGGCGCTGTGAGTTCATCGGTGCCCTCAGATTTCAATTCTGAGCACTGGTTCAAAAGATTGAAAAACCCACTCGTTCGTTCACTGAACGTACCTGAGAGGAACTTCAGAAATTTATTCCGGGCACACCGGACCTCTGAATCAGGTGACGACAGAAACTGCGTACTCGTAAAATTCAAAATAATTTAAGAAAAAACATTCCTTGAAATTTCTAGGTCTTTACATTATCCCCACCTCAGGGATTTACATCCCCATAAAGATACAATATAAACTAGGGAAAAATGAGGGTACTGAGCACACATCTGAGCCTCCCGCTCCCACGTGCTCTCCTGGAGGTTTCCGTGCTGCCAGTGAATGTGCACCAGAGAAATCTACCATCCACGTATGACATGCTCCTGTCGATCCTCGATCTCCACCGAGACCTCCATGAAGGTCTCCCCATTATCAATTTCCATATCCCCGTGATCGATGATGTGTGATGGGTCGTGCACATATCTTCTCAGCTGAGATATGTGGAAGACGTCGTGCACCCGGTGCAACTGAGGTTGAACTGCTAGGTAGTAAGCCACCTCGCGTACTCTGTTGAGGACCTGGAATGGTCTGATGAAGTGCGGAGATAACATTCCACCCCGGTCAAATCTCTGTAATCCACATCAAGGTGAGAACCATAAGAAAACATGGTCGCCATCCTCAAACACTAGTGGTCTCTGTCTCCTATCATCATAGGACTTCCGTCTACTCTGTATAGTCCTCATCTGCTCCTGGATGATATGACCTTTCTCCGTCGTAGCCTGGACCATCTCTGGTCTTACAAGTGCTGACTACCCAGGGTCATTCCAGCACAAAGGTGATCTGCATGGTCGGTCGATGATCTTCATGGTCAGCCGTACAGTGCCTCGTATGGTGCCATCCTGATGGTGGAGTGGTAGCTGTTGTTGTATGAAAACTCCACCAAGGGTAGGTGATCCTCCCAACTGTGACCAATGTCAAGGACACATGCACGGAGCAAGTCCTCGAGAGTCTGAATGGTCCTCTCTATCTGGCCATTTGTCTGAGGATGAAAGGCGGTGCTCAGGCGTAGCTATGTCCCAAATTCCTCTTACGACCCCTTCCAAAGTCGAGAAGTAAAGCGATCATCACGACCGGAGACGATAGACGATGGCACACCATGAATCCGTACGATATCCTGAATGTATAGGCATCCCAAGCTATCTACTGAGCCCTACTCTCTGATCTGTAGGAAGTGGGCCGACTTGGTGAGTCATTCTACGATCACCCAGATGGAGTCGTGTCCTCTGGAAGTACGTGGAAGCCCCATTACGAAATCCATGGATATCTCGTACCACTTCCACTCTAGAACCTCTAAGGTCTGTACCAAGCCCACTAGTACCGGGTGCTCCACCTTCACTTGCTGACAAGTGAGGCATCGTGAAATGAACTCTACTATAGCTTTCTTCATACACGGCCACTAGTGCTGTCATCTTAGGTCCTGATACATCTTCTCCACTCATGGATGTACCTCTAGAGGGGATGTGTGAAACTCCCCTAGCCCCTCCTCCTATAACTCAACTGGTACCATGGAACGTCCTCTGAAGAGGATGATATTCTCACCTCCTTCAAAAACCCATCAGGCGCCTACCCTATGGATATCTGAGCACATCGTGTCACACTATCAACGTCCACATGTTGTGCCTCTCGGACCCGCTGAAGTAGTGGAGGAGTGATTATGAGAGACTGTTGAAAGGCTGCTCCATATCTATCCATGATGGATATCTGTAAAGCGGGTAACTGCTCTGTCTCCTCTCCAAGTAGCTGAATGCCCGTCCTCCTGCTGAGAGCATCAGCCACAAAATTCCCCTTCCTAGGAGTATAGATTATTTCAAATTCATAGTCCTAGAGTAACTCGAGCCATCACCAATGTCTGGGGTTCAATTCCTTCTGTGATAAGATGTACCAGAGACTCTGGTGGTCAGAGTAGACTGTAAATCACTTTCCCATAAGATAGTGTTGCCACATCTTCAAGGCGAAGACTACGGCTGCTAACTCCGGGTCATGGGTAGAGTAGTTCTGCTCATGTTATCTAAACTACCATGAACATCAAGCGATCACTACTCGCTCCTCCATCAAGACACACCCGAGTCCGGTCCCTGATGTTTTGAAGTAAAATACATACCCTACGCCCTCCTCCGGTAGCCTCAAGATTGGCGCATTGGTCAATATCAGTCTCAGGTCCTGAAATCTATGCTGAAATCTATCTGACCACACGAAGGGTTTCCCCTTCTTCGTCAAAGCTGAAAGTGGTGCTGCAACTCTAGAGAAGTCTGGCACAAATCTCCAATAGTACCAAGCCAGACCTAGAAAACTCTGGACCTCCTTCACACTCCTCGATGGCTCCTAAGCAAGTACCGCCTCAATCTTCACTGGTTCCACTGCAACCCCAGCCTCCAAAATGATATGTCCCAAAAAATGAACCTCTCGAATTTAGAACTGGAACATCGAGAGATTACCATAAAGCTGGTTCTCTCATAGTGTGTCCAGTTCAACATGCAAGTGGTAGGCGTGCTCCCCCTTAGAAGTTGAGTAAATCAGTATGTCGTCAATAAAGACTAAGACAAAATGGTCGCGGTAAGGTTGGAAGATCATGTTCATGAGACTCATGAACACTGCTGGTGTGTTGGCTACGCCGAAGGGCATAAACAAGAACTCATAGTGACTATACCGACACCTGAAGGTCATCTTCTGCACATCCTCATCTTGAACTCAAAGATGGTGATAGCCTGACCTGAGGTCAATCTTCAAGAAACATCATGCTCCCTTGAGCTGATCAAAGAGGTATCCAATCCTAGAGAGTGGGTACTTGTTCTTTACGGTCACCTGATTCAGGTGACGGTAGTCGACACATAGTCAAAAGCCCCCATCCACCTTCTTGGTGAACAGAATCGGAGAATCCCAGGGTGAAACACTAGGTTGGATGAATCCCTTTCCCTGCAAGTCCTCCAGCTATACTTGCAGCTGACAAAGTTCAGCGGGAGCCATCTGATATGTTGGAGTAGATATCGGTGTTGTCCTAGGGTACAGGTCTATGTAGAAGTATACCTATCTGCAAGGAGGTAGTCCAAGAACATCGTCAGGAAAAACGTCTGCATACTGATCCACCACAACAGGAAAACTCGGACTCCGCACATCAACCGCTCCTAGGATGATAGTAGCCAACTAATGTGTCATTGGCTTCCCACTCCTCTACCTAAGTCCATCCTATACTATAACGGCTCCATTCTCGCCGGTGAAGGTGAACCTGCTCCCATATGTGCGGACACACCACACTTTGCACCTAATACAGTCGATCTGGGCATGGACTGTAGATAACTAGTCCATACCCAAGATGACGTTGTAAGGCCTCGACGCTGTTACAGGACGATCCCAGCTAAAGATCTTTCCTCCTATAGTAAGCTCACACTACTAGCACCAGTGCGTAATCGTCGAGTCTGCTCGCGTAGAAGTCTCTAGCTGTAAGGATCGAGCAAACGGCTCTGTTGGAATCTCCAACCTCCGAACAAGGGAAGCAGAAATAAAAGAATGACTTGAACCTGTGTCTATAAGAACTCCAGAAAGGGTGGTGTAGACACAGATAGTACCTCAAATCATCTCAGGTGCGCCGTGGTAATAGGCCTCGACTACCTGGAGCTGAGCCTTCCCCTATCTGCCAGCTCCCTGTGGTCAGGGTGGTCCTCCTGGTAGTGGTGGTGGTAGAACCTCGAAGCTTCGTCCACCACCCACTGCTCAGCCAACTCCTCTGCCTCGTCTGCCTGCTCCCTGGGGACTACAACATTTGAACCCTTACCTCTTTCTGGGAGGTCTCTTTACTGTATTCTGGTCATCTGCATGGCGGGTTGGGCAGTCACAATCCATGTGGCCCTGCCTGCCGCATGCATAGCACTACCTGACCCTCATATGGTTGGCTCTGCTTCGTGTTCACCACACATCTGAACCAGTATCCTGAGGTCGCCCACTTGATGTCCTAGTCCACTTGGACCTCTGTGACATCTGTCTACTTCCGGCTGTAGAAAACTACGCTACATGTCGTCATGTGGTGGGTCTCGCTACTAGCGTCGGCTCAGCAAGAAATCTATCCACAAGAAGGGCTCGCTCCAACACTCCTGGCTGCGTCAGAATACTGAGGTAGATCATAGAAGACCTGATCTCATGTTTGAGTCCCTGATCAAAGGTCTGGGCCATGAATAACGGCTCCCATACCATGTCCATGGAGTAGGGCGAGAGGTCGCTAAATATTGCCGAGTACTGAGCTACTGTCATACTGCCTTGCCACAGATGAAGTAACTCCTGGATCCGCACCACATGAAGGGTGGCCGGAACAAACTCTGAGTGGAAGAGACTCTCGAAGTCCATCCAAAGTAGAGATGCCTCATCATGCACCTGATGAATCAGGCTCCACCATCTACCTACTGCTACGTGCAGGATACTCACGGAAAGGATCACCATAAGGTCGGTCGGTGTCCCTACCAATCTGAAGACTCTAACGATAGCCTCCAACCAATACTCGGATCCCTAAGGGTCCGTCTCTCTATAGAACCTGGGTGGCCTCTATCGCTGAAACTCATGCAATTGAATCAGGCGGCGTGCACTCTCTGTAGCTGGGGATGGTGGTATTAGTGGCCCAAAGGGTAGTGGTACCGCTGGTGCCTCCGCTGTAATGGGGCCCTGCACTGAGGCCTCATCGCTCGGTGGGCTGTTATCTCGCACATAACTAGGAACCCTAGCTAGCTGCCTTCGTGGGGCCATCCTGAAAAAAAATAGGTGTGCCACGGTCAAATAGTATACTTGGTGAGCTGACACAAAGTAATCGAAAATAAAACTTTTGAAACACACATGAAATCAATATTTTTGTGCACTGAGTCGGAAATCAGAAGTCAGGGTCCTTGTGTATGGATACGTCGGCCGCCGCACCAACACTGGACTCCCTGGACTGAAAACCATACTCATTACTCTTATCACTATTGCTTCACAATAGAGAATGATCAGAGTTCAAAGTTATACAGTAGAACTGACTCCTCTGATACCAATTTCTCACGACCCGTCCTCGGGGCACATTCCATGACTACCTCAAGCTCGCCTTCCATAGGGCAAGGGCTGGCGACTAGCCCCAAAATCGTAAATCCCGATAAAATGTAAGGCATTGCCTTTATAAAAGTAAAAAAACACAACAGAGTACACAATTGAAGTAAGCACTAAGAAAATTGAGTAGAAAAGTAGGTGTTGAAAAGTAAATGGGATAGTATACAAACCCAACTTAAAGTACAGTACAACTGAAATGAAAGTACAATAGGAGTAAAGTAAAGCAGCAACCACCGAGTCATCCTTCTGATATCCCACCTGAAGGGTGGGTACATATGGTCTCCTCAGCTCCTCGGGTCCAGTCGTCCGCTTAGTGTATGTCCCGTCTATTGGTCCACCCCCGGGTATGGTTCAGCTCCACAAGCCTCCACCTCGATCAGTGTTATCCATCATCTGCATCCAACACAATGTAGTGTGGGCATATCCCGTGCAGGGGTGAGTATACGATACTCAGTAGGGACCCCGAGACACCGAAGGTCTCCCAGAATCCACAAAGGAAATATATAATCACGAAGTATTAACCGAATATACTTAGGTATACGCCCATACATATACCTAAGTCATCAATTCCAGTTTGGCTCTAACTCTCGAGCACATGCACAACCCAGTCCACACAGGAAAGAAGTCAATCATACCAATGGTAATGATTGAATAGTCAATACTTAGCTCACACAGGTATACTAATCACAAATAAGATTGGATATGATTAGATGTATCCTCTGAATCATATCCTCTGCAGAACCCACGTAAGATCCAAGTACAGAAGTCGTCATTGCTGAACCCACAGAGGATCCAAGTACAGTAACAATCGTTGTCGAATCCACGTAGGATCCAAGTACAATCGTCATCACTGCCGAACCCACGGAGGATCCATGTAAATTCATCCTTTCTGTAGAACCCATAGAGGATCCAAGTACAGTCTTCATCTTCGTCGAACCCACGGAGGATCCCAGCATGGTAGTCGTCACAGTCACAACCAGCTCTAGGGTTCCCGTACACAGCACGCTTGATTCCGGGAGGGTCCGCTCCTCATGACAAGGGGTTAGACACATAAACTATCACAAATTTAGGAGTTGATGTATCCCAGTGTTCCCTCTTGTAAATAGTAACTCAACACGATAGACGGCGTGTCAATCGGACGCCCAGTCTGAGAGATATTGGCTTTTCCGTTCGAGGGGCTCGGTTAAAAATATGTTCGTTTCTAACCCAGATGTTTCCCAAAGTCATCCAAAACTCACTTAGAGTATCACAAAAGGACCGAATCGTCACAAGGGTCTCAGTTCCACAGACGTAACATCGATCGGACGCATGGTCTTTAAATTATTCAAGGTTAACTGAAAACGGGATCGGCCTGTTAAGCCCAGAGGGCCGATGGGTCGGGTTAACCCAGTTTTGGCGGGTCTGACCTGGAAGGGGTATCAGACCGGCCTGATTAAAAGCGTGGCTCGGCCCAAGGGGTGTGGCCTGACCTGAAGGGGCATGGCTTGGCCCGAGCAGGCAAGGCCCGACCCGGCGCAGCCCGGCCCAGCGCGGCGCGGCGTGGCGCGGCTGGGCGCGGCTCGGCCCGACGTGGCCCAGCCACGACTTAGCCTGAAGGTCGAGCAGTCCAAGATGGGGGGGGGGCTTCTTGAACCAGCGGCGCCAAGCGGCACCTGCCAGCCTTCTTGGTGCAAGCGGACCGCTCGGGCGGGCCACGGTTCGTCCGGCGCGGTGGCTCTCCTCCGCCTGGCCGGTCGGTTCTTCGGCCGAAGCATCCCACGGAATGCAGGCCGCGGTCTTCCACAGCATAGCCCCGTGAGGCGCCGCGGTTCTTCCCTTCGGCCTGGCCGGCTATGGTCGGCCTGTTCTTCATTGGTCATGCAGCCTACGGTTGCAGGCCGCAGTCCTTCCACACGTGGCCGGTGCATGACTGCCCCTCCCATTCTTCTCCACCTTCTTGTTATGATTTCTATCACAATCAAAAGAGACTACAGAGGTTCTTCGGGCCGTGTGCATTCGTCATGTTCCCTCCGTGTTAGGTGGTCATAGTTGGCCAGAAATAAACAATGATTTCCAACGTAGAACGGGGTATGACATAAACACTTCAAAATGAAAAAAAAACCTACCTCAAATATGGTTTGTTCGTCGTAGACTCGGAAAGTGATGTTGTTTCGTCAACGTCAGAGAAAGAATGGTCGACGTTGCCGAGTTCCCCACGTTGGTGTCTCCTCCCCTAACACGGAGGAAGAAGAGTATTGGAGAATCGTGGAGTGTTCTTCGCCGAGTTGTTCTTCGTTGAAGGTTGGTGTTCTTCGTTAGAGAAGAAAACCTTTCTTCATTGAGGAGAGGAGTACTTTTCTCACTTTCTCAAGAGCTCTCTCCCAACTCTCATTAAAACAACGAATGCCCCAAAAATATAATAATAGGATAATTCTATTATTTTATTAACATGTGAAATTTAAAATTCGAAAGTCAAATCACTTAATTAAATAATTGAAGAGGTTTATTTCATTCATTAATGTATGTTGGCAAATAAAAAAGAGGGAGAGAGGAAGAGGAAGGGATCTCTTAATTAAGGGGGGGGGTTTCATGAATTAAACAAGGGTCTTAAATGGATATTGAAAAGAGTTGTGGGAGGTGAAAGGTTGGGGCTCTTGTGGGCCCACCTCTCAATTATCCACACATGAAAAGTTGGGTGGGTGTGGGTCCCACCCTTAACTCCCCTTTGTATGATATATCTACCATATATATAAATAAAATTGTGGACCCAATTTTATTTATTTAATTCTAAATTCCCAATTATTAACTTTCAACCCGCATAAAACGCAACTACGGTAAAGGTCCCCTTAAGCGAATATCAGCACTAAGATATCATAGGTGCCCTCGGATTTCAATTCCGAGCACCGGTTCAAATGATAAAAAAACCTGCTCGTTCGTTCACTAAATGTACCCAAGCTAAAATTCAGAAATTGATTCCGGGCACACCGGACCTCGGAATCAGGTGCCGTCAGAAACTTCGTACTTGTAAAATTCAAAAGAATTTAGGAAAAAAAATTCCTTTAAATTTCCAGGTCTTTAGAAGAATAATTTAGTATTTATTACTTTTAGAAATGATAATGTATATTCTATAAATCTAGAGACTCTAGCCTCATAGAATGTCTCCTGTCTAAATGCCTTTCACAAAGAATATTGTCTCTAGAATAGTAGACTAGGACATTCTAATATACACTCTCTTAGGAAGTTAACTAGAAAAGTCTTAGTTGGAGACTTACCCAAATTAGAGTTACCAAGAAGCAAAGTATGTAATCCTTTTTAAAAAGGAAATTAATAGAAAATATATTTCAAACCAAATAGTTATATAACTACTTCTCAACCTCTCGAGTTGGTTCACATGAACTTGTTTGGACCATTTAGAGTTTCAAGTCTCAACGGGAAGCACTATGTTTATGTTCTTGTAGATGATTTCTCTAGGAATACTTGGACCTTTTTTCTAGCTCATAAAAGTGAAACCACTTCATAAATTACTAGGTATGCTTGGAATTTAGAAAATATTAGTGTATTTATGATTAAATCCTTAAAAAGTGATCACGGTCGTGAGTTTGAGAATCAGGAGTTTGAAGCTTTTTTCTTAGAAAATTGCTATAATCATAACTTATCTTCACCTAAGACACCTCAATAGAATGGTGTGGTATAAATAATAAATATAACCTTTCAAAAAATAACTCAGATTATGGTTAATGAATATGATTTACCCATTTATTTTTAGGATGCCTTTGTTGATAAAACCTGGTACATAATAAACAAAATCTTAATTAAAACCATTCAAAAAAAAACTCTTTATCAGTTTTGGAATAATAGGAAACCCAAAGTAGGTTATTTTAAAGTGTTTGGATGTAAATTTTATATCCTAAATACTAAATAATTTAGATAAATTTACTTCCAAAAGTGAAGAAGTAATATTTCTTGGATATTATACAATAAGAAAATCCTATAGAGTCTTTAATAAAAAAATCCCAAATGTGTGGAGGAATCTGTACACATAATGTTTGATGAAGCAGATACAAATGAGCCCAAGACCTCACTAAAAAATATTGAAGATGATATTTCTAATATGGGCATAAATGATACAACATAAAATAATCATGTAATGGAATCTGTGAAAACTTCCAATTTTGGAAATTTTCCAAATCCTAACCATAGTGAACTAGATCAACCTGACCAACCTGAAATATCAAGTCCTACTTTCTCTAGACCAACTAGACCCCTTAAAAATCATCCACTAGATGATATTTTTAGTGATTTATATAGAGGAACACATACCAGAGATTCTTGGAGAAACCAGTTTGATCATAAATCCTTCTTGTCACAAATTGAACCTAAAAATATCAATGATGCAAGAAATGATGAATTTTGGGTAATGGATATGCAAGAAGAACTTAATAAATTTGAAATAAATAAAGTTTTGAAACTAGTAGATAGACCTTAGGATACATTGACTATTGAAACCAAATGGGTTTTTAGAAATAAGGTGGGTGAAGTTGGAAATATATTTAGAAATAAATCTAGATTAGTTACACAAGGATATAATCAAGAAGAAGGAATTCATTATGAAGACACGTTTGCACCAGTAGCTAGACTGGAGGCAATTAGAATCTTACTTTCCTATGAAGCACACTTGAATTTTAAACTATATCAAATGGATGTCAAAAGTTCATTCCTAAATGGTTATATAATTGAGGATGTTTTTTGTTGAACAACCCCCATGTTTTAAAAATCCACATTTTCTGAATCATGTGTTCCAATTATCGAAATCTTTATATGGTTTAAAACAAGCTCCATGAGCTTGGTATGAAAGGTTAAGTAACTTTCTTATTTCTAATGTTTTTGCGAAAGGACTCACATATCCTACTTTATTTATAAAAATATTTTGGAAATAAGTTTTAATAGACCAAATATATGTAGATGATATTATCTTTGGATCTTCTAAAAATTCTTTATGTAATGATTTTTCAAACATAATGAAAATAATGTTTGAAATGAGTTTAATCGGTGAACTTAAATATTTTCTTGGATTTCAAATATTTCAAAATAAAAAATGCATAATCTTAAATCAAAGTAATTACAAAAAAGATCTTTTGAAAAGTTATGGATTTGAAAGAATTAAGAGCAGTGAAACTCCTATGAGTTCTACATGTAAGTTAGATCTTGATAAAAATAGAAAATCATTTGATAAAACTACTTATAGAGGAATGATATGGAGTTTGTTGTACTTAACTACTAGTAGGACAGATATTATGTTTAGTGTGTGTATGTGTGCGATATTTCAAGCAAACCTAAAAGAGTCACATTTAAATGTTGTTAAAATAATCTTCAAATACCTCAAGTATAAAACTAATTTAGGATTGTTCTATCCTAAATGAAAAACTTTTGATTTAGTTAGCTATTTAGATGCTAATTTTGGTGGATGTAATTTATATAGAAAGAGTACCTATAGAACATATCACTTTTTGAGAATTTCATTTAAATCATCATGTTGTAAAAAAGAAAAATTCAGTTGCATTATCAACTACTGAAGCAGAATACAATGTTGCGGGTAGTTTTTGTGCACAAATTTTGTGGATAAAACACACCTTATTAGACTATGGATTTTATTTCAGACATATCCCCATAAACTGTGACAACACAAGTGCTATTAACATTTCTAAGAATCCAATTTATCATTCTGGAAATAAAAATATTGATGTAAGACATCACTTTTTGAGAGATCCTTATCAAAAAGGTGATATAACTCTTGAGTTTGTTGGTACTGAATATCAGCTTGCTGATATATTCACTAAACCCTTAAATTATGAGAGAAGAAATTACATCAGTCATGAACTAGGAATAATAAATCAGTAGATGATCATTGAAACCGATCTCATGAAACAGATCTTGTCAAACCGATCCTTAAAACTAATCTCCTGAAACTAATCCTTGAAACTGATCTCATGAAACCAATCTTGTCAAACTGATCCTTGAAACTGATCTCATGAAACCGATATCTTGAAACCTATCATCTTAAAATTTAAGTTCTTGAAGCCAATCCTTGAAACTGATCTCATGAAACTGATCCTTTAAACCTATCTCATGAAACTGATCTCTTGAAATCAATCTTCTTGAAGTCGATCTTCTTGAAACTGATCTTTTGGAAACCGATCATCTTGAAACTGATCTCATTGAAACCAATCATCTTGAAACTAATCTCTTGAAACTTATCACCTGAAACCAATCTCTTGAAACATATTTTTTTGAAACAGATCTTATGAAACTGAACCCTGAAACCGATTCATTGACACCGATGTATTTAAGGATTTTTTTGTAATTCAATCTGTTTTTTAATAAGAAGAAGTTGTTTTGTATTCTTCTTTTTGTCATATTTAAATTTTTATGATTTACGATGTAAAATACCTAAATTATATATTTAGTTCAACACATCCAAACCTTTCACCTTCCCCTCTACCAAAAAGCTTTCTACCTTTTGTCACAATCCCTCTCCACTATCGACCTCTCAACATTGTTGGAATCTGAAGCCCTGTCATAGTGAGGACCAAGAATGCAATGGATGAACCTTGCAAATATCCTTCTACTAAGTGACATAAATGTGATTCCAATGGGACTGCGAAACTGATATTGGAAAGCCGAGTGGTTACGGCTGAAAAAGATGTGTCTGCTAAGTGTCTTCTATCTTGAAAATCCTTTTTGTTGAAAGTACTAGAATCTCAAGGATGGCACGGTTGGTTCACCAACAATGAAATACTGTATTATCGCCAGTTAGTGCATGAGTTCTATCAATATTTGAGGATATCCCTGGATAAATCTGAGGCAGAAAACATGAAGTCTGTGGTAAAGGGAAAGAAGATAGCTTTCTCAACTAATGAATGGGTTGAATGCTTAGAAATGACTCATGAAGGTGTTTATGCTGACTATCCTGGTAATATTCAACCTTACTCTAATTTATTATATTATTAAGATGCTCTGAATGAGTAAACATGAAATGGAGAATCTAGGAGGACTGTTGCAAAAGAATTCAAATGAGAAGTAAGACTGGTTTTTATGTTCATACAACATCAAATATGCCCAAGGAAGGGAGATTTCTTTGATATGAAGTATCATAATGTCTTCTTCATCATTTTGTGGAGACATGGGATAAAACTAAACCTATGTAGGTATATAATGGTTCATATCTCTTATTTGATAAATCCATCCAAGAAGGAAACCTAGTTCTACTATCTGAGGATGATTCCGGCCATGTTGAAAAGGGTAGGTTTTGTGGAAGATGGAGATGAAGTGAAAAATATATTTAGTGGTTTTTTCCTTCAAAAAGTCATTTGTAAGAGGATGAAAATATTCGGGAACCCATGGAAGATATGTTGGGTAAGAGATGACGAAAGTCTATATGAGGATTTCAATCCAATTGACTATTGTTCTAGACCAAAGGATCAAGTTGATCTAGGTCTCAAACCAGGATAGGTTCCAATTTTTTCTGATGAGGAAGCTGATCCGGAAGTACCAAGGAAAAAATGATCACCTTTTGATGATAGGAGTGATCATGATATTTCTGAATGTCCCAAAGATATGTCTTATGAACCTTCTAGTCCACCTTTGGACTTTCCCTCAAGGGAATCTTTATTAGGCGATGAGGATGAGGAAGAAACTGAAGTTACTATAGTTGAAGGCAATGTTAGTAAATCTGATGAGGAATCAGATGATCATGATGATGATGATGATAATAGAGGAAATGATGAGCATGTAAGTGACTCTCTAAAAATGGGAAAACAAGTGGTTGATAGATTCAATGAGGAATCTGTACATAGAGCTGGTGAGGGTGTTGAACATGTTGAAAAATAGGATGTTGGTCATCGAGATGATGAACATGATGATAGATCACCCCTTCCTAATGCTGAAAACCAAGAGATCATTTGAGAATTTAATGATCTTATGTTTTTTGTCCAAGAGGAAGAGGATGTGGTTCCAGTGCCTTAAATTGAGGAAGTTCTTGGTGAAGCTAAAGTAGCTGGAGCACAAGCAGAACCTGAAGTTTTATTAGTTTTTGTTCCCAGACAAGTTGTTATGGACTAAGACTAGGATGAAGAAGTTGATGATGATGATTTTATTCTTGAGCCTCAGAGAAGAAGGATAAGAATTGATACTATTGATCCAAGAGACTGGACCTTTATTATAGAATGGGATAATGATATAGGATACATTCTTTTCGGTTTCATGTATGACTCGGATGAGGAGAAGGCACCTCCCCCTTTTGCTTCACCAGTCCAAGTTAAACCTGAACCTATTACACCTATTCCCCCTACTACATCTCCACCAGTAGAACTTGTAGCTTAGTCAGTGCCCAGTGATTTTTTTAATAAAGCTGATTTGGTAAAAATCAAAAATTATATATGTGTGTCTGTGATAGCCCCATTTTGATCCATAATTGCAGCCTCCACCACCATAGGTCTCTCAGATGCTGATGTAGTAAATATTGAAAGAATAGTAATCCCAGATATTCAACTAAATCTCATTATTACATCATAAATCATTATTAGACACAAAAACGTTCTTAGATAAGAAGTAAGAAAGATGGGCAATGAGTTAAACTATTTGACCTCTGACTTCAAGACCTCTTTTAGTGGTGTTCTAGAATTTCTCATGAACATGGTGACTCGTCTACTCGGTGTGGACTAGAATAAGTTGAAGGAAGATATTGGAAAAATGTTGACTAGCCCATCCAGTTCCAAGAGTGGGAAAAGTGTTGCTGCTGATTTGGAGTCTCACAAGGTTGTTATGAGAGAAGAACTTCAAAAACATAAAAGTGATTTAGACAAAGAATCCCTTGAAAAATACATCAAAATATAGATCTTGTATACAATATGGTCAGACAATGCATGAATAAAGCCTCTTTAGATCAGAAAGAGATTAGGGAAAAATTGGGTAAGTATTTCACTAACATTTATACCAAGCATGATCTCATAAATAGCTTCAAGTTTCTTGCAGAAAATCGTAGAATTTTTCCAGTCATAGAAGCATTAAAGAATCATGTCCTTAAATTGAAGGAGTTTAAACCTTTACTGAGTAAATTTATGGAAAATAAGGATGACTTCAAGAAGGCAATGCAATATAGGGGTGAACTCATTAATGATTTCATAAATCTCCATAATACTTATCTGCATGTTCAGGCCGAGGCTATTGTGGTCCCCCCAGATACTTCAATTGGTATTGTATATCGTCCTACTTCTCCAATGTCTATCTCTCAGGCCCTTTCCGAGATTTGACCAATCATCACAAAGCAAACTCCCAGACGAGTGCTGTTAGAAAGGTCACCCACCATTGCAGATATTGTTCCTACAGGTGTTTCCCTGCCTGGTGTTATCTTCATACCACCTCTTCACTCTTCCACTCCCAAACCTTCTCCTTCTCCCATGTATCCTTAAGAGAAAGGAAAATCCTCACAGTATCCAAACCATTAGTGAGTTATTGTTTCTTTTTTATAGGGATTTGGACTTTTTGTTTGTCTTGTACTTTTATGCCTCTTAATGGAAATCTTTATGGTGTATTTCTTTTATGTTATTTCTTTTTATCTTTTTTTTATCTTTATTTTTTTGATAATCCCAAAAGGGGGAGAAAATAATGCATAAATTATTTATCTAAGGGGGATATTTTCTATTTTAGTACACAAGGCATGTACTCACCTAAATCCATTTATTGAGGGGGAGCTTTGTTTTAAAAATTCAAACAAGGAAAGACTTTAGTCATATTAGATAATTACATTTAGTGCAGTATGCTATGTCAAGATATCTTTATTCTATATATATTTGCATGTATGCCATAATTTGTGATTATCAAAGAGGGGGAGATTGTTGGACCCTCTATGATTTTTTAGTTTTCATAATCACAAATAATGTCAATATATAGATTATAATTTTTCATGCCATTAAATATCTCTGTGTAAATCAATTATGTCTTACAGAGAAATATAATTAAATAAGTTAATAACCTATATTCAAGAATCAATATGTTTACCAGTGTATTTATACATGTACTTTTGGATAACACTTAGTCTTGTAATGATTTGTGTAATAAATACACTTCGTAACCTTTTTATATTCCCTAACACCGATTTTTGAGACACCGAAGTTGTCACACTGATGTTCGATACACCCAAGAAAAAATACCGAAGTCTACAGACCAAAGACGATACACCGAAGTCGACAGACTGAAGATGAAAGAACTAAGTCACAACACAAAAGTTGACAAACCGAGGTCGATACACCGTAGTTTTCAGATCGATGTTCGACACACCGAAGATGACACACCGAATATTGATAGACCAAAGTCGACACACCGAAGCCGACACACCGAATTCGACACACAGAAGATGATAAACCAAAGTCGACACCCCAAAGTTGATAGACTAAATTTAACAGATCGATGTCGACACACAAAAGTCGACACACCAAAGTTGATAGACCGATGTTACTAAACCGAAGACAATAGATCGAAGATAACTCACCGATAGTTATAAATAACTATTTTGATTTTATTAATTCAAATTTATTTCTAATGGTCATATTTGGCAAATTTATTTTTCTGAAATTATTTAATGTTTTCTGTTGGACTATCCATAATCATTACAAGGTACATGAACGTGTGAAGATCTTTATGCCTAGTAGACCTTGAAGTACAAAAGGACTTCAATCAGAGCTCAAAAAATATGGAGATACATATATATACACATACACATAGATCATGAAAAACATGCTGAAATATAGACTGTGCGAACTACGAATATTGAAGAAGAGAAAAACTCAAAGCTCGGGCTCACATAGAAACTACCTACTAGAGATTGATGAACAACATCAAAAAGAAGAGTTGAAATCTTTCACAACATACTGAAACACTCTATTCTGAAGCCAACTTTCAAAAGAGGAATCACATATCATTTCCTCAAACATCTGTTGAATCTTGAGCATTATAGCACAACGCATAGATATTTCTAAACCCTATTCTATTTCATAGCTCTGTTGTGTTCCTATCATTACTATTTTGAGTAGTGTGTATATTTGATTGAATCTCACACACTATCACCTAAGATTAACTAAATGATAAAAAAATATCCTCAATATCAATCTCTTGTTACACTTATATCCCACGTAGAACTTTGGAAGATATCATGTGTGATCTGTTTATTTTTTTTCCCACAAATAACTATGGTAGAAGTCAAGTGTGACCAAGACAGCCTATGTGCTATTGTGAACCCCGATCCAGGGTGTGGATCAAAAGTTTATTAATATAAACTACTTGGTGGTGGGTGATCACCAAGTAGAGAGGACTAAGTCTCTTCTTGAGACTGAACCTCTTGTTTTATCCGATGTGATTTTTATCTTATATTTTTATCTGTTATGTATTTCTGGAATTAAGATAAACTAAACTTTGATAGTTATTTTAGAAAGTGTTTATATCTATTTTGAATGAGTAGGTTTGTTTCAAATGTTTTACTAATCTTTAGATTGGGAAAGCTACAAGACAATTAATATTCATAGAACCAAATTGAAACTTCAAGACTTTTATAAATTCACTTCAAAGTACATTTGTGTTTATTTTGACAGGGGGTATTGTTTTGTAAAGAACCATTTTAACAGAAATTTTTGTAGATACTCAATCCACCCCCTCTTGAGCCAATTACTCTGACCAAAAAATGTTTTATAACATTTTGGTTTATATTTATATTATATTAATTATTTTAAGTGTGGGACTTATATCTCTTAATAATGAAATAGGTAAATATTGATATCTCCAATGATAAACAGTACTTTAATGGGGGTAAACCCAATTCAGTAAGGGACTATTTCCTCTATGATTGTCATGGGATATAACCTTAGGATACTATGATGGCATGGTTAGTGAACCTCTTCCATTATGATATAAATGTAAGTAAGCCTTGGAAACTAAGGAAATGATTCTTTATTCTTATGTGTCTTCTACAAATCTATGTCTCATTCAAATGTTATGTTCTCATGGATATTTTACATTTTTTTCTTTATTACTCATGTCTTATTTACTAAAAATTTTTATATCAGGAATAATTTTTAAAAACTATGATATGATGAGTGTGGTTTTAAAATATTATTCCCATGTTCTCATTTCCTTATTATCATGTTATATTTTTATCTCATTGTTTACCCTTACTAATTATCCAATCTCACCCTTTTTTATTTTTATCTCCATGTTATGAAGATAGGTATTATGTATGATATTTCTAATAAGGGTTATAGTATTGAAGTACATAGTGGGTGATGATGTAGCTCACTTATGAACCAGTTGTATGTGTCCATGTTTCCAAGGAAACTATACCTATAAAATTCTAAAAAGGATCGTTATTTTTTGTAATGAATAATCATCTACTGAGCTATATTTTCAATTTATTAAAAGTGTGGGTAATTATAGTTGGTATAAAAATGAAGGAATAAATCAAATCCTTAGTATCTATCATGTGTAATAATTGGATATTGTATGGATCTCCACCCATGGGATTCATGAGCAAAGGGATTTCACTAGGGATAGTGGTACGAGTCCAACCTAAGAGGTATATTTATCAATTGTGTATCCTGATAGGTATCAGTTATATAGCTCTAGTAAGAATTTAATACCTCTATTGTTGGTATCAATACAACGGATAGTTAAAATTTAGAAAATAGGATGAGAAAAAATTAGTGAGAACCATAAGGATAAGTCTGAATATTGGAAAATATCCTAGAATTTTAGTAAAGGATATAGTGGGTGGTTTATAAGAAATAACATCCCTTCTGGGTTTTATTAAGTAGATGTGGATCTTGAAAAATTGTACCTAGGGGTAATGATATTGAAAAGGGGCATTGGGATTTGATCCAATTTTTACTAGGTGCAAGATAATGGGCATTGCTGCACGTATGGTTTAACATTCTAGTGGGATATGTTTCGTAAAATCACAAACTCATTATGAACCATCTTAAAGGATTTAAATATATGCTAAATAGGAATTATCTAGTTTAAAAATATTTTTTCTTAGAATAAAAATAAGGTTCTATGAATTAGACATCTAATAAACGATTTTTTATTATTAATCACTCTTATTAATGTTTTAAAATGGTTATACTAACAGTTTAAAATATAATGTGGGATTAATGATAGAAAGATGATTATGAGGTGGTAATATGTATGATCAAATATTGAAGTATCCTATTTTAGATTATTTATATTTAATTATATATATCAGGAAATGTATGTATACATGTCAATTCATATCCTCAATGATTTGATGTTAAATTATTAGTGAAAATAGATATTAGTATGGTTATTTCATATCAGGTCAATAAATCATTATCAAATAATGTTTGTGGGAATGTGATTCCTATAAATATTTTTATTGACCCTATGGTTGAATTTTATGTTATAAAAGTAATTTACTACCTTTATTTACCTAAATACCACATCAATTTATGGGGAAGGGTATTTCTGTTTGATATTTCAAATAAACCAATGATCATCTATCAATATTATGATAAATATGAAATTCTAATGTAAATAAAATCTAGTTTTTTGGGTCATGATTACTAGTCTAAATATGTGTTTATAATATATGGTTGTGTAAAAAAATACATGTCGTTGATGTGTATATTATGAGAGAGTTTTTTATGTCTTTAGAGAATATTCATCTAGTCTTCCACCAAATTGTGAGGTTGAGTTCTCAAAATAAATCATACATAGTTTTATGCCTATTTCAAATAATTCATATAGAATAACCCTAGTTGAGTTGTAATAATTGAGGAATCAACTACTTGAGAATTTTGAAAAGGGACTCATTTGTCAAACTACGTCACCTTGGGGTGAAACTTCCCTTTTATGAACAAGGATGGATAGTTGTGATACTACATTGATTGTTAGGAACTACATAATATCACAATAAACAAAAAGTATCATCTACCCCTTATTGATGACTTATTTTACCCATTGAATATATATCAATACATTTCTAAGATTTACTTTCATTCTGGATATCATTTATTTATGGTCAAATGAATGATATAACTAAGACACCACTCTATAAAAGGTATGGAAACTATAAATATATTGTGATTTCATTTGGTCTTATAAATTAACCTTCCATATTATGGGATTTAATGAATATAGACATTATATATTTCCTTGATTAAATTTTGGTAGTCATTATAGATGTTATTAATTTCAATTCAATAAGTAAGTAAGATAGTAAAAATAACTAGAGAATTGTAATGAAGACCCTAAGAAAAGAGAAAATGTAAGAAAAAATTACAAAATGTGAACATTATTTATAAAAAATTCATTATTTGATTATATAATCTGAAGAGAGGGCATATCTATGGATTCATCAATGACTAAAGTTACTAAATGTTATACCATACTAACCATTGTGACTGAGATATGATTTTCTTCATTTGACTATATATTATTAATAGTTTGTGGATAATTTTTTATCAATGGGTAATCAAATCACCAAGTCAACATGGAAAGGAGATGAATTCCATTAGAAAAATGAATATGTGGAAATTTTCAAGGAATAGAAGAAAATATTATTTTGGGAACCTATTCTTATATTACCCTATATTTTAAAATGGTTTTTAATCTATAGTGATGCATCAAATAAGTGTGTGGGATGTGTTCTCATTTTTAATGACATGGTTATTATAACACCTAAATATTTTATGAGATATATTATTTTTTATTTCATTTATGCCTTGTGTTTTATGCTACACCAAGATTATCTTATGCTATACGCAACACTTTATTGGCTTGTAGTATACGCAATACTATTCTCGGCTAGGGTTGCACACAATTTCAAGTTCTTTTGATAGAATTCATTTCACGCAACACTGAGTATATATATTGTTTAATTTATAAATGAATTAATTTTTTATTATGTTATACAAAAAACAAAAGGAATAATTCACTACATGAAATACTTACTTGTCTTTCATTATATGCAAGAGTGACCTTCCTCGATTGCTTGCACTGTACGCGATACTGAGTTTCACTAAATAATGATATATTATTAAAATATTATTATTTAATGGGATATAAACTAAAATTTATGAATATTATTATACAAATTATGCATTTTATATAACATTACCATTTATCTTACACATGATATGATAACGAAATCAATTTTTCGGATAAAAGAATAATTTTTCAAAAAAAAAGTCATTTTATCCCCTTTTGATGGTGCACCCATTTTAAATCTATTTTTTGACACTATAATAAGTTATATTTGACCAGATAAACATCTTATTTATAATTGGGACATAAAATCTTTCTTTGGATAAATTTTTTATATTTTTCCGATAACTTTCGTATTTTTATGAATAGTGAAAATACGCTAACTTTTAATTGAAAACAACTTTTTTCCTCAAAAAATATTATATGGTTAAAATATATTATTGAATGGTTTTAATGTATAAATTGAAATTATTTTTATTGTTTAAGACAATTTATGTCATTTTCAATAATTTTATATTGAATTCATATGTAAAAACATATCAATCTTTTACAATGTTTTAAACAAGAACCCATTTTTAAAAAATGGGATTAATTTTAAATTAATTACTGAAACTTAGGTGTTTTTAATTTAGAAAAATGAATTCCTGGTTTGGAATCAGGAGGTAGAAATTTTGTAAATAGGTAACTATTATTTTTAGAAATTATTTATAGTGACTTTAGTAAATATTTTACTTACCACGGTTAAACGGTAAATCAGGTAAATAAGGGTAAAAAATAATATTACAATAATATTAAACTGCCCCAACACATTCCCTAATACTATTGGATGAGATATTTCTGAACATGGTCATCCATGTGTCAATTTTGGGACCTAATGGATTCACATGGAAGTTAAAATGAAACTTTATAAAAATTAATTTAAAGTAATGATAATTATAACCTAAACATATATCTTTTACCAAATTGATTTTAATATAGGTTATGTAATAGATACTTGTGTCTATAAAGATTAATTATAAATATAAAAATATTTCATACATCATGGTATTTTATTTATAATTTTTAAACATTAGATAAATATATTTATTTTTGACAAAATTATGATGTAGTGATTACCTCATTAATGAATGATTCAAATGAACGAATTTATAAATATTAAAACAAATTTAATTTGGCTATTTTGATGTCATCCACTAATTTTATGGACTATATTGACATATTATATTTTTTTTAATGACTTTGGTTTGAATTAATAAGGTTGTTATAAATTTTTAAAAAATTCAAGTATGAATAGTGTCCAAAATTGACACAATTCATAACTTAAAACATAAAATAGTTTATTAAATGGAATTAAATTCCTAAAAATATATAATTCATACTAATGGTTACTATACCACTAGATAAGTCGTAAATAACTTTTTTGGGGTCTTTTGAAATGATATAGATGTTAAATTAATCCACAATGTCTATATATTATGATATCCCGGAATGATTAAAAATGGTAAAATAAGGGTAAAACCATAAAGAAAAGGACAGAAAAATATTAAAAACATGAAAAATAATTGTTTGACCATTTCACATCAAAATTGAATTTCTAATAAATTAATATTTGGGAGCATTCCTAAGGTGCCCCTCTCCTCTCTTATAAAAGTGAACCTCCTCCCTCTTCTATTCACTCCATTTGGGCCTTCAAGATCATCCAAACCCTACCAATTTCTCTTATCATATTCCCTAATTACATTCTATAGATAATGGTTCTTTCAAAATACTATCTCTATTTCCCAATATGAAATTTAATGGAGGCGGGTCGAGGAAGTGGTAATCTCTTCTACCGATTCTTTCAAATTTATTTTGTCATCTACTTCATATACTTTAGTAGTTTCATTATAAATTAAGAACATAATTATCACTAATATAATTATATGTTATTATAAATATGAAACAAACCTATTTCAACTTCTATCCATCCTATGAAAATTGAAATCACTGTGCGTTCGTGCGTACGGCTTATCGTCTCCATGTCGTGGTGTTATCTGTTTTCACCACCACCATTCTTGGAAGGGTATAATGGTAGAAATAATAAAAATATATGATTATTATAACATTATACATATTCTGAGATATTATACACCATTAAATTAAATACCATTCAACAACTATGGGAACGATATTGTCACTCATACATACGTAAGGCTTACCGTCTCCACGACGTGATGAGATTCATTCTCCATGTTAACCATTCGTTGAATGATTATAAATTATATATATACATATAGTAATGATGAAATATTTGACATAATAATTCCACTATATTTATTTATACATATATATATATGTGGCATTTAAGAACATCCATTCAATTGAATAAGGAAAAGAAAATAGCGTTCATGCGTACGTACGACCTACCGTCTCCATGAATGGTGTATTCCATTCCATTTATCGATATATTATATATATTTATATACTGAATATATATGATATATAATTAATTTTCTAAATTATTTAATTAATAAAATCACGACCTAAGTAATCATATGAATAATATCAAGTACAAACACGTTTGATAAATGGAACAATTACTACCTAAAACGTTGCTTTAACATGGAATTGACCAATGTACAGGTAATATAAAGTTATAATTGAATCATATATAATATAATAAATATTATTATGGTTATGTTACAAGTTAATAATATTTTTAAATGCACTATAAAATATTTTTGATCACATACGGATGAAATCAGACCTAAGGTAAGGGAAAATTTTGCAATCTCATTTTTATCTGAAATTGTTTCTGCATAAGTATTTTCTGGGGATATATTCATCATCCATGTACATGTTTTATAAAAATGTTTTCATAAAATTTTTAATATTATTATATGTATTTTTAAAGTTATTTTCTCCCATTATTTACTTTTACTACATTGTATGGAAGGAATATTTCTTCTGTTTACCATACGAGGTACTTTTTTTCTTTTTTGGAAAAAGTATGAGGATAATGTTTTTTTTAACTTATATGGCAAGAAAAAAAATTTACTTCATCAAAATTCCATATTTCTAATAATATTACTCTACTTTATATCATATTTATTTTCAACTATATTCTTTTCCCTTAAATTTTCATGAAGTGTTTAGAAAAGAAATCGTTTTTCAAGAAGAAAGGATATTTTCCTAAAGAATTAATTTCAAGTGTTTTATAAAAATTATTTTCCATATAAGATGACATATAGATATGTTTCTACCCCTATTATTACTATGATTTGTTTGTATAAATTATTGAATTATATTTTTTATGGATTATGTTATGATTGAATGATTTTTAAGAAACACATTTTATTTCTTAGGTTATGTTATAATGAATGATATAAGTTTTGTGTCACATTTAAAAATGATTTTATTATGGGATGAGTGGGACCTATACCACCCTTTGATGAATTGGGAAATGATTTATATCTCCTGAGATAGAAATTTCTAGAATGTATGGTAAATCTAGTTTAGTAATAACGGGCTGGAACGACATGTAAACCCAGTACAATAACGGATTTTGTCCACTATGATGGTATTGGCAACAATGTAATGGCTACTATGGAAATAATATTTTGTGCTTATTATTTTTTCCAAAATTACATGTATTATTCCAATGTTATAATATCAAAGTTAATGTTCCATTATTATCCATGCCTTACATACTGCCAATATTTATTTCATTACTCAAGAGTTTGATGTTTAAACTCAATGTTCATGTTTTTACGTTCAAATGTTTATGGATTGTTTTATGTTCTCCATGTTTTCCCATACTGATCATTTGACCTCACACTTTCTATGTTTTATTTTCCCGTAGATATAAATAAATGTTTTAGGTGGGAAAACAAAAGAGAAATATCATTATAAGAGATGTTGAATATCTTTCACCATGATTATAATATTATGTTCCGAGTTTCCAAAGAAACTAAACTAATACGGTCTTTGGGAGTTTTCTTTTGTCATGTATTAAGTATTATTAAAAAGTAATTTAGTTTCCATATACATCAAGATTGGGTATCTATAGTTGGTATTAGATAAGAGGTTCAGTTAACCATTGGAAACTAGGATCCAAAAACTTTAGTGAGATCCCTAAAGATATTTCTAAGGTATGTCTAGGGATGTCTCTTAGGGTAAGTCTAACTATAGGTTAGAGTCATTGAATTAATTTAATGATCACTAATAACATATAATTAATCCTAAGATTTTAGAGATTAAAAGTACTCCCCTTGATTATGTTATTTTTCAAATATGATATTTGCCTCTCACAATATTTTTTTTTTGGGTTTTACAAAATGGATGGAAACAGGAGGATTCACGTTAATGGAGAATATATTAGAAAATGGAATGATATTCTCAATGAAAAACCAAATTAAATGGGTCTATTATGGTTTTCATTAATTATATGGTATTGGTAACCATGAATAGTTTTTCAGATATTTTTATAAAGCACATTATATGGGCATAATGAATGGATAAAGAGATAATGAGATGTTTGATAGTATTAATGAGTTCATGACTGGTATAAGGACAAAGTGATATCACGTATTGAGTATATAGAATTTATGTGATTTTGGTATATGGAAAGAGTTAACTTTTGACGGCATTCATGTTTTCACTAAGGTTCTATAGTATTTCATGTTTCAAGAGAATACATGATTAAGCTATTCAAAAGTTTTTAATGTGACGAACAAGATATGTCTTGTGATATATGGGGGTTAAATGATGGTATCCACACGCTTGTTATATAAAATTCCCGGTAACTGTTTTCTTGGTACTGTGAGATTGATAGAAGTATTTTGGATAAGCCTAAAAGTTAGAATGGATTAATTTGGACATCAGACAGTATTGTTTAAGGATATAACTGTTTTTATATTATATTTGGAATTTTATAATATTATAGTATTATAAAAAGAACAAATTGTAGGATAGGAAACAATTCGTCGCTTCAGAAAAGGCTGTGGGAATCGAAACCACAATCTAAGTGTAACATTCCTTTATCACGTACCACTAGCCTACAGTAAGTCTCTGGTTAGTAGAAATTAGTTTTATTTTATTAATAGGTATGATAGATGAAGTATAATCCCATTTTTGGAACCATATATGATTAATGTCACCATAGATGGACTTATGTATATTTAATAAGTTGTTCTAACCTTTTTTTGATAGAGACAGCTAGAATGAACTATCATTCTATCGCTTGATCTGCTAAAACATCAAGAATGAAAAATAAGATTTCATTCCTATAAATAATAGATGAAGTGGAAAATTGTTCAAGGCACAAACAATGGTGGGATTGTACCAAAATCAAGTAAGAGTTTATTCTCATGAAAAATTCTTCAACTTTAGGGAAACTTTCTTGAAAACAAAAAATGTTATCCCAGTACCTTCTTTTATGATAAATCATATGGTCCCTTAAATAATCACGGATTTAAGGCTTTCTAGTAGCTAACTTTCTTCAAACCTTATTCTCTATCACTATCCACTGGAACATAATGGTTAGATTTCTCTTCCATATCCATGTTTTCACATCCCAACTATGTTCTTCTATATGGAAACACATTGGTGGTTTAATTTAGGTAACCTTTATGTTTATAATTTTCCTTTTTCAAATGAATTTTTTGTATTCCTATTTACGAAGTAGGTTTTATGAAATAAAATTTCAAGTAGAAAACCATTTTTAATCCCGATAAATTTTGAGGGAGAAATTAATTTTTATGAGGGAAGAATATAACACCCTGAGATTTTATGAGATATATTATTTTTAACTTCATCGATGTCTTGTGTTTTATGCAACACAAATATTATTTTTCACTATACACAATACCGTATTAGCTTGTAGTATTCACAACACTATTCATGGCTTGTGTTGCACACAATTTCAAGTTCTTTTGATAGAATTCATTTCAAGCAACACCAAGTATTGATTTTGTTCAATTTATAAATGAATTAAGTATTTATTATGTTATAAACAACACCGAAGGAATCATTCACTACACACAACACTAACTTGGCTTCTGTTATACACTAGAGTGACCTTCCTGGATAGCTTGTGTTGTACGAGATACTGAGTTTCAATAAACAATGATATATTATTAAAATATTATTATTTAATGGGATATAAAATATCTTATATGAATATTATTATCCACCTTATTAACTTTATATAACATTTTCATTCATCTTACACATGATATGAGAACAAAATCAACTTTTTAGATAAAAGAAGTATTTTTCAAAAAAATGCATTTTCATTGCCTTTTGATGGTGCACCCATTTTAAATATTGTTTTTGGCACTTTTATAAGTTATATATGAAAATATAGACATCTTATTTAGAATCAGAAGAAAAAATTACTTTGGATAAATTTTTGATATTTTTTTTGATAACTTTCATATTTTGATGAAGAGTGAAAATACACTAAATTTTAATTGAATACAACTTATTTGATCGAAATAATTTATATGGTTAAAATATATTATTTAATGTTTTTAAATTATAATTAGAATATATTTTTATATTTAAAAGAAATTTAAGTCATTTTTATTAATTTTACATTAAATTCATATGTAAAAACATTTCAAACTTTTGCAAAGTTTTTAGGAAAACCCATTTTTTTTCAAATAAATGATTAATTTTAAATTATTTAATAAAAATTATATGTTTTGAATTTGGAAAAATGAAATCTATATTTAGAATTGGGAGATCCTAATTTTCTAAATAGGTAAATTTTAGTTTTAGACATTATGAATAGTTACTTTAGAAAATATTTTATTTACCATGGATAAAGGGTAAATTTGGTAAATTGGGGTAAAAGAAATATTATAATAATATTAAACTACCATGACACATGACCTAATACTATTTTATAAGATATATTCGACCGTGGAAATCCTTGGGGCGATTATGGGACCCCATGGATTCACTTGGATGTGAAATTGACACTATAAGAATTAATTTAAAGTAATGATAATTATAACCTAAAAATATATCTTTTACTAAATTGATTTTAATATGGGGTTATATAATAGATATATATATCTATAAATAGTAAAAATAAATCTAAAAATATTTCCTATATCATGGTATTTTTATATAATTTTTAGACATTAGATAAATATATTTATTTTTGACACAATTGTGATGTAGTGATTACCAAATTTATGTAAGATTAAAATTAATGAATTTATAAATATTAAAAAAATTAATTTGGTTATTTTGATGTCATAAATGAATTTTATGGATTATATTGACATATTATATTTGATTTAATTATTTTTTTTATGAAATAAGATTGTTATAAATTATTTAAAAAGTCGATCATGAATAATTTCTAAATTTGACACAATTCATAACATAAAACATAAAACACTTAATTAAATGATATTAAATTCCTAAAAATCTAAGATTCATAAAAATGGTTAATATAACTCCAAATATGTCATAAATAACTTTTTTTGGTCGTTTTACATAATATGGTAATTACATTAACAGACAATTTGTAAATAACATGATATCACAGTAAGTTTAAAAAGGGTAAAATAAGGGTAAAACCAAAACGATAAGGATAAAACAATATTCAAAAAATTGAAAAAAAATTATTAGAAGATTTTTATTCAAACCAAAATCACCTTATCATAGAATTAAATAAGTTTTTGACCATTTTAAATCGAAATTGAATTTATAATAAATTAATATTTTGGGACTTTCCTAAAGTGCCCCTCTCCTCTCTTATAAAAGGAAACTTCCTCCCTCTCCTCTTTACTCCATTTTTAGCCTTCATGATTGGCCAAAACCTTCCAATTTCACTTCTCAACTTCCCTAATTACATTATAGTGGTTCTAGTCTTCTCAAAAGACTAACTATAGTTCCCTAAGAAAACATTTAAAGGAGGAAGATCGAGGAAGAGGTAATCACTTCTACCAATTCTTTTAAATTTATTTGTATTTATACTTCCTCTTTTTTAGTAGTTTCATTATAAAATAATAACATTAGTATCACTCATATACTCATATGTTATTAATTGGATGGGTATAATGGTGGAAATAATAACTATATATGATTATTATAACATGATACTAATTATGAGATATTATACCCCATCCACTTCAATATTGTTCAACAACAACAAGAATGATATCATCACTCGTACGTATGTACGGCTTACCGTCTCAACGATGCGATGAGATTCATTCTCCATGTTAACCATTCAAGAATGATTATAAAGTATATATATTAAATAAAAATGAAATATATGACAAAATAATTTGACTGGATTTATTTATATATATATATTTCATTTACTTACTTCCATTAAATTTAATAAGGATACGAAAACAGCGTTCATGCGTATGTACAACCTACCATCTCCATGAATGGTGTATTCCATTCCATTTATTGATATCTTATATATATTTATATATTGAATATATATGATATATACATCATTTTTTATATTCTAGAAGTAAGTAAATAAACATCTAATTAATCATATGAATAATAACAAGTCCAAACAAGTTTGATAAATGAAACAATTATTACCTAAAATGTTTCTTTAACATCGAATTGACTAATGAACGGGTAATATAAATTCATAAATGAATTATATATGACATCATAAATATTATGATGGTTCTGTTACAAGTTAAAAATATGTTTAAACCCACTATACAAGAGTTTCGGACACATTCGGGAGAAATCTGACCTAAGGTGAGGGATAATTTTGCAATCTCATTTTTATCTGAGATTGTTAATACATAAGTATTTTCTGGGGATATATTCATTATCCATTTCCTTGTTTTATAAAAATGTTTTCATAAAATATTTTCCATTCTTCTACGTAATTTTAAAGTCATTTTTACCAATTATTGACTCTTACTACATGGTATGGAAGGAATCTTTCTTTTGTTTACCATACGAGGTACTTTTTGACTTTTCTGGTAAAAGTATGAGGAGAATTTTTTTTAACATATACGGAATGAATATATTTTTACACCATTTTAATTACTTATTTACATGAAGCTTCCTCTACACTATTTCAAGTTTATTTTCAAATAAATTTTTTTTCTTTTAAAATTGAATGACATTTTGAGAAAAGAAATTTTTTTTGAAGAAGAAAGGATATTTTCCTCAATAATTAATTTCAAATGTTTTCACAAAGTTATTTTCCATATAAGATGACATAGGGTTATGTTTATACCCCTATTATTACTTTGATTTTATTGTATTAATTATGGAATTATCTTTTAAATGGATTATGTTATGACTGAATGATATTTAAGAAACCCATTTTATTTCTTGGGTTATGCTATGATAAATGATATATGTTTTGTGGCACATGTAATAATGATTTCATAGCGAGAAGGGTGGGAACTATATCTTCATAAAATGCATTGGGTAAATATTTATATCTCATGAGATAGACATGGTTAGAGTAGTAGGTAAATCTGGTTCTGTAAAACCTGGTTGGAATGGTAAGTAAACCTGGTTCAGTAATGGACTTCATCCACTATGATGATCGTGGTAGTAATGCCTTGGCTACTATGGAAATATTATTATGTGATTGTTATTTTTCCACAATTACATATTTTATGCCAATATTATTCTATCATGGTTAATGTTCTTTTATGATACATGCTTTACATACATCGAATATGTATATCATTGCTCAAAAGTTTAATGTTTAAACTATATGTTCATGTTTTTACATTAAAATTTTCATGGTTTGTTTTATTTTCTCCATATTTTCAATTATTGATCATTTGAGATCACCCTTATTATTTTTTATTTCCCCTAGATATAAATAAAAGTTTTAGGTAGGAAAACAAAAGGGGAAGATCTTTATAGGAGATGTTGAAGTTCTTTCACCATGATTAGAAGATTATGTTCCGAGTTTCCAAATTCACTAAACTATTATGGTCTTTAGGAATCAATTTTTTCATGTATTAATTATTCCAAAAAATTAATGTAGTTTCCATGTACGTAAATATTGGGTCTCTATATTTATAAATTTTATCTCACACAAATTCATGGTTCATGATACCAGTTACTCAACTAATGATTTGGAGTTATCTTTTCTAATTTTAGAATAAAAGATATGGATGAATTATCATTTTCGAGAAAGGTTTGGAATATATACTAATCAAAATATATTAAATTATATATTCACATAAAAATAGATGAACAGATAACAAATAAGATAGAAAGAGCTGGTTTATTATTTTGATTTCTCAATACATTACATTTATTGGAAAGAAAACAAGGCGGATTACTCTTTGAGTCAAAAGGATAATTATAACTAATCATTGTTGAGGATCCTCCATGATACAATATTTATAGATTTTAAATGGATGTATCTGGAACCTGTGAAATATGGAATAAAATATTATCTTTTTCAAATTATTGTTCAGCTATCAATCCAATAGAAAAGTGGATGGTGTATAGATACATAATAAGGTTTTAAATGTTCCTGGGTTTATCCTTTATTATTTATGAATCATAAGGTTCAAGAAATATGAATGTGTTGGGATCAAGTATTCTAGAAGTTGTATTTTTTTCAGAATGAGTTTGATTTTATTATTTTATATTTTTTTATAATTAAAAAAAATTAATTCACATTATATTTTTTTTAAGTCGAAGGAAAGGGGGATCGTAATCAAAAGATCAGATTCACTCATGATTAGAAAGTTCATTAGTTTTGGCTTTCTATTTTGGATAAGGTTTGTAAAAGAAGTTTTATTTCATATATACATTGTGTCTGGAATGAAGGTACCGATAGGTATAATAATTTGTATCTAAGTTCAAATATCTCTCCATAATTTTTATAATAACTCTTTCAATTCTTTGTTGATTTTTAATTCTCAAATATCATAAGTTACATAACAATTTTGATCCATGCATTGTGAACTAATGAGGGAGAGTTTTTATTTGGTACATTAAGTTGGACGATGTTATTTAAATCATAATATTATCCATGTCATGACGAATTCATTATACAATAATTAATTTTTAAAAAATGAAATGATAGGAAGTTATAAGTGTTACTGAAAGACTGATCGACCAGTACATTGTACCGTCTAATTCATCAGAATTTCTAATTCACTAAAACAAACAATTAATAGGACCATTTATTGGTTGAAAAGTCTAAAATAAAATAATTCACTACTGAAAATTTTCCATCATATACATTTTTCCAATATTTTATTAGGTTAATACTAACACCGATCTATTTGTGAAAATTGTTAGTATCGATGAATGATAATATCATAAAACAATTAATCGGAAAATGTTCAAAAATGTATTCAACCATTTAAATCAGTTTGTATTATTCTATAATTGTTTCAAGAGAAAAAGAATCATTGATTTAATTTAAATTGGGTCAAGAGTCATTGAATTGGAACTGAAACTGATACGTAATAATGAATCAGATACTTATTCATCAGAAGTTTGATGAAACTGATAAGACATTGGCTACTAGAATTCATCGGACACAATATTTTTTGTCAGAATAATTATTGAATGTATGAAGACAAGAATAGAAATTTTAAATATTATTTATAGAGGGTTTCCAAGGTGGTTTTTTAATTCTACATAATTCATAGCATTGTTTATAGGAAAATGGTTTCAATGTTTTATGTCATTCTATTAGTAAAGATCACTCAAATGAAATTTCATTTATCTTTCAACTTGTATGGGGCATTTGAATGAGTACTTTTTTCAGTTGGTATGGAGTATCTTAATTATAAGAAATCTATTATTATTTTTCTTTCAATTGGTTCATGAAAATTAGAGTGACCTTGTGTTTCTATTTTAATGAAGAATTGCATTGAAATGACCTTGGTATCAAACTCAAAAATTATTATAATGTTAGAATAAAGATGATGTTTTGATAAGTTTTCATAAGTTTTTAAAAGAATTAAGAAAAGATGAGAAGCACAAAAATATTCAACTATGAATAAAAATAGCCTCAACCAAGTTGGTGAGGAATCTTCAACTGAATCCAAGAGACCTTAGTTGAAAACCAAGTGGAGACATATTTCCGGGTACTGTAGAAGTATTTTAGTAGGCGTGGTAGCAGTACTATAGTAGGTGATGTAGTCATACTATAGCTGGAACTGTAGTATACATTGTTTGGTACTATAGTAGTAGGAACTATTCATCTGTTTGGGGTTTCGGGCCACCGGTTTAGGCCTAGGTTCCATTAATACCTTTGGACCACCCAATTACTTTGAGAAAGTATGGATTTAGGTCTACCTCAAGGCCTTCAAGCCACTAGAAATTTTGCTTAAAATGATAAGATCAACTCTACTAGGAGCAGACTCCAGATGAAGATTCAGAGAAGGCATATTCACCAAAGCAGAAGCTAAGAGGATTTTTAAGAAAGAGAGGTTTTTTCATTGCCATCGGGACCAGCCAGTACTTTCATGGGAAGCCTAGTTGAACATCCATGAGAAGGTGGAGAGTAGATATCGCAATTAATAAGCTGGGATGAGGAGTTCCATGTATATTTTGTATACTTTTTAAGACCTATGGCTCATTTAATATCAAATAAAATAGGCCTTTTAAGGGTTCCCACTCATCCCTTGAATGGGGGGTTATCAAAAATAAATAAATAAAATTAGGCATTTGGGACAAGGAGGTCAAATATAAAGTTTAAATTAATGTGAATTTTGAGTTTATATAGAGATATTTGAGAGAGATAACATTTTCATATTCCCACCAAATATATTTTTGAGTCTTCTACCAATATAAATAATTACATTGTACTTTTGGATGCTTGGATTATTCAAATTTGATGAAAGAGAGTGAAATTACTGGTGTTTTTTAGGGAAGATGTTTTTAGAATATGCTTTACTCGGGATTTTTTCTAGATCGAATAAGAAGAATAAATCTTTACTAGATTGGACAAATCACTCAGTCGTATCTTTTTAGGGGAAAGTTTGAAGTGGTTCCCTATTTATTTCTAGATTATTATTTCTTATTTGTATTCTACATTAAGAATTCAGATAGAGGAATCGGACTGAGCCATCAGACTGGGTTGTTATACGACGTCTAAAATGGACTTTTTCAACCTACTACTGGGTAGGAATGTAAATATTTGTGTTTTGAAGAATTAAAAAATTCAAATTTGATAAGGCATCATAGAAACTTGTTTTAAACCAACTGGTGATAATTTCGTAACTTGTTACAGAAAAATGTTTTACATCTTTGACGCTGGAATACGAACATGAACTTTTTTTTATAATAGTTCCACACAATAGTAAGGGTTTATACTACTTTTTTTGTCCACACAAATGTACTTTATTATAGTTTATTTAATAGTATTGGATTGTTTCAAAATGATACAAAGGACGAACTTACTCTTATTGAGTAGTGAACCTTGTAAATACGTGTGTTCATTTGGATTTTATAATTCTTTTCATAAAAGTGATATGTCTTTAAGAAGATCTTATGTTTTATATAAAATAAATATAACATAAAACAGAAATATATAACTAATTTACCCCTTCCCCATTTTAGTGACACATCTGTCCTATTTGGGCAACTATAAGTGCTGTCAAAGAGAAGGTTCCAATCATTTACTCTTTTATTATTTTTTAAGAGAATTAATTATAGATAATATAAACTGTGTGAACATTAATTCTATTCTGATCTTATATGGTAAGAACAATCATATATATAAAGATATATTGTTTTCATATCTTATGTCTCTGGTGTATGATTTTTGGAAGCCCGTGCAGATCGATTTTCTCCACCATATGAAAATTTTCATCTAACCTCTATGGAAAACAAGATTCATGAGAATAATGTAAGACTTATTAATTTTTTAATCTCATCACATTTTTAATTTTTTTTTCTAATATTTAATGGAGTTTCTAATTCTAAAGTTATCCGTTAAAATTTGATAAACATTTATGAAGTCAATATGATGGTGATGAAGAGAAATTTACAAATATAGAGGCTAAATTATGAAGATCAAAAAATTATTGAGCATGATTCTTTTGGTGACTTATTTATAGGGGGTTAATGATATTAATATAACAATAATATTTTTTGTTGAGAATTTGGAATAATCATCTTTTTTTTAGAGTAACTTGGGTATTCTTCCAAATAAGTTTGTTGGAAAAGTTTAATCTTTGGAAAAAAGAGATACTAAAACTCTATTTCGGGATGACTTTCATAGTACTCTCATTACTTATGAAATGAAATTGGAGAATGATTTTAAAGGAAAAAAATAAATTTATCTATAAATTTCTTTCGTGGATGCTAATAAAATAAAGTCTAAGATTATTCTTGAAGGAAAAAAGGGTAATTATGAATCCATGAATTAGGTATGTAATAGTCTTTATGAATGTTTATCCTTATTATATAAAAAAGTGGAAAGAATTTTAGGAAATTATAAAGGGTTAAATCTTTCAAAATTATTTTAATGATGACTCATTGGGTTTTTAGTAGTTAATTTTCTTAAAATAAATAAATTGGAAGATACTGATTAAGATATTAAAATCCCAAGAATGTATTTAAAAAATTGTATGATTAGTAAAAATGATATTCAATAGGGAAGGAAAAAAATATATCCAAATTCAAAAGGAGAATATTTTTTACTAAATATAATGAAGACGAAGATCATGAAGTTGAGGATGAAAAGTTAACTAATGGTACTAGAGAAAAAAACATCATTATAATAATTAATGATGAATAATTTTTGAAGTAGTGGTTATAAAGAAGAAGTGATTCAGATCTAATTTCATATGAATAGGGAATTAAAATATTATCTCAAAAATATTGTCAAAATTAAATACATATTAATATGTTGAATAAATAATTTCATACAATAAACAATCATAAATTTCATCCTAAAGATAAATCTATTTTACTTGAAGAGATTTATTGTCAAAAGAAGTTACATACAAAGGAAAATTATTATAATGAATATAAAGTAGTAATGTTGATAGAAAAATAATAATAGATGTAAATTTTTCAAAAAAAATATATTTGAGAAGGAATTAAAAGTTTTAATAACTATATCATTAATGTTGGTGAAAGTTCTAGAAAATTTAAACCTAATAAGGATTAAAAGTTACCTTTAGAGGTTGGAAAGAAAGTTAAAATGTTCCAAAAAAGATGAAGGTTGAGAGAGTAATGTATATACCTAAAGCCAACAAATTTGGAAGTTCATAAGTTTCTAAAAAATATCAGTTTGAAACAAAATTTGTTACAACTTATGATTCAGATATGGTTCGAAAGAAATATTAATTTAATAAGAAGATTTCAGGTGGTAGAAGAAATTTTGGGGCACAATAATGTTCTTATATGAAAGATAAAAATGTTTTAGAGAAATATGCTCACCATTTTAGAGAGTATCAAATTTATAGGGGAAATTATTTCATATATGGTTGATGGTGTTGTTGTGGTAGATTTTTTAATAGAAAATACATGCATTGGTTTGATAAAAAATAATAAAATTGTTCTTTGACATAAAAACCGAAAATCTTAATGTGGATTCAATACCTTCATATGAATAAATATATGAAAGTTTTTTTGAAAGTAGAAAATATGTTGTAACCATTTAAAACTATTTGGAAAATATTTGAAACCCCTATAATTCTTAAAAAATGTGTTCTTGTTTTGTTAAGAAAATAAAAACATATTTTTATCAAATATAAAAATCCAAATTAGAAGAAACATAAAGGGACAGAAAATGATCTTATTATTAAAACTGTTCTCAAAGCTAAAAAATGATAACAACCCTATATTATGGATACTAGGTGTTATTCATACATGATAGGAGATTTAAAATTGTTAAATAATGTTAAATATTTCAAGTAATAAACAATCATGTTTGTCATTGATGAGTACCGCATAATCAAAGTAATTGGATCTCCTATTATTAGGGGACAAAAGTAGAAATCTAGTAATGATATTATCATTGATGGGTTGAAACCCAACTTTTTGAGTGTTTCAAAAAATCTGTGATGAAGGAAATAGTGTTATTTTATGAAAATATTGTACTTTTAAGAGAGGAATATAGAAAATGTTGACAAATATATAACACACACAAAAATTGTTTCATGTTAGGGGAAGATTAGACCTCATGTTACTTAAACATTAACGATAAAAATTAGTTGTGACATAAAATACTAGGAAATATGTGTCCTAGAAACCTGAGAAAATTATCAATGAGATACGGTGTTGGGATATTCAGGATATGTTAAGAAGAATAAATTGGGGTTTCATAATTTTTTAGAGAGAAAAGAAAACAAATATAGTGCATAAAAAATTTGATATTAATTATACATGACCATAGAAATTATCCAATATAATATTTGTGTGTTTATAAGAAAAAAATCATCATTCTAATATAATTACTTCATTTCTTTCATTGATTATTTTACTTAAATTACTTGTGTTATGCATTTTAAATATAATCCATCTTCTCTAAATGTGTATAAAAGTTTCAGGAGAGCAGCTGAGAAGGAATGTGGGTATTCTATGAAGAAGTTGAGAACTGATAATAGTGTTGAGAAAAAGAATGAAGATTTCATAAGGTATCATGAAACATGCTGAATTGATCATGGTTTTTAACACCTTACACACCAAAAAAAATGGTGTCACATAATGTAATAATACATGTTTAGTTGAAATGGGGGGCACTATGTTAATTAAACAAGATATTCCTCATATAATCTAGATACAAGACATGAGAACATCTGTTTGTATTCATAATTGGTGTTTATACAATCCAAGTCTGATAAAACTCCTTATTAGATTTCCTATGAAAAACTCTATGTTTGAAACATTTAAAAGTTTTTGGGTGTCCTTGAATCATAAATAATAATGTTAAAACATTGGAATGTTTTATTATAGAGGTGAAGATGAAAGTTTTCCTTATTATGCACTATAATGAATATGATATTGATGTTTCAATAGAGATAGGAATATTTTTTTATTTTTTTTATGTAAACTATTTTGAAAAAGTGAGAAATTTGTGTCATTATCATGCTAAAATGAGTAAGATGAAGACGATAAAAGAATTGATGTTATGAAAAATGATAAGGATTCTAGAAATTGGGATGAAACACAGTTGGAAGAATTGGACTCAGCTATTTCTGGCGATGAGGAAGATTATCATAAAAAACATCATATCCTGATAAAGAATGTGGAATCTTAAAACATAATTTATGATCAACATAATATGTTTCAAACAAGAGCAACATAAAAAATAATTACACATACATATATGTATTCAAAGGTTGATCCAAAAGATGTTAATGAATATTTTGATAGTTCTGAGAGGATTCATGCTTTTAATATTGAGTTTAATTAAATTTATAAAAATGATACATTGAAACCTTTACCTAAGGAAAACAAAAAAAATGTTATTGGTTCAAATTGGTTGTTCATGAATAAGTTGAATGATAATGGTTAAGTGATATCAAAAAAAAGTTTAGTTTGCAATGTTTACTCACTTATTTAAGGGATTGATTTTTATGAGACTTTTTCTCTAGTGGAAAGGGTATTAATAGTTCGAATATTTATTTCTATTTTGGTATAATTAAGTTACAAATTGTTTTACATGGATGTGAAGTCATCCTATATGAATGGAGAACTAGATAAATAATTTTACCTTAAACAAACTTGTGTTTTTTTATTTATAAGGATTAATGTTATGTAGAAAAGTTTAATAAATCATTTTATGTTATCAAGAAATCTCCAAGGGAATGGTATTCCGAATTGGATTCTTTTCTATAAAATTTAAACTTTAATAAAGGAAGGGTTGATAAAACTTTATACATCAAATACAGTCAGGATATTTCACTCATTGTTATTATTTATGTTGATAACATTATATTTATAAATAATGATGAATTAACTTGTGAAAAAAATTGTAAAAATGAAAAATTTATTTGAGATTTCCATTCTTGGTGAAATGATATAATTTCTTATGTTAAAAATATCAAAAAACATAAACCATATATTTATTTCACAAGAAAATTACTTTAGGGAACTTCTTATGAATATTATAAAGAAAAAATTGAAACTTAATTACACACAAATTTCAGTGGGAACCAAGTATACTAATTATGGATAAGGTAAATATATAGACTCTAAGGATTTTTAGAATCTAATTCATAGTGTTTTGTATCTAACAACCTCAAGACTAGAAATTATTTATGTTGTTACTTATGTGCAAGATTCAAAATTACTCTAAAATAATCACATCTATTGTCATGAAAAATAATTATTATATACTTAAAAGGAATTAATATATTTCAAAATAAAGTATGACATCTTAGAAATAATCGCTTTGTTTGGTTACACAGATTCTAATTGTGAAGTGATTATTGATAATAGAAAATCCATATATGGTGGAGATTTCTTTATGGGAAATTTTTTTATAAGATTGTATACTATGAAAATAAAATTCATTAACACTTATAATGGATTAAGTTGAGTATGTTACTTCGACTCAAGATGCAACACCACATATGTGGTTGAAGAATCAGTTGGAATAATTAATTGTCGATGTGAAGTTACCTTTCCTCTTATGTTGTGATAATTATAGTTCCATAAACCTTACAATAAAACCATCTCAACATCATCATTCAAAACATATTGACATAAAATATCATTTCAATCAAATATAATGTGGAAAATATGAACTCAAAACATATTATGATCCAACATTGAAAACAGTTTCTAAATATTCTGAAAACATTTCCAAAGGAAGTATTTCTCAAAATGAGATTAGACATGCGTGTCCAACCACTTTCTGTTTAGGTTTGAGGTATGTTTCTGTGTCCCCACTCTCATATTTTCATTGAATATTGTTTTCTAAGGGAGATATTTTTTAATAAATGTATCTGTTTATATGTGAAAAATATTTTAATGAATCATGTATATAGGGGGAGTTGTGGGTATGTTTTGAAATCTGCATGTATGTTTTTGAACCATTCTATCATTTTGTTGAAGTGTGTATTAAACTTTTCTCTACGATAAAGTGAATGAGGTTTTGAAGTGAAAAAGAAAAAGGAGATATGAAAGTTAAATAAGTATTATAAGTAACTAAATTTGGAAAATGTGGTATCAATGTTAATGATTATTATTTTATACAATTAGTTCACTCATATGGGCTTATAATTATTGAAAAGTAATCTATGGCTTGAGGTTACAATGTTTAATGATTTATGAACATTGGTTGAAAAAAAATCTAAAAGGAATATTTTTGGGTTGAACTTGGTGGAATTTGTTTTTTATTCTCAAATGGGTTTTTGTTTATAGATTTTTATTGTTTTCCATTAGAAAAAAATCAATTTACTTTTTACAATTTTTTAATCTGACGCATAGGAGTATCAGAATCAAAAGATCTAATGTAATGTAGACAAAAAATTTCATTAGTTTTTATTTTCTATTATGAATAAGGTTTTTGAAATAATTGGTGTTCGAACACACACTATGCATATAATGAATGTTCCAATTGGTATGAAAATTTGTATACGAGTCTGAATATCACTCAATACATTCGATAATAAATTTGATAATGATTTTCTGATTTTTAATTCTCAAATATCATAAGTTACTCAATCCTTGTGATTAATGTTTTTTAAAATAAATGGGGAGAATATTTTTTTCTATATTAAGTTAAATGATACTATGTTGATCCTAATGTTTACAAAGTCATAAATAATTTGTGATAAAAGTAGTAGTTTACATAATAAGATAATTTTGGATTTTTGAAGTGTTGTGAAAGCACTGAATGACCAATACACTGAACTGAATGATTCATTGGGATGTATAATTCGCCAAAAGAAACAATTAAAAGGTTCAATAATATGTTCTAAATTATATAATAAAAGAATTCTCTACTAACACCAGTTCATCATATTTGGTGTGTCACTATTTCATATGATGTATACTGATATCGATTAGTTAGTAAGAATTGTTGGTACTGATGAATGAGAAGATTGGAGACAGATCAACCAGATGATTTTAAATAATGTAGTCAGTAATTTTCATCGGGTTATATTGTTATACAATTGGGTTAAGAAAAAAACTTCAATATTTTTTAACTGAGCCACCAGACACATGTAGTTAGTAATTTTCATCAGTAATTTTGGTTGAGTGGGAGAACCTTTTCAGAAGTTCTAGTATGAATCTTTACTAATAAAGCTGTATGGATAGAATAAGAAGAATAAATAGTTACCATATCTGACTGAGCCATCAGACACATGTTTTTTAGGAATGTTCAAAGTGTTTTATAATTTTTTCTATAGACTGTTGTGTCTTATCTTTTTTCATGATTAATATTTCAAACAGAGTAATCAGACTAATCCATCAGACTGACTTTTTTATACGATGTCAAAAAAGGTCGTTTCAACATATTGTTGGCTAGGAAAGTGATGATTTTTGTTTTGAATAATTATAAAAGTGTAAGTTGAGAAGGAAGCATACTAAATTGTTTTGAACAAACTGGTTAAGGTTTCATAAATTTTTACAAAAAACATTTCTTATATATTTCATGAGAGAAGAAGCACATGCATTGTATTTTTGATCATAATGATACACAAGTGTAAGGGTATAAGCTACTTGTGTTTTCCAAACAAAAGGATTTTTTTCTAGTGGATTTTATGGTATTGGATTATTTCCAAACAATTATAAGGATTTAAATACTCTTATTGATTACTGAACCTTGTAAATTATTATGAACTTGTGGATGTGTGAATGTTTTTATAATGCCATGTCATTAAGCATTACATAATAATTAGTTTTATTCAATAATTTTAATATACTTAACATTGATTATATTTTTAGTTTTAGGGTTATAGAAAATTACTCCATCACTCATACATAGAAAACCATAAAATAAAAAGTGGGAACTTCCAAATAATAACCATTTTCACATAAACTAAAAATTTTAAAATAAAGTATCTTCTATTTTATGAAAACTTTTCACTAATTTCAATATGACTTCTTCCAATCACATACACATCCATAATTATGGTGAAAAAAATTAAAAAATGTGGGATGAGCATAAAAATCAATGTAAGGGGTATAAAACAAAGTAAACCGTTAGTATATTAATAAAAATTAAAAACATGGACACTTTATCAAAAAACAAATAATTTTCACCCATAAAAAGTAGTAAACACTTTTATTTGAAAATAGTCTCATTGATTACCCTTTTTTTAATCACAAGATTACCCTAAACCCCATAGAAACCATTGAAAATATATAAATGAATCTTGGTACATCATTATACTTTTAATGCTTATAAATGAAATAACCATTTGGTCAACTTCCATACATGTTACTCTTAAAAATTGAATAAAAATATGTATAACTTCCAACCCCAATGCATCATAGGTCTATCATTGACCCACCCAGAATTGGTTTATCATGGAACCACCCATAATTGGTTTATCAAATAACCACCCATCAAATGTATAAGTACTATTACACAATCATAACACATAAAATAATGAAATTTTTTATATTTCACTTATAATATTTCATTTTCACTCCTAATTAAAAAATTCATGTTATTGAAATATTCAATCAATTGTCAATACCCAATTTCAATAACAAAATAACCAAAAAATACAATGAATTATTTTAAGTTAAGAAAACATTTAAGCTTATAAATTATTCTATAAATAAAATAATAGTCACAATGGTGGGAAATTAATTATCGACATGTACATTAAGAATAGAAAAATCCTTTTTTACTTTAATAAAACATTCCATATAAAACATGAAAAAAATTAATTTTAAAATAAAATAAAAATTGGAATAAATTTCACTTATAATCCTTTTATGTCTATGTAATTATAAATGTGAAATAATATCAATAATATTGACATGGAGAAAATATTCAGAAATTAAATCCTTAAAAATTCATAGCGTCCCATAAAATATTGAACATTTAAATCAAAATCCCGCTGAAAGAATAAAAATTAACCAAAAAAATTTAAGAAATTGAGATTAATTAAATTTATTTTATGATATATCAAAGGGGGTGTATATAAACATCATAAAATAATGTAGGTATAAAACATCAAAATATACCTCAATGAAAGGATATTATGACAAAATCCCTTACCTTGAGTGGGACATGTCACGTGTCAATTTATATTCTTAAATAATATAAGTATGATAATTATTTACTTACATCAAATCCATTTTCAAGATTATCATTCCATTCATTTCACTTTTACATTTTTTTATTGAAATACTTAAACAGTTAATTTAATATTAAGGGATATTCCATATTTGGTTTATGTGTCAAAAACGAATTTGGTATGTCAACTATGGTAAAAGGGGTAATTATTAAAAATTCATAGGAATCATAATCATAGAATAATAATAATATTTATGCATTAATAATAATTTTAAATCCAATCATCAAATATTCTTATTCAAAATCAACCAACTTTACAATAATGCAGATAGTATGCTATATATACACATGAGTAATGTTTCCATTTTTTAGTGATCATTATGGAAATAAGGTAAGTAACATTTAACTTTCCATAATGACCAATATACATAAATACCATTTCATTTAATTAGAAATACTTATATATATCATTCAGGTGATCTAAAAGGAATCACATCACTTCGAGGAGGTGGTACTCCACATGTTTACAATGGATGTTATCACTTTTTTAGAGTGTGAAAAAGTTGATAAATAAATTGCTATATTATATTTATAGAGTGGTATTTATATCCTGAATATCATATAGATGTTATTAACATAATGTTTTTTTATTAAAATAACCATCAATATATTCCATGTAAATCTTGAATGGATCGCGTCTCTTTGCGCAGGTGGTATTCCACACATCCAAAAATGATGTTATCATATTCCCATAAAATTGAAAGCATGAAAGTTTGTGTTATAAAAATTCAAAAAGTATTAATAAATAATAAATAATATATATATATATCATAAAAATGATTCTTCCATCATAATTCTCAACCATTAAGGGTGAAAATAGAAAATTGAATGACATTGTTTCGTGAGGCGGTTGTCTATCGTACACATGAATGTTAATATCATAACGCATTTAATGGAAGTTTGAATAGGTGTAGGTCAAAACCATAACATAAAAAAATATCAAAATATTTATTATACTAATTATATTATATAAAAATGGAATAAGAATAATTTAATGGGTGGATAAATAAATAAAACATAACTGCACATTGAATATTATTATTTCTTTTTTAGGTAACTCTTTTTTGTTAGCACCAAAGGGCTTCCTTGGTTATCTTTCTGCAAAAAGTGAGGAATCTGGGGTATGATTGGGGATTTCTGGAGCTTATTTTTTTAGGGTATTTATGAGAACAATTCCTTGATATGTGTGAATAAATGGGAGATGGTGACTTCTTTTTTATAGTTGGGGAGGAGTGGTATACTTGAAAATATAAAAAGGAAACCACTATTGGGTGGTATCCATTATATAATTTTCCTCCAATAATGATTCCAGTTCTACAAAATAGGGTATATGGTCTGATTTTTTCCAAATAATTGGTTTTTTACGAGTTTATAGGTCATTTTTACTCTTAATATTAATGTTTAACCACAAAGTAAAAATATTTTTACCTTAATTGTTGTAATTAATTTTAGTTTTTTTCACTAATATTTTGGGTAAAAAAATAAGTGTAACTTATTAGGAATTATTAATTACTCTGATTAAAAATATGGAATCAATTTTTCCAAATTCAAACCCCATAACTATCATAAATTAATTTAAAATTAATCCCACAGACGGGATAACAAAGTGTGTTTTTAAAGTAAAAATGTTTAAAACATTAATATATTTTTACATCTAAAATTACTATGAAAATGATTACAATGACCTAAATTATATTAAATGATATAAAATTTATCTATTTATACTTTAAAACTCAGTCAAAATATTATTTAACTTTATAAACAAATTAGACAAAAAAAACAATTTTCAATAAAAATCATTGTTTTTCATTATTCATAGAAATATGAATCTTCTCAAAAAAACAAAAAAATTATCCGAAGTAAATTTTTATATTAATATTTAAAAAATTAGGTTTTTCTTCATATAAAAATATAAAAGTTTCAAATTTTTATTAAAATATGTTCTCCATTAAAAGAAAATAAAATTACTTTTTTGAAAAATAGATCTTTTTGTCCTAACACTCAAATTATTCTTATATTATATCTATAACATCTATTATATGAACATAAAAACATATTATAAACATTTTTACACATAATATTTATGTTCTTATTCATTAATGCTAATACAACAGGTAGGAAATAACTACCATGTTAAAAGAATATATTAATAATATATTATTTTTTGGTATAACCCAGTATTACATTCAATGCAAGATTTAGAATAAACTCATTATTTTTTGTCATATAATCTATTATACATATCAAATCTTATATTATAAAATTAATATTTAATTCCTAAATATTAAAAAAAATAAATTGACTTATTTTATCATTACATGGGTTATAACACACTTCCCCCTTTTGGAAATTGTGTCCTTGCAATTTTATTCACATAAATAGGTGGGGGTATATTTACTTCATAGTAATTTCAGATTCCAATGTATCCTCTTCAACTATATGGTTTTTAAATGAAACTTTAAAATATTTAATTACCGTATTCTGAAACACTTTATCTCTATGGGAAATAACCTCAACTTATTTTTCCTCATAAGAAATACTATCTTCCAACTAAACTACTTTAGATATTAAAAAATGTGATGAATTGGGTACATACTTCCATAGGATTGAAATATGAAATATTTTTTGTACCTAGGATAAATATGAATGTAATTCCACTCAGTAGGAAACTGATCCAATATTATCTATGATTTTATATGGTCCAATGAACTGTCGACATTAATTCCTCTTCCTACCAAAACACAACACACTTTTACATAGTGAAAATTTTTTAAATAAATTATCACATATCTCTAAATATTTATCTTTCCTATGGTTTTACACATAAATTTTATTCATCCTCCGATCATTCCTCATGTGTCACTAAATTTACTGAACTTTCTCTATTTTTTCCTCTACAAAATATGGTCCCATAAACTTCCTTTATCTAAAATCATCCCAAAAATTTTGTGTCCAAAAAATAATTCCATAAAATTTTTCGAATGGTTCAATCAATATAATTGAATTTAAAAGATTTTTATTAGAAAAATCAACCAAAGAAATATATAGATCCCAGCTTCCTGGGTAATTCATTGAGCAAGAAGGAAGTATATCATCCAAGGCCTAAATCATCATCTGAGACTGTCCATCAGATTGGGGATAAAAAAGTTATTATAAAATTTAATTTACTAACTAATGGATTCAGAATAGCTTTAAAAATTGAATTTAAACCTAAGATAATTATATGATACAATAAAGAGAGGGACTTTATGTAAACTAAAAATCTCTTTTAGATACGGTTGAGAAACCAGATCGAAAAAGATTTTATCTTGAATGGGAAATAAATGTGAAGATTTATTTTATCGATCAATAATAAACCAAATCATATTATTACCTTGAGAATTATGGGAAAATCGTACCACAAAATCCACAAATATCTTCTCTCATTTCCCCTCTGGTATTAGAAAAGGCGGAAGCATTCCCTTCTATAACCGTCACTTGGCTTTAACTTATTTAAAATTCAAACACATCATGGTAAATTCAATAATATATATTTTTATTTCTTCCCACCAATAATAACCCCAAAAGTTATCTCTACATCATAGTGATATCCAGATGAATGGAAAATGGGGAATTGTGGGCTTCAGTCAACAATCTCGTCATCAATTGGGAATAATGAGGCACACATAATCATTTTCCAAATCTTAAAACACTATCTTCATCGATATTAAAATATAGAAACTTGCCATTCTAAATAGAATCTATATTTTATTACAAATATTGATCTTCTGTTACAGTTATCCTAATTCTTTGTGAAATAGTTGGCTACACTGAAACCTAAATCAAAATAGAGGATGTCCCGGCATCCACAACTTCTATGTAAAAAATTCATCAAATCATTAACCAAATTATCACATTCTAAAAGTATCATGGATAGTGTAGCATTAATTTTTTGACTCAAATAATCAAATACCATGTTTTATTTTGTAGGATGATAATGAATCATAATCATTAATCAGTTACATCCATATTTATTATCTCATGTTCCACACTTTCTGAGTGAATATATACTTAGAACATTTGGGATTAGTATATGATTCACACTTCCCTACATGAAAATTATGCCTCTATATTTTTATTGAAAAACAATACTAGCTAATTCCAAATCATGTGTAGGGTAATAGAAATCATGAGTTTTTAACAGATTTAAAGCCTATGTAATTACCATGTCATTATAAATTAAGAAACAACCAAATACTTTTAATAAATCATCATTATAGATGACAAAATACCCATTTATAGAAGGAAGAGTCAGAAATGGGCCATTTAAAAATATACATTATAAAAACATCACATTCTCTAATATAGATAAACCTAAATCCATTCAGTGTTAACTCAGTTAGTGTTCTAGAAAACCAAGAATATTTTTCAATAAACATTCAGTAATAACCCACTAATCCAAGGAAAAAATTGAATATATATGACATTGAATGATCTTTCCCACTCCTCAACAAATTTTCTTTTAGTAGGGTTAGTAGTTCTGCCAAATTTACCAACAATATGAACAAGGAATTATATTTATTAAAACTAAAATTATCTCTTACCCCACATTCCATATAGTTTATTTTTAAGGATTCCAAATCAATCCTTAATTTCCTTTAATTTTCCTCACAAAATTTAGAATATACCAAAATATAATCTATATATAAAACAAAAAATTAATCTAGAGAATTATAGAATACTCAATTAATAAGATTCAAAAATGTAGTAGGTATATTAGATAACCAAAGATAATAACTAAAAACACATAATGCCCATATCTCATCCAAAAAAAATTCATCATAATTTAATCCTCTATCACCATCAGCAGATTTTACCCATACATTAGATTAATCTTCAAAAAACACTAGGATCCTTATAGATGATAAAAAAATCATTGATATAAGGAAAAGGATACTTTTTTTAAGAGTAATTTTATTTAAGGATCTATAATAAATACAAAGTCTCAAAGAACCATCTTTAATTTTCAAAAATAAAATATGATCACCCCATGGTGAAGTGGTAGGTTGAATGAAACTTTTATCAAGAAATTCATACAACTAGTTTTTCAATTAAAAAAATTATACTTTAAAGATAAGATATTGGGGTTTATAAATAGTATTAATATAAGGCATTAAATCAATAGTAAATTCAACATCACGATTGGGAACAAAACTAGACAAATCATTCTGAAAAACATTCATAAATTCTTATACTATTGGGATGTCACTAATCAGAAATGTTTCTTTCTTTTCAAAAACATGATCTAGATAGATTACACTTCTATATTTAATAATGTTTTTGGTTTCTTGGTATATTATAAAATGTATTAAATCATTTTATATAAATTTATTGTTTTTAAAATCTATTATAGAATAATAAATTTAAAGCCAATCCATACCCAAAATGACATCAAATTAAAATATCGTATTTTCAATAATATGTGTTGGGAACACCATACCACTTTTTATAATAAGAATATTCTTATAAATTAGGGTTTCTCTAATTCTTCCACATTGATTTTTTACTAAAAATTTCTATTAAATTCATGAGGTGATATTACCAATTTTCTAGAAATATTATCTTAATTGAAATAAAGAAAAGATACCAAGTATTGGAATAATAAACATAAACTAGTAACATACGAGTCATCACGTTATTTGATAGCCCAAAATCAACAACAACAATAGAAAAATATTTTTCCATGGCCTTTTTCTTTCGATCATTATGGTCTAAACACGGATTAATCAACTTTTCCCCCATATATTCATAATTTTATAACTCATTTCAACTAAAACATCTTACTGTTGGATTTTAATTACATTTCTGGTCATCATAAATTTAGTATCAAGCCATATGACCAAACATTCCACATTAGAAGAACATCCCTAACATTTAAAGACATTATCCAAGATTCTTTTTACCACACTTATCACAATATAGTAATTTAGTTTTCATACATGTAAACATCCTTGATGAATGTTCTCTAATTACCTGCCCACTGGACCACTTATTTTTATTGTTTTCATATGAAACAAGATCATCAAAAAAATCTCTATTTATAAATACACAGTATATCAATCAAGTTTCTTATAGATAATGAACTCGTGAGAATCCAATGATCATCAATATATTGGATTTTATCCTGAGTAAACCAAATTTATTTTACTATCAATATCTCAGATACAATTAGGGTCATACCTCACCAATCAAGTGAATTTTTCGTTGTATGAATCCACTAAATGTTCCTCATTTTTTCTTAATTCCATGAAATTTTTTTCTATCCAAATTCAAGCATCCTTAGAAAAATATTTCTCTATGAAAATATTCTTAAATTCCTCCCATTACATGGAATCAATCTCTTCACTTTATAAGATATTCTTAAGCATTGACCACCATTGGTCAGATTACCCTTCAAAATGATAATATATAATACTTACCTTTTTGTGATCTATGAAACCCAATACATTTAATATCTATTCCATGGATTTAATCCATCCTTTAGTTAGAATAGTGTTATATAGTTCTCTAAATTATGCGGAATGTTTGTCACATAAAATGATCCACTATCGTTGTCTTCCTCTGTAGTAGATCTGGTTTATTTATTACATCCAAACCACCATCGTTTATACCATGTTTCAATTGATACATCACTAAAAATCTACTCAGTTCCAATTCCAACCATCTTAATATTTTTATACAGAAAGATATTTTCTTATCAGTGGCTTCCTTCTATAGATTCCTTGTTTTCTCTACAGAAATCCATTCTGGGCAAACATACTTTCGATGAAGCAATGTGGTAATATTCAAATTATATATCAATTACCTTTATCCATAAAGTGAAATAAGTCAAGGGATTTCTACTAATGTTAACATATACTCTAATGTTATATAAACCTTTCATATTTTACCAGTTATGAGACCATGTACTTAACTGCTACATAATCTTGAGTTTTATTTCAGATTTTTACATTCATTAACATTTAGTATCTTTTTAGTTTTAGTGTTTTAAATAGTTAGGCCATAACTCATAAATTAAGAAACCAAAAATTAAATGTGGACACCTCCAAATAGTATTAATTTTTTATATAATCTAAAACATTTAAAATAATTCATGATATATTTTATGAAAACTCTTCATGACATTCAACGTGAATTCTTATAATCCCTTACACATACTTAAGTCTAGTGAAAAATATTTAAAATTGTGGTTTGAGCATAAAATTATCATTAATGGATATAAAAATAATGAAATTTTTAGTCCATTGATAAAAATTAAAACCCTTGAAAACTCTATCATATAGTAATAATTTTCACCATTAAGAATTAGTAAATACCCCCCTTTGAAAATAATATCATTGCATACCCTTTATGTAAACAAAATATTACCATAAACCCCCTAGAAATAATAGAAACAAATAAAGTTCTCTTAGTACATCCTTATACGTTTCACTCTTATAAATTGAATAATCGTGAGCTTGACATAAAAACACATGACTCTTAGAAATGGGATATAAATACGGTCGACTTCCTTGCCCAATAAATTGGAGGGATATCACAAACCCACCCATCACTTTTTTATCATGGAACCAAATATCATTAATATATCATGTAACCACCTATAAAATTTCCAAGAAAAATTACATAATAATAGTAAATAATTTAATTTAATTTTTAACAAGTCACTCAAAATATATAATTTTCACCCCTAAGAAAACACTTCAACTTATTGAAATAATAAATCTACTTTCAAAACCCATTCTCAATAACAAAATATAAAAAAGAAAATAAGTATTTTCAATAATTAAAACATATAATCTTATTAAAGAAAATATATATCAAATAATAGGCATGGTAGGTGAAAGGCCATTTTCATCATGAACAATAAGAATAATACATTTATCTCTTAATTTTAAAAATATTCTATATAAAAAAACCAAAATATTCCTTATTAAAACATTTTAATGAAATTAAAAATAGAAATAAATTTCCTTTATAGTCTATTTATATCCATATAAGTAAATTTATAAAATAATATCAATAATGTTGACATGGTGAAACTAATTTTGAAATTAAATATTTAAACATTCAAAGTTCCCCATAGCACTTCTAACATTTAAACAATAAAACCCATGAAAAATAAAATTTAACAAAAAAATTAAAAAAACATGAGAATACGTAAAATCATAATTGGATATTTCATAGGTGATTTATATATACCTCATAAAATAAGTTAGATGTATAACATCGAAATATACCTTAATGAAAAGATATTGAGATAAAATACCTTACCTTGAGTCTAACTTTTCACATGTGTCTTCATCTTCCTAAATAATAAAATTGTTTAATCGTATAATTTATTTAGAAACTATTAAATTTTATCATTAATTTTATTTCACTTCTTACATTTTTCAATAAAACTACTTAAACAATTAAGTTTATGTTTGGTGTTTGGACAATATTTGGTTTGTGTGTCAGAAATGACTTTGTTAAGTGAGAATTGGTAAAAGTTTTCAATATTAAAACATATCCATAATTATAATCATGATGTAATCGTCATATTTATTCAAGAATTAAATGTCTAAAAGCAATCATGAATGATGGTTATGAAAAATGAACAAATGGTACAATCATGAAGATGGTATATCATACGTATGCATGAGTAACATTTCAATTTTCCAATGATCATTATGGAATAATGGTAAGTAAAATTTATCTTTACAAGATGAAAATTATATGATAAACAACTTTTTATTTCGTTAAAATTACATATATATATCATTCTTTTGATATAAAAGAATCACATCTCTTTAAGGACATGCTGATCTGGATGTCTACAAACGATGTTATCAATTTTTTAGTGTGCGAGAAGGTAATGAATAAAACGATATATTATATTTATAGAAATTTAATTTTTTTCATAAACATTGTATAGATGTTATGTATGTCACATATTATAGTTAAGATCATCGTTAATACATTTTATGAAAATCCTTCGTGTTTCCCTCTCCCAAGATTTTTTTCTGTTGTGGGTATGGGGCCCCTTCATGTCGCTCGGCCTCTATCTCTTTCCTCATCTCACTTGGGGTTTACTCACTATTCTCCATCAACTGTTTCTATTTCTATCAGTCCTAATGTTTCGGAACCTAACCTTGGTCAGCATGTTGGTAAACATTGCGGTTTGAGATTGTGTTGTTGGCTGCATTCGGTGTTGGTTTCCTTATCCCCTTAGGTTTCTTGAGTGTTTGTTTTTAATTGTCAATTTTCTAATATCTAGTTTTAATAGGTGTATGGTCTTTCATTTTCATCAATGATAAAAAAAATTCGGCAAGTTCTGATGGTTAGGTGACGCTTCTTCACCGGATCTTCTTCTTCCTGACATGTGTATTTCTGTTTTCCTCAATACTAGTTGTTTCTTGGAGATCAAGGTGTTGTTTTTGGTGGTCAGTGTTTTGGATGTACATGAATGTTATGTTGGGTGGAGGTGGGGGTCACGTATGTGGACTCGGTCGGTTTCAGCCTTCACGAAGGGGTGGAATTCATTTGAACTCTACTATGGTTTCCCGTTCCAACTCTTCTCTCTAGGTCGGCCAGGTTCGGTGGATATTTGGAGGCTCTGGGATGTACAGTTTGTGTAATCACATGTGGTTCAAGAGGTGAAACCTAAGGTGGCTTTTCACCTAACTCTAGATTTCGGTTATGGTACTTCTGATGCATGGTGTCTTCTTTGGTTTGATGAATTTGGAAGGTCAAGCATGGTTCCAGTTCTGGAGATGAATGTATCATGTTTTGTTTGTGGTGACAATGGAAGAATTAGAGTTTCAGGCTTCCCGGCTCAAGGTGTGACGCGGTTAGTTTTTCAGTGGTTCATTCATTTGATTTAAAATTGTGAATTGGAAAATGTGGACTGTGGCGGCTCGAGGCGTGGTATGGTTTTCAAATGTGATTTTAAATTTTGAATGGAGATTACGGGTTTTTTTTTGAAATATGGATTGATGGTTTGTGGTGTATGGGAGTGTACGTGTATTGTTTTATCTTTTTTTATTTGAAAGTGGTTATCATTTATCAGAAAATACAAAGAAAAGTATTTTTTATTGGTAAAGTAAAATTGAATTACATCATTTTGTGAGGCAGTAGTATGCCGTACACATGAACGGTAATTTCGTTACACATTTGATGGATGTTTTTAATATGTATAGGTATAACTCATAACAAAACATCATCTATGTATATTTTTCTTTCTTTTTTTATTATATAATAATGGAATAATAAAAATTTATTGGGTGGAGAATAAAATAAAACATAAATTTACATTGAAGAATGTTGCTTCTTTTTCAATTATCTTCTTTTGGTTTCCAAAAAAATAGCTTCCTTGGTTAGATTTTTGTATAAATTTACGACAAAATAGTGATATGGGGGATGTTGGGATATTATTTCTACAATTTTTGGATGATCCAAAGTTCTTTATAGGTGCAAAGTGGTGGGGGATGGTGAGTTCTGTAAAACCCTAAGATTTTCTGAGAAGTATTCTTTTTAATTTATCTAATGTCTTGAGTTGTATGGTACACCAAGATTATCTTGCGCTATACTCAACAACGTATTAGTTTCCAGTATACGCAACACTATTCTTGGATCGTGTTACACAAAATTTCAAGATCGTTTGATAGAAGTTATTCTACGCAACATTGAGTGTGTGTATATATATATATATATATTCAACGTATAAATGAAATATGGTTGGATTCTATTATACACAAAAACAAAATAATCTTTCACTACACGCAACCATGACTTGGCTTTCTTTACACGCAATCACAACCATCCACAATAGCGTGTGTTGTACGCAATACAGAGTTTCACTAAACCATGATATATTATTAAAATATTATATAAACTAGTCTTTATGAATAGTAATACCCACTTTTTAAAATTTTATAAATTTTATCTTTCTAAATGGATTTCATTTTTGGATTCAGAATATCGAAATTAGCCTAGGGTGAAATTTTGGTATTTTTCGGAAAACATTCAATTTTTGATGAATAGTGAAAACACTGAGTTATTGGTTAAAACCGACTTTTTATTTAAATAATCATTTATTTTATTTATATTTATTTTAGGTCAAAATAGATACATAATACATATATATGTTCAATATAATTCATTGGAGTCATTTTATAATAATTTTAGATATATGAAAATTTTATTGAACTTTTCACCGTCTTTTACCCACCTCCTAGGAGCATTTGCAATTGTACATAAAACATAATTTTACTGCTTCTGTGAGTTGAATTTCAAAAATATGAGAGACATGGTTAATATCAAGGAGTAAAATGTGGTTCAATAAGATAAAAATAATTTTTGGTGAATAGTAACTTTTTACTTTTATTTACCACGGTTAAAAGTAAATAGGGTAATTAAGGGTAAAAATGATATTATTATTACCAAAAAACATGTCCTAATTATATTGGATAAGTGTAATTCCACAAAAAACAACCTTAGGAATAAAACATTACCCTTTAATTCTACATGGATTAGATTAGGACACATATTATTATTTTATTTAAAGAAGAGTTAAAAGAGTTAAAATCAATGTTTAATAACTAAAAAATTTTTAATAAGGGTTATACATAAGATAAATTCAACTATAAATATTAATTAGAAAGGTAAAAATATTTAATACATAATGGTATTTTATTTATAATTTTTAGACATTAGATATTTTAATTTATTTATGACACAATGATGATGTAGTAATTACCTTATTAATGAAATATTAACATAATTGATGTTATAAATACCCAAATAAATGTAATTTGTGACTTTTTATGACTTCCACTAATTTTATAAGTTAGTTGACATGTTATTATTGATTTAATTAATTTTTGTTGAACTAATCATTCTATTATGAGTTTCGAAAAAATCAATTACCAAATAGTGTTAAAATTGATATAAAATAATATTTAAAACAAATATTTTATTATTAATTGTTATTTTTTTCCTAAAAATCTATGGTTCGTCCAAATGACTTAGATACGGTTATATATAATTATAATGAACCACTTGGGATTCGTTTGTCTTGTTATAGTGAGTTTATTAACCATATAGTGTAAGAAAACAAGAAGACACGGTAAAGGTTAAATTATTTAACTTCGAGTTAAATCTTAATGATAAGGTTAAAATAGTAAACTAAAATGTCTAAAAACTATTGGTTGAGATTATTTCAACCCATCCCCACTTTAGATTCAAAATAAATCAATTTGGAGATATTATAAACCGAATATGACATGATTATAAAACAATATTTTAAGTTTTTCCTAAGGATCCCCTCTCCTCCCTTATAAAAGGGAACCTCCTCCCTCTTCTCTTTACCCAATTTTTATCTTTCAAGCTCGGTCAACCCCTGGCCATTTACCTTATCAACTTCCCTAGAAACATTATAGTGGCTCTGATCTCCTCAAAAGACCAACTCTAGTGCCTTAAGAGGAAGCTTAAAAGAGGTGCGTCGAAGAAGAAGTAATCTCTTCTAACGATTCTTTCAAGTTTTCTTTCTTCTTAAACTTATTCTTCTTTAGTTGTTTCATTATAAAGTAATAACATCAGTATCACTAATATACTTATAAGTTATTATAAATATTAATCAACCCCATTTCACCTTCTATCCATCCTACGGAAACCGAAATCACCGTGCGTGCGTACGTAAGAAATACTGTCTCCACGCTGTGGTGTAATCTGTTTTTCCACCACCACCTTACTTGGATGGGTATAATGGGGTAAAGAATAAATATATATAGTTATTATAACATCATAATAATTGTGAGATATTATATCATCCACTCCAATTCAATTCAATAATTATGGGAACGATATCATCGCTCGTGCGTACGTACGGATTACCGTCTCCACGACGCGATGAGATTCATTCTCCATGTTAACCATTGAAAAATGATTACAAAATTTTATATAATGAATAAAAATGAAATATATGACATGATAAAGATGATTTATTTATTTATATATATAGTTTATCTAATTACTTCAATTCATGTCAATAAGGAAAGGAAAACAGCGTTCATGCCTACGTACGACCTACCGTCTCCATGAACGGTGTATTTCATTTCATTTATCTATCTATTATATATATATATAATGAATATATATGATATATAAATCATTATTTACCTTAAAAAAGTAAGTAAATCATGATATAAGTAATAATAATGTCAATAACAACAAGTCCAAACACGTACGATAAATAAAACGATTTTACCCAAAATGTTGCTTTAACAAGGAATTTACAAAAGAAAGGTAATATAAAGCCATAAGTGAACCATATATGATATCATAACAATGAATATGATTCTATAATTAGTCAATAGAATTATTCAAATAATTATAAAGAAGGTTCGGATACGTACGAAGCATATCAGACCTAAGGTAAGGGATAATTTTGTAATCTCATTTTTATCCGAGATTGCTTATACGTAAGTATTTACTGGGGTTATATTTTTCATACATGTTTATAAAAAAGTTTTCATAAAGTGTTTAATATTCTTCCATGAATTTTTAAAGTCATATTTACCCCTCTTGACTTTTACTTTGTGTTATGGAAGCAATCTTGCTTTTGCTTACCATACGTGGTACTTTTTGACTTTTCCATTAAAAGTACGAGGAGAATGTTTTTTTAACTTATAAGACATGAATGGATTTTTTACAGTTTAATAATGCCTTATTTTCATGAATATTAATCTACAAGATTTATTGATTATTTTCAACAAAATACTTATCTTTTAAAATTGAATGGCATTTTGTTAAAAGAAAATGATTTTGAAGAAGAAAGGATATTTTCCTTAAGAATTCATTTCAAGTATTTTATAAAAACCGTTTTCCATCTAAGATGACATTATTTCATATGTGTATGTTTCAAGTAAAATGTCTCTATTATTTACATGGTTTCACTTTTATTATGAGGAAATGATATCAATTTTTTTATATGGATTATGTTATGGAGGGATGATGTTTATGAAACCCATTTTATTCTTTGGGTTATGATGAATGATTTATGTTTATCTTGTGGCACATGTAAGAATGATTTCATTATGAGATGGTGGGACCTAAATCTCCATCAAATTCATCCAGTAAGAATTTATATCTCATGAGATAGACATGGTTAGAATGGTATGTTAGTCTGGTTCAGTGATACAGGACTGGAACGAGGAGTGAACTCGATTAAGAAAGGGACTTTGTCCACTAAGATGGTCTTGGCAGCAATGTCTTGGCTACTATGGAAATAATATCATGTGATTAATGGTTTTCCACAATTAAATGTTTTATTCACATGGTATTTTATCACGATTAATGTTCCTTTATTACCTATGCGATACGTACTGCCAATATTTATTTCACAACTCAAGATTTTGATATGTGAACTTTAAGTTCATTTTTTGAAGGTCAAATGTATACGGTTTGATTTATTTTCTTCATGATTACCCTTACTGATAATTTTATCTCACCCTTTATATGTTTTCTTTTCCCCAAAATATAAAGAAAGGTTTTAGGTAATAAAAAAAAGGGAAGATCTTTATGGGAGATGTTCAAGATCTTTCACCAAGATTAGAAGATTATATTCCGAGTTTCCAAAGAAACTAAACTATTACTTTCCATTGGTGTTTGTTTATGTTATGTATCAGGTATTCTGAAAAAGTAATTTAATTTCAATGTATGTCAAGATTGGGTCTCTACAGTTGGTATCAGAGGAAATGTTTAGTTAACCTTTGGAAACTAGGATGCAAAAACTTTAGTGAAATCCCTAGAGATATTTCTAAGGTATGTCTACAGATGTCCCTAAATAATAGTATACGTATAGGTTATAGTCCTAGAATTATGGTACCAATATTATAATTAAACCTAAGATGTTATATATTGAAAGTAATCCCCCTTTATTATGATATTTTCCTAGCATGATTTTTTCATCGCACAGTATTCTTTTTAGGTTTTAGACAATGGCTGAAACCCGAAGGAACTATGTTGATCAGTGTCATAGACAATGAAATGATTTCCATCATGAACAAACCAATGTTATGGGATATGGAGGGCAAAATATTATTTCTATAATTACACAAGCTATGAATGATTATGGACTTCCAAATGAGGAGATAAAGGAACAACATTCTATTGAGTCCTTCATGAGGCAACGTCCACCTTCTTTCAGTGGGTCTTCTAATCCACTTGTTGCTGAAAAATGTATTAGTACCATTGAAAAGATATTTTCGATACTTCACTGTTCAGAACATGAAAGATTCATTTTGGTTGTTTACTGGTTATAAGGTGAAGCAGACCAGTGGTGGACTCTAATTAAGAATACAAGGCCTCAATATGAAATTGAATCCATGGAATGGAACGAGTTCAGGAACTTGTTTTTCAATAAGTGCTTCCCTCGTATTCTTTGAAAAAAGATGGAAAAAAGTTCCTTGATCTTAAGAAAATGGATGATGAATCTGTTGGTATATACAAAGTGAATTTTACAAGGCTTGCAAGGTATGCATCTGGATTTATCATCCAACCTAAAAGTAAAGTAGAATGATTCTTGAGTGGCTTAAAACCAAGTATTCGAAGGGCATTAGCGATAAGATATTTCAGTAGCTATGAAGAAATTGTGTGTTGTGATATCAAGGTAGAACTGGAAGTTGGTGTAACATGCCCATCTCATGGTTATGGAAAGAAACAAAAGATGGAGTTCAAGGAAAAATCTTAGAACAATGGTGAGAAGAAGGTGAATGTTTCTTTATGCTCAAAGTGTGGAAAGAAACATGGTGGAGATTGTCTAAAAGGTACTAGAAAATGCTTCAATTGTGGAAAAGAAGGTCATCGAGCAGCTGAGTTCCGAAGTAAAGGGAAAAAGGTTTCTAATGATGTGAATAGAAAAAATACTACAGAAAATGCTTCACCAACACTTCAATTCTACAAGTTCAAGGAAATGGGGCATTATACTAACCAATTCCCTAATCCAAGGTTTAATGATGATCGACCTCAACAACATCTTAAGGTAAAGGACAAAGGGAAGTCACATGAAATCACTATTGGCGATGTTGGGTATGGAAACGATGTAGTGGAATGATTTTGTGTTTATGTATCAGGATTACGAAATAATTTTGTGGAATCACATTTATAGTATTGTGGAAAATTGGAATATATATGTATTGTATTATTGTGTTTTTCAATAATTATATGGTACCGGTAACAATGAAAAGTGATTCAAAAATTTTTGAAAGCAGATGATATGAACATAATGAAGGGATAATGAGAAAATGAAATGTTTGATAGTATTCATGAGCTCATTACTGATATAAGGACAAAGTGATATCATGGTTAGAGTATATAGAAATTTTGGGATTTTGGTATTCGGAAAGAGTTAACTTTTTGCATCACTCATGTTTTCACTAATGTTCTATGGTAATACATGATTAAGGTATTCATGTGTTTGAAATGTGACCAACAAGATATATCTTATGATATAAGGGGGATAAATGAGGGTATTCACGTGCTTGTTATGTGACCTTTCAAGTAATCATTTTCTTTATACTATGATATTGGACATATGTATTTTGGATAAGCCTAAAGATTGGAATGGATTATGTTGGACATCAGATAGTATTGTTTTAGGATTGAACTTTTTTCGATATTATTGCTGTAATGTTATAATAGTGTAGTTTTAGAAAAAGGGACAACCTACAGGACGAGTGACAACCCATCGTGTCGGACAAGGATGCGGGAATCGAACCCACAACCGTAGTGAGACAGGCCTTTATTGCCTACCACTGGCCTATAAGAAGTCCCTGGTTCATAGAAACTAGTTTTATTTTATTAAGCCCTATGATAGATGAAGTTTAAGTCCATTTTAGCAACCATATATGATTAATCTCAGCAGAGATGGACTTATGTATATTTAAAAAATTATGCAAAACTTTTTGTGATAGAAACAGATGGAAAGACCTATCATTCTATCGCATGATCTACTAACACTTCATGAATGACAAATTCAACTTTATTTCATTAAGAGATGAAGTGGAAATTATTCAAGGCAAGAAAAACGGTGAGATTGTACAAAAATCAAGTAAGTATTTATTTTAATTCAACAATTCTTCAACATTAGGGAAATGATCATGAGAACTAAGAATGTTGTCCAGGTACCCTCATACCCGATGAATTAGATGGTACCTTAAATCATCACAAATTTAAGGATTTTTGATTTATGGCTTTTTCATAACCATGTTCTCTACCACTCTCCATCAGAACTTGATGGTTAGATTACTCTACCATATCCATATTTTCAACTATGTTCTCTTATATGGAAACCCACTGATTAGTTAATTTGGGTAACCATTAAGTTTCATAATTTAGATTTAAAAGTTATGTTTTTGTATTCCGTTTTACGATTAGGGTTTCTATTAAACAAACTTTCAAGTAGTTAACCATTTATAACCCCGACGAATTTCAAGGGAGAAATTCATTTTAAGGGGGGTAGAATGTAACACCTCGAGATTTTATGAGAAGTATTCTTTTTAATTTAATTTATGTCTTATGTTTTATGCTACACTAAGATTATCTTGCACTATACGCAACACAGTATTATCTTGCAGTATATGAAACACTATTCTTGGATCGTGTTACACAAAATTTCAAGATCGTTTGATTGAATTTATTCTACGCAACATTGAGTGTATATATATATATTCAATGTATAAATGAAATATGGTTGGATTCTATTATAAAAAACAACAAAGGAATCTTTCACTACACTCAACCTTGAATTGGATTGCGTTACACGCAATCGCGACCTTCCACAATAGCGTGTGTTGTACGCAATACCGAGTTTCACTAAACAACGATATGTTATTAAAATATTATATAAACTAGCCGTTATGAATAGTAATGCCCACTTTTAGAAATTTTATAAATTTTATCTTCCAAAATGGACTTCATTTTTGGATTCAGAATATCGAAATTAGCTTAGGGTGAAATTTTGGTATTTTTCTGAAAACTTTCAATTTTTGATGAATAGTGAAAACACTGAGTTATTGGTTAAAACCGACTTTTTATTTAAATAATCATTTATTTTATTTAAATTTATTTCAGTTCAAAATAGATACATAATACTTATATAAGTTCAATTTAGTTCATTGGAGTCATTTTATAATAATTTTAGATATATAAAAATGTTATTGAACTTTTCACTGACTTTTACCCACCTCCTTGGAGCATTTGTAATTGTACATAAAACATAATTTTACCACTTCTGTGAGTTGAATTTTGAAAATCTGAGAGACACAATTAATATCAAGGAGTAAAATGTGGTTCAATAAGATAAAAATAATTTTTGGTGAATAGTAACTTTTACTTTTATTTACCACAGTTAAAAGTAAATAGGGTAATTAAGGGTAAAAATGATATTATTATTACTCTAAAACATATCCTAATTCTATTGGATAATTATAATTCTACCAAAAACAAACTTAGTAATAAAATATTACCCTTTAGGTCCACTTGTATTAGATTATGACACTTATTATTATTTTAATTAAAGAAGAGTTAAAAGAGTTAAAATCAAAGTTTAATAACTAAATAATTTCTAATATAGGGTTATATATAAGATAAATTCTACTATAAATATAAATAAGAAATATAATAATATTTCCTACATAATGGTATTTTATTTACAATTTTTAGACATTATATACTTTAATTTATTTATGACACAATGATAATGTAGTAATTACTTTATTAATGAAATATTAACATAATTGATGTTATAAATACAAAAATAAATGTTATTTGAGACTTTTTCTGAATTAAACTAATTTTATAGGTTAATATGACATGTTATTATTGATTTGATTAATTTTCTTCGAACTAATCATGTTGTTATGATTTTTACAAAAATCAATTACCAAATAGTGTCAAAATTGACATAAAATAGTTTTTAAAACAAATATTTTATTATTAATTGTTATTTTTTACCTGAAAATATAATGTTCGGCCAAATGACTTATATAAGGTTATATATATTAATAATTAACCACTTGGGGTTCTTTTTTCCTGTTATAGTAAGTTTATTAACCATATAGTGTAAGAAAACAAGAAGACACGGTAAAATTAAAATTATTTAACTTAGAGTTAAATCTAAATGATATGTTTAAAATAGTAACCTAAACTTTTCTAAAACCTATTGGTTGAGAGGATTTATAACAATACTCACTTAATCTTCGAAATAAATCAATTTTGAGCTATTATAAACCGAATATTACTTTATTATAAAATAATATATTAATTTTTTCCTAAGTTGCCCCTCTCCGCCCTTATAAAAGGGCACCTCGTCCCTCTTCTCTTTACACAATTTTGAGCTTTAAAACTTGGCCAACCCCATCCCATTTCCCTTTTAAACTTCCCTAGAAACACTATATCCATTCTTGTCTCCTCAATAGACCAACTCTAGTGACTTAAGAGTAAGCTTAAAAGAGGTGTGTCGAAGAAGAGGTAATCACTTCTACCGATTCTTTCAAGATTTATTTCTTCTTAAACTTCTTATTATTTAGTTGATTAATTATAAATTTATAAAATAAGTATAACTAATATAATGATATGTTATTATCAATATGAAACAACCGCATTTCACTTTCTATCCATCCTATGGAAAATGAAATCACCGCGCGTGCGTACGTATGGAATATCGTCTCCACGTCGTGGTGTAATCTGTTTTTCCACCACCACCTTACTTGGATGGGTATAATGGTGTAAATAATAACTATATATATTTATTATAAAATAATAATAATTTTGAGATATTATATCATCCACTCCAATTCAATTCAATAATTATGGGAACGATATCATCGCTCGTGCGTACGCACGGATTACCGTCTCCACGACGCGATGAGATTCATTATCCATGTTAACCATTAAAGAATGATTATAAAGTATAAATAATGAATAATAATGAAATATATTACATGGTAAAGCTAATGTATCTATTTATATATATTTATGTCATCTACTTACTTCAATTCAAGTCAATAAGGAAAGGAAAATAGCGTTAATGCGTACGTACGCCCTACTATCTCCATGAACGGTGTATTTCATTTAATTTATCTATATTATATATATATATATACTAAATATATATGATATATAAATCATGATTTAACTTATGAACGTAAGTAAATCATTATATAAGTAACAATAATATCAAGAACTAAAAGTCCAAACACGTACAATAAATAAAATGATTTTACCCAAAACACTGCTTTAACATTGAATTTACAAATTAACGGGTAATATAAATTCATAAGTGAACCATATTTGATATCATAACAATTAATATGATTCATTAATAAGTCAATGACATTATTTAAATAATTATACAGCAGGTTCGTATACGTACGAAGCATATCAGACCTAAGGTAAGGGTTAATTTGGCAATCTCATTTTTATCCGAGATTGCTTATAAGTAAGTATTTACTGGGGTTATATTTTTTATACATTTCAATAAAAATGTTTTCATAAAGTGTTTAATATTCTAACATGTATTTTTAAAATCATTTTTACCCATCTTGACTTTTACTTTGTGTTATAGAATGAATCTTGCTTTTGTTTACCATACGTGGTACTTTTTGACTTTTCCATTAAAAGTACAAGGAGAATGTTTTTTTAACTTATAGGGAATGAACGGATTTTTTACAGTTTCATAACACCTTATTTTTATGAATCTTAATCTACAATATTTCATGATTATTTTAAGAAAAAACCATTTCTTTTAAAATTCCAAGGAATTTTTGAAAAGAAAATGATTTTGAAGAAAAAAAGGATATTTTCCTCAAGAATTCATTTCAAGTGTTTTATCAAAACCATTTTCCATCTAAGATGACATTATTTCATATGTGTATGTTTCAATTATAATGTATCTATGATTTAAATGGTTTCACTTTTCTTATGATGAAATGATATTCATTTTTTATATGGATTATGTTATGATGGGACGATGATTATGAACCCCATTTTATTCCGTGGGTTATGATGAATGATTTATGTTTATGTTGTGGAACACGTAAGAAATATTTTTTTTGTGATATGGGTGGGACCTATATCTCCCTCCAATTCATTGGATAAAGATTTATATCTCATGAGATAGACATGGATGGAATGGTAAGTTAACCTGGTTCAGTGATACAGGACTCAAACGAGGTGTGAACTTGATTCAAAAAGGGACTTTGTCCACTAAGATGGTCATGGAAGCAATGTCTTGGATACTATGGAAATCATATCATGTGCATAATGGTTTTCCACAATTAAATTTTTTATTCCCATGCTATTTTATCATTATTTATGTTCCTTTATGACCTATGCCTTACGTACTACAAAGATTTATTTCACAACTCAAGATTTTGATGTGTAAACTTTATGTTCGTGTTTTGAAGTTCAAATGTATATGGTTTGTTTTATTTTATCCATGATTACCCTTAATCATCATTTGAGCTCACCCTTTATTTGTTTTCTTTTCCCTATTATATAAATAAAGGTTTTAGGTATTAAAAAAAGGAAGATCTTTATGGGAGATGTTGAAGATCTTTCACCATGATTAGAAGATTGTATTCTGAGTTTCCAAAGAAACTAAAATATTACGGTCCATTAGTGTCTGGTTTTTTATGTATCTGGTATTCCTAAAAAGTAATGCAATGTCCATGTATGTCAATATTGGGTCTCTACAAGTTCATTTTATAGTGGAGGGAGGTTCCATTCTTATAAATATAAAAATGTAAACATTATTGGGAGGTCTCTCTTACATCATCTGCCTCCAGTAACAATCCCAAATTGATAAAATAAGGGATATTTTCTAATCATGTTGATAAAATGGGATTTCAAAAAATTTCTAGACCATTTTTACTCTTAATATTAATGTTTAACAACTAAGTACACGCATTTTTACCCTAACCGTTATAAATAATTTTAATTGCTTTCACTAATATTATTGGTCAAAAACTAATTTCACCTTATTATAAATTATAAATTATTATGATTACAAATTTGAAATCCATATTTCAAAATTAAAAACACATAAGTGGTAGAAATTGATTTAAAATCAATCCCACAGACGGGATAACAAATCCTGTTTTTAATGTGAAAATGTTCAAAAATTTGCTAAGCTTGTGTAACTAAAATTGTGATAAAAAATTATACTGAACTAAATTGGATTAAATGATAAAAAAATATCAAATCATTCATTAATTATAATTCAATATATAATTTTACATTATAAATAAATTATATGAAAAGGTAGTTTTCAATTAAAAATCATTTTTTTCACTATTCATCAGAATTTGAAACTTCTTAAGAAATACCCAAAATTAACTTAGAGTTAATTTTGATATCCAGATATCAAAAATGATTTTTATTTTATTATATAAAAAATTGTAAAAGTTTCAAAATTTAGTTTTAAAATAGGTATTCCATTAAAAGGTGATAAAGACAATTTTTAAAAAAAATAGGGCTTTTAATTGTGAAATTGGATTTATTTTTATATTATGCCTATAATATCTGTTGGATGAATGTAAAAAATTTAAACATGTGTAAAATTGATATAGTTAGTATTATTCATTCATACTGATACAACAACTAGGTGAAAACTGCCATATTGAAAAAAATATTAGTAGTATATTTTTGTTTGGTACAACTCGGTTTTCCATGCAACGCATGATTCCAAAAAAACTCATAATTATGTGTCATGTACACTATTGGAAATAGAGTCAATTTTATTGTAAAATTACCATTTAATTTATAAATATTAATAGAAAAAAATAATTATTCTATCATTACCTAGGTTGTTATAGTTTTATTTTTAGCAAGGTGATAAAACATTAATAAGAGTCCAAGGTTGTTATAAAATAAAGATAACATAAAATAAGAAGATATCACTGATACACATCCTATCCCTTTTAGTGATATAACTATCCTGGTTCAGCCATTATAGTATCTATTCCTTCCATACATGATTTAAAAAAAGGATCTATCAAAGAATCTCATAGTTCTTCATTCTTTATCCATCCTGCAAGTACAATGATGTATAAATATTTGAAAGAGTATTTCTCATGGGATGGAATGAAGGTAGAAATTTTAGAGATAATATATTCATTCTTTTTATACCATAATGTTACAGTTTAGAGAAAAAATTATAATGGGATGTTATAACCATTACCCGTACCATAAAAAATTTGGAAAGCATCAACATTTATTTTTCATTAAACTCCCAAAAACAACAAAAGGTCATAATTATATATTGTTATTACTTTATTTATAGAAAAATTTATCACACATAACATATAATAGAGAATATTCCACTCTTTTTCATATTTAAATGATATAAAATATGTGGTACAGATTTACGTAGTACCGCATTCGATTTTATTCTATTAGGATATGAGGTTTACATTGAATTTCTAGATAAGTATTTAACATGATTTTGATATTGTATTTAGTTTCATCACTATATATAATCCTTAGGAAGATATCTACTCTTATTTAAAAATTCAAAGTCTAGATTATATGTTGTGGTCTTGTTTTATGGATTTCATATGTTCTTGGGATCAAGACCTTAATCTAGTTGAGTTTTATTATAAAAATATCATTCACTCAAGAATAAAGATGGATCAACATGAATACCTCTATAGAAATATGTATATAACTATAAAATTCTGTAGTAAATATAGATAAATAAATCTATTGGGACTTTATTCAGCTGAGTAAATGGAATATAAATTCTGATACACCCAACAACACATAAAGAGATCTTAGAGTCGACAAAAAAGTTTTTCTGATAATCATTGGTGTGATATGAAGAATGAAGCTGATGATATAGCTTTCATATGGATTTATACAAGGATTGTGTTATGAGATTTATAAATAAAGGAAAGATAATATCTACATATATTGTGTCTCCCAAGATTCCCAATTGAGTAGCGATGATTTCTTATCACATGGGGCGTCCAATAAACCTCTCCCAAGTCCATAATATGTTCCATGTATCTCTCATGACAAAGTACATACATGATCCTTTACATGTTATAAATAATAGTTATTACTAATTGATCATGATATTTCGTATATAGAATAATATTTAGAGATTCTGGATCATAGGTAGAAAACACTATGAAAAAATACCACTCGCCTAGTTAATTTTTTGTGGTCAAACAACCAACTTCAATAAGGTACAGGGGAACCTAAGGATATGATGTGGTTGAAGTGAAATTAGTTTATTACATCAGAGGGATGGAATTTTAAATAAAAAATTAATCTATAGGAGTTTATAATGTAAATACCTGAGATTTTATGATTTTTTCAAATAGATATAATTTGGATAGCTTGTGTTACATAGAACACTATGTTTTAAGGAACTATTTTATACTATTAATATTATTATTTAAACATGACCTTTATAACCTATACACTAAAATTTATAATATAAATAAGATTAAATAAATGGTTAAAATTAATTATAATATTCTTATATAAAGAAAAAAAATTTATAAAAACATACATAATTTTTAGTAAAGTCTTTATAAGCATTGAAAATGCTTTTTAATCAAAAAATGGGTTTTTTTAAAAAAATAATATAATTTGTTTTTTGTCTTTAAGAAAATTTATTTGACAAAATTATGTTCATTTTAGGAATTATCATGTTGAAATTATCTCATGTTTATTTTTTGTGATTTTTCTAAAAAAATTGTAATGAATATTGAACAATATTGATTTTTATTAAAAAAATCATTTAGTTAGGCTTTAAAATTATTTAATATTGTTCTTATTTGTTTAAAAGAATATTTATTTCAATAATATTATATAAAATACAATTTTTTTCATTGGAATCCATTTTACTGATATTTTTTATATATAAAATTTTTATACTTATAAAAACATTTCATTTAGAAAACAATAATTTCATTGCATCTATGGGTTTAATTTTATATAAAAATATTCCAATTACATGAATTGAATTTAGTAAAATTGAATAAATATTTTTAATCTTCATAATTAATATTATATGATAAACTGAACCTAATTTTAGTTCATAATGAATTGTAAAAGAAGTATAAATTAATTACTGTGGCTATGGTTAAAATCGTTTTACTCGAGGGTTAAACTAAAACAATAAGGTCTAAACTAGACTAAAAACATGTCCAATTACTATTATATGGAAATATTTATACCTTATATCTTACAAGGTTCAATAATGAGCCATTATTTGTCCTTGTGTCAACTTAAAGATGTGAGTACAACTTTTGCTTCTAGAAATACAAGTGTGTTCTCTCCCCCACTTATAAAAGGGAACACACTATCCTCTCTTATTCACTCCTAAAAAACCATTTAGTTAGTTATTTATCCAAAATATTTCCTTATTTAATTCCATATAAACACTCTATAGGCCTTATATTTATTATTAAGCTCTCTTATGAAGGGTTTTGGTGCAAAAGAAAACAGGTTGTTTGAATATGAGTTATCATTTTTAACTGATCCTTTTATATTTATTATTCAAATTCCTTTGTATATTCTTAAAAATTGATTATTTATTAACATCATAATCTAACATATACTGAAATTATATTTTTTTAATGTAATAATTTATATTCCTTTCATCTTCCATCATATTGGAAATGAAACCTTCGATTGTGGTTATAGAGGACTACCACCTCACGAACCAATGTATTTCAGTCACTACCATACCTGAAAAAATATAATTATGGATTTAAAATATTTATATGATATTTATGAAATAATTATACTTCTATAATTATAAAATCACATCTACCTTCTTTCTTTACAGTCTTTTTTAAAATGATAAGATCTCTTGTTCATATGTGTGGACAATCGCATCAAGTGATGCGATTTTTTCTTCATTATATGTTAAAATGTAATAATGAAATATTTAATTAATATATATGATATATATAAAATAAAAATGATTTTTTAGGGGGAAGAAATTATTTATCTTTATTTTTTCAGTCCTACAAGAAAATGGAAACAATGTTATCTCGTGCGTACGGCCCACAAACTTAATGAACCGTGTAATTCATTTTCAGTGTCTAAATTTAACTCATTACTATAAATAATAATATAATTAAAATATAAAATATTTATAAAAAATATATATTCTTGAACATTTGTATGATTATATGATATATGTATAATAAATATATGGTATGATATATATGTGTATGGTTATAGGATAAATGGAATGATAAATATGTGGATGGTTATAGGATATATGTATAATAAATATATTAATTTTATAAATTAGGATTAAACATGTATGCGGAATTTTGAGACTTAAGGTAATGTATTCCTAGTATTTTTTTTATTTTAGGGGGACATACACCATATTCACCACTCGTTTCTTATAAATAATTTCTATATTGGACCATCATTAATATATATCGTAAAATATACTTATTTTAATGATATTTTAAGATTCAATTTATATTATTCCTTCATGGGTCTTATGATTCAAAATAATCCAATTTGGTAAAGGTATTATGTTATAGCCTCATTGTTTATCAATGTTTTTTATGATTAAGATACAATGATGAATTATTTTGAAATCTATATAATATCATTAAAAACTTTTTAATATATTCATTTCTATAATTTATATATATTGATTTCATCTTCCTCTCTTTCTATACTGAAGATATCAAAATATGGTTTTTAAAGAAAATTGACATAACTTCTCTCTTTAGTTAAAAATCATTCTTCCTATATGCTTGTATTTTCTAAAAAAATTAAACAATGATTTTATGATTATAAAAAAAATTAAATAAATTTTTACCCATGAATGATTTGTTTACAAAATTTTTTAAAAGGTATCATCTTTTCATTTTCTGAAAAATGGTGTTTGGACTTTTTACTAAAAATGTGAAAGGGATCTTAATTTTGATGTGTATATAATGAATGGAAACTCCTACTATCATGAACTCTCAATGATTTAAAGATTACATTGAATATTTATAGGTATATTTTGAATGAAAATTCCATCATTAATATTTTGAAAAAAAATTATATTTTAAGTAAGTAATTTTAAATTGAAAAGGATATTTCTTCAAGAAATGTTCTATGTGATATTTTAAATAATTTCTCAACTAAGATGACATGCTTTGATGTAACATAAACATTTATGGGTATATTATCCAATAATACCAACATTTTTATTTATCTGGATCGTTTATTATTATGATGAAATTTTTTGTGGAATCCATTTATTTTACTAGGGTTATTTTTATGAAACCCATTTCTTTTATAAGGGTTATGCTATGATGAAATAATGAAATGTTTACGAAACCCATTTCATTTCTATTGGTTATGTTATGATGAAATATTAATGAAAACCATTAAATTTATATATTTTATCATAAAATGAATGTTGTATGATATTTTGAAATACATTTTTATGATTTCATTATGTGATGGGTGGAAACTCTATCTCGATCAAAATGCATTGGGTAAAGATTGATATCTCTTGAGATTAATAGGAAATGAATGGTGAGTGAACCCAATTTAGTAACTCTATCCCCTATGATAGTCTTGGGAGTTATCTTTGACAATAAAAATTGTTTGTGGAGTAAACCACTTATACTATAATACCCTTATAAGTACTTTGTGACTTCTAAAAAATAATATTCTATACTAATATATATTCCCCAAATCTAAGTGTTATGCCAATGGTGTGTCCTTATTGCCTTTGTTTTTTGATTCCTTTATGATTTATGTATTATGAACATATAATGTTTATGAAACGAATCAAGTTTATGATCTATGATATAAATGGTGTGGTTTTGAAATGTTATTCTCATGTTCTCATACCCTTATCCTCATGTTATATTGATATCTCCCTTGTTTTACCATATCAAGAATCTGAGCTAACCTATTATTATATTTCCATTCCCATGCATATGAATAAAAGAATAATTATTGGTATTAATATTAAGGGTAAAATATATGAAGAACATAGTTAGGGATTATGTAGTTTACTCATGAACCAATTATTTATGTGTCCAAGTTTACAAAGGCACTAGACTTATGTGATTTTGGTGTGGATTATTATGTTGTGTGATTAATATTCATGTGTAAACATGAAATATCTATATATGAAAATTTTGAATCATTAAAAATGGAATAAAAAAATAAATTAATCCACTCTTTATAAATCTCACATGTATGCAATGAGAAAATCGTGTCTCTCCACCCAACGGATACATAGGTAAAGGGATAATACTAGGGATTGTGGTGAGAGTCACACATTAGAGGTGTATCTTCCCATGGAGTGTTCTAATATATATCAATTATAGCACATTCGTAATAATTATAAACTTATTTATTTCATATCATATAAAGGTTTGGTTAACCTTTAGAAAAGAGGATTAGAAAAAATTCGTGAGACCATATGAATAAGTATAAGTATAGTAAATTATACTTGAATTTATTAAAGGATAGAGAAAGTGGTTTTTATGAAATTATACCCCCACTTATATGATTCAAGTGGATTTGGATCTATAATAATTTTACATATGGGTAAAAACATTTAAATTGGACAATTTTCCTTTGAATTTATCATCTCTTGGTGCATGATAATGGGGCTTGATACACACCAGGTTTGAAACTCTTAGGAGTATGTTTTGAAAATTTAGAAACCCTTTATGAACAATAATACAAGATTTGAATAAATTATAACTATTATTTAACTAATATAAACCCAAGGATTCATAGATTGAAAAGAATGTGGCATGACTTTGACATCATAATAATTTATTTAGTGATTAAACACTCAGATTAACAATGATATATGGTTATGTTAACCTTATTGGTTATAGTATGGGGTTGAAGATAAAATGGCGAAGATGAGGTGGTAATATGTATGATAAAATATTAAAGTATCCTATTTTTTCTTACATATATGTATTCCAATATACTAATAGAATGCTCTCAGAATGATAATTCTTAACCTCGGTAATTAGGTGGTGATTTAGTAATGAAAATCCCTAATGGTATTATGATCACATATCAAGCCTATTAATCTTCTTTGGTTGAATTTTTTTGGATTGTGATTCTTGAAAATCTTCCTATTTTACCTCTATAAAAATTCTATGTTATCTTATCAATGGATTGGTTTTATTTACATAAATCCCATATCAAGCTCTAAGGAAGGGTAGTCACATTTTATGTTCCAAACCATCCTATGATCATTTATTAGTGTGATGATATATTTGGACTTCTAGTATAAATTAAATGCATTTTATGGTTCTTGATTACCATTAAAAATGTATTTTTATCTCATATTGTTAGGTAGAAACTAAACATTGATGACATACATATTTTGTAGTATTTTGTTAATGTATTTCTTGAAGAGTTTCATAGTGTTCCACTAAATCATAAGGTTTATTTCTCAATTAAACTCATGCCATGTGCTATAAAAATTTCAAAGATTATATATATAATGTCCATGATTGAGTAGAATGAATTGGATAAGAAAATACCAGAAAATATTGAAAAGGGATTCATTTGGTTATGGGTGTCACCATGGAATGAACCTATTCTCTTTATTAAGAATAATTATAGATTTATTTGATTCTGTATTGATTATTTATAAATTAAAAATTTCAAAATTAATAATAAGTATTCTATAGTCCTATATTTATTACGTGATTTAACTACTACGTGGAGATCAATAGTTTTCCAAGATTTTATTTCATTTTAGAAACACTCAATTGTAGAATAAAAAATGAGGATGAGACCAAGGAAACATTCCATACGAGTTATGGACACTATGATTATATAGTGATTTCATTTGGTCAAACTAATACCCCCCATCTTGATGGATTTAAGGAATGGTGTCTCTAGAAATTACCATGAGTAGTTTGTGGTAGTCTTTATTGGTGATATTTTTATCAATTCAATTATAAAGAAAGAGAATTAAGATCTCTTGATAATTTTACTGAAGACCCTACAAAATCAAAAACACTATGAAATAATTATAAATTATTAATTTTAGCTATGTAAAATTTCATACTATGGTAATATAATCATAAAAGTGGGAATATCTATGGATCCATACAAAATTATCTAATTGAATGTTGCAACATACCATCCACTATAACTTAGATATCTATTTTTCTTTCTTTGGATGGATATTATTGATATTTCTTAAAGAATTTTTCATGATTTTATAATCCACTCATTATGTTAACTCTGAAGGGAGTAATATTCATTTCAAAAGATGAATATAGGGAAAATTTCAAGGAATTAAATAAAAGGTTATTTAGTGCACCTGTGTTTACATTAATAAAATATTTATAAGGGTATATAATCTATAGTGATGAATCAAAGAAGGGATTGGGATGTGTTCTAATACAAAATAACATGGTAGTAGATTATTCCTCTCAAAAATTAAATGTTCATTGGAAAATTTAACTCATTTTTTTTATATATCTACATTAGTTTTTATATTTATGAATTATTATTATGGATAAAGGTGTGAAATATATACTGATAATAATATTTTAAATTATATATTCAAACAGAAAGATTTGAACATACATAAAGGGAATTTATTTAAAGTTGATTAAATATTGTGAATTCTCAATACATTACCACACTAGAAAAGAAAACAACGTTGTCGATTCATTGAGTCAAAAGGTTGAATCCATCATATATATGATAATGATTAAAAATATCCAATAATTATATATTTTCAAATCATCGATAAGGAAATTTTAAAGGAAGTTGTAAAATATTATCATTCTCAAATGAGTGTTCAAACATCTATACAAGTGAATATTAAGTAGGTGTAAATGGATGATGTCGATCTATAGAAGAAGGTTATAAATATTATTGATTTTAAAAATTATTATGATGGAATTTTATGATTCCATAAACATTTATGTGTTTCATCCATGCCTTATTTAAAGAATGAAATTTTAGAGGATGCTCATGGTTCTTAATTCTCTATTTATATTTTAAATATAAATGTGTATAGTGATTTTAATGTGTATTTATGGATTGATGGATTAAAGAGATATATTGTTGAGTTTTTATCATGGTAAATGGTATGTCAGCATATTAATTCTACGAGTCAAAATTTTAAGAGGTTGTTAAAATAATTACACATATAAAAATGGAAATAGGAAAACAACACCATGGGTATTTTTATTGGACTCCCCAAAATATATAAAGGGAACAATACTTTAAGGTTTATAGTTAATCACCTTAAAAATTTTGAACACTTCATTTCTATCAAATAATATTTCTTTCTTGATCAGCTTAACATGATATATATTAACAAAGTTTAATGTTTCCATAGAGTAGTACATTTAATTTTATCTGATTGAGATCTAAGGTTTAGTTCAATATTCAGGAGACATCATCAAAAATAACTTGATACATAATTGATTATCATCACAATATATCATCCTCATATTAACAGTAAATCGGAGAGAAAAATTCAATCCCTATTAGATATATTGAGATCTTGGTCAATGTATTTTCACGGTGGTCTGGATTAACACCTTCTACTTGTTGAGTTTTTTTACAACAATAAAATTACTTTATAATTCAGATGGCTACTTATTAATACCTATATGAAATGAAGTATAAAACTCTAATTTGATGGGAAAAGATGGAAAAAATATATATATGGGACATTTCTAGCTAGTGAAATGGAAAAGGAATTAATGTCAATTGAACATCACATCAATACATATCAAAATAATTATAAAACATTTGTTAACAATAATTGGTGTAATTATGAGTTTGATGATGGTGAGAAGGTTTTACTCTAAATTTATTCATGGAATATGGTTATGATACTTGGGAAAATATGAAATTTTAGAACTGGGTATGTCATCTATGTCAATAAATTTGACCAAGTAGGTACATTTGATGATCACTTGGTGTTTCCACCGAACACCTATTAAGTACACAATGTTTTCAATGTATCTCTCCTTAGGAAGTACATACCTGATACTTCCCATATTCTGAACACATAAGTCACATGGATGGATAATGAAAGGTGGTGGTGGAAAACTAATTACACAAGTTTTTGAGGTGATAATATGTCGCACACAAGATTAATGGTTTAGATTACCATTTGATGGAAAATGATATGGTTATACTTTATTAAATTAAAATAACAACATCTATAAATATTTGGGATACCAATTTTTTATTTCAGAATAGTTGAAGAAGATTGAATGTGGTGGATTAAAAATAAAACAAAAATTCCCAGTTAAGAACTATACATCTTTTCCCGAAAATAACATTATGCATTCCCCAAATATCAACCTTAGAGGGTTTTATAATAAAAATAATAAATTATGTACAAGTATATGGATTTATGTAATGTATTTTTTAATTTAATGGAATAATCATAGAACTTTGGGCATGTGAAGATGAGAGGAGAGTGAGTACCCTTATATAATAGATGGAGATGAAACAATTGTAATTTATAAAAATTAATTGTTATAACCATGTTTTACTAATTAAAAAGGCACCAATATGGATTATTATCAGTATATATATAATATAAGATCAATATATTTCTATAAAATAAGTGTTTTATATGTTTTTAGGTGATTTTAACCATTATATTTTTAGTTTAACCCCTTTTAAACATATTTTCACCATAATCTCGGTAATGATTTTTTACTGTTTTTAATATTCATTCTGATCAAAAATTAATTTCAATATTTTATATATTAGTAAGTATTCATATTCCAAATATGTAATCCATTTTTATAAGTCAATTCATAGAAGCTATATTACTTATTTTAAAATTAAACACTTAGACAGGATAGAAATGTTTTTTTCGATGAAATATTTTTCATAAGAATAAAAAGTTTTAATGTTGAAAATGATTATGAATTTTATTGAAATTAAATAAATTAGATTATTAATAATATAATTAAACTAATTTTAATTTTTAAAACTTATTAATGAAATGCAAATTTTTAAATCCCTTAAATAGAAAGGGAATATTCAATGAAAATCAGTATTTTTCAGCATTCATTGAAATATTAAACCATTTAAAAAATACTAGAAATTCAACATAAATAAATTTTGATATATTTATTCAAAAATTGAAGCTAATTTTTTCAAATTAATTTTATAATAGTGGAAGAAATTAATTTTATTATCTTTCCCAAAAATAAAAAAAAACATTTATTTTATTAAAATGTATGTTCGATTCATATAAATACTTTACAAAAATTATAAAAATTTATCAACTTTTTAATATAAAAACTTTATAATAACTTTTAAAAATGTGAAAATTCCTATCCATAACACAAAATTTAGTGTATAGGTTATAACAGTCAAGTGTAAATAATATTACTAATCCTATAATATGTTTTGTAAAAATTCATTATGTCTAAGTGTTTAATTTTAAAATAAGTAATATAGCTTCTATGAATTGACCTATAAAAATGGATTACATATTTGTAATATAAATAATTATTAATATATAAAATATTGAAATTGATTTTTGATCAAAATGAATATTAAAAACAGTAAAAAAATCATTACCGAGATTATGGTGAAAATATGTTTAAAAGGGGTTAAACTAAAAATATAATGGTTAAAATCACCTAAAAACTTCTAAAACACTTATTTTATAGAAATATATTGATCTTATATTATATATGTACTAATAATAATCCATATTGGTGCCTTTTTAATTAGTAAAACATGGTTATTACAATTAATTTTTATAAATTACAATTGTTTCATCTCCATCTATTATATAAGGGTACTCACTCTCCTCTCATCTTCACATGCCCAAAGTTCTATGATTCTTCCATTAAATTAAAAAATACATTACATAAATCCATATACTTGTCTTTAATGTATTATTTTTATTATGAAACCCTCTAAGGTTGATATTTGGGGAATGCATAATGTTATTTTCGGGAAAAGATGTATAGTTCTTAACTGGGAATTTTTGTTTTATTTTTAATCCACCACATTCAATCTTCTTCAACTATTCTGAAATAAAAAATTGGTATCCCAAATATTTATAGATGTTGTTATTTTAATTTAATAAAGTATATCCATATCATTTTCCATCAAATGGTAATCTAAACCATTAATCTTGTGTGCGACATATTATCACCTCGCAAACCTATGTAATTAGTTTTCCATCACCTCCTTTAATGGAAGGATATAGTGATGGGTTTAATATATGTGTTTTATATTTATGAAATAATTATAGATTTTCAATTATCACATCACACATACCTTCTTATATTCCAATCCTTTGAAAAAAAATAGCGTCACTTGTGTGTAGGTTTGGACTAACACCTCCAAGAAATGGTGTGATTCATTTTTTATTTAATTTGGAAATATATGGTGATAAAGATAAATTTAATTAATTTAAATGTAATATATTACATTAAAATTTTTCTAAAAATGTGAAATATTTTTTACCTTTATTTTTTTCATTTCTTGAAAAAAAAATATACAATGATCTTATGTAAGTATGACCAACCATCTTCATGAATAGGTTAATTCATTTTATATCTCTAAAATTAATGGATTACTACAAATACATGAATAATGGAAATATATTATATGTATTAAATGGTTAAAAAATATTTATTTTATGGAACCATGATCAAATTAAATGGACCAAAACTAACAAATCAAAACATAAATGAAAAATGAAGTAGTTATTACCTGAAACGAGATTTTTCAAAGGAATTGTTAATAAATGGGTAATGAAATGTCATAAGAACGCCATAAATTGTATGATATATATTTTCTGGTTATATAATATATTTATAATGAATAAATATTAATTATATAATAGGTTCATACCTGTAAAAAAATGTTGAGACTTGAGGTTAGGGATTTCTATTATCTCATCTATTTTTGAGTGACATATTCCATATTCAATGCTCATTCCTATTTTATGGTGTATATAATAACCCTTTGACATTTTATTTCATGAATATAATTATTCTCATGATACTAAAATTTTCAATTTATATAATTCCTTTATGTGGTTCATTATTCAAAAGATTCCAAAGTGGTAAGGGTATTATGTTATAACCTCATCATTTATCAGGGTTTTTTATTAAGTTACAATGATTAATAATATGACTAATCTCTCAAGAAACTCATGAAGTTTCTTATCCTCTATTTATTTAATCAAATTATATGTTTCGTTTCATTTTCATCTCTTAATTTACAAAAGATATCAAAAAATGTTTTTACGGAAAATAGGCTTTATTTATCTCATCGTCTAAAATTCCAATTTCTTCCTAGTATTTGTATTCTTAATATTATTTAGTGAATAATTTTAGTATTATAAAATGATTTTATAAATATATTTTTACACATGATTTTATTTTAAAAAAATTAAAATCATTCTTCATATCATTTTACCAACACGTATTTTTTAACTTTTCATGGAAAATGAGAAAGGAATATTCATTTTAATGTATAAATGTGAATAGTATTTACCACCATGATGAATGGTACTTTATTTAAAAATATCATTAAAATTTTACAATAATATTTTAAATTAAAATTATTTCACTAATATTTGGTAATTTGTTTATTTTAAATATTTTTTTCAAACTAAAAATTATTTTTTCCTCAAAAAATTCCCCAAGAGATATTTTAAACTAATTTTCCAAATAATATGTAATAAATTGGTGTTACATCAGAATTTATATAAATATGATATAATTATACCATTTTAATCATTTATCTAGAGTGTTTATAATTATTACAACAATTAGTTTATGGATCCCATTTCTTTTTCATGGGTTATGTTTATGAAACCTGTCTATTTTTCATAGGTTATGCTATGATGAAATAATGAAATATTATTGAAACCTGATTCTATTCCATGGGTTTATGTTACGATAAAATGTTTATGAAACTTATTTACTATGAATTGGTTATTCTATACTAAAATTTCTATGAAACTCATTTACTATCAATGGGTTATGCTATAATTAATTTTTTATGATATTGTGGAAATAAATTGTATTTTTTTATTGTGTAATGAGTAGGACTAATATATCACTCCAATATATTGGGGAATTATTAATATCTTATGAGATAAACAAGAATTAAATAGGGAGTGATCCCAATTCACTAAGGGATTATATTCATTAGGATAATCATGGGAGTGAACCATGACTACTATGATAGTTTAGAGAATGAACCCATTCCACTATAATAGACTTACATATAATCTTTGACTACTAAGAAAATTATTTTTTATTGAAATATGAAGGTCTTGTTTCTATATATTATTCCAATTTTAGGATCTCATGTATTTTGTTTCTTTGATATTTTTATGATTCATAACTTTGGAACTATCATCATTCATTTCCGGACCTGTGTGTATGATCTATGATATGTGGCGTATGATTTTCAAATGTTATTCCCACATTACTATACCCTTATTCTCATTAAATGTTTATATCTCCCATTTTACCCTTACTGTGAATTTTATCTCACCCTTTATTATGTTTCCTTTCCCTGGGTTATAAATAAACGTATCGTTAATGATATGTATATGATAGGAGATAGTTATAAATAACATATTTGGGGATGATGTAGATCACTAATGAATGAATTTTTTATGTGTACATGCTTCTTAAGGTAATATACATATATGTTTTTGCTATGGATTTTAATGTAGGAGATGAATATTCATCTACTAAGATGTAATGTCTATATATGAAATTTTAAGGTTTTTATGGTCATATCCATTCTTAATCATCAATTCACCATGTACTCACTTCATTATTTCTCTGAAATCCAAATATGATTCCACTTCATGTTTCCAAAATTCAAATACATTTTTTACTATGAGTAATTCACTCACTTTATATCAACACTAAAATTGATACATCACTCACTACACCCATCTCTTCTAACGCACCACATTTTCTTTAAAAAAATTGATCTTGAGTCTTATGATGATCGTATCCATAAAACTCCTTTCCCCATGGATAATTTCATACCATGGTGCTAACCAATATAGGAAAATCCTATTGAAAATTCCATTCTAAGAGTCCACTGATCCACCAACTGCATCCAAAATGATATCCAAGACTTGGTTCCAATCCCAACAGTTGGATGTTCAAATAGGAGAACTATTCGAAAATCCTATGGTCCACCATTCCCTAAAGTCCCAGTAATGCACCCCAAATAATCCTCTAAATATTACACTTACATTAAAATTTAAATTTCCCAAACTGGCCTCCATGCATGGGGTAAAATCCTATCATTATTCATGTCACTTACTTACATATATTATGAATAATTTGTGTCCCCATAGGAACATTCAAAATATTATTTCACAATACTCACCACTGAATTATGTGAGGAAATAGGCTCACCTACTGAACTCGGTCACGAAACACATTTTCACCTCCTAAAACATGTGATGAAATTGGTTCACACCTAAACCATTTTAAGAAAACAAAATCACCACATGAAACATTAAATTAAATTGTTATACCTAGTGAACCATGTTAAAAAAATATTTCACCCCCTTAGCAAATTACCCCAAATTACACCAAAACCCATCCACTAGGACCCACACTCCGTCTATTATAACACAAAATGATCAGATATTTTTATATATCCCATAACCAAGAACTAAAAATAATAAAAAACAGAAAACACATTTAAATTATCTTAGATCACATGAGATTTATCATTAAAACATCATATGGTGCACTCCCATCCATAAAGATTTGCATACCTCACTCCTTGACTGATTTCCCAAATGGGTTCCATCAGAATGTATATCAATCCACCCAAGCCATGCTCTCCAACACCTTATAATCCTATTCAGTCATTCATCCTTGATGGTCCATGTCAAAGTATCCATCTTGGTTGACTATATCATGGTAATCATATGCAATGATGTTGTCACCTCATCCAATGATGAATATTTATAATTAACATTTAACACCTCAAGGCTATCATGCCCATGAGTGTCACCACTAAACACCCGGATCTCCTTTCATAGAGAGTTAACCTAAACCAAAACCACAAAAAACCCTCTATGTATTATGAATAACATGAAAATTTTCAAACATACCAGTAGAAAACCCATTAACAAATTAAAAACATAATCATACCCATGTGTAACTAACATGGTGGTTCCCTATCACACTAATTCATTCCCCAAAAGTCAATCCAACACCCATAGTTATAGTAATCTATGAAAACAAATTCCTATGTTCCCCTTCACAATATAAATCTACCTCACCTAAACTCAGTAAAAATATGCTCTGATGAAAACTGATAAAACAACATAAATCACACTCTAATGACTCAAATCCCATTTAACCCAAGCTCGCTTGTCTGACCAAAAGAACTATGTCAAACACACATATTAGACTCACACTAAAACTTAGGGTGTCTACTATGCCAAGGATATCAAAAAAATCTATAGCTACAGAGGCTTCATATCCATAATGATTAGTGTCTTCTCACACTCCCACTACACCACCAAAATCACATCTCTATAACTATAGGAAAGAAAATCCAACTAATCCTTCCATCCCCAAATCATCCTTCAATGAAACATCATCTACCATGCTCAACCTCTCTTCCCATGAAATTTTACTCATGACCTTATCTAATTCCCTATTCATTTACATATAATTCCACAAAGAAGCTATATAGAAAAAATCAATATAGGATCTTATGGAAACTTTATGTAAATGAGTATGTTCCATCAATTCAATTCAAGCCCATCCTAAAATTATTCCTCGAGTATCACATGCCTATACTAAACTCATTATTTTTCCATCATCAAGTCATAAAATGCCTACACCGGCCCATGAAGTTTCCCCATACATACCTTAATAAAGGGACAATATTTCTCATCATAATTGGATAACATCATGAACCATGATCTACATGACCCACTATCTAAGAAAATATCATTATTCAGTAGACTACATTTCTAATAGTTTGTTATATTAGTAAAACATTTTATATGTTTTTTAGATTCCTTTTAGAAATTGAACCCTCATAATAAAATTAAATCACAAAAAATAAAGAACTTTATAGGGTAATTTTATGTGCCTACAATTATTAATATACCTAAGACTCTTTCCAATGGTCAATGATCAAGAAAAAAATTCTCATATCAAGTAAACATGTCACATTATATAAAATCAAATCCATAAGAGTCAAAATAAAGAACAAAAATATTGTAACCCTAGTAATTTGGACCATTAATAGGAAAGGTGTTCATCATTCACCAATTTTTATTTTAACACAAGATCTAAAACATTCCTAGACTACCTTTCTACCACCTCAGTAAATCTTAAAACAACAATCCTCTAATATCATTTTGTAAATCCCTAGCATAGGGCCACTTTCCTAAACCCAAATAAATGACACGAAATAACCAATAGAGAATATTATAATAAACCATAGGCTATTTAGTATAAGTAAGGTCCCAGTCCATATAGTGGGTAGATTATACCCTCAAATAAAAGTCACCTAAATAACAAAAATAACCAAAACATTATACAAATAAATTTATTTATAAATAAATTGACGCAGTGGTGTAATAAATGAAATGTGTAACTCATACAAGCATATATTTCTGATGTCCCAATGGTAAAATCCAATAAATAAAATAAAGTTAAAATATAAAAATTACATAGACACTAACCATACTATAATCCCTTGTCTCACACACCATTTATCTAAACCCATCGACCTACACGAGCACAATCCTCTATGAATCTTGCACTTATCATAAAAGAATAAATAAATTCAATATGCGCACAGAGGTTCCAATGTTATGCATGAGATATACTTCATAGTGTGTTTTAACAATGTTCTCTAAGAATAATAAATCATATATTCTATATATGTGGACCCCAAAAAATATGACGAACAACCACCTTCATGTCCAGTGCTAACCAGACTACTCTGAATCCTTATGCATCAAGTCAGCATGTGCTGACAAGGTCACCAAATCACCTGATCATACAAAGTTTGGTTCCACTTTGTAATACACATTTTTATATCACCATCCGTACAACTATAATGATTCCCAGTCCTTAAATTATGTTTTAGGGTAGGGAGGCATCCATTTTCTTGACCACATAACTTCTGATGTTGAGCATGGTGATACATCCAAAGGCCTCAACCCATCACTTCTCACTCAGTATATTTCCATCAGTAACATTAAATAATTCCCCAAACTATACCCTTAGGAAATCCTCTACCAGAAGCCAAGACCCTCTTGGAAACATCATGTTCACACACACTAACCCAAGCCATAGAGTAAAAGTTCCTCTAATGATACTTAAAGGAATATAGAACATCATTTCCACTGAACCAAGTTATGTTTATAAATTTTATAGACCCAATAACCCCATTATAGAACATATACAATAATTACCCATCCCTGGAATATCTATGTAGGACACAATCACACCAACCAATCCCTACATAATCTGAGGAGGTCATCCATCAAACTGACACAAACCTATAGGAAATATGGATCTATAAATAATATTAACATAAATAGGTATCAACCCCATCACACTCCTCAGAACTAGATCCCAAGGCATTACTAACTTGAGACGTACCCTCTTGTATAAGAAAAATTAATCTAACCTGATTGGGAATCCAATGGATCCCCCAAAACAGTCACATAATCTACTCATTGTTACCAGATCACAGTCATCACCCTCTATTGACATCACTTCCCAAGGCTCATCTCAACCCAGGCTCCATGGAATTCTCTAAACTTTCCAAAACATTATCACCCATGGTCCAACTATCCAAATATTATCCCAATTCAACACACTTAAAGCCCCTAGTAATCCCAATCTCATTTCTAAAAATATCAATCTGACCCAACCTATGTCCCATATCACATAGAATCCAAATACATTGAATATACTTAAGAGGTTATCTCACATTTGGCATCATAAAAATGGTCATCTAACCCCTCATCATTAATCCCAAGCCTCTTATACTTGTTCAACCAGCCCTAGGATAACTAAAATACACTACTTATATCACAAACTAAATCCCAATACAAACTAGGGTTCTCTTTTTGGAACAGTCATCACACTTTATGCTTGGAAACATCATCATCAGTGTTCTCAATCACTCAAACTGCTTTAGATAAATAATATTGAGTATAAGTGGTTGAACACAATCCTTTATCTAAGTTTTCGAAAATCATGTAAATTATATACTCTATAAGAACCAATGAAACATTCATTCATCAGGGAACTCATGCATAAAGGAATATGACATTTTATTTAATGGTCCCATAAACTTTATTCCTAGAGTTACTACACAATCCAAACACCACACCACCTCATTCAATCCAATATAATCCTCAACCATGTGTGTAACACTAGTTGAACTCTTGGTGTACATCATACATCAAAAATAATTAAATATATATAAGTGTAACTGATTATTTAAATTAACCCAATGTAAAATAATCAGATAAAAACTCACTTAGTACCACCCTATCACTAAAAGCTTGACCAACCACACAAATATGGTTCATTTAAAACCCCATAAAGAAATCAAAGAAAATGCCTAGCAACAGACACCCTGTTAACCACCAAATTAATTTATTCCCAAAGTAATAGAATATTTACCCTAGAGGCATGTATCATGGAAATAGAAAACGGCTGCATAAATATAGTGTATTAATACTCATTTAAGAAATGTTTCTTCAAATCCCTATCATATTCTTTTGATTCCACCATGTTATGATGGAATCGTGATCAAAAATGTAAATGATAATTGAAAAAATGAAAAACTATTGAAACAATAATAAAGGGAGTACAATGAATGATATTTTATTGATTCATTGTTATATCACATCTGGAATCACCCCAAATGAATGAGATTTTAGAGAGGTGGTATCCAACCATCCACATCCCATGTGTGAGCTCCTCTACTAATGAAATAATGTGGGAATGAGCCCATTGCTTTTATATTTAAAAAAACATAAAAATAGGTGTCACATTGTAACCAAAGTGTTCACATAATGACATCTTTGTTCTAGGCCTCCTATTTATCCCTTTTCAAAATTTATGGCCATAGATACCCCAAAAATGTCATTCATGGTGTGAATGACTGGATTCACATCATGAATGACCTAAAAATTTAATTTTTAGAATCACAAACAATATTAACTCATCCAAATGTTTTTTTGAAGACCCATGAATTTCCCTACACTGAAAGACACATCTAAAATTACATTCTATAAATGTTGGAATTCAAAGAAAAAAAACCTGAGTAGTGGTTCACCAAATAAATCAATCACCAAACCAAAAATTCAAACACCTAAAATTGAATAACCTAAAATCCATAGGGAATTACATAATGAGCCATGTTTAAATGTAATTATAAATAAATTGGTTGGCATGGTGATGGGAAAAGATGTTTTTCTAAGTTCGACCAATGATATAAATCCAGACACCACATTTAAAAATATATATTAACTTATGTCCATATTTAAGAAACAATTGATAAATTTTTTAAGTACATTTAATAAAAATAATAGGGATTAAATTTATATTATTTGGGAAGACTATAACAACTTTTATTTTAAATTCTATATTAATTATAACCTAATGTGTTTGAATGTGTGTCATACATGAAATAACAAACCACAAAGAAGCACAAAAATTATATAACTAATAAAAAATTGATGTAAACATGTTGTAAAAAAATAGAGTTAATTTTATTATAAAATATATTTATAGGTAAAAAGAAGGATATTTTTAATATTAATTATTTGAAAAAAGTCCTTTAGGATATCTAAATGAAAAATAAGATCATTTTACACTGAAAATGTATTTTTTTATAAAATTTCAATCTTATGAATATATTATAATAAAATAAAAATCTTGTAGTTAATATATATTATTTATATTAATAATATATTAACGCTAATATTATTACTATTTGATCAAAAATTTGAATACGAATAGTTAGTATTCTAAAATTATGTTTTCCTTTGAAAACAGTTTTTGTTATATATTTATCTCCTTATTTAATATGAAAATTATCAAAATTTTGAATTTGAATATGGAAAAGTAAACTTCATTTTTTGATTCATAATAAAAATATTATCTTATGATTAAATTTTGGGAATTTTCTAAAATAGTTTTTTTTGTGAATAGTAAATAGTATAGTTTTTAAAAAATGTTAACTTTTTTGATTTGATCATTATATAATTAGGACATAGATTCCCATAAATCCTATTAATTTATCAAATATGTATTTAATAGGAAAATATATAATTTTAATAAATACTATTTAGTATTTATAAAACCCTTGTATAAATTTTTTGAAAAAGGAGTGATACTTTACACCAAAACCTGTATTTATTTTCTTAGATAAAAAATTTAGTTTTCATCACCTATAAAAATTGAATCTAAAAAAATAATTTAATGTTTTATATATATATATATTAAAAATATTTATTGGGTGGAATACCATTTTTTATATAAAATTATTTCTATGATGATTATGGTTAATGACCATGATAATTGTGAAAGGGTTATTTATAATGAATTGTTCTTTTAATAGTCTGTAAATTTTATCTTGCAAGTTATATTGATAATTTTTTTGTAATTATTTTTATATTATGTTTAAATATATATATATATATATATATATATATATATATTATCATTAGTATTATTTAAAATTGATGTTATATAACATTAATATTACTAAATTATAAAAACAACATTTTTATGAAAAATAATTTTTTATATATTTAATATTTTCAACTAAAAGAAACTTTTTAGTGATTTGAAAATTTAAATATATTATATTAAGAATATATTTATGTTTATAGTATGAAAATTGGTTAATAGTGGTTAGATTATATTTTTTAAAAAAAACTTCATTAAAAACTAGTTACTAATGTAACATCCTATCTCCGGTTCAACTTAGTGGTGCCCCGAGATGGTTAGCCACCTTACCTCAAATGTGTCTCCCTATAATCTAAATGCTTTTGAAAAAAATTGAGGTCCTAGGGTTTTTCTACGAGAGGAATATTATTTCATAGATTATAGTGGAGAAAAACAATATATAATTATTAAGAAATAGTATAAGTATTAATGATATAAAATAGATGTAGAATAATAATAATAATAATAATAATAAAACATGCAATATAAATAACCAGTGAGAGATGAAGGATAAATAATAGATACAAAATGATTATTATTTTTATTCCATGTAGAAATAAAAAAAAGTTGCATGGGATACGATGGAAATAGGAATATACCACAAGTTATAAAAAATAAAAAAAGGCCAAAAGTAGTAACTACAAGAATCATGATCATAGGCTGATTACCTTACTCCCGCACTCTATCCTAGCATTGGGAAACAAACATCTGAAGATGGACACTTACATTTATCTATACAAGAAATAATGAATTTTACTTGGGTACCAAAGGTGGCCCAAGAAAGGTGTGAGATATACTCAGTAAGATACCTCTAACAGTGTTTAGATCAATTCAGTATATCAAATATAAAATGATCAGTGTGCCAATAATAGTAAATTCAAAGAAATTAATAAATAAAACATGATGGTTCAGGTTCCACCAAGAAACCCCACATCCACTAACATCCTAATCCTAAGACATATGTCTCTAAACCAAGGAACCCATACAAAATTGGAAAGGTGTAGACATGGATCATCATAAAGAAATAATCAGGTGTAAACTGGCCCCGAGTGTGTGATTTGGGTTGGCATACATGACCCTAGGACATCATCTAAGAATTATCATGATTTTATAATAAGTTATAACCTGTAATATAGAATGAAATCCTAATCCCATCCAAGGAGATATATAACAGAATCCAAAGTGTCACTATAGGAGCACCTAGAATAACCAATACCATAGAGACCATCCATCGTTATTCTCAAAAGGAGTCCCTCATATCACTCTTGATGTAGTGTAATAATGACCCTATGAGCCCAACCTATGTATCTCACATAGTCGAATGAATATAACTTGGGGAATGGTATCACTATATTTCACAAAATCTTGTCCATGGTACTAACCTTAGGGAACTGGTGTCACTCATGGGTATAAATGATCCACTTAGAGATCCCATACAAGGAAAGCCAAGTGTCACTCTTGATGTGTCCAACTGTTCTGAGTTCAAAAAATGGTGATCCCATCCATGGTTTCCTTTTGTTGGGACTCATGTTCTCTCTCGGGTCATAAGTAGGTAAGGATTATAAATCAATATCATATATCATGAACAAGTCATTAAAATATCAATATACTAAATGATCTAGAAAATCCATTTTATTCAATCCACGCAAATATAAATTAATTCAACATGTATAAAGTTTCAATCATATGGTATACGGAAAAAATAATAATGCATAAAGAAAAATAAAAGGGACTCAGACATCGGGAAAGTGTCGAGGGGCCTTATTCATGGTTTTCCAATTCTCTTAAGTATTTCCCATTCAAAACATTTATTATAAGGGAAACCACGTGTAACACCCCAGGTAAATAAATAATATTACATTTTCACATTTAACCATATTTGTTAATAAAATATTAATATTACTTTAAAGGGGACTCTATGCTCGATGGCGTACCCAATACGCAACAACGAGTTTCTTGGGAATCTTACGTTGCACTCTAATAATAAAATAATATTATTTTAAATGGTAGTTAATCCCTAGTCGTTGTAATGGCAGGAATGAACATAACTAACTACAAAATGATTATATATGTTTGTCAAATATTTTTACTCCTTACAATAAATTTTAGAGGATTCAAAATGAGAATGAATCCAACTTTAAGTGTAAACATTCGAATATTCTTTAAAAGGTCGATTAACCGCCTTTTGATGGAGAACCTCTTTTAAATCCACTTTTTGACAATTTTATATGTTATATTTGAAAAAATAAAATTCTTCTTTAGAATTGGTACATCAAAATTTACTTTGTGTAAATTTATGGTATTTTTCCGATAAAGTTAATTTTTAAATGAATAGTGAAAAATGTTGTATTTTAATACAAAACCACTTTTTAATCTAATTTATTTATATGATTAGATTATCTTTATATTTGGTTTTAAAGTAAAATTACAATGTATTTTTACCATTTAATCCAATATTGGTCGTTGGAATTAATTTCAATTTGAAATCGGACTTAAACTAGTGTAAATCTTTTGATATATATTGTTTCATAAAAACATGTTATTTGTCATGATAGCGGGAATTAATTATTAAATTAATTAATGTAACTTATATGATTTTAATTTTTTAAAATAGACATCATTTGTGAATTCGGAATATCAAATATAGCTTAGGGTGAAGTTTTGGTATTATTCTGAAAAACATCAATTTTTTATGAATAGTGAAACCACTAAGTGGTACTTAAAATACTGATTTTTTATTTAAATGAAACTTTACCACTTCTGTGTTTTGAATTTCAAAAATCCGATATACATGGTTGTCATTAGGAAGTAAAATGTGGTTCAATGGGATTAAAATAATTTTTTGGTGAATAGTAACTTTTATGTTTTTAATCGCGATTAGAGCTAATTAGTGTAATTTAAGGTAAAAATAATGTTTTAATAATATGAAATGAACTTGACACATGTCCTACCCTCATTGGACGTGTAATGTCCGACCAAGACAATCCATGGGTCAACTTGGGGACCCCATGGAGCCACTTTGGTTGGAGAATGACATAAATACCTTTTTATTTAAAGATAAAATTAAAATGTCACAAACATGAGTTGTTTTACTAAAACAATTTTTAAATGGGGTTATACAAGTCATATTTTTCACTATAAATATTCATTATAATGATAAAAAGATTTCATACATCATGATATTTTTTTTAGACATTAAATAAATTAAATTATTTATGACATCATGATGATGCAACAATTACCTCATTAATAAGGGATTTAAATAAAATGAAAAGATAATGTTAAAACTATAACATACACTTGTCACAAACCTATTGGATGGGTGTATTTCGAAACCTTATCATCTTATCCTCAAAATATATCCTTTTGGGACCTTTTAAATCTGAAAATCATTTTATAATAAAGTAATATTTTATAACTTTCCAAGAGTGCCCCTCCTCTCCTCTTACAAAAGGCCCCCACCTCTACCACCTTACACACACCTCTCAAGCCTTTTCCTCGGCCAAACCCTACCCATTGCATCTCTCCACATCCCTCTATTTATCATTGAAGCCTCACTTTGGACAGAATCCTTTCTAAGGAAGCCTTTGATCTCAAATCAAAGAGAGTTACCAGATTTAAAGGTAATGTCTTCCCTTGTGTTCTTTTATTTTATTTTGCTTCTCCAACCCCCTAAACTCTTTTTATTCTTTTCTTTTGTAACAACACCAGTATCTTAAATATACTAGGATGTTTTCATGTGAATTATTGGATCTACACTTACACACACCTTCGTCTAATGGTTAAAGAACATATTGTTTCTGTGGATGGTGAATTACTGCCTCACGAAACGATGATTGTTCAATATTCTTTTAAAACCTTCAAAGGTGGCCATTAATATGTCACTATAATTTATATAATATTTTTATGTTTTCCTTAAGCTTATTTATTTTTCATTTATGGCATACCTTTATTGTTTCCATTATGTGTAAACGCGATATCTTCATTTTAGGAAGTGCGGACTACCGCCCCCTCAAAGTGATTTGACTCGTTAATGCCATATGTGGGACGTATAAAGGACGTAATTAATGGTATTACATATTTTATCTTACTGGAATTATAATATAACTTTATATAATTATTATTTCATTCCATTTAATACAAAAAAAATGAAAGTAGCATTCATGTGTACGTACAGCTTATCGTCTCCATGAATGGTACATTTCATTTCTTATCTCCAAATGTTATGTACTATTATAAGTACATACATATGATGGATATATATATGTAATATATTACTTCTAAATTATGGATATCATTCTGGAATTATAATATATATATCTCTCATTTTTTTTAATTCCATTAATATGACAAAAAATGAAAGTAGCGTTCATGCGTACGTACGGCCTACCGTCTCCATGAACGGTGATTTTAATTTTTTATCTCCAAATGCTATGGAATAGTATAAAATTAATATATACTGGATATATATTATATTTAAAACATCAATACTATTCTGGAGATGATGTACCTATAACTATATGGAAAATTCTTTTCCAAAAAGTTCAATTTTTACTCATGTACTGAACATCGACAAAAAAGTCTAATATGAACTCACTTTATTAACCAATTATTATAACATTATAATATGTGATATGAACTGACTAATAATATTTAAAGGATGTCCTTAAGAAATTATAAATTGACCAAATTTTATTATTCAGTAGATTAAAGAATGATCGAGTCATGTCGGACACGAGGTAAGGGAATCCTACCTATCTCTTTCTTTGCAAGTACTCTCTTTTATGTCATTTATTTTATGCTCCATGTTCTTATGTTAGAGGATATTATTTTATATTCCTATTTCTGTAATTTTTATGTTCATGTTATTAGAGACCCTATTTTATCTCATCAATCCATTTTTTTAAGTTTTATGTGGTGTCGTTAAGCAGCCAAATTTTCATAAGGGGACTTTCATCTCACTTTTTGTTCCCATGAGATTCAGGCTACATTGGCCACTATTTCCTTTTTGTGTGGTGTATGTACTGACCATTACATTACTATTAGTATAATATACTCTCATTTATGGGTAGTTAAATCTTCATTTTATGACCCTTCTTCCATGGATTGTACGTTTTGAAAGTTTCCCAAATCGGTAAGGGAACCTTTCACACTCCTATTTTAAAAAGACTTATTTTGTTATATCTTTTAATTTACATATTTTAATGTTGGGATATGTTCTTCTAAATCCTTATTTATGTAAATTGTATGTACAAGTGATGAAATACCATTTTCTCTCTCATCAACTAATTTTATGAATTTTAAAGTGACGATGTTAGGCTGTCGAATTTTACCAAGGGAACTTCTTAACCCAATTTCGATTTCCTTGGGTTCAACATGTAGTTATTGAATATGTTATCCTTTTAATATGTGTGAATGATCTTTTATTGTTTTACACTTATTATCCACTTATATTGGGAGTATTTATGTTTGTCACACATAATTATGAGATTGATTCATCCTTACTTTAAGGATACCTTCTTTATAAGGGATTTTATCTCATTTTACATTTCTATTGAGACTTCATTGTTGTTATGAACCAATTCACTCTTATATAGTGTATATAATGTCCTTTGGAATATTATGTCATAAATCCATTTATTCTCATGATATTATAAATTTCTAATTAAATGTTATTCCTTAATTATTGTATTCAAGTGTCTCTCATTTTGATAAAACCCCTTTAACTAAAATATCGTTTTAAATGTTTTAATGATTTATCCTTATAATAATTTTTCATTAATATACATGTTTTCAAAATGGTTCATAGATTTATTTATGTGGATATTAATTTTGTAAAATTTAAAAAGCTTCAAAGTGGTATGGGACACTTTGATTAATAAATCTCTTTATTAAATGTTTTAAATGGTTTTGAAAATGTTTTTTAGAATGGATTAAATGTCTTAAAATGTTATATTGTTATTAAAATGTGGGAACGTTATCTTTCCTTTATGGTTAAGTTATGTGTTATGGTTATGTTATGCTTCTTGGGCATTGTTTATGAAGACGGGTGGTTCCGTGATAAACTACGGGCGGGTGAGCCCGATATAGCTCTCCAATGCATTAAGTAACACGAAGGGGTTAAACGTTAAGGTTTATCTGAAGAGATTTAGGGAATATACTGTGATGGGTATTCCAAATGTAACCAAGAGGGTTACTCCCTACGTAAGAATGTTATGAATGCCTCAAGTTACCTTTATATCTTACGATTTCTATGATTTATTCATGATTTTATGAGGTATGTTAAAGTGCTTATGCTTTATGGGTAAAGTATGATTTAATTCTTATGTATATATGTACTCATGTTTGCTTTCCATACTTTTTATAACTCTTACTAAGCTTTTTATGCTCATCCCAAGTTTTTGAAATGTTTTTCACAGGTCAAGGGAAAGGTATATGATGTGATGATAGTGTCAAGGACGTTTCAAGAAAGAATCCATGTTTTATTTTATATATGTTTTCATTGATGGGAAAAATTAATACTATATTTTATGTAACCACTTTGTTTAAATGTGGAATGTAATGCAAGTTTCATGATCTAATTCTCTAAAACTCTAAACCTGAAAAGATCCTTAATGTGTAATCTTGTAATAACTCAAGATTAAGTAAGGTTTAAGGTTGGGGCCTTATACATGGTATCAAAGGTCTGTTTAAATGACTTTAGAGGTTAGGGTATTCTTTAAGCATAAGTGACATTACCATAATGGTTAGGATTTCAGAAAGAGTCATAGTTTTTACATAAAGTGAATGAGTAAGTATATCTTCCACATTAGTAGATGATGGTTTTGTTGATATACTTACACTGACATTTCTGTTTTTAGTGAATGGATGGATCTAGCAGGCACGAAAGTGACAATAGGTTTGAAGGAAACTGTGGTGGTTCTCTAATTAAGAGACTGGATGAAATGGGGGATTCAATGGGGAAACTCGTGGTTGTTCTAAACTAACTATCAAGGAGTCATGATCAACCACTTGAACCTTGGTATGTTCTGTAATGCATCATGTATGAGATGACTAATTGATGTGGAAGTTCAGGTAATAATTATAAAGGTAACCATTAGGGTTTATATGATCCATACATTTGAGGTAATTATATGTCATTATATGTTATGATGGAAAATGAAAGGCATGAGATAAACTTGAGGTTAAAATATGTTATGATTATTTTTGAAGATTTTATCTCATTTTGGAGAATGTTTTAAGAATTATATAGTTTTGGAAAAAGGACAACATGTGGACTCTGTGATAACCCGTCGCGTCAGACAAAGATGCAAGAATCAAACCCACAACCAAAGTGCGGCTGGTATTTATCACCTACTACTGGACTACGTGAAGTCCCTGGTTAGTTTGACTAATTTGTTTTAGTTAGATGATTTTAGGAATCAAGAGTATGTTTATTTTGGGTTATCTATGGAAATGATTAACCTATCATGGAGGATATGTGATTAGGTTAATTACTTTTCAATATGAGAATTTAGGAGCAACTGATGTTATTTGGAGATAAAAGTTAATTTGTACCTTGGAAGACTATGTGATTAAATCCTTCAAATATTTGGGTTTCAATCTTAGTTTGGTTTACTTTGAAGAATTTTATGGACAATTTTTTATTGAATGGTCTTTGTTGAACTTTGGGTTTCAGTTTTGGTTAAGGTATAAATACATGGGAAGTATATAGTTCACTATTGTGGATTAGGTGATTCTCTAGAAGTTTATTACAGCACTCTTAATGTGAAAAAGTCATCCTAAATACTCATATTTTGGAGAAAATATGAGTTTGATTAACGAATCTAGTAAAAGTTGAAAGTCTACGTGACAAGTAAGTATGTTTCATTATGATTTAGTTAAGCTCAAAAATAAATTACTCAATGAAGAGTAACTTAAATCAAAAAAAAATGTTAACTTTTCCTACTGGGGAATCGAATACTGTTTAACCCATCACAGTTTTGTGATTATCTTATGGTTAACTTTCTCCTAGACATGTTTACAATCACTCTCCATCAGAACATGACCCTTTGTTTTCTCCTCCATATCAATATTTTCCTACATGGAATCCTAGTATGGGTTAACTCGGGTGACCTTTGTACTTCTCTTTCTTTATTTTAAAGTGATTGTTTTACTGACTCTTGTTTCGATGTGGGATTTTCAATTAAGTTTCCAAGCCCAATTTTAAAATTGTGAGGATGCAATTCCCAAAAGGGGGGAAAGATGTAACACCCCAGGTAAATAAAGAATATGACATTTTCACATTTACCCATATTTGTGAATAAAATATTAATATTAATTTAAAGGGGACGCTATGCTCGATGGCGTACCCAATACGCAACAATGAGTTTCTTGGGAATCTTACGTTGCACTCTAATAATAAAATAATATTATTTTAAATGGTAGTTAACTCCTAGAAATTGTAATGGTGGGAATGAACAGAACTAACTACAAAATGATTATATATGTTTTTCAAATATTTTTACTCTTTACAATAAATGTTAGAAGATTAAAAATGCGAATGAATCCAATTTTAAGCGTAAACATTCTAATATTCTTTAAAAGGTCGATTAACCACCTTTTGATGGAGAACCTCTTTTAAATCAACTTTTTAAAAAAATTATGTGTTATATTTTAAAAAATAAAATTCTTCTTTAGAATTGGGACATCAAAATTTACTTTGTGTATTTTTTTGGTATTTTTCCGATAAAGTTCATTTTTTATTGAATAGTGAAAAATGTTGTATTTTAATTCAAAACCACTTTTTAATCTAATTTATTTATATGATTAGATTATATTTTTAATTTTTTTAAAGTGAAATTAGAATATATTTTTACCATTTAATCCAATAGTGGTCGTTGGAATTAATTTCACTTTGAAATCGGGCTTAAACAAGTGTCAATCTTTTGATATATATTGTTTCATAAAAACACTCTATTTGTCATGATAGTAGAATTAATTATTATATTAATTAATGTAACTTATATGATTTTAATTTTTTAATATAGACATTATTTTTGAATTCGGAATATCAAATATATCTTAGGGTGAATTTTTGGTATTATTCTGAAAAAACATCAATTTTTTATGAATAGTGAAACCACTAAGTGGTACTTAAAAAACAGATTTTTTGTTTAAATGAAACATTACCACTTCTGTATTTTGAATTTCAAAAATCTGAAATAAATTGTTTTCATTAGGAAGTAAAATTTGGATCAGTGGGATTAAAAATAAAATTTGTTGAATAGTAACTTTTATGTTTTTAATCGCGATTAGAGCTAATTAGTGTAATTTAAGGTAAAAATAATGTTTTAATAATATGGAATGAACTTAGAACATTTCCTACCCTCATGTTATGTGTCATGGAAGACCAATACAATCCATGGGTAAACTTGGGGACCCCATGGAGCCACTTTGGTTGGAAAATGACATAAATACCTTTTTATTTAAAGTTAAAATTAAAATGTCACAAACATGAGTTGTTTTACTAAACAAAATTTTAAATGGGGTTATACAAGTCATATTTTTTACTATAAATATTCATTAGAAATATAAAAATATTTCCTACATCATGATATTTTTTTTAGACATTAAATAAATTAAATTATTTATGACATCATGATGATGCAGCAATTACCTCATTAATAAGGGATTTAAATAAAATGAAAAGATAATGTTAAAACTATAACTTAAACTTTCCAAAAACCTATTAGATGGGTGTATTTTGAAACATTATCACCTTATCCTCAAAATATATCCTTTTGGGACCTTTTAAATCCGAAAATCATTTTATAATAAAGTAATATTTTATAACATTCCAAGAGTGCCCCTCCTCTCCTCTTATAAAAGGCCCCCACCTCTACCACCTTACACACACCTCTAAAGCCATTGGCTCATCCAACCCCTACCCATTTCATCTCTCCACATCCATCTCTTCATCTTTGAATCCTCACTTTGGGAAGAATCCTTTCTAAGGAATCCTTTGATCACAAATCAAAGAGAGTTACCTGATTTAAAGGTAATGTCTTCCCTTGTGTTCTTTTGTTTTATTTTGCTTCTCCAACCCACTAAACTCTTTTTATTCTTTTATTTTGTAACAACACAAGTATATTAAATATATTAGGATGTTTTTATGTTAATTATTCGTGCTACACTTAAACACACCTTCGTCTAATGGTTAAAAAACATAATGTTTCTATGTATGGCGAATTACTGCCTCATGAACTGATGATTGTTCAATATTCTTTTAACACCTTCAAAGGTGGCCATTAAGATGTCACTATAATATATATAATAGGTTTATGTTTTCCTTAAGCTTATGTATTTTTCATTTATGGAATACCTTTATGGTTTCCATTATGGGTAAACGTGATATCTTCATTTTAGGAAGTGCGGACTACCGCCCCCTCAAAGTGATTTGATTCGTTAATGCCATATGTGGGACGTATAAAGGATGGAATTAATGGTATTACATTTGTTATCCTACTGGACTTATAATATACCCTTATATCATTATTATTTAATTCCATTTAATACAAAAAAAAGAAATTAAAGTAGCATTCATGCATACGTACGGCTTACCGTCTCCATGAACGGTACATTTCATTTCTTATCTCCAAATGTTATGTACTATTATAAGTACATATATATAATGGATATATATATGTAATACATTACATCTAAATTAAGGATATCATTCTGGAATTATAATATATATATCTCTCATTTTTTTTAATTCCATTAATATGACAAAAAATGAAAGTAGCGTTCATGCGTACGTACGGCCTACCGTCTCCATGAACGATGCTTTTAATTTTTTAACTCCAAATGCTATGGAATAGTATAAAATGAATATATACTGGATATATATTATATTTAAAACATCAATACTATTCTGGAGATGATGTACTTATAACTATATGGAAAATTCTTTACTAACAAGCTCAATTTTTACTCATGTACTGAACATCGACAAAAACCTCTGATATGAACTCACTTTATTAACCAATTATTATAACATTATAATATGTGATATGAACAGAATAATAATATTTAAAATAGTCCCTTAAGAAATTATATACTGACAAAATTTTATTATTCAGGAGATTAAATAACGATTGAGTCATGTCGGACACGAGGTAAGGGAATCCTACCTATCTCTTTCTTTGCAAGTACTCTCTTTTATGTCATTTCTTTTATGCTCCATGTTCTTATGTTATAGGATATTCTTTTATATTACTATTTATTTACTTTTTATGTTCATGTGATGAGAGAACCTATTTGATCTCATCAATCCATTTTTGGAAGTTTTATGTGGCGTCGTTAGGCTGCCGAATTTTCATAAGGGGATTTTCGTCTCACTTTTTGTTCCCGTGAGATTCATGCTACATTGGACACTATTTCCATTTTGTGTGGTGTATGTACTTCCCATTATTTTACTATTTGTATAATATACTCTCATTTATTGGTAGTTAAATCTTCATTGTATGACCCTTCTTCCATGGGGTGTACGTTTTGAATGTTGCCCAAATCGGTAAGGGAACCTTTCACACTCCTCTTTTAAAAAGACTTATTTTGTTATGTCTTTTAATTTACATCTTTTTATGTTGGGATATGTTCTTCTATATCCTTATTGATGTAAATTTTATGTCCAAGTTATGAGATACCATTTTCTCTATCATCAACTAATTTTATGAATTTTAAAGTGACGTCGTTAGGCTGTCGAATTTTACCAAGGGAATTTCTTAACCCAATTTCAATTTCCTTGGGTTCAACATGTAGTTATTGAATATGTTATCCTTTGAACATGTTTTAATGACCTTTGATTGTTTTACACTTAATATCCACTTATATTGGGTTTATTTATGTTTTTCACAAATAATTATGAGATTGATTCATCCATAATTTAAGGATACCTTCTTTATAAGGGATTTTATCTCATTTTACATTTCTATTGAGACTTCATTGTTGTTATGAACCAATTCACTCTTATATGGTGTATATAATGTCCTTTGGAATATTATATCATGAATCCATTTATTCTCATGATATTATAAAGTTCTGATTAAATGTTATTCCTCAATTATTGTATTTAAGTGTCTCTCATTTTCATAAAAACCCTTTAACTAAAATATAATTTTAAATGTTTTAATGATTTATTCTTATAATTATTTCTCATTAATATCCATGTTTTAAAAATGGTTTCAAGGATTTATTTATGTGGATATTAATTGTGTAAAATGTTTAAAGCTTCAAAGTGGTATGGGACACTTTGATTAAGAAATCTCCTTATTAAATGTTTTAAATGGTTTTTAAAATGTTTTTTAGAATGGATTCAATGTCTTAAAATGTTATATTGTTATTTAAATGTGGGAAAGTTATATTTTCTTTTATTCTTATGTTATGTGCTATGATTATGTTATGGTTATCAGGCATTTTTTATGAATACGGGTGGTTCTGTGAGAAACTAAGGGCGGGTAATCCCGATATAGCTCTCCAATGCATTGGGTAATGCGAAGGGGTTAAACGTTAAGGTTTATCTGAAGAGATTTAGGGAATATACTGTGATGGGTATTCCAAACGTAACCAAGATTATTACTCCCTACGTAAGAATGTTATGAATGCCTCAAGTTACCTTTATGTCTTATGATTTCTATGTTTATTCATGATTTTATGAGGTATGTTAAAGTGATTATGCTTTATGGGTAAAGTATGATTTCATTCTTATGTATATATGTAATCATGTTTCCTTTCCATACTTTTTATAACCCTTACTGAGCTTTTTATGCTCATCCCAAGTTTTTGAAATGTTTTTCACAGGTCAAGGGAAAGGTACATGATGTGATGATAGTGTCAAAAAAGTGTCAAGAAAGAATCCATGTTTTATTTTAAATATGTTTCCATTGATGGGAAAAATGAATATTGTCTTTTATGTAACCACTTTGTTTAAATGTGGAATGTAATGAAAGTTTCTTGATCTTATTCTCTAAAACTCTAAACCTGAAAAGATCCTCAATGTTTAATCTTGTAATAACTCAAGATTAAGTAAGGTTTAAGGCTGGGTCCTTATACCACGCACCTCATTGGTGGTTTAACTTTTCAAGGGAAAGGAAATTATGTAATTAAATGGAAAACCCAAGGGGAAGTTCCCGTCCAATAGAACAACCTAGAGGTGTGATTCGCCTCCCTCTAGAACCATATAGATCATATAAAACCATTTGATTTTATTAATTAATTATTTTGAAGGTGTCTCTTGAAAATTATATCACACAGAATAATGGATCATGATATAGGAAACATCTAAAATTAGGGAAAGGAGGTAAACCACATACCTTATATTCATAAAATACCACTCATATATTGTCAGACCTAGAATTGAGTTAGAATTATATATGTCAGGAGAGTCGTCAGATACCCTAAAAACAAAGGAAATAATTTCACTCCAAAATAGAACAAAATAGAAGAATATAAAGTAGAAAAATAAGTATGGGGATCATAGAGAATACCAAGAGGGGTCCAACATATCTAGAGGTGAAGGATTTGGAGATCGTATGAGGGAACAACCAAAATCCATGTGTGTAGCAGTGGAGGGGATCTCATGTGTGCGGCCTTTGGGAAATGATAGGAAGGATAAGGAAATTTGGGTAAAAATTATTTGAGGGAAAATGGTCATTTTACGATTATTTATAGGGACACATGCTTTGGATACATGGTTAACCAAACAGTGCGACAACCATGTGCCCCACACTATATAAGGGGACCTCTCACACGGGTTGGGAACATAGTTTGACTAATAGTGAGAAATTTGTGTGAAACTGCTATTTCACCCTACCTTCACAATTCTTCATGGTTATGTGCCCCACCTTTAATGTTTCTAGACTAACATTGCAAATTACACAATGCATTGAGTGACCCACACAGTTGAGTCGCACAATCAACACTAACCATCTGCTTAACATGCAACTTAGATTGACTTCCAATTTTTCAGGAATTTGGAATCCAAACAAGCCCCGTAATATATTAAATAATTACTTATCAATTATATAACATTTAAATATTGAAATAAATGGTTTTAGATAAATACAGAAGTATTGGTACCTCTCTAAAAATTTGGGATCTTACAAATCCCATCCTTAAAACAACTCATCCCTAACTTTCCCTTGTGGGGGTGGTAAGATATCCTCTAAGAAAAATTACAAAAAAATATTCATGTACATCAGCTTCCTACTTCCCTGTCTCATTCTATACATGGTCATTCTAGAATTGTAACCATACCAGTGGAACTGACCTTCCTCAGAGGTCCTCTATGCTATGGTCATCAATAAGTAACGAATGCCTCTGAAAAGATGTATCAGGATACAAATCCATATCCTCAAGGATAAATAAATGATACTGGTCTACATGATACCTAATAATATTTGATACGTGGAATACATCATTCCTAGAGTGGTACATCTGAGGTGGCCAAAACCAATAGAGTTATATAATGATAATCAATATAATACTTCTTTAAAGACTGGGTTATACCCATACACTTCTAAATTATTTAAACTTCTTATAAAGTCTCCTAAACAACATAAGGACCCAGTAGTGATTCCTCACTTGCCTCGCGCTAGCATAGAGGTGATAGGAATTCCCAACCATAAAGGGACACGTAAATATACATCTGTATCATTTTATAAAATCCATTATTCTAGGAAAACTCTACCTGAGGTATATGATTTCTCCATGAACCTCCAAAATCAAGGACATGTTCTTAGAGAAAGTCCTCTAACACCAACATTTTCTGCTTAGACATCTTATTAGTACGAGGGTGAAAATTTTTACTCCATATCACCTTTGAACCATGTTCCTTGTGTATCCCCTACAAGAACTGTGATGTCAAGTAGGCATCTTAGTCTGATACGATGGAATGGGGAATATTGTGTTGGTATGTAATTTATAGGATTTAAATCCTCCAAATCTCATCAAATCAAAAGGTAACTAAGATAGATAAGAAGTTTATGACCTTGTTCAACCAATCAATGATCACCCATACTACAACACTTCCACATAGGGATCTTTTCAAGTCCATCCGAAATTCCATGGTGAAATAATTACATTTCCACTCAGGAATGGACAAGTCCTATAAAACTCTAGTAGGTCACTCATGATTTGACGTAACTAGCTTATAGGTAGATTAATTAATGATAAAACCAGAAACTTACCTCTACGTACCTAGACACAAATAATAATGATATATGTCTCAGAACACCATGGTAATACCATGTTGAACTTCCCAAACAAGGGCATGAGATTCCAACATCAATTCTTCCCATATGTCAGAAGGAACCCTAAAACCCCCACAGAAGATCATGAACACATTCTAATTGACAACCCAACAAGGAAGTGGGTTATCACTTGTGACGTTCACCCTCAAGATTAGAGATTTGGGATCTAATAGGTGTCTTATATTCACTTATTCTATAATAGAGGATGTCACCTATAGAGATACTAAAATAGGTTGTTTTTTTCTGATCCTACATGTGCATATCAATAAATAGAGACATAAAATTCAACTCGTTAATGGCCTCCAAGATGGCTCATGTTTGGGTCTTTCATCTAAGGTCAACATCCACTCTATTAAACTTTTCAATGGTATAAATAAGATCAAAGTCAAACAGATGCATGTATTCTACCCACCTACACTACTTGAGATTAAAATATCTCTATGTGGAAGTGTATTTGGGTAGTTTTTATCCATCTATACAGAAAACCTCTCACCAATAAGTAGTCCCTATTACAGTGTAAGGAATGAACCACATCTACTATCTCTAGGTTGTTAATAGTGTAATTAATATTCATGGGGTATTATCTCATGGGGACTTTATTCCACAACCAGATCACCCTACATCAGAATTACTCCTAGGCCGATAATTGAAGCGTCACAATAGATAGTGTAGCCTCTTATCAGCTCCAAAAGAATGAGGGTCAGCAATAAAGTTAGTCACTCTTTCATCTCTTTAATGGTTGTCTCACGAAGAATCTTACACACTTTTTATTTAGGACCATAATAGATACTACTAGGAATCATTAATTAATCCCCTATAAGAGCTAGAAATCCCCATGAAATTTCATATGTCGAAAATGTTCTTGGTTTTTTTCTAGGAAACCATGGCACTAACATTTCTTATATCAACAGGTATGCCTACCTCTGAAGTGATATGACCCAAGAAGTGAACCTTACTATTTAAGAAGTTTCATTTTATGAGAATCACATATATATAGTGTTCTCTTAGTGTATTTATAATGATATCATTATGGTTTTCCTGGTCGATTCTGGAGAGAGAATACACTAATATGTCATCTATAGAGACTACAACAATTGAATCTAAGTACATGTGGAAAACCCAATTCATCAATTCCTTAAAGACTGTTGCCATGTCAATAAGGTTGTAAAATATTATTGGATACTCATAAAAGTTTTACCTAGTCCAAAATTATGTATGTGGTATTTATTATATTCTCACACACACCATATGATATCCCAAACTAAAATATATCTTATAGAACAATGTTTCTCCTTAGAGTTGGTCAAAGGGGTAATCTAAGCAAGGAAATGGATGAAGTTTCTTCACTATAAGCTGGTTCAATTGGTGGTAACCTATTGAAAACATGAGGATACAATCCTTTTTTTAGTTAAAATGATAGGTGATCCCCATAGAGAAATATTGGTGCTTATTAAAACCATTTTCCTCAAGATATTCTAGAATCTTATTATGTTGTTGGGGCTCTGTAGGGAGGAATGGACACTGGTGCCACACCTTTCTCTATCTTGATGGTTAACTCCACCTCTATCTCATTAGATAAGACTTAAAAAAATTAGGGAAAACTCTTTGAAAGGATCCACCACAAGATAGAATTTTACAAGCCGTATTATCTTATCACCATAAAGAGATTCACCAACTCGTCTTTTATATTACCCATCCTATTATGTTCTGGTCTATCTCAACAACCCTAGATATACCATTCTCCATTATGTAAATAATCACTTCCCATGTATGATGTAAATGATAACCTTCAATGATAGTAATCGACAAGGTCATGGTAGGGAACGATCTAGTCCATACTGAGAATGATGTTGAAACAATTGATCTTAGGAATAAAGAAACTCGATAAGAAAATGTAACCACCTCTCTCAAGGGCTAACTAATTTCACTAGTGTATACTCTATGATCTAATCCCTAATAGTGTATAAAAAGTCATCACACCATTGATTTAAAATATTTCTAGGACCAAACATTCTTTAACTACATTAGATATGAAGGATTTCAATGTAACTATATCCAAAAAGGGTAGAAACTAATTTAGAGGCAACCAAAAGAGTACCTCATACTGTAGAATATCCTGGAATCTGATCCTCGTGTGTTCGGTTCATTAAATAGATATGGACCACACTTCAGCCTTGAGATGCATCCAGAATAACCCGGATCGGTCCACTGTGCTGGCGCAGATCCTCTAAGGTCAGAATACTACATCTATAACACTCACATCTTCTTAATTATATGACGGATGTCAAACTCCTATCCTATCATAGAGCTACGAATTTTGTGCTTCAAGGGGGTTTTAGTACATATCCCCTTATACTAACCACTAGAGGAACAAATAAAATAAATTTGATAGTGACCTATCCGATCATAAGCACAATACTCGATCTAGTTCCTCGAGCACTAACGATTATTATGGACTAGCATTACACATTTGTGAGAAAACACATATCTTTTGATGTGTCTCATCTAGTAATAACTACCCCGATGTGCACCCTCAAAACATTTCATCAATCTACCAGATGAACCATCACCCTACATCAAAACTGAATCACATTGGCTCATATTTTCAAATTCCATCATGTTTTGTTCTATAATGAGTGTATGGTTCACTGTATCTAAAAGGTTTGTCAACAAAAATATGTTAATTTTTGATTAGACGGCGTATATTTTCTCAACCTAAAATCATCTTGTAATCATGAACTCATCACCATTCAGATTCTGAGAAAAACATCGAAGCTCAATGAAGTGAGAAGAATGCTCTAACATGGACATAGTGCCCTGCTAAATATGCATAAATTCCCTAGAAATATCGACACTCATTGTATGTGGAAATAAGTGATCAGGTAAGGCTATCTAGAAGTCTACAAAAACCTTGACATTTTGATGATCATCCTAATAAATGAAATCCCAAAAATTCTTGGTGGATTCATAGAGAATGTTGGTAGAAATATTGACCCTCTCCTCTATAGGTGTTTCTATATGGTTGAAGATATATAGCATGGCATCTAACCCTAAATCAGTATCATGAGGTCCACCATCACCCAGAAAAGGTGGGAGGATGTTTCTTCTAGAACCCCTAATTCATCTCTTCCATAGTAATGGCATGTTGGGGAGAAAAATAAACAAACTGTGCAGAATGGAAGAATATTTCCTAAAATATAACATCATTACCAAACATATGATCAATAAGAGTTTCCTTATGTGGCACTACAAGAGGTAGTATGGGTGGCTCAGGGCCTAAAACTTCTGGGGTAGGATCGTCACCACATTCCTATAATATGGTATGTGGAAATCATGGATGAATAACTCTACAATTTCCAATCACACACCTCATATAAGATTTATCATTAGATAAGAAAAGTAAAATTAGGGTAGGATAGGTGAATGACCTTCCTATAACAAGTAACACCTCTCCACTTTCTTCGAACGCTCTATCTTGAAGGTACGTAAGAGTCGCAAATGGATCAAAGGATACATAGACTACTTCCCACTACAAATTTTGAGTAAGGTTCAGGGTCTCATAAAACGTAGAAAGGTCCCAGTATATGGATTTTAAATTTCAAGGTATATTGGAAAAGGCTATTTACTTTTCAATTTGAAGCCTTTTTTGGAGGTAACCATTTTATTTTAAAACATTACCTTATTGAAAAAAATTCGTATTTATTTGAATACGAATAAATAAATCCTATTAATTGTGTCACAAATTCAAATTTCATAAAGTCCGATAAACTTTATAAATTAAAATAAACACATCAAGTAACTGTGATCTAACCTTAATTTATAATATCAGGATGTCACAGGTCCTGTATAGTGATCTGATCTAATGAAAAAGCATTCCTAATATAGAGAAATATCGATCTCTTCAATTTCTATTGACATTCATCAATTAGATCAAATAATATATTTGCACATTGAAAATGTGTCTCAGGGCTCAATCATTGTATAATTGGTTAGTTAATGTGTCACCATCATTATATGTTGGAAAAAACATTTATAATGATGTTGGAACTTTAATTATGAAAATTGTTTCACCCCTTGAGAAACACTAACACACTACAATTTACAAAACATTTGGCACACACAACAGGAACATGAAATATGTGAAATGCATAGGAAAATATAAATCTGGAGTGGCCTAACTTGTGGAATTTATGTGCTATGGTTCCTAGTATAAAGCCTGAGTTGACACACCCTCATATCATTAGGATAGGGAAGAATAAATCTCATCAAAATAATATCAACAATAGTAATAACAAAAAATAAGTTCATTACTCGATGGTGAAATCTGTAAAACTGTAACAGTGCAATCAATAAAAGTATTAAACCATCCCAGGTAATTTGGTTATCCCATATACAAGGGTTAACTACTCTTGGGAACAGGCTCATTACCAAATCACAATATATCCTAGTCTTATTTCTAATACACAAATATTATGAAAATTGGAATAAAGTAGCTCTAATACAACTTCGTATAATCCTACCCTAGATGACACTTAGTTAAACCCCAATATGGTTGTCCACATGACCTTACTACACATCTTAATAGGCTAGAGGGTTCTAACAAGAAGATAGAGCCTAAGGTGTGTCTTTGGGGATACTATTCCCTTATATTTCAGAGTTGATCATAAAAGTATAAAATAAATAAAAAACAATATTAGTAGTAATGATAGACAATAGCACTGGAATAATAATAATAAAAAAACCTGCAATATAAATGAAATACATAATCTAAATGATAAATTATAGATAAAAAATAAAGATTATGATCATTTCATGTAGCAATACAAAAATAGGGTACATGGGATATAAGGGAAACATGAATATTCCACCGTTTATTCAAAAATTCAAAAAAAATTAAAGTTGTAACTATAGCGGCCCTACCTTTTCTTACATTAGTATTACATCATTTTAAAGATAAACAACAAAATAGTATTACACATAGAGGATCCAAAGGTTTATTGTCTTGGGAAAACTAGGACCATACATAACAATTACAACATCATTCATAAACATTTATTTAATTTCTCTAGCTTCTTATTGACACTTGTCCTCTCCTTAGTACATGTAGACACCTGAGGATATACATCAAAAGGGGTGATATAGAAGCCCAGTAAGAGGATAGATAAGAACAATATAGAATGGGTTGATCATAATCATAACATGGGAAAAAGATCATGAACATGAGAGGAAGCATAAATATAAGACTTGGAATGTGGCAATCCATAAAAATGAAACATCATGTCTTAGTGGTTAACTACCACAAATACTTGTGAACCAATCTAGAATCTTGTTCACAAATCATTTCACATTTAATCATGAGATTAAACACTTTACCCAATGAATTTTAATGCTTTATAATTCAGGGCGCACCCATCACTATGAAACATTCATATTGAGCTAAATAATTCCAGGCACACCAGTCACATCATAACATTATAATTATCATGATTTCCACATAAAACATATATAAAAAATGAACATAAATAACCCATGGAAAGGAATAGGTTTCATCTCATAAGAACACATTCAAAAACTTTGGGTTCCCAAAATAAAGAGGGAATAACAAACATGTTTCAAGAACCGTTCACTTTGAGGGAGAAGTAAAAGGTGTGTTCTTAAAAGAGGAGTTCTTTTGAAAAAAATAATTTACATAAAAACCAGTGACAAACATGTATATCATATAAAAGGAAATAAAATGATGTAAAAATGATCTTTATGGTGTAACCATATAAAAAATAATGGATTGAAATAGGGAGAACCCGAAGGATGAAAGATGGGTTTGAGAATTTCCCCTTACCTTGTACCAGAATGCTTCATTCTCTTTAATGTCCTATATAATGACATTATATTCATTAATTAGAAATCCAGAAACTTTTTTACATTAATATGTTTCATTATGGTTTCATTAAGTGAATTTATGTGCCTTTGGATGAATTATATCATTTGAAAACAATATTTGGGAATGTTTTTATGGTTTTCTTTAGTGGTTCACTTGTATTCTTAAATTGAAGTTTGAGTAGAACATGGGTAAACATCCAGAACTGATATTAAATATTATTAATGATGTTACATGAGTTTTTATGATCTTATAATGAATCAAATTATATCCACATGGATGAATCATTAGATAATAATTAAATGATGATTATTTGGGTTAATTTGGGCGGTTTTTCGATCATAATGAACTTGTTTTAACATATAACTTCGTAATATGGTCATAATAAAGTTATAGAACTTTAAATATGAGGTAATAAATATAAAATGTTCTGTTTCAACCATAAAAATGGTTTCATGACCATATCTGAAGGTAGAAATGGAAGAAGAAAGCATGTCATTCTTGAAGGTGAAAAATTAACACCTCACGAACAACGTTCTCTTTAATAAAATAAAAGGAATAAGGAAATGGGGTTTGGATGATATAATATCCCATTAGAATCATAAAATTACAGTATATGTATAATACTGGAGTTACAATACAATTCATATGAATATAGGTGGGAAGAGATCAAGAAATGAACTTGAACTCGAAAAGAAATTAGAGAAGAGGGAGAGAAATTACCTCTTGAATCCTTCTCTTGAGAACCTTATTAAGTGCCTAATCTTGGTCTTTTGATGAGACCATCAGCTCTTGGACGTGGGGGAGGGGATAGGGAAGGAGTTTGGGCATAGTTTAGAGAAGGATTTTAGCTTGAGAGGTGTGAGGAAATGAGGGTGTGAAGGGTAGCTTTTATAGTGGAGGGGAGAGGGGGTTCGTTAATATAAAATTCATTAGTTTATTAATTTCCCCTATGACAAGGAATAATGAGTCTTGGATGACCAATAATGATAATTTTATCATGTGATACAGAACCAAGTGATCTTACATCATCAGAGCATCATCGATGACTCAATTAATCCATTATTTAGCATTTTTTGTAAATTATCAGATTCTACTATTCATCAAAAATTCAAGTATCTCATAAAAACCCCAAAAATTTACCCCAACCATTTTTAGACATGTATAATCCAATAATGAAGTAAATTTTTCAAAAATAATTTTCTAAATATTATTAATTTAATATTTAATTAAAATCATAATTTACTTAAAAACAGTTTTTAAGATTAAAACTGATTTTATAGTGCTTTCAAAAATTACGTAGGGTCTTATAAAATTATATAAAAACTATAATACATTGATTCATTAATTTATGAATATATTTTAGGAAAATGAATTTTCTTTTAAATTAATTAATTAATTATAATTAATTTTTTATGGCTTACAAAATTCCAAAACGTTTACTATGGTCAAATTGTCACTTTCTAAGATGTCTAAATTTTATTTATTTATTCCTGGGTAAGGTTACTCTTATGTTGGGTGATTTACTATTCATAAGGGTCATATTACTATTCATAAGTGTATGTTACTATTCCTAAGGTTATGTTACTATTCACTAAAAATTATTTTTGTTTCATTAGACTCCAAAAAACATCTTGAGCACAATCGTGTCTGTCAGGTTTTTAAGATTCCAAACACAAAAGTGAAAAATTTATGTTTAAAGGTCAGTTATGACTTAGAAGTTCATTAGGTTGTGTTTTCATGTTATTTTTTTTTTGACAGAAAGATAAGAAGGGAATTTCCATTGAAAAACATTGGGTCATTACATTCTTCCCCCCTTAAAAAATTTTGCCCCCGAAACTTCACTTTACACAAATAGGTGAGGGTGTTTCTCATTCATTGCCTCTTCTGGTTCCCAAGTTTCTTCATCAAATTTTTGGTTCCTCTACAACACTTTGACAAGATGGGTTGTCTTGTTGCGTATAACCTTATCTCTCTGATCCAGAATCTTTACTTGCTGCTTCTCATAAGAGAGATCATCTTCCAGCTTAACCACCTCTGAGTTTAGTACATGTGAGGGGTCTAGTATGTACTTCCTTAGTAGTGATATATGAAACACATCATAAAATTGAGCCATATTTGGTGGAAGTTCAAGACGATAGGCCACGGCTCCAATACGGTCAAGGATCTCAAAGGGGCCAATATACATTGGTCTTAGCATCCCTTTCTTCCCAAATAGAATGACACTCTTCCATGGAGATATTTGAAGGAAGAATTTTTATCAAACATCAAACTCCAAGTCCCTTCGGCGGTTGTCAGCATAGCTCTTTTTCCAACTTTGAGTAGCTTTGATGTGTTTCTGGATGACTTGAACCTTCTCTGTCATCTCTTGAACAAGATCTGGTCCAAGTATCTTTCTTTCTCCAACTTCAACCCAACAGGTTGGATTTCTACATCAATTTCTATATAGATCTTCATATAGAGCTATATGAATACTCAAGTGGAAGTTATTGTTGTATGAGAACTCAACCAATGGGAGATGTTGATCCCAATAACCTTTGAATTCAAGAGAGCAGGCTCTTAGCATATCTTTAAGCATCTGAATAGTCCTTTCAGACTGTCCATAAGTTTGGGGGTGATAGGACGTGATAAAATTTAATTCAGTACTCAAAGAATGTTGAAGGATCCTCCAGAACATAGATGTGAACCTTGGATCACGATCAGAGACAATTGAGAGTGGAACACCATGTAGTCTCACCACTACCTTCACATATATCATTTCAAGTTGTTCAAGTGAGATATCTTCCCGAATAGCAATAAAATGGGTAATCTTGGTGGGTCGATCAACCACAACCCATATCGCATTATTTCTCTTTGAAGTCTTCGGGAGACCTGTGACAAAGTCCATAGTAACGTTTTCCCATTTTCACGTGGGTATAAGAAATGGCTACATCATACCCTTGGACTTTTTTCGCTCAGCTTTAACTGGCTGACATACCAATCACCTTGTTATATATTCTGCAATCTCCTTCTTCATGTTATCCCACCAGAAGTGTTATCGGAGATCACGGTACGTCTTGGTACTCCCAGGATGGATAGAGAATGTTGATCTATTTGCATTATCCAGTATCTCTTTCTTTATCCTAGGTGATGAAGGAACACAAAACCGTTTTCCAAACCGAATCACACCATCATCATCAATATGGAACTCTTGCAGCTTCCCTTCCTTTACTACATTCACCCTCTTTTGTATCTCCACATAATCCCTTTATTCTTACTTAATATTCTCTTGGATGGATGGTTTCACAATCATTTAGGAAAGGTAGGATGTATCCCCTTCCCTTATGATTTTCAAATCCATTCTTTGCATATCCAAGAAGATAGGGTCTTTCTCAATCTGCAACATGGATAGATTCGCATGTTCTTTTCTTCTTAGAGCATCATCTACCTTGTTCTCCTTTCCAGGATGATTGTGAATAGAGAAATCTTAATCCTTGATTAGCTATAACCATATCCTTTGACGCATATTGGGCTCCTTTTGTGTGAATATATACTTTAGTCTCTTCTGGTTGGTGCATATGTCACACTTCTCGCCATAAAGGTAGTGCCGCCAGATTTTCAAGGAAAAATCATGGATGCCAGCTCTAGATCATGCGTCGGGTAGTTCTGCTCATGGATCTTTAACTGTCGTGAGGTGTAGTCTATCACATTATCATTTTTCATGAGTACACAACCCAAGCCTTTCTTTGAATCATCACTGTATTTCACAAAACATTCTCCACTTTTCGGTAGTGTGAGTACAGGTGCAGTGATCAGCCTTCTCTTTAGCTTCTTAAAGCTTCCCTCACATTCTTCCATCCAGAAATACTTTACCCCTTTCCTTGTTAACTTAGTTAGCGGGCTTTAAAATCGTGAGAATTTTCTCACAAAACGTCGGTAGTACCCAGCTAATCTACAAAAACTATGGATTTTTGTGACACTAGAGGACCTGGTCCATTCCTTAATCACCTTTGTCTTTGAAGGATCCACATAAATTCCCTCACTTGTGATCACATTCCCCAAGAACGTGACTTGCTTCATCCAAAAGTCACACTTTCTGAACTTGGTGTACAACTTATCCTTTCTTAATGTCGCCAACACAAGTCTTAGATGTTCTTCATGTTCCTCCTTGCTCTTGGAGTAGATGAGAATATCATCGATAAACACTACAAAAAATTTTTCGAGGTAATGTCTAAAGAATATATTCATCAAATCCATGAAGATTATAGGGGAGTTTGTTAGTCCAAAGGGCGACACCAAAAAATCATAGTGCCCATACCTTGTACGTAAGGCAGTCTTCTGAATATCTTCCTTCTTCACCTTTACCTGATGATATCCAGAACAAAGATCCACCTTTGAGAAGTATTGAGCTCCTCTTAATTGATTGAACATGTCATCAATCCTTGGGAGAGAATAATTGTTCTTTTTGGTGATCTTGTTGAGTGCCTGATAATCGATACACATCTCCATTGTTCCATCCTTCTTCTTCACAAAGAGCACTGGTGCACCCCAAGGTGATGCACTAGGGCGTATGAACCCTTTGTTTAGAAGCTCTTTCAGCTACTTCTTTAACTCCTCCAGTTTTATAGGAGCCATTCTATAGGGACACTTCGAGATTGTAGTAGCTCTGGGCATGAGTTCAACTGACAACTCTACCTCATGATCTGAGGGAATTCTGGGTAACTCTTCAGGAAATACATCGCCATATTCCCTCACGATGGGCATTTCCTCAAGGTTTGCACTTTCCTTCAACTCAACCATTTGGGCGAGGTATGCTTCTTTATAGGGAATCAACACCCACACCATTGAAGGATTTTTCAAAGGAGATTCATGATCTTCCTTGAATTTGTAGAGGATCATGGGATGGTTCGGAATATGAAAAGATATTTCCTTTTCTTGACAGTTGATATGTGATCTATATAACAAGAGCCAATCCATTCCCATTATAGCATCGAATTCCACCAATGGAATTATTATGAGATTTTCTGAAAGAATCATTACACATACTCAAACAGGAGAAGAGTAAAACAATTGGGTTGCAATGATTGCACCACTTGGTGTTTTTACAGATTTCTCTACTTTAAGGTTTTGGGGCTTAAATTCTATAGTTCTAGCAAACATGCAAGATATAAAGAAATGTGTAGAACTAGAATCAAATAAGAATTTTTCCATTCTTGAGTGAATAGGAAGTGTACCCTATACGATTTCAATATCATGCTCCACCTCCACAGTAGTGATGGCATAAGCATTCCCTTATTCCATTGTCTTTGGTGGCTGCAGATGCTGATTACCCTCCAGAGCTCTAGGTTTAGTGCACTGGTTTTCATAGTCCCCTAGATCCCTACAGTTGTAGCATTGAACCATGAGTGGTTCTCTCCTTTAATCGGCTACATTCTCCTTACTTTTCATTTCTTTTGGACACTCTTGAGCATGGTGTCCTTCTTTCCCACACTGGAATCATTTCCCCGTCCCTTTAAGGTAGTTCCCATGGTGCAAATTCCCACATTTTTGGCATGTGGGTCGTTGATTTTTCTTCCCGCATTTTTTATTAGATCCACCAGCTTGAAACTTCATGTTTCTTTTCTTATCACTATAGCCATGGGAACATTCTCCAAACTCCATCTCCACTTTGAGAGAACACTGAACAACTTCTTTATAACTCCCAACGTCACTAACTACAACAGCCTTTCGAAGGTGTGGTTTTAATCCACTAAATAATCTATCAATTGTTCTATCATTGTTGATAAAAAAACCCAAAGTGTACCTTAAAAGACTTGTGAAATTCACTTCATAGGTTGTGACAGATTCTCCTTCTTTTTTATTGAGCTCTATGAATTCTCTATCCATCTTCGTGCGATGAGTTCTTGGAAAATACTGGTTGAGAAACATTACCTTAAATTCTTCCCATTTCATCTCTTCAATTTCCTCCCTTGGCATGGTGTTCTTAATCAAAGCCCATCATTGATCGACATCACCATCTAGACGATAAACGGATAGGGTCACCTTCTCCATCTCAGAACAGTAAAGAAGAAAAAATATCTTCTCCATGGATTTGACCCACTTTTCCACAACTGGTGGATCAAAATATCCACAAAACGTCGGTGGTCATTGCCACATAAAACATTCGATAGCCAGTTGATCCCTCTTTGGTGAAGGAGGATGTTCCCCATTATTATGGTTATTGTTCATAACCTGAGATAATTGGGTAAGCATCACCATGAAGTTTTTAACTCCACCTCCCAGATCATTGGGGATGTCGTTCGGGCAATCGTTGCATTGGCCCTCGCATGAGTTGTTGGCTTGATTTCTCCTGGTTCCCACCATTTTATAAAATTGAAAAGGTTATAACAAAACATAAGTAAACAATTCATTAATAACTTATTCATTTAAAAAATTTATACCAAAAACAAAACATATGGGATCCCTAGGTAAATATTCTTGTGTGCATATTTGTACTTAGTCTCATGTTGTAGGTTTTCCCAAGGCTTCACTAATCCTAATTCCAAAATTAACTAAACCTTTCCTCTGATACCAATTATAGCGACCTGTCCTTTTATTAAATTAATATTACATAATTTTAAAGATAAAAAACATAATATTATTACACATAGAGGATCCAAAAGTTTAGTGTCTTGGGAAACTAAGACCATACATAACAATTACAACATCAAGCATAAACATTTATTTAATTTCTATAACTTCTTATTGGCACTTGTCCTCTCCTTAGTACATGTAGGCACCTGAGGATATACATCAAAAGGGGTGAGTTAGAAGCCCAGTAAGAGGACAGATAAGAAAAATATAGCATGGGGTGATCATAATCATAACATGGGAAAAATATCATGAACATGAGAGGAAGCATAAATATAAGACTTGGAATGTGGCAATGCATAAAAATGAAACATCATGTCTTAGTGGTTAATACCACACATAATTTTGAACCAAGATATCATATTGTTCACACATAATTTCACATTTACTCATTAGATTCATCACTTTACCCAATGCATTGGAGCACTGTATAATTCTGGGCACACCCGTCACATTGAAACATTCATATTGCGCTATATAATTTCGGGTGCACCCGTCACATAATTACATTATCATTATCATGATTTCACATAAAACATATATAAAAATGAACATAAATAACCCATGGAAAGGAATGGTTTTCTTCTCATAAGAACACATTCATAAACATTTTGATCCCAAAATAAACAGGGAATAACATACATGTTTCAAGAACTGTTCACTTTGAGGGAGAAGTAAAAGTTGTGTTCTTAAAAAAATAGTTCTTTTGAAAAAACATTTTGTTTGACATAAAAACCAGTGAAAACATGTATATCATATAAAATTAAAGACAATTATGAACAAATGATCTTTATGGAGTAACCATATAAAAAATAATGGTGTGAAAGGGAGAACCCGAATGATGAAAGTTGGGTTTGAGAATTTCCCCTTACCTTGTACCCGAATGCTTCTTTATCTTTAATGTCCTATATAATGACATTATATTAATTAATTAGAAATACAGAACCTTTTTTACATTAATATGGTCCATTATGGTTTCATTAAGTGAATTTTTGTGCCTTTTTATGAGTTATATCGTTTAAAAACATCATTTGGGAATGTTTGTTTTTATGGTTTTCTTGAGTGGTTCACTTGTATTCTTAAATTAAAGTTTGGGTAGAACATGGGTAAAAATACAGAACCGATATTACATGTCCTTAATGATATTACAAGAGTGTTTATGATCATATAATGAATCAAATTAGATCCACATGGATGAATCATTAGATAATAATTAAATGACGATTATTTGGGTTAATTTGGACAGTTTTTCGATCATAATGAACTTGTTTCAACTTATCACTTAGTAATATGGTCATAAGTTAGTTCCAAAAATTTAAATTGGAGGTAATACATATAACATGTTCTGGTTCAACCATAAAAATGGTTTCATGACCAGATCTGAAGGTATAAATGGAATAATAAAGCATGTCGTTCTTGAAGGTGAAAAATTAACACCTCACGAACAATGTTCTCTTTAATAAAATAAAAGGAATAAGGAAAGGGGGGTTGGATGATGTAATATCCCATTATCATCATAAAATTCCATTAGATGTATAATACTGGAGTTACAATACAATTCAGATGAAGATAGGTGGGGAGAGATCAAGAAATGAACTTGAACTTAAAAGGAAATTAAAGGAGAAGAGGGACAGAAATTACCTCGTGAATCGTTCTCTTCAGAACCTCCTTAAGGGCCTAAGATTGGTCTTTTGATGAGACCGTAAGACCTTGGACATGGGTTATGAGCTATGTATGTTTTTTGGGCAGAGTTTAGAGAAGACGTGGAGCCTGAGAGGTGTGAGGAAATGTGGGTGTGAAGGGTGGCTTTTATAGTGGAGGGGAGAGTGGTTTCCTTAATATAAAATTCATTAGTTTATTAATTTCCCATAAGACAAGGAATAGTGAGTATTGGATGACCAATAATAGTAATTTTATAATTGTTTCCCGAAACAAGTGGTCTTACATTAGCAGAGCATCATAGATGACTCAATTAATCCATTATTTAGCATTTATTGTAAATTATCGGAATCTACTATTCATCAAAAATTCATGTATCTCAGATAAATCCCAAAAATTTACACCAACCATTTTTTGATATGTAGAATAGAAAAATGAATTCTATTTTTCAAAAATAATTTTCTAAATATTATTCATTTAACATTTAATTAAAATCATAACTTACTTAAAAAACAGTTTTTAAGATTAAAACAGATTTTATAGTGCTTTCAAAAATTACGTAGGGTCTTATAAAATTATCTAAAAACTATAAGACATTGATTAATTAATTTATTAATAAATTTTAGGGAAATAAATTTTATTTTAAATTAATTAATTAATTATAATTATTTATTTATGACTTACAAAATTCCAAAACGTTTACTAAGGTCAAATTTTCACTTTCTAAGAAGTCTAAATTTTATTTAATTATTCATGTGTAAGGTTACTCTTATGTTGGATGATTTACTACTCATAAGGTTCATATTACTTTTCATAAGGGTATGTAACTGTTCCTATGGGTACGTTACTATTCACTGAAAATTATTTTTATTTCACTAGACTCCAAAAATCATCTTGAGCACAACCGTGTATGTCAGATTTTTAAAATTTCAAACACCAAAGTGACAAACTTATGTTTAAAGATCATTTATCACTTAGTAGTTCATTAGGTTTTGTTTTCATGTTATTTTTTTGATATAAATATTAGAAGGGAATTTCCATTGAAAAACATTGGGTCGTTACTGTAACTAGTAGCATTGCATCATAGGCTCAGTTCCTTGCATTATCACTCCATCCAGGAACGGGGAATAAAACATTATAAGTTAGCCTCATACCTTTATCTATACATGTAATCATGAAGTATTATTGGTTACCAAGGGTGTCTCAAGAGGAGTGTGAGATGTACTCAGTAGGCCACCAACAATGGTGTCAAGATAAATCTGGTTCATGCAATAAAAAATGAGAATAGTGCAAATAATTGTAAATGAAAGCAATAAAAAAATAAAATATGATGGCTCAGGTCCCACACAGATACCATACCATCACTAAATTCTTTATTCTAATACAGATTCACTCAACCAAGGAATATATAAAAAAGTGGTAAGGTGTGTGCATAGATTATCATATATAAATAATTAACTATAGACTGACCCCAATCATGAGATTTTTATTGCATAACGTGTCCCTAAGACATCAGCTAAGAATTATCATGATTTAATAATTAGTAATCACATTTTATCCAGGTAGGGAAAAAATTGAATCCAAAATGGAATCCTGATCTTATCTAAGGTGGTCTATAAAGGAATCATAAGTGTCTCTATAAGAGCTACCGAAAAAACCTAATAATGAAGATCCTTTCCAAGGTGAACCATAAAAGGATTCCCTCATGTCATTATTAGTATGGTGTAAGCATGGAACTCTAAGCCCATCCCAGGTATCTCACATAGGTAATTGAATATCAACTGAGGCACTGTATAACTATCATTCCAATGAGCTCATCAACTGTGCCTCCCCTAGGGAATCAGTGTCACTCATGGGTATAAATAGTCTACCTAGAGAGATCATTCAAGGTAAACCAAGTGTCTCTCTCAGTGTGTCCAATAGTTCCAACTACAAAGCATGGTGAGGCCATCTATGGCATCCTTAAGTCAAGACATGTGTTCACTCCCTGCTCATGAGATTTTAAGTATTATCATTCAAGGTCACATATCACCAACAAGGCATTGCAATATCAACAAGATAAACAAGCTAAAAAATTTGTTTTATTCAATCCATGAAACTATAGAATAAGTAAACAATTATAAACAGTAATGCATATGGGATAAGGAATAAATAATAAATCATATGGCATAAACAAATGGCCTCAGACATTGGGCAAGGGATAAGAGGCCTAACTCATGGCTATCTAGTTCTATTAAGAATTTCACATTCAAAAAAAATTAAAATTGAAACTCAACAACATAAGAGTGTTTAAACAGTTAAAGTGAAAGGTAAATTTTTCCATTAAAGAATGTCACACCCATGGAGTGGATCCCATCAAATTGGATAATAAAAAGGTGTTACTTTCTACTAGTTAGGACCATATAGAGCATAGAAAACCATTAAATTTGATTAATTAATTAGTTTGGAGGCATCACCATAAAATTAAAATTTGTGGCACAATAACATATGATATTGGAAACATAGAAACATAGTAAATGAATCTATACCATCTACTATAGTTTTTTTTAGACCACTCATTCGTTGTTGGCCCTTGAATTGAGCTAGAACAAGAGATATCAAAATGTTCTTAAAATGAATTAAATTAGGGAAATTGATTTCATACCAAAATACCGCAACATAGTAGAAAATAAACTAGAAAAATGAGGATGTGTATTCTATATATTTCTGAAATGATTCCAATTTATTTTATGGTTAAGGATTTGGGGATCGTATGAGGGAGTAACCAAAATCCCTTGGTACAGAATACAGGAGATCATGTGTGTGGTCCGCTGAAAATTAGATGAATGAGTTAGAAATTTGGGTTAAAAACATTTATATGGAAAAAATCTCATTTCCCGTTAATTTACTAGGAAACATGGTTTTGCCACATAGTTGGCCAAACTGTGTGCCAACAGTGTGTCCCACACTCTCTATGGGGACCCTCACACAAGATAGGTGCACGATTTAACTAACAATTTTCAATCCCTATGAAATATCTTTTCCACCCTACCTATTCTATTCTACATGAGTTTTTATACATCAATGTATTGTTTAAAACTAACCATGTGTCTTACCTTGTGCACTGGTTTACCTACACTGTTGATCCACATGGTTATCCTTAATCGTACAGTAAATGTGCGGCTAAGTTTTCGTTCTTATTTTCTAAAACTCTGAACTCTAAAATAACCCCACACTCTCTATAACTATTCCTTATCCATTAAGTCACATTATACACTCAAAATAAGAGTTTTTAATCCATAAAATTGGGATTCAAACCTCCTTAAAAATTCATGATGTTACAACTAAAGTAAAAAAACAAAATGGTAAAATGTAAAAAATAATGGAAAAAGACATAAAACATGATTAGAATGAGTTAAAAGGTATTTTAGAGGTTTTATAGACATTATATCACCCAAAAAATCATTATATAATATGTTTGTATCCATTCATCCAATAATAGTGTCACACCATCATTTAAAAGTTAATGGCTACATAAAAAATATAATTTTCTTCAGTTATAAATGCAGATCATTTCACCACATTTATCCAAACATTCCAAATACATATCACAAAACAATGAAAATACTTTATAATATTTTAAACATACTCCTCGTGTCCTAGAATTAATTTCTTTAAAAAATACCAATCTAACAGGATTTATGATGTTACCCAAGGTAGAACATCTAAAGGGAAGTGTAATGTCCACAATGGTTTCTTCTAATTAAATTATTCTTGTACCCATTAAACCCTATTATATTGATGAAATTATTATTACATTATAATTTATAATATTATGAAATTTTATTATACTAATAGAATATACACTTCTTAACATCACCCAAAAAAATCAAAAAATGAGGATGTCATCTTGTGTATTTCTAGAAGACCACCTCTATGAACAACGTGGTTGATTTTTAATCACGACATAACACACCTAACACAACTAATTCTAAAATCCTATTAAAATGGTTAATATAATATTAATAAATTTATATTTTCTTTTTATTATAATTTATTATCTCTATTCATCCTTCTCTGTAGAAAAAAATCTTATGTGCATATATTTAGATTGTTACCTCAATGAAAGTGTTTTCTTCATTTTACATAATATTTTTTTCTTATTTATACTTATATATTGTAATATTATTAAAAACCTTAATAAAAATAAATTAATATTATTAAACATTTATAATATTGATATTATTCTCAAAAAACAATTTTAAACCATACTCAATCATATATTATAGCTCATTCTAGTTCAAGTTGTTTTCACAACCTACTTAAAATATTATATAATTTTCAATTATATATTATTATAGAGAATGAAATACTTGTGGGATTTGATATTAATAATAAAATATTTTTCGGTTTAGTTTCCTCGAAATTTTAAACTATTTTTAAACTTTTGATTATTGCACAACCATTTTTTTGTTAAAAATTTTCTGATCAACTTCTGGTAACAAACATAAGCATAAACATTATAAAAAATAAAAAATATATTACAATATATTTTCCTTATAAAGTTCTATATAGATGAAAAAAATTTCAAATAAAGTACTTAATAATATTAATTTTTTTGGGATGCTAGGAACATGCAAAGAGTGAATCAGGACTTAATTTATGGGTTTTTGAATCTCAATTCTTCACCATTGTGATATGATGTGTATTCACCACTTGTTTTTTAGTGGATTATATACTGTAAATCAATTTATTTTACCACAATATATCATGAAATTTAATTGATTTAAACATACAGCTTTGGTTCTATATTTCATATTTTTTTAATTTGAATGATAATGACATTTTAAGGGTTCTTTATCTAAATATTATGGCATTGATACAAATTTATTATTACATAAAAAATATTATTTTATAGTATAATACCATATTGACTTGTATTATCATCATTAAAGTCTAATTAATGGTATTTTCAACACTATTTCATTATCCCATCTTTATATTCCTTCATCTCAAATGATAGAAAATATTTAAGGGGTTTTATCAACATGATTTATATTAATTGGGTTACAAACCATCTTTTTATTGATATTTATTTAAGAATATTTTATTAAATAATTTAAATATGTTAAATAACATTCCAAGTTATCCTTTTTTTGTATCTTATTGATAAAAAAATATAACCATTACATTATATTATGTTATTTTAATGTATACACACACAGATATCTCTACCATATATTAATTCGAGAAATATTTACTATGACTATACTTTTCATTCCAATATAAATTATTTATGATTTCTAAGGAATGGTGGTTATGTATTTTATAGTTTATTTATACTTCTTATTATTAATTCATTAGACATAATTAGTGACCATAGGGGCCTAAAATAACCCATTCATGTATAAATATGTATCATGAGACAAAATGGACTATATATTTGGTGCCTTCTAACACATTTATTTTTTTTTATTTTATTTGGTCATGATATGAAGTTCATGTCCTAGAATAAATCCATAGAGTACTGTAACATCTTATAACAAGACATGATATGTACATCATAATACATTATATTAGTATGGAATGAGTTATTACTCTCTACATGATTATTTATATTATTTTTCATCCATGGATTTATTACATAGTCAACTAATTAGTTTTTTAGAATTATTTCATTATCATTTACTTTTGGCCATATTAGTCATGTTTTATAAATTCTATGGATATTAATTCATAAATTTACCATTATTTATAAATTGAGATAACCCTCATTATGTTTCCATTTTCCCATGTTATGAAAAAGTTAGTGCAAATTACATGCCTATAAGAAAAAGCAGTTTCCTTGGAGAATTTTTGGGAGATGTTAAAGGGTTATTATTTAATAAGTAATTCCAAATATAGTGGTATGTATTTTCACTAGTTAAAAAAGACATCAATTTTATTAGTTAACATGTTTCCTAAATCTATCCGACATCTCTGTCTAATATATTATTTTTCTTGACTTTTTTTGATCGAGTCAATATAACTCATGTTCAATAAATAGAGTGAAATATTATAAATAAGAAGAGGTGTAGCATAACAAATTATTATCATCCTTTTTTAATTTATGGAATAATTCACACTAACATGCATAAAAATATTTTCTTATCTAGGGACACGTCAATATGAGAAACAAAAAACAATTCTTCAAATTTTTTTCAAGAATATTCAAATTAGCCATAAGCGAGTTTTTAAAAATACTTCATGTTTTTTGCATTGACTATTCAAAAATTATTATGAAACACCTGGTAAAAAATGATTAATAGATTTGAAAGTATGTCGAATAGGGGACTATGGGTACCACTGTGACTCCCCAAATAAATTACCATATTAATTTAATGACAAATCCTAAATATTTCATTACAATTAATTCTAGTATAATTTTAGTTTTACTATTTTTTAGAATTAACAAAAAACATTAACAAATAAAAATAATTTCCTTTTTAACTTGTGTACATTTTTTCAATAGTAAATAGATCATATTAATACATTAAATTATTTAACATCTTATAGTACTTCTCTAAATAAGTAATTATTTAATAAATTTATGCATTTCTTGTCTTCCTAACTTGGGGATATGGAAACATAAAAAATGGGTAAGATCAAATACCCGATAAGGGTAAACGTAAGCGATGCCCGTCAAAGATCATTTGTTAACATAAGATAAAAATTATGGGTATATAAAATGTTCATAATAAACTTATACCCAACAAATCATAGATGATTGAAAATAATTTATATCCTATGAAATGGCTTAATATAATAAATTACTCAAACAATGAGAAAACATGAGTCTGTAAATATTATCTATGAAGAGATAATATATTTATGAGAATAATTATAAAACCTTGGCATGAGTATAAGTATAAAATCATATTCTAAAAAAATCCAATTAACTCTACCCTTTAAATAGTGAAAAAATCCATTTTTTCACCCATTTTATTATGAATTAATCCATGTATTTAAAGACATGAATATCAAATTAGATATAAATCCCTCTCTAATGCATTGTACGCTGATATAGACCCTCACCCATCATCAAGAATACATATGAGTACCACAAGAATTAAAAACTTCATCATATCTCAAATAACAAGTGGAAAAAATGTGTTTCCTATCCATTTAAAATGGAATCACATAAGTAAAACAATAATAACTCTGTGTATAATCAAAAAAGGAAACACTAATATAAAATGTGTATCGAAATATATTCAGGGAATTTCTAGGTAAATATTATTTAATAATGAAAGTAGATCATATTTCATTTTATCCTTGAAGATAAAGGGTGTACGACTAATTTAATAATTTCTCCAATAAATCATTTTGTGGAATATTGGGGAACACCATTAAATCAATAAAATGGAATATTGTGTATTTACAAAACATTGGAAATAGAATACAAATTTTGGGTACACACTGAAGATGATTTAGTAAGGAAAATTTAGTGATAGTTCAGTTATCTAATATATATTTAGTGTTTCTTATTATATAATACAAGATCAAACAATTAACCGGTAGTTGGTGAATAATATTTTAAGAATTTTTGAATTTTAATTTGAAAATCAAATTGATAATCAACATATTCTAGTGATAATACTTTAAAAAATTAATATAATAATTGAAAAATAATTTACATTTTAAAACTAAGGAATATGATAATGAAAACTCAAAATTATGGGAAATTTATTGTTTTGAAAATAATTTTTTAAATAATTTTTTTCTTATTTTTATATAGAATATCATTGAGATAAAGTAAAATATTTTCTTTTAAAAATTAATTTACTAAAAATATTTGAATGAAATTTTTTAGAACATGTTAATGGATAATTTTATATAAAATCACCAATAATGGAGTATTCATAAAGGTAAAATAGTTTTATAAAGAAACAATTGTGCATAAAATAATGAATATATCAATGATACATAAAATATTTCAATATTTCAAAACACTACTTTTGAAATCACTCAAAATATAGAGGGAAATAAAAATTTATTTAAAAGTGGTCATAATAATTAAGAGGATAAATTTAATTAATCCTTATTTTAGTTTATAAAAAGATGAGAAAAAATGGTGGGATATAAAATATGGACATAGAGGAGAAATATCTATTTAAAAGGATCAGATTTATTCTTACCAATGTAAAACTTTTATTCAAGAAGGTTTTTAGAAATAATATGATACCACTAAAATGAAGTAACTTACCATGAGAAAAAAGATAAATTAATATTGGAAAAAATAAATGTAAGGATATAATAGGGCATAGAATATCATGACGTTTTATAGAAATTATGACTCAAAGAGAAAGAATTATAGTAAGAAAATATATTATAGTTTGATAAAATTTAAATAAAAACACCTTGATGAAGAGGAAGATTGAAATTAAACTCATAATACCTAAATTAAAGATAATTCATGTAATAATAAATAAAATAGGTAGTATATATAACATTAAAATAAAATTATGTGCATAATACAAATGCATCTACTGAAAAGAGTTTGAGATAAAAAAAACACCTCAAACATGTATAGAACATGATTTAATGAATGTAACTAAAATACTGAAAAATTATCAGTTAAAACAAATGATTATGGGTTTTATATTAAGAAATAATTTAGTGGTAAATGGTTACACCTAATTAAATAATATTATGTAAAAACCTGAAACTATGACTCAAAGAAAGGGGATTGTGAAAAAAACATACAAATATTTTAAAATTTGAGGTCAGAATCATTTGATAATGAGGTTATAGTAAATAACTTAATAAAAATATAAAATATATATGAAATAAAATATAGAGTATTTATTATTATAATGGAATCAAACAGATAAAAATAGATTTTAATAATAATGATTATGACTCAACTATATAATTTGAGTTATCAAAAACCCTTTCTTTTGTCTTGATTCACTTTCGCATGTGCCTAAATTCATGAAAAATGAAATTAATTTTGTTATAAACCTTATTGAAGACATTATTCATCTATATTTTATTTACTAATAACCATTTATTTTTTATGTTATTTATTTATTATATATATTTTATTATGTTGTTTACTTTAGGTTGTTAGATCAATTTCATCCAAACTATTTTGGTATGTTTACCATGTTAAGAAAATGTTGTATAATAACATTATAGTATCCAAAATGGTCATGGTGTTTATAATTTAATATTATTATAGAATAAAATTTATAAATTCATTATTTTTTTATAAAAGGAACTCGGATTTTGAAAGGTACTTTAACATGTTAATTTTAGGTGGTTAAGCTTACCATGATAGTTTATTATTAATAACACTTATAGAATGTTCAATATTTTATTTATAAAATATTAAAAGTTCCATAAACTTAATTTTTGTACCTTAATTATATGTTTAATGTTGACCATGTAAGGATGTGATAAAAAACAAGGCATGTAGCTTCATGGATGAAGTAGTCCACATGTACGCATGTTTAGTGCTCTTTTATTTTTATTAGTAGATTGAAAGGAATAAAAAAATGGTTGTTCAATTTATATAATGAAACATTATTAAAATAATTATTCTAATTTGATTATATCTATATTTTTAGGATGGGTTTAAATGTTACATATTATGAAGTAAATGATAATGATTAAATAATAATGACTTCGGGACTTTGATCATTATCTTTAATGTATCTATAGAAATGAGGGGAATAAGATAACTTATTATAGTAACCCAAGATAATAATGTCGTAAATAAAACATTTGTATCGTGATTTATATAAAACATCTCATAAATTGTTTAACAACCAAATGAAAAAAATGATTAGCATCTTATAGATTATCTACATAAAAAACTTGCTTTAAAGCACTTGAAATGTTATATGAATAATCATGATCCTCAAAACCCATTCTAGAAATATCACATAATAAAATTATCTTGATAACCTAGTGATTATAAACATAAGAAAGGGGCGATTCAAATTATCAATAATGGAAAATAGATATCATAGTGTATTATATTATAAACATGAATGAAAATATATGAAAGATATACATTAAATAATTAAATTTCAAATTAACATTGATGATAGTAATGAATATTGAGGTGGAAAATAATATCATAATAAGATCGTTTAAGGAAATAAATTTCGAGCATAAAATCAAATATCAATAATAATAAAACTTGTGTGCATGATATAAAATTGTAGAATACATCAACAATAATTCACAGTCATAAAATAATGGAATAACATAAAAAAACATGGAATAATCATGAATATAGTTTTCTTTATAATTTTGAACCTAGATACTCACTAAACTATTCACATATAAAGGCTCAATTATAGTTATAATCCATCTCACTCACTATTCATGAGCCAAGTAACTTCCTAACTTTCTCACATATAAAATAGAGAGTATATATTAATGCGATCACACTCACCCTTTTTTAACCTATATTTTCACTAATATGTTCTCATTATTAGAAACTTATATATAGTTACACCTTGAGTGGGGGAAATGAGGGTATAAAGATAAAAAGCAATTATTTTTTAGAAGAACTTTTTCTCTCACCTTCAGTAACACTAAATTTTCCAAAAAAAATTAATATCAATGAGATATTAAAGTAGAAAATAAACTGAGTTATTTTATATGGTTCACCTATATTTGGATAAGCTAAAGAGAATTCATGGAAATGCACATGTTAAACAATTTCAATAAAGCACACTATTATGAGTAACATTTTGGAGAGGTCTCATTAACCCTATTGGTTCACTTACATGAAAAATTGAAAAATTAACTTCTCTCCTTAAACAATAAACTAACTAATCATTTTACTGAATAATTCCTTATCCACATGAATATGATAAAAACATAAACCAATGATGGTGTTTTTCTTTAGCAGAAATATTATAGACATCCTTTGAGAACTGGACTCCTAAAAATTAATCCTTATTCATTATTTAACATTGTTGATTTGATCTGAAAAAACCTTATTATATTCTTATCCAATTTTTTTCCCTTCATTAATTTATCTCATGTACCCCTTTTAAGATATCAACATCATATTATACATCCATGAATATAAAAATTGGTAACTTCCATTTTAAGAGTCATAAAAAATATATAAATTCTCCATGAGTCCCATGTTGTAGCAGCATAGAATATTTTGATATCTAAATTATGTAACTATCTAAGAGAATGTTCACACTTATAATTATTTAACTATATGTATATATACTATATCGTGAAAGATATAACCTCTCGATACTTTTGGTTTCCACCAACAAGTATTTCCATAAAATATGGGAAATGGTATTAGCACCACCGATGATCATTGTCTTCAACTATACATTCTATTTATGGATAAAATTATATATTCATGTCTTTTTGGATTTTAATGGATATCATAATTTCCACCATTAGACCTTATATAAATAATTTCACTATCTATCCAACTATTTTATATAGATCAATAGATTACAAACATAATATAAATATTTTTACTAAAACTAACATCATAAAATTTATCTATTGTAATAGAATCAATTATGTTGCTCCTTGTAAGATATTTTTATTCATTCTTTTGATAAATTTATTGAATTAGCATAAAGTCATTCAATATATCTTATGTGGTTCATTATTTCTTATATACATAATATAAATGTATTTAACAAATTTGGAATCCCTACTTTGAGTATGTGTAAACTAATTATAATATTATATAAATGAATTTACTTATCTATCATGCATAAGATAAATTTTTATTCCAAATTTCAACCACTTGTGTCATTTAAACAACATATACATTTTTTGGATTTTTAAATATCTCAAAATTTCCTGAAAAGCATCCACTTGGATCTCTATTTGGAATGTAATATCCCAAAATTTTCATAGATTTATCATGCTCATTATAAGGTACTCTTTTACACATTATTTTTTTAGACATTGGTTAAGATTTAATTTGGGGTTATTTTGGGTGAAATCAGAGAATTTTGGATGCCCAAGGGTATGTGAATGGTTATCTCATGGTTATTTAAATGCATGCGGCTTTCCCCAGGAAATCATGTGCCCTCTTTTGGTGAGATAGGAGGTGGCGCACGGTTGGCTCATGGTTTGGCCAAACCATTTATCCACCCTCTAAAACTATGCACCCAAAAATAGTGGGGGTTTATAGGGAAGGCATAGGGTTTTTAAAAATATTCACTTCTTAGGAGAAATCTTGTGCCCACTAGGTAGGGTACTATAGTTAGGGAATTTGGTTTGGAAAACCATGCACCCCTAACTAGGAAACTATGCAAATGGGATTTAAATTCATCCAAATTTTTAGAAAAATCATGAATCCCATGGTATTATCCTCTATTCACCCCCACTCATCCTTAAATGTTTTCTTTCATTTTTGGAATCTCACAAGTGAATTTCATAGCTCTTTAAACCCCCTCACATAGTGAATTGAAGGACCAATCAAAGTATCGTCTCCTAGATGGTTAGTGATTTCTTCCTCGTTGGATTCTTATTTATCTCATATCACTTTCATCATAAATAGGAATTATTTTTTTATTAGTGGTAATGGTTAAGATCTAGTTTTTAGTGGGTATTATTCATTTGTATCATGATCTCAGTTTTTGGTCTTAAATATTTCACTCGATCATGATATTTATTGTTCTACATAAATTTGGGGATTTTGGTTTGGATAAAGTCTATAAACAACCTTTAGGTAAGTTGTCTATCATTAACAAAGTAGGGAAATCATCAAACCCAACACATATCTCAATCCATGGAATAGCCCGAAGGGTGTTCCCAATCCCCACAGGCTGGAAACTAGTGCATGGGTCTCAAAAATATGCTTTGGGAATGATTTCACCCATTTTCATAAGAACTAATAACCACAATAATAAACATCAAAATTACTAATAAGTATAACCAAACAGGGTACTATATTTTTCAGATTCAAAGTTTCATAAATTTAACCACAATAGAATGTACTACAATAGAATGGGAATAACAGAACTATCCCAAAAAACCTTTATTCAAAATGAGGGTCATAACCCTCAAGCCACCACCACCAACACCTACAAGAAGTGGATATATTTCAAATGGATCCACAATCTCCACTATGATACATATTAAATTTACTTGGTTAATACATAAAATATTCTAAATACACCCAAAGGTGTCCGTAGGGTGTGAGACAAATCCCAACAGGACACTACTATAAGATAAGGTTGTACCAATAGTTTTGGAAAACACCAAGGGTATAGGTCACCCCTATATCCAAGGGGAAAAATTTAATGACAAGGACTTATCCCAATGGTTCTCCAAAAACTGTTGGTATGAGGGGGAAAAATTTTCACGGGAATGGCATACAATGACAGTTCTCCCCTATACCCATGGTTTTTGTAAACTGTGGGAAAATGTTTCTCAGGAAAAAAATCCTTTGAAGGACCCAGACCCATATTTCTCTAAAATCCATGGGTACAAGTAACCCCTATTTCCATAGTTTTTGAAAACGGTGGCAATATATTATAGAATTAAAAATACGTTGGAAAAAATATAACAATAGTTTTACAAAACTGTGGGTATAAGTTGGCCCATTATTTTTTCATAATAATAATAAATAATTTAATATAATTTTTTTTATACATATACATATATATATATATATATTTGAATATAACAATATAAATCATTTTTTAGTATATTTTTAGAGTCATTGATCAGTAAGCAGACTATGATGGGATCAAATCCAAGTAAAGGATTAATTTTTTGTTAATAAGAAGATATACATATAGTTTGACCAAACCATGGGTATAGACCTATACCTATTGTTTGGCCTAACCATGGTTATAGTTATTTCCATTTAAATTTCATAAACTAACATTTTATGAACCATGGGTGTAGGTCTATACCAACTCCTTAATCTCCCGCGGTTTTATAGGCTATACCAGTAGTTTTGAACTGTGGGTATAGCCTTATTTTCTAGTAATGGTATGCCAACCAAAATACAATATTTCATTATACAACATTAGAAAACAAATTAACATGAAAATTTCCATAAATATATTTGAAACTTTTCCATGAAAATATTTTAAGGAATGTTTTTTAAGAAAACACTTTATTAGAAAACCCCCTTTTTCCATAAACAAGATTACATAAAATAAAACTCTACACAAGTTCTACAGATGGCTAGAACCAAAAAAAATAAGAATAATGTCATAATAGAGAACCATGGGTAAATATATAACGGGTAACTAGAACAAATGGGACACAAAGAACATCAAACCTCGGTGATCTAAATCCTTCACTAAAATATCAACAGGATTCTCATGCATGATCTGTTAGATGGGATATCATCCCAAGGTCCAATAGTCTTCATATCATTAGCCGATACCAATTGCTTTCTGATGCACAAGCTAATATAGGGTAATGAATTCTAAGTTCTTGTAGTCTATGATCAGGTCACATTTTTAGTTAGTGTTGTAATCATCATTCATGGTAGATGAATTTGGGCCTCATCCACTTCTGAATAAACTAGAATACTTATTCTAGTTCTCCCACAAATATACCTATGATTACCTTTGTGCTCAAATTCCATTTCAAATTTCAAAAAAATAAACCCTTCCCCATATACATTCTAATCATCATAAGCACACAAGTAATTCACCACTTTCCCATTTTCACATGTACACATTGATCCAATTATCAAAAGAACACATGGAAACTACCATTTTTCCAAAACAGAGCCACTTTCAATTTCACAAACACCAAAACCATTTTGAAATACATTTATCACCACTTTAAAGGTTCATAAATCACATTTGTAAACACAAAAGATATATCTCATAATAAATCCAACAATTTTATTGGAAAATTCCCTTTCAAAATCACGCACACATCAAAACCGTTCTCTAACATGCTTTACAACACTTTCACAATTCAAAGACACACTTATTGTGCACAACAAATCCTAAAACATTCAAAAACCCAATTTTCCTTGGTAGATATTCTTCCAATGCATACAAACCTTTAAAACACTTAGAAAACACATTCCACACCATCCAAAAAAGTTATAAGACATATTCAAGAAAAAAATGTTATAAAACACACATGAAACATTACCACGTTCCTTTAGAAATAAAAGTTTCATCACATATACATCTTGAACCTTTTCAAAAACATGTTTTTTCACCACACAAATACTATATATAGAATATTTAATCAAGAAATAAAGCAATATAAACACATATAATAATTTAAAATCATGGAACCACCAACCTTATACGTAGAAACATCCGTAAATTGGTGTGAAACCACAACCACACAACTATAATACACTATAATGAAAATATTAAACATTAATCGTCATTATTTTCCCCAAATACAAAAGTTCAAACTCCGCTTAGGTAAAATGACCCACTAGAATATAGGAACTCAAGGAACAAGGGAAAAAACATAGAAATATAAAGAAATCAAGATGAAAAATACTTACCTAATGTTTACCTCAAGAACCACGGTCAAAAAACCCAAGTAATTTTGCTCAAGAGGACCAAGGAAGCTTAGAGGAGGCTCCCATGGATGAAAATCCTATGTGGGGTTGAATATATGTGATTTAGGGTCAAATATGAAGATGGAACAATGGTAATTTTACAATTTTTAATGAGTTGGATACACTAAATGGTTTTTCCACATGGTTTTATAAACTATGTGAAAACCATGTGGAAACCATGTATCCCTCAATTTCCAATAGAATCATGTCTATAGAGACCCTTCATTTCCTTACATTACTATCACATCATTATAAAGATAAAAAACATAATAGTGTTATATATAGAGGATCCAAATATTTAGTGTCTTGGGATAAATAGGACCGTACATCACATTTACAACATCAAACACAGTCATTTATTTAATACTTTCTTCTCAAGCTTCTTATTGACACTTAACCTCTCCTTAGTACATGTAGTCACCTGAGGATATACATAAAAAAGGGGTGAGATAAATCACCAGTAAGAGAATAGATATGAACAATATAAAAATGGGTGAGAATAATCATAACATAGGCAAAGTATCATGAACATGATAAGAATAATTAATAATACTTGAAATGTGGCAATGCGTAAAAATGAAACATCATGTCTTAGTGGTTAAGTACCACACATAATTGGGAAAAACTATTATATTTTTCACACATCATTTCACATTAACTCTTGAGATTCATCACTTTACCAAATTAATTGGAGCATTGTATAATTTCAGGCACACCCATCACATTCAAACATTCATATTTTACAATATAATTCCAGGTGCACCCGTTGCATCATAATATTTACATTATCATGCATGACACATTGAAAATATTTCAAAATTGAAAATAAAATAACCCATGGAAATAAATGGGTTTCATGTAATAAATAATACTTTCATAAACATTTGGTGCCAAAAATAATAATGGAATTTCAACATACAACTGCTAACCAGGAGTGGATAGTGAAAGAATATTCAAGAAGTAAAAAAAGATGTGTTTATTTGAAAGAAGAGTTCTTTTAGAAAACACTGGGTTTTCATAATATCAATTAGATAACATGTATATCCCATAAAAGTTAAGATAATGATGAATAAATAATTTTTAAGTATAAATCATAATGAACATGGTGTGTATGATGCAGAACCTAAAGAAAAAAATTTGGGTTCAAGAATTTCTCCTTACCTGGTATCAGAACGCTTTATTCACTTTAATGTCATGTATAACCACATTAAGATCATTAATTATCAATTAAAGAACCTTTTCTACATTAATATGGTTCATTATGGTTTCATTAAGTTATTTTATGTGCCTTGGTATGTGTTATAGAGTTTAAAAACATTGTTCAGGAATGTTTGTTTTTATGGTTTTCTTGAGCAGTTCACTTGTATTCATAAATGGAAGTTCTTGTAGAACATTGGTAAAAATACATAACTGATATTTCATGTTATTTATTATATTCCATGATTTTAAATGATCTTATATTTCATTATATTACATATCATGTGAATGAATCATTAGATAGGATCTTAATTATGATCGTTTGGCTTAATTCGGCTGTTTTTTTTCCACAACGAACTTTTTTCTTTTAATTATTTAGTAATTTTTACATAAATTAGTTCCTGAAAATTAAATAGAATATAATACATATAACATATTCTGTTTCAACCATAAAAATAGTTTCATGACCAGATCTAAAGGCTATAAAAGAAAAAATAAAACATGTTGTTCTTGAAGGTGATAAATAAACACCTCACGAACAACGTTTTCCTTTATAAAATAAAAAGAAGAGTAGAAGGGGTTTGATGATATAATATCCCATTAGTATCATAACATTATAGTATGTGTATGATACTTAAGTTACCATTCCATTTGAATGAAGATATTTGGGGAGAGAATAATAAAATAACTTTAAAGTGAATGGAAATTAATGTAAAAGATAGAGAGTGGAATTACCTCATTAATCCTCTTCTTGAGATCATCCTAAAGAATGATATGTTTGGTCTCATAATGAGACCAGAAGCTATTAGACATGGGATATGGGATAGGGATGATTCTTGGGAATAATATAGACAAGTCTTGAAGATTTAGAGGTGTGGTTTGGAAAGGGGAGGGAGAGGTGTTATTTATACACGAGGAGGGGCATTTTTAGAATAAAATATTAAATAAAATAATATATCAAATGTTAGACTTGTAATTGAATTTTTTCACATCATAAATCATATATTAATATAATGAAATTAGTTTTATAATTTAATTCATTTTTATAATTCTAATTCATAAATTTATTAAAAGGAAAGTGAAAGAAAGGGAAAACGATACTTTAAGGAATCACATTTTGACTTTAGGGTTTGGAAAGTTCTTTTTTAGGTTTGGAAATTGAGTTTATTTTATTTAAAAGAAATAGTTGTGAAATTAAATATTAAATTACCTAATATAATGTTCTTTAAATTTTATTCCATCATTACATCATGAATTGTGCAATTTAAGATACACTGGTTATGTGAAAAATGTATTTTTACTATTCACCAAAAAATTGAAGTATTTCAGAAAAATCTCAAAAATCCCACCTAAAATTTTTTCAACATGTAGAATCCAAAAATTAATTCCATTTTTCCAAAATAATTTTCTAAATATGATTAATTTAATATTTAATTATAATTATAATTTTCTTGAAAAATAGAGTTTTTAAAATTACAACTGATTTTATGATGCTTTCAAAAATTAAAAAAAGGTCTTCTAAAATTATCATAAAACTATAAGACATAGAATTGTTAATTTGTGAAAAAAAATTAAGAAAATAAATTCTATTTTTAATTAATTAATTAATTATAATTATTTATTAATGATATACAAAAATACCAATATTTTTACTAATGTCAAATTGTCACTTATAAGATGCCTAAAGTTTATTTAATATTTCAAGGGTAAGGTAACTATTATTTTAGATGATTTAATATTGATAATTTTAATATTACTATTCATAAGGGTAGGTCACTATTCATTATGGTATGTTTCTATTGACGAAAAATTATTTTTGTTCTATTAGAATCCAAATATCATCCTGAACACAATCACGTATGTCAGATTTTCAAAATTCAAAACATAGAAGTGGAAAAATTATATTTAATGGTCACATAATATGTAGTATTATTATTTGTAATTGTTCCTCATGATATGATTATACTATAAGGCATAATTATAAGAAGGGGATTCTATTGATAAAACTTTGGGTCTTTACATTCTTCCCCCATTATGAAATTGTTTCCTCAAAATTTCATTTTACATAAAAATGTGAGGGTACTTATCCTTCATCACCTCCTACAATTCCAAAGTAGCTTCTTCAAACTTATAGATCCTCCATAAAAATTTTACAAGGTGGGTTGTCTTGTTGCGTAGAACCTTATCTCTCTTGTCCAAAATCTCTACTAACTGTTCTACATAGGAGAGATCATCTTCCAGCTACACCACCTCTGAGCTCAATACATGTGAGGGATCTAGTATATACTTCCTTAGGAGTGATACGTGAAACACATCATGTACTTGATCCATATTCTATGGATGTGAAAGCTGATAGCATATGGATTCTATACAGTCATAGATCTTAAAGGGGCCAATGTACCTTGGGCATAGCTTCCATTTCTTTTCAAACCGCATGACTCTCTTACATGGTGATATTTGAAGGAATATTTTTCTCTAACATTGAATTCCAAGTCCCTTAAACAGTTTTCCGCATAGCTCTTTTTCCAACTTGGAGAGCTTTGATGTGTTTCGAGATGACTTGAACCTTCTCTGTCATCTCTTGAACAAGGTCAGGTCCAAGTAGCTTTCTTTCTCCAACATCCTCCCAACATGTTGGAGTTATACATCGCTTTCCATACAGGGATTCATTTAGGGCCATATGAATACTTGAGTGGAAGATATTGTTGTAAGAGAACTCATCCAATGGGAGATATTGATCTCATCATCCTTTGAATTTTAAAGAGCAGGCTCTTAGCATGTCTTCAAGAATCTGAATAGTCCTTTCATATTGGCCATCAATTTGGGGGTGATAGGCTGTGCTAAAATTTATTTCAGTACTAAAAGCATGTTGAAGGCTCCTCCAGAATTTATATGTTATCCTTGGATCACGGTCAGAGACAATTGAGAGTTGAACACCATATAGTCTCATGAATTTTTTCAAATATATCTATTCAATTTGTTCAAGTGATAGGTCTTCCCGAATAGAGATAAAACATGCAATCTTGGTTAGTCAGTCAACCATAAACCATATCGCATTATTCCCCTTATACATATTCAGGAGACCTATGACAAAGTATATAGTGAGATTCTCCCATTTCCATATGGGTATAGGCAATGGCTACATCAACCCTTTGGACTTTTGTTGCTCTGCTTTAAATTGCTGACACAACAAGCACTTTGAGATAAATTATGTGATCTCCTTCTTCATGTTATCCCACCAGAAGTTTTCATAGAGGTCTCGGTACATCTTGGTGCTACCAAGATGGATAGAGAATGTTGAGCTATGTGCATTTTCCAAAAGATCCTTCTTTATCCTAGGTGATGAAGGCACACAAAGTCGCATTCCAGATTGAATAACAGTATTATTATCGATATGTAACTCTTGCAGCTTTCCTTCTTTTACTGCATTTACCCTCTTTTGTAACTCCAGATCATCCCTTTGTGCCTCTTTAATCATCTCTTGGATTAATGGTTGTGAAACCATTTTTGGAATTGTAGGATGTATCATGTCCTCTAATTATTTCCAAATCCATCATTTTTATATCCAGGAAGATAGGGTATTTCTCAATATGTAACATGTATATAGTAGTAGGTTATTTTCTTCTTAGAGCATCAGATACCTTGTTTGCCTTTTAAGGAAGATAGTGAATGGAGCAATTTTAGTTCTTGATTAGCTCTAACTATACCATTTTATGCATGTTGAGATCCTTTTTTGTAAATATATACTTTAAGATATTGTGTTCGGTGTATATGTCACACATCTGTACCTAAAGGTAGTGCTGCCAGATTTTGAAGGAAAAGATCATGGTTACTAGCTCTAGATCATGCTTTGGGTAGTTCTGTTCATATATCTTCAACTACCATGAGGTGTATGATATCACATTATCATTTTTCATGAGTACAAAACCCAATACTGTCTTTAAAGAATCACTATATATCACAAAACATTCTCCACTTTTGGTAGTTTGAGTACAAGTGCAGTGATTAGACTTCTCTTTAGCTCCTTGAAGCTTCCCTCACAATCTTCTGTCCAAACATACTTTACCCATTTCCATGTTAACTTAGTTACTGGTCTAGACAATCATAAAAAATTTCTCACAAAACCTTGTTAGTAGCTAGCTAATCCAAGAAAACTATGGATTTCTGTGACACTAGAGGGCCTGGGCCATTCCTTAATCACCTTTTTTTAGAAGGTTCCTTAGAAATTCCCCCACTTGTGATAACATATCCCAAGAACGTGACTTGCTTCATCCAAAAGTCACACTTTCTGAACTTGGCATAAAACTTCTCATTTATCAATGTATCCAACACAAGTCTTATATTTCTTCGTGTTCCTCCTTGCTTTTGGAATAGATGAGAATATCATTGATAAAAACTAACACAAGTTTTTCTAATTAATGTCTAAAGACTCTATTCATAAAATCCATGAAAATTTCTAGGGCATTGGTAAGTCTGAAGGGCATCACCAGAAACTCATAGTGTATATACCAAGTATGAAAGGTAGTATTCGAAATATCTTTTCTCTTCACCTTAATTTTATGATATCTAGAATGAATATCCACCATTTATAAGTATTGATCTCCTATTAACTCATTGAACAAGTCTTCAATCCTTGTAAGGGAAAATTTGTTCTATATGGCGTTCTTGTTGAGTTACCGATAATTGATACAAATCCACATTGTTCAATCCTTATTCTTCACAAATAGCACTAGAGCACCCCAAGGTGATGCACTAGGGCATATGAACCCTTTGTCCAATTTCTTTTGTTACTACTTCTTTAACTCCTCCAGTTCGATAGGATCCATCCTATAGGGACATTTTGAGATAGTAGTAGCTCTGGGTATGCATTCTATTGAGAACTCTACCTCATGATTTGGGGAATTTCCATGTAACTCATTAAGAAATATGTCACTATATTCTCTTAGGATGGTAATTTCTGCATGATTGAAACTTTCCTTTGACTCAACCATTTGGGTAAGGTATGATTCTTCATAGGGTATCAACACCCACACCATTGAACGATTTTTCAAAGGTGATTCATGATCATCCATGAATTTATAGAGGAGCATGGGATGGTTTTGAATTTAAAAATATATTTCCTTTTCCCGACAGTTGACATGTGCTCTGTATAATGAGATCCAATCCATTCCCATTATAGCATCAAATTTCACCAAGGGAGGTATTACAAGATTCATTGGAAGAATCTTCCTACATATGCCAATAAGATAAGAGTCAAACACATGGGTTTCAATGATTTCATCACTTGGTATTTTTATAAATATCTCTACTTCAATGTTTTGGGGCTTCAATTCTATAGTTCTAGCAAACATTAAAAATATAAAGGAATTTGTATAACCAAAATCAGATAATATTTTTCCATTCATGAGTAAATAAAAATTATACACTGTACGACTTCATTATCATGCTCCACCTTCGCAGCAGTGATAGCATAAGACATCCCTTGTTCCTTTGGAATTGTTGGTTGCTGACACTAATTACCCTCTGGTACTCGAGTTTTAGTGCATTGTCTTTCATAGTTCCCTTTCTCCCTATAGTTCTAGCATTGGACCATGGGTGGTGCTCCCCTTTCTTACACTACATTATCCTTCTTTTTCATGTCCTTTTGAAACACTTGAGCACAGTTTCCTTCTTTCCCACACTTGAACCACTTGTCCTTTTGAGGTAGTTCCCATGATTCAACTTCCCACATTTTTGGCATGTGGGTTGTTGATTTTTCTTGCCACCTTTATCATTAGATCATCGGGCTTGGAACTCCATTTTTTATTTCTTATATCCAGAGCCATGGGACCATTCTCCAAATACCATCTCCACTTTAATATCACATCAAAAAAATCTTCATAACTCCCAAAGTCTCTAATATCAAGATCCATTCAAAGGTGTAGTTTTAATCCACTAATCTATCAAATTTTCTATCATTTTTTATAACAAAATCCAAAGAATTCCTTATAAGCCTTGTGAAATTTTCTTCATAGGTTGTGAAAAATTCTCCTTATTTTCTCTTGATCTCTATTAATTCTCTATACATGTTTTTATGAAGATTTCATGGTAAATACATATTAATAAATATGATCTTAAATTCATCCCATAACATCTCTTCGATTTCATCCCTTGGTTTGGTGTTCTTAGTCAATGCACACCACTGAGCAGCCTCTACATCTAGATGATAAATGACTAGTTTCACCTTCTATGTCTCAGAATAGTGAAGCACATAAAATATCTTTTCCATGGAGTTGACCTTTTGTTCCTCAACTAGTGGATCATAAGATCCACCAAATGTCGGTGGTTGTTGCCGCATAAAACACTCAATAGCCAATTACTCTCTCTTAGTTGAAAGAGGATGTTCCCCACTATTATGGTTATTGTTAATAACTTGATATAGTTGGATAAGAACCTCTATGAAGTTTTTAATTCCACTTCTCAAATAATTGGGTATTCCATTCGTGAAATTTTTGCATTAGCCCTTGCACGAGTTGTTAGCCTAGTTTCTCATGGTTCCTACCATTTTCTACAATAGAAAAGGTTAGAACATAACATAATTCAACAAGACATGAATTAATAAATTATTAATTTTTGAAATTTTCACTCAAATCATATCTTATGGGATACCTATGTAAATATTCTTATGGGAATATTTTTACTTAGTCTCATTCTATAGGTTTTCTCTAGGGTTCACTGATCCTAATTCCAAAATTAACTAAACCTTACCTCTGATACATACTATAGAGACCCTTCCTTTCCTTATATTACTATTAAATCATAATAAAGATAAATAACATAATATACTTACACTTAGAGGATCCAAATTTTTAGTTTCTTGGGATAATTGGGACTATACATGACATTTAAAACATAAAACATAATCATTTATTTAATTACTTCTCCTCTAGCTTATTTTTAGCACTTTACCTCTCCTTAGTACATGTAGTCACCGGAGGATATACATCAAATATGGGTTAGCTAAAGTCCCAATAAGAGGATAGATATGAATAGTATATCAATGGGTGAGAATAATCATAACATAGGCAAAGGATCATTAATATTAGAAGAAGCATTAATAAAATACTTGAAATGTGGGAATGCATAAAAATGAAACATCGTGTCTTAGTTGTTAACTACCACACATACTTGTGAACAAAGATAGTATATTTTTCACACATAATTTGACTTTAAATAATGAGATTAATAACTTTACCAAATTAATTGGAGTGCTAGATAATTAGAGGTGCACCCATCACTTTCAAACATTCATATTGCACTATATAATTCTGGGTGCACCTGTCACATCATAATATTTACATTAACATGCACGCCACATTGAAAATATATAAAACTTGAAAATAAAATAACCCATGTAAATAAATGGTTTTCACATAATAAATAATACTTTCATAAACATTTTTACCCCAAAATAAATATGGAATTTTATTTTTTACATACAATTGTTAACCAAAAGTGAAGAGTGAAACAATATTCAAGAAGTAAAAAAGGGCGTGTTTATTTGAAAGAAGATTTCTTATAGAAAACACTTGGTTTTTGATAAATTAAATTAGAGAAAAATTATATCCCAAAGAATTTAAGATAATGATGAATAAATTATTTTTAAGGAGAACCCAAAGAATGAAAGTTGGGTTTGGGAATTTCCCCTAACCTTGTATCTGAACGCTTTCTTTAATTTAATGTCCTGTATAACCACATTAGATTCATTAATAATCAATTACAGAACCTTTTGTACATAAATATGGATCATTATGATTTCATTAAGTTATTTTATGGTCTTTTGGGAGAATTATAGATATTAAAAGCATTGTTCAAGAATGTTCATTTTTATGATTTTCTTGAACGGTTCACTTGTATTAATAAAAGGAAGTTTGTGTAGAACATGGGTAAACATATTGAACTAATATTTCATGTTATTTATTATATTCCAAGATTATAAATGATCTTATAATCTATTATATTATATATCATGTGGATGAATCATTAGATAGGGTCTTAATGATGATCGTTTGGGTTAATTCGGCAGTTTTTCATCCACAACGAATTTGCTTCATTTAATTATTTAGTAAAATGTACATAAGTTAGTTCTAGACTATTAAATAGGATATAATACATATAAAATAATATGGTTCAACCATAGAAATAGTTTCATGAATATATCTGAATGTGGTAATGGAAAAAAGAAAACATGTCATTCTTGAAGGTGATACATTAACACCTCACAAACAACGTTTTCCTTTCTCAAATAAAACATAGAGGAGAAAGGGGTTGGATGATATAATATCCCATTATTATAAAAAAACATTACAGTATATGTATGATAATTTAGTTACCATACCATTTGTATGAAGATAGGTGGGTAGAGAATAAGAAAAGCACTTGAAATTGAGATGAAATTAAAGGAAAAGAGAGACAGCGGAATTACCTCTTAAATCCTCCTCTTGAGATCCTCCCTGAAGAAGCTAGCCTAGGTATATTGATGATACCAGAAGCTCTTGGACGTAATAGAGGGGTTAGGTATCATTATTGTGTATATTTTAGAGAATTATTGAATCTTGAGAGGTGTGTTTTTGTAATGGTAGGGTGAGGGGTTATTTATACACAGGATGGGTGTTTTTAGAATAAAATATTAAATAAAATAATATACCTAATTTTAGACTTGTAATTGTAATTTTTAACATAATAAATGATTTATTAATACAAAATAATTCTTTTTAGACTTTAAATAATCTTTATAATTATAATTCATTAATTTATTAAAAGGAAAGTGAAAGAAAGAGAAAAATATACTTTAGGAAATCACCTTTTGACTTTAGTCTTTCGAAAGTTCTTTTTAGGTTTGGAAACTGAGTTTATTTTATTTTAAGGAACCATTTAAAAAATAAAATATAATGTGGCCAAATATAAATTTCTTGAAATTTTATGACATCATTACATCTTGAATGATGCAATTTAAGATACACTAGTTATGTGAAAAAACTGTATTTTTACTATTCACCTGAAAATTGAAGTATTTTAGAAAAATCCCAAAAATTAACCCTAACAATTTTTCAACATGTAGAATCCAAAAATGAAGAATTTATTTCAAAAAAAATTTAAATATGTTTAATTTAATTTTTAATCAAAATCGTAATTTACTTGAAAATTACATTTTTTAAAATTAAAACTGATTTGATAATGCTTTCAAAAATTACATAAGGTCTTATAAAATTATCCTAAAACTAGAAGTCATTGAATTGTTAATTTATGAACAAATTTTAAGAAAATAAAATTTATTTTAAATTAATTAATTAATTATAATTATTTATTTGTGACTTATAAAAATACAAATATTTTTACTAAGGTCAAATTGTCACTTATAAGATGCATGAAGTTTATTTAACCTTTCAAAGGTAAGTTTACTATTACTTTAGATAATTTACTATTCATAAGGGTCATATTACTATTCAGAAGGGTAGATTATGATTCAGAAGGGTATGTTACTATTCACCAAAAATTATATTTGTTCTATTAGACTCCAAAAATCAACCTGAATACAATCGTGTATTTTAGATTTTCGAAATTTAAAATATTGCAGTGGAACAATTATGTTTAATGGTCACATAATATTTAGTATCATTATATGTATTAGTTCTTCCTAATGTTATTATACTATATGGAATAATTATAAAAAGGAGATTCCATTGATAAAACTTCATGTCAATACAATGTCCCATGGTTGGCCCACACGGTTTGAAGAATCATGCACCAACCATGTGGTCTCCACTATCCAAAATAATATTTGGGAGCATGCTTACCTAGGAAAGGGTTCATGGTTTCCCTTAACCATTCTCCAACTATGGACCACCTTCTACAAAGACCACAATCAATTTTTTTCCAAAAAAAATCATGGGTAACCCAAGGGATACATGTAAGACCAAAAAGAGGAAAAATATTACCTCATAATAAAAACACAGATGTGGTAATTCTCCCCACCTAAAAAACTTTTTTCCCCTAGAAATATTTCTCAAAGATTAATCAGAGAACAAAAATGGATAATACCTCCAAACCCAAGACTTCTAATCCCAAGTCTTATGCACATAATTATAATGCTTCCATATAACTCGGACCAATGTAATTGACATCCCATGAACCACTTTCTCCTGAGAATCCACAATCCTCACTGGCCACCCAAACACTGATAATTCATGCTCCAATTCCTAATCTTCCCAATTATTCCCATGTAAAGTATATGGGTTGTAATTTTTCAACTGAGAAAAATGGAACATGTCATGAATTGGAATCAACTAATAAAGAAAAGATAATAAGTATTTCACTTTACCAATCTTCTATGTGATCTCAAAATGTCTTACATACCTCAGTGTTAGCTTCCTTTATCAAAATGATGATGACCAAAGTGAGGTTCCATTTTTAGGAAAACTTGGTCACCCACAAAAATTTCCAAAGCTCGAAACCTCTTATCATCATAAGACTTGTGCAATATCTATGATTTTAACAAACACTACTGAATTAACTTAACATTATCATAAGTCTCTTGCACAAGGATTTGTCCCAATAAAGAGGTCTCACCCACCTCAACGCAACACAAAGGAGACCGACACGACGAACCATAAATCACCTCAAAATGAGATATAAAAATATAGGATTCATAACTATTTTTATATAATAACTCAACCAATCCTATATGGTTATTACATGAACTTATGAAATCCAACACACATGCTCAGATTAGGTCTTCTGAAATATAATATGACTGCTCCATCTGACAATCTATTTGAGTATGGAATGTTGTTCACAACATGACCTAAAAACCCATTTCCTTCTGAAGGACTTTCTAAAACCACAAGGTAAAATATGTGTCCCTATTAGAAATAATTTTCAATGGAACACCATGAAGCATTACAACATTCTATATATACAACTAACCCAACTCATCCACCTAGGATAAGTCCGAAATTGTAATGAAATGGAATTATTTTCTCAAATGATCAACCACTACCCAAATGGAATTCCTCCCTTGAGGTGTATGAGGAATGCTGAAAATAAAGTCTATTGAAATCATGTCCCACATCTAGGTAGGAATGGGTAGAGGCTTAAGAAAACCGAAGGGCATTTTTTCTCTTTTTTAACCTGCTGACATGTATGACACTATGATACAATGTTAGCTATATATTTCTTCATACTAGGACACCATAACTACTGAATAACATTATAGTACATCTTGGTATCCCTAGGATTAATGGACCACTCAAAATAATGGTTATCCTACATCACCACCTTCCTCGTAGTAAACAACACCACAAGGTCACCCTTGAGAAAAAAACTCCCTCGGGAGATAATTGAAAATCACAAGGCACATCCTCACCATTAAGGAATTTCATAGAACACTAGAACATCTCTTCACTAGGACATTTACACTAAATCAACACCATAAGGGAAGGTGTCAGCTGAACATTATCCAAATAAACACCTCCACTATGATCCTCGGACTTCAGGTGCATCTGAAAAAAGAACCCCATAAAATTACACCCATCAATGTAAATATTCGATGCTTTCATTGGAACCTTATTTCTTAAATCACCTACTACTAAATTTTCCTTGATATGAGTATAAATTATATCAAGATTTAACCACTAATGGTACTCAACCTAACAATGATTCCTCAAATTTAAATCTTTTTATGAGAAAATATAGGCCAAAATCTTAAGATCTGAATAAACAAAAAAAATTCCCAAAAAGATAATTACACCACATCAATAAGGTATGACTCACCACTTATAATTACATGTCATGGGTTGGGTAATTCTATTCATGCGGTCGGAGCTGGTAAGAATCATACACAACAACATGATCATTCTACATCAGCACACACCCAACACCCACACTATAAGAAGCACAATAGACCGCATAACCCTTTATATATTCTAACAAGAAAAAATAGGGGTTGTGTTAAACCACCATTAAATCTCCTCAAAGGACACTTGGCACTCTTGGATCCATTCAAACATCCCCACTTTTTTGGTTTACTGTTTTCATAGATGAATCAATCTAAGTGAAATCTCAAACAAACTACCTGTAATACCATGTCAAGCCTAAAAAGATCCATATTTTGAACAAATCCTTCAGATTCTCCCATGAAATCACTACACTTATCTTATTGGGGTCCATTGAAACCCCATGTTATAAGATCATGTGACCCAACAAATCACATCCCTTTTCCAAAAGGTTCATTTAGAATAATTCATGTAGAGATGATGGTCCTAAGGAGTTCCTAACACAATCCACAAATGCCTCTCATGCTCCTCCTCATATCCAAAATAGACCATGATGTCATCCAGAAATATCCCAACAAAGGAATCAATATTTTGATGGAATACCTTGTTTTTAGGTTCCATGAAGACCGTTGGATCATTTTTTTTAACTTTAAATGCATGAACAAGTACTTAAAATGGTTATACCAACTTCTAATGGATGTTTTTGGAACATCTTCTACTCTCTCTCTGACTTGATGATACTCAAAATGAAAATCAACATTTACGAACCACCTTTCCACCTTAAGATGATTGCAAAGGACATAAATATAATAAAAAGGGTAATTTTTCATGATTTTCATTTTATTTAGATTTTGATAATCAATACACAACTAAAGAGATCGATTGGCCTTTTTCATGAATAGAACTGGGGTTTCCCCTGGTGAGATACCCAAGAAAATGAATCATCTAGATTCCAAATAGTCCAGTTAAACCTTTAAATCCATCCACTCGGTGGAGTCCAAATGATATGAGGGAATAGATATCAACTACATTCCCAGTGAAAAATCTATAAGGAACTCCACAACCCTCTTTGAAATAAAACCAGAGAAATCCTCTAGAAAACCGTCTAGAAACTCATCCACCATAGGAGGTAATCCACCCTCCAGAGAACCATCATCATCCTTTAATGTGAGAGATGAGATCTGATAAAAAGGTTTCCCAATTATAGAGGTATAGGTCCATCATGTCCCAATCGAGGATAACATTCACCATAAAAAACCCTGGGTACTTCCATCAAGTTCCATGAAAATCACTCACCGCCTACAGAAATCGATGTGCACTAAAAAATATACCATCTGATATATACTAAGGATCACATCAAAAAGGTACATTTTTGAAAGAATAAAATCACATTTCAACTCAAACCCTGACATGGTGAGTTTGAAATATGGACACCCAAAACCATCATATCTATTCTTAAAAAGTGGGGTTACCAAATTTATCACATACGGAATAAGAATAGTTGGAAACATTAACACATCCATAAGATAAGAAGAAATAAAATAAAACAAATCGCCAGTATCAAGTAGAAAAATGGCTAAAGATGATGCAATATGAAAGGTACCATTAACTATCACAGGCCATGCGTCTGATTTCACTAGTGCTTGATCCACCACATGGAGCTTCCACGTCTCTATCTGAGCCTATGATCCACCAATTCCCTATGGTTTTTCCCTGAACTGAATCTTCCCAGGACATGATCAATCACTACCACCATGACTTGAAAATAGATATCCCACTATCCTAGATGGTTCTAGATGATTTTACATCCCCTTGTAAGCCACATAACCTATACCACTCAGATATGAATTCAACACTCTACAAAAATGATGCAAGTCTTTCATAGCTCGGTACTGGTGATAAGGCCTGGGTGGAACTGAGAACACAGATCACATGTGTCCAACATTCCCAAAATAATGGCACACAACTAAACAAGCATCAGAAGCCACATATGTCAACATCCAAGAAGGATGGCCTGAACTACCACCTCCATAATTTCTATTCTCTTCATGCTTCCTCTTTTTCTCAAAATAACTATCACTACCCACTACTTAAACAGCTATAGGGAAACCAAACATGCTTATATAATATATTTCTAACATCATATCATGATCTACCACCTCAACATAAGTCTTCAACTTGAACAATAAAACTTGTGGTTGAATATCTAGTCATAACATCATCTTGAAATTATGATAATTCATATTCTCATAAAAATAATCTTGAGTGTGTAACAAAATAACTCTAAAAAGTGGTTTGAATACTCTATTATGGTCTGGTCTCCCTGGATAAGCTTAAAAAACACATGTTATCTAGTGAAGACCAAAATATAAGGACAATATTCCTTATTGAAAAAAATCTTGAAATCAATCCAACTTATCTACTCATTCTTTCTAAATTGCCTCATTGATTCCTACTACTCTTTATAGGGACCTTCCAACATGAACCAAGAACATTTTAATCTGACCACCTCAGGAGTATCAAAAAACTAAAAAATCATTTCTATCTTATCAAGCCACTCCTCTAATTCCTTAGTATTTGTGATACCTCGAAAGTTGATTATTATCCTTGAGTAAATCTATAGATTTATCCTTTTCAGGTACTAGTTTATCTTCTCTAACCTAAGAAGGAATAGAGCTCACTCCTTCTCCCAAAGCATTGATGGACCAAGACATATCTTCCACTAACCTCTGTTCAATTGTTTAGGGATAACTCTCTCCAAAATATTCACATGGTTTCATAGGAAGTCACTGGGGAAGCATCTTTCTACAAAAAGAAATAACCACAAATACAACCATCAATACAACCATTCTGAAAATTTTCAGCAACAATAAAAAATTCTAATACTTTCATAAATCCAAACATAATTAAATCCATCAAAAATCATGAAAACCAAAAAACTCCACCCCCACCAAGTTTCCATATAAAGTTTCCAACCTGCAGGTCTCACCTAGATGGTAAGTCAAACCAAAATTTCTTAACCTCCCATGGTGACTTGAAACCTTCCATGAGGTGTGTTGGCCAAATACAACACTCACAACTAGAACCTTAATCCCTGGAAATACTAGATATGGTCTATCCATACTCATCCCCAAATAACTTTGAACAAAAAAAGTGTGACCTACTATGATGCCATTTTTTCACCAACCATGATGGGATGTCATCCAAAATGACACCCAATCCGATCTATTACATGCCCCAAAGAGCGTTCCCAATCGCTACAGTCTGGAAACTAGTGACTGGGTATCGAAAAAACTCTTTGAGAATGATTTCACCCTTTTATATAAACATGAACAACAAAAATAATAAACATCACAATAAATGATAAGAATAACCAAACAAGGTAAAAAAATCATATTCAATGTTTTAAAACGTTAACCCAGATAGAATGTTAAACAATAGAATGGGAACAAAAAAACTATCCCAAAAAACTTCATACAACAAGAGAGTCATCACCCTTAATCCACCACCACCAAAACCTCTAGAAGTGGAACTCTAAAAACTCGATCCCCCAACTCCACCATGATACATATTGCCTTAACCTGCCTCTAATACCATTTCTTCATGAACCAAGTTGGGCCATTCCAGGGATCAAGCTACATTTTGGGTTGGATGGAATCCTTTCTTAGTTCGTGACATGGTCTAATAGTCAAATCTAATATTCTTGACTATAATTGTGCATATGTAATTGTGAAATTTTAATTTCCACAATGGTAAATTTAATTATAAATTTAATTAATTGATTGATTTTTCTTTTGATTATGAAATTTTTTCAACACATAGTTATGAAATTGGTGAATAATGGTATTATGTAATTGATTGATTAATGGGCTTAAGAAATTGGTTGTGACCCATTGGGTGTGCCAATATAATTGAAAAAATTAATTTAAATTATTAAATTTATAGCGGCCCATGGGGTGTGCCAATATAATTGAAATGTTTTTTTATAAATTATTTTTTCTTGATAAATAAATTTATAAATGGGTTTCGAATGTGGAACTTTGTGATGTGATATTTGTGAATGGGTTGTGAGATAGGGACCGCTTCCCAAAATAACCAATAGTTTCTAGACTATTTATCAAGGCCCCTATGATATATATATATATATACATATATATATTGAATGTGATCAATGTGTTGTGATAAATGGATTGCTTCTCCAAATAACCACAAGGTTATATACTGGTGCTCTCTACCACCATTGGTAAAAAGTGAAATTTGTATTAAATGATTATTGGAAACCCATGATTAAATGAAATGTGTTATCCTTTTTGGATGGTTCTAACTCCAGAATGGTATGAAGTATGTATTGTTGGTTTGGATTTCATCCTGAATCTATAGAGTTATGTGGTTAATTAATAAATTGTTTAAATTTGAAAACAATTAATTATATTTTTTACTTTATTTTTTTATATAAGTTTGTGACTTCGGGTCTATAGAGAACTGCATGGAGATTTATAAGATGATAAATTGGAGGTTTTCATGAATCATCTGGGGATGCAGCTGAGATGTTGGAGGTTCCTCTCTAGGAGATATGGGAATTTATCATCCATTACAAGGAAGATATGATAGTGAAATCACTTACATTCAACGCCTTATAAGGGTATTCTGATAAGATGTATGAGAGAGAACTTCGGTTGGAAACTAGAAATATACAGACAGAGTGGATTAATAAACAAGATTGTATCATAGAAAGAGGGTTTACTGTAGGGGATATAAACATGGGGGAGTTCCTACATACATCATACAAGTTATCTATTTGGTTCAAGGACCTCTTCAAAGATGATCTGGATTTATAGGTAAATGGACTTCTTTGGAAACTACATAGGAATAATGTGTCTAATAGGATTAAATTTGATTTCAATGGTTCATCTGTATCTTTTGATATTTGATGCTATGTTTTTTGTACAGACATGGTTTCTCACTTCCCCTTAAAATTTTTTGAAATTAAAAAAATAATTTTTAGGTTATGAATTGGATATTTTTTAGATGTCATTAGTGGTAGACTACTAAGTTTTACTCACACCCTACTCAGACTCTCTGACAGGTACCTAAATAGACACAATTTATGCATTACAAGACAAGGTAAATTACCCTATGTTAGATGGATGAGTTGGATAGAGTATAGATGAGGGAATCAGACATGATGTTGGGACCCACTTGGGAGTTTTCAGTGTCTTTATTTTGGGTTTTCATTTGAAACTTGACACTTATTATGGAATGACATAATTAATACTTTGGGTTGGAGATTATTTTACATTATTGGGATTATCATTTGATGTTGGTCTTTATTGGTTATGGTATTATTATGGTTATTGTTTGTTATCTTTTTGTTGTTGTATAATTATTTTTCATGTTGTGCTAATTTGATAAAAATGGTATAGTCTCCCCATGTTATGTGTATTAGACCCTCACTTCTAGTAGGCATCCTCTTGTATGTGAGGAGGCTTTCCTAAGGTTATATAACCAACCCAATCAGGGAACTAGCATGTGGGAACTGAATCATGAAATTACAAAGTGCTATAAAAGTGGATTTATTTTCTTTTCCACTATCTTACTATTTTGGAATGGGAGTCATGATACTAGGATTAGTCAGGCCATGGCCATGGGCTTGTGCATGGGAAGTAGCTAACCCTTGTAATTGAGAAATCCATGTACCTTGGTTGTGATTGATGTTCAGGATATTTGTAGTTATAGATGAATGTGATTTCACTTTGATTGATGAACTTGTCGTACGATGTTAATATTTTACTGATATTTTTCATTCTGGCCTAGAATGGAACAAGAGTTCAATATACATGCATCATTCTAGGAACTCATAATTTTATGTGACATACATCATTTTAGGAACCTACGAAAAAGAAGGTTTTAGGGTGAGTTGTTAAATGAAATGATTTTCTATTTCTAGGTAATTTATGATTAAAAGGTAAAAAATGAGAAATTAATAATTCTATTTTCTGATAAATGTGTTAAATTGAAGTGGATAAATGTTTTTATAATGATAAACTTTATATGTGAATGTTTTTTACCCTATGTTAGCCATGACACGAGGGAAGGATGGTTGAGGTTTGTGATAGTTCCTTAGTTTTGACCATGTGAAGATGAACGGGGGATGAAGTGTTATGGATTATTTTGAATCCCTCTTACGTTAATGTTTTAATGATGTGTTATGTGTCCAAATTTGTGTGTTTGGAATTTTATAAAAATTCTTCCATTATGATGCTTGTTGATAGGATGACAGAATTACATGGCTATAAATGATCCTCCAACAATATATTCATAGGCTCTAATTGTTCTGGGTGATGGGTAGGAGGAGCAATTCCATGAGAACTTTTCTCACTTTATGAAGTTTATAGAAGGAGACCGGGGTGGTTTGTGTGGAATATGTATGACCTAACACAGGATTTACAACTATATAACCTCTTAATATTCACAGGAGAGGGTGGACCTGAGGTTTCTGAGTTCTGGATTGAGTCTATCAAGATAATCCTCAGCCACTTATAGACCCAACTATGAAGATATTTGAGCTAGATTCTTATATGATACATGGTCAAGAGAAACATTGGTGATCCAACCATCCTAGGGATAGATAGCTTGAGAATATAGATTGGATGGAATTTAAAGATATTTTCTTGGAGTAATTTTACCCTAACAAGCTCGGTTAGGAGAGGGAGGATGGGTTTCTGATGTTGATATAGGGGAGTATGTCTGTGATTGATTATGTTGGTCACTTCATGAATGTATAGTGCTTTATTCTGGAATTGGGAGAAGATTATCCAACTATAGTGAAGTATTTTTTGTATGGGATTAAATGTTAGATTATATTCCAAGTTAACATCATTAGGATAAAGATGTTTGCTGAGGTGGTGATTCAGACTATTATTTCATAGGGGAACATGAAAGAGGCTTCCATTGGGGTGAAGGTGGTTTATACTAGATTACAAGAAGGTATGTATTCTGAGAGTATGAAGCATCCCTGTGAGAATGTCAACTAGGGATATGGATGGAATATTGGTTAGGGAAAGGGATCCATTACTCAGAGAAGTAACTGAATATAACACCACAAGTGTGGTAGGCTGTGTCATATTCATTGAGATTTTCCCCAACCACCAGTGGAGTGTCGAGCTTGCGGTATGATGGTTCAATTGAAAAGGTATTTCAAGAACCCTTTACTGATGGGTAGTGATAGGGGTAATAGGCCGAATCATAGTACTATAAGGGGGTCCTCTAACACATATCAATAACGAAGTTGGAGATTTTATGTTTGAGGTATTCTAGGTAGTGGACATAATTCCTTAGAGTAAGAGAACCTGTATCAGTAGAGTGATGCAGCTTAGGGGACTCGGAATGTAGAATAAGGAATAGGGTAAGGACAGTTGCATACAGTTCATCCTCCACTAGTGAGTAGCAAGGATAGTTTTTCGACAGTTGGGGATACTATTCTTGTATATTCTACGATTTTTATTTCTATATTTGATACAGGAGCCTCTCATTATTTTATATCTACAAAACTTTTGAACGGTTTGATCATGGCGGTAGAGTTAGCCATATGGGGTATGATGATGAACACCATTGGAGGTATCGTCAAGGGACATCTATTTATCCAAAAGGTGTTATCTTAATGTTAGGGAGTATTGTTTCCTTTTGGATATATACATAATTTATATTTTAGGTTTAGAATTGATATTGGGTATATAGTGGCTAGTGTCATACCAATAACATAGTGATTTTTACCATATTAAAGTGACCTTTACGTCTCTTGAGGGTAATAGTTATATTCATTAGGATGATTGGTATATCCAGGAAGGTAATACATGTCTATTTTATTAGAAATTAGGGGTGATTACCACCCAATTTTCAAGTCTTTTACTAGAATACAGGAGTGTGAAACATGATGTCTTTCTACTTGTATTGGATCTGTTCAAGGACATGTTTCTTAATGACTTCTCAGGGATTCAACCTAAGAGAGATGTAGATTTTATGATTGATCTCATCCATGGATCTGATCCAATTTCAATTACACCTTATATAATATACCCAATAGATCATCATGAACTCAATACTCAGTTGTAAGAGTTAGTGGATAAGGGATTTATCTGTCTAAGTATGTCACCTTGGGATTTTCCAATATTTTTTCTAAGAAGTCTAGTGGGAAATTGTGTTTATGTGTTGATAAATAGATAGTGAAATAGATTACTGTGAAGAACTAGAATCCACTTCCACATATCAACTATATCTTTGACTAGTTGAGAGGAGCTTGTGTTTTCTCCATGATTGACTTGACATTAGTGTATCATCAGTTGAGAGTTAGACCTTTTCATATAACATGGACTTCTTTTAGAAGCAGGTATGGCCTATATGATTTTTTCCATGATTTCATTCAGTCTAACTAATGTACCAGTTGTGTTTAGGGCCTTGAAGAATATAATCTTCCACCTATAACTAGATTAGTTTTTGTTTGTTTTGTGGATTACATATTCTTTTACTCCTATACTAATGAAGATAATTCCCAATACCTTGAAATCATCTTAGGTACACAAAGAGAGAGTAGTCTATATGTCATTCTATCTAAGTGTTCATTATGTATCGACCGCTTATAATTCTTTGGTCACATTATCTCTGAGGAAGGTGTGTTAATAGACCGAAATAATGTTTACGAAGTTGTTTTATAGGGTCATCCCAAGATTTTTTTCTCACATCATAAACTATCTTGGGTTACCATGATATTATTTTAGGTTCATTCAAATATTCTCCATCATGGAAGCACAACATTTGTGTTTTACCAAGAGTTTATTTATTTTATAATGGTCTGGGGAATGTGAGAATGCTTTCTAGGAGTTGAAGAAGCATTTTAATGTCACGCCATTATTGATCCTACCCATGTCAGGTGACGAATATATGGGTTTTTGTGACACATCTTAGATAGGACATGGAGTAGTGTTGATGAAGAGGGTATAGTTTATTGTATGGGTCACAAAAGTTGATGTCACCTTAAAGTGTTTGTGGAATTATCTATTGGGTGAAAATTTTAGGGTTTATACCAACCACAAGAGCTTAAAGTATAAATTTTCAAAGCAAGACCCGAATCTCTAATAGCAAAGATGGGATGACTGTATGAAATCTTTTTCTTTTGAGCTGTCATATACACATGGTAAGGGAAAGAGTGTTTCTAATAATTTAAGTAGTAAGATACAAACTCAATAAGTTCAAGAGTCTTTTTATGAGTGGAACATGATAAATTTGCTGGCTGATATGGATATTGTGGTTCGGTATGGCCCGGAGAAGATGACACTAATATCAATATCCATAGATTCTAAATTTTTTAGTTAGATCAAGAAGAGGTGGTATGAGGATCTTTAGTGTTTTTCCTTGATGTAAATCCATTAAGGTGTGGATTAAACTTTTTATTAGACTATATATGAGGATCATATTATCTATGTTTGGAATTGTGTTGTTGTGCCTCCGTGTATGTGAGAAGAACTGAAGTGTGAGTTTCATGCCTCAAAGTAGGATGTGCATCTTGGTTTGACCAAAATGTATCATGACCTATGTTGATAGTATTAGTGGATAGGCATAAAAAATATATTTTAGGTTTTGTATCATGATGCCACACTTGTAAACAGGTGAAGCCAAAGCATCAATTATCTAGTGGTTTACTATAGCTTTTACCCATTCCAGAATAGAAGTGGGATGATGTTACCATGGACTTTGTGGTAGATCATTCGAGCATGCCTCAAAAGAAAGATTCTATATGGGTTATTGTTTGTTTACTGATGAAATTATAACCTTTCTTGCCTATTTGGGGGACATTCTTGGTGGTTTATTTGAGAGACTTGTATATTAGGGAGATAGTCCATATAAATGTGGTGTTATGGAGTGTTGTCCCATAATGTGATCTTCACCTTAATTCACCCTTTGGTAGGTCCTATAGAAAGAATTGGGAACCCATGTATTGCTGAGTACAGCTTTCACCCATAGATAAATGGGAAGTAAGATTATATTATATAGGTGTTTTAGGATATTTTATAAGAATATTTCCTAGAATTTATTGGGTGTTGGTATAAATACATACCTCTCATTGAGTTCTCCTAAAAAAAGTTATCAGGTATATTTCAAAATGACACCATAGGAGGATCCTTCTAGAAGTCCAAATAGATTACCTCTGTATTGGATGGAGGAAGGTGATACAAAGTTGTTGGGATAGATGATCATGAAAGAGATTTCATAGTAGGTATAGTTGATTTGTAAATGTATGGTTACAGTTCAATGTAGGTAGAATTCATATATTGATCGACTTCAATGACCCATCATTTTTATAGTGGTTGATCATGTATTTCATCAAGTGTCACCTAGATTGGTTCATTGTAGGATTCTTATAAAGTGAATGTTGATGCCTATGTTTGTTGGACTATTTGAGATTGTGGAGAGAATCAAGCTGATGGAACACTGATTGGATATTTTGCAGAGGTATAGTGTTATGCACGATGTTTTTCATTTTTCCTGGATTCAACTATATCACCCCAATACATTTAATGATATCTATGTTGATGATGTTTATATTCAAACTAATTTTCACTTTGAGAAGTATCTAATACATGTTATGGATCACAGAAAAAAATGTGTTGTGGGGAAAGATCATGCTGATGGTCTAAGTATTTTGGTAGCATGGACTTGTTCAATAGGAAACACAGGAGAGAGCATCAGATATTTTGGCCTAGTGGCCAGGCTTTTTTACCTCTGAATTTTAGAGATGCTTGGGAGTACATCTTGAGGAAACGTTTTTATCAGATGGGTAGATTGTAAGATCCTAGCCTTTATGGAGTTATTGCATTCTCATTATTAGGTACTCTTTTACACTATATTTTATTATACCATGTTTGGATTTTTATTTGGGGATGTTTTAGGTAAAATTAGATAATTTTGGAAGCCCACGGTGCTATGTACGATTGTCAAATGGTTTGGGAAAACCATTTGACTTGTCGTAGGAACACGTGAACCCAATTTTGGTGAGATGGGAGGTGGAACATACTTGGTTCATGGTTTATCAAAACCGTGCAGCAACTCTCCCAAACTGTTCACCTCGAAATAGTGGGGGTTTGAATGGTTGGTGAAATTTTTTGTCAAATCATGTCCCAATTACAAAAAAACGTGCTCCCCCTAAGTCGAAGCATGTCTTTATGGATAATAGTTTATAAAATCTTGAACCCCTGCTCAGGAAATCATGAAAGTGTGATTTAATTCCTCCAAATTTTTATAACAATTCGAAAACCCCAATATTTAAACCCATATTATCCCCCACTCAATCTTAATCATTATTCTTAATTTTTGTAAGATCCTAAGAGGATTTATAGGGTCATCAAACCAATTTCTTTGTGAATCAATGATTTAGTTGAAGGATCAACTCCTTTTTCTTAAGAAATTTCTTCTCCATTTGGATTTTTCTCTCTCCTGTGTCTCTTTTTTGATAGAGGAATTATTTTTTCCTTCGTTGAAAATGGTTTAGTTCTAGGTTTTAATGGATTTTATCCTTTGAATATTGATGTTTGGTTTTTTTTCTTTGATCTTTTAATCCATCATTATCTTTATCATTACCCATCAGTTTGGGGATTTTGTTTTGGAAAATGTCCATTAGTGAACTTGATGTAAGTGGTATAATTATAAAATCTCATAGTCTTGACTATAATTGTGTGCATGTAATTATGAAATATAGATTTTCATGTAGGTAATTTTTATTCTAAATTTAATTTATTTATTTATTTCCCATGTCGTTATGAAATTAGTCTGACATGTAATTATAAAATTAGTGAATAATGGGATTATAAAATTTATTGATTAATGGGTTTATGAAATTAGTGGTGGCCCATGGGTTGTGCTAATTTAAATTTAGTTTTCCTTATAAATTATTATATTAATAGGAACCCATAGGGTGAGCTGATATAATTTAAATATTTATTTATAAATTATGCATGGTTGATAAATGAATTTATAAATGGGTTGTGAATGTGGAACCATATGATGTGATTTTTTTGAATGTGTTGTGGGATAGTGACTACTAATCCAAATACGCATTGGGTTCTAGAATACTTACTAGAATCTCATGATATATATATGTATTTAATGTGATCACTAAGTTGTGGGATATGGACTATTGCTCCAAATACCCATGGGGTGCTAAACCACTGCTCGAGGCCCCCATTGGTTTAATGTGAGATTGGTATAATTGATTAATGTATACCAATGATGAAATGAAATTTTTTATCATTTATAGACGGTTCAAACTCCTTCATGGGCCAATGTAGGTATTTTTTGTTCATGTGTCATCATGAACAAAGGATTTATGTTGTTTATTAAAGAATAATTTAAATGTGAAAATGAATACCTATCTTTTTTAATTTATATATTATACAATTGTAAAAAAAATATAGACTGTATGTTTTTTTAGACACTAATTTTGGTAGCCTTCTGGGTTGTACTCACACCTAAATCGACTATCTGATCGGTACCCAAATAGACTTCATGTTTACGGGATGGGAATATGGAATGTTCCTTATGTTTGATGGAGGAGTGGGATAGAGTTTGTATGAGGGAACCATACATGGTTTAGGGACCCACTTTGGAGTTTTAAATTTCTTTATTTATCATTTGAATTTGTCACTTGACACTAATTATGGCATGACATATTTACTTCTTTGGTTTAGACATTTTTTCCTTGTTTTTGGATTATCATGTGATGTTGGTCTATATTGTTTATGCTATTATTTTGGTCATTATTTACTATCACTTGGAGATTGTTTAATTATTTATATTATTGTTCTTATTTGATAAATAGGGTATAGTCTCCCCATATTATATTTATTACACCCTCACTGATAGTCGATAGCCTCTGGCATATGGGAAAGTGTGTATAAGGTCATGTAACAAACTGGATTGGGGCATTAGTATGTGACACCTAGTTTAGGACATTACATGGCTAATCATCTCATTGTTTATAAATACCTAGACCTTAGTAGCTAAGAGTCGATGGTTAGTTTATTAAATTATAATCATATACATGGAATCTAATCCAAAAGGAATTGATATTTTAGTATTCTTGGTAAAATATATACATACTTGAAATTAATAATACTTTTTAAAACATAAAAAATATAAATAATTTATTTTATAATTCCATTATTCCTCTTAGTGTATCTCTATATATTAATCACAAAAACTTCCTTGTATACTAGGGAAATATAAAACAAAAGAAGGGGTTGATCTCCAATACTTATTACAGGAAAGAATATATGGGGACCTATAGATAAATAAGAAATAAACAAAATGGTATGGAAAAAATAACATGCCATTTAATAAATAACATGATCAAAATATGGTAGGAATAAAATATGATCAAATATTTCTATATATATAATCATACGATAATGAAAATTAACGAGGGGTATTTTAATAATAAAATAATAACATAGAATATCAATAATTCAATTCATAATGATGGAATTCATAATGTGGGGCAACATAAACATACCCCCAAGGCTTCAACCGAGACACAATACCTAAATGGGTAAGTCATCATCCAATACTCAAACTAGTTTATCTCAAGAGGTATACATATAAATCAAGGGGCTATAAATGGACCCACCCATCACAAACTAATTATAATACATTCCAAATATAAACATAAATATTCTTGTTAATCATAATCATATGAAATGTGAATACTTTCCCTAATCAATAAAGATAATCGTAAACCATCCAGAGTAATATGGAAAATGGTATCAAAAAACGGCATCCACAATCAAACTGACCATAAACTAATCAATAGAAAGAAAATGGATGGTATCAATACAAAATATACCCAATAAAGTAAGGATAAAAAAGTTTCACTAATAAATAAAAATACCGTAATAATATAATTAAAAACCTTTTTAAGGAAAATAACATTTTGATATTGAAAAACATTATGAAAATCATGTTCTTTAAAATTAACTTTAAAAATTAAAATTTTATAAAATATTAGAAAAAATATTTTATTTGAAAATAAAATTTTTGACTTATAAAATAATCTTGTAATAATTTGAGTGTTCATGATGGTAGGAAATTATTTTCATGTCGTAAACATTAAAACAGATTTTTATTTCACTTTTTTTATAAAATTCAAATAGTATTTTTTTGAAAATAAAAAAAGATTATTTCTTTTAAAATAGTTTTTAACATGTAAAATTGGATGAAAATTTATTTAATAAATCATTTTTAAAATTAGAAAACATTTTTTAAAACATTTTTAGGAAACTTGTTTTTTAGTGATAACATATTTCCATCTGAAGATAGAAATGAAGTCGTGTTTCAATAAAAACATTTTCTAAAACATTCTAAGTACCAAAGAGAGTAGAATTTATAATATTACATGAAATTGATAATAAATAAATAAAGGATAATAAAATTTAAGTTTTTATTAGGTAATTTCCCCAAAATTTCCTTTAACTTCTACTCAATAATATATAATCCTGATTAGAATAATATTGTGAAATAAATGAGTAAATTGGTCATAACGCTGAAGTGAGAATTAATAAATGAATAAATTAGGTATATCCACTATAATTACACATAAAACAAGTCCAAATACAACATAATATCATCAAAATTTAATAAACACACAACCATAGCATGACATAATTAATGAAGAATATGTTTAAACCAATGAGTGGAAATTGACTTAGTAGATCCCTTTCGTTACGCTTTTCTTTAATTGAAAATGATTTAACCTCAAATATAGGTGTTAAATTCATGTTATTAATTTATAAAAAATGTATATTAATATTTAAGATATCATGTCTGATCCCAATATATCATCATCTCACTTGTTTGTTAATAATATTTCATGATTACCCTTGTTTTGGGTTTTAGTTGCTTCATTTTCTTATACTTGTTTTACTGTGAAAATCCTGCTTCATATGCATAAGATATAGTTACATCATCTATAGAAAAAAATTAAATTTATATTATTATATTTATTGATAATATGTATATCTATATATATAAAAATAATGAATTTTTTACATGGAAAATGAATCGCATAGTGTCATGGATACTATAGGTCATACGTTCGCATGAGCAATGATATCATTCTATTAATGGATAAAATAGTAAGAAATAAGGTGATATATTAATTTTTAAGAATCAAAATCATGTCATAATTATCATATATATCAACTATATCCATCATTTTAACATTCCTTATAATGTGGTGATGAAAAACGAACTACACAGCCACATGGACAAGGTAAGTTGCGCGTACAGACGTATGATGCTTTCATTATAATAAGATACATAAAAGGTTGAATATAGTTTTTTCATAATAATAATAAAATTTAAATATAAATAGATATATATATTATAATTTAGTTGTTATTTTATTATGTAAAAACACATGTACTTGAAGTAGAAGAAGAAATAAACTTGAAAGAGTTGATAAAAATGGTTACCTCTTCATCGGTGGAATTCATTTAGATATATTTCAAAGGAACTTAGGTTTGGACTTGTGATGAGATTATATCCTCCATAACATGAATATTTAAGTTTATAAATGTAATGGGCAAGAATTGGTTGATCTAGATAGCTCAATTTTGGGTATTAAGTGAATGAATGAGTACCCTTTAATAATTGAGGAGAGGATAACTTTACGAATTTATTAAAATATTAATTAAATATAAAATAATTATCAACTAAAAATGGTTAGATACTTATTAATTTAAAATTTAAGATTATTATGGGTCAAAATCACTTTATACAATAAATTTTAGATGTGTTTTTACTAGATTTATACCCTTATCTTTTGGTTTTAACCCTTCTTTAGCCTCCTCAACTCTTACCGTGACAGCATGGGTTTTACTTTTTGAGTGATAATATAGTTAAAATAAAAATTTTAATGTCCCATAAATGTATCATGGATGAAATTTTAAACCTTATCACAATAATTTTGAATTATTTATTTTTTCTTTAATTTTATATCAATTAATTAAATATTATTTACTCTAAAATATTCATAATGACAATTTTAAGAACTATTCATTGCATTGAATATAATAATATCAATATAACACTTATAATTAGATAAAATAATTTTATTACATCCCTAACATGTCATGGTAATCAATAAAATTATTTTGTCACATTAATTTCATAAAATTATATTTATTTTAAGATTTTAAGTAACGTTTGTTTTTATTTTTTTCATTAAGTACATAATTACTACACCAACATTGTGCAAGCATTCAAGGAAATTATTTATTCCCTAAAAATTAAATATAAATTATCACAATAAAAATAAATGCTTTATATTTAGATCTAATATTTATAGTTGAATATATCCTTTGGAAAACACTATAATAAAAAATTTATAGTTATTACGATCATGAATGTGATATCTTTTAAATTTCTTTAAATAAAATAATATAAGTGTCATATTCACATCATAACGGAAACAAATGGTCATATATAAGAACCTAGAATTATTATGGAAAATAATTTATCATAAAATAAATGTTGGGTCCAGTGTTATGGTCACTTTATAATCCTAATAATTTCATTTTAAACATATATTACCCAATTTAACGTTTATTGTGGTAACAAAAATTACCAAGGTTACTATTCAAATAGGCCTAAAATAAAAGAAACATATTTATTAAACATGGAAATTTTGAATCCAAAAATGGAATCTATTTTTCAAAAATTAATAAGTCATTGGATTCAAAAATTATTATAAAATTAATCCCAAAAAACACAATGAAAATAGTTTTCTTGAAAAATTCATTTTTAAGCTTAAAATGTATATGTACCAAAATAATGAATAATGATGATGAAAATGTATTATATTGTAAAATATAAAACTAAATATTAATTAATATACTTTTTTATCAAATTAATATAATATAATATCTTTTTAATATAAATAAATTGATATTTATATAAAATCAATATTTTTCAATATACACAAGAAAATCAATCTTCTAATAAAATTACCAAACAAACACCATAAGTTAATTTTAATATGGTTATTTAAAAAATTACATACCATAAAATATTGGTGTGTAACATTCTCTCATCCTTCAAAAAATTTTCTCCTAAAAAATTAAAATTACACTTTGAAAATCCAAGGATGGTAAATTAAAATTATTTTTTGGGAAACCCACATCGTAAATAGTTTTAAAACATCCTCTTAATAAGTGGTAAAGGTAAATACAAAGGTCTCCACAAAATTAGGATTTCGAATAAGTGAACTTTATCATAAATTGAATATATGGACATGGAATTGAAATACCTCTATCTAGTTCTGATTAAGATTAATAGATAATGTGTTCATTAGAAAGTTAACCATCAAAAAACTGAAAATTTGTGATGGGTTAAAAGACCATTGATTTCTCATTAAGAAAATTAAATGGATAACGATTTTTTTTTTCAAAAACATTTTCCAAAAGTTGAGCGATTATTTTACTATCTATATAATGACATGAGAGAGATAAAAAAACTTTATTTCATTATATGGAATAATACCATAATTTTCTTGTGTTTTTATCGATTTCCACTTCATTTTATGCACCTGGATATGGAATTCAAGGAAAACATTTATTCATGAATCAATTTTATCAAAATATCCATAAGTCATTCATTTGGAAATTAAAAATTTACCAAAATAAAAATGATTAGTACATGATATCCAATATAATAAATCCAACTTTAACCTTAAGCAATAATATCCATGGTTCAACTTAATCCATTCCATAAGTAGTTAACATTAAAACTCATCCAATATAAATATATCAAAAAATATAAAAGTATGGTCACTCAATTTCCAATATAAAATTAACAACATATTTTCTCCAAACAATACAAACGTATTTCATATTTTCAAATAACAAATATATGAATACCTTAATCAATGTTAAACCTTAATGAAAAAAAGAATGCTTTGAGAAAATATCAAGTTGTTTAATATATTAATTAATTCCAATCATTTAATAATCACAACAATGATAACATAAACCATCAAATCTCTAACCAACTTCATGGAAATAAAAGTTTATATATCATTATTATCTTAACAACAAGCACATGTTAAGGTAAAATCCATATATTTATAATGATTATTATAATTTTAAAAAATATTTATTAGATCCAAATACAAAAGTACATAAATCTTTCCACTTTGGTTGTATCAATAACATTAAATTGACCTTGATACCATTTTTTATTTTTTGGTATATTCCCTTGATTCTTGGGGAATATATTTTCATTTTTCCCTATATGCTTATAGTAGAAGCACTAGAAAATGTGTAATTATTTCTTAAACCTGAAATCATGACCATGTTATCTTGTTTTCCTAGACATGAAACAAAATCTATTTAATTTTAATCACGTACTGAGGTTGTTCCTTCCACAAGTATCACATGATGGAAAATCCTTCTTTTATTTATTCCCTTTATAAATCCTTTGATATTTAATCCCCTTCTTCTCATTATTCCATTCAAAGTAATAAGACTTTTATATTTTGGTATATATCTATTTAGAAAATGATAATATTTCATTGTCTAATGATAATGTTTGGGAGGCTAGTTTCCTTTAAAATATTAGCTTAAACCCATCAAAGAAAATATCATTCTTAGTATTTGTATTATATACTTTGTTATAGTTTCTATTCCATCTACTAGTCACCATTTAAACAAAATTCTAAACACTAAATTAGATAAAAACATTATTCAATAATTTTTATAATCTCAAAACTAGTGAAACACTTAACATAAATTTGAAATTTTTTAGTGGATGAGCCCGTAAGGGGCACTACCACTAGGGTTTTTCTCCATTTCTGCCTCCCTTACCTCTACCTCGGCTCAACACGACTCTCTCTCTAATCGTTTTCTTAACATGGTTGTTTTTGTGGTTTCTATTTCGCATATGTGTATTACAACCTCATATAATCGTTCATATCGGTAGTTATCATCGTTGTTGGCCTGCTTTCCACCTCAGTCTTTCTCACTAGATATGACTCCTCCTAGAAACCTGATGATGGTCTAGCAGTAATGGCCTAGTTTCCGTGACTAAGGTTTTTAGTCTCATCTCCAGTGGTTGTGTTAGGAAGTCTACTATGGTATCTCGAAGGTGATTTTGATGGCGACGATGAGATATGGGTTCTGGTTTGTGGTGGATATTTTTTCTTGTAATCTTTGGCACTTTTGTGTCCATCATTTTGGTGATGGTTTCTTTATTCTAATTTTTCTCCTTTTTTTGATTTTGGGTTATGGTTGATGTGGTTCACGTGTCAATTTTGGGTGTTTCTACATTTTAACTTTGGAGTTTCTGCTCTTTATAATTTGGATTTGTAGAATATGCTATGAGAACCTAATGTGATATTGGTTCGGGTTTATTTGTGGTATACAGAGATTTTCAATTGTGAAGGCATCATGGTGGAAGAGTAATCGTGTTGATTAGTACTGTTCGTAATGACCTATTTAATTAAGGTGTGAACTGGTTTTGAATCTATTTCAGATTACTTACTTAATCATAGAGGTATCAAAGTTGGAAGTTTGAATATTTTGAGGTGTTCGTGTTTGGTATTGGGTGTGGTTGAATCTGTAGTTAGTTTTGGATGAATCTACGTATTGTATGGTTTTGAGTCTAAATTATGGTACTTGATTATTTGTTAATTTTTGGGTATGTTTTCAATAGAAAACTACATGGAGGTGCTTCATGTGAGGTTTAGAACAATAATCTTTCTCCTGATTATGCCATTAAAATTTTGAAGTTTGAGAGGGTATGGCTCTTCCATCGGTACCAAGACCCTCTAATCCTACATGGGATATCTAGTCCAGCGGTTATGCAATGGTGAAGGCTTGTCATCACAATACAACTATTAGGAAGGGTTAGATCCTGTAGTCTGGATCTAGGTTATCCTATTTTATGGTTTTATTTGATTATAATATTTGTATCTTTCGGTCTCTCACTTTTTCCTCAATATTTTTTTTATTATAAAATATGTTAATTTTTAGTCATAAATTAGAAATTTAAGTATAACTAATCAATAAATCATAATCATAGTTTATTTTCATATAATTACAAATTATATAATCTGGTGTCATTATCTAATATATTTTTTCCCTAAATATACTTCCCAAGGTATCTATTACACTTTCCATGATACCAACTATAAAGAAACCAACACTGGTAGCCCAGAGTCAGTGGTTACTTTTTTACATTGGAATAAGATACAAGGAATTTCACCACAAAGGGCTGAATGGTTTAGTATTCATGGTGAACTAGATGTATACATGAAATTCACATTAAATTTTAACAAATAAAACACACAAATAATTTCTTTGAGAATGCTATTATTACCCTTAGTGTATCCCTTCATATCAATCATAAAACTCTTCCTCTCATCTTGGGGAAGAATATAACATAATAAAGAGGTGATCTCAAATAACCAATAAGGTAAGAATATAGTGAAAGATATGGATAAATAATGAATAACCTATATGTAAAGGTAAATAACTTAAACACATGCAATTTAGTCAATAACTTTATGATAATTTGGTAGGAATAAATAATAATAAAATATTTCCATATATATAATCAAATAATAATGAAATGTCACAATGGATATTCTACTAATTGAATAATCACAAGGAATATCAATAAGTGAGTTTATAGTGATTGAATTCATAATCAGGTACATCATATACATACCATCAAGGCTTTGCCTAATACATCATACATAAACAGGTAAGACATCAGCCAATACCCAAACTAGTTTTTCTCAAGAGACTTACTAATGCATTGGGGATATATAGCAGGCACCGCCCATCCCCTGATAAGTCCAATACATTCCTAATATAAAAAAACATTCATATTGAAAATATAGCATATATAGTATGAATATTTTCCTTAATAAATAAACACAATCATAAACCATTTAGAGTAATATGGAGAATGGTATTAAAATAGAACTTCCACAATCAATCTGATCATAAAGCATTAATAGATAGAATAGGGATGGTATCAATACAACATATACCCATTAGAGTAAGGATAAATGGTTCTTGTAATTCATGAATATAAATACTATAAAATAATCTTTAAAAATATTCCCAAGGAAATATATATATTTCATTTTGAATTTTTTTTGAAAATCCATTTCTTTCTAAAACATTTTTAAAATTAAATTTTTTAAAAAACTATTTAAACTATATTTTGTTGAAAAATAAACTTTGATACATATAAAATAATATTTAAAACATTTTATTGTTCATGTTGGTTAGTAATTCCATTCATGTCGTACATGTTAAAATAAAGATTCCATTCACTTTTTTGGAAAAATCCAAAAGGGATTATTTTGAAAATTGAATAATGATTCCATTAAAAAAATTTAATAAAACATAAAAATGGTTAAATTTCATTCAATAAATCATTTTTAAAATGTTAAAAAAATTATAAAAAAATTAAAAAACAAGGTTTTGGAAGAAAACATATTTCTAACCGAAGAAAGAAATGAATTCAGATTTTCTTCAAAAAAATATTAAAGATTTTAAGAACCAAAGAGTGGGGAAATGGTACTATTAATTGAATGATTTAATTAATAACCAGAGGATAAGATAAATTAATGGTTTTTTATAAATATTCCTGTAATTTACTTCAATTGATATTCAAGAATAAACACTCTCGATTGGAATGATATTTTGAAATAAACCCATAAAATGATCATAACATCAAAGTGAAAGTTAATAAATGAATAAATTATGTGTATCCAATGTAAATAGACATTAAAAAGTATAAATAAAACCTAATATAATCAAAATTAATTAAAATCATAATTTTAGAATCACATAATCAACAAAGTAAGAATTTAACCCAATCGGTGGAAATTGAGTTAAAAAATCCATTACCATACACTTTCTATTATAATAACATATTTAAACCTATTATAAAAAATTTTATATATTGTTATAAATTTAAACTAGAACCATATTAATATTTATAATTTCATATATGATCCTATCATATTGTCAAAATTATTGTGAATAGTATATAGATAAATCATATCTAGAATGATATTTATTTTATATATGTAACACTTAATCATTATACATATATATATATATATATTCGATTCAATAAATAATTTTTAACTTTGAAAACTAATCCCATCACGTGGTGGAGAGGGTAGGTCAGACGTACGCCGAAGCGACGATATCATTCCATTAATGGGTGAAATAGTAATGAAGTGTATGGTAAATTAATTTTAAACATTCAATATCATGTCACAATTACCACATTGATCAACTATTTCTATATTTATAATCGCCCTCTAACGAATTACACCACCATGAGGAGACGGTAAACCAAACGTACAAACGTGTGGTGCTTTCATTTTTTATAGGATAGATAAATGGTAGACTATATTTGTCTAATAATAATAATATTATATCATTATATGTATGATCCCAGATTTATTATTTTATGATGTGAACAACACATGAATAGAAAGTATAAAAATAAATAAACTTAAAAGAGTTGATAAATTTGATTACCTCTTCTTCAGTGGACTACCTTTTGATCTCTTCTAAAGGGACATAGGGTTAGTCTTTTGAAGATACTAGAACCAAAAAAACATGGCTATGTAATATTAGAAAATAAATGGGTATGAATTGGTAGAGCTAGATTTCTCAATATGGGGTATAAAGGGATGAAAGGATCACCCTTTTATAATTTAGGTCATGGACACTTTAGGAATTTATTAAAATATTAATTTAATATTAATTAATTTTCAATTACAAATGGATCCAAACTTATTAATTTATAATATAAAATTATTATGTGTCTAAATACCCTTATAAAGAAAAGTATATGAATTTTGACAAAATTTATACCCTTAATTTTTTGTTTTAACCTTTATTTTACCACTTTAACTCTTATCGTGACAACGTCGATTTTTACTAAGTCAAGGTTAATATAGATACTATAAAATAGAAAAAGTCCCATAAATATATCATTTGTGAAATGTTAGACCATATAAATATTATTATCCATAATTTAAGTTTTTTATTAATTTTATATCATTTAATTCAATATTATTTACTATAAAAAATCATAATTTCAATTTTAAGAACTATTCATTAAATTAATTATAATAATATCACGATAAAAATTATAACCGAATAAAAATATTTTATCAAATTAATATAATGTAAATTAAATTAATAAAATTATTTTATCACACAAGTTATCTCTAATTATATTAATTTTTATATTTTCTATATCATTTCTTTGATTTTTTTCACTAATTAAATAATTATTGCATTAGTGTTGTCCAAGGTTTTAATGTAATTATTTTTACATTAAAAATTAAGAATAAGTTACCATGAAGAATTTCAATATTCTATATCTATAATGAATATTTATAGTCAAATATATCTTTTGGATAACCCCGTATTAAAAATGATATAGTTATTAAAATCATGAATGCGACTTGTTTGACTTTTTTATATAAAATATTTTAAGGGACAAAAAAACATAAAAACGGAAAAATAATAATAATATATTAACAATTTAATTATTATAAATGAATATTAATCATAAAATAAAGTTTTTTTAAGTTTTAGGTTCATTTTATATACATTATAATTTTATTTTTATCATATATTACCAAATTTACCTTTTCTATGGTAATGAGGATTATCAAGGTTTACAATCATATTAGATAGATATTAAATAAAACTATTTACTATATTATTAAATTATTAATCCAAATATTTAATCCATTTTTCAAAATTAAAAACACATTATATAAATAATTTAATTAGAAATTAATCTCTCAAAACGTAATGAAAAATATTTTTCTTGAAAAAATGAATTTTAAGCCTAAAAATGTACATATATAAGAATATGGTATAAGGATGAGTAAAATGTAATTAATTATATTATATATAAATAAATAGTACTTAATTTAATTTTATAAAAAATTAAAATAATATATGATCTTTTTAATATAAGGAAAGTGATAGATTTATAAATATCATTATTTTTCACTATTCGCTGGAAAATCGATCTTCTGAAAAAATTCCTAATAATTCACTATATGTTAATTATAATATGATTATTTTAAAAATGATATTAGTTTTATAAAATAAAATTAATTTAATTTCACAAAATTGATTATAATATTTTTCCATAAAAATAAAAAAAACATTTTTGAAAAAACATATTTTTTAACGAATAAAATAGATTTACTAGAAATTAAACGCTTATTGGAAATAAATTAATTTCTAAATTAAAAATGAGTTGGAAAATTATATATTTCATTATGTATCTAATAATATTCATCCCCACCCCAATTTAATGCTTAGGTTATAATGATCACATAATAAAATTTTATTGTTTGTTTAAGATGGGTGTTGTGTGTAATGTAAGATATCAAAGAGATTAAATTTAAAAATAGATTTACTATGAAATCATGGGGTGTTACATTGGTTTTCATTGAACAGACTTATAGACATAATATGAGTCCTAACACCTAGCCACAAATTGTACCCCTTCAGGGCTGACAATGTGAGAAGATAGATAATGACCCCCCTGAGTCCCATATCTAGTAGGCCCCGAGTTGGTGACTAGCACCAAGGGTATAGTAAACATATTGATGGGAGGCATTACCCTCTAAGAGAACACATGAAAAGTATATAGATAAGATATAGAATGACCAAATACTACTTATAATATAATATAAATGAAACTCGAGTACACAAATTTAACCTCATGAAAAACTATTGCAACTGAAAGGGGAAAACTTGCATAAACCAAAGAAAGTTAAATGGTAGTGGCCATGAAGCCTAAACAGCTCCTGTAAAACCCCAAGTAAGTAAAAACCAGACTGATCTTTAACTTGATCCAAGTGACCTGAAAAAAAATATAACATAGTGTTGTTTTAACATTTTACTCAGTTGGATCCTCCCCAAATCCTCTCATGAAAAAGTAAAGAAACCATGCAAAGCATAGTGAACAACAAGTGAAACTAGATAATCACCTAAATGGGTGTTCTAAGTTCTCATCCTCACCATGTATACTATCACCAAGAATCACATGAAAGAGTATATAATATAGTAAAGAACATCAAGGGTACCCCGCTACCACTTCCCCCCTAGTTTTCTATTTTTCCACAATGTCGCACGTCCTAAGAATCTCTCCCCAAAAAGGCTTTACTGCAGACACCTGGGTGAATCACCACAACAGGAACCTCATTCGTCTAAATACACCTCATTCATCACACCACCACATACATGTAACCAAAGTAACTAGGTAGTTTCCAAGATCCACCACAACTCACATAATGTGTATCATATATAGGGTATTATACCTCAATCCATTACGGCTAATACATTGAGTATGGATCCTCAACCCATCATAGCCTATACATGTTACCCCTATAGTAATTCATAAGAAACTATATCAAAAATATATTAGTGTAAATTACCACAAGTCATTACATCCCTCAACTCTCATGTATGGGGAAAACTAACTGTCATGAATACCAGTATAGGTAACTACCGAGAGAATAGAACGGGGCCAATAGGGGAAGTCAGCCAGCCATCCTCCCATCGGGATGTAGGGTAAAACACCCCCCCCCCCCCTCAAGGGCTCGGAATCCATATGGTTTTTGTTTCCCTAACCAACATGGTATAGAATAATATAGAAACACAAAAATTATAGGATATAATATTTCTCACAAAGAAACTATGGGAATAACCTAGTCTTAGACTCAACTATTGCTAATATCTCTCTGACTCTCATTTTCTAATTATAAGGCTATATATCTTATAAGAAAACAACCATTTAAAGATCTATATTAAATTACATTATCCCTTTTTATCAGTATAATTTTACATTAATTAATTATTTAGACATTCATTAATCGTTATCATTTCCCACATTTCATTACTTTTTCATCACAACAAGGTTTCATGCCCCATGGGCCTAACTAAACCGAGTCCACATCTTCTCAGAATCATAACCTCAGTATTTCACCCCAGAAAGATCTAACCCCATCAGTTAAACATCATTTATTCATTTATTTATTAGCATTACCACTTTCCATATTTCCAGGTATTCTAAGAAATCATTCTATGCTACCAAACACAAGGGGCACAACATAGTGAGTAGGTGAGATACCCATCGAGTATTTTCCACCTATAGCAGGATCATAGACTCATATATCCTCAAGAATCTAAACCTGAATAGCATGTTTAATACCCCATGCGTCATAGCCTTTTTTGGAAAGAGGGTACGCAAGACCATCTGCCTCAAGCTGTCAGGAAAGTAAAGCATATAAACAAACTACAAATTCAACAGCAACCACTTTCACCTCAAAAGGTAATCCCAAAATTAACTTATTCCATCATCTTTGGTGTTCCCCCCCCCCCCCCCCCCCCCGACACTCATGCTTAAACTGTTGCATCTATCCACTCTAAGAATCAACTTCTTCCAAAAACACTAGGAATCCCTACACCTGCATACCACAACAACCCTCTAGGCTCGGCCACCCCAGGCTCACATCACATCTAGGCCTCCATGCCCCCACAACCACAATACATGTGTCCAGATCACATCATAAGAAGTTGGAACTAACATATAATGGGATCTCCGACCTAAAAAAAGGCATTCATCCTTCACATGTGATGATATCTCAAAACTCCCTAGCATAAGGAACTTGGCATTTCTAATAAATCAGTAAATTTAGGACCTATAAGGCATTATCTTTATCACACAACTAGTTCATATTCTATTTTGAATTAACTGATTCCTTATGAAAAAGTTACAACTATGGGAAACTTAATCAACAAGATATCACAAGCTATCACCAAATTAATTAAAAAAATAATTTAACATCCCTTTAATTCCTTTATCCAAAATCATTAACATGCTTCATGGTCATTAAAAAATTCCATTAAACATGCTCACTTGAATCAATTTGATTATAATAAAATTACAACAACAAAAAAAATTAGTTACATTAAACAAGCCTCTTTATCTTTTCCCCAAATAATCTCAACTTCAAAGTCTTTACCAATTCCATCACAAACAATATGATAACCAGGTAAGGCATATATATCACACTATCAAGAAAATCAAGAGGAAAATCATTATCACGTTATAAATCAACAACATATGATCGATACCAATTATTTAATCTAGTTTATATAATTATTAAATCAATTCCATTGTGATACAAGGAATAAAACATGTGAAATCTATGATTTCATGTAAATAAAATAGAGAAGCATTGAATCCCCTACCTCAAAATGTCATTGATGTTCTTCACATGAGAACAGATCAAATCAGCAGATCACAATCACCTCTCCCATAATAACTTCATCCACCCGAGAACGTTGTGGTACAACCACACCAAAAACATAAAAACTCCATTAGAAACATGGAGATCATGTACCGTCACATGGTAAACAAAAAATGAAGGAAACGGATCAAAGAAACCTCAAGAACAGAGGTAGATCATACATTATATTGAATACAGGTCTCTATAGATCAAAGAAGGTAGCTAGTGAGCATTCATTGATGAAGAAATCCCCAAAACACTGAAGGGAGGTTCGTCGGGTCACCTAGGGTCAAGGGAGAGTAGTTGAAACTATAGGTTTGACAAAACCTAAGTGGTTGGAAAACACTAAAAACATACAGCATTGGGTCATTAAATGAAGTGCAATTCCCTTTCACATCATGTAATTCATCGAGGTCAAGTTCCACAAATAAACATGTCACCTCAGCGATTTATTTAATTTTTCAAACCCCAAAAAATTACACACCATGAATCCACCTTTCACATCATGAAACACCCTGTGAAATAAAATGTCACATTTTGTAATGTAGTTACATTACGTCTAATCCCCTCTTCTCAGCTTTTACATAACCGAACTCATCCAAATTTCTTCAGAACCACCTTCAAGCATTTAGATCTTCAAAAATATTGAATAGGTTGATCTACATGGCTCTGGGATCTTACATTAGATAACTCTCAAAACATTCCCTTGCTTGAGAATCCAAAACCAACTTAGAGAGTAAATATATAATGGGATGTTGAAACACCAACCCTGTGTGATACTTCTCAAGGATATCACCACCAAATGAGCTCACCACATCCCTAGAGGAACATGATTAAAACCACAAAATAATAATAACCATCTCATAAACACTCTCTTAGGGGAGATACCTCTCAAAAGAGAGAAATCCACAGTAATAAAAAAGTGAAAGTCATCTCATAATAGAAAGTTCTATAACTAAAAAATGAACAACATTACAAGAGAATAGCTAAACATAAAACAGCTCAGAGTAATAAGCGCGTATCTATGACTCACATTCTCAGGTACTCTCTTCCATGCCATCATGCTACCACAATACACAAACCAAGGGAAAATCATGCACGTGCAACACATTCTCCTTACAGTCCTGGATCACTATAGGCTGCTTCTCAATGGTCTCATCATTGTCAGATTTGATCTCACCCCAATCTATGATGTGAGGGTCATCATGAAGATAACGACATAGCTAAAAAACATGGAAAACATCATGTATATGTCTCTTCTATAAGGGAAGTTCTATTTGGTATGTCATAGCTCCAATTCAAGAAAAAACCTTGAAAGGATCAACAAATTGGGGAGAAAAATTACACCCACAACAAAACATTTGCTGCACATGATGAAGAGTTACCTTTAGACACATGTGATCCCCAACAGCAAAATCTAGTGGTATCCTCCTATGGTCATCATATGAAATATGATGATCTTCTATTATCATCATCAACTCACAAATCACCAGAACCATTTATGTTGTACTTAGTACCAGTTCGGTCCAAGAATTGTTGACTCTTCAACCCCAATCCAACATAATGGAGAACAGAAAGTTCATTTATACAAGGCTTCAAAGGGTTCCATACCAATGTTGGAGTGAAAACTATTATTGTAAGTGAACTATACCAAGGGTAACTTCCTCGTCCATGAACCACAAAAATCTAGGACACAAGAGCGCAACATGTCTTCAAAATTCTGCATGGTTTTCTCTATCTGAACATCAATCTAGGGATGAAAAGTAGTGCTAATGCATTGATAAGAACAAAAATAATGTTTGATACCTCTCTAAAACCTGGAGGTAAAAGGGAATCTCTATCAAAAATGATCATCCTCGATACTTCATGGAGTCTCACCACCCCCTTCAGATACTACCTCGACGAAACCTCAATTGAAATCGAATATGTGATCGTTATAAAGTGGGATGATTTCATAAAATGATCCACTACTACCTGTATACATTTATAGCATCCCTGATCTTGAGGTAAACCAATGACAAAGTCCATCGATATGTCCTCCCACTTCCATAGAGAAAATGTAATGGTTGGAAAAAACCATCGGCGTTCACCTTCTAGTAGACCAAGCATTGAGACAAAAACTTTGAAACTGTACGCATCAACCCAAGCCACAAAAATGACTCCTAAAATCTTATAACATCTTTGTCCCACTAGGATATACCACCAAGGGAGAACTATGGAACTCTCTGAGAACCGTCTCATATATCACAAAAGTAAAAAAAATCTTTCCCTAAAACAACACCTAGTTTTTTTCATCCTTAGAGGATCCATTAGGGGCCTCACCACAAACAACTCAGTCTCTCCATAAATCCACTTAAAAATCCCCCAACTGGGATTCCACTGACTACTACACCAGATATGACTACACCATCATCTAAAAAATACAACATCTACCCTGAACATCTCCCATGTTGATATGTAATGATGCAATTTCTTCCATTACTCTCCAGGAATCACCTGATTCATGCACTACATCACTATGTGAATTTATACTCAGCAAATCGGATAAAAAAATTCTCTTACTAGGTTTATACAATATTTCAAGGTCGTAATCCTATAAGAACTCAATCCATCAATGATTTTATAAGTTTATGTCACACTATGAGAAAACGTACCTTGGAATATTATAATTAATGAAGACTACAAAACAATCCCGATTGAGGTAATGTATCCACAACATTAGGACAAACACCACTACTGCCAACATTGGATCATGGGTTGCATAGTTACATTCATGGGGATGTAACTGTCGGGACCCATAAAAAATGATTGATCTCTACTACATTGAAACACATCCTAACACCAGATGTGAAGCATCACATAAAACCCCAAACTATGCTCCTTCTAATGGAAGATAAATATCCATAATATTGACCAACTTCTCTTTGAAATTCTCAAAAGATTCATGAAATTGATCAGTCAATATGAATTATTGATCCATTTTGTTCAATGTCGTCAGAGGAGTCACAACCCGAGAAAAATTATTTATAAACCTCCTATAATATCCTGTGAGAACAAACAAACTTCTCACCTCTACCAATATCTTGGGGGATTTCCAAGACACAAATGATTCTATATTTTATAGATCCACAGATAATCCTTACTATTATACAACATTCCCCAAGAAACAGACATCTCAAGCCCAAAACTCACACTTCAACAACTTCGCAAACATTTGATATCGACAAAGAACTCCCAAAACAGCACGCATATACTCTACATGCTCCTACTCAGATGTGGAATAAACAAGGATATCATTAATGAAAACCACCATGAATATTTCTAGGAACACATTAAACACATCATTCATCAACCCCATGAACATAGCTACAATATTTTTCACACCGAACGACATCACAACGAACTCGTAATATACATGACGACAATAGAAATCAGTTTTCAAAATATCATCATCCTTCACTCACATCTGACAATATCATACCATCAAATTAATCTTATAGAACCAAATGACACCCATAAATTGATTGAATAAATCATTAGTCCATAGAAGAGGATAGTGGTTCATCACTATCACTTGGTTCAAGCGACGATAATAAACACATAACCACAAACTTCCATCAACCTTCTTCATGAACACAACAGGTTCACCCCCATAGTGACATGCTTGGTTGAATAGAACATCACTCCAATAGATCATCAACCTATATATAGATCTCCCACAACTCATAATGCACCATCCTATATGAAGAAATAGATATGGGAGACACATTTGGCTATTTTTTTACCCCAAACTTGATCTCTCATTGAGGGGGTAATGCTACAACCTCTTCTGGGAAGACATATAGGTACACTTCTACGACCCTATGAAACACTGACTACTGAACCTCTGATGAACTCAATATCATCTCAGAAATCAAGGATGACAAAGATGGAATACACCTATGACCCATTTGAGGGTCTCAATCGCCAACTAACACTGCTGGATCTTCATTAGCATTGAGGAATACAACCTACCTTGTGAAGAAATCCATGATAGCCTACACAAAATACAACCAATCCATGATGAGTATGGAATAATATTGTTGTATATGTAAATATAAGGATTCTTCCAAAGAGCTATGCTACCCCAACACTAGCTCACAGTTTATACATACTTCAAACAAGTCGTCTTGACCTCCAAATGGCATAGTCAATGACAAGGGAACTGGAAGCCTCCCTACCTTGAGTCTCAAATCACGGACATGGGTAGGTGATATAAAGTAGTGTGTCACTCTTGAATCAAATAAGGCTTACCCCCAAGTAGAATTCAAGTAAAGGTTACATCGAACAACGTCTGGCTCACCTAGCGCTAGCAATGCTAACACATGAAGCTGACCATGACCTACTCTATATCCTCACTGAGCCTGATAGTGGCCACTTAGAAAGCAGTAATCTACTCTCTGAGGATTGGGAGTGTCTCAGGGATATCCTCTTCATATCCCAACTTATATCAATTTATCTAAATTAGTTAAACATGTTACAACTTCCTCTGTTGTAATTTCATCAATGGAGGAACCTGAAGAAAAACAATTGATGCATTCTAACTACTCAGAATGTCTGGGAACTCTCGCTTCTAATGACATCAGCCTCCATAAAAATACTAAGTGAATGATCCCATGTAATAGGTCTAAGAGACACTTTCACTAGATAAATGAGATATTGAGGGCTAGGACCTACCCCCACCCAAACGGAAACTCTTATACCCCAAAAATTTGAAACCTTGGACCATATCTCTACTTCATGATGAATCTCAATGACTCCCCTATCGTGATGAACCAGTTCTAGATAACTTCATCTCGATTATCTCTACCCTTTCCATCACCTCATGATATGTCTTCAGCATAAATGGGGTGACCTGCTGCTAGATCTCTAGACACAAAGCCTCCTTGAAATGCCTCACTCTGGCCTCCTCATATAGAAATAAGTCCAAAAAATATCACAAAAGGTTTGTAAAATGGATTCCAAACTCTCACACACTGAATCTCCCCAATAGAAGGGTAATCATCTCTTAGCAACTATCCACCTTCGTGGTTGAAGAAAGAAACTAGACTCTGAATTAGTCTCAGAACTCCTCCCATGAGACTTTTTGACTCCTCATGATCCTTGAGGAACAAGAACCACCACTATCTCTCTACCTCTACATAGCATCATCAAAACCAATGATACTGAGTGCTCCTTCCTAGAATAGATCAAACTAAAAGATATCTCAACATCCTCCAACCAGTCTTCTATGACTTTATCTGAAACAAAGCCCTTGTACTTCTTTAAACTCTATCACAAAAACTTTTGGAGTGACTTCCTCCATGTTTCGTCATCGTCAACCTCTACTCTGCGAAGATCAACTAGCACAGCCTGCTAATCATATTCTCCATGAACCTGATGAGGATATCGACCAACAGTTATACCTGTAAAAGAAAAAATATTAAAGCTTCTAAAAATAGAATATGAAAGACATTAAAAATTATTAATTGTTTTATTTTATTCATTTTAGGTTGACCTATACCAAGGTCTATCCATTCAAATGAAGGTACAATGAAGAATGATGGATGATATTTTCCTAGGACTCTACCCAAAAAATAACATCACTTCATTTAGTAGATGATGTATGCTTAATGGTTCGTTCATCAGATCATAGGGGGGCCTAAATACCCATGTCTTAGCTAGTCTCCAATGTTTATAGTAATTTCTAAACATAGTTGACACAGTTTCCCTACCAACCCAAGCAACATTACATATTCCAAACTCCAACACCATCATATCCCTCAACTAGACCTATGATACAACTCTATCATGAACCCTACCAAACAATTGTACCCATCCTAGGTTAGTAATGTGATAATAGAGATAATGACCCTTGATTCCCTCCTCTAGTAGGCCCCGGGTTGGTGACTAGCACTGAGGGTATAATAAACACACTGATGGGAGGCATTTCCCTTAGAGAGAAAACATGTGGAAGAGAAAGATAAGATAGACACCAACCAAATCCTTCTCAGAATAAAATATAAAAGAAACCCAAGTACACAAATGTAATGTAATTCAAAACTACTACAATTGAATGGGGAAAATTACAAGTCCCAAAGAAAGTATAATGATAGCGACCACGAAGCCCAAATAGCTCCTGAAAACCCCCAAGCTAGTAATAACCAACTTAATCTCTAACATTCTATAAGTGACCTAAAAATAGTTTATATAATGTAGGTTGAGGGTAATAGTATACTCAGTATGATCCTCCCCAGATCCTCTCATGAAAAAATAAAGAAATCATACTAAATCACAATGAACAACAAGTCAAACTAACTCTTCACCTAAACATGTATACTATGTTCTAAGCCTCACCATGGCTACTTTCATCAAGTATTGAATACAAGTGCATATAATATAATAAAGAATATCAGGGTTACCCTACTAACACTTCCCCACTGTTTATTCACTTTTCCCCAATGTCGCACGCCTTGAACATCTCTCTCAAAAAGGCTCATCCACAAACACCCTGGAGAAGAACCATAACACACACCTCATGTTTCAACCTACACCTCGTGCATCACACCACCACATCTAAGTAACCAAAGTAACCAGGTAGTTTTTCATAGCCATCGTAGCTTGAATAACATTTATCATAAGAAGGGTATTATACCACAATCCATTACATACCATACACCAAGTAAGGATCCTTAAGACATCATAGCATGTACATGTTACACCTATAATAGTTCATAGGAAACAATATCCAAAATATACATGTGTGAATAACCGCAAGCCATTACATCCCTGTACATAGGTATTTGGGAAAAAATAACCATTGTTTATACCAGCACAAGTAACTAGCAAGAGAAGAGATCAAGGCCAAATGGGGAAGTCATCCTTGCATCCTCCCACCGAGATTTTGGGGAAAACACCCCCCCCCCTCGGGCTCAGAATCTCTGTGGTGTCAGTTTCCCTAACTGACAGGGTGGAGTAGCATATAGAAACAAAAAAGTACATAATATAATATATCTCATAACCACACTAGGGGAATAACCTAGTATTATACTCAACTACATCTAACATCTATCAGACTCCCGGATACCACTTGTAAGACTAAATTTCTTCTAAGCACACAACCATTAAAAGAGATACATTAAATTACTTTATCCCTTTTTATTAGTTTCACTTTACATTAATTAATTTTTAGACATTAAATAACCATTATCATTTCCCACATTACATCACATTAACATCACAACAAGGTTATATTACATCCAAGCATAAACAAACCAAGTCCACGGCTTCTTAGAATAATAACCTCATTACACCCCATCAAGATCCAAATATATGGGTTAAAAATCATTTATTAATTTATTTAACAGCATAACCACTATCCGTATTTCCATATATTCTAAGAAATCATTTTAATCTTCCAAACACAAGGGGCTCAACACAGTGAGTATTTGAGCTACCCGTCAAGTCCTTTCCACCTATAGTAGGAGAGTAGACACATCCATCCTCGAGAATCTAAACACGAAAAGCACGTGGCATACCACACACATCTTCACCTCTTTTGGAAGGAGGGTAAGTAAGACCATATACCTCAATAAGTTGGGAAAGTAAATTAGACAAACAAATTACAGATTCAACAGAAACCACTTTCACATCAATGGGTATGCCCGACTTCAACCCCTTTCATCATCTCTGGTATCCTCCCTGACACCCATAAAAAAACAATGCATCTCCCACTCTAGGAATCAACTACTCCCATTACCTCTAGGACTCTATACCCACACAAACCACAAGATCCCTCCAGACTCATCCATCCCAGAATCATTTCATATTGGGGCCTTACATCACCTGCAACAACAAGTCTCATATCAAGAGCACATCATAAGAAACATGAAAAAGCATAACAACGGGATCTCAGTCCTAAAACAAGGAAACCATCCTTCGCACAAAAACATCTCTCAAATATCCCAAGCATAAGGCACTTGGACTTTACAAGAAGTGGGAAACTCATGACCAACAAGGAATTATCTTTATCACAGAACCAGATCTTATTCCATCTTGAAATAACTGATTCATTATTCACAGGTTCCAACTATGGGAAACCTAAAAAGAACCTACCATAAGCAATCAAAAAATTAATTAAACAATTAATTTAACATGCCGTTAATTAATTTATCCATAAGCATCAACATTCTTCAAGTTCATTATCCAATTCCCGTAAAGGTGCTCACTTGAAGAAATTTAATTATCATCAAATTACAAAAACAAAAACAACAACTCGATTAATTAAAAAAGGCTCTTTATCTTTTATACAATTAATTAAACAATTAATTAGGAGTTTACATTATTTACCAATTCCATCAAGAACATTATGCTAACCAAGAAAGAATAGATATCAAAATATATAGAAAATCAATAGGAAAACTGTTATCATGGTATAAAGAAAAAAAATTTGTTCAATACCAATTCTTTAACCAAGTTCAGATAATTATTAGGTAAATTACATTATGATACAAGGGATAAAACATGATAAATCGATAATTACATGTATATAAAGTTGAGAAAAAGAGAATATCATTCCTAAAAAGGACATTGATGCTCCTCAAAAAAGAACAGATCAAAGTGATGGATCACGATCACCTCTTCCACAACAACTACATCCAACTGAGGATGTCCCGGCATAACTGCACCAACCAACAACCAAGAAAACTCTATTAGAAACATGGAGAGCACATACCATCATATGTAAAAGATAAACGAGAGTAAAATGATCGAAGAAACCTCAAGAATGGAGGTATATCACACATTATATCAAATAGGGGTCTCTACAGATCGAAAAAAGGAACTACAGATCATTCCTTGATGAAGGAATCCTTAAAATGCTAAAGGGAGGGTCATCGAGACACCTATGGTTGAGGGAGAGCTGATGAATCCATAGGTATGAAAAAACCTAAGTGGTTGGAAAACACGTAAAACATACGGCATAGTGGAATTACAAGATGTGTAATGCCCTTTCATGTTGTGAAATACCTCATGGTTGAGTTCTACTGAAAAAAAATGTTGTCTCAATGCTTTATTTTATTTTTGAAACCCCAAAACATTTCACACCATGAATCCCCCTTTAACAAAATGAAACAACTCATGAAACAGGATGTCACGTCATGTAATGCAGTTACATGATTTGTAATCCCCTCTTCCCATATTTTACTTAACTAAAATCCGCCAAACTTCTTCTGATCCACCTATGAGAAATTATATCTTTGAAAACAAACAAATGGTTGATCCATGTGGATTCGATCCCTTATAATATGTCAGTAAAAATTCCCTAATAATCTAAGACTTGGTCTATTGTTTGGGAACTTCCAATCTTCCTAGAAAAATGCCAACACTTTGGTCATCTTCAAAATATGATATCAATAATGTTATCACCAACAAATCCATATTTTTTCATTTAGAAGCTAATAATCCTCCAATTTGGGTTTATTGGAAAAACAATTTCTCCATCATTTGATGCATTCTTCTAGAAAAAAACCCCATGGGTTGCTAATTATCAATTATAAGCCCAAGTGATCCATGATCAGCATGAGAGACCAGAATTGGGTGAAAAGTAATTCATGACCACAAACTATAGCTCTCCCCAATATTTTTAATCAGCCTACACCCCCATTCAAACACATCTTTCCATTTTAGACACTTCTCTCCCTTCTAAACACATTATGGAATTTTTACAACTTTTGAAATGAGTAAAAATAAATCATTTTGTGAAAATTCAAGAATATAGGGTTATAAAGAAAGAAATGTGAGGTGTGGAAAGACTCCCCAATCGTAAAATAAACTAATGTTAGTGATAGTCCATCCTCGAAAAAATTAATTATTTGGAGAGGATTGGTATCAAAGATCCAACTGATGCTTCTCAAACACCACATTAGGTAATTCCTTTTGTAAATATATTAAAAACTTGACATTCAGCTGACACATGATTCAAAACCATAATTCTTTTCTCTACCTTCTCATTTATGAAATGATATTTGATTTCAGTGTGGTTGTTGGTAGAATGTTGTATTATTCTTTTTATATTATTGATCATACTTAAAATATCTCAAAAAATAGATTAGAATAAATTAATTAATGTCCCACATCATCATGCTTTTTTAATCCATATAAATTTGGTGTGTAATTGAGTGGAATAAATTTACTAGGCTTATGTGGTGTTCAATTATAGGTGGTTCTTCTTCTTTCTTGGAAATTATATACATGAAATCCCAAGATAAAAATAACAAAATGAAGTTAATTTTCGATAACCTACCAAACATACATAGCCAATATCATAAAATTAAAAAATATTATATTATGAATCATTATAATATATAAAAACATAGACTATAGTGTGATGGTTGTATAGTATTATCCTTTTCATATATTTTATTTGGATTTCCTTGGGTTCACCTTGAAACAAAACTTCTTGAAAAGTGGAAAATAGGATATCTAGCTATGTTGCGGTAAAATAAAGAAGAAAACTAATGATTTTTTAATATTTGGTCACATAGACCTTGTTTCCCAACTTATTATTATTAAAATTTATGCTTTTTTGCTTCATAGTTTCCATGGGAATTGAATCCTTTATCTGAAATCTTCTTAAAAATCATTTGAATATTTATTTTCTATAACAAATATCTCATACACTATTTTATTAATCTATAAGATATGGAAAAATGATATTTAACCAATTATATACATCTCAAATTCACACCTAATGAGTTTAGAAAACCACTTTCCTTGATTATCAATAGTGCTACCAAAAAATATGTCATCAACATAGAAAAATACCATCAATCACTGCTCATTCTCTTTCTTTATGTAGATTTTGTGATAAAATCATCCCCTATAGAAACCAAACTTCTCTATATATTAATATAACCTAGAATAATTTCCTCTTAATTCTTGTTCGATGCCCTATAATGAATTCTTGAGTCAATAAACTTCAATTTTATCTTTATCAATGAGAAAATTATCCTTGTGCTCAATGAATATTTACTCCTCAACTACATCAATCATGACTGTAGATTTGATGTCCATTTGATATAATTTAATACCATTTTGAATCAACTATAAAGGAAAAAATCAGATATATTAATGTCTTCTTATATATGTATACATCGCATCAATTTCAATTCCTTCAATTTGGGAAAACTCCTTGCACACAAGTTGTGCCTTGTTCCAAATCACCATTCCTTATTCATTACCTTTATTTTGTAACACGCAATTGGTTTCATTGACATTATTGTCACTTGGACATGGTACATAATCCCATGTTTCATTATTATCTATTTGGTTAATCTCTTCAACCATATCCTTGAACCAACTCTCATCATTTAAAGTTTTTTTAAAATATATTTGTTCCACTAAACATAATAATGATACCTGTTACTAACCCTTTACTCTTCTGTTTTGGATTGGGGCTATATGGTCTCTAATAATGTGTTATTTAGTTATTTTATCCATTATCATTTATCTTATTGAGATTACTATAATTTTTTCACCATCTCCACAGTTTGATCCTTTATCAAAAGCCTCCTAATTCCTAATAAATGCCCCAGATTTTTATGCATCTTCATTACCATTAGATTCATAAATTCCTTGTCATGTGAAATTTTTTATTTTGCTTCTTTAATTTTCAAAATTTCAGTCACCAAATATATATTTTTTCAATTAAATTTCCAAGTCTCTTGTTGTAACACCTTTAAGCATTACTCTTCGATGAGTATCAATGTAACATACCTTCATCTCCCTAGGATTCAAATTTTCTACACTTATCTTGATTGAGGATACAATATTTACACCCAAATTCCCAAAAGTACTTGAGTTTTTTTTTCAATCCATTCTTAATTCCATATAGATTTATTCCATCCTTTTAATGTATAAAATATCTACTGTATATGTAAACCACAACAAGGGAAAAATCATTCAAGAATAATTCTATAATGTTCTTCTCAATAAAAATTATTTGGTCCATGTTATTTATTATGTTATTTCTTCTTTATAATTACCCATTATTTTAGGACGAACTAATCATAAAAACATAGTGTATAATTCTATGTTTCTATATATATTATTCAACATGATGAATTGAAAATTTTATCCCATTATCATCTCAACAGTTATAAATATTCTTACCCATCATATTTTCAAATCTTCTATGATATAGAGTGATATGTATGTATACCTTGTTATTTCATGTGATATCCATTATCCAAGGAATATTTAAGAAATCATTATTAAAGAACACAAAATACTTTACGATATTCATCACTTTATGTGAGATCACCCCACAGACATACACTTTCTAATGTTAAAGAAACCTTGATGCCTTCATCTTCATTTTCTTGTATGACATCTAGATAATATTCCCCTTTTTTAAATGAAAATCATATGTGAGTGTCATAATATGTGAGATAGGGAATTTTATATTCTCCATTACCATTTCTCAACCTATCTAGACAAGTTTGGATCAAATGGACAATCTACCTATTACATTACTTGTTCTCATTATATTTGCATAGGATATATTAAATTTTCTCTCTAATGATATTAGAATTTATATAGGTTCTTTTTCCCTATATGATAACTACACCCTCTTTGGATTTTACAATACATACTTTTTATTGAACTCCAAAAAATGTTCATGTTCACATAATTGGATGGCACTAAGGAGATTATGACTTATCACATCAATCAAAATAATTTCAGTCTACCTAAGATGTTTTAATTTAATCCAATAATTATTGGATCCAACAATCATAAGACCCTCATAATTTTTTGAAATGAATAGCACCATATTTATTGTTCTTGAAATTAACAATGAGGTCTTTTTTTGAATTCATATGTGATTTCCACCCACTGTCCAATATCATTAATAATGAAATTTCCATTTTTCATAATAATCTGAAACAACATTATCCTTATCCAAAATCCCTTTAATCACCTATCTTGGGGATGATTATGCCACCAAAATAGTTGTCTCCATTACCTCTTCTTCTTCTTGAAAAAATAAAATTTTGTTTTAAATTTATATAGTTTTGGTTGAATGTTTTATTTTTTTCCTTTTCCCCAATTTTTGGTATTCAAGATGAAATTTTTTGTATTCTTGATGCACAATTAACTACCTATTACCTAAAATATTGACCAAAAAACTGTACCCATTAAAATAAAAAAATGATTAGATTTTATTCATTATTTTTTGGATTGGTGTAGTTCTTGGAATCACCTCATATAAATAGATCACACAAGGAATTTTTTTCCAAAAATATATAGAAAAAATATCTATATATTGATGTATTAGATTATTCTCTAGCCACATGACTTGTTGTCTTTAGAGTGGGGTAATAATCCAACTTATTCTGATGAGTTAGTTATTTTTGTTTTGAAATAATCCTATATCACTTTCTTTCTTTAAAAAGATTCACTATAGATTTTAATTTATCTTTGAACTACTGAAATTCAAGAACAAGTATATGTTCTTCTAAAAAAATTATTTAGATTGAGTTGATGAGGATTACTTTGAATTCACTATCATAATACAAGGTGATACAAATAATTTTTAATCATCATACCTTTGACACCAATTAATATAATATTTTTTGATATCATCAATTATCTTAACTCCTTCATTTATAGTTTTATCCAAGTCTTCAATGATATTTTATTTTTATTAAATATTAAGTTTCAATTCACCTCCCTTTAATTGATTTCATGAAATTTCCTTTTTTTTCAATACCAAACTTCTTTTTTTATTTTTATTCTTCTTATTGTTTCATGTAGATAATGGAATCATGCATCACATTATTGGCATTATTAGTCTTTTATCTCCACACATCATGTTCATTAAAGTATACACTATTTTCATCATGTAATTATATACTTACTATAATTACTTCATTACCATTAACACTTTCGTAATATCTTAGATTATTTCCAATATCCATGAACACACCTTCATCCTCAAAATTTTCATTTTATTCTACATCACATTTCTTGAGATATAATTTTCTAAAAAAATACTTTTGAAATATCTATACTAATAATTCCTTGTCACTTCCTTTTTTATCATCATTAGATATTTGTCTTCATTATCACTTTATTAAAAAAATTGGGACATTTAGGTTCAATATGTCCCACATTACCATTTTTTATGAATAAAATAGGAATAATACACTTAAAACAACTTCTTCATATCTTATTATTAGATGAAATAAATGAAATAACTTTTAAAATATCAAAAAAATATGGATTATCCCTGATTGAGAGATTCTTCATGGAATTAAAGACCTATTCATAGGTACATTCATTTATTATTAATTCAATTTCATCATTTATCATTTCACAATCCACAAGATTATTATGAATTCTTTTGAGAGAATAATATTTCCAATCTTTTAATTTAATAAGTGGCACTTTTTGTTTAATAGGGATGCATTCTTCTCATGATCCACTTCACAATCTTTTCATCTATCAGATCTTCACTGAGACCTCACATATCATAAAAGATAATAATTAGACGATCAAAAAATAAATCAACCACATCATTTTTATTAATTAAAAAATATTCATATATGATCCACATAACTTGAAACATTTTATTTGGAAACATTAGATCTCCTTAAAATATAATGAAAATAAGTTCCCACTTCACATGATAGATTTTACACGATATTAATTTTTTTTAAATGGTACTGGAAATAGATCTTACTATAGAATTTATCAATTTCCATCTATGTCAAATTCTCATTGATCTATCTCTAAAAAATCTCGACTATTAATATTATCCATGATTCTATAAATGCTTATTGTGCAATTGTCCATGTCCAAGGATCTAAAATAATTCTATATCAGGATTTTTCAAAATTGGATATTACTTACTTCAAATGTGGAGATATCTTTATTGTTGAAAATAATTACTATTATTCCAAAAGATAAATATAATAAGCACTCGTCTTATACAACTTTTCATATCCTTAAAGAGGATTTCACCCTGAGTGGAGGGGGTGAATCATGGTATAAAAGTAAAAAAATATTATTCTTTTAATCACGCCCTTGTTCTCCACCTTATAGAACACTTAAATTTCTCTCAATATTTACTCTCAACTAGAGATGGATAAATTAAATAACATGAGGAATTTTACACTGTTCACCCGCATAGGGAATTCCTAATGAGCCTGAAATACAACAATCCTATGAACTAAATTCACTAAATATCACGGTTTTATGTCTAAAATTTTTGTGTAATATCACTAATCTTATCGATTCACACCTATGAATAATTTCAGAAATCCCTTTTCTATTTCAATAAGGAACTCACTACATTTTCAATTTGATTTTACATAAAGTTGATAAAAATATGCACACACAATGAAATTTCTCTTCAATACGAAAAATGAAGACTTTTAGAGAGAATTGGACTCTAAGAAATAATAACTTCTTTTGCATTCAACCTTCTAGAAGAAAAACCTTTGGAAATTATACTCCTAAAATTATCTATGGGTATATTTCTCTTGTATAACTTTTGAGAGTTCTTTATTCAATTATATAGAAATCATCCAATTTTTGTAACTACTATTTTTAGAGACATAAAATAACTCTCAATTTATCCACGAATCATGACTTGTAACTGTTGGGGTTGAGCCCGCCTCATGGGATAGATCTTTCATATATGAAGATTAGTTTTTTTTAAATAGTGGTCATTCCATATCAATGGGAACATGTTTGAAGGAGTGTTATATTTTAATATCTTTGTGATGAAATCTTTTTAAAAAGGGAAAGATGTGTGGGTAGATATATATTTTTATATATCTATTCAAACAAGATATATGGATCATGAGGTCCAATAAAAATGGAATCAAGCATCACTTGTGGAAAGAAGAAGATACTTGGGTGTTGGTTTCTGGGTGTGGGTAGCAGTGATAAGTAGAAAACTAGTTTATGCAATGAGGTGATGCAACGACACCTCGAGTTTAGTTTTAATCATCAAAGTGTAATGACTTTTCTTGGATTACTATCAAAGATATGACAAATGCATATCAGGATGTGGTTTTTCACACTGGTTTTTTATGTTAGTTTGTCAAATTCAAGCCTTAAGTTTTACATGGATTTTTGTACTCACTAATTCATAGTTTATTTTCTTAGAGTTTACTCATGGTTTTTTAATCCACTATAAAGAGTATTTTTTCATGATAAAATCTATTTCTCCATTTTTTATTCAACAATTTGGTTTTAGACTTCATTAATATTGTGGATTCTCATAATTATTGTTATTTAAACTAATTTTATTCTAGAGATAATCTATTTTTTACCCAAGATCTGATGTCAAAGGAGATTATACATGTTTTCTTGTGGATTAAGTAAGTGTTACTCATGACATGGGATTTATTACCATATTTAACCATTTAATAGGAAAAATGATTTTACACTTTGGTAGAAAAATTTTGAAAATATTCTACTTCATGAGAAGGCAGTGAAGCTGTTGATGAATAAATTAGATAAACCAAAGATAATGAGTGATAGTGATTGTCTGGATATGAAAGAGTTGGTGAAAAGTATGATTAAGATGTATTTTGGTTATAATACATTGTGGGAAGTGATAAATCTAGAATATCTGAAGGATATATAGGTGAATCTTGAAAGTAGTTATAAATCTGAATTCCTCACAAATCATTTATTTCTAAAAACGGTATTATCATTTGAAATTTTATAAAATGGGAGATTTAGTTAACCATCTAGAATAGTTCACATAAATTATTATGGGGATATCTTCAATGGTGGTTAAGATCGATGATAAAGGTAATTAGGTACCTATTGATATGGAATAATAACATAACTCTTTAACGATCTTGGTTTCATTACCTATTTATTATGATAATATAATCACCACATCATTATTTAGGAAATACACATTGAAGCTGATGATGTGATTACATTGTTATCGATGAACGAGACTCGACAAAAGACCAATGACGATGAATTTTTAAGTAATAGTGGTATTCTAGATGTGACATATTGGAAAAAGAGATTATTCTAATGTCATTGGTGTTTGTGATATTTGTATCACAACTAATTCAGTATGTATATTAATATTGATGGATGTGTGACATGTGTCGATTATATGCCATAAATTGTTATCTTCTTATTCTCTTGATACAGAGGGACTCAGGAGTTAATTTGGTGGTGTAATATTGACCTTTTCTATAGGATAAATGGTTTATATTAGAGGCAAAATGGAAGACACACTTTACAGGATGGATGTAATGGCCTGAAGTGATGTGATGAATCCAATTGTGAAGAGTACATCATATGATTTTTGGAATAGGAGGTCGTTTTTCATGATTAGAACACCATAAACTAAGATGAAGAAGGTTTAGAGGATAGAGAATTTAAGGACAAGTATTTCAGGTCTTACACATGCTTATTTCTCTTCAGATATTTCCACTAGTTAAATAATAATTAAAATCAAATATTGGGGTGATGTGTTGAGAGTTTAATGCTAATTGGAGGATGTTGAGTATAGGGAGAAATTAATTCATATAGATTCCCCAGATTTTGTGGTGATTAAAAATATAGGGGATCCAAATATTGAAGATTATGGAATTGGTGCTGTAGAAATAGGTATGATGAAGAATTCATCGTTGGAATTTCTTTTGCAGGGGGAAGATTTCAGGTTTCCATGATTGATTCAAAAGTGTGATTCCATATTTTCTATATAGGATGACAGTTGGTGTGATACCAATTGGTTTACTTTCCAAATAAGTTCATTATATGTGATCACATTCTTCAATGGGATAAAGGGGGATATTTTTGGGATTCATCCCACCTCATGGGTCTTATCTTTCATATATTAAGATGTCATTTTTTTCAAATGGTGGTCTTTCTGTATATATGGTAGCATAGTTTATAAAGTGTTATATTTTTCTATCTTTTTGATGAGATCATTTTAAAAATTTAAAGATAAATGGGGAGATATATATTTTTATATATCTATTTAAACAAGATATGTGGAACATGAGGTTCTCTAAAAATGGAAACATAAATCACTTGCACGGGGAAGAAGACACTCAGGTGATGGTTTCTTAGTGCGGTAAGCAAAAAAGCAACATTAAATAAGGTTGTGAAATGAAGTGTGTAAATGATTACACATGTTTAGTTTTGATCTCCGAATGGTGATTTCTTATTATGGAATATTATTAGAGATAAGACTGAGGCATATTGGGGTGTTGTTTTTCACATAGGTTTTTTATGCTGTGTTTGGAGATTCGAGTCTCAGGTTTTATTGGGATTTTTGTACCCTATAATTCATAGTGTATTTTCTCAGTATTTCCACATAGTTTTTAATACTATACAAGGATGTTTTTTCTTGTTAATATATGTGTACCCATTTATTATTATACTATTTGGTTTTATGCATTATTCATTTTGGAAATTCTTACAATTATTATTTTTTCAACTGTGTTTATTCTGGAGCTGATCCAATTCTGACCCAAAAATAACATTACGTAATATTTCCATATCTAAATGATATAATTTTCCAATAGTATATCCATGTATATGACGCAATAACTGTATGAAAATATTTAATATCAGTCATTATAGAACAACTTGATATATTTTTCTTCTTTGAGAATGTATTTATAAAAAAAATATGGAAAACCATATAAGAATCCATGATTATTATAGTCTCCATTTTGAGCTTCTTTTTAAAAATAACTACACACATTTATTTATTTTTGGATAATAAGGTATCTTTTAATTTTCATTTGTAACACTTAAATATTATATGTTTCTATATATCCAATTATCTTATATATATAAATATCTTACATAAGTAAGATAAATCTATTTAACAAAATACACCAACTCACAGTTCTTCTTATGTAACTAAATTCCCTTAAACATCTCCCTACATGATATTTTCCTTAAATCATCATTGATGTAGATGAAACTATATTATATGCATTTAAAATATGTTAAACTGCCCAAATATATTATATGCATAATATAAATATATTTACGAAATTTTGAACACCCATTATGTGTATTTGTAATAGAATTATCTTGAGGAATAAAGGAATTTACTTAAATATCATTCATAAGGTAAATTCCACTAAAATTTTCAAAATCCACTATCATTGGATGATCAAATACTTTCGTCAGTGTTAATAAGAAATTATCATGTCTCTAGAAACATCCAATTGGATCTCTACCTAGTCAATCATGACATTGGCCTTCTTTTACTACCCATATGGACTTAATAAGTCCACAATAATACTTCATGAATCTAAAAAATTCTCCTCACCTTGGGAGCTACCAATATCCCATGTATCACATCAAAACATTGGGAATCTCCAGCATATGTTTCCAACAATTCTATAATCCAAAAATTAAAATTTCATTATTGAGATTCTGACCCACATGTCAATATTATCTCATGAGATATAATATTTATCCAATGCATTGGTGGGATATATAGTTCCCACCCAAATAAAAATCCATACATTTTTGTGCCCCTCAAAAATCAAACAATCATCTTCTCATAATCATTTTATGTAAAAAATAATGTGTTTCATAAAAAATTTAATACATTACATAAAATTAACATAAGAAATCATATAATTTTAAAACTCCTATTTTAAAAAATAAATCCTATCATAATACCTTATAATGGGTGATCAAAACGTTGTGTCATGAAAAATAAACCCTTCAGGTTAATTATAAGGTGAAATATAATTTTTTTTCAAAAAAAATTTTTAAAACATTTCTATGAAAATTAATTTTAAAAACATTTTTGGAAGGGAATGAGATGACATTTGAAAACTATATTACCAAGAGTTTCTAAAATAAATTAAATGAAGACAAATAAACGTTTCAAAATGGAAAAGTGAAAATTCAAGAAAAAGTTTACTTTTAAATAATTATTTAATATTTTATACATGAAAAGGACATAAATTTTTTAATAAAATAATTTGAAATAAATTAATAATGTATACTTTTAAAAAAATTAAAAATTGAAACATGAAAAAGAAATAGATTTTTCAATAAAATAAGTCTAGATACATTGAAAACATTTAATTTTATAAAGAATCTTTAATAATAGAAACATAAAATAGAAGAAGAAAATAAGTTTAAATACATTGAAGACTTTTTATTTAAAAAATTACAATTTAAACATGAAAAAACACAAAATATTTTCAAAAAAATAAGTGAAAATACATTTACATCATTTGTCTTTAAGCATAATATTTAATACTAGAAATTCTAAGAAGGTAATAAGGTTATCAAATGAAATTGTGGTGTGGATGGTAAAACCTGTTTTTTAAGGACTGAAAAAAATCGGAATATTTTGAAATAATGTTATTTTAAGAACACGCTTTGTTAAAAATATAATGAATATCTTTCTTAAAAATGTATTCAAATAAAAATAATCATTATAGATAAATAAGAAAAATTATTTTATTTTATGGTATGAGGAATATTTTTGTAATGAAAAAATGTTAATATAAAATAAAAATAAATAATAAAAATATATATACTTAAGAAAATGTGGTTAAAGTAATTAATAGAATCATCAAGTATGAATAAATTTGTATAAAAAATGATTTCCCCAGAATAGAATTTTTGAATACAACATAAAAAAATCATAGTTAAAAAAGATATAGCTCTAAAGATAATACTAAAATTTAATTAATTGTAAACCAAAAAGAATATTTTGATTCATAAATACCCCTTAAAATTCTTGTAACATTTGAATTAAAACCCTATGATAGGTATAAAATAAAAAATAAAATTGAAGATCATGAAATATAAAATAATCATGATACAAAATATTAATAGGGAAGTATTTACACCATTTAAAATGAAATATTTTGTATGGATTAAACAATCTCCAAGGGAATAAAATTGAGACAAAAAATCCCATACCTTTTCTCCTTATTTAATTGATCACACACAGAAATCCTTTCAAAAAAATGAATTAATTAAAAACATGTTTCATTAAATTAATAAAAAATATTTTGATTTTATATTCTTTTTTATAATTCATTATCATGAGTAAATTAATTAGTTACATCATATTATGACTATCACATGTTAATAACTTTAACTATTTTGTACATGTATAATTATTTTAATATCCGGACCCATGATTTGTTACCAATTTAATAATTTATATATCAATTAATATCTTCAAATATATAACTTATAATATTTTAAAATTTCCATATTTGAAACCATATACATTTTGGTTACATTATATGAAAATCTAATTGATAACAACTTTTTTCAGTAATTTTAGTGAATAAAAATGTTATATTAATAATAAGTTAAATTATTAATATAATACATTCATAGCTATATGATAATAATTGTTTTATTATTATATTATAATAAATTAGTATTAATGTTTCCATATTCACCCATTATTTTATTTTAAAATGATGATCGAGTGAGTGGTTAAATAGAGTCAAACTTGAACACGCTTTAACTCAATTTGTGAGCATGGTTAAGGAGTTTTTTATTTTGAAATAATGTCATAATATCAAAATAATAATGATATTTTTTTATATTCACAAAAATTTTATCATTTTTATAATATTTAATGTGAATCTAAAGGAAAAAATTAAAAAACAACAATTATGGAGAAGGTAACCTGCAGGTAAGAATGATTACTGTTCCTATTTCAAAACGCATTAGAGGGGTGAAGGTCGATATGATATTGAAATTTTAGAATCATAATTAAATTTTATATAAAATAATTATTCTCCATTACAAATATTAATATCATTCATGAAATTAGGTAATGAAAAATAAATGGTGTCACTTTGTGGTGGTGGAAGTCTATGAAAAGGACTAATGACGCTCTTTTGTTTTTATAAGTGGATGGAAATGAATAAAAAGTATTGTAAATTTAATATAAAAAAATATTATAATAATTACGACACTTAATTAAAAATATTATTTTCTACATAATATATTTGGAAGATTAATATCAAGAAAAAAAGTGTAAGAGGGGATAAAACATACATTGCATACATGATTTCTCACTTAGAAGCACCCTTGAAATTGAATGGGTTATTATAAATATGAGAGACAAGAATATTATATTAGTGGGAATGTTATATATTTAAAATCAAACTTATTATTTTAAGGGAATAATTCTAAGGGTATGAAAATCTTTTAATGGAGGGAGTGGGATCGTTTGATAATTGGAGAGAAGGTTCACTTTTTAACACACTCATCATTATTCAATAACTATGTGACACTATTACAAGGTTAATAGATCCAGTGATTAAAAATTATTTATTGTGGGGGTATTTTCTTCTCTTAAGGAGTAAAAAAAATTTGAAATTGATTCAGATATTGTTATAGATATTTTAACATTAAGAATTTTTATTTTTATTTTTTTTACTTTTAAACTAATTAACATGTTTTTAACTATGTGATTTTATGTTTTATATAACATGTAACATAACCCATATAACCAAATTTTAATGTTATGGAACCATATTTAACAACTAGTAAACTCAATTAAATTTCTAAACACATAAAATTAATTTATAAATTAAAACCAATAATGTGTAAAATGCTATTTTAGTAGAAAAATACATTTATACAATTATGGTTTTTTAATATTTTTTATAATTCATACCCAATAAAATGAGTGTTCATATTTTTATTTATGTGTTTATACATCATATTATATTAATTATGTATAATATTTGAATTTTAATTATTCAATAGAAATTCCATGATATTAATAAAATAATGATTTTGAAATATTTGTTTTGAAATTATCATTTTAATTCTCATTAATCCAAAAATTATAAATTTTATATAAAAAACAAAACAAGACATATTAAATATCATAACCATTATTATATATAATGTAAGAATAAATTTATAAAATTAAATTTCTATTTTTTATAATTTTAATCATAACTTTAGAACAAGTATCACATAAAAACATGGTTTTTTAAAAAGTTCTTTTAAGGAAAAAAGATTTATTATTAGAATAAAATTATCAATTATCTTGATTCCAGTAGATTTAAAATAATCATTATCATTTTAATACTATATATTTAATAAAAAATAAATCAAAATCAACATTTCATCATGTAATTTTTTATTAATAAAAACATTCAAAAAATAGATTTCATTGAAATGCTAGAAGAATTTTCAAAAAATTTAGCATGGGTTTATAAAATAAAATGTTTATTTTAAAATTATTTATTCTAAATTATAATATATAATTTTAAGAGAAAATAATTTTATAAAAAAAACAATTTATTTTAATAATAATATAATTTCAAGAAGGTGATTCCATTAATTGGTGTTTTCACTATTCATCTAAAAAATCGATTATATTAGAAAAATATAAAAAATATTTCTTAAAAATCTTTATTTTGAATGATTAAAATTTTAATTTTAATTTATTTTAACATCCTATCTCCATTCTAATAGGTACATCTCAAACCATTTCATGGTATTCCTTTTTGGGGTAAGGGTTGAGTATGGATTGGGAGGATAACTATAATGGCAATGTCCAAAACATGATGGATTTTTTAATTTTTAACATGGTGTTTTTGTAAACTATGTTGGATTTACATGTCGTGAGCTAAGGTTACACGATGTGTAAGTTGTCACAGGGTACATGCCAGGAAAGTGGAATTCACGTTGTGATGGTTTTCACGTCATGAACCATTTTTACACATCGTGAAAAATTGAAAGGTCACTCCTTTGAATCTTGTGTCATCCTTTAATGCATGATGACACGTTTTCATTTCACGGTTATGTTACTTAAAGATTTCACGAAGTGTAATAAATTACATGTTCTGTAATACCCTAATAGGCGCATATGAAAGAAAAAGTGTGCTTGGAGTTTCTCTCATGCTCTTCTCTGGTTTCCTCTCTCTTGACCCAAAGCCTTCCCCAATAATTTTAGGAGTCTTCCAAACCTTATGGATCCATTCCATTGGAATTAAATCATCATTTCATTAGAGGGTGATATCTGGTTAAGTGTTCTTCCTCATTCTTCATGTTTCTCTCTTTCTCCTCTTTTATTATTTCTATAGATCATCCTAAAATTGATATATATTTCCCCTATTATGTTGTATATTTCATTTAGGTTGATATTTGAGGTCTTCTACACCATATTTCTCATTGACAGCTTTTGTTGTGAGTTTTGGGTTTCATTAAGAGGAAGGTGGTTGCATCCAAAATTTCTAAATATATTATTCCGATGTTTTTTGATTTATTTCATTTTTAGATTTAAATTCAATTTCTCAAACTTTATTTCAATTAAATTTATAAAAACTTGATTCTAGTGAATGGGTATATTTGAAATAGATTTGGAAAGGAAATTTGGAAAACCCCCAATTCCATTGAATTGGGGTGTGTTTATGTAAATTGGCTGATTTAAATTGTTGAATTTAAATTATGCATTTCATGGAAATGTTTTCAATTAAATTTTTAAATCTAATTATGGAAATTAATTTTAAAAAGGATGGAATTGGTTTTGAATGGATTTTAAACTTGTGAAGATGGATTAAAAATATTTTTAATTAAAACCCAGTGGTTTTATCTTATGAAAAGGTATGTTTTTAAAAAAATACATTTTGGTTTTAAATGTAAAGAAATTGGCATATTTGAAATGGAAAAATGGGATTTATTGTATTTTAATCAGTCTTAAAATAAATTGTCCATCGTGTAAGAGCTCATGAAATCCTTAGGTCGTTAAGGAGTTATTTTGATACACTCTACACTATTACAATGTTCTAAAACATACATGTGGTGGGTCACATCCCCGATGTGAGCATGACGACACTCCTCTGGCTAGTTTCAGGGGGATGTGAGTATACTCATTTTTTTTATCACTTAGAGAGTGAGGAATCCTATAGATTGTTAATACTATCGTACCTTTTGGTAGATCACCATGTTTCTCACTTATTTTTTTATATATAAGATTTAAATGTATGCCAATGTTAAACCTACTTTACATGCCTTTTCTAGATTTATATAAACTGTTTTATGTGACTATTTTATTTAATCCATTGTTCTAGAAATAATATATCTCTTAAAAAGTAAATCATGTGCTTTAAAAGTATTTTCCACCATTTTGAAAATGTATATAACATTTTGTTTAAATATTCATTTGAATTTCCAAACCTATTTATTTTTAAAATTAACATCTTTTCCTTGGATAATCTCTATTTGGATTCTATTATGGAATCTATGGTGGTATTTTTTGAAATAGTGGGTGCCCTAGACCCAAATATTCAATTATTTTTATTATCGTATTGTGTATAAAATTAGCTATACATGATTTCATATTCCCATTATAGTGTATGTTTTTCTACATCCACTACTTAAAAGGTAATTTCCAAATATTGATTATCGTATCGAAAGGTTATAATAGTTCCTAAGATATAATGAAAACCTCTAGATACTAGACATTAATCTTAAATATATGTTCTATTGTATAGATACATATTACTAGTTGGACGCAGTAGATGTTTGAGTATTAGGTGTTGGGGCCTCATTGTTGGGCGGAGAAAGAAGGGAAGTGATGGCAAGAGGGGGGGTGAATTGCCTTTTAAAAATTAAATAACAATTTAAAATCAAAGTGAAAGTGCAGCGGAAATAAAAGAGGCAAAACACACAACTTGATAACGGAGTTCGTCTTAAACCAAAGCCTACGTCTCCGCTCCCAACTCAACCGTTGAGAGATTTACTACCACTTGCTTTTTAATGGTTTTAGCAAGAAACCCACTAGACTTTAAGGTTAGTCTAGAACCTATTACATCTTGCTTTTAATGGTAATGCAAGAACCCACTTGCTTTCAATGGTTGAGAAAGAACCCACTAGCCTTCTTACAGGTGAAGGCTAGCTCACCTATGTCTCAAGCCTTTTAAAGGAAAGGCTTGACCAACCTCTTCTCACCTTGAAGGTGATGTGAAAACCCAAATGAAAGGATGAGAGAAAGAGGTGGGGTTTGTAGGCACAAACCCAAAATGATGCTCAAAATGAATAAAGCAATAAAAACCGTAATGAGGAAATCTTGGGCGCCAATGGATTGAAGGAGTCGATGAAGAGCGCTCCCAAGCTTCTTTAGTGGTGCTCCTTGGATGTGGAAGTGTGTTGGAGCAATTGGGGTTCCTTGGAAGAATCCGCCAGAGGTTTTCCAAATGATTTAAAATGTGTCTCGTGGGCTTCCGTGGCTTGGTTATGGTTCTGGTATTGTTTCGGGGCTTCCTAGTCCTTTATTTATAGAGGGGGAACCCTCATATGGCCTTTGGAGGTCTTCGGAGCCGTTGGAAAAGGCTTCGGAGCCGTTGGGAGGCAAGTGGACAAGTCTGGTCAAAGGCCCAATGGCTAGTTTGACTGGCTCCACCGGCTGACCGGTGCAGAGCCACCGGTTGGCCGGTGCTTGCAAAATGGAGAGGGTTTCGGGCTCAGGTGCCACCGGCTGGCCGGTGAGGAGGCCACCGGTTGGCCGGTGCTGAGGCAGTGGCTGACACTGTTCTGGCTGGGTGCCACCGGCTGGCCGGTGCTGAGGCCACCGGTTGGCCAGTGTTGAGGCAGTAGCTCAGCCTTCTGTCTGGGTGCCACCGGCTGGCCGCTGGTGAGGCACCGGTTGGCCGGTGGTCTGGACAGAGAGATTCCTTCTATCCAGGCCTCCATCGGCTGGTCGGTGGTCTTCCACCGGTTGGCCGGTGGACTGAATTTCAGTCCACTTTTGGCTTTTTGCCTTCTTGGCCTTCTTGGCCCAATTCCTTGGCAACCTGAAATTATGCCTATCATCCAAAAACACTTAAAACAAGATTAGATAAATAAGAGAGTGATTTTGATCATGAAAATTAAACCACGATGGGTTCGAGAGGTACAACAATCTCCCCCTATTTTGATGATCACAATCACCAAAACAAACAATGTAAAATGACTGAAATGAGAGGCATGCTTTAAAAGATTTTTCCCCCAATCAACCAAGAATTTCTCCCCATTTGTGATTATCAAAATAGCACGGGGCATAAAACTTGATTGAGGGAAAGTTGAAAAACAAGATAGATATTTTAAACCAATTGAAATTTTTGAAATTTGAATTGAAAGTTTTAAAATGAAAAATTGAAAATAAAGCAAAAAGGCTTAAAAGATCCTAACTCCCCCTAAATAAAAACAACAAATCACCGGGGAGAGGTTTTTGAAACCGAAACAAATTTTGGCCCGGTGAGACTTGCTAAGAGGGATTTTTCAATCCACACTTGTCTAGTGGCGGGTCTTCTACTATAAAATTCATCATTGAAGAAAATAGTTTTGGGCCTACCATACCGGGCATTTTTGCAATCGCACTCATAAATTAAGTGCCCGGGTTTTTTACAATAATTGCAAAATTTAAATTGGGAGCTCCCCCTTACAAAAATAGTTGGAGCATGGGAAGAGGAAGCTTTCTTGGAATAGCCAAGCCCTTGGGTGGTTCTAGATATACGTTGGGAACCTAGGAGTTTGGTTAAATTTTGTTCCCCTTGGGTGAACTTAGCTAGGGATTCCCTTAAATCCTTGATTGTTGATTCCATGGATTCAACATCGGGAAGGTTTCGGAATTTGAGGGACAACTCCTCCATTTCTTTGAGAAGTTGTTCCTTTTCGGAATAAAGTTTTTTGAAATTCTTTTTTAAAGCAACAAATTTGGAAGAAAGTTCGTGAAAACCTTCCTCCAATTGATCTCTCGCATGTTGGAGATCCTCATAAGACATGTGATTGAAAGAATTTGAAGAACTAGAGGATGAGGAGTCGGAAGAGGTTACCTCATGAAATGCCATGAGGCATTTGTTACCGTTGTCGCTTGAGGAGGAGGAGGAGGATGAGGAGCTATCACTCCATGTAGCTTTGAATGCCTTTTTCTTTTCCTTTTGCTTGGCCTTTTTCTTGTTGAGTGGGCAGTCGGGCTTGTAATGGCCTTTCTCGCCACACCCGTAACATGTTACCTTGGGCTCGGATTTTTCGTTGGGTTTTTCCTTTCAAGCCTTGCGTGATTTCTTCTTTTTGTGCTTCTTCATGAAGTTGTGCATTTTGCGGGCAAGATTCTCCATTTCGGAATCGCCGCTTGAAGAGGAAGATGATGAGGAGGAGGAGATTTCTTCTTGTTGAACCTTGAAGGCTATGTTCTTTGGAGTTTTGATCTGTTTGCCTTCCTTTTCAGCTTGCCTCCTCATGGTGATCTCGTAGGTCATTAGGGATCCGATGAGCTCTTCGACCGGCATGTTTTTGATGTCCTTCGCTTCTTGGATTTCCGTGACCTTCGGAGCCCATGAGCTTGGTAAGATCCAAAGGATCTTCTTGACCATAGTCTCTGCAGAAATATTATCTCCTAGAGATTTTCTTCCATTGCAAACGTCAGTAAATCGAGTAAACATATCAGAAATAGATTCTGAAGGATGCATGGAAAAAGACTCAAAATCTTGACGAAACATATCCAATCGAGTATCCTTGACTTTATTGGTCCCCTCATGGGTAACCTCCAAAATTTTCCAGATTTCATGAGATGTGGTACAAGTGGAAACTCGATTGAACTCATTACGATCAAGGCTGCAATGAAGAGCGTTCATGGCTTTGCCATCAAGCTCGAAATTTTTAATATCGGCTTGATTCCATTTGGATTCATCGGGAGAGGAAAGAGAATAACCGTGCAAGACAATTTTATAAATAGGATATCCAATGCTTCTAAGAAAAGCGGTCATGCGGGTTTTCCAATAAGTGTAGTCAGTTCCATCAAAAAATGGAGCACGACCCAATGAATAGCCTTCGGGGGCGAAAGAGGTTGATGCCATCACAATGGATCTTGAATTTGAAACCAGTGAAGGTATTACTCAAATTTTGGCTCTGATACCAATTTTTGGGCGGAGAAAGAAGGGAAGTGATGGCAAGAGGGGGGTGAATTGCCTTTTAAAAATTAAATAACAATTTAAAATCAAAGTGAAAGTGCAGCGGAAATAAAAGAGGCAAAACACACAACTTGATAACGGAGTTCGGCTTAAACCCAAGCCTACGTCTCCGCTCCCAACTCAACCGTTGAGAGATTTACTACCGCTTGATTTTTAATGGTTTTAGCAAGAAACCCACTAGACTTTAAGGTTAGTCTAGAACCTTTTACAACTTTCTTTTAATGGTAATGCAAGAACCCACTTGCTTTCAATGGTTGAGCAAGAACCCACTAGCCTTCTTACAGGTGAAGGCTAGCTCACCTATGTCTCAAGACTTTTAAAGGAAAGGCTTGACCAACCTCTTCACACCTTGAAGGTGATGTGAAAACCCAAATGAAAGGATGAGAGAAAGAGGTGGGGTTTGTAGGCACAAACCCAAAATGATGCTCAAAATGAATAAAGCAATAAAAACCGTAATGAGGAAGTCTTGGGCGCCAATTGATTGAAGGAGTTGATGAAGAGCGCTCCCAAGCTTCTTTAGTAGTGCTCCTTGGATGTAGAAGTGTGTTGGAGCAATTGGGGTTCCTTGGAAGAATCCGCCAGAGGTTTTCCAAATGATGTAAAATGTGTCCCGTGGGCTTCTATGGCTTGGTTATGGTTCCGGTATTGTTCTGGGGCTTCCTAGTCCTTTATTTATAGAGGGGGAACCCTCATATGGCCTTTGGAGGTCTTCGGAGCCGTTGGAAAAGGCTTCGGAGCCGTTGGGAGGCAAGTGGACAAGTCTGGTCAAAGGCCCAATGGCTAGTTTGACTGGCTCCACCGGCTGACCGGTGCAGAGCCACCGGTTGGCCGGTGCTTGAAAAATGGAGAGGGTTTCGGGCTCAGGTGCCACCGGCTGGCCGGTGAGGAGGCCACCGGTTGGCCGGTGCTGAGGCTACCGGTTGGCCGGTGCTGAGGCAGTGGCTCAGCCTTCTGTCTGGGTGCCACCGGCTGGCCGCTGGTGAGGCACCGGTTGGCCGGTGGTCTGGACAGAGATATTCCTTCTGTCCAGGCCTCCATCGGCTGGCCGGTGGTCTTCCACCGGTTGGCCGGTTGACTGAATTTCAGTCCACTTTTGGCTTTTTGCCTTCTTGGCCTTCTTGGCCCAATTCCTTGGCAACCTGAAATTATGCCTATCATCCAAAAACACTTAAAAAAAGATTAGATAAATAAGAGAGTGATTGTGATCCTGAAAATTAAACCACGAGGGGTTCAAGAGGTACAACACTCATAATCATTGAGACTTCTTCTCAAGAATTTCTCACCTGGTGATCTCTAGTAATGAGATCATGATGACAGATCTGCCAATAGGAACACCACATGTTTTGTGTGTCATTGGATGTTCCAATATACAATCATGTGTAATGGTCTCCTGACTTGTGATCATTACCAATGTATGTCATTTTATTTCATACTTTGATACAAGAAAAAAACTATGGAATTGAATTTATGGTGAGGTAGTTTGTGTTGGGTGTTTCATTGGTGGCATGGCATTGGTTTAATGGATAAGAAAGGATTTCTTCACTTCTGATTTATGGAAGTAATATATCTTAGGACATATTGATAAGGATGGAAGTACCTTTATAATACCATGTTCATGGAAGTCGAGGGTAAATCCGTTCAATTATATCAACAAACAATAAATAAAGAAAAGGGCGATGACATGTGAGTGTTTCCTCCTATATGTGATATTACATATAGAGAGATTATATTACACAGCACATGTTTGTAGGTTTTTTTTCACTGCTGTGAAAATCCTTATCTCTTCAAAGTCTATGATGGGTTACTAGATCCTATTCTTAGTCTATGAATAATATTCACTACTTTTGATATAAGGGCCTAGAGGGTCACACACAATAGCATATTCAAGAATCTTCTGTAATTAGTTGAATATGAGTTTTGGATAGGGTGGGCCCCACTACTGGGGTCCGGAATTTGTCCAATGTTAAAGGATCACCAATGTAATAAATAAATTCATATTATTCGTGTTTTGGATAATGGGTATTGAATTTATTTATTTATTGTATTTATAATTTTGAAGTAAATACAAGAAAAATATTATTTGAATGAATATTAATATATTCATGTTTCCCTCGGAATTTGGGGATGACCACCTTGATTGAAGGTTCAAACATTCCAATCGGTTTCTAACGGGTTTGTTCATAGAAACGGAAACATCCAATGATTCCACATCTATTTGAACCCACTTTCCAAAGGTAGCCGCTCATTAGTTTGTGGACTGATGAGGCTTAGGAATTTTCATTGGTCAAGAGGATGGGAGGTCAGACTCATCACACCTTTTTGATGGGAATTATTGTCTACTCCGGGACTCTCTTTATATATTTAAGTTATATTCATGAATCCTTATTACATTACCAAGTATAAAATGAGGTTTCCTTTAGATCTGACAATCAATGATTGATATGTAGGAAATTTAGAGAATATTTTATATGTATTCGAGGTTCTTCATTGATAGAGAATCATATGTATTTGTTAGAGATTGTTAATCAATGGTATCCTTCGACACATTTATATAGAAGTCACTTGGTCATTATGATGACCATGCTGGTTTTAAAGCCACTCAGTGGGGCACTTGAAGTTTATTGTCATTCAGAAGGACATGTATTATTTTCAGAGTCAGGATCAAACTCGCAGATGGGCTACCTACATATCCTTTGTTTATAAAAGGAATCAGAACCCACGTAGTTCGAGTAAGGGAGTATGATTTTAACGATTGATGGCTCAATGAAGGATGTCATAATTACTTTTACACTCTACCCTCACGTGAGTCATGCTCAGTGTGAGAAATAAGAGGTATTGGTAAAAATCAGACAATTGTTCCCTGAAAGATGCAATCATAAGAAATAATGTGGGACTTATGTATGTATGACTGCCTAGATAAATAAAGATTAGGATTTACTTCAGGGAAGAAATCCAGGAACAGGGTACATAAAGGTATATGTACTTCATGGAGATTTTAATACTCTAACTTGGGGTTACTCCTGAAAAGGAGGCCCAAATTAGGAGAAGACTTATGATTGGGTTTTACTCCTGAGAAGAAATCCCAGATCAAAGGTAAATTAGGACTAGTTAAGAGAAATTAAGACTGGGGATTACTCCTGAAAAGGAGGCCCAGGTTAAGAAACTTGAAAAATTAAGGGACTTGGGGCTTACTCCTTAGGAGGATGCCCAGATTTGACAATTATGACTGGGGCTTATTCCTGAAAAGGAGACCCAGGTTAAGGGGTTCTCTCATCTTAAAGGATGAGGTTGAATTAATGAAATCTCAATCTTTAGTGACATAAAGATATGTAAATCGCTAGGTTTTGATAGATATTCCACAGAGTTCCTTTTAGATAATGAAGTCAAATCAAGAAATCATGCCATAAATGGCTTTGAAGAGTGTCTTGAAGACTGAATCTTGAATAGAAGAGGTGGAATGGCTTAAGAGGGGGGAAATGGGAAAGAAGGGAACCCAAAAAGGCTAGGGCATGCAAGTCCTAGAAGGCGCACAGGTACTACGTAGGCGCGCAAGTCCTGGTCGTGCAGGTATACCTATGCGACACATGGATACTTGCGCGACGGTTAACAGGCAGGGTAATACTTGAGAGACTCTTGGTTAAATCCTTTAGAATCATCTTGAGGTTCTTCCAGAAGAGTGGCGCGCAAGTTCTATTGAAAGAGTTAGGTGGCGCGCAAGTGTGGCCATTTACCTTAAGGGCTGGCCACTCAGGCGCACAAGTGTTGATGAGTTTCAACACTTAGGCCTTCCACCCCCTCTTTAGATCTTTCTTTCTAGGTAAGAAATTACCTTAGAAGTGTTTTGGAAGCTTTTAGAAGAGACTAGGGAGCCGGGAGCACAAATCTAGATTCTGGAAAAATTTCCTCCTTTTATTGGGGGGGCCACAGGGTCTATTTATAGGTTGGAGAAGACCCCGGGTGGTTATTACTTAGGGCGCGCAAGTGTACTTGCGCAACCATTGCAGCGCTCAAGTTTACTTGTGTGACCATTGTAGAATATGCACGACCCTTGTGCAACATTCTTCTTATTCCTTCCTTTGTCAATTTTTGATATTTGTCCAAAGGTTGAATCACTTTGAGCTAAGATATTCCCCTTTTCCAATCCCTAGATTCTATGACGAAAGGAGAATCAAAAAAATTCCCCCCTCAGAGTTGGATCTAGAGAGAAAAGAGGTTTTGACTCTGAGGTGAAAAGAAAAACAAGAAATCTGGCAGTTTAAAGTCATGCATGTTGGGCATAAAAAGGATAATGTTTAAGGTCGAAATATCTTTGACTGAAATGGATTAGAATTGACTCAATTCCTTGACAATTCATCTGAAAACATAGTACCACACTCAAGTATGATGGAAAATATGTAAACTATGACTTAAGAATATTAGAAGTTGAAGAATGATATGGAAAAGAACTAAAAGGCATTAGAAGAATTAGTTCCCAAGAATAAAGTGACCATTATTTAACGAACCCGTTAGGGGGTTGAATTATGTAGGGCCACCTTAGGGAATTGGCTTCATAGTCAAATAAATAGTGTCTTTTGGCTAACAAGTCTATTATGTAGACTATTTATGCAAGGCCGACTAAGGGCATGTGCTGCATAGTCAGGAAAAAGAACTCTTAGAAATTTACCTTTCTACTGCTAAAAGCCAGTGAAAGTTTATGGAGATTCAAATTTTCCAAATTATAGAGTTTGTTGTATGGAAAGAGTTACTTGAATATGGAGAAGATATTTCCAAACAAGATTATCGAAGAACTGGATGGATATTACTCCTACGAAGGTCTGACCCAAACGTAGGGAAGGAGAAATAAACCATAGACTTGAATACTTTCAGATCATGAAAAAGGATATAGGACAAGTATGTTAAGGATGGCTATTTTTTGCGGATCCCTACATACTGTCATTTAAGACCAATAAGGAAAAAAGAGGCTTTCTTCCCAAGAATGAAGTTACCATTATTTAACAAACCTGTTAGGGGGTTGAATTATGCAGGGCCACCTAAGGACATTGGCTGCATAGTCAAATAATAATATCTTTTGGCTAACAAGTCTATTATGTAGATTGTTTATGCAAGGCCGCCTAAGGGCACGTGCTACATAGTCAGGTAAAAGAACTCTCAGATATTTGACATTTTTGTGACTAAAAGTCAAGAAAAGGGCTATAAAGATCTGAAAATATTTAAGGTTAGGATTATGACACATAAATATGGGTATTTTCCAATTTATACAAAGATACACAGATCAATGCTAACCATAATCATGTTGTGGATGGGTCCTGAATAGAAATGTTGGACTTCACTACGTATCCCATAAGGATGGGAATCAAGCCATACGTAGTTCTTAAACTACAGTTTAACGTCGTGTGAGACAAAAGGATTAGAGATCTTAGTTTAGGGTCATAGATCATGGACCATTATAATAAATACACAGTGTGTGTTTTCATGGGGACTTTTCAGCCAGGGGACTGAAAGTGGAATTTGGGGTTAGTCCCAAAGACTTGGGGCTGGATTCGAGGGACACTCGAACGTTCCTACGTATCCCATAAGGATGGGAATCAATCCCCCGTAGTTCTAGAAATACCCTTTATACAAATTTGGTTCGTACATGTGAAGGGTGAAAGGGGACTTTAGTATAATGATGGTTTAACCCAAGATAAAAGGTTTGGGCATTGCCATGTATGCACGTAGTCTTTTAAATGAAACATGATTCAAAAATCAATGTAAATAATGGTTCCCTCTCAGGTGAGGGTATCAAAGAATATTGTAGTTTATTGTCATACTGGATAAAAGTGTTGTATAGTTTAACATCGTATAACAAGGATGAAAGTGAACCAATGTAAAGATATTGATTCTAGGGGCAGTTTCACGAATTAACATCGTATGAGATGGAGGTGAACCGATGTGAAGAGATTGGTTTTGGGCTTAAACCTTGGGAGGTTGCCTACGTACCCAACCTAGAAGGCCAGGATCAATGTCCGTGTAGTTCAATTAAAGAATGAATTCACGATTAAGTTGTTCTTGGGGACAATGACCTAAAAAATGATGTTGTTGGGACTTACACATGGTTAGTAGCCCAAAGAGAGTGTTATGGTTGAGGTTTTCTCTAAGCTCACATGAGTCATACTCGGTGTGAGAAACAAGAGGTAACAATAACCTTAACAAATTACAGTTTAATGTCATGCAGGACGTATCAAGGACTTTCTGTACAGTTTAGCGTCATGTTGTTAGGACGATGGGGACAATATAGTTTAACGTCATGTTGGATGAAAGGGAGAATGTGCAGTTTAATGTCATGTAGTGAGGAAAAAAGAGTACACCATTTAACGTCATGTTGGACGCATTGGAGACTTTTTTCACAGTTTAACGTCATGTTGGACGAAAAAGGGACGATACAGTTTAGCGTCATGTTAGATGAAAGTGTGAATAGTTTAAAGTCATATGCATGGACCGTGGATGGTGTAGTTTAACGTCTTGCTAGATGGTGGTGCAGTTTAAGGTCATACCAGACCATGGATGATATATTTTGTGTTTATACAAAATACTTCTTCAAAAATCTGGAATTGGTTGGAGTAGTGATGAGTTCTCCATCCATCGAGATTAATGAATAAGCTCCATTGGAGTAGACCCTATGTATTGAGTAAGGTCCTTCCCATTTTGGCTCAATTTTGGGAGGTTTCTTTCCTGGTATCATTGGAGTTCTAAGAACTAATACCAATTCTCCCTGAGTTAATGAACGAAGATTAACTTTTTTGTTAAAAGATCATGCTATTCGATTCTGATAAACATCCAAGTGGTGCAAAGTGCATAATCTTCCCTCATCTAACCGTTCCAATTCATTCAATCGCTTTTGAGATTGTTTATCTGTAGATGATTAATCACAAATGGAAACTCTGAGAGAGGGTAGTTGAACTTCAATTGGCAAGACTGCTTCCATTCCATATACCAATGAATATGGAGTTGACCGCATTGTAGTGTCGGTGGTAGTCAGATAAGCCCATAAAGCAAGAAAGAGTTTATCAGGCAATGACTTATTATCTTTATCCACCATATTTTGCAGTATATTTGAAAGAGTCTTTTTGAAGGCTTCTATCTGGCCATTGGCCGCTACATGATACTAAGATGAATGGTTGGATTTGACGTTGTATTCTTGATATAACTTCTTCACCTCGGATGAACAGAAGTTGGTGCCATTGTCCGTCAATATAGTATGAGGGACACCAAATCTGGTAATGATGTTAGAATTGATTAAGCTAACAATGCATTTATAACTGAATTCCTTGAGAGGTATTGCCTCTAACCATTTGGAAAGGAAGTCAGTAGCAGTAAGAATGTACTTAAACAGCTTGGTCGTAGCCGAAGGGTAAGGTCCCACCACATCCATTCCCCATGTGGAAAATGTCCATTAGTATTTAGCTATATGAAGAAACTCTAGAGGTTGATGAATGAAGTTTAAATGTACTTGGAATGAATGACAATTCATTGTGAAATCAACACAATCTTGTATCATTGATGGACAAATGTATCCAAGCCTTCGAATCTGATCAGACAGTCTATGTCCAGACTGGTGGGCACCACAGACTCCTGCATGCACTTCTTTCATGACAGCCATTTTCACTTCCCCATAAATGCATCTGAAGAGAACTCCATCAAAACCACGTTTTTAGAGAATTTTCTCTAGGTGATCTGGGCTATCATATAGAGTAAAATTGACCACACATCGCCAGATTTGTTCTTTCTCGGCTCTATCAAGTGGAAGTGTTCCATTTTGAAGGTATTCCCTGATAGGTGACATCCATCCTGTAGTATGACCATATGGTCTAGGAATGTGACTAATTTCATTAATTTCCTCTTTTCTGATTCAAACATAAGGTGAAATTGAATGACGGTGGGCAATACTGATGGTTTTCTCGTCCCGATTTGGATCTTCCAGAGTTGTGGCTATATTAGCCAGTGCATCAGCTTGAGCATTTTTTGATCTTGGGACATAAGAAAATGTTGGTTCCGAAGGGAATTATGCCATTAACTATCTGACGTAATCATAAAAAGGCATTAGTTCTTCTTTTCTGATGGCATAATCCCCATTGACTTGTTTGATTACTAGGTCTGAATCACCTTTCACCTTTAAGTGATTCACTTGTGCTTGAAGCTCTAATTCCAAGCCTGCGATGAGCGCTTGGTATTATGCTTCATTATTGGTACCACATTCCCACAATAAGAAAGAATAATGTAACACTGCCTTTTCTGGAGAAATGAGCACAATTCCTAAGCCAACTTTTTTGAATTTAGGATTTTTCATTTTCCTCCCTGTTAGACTTCTGGAAGCACCATCAAAATACAATTCCTATTCCTGAGGACTTTCTTGAATAGAGAAGACTTACTCATCAGGGAGTTCAATATCTGAAAATGTGTCTTCCACTGAAGGGTGTTCAGCCAGGAAATCAGCCAGAGCTTGGCCCTTTATCACCTTTTGAGACACATACTGAATGTCTAATTGCTGCAAAATAACTGCCCACCTTTCCAGACGTCTTGTAAGAATTGGACGACTAAGGATGAATTTGAGCGGGTTATTGCGAGATACCAATTGTACTTCATGATATTGCAGGTAGTGTATCAACTTCTAAACTGCAAAGATTAATTCCAGGCAGCACTTCTCAATACTTGAATATCGGGTTTATGCTTCAAGAATAGTTCGACTGAGATAGTAGAGGTTGTTTTCATTCCTAGCATCATTCTTTTGAGCAATAAAATCACCCAATTATCGCTCTAAAGCTATCATATAGAGGATAAGTGGTCTTCCTTTGATAGGTGGCATGAGTATCGGTGTACTCAAGAGGTATTTCTTGAGAATATCAAATGCTTCTTGACATTCTTCAGTCCACTGGTAAGTGACTCCCTTCTTCATCAATTTGGTGAAGGGTAAACTTTTTCCTGCTAAATTGGCGATGAAATGCCGAATAAAGGCTAATTGTCCTTGAAGTCCTCTTCATTATTTCAAATTTTGAGTAGGTGACATACCAAGGATTGACTTGGTCTTCTCAGGATAGACTTCATTACCACAATGGCGTACAACAAAGCCGAGAAATTTTCCTAAGGTTACCCCAAAAGCACATTTTAAGGGGTTCATATTCAAATTATGTTGTCGAAGCTTGTGGAATATGACTTCCAAATCAGCCATGTGATTAGAACATTGTTTGGATTTAACCACCAAATCGTCTACATAACATTCAACAAACTTCCCTAAGAAGGGTTTGAAGATACGATGCATGGCACGCTGATATGTTGCACCTGCATTCTTTAAGCCAAAGGGCATTACCCTGTAGAAAAACACACCCTGAGGGGCTCTTAAGGCTGTGGATTCCTTGTCTTATGGGGCCATTTGGATCTGATTATATCCAAAATATCCATCCATAAAGGAAAGTGATTCATAGTCATCTGTTGCATCAATTAAAAGTTTTGTAATCAAAACTGGGAAATCGTCCTTTGGACAATGCCGATTAAGATCTATGAAATCGATACAAACTCTAATTTGTCTGTTATTCTTCTTTACAGGTACAATATTATCCAACAACTTGGGATACTAAACTTCTCTGACAAAGTTATCTTTGAAAATCTTATCCACTTCAACTTCAATTTTGGAAGCATAAGTTGGGTGTGTTCTTCTCACGGCTTGCTTAAATCCTCGATGTCCTTCTGATAAACCCAAATGATGAGTAGCAACATCAGGATCAAGCCTGGGAATTTCCATATAGTTCCAAGTAAATATATCTCTATTTTTCTTTAGAAAAGAAATATACATCTATTTATCTTCAAGAGTCATGGCCGCAATGATTAATGTGGGGTGTGGATCTTCTTTTGTACCCAGATTTATTTCTCTGAGTTCATCCACAGTGGTAGAGATACCCTCTTCAAATGCAGGAGGAGCATCTCTGAGATCTTCCTCTTCTTCTTCATCATGTTTTATTTCTTCTGTTTCTACTTGCATAGTAGATGATAAAGTAGAATTTTCATGATCATAAGAGATGTCAAAATTTTCATATCCTGAAGAAGAAACTTCCATTTCCGACCCGATTGATGATGAAGGGTCTTCTTTGGGTAATAAAGAGGAGATGATGGATTGAGAATAGACATCATTGTTCACCTCCGATGTTGCTAAAACTTCTTATGGCCTGTTTGGCGATGTATAGACTTGTTGGATTTCAACATATGAAATGAAGACGTCACCATTTGTGTTTTCATCACTGCTTGGTGGGTTACCAATTCCTCCCATGTTGTCTGGCTCGATTGCCGTAATTTACATTATGGATCTTTCCATAAGAGTATTTTGATTTGGGTATATCTTGTCAATTTGACAGATAGGAAACACATAATCTTTACTCACATGTGTAAATGGATTTACTGAAATTTTCTCCAAACCATATGGAGCATTAACTTTGGTAATCTTGTTTGTTGTGGATTTCTCCCTTGCCTTCATGTGATAGAATTCCGCATCAATGTATTGACACTCACATTTATTTAACGGGGCCTTATCACCATACAATGTCCCAAATTGACCATCGAAATAATATTTGAGACGTTGATGGTATAATTAAGGGATAGTTGCATGTTGATGTAGCAAGGGTCTTCCAAGCAAGATGTTGAAAGCTGAGTCTTGATCAACAACCATGAAATCTTAATTGGATACAAGATCTCCAAACTGAGTTTTGAGTGTAACTTCGCCCAGTGGTTCTTGTTCATTTTTATCATATCCTTGTAACATCATGGTAGAATGAGATAAATTAGATTCTATGAGGCCCAATCGACGAAGTGTATGAATGGAAATGAGGTTGACTCTGGAACCATTGTCAATGAAAGCTCTTGGGAAGTCTATGACATTGACCTTGCGAGATAAGTACAAAGGTATAATATTTCCATGAACAACATCATCTTCATCTTCATCAGTAAAAGATATTATTGCATGGAATTCTGCAAGATTATTCTCTATGTGATAGACTTCAGCTGCAGCAATTTCAGTTTCAAACTCATGGGGACTTGACAAAGCCTCGATGAGTGCTTCCCGAATATCTTTTGATAGATTCAGAGCATCAAGAATTGATAACATGGATGGTACTTGGGCCAAGTGTTTCAATATATCATACTTTTTATCCAGAGGCCTGCATTTCCCAACAGGAATATGTGGTTTAGCATGTACCTTGGAAGCAGATGCTTTGGAAGTTGATGCATCTTGTATTGGGATAGGAGTTGGAAATATTCCTGGTTTTGGAATATTAGACCGATTAGATCCATTTACTTGCTGAGAGGAAGAAGATGGAACTTTCAACCGGTATTCCAAAATAACTGTGCCAGGACTGAATTTTCTATTGGTAGAAGAACTTGCTTGTTCTTTCTGAGCTCGCGGAAGGGCTCTACCACGAGTTTCTACTGCGTACACAGTTCTAGTAGGGTAGAATTAGAATAGTGGATTTTGAAAGATCCACATTTTCCCCTATATCCTGAGCCTATGGAACTTCCTCTGATTCCCCTGTTTGATACAAGGAATTCAGGCTCATCGAAATCGAAACTGCGATTGGCATATGGATCTGTTAATTGAATCATATTAACAGAACCTAAGATTAAATCTTCATCTGATGAAGACTCTGCCTGATTAGCCTGTTTAGGTTGTGCCTTTTGGTGGGGCGGTGCCAGTTTCTTTGAAGTAGATGGCATGAAGTCTTCCAGAGTCAATGACAACATAGGTTTTGACACATACTCATCTTCTTCTAATTCTTTTTCTTTCTTTGAATCATGTCGTTTCTTTGAGGACTTTCCCTTTGACGAAGAGGGTTTTTCCACAAAATTCATGGAAGAATTCACAATCGGTTTCTTTAATTGTGTTCACAAAATAGCATTAGTTTGGTTGATTGTGTTTCTGACCATCCAATCATTATACTTCTATGAATTTTTTCTTTTGATTTCATTCCATTATCCTTCCTCATCTGGAACTGTAGCAGTAACACATGCCACCTGAGTTGAAGAACCTTTCAGTTTGACTTGTCCGGAGTCAACCATATTTTGCAGTAGGTCTTTGAAGACAAAACACTCCTTGATGGGATTCCCCAATATTGATGAAAAGGGAAATAATTGGGACGGTCTTCATCACCTTCCTTATTTGGCGTCTTAGGCCTTGGAAATTAAACAAGATTATTTTCCAGAGCCAAAATGAAGTAACCAGGAACTTGTTCATTTCGGAAAGAGTATGTTTTGATCTTCAGATCCTCAAATTGTTTTCGTATTTGATCTCTTTGATCATCTGGATGAAACAGTCTTTGTTGTTGGCGCTCAAGATGTGGATCCCTTCGAGAAGATGAAAGTTTTGAAGTAGAAATAGGTACAGGTGCTTGTTTAAGCATAACTGTAGCAGTTTCTACTTTACCCATTCTCTTTCCTGGAGCTGATGGAATTACATGAGATTTAGCCTTATCCTGTATAAGGGAATCTTCAATATGATGAGCGATTGAAGTAAGGTCTTGAAACCCTCCTGTGTATTTTACAGGGATTAACGGCATGCGTAATTCATCATGCATATTTTCCACATAGATTGGAAACAATTCTTCTTGAGGGAGTGCTAATCTTAGGGAATATGTTAATCCATTCCAGTGAGCAATGAAATTTGAGACCCTTTCATTCTCCATTTTCTTACAGTTTGTAAGATAAAAAACTGTTGTCTTTGGAAAAGTTTATCTGAACTGAAGAAGGAATTGTTGACGGAGATCTTCCCATCCAGTAATTGACCGGGATTTCAAACTTGTATACCAGACAAAGGCTAGTCCTTGTAAGGTATGTACGAAGCATCTGAGTTTTACTACTTCTTGCAATTCCTGAGTTCCCATCATAGGATCGCAACAAGACATGTAATGCATCAAATGCTGTTCAGGATCGCCTGATCCATCGAAAATAGGGAATACAGGGTTTCCAAAACTGGATGGAGGAGATATTGAATCTACCCATTCAGGGTAAACTTTCTTTTCTAGTTGAACCTACGCACGTTTCTCTTCCACAGTTTCTAACCAAGCTGTTAATGACTCAATGGTAGTTATTAACTTTTGAGAGACATCCGGTTAAACTTGGACTTGGGTAGGTGCAATGACTGGAGCTTGGATAGGTATGGTGGTTGGTGCTGCAACTGATGGTAGCACTTCCAACCGTTGTTGCACTTGACCTGTAGGATTAGACCTGTGAGGGTGTACTGATAGAGGATGATATTCTTGACATATCTCAGTAGCTGCAACAAATTCCCTTGGCTGACTGACTCCAGCACGCTTAAGAAGAAGACTACCCTAAAGTAGTTCTGCATTCAACCTCCTTAATTCCTTCATTTCTTCCTCCTGTTGTGCAAAACTTTGCTCTAGTGAGAGCGATTGACCTTCTCCAGAGCAAGGATATGTAACCTGATTCTTTCCCTTCCCTTTGTTGGATCCTTTTTAGAGAGGGGGAACTGGGTTACTTGAAGGATTACCTAGGTTCCGAGTAACCCTTTGATTTCATGTACGCACACCTTCTTCATTTGTGTCGGTTCGTACATCTTCTTGAGCAGGAACCTCTTCATCTGATTCCCCTGAGTGAGCCTCATCTGGTGGATCAGCAACAACGGCATTGATGACATTGATTGATGCATAACACATCTCATCCCTTCTATCAGCATTTCTGTGATATTTTCTTCTTCCATGTCTTTGATGAGACATTGCCTTTTGTTGATTCGATCCCTTAGTAACTTCTTGACGAACCATGATTTGGAGGGAATCCCCTGATAATTTGTCTTTTTGTTCCTCTTGAGGCTTCTTCCCCAATCGATAAAAGACCGACTTTCTCTGAGGAGGGGATTGATGATTTGAAAAAGTCCCCAGTCCAGTGGACTGGGGCTATTCCTGCTGTTCCCGCTCAACTCCTCGAATCCTATTTGTTGATTCCGAGGGTTGGTTTAAAAGAGTCCCCAGTCTGGCAAGCTGGGGTGGCTCTTGACATGCTATGTCTGAGACTTTCTTAAATGATCTCCTGATCTTTCGAACCTTAGTTTGGAAATTAGCTGGATGCATTAACCTGTATCCACTTTTATCACCTGGTTAAAAAGACCGTTGGATGATTTCTGACACTTCTATCACTTGATGATGTGCTTGCTCCATACGAGAGGCCTCTTCAATATTCTCGTTTGCTTCATGCAAGAGTAATTCAACAACTTGTTCTCTATATTCTTGATTTTGAGAGGAACTAGTTGAGGCCTGTTCTTGGGAAATCTTTTGATTACAAACAAAGCCCATTGACTATGGCCGGCCATGGGCAATAACATTGCATCAGACCATTTTCGGCGGGATTTGCTGACTGGAGAGTACCGTAAAATGTAGTGCTCCATGAACACCTCATCCTCTGACATGAATACCAGATGGGGCATTGGAAATTAACTGGCGCAACTTTCTTAGTGCACCAAGGAATGAACGCTCAAGGGCTCTCTACTGCTTTTCAGCCTTCGGATATCTAAAGACTGATAGAGATGCCAAGTCAATTTGGCGTTGTAACCCTTCTATTATCTTAACATGATTTTTATATTCATCATAAGATAATAATTTCTTTTTAAACTGACAAAGAGTTTTCCATATGTTGAGACGGATATCATGAATTCCATCTTCCATCATCATTTCTGGAATGTCATAATGAGAGTCAGCTAGAGGCCAAAACATGACTAGCACTTCACCTTTCGTCAGTTGTTTTTTCATTTTCAGAATTTCCTCTCTATCATTTGATGAATATTATTCAACCTGTTTTAACCAGAGCTGGTGCTTCCTTGTTGCTTCATTGGATTTAATAGGATTGGTAGAGAAATCACTAATTAAACTAGATGATGCATGACTTAGGGGTGGTTTGGAGAATGACCTACACCCTGGGCTATCATCCTATTGAGAAAGTATTTCACCTGCTAGCGATGAAGCATCAGACATGACTGGTTTTTCATTTGCAAGTACCTCAAGATAATAGGGATTTCTCGGCACTACATTTCCCACTGGAGCATTTTCCGGGCAATGTGAATCACTACTGTGGAGAGGAATTTCGCAGCGAAATTCATCATCATGGGGAGGATCACCATAATGGGTTACAGCAAAAGATGAGATCTCTTTCTCCTTGGTCTTCTGACCACACAGAGGGTTCCTGTGTCTCTCATCTGAAGGTGAAACTTTGAAATCGACCAAATTGTCATGAAGCAAGCCTTCATGAGGAAGTTTCTATTGCAGACTATCGGAATTAATGTTCCCACTATTGGGAAATGAGGGAGTAGAATCTTGGATTCCAATGGATAATTTTTTGAGGGATTCAAGAACTCCAGCATCGATCAAGGCCTTATTACAGATTGGATCTCGATCTCTTATCTGTGTTGGGAGGGTCTTTTTCTTAGACGCCTTCTTACTCACATTGGAAACCACTTGTTGATGAAAGTGGCTACTCTGAGAAGGTGTATGTGCCTGATCAGGAAAGATGGTCAGGTTAGGCTGACGATCTCCACTCAAATCAGGTGTATGTGTCTGTCTTGGTTGTCCGTATGATATGGGGGAGTATGCCCCCACAACCCCCTTGGAATGGAACAGATGTGTGTATCTGTTCCGGAGTGAAATGTTGATGTGTCACTCCACTGGTAGGGATAGATTTATGTGTGTTTCCATAAGATGGCGCTGAATCTATTATAATATCCTGGCATGCATCCAGGATATGAGCAGGAATTTGCTTCTGATCTTTCGCCATTGATAGAATATGCTTGGTGACTTCAGCTGCCTAAATGGGGATATGCATCCATTCCATGCTTGGAGTAGGTGTGTGTACCTGCTCCTTTCCTCCTTTTCCTATCAGTGAATCCTGACAGTACTCAAGTGTAGGGGAAGAGAGTTGAGTCTACCTCATGTTTGTCGCCGGAGCTTTCTTGTTGACTTCTCCGAATGCTACCAAGCGAGACTGTTGGTAGGATTGATCAATACTATCAAGTGTATGTGCCTTCTGATTGTACTTCGCCGAACATGGTTGACGAGATCTATCATATGTAGTCAGACGAGCCTGCTGACTAACTGATGACGTATAAACAGGTGTATGTTCCTGTTTATAATACTCCACAGGAATTTCCTGACGGGATTGGCATGCTACTGCCAGACGAGTCTGCTGGACAGCGGGATTGAAACGGACAGGTGTGTGTGCCCGCTCATTGCTTGCCACCAAGTTAGGTTGTTGGACTTCTCTGGAGATAGCAGAGATGAGAACATGCTCACTGTTAACTAGATTTCGCCTCTGGAGATTCGTCTTGCCTGCTCGGGTTTGAGGAACCTAAGCCGAATGCCTGGAGTCGGTACCCTCATCATGTTGAGGGTGCACTTCCGCACGAGTCTGGTGGCGATTGTTGGTGGGATCCCTCGAGAAGGACTCCTGTCTACGTGAATTAAGGCCCTGAGGGACCTGCTCATTCACCTCCAGAGAATAAGTGAGCGAATAGTGATTGCGTTCTAGGGATAATGACCCGAAACGGTTGGAGATGGTAGTTAACACTGCCTGCTTCTTGATTAAAGGTCATCATTGTCCGGATGACCGGTGTGAGTTGTTCACTTCGAGGGCTTGTTAGGCAGCCTCCAGAGTTGGGATGGTACCGTGTTGACGGTACTCTTTAACCAGTGCATTTGATACCCAGCATTGAAGACATTGAGTAAGTGATGTCATCCTTACAGCAGATGACGATCCAGTAGGAGTAGCAACAGTGGCATTTGCAGCAGCAGTATTCACAGGTGTGAACTTGAGAGCAGCCATTCTAGAAATGTAGAGGATCTTGGAAAAGAGTGTTTGTTTGATATAACAGACGTAATCAAGATAAATTCATCCACTACATCTTTTGGATGAGCACATATCTCAATGATTTTTTTTGTTGCCCTCTCATTGAGTTTTAAATAGGGGACTAACAATTAGGTAAAACATCATTTTAACTTGATTAATGATTCACATCGGGTTCACCATTTTTTGTTTCCCTCAGAATTTGGGGATGAACTCCTTGATTGAAGGTTCAAACATTCCAATCAGTGTCCAATAGGTTTGTTTGTAGAACCAGAAACATCCAATGATTCCACATCTACTTGAACCTACTTTCCAAAGGTAGGCGCTCATTAGTTTGTGGGCTGATGAGGCTTAGGAATTTTCATTGGTTGAGAGGATGGGAGGTCAGACTCCTCACATCTTTTTGAGGGGAATTATTGTCTACTCTAGGACTCTCTTTATAAAATTTAAGTTATGTTCGTGAATCCTTATTAAATTACCAAGTATAAAATGAGGTTTCCTTTAGATCTAACAATCAATGATTGATATGTAAGAAATTTAGAGAATCCTTTATGTGTATTCGAGGTTCTTAATTGATATAGAATCATCTATATTTGTTAGATATTCATAATCAATGGTATCCTTCAACACATTTATATAGAAGTCTCTTGGTCATTATGATGACCATACTGCTTTTAAATCCACTCAGTGGGGCACTTGAAGTTTATTGTCATTCAGAAGGACATGTGTTATTTCAGAGTTGGGATCAAACAGGTAGATGGGATACCTATGTAGCCATTGATTAGAACAGGAATCAGAACCCACGTAGTTCGAGTAAGGGAGTATGATGTTTACTATTGATGGCTCAAAGAAGGATTTCATAATTACATTCACTCTCTAAGCTCACGTGATTCATGCTCAGTGTGAGAAACAAGAGGTATTGGTAAAAATCAAACAATTGTCCCATGAAAGATGCAATCATAAGAAATAATGTGGGACTTATGTATGTATGACTGCCCAGATAAATGAAGATTGGGATTTACTTTAGGGAAGAAATCCAGGAACAGGGTCCATAAAGGTATATGTACTTCATGGAGATTTGAATACTCTAACTTGGGGCTTACTCCTGAAAAGGAGTCCCAAATTAAGAGAGGACTTATGATTGGGTTTTACTCCTGAGAAGGAATCCAAGATCAAAGGTAAATTAGGACTGGTTAAGAGAAATTAAGACTGGGTCTTACTCCTGAAAAGGAGGCCCAGGTTAAGAGACTTGAAAAATTAAGGGACTTGGGGCTTACTCCTAAGGAGGATGACCAGATTTGAGAATTATGACTGGGGCTTATTCTCAAAAAGGAGGTCCAGGTTAAGGGGTTCTCTCATCTTAAAGGATGAGATTAAATGAATGAAATCTCAATCTTTAGTAAAATAAAGATGTGTAAATCACTAGGTTTTGAGAGATATTCCACAGATTTACTTTCAGATAAGGAAGTCAAATCAATAAATCATGCCATAAATGGCTTTGAAGAGTGTCTTGAAGACTGAATCTTGAATAGGAGAGGTGGAATGGCTTAAGAGTGGTGAAATGGGCAAGAAGGGAACCCAAAAAGGTAGGGGGCACACAAGTCCTGGCAAGCACGCAGGTACTGCGTAGGCGCGTAAGTCCTTATCGCATAGGTATACCTGCGCGACACATGTGTACTTGTGCGACAGTTAACCAGCATGGTAATACTTGAGAAACTCTTGGTTAAAGCCTTTAGAATCATCTTGAGGTTCTTCCGGAAGATTTGTGTGCAAGTTCTATTGAAGGAGTTAGGCGGCGCGCAAGTGTGGCCATTTCCCTTAAGGGGTGGCCACTCAGGTAGGCAAGTGTTGATGAGTTTCAACACTTAGGTCTTCCTCCCCCTCTTTAGATCTTTCGTTCTTGGTAAGAAATTACATTATAAGTGTTTCAGGTGTTTGAGAAGAGACTAGGGCGTCGGGATCTCAAATCTGGGTTCTGGAAAAAATTTATCCTTTTATTGGGGGGGGAAACAAGGTCTATTTATAGGCAGGAGAAGACCCCGGGAGGTTATTACTTAGGGAGCGCAAGTGTACTTGCGTGACCATTGCGGTGCTCAAATGTACTTTCGCGACCATTGTAGAACTTGTGCGACCCTTGTGAAACATTCTTCTTATTCCTTCCTTTGTCAATTTTTGATATTTGTCCAAAGGTTTAATCACTTTGAGCTAAGATATTCCCCTTTTCCAGTCTTAAGATTCTGTGACTAAAGGAGCGTCAACAATTCAAGGTTCAATTAATATTTTTGGGAGTAAGAGCAGATCTAATGGATTAATTATTATAATGTGAGATATTTAGTATATTACAAGAAAGTGATAATAATGTTGAATAATATTTCTGATAATGTAAATAGTAAAAATATTATTTAGAGTGTGATTAATTGTTTGAGGGTCGGTCTGGCATTTCCGGGTAATTACATTTCACTCTATAAATAGAGGAGGAGAGGAGTTTCCTATAGACTATTCACTACGTATATATCTCCTCTTCTCTTTCCCACATCCTAGAGAGAGAGGCTCTGGATCCCAGGAGCTCGGATGTATCTCTCTCTCTAGCATCACAAGGGAAGTGATGTGGTGATTGTCTGAGTGTTGAATGAATTGTCATAGCCCCGCACTAGCACACAGATTACGATGGTTGGTTCTCTCACTGATTCCTTGAAACGCGTTTGGACGATCTAGCGGAATTTGTCTTCATATTCTTCGAGTAGTGATCACCAATGACGAGAAGACGTTGTGCACAGCTTCATAATAAACCATGTATATTACAATTTATTTTTTATCTTAAAACCATTCATGTGAGATCCTCGAATTTGACCAGTAATTGTTATGATGACGTCGAAAAAAATGTCTCCATCTTTGGAGGAAAATTTTTATAAACCCACCTTTTTGGGGATTTCGCTGCATTCCATGTTCCATCAAGTGGTATTAATGGGACGTGTGTAGATTTTAATCCAAATAAATTAAATTTTCATTAATATATAAAGGGGAAATCGTTACGATCCCAATGCCACAGATGGGTTCTAAATCCGATGTCGGATGGCCAATCTTCAGTCATCAGATGTTTTTAAAACTGGATGAACTCCTCCTACCTGGTGGAATTCTGGTCACCATAATAGTTTTTTCCAGGACAGGATAATTTTCATGAGAATCTTAATTATTATTATTATTATTATTATTATTATTATTATTATTATTATTATTATTATATTATAATAATAATAGTTTTATTATAATAATAATTTCTATAATATATTATTATATTATTATAATTATTAATATGAAAATAATATTACTTTTCTAAAGTCTATATAGGCTTTAGAAAAAAAAATTAAGGGTGTGGAAATTTTTAAAGGGGGAAAGAATTAAACTTTATGTATTTTAAAAAAAGGAAGTGGGATTTTTTTTTAAAAAGGAGGCTTGAATAGACTTTATAAAATCAAAATCAATAATATGTTGAGACATGATTTCCAGGTAGAATAACAAAAAAACAAAAAAAAAATAGGGGCACTAGGTTAAGGGGATCATACCCCTGTCATCCTCACAAAATAGAAAGCGGCGGTCCTACAGGGATGCCTCCTCCACACCACACTGTAGACGTAGCACACATCCAAGGTCGGGGCACCAGACCCATTATCCTCACCCTTCTGCCTCCTCCCCATGGAACTGTGTTGCAACCCCAACATGCACCAGGCATAGGTGTCGGCTGCTCCTCTACCCTGCGGTGCACCGGCCCGCCCTCCAGCCTCCTCTTGGACGCATAACATGCACTAGCACCCCATCATGGTTCCTCTCTATTTGAGACCCTGGCTACCAGACCATCTGGCACGAGCCGCCTTGGTCACCCCCTCTCGAACCAGGTTACCGGTTTGGCCTCCTCTACACCTTCCCACTGAGTCACCTCCTAGCCGCTAAGCAGACCTACCTTCACCTGGGCGAAAAAGGTCACTGATCCAACCTCCTCCGCACTAGCACCCCACAGGCCACCTTCACCCGAGCGTGCCACCAGTTCCCATGTTCCCTGCCACTGCGCACTCATCGGACCAACCTATCTTCTTTGAGGGAAACTCGTGACTGAACCCAGGTCGGCCAGTCCTCCTAGTGGGTAGGTATTTTCACTACTTTGAAATAAGTACGGCCTTATTTTGGAACAGGCTTGGGTGGACCCTCCAGGTCAGGTATGCCTTTGCACGGGATCGGTATCACCCGAATTAGGCCTTTATAGGTTCTCCCCAACCTACACAGGCTATGCCTAAAGTTTTTTGGGCCCGGGTGATTTAATTTAATCAAAAATTAATTTAAATTTAGTTCATAATTAAATTAATAAAATAGTAGTTTTTTATATTAAAATTTATATATGGAAAAATGAATGTAATTGGGTGATTAATTAAATTAATTGATTAATTTAATTTTACTTTTAAAATTATATTATTTAATCAAGACTGAACGATGACATTTTTTGAATTAAAATTAGAGTAAAATTTTAATTCAATAAATAATACTCTCATAAATTATTTGAATGCAAGTTTAATTTTTTATTCTATATTTACTTCTTATACGTGTGTTTAATGCATATGATGATCATGAGCTTGAGACCAACCAATGCATTTCTGGTGCTTGATTTTTTATTTAATTATTTATTTAATTATATCATGCAATTTTTTAATAATTATTTTAGTTAAATAGAAAGTGATATTCGTATCGTCTTGGTGTAATTATATGTATAAGGGCTTGTGTGTCCACCTCTCTGAGTTTTACATTTTACTCCTTGAGACCCCCTCACCTTCATGTGAGTATTGTTGTATAATGATGGGGTGAGATGTTTCGTGCTTCGCACCAAGTGACGGTGACTCACTAGACAAGATATATGATGAATTAGAAGGGCATACGCTACAATTCAAGTCACAAGTGGCGTGACTCATGGTAACACCACCTATAGTTTCATTTGGTTTGTTATTCACTCAAAAGATCAACCAATAAAACGATATCATGACCAGGTCATCATTTTTTTTGAGTGGTTTGTTATTTTTTTGAATGTTTAGTTAGAGAAAGATCAAATAGAATAATAATAAATAAGCATGAAAGATAAAATGAACATGTGACATTATATATTTTTCAATTTCATACATTGTCAGCTGTTAGTGTGATCACATAGTACATGATTATAAAAATAGAAAATTAATTTTTCATCACATTAAAAACAATAAAACCCTTAAAGATATTTTAATTCATAACAGCCTTATGTGATTCAAATTTGGACAAAACTGGTTGTTTGTGGTGCTGGTCATGCCATAGTTGAGGGTTCCTATTACTATCGGGGTGTCCTTATATGAATGATGAGTCGAATTAAATAAATTTATAGTAAGGATTAGCCATATCTAACTTGCTATCATTTCAGAGGCAAGCGTTGATTAAATCATGTTCTAATTTTAGAAGTTGTGACTTCACTCAACAAATCACGGAACCACAAGTTAAAGTAGCCGGCCATCCAAAATCCAACCTTGAACACTCCATGTAGTGGCATAGCCATAGATTTTAGACTATGATGGGTGGTTTTGGGATCCTTTCCACTTGAATACCCAAGCAATCGAGTATTCTGATTCAAGAACAAAGGGTTCCTAGAATCTGATAAAATAGTTGGATATAATAAATTAAATAAGTAAAACATCAAAATGTATAAATTGTTAATCCATATAAAAGAAACTAATCTTCTAAAGTTTTCCTTGGTAAAAATGGTATGTTTAACTACCATAAAAAGTAAAGGTGAAACTGATTACAGGAGACTAATGTACAGAACATATGATAGTTATATCATTATGCTTTCACCAACATCTGATGCCAATTATGGTAGCTACACCAAGACATGGATGATAGAACATGAAGTCTAATATTTGAGAATTTTTCAAGGATAAAGAGAAGAAATGATATAAATATGGCAATATTACACCGAAATTTGTAAATTAAAATATTGATTATGATCTTTAAATGGATCCCTATCTCATTTCATTTTCACCACATTTCTCAACTCTCATTTTAAGTTAAAAAATGAACAAGAAATGAGTAAATTCCTCATTACCAATTTATGTAAGGTTCACCATGATATTAATAATTTCAATGATAATTTCATCATTAAGTATTATGGTGAATAAATTGAAAGTCAACGTGAAAATGCCAAGAGGAAAGTAATTATGATGGCACATTCGTGACATCCTTCAATGAATGAGGTATTAACAAAGGTTATTTGAAATTAATATTATAAAATAATAAAGTGGAAGTTTAAAATCAATAAATTGAATAAAAGAAGCAAGTTATCCACTTATTCTTCAAAAATATTCATCAATTGTAATGTTTCAGTTTTACCTCTTGTGTATTAAATACAATATTTTGGTGACATATGTGTTTTTTAATATAGTAACCAAGTAATTATAGATACCTTATTGTAATTCAGGTGCATTTTCCAAGTGGTTGTAAAAGCCTTATACCTAGGCCAGGGGTGAGAAGTACACACCTTCTTTTATTTTCAAGTGTTAGATTCGTGTTGAAATATTATTTAGTATAACCACTGATGAAGCTGGAGGTCATCACAGCCCTCAAAATTACATTTATTAACCCACACTAGCATAGTGGTGTAGGTTTGATCAACAGAGAAGGCAGGTGAGTGAATTATAAATTTTTATTCAAAGATAAACCCCACTGTTGTCAATATTGGAGGAAGTGAATTTTTTTTACTTTTTATTTTTTTTAAGATGAAGTAGAAACAAGATGATGAAACATGTATTTTTACATAGAAATAAAATTTACACTAAGTAAGATAAACTAGAGAAATAAAGTATACTAGTATTAAGTAGCAAGAAAAAGAAGCGAGATCAACAAAGTACTCGGGAATTTTAAACTACAAGTACGAACAAATGTTCTCTCCACAACATACAATCGAATCACAGACAAAGAAAGACTAAATAATTTCCCTCACTAGGAAACTCAATAGGAAGTGGATTAATTCTTTGAGTTCACCACACCAAAACTTAATTGAACTGTGAGAAGTTTTTAAAAAGATAACATTTGGAAAATAACTCGCCATAAATTTCCAAATATTAAGTTGTTAAGGATTTAAAAAATGAATTCAATATCAACCTCGCCAGTCTATATTTAAGTTTGAAATTGAAAACATTGAAGTGTTAACAATCAAAATATTAGAAACAGAATCTATCTCCCCAACTCATTCTAATTTCATAAAAAGATAAGAAAATGAAGATTTAAATATCATAACTAGAAGGTTTTAAAATTCCTGAGCTGATAAAGTTCTACCTATGATCATACTGATTAAATAAGTGAAACAAATCCTAGAATAAAGTACAAAAATTAAGGACAGAGGGAAGAAGTACTCCCCAAATACTACTCTTCTCTCTGGCTCCTTGGTCTCATGCTCATCTCCAATGTTGCACCTAGGAGTCCAAACGAGAGTCACGGTCTACTCTCGGATGGATGTGTTCATGGAATGGATGAGCATTCGAATCCCCCCTCTTTAATTCGATTGTTGCTCTGCTTTATATATCAACTGTCATCTATTTCATGTCACCGCACGTCTTCCACCGACATAGTCTGTTTCTTTAATGTGGACCACACACGTGCATGTTTTCCGCGACTGGCACATCACGCTAGAAATTCCCTTGTAACTAACTCTCGGTGAGTTAGTTAGATGAATATGGACATGTTTTAGTCCCTTGAATGAACCTACAATGTTATAAACAAAATGAAATAATCATAACTCAAGAATGTTATTTAACATAGTTATTATTTTAAGTTTACTATTATAACACTTATTGAAAAGTAATTAAAGTTAATTAATAAATATCTTAAATGATAATTATTATTAAATATTATTATTTTAATTAATTTATTAAAATTATTAAGTATTTAATTTATTATTAATAATGAAATTATTACATTAGCTTAATATTATTAAAAATTAGTTAGTAAAACTAAATTAGATTAATAAATAACTTTAAAAATTCTATAATTATATTTATTCAATTGAAATTAAATTATAATTAAAGTGTTAATAAATTTATTCTAATTAGTAATTAATTATATTAATAAATTATTAAATCTTGTATTTTAATTTTATAAATCCTTATCAATTTTTCTAATATCCTATTTTATAACTTATTTGCTTACTATTATAAAAATTATTATGTATTATATTATATTATTTTACTAGTTTATTATATATTATTATTATTATTTTCTTTATCTTTTCTTTTTATTTTATATTATTATTATTATTATTATTATTATTTAAATCTTCATCCCCCCAGTTTTAGTGCATAGAAGGGGGGGTCTTGTTCCTCCGTTCCTTCTCGGAAAGCAAGTCTGTGGCTGGTATAGCGGTTTCTCTGGCAGCACCTCATCCTCCCAAAAATCAGGCACCGGCTCCTGCTCCTCCCAGCGACGAGGTGTTGTTCTTCCTCCCAGTTCCAGATTCTTCTCTAGATCTGATGGAATGAAACGAGGAAGGGTCGCTGACTTCCACAGCAATTCTTGGCCTTCATCGACGTCGACCATCTTGAACAGCATCGGAAACATGGTCTTGGTAGAAAATTGCAGTTCTAAAGTGGCAGTTTCAGTATCTTTAAGTGGATCAACCAGCATCACAATGTTACACCAATTCCTTCTCATGTAGCATCAGTATGGCAGCGGCCTCAGATCTAGAGTGGACAGTGGTGAACAACGACATCTCCAGCAAGAACCCACAGCGGCGAAGACTTCATCTTTCTCAGCTTCTTCCTCTGCAGCGCAGAGTCTTGCTTTCTTCACACAATAGCGCATGCAGGGGTGCAGTGTGTCCCTCCTTGCTCCGTCTTCCTCCATCCCTGTTGTGGACCTCGGCTTTAGCGGGTGGTGTGGCATACTCCTCGGAAAGATGGGATTCCCCCTCTATCAGATGGCGATGGAAGCTCCTCTAACAATGGAGCTGGAAAAAGGCGGGTTTCTTCTTCCACAACGCCAGCTTCATCTAGTTTTAGTGGGGACTACAGCAGACTGGACTCCTCCTTTATCAACAGTATTCGGTTTCTCCTAAAATAGTGGAAGGTGCTTGTTGTGGGTTTTATGTTGGATTGGTAGTTTGTTGTGGTGAGACAAGGGATGAGATACAGTGAAATAGTAGAAGAAATGGTGAGTAAACAGAAAAACTGAGAAACCGGTACGTGGAGATGTGGTGAGATAGTAATAGAAGAAACCATGAGAAGTGAAATAGATTATGGTGCCACCGTAAATGAAATTGTGGCAATAAGGGAGAAACTATAAAGGAGATACATTGTAAGAAGTTTATGGATCCATGAGGGATTATGGTGGTTGTCTCACCGTAAAAGGATAACGGTGACAAAGTTTGAGATATGGTGCGTGGAGACACCATGACCATAATGAAACCATGAACCTGCAAGATAAACAAAGAAATTAAATTAAAATTTAATTAAAATAAGAACAAAATAATTAATCAAAACTAAAACTGAATTTAAAAAATTGAAAATTTAAATTAAATGTAAACTTTAATAAATTTATAAAACTAATTAAACTTAAGTTATTTTATTAATAACTTCAATCAGTAAATGTTAAATTGCTACAAAATTAAAACTAAAATTAAGAATCAACTAAATTATTAAATATTAATGTAAAATTAAACATTTATATAACAAAGTAAATTTATTTAAATTATTTACTTTGGCAAATTTAATTAATTTAATGTAGACTGATAATTATTATAATATTAAACCATTGTGATAATTAATGAAATAAAATTTAAAGAGACTTAATAAAAAATAAAACAAGTTTATAAACTTATATTATAATTAATGAATTGTTAAAATATAATAAAAATATTATGTTACTTAAAATTAATTAATAATTAATACATGCAATGTTAGATTAAGACTTTATTATCTAAGTGAAAATGCAGAGTTAATTAATTAGATTATTACTGTTAAATTATTAATTATGCAGAACAAAAACAACAATCTAAATAAAAGTTTATTATGATATAAAATTAAAGTAAGAAATAAGTTAATTATTTTAAAGCTTATAATACACAATTAATTATAAAAATTGATAAATTGATAAATTTATTAATAAGAATAAAAAAGTGTTAATATTTAGTATAAAGTACAAAAATAACCAATTAAATCATTAAAAATAATTGAAAAAGATGTGGCAAAACATGTGTTTTTAAGGCCCCGTCAAATCCCCCCACACTTAAATATTGTTTTTCCTCAAACAATCCCATGTTTTATTATCATTGAGAAATAGAAAAATTGTATTTATTGAATTGATCAAGATGTAACATGTCCAGAACATTCAGCAGAGGACTTCATGGCTTTCATTAGGCTTAGAGAACAAATTGCTCATATGAATCTTTCTTAGAAAAAATTCCCAAAGGTTGTCAATAGAGCAATGAATCAACAAGAAATGAAAGTATCATGCCTCATATGTTGAACTTCTTAGTGACTAACTTCAATCTAGGCTCAAGTCCAGAGTCCTAGAGAGACCAAAAGGTAAAATTTATGTGGAATTTAGAACCTAACAGTAGGAACTTTATACGTTAACTTTTTCACCTAGGTTCCAAAAATAAATAATTTTTTTGTGAAAAACCTCAATGATACAACCTAACTAACTCCCATAAAAACCAATTGACCCCTTATTCATTTAGAATTCATCATTACCATCACCTTAATGAACTCGTTTTTCACCCTAGACACTTTATTTATTTATTCCAAGCCAAGTATCATTGTGCTAAGCATTGTGCAGTGCACTTATTTAGAGTGTACATAGGGCTTATAGTAAACAGAAATGCACACAGCATCAAGGGTCTCATAGACTCACCGTGGTATCCTAGATGCCCAAACAACTCTATTTTCAAAATAATTTTATGAAAAAAACATTTAAATTGTATCATTAAGATAATTAATATAATAAATTAAAAAAACAAGTCACATATGATCAAAATAAAATTTCCAATTCCAAGATTTATGATCAAAATTCCATTAAAAGGGTACCCATGTCACTCTGATAAATAATTCCTAAACCAAAATATACATTAGATCACTAATATAGACCACTCAGAAAACATCCATTATCACTAATTTTATATTCAAAACAAATCTTAACTACCAATCAAATAACTCTTTATGGAAAGATCAATATGAGTAACAGTGAACAACCTAAAATTAAGTAATAATTTTGAAAAAAAACCCTTTTTTGACAAAAATAATTTAAGTGAAGTGGAAATCGATGGGCTCACAATTAATCACAGTTAAGCATAGCCAATAATTGACCCCCTCCCCCACACTTAAAACCCAAAGTTGTCCCCAAAGTTCACTTCTAAAGTGGTTAAGAACAATTAAACAATTACAGTTCAAAACAGATTTTCAATTAAGTAGATTTATGACATGTTTTAAGTGTCTATTTGAAATTAAAAAACATTGTTTTCCATAATGAATAAATTAACAGCAGGTTTATTGACAAGTACACCCATTTACATTTAACTCCAGTGAATAAGATTTTCAATATAGCCCAAAAGTAGAATATAAGGTGTGGGTGAACAGTTAATAAGGTTGAAGCATTTTAACAAAGTATGATTCAAATAGATGTTCAATATAGCATAAAGATTCATGTTAAACACCCTATAGACTAATTGGTTCCAATGAAAAACACAACTACCAACAAAAATGTACCCCCCCCCCACACACACATACACTTAATTTCATGCAGCGAATGGGTTTTAAACAATGAATTTTAGTTCACAACAACAGGCACATGAAGAATTTTTTAAATTCAACTTAGTGACATGTAGAAAAAAAAATTTAGTATATGCAAGATATGAAACATATTTTCAGTAAATATATAGCAGAATTTTTAAAACAAGCGGAATATTTTTTAGTGAGAAAAATTTTATTAGCAAAAATAGGAGCAGAAATACATGCAGAAAATTGAAATACTTCCCTAACTAAATTTTTCTCCAGAGATGATCATGGGAATTCAACTCCATTATTACAAAGAAGTAGCATCCTAAAAAAAAGCATGAAATCCATGGAAAAATAACCAGCATAGATAGTACATACAGAATGCAACATGGAATCACTTTATTCAACACAAAATAGTACAAAAGTGAAAACAAAGAAAGAGCATGGGTTGACTCCCATAAAGCACTGATTTTAAAGTCTTTAGTTAGACTTTATTTAATTAAAAAAATATTTATTAACAAAACAATGACCATGGGTTTCCTCCCATGTAGCGCTAGATTTATAGTCCCCATCCAGACTCACCTGGCAACTAACCATAATCACTAGGTGGATATAGTTTCCTCAGTAGAAACCACCACTTGTGCTTGGCCCAAATATTTTTAACAGAAAGATAAGATTTGTGGGAAAAAAGACTCAACACATCAATAACTGAATTCTCATAGCCTAAAATAACCCCTAAGAATAACTCTTTAATAGTTATGGACATGGTGCTACTAACTTCCATATTATTTCATATTTGACAATATTAACATTTTTAGGAAGTGGAAGAAATGTATTAGGTGCTTCAAAGGGTATGACAATGACCTCAAAGATATGTTCTTCAACATTAGCACTAATAGATTCACATTCAAGAGTGAAAATGGGTATTTTATGATTAGCAGGTTTAAGAGTAGATTCAATAGAATGTTGGATAGAATTATGAACATCGAAACAAAATTGTGTTTCTCCCTCTAGACTACTATCAGTACCATGAAAAGGCTCAGCACCCTTCACAATTGATGATGTAAGTGTCGAACAGGGAAGAGAGTTTATTTTATCACAAAAAGGTTCAAGTCTAATGATGTTATAAATCACTTCCGAAATATCCTAATCTGTTGAATCACACTGAACATCTACTACTTCTATCAATTCAGTTCTACCTAGATTAAGTGTGTGCTCAGCCTCTTTTTCATGTTCATGTTCAAAAGGCTCATTTTCTAAAACCATGTCATTTTAGTGTTGCAATTCAATTTTAGGAGAAGAATTGTAAAATTAATTTTCAACAAATTCAGTTTCTAGGATGTTAAATTTAAGAAAATTCTCCTCAAGTTGGACAACATTGATTTCCATTTCATTGCACAAAGATTCAGAAAAGTGATTACTATGAGAATAGGGAAATGAAAAATCATCAGTTAGTATTTCTTCAAATATTATTCCCTTTTTCTAATCATCCAAAAACATTTTAGAATTTATTGGTTTCACAGGTTCAAAATATGAAATAGAAGTGTTTAATTCAAGTTCAACAATTTCATATTCTATGTTAACCAGCTTAAGGTTCTCTTCCAAAGTGTTCCCAATATTTTTTTCAGACTCATTATTCACAAATTCAGAAAAGTTGGGTGAAGAGTTTTTAACATTCAAATTTTCATTCTCAAAAATCTCTTCTACCCAAATGACTTCCTTTTAAAAACTCCTAAAACAATGATTTTTCTCCAATGTAGGAATTATAAAGTGAACTCGACATTCATTTTCAATCTGTTTCAATTCATCTTCAAAATTGTCCTACTCAACAACATTAAAGTTCATTCTAGGGTCCTCATCAATGTGTTCTTGATTCAATGAGTTGGTTCTTTCCATATTTATTTTTATGTAATTATATTTTTCAAAAATAATTTTATGTTTCCTAGTTTCACAGTCACTATCTTCTTCAATCTAATTTTCAAATTTTTTATAAATATTTTATATTTTATTTTCTTCAAATTCTTCTTGTTCTTTAACCCTTTGTTATAATTAAAAAATCTTGTTTTCTAATCTTTTCATTCTTTGATCTTGATCTTGATAATTTATAAGTTTAATTTCATCAGTTTTAGTTGACCAAGTGTTAATTAATTCCACCCTAGCATCCAATTTAGAATCAATTAGGTCAATTTTAGCTAGGGTGTCAGGACTAAAATCAATGTTCTCATTTTATTCAATGTAATCAATCTGTTGTGGTTGGTTATAGACACACTTCCAAAAAATATGTCCATAATAGCCACAACACACACAATGTGGCCCCTATTGATCCTAGGTTTCATTAACATCCATTTTTAAACAAAAACCAAGTGAGATTAAACACACAATAGTTTACAGTGACGCAGATTTTTCAAAAACAACATAAAAAAGTAGGTTCCAGTTCCAAGTATTTTTTTATAAAGTATTTTTTATATGATTTTTAATGATTTTTCTAAAAAAAATTAAAATTTCTAAAACTTAGAACACTCAGTGCGTTCCTTCCCTGGAAACGGTGCCAAATTTTGATCAAGTTTAAGGTCTTCACAGCCCTCAAAATTAAATTTATTAACATACACTAGCACAGTGGTATAGGGTCGATCCACACAGAAGGTATGTGCATGAATTCTAAGGTTTTATTCAAAGATAAACCCCACTGTTATCAATAGTGGAGGAAGTGATTTTTTTTACTTTTTATTTTTTTTAAAGATGAAGTGGATACAATATGATGAAACAATTATTTTTACATAGAAACTAAAATTTACTCTAAGTATGATAAACTAGAGAAATAAAATATACAAGTATTAAGCAGCAAGACAATGAAGCGAGATCAACAAATTACTCGGGAATTTCAAACTACTGGTATGAATGAATGTTCTCTCCATGGATTACAATCAAATCACATATCAAAAAAGACTTAAGAATTTCTGTCACCAGAAAACTCAACAGGAAGAGGATTAAGTCTTGGAGTTTTCCAAACCTAAACTTAATTGAACTGTGAGAAGTTTTTAAAAGATAACATTTGGAAAATAACTCACCATAAATTTCCAGAGTTTAAGTTGTTAAAGATTTGAAAAATTCATTCAATATCAACCTCTCCAGTCGATATTTAAGGTTGAAATTGAAAACATTGAATTGTGAATGATCAAAATATTATAAATAGAATCAGTCTCACCAACTGATTCTAATTTCGTAAAAAGATAAGCAAATAAATATTTAAAGATCATAACCATAATGTTTTAAAATTCCCAAGCTGATAAATCACTACCTATGACCATATTGATTAAAGAAGTGAAAACATCCAAGAACAGAGTACCAAAATTAATGACAGAGGGAAGAAGTAATCCCCAAATACTACTTTGCTCTCAGGCTCCTTGGTCTCCTTCTCATCTCTAGTGCTGCTCCTGGGAGTCCGAACGAGAGTCGCAATTTACTCTCGGATGGATGTGTTCATGGAATGGATGAGCGTCTGAATCACCCCTCTTTAATTCTACTGTTGCTCTACTTTATATATCAATTGTCATTTGTTGCACATCACCACACATCTTCAACCAATATATTCTATTTCTTTAATGCACACCGCACACATGCATTTTTTCCACGACTGGCACGTCGCGCTATAAATTCCCTTGTAAATAACTCCTGGTGAGTTAGTTGGATAAATATGGACTTGTTTTAGTCCCTTGAATGAACCTGCAATGTCATAAACAAAATAAAATAATCAAAACTCAACGAATGTTAATTAATATAGTTATTATTTTAATTTTAGTATTATGACACTTATTGAAAAGTAATTAATGTTAATTAATAAATATCTTAAATGATAATTATTATTAATTATTATTATTTTAATTAATTTATTAAAATTTTTAAGCATTTAATTTATTATTATTAATGAAAATTTTAAATTAGTGTTAGTATTATTAATAAGTAGTTAGTAAAACTAAATTAGATTAATAAATTACTTTAAAAATTCAATAATTATATTTATTAAATTGAAATTAAATTATAATTAAATTGTTAATCAATTTAATCTAAATAGTAATTATTTATATTAATAAATTATTCAAGCTTGTATTTTAATTTTATAAATCCTTATTAGTTTGTCTAATATCCTATTTTATAACTTATCTACTTATTATTATAAAAATTATTATGTATTATATTATATTAGTTTGACTAATTTATTAATTATTATTATTATTATTATTTTATCTTTTATTTTTGTTTTATATTATTATTATTATATTTTTTTAAATATTCATCCCCCCAGTTTTGGCGCAAAGAAGGGGGGGTTTTTTCCTCAGTTCCTTCTCGGAAAGCAGGTTCACGGCTGGTATAGCGGTTTCTCCGGCAGCGCCTCGTCCTCTTGAAAATCAGGCACTGGCTCCTTCTCCTCCCAGTGATGAGGCATTGTTATTAATCCCAGTTCAAGGTTCTTCTCTTGATCTAATGTAATGTAAAGAGGAAGAGTCATTGACTTCCATAGTAGTACTTGGCCTCCATCGACATCGACCGTCTTGAACAGATTCAGAAACATGGTCTCGATAGTGCATTGTAGTTCTAAAGTGGTGGTTTCAGTATCATTCAGCGGCTCGACCAGTATCACACTATTACGCCAATTCCTTCTCACACAGCCTCAGTACGGCAGCGGCCTCAACTCTAGAGTGGATAGCGGCGAACAGAAACATATCCATAAAGAACCCATAGCGGCGAAGACTCCATCTTTCTTAGTCTCCTCCTCTGTAGCGCAGAGTTCTACTTTCTTCACACAACAGCACATGCAAGGGTGCGGTGTGTCCCTCCCTGCTCTGTCTTCCTCCATCACAGGTTTCAAACTCGGCTTTAGTGGGTGGTGTGGCACAGTCCTTGGTGATATGGGATTCCCCCTCCATCAAATGGCAATGGAAGCTCCTCCAGCAACAGTGCTGGAAAAAGGCGGGTTTCTTCTTCCACGGTGCCACCTTCATCTGGTTTCAGTAGCGACAGCAGTGGAATGGATTCCTCCTTCATCAACAGTATAGGGTTTCTCCTAAAACAATGTAATTTTCTTGGTGTGCTTTTGATGTTGGAGTGGTATTTTTTTGTGGTGTGATGGGGGACAAGATGCAGTGAAACCGTAGAAGAAATGGTGAGGAAACAGAAAAACGGTGAAACTGGTACATAGATATGCGGTGAGACAGTAATGGAAGAAACCGTGAGAAACAAAATAGATTATGGTTCCACCATGAATGAAACTGTGGTAAGAAGGGAGATATAGTAAAGGAGATACACTGTAAGAAGGTTATGGTGCCACGAGGTTTTACGGTGGCAATGTCACCATGAAACGATTACAGTGATACAGTTTGAGATACGATGCGTGGAGACACCGTGACCATAATGAAACCATGAACTTGAAAAATAAACAAATAAATTAAATTAAAACTTACTTAAAATAAGAAAAAATTAATTATTCAAAACTAAATCTTAATTTAAACAATTGAAAATTTTAATAAAATGTAAACTTTAATAAATTTATAAAACTAATTAAACTTAAGTTAATCTATTAATAACTTCAATCATTAAATTTTAAATTACTACAAAATTAAAACTAAAATTAAAAAGAAACTAACTTATTAAAGATTAATGTAAAATTAAACATTTATATAACAGATTAAATTTATTTAAATTAGTTACTTTAAAAGATTTAATTAATTTAAAGTAGACATATAATTATTATATTATTAAACCATTATGTTAATTAATGAAATAAAATTCAAAGAGACTTAATAAAAAATAAAACAAGTTTATAAACTTATATTATAATGAATGAATTGTTAAAAGATTACTAAAACATTATGTTACTTAAAATTAATTAATAATTAATACATACAATGTTAGATTAAGACTTCATTATCTAATTGAAAATGCATAATTAATCAATTAGATTATTACTGTTAAAATATTAATTATGTCGGACAAAAAAACAATCTAAGTAAAAGGTTATTAGTCTATAAAATTAATGTAATAAATAAATTAACTATTTTAAAGCTTATAATACACAATTAATTATAAAAATTGATAAATTGATAAATTTATTTATAATAATACAAAAGTGTTAATATTTAGTATAAAGTCCAAAAATAACCAATTAAATCATTAAAAATAATTGAAAAATATGTGGCAAACCATGTTTTTTAAGGCCACATCAACCACAAACATTAATCTCATAGGTCCTTGGACACAAGGATACATTCTTTCTGGTTTTTAAATGGATGTTGTTTTTGTTATTTATTAGTCAATCACTAGTTTAATAATATGTGAATCATAGGAAATGAGTAATGAATATAAATTTAATACTTATACCCTGTTTTGGAAATACATTTATTTTTCAAATGAAACTAAAAGTGGATGTCAAGAGAAATATACCATGTATAGTATTTAGGCTCAGTACAGCTAAATGCTTTTGGTATTATTTACGTCTTTAGTTTGGACAAAGGAACCATTAAAATAAAGTTATGTCCCAAATATTTTGTAAATTGTTCAATAAGTGAACGTGAAATATTCCAAGAATTATCTAGAGATATATATACTACATATGATTACTTTAAGTAAATAAGGAATCGTAAAATGGAATAAGTGCATGGTCAGAAGATATGAGTTGCTTCGAGCAAGCATGCCGAAGAATATCTGGATTGTGCAATAATCTATCTTGATATTGTAGCATGGAGTAATTCCTAAACACACATTACCTTATACATATCATGACTTTGATGTTAATGAGGAGTAACGATGATGAAGTATCACATGTTAACATTGATAAACAAAATGTAGCATGGACTAATTCCTAAATTCACATTTTATAAATCAAAGTATTGATGTAAGTAATATCAATGTTTCAACTTGTTGAAACTTCCATTATATTTCATGAAATACCTTGAAAATAATGGAAATATCCCACAACCATATTACAACTATAATTACAAATGGATATCATATGAGTCATAGTATTATGTAAATCCATAATGTCATAGGGACATATGTGTGGATGAAAATATTTTGTTTGGATACAAACAAGCTTGCATCAAGATAAACACATTGTGCATCTTAGGTACTTATCCTAACGATTTAATATGATATTACCTAAATACCTAAGATATAAAATTTATAGTCAAGTGATATACTACATTCTATAAAAGGGTTAACATATCTATTGGAGATAGTGGGAGCTATATTAACTTCTTTTTAGTTAATGCTTCAGATGCACAAATATTTGGAATAGGAACTAGTTCCACAAGAACGTGTGGAACAAAGTATGCTCTAGATACACATACTGCGTAGGAAGGATAAAACCATGGTGACAATTTTTATATTCTCCATGATCAGTGATATATTATTCACCTGGAATAATATTTCCTATAAGTAATAAGTGTTTGGAAATTAGGTAATATTGATAAGAATAATTAAAATTCAATTAATGGATTTCATGTATCAACGTGAAAAGGGGCTTATTATCTTGAATACTATGGTGGGTATTCAAGTGAGTTGATACATGGATGGTACAAGAGTGGTACCAATAAGGCTTGTTTGGTTTCACCAAGTTGTTTTTCCTAAATCCATTATAATTTTACTTGTCACATCTAATTTTATGATCAAATTATTTATCATTGGATGTCATGACCACCAATCATGGATGGTGTCTATACAATGAAACCAGAAGGGGATAGTCATGTCACAGAATGCTAATAAGGGTGGAAAGTTCCTAAAATCTAGTTTAGGATTAAAAGTAAGTTACATGATCATAGAATATACATTTGCAACAAATTATTTCTATGTGTCTATGAAAGGTTAGTGGGAGATCCAATGTTTTCTTAGAAAAAATATGTTTGGAAACATATGGAAAATTGATGGTCTTTAAGTTAGTTAATACCACGATGAAATTTATTCTCCAATGATTGACTTAAATTAGAAACCTATGTTCTAGGGAATAGGATCTACTAAGGTAGAACTATTGGTTTCATAGACCTAGTCAATCATACATATAGTGGAATTGTATTGAGAAATACATGATGGAACAATTTGAAAGATGAATTTTTGTCTATGTTATAGGGCATAATCTCTTCAGGTTGACATGTCTAGGACATGGGAAGAGATAAATGTTGTGATTTTAAGTCTATATGCTTAAAAAATTGATTAAGCATCTTTTCCATGATATTACAAGAATTTATATTGCTAGGATATGCTTTATAATAGGAAAATATCAGTTATATCTAGGATCACTTCAAGGGATGCAATCAGAACTATCTAATTATTCTTTGGAAATAAAAAAAATATGTACCTGGTAAGTGGAGAATAAAGGATACTAGTTTTCATGGTTAAAAACTAGTCTTCCATAGATCAAAGTGGTCTATTATCAAAATTCGGCTGAAGACGATGAGCGATTCAAGCTCATATAATCCATTGGTAGTAATACCTAAAAAGAACGAGTATGTTGCAGCTTCTAAGGCAACTAAGAAGTAGTTAAATGCAACAATTTGTTCCAGTTATTGGAATCACTCCTATTAAGGAAAGGATTATCATAATTTCAATTTTTATATTCTTACTAGCCAAAATGTCATGTTATGACAATGGACAAGATGGATATACTCAGGATACCATCTCTTGATAATTTTTACTCAATGAGACAAGGTCACAATAGTAGAATAGCCTTGTGGTAGAACCGTGGTGGACCCAGTATCCAATGTCATTACTCAACAGAAACATGATGTTCATCATGTGATTATCTAACAAGTTTGATTAGAAAATTGGATCTAGTGAAATTGGGAGTCTTAAAATAGTGAATTCCCTAGAGCCAACTATTTAGTGCTTTTTATTACCCTATCATGTATAAAGTTACCTATACATGATTTTATCTTAAAATTATAGTGTATATTTTTCTGCTTCCACTATTGAAATGCTAATGTTCAAAGATTAATTGTCTTATCGAAAGGTTATAGAAATTCACAGGATATAATGAGAACCTACAGATACTGTGACAATCATCTTAAATTATGTTTTATGGTCAAGATACATCTTAATTATTGGACACAGTAGATGTTTGACTATCTGGTGTTGGGGTCTTATAATCATTGATACTTCTTCTCATTATGTTTTCACTTGGTGATCTCTAGTAATAAGATCCTAAAGACAGACCTGCCAATTGTAACACCACATGTTTTGGGTGACATTGGATGTTTCTATCTATGATCATGTGTAATGGTCTCCTGATTTGATATCATTATCAATTTATGTCATTTTATTGAATACTTTTATGTAAGATAAAAGCCACGGAAATGAAGTCAGGGTGATGTAGTTTTTGTTGGGTGCATCTTTGGTGCCATGGTATTGGTTGAATGGTCAAGAAATGATTTTTTGCTTTTGAGTTATGGAAGTAATATATATCAAGACATGTTGATAAGGATGGCAGAACATTTATATGACTATGTTCATGGTAGTTGAAGGTAAATCTGTCCAATTAGATCAAGAAACAATAAAGCAAGAAAAGGGAGGTGACACGAGATTGTTTCCTACTTTATGAGATATTACACACAAAGAGATTACATTACACATTACCTGTTCGTAGGTTGGTTGTCACTGCAATGAAAATTCTTATCTCTTCAGGGGCCATGACGGGTTTCTATATCTCACTCTTGGTCTGTAAATACTATTCACTGCTATTGAGATAAGATCCTATAGGGTCACACACAATATCGCATTCTATAATCTTCCCTATTTAGTTGAATTGGAGTTTTTAACATGGAGTGCCCCACCACTGGGGTCTGGACTTTTTCCAAGGTTAAATGACCACCAATGTAATAAATAAGTTAAAATTATTCAAGTTATGAATAGTGGGTATTTAATTTATTTATTAATTGTATTTAAAAAATGTAAGTAAATACATGAAAAATATTATTTGAATGAATATTAAAATATTCAAGGTTTAGTTAATATTTCTGGGAGTATGAGCCAAGATAATTGCTTAATTATTATCACATAATATTTTAAATATATTACTAGAAAGTGATAATAATGTTGAATAATATTTTTGACTATGTAAGTAGTCCAAATATTATTTATAGTGTGATTATTTGTTCGGGGGTCGGCCTAACATTTCTAGGTAACTTCATTTAACTCTATAAATAGAGGAGGATAGGAGTTTCCTATAGACTATTCACTACCTCTCCCTCTCCTCTTATCTCTCCCATATCCTAGAGAGAGAGGCTCTAGAACCTAAGAGCTTGGATGGATCTCTCTCTCTCTAACATTGTAAGTGAAGTGATGTGGTCATTGCCAGATTGTCTAAGGAGTCGTCGTATCTCCACACTAGCAACTGAATTACGATGATTAGAGCTCTAGTGGATTCCTTGAAGTTCATTTGGATGATCTAGCGTAATTTAGATTTTGATTTTTTGAGCAGCGATCATCAACGACAATCAGGCATCATATGCAACTTTGGATTAAACTAGGTATTTTACAGTTTATTTTTGTGCTTGAAACACTACAATAGAGATCCTCATTTTTGATCAGGCATCATTACACCAATGATGACAAGATTGTGTTGATCATTGATGAAACAATTTTAAAAACCCACCTATTTTGGGATTCCATTACATGACAAGTTCCTTCAATATCCTATTAGTCTTAGGATCACACCCCACTTCTCTTTCAGGTGTTTTTAGACTTTCTTCTTTAAGGTCCCAGAAAAATAAAGTGATATCTTAAAGGTTGATATATCTTGTGATCTTGGACTTTGTGATTTGTGTGCTTAGAGACCTTGGGGCTATTTTCCCTATTTTTGGTACTTGGGTTGTGGTACTTTGGAAATGTATATTCCTTATTTTATTCAAGTACATTACTCCCAGTGGAGATTCTTTTGTTATGTATACTGTTTTATCTCTTTTACTTCCGCATTCTTGTGAAAAAAATATTTCCCACTTGTATGTTGTATGATGGTTGTTTCTAGCCACCGACCTGTGGGGATCAAGAGCGTACTTTGGGATATGTTAGGGCTAGATCAGTTATTAGGTTACTAGGGTACCTGGGATGGTTCATGGAGGAGTGGTATCAGAGCAAGGTTATTCAACTATTGTATTGAAGTCAGTATGCATATTTGAAATCGGGTCGGGACTTTGGAGGTAGTTTTGATTGAGTGTCTGGTCATCTCTTACCACAATTAACATTAAGTCACCAGGGGTGGATAGGGAAGGTTGTCTTATATATTAGTTCTAGTTATTTCCCTATTTCGATTTAGATAGAGTGGAATCCAATTTTGGTTGTTCCATATATTGGGATTGATTTCCCTCATTTCTCTATTTGATAACTAACTAATGCCTCCAATGTTGTATGATGATGTTTTGCAGCATCATTCCTTTTAGAAGATGTGAAACTCATATCTAAGAAGAAGTTGTTGATGAATCATAGTGAATGAATCATCTAGTGCACCCAAATCTAGTTGTGGTGATTGTGCACATTATCCATGCTCTGGGACAGGCACCACCTCCAGTTCTCATTCAAGCTCCACTTATGGATCCTCGGGGGGATATTCGTTGAAATAATTATCAAGAGTTCATTCGCTAGATTCCACTAGTTTTCAAAGTCTCTAATTATTCTCAACATGTAGAGGTATGGATGGGAAAGTTATAATGTCTATTTGAGTTCATGGAGACACCAAACATGATCAAGAAAAAGTGTGCCACCTTTGTGCTAGAAGGACTAAGCAAGAGATGGTGGGACATGATTGTGATGGCTAGGAAGCATGTGGGCTTAGAGTGGAAGAACGTAAAAGTTCTTTTCACTGACCAGTTCTATCAAAACTCAATGGTATCGGATAAGGTTGTGGAGTTTTTCAATATTGAGATGGTCGATAGAACCATGACAGAGTATTCAAATTTCTTTGCTAAGTTGGTGCAGTTTTCTCCTGAGATTGTATCTAATGAGTGGATAGAGGATTGACTGTTTGATTTGGGACTTCTATTAGATATCCATTATCTGGGTTTCTAACTGACGCTACCCACATATGTTTATTTTCTGGATAGATTGATCATGGTTGAGATGGATCTAGATGGAAAGTCATGACTATCAGAAGTTTCTTTTTCTCCTAGTGACATCATTAGTTCCATCAAATGAAAACAGAAGTTTGAGGGGTCTCTTGTTAGTTCTTGATGGTAGTGTCTTTCTAAACCTCCTACAATTCCAAGAGAAAGTTCTTTGACTAGCTGTTAGTGTGGAAATCCAAGACATTATAAGAGGGTTTTCATTAAGGAACCCAAGAACTGTAGATATTATGAACGTTCAGGGAAATTATAGAGATTCTGCCATCATTTTTCTACTCCACATAGTGAAATTGGATTATCATATCTTCCTAAAGCTACAGGTAAACCATGTGCTTTATGTACAAAAGGGTTCCAACTACAATCATCCAAGATAAATCTTCTTCATGCAGTGTAAGAGTCTCCGGAGGAAGCAGATATGGGTCCAACAACTATGATAAGAACCAATACTATAGCATTGTCATTAGTGAATTCTCTATTTGTTGCTGGTACATCTCATTCATTTATTTCAACATGTATTTTTAGTCTTATTAATATTATTATGGAGAAATTATCTTGTACAATGGATATTACTACAACCCATCTTATGAAGGGAGAGTAGGGTATTTATTGCCCCGCTTGTGTCTTCTCTATTTTAGATGTTGATAATGCTTGGAGTTTTCTTGTTATTGACATGAAATCTCTTGATGTTATATTCAGGACGGATTGGATCATTTCCAATAAATCCTATATTGACTATTGTCTTTGATGGGTCTACCTTACAACACCAAGGGATGCGTCTCAGCTATTTCAAGGATATTGGGACCTGGGGTCGAGTAGAGTCAAACCTTCTTATCTAGTGTTGGGGAAAGTGATATTAGTGTTTTCTTCTGATCTGGTGTGGTAATATTTGAGAAATGATCTCCCTTTAATCTTTTTCAAGTTTCCTAACGTGTTTCCTCCATATTTCTCTGGTCTTCCACCAATAAGATAATTTGAGTTCTCCATTGACAAAATTCCTAGTACTCAACTAGTTTAAATTCTCTCCTATCAAATGGCACTAGTGGAACTAAAATAATTGAATTCCTAGTTGGAAGATCTTCTCTAGAAAGGATTTATATGCCCAAGTGTGTCATCTTGGGTGTTCTGGTTCTCTTCGTTAATAAGTCTTAGGTATCTCTTCACCTATGTGTTGATTATTTGAAACTTAATCGATTCATGATAAATAAAAAGTATTTATTATCATAAATTGATGATCTGTTTAATCAGATTAAGGGTGTGAAGTGGTTTTCAAAGATTTATCTTCAGTCTGGTTACCATAAGTTGATGATAAAATAATTTTACATTCAAAAAACCACCTTTTGGAGATGTTATGGACACAATGAGTACCTTGTTATGCCTTTTGGTCTAACAAATTATTGTGTTGTTTTCATAGATTTCATGAACAAGATCTTCCAGAGTATCTGGATACTTTTGTAGTGTTATTTGTGGATGACATACTTATTTACTCTAAATCCAAGAAGGAATATGTGCATCATCTAAAAATAGTTCTGAGTCTACTGAAAAGTCACCAAATCTATTCCAAGCTCTTAAAATGTGGTTTTTGGATCTGGGAAGTGAAATTATTGGGAAATTTGGTGCCTAAAAAGGGTATATGAGTTGATTCGAATAAGGTGAAGGATGTTATGACTTGGGAGAAACAATGAAATATCTTCAAGATCCAGAGCCTATTGGTATTAGCTGGATATTACCATAGGTTTGTGAAGGAATTCCCAAAGTTAGATTCTCCAATGACTACTCTGGATCAGAAGCTGTTGAAGTTTTCTTAGGATGATAAATGTCATAATCTTTTTTTGATCTAAAATGTCTTTTAAATACTGCACTGATGTTGACTCATCCAGAGGCTGGGACGGGCTGTGTGGTCTTTTTCGATGCATCGGGTTCAGGCATGGGTTGTGTTCTTATGCATAGTGACCATGTAGTTACTTATAGATCACATAAGCTTAGGCCACATGAGAAGAGTTATCTTACCCATGATCTTGACCTTGCGGATATCATGCTCACTCTTAATAGTTAGCATAATTACCTTTATGGTGAAATGTTTACAATGTTTTCAGACAACAAAATCCTAGGTGATATCTTCTCTCGAAAAGATTTTATTCTTCGCAAAAGGCATTGGGTGGAGTACATGTAGTTTTTGAACTTTGAAATCGCCTATAACCCAGGGAAAGGAAATGTCATTACAGATGCGTTGAGCAAGAAACTTCCAACCCAGGAAGTGAAACAATCTTCGGAAGAGTGTACTTTTATGTCTCTATTTTCATAGTTTTATATTGGAGTTCAAGAGAAAGGGGCTGAAGTTTCCTTCGCCAACGTTCAGTTGATATTCTCTCTTATTGAGATGATTTTTTAGATCCAATATCTTGATGATGAATTGTGTATCATTAGAAACTCTCTTTATGGTGGGGAGACAGTTACCCTGTATTCATTATCTAATGAGGGTATTTTATGTTATTGGAACTGTTGTGTTGTGTCCTTATTGAAAACGAAGTATTCAATATTGTATTTTCATAATTCTCAGTGGTTAGTGCACCCAGGAACCAAAAACAAATTCTATGATATGTAGTGGAAGTTCCGGTGGCCGTGGATGAGGTGATACATTTCTGAGTATGTCTCCCATTTCTATACATGCTAGAAAGTTAATTATGAACACTAAAAACCTTCGGTTTTTCTTCAACCATGTCCGGTCCCAACATGGAAGTAGTATCATATATATTTAGAATTTTTTTTTGGTTTTCCTCATAAAAAAATAAATAGGAATGTGATTTGGTTTGTGATCAATAGGCTGACCAAATCGGCTCACTTTATAACCATTTCAGATATAGCCAAAGTTTAGGATTTGGGTAATCTATACATAAAATAAATTGTTCGTTTCCATTGATTTCCATCTTCTATAGTCTCTAATAGGTATCCTTAGTTTACTTATCATTTTTTGAGTGGCCTTTAGAAGGCACTAGGCTCTCAGGTTCATTTGGGCATGGATTAACTTCCAAATTTGGATTTCCAGACAGAAAGAGCTATAAAGATTCTTGAGGATATTCGTCGTGCTTGTGTTCTTGACTTCGGCGGGGCTTGGGATAGTCACTTGGGACTTTTTGAGTTCTCTTATAACAATATTTACCAGTCTGTGATCATAATGGAGCCTTTTGATTCCTTGTGTGGTTTTCCTTATAAACTTTTGTTATGTTGGTCGGTGGTTGGTGAAAGTCTCTTGGTTGGACCAAGCATGGTGCATTAGATGACAGTCAAGATTGATATAATTTTTAAGAAAATTTTCATAAAACATAGCCTATATAAGTATTATATTGATCAACACCATAGACCTTTAGATTTTTCTATTTGTGATCAGGTGTTCTTGAAATTTTCACCCTGGTTGGGTCATCGACAGCTTGGGGGGCAAGGGAAGTTTTCTCCTCATTTTATGGGACCTTTAGAGGTTATTTACTAGGTGGGTAAAGTTGCTTACCGTTTATCAATTCCCACATATATTATGTTCATGCATAACATATTATATGTTTCTCTACTGAGAAAGTATCTCTTTGAACCATCACACGTAGTGATCTGGAGTGATCTGGAGATTGAACTTGATTTATCTTTGTCTGAACGGCTAGTCAGGAAAGTTGATTCTGAGACCTAGGTACTTCGTTGGAGGATGATACCTTTGTTTCAAGTGCTATGGAAACATTATTCTGATATTCTTGAGACATGGGAATATGAGGCACTAATGATTTTGGATTGGGAGGATACCTATAATGGAAAATTCTAACACTTGTTGGGTTTTTTCAACTTTAAACATGGTTTTTTTTAAACTTCTAGAGAATTACACATCGTGAGATAAGGCTTCACAATGTGTAAGTTTTTTTAGGGTACAATATAAGAAATAGGAATTAATTATTTTAAGGTTTTCACATTGTGAACAATGTTTACATGTCATGAAAAAGAGACATGTTTCTTCTTGGACTCCAGTGTTGGCCTTTAATGCATGGAGACATTTTTTCTTCTCTCGTCTATGTTACTTAAGGATTTCACGATGTGTAAAATATTACACATCATGTAATACCATGAAATGTTCTAATAAAAGAACTAATGTGCTTGGATTTTCTCTCATCCTCTTCTCCAATTTTGTCTCCCTCAACCCAAACCATTCATGAGGCATTTCAAGAGCCTTCGAACCCTTCCAGATCCATTCTTTTGGAATTCAATCATCATTGCTTTGGTGGGTGATATTCGGTTAAGTGTACATCCACATTATTCATGTATCTCTATTTCTATTCTTTTAGGATTTAATTAGATAATCCTAAAATTGATGAAGATTTCCCCTATGATATTTTATCTTGCTTCTAGTTTGAGTTTCAAGTTCTTCTATGCCTTTTTTCTCGTTTATGGGTGTCGTTTAGAGTTTCGAGTTTTGGGAAGATGTATATCGTTTCATCCCAAATTACCAAATTTATTATTCCAAAATTTATTTATTTATTTTAATTATTGATTTAAATTCTATTTATCAAACTTGATTTCAATTAAAATTATAAAAACCCAACTTTAGTGAATGGGGAGATGTGAAATGGTTTTGGCATGTAAATTTAGAAGACCCCCAATTCCATTGAATTGGGGCGTGTTTATGGAAATTGGATTATTTAAATTATTGAATTTAAATTTTGGATTTGATGGAAATGTTTTCAATTAAATTGTTTCTTTTAATTATTGAAATGAATTTTGAAAAGGATGAAATTGGTTTTGAATGGATTTCAAACATGTGAAAATGGCTTTAAATTTTATTGATTGAAACACATTGGTTTTATCTTATGAAAAAAGGAATATTTTTTAATAAAACTATTTTTTTCAGGGAAATAAATTGGTAGTTTTTGGAGTGGAAGAATGGGATTTATTTTATTTTAAGTAGTCTTAAAATAAATTTCCCATCATATAATAGCGCAGGTAATCCTTAGGTAGTTGGTGAGTTATTTGGATACATTATACATTATTTCAAATTTCTTAAACATAACTTAAACGAGTCACATTCCCGATGGGAGGGTGACAAGTCACCTCTTGCCAATGTCAGGGGGATGTGAGAATACTCATTTTGTTGTGATCACTTAGAGAGTGCATAATCCTATAGCTAGTTAATAATATCATATCTTTTGGTATATGGCCATGTTTCTCACTTCTTTTTTTATATATAATAAATAAATGTATACCAATGTGGTAAAACTACTTTACTTTCCTTTATTGGATTTACATAAACTATTTTATGTACCTATTTTATTTTATCCATTGTTCTAGAAATATTCCATCTCTTGTAAAGTAAATCATGTGCTCTAAAAGTATTCTCCATAATTTTAAACATATATATAAAGTTTTGTTTAAATATTCTTTTGAATTTCAAAACCTGTTTATTTTGAAAATTGAAATCTTTTATTTGGATAATCTCTTTTTGTCATATGTTATTAAATCTTTGATGGTATCCTCCTGGGTTTAGGCCCATACGATACATTTGTCATCGGGTCTTTAGAGACTTTCTTCCTCTATGTTCAAGAAAAATAAATGGATATCATGGAGGTGGATCTTGCTTGGGATATTGTACTTGGTGAGTTGTGTCCATTGGGACCTTGGGACTATTTTCCCTATTTTTGGTACTTGTTTTTTGTACTTTGGGAATGTTTATGCCTTTTGTATTCTGTTACATTAATCCCAATTGTGTTTTTTTAGGCATAATATCTTATCTCTTTTATTACAATATTCTTGTGGAAAAAATTTGTCCCACTTTAATGTTGTATGATGCCAAGTCCTAGTCACTGACCCATAGGGATCGGGAATTCCCTTCGAGCGATGCTAGGGTTGGTTCAGTTATTAGGTTACGAGGGTACCTGGGCTGGTTCATGAAATTTATCAAATTTAAATTATAATATTTTTCAATTTATATTTTTTAAAGAAAATGTATAATATAATGAATATAGTTTTTATTAGAAATAACATTTTTTATATTTACTCATTTTAATTATTTACTTTATAAAGGAAATAAATATTATTGTTTTACTATACTATGGTTTATTATAGATTTATTAATATGTTGTGATTTTTATGTGGGGTTTGGTATGTGAAAGAATTTATAAAATAGGGTATTTATTATCTAGGAATCAAAATCTCAAGTAGTCACCTTCTAAAACCTAGAATAAATTACATCCTCACTATTAAATTACAATTTACTTAAGAATGAAGATAAAGGAACCATAAGAAACTAACATATATCTTCTACTAAGATATTCACACTTTTATCCTTTGTATGATAAGGAAAATATATATTCCATGTATCTTTATAAGGATTTATTGGGGACATACCTTTCATAGTTTCATTTTCATGATCCCATTTTTAAAAAAATACTACAAACAAAAATCATATCGTAGTTTGAAAATAAATATATTATATGAATGTTAATGCTCAATATTAATATTTCTTCTCTAATGAAACCTTTATTTCAACTATTGATACTTCCATTTCAACAATTTCATACTTGGATGAAACTAAAAATATCTTGGTTCTATATATGTTAAACTATATTGGTATGTCTTATAATTTTTATCCTAATTTATCAATGAAACTATAAAATAAATCCTTAATTTTGGTTGGTAAATTGTATCTGATCAAACAGATCGTATCCTCCATGAGTGTCTTTTCATTTATGCAGCCACAATCACACTAATTGTGCATCAGGGAGATGATTGATTCGTGCCTAACCAACCATTTTTTGGGTTATGACTGCTAGTTTCATTTGTGACACTACCACATCCACTTACTAGTATCCATATATATATATATATATATATATATATATATATATTTCTAGTCAAACCACATACTCAATAATTTTCCAATATTTATAGACATCATCATTTACTTCGAGTCAACTCTATAATCTTTATAATGGTTCACAAAACAAATCTCTCAAAAAATAAACTAAAATCCCGAATAACTAAAACCTTTTATAAAACCAAAAGTAGTGACACAAGATTAATATGAAATAAATAATATATTAATATCTCCATTATATAAAATATCTAACAAACAATTTCACAATATAATGATCGATAGGTTTATTATGTTAGGTAATTGATACATAAATAATTTGTTTTACAACACTTAAAATCATTATCCATAATAATACTCCTATAGACCCTTTATAAACATCCCTCATGATACAATCATCTTCATAAATTGGGGATTGGAATCATAAATAATATGTGATCCTAAACATTCTGTAATGGAAAATACATATAATAAATAATTATATCATAAAAATGAAAGAGAATATTAGAAATATATAAATAATATAATAATGTCACAAAATATCATTGATATTAATCATAAATAATGATGGGGAAACATATGATCATAATAATATCAATAAGGATCATAAAAAATTATATTTCCTAAAAAAATCAATAATCATTAAACATGTTATCATGATTTAAAGTGAAAAATACATTTAAAAAATCATAATCATGAAAACATAGCATAATATGATAAAACAATGAAATGTTTGAACACTCATAAAAATAGGATTCTTTATCATTATGAACATAGTTACTCACTAACATATTCTAATTTAAAATTCTGATTAGAGCTAAATGCCATTACAATCACCCTTTGGGGGCCTAAAAACTTTCTAACCTCTTGACATGTAAAATTTAGAGTAGATATTTAGACCATCAAACACACTCTTTTTTAACAAAGATAATCCCTAACATGTTCAAATGACATTTATTTACCATGATATATAAGCCTTTATCACATTCATGGAGTGAGATATAGGTCCCACCTGTCTCATAATCCATACTTTTGTGTGCCACTTGAAAATCAAACATTTATAGTATCATAAAGAACCCATGGAAAAATATTGGGTTTTTTTAAAACATTAAATAACATCACATAAAAATAATTTTAAAAATCATATAATATTATAACTCTTATTTTCCTAAATAAAAAATATCATAATAACATATAAAGGGTGATCAAAACATCACATCATGTAAAATAAACCTTGAATAGTAAATATAAGTTAATTTGAAAAAAATAACAATTTTTTTTAAATAATTGAAGAGATTATTACATTTAAAGAAATTGGTAAGGGAAAGGAAATAAATTTGAATACAATATTTAAAATATTTACTAATAAAAATTCCTTGAAAAATATAAATGTTTATATAAGGAGAAATTAATTTTTTTGAAATTTATTAATTTTATGAGAATATTATAAAATTTAAATATTAAAATAAAATAAGTATTTCAGTAAAATATGTGAAAATACATTTATTAATTTCAATTATAAAATAAATATATAATAATTGAAACTATAAAATCACCTATTATTTTCATAAATATAAGAAGAAATAATTTGAAATCAATTATTTATAGAAAGAATAATTAATAATGGAAACATGAATAAGCCATAATGTTTTCAATAAAATAAGTGATTATAATTTGGAAAAATTACCTATATATAGAATATTTAATAATTTATAATTCAAAAATTCATTATAATTATCATAATATAATTCATATTAGATGATAAAACCTCTTTAATTTGAAAGGATTAAAGAACCTTTTGCATATTTTATTATAGAATATGTTTCAAAATCCACATAGTTAAAAGGATTATGAAACATTTGATATAAAATGAATTTATTTAAAATGATCATTATATATAAAAAAAATTAGTTTTCGATAATATTTAATATATATTATTTTAATATATTATATTATTTCATACCAGTTGTGTTTTTGTAACATTATGTGAAAACTGAATTGATAAAGGCATATTTTGGTAATTTTTATGAACAAAAATGGTACTTATTAAAAACTAAAATAATTAATATTATATTTATAGAACCATATAATAATGTTTATTTATATAATATGATAAAATTATATTGAAATTATTTTTCCTATAGTCATCCGTAATCAATTTTTAATGCATTTTTAACGTAGGTGGTTAAACAAACTCAAACATGAACAAACATTATCTCGATTGGAATGTGTGTTGAATGATATTATTATTTATATTTTTATAATTTTAATCCATATTTTAATATGTTCATATGATGTATGAAAATATTTCCAAAAACCAAAAAAATGATCTTGGAGTTGGTAATCTGCATGTACACACTATTAGATTTCCCATTCTACAACGCATGATAGGGCTTAAAGGTGTATATTAAATTGATAATTTAGTATCATATTTATATTTTATATATCATATTTATTAAATATTACCACTATTAATACCATCCATGAAATTTTTTAATGAAAAACATAGATCATCACTTCGTGTAGGTGGTAGTTTGCGCAATTCACTAACGATGTTCGTTTGTTTTTCTATGTGGATTGAAATGAATAAATAACAGTTTTACCATTAACATAAAAACATATAATTATATTAATGATACTAGTATCATTATTTTGTTATGGTGATATGAAATTATTAGGAGTATTATTTAGAATAAAATATTAAGAAGAGATAAGACTTATGTTTGAGACTTTATTTTTCCCTTAGAAGATCCCTTGAAATTAAAGGGAATATAGTGACTATGAGTTACCAGAGTAACATTTGTGTTGGATAGGATTATATATATAGTAAAGGGGAATATTTTGGAGGTTCAATTATAATTATAAGTTTATATTTGAAGGATGGTAATGTTATCCTTTTGTAAGGGGAGAAAATGGGTAGTTTTGAAAATACTCAATGTTTTTCAATAATTTCATGATGCTATTCCAAAGACAATGAATCTAAATTTTATAAATTATTAATTTATTTATTTATTTGGATCAATGAAGAAACAAAAATTTGTATACATATATTTTTTTAAAATGTTATAGGGTTTTTTCAATTAGGTTTTTAGATTTTACTTTTTTACTTTTAAACTTAGTTACCTATTTTTAACTAGGTGATTTCCGATTTTACTAAACATATTAAAAAAATATAAAAAAATTAAGCGTGATGGAACCAATTTTAATATATATTTAATTAAATTTAAATTCTATATATTATGTTATTAAATTTTATATTTAATCAGATAATGTGTAGAAAACACGTTTTAGTAGAAAAAAAGCATCTAAACCATTATGGATTCTTAATCTTAATTACTATTTATGTCTAATTAAAGGAGTTATAATATATTTATTTATGTGATTATACATAATAATATATTCATTTTTTAATTTATTTACATTTAATTTGTCCGATATATATTCCTTCTTGTTAATAAAATAACAATCTTAATATAATTGTTTCACTATTATCAGGGAAATTTATATTATTCCAAAAAATATAAAATTAATTCAAAAAATTAAAATGGCCATATTAAATATTATGAGAATTATTATCTAAAATATAATTAACATTTTATCAAAATTAATTTCTATGTGTATAAAATTTGATCTAAATTTTAGCACAAGTAATGTGCAAAAAACTAGTTTTATGAAAAAGTTTATTTTTCTGAAAATTGTGTTCTTATTAGGATATAATTATCAATACCATTGATTACAATAAAATATAAATAATTATTATCATTCAAATATAATTTATTTTAAATTAAAATAAAAAAACTTTATTTCATTAGGTTATAATTAATTAAACAAAACAGTCAAAAAATAGATTTTATTAAAACCCAATATAAATTTTAAAAAAATTGAGAATGGAATTATAAGTTAAATATTTTATTTTGAATTTATTTATTAGACCTTATAATATATAATTTTTTGGCAAATGTTTTCAAACACTATCAATGTACATATAAAATAAAATAATTTAATAAAAGTGTCGACAATAGTCGAAATTTTCAATATTCTAACGAAAATTGATTATTTTAGAAAAATACCAAAAAATTAACCTAAGATAATTTTAAGGTGAAGAATTGAAAATTAATTTTAATTTATTATATTTAATTTATATAATTATTTTATTTATATTTTTACAATAAAATATATAATATAATGAAAATATTTTTTATTGGAAATTTTTTTTTAATATAAACTCATATTATTTATTTTTCATCAAATGTAATAATAATTAATTGTTTACTATATAACCATTTATCATATATTTATCAATAATTCCCTATTAATATTTTTTTATAATAGATATAGAGTAAGGCCCATATTAGAGAACATAGTATGTATTTTAAAATATTTAAAATATCATGTTGTTACACCTATGGTGAATAGATAATTTTTGTCATTCAAGGGAATTATAGGAGAAGAAAATTGGTCTAATATTAAAATATATTTATAAGGGGATGTTTAAATTTTAGAAGGTAGAAGGTATCTCCTTTTATATGTTAAGAAAACGGCACTTTGGTGAACCCTATTATTATTCAATAATTGAATAAAACTATTCAAGGTTTAATGATTCCAAATGTGAAAAATAATAGTTTTTATGGTGATACAACGTATAATAAACATAAAAAATAAATTTTCAAACATGTTTTTAGTGTGATTAAATTCATTTATTCTTCTATTTTTACACTTTACCATTTTATTTTTATGATGGTATATTTTTTTAACTATGTAATTTTGGATTTATTAAAAATATAAGATATACCCTATTGTAGAATTTTGGTTCCTAATAAATAAATTTAGGATTCATATAATCTAATTAAATGTATAAATACTTTGTCATTTAATTTTAAATTAATACATTTAATATTTAGACAAACTAATCTATATGAAAAGGTTTGTTTTCGCTTATAAGTGATATTTATAAAATTTTACATTGATTACCAATTAATTGTGTGATAATATATTGGTATATATGTGTAAAAATTATATCAAATACATTATAAAAATTATTTAAAATTGACTTATTTAAAAATAATTCATAACATTAATATCACAACTCTTCAAGAATAACCCTTTCACCATTATCATGGCCTTTAACTTTAATATTTGTACTCATAATTCTATAACTTAAAATTTTATTGATCTTATTAAATAATATTACCGTTTTGGTCAAAAATATGAAATCTGTTCTGTTAGATTTAAATCCTTTAACTGGGGAAAACTCATTTTTAATATAATATAATAAAATAATTTTTTAGAGTAAAATATTACATAAGCTTATAAAATGTTAAAATGGGTTTTCTATATTAAATATACTATATTTAAATTATTTATTTTGATATATAAATATATTTTTTATGTAATAAAGTTTTTATAAACTATTTTTTATTTTTTTATTATGATGATTCCATAAACATGAAAGTATTAGGAAATGAGGTTTTTCACTAATTACCTAGAAGTCAATTAATTTAGAAAAAACTAAAAAATTCATCCTAAGCTAATTTTGACATGATGGATTCAAAAATGAAGTTAATTTTTCAAATTTCAAATTATAAAATTTAAAAAAATGATAATTCAAAATAATTTGAAAATTAATTTTTATTGAAAAATGAGAATTTTATTCATTAAGTTTTTTTAATAATTTTCATTATGCATTTATAATTAATTATAATCATTAAATTTTATTAAGTTTTCTTATACTTTGATTTTCATAATAATATTAATCTAATAATTAGTGTCTCGTTTTACTCTTGAGTTGTGTTAGTTCGGTGTTGCGTGTTACATAAGATATCAAATATTGTATTAAGTTAATGGATCAAAAATATCAACTAGTTAAATTCTACCCACTTAAGTAAATTGCATCCTCACATTTGCAATTATTACTCATCGATGACATGTTTGGGATGTTATTCTTAACCGAAACTTCTTTTTTCATATAAGTCACTTTTCGGATTAGTGAGAACCGAACAAGCAATGAGAACCATAGGAGGGTTGTCTTTGGAATCACACCCAAGTCTAGACCCACACAAAAGTGAAACCAGGAAACAACAACCAAAACCACTTTAAGGAAAATTGGGAACCAACATGACAACCACAATCCTTATTTAATGAACATTAATATTTTGTATAATCATACACTCAAGTATGTATATAACCTAATAATACATTCATCAAAATATACCTTTTATAAATCAATTTTTATCTATAATAAATTAAACATTATTGAAACCATACATTATTCTAGAAATTAATATAATTTGTAACCCTTCAATGGTATTAATTGTTAGGCCAAAAAATCCCACACTATCTGATTTGGGCTAAAAACTAGTAAATGTGATCAACTTCACTAAAACTATCATGAATAAATTATAAATCACAAGGTTTTTAATATTTTAAAACATACAAAAATTAATTAAATAAATAATATCTCAATATTAATAATATATTAAACCTCATACGTATCCATCCCTCAATCATTTTTTTCTTCAATATTTATTACCAAAACAATAAAATTTCCATAAAATCATATTTCAAGGAAATTGATACAATTTAATGTCTAATTCCAAACATTGAAATAATAACTACTGAAAAACAATCCTTACATGTTTCACCTAATCCTCAAAAAATTTAGAATATACATGAATATCATCAATGAATATCACTCATTAATAAAAATAAATTAGTGTTTAAAGAAATTTTTTCAATTAAGATATCACCTCACTACCTAAGTTGACACTAAAAAACTCATATTTTAAATCATAATTTTAATATACTGTGATTCTAAACTATTTGTTTGTGGTCATGTATAAATTTATAAGACATAGTAGCTTCTAAATACATAACTTTATCAAAATCATTTTAATAGTCATGATTCAACCAAAAACTTTTGTGATAATATTAAATATAATCAGAGTGAATGATTATAGTAATATGAAAAATAAATCCAATAAAATATTTTCATGACCCCCTCCTCACAATGTTACCCAACCTAGGATAGATATGATAGAAGGTAAATATTTTCTCTCAAATCATGCATCCAATATTCAACAATTTGGATACAAGAACTGATGGAATACCATACCACATATGGGATGAATTACCCTTAGAGTTTTCGATCAGAGATATAAGAAATAAATACCAAACAACTCCTCCTAAAGATAAAATTAAATAATTATACCATACACAATCTTGTAATGTCATACAATAAAACTACTATAAACTATTCTACAAGTACTAAATGATAAAAATCGGTATTGACAACGAAATACAAAATATTACTCGAACAACTAAAAGAAAGTAATTCCCATCCCGATCACCAACTTGGTCATGTAGTGCTGAAAAACAGTTTATCTACACATATGGTGAGCATAACATGTATACTACATGGGATCCTCCATGAATCCACTCATTAAAAATATAAATAAATTATACTAAATATAATGGAATAACAAGTAAAGAAACTCATCACTTAAATGGGTATGCTAAGTTCCCATCTTAACCATGGATATCCCTCTCCATGTATCACTTACAAGAAATAAAATAATATAATGTCAAAATAAGGTACCCCACTTCTACTTCCCCATTGGATATCCTCTTTGTCCTAACATCACATGCCCTAAACCATCAATCTCTCTAAAAGTTTCCATCTTGAAGTCACATGGGATAAATTATCATCACATATATTCTATGGAATGCATCTTATAATCAAATACCATGAACCTTTAGTATCACATAATCTAATAAAATATCCATATAGCAACCAATTAGTTTCTGAGATCCACTAATTAATGTATGTCATGTATTATACCTCATTCCATCATATACCATACATGTCATACATATAATTATCCATAATATATTATTTCCTAATATAAATGTGTATGAAAAAACCATAGTCCATTAAAATCCAATAAACACATAAATGGATAAAGATAACCATTGTGCACACTAAAATATAATACTACCAGGAGATGTTATAAATGACTAATGGTATAGTCATCCATATGTTCCTTTCCAACTTTGATGTTGGAGAAAACACATTATTAGAGTCCAATGGGTTCCAGTATCCCTATCGGCATGGATGAGGTTTAATATGAAATAATATAATATAGTTCAAAACAACACTATGGTCATTAACCTAATTTTAGGCTCAAATGTAGCTATCATATCTTTAATACTCGACCACCACTATTAAAAACTATATATATCCTATAATAACACAATCATTCAAGGGTATTCATTTAATTAATTTTTACCTTTATAAATTTCACATTGGATTGATTAAATCAATAACAACTATTTTAAATTATTCCATTATTAATAACAAGTTGATTTACATTCCCTCTATAAATAATCCAACCAATTCCATGGTTCCTCAAGATTATCAATCATTTCAATCCATTCAAGCACTAACCCCATGGTTTAGGAAATTTATTATTAATTAACATTACATAGTTCTAAGAGATCTAAGAAACATCCTATGATACCATAAAAATATGCATAACAAATAATAATCAGGTGACTCATGTTTCGGGGGATGTAATTCAGGTAAGAAAAACCCAACAATCCGACTTTAAAAGAATAATAGTATCAAGAAATCATATTTCTTTCAACACAAAAATTGGAATTCCTAGTTTCAACCCATTCCATCAATCATAGTTGAATCCCTGACACCAATATGTATGTCCCCATGCATACCTCCATATTAAGTGCTAAGTAAGGCAATAATTTTAGTCCTCCAATAAAATATATCATGAAACATCAGATATCACATGATTGCATCATGTCACATAGCAAGGATCACATTATAGAAATCAAAAAAAAAGTAAAAAAAACAAGTATAGTCAATAGGGAATCTAGGAATTAAAATCCATTGTATCAAGACTTTACCCAAAAAAATAGACATACTCAACCCCAAACATTTATCTTTATCAGAAAAATGGTTCATTACTGTATTTTGTTAACTAATCCATTTATCACTATTAAAAACTTTGAGAAATATAATTTATCATCTGTTAAAATCTATGAATTATTCAAACATACATTCAAACATAACTTTACGTTTAATTAAACATTACATAAAACCAATTCTATTAACATGACTCTTTATTGTTATCAATAACAAGTATTTTTATCTTCATATTTTTTAGAGAAATCAAATAACATGTTGATGAAAAAAATAAATTATACATTCTTGGTGTATCATTTTATTACAAAAAAATATAATAATTAGTGGATTCAATTAATATTCCATTTATAAATTTCATAAACAATAGTACTATATTTATGATCATACCCATTTTTTCAAATTAAAATTATAAACTGAATAATAAAAAAAATGAATAAGGAATAAAAATAGATAACACACTATCAAGTAAAATAAGAGTAAAGTCATTATCATAGTTTAACTATATATGATCACTGCAACTGTAAACCATTCCTTTTCATTAACGCACTTTATTAATTAATAATTTTATTTCCTCTATCACCCAAATAGATAAATCATTATTACATTATTATTACACATAAAACATATTTTATGAAATAATTAATTCCCTAACATAATAATTTCAATGATCTTGAACGATAATGGATCAAAAATGTGGATCTATAATCACCTCTCCTACTAAGAAACTACTACCCACAAGAACACCACACTACACCCAATCCAAAAAACATAGAAAACTCTGAAAAGACAAATGGAGATCTACCAACATAGCATGGAAATATGGAACAAGAGGAAACAATATCAATTAGAGAAGAAACCCAAAGATAAAGATAGAAAACTCTCTTCAAATCACTACATATTGAAAATTTTATGACATGAATCAATCCCTATAAAAAGGGATTCTAAACACCAAGAGATAAATACTTTGGTCACCCAGATATAGGACAAAAGCCAAGTGTTTTGAGAGCATCCAAGGGTGTTTCAATATTTATAGGTATTTTTCAAATGTGATTTCATGGAATGAATGTATCATTCAAGACATGAATGTCAGTGTTTATGATCCATTCAAAAATTCATCACTTAGATCCTCAAACCCTAGAAATATTTCACATATAGTTAAATTTAAAAAATATAATAATTAAATAATTTTTTCTCCTCAAATTATTTGGTGCTTACAATATATATACTTATTATTTATCCATATATTATTATATAGTGATATGAAAAGTGGTTATCATTACCCATATATTTGTGTGGAGTATTTTAAAGGATTGTGGTTATTTCACACACATGTATGTATCATATAGATTATTATAGGTATAACATGTATGTGATGTGGTGTCTTGAGGTATGATATAAGAAATACAGGTTCTGGTGGCTCTTAGAAATAGATCAGTTACTATATAGATATGTGATGGGCTAATGTGATACATGAGGTTCATGGTATGTGATGAGATTATGTGATTCATTAAGTGTATGAGATGATACTTTAGCCCATTTTTTTGGTATGTCTTCACTTGGAATGTCATGGATCAGGACTTGTGACCTTGGGGCGGAGTGGAAAATTGGTGGGGAATTGGTAGTGAGATACCCCCATTTTATATTATATTATATGATCTATTATGTGTGATATATAGATAGTGATATCCATAATGATTCTTGGAAATACCTAACCTATTTAGGTTATGATATGGATTTACTTTTTTCCTCTGAACATTAGTATGATTCATTTATCTTTTTCATAAGAGGGTCTAGAGATGATCCTAGTTAGTATATATGTTATACTCACCCAAAATATCTATAAACTATTTTTCAAATCCATATGAGTATCTTGATGATTGAGCTATAAATTACATTCATGTGGGTTGTTGAGGATCTTATTTGAATTTTATGGTCACTGCTAAAGTTTATCTTTTCGTAATTCTAGATTCCTTTTATGTTGTTCCATTATATGCCATCACATTTAGGTGTTTTGGATCATTCTTTATAGATATTTTCATAAATATTTGTTTGGTTTTTCCATCACATATCTATAATTTCTCAAATTTTAAAATTAAATTCCTCCCTTTTTTGTATGATATACCCTCATGACAATTCGCTAATCTATGGCCTATTAGAGGTAAGCTTCATGTGTAGTTATCTCTCCTCCCACATTGTTTGTATGGGAAGTGTACCATTGGTGTTATGGGTGGTGACATTCCTTCTCCAATGACACTTAAATTTCAAACTATGATAATTTTGGTTCAACATATAACTCAACTAAATTAACCTAAGTTTTCCATGGATGTGTTCTTATTAGGCTCTCGAACATACCAAAAATATGTGCTAAAATCCAACACAATTGTTTATAAAAATAATGTGATCAATAAATGATTTTCCCAAAAGACTGTCTTTAAATGAGTTTAGTATTTCCCCCACTCATTATGCACTAGAGTGATGATTGAAATGTTATTGAACAAGGATTTTTAATGTTTATTACCTCTAGGTGCATCTATTCTATAACCTCATTGACTTTCCAATATCTAAATATGGATATAATTTTAAGGAAACCCATACAATATCCACTCTAAAAAAAATGAGATATTATCATATACATAGGCTTATATATATTTTCTATATACCTACGGTATTCAATAAAGTTACATTATCCCAATCACAAAAATTATCAATATTAACTTCATAAACATAAATAGTTCTATACATATGGCCTTATCCATAATCATTAAACAATCTTGAGATAGGAAAATAATTTGAATTTAATTCACATCAAGGATCTTCTTACGTTTATAGATTTAGTGAATTAGGTCATAAATCATACATAAAAACTTAAATATTAAAAGTACACATTTCTAATCACTATCCATTTTCTCATAAAACAAAATCTTTGGAAAAGAAACATGGTTCTATTTCATGTTTAAATAGTATAACTTTTCCTTAAGCTCATACTTGACTATATTCTTCTTTAAGTCCTATGAAAAACATTTCAAAACAAGTTATGAGCATAAAAATCTCATTAATGGATACACAGAATGAAAATTATTAGCCTTGAGAAAACATGTAAACCTTGAACACTTTATCATAAAGAAATGTTTTTCACCTTTATGAAGTAGTAAATACTATTCAAAAAATATAAGCTTAGTGCATACCATTTTTGTAACCAAAAGACTACAATAAAACCCATATAAATCACATATAACATATAAAGGTCACTTGGGAGATAATCATATTTAATGGAATAACCATATGATCAACTTCCACACATATCACTAAACGTAATAGTTATACGGCCGACTTCCATACCAAATGCCTTTGAGGGTCTAACGTAACCACTCTTCCATGGTTTATCATAGAACCACCCATATTTTCTTTATCACGTAACCACCCATATTTTTTTTATCACATAACCACCCATAAAATTTCCAAGTACCATTATATAATCCTAACACATAAAATATTACAATTATCAACATTTCACTCAAAAAACTCAATTTTCAATCACCAGAAATTATTTCAAGATATTTAAAGTGTCAATAAACTTTAAAACCTTTTTCTATACCAAAATAAAAAAAGGTAATAATGGATTTATTTTTCCTTTTAAAAATATTAAGACTTATAGAGTAATCCAAATATCAATTAATGGTTATGACAGGAGAGAAGTCATTGTCATCGCCTATGTTAAAAGCATTTTTCCTATCATTTAGTGAAACACATCATAAAAAAATAATCCCATTTTGAAAATAGTTGAATTAAATTAAAATTCATAGGTTTGATTATACACCTTATAATATAAGGAGGTGTATATTATCAAAATATGCATCAATGAATGAATATTGAGATGAAGTCCCTTACCTTGAGTCTGAATTTTCTCATACATTCTTTATTTTCCTGAATAATAAAATTATTTTAATTTCTATTTTTGTGAGAAACTTATTTAAGTTTATTATTCCTTTTATATCACTTATTACCATGTTACAAAAATTACATAATTATTTAAGTTCATATCAAACATTTTGTCAATATTTGGTAATTTTTTAAAAAATGAACTTATTTGTACGTAAATTGTCCACGTGGTAAAAATTCCATCATCTCAAAAATAATATTCAAGGTTTAAATATCATATATATCTAGTATATATATTTAAAATAATCCATAATATTTGGATATAAGAAATGAAATGAATTGTTCCTGGAGACAGTAGGTTGTATATATGCATGAATGCTACATTCATTTCTTTTTATTTTAAAAGAATAAGAATTAAATGATATAAATGAATATTATAATTAAATTATTATATTAATTTCATATATGTATCATTTTTTTAATAAAAAAACATTTATACGTTTCATATATTGTTGGAATGAGTCATATCTCTTTGAGGGGGCGGTAGTCCACACTTCCTCAAAAAAAATTATCTAATTTACACAACATGTAAAGTAGAAAGTTATATTCTAAATAAAAATTACAAAAGAATAAAGATAGTATAAATATAATATATATTATATGTAAAAATATATTCCATCATAATGGCCACCATAATAGGTGGTAGGAAAAATTAAACAATCGTCATTTCGTGAGGGAGTAGTTCACCATACAAAGATTCAGTACATTTGTTACCCATTAAATGGAGGTGTGTGTAAGTGTAGATATAAAACTTATTATAAAAAAATCCTGGTATATTTATGATAATTTTTTGTTATGTAATTTTATAATAAGAAACTTTTAGGGTTTGGATGATAGAAATGAAACAAAAAAGGCATGAGAGAAGGTGTTACGACTTAATCGGGTAACTTCTGTTAGTTTATACCAAAAGGCTTTCTTAATAGGCTTTATGCCCTAAGGGAGGCTTCTTGTATGAGGGGAGGGATTATATGAATAGCTTTTGGAAGATATTGGATGAATAAAAAGGCTTTGGAAGTGTGATTAATAGAGAGGAATGGTTTCATTTTTATTGGAGAGGGGAGGGGTACCCTTGGAATTTTTAAAATTATTAAATTAATATAAATTCAATTTCAATTAAAAATGGTCCAAAACACATATATTTTTAAGATAATATGAGTATAGTTTAAAAAACTCTCATCCAATAAATTTTATACATGTACTTATTTTAAACCTTATCTTTTCGGTTTACCCTTAATTGCTCTCTTTTAATTTTAATTGGTGTAACAAAATTTTAAATATTAAGAGCCTATAATTTAACTTATGTGGGGTAAATTTCCCCAAAATGGATAGTTTATGAACTTTTAGTCCTTAAAATATCCACATTTAATTTGAAAATATTTTTTGTATTTTTAACTAATTTAATAAATTATTTTTTTTATAAAATTTAAATTATGTCAATTTTGACACTATTCAATTTATTGAATTTAAATAAAAACTAATTGAGAGATAACTTCTAAAACCCCATTTAATAGTCTCATAAATTTTTATATTCACCTATAAAATTATGTGATGATGTATATTATGTCAAATAATATTTATTTTAATATTTATAACATAATTTATTTGATTCCTTCATTAATAAAGAAATCACTACATCATCATTGTGTCATAATTAAATTTAATTATTTAATGTATAGAAATTATAAATAAAATAACATGATGTAGGAAGTATTCTTATCTTTATAATGACTATTTATATAAAAATAGATCCCATGTATAACTCCATATTAAAATTCTTTACTTTTTTAAAGTAAAATTATAACAAAAAAGACTATTCATGGAATATAATATTATACAAGCATTAAATTATTCCCGGTGGCTTTAAGTGGTCCTAAAATAAACCCAAGGATGTTCATGCTCGGGATACACTCATACTGTTAAATTTTCACAAGTTTTTGGGTAGTTTTATTTTATTATAATATTATTTTTACTTTTAATTATCTGATTTACCCTTAACCGTGGTAATAAAATTTATTACCAAATTTATTATTCATAATGTCCAAAAATAAAAGGGGACTATTTATAAAATTTGGACCTTATGATTCCAAATATAGAATCCATTTTTTCAAATTCAAAACATATAATTGGTAGAAATTAATTAATATTTAATCCTCATTGTCAAAACGAGAAAACAAGTTTTTTAAAAAATAAAAACTATGAAAAGATTGACATGTGATTATATCAAATTTCAATGTAAAATTACTTCTAATGACCAACATTGGATTAAATGATTAAAACAAAATATAAGTATGCTTTAAAACTAATTCAAACTATAATCTAGCTATATATATAAATTATTTGAAAAGGAATTACTGAATTAAAAAAAGAAGGTCGTTGGGAAATTCGGGCAAATATTTTTCACTATTCATTAAAATATGAATTTTATCATGAAAAAATCCAAATTTTAACCAAAATAAATTTTTATAACATGATTCTATATAAGAAGTTTATTTTTTCAAATTTAACTTATCAAAATTTCAAAAACAATATTTAAAAAGGTTTCTCCATCAAAAGGCAGTAAAACTACCTTTTAAAAAAATATTAGAGTATTTTATGGTTAAAATTAAATTTATTATCATTTTAAGCCTGTAAAATTTATTGGATGAATGCAAAAACATTTAACAAAAATGTTTAAACATAATATAGTTATTTATTTTCACTATCTCCAATATAATGTCTTGGTTTTAACTACCATCTAAAATTTTAACATTAATATTGAATTATTTTGGGAATAACTCAATCTTGTGTGCGACATAAGATTTTGAAGAAACTCACTGTTTCATATCGGTTACTCTATCAGACAAAGAATATCTTATAACATAAAATTAATATCTTATTCATAACTATTAATAGATATTAAAATTTAATATTCTATAATTAACGTGTATGTTACATCCTTCTCCCCTTTTGTAAATTGTATCCCCGCAATCTTATTCACTTATCAAATAAATGGGGGTATTTATCATTTATATAATTATTAGATTCCCAAGTTTCCTCTTCAATAATATGGTTTTTTTAACCTTAACCTAATGAATCGCCATATTCTACAACACTTTCTCTCTATGGTTAATAATCTATACTAGTTATTCCTTATAAGAAAGATTCTCTTCCAACTAAACTACTTTTGGACTCAAAAACATGAGATAGATCTAGAATATGCTTTCTTAACATTGAAACGTGAAAAATATTGTGTAATAAGGATAAAATTAGAGGTAAAGACCCTCGGTAGGAAACTTATCCAAATTTCTCCAAGATTTCATAGGATTCAATGAATCATGTACTAAGCATCCCCTTCTTACCAAAATGATTCACACTTATCCATAGAGAAACTTTTAGAAATACATGATCACCTACCTAAAAAGAAATATTCTTCCTCCAGTTATACATATAAATTTTATACCTTCTCTAAGCCATCCTCAAATTCTACTAAATCAACAAAACCTTTTCTTCCATCTCTTCTACCAATTCTGGTCCCATCAACTTCCTTTCACCTACTCCATCCCAAAAAGCTGGAGTTCGACACCACTTTCCATATAATGCATCAAATGGTTCCTTATGTATACTAGAATGAAACTATTATTACAATAAAACTCAACCAAAGAAATATGTTTATCCAAAATTCCATGGTAATCCATTTAACTAGCACGTAGAATATCCTCTAAGGAATGAATTGTTTATTTTGACTATATATCTAATTGAGGATAAAAAAATGTATTAAAATTTATTTTAGTACCCAAAGACTTCTTAAGTCCTTTCTAAAAGTTAGAAGTGAACCTGGAATCATGATCTACTACAATGGAGCTAGGAACACCATGTAACCTAACTATAACTTTAATATACAACTCAAAAAGTTGATCTAGATAAATATTATCTCGAATAAAAAGAAAATGACTAGATTTAGTCAATCGATCAACAATAAACTAGATCACATTGTTACCTCAAGAAGTCTTTGGTAATCCTACAATGAAATCCATTGATATATTTTCTTATTTCCACTCTAGTACTAGAAAAGACTAAATTTTCCCTCTTAGAAACTATAATTATACTTTAACCTATTAATAAATAAAACATCTTATGGTAAAGTCATAAATATCCCTTTTTATTCCATCCCATTTGTAATACTCTCAAAGTTCTCTATATATCATAGTGATGCCCTAATGAACTAAAAACAGATAACTATGTGCTTCACATAACAAATATTTCTTCAACTATGAATCAAAAATAATACATAATCTATTCTGAAACCTCAAATCACAGTCTTTATCAGTGTTAAATTCAGGTAACTTACCCTTTTTAACTAATTATTCCTTTTTTGAAACTTGCTATTTTCCTTCTATGCTGGCTTAATTATATCTGATAGAGATAATTTCACTAAAAATTGAAAAAACAAGAAATTTAATTCACCAACAACTTCTAATACAAAATTCATCAAATCATTAAACAAAAGATCTTGTTCCAAATGTTTCATGGTTAATGTAGCATTACTCTTTAAACTCAAATCATCAGCCACCTTATTTTTTTTCATGGGTGAAAATGAATCATGAAATCATAATCCTTGTTTAATTCCATCCATCTCCACTATATAATGTTCAATTATTTCTCAGTGAATCTATACTTCTAACTTTTGTGATCAGTATATATTTCACACTTTATTCCATACAAATGATGCCTTTAAATTTTTAATGCAAAAATAATTGCAGATAATTCCAAATCATGTGTAGGGTAATTAAACTCATGAGGTTTTAACTAATGTGATGCATAAGGAATTTCTTGATTCTTATACATTAGGAAAAAACCAATTCCTTTCAATTAATCATCATTTTAGATAACAAATTCACCATTCTTGGAAGGTAGGTCCAATACTAGAGCATTTACCAATCTTCTCTTCAGTTTCTAAAACAATCATCACATTATTTTGTCTGTATTACCTTAACTCCATTAAATGTTAATATAGTTAGTGGGATAGATAACAAAGAAAAGTTTTCAACAATCTATTGGTAATAACCCACTAATCCAATAAAGCTATGAATCTCTGTGATATGGGTAGGTCCTTTCCACTATTCAACAAATTTTGTTTTAGAAGGTTTAATAGTTATGTCGTATTTAGAAATAATATAACCAAGGAAAGAAATTTTTTTAAACTAAAATTCACTCTTAATAAACTTTCCATATAGTTTCTTTCCTTTTAATGTTTACAAAACAATCCAAAAGTGACTTTCATGTTCCTACTAACTTTTAAAATATACCAACATATCATCCATAAAAAAAGCCAAAAACTGATCCAAAAATTGATCAAAGACTCCATTCATGAGATTCATAAATATAATAGGGGCATTAGATAACACAAAGGGAATAACTACAAACTCATAATTCCCATATCTTGTTCAGAACGCTGTCTTTGGAATGTCATTATAACAAACCTACTCTTTATTTCACACTTAAACATAATTTATTACATAAAATCTTCACTTGATACGACAGAGAATATTGACAGGTTTAGTGTCTCTAGGGATTAGGAACATTATATAACAACATAAAACATGAAATACACGTCATTATTGAAAAATTATTTTATATGATCACATGCATTCCTTCGTACTTAGAATTGCATGGGATAACCTAAGGACATTAATAAGAAAAGGGTGATCTATAAATCCCAGTAAGGGAGTAAACAGGGAATAAAATGAAGAATAAATTACATGTTAGGAAATATCCATATCAATAGAGCATAAGAGAAACATGAACATAAAGGTATGATATAGTGTGATTATCATAACATGGAAATGTGGCAACACCATTTTACATGAAATTAGCATGATCCAAGGATCATTGAACATGTAGAATGAGTAAACCCTCATTGAATTGGAAATTTCATGATACTAATCTTTACCTAATTCATTGGAGCGCTATTAGGGTTCACCCTTCTTAATCATTTCATTTCATACATAAGTGTGCCACATGGATCATATAACATGGATTCATTAAAAATAAACACTTATTCGATGATAAAGAAATATGAAATTAAAACATGAAACTCTATAATAAATAATTAAATGTTCATAAAAGTTAATACCCTTGATAGAGAAATGGGCATGGTATTCACTACATCGTGACTCTGGCTTGGAAAATTGTGATGCAATTTCGGCAGCATAATGGCATGAAATAAGTATTCATAAAAATAGTTAATGAGAGAGAAAGAGGTGTCTCATCATATTTACATTAAATGGATAGTAATGGGGATATATAGATACATTTTACAATATTTTTAATTGAATTTAGATCCATAATAAAAATAATTGCTTGAATGTAAAAGAGAAGAAAGAAATTCCTTACAAAATTTCGTCATGGTAACGGGTGTACATGGGAGGCATTAATGAGAGAGAAAGAGGTATCTCATCATTAAAAAATAAGTCGGAATGTATTAGGGAGCTTCTAAATTATACCCCAAAATTTTTATTTGAAAATAAAAGGTCATGACAACATAAAAAACTTGTAAAAAAATAAGAAACGAAGAAATCCATTACTTGGATGTGTGATCCCAAATGCTTGGGAGGGGCATGATAAATGATTATTTGGAGCTTGGGGTGCCTTTTAAAGACTCTAGAGTGAGGAGGTAAAAGGTTGATTAGCTCCAAAGGCTTTTAGTGAAGAGGAAGTGGGAGCATGGGTTGGTTTATATAGTAAAAGAGATGGAATTATTTATTATTTAGGTTTTGGACACCACAAATTAAACTAATCAAAACCACAAACCATCCCATGATTTTAGACCATGTTTTTTTCCACAAGGGAGTGTAAAACAATATTTTATAAATAAAATGGATGAAATTATTAAAATATTAGGCTTTATTATGTGGAGGTGAGTCACACTCTCAAGGAAAACAATTTAAAAAGTTAAAATGTTTTATAAGTCTTGGAGGGTTCAATAAGGCACCGTAAAATTAATCAAACAAATATAAAATAACATTATATTAATGGTAAAACATATATTGTGCGAAAAACACATTTATGTTTTTTTATTACATTAATATTGGATCATTATAATGTCATAAAACACATTATATAATTAAACGATATTTAATTTTTACCATAGAATTTGAATTTAATAGAAAATTATGTAAAATTAACCATTGGATAATTTTGAATTTCTGATTCCATAAATAATATTCATTTTATCTAATTAAATTTATAAATATGTGAATTTTTACTTTCAACATAAAAATATACATTTATCGAAAATTCATGGGTTTTGATAAAAACAGCTTCCAAACCATAATAAAAATCACAATTGTATTCGTAAAAATTATAAAATCATTTATATTTAATAAAAATTAATTTAGTAATAATATTTTATTAAAATAATATTTAACTAAAAAATCCATTAATTCATTAAAATATATTTCTTCGTTGAATATTTACAAAAAATACTATTTGGGCTTTAAAAACTATTTACAAAGTAACAATAATAAAATGAATCTATATTTTTTATTATATTCAAAAATAATGGACATAATAATAGTGATAAGGTCTTGTTACATAACCCCTTATAACACCCGCATAAGACCGAAGGGTAAGGTGCGTGATTGTGACAGACTCTTGGGGAGGCTCAAATGATATTGCTCTTGCGGAAATCTCTATTAACTTCCACTTCTCCCGTAGGCGGTTTCGTTCGAGCTTAAAGTTTTTAAGGGCTTGGGATTGGTCAAGAGATAAGCCTGGTTACACCACCTCCTTTTCGAGCTCTGACAAATGGGCTTCGTACGGATAAATTCTACTAGATGAGGCAATTTCTTCCTTTTTCTAAGTAAATTGGATTTTTTAAATCCCTATATTTATACTAACAAATTGATCACAATTCAACAGTTGTACTAGAAATTGTTACAATTCTTCATAGTATTTTGAAATCCATAAAACCAAGGTAGTTTATATTTTATAAAACCATTTTACATAATAAGACTTTTAATTAGATCAAAATGAATTTTCATTAATAAAATTTTGGATCATTACAATATTCCCCCCTTAAGAAATTTCACCCTTGAAATTTTATTTTCCCACACAAAAAAAGATGAGGGAAACTTTGTTTCAGCACTTCCTCGGATTCCCATATTGCTTCTTCAAACTTGTAGTTTCCCCACAACACCATGAAGAGGGGAATTGTCTTATTTCATAGAACTTTTCCCCTAAAATATAAGTTCTTCACAGAATTCTCTTCAAAGGAGAGGTCATTCTTTAATGGTACCACCTCTGGATTGAGTACATGTGATGGTTCATGTATGTGCTTCTTCAAGAGTGATACATAGAATACATAATGTACTTGAGATAGGTTCGGTGGGAGTGTTAGTGGATAGTTCACTCCTCTTATGAAATTACAGATCTCAAAAGTGACGATGTAACTTGGACTAAGCTTTCCCTTCTTCCCAAATCTCATAACTCTCTTCCACGATGATATGCGAATGAATACCATGTATCCAACATCAAAGTCTAGGTCTCATCGATGATTATCATCATATATCTTTTGTCGACTCGGAGTAGATTTAATGTGCTTCTGGATGATCTTACCCTTCTCCACCATTTATTCAACCATTTATAAAACTAAGAGTTTTTTTTACCCAACTTCATCCCAGCATGTCAGTGTTCTGCACCTCTTCCCATAAAAGGCTTCATATGGAGCCATTTGGATGCTTGAGTGGAAACTATTATTTTAAGAGAAATCTCTTAGAGGGATATGTTGATCCCATCCTCCTTTGAAGTCCATTGAGAATGATCTCAACATGTCCTCAAGTGTTTTGATAGTTTGATTAGATTGGCCATTAGTTAGAGGATGATAAGTAGTACTAAAGTTCAGCTCAGTATCTAAAGAATCTTGAAGACTCTTCTAAAAAATAGAGGTGAATACTGGATCTTGATTGGATACATTTGATTTTGGTACTCCATACAGCCTTACCAAATCTTTGATGTGTATCCATGCCAATTGATCCAATGATAAATCCTCTTGAATTGCAATGAAGTGTGAAATCTTTGTAAGATGATCCACAACAACCCAGATAGCATTGTTTTATTTGGATGTATTTGGAAGTCATGTGACAAATTCCATGTGATGTTCTCCAATTTCCATGCTAGTATAGGTAATGGATGCATCATCCCCTTAGACTTCTTCCTCTTAGCCTTCACTTTCTAATATACCAGTCACTTTGATGTATACTCAACGATCTCCTTCTTCATGTTATCCCACCAATAATTCTATCAGATATCTCGATACATCTTTGTGTTTCCTGGGTGAATGGAGAATTCTGGACTATATGCATCATCCAAAAGTTCTTTCTTTAACTCTAAAATTGATGGAACACATGGTATTGTCCCAAATCTCACAAATCATTCTTTATTAACATTTAAATCTGAGGATTTCCCTTTTCTGATAGTTTCCACTTTCTTCTGAATTCCCACATCATCCTTATGAGCATCCTTTAACCTTTCCAAAAGAGACTGTTAAGCAATCATTTATTAAAGGATTGATGATGTTCCTTTCTTTATGATTCTCGTGTGCATCTTCATCAAATCTAAGAATATTGGATCCTTTTCAATTCTCATCAATTATTGTATTGTTGATTCCTTTCTACGTAGAGCGTCCACCACCTTGTTCGCTTTTCCAGGGTGATAATGGATTGAGCAGTCATATTATTTGATCAGCTTTAGCCATGTTTGTTGGTTCATGTTCAACTCTTTCTATGTGAATATATACTTGAGGCTTTTTAAATCCATATATATTTTAAACTTCTCCCCAAAGAGGTAATTCTGCTAAATTTCTAAAGCGAAGATTACTACAGCCAACTATAGATCATGTGTTGGGTAGTTTTTATCATGAAATTTCAATTATCTTGAAGCATAGGAAAAGACTTTCATTTTTCATCAACATAGAGCAGAGTCCCTTCTTCAAAGTATCACTAAATACCACAAAAAGATATCCACTTGTGGGTAGTGTAGGCACAAGCGTAGTGATAAGACTCTTTTTCAACTCCTTGATTCTATCTTTGTATTCATCACTCCCATAAAACATTACTCCCATCTAAGTTAGCTTAGTAAGAGGGTTGGAAAATCGTGAAACATTTCTCACAAATTAGTGATAATATCCATCTAACCCTAAGAAGATACGAATATCCATTAATGGTTTTGTCCTCGGTCATCCCTCAATTGCAGCTATCTTGGATGGATCCACAGATATCCCATTGCTTGTGATGATGTGATCTAATAATGAGACCTCCTTAAACCATAACGCACACCTTTTGTACATTGCATAAATATTCTCCTTTTGCAAGGTCTCCAGTATAGTTCTTAGATGTTCCTAATTATCCTCCTTTGTTTTGGATTATATTAAAATATCATCTATAAATACTACCAAAAATTTGTCGAGGTAATCTCTAAGGACTCTATTAATCAAGTCCATGAATATTTTCAGAGAATTAGTTAGTCTGAAAGGAATTAATATGAATTCATAGTGCCCGTTCCTTGTATGAAAAGTAGTATTGGGGATATACTCCTTAAAAATTACATGATAATATCCTGACCACATATTAACCTTGGAGAAGTATTGTTCTCCACAAAGCTGATCAAACAAGTCATCAATTTGTGGTAGAGGATACTTGTTCTTTATTGTGATTTTGTTGAGTTCGTGATAATAAATGAAAAGGTTCATTGACCCAACATTCTTCTTGATGAAGAGGACTAATTCACCCCATGGTGAAGCACATGGGAGTATAAACCCTTTATCCATATTCTCCTATAGTTGTTTCTTCATCTACTCAAGCTTCAAAACATCCATTATATATGGAGTATTAGATATTATAAATTCTCCAAGTATAAGATCAATTGATAATTCAACAACTCTTTTAGGAGGAAGACCAGGAAATTCTTCAAGAAACACTTCAGCAAATTCCCTCACAATAGGCATGTCTTCAAGGATGGTTGCTTCCTTAGACTCAATCATCGGAGCAAGATACACATGCTCATAGGGCAATAATATCCATGCTTGAGATGACAGTTCTAAGGAATATTCATCCTCCTCCTTGAACTTGTACAGAATCAGGGGTTGATTTACCATATGGAGAGTGATTTAACTCTCACAGAAATTTATGTTGGCTCTATGTAAGGAAAGACAATCCATGACAAGAATTGCATCAAATTCCACCAATGGGAGTATGATGAGGTTATCTAGGAAGATTAATCCAAAAAATATGATAAGGGAGGAGTTATATTCATGGGATGCAATGGTTGCCCCATTTCCCATTCTCACATACATATTTACTACAATGATTTTTGGTGGTGTTGGGGTTGTTCTACTAGAATTTTGGGATATAAAATAATGAGTAGAACTAGAATCAAAAAATATGTTTTCTATTATTGAATGAATAATTAGAATACCTACCCCCACTTCATTGTTGGGGTTCACTTTAATGGTAGTGATGGAAAAAGATCACCCTTTCTGTTTTAGAGGTTGTTGGATGCCTCCGAAAACCCTTGTCTTAGGGAACTGTTTTGAAAAGTTCCATGGTTCTTTATAGTTGAAACAATGACCAATGTGTTAAGTTTCGAACGAAGCATTACTCTCCTCTATTGCAGCCATTTTTTTTCTTGTCCGTAATTAATGTCCAGGTTAACTTCTCTTCCAAACATAAAGCATTTCCTCATCCCCTTCAAAAAAATTCTAGGTTCTTCGTTCCAAACCATTGGAAAGTGGGGTACTAGATTTTCTTAACACCGTGGGATTTATCCATCGGACTAGCAGAATTGAAGTCTACCTTAGGCATCTTATCTCCATGATACACCTGAGATTCGTTGATTTCGATTTCTACTTTTAGGTAATATCGGAAAATTTCCCCATATCTCTTGAAGTCACGGATAACTAAGGCTTTCCATAGGCTAGGTTTTAGCCCACCAAAGAAGCGTGCAACCTTGAATTTGGGGGTAACGAAAAAGTTGGAGGCATATCATGAAAGCCTTTTGAATTTTTCCTCATACGCTCTGATGGATTCATCATCTTTTTTCTTGATGGCAAGGAAGTCCCTTTCCATCTAAAGTAGGAGGTTGTGAGTAAAATATTTTTCAAAAATCATTTTCTAGAAATCCATCCATTCCAATGTCTCTATCTTATCCTTAGGCTTCGTATTTCTAATCAATGTCCACTATTGATAAGCTTCACCATCCATATGATAATCATCTAGAGGTATCTTCTCTTGTTCATAACATTGAAGTATGAAGAGTATCTTCTTAATGGAGTGGTTTCATTGTTCGATGATTGAGGGATAGGATGATTCATTAAAAGTAGGAGGCCTTTGTCACATGAAGCTCTCGATTGTGAATTTTTCTTTCTTGGTGGGGGTGAACATTCCTCTTGACCTATGTTTCAATTCAAAACATTAGTTAACTGAGAGAATATTGTTACAAATTTTTTGATTCCCTCTCCCATCGGATTTGGCATCTCATTAGAACATTCGTCGCATGGATCTTCGCATAAGTTGTTAGCTCGATTCCTCCAATTACCATCCATTTGCTGGAATAAAAGGAATGTTAGGGTTAAAACAAAAAGGTTAATACAAAGAAAAAAACTGATTTCTTATAAAATACTTTAATTTCCTTTACTTGTGAATTTATAGGCTTCAATCTATGTTATCCATGATCTACTTCCCAATATATTTTCTTAGAGAAATTTTTATATTCCCTTAATAATGGTTTGTACTAAGCTTATGAATTTACCAAAGAATATACCCTGGGAGTGTCATAACAAAGAGTGCAGTAAGGCCCATTGTCATGCACTAGTTCTCATTTAAGTCTAGTTTAAAGTGGTGTTTTCATGTTTGACCCTTAGATACATATGTGCCAGAGCTGCCTCTACCAGTTTGTATCCAGACAGAGATGTATTTTCTTAATAAACCACTTACTAAATACTCACCAAAATTTAGGGATGTTTTTATTATACTAATTCTTATCCCTATGTATTTCACTAGGGTTTTCTAATCCTAATCCCAAAAATAACTAAACCTGTCCTCTAATACTAACTATAACAACCTTACTCTTTATTTCACAATTAAAAATAATTTATTACATAAAATATTCACTTGATAAAACATATAAGATTAATATTTTTTGTGTTTATCAGTCTTAGAAACATTACATAACAACTTAAAACATGAAATACACATCTTTATTGAAAACATATTTTACATGACCACACACATTCCTTCAGACTTAGCATTGAATGGGATAACCCAAGGGCATGCATAAGAAAAGAGTGAGATATAAAGCCCAGTAAGGGAGTAAAAAAGGTATAACATAAAGAATACAGTACATATTAGGGAATTTTAATAGAAATTTATCATAAGAGAAAAATTAACATAAATTCATGATATAGGGTGATTATCATAACATGGAAATGTGGCAACAACATTTAACATGATATTAGCATGATCCAAGGATCACTGCACATAGAGCATGATTAAACCCTAGTTGCACATGAATGGTAATGAGTAAAACCTCATTTCACTTGACATATCATGATACTAATCTTTATCCAATGCATTAGTGCACTATGAGGGTGCACCCTTCTTAATCATTTCATTTCATGCATAAGTGTGCCACATGGATCATATAACATGGATTCATTAAACATTGTCACTTCTTCCACGATAAAGGAATGTGGAATTAATAAATGAAACTCTATAATCAATAAGTAAATGTGCATAAATGTGAATACCCTTGATTGAGAAATGGGCATGGTATTCACTACACAATGACTTTGGCTTGTAAAATCACGATGCAGTTTCGGCAGCATAACGGCGTGACATAAGAATTCATAAGAATGGTTAATGAGAGATAAAGGGTTGTCTCATCATATGTACATGAAATGGAAAGTAATGGGGTTATATATATACATTTCCCAATATATTTAATGGAATTTAGATTTATAATACAAATAATTTATTGAATTTAAATGAGAAGAGATAAATTCCTTATGGAATTTCGACATGGTAACAGGTGTACATGGGAGGAATTAATGAGAGAGAAAAAGTTCTATAATAATTAACACATAATTAGGGAAGTTTGAGGGAGGTTAAAAATAATAACCTAACATTTTAAATTGAAAATAAAATGGCATAACAATATAATGAAATTTGGAAAAAAAATGAGAAAGGGAGAAATCCCTTACTTAGAAGTGTGATCCCAAAGGCTTGGGAGGGGCTTGAGATAGGCTTCTTTTGAGCTTGGGGCACCTTGGGAGGACTCTATAGAGAGGAGGAGATAGGTTTTTAGAGCTCCAAAATCTTTTATTGAATAGAAAGTGGGATATTGGGTGGGTTTATATAGGAAAAGAGAGGGAATTATTTATTATTTAGGTTTTGGACACCACACATTAAACTAATCAATATCACAAACCATACCATGGTTTTTTCCCATGGTGTTTTCCCTAGGGGTGTGGAAAAAATATTTTATAAGTAAAATGGAATAACTTATTAAAATATTAGTCTATAGTATGTGGAGAGGAGTCACACTCTCTTGGAAATCAATTTAAAATGTTAAAATGTTTTATAAGTCTTGGAGGGTCCACTGAGGCACCATAAAATTAATCAAAAAATATAAAATAACATTATTTTAATGGTAAAACATATATTGGCATAAGATACCATTTATATTATTTTATTACCTAACTATGGGGTCATTATGATATCATAAAACACATTATATAATTAAACGGTATTTAATTTTTACCCAAAAATTTAACTGTCACCGAAAATTATGAAAAATTCACCATTGACTAATTTTGATATCCTGATTCAAAAAAATATATTCATTTTATCTAAATAATTTGATAAATATTTCAATTTTAACTTTTAACATAAAAACTGACATTTATTGAAAATTCATGGGTTTTGAGAAAAACGACTTTCAAACCTTAATAAAAATCACAATTTTATTAATAAATATTATAAAATAATTTATATTTAATAAAAAGTAATTTAGTAATAATATTTTATTAAAATATTATTTAATTCAAAAATCCATTAATTCATTAAAATATATTTCTTATTTGAATATTAACTAAAAATACTATTTGTGCTTTAAAAACTATTTACAAAGTAACAATGATAAAATCAATGTATATTCTTTATTATATACAAAAATAATGCACATAAACATAGTGCTAATGTATTGTTAAATAACCCCTTATAACACCTTCATAAGACTAAAGGGTAATGTGTGCGATGGTGAGAGACTCTTGGGGAGGCTCAGATAACATCTCTAAAGTGGTAATCTCTATTATCTTCCACTTCTCCCACACGTGGTTCCGTTCGAGCATAACGTGTTGAAGCGCGACTTGGTCTTGGTCAAGAGAAAATCCCTGTGGTTCCACCTCCTTTCCGAGCTCTGAAAAATGGGCTTCATACAGAATAATTCTACTAGATGAGGTCATCGCTTCCTTTTTCAGAGTAAATTGCATTTTTTAAAGCCCTATATTTATACTAATCAATCGATCACTGTTCAATGGCTATATTAGCAACGGTAAAAAATCTTAACGGTAATTTGAAATCCATAAAACAAAGGAAGTGAATTTTTTATATAACAATTTTAAATAATAATACATTTAATTTTATCAAGATGAATTTTCATTAATAAAAGTTCTAGTCACTGCAGTCATCCTTCTTCACCTACAGCTGATGGTACATGAAACTCAAATCAATCTTTGAAAAATATTGAGCTCCCTAGAGCTTATCAAACAAATCATCTATATGATTAAAAGGATACTTGTTCTTAATATTTATGTTATTAAAGGATAAATAATCAATACAAAGTCTCATAGAACCATATTACGTTTTCATAAATAAAATAAGAACACCTCATGGTGAAGTTCTAGGTCGAATGAAACCTTTATCAAGAAATTATTGCAATTGTTTTTATTAATTCCACCAGTTATAATTGATCCATTCAATAAGAGGGTTTATAAATAGGCTTAGTATCAAGAACTAAATCAATGTTAAATTCAAACTCACAATTAGGAACAATACCAATCAATTCATAAGTAAAAACATTAGTGAATTCATTCACTACTGGAATGTCACTAAACAAAAATACTTATTTCTTTTCAACAACATGAGATAGAAAACTTTTAGTTCAATATTTATACAATATCTCATCTAATTGGTGTGTTTTTAAAGGTATGAAATCATTGAATAAAACATTCTAGAATTTTCAATCTATTTTGGCAAGATAAACTGAAATTCAATCCATACCCAAAATGATATCAAATTCCATTATGGGAAGTTCAACCAGATTTGTAGGAAAGACCATCCCACTAATGATAATAGGAATATTCCTATAAATCTTGGTTGATTTAATACTTATACCTTAAGTTTTTATCAAAAGTTCTATATCACATTCTTGATGTGCTATTTCTAATTTACTTTCAAATATCTCAGAAATGAATGAATGTGAAGATCCAGAGTTAAACAAAGTATTGGTATACTTTGAAAAAACATGTAACATACCTATCATCACTTCATTTGATGGTCCCACATCAACTTTAGAATTAAAAAATTATTTTCCATACCTTTCTGCTTTCAATATCGCAGTTTTCCACCCTAGGTAATAAAATTTGGACACACATTGGCCTAATTACCTAACTCATTGCAACAAAAACATCTTACCGCTGGTTTTTCATTTCTTGTAATATCATATTCCTTATAGTTATGAGAAATATGACCAGTCTTACAACATTGAAATCACTTTCTATACATTGAGATACATTCTCCAGGATGCTTTTTACCACACTTCTCACAAGTTTTAAATTTTGTTTTCTTACCTTCATACTTCTCTGATAAATTCTTTCCCATTGTCTGAAAACAGGTTCACTTATTTTTCTTTCTCTCATGGAACACATGATCATTAGAAAACTCCATTTCTACCATCTCATCACATTATAAAAGTTTCTCATAGATGTTTAAATCACGTTAATCTAATGCCCTTCGATATTTTGGCTTCAATCCTAAGTAAAACCGATTTATCTTACTTTCAATAACCAAGATAAAATTTGGGACATGCCTTGACAAAAAACTGAAATTTTTTTCATATGAAGCCACATAATCATCCTCCTTTTGTCCCAATTCCAAGAATTGTTTTTCTATAATAATTTAAACATCCTTAGGAAAATATTTCTCAAGAAAGATGTTTTTAAATTCATCTCAGCCCATGGCGTCCATCTCATCACTTCCTCGGATATTTTTAACCATTGACCACAACTGATTGGATTCACCTTCAAAATGATAAATAGTAATACTAACCTTTTGATTGTTTGAACACCCCATTACATAAAAAAACTTTTCTAGTGATTTAATCCACCCTTCATCTTTCACAAGGTCAGATGATCCTCTGAATGATAGGGGATGTATCCTCATGAAATGCTCCACTACTAAAATATTCTTCTACGGTTGATCTAGTAGATATTGTGCATGAAAACCACCACCACTTATCACCTGAGTCAACTAATCCATCACTGTAACAAACTATTTAGTTCTGATTCCAACCATCTCAGGATACTGATATGAACGGTTGTTTTCCTCTATATGTCATCCCAGTACAGCTTCTTTATTTCCTCAACAACAAAACATTCTAAACAAAAATATCTTAGATAAAACAACATGGTAATATAGAAATTGTATATCATATAAATTTTACCATAAAGTAAAAAATAATTTATTGATATTCAATTAATAATATTCTAACTCCTAAATTTATCTAAGTCGACCTCTAATACCAACTATAAGGCCCCAGCCTTAAACATTACATATTTTTGAGAAAAGTTGATAATTTGAATTTGATTCAAATTGAAGATATTTTCATCTTTAGATATTTTGAGAATTAGTTCATAACTCAAACATAACAACTTAAATATTACAAGTATACACTTCTACTCACTATCAATTTTTTTCATAAAACATAATCTTTTAAAAAGAAACATGGTTTAGTTTCATGTTTAAATAGCATAAATTTTCCTTGATCCCATACTTAACTCTATTATTCTTTAATTCTCGTGAAAAAACATTTAAAAACATGGGATGAGCATAAAAGTCTCATTAAGGGATACAAATAAATAAAGCTCTTAGCCTCAAGAAAACATGTAAACCATGAATAATTTATCATAAATTAAAACTTTTCACCATTATGAAGTAGTAAATACTCTTCACTAAATATAAGCTCATTAGTTAACTTTCTTGTAACAAAAATATTACCATAAAACCCATATAAATTACATATAACCTATAAAGGTAACTTGTAATGTAATCATACTTAATGTAATAACCATATGGTCAACTTCTACACATATCACTAAATGTAATAGCCACACAGCTTACTTCCAAACCCAATGCATTGGAGGTTATAACGTAACCACTCATTCTTAGTTTATCATAGAACCACCAATATTTGGTTTATCATGTAACCACCTGTCCTTAGTTAATCACATAACCACCCATCAAATGTCCAAGAACCATTATATAATCATAACACATAAAAGATTGCAATTATCAACATTTCACTCATAAAGTTTCATTTCCAATCATAATAAATTATTTCAAGATATTGAAATATTAGATCCACTTTAAAACCTATTTTCAATTCTAAAATAAAAAAACATATAATATGGGATTTTATTTTCCTTTCAAAAACTTTAAGTCTTATAGAGGAATCCAAATATCAAATAACGGTTATGATGGTGGGGAAGTCGTTCTTTCTGCATACGTTAAAAACATTTCTTCTGTAATTTATTGAAATGATTTATATAAAAAGATTCTCTTTTGAAAATAAATGAATGAAATTCAAATTCAAATTTTTTATTATACACCATATAAAATAAGGAGGTTGATATTGTCAAATTATGCATCAATGAAAGGAGATTGAGACGAAGACCCTTACCTTGAGTCTCACTTGTCTCATACATTCTTTATTTTCCTGAATAATAAACGTAGGTTAATTTATACTTTCTTGAGAATATTTTTCATTTTTATTATTAATTTTATATAACTTATTACCAAGTTATAAAAAGTACATAATTATTTAAGTTTATATTGGATGTTTTGTCGATATTTGGTACTTGAGTAAAAAATGACCTAGTTTTGATGTAAATTCTCCACGTGGTCAAAAGGTCATCATCTCCAGAATATTATTCATTATTTAAATATCATATATATCCATTATATATTTATTAAGAACAATCCATAATATTTGGAGATGTGAAATGAAATGCACCGATCATGGAGATGGTAGGTTATATGTACGCATGAATGCTACTTTAATTTCTTTTTTATATTAAAAGAATGAGAATTAAATGATATAAATGTATATTATAATTATAGTATTATATTAATGTCATGTATGTCTCCTGTTTTTAATAAAACCATCCTTTATTCATTCTATATATAGCAGGAGTGAGTCATATCGCTTTGATGGGACAGTAGTCCACACTTCCTCAAACAAAACTACCGTATTTACACAGCATGGAAAGCATAAAGGTATGTTATAAATAAAAATTAAATAATAATAGGGATAATATAAATATAATATATATCATATTTAAAAATAGTTTCCATCGTAATGTCCATATTGAGAGATGGTATAAAAAATTGAACAATCATCATTTCGTGAGGTCGTAGTTCACCATACACAGAAACTGTATGTTTGTTACCCAAAAAATGAAGGTGTGTGTAAGTGTTGATAGAAAATTTATCATAAAAATAACCTAGTATATTTAAGATACTTTTGTGGTTATTTAATCATATAATAAGAAAGTTTTAGGGTTTTCATAATGGAAATGAAATTTTAAAACATGGAAGAAGGTCTTACCTCTTAATCGGGTAACTTCTTTTCGTTTATACCAAAAGGCTTCCTTGGGAGGATTTCCTCTCTAAGGGATGCTTCTAGAATGAGGGTAGAGATTATAGGAAGATTTTTTAGTAGATTATATCTGAACAAAAACTCTTTTTAAGTGGGATTAATAGAGAGAAATGGGTTCCTTTTTATAGGAGAGGGGAGGGGTACCCTTGGAATTATTTAAAGTATTAAATTAATATAAATATAATTTCAATTTGAAATTATCCAAAACTAATTTAACTAGAATATAATATGAGTATAGTTTTAAATACTCCAATAAAATAATTTTTATACATGTATTTCTTTTATTTTAGAACTTATCTTTTTAGTTTACCCTTAATTAGTCTCTTAATTTTAATTGGTGTAATAACATTTTAAATATTAAGAGGCTATAATTTTACTTATATGGGGCCAATTTCCCATAATGTATAATTTATGAAATTTATGACCTAAAAATATCCACTTTTTAATTTTAAAATATTTTTAGGATTTTTAACTAATTTAATAAATTATTGATTTTATTAATTTTCAATTATGTCAATTTTGACACTATTCGTATTAATTAATTTAAATAAAATCCAATAGAAAGATAACTTTAAAAAATCAATTTAATAGTCTTATAAAATTCCATATTCACACATAAAATTCATGAATGACGTAAATTATTTCATATAATATTTATTTTAATATTTATAATATCATTTATTTGATTCATTCATTAATAGAGCAATCACGCATCATCATTGTATCATAATTAAATATAATTATTTAATTTCTAAAAATTATAAATAAAATACAATAATGTAGAAATAGTTTTATATTTATAATGAATATTAATAGAATAATGGATCCCTCGTATAATTCAATATTAAAATACTTTACTTTTTAAAAAAAAGTGAAATAAAAAATATTATTCATTGAATATAGTATTATAAAAGAATAAAATTAATCCAAGTGGATCCATGTGGTCCTAAAATTTACCCAAATATTATCATTTTCTGGATATAATCATCCAATTAAATTGGAACAAGTGTTAGGGGAGTTTTATATTATTATAATATTGTTTTTAACTTTACCTGATTTACAATTAATTGTGGTAATAAAATTTATTATCAATGTTACTATTCAAAATGTACAAAAATAAAAGTGATATATTTACATAATTTAGACATTATGATTCCAAAATGGAATCCATTTTTTCAAATTAAAAACAAATAATTGGAAAAAATTAATTAAAAATTAATCCTTGTTGTCAAAATGAGAAAATGGTTTTTTAAATTAAAACCCATCAAAAGATTAACATGTGTCTATATCAAATTTAAAAATGAAATTACTTATAATGAAAAATTTTGGATTAAATGGTAAAATTATGATCTAAATATACTTTAAGACCAATTCAAAGGATAATAAAATTATATAAATAAATTAAACTAAAAGGCAGTTTTGAATTAAAATGCAGTATTTTTCCCAATTCATTAAAAAATGAATTTTATCAGAAAAATATCAAAATTTCATCCAAAGTAAATTTTGATGTCCTGATTTCAAATAATATGTTTATTTTTTCAAATATAACTTATTAAATTTTTAAAAACTATATTTAAAAATGGTTCTCCATCAATATGCAGTAAAACTACCTTTAAAAAATATATGAGTATTTTATGCTTAAAATTGGATTTATTCCCATTTTATGCCTCTAAATTTTATTGGATGAATGTAAAAACATTTAAAAAACATGTGTAAACATAATATATTTAGTCTTTTTCATTATCTCCAATACAATGGCTAGGCCTTAACTACCATTTCAAATAATAATATTAATGTTTTATTATTTTTTGGTGTAACTCAGTCTTGTGTGTGACATAATATTTTGAAGAAACCCATTGTTGTTTTTTAGGTACACTCTTAGGAAAAGAATCACCTTTAACAAAAAATTAATATCTTGTTCATAAATTTTAATAGATATGAAAATGTATTATTTTATAATTACCTATGAAGTTAAAATATAAACCTCTGAAATTGTGATCATCATTAACTAATAAACACTTAAATTACACTCCACTAACATTCAAACCTCTATAGTTATCCTAACCTTGTTCTCATGGCATAGGACATTCCCCATATACATGACCATCTAAATTAAATTATATAAATAAATTACTCAATAATGATACATTAATATGATAATATAGGTTAATAGATTTAGATAATTAGGGTAAAATTGTTACTAAAAATATCATGTATTTTTAAATTAATGCACCTTTTTCCACTATAAACGAAACTTCCAAATCCATAAAAATTATTCAACATATCCCAATAACTATTCACATTATAAACTCTTCTATAAAATTTATAATTTTTTATCTTCATGACATGAGGAAATTAAAACATAATAAATTGGTGACCATAAAAGCTCAATAAGTGTAAAAATAAGCGTAGAATGTCAAAGATTATAAGTGAACATAATATGAGCATATATATTTAATCAAAGTATATAATAAATCATCACCAATGATTCATAGATCAAGAAACATGATTCATATAATATGGAATGGAATAAAATACTAAATGTATCTGTTTAGTGTGTATACAAGAGCTAAAAAATATGATCCATTAGAACATAGCATAGCCATTATTATAAGCGTAAAACTATTTTAGAAAAATAATTATAGGTAAAAATTGTGATAAAATTATAAAATTTCCACATCTTATATTTTGAAAAAAAAAATCCAATTATGTCCATCATTGTTTTAGTGAGAAATTCTAATTAATTCAACACATAATTATCTCTTGATATATAAATCCTTAACAAATGTATCAGAGGGAAATATATAACCCAACCATTCATAATCTATATTTGTGAGTGAAAATTGAAATAAATAATTAATTATATCATAACTAACCCTTTAAGTGAATATGGGGTTCATATCCTTTTCATATGGAATCCCAAAAATAAAAAAATCATAATTACATCAATAATAATTACAAGATATACCTATGGAAAATGAATTTTTATCCAATTATATTGAGTAAATTTGTTTTTAGGTATAATTCAATCTTGATATTAGATCATCTGGTATTAAAAATATTTTGATAAATATTATATTTTTAAGAATATAGTTTTAAAAATTAATAAATGTAATGAATCTAAGTGAATACCCATTAATCAATGAAATGAAAAATAGGGTATTTATAATGGATTGGAATATGAAGAAAATTTGTGGTCATACATTGAATATTACTAGGTAAGTAAAAGTTAGTGATAGATAATTTCTATTATATATATTAAAAGTTTCCCATTTTTGAAAACATAATTATAATTAAATCAGTAGATAAACTGTACTTTGGGAAGAATATTATAATTTTACTCCAAACATCATGATTAAAATGATCCTTTTTATAAGGAAACACTTTTATAAAACACATATAACAATAGAAAAATAATTTACTTCTATAAATAATACATCATGGGAATCAAGATTCAAATATATGGGAATTTTTTTCTTATAAAAAAATATTCTTTTTATATTTTAATAAAAAAATTATGGGATAAAGTCAAAAAGTCCTTTTGAAAATTCATTTGCAAAAATTACAGAGAAACAAATATTAAGACATAAAAATAAATTACATTTTAAAAATCTATAGTTATGGAGTCTTAAAAAAATAAGGATTTTAAAAAGAAAACATGTATTTGAATATAATAAATATATCAATGAAACAAAAAACCTTTCTATATTTTAAAAGACATTTATTGAAAATGCACATCAAAAATTGGGAAATAAAATTTTAATTTTAAAAGTGATGACAAGAAAAAATAGGTTCACTTGAATTATTACATATTTTTTCCCCCAAAAAGTGAGTAAAACATTTGTGGGAATGAAAATATATACATTTAGGACAAATATATTTGGGATTTATTGGTTGTTATTCTTTTTGACTCAGCATTTTAATATAGAAGGTATTTTATCAAAGAAGATGATACTGATGAAATAATGTAAACTCCCCTATGAAAAATATAAATTACCCTTAGAAGATGATATATAAGGATCAAAAGGGATTATAATATCATAATAAAATATAAAATTATAACTTATTGATAAATAATTTGATTTGGGAAATATATTAAATCTTGATAACTTTTAAATTAAAATCCCTGAGAAGAGAGATATCTTGAAATTTATATCATAATACCATAGATAAGAGATATTTAATGAATAATTATATGAAATAGATAGAAATAATACTATAAAAACTAAATTAGGTGCATAATATAAACGTTTATCAAATAAAGGTGTTAGAGATTAAAAACACCCCTTAAAAATTTTGTAGAAATTTGGTTAATGAGTATGAAGAGGGTATTATAAAAATAACATTTATAACACATGATAAATGGTGATTTATGATGTAATAATATAATGGTAAATGGTTACACCATGTCAAATATGATTAAGTGAATTCATGAATTCATTTATTAATAAATGGAATTTGAGAAAAAAACACTTACAATTCACATAATCATTTTGGTAAGAATAATTTGATAATAATGATAAAAGGAAGAATTTTAGAACCCTAGAAAATAAGTTAGAAATATAATAAAAATAATTAGGGATAATTATTTGAACTTGGAAAAATATTGTTTAGTAATAATTTCAATAACTCTAAAGAAGAAAATTGAGTTAACACAAACCCTTACATTGGTTTAGATTCACTCTACACATGTGCCTAACTTCCTGAATAATAAATTAAATTTTATTATATACCTTATTAGAAACCTCAATCACCTATATTTCATTTACTAAGGACTATGTATTTTTCATATTCTACTTCTTTATTATATTATTGTTTTCTTATATTAGTTATTTTAGGTTCTTCCATAAATTTCTGCATAACGCATTTAATATGTTTACCATGGTTAATAGTTTTATAAAATAAATTACTAATCATCATAATTTAGGGGGGTTATTTCCTTTAATATTATATTTTCATTAAATTTTAAAATATTTAGAGGTTATTATAAAATGAATTCAGATTAGGAAAGGCACTACAATATGTTCAATAGGTTGTTATGTTTGAAATGGTCATCTATTATTAATATCACTTATTAAATGTCTAAGATTTTCATTATAAAATATTAATATTTCCTTAATCATTATTTTATTTAACTTAAATAAAACTTAAATTCGTTCATGTTTGGTGGTGATGAAAAATAGTACACAACTTCTCATGGAGGTTATAATATTCATATACGCACGATCGACATTCTTTTATTTTTATTAGAGGATGGAAATGAATAAATAAGGACTGCTCCATTCATATAGTGAAACTTATGTAAAATAATGATAGTGAGGTCACTATATTTATATTTTTAGGCTTTTTTTGAATAAAAATTATGAATAAAATGATTCTGATTAATTGATCTTAACTTTAGGACTTTTAACATTGTCATGAATATCTCCTTAGAAAAGTAAGGAATGGACTAACTTATGGTGACCAGTGACTTTAGGTGATAAATTTGATTTATATTATAGGTGAATTTATTATTAGTTAATGAATATTTAGAAACACATGTTTATAATTTATAGAGTATAAGTTATCCCAATCTATAAGTGAATAAATGGGCTCATTTGTGAACACCTATTATTTCTCAATAGTGCAATGAAACTATTCAAGGGTAAATGGTTACAAAAGTGATAAATAATTGAATATAGGTTGAGGTAAGGTCAATAAAACCTAAAATTTAAAATTCCTTACATTCTTTAATCATATTTTAATTCCTTAATTCTTAGATATTTATAATTTATCCTTTGGTTTAAACCTTTTGTAAATATTTTCTAACTAAGTACATTATGTTTTGAAAAAAAATATAAGATAACCCATACTACCAAATATTAGAGCAGAAAACCAAAATTTTGGCCCCATATAATCTAATTCAATTTATAAATAATAGAAAATTATATTTTAAATTAAAAAATTATATATATATATATATATGAAAACTGTTTTCTAGAGAACAAAGGTTTGTTTTCACAATCAAGAATTATTTAACATATAAATCAATGATTAGAAACTAAATGTATGATAATATATTTTTATGTATATATAAAAATATTATAAAACTAATTATATAAACCATACCAAGTTATTTTTTAGATAAAAATCAAAAAGAATTATTAAATAATTTCTTTGAAAATAACCCTTTCACCATTATCATAAATATTAAATTTAATCTTAGTAATAATATTTTTATGAATAAGGATGATATTGAACATATTAAACAATATGGAAATGTTGATGTAAAATATTAAATTAATTTTTTAAAATTTAATTTCTATAAGTGATGAAATCTCATTTTTTATATAATCGAATAAAAACTTTTTTCAAAAAAAACATAACATGAGTTTCCAAAACATTAAACTTGGGTTTTATAAATTATAAATAGTATTTTTAAATTAATTTTTTAATGTTATAATATATTTTATTATAAAAAATTGTGTCAAAAACATTTATATCATTCTACTATTATGAAAATTTCCAAAAATTGATGGTATTAGCAAAATTGGTATTTTTTCACTATTCACCTCAAAATCTATTATTTTATAAAAAAACACACAAATTCAAAATATTATATTTTTGAAATGTTGGATTAAAATTTTAAATAATTTTATGAAATTAAAATTCTAAAATTTAGAAAATTATCTTTTAAAATAAAATTCCAAATCTAATGAAAAATTAATTCAAACTAAAAATGATTATTTGGAGAATTAAGTGTTTTTAATCCTTTTTCTACGAATTTACAATTGATTATAAAATTTTTATTTACTATTATATTTTTTTCAGAAATTTTCTTAGTCATATTCATCAAATATTTTATGGATGGTTTTATTGAGGTGATGCATTAGTTCGGTGTTGTATGTGATAGAAGGTATCAAAGAATTTTACTTACATAAATTATCTAAAATATAAGGACATTAAGATCATGGTTTGTTAATAGGATATAAAATACTTTTAGAGTAATTAAGTCTTGGATTAAAGTTAGATTGATCTATATAGAGTAAAACAATTATTTTGGAGTATTATCTATAGTTAGATTAATTTTCAATAGTTTTAGTTAAGAATTAAATGACATATGAGTAGGAAAACATAAGGATATTGAGATAATTATTGCATAGTTTGTTGAGTAATGAAATGAAATTAATTCATTGAAAACACTTGATCTTGAATTATAGACAAATAATATTGACGTCAATGTATTAGATAAAGTTGGATATCATTTCAATAATGATTTAGGGGAGGTTTCAAAAGGAAAAAATTTACAATATCATTAAAAAAATATTTCAATTTAATTCATTTATATTGAATAAAAATGTGAATTATTTTAATTATATAATTATTTCTCAAATTTAATTTTTTATTTATTATTAATTTATTTTATAGTGTAATTTTAATTCTATTCCCTTTTTTATCTTTATAATTCTTTTATATATGCATTGATTTAGTAATTATATTGGGATTTGGTAAGCTACCAATTATGAATATGCATCCACACACTTTAGAGTGAACATTAATCTTTTAATGATGACATTAATAGGGGTTACTATGATAGGATATTCTTACAAACCTGAATTAAATCTTAATTATATTAGTATATTGATAGTCCAACCACTATATAGTTTAGTAATCTTATGAGCGGTCTAGTATAGCTGAATGAAGTTCATCTAAGATGAGTAATAATTTTTTAAAATTTATTATATGAATTATTAATATGTTCTAAGCTTCTCTTTCATTTTTTTCAAACATTATAAAATAATTATAATTTAATGTATTTCCCAAGGAAGTCACTACCACAAAATCGGCTTTACACAGCACCACATTTTAATAGTTCTAAAAAAATGTTGATAAAGGGGGTACCTTCATCAACTCAAAAAAATTGTTGTTAAAATTTGATTTATTTTCACTAAAAAAATCATGGATAAAAACCCCTTTACCAGAGCTTTTTTCAATGTTGATAAAGTTACTCCCTTTATTAATTCTTTTTTAGTGTGAATAAAGGGTACTTTTATCAGTGCTTTTATTAATGTTGATAAAAAGGTATATTTCATAAAAAAATATCATTAAAAATAATATACTAATATATAAATATATTTATATAAATATAAATATAATATATTTTATAAAATATAATTTATATAAGGCTAAATACGCATTTAAACATAATATATAAGATATCTAGTGAAAATGAGTTATAAAATAATTAAAAATAAAAATATTAATTAATAATTTGATAATTATTATAGAGTAATAGTTATTTAATAAAAAATTGAAGATATAAAAAAGAAAAAAATAAAAAAATGATCTAAAATAAGTTGAAAATGTGACTCAAAAGTCAAATGGGAATAGATTTTGATTTGGGTATCCATTTGATCACTACCACATATCAAATCGAAGTCTGTGATGATCTCTACACTCTCAATACTAGGGGAACTTTATTCAGTGTTTTTTCAAGCCTAAAAAGGCCCAAAAGGCCTCTAAAAATAATTTTTTATTATGGGTACTCCAATTTTTTAACATTTTATGGAATTTTAGCATCATTTGAGGGGGTATTCATATCTTGTTTTAGTGGAGACTCAATTTATTTTCATTTTTTACACTCATAAGGATATTATGACGTTAAAATTTTGTCATTTTTTCATAATGTGCTATTATGTATAATTAAGTATACACACATATATACAAATTTGAATATATTTACACATAAAATTTTAATTGTATAAATAAAGATTTAAACATATTTTTATATAAAATATCTTAATAAATATATAAATGATATCTAAATAAAAAATAATATTATTTCTTTTAAATAAAAAATATATGAATATTTATATACTAATATAATGTGAGTGTGTGTGTGTGTTAACAAACTGGTATATATTGTCTATATATTCTAATATATGTATATAAATATTAATATATAATATATGTAAATAAATAAAAAATTGTATAAATATATTTATAGATTCACATATATATAACATATATATGTGTGTTGTAGATATGATTTGTATTTATTTATTTATTTATTTATAAACACAAACACACAAACATATTTTATAAATGTATTTGGAAATGATCATATAAATATATATTAACATAAAAATAAATATATAGATACATAAGTATAACTATATATATATATATCATAAAGTGGAGAAAAAAGCAACATTAAGGAGAGGTAAGGGTCTAGGAATGCAAGGGAGTTATCTTGCGTTTGAATCTAGGGGAGGTAAGGGTGTGCACACAAATGGGTGAAGGGGGTGCCTAACACTCTTAAAGGGGGTGGCGTGCCTAACACTGTTAAGTGAGGGGTAATGATATTAAATTGGGGATTGAGAGATGATAATTTGGGGTGGTCACCTCTGATTCGGATTTTTTTTTCAAATGTAAAAATAAATTGACTTTTATCAGCGCTTTTTAGCACTGATAAAAGGGGCCTTTTTAACACCTTTTTAGAACTGATAAAAGAAACCCCCCCCCCCCCTCAATAGTTCCTCTATTAGTAGAATAAAACTCTAATTAAAATTTATTATCATCAAAATAATAATTAATATGAAATCTTAAAGGTAATAATGTTGATTTGTTTTCTTACATGGATATAACATTATATAATATTATTAAAGTATATACATGTTATTTTGTATTTTAGTCGCTAAAAATTAATTTGTTAATATTAGAGTTTATTTGAATTTTATAACTTAAAATAAAAGGCACTATAGTATTTTTATTTTATGGATTTAAAAAAGGATTTATAGATATGGTTATACTGATAAAAAAATTATACAAGATTAATGTTAGGATTATTATTTAAAATAAAATAAATAGATGGTAACTGCATGTTTCTATAACTACCCAGTGTGGTTTCTTATTGTACTCAATAAGAAAGAAAGTGGTTTTCCCCATAGGATTTTCTACTAAATGGATAACAATATGTGATATCATAATATTGATAAAAGGTTCTTTAGAGAAATGATATTTTTATTTTTCCTCTAAGAAAGGTTAATAACCTAATTGGGGAGTGAGTTTGGGAATATATATATATATATATATAAATTACCATAAAAAATTATATCATTATATAATTTTCTGGAATATAAAATTGCCCAAAAAATATTTTTTAAGTGTTAATGTCGTAAAATAAATGGACATATTTAAACCACCTCAATATAAGTTTCATGTAATGGATTTGTGATGATATAGCTGAATCATTAAAAATTCAGTTTTTATTTTATGATACGATGATGTCAGAGTGAACCTATAGTTTTAAATCCTCATAGAATAATAAAAAATTTAATTCTCTTCCTAAAATATAGAATTGACTATTATACAAATAATCCATATTCTTCATCAATGAACAAAAATAGATATCACACAGGGTATGGTGTTGAAATTAATAGTGATTCCTAGAAATTACAGTGATATGGCATCTTAGAACACCTTTCTCTTTTTATCTATAATTCATGGGTTATCTAATAATTATTATTTTTTATTTATTGCAAGTGTAATATACTCTCAATTCCAATTAACTTATATAATTATTTCAAATGTAAATATGTCTCCCTTATCTATATTTTAGTTGATTGTCTCAACAGCCTACTCTCTAGTTTTTTTAATATGATATTAAATTAAAAATGAAATGTTGAATATTTCTATACTTGAATATTTGAACTCGAAATTATACAAAGAGACTTCCTATTATATCCGATTATAACCAACCCTCCTAATATATTGGAAATAATTAGTGCCAAAATATTTATTCAAATCCATAATTAAATTTTAGTATAAATTATTAATACTATATACATGTTGAGGAATCTATCTTTTATAAATAATGCATGGTCAAATACTAAATCCACAAAATAAATAGTAAAAATGAATTTAAATAATTGTAAAATCACTAAATTATCCTCTATTGATTAAGACATGATTTTATACATTTATAATTGGAAGAATGAAAAATCTTATAGGATTAATACAATATTTATTGAATAATTTTTGTTGAAACATCACTTTAAAATGAGGATGTGAACTTCCCATGGGTTTTTTAGAAATGAACCATATAAATTGGTACTTAAAACCCTTATGGTTTCATCTTTTTTTCCATGTGTCTTCTTTCTACTGTCTTGATTACCATTATAAAATGCAGGAAGGACCTTATGAAATCAACAAAACACTTAAAAAATCAAGCTTATTACCTTTACACATTAAAATTTTTACACATATGAGATTCTTTAGAAGATGAACCTTATGAATTTATTGAATGAATCTTACGTATTCCTGAATGACCATTATGATTTATGAATTATTTATATTTCAACATCCTAGAAGATAATAAATCTTAATAAATTTTCAATTGACCATTATAAAATTAGTTGTATGGACCTCATGAACTCAAGGATGGTGTTATGACCTTTACTATATTTTTGGTCCACTACCCTGATTACCCTTGTGATTTGAACATTGTTAAATTTTTTTAAAACATATAAAACCATCAATAGTTCAAAATTTCACAAGAATGGATTTAAGCCTTCAAAATTTATTATTTTTGCCATGCCCCCATGAATTTGTGAGATATTTTGAACATTCATTTGAAAACATATTAAAAAAATATAAGCCAAAAATAATTCAAATGATATTTTTGCTAATAATATCACCTTTTTTGTTTGTTGACAATTCTAAAATATTTATATCAAACTTTCTCATAAAAAATCCAAAACTAAAAAGATCTAACTAGTCCCACTGTATGAATCCCTTATCATTAGATATTGAATTAATGTCTCAGTAAATATCAAAATTATTCCCACATGGTTCATGATCATTGTGAGAATCAAGATTTAAATTAAATGATCCCCATGAAAATAATTCATTTAATGTAATTTCTATTCAAAATTTATTCACAAATTTTCTCCCCCTAATTACACCATAATATACTCTCTTAATTATCCAAATATAAATAAGTGAATTTGCCCATTTTTTATTAGTAAAAATGCACCCATCCCACGTTATTTATGAAACATATACAACTTCTACAACACAGATTATAGATTTCTTCTCCCCCTTTTCCAATGAACTCATACATCATGACATGACCAAACCCATATAGAAATATCATAGGTGATAGTAAGGATTGTTTTTTATCATAAAAAAACCCCAAAAAGACAATTTCATAGTGACTAACACCAAGTAGGTATATCACACATTATGGGATGCATTATCTTAATGAACAGGAACACAACACACACCTCCACCCATGACATAATAATGCTTAAAAGATAAATAAATCCAACTCTAATAAATAAAATGCATCAAAAAAATGCTATGAACCATAATGAAAAAATAATTTACAACACATAATGAAAAATGGGAAACATATATACCCAAAATCTAAAAACAAAACCAATATAATCATCTAATGTGATGTTTTCCTCTAACATCCCAAATTGTTATTATCACGACCCATACCCCGGGGCCCGTGTCGTGACTACCCCAAGCCTACCTTCCATAGGCCAGGGGATGGAGACTAGCACCAAAAGGTGTATTCCCTAAAATCGAGAGGGTATTTTCTTTATGACTTGTAGACACGCACAACCAAGAACACATAAAGATACAAACACAAGTAAACTGTATAGTAAAAGAGTGTGTACAATAAGAAAAAGGGGCCAAAATACACACCCAACTAGAAAGTAAAAGAAAACTAAAAAATACAAGTAAACTGAACCAACTTCTGTGAACTCCTTCTAAGGATCCTACATGTAGGGTAGGTATAGCTCTCGAACGGTCATCTCTATGGTACACCTCATCTAATGTCTACCTCTGAGCTACCTCCAGTCCTGGTAATCTCATCCTTAGTCAACGTTGTCCATCATCTGCACCAAACACAACAAGGTGCAGGTTCAACCCATGTATGAGTGAGTATAACAATTCTCAGTGGGGACCCTGATACCCCTGAAGGTCTCTCAAAATCCACAAAGGATAAACCACAAATCATGGAAACAACAGTTAACCCTACTTAGGTAAATGCCCATACATATACCTAAGTTATTAAGTATACTCATCTCATTCATTAGAAAACACAAGGCCCAACTCATTAGACCAAAGCTCAACTATTCCATGAAGGAAATAATACCACGAAGGTAACACCACAAAGGTAAGTACCACAAAGGTAATTCCACACAGAATAATACCACAAAGGTATCACCACATAGGTAAGTACCTAAAGGTATGCCACACAGAAGAATACCACAAAGGTATCACCACGAAGGTAAGGACCACAAAGGTATCGCCAATTAGAATAATATCATGAAAATATCACCACAAACATAAATATTCATCTCACACCAGGTATAGATTAGGTATGGTAGCAAAGATGATTAAATGTAACTAGTGAATCATTTTACTCTGATAAGAGGCAGACCCACATAGGATCCTAAATCATCAGACCCACATAGGATCCTAGTATAGTAGACCCACGTAGGATCCTAGAGTAGTCCCACATGGATTCCTAGAGCGGATCCAAGTGGGACTCTCGAACACAAACCCACATAGGATCCTAAATCACAGTCCCACATAGGATCCCTTTCTCATGTTACAGCTAGCCACAGGGTTCCTACATTAAGCTCACTTGATTCTAGGAGGGTCTTCTCCTCAAGCCACAGTTCAATACTCCAACTACTAAGAAGTACCACAAAGAAGTATCCTAATAGACTACCATGTAAAAGGGATCCCAACACAATAGACGGTGCGTCAATTGGACGTTCGGTCTGTAAGTTATTGGCCTTTTACTCTCGAGGGTTTGGTTGGATTCGTGTTCGATCCAACCCAGCCATACCACAAATTTATCCAAAACTCAAGTGGGGTATATCAAAAGTACCGACTCGATCCAAGGTTTATGAGGCTTTAGACAGTTCGTCAAACGGATGCCCGTAGCTCATGTTATGGCTGAAAGACCAAAAAGGGGTCGAAGTTGGTCCGGGTCTGGTCCGACCCAGCCCGACCTAGTCTGGGCCGACCCGATTATGGCCCTAGGTCCAACTCGGCCTGCTGGGTCTGGTCCGGCCCACCAGCATGGCTCGGACCATTGGTCATCCCGTGATAGGCATCCCGCGATGGGTGGCTCGCGGCTGTCCGGACAGTCATCCCTCTTCCATGGTGCGGTCGCGCGCCGCGCCACCATCGGCGGCCGGCAGTGAGCCGGCCACCCTCCTTTGTCATCGTTGCCTCGTGTTGTGTCTCCTTCACACTGGCGATTCGGACGCGTGCCTCCCCTCCCCTTCACATCATCGGCCATGTGTTGGCCCCCGCTCTTGCTCCGCCATAGCCGATGGGCCACAACCCTTCTCTAGCTGCGCAATCGTGCCGCCGCCATCGTCACAGCCGGCCGGAGTGCCGGCCACCACTCCAGAAACCTTCTGAAGAAGTTCCTCGGGTCACTGGGCATGCCCCGGTGGCCCTTTCTTTATTCCATAGATTCACACACTCACCTAGGGATGTCACCTTCGATTCAAGTCCCTCAGAAATTCCACAAAGATTGTGGAGGGGTCGCGCCGTGTTCGTTTGGCCCACACCCTCCATGTTAGAATGGTAGCAAGCAGCATTATTGTTCCTAAATCAACATGAACATCAATAATAGTGTAAGGGGTATACAAACAACAATCCCTACCTCGATTTTTCAATGGAAGGTGGCATGATGAAGAATACAAAGTCATTTGGGATGGTGACATTGGCCTCCATCACTCTCGCAAGATGATTCCAGTCCGGGCTCAAGTGTCGTCCTCGTTCTTCGATTCTGGAGGTCTTTCTTCGTTAAAGAATGTTCTCCCAAATCTCCCCTCTCCCTTTCCCCAAACTTTTTTCCCTCAAGAGTTGTGGTACCAATTAAAAAATATTAGGGATTAATTTAATTAAATTTGTACATTAATTAAATTAGGTTGGCATAATCAATAAGGATAAAACCATGAGTCACCTCCCTCATTAAAGAATGAGTTCAAGGGGGTCATGTGGTCCCCACCATTAATTTTAAAATGGGAGGTTTTATGCTTGGGTGCTCCCCACCTCCATAACTTAAAAAGATATGTTTCAAATGAAAAATAAAATGTTAATTATTTTATTTTTCTTCTTCCACGAAAAACTAAAAAACTATCTTCCACCCTCGACCTAATGCGGTCGAGGTGAAGATATCCTTAAGAGAATACCGGCACCTCGAGTTCAATGGTGTCCTCATATTTTAATTCTGAGTACCAGTTCAAAAGTTACAAAAACCCGCTCGTACCGTTACTGAACATACTTAAAAACAATTCAAAAATTCATTCCAAGCACACCGGACCATGGAATCATGCGCCATCAATTTTTTTGGACTCAAAATATTCCCATATAATTAAAAAGAATTAAATGGAAAAAATTTGGGTCTTTACTGTTACAAATAAAATTCCTCATTCGATTTAATTAAATTTCTTATTATTTAATATGGTTATAGAAAATACATGCACTTATTTTGTTTTATTATATAAAATTGGATTTAAAATACTATTAATTATCATCACCATTGATAAAATAGTCATTGAATAGTGATCACATTATTAGTATAAATATAGTGTCTTAACAAATCCAACAGACATAGGCAAAGTGATGGCCACAACCAGTTGGATCGTACTCAATTAAGCCCATTTATCATAGATTCTAAGGGAGATATCATCACTGGTCTTTTCACTTGACCAAGCCTAAGATAATATCCAACAACTTAAGCATGGTTGAAACCTTGTGTGGGAGAATTCAAATATCATCGAGATTATAGTCCTAACCATGTTTGTCAAACCACCCTATAAAAGCCTCACTTTATGGCATCTTACTCTTAAATAATTTTCTGGTGTATTAAATGGATATGTATCAAGACCCTAGAATTATTAGTATGTAAAATATTTTTTATAGAATTAAGAAAATATTTTCATCCAATTATGGTTACTTACTAAATGATTTTTATTTTGTTATAATGAAACACAAATGGCATTTTCGGGTAATATTCAAATTCAATTAACGTATTTATTTTAAGGAATTAATTGATTTTTTTAAATAAATAATATTTTATTAAAATATTATTATTGAATAATTTTTGTTATGTTCAAATTATCATATAATTTTTATGAACTCAAATGAAATTTTTATAAGGGTTTAAAAACTTTTATTACTAAGAAACTCATCATTTCTTAATAAATTTCAATTATTATTTTAAATTTGAAAATGAATATATTTAGAAAAGTATTTAGATAAAATTTATATTATTTTTTGAATTAGAACATCGAAATTATCCAATAATTACTTTTTTATAATTTTCTAAGAAAGTTGAATTTTCGAGTAAAAATTAAATATCGTATAAATATACTTTGTATTTTAGGAAATAATAATGACCCAAAAGTAATTTAATAAATACTATAAAGGATATACATCACCAAATATATGTTTTAACTTTAAAATAATGTGATTTTACATTTATTTTATTAATTTTATAAATCACTCATTAAACCTTCAAAACCATTAATATATTTTAAGGTTTTAAAACCATTTCTTTAAGATTATGACTCGCCTCCACATAATGGAGGGTATTATTTTATTAATTTATGCCATTGGCCTTATAAAACAATGATAACCAATCCCATTTTTTATAAAGCATGGGATGTTTTGTGGTTTTTGTTATTTTATTATGTAGATTCCAAAACCTAAATAATAAAGAAATTCCCCTCTCTTTCTATATAAACCCACCCAAGATACCATTTATCTTCACTAAAACTCATTTGGGAACATACATAATCTTCCATACACTCTATATAATCCTCCCAATGTTCCCCCGAGCTCTCAATAAGACCCTCCCAAGAATTTGGATTCACACACTCAAGTAAGGGATCCTCTCATTCTCTACTTTATCAAAGTTTTCTTATTATCTTGTGACTTTTATTTCCAATTCATATTGTTGGGACATATATTTACATGTACCTATTACTTCCCATTTTATATTAAAATTATTAAATACCCCATTTTTCTATCATCAACCCATTTTATGAATTTTTAACCGATGTTGTTATGCTGCTAAAATTTCACTTTGATTTTCGATTCCAAAATAATTGTGTAGTGAATACCATACTCATTTACTATTAAGGGTTTTTAACTTTATACACTTATACTTATTTGAATTGGTACTTAAATTTATTTATTCCACACTCCTTGGTCATGTAATAAAGTATTATGATGAATGAATCCATGTTATATGATCAATATGGACCACTTAAACATGAGAAAAAAATGAAAGTGGCAGGTGCACCCGTAATTATATAGATCTCCAATGAATTGAGTTATGTTTAGTCTCATGATATATCATTTCAAGATAGGTATTGAACCATATTATTTTATGGGACTTTTTACACCATGATGTCTTTGTTTTTTATCTTTGACCTACGTTTATGATGCAGTGTTATAATTTGTTTCTACATTCTCATGTTATTATTTTCATGTTATATCATGTTTCATTGTTCGTGTTTATGATTCATACTCTGTTTATGCCCTATTGATATTCATATTGTATGACACATATCACTTTATTCAATTTTTATTCCCTTAATGGGCTTTATATCTCACCCCTTATGTTTTTTCCCAGGTTATCTCGTACAGTTTTAAAATCCATGGAATTTTAGAAGCATATTAAGGAAGTTTTCAAAAAAGCTGTTGTATCCTATTTTCAAGATGATATTCTATGTACCTAATTCCCAAATACACTATAATTATCGATGTTTTGGGTTATATTATGTGTACTTTTATTTAATAAATCGGGAATTAATGTGTAATAAAGAACAAGTTTGTTATAGTTTGTATCAGATCAAATGTTTAGTTATTTTTGGGATTAGGATTATAAAATTCTATATAAAGCCTTAGAGATAAGAATAAGTATAAGAAAACCTCCCTAAATTTGGTAAGTATAGTGTAAGTGGTTTATCAAGAAAATGCATCCTTGTATGGATGATAAAAGTTGACATGTTTTGGACATAGATGTGCCTAGGGGTAACAACTCTGAAAAGTTGTGTTGGGTATGCCTCGGTGTAACCTAGTACATGAAAACAGTTAATGCATGTGCTTTGGTAAATTCATAATCTCATTACGAACCATTATTAAGGGAATAACAAATGCACATAAGAATATATGTAAGAAAATAGATCATGGATAATATAGATCAAAGCCTAGAAAATCATAAGTTAAGTAAATAAATATAAGTTATAAGTTATCCCTTTAATATCATTAACTTATCTGTTATGAGTTTAATAGTTTTAAAATACTCATCCTTGATTTTTTCATTTATTCTAGCCAATGTCCGGAAATAGGAGGAATCAATTAAACAATCAATGTGAAGGTCAATGTGATGACTACCTCACTGAGATGTCCAACCCGATGGAATCAAGAATTGTGAAGTTCATGAAGATATCCTCTTAAATGAATTAGGTTATAAATATAATCCTTGATCATGATAACCATCCAAATCATCCTAAGAGAGAATAGTTTGTTATTCATACCTTTATGGAACAGAGGCCTCTGACTTTCAATGGATCATCTGATCCATTAATCGCAGTATAATGGATCAACTCCATTGAGAAGATCTTCTCCATTATTAAATGTTCTGAACAAGAGAAGGTCATACTAGTTGTTCATCACATGGATGGAGAATAAGATCATTAGTGTTCATTGATAAATAATATAAATATTTAATAAGAGATCGATGCGATGGGGTGGAATTAATTCCATAAAATGATTTTTGATAAATATTTTCCTTGAACTCTCTAACTTAAAATGGAAAAGTATTTACTTTCCCCCAAGAAAAAAGAAGATGAATCCATCAGTGAATATGAGGAAAACATTAAATGAATTTCATGATACACCTTCGTATTAGTTATTACACTCTAATACAATATTGAATGCTTTTTGAGGCTTAAAACTTAGTCTAAAAAAATATCTTGAAATCCGTGACATTGATAGCTATAATGAAATAATCTGATGTGCCCTCAAAATTGAAATGGATATAAGAAAATATCAATTGTATCACTTGGATAAGAAGAGGAAAGTGGAGGTTAGTTTTGTTGATATGATAGAGAAATCTATCGATGCTAAGAAATTTCCACATCCCACTTGTCAAATGTGTGGAAAGTAGTTCCCCATAAATATCTTAAGGGGGTGAGGAAATGTATTAGGTGTAGAAAGGAAGGACATCTAGCTAAAGATTTCCAATATGAGAAACCCACTAATGTGGTGGAGGAAATGAATGATCCAGTCAAACCTTATCACATTGTTCATTGCTTCAACTAAAAGGAACCAGGGCACTTTGCAAATCAATGCACAAATCTAAGGGTTTTTGGAGACAACCAACAACCTCTAAGGCAGCAAGGGTGATATTTTTTCATCATAACTGCTGAGGTGGATCCTAAAAATGAAGTGGTGGTGGGTACACTATTTATTCATTCAATAATAGAAGACATAAATTTTGATTCTAGTTCTACGCATTTTTTCATATAACAGAATTTTAGTAGAACTATTCAAACACTGGTACAAAGAATTGAATTAGAGCTCCCGATGAAAATGGAAAATAGTTAAATTATTTTATCCCAAGTATATAACTCCTACCCTATCAAAATATTTTGGTTATAATTCCTAGAGGACCTTGTCATACTCTCTTTGGTTAAATTTGATGCAATTTTGGGTATGCATTGGTTTTCCCTATATAGATCCAATATAAATTTCCATGAAAAGGGAATCAATACCTATATTGCAAATTGAAACCTTATTTTTTACAAATGTAAGGAGGGGGATGAATATTATTTATCCCCAACATCTCAATAATGGGTATTATTTCCCTATGAAAAATAATATCTATATCAAATTATTGGGTCTAAGGAAATAACCATCCTTTAAAACATACCTATTATGAGGGAATATGATGATTCGTTTTTGGAGGAATTGATTGGCCTTCCTCCTAACTGAGAGGTTGAATCTTGAACCGAGCATATACCTAGGGTGTTTCCAATATCCAAGACTCTATATAGAATGGATGTTTTGTATATTGAGGAGTTTAAGAAACAACTACATGAGAATTAGGATGAAGGTTTCATATGACCAAGTGATTCACCATGGGGTGCACCAGTCCAAATTGTCAAGAAGAAGGATGGTTATATGCACCTTTTCATTGATTATCATGAACTCAACAAGATCCTTAAAAAGATAAAGTAAACTTTATCATCAGATGATGACTTTTTTGATCAGCTATGTGGAGAAAGATACTTATCCAATGTGGATTTGTGGCCGGTATATTACCATATTAGGGTGAATAAGGAGGATATCCCCAAGACTAATTTTTGTATATGATAAGATCACTATGAGTTCTTATTAATTAAATTTATACTCACTAATTCACAAAAAATCTTCATGGACTTGATGAATATAGTCTTTAGATGTTACCTTGAATAAAATTTGGTAGTCTTTATAGATGATATTCTAATATACTCCAAAACTAAGGAGGAACATGAGGAGCATCTGAGAACCATGCTAAAGATATTACAAAAGGAGAGTCTTTATGAAAAGTACACAAAATGTGAGTTATGGTTTAAGGAAGTATCATTATTGTGGAATTTCATCACAAGTAATGTGATATCTATGGACCCTTAAAAATATAAGCAATTGAATCATAGTTGAGGCCAACATCTGTGATAGATATTCATAGTTTCCATGGATTAGCTGGGTAATATTGTCGATTTGTGAGAAATTTATTGATTTTTTCAAAGCCTCTTACTAATATAACTCGGAAGGCAGACAAGTTTTCTTTGAATGATTAATGTGAAGAGGGATTCATAGATGTGAAAAGTAGTCTTATCACTACACCTATGATTATACTACTAACAAGTGGACAACTTTTTGTGGTATTCTGAGAGACTTCAAATTAGGTATTGGGATATGTATTAATGAAAAATAAAAAAGTCATAGCGTATGCTTCAAGGTAGTTGAAAGTTCATGAATAGAACTACCCAATGAATGTTCTGTAGTTGGTGTAGTGATATTGGATTTGAAAACATAGTTTCATTGTCTCTTTGGGGAGAAGTGTGAAGTATATACGGACCGCAAAATTCTCAAGTACATATTCACATAGAAAGAGATGAATATGCACCAATGAAGATGGTTAAAGATGATTAAGAAATATGACTTCTCAATTCACTACCATCCTGGGAAGGGGAATAAAGTTGTAGACGCTCTAAGTAGAAAGAATCTTTCAATTTTACCATTGATGATAATTGATAAGGATTTGATATTCTTAGACTTGAAGAGGATGGACATGGGAATCATAAATAAATTAAAATCATAAATCCTTTCAAAAATTATTTCTCAACCATTTATTTTGGAAAAGAAAAAAGGATGATCAAAGGAATGATATGGGAATTTTGAAGAAATTATAAACTATAAGAAAATGGAAATCCTTGATGTTCAGTGTTAATGAAGGAGTTATGATATTTGGGTAATGACTATATATACCATTAAATATTGAGTTAAATAAAACTTTATTGGATCACACATGTAATTATATCTTCTCTATACACCGAGGATGCACAAATATGTATTGAGATCCCCAAAAGAATTGTTGGTGGGACAATATGAATAATGAGATCATAGAGTATACATCATGATGTCTCATATGTTAAAAAGTTAAAGAATAAATGGAAATATCCAAGGGGATGATGCAACCATTTCCCACACCAACATAGAAATGGGAAAAACCACCATGGACTTTGTCACTGGTCTTCAAAATACATCAAAAGAAAAAAAAATCTATATGGTTTTTGTTGGATTGTATTACAATGACTGCACACTTCATTGTGATTCGAGAGTATTTCTCACTGGATCAACTTTGAAATATATAAATCAAAGAAGTGGTAAGGCTTCATTGATTACCACTATCGATTTTATTTGATTTAGATACAATATTCACCTCTAAGTTCAGGAAGAGTCTCCAACATTCTCTCATACTGAGTTGAACTTTATAATGTCTTATCACCCTCAAAATGTTGTCCAATATAAGTGGACTATCTAGAAACTGGAGTAAATATTGAGATAATGCTCAAGTAACTTCAAAAGAGGATGTGATCAATATCTTACTCTAGTCGAGTTCTCTTACAACAACAATTTCCACTAAAACATCCAAATGGCCTCCAATTAATCCCTTTATGGGAAGAGGTTCAAGACACCTAGATATTGGTATAAAGTTGGGGAATGAAAATGAATAGGTCCTAAAGTGGTCGAGGAAATGGTGGAAAATGTTAACACCATTCAGTAACACATCAAGGACACTCATAGTCAATATAAGAGCTATGTTGATAATCATCGACAAGAAATAGAGTTTGATTTTTGATACATAATATTCCTCCATATATCTCCATGGAATAAAGTGATTAGATTTGGGAATAAGTGAAATCTTAGTCTAAGAAACATTTTCCCCTTTGAGATCCTTGATCAAATTAGATCTGAGGTCTATCGACTTGCACTCCCACCCAACATATCTCAAGTACATCATGTATTCCATGTATCCCTCTTGAAAAAGTACATACCATACCCATCACATATACTCAATACATAGGTAATAAAAATGTATAATTACCTTTCCTATGAGTAGAATCTAGTGAAGATCTTATATCATAGATACAAAGTTATAATAAATATTACAATGTACCTCGTAAAATTGCTATGGAGAAACCACAAGTTTGAGGAAGAAATGTGGGAACTAGAGGTAGTGATGAAATAAAGTTACCCTAATCTGTTTTAGTGTGGGAAATGAATATTTTAAGAGTGAAATTTCTTAATATAGAAAGATTGTAATGCCTTGAACTATTATAAATAAAATCCCCCATTTGATTTAATTAAATATCTTATTATGTAATATGGTTATAGAAAACACATGAAATTATTTTGTTTTATTATATCCAAATTTATTTAAATGACTATTAAGTATCATTATTGTTGATAATATATCAATTTAATAGTGATCACCTGATTAGTATAAATATGTGGTTTTAGGAAATCCAATTGATATAGAAAATGTGATGACCTCAACCAATAGGATAGTACCATATGAAGCCCATTTATTAGAGCTACTGAGGGAGATAGGATCACTGGGATTTTCCATGAACCAATTACAATATGATATCCAGCAACTTAATCATGATCAAAACCATTTATGGTATAATTTCAAGTTCATCGAGAACATGGCCCAAACCATGTACGTTGAACCACCCCATGAAAGTCTCATCATCGCACACTATACTCTTAGGGAATTTTTAGGTGTATTAAAGGGATATGTATCAAGACCATAGAATTATGAGTCTATACATTATTTTTTATATAATTATTAATATATTTTCTATATATTATAGTTACTTTATAAATGATTTTTATTTCAATATAATAAAACACAAATTGTATTTTTAGATAACATTAAAATTAAATTAAGGAATTTATTTTTGATGAATTAATTGATTATTGAAATAAATAATAACATAAAATTAATTATTATTAAATACTTTTTATTAAATATAAATGATCATATAATTTTTATGAAGTTAAGTGTAATTTTTATACGGGATCAAAAACTGTTATTGTCAAAAAACCCATCATTTCTCAATAAATATGGATTACTATTATAACATTGAAAATAAATATATTTAGAAAATTATTTAGATAAAATGAATATTATTTTTGTAATCAAAACATTGAAATTATCCAATGGTTAATTTTTCATAATTTTCTAAGATAATTGAATTATCAGGTAAAAAGTAAATACCGTATAAATATAAATTGTGTATTATGACATGATAATAACCCAAAATTGATGTAATAAATATTATAAAGGGTATAAAAGAACAAATATATGTTTTTAATATAAAATAATTTTATTTTATTTTTATTTTATTAATTTTACAAGGCCCTTATGAATCCTCCAAAACCATTAATATATTTTAAGGTTTTATAACCATTTCTTTAAGAGTATGAATCACCTATAAATAAGAAATTGAATTATTTTATTAATTTCAGACCTTGTACATATAAAATAATGAGAACTAATCCAATTTTGAAAGAACTATGGAGAAAAACCATGGCATGGTTTGTGATTTTGGTTATTTTATTATGTAGATTTCAAAACCAAAATAATAAATAAATCCCCCTCAATTCCTCTATAAACCCACCTAATATCCCATTTTTATTCACTAAAAATACTTTTAAAACATTTATACTCTTACCTACACTCTATATAGTTCTCCCAAGGCACCCCAAAGCTCTCAATAAGTCCCTCCCAAGAATTTGTAGTCACACACTCAAGTAACGGATCCTATCATTATCCAATTTATTCAAGTTTCTTTATTATATTAGGCCTTATATATCTAATTACTAATTTTGGGAAATGTATTTAAATGTCACAATTAATAAGAATTTGTTTTAAAAATTATAACATACCCTTTCTCTCTTATCAACCCATTTTATGAATTTTTAACTGACGTTGTTATGCTGCCGAAATTTCACCATGATTTTCCATGCCAAAAAAATTGTGTAGTGAATACCATACCCATTTCCTACCAATTTTGTTCACCTTTATACCCTTATAATTATTTTAATTTATACTTACATGTATTTATTTCACAATATTTTATTTTAGAAAAAAATATGATGATGATTGAATCTATTTTGTATGATCTATGTGGCACCCATAAGCATGATATTGAAAAAAAAAAGTGACAGGTGCACCCAGAATTATATAGCTCTCCAATTCATTGGTTAATGTTTAGTCTCATGATGTGTCATATTAGTACAGGTGGTGAATCTAATTCCTTTATGGGAATTTATTCACCATGATTTCCGGGTGTTTTATCCTTGGCCAATGTTTATGATGTTGTTTTTTAACTTGTTTCCACATTTCCCATGTTATGATTATCACTCTATATAATGTTTACTTGTTCATGTTTATGATTACTACTATTTTTATGCCCCTATTCATATGCCTATTGTCTAATATGTATCACTTTATGTCATGTTTATTCCCTTACTAGTATTTATATCTCACCCATTTCTTATGTTATTTCCCAGGTTATCCCATGCAGTTTTAAAAACCATAGAATTTTAGAATCATGTTAAAAAAAATTTAATAATGTTGTTTCATCCCATGTTCAATATGTTATTCTATTTACCTAATTCCCAAATATACTATAATTCTTGATATTTTTGGTTGTATTATTTGTAATTTTATGTAATAAATCATGTATTTATGGGTAATAAATTATATGGTTGTTATATTCCTAAAGTCTTATTCAATTCATTAAAGTCGTGATAAATTAGATAATTCATATTTAATTCATGGAAAACTCATATGAAATGAGTTTTAAGAAAAAAATTATCCATTTCAAGTTAAAATTTATTTTTATTTTTTCCATAAAAAAATGAAAACATGTATTCTTCAATTAGTTCCAAAAAATGACAAAAAATACTTATAGACTATGAAATGACTTATTTTCAACGTAAATAAAAATTATATATAATAACTAGAAATGATGACTTTATAATCAAAATTAAAAAACTATGAGGATTTATTATTTTAAATAAAATATAAAATTGATGAAAATTTTAGCTCAATAAATTCCTGCACACTTTATACTTGAACGCCTGTATAAGTAAGAATCAAAAGTAATATAAAAGTAAATTCAAAACATAATCCCATGAGAGAACCAAAATTCAACAAAAAAACTCAATACAAGCCTTTATTATATATTCCCATTTAGTTTTATGCATTCCATTACCAATTTTATTATCCCCCTATTCACATAGACACTTATCTCACTCAAATTTTCTCTCATCACACAAATTTTATTTTTTGGAAACATTTTCTCATCCAAACACATTGAAGGGTAACCATAGGCTTGATTATATCATAAATATACATCAAAATAATTCAATTATTTTTTTTATTATGATTACTTTTTAGGTATATTAATAGGTTGAGGGTTAGTAGGTTTCAAATTTCAAAAGGTCTAAGGAAAAAAACGAGGTTTGGTTCTTTTCGAATAAAAAATGCATGATTTCAAGAATGATCTAATTCTTACTTATCTTAGAAATAAATTAATGATAAAAACTAGGAAATATAACATAATAGTTTCACTTTATAATTTCAATAGTAAAAATAGTTTTATTCCCTTCTCCCCTATTTTATAGCAATGTTATCTAGAATTATTCAAATTTTTTGTTTAGTATAGAACTATTTTTTTAAGGAAAAGTGGAAACATTAATCTCAAAAATACAATATTAAATTTCTTTCCCATTTTTTGAATGATATATTCTAATACCCTCTATATATATAGCTTAATTTTTATTTTATTTTCATTACATTTTTAATATTAACATACTTACATAATTTTAGTTTTCCAAATATAATCTAAATAGATTCAATATACATGACTTAAAATAATTTATTTTTGCTATTTTCCTTTCAAAAGTATCCCCAGATGATGTATAAAACCACAACATAGCACCTTTCCTTGCACTTGAGTTCAAATAGAGCATGCGAGTAACTTCTAGTGTATGTTGGATTGGGATTTAAGGTATGAAATGTGGCTTCCAAATAGGTTTTTCCTAGAAAATAAGTGATTAAAAGGGTTAAATGAAAATTTTATAAAATAATAATATGTTATTTAAGAAAATGAGGCTTTAAAACTCAAAATAATTCCTTCAATAATCTTAAAAATAGGCTCATTAATGATCTAAGATTTTTATAGGAACAAATAAATTTCTTGTTAAATCATGCATTCTTTAGTTCGCTGAGGAAATGAAGTTATGTTCAAGAAAATGTAAAAATGGTTTAGAGTCATATCAATAAGTTAATTTCAAAATTTGGATAGTTATTTATTACATGGGATTTATAAATAAGTTTTATTTTATTTAGTTTCTAAAAAAATTGAATCAGAAACAAATTTTATTTTAATATTCATTTAAATTTCGTTCTATGGTTTAAATCCATTCACACCTTGGAATGAGTTTTTAAAATAATAAATAAATTCATTTTATGTCAAATAGTTTAAAAAATAAACAAAAAAGTGGAAAAAACACAAAAAATGAAACAAACAAGAATGTAAAATAGAATAAAAAGAGAAAAAGAAAAAAAATCACAAAATCTTAATCTATCAAAGGCCTTTCTCACCCCCCCCCCCACACACACTTATTTTATACTATGTTCTCATCATGAGATAATTTATATGATAAGTTAAAATATATTAATTATAGACATAATAAAAACATGTAAGAATAAAGGAAAAACTTGTACATAATTTTATTTAGTAATTTGAATATGAATATCCTACCCTAAATTCATTGAAATTTTTATCTAAATAGTTTTAATCTATTTCTATTAACAATTAATTTTTATTCTCTCTCTAGTTCTTTTATCTGGGTAAAATCAAATGAATAAACATGAGTAAAAATAAAGGTTTCAATCAATTTTAAATTAAATTTACCTGGTAATATCATGAGTCTCGAATCAAATATAAAAACAATGAATCTTTATTTTAACATCAACTTTAAATAGATTCATTTTGTAGCTCTTGAAATTCCAAAAAGATTTATGTTTTAACTATGCATGTAAATTAAAATATTTCTTATACATTAATCTAAATGAATACATTACATTTGGGGTTCTAAAAGTATCCCTATAAGACCAAATAGAATCATCTAATATGAAACTCTAATATTTTCTATTTGGGTAGATGGTTTCCTCTAAAATGTTTCTAATATCTCTGTTTCACAACTCATCCACTGGTATTTCAGGTTTAAAATGGTTTCTTATCGGTCTGTTGATGGAATCATTTTATCTTTTTGCCTAAAATTTCTTACTCTAGAGTGATAATTCCTATTTATTTTAGGATCCAAAGGAAATAAATCAAGGTTTAAACTTGTATACATAGAAAATATTAGATCATCTTTGGAAACATCCCTCTATATAGTACTAAATTATTAGGAATTATTTTTAGTGAAATATATATCAATATTATTTTCTAAGAAATGTGGTACAGAATTTTCCAATGTTATATCTAAAGGAGTTTACATGAAATTTTTGAAACTATAATGTTTTTATTTTTGAAATGTATAAAAAAAATTGGGTATTTTATAATTATGTGAAAAATATTAAGTAAAACTAAAATAAATTTAGAGTGAATATTTTGAAAATAAAAGACAATTAGATTGAAATTAGTAATAAATTAGATTAATATTAAATACTTATGAACTATTTTTTACCTTTTAGACACACCCTTATTCCTTGTTAAAATAATATTCTAATTGAATTTATATATGCACACTTCAAGACATTAAGGTGCATATCTAATTATTCTTAGAAACCAGACAAATTACTCAGTATGAGTGTTGATATTTATATAAAAGTAATATAATTACTCAAATAACTTCATGAAATTAAACAATATTAAACATAATATATTCTAAATTAATAAATCACTTAATAATTTTACACAAGGAGAACAACCAGTTTACTCTCATAGATTTGAGAAAAAATCCAAAACATGATAAAAGAGAAATAAATTCAAAAATAAAAAATATATCCCTATTCAAGAATAAAAATTATTTAAAAAATAAATATTTTATAATAATTAAAGATTAATTCCTGGAAGTTTAGTGTTTTTATGTTTCCATTACTCACTATTTATTTATAAGTTTATCCTGACATAGTTAAACTCACTCCAACTTTCTTTTTCCTTGCTTCCTACTATAACTTAGGTTTAGCATGTTCATCTTTCCTATGCAGTGTAAACTCCTTCAATTGATGGTTTCATGTGAATTTTTTTTATCTATTCTCTATTCATGGTTTTAAATTCTTTCATTGAGTAAATTTTTTAAAATCATATAAATGTTAACTTTCTCTTAGGGAACAAAATCTAAACAAGAAAAAAGATCCTATCTAGTTTCCTCTAGGTGGAAACAGTAATAGTTGGTTTAAAATATATTTTTTCATGATTTTTTTATATGGGATCTTATTTTAATCCTCTTTAAATAATCCCACTATATATAGCCTATTTATCTCCCTTTTATTAAATCAACATGGATGTAAAATGGTGTTAGTTGAGACATCATCAAGAATTCATGTTTTTAAAATTTTGCTAAGTAAAATGAATTATGTGATAAGAAAATTTAAATTATATGACAATAATTTATATCAATTTAATTTAATAAGACTTATAAATTATTATTGTTTTTAATTCATAAAAGACCAAACTATTTTTTGAAGACTTTATAAATTTTATATGAACTTAGGTGAAACTATTATGGTGTAGCTATAAGCCTTATGTAATAAATGGATTATATAATAAAAAGTATTATGATCTATAAGATACTTATGAGAACTTAAAAAGTCATAAAAAATCATGGAATCCATATGGAATGGGAAATTATAATGAGTTTCTTCAAAATACTTATGTAATTCAATTAAGTCATACAAAATCATATAATTCATACAGGATAAAATGAAAAAGTCAAATGAAACCAGAATTAACCAAAATTTTATTCATTTAAAGTTCAAAATGATTTTTTTTAAATACCTGAGCATGAATTAATCCATTTTCAGAATAAATCCAAAATATCTATAACAATTAAAAATGATGAAATTCCAATCAAAATAAAAAAATGGTGGGGAATTATTCCTTAAAATACAAAGTAAAAGTGGTTAAAATATGAGGTCTATAAAGGCACATCCACCAGTAAGGTCTAAAAACCCCCATAGTGTTTAGGAATTATGTAATTAGTAAAATATAGCATAAGATGAGGATATATTAGTAGGTTTATTCTCTCTTATTTAACAGGATCCTTGGGTGGAGTTTCTAGTGATTAAAGAACTTTTTTTTCATATGAAAAGTTGTTGAGGTGTTCAATACAAACTCTAAAACCCCTATTAGGGGTTTGTCAATGGTAATGTAGTTTCTTTAGTTTAATATCACTCTATTTTGGGTACTTCAAGATTTTTAGGGGATTAATCCTTGATATGGTTTTTTTATGGTGTGATTATAAAGTTCATGATGTTTTATTTTATTAATTAATGGCCATTAAGTGTAATGATGCATGTGATATGTTATTAATTCCCTATTCTTAGGACTTGTTTTGTGTTGGGCTTAACTCAGGTAGAATTCAGGAAGTTACCCTCTTAGGAGTGGGAGTTTGACAACCTCTTATATCCCTTATGGTTTTAGTGCATTGGAAGTGTATGAACTATCCTAAGGTCCTATTCTAACTTATAATATTATTGTTCTCATTAGTGATATATTTGTGAGTGATGAGGTGGGTTAATTATGGCCTTAATCATTTGGTAATTTTCTAGGGGTGTTCTAAAAGGTTATGGTTGAGTTTGATTGATGAGATTAACTATAGTTGTATGGAGTCTTTTGGGACTTGTTATCCTCATTGGGTGTTATATAGATTTAGGTATGTATGTTATGGTCGAGTATAGTGATATGGGTTTGGGAAATCTACGGTGAGTTGTGTCATGGGATATTTTCTAAAGGATAACTAGAAATGGACTAGTGGCTAGTCATGGGAAAGTCCTAGGATGTTTTTTTTTTTGCTTATTGTTATATATGGGTTCCCTGATTGTGATCTTATGTTTGAAAATAAGTCATAATGTGAGACCTAACCCTATGTGATAGAGTTCTAGAATGGACCTCCTTGAGTGATAGGGAATCGGTCTAGGTTATACTTAATATGCATAACTTTGAGAGAGATGGTGTGTTCCATGTTTCCCAAATGAGAGAGTATTGATGTATGATATAGTTATGAGACATCAACCTGAGTGATATGTTCTAAGTATGTCGTAGGGTATCAAACATGGTTTATAATGTGAATATGGAACCACATATTGAGTAATATTATAGTAGTTTAAAATGTTTTTGGATAGGATTAATGGTATTGATCCCTCCCTGGGTATAAGGGTTTGACATTAGTATAATAATGTGTGACCTCCCCTGAGTTAGAGAGTGTAGTCTGGGGATCCATCTAGGATTTGATGTGAGATTGTTCCCTGAGTGATAAGGTAAAAGACATATTTTTGTATGTATCCATAGAATGAGGTGTTTCTTCCTTATTCATTGGCTAGAAAATTAATATCATGTATAGTGATGTCTTGGTTAGTACATGATGACCTGACATGTAATCGTATGTGTTGTTTATTTATTTTTCATGCATACATACTCTATATATTAATTAATAACAGTGGACTCCCATTTTTGGTTACCTGCTAATATTTATTTCATACAACCTATATGGGATCCCTGGGGAATATACAATTCTTCAAGATTCACTTTTAGAAGATAAATTGTACATGAGTTTTAATGGGTTATTTGTTTGGTGTATTGGGAGGGACCTAGATTTTATGGTTGAGTCTCCTTTATATCTTTTTAAGTTGAATTTTTTGTATTATATCTACCTATCAGGTAATCCCTGTATATATTTTTATGCATGATAATCCTAAGTATCACTCTATTATAACAAGTTAATATTGTATATTTTTTAGGTTTGATTATTCATTGTAAACCCTTTAATATTATATAATGTTCAATTTATTCAATTATTTATATGTTATTGTATGTGATGATTATTAATAGATCATCACTGGTATTCGATAGCCTTTGGTGTATAGAGAGGTACACCTAAGCTCATATGGTGCTCTAGATAGAGTGTCATATAAATGATTTTAGTTTGGGTATTACAAAGTAGTATTAGAGTATTTTTTTGGTCATATTACAATTTAGGGACTTGGTAATTAGAGATAGGAATGTGTAGAAGCATGTATTAGACCTTGTACTGGTGAATCACGAAGACCTTTTCTAGTAGGAACTCTGATTTTCTTGGGGTATAGGGTTTTTTTCTTTTTATTCCTTAAACTGATTAAGGGTTTTACTAAAGTATGATGTTTTAGGTTTAGTATGTTATTTATTATTTTACTCATAAAAATGGTGGAAAGACCACATGTTCTAATGCATCATATTACGCGTGTAGTTTTACTTGAACACGTAAAATACTTATTTTTCATTTCAAAAGTAAAAAAAAGTTTTTTGAAAATAGACTTTGGATAAAGTAAATTTTTAGAAAATGGTTGTGTGCTGGTTGAGAAATGAGTCTGGGTTAATTAAAATGCCAAAAATAACTTATTTTAGGTTTTCCAAAATAAATTATTATTTATATATTAATTGATTCAAATTAATATGGTGTTTTACCATGTTTTTTTATGTAATGACATTGAATTTGTGGAATTATAGTGATGACCACCCTTTAGTGGGTAGGCTTGGGGAGTGGTTTCCTGGTATGTAGAGTATAGTTAGTGTGAGCCTAGGATATAACATGTTTGGCTTGGAAGATTTTTTTTTAATGAGAGACCATTGAATGGGTCTTATTAGCATGTTATTATACCTTGGAGTAATGATTTTTCCTTCTAGAGTGAGTAGATAATGGGGGCCTTAAGGGGGGTGGTGTGAGATATTATGTTAGTCATAAACCCCATAATGTTTTGGATGGTAGGGAGTTGTTTTGGGTGGAGACCGATGAGTGATATGGGTTATTGTGGGGTGTTTCCATATACTATTGATATATGACTCTAGGTATGGTAGTTAGGTTAATATTTTGGAATGGATGATTATTGTGCAGGTTATATGTTGGTTCCAGTCTAGTTGGTAAGTGGGATGGTTGAGCTTCATTGGCCTTGAGGGAATGGAGTTGGTCTTTTATCCATTTTATTAGGGAAATTAAGTTAAGTAATTTTTGGTGATAAGTTTATGGAAGGATGCGGCCTAGGTTAATGAAAGAATGGGCAGATACTTTGGATATTGTAGAAAAGCTCGAAGTTTGTGAGGTCAATCATCTAGACTAGTTTAAGAATTTTTGTGGTTTTATTGGGAATAAAATCATGATTGGTGCTTTATGAAGGAATCATTAGCATTCTAGGAAAGGTTGGGAGAAAGGTTTAGAATGTTCTATTATTTTGGAAACTAGGGTTGAGCCATAAAATAGTGTTGGGTAAGAACATATACCACTGAGTGGTGGAGACAATGTGAGACATGGTTTTCTTGGAATGTGGGTTGATGTAAAATTCATATAAAATCATGTTTTAAAATAACTTTAGTATTTTGGTTGAAATATTTGAGGAACCTTGAGGTTTTCGATAAGTCATCAAGGTCTAACCATCGGATGAGTATCTTGGAATTGGAATGAGATGTTCAGTAGGAATTAATTCAAGGAATTTTAAGAATGGTCGAGAAGTGTCTCCTATGGGTAATTACCTTGTGGAAATACGTTAAGAGTGGGTGTATTGTAAATATCTATAGTTATTGGAAATGATCTTATAATTGTTTATATGGTATTTAAAATTTGGTTAGTTTCTGAAGAAATCATAGCATCTTTTTAGAATATTATTGGACACCTATACAGATTTGGTGAGAATTTCTACAATTCAGTGGGTTGTTTATATAGTACACTCATAGAATAGTTTAAGAGGGGGATGGGTCTTCCATGTGGTGAATTTTCATGGATTATGGAGGTAGGTAATGTCTTAACTATAGTGGTTTGATACTTTGATAGATATTTTTAGAATATTTAGAGGATAAATGTGTTATAGCATCGAGCATGTTTAAGAAATGTGAGATAGTAGCCAAGGGATGTTGAAATATGATCAGATTGGTTACATGGGTAATGTGTGATGTACCCAGGGGGGCCAGGTTGTGTTTTTAGATAGCATTAATAATTGGGGATTGGTTTAATCAATAATTGTTTTTTGGATAGAATAACCACATATGAACTTGAAGCATAGCCTGTGGGTTGAGGTTCTTGGTTTTTTATTATAAAATTTAATATGGGGAAATCCTTATGGATTTTTAGTTCAATGAAGTAAAATATCGATGGGAAAATAGCATGGATAATTCCATGGATTGAAGAACCTAATGGGAATATTTAGGGGTTGTTTTTTATTTAAAGTTGGAACAACATTCACACCAGTATGGATTGTTCCTTTGTTTAGGATATTGTGCTAAGATGAGTTATATATAGTTCTGAGAGTATACCATAATTGATAATTCATCCGTGGTAGTTGATATAGTTATTGTATATAAAAAAGTATAGGTTTGGGGATAAAGTGATTAGGATGTGTTTGTCTTAGGTGTTGGGTGTGTCGATACTTGGGAGAGAGTATGAAGAAGGTATTAAGGATCCTGGAGTTGAATAGAGAATTTATCATGATTCGGTCTTAGGATAATATTCTAGAAATTATATATTTTGAGATACCTCATGTAGGCATTGAAAATAAAAAAAATAGCTAATGTTATGAGAAATAGTCCGTCTTGAAATCATGTGTTTCAATTATTTCACTTAGGTTGAGAAATCGTGTTTGATATTGGAGTTGATATTATGGTGGGTTGGTGTGAAACTAAGGAAAATAAATGCTTGTGAGTGCCTACTGAATATTTTTCATTAATTTTGGAAATAAAATATTGGTGTGTTGGATGTTTAATTCAGGAGATGAATGATATTTACTCAGAATCAAACCAAGATTTTTGGGAAAAGTCAGTGTGTTTGGGCTAAGATAATGGATTATTTAATAAAATCTTGTCCAAATTCATAAGAAAAAAAGTGATGGAAGTAGGTTTATATGGATGGTTCCAATGTCAAGGGATCATACTAGATGAATCTTGAGGATTATAATCCATATAGTGGGGATTTTTCAATGACTTTCATCATTAAAATTCATATAAATCAGGGATAATTTTAATTTTGAGCTTCAGATCAGGTGGTGTTTTTTGAATTCAGACTTAGATTAGAAATCCAATGGAATATCTATAATGTGTTTTTCTTCATGATTGACTGTTTTAGTATTATTTTGGATGTATATATTGTAGTTTGTAGAGGTGGTGTTTTGATGCAGTTATAGAATAACAACCCTAGATACCCAGTATAGTTCCATCGAGTATCTGGCTGGAATGGTAGAAGCTAGGCATACCTAAGGGTGGTATCGGGTACCTGGTGGACCCTAAAAAAGTACCTAATGATATTTTGGGTCATTTTTTAGAAACTTTGTTTTAAAATTTAAATATGTTTTAAGGTGATACTCTCCCCCCTTGGTTAACCACTTGATCTGAACCCCTATCCCCACTCTTTCTCTCATTTCCCCTACTCCTCTTCCCCATATATCCCTCTCATATCATTATCTCTCAATGAATCAATGTGTTTTATGAAGTAGGAGGTCTCCCTTTATGAGGATACCATAAGACCTAAGACATCCTCAGTGTTCTATATTTCACCATTGTTTTATGAAAAAATGCATTTTAGTGAAATTCTGTTTTATTTCTAAATTTTAGGTGAATGAGGACAAACCGATTTGGGATATCAAATGAGTGTGGTTATATAAGCACATGGTAGGTGTTTCATTTCATATTTCACCATATTTCATGTGTTTATGGGTGATGTTCTTTATTTTTCCTAAGTTTATGGGTTAAGGAAATATGGAAAGTGGTGGATTAAGTCCTATAGAGGGTGGTAGGATAGGTTTGAGACTCTTCTGAATGAATTAAGAGTTTTATTCATGATTTATTTATTTTATAGTGCCCTATTTGTTTTACCACCAAGGCGTGAATCCTCTAGTTGGGTCTATAAAACCCCTTAGTTGTTTGTAATTTTGTAACTGGTGATGAGTGGCCTATTTTGAAGCTATATGAGTAGATTTATGGTCTCTCATATAATTAGGGCCTTGGGTGGAGGGTCCAATAAGTGAAGTTCTTTGGGAATCATATGGGAAGTGGGTGTGGTGTTTTTAATAGACCAAAAAACTTCTTGTTAGGGTTTGGTAAATGGTAATGAGATTATCTTGGGTTAAGGTATATCTTCTATAAGTTATTTGGGTTGTGTATAGGTAGGGTCCTCATGTATGGTGTAGTTTCAATGTGCCTAATGGGTGTCAAGTAGGGCCTGATCCCCATGTGGTTTAAGTCATGTGATATGTTTTAAATTACATTTTCATAAAACATGGTTGGTTCTTGGATTGACTTGACTATATTTCAGGAGGTTCCCCTCTCAGAATTGGGAGTGTGACAACCCCTTAGATCCCTTATGATCTGAGTGCATGGGAAGTGTAGAAAGTTACTTAAGGGACTAGTATGTATTATAATGTCATATTACGTGCTATTGATATATATGGGAGTGATGAGGTGGGTTCCTTATGGCCTTGGGTATTAGTTGATACCCTAGGGGGATGTTGTTCATGGGTATAGTAGGGTATAATCATCGACATTCATTATATATGGATGGTGGACATGGTACCTTTAAATTATTTTGGGTTTTCATATAGCTATGATTATGTGTGTGATATCAAAGTATAGGGTGATAGGTTAAGGAAGTTGATGTGGGTCATGTTGTGGGATATTCTCTAGAGTATCTCTTGATGTGTATTAGTGGGTAGTCATGGTCTAGGATTAGGTAATGTTTATAAACTTGTAAGTTTATGTGTATACCCTTATTATAATCCTACAGTTATTAGTGAGTCATAATTAAAGGCCTCTCACTAATTGAGAGTTTGTTGTCCAGTTTACCTAAGTGAGAGGGTGTTGATATATGTTGTGTCTATAAGATCTCATCCTGAGTGATATGGTGGAGGCATGTTTCAGAGAATTCCATGTGCTATATGATGTGACTATGGAAATACATAATTAATGAGTGGATTATGGTTTGTGAAATTTTTTCATGGGATTTTGGGTATCGATTCCTCCCTAACTATGGTGTTTTCTTATAAATGAATTCTTTTGATTGGGTTTTTTTATCAAATTAAGATAATGGTTTTATGTTTTTGTGAAAAAAAAATAATTAGATTTTAGAAAAGAAAATATTATAGGGTTACAGAAGTTGATTTAAAACTATTTTATCAGTTTCTTTTAAAATTAAATGAATGGTAAAGATATGTGTTTTAGATATAGAAATTTTTAAAATTAATCTTTTTATTAAAATCCAAAAATGGTTTTATGTTCATTTTTTTAAGGTGAATTAGTGATTAGAATTTGGTTTTATATAAAAAAAATTCCATAGGGGAGAAATTTTACTCAAAACTCTTAGAATAATATAATTTATTAGAAAAAAATAGTTGGTTTTGGGGTATATTAGTTTTTTAGAAAGTTATTTTAGATTTAGATAATAATTTTTTGGAGCCAATGCATATGATTTTTAACGAAGGGTTCTGTATTTCTCATTTTATTTTGGATTTTTTTTATATTTTGCACAAAATTACCATGGTTAAATTATTTATTCTAAGGTAATCCAATATGATTGTGGTTATGTGAATCCTTATATAATGGATAATAATAATTTAGGGTGGTATGGAGTATATAAGAAGGATACATTAGTACATGGTGGTATGATATAAGAAGAATGATTATTTAACAATATACAACTTTTTATGGGAAACTATTTTCTCAAGTTTAATTTATAGATATTGTAAGTATGGTGAGTGATTGTATACAACACTTGATAAAATATCACGGTTTTGAAAATGAAATTTTGATATAGTATTGTTAGTATGATTGGTTAATTTTCTTTCAATAGATTTTTAACGGTGTAAAATTTTTATGTTGTAGAGATTATAGCACCCTCTTTTTTATGGGAATAAATTTAAGTGATAAATTTGAATGAAATATTCTTATATTTAGAAAAAAAGAAGATTAATAATCAATTGGATTATTTTTTTAGTGAATAAATGACTAAAATTACCATTAGGATGAGTTATTTAAAGTGGGGAGGTAGTCAAGGAAGTCGAAAAGTGAAAGGAAGTAAAGATAAGGTTTTTATGCCATGTGTAATTTATATAATAGTTTAAAAAATTCATATATCTCCATAATCTACGTTGGAGTCATTAGATTGTATATTATCACAACATTATGTATATAATTATTTATAAACCATTGCATAAATCTTTAAAACCTTAAGAACCTCAATTTTTATTCTAAAATCCCCTCTCTATCCTCACTATTTCTTCCTCATTTTAACTAGAACAAACTCTTATACCCCTCCCATATTTCTTTACTCACTTGGGGGCCATAATATCTATATAATTTATTTTTTTATAATCAAATATAAGTTAAATTCCCTATTTTTTCTTTTTCATTCCAAATCCTTCTTCTTTCCAGATTTATCTTGGTAGACCTTGGGATTTGATAGTATATTTCATTGAAGATTGGTGAAACTCACTAATATTAAAGGTATTTTTCTTAATATTGTTATAGAGAAGTTCTATGAGAATTTTTTATATCGTTGGTGGTTGATTCACTACTTTATCATTACTCTGGGATTTTTTCATATATCTATTCCAATTTTGTGAAATTTTCTTATATTTTATTTGATAAAAATTGGGGATTTTAGTTTATGGAGGATCATATTATCATTTTATTAACATGTATAGAAATAGATTGATTTATGGATACAATTTGATGTAGGTTCCATCCTTATTCTTGAGTATTTTTTATAAAAGTTATATATTTGTGCTTATTTATTCGCTAAAAATATTTTTGGATGTTATTTATTTTTTTATGTTATTATCAAGATGTTTTGACAATCTTAATGGTTGATATTGAGCCTTGGATTTATTTATGATATATTATTAAATGGTATGGGGCTTAAAATAATTTAAAATTCATCGAAGTATAGAATAGGTTTTTCTAAATGGGTCATTTGGTGGAAATCTGATTGATTTAGTGTATATGTACACTTTATAGGCTCATGTAGTTTTATTTTAAAGATATGGTTTATATAAATGTATAATGGTTTTAGATTAATGTATTAAAATTGTGGAGTTATTTTAAAGTGCTTTAAAGGGTGGTTTTAAATTAATTCAATGTATTTAAGGATATTTTATCTATTTCATGGTGATTTAAGATATTTTATGTATTTTTTTCAAGAAGTTTTCTTTGTTTAAAAAAATAAAAAGTATATGGTGAGTATTAAAGAGGGTTTTTAGTCTAATTTATTGTTTTATGTGAAGAAATCATTACCATGTTCTAGAGAGGATGTTCGATATTCATTTAAGAACATATTTTCTTGGGTCATTTTTAAAGGGAATGAAAAAAATTGATGTTGGTTTCCTTGACCTTCTTAATTTTTTATAATTTATTTATTTTTTATTTTTATTATATGGAATGTTTAAATTTGGTGTGTTTTGAGTAGATATTTTTGGTTTGATATATACGGATAATTGTTGGTTAGCATAATAATTATCGGGGTGTTGACTTGGTTTTATCTAAGTGGCGAGTAAAAGTATTTGATGATTATTTTATTGGTTTTGGTATGGTTTAAAAGGCCCCTAAGGTGAAGATTTAAAGTCCCTAATGGGATTGAAGTTTGGAAGGAATTGTTTATGGTTGTTTGAGTTTCGAGAAGGGGATCTATGAGTTGATCTCAATCGATACATGGTCAAAATGGAATTTCTCTTAAACTAAGAGTCCGAGTACTCTCAGAAACACAATTCTATCCTATGGTGTGGTTCATAAATAACCTTTTCATTTGAGGTATGATACGACTAGTTTCTTGAAGAAATTCATTATTGAGTTTGAAACGCACGTCCGATTGTCACCTATCGACCGGTCAATGTTCTGGTGCTCTGCTAACATGTATAGCAGCACTTGGGTCGAATCCTCAGCGATGATACTTTGTAATAGTCATTTGTTTTTAGTTGATTGTATTTTGATTGGGGGTTTGTTTTCAAAGCTTAAATAAAGTGGTTAATGATTGGTTTTTGATTTAACAATTTTATAAATATGGGGTTGAGTTCATTATTAGGGAGTTAAGCTTGTGATATTCTTGAGCTTTGCTTTATATTGCATTTAAATTAACACCCACTTCACAAGATAACATTGATTGGAATTCCAAAGTGTAAAGGCTTTAATCCAAGCATTAACTTAACTTAGGGTTCTAATAATTACCATTACTTGTTTATGGTAGTGTATTTATGGTTCCAATAATCCATGGAAACCACATGTTAAACAAAATGTGTCATTAATCCATGACATGTTAAGTCCAACATACACAATGTTAAATTAAAGAATATTCATCGAGAAAATACTCTCAATCACTTAACATCCTGAAATTTTGAATCACCCCAATAATATATTTACTCATACATTGATATTAATATTAATCTAGTTTATATATTTATGATGATTAATTAACAAGAGAAGAAAAATAAAGGGATAAGAAAAGAGTGGTACGTCGAACACACACACACAAACAATGATGAGAATTAAAAAAATGGACTTTCGATTAAATGAGGAAGAAAAATAAGATAAGGGGATTCAACTGTATTTAAACTATTTTAAGAAAATTAATATTAAACTACAGAAGGTGGATTAGAATAAGAGATATTGAGGAACAAACTTTCATTAAAACCGAATTACAAAACACAAACTTACAGGATTACAAACGAAAAAAACACAAAAGTGAAAGGAAACAAAGAGAGGAGTAAAGGTATCTCATGTGAAAACATGAGTATGGAAGGTCCTTACAAGCCCTTGGAAAGGCTTTAGTCATGCCAATATGTGATCCTCTCTTCTAAAATGCCAACTCCATTAAAGGATAGGGGGTGGATGTATTTATTGCCCAAGGAAGTGGACTATTTGCATTCCCAAACTGTCCCTCCACTTGGATCAATGATTTGGACATCCATATAGCAGAATCTCAGGATATCTCCTTATTAAAAATTTTATATAATAATGTTGTCCTACTACTCTAAAATTTGGAGGAATTAGGACCTATGGATCCAAAGTTATGGTCGGTTGATTAAACAATTTTAATCTGTCCATTTCAATCCAGTCTTTGAAATCCAAAATGTGAATGGGTTTTTGAATATAAAGATGCCTTCAAATCCGAATGATTTCATCAACAAAGTCAGCCTCCAGTATCTCCTATTTCACACTACATAATCTCAGATCTAGTTGATGATTACATCATGAGATAGTTCATGAATAGAGTCTGGATTTTAATTCTCGTCCAGAATGGTGGGATGGACTTCAAGGCATTAGTTGAGCCTCTTGTTCTTGTAGTTGGACCTTCTAATTTTTATCCGTGATTTCTTTGTATAATATAGAATATATGATGGAGTTTAATAAAATTTGGGCTTTTGGATTTAGACCAATAATTCAATCATCATTGATGGTCTGGTTTCATCACAAATTATTTAGATCTTCTTGTGTTGACCATATGAGCCCTAAAATGGAAGAATTGGCCCATGATTCTTTATAATGATATGTGAGAAATTGAATAAGGAATCCGAAAAAACAAAAACCACACAATTTGAATAATTAGAGTGAGAGTTATAAATAAAATATTAAAATGACTCAATTAGACTACTTCTAAAAATACTAAAAAATTATACCTAGTATTAAAACAATAATATTTCACACAAATTATGCACATTTTAAATAAAATAAGCAAAGGGAGTATATAATAAGTCTTGAAAATATTAATAACATCAACTCTCCCACACTTAGTCTTGTTCATTTCCTCATGTGAAATAAATATAAAAACATAACAAAATCATTTTCACTCACCAAAAAATAGTAAAATTTTGTTTTCTCCAATCAGGGGAGGTTTAGACTATTTTTCTCATCCATTTTGAATTCCACCATAAGTTGTTACCGAAACAATGTTCCAAAACTAATTAATTTTTTCATGCTCAAATTTTTAAATGGAAAATGTGGACACTCAAAACTCACACATCTCAAGATAATAAAATTTATTTGTGGAGGTTCACTCTTTCACAAACCAAAAGTGAAAATCTTAGAGTTTAAAAGATCTCTCAGCTTCCAATACCTATCCAAAGTGCACAAGAATCAAGAGGTATTTTAAAGTGGTTTTTCTATGGCTATGGGATGGTAGGAATGTAATTTCCAAGAGAGATAAGAAGAGGGGTAAAACACTAATATAGAAAAAGCAATGCATATTTTTTTTGAAATAAAACATAGAAGGAAATAAAAACACATATTTACAATAAAATGATTGTGTGAAGAAAGTCACAATTGATGATGAAAATTTTAAGGGTATGAGAAGATGAAATATTTACAAACCACAAAACTTCTCCCAATGACATAATAATATAATGCAACTATTCTTTTTTTCCTTTTTTCGAAAGTTGAACTGGGAAAAGATCTCACACTCATATCACAACCCATGATTGATCTCCTCATGACACTAATTGTAATAGTTATAACAAGATCAAAGGTTTAGGAAGAGTGATTTTTGACCTACCCAAGAAACAACCCAATTTTTCTTTGTTTTTTGTTTTTTTTCTGATTTTTTTTTTATTATTTTTTTTTGAACACTTGTCAATAACATTTAAAAAATTACATAAATTAAAGTACATTACATTCCCCAAAACACACTGAATGACAACCTCTCCCCCACACTTAAATGGATGCTTTCCCTCAAGCATATGATAACATTGTGAAATCAGAAAAGGGTTCCCATAATGAAATCCAGTCCCCCCAAACTTAAATTTCAAAAAAAAAATATGCAATGAAAAATCCATGTTGATATTGTGTGGGATAAGTTATTGGGATTGTAATGTGGCTAACAAAGAAAAGGTTTTCATGGGCTCTAAGGGGCTTTCAAAATGAGGATTAATGTATGGTTAATGGGAGGCTATTTGGCTATTATGATTCTCATGTGGTTCAGAAAATGCCTACATCCTATTAATGCACTCTAAAGCAGAAAAATAAGCTCGAAGGACCAAAAACTCAAGACTCACAAATGGGGGTGAAAACACACATTTTGAAAAGATGGCCACAGGTGGCCTTGGCATGAAAGCAGTGTTGGTTCTCATGGTTGGAGAAAATAATTTTCCAAATAAATAACTGAGCATTAAAAATGTATTATTCTTGACACAAAATTATTTATCCACATATATGATGAAAACACAAAAAAAAAATTAGATGAAACCATGTCTTTAGACTCCCCAAAATGGTTGGAAAAAAATTTGAAAATTGAAGGTGAGTAAGTATGACTCTTTTAGTTTTTTACATTTTTTTTATTTTTTTAGTTTTTTTAGTGTTCCTTAAAATACACACCCACACAAAATAGAAAGATAAAAAGAAAGGGTTTGATGAATAAATTGATAAAAAATGAAATATATAGGAAAAAGAAGAAAGAATGGGAGAGAGAAAGAGATATAGATAGTTAAAGGGAAAGTGGTGCCCCCTAGTTTGGATTTGGCGGGTTGCCATCTCTTTCTAGTGGTAGGTCGACTGGAGAAGTTGGGGATCTGGTGGAAGTCAATGTTGATCGAGGATTGTGCATCCTATCATGTTGATGCTTTAACTGATGTCCATTAATCATGAATGTCCTTTTGGAATTGGGGTCTGGGACTTTCACTACACCAAATGGGAAAACATTAGTAACAATAAAAGGACCTTCCCAATGAGAATTAAGCTTACCTGGGTGAAGCCAAAATAAAGAATTAAAGAGAATTACCTTTTCACCTTCATGAAATACCTTTCTCAGGATGTGTTTATCATGGAGTTCCTTGGATTTTTCTTTGTAGAGATTAGAATTCTCGTAAGAATCAAGTTGAAGCCCCTCCAGTTCATCCAATTGCAACAATCTTTCTTCACCAGATTTTTCAAGATCAAAATTACAAGTTTTCACTGCCCAAAATGACTTATGTTGGATTTTAACTGGAAAATGAAATGCTTTACCAAAAACTAGCCTAAAAGGAGACAACCTAGTGGGTGTTTTATAGGCAGTTCGATAAGCCCAAAGTGCTTTACCAATTCTTTTAATCCAATATTTTCTAGTGGGTTTTACAATTCTCTCAAGCACACTTTTCACTTATCTATTTAAAAGTTCATTCATTACATTTGTTTGGGGGTGATATGCAGTTGAAGTTTTATGTATAAACCCATTCTTTTTCAAAATAGATTCCATGGTTCTATTACAAAAATGGGTTCCTAAGTCACAGATCCAGGAACGAGGCATGCCAAATCCGTGGAAGATGTGTGTCTTTAAGAACTCACTAACAGTATGTGAATCATCCTTTCTAGTGGGTTTGGCCTCGACCCACCTAGAAACATAATCAACTTCAAGAAGAATGTGTGAGAATACATTGGAAGGGGGGAATGGTCCCATGAAATTGATACCCCAAACATTGAAGATCTCACAAAAAATTAAAGGCTTTTGGGGAATTTCATTTCTCTTGGAAATTGTTGTTGAGTCAAGAGTCCTCTTTTGACTTTTATATCTTGCTTTGGAAATCACAAATGACCTTTATCATGTTTATCATATCGTACTGACCATACTGATCGTACTGACCATACTGATCATACTGACCTTACTGATCATATTGACCATACTGATCGTACAGACCATACTGATCGTACTGACCATGCTGATCATACTGACCATGCTGATCATACTGACCATGTTGATCGTACTAACCATGCTGATCGTACCAACCATGCCAATCGTACAATGCTGATTGTACTGACTATGTTTTTTCATACTTACTTTGGAAATTGTATTGACTCGGCTACTCATACTTTCATTACTATCTTGTTTTGGTAATTTGTCAAAAACACATGTTTCATATTAATCGTACTCATGGTTATCATCTTCATATGTATTTTGTTTAACCAATATGATGTCGTTGGGTTAGTTACAAACTAATCAAAATGATGTCGTTCTTTATATTTCAATATGACCGCTATAATGCCAGGTGTCCAGGTCCCTCTGAGTTTTTCGAAGAAATGTGACCATTGGAGGCAATATGACCGTTGGAACCCGAGGCCTATAAATAGGAGGTCATATGAAGCTGAAAAAGAGAGACTTTGGAACACCTGTGATATTCTGCTTCTATAAAGTTCTAGAGAGAGACGGTGTGACTTCTCTCCTACTTTGTGCAACCGATCATCGTATCGAGGGCTTTCAAGTGATTGAAAGACAGAGGTGTCGATTGCCTACAAAATCGAGGGTTTTCGGGGATAGGCAGACAGACGTAACGATCATCGTATTGAGGGCTGTCAGGGATAGGAAGACAGACATACCAATCATCGTATCGAGGGCTTACCATGGTGTTGGTGAGACAGAACTTTTATCCCTGGTGAAAGGATAACCCTTCTCTTTGGTTCAAAATAATTGTAATTCTTTTACATTTATGCTACTGCTTTTATTATAAAGGAATTTATATTGTTTCCTTTCTTCTTTACACTTTCAATTGTAATTGTTTCAATTAAAATTATACTATTACATATTGTATTGATTGATTCTATGCGCTTTAAGGTAGAATCATTCACTATTGTTTTACTTTGATTATTGTATTCATCTTGAATACAATTACTTTACTTTTCTAACAGTATGACATTACATCATACCCTTATATTCAATACAATTGAGGGTGTTTGAATTTGTATTAGTTTAAGATCATTTAAACTAATTTCTTAAGTTTTTAAACACGAAGTTTTAAACATACAATTCACCCCCCCCCCCTCTTGTATTATTACATCCAATATACATTTACATCTACATATTCAATCCAACAATTGGTATCAGAGGAAGTTTCCACAGATTTGTATTACTTGCTCTTTTTCTTTCATATTACTATTTTAACTACTTACTACACTAACATGTGGAGTGGAAAAGTTTTTTTTTTTTGTTAGATGGCAGGAATAAATATTGGGTCAATAGACAATCTAGATCCTTATAGACCACCTATCTTTGATGGGAATGATTATGAGTACCGGAGAGATTGTATGAATACTTTTGTGATCAATACTGGTATAGACAATTGTATTATTCTTACTGGAGGTTACAAAATTCCTGACAAAGAAGTTAGTACTTTCACTAACCAAGAGAAGCAAGAATATCAATTGAATTACAAGGTACACAATAATTTGTTATTCTCTATGACCAGGAATATATACAGTTAGATATCATCATGTGAAGCAGCCAACTGTATTTGGAAGAAATTAGAAGTCACTCATTTTGGTACATCCAAGGTTATAGAAACAAGAAGAGCGATGCTTCGAGCAGAGTATCATGGATTTGTTTTTCCGTATGGAGATCCAGTATGTAAAGTACAACAAATATTTATGACAATTTTCAACAGCTTACAATCCATGGGAGAAAAAGGTCTTGATGATGAATCTCTTTTAGATAATATTATTGATGTAATGCCAAATGAATGGGAGTCAAAAAGGACAGCTATTGATGAAAACAGAAAAGTTTCCCATATTACTCTTGATGAACTCTTTGGAACTCTTTTACAACATGAGACAAGAATGAAAAGAGATGCTGATTTTAACAAGAAGAAAAATGGGAATGGAAGTGTAGCCTTTACATCTAAAGCTAAAACACCTGAAAATATTACAAGATCCAAATCCAAGAAAATTGTTATATCAGAATCAAGTGATAGTGATCACTCAGATAATGAGTTATCCAATCTTGCTTGAAGGATGAACAAGATTATGGGAAAGAAAGAATTCCAATATAGATTCAAAAATAAAGATAGGAAGGACAAGAAAGATTCAAATGTAACTTGTTCTGAATGTAAGAAAGTAGTTCATATAAGGCCTGATTGTCCTTTACTAAAGAGAAAAGACAGAAAGGAAAAACACTTTGAAAGAAACATGAAAATGTATTATAAGACAATGAAATTATTGAAAGAAAATGATACATGGAGTGAAAATAGTAGTGATTCATCGTATAATTATTCAAAATATGAGTCCTCAAAAAAAAGAAATATTGTAATTATAGCCAGATTACCGATTCAAGATCATTGTCTCGTGGAAAAGGTACACAATGCTAAATCTATTACAAATGTCTCTTTAAATGAAAATTATACTGATAAATATTATGAATCTTCAAATGATGAATCTTCAACATCAGAAGATGATACATTACCTTCTTTTGAAGAAGTATCTAGATTTTCTAAATTACTTGAAAATGATAATTCTAAACTCAAGAAGAAGCTTGAGAAAGCAAACTCTAGAATTTCATTTTTAACTAAAGAAGTATCGGATCTTTCTAATGATATTAATATGAAAACTACTGATTTTGAAAGTATTCTAAATACCCTTGAGAAAGTCAAATCTGATAAGGATAAACTTTCTAAGGATCTAGAAAATGTGATTTCAATGAAAAATGTTTTAGATCCTGAATCTAGTTTAAAATAAAATGTTTTGTAAAATAAAAACATAGTTTTAAAACTAAACTCAAAAATTTTCTCTTTAAAGAAATGTTTGTCAAACTTTACTCATGGAAAATAAAATTTTGAAAAAATTTATTCCCAAATCCAGCCTTTTAGAAATCATTCTTGACTTGGATATACTCATTCCAAACCTGTTTTTAGTAATAACTATTTTGTTCCACAAAAAACCACTTTTTATTCTAAGTTCCAATGTGGTGGACACTGGAAAAGAGAGTGTTCTCTCAATAAAACTAAATATTTAGGATTTCATAAAGCTCATTTTGTAAAACAAATGTGGATTCCTAAAATTCTATTATCTAACCATTCTGGATCCAAACAAGTTTGGATTCTGAAAAATAATTGTTTCTTTTTTAGGAAAATGAGAAGTGTACCAACAAGAATATTTTTGTACATGGATAGTGGTTGTTCTCGACACATGACCGGAAACAAAGATCTCTTTGACAAGGTCATCAAAACAAAAGGTGGAAAAGTTACTTTCGGAGATAATGCTCAAGGAAAGATTATTGGTATAGGTAATATTTTTTTTCTTGGAAAAGCTCTTATCTCAAATGTTTTCTTTGTAAAAGGTATTAAGCACAATCTCATTAGCATAAGTCAATTTTGTGATGAGGGTTACATTGTGAATTTTAGGAATGATAAGTGTCTAATTCACAATTCCAAGGATGAGTTCATTCTATCTGCCAAGAGGAAAGAGAATGTATACACTATTAACTTAGAAGGACTTAGGAGCCAAAACTTACCCTGTTTAAGTGCAATTGAAGATCAATAATGGATATGGCATAGAAGACTAGGACACTGTAACCCAATAAACCTTTGTAAACTTTCAAAGAAAAGACTTGTAAAGGTACTACCAGATCTTAGATATGATTCTTCAAAGGTCTATGATCCTTGTCAATATGGAAAGAAACATAAAACTAGCTTTAAATCAATTAATGAAGTTTCAACTTCTAATGCATTACAGTTAGTGCATATGGATCTTTTTGGTCCTTCACAAACTGGAAGCATTGGGGGAAAATACTATGTATTTGTTTTAGTTGATGACTTTACTAGATTTACAGGGGTCTATTTTTTAACAAAGAAATCTGAAGCCTTTTCCTATTTCAAAACTTTTAGAGCTGAAGTTAAAAATGAGAAAAATCTACCATTCATAACTATCCATAGTGATCATGGTGTCGAATTTCAAAATTGTGAATTTGAAACTTTTTGTAGTAAGAAAGGTATTACTCATAATTTCTCAGCTCTAAGAACTCCTCCGCAAAATGGTGTTGTTGAAAGAAGAAATTGTATTCTTTAGGAAATGACTAGAACCATGTTGAGTGAATACTCAATTGATAAGCACTTTTGGGCTGAATCTGTTAGTACTGCTTGTTATACTATAAATCGTGTTTTATCCAGACCATTTATTAATAAAACACCTTATGAGCTATGGACTGGCCGAAAACCTAAAGTTTCATACTTCAAAGTTTTTGGGTGTAAAGTATTCATTCTGAATACAAAATATAATCTACACAAATATGCACCAAAATCTGATGAAGGAATCTTTTTAGGCAACTCCACAACTTCTAAGGCTTATAGAGTTTTCAATAAGAACACTTGAACTATTGACGAAAAAATACATGTAAAATTTGATGAAACTAATCCTTTTGTTTTTAAACCACCCCAACCTACATCCTCAGATGTGTTTTCAAAAACTGATTATCAACCTTTGATAGAAAATCATTCTGATAAGGAAAATGTTCAAGAAGTTACTTCTGAAACATTTACCATAGAAGAATTTCGACCATATGTTGATGAACAGGGTTTACAAAACCCAAATCAATTGTTTCTTTGGAATCATACCAGTGATAACATCATTGGTGATGTAAATCAACCTGGAAGGACCAGAAATTCCTTAAGAAATGAAATAGAACATCTTGTTTTTCTTTCCCAATTTGAACCTAAAAGTCCAAGTGAGGCCTTAGGTGATGAAGATTGGATCAAATCAATGCAATATGAACTAAATGAATTTAAGAGGAATCAAGTGTGGACTTTAGTTGAAAGACCTAAAGAAACAACTGTAATTGGTGTAAAATGGGTTTTCAGAAACAAATGTGATGAAAATGGAGTCATTGTAAGAAATAAAGCAAGACTTGTCGCTAAGGGCTATAATCAACAAGAGGGAATATACTATGAAGAAACATATGCTCATGTAGCTAGAATTGAATCTATTCATATTCTATTAGCCTTTGAAGCATACTTTAATTTCAAACTTTTTCAAATGGATGTAAAATGTGCTTTTCTAAATGGTTTTGTTCAAGAAGAAGTTTTTGTCGAACAACCCCCTGGTTTTCTAGACCTAAAACATCCTGATCATGTTTTTAAACTTACCAAGGCTCTATATGGTCTTAAACAAGCCCCTAGAGCATGGTATGATAGACTTACAGGATTTCTTTTACAAGAAAATTATACAAAAGGTATATCAGATCCAACCCTTTTTATAAAAAAGGAAAATAAAAATGTCTTGATTGTTCAAATCTATGTTGATGACATCATATTTGATCAACTCAGCAATATTTGACTGATTCTTTTTCTAATTTAATGAATTCTGAGTTTGAAATGAGTATAATGGGTGAGTTTACATTTTTTTAGGTTTCCAAATTTCTCAAAAACCAGAAGGAACATATATATCCCAACATTAGTATAATAATGATTTACTTAATAAGTATGGATATGAAAAAGCTAAAAGTATCAGCACTCCAATTGGTACCTCAAATTCACTTGATCTTGATGAAACTGGGAAACCAGTAGACCAAACAATTTTTAGAGGTATGATAGGAAGTTTTCTATACTTGACAGCTAGTCGACCAGACTTAATGTTTTATGTATTCTTATGTTCAAGATATTAATCTAATCCAAAAGAGTCTCATTTAAAATCTGTAAAGATAATCTTTCAGTATTTAAAAGACACTATGGATCTAGGTCTCTTTTATTCTTCTGGAAATGATTTTGTTTTAAAAAGTTTTTCAGATGCTGACTTTGGCAGTTGTACAATGGATATAAAGAGTACATCTGGAACATGTCATTTCTTAGGAGACTCCTTGGTTTCTTGGTCATGCAAGAAACAAAACTCTGTAGCACTTTCCACTGCTGAAGCTGAATATGTAGCATCTGGAATTTGTTGTGCTCAAGTGTTGTGGATGAAACACACACTCACTGACTATGGATTGAGTTTTTTCAAAACTCAAATTCTTTGTTATAATACTAGTGCAATAGCTCTTAGTAAGAAACCAACACATCACTCTCGTGAAAAACACATAGATGTTAGACATCACTTTCTTAGGGATCACACCCAAAAAGGAGATATTGTTTTACAATTTATTGGAACGTAAGAATAACTTGCTGACATTTTTACAAAACTGTTACCTTCTGATAGACTTGAATTTATAAAACAGAAGCTTGGAATGATTACGATAAAGTAATCATTCATATCTACTTCTTGTTTTACATTTCTCCTAACATTAAGAAACTCCTCTTAGAAAGGGGGAGAACGTTTCTTACTGTGTTTTCTTTTTATCTATGGTATTTGTTTTTTTTGTCCTATCAGTTTATCATATTGACAGTTTTATCGTATTGACAGTTTTATCGTAATATTTACCTATCTATTTATCGTATTGATAGTTTTATTATTATTCACCTATTTGTCTATCAGATTGTCCGTTCATGGTAATGATTTTCTTTTCCATCGTACTGTCATTTCATGGTAATGTTTTTCTTTTCCATCGTATTGTCAGTTCATGGTAATAATTTTCTTTTCCATCATATTGTCAGTTCATGGTAATGATTTTTTTCCATCGTATTGTCAATTCATGGTAATGATTTTCTTTTCCATCATATTTTCAGTTCATGGTAATGATTTTCTTTTCCATCGGCTTGTCCGGTCATGGTAATGATTTTCTTTTCCATCGTCTTGTTCGATCATGGTAATGAATTTCTTTTCCATCGGCATGTCCGATCATGGTAATAAATTTCTTTTCCATCGGCACATCCAATCATGGTAATGAATTTATTTTCCATTGGCATGTCCATGGTAACAAGTTTGTTTTCCATCAGTTTGTCAGTTCATGGTAATGAATTTCTTTCCGATCGGCATGACGATTGATAGTATTCTTTTTCTTTATGTACAATTGTGTTTTCTTTTGAACTCTACTAAAACCAACAATTACCTTACATTCTCCGGAAGGTACTTTCCATTTATTTTTTAAAAAAATTATTTCATTTTAATCCTAACCATTGATCTTATTTCCTCTAATATTGACCATAGAAGATCAAAGGTCACCCCTATATCGCCTATAAATACCCCACCTCCCCAAACCCACATCGTTTTTTTTTCAAGATCTACGTCGAAGCTCTGCCTCACTGATTTTAAGTCATCGTATGATCTTTCATCGATAGCATCTTTATGTCTCAGTCTTCTTCCAACACTCCCGCCGATATGTCTTCGAAGGCTTTCTCAGAAAAAGACCTTTTTAGGGAAAGGTTAGTTTCCTGCGACTTTTATGATTCATACTATTCTACAATCAAGAGGATTATTTTGTTTCAAGAATGGGAGAATTTGTGTGTTGAAAGACCTATTTTTGAAGATCTGGTTCTCTTTGATGAAGTAAGTCAGTTTTATAAAACTGTATCTTTTGACAAAGACTTGACTATCAATTTTGCTGTGTACGATAGAATGTTTTCTATGTCTGTGAAACAAGCGGCTCATTTTCTAAATGTCCTGGTAGAAGCTGATTCTTTCTATCCATCTCATAAACTACCAGAGGAGGTTGGTACGTTTAATAGAGAAAGTTCCGAGAAGTATTTTTTTGTTGTAAATGAAGAGAAGAGGAAAGTGTCTCATCTTTCTCTAGACAACAGGTTTGTTGCTCTTTGGATGCAAGGTTTTCTTATCCCAAGGAAAGGGGATAGAGAAACTCTGAAAGTTTCTGACATTTTCATGCTTGACTATCTTTTCAACATAAGAAAAGTAAATTTTATGGGATACATTTTTGAAGCAATTAAGAATGTAAAGTTAGGGGTAATCAAATCTCATTTGATTATGTATCCAACTATCCTTACAAAGTTCATTCTCGAGAGCATGAATTTTTGCAACATTCCTTTGAAAGGAAAGCTGATAGATCTAAAGCCATCCTGGATTAGTAAGAGTATGATGAAAAAGTTTAATATTTGTTTTGATCAGAACTCAAATTTTTTTGTTAAGGATGTAGAAGCTAAATTGGCTCAGAATAAATCAGCACCTATGCCAGTAAAAGACAATCAATCTGCTGGTATTACTCAAAATTCCGATCAGCAAACTAGCTCAAATCCAAAGAAGAAACCAAAGTACAGTAAGGAGGTTGTAGCCAAATGGATAAAGGATAAGGAACAGAGAAAGGAAGGTGATCCAAATTTTGGACTCGATCGAGCCAAAGCGTTTGCTGAAAGAATTAGGGTAGAAGAAACCCTTAAAGCGGAAAAGAAAAAGAAGACCGTTTTGAAGAGAAAGGAACAAGACTTTGATATCTCTAAAGTCTTGAAAATGGTTGAGGATGCAAGTTCTCAACTAATAGATAAAGTGCATCAAGGGCCCATCGTATAGAGTCTTCCTGAGAAATAAAAAGGAAAACAAATTTTGGAAGAGATACAAGAAGTTGAAGAAGAGGAAGGAGATTTTCTTTTATAATTCCTTCAGAGTTCGAAGAAGAGTAGAGAGGAATCAGCTCAGAAACAAAGTGAAGGTATTCAACAAATCCCTAATGCTGATCAAGCACCTTTTCAAACATCTGAAACTCTAGATAGAATATCTTCTCAAGTAAAGCAAGGTTCTCAATCTTCTCATACTGAAAAAGTTATTGTCATTAGTGACAAAATAGAAGATGAAAGAAAGGAGAAAGAAAAATCTAAATGAAAACAGTCAGTTATAGACTCAATCAGATCAAATGAACTGGCTTCGTACGATGAGGATACTGATTCAGAACACACAATCTCTCTCAAGAAGAGTGATTAAATTGTTCATTTTTTGAGAAGGATAGAGAAGACTATTCCATACTTTCCCAGGCTGGAATGGAAAATTGATTTCAATACTGACAATCAAAAGAAGAAATTTGGTTCTGTAAAATAATTGAGAAGAAATTTCTTTCAGTTGAAGCCGATTTGAAAGTTCTTTCAGAAATTTTGGCTGCTCATAAGAAGGCTTGCAACAATATGAACAAGTGGTCGTACAAAACAGAGAGCTCATTCAATGACCATGAGATAGAAATTGAAGATATAAGATGGTTTTCAAATGAGCTTGCAATTTCTTTCAATAAACTTGATAAAGAAACTATTGAAAGACTGAATCAGGTATCTCATGGAGCTGATGTTTCTTCAGTAAAAGTGTTACAGGATAGAATTAATGCCTTTCAGTCTGAGTTTTCAAAGGTTTCATCTCTAAAAGATGAAATAGTTATGTTAAAGAAACAAAACTCTGTGTTATCCAATGATAACAAGAATTTGCAAGATATAATTTATACTCTTGAAGAAGTTATCAGAGTTCAAGAGGATACAATCAGAAATCAGGATCAACTCTTTTCCAATCAACAATACCTTCTCAGATCTCTGGGTGATGTTATTTCTGAAGACAAAAATTAAATAAAAAAGATGAAGTTGGTTCTTCATGAGTTGATTAAAAAGAAGAAGGAAAGAGAAAACAAGTGACTTTTATTTTTTTTCAAGTGTTGCTTTGTCTGTTATCGTAATGAAATTTCTATTACTATATCCATTGTCTTGTATTTCTTTTCTAACCCTTTCAGACAATTCAAGAATACCCCTTTCTTTTTGTAAATCACAAAGGGGGAGAATTTTTTACAAAGGGGGAGAATGTTTTACAAAGAGAGAATGTTTTGAACAAACACTTATAAATAAAGAAAAATCTATGAATACAATCCTTATTAAAGTACATACCTAATGGGGAGTTAGTTGTATTCAATTTATTATTTAGAAGAGTTACCAATAACTCATGGGGAGATAAGTATTTCTTTTGGTTTTTATTTTGTGTTTTGTGCTTTCCAAAAAGGGGGAGATTGTTGAGTCAAAAGTCCTCTTTTGACTTTTATATCTTGTTTTGGAAATCAAAAATGACCTTTATCATGTTTATCGTATCATACTGACCATACCGATCGTACTGACCATGCTGATCGTACTAACCTTACTGATCGTACTGACCATACTGGTCGTACTGACCTTGCTGATCGTACTGACCATGCTGATCGTACTAACCATGTTGGTCATACTGACCATGCTGATCGTACTGACCATGATGATCGTACTGACCATGCCAATCATACAATGCTGATCGTACTGACTATGTTTTTTCGTACTGACTCTGGAAATTGTATTGACTCTGCTACTCATACTTTCATTACTTGCTTATTTTGGTACTTTGTCAAAAACACATGTTTCATATTAATCGTACTCATGGTTATCATCTTCATATGTCTTTTCTTTAACCAATACGATGTTGTTGAGTTAGTTACAAACTAATCAAAACGATTTCGTGATTTCTGTTTCAATATGACTGTTATAATGCCAGGTGTCCAGGTTCCTCTGAGTTTTTCGGAGAAATATGACCGTTGGAGGCAATATGACTATTAGAACCTGAGGCCTATAAATAGGAGGTCATCTGAAGCTAAAAAAGAGAGAATTCGGAACAGCTGTGATATTCTACTTCAATAAAGTTCTAGAGAGAGACACTGTGACTTCTCTCCTGCTTAGTGTGACCGATCATCGTATCGAGGCCTTTCAAGTGATTGAAAGACAGAGGTATCGATTGCCTAAAAAATAGAGGGCTGCCGGGGATAGGCAAACTGACGTACCGATCATCGTATCGAGGGCTGTCGGGGATAGGCAGACAGACGTACCGATCATCGTATCGAGGGCTTCCGGGGATAGGCAGACAGTCGTACCAATCATCGTATCGAGGCCTTACCAAGGTGTTGGTGAGACAGACCTTTTATCCCTGGTGAAAGGATAACCCTTCTCTTTGGGTCAAAATAATTGTAATTCTTTTACATTTCCGCTGCTTCTTTTATTATAAAGGAATTTATATTGTTTCCTTTCTTCTTTACACTTTCAATTGTAATTGTTTCAATTACAATTATACTATTACATATTGTATCGATTGATTCTATACGCTTTAATTTATAATCATTCACTATTGTTTTACTCTGATTATTGTATTCATCTTGAATACAATTACTTTACTTTTCTAACAGTATGATATTAAATCATACCCTTATATTCAATACAATTAAGGGTGTTTGAATTTGTATTAGTTTAATATCATTTAAAATAATTTCTTAAGTGTTTAAACACAAAGTTTTAAACATACAATTCACCCCCCCCCCTCTTGTATTATTCCATCCAATATACATTTACATCTACATATTCGATCCAACAATTGTGCAAAACTTTTAGCAAGTGGGACATGATTGACAGAACTCATGTGAGTCCTTGAAGAGTGAAGGCCAAAAGAATCCAGATTCTAGGACCTTTCAGGAGGTCCTTTGTGGTCCAAAGTGGACACCACCAGGCATTGAGTGACAGAATTCTAATATAGAAGAATGTTCATTTTCATTGACACATCTCCTTATTACCATGTTGGCCCCAGTTTTCTAAAGTTTATTTTCTTCCCAAAAAAAGTATTTTAAATCACTTTTCAACTTCATTTTTTGTTCTTTTGAAAACATTTCAGGAAAAACACTATAAACCAAGTAATTTAAAATTGGGGAATACCATGGTATTTTTGGAGTGAGAGATGAAAGGTGCTAGTGGGGAATTCAGGATTGATGATTTCAGAATGAGAAGAATTAGAAATTCTACTCAAGGGATCAGCCACAGGGTTTTCTTTTCCTGGTCTATCTTTGATTTTAAGGTCAAACTCTTGGAGAATTAGGATTCATCTTATTAGCCTCTGTTTGGAATCACTTTTCTTGATTAAGAACTTTATAGTAGAATGGTCTGTGAATATGATGATTTTGGCACCTAAGAGATAGGGCCGAAATTTATCTAAGGCAAAAACCACTGCTAAAAGTTCCTTTTCAGTGATAGTGTAGTGATATTGAGTTTCATCCAATGTTTTTGAGGCATAATAGATGACATGAGGAATATTTTCTCTTCTTTGACCAAGAAGATCCCCAACGTCTCTATCAAAAGCATCACACATCAACTCAAAGGGTAAGGACCAATCTGGGGGTTGGATTATTAGGGAGGATGTTAGAGAAGTTTTGAGTTCAAAAAAGACTCTCTTGCAAACCTCATCTAAATGGAAAGAGACATCATTTTGGAGCAATTGAGTGAGTGGGAGTGAAATACTACTACAATTATGGATTAATCTCTGATAGAAACCACCATGACCGAGAAATTAATGGATGTCTCGAACATAAGTGGGTTGAGGAAGTGATTGGATCACTTCAATTTTGGCAGGATCGACTTCAATACCATCTTTTGAAACTATGTTCCCTAGAGCAATCCCATTTGTAACCATGAAGTGACATTTTTCAAAATTTAACACAAGGTTACACTTGACACACTTTTAGAGGACTAGAGAGAGTGAATTCAAACAAGATTCAAATGACTCACCATAAATGGTGCAGTCATCCATGAAGACTTCCATGAAGTGTTCAATGAATTCGGAAAATATACTCATCATACACCTCTGGAATGTTGGAGGAGAATTGAAAAGGCCAAAAGGCATTCTTCTATATGCATATGTTTCAAAGGGGCATGTTAAAGTAGTATTTTCTTGGTCCTGAGGTTCGATTGATATTTGTAAGTATCCGGTATATCCATCAAGAAAGCAATAGTGTGACTTTTCGGCTAATCTTTTCGGAATTTAACCAAGGAATGGAAGAGGGTAGTGATCTTTTCTTGTTTTAACATTCAATTTCTTATATTCGATGCACACACGCCATTTGTTCTTCACTCGAGTTGTGACTACCTCTCCATGTTCACTTGTGACAATAGTTATCCCACCCTTCTTAGGTATAACTTGAATTGGACTAACCCATTCACAATCAGAAATTGGGTAGATAATACCATATTTAAGAAGCTTAGTGATCTCTTCCCTAACTACCTCAAGTATGAGTGGATTGAGTCTTCTTTGTGTTTGTCTAATTGTTTTGTATGACTCCTCAAGATGTATGTGATGCATGAAAAGGACAGGGTTGATTCTTGGTATGTCATCTAGGGACCAACCTATGGCCTTTTTCTATTCCTATAACACCTAAACAAGTTTGGACTCTTCGGTTTCAATAAGTGAAGCAGAGATAATGACAGGATATGAGTGATCACGGAAAAGGAATGCATATTTCAGGTGTTCAGGAAGAGGTTTTAGATTAGTCTCATCTTTTATTTTTAGATTAAACAACTCAGGAATGGAGGAAGGGACATCAGTTGCGTTATATTCATTTTGCTTAATATTTTCCAAGGTGGAGCAGTAGAGATCAGAGTTGATGTGGGATTCAAGAGAGTTTTCAAGTTCCTCTAGATTGATGGAATCTATGAATGATACGTCCACATCAACTTCACCATTTATGACTTGGTTAATCATGGTGTAGATTTAACAAGATCCTTTATCATCATAACAATATGAACATGATGGAATGGGGTTCAATTGACTCTTAGAAGTGTCCTCAGAAGCATGGATTGAGAATGCAGAGTGATCCTCATATGGGTATCGCATGGCTTCAAAAATGTTGAACATGACCAGTTGATCACTGAATTCCATGGATAAGATGCCTGAATGGACATCAATCCTGGTTCTCGCAGTCATGAGGAATGGTCTTCCTAGAATTAGGGGAGATCAATAAGAGTTCGTCTCACCTTCCATGTCAAGTACATAGAAATCAGCAGGGAAGATAAGATCATTGACTCAGACAAGGACATCCTCAATTATTCCCTTAGGACTAGATGTACTTCTATTGTCCAATTGAATGACAACACCTATTGGATTTAAGGGACCTACACCAAGGTTGGAGAATATGGATTTGGGCATGACATTAATTGAGGCTCCTAGGTCTATGAGTGCATCATCAAAGTTGTAACTTCCAATTTTTCATGGAATCATAAAGGTCCCTGGATCTTTGCACTTAATGGGTATGGACTCTTGGGTTGAAACATTTTCGAAGGTCCTAAGTTGCCTCTTTTGGGTACACAACTCCTTGAGAAACTTGGAATACTTAGGAATTTTTTTTATGGCATCTAAGAGGGGAATGTTGACTTCAACACGTCTAAACATATCAATCATTTCATGATCAAGTTCAAATGACTTCTTTGTCTTAGAAATGTATTGAGGAAAAGTAATTGGTTTCCTATGTGGAATAGAAGGAGGTGAGGGAATGGATTCAGGTTCCTTTTCAAGTATATTTTTCTTTTCATTTTCTAGGTCAACATTTAAAGGTTGTTTATATGACTTATCTTGAGGTATAAAAATTTTCTTTCCTGATCTAAGTGCAATTGAACTTACATTACCCTTGGGGTTGGGTAAGGGTTGAGCAGAGAGTTGGGAAGAATTGGATGGATACTGCTGACTAAGGTGGGATGCAAGTTGACTAATTTGGGTTTCAATGTTCATGAGGCTAGAATGGGTGAAGGACGAAAGATCATCCACTGCACTTTCCCATGGTTTCTTGGAAGAATAGGCTTGTCCCAGATTGGGATTACCTTGATTTTGGTTCTTGGGAAAGTGATTGTATTGGTTTTGGAATTGGGAAGGCTCACTAGTATAATGTAATCCAGGAGGAGGATTGTTCCTTTGAGGTTACGGAATAAAAGGATAAGGTTGTTGAAAGTTACATACACCTTGACCATATTGAAACTATTTTGGGTTTTGAGGAGGGAATTGAGGGGGATGAGATATGGGATTACCATACCTAAGGCCTTGGTTACATGAAGAAGAGAAGGTCTCAAAGTGAGGTTGGTTGAAGTTTCTAACAAACTGACCTGATAGTTGAGGGTTGGTGTTCCGCTGAGCATATGCTGCATTGAGCTCTATTGGTCCAGATGAATCAGAATGATCCTCTTTAAGTTCTGGAAATGTGTTTGTTGGATGAGATGAAGAGTTGCTGATTCCACATTTTTTGACAGGTCCAGGAAACATTGATTGTAGAGAAGATGAAGTTGGGGATTTTGTAGCCACATATAGTTGTCACACAAGACCTGTAAGTTCACTCATCCACTCGGTCATCTTGTTCAGCTCAATTGATTGATTATCATGGGCTTGTTTGAATTGACCATGTGCTCAATTATGGAATTGTTGTGTATTTCCAGCCATGTTACTTAGGATATCTCTTGCGGCTACAAAAGTTTTATCAACAGGAGCACCGCCACTTGCGGCATCAATGAGAGTTCTCTCCATATCCAATAACCCCTCATAGAAGTACTGGATCAAGATTTGATCAAGGATTTGGTGGTGTGGGAAGGTTGCAATAAGCTTTTTGAACCTCTCCCAGTATTCATGGAGTGATTCACTTGGGAACTGATGGATACCACTTATTTCCTTTCGGATAGAAGCAGTACGAGAAGCAGGAAAGAATTTCTCTAAGAAGAGTCGCTTCATGTCATTCCATGTGGTTATGGAACCTGGAAGAAGGTAGTAGAGCCATGACTTAGTAGTGTCATCTAGGGAGAAAGGGAATGATCAGAGTTTGATTTGTTCCTCAGAAACCCCTTAAGGATTCATGATAGAGCACGCCACTTGGAACTCTTTAAGGTGAAGATGTGGATCCTCACCGGCTAGCCCATGGAAATGAGGGAGAAGATGAATCAAACCCGATTTTAGTTCAAAGTCAGCCTCTATGTTTAGATATTGAATACCAAGAGGTTGGTAATTCATATCAGGGGCAGCTAGTTATTTAAGTGTTTTTTCCCTAGGATTGGCCATATCTAATTCAATTGGTTGGACAAAGACTGGTTCTTGAATTATTTGATTTTCTATTATGTTCCTCCTAATTTGGAAAAGTGTTCGCTCAATTTCAAGGTAAAACAAATCCAAGTGATTGTTTGGGAGGCTACGGGGAATTCATATAGATGTTGGAACGAAAAGGAAGATAGGTTTTTCTTTTTGTTTTTTGGTTTATGATTTTTATGAGAAGACGGGTTTTTCTTTGTGTTTTTTTAATCAATTTTTTTTTAATTTTGATTTTTTTTTTGATTTTTTTACAATAACCAGAAACTAATGACTACTTAAAGAAACATACCTAGAAATAGTGCCATTTGAAATGCATGGCTGATTGTCACCTATCAAACGTTCAAGGTTCTGGTGCTCTGCTAATGTGTATAGTAGCACTCAGGTCGAATCCTCGGTGATGATACTTTGTAATAGTTGTTTGTTTTAAGTTGATTGTATTCTAATTGAGGGGTTTTTTTGCAGAGCTTAAATGAATTGGTTAATTATTGGTGTTTGATTTAACAATTTGATAAATATTGGGTTGATTTCATTATTAGGGAGTTAATATTGTGATATCCTTGATCTTTTCTTTATATTTCATTAAAATTAACAGAAACTTCACAAGATAACGTTGATTGGAATTCCTAAGTGTTAAGGCTTTAATCCTAGCATTAATGTAACTTAGGGTTCTAATAATTACCATTACTTGTTTATGGTAGTGTATTTATGGTTCCAATAATCCATGTAAACTACATGTTAAACAAAATATGACATTAATCCATGACATGTTAAGTCCAATATACACAATGTTAAATTAAAGAATATTCATCGAGAAAATACTCTCAATCACCTAACATGCCTAAATATTGAATCACCTCAAAAATATATTTACTCAACCATTTATATTAATATTAATATGGTTTATATATTTATGATGGTGAATTAACAAGATAAGAAAAAGAAAGGGATAAGAAAAGAGTGGTACGTCGAACACACACACATGAACAATGATGAGAATTAAAAAACATACTTTCGATTGAATGAGAAAGAAAAAGAAGGGAAAGGGATTAAACTGTATTTAAACTATTTTAAGAACATTAATATTAAACTACAGAAGTTGGATGAGAATAAGAGATATTGAAGAAGAAACTTACATTAAAACATAATTACAAAACACAAACTTATAAGATTATAAATAAAGAACAACACAAAAGTGAAAGGAAACAAAGAGAGGAGGAAGGGTATATAAAGTGAAAACATGAGTAGATCAGGTCCTTCCAAGCCCTTTTAAAGACTTTTCTCGTGCCAATATTTTCTTCTCTCTTCTGAAATTTCAACTCCTTTGAAGGAGAGGAGGGGGTGTATTTATAGCCCATGGAAGTGGACTGTTTGCATTCCCAATCTTTCCCTCTTCTTGGCTCGATTAGTTGGACATCCAGATAGACAACTCTTGAGATATCTACTTCTTAAAACTTGAATATAATAATTTTTTCTGACTACTCTCAAAATTTGGAGGCATTTGGACCAATGGAGCCAAATTTATGGCTGGTTTATTAAACACTTTTAATCTGTCCATTTCAATACAGTCTTTTTGAAGTCCAAAATGTGAAATGGTTTTTTAATAGTAATATGCCTTCAAAGCCGAATTATTTCTTTAAAAAAAGTAGGCCTACTATATATCTTCTTTAACACTATAAAATCTCAGCTCTATTTGATGATTACATCATGAGATATGTCATGAATAGTTTCCAGATTTTAATTCCCATCCAGAATGGTGGGATGGACATCAAGGCATTATTTGTGCCCATTTTTCTTGTAGTTGGACCTTAAAATTTTTATCCATGATTCCTTTTTATAATCTAGGACATATGGTGCATTTTAATAAAATATGGGCTTCGTTATTTAGACCAATAACTCAATCATCATTGATGGTCCATTTTTATCACAAATTCTTTCGGTCTTCTTGTGTTGACCATATGAGCCCTCAAATGGAAGAATTGGCCCATGATTCCTTCTTATGATATGTGAAAAATTGAATAAGGAATCCTAAAAAACCACACAATTTTAATCAGTAGGGTGAGAGTTATAAATAAAATAGTGAACTGACTCAATTGGACTACTTCTGAAAATTCTCAAAAAATATACTTAGTATTAAAACATTAATATTTCACACAAATTAAGCACATTTCATATAAAATAAGTAAAGGGAGTATATAATAACTCATGAAAATATTAATAACATAAGAGTGTTAGAGGTGTTTTAGGGTCTTATTTATTAACAACATGTTCATCGATTAGTTTAATAATCTTTAAAAGTTAAGTGAAGATGCAAAGGAATTGATATTTTTTGAGTAAAGGTGAATCACAGTGTAAAGGATGTAGGTTAAACCATGATGGGAGTGTTTCTACTAAAGGCTTGTCACATAGATGTGGGACCTTACATAAAAATTGGGTTCATTTTGCTATGAAATAGTTGATATATAGGAGTTTTAGGGATCATTTTGATACATTGAACTACAAAGAGTGTCACTGAGGGTTTTTTGGGATCTAACTACATTAGGAAGCTTAACCCATGAAAAATCAGTGTTGTGCTAGTTTTTATCCAAATAGTATCATATCGAAATTAAGATACTCCTAATACATTCAGTTGGTTCACACCAAAGTATTTATTCTATGAGATTTCTATATCTCACTGGAATGAGAAGTTAAGCAATCATGTTGTGTGAATTAAATTCATGCCTCGAAAATTATTCTATATATATTTTTTGATATGAGTGGACATGGTGCTCATAGTGTATTAAAAATCTTTATGATGTAATGGTGGTGAAGGATATTTAGTATTATATTTTATATCTACTGGTTTTGACCATCATATTGTGAGGTAGGAGATCATACATCAACATATGCATGCTCTATATATAGAAGGGTGTCTCGCCTGAAGTAAAGGGTGATCAATTATGATAAAACTTTGAGCCATACTACTATTTATTCTATGGAGTGTTCTTATGGGGGTTTTGCTGATATTTGAGAAGAATAATTAGGGTGTACATGAGATAATAGTTCTAAAGTCTCTTATGGTTGGGGAAGTGAAGACTGATTGAATTATTGATTCTTGTCATTATTTTTTGTAATTGTGGATTTAAGATCATCTTCATGCTCTTTTTCTTGTTCTTAATAATAGTAAAATAAGAATGTGGGTATCTAGATCTCAATCATTTCACACTATGGATTGTCCACTTGATAAAAAGATTTAGTGAACATTATATTTTTACATATTCCATGTTTTTTCTTTCTATTTATTTATCTCTTTATCACATCATCATTATAAAGATCTATTTCTCACTAACCTACAAGGTAGTGTGAGTTGAGAGTTGGTTTTTTTATAACTATTGATTCTTACCCAACTCTTAGTGGTTTTTTACTATCACATAGGCTATTTACTTGGTAACATTGCACTCAATTTATAAGGATTATTGTTATTAATAGCATGATACCTTTTAGTAGGTATCATAGTGGGATTTGATTATTTTAAGTTGTAATCTCATAAAATTGTTATTGTGTTTCTTATCATTGTAAGACTAGGTACTTTCATTTGGGATTTAGTTTTCTTTTAATAATTATTTCTTTAACCAAAGAGATCTATGGATTCTATAAATAATGATAATAACAAAGTGGTTTTTTTGCTCGATTCAAAGGGATTGCATCTATGGAGAGAGATGATGGTTATATATCTTTAATCACTTAACTTATACATTGTTAACATCTCTGTTAATGGTGTAAATATTCCTAGAGTTAGGATATTATATACCTTAATTGATAAGAATAATATTGAAGCCAATAGGAGAGTTCAAATTCTGTTACTTCCATCTCTCTTATAGAAGAATTTAACATGAGTTATGCTATCAAAAATTAATGTAATATATAGGAAACTCCATGACATCCATGAAAGAGAGAAATATATGAAGGAGTAATGGTTATAATTTTTTGGATCACAATTTTGGTATATCTAAATGGGTTAAGATGAAACTATGGATGAATCATTCATTCAAGTGAGCATAATTTTAAACATGATATATGTTTATAGACAAATTCTTGAAGACATAATTGAGTTGAAGAAGTTAATGAGGATATAATTTTATAAATTTAATGAAAAAAATACTACCATAGAGTATCAAGGATTGGATGAGAAGACCATTAATAAACTGAACAATGTTTTAATTCCTTATGAGATAAGAAAATGGATAAACTTAAACAAAAAATGAGTGTGTGAAAAGGAGATGAATTTAAAATACCTAAAAGGTAAAAAACCTAATCCAAATTAGTTTTTAGGATGATGAATATAAAGATGAAAAGGTTTCAATGGATTTGAATAATTTATATATTTATACTAAAAATTCATAAAATGGTGAAAAGGTAAATAAACATGTAAAATTATATTTAAGTGATTTGATTGTAGAAATATTAGACATTTTTAAGATTTTTTCCCTAAAAATAAGAGGATAAGGATAGTGATCATTAATAGAGATCATCAAGAAGGATATACATGGTTGTTTTTTGTCAAAATTAAGGGAAATTTTTCAAAGGAAAATTAAATCCCAAGGCCTCAATGAATAATAATTTGTTCTACAAAAATGAGGTCACATCTGGTGATGAGGAAAGTTAAAGATAGAAATAGGACTCGGAGGATAAATGGATAGAGGCCTTCATGGATAAATCAAATCATGTCACAAACTAAATCTTGTCATCATAAAAACAGCACCTGGCCCAGCCCATGGCAAGGCCCGAAGGGCATTCCCGATCCCCATGGGCTAGCACAACTACCCGAGTATCATAAAATAAAATTTAGGAATGATTTACCTGAGTTTATAAATATAAAAAAACTAGTGAATACCATAAAAAATTCATTATTTTTCAAACCAAAACATAATTTACTAAATTTCATAATTGAATTACATAATTTAAAATAATGTTTAAATACTATTACAAAGGAATAACTAAAAAAATATCCCAAGAACCTTCTCATATCAAGAGGCACCGCCCTCAAGACATCTCCATAAAACTTCATTATGAATTACTGCTAGAAACCCAAACCATTGGCACTAAAATATTTACCCAAACCTATGAAAAAATAATCAAGTCTACTTACACCCAAAGTATTAAGTAGGTTTTGAGAAAAATCCTAGTAGGATTATACCACAAAAATATTCCACATGATAATCATTATAATTCAAAAATCTTGCAAGTTTTGTAAACAAAAAATCATAGTTACAATTTCTAAAGGATCCAACTAACATAATTACAGAGTTCAAGTGGGATATTTTAAAGAATTACCAATTTTAAATAAAACACACCAGATACTGAATTTATTCATACAAAAACATTTTATGCCAATGGTAAATGTAAATTATCTAATGGGAAATATAAATGGGAAATACCCCTAGGAACTAGCTCATTCTGGGTCCCAGGTACCTCGTATAATGGTGAAAGTAACCATAATAAATATCAGTTCTTATGCACACAAGCCACTAGTAGGGAGAATACCCATAACCTAGTGGTCCCCCAACATCATCATCGTAGTTTAGTTAGTCTTGTCACATCATTCTTGCTACGTGAAAAAATAGAAAAATCTCATCGGATCACTACCGTAATAGTACACACCCAACATCCAACATGTATATCACACAAGTCACAGAATCACCTTTTTCATTCAAATTCATTTTGAAATCTGACTCACACCAAAATATCCCACAACACATTTCACCTCTCTTTCAAATTTCAAAAAAAAACTTTAGATGATATTATAAAACCTTTCCAAGATAGTACACATCACATAAAACCCCTTTCACATTAAAATATACCATTTCAAAATTACACACCTACCAGAATCGTTTGGAAACATAGTTTCACCTCTTACATTGATCAAGAAACCACTTAAAATCATCATGAAACAATTATAAGGAGTGTAACTAAGTTTTTCATATAAAATACTACTAAAAGCCCCCTTTTGAGAGCAAGGTCATGCAAATGTAACATAAAATCAGAATTGGAAGCTGTAAAAACATTTAATGTAACCATTAAAAGAACCTTGGAACAACCCCACTTGGTACAATATGAAATACATATGACAAACACTCATTTTTTCACAAATTTTCCACTTAAAAATCAACCGCTTAACAAATACTACCAAATATAATTTTTGAACCAAACAAAAAAGAATAGAATAATGATAAAAATATAAATCATGAAAAACTAAATCATCCAATAATGCTTACACCTGGAATCGCCTACTATTTGTGCCAAAAACCCCAAACCATTATGTGAAACTTCAACTACACCACCATCGCACCACAAGGGAGTGAAATAGATCCCTAATCCACAAGATTTAGCCAAAAATACACAAGGTTAAACCCTAGGTATGAACTCCAACTGATTGAAATTAGTAAATTCAATAAAACATGGATGAAACCCTAAAAAAGGAAGAAACCCTAAGCAAATGGGAGGAGGAACGAAGGAAACCCACATACTTGAGGGGTCTTGAAAAAATTGGCCCAAATCTACCAATAGTTGAATATTGAAGAAGCCCAAACTAATAGGGAGGATATAATAAGTATTAGTACGTCAATTGGGGATTGGAATTGGGGAAAAGAGTAAAAATTGAAGGAGTTATGAAAGAAACATGTTACCTCTTCAAATCTGAGAGATTTGAGAAACCCTGAGAATTTTCTCCCTAATATATGATGAAAATGATCTTCAAAGAGGAAAAATAGATAATGGGGTGAGCCTAGGGTTTTTTTAATTTGGGGGGAGGTGTAATAACTAAAAAATATTAAAAAATGAATAATATATGTAAGAATTAAAATAAAATTTTAAAATTGTAATTGGGATCACAGGTTGGCCCAATGCCTAAATAAATCATCCAAATCCAAAATGATAATGACTTACTATGGGATCCAAATGGATATGGTGGTTTAAATAGGTCAAGGGAGGCCACATGGGAATTAAATGGGTGAAAATGTTGAAAAATGAAGGAGTTATAAAAGAAACAATTTTTTTTAAATCTGGAAATGGGCTCATGGTTTGGCCCAAATCTTGAAAACTGATCCTTTCCTCCAAAAATGAATGGGAAACCCCCCAAAAAAGAAAAAATTGAAATTAAATTAAAAATATCTTTAAAATAAGTCATGGATGTGACAATTCTACCCACAATAAAACTTTATGGCCTCAGAAATCCACAGCAAGGCCAAAAGAAAAAACTAACCCCAACCGATAAATCAAGATGTACTCCTTTGCCAAGTTTTCCCCCAAAGGCCAAAACGCCTCCAGTGATCAATTAAATAAGGAATAATCTCACAAACCAAAAATTAAACAAATTTTCTGAAATAATCAAGAACGTCCAAACTTCATCCCAAAATAAAACTTTTAAAACACTATTCGAACAAGACTCAAGCAATTTAACCGAACAAGCAACAACATCGAACAGGGTTAACACTAACTTACTTTAATTAAACTGTTGGGTGATCTCCAATCCCAATGTTTACCCAAGGAAGATGTTGGTAGTTATATTTCTCCAAACAAGACTACCTAACACCAAGACAAGACCACATACAAATCCAAGTTACTAGTATGGGGGGACATAATGGGCTCCCCACCATAAGAGAAAACTTAAATTTTCTCAAGACAGAATCAGGACACTAACAGGGGGAGGCCTGAAAGAACATACATGAGACTTACATGAGACTTTTCCAAAAGAACTTACATGAGACACATAGTGGGTATCCCCACCATAAGAACCAACCATCTTAACAGACCATCACAAGTCGGCACAAAAAGACCCCAAAAAATTAAATAGTTGGGACGGTCACATGGTTAGTATGCACGGTTTGGGAAACTGTGTGCTAACCATTTTGATCCTTCTATCTACATGGTTTTCTAGGGAATGGTTACTACTAACCATGTACAAACCATACACTTAACCTGTCTATCCAAATTTCAACACTTTCTCTGAAAACTCAATGGAAACCAAAGGGGGAAAGAATGACATTAGGCGATAACATGGGCACGTGGTCCCCCCCCCCCTCTTTCCAAAGAATGGGAATAATAAAAGAAATTTTACCACACCATAGGTTTAAAATATTCCTATATTTCATACTGAGGATTGGACACTGTACAAGGGTTTAAACAACCCTGAGATTTCTCCAGACTACGTGTCGGCTTCACTGTGGGACCTATGGCTGGAGCTCAAATTATTGAAGCATCTTCGGCCTCTCAATTAGGCTTTGGAAACCCATGAAATGGAACATATCCTTTTAGAACCATTAAAACTATACTCTGATCTCATATGGGGTCACCAAGACATAACACATTCCAAACTCACTTTACCCTAACCTGAAATTTCACTAAAACAAGTGCTAAAAAGATGCACACACTTCACCCCATGTTTCTTCAGATGAGAAACCAATAGATGAAGGGATATATGGAAACACCTTCCTATAAACAAAGAATGTCGATTTTTCCTGAAAGGATACACACTTATGGCAAAACAAAGACTTGTAAAATATTTTACAACTTCACCTTCATAGTAAAATGAGCACATGACATCCCAAGGCATCACCGAACATGACCATTGTGACTAATATAAACAATACATGCAAAGGGACCTTATGCCAAGTCCCCAAACAACATGAAATTCTAGAAAGTGGTCATAACAGCCTCTTATGACCAGATTTCCTACATTGGTGGTTTAACATGAACCTCTGCTTCAAAGAGACTATGAAAGACCCAGAGGTCCACTTAGAAACTATCTACACTAACAACCCCAGACTACTTTAACCTTCGACGAATTAGGTAACTTAATAAAATAAGGTCTCTTTCAACCTTACACAAGCAATCTCCCACTATAAGTGCATCCGAAAAACCAAGAAAGGAAATGGTGTAGACTCAATCTCTAAATCGTGAGAAAAATATTCCTTATGTTGATCAATTGGAGGATCTTCTAACGACCAAAAAATCCAGGATGCACTTCAGTCATGCATTAACTATTAATGGGGGCATACTTTATCCAATGAGAGACCCCAAGCACCCAACCAATTTAGTCCATTGGTCAAAACATTCCACAAACCAGAACTGAACACATGAGCGGAACTATCATAAAGGCTTCCTGAACTTTTCTCAGAAGAGACCACTAACTAGCTCTTCAACCCAACTTACCAAAGAAACACAAACCAAAAACATCATTCAAACAAGAGGGGTTCTTGGATTCAAAACATCCCACAATAACAACATTTCGGAAAAAAAAATAAGACACACTACCCCAAACAAGTTATTGAGACATCATGTTTTCCTTTAAAATCATCTCTTTGAAAATAAACAGTTTGGTGGTTGGCATATACACCAATGATACCCCATGGGCCTCACACATGCATATTTCTATGCCACATTGAGTACCATCCTCATATCCATCCCGAAACTCATCCAACAATCACATTAACCATCGATCATCCCATAAAACCCCATTCATGTGGTTTCCCATGGAAATACCAAAGGTTAAACCAAAAATTATTTCCACTTTTCAGAACCAAAACATTCGACTGACACTTCATTTTTCTAAAACTCACTAACCACAAAATCAATACAAATTTATAGCTTACAAAACTTTTCAGAAAGGAATAATCAATCAAATAAAAACTCACTTTCAAGCCATACATTAATTTCAAAACATTTCAGCATGTTTTAAAACAATCATGATTTTATGACAAACACCAAATCTCATCTCTTATTATTTAAAACATGGTTCCAAGGATTCATAAAACCTTTCAAATTATCACTAGTTACCAAATCCAAAATCCATTTCTAAACTCCACACACAAATTAAAAAAATACTTTATTCCATTCAAGACACTTTTTCAATAATTAAGAAAGTTCCATTTGAAATAGATTTTCAAACTCCACTTTGACAAAATTTATACCTTCAAAAGATTTTAAATACACCATTTACCATTTCAAAAAAAATCTGAAAATTCTGTTCCACGATTTCACAAATCAAACCATTCCCTATTTATTATAAAATAATTTCACAAAAAAAACTATGCTTCTTAAGAAAAATTTATTTTTTATTTAAAACAAAACTTCTTAATTCCAAAACCAAAAGACACAAGACAATGTGAGAGGAAACTAGTTTTCGTGGATGACTTAGACATATGGTTAGAATCCATATGCCAATCACTTCACCATCATGGAGAGTGTTCTAGGGAAAAATCAATGGCTTCACAAGGCTTTTCAGGCCCTACGATCTCACTGAGAACATTAATCTAACTCTATTTTCATTTCCCCTAATCATTATCAAACCCTGAAAACCAAAGGAATTAGATAAAAACTGACTTCCCCTTCTGACTTGAATCATTTAATGAGGTGTCCTGGCTAGGCACCCTACTCATAATCGGAATGTTGATCCCAAAAAATCCTAAATTCAGACTATCCCGACTCTTCCCCAAATAACATGACCCAAAGAGTGAACCTGACCTCACTGATACCATTTTTTCACGAATAAAATCTATTATCCATAAAAATGGAACCCAACATAGCCCATGGAAAGGCCTGAAGGGTGTTCCCAATCTCGACGGGCTGACTCAATTTCCCAGGTATCATAAAATTAAATTTTGGAATGATTTACCTGATTTTATAAAAAAAACAAGTGAATCCAATTAAAATAATCTAATTTTTTCAAACCAAAACATCTTTTCCTAAATTTCAAAATTTAATTACATAATTTAGAACAATTTTAAAAGAATATTAAACAAGAAAAAACCAAAAAGGGAAGCCCAAGAACCTCCTCATAGAAAGAGGCACTACCCTCAAGCCATCTCTACAACAATGCATCATGAAGGACCGCTAGAAACCCAAACCATTGGCACTAAAAATTTTACCCAAACCTATAAAAAAATAACCTAGTCTACTTACACCCAAAGGTGTGAGTAGGTAATGATCCAAATCCCAATAGGATTCCAGCACAAAAATATTCCATGTGATAATCATTATAAGACACAAATATTGCAAGTTTTTTAAACAATAAATGCTAGTAATAATTTCTAAAAGATCCAACTTACATAAAAATAGTTTTTAAGTGGGATATTTTAAATAATGACCAATATTAAATTTAATACACCAACTACAAAATGTATCAAACCAAAAACATCATATTCTGATAGTATGTTTAAATTATCCAATGATAAATAGCAATGGGAAATACCCCTAGGCACTAGCTCTCTGTCGGTCTCAGGTACCTTGTATCTCGGTGAAAGTAACCATAATAAATATCGGTTCTCGTGCACACGAGGCACTAGTAGGGAGAATACCCATAACTTAGTGGTCCTCCAATATCATCATCATAGTTTAGTTAGTGTTTCCACGTCAATATTTCTATGTGAAACAGGGGCCAAACCCTACCAGATCGCTCGCATACTAGTACGCGTCCACCCACCTAGATACCTGGGTTTTCCCCCTTGTTCGCAAAGAGGTTCCACGTCATATAAAGTAACATTTCCACTTAAAAGGCCATTTAAAAATTAAACACACACCAAACAAACCACATGTATATCACATAAGTCACATAATACCCTTTTTCATTCAAATTCATTTTGAAATCATACTCAAACCAAAACAACCCACAACATGTTTCACCTCTCTTTCACATTTCAAAAAAACAATTAAACAATTTTATAAAACCTTTCAAAGATATTACACATGACATAAAATCCTATTAACATTAAAATAGACCATTTAAAAAGTGCACTCCTACCAAAACAGTTCAGCAACATAGTTTCACCTCTTATATTGATCAATAAACCACTTAAAACCTTCATGAAATATTTTCAAGGAGCATAACAAAGTTTTTCACATAAAATCATTCTAAAAACCTCTCTTTTGAGACCAAGGGAATTCCAATATAACATAAAACCAGAATATGATTCCCTAAAAATTAATAAAACCATTTCATGAACCTTGGAACAACCCCACTTGATACAATATGAAATACATATGACAAACACTCATTTTTTCACAAAGTTTACACTTAAAATCAATCGCTTAGAAAATGCTACCAAATATAATTTTTTCACAAAAAAATAGAACAGAATCATGCTAAAAATATAAATCATGTAAAACTAACTCAAAAAATAATTATTACACATGGAAACACCTGCTATTTGTGCCAAAAACCCCAAACCATTGTGTGAAACTTCAACCGCACCACTATGGTACCACAAGGGAGTGAAATTGAGCCCTAATCCACAAACTTTCGCCAAAAAACACAAGGTTAAACCCTAGGTACTAACCCTAGCTATTTTAAATTAGGAACTTAAAGAAAAAATGGATTAAATCCTAAGAAAAAGGAAAAAATACAAAGCAAATGGGAGGAGGAAGGAAGGAACCCCTCTTACTTGATGGATCTTGAAGAAATCGACCCAAATCCACCAATAGATGAATCTTGAAGAATAAAAAACTATTAGGGAGGATCTAATAAGTCTTATTTGGTCAATTGGGGACTAGAATTTGTGAAAAAGAGTGAAAATTGAAGGATTTATGAAAGAAACATTTTACCTCTTCAAATCTGGGAGTTTTGAGAAATCCTAATAATTTTCACCCTAATCTGTGATGCAAATGAGCTTCAAAAAGGTGAAATAGATAATGGGTATGAGTCTATGGTTTTTTGATTTGGGTGGAAGGTTGAATTACTAAAAAAGAGTAAAAAATTAAGAATATATTAAATAATAAAATAAAATTTTAAAACATGAATTGTGCTCACGGGTTGGCCTAATGCCTCAATAAATCACCCAAATCCAAACTGATAATGAGTTCCTATGGGGTCCAAATGCATATGGTGGTTTGAATAGTTTAGGGGAGGCCAAGTGGGAAGTTAAATGGGTGAAAAATGTTAAAAAATTAATGATTTATAAATGAAATAGATTTTATTTTAAAATCTAGAAATGGGCTCACGGTTTGGTCCAAATCTTGAAAACTCATCCTTTCCTCCAAAAATGCATGGGAAGACCCCACAAAAAAAAGAAATAAATGCAATTAAATGAAAATTACCTTTAAAATAATTCATTTATGTGACAAATAATCCCAATTATCACTCAATTATAAATATAAAATAGAGTAGTAATGTTGAACAAAAGTATTGATAAGGAAAAACCAAAAGAGTTTCAATTAAGTATAGATCTCTTGGAATGATTAATGGAAAAAATGGAAGCTTGAGAGAGAAAATATATCATTAAAAAATGATAATAACTTGTCGAGAAAATATCTTAATGAATTAAAATCCAAATATATTAATGATATATATATTAAATTAAATAAAATGATGGGTGATAATAATAATATTTGTGGATAAAGGGATAAAATACTTTATATTACCGCAATGAATCTCATTTATAATAGAAAAGAAGAAAATATCTTATGGAAAATTTGGGTGATGATAAAAACTCTTTGATAATAACTCTATATGTTTTTAAAAATGATATCAATGAAATTTCTAGATGATTCAATGAAGTGGAGAACATTGATAATGATACCAAGAAACATATAGATTTTCCCAAGGTACCACAACCAATTATTTTGAGAACCTAAGATAACAATAAAAATGGTCCAAGTAGAAAAAAAGGGAAGAATAATATTACAGTATCATCAAAGAAGTTGAACACGTCCAACATTAGATCTAATATTAGATCTAAAAATATCAAAAATAATGTGGTATGGGAGATGACGAACACTAAAAAATGTGTAAGGGAAAATTAAATGTGAATGAAAAATCTCCAAACATGAGAATATTGAAAACAAGTAAAGTATTTCAAATCCAAAGTCTCAACAATGAGAATATTTTGAGGAACCTATTTATTATAGGAGAAAATATATCTATAAAAAGAGATGTTGGTGTTACAAAGACTATGGCTAGAAATTATATTTGTGATGGTATAATTTTTTACATATAAAATTTAAGAGTTTATAAATTGAGGGTGAATTAAACTAAAATTTATTAAATTCAAAAAATACAACATCTAAAAGAGAATATATAATTGAATAATTATTTTTATTCCCTTCAGAAAACTAATGGGTTATATGATGAATGTGGACACACCACCCACAAGTTCCTTACAATGATACTAAAGTAGATATAGAAAACGATAAATTATGAGGAGGAATAAGCAAGATCAAGAAATAGTGGATAAGGTTACAAAAAAATAGGTAAAGGGAGAGAATCCTTGGATACTCGATGGTGTTTTCTCATCATATATGAACATAAATAATAATATATTGAATGGAATACAAAGGTATGTTGGAAGATTTTATACCTTCCCCGAATTTAAATTCAAACACCTGTTATAGAAAATTACAGATGGACTAGAACACTGAATTCTGACACATCTAAGACATCGCCTGGATCTACATGCTAGAAAAACATCCCATCATCACTCATGAGACCACCTACTCTCTGGAACTCATATTATTTCGACCACGAAGCTAGAATAGAACATAATAAAAACAAAATTACAAACACCAACTAGATAATTGTCTCCTTAAGCATCATTAGCCAAATAGAAGCACAAAATCAAAATTCACTAAAAACCAATCCACCAAAATAGTACACATAATCCACCAGTGTATTAAAAAACATATATCCAATGAAATGTTTTCATGAATAATATACAAAATGAAAATAATCATTTTCCTATCACCACAGAAACTAGAATTCACACTAGAGACATGCTGCCATGTTATTGGCATTACAGACCTACCACCATCTAAAGAATAACAAAGCTAGATCCTCCCTCCACAAAATCACCAAATAATTATCCAAAGGGAAAAATAGATCCCATGCCATCAACACACCTCAAGCTGAAATCACACCCAAGATTATAGGAAGAGTGAAACTGATGAGCCGATTGTTACCTTTAGAAATAATGAATCACTCAATGTCAAAGGAGCTAGATTCACCAAAATTAGTAAGAATAAATCCAACTAAGTTCTCATTGATTATAGGATAAAATGAAATCAATTGAGTATTTTACTACTTTGTAATAATGGAAACAATGTAATTTTTTCTTGGATGGATTTTTCTTAAGGAAGTTGAAGGATATCACAATATTGATGAAATGGTAGTGAAAAATTGATAATAAATTTTAAATTTTCAATTATAAAGACACATTTTGTATGAGCATGAAGGTAGAAAATCAACTAAGACATAGGAGAGTTATCCATTTTGGAGAAAAATAACATGTATAAGTTAATAAAATATGATTTTTTGAGTAATATACATAATATACATTATGAAATCCTTAACACTTGTGATACAAGTCACAAAGTAAAATATAGCGACCCAAGCCTTTTACATAAATCATTTTATGATTTTAAGCATAATTAATCATCAGAGTACAAGCCAAGGATCGTTAAGTCTAGTGTCTTGGAAGACTAGGTACATATAACATAAAACATGGTACTAAAAAACTTCTTTATTTAATCTCCACAAAGAGATTCTAACTCCCTTTGAGATCTTACATCTTCATAGGGTACCCTGTGGATCACATGAATAGAGAGATGAGCTAAAAATGCCCAGTAAGGGAATGAACATAAGGATACATCACAAGCACATGAGTTAAGAGGCATGACATAATGATATCAAAAGCATAAAATCATTTAATAAAAGCATGGGATCATATAAACATGGAATCATATAAATTTGGAGGAATAATAAATCATATCTTTAGTATGGGTCAAGGATAACCGCCAATCCCATTTCCCATTTTAGTACGGGTTAAGGCTAACCGCCAATCCCGTTTCACATTGCATCTCATGAGACTTAACCTTACCCAATGCATTGGAGCGCTATCTGGGTTCACCCATCTCAACATATTCATTAATATTCTTGCCATATAAATAATCTTGACACATAAATAATCATACATAATCAACCATACATAAACATAAGGGTACCCATGGAAAAAATTGGGTACCACAATCATGACATAAAACATATCCAATGGGAGTATCATGAAAGTTTCCTTCAAAGGAAAGGATTACAACATAAATGGACATTAATAGAGTAAAATAGGCATATAACATGGTAAGTCCTGTCAAATATAAGTGACAACATATTAAAAGTTTATTTTTGAAATATTAGCATTAAAACATTTTTGTGCGGCTTTAAGGAAAACACTCTAGAGCTTTTCAAATAGAAAAGAGGATATTATTTTTTCTAAAAACAGAATTGAACCATGAATGTTTTCATAATAATAATACTTATTTTATAAATACAATGGTGTTTCAAAACATAGGATAGAGTGCACTTGAAATTTGGGTAAAAATTTGGGGAATCCCCTTAAAACAGGTTTGCTTATCAGAAAGTTCTAAGGAGGGAATCTTTCCAAAATCATGTATATCCCCGAAAGAATGTGATGAAAGGGTATTGATATAAGAATCTTGTAAAAATAACCATAATTCATAAGTCTCACATAAATAGATAAGATAAAACCATTTTGAAAGAAAGATAAGGAAACCTGAAAGAACAAAGAAGGTTTGGGTAGAATTCGTTATGATTTTATTGGCATGGTGTTGGGTGTGACCAAGAGGGATTTATGAGAGAGAAATGGGGTTTCTCATCACTTATAAATTCAGAATAAAGTATGGTTCAGGTTCTTAAATATACCCCATCATTTTCTAGTACACATAAAAAGGCATAGTATAGAGGACAATCTTGATTAAGAGAGAAAAGGAGAGGATACCTTACCTTAAATTCGGTGGTGTTCTCCACTTGTTATTAATGACCTGAATAAAAAAATTAGTCTTATTAATTAATAATTTCATAACCTCTACTATATTAAATTTATTTATTATAACCCTTTTTATTTCATTCAAATCCTTTTTGATTAGTTACAAGGTTTAATTTCATTGTTCGGGCTTGTTTGTTTACTTGGCTTTAAAATATTGGTTCACTTATATTCAAGTTTAGATTATATGAAAGATGAAAGTGGTTGTCCAGAATTGAAGTTACATTATTTAGTTAATATCTAGGATATTACATGGTTTTAATTTTAATTAGGTTACTTAAAGTGATGTCGAATTATTATATATATAACCTTAGTGATAACCGTTTTTGTTAATCAGAGAATTTGATTACAAAGAATGTGTTTTTCATTATAACTTAATTCCATTTGTACCAAAAGATTACAGAACCAAAATATGATATATTATGTATATAATAATCTGGTTCAACCATAAAAAAAATGGTTTCATGACCATAATTAAAGATAAAAATAGAAATTGATAAAATGTTGTCCTTGAATGTGATAAATTAGCACATCTCAAATGGTGCTTTCATTTCTTTCAAATAAAAGGGGGGAAAGGGGAGAAGATAATAAAATTTACAACTATCTTGATGAAATTATAGTAAATTTATTCTAATGGATTTATCATACTATTATAGTGAAGGGAGGTGAGGAAAGAAAATAAAAAATAAATGAACTTAAAAGAAAAGAAGAAATTTGGAAAGAGGAATTTATCTATTGACACTTCCTCCTTTAAGAACCTCTTAAGGGGAGAGGTTTTGGTATTTTGAGGAGTCTGAGAGCTTTTGGACGTGGGGGAGGACCTTGGGGAGAGGTTTGGGCATAATTTATAGAAGTATTGGAGCTTGAGAGGAGTGGAGAGAAGAGGGAGTGAAGGGGGGTGTATAATGGAGGAGAGGAGGGATTTCATGATCTTATAATCATTAATTTATTATTTATTCCCTAGACAAGGAATAGTAAGTATTACATGACCAAGAATAGTAAATGGGTCATGTGGATTCGAAACAAGTGGGCTTACATCAGCAGAACATCATCAATGACTCAATTAATCCATTATTTAGCATTTATTGTGAATTATCGGATTCTACTATTCATCAAAAATTCAAGTATTTCAGAAAAATCTCAAAAATTCACCCTAACCATTTTTTGATGTGTAGAATCCAAAAATGAAGTCCATTTTTCAAAAAAAAATCTAAATATGATTATTTTAATATTTGTTTAAAATAATAATTTATTATCCAAACCAGTTTTAAAACATTCATTAACTCATTCTAAAATATAGGTATATCGTAATTCCAACTTAAATATTATTTTTATACCACCATAGGTGAGTTTACTATTCATTAGGGTATATCAATATTCATAAGGGTATTTTACTATTCATTAGGGTAGGTTACTATTCACCAAAAATTATTTTTGTTTTATTAGACTCCAAAAAACATCTTGAACACAACCGTGTATGTCAGATTTTCAAAATTCCAAACACAGAAGTGAAAAACTTATGTTTAAAGGTAATTTATCACTTAGTAGTTAATTATGTTGTGTTTTCATGTGATTTTATGACATAAATATAAGAAGGTAATTTTTATTGAAAAACTTTGGGTCGTTACATTCTTCCCCACTTATGAAATTTTTCCCTCGAAATTTCATTTTACATACTAATCCAAAAACAGGTGCGGGTACTTTTCCTTCATTGCTTCCTCTAATTCCCATGTTGCTTTCTCAAATTTATGGTTCCTCTAAAACACTTTGACAAGATGGGTTATCTTTTTGCGTAGAACCTTATCTCTCCGATCCAGAATCTTTACTGGTTTCTCCTCATAGGATAGATCATCTTCCAGCTGTGCCACCTCTGAGTTTAGTACATGTGAGGGGTCAGGTATGTACTTCCTCAAGAGTGATATGTGGAAAACATCATTAACTCAATCCATATTTAGTGAAAGTTCAAGACGATAGGCCATGGATCCTATGTGATCAAGGATCTCAAAGGGGCCAATATACCTTGGGCTTAGCTTCCCTTTCTTCTGGAATCGCATGACTCCCTTCCATGGTGATATTCGAAGGAAGACTTTATCTCTAATGTCAAACTCCAAGTCCCTTCGATGGTTGTCAGCATAGATCTTTTTCCATCTTTGAGCATCTTTGATGTGTTTTTGGATGACTTGAACCTTCTCTATCATCTCTTGAACAAGATCAGGTTCAGGTAGCTTTATTTCTCCAACTTCATCCCAACAGGTTGGAGTTCTACATCACATTCCATACAGAGCTTCATATGGAGCCATATGAATACTCGAGTAGAAGCTATTTTTGTATGAGAACTCAACCAATGGGAGATACTGATCCCATCCACCTTTGAATTCTAGAGTGCAGGCTCTAATCATATCTTCAATCATCTGAATAGTTCTTTCATACTGTCCATCAGTTTGGGGGTGATAGCTTGTGCTGAAATTTAATTCAGTCCTCAAAGAATGTCAAAGGGTCCTTCAGAATTTAGATGTGAACCTAGGATCACGGTCAGAGACAATTGAGAGTAGAACACCATGCAGTATCACCACTTCCTTCACATAAAACTTTTCAAGTTGTTCAAGTGAGAGATATTCCCGAATAGCGATGAAATGGGATGTCTTGGTGAGTCGGTCAACCACAACCCATATCGCATTATTTCCCTTTGACGTATTTGGGAGACTCGTGACAAAGTCCATAGTAACATTTTCCCATTTCCACAAGGTTATAGGAAATGGCTGCATCATACATTTGGACTTTTGTTGCTCGCCTTTAACTTGCTGACATACCAAGCACCTTGATATATATTCTGCAATCTCTCTCTTCATGTTATCCCGCCATAAGTGTTCTCGGAGATCACGGTACATTTTGGTACTCCCATGATGGATAGAGAAGTTCGAGCTATGTGCTTCATTCAATAGCCCCTTCTTTATCTCTCGATCAGATGGTACGCATAATCGTGTCCCAAATCTTATAACTCCTTCCTCATCAATTTTGAAATCAGAGGATTTACCATTTTTAACAGCTTCCACCCTTTTCTAAATTTCCACATCCTTTCTTTGAGAAACCTTTATTTTCTCCATGAGGGATGGTTGAGAAATAATTTGAGAAAGGATTGATGATGTTCCTACTTTAATTATTCCCATTTCTATCCTTTTCAAATACAATAAGATCAGATCCTTTTCAATTCTCATCATTGATAAAGATGCAGGATCCTTTCTACTTAGAGCATCAGCCACCTTGTTTGCCTTACCAGGATGGTAGTGGATTGAGAAGTCATAATCCTTGATGAGATATATCCATATTCATTGGTGCGTATTAAGCTCTTTCTGTAAGAATATATATTTGAGACTCTTGTGGTCAGTATATATCTCACATTTTTTCTCATAGAGATAATGCCTCCATATTTTCAACGCAAAGATCACAGCCGCCAACTCCATATCATCCGTGGGATAGTTTTTCTCATGTAATTTTAGCTACCTTGAGGAATAGGCTATCACTTTATCATTTTTCATTAGCACACAGCCTAATCCTTTCTTAGAAGCATCACTATACACCACAAAGAGTTCCCTAATTGAAGGAAGTGTGAGTACCAGCGCAGTGATAAGCCTCTTTTTCAACTCCTTGAAACAGTCTTCACATTCTTAGGTCTAGACGAACATTACTCCCTTCCATGTCAGATTGGTCATTGGGTTTGACAATCGTGAAAAGTTCTTCATGAATCATCGATAATACCCAGTTAGACCTAAAAATATGTGGATCTCCATTACAGAAGTTGTCCTCAGCCACTCTTTAATTGCCTTTGTCTTAGAAGGGTCCACAGATATCTCTTTCCTAGTGATAACATGCCCCAATAATGATACTTCCTCCATCCAGAACTCACATTTACTGTACTTTTCATACAAATTCTCCCTTCGCAAAGTTTTTAACCCAGTTTCCAAATGCTCCTCATGTTCCTCCTTGCTCTTTGAGTATATCAGAATATCATCAATAAAGACCACCAAAAAATTTTCGAGGTAATCTCTAAAGACTCTATTAATTAAATCCATGAAAATTGATGGAGCATTATTCAGTCAAAAGGGCATCACTATGAACTCATAGTGTCCATACTTTGTTTGAAAGGCAGTCTTGGGAATATCTTCCTTCCTCACCTTTAGTTGGTGATATCCCAACCGAAGGTCCACCTTAGAGAAATAATTGTCCCCATGAAGGTGATCGAACAAGTCATCTATCCGTGGAAGGGGATACTTGTTCTTTATAGTTATTTTATTGAGCTCATGATAATCAATGCAGAGGTTCATTGATCCATCCTTCTTCTTGATAAATAGGATTGGAGAACCCCACGGTGAAGCACTCGGGCCTATAAAACCCTTCTCCATATTCTCCTATAACTACTTCTTCAGCTCTTCCAGCTCTACGGTGGCCATTCTGTAAGTTGTATTTGAGATTGGAAGATATCCAGGGATAAGTTCAATTGAGAACTCAACCTCTCGGTCAGGAGGAAGACCAGGAAACTCTTCAGGGAATACATCAGTGTAATCCCTCGCGATGGGCATGTCTTCAAGCATGATTCTATCCTTTGTCTCAATCATTTGAGCTAGGTATACATTCTCATAAGTAAGAAATATCCAAACTTGAGACGAAGATTCTAAAGGAGACTCATCTTCCTCCTTGAACTTGTAAAGAATCGGAGGATTCTTCGGGATGTGAAGAGTAATATCCCTTTCCCAGAAGTTGATGTTGGCCTTGTACAAAGATAGTCAATCCATGCCCAAGATAGCGTCAAACTCCACTAAAGGAAGTATGATAAAATTTGTTGGGAGGTTCAGTCCACAAAAATTAACCGGGTAGGAGTTATAAACCATGGATGCAATAATTGCCCCATTCCCTATTATCACAGATAACTTTTCCTCCAAATTTTGAGGTGGTGTTTGAATAGTTCTACTAAACTTTCAAGATATGAAAGAATGTGTAGAACTATAATCAAATAGTACGTTCTCTATTATTGAATGAATAACAAGTGTACCTGTCACCACATCGTTTTCCGGATCCACCTCAGTACTAGTGATAGCATAAGACCTTCCTTGTTTCCTTGGAGGTTGTTGTTGATTGCCTCCGACAACCCTCGGCTTAGGGAAATTGTTTGCATAATGCCCAAACTCCTTTCTGTTAAAACACTACACTACAGGCTGAATGTTATTCTGAACCTTCTATTCTTCTTCAACATTAGTGGGATTTTTTATATCCCTTCTGTAGTTCTTGGCTAGATGACAAAACTTCCCACATTTTAAGCAATTCCTGGTTCCCTTGATACAGTCACCAAGATGCTTCTTCCCACAATTCTTGAAAAGGGGAAAGTGAGGCTTCTTTCCATCATGGTATTTGTTTGATGAACCACCCATTTTGTTCTCCATTTTCCGCTTCTTTTCACTAGGCCCATGAGACCACTGAGAGTCTCCAATCTCCATTTCAACCTTGAGGTCACAACGAAAAATCTCCTCATAGATTTCGAAGTCTCTAATTTCCAACACTTTTCATAGACTCAGCTTTAGTACGCTAAATAAGCGATCCACCTTGCTTTCGGTGTTCATGAAAAAGCTAGAGGCATACCTTGTAAGCCTTGTAAAGTTTCCTTCATATGCCCCGATGGACTCATCTTCCTTCTACTTGAGTCCAAGGAACTCTCTTTCTATCTTGAGATGGAGGGTTCGAGGAAAATATTTGTTGAAAAAACATCCTCTTAAATTCCTCTCAACCTATGGAATCATTTTCCTCTTGGGACATTGTATTCTTGATCAGTTCCCACCACTGATCAGCTTCCCCATCAAAAAGATAGACTGCAAGTACAACTTTCTCTTCTTCTGGGCACTAGAGGATAGAGAAAATCTTTTCAATAGAGTTAATCCATTGTTCTAAGAGGAGAGGATTAGAAGACCCCCTAAACATGGGAGGCCTTTTCCACATGAAGGATTCTACAAAAACTTGATCTTTCCTTGGAGGAGGGAGATGTTCCACCTAATTAAAGTTATTATTCATAACTCGAGCCAGCTGAGCAAGTACTGCCCTGAAGTTCTAATCACCCTCTTCCGTCACATCAGGCATGTCATTAGGACAATCATCACATTTCCTATCACATTGGTTGTTGGAACGTGTTCTTCTATTTCCCACCATTAACTAATAAAAATAACGTATAATTAGAGGTCTTTAATACTTAGCTATTGAGAAAAAAAAAGGAAAATTTGAACATAAAAGTATAAACTTATAAAGAAGAAGTATATCCTGACTTGTGACTCCTTAGGTTTATATATAGGTTATCCTCTATCTATTTCTTAACTTATATTCTTATGGGATTTTTTTCCCTTAATAATGGTTTTTACAAAGCCCGTGAATCTACCAAAGCATATCCCCCGGGAGTGTCGTAACCAAGAGTGCAACAAGGCCTGTTGTTATACACCAGTTCTCGTTCGAGTCTAGCTCAAATTGGTGTTTTCTGGTTTTACCCCTAGATACATCTATTCTAGATCCGCCTCAACTTGCTCATATCCAGACAGGGATGTATTTTCTTGATAAACCACATACTCTATACTCACCAAAATTTATGACTATTTTCTTATACTTAGTCTCATCCTTAAGGTTCTCACTAAGGTGCTCTATTCCTAATCTCCAACAATAACTAGACCATCCTCTGATACCAACTATAGCGACCCAATCCTTTTACATAAAACATTTTATGATTTTAAGCATAATTAATCATCAGAGTACAAGCCAAGGATTGTTAAGTCTAGTGTCTTGGAAGACTAGGTACATATAACATAAAACATGGGACTAAAAAACTTCTTTATTTAATCTCCATAAAGAGATTCTAACTTCCTTTGAGCTCTTACATCTGCATAGGGTACCCTAGGGAACACATGAACAAAGGGATGAGCTAAAAATGCCCAGTAAGAGAATGAACATAAGGATACATCTCAAGAACATGAGTTAGGAGGCATGACATAATGATATCCAAAGAATAAAATAATTTAATATAAGAATGGGATCATATAAACATGGAATCATATAAATTTTGAAGAATTATAAATCATATCTTTAGTACGGGTCAAGGCTAACCACCAATCTTGTTTCCCATTTTAGTACGGGTTAAGGGTAACCGCCAATCCCGTTTCATATTGCATATCATGAGACTTAACCTTACCCAATGGATTGGAGTGCTATCTGGGTGCACCCATATCAACATATTCATTAATATTCTTGCCACATAAATAACCTTTCTACATAAATAGTCATACATGATCAACCATACATAAACATAAGGGTAACCATGGAAAGAGTTGGGCACCACAATCATGACATAAAACATATCCAATGGGTGTATCATGAAAGTGTCCTTGAAAGGAAAGTATTAGAACATACATGGACATTAATAGAGTAAAATAGTAATATAACATTTTAATTCATGTCAAATATAAGTGACAACATATTAAAAATTTATTTTAGAAACATTAGCATTAAAACATTTTTGTGCGGCTTTAAGGAAAACACTCTAGAGATTTTCAAATAGAAAAGAGGACATTATTTTTTATAAAACCAGAATTTAACCATGAAGGTGTTCATAATAATAATACTGATTTTATAAATAAAATAGTGTTTCAAAACATAGGATAGATTTCACTTGAAATTTGGGTAAAAATTTGGGGAGTCCCCTTAAAACAGGTTTGCTTATCAGAAAGTTCTAAGGAGGGAATCTTTCCAAAATCATGTATATCCCTGAAAGAATGTGATGGAAGGGTATTGATATAATAATATTGTACAACTAACCATAATTCATAAGTCTCACATAAATATATAATATAACACCATTTTTAAATAAAGATAAGGCAACCTGAAAGAACAAACAAGGTTTGGGTAGAATTTGTTATGATTTTATCGGCATGGTGTCGGGTGTGACCAAGAGGGATTGATGAGAGAGAAATTGGGTTTATCATCACTTATAAATTCATAAGGAAGTATGTGGGAGGTTCCTAAACATACCCCATAATTTTATAGTACACATAAAAAGGCATAGTATAGAGGACAATCTTGATTAAGAGAGAAAAGGAGAGGATCCCTTACCTTAAATACGGTGGTGTTCTCCACTTGTTATTAACAACCTGAATAAAAAAAATTAGTCTTATTAATTAATAACTCCATAACCTCTTATATATTAAATTTATTAATTATAACCCTTTTTAGTTCATTAAAATCCTTTTTTATTAGTTACAAGGTTCAATTTTATTGTTTGGGCTTGTTTGTTTACTTGGCTTTAAAAGATTGGTTCACTTATATTCAAGTTTAGATTATATGAAATATGAAAGTGGTTGTCCAGAATTGAAATTAAATTCTTTAGTTCATATCTAGGAGATTACATGGTTTTAATTTTAATTAGGTTACCTAGATTTATGTCTAATTATTATATATATAACCTTATTGATAATCGTTTTTGTGAATCGGAGAATTTGATTACAAAGAATGTGTTTTTCATTATAACTTAATTCCATTTGTACCAAAAGATTACAGAACCAAAATAGGATATATTACATATATAATAATCTGGTTCAACCATAACACAAATGGTTTCATGACCAGAATTAAAGATAAAAATAGAAATTGATAAATTGTTGTCCTTGAATGTGCTAACTAAGCACATCTCAAACGGTGCTTTCATTTCATTCAAATAAACGGGGGGAAAGGGGAGAAGATAATGAAATTTACCACTATAATGAATAAATTATACTACATGTATGATACTGGATTTATCATATTGTTATGGTGAATGGAGGTGAGGAAATAAAATAAAAAAGAAACGAACTTAAAAGAAAAGAAGAAATTTGGAAAGACGAATTTACCTCTTGAGACTTCCTCCTTTGAGAACCTTTTAAGGGAAGAGGTTTTGGTATTTTGAGGAGGCTGAGATCTTTTGGACGTGGGGGAGGACCTTGGGGAGAGGTTTGGGCAGAATTTAGAGAAGTCTTGGAGCTTGAGAGGGGTGGAGAGAAGAGGGAGTGAAGGGGGGTTTTATAGTGGAGGAGAGGAGGGATTTCATGATATTATAATCATTAATTTATTATCTCTTACCAAGACAAGGAATAGTAAGTATTACATGGCCAATAATAGTAATTGGGTCATGTGTATTCAAACCAAGTGGGATTACATCAGCAAAACATCATTGATGACTCAATTTATCCATTACTTAACATTTATTGTGAATTAGCGGATTCTACTGTTCATCAAAAATTCAAGTATTTCAGAAAAATATCAAAAATTCACCCTAACCATTTTTCGACGTGTATAATCCAAAAATGAATTCCATTTTTCAAAAATAATTTTCTAAATATTATTATTTTAATATTTATTTAAAATAATAATTTATTATCAAAACCAGTTTTAAAACATTCATTAACTCATTCTAAAATATAGGTATATCATAATTCCAACTTAAATATTATTTTTATACCACCATAGGTGAGGCTAATATTCATTAGGTTATATCACTATTCATAAGGGTTTGTTAATATTCATTAGGGTAGGTTACTATTCACCAAAAATTATTTTTTTTATTAGACTCCAAAAAACATCTTGAACACAACCGTGTATGTCAGATTTTGGAAATTCCAAACACAGAAGTGAAAAACTTATGTTTAAAGGTCACTTATCACTTATTAGTTCATTATGTTGTGTTTTCATGTAATTTTATGACATAAATATAAGAAGGTAATTTTCATTGAAAAATTTTGGGTCGTTACATAAAAATGGTGAATAATTATTGCAATCTAATGGAGATTAAGATGAAGAGACATATAAAGTAGGTGCATTAAAATTTGCATGGGATAATGAGCATAAAGTTATCTAATAAAGATAAGAAAAAAATAAACTTGGTTTATGATTTCACTCATATGAATTATGGTTATTTTATATAGATTAAATCAGAAGAATTTGAGATATTTAAACACTATTGGGAAATTTATAAGAATCAATTAGAATATGTTATCAAAATATTTCAATATGAAAATGAATATAAATAAAAAAATAAAGATTTTGAGATATATATTAAAAATAATGGTCTAAGTATTGAATATAGCTCTCTATACACACCAACAAAAAAAATATCATAGTTGGGTAGAAAAGATATGGTTTGGTGAACATGGGGGGACTATTATATTTGTACATTGCAATTCGAAATTATTTTCTAGATAAGATGCAACAATAGCTATCTATACTCATAATCAGGGACTACTTCAACTAGATTCAATCAGCATGCCTTATGAGTTATCTTTTAGAAAGAATTCATAATTGATAATATTAAAGGTATTTGGTAACACTTATATTATAAATATCAAAGTAAAATATTTGGAAATGTTTTATGAATGATCCAATGAAGTTATTTTCTTGGATACACACCTGGTGGAAGGATTTATTGGTGTTACAATAAGAATTTTAGGAAAATGATTGATATATTTGATGTAACTGTATCAGAAAATAGAAATTTTTCACAAGCATCACTTACTATTAATGATTAAGTTGATGAATATTTCATGAATATTATGACATATCCAATGATGTAGAAAACTTTAAGTAATTTTAAACTAAGTTCACAGGACTTAGGAAACATATATAAGCGAATAATATCCTTGGATATAGTAGAAAAAAAGTTGAAAATCAGTTGGGTTTCAAGAATTTCAATTATACTTGCTTATATTCAGAATGTAAACCATAGATTATACAAGAATATTTTAAACATAAATATTTTACAACTGTAATAGAAGAAGAGATTAATCAAATTTAGAATAATGAAACTTGGTAATTGGGGTCATTATCCAAAAATAAAAATTTGATCAAGAAAAAAATGAGTTTTTAGAAATAAACTCAGTGAAAAAAGATAAATATCATGGAAAAACCTTTTTATTTTTGTAAAGGATAATCTCAAACTGATGTTATTGATTTTTATTAGACTTTTTCTCTAGTCACAATACTTTAAATGATAAGGATCATTTTATAAATTTATTCTTAGTAGAATTAAATTTTTTTCAAATGCATGCAAAGCTATTATTTTTTGAATAGAGAAATTGAGGAAGATGTCTAAATTAAAAAATTGGAAGGGTATATCCTTAATGATGATGTTTAAAAAGTGTGCTAGATAAATAAGGCCATGTGTGGTCTCAAAACATCACCCTAATTATATCATCCCATACTTTTCATATATTAATATTTCATCTTAATTAATGAATATTTATTACATAATATTATCATTTGTGCCAGAATCACATAGTTTTAGTGTCTTTAGAAACTTGGATACATAAACAACTAGTTCATAAAAGATCTATATTATCTCCCACTAATTTCTTAAGGACTATAAAATTTCTTATACATTTCATACTTATAAAAATTCTTCATAACCTACAGAAAGGAAACATAAGAAAGGCTAAGGTCAGATACTTAGTATTAGTGAAAATGGGATATATCAATGATCACTAATGAATAAAATGAGAATAAGGGTATGATAACATGAGCATAAAATTTTAAAACCATGCCCAACATATTGTAGATCAAAATATTTAATCATAGAATAAATATGGGTGGTTTATCAGATATGAATCACAAAAGAATCAAATAACATGAGCCAAGACAGAATAAAATTGGAACATGAAATAAGTTTTTGTCATACACATAATCATAGAAAAAAAATTATTAGTCAAGTCTCACTTAAAATACTATCATTGTGGATTTGGTTCATTACTAATTCCATTATATCTATATTCATATTTCACTCACAATCCTATCATAGTGGACAGATCCCATTGTTGGATTGGGTTTACACCCCATTCCAGTCCTTATTATATAATGAGATATCAATATTTACCCAATTTATTAACGAGATATATAATTATACTCCCGCATATCAGATAATCATAATCCATTCATATATGTACCACAATATCAAAAATCATTCATCATATATCATACCCCATGGAAAGGAAATGGGTTTCATGAGAATTTAAATATTTCATCATAACATAACCCATGAAAAATAAATAGGCTTCATAAACATATAATCATCATAATATTCAACCTTTCATATAAAGAATAAGGATGGTATCCTTGGATCATAACCCAAGTAAATCATAATTAATATCAAAAGATATTATGAGAGATTAAAAAAATTTTAAAAGATCACTGAAACATTTCTTGAATAAAATTCCCTTTCCATTTTGAAAACACTTATTTAAAATATAAAAAATTCCTAAATAGTTAGTAAACATTTTTCTTTATAAAACCTTAGAAACTTTTAATATAAACTTCAAATCATTAAATAGTCATAACAGTGTGAAATTTCATTCATATCATATATGTAAAAACAAATATTCCTTTCGTATTTTCTATAAAAATTCAAAAGTTCCACATTTAGAAAAAAATAAGAAGATTCCATTTAAAAAAATAAAAAATTCAAAAATGGGTAAAAATTAATTTAAATATTCATTTTATATTATAAAAAACATTCTTGAAAACAATTTAGGAAACATGGAAATGTATTTTCAATCGGAGAGATAAATAAATTCGATTTTCCTTAAAAAAATTATTTTGGTCTATTGAGTTCTAAAAAAGAGGAAAAAAGAAAGGAAAACATGTAATTTCTGGAAATAACCAAATTAGAATAAAATTAATGGGATTTTTGAGATATAGTTCATAAAATTTCATCATTGAAAACTTTATTATAAATAATCCTGATAAATAATGAGATTGTAACATAAATCCCAAACCTCAGGTTCTACTTACATAGAAATCACACTAACCTCTTGTATAATAAATTTAAATTTATTATAATTATATACAAAAATATTTTTTATACATATAATATCATATATGATCAACTTATAACATTTTAATATCCATTTATTATTAATACCTTATTAAATTCATCATTTGAGTGTTAACTTTTTTTTATGATAATTTTGGTTCGGTAGTTCTGGAACTTGTACTTTGAACATGGTTCCACCATATCTATAATGTTAACCATGATATAAATATAATATATATTAATTATAAATATATATATACATATCTAAATTTATCCCTAAAAGTTAGATAAATAAATATGAATTACGTCGTTTATGGAGACGGTAGGTCGCACATACGCATGAACATTATTTTCAAATTTCAAAAGATGGAATAACATAAAAGTTAAATGGTAATTATATTTTAAAGAGTCATTATTATATCATATATATCATATATATTCATTAAATATGTCCTTATTACCATCCATTTAAAGTATAAATGAAAAAACAATCACATCGCTTCGTAGGGACGGTAGTCCACATGTACGCATGAGCGAAGTTATCTTTTTCTATTGGATTGAAAAGTAAGAAGGTATATATAATATTGTAAATATATAATAATAATTATATAATAAATATCATATATAAAATTTAAACCTATAATAATAATAAAAACCATGAAAATGGGGATGGAAAATGAATTGTATCGCTGCGTAGAAGAAGTAGTCCATACGTACGCAGGATCAATACTTAAACTTCCCCATTGATGGAATAGAGGGTGGATATTAGTGGTTCCATAATCATAATAACATTTAATTATATTTGATATACTTAATTAATTATTTTTTTTATTAATAACATAGATTTAAAGGAGGTATAAGAAGAAATAAACTGAAAGAGGACAGGTAAAATGTTTACCACTTCTTCGGTAGGCCTCCTTTAGATCCTTTATTAAGGACCCTTAGAATAGTCTTTTAAGAAGAAAAGAACCTCTAATTTATGTCTGAATAATTTAATAATATAATCGGTCATATATTTATGAATCTAAATGGCTCAAATTGGTGTAAATAAGAGAAATAGGGAGTGTACTTTTATTAGTTGCGAGAGGACACACTTAGAATTTCTTAAAAGATTAAAATAGAATATTTTACTACTCAAGAAAAAATCATTCAAATTGAACAATATTTGATAGAGGTAAAATATTATATCTAAATAGTTCTATAAAATACAACTTATAAATGTTAAATTTTAAAACATTCATGTATCTCTTGGTTTAACCCCCTGCCCCACTAAACCAATTTTAACATTAACTATGGTAATAAATTTATAACATTTTTACTATTCGTTAGGAAAAAAAATAAAAATAACCTTATTAAAAAAAATTAATTATGATGATTCCAAATATTTAATCCATTTTATCAAATTAAAATTATATAATTGGTAGAATTTAATTTAAAATTAAACCCATAAAATGCGATGAGAGGCGATTTTCCAAAAAAACATTTTCATAAGTATAAAAATATTTCACATAATAATTCAAAAAACATTAATTCCAATGATATAAATTGGATTTTTAATAATATAATTAAACTAATTATACTTTTAAAACAATTTTAAAATAAAAAAACATAGTAAATTCTTTAAAAGAAAAAGATATTTTAAATATAAATAAATATTTTTCACTGTTCATCGAAAAATCAATCATCAGAAAATTCTCAAAATTCCACTATAAGATAATTTTTACATGTTGATTTAAAAATGAATAACATTTTTTCAAATACATTTTTCAAAATTTTGAAAAAAAAATTATATTATTTTTTCACAGAAATAAATAAATATCATTTTTTTGAAGAAAAATGTTTTTTAATATAAAGACACTACTAAAAAATTGACTACTAATGTATCAATATATTATCTTTAACTAAAAAATTTATAAAAAAATTTCATAATTTGTCTATTTCTATTCACTCCACCAATTTAATGACTAGGTTATAATAGTATATTACATTATAGTTTATTTGGACTCAGGGTTGCATGTATTGTAAGCTATTGAGGAAATTAAATTTATTCGAAGATAAATATATCATAAAATCTCAGTTTGTTACATTATACCCCCACTTAAAATGGATTTTTACCTCAAAATTTCATAACTCTAATACAAAAAATGATTATATCTTTATATTATCATATCCATGGGTTACCATGCATCTTTGTTGAATTTTTAATTCCTACACAGAACTTTAATCATATGGGTATTCTTGTTCTGTAACACTATCTTTATAATCTAAGATTAATACTAGTTTTTCTTTATAGGAAAGATCAAAATCAAATGTTATTACCTTTTATTTCAATACATGTGAAGGATCAAGTACGTATTTCCTTAAAAGAGATATAAGGAACATATCATCAACTTAAGAGATGATCGGTGGAAGAATCAAGTGATAATATACCACCCCTACTCGATTAGGAATTTTGAAGGGTAAGAAATACCTAAAGCTCAATATTACATTATTTTTTAATCTCATAACCTTCTTCCATGGATAAATTCATAGTAATACCTTCTCACAAACATTTAATTAAAATTTTCATAGATGATTGTTAGCATAATTTTTTTGTTGACTCTCAGTTTCTGTGATGTTCTGTTGAATGGATCTGAATTTCTATTCCATTTTATGAGGCTACCTTAGGTCCCAATAGATTTATTTATCTAACTTCATAGTAAAACATTGTGTTTATACACTTATTTCCATAGAGGGATTCAAAATTATCCATCTGAATACTTATGTAAAATATATTGTTGTAATAAAACTCAACTAGAGGAAAGTATTGAACCCAATCACCTTTTAAATCCATAGAACAAGACCTAATCATATTATCAATGGTTTGAATAATTATCTTACATTGACCATCTATATGGGGATTATAATAATTACAAAAACACAACTCTAAATCCATAGCTTTTTGAAAAAATCACCAAAAAATTTACGTAAACCTCATATCCCAATCAGATACAATAGAATATGGTACTCTTTGTAACCTTACCACTTGATTAATGTATAAATTGAAAATATAAAGAATAGATAAATGTTATTTGATATTAATGAAGTGTGTTTTATTCATAAGGTGATCAACTATAATCCAAATAGTATTATGTACTTTTGATCTTTTGGGGAGTTTGATGATAAAATATATGGTGATCTTTTCTAATTCCATTCTCATATGGGTGATGGTTAAAAAATCCCATTAGACTTTTGTCTCTCATCATTAACATACATACTTAAAATTAATTGAGATACATTCTCTGCAACATCTCTATTCATGTAGTCCCTCCAAAAATACTCTTTTAGATCCCTAAACATTTTTTTACTTATATGATTAATAGGGAATGATGAACTATGAGTTTCATCCAATAGATTCTTTATAAAACCTAACATATATGGGACACATACAAAGTTCTTAAACCTTATTGTATTGTCCTGACCCAAGAAACCTAGAGCTAGTGTTTTCTACTAATTAAATTGGCATGATTATAATGAATCATGTCTCAAAGGAATGATTAGTTTAGTAGTCTTGGTAAACCAGATACATAAAAGAGTATTGTATTACAAAATAATACACTAATTATAATATAATTTTTTCCTTCTCTATAAATAAATAACTTTGTGGATAACTCTAATATATCTAGTAGATTCCTACATGTCATTCATATTACATTTCTTGGATCCTAGGGAATTAAACAAAATAAGAGTGATCTCAAATGCTCAGTAAGGGAAAAATATAGTGGAAGCAATAATGAATCAATGAGAATAGTCAATATGACAAGGTAAATAACTGAACACACATTCCATGTAATCAATAAACTGATGGAATTGTATAAAAAATATGGAAAGGTAATAACTATAAACACATGCCATTAAAATATCTAGATAAGGAGAAATGAATATTGAAATGAATGAAACTGAAAAACGTTCCATCTAAATAATTTAAAAATGAAATTTTTTCATATAGATGTCGATGAAAAATATCATGGAAGAATAATAACTGAAACTAATATGAATTTAATGATTAATTATTGGATTTCATGTTTGAGTCACCTAAAAAACTATTTTGTCAAGACCTTTCACAAAATGGTTTAAACTATTATAATTTGTGCAACTAATTTGTCTCATGAGAACCTATCATTGCATTGAGGAGTTATATAAAGTTTATCCTCCAACCATTAATACCAGTCCAAATAATTCCTCATATTGAATAACTAAAATAAATAATATAACTTATCAAATATTCGTATTGAATAAAGAATACTTATTTGTCAATATTTTCCAAAATAATCAAATAACTATCAAAGTATACACCATATATAAAATTTTATATGGTTTAGGAAATAACAATATCTATGATAAAATAAATGGATAATCATGATTAAAATAAATTTTCAATGATTATTGAAGATTGAATATTTCAAGGGGAATAAAAAAATGATTCAAGGAAGTGAATGTGAATAATATCCTTTTCCAAATCAATAATAAACCATCCATAGGAAAAATGAGGATTGTATCAACACAAAATATACCAAGTAGAGTAAAATAAAGTGTTTTTGTTGTTAATTATTGGAAATATTATAAAAATATATTTTAAAAACATTCTTGAGGAAAATATCCTTTTATTATGAAAAAACTTTTGAAAAAACTTTTCTTTTAAATTCACTTTTGAAAACAAAATCCTTTAAAAAGTAACCTTTTAGACATGAAAAGGAATATTTAAATAAATTATGATGAGTAAATCCATACTTTTCATATGAGGAAGAAGAACATTCCATTTTCAGGGTAAAAAAGTTTTAAAATGCCTTGTTAGGAAAGATATAAGAAGAATCCTTTGAAAACATTAGTAAAATAAAAAAACGTAAAAATGTATATACCAAATCATTTTAAAGTCATTTTAGAAAAATAAAACATGGTTTTTAGAAAAAAATAGTCTCTCCATGTAAAGAGAAAAATAAACTCAGGTATTCTTATAAAATGTTTCTAAAACATTTTGAGTACTAAAGAGCGGAAGAAATGGTAATAATAAATTAAAATGGTCATGAATAACTGAATAATAATTAAATGTATTATTGAAAAATGGTTATATAATTTCCTTTAATGGGAATTCCATTGAAATATCATTAGTATTAGTCTTAGGGAAAATAATCTTTAAACATTCCAAAGTGTCCCATACCACTTTCAAAAAAAATTTAAATCATAAACCTCATGAAAGAATAATAATAAATGAAATTTTAAAATAAAATTTAGATAAAATTATTAATGATATAATATAACAAAATTGTAAGTATATGCACCACACAAAAGATTTAATTGGTTAATATGACATTTATCCCATTGATGTAAAAAGTGAGATGAGAATCCCTTACCTTGAGTTTCTTTTTGGGTGAACATCCTTTAACTTTCTATATAATAAAATTATATTAATTTTATAATTTATTGAGAACATTTTCATGTTTATCATTAATTTTATTTCACTTTTTACTATGTTTTATACAACTACATAAATAATTATGTTTACATTGGGTGTTTTGACCAAATTCGATTTATGTGACAAAAACAAATTTGGTAGGTCAACTATAGTCAAAGGTGTCATTATATAACATCTCTAAAATAATAAACAAGACATAATTATAATATTTATAAATTAATTATAATTTTAAAATCAATATTTAAATATTTTTATTAAAAATTAATCATTGTTATGATCATAAAAATAGTAGGTCGTACGTACGGATGAATAACGTTCCCATTTTTCAATGATCATTATGGAAAGAAGGTAAGTAACACTATATATTTAAATAATGATCATTATATCCTAAATACTAGTTTATTTAATCATATATACTTATATATATAATTACTTTGATATAAAAGGAATCACATCATGTCGAGGAGGTGGTAGTCTACACGTCCATGAACGACGTTAATACTTTTTAAGTGTGTGAAAGGGTAATAAAGAAAATGATATATATATATATATAGTATATTTTAAAAAGATAATTATGTCATGAATATCATATATAGGTTCTTTATGTCACATATTTTTAACTAAAACCATCCTTTATATGTTCCATGTTTAGTGTGAATGAATCACATCGCTTTGAGGGGTCGGTAGTCCACACTTCCTCAAATGATGTTATCGTATTAACAAAAAATGGAAAGTATTAAAGGTATGTGTTATAAAAGAATTAAATAAGTATAAATAAATATTAAATATAATATATTTCATATATAGATATAGTGTTCATCATAATTTCTACCGTAATAGGTGGTAAGGGAAAATTAACAATCATTGTTTTGTGATGCAGTAGTTCACCGTACACAGAAACAGAATGTTCGTTACCCATTAGATGGAAGTTTTTGTAAGTGTAGTTTTAAACTTTATAATAACAGTATCCTAGTATATTGAGGATAATTTTTTTATATAGTAATATAATAATAATATATGAGGGTTTGGGTAATGTAAATAAAACTAAAAAGCTTAAGGAAAGATGTTACCTCTTAATCGGGTAACTTCTTTTGGTTTATACTAAAAGGATTCCTTGGGGGAAATTATGACCAAATAGAAGATTAAAGGTATAGGGGAGGAATTTTTGGAAACTATATGGATAGATATTTTCTAAACTATAGTGGTTTGATAGGTGTGAGGAATGGGGAGAGGTGGTGGCCTTTTATAGGGAAGAAAAATGACTCAATTGGAATTTTTAGAAACAAGTTAGGTGTGCACATGCTATTACCTAAAAAAAGTCATACCAAACCAAAAGAAATTAAGAATGGAATTTTAATGGAAAAATTATTACCATACAATATTTCTTAGACAATTTTCTAGGTCATTTTGTCTCCTAATTTAAATTTGTATTCCTTTATTAAGATTAATTTTACATTAATAATTATAATTAATTTTAATTAGTTTCACTAATATTTTTGGTCAAAAAACATTTGGAATTATTATACATTAAAAATTATTCTAATTTTAAATATGGAATTAATTTTTCCAAATTCATTTCATAGAAATGGAAAAAATTAATTTAAATTTAATCTCACAGGTGGGACAACAATACGAGTTTTAAAAATAAAAAAATCTAAAAGTTTGATATGTTTTTATAATCAATTTCAAAGTTAAATTGATTAAAATGACATAAATTGTATTAATTTAGGAAAATTTTATCGAATTACAATTTAAACCTCAAACAAATTGTAATTTAACCATATAAATAAATTATATGAAAAAGTAGATGTGAACTAAAATTCAATATTTTTAACTATTCATTAAAATTGAAATGTTTCAGAAAATATCAAAAATTAACCCTAATATAATTATTATTTTTATATTTAAAATATAAAGCTTATTTTGACATATTAAATCAATTAAAGTGTAAAAATTTAAATTTAAAATGGGTTCTCCTTTAAAAGGCAGAAAAATTGCCTTTATAAAAATGTGTGTTTTTGTTTCAAATAGTGTTTGTTCTTATCATATATCTATCAAACCTAATGTATAAATGTTAAAAATATTTTATTGAATATATAACATATATATTTAATTAAAATAATTAAATAATTTTAATTAACTATTTTTATTAGGACAAAAATTCTTTGGAAGCATAAATATAATAATATTTCTTTTTATATCTAGTTGGTTCTTATTTTCATTTATAATTAATTGGAAACCAATGAATTAATTTTATATTTATATAAACCATAAATTTTCATAAGTTAGTTAATACTATTCATTACCACTAACATAACGGCCATCTTATATCATATTATATTAAATAATAATATTTTAATAATACATTCTGTTTTGGTGAAACTAGGTATTGCATATAACGCAATATATCGAGGATGTTCTCTCTTGTGTGTAACACGCGCTATTGAAAAAGGTCACTCTTGCATGTAACACAAGATGACTCGGTATTTCATGAATTACAATATATATCATCTATTGAATTTTTTTAAAATATTAAATATATAGTAGATTATTGAGATATTAAATTATATTATGTGCTTGGTGATGCATGTCATACATGTTATCGAATAAAAAGTTCAACTTTAGAATTTTGGGGTGTTACATTCTCCCCACCTTAATTCAATTGCATCCTCACAATTTAAACTCAATCTTGGTAATATATTGTTTGATATTTCCTATGTTTAAATCCCACATCATGAGAAGGTTTCATAATTAATCCTCTATAAAAGAGATAATGGAAAGTACAAATGTCACATGGACCACCATGTACCTAGGTCTCTAAGTCGGAGAACATTAGTGGATACTTGAGTTAAGTAATTAGATTAAAAGAATAAATATTTATAGGTATTAAATGAGGTAATCAATCACAAATAAGTGAATGATCAATAGAAAGTAGAGGGCCTTAAATCCATAAATATGTGATGATTTAGAAGACCATCGGTTCAATAGAAATTAAGTTATTAGGACAAAATTTTATTTCAAAGTCATTTTCCTAATGTTGGGAAATTCTTTTACTCACCAAGAATATAAGGAAATTTTCTTACTTGATAGGTTTCAATTTCATACAAACAATCATAACTTTAGGTTGTTCTTTGATCAAATTATAAGTCATACCTTTACTCCCATAAATCAATTACCAAAAAAATTTATTCCTGAAGCAATAAAATATACTTTTAAATGATCTTAAGGCCTATAAAAGAGTGACAACTCTAACTATTTGTCTTTAAATATCTTCCAAAACCAATATAGTTAATATATTATTCTCTAATCCTCAAAAGTTATACTACTGCATCATCATTAACATTTATTCATCAAATTGTTTAACTAAAAATGTGGAAAATTAATTATGAAATTGAATAGGACAGTAGTTGGAATGAAACCCTTATTGTCATTTAGTCATGAGTTCAATACCCATAGCCTTCCTAGATTTGATTGGTTGTCACCTGTCATATAGGTTGTTCATTTCTAAAAACAAATTAATATAATTTCTAAAATAAATATGATGGACATCCTTGAAATTAGGTTAATCACTAAATAGCCTTTTAACTAAGGTTTTTAATGAAACATCAATACATAAATACTTCATCCATTTATTTCTACATAAGTCCTTCCCTGATCTAGGGTTTATCCACAATATCATTTCTACGATTTCTAAATCATAACACCTTATATTTAGTCAAAAAACATCTTAGGTTTAACCAAGGTTATTCATTGTCAAACTCGTTAACAATGGTTTGTAAAGAGAATGTGAATTATCTTAACTATATCCCCTAGTAGTGTCAAACTAGGTGTATAGTAAGGCCCATTATTGTGTATCAGGTTACCCCGAGTTAGGACTGAAACACCATGTTGGAGTTATTACTCCTAGGTACATATGTTCCAGAACCACGTCCACTGGTAGCATCAAGAAATGGATGTATTTCTAGGAATAACCACATAATCTCTACCTTAACAAAATTTCTAGGATGTTCTTCTATACTAATCCTCAAATTCTGACTTAAGGTTATGTTATCTAACCTATATTTTTATAAATCTAGTTCCCATGGTTTCTACTAAACTTCTTTTCATACCAACTATAATGACCAACCCCAGAATCCCAAATCTGGTGTCTTCTATTAATTACATTGGCATGATTACAAGGAATCAAACACCAAAGGACCGATCAGTTTGGTAGTCTTGGTAAACCAGATGTATAAATGTGTCTTGTATTACAAAAGAATATACTAATTACAACATAATTTTTTCATATTTCTAAATAAAAAACATTAAGGATAACTTTATTCCATCTATTATATCCCTGTATATATTTCATAATATGATTCTTGGATTCCTAGGGAAATAAAAATAATTATTTTGATCTTAAATTTTCATTAAGTCTAAAATATTGAGGAAGCAATAATGAATAAAGGAGAATAGTTGATATGGAAAGTTAAATAACTGAACACACATTCCATGTAATCAATAAACTGAATTGAAGTTCATAAACAATATGGTAAGGTAATAATTGGAAACACATGTCATTCAAATATATAGATAAGGAAAAATGAATATTTCAATGTCATGAACTGAAACACATTCCATCAAAATAATTGAAAAATGAAATGTATCCATAGATGTGTCAACGTAAAATCTCATGGATGAATAATAAATGAAACTAATATAAATGAAATACATAATTATTATAAGTCATGTTTGAGGAACATGAAAAACTATAATGTCAAGACCTCTCACAAGATAGTTTATACTATTTTGATTTGCACAACTAATTTGTCTCATGAGAACCTATAGATGCATCTAGGATCTATATAAAGTCTTGGCTCTACCCCTCAATACCAATCCAAATCATTCCTCGTATTGAATAACTAAAATAAATAATATTACTTATCAAATATCCATATTGAATAAAGAATATAGAATTATCAATATTTCCCAAAATAATCAAATAACTATCAAATTAGAAACTGTATATAAAATGGTACATAATTTAGGAAACAATAATATCCATGATAAATGAAATGGATAATTTGGGGAAATTCAATGTTCAATGATCATTAGAGATTGAGTGTTTCAAGGGGAATAACAAATGATTTAAGGAAGTGAATGTGAATATTACCCTTAGAAAAATCAATAATAAACCATCCAGAGGAAAAATAAGGATTGTTTCAATATAACATTTCCTAAGTGAAGTGAAATAAAGGGTTGTTGTCATTGATGAATGGAAATATTATAAAAATATATTTTAAAATGTTCTTGAGGAAAATTTCCTTTCATTATGAAAAGCCTTTTGAAAAATATTTTACTTGAAAATAATTTTTAAAAATATTTTCTTTAAAAATTAACATTTTAGACATGCAAAGTAAGATTCAAATAAATTACTTTGAGTAAATTTTTACTTTTCATACGAGGTAAAACAACATTCATTTTCCACGATAAAAAGGTTTAAAAATTCCTTATGAGGAAAGTGAAAAGAATATTCCTTTTAAAACATTGGTAAAAGAAAAAAGCGTAATTTTTTTTTACCAAATCATTTTAAAAAAATTTTTGAAAGCATTTTAATAAAACATGGTTTTTTGAAGAAAACAGGTTCTCTAACTAAAGAGATAAATAAAGGCAGGTTTTTATAAAACCATTTTCTAAAACATTTTGAGTAAAAAATAGTGGTAAAATGGTACTATACTTGAAAATGGTCTTGAACAACAAAATAATAATTAAATATATTATTGAAAAATGGTTATATAATTTTCTCTAATGGAAATTACATTGAAAGGTCATTAGGATTAGTCTGGAGGAAAATAATCTTTAAACATTACATAATGTCCCATACCACTTTGAAACATTTCAAATCATAAACCTTATGAAATAATAATATTAAATTAAAGTTTAAAATACCATGAATATAAAATTATTAATGATATAATATAACAAAAGTAGTAGTAGATACACCACACAAAATATTTAAGTGGTGAACATGACATTTATCACACAGATGTAAAAAGTGAGATGAGAATCCCTTACCGTGAGTTTCATTTTGGGTAAGCATCCTTTAACTTCTTGTATAATAACATTATGTAAATATTATAATTTATTGAAAAAGTATTAAAATTTTATCATTACTTTTATTTCAATTTTTACTATATTGTATAAAACTACTTAAACAATTATGTTTACATCAAGTTTTTTGACCAAATTTGATTCATGTGTCAATAGAGATTTTGGTAGGTAAACAATGGTCAAATGGTTCATTATATAAAATCTCCAGAATAATAACCATGACATAATTATCATATTTATACATTAATTATAATTTAAAAATCAATTATTAAATATGGTTATGAAAAAGGAATCAACGTTGTTATCTTGGAGATGGTAGGTCATACGTATGCATGAGTAACGTTCTCATTTTTCAATGATTGTCATGGCAAGAAGGTAAGTAACACCATATCTTTAAAAAATGATCATTATATCCTAAATTAATATTTATTTAATCATATATACTTATATATATAATTATTTTTATGTAAAAGGAATCACATCATATAGAGGAGGCAGTAGTCCACAGGTCCATGAACAACATTATCACTTTTTAAGTGTGTGAAAGGGTAATAAATAAAATGATATATATATATATAGTATATTTCTAGAAAGTTAATAATGACATTAATATCATATAGATGTGTTTTATGTCACATATGTTTAATTAAAACCATTCTTTATACATTCCATGTTTAGTGTAAACAAATCACATCGCTTTGAGGGGAGGTAGTCCACACTTCCTCGATCAATGTTTTTGTATTAACGCAAAATGTGAATTATTAAAGGTATGTGTTATAAAATTATTACAGAAGTATAAAGACATAATAAATATCATATATATCAAATATAGATATAGTTTCTATCGTAATGACCGCCATGATAAGTGGTAAGGGGAAATGAACAATCATTGTTTCATGAGGCAGTAGTTCTTCGTACATAGAAACAACATGTTTGTTACCCATTAGAGATGTGTGAGGAATAGGGAGAGGTGGTGGTATTTTATAGATAATGAAAAGGACTCACTTAAAATTTTTGGAAACAAGTAAGGTGTACACATGTTCTTACCTAAAAAAAGGCATACCAAACCAACAGAACTCAAGAATGGAAGGTCAAGGGCCAAATTATGACCAGAAATAGGTGTTGGAAAAGTTTCTAGGTCATTTGGTCCCCTAAGTTAAAGGTTTTTTGCTTTATTAAGCTTAATTATACCTTAATAATTGTAATTAATTTTAATTAATTTTAATAATATTTTTGGTAAAAAACAAAACTGGTCTTATTACAGATTATATATTATGATGATTCTAAATATAGAATATATTTTCCAAAATTCCAATCATATAAGTGGCAGAAATTGATTTAAATTTAATCTCGTAGGTGGGATGACTATGTAGGTTTTTAAAGTAAAAACATCTGAAAGTTTTCTATGTTTTTATAATCAATTTCAAAGTGAAATTGATTCAAATGAAATACTTTGTATTAATTTATAAAAATACTATCTAATTAAACATTATAACCAATTAAAAGTATAATGTAATCTTATAAATAAATTATATGAAAAAGCTGTTTTGAACTAAAATTCAATATTTTTAACTATTCATTAAAAATTGAAATGTTTTAGAAAATATCAAAAATTCACCCTAACCTAATTATTATGTTTCAATTTTAAATATTAAGTTTATTTTTACATATTAAATCAATTAAAGTGTCAAAATTAAAATTTAAAATGGGTTCTCCATTGAAAGGTAGTAAAATTACCTTTATAAAAATCTAGGTTTTTATGTGTCAAATAGAGTTTTTTCTTATCTTATGTCTAAAAAATCTAATGGATGAATATCAAAATATTTGATTTAATATATATAATATATTTTTTGTTAAAATCATTAACTAATTATAATTAAATATTTTTATTTAGACAAAACTCCGTTAGAAGAATAAATATAATAATATTTATTTTTACGTCCAATTGGTATTTATTTGCATTTGTAATTAATTGGAAACCAGTGAATTAATTTTATATTTATATAAACCATAAATTTTCATAAGTTAGTTAATAATATTCATAACTACTAACATAATGTCTATCTTATATCATATTATATTAAATAATAATATTTTAAAAATACATTGTTATTTGGTGAAACTCGGTCTTGCGTATAATGCAAGCTATCGAGGAAAGTATCTATTGCATGTAACAAAAGATATTGAGGAAGATATATCCTGTGTGTGACCTAAGATTACTCAGTTTTTCATGCATTACAATTTTTATCTTTTATTGAATTTATTCAAAATATTAAATATATAATCGAGTCCCAGGATATTATATTCCCTTATGCGCTTGGTGATGCATTTCATACATACTATCGAATATAAAGTTGTGCTTTATAATTTTAGGGTGTTACACTTATATTTCCATAATAATAAAGGTTTTACTCAGGTACATTTATCACCTTGTTGGGAAACTCTATATCTTCCTTTTGTTCCTTTTTAATCTTCACTTAGATAAATGGTTGAATACTCAATTGAGCATGATAAGATTTCTCAAGTTCCTTCAAGATTTCAATATACATCCTTTGAAATCCATAATTAAAAAATATTTTGTGATACTTATCATAGATAATCAATCATGTTACTTTCAACACATATCATCTACTATAACATCCTAGAACTCGTACTCCCAGATCTTGTGTTGAATTCAAAAACATTACATTTTCTTATCTGATACTGAATAAGGTGAACTTACTTTTTTCCAATGGAAACATAAAACATAAATAATAAATATTGTATCACTTACATACCCATATACCTTTTAGGATTATAGTTTTAGATAATTATGGCCAACTTATATCAATTTGGATTCATAAAAAACTAGTTCATAAAGATGGATATCATCTTCTGATATATCTAACTTTATTTATTTCACATTAGGTCATCAACACCATCCATATGAAATCCATTCTAGAGATAATTTGTTCAACCTAATTCTTTATAACTTGGGAAAAATTAAATATAAGAAGGGTGAGATCAAATTATCATTAAGTGAAATCATAAGCATTAATAAATGAATGTTATAGGTGAGCATAAGAAGAGCATATGAGTATAATGACATAACTGAAGTGCATGGATATAACATAATAATATTCATACCCATCAATACCTATACCATAAAACATGATAACCTGTAAAAAGGATTTAACAAAGGAAATATTCATAAGAATAAATAATCATGAAGCATGTGAAATCAATCTTGATCAAATGAAACATCATCAACCCATAGCAAGCATAGATAAAATATGTTAGTATCTTGGGACACCATCTATTAGAACCCTTATATAACCCTTAAAAATTGGAATAATAATAATTCCAACTTCCAATAAAATTATTCAAATAATATAATCATTAACCAATGTATTAAAGCACTATCTAGGAGCAACTATCGTATAAGATATAATAGGCTCACCTAGTGCTATATGGGTTGCACCATCGTATAAGTTGTATTGGGATAACCCGGAACATTTTGGATGTCCCCATTGTATGAGGACTAACTGGCTTACCTGAAGCTATCTAGGTTAACCCATCATATATAATGTCTAAGAACCACAATATGAATAAATTACATATAGATGTCATTTCATCATAAAACTCATAAAAACAATCATTATTTTTTGATAACCTCATTAACCCATGGAAAAAAATGGTTTTCATGTCAATCTTTCAAAAAATGATTAACCCATAGAAAATAAATGGGTTCTATAACAATCTCTTTGAAACATGATTAAACCTTGGAAAGAAAAATGGGTTCCATAAAAGTCTCTTTAACAATATCTTAATCCATTCAAAAAATAATGAGGATGGTAACATTAAAAAATATCCCCAGTAGAGGATAAGTAATAATAAGTGTTTTTGAAGTTTATGAATGTAAATTCCAACAAAATATAATAAAAACATTCTTGAGGAAAATATCATTTTAATTTTGAAAATACTTTTCTTTTAAAAACATTTTTTAAAACCAATAATTTCAATAATATTGATAAAATATTTTATTTAAAAATAACCCGTTAAACCTTAAAAGTAATATTCAAAGATATTATGGTCATGTATGTGGTTAATTTTATACATATCATAAAAACATTTATTTTTCATGGAAAAAAGTTTAAAAAAGTTCCTTGATTGGAAAGTGAATAGAATATTCCTTTGTTAACACTTTTTTTAAGAAAACATTGGGTAAAAATTCCTTTAATAAATCATTTTAAAAAGGTTAAAAATATTTTTAGAAAACATGGTTTTGGAAGAAAACAGATATCCAATTGAAGAGAGAAACAAAGTCAGATTTTCTTAAAACATCACAATTATTATAAGTACTAAAGAGAATAAAAATGGTAATATTACATGAAAATATCATGAATAACAAGTATAAGATAATTCATGACAATTATAATATTTCATCATTGGATACTTATTTATACACAATCTTTATTAATAATGAGATTATTGTAAAATACTCTTACCACTTTGGTAACTTTGAATTGTAATCCCCATAAAGAAATACCATTAAATGAAAATTATAATATCATGAAAATAATTAGATTCATGATACAACATTTTTAAGGGGTATTATATACACATCATAAAAAATATAGGTGTATAACATAACAAACATCTCAAAGAATAAAAATTGTGGCAAAAAATCCCTTATTGCTTTAGTAACTTTGAAATCGTAAACCCTGTGATGGAGTGATCATAAAATGGATATGTAAATAAAAAATTGTTTTAAATATATGAAAAATACAGTACATTCATGGGAATTATATACACTACAAAACAACAACAACTGTTGAATATGTAATATTTATCAGAGAAATAAAAGTGAGATGAGAAAAAACACTTACCTTAGGTCCGACTTGGCAAGCTGTTCTTTATCTTTCTGAATAATAAACTTATGTTAATTATATAATTTATTTAGAACTTTTTTAAAGTTTTTTATTAATTTTATTTCACTTATTAACATGTTATATACAATTACTTAATTGATTAAGTTTACATCGAATTTTTTGACCATATTCGACTTGTGTATCAAAAACAACTTAGGTGGGTTGACCATGGTCAAAGTGGTTATTATTTAAACATATATAGAATAATAATTATGAGATAATTATAATATTTATACATAAATTATACTTTTAATACCAAAAATTATATATGTTTATTAGAAATGAACTAATTTTTCAATCATGGAGATGATAAGTTATACGTACGCATGAGTAATGTTTCCATTTTTCAATGATCATTATGGAAAGAAGGTAAGTATAATTTATCTTCATGGAATGATCATAATATCATAAACACTGTATTATTTAATTATATATACTTATATATATAATTATTTTTATGTGGTGATGAAAAAATGAATCACATCTCTTCGGGCTGGTTGTAGTCCACACATCCACGAACGACGTTATCACTTTTTTAGTGAGTGAAAAGGTAAAAGGTAAAATTATATATTATATGTAAAGAATGATAAATATAGAAATAATATCATAAATATTCCATTTTTATCACATATATTGATTATATATACCCTTATTACCTTCCATATAATATCTTAGTGAAAACAAATCACATCGCTTCGCGAGGCGGTAGCCTGCCATACATATGAATGATGTTATTGTATCTGTTACATATTGAAATATAAGAAGTTTATATATGATATAATTACTAAATATGTATAATTATGTTATAAATATCATATATAAACTTTTATATTCATCATTATACCCACCTTGATAGGTGGTAATGGAAAAAATATTGAAATTGTTTCATAAGGTGGTAGTTTGTCATACACATGAATGATGATTTCATAACCCATTTGATAAAAGTGTGCATAGTTGTAGGTTGAAACCTTATGATAACAACATATTATTATATATAATATAATTTGGTTGTTTTATCATCATATTATAATAATAATTGAATGGGTGGAGAAGTAAATAAAACAAAAATGTCCATTGATGAATGTTACATCTTCTTTTGCTAACTCCTTTTAGTTTGCATCAAATGCATTCCTTGGTTGGTTTTATGCCCACCTAAATGATTCTAGGATGATATGAGGGAAGTTTATAAGTCTTTTGGGTATGGTTATGATGATACAAGTGGTCTGATATGTATGAATAAGTGAGGTGATTGAGTGCCCTTTTATAATTAAGGAGTAGCATTCTTGTAAATACTTCAAAGTACTCAATATTGGAAGGTCAATCTTACCTCAAGTGGATCCAATAATGAAAATTAATTGGTTTTAGAAATTATATGGTCTATAAGAACCTAAAAAACATAATAAAACTCTTCTTTAAAAAAATTCCTTCACTCCTATGTTTTCTTATTTTTTTCATTTTTGTTTTTCATTATAGTAACTAGTTTTCTAATTTAAGTAATTTATCCATTAAGAATAAATTAAATTGAGACTTACTAGAAAATTTATAATCGTTTATTTAACATATTATATCAAATTTATAAGATAAAAATCCCATGTATGTGAGAAATTAATTTAAACATACGCACAAGTAACGTTCAAAAACAATATTTTAACCCTAACCATGCAATAAAGGTTTTTATTATTTAGGATCCAATATGTTCATTGTAAAAGATAAATTCATTCGTGAATGGAAAATATTTGATAATTAATAAAATTTTAAAATACTTTTTCATATAATGGTATTTTTTTAGTTATTTTAAATCATTTAATAAAATATCATTTATGGTTAAATAACATTAATGTCAATTTTGTCATTATTTATTTAATTTAAATTTAAAAATATCAATACAATGATGTAATTTGACTTTATTAAGTTAAAAATTGTGTAATATTATATATTAATCAACAAAATTAATGAAAAAAATAACAATTAATTCAATTTAATTCACCTTTAGTAGTTTTAGTATCATTTATTTTAGTAAATTATTAACTAAATAATTATTATGTTGGCATTTCTAAAGAATTTTAAGTAATTATTTATTCTATAAAAATTAAATATAAATTATTATGATCACAAAAACTAATTTGTATTAAAAATAATATATATAAATGAACCTATGTTGTTTTCTCCTATCCCAAAGAATTATAGATATTAAAATGAAGAAAAGTAACTTTTTTGTAATTTTATTTACTTAACTTATTATATGGGTCACTTCCAAGTAAAAATTTACATAAAAATCATAAAAATATATCCTAAAGTCATAATGGTTGAAAATTTTCAATAAAATGTGTGTTTAACAAGTTCAAGGTCATTGTTTTTCTTAATTTTAAAGATTAATCCCTTAGTAAACTCATTTTTAACATAATTGTTCTGATTAATTTTAACTGTTTTCATTAATAATTATGATAAAAATTTAAGTTAAACTGATTATAAATTATAAATTATTATTATTAAAATTATTTAAACCATTTTTACGAATTAAATTCATATAATTTGAAGAATTTAATTTAATATTAATCTCATAGATGCAATGAAAATGTGGGTTTTCAAAGCAAAAAAGTTCAAAAGTTTACAAAGTTTTTAAATCCAATTTCAATAAGAAATTGATTAAAATGAGATAAATTGGATTAATATATGTATAATTTAACTAACTATACAACAAACCAAATTTAAAATATAATTTTACTTTGTAAATCAATTAAACAAAAAGACAATTTTCAATTAAAATGTAGTATTTTCACTATTCATTAAAAACTGAAACTTTTTTGAAAAATTCCAAAAATTTACCCTTATCTAATTTTGGTATTCTTATTTGAAAAAATGAATTTAATTTTATAAAATATACTTTATAAATTTTAAAATAATTGATTATAATATTTTTTTGATGAAAATCAATAAAAATTATTTTTGAAGAAAACATATTTTTGAATAATAAAATCACTTTACTAAAAATTGATTGATTATTTTACTAAGAAATTATCAATAATTTATATTGAATAAGAAATTTATATATCTATTTTTATTTATATATTTAGTAAATTTGTAAATAATATTCATACCTTCCAATTTAATGGCTAGGTTATAATAGTAATATATATCATGGTGTGTATTTTTTTTAGTGTTGCATATTGAATTCATTATCGAACTTAGAAACCTCATGGTTTTATTATAATGATAGATAAACTAAGTGTTTTATGTAATTTTATATAAACTTAGTGTTGTGTTTCCTTTATTCTATCAAATATAATTTTCTACTTTTAAAATATCAGGGTGTTACATTTACCACCATGTTTGATTTCCCAATGTGGTAATGTATTGAGTAGTCAAAATCTTTAATCAACTCTGACCATATTATCTTATTCATATGCATCTATTTCAGAGTTAATATATAATTTATACTTTATGATAATTGTATATATCACACCTCTCTTTGTAAAGATAATTCTTCCATATATTTAATGAAAAAATTTCCACAACTCCAAATCATGAGTTGGTTAATTTTTCTCATAAACCTTTAATTTTCATGAAGAATAAGATATAACCACATCATTATAAATAAGGATCCATCCTAATCCATTCTATGATGAATCACTAAATATATAAAACACTTCTATACTATATGGTAGTGTAATAATAGGGGTGTTGACTAGCCTACTCTTTAGTTCCTTGAAATTTTCCTCACATTACTCTATAAAAAGGAACTTTGATCCCTTCTAAGTTAACTGGGTGGGTGGACTAGAAAACTCTGATTAATTTTTCGAAAAGTATCGATAATATCAAACGAAATTAAGAAAACTACAGATCTAATTCATAGTGATTTATATGGGTAAATCTTTAATAACTTTATTCTTTTAGGGGTCAATAGATATACCCTTTCATGAGATTATATAACCCAAAATTGAAACATTTTGTATCCTAAATTCACACTTGGTAAATTTTTCATACAACCTATCCTTCTTTAGGTTCTTCAATACAATAATCAAGTGATCTTAATTCTCTTAATACCTTTTTTAATATATAATAATATAGTCTAGAAAGACTACCAAAAATTGATCAAAGTAATCTCTAAAGAGACAATTAAGTAAATCCATGAAGATAGTGGGGGGGATAATAAGACCAAATGGAATCACTATAAACTAAGTGTACATAACTTGTATAGAATATTGTCTTGGGTATATCCTCCTTCTTGACCCACAATTGATGATATCCATAACGATGTTTAATGTTGGAAAAGTGATAATAATTGTAAAGTTGATCAAACAAGTCATCAATATGGGGATAAGGATACTTATTCTTGATTTTAATACAATTAATTTCCTGATAATCAATTTCGAGTCTCATTGATCTATCTTTATTCTTAAAAAAAGAATAGGTTCACTCCATGGTGATGGATTTGGTTGAATTAATACATGTTCATGATTATCTTGAAATTGATTCTTTTATTCATGCAACTCAATCGGGGTTATTCAATATAGAGTTTTGAAATAGTTGTAGCATGGGATATGAGTTCTATTGAAAACTCAACTTCTTAATTTAGTGAAATACTAGGAAAATATTCTAGAAACAAATTCTACAAACTCTTGTGTAATAGGATTATTTTTTATGTTGAGTTCCCCCTACCATCGGAGATAAACATCCCTTTTGAAAATAAATCAATACACATATAATGGATGTGATTTTCATTAGAAATTTATATTTATAACTGCACTAATACACAATAATAGGTTGGTTTGGAATATCAAATTTTATTTCCCTTACCTATAAATTAATGTGAAATTTACATAAATAAATCAAATCTATTCCTTAGATACTATCAAATTCAACTAGAGGGAGAATAGTGAGATTTGCTGGAAACATATTCCCAAAAACTTCAATCAGAAAAAAAAACATAGACTAGAGATGTGATTATCATACCATTAAGGATGTTCATTGCTAATTCAATTTCTAATAATTTAGTTGGTATTATGATACCCTTATTAAACTTGTTATATATAAAAGAGTGAGTATATCCATAATCAAATAATACATTAGTAGTTATAAAGTGTATGGAAAGTGTACCTTTCACCAATTCTTTATCATACCCCACATAAAAATTAGTGATGTCATGATATTTACCTTTGTATATGGGATTAAGAGGTTTTTTATGACAATAATTGTCATTAATATTCATATTTGATCACTAGTTATCATAATTCCCATAATCTTGCATTTAAAACACCGGATTGTGGGTGGATAATTATATGGTGATTTTTCAACACCATTATCTAACTTATTATTCCCAACACTTCAGTATTATATTTCCTGATGACCTTTATTTCCAAAATTAAAACATTAACAAGTCCACTTAATATAATTTTCCCCATTTTTCCTTCCATACTTCAATCACAAAGTAAATCTCATCTTATTCTCTCTATTGTTTTTATAATTTCCTTTGAATTTCATATTTCTTTTATTATCAAAACCAAGTGATTGATAGGTAACTCTAATATACATCTCTACCATGATATAAAATCAAATTAATTATTTATAGAAACCAAAGTAACTTATGGATAACTCCCTTCAAATACTTGGTTTTAATCCATTTAATAATTGATTATTCTTAAATTGAAGTTGGATGATAATACCAAAAGCATGTCTTGCAAGCCTTGTAAAATTTTACACATAGGTAAGATAGTGTCACATACATGACATATTTTGAAGTTAAATTTCATTTATTTTCCTTTCATTTTTTGTTTTGGATGATTTCCAAAGGTTTTATGGAGAAATAGATGAGTTTTCACGAATTGGGCTAAACCGTGAGTCCAATTCCAGATTTAAAAATAAATTTTGTTTCCTTTATAACTTCTTCATTTTTTAATATTTTTTCCTAATTCCAATTCATAAATGGTCTCCTCTGACATATTAACACCAAAATATAAATTTTGATCCTTTATAAATCCATAATCATAGTGGATATGGGTTTTTATTTAAGATATTGGGCCTGCCCGAAGGCCCATTTCCTGCATTAAAAATAATTTTTAATTTTTTAAATCTCCTTCACTATTTTCTTTTTTTGGTGATTCCACCTCCCTCTCGATCCTAAGAAACCCAGGCTCCCTTCCATTGCCTTTCCCTACTCCTTGGAGCTCTTTGAAATCGCGAATTAGGGCTGATCTTCATAGGGTGTCTCAAATCGGCCAGAATTGAAGAGGTAACTTCATCCCTTCTTAACTCTCTCAATTCTTACTCTTTTCTCTCCATTCCAGTTCCTAAATTACCTCCTAAATATTTTTCGAACAATACCTGAATTTTGGCTGTTTTCAATTTCATAAACTATTGTTTTTTGAGTGATTAATTCAGGATACATCAAGTAGGTGAGTCTATTTATTTCCTCTTTCAAATTGCTTAGGGTTTCTTCCCTAATTCTTGAATTATAAAAATTCCATAAGTTAGTGTTCGTGCCTAGGTTCTAAATTACTGTATTTTTGGTGAAATATTGAGGTTTTAGGTTTCTTTTAACTACCTTGAGGTGCGGCGGTCGTGCGGTTAATGTTTCGCCCCAATATTTGAGGGTTTTGACACATTCGGTAGGTGATTCTGTGGGTAACCATTTAATGATGAGTTAGTTTACTTGATTAAATAATTTTACATGTTCCTTATGTTCCGTGAATTATGAGAAAACCATTTTTGGTAGGAATAGTAAAGCATTTGTTTTTAAAGTTACATTTTTACTTGAAGTGTGTATTTTTTAAATGTATTTCATGTGTTATCTCTTGTGGTAGTTTTGTAAAATGTGGAAGTGATTTATTAGTTGTTGAAAGGGTCTACCAATTATGGTTGGGTAATGATATAGTTCCATGTGGGCCTAAAAATGGGGTGTATTTGAATGGTTTTATTTGTATAACCTTGTTATACTCCTTGAAAGTGTTTCATGGATTTGTGTGTTCTCATGGGTATCTTTTGTGATATTATTCAAGGTGATTATATAACATTTGAAAGTGGATTATTACAAGTTTATTGGGCTGAAAATTCTGTTTTGGTAGGGTCTTGGTGTTATTTTGTCTTAAAAAGAGGTTTTTGAAATGGATTTTATGTGCAAAGTTTGGGTATACTCTTTGTAAATGTTTTATGAAAGTTTTGAATAGTTTATTGGGTTGTGTAATAGGTGAAACTATATCAGCAAACTGTTTTGGTAGGAGTATATTTTTAAAAGGTCCATTTCATTTGTGAAAAGGCTGTTATGTGATATGTATCATCTTGGAAATATTTTATTAAATTGTTTGAAGGAGATATTGAAGAGTGAAAGTGATGTGAAAGTGATGTGGAGTGTTTTGTGTGAGTGTGATGTGAAAAATTGAATTTTTGATTATGAAAGAAGTGTTATTTTCCGTGTGTGTGGGCTGTTATATGAGTTTAAATATCTTATAATTGTTTTCTAAAATTGTTTAATGGTTTTGTGGAAGTGTTGAAGAAATGTGAAATGTGTTGTGGGCTATTTTGGTGTGATTCGGATTTCAAAATCATTTTGAATAAAAAATGGATTTTTGTGACTTGTGTGGTATATATATGGGCTTTTTGGTGAATTTGTGATGTGGAAATGATATTTTAATGTTCAATTTATATTTCTTGACTTGTTTAACTTGTTTGAGCATAAGGGGAAAACCTGGGTATCAAGGTGGGTGGGCGTGTACTAGTATGCTAGTGAATCCGTCGGGTTTGGCCTCAGTTTCACTTAGCAAGATTGATGCTTACAACTCTAACTAAACTATGATGATGATGATTGGGGACCACTAGGTTATGGGTATGTTCCCTACTAGTGGATCGTGCACGAGAATGGATATTTGTGATTGTTACTCTCACCGAGATACGAGGTACCTGGGACCCACAGCTGGCTAGTGCCTAGGGGTTATTTCCTATTTCTTGTGCTCATTATTTACTTTGTACTTACCGTCGGCATACGGTATAGTTGGATGTAAAATTAACTAGTGTTGACATTATTTTTAAAATTGTTGATTATTAATGATAGCCCACTTGAAAATTGTTTTTATTCAAAGTCGCATCATTTAGAAATTGAAACTAGTTTTTTTGTGTTTTTAAAAACTTGCATGCTTTTCATCTTTAAATGTTTATCACATGGAATCTATTAGTGGTGGTATCCTACTGGGAATTTTCTCACACCCTACTTACACCCTTGGGTGTAAGTAGACTTGGCTATTTTTGTTTTCGCAGGTTGGGTACAGTTTTTTGTTCCAGTGGTTCGGGTTTCTAGCAGGTCCTTGGTGGTGAAGTCTTATGGAGGTGGCTTGAGGGCGGTGCCCCTTGACATGAGGGTTCTTGGGCTTTCTTTATTTGGTTTTGTACCTTTGGTATAGACCTTTTGAGTTGTTTTATGCTATGTAATTCAGTTCTGAATTTTTGTAAAATATTGTTTGGTTTGAAAAATCCAGATTCGTTTTATTGGATTCTTTTGTTTTTTTAAGATTATAAACTCAGGAAAATCGTTCCCAATTCTCATTTTATGATACTCGGGCACTTGTGCCATCCCGTGGGGATCGGGAACGCCCTTCGGGTCTTGCCATGGACCGGGTCGAGTGCCGATTTTGAAGGCAACGAGATTCGGTTCGTGACAAAATGGTATCAAAGGAGGTTCAGGTTAACTCTTTGGGTCATGTTATTTGGGGAACAGTCGAGATAGTCTGGATTTAGGATTTTTGGGACATGGAATTCCAGTTATGGGTAGTGTGCCTGATCACCACACCTCATAATGGGATTCAAGTTTCTAAGAGAAGTCAGGATTTATCTAAGTCCTTTGGTTTTCTTGGTTTGATGATGATTAAGGGAAATGAAAAGAGAGTTGGGTTAATGGTCCTAGTGAGCTCGCAGGGCCTGGCAAGCCATGTGGAGCCAAGGATATTCCCTAGAACACTATCTGTGATAGTTAATTGATTGGAATATGTCTGCCAACCATATTTCCAAGTCACCCTCTGAAACTAGTTTCCTCTCGCATTGTTTTGTGCTTAGGTTTTGAAATCTTGGCACTTTGGTTTTAAGAAGTGTAAAGTTTTTGTGAAATGATTTTCAAATAAAGAGGGAATGGTTTGATTTATGAAATGGTGGAAGTGAATTTTTAGAATTGTTTTGAAATGTAAAATGGTGTTCTTACACCTCTTTTGAAATAAGGAACTATATTGAAGTTGGTTTTGAAAAGTGTTTCCAATAGAGTTTTCTAAACAATCAAAGGGTGTTTTAATGGGATGAGATGTTTTGAAATTGATATGAATATCTTGAAAGTGAGTTATTTTCCAAATGGTTGTGTCTTTATAAAAAAATTTGTAAGATGTGAATTGGGTTTTTGATCTCATTATTAGCAGTTTTGAGAAAAAGGTTGGGTTGGTTGACCATTTTGTTTTTGAAAAGTGGAAAGATTTTTTTTTAACCTTTGGTATTTCCGTGAGTGACCACATGCATGGGGTTATATGGGATTATTGATGGTTTATGGAATGACTGGATGAGTGCTGGGATGGATATGAGGTGGGTGCCCAGTGTGGCACAAAAACATGCATGTGTGAGGCCCATGGGGTACCATTGGTGGATACGCTTACTGCTAAACCATTTTTTTTTTCAAAGAATTTGTTTTAAGGAAAAACATGATGTCTTGATGAATAGTTTGGTATGGTTTGTATTATGGGTTTTTGAAAATGTTGATATTGTGGGATGTTTTGAGTTCAAGAACCCCTCCTGTTTGAACTGTGTTTAGGGTTTATGTTTGGTCGGTAAGCTTGGTAGAAGGACCGATTAGTAGTCTCCTCTGAGATATGTTTCAGGACACCTTTATGGTGGTTACCTTCATGTGTTTGGATCTGGTTTATGGTTTTTTTTCTTGACCAATGGACCATCTTGGTTGGGTCCTTGGGTTCAATCATTGGATAAGGTACGCCCCATTAAGGGTTATTTCACAACTGAAGTGCAACCCAGATTGTTTCGCTGTTTGAAGACCCTCCAGTTGATCAATATTAGGAATCTTTTTCTTGAGCTTTTAAGATTGAGTCTACACCCTTTCCTTTATTGGTTTTTTGTATCCTCTTATAGTGGGAGAGTGATCATGGAAGGTTTCAAGAGACCATAGCTTCTTATGTTTTCATATTTTCCTAAGGTGTAAGTGGTTTGGGGTTGTTAGAATGGATGAGTATCTGGATGGTGTCTAAGAGGTCCTCTCAGTCCATCGTAGTCTCTTCGAAGAAGGAGTTCACAATAAACTACCAGTGTGGGAAATATAGTCACAAGAGGATATTGTGGCCACGTTCTAGAATTGTGTATTATTTGGGGATGTAGTATAAAGTCCCTTTCCATTAATTGCTTATATTTATCGCAATGGTCATGTTTGGTGACTCCTTGTGATGTCATGTGCTCGATTGGACCTAAAGGTGAAATTAATGCAATACTCTGAGAGTCTCTATTATGTTGGGAGAATGTCTCCCTTGAAAAAAAATAAAAAAAAATATTCCATTTTAGAGGAAGGTGAGTATAAGTTTTCTTTACTTCTATTCTTTCTCACCTGAACAAACAAGGTGTGATGTGTGTACATCTTCTAATCCATTGTTTCAGTGAAATATCGATTTAGGGTAAAGTGAGTTTGGAATGTGTTATGTCTTGGAAAAACTTATCGGGGATTGTGGTGTAGTTGTTGTTTGCAACGAAAAAAGAATTCTCATTCAGGTGGTTTCCAAATCCTAACTGCGAGGCCAAAGATGCTTCAATATTTTGAGCTCTAGCCATAGGTCCCAGATAGAATCTGGTGCGTAGTCAGGGGAAGCCCCAGTGTCATTTAAACCCTTGTGCAAAGTCATATCCTCAATACGAAAGATAAGAAGCGTGTAAACCTATGGTGTCACCATATTTCTTCTATTGTTCATGTTTGGTGGAAATAGGTGGAGGGCCTTGTACCCATGTCATCGCCCAATGTTATTCCCTCCCCCTTTGGATTCCATTTAGTCTTTAGAGAAAGGTATGAAGTTTGGCTAGACAGGTTGACCACACGGTTTGCTCTTGGTTAGTAGTGACCATGCCCCAAAAAAACCATGTAGATAGAAGAATCTCCACTGTTAGTTCATGGTTTTCCAAACCATGCAGACTAACCATGTGTTCATCCCAACACTTCATATTTTGAGGTCTTTCTGTACCGGCCCATTCTGGTCGATTAAGATTGTTGGTTCTTATGGTGGGGAGCCTATTCCCCCCCCCCCCGTACCAATAACTTAGACATATCCATGGTTAAGGATTGGTGGTAGGTAGTCTCATTCGGATCTATCAAGCTACCTAAATCTTCCTTGGGTGACCATTGAGATTGGAGAGTTCCCAATGGTTTAGTTATAGCAAGTTATGTGTAACCTTGTTCGATGTTGTTGTTCGTTTGAGTGAATTGCTTGAGTCGTGTTCGGATAGTGTTTGAGGAGTTTTCCTTTGGGATAAATCCTGAATGTGATTGATTGTTTCAGGAAAGTGGTTTATGATTTTGTTGTGAAGTATTCTTTCCTTACTTGATCAATGGAGGTGTTTTGGCCTTTGGGGGCGAAACCTGGAAAGGGAGTACATCTTGGTTTATTAGTTGGGTTTGGCTTTCATATCTGGCCTTTCTGTAGCTTTTAGGGGACGGAAAGTTTTCATGGTGGGAAGAATTGTCACATAAATGACATATTTAGAAGTTAAATTTCATATATTTTCCTTTCGTTCTTTGTTTTGGATGGTTTCCAAAGGTTTTATGGAGAAATAGATGAGTTTTCATGAATTGGGCCAAACCGTGAGCCCAATTCTAGATTTAAAAATAAATTTTGTTTCCATTATAACTTCATAATTTTTTAATATTTTCCCTCATTACAATTCCTAAATGGTCTCCTCTGACCTATTAACACCAAAATATAAATTTGGAGCCTTTATAAATCCATAATCATGGTGGATATGGGTTTTTATTTAAGATATTGTGACTGCCCGAAGGCTCATTTCCTGCATTAAAAATAATTTTTAATATTTTTATATCTCCTTCAATATTTGCTTTTTTTCGGTGATTCCACCTCCCTCTCGACCCTAAGAAACCCGGGCGCGCTCCCAGTTCCTTTCCCCCCTCCTTGGAGCTCTTTGAAATCGCGAATTAGGGCTGGTCTTCATAGGGTGTCTCAAATCGGTCAGAATTGAAGAGGTAACTTCATCCCCTCTTAACTCTCTCAATTCTTACTCTTTTCTATCCATTCCAGTTTTTAAATTACCTCCTAAATCTTGTTCGAGCAATCCCTGAATTTTGGCTATTTTCAATTTCAGAAACTACTGTTTTTGGAGTGATTAATTCAGGATACTTCAAGTAGGTGAATCTATTTCTTTCCTCTTTCAAATTGCTTAGGGTTTCTTCCCTAATTCTTGAATTATAAAAATTCCATAAGTTAGTGTTAATGCCTAGGTTCTAAATTACTGTATTTTGGGTGAAATATTGAGGTTTTAGGTTTCTTTTAACTTCCTTGAGGTGCGGCGGTCGTGCGGTATATGTTTCGCCCCAATATTTGAGGGTTTCGACACATTCGGTAGGTGATTTCGTGGGTAACCATTTAATGATGAGTTAGTTTGCTTGATTAAATAATTTTACATGTTCCTTATGTGCTGTGAATTATGAGAAAACCATTTTTGGTAGCAATAGTAAAGCATTTGTTTTTAAAGTTACATTTTTACTTGAAGTGTGTATTTTTCAAATGTATTTCATGTGTTATCTCTTGTGGTAGTTCTGTAAAATGTGGAAGTGATTTATTAGTTGTTGAAAGGGTCTTCCAATTATGGTTGGGTAATTATATAGTTCCATTTGGGCCTAAAAATGGGGTGTATTTGAATGGTTTTATTTGTATAACCTTGTTATACTCCTTGAAAGTGTTTCATGGATTTGTGTGTTCTCATGGGTATCTTTTGTGATATTATTCAAGGTGATTATATAACATTTGAAAGTGGATTATTACAAGTTGATTGGGATGCCAATTCTGTTTTGGTAGGGTATTGGTGTTCTTTTGGCTTAAAAAGAGGTTTTTGAAATGGATTTTATGTTCAAAGTTTGGGTATACTCTTTATAATTGTTTTATGAAAGTTTTGAATGGTTTATTGGGTTGTGTAATAGGTGAAACTATATCAGCAAACTGTTTTGGTAGGAGTATATTTTTAAAAGGTCCATTTCATTTGTGAAAAGGTTATTATGTGATATGTATCATCTTGGAAATATTTTATTAAATTGTTTGAAGGAGATATTGAAGATTGAAAGTGATGTGAAAGTGGTGTGGAGTGTTTTGTGTGAGTGTGATGTGAAAATTTTAATTTTTGATTATGAAAGAAGTGTTATTTTCCATGTGTGTGGGCTGTTATATGAGTTTAAATATCTTATAATTGTTTTATAAAATTGTTCAATGGTTTTTTGGACGTGTTGAAGAAATGTGAAATGTGTTGTAGGCTATTTTGGTGTGATTCAGATTTCAAAATCATTTTGAATGAAAAATGGATTTTTGTGACTTGTGTGGTATACATATGGGCTTTTTGGTGAATTTGTGATGTGAAAAATGATATTTTCATGTTCAATGTATATTTCTTGACTTGTTGAACTTGTTTGATCACAAGGAGAAAACCTGGGTATCTAGGTGGGTGGACGTGTACTAGTATGCTAGTGAATCTGTGGGGTTTGGCCTCAGTTTCACTTAGTAATATTGACGCTTACAAATCTAAATAAACTATGATGATGATGATTGGGGACCACTAGGTTATGGGTATGTTTCCTACTAGTGGCTCGTGCACGATAATGGATATTTGTGATTGTTACGCTCACCGAGATACGAGGTACCTGGGACCCACAGCTAGCTAGTGCCTAGGGGTTATTTCTTACTTCTTGTGCTCATTATTTACTTTGTACTTACCGTTGGAAAATGGTATAGTTGGATGTAAAATTCACTAGTGTTGAAATTATTTTTAAAATTGTTGATTCTTAATGATATCCCACTTGAAAACTGTTTTTATTCAAAGTCGCATCTTTTAGAAATTGTAACTAGTTTTTTTGTGTTTTTGAAAACTTGCATGCTTTTCATCTTTAAATGTTTATCACATGAAATATATTAGTGGTGGTATCCTACTGGTCATTTTCTCACACCCTACTTACACCCTTGGGTGTATGTAGACTTGGTTTTTTTTTGTCACAGGTTGGGTACAGTTTTTTGTTCCAGTGGTTCGGGTTTCTAGCAGGTCCTTGGTGGTGAAGTCTTATGGAGGTGGCTTGAGGGTGGTGCCCCTTGCCATGAGGGTTCTTGGGATGTACTTATTTGGTTTTTTACCTTTGGTATAGACCTTTTTATTTCTTTTATGCTATGTAATTCAGTTTTGAATTTTTGTAAAATATTGTTTGGTCTGAAAAATCCAGATTCGTTTTATTGGATTCTTTTGTTGTTTTAAGATTATAAACTCGGGAAAATCGTTCCCAATTCTCATTTTATTATACCCGGGCACTTGTTCCAGCCCGTGTGGATCGGGAATGCCCTTTGGGTCTTGCCATGGACCAGGTCGGGTGCTGATTTTGAAGGCAACCAGATTCGGTTTGTGACAGATAGGATTCATCATCCTTAAACTTTTGCTCAAGGAATTAACTCTCAATTTTCATATGAAAATTAAGAGTAAATTACTTATCGAAAATTAATATACGAAACTCATTCCATACTATAGAGTTAATTTCTTCCTATTACCTCATGTTCTTATTAAGATTCCACCAATGATCTTCTTCACTTTCCAAAAAATAAATAGCTAAAACAAAATTTTCATGTTCTTAATACTAGAGAATGGAAAATATCATTTTAGTGGTACTGATCCATTTCTCATCAATTAATTGATCAATGAAACCACTATAAGAAGGTGGACGTTGCCTCATAATGGAATCAATAGAACATTGTTCCCTTTTTTTCTCATTTGGATGTTCATCATGATTTATAGTTCTATAAATTTAAATAATAATATAAAAAATAGTTTTCATTCCAACTCTCGTAACTGTTAAGTCAAAAGTCCCCTTTTGGCTTTTACATCGTGTTTTGGAAATCACAAATATATTCTGTCTTGTTTTGGAAATCTCGAATGTATTATATCATATGTTTGTAAAATAACAAATTGTCTTTTATTATGTTTATCGTATCGTACGATGTTGATCGTATCGACCAAAACGTATCGTACTGACTCTGTCAAACGTATCGTACTGACTCTGTCAAACGTATCGTACTGACTCTGTCGATCGTATCGTACTAACTACTATTCAGATAATCATTATTTGTTTTGGTACTTTGTCAAAAATACTCTCTCTGCATATGAATCATACTCATGTTTTACTTTTCTATATATCTCTTGTCCTAACAAAACGATGTCGTTGAGTTAGTTATATACTAATCAAAACGATGTCGTGCTTTCTGTTTCAAGATGACCGTTGGAGGCAATATGACCGTTGGAACCCGAGGCCTATAAATAGGAGGTCATTTGAAGCTGAGAAGACAACGTTGAGCAAAGAGATTGAATAAAGAGATTGTGAACTACGAAGATTCTAGAGAGAGAGACTCTGACTTCTCTCATCAAGCTTTGTGCGTCCGATCATCGTATCGAGGGCTTTCAAGTGATTGAAAGACAGAGGTGCCGATTACCTACAAAATCGAGGGCTGCCGGGGATAGGCAGACAGACGAGCCGATCATCGTATCGAGGGCTGCCAGGGATAGGCAGACAGACGAGCCGATCATCGTATCGAGGGCTGCCAGGGATAGGCAGACAGACGTGCCGATAATCGTATCGAGGGCTCACCAAGGTGTTGGTGAGACAGACCTTTTATCCTAGGTGAAAGGATAACCCTTCTCTTTGGGTTAAAAGAATTGTATTACTTTTACATTTCCGCTGTTTGTTTTAGAAAGGGATTGTATTGTTTCCTTTCTTCTTTTACATATTCAATTGTAATTGTTTCAATTACAATTGTTCTATTACATATTGTATCAATTGGTTCTATACGCTTTAAGGTAGAATCAATCATATTTGTATTACTCTGATTATTGTGTTCATCTTGAATACAATTGTTTTACTTTACAATAGTATTACAATATATCTTACCTTTTACTTTCAATACAATTGTGGGTGTTTGTATTTGTATTAGTTTAAGTTCATTTAAACTAATCTCTTTGTTACTAAAACTCAAAGTTTTTAAACCTACAATTCACCCCCCCTCTTGTATTGTTCCATCTAATAGACTTTTATATCTACTATTCGATCCAACAATTGGTATCAGAGGAACAAAATAGTTATTACTAAAAACAGGTTTGGAATAAGTATAACCAAGACCAGAACGATTTCTCAATGGTCTAATTTGAGAATACATCCTATCAAAGTTTTCTTTTCCATGAGTGAAGTTTGACAAACACTTTTTCAAGGATAAAATCTCTGACTTTAGTTTTAAAACCAAATTCTTGTTTTCTAAAACATTTGAATTTGAACTAGAGTTAGATTCTAATATATCTTTCTTTGAAATAGCAGTTTCAAGATCCTTAGAAAGTTTATCCTTTTCAGATTTGACTTTCTCAAGGGTTTTCAGAATACTTTCAAAATCAGCAGTTTTCTCATCAAGATCTTTAGAAAGATCTGATACCTCTTTAGTCAAAACAGAAATTCTAGAATTTGCTTTTTCGAATCTCTTTTTGAGTTTAGAATTTTCATTTTCAAGTAACTTAGCAAATCTAGAAACTTCTTCAAAAGAAGGTAATGTATCATCTTCTGATGATGAGGGTTCATCATTTGAAGATTCATAATATCTATTATCAGCATAATTTGCATTTAAAGAGACATTTGTAACAGCTTCAGCATTATGTACCTTAGCCATGAGACAATGATTTTCAATTGGTAGTCTGGCTAGAAGTTCTGTAATATTCCTTTGAAAGGAGAACCTATGGATTTATGGCCATCTTTGATTAATAAGAGTACGATGAAAAAGCTGAATGTTTGTTTTGATTCAAATTCAAAACTTTTTGTCAGAGATGTAGAAGCTGAAGTGCCTGAAAATCAATCGGCACCGATGCCAGCCAAGGATAATCAATCGGCCGGTGTTACTCGAAAGTCTGATCCACAGACTAGTTCAAAGCCGAAGAAGAAGCCGAAGTATAGTAAAGAAGTTGTGGCAAAGTGGAGAAAGGACAAGGAACAGAGAAAAGAGGGTGATCCAAAGTTTGGACTTGACCCTGCTGAAGCCTTTGCAGAAAGGATAAGGGTAGAAGAAACCCTTCAAGCTGAAAAGAAAAAGAAGACTCTGTTGAAAAGAAAGGCTCAGGACTTTGATATTTCTAAAGTCTTGAAAGCTGTTGAAGATGCAAGTGCTCAATTAACAGTGGAAGTACATCAAGAGCCCATCGTACAAAGTCAGTCTGAGAAAGAGAAAGGGAAACAAGTGATGGAAGAAGTGGAAGAAGAAGGAGATTTTCTTTTAGAATTTCTTCAAAGCTCTAAGAAAGGTAGAGAGGAATCGGTTCAAAAGCTGAGCGAAGGTGTTCAACAAACTCCTCATGCCGATCAGGAAAGATCACCGGACAGGATGTCATCGAAAGAAAAGAATGATGCTCAATCTTCTCATTCTGACAAAGTTGTTGTCATCAGTGATAAAGTGGATGATGGAAAACAGAAAGAAAAGGCGAAAGGCAAACAGCTAGTTGTTGAATCAAGCAAATCACATGAACTAGAATCGTACGATGATGATACTGATTCAGAGCACACAATCTCTCTCAAAAAGAGTGATTACATTGTTCATGTTTTGAGGAGAATGGAGAAAACTATTCCTTATTTTCCAAGGCTGGAAGGAAAGATTGACTTTATTACTGAAAATCAGAGAAAGAAGTTTGGATCCGTGAAAGAGTTAAGGAAGAAAGTCTTATCTGTTGAAGCCGATTTAAAAGTTCTTTCAGAAAGCTCAGCTGTTCATAAGAAGGCATGTAATAAGATGACTAAGTGGTCGTACAAAACAGAGAGCTCAATCAATGACCATGAGATTGCTATTGAAGACATAAGAAGGTTATCAAATGATCTTGCAATTGCTTTCAACAAGCTTGATAAAGAAACAGTTGAAAGGCTGAATCTTTTATCCTCTCAAAGAGCCGATGTCCCTTCAATGAAAGACTTGCAAGAAAGAATGAATACTTTCCAATCTGATTTTTCGAAGGTTTCATCTTTCAAAGATGAAATGGTTTTACTGAAGAAACAAAATTCTGAGTTGGCCAAGGATAACAAGACTCTGCAAAGCAGAATTGATACCCTTGAAGAGGTAATCAGAGTTCAAGAGGAGACCATCAGAAATCAGGATCAGATTTTTGCGGATCAACAGGAGCTTCTCAAAACTCAAGGTGAATCAATTTCTGAAGACAAGAAGGAGATCAAGAAGATGAAAGCTGTGCTTCATGAGCTGATAAAGAAGGAGAAGGAAAGAGAGAAATGATTGTTGTATTTGTTTCTTTTGAAACTTTGTGTTGTAATAACTCTTATAATTCTCTCTTTTATCCAATTGTCTTGTTTTACTTTACTAATCCTTTCAGACAATTCGAGAATACTCCTTTCTTTTTGTAAATCACAAAGGGGGAGAATATTTACAAAGTTTGTTTTTACAAAGGGGGAGAATGCAATACAATGCTCTTAAGGAAAATCTATGAATACAATCCTTAGGAAAGTCAATACCTAAGGGGGAGTTAGTTGTATTCAAATTCTTATTCAGAAGAGTTTTCAATAACTCAGGGGGAGATAAGTATTTCTTGTTTCATTTACTTTGTGTGTTTGTGCTTTCCAAAAAGGGGGAGATTGTTAAGTCAAAAGTCCCCTTTTGGCTTTTACATCGTGTTTTGGAAATCACAAATATATTCTGTCTTGTTTTGGAAATCTCGAATGTATTATATCATATGTTTGTAAAATAACAAATTGTCTTTTATTATGTTTATCGTATCGTACGATGTTGATCGTATCGACCAAAACGTATCGTACTGACTCTGTCAAACGTATCGTACTGACTCTGTCAAACGTATCGTACTGACTCTGTCGATCGTATCGTACTAACTACTATTCAGATAATCATTATTTGTTTTGGTACTTTGTCAAAAATACTCTCTCTGCATATGAATCATACTCATGTTTTACTTTTCTATATATCTCTTGTCCTAACAAAACGATGTCGTTGAGTTAGTTATATACTAATCAAAACGATGTCGTGCTTTCTGTTTCAAGATGACCGTTGGAGGCAATATGACCGTTGGAACCCGAGGCCTATAAATAGGAGGTCATTTGAAGCTGAGAAGACAACGTTGAGCAAAGAGATTGAATAAAGAGATTGTGAACTACGAAGATTCTAGAGAGAGAGACTCTGACTTCTCTCATCAAGCTTTGTGCGTCCGATCATCGTATCGAGGGCTTTCAAGTGATTGAAAGACAGAGGTGCCGATTACCTACAAAATCGAGGGCTGCCGGGGATAGGCAGACAGACGAGCCGATCATCGTATCGAGGGCTGCCAGGGATAGGCAGACAGACGAGCCGATCATCGTATCGAGGGCTGCCAGGGATAGGCAGACAGACGTGCCGATAATCGTATCGAGGGCTCACCAAGGTGTTGGTGAGACAGACCTTTTATCCTAGGTGAAAGGATAACCCTTCTCTTTGGGTTAAAAGAATTGTATTACTTTTACATTTCCGCTGTTTGTTTTAGAAAGGGATTGTATTGTTTCCTTTCTTCTTTTACATATTCAATTGTAATTGTTTCAATTACAATTGTTCTATTACATATTGTATCAATTGGTTCTATACGCTTTAAGGTAGAATCAATCATATTTGTATTACTCTGATTATTGTGTTCATCTTGAATACAATTGTTTTACTTTACAATAGTATTACAATATATCTTACCTTTTACTTTCAATACAATTGTGGGTGTTTGTATTTGTATTAGTTTAAGTTCATTTAAACTAATCTCTTTGTTACTAAAACTCAAAGTTTTTAAACCTACAATTCACCCCCCCTCTTGTATTGTTCCATCTAATAGACTTTTATATCTACTATTCGATCCAACAGTAACATGTGGTTACTCGAGATGTAAATCATTGAATTTCCTATCACATTAATCATTAACATGGTTCCTTAAAGTTTCATATATTAACTAAAACAAAAAAATAGTGAGTGAGAAATAGTAATCATAGTGGAAAACTACATAATAATGAAAAATAATTTATATTATTTTTAAATCATGACACCTTATTTTCATCATATAACACATTAGGTTTAACCTAGGTCAACCACAGTGATAATCAATTCATGTCCTCCATAATAGTTTATAAATAAAATTTAATTTAACCTAATCATATCTTTATAAGTGTAAAAATAGGTGCATAATAAGGTCATGCTATACATAAACTAGAATGATGTTTGAGATATATTCAACCAACTCTTTTTGGGGTTATTACACCAAGATAAATCTGTGAAAATACCACATCCATTTTTAGTATCCAAACAGGGATTTATTACTAGGAAAAATATACACATGTATTTATCATAACATAAGATGTTATTCAATATATACTATTATCCTAAGGATTCTCACTAAAGTTTTCACATCCTAGTTTCCAAATGTAACTAAACTGTTCTCTAACACCAACTATATCAACCCATACTTTTCATACATTGATATTATATCTAAATAGATGAATATTCATTACATAACATTACGATCTAGTCCAGAATCATATAGGTTTATTGCCTTTGGAAACTTGGATACATAAACAACTAGTTCATAAGAAATCTACATCATTTTCCACTAATTTCTTTAAAACTAGAAACCTTATTAGACACATCATACTTAAATCCCTTCTTTACCTGAGGAAAGGAAACGTAATAAAGGGTGAGCTCATATTCTCAGTAAGGGTTAATAAGGGATATATTAATAATATCTAAAGCATAACATGAGAATAAGTATATAAGAATGTGAGCTCAATATTTGAAAACCATTCCCACCATATCATAGATCATAATCTTGGATCATTGTATAAATCTTGGTAGATCATAAAACATGAATCATAAAGGAATTAAATAACATGAGCCCTTAGAGCATAACATTGGAATAAGAAATAATTTCTTGGAATAAAAATAATTATATAAAATAATTTCCTTAGTCAAGGATAACTTGAAATACTATCATATTGGATTGGGTTTTCTCACCTTTACATCATATTCTTAGTCAAGGATCACTCCCAATAATATCATAGTAGATAGAGTCCCTTACTGAACTAGGTTCACTCCCCATTATAGTTCTTATTATCTCATAATATATCCATAATTAACTAATTAATTATATGTAAATATAATTATAGTCCTATAAATCATATAATTGTAATCCAATCATTTGTGTTTCACAAGATCAATGAACATTCATCAGATATCATAACCCGTAGAGAGGAAATGGGTTTCATAAACAATTAAATATTTAATCATAGAATTACCCATGGAAATTAAATGGTTTTCATAAACATATCTCTATTATAACATTAATCCATATATATAAATAATTAGGATGGTATCCTTGGATCATAACCCCAATAAAGAATAAAAATACCTCTAAATGGTCCATAGAACATTTCTTGAGTAAAATACCCATTTCACTTTGAAATTACTTATTTTAAATATAAAGTTATCAAAATATTAAGGAAAAAAATTATTTAAAAAACTTGGAAACTTTTAATGTAAACATAAAATAAATGGGAGGTCATGACAGTGGGAAATTGTATTCATGTTATGTACACAAAAACAAATATTCCTTTCACATTTTTAGTAAAAATTCAAAAGTACCTCATTCATAAAATGACAAGAAGATTTAATTTAAAACATTTTTAAAAAATTCAATAATGGGTAAAAATTAATTTAATAAATAATGGTATATTAATATAAAAATTATTGAAAACATTTTAGAAAACACGGATATAGAATAAGAAGTATTTTTTATCGAAGATACAAATAAATTCGATCTTCCTTAAAAAACATTATTTTAGTCTATTGAGTTCATATATAGAGTAAAATGAAAGTAAAACAAATAATCTCCAAAAAAACTAGAGTTGAATAAAATTCATTAAATTATTAAGATATATTTCATAAAATTTTATCATCATAAAATTGATCATAAATAATCCCGATAATCAATGAGATTGTAACATAAATCCCTTACCTCAAGTTTAACTTGATTTAAAAGTGATCTAGCCACGTATATAATAAATTTAAATTTATTATAATTTTATACTAGAGTCATGTAAATAATTATAATATCATATATGATCAAATTATAACATTTCAACACCAATTTCTTATAAATTTATTATTAAAATTTTCATTTTAGGGTGTTAATTGATTTTTATTTCATGATAATTTTGGTTTCGTAGTTTTAGTCCTTGTAGTTTGATCATAGTTACATCATCCCTAAAATATTAATAATGATCAAAAAATAATATTTATTAATTATATATATATTTATATTTATCCATAAACGGTATATATATATAAATTAATCACATCATTCATGGAGATAGTTGGTCGTATGTATGCATGAACGTTGTTTTCACTTTTCAATGGATGGAATGAAATAATGTTAAAAAATAATTAAAATTTCTAAAATAATTATTATATCATATATATTCATTTAATATATCCTTATTACCATCCATTTTATGAATAAATGAAAAAAATTCATCACTTCATGGAGGTGGTAGTCCACACGTACAAACAAGCAACGTTATCATTTTCCAATAGATTGGAAGGTAACATGGTAGATATGGTATTATAATTATAGAAGTAAAATTATGTTACAAATATCATTATATAAAATTTAAACTCATCATAATAACCATCCATGAAATATGGTTATGTAAAATGAATAGTGTTTCTAAGTGGAGGTGGTAGTCTGCACGTATTCATAAGCAATGCTTTCACTTTCCATTTGATGGAATATAGGGTGTATATTGATGGTTGTATAACAATAAGAAAATTTAAATATAATTAGGATAATGAATTTATTATTTTATTATGAATACTACAAATTTATAGGAGGTATAATAAGAAATAAATTGAAAGAGGTCAAGTAATATGATTATCTCTTCTTTGGTGTGCCTCCTATATATCCTTCTTAGCGACCCTTGGAATGGTCTTTCAAGATAAAAATTACCTCTAATTTCTAGATAGAGAAGTTAATAAGATAATTATATTGGTATTTTTTGATATATATGGATAAAATTGGTGTAAATAAGTTAAAATAGGGGTTCCCTTTTATAAGTGGGGGAGATGGCACACTTTGAATTTCTTAAAAGATTAAAATACAATAATGTCCTAATCAAGAAATATGCTTCTAAATAGACATATATATGAATTTTGTATATTATGAGATCAAAATATGGCAATGAAATATGATTTAGACAATTTTAATTTTTAAACTTATTATTGTCTCTTGTTTAGCCCCCCCCCCCCAGTAATAATGTTTTACCATAAGTGCAGTAACAATTTTTTATTGTTTTTAATATTAATTATGAAAAAAAAATTAAGTTAAAATTATTACATAATATTCATATTTTTTACTCTAAATATGAAATCTATTTTTTTAATTTCAATTTATAAAATTGGTAGAATAAAATTTAAATTTAAACTCATAAAATGTGATGAAAAGTGGTTTACTAAAAAAAATTCTTAAGTGTAAAATTTTTTATATCAAAATAAAACATAAAACTAATTATAATGACCTAAATTGGATTATTAATAATATTATTTAACTAATTATAATTTTAAAACCATTTAAATTTTTTTCTAAGTAAAATATATAAACAAAAGGTAGTTTTCAAGAAAAAAATAGTATTTTTCACTATTCACTGAAAAATAAATATTTTCAGGAAATTAATAAAATTTCACACTAAGATAATTTTTACATGATAATTTCCAAAACGAATTCATTTTTTCAAAAAAAAAATATAAAATTGTAAAAATTATTTATATTATTTTTTTTCATAAAAATCAATAAAAATTATTTTTGGAGGAAAAATGTATTTTTGTAACATATACAGAATTTAATCACAAAATTGAGTATTTATTTATAAATATATTTTATTTATCTAAAAAAATTATATATAATATTAAAAATGTGGTTATTCCTCTTCATCCTCTAATTTAACTTCTAGGTTGTGATGGAATTCTATATTTAGATTTATTTAGACATGGGGTTTCATGTATCGCATGCTATCAGGGAAATTAAATTTATTTGAAGAAAAGTATATCATAAAATATCATGATTTTACACAAAAAATTGTATTAAAAGATTTAAAATATCTTAAGGGGAATTAAATTCAATAAAGGTTAAGTGGATTTAAATTTATATGCTAAGGGAGATGACACAAATTCAATCATTGTGATTGTGTATATCAATGATATAATTTTTACAATAAACAAAGAAGAATATTGGAAATATTTTTCTTCCTAGATGAAGAAATACATAGAGATTCCAATGATAAATGACATGAAATTATTATTTGGTTTTTAAGTCACAATCATAGAATATTTTAACTTTTTATAAAAAAAGGTATATCTATTAGTTATTTAAGCAGTTTGGTATAGAAGAATAAAGTGAGATCCTTACTCCTATTTCACATGGGACTAAGTTTTCCATTAATGAAAAAGGTAGTAGATTATATCTAATAGAGTTCTTGAGACTTACTTATATATTATTTTACTTAATGGTGTTTATTACCAATATTGTATTTGCGGTAACATTTTGTGCATGATTCTAAATAAACAAAAACGTTTTGAATTTTATAATGATGAGATGGGTCTTCCATTATATGAACAAGATTATAATTTTTAATTTGAGGTATCGTAATAATGAATAATTTTATCTTTATGGTTATTCTAATATATATTAGTCCAGATGTGTGTAAGATTAAAATCTTACTTCTGGAGGTGTGTACTTTATTGGGGGAAGATGTGTTTCATACCACTACAAGAAAAAAAAATCTATCACATTTAGTAAAATGAAAGCTTAAAATGTATCAAAAATTTAGGATATAAAAAAATTATGTGGTATAAGTTACAAATTATATAAATATGGGTGAATGTATCATACCCATTGATGATTGGATGTGATAATCAAAGTGTAATAAACTTGTCAAAGAATCAAGTGAAACCATAAATGTCAAAGCATATTGATATAAAATACCACTTCATTCAGAAAAATGTGAAGAATTTTGGGATTTCATTGGGGTATGTTTAAACCAAGGATAAATATATATATATATCTTCACAAAGTCCATAATGAAGGATTATTTTTAGTTATATTGGGGTGAAGTCTTGGAAAATGTGCAGCGGACTCACCTTGTGTAACCAGCTTGGAATTATTATCGCTTTGGTGATCTGATTCCAAAAATCTATTTGATACCCTCTTATAGAAGTCTAGAACATTAGGGGATATCATGTATTTTATTATGAAGTTTATCAGGATTTTTAATCATGGAATTGAGGTGATACACACTTTGAGGTAAGGGAACTTTGTAGTAGAAAGTATTTCCAATAAAGGGAGTTCTTGTAATAGACTCATCACTTATTGCTCCACTATCTCATTACCTCATGATTTTGATATTTTCATTAAGGGGGATTCTCTTGTACATAATCATTTTCTTCCTCCCAGATTTTCTTCTATATTTCTAAAAAATTGGAATAAAAATTTAACTTTTAATGAATGAAAGGATTCCTTTCAGTACTTTAGAATGTTATTGGGAATGAATTCAATTTCTAAAATTCTTATAAGTTTTCTTTTTTATTTTACCTATTTAATCCTTTTATATTTTTTAAAAATGGTGGATAATACAAAAGTATATCTCCTTTAAAAGATTAAATAATCTAGTTCATTCTTTTAGGTTAAATTCAATTGGGGGAGTTGGGTCATAGAGAGCTATTAGATTGATCTAATGAGAATACTTGAAGAGTTTCTATCTAGAGATTGGAAATATCTTTCATTGATTCGCATGTTTTCAAAAAAAAATAGATGGGGTTTTTTATATCACTAAAGTGAAGATTAAAGTAACCTAATGAGATTAAATTTTTGTGGGGTAGTTTATGATTGTTAGAGTTTAAAGAAGTCCCTGATGAATTGAGTTGGAAAATTTAGGGTTATGAATTTATCTTAATAGAGACATGGTCAAAAAAGAATTGATATTACAAATAAGAGTTGGAATATTCTCACAAACATAATTATATCATATGGTATAGTGTACAGGTTACCTTTATATTGGAGGTATGTTATAACTAGTTTATTAATACAATTCCTTTATGGGTGTTGGAAGTGTTTTCATGTTTTATTTATTGACAACATGCTCATAGATGAGTTAGAAACACTTTTTAAGATGAGTAAAGATGAAAAATAATTGAGTTTTATTGAGTCAAAGTACACCATGAAATGAATTATGTAGTTTGAATCATGATGGAAGATTTTTTATGAATAATTTTCACACTAATATTGGACCTCACATCATAGATGGGTTAGTTTCATTGTAAATGAGTTGAGATGAAGAAGTATTATATCGTAGTCTGATTCATTATGTCATGAAGAGTGCCTCTGAGGGATTGGGGGGAGCTTATTATGTCATGAATTATAACCCATGATAAATTAGTGTAAAATTAGTTTAGATCCAAATAATCTCACACCATAATTTAAACACTTATACTGTAATAATTTCATTTATGTTACAATGTCTATGTTGTGAGATTTTTATGTCTCATTTAAATGATAACTCATAGTGCTCACAATACAAGAACCTAATTCACACCGTAAAATGTCTTCAATAAACATTTCTAGATATAACTAGATATATTTATCACGTCATAATTTAGTTTATCATGTTATAAAGTTTTTTTGGGATGTTTGGGATTCAGTTCTCTAGTCTATCATATTTCATTATCACACCATGAGAGAGAATGTTACACTGCAACACATGTGTTCTCTATATATAGAATGTTGCTTCACATGAAACAAAGAGGGAAAGACTATGATGAAACATTGAGTTATCCAACATTTTTACCCAAGGATTGTTCATAAGATTTTTTGGATTATATTTTAGGCGAATGATAAGGGTTTACATGTGATCCAAATTTTGGAATCACAAAAGTTCAGGGAAGTATAGATTGATCAATTTTTTTATTCTTGTTATACTTTCTTATAATTAGGATTATAGGGATATATTTTTATTCCTTTAATTTTTATTATTTATAATAAAATAGGATCATGGGTATTTGGATTTAAATAGTTTCTCACAAAGGACTAGCCACTTGATAATAAGAGTTGGTGAACTTTGTATTCTCCCTTATGTCATGTGTGTTATTTTATGTGCTTTCTCTCATTATCACATCGTTATCATCAAGATCCATTTTTCATTAACTAGGATAGTAAATTGGGTTTAGGTTTTTTGGTTTTAATAACCACTAATTCACCCACCCCACCCACTGTAATTGGATACTCTCACTTTGGAATTTTAGTTGAGCTTTAGAGATAAAATAAAGTGGTGTGAGTTAATGGTGTGATTTTTCATTGGTTAAAGGTCAGATACTTGTATTCTTAAAGTAAATTTAAGTATTATTAGAGTTACTAAAGGGTTTTTAAGGTTATCTATAAAAATTTGGTGATGATGGATCATTTTTTAACTGTATCGTGATTTTTAGTATTGTGGTATGGTTTATTTTATGATTTAGAAAACCATATAGGGTAATAAAATTGGTAGATAGATTGAGGTGATTTTTTACTCAGTATGTAAATAATAAAACTCCCTATCTATTATTTATCATTTTTTATTCTCAATAATTCTTATATGGGTTATAAAATAAACTGGAGGCTTGAAATAATTTTTATTAGTGTTTGATGACCATGGTTGGGTGTGAGGACATATAAAAGGTAGGAAAGTTAAACTAGTGAAATGAGTGGATTTTTTATTTGTCTTATCTGGTGTATTTTTCCTTATTTATATAATTATGTAAGATATTTATTAATTTTTTGGGTGGTATTTTCTCCTTGATAGGCCTTGGGTATTGAGGTATAAATTTGGGAAACATGGGTTTTAATGGGATTAGGTATGAGAGGTTTGTGTTTTTTGGTGAAGGTTATGTTCTTTTTGAGTTTCAATACCTTAGTTTGTTAATTACCATAACTAGTGAATTCTCTCTATAAGTGGTTTGGATGCAACACAATAAATGGAAATATACATTGGGTGATGGGTATAATGCTCCTAGGAGAATTGTATAACTTGGGTGAAACTAATCATAAAGATGGTTATCTCTTAGGAGGTTTATCAAGTATGTCCATATGTATTTAAATAGTTTATGTGATTAAGGATAGGTTATAAAATTTACTAGTGTCTAATGGGATCCATCTTCCAAATAGGGAATTAATATAATACAAGTTTGTGTCAAGTAATATTTTCTTTGGGTAGTGTTGGCATAGGGTTGGGATGAGTCATGTCAGGTTACTTATAGAATTAGGATCATGGAATGATTGGTTGTTCAGTGTCTTTAATTTATGGTGAGGACCTTATTATTTCCCTTTGTTATTTTTTAGTATGGTATTTATTGTCTTGTCTGTTTGGGTTAGACTATGTGTAATCTTGCATTGGGTATTCATAGTTGGTTTGGAAATGGTTTTAGATATATTATTTATTTAGTGGTACATGTGTGGTGTTTTTTATGTGAATGAATTTATCCTTTGAAGGGTATAATTTATTATTTAGTATTGATTTTTTTTGGGTTTACATTAATCATAATAATTTTTTTTTTTTGGTTATATCTAGGGATGAGTTGAGATTTACTCAAAAACATTTTACATGTAACCACTTTTGTCACATTCACTCAATAGAGTTTAAGATAGTGGGAGAATCATATGAAATTATGGGAATCACCCCATGTACATGCACATAGTCTGGTTATTGGTTTTTGTGGACAGACTTTGAGGTTCTGCGTATATTTAGGTGACAACCCTAAGAGGGAGATCATTACTTGAGCCGATTAGTGTTATGGAAGCTAAATCATCAACAAGAGGTAGTTTTAATTGGGTCAATGGCTATTTTCATATTTTATTTTATATATTAATTAATTTCAATGTGTTTATTTTTTTATATCTAATTAATGATGTGTGAATGTCAAGTTTCAAGTATAATTTCAAGTAGTTTTTTACTTTAATTTTTTTAGTGGAGTTGGACATCAAGGTAGAAGTATCCCCAACTGTATAGTGGAGCCATCACCACCTATAAAAAACATGTAAAATATGGGGAGACATGCTTTATGACATGTGAAATACTCCACTCCAGTACTAGGATAGTTATCTAGGTATGGTAATTACAATTGATATCCTAAAAGCACAATTAAATACTTTTATTAATTGTTATCCTAAAAGTACTATAAAATAAATGTATTAATTGATATCTTGAATACACAATTAAATAGGTATATTAATTGATATTTCAAAGATAAAATTAAATAATTATATCAATTTTTATCCTAAGAATATAATTAAATGGTTATAACAATTGATATCTGGAATACACTATTAAATAGTTATATTAATTGATGTGTTGAATACATAATTAAATAAGTATAATAATTTTTTTCCTGATGTCATAGTTAAATAATTAATTGAGTGTTTAGAGGAATATAAGGGGTGATGTTGTTGGTAGACATCAATATATTCATTTTGAGTGTCGGAGCACTACATCATAGTGTTTGGGTGTATGTGGGTGTTCTTGAAGATGGTTAGGTTTTTGTTTCTATTGTCAGAAGAATTTCTACTATAAATGTGTTAGTTTCTATATATAGGTATTTTCCTGTGAAATGGTGATTGTAGGTGGTTGAAGTAGTTTTAGTTAGTTAAAGACTGTGATTTTCAAGAGAATAAGAGAGGTATAATATTATTCTGGAGTAAAACTATATTTTTGTTAATTAATTTTATTAATTCTTGATTGATAATTTTTACATCAATGGGGATTATTATAAATGAGATTTGGACTTTAATATCATTATTCAATCAATATTGTTGTATGTTTGTTAAGAGAGGGTATAAGTTGGTATCTAAAAATGTCATGAGGTTTAGGATTGATTATTATTTTTCTATTTGGTTTGGTTGTATGTCATTTGTGGTAATGTATTTTGCATTCATAGACTTGGAATCATAATATTTTTTCTTTATTTTTCAAAAAAAATCGGTGTCCCAAAAACATAATTAAATAGTTATAATCATTGATGTCCTAAATACATAATTAAAAAATATATATTAATTTATTCCATAAATAATTTAATAAATTAATTTCTTGAACAAATAATTAAATAAATTTATATACTAAAAACATAATTAAATATTCATATTAATTAATCACCTAAAATAAAATAAAATAATTATACTAATTGATATTATAAAAGAAAATATAAATAATTTTATAATTAATTTTATAAAAAAACTAATTAAATAATAATATTAATTGATATCTTGAAAATACAGTCAAATAGTTATATTATTCATAGTGATAAAAAACAATTAAATAATTATATTAATTGAAATTTTTAAGTCACAATTAAATAATTATATTATAAATATATAAGAAAACCATTCCCAATGCATTGTACATGACACTACCCGACTGATCGGGGGGCCAATTGGACCCATGGTAAGACAAGTCAGCCACCCCAAGCTCGCCTCAAATAGGCAAGGGGATAGAAACAAGCACTAAGAAGACATATTATACACTGGGAGCCTTATCAAATAACATATTTAAATAGATATTCAACTCTAAAACATGATATAATTAGTAATCACTATCCATTGATATATATATATATAATAACTATATTGTATAACAATTCATGTATGAGAGAAAAATTATCTAATATAATATCACAAAGTAAAACATTAAAAATAAAAGGACAATAGATAATATCACTAAACTTAATTGATTTGATATAAAATAAAATATTTATATTCTACAAGAAATCATGGGAAGAGAACACAAATGACAACAATTATCCCCAACATGTACCACTATACACTGTTATTCACCAACTCTACTATCTCTACATCCTCCAAATTCATAACAAAATTGTACATCATCTATATAAACACAGCACATGTGGGAATAAATCCCATTTATGGGTGAGTACAAACATACCCAATTGGATGTCTTGAAATAAAAATAACATTAAAACAAAAAGTCAGGTCGATCAAAAGACCGAGGGAAATAAGAAGTAACCCAAAGGTGCTATATATTATCTATATTCAAGAAAATCATGGATAAAATAAGAATCCAAATCTTACCAGATAAACTCTACCAAGGATCATATCTTTCTAACAAACAAAGATACATAGAATATTAAATTTCCCATAAACCCTGAATTATATAACCCTAATATGAATTGTATCTCTAAAGAACTCAAAAATCTTACCATACCAAAAGACTCAAAAAATTTGAAATATACATCATCATCACTACATATACCTCATAACATTCATTTCACTTTTCTATAATCATAATGGGGGGGCCTGTCTTTGTTTATGTGTGTATGTCAGTCATGAGGATTTCCTATATGGTGGACATTCACCTCATTATGTGGTAAATACATCATCCAAGGGGGTTACTGACTCCATATGGGGAGGATTTGTTCCCAATATATAAGGAGAATTCCTACTTCATTATGTGTATAGAGGACTCACGCCCTAGTATTAGTATGTTATGAGGGGGTTACCAACCTCGTGTCTACTTAAAATATCTCACCCATTCTCCCTATATTTTTTTATATGAGTTAAAATTCACATATTCTATAAACACCATGAAAACATTATTGAGAATATTAAGAGATATGCACTATTATATTCCATCTAGAAAAAAAAACTCAAAATGGAATATTCATGTGTCTATTCTGAACACCTAGGTTAGAAGATATGAAAAAACTATAGAAGGAATAGTGTGTGGATTGTACCACTTCATATATGATGTGTAGGCTTTGTATGTAACTGATAATTTTCCACCATAGTCTAATTCATGTGTAGTCAACCTAAATGTTGTATCAAGTATGTTAAATTACATATGGGAATAAATACTTCATTTGGGATTATACTACCAATGCACACCAAGTTGTAATGTATGAGTACATGATGTATACTTTTATATACTTGTCACATGTACTGCAACTGAATAGTTTATGTGGGGTCAATTTCCATGACATGTCCAAAAGGGAACACAATGACTATGGGCCATAGAAAAATTAGGTTTTTTCTATTAGAACATCCTGAGTTACATCTCCATATTACATGGTGTATACCCTAGGCCTACACAGCATGTGGGGCCAACTAGTTAGCTAGAAATGTCCTCTATTTCATGCTTAAGTTTCTCATCCTAAAATAAATGGGGCATGACATGTAGTTACACTCTATGTATTATTCTAAAACCCCACGGTAACCCTAACCAAATCAATACATGGCATCCACTATATAATCATCAAAATTAAATTTTGTAAGATATTTATAGTATTTGTAAACCATATCACTAAAATAAGAAATGTACATTACATGTTTCTTTGAGGCTACATGTCTTGTAGTTGGGAAAATTATACCAATGCCATGTTTTTATCCTCTATATCGCTATCTACCTTGCCCAGACTTCTCACTACATTTTTATTCCCAATGCACTAATAACACATCCTCTGCATCCAATGCCCCCATTGACTAGTCCAAACAACCCTAGAGTCTCTATCTCACTATTTTATAGATCTTTTTCGACTGCTCCACCATATTTACTTATTCTGATCCATTTTTTCACTACTCGAACCATTGTCACCCATTGGACTTTTTCCAGAGCCATCACTAAGTTCCCCATCATGTTGTACACCTATATGTCACCTTGGTATCATGCTCCATACCACTCCCTTTCCCAAAAACCAACTATGTTCCAGTTTTTTTCTCTCTTTTTTTCTTCAACTATCGATATGAAATCGTTGTCCAAACTGGAGGTTTTATATGAGTGTTCAATAAGAAGAATAGGAACAAGGGATAATATATGGATATAGTTGAGTAGGGAATGAATGGAAAACCATTATTTGTTTATCATCGCATGTCAATATTAATATTATTCACACTAAGGAAATTTAAATCACTAATGGAGGAACTAAATTTAGGGATAAGAAAATCAATCAATTATAAATACTTCATCAAGAAAAATAAATTATCATAAATACATAATCAAAATGAATGCCTAAATGGTCAATGTATTAAAAATTAACTGACAAGATATAAATAACTATCGATTAATTAATTATAAAGTATTTGATAAATATTTAAATTATAAATATTCCAATATTTTTATCATGTTATCACCAGGAAAATTAAAGTGATTTGATCGAGGGGTGGAAGAATTGAATCACTTAAATAATTAGGTGAAATAATTAATAATAATTCCTACCTCATTGATGTATCACCATGGCTTCAAATTTTTTTCATCAACGCCACATGATACCACTATCATTTCTCTACAAATTCTTTTCTACTTCAGCATTAAACTCAACTCCATATCGAAGAATAATCCTCAAATATAAAAACTCTTACCCGATAAGGATTATTACAATAAATATAATCCAACCCTAAATAATAAATAATAACATGGATTTTATAATTCTTAAAATATATCAGGGTAATTTAATATAAAAATTCCAAAATGGCCCAACCTGAGACCTGATACTCAAACATATAACTTATACCTTTCCTAGGAAAAACACCTTATTCTAAACATAACCTTGATGTTTTAATTTCCATATGAGATTAAATTTAGAACATAGTGGTGTTCTCACTCACAGGATAAATATTTATTTAATAAATATTAAATATAACTTATAATTTAAAATCTTGAAACTTTACCAAAATTTAACCCAAGGGTAAAAACTATTTTCTAAATTAAAAAGAACCCTTATAATATATTTTGAGGTTATATGATAAGTTAAATTTAAAATTTTACCCCCTTTAAAGGAATTGAGACTTTGAAACTAAAAATGAATTCAGACTTAACCAAGAAAATCCCGGTTCATTATATCCTCCCCACTTTGAAACCATTTTATCCCCAAGAAGAAAATTACCAAATCATCAAAATTGAGAATATCATAAGATAACCTCATGTAGAAATCAACCCATAATCCCATACACTTGATATTATTCAAAAGTTATATGATCCAAATGAACCTGGGACACCACCACATAAGGAAACATCAACCCCTACTTTAGACTTCATTACAATTTCCCTCCCATAGGAATTGTTCTGTTAGGACCCCCACCTCAACTGGTACCCATCCAAGGTCACTAGTAAAGAGAATGAGTATCCCTTGAGTCCCACATCCATTAGATATCAGGTTAATGACTATCACCTAGGTTTTAAAACATTCACATGGAAGGTATTACCCTTGATATATGAAAAGGATCAAGAGAGAAGATAAACAATCACCAAAAAACTCCATTATATAATATAAAATAAAATAAACCATCCCATAATGTATGTTAAGAAATAAAAATAAAGTCTCCAAAGTGAATACTGAAAATAAAACTAAGGAAACGAATCTATATCAACTCTAATATGCTAATAATTCCTAACTCGGTCCCCATAACCTTCCTATAAACCTAAAAAATATTTTATGAATATTTAGGGTGATCATAACATATATACTTAGTAGGATCATACCAAAGGTATCCCATAAATATGTGTAAAGGTCATACTAATTCACTAGGGAAAAAATAGAAAAACTAACAAGTACCAAGATATTTAATTTATTCATCCCAACCTCACCATGGATTAATCGCCAAATAATGCAAGAAAATAGAAAGATAATATCAAGAAAACATCAATAAAGGAACCTTTCTTCAATATCCCCTACTATATTTCCACTCTCATTCCTCCTCTTTAAATGTACTATACTCCCATATCTTTTATGTCATATCATCACCATTTATCAATTCATCTCTGATGTGGGTTGGGTTATAAACTGACCTACCCATCCTCCCACAGGGCCAGGAATTTTGTTTTGGCATCAATGTCATCATGCACATCTCTCATACCACTAAAACATCATCATATTCATAATTGAACATACATCCAAAACCATAGTTTGGTATCATAAATGTGAAGGATATTAACCTCATTCCATCTTCCTACCACACATGACCTCTATTACATATCACATTATGTCATCATCAAGCATCGCTACCCACTATGCCATCATCATTCGGTTCTCGACACCAAATGGGTACCACTACTACGTACTTCTATTGAAGGAAGAGTGGGGAAGATGTGTTAATCATCCATCTATTCCTCACTATCTATATATTTGGTAAAACACCCCCTCAAAACATTTGGGGTTCGATACATAGTACTCAGCATAGGTGGGTGTGTATAAAGGTAACATGAAAGTAAATGTATATATATATAAGAAAAATATAATACTAGATAAATATTTCACATCAATACTTCATTACCTCCATCTATAACTAACACTATACTAATTTTTTCACATATTTACACCACTAATATGACCCACCATTTAAAACAACCACACATGACCCACAGTTTCCTTTCTTTCAATTATAGATTCAACTATCTTTTTAGATCATTTCATTAACATCCATTGTTGATTAATTTATCCCTTTATCATCATATTTAAAGACAACCACGGAATCCAACACCCACATTTAATCCCTATTTAGTTCTAGTCCCTTTTTCAATATTCAATTCATTAATTCATTTACCAAACATAAATTTCCATCCCATATTAATGAAATTATAATCCACTTTTTAATTTCATTGTTGATACTTTCATATTATAATACTTCCATAAACTAACCATGAGACACCGCGTTATGACCCATTAACCTTATTATAATAACCATCACATCTCTAACCAAATCTAACACCACATCCCAACCATCTCACCATAAAAACCACATATCAACTACCACACTTCCACTACCCACAACACATCCCACATCCAGACCAGTCACCTCCATCATCGTACCACCCCTACACATCCCACAAAACCACAAGAGTAACTGAAAACATACCATCATCATGAAATAGTTGATTCTAAATTATTATTTTTTACCATAATTAATTTTCATGGGGATTTCACATTAAATCATCTTATCATTCATAGGTATTTTCACACTATTACAAATTTACATGGGAAACCAATTCATATCTGAATATATATATATATATATATTAATAATTTTATAAATTATGAGTTTAAAAATTCATGAAAAGGGTTGTAAATCCATAAAAGGGTTTAATAATTTCATAATATTCATGAAATACACATAGAAATAGCTTATATCACTTAGAAATAACAATAAATTTTATAAAATATGTCATTACTCTCCTTTACTTCCAATTCAATTTTATTTTGTTCATTATATTCATTGGTTAATCTATACCACCCACCCATCATAAAAAAATCATGCTAATTGCACATTTTCATAAAACAAAAGGATAGAAAGGTTCCCATACCTAGGAAAGAAGTTCCAAAACTTGTTTCACCAAACACAAGGGAAATGAAAGATGATGTCACCTCTTAGATATCATGAAAGTAAGGGCTTGATCAATCATACAATACTTTTATATAATGTAGGAATATGAAATAGAAAAAAAACCCAAACTCAATTGTGGCACACTGGTGTAGAAAATAGATATGGAACTAAGCTATTAAACATTATTAGAATCATTATTAGGTAGGCTCTGAGTGAAAGGAGACAACTCTAAAGGTTCAAGAACAAGCCTTTTTTTTATCAAAACTTAAAGGAAACAAGAAAAGAATCAAAAGGAAGAAATACCATACATTAAGATTCTAGATGAAGATCCTAGAATAACACTAAATATTAACATGGTCAACTTTACTTTTTCACATATCTTTATATTTGGTTTCATTTAAAACATGCGGAATGAGTCATTTAAAACCCTGGATGTTAAGGAATTAAAAGATGAATTTAAATAACTACTTAATATATTTAAAAACATTTATTTAGGCCTTAAATTCCTTATTTTATGTTAAAAAATTCACATCATTTGGGAAAATCTTGGTATTTTGAAACACTAGAAATTTAAAAATTGTTGGACTGGTCTCACAAAAAATATATTGCACTAAGAACCTAACTACCATGTGAAGAAACAAACCAGATATGTGAAGTAATAAACCAACCACATGAAAGGAACTAACCGACCACACAAAGGAACCAACTGACCATATGAAGGAACTAGTTGGCCACATGAAGGAACAAAACAACCAAATAAAGGAACCAACTGATCACGTGAAATAATTAACTAATTGCACAAAGAAACTAATTAACCACATGAATGAAAAAACCCACCAAATAACCACATAAAATAACCAACCGACTACATTAATGAATCAATTGGTCGTACGTCCATTCAAGTCACTATGAGGGAAAAATTATAAATTTTAAAAATGAAAACATCCCTAAACTCCCTCATGGAACTTCCAGGAATTGGGAAATCATAAAAGGAAAAGGTTTTCAGAACTTGTTACATTACATCAGATACCTATAAAAAATTTCTCATCTTAGAGAATAAAAATATAATCCAAAACGAAAAAATAATGGGGGTTTCAGACAAACACATACGAGATACCTCTCAAGGATATCACTATAACAAGAACAAATCCACACATCAGAGGAAAAAAACACAAAGATTGGTGACATCATAAACCAAGGGAGAGAGTTAAACTCATACAAATCATAATTTTACATGCATAATCTCAATAAATAGGAAACAAATGAAGTAACACATTTAGAATGATCATCCAATAAACAACTTAGGGGTATTAAGCATGCATCTACGACACCCACTCACAAATTCTATCCTATAAGATATCATGAATCCACAACACATGAACCAAGGGGATAACATTACCACAAAGAACATTATTCTGTTGATATTAGACGTCAACCATCCACTCCACAAACTTTGTGTCATCCTCATTATCCAAATTTCCTTAATAAATGTCATGAGAATCATCATAAAGTTAAAGATGAAGCTAGTACACAAGGAATTTTCATGAAATCGATAAATATGTGGTGGGAATTCCAAAAAATAATCCACCTCACTAACATGATCCAATCCCTCAAAAGGACTAACAATACTAGGAGAAAACTTACACCCTCATTCAAACCTCTGATTACCCTAATGAGGGGAGAACTTCAAGAACACATGGTCTTTGGCCTCAAAATCCAAGGGCCTCCACCTACAATCTATAGTGGCCTTCTGGGGATCCCGTGTTTCCTTCATCCTCTCTTTAACAACAAAGATCTTCTATATTGTACTCAATTCTGCATCATGGGAAAGGAATATTAACTCCCCAACATTGGACAAGTATAATAGAGAATGACACGACTTCCCATACAATGAAAAAAATTGATCCATACCAATAAAATGACCGATACTATTTGTTATAGAAAATACTCAACCAATGGTCGATGTTTCAACCATAATCCATCAAGGCCTAGGATGCAAGGATAGAATATATCCACCAGTGTCTAGATGGTCCACTCTATCTATATGTCTTTATAAGGATGTAAAGTAGTGATAATGTATATTCGAGAGAAAAAAGGATATTCTAATCCTATTTAAACTCATGATATAAAATAATCATAGAAGTTATATGTAATTTTATTTGGTACCTCATGGATTCTCATAACATAATCTACATACTACCTCACTAGATCATCCATATCACTTGACTCCCTTGTCATCAAAAAATGGTCTGACATCATCAATCAATCCTTGATCACCTAAATGGAATCAAAACATTTCTTATACAAAGGTAACTTGGTGATAAAATCCATTGATATTTCCTCCCACTTCTACATTAGGATATCTAATGGTTGCAAAAAAACCTCCCAAAACAGATTTCTCTACTATCACCTACTGAAAAACTAGACACCATGCCATGAACGCTGCCACTAACACTTTTTCCAGGCTACCAATGTTGTCTCATCAAACAATGGTACATCTTTGATACACCCGGATACACCATTATGGGTGATTTATGAGACTCAGGGATAATTCCCTATTGCATAACCAATGGAACAGTTTGTGTCCATAGAAATAATATCTGATTCTGATTATTCTCATACCACCCCTATGAAGTATCACCATGAATAACACGGTATCGCATCACTTATGCCTCTGAGTCCCCCCAATATGACCCATCCATATACAAAATTGGAGATGATTAAATGGTCATATGATAGTGATAACCTCTTCTAATAACTCCCTCTATACTAATATGCATCACTGAAACCTCTTCAGTGCCTTTATATACCTAATTAGATTCTTGAACACTATATCTCCATATATTCTATCTCAGCATGTCAATGAATACACTACCCTTTCCTAGGGTATAGGATATATCAAAATATTAATCCTGGATAAACTCAATCCACCTCCACTGATGAAATTTTATATCCCACTAATAGAAAACATACATCAGACTCTTATTATCCATGAAGACCACAAAGCACTCACCAATGAGGTAATATCATCACAACATTATGGAAAACACTACTAATATCATCTTCAAGTCATGAGTGGAATATTTATGTTCATTGTAATACAAAATCATGTACATATAAGAGATCATTTCTCATTTATGAAACAATATGTATCCCAATTACAAATAAAAAGCATCAAAAAAGACCCCAAACATTACCCCTTACTATGGAAACCAAAGAACAGGGGAACTCATAAACCTCTCCTTTTGGTGGTCGAAAGCTTCCTAAAACTATTTAGTCTAGAAAAAATTATAGCATTTCCTTTAAAAATATATCGATGGGGATTCAATATAAGTTAAGTTGGACATAGACCTCTAATAATAGCTATAATTACAAGGAAAATTTTAGGCCCCACTACATTCTTGGGTGCTTCCCCAAGAGACAACTTTCTTGATCTTTTATGGGTCCATGTTCACACCCTACTGAGAAACAAAATTCAAAATAAATGAACCTCTCTTGGAAAAAAAATTCACTTTGATAGATTTACATATAGTTGATGGTGTCGAATAGCATATTGGATAGTTCTTAGATACCTGACATGCTCCTATATACAGTTGAATATATAAGGATTTCATCAATGAAGATGACTATGAAATGGTATAATAAGTCATCAAATACAGAGTTCATGAGCCACATGAACACATATGGTACGTTCTTAACATTGAACAACATAACCAAAAACTAAAATTTCCCATACCTACACTGTAAAGTAGTATTTTGGATATTCACTACCTTCACCCTCATTTGGTGATATATAGACTTTAGATAAATCTTTAAAAACAAATTATCCCCCTTTATCTAGTCAAATAGATCATCAATTCTTGGAAATGGGTAATTGTTCTTGACCATCACTTAATTCAACCTATGGAAGTACATGTGCAACCTCTTACTACCACCCACCTTATTGGTGAACAATATTAGAGCACTCTGAGGGGATACGGTGGGCTGGATGAAGCCCTTATGCTAAAAAAACTATTAGAAGCCTCAAATCATGCATATTTATAGGTTTCATACAATAAGGATCCATAAAAATTATAGAGGAAACTGTTTATAAATCTATATCAAACTCAAAATTATGTCAATAAGGTATTTACACAACCTCATTTGGGAATAAATTGAAAAACTACTCAATAACTCTAGGGGTCTCTGCTACTTGGGTCTCCACTAACAAATATGCTAACTTAGATTGAAGAGGCTTTTCATGATTATCACTCATCTTATTGATTAACTCACTAATTAATACTACTTGTTGTCCCTATATATCATAAAACATAACTATCTTATAAAAATAATCAATAACCACATTTATAGAATACATCCATCCCATGCAAAGGATAACATCATATGGATGCATTTATAACAATAAGAAACTCCTCACTAACTGATGTTTCCCCATCATCTATCTACATACCTATCACATATTAAAAATGAAATACAAGCCCCTAACTAGCATGGACAACACTAGAGGAACTGGGAGATTCTACACCTCCATTCCTAATATGTGTACCAAAGCTGATGCAACAAAGGAGTGTGAATCTCTATAATCAAACAAAGTAGAAACTAAGGCAGATGATAAACTAATCTTACCTAGAGAAACCTTTTCCCCCTCTATAACTAACACTTCTAGGGAATTTTCCTACCCAAACCCATATCCTATTCCATGTTGTTGAATACATTGAAAACCATTCTCCAGTTTAAATTATATAGGATGAGGACCACCATGGGGATAACCTCTACCAACTCCATCTATCCTTAGATATTGAATAAATGTTGGTGGCCTCTAGTGCTTTCACAGACCTGGGGTACTTTCTACTACTGTTGTGCTTGGAAACAAGATTGACCACCTCTGGAAGTTATGCACTGATCATTATGGTGACCATAGCCTCCGCAATAATAGCATGAAAATGGGAAGCCCCTAGTGGATGCACGATAACCATTGGACTAGAATTTTGTGAAATAGGCTATTGAGGTCGAATCCCCATTGATCAGAACTTTTAATTATTTGGGATCTATGATACTCTACCTAACTCTTTTTTTCTATATAATCCCTACTAACCTCCCTCTCAATTAAATCCTCCCTACGAGTGCATCTACTCGATCACCTCTACCTCCCTCTGTACCACTAGATACATAGGAAGTGTAAATAGGGTGACTACATATCTGATCATTGGACACAATTCCTCCTCAATATTATTTTATTTAAACTTCTTTTCTAGAAAGTGATCAAAATTACAATGTAAGAAGTTTGTAAACACAATCCCAAGATCTTTCATGATCAAGATACCCTACTTAAGGGCGATAATCTTCTTCCTATTTGATGCCTTCATTATCAATTATAATAATTCAAAATAGAATTCCTTTTGAAATTATTCATAAGAAACATCCTTATCTATCCACTCTCTAATATACAGTTTCCACCAAAATTATGTCTCTCCCCTCATGTATGTTAGGGCCCAAATGACACTAAACTGGTACCCCAATCCGGCTCTCCACATGACCTCAGGTGCACCTTCTCATACACTAAAGGATTCTGACTAGCAGTTGGGGTCTATGGTAGTATTGTGAGGATGTTATACCCACATATTAGAGTGAAAATTAACAATAAAAAATGAACATCATATAAATTATAGTATTCAGGAATAATAAATCAATTGAGCTTTCCATGATAAATAAAACATAGTAAAGGCTCAGACAACCATGTCATGAAAACAACCAACTTACCACTGGGTTGATAACATAACATTCCCAAATAAAATAAACCAACTAGATGTCTCCATAGGATCTCCAATCCAAATCTCATCTAGTCTCCTAATACAGTCAATTAATCCTGCCCAATCATGAAAAACTCAAACTGGGCCTCATCCCAAACCTATGATTACAATAAACATGTGAGAGTTTCTCGAGTACCAATGTGTAGTGGTTTCCTAATAAGGGTGTGAGTATATATCATTAATCCACCAATAATAGTTTCTAAACCAAATAACAATCAAATAAACAATGTATATAGGTAAACAGTGGAATAAATAAGTAGTTCAGAAAATTAATACATGTCAAACAACCATTTAGTGACTAACATGTTGTCCCTCAGGTTCTGAATCAACACTCAGGGAAACCAAACCAACATCAATCCATGTTAGTCGTATGAGTCATAAAACATAGGGTGATACATATTATAAATAAGTGAATGGGCATTTTTTTAATAATCATACAATTTCACGACCTTCAATGTGGAGTTTCATATCCGACATTCAGTTCTAACCCAAAATTTATCAAAAATTGAGTTTCATATCTTAACCCTCACAAAACACTCAAAACAAGATAGAACAATCCTTTTTACCCATTATAATTTAACAAGGTCCCAATACTCCATTAACACCCAAAAACTAGCTTGGAATGATAGTCCCTTTTTACACATAAAAAATTGTTCTAATGCTATTTAGAAAATGATTTATCTCACACATACATTTAAAACATTTTAAATGAACCCTTAAAACATGGGTCTTCCTTTTTAACATTTAAAATGAGGATAATTCCTTTTTCCATTAAAAAATTTAAAGATTCATCAAGATATTTTAACTAAAGTCGAATCCACGTGCCCATTTAAAACCAACTATTGAAATTAATTTCAAAACCACTATTTAAATTACTCAGAGGTCAACACATCATTTTAAAATAAGGATACTATTTAAAACAAAACATTCACCCTTTGAAACCCAAAACTGATTCAAAACCCAACACACGTGATGAAAAAAAATTCAAGGGCCCAATAGAAATTTCAAAAATTCAACACATAAAAAATTCCATTTTCAAGTGTTGGAACACCCCATGAGTGGCCATAGATATGGTCTCATAATAACCAACGGATCCAAAGGGATCTATGGAAGGTCTAAGCCATTAATATATGATCTAAACTATTAACTTAAACCAAGGGAGAAAACACACCACACACGGGCTTAGGAAAATACTACATATATAAGTAAATTAATCATCAATACTATGGGTAAATCTATTAGAAAACCTACCTCATTAATGAATCTTTCCAGAAAATTTCTAAAGTATGGTGGCCTTTCCAAGGCTTGTCCAAGACTTGTTCAAATATCCCAACATCCAAACAAGATCATCTCAACCACTAAATCTATAAACTCATTCCAAAAAATAATAATTAATTAATTATAACAATTATAATTAATTTATTCATTAAACCCCAACTTTTCATAATGTTGGAAAACATATCGGGTTCTCTACTCTTATCAAAACTCTACAAACTACCACAGGTGGTCCAAAACAAACTCCCAACACCATTTACAGTAAATTACATTAGAGTTTATACCATTTAAAAATTTTATTTATTTATTTCATTTTTGAAAAACATAACAAAATTCACCATGGGATCATACCTTAAAAAAACATTATACAGTGACATGTGAAAGTCATATCAGGAACTCCTCTATGAAAACTAACCAAAATCCCCATGAGAAATGAAAGATTCCCACATGATTCAGTGGAATCATCAAAAAAACCTAAATTAGATAACTCCAAATTAGATATGAGTTATAAGAAATGGAAGAGAATTCACTGGAAGAGAATAACGCACTTAAAACACCAAGAAATTTCTATTAACCCACCCCAAATCAAGGGTTTAGAAAAGAAGGAATGGGTTGGTAGCACCCCTGATTCATTTTAACTAAATGGGGGAGAAAGGGGGTGAAGTGGAATAAAAACCCAACGGGATTTTGGAAAAATCTCCCTTTTAATGAATTTATAGGCAGTTGCATGGTCTTCCAAACTGTGTGCCAACCATGTGGTTGGCATTTTCCAAATCCAACCCACCTACATAGTTTGAATGAACTATTTTCCAAACCATGCACTAACCATGAAACACTCCAATGAACCCCTCTATAGCAATGTGCATGATTTTTATGAAACCATTTATAGACCATGCACCAAGTCTCAAGCCCTCCAAGATCATGTATGGTTTCTCCTTTGGATCAGATGGTTTACCCCAAACCTTGATTTAACCATGAAACCTAATCATGCTTATCTCAAAATGTACTAAAAACACCATTATCATCAAGGTGTCACATGATTTCTCCTAAACCATACACCTTGGCTAGAAAACTCCAAAACTCCCAAAAATTAACCCAAATCCTCTAAATCTCATCCAAACATTTGAGCTACCTCCAGAGCATAATTCCTCATATCAAAAAATCACTTTGAGGAATTAAAACTCTTGAAATTTCATTCCTAGTATTGATTCAAAATTTGATCAATCTAGTAAAGAAATTTTTAAAATCCTTCTAAAATTTCCATCTCATTCAGAAGTGGGATCTTACAACCTCCCCACTATAATACTTCTCACCCTCGAGAAGTCTCAGTGGTCATCCAACCACACCACCTGACCTATGTCGATAATAAGTTATTTCTAGAAACCTTTTTTAGATTCTATAATCTTGAAACAGTACCAAGGTATAACCACTAACTTAAGGACTCAATAAACCAAAAATGATCCAACACCTGTTGTCAAAACCAAAACACCAAGATGGTGCTTACCCAATCCTGTCCAATTGAAACACTAATTTATTTCATCTCCCAAAGACTCATCTTGTGTATAGTTATCCCAACCATAAGAATCAACTTGTCACTACCAATATCCTAGGCCTAGCACCTCTACTCTCAAAAAATTCCAATGGTACCTCAAACTCACACTCCCGCAACACACCCGAAGTGGTTTCCAACTTACCATTCCCAAACACCCATGGGAATTCCAATCATAATCAGCTCCCATACTCATCATTAAAAACCAACTAGAGAGGTAACATAACACCCCTCCAAGAATGAACTAAAAATTAACTATATTTTTCTCAAAATCCAAATCCAAAAACCAAAACATACTCATTTCCAATGTTAATGCAAGTCAGTATATCCTTAGCTGACTCGTCTTGAAAGTGATTATATCCAACCACTGGCATGTTTCCACATCACCTGATCACCATGAAATCATCCCCACATAAATTCCATGATCACATGAACACACCCAATGGAGTCCATACTCGACTCCAAGTGAGACTCCACAGTCAGATCCTCCACTAACCCAAAATCGTCAGCGTGCTCTACCACGCCACTAACACATCCCCAACACAAGCACCTCTAATTACTTTTTGGAACCGCTTGGATCCTGAATCCAATTTCCAATTGATCATCAATCGTAAATAATTCCCTATATATTTCAATAACACACCTCATCGATTCCACTTTAGCATCATAGTGCCACCACAAATGATCCACGGTCAGCTCTACACACATTTTTCCCTTCTAGCTTGAGGGTCACACATCTATGACCAACACATAACTCCCCATCATAGAAGTTTCATTTTCACCACCTAAATAAATCAAATATAACCAACATGGAATGTACTCCAACCATTTCTAAACCCATGAATTAGATGAGGTTATCTCCCTATCACCTAAGTAATAAAACAAAACTTCAACCATCACCATTTCCCAACTTCTGAGAACAGTACCCATAGCATTTTTCAACATTCATTCCACTATAAAGACTTAATTACAATATAAAATGGTTTACATCTCACTATTAAGATTCACTTACACCACTCCATGAATTTCATATCCAATGAGGCCCTTTATTAATCCAAAAAAAGACATTTATATAGCTAGGCCGATAGTTGGTGCTCTCTCATAATACTCAATATGATGTTAAGATATTGGGAATGATTGTCTCTAAACTGGGAGTAAACTAAGTTGTTTGTAATTAATTACCCCATAAACCATATAGTTATGATGTCTCCTCTAACTATAGGGACATTTCAAACCCATTCAAAGGACTTGGTCCTACATTCCCACAAGTGCCTCATCACACTCACAACGGTTCTCAACCCACTCTCAAATGATAACATAACTCAAGAACCTTGGGTGTAAAGTCCCATAATTTTTTATACACAAGAAAAATGACATAGTAAATCCCCACATTCTCATGCCTCTAACATCCCATTAACACTTAACCGTTACAATCCCTTGTGTAACCCAAACATAAAAACTTTTTTTTGACCCTAGTGAGTCGGGTATCAAAAACACTTGGCCTGTAATCCCAATCCACTGGCCACACCTCTCTCAAATTCCCATTTCACCTAGAACATAACACCCTTATTGGTTTCCAAAACCAAAGGAAACTCACCAAGACAAAAACCACTTACTTGCCCACTGAAGACCAAGTTTTGTTCAAAAGTTCCACTAAACTCATTTACTCTCCCATCACATTCCTAGAGATTCATCCAGAGCTAACAAAGCCTAGAACCTAATCAGAACTTACCTTAGAAATCACATGTGCTACAAATAATCATCACTCAAAAATATTTCTTCCTCAAGGAATCCAAACATCTTCATGTCCCTCACCCTAGGAAACTACTAGTTCTACCCACCTATATGGTTTCCAGCCAAGTAAACTCACGTATCAAAACCACATACCCTTGAGAACCTCCTATGATCGTGGTTTAACTCATAACAACTAAGAACATCTCACCTTTGCAACTTTTACATGGTCTATGAACCCGAATGAGATTATGACTCTAAGAAACAACCTCAAGGATAAAGAACTATCACAAAAGTGCTTATTTTAAAAATAAAAGTCATCCAACATGCCTAAATACCATGCTAGATTTCACCCATCATGAACCGCTGTCAAAAAGTAAAAAAAATCCACTCATGCCTCACACACTACAATACATCGATAAGTTGATCTAACCCTCTCTAGGTCACCCTAAAAATAAACAGTTTATTAACTCCCTAAACTAGAGTCATGTTAAGATGGTCACTAGGCTCTCCCACCTAGCCCATCCAATAAAGTCTCATACTAAGTCACTAGCTCTAACCACCTAGGTTTATGCCTACTCATAGAATTTCACAAATCATAGGGTGTAAAACATACTATTTTACCAATGTTACATGACATAAACATGTCAAAACACCCATCCCTAGGGTCTTAAATATGAGGGATGTCATAGGAAAAACCAAATTCCTACAACCAGGGCACCCATCCGCTCTAAGAATCTACACATCATATCGCTCCCTAGAGGACCAGGCCACACAAACAATCCCAAAAAAACCCATCCATAGTGCTCTAATGACTATATATCTATACCATGTTAACCTTCTAGTTTATTTCACCTATTATGCATGAGGGCCCCATCACTGTCCTCATTTTCAGGCACATCATCATAGATCCACATAGCCTACCGTCAAAAATAGGTCTCTATACAAGTTGGTGCAGTTGGGTAGAATGCCACCAAGTAATTATATAGGAAACCATAGTATGAGTATTTGTTTTTGTAGCACCTTGACCCAATTAGCCACCTAAAAAGTGATTCTAGGTTGATTATCACTGACCTTAGACATACCTCCCCATCTTCCAAAGGCTACCGAATAGCAGCGATGGAGTAATAAGGGTAATAGGGGGGAGACTATACCCTCTAGTGAAAATATAATAATTTTATGAGAAGATATATATATATATATATAACATGCAGTGGAAGAAAAGACTCAGTATACTCGAACCAGACTTGCCAAAGGTGCATCTACAGTCGATAACACAAAATAACATAAGCATAATGAAACAAAAATAGAGAAAATTTAAATCAACACACTAACATTAAATTTGTAGAAACTAAGAATATCATGAATTAAATATAGGTCATACATATCAATAAACTAGAATGTCTCTAATGGATGACCTCAATACATACACGTATATAACAGCATACTAAAATAAAAAAGGAAAACACAAAAGGTAACTCCAACATAGGCAAGAACCGATGGTTTATTTTCTTCCATCCCATGATAATATCCACTAAGATCCAGATCTCAATCCTAGACCTTTACCTGAACAAAAAAACATAAATTCTACAAACATCCTGAAGGGACTGTGTATGGTTTTAGAATGAGTCTCATTAGGGTACTGCCCACGTGTAAATACCTTGAATTTGTGACTAAGTAGGTGTATGAAAAAAAAATAAAGAATACAACACATTAAATTAAATTAAACGCAAGCTTCCTTGTTTCTCAACATCCACTAGGAAGCCATCACATACCTCAGCCAATGTCAGAAAGTCATAGCGCATAGGTTCCTTAGCCTAATCCCAAGGAAACCCTTGATATAGAAACTCCCAGTTGAACCCTTAGGTTACACATCCAATGTCACCTAGAACCATGTGCCTCCCGACACCTCATGTCCATATCAAGTCACTAAAGTCTCAAAGGCACACCCAAACAATATGTTTCTGGTCCCTAGGACCCCTTCTTGAAAGCACTTGTTAGCTCGAATCCTAATTTCTGGAGGCACAATGATACCTCTCCTCAAATAAAAATCTCCATTGTCTCAAATCATAATATCCCAATGAATATTAATGTTTGTCCTCCAAATAAGTCCCAACCCAATGTCCTCATGTACAATAGGCCTAATCCCCCAACCAATAGCCTCAACATTATCCTTAGATGGATTCTCACCATCCCTGTGGATTTCTATGGAAGGTACCCCCATAACAATTACCTAGGACATGCAATTGGGGGGCTATACCCACACTAGTGGTCAAAACCACCTCATCACTAAGTCTAATTGTCTGTACATGACTCCAAACGGTTCTTTGACCAAATACAGGTGAGTGGTAATCACCAATTTCATACCTAACCCACAACAACTCCAGCACATCATGCCCCTTTGACCATGTCACTCAAATACAATATTCATTACATTAAATATCACATTACATACCCTCAACTTGATAGTATTTAAAACTCAACTGATGACCATGTATCCCAACTGATGATCACATCACCCAAGTAACTTGATCCAAGCCCATCCTAGAAAACACATCACCACAATTCCTAATATCCATCGTTATCTCAATCCTTGGGTCAAGAACATCATGATCCCATGGATCTCAGTAGTATATCACAAGAAAAATATATATATTTAACTTCAAATTAAACAAACCAATTTGATACAATTGAATAAAACAACTTCAAGTAACTAAACAATTCAATTAACATAACCAATACACTTGGCTAATCTACCCAAGTGGTTGACAGCCTCTATCCCTACCTCGCATAAACAAAAAAAGTGAGTACATGCCCAACAACATCCCATATGATCAATTTAATTAATTAAAATCAACCATAGAAAAATATGGGGTCTCTCTTTGTCAACAAAACTACACACTAAAATCCACACCCCTAAACACTCGTGAAATATAAAAGAAAATAATGAACCACCTACCTTGTACTCTTATATGTAGTCACCTCTAATCTTAGCCTCTAACTCCAACCAATTTTAGAGAAAATAGAGTTTTAGATGAATGCATAAAAAATAGGGAAAAACGACCCACACAGATTTAGCAGTTCATAAGGCATAGGAAAAGAGAAATAAAATCATGGGTGAGGAGAACCTTACTGATATTGTTCCAATTCAACCGAAGGTTATCAAAACAGAGTCTAGATGGGGGAGATGGATCAATCCCTAGTGGAGGAATAATAACAAATCTTCCACACTATTATAAACAACCAAGTAAGAGTAAATAAGAAAGAAATAAATAAATATAGGGAGGTTTAGTTTAGTAAATTCACTTATTTAATGAGTCACGTGGTTAGCTCGCACAGTTTTCCAAATTGTGCAAAACCTACTACCTTAAATCTAGAATTCGCATTGTTACATCACATGGTTTTCCAAACCATGCACAGACCATTCATGCTATAGTGATTAGGTACAACCTAAATGGAACTACCCATGTGTCTTGTGCATTGTTTAAAAACCGTACACAAACCATGTGGAATCCCTATGAAAAAACTATAGACTTCCAATCACGGTCGTTTTCCCCAAACTTCATGGTTTTCGAAACTATGTGGTAGTACATAATTGAGTTGCATGGTTTGCACTGAAAGGCTTCACAGTTTATCCAAACTATGCACCTCAGCTTACAACTTACCAAAATAGGTCCTTTGGGCCTCTGATGCAACTGAAACTTATCCAAACACCTGAGTCACTTTCCAAGCCTCTAAAACTATCCAAAAACAAAATATTGGGTTGATAGAAAACTCAAAATTGGGTTTTGATGATTGAAAAAAGAATTATCATACCCACAAATTCCAAAAATTAAAAAAGGGAGAGGATTTGTACCCTATTCAAAAACTCAGGAAGTTATAATCTCCCCATATTAACATAGATAATACCTATTCTATAATAAACCCGAAGATGTTATCGAACATACCCATCCCATTTAAAATAACCCAGACTACCCTAGTCAGAAGTGCATGGGCCAACCGCCTCAAGGGGGCTCCCCACCTTAGGAGTGACCTACTTCAGTCACATACCGACCAAAAACTCAAAACAAGAAAGTGGTCCATCGACCATTCCCAGACTCAATATCCCTCCCATGATATTTATCACTCCTTCACCTCATCGGGTTCCCCTATGTCATACCCAAAACCCATCAAAATCCCACATCACATCGATGCCCTCTTTATGACCATGTCACACATGAAACCAATGAGGTCTCACATCTCAATAGAAACTCAAAATTCCTTATTCCTCACACCTCAATCAAGTCCCATGTCACAATGATTCTCAGATTCCAACACACCTCAAGTTACCCACATATCCTCAATGCCTTGATGCCAACACACCTCAATAATCATGCATTCATTGATGCTCACATATAAATCTTGGTTCCATTCACCTCATATATTTAACGCATATTATATGATTCCAAAATACTAACCAACATATGGTTAGTCCATACATATAACTCATTCACTTCATGCACCCAAAATGGACATGCCTAAAAGGTCCATACTAAAATAAAACTGAAAATAACTCCAATCACACCCACAGCATACCTCTGGCCATTGTCAGTTCACTAGCCTGCTATGACCCTGGTAGCTCCAAAGCATGCACCTATCCTGAATCCCAACTTCCTAAATTTCAGTCTCCCTATGGTGTTGTACCAGCCACTAGACACTGACCCCACTATTCGGTCCTACTATCCCTACCATGACCTTCATGCACAACTAAAACATGGCTATAATCACCTGGTATTTCTCTTGATATGACCTCAAAAACCATGAGTCTTCCCCAATCCCTAACTAATAGTTTCTAAGAAGGATTCCTACAGAACCTCTCAAGATTCCTAACATGTCCAAATGACCATCACTCCTTTGGATGCATCTCACACTGAGTCTTGACATGTCCTGGCTACCTACACTATAAGTACACTATAGATGATCCACTCTGAGGTGGTCTTCTCGAGTATCTAGCCTAACTACCCTATTGGAACTCATATTAGCCTATCTTCTTACTATCTTAATCATCTCCACAAAAATCACCTAAACTTGTCACCCAGATCAAGCAAGACTAGTCCATCAAGTTTCCCTTGGATATGAGTGCCTGATTCACCTCCTTTGACAATGAGTCCAACCTAAATATGTTCACCTAAACACGAATGGAGTGCAGAAAACCGTCCTCAAAATTAATCAACCCTGAGGTTTTATTTCTCACCATGTAGGGTGAAAAGTGATCCAATTCAAGGAACATCATTTCATATTTCGTGATAGACATGTCACACTATTGAAGGATAAAGAACTCCCAAGCTCTCTCCACCCTCAGCATCTCTGGGAAAAAGTGATCAAAGAACCTAGCCTCAAAGTCCTTCCAGGCCAGTCCCTTGCATCTACCTACCTAAACCTGCATGCCCCGCTAGTGCTTTACTAGTCCTATGATCATGTAGGTTTCTATCTTTACCCTCTTCCCTAGATGTTTCTCTAGATACTCAAAGATAATCTTCATGTAATCGATCTAGTTCTAAGACCCCTATGGACCACCCTCAACCTAAAAAAAGTGTTGGGTACTATGACTGGAACTCCTGAGTACGATATGAAATAGAAGTATCTTCACCCTGAGCTCCCAATAAATACCCTGGATAACCTCAACCAGGCTTTCTCTAAGCTGCATGTCAAGCCATGGCAAAAATGTTTTCAAATCTAGTGGCCACCCTGCCTGAATTGGAACCTGTGACTGAGCCTACACCTACTATTCACGACCCTCATGGGTCTCAACCAGCTCCTGCACCTAGAGCATATCATCACCACCTTCCTAATGCTCCTCCCAATCCATCTAGATGGAAACCCACTGAATACCATTACATGGCCATACATCCCATATAACATATATATATATATAATGTAGATATGGTGAGAAGTAACAAATAGTGTAATCTCACTACCCTTAACCTTCCCCATCGCAACCATGACACATGTAATTCCAACCTCATGGCCTCCTTACCCACCCTTATCAGAGCCAAGTATCACATATGTCTCGAGTCATGCCCATCCTAACAAACCAGGTCTCCTCAAACTAACAACCATGTTGCCCAACCTGGTGATCAACATTACCCCATTTTATCATACATTCCTGCTTCTATAAGATCTAAGACCATATCACATAGCATATCCCATTTCACTATAAATATATATCACAAGAGCACATGTATATATAATTTAAACATACTTTCTTATTCCTAATAAAAAGAATAATCAATCATTACAAACACCACCTTGTCGTACTGGGATAAGGGTCTAAATCTATTTCATTTTCGTTCCAGGATAAGGATAACAAGTTATAACAATTTAACAATAACATTACAAGTGTACCACTCAAGGTGGAAATCAAATCAATTATAAAATGAGAAATAGCATAACATAAATCCAACCCCTAGAAAGTTGGTCCATCCCCTGTGCAAGGGGCTTGAGGCACCCAAGAACGAGCTCTAAACCCAGTTCCGACAACATCTTAATCTCTATTCTACTATAACCCAAATAGTAAGAGTAACAAGAAAAAGAAAACAATTTATATCATTAGCATCCAGCTGAAAGATTCTTCTAATTCCCATTCAAGAACTATTATTATACCATTTTTGGTACCCCAAATTGATTATATACTCGAACAGTGCTTCTAAGATGAGTGCCACAAACCTTAGGCACACTTCCTCGTATGAAAAAGGTTTCTAACTAGAATCTAGGGTGTCATAAGGGTAATAGTAGGGAGACTATACCCTCTAGAGATAATTTATTAATGGTTTGAGAATATATATATATATATAACATCTAATGGATGAAAAGACTCAGAAGACTCAAACCAGACCCACCAAATGTGGAAGCATAACTAAAAAACAACAACAAAAATTAAATCAACACACCAATATGACATTTGTAGAAAATAAGCAGATCATGCATTCAATATAGGTTATACATATCAATAAACAAGAAGGTCTCTAATGGCTGACCTCAGTACATACATGTATATAATATCATGCTGAAATAGAAAGTAAAACTCAAAAGGTAACTCCAGTTGACGCAATAATTGATGGTATCATGCCTTCCATCCCATACTAACAACCACTAATATCCAGCTCCTAAGCCTAGAACTTTACCTGAATGAAAAATCATAAAGTCTACATGTGTCCTAAAGGGCCTGTGTAGGGTGTTATAATGAGTCTCAGTAGGGTACCAACCATGTGTGCATACCTTAAATTTTTTACTAAGTAGGTTTATCAAAAAAATAGAAGGCATTGCATGAAATTAAATTAAACATAAGATTCTCTGGTGCTCATTAGCCACTAGGAAGACATCACCTACCTTAGCCAATGTCAGAAATTTTTAGGAGAGAGGTTCCTTATCCTAATCCCAAGGAAACCACTGATATAGAAAATCCAAGGTGAACCGTTAGGTTCCACCTCTAATGTTACCCGACACCATGTTCCTTGTGAAACCTCATGTCTATATCAAGTCACCAACTTCACAAATTCATGCCAAAACAATAAGTTCTGGGTCCCTAGGACCCCTGCTTGAAATCACCTATTAGTTCAAATCCCAACATCCGAAGGTGTATCAAAACCCCTCCTCAAAGAAAAATCATCATTGACTCAAAGAACAAAGTCCCAAGGATTGCTGATTTCTGTCCTCCAAATAAGTCTCAACCTAATGGCCTCAGGTATAGTAGGCCTAATTACCCAACTGATAGCCTTAACGTTGTCATCTAATGGATTCTCACCATACCCATGGATATCTATGGAAATCTCCCCCATAACAATTACCTAAGCCTCACTACCGTGGTCTCTACCCACACAAATGGTTAAAACCAACTCATCACCAAGTCAACCTATGTGAACACAACTCTAAATGGTGCTTTGGACAAATACGGGTGAGAGAAAATGACAAATTTAGTACCTATCCCACATCAACTATGACAACTCATGCCCATGTGACCATGTCACTCAAATATGATGGCCATTCCACTAAATATTGAGGGTCATGCCCTCAACCTCACAATATTTCCACCTCAACTGACAACCATGTTTCCCAACCAGTGATCACATCACCCAAGTAATATAGGCCAATCCCATCCTAACAATCACATTACCTCAATTCCAGATAGTCATAGTTATCTCAATCCTTGTGGAAATCCCATCATGATCCCTTGGATCTTATCAGTATATAACAAGAAAAATATATATATTTCACTTAAAATTAAATAAACCAATTCAATACAATTGAATTGAAAAACTTAAATTAATAAACAATTCAATTAATATAAGAAACACACCTGACCAATAAACCCAAGTGGTTGATGGCCTCTATCCCGACCTCACATGTACGAAAAAGGTGAGGTCATGCCCAATGACATCCCATATAATCAATTTATTTAATTAAAATCAACCATATAAAAATATGGGGTCACTCTCAGTCAACATAATAGAACACTAACCCCCCCCCCCCCCCTCACTCTTGAAAAATTTCAAATAAAAGTATGAATCACCTACCTCATAGTTGTAGATGTAGGCATGTTCGATATTAGCCTCTAAATTCGATCAATTTGGGAGAAATTATAGTTTTAAACGAACACCCTGAAAATAGAGCAAAACAACACACATGAATTTAGTGGTCTATGAGGTGTAGTAAAATAGAAATAGAATCACGAGGGAGTAGATCCTTACCAATATGGTTCCAATGAAACCAATAGAGATTAAAACAGATTCCAGACAGGGTAGAGGGATGAATCCCTAGTGTAGGAAGAATAAGGGATCCCCCACACTGCTATACAGGACCAAGTAGGAGAAAATAAGGAAGTAAGAAAGAAATATATGGAGGTGTAGTTTGGTAAATTCACCCATTCAAGGAGTCTCATGGTTAGTTCACTTGTTTTTTCAAACCATATGGCAATCATTCAGAACCTACTGCCTTAAACGCATAACTCGCATAGTTAGCTCGCATGGTTTTTCAAACCATGCACAAATTGTGTGTGCTACAGTGTTGTGGTGCTACCTAAATGTAACTACACATGTGTCTTGTTCATGGTTTGAAAACCCATGTGGAAGCCCTATGCAAAAATTGAAGACTTCCATACATGGTCATGCACCCCAACCTTCACGGTTCACCAAACCGTGTGGCAGTAAAAAATTGGGCTGCATAATTTGCACTGAGAGTCCACGTGATTTACCCAAACCATGATCTTAGACCTACAAATTACCAAAATAGGGCCTCCAATGCACTCGAAACACATATGAACTCCTAAGGAACTTTCCAAGCCTCTAAATCCATCCAAAAACAAAATATTGGGTTTACAGAAAACTTATAATTAGGTTTTTATGATCAAAAAATAAATGAGAATATCCACCAATTCCAAAAATTAAAAATGGGAGAGTATTTTGACACGATCAAAAAACATGGGACGTTACAGGTGTTACTTTAAACAACTGATCTTCTATCATCAGTATAATCACACTAGAAGGCTTATAATATGTGGATCATACAATCCTACCATGTTGCATGAGATGCATCTTACTTATAAAGTCCAAGAGTAAAAACCAAATCATAGGCCTCTTTACAAAAATAAAAGATACAAAAATACATTAAAAGTCATCAAATACAAACCACATGTTCATTGGTCAAAGTTAAAATCAAATACAACTTAAACATAGAATACTAATTACATCAAAATCATCCCCTAGTAACCTGAAATTTCTACCAAAACAAGTGTTGACGATGCACCATTTTTATGTCCATCACAAGATCTAATACATTTCTATATATCCAATATACCAAATATAAAATTATAAAACAACAAGAAAGTAAACTTCTCTGATATAGATTTGTAACATCCCGTCCTAGATACTACTAAACAGGTGCCCTGATCTAGTTCACCACATAACATCAAGTGTGCCTCCTCATACTCTAGAGACTTCCGACTAGAAATGGGGGTCTAGGTTTATACTGTGAGGAGACTATACCCCCATGTTAGAGTTCTCCATAATAATAAAAATAACCAAACATAATATATATTAGATTACATATAAAGAATAAATCAATTGATCATTCCATGGTAAATAAAATGTATTAAAGTCTTGAACATCCATGTCATACAATTAACTAACCATCCAATGATCCAGTTACATGACATACCTAAATAAAATAAACCAATAAGAAAGATCCATAGAATCTCTAAGACAAATATCATTTTTTCTCTTGATAACATTGATAAATATTTCCCAATAATACAAAACTAAACCCATTCCTCAGGAAAAATTTGTGCATGTAATAAACATATGAGAGCTGCTCGGGTACCCATGTGCAATGGAGGTCTAAGAAGAGTGTGAGTATAACTCATTAGAACACCACCAATGGTGTATAAATAAAATACCAGTCAAGTTAAAAATGTATATAAGTAAACATTGGTATAAATAAGTAGTATGTAAAAGAGGATACATATCAAAAAACCATTTAGTGATTATCCAGTTGTCCCTCGGGTTCCAAAGTGACATGCAGGCCAACCAAACCCACAACAACCCAAGTCGGTCATCTGTGTCCTAAAGCATAGTTTGATACTTACTATAAATAAGTTAAGGGTATTTTCAATCATCATTCATCTTTGGGTGGAATCAAACATCAATGTAAAGTGTTCTTGTAACCTCAGTCTAACACTAAAACCATATACAAAACCATTGGTAATGATATGGATCACCATGTCCAAAAAACTAACCCAAGGGAATGGAATGTCATGTTCAATATTCTTATGCTTATATTTGGAACATTGTGTTAGACATCCAGAATCATACATGTAGAACTCCATGTCCTACTCTTAACCTCAAATGTGGAACACCATGTCAGACATTCAGAATCATACATGTGGAATGCTATATCCATTATCTCAACCTCATATATGGAGCATCATGTCTGACATCTGGTACCATTCATGTGGAATTTTATTTCCAGTATATCAGCCTTACATGTGGAGTATCATTTATGACATGTGGTTTCATCCCAACATTTATCAAAAAACAAGGTTTATATCTTAACCCTTATAAAACAAACAAAATAATACATAACAACCCTTTTTAACCTTTATCATTTACCAAGTTCTCAATAGGCCTTTATCACCCAAAACGTGGCTCATAATGTCGATCCCTTTTTAAACATCAAAAAACTATTCCATCCCTCTTTAAAAAAATGATTGATCTCACACATCTATTTAAAACATTTAAAATCCATCCTTAAAACATGGGTCTTCCATTTTCACATTCAAAACAATTCCAATGACTTTATTTCCATTAAATCCTTTAAAATACTCATCAAGATATTTTCACTAAAGGGGAATCCACATACCCATTTCAAATAAACCATTTAAATTCATTTTAAACCCCATTTTTAAATTACTTAGAGGTCAACACCTAATTTTAAAACAATGATCGACTTTAAAAAAACTTCACCCTTTGAAACCCAAAACAGAGTAAAAACCTAACATACATGGTGAAAACCATTTCAAGTTCCACATAAGTATTTAAAAAATTCAAAACAAAAAAAACATTCCTTTTTCAAGGGTTGTAACACCCCATGTGTGGATGTAGGTCTGGTCTTATAATAACCAACAGATCCAATGGGGTTTGTGAAAGGTCTAAGGAATTGATCTATGATCCAAAATATATAATTAAACCAAGGGAGAAAACAAACAATGCATGGACTTAGTCACATAAAACATACCCATGTAAATTAATCATCAAGACTATGGGTAAAGATATTAGACTTCCTACCTCATCAATGAATCTTTCCATGACATTTCTAATGTTGAGCGACCCTGACAAGGTCTTTAAAAGCCTCATTAAAAATCCTCAATATCAAGACAATAAAATATCAACCTCCCAAGCTATAATATCATTCTAAAAAAATTAATTAATTATAACAATTATAATTAATTTATGCATTTAAACTCAACTCCACATTATTACAAAAAACTACTTAGGCACCACCTCTTATAAAAACTCTATGTAATCACCATGGATGGTCTACATCAGACTCTTGGAACCAATTCCTATAAAATCCCTAAGAGGAGATATCATTTCAATAATTAATTTATTTATTTCATTAGGGAAAAATTAAGAAAATTCACCATGAGATTATACTATAAAAAACATCATGCAAAAATGTGTGGAAGTTGTCTTGGGACCTCCTCTACACAATTCAACCAAAATTCCCACAACAAAAGAATGATTCCACCATGATCTGGTGGAATCATCAACATAACCTACACTAGAAAACTCCAAATTTGATAAGAGTAAGAAAAAGTGTAAGATAAGTAATCGTAGTATAATAACTCACTTAAATCACCATGGAATCACCATGAACACACCACAAATAGATGGGTCAGAAAAAGAGGAGGGGGTTGGGAGCACCCTTAGTTCATGAAAGCAAAATTAGGGAGAAAGGAGATGGAGTGGCCTAAAAACTATAGAGGTAATTTTGGTAAATACCCCTTCTAATAAAGTTTTAGGAAGCCAAATTGTTGGTACACATGGATTTCAAAACCATGTGACAACCATGCGGTTGGTACTATCTAAATCTAACTCACATGCACAGTTCAGCCATAATTTTTTTCAAACTGTGTGCCAATCATGAAGCACCCCACTGGAAGCCTTTACAAAAAGTCACATGGTCTATCTAAAACCATGCTCAGACCATGCACCATGTCTAAAGTGATTTGAAACCTCGCACTATTTATCCTTTGGATCACATGATTTACCCCAAAACATGATCTAACCATGAAACCTAACTGTGATCAGTTTAAAATGAACTAAGAACATATTTAGCATCAAGGTATTTCATGGTTTTTCCTTAACCATACACCCTGGCATGACAACTCCAAAACTATTGAAACTTAACTTGAAGCCACCAAAACTCATATGAACACCCGAGATACCTCCCGAGCATCATTACTCATCTCAAAAAATCACTTTGAGTAATTTCAGATCTCAAATTATCATTTTGGTTCTTGATTCAAAATTTGACCAATCCAATGATGAAAAAGTAAAAAACCTTCTAAAATTTCTATCTCTTATGGAAGAAGAATTTTACACCACATCTCACTGACTACCAATAAAACTTGGTATACAGCTCAAGCCCCAATCAAAGTATATGAAATCTTAAATTCCTCTATTCAATGCTTAATCTCTATATTGAAGATGCTCTCCTAATAATTTTCTATGCCTCAGAAATAGAAATCATGTAATTCACTCTACCATGTCTTATCATACTCTATTGTATCGATCCTACAATAATCAACTAGATTAGCCTATTGAACCTCTACATCATGAACTTCACACAAATGATGAAAAAGATGCATATTTATAAAAAGATAAGGTAAGGAATCTGACAATACTGAACCTATTTCATTGGCTAGGACAAGGATAGATTAATTATTTTTAACCCTATTGAGAATTATTTTAGTGGTAAGAATGGGTTAATATATAGGTAAGTACTTTTCAGAGTGTGTTCATTCCCAAGGAAGATAAAAATAAAATTTAATAAAATAACAGAATATTAGTGATGAAATGATGAGATAAACTATATTTGTGGTTATGAGACTACATGAAAACTGGGAAGATATTAAAAGAGAGAACAACTAATCAATAATAAAGAAGAAAAAACGGATGACAGACTGAGTAAATTTAATTAGATAGCTTTAAATATATTTTCCTTTGTTCATTCATCCTAATTAAGCTTGTTAAAATAATTGAAATTGGCTACCAACTTCTCAGTTGGTCAAATATTCATCAAATGAATACTACAATTACCCAACTATAAAACCCACTTGATCACTGAATGATGAAATAGGTTTTCACTAAATGTAGACTATTAATTAAATTCAATATGTTATTCTCGTGATATTTTTACTTATTAGTTTAAACTTATATAGTTAATAATTTTCTATATAAATTCATGTAGGATTAATTTTTAATAGTTCTTGAAGTTTTAGAGAATGATATTTCTTGAGTTTGATGATGATAGTCTCATCCAACTATAGAATTTCACAAACTAAGTAAAATTAATTAACAAATCAATCACATTTCTTATATAGAATTCATATGATCATGTTTGTAAAATAAAAATTCACAAATTTCATTACAAAAGAATATATTAAATCATGGATAAGAATAAGTGATAATGGATAAAGATATTCTCAATAAAAAAGCTTCACTTCCTACTACCTATGATCCAAGATCTTTCCCCCAAGTCATACAAAATGTCATCCCATAACATACATATCCCCATCACTCATTTTAATAGATATTTTCTACACCAATCCCAATATTCGGTTCATGGTCACCGCTCTCAGAATATTTACTTGGCCTCCACATGTCATTTTCATTGTAGACCATCTCCTTCATAGGTGACATTAACTACCCCTCACAAAAAATTACACTCCTCATCACAATGGGAAATCTCCATAATATTCTAGTGAACTACCTAACATCAATCTCTCCTTTTTCTATTTAATTTTATCTTTTTCCAAGTCTTTTATATTTTCATGATTAAATTCATTTTCTAGGCCTTAGTGTAGTTTGGGCCTTTATTGGTCTTGTGCAATGTATCCCAAGTACATTTCAATTTCCTTTTTCATTGGAATCCTACTCTAAAATTCATTATCGATTGAGCTTAGCCTATATCTTCTTCAGTATTTCAAGTTATAGTACTTCAAAAAATTTATAGATTCGTGTTTATCTAGGTAATGTCTCTACATTTCTTGTTCAAACCTTAATATAAAACCCAACTTCCTCACATAAATCAAAATTTGAATCAATGGTAGCCTTGTCTTAGGTAAAAAAATATTCCTTTATAGATCCAAAGTAAGATTTAAATCCTCCATGTATCATAACTCAAATATTTCATTTATACATTTATATGAGAATATTTATGTCACTTAATCCTTTAAATTGTATCATTTGGATACTTAAGAATCCCTATCATCTTTAGTGATTAATTATCTTCTCAATCTTTCCCTTGATAAATGTTCTTCAACCTTAGCTCTAATTTCCAATCATATTTTAGTTTCAAAGATTGAGGTGAAAGCTCGTCGAATTTGTCTCAAAATTTTCATCTGAACCTTTAGTGAATTCCTTATATATTTAATCTATGTTTGATCATATCTATCATGAACCTACCTTATCCTTTTTCATTTAAGCTTAGTTTCATCCCCCAGTATTCTTAGACTGTTATTACACTTATTCAGGATGGGAATCAATGTCCAATTTTATTTTCAATCACTTGATCATCCTAGGTTCATAATTTTATTGTGTAAATTCATCAAACACGTGATGTGAATTCAAAATTTTACTTTCAACCAGTTCCTTAGTATCATTCGAGGTCCCCATCTTCATAATCTACCTAAAACAAAAAATGAATCCACAATATTAAACCCTCAAACTTTGAACTAGTGATCTTCATTATTTATCATTAATGGAATTGAATTTCACTCACTTTAAAAGCCACGAATTCATCCTCCTTATGTTATGGTAGTGTCATATTCTCTAAATTGGTCTGTGAAACTCAACTCCTATGGATATTTTAAATTCATCTGTCTATAAACAATGAATATATTATGATCGACATTGATGGAGATCAGACGATGATCTTTAGATTTGGATTACCTTTTTCAAGGATCGATTTTATTTGTGCTTTAATATGAACCTGTCATTATCTTCCCTTGAGGCTTGGTAAGTCTTGGTTTCAATTTTATTCAATATTAGCATTAGCTTTGATTGGGTTGTATTCCTTCACCCAGACTCGATGAGTGATGATCTCCAAATTTCCATGTTTATTTTCAATTCATCTGAGATTTAGTTTGATTAGAAAATTGTGCATTATTGGTATAATGACTATGGAATACTCAGGGAAGGTTTAGATCTTGATAATAGCCACTTTTATTGCAGTATTACAGTTAGTTATTCAAAGGAACAAAATATTTAAATAGATTACAGTAGGTATCTAGTGGTCTTGTGGTTAATTTCTCAATAATTGTAAGTGAAATGTATATCTTTTGGTAGGTTTAGTATAAACCTCAAATTTGGTAATATTCACACATAGTTAGTTGAATTTCCCTAGGCACAGTAGGTTCTCTTTTTTGATGTAGTCAGTTTACATTTTCACTCTTACGTTCATTCAGTCAGGGAGATTCCATGGTATCTCGAGTCTTGGTCTTACTGTAAAATTTGTACTTTGCCAAAATTTTCATGTATGGTAGGTAAACCGATTTTGGGATCTTTATTTTGGTAGGTTGACATACTTTTTACATTTAGTTCATCAATTTAAGCAGGTATTCACCTGTATTATGGTCAATTGACAGACCACACCTCCTTCATGTGGTATATCAGTTATGGTCAGTACAGTGATCATACCTCCTTCAAGTTGTCACTTGAACACTTATACAACTTCTATCCCAAAATTATAATTTAATAAATAATAAAAAATCCAAATACAAAATAAAATTTCATAAATAAAAAATTAATTTCAAAATTGATGTTTAATATAAAATATGTAATTTATAAAATAATTATTTCTAAAATCAAAACCTCATAAAAATCACACAGAAAACTTTTGTTCTTTAAAATAAATGGTGAGTTATCATCAAGAAAAATTGAGCTAATATATCAACAAAAAAATCATTTTAAATTAGGATATTAAAAAAATTGCTTGTTATGACTTGAAATAAATCAGAATTGAATAATTATTTATCATAATCACATTTTATCATTTAAAAATACTTTATTTCACCAAAATAGATGTGAAAAAATATTTAAAAAAACATACCACATAAAATTCCCCCATACATAATCAATTTAACCTATGGAAAATTTTGTTCAAAAATAAATGTTCTTTCCTCAAAAAAATCATGATTTTACTTTGTAAATAGAAAACAATATTTCTCATATTATCTCAAAATGAAGCATTTTGAAACATTGATTTAAAAAAATATGATTTTTGATATGGGATAGAGTATTCAAAAAAAATCAAAACATTTTCAACCTAGATTCAAATACATATCAAATAATTCATGCCGCTAAAACCATAAATAGGTTATCTCACAAGATATAAACAGGTAGGAAGAATATCAAACTGGTAAACAATTTTCACCATATAAAATATACCATATGAAAGGGTTTTCTAAAAGTAGTTTAATACATAAATATTGTTTCTATTTAAAAAAGTAGAAGTAGTTTATAATTTCTAGTTTGGAATAATCATCCATGTTCTCTCTCTCTTTCTCACACACACACACACATGAATTCCAAATGACATCTCCCAATGATCACGAGTGAAGATACATCCTCTGCCAAGTTTTCACTCTGTGTAATTTCATCCTTGTGCCTTTCTGGTCAGCATTGAGCACTAAGTTTGTTTCAATAAGGACTCATATAATATAATCATGAACCTACACCAACTATGTTACTTCTTATACATCACTCACAAAATTTTTATGCCAAGTTCATATACCAAAACCATTTTTCATTAAAAAACTCTTTCAATAAATATAGCATGTCCATTATGGCGACACCCTCAAGACAATTTCAAATACAATGGGTAAAATAATTATCAATAGAGTTTTACTAGGAAGAAACCATTGAAAAATAGAAAAGAAATTATTTTAGAAACCTAAAATCCTTTGTGTTCTAATAAAAATGGAAAGAATGAAAAATCACCAACCTCAAGTTAATTGGAATGATAGATCAAAGATAATTCTATTAGTCATACCTCTTCCTTTAATTCCTCTATAAAGACCCTATAATATCACATTAACACAAATTTGAACCCATAAATACGAGTATTATAACAACAATCTATATTTACATATGAGATAAACTGAGGAGATCTAATAAAAGAAGGAATAATTAGACCCTACCCTTTGATTTATATAATTGAATGCATGAGGATTCATTGGAATTGGAACTAGATGATGAAGGTCACCAAAAATCGCTTAGGGTAGCCCTATAAATCAAGAGGAAGAAATGGGAGCCTAATGAATAGTTACAACCGGTTTCTGGGTAAAAACTAGTTGGGGTAAGAAAAATGTATGGTGTAAGTCAGTGATTTAAATCATATTCCTCAAGGATTTAATTCCATTAACAAAACATTTCTCTTATAAAATAAATCCTAGAAAACCATTTTATGATGAAAATTTATTTTAAATCATTAGCTTCCTCAGCCGAAACATCTTCCCCGTAACATTTACATCATAAAACTGTAATTTATGATCTAAATTATTCATGTGGATTTATAAAATCCTATTTTTATACAATCTTTTTTTTACCCAGTACTCTTCTAGTAAGATATTCTATATATTTCAAATATAAAACAAAAAAGGCATAAATGATGATGTACCTCAAACCAGTGGTACTAAAGTTATATAATCCTCAACAAAATAGTGTTGTTGAGAGGAGGAATAAAATTTGTAATAACATGAAATTGGATAATACTAATTGAGAATGAGAAATCATAAAAATATTAGAATGAATAATATAATCCTCCCTATGATATTTTTTAACAATAAAAATACTATAATGAAATGATTTTGGGTTTTTAGAATTAAGTGCTTTATTCTCAACAAGGAGAAGAACTGCAAATTTGAAGCTCATGAGGATTAAGGTATTTTTCTTAAATATTCATCCAAAATAAAGTCATGGAAATTTTATAACAATATTCTTAAAAAATCATTGAAATTAAAAATGTCAGTGTTTTTTAAAATGAGTAGGATTCTAATGGTACTAATTAGTTTTTACAAAAAACAAATTGTTTAAATCTCATAGGATAGTGATGTTGAAGTGAGCAACCTAGGGATGCATATATGGATATAGAAAAATCAAAATAAGAAATCAATAATGAATAAATCATAGTATTTTTAGTAGATATAGATAAGTTAAGAGTTAAGTCTGAAATCAATGTTAGAAACATTGTTAGAGATGAGACGTCTCTACTGAAAACCTAGAGAATAAAGTCTCTATAAAAAACTTCACTCTTATATCAATTAGAGCCTAAGTGTTTTGAAGAGGATTCTAATTATATTAATTGGGTAAAAGAGATATATGAAGATCTTGAATAAATTGATAAGAATGAAACATGGTAAATTTTACTAAGGTTAGAAAACAAAAATTCCATCAGAACTAACTGAGTGTTCCACAAAAAACTCAATGAATATGGAAAGGTGACTCTAAAAAGGATGGCTGGTGTGAAAGGGACATTAATAAATTAAAGGGATTTATGTTAATGATACTTTTCCCTAGTAACTTAATTGGAAACTATTCAAATATTATTTAGAATAATGGTGAAAATAGAATTTAAGGTGTACTAAATGGATGTTAAATTATTATTCCATAAGGAGGAGGTGTGCATCTAGCAATCAGATGGGTTTATTGTATATAAATTCATGAGAAAGGTATTATATTTGAAGAAGGAATTGTATGGGATGAATTAATCACCTGGATCTTGGTATTATAGGCTTGATCAATAAATTATAAAGCATGGATTCAAATTATATATAAGTTATAAGAATCTCCACATCAGTAAATATAATGGTCAAGAAATGTTAGTATTCATATATGTGGATGATAAAATTTTTATAGGATTAAATGAGGAATAATTAAGGATGTTTATATAATATATGAGGTGAGATTTCAAAATATCTATGATTGTAGAATTGACATATTTACTTGATTTATAGTTGACTCAAGGAAGTGATGGAATGTTTATTTCTTAATAAAAATATTTCAAAGAGATGATTGGGAGGTTTAGAATAGTGAATTCCAAGATTATGAAAACATCAATGCCTAATCAAATGGGGTTTTAAAAAGATAATAAGGGAAATAAGGCTAATCTAGTATAATATAGGTAGATCATTAGATTATTATTAAACTTAACTATGACATGACCAAACATTATGCTTTTCACGTGTCAAGATACACAGTGCCAAAGTTTTTCTAAGGAAAAACATGTGCTATTACCAAAGATAAAACTTTTATATATAAATAGTATAATGTATTTCATATTTTTTATCATAAAACATCATATAAAGTGTTGTTGGGATACACTAATGTTGATTAGGATGGTTTATCATATGGCCATAAGTCAACATTTAGTGATGCTTTCTAGCATATAGGTTTGTGCATTTCTTAGTTGGGTAAGAATTAAGACTTCATTTCACTTAGTGCTTTGAGGATAAATATATAATGGGTACTGAAGTATGTACTCAATTTTTATGGATGAAGAAACAACTTGAGTATATTGGAGTTGATGTAAAATATCCTATTATAATTAGGTGTGATAAATTGAGTGCTATTAATCTTATAAAAAATATTTTCCATAATTCAAGGACAGAGAATAATTAGATAAGGTATCATTTTATCAATTATAAGGTTAAACAATTGTTAGTATAGTTATAGTATGTGTCAATTCAAAATAAGGTTGTGAACAACCTAATAAAGGCACTATCCAAAGCTAATTTTGAGAGGCATTGACTAGCACATAGAACCTAACCATCTCCATCCAACTAGATAGTTTAGATAAAGGACCCCCACTCCCCTATAAAATTTATTATTTATAGAAAAAGTATATTAAATCTCTTGAATTAATGGAGTATATTTTAACCCTCTCTTTTGAGATTTCATATAAGTGTTCCTTGGGTTCATTGATAAAGGGGGAGAAGTTTTCCATGAGATACTTGGGAGAAGTTGTCTATGGTCTAGGGTGAATTTGATTTGTAGTTTTCTTTCTAGTTGTTAAGGGGGAGTTATCCCATGCTGATGTCTTAGAAAGTGGGAGAGTATTTTAATTTTTATTCAGGGGGAGTAGCTTAGAAGAGTATTTTTGAAGAGAAAGAAAAAAAGGAAGTATTTTCTTATGGAAAATTTCATTTAAATCTTGTTTCTCACATTGATATTGACTTATATGGAATTTAATTTGATGTTTAGTAAATAATTTATACACAATCTGAAGAAAATAGGTTTCAAAATAAGTTTCTATAGTTCTGAATTTTTTGGATAAAGAATTGGTGAAGCAGTTGTGAATGATTTTTCAAAAAAACCAAAGATAAATATTGTCAGAAAAAATCCCCTTTGAGTATTTTTGGGGTTGTGTTTGTTGAAAAGGCGATTAAAATACATCGAAAGGAGATTACAATTTCATGAAAAAGGTTAAATAGTTTAAATAGGGAGTTGAGAGAAATTGTACTAGTTCAATCTATAGGATAGAAAACAAAATGTGGTATCAGGTCAGGTCATGAGGGAAGTTCATAGAAAAATGGAAAAGTCCTGGAATTCCCCATATATATAAGATTATTTGGGATAATATTTAAATAGTTTCTATAAAACAAGTATTTTTTTACTTTACCACTGGGGGAAGTGAAAAATTCATGTCATAATAACCCTAGTCAATCCATGATTAGGTTATGATTAAGGATTCATTTTTTTCGATGGTATCATGGGGAGAAACTCATTCCATGGTGGGTATCCCATGAGAATTAGTCTCCATAATATTATGGAGTTTATTTCTTGATCATGTCATAACGAATGGTTTCATTATATGAATGGTTGATATACACAATATGTAAGATTCTTTATTACATATATAGTTGAAGATAATATGAATTATTATTTTATTTGTATCAAAATTGAAATCACTATGTAAGGTTTATCCATTAAATCATAAATATGGTCATGTTGTGAATTGATTTAGGTGAATTTTGGTGGATTTTTCATTCTATATATTTCTATTATATAGAGGATAATCAATTGTTGGGAACTTCATATGTAGGATTTAATATTATTGGTGTCTAGAAGATGATGTTTTGATTGGGATAGCCACATAATAGTGTGCAATTCAAAGGATAATTCTAGGGTTTTCACCCCGATGTGTTTTGTGAGTGAGATCCATGAAATCAAAAGGTTAGGAATTGAATTCCATGATAAATAGTTATATTCCATGGATATTCTTGAGTTTGAGATGATATTTTCATAAGAAAACATATATCATGAGGTTAATGGCTATGTCATGAAGATTTAGAGTCTCCAAATTTCTGGATTTAAATATCCTATATTTTATGAGGATGATCCAAGATTTGAGTGGGTAAAATTTACTCAATTTTTTAGGGGGTTGTCAGATGATTTTTATCTTCTAAATAGAGGTGAACTGAAGATAAATTAATTGGTAAACTTATATATTCTCTCAATATATGAGAGATATTTTTCTCTTTATAAAGGAGGAGGGGTCATGGATCATATAGAGAGACATAAAGAGAGGAAAATCCAAATGTGTTCTAGAAAGTTGGTGAAGAAGAGAAGTGTTATCTAAAAGGTTGTATCACTATAGGTTTAGGGAGTTCATCAAAGTGGATAAAATTGAATCTAATTGATAAACCAATATTAGTGTAAAGTCACACTTTATTTGCGAAGATCAAGACAACAACACTTAGAGAAGTAGTGAGTTGTTCAAGTGGTTGAGAGCAATGTTCTCTTTGTTCTTTAAGGTTTATAAATCGGGAGGGTCAATGCTACTACTCAAAACTATAAATAAGAAGTAGTTCATTTTTTTTTCTAGTTAATTTACACATCATCATTGTATGCTCCTTAGATTAACCCATTTTGGGTGAACTAAGTAAATTGTTTTCTTCCCTCTACTATTTTCTTTATTACTTAATACTGATTGTGAGGGAGAATATTATTCCTAATAATAATGAAATAATAACATTAGTGAGGTTAATTTTTAAAATATTGATATATCACGATTCATACCCCCCCCCCAAGTTATTTTCCTTACTAGAGTCCAACAACTAGCTACTAGAAGAAAATAAGTTGTTGGACCCTCGATGGGGGAGGGTTTCAGTTGATCCCGCAAACAAATTCCTGCTCAGGACTGAGAGATGAGGACCTTCTTGGGGGGTTGAGAAATCTGAGTGAGGGATCCTCATCCCAATGTCTCAGCACATACACTGATTCATAGAGAAGACTCCTGATTCTAAAGATAATATAAAATGAAAATATTTTGGCACCTTCAAACCTTTCTTTTTTTCCTTTTTCAAAATAATCCAGAAACCTGCTGTAAGAATGAGAACTCTTTCTCTCTATTCAAATTTATTACCACCCGACCCATGAAACCATTGATAAAAGAATTTGTTTCCAGAAAGAGTTGGTGTGTGTAAACCTATGAATCTATAGAAGTAAATCCACAACTTTATATCCCACTAGCTCTCAACAAGGAGGTGAAACAAGGAGTCCATGCAAGGATCTGAACAACAAAAGCATTTAGATGACAACTGAATTCCCAAATGATTAATGTTATCATTAGTATAAACTGTGTTATGCCTCACTCACTAGATAAGGAAGTTAAATATCATTGGGGTATTTTTATACCAAATCAGATCTCCTCAGGCATCCTCTTCAACAAGTGAATGTAACAGATTACGAGATGCTTTGGTTGAGAATTTATCTGACGTTGAACTAGCAAAAACACATTGGTCTTGATCCGGTGATAACTCAATAAGGTCAAAAATGCCACATTATTCTGATTTGATGGTAGTCAAGATGAACTTCGGGTATAAGCTCGCTTGATTGAAGGAAACAACTGGAATTGAGAAACATGGAAAAAGAATTTTGGATCCCACCCAGTTATCATGCCAGTAAAAAATGTCACAATAGCTGACTATCCATCTCATATGGGGTTCCAGAGTCTGAATAAATCTAAGAATGTCGCAAAAAAAGGGTAGAGGTACTTCCACATTTATTCTCTTTATCAAGTTCATATTTGTTATTGTAAATCATTCCCCAAAGATAAAGACATTCAAGATCCTCCCATGCAATTTTGGCAAGCATGGCTTGGACTGAGTTGGAAATGTCAACCATGTTGATTTAACCTTAGTTTGTGGGTTTAGGTAGCCTTTACCATGCCACCCAATGGTGCTTTCCCTCACCTTGGGCATCCCAAATTAATACATACATGATGCTTTCAAGAAAATAGATAATGGCTTTGGGAACCTTAATGGAATAAAGGGCATGCATGGTAATTGAGGTGGGAACATGGTTGATCAGAGTGATTCAACCCCCAAGTGAGAGATAAAATCTCTTCAAATTTGTAATGGGGTTAGTGATATTTTGGAAAAATTTATAAAATTGATGAATATGGGGTCGCGAAGAGGATATCGGAACCCCTAGATAATCCATGGGGAAGTTTGTCTTACGAATTCCCAAGTAGGTCTCTATAGAGGTTATCATACTGCACGCACATCTATTAGAAATTAATAAACTACTCTTTTAATGATTTATAATTCGGTCGATCAATTTAAAATATTCATCAAGAATATTTTTGATGTCCCTAATTGAACATTTTCTGACATTGATGAAAAGAAAGGTGTTGCATGCAAACATGAAATGAGATACACTGAGAGAGTGAAGTCTGCAACAAAACTCCAATAAATGGACATCGAGGATACTTTTGTGGATAAGGTTTTTTAGAGTGTTTTTCATGAGTATAAACAATCTAGGGTAAATTTTATCACCCTAATGTAATCCATGAATAGACTTTAAGAAACCCCATCTCTTACAAAGAAAAACTACTGATAGACAAGGAGAACTAAATCATCGGAATTGTATGTCAATCTTTCTAGTGAAGAGTCCCATGTATGAGAGTACCTTAATGATAAATGGCCATTAAATTCGGTCATAAAATTTTTCCATATTGAGTTTGATAACAAAATTTTATCCTTTCACATTTTGGTTGATTTCAAAAATCATTTTTTATGCCACCCCTTTTCCTCCTTGAACTATTCTTCCCTTAACAAATCCATGTTGCTCAGCAATAACCCACTAAGAAAGGAGAGCATAAATGATCCTATTTATAATACATGACATGACCTTATATGTAAAGATTAATAAGATAATGGTATGATGACGTTTGAGGGAGAAAGGGTCTTTAATCTTGGGGATGTGGACTAGAGAAGTAGAACTTTCCACATGGAGAATGGTGCCTCTGTGAAAGACATCTGCCACTACATTAACTGGAATAATTTTTATAATTTCCTAGGTAGAGGAAAAGAAGATCCCAGAGAATCCATCTGGTCCCGGTGTGTTTATAAGGGTCAAGAGAAAGGATTTCATTGTAGATCTCTTATTCCTCTGAGGCTTCTTCCAGAAAAGAGTTATCAGTGTTTGAAACCACATGTGGAATAGCACTAAAGATATCATCCTGTTCAGAAGAATATTCATTGGGAATCTGAGTGTTAGAACATACATGAAGAGAGTGGAAGTGAAAGACATCCATACCTCCAACCTCACCTTGGTCCAAGTTTTAAGAACCATCCTCATGAAGAATGTTAGGCCTGATGTTGAGACACTTCTCCTTGATACAGTAATGAAAGTAAAAAAGTTTTTTTTCACCTTCCTTTAACCATTTAACTCAAGAGAGATCCTAAGTAGTTATTTCATAGTCCAATATCCATTCATCGAGATCATGTATGAGCTTTGAGATTTGATTGAAAAAAAAAAGCATCCCATGAATTCTCTAGGATAACTTCCAAAAGCTCTGACTCCTTATCCAAGACTTCCAAACCCTGACCCGAGGGGGCGATTTTTTAGCCCAAGTTTAAAAATCACCATTAAGATTTATCATTTTATTATGGAGACCCAACCAATAACAACCCAAATCCATCTTGATACAAGAATATTCCACCACCTGGAGATAGTCTAGATCACTAATCCAACTTTGAAGAAATAAAAAATAGTCATTATTGTACTCTCTGGATTGCATATTGAACAGGAGAGGAGAGGGGTCTGAAAAAGCTCTAAAAAATGAGAAACTTTTGTCATTGAAAAGGTTTATATGGGCTGAAGATTATATAGACACATGTCAGGGTATCACAAAGAGCAATAACTTCCTCTATGTTAATTTCACCATGTAAAATAATCACCAGATAAACCTAAGTTAAGGAGACCAATTCGCACTATAAACTCAGCAAAGTCCCGAATTTCTCTACTCTAGAAAGGTCATATTCCTTTATTCTCTAAGGGATATAGAATAATGTTAATTTCACTACCAAAAAACCATAGAACCTCACCTAGATCAAAATCCACAAGATCATACCATAGATACTCACAAGATGTTACCTCACACTTAGCATAAACAAAGGTAGTAAAAATAATTTGCGAATATATCAGCACTTTTATTATATCAAACTGATCTGATTCATTGATGAAATCAATTGAAACATTATTATTCCAGAAAATAAAAATTTTCTTATTTTGAGGGGTACATTCATTCACTACCTAAACTTGAGATGAGAAGAAAATAGAGAGTTTTGGAAGGGTGTTGTTTGTGTTCCAAAACTGCCACCACTGAGTATTTATTATTATGAATTTCCTAAAATATAAAGTATTTTTTTAACCCTCACAATAAGGTCATGGGAATTACAGATTATGAAGGTTGACATTAGTGGTATGACTGGAAGTGTTTGGAATTCTCCTTACCAACTAAAGAAGGAGAATAATTTAAATTGGCTAAGCAGTGAAGTTGTTATCTGGTATACACTCTGCTTCTAAGAGAAGAAATGGATGGGGAAACTGGAGAAGGAAATATAAAATCCTTAGAATAATCTGAAAGTTCAAACACTTCCATGATTCGGTTTGAAGGAAAATTATGGGGGCTTTAATAGGAGCAAGAGGGTTAGGAAGAAGAATAAGATAGGACTTCTCCTTACCTAAGTAGATAGTAGGATGGTAGGAGGAAAAGTCATCGCTATCAAAGAGAGGAGTTGGTGACTAGAGAAAGATCACATAAGTGAAACCCTATGAGAAAAGTTAAGGAAGATGAAAGGGGGTGGAATAATAAAAGGTAGGGGTAAAATGGAACTATGAGAAAGTTGGTGAGGAGGGCCATGAGGGAGAAAACTGGGTGGAGGATAGGGAAGACCACGATCGATGTAAGGGGGGCCTAGAAGGGAATTAGAGAAACCATAAGGGGTGGGGGAAGGGAGAGGAGAGAGATAAGGAAGATTAGGTGCACCAAAATTATTTTGAGCATCCAAAACTAGAGTGATATGAGAGGGAACACCCCTGGGAATAGGAATTCATAGAGAGAGCCGCCTACAAGATTGTAGAGAGTGACCATACATACATTTCGAGAAGAACCAAGTATGTGAGGAGAGAAAAATGTTTTCCCACCAAATGAATGGTCCTCCCACGGTGAGGTGAATGTGGTCAAGTATAGTAGAGGAAAAATTAACCTCCATATAAATTTTAGAAACTAAGAAATCTAAAAAATGATAGGTATTTTCATACTCACATAAGAAGTATCCCATAGAATCTTCAATAGGCTAAAGGAACACAATGTTCTGAAAATCCAGAGGAAGCCCCAAAAGATCGATCCACACAGCAGCAAAGGGGGAGTCTTGGCCATCATGGTACCCAACCGACCATCTGAATAGGTGAAATTGTCTTCTCCCACATAAATGAACTCTCTAAGACCAGGCCTAAACAAAATCTTCCCTTTAATCCATAATAACATAGAAGGCTTTATGATTAATCATGGAAACTCTGGTCGGAGATACCAAATTCTAAGAAACAACACAAGATTTGAAATATGCTAATGGAGGGAGATCCTAACCATAGCGCACAACCAAAGTCCACTAGTAGAGATGGTATGCCTCCTTGAAAGCATCCACTAGAAAATCAAGGGATAAGAAACAATCCTTTTAAGACTTAGAAAATTTGTATAAAGACACCTCTGGGAATAAAAAAACCATATGATGAAGGAGGAGATGGACGAAGAAGAACATCCTTCATAGAACCTCCCTTTGATGGAGAGAAGGAATCTCCAAGGGGATATTCATTTGAAGAGCTTGGAAAATATAAATATAGGACCCAAGGGGTTGGATACGTTTCCTAAGATGGGATCTAAGTCTAAGACTAAGAGAAAGATGAGTTAGGAGGCAATGGTGGAGGTTTTTCTGGCATATCCAACATGTAGGGATAGATAGAAATAGTCGGCAAATATTGAATTGGGATCAGCGTGTGTCACGCATTCTCGGAGCAATCTATTATTATGTGCCCTCCCACTACAAATTTCTTATTTCATCTATGGAATACCGTTATAATTAGACATATTTTAGATGAAACAATGTGGTAATCTTAAAAGGATACATCATTTAAACTTAAACATAGAGTAAAATCTTCCAAGTTCATGCTACTAATACTATCCTAACCTCTAAAGTTGTATAAATTCTCCTTTGATGTCAACTATTAGGACTCAGAAATAAACATTAAATAATTTTTTGGTTTAATTCAATAATTCATTCTCTTAAATTTAAGGATCTTTTTGGGTTTATCATTTTATATAATTAGGCCATAACCCATATATAAAAAAACCATAAAATATAAAATGGAAACTTTTGATTAGTATCAATTTTCCCATAATATAAAACTTTTAAAATAAAGCATAATTTTTTTCATAGATACTCTCGACAACTTTCAACTTGAATTATTCCTTTCCCTTACCCATCATTAAACCCTATTAAAAAAATTTGAAATGTGATATGGGCACAAAAGGATCAGTAAGAGACATAAAAGAGAAAGAAACCCATTAGTCTAGTGAAAATAATAAAACTCGTATAATGTTTACCTTTAGCTTCAATATTCTTTGAGAATATGAAATAAAAAAATTTCACATGAAAAAAAACAAACATTTTTCTCAAAGAAGTCATTTAAAACACATAAAAAGTAATTAAAACCCATTTTGGTGACTTAGAGCATCATATTAATAAAACCCTTTCAAATTCCTTTTAATTAGAGTAACCATACAGAAAAATTCAAATAGAATCATTACAAAATTCATTTGATATCTATAATGGGGTTTCCCTTCATATAATCTATATCGGTCTCACCCATTTTTCATGCGATATAATGTGTCTCAACCCATCATATAAGCTATATTAGTCTAACTCATGGGCTATAATGGGGCTCAACCCATCATATAAGTTGTACCAGGATCACCTTTTTCATATAATTCTCAAGTACCATATAATGAATAAAAAAATTATTTTTTTACTTTCCGATCATAAAACATTAGAAAAACTATTTTAAACTCATATTAAAAACACTTTCAGATAAAAATACAATTTTCTTTTAAAAAATCATTTTTAATACCAAGATACCCATTTCTTTTGAAAACCCATTTTAAATACCAAAATACCCAAAAAAGGAAAGGTTTTTTTCTTTGAAGAAAATAGTAAATATTGCAAAGGAATATATAAATCAAATAATGGTCACAATGGTATAAAATTCAATTTCATCATGTACGTTAAGAATATAACATTACTTTTGTAGTTTTTCAAAAAATTCCATATAAAACAAATAAAAAATACTTTTAAAACCTTTTAAAATTAAGTAAAAAAGACATGAAATTTACTTTATAAATCTTTTATTTCCATATAAAATTTTTCATAAAACCATTTTAAAAAAACATGGACATGGAAAATAATTATTTGGACAGAAAACATTAAAATATTTATTCTTAAACAAAAGTCCCTTGTCATTTTGTAAATATTTGAATCAAAATCCCTGTGAAATAATAACATTACATAGAACTATAAATATCATTATAATATAGAAATTCAATATATAAAATGTCAAAGGGGATATATATACTTCTCATAAAAGAGTATATGTGTATAATATCAAAATATTACTCAATAAAAGTAAATTGAGATGAATTCTCTTACCTTGATTCCAACATGTTATGTGTTTCTTTATCTTCCTGAATAATAAACTTATGTTAATTATTTAATTATTGGAGAACCTTTTTCAAGTTTATTACTAATTTTATTTCACTTATTACAATTTTTATACAATTACTTAATCAATTATATTTTTTTCGGATGTCTTGACCATATTTGTATTATGGGTCAAAAATTAATTTGGTAGGTTTACTATGGTCATAGAGGTTATATAATTACTTGATTATTTATATTTATGTTGAATTTTTTGACCATATTCGTATTATGTGTCAAAAATGAATTTGGTAGGTTGACCATAGTCAAAGAGGTCATTATTTTAACATCTATAGAATAATAATCATGAAATAATTATCATATTTATACATAAATTATACTTTTAAAATGAATCATAAATTTTTTTTGAGAAATTAATTAAGTTACGATCATGGAGACGGTATGTTGTACGTATACATGAGTAACGTTCCTATTTCTTAAAAATCATTATCTAAAGGGGGTAAGTAATATTTTATGTTTACGGAATGAAAATAATATTATATATACCATATTTTTTCTTTAAATATACTTATATATATCATCCATGTGCTGTGGTTATAGAAAGAGAGTCACATCGCTTCATGAAGGTGGTATTCCACACGTATACGAATGATGTTATCACTTTTCCCATGAGTGAAATGGTAAGAAATAAAATAATATATTATATTTTTATAATGATAAATATTTCATGAATATGATGTCATGTATATCACATAAATTCATTATCTTTACCCTTATTACCTCCCATTTAATGATTTAGTGAAAAATGAATCACATCGCTACATAAGGCGACAGTCCGACGTACATACGAGTGGCGTTATCATATCCCCTATGAAATGGAAATTAAAAAAGTTTATATATGATACAATGAATCCATATGTGTAATTATGTTATAAATATCATATAAATACTTTATATCCATCATCATTCTCAATCATGAGAGGTGATAGTGAAAAAAATGAATGATATCAATTCATGAGGCGGTAGTCCTCCATGCACATAAGTAATGATTTCTTAACCCATTTGATGGAAGTGATGATGATTGTGTTAGATTTAGTGCCCTAGAACCAAAAAATTTTAGTTTATGATGAATTTTATTCATATTTTTTAATATTAATAAACTATATATCACATCGTTATTTTTATTCTACATAACATAGTATGTTATAGTGTCCTAAGAGTAGTTGTCATGCTAAAAGGTTATAAAAGTTACCTGCTATGATGAGGACCTAGAAGTTCTACAACACTATTCTTAAATATATTTTATAAATTATGATGATATCATTTTTGGTACACAAGTGATATAGGCTATCAAGAGTGGAGACTCATAGGACTTTAAGGAACCTTCTCATGGTGTACACCCTTAGTATTATCCAATGTAGGATATTATGAGAACAAGACCTACCGATAGGAAATCCACATTTATATGTGTCATTGGATGTTACTATCTACATATATATGTGTATTTATCCTTAGACTTTAATATTATTATTAATGAGTATTATGAGTCATGTGCTTTGATGTATTGATGAAAACCATGATGACATATGTTCACGGTGATGTAGGATATATTGGGTGTTTCACGAGTAATATTGTGTTAATGAATAATGTGAGAAAGGATTTTTCCCTTATATTATTTAATGGAAGTTGATATCTCAATCCATTTTATGGAAATGACATATCCTAAATTAATCCATGGTAATAGTGTTCTATAGGAAAGTTCATTTTCCATAAAGTCAAAGAAAGAGACATCGAGCACATAGGTTGATGGCATCAGCATGCAACATGTTTGATTAGAGATATCGTTATAAAAGGATTATATTACACAATAAGTGTCTTTATGAAGTATTATGTCATTACTACATTATCTTATTTCTCTATGGGTTCCTTAGCGTGTTTCTAGATGCTAAACATGGACTCTAGGGAGCTTCGCCTAATGTCACTGAGAAAGAGGCTTAGAGGGTCACACACTAAGTATATCCAGAATCTCAGTTAAATAATATTATTATTATTTATTATTTAACAAGCTGAATAATTATTATTCCCACATGTGGATTAATAATAATTCATTTTTAATTGATTTAATATATTTTTTCACCGGTTATTCAAGAGAATATAATGTGTGCAGAATACTTAATAAATATTTATTTTTTATTTAGTGAATATAATATATATTTATTTATTGGTGAATAATGCAGGGACATTTATTTAATAAATAAATAGTCATTATTCAAGGCCTAATAAATATTATAGAGTAATGGAGTAACAATTTTAATGGTCCGGTGAGAAATAATAAATATTGAATATTATTTGATTAAATAATATTTAATTTAATTCGAAAGTTAAGTGCATGTCAAGAAATAATTATTATTGTTATTTGACATGGGGTTTTGTAGGGATTAAATAAATAACAAAGGTCACTTGTTTAATTGTTTTATTTTAACCGTAGTAGTATATAAACCCAATTATATTATTTTCTATGAGATACAATTCATTTGATTGGTTGGGCACAACAAATTTAGAGAATCCTCTAAAGACCTAGAGATATCCCTTCACTAAGAATGCTCGCAAGAAAAAAGAGAGATCTTCCTCCACTTCCCACTCTCAATTCAAGAGAGATCAAGTAGAATGCTTTGGATGTGGTTCTCATGGAGATCAAAGGTAGACGATTCAAGTGATAGGATCATCGATTATAGACCCTAGAGATTCCTATGGTGATGTTTGAATATTTTAGGAAAATTTGTGGATCATCGCTAAAGGTAATATACTGTTGATTACTATAATGCAATGACAATACATCACAAGTCTATTTTTTGATCCATCAATGGAGAAAGAATTCCAACAAGTTAATTCTTTATTTTATTAAATTAATTATAAATAATGTGTGATGATCCTCCCTCCAATTCCAATGTTCTATATATTTTCTATTTTATTTGATTCAATCCTGTTGATCACAGCGTTTATCATCATGTAGATCTCAGAATGACTGTCGGTCATGACAAAAAAGAAAAGTTGGTAACCACCCATCACATGATTCCTCTATACTCAGAACCTTCAAGTGGTATTAGAGTGGTCACATAATTATTTATATTTATTTAGATATAATTTAGTGATTTACGTATTTTTTATTTAGTTTTCAATTCAATTTTAATCATTATTTTAATTAAAATTGTGATATCTTCTTCTTCCACCATTGTTTCTTGTAGATTTAATCAATATGATTAATTTAATGAACAAAATAAAATCGAAGATCTCATCCAGTGGTGAAAAAAATTCTAGTCGGGTAACATAGGAGTACACACTATGTAACCAGATTTACACACTATGTACTTGCATTCAATGCATTAGGAATTAATTCAGAAATTAATTCAAACTATGTGCATTGATGACACACAGTGCATTAATTTATTACACCACATGTTAACTGAGATAGTATGGCACACAGTCATCCAAATTACACGTCGTGTATCCCATGTACATGGTTTGTAGTCCCTTTGAGTCATAGACAGTCCATGTATTACTATATATAGCATCCCTCACTGGTGACCATGTAACTTGGAGACCACATGCCATGCAGTCTCTTATACACACCATGTACTCTAATTTTATGAGGCATGGTTTACACACTAATTCCCTAGGTGTGTTCCTTGGATACACATTGATAGATGTATGCACCATGGATCTCACCTATACATGTCATGTACTTATATGAAATTACACATATTTAAAATTTATTTATTATACTATGTAAACCTTATCAACCTATGTTTCTGTATGGTTATTAAGTAGATAGGACACACCATTTGATAGGTTTTAATATGTGTGTGTGTGTGTGTGTTTAATTAATATTTGTGTAATGTTCTGATCTATATATCTTGTATGAGTAGTATTAAATTTGTTAGTCTACGGGCATTGAATCATACCACGTGACCAAAAAATCATGTAATTTCTGTAATCATTATGTTAATAGTACACATCATGAAAGTAATTGATAATTCGTTTATGCCATATGTCATAATATTAAATAGTATATGAGTATAATACATGTTGGGTGGATTTATATGGGTATTCATCATATTTCCTCAAAGGTAAATTTATGTACATATTTAATTTTAAATAAATTTATTCAATTTATTTAAAATTATATTGGATGATAATCTCAAGAAAATTTAGATGATAATTAAGATAAAATAATTGATTAATTAAAGATGATAATTAATTTATTTCAGCACAAATTATCTTAAATAAGGTTTATTTAGAATTGAATGATAGTTTTATTAAATATTCAATTCATTGCATGCATGTGGATGATCATGAGCATAGAATAGACCTTTGTATGTGATTGGTTTCATTTAATTTATTATTAAATTAAATTGTTAGCCTATATTCCTTCTCTCCTGTTATTATGTAAGGGCCTATTTTCCCATGGTTTATTTTATTTAGAACCCTTATTTCTCTCACCTACATGTGAGTAAAGGAATATGTAATGGATGGAGCTCCCATGTTAGTGGAGGCGATTCAAGTTTGGAGTCGAGGTGAAACCAAACCAAGGGAGATACATTGGTGTACAGGTGGAAAGCAGTAACACAAACCTTAATTGGTTCAACGTGTTTTTCCCTTAGGCCAATGGTTAGTTTATCAGTCGATAGATAAACTAGCCATTAGTAAAGTCTCATGATCATACCACTTTGTTATTTTATTTCTTTAAAGTTTCATGCTCATTTCATTATGGATGTTTTTTCATGATTACATGAATTAATGAAATTAATAGTCATGAAAGATAGAACTTAAATAAATTAGATTATGTGTAAATATTATCTAATACATGTTTAATCAATTAAGTAACTCCACATAATATTAACAAGTATGTGATAAAGATAATAATTATCAATTTATGCATAAAAAGATAAAATCCCTCAAAAATATATATTAAGTTGGTATAGGCTTCCACTACTTTAGTTAAAAACTATCCATAGTTCAAAGTGATAGAACAATTAAAGTTGGAGTGCTTTCAATTATCGGGGAATTCTAACATTAAGATTTTTGTTGACTTAACTTAGTTCACATCAAGGGTTAACTGAAAAATCAGTACATATTGTAACTTAGAGGCAAGGGTTGAGGAAATCAAATTTAAGTATTTCAGGATTGGGGAGTCCACTCAGCAGATCAATGAACTTTAAGTTGATTTAGTTGGCATTTGGAATGCCTGCCTAAAACCATTCAACTTTCTTAACTAACCAAAGTTGGGGTAATGAGAAGTTTAATATAGATCCTTGTCACTATAAATCATAACAACATGATATTCCAAAGACAATGGTGAAGGCTATTGAGTTTTGGTCAAATAGTGGGAGATTTATAATATAATATTTATTTATTTGTCTAAATTTTATCACATAAACAACTAAAATTTTTCTCATCTTATTTTTAGAAATAATATTAAAATGCCTTTAAACATATCATTGTGATCTATACTTGAGAAGGATAACCTTCTCACTGGAACAAATTGCTAAGAGTGGAAAAGGTGCTTACGCGTTATCCTTCTCCATGAAAGGAAATTGTATGTGCTGGAAGAACTTATTCTAGATGAGCCAAGTAATGAGGCAAGTAATGAAGAGTTATCTCTCTCTGAGAAATATCTAAATGATGCTATATATGTTCTGTGTTTCATGTTATCATCTAGGACCAATGTGCTTTTGAAGCAACATAAAGACATGGATGTGTATAGAATAATGTCTCGCCTTGGGATCTCTATTAAGAGAATGTGAGATAAGAAAGGTATGAGATCTACAATGCCTTATTTACAACTAATTTTGGAGATACAATGCTAGATGGGCCTCATGTATTCAATATTATTGGCTATATTGAATGCTTATACATATTAGGGATTAAATTCCCAGATGAGTTTCATACATATCTCATACTTTGATCACTTCCCGAGACCTTCTCTAGTTTTATTGTTAATTTAAATATGAGAAATAATGAGAATATTATTTTGGAACTTATACTTTGATTTACCAAGTGGATAAATACATGAGGTGTGATAAACCCACGGTCCTATTGGTGAACAAGAAAATAAAGAACAAGGAAAAGGGGCCCAAGACTCAAAATAATTCTAAATCTTCTGTGAATCATCCTTCCAATAAGAAGAATATCCAGATGCAGGGAAAGGAAAAAGAGGAAGTATGTTTTGTATATGGAAATCTAAGACACTGGAATAGGAAATGCACACAGAATCAAGGGGAAGCTAAATATGAATTCGTTATCGAGTGTAATATTTCAATATCTATACATTGGGTATTAGATACAGCTTGTGGTGCTCACAATTATATTCAAATGTAAGATCCAAGTATATTTCAAAATATTTCTAGAGGAGAGGTAGATATAAGAGCCACTAATGCTACTAGGATGGGTGCTATATCCATTGGCGACTACCAACTTTCATTTCTAACATGAATGATTTCGGTTTTAAAATATTATTATTATATACCTACGGTTACCAAGAACATAATTTATGTATCATTCCTATATATATATGGGTTTATTTTCAAGTTTTTAAATAAAATTTGTTTATTTTAAAAAGATAACATATGTTATGATATGGTGCATTTAAATAACAGTCTTTAGGTATTAAATTATGAAACCAAGTATTGGAAATTAATAATGAATCATGTTCACATGACTCATATAACACCTAGTAGTGGAATTTCCATCTTGGTCATGTAAAGGAGAAGCATTTGAAAAAGATATATCAAGATGGTTATTTAGACTCTTCTAATCTAAAACCACTTGAAAGATATCATGCTTTTTTACAAGGAAAAATGACCAAACCACCATTTGTTGGATAGGGTGAAAGGGCCAGAGAGATTTGAAGATAAATACACACTAATATATGTGGACCATTTCTAGTAGAAGATAGAGGTTGATATTCTTACTTCATTACTTTTATTGATGACTTGAGTAGATGTGGATATGTCTACATGGTGAGGTATAAGTCTGATTCCTTTGAGAAATTCAAGAAATTCAATAATGAAGTAGAGAATCACCTTGGTAAGAATATAAAGAAACATTAATCAGATCAAGGTGCTGAATATCTTAACCAAGAGTTTATCAACTTCTTATGGGAGTTTTGGATTATATCTCAACTCACTCTTCCTTATACACCATAGTGGAATGGTGTTAGTGAAAGGAGGAACTATACCTTGATAGACATAGTAAGGTTGATAATGAATAATTTAGATCTTTTGTTATCCTTTTGGGGATATGCATTACAAACTATAGTATATACACTAAAATGGGTACCAACTAAAGCAAAAAATGGAATTCTCTTCGAATTATGGAGTGGAAAGAAACATGTTTTGTTGAATACACATGCATAGGGTTGTGAGTAAATTTTAATGCATTCTCAGGCAACAAACTAGCACCCTGAGGCACAAAGTGTATCTTTATAGGTTATCCTAAGGAAATAAAGGGATACTACCTATACAACCCCTAAAATAAGAAATTTAGTGTCACTAAAAAAGTCATATTTATTAATAGAGAGAACATACTCAAAAAGGATAGTGGTAGAAAGATTAACCTTAATGAAATTGATGATCAAGATACACAAGACTTGGTATAGGAATATGTTCCATGAGTCTCCGTGGAAGAAGTAGTTCTTGAAACACAATTAATATATAGGAGAGAAAGATATGTAAGAGAACCATATAGATATGGTTTTCTAGTCACCGAAGATGGTGACTCATTATTGGTTGACAATGATGAACCTCTCTCATATAAAGAGGTGGTAGAGAGATCAGAAGCTGCAAGATAGAAAAAAGCCAAGAATTCTGAAATGGATTCCATGTATCAGAACCAAGTTTGGGTTGTGGTCGATGAGCTAGTTGATGTAAATCCCTTTGGGTGAAAATGGTTATTCAAGAGAAAAATGGACATGGAAGGTAATGTAAATACCTATAAATCAAGGCTATTGGATAAAGGTTTTAAATAGCATAAAGGAATTGACTATGATGAAACCTTTTCACCAGTTTCCATGTTTAAATCCACCAAAATTATACTTGTTATAGAATCTTACCATGACTATAAGATTTGGTAGATTAAGATCAAAAATTCATTCCTTAATGGGAAACTTCAAGAAGATGTCATGGAACATTCTATTTGATGAATCTATAAAATAATTTGGTTTCATAAAGAGTTAATGTGAACTGTTTTTTTACAAGATGTTTAGTGGAAATTCAGTCATTATCCTAGTAGTATATGTTGATGACATATTACTTATTGAAAACAACATAACAGTCTTACAGTCTATTAAGGAATAGTTAAATAAGTGTTTCTCTAAGAAAGACTTAGGTGAAGTAGCCTATATTCTAGGTATCAAGATCATTTAAGATAGATCCAATAAGTTACTTAGACTAATTCAAAGTATATATGTCACCTAGATACTAAAGAGATTTAGTATGAAACAATCCAAGAATGGATTGGTTCTAGTGCCACATGGTTTACATATTTCTAAGAAAATGTGTAATTGAACACAACATGAGAAAGAGATAATGAGTAATATCTCATATTCTCTCATGATAGGATCAATCATGTATTCCATGTTATGTACTAGACTTGATGTTGCCTATGCATTGAGCATGGTAGAAAGATATCCAGAAGATCAAGGATAACAACATTGGTCTACTGTTGAGGCTATCCTTATGTATCTGAGAAGAACTAAGGATATGAACCTGGTGTATAGAGTAGATGGGGAGCTAGTCATTATGGGTTATACTAATTTTATTTTTCAGATATATTAGAATGATATAAAGTTATAGTCAGGATAAATTTTTTGTCTCAATAGAGGATTTGTGATCTAGAAGAGTTCCAAGAAGCTAGTTGTCACTGATTCTACAGTGGAGTCCAAGTATGTAGAGGCTTCTGATGTATCCAAGTAATCTATTTGTAAAGGGATATTTGTATAGTATCTTTATGTGGTACCTAGTAGTAAAAGACCCAATCACATCGTATTATGATAAAACTACAATAGTGGATCTTACAAAAGATTCAAGGTCACACCAAAAGACAAAGAATATACTCTGAAAGTATCACCTCTTGGGGGATTTTATCAGAGGGGTTAAGTTGCGGTAAGAAGAGTACCCATGAAAGAGAACTTGGTGGACCCCTTGAATAAAGTCCTATTTCAGTATAATCATGATTATTATGTGAGGGCTAACAGATTTAAGGTTGTTAGTAGTTGGCTCTAGTGCAAGTGCGAGTCTGTTGGAGTTTGTACCCCAAAACCAACTTCTATGTACTTTATGATGACTTGTATTCATAGATTTTAATATTAATAAACTACATATCACATCATGATTTTTATTCTACGTAACATAGTATATGATAATGTCCTAAGAGTAGATAGCATGCTAAAAAGTCATAGCAGTTCCCCGCTATGATAAGAACCCGAAAGTGTTATTCCACTATTCTTAAATATATTTTTTATATCCAGATGATATCATTTGAGGGAAACAAGGGATACAGATTATCATGAGTGTAGACTAATAGGAATTTGAGGTACCTTCTCATGGTGTGCACACTTAGTAATATCCATTTTAGGATATTATGACAACAATACCCACTATTAATAAGTACATGTTTATATGTTTCGTTATATATTCCTATATGCAGATTTGTGTATGGATCCTTAAACTTTAATATTATCATTAATGATTATTTTGAGTTGTGTACTTTGATTTATTGATGAAAACCATGATGACATATGTTCAAAAAGAGGTAGGATACGTTGGGTACGTCATGAGTAATATTATATTAATAAATAATGGGAGAAATGATTTTTTTCCCTTCTGTTATTTAACAGAAGTTGATATCTCAGTACCTTTGATAGAAATGATATAGACTAAATAAATCCATAGACATGGTATTCTATAGTCAAGTTTGTTTCCCAAGAAGTCAAATAAAGAGACATCAAGCACATGGGTTGATGGAACCGGCTTGCAACCTGCTTGATTAGAGATATCATGATAAAGGGATTATATTACATAGTAAGAATTTGTATGAGGTTTTATGTCGTTGTGGCATTAACTACTTTATCTATGGGTGACTTGGCATGTTTTTTGATGCTAACCTTGTAATTTAGTATACATCGCCTAATTCCACTAATAAATAGTCCTAGAGGCTTAAACAATAAGTGTATCCATAATCTCAGTTAAATAATAATATTATTATTTATTATTTTACATGTTGAATAAATATCATTCCTGCATGTGGTTAAATAATTATTCATGTTTAATTGATCATATATTTTTTTTCCAGTTATTCGAGAGAATAAAATGTGTGCATAATATTTAATAAATATTTATTTTCTATTTAGTGAATATAATATTTATTTATTTATTAGTTAATAATGTATTGGTATTAATTTACTAAATAAATAATCATTATTCAAGGCCTGATAAATATTGTGGAGGAATGAAGAACTGAGTTTAATGGTCTGGTGAGAAATAATAAATATTGAATATTATTTGATTAGATAATATTTAATTTAATTCGCAAGTTAAGCGTATATTGAGAAATAATTATTATTATTATTTTACATGGGGTTCTGTAGGTATTAAATAAATAATAAATAGAACTTGTGAAATTATTTTATTTAAAACCTAAAAGTATACAAACCCAATTATATTATTTTTTATGAGATCCAATTCATTTGCTTGGTTGTGCACAATGAATTTGGAGAATCCTATCAAGCCCTAGAGAGCTCCCTCCTCTAAAAATGCTTCCTAGAATGAAGAGATATCTTCCTCTACCTCCCACTCCCAAGTCAAGAGAGATCAAGGAGAACACTTTTGAAGTGGTTCTGGTAGCGATCAAAGGCGGACGATGCAAGCGATGGGATCTTTTATGCTAGAACCCATAGATTCCTATAACAATGTTTGGATATTTGAGGAACATGCATGGATCACAACTTTAGGTAATATTCTCTTGATTCCTATGATTCAATGATGGTGCAACACATATCTATTGTCAGATCCATCAATAGAGAAAGAATTCTAAAAAGGTAATTCTATAATTAATTTAATTAATTATAAATAATATGTGATGATCCTCCCTCTAGTTTTTGTGTTCTATCTATTATCTACTTTATTTGATTAAATTACATTGATCGTGTCATTTATTATCGTATAGATATCATATTGATCATCGATCATGATAAAAAGTAAAGTTTGGCACGAACTGTCACACGCTTCTGCTGCACTCGGAACCTTTATATTGTAGTATATTCCCTAATTATAAAAACATAATATTGTATTTAATATACTTGGTTTATTATATGAGATTTTTTAATAATAATTGAAGGTTGTGGAGAAATAAAAAATAAAAAAAAAATCTCATTGAAGAACGTTACCTCTTCTATGGGTATCCTCCTTAGGTTTACACTAAAGTCCTTCCTAGGTTGTCTTTCTACCCAAACTAAGGATTATAGGATAAGGGGAGTAAAGTTGGGAAGTGATTTGTGTAGTTATTTTCTAAACCAAAATGGTATGAAGGTGTGAATAATAGAGGATATAGGGTGGCCTTTTATAAGTGATGTGAGTGGCATACTTGTAATTTTTTGAAAATATTCATCATATCCATGTTTTTATCTTGACACAAGCCTAAAAAATGGGTCATTAATGATCACATAAGAGATAAGGTCTAAATATGTCCATCCAATGGGAGTTTTATAGGTTGGTAAGTCGTTTTTAACCCTTATCTTCTTATTTTAACCCTACGGTCAATCCATTTTTACTTTAACCGCGGTAATTAATTTTTATTATTTTCAATATTTATTTTTGGTCAAAAATTAAGTTTAAATTGTTAAAAATTATAAATTTTTATTATTATAAATATTTAATCCATTCTTCCAAATTCAATTCACATAAGTAACCAATTTTAATTTAAAATTAATCCTTCAAACGCAATGAGAAATCGTGTTTTCAAAGAGAAAGTGTTAAAAAGTTTGCAATGTTTTTATATCAAAATTAAATATGATAAATATTTAAATTCCATAAATTAGATTAATATATATATAATGGAACTAATTTTACTTTAAAACCAATTTAAAATATAATTTAACTTTATAAATAATTTAAATTAAAGGGTAGTTTTCAATTAAAATTATGTATTTTTCACTGTTCGTCAAAAAATGAAACTTTCAGAAAAATACCAAAACTTCACCCTAAGATAATTTTTGTATTTTGATTTAAAAAATGAAGTTTATTTTGTAAAATATTTTTTCTTAAATAGGAAAATATTAATTCTAAATTATTTGTGCAAAGAGCGACTGAACCGTCTTTTAGAAAAAATACAATTTTTCAGAAAACATTTCTTTTTCTTTTAAATGGTTCAAATTTTATATCTAATAAATAGATATAAATATTTTTATGTATAAACCATATATGTTTCATAATTTATTTAGTACTATTAATATCCTCAAATTTAATGCCTATGTTATAATGGTAACATTTAAATAATGATATTTTAATAGAGTATCATGTTTCATTTAAACTGGGTGTTGTGTACATTTCAAGCCATTGAAGAGATTAAATTTATTTAAAAATAAATATATCACAAATTCATGCGGTGTTATATTCTCATATAAGATCGTTTTTGTGTGTTGTTTATTCTATATAACATAATTTTTTTCTTTTAAAAACTTGGGGTGTTGCACTCACAATGTCTGAAACACACATCATCGCCACTACCCATACCTCATAACCTCTATTCCACCTATTTATAATCATAGTGGGGAATATTCACCTCGTTGAGGTATTAATTTTAGTTTATGGGGTTACCGAACCCTATGGATTTCCCTCTCATTATCATGGGGTAAATTTATTCATTTAGGGTGTTACCAACTCCATATGTGGAGGACCCATAGCTCATCATGAAGGGGGGATTATCTATTCCACTAAGCATATAACGGACCCATATCCTAGTTTTAGTATATCACCTAAGAATTTACTGAACTTGTGTTTACTCTAATTTTCTCCCCCACTCTCCCCATATTCTTATCTATGAGCCAAGAAAATCATCTGCTATAAAAACCTTGTAAATAATCCCCAGATGATGAATAGATATGCACCATTGTGTTCCACATGGAAAAATTCTAAGAAAAAACTATTAATGTGTCCAATTTTGAAAACCAAGTGATAAAATATGAAAAGCACTAAATAATTCACAATACACAGCATGAACTATTTCATACATAGCATATAGGCTTTGGCAGAAGTCGAGAGTATTCCATCATAGTCTGATTCATATGGAGTGAACCTATATTGTGTGTCAAGTATTTGACGAAGGGTGTGGGACTCATTGCTTCATCTAGGAGTGCATTTATAGTGCATTCCAATTCATAACATTTGAGTACATGACATGTACTGTTATTTACATGGAGTATGTTATACCACTAAATAGTTCATGTGGGGTTCAGCTACTCTATTTTTTCAAAATAGTACATGGTGCATGGGGCCCATAGATTACTCAAGTGATTATTATCAGAATTTCTATATTCATGTATCTATATTACATGGTTTGTACCCTTTTCCCACACAGTGTATGAATCTAGCTGGTTAGGCAGGCATGTACTATGGTATACACTCAAGACACATGGCCCAAAATACATGGTGTTTGACCTATAGTAACACAACATGAATTTTTTTATAACCCAATTATAATATGTGATGTTTCAATACATGAAATACATGAAATATAATTTAGAATAACATATTTTGTGATCTTTATATCCCTCATAAACCCTAGGTTTACCTCAAGTGACTTGTATTGCATGTTTCTCAAAGACTACCCACCATTTAATTAGGAAAATTTCACCAAGACTAATAACTTCTCCTTGGTGTCACCAACTACCTTTCTAGACCTTCTTGCCGCATTTTTTGCACCTAAATCGCTATCAAAACTTCATCTTCTCCCAATACCACCATTAACTAGGAATTATTTTCTTGGATTTCCCATCACACCTCATTAGAGACCCTTTCCATCCATTCCACCATTTTAACTGATTTTGGGTCGTAATTTCATCACCTAGACCATCATCTCTCATATAAAATCATCCCAATACATCATCAGGACCCCTATTATGTAAAATACCTTTGTGTATCTATAGTTTTTCACCTTATGTCACTCACTCATTCGAAAACCAACTCCATTTAGGTTGGTGTCCCTCATTTTATAGCTTTATTTACTGATATTGAACCACTAGCCATGGTCGATACTAGAAATGATAATTCACAATAATTAATAAATACAAGGGAGAAGAGAGTTCTATTGTTGGTCAAGTAACATATGGCTGACCATTCTTCATTTATCATCATGTGTCAAACATGAGGAAATATAAGGTTTTACAAAAAAGTGGAAAAAAAATATGTGAAAATTTTCAAGATCAGATATTTTTTATGAACATAAAATCTATTATACCCCATAATGTATTCATCCCCATATTATATGAAGTTTAATTAATCCTGAATAATTAATAATTAAAAAATAAATTGAAATCGTACCTCATCCAACTTCAATCAAAAACATGTTTCGCTTGTCGTCAGTGATCATCACTTAAAGGAACTATACCTGGAACCATCTAGATCATCCACACACATTCTGTAAGATTAATTGGTTGTTATCCAATGAAATTTAGGATTTATCATGGAGAATTAGAGGATCTTAAACATGGTCATGATCATGGGAGATCAAACTAATGATCATTTAACTTGGATCAAGAAAACTTAGATCTTACCTTCACTTTCTATCTCTAATAATTGAGAGAGATAATAGATGAGATAAAATTAAATAAATCACTTTACTCTATCATTTTTTTTCTAAAATAGCTTATATAATTATGTTTTAACTTCCATAAATTATATTTTGTTCCTTATAGAAGTTATCTAGTCAAACATACACAAAAAAGGCATAAACAACACTTAAAAGTTGATGAAAATATCACCGATATTTATTACATGTTTATGAACCATAAATTGTGTTACATGATAAAATATGAGTCATTAACTCAACTTTTCTACCCCATAAATGTTAAATGAAACTTGAATATTTAATATTTAATATTTTTTCAAAAATATTTTTTATTATATTCACTAAATAACTTGTGAATATAATAAGTAAATAAAATAAATTTTTATTATTATAAACTTGAATAATATTGAATTTATTTATTTCCTTGGTTATTATATAAACATGGAAATTACCCAACCACTATTGTGGGGCCCACCATGTCCTAAAATTCAATTCACTAGAACTGCCCAAGCTTCTGAATATGCTTTGTGTGTGACCCTCTAGGACCTTATCTGAATAACGATGAATACTATTAATAGACTAAGAGAAAATTCTAGAAACCCATCAAGGCTACAAAGGAGTTAAGGAATAGTCATGGAAACTAAAACCTCCTATGAACACACACTGTTCAATATTATCTCTTTCCCTCATGATATATCATAAAGTAGGACACACATTTTGTGTCATCATCCTTTCTTTCTTTATTATTCATTAACCTTATTAGAGGTAATTACATTTAATCATCATGTCCATATATTTAATAAATGTATTATTATCCTGGTCAACTAATCCCAAGACATGTCATCCTTTTAGAAGTGATAGAAAATTTCATGATCATTAAATCAATGTCATACCACTAATGATTCACCCAATGTAATCTACTTCACTATGACATAAATTTCATGATTTTTTTCTTGTATCAATGTACATAATCAAATGATACATGTTAATATTGATATAAATTTTAGAGACCAATACACGTGTTTGCAGATAGGAACTACCAATGAGACCCAAAACATGTGGTGTTTCTATTGGAAGGTCATCCCTTATGATATCCTCTTCTTGATATCACCAAGTGAAAACTTCATGAGAATAAGTCTCAATTATTATGATCCCCCAACACTTAATATTCACATATCATCTATTTCTAATCAGTATGATATATCTAGACCATATGACATATAATTAAGGTTAATGTCATAGTATCTTGAGTATCTCATTATAGCTGGGAAATATTATAACCTATTGATACAACAAATTATCTTAATACATTTCCATGTAAATAGTGTGCATGGAAATATCAATATTATTATGGTAAGTATACATCATGCATAACTCATTTTATACATGATATGGTAATCGAAAATTACTTTTCAAGTTGGTCCTAGGGAACCCACTTTTACAAAACTCCCACTTACACTTGAGACAACTTTATAACAATCAAATTTTTAGATCTCACATGATATGATCATGCTTCTACTGAGTTATGTATTTATTCATTAGTCATGTCACATTTTCTTACATGGATACTATGTTATCTATGACTTCACCTCCTTCGGTGAATCTTTCCAAGAGATGGTATCACCGAGCATAACCTTTTTATACTCTATCGTAATATTAACATCTTGGTTAGTACCAAAAGTATGGTTTCAATAACTGAAACAAATCATTCCATATTTTGTGCTTGCTTAGATTCATCAGAAACTGCAACATACTCGGTATTTTCTAGATATAGTTACCATAGTCTTGTATAATATTTTATTACTTATTATCTTATCCAAATAGAAATATTAGATCATTTTAATCCAAATGAAGACTAATTTATGTCCCCTTAAATATAGTGTCCCTGGCTATCCAAGTACCAGGTACATATCCTTTGTACTTTATCAAGTACAATTGGATTGTTTTAACTACTTCTCATACAGTTCTCCTATATTTTACAAATATTTTCCTACCATAAATTATATTTTTCAAATATATGGTACATATCATGGAATATGTGATAGATCCATCACTGATTCAAATATAATTATACTCACCATTTTAATTTTCTAATATGTCTCATAATTTTATTCTTGGATAAATTTATGCCATCTGACATTTGAAACAATTCTCTCTCGAATTGTTCCAATACATTATCAGTATATGTACATTGACTTGGTCCAATTAACCTATAGATATACTATAGTAAATCTTGTACTTTATAACTTGGGTTGCAACTTTAATTCAATATTTTAAAATTTTATTTCTACCTAGTAATAACTAACTATAAGACTAATAATAGTTTTCTATATGTTATTAATATATTTTACTTGGAAACGGTGGTGCTCCCACTAACCACTTATAGACACTAGGCATACTTTCATTCTAGATGAATATTCTATAATCACAATGCCTCCATTAATCTATAAATATATCTCTACTATTGGATCATAATGTATATATGGATGAAACAATAAAAGAGGGGGGTGAATTGTAAGTTTAAAAAACTTTTAATTTTTATCTTGAAATGAATTTAGTTTGAAGAAATTTAAACTAATTCAATTCACAATACCTCTTAATGTATTAAAACATTAATCGAACAAGGCCCTGGGTCTAGTTATCAAAGTATCTTAATTGGGTTGATTGTGATAATGTGATCTACATATCATAAATGAAATCAATTGTATTCATGGTTGAAATTATTTAAATAGAGTAAGCATGTAAAATATCATAATCACAATGGTTATGATGATCAGAGTAAAACAATACAATTATTCAATCATAAAGTGTATTGAATCATATTGAGTAGTTGAAAAGATCGCAATCACTTCAATCATAATTAAAAGGATCATAATTAGAGTGTATTACAAAAGTATCAAATCATATTGGTTACTATAATCAAAATAAGAAATACAAAAATGAATATATAAAATGATTCAATTTTTATTACAAAGCAGCATAAATGCAAACAAGTAAAAGAATACAATTCTTTTAACCCAAATATAAGGGTAACCAATAACCTTGGATAGTGGTCCCTTGATTTATACTTTCAAGAAATTCTCTCTTACCCACACCAGGATAATCCCTCGATATAATGATTGGCTTCTGTATTTCTATCCCCGCAATCCCTAGATTAAAAAGGTAATCAGCACCTATGTCTTCCCAGCCTCATAAGCTCTCTATCAGAAAAAAATCGTCACAATTGTCTTCTTATACATGGAATCCATCAATTTTAATCCCCAACAATCAGTGTCACACAAAGAAAAGAAAAACTCTTGAGAGTAACAAGTATGTAGAATGAGTAGTTCACAACTTTACTTTAGAGTCTTTAGCATGAAGTATCAAGTTGACAGAGCTCTCAAATTCATTAGAAATTCAGCATCACTTTAACACTGATCTCATTCAAATGACCTAGTATTTATAGTCCAGTGTACTCATGATCATCTTGGATTACAACAGTCATATTTTCTCTTGAAAAATTAGAGGGACTTGGACACATGTCACTCCAATAGTCATCTTCTAACTGAAACAGTGACATCGTTTTATAATACACATTGAAATAGAATATATGATATGATTTTGTTTAAAAGGTTTTTCTTTTGATATGATACTATTTTTTGTATAGGATAAAATGATTCTGAAAAGAATTTATCCCTTTCAATAAAATATAATTTGAACAGAAAATGAGTATGATGATTTTAGTTAAGACAATGAATATGATTTATCTTGTCAGTGCAATATTGAATGGTGCGTATGATGGAAATCATAATTAGTGTGTCCAATGAAAATCATATTCAGTGAGTACGATGTAAATAGTAGCTGGGGTCATATCAATAATCATGTAATACAGTAAAACTTATGGTTATAATTAATATTATATTCATATGAAAAATCATAATAAAGAAAAGTAAAAAAATCCTTAAAGTAAATAAAATATATGAATTAATTTTTAAAAGAGATTGTGTGATTTACAAAAAAAGGAATATAAGGGTCAAAAGAATATTTTTGACTTAATAATCTCCCCCTTTTTGTAAAATTTAAACTAGATGTTAAAAAAATAGGGGATTACAAAAGTAAATAGTTTTTTCTTTATAAGTGAACACTTATACTTATCTCCCTTTGAGTTTTAAGAAATCTTCTGAATATTATTTTAATATGACTAACCTCCCCCTTAGGATATCAAAATCCTTACAGATCATATTCTATAAATAAATTATCCCCCTTACAAAAAGTATTCTTCTTCTGATAATTTCTCCCCCTATCGAATATATTATCCCCCTTTATGAATTATCCTCCCCCTTTTCTCAATTATTCTCCCCCTTTTTATTTATAAAAAATAATAAGGAAGATATTCTAATACCATAAAAATGGTTAGAGAAACAAAACGTACAAAAGAATAAAGAATTTTATCATCTATAAAGAGTGAAATAACATTTATCTAAAAAATGGAAAATATTAAATCAAAAGAAATATATATGAAAAAGGATTTCATTTAGAGTTTCAAAAACAACACAAAACGAGTTCCAAAAGATTCATTTCTTTTCATTTTCCTTCTTCATATACTTCTTCATGAGATCTAACATGGTTGTCTTCATCTTTTTTAATTATTTCATATCCTCCATGATCTTATTAATAGATTCTTTTTTGATATCTAAAAACATCTGTCTAATCTGCAAATATTTGTTCCTTATTACAAATTACTTCTTCCTAGAATTTTAACGTCTCTTCAAAAGTACGAATTGTGGATTCCTGATCTTTATTCTTCTTCTCTTGGACTTCAATCCTATCAATAATAAAAAAAATATTTTTTAAATCATTTATATCATCCTTATAAAACATTATCTTTGAGACTTCTTATTAAATAAAATTCATCTTCTTTTCAATCATTTGAAATCTTTGGACCGGCTTCCATTTGGACCTCTAACTATTTTCAATTTTTGAGAAGTATCACTTTGTAAATTTTTTAATGCATATAATATTTCATTCAAAAGTACTCTAAGATATTAAATTTTTTCTTTATGAATTTTTACACTTTCATCATACTTATGAGACCATTTCACAACTTTATTACACATCTTTCTATGTTCCTTGGTTATTTCTTCCAATATTTTTATAGTGGTCTCAAGTTTGATCACTCTTTTTCTATGAATTTTGATAGAGTCCAATATTTTGTTTTGATTTTATACAACAAAGTCAATATTACCTTTTATTCATAGTAAATACCTGATTTCCTTTTCAATTATTCTCAATGCTTGAACAACATATTGATCTCTTTTCAAAAAGATAGTCTAGTTTGAATTAGTGTCTTCCTCATAATTGGGAAGATTTGTACTATGATTTCCATTATTATCATCATCATGTGAATCTTGATTATGATTTACATCATATTTTCTCTCTTATTCTTTATCTGAGATATGAATTACTTTATGATCCTAAGTTCTCTGAGTAGCCTGCTTTAAGGACTCTATTCCGGGTGATGGCATCTTGCAAGATGTGGCTTCTGAAGATCTCACGAGAATTTTTTTTATACTGATACTATAGTAACCCTAGCCTTTTACACATATCATTACCTGATTTTATGCATAATTAAACATCATATTACAAGACAAGGATCATAAAGTCTGGTGTCTTGGAAGATTAGGTACATAATTAAACATCATAAAAATATCTTTTATTTAATCTCCACATTAAAATTTTAACTTCCATTGTGCTCAAACATATTCATAGGATAACCTAGGGTTAACATGAATAAAGTAATGATCTAAAAATCCTAATATGGGAATAATAATAAGAACAAATCTTTTCACATGGGTTAGAAGGCATAATATAATGATATAAAAAGGCATGGAACCTAAGGAATCTTAACATATAGAACATGGGATCTTATAATAATTTAATCATAGTAATGTAGAATCACCATAAAAAATTAATTTATCATGATTCAAGGATCATCACACATATATTACCATGATTCAAGTCTCATTTCACATAGAGGATCATGATTCAAGGCTAACCACCAAGACCATTGCACATGGAGCAGGAGTTAAGGTTAACCACTAAGATTGTTGCACATAACGCATCATGAGACTAAATTTTAACCAATTCATTGAATTATTATCTGGTCACACCCATAATAACATGTTAATGAATATGTGTGTCACATAATTAATCATACATAATTAATCAAACATAAACATAAAGTTTACTAATGGAAAGAAGCGGGTATCTTAATCATGGCATAAAGAATAATAAATGGGTGTAACATAAAAGTGTCCACAAAAGAAATTAATTAAACCATAAAAGGACAATAATAAAAGTTAACAGGAATATATCATGATAATTGATGTCAAACTGAAGTTATAACATGTAAAAAGAGTATTTCAGAAAGTTTAAAATTAAATTATTTTAGTGTGGTTTAAGAAAAATATCAAAGATCATTTAAACTAGAAAGGGGAATAATCTTTTATATAAAACCAGAAGTTAAACAATAAGGTTTTTATAATAAAATGATTGGTTTTATAAAAATAATGGTATCTTAAAATTGGTTATGTAGTGCACTTGAAAATGGGTAAGAATTTGGAAAGTTCCCTTTAAACGGTTTGCTTATCGGGAAGTATCAAGAAGGGAACAACTAAAAACATGTATATCCCTGAAGGAGGATAAAAATATCTTGATACATGATTTTGGAACATGTCAATAGTATTTATAATATTTTAATAAAAATAAAAGATGATTTCATTTGGGTAAAAATAGAGGAAGATAAACCCAAAGGAATAATGGAGGTTCGGGTAGAATCCCTTACCTTAAGTCTGAAGTTGTCCTTAACTTGATATTAATGTCCTATATAACCAAATTAGATTCATTAAGTAAAAACTCTATAACCCATTCTATATTAATTTTATTTAGTATCATTTTATTAAGTTCTTTTATGTCCTTTTTGATGAGTTAAAGTATTCAATTTCATCGTCCTTGAGTGCTCGTTTTCTTGGTTTTCATGATTGGTTCGCTTGAATGAGAGTATGGATGTTAATGTAAAATGGGAATGATTTTACAGAAGTGTAATTATATTATATTAATTAAATTATAGAAGAAAAAATGGTTATATCATTCATTTTATTAAATGGGATGAGGATGAATCATTATATAAAATTTTAATGATAATCGCTTGGATTAATTTGGTGGTTTTTTATCACAATGAACACATTTTGTTTCATAAATTAATATAATGTATAAAAAAGGATTCAAGAACATTAAATAAGTTATAATAAATATATTATAATATGTTTCAACCATAAAAATGGTTTTATGATCATCTTTTAAGATGGTAATAGAAATTAAAAACTCATCGTCCTTGAATGTGATAAATTAACACATCTCAGACGGTGTTTTCATTTTTAGTATAAAATAAGGGTAAAGGAGATATTATGTTGAATTATTCAATTATAATAAAAATATTCTAATATATTTAATTTAATATAGTTATCATACCATTTGGATGAGGGGAGTTGAGGAGATAAAATCAAAAGAAAGGAACTTGAAAAGAAAATAAAAGAATCAAAAAGAGGAATTTACCTCTTGAATTTATCCTCCTTGAAAGACTCCTTAGGGAAGAAGTTTTGGTATTTTGATGATACCAAGAGATCATGGAAATTAGGGACGGTATTTGGAATATATTTGAGCAGATTGTGGTATTTATAGTGGAGGAGATGAGTGTTTTCTCAATATTTAATTCAATAGTTTATTATTTTTCTAAAGACAATCAATAGTGATGATTCTTGAGATTAAATAGATTAATTAGATCATTTGAGTTTGAACCAATGGTTCTTACATCATCGATGACTCATTTAATATTTTATTTAACTTATAATTTATATATACCATAAATTACATATTTTACTATTCACCAAAAATTCAAGTTTTTTAAAAAAATATAAATAATTCACCAAAACCATTTCTTGATGTGTATAATCAAAAAATGAAATCAATTTTTTAAAAAAATAATTTTATAAATATGAGAAATTTAATTTTTAATTAAAATCATAATTTACTTGAAAAATACTAATTTTAAAATTAAAACTGCTTTTTTAACTCATTGAAAAATTAATTAAGGCCTTATAAAATTATCTTATAATCATAAGATATCAAAATATTATTCTATGAATACATTTTATGAAAATAATTTTTCATTTAATTTGTTAAATTGATCATAAAATTTTAATTAAATATACATGACTTACAAAAATACCAACACTTAATTAATAATTTTTAAAATATTTATTTACTTATAGCATGATATAATTAATCATATTGACACTTATAAGATGGGAAAAATTATTTATACCTTCATTGGTGAGGTTATTATTACATTGGTCGGTTTACTATTAATAAGGGTCACATTACTATTCCAAAGGCTGAGTTACTATTTCATCGGTATGTATTCCTTAACTTCTAGAGATACATTTTATTTTATTCATTCTTTATTTATAAAGTTTTTATTGTGTTATATATGTAATATTATGTGATTATACAATAATACATAATTATAAGAAGGGAAATCCATTGATAAAACATTAGGTTGTTACATTCTTCCCCCCTTATGAAATTTCACCCTCAAAATTTTGTTTTACATTATTGGCTAAAAATAGGTGTGGGTGCTTATTCTTCATCACTTTATCTGATTCCCATGTTGCCTCTTTGCACTTATGGTTATGCCATTATACTTTGACCTGGTGAGTAGTCTTATTGTGTATAAAAATATCTCTATGATCCAATATCTTCACTAGTTTCTCCTCGTAAGAAAGATCATTCTAAAACTGTAGAACCTCTAAAGATAGAACATGTGAAGGATCTGGTATGTACTTTCTTAAGATGGATATGTGGAATACATCATGTACTTCAGACATGGTAGGTGGGAATGCTAGTCGATAGGCCACATCTCTAATACAATCAAGAATCTTGAAGGGGCCAATGTACCTAGGACTTAGCTTTCCTTTCTTCGAAAATCTCATGACCTTCTTCCATGGAGATATTTTGAGGAATAACATATCTTCAAATTTTAACTCAAGGTCTCAATGACGATTGTATACATAGATATTTTATTTACTTTGGGTTTACTTGATGTGTTTTTGAATGGTTTTCACCTTCTCCCCCATTTCTTTTACCATCTTATGTCCTAGTATCTTACTCTCACCAACTTCATCCTAGTATGCTAGTGTTCTACACCTTATCCCATAAAGGGATTCATATGGAGCCATTTGTATATTGAAGTGGAAATTGTTGTTATAGGATAATTTTACTAGTGGAATATATTGGTCTCATCCTCCTTTGAAGTCCATAGAACATGATCTCAACATGTCTTTCAGTTTCTAAATAGTTTTCTCAGATTAACCATCAGTTTGAGTATGATAGGCCATACTGAAGTTCATCCTGGTGCTTAGAGCATGTTGGAGACTTTTCCAGAACTTTGAGGTGAATCTCAGATCTCAATTAGAAATAATCGATAGTGGTACTCCATATAACCTTACCACCTATTTGATATATATCTATTCAAGTTGATCTAATGATAAGTCCTCCCAAATTGAGGTAAAGTGAACTATATTTATAATACAATCTACAATGACCCATATAGCATTTTTTCCTCTAGATGTCCTTAGAATCCAGTGAAAAAGTCCATGGTAATGTTCTCCCACTTTTATATTGGTATGGTTAGTGGTTTCATCATCCCCTTATAATTTTTTCTTTCGGCCTTCACTTGTTGACATACCTGGAACTTTGATGTATATTCAAAAATTTCCTTCTTCATATTGTCCCACTAATAGTTCACTCAGATATCTCAATGCATCTTTATGCTTCCTGGGTTAATAGGTAAAGGTTAATCTATTTAAATCATTTATAAGCTTCATCTTTATCTATGGATCGTATGGTACACATAATCATGACCCAAACCTTACAACTTTTTCCTTATTAATCATGAACTCAGAGGATTTCCCATTTCTAATAGATTCCACCCTTTTCAAATTTTCCACATCTTTTCTTTGATCATACTTTATTTTATCCATGAGGTATGTTTGAGCAATCAATTGATAAAGGATTGATGATATTCCTCCCTTAATTATTCCCATGTTTATACTCTAAAAATATAAGAATATTGGATCCTTCTCAATTCTCATCACTGATAAAGATGTAAGATCCTTTCTACTTAGAGCATCTGCTACCTTATTTGCCTTATTAGGATGGTAGTGGATTGAGAATTCATAATTCTTGATGATCCCTAACCATCTTAGTTGGTGCATATTAAGATCCTTCTATGTGAATATATATTTGAGACTCTTGTGATCATTATATATCTCACACTTCTCCCCATATAGATAAGCCCGCTATATTTTCAATGCAAAGATCATAGCTGCCAACTCTATATCATGCATGGGATAGTTTTTCTCAAAAAAATTGATTGCCTTGAGGTGTAGGATATCACTTTATCATTTTTCATTAGTACACAGCCTAAGCCTTTATTTTAAGCATCACTATACACCACAAAGAGTTATCCACTTATCGGGAGTGTAAGCAATGGCGCAGTGATAAGCCACTTTTTGAGCTCCTTAAATCTTTCCTCACATTATTGAGTCTAGAAAAACTTCACTCCCTTCCATGTCATCTTGTTAATTGGGTTTGAAAATTATTATAAGTTCTTCACAAATCATCGTTAATACCCATCTAATCCAAGGAAACTATGGATCTCCATTACATATGATGGCCCAGGCCACTCTTCGATTGCATTTGTCTTGAAAGGGTCCCAAGATATCCTTTTGTTGGTGATAAAATTCCCTAATAATGATACTTCCTCCATCCAAAACTCACATTTATTGTACTTTTCATAAAATTTCTCCCTTCGCAAAGTCTTCATCACAGTATTCAAATGCTCATCATGTTCCTCCTTTCTCTTGGAATATATGAGAATATCATCGATTAAAACTACCATAAATTTGTCAAGGTAATCCCTAAAAACTCTATTCATTAAATCTAGAAAAATTGCTGGAGTATTAGTGAGTCCTAAGGGAATCACTATGAACTTATAGTTTCCATACCTCATTTGAAAGGCAGTCTTGGGAATATCTTTCTTCCTCACCTATAATTGGTGATATCCTGACTGAAGGTCCAATTTAGAGAAATAAATGGCCTCACATAGCTGATTGAACAAGTCATCTATCAGTGGTAGGGGATACTATTTCTTAATCATGATATTATTGAGATCATAATAATCAATTCTTAGGCGCATTGATCCACCCTTCTTCTTAACGAAGAGGATTGGTGTTGTAACACCCTGAGATTTTATGAGAAATATTATTTTTAATTTTGTTTACATATTGTGTTGTAACCTTCACCAATATTAGATTTCCCTATATGCAACACTTTACTAGCTTTTATTATACACAAACACTATTATTGGCTTATGTTGCATGCAAGAGCGACCTTCCTCAATAGCTTATGTTGTACGGAATACCGAGTTTCACTAAACAACGATATATTGTTATGAACTAACCATTATGAATATAATTAACTACATTTCTAATTTTATTAAATAATAATTAATCTTACACATATTTTAGAACATGTTATGAGAACAAAATAAATTTTTCGGGTAAAATAAGTATTTTTCAAAAAATGCAGTTTTGCCGCCTTTTGATGGCACACCAACTTTAAATATATTTTTTGAAATTTTTATAAGTTAAATTTGACAAATAAAACTTCTTACTTGGAATCGGGATATAAAAATTTACTTGGGATAAATTTTTGAGATTATTCTCATAACCTTCATATTCTGATGAATAGTAAAAATATGCTAAATTTTAATTAAAAACAACTTTTTTCATCGAGATAATTTATATGGTTAAATTATAATATTTAATGGTTTTAAAGTATAAATATAATATATTTTTACCATTTAATATAATTTAATTCATTTTCATTAATTTTATATTGAATTCATAGGTAAAAATATTTCAATCTTTTGCAACATTTTAACTTTTAAAACCCATTTTCTCAACAGCGGGATTAATTTTAAATTAAAAACAACAAATTATGTATTTTGAATTTATAAAAATGGATTCCATATTTGGAATCAGTAGGTACAAATTATTTTAATGGGATACTTTTTGTTTTTAGGCATTATGAATAGTAACTACGGTAAATTTTATTTACTACAGTTAAAGGTAAATCGGGTAATTAAGGGTAAAAATAAGATTATAAAATTACCCTAAAACCTAAAAAAATTCTATTAGATGAATAAAAGTATATCCATATCACCTAAGGGTCTGAATAGATTCATTTCATGGACTTTTAACCCAGAAAAGGATGTAATTATCATTAAAACCAAAGAAAGTGACAACATGTCACTCTCTTATATCATATAAGTGTAATAATTTTAATTTACTAATAAAATTCATAAAACGTTGAACATAAATAGTAACCAGAAATATAATAAAATTATCTACATAATTTGAATTTATTTAGAATTTTTAGGGATTAAATAATTATCATTAATGATGACACAATAGGGATGCAGAAATTGTTTATTTAGTGAAAAATCAATAATACAATTTTTATTAAACTAATAGAGACCATAAAAGACACAAAAACCTGACCAAAACATATTGGTCATGTAAATTTAATCCATAATAATCCAATAGTATAATATTTGACCATTTCTAGCCTTATAAAATCAATTATGACACTTATATTATTTTATTTTAAATGATGTCAAAGTTGTCACCTTCATAATTTAATACATATAACAATTTAAATGTTGTGATTTTATGATGATAAATTCGAGTAAAAGTGTTTTTATAGAATATATTAGATAAATATACATCATAGTATTTTATTTTTAATTTTTATGAAAAAAATAAGTATATTAAATAATTATACAATAATGTTGTAGTAATTATTTTATGAAGAGAAATATCAAATAAATGATTTTAAAAGTATTAAAATAAATATTATATGAACTAATTAATGTGCCCCATGAATCTTCTAGATGAATATGACTTGTTATAAATCTATTAAATAGTTTTTTTTGAAAATATATGTTTTGTGGATTTTATTTAAATTCAAATAAATGAATAGTGTCAAAATTGACACTATTGTTATTTTATAAAAATAACATATTATAAAATTGTTTAAAAATCACAAAAAAATTTAAAAAAATTTGAAATTTATATGGTCTAAAATTCCATAAAGTATCCAATTATGGAAAATTCACAACACATAAGTAATTATTTATAACAATTTAAAATTTAGAATATTATTACCACAAATAAAATTAAATAGATTAAATAAGGATAAATTAGGTTTATAAGGTTTAAAATAAATTCCCAACATGTCTAAATTTTATTGTTTTATGATATTACATCTCTGTCTCATCTAATATTTGTATTTGAGTCATTTTTGGAGGTTTTTAAGTGGGTTTTGAATTTATTATAAATTAATAGTTTTGAGGCTTCCAAAAGTTCCCCTCTCCTCCCTTATAAAAGGGCACCTCCTCCCTCTCCTATTCACTACATTTTGTGCCTTCAAGCTCAGACAATGTAACGCCCCGACCCCAGTTACCCAAAGTCGGTGCATTATTATGTAACATTTTCATGATCACAAAAGATCAAGTCTCGAAAGACTGATTAGTTTAGTAGCCTTGGAAACACTAGATACATTCATAAATGTTACATTACATCATAAAGTGAAAAATCACAATAAAATAGTCTCTATAGTCCACACTTTTATCCCCTTCAGACTATCCCTGTAGGTCATTCATAAAATATTTCTTCACATCTTGGGAAAAATAAAACATTGAAAGGGGTGATCTCAGATGCTCAGTAAGGAGAACAATATAGCGGAAGCTTTCATAAATAAACATAAACATTTAAGGTAATGTATAACTAAAACAAAAGCCTTTTAAACTTGAACTTCAACTTAATATGGAAAAAGTAAAATGAGATAATTTCATTTACTTATTCACATAGATATTCTACTGGTCGAATAATCACATGCAATATCAATAACCACTTTCATAATGATGGAATGCATAATGCTAGACTATCATAACCACGTATCCAAGGCCTCGTACCAAAACTACAAATAATATTTTGTAAAGGCCTCATGCCAAGACACTAGTTTGTCTCATGAGACCTGCCGATACATCGAGGTGCTATAGCGGGCTCTACCCATCACTTATTAAGTCCAATGCATTCCTCATATGAACAGGTTTAAACATATCATAAACCATAACATAATCGTATCACATAAAACATGCATAAAGGAAACATAAAATTTCCACATTTCAATCACAAGATATCAATACAACACATTTATATAATAAAAAACACTTTAAAAACCATTTTCAATACCAAAATAAAAGAAAATTAAAACTTTGTATTTATTTTTTATTTAAAAAAAAGTTATGGCTTGTAAAGGAAGCCGAAACTCAAATAATGGTCACGGCGGAAGAGAAGTTGTTGTTGCCGCATATGTACGACAAAAAAACATTCCTTTTTTCATTTATTAAAACTCTTTGTATAAAAATATTCTTTTTGAATAAATTTAAAAGTCAAAGAGTTTTATACACAGTATAAAAGAAAGTTGTGTATAAAACACAATATGCCTCAATGAAAGAAGATTGAGACGAAGTCCTTAAAAAGATAATTTTTTAAATAAAATAGATCTATTATATGTATTCACAATAAGTAAACATAAAGAAAGTATAAATACAATATAGGACATAATAATATTGTGACATAATTTGAAAGTAGGAGATTAACCTGAAGAATGGAAATTGGGTTAAGAAGTTCCCTTACCTCATGTCCGACTTGACTCGACCATTATTTAACCTCCTGAATAATAAACTAGATTTAATTTATAATTTATTAAGAACATTTTTCAATTTTATTATTCCTTTTATATCACTTATTACCATGTTATGAACATTATTTAATTATTTAAGTTAATAACGGTTGTTTTGTCGATCTTTAGTACTTGAGTTAAAAATAAAATTCTTATAATTACAAGGTGTCCATGTGGTAAAATATCCATTAAATCCAGAATTATATTCATGATGTAGATATCATATATATCATATATATCCATTATATATATGCATTTTTAATATTACATAACATTTAGAGGTAAGAAATGAAATACACCGTTCATGGAGACGGTAAGTCGTACGTACGCATGAACGCTACTTTCATTTATATTTCATATTTAATGGAATTAAATCATAATGATATAATATTATATTATAATTCCAGTATAATATAATATATAATATCATTTAATCTATCCTTTATACATCCCACATATGGCATTAACGATTCAAATCACTTTGAGGGGGCTGTAGTCCACACTTCCTCAAATGAAATTATCAAATTTGAACAACATGAAAAGCATAAAGATATGTTTTAAATGTAAAATACATAAGAATATAGAGGAAATAAATATAATATATATCATAAATAAATATATTTCCCTCATAATGTCCACCATGAGAGGTGATAGGAGAATATAGAACAATCATCATTTCGTGAGGCAGTAATTCGCCATCCACGGAAACAGTATGTTCTTTAACTATTAGACGGAGGTGTGTAAGTTTAGCTCTAATACTTATCATAAAAACATCCTAGTATATTTAATATATTGTTTTTGTTACAAAATATAGGAAAAAAAGAGTTTAGTGGGTTGGAGAAGAAAAATAAACAAAAGAACCCAAGTGAAGACATTACCTTTAAAATCGGGTAACTCTTTTTGATTTGATCCAAAGGCTTCCTTGGGAAGACTTCTGCCCAAAGTGAGAATTCTAGGAATAATAGAGGGAAGTTGGGAGAGTATTTGGGTAGAGTTTTTCTGAGCCAAATGTCTTGAAGGTGTGAATAAGGTGGTAGAGGTGGGGGCCTTTTATAAGAGGAGAGGAGGGGCACTCTTGGAAAGTCATGAAATGTTACATTATTATGAAGTTATTTTAAGATTTAAAAGGTCCCAAAATTATATATTTCAAGGATAAGGTGATAAGGGTTCGAGATATACTCATCCAATATGTTTTTGAAAAGTTTAAGTCTTAGATTTTACATTATCGTTTCATTTTATTTAAATTGGTAATTAATGAGGTAATCGCTGAATCATCATGGTGTCATAAATAATTTAATTTATTTAATGTCTAAAAAATTATAAAAAAATTACCATGATGTATTAAATATTTTTATATTTCCAATTAATATTTATAGTCTAAAAGTTAACTTATATAACCCCATGTAATAATAGTTTTAGTAAAACAACACATGTTTGTGACAATTTTATTTTTACTTTAAATAAAAAGTTATTAATGTCATTTTCTTACCCAAGTGGCTCCATGGGGTCCCCAAGTGGACCCATGGATTGTCTTGGTCGGCCATGACTCATCCAATAAGTGTAGGACAAGTGTCAAGATATTTTTATATTTTTATAATATCATTTTTACCTTAAATTTCACTAATTACCTTTAATCGCGATTAATAAAACTTAAAAGTTACTATTCACCAAAAATTATTTTAATATCATTGAACCAAATTTTACTTCCTAATGAAAATGATGTATGTCGGATTTTGGAAATTCAAATCACAGAGGTGGTAAATTTTCATTTAAACGAAAAATCAGTTTTTTAACTACCACTTAGTGGTTTTACTATTCATCAAAATTCGAAGTTTTTCAGAACAATACCAAAAATTAACCCTAAGTTATATTTGATATTCAAAATTCAAAAATTATGTATATTTTATAAAATTAAAAACATATAAGTTGAATTAATTAATTTAATAATTAATTCCTGTTGTCATAACAAATAGCATCTTTTTAAGAAAGAATATATATCAAAAGATTGACAATTGTTTATGTCCAATTTCAAAGTGAAATTAATTATAATGACCACCATTGGATAAAATGATAAAAATATATTTTAATTATACTTTAAAACCACTCAATAGTATAAATTATCACTATAAATTATTTTGATTAAAAAAGTTGTTAATAAGTATTTTTCACTATTCATAAAAAATTGGAAGTTCTCAGAAAATTAAAAAAAAATCAACTTAGGATAATTTTGATATTAAGAATACAAAAATGAAGTCCATTTTGAAATATAAAATTTATATAATTTCAAAAAGTGGGTATTAATATTCATAATGGCTACTTTGATTGGTCACGGTGTGTTAGAATCTCGAACTTGCGTACAGTGCAAGCTATTGCATTATTGAAAGAGAGGCGTACCATGGATGCTCGGGGTGTTACAGCCAAACCCTGAAAATTTCTCTTCTCCGCTTTTCTAGAAACATACTAGAGGTCCTGGTCTTCTTCAAAGACCAACTTTAGTGCCCTAAGAGGAGGTTTAGAAGAGGCGCGTCGAAGAAGAGGTAATATCCTTTACCGATTCTTTCAAATTCATTTCTTCTTCTTCTTCCTCTTATTTTGTTGTTTCATAATAAATTAATAACATAAGTATCAATCATATACTGATATGTTATTATAAATATGAAATAACCCTATTTTACCTTTTATCCACCCTACGGAAAACAAAATCACCGCGCATACGTACGTACGGAATACCGTCTCCACGTCGTGGTGTAATCTGTTTTCCACCACCACCTTACTTGGATGGGTATAATGGTGTAAATAATAACTATAAATGATTATTATAACATGATACTAATTATGATATATTCTATCATCCACTCCAATACCATTCAATAATTATTGGAATGATATCATTGTTCGTGCGTACGTACGGATTACCGTCTCCACGATGCGATGAGATTCATTTACCATGTTAACCAGTCCAGAATGATTATAAAGTATATATAATAAATAATCATTAAATATATGACATAATAATGATACTATATTTTTGTATATGTTATTTACTTCCATTCAATTTAATAAGGAAACGAAAACAGCGTTCTTGCGTACGTACAACCTACCGTCTCCATGAACGGTGTCTTCCATTTCATTTATCGATCTACTATATATATTTATATGCTGAATATATATTATATATAAATCATTTTTTACATTCTGAAATTAATTAATCATGATCTAAGTAATCATATGAATAATTACAAGCCAAAACACGTACGATAAATGAAACAATTTTACCCAAAACGCTGCTTTATCATGGAATTGACAAATAAATGGGTAATATAAAGTCATAAGTGAATCATATATGATATCATAAATATTATTATGGTTCTATTACAAGTTAATAATATGTTTAAACCCACTATACAGGAGTCTCGGACACATATAGAAGAAATTGGACCTAAGGTAAGGGATAATTATTCCAATCTCATTCTTATCCAGGATTGTTTACTCGTAAGTATTTACTGGGGTTATATTTATCATCCATATCCATGTTTTATAAAAATGTATTCGTAAAGTTTTTACTATTCTTCCATGTATGTTTAATGTCATGTTTACCCCTTTTTGACTTTTACTATGTAGTATGGAATGAATCTTTCTTTTGTTTACTATACGAGGTACTTTTTGACCTTCCAAAAAAAGTACATGGAGAATTTTTTTTAAACTTATACGGCATCAACAGATTTTTACGTTTTCATAACGCCTTATTTTCATGAATATTTCTCTACAAGATTTCATGATTATTTTCAAAAAAATCTTTTTCTTTTAAAATTTCATGGCATTTTGTGAAAAGAAAATGATTTTGAAGAGGAAAGGATATTTTCCTCAAGAATTCATTTCAAGTGTTTTATCAAAACAATTTCCCATCTAAGATGACATTATTTAGTATGATTTTGTTTCAATTATAATGTCTCTATTATTTACATGATTTTATTTTTCTTATGATGAAATTATATCCATTTGTTTTGTATGGATTATGTTATGATGGGATGATGTTTATGAAACTCATTTTATTCTTTGGGTTATGATGAATGATTTATGTTTATTTTGTGGAACACGTAAGAATGATTTCATTATGAGATTGGTAGGACCTATATCTCCCTCTAATGCATTGGGTAAATATTTATATCTCATGATATAGACATGGCTGGAATGAAAAGTAAATCTAGTTCAGTAATACAGGTCTGGAACGGCAAGTAAACTTGGTTCAGTAATGGACTTTGTCCACTATGATGGTCTTGGCAGCAATTCCTTGGCTACAATGGAAATAACATCATGTGATTAATGGTTTTCCAAAATTACATGTTTTATTCCCTTGTTATTTTATCATGATTGATGTTCCATTATGATCTATGCCTTACGTACTACCATGTTTCATGTCACAACTCAAGATTTTGATGTTTAAACTTTATTTTCATGTTTTTAAGTTCAAATGTATATGGTTCATTTTATTTTCTCCATGATTACCCTTACTGATCATTTGAGATCACCCTTTATATGTTTTCTTTTCCCCGGGATATAAAGAAAGGTTTTAGGTAATAAAACAAAAGGATAATATCTTTATGGGAGATGTTGAAGATCTTTCACCATGATTAGAAGATTATGTTCTAAGTTTCCAAAGACACTAAACTATTACGGTTCTTGGGTGTCATTTTTTTGTATTAAGTATTTCGCAAAAGTAATGTAATTTCCTTGTACGTCAAGCTTTGAGTCTCTAAAATTGGTATCAGAGGAAAGGTTTAGTTAACCTTTGGAAACTTTGATGTGAAAACTTAGTGATATCCCTAGAGATATTTCTAAGGTATGTCTAATGATGTCCCTAAGGTTAAGTATAAGTATAGGTTATAGTCCTAGAATTATAGTAACGATATTATAATTAAACCTAAGATATTAGATATTGAAGGTACTTCCCCTTTATTATTTTGTTTTCCTAGTATGATTTTTCCTCTCACACTATTCTTTTTGGGTTTTAGAAAATGGCTGGAAACAGGAAGATTCACGATAATGGAGGATATGATGGACAATGGAATGATATTCTTCATGAGCAACCAAATGAAACGGGATTTGGAATTCCAAACATCATTATTATGCCTAATCAGAAATCTCATAATATGAACAATAATCTCAACTTTGGAAAGTTTCCTGACTCATCTAATAAGAGAAAGATGGAGTTTCATGATGATCATAGAGGAAAGAAAGTTCAATTTCCATCATGTAAATCATGTGGTAAGAGGCATCAGGGAGAATGTTTCAAATGAACTGGAAGATGCTTTGGGTGTGGAAAAGAAGGACACAAATCCAGTAATTGAAAAGGAAAGGTTTTAGTTAACACTATGGACAAGGATAATTGTATTGCTAAGACATCAACAACAGTTAAATGTTTTAAATGTGGAATGTACGAGCATTATGAAAACCAATGCCCTAAGGGAAAAAATTGTGAAGAGAATCAGTATGGTCATATGAGTAGTATTTATGTTGGTAATGGTGAAGGGACTACAAATGATATATGAAATGAAAGAAGTGTTGAGGAATAAAATGATGAAGCTCGGTCAATGGTTTGATTGTATGTTTATCAAGAGTTATGTTGTCTAGGTAATTTAATGGTACTATGTAATAAATAAACATCTAAGGATTGTTACACTATTGTTTTTCCTAAAGTATTTGAAAGTATATGTTGAATGGTACCAGTAACCATGAAATTTTATTCAGATATTTTTGGAAATCAGATGATATGCACATAATGAAGGGATAAGGAGAAAATAATATGTTGGATATTATTAATGAGATCATGATTTATATAAGGACAAAGTGATATCATGGTTTGAGTATATAGTATTTTTGGAATTTTGGTATGTGTAAAGAGTTAACTTTTGACAGCATTCATGTTTTCACTAAGGTTCTATGGTAATTCATGATTAAGGTATTCACATGTTTCGAATGTGACCAACAAGATATATGTTATGATATATGGGGGATAAATTATGGTATTTACATGCTTGTTATATGACCTTTCTAGTAATCATTTTATTTATACTATGAGTTTGGACAGAAGTATTTTGGATAAGACTAAAGGTTGGAATGAATTAAGTTAGACATCAGATAATATTGTTGAAGTCTAGAACTTTTTTTGATATTATTTCTGAAATGTTATAACAGTATAGTTTTATATAAAGGACAACCCGTAGGACGGGCGACAACCCGTCGCGTCGGACAAGGTTGCGGGAATGAAACCCACAACTGAAATGCGATAGGCCTTTATCACCTACCACTGGCCTACATGAAGTCCTTGGTTTGTAGAAATTAGTTTTATTTTATTAAGCGGTATGATAGATGAAGTATAAGTCCATTTTAGGAACCATATACGATTAATCTCACCATAGATGGACTTATGTATATTTAATAACTTGTGTTAACCTTTTTGTGATAGAGACAGATGGAATGACCCATTATTCTATCACATGAACAGCTAACACTTCAAGAATGAAAAACTAAACTTCATTTCCTTAAGATATGAAGTGGGAATTGTTCAAGGAATGACCAATGGTGATATTGTACCAAAATCAAGTAAGTATTTCTTCTAATTCCAATTTTTTAACTTTTGGGAAATGATCTTGAAAAACAAAAATATTTTCCTAGTACCCTCATATCCAATGAATTATATGGTACCTTAGATCATCACAAATTTATGTCTTTGTGATTGTTGTCTTTTTCATAGCCATGTTCTCTACCACTCTCCATCAGAACTTGACGGTTAGATTTCTCTTCTATATCCATGTTTTCACCTATGTTATCCTATGTGGAAACCGAGTGATGAGTTACTTTGGGTGTCCATTATGTTTCGAACGTTCCTTTTTAAAATAAACTTTTAGTATTCCTTTTTACTATGTGTGTCTCTATTAAAGAAACATTAAAGTAGTAAATTATTTATAACCCTGACGAATTTCGAGGGCAAAATTCATTTTAAGGGGGGTAGAATGTAACACCCCGAGATTTAATAAGAATTATTATTTTTAATATCTTTGAAATATTGTGTTGTATGCTTCACCAAGATTATCTTGCACTATACGCAACACTGTACTAGCTAGTAGTATACGCAAACACTATTCTTGGCTTGTGTTGCATGCAAGAGCGACCTTCCTCAATAGCTTGTGTTGTACGCAATACCGAGTTTCACTAAACAACGATATATTGTTATGACCTAGCCGTTATGAATAGTATTAACTACATTTTGAATTTTATTACATAATAATTCATCTTACACATATTTTAGAACATGTTATGAGAACAAAATAAATTTTTCTGGTAAAATAAGTATTTTTCAAAAAAATGCAGTTTTGTCGCCTTTTGATGGCGCACTCACTTTAAATCTTGTTTCTGACATGTTTATAAGTTCAATTTGACAAATAAAACTTCTTCCTTATAATAATGATATAAAAATTTACTTTGGATAAATTTTTGAGATTATTCTGATAACCTTCATATTTTGATGAATAGTAAAATTATGATAAATTTTAAATAAAAACAACATTTTTCATCGAGATAATTTATAAAATTAAATTATAATATTTAATGGTTTTAAAGTATAAATAGAATATATTTTTACCACTTAATATAATGTAATTCATTATCATTAATTTTACATTGAATTCATAGGTAAAAACATTTCAATCTTTTCCAACGTTTTAACTTTTAAAACCTATTTTCTCAACAGCTGGATTAATTTTAAATTAAATACTGCAACTTTTGTATTTTGAATTTTTAAAAATGGATTAAATATTTGAAATAATTAGGTCCAAATTATGTTAATAGGCTACCTTTTTTATGCATTATGAATAGTAACTATGGTAAATTTTATTTACTACAGTTAAAGAAAAATCAGGTAATTAAGGGTAAAAATAAGATTATAAAATTACCCTAACACCTGCCAAAATTCTATTGGATGAATAAAAGTAGACCCATATCACCTAAGGGTCGGAATAGATTCATTTAATTTACTTTTAACTATGAAAAGGATGTAATTATTATTAAAACCAAAGAAAGTGACAACATGTCACTCTCTTATATCTTATAAGTGTAATAATTTTAATTTAGTGATAAAATTCATAAAACTTAGAAAATAAATAGTCACCAAAAATATAATAAAATTATCTACATCATGTAAATTTATTTATAATTTTTAGGTATTAAATAATTATCATTAATGATGACACAATAGTGATGAAGAAATTGTTTATTTAGTAAAAAATCAATAATACAATTTTTATTAAACTAATAGTGACCATAAAATGCCCAAAAACCTGACCAAAAATTATTGGTCATGTACATGTAATCTATAATCATCCAATGGTCTAATATTTGACCATTTGGAGCCTTATAAAAGCAATTATGACACTTATATTATTTTATTTTAAATGATGTCAAAGTTGTCACCTTCATAATTTAATAAATATAACAATTTAAATGTTGTGATTTTAAGATGATAAATTCGAGTAAAAGTATTTTTATGGAAGATATTAGATTTATATATATCATAGTATTTTATTTTTAATTTTTATTCAACAAATAAGTATATTAAATAATTATAAAAAAATGTTATAGTAATTATTTTATGAAGAGAAATATGAAATAAATGATTTTAAAAGTATTAAAATAAATATTATATGAACTAATTAATGTTCCCCACTAATTTTATATATGTATATTACTTGTTAGGAATCTATTAAATAGTTTTTTTCGAAAATATATTTTTTGTGTATTTTATTTAAATTCAAATAAATTAATAGTGTCAAAATTGACACTATTGTTATTTTATAAAAATAAAATATTATAAAATTGTTTAAAAATCACAAAAATATTTAAAAATTATAAATTGGAATTTATATGGTCTAAATTTTCATAAAGTATCCAATTATAGACAATTCACAACACATAACTAATTATTTATAACAATTTAAAATTTAGAATATTTTTACCACTAATAAAATTAAATAGATTAAATAAGGCTAAATCAAGTTTATAAGGTTTAAAATAAATTTCTAGAATGTATAAATTTTATTGTTTGATTATATTAAAACAATATCTCATCTAATATTTATATTTGAGTCATTTTTTGAGGTTTTTAAGTGTGGTTTGAATTTATTATAAATTAATAGTTTTGAGGTTTCCAAAAGTGCCCCTCTCCTCCCTTATAAAAGGGAACCTCCTCCCTCTCCTCTTCACAACATTTTTATCCTTCAAGATCGGCCAAACCATGACCATTTCTCTTCTAAAATTTCCTAGAAACATACTATAGGTCCTGGTCTTCTTCAAAGACCAACTTTAGTGCCCTAAGAGGAGGTTTAGAAGTGGCGCGTTGAAGAAGAGGTAATATCCTTTACCAATTCTTTCAAATTCATTTCTTTTTATTATTACTCTTATTTTGTTGTTTCATAATAAAGTAATAACATAAGTATCACTCATATAATGATATGTTATTATAAATATGAAACAACCATATTTCACCTTCTATCCATCCTACGGAAAACGAAATCATCACGCGTGCGTACGTACGGAATACCATCTCCACGTCGTGGTGTAATCTGTTTTCCACCACCACCTTACTTGAATGGGTATAATGGTGTAAATAATAACTATAAATTATTATTATAACATGATACTAATTCTGATATATTCTATCATCCACTCCAATACCATTCAATAATTATGGGAACGATGTCATCGCTCGTGCGTATGTACGGATTACCGTCTCCACGATGCGATGAGATTCATTCACCATGTAAACTATTCCAGAATGATTATAAAGTATATATAATAAATAATCATGAAATATATGACATAATAATGATAATGGATTTATTTATATGTTATTTACTTACTTCCATTCAATTTAATAAGGAAACAAAAATAGCATTCATGCGTACATACGGCCTACCGTCTCCATGAACGGTGTGTTTTATTTCATTTATAGATCTACTATATATATTTATATTCTGAATATATATTATATATAAATCATTTTTTACATTCTGGAATTAATTAATCATGATCTAAGTAATCATATGAATAATTACAAGTCAAAACATGTATGATAAATGAAACAATTTTAGCCAAAACACTGCATTAACATGGAATTGACAAATGAACGGGTAATATAAAGCCATAAGTGAATCATATATGATATCATAAATATTATTATGGTTCTGTTACAAGTTAATAATATTTTTAAACCCACTATAGAGGATTCTCAGGCACATACAGAAGAAATTGGACCTAAGGTAAGGGACAATTATTCCAATCTCATTCTTATCCGGGATTGTTTATTCGTAAGTATTTACTGGGGTTATATTTATCATCCATATCCGTGTTTTATAAAAATGTTTTTGTAAAGTTTTTAATATTCTTCCATGTATGTTTATTGGCATGTTTACCACTTTTTGACTTTTACTATGTAGTATGGAATGAATCTTTCTTTTATTTACCATACGAGGTACTTTTTGACTTTCCAACAATAGTACAAGGAGAATGTTTTTTTAACTTATACGGCATGAATGGATTTTTATGGTTTCATAACACCTTATTTTCATGAATCTTAGTCTAAAATATTTCATGATTATTTTCAACAAAATCCTTTTCTTTTAAAATTTCATGGCGTTTTGAGAAAAGAAAATGATTTTGAAGAAGAAAGGATATTTTCTTCAAGAATTCATTTCAAGTATTTTATCAAAAAAATTTCCCATATAAGATGACATTATTTAGTATGATTATGTTTCAAGTATAATGTCTCTATTATTTACATGGTTTTATTTTTCTTATGATGAAATTATGCCCATTTTTTTGTATCGATTATGTTATGATGGGATGATGTTTATGAAACCCATTTTATTCTTTGGGTTATGATGAATGATTTATGTTTATTTTGTGGCACACGTAAGAATGATTTCATTATGAGATGGGTGGGACCTATATCTCCCTCCAATGAATTAGGTAAATATTTATATCTCATGAGATAGACATGGCTGGAACGACAAGTAAATATGGTTCATTAATACAGGGCTGGAATGGAAAGTAAACCTGGTTCAGTAATGGACTTTGTCCACTATGATGGTCTTGGCAGCAATGTCTTGGATAATATAGAAATCACATCATGTGCTTAATGGTTTGACACAATTACATGTTTTATTCCCAAGTTATTTTATCATGATTGATGTTCCATTATGATCTATGCCTTACGTACTGCCATGTTTTATGTCACAACTCAAGATTTTGATGTTTAAACTTTATGTTCATATTTTTAAGTTCAAATGTATATGGTTCATTTTATTTTCTCCATGATTACCCTTACTAAGAATTCGAGATCACCCTTTATATGTTTTATTTTCCCCAGGATATAAAGAAATGTTTTAGGTAAGAAAACAAAAGGGGAATATTTTTATGGGAGATGTTGAAGATCTTTCACCATGATTAGAAGATTATGTTATGAGTTTCCAAAGACACTAAACTATTACAGTCCTTGGGTTTCATTTTTTTTATGTATTAAGTATTCTACAAAATTAATGTAATATCCATGTACGTCAAGCTTTGGGTCTCTACAGGTGCACCCCATGGAGACGCACTCGGTCATATAAAACCCTTCTCCAGATTCTCCTGTAACTGCTTCTTTAGATATTCCAGCTCTAAAGTGTCTGTTCTATAAGGTGTATTTAATATAGGTACAGATCCAGAAATAATCTCAATTAAGAACTCAACCTCTCGATTAGGAGGAATACTAGGCCACTCTTCAGGGAACACATCAGTGTAATACCTCATGATGGGAATATCTTCAAGCATGGTTCTCTCCTTGGTCTCAATCATTTGAGCTAGATATGCTTACTCATAAGTAATTAGTATCCACACTTGATAAAATGATTCTAAAGGAGATTCATTCTCCTCTTTACACTTGTACAAGATTGGAGGATGCTCTAGGATGTGAAGAGTGGTCTCCCTTTCCTGATAGTCAATGTTGGCTTTGTATATACATAGTCAATCCATTCCTAATATAGAATAAAACTCCACCAAAGGGAGTATGATAAGATTTTTTGGTAGGTTTAGTCCACAAAATTTAACTGGGGAGGAGTTTTATACTTTGGATGTAATAATTTCCCCGTTTGTTAGTCACACATATAACTCAACATCCAAATTTTGAGTTGGTGATTGAATAGTTCTACTAAACTTTCAAGATATAAAATAATGCATTGAACCATAATCAAATAGTATGCTCACTATTCTTAAATGAATAACCAGCATACCTATCACCACATCATTTTTCTACTCCACATTAGTAGTAGTGACAGCATATTATCTTCTTTGTTTCCATGGAGGTTGTTGTTGATTGCCTTTGACAACCCTGGTCTTAGGGAATTGATTTGAAAATTTTCCATGTTCCTTGCAATTGAAACACTACACTACTAGCTGAGTGTTGATCCAAACCTTCCTTTCTTCCTCCACATTAGTGTAATTCTTCATATCTCTTTGTAATTTCTTATCCAGATTCCCAATTCTTCCACATTTGAAGCATTTCCTAGTTCCCTTTAAATAGTTCCTAGGATGCTTCTTCCCACAATTTTGACACATGGGATGTTCAGTCTTCTTTCCAACATGGGATTTGTTTTCTGATCCACCCATGTTAGACTCCATTTTCCTCTTTCTTTCATTAGGCCCATGAGACTAGTGAGAATATCTGATCTCCATTTCAACCTTAAGGTCAAAACGGATAATATCCTCATAGCAATCAAAGTATTGAATCACCAATACTTTTCATAGACTTGGCTTTAGTCTTCTAAAGAAGTGGTCCACCTTGATTTTAATTTTCATGAAAAAGTTAGAGGCATACCTTGAAATCCTTTTAAAGTTTTCTTCATACACCCTGATAGACTCATCTTCTTTTTACTTAAGTTTGAAGAATTCTTATTCCATTTTGAGATAGAGGGTTTGGGGAAAATATTTATTGAAAAATATTTTCTTGAAATCTTCCCATTCCATGGAATGAATTTCCTCCTTGGACTTTTTGTTCTTGATCAGTGTCTATCACTGATCAGCTTCCCTATATAAATGATATACTTTCAGTACAACATTTTATTCTTCTAATCAGTATAGGATAGAGAATATCTTTTCAATAGAGTTAATTCATTGTTCTGTGAGGAGGGGATTAAAAGATCCACTAAATATGGGAGACATTTTTTGCATAAAGTATTCAATGTAAACTTTCTTTTTTATTTAGATAAAGAGGCCATTCCACATTATTCATGTTATTATTCATAACTTGATCTAGTTGGGCGAGTACATCCATAAAGTTTTGAGCACTAGTTCCCATCATATTTGGCATATCATTAGATAAATCATTACATTACCTATTACATTTATTATTGGTGTGTGTTCTTATATTTCTCACCATTAACTAAGAAAAATAAAGTGAAATTAGGGGGCTTAAATACTTAGCTAATAAGCATAAAAGTAAACTTTAAACATAAAAGGATAAACTTGTAAAGGAAATTATATCCTAACTTGTGATTCCCTAGGTTTCAATATAGGTTATCCATGACCTATTTCCTATAATATATTCTTATGGACTTTTTTTCCCTTAATAATGGTTCATAATGAGATTATGAATTTACCAAATCATATCCCCCGAAAGTGTCAAACCAGGTGCATAGTAAGGCCCATTGTCGTGTACCAGGTTACCCCCAGTCAGGCCCAGAATACCTTGTTGGAGTTGTTACTCCTAGGTACATCTATTCTAGAACCATGTATACTTTTATTATCTATAAAAGGATGTATTTTCTTGATAAACCACTTACTCTATACTTACCAAAATTTAGGTATGCTTCCTTATACTTATTATTATCCCCAATGTTCTTACTAAAGTGCTTTATTCCTAATCTCCAAAAAAAACTAGGCTTTTCCTTTGATCCCAACTATAGAGACCCAAGAACTCTACACATATCATTACATGATTTTATTTATAATTAAAAATCATATTAAAAGACAAGTATGATAAATTATAGTGTCTTGGAAGATTAGGTACATAATTAAACACCATAAAACATTTTTTATTTAATCTCCACAGTGAGCTTCTAACTTCCATTGTGCTCAAACATCTATATAGGATAATATGGGGATAACATAAACAAAGGGATGATCTAAAAATACCAATAAGGGAATAAAAATAATAATTAATCTTATCATGTTTGTTGTAAGGAATAACCTAATAATGCAAAAAGGCATGGAACATAAGGTATATTAACATATACAACATGGGATCTTATAATCATGGAATTATAGTAATGGGGAAGAACTATAAAACATGAATTTAGTATGATTCAAGTCTCATCTCACATAGATTATCATGATTCAAGGCTCATTGCACATAGAGGATCATGAGTCAAGTCTAACCACCAAGATTGTTGCACATGGAGCATGAGTCAAGGATAACCACCAAAACCGTTGCACATAACGTCTCATGAGACAAAAATTTACACAATACATTAGATCACTATCTAAACACACTCAACATAAAATATTCATGAATATGTGTTCCACATAAATAATCATACGTAAGTAATCAAATATAAACATAAAGTTTACCCATGGAAAGAAGCGGGTATCTTAATCATGTCATAAAGCATAATAAATGGGAGTAACATAAATGTGTCCATGAAAGAAATGAATTAAATCATGAAAGGACATTAATAAAGGATAATATGAATATATCATTATATTTTATGTCAAACGTAAGTTATAACATGTAAAAATAGTATTTAAGAAACTTTATAATTAAAACATTTTAGTGCAGTTTAAGGAAAATATCAAAGATAATTTAAAATAAAAAAGTCATAATATTTTATATAAAACCAGAGGTAAACCAAGAATGTTTTTATAATAAAATTATTAATTTTATAAAAATAATGGTAGCATAAAATAGGTTATGGAGTGCACTTTAAAATGAGTAAGAATTCGGAAAGTTCCCTTAAAACGGCTTTCTTATTAGGAAGAATCGAGAAGGGATCCACTTAAATCATGTATATAACCAAAGAAAAAGGATGAAAAGATATTCATACGTGATTTTGGAACATGTAAATAGTATTTATAATATTTATATAAAAATAAAACATAATTTTATTTGGTTAAAAAGATAGGAAGATAAACCTAGAGGAATAATGGAGGTTCGGTTAGAATCCCTTACCTTAAGTCTAAAGGTGCCCTTCACTTGATCTTAATGTCCTAGATAACCAAATTAGATTCATTAATTAATAAATAAAGAACTTATTATACATGAATTTTATTTAGTATCATTTTATTAAGTTATTTTATGCCCTTTTTGTTGATTTAAAGTTTTCAATTTCATCGTTTGTGAGTGCTCGTTTTCTTTATTTTCATGATAGGTTCGCTTGAATATGAGTATGGAAGTTCATGTAAAACATGAATGATTTTCCAAAAGTGTCATTATATTATATTAATGAACTTAAAAAAGATAAAATTTGTATAGCATTCATTTGATTAAATGGTATAAGGATGAATCAATAGATAAAATTTTAATGATAATCTCTTGGATTAATTTGGCGGTTTTCGATCACAACGAACTCATTTTGTTTTATAAATTAATATCATGTATAAAAAATGATTACAGAACATTAAATAAGTTATAATACATATATTATAATCTGGTTCAATAATATAAATGGTTTCATGACCATCCTTGAAGATGGTAATAGAAATTGAAAACCTATCATCCTTGAATGTGATAAATTAACACATCTCAAATGCTGTTTTATTTTTAGTATAAAAGGAGGGGGAAGGAGAGATGATAATTAATTATTCCATTATAATAATAATATTCCTTTATATTTAAGGTACTATATTTATCATACCATTTTTATTAGGGTAGTTGAGGAGATAAAAATAAAAGAAAGGAACTTGAAAAGAAAATAAAAGAATCAGAAAGAGGAATTTACCTCTTGAATTTATCCTCCTTGAGAGCCTCCTTAGGGAAGAGGTTTTGGTATTTTTGATGTGAAAAAGGGATCATGGATGTGGGGTAGGGTCTTGGGAAGATATTTGAGTATAATTTGGACAAGTAAAAAAGGCTTGAGAGGTGTGAAGAAAATAGATGGTGAGGGTGATATTTATAGTGGAGGGGAGGAGTGTTTTCTCAATATTGAGTTCATTAGTTTATTATTTCACTCAATATAAGAAATAATGATGATTATTGAGACTAAATATAGTAATTAGATCATGTGATTTCTAACCAATGGTTATTACATCATCCATGACTCAATTAATAGTGTATTTAACTTATAATGTATATATACTATAAATTATGTTTTTTACTATTCACCAAAAAATCAAGAATTTTAGAAAAATCCCAAAAAAACCCTAACCATTTTTCAACATGTAAAATTAAAAAAAAAGGACTCCATTTATTAAAAAATAATTTTCTAAATATGATAAATTTAATTTTTAATTAAAATCATAATTTACTTGAAAAATACAAATTTCAAAATTTAAACTACTTTTCTAACACTTTGATAAATTAATTAAGGTATCACAAAATTATCTTATAATAATAATACATCAAGATATTATTTTATAAATACATTTTTTGAAATAAATTTTCTTTTAATTTATTAAATTAATCATAAAATTTTAATTAAATATGCACGACTTACAAAAATACCAATACTTAATTAATAATTTTTAAAATATTTAATTACTTATAATATGATATAATTATATTATATTTACACTTATCAGATGGAAAAAAATTATTTATACCTTAATTGATGAGGTTACTATTACATTGGTTGGTTTACTATTCATAAGGGTTACATTACTATTCCAAAGGTTAACTTACTATTTCATCAGTATGTGTTCCTTAACTTCTAAAGATACCTTTTATTTCTCTCATTGTTCATTTATAAAGTTTTTATTGTGTTCTATATGTATTATTATATGATTATACTATAATTCATAATTATAATAAAGGAAATCCCTTAATAAAACATTAGGTCATTACAGAGACATTTGATCATTCCCATCTTCCTTTTCACCTTCCTCCTTTTCTTCTTTCTCTTTTGATTTTTATTCTTAATCTCCATAGTCTTATTCTTTGAGATATTTATCTATTTATATCATTTCAGTATCCTCTTGTTCTTCTCAAACATTTTATTGAGATACTTTTGGTGGATCTGATTCACTAACTATTTTCTTACCTTTTCCTTTAACTTGAACAGAGGGGGTAATTGTTTCTTTTGGAATCTGTTCCCTATCACTTTATTTTTCAAAAAAAATTCATCAATGTATCAATATAAAAACCATTAGACTTTCTATTTTTCAATTTATTTCCTTTTTTTGTTCTTAGAGGGTTTGATCATTCTGAATCTTTTTGGTAAGAGTCTCAGTAGGATTGAGACTGAATTATGGGTGTTCTTATTTTATTTTAGCATAATCTTCTCCCCACTTAGCTATAATTTCATTTGATAATTTATTTTTATTCTTCGACTTAATTTTTTTCAGAATTAGCATTCTTTTCTTTCTCTATAATTATTGGTACTGATTATTTTGGTATTCCTTAGTTTCCTCCTACTGTCTCTTTTGTAGTTTCAACTTTAACATCCTAAACAAACTTTTTAGATTTTGGATCAAAATGAAATTTCATAATCCTTACTATATCATCACTAATCCAAATAATTCTCATATTTCTCAGTACTGACTGAAGGGGAAGATTTCAAAACTTTAAACTTTCATGAATGAACTTACTGAGGATAGCTAGAAACATGATCAACTGGGACTTTATTTCTCTAAACTTGAGTTTATTAATGGTTTTGAAAATTTAACCCATTAATTTAATCTTCCTCGTATTCACATGATAATCAAGTGTAAAGGAATCTAAAACTTTGAGAGTTTATCTATCACCACTTTTGTGGATTAAGAAACCTTTCATCCAGAGTGCGGTTAATCTATTTTCGACTAAAAGATGAGTTTTTTTTTCTTTTATCTTCATGAATCTCAAAAAAAATATAGCTTATCCATTTCCTTTATAAATGTTCCCTTTTCTTTTGGAAACTTATTCAAGGGAAAACAAACATCTCCTTCAGATGAAACATTAAGAAAATGTGCATCTTGTTTTGCTAAAATACTAATTTCACTATCCTAAATATGAAAATATACCTTCAAATATTCATCAACATTAGAATTTTATGACTTCATCCATGATAATCGGATCTTGAGATTTAGGTTTTTCAACACATACTGACACCCATCCTTGAAACTGAATAATTATTTTTAGAGACAAATCTTACCTATCATAAAACTCTCTTGTGAGTAATATTTCCCATAAAAACTTCATTTTTGAGTAATCTTTTGATTCCATTTCTTTTGGAGTAGTTTCTGACAATTCAGACATGAGTACGATTGAATACACTGAGTTCGTAAATATTTATTATTGACTATTTGAGGAGTATTAGAGATTTTTTTCAAATAAGAGGACAAATGATATGGGATAGGGAGGGGTCCCTTTATATAGGTGAAGGAAATATAACCATTGAACTTCTATGGTTCAGATTAGATCTAGGAGATCTAACAATTTAAATAAATGAACACTTGATGTTTTTTTAAAATAAAAAAATAACGTATTCAAAGTGAATCCGATGAAAAAAAATCAAAATAAATACCAACAAAAATAAATGTATTGAAAAAAAAGAGAAAAGTATAAGTAATTATACCTTTAAGAATCTAAATATAGATTTTTTTGTTTCAATAATTTTTTCTTTAAAATAAAATATAACTTTGAATAAGGTAAAAATATTTGTGGTGTCGAAAATTTTTGTACTGCCAAAAAAAATTTAGCATCAAAATTTTTTTTGCTTCTGAAAAAAAATTATAAAATTTTTATAAAAGATAAAAATATATGTACTCCCATTTTGAATAAAGAGTAACTTAATATATGGATATAGTTTAAACAATAATTATATATGAATTATTACTTTATAGTTATCATTCCTAACTTCTGTTTAATGTATTCAAATCTATCAGAAGGTAACGGTTTTGTAAATATATCTGCAAGTTGTTATTGTGTTCCAATAAATTGTAAAATGATATCTCCTTTATGTGTGTGATCCTAAAGAAAGTGATGTCTAATATCTATGTGTTTTTCATTTAAGTGGTGTGTAGGGTTTTTTACTTAGAGCTATGGCACTAGTGTAATCACACAGTATTTGAGTTTTAGTAAAACTCATGCCATAATCAGTGAGTGTGTGTTGCACCCACAACACTTGAGCACAACAACTTCCAACTTCCGCATATTTAGCTTCAGTAGTGGAAAGTGCTACTGAGTGTTATTAATTACAAGACCAAGAAACTAATGAATCACATAATAAATTAAAAGTTTTAGATGTAATTTTTTTATCCATTCTACAACCACCAAACTCAGCATCCGAAAAAAAAGTTAATTCAAAATCATTTCTAGAAGAGTAAAAAAGTCCCAAATCCATACTTACCTTTAAATAAAAAAAATATTTTTACATATTTTAAATGGTATTCCTTTGGATTTTTTTGATACCTTACACATAATCATACGGAAAACATTAAGTCTGGATGACTAGATGTTAAGTATAGTATACTTCCTATCATCCCTCTAAAATCTGTTTGATTTACTGTTTGTCTAACTTCATCAATTTCAAGAGTATTTGAGCTACTCATTGGAGTAATAATAATTTTAGTATCTTCATATCTATATTTGTTAATTATATCTATAATATACTTATGTTGGGATATATAAGTTCCTTATAATTTTTGAGAAATTTTAAAACCAAGAAAGAATTTTAACTCATCCATTATACTCATCTCAAACTCAGATTTCATAATATTCGTAAAAGAATATATTGAATATTATTGAGTTGATCTGAATATAATGTCATAAACATAAATTTTAATGTTCAGAACATTTTTTTCATTTATTTATAAAAATATTTAGATCATAATTTCCCTTAGAAAAATTGTTTTGAATCAAAAAACTTGTTAATCTATCATATTAATCTCTAGGGGCTTATTTAAGGAAATATAAAGCTTTGGTAAGTTTGTAAACATATTCAGGATGTTTTGTATCTTCAAAACTAGGAGGTTGATCAAAAAAACTTCCTCTTGAACATATCCATTAATAAAATCACACTTCACATCCATTTGAACATTTTTGAAATTAAATAATGATACAAGGGCTAATAAAATATGAATAGATTCAAGTCTGGATACCGGAGTGTAGGTTTCTTCATAGTCTATTCCCTCTTGCTGTTTGTAGACTTTAGAAACTATTATTTCTTTATTTCTAATAATTATTCCATTTTCATCACATTTATTTCTGAAGACCCATTTTACTCCAATTACAGAAGTTTGTTTAGGTCTTTCAACTAAGGTCTAGACTTTATTCTTTTCAAATTCATTTAGTTCATCTTTCATTGCTTTAATCTAATCTTCATCACCTAAAGCCTCATCAAGACTTTTAGGTTCAAATTTTGAAATAATTTCTAGTTGTTTTACTTCATTTCTTAAAGAACTTCTAATCCTTACAGGTTAATTTACATCACCAATGATACTATCACTAGGATGATTCTTAAGAAACAACTAACTTGTATTTTGTAAAATCATTTCATCAACATAAGATATAAAGTCTTCCAGAGTGAATACTTCAGAAATAATTTCTTGAGTATTTTCTTTATTAGAAGTTTCTTCCATCAAAGTTTGATAATCAGTTTTGTAAAACACATCAGAAGATGTAGGTTGCAGTTGTTTAAAAACAAAAGTATCATTTTGATCAAATTTAACATGTACTATTTCATCAATAGTACAATAGTTTTTATTTAAAACTCTATAAGGCTTAGAATTAGTGGAAAATACTAAGAAAATACCTTCATAAAATTTGGGTGTGAATTTATGTAAATTATATTTTGAATTTAGAATGAATACTTTGCATCCAAATACTTTAAAGTATTAAACTTTTGGTTTTTGGTCTATTCATAACTCATAAGGTGTTTTATTAAGAAATGGTCTAATTAAAACTCGATTTATAGTAGAACAAGAAGTACTCACAGCTTCATCCCAAAAAAAATCAATATAATATTCACTCAACATAGTTCTTGTTATCTCCTAAAGAATACAATTTATTTTATCAATAACACCATTTTTTGATGATTTTTTGGAGTTGAAAAGTTATGTGCAATGCCTTTATTACTACAAAAAGTTTCAAAATCAGAATTTACAAATTTTCCACTATGATCACTATGAATAGTTATCTATGGAAGTTATTTCTCATTTTTAACTTTGGATATAAAAGTTTTAAAATAACAATAGGCTTCATATTTCGTTCCTAGAAAATAGACCCATGTATATCTAGTATAGTCATCAACAAAAACAAATACATAATACTTACCTCAAATACTTCTAGTTTTTGTAGGAATTAATAAGTCCATTTTCACTAACTGTAAAGTATCATAAGTTGAAACTTCACTGTTTGATTTAAATATTGACTTATGTTGTTTTCTATATTGAAAAGGGTCACATACTTTTGATGAATCAAATTTAAATTCTGGTAGATCCTTACAAGTATTTCCTTAGATATTTTATATAATTTTCTAAGATTACAATGTAATAACCTTATATTCCATAACTAAGATATATCTTATATTTAACTAAGTCAAGGTAAGTATTTTCTCATAAGGTATTCTAAGTTTAGTGTGTACACATTATCTTATTGATTGGAAAAAAAAATTAATTCTTCCTTGGAATTGTGTTCTATACATTTATCATTCCTAAAATTCACAAGGTAATGTTCATCACATAATTGACTTATGATTATAAGGTTGTGCTTAAGACCTTTAACAAATAAAACATTTTAAATCAAAGCTTTTCCAAGAAGAACAATATTACCTATACCAACAATCTTTCCTTGAGCATTATCTCTGAAGGTAACTCTTCCACCTTTCATTTCAATAATATTTTCAAAGAATTATTTTTTACCAGTCATGTGCCTAGAACATACACTATCCATGTACCATATATTATTATTTTTGGTACTTTCTTTTTTTCCTAAAAATAAAACAACTAGGTTTTCAGAATCCAAACTTTCTTAGATCTGGAAATATTAGAAAGTAAAATTTTAGGAACCCACATTTTTTTTGAAAAATGGGATTTATGGAATTCCAAAGATTAAATTTTATTTGAGGAATAATTTTTATTCCAATAACCTCCACATTTACATTTGGTGAAAAATGATGAATTTTCAGGAACAAAATAACTATTACTAAAAATGGTTTTGAATGACTATATCCCATTCCTGAACTATTAACTTGTGGATGAAGTTGTTTATACATTTTCTAAAAACCTTCTTTACCAGTGGTAAATTTTTTCAAGAGTTTCTTTAAATAAAATACTTTATACTTTAGTATTATAACTAAATTCTTATCCAAATTAGTATTAGATTTAGAAGTTAGTTTTGAATCTAAAACATTTTTCTCAGAAATTACTTTTTTAAAATCTTTAGAAAGCTTATCCTTCTCAGAATTAGATTCCTAACGTTTTTTATAAATAGAATTAATTTTAAAACTTTTCTTATCAAGATCATTAGAAATATATGGTACTTTATTTATAAAAAAATTTATTCTAGTATTTTTCTTTTCAAGTTTCTTACTAACTTTGTAGTTTTTATTTTCAAGTAATATTTAAAATCTAGAAACCTCTTCATATAAAGGTAATGTATTATTATCACTAGATGAGGATGATTCTTCATATGAAGATGAGGAATTTTTATCATCATTATAACACCCTGAACCTAGTTACCCAAAGTTAGTCAATTATTTTATTACATTAACATGATCACAATAAATAAAATCTCAAAGGACTAATCAGTTTAGTAGCCTTGGAAAAACTAGATACAAACATAAGTTTTAAATTGCATATTGAAATGAAAAACAACATATTATCCCCTTTAAAGATATCATATCCCTTAGAATATCTCAACAGGTCAATCATAATATACTTCTTCACATCCTGAGGAAAAATGAAACATAAGAAAGGGGTGATCTTAGATTCTTAGTAAGGTTAAACAATATAGCAGAAGCTATCATAAATAAACATAAACTTTTAAGGAAAGGTATAAAACTGAAACACACTCTACTACAAAAACAGGCAAGGGAAGCGCCAACTTTTATCAGCACTAAGAAAAAAGTGCTGATAAAGTTAAATCTTTATCAGCTCTAATTAAAAGCACTAATAAAGGCTCCCTTTATCAGTTCTCTTCCAGTGCTGATAAAACCATAGTACCATATTTTATAAAATTGGGTGCATAGTATCCTTTGTTTATCTCTCCCTCAAGCTCTCATGTTGTTGTACCCCTACAAAAACTACCCCCCCCCCCCCCAATCTTCTCCTTTTCAGACCTCCGCCTCTAGACCTACTCTTCCGCTAGCTCTACTCTTTATCCTTCTCTGCGAACCCCTTCTGTGGATCCTTCTCCTCGCAAACCCTAATTCTCCTCCTCCCCGCTAGACCATACTCCCTGTGAACCCTACTCCTCCATTTTTCAAAGGTTGGTGGCTTCTCCAGTGCACCTCCCCCTCTGGTGGGTGTGCCTTCTCCTCCTGACGTAACGCAGAAGTCTCCCTGACCGCTCAACGCTTCTTCTCTCCCTCCATCGCGGGTGCAATCTACTCTAGGTAAGTATCTCATTTCTCCTTTTAGGTTTACTTTTGGTAATTTGTATCCCTACTCTAAAAGTGTTCATTATTTTAATTCTCATTTGGCCAATGATTCACTGAATAATTGGTGAATGGTCATTATACATTCCATAGTTGGAATCATGGATCACTTTATGTGAAAATGAGACGTGGGAAGTGCTAGTCATTTTTAGACCCACTGTATACCCCTAGGGACACATCATGTCCTCCTTTGAGAATATTTTTGAGCTCTATTTCCTTTTATTTCAATTTTTCATGAGATTTTTGAGCTTCCATGGACTAGTATTGGTGGATTATGTTCCCTTGGTCCATTCCTATGAGGGTTTGATATAGTTTCATGACCTAGTCCAAGGATCTTGGACCCTCTATATCTTCTTAATGATCAGGGTAGTGTTGGTGAGTTCCATTATTCGTGATTGAGTTTTCTTATTCCACTTATATAAGGGTTATTATGGAATTAGGTCTTGTTCATTAGAACTCATACCCCTCAGCGACTTGGAACATGTATCAATTCAAGGGACCCGGAGTGATCCTCATTTCATTCATGTTGTCCCTATATTGGGTTTGTATAATTGTAATCACCAACACTTACATGGGCATTGATCCCCTATATTGGAGGATGTTTCAAGTAGGGTTTATTGTCCCCCAAAAAGCCTTAGGAATTAATCCCCTCTCTTTGCATAGAGATATAATATTTCAAATGGTGTATTAGTCCGATGGAGCATGTATCTCAGATGAACCATCTCAGTTTTAAATATACTTACTCTATAGTGAGTGTTATCATTTCACTTTTATGGGGGATAGTATGGAATATGATCCTGAGCAATGGACCATAGGTCACTTAGTGACCTGGAGCTTATATCCCTCCGAGAGTCCTGATGCAAACCTTATTTCCAATGTGTTTTCCCTATGTTGGGTTTGTTAAATTGGAATGACAAACACTTACACAAGTGTTTATCCCCTATCATCGAGGATTATTGTAGTAGACTCTAGTATCCCCCATCAATCCTTGGGTGTTGACCCCCTATATTTATATCATGAGATGATATTTCTGATGGGGTATTAGTCTGATGGAGTTTATATCTCGAGTGAACACTCTCAGTTTCCTATGTGATTATTCTTGGATAGATCGGATGAGAGTGAACTCTAGGATGAGTGTCATCATTGGAATTATAGTTTGGGTAGAATTTCCTCTCAGAGGAGTGTTACCTTGAAACCCTGAGTGAATCTACAAATAGAAGTGGTTGAGACATTTTTTGACTCAGATTCTTTTATGAGTATATTTTGGATATCCTTGGTTATCATTATGTCTCATATATTGTTTTGAATACATGTGTTTAGTGACATGAATACTCTCGATGCTTTATGTATGGTGTTTTTGGGGTGTATTATTGGGTATTGTAATACTCATCTCTACAAGGGATCTTCCCATACATGTCATGTCTTATATAGATGATGGAAATTTTCACAAAGTCCTTGGTGGACTAGGAAAGTTAGATATTAGTTTGGGATACACAGACTGAGGTGTATACCAATGGTTAATCAACATATGTCCCCTCCTTCTATGTAGGTCATACATTATTTTCCATTTTTTTGTTGGATTGTATTTCAGATATTTTTATTAAATCCATTAATTTATGTTGTTCAATTCATAAACCGACCTATAGTGTTTTGGGGGAATTAAACATATAATACTAAGCTTTGGATGGCTATATTAGTGTTCTATGATTATTCTTATGGTTTGAGTTCATATCATAATCTTTTAAGGTAGTGATCTTCTGGGATGTAGGGTTAGCAGCACCCACCCACAGTAGGTGTGTGATGCAAGTCTCATCTCAGGAGGCACTGTCATTCATAGTTACCTCAAGGATATCACATTACTCTAAGTAATTTAATATTATTGTGATGGTTATAGACATATCACATTGCATTTTCTTAATATTCATGCTACAGTCAGAGAGGTAGTCGACGAATTGCCTAGGCAAAGGAAGGAACTGGAGAAAGGAGGTATGTACAGCACTATGTGATGGGGGAGATCGGGGAGAATCATGAGGTGGATGGAACTTTGGTTTGATTCTACTAATACTACCCCTAAGTAGACCACTCCTATATTGGGATGTCAGTGGTTAGAATCTTTGATAGTTATAGTCACTAGAGTCTTTTTACCAGGAGGCTCTAGGAGTGTTTGGAGGTGAAATCTATTTTCATTATAATTTTCTTGTAGTACTATTAGAAATAGGTACAAGAAAATATTTTTCCTAATTTTTTCAATTATTTTCTATTTATATGGTAGGCATTGGTAGAGCCCCAGGTTAGTGATGTTTGGTATGAATTTGGAATTACAAGGAAGATGATCAATTCCTCCATTGAGATGTGTTCTTGAGAGGTGATCCAAAAATTTGTTGGCAAGTCAGTGACTCCTAAAGTGGATACTATATAGGTGTTGTACATGGGGTCCCTTTAATTCTATGTTTGAGGCCCTTTTATGTGCTAAGGTATCATAGAAATCCCTATTTTTAGTGAACTAGTGTGAAATGAAAAGGGTGTGTTCCAAGCAATAGGATCTCATAGAGGCTTCGAGTACAGTTCTAGGTACAAGTTTGGGAAAGGTGAGGGAGATTTATTTCATATCCTTTAGATGTTCATGATAGAATTTATGTTCACTAACCTTAATTTTCTATTTCTTATGTTAATTTGGGTAACAAAACCTATGATATTCCATAGTAATTTTGGATAAACCTAGGTTATTTAATCTAAATTAACTATCCATCCAATTTTGCAGATAATGACTTCTACACGTTCTGGTGATCCTAACCTCGAGGCTGAACAGGTCTCTCAAGCAGATGCTGATGCTGCTACTCACAGTGCAGAGCAACAACAAGTTTCAGATAATGTTTCTACTCCTAGTGTTGAGGTTCAACAACCATCATCACATGTCATTGCTACCATTTAAAATGAACATATTGATGATGTTGATATCTATGAAATGGTTGGGGATGAAGGACACACATCACAGAAAACATAGGTGCATCGTATTTTGATAGTGTTAGCCAAAGTTCTTAAGGCAAAAAGCAAAGGCATCAAATTTGATATCGAATGGAATGTACGAGGCCAATATGGGAATCCCAACAAGGCTATGTTTAGTAGTTACATTGGAATTGTCACTCGGAAACTCATGTCGATTGACATAGATTCATGGCACCATGTTGTGTTTGGGCTGAAGGTTGTGATCTGGGAAGAAATTACGGTAACATTATGATATTATTTCATTAATTTACTAGTAAATAAAATAACAAAACACTATCTTTCTCTTCTCAATATCTTGAAGATTACATTTATAGTAGATAATTCACAAAATAATTATGTACTAAGGCTTATAGGAAGGATTCATCGAGGTTTTCACACTATTCTAACAAAATGTCACCTGAAAGATTCTAAAGGTAAAATAAACCTGTACCCACACCTTATCTACACTCACTTGATATCCCAAGAAGCATGGGATGTATTTATTGGCCACTATGGGGATGAGAAGTTTCAGGTACATTGTGGCTGATAATACATTGTTTTTTAGGATATGTGTACTCATCGCTTTGATTGTCAATATTTTATTTATGAAACAGCAAATCAGTACTGAAAATAAGGAATGTGCATCAAAACCAACATACCCTTATTGTAAATCAAGGATGCAGTATGCTTCACTAGAAATGTAAATGGTACGTATTTTAAATTTATAGTAATACTATTAGGTGCCAACAAACAACATCATAATTATCTTTCTATATTTATATATAGATTGATGAGTCTAAATCCAAATACACTTCCATCCCACGTCATGTGTTATGGAAGGAGACACATGTGAATAAGGAAGGTAAGATAATAGATGAAAACACACAAAAAGTGTGGGAAATATGTGTAAGTATGACACGATAAAAAGTTTTGTTTTAAATTTCTATTACATAATAATAATTACTTATTTTCCTATTTCCGACAGTCATAGGAATCAGCTACTCCTGTAGCATATACAGTCCTATTATCGACATCTTTGAAGCGGCCATAACAATACAGTCGTGTCAGAGTTGTGGGGTTTGGGGTGACACCCTGAGTATATTTTGAGAAAAACAAACAAATGGATGATAAAGAAGAAGAAATGAAACGAATGAGTGAAAGACTAGCAACTCTTGAAGAATGATTTCAATGGCAGGGAGAGTTTATAGAAACTTTTATGGGTGGAAAGCAAGGAGAAGACACAACTTAGGAAAAACCAGTGAGTGAAGATCCCGCCCCACCCCCCACCAGCTTTGAGGCGAGCCATTCCCCTCAAAGAGCTATCTTAGATGTGGTAATCAATATTCTAATAATTGTTCACATGAAATGTGAATCAGACAAACACTAATACTTTTTATGTACTGATCTTATATAGGGTGATAATGACTTTGATTTATATCTGTCAACACCCACCTATCACCTTGTAGCGAGGGCTATGGTGTTCAACATCCCATAGGACAAGATGAATAATAAACCACTTCCAAAATATCATCTGAAAGTGACAATTACTGTAGCTCAGGAGCCAAATGCATAGCTACCTATTCCACTTGATGACTGTGATATTCATATAGTCAAAAATGCTATTGGGACATTCATTTCATGGCTGTCAGAACTTGTAAGAGTACATGTGGAAAAAGGGGTATTTATTTCCATTTTTTCAAGCTAAACCTTTAATAATTAATGAAAAAAAGGTCTGAACCAATGAATGTTATTATAGACGGAGAAAGGGAAGGGGTGAGAAGAAACATGGGCTCAAAAGTATCTAAAGGATTGACCAAATGATCCCAAAGAGCTACTGAAAGGACAATAACACCACGTGTTATCTATCCACATTTACTAGCATTGAAGACTCATGTGAATACAAAGCTAAAAAATGGTAGCAGTCATATAGTTGTTTTTTAAAAGAATGTACACCGAGAGGAAATTCAAGATTTCATTGCTGCTAAAAATGTAAATGAGATCCTTGAATACGATTGTCTAGGTGTCATAGTTGTAAATTTATATATCAGGTATGTTTTCATGAATTGATTTTCTAAAAGATGATATAATGTGTAAATTATGACTACATGCATTTTATATTATTGGTAGGCATATATATGAAAAATACTTGAAGGGATTTTCCCATGAGCCAAAATTCAGACTCGTTATTCCTCATACCACATCAACACAACTAACAAAATTAGAGCCATAAAAAAAGGATGAAATAGTGAAAGGCTTGTTGAAAACATTTTAAAGCAAGATTACGGATGACAGGATCTTCCTAATACCAACCATGCAGGTGTAAAACTCTATGATTAAAGAATATGAATTATATTTTCACTTATTTTATTAATTATTACTTTTTTTGTTTTTGGGAAGCATTGGATACTAATTATAGTGAGCTTGGATACTCTAAAGATTTATTTTTTGGATTCAATGCAAGGATATCCAACAAACCGACCACACATGATGGAGTTTGTGAATCTGTAAGACACTACATCCTACATTTTAGTTCTAAACATAAAGTTATATAATTTACATTATATTTTAATGAGGATTTTTTTATTATAGGTCAGTGTATCAATATTTTCTAAAATAAGGAATGAGGACAGGGTCTAAGCATAAGGAGGTGAGCAAATACTACGTATGTACCGGTATTATGGTATATATAATAAAATTTCACCATTCAAATGCATATCAAAGTAAGTTACTTATTCTCCTAATGATCAAATTTTTTGCAGTTTCCAAAACAGACAAACGATAATGATTGTGGTTATTATGTTTGTAAATTTATGAGAGAGATCATTTTCTATCAACAAACTAGCATACCTAAAGAGGTATTTTCAAAAACAACTACTATTTAATTTAAATTATTTATTAATTATTTATTTATATATTTCGCAGTACTACTCTAACTGTCGAAAATATTCATATTCACAAGATGATATAGATTTTCTCAGAAACAAGGGGGCCGCATACCTGATGGAAGATTGTACACAAATAGCATGAAGATCTGACTTGGGGGCCTGTACAATTGGCGACCATTTTTTAGAGGGGTTAAAGATATCAAAAGATGAAACATTGTTGTATGTAAATGTTCGTAGGAAAATTGTAATTGTTATTAAATATAACATCCTTTATCTAATGAGTCATTTGTTCATTTTTATAGATGAAATTCACCAACAACATGCAAGAATGATGAACCACTTTTCTTTGGACTTTGGATAAGAAAAAATAGTAAAATCCAAAAAATACCTTCATATCTGACCAAACTCATTAATATTGTGTTGATAATTTATGAGAATGATCCATGGGTCATTTTTGATGTTTACGAGTCAACCCTACCTCAATCCGAGGCACGGTGTGGCTGGTAACACTCAAAGTATCTCTCTTTTGTTTAAAATGGACAGAATTTTAAGTGAAAACAACAACTGGAGTACAGAAAACCGACCAAATGCATTCGGATTGTGTTGTTAATTTATTATAACTATACATGGGTCATTTTTTATGTTTATGAGTCAATATCGCCTCAATTTGAGGCACGGTGTGGCCAGTATCACTCAAAGTGTCTCTCTTTTGTTTAAAATGGACAAAATTTTATGTAAAAACAACAACTGACATACGGAAAACTGACCAAATGCATTTGGATTGTGTTGATACTTTAGGATAACGATCCATGAGTCATGTGTGAAGTTTAAGAGTCAACCTCTCCAAAATATGAGGCACGGTGTGGCCGGTATCACTCAGATTGTCTCTCTTTTGTTTAAAATGGACAGAATTTTAAGTGAAAACAACAACGATGTACAAAACACCAACCAAATGAATTAAGATTGTGTCAATACTTTAGGAGAACAATACATGGGTAATTTGTGACATTTACATGTAAACTATTCCTCAATATGAGGCACGGTGTGGCCGGTATCACTCAAAGTGTCTCTCTTTTGTTTAAAATGGACAGAATTTTAAGTGAAAACAACAACTAATGTACGGAAAACTGACCAAATGCATTAGGATTGTGTTGATACTTTAGGAGAAAGATCCAAGGATCGATAGTAATGTTTAAGAGTCAACCCCGCATCAATATGAGGCATGGTGTGGCCGGTATCACTTAAAGTGTCTCTCTTTTGTTTAAAATTGACAAAATTTTAAGTGAAAACAATAACTGGCGTATGTAAAACCAACCAAACGCATTCATATTGTGCTTATAATTTATTATAATGATCCATGGGTCATTTTTTACGTGTAAGAGTCAATTCCTCCTCAATATGAGTCACTTTGTGGCCGTTATCACTCAAAGTTTCTCTCTTTTGTTTAAAATGGATAGAATTTTAAGTGAAAACAACAACTGACGTATGGAAAACCAACCAAACGCATTCAGATTGTGTTTATACTTTAGTAGAATGATACATGGGTCATTTTTGACATATATTAGTCAAATTCTCCTCAATAAGAGTCACTGTGTGGCCGGTATCACTCAAAGTATCTCTCTTTTGTTTAAAATGGACAAAATTTTAAGTGAAAACAACAACTGACATACGGAAAACCAACCAAACACATTCTTATTGTGTTGATAATTTATTATAATGATTCATGGGTCATGTTTTATTTTTAAGAGTAAAAACATCCTTAATATGAGGCATGGTGTGGCCGGTATCACTCAAAGTGTCTCTCTTTTGTTTAAAATGGACAGAATTTTAAGTGAAAACAGCAACTGACGTACGGAAAACCAACCAAACGCATTCGGATTGTGTTTATACTTTAGGATAACGATACATGGGTCATTTTTGACATGTAAGAATCAACCCCACCTCAATATGAGGCACGGTGTAGCCATTATCACTCAAAGTGTCACTCTTTTGTTTAAAATGGGCAGAATTTTAAGTGAAAACAACAACTGAAGTACGGAAAACCAATCAAACACATTCTTATTGTGTTTATAATTTAGGAGAACAATACATGGTTTATGTGTGATGTGTATGAGTCAAATCCTCCTCAATAAAAGATATGGTGTGGCCGGTATAACTCAAAGTGTCTCTCTTTTGTTTAAAATGGACAGAATTTTAAGTGAAAACAACAACTGACATATAGAAAACTGACCAAACACATTTTTATTGTGTTGATACTATATTAAAACAATAAATGGGTCATTTTTAATGTTTATTAATAAACCCTTCCTCAATCCGAGGCACGGTATGGCTGATATCACTCAAAGTGTCTCTCTTTTGTTTAAAATGAACATAATTTTAAGCGAAAACAACAACTGACGTACGTAAAACTGACCAAAAGCATTTGGATTATGTTGATACTTTGTTAGAATGATCCATGGGTCATTTTTCACGTGTAAGATTCAAACATTCCTCAATATGAGGTACGTTGTGGCTAGTATCACTCAACGTATCACTCTTTCATTTAAAATGGATAGAATTTTAAGTGAAAACAACAACTAACATACGGAAAACCAAACAAACACATTAGGATTGTGTTGATACTTTATGATGATGATCTATGGGTTATTTTTTTTGTTTAAAATTCAACTCCACCTCAATTTGAGGCACGATGGGGCCATTATCACTTAAAGTGTCTCTCTTTTTTTAAAATGGACAGAATTTTAAGTGAAAACAACAATTGACATACAGAAAACTGACCAAATGAATTTGGATTGTGTTGATACTTTAGTATAACAATACATGGATCATTTTTGACATGTAAGAGTCAACCCTGCCTCAATTAGAGGCACGGTGTGTCCGGTATCACTCAAAGTGTCACTCTTTTGTTTAAAATGGCTAGAATTTTAAGTGAAAACAACAACTAATGTATGGAAAACTGACCAAATGCATTTGGATTGTGTTGATACTTTAGTATAATGATTCATGGGTCATTTTTAACATGTAAAAGTAAACCCTGCCTCAATATGAGGCACGGTGTGGCTGGTATCACTCAAAGTGTCTATCTTTTGTTTAAAATGGACATAATTTTAAATGAAAACAACAACTGACGTACGAAAAACTGACCAAACGCATTAGGATTGTGTTGATAATTTAGGAGAACAATCCATGGGTCATTTTTGAAGTTTAAGATTCAACCCTGCCTCGATCTGATGTACAGTGTGGCTAGTATCACTCAAAGTGTCTCTCTTTTGTTTAAAATGGATAGAATTTTAAGTGAAAACAACAACTGACGTATGGAAAACTGACCAAATGCATTAGGATTGTGTTGATACTTTAGGAAAATGATACATTGGTCATTTTTGACGTGTACAAGTCAACCTCGCCTCAATTCATGGCATGGTGTGGCCGATATCACTCAAAGTTTCTCTCTTTTATTTAAAATGGACATAATTTTAAGTGAAAACAACAACTGACTTACAGAAATCCCCCTTCCTACCATACAAACCAAAAGAATTCATTTTTTCCTAAAGAAACACATACTATTGAAATGATCATTATTACAGAACCATTTTAAAAATACCAATGATCTTAAAATTCATGAAATTCATTCCATTAAAACCCTAGACACCACCCCACCCCCTTTGGACACCACCCCACCACCATCATGGATAGCCCCCCCCCCCCCCACCACCCCCAGGATGCCCCCTAACCCTATGGAAGGCACCCCCACCCGCTGGATTCCCCCCTACCCCTTCTAGACACCACCCCACCACCTGGACACCCCATACCCCCTGGACACCCCCACCCCCAGGGATAGCCACCCCCACCCCCCTGGACACCACCCAACCCCCCTTGGACAGCCCTTCCCCCCAACCCCCTAGACTACCCCCCCCCCCCCACCCCCACCCCCTGGACACCACCCCACCCCCTGGACACCCCCACCCCCATGGACACCCCCCTGGACACCCCACCCCTCTTAGACACCACCCCACCACCTGGACACCCCCCCACCCCCTAGACACCCCACCCCCATGGACAGCCACCCCCACCCCCTGTACACCACCCCACCCCATGTATACCACCCCACCCCCTTGGACATCCCCCAACCTCCTCGACCACCCCCATCCCCTGGACACCCCCCCCCCACCACCCCCTGGACACCCCCACCCATAGAAACCCTCCCCCCCCCCCAAACCCCCTGGACACAAAGCCCCCTTGGACACCCCCCTGGACACCCCCACCCCCTAGATACCACCCCACCCCCTTGTATATCCCCCCTACAACCTTCTGGACCGCCCCTCCACCCCCCTTAGACACCACCCCACCCCCTGGACACCCCCCACCCCCTGGACAACCCCACCCCCTAGAAATCCCCCCAACCCCCTAGACACCACACCACCCCCCTAGACACCAGCATGGACACCCCCCCCCCCTCCCCCCCCCCCACCACCCTGGACACCCCCCCTGGACACCCTTATCCCCCTGACACCCCCACCCCCTGGACACCCATACCCCCCTTGGACAGACACCCTAAACCCCTAAACAGCCCCCCAACCCCCTGAATTCTGAATTAAATTTTTTATATATTTAATTAATGTATGAATTATGTGTTAATGGTGTATGGGTATACTTTTTGTATGGATATACTTGTTGTATGTGTATTAATATTGTAATTACTTTGTGAATTAGGTGTTAATTTTGTATGGGTATACTTATTGATATGCTGATTTTTTTTTCAGGTCTTGTTTGGGTGTGCTGCTGCAGAATTTTATGTTACAGCAAGCAGGGCATTTATCAGTTCTTTTTTAGCACTGATAAACAATCCATTTATCAGTGTTTTTTTAGCGTTTATACAAAAACCATTTATCAGTGCCTTTTTAGAACTAATAAAGGTTCCCTTTATCAGCATGTTTTTAGCACTGATAAAGTGGACCCCCCCCCCTATCAGTGATGAGCTTTACAGTGGTTTTTTAGCACTGTTAAAGCTTGTTTTAAGCACTGATAAAGATAGTTTTTGTAGTAGTGTCAAACCTTTTAAACAAAATATTCATCATAATATGGCAAGAATAAATCAAATGATTCCTTTTAAACATTCACATGGATATTCTACTAGTTGAATAATCACATGTAATATCAATAACTAATCTCTTAATGATGGAATGCATAATTTTGGACATCATAACCATACTATCAAGACCTCGTACCAATACCATACATAACCATACCTTCAAGGCCTTATTCTAAGACAATATTTTGTCTCATGAGACCTACTGATGAATTGAGGAGATATAATGGGTCTCACCCATCACTTACTAAGTCTAATTCATTCATCCTATGAAAAGGGTGAAACATAACATAAGCATTCGTATTACAACTAACATATGAAATGTTAATAATTTAACCATAAATAATGAATGGTATAAAAATAAAACATCCACAGTAAAACATATCCTAAAGCTTAAATACAATATGTAATATTGTATCATAATAAATAAACCTTAGTTAATAATTAAATTCAATAAAGGATGTTGACATAGATGAAAATAATCTAATGAAATCATTAAAACTCTTTGAGAGAAATATACCTTTTTACATTGAAATCATTTAAAAGACTATGAAATTTTAAAAGGAAATATTTATTTTGAAAAAAACCTTGTAAGATTGTAAGGGAAGCTTCATGATGTTAAGCAATCATAACGGTGGAAAATAAATTCTAGCATAGTATAAGTTAAAAAAACATTCTTTCCTTAATTTGTCGAAAATTTCATCAAGTGCCTCATTTGGAAAATGAAAAAAAGATTCCTTTAAAAACATTTTATAAAAAGTAAAACATGGGTAAAAATGACTTTAAACAATTGTTGATAATATTTTGAAATACATTTTAAGAAACATGGACATGGATGATAAATATATCCCAGTATATACTTATGTATAAACAATCTCGGATAATAAAGAGATTATGAAATTAACCCTTACCTTGTACTTTCTATTAGTAGAAGGTGAGTTGAGATACTATATAATGGTTATAGTATGTAATTAAATTATACCAAAACCATAGATATATTTATGATATCATATATTATCCTCTTATATCTTTTTGTTAATAATATTTCAGTATTACCATTGTTTCGGGTGTTAACTGCTTCATTTTCCCATTCTGGTTTTGTCGTATAAGTCATGTTTTTTATGTATAGGATATATATTTTATTCATATATATATATATATATATATATATATTAATTTAATAAACATTATATTTACTCATCATAATAATTTTATAATCATTCATGAATGTTAAAAGTAGAGAATGAATCTCAATGTGTCGTGGAGATGGTAGGTCATACATATACACGAGTGACGATATCATTCTCTTAATGGTTAAATGGTATAGAATTGGATGGTATATTAATTATAAAGAATAATTATCATATTTTATTCATTATTTATATCCATTATAATCATCATTATATCCATCCAAATAAATTATTGTTGAATAAATTACACCACAGTGTGGAGACGGTAAGTCGTGAGTACGCACGCATGGTGATATTGTTATTTGTATGATAGATAAAATGATGAATATGGTTGTCCCATGATTATAATAACATATAAGTATATGTATGATACTGGATTTATTATTCTGATATGTAAACAACATAGAAAGTAGAAGTATGAGAAGAAAAGAACTTTGAAAGAGGTGATAAAACAATTACTTCTTTTTTGAGTATCTCCTTTTGGTTTGTACAAAAGGACTTATTAGAATAGATTTATTCCAGAAGTATGGACTCTAGGATGAAGTGAGGGAAGTTGGGAGGATAAATGGCCATGTTTTGGCTGAACTAAAAAACTTTAGATGTGTGAATCAAAGAGAAGGAAGTGTGCCCTTTTATAAGAGTGGTGAGGGGCACTTTTGGAAGATCTTAAAATATTAATTTATTATGAATTTATTTTTGGTTTCAAATAGCTCCAAAGTGATTTATTTTTAGTCAAAAATTAGGATGGGTTGATATCATCTCATACAATAATTTTTATACAAGTTTAGGTCACAAAATTAAACTTATCTTTTGGATTTAACCCTGAGTTAAATAGTTTAACTCTTACCATGTTTACTTGTCCTTTTATAATATAGGGCTAATATAGTTACTATAAAATGTCAAACGAACCCCAATTGGATCATTTATGAAATTTTTAAGATTATACTAGTTATTTTTCCTAGCTTGATATTTTTATGAATTTTATAACATTTAACTAAATATTATTTATTTTAAAGTATCATTTATGTTAATTTTGATACTATTCAAAATTTTCATTTTTTAAAAATATCAAAAGAACTTGATAACTTCAAACCAATACTTCCAATACATAACTAAAATGTATATGTTATCTATAAAATCCTTGTATGTCATTAGTTAAGTAAAATTATATTTATTTTAATATTTTTAATATTATTTAATTGATTCTTCTTTTAATAATTTAATTATTGCATCATTATTGTTTCACCATTTAATTTAATTAATTATTTCATAAAATTATTAAAAAAAATACCATTATGAAGATAATAATTTTATATTTCTAAAAACTATTTATAGTTGACCATATCACTTATATATCCTCATATTAAAAATGATATAATTATTAAAATTTGAATATGACATTTTTAACTCTTTTTTAAATAAAATATAATAAATATATTAATATAACACAAGTGGTTTAAAAAGGATAATATTTTCTACCTAAGTTTGATTTTGGTCGAAATATAATTATCCAATGAGATTAGGACAAGTTTTAGGGTAATATTATTTTATTATAATATTATGTTTACCTTTAATTACTTTATTTAACTTTAACCGTGATAGATAAAATTCCAAAGTTACTATTTAGAAAAAAATTATTTTGATCCTATTAGACCATATTTTTCATATTGATTACAACCATGTATGTCCATTTTTCAAAATTCAATTCACAGAATCGGTAAAATTATGTTTAATGCTAATATGCAGATGTGGTTAGAAGGTGGGTAAAAGAGACATTCAAAAGTTTAATAAAATTCTTATATTTAATTCTATTATAAAAATGATTCATATGAACTAAATTGGACTAATATATTTATTATTTATCTATTTTTACTTTAAAATAAATTTAAAGTAAAATAATTATTTAAATGAAAAAGTCAGTTTTTTAACAATAATGCAGTATTTTTTACTATTCATCAAAAATTGAAACTTTTCCGAAAAATACCAAAACTTCACCATAAGATAATTTTGATATTAAAAAAATTAAGTCTATTTTGAAAAATAAAATTTATAAATCTCATAATTTGGTTAATATTATTCATAACCTCTTTTTAAACAGCTAGTTTGATATGTCATGGTGCGCTCAAACTCGATGTTGTGTGCAGCACAAGCTATTAAATTATTTAAAAGGAAGCATATCATGGAATCTTGGGGTGATACATTCTTCCCTCTTTTAAATAATTTTGTCCTCAAAATCTGTAGAATATCACTTCATAAAAATATTTGTGTGGTTCTTCAACATAAGTTCTTCAGGTTCCCATGTCACCTCTTCCATTTTATGGTTTCTCCAAATAACCTTTTTCAGATGAGTTTTTCGATTTCTCAACACTTGTTATCTGGTATCAAGAATCTTTATAGGATCTCCACAATAAGATAGATTGGGTTTCAGTTCTATTTCTTCGTAGATGAGTACATGCATTGGGTCTGGCATGTATTTCCTTAACATTGATATGTGGAACACATCATGAACTTTGGAGAGACTTGGTACCATTGCCAAACGGTAAGCTACAACTCCAACTCATTCTAGAATCTCAAAAGGTCTGATTTACATGGGACTTAATTTACCCTTTTTACCAAATCGTATAACACCCTTCCATAGAGATACCTTCAAGAAGACATGATCTCCCACTTGAAATTATAAATCCTTCCTTCGGTTATCAGCTTAGCTATTTTTCCTACTTTGAGATATTTTGATATGGTTCTGAATATTTTTTACCTTTTTCCATCATTTCCTCAACATGTTCTGGTCCTACAAGTTTTCTTTCACCAACATCATCCCAACAAGTCAGTGTACGCCATCTCTTTTCATATAATGCTTCATATGTTTCTATCTATATACTTGAATGGAAGTTATTTTTATCGGTAAATTCTACCATAGGTAAATACTGATCCCACATACCTTGAAAGTCAAGTGAGTAAGATCTCAATATGACTTCTAAGGTTTGAATAGTCCTTTCTGATTGTCCATTAGTTTGTGGGTGGTAGGTAGTGCTCAAACAAAGCTCAGTATCTAGGGGCTTCTGAAGACTTTTCTATAATTTTGATATAAAATGGGGATCAAGGTCAGAAACAATTGATAGGGGTACACTATGAAGTCTTACAATTTCATTAATTTAAAGTCTTTCTAAACATTCAATTGGTAAATCTTCTCTTATAGTAAGAAAATGTGCTTATTTGGTAAGATGATTGACAATAACCCATATCGCATCATTTATTCTAAGATTATTTGGTAGCCCCATGACAAATTCTATCGTAATATCATCCCATTTCCACATAGGTATAGGAATAGGTTTCATAACTCCTCTATGATATTATCTTCCAGTCTTTACTTGTTGACAAACCAAACATCTCGACACATAAATATCCCTATTTATGTTGTCCCACCAAAAATGTTCCTTCAAATCTTTGTACATCTTAGTTCCACTAGGGTGTATAGAGAAATTGAAGCTATGAGCATCATCCAATAATTCTCTTTTTAGCTCAGGTATAGCCAAAACACAAAGCCTCTTCCCAAATTTCAAAATATCATCTTAAAATATGAATTTAATCATTCTCCCATCATTCATAGCTTTAATTTTCTTTTGAAACTCCTCATCATCAAACTAATAACTTGTTATCCTTTCCAATAAATAAGGTTTGGCACCATTTGAAATAGTAGTGATGTTTCACCTTCCATGATAATTCCCATGTCTATCTTTACTAGATCCATGAACATAGGTTCCTTTTCAACTCTTATTTTATTTATAACTCTATGGTCATTTCTACTCAAATCATCTACCACCTTATTTTCCTTCCCTGGGTGGTATTTTATTATATAATCATAATCGTTGAGTATATCAATCCATCTCCTTTGTCTCATGTTGAGTTCTTTCTATGAGAAAATATATTTCAAACTCTTGTAATCAGTATATATCTCATATATTTCACTATAGAGATAGTGTCTCCATATATTTAGAGAAAATATTATTGTTGCTAACTCCATATCATGAGTTGGGTAGTTTTTTTCATGAATTTTTAATTTCCTTGATTCATAAGCAATAACTCTATGATTTTGTATAAAGACAAAACTGAGTCCTTTCCTTGATGCATCACTATAAATCACAAACCCATCATTTCCATATGGTAAATTCAAGATATAATAATTGACTAATCTTCTCTTAAATTCTTCAAAACATTATTCACACTCTTTTTTCCAAATGAATTTAACCCATTTATGTCTGAGCTTAGTTAACAGATTTTCCAATCGAGAAAAATTCTAGACGACATGTCGATAGTATCCTGCTAAACCAATAAAATTGCATACCTCGGTTATACTCGTCAGTGTTTTCTATTCTTGTATTTCCTTTTTCTTTGAAGGATCAACAGAGATTCCGTCCTTGGAGAAATAATTTCCAAGGAAAGAAATTTACTAAAGTTAGAATTCACACTTGGTAAACTTCCCATATAATTTATTTCTTCTAAGAGTCTTTAGAACAATCTGTAAGTGGTTCTCATGGTATTAATAGATTTTATACTATACCAATATATCATCAATAAATACTACAACACACTCATCAATATATTCCTTTAACTATCTGTTCATTATATCCATGAAAATAGAGGGTACATTAGTCAATCCTAATGCCATTACTGTAAATTAGTAATGACCATACCTCATTTGGAATACTGTCTTTGGAATATCTTCATTTTTTTACACACAATTAATGATATCCATAATGAAGATCAATCTTCAAAAAATATTGAACTCTGTGAATTTGATCAAATAAATCATCAATGTGAGGTAGAGGATACTTGTTATTTATTATAGTAGCATTGATTTCTCTATAGTCAATACACATCCTCATTGATCCATATTTCTTCTTAAAAAAAGAACTGGGGCTCCCCATGGAGAAACACTAGGGTGAATAAATCCTTTATTACTCAACCCATTTAGTTGTTTCTTTAGCTCTACTAATTCCACAATGGCTATTCTATAGGGAGTTTTTGATATTGTCCTTTCATTAGGGATTAAATCAATAGTAAACTCAACTTCCCACTCTGTAGGATGTCCAGGTAAATCCTCTATAAATACATCAATATATTCTCATAAAAAAGGTACAACATCAATTTGAATATTTATTTCTTCATCCCTAGATGTTATTTCCTCTTTCTCCCTAAGAATCTCATTTGGTAAAGCTACTAGGGGTGGATTTTGAAAAGAATCAGGTGATGAAGTTTCTGCTCTAAAGATAATGGATTCTACATCTTCCTCACAAATTGAAACATCATTATTCTTGAAATAAATTTTCCCATAATATTTTGATATTCAATCCATACTAAGGATTATATCAAAGTCAATCACAAGTACAATGATAAATTCAGTAGATAAAGTGTGTTTATATTCCATAATAAGAACTGTCTGATGCATCTTTATTGCAATGAGACTTCCCTTATGGGTTTCGACTAATGACTCCCTTGTTAATTTGAATTAGAAATATATAATTTTAAAGAAAACTATAAAGAGATAAAGGTATGTGAGGATCCATAATCAAATAAAGCTTTCTCTAAATTTGAGGAAATGATTAAAATACATGCAACCACATCATTAGAAACTTCAACCTCAGTATTTGTGATCAGAAAAGCTTAGCCTTTCTCCCTTGAACTATTTTGGGGCAAGTTTCTTTGAAACTTAGGAAAATAATTTGCATAATGTCCCATATATTTACAATTTTAGCACTGAACATTGATAACTTATTTCTTCCCCTTACAATCACAAGCTTGGTGGCCCTTTTCTCCACACTTGTAACAGACTCACATCCCCTTTAAAAAAGTATTGGGGTGTTTCTTCCTAGAATTACTATAGGGTGGAAAGTAAAATTTTCCCTTCTTCCCCTTATTTTCTTTTCTAGAGTATTCATCGACTCTATTCTACTCCTTCTTTCTTTTAAAGTCAAAAGAATTAGAGAAATTATTTTCTATCCTGATAGCACATGAGACTATATCTTCGTACAATGAAAAATATTGTGAGATTAGTGCCTATCAAAGGAATGGTTTTAACCCATAAAATAATCAATCAATATTACTTCTTGGGTTATGTATATAGTCTACATCATGTCTTCATAACCTTGTAAAGTTAGCTTCATACTTGGCAACATTCTCATCCTCCTTCTGCCTCAGACTTAGAAATTTATTCTCTATATCTTCTCATAGATCATGAGGAAAGTATTTTTCTAGGAATAGTTCTTTTAATTCCCTCTATTCCATGTTTATAACCTCTTAATACTCTTTCATGTTTATAATTAATGACCACCATTGATCTAAATCTCCTGATAGATTATCGACCGTCATAACAACTTTTTCCCTTTCATTACTCCCCAAAGAAGGAAATATGTTCTCTAAGGAAATTATCCACTGCTCAGATACAAAATGATTTATAGTCCCGTTGAATATTGGGGTTTATTGCCTCATGAATCAGTCTAACATTGATCCTCCACATTGTGGATCAGGGTGCTCCATACAGGTAAGGTTATTGTTCATAACCAGATTCAGTTGTCCCAGTATGGTTATAATTTATTCAACACTAGTTGTATCACCGGCTCCACTATCATTATCTTGCATGGGAGTGAAATCCCTAAATGGGTTACTTATGTTGATACGGTTTTCATTCCTTCTACTATGTGCCATTTCTAAACATTGGAATACACTAGATTAGGTTATGAACCATAATAAATAACTCTAAACTAGTAAAATACTTACTATAAATTGAAAATTTTATGAATATCTAATCCATAATCATAAAAATGGTTCTTTGGGGGCATATTAAACTCATAAATCCTTCATAATGGTTTGTAAATAAAATATGAATTATTCTAAGAATATCCCCTATAAGTATCAAACCAGGTGTGCAGTAAGGCCCATTATCATGTATCAGGTTACCCTGAGTCAAGCCCAGAACACCTTTTCGGAGTTATTAATCCTAGGTACATATATTATATAACCAAGTCCACTTGTAGGATATATAAAGGGATGTATTTTCTAGGAATACCCACATAATTTTTAAGATACCAAAATTCTAAGATGTTATTCTATATTTATCCTCAAAGTCTATCTTAGGGTAATGTTCCCTAATCAAGGTTTTTTCTAAATCTAGTTTATAAGGTATGTACTAAACTTCATATGATACCAATTGTAACACCCCAACCCCAATTACCTAGAGTTAGTGCATTATTTTATTAAATTTTCATGGTCATAAGAAATCAAATCCCGAAGGACTAATCAGTTTAGTAGCCTTGGAAAAACTATATGCAATCATAAGTTTTACATTACATCTTGAAATTAAAAAAACATATTATCTCCTTTGAAAACTTTCATATACATTAGACTATCCTAGAAGGTCAATCATAATATACTTCTTCACATCTTGGGGGAAAATGAAACATAAGAAATGGGTGATCTCAGATGCTCAGTAAGGTTAAACAATATAGTGGAAGCTATCATAAATAAGAATATACTTTTAAGGTAAGGTATAAAACTGAAACACAAGCCTTTTAAACATAATATTCAGCATAATATGGCAAGAATAAATCAAATAATTCTATTTAGATATTCACATGGATATTCTATTAGTATAATAATCACATGTAATATCAATAACTAAACTCATAATAATGGAATTCATAATGTCGGACATCATAACCATACCATCAAGGCCTCATTACAATACCATACATAACCATACTATCAAGTCCTTATGACTAGAATCTAGTTTGTCTCATGAGACCAATTAATGCATCAAGGGGATATAATGGGCCCCATCTTTCACTTACTGTGTACAATGCATTCCTCATATGAAAAGGGTGAAACATAACATAAATATTCGTATTAAAACTAACATATGAAATGTTAATACTTTAACCATTAACCATGAATGGTATAAAAATAGCACATCCACAGTCAAAAATATCATAAAAATTTAGTACAATATGGAATATTTTATCATAATAAATCAACCTCAATTAAGCATAAAATCCAACCAAGGATGTTGACATAGATGAAAATAATCTAATGAAATCATTAAAACTCTTTGAGATAAATATCCCTTTTTACTTTGAAATCATTTAAAATCCTCTGAAATTATAAAAGGAAACATTTATTTTGAAAAAATATTGTAATATTGTAAGGGAATATTCAGAATGTTAAGGCATCATAATGACGTAAAATATCTACTCGTGCCGTATAAGTTAAAAAAGTATTTTTTTCATAATTTTTTGAAAAGGTCATAAAGTACCTCATTTAGAAAATGATGGAAATATTCATTTAAAAATGTTTTATAAAAATCTAAAAATGGGTAAAAATGAATTTAAACAATTGTCTATAATATTTTTAAATACATTTTAAGAAACATGGACATGGATGATAAAGATGTCCCAGTATACACTTACGTATAAACAATTTTGAATAATAAAGAGATTGTAAAATTAATTATTACCTCTTACTTTCCTTTAGTAAAAGGTGATTTGAAAACCTATATAATGGTTAAAGTATGTTATTAAATTAAACCAGAACCATATCTATATTTATGATGTCATATATGATCCTCTTATATCATTTTGTTAATAATATTTCATTATTACTATTGTTTTGCATGTTAACGACTTCATTTTCTCATTCCGGTTTTATTAGGTAAGTCATGTTTAATATACATAGGATATATATTTTATTCATATATAGATTTATATTAATTTAATAAAAATTATATTTATTCATCATAAGAATTTTATAATTATTCTTGAATGGTTAGCATGGAGAATAAATATCATCGTGTTGTGGAGACGGTGGGTCGTACATACGCACGAGCGATGGTATCATTCCCTTGATGGTTAAATTGTATGGAATTTGATGGTATATTAATTATACAGAATCATTATCATGTTATATTTATTATTTATATCCATTTTACTCATCATTATACCCAACCAAATAAATTAGTGTTGAATAACAAATTACACCATGGTGTGGAGACGGTAAGCCATATGTATGCACGCATGGTGATATTGTTATTCTTATGATGGATAAAATGAGGAATATGGTTGTACCATTATTATAATAATATATCAGTATATGGATGATACTAGATTTATTATTTTGATATGTAAACAACATAGAAAGAGTAAGTATATGAATAAAAGAACTTTGAAAGAGGTGATAAAACAATTACCTCTTTTTTTGGGTATCTCCTTTTGGTTTGTACAAAAGGACTCCTTAGAATGGATTTCTGCCCAAAGTATCACTACTATAAATTTCACCTATTCCAATGGTTTTAAACCATTGGAATAGCCTCTAAAACCGTTGGGATAGGCTATCCCAATAGTTTCACGAACCATTGGTATGCGGGGTGTTTCAATAGCCCTATACCAATGGTTTCTAGAGAATTGTTGGTATATGTGGTCTGAAATTAATCTTCCCCAATGGTTTAAGTAAAACCATTGGTATATATGTGTACCAATGGTTCAAAAACCATCGGTATATATTCTATCCCAATGATTTCATTGAAACCGTTGGGATATATGTTGTCCAGCATTTGAATACCAATGGTTCTGTGAACTGTTGGCATATGTTGCCCAGGATATTAAATACCAACGGTTCTATGAACCGTTGGTATATCCTATACTCCCCAGCGCAGCATATCACACATCAAAGCAGCACACATCAAAGCTGGGAAGACCTATAACTCTACTCCCGAGCAAACATCAAAGCAGGACAGACCTATAAACCCACTTCGAGCAGTAAACTTGCACCTCTAAACCTGTAAAACCTAAGTTGGTTAGACCTGTAAACCCACTTCGAGCAGTAAACCTACACCTCTAAACCTGTAAAACCTACACCTATAAACCTGCACCTCTAACAGACTTCCAAAGCACACTTTAGACCTATAAACCTGCACCTGTAACTGCAAACCTACACCTCTAACAGTCTTCCAAAGCACCTGTAAACCTGCACCATCATGCACCTCATATGGAAGTAGCTTTACATGATGAGTGGGAAAATTTACTAGGTTTTTTTCATCTTGGTTTAGATTATTCAGAGTCTAAAAATGTTGAATAAGATGTTGGAGAGCATAGAGATGCTCAGGGTGGTTTTACCTTGGTAGAGGATTAGGTATCATGTAAGGGGGATCCCTCCTCTGGTTCCAAATTGCCTGGACTATCATATCCAGACTCATATGGAGATAGTGATGGTGATGACCACAATATTCCACCAGATCATGGTGGACTTACTATCTTATTTGGAGTTGGTACATATCCTAGGGGATCCTTAGTTAATCAGATTGACCAAGTAGGTGAGCTTCAGGCTTTTCCCTTAGATATACCTACCAAATCATAACTTGTAGAGTCTTATTTACCTAGTGTTGAGATATTTGTTTCCCCATTGCCTTCATATTTTGTATACATAATATATTTATAATATTTTAGATAAATACTTCTTTTATATTTTAGTGTAATTTTGAGTTATCAGGAACCTCATGTCACTCAGCTTAGTGAAGCTGATGATAGACACCTTTATGATATGGTTGTATGTCATATTCATCCCAAGATGAGTTTTCATATTTAGGTTGATTTAAGGTTGGACAGTGAGATAGAAACCATTTGATCTGTTATGGAGGAAATGAGGACCTCCTTTGTTTCCAGTTAGGATTCCTTATGTAAGATATTGGAGAATGTTCCTATTGTTGCATCTACATCTAGTACTCCACCTCCCTCAACTTTAGTTGATGCTGATTCGATCTAGTCTATAGTCAAAGAGTATCTCCATGTTGTTATAGGTGATGTACATTCATCTCATCAGGATTAATTGAGGCAGATTCTATAGAATGGGTTTTCAATGAATAGGTTGACCAGTTGAAAGTGATGAAAACTCTACTCAATCTATTCATGGAGGAGAAGAAATATTTATTTAGTAGTATGAAGAGATGAGGAAACATTATTAAAGACTTTTTCAATATTATGAAACCTTTCCTATATGTATCCAATACTCTAGTTGCTTCTCCAGAGGTGATTCCCATGACATCCTTCACCTATGATTATTTATCCTCTACCTCCTTTATTATATCCTTTTGGTATGTCTTCAGTTAAAGCTGTCTGGAATCTCCAACCAATTGTGATCTGAAAACTTCTTACCTCTACATTTATACCTTCAACCTCTACCTTAGTGCCTCCTAATTCTGGAAATGTAAAGTGCCCTACTGATCACCCCACCTGCACCCTGCCCTGCAGACCCCCCCCCAGACAGCCCTTGGACACCCCCCTGGACATCCCCTCCTAGACACCCCACCTACACCCTCCCCCTTCCCTGCAGACCCCCCGGACCCCCCCCCCCCCCCCCCGGACAGCCCTTGGACACCCCCTGGATAGCCCCTCATAAGAATCTTGTTACCTAAGAATTATTGTGGGGATACCATCTTAATTATGAGGTTCCTAGGTGTTCCTTCAAGATCTATTTATTCAAGGATTTTGATTCAGTCAGGTGGGACTTCTTATGGGATGATTTAGATCTACTCGGATTTCTGGCTAGTTTCTCGTCTTGGGTTAAAATATGCATCTCTACCGCAATGTTCTCGGTGAACATTAATGGCAGTTTACATGGCTAATTTTCGGGGGGAAATAGGGCTCAGACAAGTGGATATGCTTTCGCCTTTCCCTTTTGTGATTTGCATGGAGTTTTTCTTGCACATCCTGGACTCCCTTATTTCATCTTCAGATGCTTACAAGTTTCATTGGAGATTTCTGGGTTGGAATGCAGGTGGAAGGGGGCTGGCAGGGGGCTGGTGTGGGATAGAATAGGTGGTATGGGGTTGTTTTGTCGGTGTCATGGGGTTGGTGCGGGCTGGAATGCAGGAGGATGGGGGCTGGTGTGGTGGCTGGTGCGGGCTGGAGTGGCTGGTGCAGACGGGAAGGCAGGCAGCAGGGGGGTGCCAGGGGCTGGTGTGGGCTGGAATAGGTGGTAGGGGGCTGGTGTGGGCTGGATTACAGGTGTCTGGGTCTATTGGGCATGTGTCAGGGGCTGGTGCGGGCTGGGATGTAGGAGGTCGGGGGCTCGTGAGGGCTGGAACCGGTGGTTGGGGCTGTTTTTCAGGTGGAAGATGGATGGCATGAGTGTTTTGTAGGAGGCTGGGGTGGGGGTGGTGTGGTGGCTGGTGTGGTGGCTGGTTTGGTGGCTGGTGTGGACTGGATTGCAGGTGGCTGGGGGCTGGTGTGGGCTCGAATGCAGGTGGAAGGGGGCTGGAATGCTAGTGGAAGGGGAATGGTTTCAGGTGGGGGGGATGGTGTGGGCCGATTTGAAGGTGGAAGGGGGGCTATTGAGGGATGGAATGCTGGTGGGAGCGGGCTGAAATGAAGGTGGAAGAAGGATAGTGTGGGCTGTGTGTGGCTGGTGCAGGCTGGATAGTGGTGGTTGTGGTGGCTGATGGTTCGTAGGTGGACTGTGGCGGCCTCCTTGTGTTGGTGGTTGGGAGCGTGCGTTCGTGTGGTTGGTTGTGTGCATGTGTTTTCAAGTGTGGGAGTGTGTGCTCTCTGTGGGGTGGGTGTGTGGGTTCGTGTGGGTGGGTGCATGTGTTTCCTCTTGGTTGTCACTTGTGTCGAGGGGACCTTGGTGCTTTTATGACAGCGGGGCAGTTTCGTGTGATTCTTGGGTCTTCGGTTGGATGTTCGTTTGATGTCCGCGTGTTTCTTCTATGTCTCTTCACGTGGAGGTTTCTTCTTTTCTGCTGGTGGTGGGCTGATGGTGGTTGTTTCGGTCTCGTCCTGGAGTAGTTCCAAATCACGGTATGACCGCAGCATGACCGCGGCGTGACCGCAGCGTGACCGCGGTGTGTTGGCCCAGTCCAGCGACATCCACGGGGCAGCATCTTCCGGCCAGGAGAGAAGGGAGCAGGAGGAGGCAGGGAAACATTCTTGTTGTCGCCTCCCTCTCCATTAACTATGGGTGGGTAATGTATCTAAAACTCTATCTAGGTATCATACATCGAATTCCGACAGGACTGCGAACTGTTGCGGGGCGTCGTCCTGGAGCAGGACTAAATCACGGCATTACCACGGCGTGACCGCAGCGTGATCGCGGCGTGACTGCGGCGTGTTGGCCCAGTCCAGTGAAATCTGCAGTGTAGCATCTTCCGGCCAAGAGCGAAGGGAGTGGGAGGAGGCGGGGCAACATTCTGGTCGTCGCCTCCCTCCCCATTAACTATGGGTGGGTAATGTATCTAAAACTCTATCTAAGTATCATACATAAAATTCTGAAAAGTCTGCAAACCGTCGTGGGGTGTCTTCCTGGAGCAGGCCCAAATCATGGCATTACCACAGCGTGACCGCGACTTGATCGTGGTGTGACCGCGACGTGACCGCGTCGTGTTGTCTCGGTCCAACAACATTTGTGGGGCAGCATCTTTCGTCCAGGAGTGAAGGGAGCAGGAGGAGGCAGGGCAACATTCTGGCCATCGTCACCCTCCCCATTAAATATGGGTGGGTAATGTATATAAAACTCTATCTAGATATCATACATCAAATTCTGACAGGACTGCGAACCATCAGGGGGTGTCGTCCTGGAGTAGGGCTAGATCACGGCATTACCACGGCGTGACCGTGGCGTGACCACGGTGTGACCACGGCATGACCGCTACGTGTTGGACCGGTCCAGTAACATTCTCGGGGTAGCATCTTCCGGCCAAGATTCCAAATAAATCCTATATATTTTTCCTTCACATTATAGAAACTGATCTTATGTTATAAAAAAAGTCTCTTGATTTGGGATTGTGGTATGATAAAGATATATATTTTATATTTGTTGTTTTTAAAAGTGGTACTAGGTAGTTGAAACTACTGATTGAGAGTCAAATTATGCAGGTGTATTACTTATCAATGGTATATGCATTTCTTGGAACTCTAATAATAAATCTTCAGTCACCTTGAGAACAATAGAATTTGAGTATGTTTTAACATCTTAGGATGCAACACAAATCTTATGGGAGAATTCATATATGTAAAAAATTAGATGTGCATAGAGGCATAGAAAACACCCCAAATGGTGTTAAGATGAAGCTTATGGTGGGGAGCATCATAGGCCTGACAGGTGTTAAACAATGACACCATCAATGTTTTTAGATATATAGGCTCGGGTTAACACCCAAAGGGGTGTCCAAGAGGCCAGGAAAACACCCGAAACATGTTTCACCATAAGATAAGGTCACAACAGACATGATAGAACAAATAAACTATTTAATATGTTATAACAAGAGATCTTCAGAAGGTTGTAGTGAGTGGCACAATGACACAACGTCTAAAGGGAAACGAAATGACGTAAAAGAATCATACACCCTAAACTATCACTGTGAGTTTTCGCAGACAGCGCACCTCCGTTGGAGGGGTTTTATTATAAAAACATGAATTTATTTATCAAATGAAACAATTATATTAAATAACACTTATTCAAGATATGCAATTCAATATAATTAAGCAGAATTAAGAAATAATCTAAATTCAATTTAAAGAATTCTTAAATTAAAGATGCTACGAGAGGGTCTCTACCTCAAGGTGGAACCAAGTCATCCACTTTGGCTCTTGGAGCTTTCTAACTAAAATTTGTTTCTCCTCCACTAGGTATGCACACCTTAACACACATGTAAGGACACCTAGCCCCTATGCACACACCTGCATGACCATGATCATGTGCAAGGGGGTCCTTGCGCATATGCTTATATGCATATACCAGTCTCCACTCACCTGCGTATGCATTTATATATATATATATATGGTCACACCTAGCCCCATACGTTCATAATCACTACCATGGGTGACTATACACGTAACGGGGGAACCCACATACATATACTTACCTATGCACACGCAGGCGAGTCGCCCTTGACTTGGTGACTTGAAACCAACGAGCAGGGATCAACGCACTACACAAAGGATATTAATAACCTTAAAACACATTAAAGACGCTACATAACTAGTGAGAAACCAACCGATGGCATTAAAGCCTTGCCTAGATTGGCAGCGTAGAACCAAATCCACTCGAACCAACACAAAATGATCCAACGCACTATTGAAAACATAATATGGAGTCAAAAATACTAAATCCCCAAATACATGAGGTGCGAGACAAGTAGTAACCATAGAATCTTACCTCGGATCAAAGCAGGTGGACTGAATCAATATGAACTCCTTCTGGCCCCCTTCGTAGAATATAACTACCCTCTGTCCATAGAAAACAGTCAGAGATCTAAGTGACCAATGTGATAAAGAAAATAAAATAAAAACTAAACTAAAACATACTTGTCTCCTGTGACTATACATGTCACCGCCCAACATATAAGAACCACGGCACCCCATGGGTCAAATCATTTTCCTACAAGAAAAGGGGAAATAGATAAATGTTTCAAAATGATACTATAAAATAGTACATTCCTATTAATTAACAATTACTCTTCCTATTAATGGTATATAATCAATTTGGCCTGAGTTTCAACTTAGTTTGGTTTTGTTAAATACAAGGGATGAGGTCTTATTATTCTTGGTTTTTATGTTTACACTTGAGATATTTATTTAAAAAAGATGCATGTATTTGGCATTATTATTTATGGTTTTAGTTCTTAGCCTGTTATCATGGGGCCTGTCCACATGAATAATTCTTGGAAAGTAGGGTTCATTTGACATTTATGCGCTTCAATTTGATTGATGTCACTAATTATGAGGATTTAGATCAAGTAAAATATTCCTAAGAGGATTGGGACTTGTAGTGATAGGTGTGGAAATTGTACATCTAGCGTTTGATGAGGAAATAATTATGAGGATGGATTGGAATTTTGGTAGGTTATTAGATTGGGATGGTCCCTCTAAGTATATAAAATGTATTATGAAATGTTTTACTCCATTTAATGATTCAATAGTTCAACTAGAGAGATGAAGGATGAGATGCTGGTGTGGGTATTGGGTATTATTGGATATATTGGAATTATAATGCCAAGAGGCTTGGTGTGATTTAGTTTTGGATGGAACCTGGTTAGTGGGGTTGGGTTATAATACATGATTTTGATAAGGTTCTTGACCAGATTATTGAGAATATAATGTAGATGGGTTTGACATGGTGTGCTTTTGTGACTAGGACAATCGTAAGGTGAATAATCCTCTTTTTCTAGTTGGATGATGAGATGTGCATCTAGGCATGGGATAATCCTTGAGAGATGAGTCTAGGCTATGTGACTGAGAGGATAGACTAAGATAGGTTTGATAGGATTGGGTGAGTGGCCAACCCATGCGAGGATGATACGATGTATGGAGACACTTGGAGACACTTGGGGTTATTTATGCTATCTCATGGAGACACTTGGGGTTATTTCATGACTCCAACATACTCCAGAAATGTTCCCACACAATGTTTTAGAAAAACAATTCCATCTCATGGAAGACCCCAAGGCTCCTCTGGCTTTTAATGTTTCCTCACACTCACACCTCATGGTATTACAGTATACAAGTGATCTACGTCAACTAGTCAGGATAGCATCACTACCCTCCGTCTGTAGAAAGAAGTAAAATACCTAAGTGGCCAATGCGTTAAAGAAAATAAAATAAAAAATAAACAAAAACATACTTGTATCCTGTGACTATGCATGTCACCTCCCAATATATAAGAACCATAATTCCCCATAGGTCAAATCATGTTCCTAAAATCAAGGGGGAAATGGTTCCATTTAATAATCTCTTCATTTTTCACTATGTTTTTTATATAGCACATTATTAGAAACACCATACTAGTACACTTAGCCATTGAATATGCACCTATTCTCCATTAGTTTAGTTGAAGATTGTGCACATAACCCTCTTCACTATGGAAAGAACCTCAGAGGGACCACAATCAATGTTTAGTAGTTGATCCTACTCTTGAACCTGGTTGGGCACCAGTCCATGAACCAGATGGTCTACTTGGTCATGAGGGTGAAAACCATTTCATTATACTATACTAAGAATAAAGGTGTTGGTATCATTTCTACCAGCAATGGGAATTTCTCAAGTATTGAGTGTCAATCGACTTCAGTTCCTAAGTTAATGGCCCCTTAACTATCCGTAGATGTCAAGTGGTGTCTCCCATGGGTGTCTTGTGGTATGTAGTGTCTATCTATGATTTATGTGGTGCTTAAATATTGTGGGAAATTTGTATTGCATGTTCAGTTTAATAAATACATTGGTCAATTGGAAAATACACCCATAGTCAATAGATATATACCGATTTTTGATAGAGAATACCATCCAAATAACCAACTTGGAAATCCAATACCAACATTTTACTTTACCAATTCCAATTACATAATATATGCAGCACCAATTTATGTTTTATGAACCAATCAATTAAAGGGAAAGAAACACCTCACAATAACCCATAAAATCTCATATAGCATCACTCACCTCCAATTAATCCACATCATTGCACATCTTAATGACGATACAACCACATCACATATATATCATGATTAAAAAAAATACAGCACAATATAAGGTCTAATAGGAGTCTATAGAGGAAAATACGAGGTTTTTAAAAAATCATAAACTTTTTATTAAATGCACTGTTTGAATGAATGGAATATAACCTGTGAATCTAACCCTACATTTCTGGAAGACTCTATTTTGAAAAAATTCACAATTTACCCAATAATTCACCACACCATGAGTTGGTTACTACCCAAAACTCTTGAAGATTCATGATTAATATGAATGGTTATTCTAACTATGAACCTAACACTAAATTCCTTGTTGAATCATTTTTTAAAAAAGAAAACTAATTCTTATTTGGAAGTACCAATCAAGAACCCTGGCAGGAGGAGAGGAAGCTGAGAGAGGGGGACGTCCCACGGGGTGTTTGTCCATGGGGGGTCTTGCACGCGACTAGAGAGGGGGTCGAGGGATGTCATCAGAGGAGATTGAGCCAAGAGGGGGGGTGTCGCCAGGAGAGGGAGATGAGATGGGAGGGTGGAACGTCACCAGGAGCCAAGAGGGGGGGGGGCATCGTCGTCGGAGAGGGATCTGAGAGGAGAAGGGTAATGTGGCCAGAGGAGAGGGAGGGGGCTAGGAGGCGGAGGCTGGGAGGCGGAGGCCGGGAGGCGAAGGCCGGGAGGCGGAGGCCGGGAGGCGGAGGCCGGGAGGCGGAGGCCGGGAGGCGGAGGCCGAGAGGCGTAGGCAGAGGCCGGAAGGAGTTCAAGGTCAGGGAGGGGAGGAGTGGGTCAGGAGGCGAAGGGAGGGTTCACACAGGGATGAAATGTCGAGAGGAATCCCTAAATTAGGTGTATTGTTTCCCAAAGGTTAATAAAAATTGTGAGTAATAGTTTTCATTCCCAAAAGTTTTTTTAAACCATTGGTAAAACCCAACATATAATAACTTATGCCAACATTTTACTAGAACCATTGGTATAGGTTCTTTTTCCCAATTATTTTTTCAAACCGTTGGGAAAAAAGAGTTGGTATAGGCAGGATTTCCACTAGTGTATGGACTCTAGGAAGAAGTGTTGGAAGTTTTTAGGAGAAACTGGTAGGTTTTTTCTGAACTAAATAGATTTATATGTGTGAATAAAAGATAAGGGTTCCCTTTTATAAGAGAGCTGAGGGTCACTTTTGGAAGATCTTAAGATATTAACTTATTATAAATTGATTTTCTATTTCAAATAGATCCAAAAGTGATTTATTCTGATTCTAAAATGTGTATAGATCTAAATCCTCTCATCCAATTATTTTTAGACAATTTTAGGTCTCAAAATTAACCTTATCTTTTAGATTTAACCCTTAGTTAAACATTTTAACTCTTATTGTGTTTACTTGTCCTTTTATAATATAGGGTTAATATAGTTACTATAAAATTACAAACGAATCCTAATTGGATCATTTATGTAATTTCTAACATTATTCTATTCATTTGTACAAACCTGATATTTTTATTAATTTTATAACATTTAATTAAATATTATTTATTTTAAAGTATCATTTATATCATTTTTGATACTATTCAAAAAATTTATTTTTTAAAAATATAAAAAGAACATGATAACTTCAAAAAATCACTTCCAATATGTCACTAGCATTTTTATATTATCTATAAAATTTGTGGATTTCATTAAGTAAGTCAAATTATATTTTTTTTAATATTTATAATATCATTTAATTGATTCTTCCTTTAATAATTCAATTACTACATCATTATTATGTCACCGTTTAATTTAATTCTTTATTTCCTAAAATTATAAATAAATTACCATTATTTAGATAATTATTTTTTATTTCTAAATAATATTTATAGTCAACCATATCACTTATATATCCTAATATTAAAAATGACATAATTATAAAATTTTGAATACGATATTTTTAACTCTTCTTTAAATAAAATATAATAAATGTATTAATCTAACATAAGTGGCTTAAAAAGGATAATATTTTCAACCTAAGGTTGATTTTGGTCGAAATATACTTACCTAATGAGATTAGGAAAAGTGTTAGGATAATATTATTTTATTATTTTATTATTTTTACCTTTAATTGCCTTATTTACCTTTAATTGTGGTAAATAAAATTCAAAAGTTATAATTCATAAAAAATTATTTTTATCCTATTAGACCAAATTTTTTATACTGATTACAAATATTTATGTCCATTTTTTGAAATTCAATTCACAAAATCAGTAAAATTACGTTTAATGTTAATCCGTAAATGTGCTTAGAAGGCGGGTAAAAGAGGCATTCAAAAGTTTAATAAAAATTTTATATCTGATTCTATAATAAAAATGATTCTTATGACCTAAATTGGACTAATATATTTATTATTTATCTATTGTGACTTTAAAATAAATTTAAATTAAAGTAATTATTTAAATGAAAAAGTCAGTTTTTTAACAATAATGCAGTATTTTTCACAATTCATCAAAGATTGAAACTTTTCAGAAAAATACCAAAAATTAACCATAATATAATTTTGATATTACAAATTCAAAAATGAAGTCTATTTTTAAAAATAAAATTTATAAATTTCATAATTTGGTTAATACAATTCATAACCTCTTTTTAAAATGGCTAGTTTGATACGTCATGGTGTGCTCGAACTCGATAGTGCGTGCAGCACAAGCTATTGAATTATTTAAAAGGAAGCATACTGTGGAAGCTTGGGGTGTTACAATCAGGATAATTTTCACTTACAGATATATTGGTTAAGGTTTAATTGGTGTGTACATCTTCCATGAAACATTGATTTTCAATATGTAATCTAGTAAGAAGACCAATATTCTTTTGTCCAGAATTCTCATTGTCTAAAGATTCATCTAAAGAGTCTCCTCCACTAGAACTCTATGAGTCATTTTACTTTAAGAATTCCATTCCTTTTAACTTATAGTACTTTTTTTATTCCTCTCAGAATGTATTTCTTTTCTATCTTTTCTTTTCAGCTTTGGAAAATCTGATCTGATGTGTCCAACTTTCTTGAATTCATAACAAATAACTTAAGTATCTTTATTATCTTTATTTTTTTCTTAAATATGTACTGAAATTCCTTCTTTCCAACAATATTGTTCATTCTTCGAGCAAGATTAGCTAACTTATTCTCTAAATATTCTGATTTACTTGAATCTGATTGAATCACTGCTTTTTTTCCTTTACAGTCTTAACAATCTTCTCAGGAGTCTTGGATTTGTTTTTATTTTAAGTATTAGTAAAATCAACTCCAAAATTCTTTTTATTGACTTTTTCTATATCTCTTTTCAATCTTTTTTTATATTGAAAAAGAGTTCCAAACAACTCATCAGGATTAAAACTTGTAACCTTTCTTGATTCATCAACATTAGTTCTTTTTTATTCCCACTCATTGGGCATGATGTTTATGATATTATCAATAAGGGTTTCATCATCTAGTCCTTTATCTCCCATAGATTGTAAACTATTCACAATTTTCATAAATCATTTTTTTACCTTAAAAATAGGTTCTCTGTAAGGAAATTCAAGAGCTTGATAGTCTGTTCTTAGCATAGTTATTATAGTCTCAATCACTTTAGATGTACCAAAATGAGTAATCTTTAGTTTCTTCCAAATATTATTGGCTGCTTCACAAGATTAAATCTGACTATATATATTTCTAGTCATTCAACAAATTAAAGTATTTCATACCTTTTAATTTAATTAATAATCTTTATTTTCTTGATTTGTAAAGAGTCTAAATTCCTTGTTGTGAATTTTATATTCTTCAGTCAGCATGAAAAAATTGCCAACTCTAGTGTTAATTAAAAAAGTCTTCATTTTATCTCTCTAATATTTATAATCATTTCCATAAAAAATTAGTGGTCTTATAGGATTGAAATTTTCAATTGAACTGACATTAAGTCCTGTTATCTTTAAAATAATACAAAATTTCTTCTTCCACATTACACGTTAGTGTAGCAAATATTTATAAACAAAAAGTTTGTAAAAGAAATATAACTAAATTGAAAAAGTATAGTAAGAAAATATATTTTTAGTTTAAACCTACTTTGATACCAATTTTTGGATCATAATGTATATACAGATAGCACAATACAAGAGGGGGTGAATTGTAGGTTTAAAAAACTTTTTGTTTTTATCCCTAAAGGAATTTAGTTTAAAGGAATTTAAACTAATTCAATTCACAATACCTCTTAATGTATTAAAACATTAATCAGATGAGGCCTTGGGTCTGGTTATCAAAGTATCATAATCAGGTTGATTGCGATGATTTAATCCATAGGTCATAAATGAAATTAATAATATTCATGGTTGAAATGATTTAAATAGAGTAAGCCTGTAATAGATCTTAATCACAATGGTTACAATGATCATAGTAAAACAATAAAATGATTCAATCATAAAGCGTACTGAATCGTATTGAGTAATTGAAAAGATTTTAATCACTTCAATCGTAATGACAAAAATCATAATTAGAGTATATTAAAAAATTATCATAATCATATTGGTTACTATAATCAAAATAAGCAAAAGAAAAATGAATATATAAAATGATTCACTTTCAATTACAAAGAAGCAGAAATAGAAACAAGTAAAAGAATACAATTCTTTTAACCCAAAGAGAAGGGTATCCAATAACCTTTGATAGAGGTCCCTTGATTTATACTTTCAAGAAAGTATGTATTACCAACACCATGGTAATCCCTTGATACTATGATCAGCTTCTACCTTTCTATCCCTACAAGCCCTCGATTAAAAAGGTAATCGGCACCTCTGTCTTCCTAGCTTCAGAATCCATCAATCAGCAAATGATCGACACAACTATAATCATATCCATGGAATCCCTTGATTTTAATTTCCAACAATCAGTGTTGCACTAAGAAAATAAAAACTCTTGAGAGTAACAAGTATGTATAATGATTAGTTCACAACTTGACTTCAAAGTCTTTCACATGAAGTGGAAATTTGACAGAGCTCTCAAATTCGTAAGAAATTCAGCACCACTTCAACCTCAAGCTCATTCAAATGACCTAGTATTTATAGGCCAATGTCCCAACAGTCATCTTGGATTCTAATGGTCGGAATTTATCCTAAAAATATAGAGGGACTTGGATACCTGGCACTCCAATAGTCATCTTCTAACTGAAACAATGACATATTTTTATAATACATATTGAAACAGAATATGAAAAATTATTTTGTTTAAGAGGTTTTCCTTTTTATACGATACTATTTTCTGGATATGATAAAATGATTCCAAAAATAATTTACTTCTTCCAATAAAATAAAATGTGAATAGTAAATTAGTATGATGATTTTAGTTAATATAGTAAATACGATTTATCTTGTCAATGTGATACTGAACGGTGCGTACGATGAAAATCATAATTGGTGTGTCAGATGAAAATCATATTCAATGAGTGTTATATAAATCGTATCTGGGGTCATATCGATAATCATGTAATATAGTAAAACTTATGGGTATAATTAATATCATATTCATATGAAAAAATGTAATGAAGAAAAGTAAAAAAATCCTTAAAGTAAATAAATTATATGAATTCATTTTGAAAAGAGAGCTTGTGATTTCCAAAAAAAATGAATAGAAGGGTTAAAAGAATATTTTTGACTTAATATCTTCAAATTTCATTTCTTATTGTCATTATTTAGTGTCATCAACACTTTATGGTTTCATAGTATATATACCTCTCAAGAAAGGTTGTATTTACATTCAATTCCCAATATAATGATTATATAAAGTTACTATGACAAGTGGAATTAAAATATATTTAAGAATAGAGATTTGGTATAACTAATCAAGACTTATTGTTACCACAATTTTACCACCCATGTATAGTTTATCTTGAATACCAACCAATGGATTTATATTAATTGGAGAAATTACCAAAATAAAGACATGATTCTAGTACATGGTATCCATTTTTCCTAAATCTATAGATTATTTCTATTTAGTACTTTTTTGTATTATGAATAATATATATCATCCACCACAATGAATATAAAACCATTTCATGGTTTTAATCATCATATGCAGTAAGTGTCTCTAGAACATTCCTTTTCTATTAACTCTTGTGAAATTTGTTCCTTTTATAACTACTTGTGTATCTCCATCCTTAACTTGACCCATGTCAATATTTCTCCCACTATATCAAATAAACATTTTCACCCTTTTATAGAAGTATAGTCTATCACTTGGATATAATTTTTCTATCTTCTTGATTTTTTAATGTCTTTATAAACCTTTAAGATAATTACCTTAGATGAACATTGTGTTATTATTAACACAAATTTGTTTATTGACTTAGACTTAACAAAATCTTTACATCTAAACTCATGGTGTATGACATAATTTATTTAATTTATAATATGACTCATATGTGATCTATTTGTCCTTATAGTTGGTATATGGTTATAGGGTAACACTACTATTTTCAAAGAATGTCTTGAAAAGTTAATGGAAAATTTTGCATGACATATTGATACTTATTTTACTAACATAATTAATTTGATTTCTTAATGGAATTTTCATTTAGGGATTAATCCACGTTACATTTTAATGATCCATGTATGCATGTAAGACTCATCAATAATCCTCTTTTCACTAACATCATGGATCTGATGTGTATAAGTAAATGTGAGTTTAGGAATAAATTTACTCTATATTTATAAGGATCAATGAATGCAAGGTTGAGATATTCTTTATCTCATGGGCCCAAATGAACTCACATATTCTAACCATGCATGCTTGTTACTTCAATTTTAAATTCCTTAAAAGTATTAAAGTAGTATCATGATGTATAATAATTTACCCCCAACTTCTCCTTGGAATAGGTCACACACTCTAATTGAACTAATTAGAAAGGCTTCATAGCTTACCTTTATTTCTAAAGGTTTCTCTATCAAAACATGATAAGTAATTATGTTGATAATACCTAAGGTTTTTAGCTTCAAAGAGTTTAAAGACCATACTGGGTATATTATGGAAAACTAATTTCTACTTTACTAGAAAAAAATCATCTTACCAAAACTGTGTATTTAATTATTACATTTTATATTCATCAATTATTTCCAATGATTCAAGCATTACTAAAATATTATGTGATTATGATACACCACCAACAATATTCATTCAAAAAATAGAATAATGTCTTATTATGTCCAATGGACACATGCAGTAAATGTTTTAGTAATAATTAATAAAATTTAAATTAGAATCAATAAACATGGAAATTATAATTTGTGTAATTCTCATCATGAACTTAGGAATCACACTTTCTCAACCGCTTGGAGAATTTACCTTACTTATTGTAACGTTTCTATACTTATTTGGTTACTGTATTTGTATAAAAATGTGTGGAACATATTCAGTATCTAATAAAAAAGAAATAAAATAGAAACATCACATACAATTATGAATATACACTAAGTTGAAGCCTATACTTACTTATACTTAAAATTATTACATTTAATATTCTATAGACTTATTTCATGACATGCGAAGCAAATAGCCTCCTATATTATTCTTTTCCTATTTTCCTTGAAGGTCGTTATGAAGGTGTCTTTTGTGTCACACTTTCCACTGTATTTTTAACCTTTTCTTTCAACTTGTTCACCATAATAACTAAATATTAATATTTTATTAAGTTCTTATATTCTTGGTGAACCTTTACCAAATGGTAATGAAGCATTTTCTCCATATTTGTTGTTTTATGGTCCAAAACTGGAGTAATTGGGTGATAAAGATGTTATAAAGGGTTTTATTCAAAGATCATGATATATATTTCAATTTACACATATTCAATGCAATCATCATCTCATTCATTTCTCACTTCACTTTCTCCACAAATAATTCTCAGAGTTGAGACAACATGTGAAACCATCCATGTACTGATTTTTTTTTCAAAATATATTAGACATTGATGATAGTATTATGATGTAAACATCAAATGTGTCATCCAAGTGTCTTATATAAGCTTTATTTTCACCCTCACTTCTTGAGGTGGATCAATAGTTAATGGGGACTTTGGTATATAGAATTTCTTTCATGTCATAGTACTTTACACAATTTCTTGTACTATAATTAGAAATTTATGCTGGTTAGGACATGTTCTTTGTCCAATGTAGATCATAGTGAACTTGTTTTATTACTATCCATTATTCTACAAAATAAAAATTAATCATATTAGTACTTTTATCTTGATTACCAGTTATTAGACATTATATATATTATTATCTTAAATTTCTCCCACTATTTTATCAAATTATAGTAGCCCACAACTATTAGATTTGGAATAATCAATCGCTTGAGTATTCTAGCAGCAAGAATCCTTAAAACCTATCCTCATAGTCCAAGTTAAGGCTTTACTACTACTTAGAGAGTTTCAATGTCATATTTTTACTGGCCAACCGAATTGACTCACGGATACTTGACTTGTTGAGTAAAGTCCCAACTTCTAAGAATCATAACCTTAATTTACTCAACACTTCACCTATAAAGTTTCAACAAGATAGAAATTGATACTTATTTTCTACAAAATTCAGTTAATTTGACCTATATCTCTTATAAGAACACCTAAATAGTATAAGTGACCCTTAAGTAGGGCTAATGATCACCTCGTAGAATCTTTTTTTTTCAAAATTAAGTGATGGAAAGAATTAAGACTTAATATTTCTTTCAGGGTTTTTATTATTCTCAATGAATATAATAATTATCTATTTACACTTTCTTTTTCTATATAATCACACTCACATCTTTATAATGATATAAATACAAAAATAGTCATCATGAAAGTTCATTTCATGTACACATGATTTCTTATAATTAATGTGATCACACGTAAAAACTACACATGTATAAAATAAAAAAGTACATATAAATAAAATTAAATGATTTGATCATGATCCAATATTAAGGTTTGATCCATTAATAAAATAATGAACCAACCCATAACTTAGAAGAAAATCTATGAGTAATGATGCATGCAACTCTAATTTCAGCATTCACCCCGCTCAATGCATCGAAATCCTATATAGTAAGTCACCAAATCTCAATGTGATCTATGTCACTTTTCATCCTTTTTATTGTACAACAAAACATGCATGAAGGAGAGGTGATCTAAAGAATTCAAAATATAGATAAATAAATTTTATCTGAGTTTATAGGCCCTTAAACATATAATGACGTAAAAGAAAATATGTAGGTTGTTATTTACTAAATAATTATTACAAACCATACATTGTAATAATTAAATAAATAAATAAGAAAAAACTAGACATGCAATGGTCAGTCTAAGGCTCATGATCAGTCGGTACACATTAACTCAGGTAAATAAATTAAATTTCTGATGATAAATTTAATTTAATTTCAATTTATAAAACACTTTTCATGTTGTCCTATAAATTATTTATTTAAAACCCAATTATTTTTAAATATTTTTGGAATTTTCTATAATTATTTGAGCTCCCGTGAATTTTCTAACCCCCCCCCCCAGTGAGGTTAAGGGTGTTTGTGCAGAGAATCAGAGGCTATTTCATGTTTTCATGATCGTAGGAGATCAAATTAATGATCCTTGAACTTAGATCATGAAAACTTAGATCATGAAAACTTAGATATTACTTTAGCTTTTAGTCTCTGATAATTGAGAGAGATGGTAGATGAGTGAAAATTAAATCAAGCACTTAAATATATCATTTTGGTTCTAAAAGAGCTTATATAATTTGGTTTTAACTTCCATAAATTGTATTTAGTTCCTTATGGAAGTTAATCCATCAAACATACCCAAAAATGGAATAAAAATTGATTAAAACATCCCACAAATGCCGTATACATTTTATCAATTACTTTTAACACCATCAAATATTTTTTTAATTTTATAAATAAACCACTTTTTGGATTAGTGGGAACCTCATAACCATAATTCCTCCAAAAGACCGAATCCAACCCAATTGCCAAACCCCCATACATAGCAAGTCAAATAAAAAATTCAAAAGAACATATAACAATCCAAATGAAGACCATATGACAGCACCACAAAACGCCAATAAAGATTCAAAATTGAAAGTGAAAATGCAAACCAAGAATTGTCACACCACCTCAGGAGAAAACATCACGTGAGCATATGAAACCTTGAAACTTTGTAGTCACCATGATCCCACCAAAAACCATCAATTCTGCCACTGGACACAAATATCTTTTCAAGATTTAAATTTCAAAATGAAATCTTCATCTTCATAATCACATACCAACATCAACAGACGGCCTCAACCATCACCGCCACTAGCAACGAAATCATGTCACCTTTCCATTGTCGAACTGCCACCATGGGCATCTCGAGCCAACACTGTGATCCCAGAAGAACCTTTGCAATGAATAAAAAACATAATGAAAATCCATCAAAATAGAACCTAAACATACCGAAGAGACATGGACAACTAAAATGAGTCACAGATAACCCCATCTACCGCTCAAAGATCACCTCCCAGAAATTTTTACAATCCACAACTCCATACTGACTGGGAGAGGAGCTATGGAATTATGAATCCAGTGTATATCAAAAGTAGTTGGGACTTCAACAATGAGCCACCACCAATGTCAGGAATACCAAACCAAACCAAGGATCTTGAAAAACTGAATCTGAGAATCATCACACATAGAAAAAAATGAGGACCTCCATATCTCAAAATGAATCCAGCAAAGGGATCTCCTCTAGGAACATCATCGACTAGACGAACACACTTCCCAAAGAATCTATGAAACCACCACTACTGGTCAACTAGGAAAGCGATGGAGGAACTGGATGCTAGAGTAGCGATTGAATCGGACTAGTGTCTCACTAGAAAATATCAACCTCAACTAACTACCAACCCTGACTGCCAAATCCACCGCCAAGTAAAAATCACACCTAAGAAACCAGCACAACTCAACTTGAACATCCCAAATCTCCCCCAAGAAGGCCGGTGCACCGGACCAAGATGGGTTCAAAAACACGGCCACTGGGAGGAAAGGGTGGAGAAGAGCACATGGGAGCTTCAATAGTTGTACAAGGCTAAAAAAAGGGGTGAGAATGAGTGACAAAGCTAGGGAAAAAGAAACAAAAAAAGATAATGAGGATAAATAAGGAAAGGTAGAAGAGGAGCGGGACAAGGGAGGGATGTTGGAAAGGGGGGAGACGAAGCTAGAGTGGCACACCAGTCTCCCCCCTACCAAGGCAGGCCTGAGAAAACCTAACCGAGAGTGATGAGGGAGATAATCCACTCAGATTTTGTTCCTACTTTTAACACATAAACTATGTTATGTGATAAAATAGGAGTTATTATCTCAACTCAGCTCTCCCATAAATATTAAATGAACCTTGAATATTAAATATTAAATATTTAATATTCTTTCAAAAATATTTTTTATTATATTCACCGGATAACTTGTGAATATAACAAGTAAATTAATTCAATGGTTATTATTCTAAACTCAAATAATATTGAATTTATTTATTTTCTTCGTGATCATATAAACTTGGTCATTACCCAACCACTACCATTGTTCCCACCATTTACTAAACTCTAATTCACTAGAATTAGTCAAGCTTATGAATACTCTTTGTGTGTGACCCTCTAGGATCTTATCTCAAAAGTAGTGAATATTATTCACAAATTAGGATTGAATTATAGAAACCCATCAAGGCCCCTAAGTAGTTAAGGAATATTCATAGCAGTTACAACCTCCTATTGACACATTTCATGTAATATTATCTCTTTGTCTCATGATATATCATAAAGCAAGATGCACACTTCATGTCATCTCCCTTTATTTCATTATTATCCATTAACCATACTTTATGTACATACCTTTAATCACTATGGTCATGGATTTAATAAAGATACTATTATCTTATTCAATTGGGCCCAAGACATATCATCATTTTGAAAGTGAAAAAAAAACTATCTTGATCATTCAATAAATGTAATACCACCAATGATGCACCTAATGCAAGATACCTCTCCATGACAAAAAATCCATGGTTTTTATATTTCATCAAAGTATGTAATCAAATGATATGTACAAATAATGATCTCAAGTCGATAGACCAATACACATGTAGATATGAACTGCCAATGACACTCAAAACATGTGGTGTTCCTTTTAGTAGGTCATTCCTCATGATATCCTCTTCTTAAGATCACTAAGTGTGAACTTGATGAGAATAAGTATCAATGAGTATGATCCCCCTATACCTAATAGTCAGATATTATCTATTTCCGGTCAGTATGATGTATCTAGAACATAGGATATATATTTAAGATCAATGTCATAGTATCTTAAGGTTCTCGTTATAGCTAGGAATTTTTATAACCTATTGATATGATATATAATATAATATAATTATCATGTAAATAGTGGATGAAAAATATCAACATTATTATGGTAAGTATACATCATGCATAACTCACAGTATACATGGTATGGTAATCAAAAATTACATTTCAAGTTGGGTCCAAGGTACCCACTTTTACAACAAAACATACCTTCATGAAATTATAATAAAATAATAATATCAATAAAATACACACCAAATAAAACATAACCACTAATGATAGAACTAAAACTGAGGGATAAAAAATCAATCAATTATTATTACTCTATCAATAAAAACTATTATCTTAAAACCATAATCAAAACAAATTCTTCAATGACTTGTGGATTAAAAATTAACTAATATAATGTAAATAACCATTGATTAATTCATCCTCATATATTTGATAAATATTTGAATTATAAATATTCTATGATTTTTATCATGTTATCACAATGAAAATTTTGATGATTCGGTCATGAGGGTGGGAGAATTGAATCACTTGAAGAATAAGGTGGAAGAATCAATGAGAATTCCTACCTCATTGGAATATCATCATTGATTTAAAACTTTTTCATTGGTGCCATGTGATACCATCATTGATAATCTGAAAAATCCACCTTTGTTGTGTGATGTGATATTTTCTCCATCTTAAATAACGATCCTAAAATCTCAAAAATCTAACCCTCTAGGTTCATTCTAACCAATAGTATCTAACCATAGACAATGGAGTATAATACAAATTTTATAATGAATAAAAGATAACAGAGTAATTTAACATAAATACCTGAAATGGACTAAATCAAGACCCGATACTCAAGTATATAACTTATGAATTGTCTAGGTAAAACATTGTGTTCCAAAAACAACCACGATATAAGAATTTTCATTTGAAATTTTTTTTAGAATATATTGATGTTAGCACTCACAGGATAAATATATATTTAATAAATATTAAATATCTCTTAGATCTTAACCATATCATATGTCATCAAAATTATATCCATGGGTAAACACCATGTCTCAAACTCAACAAAACCATAAGAAAAAATTTACAAGGTTATATGTCAGGGTAAATTTACCATTTTACCCCCTTTATAAGACTCGAGAGTACAAAACTCTAAATGAGTTAAGTCCTTATCAGAAAAATATGGGTCACTATAGTATATCATTTGGTTATAAATTATTAGATTTCTAAATTTGAAGTTATACTAGATAAACACAATGAGATAAATAAAGAGATATTAATTGATGTCAAAAATCCTGTAAGGTTTTGAAAATAATTATAAATATTATTAATTTTGTCACCATTTGAAGAATTATGAAATATAAAAAAAATAGAAAATATAGATGAATTTTTTTCCCTTGGTGATGGATGATATTTCAGATGAAAATTCAGTTTCTAAACCAAGATCATATTAAATTATTTTCATGATTTTATAAGAGAGATTTGATAATGGTATACTTATTTTTTCTCTTCATCAGATTTTTCAATTGAATTTTTATGATAAACTTTTTAATAAGATAATACTATAAATAATATTTCATAAAATTGATGAAATTGAAGAAATAATGTCTGAATAATTTTCATATTGATGGATGACACAATTTATATATAATTTTTTTATAGTTTCCATATAAATTCTTCATTTATTGTAATGGACCAACTCCAATAACCCAAAGTCAGTGGTCACTTTATTACATTGGGACAAGATATAAGGGATCGCATCACAAAAGATCATATATTATAGAAGTCTTGAGAGACTAGACACATACATATTTTCTATATTATATTTGAAACTTTAAAATATATCATAATAAACTTCTTGAAAACATTCTTATTCTTTTTAGAACATATTTTAATTCATTCAAATATCCCTTCTTGGTACCTTGGGGAAGGAAAAAAATAAAAGGGTGAGATCAAATAAAAATCACATAGTGAATAATGAATGGATAAAATTATGGTAGAGTGAATAATCAATAAATGTTTCATATAATCAATAACTTGTGCATTAAATATTTCTAAAGACAACATGAAAATGAAAATAATCACATGGATAACAATAATAGAATGCATAGTGATGAAATACATAATTCTAGACATCTTGATCTTACCATCAAGTCCTTATGAAAAGAAATCATTCCTACCATCAAGGTTACATCCAAGACATCATTTTTTATATCAAGGACACAACCAAAAGATAATTCTTTAATTGGGTAGGCATAAATAAAATACCAAAACATTTTGTCTCTTAAGATCAACCGATGCTTTGAGGGGATATATAAGGTTGGGCCACACCCATCACTTCCTTGAGCCCAATGCATTCACCATATAAAATATATATGAATATAAATTCAGTGCATAATCAACTTGTCTTATTAGTCCATAAACATCCATATTGCAATAACAATATATAGGATGTCCATACTTTCCTGTAACATCCCGACCCAGGTGCCACATGTCGGTGCCCATATCCAGTTAGTTATGTGACCTCAGGCATGCCTCCCTATATGTTAGAGGCTTCTGAATAGAAGAAAGGGTTTAATATATATATATATATCACATGGAAACTATACCCTCTTTATCCAAGCAACACAAAAATGGAAATAAATAAAAAATATCGAAAAAATAACAAACAATAACCATAAAAGTACCATATCTAATGAAGACCAAAATCACATGATAATACCAAAATAAGAAAACAATATCCAAACCAAATAATTAAATATGTCATGTCATATACATGTTAAGTGTCATATGAAAACACAAAATAAAGACGCACTGACAAGTTCCCTCCTCCATGCTTCATCCTAAATCCCAAATCAACCATCTAACTTAGGGATCTTGCCCTTATCCTATCCCGCAAACATGAAGTCTATTTGGGTACCAATCGGTCAACCTGAGTAGGGTGTGAGTAAAACTCAGTAGGCCACCACCAATGGAGTCTAAAACAATATCCAAACTATAACAGTTTATGTAGTTGTATAAAGAATAAAGTAAAAAAGATAAAGTAAATGGTTTTTACATTAAATTATTCTTTAATTAACCAAATAAATTCACAGGTTCTTGATGACACTCGAACCATAAATACTTGATTTGTCTCATGATAGAGTCTAAACCATCCACAAAAGGATATCACATTTTATTCTAAAATGGGTTTTCATTAATCATTCAATATCCAATTTCACAATCATATAATGGGATCCTAGAGTAGATTTTTGGAACCCTTTGGGTATTTGGAGTAGAAATACCTATCCCACAACTTAGTGATCACATGAAATACATATATATATTGGGGGCCTAGAGAAAAAATCTGGAACTCATGGGTATTTGGAGCAGTAATCCCTATCCTACAACTCTATCACAAATATCACATTTCATGGTTCCATATTCTCAACTAATTATCAACCAATTAAATAATTAATTATTAAACCCATTTCATAAATTCATTTATCAACCATGAATAATTTTAAATCATCATTTCAATCATATTAGCACACCCCATGGGTCTCTATCAATTTCATAATCCCATTAATCAATTAATTTCATAAACCCATTATTTCATCAATTTCATAATCCCATGTTGAACTAATTGAGTAATTCAAATTAAAATGAAATTAACCAATGTGGTAATTTTAATTAAAAAAATACATACATTAAATTATAATTAAGACTATAGGAATTAACAATTAAACCACCAACTTCAAGGTTGTTGACGAACATTTTCCAAACCAAAATCCCCAATTTGATGTGGAATGATCAAAACCACAATGGAATAGAAGATCTAGAACCAATTCCTAAGATCATGATTCCTAGGAACAATATCCATTAAAACATAGATCTAAATCATTTCAAATAGAGGAAAAATCATCCCTCTTTATCAAGAAAAAAAGACGGGGGAGAGAGGAAATCAAATGGGAAAGAAATCACTTACCAATAAGGATTTCATCCTTTAACTGGATATTTGATTTGCTATGAAAGGGGTTGAGGGGACTTGGAATCCTCCCAAGAGATTCTAAAATCAAATTAAAACCTTTTAAGTCAAGAGGAGGAAAATGGGAATGAAAATCAGGGGGTTTGGGGATTTTTTATAAAAAAATAGGGGAATTAAAACTTACATGCACGATTTTCTAGGTAGAGCTGCATATTTTTTCAACTGTGTGCCTTAACTATACACCTCTACTTAGAGGGAGAAATATTTATCCTAAGTGGTACACGGTTTGGGGAGGGAGGATGCATGGTTTGTCCAAATCATACACCAACCATGAACCACCTCTTCTGCCTCTAAAATGGGGCACATGGTTTCCTAGGGAAACCCGCATGGATTTCCCTAACCATGCACCAACTGTGCATAAACCCCATGGGATTCCAAATTTCTTCAATTTCACCCAAAAAATCCAAATAAAACCCCAGTCAAGGTATAACTAAAACAAGGGTAAAAGAGTACCTAAAAGTGCATGAGGAGCCTCTAGAAATGTTAAGATCTTATAATATCCCCACTTTATAACATCTTTTCCTCGATTTATTCTCCCAAAAATATCTAAGATTATGAGGTAGAAAGGTAGGGTCACTGAGCTTGTATATTTTCTTCCCTCTCCCACATTTCCTCCTAACTACATCCATGTTTCCAAAATACTTGAACTATCGGCATGTTATTTCCCCACAAAACTTTCTCAATGTGATCCATAACATGAATTGGATGCTCCAAAAAGTATGCATTAGCCTCAAACTCAATACCATCAACATCAATTACATGATATGGGTTGTGGTGATATTTTCAAAGTTGTGACACACGAAATACATCATGCATAGAACTATACCTCAGTAGAAGATCCAATTGGTATGTCATCGGTCTGATTCTCTCCACAATCTCAAAAGGACCAACAAACCTGGGCACCAATTTTCCCTACCTCTAAATCTTATGGTAACCCAATCTAGACGACACCCAAAGGAATACATGATCACCCATTTTAAACTCAATGGGGTCATCGATGTCAATCAGAAAATGACTACTACCTACTCTGATCTCTAGCCATATGTTTCCGAATCAATTAGACCTGATCTAATGTCTCCTAAATGATTCTTGGTCCCAACAACTCAGACTCACCTACCTACATCCAGTATGGAGGTAATATAAATGTCCTACCATAAATTTCCTCATATGATTTCATATTTATAGTCATATAATAACTATTTTTATAGGAAAACTCAATGAGTTCTAAGTGATTCTCCCAAGACCCACCAAAGCTTAGGATTCATGCCCATAGCATATCCTCCAATGCCTTAATAGTATGTTTCGACTGTCTATCTATCTACAGGTGGAAAGTCATACTCATAAATACTTGGGTACCCAATGCCTTCTAAAATATTTTCCAAAAGCATGAAGTAAACCATGAGTCACAGTTTGAAACTATACTCCATGGCACCTTGTGTAGATGAACTATCTCTCAAACATATATATCTCTCAATTGGTCCACTATAAAGTCTCCCAAATAGGATGAAAATGGTCTAATTTCAACAATCATTCCACAATTACCCATATAGAATCATTATTCCAAGAGTTCCTCGGAATACCCACCATGAATTAGATGGTAATATTGTCCCACTTCTATTTAGGAATAGGCAACAACTATAGTAAACCACCAGGTCATTAATGCTTGTTCTTCAGCTACTGACAGGTGTAGCATCATGTCACAATCCTTGCAATATCATTTTTCATGCTCGTCCGCTAATAATATCAGTGTTGGTTATGGTACATTTTTTTTTCAAACCAGGATGCACCACCCACTTCGAGGCATGAAACTCATGCATCATCTCTTCTCACATACACATAGGCACAACATCATAGTTCTATATATAGATGATCTCATCCTCATCTATAGTATAATCATAGGGTTACTCCCTACCTTCAAGGCTTTCCCTTATGGACAAACACTTTGAATATTTATACCAACTCTCCCTAATTTGGTTCAGAAATGTGGAATAGACTAATACTTATATGATATTCATCTTCTCTTGGACCTCTCAAACCACAATATGCATTTTAGCCAGTAAGGTCATCATCTTCCACACAGAATTGGACTCCTGAACTACCTAAGTCTGTGTTTTTATACTTAAAGAATCGGCAACACTATTTCCCTTACCAGTTATATATGATAGCTCAAAATCAAATGAATATATATAATCAACCCACCTCTACTACCGGATATTCAAATCTCTCTATGAATAGATATATTTCAAGCTCTTGTGATTGGCTTACACGGTAAGCTTTTCTCCCCGCAGATAATGTTGCCAACACTTCAAGGCATAAACCAATGGCTCAAAATTGATATAGTACATAGGGTGATTTCATTCATTTGGCCTCACCTTCCATGACCCATATGCCACAACTCAATCCCCCTGCATCAACCCTACTTCAAGCCTTATCCCATATGCGTCATAAAACATGGTATACTTCTCACCCAACTTGGGTCGGATCAAAATCAGTATGGTAGTCAAATACTTCTTCAACTCCTAGAAAGAATTCTCATATCCTCAAAACCATTCAAATGTAATACCTCTCTTGGAAAATCCTAAAAGCAGTGCTACTAAGTAGGAAATGTCCTAGATGAACCTCTGATAATAACTCGACATCTCAAGAAAGCTTCAGATATCAAAAATATTCTTGGTATGATCCCAAGAAACCACTACCAGAACTTTCTCTAGTTCTACAGACACGCCTTCCTCTGAGATGATGTGACCTAAGAAATGTACCTGGTTAATTCAAAATTGACACTTAGATATCTTATCATATAGAAAATTATCTCTCAATGTATTCATGATGATCTCAAGATTTTGGGCATGATCATCATAAGTATTAGAGTAAACCAAGATGCCATCCACAAAAACAACCGTTAACCATTAAAATTGAGAATATTTTATTAAGAAACAAATAGAAAAAAAAAGATCATGGAGGTCTAAATTAATAGATCCTAGGGTCATCCATACACACTAGGTTAACACACTTGGTAGATAGAAAACCTAAGCTTAAAAAATCATATAAGTATTATCTTGAGTATCCTTCAAATCTAGGAAATCTACTAATTTATTCTAGTTATAGGTGGAATATTTGGTTCATCAAGTCCATAAACACATCCAGAGCATTTTTTAGCCCAAACGGCATCATGATGAACTCATATAGGTCATAACTACTTTTGAAAGTAATCCATTAGATTTTATAAGGTCTAGCTCTCAACTGATGATACCCCAATCTCAAGTCAATCTTAGAGAAAACACAATCTCATCTCAACTGGTTAAAGAGATTATCGATGTGTAGGAAAGGATGTCGGTTCTTCATAGTCATCCAGTTCAATATCCGATAATTAACACATAAATGTGACATTCCAATGGCCTTCTTAGAAAAAAACAGAGAACCTAAAGGCAACATACTAGGATGGATAAATCTCTTATCCATCAAATCTTCTAGCTGGGTCTTAAGCTGTTGAATCATTGTTGGTACAATTTTGTAAGGTGGAATAGAAATTGGTTCATCTCCAAGCATGAGCTCAATTGTAAAATCAGTATCCCTCTCAAGTGGAATCCCTGATAAATACTTAGGAAACACATCCTAGAACCGGTCTACTAAGTTTTGGAAGATATCATGCTTCACACCCCCATCATCCAGCAAAATACTTGCAACTTGGGTGGTGATCTCCCCCAGTTGCTGATGTACCGGCCCTGAATGGCCTGCCTAGATATCCCACTCTCTATGATGAATATAACTATTACTCTTAGGATATGTAGAGGTAATTTTACTATGATAACAAGAAATGTGGTATTGGTACTCTATAAACTAATCTATACACAAAATTAAGTCAAATACTAACATCTCAAGTATATAAAAATCCCAACATAATTGATATTCACCAAAATCTAGAGAACACCCCTTGTATAAAATAATGTTTCTTGACTATAATACCAATGGTTTGTCGATCATCATAACCCTACTCACAAACTCCATTATTAGACTCAAATCATTAATAGGTTGTGGATATATAAAATAATGATAGAATCTTGTATCAAATAAGGCGCTAGAAAGTGTTGAAGCTATAAGAATAGTACCTCTAAATGTCGATGTCCTAGCCTCACTATCCATAAGTGCAGACTAAATTATATGAAACCTTCATGACCCTATTCCATGTGCTATAATATAAATCCCTTAAGTTTCACCACTCTACTGATATGGGCACTCTTTCCCTAACGTATTATGTATACCACCCCAACCACCATGTTCATAAGAATTCCAACTGCCCAACCGATATGGGGAAGAAGAACCCCTTTGAGAACTCTGATTTATCTTGGTTCCTCGATCACTAACCATTGGTTAAGGGTTTCTAAAATACCTCTATAAGTGCCCCCATCTTGTTACAGGCTCGACACTCCACTGGTGGTCAGGGACACTAGCTACGAATGTGACCCGAACTACCACACTTATGGTAGCATATTAAGTTACTGCTCTGATTAACTGATCCTTATCCCTGGCCTCCTCCAATGGCCCGAAGGCCTTCATTTTTTATTGATTTTGATAATCCACCTTTCAAGGGGTGATGTGGAACCCTTACAAGGCCTGAAGGCGTAAGTATTACATGTCCCGTATGCCTTTAGAGGAATTCATTGTCTGTAGGCTACAAACATTACATACAACCCAGACTAACTACTTGGAACTACTCCTCCCCAGCATCTTCATCGTGAAATCAGCTCTCCACCTTCGCATGGCTATTCATATAGGCATTCCTGTGCATGAATAGTCTTGTCCCGATGGTAGGTTTCATACCCTCTCATTCTTGCAATTCGTTTAGCTTCTGCTGTGGTGAAATCTCCTTGCTCATCCTTCTTATAGAGCTTGTACCTTGTAGGTTGTTTGGTTTGAATCTAAACTTAAGGTGGCCCGAAGGCCTTGAGGCAGCCCAAAGGCCTTACTGACCCAAAGGCTCGGGTGGCCCAAAGGCCTTACAGGACTCAGGGACCAAATCAGCGGCCCGAAGGCCCAAACGGGGGCATATTCTTGGCTGCTACAGTGCTAAACAGTGTCTGCTGCAGTACCCGCTACAGTACCTGCTACAGTACTACCCTGTTCCCACTATAGTGCTGCTACAGTACCCCGGAAATTCTACCTCCGCCTGGATTTGATCCCTGACCAATTTATTTGTTGTTTCCCTGTTTGAAATTATCATTGCGACTCTTCCTACTCCCAGAAGGTGTAACTCCTTTTCATCCAATATAAACCACCTACATTTCAATGGAATCTTCATTCAGGTTCTCCTCATAAATGAGATCCTAGTTCACCATCTTAGAAAACTTCTTCATCCGAAAGATGTTATCTTGGGACTTAATTTCACATTTAATCCCATCTTGAAAACTTTCTTCCGTAGTTTTATCATATCCTACCAATTTTGGGACGAATCATTGAAAATCAATAAAGCGGTTGGCATAGTTCATCACGGACATACACCCTTGGGTCAACCGCATAAACTCATCTTCCCTCTCCTACCTGAGCATCATAGGGTAAAAGTGTTCCAGAAACTTCTCTTGAAATTATTTCCACACCATAATCTCCAACTACTCATCTCGAGTTAGAATATACCACAAATTATTTTCTTGACCACATAACATATAAGCATTCAACTTGACTCTCTTCTCAGCAGGAGTCTCTAAATGGTCAAGGATCATCTAGATAGACTCAATCCAGAACTTCACTACCTCAAGTTCACCCTCTCTAGTGAATGTAGGAGGGTGCTGCAACTAGAAATCTCGTGTAAGGTCAGACATATTTCACACAACCCTCCCTGGGTATCTTTCCATAAACTTTATAAATATAACAAAGTTCTCATGGAATTGTTATTTTGTTCCTTCATCTAGTACTATCGAAGCCTTATGTTTCACTGTTGGAAGATCATTTCTATCCATGTCCTCCTGTCATCCTATCAACAGGTGTCATCTTAGAGGAATATATCTATAATTCCAAACATACATATTAATACAGATAACACATCATTAACACATTTTAATGAGAGTGGTCCACATAAAGCCATAACATGTCACCCCACATACCCTGCCACACAATCAAAACTGAGGCACTATCACTACCCTTAACCATCCCTCACTTGGTTCATGGATAACATAGGGTAATAAATTCCATAATTCAAAGTTCCCCATTATACACCCATTTATCCACTTTAAATTAACACTATTAGCATCATTTATAATTATAAATTTCTTATTAGACACATTTTTATCTTAAATTACTCAAAGAAAAGTATTTCATTTTAAAAACCCACCCAAAACCTACTTTTTCATGTGTGCCTAAAATGATACATGTCACATAAATTTATGAGTTCCTAGAATGATGCATGTATACTCAGCTCCCATTTCATACCATAACATGATTAAAAATCATAGTAAATGATAACATCACACAATAAGTGCATCACCCAAGGTAAAATAACATTCAATTGTAATAGAAAACATCAAGAACATCAATCCCACCCTAGGTGATTGGGTTTTCCCTCACACATGGGTTAGCTACTACCATGCCAAAGATTATGATCAAGGCCTGACTCGTACTAGACTCATATCTACCTTTCCCAAATATTAAGAAAACTGAAAAGAAAATAAAACCACCTTTGATGCTAATTTTTAATGTATCGACTCAAGTGACACATATTTCTGCCCAAATCTAGTTAGTTACGTGACCTTAGGCGATCCTCCCCATATTTTGGAGGTTGTTGACTAGCAGTGTGGGTATAATATATATATATATATATACCATGGGGAGACTTTACCCTCTTTATCAAAGAATTACAATAGTGGAAATAAATAAATGATAGCCAAACAATAATAAACAATAACCATAAAATACCATATCCAATAAAGACCAACATCACATAATAATCCCAAAACTAGAAAATAATGTCCAAAACAAAGCAGTAAATATTTCATTCCATATATGTGTCAAGTGTCAAATGTAAACCCAAAATAAATACACACTAACAGATCCCTAAGCAGGTCCTGATATCATGTCTGGTTCCCTCATCCATGCTTCATCCTATATCCCAACTCATCTATCTAACTTGTGGATTTTTCCCTTATCATGTCCTATAAACATAAAGTCTATTCTTGTACTGGTCAGGAAATCCAAGTAGGGTGTGATTACAACTCATTAGTCCACCACCAATGACATCTAAAATGATATTTAGTCTATAATAGTGTATATAGTTGTATAAAGAATAAAGTAAAAAAGATAAAGTAAACTGCTTTCCCATTAAATTAATCTTTAATTAACCACATAAATTATTGGGGTCTCAATGACACCCAAACCATCAATACCTACTTTGGACCATGTCTAAGTTTGAACCATACACAAAAGGATGATACATTTTATTCTAACAAGAGTTTTAATTAATCATTCAATATCGAATTTCACAACCATACAATGGGGACCTAGAATAGAATTTTGGCACCCTTTGAGTATTTGGAGCAGCAATCCATATCCCAAAAATCAATTATAACATGGAACAAATATATATATTGTGGGCCTATAGCATTATTCTGACACCCAGTGGGTATTTGGAAAAGTAGTTCTTATCCCACAACTCAGTCAGAAATATCACATTTCATGGTTCCACATTCTCCACCCAATTATCAACCAATTTCATAATTCATTATTTAACCTATTTCATGAATTGATTTATCAACCATTAATAATTTATAAATCATCATTTCAATCATATCATCACACCCCATGGGTCACCATCAATTTCATAATCCAATTAATCAATCAATTTTATAAACCCATTAATTTTTCAATTTCATAATCCTATGTTGAACCAATTGATTAATTAAAATTAGAATGAAATTTCCCAATGTGTAAATTAAAATTCCAAAATTACATACATGAAATTATAATAAAGACTATGGAAATTGAAAATTAGACCACCAACCTCAAGGTTGTTGACAAACGTTTTCCAAACCAAAATCCTAAATTTTATGTAAAACAATCGACATCAAAATGGCATGGAAGATCTAGGACCAATTCCTAAGATCAATATTCAAAGGAACAAGATCCATTAAAACCTATATTTAAATCATTTCCAATGGAGGAAAAATCATCCCTCTTCATCAGGAAAGAGAGATGGGCGAGAGAGGAAACCAAACATAGAAGAAATCACTTACCAACATGGATTCGATACTTCAAATGGATATTCAATTTTCCAAGAAAGGGGTTTGAGGATCCTTGGAATCCTCCTAGGAGCTTCCAAAATTAAAGGAAAACCTTTTATGTTGAGTGGGGGTGAATAGGGAAAAATCGGGGGGTTCGATAAATTTTAAAAAAAATCAGGGGAATTAAAACTCATGCACATAGTTTGTTGGGTGGAGTGTCATGGCCCATCCCAATGGGGCCTGGGCTGTGACTCTGTCAAAAGGTCACTCATATGCATAAGACAATGCATGTTTTGGAAAATCTTATGTAGGGGTGAGTATAACAATACTCATTAGGACACCCCAAAACCATAAAGCAATACACAAGGAAAGTATAATCCGCTCTACAAAAGTATATGTTTACAACACATATAACAAGAATATCCAGATATACTCAAACCAAGACATGAAATCTAGAATTAAGTCACAACTAACGCATACCAATGGTATGAATTCAATACTAAGATTTCATGAAATGCTCATTTGGGAGAACACACTCCTAAGTCTGATATCACTGATGACGTCCGTCTAATTGTTTTTCAGGAATCGTCATGAGAGAGATAAATTGATAGATCTGAAGAGAAAGATATGATACAACATATGAGGATCACAGCCAGGGCCATGGGGTGATACCAACAACTCTATCTTGATTAACCCACTAAGTAGAGGATCGAGGTCTGATAGGATTGCTCGTGTCAATACTAAGGACTCTACCTAGGGAACAAAGATGAATATAGGATCCCACACCATGCCTTTTAGGGGATTCCAACAACTATATCCAGGAAGTTCTGATGAAGGGATCATACTCCTATGAGTAGTAAACAATACCTACAAACCTTCAGGGAAGCGATAAAAGGAACAAACCCTAATGAAACTTGTCCAAGGTATGGTGGAAAAGAGATTCAAGCCATGTAGAAAGGGGTACACGGCGTGTAGTAGGTTCATACGTTGTGTCCCTTGACCCCAAGTATTGCACGTGTATAACAGCCCATGTCATTCCAACTGTATCATGTAGAAGATGGGTACACGGCATGTATAAGAATTCACACACGTTGTCCTTCCATCTGGTGTCTGCTCATGTACTCTAGTCATGTACCAGTACACAGTCTCAACCTGTGTATCTCTGCCCATGTACTAGTACATGTTGTAGTCCATGTACTTGGTCCAGGACAAGTCATTTGGGGGAGTACACGTCGTGTAGGTAACCCGTGTACTCCTCTCGGTGTTCATTTACTTCCTATGTACACAATGAGTTATCCAGGAGAGACCACACTCCATGTGATACTTATCTCATACCCAAAATCCTAGTCACCATTCAGGGGCCCCACATGTTTTGTAATCTCAGATTACACGCCATGTAGCTCGGGATTTTCTAGAATCCTTGGTTTGTGCTTCAATCATCTCCTTTGTTGCTCTGGTCACTATTATGACTACACCTTGCTGGGAAACTCAATATCCAGCATCGTTCGGTCATTCCATCACCCAAAAAAAGTGTTTCATCTTCCGATCTAGTTGCATAATGGATTAAAATGGGTGTTATTTGTTCTACTGAAGATAATCGAAGAATGCAGATTTGGGGATCCACCATTATCGAAATTTTTTTGTGTTTATCTTCACACCTTCTTCATGTCATTCCAATCCTAGATCTACGATATCAGATCATTGCGCCAAGAATCGTGTGTGTAATGATCAATTAATCAGGATATGTTGAGTCACGGTACAAGTGAAGAACACCCACAACGAATGATGAACAGGGGGAGAAAATTGTAAATCAAACAAGAGGAATGGACCTGGATATATGTTCATTTCAATAATGGTTATTTTTTGTTATAATGGAAATATAATTAGTCAACAAATAATCACATGATCAAACTCCCAATAAATCCTGTAGAAATAAATCACATCCCGTAAGGTTATGATTGAACCGTAGATCAACATGTTTGGTGGTTGATTCACATTCATCATTAAATTTCAAGAACAGTGAAGGAAATCCTAAATAAAACATCCTAAATTTTATTTGGATCTCTTTCTGATGAAGATCGATCACTGCGTCGTCATCGTTTGCGAGATCCGTAAAAAACGGCGTTCATCAATCGTCGATCTGTGATTCTATCGTCGTTTTCTTGAGAGGTTTCTCCAAATTTCTCCCTAGAAATTATTATATTCTCCTGAGGTTATACATCTAACCCTATTATTTATACATAAGTATATTTTTAAAGGAAACTTATGCATCAACAAAATAATTTTTATTTAAATTATTTAATGGCGCTCATGTCTTTTTTGAGTTTTTTCATAGAAGACATGCTCTGACTAAAGTTATATCACACCTAGAGTAAATTAACTACTATGAACTCAATGGTTCCCTTGGATTTCTGATTTGGTCATCCTTTTAAGAGTTATTCTACTTTTTTAGGAAAACTACGTGTGTGTGCTATTAAAAGTTTAATATTTTTTAAGCAATTGTTTCAAACACATCGGGCCTCGGAATCGCACGTCATCTCAACACCTGGTCTCAAAATTAATCTATATAATATTTAAAAATAATAAGAAGAAAAATACGGGATATTATTTTCTCCCCACCTTGGGGTTTTATACCCCTAAAAAGCCAAAACAAAGGCTACTCAAAAAGATGTGGGTAATAAGTATGAATCTGAGCCTCCCACTCCCATGTGGTCTCCTAGAGATTTTCATGCTACCACTGAACATACACCAAAGGAATATCTCTCACACAAAGGATCCTCTCTTGTCAATCCTCAATCTCCATTGGGTATTCATAAAAATTCATTATATCCTCAATGTCTAGCTCGCCCCTGTCGATGACATGGGATGGGTCATGCACATACCTCCTCAGATGCAACATGTGGAAGATGTTGTGTACTTGGTCTAACTGCAAGGGTAGAGCTAAGAAGTACACCACCTTTCCAACTCTATGAAGTATATGAAAAGGGCTGATAAACCTTGGAGATAACTTTTCACACTGGCCAAATATATTCAATCCCCATTGAAGTGAGACTCGGAGGAACATGTTGTCTCTTTCCTCAAACTCCAAAGTCCTATTTCACCTGACAGCATAAGACTTATGATAGCTCTATGTAGTCTTCATCCACTCATAGATGATCTACACCTTCTATGTTGTAACTTACACCAACTCTGAGCCCATGAGTATTGACTCTCCTGGGTCAGTCCATCAAAGTGGCGACCTGTAAGGTCGCCTGTACAAGCCTTGAATGGTGTAATAACAATGGTGGAATGGTATTTGTTTGTTGTTCTCAAACTCCACCAGTGGTAGGTGATCCTCCCAAATATGGCCAAAGTCTAACATTAAAGCTTTTATCATGTACTCTAGAACTTTAATAGTCCGCTTATTTTGGTCATCATTTTGTGGGTGGAACGTTGTGCTCAATCGTAAATGGGTACCAAACACCTATTGTAATCCCTTATACAGCCAGGATGTCAAGAGAGAATCATGATCAAAAACAATCGTCAATGGAACTCTATTGAGTCAAACTATATCCTGAGCATAGATTTATCCCAATCTCTCTACTAAACTCTTCTCTCAGATAGTTAGAAAGTCGGCCGACTTGGTGAGTCAGTCAATGATCACCCAGATGGAATCATTCCCCCTAGATGTACATGGTAAACCCATCATTAATTCCATCAATATCTCATCCCACTTCCATTCTGGCACCTCAAGGGGTTGAGCTAAACCCACTGAAACCTAGTGCTCAGCCTTCACTTGCTGACAATTAAGGCACCGAGAAACAAACTCTGCTACTTTCTTCTTCATCTCTGGTCACTAATCTGATGTTGGATGTCCTGGTAAATTTTCACCGCACCTGAGTGTACCACCAAAGGGGGTGTATGAAACTCCCTCAGAGCCTCCTCACGTAACACCATTGGTACTACTATGCATCCTATGAAAATAACAGCATGCTCCTTGCCTTTTGAATATCCATCAAGAGCATGCCCTAGGGACATTTGATCATGTAGGGTCTCATAGTCAGTATCCCCAAGTTGTGCCTACCTGAATCGTTGTAAGAGTATAGGGGTAACTAAATTCTACTGGAGGTAAGATGATCCATATCCATCCACTAAGGATAACTGTAATGAGGCTAAATACTCTAATACCTCATTCAGTAACTGCAAACTATATTTCCTTCTTATAGATTCAGTCACCACATTCCCCTTCTCAGGATTATGGACAATCTCAAAGTCATAGTCATTGAGAAAATCTATCCATCACCTCTATCACAAGTTCAGATCCTTCTAAGAGAATATATAATTGAGACTCCTGTGATCATATTAGAAAATAAATCTCTCTCCCACTAGGTAGTGTTGCCATATATTCAATGCGAATACTACTACTGTAAAATATAGATTGTGGTTCATTTAGTTCTGATCATGTGGTCTCAACTGGCATGAACCATAGGCAATCACGGCTTGCCTCTGCATCAGGACACAACCAATCCTATTTCCCGATGCATCACAAAGTATTATGTACTTAACACCTTCCTCCAAAAATATTAATATTTGAGCACTTTTAAAACTCTGCCTTATCTCCTAAAAGCGTTGAACTAAGTTCAACCTTTGAGAACTATCGTGACCTTCTCAACTGATCAAAGGGGCCATCAATCCTTGGTATTGGATACTTGTTCTTCAAGGACACCTAGTTCCAGCATTGTTAATCCACACACAACCTTAAGCTTCCATCTTCCTTTTTGGAAAATAATATCGCCTAGGGTGAAACATTGGGTCTCATGAAAAATTTCCTCTAAAAGTCCTGAAATTGCACTCTCAGCTCATGAAGATCTACGGGAGCCATCCGATATGTTGGCATAGATATCAATGTCACCCTTAGGTGTAGATCAATGCATAATTATACCTCTCTACAATGAGGTAATCCTAGAACATCTTTAGGAAATACATCCTCATACTCTTCCACCACTACTAGAAACTAGAAGCTCATAACATCTGCTACACTAAGGGTCAGGATAGCCCACTGATGAGTAATCATTTTCACCCTCATATACATGAGTTCATCCTGCACTGCCTAGATTCCATTTTCACCAACAAAGTAATACTCGGTTTCATCACTGTATACATACTACACTCTTCACCTAAAATAGTTAATCTTATAATGGACTGTGAATAACCAATCCATACCAAGAATGATGTCGTAAGGCTTCAACGCTTTCACCAAGAGGTTCCAACCTAAACTCTCACCTCCAAGGGTTAGTTCACACTTTTGGTACAAATGTTCGATCACTGGATCTTATCCAGTTGGTGTCTCTAAGCGTAAGGGTCGAGTAAATGGTTCAACCGGAATCTCTAGGTCTCGAAAAAGATATGTGGCGAGAAAGGAATGACTAGCACCTGTGTCTATCAATATTGCAGCTAAAGTATAAAAGACAAAAATCATACCTTGAATCATTCCTGGAGCCATTGGTTCATATGCCTCGACCGCATGTAGTTTTCCCCTCCCCTATCCACTATCTTCCTGAGCCCGGCGTGGACCACTTGGGGGTGGTGGTGGTAACATGTCAAAACATCAACCACCTCCTAATTCTCTCCCAAATCCTCTACCACAACTACTTCCCTACAAATCTACCTACTCCTATCATTTTATCTACCTCAGTGGTCCATCCACTATCTCCCTATCAGCAATACGGCGGGTTGGAAAATCTTGATCTATATTTTCCATGTCGTCACATGAATAATACAACCTTTATCTGGGCTGGTTGGACCCAACTTGTGAACCCTGGACTTTAGGTCCTCAATCCTGGGGCCTCCTCTTAAATCATCTCATACATCCAAGTCTCTGAGACCGAAATTGGTTCCCTGCTGCCAAGTTCTTTTCTCCTACTTTCCCACTAATGACTACCACCAGTTGTATCTGCTCATCCATGGAACTCTTAACCGCCAAGGCTCGCTCTATCACCCCAACATAGTTAGGAATGCATATAGGGGTAACACTGGCTCATATGTCTGTACATAGACCTCAATTGAAGGTTGGATCCATGTAGTGTTGATCATGTATCATATCCATCGAGTATTTGGATAGGTTGGTATGCCTTGATGAATACTCAGATACTGACATGTCATCCTACCGGAGATGTAGAAGATCATGGATACACATAGCCTTTAGATTATAAGGTGATAACTCCTCTCTTAAAAGGTTCTCAAACTCTATCCATGAAGGATTCACCTCATTGTAAGATTGGATAACTAAACTCTACCATCATCCTACTGAGTCGTAAAGAAGGCTCGTCGCCAGGACCACCATCTGATCTACTGAAATTCTGACTAGATGGAAAACTCGTGTCACCCCCTCAATCCAGTCCTCAGCCACCTGTGTGTCGAGCTCACATCAGAACCTAAGGGGTCTCTACTACTGAAACTCATGAAGTGAACTCAGCCTACGCTCCTCATCTGTTGGTGCTACGGGTACTAAGTGATGCTCCACATATGGTAGTATGGATGGTACACCACCTGAAGGTAACATCTCTAAAAATATTCCATGTATCGAAGTCACATCATTGAGGGGGTCATCCTCATGATCAATTTTTTGAATCTTAGATTGTATGAATCATGGAGGAATCCTATAAAACAAGATATACCACAATCAATGAGTATATATAGAGAGATAACTCAAGGAAATGGAAATAGAAACCCATTCCTATATGATGTATATACCATTATTTTCCCTGCAACCAATGTTCTCATGTACCGAGTTGAAAAGTAAGTTATCAAAGTTCTGGTGTATGGATACATTGGTCACCGCACCAACACTAGAGTCCCTAGCCTGAAATCCAAACTCTGAATACTTAACAATGTTGTCCCAAACCAATATCAAAGTCTCCCGGTCCTAAAGTAGAATTGACGACCTCTGATACCACTTTATCACGACCCATCCCAATGGGTCATGTGCCGTAACTCCATCAAAAGGTTTCTCATTTTCACAAGACATGACACGTGTGGGAAAAGCCCGTGCAGCGGTGAGTATAAAAATACTCATTAAGAAACCCAAAAATCATAAAGCAATACACAAGGAAAGTACAATCAGTACTACACAATTTTATGCCTAGAGAACATACAACAAGAATATCCAAATATAATAAAACCAAGACATGAAGTCTAGAGTTAAGTCACAACTACTGCATACCAAAACTATGAATTCATTCCATAGATTCCAAGAAGCACTCATTTGGGAGAACACACTCTTGAGTCTGATAGCACTGATGACATCCGTTTGAGTAGTATTGTTCATCAAGAACCATCATGAGAGAGATACGCTGATAGATCTAAAGAGAAAGATATGATACAACAAATGAGGATCACAACCAGATCTATGGGGTGATACCAATAACTCCATCTGGATTAACCCACTAAGTAAAATATCAACATCTGGTATGATTGGTCGCATAAATACCAAGGACCCAACCTAGGGTGCGAAGATGAACAAAGGATCACACACTAGGCCTCTTGGAGGATTCCAATGACTCTATCCAAGAAGACCTACTGAATGGATCATACTTATATGAGTAGAAAATGATACCCACCAACCTTCAAGAAAGTGATAAAAGGAACGAACACTAATGAAAATTTTCTAAGGTATGGTGGACAAAAGATTCAATCCATGTAGAAAGGGGTACACGGCGTATGGTAGGGTCCCACGTTGTGTCCCTTGACCCTAGGTACTGCCCGTGTACAATGGCTCGTGTCATTCCAATTGTGTCATTTAGAAGATGGGTACACGGCATGTATAAGGAGTCACATGCCATGTCCTTCCATCCGGGGTCCGCCCGTGTAATCTGGTCATGTGCCAGTACATGATGTCAACCCGTGTATCTCTTCCTGTGTACCAATACATGGGGTAGTACATGTACTTGGTCCAGGACAAGTCGTGTGGGGGAGTACACGCCGTGTAGGCAACTCGTGTACTCCTCCCTATGTTCGTGTACTTCCCATGTACATGTTGAGTTATCTAGGAGAGACCACACACTGTGTAGGTAGATCCACATGTTGTGTGATACTTATCTCATACCCAAAACCCTAGTCTCCGCTCAGGGGCCCCACACATTGTGTAATCCTGGATTACACACCGTGCAACACGGAATTTTCTAGAATCCATAGTTCATGCTCCGGTTGTATCCTCTATTTCTTCTTCCACCATTCTGGCCACACCTTTCCGAGAAACTCGAGATCCAGCCTCATTTGGTCATGCCATCTCCCAAACAATGTGTTTCATCTTCTGATATGGTCGCATAATGGATTAAAATTGTCTTCTTTCATTTTGGGGAAAAATTTCAAAGAATGCAGATTCAAGGATCCACCATCATCTAAATCACTTTGTGTCTGTCTTCACACCTCCATCGTGTTGTGTTGATCCCAAATCTATGATATCAGATTGTTGCACCAAGAATATGGTGTGCAACGATCAATTAATTTGGATATGTTGAGTCACGGTCCAAGTGAAGAATGCCCATGACGAACGATGAACAAGGGGATAAAATCATAAATAAAACAAGAGGAATAGGCCTAGATCGATGTTTATGTCGATCATAGTTCATTTTCGTTAGAATTATAATCGAATTAGTCAGCAAATAATCACATGAGAAAACTACCAATAAATCCTGCAAAAATAAAACTCATCCCGCAAGGTTGCGATCGAACCACGAATCAACCTGTTCGTTGGTTGGTCTGTATTCATCATTGAATTTCAAGAACAAGGAAGTAAATCCAAAATAACGCATCATACATTTTATTTGGATCACTTTCTAATGAAGATTGGTCATTGTGTCATCGTCATTGATGAAATCCGTCAAGAACAGCGTTCGTCGATCGTCGATTTGTGATTTTGTCACCGTTTTCTTGAGAGGTTTCTCCAAATCTCTCCCTAGTGATTCTTTGAAGTTCCCAGGGTTATGAAGATAACCCTATGATTTTTGTATAATGATATTTTTAAAGTAAATTTCTATGTCAACAAAATAATTTTTATTTAAATCATTTAATAACGATCACGTCCTTTTCAAGTTTTTTCACAGAAGACCCATACCAACTAAATTTTTGTCGCACCTAGGGTAAAGTCATTGCTCTGAACTCAATGGTGCCATCATATTTCTGATCTGAGAATCCATTTAAGAGTTATTCTAATTTTTTAAGAAAACTGTGGGCGCGTACTATTAAAATTTTAATATTTTTCAAGCAATTGTTCCATCACACCTAGCCTTAGAATCACACACCATCTTAGTGTCTAGTCTCAAAATTAATCCATATAATATTTAAAAGTAATACACAGAAAAATCAAGGACATTACATGGAGATCCATGGTTTTTTAAACAGTGTTCCTTAACCATTCCCCTCTACTTAGGGGGAGCGTGGTTTCTCTTAAGTGGAACATGGTTTAACAAATTGTGCGCCAACCGTAAAAATTCCCTATGTTGGAGGGTACATGCACTACAAAATATTTGAATTTTTTCAATAGAAATTTAGTGACATATAATATATTTGTTGGTAAAAACAAGCAATTCCAACATATATTTATTTTTATTGGTATTAATTTGACTACTAACACTTGTTTTTACCAACAAATATATCTGTTGATATTGATGGTTCAATACCAATGTATCTTTTACCAATAATTATATTTATTGCTTTATCATACTAATACCAACATTTTTTTTACCAACAAATGAATCTATTATTAATAATAAATATTACCAACAAATCAATTTCCATCAATAAAAACTGTTACAAAACCCATTAAATAACAACAAATATTTTATAGGTACCAAAAAATCATTTTACCAACCAATATATCTGTTAATATTTATTGTTCAATACCAAAAAAAATTATCAACAATTAAATATGTTTCTTTATCATACAAATACAAATAATTATTTTACCAATAAATGAATTTATTTTCATTAGGTATTTTTACCTACAAATATTTTACAATTAAAAATACACATCATAATAAAGTATTCAATATCAATTAATCATTTTCCAATAATTGAATATATATTTACAAATTATTTTACAAAGACCTATCAATTATCAATTAAAAATGTATGTTTATATATTGAATTAAAATAATAATAATTTAACAATGTTTCTTGGCATGATATATATATATATATATAATATAAATTAAATCTAAAAAACTTTTAAAAAATAATAATAATAATTTTGATGTATGGTCCACAAAATTTTTTATTTTAACCCTAGAACACATCCCCTCCACCGCCCCACTAACCCAACCCATCTCCCCACCACCGGCACCACTGTTTTGCCTCTGTGCCTCCCTGATCGGCCACCACTGCTCCTGGCTTCCCCTCCTACTTTCCCAGGTTTTCCTTGCATCCCCTCTGCCTGCCCGGATTTTCACTACATCCCTGATATTCACGCCTACCTCCACTAATGCCCCCTGCTTTCCCAATCCCCCTACCGGCTTCCCTGACCTCAGGTCACAATCATCCCCACCGTGTTCCCCCTCCCTGTGTGCCAGTGTCCCTTCCAGTACCTCTCCCAGATCCACATTTGTTGCCCCTACTCACTGATCTTCGTCCCTATATCCCAATGTGGTTCTATTTCAACTGTACATTTTATTGAACTAATAAAACTAGGTATGCATTCATCCATGTTATTCAATTCCCCCCTAGATTTTTCTCTTCCCACAACATAAGGGGGAAAATAGTTTCTTTTACCAAACACTCAAACATACAATATAAATGGATCCATGCCATTAAATTTAAATTAGATAATTGGTATTGAATTGGGCTGATTTGTTACTGATAAACATTATTTTTCATGACTTAAGATGTAAGAGTGTGGTAATCTCCTGTGTTTCATCTTATTTTCTTCTAACCTTTCTATGATTTTTATTTTGAATCTTTACTCCTTGTCCAAGATAGCCATATACTTCTGTAATTTGAGGGAACTGTCTTTATATTTTTGTATTTTAGAAAAAAAATTATACTGATAGTTTAGGAAGGAGTTTCCCAATGTCAATTAACATACATGTTACCTTAGTCTAGCTCTCTCATGGTTTCCTACTTGATCTAGTGGATTCTAAATTCATAAGTTTTTAGATTCTTCTATTGATTCTTGGATCATAAATCACTAATGAATCTATTGTTTCCATTGGTTAAAGATGTACATTTTTAGAATTTTATTGATCTTAGTGGGTCTAGCATCAGTGATATTGGTATTTGTATGATCTGCAGCATGTTCTCTAAGATGATTTCAATACCCTTTCTTGATCTCTTCCCTAAAATAACATCAAATGGTCTTCAATTTTCCACTTCTCGATTGGTACTTTTTGAACTCATGTTTTGTCTATTGTCCATATCTAATTCCAATTCCCAAACCCCAATCTCTAAAAAATGATATATTACAAATGAAACTACCACTAGAAACTGTCATGTTATTTATCTGAAGCTGATAATAAAACATAGAAGGTTGAAAAAACTAAGTATGTTGGGATTTTTTGGTTTAGATTTAAGTTTTCTCTAGTCATATAATTGGTTTTTTGTTAAACCCCTCTTCAAGTACCGAACATGTGAATCTCTATTGTAGGATCTATATTTAACCTACCCAGAACTCAGATCTAAATTTGAATTTCCTTAGGAATTTTCATCCAAGTTTTCTACCGATTTCCCTTATCGATAAATAAATGGATCATTAAAACATATGTACAGTATTAGTGACACTGATTTTGATTAATAATGATGACCATAAATTTTTCTTAGTGATATTGTTTCTCTAGTTTCCAAATTTGAAACTTTTACATGCATCTGGTTTCCAAGACAGGTTGATAACCACCATAAAAATCCAGGTAGGTATTGTGTGTTCTTTCCTTTATAGATCTGATTCCATTAATAGTAGTAAATATTAGACTTATGGTTTATGATCACTCCCAATTATCAAGAATAATGATAATAGAGCGGTCATTATCTTTGAAAACCAATGAAAACTCTAACTTTATTAAAACAATTGATAATTAATTCATGATAGGGATATAATACTTGGAATATTATTGATATAGGTTTTAACTATGATAATTTGTTATTTTTTGTATCGCTTATTGAAAACTACTCATTACACTCATCACAGTTTATACTCAGTTTGAAAAATATGTCATGTTTGTTATGTTCTTAAAAAACACTTGCATGTAGGGTTTGTTTGATACTACTTATTGAAATTTCTTATAGCATTTTTCATTTATGATAAACAGTTTCAAAAAATATGTACCATGTGTTTTTGTTTTTACTTTTACGAAACATAATAAATAAATAAAATGCATTGTGTGCCCAGTTTCTGAAAAATTACTATACTTAAATACCAAAATAATACCACTCAAGTGGCAGGATGCATTTTTTCAATAAGAAATCTAGAAATATTTATGCGTAAACACTTATGATAAGTGATAAGCACTGTAAGGGTTCATTAGATGTTTTAAATCTTATCGCTTATGATAATAAGTTTTAAAAAAACAAGAACTGTTGTCAAATAAACTCTTCAATTCTAGAAGAAAACCACTTAAAATAAGGGTCAATAAAATACTTTTCAGTAAGTACTCTAAAAACACTTAAACAAAACCAATTATCATAAGTGATAAGCACCATAAGAAGTTTTCATCAACTGTTGTCAGATAAGATATTATCACTTTATTAAATACTAATCCTCTAATGCTAAATTTAATCCTCGATTTGGAAATAAATTAAATTATAAATTATTTAAGAGAATCCAAAACATGTTTTGGACCCCAAATTCAATTGATCTTATTAATCCAACTTAAATCACTTGATCTTTATTATGGATGTAGAAGTCATCAATTAGTGAATTTAATTAAACAATGATTATTTTATTCAAATTATTTTCATCACAACTCCATTACAAAGTGATTTTCCACTTATCATCTCTAGATAGTTAAATATATAAGTTAAAATGATCATACCATGATAATAATATTTTTGATGATTCACCCCTTTTTGTGTTTGGTTCCAAATCTTTGAGGTGTTGTTGTAGATCTTTGTATTGTCCTTGAGCTCTCTAGTGTTATCAATACTTCTTCTTGATTCATGTAAAATAGAAGATTAATGTTGTGTTTGTTTTTAAAAAAAATGTATAAAAAAATATTATATTATATTAGAAAGTAATAATGTGATGTATGTATCATTTTTCATGATACATGAAAAGAAGCATTCTTTTTTATTTTCCAAACATTTATTATTTTCACATTCTATAAATAAAATTTCCTTTTTTGTTTTCCAAACCTATATCATTTTCACTACTTCTTTCATGACTTTACATCTTCCAATATCAGTGTGTTGGGTATTTTATCATTATGTTAACTATTTGTATATAGAATTTAGTGAACCTAATTTTCAAAAGAAAATGTGCAGTCTAATTATTTTCTTTGGAATCATTCAAATTTCTGTTGATGTTAAGATGCATAAATATTTTTATTCTTGATACATTTATTATTTTATAATATGTTATCAAGGGTGGTCTTGGTGTAATGTCAAGGGATTTTTTGTCACTAAGTTGTAAGATGGGAGTTGTCCACTACATACCATGAGAGGTTGGTCCACTCACATCCAGACCAATATGTCACTGCTCGGATGGAACATGGGAGGACAAGTGCTTCAGATGGGATGGGATGCATGTTTTTTGTAGTTTTATGGTTATAAATTTTGTTGCAAGTTCCTTCAAATCCATGTAGCTTGATTTTTGCTGCTTTGGTTTTTCTCATTTATCATCACATACAACTTGTTCAATTAAATTCCAAGGAGGAAAACTAAGGCTTCCAGGGGGTTGATGAAAACCTAATGAAGATGGATTCAACTAGTTTTATATTTGCTGCATCAGTATTGGAATTTAAGATGGTGCTCATTGGTTTAGATTCAATCCCTACAGGTAGACCAGACAGATGCCAGTTGGTGTTGCTTTGTTGGATCAAGGGGGAGTAAGATCATTACTACATACCAATATCTCTATCCCAAAAGAACATTCCTAAAGCCCCTTTCAAACATCAATTCCATCCCAATTTCCCACAAGACCACTGCCCAAATAATCAGGCCCTCACCAGCTTGAAACTGGCCTAACACCTCACTGCTAGAAACCTCATCCTCTCAAAAAATCAAGACAAACTAGGCCCACTTCACCATGCTAAATTCATCCAAACAACATGAAATTGAAGACTAGTTTAAATAGGATCATTCTCCTACTACCACCTAGATAAATGGGTAATAAATTATCTCTCATCCTCTTTAAAACTATTGATAGCCCCTATGTAAATGATTGTCTCCCCAACATCCCCCCACTGCAGGAAAACTCTTCTCATATATTATTTTGATGAATAAAATCCCTTCTAAGAGACTGTTTTCTTCACCAAAAAAAATGGAATTTATAAGGAAGAGAAACTATCAACAACCGAAGGCATGTTGATTTAACAAAATTCCAAAAAGAATTATTTTATCTAGGGTTTAATGGTATAAAAAATCCTCACATAAGATCCAGACATTAAAAATCATTACAAAAAACATCACTCGGGATTTTTAGGACATTAAAAAACGGCATAAAAACCCTTGTGTGATTTCAATAGGGACGATGAAAAATTATCAATATGCAAGTCATTTTTTATACTTCCATTTATTTATATTTTGGTTCCAATTCATGCAGATATTTTGAACTGATCTGGGTGTGCTTTTTGGTTGATTATGATGTAGATATTGGAGCTGAAGAGTGTGATATAGACTGAAGCTAGCATGTATGAGGTTGGAGCTGGAGCTGACATGGATAGGTTAGAGCTAGAGCTGGCTTAGACTGGAGCTGGTATGGATGGGGATAGAGCTGGCATGGATGGGCTGGAGATGGAGCTAGCATGGATTGGCGGAGAATCTGGGGCTATATTTGGAATGGATGAGTTGGAGTTGATGGTGTTGGAGTCATTTTGCAATGATTGGATGGAGTTGATGGGGTGGTGGATCCTCTTTGGTGGGGATCCAGCATGGTTAGGGGATCCAGCGTGGTGGGGATCTAGTGTGGTGGGGGGCGGGGTTGTCCAATGCCATTTTATGGATTGGTTTTTTAATTAATTTCATTATTAATATAATTAATTCTTTTTTATGTTTGAACATGTGTTAAAATCATCTTAATTTTAATAATTAAAACATATGTATTATATATGATAAATTAATAAATATAATATGAAATTTTACTGGTAATAAAAAAATTATAATTTTTATTTTAATGTAATTTATAAAAAATATTATATGTTGGTAATATTATTACCAACAGATGAATTTTTCATTAGAACCTATTGTTAAACACTTTAGCCAACATATATATTATTTTTTGGTATTATTATAATTACAACAGAACTATTTTATCTATCGCAAAAATATTTAGCGATAGAGTTTTTACCAACAGTTTAATGACAGGGACATATATGTTGGTAAAACATTTTACCAATAGAAAAATCACTTTTACAAACAGATATGCCCTCGTTGGAAAAAGTGATATATTTTTTAGTGATGGTTTAGGGAGAGAGGCCGCACAGTTTGTCCAAATCTTGTGTCGCATCTTGTGCCTCCAAAATGGGGCACACGGTTTCCTGGGGTGAACCACATGGTTTTCCCTAACTATTTTCCAACTGTGCATAGCCCCATGGGCTTCCAAATTTCTCTAATTTCACTCAAAACAACTTCAAATAAAAACTAAAACAAGGTATAACCAAAACAAGGGTAAAAGAGTACCTAAAAGAGAGCATGAGATACATTTAGAATGGTCGGTATATTATATTTCCTTAGTCCATAAATGGAATATCATGGTTGTAAGTCATCTAAAAAATGAATATGAATGCTTAAAAAATATCTTAATGTTCCCTAAGGAACCTCATACATAATCATGACTAAGTAATCAATAATTATCTATATAGAAATAGTAAATATGTGGATTGTCAATATTTCACATTTCAATGGAATAATGTGGCTTACTTGGTGAATATCCAATTATAGGAACATTCATGATGCAATGTAAAGTACCCAACTTATGAGAATAAAATTCAAGAAGAGCGATCATAACTCAATGAATGGAAATTGAGATGTCAAAAACCCTTACAAATTTGGTATCTTTTTAATTGAACTCTCATGAAAGAGAGAACTTGAAATGGAAATTTAAATACCACAAATATAAAGATAACACTGATAAAATATATCAAAGTGGCGATATATACATCATATAAAATAAAATAAGTACATAATACGAAGCATGTCTCAAAGAGGGGAATTTTGAGATAAGAAACCCTTACAACATTGATATATCTTGAATCAAATTCCCATTAAATATTTAACTTTAGATAGATTTTTAAATCCATTTAATTTCATGAAAGTATGATAAAATCATCTATATGGTAGTGTATACATTTCACAATATAAAATAAGTGGTGAATGTGACATATGTCTCAAAGAAACAAAAGTGAGACAATAAACCCTTAAAAATTTGGTAACAATTGAATCAAAAGGATTGGAAGGATGGATTCATTAAAAAACTTGTAAATGCCATTAAATAAACATTAATAATAGGAATATAATCATATTGGTTATTAATTACACCATATAAAATAAGAATAGGTACATAACTTGAAAACATGCCTTAATAAATAGAAATTGAGACGAAACCCGTACAAATTTGGTAATAATTGAATCAAAAGGATTGGAAGGAGGGATTCTTGAAAATAATTGTAAATACCATGAAATAAACATTTATAATAGAAATATAAGTCAATGAGGCAGTAAGTGCATGATATAAAATAAGAATAGGTGTAGAACTTGAAAACATGCTTCATTGAATGGAATTTACAAATTTAGTAACAATTGAATCAATGGGATTGGAATGAGGGATTTAAGAAAATACTTTTAAATCCCATTAAATAAAAATTAATAATAGAAATATAATTCAATGGGATAGTAGGTATATCATATAAAACAAGAATAGGTACATAACATGAAAACATGTCTTAATGAATGGAAATTGAGACGAAAACCATTACCTTTTACTCTCATCTTTCACGAAATATATTTAACCTCATGTATAATAAACATAACTATTCTAATCACTTATTTCATAACCTTATTCATATATATTACCCTATACACTCTTCAATTATAATTATTTATTATATCTCTATTAATTTGTTATAGTTTATTTTCATCATCATGTGTTAATAATTTTGATTGTTTTGCTCATGTTTTGTGATGGTGAAATAAACCCCATTCCATGAATAAAAAAATCATCATTCCAATATTAACCAAGTTTCTATAATGGATTATTTATGTTGATTTATAAAGTTATAATTTCATTCCATGATAATTTTAATCATGGTTTATGGAGATAAAATCGATAATGATATTGTTTCAAGTAATTTACTGATATCAATAGATTACAATGATTGTTAATTTTTATGGTATAATTACATGATATAATTTATGACATATTTTTATCCTTAATATCATATAAATTCATAAAATATTTTTTCATAATTATCCATGCAAGGCTGTGATGAAAACAGAACATGTCGTCCATGGATTCGATAGTTTGCACGTACGCACGAATAAAGTTTTCGTTTTCCATATTACAAAAAAATTATAAATTGATTTATATTTTCATAATATTAATAAATTTATAAATATCATTTTTATTCATTAAATACTTTTTTTAAACTATCCATGTAGGGCAGCTATGAAAAATAAAACACGGCATTTATGGAGACGGTAATTTTCACGTAACACGAATGGTGTTTTTGTTTTTCTAAGGGGGATAAATGATGGTAGATAATGATTGTTTCATAAATATATTAACATTTAAGTATAATAATGATACTAATGTTATTATTTTAGGATGGTATAATAGTTTTTGAAGGTGGAATAAAAATACTTGAAGAAATATAAATGAAAAGGAGTGATTTGATAATTTTTACCTTACTCCTTTGAATAATTCCTTTGCAAATTAGGGTGGTATTTTGAGGAGAGAAGAATATCTAGGACATTTATGGGAGTTTTTGGAGGGTAGAGTTTGGTTGAACTAAGTGTATTTATGTGTGAGGAAAAGTGATATGGTTAAATTATACTTTTATAAGTGATAGAGGTGACACTTTTGTAACTAATAAAAACTTTATATTAATGGAATGTCACTTTCAAATGCAAGTGGCTCAAAAATTAGACAATAATGGAGATCAGATGAGTGTGATTCGAGCAATTTATATGTTTATCATGTGTTGATTCAATAATTTCATGAATTTCTTTTTGGTTTTGATGCTCACAAACACCCACATTTGTGTTACTAATGAAATTACTTTAAGTGTATTTTAGGAAATTAATTTTCATTGAAATATTTATTCTGGAAATATATTCATGACTTTTATTCGTAGGGAATATTTGTTGAAGTATTCATAACATGTTTTAATGTATTATGGAAACACTACTATCAACCCTACATTGGTAAGCGTAATGTAAGGAAGAAACCCTACGTTTGGAATAATGCATATGAATCATGAACCCTACGTTAGTATGGAACCCAACATTTGAGAAAGATAAAAGTATGGTTCATCAACCCTATATTTGGAAGAAACACTACATTTGAGGGAAAAACATATGGTACATCAACCCTACTTTGGTAATCAGTCCTATGTTTTCAACCCTACATTATGTGTTTTTTCATCACTTGAAGGAACCCTATGTTTGACTATTCAATGAAGGAGTTTTAAATCTAAGATATTATCCAAGATTTCTACAATGGTCTTCAATGAAATAAATATTGATTCAAAGATTTTTTATTCAAATTCTTGTTATTATTGTTTTAAAGGCTCATATTCAATGGAGTAAAATGTTACTATTCTTACGAGAAGTTACGACTCTCTAGAATGTTTTTGAATTCAAATATTCATGAATTATTGTATGATATTTATGGAGTTGGTTTGACCTGGAGCTTTTCGACCTAATTTATAAATATGGTGACGTTCATCATCAAAAAAAATGAGTGTGGATTTACTTATAAGAAAAGTTGTGCATTATTTCCTCTACAACTACACTTTAGAGATATACATGTTTAGATCTATATTATTTACTCAATTTTTTTTTTCACGGCTACTGAATTTATTTTTTATATATTCTTATGAAATAATGATGAAGCATTTGAACAACTGAGCATTAGGTGAAAATACACTTTGGAGACATTCATGTTTAAATATTTATCTAGTGTTTTCTTTGTTGTTGTTTGAAGAAAGCCTATGAAAATGTTGAAGATTTATATATTGTTGTGATACGTTGAAGATCCGATTTCATATATTAGTTGTTGCTACAAGATCTAAAGTTTAACCCGTACCATTAAACAAATCAAACTCTTTTGATTTATTTTAGTTTCAACTGCTCGTACTCAGTCATGGTTAAGTTTCAACTTCTTGTACTAATATGTGGATATTTGGTTCTTATAAAAGAACCAGAAGGATTTCATTAGTATTATTATAATGTGTCAAATGTTTGCACTTAGTTTTGGATTTTTAAGGTCTTAGGATAAGAGGACCTAGTTAAAATCACCAAGCTCGTGGAGTTAAGAATTGGTGGAGTGGACTAAGGGATATTTGTGCCCAGAACCACTATACATCGCTTTGTTCATTTACTTTATTATTTTTGCTACTCGCTCATCTTTGAGAGAAAAGTAAAGGAACACTGCTATATAAGAGAGGTGTTTTGAATCTGTTAATGTTTTGAAAATCACAATTCACCCCCCCCCCCCACTTTTGTCGTTGTCTTTGTTACATCTATCATGGCCTAAAATTTGGTATCGAAGGTAGGGATCTTCAGTTATATTACTCTTTTACCTATTTTATATCAAATTTTTGTTATATAAAGGTTATATGTATTGTTTTATTGGATCTAACAAACCTAAGTTAAATATTATGACAAAGACATTGTGAAATGACAGATTCTAGAGAAGATATGTCGATGATTCATACTTTCTATTTTAATGGTAATTATTATTTATGTCAGAAAGCTCGTGTGTTTATTTATTTGAAAAATCTTAGAATAAGGGTTTATTTAAAGATTTCTAATCCTTATGAGATTCCCAAAGAAGATTTTGAAGTTTGGAGTACTGATCAGGAAAAAGAATATGATCTCAATTCAAAATTAATGAATGATATTATGTGTGGTTTAGGAACTGAAGAATTTAATTGAGTATCTCAATGTTCTACAGCATATATGATGTGGCGGACTATTGTTATTTCCTATGAGGAAACTAACAATGTTAGAAAATTAAAATACACTATTGAAAAGGTAAAGTTCGATACTTTTAGAATGGATGAGAATGAAACTATAAATTAAATGGATGGAAGGTTGATAGAGATTATCAATAATGTTGCTAATTTAGGAGATTCAATTTCCAAATCAGATCAAAGTTAAAAGTACTTAAAGTACTACCTCCAAAGTGGAATAGAATATCTGAAGCTATATGCAAGTCTATATCAATAGATAATTTGACAATTAAGTACTTAGTTAAGACTTTGATGATGTATGAAGTCGAGATGTAGGTTGAATATGAAGTTCATATAAAAATTTAAGAAGACTCTCTCATGACTAAAAATTATGAATCATCTAATTCAATTCGTATAGATCGAGATAAAGATCTATTAGATCTTGCTGAAAATTTTGAAAATCTTTACAGAAAGAAAAATAAAGGTACTGAAGATGATAGTTGATGTGAATGTAAGGAAAAAAGTCATACAAAGGATAATTTTCCTTTACTCAATGTTCAAAGTAAATCCAATTAGGAATGTAAATGAAAAAAAAACTGTAAAATCTACCTAGAGTAATACTTCTAGTTGATATAGTGAATCTTATACAAATTCAGAAGTTGAGCATGAAGTTGTATGTTTAATGGTTGATACTGATGAGGTACAATCCTCTTACTCTCAAAACTCTAGTTCTGAAAAACTTTCTTATGATGGGTTAAATAAATATTGTTTTATTTAACAATACAAATATGAATCATTAAATAAATACTATATAAAACTTAATAAATCTTATGATATTGATCTATTAGATAAAGAAAAATTATCAAAATAGATTGTAGATTTAAAATTTAATACTTCTAAAAATTATTATGATTTACATAACATTAAGATTAAAGAATTAATGGATGAAGTTAATGATTTAAAACAATATTCTAGTATGTTAATAAAAGGAGAAAAATATTTAAATCAAATCCTTGGAAAAAAACAAAACACAGAAAGGAAAATTTGGAATAAGAAGTAATGGTAAAAGACCAAAACTTTATAAAAGTTATTTCATTCCTAGTTTGAATAGTAAAAAATATTTCTACTGTTAAATGTTCTATTGTGGTACTAATGGTCATTATGAAAATGATTGTTGTTTTAAAAAATCACAAATTTCTGGTATTAAAAGTGGTTATTACTCAAAAGATTTGTTAAATTGTAGACTTTTACTCAAAAACAAGTTTGGTTACCTAAAATTTTAATTGTTAGCACTGCTGGACCCAAAAGTATATGGGTACCAAAAAGAAATTGATTTTGATATTTTATAGGATTATACCACTAAGCTATATCATTAAATATTTAAGTAGTTAATCAATGGATATATGTTAGAGTATCTACTGGTGGATTAAATAACTCTAAAGTAGTTTGTTATAAAAAAATCTCAGTATTAAAGTCACTGATTCAATAAGTATTTTATTTTATTATTATTTGTATACTTCTAGAACATTAATTGTGTTATATAGGAAAATAAAGTTATTTCTCAAAGTTTAATAAAATATTATTCTTTATTTTATAAAACAATTTTTTCGTATTAATTATATAACGGTTTTGTTAAATATTTAGTTTGAAAACACAGTGTTTTTTATGAAATTTTTATATTTTAATTTTCAAAAACCTTATATATTTTATTCTTAAAATTTTATTTGGTTACACAATCTGAAAAAAAAAACTCTTCTTACATAACATGCCTTTTTGAAATGATTGTTCTGTATTTTTTGGCTCAAGAAAATGAAACGTCGTCTTTATTTTTTCGAAATCAAACGTTTCATCTTCTTCTTAAAATCTTTTTATTCTTCATCTTCTTCGAAATATCTTGTTCAAATGACTGTTAAAAACCAATCATAGAAAGATGAAGAGATCAAGTAATTCTAGTTCAGAAGAAACTCTTTCTTACAAAAGGGCAAAAGGTAATCCATCTGACTCGTTGAAAGAACAATCGGTCTCATTTGTTGAAGATTCATGTGCAAAGTCTTCTGAAAGAAATAGAGAAGTTCGTAGTTCTGAAGAAATGGAAGTTTCATCATTTAAAATATCATATGAAGGTATTCTATTTAAAGTTAGCTCTTTGAATGAGGAAAATATAATCTAAATGTTGAGTTGGATGAATCTAGAAAGTCATATGATGATTTATAGAAAGCATCAGTATCAAAAGTTGTCTTTGATTCGTTAAAAAATGAGTATTAGAATACTAAAGATATTTCGATCTCAAAAGAAGATTTTGAAGCTTTCAAAGTAGAATTACTAAGCCAAATGGAGATGCTCAGAAGAGAAGCTGTTACAAAGCTCAATCTTGATAAACTGAAGTTTTTTTAGTTGAACAATGTTCGTCTTCATCTTATCAAAGAACAATAGATGTTCAGAATAGATTAGAAGAATTGTCAGGAATTTTAGCTGATCTAAGCGAAAGAATTATAAGTTTGGAAGCTTCAGAGGAATAGTCTACTCTTTCTTAAAACTCTTCATTTTTATTTTGTTCATATAAAAAACAATGTTTTATACTATTTTTACTTATATTTTTTAAGTGAAAAATAGTGCAATTAGTTGTTTCGTAATTTCTTTTTACTTTTTATTTTTCCTATGAAAGCATGGGCCTAATTTTTGTCTTTACGTATGCAAAAAGTTTGTTAAAATAATTTAATATACTATGATTAAGGGGGAGTTTTTAATCATTTAATTCTTGAAAGCTCCTTGTTTAAATTTTATCATTTTAAAGAAATCATAAATTTAGGGGAAGTTAATTTTTTTACTCTTATCTTTTTGATGTCACAAAAAGGGGTAGAAGTTTTATGTTGTAATTTTATAAATGTTGTATCATGTTCATAAAGTTAAAGAAGTTTATTCTTTATAATATTCTTGTTTTAATGGAACCATCGTCGAGCACCCGATGATGGATTGTCGGGTCACCCGGTGTCTCACCGGGTGGGCAGAAGGGTGCACTTCACCTCGCTGATGGATTGTTGTGTCAAACCATCACCGATCGAGGTGTTACCAAGTGGGACGTTCTGTCATATCGGCTGACAATAGCTCCTTCCTGGATGGGGCTTCTTCAGACGACCTCTTCATGGGGAGGGGAGTTCCTTGGTGTGGAGGGTTTGAAAAGGACACTCTTGGGGCTTCCCTTTTCAAAATGAAAATGGAACAGAAGAAATTTTCATAAAGGAATAATAAAAGGGAAGAAGTTTCTGAAGTTTATAGTTCTCTAAAGTGGGAAGTCTTAAAGGGGGAGAAGTTTTTGGAGCTTATAGTTCTTTAAGATTATGTATTTATCCTCATTTCATATAATATATGAGAAGTGTTATATCCTTATATTGGGGGAGAAGTGTTCTTTATAGGATAAATATTATATAAAGAGAAAGGTGGAAAATTTATTTTTGTCTTTTTTCATAAATTATTTCTAAATTTTATTTATTTATGTTATGGGTTTTGTGAACATCAAAAATGGGGAGATTGTTGAGCATGTGTTGATTCAACAATTTTGTTAATTTCTTTTTGGTTTTAATACTCACAAACACCCATATTTGTGTTATTAATGAAATTACTTTAAGTGCATTCAGGAAATTAATATTCGTTAAAATATTTATTCTGGAAATATATTCAAAACTTTGATTTGTGGGAAATATTCGTTGAAGTATTTGGAACGCGTTTTAACGTATTTTGGAAACATTGTTCTCAACCCTACGTTGGTAAGCGTAACATAAGGGAAAACCCCTACGTTTGGAATAACGTGTATGGGTCATCAACCCTACGTTAGTATGGAACCCGACGTTTGAGAAAGCAGAAAATATGGTTCATCAACCATATGTTTGGAAGTGACCCTACGTTTAAGGAAAGAAATGTATGGTACATCAACCCTACTTTGGTAATCAACCCTACGTTCTGTGTTTTGCCGTCGCATAAAGGAACCCTACATTTGTCTATTCAACGACGGAGTTTTAAATTCGTGATATTATGTGAGATTTCTACAACGGTATTGATGGAAATAAAGATCAATTTAAAGATGTTTTATTCAAAGGCTCTTTATGATTGTTTTGAAGGCTCGTATTGAATGGAGTAAAATGTTACTATTCTTACGGGAGGTTATGACTCTCCTAAATGTTTTTGAATTCAAATATTCACAATTTATTTGGTGATGTTTCTGGAGCTGGTTTGATCTGGAAGTGTTCGACATGCTGTATAAATATGGAGACGTTCTTCATCGAAAAAAATGTGTGTAGATTTACTTACAATAAGAGCGGTGTGTTGTTGCCTCTAGAGCTACACTTTGGAGATATATATGTTTGGATCTATCTGATTTATTCACTGTTGTTTTCATCGCTACTGCTGTATTTATTTGTCATATCTTTTTATGTAAGAGCAACGAAACATTTGAACAACAAAGCATTTGGTGAAAATAGACTTTGAAGACATTCATGTTTAAACATTTGTCTCATGTTTTTTTATTGTTTGAAGAAAGCTTGTGCAAACGTTGAAGATCTATATATTGTTGTGCTACGTTGAAGATCTGATTTCATCTATCAGTCGTCGTTGCAAGCTGTGAAGTTTAACTCGTACCATTAAACAAATAAAACTCTTTTGATTTATTTGAGTTTCAGTTGCTCGTACTCGATCATAATTAAGTGTCAGGTTCTTGTACTAAACTGTGGATATTTGATCCCTTGTAAAAGAACTAGAAGGTTTTAATTAGTCTTATTGTAAGGTATTAACTGTGTGCACTCAGTTGTGGATTTTGAAGATTTTGGGATAACAGTACCTAGTGAAAATTACCAAACTCATGGAGTTGAGTGTAGGTGGAGTGAACTAATGGATCTTTGTGTCCTAAACCACTATATATCACTGTGTTTGTTTCCTTTATTTATTTTTAATGTTTGCTCATCTTTGAGGGAAAAAAAGGGAAAGGAACATTGCTATACAAGAGAGGTGTTCTGAATTTGTTAAAGTTTTGAAAATCACAACCCCCCCTACGTCTCTGTCATCGTTATATCTATCTCGACCAAACATTATCAACCACTCATTTGGAGGTATGTTTTTAACACGGTTTAATTCTTTTACCCTTTGTTTTGACCTTTTACCGTTTTCACCATTATTGCAGTTTCTAATTTTTACCGAAGTAATTTATTTTTATGCCTAAAAATATAATGGGTCGTCTTATATAATTTGGGTCTTCCAAATATGAAATTCATTCTAGTAAATGCAATTTATAAAAGTGATAAAATTAATTCTAAATTAATAAATGTATAGCGCATTAAAACACTTTTAGAGAAAAATATAAACAATGTTCTAAAATGCCGAATATAGGCTTGTAGATTAAACATAATATTTTTAAATGTACAATTTTAGTTATTAAATATATTTTTAATTAGGCAAAATGTTTTGAAAATTTTTAAGGTATGCTTATATCATAGAGATGTCATAAAAATCACGGTATTATTTTACATTATTCATCTAAAAATCAATTTTTTCAGGGAAATCCTAAAAATTCATCTTAAGTTAATATTGATGAGTTGAATAAAAAAAAGATGTTCACTTTGTTAAATTCGAATTCTAAAGTTTAAGAATTTAACTTTTAAATGGAAGCATGAAATATAATGAAAAAGAATGTTTTTATATGAAGACGACTTTGTAAATATCAATTAAAAGTGTTTTCTATCGATTACATATTAAATTAGTGTTAATCAATTAATTATATCAACAATATATTTTATCATCATTTGATTATAATATATTTACTTTCTTGAAATAAAAATGCATAACTCTTAAAAATGAGATTTTTAAGTATAACATGATCTTTTTAGGTATTTAGCAACACCAATTGAATTTTATCAATGAATTAGTACTAAAAATAACATTTATTTCTCATATAGGATTACTTCTATTTATACTCGTAAACTCAACATCTATATTATAATATTATTTTAATTGAATGTGGTTTTGTTTTAGTTTTTTTATTTAAATTTAGTTTTCTAATACCATCCGGTTAACCTCGAGGCCGTCCGATCTGATTGGATGGGCTCCATCGCGACGTGAATGATTGGTCCCTTCGTTTATTGAAATCGCAAATAATTGGCAGAATCTGAGCCGTCCGATGCATCTTTCGAAGCGCGATGGGGCGGGGAGGCGAGGGAAGCTTCCGCGCTCTCTTATCGACGGCACAGGAAGCCGCAAACAGTACCCACCCGGGGCTGGATATTAGCTGTCAATATACTTTTTTATTTTTTAAAATAAAATTATAAATTCCCTTTCACAGAAATTAAAAAAAAAGATAATTATTATTTTTAATGTATAAAATCCCTCGCTCCCCGCCCCGCCTTCTTTCCCTCCGGCGCTCCTCTCCCTCTTCGCCGGAGTTTCAGTCTCTGCTTATCCTCCTGTTCGCCGGCGCACTCCTTCCTTCTCTTTGAATGCAGCTCTTCTCGCTGTTCCTCTTTACTCTTGAACCATTCTAGCCGAGTCCCCCACTGGCACGAGCACTTGAAGAGGGCGAAACTGTAGAGGCAGCGAGGGTGAGATTGTGGCTGTTAGAGGAAGGATTTCAGCTCGTAGTTTCAATCACCGTCTCCGATCGTTCTTCTCATTTGAGTACAGACTGATTCTGAGTGTGACGGTTCCTGTGGCCGTAGCCAGCTCGAGCAAATGCGAAGCGTAAGTTCATGGTATGTCTCTTCCGCTGCTTACATATTGTTCCCTCTCCCTCGGCCGAAGCGCTGTAGACTGAGGGAGAGGAAGGATGCATCCTACGATGCTGGTTTCACGCTTCTCGCATTATCAATTCGCGCCGTCGAATCGATTTCTTTGACAATTTCCCGTTTACAGATGAACTGAACTCGAAGGGCGTTCTTTAGGTCTAAGTGTGGGGGCGAACTGTTTATTTATATATTTATTTACACTGTAATGGTTGATTCGAAAAAACATTCTTCTAGAATTTGTTGACCTTGTTTCACTGCGTATGCTTTTTCCACCTCATGCTCCAGTGAAGCAGGTGACATTCCTTGGTAGGAATTTGGTTAATAAGTAGCGCAGCTTTTTCATACTTTTGAATTGTTCCGTCTTTCTGTTACGCCTAATTCTGGACCTCTGCTTACGTTGTTCCAGTGAGACGAAACTATAGACAGAATGATGACCGGGCACAAAAGAAACCTTGCTTCCGTTGAACAGGAAGGCTTTGCATCTCTCGCATTGAAACGGCATAAGATCGACTTATCCATCACCACCAAGGTACTCCCCCCTCTGCCTCTAGCAGTTTTTAGGCGGCAGCACTGCCGGAAGGTATTGATGATGCAGGGGGAAGTGCTAAATTCCGAGTTTAAGCAGCAGCTGGGTTATTATTTATCTCGCAGTTTACCAAACATGCCTATCTGTCATACGTTTACCAAACATGCCTATCTGTCATACAATTTGTGTGCTGCGTGTGCTCAGATTAGTGTTCATTCCAAACAGGAGAAGAAAGAGAAGTTCGGCGAGAGGATCGCGGCTCTGCAACAATTAGTTTCCCCATACGGAAAGGTGAGCATGGGGATTCTTCTTCTGAGACATAAATTTACCATGTCATCATTAAAGATATGAATTATGTTTTTTCTTAAAATTGTTGTTGCTTGAGGCACATGGGTACGACAGCTATGATGCCATTCTTGATCTTTGATTGCAGACAGATACTGCTTCCGTCCTTTTGGAAGCCATGGATTACATAAGATTCCTTCACGAACAAGTTAAGGTTTGGCTTCCTGTGTTTTTTTTCTACCGGTCCTGTCTTTGATTACTGGTTGTTAGGTGCCCGTCTTTTGGGCAGCATTTGTTTCAAATTTTTATCTGATGCTTCCGTTCTATTTCTTTGTGATTTCTTGGTCTAAGCTCCTGAGTGCTCCATACCTTCAGAGTGCACCAGCGGCCAAGTTTCAACAGGTGAGCATGAATGCCCTTTCTGGGTAAGAAAACCGTTGATACTCTAAATTCTCACTGTGATGCCTGGTTCTCCTGCAGGGTTTTGAGGAACACAGCCTTAGGCGAAGAGGCCTGTGTCTGGTTCCGATCTCCAGTACCCAAAGAGTGGCTCGTAGCAATGGCGCTGATATCTGGGCACCCATCAAGGCCAGTTCCCCAAGATCTTAACTTTACTTTTTTTTTTTGGTTCCCCACCCGATCTGGTACAAAATCCAGCACCAGCATTTTGAAGGGCCTGGAGTTGGGAGATAGAGGACAGTTTGGATTAATGTGGTGTGGGAATGGTTTGGGGGTTGTATTTGTGGGAATGTATATGAATTAATCTAAAGTCATCTGTAATGATATTTACCCCTACCCTGAATCTATCAAGGAAAAGCTGTATTTATTTGTACTACTTGTATATGAATCAATAACCTCACATATGATCTTGTTTTTGAATGAGCAATTACCCGCACTCTTTCTTTTTCATATATTAACACTGTTGGTTTGTGTTACAAGGATTTATCAATTAGTTCATTGTTAATTCCAAAGGTTTTGTGGTATTTTATTATTTTATTACGTCTTTTTTAGACTATGAAGTGGTATGGATAGATTTGATGGAAGGGTTTTCAGAAGTTTTTGTTTTTGATAGATGTACAATTATGGGTAATCATGTGAAATATTCACGTAATCGTGTGAGATGAAATGAAGATCTAACGGGTGGTTGAGATGATCTAAACATTTTCCTACATAAATATTACATCATTTTAGATAAATATTTCATACATTACAACCATAAATGTATAGTGTTTTTTGAGATTAAATTCATAATCAACTTTTTAAATAAAAGATCTTCAAGATCTTTCACAAAGTTCTTCTCATAGTACCCTTTATCAAACATACTTTATTTGTTTCGTGACTTAGAGAAATAGAAATATAAAAGTGAATTCAAATGATCAGTAATGATATAGATATCAATTGCTCTTAGGGTGCAGTTCAGTGGTAGCTTAATGATTATAAGTGAGCTTAAGCATAAATGTATAATAACATGATCATAACTTACGAAAGTCATACCTAATCGGTCAAATATCATTAATCATGAGTCATGACATAAAACTTTGTCATAACGAAAGACATAAGTCATAAGTGTGCAGAATTATCAATAATCATTCATGTGTCATGAGAACATATCATAAGCGTAATATATAAGTTTGTAACATATACACAAGCATATAAAATCATTTCTGTAGTCAAAGTTCATTGTCAAAATTATCTTAGTGGGCAATCTCATAGTGGATTGTGTTCATTCCTCATTCTATCATTTCATCAGTCAAGACTCATTGTCATTGTAACGACCCGAATTCGGAGCCCCTCCACTGGTGCCCCGTACCCGGTTCGCCACATGACCTCAAACGTGTTTCCCCAAACACCAGAGGCTGCCGACTAGCAGCGAGAGCCTTGGTGAGTCGGTGGGGAAACTATGCCCTCATTCGGTAAAGTATACAGCGGAAGAACAATCAGTCACAATAACGGAAACAATAAACAGCATACAACAACGAAACTGAACAGCGAAAGCAATGTATAAACTAATAATGATGCAACATGGTACTTATGTCTATGAAAAACAATAAACAAACCAACGTGCTGAAGTACAACTGAAAAAAAAAGTGCAAAAGAAAACAAAGTAAACTCCTCAGCATCGCAAACCACGACTCGGTCTCATGCTCTCCAACTCCAGTGCAATCAAGAACCTGAAGTAGAAGGGCGATTGCCCTTATCTATACCTGCAACAACATAGTCTGCTTGGGCCCAAAAGCATGACCCAAACAGGGTGTGAGATACAATCCCAGTAGGCAATCACCCAAAGATCTGTGCCTAACAGTCAATGAATACAAGACAAGTAAAAGTGTGGAAAACAGTAACCAGAAAAGCACACAGCAGCTAAAATCCACAATACTAGCATATAAGTACACAAGTAAACAACCAACAACAAGTAGAAAACAGGTAACCCTCTGGGTAGCTCTTACAGCCTACCCCTATGGTTCAACCTACAAGTACTAGCAACCCTCTAGGAGGCACACACAGTCTCACCCCCTCTGGTTCAGCTAAGAATAGACTCTCTGAGGAAGCACTCACCGTCAATTCCCCCTATAGTCTCGTATCGTGCTAAATGCTCTCTGGGGAAGCACTCAACGTCTCATTCCCCCTGTGTCCCGCGTCGAGGAACTACAGACTCTCTGAGGAAGCAATCATCCTCAATTCCCCATATGGTCTCGCATCGTATTAAAAGACACCCTGGAGAAGCCCTTACGTCTATTCTCCCTGTGGTCTACTACACTAGGTTCTCACAGTCCTGTGTGAAACTAACATGCTCAGTGCGCGTGTATCGTCCAAGTAAACCTCAAAAACTACTTGGCTATCATTCTAAGGCTCAACAGCATAACATAGCAACAGTTCCACTATCCTACACTAGACATGACAACTGGCAAAACGCCAAACAGGCCGAACAAGCATAGCAAACATCCAAAGTACAGTAAAAATTACCATAATCACAGGCAAAACATCTACTCTAGCAATCAAGCAAAGTAGACAATACAACAGGGGCAAAACAGGAGCACACAATACCCCATTCAAGAGTATTGGTGGAATTTGCACAAAATACTCATCGACTTTCTATAGAAAGACACAAACCACTTACCTCGATCCTAGGAGATCGATATACGTGAACAACGATGACAAATTCTCCTTAGAACGTCGTAGATATGAGAAAACGTCCGAAACACATAAATCACGATATCTTGAAAAGGAGGAGGAATTGGAAAATAAGGCTCAAGCAGAAGGAAGAACTCACCGCTGCGCTTCCAACACAATCGTCAGAGCTCGAATCGGAGAACGGACGAAGAGGCGGAAACTCGGAGAAGATCTGCGGCCGTACGGTCGCTCTCGGACGAACGTGACCTAGAAGAAGACGCTTCTGTGCGTTAGGCGCGACCCCGATCTGTTTAATGAAAAAAAAAGTACATGGCGTGTACTAGGTCTTTCCGTACTCCGCCAAAAACGACCTCCACGTCACCCCTACACACCGTGTGTGTGGCCCGGACACGGTCAGCACACTGTTTCGAGCAGGAAAAGAGTACACAGCGTGTACTCAGAAAGTACACGGCGTGTACTTCAAAATTTTCCAGAAACTTCATTTTTCTTAAAAACTTCAGAAAAAGGAAAGACGTACCTGAAACGAAAATCCGGGTTCTTACAGTCATGACTATCATAGTGGAAAGAGTCCCTTACTGAGTAAATATTATTTCATAAGATATCATTTTTTACCCAATGCATTAGATGACTATATAATTCAGGACCCACCCATCACATAATGAAAATCATATATAAGTGCGTCATAATATAATAAAAACATTTATCATAACATAACCTATAATAAAAGAAATGTGGTTCATAAAGATTTCATCATAACTTAATTAATCCGTGCGAAAGTAACAAGTTTCATAGAATCATCTTTAAAACATCATCATAAGCAATCCATAGAAAGAAATTTGATGATATCATAAAATCACATCCTTTGTGAAACATAACAATCCTTAAAAGCATTTAAAATATGCTTTGAAAATTAAGAGAAAACAACTCTTTTCTTTTGGTAACTTATAATTGAAAAGTTTCAGAATAATGGAAATAGTTTTTTTTTAAAAACCAAATAAACATGTAAAGGAAGTTTCATGAAGAAGGAAGGATATGAAGACGAGAAAATCTGTTCATGTCGTATATGTTAAAAGAGAACGTTCTTTTCGTATTTTTGTAAGAAGTCAGAAACGACTTGTTCAGAAAACTTTTAAAAAGATTCTTTTTAAACCTTTATAAATAAAGTCAATGGTAGCGAAAATGACCTTTTTAAAACATTTCAAGTATAGGTAAAAACCTCCATAAAATATTTTGAAGAACATGAACATGGAAAAAAAAGTTCATCGGCCAAAGAGGATAAATAAGGCCGACTCTTCTTAAATACATTTTCTCGGTCGTTTTAAGTACCAAAGAGAGAATAATGAAAGGAAAATATGAAAACCTCATAAATAACCAAAGTTGAAGAAAATATAGGTGATTTAAAAGATAATGATCATATAATTTTCCTCAGTGAAAATTTATCATAGAAAGTCTAAAAAAGATATAAGATTGTAACATAAACCCTGACCTCAAGTCCCGTCTTACTTCGTATATGTTCAAACCTTCTGTATAATAAATATAGATTTATTATACATATATTTCAGAACCATATTCATATATATCTTATTATACATCATTCCCTTATAATTTCTAATTACCCTTTAATTAACAATCCTTCATTAAAATCATTATTTGGATGAAAACTAGTATGTTTCCTATGCATGTTTTGGTTCGACGTTTCTGATCTTTGCCCCTTGGTCATGGTTTAATCATCACTAGAATCTAAATCATGTCATAGATATAATATTTATTCATTATATAAATTTTTATAACAAGTCATATTGGGTAGTGATGAAAAACGGATTACATCACTTCATGGAGATGGTAGTCTGTATGTACGCACAAGCAATATTTACATCTTTCAATGGTTGGAACCAAATAAATGTAAATAATAATTCATCTTTCCATAATCATGATTATAACATAAATATCACGCGCACACACACACATTCATTAAATCCATATACATAACCATATATGGGAGATGATGATGAAAAACGAAACACATCACTTCGTCGAAGTGATAGTCCACACGTATGCACAGATGATGTTTTCATTTCTAATAGGATGAAAAAGGAGATGAAAAAGTGGTGTACTATAAACATAATAATATTTCAGTATATTGGAGATACTGATGTTATTATACAAACATGGTTATAATAGGTTTGAAGGTGATAGAAGAATAAATAAACATGAAAGAACTCGGTTAAGAGTTATATCTCTTCATTGAGAAACCTCATTTGGATCTATTCTCAAGGACTATTGGGTTGATCTTTTAAGAAGACCAACACCTCTAGAACGTGGCTAGGGAAGCTGAGAAGAGATTTAGATAGAATTTTTTCAATCTAAGTGACTCAAGAAGGTGCAGAGAATAGAAATGAGATGCCCTTTTCTAAGTGAGGGGAGTGACACATTAGAAATTATTTTAAACTTTAAAATAATATAAGGTCGCTTTCATGGTCAGGTGACTCAAAATTGGCTAAATTTAGAATATGAGATGAGTTAGGGTTAAAATATATTCAATAAATATGATTTAGACAAGTTTTTAGTTTATTTTAATCCCTATCTATTTAGTTTAACCCCTCGTTAACCCTTTTGACCTTTACCGTATCAATGATTTTTTACTTTGGTTACTATTCATTATGACCAAAAATGAAATTGACCTATTTACCAAATTTGGATATGCTTATTTAAAATATGAAAACCATTTTATCAAATTCAGTCCATACAAGTGGACAAAATTAATTTAAAAATTAACACATAAAACGTGACAAAAACATTTTTTTAGAAAAATGATTTTTTCAAGTATAAAATGAACTTACTCAAATTCTTTGCCTAGTAATTATCATTAGATGAATGTAAATTTATTTCATTGAAAATAAAATATACACATTAAAATCATTCATCAATAGATATTATTTTAATTTATTAAAATAGAAATACATTGTGCACTTAAAAAAAGTTTTACGAAAAATATCCCCTTTTACATTTAAATGATTTTATCTTTATTTCTATTAAATTGATAACAAAATATAGGAATTATTATTCATATATTACCAATATATTTCATCAAAATCAAAATTCATTAGTGATCATGATACATTATGTATAGAAAAAGACAATAACTTGAAAAATATGTTCTTTAACATAAATGGTTTTATTCTTAACATTTCAAATTGAGTACTCATTTTCATTTATTTTATAATTCAGTTTTTCCTATTCATATCCGCTAATCCAACAGATTAATTATATATAATATAATATTTAAATCATGGTTCATTTAAGTTCAATTTTACGTGTAAAGAAAGCTATCAAACACTTTGAAAAAAAGAAATATATATACTAAAATCTCAAGGTTTTACATTCTACACCCTTATAATAATTTCAAACTCGAAATTACGTTACTATAATACAATAGTTATTCCTCATCACATCCTTTGATTCCCACATAGTTCCCTTGAATTTGTGGTTTTTGCCACAAAACTTTGACAATGTGAGTGGTCTTGTTCTGTAACACTTTCTCTCTTCGATCTTTAATATCCAATGGTTGTTGTTCATAAGAATGATCATGTTCTAGTGGTACAACCTCAGAGTTTAGTACATGTTAAAGATATGGTACTTATTTCCTCAAAAGCGATACATGGAAACATTATGAACTTGGGAGAGATTTGGTGGAAGCACCAAACAATAAGCGACCATACTAATATGACTAATAATTTCATAGGGGTTGATATATCTAGGGCTAAAATTTCCCTTATTTCAAAATCTCATATCCTTTTGTTAAGGAGATATTCATAGAAATACCTTGTCACCGGCTTCGAACTCTAAATCTCACCGGCGATTGTCAACATAACTCTTCCATCGAATTTGAGTTGCCCTGATGCTCTACCGAATGACTCTAACATTCTCTACCATTTACCCAGATTTACCAGGTCCCAATAAATATCTTTCTCTAACTTAATCCAGACATGTTGGAGTTATGTACTTCCTATCATAGTGGGCTTCATAAGGAGCCATCTGAATGCTTGAATGAAATCTATTGTTGTAAGAAAATTCAACTAGAAGAAGGTGTTGATCCCAACCACATTTGAAATCCATAGAACAAGTTCTCAACATATCTTATTGGATTTTGAATGGTCCTCTCAGACTAACCATATGTTTGAGGATGATATATAGTGTTAAAGTTCCACTCAGTATTCAAAGCTTGTTAAAGGATTCTCCATAACTTTGAGGTAAACTTTAGATCCTGAACAAATATAATAAAATGTGGCACCCCATTCAACCTTACCACTTCTTTAATATATATAATGGAAAATAGATCAAGAGATAGATCTTCTCTGATAGAAATGAAATGCGCCAGCTTCATAATACGGTCGACTATAACCCATATAAAATTATGACCTTTAGATGTTTTGGGGAGTTCTACAATAAAATCCATGACGATGTTTTTCCATTTCCATTATGGTATGAGTAATGATTGTAATATACCTTTAGACTTCCGATGTTCAACCTTAATTTTATGACATACCAGACATCAAGATACATACTCTACAATATCTCTTTTCATGTTGTCCCGCCAAAAATGCTCTTTGAGAACACTATACATTTTCATACTTTCAGGATGAATAGAGAATGATGAAATATGAACTTTATCCAACAACTCTTTCAAATATGGTGTTGAAGAGACACATACTTGGTTCATGAACCTTATCATTCCATAACTTTATCATTGTTGAACTCAGGAACATTTCTAACTTTCTTTTGCAATTATACATCCATATTCTACAAATCCATAGGTATTCAATCTCTTCAACACTCATCATGAACAAACTAGTATTATCCTTTTAACTCAGAGCATTATCAACCTTGTTCACCTTCCTTGGGTGGTAGTGTATTGAGTAATCATAATATTTAATCAATTACACTCTTTCCGTGTGAATATATACTTCAAGTTTTTATGATCAATATATATACCATGCATTTCACCATATAGATAATGACTCTATATTTTAAATGAAAAAATTATTGTTTCCAGCTCCAAATCATGAGACATGTAATTTTTCTAATGAAACTTTAATTGTCATGTGTCATATGCCACTACCATATCATTTTTCATAAGAACACATCCCAACCCCTTATTTGATACATCAATATAGATAAAAAACCCTTATCCACTAGGTAGTGTGAGTATAGGTGCATTGAACAATCTTCATTTCAGTTACCTGGAATTTTCCTCACATCCATCCATCCAAAGGAACTTGTCTCCCTTCTGTATCAACTTGGTTATTTAATTAGATATCCATGAGAAATTTCTCAAAAATTATCGTTAATATCCATCTAACCTAAGAAAACTATAGGTCTTGGTCATTATGGTTGGTTTGGGACATTGATCAATAACTTTTATCATTGAAGGATCCAATGATATACCCTCACTTGAGATCATATGACCCAAGAATGAAACTTTTTGTATCTAAAATTCATACTTGGTAAAATTGGAATACAAATTATCCTTCTTCAGGGTATTCAACACAATAATCAAATGACCTTCATGCTCTTCCTTTCCCTTTTAATATATAAGAATATCATTTATAAATACCACCATAAACTGATCAAGTTAATATCTAAAGACTTTGTTCTTTAGATATATGATGATAGTGTGGGCATTAACAAGTCCAAATGGAATCACTATAAATTCATAATATCCATACCTTATACAGAAGGCTATCTTTGTTATATCTTCCTTCTTGACCCTCAATTAATAATATCCTAAACAAAGGTTAATCTTGGAAAAGTATCGAGTTTTGTGTAGTTGATTGAACAATTCATCAATACGAGGTAAATGATACTTGTTCTTGATATTGATCTTATTAAGTTCTTGATAATCAATGAAATGATGCATTTACCCATCTTTCTTCTTAACAAAAAGAACAGTTTCACCCCATGGTGACACACTTGAGCATATGAATCCCTTTTCTAGATTCTCATGGAGATTCTTCTTCAATTCCATCAACTCAACCAGGTCTATTCTATATAGAGTCTTTGAACTTCATGATTTAGAGTAATAATAGGAAAATATTTAGTAAATACATTAGTATATTCCTAAAAAATAGGAATATATTTAATGCCAAGTTTCTCCCCAATCATTTGAGATAAATATCTCTCATGAATATATATTAATACCCATATAATGTTAGTAATTTCCGTTGGAAGTTCATATTCATCCTCACACCGATAGATAATCATAGGTTGATTCAGAATATCAAACAAAACTTCCCTTCATTAAAAATTGATATGAGATTTATATAAATAAATCCAATCCATGCATAAAGTAACATCAAATTCAATTATAGGGAGAATAACAAGATTTACAGGAAGCATATTCCAATAAACTTCTACCAGAGAGGAGAAATAGACTTGAGATGCGATCATCACACTATTAGGAGTTTTTACTGCTAAATAAATATATAATCACCGAGGTGGTGATGTGATACCCTTAAAAAATTCTTCAGATATAAAAGAGTGGGTAGAGATGAAATCAAATAAGAAATTTGTAGTTCTAGAGTGGATGGTAAGTGTATATTTCACCACTTCATTCTCGTGAATTACTTCAACAACTATGATCACATAATATCTCCCTTTGTATCTTGGATTAAGAGGTTACATATGTTAATAGTCATCATTAACCCTTGGATTCATGCACTGATTTTCATAATGTCCATACTCCTTATAATTATAGCATTGGAGCGTGGGTGGAATATTTAGTTGATCTTTCTCTCTGTACATTTCATTGGCCAACTTATTCACATCATTTCAATATTATTTTTCTCAATGACCTTCTTTTACACACTTGAAACATTTACCAGACCCCTTAAGGAAATTTCTCCCATGTTTCTTTTCAAACGTTTTTCATGAAGGGAGATTAATTTTATTTCCTCCATGGGTCTTATTATTATAATTTCCTTGAAAATCCATCTTTATATTCTTTCCCCCAAAACCATGATAAAAATTAGATTATATAATATCCATTTTTAGTTAGATAACACATTGATTTTTTTTAGCTATCAAAGTATCTTATAGCCAATGCCTTTAAGAGACTTGGTCTTAAGACACTAAAGAATTGATCAATTTTTCTTTTAGGGTGGATGATAAAACCAGAAGTATACCTTGCAAGTCTGGTGAAATTTGACTCATAGGTATTGATATATTCATTATACTACAACTTTAGTTCAATAAATTCCATTTACATTTTAGTGTAAAGTGTTTGAAGAAAATACTTATTGCAAAATACATTCTTAAACTCTTCCCATTCCATGGAGTCAATTTCCTCTTCTCACCTCACATTCTTGATAAGGGTCCACCATTTATTAGCTTCACCTTCCAAATGATATACAACCAAAGAAACCTTCTCATGATCCAAGAATTGAATAACATAGAATATATTTTCTATAGCATTGATCCATTTTTCAAAAATAAGTGGATCGGAGGAACCACTAAAGGAAGGTGGACATTACCGCATAAAAGACTCAATGGTGATTTGTTTCTTCCTCTAGTCGTTTGGAAATTCAGTATGATTCATGTTACTGTTCATAGCTTGAGAGAGCTAGGTGAACATAGCCACAATATTTCACATCCTAGCTCCCATTTCATTTTGGGTTCTCATGAGGAAAATCATTGCATTGAACATCACATTCATTTTTCACATGATTCCTCTTGGTACGATCTATTGAATAAAACCAAAAAACATAGTGTTGGTCGGATTAGAGTACTCAAGAGGGGGTGAATTGATTATCTATTAATAATTTCTATTAAAAAGTTTTCTTAAAAATGTTCCCCAATAAAAATGAATACAACCCAGTTAATCAAGGTAATACAGTTATAAAAGTTTTACTGTTAAAATAACCTCTCATAAGATTGATTAATTCTCAGTAATATCAATATGAGTTATTGATACTACTTTTGAAGATATTCTAATAAGGAAAAACAATTATAACTTCTATCCAAGACTAACTATCAAAGTAAAATCTAGTGTTTTTTGAAATATACAGTAAAATAGAGAAAAACTAAATTCAAAGACACAACGGATAAAACAAGTGCTTCAGTCTCAAGCTAATACCTAATCCACTCCACTTGGTGATCACCTACCACCAAGCAGTTTACATTAAAAAACTTGATCTACAACCTGGATCGGGGTAAACAACAATGTACATGACTGTTCAGGTCACACGACCTCTTCCACAGTTCTTCGTGGTTATAAACTACCAAGTCACACAAGGACCTCTTACACACTTATCCATGGGTGTAATCAACTGTAAAAAAATATGAGAGGAAGGATATCTTGTATTCTTCAATTTAGTGTAAGAGACAACGTTTGTTTTAATACAGACACACACACACTGCTCAAAATCTAAAAATAGTACACAATAGAGAAAAGATGATGAGATAAGTTTAGAAGTGCTCTGAGTGTTATTCTATGCAGCTATGGACTTTTAGGATGAAGAAGATGCAAGTATCAAGTCCTCTTGTGACAAATAGAGTATTACAAGTCTAGTTCTCTGGTTTCCATTTAGATCTACCTCATATTCTTCGTGGAGTTGGTACTATGAAGATTATTTTGATTCTGATCTATAGTAGTCCGAACTTTGGATCAAGAGTGATTCGTGTATTATTCATTTGTATCTTGTTTCATGTATCAGTTCACTCTTCAAAAAAAAAATCTTGCGCATCTGCTGCTCTACTTATATGTATCTGAATTTTTGAAACCCGTCTTATCTTCCTTTTTAATTGTGAGTGAACACATTGGTGCTAATAGGATGCATGTATTCTACACCTCTTACCTTGTACTATCAGGTGGAATGTCTACAAAGAAACATTAATTATGTCAGTGCCTTTAAATGAATCAAATATGACCATTAGAAATTAAATTGAAAATGAAAAAATAGATTAAAGAATGACGTCACAGTTTGTCTAGAAATGGTGTAACTTGGAAACGGTGTCACCATGAAATGGTGGCTTCTTCTTTTCCTTTGAGCGGTGATACAATCATGATGTCATAGTTATGTTAAGATCAAGAATCGGTAGCACATATGCGATGTTAGAAACACGGTGTCTGGTGCTTTGCCAAACTTCGAACGGTGTTTTAGTGATGGTATCATGGAATCAGTGTCACAGATGTTGGGACCAAGTTGGATGGATAAGGAAGTTAGAAAAGTTTTCTGTTACAAAGTGCTGTCTTTTGTTGTCAAATAATATAAATCAATTCACTTTGTAAAGGACTTGTAAATCAGACGATGCTTTGCTGATTTGTATTTTAGAATCATAACAAGTTTGGAGAACTTGTGGTGCAAGTCGTATGATGGATGAAGAGAGTAAAGAAGTGTTTTTGTAAAAACCCATTTCAACATCATACTATCCAAAAATGACAAAGGTAAGAAGAAGGCGCGCAAGTGGCGGCACACAAGTGGCGGCGAGCAAGTGGCGGCGCGCAAGTGTCGGCGCGCAAGTGTTGTAGAGGCGCACAAGTCATATTTCAAATAGCATTATTTCAGAAATATGGAAAAGGAAAGAAAGTGGCGTGCAAGTATTGGTGTGCAAGTAGTGGCGCACAAGTGTTGGCGTGCAAGTATTGACGCACAAGTGTAAGTGGCGCACAAGTCATATTTCAAGATCATTCCATCAAAATAAAACAAAGGAAATAAAGTGGCGCGCAAGTTAATGATTGTCCCACAAGTCAAGAAGTGGTGTGCAAGTATGGAACATAAGTATCTGAGGCACGCAAGTGTATGTTACCGGCAAGTCATATTCCAACATCGTCATATCAAAATCTGAAAAAGGAAAGAAAGTGTCGTGCTAGTGATGTAAGGGCGCGCAAGTGATGGAGCGGCGCGCAAGTGAGGAAGTGGCGCGCAAGTAGGAACGACACACAAGTATAAGTCGCAAAAGTCACCAAAATTCCTATAAATAGATGAATAACCTCCTCATTTTTAAGGCTCAGTACTTGAGAATTATCTTTGAGCTCTGGACGCGCAAGTAGAGAGTTGGGCGCGCAAGTTGAGGGTTGTTAGAAGCTGCGAAAGTTGGGGATGCACAAGTTGGAGGCGCGCAAGTGTTAGTTGGTGCGCAGGCTGCAAGAAGGAAGCGCGTCTGAAGGGCAGCACGCATGTAGGCAGTGTGCAAGAGGAGGCACACAAGTTGTAGGCGCAGAAGTATAGGTTGCGCAAGTGGAAGTGGGTGCACAAGCTGTTTTGCTCCAGGGGTTCCTTCCAGCTTCTGGGTAGGAAAGTGAAGAATTGCTTTGAAAGATTTGATTTGTGTAAGATCATTAAGAAGCAATGATCCATTGTATTACCCTATTTGTGCTAAGAGGGAGCACATGCACTATTGGATTGTTTTCAAAGTGCTACACGAGTGTAAGGGTATATCCTACTCGTTGTATTCCACATCAAAGGATTGTTTTCTAGTGGATTGTGTGGTACTAGATTGTTTCTGTACCATACCAAGGACGTAGCTACTCTTGTTGAGTAGTGAACCTTGTAAATATTGTGTTCCTGTGGTTGTGTGTGTTCAGCAGGGAAGAAAATCTTTAATAGGAGGCGAAGATTGTTTCAAAAAGGGGGAAACTTAAAAAGAAAAAGATATCACTGATTCACCCCTCCCCCTCTCAATGATACTTGGATCCCGACTGGGAACTTCAATTGGTATCAGGGGGAGGTTCCCTTCGTTTATTCTTTGATGAAGTGGTTGAAGAGAAGTTGTGATGGAGAATCTAAATTTCATGAACAGTAAGGGGATTTCGATTTTTGATGGAAAGAACTATCACATCTAGAAGGACAGAATGATTCCTTATCTTATGTCTCTTGGATATGAAGTTCTTGAAACTACAACGGATGTATTTCCTGCTATTGATGACAAGGTTCATCTTACTTCTGTCGATAAGAAGAACCTTGAGAATGATGGAAGAGCTAAAAATGCATTACTCTCATCTCTTTCTGAGAGTGAAGTTTTAAGAGTGAAAGGTGTTGCTACAACCAAAGGAATCTGGGACAAACTGAAGTACATCTATGAAGGAAATACAAAAGTGAAGAAGGATAAACTACAAATTGGGAGACTAAAGTATGAAGATTTGAAAATGGGAGAATCTAAATCTGTTGGGGATTTCTTTACCAGGATAAATGATATTATCAGTACAATCAGATGTCTTGGTGAAACATTGGATGATTCTATAGTTGTTGAAAAGATCTTGAGAATTCTTCCTCACAAGTTTGATGATAAATTTTCTTCATTAGAAGATAGAGACCCTGAAACATTATCTTTGGATGATTTTCATAGCACTCTCATTACTTATGAAATGAGAAGAGAGAAGACTATGAAGGGAAAAACAAAAGTTGATAGAAAAATGTTATTCAAGACTACAAAGAGAGATAAGTCAAAGAAGACTCTTATTGAAGATGATTCTGGTGAATCCAATTCTGAATATGAGGTATGTAAATTTTTTGATGAAATTTTATCCTTGTTTTCTAAGAATGTGAAAATAGGTATAAGGAAATACAAGGGTAAACTTACCTTGAAATGTTTTGAGTGTGGAGTTGTTGGTCACTTTGCAGCTAACTGTCCTCAAAAGAATAAAGAAGAAGATAGCGATGATGATAACAGAAGGCCAAGAAGGTTGTGGAAGAAACAAGCTGACAAATATAAATACTTTTCAAAGGGGAAGGATAAAAAGTTCTTCAAATCAAAAATACGAAGCTTTTTATCTAAATATGAAGATGAAGAAGATAACAAAGATGAATCCGAGAAATTATTTTCTGAAAAAACTAGAGATAATACCTTTATTTCTACAGTGAATAATGAAGAGTATGAGAGCAACAATTAAAAAGAAGAAGAAACTCAACTTGAATATCATCTGAAAGAAGAGTTGAAAGAATGCTTGAGGAAGATCAGAGGGCTTGAGAAGGAAAAAAACAAGCTGATAAATGAAAATTCTACATTAAACAATCAAGAAGGTTTTACTGATGAGAAAATCAAGATGGAAAAGGAGATTGATGATCTGAAAAATTCTCTTGAGAATACAAAGAATCGTAATGATCATCTTGAAGTAAAGTTGAAGGAAAAATAAGAAGAGTTGAAACTTGTCCAACAAAAACTTTATAAAGCTAAATAAATGAATATCAGTTTCAAAAATTCTATCTGAGAAGTTGGTGAATGTTCCAGTAAGAATGAACCAAACAAGGATCCACAAAAGTTACCTTAAAAGGTCGAAATGAAAGACAGAACTGGTTCTGATAAGAACATGTATGGAAAGACCATGTATGTGGTCAAAGTAAGTAATGATGAAAAATCAGAAGTGCATAAAAATCATGAGTCAAGAAATACTTCTAATACTTCTGGTGCTGTTAAATCTGAAATGAGAAAGAGAGTTACAAATGAAAACATGAAGGTTGATGGTTCACATAGTTCTATTAAGAAGGTTGTTGAGAAGCGTGTTCACAAATCTGGTCAGTATAGAAGTTTTAGAGGCAAATATTCTTTCCATGGTTATTGTTGGTATTGTGGTGGATTCAGACACATGGAAAATATGTGTTAGTTCAACCAACAACATTACAACTATTCTACAAGTTTTGAAAGACAAGGATTGAGGGGGATTCAATCCTTTCAAAATAGAAAGTATCCAAATAAATTTCAAAAGATATCTGAGAAGACTGATGTGAAAGTTGAGAATAGGTTCCAACCACTAGAAACTATTTGTGAAAGATGTGATCGACCTGGACATCTTGCCAAGGGTTTCTTTAGTGTGTTACCAGAGCAACAAAATATTCTTAATAATTATCAAAATCCAGAGTTTTTAAAAGATAAAAGGGACAGTTCTGATAAGTCCGAAAAGAAAGAGTTCATGGTTGTCTGGCGAGAACATATTGACCTGGTTAGGAAATTGGAGGAAGCACAACATAAAGTGAAGGAAAAGGAAGAACAAAAAGATATTGTTTTCGAAATTGCTTTGAAAGCTACAAAAGGAGAATGTCCATGGATTATTGATAGTGGGTGTTCTTCTCATATGATAGGATACTTAAAGTTGATGAAGAATGTGAAATACTTCAAAGAAGGAACCATTACATTTGGAAATGATGAATCTATGAGAACCAAAGGTGTTGGATCAGCCATCATCGGAAAAGAAAAAATGAAATCTAAGAAAACATTATGTGTTGATGGGTTGAAACAAAATCTTCTGAGTGTTTCACAACTCTGTGATGAGGGAAACAAAGTTATATTCAGAAAATATGGATTTGTTGTGAAAATTGAAAGTGATTGAAATATAGTTACAAGGGGCCAACGTACAAGAGGGAATTTGTTCTAAGTTGGTGAAGTGCAGAACTCTTGTTACATGGGTGTAGTGGATGAAAATAAGTTATGGAATAAAAGGCTGGGACATATGTATCAGAGAAATATGTGCAAGTTATCAACGCGAGGGAATTTCCGAGATATGCCTGATTTATCAAGAAGAAGAGATTGGTGCTACACTATTTTTGAAAAAGGGAAGATTACAAAATCTTTTCATAAAAGAGTTGAAATTCGTTCAAAACAACCCTTGGGACTTATACATTATGATATATGTGGACCAACGATAAAGAAATCAAAAAATAGAGATAAGTACTTCATCACTTTCATTGATGACTTTACTCGCATTACTTGTGTTATTTACATGATACATAATTCAGATGCTCTAAAAATGTTTAAGAGCTTCAGGAGGAAAGCAGAAAAGGAATGTGAGTATTCAGTGAAGAAGTTGAGAACTGATAATGGTGGTGAGTATAAGAATGAAGAGTTTGAAATTTACCTTGAGAAACATCGAATTCAGCATGAGTTCAGTTCACCATACACACCTCAAAAAAATGGGGTTGTTGAAAGAAAGAATCAAAGTCTGGTGGAAATGGGGAGAACTATTTTACTTGAACATAGTCTTTCTCATTATTATTGGAGGCAAGCCATGGGCACTGCTATTTATATTCAGAACTGATGCTTCTATAGGCCAAACGCAGATATGACTCCATATGAAATGTTCTATGAAAAAACTCCAAGTCTGAAACATTTAAGAGTATTTGGGAGTCCATGCATTATAAAGAAGAAAGGTGGAAACCTTAGAAAGTTTGAGAAAAGAGGAGATGATGGAATTTTTCTTGGCTATGCTCCAGAATGAATATGATATATATTTCTCAACAAATAAAAAGGAAGAATTATTGATTCTTTAGATGTAAAAGTTGTTGAAAATGTTGAGAAAGAAAAGCAGTCATGTGTTGGTGTGGAAGTTGAGCAGGATAGAGAAACTTTTGTTAATGATTCGGATAATGCTACAGACTGTGTTAATCCTACTGTTGAAGAGGAATCCGACTCAGAAATCTCAAGTGATGAGGATGAAGTTCAAACAACTCATCCTAGGTTGAAGAAACAAGTGGGCTCTCAAAATATTATTGGAAATAAACATTAGAGGGTTCAAACAAGAAGAACAATGGATGCTATATCACATAATTCTCTTTATTTGAAAGTTGAACTGAATGATGTAAATGAAGCATTTGAGCATCCAGAATGGGTTCATGCAATGAATGAAGATCTTGATTAGATAGAGAAAAATGATACTTGGGAACTTGTACCCAAGCCGGACAACAAGAACATTATTGGTACAAAGTGGGTTTTCTGGAACAAGTAAAATGAAGAAGGTAAAGTAATAAGAAACAAAGAAAGATTGGTTTGCAAAGGGTATTCACAAATTGAGGGCATTGATTTTGATGAAACCTTTTCTCTGGTGGCAAGATTAGAAACAATCAGAATCTTTCTTGATATTTCTACACAACGAGGTTACAAAATCTTTCAAATGGATGTAAAATCCTCATTCTTGAATGGTGACCTTGACGAGGAAGTTTACATTGATCAACCTTGTGGATTTTTTTATTGGAAAAGATGAAAGTTATGTGTGCAGGTTGAAGAAGGATTTATATAGGCTAAAATAGGCTCTGAGAGCATGGTATTCTAAATTAGATACTTTCTTAAAGAAGATAGACTTTAAGAAAGGGAGAGTTGACAATAATATCTACATCAAGGAATGTCAGGAGTTTTCATTGATCTTTATTGTTTATGTCGATGATATTATATTTTCTACAAATGATGAAAGATCATGTGAAAAATTTTATGAGGAGATGAAGAAGTTATTTAAGATGTCCATGCTGGGAGAAATAAAGTACTTTCTTGGGCTACAATTTCACAGAAGAAGAATCACGTTTTTCTGTCTCAAGAAAAGTATGCTAACACCACTGGAAATTCAGGCTATAGCCACAGTTTTAAACCATGGCTATAGGTATTAAAACCGTGGATATAGGTAATAGCCACAGTTTGAGGAACTGTGGCTAAGTTTGGCGTGGCTATAGGCCTAGAATTATAGCCACGGTTTGGAACCGTGGCTATAGGTCTAGATCCACGATTCAAACTGTGGATATAGGTATACAACCACGGTTTTAACCGTGGTAATATCTCTATAGCCACGGTTTAAAATCGTGGCTATACTATAGGAGGGACACAATTTATTTCCATGGTTAGAAACCGTGGCATTAGACCTATAGCCACAGTTTTTAACCGTGGCAATAGACCTATATCCACGGTTAGAAACCGTGGCTATAAGGTCTGGAAAACCATAAAAAACAAATCCAGGGGGTGTTTAGGGTCTGTTTGGGGGGGTGTCCAGGACAGACCCAGGACACCCCCCAGACAGACCCTGGACACCCCCCGGACAGACCCTTGACACCCCCGAACAGACCTTGGACACCCCCCGGACACCCCCCGGACCCTGGACATATCCCCCTAAACACCCTGAACACCCCCCCAAACAGACCCTGGACACCCCCCGGACAGCCCCTGGACACCCCCAGACCCTGGACATATCCCCCTGGACAGCCCAAACCTCCACTCCCCTGGACAACCACCCCCACCCTCCTGGACAAACCATGGACCCCCCCCCCCCAGAACCTGGAAACCACCCCATACCCCCCGGACAGACCCTGGACACCCCCCAAACAGACCCTAGACACCCCCCAGACAGACCCTAGACATCCCCCGGACAGACCCTGGACCCCCCCCCCCGGACAGACCCTGAACACCCCCCGGACAGCCCCTGGACACCCCCAGACCCTGGACACCCCCAGAACTTGGACATATCCACCTGGATAGCCCAAACCTCCACTCCCCTGGACATCCACCCCCCACCCTTCTGGAAAAACCCTGGAACCCCCCCAGAACCTGGACACCACCCCATACCCCCCAGACCCAGGACACCCCCCAGACCCAAGACAGATCCCCCTGGACAACCCAGACCTCCACTCCCCTGGACTGCCACCCCCCCCACCCTCCTGGACAGACCCTGGAACCCCCCCCCAGAACCTGGACACCCCCCCAGTCCTACCCCACCAAAACTTGGACACCCCCCAGTCCTTCCCCCCCCACCCTGCCTGTTTCCCCTCCCCCTGCCCCTGCCAGTCCCCACTTGCACCCCCTACTAGCCCCCACTTGCACCCCCTTCCAGTCCCCTCCCCCCTACCAGTTTCCCCACTGCCCCACCTGTCAGTCCCCTCCAAATTAAATTATACACAAAATCTACTTACATAATAAGAATTAAACAAATCCAAATATAAAAAAACACATAACATCACTTACATGAGTCTCCCTATAATAAAAAATATCAAAGAAGTCTGGAACCATCTCAAAAGTACCTATAACACAAGGTAGAACATAGTAGTGCTCATCCCCTAAAATTATGGTAAAACAAAACATCTTATAATATTCACAAAGAATATAACTCAATAAACAATAATAGTGCAGCCCCCCTGCTGGACCCCCCTAGACAGCAGCCCCCCCACTGCTGGACCCCCCTGGACAGCAGCCCCCCCTACTGGACCCCCCTGGACAGCAGCCCCCCCGGACAGTAGGCCCCCCTGCTGAACCCCTTTGGACAGACCCCCCCCACTGCTGGACCCCCATGAACAACTGCCCCTGGACCCCCTGGATAGCCCCCCCCACTGTTGGACCTCCCTGGACAACAACCCCCCTACTGGACCCCCCATGGACAGCAGCCCCCCCGGACAACATCCCCCCCTGCTGAACCCCCTGGAAAGACCCCACCACTGCTGGACCCCCCTGAACAACTACCCCCTGGACCCCCCTGGACAGCCCCCCACTGCTGGACCCTCCTGAACAGCATCCCCCCCCCTGCTGGACCCCCCTGTACAACACCCCCCTGCTGAACCCCCTGGATAGAACCCCCCTGGTGGGAGTTTTAGTTTTTTATGATATATTACTCTGTAACAGTGGATTCTGATCTAGAGTGTCCATATTCTATTTTTTTTACTATTTGGGTCCTGATGCCAGTGTAGTTGGGTGTTGGGTGATGTCGCGGTTTTTAGGAGGTGGTGTGGCTGCTGGGAGATTTCCAAAATATTGGGTGATTATTTTTGGTGCTACAGATACTGGGAGATGTTATTGAGTAGTTCTGTGAGATTCTAGATAGGAACATCAAGATGGATTTTTGGTGATGGATGGGTATAGAGGCTAAAGTTATGGCTGGTGTTAGCTTAGAGGTGCTGGAGGTTCTGTTTCTGTGGACTGGTTTGTTAATAGATATTGGGTGTTATTATTGACTGTGAGTTGGTAAATGAGTTGTTGGATGGGTTTTTTGTGCGGTGCAGGATGCCTCTTTGATGGGGTGTGTTGCAGGAGTGGAATGGGTTGGTGCTGGTGGCTTGGGATGTAAATTTGAGTACATTCCTAGTGGCTGGACATTGCTGTTGGATTATAGGTGTTGGTGCTATTACTTTTGAGTGGGTTACTACTAAAACTCTTATTGTTATTGGGTTTTTCTCTAGTACATGTGCTATTGGCTAGTGTTATTGGATTATAGTAGGTTGCTGCTTGGTGGGGAGTGCTTTTGGTGTCAAGCGGGCTACTACTATTTCCAGTTCCACTAGGGGTTAGCTGTTGATTGAAAGCTGGAAGGTTGGGGTTTTGTGGTGATGGAGATGATGGGTTTACTGGTTTTCTTGGTGGCTTTAGGACATTCTCTTGGATTTCTTAAGGGTTTCTTATTCTACTCTAGATACTTTGGGCTTGTGGTTGGTGGATCTATCAATTTGTTGGAAAGAAGTGATGCTAGCCTTTGATGTATGCTGATGTTTTCATGTGGACAGGGGTGATATAACTATTTTAAGAGTTGGGTGATGGGTTTGTTTATTGTTGGAGCTTGGCACTTGGGAGTTGAAAGCTTTGAAGGGGATGTTGTTTACTATAGGAGGGTGTTTCCATTACTAGGTGATAGTAAGGGGATATGGAACTGGATGATGAGAGTCTAGTTGTGGGTCCTATGGTTTAGGGGTTGTGGGTAGGTGGGGCTAGTGGGTATTTCTTGGCTCATTGTTTTGGTTGTTACTAGTTGGTTGGATGGAGATTTGGAATAGGATGAGGGCTGGTTGGTGATTGTGGGGTGTAGGGGATTTGTGTGTGGATTGGGTTATCTAGGAGGTGCTGGTGGTTGTGATCCTATATAGTGGGTAGCTACTGGGGTAGGGTTTTTATTGGGGGTTGTGAGCTAGTTCATGAGTTGTTGGTTGGTTATGTGGGATTGAAGGATGCTTCTTTGGTGAGGAATGTTGTGGGAGTTATGCAGGACGGTGCTGGTGGATGGTATACTATCACTGCGAACCGCTGCGGGGTGTCATCTTGGAGCAGGGCCAAATCACGGCATTACCGCGGCGTGACCGCGGCGTGTTGGACCGATCTAGCGACATCCGTAGGGCAGTATCTTCCAGCTAGGAGCGAAGGGAGTAGGACGAGGTAGAGAAAAATTCCGGTCGTCGCCCCGCCTGCAGAAATTGTGATTAGTCAATCTCAACATTGATCACAAGACTCATAGAATACTATCACTGCGAACCGCCGCATGGTGTCATCCTAGAGCAGGGCCAAATCACGGCATTACCGCGGCGTGACCATGGCGTGTTGGCCCAGTCCAGCGACATCCATGGGGTAGAATCTTCCAACTAGGAGCGAAGGGAGCAGGAGGAGGCGGAGAAACATTCCGGTCATCGCCCCGCCGACAGAAATTGTATTTAGTCAGTCTCAACATTGATCACAACACTCATTGAATACTATCACTTTGAACCGCCGTGGGGTATCGTCCTAGAGCAGGGCCAAATCACGACATTACCATGGCGTGACCGCTGTGTGACCGTGGTGTGACCACGACATGTTGTCCCGGTCCAGCGACATCCGCGGGGCAGCATCTTCCGGCTAGGAGCGATGGGAGCAGGAGGAGGCGGGGAAACATTCGGGTCATTGGCCCACTGACATAAATTGTGATTATTCAGTCTCAAAATTGATCACAAGACTCATGGAATACTATCACTACGAACTGCCGTGGGGTGTCATCCTGGAGGAGGGCCAAATCACGGCATTATCGCGGCGTGACTGCGGCATGATCACAACGTGTTGGCCCGGTCCAGCGACATCCGCAGGGCAGCATCTTTCGTCCAGGAGCGAAGGGAGCAGGAGGAGGCATGGAAACATTCCGGTCATCACCCCGCCGACAGAAATTGTGATTAGTCAATATAAACATTGATCACAAGACTCATGGAATACTATCACTGCGAACCGCCGTGGGGTGTCGTCCAGGATCAGGGCCAAATCACGGCGTAACTGCGGCGTGTTGGCCTGGTCCAGTGACATCTGCGGGGCAACATCTTCCGGCCAGGAGTGAAGGGAGCGGGAGGAGGCGGGGAAACATTCTGGTCATCACCCCGCCGGCAGAAATTGTGATTAGTCAGTCTCAACATTGATCACAAGACTCATGGAATACTATCATTGCGAACCGCCGCAGAGTGTCGTCCTGGAGCAGGGCCAAATCACAACATAACCACGGAGTGACCGCGGCGTGACCGTGGCATGACCATGGCGTGTTGGCCCAGTCCATCGACATCCGTGGCGCAACATCTTCCAGCCAGGAGCGAAGGGAGAGGGAGGAGACGGGGCAACATTCCGACCGTTTCCCCACCAGTAGATGATAGAACATATCAACTATTTAATATGCTATAACAAGGGATCACCAGAGAAGTTTGTAGCGAGTAGAACAATGATGCAATGTCTAAAGGGAAACAAAATGACGGAAAAGAATCATACACCCTACACAAACCATTTACAAATTCATTCACTTTGACTAAACATGGAAATTTTATTTATAATATTCAAAGCGTGAAAAGGAAAGTGTCATGGTCAAGGCATATGCCTACTTGGGAAATGTCATTTGAGTTAAACGAGTATGATAAGACAATTTATATTATTCAAAGAAAACAAAAACTAACTAGCCACAAAACAAACACTAACAAGAGGCATATGAAAGACTTAAACCAAATCTAAACATGATACAAATAACTATCACTACTCTTTGGTTTAGAAGACAACGCACCTCTGTTGGAGGGGTTTTATTATAAAATCATGGAATTGATTTATCACACAATTAATTTAATTATATTTAACATTTATTCTAAAACTCATTCATCACAAATAAAATGAAATAATTTAAGCAACTAGATCAACATAACTATCACTGTGAGTTTTCACAGACAGCGCACCTTCGTTGGAGGGGTTTTATTATAAAAACATGACTTTATTTATCAAATGAAACACTTATATTAAATAACACTTATTAAAGATATGAAATTCAATATAATTAAGCATTAATTAAGAAAGAAGCTAAATTCAATTTAAATCATTCTTGAATTAAAGAGGCTAGAAGAGGGATCATACCTCAAGGTGGAACCAAACCGTTCACTTCAGCTCTTGGAGCTTTCTAACTAAAAGTTGATGCTTCCCCACTGGGTATATTCACCTTCACACACATTCAAGGACACCTATCCCCTATGCACACACCCGCATGGCCATGAGCATGTGCAAGGGGATCCTTGCACATATGCTTATATGCATATACCAGTCTCCACTCACCTGTATATGAATTTATATATATATACATGGGAACATATCATATTTAATACAAGTAAAAGAAACTATTAACTAAAAAAAAATAAAATGAATCACTGCTTGAAAATATACCCTTGCTCCAGTCTTCCATGATGTTGTATTTCTCCAAAATTGAGTGTTACTCCATCATGTCACCTTGTAAGCAGGATCAAAACCATGTATGAATATTGATTATACTGAATATATTGAAAACATAAATGTGTGGTACAAACTATTTCAATAAAGTGTTAAAAAAATTACAAATTATTTTAAACACTACCTATAATTATCTATGTGTGGGCCTGTATAAGGTGAGATAGAAATGCCGGCTTATGAAAAGTCACTATGTATAATTATCTTCAGTGCACATTACTTGTTTGACATTAACATTAGGTTAATATTATGTGTTATGCGGTTAGACCATGTAAATTAATCACCAATTATAATTTCATAATACCAACTACTACATCTTCTAGTCATATTTAACAATATGCACCATATATCTTATAAAACATGGTGCTCTATTTTTCAACATCATGAAATATTCCTACAATTTCTTCATTTTAGAACATGATCTTGTGAACCAAGCACACAACATAGGTCTAATACCGCTAATGGGGTTGAAATGATCAAAAGACCCTTATTTATCTTATAGGAAACAATTAGAATCCCAAAATTCTAAGAACACCATGCATGAAACCCAACACTATGATGTATATTAAATAAAGAACCAATTTGTATACCTTTCAGTGGACTATACTTATACAAAATTCATCATTCATATTTTTAATGAATACCCCTCCAAAGGTTTCCATCGAACCTCCCTCTATAGAGTGTATCTGCGGGCCAACATGAATAACTCAATTATCAAGAAAGATTTTCCAACATTCCACAATAAAGTTTTAAGAAGTTACAAATTATTTTAGTACATATGTAAAAGATGATTATTTAAGGATTGATATAGTAATTTTTAAAACAAACCAACCAAAGAAATTTTGTTAAAAAGTTACAACCTGTTTAACAAATTAGTGCACAATGTGCATGTAGTAAAGACAAATAAGTGCAGTTTATGGGGTAATTAGAGGGAATGTTTCCATGTAAACCTGTTATAATCTCAGTCACAAATGATCTTTGCATCTTCACTATAGCTGTCATAGCATCTATCCCATATTGGGTGTCTGCAGACCTGTGTTAAATATGGGGTGAGAAGGAATCTAATTATCAAATCCACCAATTAGCAATTGATTTGTCTCATCTCCTATGCAATTTGATGGACAATTTGATTTGGATAATTACAGCTATACATGAATCAAATATGTACTGAATGGCGGTGTTTTTGACTAAAAGAGTAGTTGCAACTACAATCTGCTTCAAGGATCCCCTTGCACATGCTATAGGATCCCCTTTCACAATGGGTCAAAATGAAAAAATCAGATGATGCCTTCAATTCTCAGTCTTTTGACTCATGAAGTATTTCCATGAGCATTCATCAACCATTTTTGCAATACTAATATGTTATTTTGGCATAATAATAATGATACATGTAAAAATAAAACAATGACAATGTATTTCAAACATTTAAATTTGATTTTGTATGGTTGATCCATATTCACACCACTTGATGTCAAAATGTGTAAATACATACATACCACTGTGACTGTGCTGAGGAGTGAAAACATGTCCAGAATTTATAGATCATAATAGATAAAAGTCTATATGTTTATAGATAAGGAAGTGTTAATGACATTAACACATAATGATTACTAATGTATTGTTGGAAAAAAGAAAATGAAAATGTCAATAAAAAATTATATTGAAAAAACAGTCTTTTATTGATATGATAAAAGAAACTTAGGAAAACAGAATAAATATGATAATCATTGGAATCCTATTTCAACAATCTTTCATTTGGGACTAAGGGTTTATGGTTCTAGATAATGAGGTGTTAATGAAAGAGAGAAAAATTCATAAACTAATCCTCCAATAGTGGTTCCAAAGTAAAAATATTCTCAAAAAGTATCGGCCCTATTTTAAAAACAAATGAAAAATTACCTTAATTCATTGCTTGGGTCCACGTCACCAGTTTGGTTGAATTTCAGCTTCAACCCTATCAAACTTCAGTAACTCTGGCTAAGCTCACATGACTCCAAATTCCTACATGTGGGTCTAACTTGTTGGTCTTGGTTCAGTCTTCAATTTAATTCCTCAATAACCACAATGAAATCCAATTAACAAGATTTGGTTCACCTCTTATGAAGTCCAACTTGGTTCAGTTTCATCTCAGTTGAATACAGAATGAGTAGTGACTACAAACACCATCTTGGCTTGAAACTACCAGAAATCATAAAGCGCATACCCAACTTTTCTGACCAACCAAGCCTTAGCTCTCTATAAAAAACCATAAAATAGATTATAGTTTGGACCTTTAGTGAATAAGCCCCATAGTGTTCCTAACATGACCTCCAACCTATAGTGAATAATCCCCATTTTTCAAGAAAAACGAATTTAAATGGACTTACATATGGTTGCACTAATATTTCCATGTTATGCTCACATGGTCCGACATTTATGGAAGTGATGCGCTGTAGCCATAGTAATACAGCAGTTGATTTCATCAACTGCACACAAATAAAACATAGAATGAAAAAAACTCCATGATCGATGTACTTATACCATGTGATCATTAATTACAAGAGTATACATGTTAATTTTAATCTATAAAATAAGATGATATAGCAATTTCACCATTTTCAATGCCATTGATGTTGGAAGATGAATCAGAATCACCTAAACTAGAGAATTAAACCTGAAAATTATAGATTTCATAAATGAAATCAATTAAAATGGAATTGGAAAATATAAAACATTAAATGAATATAAAATAATTTTGACAATTTTAATTATTGCAATGGATAAAATTACAATAAATAGTAATTGATAATTGATAAATAGTCGAACTACACACCTTTTATAAAATTATCCCCACCCAACCCTTTTGTAAGGAACATTGCAATGCCGTTATCAATACTATTTGTAATGATGCTTGACCTGAAAGCATAAATCACATTAATGAAATGATAACAATATCATGTGTTCATTAATTACAAGAGTAGACATATTAATTTTAATCTTGCAAATAAGATGATATCGCAATTTTACCCTTTTCAATGCCATTGATGTTGGAAGATGAATCAACATCACCTAAACTGAAGATTTCACCCATACATTGAAAACATTAAACAACCAAACATAAAACTGCATCATATTATGAAAATGTGAGTCTGGGGTTAAATTGCATATTTGAGGATGTAGTTGAGTAAAAAGAAAACTTGTCATGATGTAAAAAATGGTGTGGTAAAACCATACCTTTGGGGATGGTGGATTAGTCGACACCGTTATGGAGGGAGTGGAGCAGCAGATCGGACGAAAGTCAATTTACCATAAATAGATGACTATTGAACATGTCAGAGGAGGGTATGGAGCAGCAGTAAAAATCCAGTGGGTGTGTGTCTCAGTTGAAACAACCTTAAAAATAGTCATCTGACTCCCTGATTCTACATAACTAGTAATAGATTTAGAGTGCGCAAGGGGAGAAGGAGCTAAATCCTTATCTAAAATTTTGGTTACCAACTTCATTTCAAGAGTAGTATTATTATTAGATATGAAAAATAAGTGATTAAAAGATCTCATAGCATCATAAGTTAATTAAGTTTTAATGGTTGGGTCTGTAGGATTCAAATTACAAAGCATCAGAGAACTAATGAAATCAACACTATTAGCAGGTTGTGAACCATAAAAAGAGTATAAAGTAGAAGAAGAGGTTGTAACTAGATCCTTTTTTTCTCCACCCCAGTATCCTCCATGGGCTGAATCTTCTTAATGGATCCAACGAGATCCTACATTTTAATCACCTGTACTGAGGGTGTACTTACCTTCATTGATTTAATAGTTTCCAAATCCATGGAAACAATTGTAGTCATACTACTAGTATGTGTGATATCCTGAGAAGATTTTGGTATAGACAATAGATTCCCAAAATCTATAGAATGGATAGTTGAATCTATAGTTTTAGAGAAATTATCAGGTACATTTGTTTTACTGTTGGTCTGAATCTTTGTCCCTAATGAAATAGTGGCATTTAATAGGGATGGGTCCTCGATTTTTCAAGTACTTAAAGATGAGGAGTGATCATCCATAGATTAAACAAGAAATGATCTAGTGCACACATAGTTATGATGGGGTGTAGTGAATGCATTTCATTTATTTCACTTCAAGTTTTTACCCGGGCTATGTTCAGAATTTTGGTTAGATTCTGAAATTTTTTCATCCAAGTATGTATTAGATTCATCCTTATTGGATATCCTAATAGTATCTAACACCAAAATTCCAATTTCTTCTAAGAGGCCTTTATCTTTAATGGAGTTTTCATCTTATTCAGCCATATCATCCCAGTTAGCACTTGAGTTATCCCCAATGTGTATCCCTTTGTTTGACTATTTCACCCAAGTTTTAGATTTCTTTGATGGGGGTACAGGTATATCTATCATAGGGGATTTATCCTTTTTATTTCTCATAATTTCCTTCCAATAATTTTCAATTGGTTGTGTTACTTGTTTTCTAATTACTCTAATGTTGAAAATTGCATGACCAATGATCTTACAATGTTCGTAAAGGGGAGTTTTCCTCTCATATTCAATTCTAATTTCAGTTTTGTAGTCATTTAAATTGAAATTAATTGTGGTGGGAAGCTTTTAATCATGTTTAATTTCCACCATAACTCTAGAAAAGAGACATAAGTCATCATTTAATGTTCTATGATCAATTTTGAGGGGAGTTCCTAAGGAGGAGACAATATCATTTATAATTTTTGGGTGTCAAAAGAACCAATTAAGACCATGTAGTTTGACCTAGACTTTGGCCAATGTATTCCTATGTGTGTGCAGATTGAAGTTAGAGTACCAATTAGAAATTATGAGTAAACTGAGTTTAATATTGAGGTTTTCAGTCCTCCAAAATCTCTATATATTCTCTTGCGATTTCAACAAGATATGAAAATATCCTTTGCCTATTGGAATTAATTTCTAGTTTGAATAATTCTAGTAGAGTGAAATATGTGTATGTAATTTAGATAAAGTCGATCAAATTTGAGGTATGAGAGGTGAGATGTTACCACGAAGTAGACTGGGTTTCCTCGTTCGGTGGCAGTGACGGGCAACGTCACAAGGGGGATGAGGATGGGGCAGCGTCGCGAAGGCCGTCCGGGAACTGTCGGGGATGAGGATTGGGGAGAGGAGAGGTCGCCAAGGCCATCGGGGAAGAAGGGTCTCCGCCGAGAGGAGATGTTTCCACTGAGAGGAGACGTCGCCGCTAAGAGGAGAGGTCGCCGCCGAGAGGAGAGGTCACCACCGAGAGAGGATAAGTCGTGAGGGTAGAGGAGGGTGGACGAGAGAAGAAGTCACGCGGAGAAGAGAGGGCCGTGGTCATGGGGATAAGCTGGGTTGCGAGGGGTCTAGGGAGAGGAATCGCAGAGGAGCCCGATGGATGGTCAAAAAAAAACTTAGATACAGAATTTGTTAAGCATGGCTATAAACAATGATTTAGCCACAATTCTAATATAAGTGTGGCTATAAACAAAGATATAGCCACATACTTATAAAATCGTTGCTATAGGTCCATGGCTATAGCCTTATTTTCTAGTAGTGTAAGGAACTTCTGAAGAAGTTTGGCATAGAAAATTCGAAACCAGTTTCCACACTGATTTCAGTGGGAACCAAGTTTTCTAAAGATGGAGAAGGCAAGGAAGTTGATCAGAAAGAGTTTTGAAAGCTGATTGGAAGTTTGTTGTATTTGACTGCCTCAAGACCCGACATTGTCTATGCTATCACTTTATGTGCAATATTTCAGAGTGCTCCTAAATAATCACATTTGATTGCTGGAAAAATAATTCTCAGATATATCAAAGGCACAACAAATTTTGGAATCAGGTATGATGGATATGGAAATATTGATCTATTCGGGTATTCTGATGCTGATTGGGCAGTAAATGTTGATGATCGAAGATCCACATCTGGTGGAGTTTTCTTTCTGGGGAAAAGTTGTGTTAGTTGGAATACCAAGAAATAGAATTCAGTAACTCTTAGAACAGATGAAGTTGAGTATGTTTCTTCTACTCAAGCTTCAACTTAACTAATGTGGATGAAGACTCAGCTGGAAGATCTACTTGTTGAAGTAAAGCTACCATTTCTCTTGGGCTGTGATAATCAGAGTGCAATCAATCTTACAAGAAATACAGTACAACATTCTCTTTCAAAACACATTGATATAAAGTACCACTTCATCAAAGAGCAGGTGGAGAAGAATGAATTGAGGTTGGAGTATGTTCCTACATCTGAACAAGTTGTTGATATATTCATAGAACCATTACTGAAGGAACCATTTTCAAAATTGAGGTTGAACATGGGTGTCCAACCTCCTTCTCATCAAGGTTAAGGTACGTGTTTCTGTCCCCTATCTCATATTACCTTTGGATAGTGTTGTCAAGGGGGATAATTGTTTCATAAATATATCCTTATGGAAGCATTCATAAAGGGGGGATTTTGGGTAAGATTTGAATCCATCATGTATGTGTGTGAACTATTCTAACTGTTTGTTGGAGTGGTTGTAGGAAACAATGTTGTTTTCCAGGAAAGTTGAACCAGTGAAGAATGCTATTGTAGAAGCTTGAAAGATGATCTGAGTGGTTTTAGAAAACAGTGTTGTTTTCTAGGAAAGTTGATGCAGTGAAGAATGCTATAGTAAAAGCTTGAAAGATGATCTGAAGAAGGCTGAGGAGGTACGATCATGAGATTTTATAGTCACTGATTTTGGAAAGCATGGTTTTGGATGTCAATACTTCTTGTTTCCTACAATGAGTTAGCTCACGTAGGCTTAGAGTTATTGATAAGTAATCCATTGCTTAAGGTTACAAAGTTCAGTGATTTATGAATCATGGTTGACAAAAAAATCCAAAGGGGGAGATTATTGGGACCAAGTTGGATGGATAAGGAAGTTAGAAAAGTTTTCTATTACAAAGTGTTGTCTTTTGTTGTCAAAGAAGCTAAATAAATTCACTTTGTAAAGGACTTGTAAATCAGACGATGCTTTGTTGATTTGTATTTTAAAATCATCACAAGTTTGGAGAACTTGTGGTGCAAGCCGTATGATGGATGGAGAGAGTAAGGAAGTGTTTTTGGAAAAACAAATTTCAACATCATACTATCCAAAAATGACAAAGGAAAGAAGAAGGCGCACAATTGGCGGCACGCAAGTGGAGGCACGCAAGTGTCGGCGCGCAAGTGCTGTAGAGGTTCACAAGTCATATTTCAAATAGCATTATTTCAAAAATATGGAAAAGAAAAGAAATTGGCTCACAAGTATTGGCGTGCAAGTAGTGGCACACAAGTGGTGGAGCACAAGTATTGATGCACAAGTGTAAGTGGCGCACAAGTCATATTTCAAGATCATTCCATCAAAATATGAAAAAGGAAATAAAGTGGCATGCAAGTTAAAGATTGGCTCGCAAGTCAAGAAGTGGCACGCAAGTATGGTGCACAAGTATCTGAGGCATGCAAGTGTATGTTTCCGGCAAGTCATATTCCAACATCATCATATCAAAATATGAAAAAGGAAAGAAAGTGTCTCGCTAGTGATGTAAGGTCATGCAAGTGATGAAGTAGCGCACAAGTGAGGAAGTGGGGCGCAAGTAGGAATGATGCACAAGTATAGATCGCGCAAGTCACCAAAATGCCTATAAATAGACGACTAGCCTCTTCATTTTTTAAGGCTCAATACTTGAGAATTATCTTTGAGCTCTGGGCGTGCAAGTAGAGAGTTGGGCATGCAAGTTGAGGGTTGTTAGAAGGTGCACAAGTTGGGGACGCGCAAGTTGGAGGCGCGCAAGTGTTAGTTGGAGCGCAGGCTGCAAGCAGGCAGCGCGTCTGAAGGGAAGTGCGCATGTAGGCAGCGCACAAGAAGAGGCGCGCAAGTTTTAGGCGCGCAAGTATAGGTCACACAAGTGGAAGTGGGCGTGCAAGCTGTTTTGCTCCAGGGGTTCCTTCCAGCTTCTAGGTAGGAAAGTGGAGAATTTCTTTGAAAGATTTGATTTGTGTAAGCTCATTAAGAAGCACTGATCCATTGTATTACCCTATTTGTGCTAAGAGGGAGCACATGCACTATTGGATTGTTTTGAAAGTGCTACACGAGTGTACTACTCATTGTATTCCACATCAAAGGATTGTTTTCTAGTGGATTTTGTGGTACTGGATTGTTTCCGTACCATACCAAGGACCTAGCTACTCTTATTGAACAGTGAACCTTGTAAATCTTGTGTTCCTGTGGTTGTGTGTGTTCAGCAGGGAAGAAACTCTTTAACAGGAGGCGAAGGTTGTTTTAAAAAGGGGGAAACTTAAAAAGAAAAAGATATCACTGATTCACCCCCTCCCCCTCTTAGTGATACTTGGATCCTGACTGGGAACTTCAAAAGACTTCATGAGATATGAAACTGGTTACGGTGTCTGGGTCACGGTGTCTAGGTCACGGTGTTTGGGTCACGGTGTCTGGGTCACGGTGTCTGGGTCCTTCTCTAGAAAACTAGAACCGGTGGAAAACTCATGGTTTCTTAGACTTAGCCAAATATGTATATACAGACTTAAGTAGTAACATTCAAAGAATGAATTAGACTTAATCATTCATATAAGAAATCATTATAGAACAAAGTTAAACATAGGTTACAATAATCAAACATGGTTTAGGATTAACAGTATCTAGTGTAATTTTTTTAAAGCATAAAGAAACCGACCAACTCTACACATGATTTGAGACAGATTAAATAGGATTAACAAGATTTAATGGATGTACAGAATTTGTGACCATTAAAACATGATTAAAACATGAGGATTCCAATAAATAGTGTGAGCATCAAGCATCATTAATCATAGTGATCAATCATATAATCATAAAAATATTTCTAAATATGTTTTAAATTATGACACACTATCAACCTATGACACATTAAGTTCATCCTTTACCATTTTCAATTTATCATAGGATGCCTTAGGTTCTATCATCATTTTCATCATAACTTAATCTCTAAAAATAACTAAACCATTATTTGATACCAAATTAGGTGACCCAATAATTTCATATATAATTATTATATCATTTTAGATGAATATTCAATACATCACGTAATAATACATGCCTTAGAACCATAAAGGTTTAGTGTCTTTAGAGACTAGATAGATAATAAACTTATTTCCTAAAATATATTTAAGATCTCCAAAAAGTTCTTCTCATAATACCATTATTAGACATATCCAATTTACAACCTTTCTTTATAAATTGGGAAAATGGAAACATAAAAAATATTGAACTTAGATGCTTAGTAAGGGTAGCCATATGAGATATGAATCAATGATCCTAAGTGAGCATAAGATAAACACAATAGTATTATAACATGATCATAACTTAAAAAATTCATACCCAATAAGTCAAAAATCATTAACCATGAGTCATTTCATAAGGATTTTTCATAAAAAAGACATAAAACATAAGAGTGTAGAATCATAAATAATCAATCATGATCCATGAGAATATATCATAATAATAAGACATAAGTTTGTGTCATACACACAATAATAAACAATCATTTCCTTAGTCAAGGATCACTACTAAGAATGTATTAGTGGATATATTCCCATAGTCGATTGAGTTCACCCCCATTCCATTATTTCCTTAGTAAAGGCTTACTTCCAAGACTATCATAATGGAAAAAGTTCTTTGCTAAAATGGGTTCACACCCCATTCTAGTTCATATTATATCATGAGGTATCATTTTTTACCCAATGGATTGGAGGGATTTGTAATTTTGGGTCCATAAAACATATAATGAAAACCATACATTATTGTGACACAATATTATAAAAATATTCATCATATCATAACCTGTGGTAAAAAAAACATTTTCATAAATATTTCATCATAACTTAATTAACCTATGGGAAAGTAATGAGTTTCAAAGAATCATCCTTAAAACATAATCATTATAAGAAATATAGAGAAAAAAATTAATTAAATCATATGATCATATCCCTAGTGAATCATAACAATCCCTAAAGGAGGTTGACATAGATGAAATAAATCTTTTTTATAAACAATTTAAAATACTTTGAAAATCAAGAGAAACATCCCTTATTCTTTTGGTTAATTTTAAAAATGAAAATTTTCAGAATAATAGAAATTGATTTTTCTTTGAAAAATCAGGGGAACTTATAAAGAAATATTCATGAATGAGGAATGACATGATGTCAGGAAAATTAGTTTATTCGGTATAAATTAAAAGAGAATATTCTTTTCACACTTTTGTAAGAATTCAGAAATTAATTATTCAGAAAACTTTTAAAAATATTCTTTTTAAACCATTGTAAATAAAGAAAAATTTAGTGAAAATTTAATTTTTAAAATATTTCATGTATTGATAAAAAAATTTATAAAATATTTTTAATAACATGGACATGGAAGAAAAAGTTTACCGACCAAAGAGGACAAATAAGATTGGATTTTCTTAAAAATATTTTCTTGATAATTTTAAGTACCAAATAAAGTATAATGAAAGGAATACATGAAAAGACCATAAATAGATAGAGTATAAGAAAATATATGGGGTCTAAAAGATATATATCATATAATTTTCCCCAATAGAAATTTAACATAGGCAATATAAAAAAGAAATGAGATTATAACATAAACCCTTACTTTAAGTCCCGTCTTTCTTCACATGCATTCAAACCTACTGTATAATAAATATAGATTTATTATAAATATATTCCATAACCATATTCATATATATATATATATTACTATATATCATTCCCTTATAATTCTTAATTACCCTTTTATTAAAAATTATTCATTAAAATTATTATTTGGGTGAAATTTAGTCTATTTCTTATGTATGTTTTGGTTCGACAGTTCCAATATTTGCACCCTTTTTATGGTTTAATCATCTAAAGAATATAAATCATTTAATAAATATCATATTTATTAATTATATACAATTTTACAAAAAGTCATATATGGTGGTGATGAAAAATGAATTTCAACACTTCGTAGAGATGGTAGCCTGTATGTATGCACGAGCAATGTTTCTATATTTCAATGGTTGGAACGAAAGAAAGATAAATAATAATTCATCTTTACATAATCATGATTATATAATAAATATAATATATATTCATTAAATCTATATATAACCATATGTAAGAGATGATGATGAAAAATGAAACACATCACTTTGTGAAGGTTTTAGTCCATGCATACACACGAATGATGTTTTCATTTCTCATAGGATGAAAAAGGAGATAAAAAAGTGGTGTATTATAAGCATAATAATATTTCATTTTATTAGAGATAATGATGTTATTATACCAGTATGGTTATGATATGTTTAAAGGTGGTCAAAGAAGATATAAACATTAAAGAACTCAATTAAGAGTTATATATCTTTTTTGAGAAACCTCATTTGGATCTATTATCAAGAAAACTTGGGTTAGTATTTTAAGAAGAAAATAACCTCTAGAACGTGTATAGGGAACTTGATAAGAGATTTATACCAATATTGTTCAATATAAGTGACATAAGAAGGTGCATAGAAGAGACAGAAGATTCCTTTTTATAATTGAGAGCTGTGACACACTTATAATTATTCTTAACTTTAAAATAATATAAGGTCACTTTAATGGTCAAGTGGATCCAAATTGGATAAATTTATAAGATGAGATGAGATAGGGTCAAAATAAATTCAACCAATATGATTTAGACAAGTTTTTATATTATTTTAACTCTTATCTATTTAGTTTAACCACTTGTTAACCCTTTTAACCTTTACTGTAACAATGAATTTTTTTACTTCAGTTTTATTCATTATGACCACAAATAAAATTGGAATATTTACCATATTTGGACATATTGATTTAAAATATGGAAACCATTTTATAAAATTCAATTCTATAGGATCTAAACCTTTTCTGGAGATGTATCATGCTTGTTTATAGGTACTTTTTTCCCTTATGTTGAGTACTTTTCTTTTGGGTTTTACCTTGGGGTGTGTTTGGGTGAAAATTTAAGGAAAATGGAAGAAAGTGGGTAGTGCATGGTTTTCCCTAACCATGCGCCCTAGCCTAGAAAATCATGCAACAATGGATAGAGAGGGTTTGCATGGATGGTTCATGGTTTTTCAAACCGTTTTCCCTATTAGGAGAAACCATGCACCACCCTAGAAAAGGTTCACAATTAATTTTCATGGTTTGGAAAACCATGCACCTCTGCCTAACGAACCGTGCACAAATTTTTAACTAACCTGATAATTAGTTTTTAAAATTCCTAAACCCCCATATTAACCCCTAATAAGACCTAGTTCAACCCTAAGATACTTTTCATGATTTTGGAGGCTCCTGGATAGATTACAAGACTTTCCAACCCCTGTTTTTAAAAAATCGAAGGGAATATTGAAGATCTGCACCACCCAACTATGTAGTTTTTTCCTGTTTAGATCTCTCTCTCTCTTCCACTACTATTTCTAGATAAAAAGAGGGATGTTATTCTCTATTAGAACTATATCTAGATCTATGTTTATTAGATCTTTATTATTTTAATATCAAATTTAGGATTCAAATCTAAATATTTTTTTTCGTTGTGATTATGGTTATTCCACTTCAATTGGGTATATCCATTGGTGAGCATTCTTCATAAATCTTGAGGCAGGGGTTCTATTATTCAAATCCAAAAGTTTTGATTTTTATTACATGTATGTAATTGTAGAATTTATTTTGGATGATTAGAAATTGAGTTCCCAAATTTGAATTAATTAATTTGGTAGATTAATTAATTAAGGAATTGTGAAATTGGGGATATTAGGATTGTGGGTATTGATTAATTAATTGTTGAATTAATTAAGGGATATTATTATGATTATGAAATTGATTGAATCGATTAATTAATTATTAAATTAATTAATTGAATGGATATAATCAATTAATTTTTGAATTAATTGAAGGGATTGACGTGATTAATTAATTATTGAATTAATTAATGGAATTGATGTAATCAATTAATTGGTAGATTAATTGAATTTATTGATGCAATTAATTATTTTTTGAATTAATTAATGGAATTTATGTAATTAATTAATGGGTGGATTAATTAAAGGGATTGTCGTGATTAAGTAATTGTTAAATTAATTAATGGAATTTATGTGATTAATTAATTATTTAATTAATTAATGGATTGTTGTGATTATTAAATTGTTGAATTTTATTAATTAATTAATAAATTAATTAATGTGATATTGTGAGACATGTGAAATTCTGATACATGTGTTGAGTGTGTGTGGGATAGAGACTGAGGCTCCAAATATGTGTTAAATGTGTGTGGGATAGGGACGAAGGCTCCAAATACCCATATGTGTTAAATGTGTGTGGTTTAGGGATTGAGGCTCCAAATACCCATATGAGATGGTGAGTGTGGGACATAGACCGAGGCTCCAAATAACCCTGTGACATTGATGTGTGAGATAGGGAAAGAGGCTCCAAATACCCACGGGGTGTTAAACACGACGTTCTACGCACATGAGTTGGCATTGAACTATAGTTCCAATTAGACATGATATGAAATGAGATGATGAATAATAACAATGATATTCAGATATATGATATTCCTTGGGGATAGTTTGGACTCCGGCATGAGCTGAAGTAGGTATTGAGAGTTCAAGAGTCCTCGGGAACCTGAACATTATATGGTTAAATAAAGAGTAATTGAATAAGTGTAAAATATTTAATTTATTATTTTTATTTATTATTTATACAACTGTATACACTTGTATTGAATGGATATTGTTTTAGATGCCGTTGGTGGTGGCCTACTAATTTTTACTCACACCCTACTCAGGATGCCTGATCGATAGTCAAATAGACTTCATGTATGCATTATAAGATAAGGGAAAATGCCCTATGTCAGATGGATGACTTGGGATGGAGCATAGATGAGGGAACCAGATGTGGTTTGGGACCCACTGGGGATTTTTTAGTGTCTTTACTTTTAGGATTTCATTTTGATACTGAGAACTGAATTTGACATGACATATCTACTGTTCAGTTTTGATATTGTATTTCTAGTTTTGGTCATATTATGATATTGGTATTTTTCTGGTTATGGTTATATGTCATTTGGTTATTGGTTATTTATTTCCACTGTTGTATTACTTTGATAAAGAGGGTATAATATCCCCAAGATCGACATTATACCCTCACTTCTAGTCAGCATCCTCTGGCATATGGGGAGGCGCGTTTGAGGTCATGTGACTGACCATCTTGGGGCACCAGTGTGTGGCACACAAATTGGGATGTTACAAAGCAGTATCATAGGTGTTTCTTTTCTTTTCTTTTGTATTACTATTTGGGAAAGGTATACAAGAGACTAAGAAGATTCGGGCCTTGGTTATGATCTTGTGCATGGGAGTAGCTACCCCATGTACGAGGGAGAACCCAAGTACCCAAGGATGGATTGTTGTTATTACCATTTTCTGTTATAGTTGAATATTATTTAACCTTGGGTGATGCACTTGTTGTGAGATGTGATTATTGTTTTATATATTTTTCTATATTTTACATGTGGCCCGGAAAGGCATATGAGTTGAGTAAGAATGAATCATTCTAGGTAGTGAGGGTTATTTTGTGACATGCATCATTTTAGGCATTCATGAGAAAATGAGGTTTGGGTAAGTTGTTAAACTTGAAATGTTTTTTTCTTGTGAAAATGAACTAAAAATGGTGCCAAAAATGAAATTGAAAAATGTGAAATGATGAAAAAAGTTAAATAAATGGGTGTCTAATGTGAAACTTTAATAATGAGAATGAGTTTACCCTCTATTAACCATAACCTAGATGTAGGATGGTTAAGGGTAGTGATATCACCTCAGTTCTGACCATATGGAGGGGAAAGTGGGAAATGAATTGTTATGGATTATTTTGATTTATCGTAAATGTGTTACTATAGTGTTATGTGTCCTAAGGTGCATGTTTGAAATTTTAGAAATATGCCTCCATGATGAAACCTGTTAAGAAGATGATAGGAGGATATGAATGGAGATAATCTACTAGCAGTGGAACCTAAGGCACCGATAGTTCCGAGTGAGGAATTCGAAGAGATGTTCTGAGATAACTTTAATTTCTTGATGAAGTTTATAAAAAGAGACCCAGAGAGGGTTGTGAAAAGAATGTCCAACCCGATGAGGGAGTATCAGTTACAAAACCCTCTAAATTTTATTGGAGAGGGTGGACCTGAGCCAACAAAGTTATAGATTGAGTCCATATATACTATACTTGACCATTTAGAGACTCCTATTGAGAAGAGGGTAAAGTTGGATGCTTAAATATTGCGAGGATCCACGAAGCGCTGGTGGGATGTTCAGACACAGAAATGGTAGGTAGACGAGATGTATTGGAAGGTATTTTTAGAGAAGTTCCTCAAAAACTTTTATCCAGGTATGTCAAGACAAGAGATAGAAGCTGAGTTCATGTAATTGACTCAGGGGAGCTTGTCCATGATGGACCATGCTGGTCACTTTAGTGACGTGCAGTGCTTTGTTCCAACACTAGAAGGGGATGTGACAGCTATGGAAAGGCATTTTTAGGATGAGATTAATGTGAGATTAAGTCCCAAGTTAACCTCTTTCAGTTAAATAAGTTTTCTGAGGTAGTGGATTAGGCTCTTATAGCTAAGGGGAACCTGGAGGAGGCTTCCAGTGCCGGTCAGATGGTTGCTGTTGGATGACCAGGAGGTACATTTTCTAAAGGAAGGAAGCATCTCTATGAGAATGTTAGCCAATGGGATAATAGGAAGATTGATTAGAAGAAGGATTAATTACTCAAGATCTTTTTTTGAGTTCTTTTCCACTAGTGTGGTAGGACAGAACACTTTTTTAAACATTATCCTCGACTACTGGTGGAGTGATGCTCCTATGGTAGGAAAAGATATCTACAAAGGTTCTGCAGGAACCCATGATAGACAGGTAGTAATGAAGGATCTAGATAGAAACAGAGTGTGGGAAGGAGATATTATACATCTTATCAGTCTAGCAGCTAGAGTTATACTAGTCATGGCAGTAGAGGCGGTGGTCTTGGAGATTCAGGTCAAGAGATACCATATTATCAAAGTAGTGCAGTTTAGGGAACTCAGACTACATCATAGGGAAGAGGGGAATGATAGTTACATGCCATTCACCCTACCCTTTTGGATAGTGAGGCTGGACCATCAATAGTGATAGGTACTATTGTTGTATCTTCTACATTATCTAGTGACTTAGTTGATATTGGTGCCTCTCATTCCTTTATTTCTATACAACTTGTGAATGGGTTGAGCCTGGCGGTGGAGTTTGTGAGAAGGTTGTTGACGATAGATACAATGTTGGGAGTACAATCATGTGAAGACCCAGAACCCCCTTAGTCCCTTCCTTTGCCAAAAATCCGGTTTCCTTGCGGGGTACCGATCGGTGAGACCGATCGGTGAGACCGATCGGTGAGACCGACCGGTGAGACCGACCGGTGAGACCGACCGGTGAGACCGATCGGTGAGACCGATCGGTGAGACCGATCGGTGAGACCGATCGGTGAGACCGATCGGTGAGACCGATCGGTGAGACCGATCGGTGAGACCGATCGGTGAGACCGATCGGTGAGACCGATCGGTGAGACCGATCGGGGAGACCGATCGGCGAGACCGATCGGCGAGACCGATCGGTGACACCGATCGGTGAGACCGATCGGTGACACCGATCGGCGAGACCGATCGGTGAGACCGATCGGCGAGACCGATCGGTGACACCGATCGGTGAGACCGATCGGTGAGACCGATCGGTGAGACCGATCGGTGAGACCGATCGGTGACACCGATTGGTGAGACCGGCCCTGCCAAGTTGTTCCAGTAATGTTCCTTTTTCGCAAATAGGGTTTTAAACCCTATTCTTCCTTGCTAAAAATATATTGGAAATCCGAACGCGCGCAAAGGTCTTAATTAAATGCTTCATTAATTCATGGGTCAGTTAAAACCACCCAGCGCCATTAATGATGAGTCAAGCCACGTGGTCAACCCACGACTCCCTCGTCTTCCGTGGTTTTGTGTTTTCATCTCAACCGTCCCCAGCCCTTATAATTAAGGGTTAGGCCGTGGTTTTCCCCCTTCTTCGATCGTGACTCTTCTGGTGCATCGGGACCGCCGCGTCGTTATCCGTAAAGTTCCGCGCCCCCGGCCTAAACGTCGATCATCCATCAACAGGTAGGGAATTTCTCACGTCTCTCACTTTTGTGTATCATGCGGGGTGGGCGTTACTTTTGTTCCTATCAAATTGGTTGAACCAAACCCTAATGGAGATACTAAACGAAGTTCTAAAGAAAGAAGGGGAGGGGTTGTGATCGTTGTTTATGCTTTATCTAGTGATCATCCCTTTTGTTGTACTGGTCTATGTTTTCTGAAAATTGAGGCCGTTGGTGGTCGTGTGTGTGCACTTGAATCCCCTCGTGATGTTTTAAATGGGTTGCTGAAATTGTGAACTCCTGCTGTGAAATTGGTTAATCACGTATACCCGGCTGAATAATTTGAAAGCACCAGGATCAACCCTTCTGTGATAACTAACGGATAGAACACATGGAATTTTTGAAATCATGGAGTGTGTTAAGTCGTTTAAATCTGAAAATCCCTGACTCGTGTTGGTAGTGGTTGTTGGTTGTTTCCCTTCGGGCCGTTTGCTGGAAATGTGGGAGGGGATGGGATCCCCCGTTCTTTTTATACTCTCGGCGGCTGTGTGAATTTGGGGGATGGGATCTCCTGTTGGCATGGTTTCAGTGGTTGTGGGTTTTTATCACAAACTGGGGAGAGATCCTCTGTTGACAGAACCAGGTGTGAGTGTTTTGGTTGATCTATGCTTGACGTTTTCCTTGGTTATGCTTATGGTAGTTGCCCAGTAGTGCTTAAAAATTAATTGAACAATTGACTGAACGTGAAACAAGAATGGGACAAATGGTTTTGTGGGCAAGGGTCGCGAATTGTGACTCGGGCGTTGTGGTATTGTGTCCTGTAGGTTGGCTAGGAAAACCTAAGTTTTGGGTGAGTGTTTGTTACTTATATCTATACTTGTAGCTTTGTGTTTCTTATTCGCGCCCCACCCAAGTTGAGCACTTAGTGCCGAACACCCCCATTTATGGGGGAAGGGTGTTTTTCCCAACACTATACTTAGTGGCTGGTTATTAGCTCCTTTTCTGCTCCCTTTCCCGGATAGCCCAAGTACCTTCGGGCAGGCTGTGATGGCCTGAAGTCCATTATTAGCCCAAGAACCATCGGGCAGGGTGTTGTGGTGGTTGTCCAGGTGTGTGCGGCAGGTGGTTTCCCAAGTGTCTTCGGGATGAGGCCCAGGTGTTTTCGGGCGTGGCAGTGGATTCTTTAGCCCAGGTGTCTTCGGGCGTAGCGGTGGTTGTTCTGGCCTAGGTGTTTGCAGGCATGGTTACTTGTGACAGTTGAGGCCCAGGTGTGTGCGGGCGGGATTTGGCAGTGGGACTGCGTGTGGTTGTGGCCCAGGTGTGTGCGGGCGGGATTTGGCAGTGGGACTGCGTGTGGTTGTGGCCCAGGTGTGTGCGGGCGGGTGTGGCAGTGGGACTGCGGTGAGAATGGCGGGATTGGTCTGATGCGTAGGATGTCTCAATAACCAGTGGGAAAGTGGCGCGGGGTACCCAAACATCGATGTGCTCTTATATATATATTACTTGACTTGCGTTATTTGGGGAGCGAACCTTGGTGAGGCTTGGGATGGATAGTTGCCTTGTTAGGTGTTTGGTTTACTCTTTCTCACGGGACTTTAGTACGTTCCCCCACTTGTGCACGAGAGTCTTGGTTTTCCCTACTGAGTGTACTTGTATGCTCACCCTACGTTTACTTTCAGGTTTCCAGGAGGACTACCAGGGCTGCGCGGGACCCTATTAGTCGGACAGTTGGAGTTGTCGCTGTTGTCGTACCTTGTTTTCTTTTGGTATTGTACTTGAGAGCTTCTTTTTCTTTTGTACTTGTACTTTGTTGTAAACTGTTTAAACATACATGTGGGAATGGTTTACTTTTGGCTTTACTTTTCTTTCTATCTTGGTGTTGTTGGGTTTTCTCCTCCTTATCTTTCGATCCTATAAAATAAAAAGGGTAATGCCTTCCATTTGTGAGAACTTCCTATACCCTTGGTGCTAGTCGCCACTCCGGGACCTATTGAAGGCGGGTTTCGGGGGTCATTATCTCTCCTTCAACTCGAAGAAGGAAGGGCCTGGCAACCTGCTGACCCTTCCCTCCTTTTGGTGAAGGCGGGTCGTGACAGAATGGTATCAAAGGCAGGTTGAGAGATAGGACGGAGTCTGGAGTTAGGCACAGTGAGGATTTCATGGGATGGTAAGGCAACAGCGTTGGGTGACCTTGGTGCGTGAAATAGGCCAGGGGGGACCGGCTAGGACACGGGATTTTAGGGCCCCCCGTGATCCGATGCAAGGACTCTGGACCTACCGAACGACCAAGTGAAGCCACACTGATTGCAGGGTAGAGACCCTAGGAAAGGTACATGCATCATAAATGACTTGTGTTCTTGTGTTTCTGGGATGTCTTGGGAAATTAAGAATAAATTAAATCTTAATAAGTTTTGAGAACGGTTTTCTTTGCACTACTGGGCTTAGGCATTCCTTGGTTACCTTGCAGCTATGGCACCTGGAAGGCGACCACGTGTGGTACAGGCGATCGAGACTCCTGAGACTACCTTGGCCAATCAGCAGAGAGCTGATCGGGAGGAAGAGGACGACCGGTGGCAGAAGACTCTTCGAGCCTTTCAGCGACAGGCCCTCGAGAAATATGAGGGCAGCACCTCCGACATGAAGACGGAAGGCTGGCTGGAGGAGCTAGTCATAGCCTTCGGCCTGATTCGGGCCCCGACAGAGTACTGGGTTCCTCTGGCTGTTAGCCAGATGCGAGGAGCGTCACGTCAGTGGTGGATGCTTCACCTGGGGAGTAGGAAAGAGTCTGAGGTTGCTTGGGCGGAATTCGAGAAGGAGTTCCGGGCAGAGTTTCTCTCCTCGACAATGAAGGCGGAGAAGAGACAGGAGCTACTCTCCCTCCAGCAGGGGAGCATGTCCGTGAGGGAACTTGGAATCAAGTTCAAGGACCTCCTGCGTTTTGCTCCAGACCTCTTTCCCGATGAGGAGTCTCGGGCAAGACGTTTGGAGGAGGCGCTCCGACCCTCCCTCCAGTATGCTGTTACTCCCTTTACCCTTCCGACATACTTAGAGGTTCAGAAGAAGGCCGAAGTGGTGGAAAGGATGCACACTCTAGGCGGACTGTCACGAGAAGGGATCCAGCTGGGACCATCGAAGGGGAAGGCCGTCAGCACCAGGCCCCCAGCATCGGGACCCTCCAGGTTCCGACCCGCAGGGAGCAGGCCGCAGCAGTTTCAGTTTCGATCCCCTGGCCCACGTTCTTTCCCTTCGGGCTCGGGACCACGGTGCTTCATCTGCGGGAGCCCTGGACATCTTCGGAGTCAGTGCCCCGATCGGGTGCAGTACGGCAGTGGCAGTCATCCCCAGCATCCGCCACAGCAGCAGCAGTTCCCAGCCAGACCCTTCCAGCAGCAGCAGCAGGGACAGCGAGCTCCCGCTCCTCCGCAGACAGACATAGGAGGGGGAGGCCGACCTCAGGGCGCTCCCCAGGGACCTCGACCCGGGCGTGGTCGGGGAGGTGGCCGACAGCCGAGGGGCAGGGGAGCTGGGCGTGGACAGTTACACGCCGCAGAAGCAACAGTTCCAGCAGGGCCAGAGGTTGTTCGAGGTACGATCAGTGTGTTTAGCACTCTTGCTTATGCTTTGTTCGATACCGGAGCTTCGCACTCCTTTGTTGCACCCAGTCTAGCCCGCGCCTTGGGTCTAGATGCCGAGAGACTTCCAGTGCCCCTGGTGTTAAGCACACCAGTTGGAGGTCAGACCGACTTGCTGTTCGTTTGTCAGGGATGTAGACTGATGTTGGGGCCACATCAGTCGGTTAAGGACCTCCTTCTGCTACAGATTCGGCCGTACGATGTCATCCTAGGCATCGACTGGCTATTTTCTGTGGGCGCCGTCATCGACTGTTTCCAAAGGAGGGTGGTGTTCTCCGGTTTGGACGGCCAGCGTGTTACTTTCACCGGCGAGCGGAGCTGTCCGAAGGGAAACAGGAGGGAGGAACCTCTCCTCTCCTTGTTGACCGAACTGACGATAGAATCAACAGATGCGGAAATGGTGGAAGTACCAGAGATCGTTCGTGAATTTATGGACGTCTTTCCTGAGGAGGTGACGACTCTACCCCCTCGACGTGATATCGAGTTCGGGATAGACCTGCAGCCCGGCTCTCGACCAATCTCGATGGCTCCTTACCGGATGGCACCTTCGGAGCTACGGGAGTTGCGGATACAGATTGACGATCTGATGAAGAGGGGTTATGTTCGTCCAAGTGCATCACCGTGGGGTGCCCCAGTCTTGTTTGCGAAGAAGGCAGATGGTGGCCTCAGGTTATGCATTGATTACAGGAGGCTGAATCAGGTAACAATCAAGAACCGCTACCCTCTTCCGAGGATAGATGATCTTTTCGACCAGCTGAAGGGGGCAGGATGGTTCTCGAAGATCGACCTGCGATCCGGGTACCACCAGCTGAGGGTGAAGGATAGCGACGTCCCGAAGACGGCGTTCAGGTGCAGGTATGGGCACTTCGAGTTCGTGGTCATGCCCTTTGGTGTTACGAACGCCCCGGCCGTGTTCATGGGGCTTATGAACTCCATCTTTCGGGAGTACCTGGATCGGTTTGTGGTGGTGTTCATCGACGATATCCTGATCTATTCAAAGTCAGAAAAGGACCATGCAGAGCACCTGAGGACAGTTTTGAAGGTCCTACGACAGCACCAGCTCTATGGGAAGTTGTCAAAGTGCAAGTTCTGGGCGCGAGAAGTGCACTTCCTTGGACATGTAGTGTCTGAGCAGGGAGTAGCAGTCGACCCATCAAAGGTTGAGGCAATTGTTTCTTGGGCAGCACCCAAGAATGTGGCGGAAGTTCGGAGTTTCCTTGGACTGGCAGGCTACTACCGGAGATTCGTACCCAACTTCTCCCGGGTAGCAGCCCCTTTGACGGCTTTGACCAAGAAGGACCAAGTTTTCATGTGGAGCGAGCAATGTGAGTCGTCCTTCAGCTACCTAAAAGAAAAACTGGTTAGTGCCCCAGTGTTGAGGTTGCCAGAAGAAGGGATGGCCTATGAGGTATTCTGTGATGCTTCAGGACAGGGCCTGGGGTGCGTATTGATGCAGCGACAAGGGGTGATCTCCTACGGGTCCAGGCAGCTACGCCCCCATGAGCGGAACTATGCCACCCATGACCTGGAGCTTGCAGCGGTGGTGTTCGCATTAAAGCTGTGGCGACATTACCTCTTTGGGGAGCACTTTGTGGTCTTCACCGACCACAAAAGCTTGCGCTATATCTTCTCCCAGCGTGACTTGAACTTGCGACAGCGGAGGTGGGTCGAGTTTCTCCAGGACTACGACTTTGAGATCTCATACACTGAAGGTAAGGGAAACGTTGTGGCTGATGCCCTGAGCAGGAAGCCGCATCAGGAGGTGGTTCGGGAATCTGCTGATGCTTGGAAGGCAATGGGGGAGTTGGCTGCCTTGCACTTGGATGCAAGGGTGGAAGGTACTAGAGGTTGTTTGTTTCAGATGACGGTACAGTCCTCCTTGTTGCAGCAAGTGGAAGAGTCTCAGTGGGGAGATCCTGAGGTAGAAGTGTTGCGGGATCGTGTCGATCAGGGGAACGCCCCAGAAGGATGGTCGGAGGACAGCCGACATCGGATGCTCTTTCATCGGAGGTTGTTTGTTCCAGAGGTGATGCGTGATGAAGTCCTTCATGAGTTCCATAGCTCAGCCTTGGCGGTACATCCGGGTGTTTCGAAAATGTACCGAGGCCTGAGGGGACAGTTTTGGTGGCCCGGGGTGAAACGGGCAGTGGCAGAGTTCGTGGCTAGATGCCTGGTGTGTCAGCAGGTGAAGGCTGAACACCGTGTTCCTGGTGGTCTATTGCATCCTCTAGATGTTCCCGAGTGGAAGTGGGACGACGTCTCAATGGACTTCGTCACGGGACTACCCAGAGCTCAGGGCGGGCATGATGCTATCTGGGTAGTGGTGGATCGATTGACAAAATCTGCTCACTTCTTGGCTATCAAGGAGTCGGGACCCGTGAGTACCTTAGCACAGAGGTACGTGGATGAGGTGGTGCGTTTGCATGGAGTTCCGAAAACGATCGTCTCAGATCGGGACACTCGATTCACCTCACGAGTCTGGAAGGGGTTACAGCATGCTTTTGGCACCCAACTACGCCTTAGCACTGCTTTTCACCCTCAGACTGATGGACAGACAGAGCGGACTATCCAGACTTTGGAGGACATGCTGCGAGCATGTGTTCTGGATTTCGGGGGATCATGGGTACGACACTTGCCTTTAGTAGAGTTTGCCTACAACAACAGTTTTCACTCTACTATCGGCATGGCTCCTTTTGAGGCTTTGTATGGAAGACCATGTCGTTCACCCTTATGCTGGGCAGAGGTTGGTGAGACTGGTACTCTTGGACCAGAAGTAGTGCAGAGCACCACGGAGAAGGTCCAGCTAGTGCGGGAGAGGATGAAAGCAGCTCAGGATCGGCAGAAATCTTATGCTGATCGTCGGAGGAGGCCCCTGAAGTTCGAGGTGGGAGATCATGTGTTTTTGAAGGTTTCCCCTCGACGGGGGCAGCGGAGGTTCGGAAAGGGGAGTAAGCTCTCCCCTAGGTTCATCGGACCTTTCGAGGTGCTGAGGCGAGTTGGCGAGGTGGCATATCAGCTGGCCCTACCACCTCAGTTGGAGAGGGTCCATGACGTCTTCCATGTCTCCCAGCTTCGTCAGTACTTACATGATGACTCTCATGTCATCAACTGGGGAGAGCTAGACGTGGGAGGAGACGCGACCTTCGAGGAACGGCCAGTCAGAATCGAGGATCGCAAGGAGAAAGTGCTCCGTGGACGAACCGTCGGCCTGGTTCGTGTGTTGTGGAGACATGGCGGCCTCGAAGAGAGTACGTGGGAGAGGGAAGCACAGATGCGTGCCCAATACCCCGAGTTGTTCTGAGTTTTGAACCCTTGGTGCCTGTTGTGACAGAACGTTTGACCTTTTTGGCTATGAAATGTGCTAGGTTCCTTTCCTCTGTTTTGTGTGGGAAGCCCCGGTTGGAGGGAAGGGGAAACCCGACCCCTAATCAGGACGCATTAAGGTGGATGCGATTAAACCCGTGCGGGCGAGTCAGTGCCGCCCAAAGCGGATAATATCTTGACATGGGGGAGGGGAACTCCCCAAACCCACATGACCGGGCGGTTTGGCGTGGTGTGATGCTTGGTTCATGACAGGGAGTATTTCCAACTAGCGGGGGTCCACTCCTAAGAGGTATCTTCGAAGATGGTTGTTCGGATCCTCTCTTTCCTTCTAGTTTGTTTGATTCTCGAGGACGAGAATCGTTCAAGAGGTATCTGATGTGAAGACCCAGAACCCCCTTAGTCCCTTCCTTTGCCAAAAATCCGGTTTCCTTGCGGGGTACCGATCGGTGAGACCGATCGGTGAGACCGATCGGTGAGACCGACCGGTGAGACCGACCGGTGAGACCGACCGGTGAGACCGATCGGTGAGACCGATCGGTGAGACCGATCGGTGAGACCGATCGGTGAGACCGATCGGTGAGACCGATCGGTGAGACCGATCGGTGAGACCGATCGGTGAGACCGATCGGTGAGACCGATCGGGGAGACCGATCGGCGAGACCGATCGGCGAGACCGATCGGTGACACCGATCGGTGAGACCGATCGGTGAGACCGATCGGCGAGACCGATCGGTGAGACCGATCGGCGAGACCGATCGGTGACACCGATCGGTGAGACCGATCGGTGAGACCGATCGGTGAGACCGATCGGTGAGACCGATCGGTGACACCGATTGGTGAGACCGGCCCTGCCAAGTTGTTCCAGTAATGTTCCTTTTTCGCAAATAGGGTTTTAAACCCTATTCTTCCTTGCTAAAAATATATTGGAAATCCGAACGCGCGCAAAGGTCTTAATTAAATGCTTCATTAATTCATGGGTCAGTTAAAACCACCCAGCGCCATTAATGATGAGTCAAGCCACGTGGTCAACCCACGACTCCCTCGTCTTCCGTGGTTTTGTGTTTTCATCTCAACCGTCCCCAGCCCTTATAATTAAGGGTTAGGCCGTGGTTTTCCCCCTTCTTCGATCGTGACTCTTCTGGTGCATCGGGACCGCCGCGTCGTTATCCGTAAAGTTCCGCGCCCCCGGCCTAAACGTCGATCATCCATCAACAGGTAGGGAATTTCTCACGTCTCTCACTTTTGTGTATCATGCGGGGTGGGCGTTACTTTTGTTCCTATCAAATTGGTTGAACCAAACCCTAATGGAGATACTAAACGAAGTTCTAAAGAAAGAAGGGGAGGGGTTGTGATCGTTGTTTATGCTTTATCTAGTGATCATCCCTTTTGTTGTACTGGTCTATGTTTTCTGAAAATTGAGGCCGTTGGTGGTCGTGTGTGTGCACTTGAATCCCCTCGTGATGTTTTAAATGGGTTGCTGAAATTGTGAACTCCTGCTGTGAAATTGGTTAATCACGTATACCCGGCTGAATAATTTGAAAGCACCAGGATCAACCCTTCTGTGATAACTAACGGATAGAACACATGGAATTTTTGAAATCATGGAGTGTGTTAAGTCGTTTAAATCTGAAAATCCCTGACTCGTGTTGGTAGTGGTTGTTGGTTGTTTCCCTTCGGGCCGTTTGCTGGAAATGTGGGAGGGGATGGGATCCCCCGTTCTTTTTATACTCTCGGCGGCTGTGTGAATTTGGGGGATGGGATCTCCTGTTGGCATGGTTTCAGTGGTTGTGGGTTTTTATCACAAACTGGGGAGAGATCCTCTGTTGACAGAACCAGGTGTGAGTGTTTTGGTTGATCTATGCTTGACGTTTTCCTTGGTTATGCTTATGGTAGTTGCCCAGTAGTGCTTAAAAATTAATTGAACAATTGACTGAACGTGAAACAAGAATGGGACAAATGGTTTTGTGGGCAAGGGTCGCGAATTGTGACTCGGGCGTTGTGGTATTGTGTCCTGTAGGTTGGCTAGGAAAACCTAAGTTTTGGGTGAGTGTTTGTTACTTATATCTATACTTGTAGCTTTGTGTTTCTTATTCGCGCCCCACCCAAGTTGAGCACTTAGTGCCGAACACCCCCATTTATGGGGGAAGGGTGTTTTTCCCAACACTATACTTAGTGGCTGGTTATTAGCTCCTTTTCTGCTCCCTTTCCCGGATAGCCCAAGTACCTTCGGGCAGGCTGTGATGGCCTGAAGTCCATTATTAGCCCAAGAACCATCGGGCAGGGTGTTGTGGTGGTTGTCCAGGTGTGTGCGGCAGGTGGTTTCCCAAGTGTCTTCGGGATGAGGCCCAGGTGTTTTCGGGCGTGGCAGTGGATTCTTTAGCCCAGGTGTCTTCGGGCGTAGCGGTGGTTGTTCTGGCCTAGGTGTTTGCAGGCATGGTTACTTGTGACAGTTGAGGCCCAGGTGTGTGCGGGCGGGATTTGGCAGTGGGACTGCGTGTGGTTGTGGCCCAGGTGTGTGCGGGCGGGATTTGGCAGTGGGACTGCGTGTGGTTGTGGCCCAGGTGTGTGCGGGCGGGTGTGGCAGTGGGACTGCGGTGAGAATGGCGGGATTGGTCTGATGCGTAGGATGTCTCAATAACCAGTGGGAAAGTGGCGCGGGGTACCCAAACATCGATGTGCTCTTATATATATATTACTTGACTTGCGTTATTTGGGGAGCGAACCTTGGTGAGGCTTGGGATGGATAGTTGCCTTGTTAGGTGTTTGGTTTACTCTTTCTCACGGGACTTTAGTACGTTCCCCCACTTGTGCACGAGAGTCTTGGTTTTCCCTACTGAGTGTACTTGTATGCTCACCCTACGTTTACTTTCAGGTTTCCAGGAGGACTACCAGGGCTGCGCGGGACCCTATTAGTCGGACAGTTGGAGTTGTCGCTGTTGTCGTACCTTGTTTTCTTTTGGTATTGTACTTGAGAGCTTCTTTTTCTTTTGTACTTGTACTTTGTTGTAAACTGTTTAAACATACATGTGGGAATGGTTTACTTTTGGCTTTACTTTTCTTTCTATCTTGGTGTTGTTGGGTTTTCTCCTCCTTATCTTTCGATCCTATAAAATAAAAAGGGTAATGCCTTCCATTTGTGAGAACTTCCTATACCCTTGGTGCTAGTCGCCACTCCGGGACCTATTGAAGGCGGGTTTCGGGGGTCATTATCTCTCCTTCAACTCGAAGAAGGAAGGGCCTGGCAACCTGCTGACCCTTCCCTCCTTTTGGTGAAGGCGGGTCGTGACAAATCAAGAGACATTTTCTTATACAAAGGGTGTTCTATTGAGGCTGGGGAGTATATTTTTATGTGGGATCTTCATATTATTGATATGTCAAGATTTAATCTAATCTTGGGAATGGAATGGTTAGTAGCATACCAATACCACGTAGATTATTACCAGATGAGAGTGAATTTTACATCTCCTGAGGATGAAAACTACGTTCACCTTAGAGAGTGGGACATCAAGGTGGGTCATGCAGGTCTAGTTCACTAGAAACTGGGGGAGCTTACCGCCTAGGTTGCAAGTATATTTCTGGTTGACAGAGGTATGAAGCATGATATCTTTTCATCATCAGTGGATCGATTTCAGGATGTGTTTACTGAAGAATTCTCAAGGATGCCATCTTAGAGAGGTGTGGATTTTACTATTTATCTCATACTGGGGGATGAGTCAGTTTTCATTCCACCTTATAGAATGACACCGACAGAGCTTTAAGAGCTTAATAATCAGATGGAAGAGTTGGAGGATAAAGGGTTTATTTGATTGAGTACATCACCTTGGGGTTCTCCAGTGTTTTTTTTCTAAGAAGGATGATGGGACTCTATGCTTGTCTGTCAATTATTGGAAGTTGAACCAGATGATAATGAAGAATCAGTATCCTCTTTCACATATCAATGATCCTTTTTAACCAGTTGAGAGGGGCTTGTGTTTTCTCTAAGATCAACTTGAGATCAAGATATCATCAGTTGAGAGTTCAAAATTATGATATACATTAGAATGATTTCCGAAGCAGGTATAACCTATATGAGTTTTTCGTAATGCCATTTGGATTGAAAAATGCACCAGAAGTGTTTATGACCTTGATGAATTTAATCCTCTATCCATACCTAGATTAGTTTTTGGTAGTTTTTTTGGATGACATCTTGGTGTACTCCATGCCTCATGATGATCATGCTCAATAAATTAACATCATCCTTAGTACAATAAGAGAGAAAATAATATATTCCAAACTATCCAAGTGTCAGTTTTGGATTGATCAAGTATACTTATTAGGTCACATCATCTTGGAGGAAGGTGTGTCAGTGGACCCGGAGAAGGTTCATGCGATTGTATCTTGAGATAAAACCAAGATTTTTTTTGATATCCATAGATTTATGGGGTTAACAAGATATTATCAAAGTTTTATAAAATAATTTTATAGATTTTAAATACCACTATTAGGCTTGAACAAGAAGGTAATAAAGTTTTATTGGAAAGAAGCATGATAGAATGCCTTCCAGGAGCTGAAGAATCTTTTACATCAGCACCAATCTTGATCCTACCTGAGTCAGGTGAGGAGTATATGATGTTTTTTGATCTTTATGGAATCATACATAGAGAAATTTTGATTTAGGGATATTGAGTTATGGAATACGAGTCTTAATAGTTGAGGCCACATGAATGGAACTACCCTATGCACGACCCCGAGTTAGATATAGTGGTTTATGATTTGAATTTTTGGCAGCATTATCTGTTGGTAAAAAGTTTACTATGTATATGGATCACAAGAGATTGAAGTATATCTTTTTGTAAGGATACTTGAATCTAAACTAGTGGAGGTTGGTAGAGTATATGAATTCATTTGATTTTGAGCCAGCCTATATGCCTAGAAAGGGAAATAGTGTTGTTGATTCTTTAAGTAGGAAAACTCAAACTCTAGTAGTATAGGAGTCTAGTGCTGAGTGGATGATGATGACCTTACTGACCGAGATGCATGTTGTGATATAGGAGAGTTAGGGGAAAATTAATATCGTGTAATTTTTAGTGGAGTCTAAACTCTTGAGGTGGATTAGAGATAGGAAGTATGAGGGTCTAGAATGTTTATCCTTGAGGTAAATCCTTGAAGGTGGGGAGTCACCTTCAGATTGTACCATAGATGAGGATGAGATCATCTATGTCAATGATTGTTTTGTTGTGCCTACAAGTATGTGGGAGGATTTTATGCATGAGTTTCATGACTCGAAGTGGGAGGTGAATCTAGGTGTGACCAAAATGTACCATTACCTAAGATGAAATTTTTGGTTGTTGGTCATGCAAAAAAATATAGCAAGGTTTGTGACACGATACTACACTTGTCAGCAGGTGAAGGCTGAGCATCAATGACTTGGTGGTTTTCTACAAATGTTTCCCATTATGGAATGGAAGTGGGATGATGTTACTATGGATTTTGTGGTGGTTATCCCAATGAAACCTTGAAAAAATGATTATATTTGGGTGATTTTGGACCATTTGAGAAAGGTAGTTCATTTCTTTCCTATACAGGAGACTTTCTTGGTGGAGTAGCTGGGAGATTTGTATGTTCAGGAAATAGTCCATCTGCACAGGGTTCCATGAACTATTATTTCAGATTGTGACTTGCGTTTTACTTCATGCTTCTATATCGGATTACATAAGTTTCTTGGAACACAAGTTTGACTGGTTACGACATTCCACCATTAGATAGATTGGAAGTTGGATATTACTATATAGGTGCTTGAGGATATACCGTGATCATATGTTCTTGACTTTGGTGGGTCATGAGAGAAGCACATATATTTAGTGTAATTTTTATATAACAAAAGTTATTAAGTAAAGATACAAATGGAACCATATGATTCACTTTATTGTAGGCCATGAAGATCACCTCTATACTAGATGGAGATAGGTGAGTTAGAGTTATTGGGACTGAGTCTTTTGTAGGAGACATTGGAGGAGGTTCAACTTATTCAGAAGCATATGGATACAACTCAAAGTAGGAATAATTCATATGAACATAGACGTCGAATACCCCTAGAGTTTATAAAGGGTGACTGTGTATTTCTTTGGGTGTCTCCTAGGTTGGATCATTATAGGATATAGAGACGGGTCAAGTTGGTGCCTAGGTTTATTGGACCATTTTAGGATGTGGAGAGAATCAAGATGGTGCCATACTGATTAGATCTTTCATAGATATACAATTCTATGCATGATGCCTTCCACGTGTCATAAATTTTGCAGTATCACCCCGAACCTTCTCATGTGATCAATATGGATGATGTTGAGCTTGATATAAATGCGTCCTTTGAGGAGCATCTGATACATATGTTGGATCACAGTGAGAAAGTGTTGCAGGGGAAGACCGCGCTGATAGTTCGTGTATTGTGGAAACATGTCCATGTTCAGGATAAAACTTGGGAGAGATAAGTAAATATGAGGGCTCATTAGCCTGATCTTTTTGACTCAGAATCTTAGAGATTTGTGAGAGTACAACTCGAGGATGAGCTGCTATAAGTTGGGGAGATTGTAAGATCCCAACCTTTTCTAGAGATGTCTTGGGCTTGTTTACAAGTAATATTTTTCCTTGTGTTGAGAAATTTCTATTTGGGTTTTACCTTGGGGTGTGTTTGGGTGAAAATTTGAGAAAAATGGAAGAAAGAGGGTAGTGCACGGTTGACATACAATTTTCTCTAACCATGTGGTCTGGCCTAGAAAACCGTGAAAACTTGAATAGAGAGGGTTTACATGACTAGCACATGGTTTTCCAAATTGTGAACCCTATTAGGATAAACCTTTCACCCCCTATAAAAGGTTCATAATTAATTTTCACGATTTAGAAAACCGTGTGCCTCTACCCAAAAAATAGTGAGCGACTTTTTAATTAACACAAAAATTAGTTTTTAAAATTCCCAAACCCTCATATTAATCCCTAATCAGCCTTAGTTTTACCCTAATCTATATTTCATGATTTTTAAGTATCTTGGATAGATTCCAATCCTTCTGGACCTCTACTTATGGAAAACTGAAGGGTGGATTGAAGATCTTCACCACTTGAGTATGTAGTTTCTTACCATTTAGATCTCTATCTCTCTCTTTCGCTCCACTTCTTGGATAAAAAGAGGGGTGTTATACACTATTGGATTTATATCTAGATCTAGGCTTATTATATCTTGATTCATTTAATATTGTATTAGGATTCAGATCTAAATCCCATTCTTCATTGTGATTACGGTTGGTTCGCTTCAATTGGGTATATCTGTTGATGAGTGTTCTTCATCAATCTTGAGGTAGGCGATCTATTATTCAAATCCTAAAGTCTTAGTTTATATTACATTTATGTAATTGTATAAATTCTTTTGGATGATTAATAATTGATTTTATAAATTTTAATCAATTAGTTTGGTAGATTAATTAATTAAGGAATTGTGAAATTAGGGATATTGGGATTGTGGGTATTGATAAATTAATTTTTGAATTAATTAAGGGATACTGTTGTGATTTATAAATTGATTGAATTGATTAATTAATTGTTAAATTAATTAATGGAATGGATGAAATTAATTAATTGTTGAATTAATTGAAGGGATTAACATGATTAATTAATTGTTGAATTAATTAATGGAATTGATGTAATCAATTAATGGGTGAATTAATTAAAGTTATTGATATGGTAAATTAATTATTGAATTAATTAATTGAATTGATGTAATCAATTAATGTGTGGATTAATTGAAGTGATTTCCATGATTAATTAATTTTTAAGTTAATTAATGGAATTTATGTGATTAATTAATCATTGAATTAATTAATGGATTGATGTGATCATGAATTTGTTTAATTTGATTAATTAATTTATGAATTAATTAATTTGATATTGTGACACATGTGAAATTTTGATATTGTGATATATGTGTTAAATGTGTGTGGGATAGAGATTGAGGTTCCAAATACCGGTATGTGTTAAATGTGTGTGGGATAGGGTATGAGGCTCCAAATACCCATATGTGTTAAATGTGTGTGGGATAGGTATTGAGGCTCCAAATAACCATATGAGATGGTGAGTATGGGATAGAGACTAAGGCTCCAAATGCCCATGTGACATTGAGGTTTGGGATAGGTAAAGAGGCTCCAAATACCCATGGGGTATTAGACACGGAATTCTACAACCATGATTTGGAATTAGAACATGGTTCCAATTGGACCTTATGTGAAATGAGACGATGAATGGTAATAATGGAATTCAGATAAATGACATTCCTTGAGGATAGTTCAGACATCAACACAGGCCGAAACATGTATTGAGAGTTCGGGTGTCCACGAGAGCCCAGGTGTTATGAAGTTAAATAAAGAGTAATTTAATAAGTGTAAAATAATTAATTTATTGATTTTATTTATTCTTTATACAACTTCATACACTTGTATTGACTGGATATTGTTTTAGACACCATTGGTGGTGGCCTACTAAGTTACACTCACACCCTACTCAGGTTGCCTGATCAGTAACCAAATAGAATTCATGTATGTAGGACATGATAAGGGAAAAGGCCCTATGTTAGATGGATTAATTGGGATGGAGCATGGATGAGGGAACCATGAATGGTTCAGAACTCATTGGGGAGTTTTTACTGTCTTTAATTTTGGGCTTTCATTTTGACACTTGGCACGTACTTTGGAATGACATATCTAATATTTAGTTTTGATATTTTATTTCTTATTTTGGTCATCTTATGATACTTTTATTGTTTTGGTTATGGTTATATTTCATTTGGTTATTTATTATTTATTTTCATTGTGGTATTACTCTTATAAAGTGGGTATAGTCTTCCCAAGATCAACATTAGACCCTCACTGCTAGTCGAAAACCTCTGGCATACGGGAAGGTGATCTTGAGTTCATGTGACTGACCGGCTCAGAACATCGATGTGCGGAAACTATGTTAGTACATTAAAAATTCCTTTAATTGGTAGAAATTAATTGAAAAATAAACCCATAAAATGTGATAAAAACAATTTTTAGAAAAATTAATTTTTCAAGTATAAAATGAACCTACTCCAATTATTTGCCTAGTAATTATCATCAGATGAATGGTAATTTATTTAATTTAATATATAATATACACATTAAAATCATTCATCAATCTATATTATTTTAATTTATTAAAATTTAAATACATTGTGTACTTAAAAACGGTTTTATGAAAAGTATATATTTTTTACCATTAAATGATTTTGTCTTTGTTTCTACTAAATTCATAACCAATGAAGAAATTATTATTCATTTATTACCTATATATTTCATCAAAATAAAATTTCATTAGTGATCATGATGCATTATGTATAGAAAAACAAAATATCATGAAAAATATATTCTTTAACATTAAATTAGTTTATTCATAACATTTCAAATCGAGTACTCATTTTTCTTGGAATTTTTTAATGCATTTTTATCACGGAAATCATTTATTAATTTATTTAATAATTAAATTTGTAATATTAATAACTTCTAATCCAATGAATAAGTTATATATAATATAATATTTCAATAGTTTGTTTTAAGTTCAATTTTGTGTGTAAAGAAAGCTATCAAAAAATTTGAAAAAAAGAAATATATATTCTAAAATCTCATGGTGTTACATTCTATGAACATATAAGAATTTCACCCTTGAAATTATGTTACCATGACACGATAATCCTGCTTTATCACATCCTTTGGATCCCATGCAGCTTCCTAAAATTTATGTTTTCGTTACAAAACTTTGACCAGGTGAGTGGTCTTGTTCCGTAACACTTTTGCTCTTCGATCAAGAATCTCCACTGATTATTCCTCATAAGAATGATCATGTTCTAGTGGTACAAACTTTGAGTTCCTTATATGTGAATTATCAAGTATGTATTTCATAAAAAATGATAGAACACATCATGAACTTGGGAGAGATTCAGTGGAATCACCAAATGATAAGAAACCCTCCCAATAGGACCAAAAATTTCAAAGGGGCCAATATATCTAGGGATCAAAATTTCCTTCTTTATAAATATCATAACCTTTTTTCTAAGGAGATATTCATAAAAATACCTTATCATGAACTTATGAATCTATATCTTATCAATTATTTTAATATAACTCTTTCATTGACTTTGAGATACCCTAATGTTCTGCCAAATGAATCTAACCTTCTCTACCATTTCCCTAGTTTGATCAGGTACCAGTATCTATCTTTCTCCAACTTCATCCTAACACGTTGGAGATATAAACTTCTTACTAGATAGGGATTCATAAGGATCCATCTAAATGCTTGAGTGAAAGCTATTATTTTAAGAAAATTCGACTAGAGGAAGGTGTTGATCTCAACGACCTTTGGAATCCATAGAACAAGCTCTCAACACATCTTCTAGGGTTTTGAATGGTCCTCTCAGACTGACCATTTGTCAAAGAATGATATATTGTTTTAAAGTTATATTCAGTATTAAAAACTTTCTAAATAATTCTCTATAAATTAAAGTTAAACATTGGATCCTGATCCAATACAATAGAATATGGTAGCCTATGAAACCTTACCAATTATTTAATGTATATCATGGAAAACTGATCAAGATAGAAATATTATTTGATAAAAATGAAATGTTCCGACTTTGTAAGATGATCAAATACAACCCAAATAAAATTATCACCTTTAGATATTTTGGGGAGCCCTGTGAAAAAATACATGACAATGTTTTCCCATTTACATTTTGGTATAGGTAATGGTTCTAACATCTCCTTATACTTTTAACATTCAACCTTAACTTTTTGACCTACCAAAAATTGAGATACATACTCTGTAATATCACTTTTTATGTTTTTACACCAGAAACGATATTTGATATCTCTATACATATTCCTAATTTTAGGATGAACCGAGAATTATGAACTATGAACTTCATCCAATAGATCATTCAAATACGGTTTTGACATGACACATACTTGGTTCCTGAACCTTTTCATTTTGAAACCTTATCATGTTTGAACTCAGGAACATTTATCACTTTATTTTTCATGTATACATCTTCCATTTGTGCCTCTTTAATATTTACATGGATATATGGTTGGGAAATCATATGAAAAAGATATGATCTCTCTCATTTATTCAAGATTTAAGGATCTATATTATGAAAATCCATATTTATTTCATCTATTTTAATTCTCATCATGAACAAACTAACACGGTCCTTCTGACTCAGAGCACCATCCATTGCACATGAGCCTCAACCCAGTTGGTGAGGACTCGACAAGTGAATCCAAGATACCCGAGATCAAATCCTGGGGGAGACATATTTCTGGGTTACTATAGTAGTACTGTAACAGACACTGTAGTAGGTACTATTCGGTACTATAGCAGCCAAATCTATTCATCCAACTGGGCCTCTGGGCCACTGGTTTTTCCTCAGGTCCTGAAAGGATTTAGGCCCACACAAGGCCTTTGGTCCAGTTGTCTCTCAAGGTCTTCGGTCCACCTTAAGTCCTTAAGGCCATCCCAAGGCCTTTGGGCCACATGATTCTGCAGATGTACTAGTCAGACTACAAGGGAAAAAGGCTCCAAATGAGGATTTAGGGAAGGTGCATTAACTAGAGCAAAGATAAATGGAATTGGAAGAATGATAGTGTATGACATTTCCATTGGTAATGGGCCTATACAACTTTTCTTAGGACAGCCAGCTGACCAGCCCTGTGAAGGTGGAGTGCTGATATCATGACATATGCTGGGGAGGAGCAGTTCCAAGTTTTCTTGTCTGGGTGATTACCTCTAAGACCTATGGGTCATGAAATTGTCTCTAAGTATTTGGGCCTTGTAAGGGTTCCACCTCACCCCTTGAAAGGTGGATTATCTAAATAAAAAAATGAAGGGCTTTGGGCCAATCTGACTGAGAGCATCATCCACCCTGTTTTATTTCCCTGGGTGGTAGTGTATTGAGAAATCATTATATTTAATCAATACCAACCATATCCTTTGGTAGATATTAAAATATTTCTATGTTAATATATACTTTATTATTTTATGATCAATATATATATCACAACTTTCACCATATAGATAATGACACTATATTTTCAATGAAAAAATTACTCCTTCCATCTTCAAATCACGAGTCAATTAATTTTTCTAATGAACCTTTAATTTCCATGAGTCATATACTACTACCATGTAATTATGTGTAAGAAAACATCCTACTATATTATTTTATACATAAATATATATCACAAAACTTTATCTACTATAAGGTAGTGTGAGTATAGGTGCACTAACCAACCTTCATTTCAAATCCCATAAATTTTCCTCACATTCATCTATCCAAAGGTACTTGGATCCCATCCATGTTAACTGAGTTATTAGATTATAAAGTAATGAGAAATTTCTTAGAAATAATTGGTAGTATCAATCCAACCCAATAAATCTATAGATCTTGGTCATCATGGTTGGTCTGGGACATTTCTCAATAACTTCTTCCTTTGAAGGATCCACTGATATACCCTCTCTTGTGATTATATGACCCAAGAATGAAACTTTTTATATCCAAAATCCACAGTTATTAAATTTGTAATACAAATTCTCATTCCTCATGGAATTCAAAACAATCCTCAAATGATCTTCATGATCTTCCTTTCTCTTTGAATATATAATAATATCAGCCATAAATACCACCATAAACTAATCAAGGTAATCTCTAAAGAATAAATTTATTAGATCTATGAATATAGTGGGGGAATTGAAAAGTCCAAATGATATAAATATAAGTTCATATTGTCCAAACCTCATAAAAAAATTAGGTATATCTTCCTTCTTGAACCTCAATTGATGATATATAGAACAAAGGCCGATCATGGTAAAGTATTGAGTTCTACATGGTTGATTGAACAAGCCATAAATATAGGGCATAAGATACTTTTTATTGATAGTGATATTGTTAAGCTCATGAAAATCTATTCAAAGACTCATTGACACATATTTCTTCTTAATAAAAATAATATTTTCACCCCATGGTGATGCACTTAGGTGTATGATTATATTTTATACATTCTCTTGGAGTTTCTTCTTCATAACCTGTAACTCAATCAGGGATATTCTATATGAAGTATTTTAGCTTCACAATTCAGGGTAAGGATAAGAAAAACTTTAGGAAATACATCAATATATTCTAAAAAATAGGAATATATTTAGTTTCTAGTTTCTCCCCAATAATTTGAGATAAATATCCATAATGAATAGGTAGTAAGACCCATATAATGGAAGTAATTTCCATCAAAATTTCATATTCATCTTTACACCGATATATGATCATAGGTTGATTCGGAATGTAAAACATTATTTCCCTTCATTGACAATTGATATGAGCTATATATAAATAAATCCAATCCATACTCAAAATATCATCAAATTCAATTATATAGAGAATAAAAAGATCTATAGGAAGTGTATTCCCAAAAAATTATATTGGAGAGGAGATATAAACATGAGATTTTATCATCACATTATTAAGAGTTTTTACTGAAAATTCAATATCTAATTGTTGAGGTGGTGATGTGATACCCTTTAAAAATTCTTCATATATAAAATAGTGGGTAGATCCAAAATAAAATAAGACATTTGCAGTTCTTGAGCGGATAATAAGTGTACCTTTTACCACTTCATTCTCGTGACTCACTTATGTAGTTATGATCACATGATATTTCCCTTTGTCTCTTAGCTTAAGAGGTTACTGACATAGAATTTCATCATCAACCCTTGGATTCATGAACTTATTGAATTTATACAATAATTTTAATTATATAATTAGAGTGTGGGTGATGCATTCAGTTGAGATTTCTCTCCATACATTTCATTGGAAAACTTCTTCACATCACTTAAACATTATTTTTCTCAATTACCTTATTTTCTACACTTGAAACATTCACTAGACCCCTTAAGGAAGATTAATTTTATTTCCTCCATGGGTCTTTTTATCATAATTTCCTTGAAAATACATATTTATCTTATTTTACCCAAATCCATGAGAATAATGAGTCTATAATCTCTATTTCTAGCTTGAGAGAACATAAAATAATTTCTTTGTAGCTATAAAAGTCTTTTATATCCAATGAATTTCAGATAATTGGTCTTAAGCCACTAAATAATCATTAAATTTTTCTTTTAGGTTTGATGATGAAACCCGAAGTGTACCTTGCAAGTCTAGTGAAATTTTACTTATTGGTATTGATATATTCATCATCCATCTACTTTAGTTCAAGAAATTTACTCTCCATTTTAGTGAGAAGAGTTCAAAGAAAATACTTACTAAAAAATAAATTTTTAGAATCTTCCTATTTCATGGATTAAATTTCCTCCTCTTTCCTAATATTCTTGATAAGGGTCCACCATTGATCAGCTTCACCTTTCAAATGTTGCATGACCAAAACAACCTTCTCATTCTATAATCATTTAAGAACATAGAATATATTTTCCATAGTATTGATCCATTTCTCAATAATAATTGGATCAGAGGAACCACTGAAGGAAGGTGGACATTACCAAATAAAATACTCAATGGTGAGTTGTTCCTTCCTATAGTTATTTGGAAATTTATCATGATTCATATTACCATTCATATATTGAGAGAGTTGTGTGAGAATAACTACAATATTTCACATCCTAGCTCCCATTTAATCTAAATTCTCACGAGGATGATCATTTCATTGGTCATTACATTCATTTTTCACACGATTCCTCCTAGTTCTAGCCATTTACTAGAACAAATAAACATAGTGTTGCCATAAATCATCATTAATAAGATTGAAAAATCATATAATCATAAAAATAATTTCAAATATGTAATAAATTATGAAACCTTATCAACCTATGGCACTTTAGGTTTATCCAATCTTGATTTTATTTCACCATAGGTTGTCATAGGTTCTATCATAAATTTCCACATAGCCTAATCTTTAATAATAACTAAAACCTACTCTAATACCAAGTGAGGTGTCCCAATAATTTAATACATAAATATTACATCATTTTATATGAATATTATATACATCATGTAATAATAAATTCTCCAAAACCGCAAAGGTTTAGTTTATTTGGAGACTAGATACATAATCAACATATTTCATTAAAGATCTTAGAAATCTCCCAAAAATTTCTTCTCATAATACCCTTCTTTGATATATTATATTTATAACATTTCTTTATAACTTGGGGAAATGGAAACATAAGAAAGGTTTAACTAATATTCTTAGTATGGTTAAACATATGATATATCAATCAATGATCTTAAGTAAGTATAAGATAAGCATAAGAGTATGATAACATGATAATAACTTACAAAAGTCATGACCAATCAGTCAAAGATCATCAATCATGAGTCATGACATAATTATTTTTTATAATAAAATAAATAAAACATAAGAGTGTAGAATCCTAAATAATCAATCATGATCTATGAGAATATATCAAAAGAATAAGACATTGTGGAATACACACAAGTATAGACAATAATTTTCTTAGTTAAGGCTCACCTCTAATACTATATTAGTGGATAGATTCCTATAGTGGATTGAGTTCAATCTTTATTCCATAATTTCCTTAGTCAAGTCTTACTATTAAGACTATCACAATGGATAAAGTTCTTTATTGAATTAGGTTCACTCCCCATTCTAGTTCATATTATCTCATGAAATATCATTCTTTAACCAATTCATTGGAAGGATATGTAATTATGGAACCACATGTCACATAATAAAAAATATGCATAAGTGTGACATAATATCATAAAAACATTCATCATAGAATAACCCATGAGAAAGAAAAACGTTTCATAAAAATCTCATCACAACTTAATTAACCCATGGGAAAGTAATGAGTTTCATATAATCAACCTTAAAACATCATCATCATTAGAAATAAAGAGAAATAAAGTCGATGATATCATAAGATCATATCCCTAGTGAATCATAACAATACCTAAAGTATGTTGACATAGATGAAATAAATATCTTTTATAAATAATTTAAAATATATTTTGAAAATCAAGAGAAACATCCATTTTTATTTTGGTAACTTTTAAAACAAAAAATTTATAGAATAATGGAAATTTATTTTTCTTTGAAAAACCATGGGAACCTATAAAGGATAATTCCTGTATAAATAATTACATGATGGTAGGAAAATAATTTTGTACCATATAAATTAAAATATAACATTCTTTTCACAGTTTTTTAAGAATTTAGAAATGAATTGTTCATAATTTTTTTAAAAATATTCCTTTGAAACCTTTGTAAATAAAGTTAAATTCAGTGAAAATGACCTTTTTAAAACATTTCATATATATTTAAAAACTTTCATAAAACATTTTTAAGAAAATGTACATGGAATAAAAATTTCACCGACTAAAAAGGATAAGTAAGGCCGACTTTTCTTAAAAATATTTTCTTGATCATTTTAAGTAATGAAGAGAGGATAATGAAAGGAAAATAGGAAAACCCCAAAAATAAACAGATTATAAGAAAATATATGGGGTATAAAAGATAAGGATCATATAATTTACCTCAATGTAAATTTAACATAGACAATCCCAAAAAAAATGATATTATAACATAAACCCTTTCCTCAAGTTCCATATTGCTTCATATGCATTAAAATATACTATATAATATATATATATTTATTATATATATATTAAATAACCATATTTATATATATATTAATATATATAATTCCATTTTAATTTCCAATTAACCTTTTATTAATAATTTTTTATTTAAATCATTATTCGGGTGAAAACTTCTATGCTTTCCATACATGTTTCAGTTTGATGGTTTCATTCCTTGCACCTTGGTCATGGTTTCATCATATTTATAATATAAATCAAGTCATACATATAATATTTATTCATTATATAAACTTTTATATTTACTCATATAGGGTGGTGATAAAAAATGAATCAAATTACTTTGTAAAGACGGTAGTCCACACACACACACAAGTAATGTCCCCATTTTTCAATGGTTGGAATGAAAAAAGGTAAATAATAATTCATATTTATTGAATAATTATTATAATATAAATATAATATATATTCATTAAATCCATCTATATAACTATCCAAGAGATATTTTGATGAAAAATGAAACACATTTCTTTGTAGAGGTGTTAGTTCACATGTACGCACGAGGGATGTTTTTATTTTCCATTGGAGGGAAAAAGAGATGAAAAAAGGGTTGTACCATAAAAATAACAACATATAATTATATTGGATATAATTATGTAATTATAATTACATGGTTATTATATGTTTGAAGTAGGTAGAATAAGAAATAAGCATGAAAGAACTTGGTTAAGTGTTATACATATTCTTTGAGAAACCTCCTTTGAATCTCTTATGAAGGAACCTTGGTTAGATATTTTAAGATAAAAAACACCTATATAATATGTATAAGGATTTTTATAATATATTTAGGTATATTTTTATTGAGATAAGTGGATTGATAATGTTTTAAGAAGATAGAATATGAGGTACCCTTTTATAAGTGAGGGGAGCGACAACTTGTAATTATTCTAAAGTTTAAAATAATATAAGGTAAATTTCATGGTAAAGTGGCTCCAAATTGGATAAATTTTGAATATTATATGATATATGGTATAAATAAATTCAACCAATAGGATTTATACAAATTTTTATGTTATTTTAACCCTTATATCTTTAGTTTAACCCCTCATTAACTCTTTTAACCTTTACTACAATAATGAATTTTTACCTATGTTACTATTAATTATAAACAAAAATAAAATTGACCTATTTATAATATTTGGAAATTATTATTTCAAATGTTTAAACCATTTAATCAAATTAAATTCCTATTAGTGACATAAATTAATTTAAAAATAAACATATAAAACGCAATGAAAACATTTTTTTAGAAAAATGAATTTCAAGAATAAAATGAAATTACTATAATTATTTTCTTATTAATAATAATTATATTAATGTTAATTTATTTCATTGAATATATAATCTACAAATTAAAATAATTCATAAATAGATATTATTTTAATTTATTAAAATATTAATACATCGTGTGCTTATAGTTTTCTGAAAAATGTTCCTTTTTACCTTAAAATGATTTTGTCTTTATTTATATTAAATTGATAACCAATGTATGAATTATTATTAATTAATCTCTAATATATTTCATTAAAAAAATTTTCATTAGTGATCATGATACACAATGTATATAAAAATACAATATCATGAAAAATAAATACTTAAACATTAAATGATTTTTTTCTTAATATTTCAAATTGAGTACTAAATCTTTTGGAATTGTTCAATACATTTTTATTAAGGAAATATTTTATTCATATATTTCATAATTAGGTTATTACTATTCATACTCACTAATCTAATGACTAGTTTATATATAATATGATATTTTAATCACGATTCATTTAATTTCAGTGGTACATGTAACTAAATATATCAAACACTTTGAAAAAAATATATTATAAAATATTGGGGTGTTATACTAGGCACATGGTTGTTACATAGTTAGGTTAAACCATGTGGTTAAACCATGCAGTCTTAATTTTTTTTTCTAGTGGTTCTTTCACATTTGATGCATGGTTTATTAAACAGTATAAAAAAACCATGCATGACTTTAAAAGGATCCAAAATTATATTTTTAACCCGAACCCCCCTAAACAATCATATTTTCAATAATTTATAGGGATATTAGACTTGAGAGATTCCTTGGGTTGTTTTAGTGGTTCTATTCATTCCAGAGTCACCTATCTTGGATTCTTGGTTCATTTTTCTCATGGATCGATGGTAAGTTTTTTGGGTCTACTTGTATTATTTATATTCTTGTTATCTCTTGGGAGAAACCCTAGTCATGGGTTACATTATTATATATTTGGGTTTTGTTTTTATTTGATGGGTATTTTGTTTTAATCCATTAAAATAGATTTAGGAGATCCAGGATCTACAAGTTTGTGGTTTGGTTCTTTGAGATAAGATTGTTTCAAGTAAGTTTATTCTCTCTCACTTTACTTATACATAAAACTTTAGTATTTTGGTTTCTAAAGTTAAAATAATTGTGTTTATTAATGAAAAAGTCTTGGTAAATCATTATTTGAGTATTATATTTTTTGTTTCAGGGTTTTAGGAATAATTTTTATGGGTGACACCCACAATGTGTTTGAGAAAATGTGCAGTGTTTTGGTTTAAAAAAGAATGATTTTTGATGTATGAAAATTTGACATTATCACGAGTTAGTGTGTGCTCATGATGTATGTGGAAGAGTAATTATTAGTTTAGAATTTTATACCAGTTCTATTTAGGTGGAAACATGGATTTTATTGCAAATTTATGGCATGGGTCAGGGGATGAGTTTCTGTTTGTGAGTTTGGGAGATTCAGAGGACCCTTTGGATGGACGATATATTTTAGTTGATCACATGAATCTATAAAGGGAGAGTTTGGTGCATTGAATGGATGTAAGATTTTATATTGTGTGTTTTTTTGTTGTGGTGTGAGTTTTTTACCCTAGTTATACATGTCTTATTCATTATTTTTTATGATTCTTCCATGTTTTATATAAAATATGAGCTCGATTATTCTTTTTAATGTGTTGTGTGTGGGAATTATTTAAGGAATTGATTACTGGGTTTGTATACTCATCCCCTTCACATGCACCTTGGTGTATATGTAAACTTTATTTGGAATTATATAGGTAAAATAAAGACCTCTTACTTCTCTAGAGGAGCACCTTGATGTTGTGTTCATGGATGATAAAGGCTGGATTTTGGAGGTGGTCGTTAGGTAGAGCTTGGTGTAGTTTAACATTTGGAACTTCAGTTTCTATTTTGAGTTTTTGGATATGTAGGATTATTTGATGATGTTTTTGGTTATTGTGGCTCAAATTATTATTTTACTATGTGTTGTATTTTTTTTGGTTTTATCAAGCATCATATTTTTACTCTGCCATTATAGTTATTCTGCTATAGGTTATGCCATATACAAGAGAAAATCACACCTAACTATTTTGTGAAGTGCTTGACATTTATTATTTGCTTTTAATGTATGAGGTATGCACCTAAGGTTAGTATAATTCTAATACTATCCAAATAAATGAATTGGAATGGTAGCATTATAATCATTCATAGGTACCTTGACTCTTTTGTAGTGGTATTTTTTGATGATATATTAATTTAATCTTACATGAGTAATGGTCATGAAAGAACTTGGAAATTTTCTTGAACACATTATGATACTATTATCTCGATGAAAAATTCTCTAAACGTGACTTATGGATATAAGAAGTTAAGTTCTTTGGGAATTTAGTTTTCAAAAAGGTATATCAGACAAATCTAAAAACATCAAGGCCATAATTTTTTGGGAGCCTACCAAGAATATATTTGAGATAGAAAGATTTATGGGGTCAGAAAGTTATTATCATATCTTTGTTTTCAATTTCTCACATCTAGATTTCCCTATGACAACATTAACTATTAATGGTATCCAATTATCATGGAGTAACAGTTTATAGTAGTCCTTTATAAAGATTAATGTTCATCTTACTTCAAAACCCATATTTATATTTCTAGAACCAAGTGGGGGATATATTTTTTATTGTGATGCATATGGATTTGGATTGGGTTGTGTTCACATGTAGGGATACTATATCGCATTTTATGACTCATTAAAGTTTTAGGCACATGAAAAGAACTATACAACACATGATCTAAAATTATATATGGTGGTACATGCATTAAAAACATGGTTCCACTATCTCTTTGATGATAATTTCACTATATTCAATAATAAAACAATATTGAATCACATCTTTTCCCAAATAGATTTGAACCATAGGTATAAATATTGGATGGAGTACCTACAAAATTTTTACTTTGACTTGGTTTATATACCTAGAAAAAGAAATTAAATGGATGATTCCTTAAGGCGTAGGTCTTATAACTAAATGGTGAAAGAATCTTAATATCAATGGAAATTAATAGGGGTAATTTCAAACATGCACTTGTATTTTATTGAAAAGAATGGTTCCATTTTTTTCATTATTTCCACCCATATTTTTAACTTGGTTGAACAAGTCAAGGAGTCCCAATAGTCAAAACCTGATATCTTTACCATTTAGGAAAACCTCAATGGTGGGGATACTATTAATGGATGTACAAAGGATGAAAATTCTATATTGTGGTGTCAAGATCAGATTGTAGTTCTTACCCTATGACAATAAATCACCTTCACGATTATCATCATTAAAAGTGGGTTAACCATATAGGTATTTAGAAAATGTAAAAGGAAATGAAGAACCATTTTTTGATGGTTGGGTATGAAGTGAAAGCTGGCATAATATGTTGTGAAATATATCACCTATCAATGGGTGAAATCCAAGCACTAATGACTAACCAAAATGTTACAATCATTACCCATACCCATATGAAAATGAGAGAAATCACCATGGACTTTTTCATGAGTTTATTGAGGATGATTCAAAATCATAATTCCATTTGGGTGATTTTAGATCAACTAAACAAGTTAACACACTCCATTATAATCCAGACAAATAATTCAATAGATGAGTTAACAAATCCATGTATCCAATAAGTAGTAAATTTTCATGGAGTATTATCTTCTATTATATCTAACTAAGATCATAGATTTACCTCATGGGTTTTTTTAGTCCTCAAAATAATATTTTGAACCCAGTTTACCATGATAATGACATACCATCCACAAATAAATGTCAAGATAGATCACACAGTCTAGAAACTAGAGGACATGATTAAGGAATGTATGATTGATTTTTTTTGGTTTATAGGACTATATGAATTTGGTTTAATTTTCATATAATAATATTTATCAATCCATGATACATATGGTTCCATTCAAACCATTGTATGAGTTTCCATGTCTCTCTATACTTTATTGGATAGAGGGTAGGTAAAATCCATTGATTAGACCAAGTCTTATAATACTGAGAAAAATCAATTTATTTGGAAACAAATAGAAATATAATAGATCTCTTAGAACTATTATGTAAATCATTATCATCATCCTATAATTTTTGTATTGGGAGATCATGCATTATTTTGAGTATCTCCAAGGTTAGGGAATCACCATTTGAGTAAGTAAGTGAAACTATATCCTCAGTATGTTGGACCATTTGAGATTATTGAGTATATTAGTGAAGTTTTTTTATCAATTATAACTAATTCAAAGATATTTCTTGGTCCATAATTTTTTCTATATATCTCAAATAAATAAGTACTAGACCAAACCCACTCATTTTATTATTTGGGATCATGTTTCTCTCAATTCATATGGTGCATTTATTCATACACTGATTAACATTCCAGATAAGAAAGATAAGATCCTGTGAGGTAGATTTATCTCACTGGTATATGTGTTATAGAATCATGACTAGGTACATGAGGAGACTTGGTAATAAGAGAAGTTTACAAAAGTTCAATGTCCTAAGTTTTTTGAAGAAACACTTAACCTCCCATATTCGAAGTATGGAAAACCCAACAGTGGGGAGAATGTATCACCCTTAGTATGAGGAATTATACTATTTTATTATGATTTTTTATGTGATAAAGTAGATTGGTTTGGTTTTAGGATATTCTAAAGGTATTTTTAAAGTTTTGGAGAGGTTTTGATGGATACACAATTGGAACATAGTTATAAGAAACTGTGTGGAATCCCCAGGTAACTGTGTGGGATGAAATGAGGGTATGGGGAAGGAATATGATTGGAACAAAATTTGGGTAAACTGTGTGACCAAACTGTACAACGTTAGAATTTTTTAAATAGTGACGTCCGTATGATTGACATACAATTTACCAAACTATGTATCAAAACCATGAATTAATTTAAAAGGATTTGAAAATTATATTTTTAACTCAAAATATCTCCTATAAATACCCATATTTCCATCCTTTATAGATATCTCAAACTTGAGATATCCTTGGGTGATTTTGGTGGTTCTTTTCATTCTATTACTCCATCTATTTGATTCTTGGAATTTTTAACCTATGAATTGGATGTAAAACTTCTTCCTCATATCCTACTCTCTTCTCTTATCTTTATATATTGAGAGAATCTATATTCCGAGTCTTCAATTCCTATATATTTTGGTCCGAGTTTGTTTTGATGCAGATTATCTTGTAATCCATTATAGGAGAGTTGGTAGATCCCAAATCTATAAGTTTGTGATGTTTTTTTCCAGATAATATTTTTTGAGGTAGGTGGATTCTCAATCACTCTACTTTTACCTAGAACTTTAAGGATTTTGGATTTTAAATCTAAATGTTTGTATTTATTGGGGTAAAACCCTTGTTAAATCCTCTTTTGAGTATTAAATTTTTGTTTTTTGGGTTTTAGAAATAAAGGTTATGGGTGACTCCCACAACATGTTTGAAAAAATTCATAAGTGGTGTTTTGGTTTAAAAAAGAATGGGTTTTGGTCTGTATAAACTTGATATTTGAATGGGTTGGTGTGAATTCATAATATATATGGATATGTCCTTGTCGGTTCATACTTAGATACATGTGACATTTAAATGAGTGTATGGATTGTACCACCAAGTGATAACTTGAGTTAGGGAGGATGGATTTCCACTCATGAGTTTGGTTTGTTTAGAGGACTCATTTTATAGGTGATGAATATGGGTTCATTACATATCTCTCAAAGGGGAGGGTTTGGTGCATTGCATGATTGTGTGAGTTCATAGTGTGTGTGTGTGGTGTTGTGAGTTATTTACCCTAGTTATATATACATATACATATATATATTATTCACTAGTTTTTTATTATTCTATCATATTTTATATAAAATATGAGATAACTTTTTTTTATTTTAGTAATGTGTGTGATAATTATTTAAGGGATTTCCTACCGAGTTTGTATACTCACCCCTGCAAATTCACCTTGGTGAATATGCATATTTTTTCCGAAATGATGTAGGTTAGGGAAATACATCTTACTTATATAGTGGTTCTATTTGATTTTTTGGTCATGGGCTATGGATGTTGAATCTTGGAGGTGGTTGTTGGGTGGATCTTATTGCAGTCCCATGTTTGGAACCATAGTTTCTCTTTTGATTTTTGGGTTAGTAGACTAATTTGATAATGTTATTGGTTACTGCTACTCTGATTATTGTTTCACTATGTATTATAGTTTGGTTTGGTTTTATTAGGCATTATATTTATAAATTTTCTTTGTAGTTCTTATATAAAAAATTATGTCATATGAAAGGGAAAATCATCCCCTAATAATTTGTTGAATCCCTAGGCATTTATTTCCATCATTTGGTGTCTGGGGGATGAACCTATTATTATTATCATCTTGATTATATCCAATTCAATGAACTGGGGTCATGATTTTACATGAAAAAAACTTTCTTAGTGATGTTTCAAATTTTCAAATGTTATTGTACTGTATATCATTTTCATTCTTTATATTATTTTAGAGAATAAATATCATTATATGGTAAAATCAAATAATCTATGACTATTCTTTGAAACTTTGACAATATTTTTGGAATTGTTAATTCTCACAGTGAATCAAATTTAGAAATTATATTACTCTTTCTCAAGACTAAACTGCAAGTCCATAATATAAATCAAGTCCAAGGTTGAATTCACAAGGAATAATGATCCCTATCATGAAACTTCAATTTGAAAGTTAATACTTATGATTCAAACAATTAAAAGTAAATATAAAACAATTTGAATAGACTATGAATGATGTGAGTGTACCAAGTTTTTATATATCCATGTTCCTGATATTATTGAGATTCCAATTTTATTAATGAATGACCAATTTGTTTTCAGAATTTAATCTAAACAATACCTTGGTATTTATGGTTATTCTTAAATAAATAAAATATCATTTTATTATGTTAAAGTAGTTCGGTTTATTTATGGACTAGATGATAAAAAATCATATTAAAACACATAAATCAAAATCATTTAATATTCATGAATGAATATAAGAATTATTTATGTATTAAAAGACAATTTATCATTCAAAAAACATTGGAAAAAATTAAAAAATAATGAAAAGATATAGAGAAAATGATTAATACATAACTGAACAAGAATAAATATAAAAAAAAGAATCAAACCATTCAATCACCCTTCCTTATAAAACATAGTGCACGATGTTTAACCCCTCATACTTATACAAGAACCAAAGAAATGATCCATGTTAGACACAATAGAGTAGAATAAAAATACTAACCTAAAAACTAACAACAACCTTCAAGATCTTAGAACCTTCACCCAAAGTTCTCCCTCTTATTGGTTATGTAATGATTATCGAATTGAATCCAATGCACATGTGGGGAAACATTAACCTCTTTTTCTTAAAAATTTTAAATGTGAATATTGTTATATCTATCTATCTAAATTCATAACAAAAATTCCTAAAAATATTCTTAAAATAAAATCTAGGTTCCCCCATATGTCCCTCAAAATCATTTCTAAAAAATACCTCAAATATAGAAGATGAGCGGTTCTGAATATATACTGTAGATTATTTATTTATAGCATTAGGAGACTATTCATGACACAAAACTTGTAAATTTCTCATATTTCTTCACCGAATAACATGCTCATAACACATGAGTTGAATCTATGATGAAAATCTTCATATTTATCTACATTTTTTAAAACCAAATTTTAAAATCTCTCATATCTCTTTTTCATTGGATAACATCTTCACATCGAATCGATATACACAATGCTTTAACTTTTGTATCTTCCTACAAATCATTCCATAGCTCCAAATATATAAATTATTTTGTATTTGTGATCTCATTTTTTCTACATTACAAAGTAACCTCCTATAATGCCATGAAAATTAAGTTCCACACTATCCTATGTATCCTTATCCTTCATAGAATGAGGATACTAACTACAACACAACACTCTTAATCTTATGGTGTAAGCTCTCCCCATGAAAAATACATACCACTTGGGTTATTCTCACTAATGACATAACCCTTTTAGTCATGATGCCACCTCTTCCATTAACCATGGTTATATGACTTCTTTGAACCATGCATGATGTGCATGGTATATCATAATTGGTTACAATTTAACAAGGCCATGATTTTGTCTCATGAATACAGGTTAAAAATTACTACAGGATGACATTATTCACTCAGAAAAGCTAACTCATGGATCGGTAAAGAATAATTGAGATGGGGGGGGGGGGTGAATCATTAATCTAATTTCTTTTTAAGTTTCCTTAGTGGAACAATCCTTTTAACTTGTTAGAGTGAATCTTTATCGCTATCCAACACACAATAAGAAGGGGAAAACAAATTTACAAGGTTCACCTGTCAAAATGAGAAGGCTAGTCCAAAATATAAACTAGGTTTCTATGAGATCATATGACTCACTAGATTCAACATGTAGGTATAATAATTAGGGTTTATACTTATATTCACATTACTAAAATTATTCTAATTTTGATAGTATTTCCCACACTATTACAATGATAAATAACTTGATATTAATAAGAATAATTCCTTCCAAACATAACATTTAATTCTTATAGAGTTTTTTTATTTATCTTCTTATTTAACCTGTATAAAATCAGGTATAATCACTTAAATATGTTCCAATTTTCACAACCCCTTACTCTTTCCATTATATAATTCTTCTTTCTCTATTGCTCCACTACTTCACATGCACCACCCTCTTCTTTTTCTTCACATGTATTTAATTTCACTTAATTTTCATAGAAATAATTACAAAGTATAAGATCCAATTCAAATTATTCAAATTTGAATTCAAACCTTTAACTTCCTTTAACCAACTAAATTACTCTAGCTTTATTTTGAGCCATTGGATCTTGTAGGATCAATTGGAAATCATTGATGCTTCCAAGATAGTGTCACTAACCGATTTAGTGATCCATTAGATAATTTAAGAATCCATGTCATCAAAATGATTATAACTGAGCCAAACCTCCTCACACAACTTACACCATGATAGGGTGTATAATGGTTAGCCGTTTTTCCTTCAAAACACCTTGCACCATGGGTGTGGTCACCTAGGTTTGTCTGTTTTTCCACACATCTTTATCTATTAACCACATCTTGTCAGACCATGGGTGTGGTCACCTACCTCAACCTTTTTTAGATTAGAACACCACCTATCAACCATATATTTCTTCAAGAACCACCACTGGCATAATGGGCTTTCCTGTTTCACATAGGCAGACTCAAAAAACATTACAAGGACCACCAAAACCATTTTGGAATTGGCCATTTTACACAAGAACACCAAAATATAACCAAGGGGACCACCATGGATTTTTTTAGCCTTGTCTATTTTCCATAGGAACACCAACATGACAATAAAAACTCCCTACCATGGGTGTGACCTTTCCCATTTTAAACCCATTTCTCATCAACATATCCTCCAACATGGGTGTTTCCTTTACTTCTTGGACTTACTTTCTTTCAATAACCTTCATTACTTCAAGAAACATTTAACAACTAAAAAGGCACCTTCCAAATTTATATGAGGCCTAAATTATGATAAAAAAATCATGATATATAAAAATAAAGATCACTTCACATGGAATTGACTATTTTTACTTAGAATATGATTTAGGTACTAAAAAAATCCAACACACTAAATCATATCCTCTTCATAAAAATTTCAACCTCACTTATTATACTATCTATTTCAACACCTATTGCGCTTAAAAATACCCCCTATGGATTTTTTTTCAATCAAAGAACATAAATCAATATGAAACTATGAAAACATATTAATGGATCATCATCCAATAATTCCAAGCCTATATAAGAAAAATAGGTGTAGTAAAAATAACATTGAATAAATAATACCATTTTGTCTATAAGATATTGATCTATATGAAACATTATTAACATGAAATACACAATCTTCAATCATAACTTCATCAAAATTTAAAACATAAAAAATTTCTACAACCACTTAAAACAAACTATTAAAATAGTTCACACATGCTAAAATCACAACTTATCCTTTTTAATAACTCTCTTTAAATATATGCTTCCATTAAATAGAAAATTTTTCACACTTGAATTTTTATTTTCATCCTTTTTACAGTTCATATTTTTGATCTTGGTTTTTCTCCTGAGTTCTGGGTGTGACAGGTTTTGAATTTTTAAGTAATACTTTTTGTATCTTTGATTCCGTGTTTATTCCTTAGTTCCTCTGGGAATTTTTAGCAAAAAGTTGAGTTTTTGGGTTTGAAAGCTGGTGGATCATTGTTAGGGGAAACCATTTGGATTAAACTATGAAAATATGTGTCTTTGGGTTGGTTTCTGAGACTTGGTGCACAACATGCACATGTATTTTCAAACTATGCAGAAAATATGTAAGAATGCCCTATCTTTTGGAAGAACCGTTTCACACAATTGGCACATGGTTTACCAAACCGTGTGAGCTTCCTAGGTCATTAAAAATATGAAATTATTATTGTAACCTATAGATATTTTATCCCCAAATTTCCTCTTCTCTATTTATCATAGTTTGTGTGGCCCTAGGAAAGCATCTCCCTTATTTTATTTTCCTCTCCTCCTCTCTCAAGTTGTGGATCTAGTGATTTCTTCAAGTTTGTGGCTAGATTTCTCAAGGTATTATCCTCTTCTCTTCCCTATATTCCTATTTCTTCTATTTTCTCTTGAGTTCCTATTCTCTCTTGGTCATGTAAATATAGGGTCCATGTTTCCCCTTGGTTTATGTTGGGGGTTTTGTGTGTTTAAGGTTCCCATTTGATGTTCTTTCTTTATTGAGCCTTCACAAGGTTGTTTTGGGTGTGCGTTGTTGAAATTACATGAGATTGAGGTAGGTTTCCCTTTGTAATTGAATTTTTATTTAATAATAATTGAATTATTCCTTCTATAACCTTAATTACATTAAAAATAATTATGTATGATATTTGGAATAATTTTTTGTGGTGAAAAGTGGTGTTTTCTTCCTTGTTTTGTGATAAATAATATTGTCTTGTTATGTGATGCACACCAAGTGTTTGATAAAATGCTCCATCAAATTTTGTGAATAGTTTTTATATATAGATCATGTCTTGACTTTTTAAATATATTTTTGACATCTAAATGTTGGATTTGGGTTTCTTTAATGTATTTATAAATGGTTTTGGACTTAAAAATGGTGTTTGTTTGGTACTTTAAAAATGGAATGGAATATGATGATGATGTGTGGACTGATTATCAATTTGATGAAAATGGTTTTGGTTTGAAAGTGTGGTGAGAGTACTTAAATGGTATTTTTATAAATTATTTTGAAATGGAAAACTACATGTTTTCACCTTTTTGGAAAGGTGATTTTGATTCTTTGAGAAAGGATTCTTGAGGCCCATTTGACACTTTTGTGAAAGTGGTGAAAATTTTTATCATGAAAACCCTACTTGGATAATATTATTTCCTTGTTTATATTTAATTTATGATATGTCCTCATTGTGGAATCATCATGATCCATTATGTGAATGGGTGGGATTTCCTCACTGTGGACTCCCCGTGACCCATTTACTTTGAGCAGAATGGGAGATCCTTGGTGTGAAATCCTTTGAGATCTATTTGTTTATGGAAAGAGATTGATCCTTGGGGTGACTCAGGGTGATTCCTATTGTGTGAAATATTTATATATGATATACGTTATTGTGATTGGATTCCCATTTGGCACTGGTTCGCTCACCCCCTTTATAATCTTGACACCGGTTGGATCACCCCTTTATACTCTTGACTAGTTCAGGGTCAACCTAGGTTGGTTTATGAGAAAATGGTATTAGATAATAATGGTTATTTAGAGGATATAGCTTTAAGAGTGCCCTTTTTTATTTGGGATGTCAAGGTAGATGAAGTAGGACTATCAGAACTTAGGGTGAAAGTCCGGGGGAGTTTTTGGCCAACACTTTATGGACCGAACCTTAAGTTTCCATGGGATTTTGGGTTTCTTTTGGTTATTTGGTTCTTATTGGTTGTTTTTTGATTGAGAAATGAAAATATAGTCGTTCCAATAGTCTCAGTGATCTCATAGGGCCTATAAATCCATGTGGATCTAGGGGAATGGTCCAAGAAGACTCTCTATAATGGTGGTGTGATTATCCTATGGATGCAAACCATATGGCCAAGTCACCAATCTCCACTAGTTTTCCCTTGTGAGTTGTTTTGGGTATTATTTTATTCTAAAACTTGTTTTGAAAGCTCTTGTTTTGGAATTTTAAAAACTGAATTTAAAGTGGAAATGGTTGGGATTTTTAAATATGAAAAAAGATTTTTTGGAATCATTTTTTAAGGAAAGATTTAGAAAATGGATTTTTTAAAGATGGTTTTTGGATAAAACGGGAAGTGGTTTACTGAGATTGAATTTTTGTAATCAAGACCTAGAGTTTTCTAAAATGTATTATTTGGAAAAAAAATTGTTTTAAATAGGGTTCAGAAATTTGTTTTAAATCACAAGGGATGAGTTTTAATCAAATTATTTTGATGAAATAAGGTTTTTTGAGCTACTGAAAATGTTTTTTAATGGGATAAAATGGATTGAAGTGTAAAGTTTGAAAAAAATTCTTTATTAGTGGTTGGTGATCTTTGAAAAGTTGAAATGTGAAGTGGGTTGAGATTTTGAGAACATGGGTGGAATGTTTTATTTTGGAAATTAGAAAATTCTGGTTTTTACCATTGGTATTTCCATGGGTGCTCATATGCATGGATATGTGTTGGAAATTGGATAGATGATGATGGGAATATGAGTGCCCGGATTGGAATGAGTTGATGAGTTCCTGAGGTGGCATGGGAATGTGCATGTGAGTGATGCTCTAAGGTATACCATTGGTGATTGTGAAACCCACCAAGTTTGTATTATTTCTAAAATATTTTCAAGAGTAAAATTTTGATGTTTTGATAGCCAGTGGTTGTGTGGCTTGTTTTTCTATGTTTTGGAGATGTTTCTTGTGCGGTGTTTTGAGTTTGAGAACTCTTGTTAATGAGTTGATATTTATTGAGCTCTTGGTTTTATTGTTTTCTAATGTCTTCCCCTATAAATATTCGATAGATATTCAAGGTATGACTACGAGTGGTTTTCGGTTAGCATACCTTCTAGTTGATCAACCCAAGGATTTCCTTCTTGAGTTTCAGAAGTTAAATCCACCTCTCTTTTATAGTCAAGAATATCCTCTAGAAGCGGAAGAGTGGATGAAGAAAATAGAATTAATATTCAGTATCCTTGAGTTTCCCGAGTCATTAAAGGTAATTTTTTATACCTTTATGCTTGAGGGACCAATCCAAAAATGGTGGAATTCAATCACTCAATCCAAGCCTTGCGAATATCTTACCTGATATTTATTCAAGGATTCATTCATCCATAAATATTTCTATAATATAAAAAAGGTAAGGAATGGGATGAAGACATGCTATCTGCAGCAGGGTGATAGATTGGTGTTGTAGTTATTTTTTCATTTTTTGGACCTAGTTACTTATATTCTAGAGTTGGTTGCAGATGATTCTTTCAAGGATCAATGTTTTGAGAGTAGGATTCATCCTGATCTATAGTTGAAGGTGTAAATGTTTGGCATAACCTATTTTGCCGATGTGGTGAGGCAAGCTGTCTGTGTTGTGGATGTTCTAGTAGGCATGATTGTGGAATCCATCCTTCATTTGATATCTAGAAGTGGTGTAGGGAATTATAGAAATGAGATAGAAAACCATCTTGAAGATGTGGGTGCTAACTGCGGTATCAAAAGGCCTCTTGATCTTTCGTCATCTTCTTCTAAGCGTAGGATCATGGTATTTCATCAGTGCAGTAATATAGATCATAAGAATCCATCATGTCTAAGTTCTTCTAAGACCTACTGTGCTTGTGGATGCCTAGGTCACTTGCAATGGTTATGTCAGAGTGTTTCCAGGAAGTCACATGGAGCCAATTTTCATGAGTAGGGTGCTGTTCTGGGATCTATTTAAAGTCCCTTTCTATGTATGCTTATTTTTTTGTAATGGTTGTATCTAGTGGTATTCTGCGATGTTGTGTTCTCTTTAAATTGTAAAATTGGGTGTTTTGGATCTCCTGAGAGCTTCTATTTTAATTTAATCATGTCTATATTTTTAAGATTCTGATAATTTTTCTACCTTGAGTAGATATGTGTCTCATTGAGTGTATTGTTCATGATATTTATTGTTTGAACTTAAAAGGGATGATTTTTATACATCATTGTAATCCCTGTTTCTATGGAAAAGGAGTTTTGATCGGGGATTAACAGATCCCGATTGCGAGGTAGTGGATGTTTCAAATATCAATGCTCCATCCATAGGCCTTGGAGTGAAGCTAACGCGTAGTTAAGAATTATAGGGTGTGTGAGACCTTGGTATAATTTATGTTTTCAATACAGAAATGGGTAAAGTTTAAGATTCTCTATTGTATATTCTTCATCTTGAAAGGTCCTGTTTTTTGGAGAGAGGTGTAGATACCTTGTCTCCTCATTTATTTCCTCGTGATTTGAAGGTTCCTATTTGGTTTTAAGGATGCATAGCGTTTTTATTCTTAAAATTTAAATGGTGGTACCTTTTTAGATACATGCCTCTGAATTAGGGGTCCTTTTGTGGTTATCTATTGCATGTTAGTTTTGGTTTTATCTAGCTGCATGGGTTTGTGTTTCTTTTGTTGAATATTTCCCTTTATGGTGGGGGTTTTCCGGTCTATGTGGAGAGTTATGGATTGGACCGTGTCAGTTTTATCTTGTTGGTATGTGATGGTTGGTTTAATCTGGTTGACTTTTAATTATAGAGAGACCCACCATGGTTCTTTTTGAAGTTTCTTCTGAAAGTTAATCGATGATAGTTGGTTTCTAATGGTGGGGATCCCATTCCAGCCTCCTATGTTAATAATTCAGTTTACTTCCCAATTTTGGTCTAGTAGGAGGTGGTTCCTTTATGAAATTGTTGAATTTTGAGTTCCTCTCTGTTTTGGGGAACATTGGTATTTTTTAGAAATATGGGTTGAGATTTCTATCATGTTTTAGGAATTGGTTTTGAATCATTGGATTATTTTGAGTAAGAAGTATGAGTTTTGTTTGTTGGTGGTTGAGGAGTTCTTGATTTTAGGGTTGGATTATGAAATTTTTGGAATTCTTTTTCCTTGATCGATCAACTAGAAAATGTTGCGACTTTAGAGGTGTGAAAAGCATTAATGGTGGGGAGAATTGTCACACATGTATTTTCATTTTCATCCTTTTTTCGATTCATATTTTGGATCTTATTTTTTTTTCCAGATTTCTAGATGTGAAAAGTTTTGAATTTTGAATTAATACTTTTTGTATATTTGATTCCATTTTTATTCCTTATATCCCCCAGGAGCTTTTGGTGAAAAGTTTAGTTTTTGGGCTTAACAACTAGTAGCGCACGGTTGGTGCACGGCTAGGGGAAACCATATAGATTAGCCCAAGAAACCATGTGTATTTGGGTTGGTTTCTGAGGCTTGGTGCATAAATAGTGCATGGTTTATCAAACCATGTGTCAAGTGTGTGGGAAGGCTCTATCTCTTGGTAGAACCATTTCAAATGGTTGGCACATGGTTTACCATACCGTGTGGCCAAACTGTGCGAGCTTCCTAGGTCATTAAAAACATTAAATTCCTATTATACCATATTAGGATTTTATCCCCAAAGAGCCTCCTCCCCCTTATCCTAGTTCATGAGGCCCTAGGGGATCCTCTCCTTTGTTCTATTTGCATCTCCTCCTCTCCCATGGTTTGGATATAGTGATTTCTTTCAATTTGGGGATAGATTTCCCAAGGTATTATCCTCTCCTCTTCTCCCTCCCCCTCTTTCTTATATTTTCTCTTGAGTTCCTATTCTCCCTTGGTCATGTGGATCTAGGTTTCATATTTTCCCTTGGTTTATGTTAGGGGTTTTTTGTGTTTAAGGTTACTCTTGTATGTTATTTCTTCCTTGAGCCTTTGTGAGGTTGTTTTGGGTTTGCATTGTTGAAGAGATGTGATATTGAGGTAGGTTTCCCTTTGAAATTTCCTTTTTATTTAATAATTGTTGATTTATTGCTTTTCACAGCTTCCTTATATGATAAATAATGATGTGTGATCTTTGGAATAATTTTTGGGGTGAAAAGTGTTTATTTCTTTCTTATTTTATGATAAATGATATTGTATTGTTATGTGATGCACACCAAGTGTTTGATAAAATTCCTGGTTGTATTTTGTGAGTGATTTTGATATCTAAAGCATGGTTTGGATTTGTAAATATATTTTTGACATCTAAAGGGTGGATTTGGGTTTCTCAAATGGATTAATAAATGGTTTTTTAATTGAAAATGGTGTGCATTTGGTACTTCAAAAATGGAATGGCATGTGATGATGTTGTGTTTCCCAATTATCACTTTGATGAAAATGGTTTTAGTTTTCACATGTGGTGAAAGTACTTAAATGGTATTTCTCTAAATGGTTGTGAAATGAAAAAATGAATTTTTTCACATTTTTGGGAAGATGATTTTTATTCTTTTAGAAAGGATGCTTGAGGACTGTTTGGCACTTTTGTGAAAGTGGTGAAAATGTTTATCATGAAAACCCTCCTTAAATAATCTTCTTTCCTTATTTATATTTAATGGATAGGATGACCTCATTGTGGAATCCTTATGATCCATTATGTTAATGGGTGGGACTTCCTCATGGTGGACTCCTCATGACCCTTTTACTTTGAGCAGAATGGGCGATCCTCAGTGTGGACTCCTTTGAGATATATTTGTTTATAGCAAGAGATTGATCCTTGGTGTGACTTTGGGTGATGAATATTGTGTGAAATATCTATATATGATATATTTTATTATGATTGGATGCTCGGTTGGCATCAGTTGGCTCACCCCCTTTATACTATTTACATGGAAACTTGGCATAACTAGTGAATTTTCTAAGAACGATTACTGCACTAGTTAGAATTATGCTATGACTAGTGGCCTATAGTAGGGGATATGATATGTTTTTTTATTTCTATGGGATAATGCCCCTCAGTCATACCATTTGGGGTACGATTGAGCGTGTGGGTGAAATTTGATATCATCGAGTGTGGCATGATTTTTGGGATGAGTCAAGATATATAGTATTATCTGTATTATTTCATGAGATCCTAGGTTCTCCCATGTCTATTGTCACTTAGTTGTCCATAGTGGATATTTGAGATTAATTGTTGATTGGTTACTCTTGTGTGCTTATTTCCATTTCCCTTATTGTTTGATCATTATTGTTACTTCTTTGTGTGGTATGTCTCTTGGGTAAAAGTGGTGTTTTGGCTTTTAAAGGTTTATGAAAAATGTTTTGGAAAATTATTTTCATTTCTTTACTACCTTTTTTAAATGAAAATATTACTATTTTCCTTTGAAATGATAATGTGTCTTTATTAAATGAAAATGTAGTTTTAATGTGGAAAAATGGAAATGATCCACGTTTTGTTTTAAAGTTGAAGACATATGGAAAAGATTTATCTTATATATATTGTATCTAAATCTTGAAGTTGGCGTTTCTTTATTTAAAGGAAGTGCATTGAGATTAGATTTGTTCGGGCCTGCCTACTGAGTTTTAATACTCACACCTATAGTTATTTCTTGTTTTTTTATTTTGGCATAGGTTCCAACTTGGTCTCGATCATTTTGATATATGGTTGGTTTTAGTATTAGAGGGTGACCCTCAAGGTCACATGGAGATGTTGTGGTCGTCAGGTCTAGTTTGAGTTTTTGTTGTTCAGTTGTTGTATTTTCAGCTTTGTGTAAATGATGTTTAGTTTGGTTATTTATATATTAGACTGCTTTGTTTATTTAAACTTTTTTGTTTTTATATTTATATTGGGAAAAAAAGTTCCATTGGTTTCTTTATTGATGTCCAACACTAGTTTCCAACCCATGGGGATCGGGAACGCCCTTCATACCTTGCCATAGATTGGACCGGGTGATTGGTTCAGGGTTGACTTGGTTTGGTTCATAAAAAAATTCCTCCAAAGGTATCACATATCAATGGATACTCCCCATACATTGTATACTCCCCTTTGATAGAATAGAAATATAAAACATAAAGTAAATCTTTTTGTTGTAAATTTCTCTCCTCCTTTGACAAAAAATCTAAGGAAAAGATGAGATAGGGGATAAAAACATCATACCTTAGCCCTATAAATATTGATTTTGAACACCAAAATTTAACATTAGATTCTAAAATGATTATTTTAACAGTGTCTTGGTGAACACATATGCAATTTTCTCCTTTGTAGGAACATATTACAATTTTTACTCATTATTTTCCACTATCTCTTTGATAAAGTGATATTTAATATCAATGTGATTGGATATTTAATGATAAACCATATTATTTGAATGATTAATAGAACTTTGATTATCACATACTAGAAGTATTGGAAAATTTACTTCAACTTTTAAATATTATAACTGGATATTTATCCACATAAGTTGTGCTGATACATGGGTAGAAGCTAAATATTCAATATTAATAGTACTCGAGGTGACTAAATTATTATTCTTTGAATTCTAATAAACACATATTCTTCTAATAAAAAAATCTCCTCCAGATGTAGAATTTATATCATCAATAAATCCTCCCCAATATGCATCTGAATAACCAAAAAAATCATGCTTCCCTTTTCTTTCATATTTCAAACCATAGTTTGATGTTCCTTTAATGTATCTAAGTATTCTCTTTCTATCCATGAAATGAGACACTTTTGGTGAAATTTGATACTGAGCAAAAAGTGTAACAACATACATAATATCTAGTATTGAAGCGATTAAGTATAGTAAAATATCAATTAGCTTCTGGTATTCCCTTGGATCCAAATATTTTCATTATTAATATTTAGAAAATTTAGTTCTTACTCAAATTGGAATAGAAACTGAATTCGATTCCTCTATGCCAAAATTATTCAATATTTAATTATCATACTTCTCTTGAGATAAAAATATGATCTTTTCCTTGAGAAATTTATAAGACAAGAAAGCATCTCATCTCACTAAGCATATAAATTTTGAAAAGTTTGTTTATTTATTTAGAAAAATATTCCCAAACTAATTCATCATTTCTAGAAATAATAGAAAATCCACGTAAACATTAAAAATGAGAAATGCCTTATTATCATCTTTAATATATATATTACTGTCAACTTTTCCTTTTATGAATTTAAAAATCTTCAAGTAGGTTTCAAGGTTATAATAACAAGATCTTGGGGATTTATTTATCCCATATAAATCATTTTTAACCTAAAGACACAATTCTAATCTTCACCAAGAAACAAACCACATGGTTGTTCAATATACACTTCTTCTTATAATTCAACATTGATGAAGGATGACTTGACATCCATTTGAAAGATCTTGCATTACCCTTACAATAAAATGGAAGGAAAAATTATTATAGTTTAAAGTATTTAAACTAGTGAAAAGGTCTCATAAAAGTTAACTCCTTCAACCTATGAATATCCTTAACAGACCAATATTTTTTTATTTCTTACAAATTCACCTTTTTTATTCATCTTATTTTAGAAAACCCATTTAGTTACAATAATTTTCTTTTCTTTAATCTTGGTTACTAACTAAAAAGTCTTATTCTTTTATATTTGATCTATATATTCATTAATTAAATCAATACACCATTTATGTTTCATTGATTCTTACACATATCTTGGTTCAACTTGAGAGAACAATGAGCTATATGAGGATATCCTCGAATTTATTCTAGTTTGAATCTTTTGTCCATGATTTCCAATGATATTTTGAACCTAAAATTTCCTTATAAACCTTGGATTATGGAAAAAATATTGTTCTTCATCACTTTATTTTACCAAATCAAATACTTCAACTTGAATTTGTTTATATTTTTCACCATTTTCTAAAACTTCACATTGCTATTTCATGAAAATAGATTCATCTCTATCACTTCTGGAACTTTCTTCTTCACATGAGTTCACTTTAATTACGTGTTACATTACTTTCACATAAAAAAATCAACAACCTTTATAATATCTTTTTTTGTAACAATGATATCCTCTTCCTTTTGGTAAATAACATAGGAAGATACCACCAACATATCTTCTTTCAGAATTTCCCAGATTTTCACCTTTAATTTTGATAATGAAATGGTTTCCACACACTATTAGATAATTAATAAGAGATTTATTGTAATATATCTCATATTATGACACATTATATTTTTTTCTATAAATACAGTGACTTTGAATATAAATCAATGTTCCAACATCTTGTCTCTAGAAATAATGAGACATGTAATGATCTAACAACATAGTTAGATCCATATCCATAAGACTTATATTATTTCATTCAACCAAACCATTTTGATGAGGTGTTTATGATGCAATTAATACATGATTGATAAAATGTTTTTCAAGATATGATTAAAATCTTCCACTGGTATACTCAACACCATTATATGTTCAAATCTTCATCAAAGAGTAACCAGACTCTTTCTCAGCACTTCTACTAAAACTATTGAACCTTTTTAGATCCTCTAATTTATACTTTATATACATAATACATATAATTATAGTGAATTCATCAATAAATGAAATAAAATACTTATATACATTTATTTATTTCTTCCTCATGGACCTAAAAATTTCATAGTGAATTAGCTTCAAAGGATGAGTATTATTGTATTTACACCTTCTTGTATAGATTATTCACAATATTTCCCTTTTAAAAAGTATAAAAAATCTAATTAATTTATATTTTAAACTTAGAAACATAAAAATAATTATCTCTACTAACATTATTACACAAAATCTTTTGACCATGATGTCCAAGTCTTTAATTCCATAGTTGATTTTCTTCTTTTATTCTCAAATAAAAATAATTTCTAGCATCACCAATCTAAATTTTATTCTCTTGTTCACTATCCAATTGTCAAGAAACATGCATATTTCAAAATATTCATAAAAAACCATTTTATAAAAAATAACTTCATTTCCTTTATCACATAACTAAGACACACTAATATTATTGTGTTTCATTCCTTCAACATACAACACGCTATTGGTTTTCAATTGATATTTTCTAATCATTATTGATCTGATTAATTTTATTTTGAGTAATCTATCATTTACAAAGGCTGCAATTCCTTTTTTATATTTTTCAACATCATTGATAAGTTTTAAATATCTTTTCATATGTGAGGAATATCCACTGTGAAATATCCATGTACATTCTTTTTCGAACACTTTATTAGTAAATTCACCAGAAAAATATTTCTCATTGCCTTTCTCCTTATTTTTTTAGATTTTTAAACAATATTAATTGAGCACATTTGTCTTGGTGGAATAAAAAGACACCCTTTTTTAAGATGATCAAGTTTTTCATATCTTTCAAAAACATCTTCAATAGGTTGAAATCTATTTTAAATGTTTAATATAGATTTCTCAATCTATCTATTAATTTTTCCTCTTTGAATGAGGTGAATCCACATAAATTTCTATCTCAATAACTATATAAACTCATTATTTAATTGACAAATAAATCAAAACATCCTTTTTATGTGAAAAAACTCCATAGTTCTAGTAATAACCCTAAAAATCATATTTTCCTTTAAAAACATCATGCTGTCAAGAATTAAAAACCTACCTTTCAACCTTCCTTCCACTATTAATCTTGGATATGTTTTGTAAGTCAAAATTTTAGTGAAATCCTAACTTATTATTATTTTCATCCAACTTATTTTCATCCTTTTTTCATTTACCATTTATATTAGTTTTTTATTAAAGTATATATACTCATAATTTATAGAATCTATAAAATCACTTGATTTTACTAAAAACTAGGTCTTATTCATTTGATTCTTCTTCTTAGACCCAAAAAAAGTTCTCTAAGAGTTTTTATCTTCATATGTGATTGATATTTTCTAATGTCCCTGAGCCTCATCTTTAATTGTGCTTCCCCTAACTTCCTGAATGGGGTTTGAAAAATTCAACTTAAATCATTCAAGTTCCTTTCCTGTACTACAAAATTTTATTATAAAAGCCTGAATTCCCTTTCTCATTCTTTCACTCATTATCGCATATTTATTTTTTAATTATTCTATTCAACAACCGGTTTATTTAATTCATCAAATTATTTATGAAACATTTATTATTTCTTCATTATGAATTAATTCATTTATTTTGAAAGATTAATTTTCTTCTTCATTTTTTACCTCTTTTTCCAACCTAGAGATCTTTAAGAGACACTCCTTGAGTTTTCTTTTTAGTATGTATTCCACATCAGTTTATTCATTATCCTCAAATTCACAAAAATTTTACTATTGAATTTTTATTCATTTACTTTAGTAATGATAAGTGTTTCGTCAACATATCTTCACATTTCTATTTCCTATTATTCATCACTGGAATCATTTATTTCATAATTAAATAAAAAAATTCTCTTCATTTTTTTTAATTTCTTATCTTCACTTTAGTATATTCCCATGTGTTTTCAAACATTTACAATTTTTTATTAAATAATATCCTTGGTTATTATTCTTATTCATCACTGATCCCATCTTATGTTAACTTCACATAATTTGAACCAAAATGTACAACTTATCCAAACCTAATTTTTTTAGTGGAATATTACCTTTAAGCCTTACCTAGATTATTCTCACATTTCTAGAGATTGTAGAAATCATCTTATCAAAATTATGATACAAATTAGAATTAGAATCAGAACAACAAGATTATTGTCCAATAACAACCTTCTTCTTCAACTTTTCTTTATTTGTTTCTTTGAACTAGATTTAATTTTCATCCTTCACCTTATTATTGATAGAACTATATTTCCTCATTTCATATGATATTAGAACACTATGAAAATTATAAAGAGAAATATAAATAATATATTTTTCTTCCAAATTATAGACTTTATAATCAAACTTATCTAGTAAGATGTGAAAAATATTTTCAACAATATTATCATCTTCCAACTTCTCACTATAACCTATGATTTTTCTCACTAATTAATTAACCCCTACAAAGAAACTCTCAAATGTTTTATCATCATGCATCCATATGTCTTCATACTTATGTTTCATAAATTAAAATTTTGTTAGATTCACATTGGTATTTCCTTCATAGATATTATAAAGTTTATCCTAGATGTCTTTAGAAATCTTGAGTCCTTTGAATTTAAAAAAATTACTTTATGAGAGGGATAACAGAATAATATTATTTGAATGACTATCATTCTCTAAATTCATTTTATTTACTACTTTCATGGAAACACATTTAGGTTGGGGAATAAACCTATCAATTGTGACTTCCAATACATCATAAATGATAGATAACATGTATGACATCATATTATCTTTCCATATGTGATATCTATTTCCATAAAATGTATAAATCCACATACTATTCACTGAATTATGATTTTTTATGACATAAACCAAAAATTTATTGACAAACACTTAAAATAGAGAGAAACTCTTCAAAATTCAAATAGATAATCACCAATGAAGGAAAACTTATGCTCTAATACCACTTGAAAAAGAATCTTCTGGATCAATAAAAAATCACCGAGGAGGGGGGGGGGGTAAATTAGTAATCCAATCCCATTTTAAGTTTCCTTAGTGAAAAAACCTCATCATTGGTTTGAGTGAATATTGATCACTTTCCAACACAAAAACATGAAGGGAAAATTAGATTTATACTGTTCATCTCACAAAATGAGAAGGCTATTTCTTGGTGTGATCTAGGTTTCTCCAAGATTATACGTCCCACTAGTTTCAACATATAGTTATGATGAGTGGGGTTTATCCTTATACTCATGTTACAAAACATTCTCCTAGTTTTGATAGTTCTTCCCATACTGTCAAAATTATAAATAACTTGATATCAACAAGAATAAATCCTTAGAAACATAGCGTTCATTTTTTGATGCAATTATTCTCTTTCACTTCTTCTTAAACCTGTAGGAACTTAGGTATATTCACTTCAATTTGTGCCAATTTTTATATCCCATTATTCTTTCTCTTCTATATGTATTCTTTCTCTATTCTTCCTCTACTTAACACACACCACCCTATTATTTTTCATCATATACATTCCATCTCACTTACTTTTCAAAGTATTAATTATAAATTTTAAGATCAAAATCTAATTTTTCAAATTTGAATCAAAACCTACAACGTCTTTCAACCAACTCAACTACTTCCACTTCATTTTGATCCATTGGATCTTATCAGATTGATTGAAAATTTTTTATTATTAAAAAAATTCTCATAAATGAATAAAAACTATTCGTAATTGAATCAAACCTTCTAAAAAATCATACACCATAGCTTGTATAGAATGGTTATCCATTTTTCCTTCAAAAAAACTTGCACCATGGGTGTGGTCACCTAGGTTTGGGTATTTTTTCCTTGAATATTTAACTATCAACCACATCTTGTTAGACCATGGACATGGTCACCTACTTTAGACCATTTTGGCTTTCAACACCACCTGTCTACCATGGCTTGCCTCAAGAACCACCACAAGTATAGTGGGATTTCTCTTTTCACATAGATAGACTCAAAAAACACCATGAGGACAACCACAACCATTTTGGACTTGGATATTTCACATATTCACACTGGAATATCACCACATAGACCACCAAAATATTTTTTCCTTGCATGTTTTGCACAAAAACACCAAAAATTCACCATGACCATAAAAAATACTTACCATGGGCATGAAATTTCCTATTTTGGACCTACTTATCATCAAAATTCTCACCGACATGGGTGTTTCCTTTCATTCTTATCCCTAATTTCTTGCAAGAAACTTCATAACTTCAATAAACTTATAAAAACCAAAAAGGATCCTTCTAACGTCATAATAGGCTTGATTCATGATAAAAAAAATCATGATATATAACAATGAAGATGATCACATATGGAATCAACTGATTTTACTTAGAATACAATTTATGTATTGAGAAAAAAATATACCACACTAAATAATATCTTATTCATCAAATTTTCAACCTCAATTATCACAAAAACTATCTCAACACCTCTTGGGTTCAATACAATTGAGCATACACATTTTAAAAAATACATATCCATTTTGTGATTCCACATTGACTTCTCACATTTCCTAGTTCCCATAGTGACACCTTTCTCTATGAACCTTTACCTTTAATATATTAATCATGTTTTGAAATGAATTTTGGAATCCTCCACTCATGCCCCTCCCACTTCTTTGCACCAGCATTACACCATTGAGGTTTTTTCTACCTCTCATGGTGGTGACTTACATCAATTATTCTAAGGTAATATTTTTTAATATTTTTTCTCATCTTCAAATTTATTTTATTAATTTTTCTAAAAAATAATTTAATATATTCCTATCATTTAAAAATTAAAATCACCAGTGTAATGTCTCAGTTTCAGGTGCCACTCAGAGGTGCCCCATACCTGGTTGGTCACATGGTCTCAAGCACATTTCCACAAATGCTAGAGGCAGATGACTAGTGGTGAGAGACTTGGGTGTGATAGTGGGGAAACTATACCCTCATTGGTAGAGTAATGAATAGAAAAGAAACAAATAACCATAGCAGAAGCAGTAATAACATGCAATAAGTAAATAGTGGAAGACTGGGAGTAATAACCAACTGGAGCATATATATATAAATGATGCATGATATATATGTCTAGGAAAGCAGAAAAATAAGTCACAATGCTGGAATATAGTACTAAACCAAAGTAAAAATAAAACAAATAAACTACAGCATCATCGCAAGCCTCAGCTTGGTCCCATGCTCTCCAACTCCACAAAAATCAAGTACCTAAATTAGAAGGGCACTTTCCGTTATCTATACCTGCAACAATATAATCTGTTTGGGACCAAAATCATGACCAAAATAGGGTGTGATACGAATCCCAATAGGAAACCACCCAAAGATCTGTGCCTAACAGTCAGTGAATATATATGGCCGACAATAAGAAAAATGAAGCAGTAAATAAGGAAGTACTCAAAAGTGAACAATCCTATAGTTTCAATTGCATTCATTTTCATATATCAAGTAAGAATCAATTCAAAAACAAGAAACCCTATGGGAAGCACTCATAGTCTAACCCCTCTGGTTCAGCTTTAGTAAAGACTCTCTGAGGAAGCACTCACTATCAATTCCCCCTATGGTCTCGTATCGGTAACTATAAACACTCTGAGGAAGCAGTCAATGTCCAATTCCCCCTGTGGTCTCGCAATATGGAACAAAAGACACTATAAGGGAGTATAAAGTCCATCCCCCCTATGGTATCATAACATAAAAGTAAACAAACACTCTAGATAATCCTTCTGCGTCCATTCCCCCTATGGTCTACTACACCAGGTTCCCACAGCCCTGTGTAAGTCAATCGTGCACAATGATGTTTAATAGCTAAAGTAAACCTTAATAACTACTTGTATAACAACTTTCAAGAACTACTTGTCTAAAAAAATATAAGTATATAACAATATTAGATAATATCACTCCATCCTAACAAAACTAGGCATGTAAAACAAGTAGCCTAACCGAAAAAGCTAGACCAAATGGTCAATATCAAAACAAACATGGGAAAAACATCCATATTATGGAAAATAACCCTATTAATAACCAAACAACCTATACTGAGGCACACAAGGAATAACAAGCAATAACAGGGCTAAAATCCCTAAACACGCAATACCCCGTTCCAGGGTATTCGTCACTTTTTCACATAATATTCAAAGACTAACTACGAAAAAGCACAAACCACCTACCTCAACATTGTATGATTGTTATTCTCTAGCATCGGCCCTTGAATCGGTATAGAATAGTGTAGATCTACAAAAAATCTAAAACGTTCAACCAATGATATCTCACAAAAGAGGAGAAAACAAGATATGAGGCTCTATAAGAAGTAAGAACTCACTGTGGCGATCCCAACGCAATCAATGATGGTAGATTTGGAGAACAAATGATTGATCAGGGGCTCTGGGAAGAATCACACTCCTCGGTCGCTCCTGGAGGAGACGTCATTAGAAGAAGGGGTTTCTGTGAACGAGACACAACCCTGGTATGATATAATAATTAAAAAGGAAAGAACATGATGTGTCTTTTAAAAGTACACAACATGTATATGCCTTTACCAGGCCCCACTTTAGGTGGTCTCCATGTCACCCCACACATCCATATACTCGGCCGTTACACGACCAGTACATGATCACCTGTGACAACCATTTACACGACGTGTACTCCAAAGTACACAATGTGTACTCCAAAGTACAAAATTTGTACTCCAACGTACATGGCGTGTACTCCTTAAAATTTCAGTTTCTCCTATTTTTTAAAAAAAACACTAGAAAAGAGAACTCATACCTGAAAAGAAGGTCCGGGTTCATACAAAATTCCCCCCTTAAATAAATTATTCCCCAAATTTCCATAAGAAGGTGGCGTAGAAGAAGAATCCTCGAACATCTCTGGACATTGTGATCGCACATCGGTCTCCCTCTCCCAAGTCTTATCCTGTACTTGACCGTGCTTCCATAACACCCATACCAAAGGAACAAACCGACTATATAGAACATTTGCGCTACGATCAAAAATCTGGATAGGATTCTCCTCGAGCAAGGATTACACCTCCAACTCAACCTCCTTGGGTTGGAAAAAATGAGAAGGGTCTGAGAAGTAACATTGTAGATGAGAAATGTGGAAGGTGTTGTGCATATCCCAATACCTCTGAGGTAACTACAACCGATAGACAACCGGGACAACTCTCTCCAAAACCTAAAATGGTTCAACATATCTCGAAGAAAGCATTCCCTGTCTCCTAATCCTCTTGTGTCCCAACCTTGGTGTGAATCGTAGGAAAACTTGATCTCTGACCTCAAACTCTAGAGGTCTTCTTCGTCGATCAACATATGACTTTTGTCATGACTGTTCATTAGCCATCCTATTATGAATTAACTCTATCCGTTCTGTGGTCTCCTGGAAAAGATGAGGTCCCAGCATAGATTCCTCTCATGCTTCCAGCCAATATAGAAGTGATCAGCATGGACTACCATTCAAATCCTCACAAGGTTCCCTCTGAATAGTTGCTTGAAAACTATTATTGTAGGAAAACTCCATAAGAGGTATGTGATTCTCCCAAGAACCACCAAAATCTCGGACACATGATCGTAGTATGTCCTCCAACACTTGTATCATAAGCCCGGACTGGCCATCTGTTTGGAGATGGTAAGCTGTACTCAGAAGTACCTATGTACGTAAAGCCCTCTGTAGTCCCCACCAGACCTGAGAAGTAAAAAAAAGGGTCCCTGTCTGAAACAATGGAGTGTGGAAACCCATGAAACCACACAATCTCTCAGATGTATAACCTTCCCATCTCATCTACACTGAAGGTATCCTTGATCGAAAATAAGTGAGAAAACTTCGCGAGTCTGTCAATGACAACCCAAACCACATCATTCCCTCGAGGCGACCTCGATAAACCTGTCACGAAGTCCATCGTGACATCATTCCACTTCCACTCGGAAATGGGTAGGTGCTGCAAAATCTATGCTGGTCACTGATGCTCTGCCTTCACCTGCTGACAGGTAGAACACCTCATGAAAAAACTAGCAACATCTCTATTCATAACAGGCCACCAATACTGACAGTGTAGATCTAGATACATCTTGGTGACACCATGATGAACTGCCCAAACTGAGGAATGAAAGTCCCACATCAGCTCCACATATATGTCTACTGACACCCATACGTGCCCATGAAAGCACAAGATCTCATCCTCTCCCATGGTCCATCTAGAAATAGGGTCCTCTCATGACACACTCCCCCATAGTAATAGAACTTCAGCTTCTCAGAGCTGCCTCATTTTCACTCGATCAAGTAGAGTAGAGGTAACTGTTACAAAAGAAAGAAGTGTCTGCCCCTGTCTTTCATGCACCTTTAAATTCATCTCAAAGAAAAGTTCCATAAGCTACCACTCACGGATGACCTCCTGAACTACATGTATCTGTGTCCTCCTACTCAACGCATCAGCTACTGCGTTTACTTTCCCAGGTGTGTAGGAAAGCTCAAAATCAAAGGACTGATGGTACTCAACCCACATTCACTGTCTCAAATTTAGATCATGCTGAGTAAAGATATACTTGAGACTTTTGTGGTTGGTGAAAATTACAAAATGATCTCCCAACAGGTAATGTCTCCAAAAGTGTAAAGCATGAACAACTTCATACAACTCAAGTTCGTGCATCGGGTAATTCCTCTCATGTGGCCTCAACTGTCGAGACCCATACACAATGAATCCTTCTGTTTGCATAAGAAATACACCCATCCCAATGCCTGATGCATCACAGTAAATAGTATAGCTCTTGAATATCTCTGTAAATACTAGTATCGGTGCTGAAGTCAACCTCCCTTTCAGCTCCTGAAAGGCTAACTCACAAGAATCTGTCCACATGTACCTCGCACCCTTCTTAGTCAGGCCCTTCAATGGAACTGATAAGAATGAAAAGTCCTGTATGAAACGTCTTTAGTATATAGCCATCCCTAGAAACCTACGTACCTCAAAGACGTTCTTTGGATTCTCCCAAAAAACTACTTCTCTCACTTTCTCTGGGTCTACTGATACTCCTGTCTCTGAGATAACATGTCCCAAGAAGTGAATTTGGTCCATCCAAAAGTGGAATTTTGAGGTCTTAGCATATAACCGATGCTCTCTCAGTGTACTAAAAATTATCTTAAGATGTGTGGAATGGTCGTTTCGAGTGCGAGAGTACACCAAGATATCGTCCACAAAGACTACCACGAAGGAATACAAGTATGGATGGAACACACGGTTCATCAGTGCCATGAAAGCTACAGGCGTGTTTGTGAGACTGAATGGCATAACCACATACTGGTATAGACCATACCTGCTAAGAAAGGCTGTAAGAGGTATATCATATGGTCTAACGTGAAAATGATGGTAACCAGATCTCAAGTCAATCTTCAAGAACACCTAGGATTCTCAAAGCTGATCAAAGAGATTATCAATCCTTGGAAAGGGATATCAGTTCTTGACCATCAATTGGTTCAAATTATGATAATCCACACAAATTCTGAGGGTATCTTCCGCCTTCTTCGCAAACAGGATAGGAAAACCCAAATGAGAAGTGCTGGGTAAGATGAAACCCTTCACCTATAACTCCTGTAACTGCTTCTTGAGCTCCTGTAACTCTGGTGTATCCATATTATAGGGAGGAATGGACACCAGTGCTGATCGTGGCATAAGATCAATAGAAAAGTCTACATCTCATTCAGTAGGAAAACCTAAAAAGTCCTCTGGAAAGACATCCTTGAAACGACCGACCATTGGAGTAAAGTATAACTATAAATTCCCCTGGTCATCCAGATATAGACTAGAAATATGGGCTGTAACTTCTCCCAACCCATGATGCTCGGGTCCTGCCCTGCTTTCCTGGACATCTCATTCTCCCTTATGAAGAAACGAACCACCCAATGGTGATGTGAAACTCAACCTATGGCGATAGCAGTCAACAACATCTTGGAAGAGAACCAACTAGTCTATTCTGAGAATGAAATCATACCCTGTCATCTATAGGACATAGAGATCACATAAGAAGTGACATTTTCCGACCTCAAGAGGGTACTCCTTGCACTGACACACACTAGCCGTTATAGTCCCCAACGGTGTGTCCATCATCAAGATATTGGTATAGGTGAATATACAGAGCCTAAGGCTCTTCAAAATAACAAAAAATATGAAACTATGGGAATACATAGTATCAAAAAGTACATAAGATAAGATTGAGGCAACTATAATTGTACATCAAATTGTAGAGGGTCCTAGATCCTTCTCTTGATGGGTCTGCTCAACAGAAAAAGTTTGACCTGTATCGCAGTCTTGCGACCCTGCCTGACCATCCTGAGCTGATCCACCTTGTTATCGCTGAAATCCTAGAGACTGGCTACCACAACCATGACCTCCACCTCATTCTGAACGACCTAAATAACTCTATACCCTATTCTGATATGGGACTGATGGTCTTGCTATGGTACACGGAGTCATAAACGAACCTCTATCACCAGCTACCGGTGAGAAAAACTGATAGAGCCACTGAAGATGGACCATCTTTCCGTAAGATCGACACTAAACTGGGTCTCTTGGGCACTATGGACTAATATGATTTCTCTTGCCACACTAGTAGCACACCACCTAGATACTAGAAGAAGTATCCCCGCTTCCTCGGATCCCCACACGTAGACTCCCTGCGATGCTTTCTACTATCAGTGTGAGGGGTACCAACTCTAGATTCCAAAACCGCCCTAGCTCACAGCTCTAGAATTTCTCAGATTTCTCTTCATGATTAGAACATGGTTGACTATAGAGGTGATGGAAGTCAACCTGAAGATGTTTACCTAAGATCAGATGTCATGCCTAAGACCATCCTCAAAATTACTCACCAGGAATAACTCATCTCCTCCTGGAATGAGTGTAAAGCGCTGCAGCTCTTTGAAGCAAGAAGAATACTCCATAACTGATAGAGTAACCTTCTCTAGAATCATGAACTCTTGAGATTGATCGGCCCTCAAAGTATCTAGGTAGAAATAATCATAGAAGGAATGCTGGAACTCATCCCAAGACATAACCTACTGGCGTCCCACATGTGAGATCACATCCCACCATATATTGGAGGAATCCCATATAATGTACTTAGATAGCTTCAGCCTCCTCTCTGGGGGCGTCTCCATATGCTCAAAGATTGAAAACATGGCCTCTAACCAAGATTCTGCAGCCTGAGGTCCTCCATCCCCTGTAAAGGTGGGAGGATGCCGCTGCTGAAAAACACACATCAAATCTTCCATAGACGGGAAGGAGTATGTACTCCTCAGAAGGTCTACATAAACCTAATAAATCCCTCTCAGATCTGTGCATCGACACCTGCATATGGGATCACAGCTGGTGCCAAGATGAGAATGACTAGAGGATTTGCTAGCAGTTTCTGATCTTCCATGTCCGGTGTCTAATCAGTGCCCTATAACTGGCGTACAACTAGAGGACGTCTCAGTGGCACGAATCTACAAGGTCAAACGCACACCTTAGATCAGGATTAACAAGGAATGAAACTTAGAAGTTCAATATAGGAACAGGATAAAGAAATCATTCAAAATTTATAAAAGGTGGATACATGGCGTGTTCCCTTAAGATTTCATATGGACATTTACTTTTTCCAGCCCAGGTCGTGTAACACCACATATCGAAGAAGTGTTGTCCTAACACATGGCATGTACTTGAATCCTCTTCCCCTTCCTAGTTTCTTCTACACGACTTAACCCACACGGTTCTCCTAGAGAAAGAATACACGACGTGTTTGTTGTAGACACGAAATGTACTAGAAATAACTTCACCGACCCATGTTGTTAGTCACATGGCATGTTACACGGCTGAATCTACACGACGTGTTTGTGCCAGACACGACGTGTACTAACTACCCATAATCCACCCATGTTGTTAGTCACATGACTGGACACATGGCTCCAAAGACACAATGTTCACATAGGGTACACGGTGTCTCCCACCAAAATTTCCCATCCCCGTGTCTCTGTTCACACATCCATTGACATAGTTAGAAACTACACGACATGTTTGTAATGTCCCAGTTCCAGGTGCCACTCATAGGTGCCCCGTACTTGGTTAGTCACATGGCCTCAAGAGCATTTCACCAAATACCAAAGGATTCCGACTAGCAGCAAGGGCCTTGGGTGTGATAGTGGGGAAACTATTCCATCATTGGTAGAGTAATGTAGTGAAAAGAAACAGATAACAATAACAGAAGCAGTAAAAAAATTCAATAAGTAAACAGCAGAAGACTGGAAGTAATAACCAACTAGAGCACATATATATAAATGATTCATGATACATATGTCTAGGAAAGCATCCAAACAAGTCACAATTCTGGAATATAGTACTAAAACAAAGTACAAAGAAAACAAATAAACTTTAGCACCATCACAAGCCTCAGCTTGGTCCCATGATCTCCATCTCCACATAAATAAAGTACCTGAAGTAGAAGGGTGCTTTCCCTTATCTATACCAGCAACAATATAATATGTTTGTACCCAAAATCATGACCCAAACAGGGTGTGAGATGAATCCTAGTAGGCAACCACCCAACGATCTATGCTTAACAGTCAGTGAATATATATGGAAGGCAATAAGCAAAATTAAGCAGTAAACAAGAAAGTAATAAAAAGTAAACAATACTACAATTTCAATTTCATTCATTTTCATATATCAAGTAAGAAGCAATTCAAAGACCAGAAACCCTATGGGAAGCACTCACAATCTAACCCCACTAGTTCAGCTTTAGTAAAGACTCTCTGAGGAAGCAATCACCATCAATTCCCCTTGTGGTCTCGTATCAGTAACTATAGACACTCCGAGGAATCACTCAATGTCCAATTCCCCTTGTGGTCACACAACATGGAAATACATACACTATGAGGGAGTAAAAAGTCAATTCCCCCTATGGTCTTGCAAAGTAAAAGTAAACAGACACTCTGGAGAAGCCCTCAACGTCCATTCCCCCCATGGTCTACTACACCAGGTTCCCACAACCCTGTGTAAGTCAATCATGCACAACGATGTTCAATAGCCAAAGTAAACCTTAAGAACTACTTGGATAACAGATTTCAAGAACTTGTTGGATAAATGACTACTAGCATATAACAAAATCAGATAATATCACTCCATCCTAACAACACCAGGCATGGAAAATAAGCAGCCTAACCGGCAAAGCTAGACCAAATGGTCAATATCAAAACAAACATGGGAAACACATCCATATCATGGAAAATAACCCTATTCACAACCAAAAAACCTCTACTCAGGAACACAAGAAATATTAGGAAATAACAGGGCTAAAATCCCTAAACACACAATACTTCATTCTAAGGTATTGGGAACTTTTGCACATAATATTCAAAGACTAACTACATAAAGGCACAAACCACCTACCTCAACATTGTACTATCATTATACTCCGACGTCAGACCTTGAATTGGCCTAGAATGATGTATATCTACAAAAATGTATAAAACGTTCAACTAAGGATATCTCATGAAAGAGGATAAATCAAGAGATAAGGCTCTAGAAGAAGGAAGATCTCACTATGACGATTCCAACGCAATCGACGACAGTTGATTTAGAGAAAAGATGATTGATTGGGGGATCTGGGAAGAATCATGCTCCTCGGTCACTCATGGATGAGACGTTGTTAGAAGAAGGGGTTTTTGTGAACGAGACGTGACCCCAGTCCAATATAACAATTAAAAAGGAAAGTAAACGGTGTGTCTTTTAAAAGTACACAATGTGTATATGCATTTACTGAGCCCCACATTAGGCAGTCTCCAGGTCACCCCACACGGCCATGTACTCGGCCGTTACACGGCCAGTACACGGTCACCCACAGAAATCGATTACATAGCGTGTACTCCAAAGTATACGACATGTACTCCTTAAATTTCCAGATTCTCTTGTTTTTCTCAAAAACACCGGAAAAGAAAACTCATACCTAAAAATAAGGCTCAGGTTCTTACAACCAGTAATTATATAAAAATAACAAGATGAATAATGAAATTATCACTAAAATATTATACATGGGTTTCAACTATCAAACTACATTGTTTATTTCAACACAGTGTAAATATTTAATTTCTTATACCAATGAAATTTAAAATTTTATTTTAAAATAATGTATTAAATGTTATGGTTGGAGTTGATAATGGATTTAATGAAAGTAAAAAATATTTTAAGTGAATTTTTTATGAAATTATGGATCCAAGTGTGATTTTAAAGATTACTTTTACATATAAAATCACATTGTGGCAACATGTGAAATTTTATAGTTGGAGTTGATTTTATATTAGATTCATTTTTCCTATATATTAAAAATAAATAGAGTTTAGAATCATTAATATGTCTATTTTTTATGATTATATTGATGAATGTAAAGGGAATTTGACAATATTTTTATAATGGAAAAATGAGAAGATTAATGAAATATTGAAAGGAAGACAAAAGATATCTATAAATAGGAGAAGATTCTTTGAGAAAAATAGGGAGATAATTATCCAAGGAAGAAAGATGATTCACATAAATATAAAAATAAGAAGTTAATAAATATAAAAAACTAAAGAAAATAAAGTACAATTTGACCCCATGGATTTTTTTGTTTGTATTTGTTTTCAATTAGTGAAATTTGAAGAAGCAACCAATGAAGAGGAAATGGTTTTACCCATTCAACTAGTGAAGTTGAAATAACATGCCTGGGTAAAGACACTATCTACTGGATGAATGGTTAAAGTAATATTAAGATTATAAAGATACATTGATTACATGATGATGATGTTTAATCATGCTTTAGAACATGTAAGAGAATATTAAAAGTGATGTTTGAAGTTGAAGGCCATGAAAAATTGATATGGTGAAGGTGGATAATATATCTCAAGTGGTGGTATACTTGTGTTGAGAAAGGTGATACCACTATATGAAAGAGTTGTGTTTTATTTTATATAACAACATATAAAAATGGAGTTCATAACCCATGAATCAGTATCATAAGATGATATAGGTTTATGTCATTTGGCGTGACAAATAATATAACAAAGGGACCATGTTTATCACAAGATACAACATGGAATTCCAAGGCATGACATAATTAACTGAAGGAGGAAGCCACATTTCATTTGAATCATTGTAATAACTTATAGTCCTTGGGATTTATCTTATTTGGAAATATTATAATTTTTGATATAGTGGAGTGCATAAATGCATATATAGGGTTCAATATATTTCACCCTATGACATGGAGTTATTGGATGGGGTTATAAACACCCCTATTTTAGCATCATTTTGGTATTTTCATGAATTAAATGGAGTTCAACCATGGGTATAAAATATTCCTTTATGTAATGTATTTCATGGTATCCTTGTGAAGGTTTTGGTATGGTTAAATGGTGAAGAAAACATGGGAATATATTTCACATGTTATTTGACCATTTTCCCATGAAAATTCATTGAATCCTTTGGGAATGACTATGATACATGAAAAAATTAAAAATAAGGAAGGAGAGTCATTAATAATGACATGGATTGTATTAAAATCAATGATATGGATGTTTTTGGGGGATATGTTCTATAGTCCCAATATCAACAAAGGCTATCACAAATAATGCTGGGGCTGAACCATTGATCATGCTTGGGAAATATTTTGATTACAACTATTATAAAACATTAAAATAACTCTTTTAATCCATAATATGAGCCACTGATCGTGTTATGGAAATATTTTCATACACAATATAGAAAGGTGAAAGATTAAGGTGATAAAGGGGATATAAAAATCAAAGACTGTGGGATATCATTGTATATATTTTATCACTCTATTTTTAATGAAAAATATATTTTGTGTATAATATGTATTAATACAATACATAATAGACTATAATAAAGAATAAAGGTGAGCAATAAAAAAAGTAGAGGGGGACTAACATGGATAACTAAGAAAGTTATGTCCTAAGGTTAATAAATCATATGGAATAATTTGGACATGTTGTATGATAAATTTTAAATTAATTAAGGAATATCATTTAATTTTAATTAAATAATTTCATATTAGGTGATATAAACCACCACCACATATATCATATAGTATGATATTAGAAAATTATAGAATATGATTTTCATGGTAGTGTTTATAGTATACAATAATGTATTCCATTCAGTTAATCTCTACATAATCTATAAAATGATTTATTTTAATATTATTAGATGATGTTTAAAAGAGTTATAATGTATCATAATGAATGCTTAAATGTTAAACATTCATAGTTTTTTTATTTGAGTAAAAGTGTGTTTTATACAAAATTCTAAACATGTGGAGAGTTTGTGAAACATCTGAGCATTTAATTAATGTTAAGAGTATCCATGTAGTCCTAAATAAAGAGGATCATACCAAGGTATTAACATAACTTTGTGTTGAGATAAATCCTTCCAAAAAATTTTAGGGGATTCACACATCTAGTGAATACCTTCAAAGAATTTCTTATATTTTCTCTTTCTATTAAACCAAGGTACTAACAAAACATGGTGTTGAGAGAAATAATTCCAAAAAGTGTTTTGATATTCACCCATATAGTTAATAACTTTAGTGAAAATAGTTCTTAGCTTGTTTCCAAGGGATATCTATCAAACATTTTTTAAAAATAAAGGTTTAACTAACAAGATGTCTATTATTCATTTTGGTTTCATTTCTTACAAACCCCTATTGGTAATATTTTTCATTTTGGTTTTGTTTTATACTATATTTGGACTTATTAAAAGTACATAAACCTCATAAATGGTATAAAATCCATTCTATTATTTTTTGGAATAATCTTTTAGAAAATTATAAAAATATGAAGGGTAGTCAATATTACAGGCAGTGATACAGTAATATCATTATATGACATAGCCTAATCTGGGATGCTTATTGTTGTATTGTTGATATCAATAAAATATTTCAATACCTATAATATTATTGGGTTTCATTCTATAAAATAGATCATCGCGTCACTGTAGTGATATAAAAATATTGTTGGAAGGGGCTAGTTCAAAATACTAAGTTTTGGTTTATGATTTGAAAAAATATATAGATATCATCATAAAAAAAATCAAATATATATAGTGACATGGTGGGACCACATCATGATAGAAATAATAATGCATATAATAAGATTTGATATATTTAATAAGGTTGAGGGTCAGACCCCTTTTATTGAACATAAAAAGAAAGGAAGACCCTATTTTAGAAATGGGAGAGAGGGAACACATTATAAGAAGGAAAAAAAGCCTTAAAAAGACAAGAAAAAAAAGGAAAAAAAGAAAGAAAAAGACCAAAAGAAAAATACAGACAAGGAGACATTAGAAATCCTCGTCACCCCCCTTGCTAAGAACTACAATAGTGAGATTCTTCAGAATAAAGCGTCACCCCTATGTTAAGAAGTTGCACTGTACTGGTAGCGCAACGTGTCAGAGCACCTCCAAAACCAAAAAAGAGTTGAGGAGAGCAGGAAAAAAGGTGCCAACACACCTTTCTATCATTAAATCCACCAAACCAAAAAATCTTGAAGAAAAATTCAGCAAGTCAACCTGATTTAATGCATTAAAAATATGAAAAACACAATGAAAATGACATAGAAAGGTACCCATCCGTATAATGACGCATGGATGAATGGAGGGTGTCATCACACCCTTACCTCTTTAGAGGCCTCCCAACCAGCGACACCTGAAAATTCAGCGCCACTTCCAAATGTGATAAGGAAGACCAAATACCACAAAGAAATCTTCTCTACATGAGCAAGTAAAAACAGGAAGACCAATGCAGAACCAAAGTCACCAATCAAACCACAACAAGCTTTGCACTTCCCTCATCCATCATCCGAAACCTCAACACCAAACTACACCATATAAAGATCCTCATTAGGAAAACATTGACGAATCCATTCTTGAAACTCCCTTCATGCCCCCAAAAGGTTCTTTGAAACAATCAAGGCATCTTAATACTACCTACAAATTTCATTTGAATCTGCAATTTCATGTGCACAAAAAAAAAACACTTGGAGTTAATCCTTTCATCCCTTAACACCACAAGTAGTGAAAAGTGAGGATGAACAACTACCGCATGAAATTTCTTGACAAGAGTAGGATCAAACATCTTTAATATGTGCCTCCAACTCGTCAAATAACTGAAATTGAGCTAGAAAAAAGAAAAAGAGTCTCTTCGAAAACTATCATCCATGTGAGGTTCCAGGAAGAGGCCATCCAACACAGGATGACATCGCTAGAGAGACATTGAGCTATTACATGGAGGCTTATATCTACAACCAGATCGAGCCATGACATGATCAAACCATAGGGGAGAATGTTGCAACTATAGAAAATTCACGACACCAGCTGAAGACAAACGCGTGCTCCACCAAAAGATAGGTCCTCTATAATCATCAGAGAATCCAACACGTCACTTCTCAAATGAACCCCAACTATTATTCAAGATAAACTAGGATCAAGTCCAAAGAACTGCCACCGAAGAACCACGCACTTGAAGAACTTCGAAAGTCGTTGATCAGGAGACACCTGGCCGCTACCATTCGAAAACTATCATAAGATTTGATAATTTATATCACTATTTGTGATATATAATAAATTTATAAGATATTTATACTGTGTTATGGTTGTGATATATGATTATTCTATATCAAAACCATTGATATAGTGATATCTTAACCCATGATAAGTGTAAAATTTTTGAAAAATTATTTTCATTTTATAATTGAATGAATATTTTATAAAGTATTTATAAATTATAAAATAAGGTAAATATAACATGTTTAAATTGGAATTTATGAATGTATTATAAGTTTTATGATATGAAATATTCATTTTAATGTCTTATTTTGTAAATTTATTTAGACCATGCAAAATTAGTTTTGGTGGATGGGATAAAAGTTTAAATAAATAAAAATTTTAGGGCATTTAAATACGATAATTTAAATTATTAATATGATATTTTCATATGTATTAAAAATGTAAATAGTTTATTATTTTTTATATTATATATTTTATATATTAATCAGTTCATATGTATACCATGTAAATGTAAAATTTAAAGTTTTCAAATTTTAGATATACATGTTAAGTGTTTAAATTTATATTTGATAGAAAGTCCATTTTCCTTTCTAATGAATTATAAATTATTTATATTAATTATTTATAAAATATTTATTATGTCTCATATTTATGAGTTTTTTATTCATTTATTTATTCCCTTATTCATGAATATAAATTGTTTATATTATGAATGTTATCATGATTTATTTAAATTATTTAAACTATGTCTATAAAATGTCATACAATGAATTTAATAAGTTTTATGATATGCATAACATTATATTTAATTTAGTTTCAGTCCAATGAATATTTATCGTGAAATTCCCAGGTAACCAATTGTGTAACACTGGGGAGAGGGGGGGGGGGTCAATGTTATTTTATTTTAAATTTATCTCTTATTATTAATAAACCTCTACAACAAGTTAATATTAGGATCCCCTTTAACTAACTATTGCTCACCCATATGTAAAAATTAAAGAATGAAAAACAGAGAAACCATGATTTTTACAATGTTTCCCCCAAGGTTGGTGAATAAATCCTTGATATGTTTAGGATTATCTTGATACATAGATTTTATCACTAATATCAAAAGTGATTAAAATATTTATCTCTAGACAACTCAATCTCCTGATTATTATTTATATTTTATCTCACAAGTTAATAATAAGAATCCAAACTCGAAACAAGAAGATCATATAAAAGATTTAAGATGCTTAAAAATCAATAAAATATATCCTTGAAGCCTTCATAATATTAAACAAAATTTAGGTTTACTCTTCTTTAAGATCTTGGCACCCAGAATATATATTAGGTTGAATTAGATCACTATCCTAGAACTAATTCTAAATATTTACTATCTTAGATAATTATCACTCAGTATATAAAATATATTACTCAAATTGGTTCATATAATATTTATCCTTTTAAATTTATATTATACCTCATGAATATCCCAATAATTCAGAATTATGAAAATTTTAGAAAATTAGATACTCAAAGAATTATAGAATATTCTCTTCAACTGATTTGAACAACATTGTTTCCCATGATCTTATCTCTTTAACTGATCATGTGGGTTTTCTCCCCATGATCCTCGAATAAATTTCAATAAATAAACACATTTTATCATTTAAAAATATACAAGAAACATTTCCAGTAATTTATCCATATTTTATATCCATAAATGATTTCAAATATTTGTATTTTAAATTTCAGATTAATTTGATAACGATCTTCTCAATTAATTCTCACGGAAATCTCTATAAATTTTACTTAAATCATAACCTTTATTCTACTTTTAATTTTCTTATAAAACACATTATTTAATCCATGTATAAATTATCTCATTAAGTAAACCATAAAGGTGTGAGATTATTCTTCATGATACAAAAATCATCTTCCCAAGACTTTCTCTCCATTATCATCAACTTGAATCATAAATCAATCACCAAAATCATGATATTTATGACTTAAAGATCATAATAATCATCATATTATTTATTATTCTTAAAAATAATTCTTCACAAAATATCAAATTTGTGTAAATAGATAAAATTTACACACTATCAAAATCATCTTACGCATGTTGTGGAAGATCTCATTAAACCTTACACACCATATAAAATATCTTCTGTATTCTAAATAAATATTAAATATGATTCAAAAAACCTTTCATATCATCTATAATATCTTACATACCATAGTAACTTCAATATTTTTCCAAATTTCATTTTTTAATATCATATATACCACATATAAAATATTATATATCGACTTTTCAATATTTCAAATTCTTTGAAATATATTATGTATCATAGTGAACTCTTTTCCTTTACCAAATTATAGTATGAATGTTAAAAAATATCTTCTATATACATAAAAATATATTACATATCAACAAGAAAACTTTACATACCATATTAAATAAGTTACATATCATAGTGAAACTCCCATATTTTGATACATATCAGCCACTTTTCCAAATTATGCTAAAATCCATAATTCCTCTCTAGGATTTTAAAATCAACTCCAAATAGCGTCAAACACTCAAATTCATATTAAATAAATTTAAATCCTTATTTAAAAACAAAAATACATTATAAAAAACTTCCAATGATCTTAAACTATAGTTAAAAAACAAATAAAAAACATCACCAACAATTCCATGAGTTCTTCAATCACCCCATTTGTTTTTTTTCAACTTTGATAACTCACTCCAAATTTCATCAAATCATAGAATTTATCATTGAAAAATATCCCAAAACTATACTAATATATTAAAAAAAGTATTTTTGAGAGAATTCAATGTAATGACCTAGAATTTTATAAATGAAATTCCCTTTAGAATGAATATATACCTTTTTATGTAATGTAGTTATAGAAAACACATTCACTATATTCCATTTGTTATTTTGGACCATTATAAAATATATTCATAATTTCTTATCAACATTAAAAGACTATTAAAAATAATAACCATTGTTAATATAGATTTTCTATAGTGATGGTTAAGTTTATTATATATTAAGGGTTATAATATAATCAAATTGACATAGGATGAAAAAGTGATGGTTTCGACCAGTAGAATCATACCCTATGAATCACATTTTTTAGAGATTTATAGGGATATGAAATCACCAGGATTTTCCATTTACCAAGCCCATGCTAAGACTAAAAAACTAAAACTCAAGAGAAACCATTTATGGAAGAATTTAAAGCTTATAGAGATCACCACCCAAACTATGTTCGCCAAACCACCCCAAGAAAGTACTAATATTGCACACCTTACCATTAGGGTGTAAACTGGTGTAATAAGGGTTTATGTATTTAGTCCTCAGTAGTATGAATTTTTATATTTTATTTTTAATTAAATAATTATTATATTGACCCCTTTTCATTTTTAATTTATATATACACAATATTATATAATGATTTTGACAAAAATTAGATTATGAAATGAAGAATCCAAAATTATATTTTTGAGAAATATATAGTTTAAATTTAAAAAATATTTTTGATAAAATAACGATTTTTTAATAAATTTAGTTTCATAAAATAGCATTATTAATTAATATTTACTTAATTATAAATTATAATACATTTTATTGAAGTCCAACGTAATTTTTATAAGGGTCAAAAAGTTATCAGTGTTGTAAAAAATAGTATTTTCCATTAAATATTTATTTTTTACTTAAAAGTAAAAATTATCATATTTGGAAGATTATTTTTTTAAAATAAATAATTTTTTTTAAATTAGCATGTCAAAATTATCAAATGGTGAGTTTTTCTTAAATTTTCAAGACTTGTATTTTTTAGGTAAAAATTAAATACTATATAAATATATAGTATGTATTATGACATAATTATAGACCAAAAGTGATTTAATTATTATTATAAAAATATTTTTTCCCTTTAAAATATTTTTTTGAAGTTATGTATTTAATTTTATAAATGTGTAATTAATCCTCTAAAACCTATATAAATTTTAAGGTTTTAGAAACAATTATTTATGAACATGACTCACTTTCTACATAATGAATGGTATTATTTTAATAATTTATGTTATTAAACTAATAAAATATTGGAATCCAATCCTCTTTGGAAGAAACCATGAGAAAAAACCATGGGAATGTTAGTAGTTTTGATTATTTTATTACTTAGTGTACAAAACCTATATTTAGAAATTAACAATGAATTCCCCTCTATTTTTCTATAATACCCATTCAACTTCCCTTTAATCTTCACTAAAAACCCATTAATTATAAATTTACTTTCCCTATCCCTCTCTAAATCCCTCTGAATGTGTTCCCAATCTCTTAAGAATCACCTCCCAAGATTTTAGAAGAAACATATCAAGTAAGGGATTCTCATCCTTTTTCTCTTCATTCAATTACTTCCTTTGTATTTAGTATTTTTAGTTGAAAATTTTCATGTTATAATGTGTTATTAAATATCCATTTAATTTCCTTATGATTGAAAATTAATGGGAGATCACATTTCACTCACATTAATCCCTTTAATGAACCTTTATGTACACCTGTTATACTGCCAAAATTATCCCATTATTTTCCGTGCCAAAATTTTGTGTTGTGAATACCCATCCCTATTTACACTCAATGGAATTCACCTAGATGTAACCATCCTTCATTGATTAGAGTATTCCATGTATTAAACCAATACTCCTTAATCATGGGATTAAAAGTTATGGAATATTTTCTTATGTTGTATGTTCTATGTGGGACACAAATGTATGTACATGATGTGATTATGATGGGTGGGCCTGAAATTATATAGCCATCCAATGCACTGGGTAATGTTTTTATCTCATGATATACCATGTATGGTTCATGGGAGGTTAGAATAAGCACACTTTTTTATTATGTCTTAGTGATTAAACATGACTTATGCTTAGCCTATCATGTTTTATGTTGTTTCCACTTTCCTATGATGCCTTGATGTTATCAAATCATGTCATGCTTCAATGTTCATGATTATAATTCTCACCTTTTTATGTCACCATGTTAAACAAATAGAAAATATGATATTTTTGACAAGTTAACTGCAATGATAAATTAACTCATCACAAATAGTCTCTATAAGGGAATTATTTTTGACAAAACATTTATTCCATCACAAAAAGTCATCATTTGCGTCGGAAAAAATATCATGTTGTAAATATTATTAGCGGGAATACCCACCACCCAGTAAGAAAAACTATTGCAATGACTAATAATGATAGATTAAGAATTCCATTTCTAATATTCATCTCATAGTAAGTATTTTTGACATACATTACTGTTCATCGCAAATAATTTTCCTGAAAAACTTTTTTTCAATGGGGTTAATTCTGCAACAATGAAGCCATCATAATTAAAATTAAGTTAAAACCTATAACCTCCCTTCTTCCTCTCCCTACCAATTATCTATTCTCTTGAAAAAGTGGAGTCACATGACCACCCAACCTCCCCCCCAAAAAACTATGTTTCAATCAAGTTTTTCTAGATATGGTTTCAAATCATCTTGATATAGATTACCCTTGTCTTCTCTTTCATTGTTTTTGTGATTTTTTCATTTTATCATACCTGATTTAGTTTGGTCAAAACCTAGGTTAAGAAATTTATCTGATTTTTATGGTTTATTTGATATTTAGGGTTACTAAAAATTTATTATTCCCTATTCGTGTGTTCATCGGGTCTCCATATGTTATTTCAATTGTTTTTAGGTATTTTTCTCATTATTTAATTTTTAAATTTAATAGATTTTATATTTTATATTTTAGATTAATTCACATATATTATTGATGTGTCAATTCCAAAAATTATGTCCCTTTTATAAAATTCCAAATCTAAAATTTAGGAATTTTAATTTTTAATTAAATCATATAATATATTGAAAATCTATTTTTTATAAATAAAATGAATTTTTTAACATTATGTTTGCTTAATAATTTTTCATATCAATTACTAATTAAGTGAATATTAATTTTTAATTTTTTATATAGAAAATTTTATTTAAAATAATCCTTTAAAATTGGTCAATATAATTTAATGAGACAAAAATATATAATATATAGAAAAATTCAATTCTTTATAAGATAAGCCTATTTAACACAAAATGATTTTAATCACATCTACCCATTAAATTTCATCAATTCATTGGTATTATAAAATGTAGAATTATTAATTAAAATATTAATTATAATATGTAAGGAATCAAAATAATTCATTTTGACAATCATTTTATTTATTGGTGGTTTCACTCTTTTAATTTTCTTATTCATATTTCACATTTTATTCTCATGATGTAGTAATGTTTATCTTTCACTATAAAATATATTTTTGGTTAATTAACTTATATTATTTGATGTATTTATACTAATTAAGAAATTTTGATATATATATATCACCGTGTGAATATACATATATAAATGTTTTAAAAAAGCATGTATAGTTTTTAATATATATATATAGTTATATAAAAAACATGTAAGGTTTTTAATATATATATATATATGTATATGAATGTGTATATATATATATATAAGTTTTAAAAAAATGTGTAAGGTTTTTGATATATATATATATATTAACATATGAATATGTATATATAAATGATTTAAAAAACCTGGAAGGTTTATTATATATATATGTTTATATATATTTGATATGTATATTTGTTTAAAAAAGATTTTGAATATATTTGATGTATTTATATTAATTAAGAAATTGTGATATAAATATATATATATATAGTAATTTATAAAAATGTAACAATAATTTTAATAATTAGTAACATCCATTAAATAATTTATAATAATCAATAATCAATAATTAATTAGTAAATATTATTAATAAATATTAAATATTAGTGTTTATTAAAAAATATTATTAATAATTTGAAAATTTGAGGAAATTACAATAATCTGTAACAAGTTGTAAAAGGAAAAAAATGAAATACGAGTAATTGTTAAAAATTAGTAATATTTATTATAAATTCATTTATAAATAATAAATAATTATAATTTCTTAATAAATAATTTTAACACCTAGTAAAAATTAAAAAATATTTTCAATTAATACTAATTTTTTTCATACCTTGCAAAAAAATATAAAAAATAATAACAACTATTATAAATTCACAATAATTCATATAAAATTTGTATTAATTAAAATAATTACAATTAATAATTCATATAAAAGTTGTAATATATATATATATATATTAATTAAATTTTAAAAAGGTTACCCACGCATGCGATGTTACCAAACACCCTACACACACAAATATTATATCACCCTTTAGGGTAAACCTAGCATTCCTAACCTAAAAGTGGTATGAAATTTCTGATACGATACACTATTATGAAGATACTTCATTTTTTTTGTAAAAAATTATAATATAAACATTAAATGAATTATCATCATGGGTTATGTCACCAAACTCCCAACACATATAAATATTATGTCACGTATAGGGTAAACCCCGCATTCTGGACCTAATGGTGGTCTATGATTTTTTATATGATATATAATTTGGGCCATACATATTTTTTTTATAAAAAATTATAATAAAAATATTAAATGAATTACCCTCAGATTGAATGTAACCAAACATTTGACACACACAACTTTTATGTCATGCCTAGGGTAAACCCTATATCCCAGACCTAATAGTAATATCATACTTTTCATACGAGACACCATTCAGGAGATATGCCATTATTTTCAGAAAATAGTGTGCTTGTGATATAATAGATTTAGTATTTTTATTCTATCTGCGCCAAACCTCTACGGGACCCAAAATCCAGCACTAACCCAGTGGCTCACTCTGTTCATATTCTATAGAATATTATAAGGTGTCAAAACATAAGAATAATTTTTAATTAGTCATAATGAGTAACAATTATTCTTATTTATATTTTTTTATAGATAACTATGAATTCATAAAGCAGACACCAGTTTCTATTATGCGATTGTGATTGGATAAATAATCGAAAATTTCCCAACTAATATGGTATAAATCTTATCTACATCAAGGTTGTTAGGACATTTATATAATTTTCATTTTAGAATTCACAATTTTTTTAAAGGAAAAATTAAATTTCCATGCAATAAATGTGATCTTAAGAGATTAAAAATGTTTAAAAATATCAGAATTCATCTATTTAATTTTGGTTTTTGGAAAGATTATATTTTTTGGTATCAACACGGTGAATAAAATTTAATAGAAAATATTTTTTTGGTTCCATAGCTATTATTAAAGAATTTAGTACATGTGGCAGCTCACCCATCTATTCAAGAAACAACAACTTAGAATGATATTCCAAATCCTAAATCATTACCTTCTAATTTTATAATTTGTTGAAATTTTCTGAGAATGCCTTATATCCGGGATTCCAGATGATAAAAAATAAAGATGATACAAAATTTATGGTTATTAAATTAGATTTTAGGATGTCAAATAGTTGATGTGATCAGATTTTATATTTGGTTAAATTATTGTTGATTGACAAAAATACTTTACCTTCAAGTTTATATGAAAGTAAGAGGTTGGTTCATAATTTGGGCCTTAGTTATCATAATATTCATGCATGTTCAAATGAATTCATCTTATATTATGGTGATTATTAATCAATATTAATTTTTTAACATATGGAGAATCACGGTATAAAGAGACACAATAAGTAAATTCCAGTTTTCCTATGAAATAGTTGAGGTATTTTCTAATCATACCCTATTTACAATATTTATGTCTTGCCACACATCTAAATTGATGAAATGACATAAATCTAAATTTTTAGTTAGTAAAATCTTAACTCATCCATGTGATGATGATTCATGGAAACAATTTGATCAGATGCATCCTTCTTTTTATTCAAAACCTTGTAACATACAGCTGGGTATTTCTACTGATGGTTTTTGTCCATTTGGTGATTATGGTAGTCAATATTCTTGTTGGAATATTTTCATTACTTTGAATAGATTACCTCCTTGGATGTTGATAAAGTAACCATATATATATTTGGAACTATTAATTTTTGGACATCTAAATAAGAATATTGATGCTTATTTTAATCCACTAATTGATGTGTTATTTTCATTATAAAACAATAGTGTGACTGAATTTGATATAGTTTCATATCATAATTTTACATTGAAGTGTGCATTAATGTGGATGATCAGTGAATTTACATCATATGGCATGTTATCTGGATAGAGTACACATGTTATAAAATAATTTTCATTCTACATGGATGATAATAAATCATTTATCCTTGGTAATGAGATAAAGACTAGATATTTTGACTTCTATCAGAGTTTTTTCCTATAGATCACCCTTTTTGAAGGAATATAAATAATTTTACAAAAGGTATAATTGAAAGAGATGAATATCCAATAGTTTTCTTAGGTATTTAGGTAAATTATACCACCATTACATTACCTCCTATTACTTTTAGACCAACCATAAAGGAACACAAAATAAATGGTTTTAGGATAGTTCATAATTCGATAAAGCGGTATATATTTTGGGACCTTCTATATTGGTATGATTTGTTAGTTCGTCTCATGTTAGATGTAATACATACAGAGAAGAATTTTTTTGATAACATATTTTATACCATGTTGGAGACACCCGGTAAGTCCAAAGATAATGTAAAGGCACAATTAGATCTTGTCAAAATTTGTAAACATCATAAACTTGGATTATTTGAAGATGAAAGATCACAAAATTTAATGAATCCAAAATAAGATTATGCACTTTATAAATAAAGTTTATTATTATTATTTTAATGGACTTGAGATTTTAGGTTACTAGATAGTTATCCTTCTAATTTGTCTCGCTTCATAAAAAATGGGCATATTACCCATTTAAAATGTCATGACTGCCATTTCATAAGGAAAAAATTACTGCTTATTGGTCTTAGAGAGATATCGAATTATTCAATCTGGGACATTTTGATTGAAATATCATATTTCTTTTGATATATTTGTGTAAAAACATTAGATTATGATGCATTGAGTATACTACAAAAGGATTTTATATTAATTTTATATAAATTGGATAAAATATTCCTGATAGGCTTCTTTTACTCAATGAAACATTTAATATTGAATTTTCCATATAAAGATAAACGGAGAGGGTCGGTATAATTATGATGAATGTACCCATTTGATTGATTTATGAAAAATTTAAAGAATAAAGTACGTAATAATGTATTGGTTGAAGGGTCAATTGAAGAAGCGTACTTGAAAGAGTAATTTTATATTTATTCACTTATTATTTTCAATCGAAATATCCTTAAAAATATAATTAGATGGGTCATAATGATACAAATGTTGATGATGTTAGAGACCATTATTTTTTCGTTTTTAATCAGCCTAAGCTTGGTTTTAGTGGTTATCATGAATGATGAATTTCATATGAAGAACTGAATAGAGCCCATACATATGTTCGGATGAATTATGAAGAAATGTCAAGATTTGTGCAGTAAGTACTAATTTTTATTATTTTGTCAAATTTTTATAATAGATATATCTATTTAAATTATTTTTTAGACTATATGATGACCATATTAGAAAATAATTTATATAAATTACATACACTACTCTTGAAGAACATCATCAAAAAAATATTTCATATTGGTTTCAAAGACTGGTAAGTTAAGTTTATTTTGATAGAAAAATAAATAAATTTTATAATGATATCTATTATTAATATTTTTTATTTTTTGCAGGTAACACAATATGAAAATAAAATTGATAGTCGATTTTGTATTCTCAAAAACACTTCCTTGAAATTCGTAAAATAGTATAATGTTTATGTGGTTAATGGATTTTGATTCCATACATGAATATATGGAGACTCAAAGAAATCCATGAGTAGTGATGTTTTTTTAAAGGATATCATCATAAAGAAATGATGTTTACTTTTATGGCATACCAGATGAAATAATTGAGTCATGTTATTTGGGAATAAATTATGTAATAATGTTTAAATGTCATTGGTTTGATACTGACTGAGGGTTGTGAGTTCATCCATGGCATGGAGTCATTGAAATTAAATGCAACATTATTCTTGAATAAAATGAACCATTTATGTTGGAATATCAAGAACATAAAGTTTATTTTTCAAATTGCTATGATGTTTAGAGAGATTTGAATAACTGATGGAGTGTAATAAAAATAAAATCACATGAAAATAAATTTATTGAAAATGAAAATGGTTATATGGAAGTGAAACATATTGAAAATTTTCAAGAAATATCCCAAAATATATCTCTTACCTGAAGAGATATAAATATTGATGATGAAACCCCATAGTTAAGGGTTGATGATATTGATAACATTGATGAATCAATAAGGGATGATGTTGGAAGTTGATGATGCTAAAAATGATGATGAAGACATTTTGTATGATGAAAATGATAAAGAAGATGAATATTGATGCATTATATTTATGTATTTATGAATTTTTTAATATTTTATATTTGTATTAACAATTATTTATAGGTAATATTTTTTATTTCATATGATTTCACTTGATGATCTATTATATTCCTTCGCTGATTCCAATAATAATAATTATTTTATATTTGATATTCATATTAAAATTTATTTACAGTGTTGAAACCTCTATGCTATAGTAGTTTTCATAATAAAAAATAATTTCAATATACAGATTCTACTCTTTCACGCCATTTAATATCTCTAAGTAAATCAATTATTTCATACATAACAATATATTTTAATAAGTCAATAACTTATATTTATAAATCCATATGTTTATAAGTGTATTTTTACATGCATTTTTGATGTCACTTAGTCATGTAATGTTATGTGTAAGAAAAAATATTCATAGGCATTTTAGATTTTCTGGAAACAAACTGATGTTCGACACACTGATGTTCGACCCAAAAATGTTTGATACACCAATGTTCGACACATCGATGTTTGACACACTGATGTTCGACACATAGATGTTAGACACACCGATGTTCGACACACCGATGTTCGACACATCGAAGTTTGACACACCGATGTTCGACACACCGAAGATGACAGACCAAAGATGACAAACCAAAGATGACAAAACAAAGATGAAAGACTGAAGATGACAGACCGATATTGAAAAACCGAAGATGAAAGATCGATATTGACAAACCGAAGATGATAGACTGAAGATGACAGACCGATATTAACAAACCGAAGATGAAAGACCGATGAAAATGACTCACTGATAGTCATAAATAACTATTTCGAATTTATTAATTTGAATTTATTTCTAACGGTCATATTTAGACAAATTAACATTTATGAAATTATTTAATGTTGTTTGTAGGACTATCTATAGACAGTACGAGGTACATGCACATGGGGAGATGTTCATTCCTACTGGAGCTTAAAGTATAACAGGATTACAAGCTCAACCTAAAAAGAGAGACTCTGAACCTGCTAGAAAAACAAAAAGGATGACTGTGCGAATATGTAAGAAATTGAAAATAGAAGAACTTGAAGCTTGAGTATACAAGAATTTTAATATTACAAGCTGTATCATGCTGAAGCTTGCTGAAAATCCTGACATCAAATAGCTGAACCTTTTCACATCTGGAAGCTAGATTATAGAGACTACGATACTCTGTTTTGGCTCCAACTTCCAGAAGAGGACTCAAAAATCATTTTCTCTACATCTATTAAGTCTAGAGCTTTACTTCACAACACACAGAGATTTATAAACCCTTTTCTTATTTCATAACTCTGTTTTGATCTTGTGGTTACTATTTGGGTAGTGTGTATATCTATTTGTATCACATACACTATCTCCTAAGCATAACTAGAGGATACCAAAATATCCTCACTCTCAATACCTTTATACTCTTGTATCCCATGTAGAACTATGGAAGAGATCCTGTGTGATCTGTTTGATAGTTTTTCCCATGAATAACTGTGGTAGAGGTCAAGTGTGGCCTGAAAAACCCTGTTTGCTGTTGTGAACTCCGGTCCAGGGTGTGGATCAAAATTTTATTAATATAAACTTCTTGGTGGAAGGTGATCACTAAGTGAAGAGGACTAAGTCTCAGCTTGAGACTGAACCTATTATTTTAACTGTTGTGCTGTTTGTATTATATTTTTATCTGTTATGTATTTCTTGCATTAATATAAACTGAACTTTGATAGTAAGTTTATCAAGTGTTTATATCTGTTGTGAATTAGTAGATTATATTCAAAAGTTTTTCTTATCTTAGATTGTTAAAACTGAGAACTAATAAATCTTTTGAGAAACTAATTGAACTTTTTGGACTTTTATTAATTCAATACAAACTGAATTTGGTTATTATTTTAATAGGGGGATACTATTTCAAAGAACCAGTTTTTAACAAAATTTTTTATAGATACTAAATTCACCCCCCTCTTGAGTCATCTACTCTGACCAACATTTGGTATCAGAGGAATTAAAAGTTATTTTTAGTTTTCAAATCTTGATAACTGTGATTATAGTTGTATTTCAAAGATCTCAATTTTTTTGTTATTTCTAAATTTTCATCTCTTTTAAATTCTTCTACAATCAGTATCATGGAAAATAGATTATAAGGGGTTAATACCAATAGAAAACCTTTCTTCAATGGAACTAATTATGCTCAGTGGAATCTTAAAATAAAAATACATCTAGAAAACAAGGGATTTGAAATCTGGACTGCTACTGAAAGTAAATATGCAATTCCTAAAACTGCTAGAAACACTTGGGATGAATCTAACAAGACTTACTATAACAATAATTGTAAATCAATGAATGCTATGTACTGTGCACTAGGAGATGAAGAGTTTAACCATATCTTTGCTTGTAAAACTATACATGAAATTTGGGACACTCTATCTATTTCTCATGAAGGAACATCTAATGTTAAAGAAATGCAATTAAATACTTATACTATTAAATATGAAAACTTCAGAATGAATCCTGTTGATTTAATTTATGTTATGTATCTTAGGTTTAATGAAATTGTGAATACTATGATTTCTTTATGAAGAGAAGTAACTGCCAAAGAGCAGATCATGCAGATTCTGCGATGCTTACCAGAACGATGGCATGGAACGTCTGTGTCTATTATAGAATCGTGTGATATGGAGAAGATTCCAGTGAAGGAATTTATTGGAAAATTAATGATGTATGAAGATGAATTAAAGGTAAATAAAGAAGAGGATGAACCAAAATAAAAGTCTTTAGCCTTCAAGACAACTGCTTCTAAAAGTAAAGACAAGGATAAAGTTCATGTTACTATTGAAAGCTCAAGCAGGGATGAAGTAGCTTCGGACAGTGATGAAGAAATGGCCCAGTTGGCTAGACGATTCAAGAAATTCTATAGGAAAAATATGTTTTAAAAAAAGACCAATTATAAAGGCAAATATGATAACAAGGGAAATTGGTAAAAGGATTGGAAGAAAAATAAGAAAACAGAATAGATCATTTTCTACGAATGTAAAAGGAAAGAACATGTCAAGGATGACTATCCAAAGATGAAATACAAGAAAAAGTATGAAAATAAGGATAAAAGGTATAAGAAAGCAATGAAGGCCACCTAGAGTTCCTCCGAGGACAGATCTAGTGAATATGGCTCTTCTCAGAATGAGAAATATGATGTGGACAATACGTGTTTTATGACAAACACAACTGAGGTAATCTTAGACTATCCTGTACATAATTCTTATTATTATGAAAGTGAGTCTGAGAATATGAAAAATGATGAATTATTCAAATACTACAATATGTTAGAAGAAACATGTAATGAGTTAAAAGATAAGTATAAATAATTGAATAAACAACATGCTTTTAGTGTGACTGCTAATTCTGAACTTATAACTGAAAAAGAGAAAAATGCTCAACTACTCAAGGAAAAAAATGAGTTAAAAATGTCTAATGAGAAATTGAAGAAATACTTGTAAAAGTTTACTAATGGGAAAAATAATCTTAATCAAATTCTTGGTAAACAAATAGATCCTAAGTATACTTCTGGGAAAGGATATCAACAAGAACAAAGGAATTTATCCAAATCACGTTTTGTAACCAAATCTATAAAATCTGCTACCTTTTTCAAAAACTAGAATTATACATCAATTTTTAGTTCCACAAATTTTTTTACTGTATCCAATTATTCAAGACCCAATAGAGTTGATTTTTCTAACACTCTATATTCTACATATAGGAAACCCATAAGACAGTTTTGGGTACTTAAAGATTATATTACTAATGTATGTGGACCCATACAAATATGGGTACCAAAGTCATTTCTTGGTTAAATTGTTTTGTAGGTAAACTGCCTAAAGAGCTCCTGTAAAAATATATGGTACTTAGACAGTAGCTTTTCAAGAAATATGACCGAGTAATTTTCAAGATTTAAAATTCTTATCAAGATTTATGGAGGACATGTCACATTTGGTGACAATGGTAAAGGAAAAATCATCGTCCTAGGCCAGATTGGTAACCCTAACTCTATTTCAATTTCTAAAGTACTATATGCTGATGGATTAAAGTAAAACCTACTCAGCATAACTCAATTTTGTAATGATGGATTTAATGTTTAATTTAAAAATGATTCATGCCATGTTTTTGATGCCAAGAATAATTTAGTATTTACTGCTTTTAGAAATGATAATGTATATGCTATAAATCTAGACACACTAGCCTCACAGAATGTCTCTTGTCTAAATGCCCTTCACAAAGAGTCTTGGATTTGGAATAGAAGACTAGGACATTACAACATACACTCTCTTAGAAAGTTAACTAGAAAAGGCTTAGTTAGAGACTTACCCAAATTAGAGTTTCCATACAATAAGGTCTGTAATCCTTTTCAAAAATGAAAGAAACATAAAATCTCTTTCAAACCAAAGAAATAAATAAATACTTCTCAACCTCTCGAGTTGGTTCACATGAACTTGTTTGGACCATCTAGAGTTTTAAGTCTCAATGAGAAGCACTATGTTTATGTTCTTGTAGATGATTTCTCTAGGTACACCTAGACCTTTTTCCTAGATCATAAAAGTGAAGCTTGTTCACATTTTACAAAGTATTCTAGGTCTATAAAAAATCTCAGTGGTTTTAATATTAAATCCTTAAGAAGTGATCATGGCCGTGAGTTTGAAAATCAACATTTTGAAGTTTTTTTCTCACAAAATGGATATAATCATAACTTCTCTGCTCCTAGGACACCTCAACAGAATGGTGTGGTAGAAATAAGAAATAGAACCTTATAGGAAATTTCTCGGACTATGCTTAATGAATATGATCTACCCATTTATTTCTGGCCTGAAGCTGTTAATACAGCTTGTTACATAATAAATAGAGTCTTAACCAGACCCATCCTTAATAAAACTCCTTACGAGTTGTAGAATAACAGGAAACCCAAAGTAGGTTATTTTAAAGTGTTTGAATGTAACGTTTATATTCTGAAAAATAAAGATAATTTAGATAAATTTTCCTCCAAAAGTGATAAAGGAATATTTCTTGGATATTCTACATCAAGAAAAGCCTATAGAGTATTTAATAAGAAAACCAAATTTGTGGAATAATCTGTACACATCAAGTTTGATGAAGAAGATCCATATAAGCCAAAGACCTCACTAGACAATATTGAAGAGGATATGTCCAATCTGGAAATTAATGATAAAACCTAAAATCATCATGTGAAGGAATCTATGAAAACATCCAGTTTTGGAAAATCTCCAGATCCTAACCATAGTGAACCAGATCAACCTAAACAATCTAAAATATCAAGTCCTGCCTTCTCTAGACCAACCGGGACCCTTAGGAATCATCCCTTAGATGCTGTTGTTGGAGATTTAGATAGAGGAACACAAATGGGAGCTTCCTTGAGAAACCAGGTTAAACATCAAGATTTCATGTCACAGATTGAATCTAAAAATATCAATGCTAAAATTAATGATGAATTTTGGGTAATTGACATGTAGTAAGAACTTAATCAGTTTGGAGGAAATAAAGTTTGGAAACTTGTAAATAAACCGAAAGATACGTTGACCATAAGAACCAAATGGGTATTTAGAAATAAATTAGATGAAGCTATAAATATAATTAGAAATAAATCTAGAATAGTTTCAAATGGATATAATCAAGAAGAGGGAATTGATTAAGAAGAGACCTTTGCACCAGTAGCTAGACGTGAGGCAATTAGGATCTTACTTGCCTATGTAGCACACTTTGATTTTAAACTTTATCAAATGGACATCAAAAGTGCATTCTTAAATGGTTATATAATTGATGATATTTTTTTAAACAACCCCCATGTTTTAAAAATCTAATTTTTCCAAATCATGTGTTCAAATTATCGAAAGCTTTATATGGTTTGAAACAAGCTCCAAGAGCTTGGTATGAAAGGTTGAGTAACTTTCTTATTTCTAAAGGCTTTACAAAAGGACCTACATATCCTACTTTATTTATAAAAATAATTTCAAAAGAAGTTTTAATAGCCCAAATATATGTAGATGATATTATATTTGGATCTTCTAAAAAATATTTATGTAATGATTTTTCAAATATAATGCAAAGTGAGTATGAAATGAGTTTAATGGGTAAACATAAATATTTTCTTGGATTTCAATTATTTCAAAATAAAGAAGGTATTATTTTAAATCAAAGTAAGTACACTAAATATATTTTGAAAAGATATGGCTTTGATAGCATTAAGAGTAGTGAAACCCTTAGGATTTCTACATGTAAGTTAGATCTTGATGAAAATGGAAAATCAGTTGATCAGAATGCTTATAGAGGAATTATTGGGATTTTTCTGTACTTAACTGCTAGTAGGCCGTATATTATGTTCAGTGTGTGTATTTGTGTGATATTTCAAGAAAATCTAAAAGAGTCACATTTAAATGCTGTTAAAATAATTTTCAAATACCTCAAATATACAACTAACTTAGGACTGCTCTATCCTAAAGGACAACATTTTGATTTAGTTATCTATTCAGATGATGATTTTGGTGGATGTAAGTCTGATAGAAAGAGTACCTCTTGAACATGTCATTTTTTCGGAAAGTCACTAATATATTAGTGTATTAAAAATCAATATTCAATTGCATTATCAACTACTGAATAGAATACATTGCTTCTGGTAGTTGTTGTGCACAAATTTTTTGGATGAAACACACCTTATTAGACTATGGATTTCAATTCAGACATATCCCCATAAACTGTGACAACACAAGTGCTATTAACATTTCTAAGAATCCAATTTCTCTTTCTATAACAAAGCATATTGATGTAAGAAGTCACTTTTTGAGAGATCATTATCAAAAAGGTGATATAACTCTTGAATTTATTGGGACTGAACATCAGCTTGCTGATATATTCACTAAACCCTTAAATTCCAAGAGAATGAATTATATTAGACATGAACTAGGAATGATAATTTAGTAGGATATCCTGAAACCGATATCCTAAAACTGATATCCTGAAACCAATCTCCTGAAACTGATCCCTGAAAATGATCCTTGAAACTGATATTTTGAAACCAATCCCAAAAATCGATTCCTCAAACCGATATTTTGAAATTGATCTTGTGAAAATGATCCCTGAAACTGATCATGTAAAATCAATTCAATAACACCGATGTTTTTAAGGACTCTTTTGAAATTTGTTCTGTTTTAAATAAAATGACGTTGTTTTTTATTCTTTTTTACACGTTTAAATTTTATGTTTTATGATTTCCAATCCCTAAATGATATATTTAGTTCAATCCATCCCGAACTTTCACTTTCCCACTACTGTAAAGACTTCTATCCTTTGTCACTCTAACTCTCAACCCTTGTCCTCAACTCTTTTGGAATCCAAAGTCTCGACATGGCAAGGACCAAGCGCACTATGGAAGAGCCAAGAAAATCACCTTCTACTAAGCACCAGAAAGGTGAGTTCAGTGGGATTGCAAAACCAAGCTTAGAAAGATGAGTGGTTACGGCTGAAAAATAAGTGTCTGCAGTGTGGATTCTATCAAGAAAGTCATTTTTTTTAAAAGTACTGGAATCTTAAGGGTGGCTGAGTTGGTTTGCTAACAATGAAAGACCTTATTATCCCTAGCTAGTACATGAATTCTATCAACATTTTAAGATATCTCTGGATGAAGCTGAGGCAACAAGAATGAAGTCAATATTAAAGGGAAAGGAAGTATATTTTTCATCTAATGAATGGGATGAGTGCTTAGAGATGCCTCATGAAGGTTTCTATGCTGATTATCTGGGTAATATTCCACCTTCCTCTGATTTTTTCTCTTATGAAAATTCTCTGAAGTATCTAACTGAAAATAGAGAATCTAGGAGGACTATTTCAAGTGAATTTGAAGGAGAAGTAAGATTATTGTTTAAGTTTATTCAACATCAAATATTCCTAATAAAGGGAGATTTATCTTCTGTGAAGTATCAGGATGTATTCCTGATCTATCTATTGAAAAATGAGATAAAAGTGAACCTGTGTAGGTATCTATTTTTGCATATATCTGATTTGATAAAGCCATCCAATAAGGCAACATGTTTATAGTATCCAAGGATGATCTCTGCCACGTTAAAAAGGTTAGGTTGGGTGGAATATGGAGATGAAGTGATAAATACATGTATTGGTTACTTTCTTCAAAAATATATTTGTAAAAGGATGAAGATATTATGGAACCCAGGGAAGAAATGCTGGGTAGGTGATGAGGAAAGGCTGTATGAGGATTTCAATCCCGTTGACCATCCTACCAGACCAAAGGATCAAGTTGATCCAAGTCTCAATCCAAGAGAAGAACCTATTTATTCTGATGAGTAAGCTGAGCCTGAAGTGCCAAGGGAAGAAGGATCTCCTTTTGATGGTAGGAGTGATCCTGATATTGCTGAAATTCCAAAATATATGTCTTATCAACCTGCTAGTCCACCTTTGGACTTACCCTCAAGAGAATCTTTGTTAGGTTATGATGATGAGGAAGAGACCAAGATTACTAGAGTTGAAGGTTATGTAAGTAAATCATATGAGGATTCTGATGATGATGATGATGATAATGACAATGAAGGAGGAAATGATGAACATGTAAGTGATTATTTGAAAGTGGGACAACAAGTAGTTGATAGATCCAGTAAGGAGTCTATACATGGAGCTTGTAATGTTGTTGAGCCTATTGAACAAGAAGATGTTGATCATAGAGATGCTGGTCATAAGTATATATCACCCCATACTAATTCTGAAAATCAAGAAATCATTTAGGAATTAAATGAACTTATAGCTGGTGGCCATGAAGAAGAAGTTGAGGATCAAGTGCCTCAAATTGAGAAAGTACCTAGATAAGTTGAAGTGGGTGGAGAACATACAGAACCTCAAGCTCAGTTGATACTAGTACCCATAAATGTTATTATGTCTAGAGGATAGGATGAAGAAGCTGATGAAGTTGAAGTTTTTCCTGAGCCTCAAGGAAGAAGAATTAGGATTGATACTATTGAGCCAAGAGACTGGACCTATACTAGAGAGTGGAATAATGATCCAGGATACATTAATTTTGGTTTTGAGTATGACTCCGATGAGGAGAGGGTGCCTCCTCCTCCTGCTCCACAAGTCCAAGCTGAACCAGAACCTGTTGCACCTGTTCCACCAATTGCACCTACTGTAGTAGAGACAGTAGCACAGACCGTGCCCAATGACTATTCCACTAAGGATGATTTGGAACAATTCAAAAATGATATATGTGAGTTAGTTATAGCCTCAGTTGGATCCAGAAGTGAAGCCTCCACTTCAATAGGTATTTCAGATGCTGATGCAGTGAAGATTGTAAGAATAATGATCCAAGAGATTCAACCGAATCTCATTACCATAGTAGAAACCATTATTAGGCACAATACTTTGCTAAGAGAGGAAGTAAGAAAGATGGACAATGAGTTAAATGATCTAACCTCTAACTTCAATACCTCCTTCAGTGGTGTTCTGTAAGTAATTAGGAATTTGGTGACTCATCTACTCATTTTGGATCTGAATAAGTTGAAAGAGGATCTTGGAAAAATGTTAACTGGCCCATTTAGTTCTAGAAGTGGGAAAGGTGCTGTTACTGATTTGGAGTCTCTCAAGGCTATGATGAGAGATAAAATCCAACATCTTCAGAGTGTTTCAGACAAATAAACTTTTGAAAATGTGTATCTAAACATAGACCTCATGTATAATATGGTTAGGTAGTGCACCAATGAAGCCTCTACTACTCAGAAAGAGATTAGAGAAAAGGTGGATAAGTACTTTACTAAGATTTATACTAAGAATGACCTCATAAATAGCTTCAAGATTTTAGCAAAGAATCTCAGAATACCCCCTGTCACCAAAGAATTCAAGAAGAAAGTTACTTACTTGAAGTATTTTACCACTTTTCTAAATAAATTCATGGAGAATAAGGATGACTTTTAGAAAACTATGCAATATGGTAGTGAAATCATTAATGATTTCATCAATCTCTTTAATCCATATTTTCCTGTCCAGGCTAAAGCCATTGTGGTCCCTCCTGCAGCTTCCATTAGTACCGCCTCTCAGCCTCCTAATCCAAAGACTATGTCTCAGGCTCTTTCCCAGATTCAACCAGTCATTACAGAGCAAACTCCCAGTCGTGTGTTGTCAAAAAGAAGGCATAGCCTTACAGAAAATATACCTACAGGTGTTGTCCTGCCTGGTGTTATCTTCAGACCACCTCTATCCTCTACAAATCCCAAACCTTCTCCTCCTCATTAAGATCCTTTGGATAAAGGGAAATCCCCTCAGAAGCCAAACCCTTAGTGATGGATTTTATTTTTGATAGGGATTTGAACTTTTTGTTTGGTTTGTACTTTTCTGCATCATAATGGAAATCTTTATGGTTTATTTATTTTATGATATTTCTCCTCTTATTTACCACTTCTCTCTTTTTTTCTAATCCCAAAAGGGGGATAAAATAAGAGGCATACATTATTAATCTAAGGGGGATAATTTTTGGTATAGGACACATGGCATATAATCATCATAATCCTTTTATTGAGGGGAATATTTGTTTTAAAACCTCAAACAAGGGAAGTCTTTAGTTATATTTCATAATCTCCTTCAGTGTTTTATGTTATGCCCACTTATTTTTGATTACTTATATTTGTATGTATGCCATAATTTGTGATTATCAAAAAGGGGGAGATTGTTGGACCCTTTATGCTATAATAGTTTTTATAATCACAAATAATGTCAATCTACAGATTCTAATATTTCATGCCATTTAATATCTCTAAGTAAATAAATTATTTCATATAGAACAATATAATTTAATAAGGAATTAAATTATATTTATAAATCCATATGTTCACAAGTGTATTTTTACATGCATTTTTGAATGTCACTTAGTCAATTAATGTTATGTGTAAGACAAACTCTACATAGGCTTTTTAGATTTCTTGGAAAGGAACCGATGTTCAACACACCGATGTTCGACACACCGATGTTTGACACACCAATGTTAGACACACCAATGTTAAACACACTGATGTTCGAAACACCGATGTTCCACACACCGATGTTCGACACACCGATGTTCGACACACTAAAGATGATAGACCAAAGTTGACAAACTGAAGATAACAGACCAAAGATGACATAACGAAGATGAAAAACCGATATTGACAAACCAAAGATGAAAAACCGATATTGACAAACCAAAGATGACAGACCAAAGATTACAGACTGATATTAACAAACTGAAGATGATAGACTGATATTAACAAACTGAAGATGATAGACTGATGCAATTGACTCACTGATAATCATAAATAAATATTTCAAATTTATTAATTCGAATTTATTTCTAACAGTAATATTTAGAAAAATTAATGTTTCTGACATTATTTAATGTTGACTGTAGAACTATCCGTAGATAGTATGCGGTACATGTACATGGGGAGATCTTCATGCCTATTGGAACTTTAAGTATAAAAGGATTACAAGCTCAACCTAAAAAGAGAGACTCTGAACCCGCTAAAAAAACAAAAAGGCTACCTGTGCGAATATGAAAGAGATTGAAAATAGAAGAACTTGAAGCTTGAGTATACAAAAAGTTTAATATTACAAGCTTCATCCTACTGAATCTCACTGAACATCCTGACATCCAAGAGATGAACCTTTTCACACCTGAAAGCTAGATTACAGAGACTACGATACTCTATTTTGGATCCAACTTCCAGAAGAGGACTCGAATATCATTTTCTCTACATCCATTGAGTCTAGAGCTTTACTTCAAAACACACAGATATTTCTAAAACCTATTCTTCTTTCATAACTCTGTTGTGATCTTGTGGTTACTATTTGAGCAGTGTGTATATCTGTTTGTATCACACACACTGTCTCCTGAGCATAACCGGAGGATACCAAAATATCCTCACTCTCAATCCCTTTCTACTCTTGTATCCCACATAGAACTGTGGAATAGATCCTGTGTGATCTATTTGATAGTTTTTCCCACGAATAACTATGTTATAGGTCATGTGTGACCTGAACATCCCTGTGTACTATTGTGAATCCTGATATAAGGTGTGGATCAAAATTTATATTAATATAAACTGGTTGGTGGCAGTTGATCACCAAGTAAAGAGGACTAAGTCTCATATTGAGTTTGAACCTCTTGTTTTAACCGCTGTGCTGTTTGTCTTATATTTGTATCTCTTATGTATTTATCGCATTAAGATAAACTGAACTTTGATAGTTAGTTTTGCAAGTGTTTATATATGTTTTGAATCAGTAGATTAGCTTCAAAAGTTTTTCAAATCTTAGATTGGTAAAAATGAGAACTAATCAATCTTATGAGAAACTAATTGAACTTTTATGACTTTTATAAATTCACTAAAAACTGACTTTGGTTATTATTTTAATAGGGAGATACTATTTCAAAGAACCAGTTTTTTAATAGAATTTTTTATAGATACTCAATTCAACCCCTCTTGAGTCATCTACTCTGACCAACATACAAATAAGAATATTACATATTTTCATGGTATTTATTAGTTTTTTATATTTGATATTCATATTAACAAATATTTACTGGTTAAATTTTTATGTTATGGTATTTATTTATAAGTAATTATTATATTTTGGTATTTATTAGTTTTTTATATTTGATATCTGTATTAATAATTTATTACTGGTAATATTATTATATTTTGGTATTTATTAGTTTTTTATATTTTATATTTGTATTAAAAATTTATTATAGGTAATATTATTTATTTCAGATGGCTAGAGATGCTCTCAAGGATCTATTTCATTTTCTCATTGATGCCAGAATTCCTGATGAGGAGCCTAATTTATCTCACCTGTAGGATGTTGTGCCTAGGATGGGGAACAATATTTCTTGATTGATGATTTTAGACCTTATTCGAGAGATATTGCTATCTCTTAAAATTGATCCTCATTTAGGGAGGTATATTTATTTTTTTAATATATTTATTTTATATTATGGTTTTTTATTAATTTTAATAATAATATTCTGCTTATTTTTTTTTATTTTAATTTTTTCCATTTAGTTATTAGGTAAGATGGTATGATTTTATAAAATTATTTTTTTGAGATATGGGTATCATGGTACTTGGTTCTCACCCCCGTTCGTCAGAAAATGTTTGACCAATGGATTTTACATTATTCAATAATATATACTTTCTAAAATTTATTTAATTACTAACTTATTATTTTAATTGTATTGAAAAATTTATGGTCTCTAATTTCTCATAGCCTAATAGATCCTATATAATAGGCATGATAGATTTGTATACATGAGCATTTTTTTTCATTTTTTACATATCCTTAGAAAGTGAGCTATGGATAGATATTCTTTTACTATTTTCGACCAATCTTGTATCTGCTATCAACCTAACTATATCTCATCTCAAGTATGAGATGGTTTGTTCTCCTACTAGATATGAGAGACTTTTAGAAGGAGGTTATCTTATGGAAATCTGAGCTGGGGGAGGTAGGAGGTCACACATAGGGCTGGAAGTCATACATTTGGAATACAACGATGTTATATGGTAAGAGATATTATTTATTAATGTATATATACTTTAAATGTAAAATGTTTGTTATATTATATAGGCCACTACTGACCCATATATTACAGAGTTTGAAGTTTATAATAAGATGCATACTGATAACCAAATATGATAACTTGTAGGCAATCAACAATGCCATATTGTGGTTAATAACTTTTTTAAAAATTTAATAATATTAATTTTATTGTTATTCTAATTATAATTATATTCGAAGTAAATGTATGAGGCTACGACTTCTCATTGATGAAAGATTCAAGATAAGAGAAAAGATACCATCGATGATTTAGGTTTCAATGAGGGGACCTGGATAGAGGCGAATCTTCATGGTGCCGAGAAATTTCGGGTGATTGGTATTGGTTCCCAACACCTATGAGATATTATGGTACTTTTGCGATGTCATTGGTGAGATTGAAGGGAGATCATGGAGAGTCATCATTGACTCCATTGTTCACTGCACAATATGAGGAGAGGTTGAGAGATTAGAATGAGATGATACAACAGATGTAGAGAGAGAGGGAGGAGGACCATAAATAGTAGTGTTAGTGAGATGAGAAAATGTTGGAGTATACGTGACAACTTGCGCATGGTGTTGGTATGAAGTTTCCTACCCTTGATCCTTTGGGTTATCATTCTTCTCTTGACACTAGTTTATGAATTATGATTTTTTATGAATCTTTTGTAATTTGGGGTGAAAAATATTATGTTTGAAATGATGCATTAATTTTATGTTTGTTTTAATTTTTTTTAATTATTTGTAATTTTTATTTTTTTTAATTATTTTTTAATTATTTTTTAATTTTTTAAATGTTTTAAAATTATTATTTTTTGATTTATTTTGAAAATATTTGTATTCGAGAGAGACTGATTTTTCATTGCAAATAATATCAATTGCGACAGACCCTTGCAATTGATCATTTAAAAAAATTGTGGGTATTATTAGCGATGATCAATTATCCATTTCAATTATTTGTTTTTTGCGATGGACCATCGCAAATAACCACAATTGTGATTCCATTTTTTTGCGATGATGCATCAGTAATGGACTCCTGTCGTAAATGAATTTTTACAATGACAATACATTAGTAATGAATTGTTGCAAAAAACCAAAACTATAGTAGTTTTATACCCATTGACTCATATTTATCGCTTCACTTCATGCTATGATTTGATTGTTCTCTTACTGGGATTTATAATTTACCCCTTTCTCATGCATATCTCTAAGTTATCCAGTGCAATATTAGATGACCAATAAAATTTAAAAGCATGTTGTGGAGTTTTTAAATAATGTTGTAGTATCCCTATTTCAAGTTATTGTGATATGTACCTAATTTCACAAAGATAGTATTACTATTGATTTTATGGGATTTTATTATGTGTGTCCTTATGTAATATATTGTGAAATAAAGTGTATAAAAGATGTGGCTTGTAATATTCCATCCCCGTAGTGAAAAGCAATTCATGGCCAGTGATGTTGATCTACTCTACCTTAATTAAATATCCAAATTCTCCCCCTTTTTTAAATAAAAATAACTTTGTATTCAACATAAGACACACAAGTTATGAAACTTTATCCCCCTTTTACAAAAGAATACAAATAATTTCTGGTCATGCTAAAAATTCCTTAAATAGTAGGAAAACATTGAACATGAATATTCATCCTCAAGCCTTAAAATCTATCCTTTTACATGGACTTTTTGAAAATATAAGAAATTTTATTCATTATGGAAATATGTTCCATCCTCACATATTCATTTTCAACCTTCGATCTTATAATATTATATTTTATGGTGATGTGTTTAGATTTAAAGTGTTGCACTGAATTCTTTTAAAGATCAAATACACCTTGATTGTCACATGAAATTCTCAACGGATTCTAAATTCTCACCTTCAAGTCTTTTGGTTTCTCTTTCATCCAAATCACCTATGTAAATTCATGTATAGCATCCACATACCCACTTCTATAGTACTTAAAGTCACTAAATTCTTCTTCTTGAAATTCTAACTCACACAATTTTTTCCCAAAAAAATGTACCACCTAATTTTGATTAACTTTCATCATAATATCTATCCCAATTAACATTAGTTTACCCAAAAAATTTAAGGTTCTCACCTCTTATATACATCACACCATAATTAAAAGTCCCTTTGATTTATTTGATAACTCTCTTGGTATCCATCCAGTATATTCTTTTTGAGCACTTTGAAACCTAGCTCACAATGTTATAAAAAAATAATATCAGGTCTAGATGGAGTGATATATTTTTTTTCAATCAACTTCTTGAATTATTTTTTATTCATAGTTTCCTTTTATCATCCTTGCTTAGTTTTACACCAATATTCATGGGTGTGGAAACAACTTTATAATCTTCCATTCAAAAATTATTCAATAATTCCTTGGTATATTTTACTTGGTATATAAAAATAAATTATTTTGTTTTCACAACTTATAATCCCAAGAAAAAACTCATCTCTCCAAGATTTGACATCCCAAAATAAATTTTAATTTTCTTTGTAAACCCTAGATATGAATACTTTTCTTAAATTATAAAAATTATTCCATAAACATAAAAAATGACAATAAGAGTACCTATGATCATTTACTTCACATAGATATTGTTGTCAACTTTACCTTTAGTAAAATTCATCTCTCTATGGAAGTAATTTAGCTCTAAACACCATAATCTAGGGGTCTATTTTAACCCATAAATATATTTATTCAATATCCCCACCATGGTTCCATAATTTTCAAGAATAAAACCTTATGGTTTCTTAATATAAACTTCATTTTTATATTCTTTATTTGAGTAAGTATACTACACATCCATTTGGTATATCTTATAATTCCTATGAACTAAAACATCCATAAACATTCTTATTGAATCTAATATTAAAAATAGAGAAATAATCTCTTCAAAATTAAGTCCTTATTACTTTGAGTATCCTTTACAAAATAATCTAGATTTATTTCTTGAAACTTATCCTTTTTCAGTAAGATTGTTTTGAAAGACCCACTTAGTCACAATAACATTATTTTCTTTTATTATTAGAATAATATCCAAGGTGGAATTCCTTTAAATATGATCTAACTCATCATTCATTTCATTTATCCACTTTTTATGCTTAATAGCCTCAGAAACTATTTCTGGATTAGCTGGAGAGACACAAGTTGTTTGATTGTTACACCTCAACCTTCTCCTAGACAAAACCGGTATATCCTAATTTCTAATTATATTTTTAGGTTCCATATAATTTTTCATCTTATGATGTTTCAATTTATCATTAATAGTAACTCCTTGATCATCACTGGTTTGATCTAAATTAAAATCAGTATTATCAGGTTCATTTCCAACTTATTCTTCACTCACATTTCCTAAAATTTCCATGCTATCCTCATATGTATTTTCAAAATATACATAATTTGTTTCACCAAAATCAGGTTTATTTTCAATAATATTCTCATCACAACATTCTATTTATTTGTGTAACATATTTTTCTAGAATTTTTAGCTTATGTAATTAGATACGCAACCCATGAAAACACCTTCATTAGACTATTTATCAATATTTGTTATATTTCAATTTTTTGTCATCATAAAAAAAATTCCCATAAACAAATTTAAATAATTCATGTTGGTTAGAGTGAGTAACTCAAGAGGGGGGTGGGGCAGGGTGTGGTGGGGGTGAATTAAGTACCCAATAAAATTTCTGCTAAAAACACTTTAAACCTAAATCTCCCAAATAAATTTAAAAATCCCCTATTAATAAAAATAGTAAAACTCTACAAGTTTGATATTTCAAATAATTTATCAAAGAGGTATTAGGTCTCAGTTAAAAAAATATTTGAAATCAATTTAACTTTTGAATAAAAAGTTAAATAAAAAAAAATCAATTTTAGCTTTGTAATGGAAGAAATAAAACCAGTAGATCACACAAAAAAATAAAAAAATGGGTCCAGTCTGAAGACAATATTTAATACCCTCCCCTTGGAAACAACCTCATGTCAATAACATTATTATAAAAATAATCAGAGATAAAACCTAGATCTAATTTTACAAACTATAGCATATGGTATGTCTATGAATAAAGCCTCTTACAAAGTTATATGTGGGAATTTAAATAATAAACATGTCACACAAAAATATTCCACAGTTTCCATGGGTATAAAGATAGATAATGTTGAGAGAGTTTGTCTTGTACATTTCATCTAGAAGGCAATATGTACAAATAAATAGAGTAATACAACACACTGCTCAAATATAAATCATAAATAGAGAGATAAATGAGTAAATATGGGAGAAGATGATACTTCTTGATATGTGATGATTCATTTTTTATAGGTACTTGTATATGTCATGGAAATGATCTCAAACTGGTTCTTTAAAAATTTCAATAAAATAGAGTTTCATAGAGTCTGGAAGAATCCTTCAATTTTCAGTTTGTTATTGTTCAGTAAGCCTTCACACATAGGTCTCTTGAATCAGTGTATGAATGGTTTTGTTCAACCGTGTATTCCACACACACTGGTTGCTATCTTTTCATACTTCCATGCATCAGGTAGTTATTCATAATATATATATATATATATATATATCTAAGTCTAATTATCCATTGAATAATAATAATAAATATATCCTAGATCCTCGTACTGAGCACTAAATCATAAAGGCTCTAACTTTTTCATCAATACATAAATGGAGTATTTTTGGAATAAAGATTAATAAATCTATGAGAGGCTATCTTTATTTAATTCCTTAAACTAGCCATTGGAGGAATTGAATTCAAATTAAAGATAGAAAAACAATGGTAGAATATTGGCAGTGGATCATATCGAATATTAATAGAGATCAATGGTAGATTAGATTAATGATAGCATAGTCCAATGGTAGATCTGTCATTAGAAGATCATTTGAACTAGTATTAGATCTAATCAGTGGTAGATATAATCTGATGGTTGATCTGTTCTGGTGGTAGATTTGGTCTGGCGGTAGATCTGGTTTGGTGGTAGATCTGGTCTGGAAGTAGATCTGGTCTGGCGATAGATTTGGTTTGGCGGTTGATCTGGTTTAATGGTAGATGTAGTTCACTGATTGATCTTGTTTGAACTAATCGTAGATCTATTGAACTAATGTTAGATATAATCAATGGTAAATTCATCACCAGTAGAGTTTGATGGTAGATGTAATCTACTGGTTGATTAGATTGAACTAATGGTAGACTATCACTACCAATGATAGATTTCTTTGAACTAATGGTAGATCTTCATAACCAACAATAGATCTTTACTTATCTAAGTTTCTTGAAAAAATTATATACTATCATAAAACATTGATCTTATTATAAATATAACAAACATGATTTTTGATCATTAAAATAAGGAGGTTCCAACAATCTCTGTCTTTTTTATGATCACAAATTATGGAATTTTATAACCATATATATGAAATTAAAAACATGAAAGATAAACATAATATATAATCTGATTAACATATGAATTGATAAAATGATGACAAGTAAAGTTATTATTAGAAATATTTAAATGATATCCAAAAATACTTCCCCTTTTGGTATTATCAAAAAGATAATACTATAAGAGAAAATATAAATAAATAACTAAAGAAGAATAATAGATAAGCTTCATAAAATACAAAAGGCATTAAATTAAACCTCAAAAAGAAATAAAAGGGAAAATAAAATCCCTATAAATGAATAATTTGAATTAGAATCAATCTTAACTTGACGGAATAAAGGAACAACATGGGATTTTCATTTTCTAAAGACAAAAGGCACAAAGTTAGAAGCTGAGGGTGTAGAGGTAGAAATAAGAAGCTCCCTGATCACCACTAGCCTAAGATTCTAAACAAACTCATCAAGTGACATGATAAAAGGATGAAACTGAGTAGGAATGGGTGAAGAAGAAGGTGCAGAAGTGAAGGATGAAATAGGAATATCTTTGGGTTCCACCACTGCAGTCCCAAAGACATAAAAAAAAGTTTTCACCAGGTTTATAAAGTATATAATTATGTTACCACCTCTCTATATCATTGTGAAATAAGTCCTTATACTCTTCTATAAACAATTTGAGTAGAGGGTCCAAAACATTAATCTGGCTCACTTACTCTTTGGAGGCCCTAGTCATAGGAGGCATCCTTAAATTCTCAGTAAGAAATTTAAAATGAGAATTGAGATCATTCTAGGTAAAAATTATAGAAAGGTAGTATTTTATTTCCATAGTGATAGTATATCTATTACTTTATGCTTAATTCAGACACTCCCTAACCAATTTATATATATTATCACCATATCGGCTAATCTGCTAAAGTTCCTCCTGAAGAGATGTATAGAGATCACCCAAGATGGCATGTAACTCCTCTCTTATAATAGCTCTGATCATCTAAGAATCAAAAAAATATGTAGGAGGTGGAGAAGTGGAAGTAAAGGAAAAAAATGGAGGTAAGGTTTCCATATATAACACCCCAGAATGATAAAGGGTTAAATGATAAAATGATATGACTCATGTCAAGAAGGTTCACATTTTTTTGGGAGCCTACCTGATCAGAACTCCATAGTTAAGCATGCTTGGCCTGTAGTAGTGACCAGGATGAGTGAACTTTTAGGAAGTTTCTAAGGGTGTGTATGAGTGAGGAAAAAGAACACTTTGAAGGACATGTGTTGGCCTTTGGGGACAATCATTAGTTAGATGACCCGTTCGGGCATGTGGGTGGGCCCCAGGGTGGGGACCACATGTCTGCAGGGCAATTGGTGGTACCTGGCGGGCCAGGACCTGATGACCATGTTAAAGAGGAATTGCTGTGTTATAATAAGGGCCTAGTTGTTAGATTTGGAGGGGTGTCTGTGCTATCATCAGGGCCTAGTTGTTACATTTGGTATCTGAGGCGATACCTTGCCTTAAGTGTAGTGCATTGCCTGGGTTGAGATATAGGGCCCACAACGAGGACGTTGTGCTCTGGGGGGGGGGGGGGGGTTATTGTAACACCCCAGAATGATAAAGCATTAAATGAATAAATGATATGACTCATGTCAACAAAGTGCACATTCCTTTTAGGGAGCCTACCTAATTAAAACTCCACAGTTAAGTGTGCTTGGACTGGAATAGTGATTAGGATGGGTGAACTTCTAAGTAGTTTCCCAGGGTGTTTGTGAGTGAGGAAAAAGCACACTGAAAATGACATGTGTTGGCCTGTGAGGATATTCATTAGTTAGATGACGCGTTCAGACATGTGGGTGGGCCCCAGGGTGGGGACCATATGTTTTCGGGGCAACTGGTGGTACCTAGCGGGCCTGGACCTGACGACCATGTTAAGGTGGGGTGTCTGTGCTGTCACCGATGCCTGGTTGTTAAACCATCCTTTCTAAAAGGATTTCTAAACTGCAGAAAATCTGGATATCATATCCTCTATTATAAACTTTATTGATTCCATCTCATTATCCAATATTCTATTCTCAATCTCAACCTATTGAATCTTCAAAATCATCTTTGGATGAATATGGAATGTAACTAACTCAAAAATATTAGTATTATATGCTTCAATGAGTTGAGTTACATTAAGAGATCGATATTTAAGAACTTCACAAAAATCATAAGGCATCCTCACTCTGAAATCTTCTAAATCATCTTTTGATTCATACCTCGAAGGAATATAATGAGTAAGAACTGGAGAAGGAATATTATTTATGATAGAATGAGGATATTTTCCATTATTAGTTAAATGAATAAATGATATGCCTCATGTCAACAAAGTGCACCTCCTTTTTAAATATCCTACTCGATTATAACTCCACAATTAGTCATGCTTAGCCTAGAGTAGTGATCAGGACGGGTGACCTTCTGAGAAGTTTTCCAGGGCATGTGTGAGTGAGGACAAAGCACACTAAAAAACCACATGTGTTGGATTGTGAGGACAGTCATTAGTTAGATGACCTGTTCAGAAACGTTAAGATGGGGTATCTGTGCTATCACCAGTGCCCAGTTGTTACACCATCCTTTCCAAAAAGGATTTCTAAACTACAAAAAATCTGGTTCTCATTTCCTATATGACAAAATTTATTGCTTCCATCTCATTATCCAATATTTTATTCTCAATATCAACCTCTTGAATCTTCAAAATCATATTTGGATGAATATGGAATATAACTAACTCAAAAATATTATTAGTATATGATTCACTGAGTTGAGTTACATTAGGAGTTTGGTATTTAATGACTTCACTAAAATCATAAAGCATCCTCAATTTGAAATATTCTAAATCGTCTTTTTATGCATACCCCGAAGGAATATAATGAGTAGGAACTGGAGGAGGAATATTCCTTATGATAGAATGAGAATCTTCTCCATTGTTAGTTAAATGACTAAATGATATGACTCATGTCAACAAAGTGAACCTTCTTTTTTGGGATCCTACCTGATTAAAACTCCACAGTTAAGTGTGATTGGCTTGGAGTAGTGATCAGGATGGGTGACCTTCTAGGAACTTTCCCAGGGTGTGTGTGAGTGAGGACAAAGCACACTGAAAAGGACATGTGTTGGCATGTGAGGACAATCATTAGTCAGATGATCCGTTCGGGCACGTGGGTGGGGACAACATGTCTGTGGGGAAACTGGTAGTACCTAGTTGGACAAGACCCGACGACCATGTTAAGGCGGGGTGTCTGTATAGTCACTGATTCCTAGTTTTTACACCATCCTTTCCAAAGAGGATTTCTAACCTACTGTAAAGCTGGTTCTCATATTCTCTATGAAAAACTTTATTGCTTCTATCTCATTATACAATCTTCTATTCTCAATCTCAACCTATTGAATCTTCAAAATCATCTTTGGATGAATATGGAATATAACTAACTAAAAAATATTAGTAGTATATGCTTCACTGAGCTGAGTTACATTAGGAGTTTGGTATTTAACAACTTCACTAAAATCATAAAGCATCCTCACTCTAAAATCTTCCAAATCATCTTTTGATGTATACCCCGAAGGAATATAATGAGTAGGAACTGGAGAAGGAAATTTATTTATGACAGAATGATAATCTTCTCAATTATTAGTTTCAATTAATGGCACAAAATGCTGAATCCTAGAAACTTCCCTACTTCATCAATCCTCTCAATCTAATATCCCTTAGGATTTTCTCCAATAACTAAGATAGTAGGTCCACCTTGCTCTGGTGTAATACTATGATCACCGCCACTTAATCTATATTTATTTGACTCTGAGTATTCAATTACAAGTTATACACATCATGGGGACTTCTCCCCCTTAGTATTTGATGCGTCTTCACCTTTTCTAGGAGTCTCATCAACAGGAGCTTCAAGACCAATTTTGTGACTTACAAAGGCTTGAAATTATGAACTGGGTTGAACATCACCATGAACATAATATTTATTTTCAGAACCTTGGTAAAAAAGACTAGGTCCATTCACTTATCTATAAGAAGCACCATTATCATTTTAGCTCTTATCATTATGATCCTCATATATATGACCATTATTAACATCATCTCCATTATCATCATCAGATAAAATAACTACCCTCTTTGATCTAGAATAAGAATAATTTTCAACATCTTCTTCATTCGCGACTCTAATATCCTTAGATTCATATCCTTATCTTAATATAATTTGTTTTGTTAGAAGGGAAATAAGTGGACTTGCAGATCCATAAGATACATTTGGAATTTTCACAATATCTAGATCACTTCCTTCTTCAACAGAGACAACTACTTCCTCTTTTATTATTTCAGTTTTTTTCTTCCACTTCCTCATTAAAGGAATTATAAAAAAAATCATCTGGGTATAATCTTGGTTCAAATATATTTTTACACCTTACAGGGTGTTCCATAGGATTAAAACAATCATATAGATTGTCATTGTTCTCCACCATTTCTTTATTCATAGATTCTAGTTGACCTTCATTCTTTTACAGGTAAACTGGCTAAAATAAAAACCACCACATTTTACCTTTTCTTCTCCATTATCATCACTAATCCCTTTTCTTCCAACATAGATGAGATCATCTTAGGATAGATCAAAGATTTTAATCTATATGAGGTCTTTATAATGTCCACCATATGTACCATTATATATCCACATAGATTTATTTTATCCCCTATTTTCATAAGGAATAAAAGAAAAACATCTTGGTACCTCATCGTGCTAAAATCCCCTTTCTTGGGACATAACATGTGCTGGATGAATTTGAACATAATTCTACACTCACCATTGAGTTATGTAGTAGTAGGTATTTGCACTATACCATTTCCAGTTAACTAAAAGAGAGCATTATAATAAACAAAAATCTCACTGTCACTTGAAATATAACCTTGATAATCATCTAAAATACCTCTGTGAGGTACATTTAGGCATCTAGCCCATTTATTTTAATAAAAGATAACTTTTTTACCAACAACCATACTTCAAATTAAATATTTATTCTCACCAAATCTATACTCTGCATACTAGTAAAATTGGAGAATCAACCTAGGAAAGAATATACTATCATTCCTTGAAAACCATTACATCCATCCCTAGTCCCAAATCAACTTCAACACTAAATAATTACTCAAAACCATCTAATCAACATCTGTCTCTTCCTCTACAATAACTACTTGAGTCGAAAGCTGGGGGTTTTTAAATTCGTCTAGATCATGAATCGATTCTCCATGGGACTTCTTCATAAAAAATGATCCTTTAGGAGATGAAATAGAAGGAAACTTCACTCTCACCATTGTACTAAATCTAATGGTGAAGGAAGAGAACAAGGATGGTTGAAGATTGGGAGAGAAGGGAAGTTGAGATATTTGAAAGGTAGGCGCGAGAGAGTGTTCCAAAATCAGATTTAATGTTTGATTTTATCATTTAGGAATTTGATATATTTTTTAAAATATAATAAAATATAAATAAATAAATCAAATATAAATTTTAACATAGAAAATAATACCTGTAGAAAATAACATAAAGACTCGACTAGTAGATTAAAAATATTGGATATCTCAACAGTAGATCACCCAATGGTGGATCACCCAATGGTAGATCACCAACATAGATCTTCCAATAGTGTATATTCCAATGGTGGATATTTAAATGATGGATCTTCCAATGGTGGAAATTTGAAGATAAATTATTAAACAAATTTTATCATCTTTATTTCATGTTTGATATATCTTAACCTCTCAGAATTCAAAGGATTTGTAAATATATCTACAAGATGATATTCAGTTCCTATGAATTCAAGAGTTATATCACCTTTTTGTAAATGATCTCTCAGAAAGTGATGTCTTATATCAATATGTTTTTTCCTATAATGAGATATATGAATCTTGGAAATATTTATCGCACTTGTATTGTCAAAATTTATAGGGATATATATAAATTGATATCCATAATCTAGAATATACTCGACCTCAATAGTTGACAGTGCTACAAATTTTTTCTTCTTACTAAAGCATAAAACTGTTGACTTTCTCAAAAGGTGACATATTCTAGAGGTGATTTTTCTATTTATCTTAAAACAACCAAATTCTAAATCTGAATAACTTACTAAATCAAATTCTTATCCTATAGGATAGAACTGTCCTAATTTGGTTGTAAACATAAGGTATTTGATTTTTTTAATAGTAAGTAAATGAGATTATTTATTATTTTATTGAAAATGGTCGCACATACACACACTTAACATAATATATGTTTAATTAGTAGTTAAGTATAGAAATATTCCAATCATACCTCTATAGTTGGTCTGATCTACCAAACGTCTAATTTCATTAAGATCCAGCTTACAATTTGTACTCCTGGGAGTATCACTACTTTTTTTACTATCCAAACAAAAACATTTTATATGGTATTTATTTTACTTACTTTGATTTAAAACAATTCCATATTTATTTTTAATTTTTTTGAAAACTAATAAATAATTTTAGTTCTCCCATTAATCTCTTTTCAAATTTACATTACATAATTTTTGAAAAATAAGTACACAAATAATTTTTAGATGATCTAAAAATAATATCATCAACATAAATTTGAACTACTAAAATTTCATTTGAAATTATTTTTATAAATAAAGTAGGATTAGATATTCCTTTTGAAAAACCATTATAAATTATAAAAGAGCTGAGCCTATCATACCAAGTTCTTGGAAATTTCTTGAAATCATATAAAGATTTTTAGTTTAATTTAAAAACATGATTTGGAAAATGAGGATTTTGAAATACAAGGGGTTGTTTAATAAAAACATACTCAACTATATAACCATTTATAAATTCACTCTTAACATTAATTTTATATAGTTTGAAATCCATATGTTCTGCACAGGAAAACAATATTCTAATGGTTTCAAGTATAACCACTAGTGAAATAGTTTCCTTATAGTCAATACCCTCTTATTTTCTGTATCTTTATGCAACTAATATTGCTTTATTTATGACTATAGTACCCGACTCATCAACTTTTTTTTCTTCTAATCACCCATTTAGTGCCCATATTTTGAGTGTCTTTCAGTTTATCTATTAGTTCCTAAAATTTATTTCTTTTAAATTTACTGATTTATTATTGCATTTTTATCACCCATAATTCCTCATTAAATGAATCATTAATGTTCTTAGGTTCAAGATATGACAAAAATTCTTGATTTTAAACCCGATTTCTAAGATAAGCTCTAGTTTGTGTACCTCTATCTAGATCTCCAAATATAACATCTAAAAGATGGTACCTATGATTCCTAACAGTTCAAGTAAAAGAAGGGATAAATATATCATTGTATTATATAGGTTCAGTTTGTTCCTCAAAACTGTAAGTTTTTTTCTTATTTAATAGAATTTTTAGAAGGTTTTTAATTTATTTTCATATTTGAAAGATTATCTTCAAGATTTTATAAACGGGTTTTTGGATCATACATATATGATTCATAAAATTTGACATGAAAATATTCCTCCAACATCTTAGTTATTTGATTAAACACCATATATGATTTACTAGATGTTTAATATACAAGTAAAATTACTTCATCACTCTTGGAAGAAAATATGTCAAGATTATATTTTAAATTTAGAATAAAGACTTTGCAACAAAAAATTATAAAATAGTTAATCTTTGGTTTTCTTCCAATACATAACTTATAAGGATTTTTATTTAAGATAGGTATAATTAAAACTTTTTTGAATATATAAAATGATAAATTAACTTCTTCATCCCTAAAATAAATAGGTAATTTATACTCATTAAGCATGTTCGAAGTAATTTCTTTAAGGGTTCTATTTCTACTTTATACTACACCATTATGTTGTGGGATCCTAGGAGCATAAAAGTTATGATTATATACATTTTTTATCAAAATAATTTAAAATATTTATTTTCAAACTCACATCCATGATCAATTATTAACGTTTTAATTATATCTCCACTATGATTTTCTAAAAAGTTAGAGTACTTGGTAAAATAGGAACAAGATTAACTTTTGTGAGCTAGAAATAATACCAAAGTATATCTAGAAAAGTCAACTACTAGAATATAAACATATTGCTTCCCCTTTAAGCTAAAAAATCTAGAAGGTCTAAAAAAGTCCATGTGAACCAACTTTAGTAGTTGAGAAGTTGAGACTTCTTTCTTTGATTTGAAAGAGATTTTGTGCTATTAACCTTTTTGACATGAGTTACAAAATTTATCATTTGGGAGTTATAGTTTAGGTAAATCCTTGACTAAAAATTTCCTAGTTTGGTTCCTATGTGAATGAATATTTCAATAAACTAGTCTCCTAAGTAAAATCCAATATTATTTTTGAAAGGCACTTATATAGTAAGTGTTTTGAGAAAAAAAGGAATATAAATTAACAACATAAACATTATCATTTATTAAAGAATAAAAACTAAAGAATTTTTAGAATCTAACACTACTGGTATTATTTTCAAATTTAACATGAAAACCATCATCACATAGCTATGAGGTTATAAGTATATTATAATTTAATCTATCTACAAATAAAACTTTAAAAATTAAAACATTATTAGAGTTAACAATTTGACAAAGTCCAATAATTTTTAATTTGGCATTGTCATAGAAAGTGACATGTCCACCATCAACCTTGATTAGGTTCTTAAAACTTGAATAGTCCCCAGTCATATTTCTAAATAAACCACTTTCTAGATACAATTGATTCTTACAGGATATTTTCAAGAAAGTTTCCTAAAAAACAAATTTTAAACCAAAAATGAGTTTGGTATCCAAATATTCTTGGGTCTAGAAATGTTAGTAATAAAATAATTAGGAATACATAACTTATTAACATGTTTCCTATAATAATATTTTATACCTTTTGAAGTAAATTTTTTTTAGGTCCATAAGAATAAAATCAAGTAACAAAATTAGAATAATTGGAACTAGGAATAAAATTATTTATAATAATCCTTCTTTTTCCAAGCTGATATCGTATTCCATTAGTATATTTGGCTGTTTTTTATTTCCAATCATTAGGGTAATATTATTTATTAATTTTCTAAATCTTTCCAAATCCTTATTAATTTATCATTAAATAATTTTAACTTATTTTTTTCTTTTAGCGGTTAAGCTTTTTTTATCATTCTTTATAGTAAGATCAATATTAATACTAGCAGTCAGAGCATGTTAATTATTGAAAATCATATATTTATCTTTAAGTTCATTATAATTATCCCCCAACATATTATAATATTAAAAAATTTCTTCATTAGAAATGTTTTCAACACTATTTTAATTTCTAGAATGATTAGAAATATGAACCATTGATGTTGGAAAATATTAGATACCTCAGATGTGTTTTTCATAAAACAAATGCTGGCTCTATCATGGTTGCCTTAAATTCTTGAATTTGATTCACTTGAGCTATCCTATGAAGCACTCCAAGTTGATTTCACAACTTTATTATATCTCTTATCCTTATCATCATATTTATTCTTAAATATTAAATTAGGATGGTCATCTTTGACATGAACTTTTCTATTTAATTCATAGAATATCATCTCATTTATAGTATCAACCTTTCTCCAGTCCTTTATCCAATTACATCTACTTTAATACATTAATTTATATTGATGTTTCCTGAATAAATACTTCCTTTTGTAAAATTTCTTGAATCTTTTGGCTAAGTGTTCTATTTATTCATTATTTCAATCTGGTGACTCTTCATCACTTGAGCTACTAGCTTTGATATTCTCCTCTTGTTTTGAGGGAGTAGTTTTAAAGGCTACAAACTTCCTATTTGATTTATCTTATTATTATATATATAATTTGGGTTCATTATCATATATCACGAGTTTACCTATTATCCCTTTAACAAGAAACTTACATCACATGAATCTTGGATTGAAACATAAGGCCCTCTCCATCTGTCTGGTAAACATCTCAATAAGCACATCACTTGATCATTGTTAGAAATAGGTTTCACTAATGGATGAATAATGTTCACAATATCATTAAACCTAAGATACATATTAGTTCATCATGTTTCATATTAAAAGTATCATATTTAATAGTATATTTATTTAAATTCTTTTCTTTGACATTTTATGTTCCTTTATGAAAAACAACTATAGTATCCAAAGTTTTAAAGGTAGTAGAATAACTAGATATTATATTAAATTATTAATATCATAATAAAAAATACAAGGAATTCATATATTTATAGTTATTATCATTTTCAATTTTTGTAGAACCACTCCAAGTAACTCTAGAAGTTTTAGGTTTCTTATATTTAGCTTAAATTATAGCCCAGATATCAAAACCCATACTCTCTAAGGGAATTTACATTTAAATCTCCCACTAAGTATAGTTAGTGCCATTAAAATAAGGAGGCATATTTATATAATATCCCTCTTGTATATTATTATCCACAAATATTTAAATTTATAATTAACAAAAATATAAGATCTATTAGAATACTAATAAACTTCAGTTGAAAATATATTTGAAAAATTCATAATGTTGGTTGAAGAAAGTAAATCAAGAGGGGGGGGGGGGTGAATTGAGTAGCCAATAAAATTTATATTAAAAACACTTTAAAACTAAATCCCTAAAATTAATTAAAAAAATTACCATTTGATCAAAATAATAGAATTATATAAGTTTAATATTTCAAATAATTTCTCAAAATGGTATTTGGACTCATGTAAAAAAATATTTGAAATCACTTTAAATTTAATAACTATATTAATCAATAAAATCCTTTATATAAAGACAGATTAAGAATAACTATCTAAGTAAGGATTTTTTGTAGATTTAAATAAAAAATGTAGTTTTATCTTTTAAATGAAAAAACAAAACCAATAGATCACAAAACAGAATAAAACATGGGGTTCATTCTCAAGTTGAGACTTAATCCCCTCCACTTGGCAATCACCTACTACCAAGAAAATTATTATAACAATAATAAAATACATAACCTAGACCCAGTTTTGAAAACAAAAACACATAGGCTATCCAGGAATAAAGACTCTTCCAGATATATATATGGGAAGAAAAATAATAAATATGCTAGACATGACCTCTTCCATGATTTCTATGGGTATATAAATATATAAAGTTGAGAGAGTGTGTCTAGAAATTTTCAGTTTAAGAACAAAAGATAGTGTGTACAAAAAAATATAGTAATATAACAAAAATGTCAAATATAAATCATAAAAAGAATGATAAAATGAGTAAAGATGGGAAAAGATGATGCTGCTCGATCTTTGATGCTTTAGTTGTTCATAGGTCCTTGAATATGTCTTGGAAATGACCTCAATCAGGTTCTTTAAAAAGTATAGGAAAACATAGTATCATAGAGTCTATAGTAATCCTTATGTTTTTAATTTTTTTAGGTTTAGTAATCCTTCACACATAGGCATCTTGATTCAGTGTATAAAAGGTTGTGTTCAATTGTGTATTCCACACACTACTAGTCACTCTCTTTTCATTCATCTACGCATGAGGGAGTTATTAAGAATATATATATCTCCAAGTCCAATTATCTATTTATTATTAATAATAAATATATCCTGGATCCTTGTACTAAAGAATAAATCAGGAAAGTGCTAGATTTGTCTTCAATTCATCCATGGAGTGGTTTAGGAATAAAGATGAATAAATATATGTGAGACTACCATAATTTAATTCCTTAAACTAGAATTTATAGGAATTAAATTTGAATGAGAGATAAAAAAACAATGGTAACATATTGTCAATAGATCATATATGAAAGTATCATAGAACAATGATAGATTAACCTAACATTATCATTATACAGTGGTAGATCTTTCATCGGTAGATCAACTGAAATAATGGTAGTTCTAATCATAGGTAGATCTAGTTTGATGGTAGATCTGGTCCAAAAGTAAATCTAGTCTACTGGTAGATCTGGTCTGGAAATAGATTTTTTTCTAGTGGAATATCTATCTTGATAGTAGATCTGGTCTGCAGGTAGATCTAGTTCAGCAAGAGATCTGGTCTGGTGGTAGATTTTGTTCAGTAGTAGTTCTTGTTTGACCTAACAATGGATCTGTTAAAATAATAGTAGATATACTCACTAGTAGAACCATCATTGATAGAATTTTATGGTAGATGTAATCCACCAATATATTAGATTGAACTAAAGGTAGATCATTAATACCAATGGTAGATCTCTTTGACCTAATGGTAGATCTTCATAAATAATGGTATATCTGTACTTATCCATGTTTCTTCACAAAATGATGCAGTATCATAAAATATTAATCTTATTATAAATTTAAAAAACATGATTTGTGATCATTAAAATAAGGAGGTTCCAACGCTTCACAATAGGATTATTCTTATACCACATTTCATAGGTATTTATGTTTTATTGAGGTATAAAATCATCTTTTTTTAATGTTCACAACAATACTAACAACCTTTTTTAAAAGAATTTTAAGAGATTGAATTTAGAAAACAAAATTATTCCCATATAAATCAGGATTCTATTTTTACTCTTTATAAATCCATTTGTTTGGGGTTTATATAGAGCAATATATTGATTCTTTATCTCATTATTAATAGGATAAAATTCAAATGATATTATAATGAACCCCCTTCCATTATTAGTTCTTACATTATTTATATAAACCCACAAATATTTCTCAGATTCTCTTTTGAAAATCATGAATATATTCATAACTTCATATTTAGTATTCATAAATATCACACTAGTCTTTATTTTATAATCATAAATGAATTTGATGAAATAAAAATAAAATATTGAGGATTTATGTCTCATTATACCACAAAATTCTTAATTAATTAATTCAAGTGTCATAGCGGAATAAATTTATACTCTTATGAATTACTTTCCCCATTTTCCATTTTTGACATGCTTCATAAATATATTGTAATTATATATTTAATTTGGGAGTGTGTATTACCAAATATCATCCTAAAATCATTATCAACCTCCTTTGACCCAGAGGTCTAAGTATTCTTCTCTAAATTTTGTTTTTATCTTTTTAACTCAAGAATCATCACGTGTAATGGTCTAGAACTTCTTAAAAATTTATTTTAACTTTTCTCAAGGATTGGAAATGTTTTGGGAGATTTTAGTGGTGTTCTAGAGGTTTGAGGTGGTTTTTTTCCTTTTTTTGGGTAACCATGAATTGTGAAATGACTTAATAATCTATTTTGAAGAGATTTTTTGTTTGGTTGTACTCCTATGAAAAAAGGTTTATGAGACCACACTTTAGGGAATGTGTGGTTTTAGGTGTGTTAGCCTAGTGTTCTACCTATGCACCATGAGTATCCATGAAATTCCTATTGAGGGAATGTCACCGAGTGTGGTGTTTTGATTGAAAACCTATCCAAAATAGGGAGTTTGAGCTCATCATGCCATAGCCTTGGGAGTGGTGAGGGTAAAATAAGAAGGTTATGGGTGCTAGGGAATGACATATTGCTATGGAAGAAGGTTTAAGAACCACTACATATTATACCATTCCATTTTAAAGGCCAAATTTCATTTTTAAAATGAGCGGGAAAAGAGGATCTCATGTTGAACAGACCCATCACAGGTGTTTTGCTTGTTCCCTAGGTTACGGTGGAGTCTAATGAAAATTGATTATAAATAGGAGGATAAAACTCTTTTGTTTTTATCCCTTTATTCTCCCTTAAATGTCTATTCATTTCCTAAACCTTACTATCCCTCTCCATTCATTATTTTTTAATCTCAACCCCTTAGATTATTGGAGTGAGTATTGTGAATCAATGTGAAATCTCACTTATTTTATTTCATATTCTCCCTTTTTTATTCTATTTATCATATATCTAAGAGTGTGTTGTGGTGGGATTTCTCCTCTATTTTGGGTGGTTCCTGATGATGTATTACTATGAATAGGAATCCAGTATTGATTTATTCAAGATTATTGGTGGTTAATTCTTGGTTTTTGTGCGTTTATCCTAGAAGATTCAATAGAGGCAGGGGATCCTTCATCAGTAAACCTTAATAAGTACATGTGGGGATATCATGTTTTTTACTTTCTTTGGGTTGATATTATTCACCAAATTAATAAAGATAATTAATTTTTTTAATTTAAATTGAAGGTTAAGGGAAGAAATAACATTAGTTTTACACATTCTTATGATTTTCCTATATGGTTGAGTATGGTTTTTATCCTCCCGAGTTTGGGTTTTGTTGTGATTTGTTATGTTATTGTGACTATATAAATCAGTGAACCTTTTTTTCTTATTTCTTGACTCACCACATATGAAATTTTCTGAGAACACATATTCGAATAATAAAATGGTTACCCATAGAATATTAGTTTGGTTGATAATTAATTTGAAAATAAGGAAGTAAATGTGATGAAAGCCCCTTTGTTAATATGAAATAAGAAGATACATGATATGTGGTTGTGATGTGTGGTGGTGGTGATGTGCGATGGTGGTGATGTTAAGTGGTTGCGATGTGTGGTGATTGTAATGTGTGGTGGTTGTGATGTGTGTATTGTTGGCATGTAAAAACATGGGAAGTTATGTGTTGGGTGGATGTGTGTTGTGTTGTGTTATGTATAATCTTAACCCAAGAGCCACTAAAACAGTTCCTTGAGCCAGTTTTCCACTAGGCCTCAAGCATGCCTCCTCGTATTCTAGAGGCTACCAACTAGTAGAGAAGTTATAAAGGTGGTACAATGGAGATAATATACTCTATGGATTAGAAATAAATATAGAGGAAGCAATAATAAATAAAGGTAGTGGGATACAATAGCATTTGATTATCAATAATAAAAGAATGAGTAATCATGAATGAAAGTTCTACAATGCATAACAATAGACATACAATAGGTGAAGATAAAAAATATAAAAAGAAAAGGCCAAAAGTCCCAAGAGCCATATTCATGAGCATCCTGAGATTTGACTTAGTCTTGTGATCATAATATCCCATATATAATAATAGAAACATAAATAATAAACCATGGTCCTGAACCTAAATACATGATTTTTTTTCCAGGTATAAAATGGTGTCCTGAACAGGGTGTGAGATATACTCAGTAGGCCACCACTAGTGGTGTCTAAGGCTATCTAGTCTATGAATATAAAATAAATATTGTACAATTATATAAAAATAAACTAGTAAATATTAAATAATAACATGTCAGGATTAGGTTCCTCAAAGATACCTGATCGATCATACCTACTTTGGAAAAATCTGGAATGTCTCTATGCACATGCCATCATGTGTACATATTCATACGTTAGCCAATTGTTTGAACAAATATACATACATCGACATAGACCCTAAGTTTAGTTACAAGGAATCCATATGATAGGATCACATATCATATAAGGGATGTCATGCCCAGGGTTCCATAATCATAATCCAAATATAGGGATTCCATACCCATAATCACAATATAGAGATGCCATGCCCAGGGTTCCATACCCGTAATCACAATATAGGGATACCATGAATGGGTTTCCAATCCTATAACCTAAATATAGGGATTCCATGCCCAGGTTTTAATACCCATAATCACAATATAGGGATTCCATGCCTAGGGTTCCATACCTGTAATCACAATATAGGGATGCCATGCCCATGATTCCATACTAGTAATAACAATATAGGGACCCCATGCCCAGGGTGCCTTACCTATAATCACAATATAGGGACTCCCTTTCCAGGGTTCTATACCCATAATAACAATATAAGGGATTCCATGCCTAGAGTACCATACCCATAATAACAATATAGAGAAGCCATGCCCAAGGAGACATACCCGTAATCAAAATATACAAATTAAACTCAAGTAATTTAGGGGACATCATAGTGTCTATGTCATTACATTTAATTCAAGAATTTCCTTTATATTATGTATAGAAAAGGTTCCTAATATGTTTCAAACCTTAAATCATTATATTTATGATTAAGGTATCAAGTTAAGTATATTCCATTTTACATTTCACTTAAAATATCTTATATCCAAGAGCATAATTCATCATTTAACAAGAGTCATATAATATAAGTAAACCATTTATCATTTAAAATTTATCCCATTTAGTGATAGGAATAATCATGATTAATAAGGTAAGTTACATTTCTATTGAATTCACATTTAATCACTTATTAGTTGATGTATCATTTAACTCAATTCACTCATTAAGACATTTAAGAACCCAACCAAAGAGGTAATTTAATTAATGGTTGAGGATGATACAATTTTTTTTAATAGAACTCACCTTAGGAGGTTTTTTTAGGTTAAGTTAATTAACCTCTAACCATGAAAAAGGGTTATAGGATGTGGTATAAGCATTTGATCTAATAAATTTCACATTTAATAAGTGAAACATGAAAATTCTAGCAAGCATCACAATGAATTATTTTAAAAATAAAAAAATATGAAACCTTGAGGGAAAATAGATAGACCATATAACTCATGATTAGGATGGTCAAATCATTAAATACCTAACCTTGATTCAATTTAGAATAGAAGAAATAATAATATTAGACAAATTCCCTAAAAATAGGGAAAATTATCTCACATGAATATAGCACCGAATAAGAAAAAATAAATTATGAAAGGAAGGATGACACTGATATGATTCCAACACACATCATGATGCTTGAATTGGACCAATATCAAGGGATAAACCACCATGGGAAGTGGAGGAGGATGAGGTGCGTGTGTGAGAGGCAACTGAACAAATGGGAGGAGAAAATGGGGGTAAATTCCATTTAAGGTTAGAGGGGAAATTTAGTAATTTTTACCTTTTAAGTGAGGTACATATTTTGGATTCATGGTTTGAATAACTATGCACCAAGCATGTGGATCATGCTATCCAAGTGACATACCCCTCTTGGTTTGCTCGCACAATTTGGGCTAATTGTGCACCAATCATGTGGTGCTACTATTTAAGTGGCATTAACCATATGGCTAGGCGCATGGGTTGGAAAACTATGTACAACCAATTATACCACCTCTAAAATTTACTATTGACATTCCAAATGGCCATTATTCCCAACTTGAACAGTTTATAAAGCCATGTCAGACCCCTTAGAGGCCCACATAGTTTCTATTAAGGGTTTTCATGGTTTGAACAAACCATTCACCCTTCCTATTTCTCTCGAAAAGCGATTTTTCAAAGCCCAAAACTCCTGAAACTCTTAAAAACTTCCAATCCACCTATCAGGCCTTAAAACATATCTAGAAACAACACTTTGAGTGTCCAGATTATCAGAATTATGTTCCAAGACTCAGTTTAATATTTCTCCAGTCCACCAAATGAAAAGTTCAATTTCATTTGGAAATTTCAACAAGTTCAAAACATAGGATGTTACAACCTCCACAACTTATAAATTCTCCTCCCATAGAATGCTTGGTAAATAATAAAAAAATCACATGAATTACTTGGGTCTTGATGTTTCATTCAAAAATTTGTGTTTCATTTCCTAATGCCCAACACACCTATAAGAATAACTTAAATCGTATGGTACATAAGCCATTAAAACTTTATCCAATGCTCAAAACTACCACAAAAACATTTAGATGACACCTAAGTGAACCCATCATACTATGAAATGAATATGTCATTGTCTCTTTAACTTATGGTTCTCCAAACCATAGGCTCTATATTGAATGTCCATTTCCGAGTCATGGTACCTCCACCATCAGGATTTCCTATTGAAACATGTTCAACGAATTCTAGTGACACTCCTGACACATTTATAAAATTACACATGAGGAAACTAATCTTATTCCTCAATCTAACTGAAAAGGTTAAACTCCAATTGACCAAGATCAAACTAGTCATGTTGGATTTTCCTTGAAAAGACCTAGTCAACCTTCTAAGTTGCCCCAGTCTCATCCCGACAGTGTGCGTGATGCAATTTCCTCCCCAACCACATCCCAATATTTAAGAGAACTCAAGTTTAACCACTTTTGGTCAACTAATTCCTATTTTTTTGGGATCCTGTGACCGATGAACCACTAAAGATGATTATGAATCCTTTTTCCAATGCATACCAAGATCATTCCAATCACTCTCATCAAACCCCGTACCCAACTTCTGGTAGTGTCTCTTAGTCGATCCATCTACCAAGAAAAATTACGTCATGATATAACCCCAACACCAATATTATCCTAATCCAACATCTATGTATGTTCATATGGTACTCCAGGCTTAATTTATACATCTAGATTCTAACAAAACCATAATCTAACCCATAACTAAAATTTACTAAGGATTTCATCTGTACATTACTCCATTTAATTAATGGAATATGAGTTCCAACACTACCACTATCCAACCAATCTCAAGGTCTCGTGACCATTTTTACATGTGGGTTTCCCACTAGAAACCAAGTTCCTACACCCCAACTTAAGAGAATCCTTACAATCAAACCGAATGAAAATGAATCTTGATTACTACTGCTCATTCCCAGATATAATGACTTGTATGGATATGAACCCACTTGTGTTGAGAATTAATGTAAATTTAATTGATGACTCATTTATGATTCCCAAAAATACTTCTCATAGTGAAAACTGAATTTCAATCATAATGACGGTCATCACCTTCCAACGGCGAATGGTGTACTATGCACTATTTGGATTATTTTAAAACTGCTCCTTTAGTGAATCCCCAAAGGAGCCATTTTTTCAAACCACAATATATAGTTAAATAGGTAGCTCAGTGTATAGAAAACACTCTAAAAACATAATTAGGGTGATGTAAATATAGGGGACATGATCACCTATGAACTAGGAGTACATTGAAATTTCATAATCAGGAATGTGTCTGTCTCTCCAAGCCACAATCACATCAAAACATGCCATAACTAATTTCATTTATCACCTAAAACCATGCCTTCCAACCATGCATTTAAAGGTGTAGATACAAGTCAATCATCTAATTATTCTTGGTATTTATTCAAATTATCCCTCATCCCAGGTACATCCCTTAAATTTAATGTAAGTTATAGACCACCATGCTCAAAAGCATCACATCCTTGTAGACCAGTTGTCCTTGGCTCACACCTAGCCATTCACTGATGTCCTTAGTAGTTACCATACAAAAACACAAACTGATATTTTCATAACCATTGGGTATACTATCTTATACCACCTAATTCAAAACCTAACTCACATTCCCTAGATTCTTCCATAAAAATAGTCTAAGTAGCAATGCTAAAAAACACATCAGTATTTGAATACAATGGGAGTTCCCTTAGAACTTCCCTTAAAAATTGAGTATCACATATGTTCCATGATTTATAAAATGGTGACCTTCTCCATGATTTTATTTCAATAACTAAGGTATCATTTTCACTACTACTAGTCAATTGGGTCAAGCACCAGAATAATCTTTCTCATCGAAGCCAGTTTCAACAATCACTTAGGGATCCTTAAAAGGAAAAGGAATCACTATTCCTAAATCAAAATACATGAGAACCTATCATACCTCTATCTAGAAATGGTTTTAAAAATAATATTATCGCAAAAAGAAAACATAGTCTTGGTCCAACTTCTCATATAGGTTGTCCTTAATAGAACAATGTTATTGACCAACTAGGGCCTGATTGAAAGTGAGGGCATATTAGTCCATCCACCTAACCCCAAGTTCTGTATCATGAAAACCATAGGGAATAAGTTACATTATATCTAACAGATAAAAAAGTATCGACCTATAAGGGTTAGAACCTATCAACAAGGCATGCTACATCACTTTCCAAGCATCAGGCTACCAGGACCTAATCATTCCCTTGTATCCGAATCAGGAATTTCTCATTGAAAATTTACAGTTCTAACATCAAGGATAAAGAGATGGAATGTAGTGGTATCCATATACATGAATACCCCCTCTAAGTCCAACTTACCAGATAATCAACCATCCCTTGGGGGTTTCATTTATTTATATGAAGTCCTAATTAAGAAAACTAGTACCTAAATGGAACATCACATTAGAAAACTGAAAGAAATAAATTTTCAATGCTTTAAGGTTGGAGAGAACTACCATAACTGGGCTATCCCCTTACTTACACAAGGAATTGACCCAAAACCAGGTCATTCTTATGAAGTAACTAGATCTTACCACCTAAATTCTAGGTCCAACAAAACCTAGGAAGTATTTAATAGGGACCTACGAGAAATGTCGACATTCCCATCCCAAGGAAAAATTTATCATTTTTCATGAACCAACATGGGTCAACCCAAAATCGATCACCCGAGCTAGTCCGTAACAAGGACCAGGAGGCATTCCCAATTCACCCAAGATGAAAACTAGTGTTAGACAGAAAAGTTACATAGATAGGAGAAATTTGTCCCATAAATGATTGTAAAATAAATAAATAAAAATAGAATGCTAAAAATAAAAACTAACAATAGAAGGAAATAAAACTGGACATGCCTCTATGTAACCTTATAGGTCACTGCCAACCAATGAACCGACATCACTCCATGGTGACTGAGATAGAGTTAGAAGCAACACCAGAAGCTAAAAACAAAGATAGATATATAGTCATGAGTATTAAAACTCAGTATGTGTTCCTGAATAAACTATTCCCTATAACTTACCTTTAATAAGAAAACCGAGTCATGCTAGTTTGTAAATATAAGTAAATAAAATAAGGTTTTCTATCCATTCCAAAACAAGGAATATGATAGAGCTTCTGATTTTTTTTCTATTTTACCTTGAAAACATTTCTAAAAGGGGAATGATTTTTTCCAAAAAACCATTTACATAAAGGATAATTCAGTAAAGGAAGTATTTCATTAGGTCCTATACAAAACTAGAAAGTAAAACATGTTTTTCATTATTTTTGAAATGAAAGGAAAATTGAGCATAAAGAATTTAATAAATCAGTACCATAGAAAAATAGGGGCAAATGATAACAAGCACCATGGAAGAATCCCTAAGAATCTAGGTTTTTAGGGCCTTACGATTCATGTACCTAGGTGATAAATACATATAGAAAATTATTGTGTATGCATTTCTAGATTGGTCACAACCAAAGTTCTATCAGTCCCCAATTCATCATCATTCTTTTAGTTAGTGTTGTAACATGAAATTTCTGGATATCTCAGGTTATTTCCCAGTCGACCCAAATGGAATATTAGTCTATAAAAACCCTCCTAGATACCCAAGATTCCCATGCACTTTATTTTATTTTTTAAAGAATGAAAATTCATCTTTTTCAAACCACACACAAATTAATTATCATTTAAAGACAACCCCCACCTATCTAGAACCATATTCCAAAAAAAACCATAGGGGTAAATCCATTTCAAAACAATCTCACACACACTAAATAATCTTTGAAAACACCCACAAACCATTCAAAATAATTTAGGAAACAACCTTGGAGCACTTAAAAAATCATTTAAACTATTAAGAATTTATGGAAAATTGGTTAAGGGTCCAAAGAATTTTTGCATTTAAATTACACGTGTTGAAAATCATTTGAAACACATTTGAGTATTTAAAATATTTACCATCTTGAGACAAACTTAAAAACATATTTTATTAATGTGTATACATGTCAAAGCTTAGAGGTAGACATGAAAAATTAGGTAAAATTCAATACTAATCATCATAACCATTTTTCATAGCATAAAAATATTATATAATAATGAATTTATTTTATAAACACCCAAGAAATCAAAGAATTCAATTTAAAGGCTTGGACATAGGGAATCTACCTCAAAACACATTACTTTTGATGAATGAAATCTAAATCCACTCTTTTACCCTCACACACACATTAATTTACACACACACACACACATATATATATATATCTAGATAAAATGTAGATATTCCCCTCACCATGTGGGAATATCTACAAATAGGGTATATATATATGACTTACCCATGAATATGCGTGTAGGACACCCTCACGAACGACGGTCCAAAATACACTAGAAAAAAATAAAAGAAACTCAAAAATCACAAAAAACCTAAATAAAAATAAAGCTATAAAATAAATTGAACAAAACCCTACCCAAATTCAATGGATAATGTTTCTCCATTGAAAATCACGGATACTACTAAACTCAAAAAAACCCAAGAACCATAGTCATCAAGATTTAGCAAGAAGAACACTGAAAAATTAGGTTAGGCTTTGGCCATAGCATGCGCACCACACGAGGGATAAATTAAACAAATAAAAAGAGAATAATAAGGAATAGGAGGAGAATATAATATCACTAAAGTTGATCATATCAAGAAATAGTGAGAGAAATGGACATCCAGAGGGAGGGGAAGGAGCGATGTGTGGCTGGGTAGCCACTCCTAGGCAGTGCTGCATAAGAGGGAGAGGGGAAGGGGGAGGGGGTTGGACACACAAGGGGTAGGGGGAGAATAAGGGTATAATAATAATAATAAATAACAAAATAGTAATAATAATAATTATATTATTATTATCATTAAAACAATTTTGTTAAAGGTTGGATGTTGTACAGGGTTTAGCCACACGGTTGGCCAAACCGTTTTCCAATCATGCGCCCCTCACTAGGCCCCTATAGCACCTCATACAGGTAGGCTGCACCATTTAGAAAATTGTGGACTGACCATGTAATTTTGATCTATCAAAAACTATATATGGACCACACAGTTTGTGCATGGTTTCTACTAATTGCGTGTTAACCACACACCTATGCTAAAATCATAAAATTTTAAAATTTAAACCCATACCTGATTGAAACTCAAAAGGGAGTCTAAAATAATAATTAAATAACTAAAATAATTAATATTCCAAGGTTGAGGTGTGACAACTATCCCCACTATGATACTTTCTACCCCCAAAAAGTCCCAAAAGACTTACTAACCAAGACATGAACAATACAATTCCCAAAGTAAAACATCAACCAATGATAGAATGAGAATATAAAACTCACTTTCCACAAAAAACATAAAACTCCAAGACCCCAAGAATTTTTTAATACTATACTCAAGGAACCATATTGACATACAAAGAAAAAATTAACAAGGTTCGGTGACTCGAACCACCAAATGAAATAACTGACAATGTGGAACTCACATCTACAAACATAACCTCAAAAAAAAAAAAACAAGGAACACCCCAACCCATAACATAGAAATCACAAAAGAAACTCATCATGGTATGTTTGATTTCTCTATGATCATCCATCACACAAACCATTTCCTAATATATATAAACCACTATGATCAAGGTTGGGTGAGGTGAAAATCAGTAAATTCCCTATCAAGAACACTTGGAAACTATGTTCACAATAAGGTCCTTCTTCGGTGGCCTCCCCACCATATTAGGACTTCAATTGAACCTACCTAGGTTGACCCTGAGATTTTACTAAAGTAGTATCCCCACCATTTTAGAATTCTGGTCATACCTTGGTTTACTAATCTAAAACAACCCACAAATGGATGATAGAAAAAACCCCAAAAGAGGTGTTACATAGAACAAAAAAGGTCATTGTCCACAATGAAGACATTCAAAATCCATTCCTAAAATATACTTCAATTAGAACCAAAATTCCTAATAAAATGAAAAATAATATAAGGCTTCCATAAAACCCCCCAAAACCCAACCAAGAATATTTAACACTTACTTAGACCAAAATTTTAAGGACCACTACTATATTAAAGACAACCAGGGCCAACCGATCAGATTAGTAAAATAAGTCATGGTTAAGAATTCCCCAAAAAACCATGCCTCAACATGATGAATGATCACTAAAAAAATTATCCCTATCCAAGGAGTAATCAAATAGGAAAACACATAGAAAAACTTGTTCATAATTTCCTCAAATATTTCATCCACCTCAAATTTGACACGATCAAATTTCTAAAAATTAGCCACTGAGATATCCAAAATGAAAGGAAATACAAATTTAGAAAAGCTAAATAAGGTAAAAATAAAATTATTTTCATTTTGATTTTAGAATAAAAAAGTTGTGTCAACATTTACTACACCTTAAATCTTCTTTACTATATAAAAATATTTACTCCATGACCTATGGATGGATCCCTATTGTATTGAAGCATCAACTACGCTGTAGTTAGGAGTTGATAATCCTCGACGAAAACCTCTAAGTTTGGAAATGACACCATAGAAGCTATTAAGGTGACCCAAGAGGCCACAATAAATAGAACAAGAATAAATTATAAATACCAACCACCTATTCCTCACTAGGACTTTTCTGGGAAATACTTCAAAGAGAAGAAACACAAAAACCAAATTAAAATACACCATAAGACAAAATTCTATAGTTTAATCACAGATAAAAAATCCATATTCAAAATACCATTCCAACCACATTTTCATCATTTCAAATCCAAAATCATATGAAAGAAGACTCCAAACATAAAAATAAAACACCAAACAACTACTCACTCACTTTTCAAAACATTGAAATCCTCCACTTTTGAAAACCATTGTCAAAAAACATAAAAAGCCTTAAAAACCAAATGACCACCATTGGAATTACTTGAAGCATAATGTATATATACATCCCTTCCATCTCAAGAAAACCTCTACACATACCCACAACCATACTCTTACCACATACATACATCAATACACATGAGAATTCATAGGATTACCAAAGTTGAAATGAAAAAAAACCATTCTAAACCTATATTTAAAAAATACCTAATCAATTTTCAAAATCACCCCTTATAATTTCAAAACAAAAAATTATAAAATTCCCAAGAAACATACATCCCATTTTTTAAAAAAACTTTCAAAAAACACTAAAAACATTTTCCAAAATGATTCCATTTCCATGACAATTTTTTCTCCCAAAACAACTCATTTCATTTTCAAAATGACAATTTTTTTGGAAAACAAAATTTTTAAACCATATTTTATTCCAAAATAAAAGTGAAAACATTAAAAAAACGAAAAATCTTATAAAAACACCACTACAAATTGGTTGTCCACACAGTTTGGCTGGTTTTTCACCAACCAAGACAGTGTATAAGAAGTCATCAGAGGTAGCTGCATGATCTTTGTATGATTTTATAGAACATGCACAATAACCACGAACATATATGAATTTATCCAAGATAACTATAAAATTATCAGGACCAACCAGAAACACATAAAAAAACAAAAACCTCAAAAAAATCTATGATCCAAGCTTGAATTTTGTGGTTGAACCATCTTAAACTACCTTAGAAATTAGAATATCCTTCTAAATAGGTGGTGATCAAGAACCTACCCATGAATAACCACTTTAATTATAAAAATCCTTTCTCCAAACTACAAAAAATCCCCAAATAACAAGGTCTAATTTCTCTGATACTATTTTATCATGAACCAACCAGGGTCGACCCTGAACCAGTCACCTGAGTCGGTCTGCAAAAATCATGATAGGTGTTCCCGATCCTTTTGGGATAGATAATAGTGCCAGGAATCACAGTAAATTAAATGGGAATGTTTTAGCCCATAAATGACAAGAAAATAAATGGATAAAAATAGAATGATAAAAATAAACACTAGCAATAGAAGGAAATAAAACTGGACATACCTCTATGTATACTTGTGGGACACCAACAACCACTAAAACAACATCGCTCTATAGAGACTAAGAATGATCTGGTAGTAACACCCGAATTTGAAAAAAAGATAGAGCTATAGGTGTGAGTATTAAAACTAAGCATGTATTCCCAAATAAACTATTACATATACCTCACCTTTAAAAAGAAAACCATGTCATGCTAGTTTAGAAATATAATTAAATAAAATAGTATTTTCTATCCATTCCTAAACAAGTTAAATGATATATATTCTGAAAACCATTTTCCACTTTTACATTGAAAACTTTTTTAATAGGGGAAGGAATTTTTCCAAAAACACATTTACATAAAGAAGCATGCAATAAAGGATTCATTTCATTAGGATCTACACAACATTGGAATGTAAAATATGTTTTTCATTAGTTTTGAAATGAAAGGAAAATGGAGAAGAAATAATTTTTTAAATAAGTACCATATAAAAATAGTGGTAAATGATTGCAAGAACCATGGGAGAATCCCTAAGCAGTTAGGTTGTTAGGTCCATAAGATCCACGTGCCTTGGTGATCAATCCATATAGAACGTTCTCATGAACAAGCCACTTGATAGTTCACAAACAAATTTATAGTATCCCCTAAGTCATAATTATTCGTTTAGTTAGTGTTGTATTATAATTTTTAGGAGATCCTGGGTCATTTCCTAGCCAACCCAAATGGTATACTAGTCCATAAAAACCCACCTAGATACCTAGGATTCCCATGTTCTCTATTTTATTTGTCAAAACATGGAAAATTAACCCTTTTCAAATGACACAAAAATTCACTATCATAAAGACCACCCCTATATGTTTATCACCATCTTTTACAAAACTATAGGGGAAAAATCTATTTCAAAACCATATCACACACACTAAATCATATTTTAAAACACCCATGAACCATTATAAATCATTTAGGAAAAAATATTGGAGCTCTTTGGAAATTATTTACACCATTAATCCTTTATGGAAAACTGGTCAAGGGACAACAAATCATTGGAATTTCCAATACATGTGTTAAAAATCATTTGATTTTTTTTGAGTATTTAAAATATTTAACATCACGAGACAAGATTTAAAAAATATTTTAGTAAAGGGTGTACATGTCAAATCTTAGATGAAAACATGAAAAACTATTTAAAATACAATACCAAGAATCAAAACCAATTTTTATAGAAGAAAAATATTATATAATAATGAAAACACCCTTTATAAACACACAAGAAATCAAAGAATTCAATTTAAAAGCTCAGATTTAGGGAACCTACCTCAAAACACGCTGCTTTTGATGTAGTCAATCTGAATCCACTATTTTACGCTTATATTCACATGAATGTATATATATATATATATATATATATATAAATACACATATATAATATATAGATATTCCCCTCTCCATGAGGGAATATCTACAAAGAGGGTATATATATATTCCTTACCCATGCATATGTGTGTAGTTAAAACTTATTAATGGTGGTCCAAAACGCACTAGAGAAAAATACAAAAAACTCAAAAATCATAAAAAAACTAAATAAAAATAGAGCTAGAGAATAAATTGAACAAAAACCTACCCAGATTTGATGGATAATGTTTTTCCTTTAACAACCATAGCTAGTACCGACCTCAATGTAACCCAAGAACCCTATACATCAAGAATCGACCAGAGGAACACCCAAAAATCCGGTTAGGGTTTAGAGATAGCACACTCACCACACGGGGGAGAAATGAAAAAAAAATGAAAGAATAAGCAATAGGAGGAGAATAGAAGTTCACTAGAGCTGATCACAACAAGAAACGGTGAGGTAAATAGGCACCCATAGGGAGGGGATGGAGTAGCATGCATCTAGGGAGCTCCTCCTAGGCACTGTCACGTGAAAGGGAGAGGGGGAGGGGGTCATTCGTATGAGTGAGGGGGGGATAATTTTATAATAATAACAAAAAACAAAATCATAAAAATAAAAATAATTTTATTATTATTATTATTATTATTAAAACATTTTTAAAGGCTGGGTACTGTGCACGGTTTGGCAGTATGGTTGGACAAACCATGCACCCACCGTGCACCCATCACTAGGAACTTGGATCACCTTGCATGAGAGGCTATAAAATTTGAAAAATAATACATCGAACCTGTAATTTGGATCTGAAAAAAACTATAGACGGATTACACAATTTGGGAATGATTTCTACTAACCATACATTAACTGTGAACCTATGCTAAAAACTTAAAATTCTCAAATTTAAATGTGGACCATCTCAAAACTCAAAATAAAGGAAAAATAGTTAAATAATTAAAATAATTAATATCCCATGGTTAGGGTGTGACAACATTTACCCTTAAATGAGGGCTCATTATAAAAACACCTATAAAAGGTTTCATTTTTAAGGAATTTGAATGATGTCATTTCATTAAAATGTTTTAAAATAATTCCTATGTAAGAAAAAATAAGTACCAATTTTTAAGGAGTTATTATAAGAACTATATTTAGCTATCACTATGAATATTTATTGGAAAATTATCTTATAATTTACTTTTAATCATTGGGTAATATCATAAGTTTTCACAAGTGGGATAAGTAAAAGAAAATGTTAATTTCTAAGCTATAGAAAAATTATCTTTATATAAGAAATATAATTTTATTTAAATGATGCTTCATAATAGTAAATCTCAAAAGTAGATAAAAGGTTTTTTATCAACTAAAGAGGATTGGTTAAGTAACATGCCACCATGAGTTTATATATAATACCATATAAGTGGCTCTAGAAACTTTAAATGACCATCCCATTAGTATGTGTATACCCCCTTGGGGCTAAGTTTCAAAGCATAAAAGAGAAAGGTGATCAACAAGGGTCCCATTATACCAATCTGGGTTTAGTTTAGTAAAACCCATAATAGTTATTTCACTCAAGTTTTAACAAACCCTTAATGGGTTTATATTATAAGAAATATTCCCCAACTGACCTACTTGGGTCCAATTGTTAATTTTGGAATTTAATCATACAGATCATCATGCCCAAGTCCTAGAGGCATAATCCCCCTTTAGTTTTAATTTATCCTTTATTTAGAGACATCCATTTTTGTATGAATTTTTATTTAATCATTTATACATATATATGAAACGTTTTTTAGTTAGATGAATTATAATTCCCAAATTATAATGGTACTATGCTTTATAAGTTAACATTGGTATTTATATAGCTACAACCAGGTTATCACACTTGTTTCCAAAGTATAACTGGTCTGTGTGAGATGTTTTGACTATATGGTTCACTATTTACCAATTTAAAAAGAACCCATACACTTTATAAATTGAAAATATAGCACCCATTAAATTGAAACCATTAATGTTTTATCTCATGCAACCTATAGCCATGGCTCAAATACATCCAAATTGATTAGTTAAATATAATTACACCCAAAATATATGTGGGAAAAATCTATTTAGGTGGATAAAGATACTTTATTTAACTGACCATATATCATAATTAAAGAGAATGCATGATAATAATCACACAATCATGGTAGTAATCATAGAAAGCTACTATATAACAAGAGAATACATGTAAGCATGGAAAAAATCACCCAAGTAGGGTATAAAAATCATTATTCACTAGGAAATTTATGATAAAATCTATAAGGAGTGTAATATGCATGGAATATGAATCTCTATGTTTCTGAAATGATGCATGTAGTGATACTTCAATTCCATACTAGAAAAAGGGTATCATATCATAAATTAGTAACCAGTGAAAGTAAAAGAATCCCCCAAGGTGAAATAATAATCAACTGTAATAACAACAACATGAACAAAAATACCATCCTTGGAAACTTTATTTTTCCTTCATGAATGGGTTGGCTAGACCTAGACACAAACTATTTACCAATCACCAACACATCTTAGTCTCCTATATACCATCCCAAAATAGTAATAAAAAATGAAAAGAAAACCTCTTATACCATTTATATCATACTGACTCGAGATCCATTGAAATGGTTGCCCGAGTCAGTTTTTCACTAGACCTCAAGCATGCCGTCCCTTATTCCAGAGGCTACCAACTAGTATTGAGGGTATAAAGATGGTATAGTGGGGAGACTATTCCCTCTTGATTAGAAACAAATATAGAGGAAAAAATAATAAATAAATATGAAGGGATACAATAACAATTGATCATAAATAATAAAATAATGATTAAACATGAATGAACATGATACAATGTACAACAATAAACATACAATAGGTATAGATAAACAATATACAAATAAAATACCAAAATCCACAAGGGCTATCTCCATGAGTATCCTGAGCACCAACTTTGTCTTGTGCTCATAATCTCCCATGTAAAAGAATTGAAGTACAAGGCATAAACCATGGTCCTGAACCTATAAACATGAGGTCTGTCTAGGTACCAAATGGTGGCCTAAGTGTGCGAGATATACTCAGTTGGTCACCACTAAAGGTGTCTCAATCTATCTAGTTCATGAATATAAAATAACCAGTGCGCATGTATGTTGAAATAAAGTAGTAAATATTAAATAATAAAATGTTGGGACCAGGTTCCTCGATGATACTTGGTTGACCATACCGACTTCATCCTAAGTTGAAATTTATCTATAGAATTTCCATCACACATACACACATGCACGCACACACACACACATACATATATATGCATATGTAAGACAATCATTTTCATAGATATACATGCACCAGTGTGGACCCAAGGTTTAGTACCATGGCATACACATGATAGGATGACATATTCAATAAGGTACATCATTCCCAAGGTACCATACACATAATCAAAATATAAGGACACCATGACTAGGGTTCCATACCCTTAATCACAATATAGGGATTCCATGACCAGGGTTCCGTACCCATAATCATAATATAAGGGACGTCATTTATAGGGTTCCATACCAATAATTGAAATATAATTATTCCATTACCTGGGTTCCATACCAGTAATCACAATATAAAGATTCCATGCATAGGGTTCCATACCCATAATCACAATATAAGTATCCCATGCCTTGGGTTTTATAACCATAGTCACAATATAGGGACACCATGCCCAGTGTTCCATAACCATAATAAAAATATAGAGATTCCATGGCTAGGGTTCCATACCCATAATCACAATATAAGGTATTCCATTCACAGGGTTTCATACCTATAATCACAATATATGGACACCATTCCTAGGGTTCCATACCCGTAATCATAACATACGAATTAAACTTGAGTAATTTAGGGTTTTATGTTAGTGTACACACTATTCAATTTAATTCAATATTTTCCTTTCCATTATAGATGGAAAGTGTTCACAATAGTCATCAAAACATAAATAATTATATTCATCATTAAGGTATCAAGTAAATTATAATCATTTTAACATCTCATTTAAAATATCTTATAGACAAGAGAATAATTCACTATTTAATAAGAGTCATGTTATACACTTAATCTATTTAGAATTTCAATTTAATAACATTTAGTGATGGTCATAATCATGATTAATAAGTTCAAGTGACATGAACATGAAATTAACATCTAATCATTTAGCATTTTATGTATCATTTACCATAATCCACTCATTAAGACATTCCATAACACACCCCAAGGGGTAATTTAATTACTGGAGAAGATGGTATAAAAATCATGCAATAGAATTCAACTTATAAGGTGGTTCAGGTTGAGTCTATTAACCTACAACCATGCAAGAGGTTTCTAGACCATAGTCTAATCATTTAATCTAATAAATTTCACATTTAAGAAGCAGTTCATGGAAATTATAGCATGCCGTACAATGGAATATTTTATAAAAATAAAGAATCTTGAGGTACAATCCATATAACAAATACCTCATGCTTGAGATGGTCCACTCATCCAATATCGAGCCTTGATTTGATCTAGAATGGAAGAAATTAGAAGATTAGAAAAATTCATAGAAAATAGGGAAAATTAGATCACACAAAGATAACACCGAATACGGTGAAATAAAAGAGGAAAGGAAAGACGGGGAGTCTTAGAATAAATGATATTATTCTAACAGCCTTGGTGGTGCTTGAATTGGACTAAGATAAAGGGAGAGATCACTATGGGATGTGGAGGGTGAGGATGGGTGTGTGGGAGAGGCTACTAGATGGATGGGAGGAGAAAATGGGTTAAATCCAATTTAAGGGTAGAGGGAAAATTCAGTAAATTTTACCTTTATGTGAGGTGCATGGTTTGGATAAACAATTTCAAAATGTGTGGCTCATACTTTCCAAGAGCCATACCATACATGTTTTGGTCGTACGATTTGGGATAACCATGCAACAACTATGCAATGCTACTAGTTAAGTGACACTAACAATTCTTCTAGGTGCATAATTTGGAAAACCATGCATAGACCGTGTGACCACCTCTATAATTTACTTCAAAAATTACACACGACCATGAAACCAACCTTGTATGGTTTAAAAAACCATGAGACATCCCTTATAGGGTGCACAATTTCTCCTGAGGGGCTGCATGTTTTAAAGAACCTTTATGCCCTACCCGTTTCTCTTGGAAAGTAAGATTTTGAATCCCAACACTCCCGAAACTCATCCAAATTTCCAAGACACCTCTTAGGTCCTAAACCTTATCCAATTTTTTTTTTGATTTTTCAAAGTCTCAAAATTATGTTCCATGACTCAATTTAATATTCACCCTTCCACTAAATGAAAAGTTCAATTTCCTGTGGAAATTTCAACCAGTTGAAAACATGGGACATTACAACCTCCCCACCTTAGAACTTCTCATCCATGAGAATTCTTATGAAATAATAAAAATATCACCTAACCTACCTGGGTCATGAAGTTTCATTCAAATAGTTGCATTATGTTACCAAATTCCCAACTACCCTCTAATAATCACTTAAATATTATAGTATATAATCCATTAAAACTCAAGCTAATGATAAAAACTTCCAATAAAACATTAATATGAAACTTATATGATCCCATCATCCCAAGGTATGATTAATTTTTCATCCCTTTAACCATTTAGTTTATGGTGATCCTAACCACAAGATCCATCTTGAATGGACAATTATGAGTTACTGTAACGCCCCGACCCCAGTTACCCAGAGTCAGTGCATATTTACATAACATTGGCATGATCACAAAAAAGATAAAATCTCGAAAGACCGATTAGTTTAGTAGCCCTGGAATAACTAGATACATTAATAAAGTTTACATTACATCATAAAATGAAAACTACAACAATATAGTCTCCACAGTCCACACTCTTATCCACTCATACTATCACTGCAGGTCATTCATAAATTACTTCTTCACATCTTGGGAAAAATAAAACATAGAAAAGGGGTGAGCTCAAATGCCCAGTAAGGATAACAATATATCGGAAACTTTCATAATTAAGAATAAACATTTAAGGCAATGTATAACTAAAACAAAAGCCTTTTAAACTTGAAATTCAACATAGTATGGAAAAAATAAAATGAAATAATTCCATTTACTTATTCACATGGATATTCTACTAATCTAATAATCACATGAAATATCAATAACCAATTTCATAATGATGGAATGCATAAGGCCAGACTATCATAACCACATAGCTAAGGCCTCGTTCCAAGACTACAAATAAGATTTTGTCAAGGCCTTGTGCCAAGACACTAGTTTGTATCATGAGACCTACCGATGCATCGAGGAGCTATAGCGGGCTCCACCCATCACTTACTAAGTCCAATGCATTCCTCATATGAATAGGTTTAAACATAACATAAACATTCATATTAAAACTAGCATACGAAATGTCAATACTTTCTCCATAAACCATGAATGGTATACAAATAACACATCCACAGTCAAACATATCACAAAACCTTCAATACAGTATGGAAGTTTTGTATCATAATAAATCAACTTCAAATAAGCTTAAAATCCATCAAAGGATGTTGACATAGATGAAATCAAATCTATTTGATAGAAATATCTCTTTTTTTGAAATCATTTAAAAGTCACACATTTATAAAGGAAGTAATTTAAAAGATATTTTTGAATCAAAGTGTCCCATACCACTTTGAAACTTTTGAAAAGAAATATCATTTTAAAACATTCAAGTCCATATAAATAAATCCTTAAAATTATTTTGAAAACATGGACATTAATTAAAAATATTTAGAAAGATAAATATTTAAAACATTTAAAATTATGATCTTGATAAAGAGTACATTTCACAAATTCTTAAAATATTCATTTTGAAATCATTTAAAGGTCACATAATTATAAAATAAAACATTTACTTTCAAAATATTCCTATAAGATTTTAAGGTAAGCTTTGAAGATTTTATAACGGCGGAAAATAGCCTCACCCTCCGTATAAGTTAAAAAAACATTCTTACCTTAATTCTGTCGAAAAGGTTAAAAAGGACCTTGCTTGGAAAATGACGGAAAGATTCCTTTATAAACCACTTATAAAAGTCAACAAGGGTATAAATTACTTTAACCCATATTATAGTAAATAGTAAAAATGTTTTGAAATACATTTTTAAGAAACATGGATGTGTATGATAAAGAAATCCCAGTAGATTATTACGTATAAACAACCTCAGATAATGAAGAGATTGCGAAATAAACCATTACCTTGTACTTTTCCTTGGTTGGGGGTATGTTAACCTCATGTATAATGGTGAAATAATTTTTATTAAATTATACAAGAATCATATACATTAATATGACATCATATATGATCTTTTAACATTGATTTGTTAATAATATCTTAGTATTATCGTTGTTTCGGGTGTTAACTTACTCGTTTTCTTTTATATGTTTTGTTACGGAAGCCATGTTTGTCATGGATAGGTTGTATATTATTCATATCAAAAATTATATCAAGTCCTTAGATACTATTATTAATCATCAAATGAGAATTAGACTTGGATGGATACGATGGAGAATGAATCTTATCCTGTTCGTGGAGACGGTAGTCCGTATGTACGCACGAGCGACAATATAATTATTTTTGATATTAAAATAATATTTAATTGGATGGTATATTATATATACAGAATAATTATCATGTAATATTTATTATTTACATGAATTAAAAATCATTATTATACCCATCTAAATAATAATATATTGAATAACAATTACACCATGACGTGGAGACGGTAAGCCGTACGTAAGCACGTATGGTGACATGTCATTAAAAGGATGGATATAATACTGAATATGGTTGTACCATATTTATAATAATATTATAGTATATAGGAGATACTGGATTAAATATTTTAGAATGGTAATAACAAAGAAAGAAGAAGTTGAAGAAGAAATGAATTTGAAAAAGGGTGGTGAAAACATTACCTCTTCTTCGGGTTCTTCCTTTTGATTTGATCAAAAGGGCTCCTTAGGTTGGATTTCTGATGAAACTAAGGCCTCTAGGTTGTATTTAGGGAAGTTGAGAGAGTATTTGGGCAGGGTTTGGCCGAACCAAAATGCTTTTAAGGTATTAATTAATGAGAAGGGGGAGTGCCCTTTTATAAGAGGGGTGAGGGGCACCTTTGGAAAAGCTAGAAATATTATTTTATAATAAATTCATATTCGGTTTCTAATGGCTCCAAAGTGGATTATTTAAATGTTAATGTGGGGATAGGTCGGAAACCACTAAACCAACAGAATTTAGATAGGTTTGGGTCACTATATTAACCTTATCTTTAAGTATTAACTCTTAGTAAATTAGTTTCACTTTTACAATGTCTCTTTGTATTTTTATATTATATGGTTAATAAACTTACTATATACATCCAAGCGACCCCCAAGTGGTCCATTAATGATACACCTATCATGATATATTCTCTTGGATGAACCTTAGATTTTTAAAAATTTAATATCAATTAATAATATAATATTTGTTTTAGAAACTATTTTATGTCAATTTTGACACTATTCAATAATTGATTTTTTTAAAACTCATAACAAAATGATTACTTCAAACAAAGTTAATTAAATCAATCCTAACATTCCATATTAACCTAGAAAATTATTTTTAATAATAAAATGTCTCAAATTAAATTTATTTGGGTATTTATAATATCAATTATTCTAATTGTTCACTATTATGGTAATTACTGCATCACCATTGTGTCATAACTAAATTAAATTATTTAATGTCTAAAAATTATAAATAAAATAACATTATGTATTAAATTTGTTTAGATTTATAATGAATATTTATAGTCGAAAATCTAACATACATAACCCTATATAAAAATTTCTTTTCTAAAAGATATATGCTTATGTCATTTTTGTATTTATTTTAACTTAATTAAAATAAAGTGTCCCTATCACTTACTAGTGGCTCCATGGGGTTCCAAAATTGAGCCAAATATGACCATGGTCGGACATGTATCAACCAATAAGTTTAGGACATGTTTTAATTTAATTTATTATTATTATAATATTATTTTTTAACCCTTATTTTCCGGATTTACCCTTTAACCATGGTAAATAAAATATTTACCAAAGTAATTATTCAAAATGTATAAAAATAAAAGTTACCTATTTAAACAATTTTAACATCCTGATTCCAAATATGGAATCCATTTTCTCAAATTCAAAACACAGAAGTGGCAGAAATTAATTTAAAATTAATTCCCGTTGTTAAAACAAAAAGCGTGTTTTTAAGAGATAATAACTATCAAAAGATTGACACTTGTTTATGTCCGGTTTAGTTGTGAAATTATGTAAAATAACCAAAATTTTATTAAATGGTAAAAATATATTCTAAATATACTTTAAAACCACTCAAATTCAAAATTTATCACTATTAATTATTTTGATTAAAAAAGTTGTTTTTAATTAAAATTTAGTAATTTTCACTATTCATCAAAATATAAAAGTTATCCGAAAAGTACTAAAATTTCACCCTAGGATAAATTCGATATTCTGAATCCAAAAATAAGGTCCATTTTGAGAGTTAAAATTTATAAAATTTCAAAAATTAGGTATTACTATTCATAACTGCTAGTTTGATTGGTTGTGGTGTGTGTTAGAACTCGAAGTTGCGTACAACACACGCTATTGTTTTATTCAAAGAGAAGCGTACCATGGAAGATTGGGGTGTTTCATTGTAAATTTTTGATGTCCCCATTCTAAAAAGTAAATTTATTTAGTCAAATTGAATATATAAAAGTTTAAAATATTGGATTTAAAAAGGGTTCACTATTAAAAGTTGGTAAAAGTGCAATACTGAAAATGAATTTGTTCTTACATTATGTCTAAGAAACTCATAATATGGATTCTAAAATTATAAGGATTATAAAAAGTTCAAAATTTTGTTAATACTATTCATAACTTCTTTTAAAAAACTTTTTTGGTAAGTCATGGTGCGCTTGAACTTGGTGTTGCGTGTAGTGCAAGTTATTGAATTATTTTGAAGTAACAACACACTATGAAATCTTGGGGTGTTACATTATCCTCTCCTTCAATAAATTGCGTCCTCGCAATCTGAAATTTTTCTTCGAAAATAAAAGGTTGAAAATAGAAAATATCTTTGTGGGAAAACCCACATCAGAAATTGGGTTATTAAAATTTAGTCTTAATATGAGGAAAAGGGAAATGAAAGGGTCACCACCAAATTATGATCTCGATTAGGAGAACATTGGTGGAAATTAGAGACATATAATTAGAGGAAAAATGTAAATATTTATAGGTAGTGATTGAGGTCATGAATCACAAACAAGTGTAAAATTGAGGGCCTTAAATTTATCAATTTATGATGATTTAAAATACCATCGGTTCAGTAAAACATATGGTATTAGGATAACACATTTTTTTGTTTTAAGATACTTTCACTAAAGTATAAGAATTAATTTCTTCATTGAATAAGAGAAGAAGAAAAAAATATACTTGACAAGTAGAGTCTCATCCTTTAACTAAGTTCTACCAAAAACTCATCTTTCACTCTAAAAGATAATAGAACATAAAAATAATATTCTATTTATCCTATTCGTATGGGGTTAAAAAAATGAATTTATAATTAATCTTGTAGAACCTTTAAAAAAAACGACATTATTCAATCCAGGACATCACGTGGGTCAGTGGTAGGTGATACACCCTTGTCGCCCTTCAGTTGTGGGTTCAAGTCTCGCGGCCTTGCCAGACGCGACGGGTTGCCGCCCGACCTCCGGGTTGTCCTTTTATGGCAATCCAAAATAATCCAAACTAGAACTATCCAAAATACTTCAGTCCAAACTTTATAAGGAAGGCTAACATAATGAAGATCCTTTTTTCCGCGTAATAACATGTGAACACCTTCATCATGTATTCTTTTAAAACACTGCAACATCCTGAATTACCATAAAACCTTATTGATTACATTCATGATATCTTATTCCTTAAAGAATGATGGATATACTCCTTCAATCCAAAAATGTTGTAAACCCCAAAAATGATGGAATATACAAATCATTAATCAGTTTCAAGGTAGTCAAGAATATCCAATATAATTTATCCAAATCAATCTTGTATTATTCTAAAATTACTACCTCGGTATCAGAACCATATTATGGTTTATCTTTCTCTCAACCATATATTTTCCAAAAATTTAACCTACTATTGAGTCACTTTTCTTTGTTCCACACAATCTCAAGTCCTTAATGAAATAGTACTGTAGTACAATCCTTATATACTCCATAATTATTATAACAAGTACATTGTTGATACAACACTTAAATGACATACTCAACATAAGAACTATAATCATTCCTCTCCATATGTGGTAGTATCATAACTTGATTATTATATAACAACATCATTTGCGGCATAGTCTGATGACTGGGACATAGGTTTGCGTAGTGTCCAAAATCCTTCCAAATGAAGCATTGTACATTTGAAACCATTTTCTTACCCTTGCAGTGACGTACTTTGTGCCCTTTTCCTCCACACTTATAACAAAATCCCATTCCTTTCAGGCAAGTTCCAAGGTGTTTCTTCCCACAGTTATCACATATGGGAAAATTCTTCTTTTCCCTATTCCCTTTATCTATCTTTCTCTCTTCCATCCTTTTCTTCTCTTGCTTCCCTTCAAAGACATAGGACTCAGTAAACTCTTTACTTATCTTATCAACACATGTTATTATTTCTTCATATGATGATAATACATGGGAGACCATTTCTCTTATAAATTCTTGCTTAAGACCATGAAAGATATGATCTTTCTTTCTCTTTGGATCATGTGCATTGCTGGAGTTCTCATTCCTTATACTAGGTGCCATTTCTAAACAATGGAATATACTAGATTAGTTTATGAATAACAATACCTAATCCCAAACTTGTAAAACACATAACATAAATTAAATAGTTTATGGATATAATCCATAATCATAAAAATGTCTCATTTGAGGAAGTATATACTCATAAACCCTTCATAATGGTTTGTAATGAACATGAGAATTATCCTAAGAATATCCATCGGGAGTGTCATAACCAAGAGTGCAGCAAGGCTCGTTGTCGTGCACCAGTTCCCGTTCGAGTCTAGCTCAAAGCGGTGTTTTTGGGTTTTACCCCTAGGTACATCTGTGACAGAGCCGCCTCTACCTGCTCATATCTAGACAGAGATGTATTGCACAGAAATCTCACAAAATCTATACAATACCAAAATTCTAGGAAGTTATTCTATAATAATCCTCAAATTCCATCTTAAATCTATGTGCCCTAATAAAAGTTTATCTAAATATAGCTTCTAAGGTTTGTACTAAACTTCCTTTGATACCAACTGTAATGCCCCGACCCCAGTTACCCAGAGTTGGTGCATTATTACATAACATTGGCATGATCAAAAGAAAGATCAAATCTTGAAAGAACTATTAGTTTAGTAGCCTTGGAATAACTAGATACATTAATAAAGTTTACATTACACCATAAAATTAAAACTACAATAATATAGTCTCCATAGTCCACCCTCTTATCCACTCATACTATCCCTGCAGGTCATTCATAAATTACTTCTTCACATCTTGGAAAAAATAAAACATAGAAAAGGGGTGAGCTCAAATGCCCAGTAAGGATAACAATATAGCGGAAACTTTCATAATTAAGAATAAACGTTTAAGGCAATGTATAACTAAAACAAAATCCTTTTAAACTTGAACTTAAACATAGTATGGAAAAAATAAAATGAAATAATTCCATTTACTTATTCACATGGATATTCTACTAATCGAATAATTACATGCAATATCAGTAACCACTTTCATAATGATTGAATGCATAATTCCAGACTATCATAACCACATAGCCAAGGCCTCGTGCCAAGACTACAAATAAGATTTTGTCAAGGCCTTGTGCCAAGACACTAGTTTGTCTCATGAGACCTACTGATGCATCAAGGAGCTATAGCGGGCTCCACCCGTCACTTACTAAGTCTAATGCATTCCTCATATGAATAGGTTTAAAAATAACATAAACATTCTTATTAAAATTAGAATACGAAATGTCAATACTTTCTCCATAAACCATGAATGGTATAAAGATAACACATCCATAGTCAAACATATCACAAAACCTTAAATACAATATGGAAATTTTATATCATAATAAATCAAATTCAAATAATCTTAAAATCCATTAAAGGATGTTGACATAGATGAAATAAAATCTATTTTATAGAAATATCTCTTTTTTTGAAATCATTTAAAAGTCACACATTTATAAAGGAAGTAATTTAAAAGATATTTTTGAATCAAAGTGTCCCATACCACTTTGAAACTTTTGAAAAGAAATATCATTTCAAAAAATTCATTTCCATATAAATAAATCCTTAAAATCATTTTGAAAACATGGACATTAATTAAAAAGATTTAGAAAGATAAATCTTTAAAACATTTAAAATTCTGATCTTGATAAAGAGTACCTTTCACAAATTCTTAAAATATTAATTTTGAAATCATTTAAAGGTCACATAATTATAAAATAAAACATTTACTTTCAAAATATTCCTATAATCTTGTAAGGGAAGCTTCAAATATTTTATAACGGTGTAAAATAGCCGCACCCTCCATATAAGTTAAAAAAACATTCTTACCTTAATTCTGTCGAAAAGGTTAAAAAGGACTTTGCTTGGAAAATGACGGAAAGATTCCTTTATAAACCACTTATAAAAGTCAACAAGGGTATAAATGAATTTAACCCATATTCTAGTAAATAGTAAATTTTTTTTGAAATACATTTTTAAGAAACATGGATGTGGATGATAAAGAAATCCCAATAGATTATTACATATAAACAACCTCAGATAATGAAGAGATTGAGAAATAAACCCTTACCTTGTACTTTTCCTTGGTTAGGGGTAGGTTAACCTCCTATATAATGGTGAAATAATTGTTATTAAATTATACAAGAATCATATACATTAATATGATATCATATATGATATTTTAACATTGATTTGTTAATAATATCTTAGTATTATCGTTGTTTCGGGTGTTAACTTACTCGTTTTATTTTATATGTTTTGTTACGTAAGCTGTGTTTGTCATGGATAGGTTGTATCTTATTCATATAAAGAATGATATTAAGTCTTTAGATACTATTATTAATCATCAAATGAGAATTAGGCTTGGATGGATATGATGGATAATGAATCTCATCGCGTTCGTGGAGACGGTAGTCCGTACGTACGCACGAGCGACAATATCATTATTTTTATATTAAAATAATATTTAATTGGATGGTATATTATATATACATAATCATTATCATGTTATATTTATTATTTACATGAATTACAAATCATTATTATACCCATCCAAATAATAATATATTGAATAACAATTACACCATGACGTGGAGACGGTAAGCCGTACGTACGCACGTATGGTGACATGTCATTCAAAGGATGGATAGAATACTGAATATGTTTGTACCAAATTTATAATAATATTACAGTATATAGGAGATAATGGATTCATTATTTTAGAATGATAATAACAAAGAAAGAAGAAGTTGAAGAAGAAATGAATTTGAAAAAGGGTGGTGAAAACATTACCTCTTCTTCGGGTTCTTCTTTTTAATTTGATCAAAAGGGATCCTTAGGTTAGCTTTATGATCAAACTAAGGACTCTAGGTTGCAGTGAGGGAAGTTGAGAGAGTATTTGTTCAGGTTTTGGCCGAACCAAAAGGCTTTGAAGTTATGAATTAATGAGAAGGGGGAGTGCCCTTTTATAAGAGGGGTGATGGGCACCTTTGGAAAAGCTAGAAATATTATTTTATAATAAATTCATATTCGGTTTCTAATGTATCCAAAGTGGATTATTTAAAGGTTAAGGTGGGGATGGTCTCAAAACACTCAACAAATAGAATTTATACAGGTTTCGGTCACTATATTAACCTTATCTTTAAGTATTAACTCTTAGTTAATTAGTTTCACTTTTACAATGTCTCTTTATATTTTTATATTGTATGGTTAATAAACTTACTATATACATCCAAGCGACCCCAAAGTGGTCCATTAATGATAAAATTATCATTATATATTCTCTTGGACAAACCTTAGATTTTTAGGAATTTAATATCAATTAATAATATAATATTTATTTTAAAAACTCTTTTATGTCAATTTTGACACTATTCAATAATTGATTTTTTTAAAACTCATAACAGAATTATTACTTCAAAAAAGTTAATTAAATCAATCCTAACATTACATATTAACCTAGAAAATTATTTTTAATAATAAAATGTCTCAAATTAAATTTATTTGGGTATTTATAATATCAATTATTCTAATTGTTCACTATTATGGTAATTACTGCATCACCATTGTGTCATAATTAAATTAAATTATTTAATGTATAAAAATTATAAATAAAATACCATTATGTAGTAAATATTTTTTATCTTTCTAATGAATATTTATAGTCTAAAATCCAACATACATAACCCTATGTAAAAATTGTTTTTCTAAAAGAAATATGCTTATGTCATTTTTGTATTTATTTTAACTTAATTAAAATAAAGTGTCCCTATCACTTACAAGTGGCTCCATGGGGTCCAAAAATCGACCCAAATATGCCCATGGTCGGAAATGTATCAACCAATTAGTTTAGTACACGTTTTAGGGTAATTTATTATTATTATAATATTATTTTTTAACCCTTATTTATCGGATTTACCCTTTAACCATGGTAAATAAAATATTTACCAAAGTAATTTTTCAAAATGTCTAAAAATAAAAGTTACCTATTTACACAATTTGAACATCCTGATTCCAAATATGGAATCCATTTTTTCAAATTCAAAACACAGAAGTGGCCGAAATTAATTTAAAATTAATTCCCGTTGTTAAAACAAAAAGCGTGTTTTTAAGAGATAATAACTATCAAAAGATTGACACTTGTTTATGTCCGGTTTAGTTGTGAAATTATGTACAATAACAAAAAATTGTATTAAATAGTAAAAATATATTCTAAATATACTTTAAAACCACTCAAATTCATTATTTATCACTGTTAATTATTTTGATTAAAAAAGTTATTTTTAATTAAAATTTAGTAATTTTCACTATTCATCAAAATATAAAAGTTATCCGAAAAGTACCACAATTTCACCCTAGGATAAATTTGATATTCCGAATCCAAAAATAAAGTCCATTTTGAGTTATAAAATTTATAAAATTTCAAAAAGTAGGTATTACTATTCATACCTGCTAGTTTGATTGGTTGTGGTGTGTGTTAGAACTCGAAGTTGCGTACAACACACACTACTGTTTTATTCAAAGAGAAGCGTACCGTGGAAGCTTGGGGTGTTTCATTGTAAATTTTTGATGTTACCATTCTAAAAAGTAAATTTATTTAGTCAAATTGAATATATAAAAGTTTAAAATATTGGATTTAAAAAGGGTTCACTATTAAAAGTTGGTAAAAGTACAATACTAAAAATGAATTTGTTCTTACATTATGTCTAAGAAACTCATAATATGGATTCTAAAATTATAAGGATTATAAAAATTTCAAAATTTAGTTAATACTATTCATAACTTCTTTTGAACAACTTGTTTGGTAAGTCATGGTGCGCTTGAACTCGGTGTTACGTGTAATGCAAGTTATTAAATTATTTTGAAGAAATAACACACTATGAAATCTTAGTGTGTTACAGTTACAATAGATCCACCATCAAAATTATTATCTAAAACACATCCATAGGATTCTAGAGAAACTCCAGACGCATTTTTCCAATTACACACGAGTATACTACCCTTGGTTCTTGATTTTATTGAAACAGATGAACTCTAATCATCTAAGATCAAATTGGTTGCACTGAATTTTTATTGAAAAGATCTGATTGACCTTTTAGTCCGCACTATTCTCATCTTAAAGGTGTTCTTGATGTGATTTCCTCACCAACCTCATACCAATAACTAAGATAACCCAAGTTAAACCACTTCCACTCAACTAATTCATGAAATCATTCAGCTCCAATGACCAATGTGTCACTAAAGTAGTTTCTGAAGCCTTTATCCCGAGTCATATTGAGATTATTCTAAGCATGATCACCGAAGCTCATACCCCACTTATGGTGATGTCTCCTAGCCGATCTATCTACCAAGGAAAATGTCATCATGATATAACCCTAGTACCAATATTATCCTGATTTAGAATCCATGAATCATCATAAGGTACTATGAGCTTAAAGACCACATTTAGATTCCACTAAAACCATAATTGAACCCATATGTGAAATTTACTTAGGATTATATCCATATATTTCTCTATTTATTTTATGATGTTTGAGTGCCAAAACTACCACCATCCAACCGATCTTAAGTTATCATGAACCTTTTTGCATTATGGTCTGCCACCAATGAAAAAGGTCTCGCTCCACACATAAATAGTATCCTTGTCATCATATCAAGTTAAAAAGGATCTTGATTACTACTACTCATTAAAAGATATAATGACTAGTATGGATATGAACCCAATCATCCCAAAAACTAATGTTAAATTCATCTATGAATCATTCATGCTTTCCAAGAATAGTTCCAATGGTGAATTATGAAATTGAATCATAACAAGGTTCATCACCTTCCAATGGACGATGGGGTACTACACACCATTTAGATTATTTTAAAACCCCTACTTGAGAACAACCCCAAAGGAGTCCCCTTTTAAAACAATATAATCTATTTAAATAGGTATCTCAACATATAACTGAAACTCTCTTAGAATACTCAAGGTGATGTTAAGATAGGGGACACGATCACATCTAAACTAAGAGTACACTAATATTTAATTTCTAGGAGTTTATCTCTCTCAGATCTATGCTCATATTAAAACAGGCCATACCGACCTTCATTTATCACCCAAAACAATGTATTACAACCATTCATGTTAAGGTCTAAATATAGGTCAATCATCTCTTGATGCCTAGTCTATATTCAAATTAGCCCTCGTCCTAGGAATATCCCTTAAATTTACAATAATATTTGGGCCACCATGATCAAAATAATCACTTCTAGGTAGACCATCAGTCCTTGTCTCACACCTGGACATTAAAAAACGTTCTTTTTTATTAGTTACCACATGTGAACTGAATAAATAGATCTTTTCATAATTAGTGGGTGTACTATCCTATAACACCCAATTCAAAAAATTTAATCACATTCTTATGAGTCATCCATCAACATATTAAAACTGACCATGCTACATGGAATGTAAATATTTGAATACTCTAAGAGTTCCCTTGGAACTCACATTTAAAATCAGGTATCCCACATTTTCCATGATTTATTGAATATTCACTTTCCCCACGATTTTATTCCAATATATAAGGCACCATCCATTCCACTACTTGTCAACTTGGTCAAGACCCTGAATAGTTCTGCTCATTAAAGCTAGTTTCAATGAACAATAACTTAGGGATATTTTAAAAGAAATAGAATCAATATTCCTAAATCAAAAGACTAAAGTACCTAATGTTCCTTAGTCTATAAACAACTATAAAATGATGCTTACTGTAAAAAGGAAGACAGAGTCCCAGACCAACCTCTTTTGTATGTTGTCCTTAACAGAACGATGTTATTGACCTACTAGGGCTTAATTCAAAATGAGTTCATCACATTCCATCTACCTATCCCTAAGGTCTCTAGCATAAGAACCACATCCCATTTATGGTAATCAGTTACATGACATCTAATGAAACTATTAAAACTCTTTTAGAAGAGTTTCAACCAAAATAGGTAAGGAAGAATGGTCCTATAAGAGTTATAACCTTTCAAAAAGGAATACAACATCAGTTACCAAGCATCAGACTACTAGGTACTGATCATTTTTAAGCATTCAAACAAGGAACTAATCATTGAAAAGTTATGACACTAAGTTCAAGGATAAAGATATGACACTAAGTTCAAGGATAAAGATATGACACTCAATGGTATCCATATATGGGAATAACTCCTTGCTGTCCAACTTACTAGACAAACAACCATCTCTCAGGGGTTTCATTTCTTTATATAGAGTCCTACTCATGAAAAATGGAACCTGAGCATCAGCTAATATTATAAAACTAAAATAAATAATTTATCAATGCTTTATGTTTGGAGGTCACTACCAGGTATCGACCCAATAATAGGGTCACACTTATGAAGTCACTAAGCATTACAACCTAACCTATAAGTTTAACACAAACTAGGAAGAAGTTAACTAAGACCTATAAGCAATGTCCACATTCCTGTACCAAAGAAACATTTAACTCTGACCCTTACATGAGGGATCATGATAAAAACACCTACATAAGGTTTTATTTTTAAGGCATTTAAATAATTTAATTTCATTACAACATTTTCAAACAACTTAAACCTAATGAAAAATGATTACCAGTTTTTAAGAAATTGTGTTGATCAATTTATTTAGCTATCACTATATGGATTTATAGGAAGATTATTTTATAATTTACTTTTAAACATTGGTTAATCTCATAAGTTTTTAAAAGTGGTCTTAGTTAAAGAAAATTTAATTTTTCAAGCCATAGAGGAAAACAAAATTTAGATTGGAATTGGCATTTTAATTAACCGACACCTCAAAATAGTAAATCTAAAAATGCATATAAAAGTTATTTTATAAACTAAATTGGATTAGTTAAGTTATATTTCACCATAATTTTATATAGAACACCATATAAGTAGCTGTACACACTTTAAATTACCATCCCATTAGCATGTGTATAACCCTATGGGGCTAAGTGTCATGACATAAAAGAGAAAGGAATCCTACAAGGGTCCCATCATACCAATTTGGGTTTAGTTATACGAAACCCATAAAAGTTACTTCACTCAAGGTTTAACACACACTTAATGGTTTTATATTATAATAAACATTCCCCAACCAATCTAATTTGGTATAATTGTTATTTTATGAATTTAATCATATGGGTTTTCATGACCAAGTCCTAGAGGCACAAGCCCCTTTTAGTTTCAATTTACCGTTTATTTAGAAGCATTAATTTTCTATATGAATTTTCATTTCAGCATTGATATAAATATAAAAATATATAAACCATGGTTTAGTTAGATGAATTACCACCCTGAATTATAAATCTACTTTCCATTATAATTCATAGTTGTCATTCATGTAGCTATAACTAGATTAACTCACTTTTTTTGGAATATAACAAGTCTGTGAGATGGTTTTAATATATAGTTCACTATTTCTAAATTTATAAAGTCACCATACACATCATAAATTGAAAATCTATCACCCATTGAATGGAAACCATTAATTTTTTAGCTCATAAAACCTTTATCCATGGATTAAAAACATCCTAATTGGTTGGTTAAATAGAATTCCATCATCATGATATATAGGAAAAACTATTTGGGTTAATACAAAAACTTTATTTAACCCTCTATATATTATAATTAAAGGAAATCCATGTTAATAATTAGACAAACATGGTAGTAATCATGGAAACCTACTATGTAAGAAGAGAATATAGGTAATCATGGAAAGAATCACCCAAATTGGGTATACAAATCATCATGCACTTGGAAATCTATGATGCAACAAACATAACATGGAATATACATGGAATGTGAATCTCTATGTTCCTAAAATTATGCATATAGTGATACTTCCTTTCCATACTAGTCCATGGGTAAAATCTCATAAATCAGTAACCAATGAATGTATATAAACCACCCAAAGGTGAAATAATAATCAACTATAATATCTAATAACATGAACAATAGTCTCATCCCTAAAAAATGATCTATCCCTCATGTGTGGGATGGCTAGACCCATACACAAGATATTTACCAAGTTCACACACATCCTAGTGTCAAATATACCATCCCAAAACAGTAAGACAAAAAGAAAAAAAAAACCCTTTGATACCATTCATAGAATCCTGACCCGAGAGCCACTGAAATGGTGCCTCGCGAGCTAGTTTTACACTAGGCCTCAAGAATGCCTCCCCATACACCGAAGGCTTCCAACTAGTAGTGAGTATCTAAAGGTGGTATAATGGGGAAACTATAACCTCTGCATCATAAATAAATATAGTGGAATAAATAAAAAATAAAGGTATTGAGATACAATATAATCTGATCATAAATAATAAAATAATGAGTAATCATGCATGAACGTGCTACAATGTACAATAAAATACATACAATATGTAAAAAATAAACAATATATAAATAAAATACCAAAATCCCCAAGGGCTATCTCCAAGAATATCCTTGTCTCTAGATTAGTCCTGTTCTCTTAATCTCTTACAAGCATATAAGCAAAAATCATAAACCCTGGTCTTAAACCTAAAAATATGAGGTTTTTCCAGGTACCAAACAGAAGCCCGAGCAGGGTGTGAGATATACTCATTAGGTCACCACCAATAGTGTCTAAATCTATCCACTATATAAATATAAAATAAGTAGTGTACAGGTATATCAAAATAAATTAGTAAATATTAAAAAATAACATGTTGGGATCAGGTTTCTAAGAGACACATGGCCGACCAAAACTGATTTGTCCTAAGCCAAAATGTGTCAGCACACCTTCCATCATGTATAAATATACATATTTTAGAAAACTATTTTCACATATATACATGAACCAACATGGACCCGTGGTTTAGAACCAAGGAATCCAGATAAGCGAATCACATATCAGATAAGGGATGTCATTTCCAGGGTACCTTACCTATAATCACAATATAGGGACACCATGACTAGGGTACCATACTCGTAATCACAATATTAGGATGATGTGCCCAAGGTTCTATAACCATAATCACAATATAGGGATTCCATGCCCATGGTGTTATTCCCATAATCACAATATAGGGATTCCATGCCCTGTGTTCCATAATCGCAATCACAATATAAGGGATTCCATGCCTAGAGTTCCATACCTATAATCAAAATATAGGGATTTCATGCCTAGGGTTTCATACCCGTAATCACAATATAGGGATTCCATGCCTAGGTTTCCATAACCATAATCACAATATAGAGATTCTATGCCCAGGGTTCCATACCTATAATCACAATATATGGATTCCATTCCCAAGGTGTTGTACCCGTATTAACAATATAGGAACACCATGCCTAGGGTTCCATACCCATAATCACAATATAAGGGATTCCATGCTTAGGGTTCCATACCCATTATTAAAATATATGGATGCCATAACCAGGGTACCATATCCATAATCACAATATTAAAATTAAACTTAAGTCATTTAGGATATGTGTTAGTGTCCATTCAATTCCATTTAATTTAGAAATTAATTTTTTCATTTTAGATGAAAAGGGTTTATAATAGGCATCAAACCTTAAATATTAATATTAATGATTAAGGTATCAAGTGAAGTATAATCCATTTCACATTTAATTTAAAATATCTTATAGCTAAGAGAACAATTAACCATTTAACAAGAGTCTTTTAATACACTTACAACATTTTGAATTTAAATTTAATCCCATTTAGTGGTGGGGATAATCATGGTTAATATGGTCAAGTGAAAATACCATTCCATTCATATTTAATTATTTATAATTTCATGTATTATTTACCTAAATTCACTCATTAATACATTGAATAACACACCCAAAAGGATAGTTTAATTAATGTTTGTGGAAGGTAAAAAAATAATGTAATATAACTCACCTTATGAGTTGGTTAGGGTTGAGGTTATTAACCTATAACCATGAAATATGTTTCTAGTATGTAGTATAATAATTTAATCTAATAAAGTTCATGTTTAAGAAGAGACACATGGAAATTCTAGCATGCAACAAAACTTTGAATTTTATAAGAAGATATAGCCTTGATGAAAAATAAATAGACCACCAACCTCATTCTTATGATAGTCCACTCATTAAATATTGGGCCTTGATTTGGGCTAGAATATAATAAATCAAAAGATTAAACAAAAATCCTAAATAAAGGGTGAATTAGATTTCATGGCGATATAATGAAATAAGGAAAAATAAATAAGTAAAAGAAGGATGAGGATTATTATACTTACGAATATACTTCTAATTCACCTGAAGATGCTTGAATCAGACCAATATCAAGGTATAACCACCATGTGAAGTGAAGGAGGGGGAGGAGTATGTGGGAGAGGCTACTGGCCAAATGAAAGGAGAAAACAGGGTAAATCCCATTCAAGGATGGAGTATAAATTTATTAATTTTTCTCCTTTAAGTGAGTTTCATAGTTTTGCCTTAATATTTGGCTAACCATGTGCCAAACATTCCTCTCATTCTATCCAAGATCCAAAACCCTCATGGTTTGGTCACACAGTTTGGGCTAACCATGCTCTAACCATGCATTATTATTAGTTAAGTGGAACTAATCTTGTGGCTAGAAACATGGTTTGAAAAACCATGAATAAACCATGAAACAACATTTATAGTTTACTAAATACAGTATACATGTCCATGTGACCCACCTTTAATGGTTTAGAAAACCATGATACCCCCTTATTGGGCCACACAATTTCTTCTAAGGGGTCAAATGGTTTAAAAAAACTGTGCACCTTTCCTGTTTCTCTAGAAAAGTGAGATTTAAGATCCTAGTGCTCCCAAAAATTATCCCAACTTATGATTCACATATAGGGACTTAAAAATAATAAAAAAATAACACTTTTGAGTGTTCCAACTCTTCTAATTACATTTCGAGACTCAATTTAACATTTGGACCATACACAAAATGAAAAGTTCATTTTCTATTTGAAATTTCAACTAGTTCAAAACATGGGATGTTACACATTATCTTCATGGTAGAGATGGAATAAAATGGTAATTAATAAATATAAATAGTATGGGTTGTAATGGATAATGAAATATTGAACTAAAATGGGATGTTTGGTTAAAGTGGTATTTTTCAAACATAAAATGAAGGGACTTGATAAAGGGAGATGGTTGGTAGTTGGAAAATCTAGAAATGGATTAACTTGAAAGTAATGATGGAATGTGGCTTCTGTTTATAGCTTTATTTTGTGGTGTAATGAAATTAGAGGTGGAAGTGAAATTGATGGAGGTTATGAGGCCCTATGATGATGTTGTGAATAATGATGATGCTCTTATTATAAACCCACATATCGTTCTTGTTTGTGTGACTATTATATATTGTATTTTAATTGTGATTTATATATACATCCCACCCACATTGAGCACTATATACCAAAACCCAAATGTTTTGGGGTGTGTTTATCCCAACATATAAGATGATGAGGAAGGATGATTGGGTACCCCCTCTTCCCAATCTTCTTTCTAGGAAAGTTTCTTATGAATGGGATATTATGGATTTCATATATGGAGTAATTATGGTTTAGTTTTATAATATTTATGATATGGTTTATAGTGGTGGTCCTACATGGTAGGATGAGGAAACAAAGTTGATTTCATTCATATTCACGATACCCTACTAACTTGGTTATAACAATGGTTCTTGGAAGATGAGGATGTGATGACCAGTTTAATGTGATGTTCTTGGTACGATATATTTTTCCAAGTGTCTTGGGTGGGATATGATAAACAGTTTCATGTGATGTGCTTGGTATAATGATGCCCCACCAGTGTATTTGGGAAAGATTCTACATAAGGGATGGGAGCATCAAGGTTAACTACATTGGGGCATGAGAGTATAAAATCAAAGGTAAAGTGGTGTTGGATAACCTTTTAATTGATATTATTCTTACTATGTTACTATAATTTGATGTTTTATTTAGTGATAATGCCATGATGAGGATGGGATTGGTTAGTTGACCTACTTAGGTGCATCATTGTTCAAATTTTTTTCCATTGGGGAATTAGTATTCTCTTTTCACATGTGTGTATGAGACATTGGGTATGATCCTACTGAGTATATGTATTATTCTCACCCCACATATATATGAACTATTTTTTAGGTTTCTAGGAGAAATTTGGGGGCTGATATGAACATTATTATCCTAGACATTGAAGCTGTTGCTGAGTTACTGCCTTAGGATTTTATTTTGGGTATTTGTTTGGAGACACTTTTTATTTGTTTACATGATGCATGAATTACTTGATGGTTTTGAATTTCCATTTTGTTTTTATTTCATTTATTTTCTTTGTGGTCAATATCTTATCTCCCAATCCTACTATATTTATTTAGGGAAATGCCTTCCATATGTGATATTTTATTAAACCCCTATTTCTAGCCACTAAACTAAGTCCTACTAAAGGTAGAAATCAGGGATCATTATCTCTCTTCCTTTATTTCCATCCCATGAGGGATACCTTTTGAGGGGGGGGGGTCATGATAGTGTGGTATCAAAATAAAATATGAGATATATGATGGATTTTTCAATTTGGCACTATGAGGATTGCATGGATTGATAGAGAAATGATTTTTCTTAATCTTGGGTAATGAATTAGGCTAGGTAGGCCATCTAGGACATGAGATTTTAGGCCCCCTATAATTCAATGTAAGGAATTTGAGCCTACTAAACTTTAAAGTGAAGTGGTTCTACTTATAAGGAAGTGACCTAGGTAAGTACATGCATCATGATTAATTTTTTTCTTATTTGAATTTAGTAATATTATAGAATTAAAATGAATTGATTTAATAAACTTTAATAAAATTAAATACTACCAAACTTAGGAAATATTTTTTCATTTTAGTTATGGCTCCAGTCTATTGTCCTTGTGCAGTTCAGGTTGGTGAGATTTAGTAGGCTAATTCATTTGAAGACTAGAGGGTTGATCCATATGAGGAGGATAATGAGTTGTTGAGTAAATTATGTGCCTTTTAGTGGAAAGCTATGGAAAGTTATGAGGGTAGTGAATATGATCTGGAGACATAAAACTATTTAGAGGATCTCTAGATAAGTTTTGGATTGATTTGGGCCTAAGCAGAGTACTGGGTTTTGTCAGTAGTCAGTCAGATGAGGGGTGAAACATGTCAGTGGTAGAAATTATACCTCAAGGAGAAGAACGAGGTGGATATTTCTTAAGTACATTTTTAGTGGGACTCCCATTAAAAGTTCCTACTGTCAACCATAAAGATAGTGAAGAGTCAGGATATGGTTTCTATTTAGTAGGGGATTATGTCTATGCGAGTGCTTGGGATCAAGTTCAAGGATATTTTACATTTCATTATCGGTCTTTTTCACAATGAGGAGTCTTGTGCAAAATGTCTTGAGGAGGCACTCAACCCTTCTATCTAGTATGCAGTTACTCCCTTTATGTTGTTGATGTATTTATAGGTATAAAAGAATGTGTAGGTGATCAAGCATATACACTCATGAGGAGGGATTTAATGAGATAGGATCCAATAGGGTTCTTAAATATGAAGAGTTGTTAGTAGAATATCTCAGAAACTAAAGCCTTTGAGGTTTTGAAAAGTGGGGATTTGAGCCCAACAGTTTCCTTTCCATACTTCCAGGTACAGTAGTATATATTATTTTCATAGGGCGTTTGAACACATGTATCATGTATGTGGGATTTGTGTTCATAATCAGAATCAGTGTGTAGTGGTTCTTAGGGCTCAACATGGTGGAGGTGGCTAGGTTCAGCCTCAACAGTAGTTTCCAATGAGTCTGTTTCAGTAGAAGGAGGTGTTGGTCACTAAATAATTCCAAAGGAGAGTCAGGTTCTCTAATATGGATGGTTAGCATGCAGTTTTCATTAATGAATGAGGTTATTAGTTGGGAAGTAGACATATAGTTCCACTTCTATCCATGATGATAGAGTTTTCAGTTAAGTTAGTGGGAATTGAGATAGTAGAGGATCGCAGGGGTTTTGAGGAGTTTTTGGATGTTTTCACTAATGATGTTGTGACATTACCCCCTTAATGTGAATTCAAGTTTGGGATATAGTTACATACAGATGCTTCTCTATTTTCAATAGATACTTATCAGATGTCACCCTATGATTTTTTGGAATTGAGGACTCAAATAGACATCCTAATACAAAAGGGTATCATCCTACCAACTTTTTATCATGGGAGAACTCTAATGTTATTCTCCAAGAAGGAACACGGTAGTCTGGGGCTGTATATAGACTATAAAAGTCCGAATTAGGTGAATATGAGGAATTTATACCATCTTTTGAGGATTGAAAATATTTTTGACCAGTTGAGGGGAGTTATTTGGTTACCTAAGAAAAATATATGGTCTATATATTATTAATTGAGAGTAAAGGAGGAATATTACATTAATACCACATTTTGGTAAAGGTATGGGAACTTTGAGTTCATGGCCATTCCATTCGGTGCCATGAACACACCAACTGTGTTCATGGTACCCATGAAATCTATTTTATGATAATTCTTGGACCATTTTCTAGTCATTTTCATCAATTAAATATTGATATAATCAAAGTTATAGGAGGATTATGATGATAATGTCAGTGTTGTCTTGTAGGTACTTCAATGCCACCATCTTTATGGGAAGATGTCCAAGTGAACTTTTTAGACTCAATTAGTTCATTTCCTTGGATATGTGGATTTATAGCAGGGTTTATCGATGGAAAAATTAAATATTGAGAAATTTGTTTCTTGGGAAGGATACAAGAATGTGTCATATGTTCATAGTGTCCTCGGTCTAATTGGATATTACTAGAGGTTCATGTTTAATTTATTATAGACTATAGACTCATTGACATTTCTAACTAGAATATATAAGGATTTCATTTGGAATAATTAGTTTTTGGTTGTTTTTGACTACATGAAGGGGAGATTGATTAATGCATCGATGCTTTAGTTTCTAGGAGAAGGGGTGATGTTTTAGTTTTTCTGTAACCCTTCCTGATTGTGATTGGGATTCATATTGATGTAATATAAGGTAGTGATCTCTTATTATTCTAGGTAGTTATGTCCAAAAAATAGAAACTATGCCACCCATGATCTAGAGTTAGAAATGGTTGTGTTTGTGATGATGTTATAGAGAAATTACCTCATTAGATAATTCTATGTGGTCTTTACCAATCAAAAGAGTTTGAGGTGTATCTTCTCTCAGCATGACTTAAATATTTGACAATATGGTGGATATAGTTTCTACAGGACTATGAAATTGAGATATCCTATACATCAAGGAATGGAAATTTAAAGACCCCAAACATAGTTTTCCAGAGACGGTGGTTTCTTTAGTACAATTGAACTAGATATAAGGAGTCATATCCTGAAGAACCAAATAATTTATAAGTCTTGGTAAAATATATACATACTTGAATCTAAAATTACATTGGAAACATAAAATAAAAAACAAAGTGAAAGTAAATATTCTACATCCTTGAACTCATTCAAAGATTCCTTTTTCATACCCCAGGGAAAGGAAAAAACAAGGGTGATCATATATGCTCATTAAGGGTTACATAAAATGGAATATATCATGAATCAATAAGTCATAATTAGTATAGAAAGGTAAATAATTGATAACATAATCCATTTAACCAGCAACTTGAGAACAAAATGCATTCATGGATAATATCAATGTATTAATCACATGGATAATAATAAACAAATTATCAATGAGGTAAATTATTAATATTTTACATTATGATATCATACATCATGATATATATACCATCAAGACATTATTCCAATATAGTTTAATTGATGGGTTGGTATACACCAAAACCCATTTAATTCTAGCTTACTGATTTGTCTTGTGAGATCTTTTGATGCATCGAGGGGATATCTATAAGTAGTTCCCACTTATCACTACATGTCTAATTAATTAGTCATATATTTTATGACAAATTAAATTCATAAAAAAAATTCCTTATCAACAAAAATCCATACTGAGTAAAGAATAAATATTTATCATGTTTTTCTCTATTTAATAAAATAATATTTATCGTAAATCACCATATGTAGAAATTATATATGGTTTAAGAAATAATCATATCCATGATAAATAATATTAATATTTAAGGAAAATTTAATGTCCAATAATCACAAGATGGTGAATGTTTCATGGGGAAGTTATTGACTACAGAATTAATCAATAAAGTGAGAGTCAATACGTTCCCTCGTCAAACTAATAATAAAAAATCTAGAGAAATAATAAGGATGGAATAATTACAACATATCCCTAGTGTATTATAAATAAATAAAATTTTATTATCATTTATGAATATAAATACCATAAAAGGATCATTAGAAATATTATTGAGGAAAACACCCCTTTCACTTTGAAAATCACATTTTAAAACTAAAAATTTCCAGACTATTAGTAAAAAAATTTATTTGAAAATAAACTTTTAAATATTTATAAGAATAATAAAATAAATGATTATCCATGATGGTGTAAAAATTCTATTCATTCCATGTACACATTAACACAAAGATTCCTTTCACATCTTTAGTAAAAATTACAAAATAAGCTTTTCAAAAAATGGAAATAAGATTCCTTTTAGAGAATATTAAAAAAATTAAAATATGGGTAAAAATGTATTTAATAAACCATTGAATAATATTAAAAATATTCTTTTAATTTTTTAAGGAAAATACATATATGGAAGAAAAATATCTTTGAATGAGTAGAAAAACAAGTCGATTTTCCTTAAAAACATGATTTTAGTATATAGATTACTTAAAGAGTGGAAAATGAAATGAAAAATTATAATTTATAAAATTAAAAATAGGTGAATAAAATAGTTTTATTTTAAGATATAAATATCAAATAATTCATTCATCGAATACTTAAATATAAATAATTCTGAATAATGATGAGATTGTGGAATAAACCCTTACCACTTTGGTAACTTTTGAATCACAACCCCTATGAATGAAATAAATTCAAATTAAACACTAAATAAAATTATTATAAATAGATTCATAATATAATATATCAAAGGGGTAGTAAATATACATTATAAAAATAAATAGGTTCATGATACCAAATATGTCTCTATGGAGTGTAAATCGAGACAAAATATCTTACAATGATAATAACATTCAAGTGAGAATTAATCAATGAATTTATTTTGTTTAAAAAATGTAAATATGAATAAAAAACTAAAAATACAACATAAAATAATCAAAATTCATTACACACATAATATTAGAACATCAAAGACAATTAAGATGTAATATAACCCATTGAAAAGAAATTGAGTTATGAAACACTAACCACTTGGTAAATTTCAAGTCAAATCCCCATGAATGAAATAATTTGAATTAAAAATTAAAATAACATAAATTAGGAGGGATTTTTGATAAAACTAGTAAAAGGGTAATATATAAAACATAATAATAAATTGATTGGTAATATTAAAATATGCCTCAATTAAAGGAAATCGAGATAGAGTCCCTTACCTCAGACCAGACATGCCACATACATTATTTATATTCTTGGATAATTAAATTATATTAATTATTAACTTGATCAGTAATTTTTTTTATTTTTATTATTCATTTAATTTTATTTAATACCATTTTATATTTAATTACTTAATCAATTAAGTTCATGTTAGATGTTTTGATGATATTCAGTTCATATAGCCTAAATGACTTTGGTTATTTGATTATAAAAAAAGGGTAATTATTAAATCATATAAAAAATAATAATAATGAAATAATTATAATTTTTATACATCAATTATACTTTTTTAAACAAACCATGAAGTATTATTATTAAAAATGAACTATGCTACAATCATAGTGATAATAATCCGTACATACACATGAGTAACATTATTGTTTTTTCAAGGATCATGATGGAAATAAAATAAGTATTATTTTACCTTTAAATAATTATAATTATAAAATAAATATCATATTATTTCTTTAAATATAATTATATATACCAGTCATGTTATGTAGTTATGAAAATGAATCACATTTCTTCTTGGAGGTGGTAATCCACACATACAAATAAACGATGATATTATTTTTAAATTAATAGAAAGGTAATAAATTATATAGTATATTAACATTACATAATGATAAAAATTTCATTAATATATAATATATATAGTAAATCCATCATTAAAACCATCCATTAGTGGTGGTGATGGAAAAAAAATTACATCAGTTTGTGAGGCGGTTGTCCACCATACACATGAATGATAGTTTCATTTCCATTTTTAGGGAAGATGATATGGATATAGGGTATTAAATTAACATAACAACATATCATTTTATGTTATATAATGATGTCGTTATATCATCATGGTTTGAAAATATTCACTAGTGGAAAGAAGAGCTATACTAACAGGTTTATACCCACAGTTTTCTAAAACCATTGGGATAAATTGAATTTTTAATCCTATACAAACAATTTTAACTAAAAATTGTTATAGACTCTAAAAAATGGCTATATACCAATGGTTACTAAAAAAATGTTGGTATAGAGGTTCTATACCAATGGTTTAAATAAATTATCGGTACAATCTTTCCCCAAATACCACAGGATCCTCCTCCCCTCATAATTTCAATCCAGAGCCGCCCCAGATCCCTAAAAGTCAGCGTCCTCATTTCTTCCTGATAATTTTTGATCTCTCCAATAATCTTATTTTAATTTCATTCTTCTTCATTATTAAATTAGTGAGTTCCAAATTTTTTAAGTAATTTATCAACCATTAATTTTATTTTTATTATAGGTCTAAAACACCATAGTAGATTCATTTTTTTTTTCTGCATTTAATTTCTTTTGATATGTTTTCTAATGGGCGTTGAAATAATTGTTGTTCATGGAACAGTTGCCTAAATTTAACAATGGTTGTTCATGAATCATTTTTCCACATTTAAGATGGTGTTTTAATAAATATTTTTTTTTGATTTTGGGATTTCATGGATCATTTGTAATGTAGATATTTTTTTATCAACTTTCATGATGATATTAATGAAGGTAGCATAAAAATCCAGCCATCATGGAGAAAATGTGTATTTATTTATGTGTTGGATCAAGATAAATGAATTATTATTCATTTTAAATATTTTTATGTAATTTTTGTGATTATACAATGAAGTTGAATTTATATTTAAGAGTGTTTTGGAATGATGAATGTTAGGGGGTTTCATTGGTTGATTTTGGTATTAAAATTTAATGATATGATATGAAATGGATTTTGGTTCAATAATGAGTCTGGTGAAAAGTTAAATATTAAATAATTTTATTTTCTACTTTGATGCGATGACAAAATAAATAATATGGTTGATGATAAAGGCATACATTTTTTATTTTTTTAAATATTTTATAAAATTTTCACTTTTATTTACTTCCAATTTATAGTAAATATCATGAATTTGGACTTTTTTTATTTTATACAGTTTAAAACAAAATATTTTGATATATTGGATTTTGTTACTATTTAATCATTTTAATATTTTTTTGAATCAATATTACAATAAATAATTTCTAAATTTTTAGTAACAACCACAATCTAGGATAAAGGACTAGAATTGACTATTTGATGTTAGGCTAAGTTATCAATTCTGTAAGTGTAACATTACATTTAATAAGGGAAACATAAAGTGAAAAAATTTAAATTGAAAAAGATCTATGGAACCCTTAATAGTATATGGGAAATATATGAAAAATTGGGGTGATCATTACCTGAGGAAGGGACATCCTTTAAAAATATAAGAGTCATTATTTGATGAATTATGGTCAATTTTACTCTATACAGGAGAATTTAGAAAAGGATGGATACAAAGAATTCATTTTCTAGAATCCAAATGTAACTTCTTGGTAGACTATGAGATTTGGAAGAGTGTTGAATCCTTGAAATGAAATTTAAAATTATATTCCTTGGATGTTTTGGAACATAATATTAAATTCCCTTTTCTTATTCATAAATTCATATTACATTAAAATTTAATTTCACAAAATTGATTTTGGGATAAAGATAAAACCATTTTATTCTTATGGTCTGACCAAATATGTGTGTTCTCCTCCAAATATTCTATATCACAACCATTTAATAATTTTATATTGATAAAGATCATGGTAATTAATTAAAGTAAGGATAATAGTTGATATATTATCATTTTAATAATCTCCAACCTTCAACCAAGACACATGGAAATTAATAATAAAGTGATCAAGAGAATGAGAGCATTGAGATGAATTCCAAGTAGTGTAAGATGATATTGTATACATCAAGGGAACATGAAATTCATTTGAGACTTTATAAGTATTTTATACCATCCAAGTTGTAATATCAATTAGATCGACATGAATGAAGACCATCCCACATACTTAGATTCTTGAACATTTCCAATTTTAATGGGGATAGAACACATTATAGACTGATTTCAACTAATATTAACTAATATTTTTCTTATTTATTACTTTATTTTATTTCTCCTTTGATTGTACACTATATCCCTTTCGGTTAAACCAAGGAGATGTCCCCCACCTTCCAGCTATTGTATTATTTCATTTAATTTAATTCAATATCATGGTTTTATATTTATATTTTTTGTTATAAATAATATTTTTTGTCTTTTTATATTATTATTCTCATATAGACTAGTTTGTTAGTTATGGTTTTATATAATGTAAAAAATTATCATTTCCTTAAATATATTTTCAATTTAACATCAATATTATTTCATTACTTTTATGACATGAAATATAACATTTTTTACAGAATGGATATAAGTTGAATATAAGAAATTGATCAGATCTCAAGTGATTTTCAAAACATGTTGGATATATTTTTAGATTTTAAATTTAAGAATTCTTTATATAGTGGTCAAAAACACTGCCCATGTTACAATTTTTTTGGAAGACCTTGGTTGAATCATGGAGAAGTTTGGTACCATATAACCAAATATTATTTTCAAACAAACTTTTATGTGTGGTATCACAATGGGGAGAAAATTCAATCTCAAAATGTTCATGATCCAAATGAGAGGGATTGATTGGAGAATCTATTAGATGTTCGGTTTACATTTATTATTCATCATGAGAAGGAAGGTATGCCAACCCAAAAATAATTCTATATGAGCACAAATTATGTATATAATGAAAATGATGATGTTTATAGGGTGAAAAAATTGAATGATGATACCACAAATCCATTATATCGACAATGTAGTAAAATGAAAAAGTTATAATTTTTAATCCGATTGTTTCATGGGATTACATTTATGGGATTTCTAATACTTCCATAAATTATATTATTACCTTTTTGAAGTAATTATTTCTAGATGATATAGATATTCCATCAAACCATTTTATGGAATGTAAGTTAGTTGAGTAACTTAGATTTTCTAAAAATAAATTCATGCTTATATGAAAGATTGCAACTTATTTTAGGAGGAAACTACTGGATGAAATGATTGTATAAAATGTGGAACATTTAGATGGATGCAAAATGCTAATGGAACACCATATCATGTTCCATAAAAAGTAATTTGGCACTTTCCATTGATCCCTAAACTCCAAAATCTTTTCATGTTTGATGAAATATCAATAAAAACGAGATGGAAGGATATTGAGAGAAAGAATAATAATGACGAGTTGGTTCACCCAGAAAATGGATTTACATGATATAAATTTGATTCTCAATATATTGATTTCATAGATAATGTGCATAATGTGAGCTTGGGTATTTAATGTGATGGTTTTAATCCATTTGGGAAGATTATTACTTTGAACAACACATGTCCAGTTTTAATACATATTTATAACCTTGCTCTATGGATGTATATGAAAAAAACATTCACTTTCATGTTTATACACATATATGTACCTTCTAATCCTAGAAATTATGTAGATGTATAAATTAAACCATTAATAAAATAGTTGAAACATCTTTGGAATGTGGGTGTGTGCACATACGATGAATTTTTGAATGAAATATTTAAGATTAATTTTATACTTATGTGGAAGATAATTGATTTTCTTTCTTATACAATGATTTCTGGATATAGAATAAAGAAAAAACTATCATGTCTAGTTTTAATGAGGAATACATGATCCAAAATAATTAAATATCATCTTCAGTTTTATGGTACATTGATGATTCTTCCCAATGGACCATCTATATAGGAATAATCATAGAAGGTTCGACAATACCTTGGAGACTAAAAATCCACCTCAGCATATGTCTGAAAATGATGTAATTAATGGGTTGAAGGATTTCATTATTTATTTTAGTAAGGGTCAAATGAAATCTAGAAATATGAAGAATTTTTCCACTAAAACCTATTACAAATGGAGTAAGAAAAGTATCTTCCTTGAGTTTCCTTATTGCTCAACAAATTTTTTACATCATTTCTTGGACATAATTATCATTGAAAAAAATATATGTGAAATGTTACTTTACATTATTATAAATTTAAAGGTAAAGAAAAAAGGTGATTTATGATATTGGTGTGACTTTTTGGATTGCTGAATCAAACTGGAATTTGCATCATGTATTTATGAGTGAAAATAATTGGAAATTTCACTGTGCTTCTTATGCGTTGACACCTACAGAAAAAAATAAATTTATATAAGTACTAGATATTATTAAATTTTTGATATTTATTTAAGAAACATATCAAAATGGGTCAACAAAAGTGAGTGGAAGTTGAAATCTGTGAAGACTCATGATTATCACATCCTTCTGCATGAGTTGATTTCAATAGAAATCCGTCATCTTCTATCCAATAATGTTAGGGTGTAAGTTATTCGGTTGTGAAATTTTTATATAGATCATTATGCTAAGAATTTATTCAAGTCTTTATTTCAAAAAATGTCGGCAGAGGTAGTATTAATTTTGTGTGAGTTTGAGAAAATATTTCCTCTATCATTTTTCACTGGCACGCTGAATTTGACTATCCATCTTCCAACTAAAATAATTCTTGGAGGAACTTTTTATTTTCATTGGATGTATACAATTGAAATAAATATGTATAAATTAAAGTCTTATGTCCTGAATAGTAATCATCCCGAAGGTTCGATCGTGAAAGGTTACTTGGATCAAGAATGTATGGATTTCTGTTTAATGTATTTGTCTGATCTGACTATGAGACGAAATAGAATAATGAGAAATGAATAAGAAAAATATGAGAAAATAGAACCCAATTTTCCATCACTTCTCCAAATATAGGGAATTACTTGATCATATACACTGACCACATTTAGCCTTGAGGAGAAGAAGATGGCACATCACATAATTTTGTTTAACTATGATTTATTCTATGACTACATCTAGTAAGTAAATTGAACATGTATATCTTATCACATATCATGTAATTTTACATATATGTTAAATTATTTATATGTTTTTTGGAAAGGGACATAAAAAAATAATAAATAGAAATCACCATTCTTTATATTTGAGAAGGAGATAGACTTTTCATAACAAAGGGTTTTCTACTTGGTTGAAATTGAAGGTAGAAATATTATTTTAATAAATTAATAAAATAAATATTTAATTAAATTTAATATTCATTTATATTTCAAGTATTGATTTTTCTCAGTGAATCTATCTATGAGAAAATAAGAGCTTTGGATTATAGTCTTAATTCCATTGTTCATGAATGAAAATAAATTTTGATGAATGGGTACAAATTTATTATCACTGAATGAGCAATGAACACGAGAAAAAAAACTTGATGGTGTTATGGTAACTGCCACAATAGACTGTTATGCCAGTGCATAATATAGTAGACCTCAATTTGAAAATGTATCTTATTATGGATCCATTGATTAAATACAAATATTGGATTATTACTCCCATGACCGAGTCACTATGATGAAATGAAAGTGGTTTGATTCAATGGTGAGGAATGACACATTTATTGATAATTTTGGATTTCAAGTTATTAACACAACTCACACTTTCCTGTTGATGAACAATATGTATTGGAATCAATGGTAAAAAAAGTTTTTAATGTGAAAGTTCATCTTCAACATGAATTTGGTGTCGTTATTGAAGTAATTCCAAGTCATATTTTTGATGATGGTGATGATGGAATTGACACCATCCCTAATCCCATTTTCCCCGATCCCTTTATTACTTATGATAAATCTAGTATTTCAATTGTTAAATTTTATTGTGAACATGAATTTGTGGTGGTATATATATTTATATATTCATCCATCTATGTTCTCAATTATTTTGGTTTAGCTCGACTTGGGTTGTTAAGGTTGGTACTATTCAAATTATTTTTTCTATAGATTATAAATATTTTGTATCCAACATGACCTTTATGTTCATTTTCAATATTTACTAGTTGTATTTTTGTTTGAGTTACATTTTATAATATTCAATTGAACTATATCAGAACCTACCAAACTAAAAAAACCATAACAATTAAATTGTAACAAAAAAAGATGAATTGAATTGTACATATTAAACTAATTAATATGAAAAAAATAACCAATGAAAAAAATGAACAAACCAAAAAAATAGTAAAATGAAATAACCCAAAATATGAACCAAATGACCTAAGATAAATAAAAATGGACAAATGACCTAATCTATTAACCAAAACGAACCAAATGACCAAAGAAAAATACAATTAGACAAATATCCCAATCAATTAACCAAAATGAACCAAATGACCGAACCAAAATTGAATTTGATCGAACAACAAATAGAAGAAAACTATATCATACACATGTCAAACATGCTAATTTGAATGCATTGATTTTTTCTATGAAATGTATTTTATCTTTTGATATTCTTCTCAATAAATATAAAATGTTGTTATTTTATCAGTACATATCCCGTATTTGGTTTGACAATTGGCATTCCTTAATAAAGTTATGTCTCATATTATTTCTTATTTGTCTTTCAAATTAGTTATGGATTTTCAATTAATTTAATATTGGTTTTTAAATGTAGGAAATAAAAAACATTGAGGATATATGAATAAAAAAGATGACATAAAATAATTTGTGAATGAGAGAGATGGAAGACCCTCCTTTGTTTCATGTCATAAGTATTTTATTTAAAATATATATATTAATAACATATAATGTCATGTGATTTTTTTAACTTTTAATTTGGATCCACCACATAGGATAGGATTATTATTTGACCATACTAGTGGTAATAGTGATCAATATGATGATACAAGGGGTGGGTATTAGATCTATGCGCTCCACTCAATGTACCTGATCACACCCCATCCCTTCCCTTGACATACCATTTATCAAAACTTCTGACCCCACAGTGTAATTATAGATAACTAGGATATTTAGGAAGCCTATGTTTTCACCACTGTTTTTATTTGAGCCTCCTCGTCTATATTTCTCTTATCCGATGATGGTTCTTACTCCTCATCCATATTATGAATTTACATAAACATATATTCCATCTTATTTTCCTTTTACTTCCTTATCCTCGAACTTCTATATTCATGATCTTTCAACTTTTTCTCACATATATTCTAAACCTCTAGAGAATATATTGGGTCACACTCCATCTTTATAGGTTTATGTTCCTTTAGAGCTCGGGGATCCAATGAAACCCACTGATGAGACTTCCTGAGGTATATTTATAGAACCCTATTATATTTCTTTACCAGAATTTATTTTCACTATAATATGCATTGAAATACTATTTATTTTTTCTTTAATAGATGTATCTTCTGAGAGGTGTATTTTTCATACATGAATGCGTGTAGTGTAAAACCATCACACACAGATGATGCTAGAGTACAATGAGGATAATCAAATGATTGAAAAATAGGGTGAGAATGTCAGAGTTTTATGGTGACACTTTCCAAATACTTTAACATTATTACAATATGGACACTCTCCTAGAGACAACTTCCAAATAAAGTAAAGGATAATAATTGGGGAAAAAATATTGGTAAGGAAATTAATTTTTTTTAATGTTATAGTAATATTATATTTATATAAATTAATATTTTGGTGTCATCATTGTTATAATTTCCCCGATGGTGAGGATGTGAGGATAACACAACTCATGGAATTAGGTGAGATTTGGAGATCATATAAACATGAGTTATATAGTTGTTGGAATTCTTGAGTTGGTGTAGATTTAAAGGCCACAACTATCATGAATGAATATCTAGTATAGTATTATTAGTAAATGATTACTCATTGGATGAGTACTGAGTTCAAGGTATTAATCAAATTTTAGGTTTTTGAATGAAAATTACAATGATTTTTATTAAAAATTTGTTTTGTATTATTGAGAATTATTTTTTTCGAATTATCTGGAATAAATAAGAAAAGGATGCTAAGAAATACCTCCACACTTTGGGGATTACTATGAATCTTGACCATTAGAGGATGCATGTATGACACTCATTTATAATTTTTCTTTAGGACTTGCACTTTATTTTGTTTCCTCCATATTTCATTCCATTTATAATTGATCTAGATAATTGATCATATAAATTTTAGTTTATTATTGAAATTATTTAGTGTGTATTGAAATTTAAGGATTAATATTTTTATGTTTGTGATCATTTCATGAACCTATACAACCACTGATCATTTTATTAAATTTCCATTATTTTATTAGGGAATATGACCATTATAGTTGAGTGAATAATCATATGTTTTTTTTTTGAGACCATATCTATTTAAGCATATATTTATATCACATATATATCCTATATCAATATATTTTATCAAAAATCATTCACCTTGAATTAGAATTCACCTTTCGATACTTAAGACATATATGATGAGCACCGACAACATTTTACTTTTTTCATTATTTTGATAAAAAATTATGAATTTGAATTATTTTCATTTGAAATTTTCAGATATTAAACAGTGATACCTTTTCCCCTATTTTCATCTAATCTTTCTCAAATCAGTCTTGGATCATTTATCATCATAAAATTATGATTTCTTGAAGATATAACATCTTTGGAATTATCCTAGTTAATTTCCTCTTCACAATGTAAATTTCAAGATTCAAATTTAATCCATCATAATTATCAAAAGTTTAACAAGTATAATATCTCACATAGATATAAATATCACAAGTTGACTTTAGGGGAAGTCATACATATAGAGATAAAATTCCAACATTTCTCAAAAAATTGAACAACATACATGGTATCCCCAATTCTTACTCCCTTACTTGAAATTCATTTTCGATGAATCATTTCATGAAAAATTATGATAAATAATACAATGTTATAGTTTTATTCATATGTAGGATACCTAAAAGTGATACACTAGTTTCAAAGTTTTATAACATAACTTTATGTCTTATAGTTTTCCAATAAGGTTTTTACACTTCTCAAATTTATAAAATAATAATGTCTTATGTTGTCGGCAATTTCTGATATTGGGACTTGAAAAGTCTTACGTGTTGGGTATAAACTGAAATGCACTAACCTGAAGTCATTTCAAATTTCAATTCTTTTGATATTTAATGACAAGATTATTTTTTAACATAAAACCCAAATATTATTGAAATCCTAAAATGAATCCAAGACTTATTAAAATAAACTCTATCCTTCATACATATGATTCTAAACACAAGATTCAATAGCCTTCATGCTTAATTACATAATAATGATTTCTACCATTTTTTTCTTCCACTATCACTATAATCTTGCAATTCCATGGGGAAGGGTGATACCACATTATTTATATCAAAGTTCTATAGATAAAATAGCTTTAATTTGATATGGGATAATCAAATTTTTAAAAAATGAGACAATTTCTAAAAAATACCTATATTATTTAATAAATCATGACCTTATAACAACCATGTACTAATATTTTATGTATTTTACAACTATATTTTCAAGAATATTTAAAAACCTTCACTGCACATGATTAAATAAATCAAAAAAATCAAGTGTAATTAAATTTATTCTCCTATTTTTTTGGCAATCACTACTCCTTGAAAACTATATTAAATATATATATATAAATAATGATGGAAGATTTTATTCCATACCTCATTATTATCTTCGCTAAAGAATGCCCATGATTTCATATTAAAAAAAAGATAAATCTTTAAAAATATCAATTAATCAAAATATAAACCTCAAGGTATTATCCTCCAACATCATCACCATGAAAATTTTATTCTATAAATTATATTATAGAATAATTGATACTATTTTATGATTGATAAATATTGAAAATTATTAGGTAATGTGTTATAAGTATACACCAATATTCTAATTAAAATATTCTCTATTATGGTTATTCTTTCACATTTTTGATATAAAATATTTCTAAAATTATATATTCTTTGATATATAAGATTTTATTACCACCTTTTCAGGATAAGCAAACATATAAGGGAATATAGTGAGTCTCTAAGAACACTTCAGTTGTAAATAATATGCATTGGTAGTTGGGGAAGATAGATTTTTTCCACTATTAGTATCTGATACATGATATATATTAATATTTTTATAGTTTGATAAAGATATATTGTTGAGTTTCATAAGGAAAAAATTAAGTTTTAAATTTTCATTATAATTCATCTACCATTGTTTTTTATTTTCATCTTCATTTAGAATTAATATCTATTTTATTTTAGTTATAAAATTCATTATTAATAACATATTTTTAGTTTTGGTTTTCTATATTCAATGTCATTGTAGTTGGATGTTTTTAATATTGAAGGAAATGTGCCTCAAGAATTTTTTTCCGTGAGAAGAAATAAAAAATATGGAAGTGCAGTAAAGGAACTGAAACTATAGAAGATTGTAAATCTTAATTTTTTGATTTCAAATTTTAATATCTATTTTGTAACTTAATAATCCATTTATATTTGTAATAGTATGCATTGGAGGCCCTTGATGAGTAGGAGGCTGACAAATTTGGTCCAAATGATCACTTACATTAGGTTTGGGAGATGAGAACCATGGAAGTGTACACTATCAACATGGGAAAAGTATTTTCCTAAAGAGATATTGGCCCACATAAGGTGCCTGTTCTGGTTGCACCGAGTTAGAAAAATATAATGTACATGCATCATAGGCTCAGTATGAGGCATAAGAGGAAACAAAATGGTCATACAGAAGCATGAAAGGAATTAAAGGTCCAATGATAAAATTATAAAATTTATGGAAGTATTATGTATATCACTTACACCATATTACATTGTGGCTTATGAAACATATATGTCGATGATTCTTATGTTATATAGTGCACTGGGAAATGGTCTTAGTGGTGGTTGAGATGATGAAGTTCCTAACAATGGTGATATAAAGGCTAACAATGATGAATATGGTGAGGAAGAGGGTGAGGATGAGGAATATGTTGAGGATGATGACAAGGATGAGGACACAGATGATGGTGATGAAAGTGATAATGATGAGTGATATATTGATCCTTTACATTTTTGATTGATATTTATGATATTTGATGTTTGATGATTATTATGAATGAATATATTTTATGTTTTGAATGCATGTTATCACTAATTGAATGAATTAATTAGATTCTTGTGTTATTATTATTTGTATATTAGTTAGTGATATCATTTTTTAGGTAATTAACTAAGGTGAGGTGATTGTGTGGATTTTGGTGGCTATTTGATATGGTTTGTTTGTTTGTTGCATTGTTGCAGGTTCTGTGGGAAGGGTGGGGGTGATTTAGGTCTAGGAATTGGGGGGGGGGGGGTATAAAACAAGTTTACAATTAACCATTGGTATAGGTCTATACCAATGGTTATATGTAAACCATTGGTTAAATAAAAAGTCTACTGACCCTATACCAACAGTTCACTAGAAACCGTTAGTATAGGCCTTTCTCAATAGGCATATAACCAGTGGTTGGGAGAACTATTGGTATAAGCTATATCAATGGTTATATAGCCTATAACAATGGTTATTAACCATTGGTATAGTCTTGAATTACAACAGTGATTTGATGGTGGTGGAAGAATAAATAAATTAAAAATGCTCGGTTAAGAACAATACATATTCTTCAGAAAATCTCTTTAGGTTTACACCAAATTCGTTCCTAGGAGGGTATCATAATAAAACCAAGGGCTCTAGTAAATATTATAGTAATTAATTAAGGTATTTGGTAAGATATATTTCAATAAAAAATTATTTTTAAGTGTGAAGAAAAGAAGAGAGGAGGTGACCTTTTATAAGCGAGGGAGGGTCACTTTTGGAATTTTCTAAAGTATTAAATTAATATAAATTATTTATCAAGGAAAAATGGATCCAAAATTATATATTTTTAATATAGGATGTGAATGTAACTATATAATATCATCTAATAAAATTTGGACAATTTTAGACTAGCTTTTTACCCTTATATGTTTTTTTAACCCGCCTTAACCCTTGTTGACAATTACCGTGATAACAAACTTTTTACTCTTTAGGGGTTAAGGTTATTACTATAAATGGAAAATTGGAAAATAAACTAACAATGGTTGATATTTTAAACCACATCCCATTCACTTGGATGAATATAGTATTTTTATGAATTTTAAATCATTTAATGAAATATTATTTATTATTAAATATCATTAATGTCATTTTTGGAACTATTCATTTACTTTGAACTTAATAACATGGAGACAAAAAGGAAATTAGAAGATAATAAAATAAAACTTCCATAAAATGTTATATTTATAAAAAAAAATCATGGAAAACAACATTTCATTCAAATTATACTACTTTTAAAATTTTTAATATCATTTATTTTATTTTTCTATTAATTGAATAAATATTATATCACTGTTGTGTAAGCATTTAAGGTAATTATTTCATCCAAAAAAATTAAAATTAAATTAACATGACAAAAATAAATTATATTTAAAATATTTATTTATAATAGAACATAGTTTGTATTTATACCTATCACAATATATTATATAAATTAAAATTAAGAAAGTGATATTTTTGACTTTTATTTATTTAAAATAATATAAAGGTTAAAATTATGGCCAAATAGAAACAAAATGTAAAAAATTTAAGGTTTTGATGGTTATGGATGAAATATAATCATATAATAAAATAAATTCAAGTGTTATGGTCAATTGTTAGTGTAACACCCCGACCCTAGAGTCGGCGTATTATTACCTAACATTGTCATGATCACAAGAAAGATCAAATCTCGAAAGACAGATTAGTTTAGTAGCCTTGGAAACACTAGATATATTCATAAGTCCTACATTACATCATAAAGTTAAAACTACTACAACAACATCTTGTCTTCATAATAAACACTCATATCCCCACATACTATCCCTACAGGTCATTCATAAATTACTTCTTCACATCTTGGGAAAAATAAAACATTGAAAGGGGTGAGCTCAGATGCTCAGAAAGGATAACAATATAGCAGAAATTTTCATAAATAAGAATAAACATTTAAGGCAATGTATAACTAAAACAAAAGCCTTTTAAACTTGAATATAAAAATAATATATAAAAGATAAAATGAAATAATTCCATTTACTTATTCACATGGATATTCTACTAGTCGAATAATCACATGCAATATCAATACCCACTTTCATAATGATGTAATGCATAATGCCAGACTATTATAACCACATAGCCAAGGCCTTGTGCCAAGAATACAAATAATATTTTGTCAAGGCCTTGTGCCAAGACACTAGTTTGTCTCATCATACCTACCGATGCATCGAGGAGCTATAGCGGGCTCCACCTGTCACTTATTAAGTCCAATGCATTTCTCATATGAATAGGTTTAAACATAACATAAACATTCGTATTAAACCTAGCATACAAAATGTCAATAATTTATTCATAAACCATGAATGGTATAAAAATAACACATCCACAATCAAACATATCAAAAAACCATCAATACAATATGGAAGTTTTGTATCATAATAAATCAACTCCAAATAAACATAAAATCCATCAAAGGATGTTGACATAGATGAAATCAAAACTGTTTTTAGAGAAACATATCTTTCTATTTTGAAATCATTTAAGATTCATATATTTATAAAATAAAACATTTTCTTTGAAAATATTCTTATAATCTTTTAAGGGAAGCTTCGACGATTTTATAACGGCAGAAAATAGCCGCACACGCCGTATAAGTTAAAAAAAACATTCTTACCTTAATTATGTCGAAAAGGTTAAAAAGGACCTTGTTTGGAAAACGACAGAAAGATTCCTTAATAAACTTCTTATAAAACTCAACAAGGGTATAAATGAATTTATACCATTGTCTTTAAAATAGTAATAATGATTTGTAATACATTTTTAAGAAACATGGATGTGGATGATAAATAGGTCCCAGTAGATAATTACGTATAAACAACCTCAGATAATGAAGAGATTGTGAAATAAACCCTTACCTTGTACTTTTACTTGGTTGGGGGTAGGTTAACCTCCTGTATAATGGTGAAATAATTGTTATTAAATTATACAAGAATCATATACATTAATATGATATCATATATTATCTTTTAACATTGCTTTGTTAATAATATCTTAGTATTATCGTCGTTTCGGGTGTTAACTTACTCGTATATGTTTTGTTACATAAGACGTGTTTGTTATGGATAGGTTGTATCTTATTCATATCCATAATGATATCAAGTCCTTAAACATTATTTTTAAATCATCAAATGATAATTATACTTGAATGGATACGATGGAGAATGAATCTTATCGCGTTTGTGGAGACAGTAGTCCGTACGTATGTACGAGGGACAATATCATTCTTTTGATATTAAAATAATATATAATTGGATGGTATATCATGTATACAGAATCATTATCACATCATATTTATTATTTACATGAATTACACATCATTATTATACCCATCAAAATAATAATTTATTGAATAACAATTACACCACGACGTGGAGACGGTAAGCCGTACGTACGCACGTATGGTGACATGTCATTCAAAGGATGGATGGAATACTGAATATGGTTGTACCATATTTATAATAAAATCAAAGTATATATAAGATACTGTATTTATTATTTTATAATGAGAATAAAAAAGAAAGAAGAAGTTGAAGAAGAAAGGAACTTGAAAGAGGGTGGTGAAAACATTACCTCTTCTTCGGGTTCTTCCTTTTGATTTGATCAAAAGGGCTCCTTAGGTTGGCTTTCTGATCAAAATAAGGCCTCTAGGTTGAAATGAGGGAAGTTTAGAGAGTAGTTGGTCAGGGTTTGGCTGAGACAAAAGGCTTTTAATGTGTGAATTAGTGAGAAGGGGGAGTGCCCTTTTATAAGAGGGGTGAGGGGCACCTTTGGAAAAGCTAGAAATATTATTTTATAATAAATTAATATTCCGTTTATAATGGCTCTAAAGTGGAATATTCAAATTATAAGGTGGTTATGGGTATAAATACTTTCAACCAATATAATTTAGACAGGTTTGGGTTATTATATTAACCTTATATTTTAGTTTTAACTCTTAGTTAATTAGTTTGACATTTACCATGTCACTTTGTATTTTTATATTATATAGTTAATAAACTTAATATATACATCCAATAGACCCCCAAGTGGTCCATTAATGATTAAACTATAATTATATAAGTCTCTTGTTCAAACCTTAGTTTTTTAGGAATTTAATATCAATTAATAATATAATATTTGTTTTAAAAACTCTTTTATGTCAATTATGACACTATTTGGTATTTGATTTTTGTGAAAATCATAACACCATGATTACTTCTAAAAAAATAATTAAATCAATACTAACATGTCATATTAACCTATAAAATTAGTTTATTTCATAAAAAGTCTCAAATTACATTTATTTGGGTATTTATATTATCAATTATTTTAATATTTCATTAATTAGGTAATTACTGCATCACCATTGTGTCATAAATAAATTAAATTATTTAATGTCTAAAAATTATAAATAAAATACCATTATGTAGTAAATATTTTTATCTTTATAATTAATATTTATAATTGAATTTATCTTATGTAAAACCCTATATTAAAAATCATTTAGTTAATAAACATTGATTTTAACTATTTTAACTCTTCTTTGAATTAAATAATAATTAATGTCCTAATCTAATCCAAGTGGACCTAAATGACAATATTTTATTTCTAAGGTTGTTTTTGGTCGAGATAAACTTGTTAAATATAATTAGGACATGTGTTAGGGTAATATTAATATCAATTTACCCTTAATTATCCTATTTACTTTTAACCGTGGTAAATAAAAGTAAAAAGTTACTATAAACCAAAAATTATTTTTATCTTATTGAACCACATTTTACTCCTTAATATTAACCATGTCTCTGGAATTTTAAAAATTCTACTCACAGAAGCGGTAAAATTAAGTTTTATGTGAATTTGCAAATTCTCCTAGGAGGTGGGTAAAAGAAGTTGAAAAGATCAATAAAATTTTTATATGTCTAAAATTATTATAAACCGACTCTAATGAATTACATTGAACTTATATAGGTATTACGTATCTATTTTGGCCTAAAATAAATTTAAATAAAATAAATAATTTTTTAAATAAAAAGTCGGTTTTTAACTAATAACTCAGCGTTTTCACTATTCATCAAAAATTGAAAGTTTTCAAAAAAATACCAAATATTCACCCTCGGCTAATTTCGATATTCCAAATCCAAAAATGAAGTCCATGTTGAATGATAAAATTTATAAAATTTTAAAAAGTGGGTATTACTATTCATAACGGCTAGTTTGATTGGTTGTGGTGTGTGTTAGAACTCGAAGTTACGTACAACACACGCTACTGTATTATTCAAAGAGAAGCGTACCGTGGATGCTTGAGATGTTACATTCTCCCCTCCTTCAAATAATTTCATCCTAGAAATTTCTATAAAATTACTGTATAAAAATAATCGGGTGATTCTTCATCATAAGTTCATCAGGTTCCCACATTGCCTCTTCCATTTTAGGGTTTCTCCATTGAACTTTTACTAGATGAGTCGTTCGGTTTCTCAGCACTTGTTCTCTGGTATCAATAATCATGATGGGATCTTTGCAATAAGACAGATCGGGTTCCAGTTCTAATTCCTCGTAAGTGAGTACATGCATTGGGTCAGACATGTATTTCTCAAAAGTGATACGTAGAACACATCGTGAACTTTGGAGAGACTTGGCGGCATTTCCAAACGGTAAGCTACAACCCCAATTCGTTCTAGAATTTCGAAAGGTCCGATATACCTGCGACTCAATTTACCCTTCTTACTGAAATGTATAATTCCATTCCATGGTTATTCCCATGTCCATCTTCACTAGATCCATGAAAATTGGATCCCTTTCAAATCTCATATTGTTCAAAACTCCATGATCTTTTCTGCTAAAAGCATCTGCCACCTTGTTTGCCTTCCCCGAGTGGTAGTGTATCGTGCAATCATAATCCTTGAGTAATTCAAGCCATCTCCTTTGCCTCATGTTGAGTTCTTTTTGTGAGAAAATATACTTCAAACTCTTGTAATCAGTATAAATCTCATATTTTTTACCATATAGATAATGTATCCATACCTTCAAAGCAAAGATTACAGCAGCTAACTCAATATCATGAGTAGGATATTTTTTCTCATGAATTTTTAGTTGTCGTGATGCATAGGCAATAACCCTATCATTCTGCATAAGGACACAACCAAGTCCTTTCTTCGATGCATCACTATAAATAACGAACCCATCATTCCCAGATGGTAGAGTCAATTTAGGAGAATTGACTAATCTTCTCTTCAGTTCTTCAAAACATTGTTTACACTCTTTTGTCCAAACAAATTTAACCCCTTTACGTGTGAGCTTCGTTAATGGGTTAGCCAATCGGGAAAAATTCTGGACAAAACGTCGATAATAACCTACTAAACCAATAAAACTACATACCTCAGTTATACTCATCAGTGCTGGCCATTCTTGGATTGCCTTGGTTTTAGAAGGATCAATAGAGATTCCATCTTTGGAGACAATATGGTCAAGAAAATAAATCTCCTGAAGCCAGAATTCACACTTTCTAAACTTCCCATATAATTTATGTCTTCTCAGAGTCTTCAGGATAATGCGCAAGTGATTTTCATGATCTTTGTATCTTTTGGAGTATACCAAGATATCATAAATAAATACCACCACAAATTCATCTAGATATTCCTTGAAAACTATATTCATTATATCCATGAATGCAGAGGGCGCATTAGTCATCCCAAAAGGCATTACTGTAAACTCGTAATGCCCGTACCTGGTTCGAAATGCTATCTTCAGAATGTCTTCCTTCTTCACACACAACTGATGGTATCCAGACCGAAGGTCAATCTTTGAAAATTATTGAGCTCCATGAAGTTGGTCAAATAAATCATCAATGCGAGGTAGGGGATACTTGTTCTTTATTGTTATAGTATTTATTTCCCTGTAGTCGATACATAACCTCATAGATCCATCTTTCTTCTTAACAAAAAGGACTAGGGATCCCCATGGAGAAACACTAGGTCTAATAAATCCCTTATTAATCAATTCTTCTAGTTGTTTCTTTAGTTTGAATAATTCCACAGTGGCCATTCTATAAGGGGTCTTCGATATAGGCCTTGATCCAGGAATTAAATCAATAGAAAACTCAACTTCTCATTCTGGAGGATGTCCAGGTAAATCTTCCGGAAACACGTCTAAATATTATTTCACAATAGTTACATCCTCTATTTGAACATTCCTTTCCTCACCCATAGACATTTCATTCTCTTCCTCCCCAATAATTTAATTTAGTTGAGCTACTGGGGGTGGATCTAGATAAGAATTAGGTGGTGATGATTCTTCTCTAAAGATAAGGTGTTCCTTATCATCATTATCAAAAATCATAACCTCCTTCTTCTTACAATAAATCTTTGCATCATGGTCCAAAATCCAATCCATACAGATGATTATATCAAACTCAATCATTGGTATGAAGATGAGATCAGCGGATAAAGAACATTTATGTGCTCTAATGGGGACTGATTCACAAAACTTTGTTGCAATGATACTCCCCTTATGAGTTTTAACTAACAACTACCTTGTTAAATAAAATTGCAAATATCTAATTTTCTTAGTAAACTGGGAAGATATGAAACAATGCGATGATACAGAATCAAATAATGCATTTTCAAAACTTTAGGAAACCATTAAATTACCTACCACTACGTCTTTCGGAGCTTCTACCTTAGCAGTAGTGATATCATAAGCTTGGCCTTGATCCCTTGGCCTTTTTTGAGGTATGTTCCCCTAAAGATTAGGAAATTCATTTTTATAATGTCTCATCTACCTGCAATTGTAGCATTGGACATCAGTAGTTTCCTTCTTCCCCTTGAAATCACGATCTTGGTGGCCTTTTTCACCACACTTGTAACAGATTCCCATTCCTTTTAAGCAAGTACCGGGGTGTTTGTTCCCACATTTATTGTAGGATGGATATTCAACTTTTCCCTTCTTCCCCTTATTTCCATTCCCAGATTGATCAGCAGATCTCTTCATCTCTTGCTTTTCTTTAAATTCATAAGCCATAGAGAATTCCTTTTCTGTCTTGATAGCACATGAGACAATGTCTTCGTACGACGAGAAGAATTGTGAGACTAATGCTCAATGGATAAATGGTTTACCCCATCAAAGAAACGATCAATCTTAATTCTTGGGTTACATATATAATCTCTAACATACCTTGCTAACCTCGTAAAGTTAGCCTCATACTTTGTGACATTATCATCCTCCTTTTGTCTCAGACTCAGAAATTGCATTTCCATATCTGCTCGATGGTCATTAGGAAAGTATTTTTCTAAAAACATATCTTTGAACTCCCTCCACTCCATATTTGATACTTCATCATCTTCCTTCGTGTTTTGAATCAATGACCACCATTGATCAACATCTCCAGTGAGGCGATAAACTAACATGAAAACTTTTTCCCTTTCACTACTCCCCAAAGCTTGAAATATTTTATCTAGGGAACTTATCCATTGCTCAGATACTAATGGATTTGTACTCCCATTGAATTTTTGTGGTTTCTTCTTCATGAAGCGATCTAACATTGATCCTCTATGCTATGGATCAGGGTGCTCCATATGGGTAAGGTTATTATTCATAACCTGAGTGAGTTGTCCCAGTATGGTGATTAGTTGATCAGAACCTGTTGCATCACCATCTCCACTATAATTATCTTGAGTAGGAGGGAAATCCCTATATGGAGTGCGTGCATTGATACAGTTTCCATTTCTTCCACTAGGCTCCATTTCTAAACAATGGCATAAACTATATCAGTTTATGAATCAAAATACATAATTCCATACTTATAAAACACTTAACATAAATTGAACTATTTATGGATATAATCCATAATCATAAAAATGTTTTCTTTGAGGACTTATATACTCATAAACCCTTCATACTGATTTGTAAAGAAAATGAGAGTTATCCTAAGAATATCCCCCGGGAGTGTCGTAACCAAGAGTGCAGCAAGGCCCGTTGTCGTGCACTAGTTCCCGTTCGAGTCTAGCTCAAAGCGGTGTTTTTGGGTTTTACCCCTAGGTATATCTGTGCCAAAGCCGCCTCTACCTGATCTTATCCAGACAGGGATGTATTGCTCGGAAAACTCACAAAATCTTTACAAAACCAAAATTCTAGGAAGTTCTTATATAATCCTCAAAGTCCATCTTAATTCTATGTGCTCTAATCAGAGTTTATCTAAATATAGCTTCCAAGGTTTGTACTAAACTTCCTCTGATACCAACTGTAACTACCCGACCCCAGAGTCAGTGCATTATTACCTAACAATAGCATGATCACAAGAAAGATCAAATCTCGAAAGACCGATTAGTTTAGTAGCCTTGGAAACACTAGATATATTCATAATTCTTACATTACATAATAAATTGAAAAATACTACAACAACATCTTGTCTTCATAATCCACACTCATATCCCCTCATACTATCCCTATAGGTCATTCATAAATTACTTCTTCACATCTTGGAAAAATAAAACATTGAAAGGGGTGAGCTCAGATGCTCAGTAAGGATAACAATATAGCGGAAACTTTCATAAATAAGCATAAACATTTAAGGCAATGTATAACTAAAACAAAAGCCTTTTAAACTTGAACATCAACATAATATAGCAAAGATAAAATGAAATAATTCCATTTACTTATTCATATGGATATTCTACTAGTCGAATAATCACATGGAATATCAACAACCACTTTCATAATGATGGAATGCATAATGCCAAACTATCATAAACACATAGCCAAGGCCTCGTGCCAAGACTACAAATAAGGTTTTGTCAAGGCCTTGTGCCAAGACACTAGTTTGTCTCATGAGACCTACCGATGCATCGAGGATCTATAGTGGGATCCACTCATCACTTATTAAGTCCAATGCATTCCTCATATGAACAAGTTTAAACATAACATAAACATTCGTATTAAAACTAGCATACGAAATGTAAATACTTTATTCATAAACCATGAATGGTATAAAAATAACACATCCACAGTAAAACATATCAAAAAACCATCAATACAATATGGAAGTTTTCTATCATAATAAATCAACTCCAAATAAACTTAAAATCCATCAAAGGATATTGACATAGATGAAATCAAAACTCTTTTTAGAGAAATATCTCTTTCTATTTTGAAATCATTTAAGAGTCATATATTTATAAAATAAAACATTTTCTTTGAAAATATTCTTATAAGATTTTAAGGGAAGCTTCGACGATTTTATAACGGCGGAAAATAGCCGCACCCACCGTATAAGTTAAAAAAACATTCTTACGTTAATTCCGTCGAAAAGGTTAAAAAGGACCTTGTTTGGAAATCGACAGAAAGATTCCTTAATAAACTTCTTATAAAAATTCAACAATGGTATACATGACTTTATACCATATTATTTAAAATAGTAAGAATGATTTGTAATACATTTTTAAGAAACATGGATGTGGATTATAAAGAGGTCCCAATAGATAATTACGTATAAACAACCTCGGATAATGAAGAGATTGTGAAATAAACCCTTACCTTGTACTTTTCCTTGATTGGGGGTAGGTTAACCTCCTGTATAATGGTGAAATAATTGTTATTAAATTATACAAGAATCATATACATTAATATGAAATCATATATGATCTTTTAACATTGCTTTGTTAATAATATCTTAGTATTATCATCGTTTCAGGTGTTAACTTACTCGTATATGTGTTGTTAAATAAGCCGTGTTTGTTATGGATAGGTTGTATCTTATTAATATCCAGAATGATATCAAGTCCTTAAAAACTAGTTTTTAAATCATCAAATGATAATTATACTTGAATGGATACGATGGAGAATGAATCTTATCGCGTTTGTGGATACGATAGTCCGTACGTACGCACGGGCGACAATATCATTCTTTTGATATTAAAATAATATATAATTGGATGGTATATCATATATAGAAAATCATTATCATGTTATATTTATTATTTACATGAATTACACATCATTATTATACCCATCCAAATAATAATTTATTGAATAACAATTACACCACGACGTGGAGACGGTAAGCCGTACGTACGCATGTATGGTGACATGTCATTCAAAGGATGGATATAATACTGAATATGGTTGTACCATATTTATAATAACACCAAATTATATATAAGGTACTGGAGTTATTATTTTAGAATGGGAATAACAAATAAAGAATAAGTTGAAGAAGAAAGGAACTTGAAAGAGGGTGGTGAAAACATTACCTCTTCTTCGGGTTCTTCCTTTTGATTTGATCAAAAGGGCTCCTTAGGTTGGATTTATGATCAAAATAAGGCCTCTAGGTTTAAGTGAGGGAAGTTAAGAGATTATTTGGGCAGGGTTTGGCTGACCCAAAAGGCTTTTAATGTGTGAATTAGTGAGAAGGGGGAGTTCCTTTTTATAAGAGGGGTGAGGGGCACCTTTGGAAAAGCTAGAAATATTGTTTTATAATAAATTAATATTCAGTTTATAATGGCTCCAAAGTGGATTATTCAAATTATAAGGTGGGTATGGGTAGAAATAATTTCAACCAATAGAATTTAGACAGGTTTGGGTTATTATATTAACCATATATTTTAGTTTTAACTCTTAGTTAATTAGTTTGACATTTACCATGTCACTTTGTATTTTTATATTATATAGTTAATAAACTTACTATATAAATCCAAGAAACCCCAAGTGGTCCATTAATGATACACCTATCATTATATAAGTCTCTTGGACGAACATTAGATTTTTAGGAATTGAATATCAATTAATAATATAATATTTTTTTTTAAAAACTCTTTTATGTCAATTTTGACACTATTTGGTATTTGATTTTTGTGAAAATCATAACACCATGATTACTTCAAAAAAACATAATTAAATCAGTACTAACATGCCATATTAACATATAAAATTAGTTTAATTCATAAAAAGTATCAAATTAAATTTATTTGGGTATTTATATAATCAATTATTTTAATATTTCATTAATTTGGTAATTACTGCATCACCATTGTGTCATAAATAAATTAAATTATTTAATGTCTAAAAATTATAAATAAAATACCATTATATAGGAAATCGTTTTATATTTCTAATAAATATTTATAATCTAATTTATCTTATGTAAAACCCTATATTAAAAATGTTTTAGTTAATAAACATTGATTTTAACTCTTTTAACGCTTCTTTGAATTAAATAATAATAAATGTCCTAATCTAATCAAAGTAAATCTAAATGACAATATTTTGTTCCTAAGGTTGTTTTTGGTCGAGATACACTTTTCCAGTAGAATTAGGACATGTGTTAGGGTAATATTAATATTATTTTTATCCTTAATTATCATATTTACTTTTAACCGTGGTAAATAAAATTAAAAAGTTACTATTCACCAAAAATTATTTTAATCTTATTGAACCACATTTTACTCCTTGATATTAACCATGTTTCTCATATTTTCAAAATTCCACTCACAGAAGCGGTAAAATTAAGTTTTATGTGAATTTGCAAATTCTCCTAAGAGGTGGGTAAAAGGCGGTGAAAAGATCAATAAAATTTTTATATGTATAAAATTATTATGAACTGACTCCAATGAATTAAATTGAACTTATATAGGTATCATGTATCTATTTTGACCTAAAAAAAATTTAAATAAAATAAATAATTATTTAAATAAAAATTCGGTTTTTAACTAATAACTCAGTGTTTTTCACTATTCATCAAAAATTGAAAGTTTTCAGAAAAATACCAAAAATTCACCCCAGGCTAATTTCGATATTCCGAATCCAAAAATGAAGTCCATTTTGATTTATAAAATTTATAAAATTTTAAAAAATGTGTATTACTATTCATAACGGCTAGTTTGATTGGTTGTGGTGTGTGTTAGAACTCGAAGTTACGTACAACACACACTACTGTATTATTCAAAGATAAGCATACCGTGGATTCTTGGGGTGTTACATTTAGTTCTTATAATATTATTTTTAACCTTAGTAACTCAATTTACCATTACTATGGTGATAATTATTTATTATATTTACTATTCATAACGAATAAAAATAAAAGGGGTATATTTACCAAATTTGTACCTAGTGATTCCAATTATAGAATATATTTTTAAATATTCTATTTATATAAGAAGAATAATTTAATTTAAAATTAAATTCATAAAGCCCGATGATAAGTATTTTTTCTGAAAAACATTTTTTAAGAAAATATGATTTTATATTAACTCCATGACTAGTAAAATTCATTATATGAATTTAAATTAATAAATATAGATATATAATATATATATATTTCATTTAAATCATTCCTCATTGTGGGTTATTTTAATTAATTAAAAGGTAAAAGTATTATACACTTAAAAATAGTTTTAAGAAAAATTAGTTTTTTGCATAAAAATTGATTTATACCAAAATCATTATTTTTTGGTTCAAATGAAATAAATTAGATTATTATAAATAAAATGGATCATATATAAATTTAATACCAAATCCCAAACATAAACAGACATTAAATTATTTTATTTAATGAAAATAAATGATAGTTTTACAAAAATCGATATTTTTTAATATTCAATAAAAAGCCAAATATTTTAAAAAAATATATAAAAATCTCACCCTGAGATAATTTTGATATGATGATTTAAAAAATTATATCATTTTTATAAAATACCATTACTAAAAGTGTTATAAATTAATTATATTATTCATGCACAAAAAGAAATAAAAATAATTTTTGAAGAAAACTGATTTCTGAATCATAAAATGACTTTATTGAAAATTTTGTGCTTATTTCATAATAATTAGTAAATTAATTTGTATTCATTAGGACCCTTATATATATATTCTTCAAAATGTGGTTAATTCTATTTGTACCCTCCAATTCAATAATTAGGTTATAACAATCATATTTAAATAATATATTTCTCAGGTTATTAAAGCTCTATGTTGCATGTCGCATGCACTATTGATCATAATGTTCTTATTTTAAAATATTTGGGTGATAAATTCTCCCCAACTTTAATAAAAATTTTCCCTATAATTTGAACTTGCAATCAAAAATCAGGGGTTGACATTTGAAAATTACGTTTTGAAAAGATCACATCGTAAAAGGTATAACAAAACATCATTTTAAAAATTGGTAAAGGGAAATATAAAGGTCATATTGAATAAAAAAACTATGTTTATAAATAGGAAAAAAATTACAGGACTTGAAAAAATGGAAATGGTATCACACTATTATCTTTAATACACTATTTTATGATTTCTTACCTAAAGGTGCAAATAAAACAATCCCAGAAGTTCCTAAAGCCTAGTGTCTTTGGTAAATTAGGTACATATCACATCAACTTGAAACATGGATACAACAATGTTATTTTGAACTTACTTAACAAGATCTTAAAATTCTACCATTCTTTTAAAACTGTATGGGATAACCTATGGAGGTATATAAGAAACAAGTGTGCTATAATGTCCAATAAGGGGATAAAAAATAATAAAATAAGGTAAAGAAGTGAATGTGAGATAGGAGGAATATCAAGGAAACATAAGAGGGTTATAATCATAATTTTGAATAATGAAGCATGATATAACATGACAGCATAAAGGCAACATGAAAATGTGGTAACAACATAAATCATGTCATAAACATAATTCATGGATAACTACTAATATAACATAACATGGTGGATAAAGTCCCATAATGGTTTAGGTTTAATCACTAATCCCATACATGATGTCTCATGAGACTAAAATATTAGCCAACGCACTGGAGCACTATATGGGTGCACCCATTATAATATGTACATGCTCATGTGTTCCACATAGATCATTCAACATAAAGACATATTTAATCACATTTAATACCATGATTAATTAGTGTAGGTTACATACATATAATTAAAAAATAAATGAATTATAGGTACCTATAGGTTATTTCTCTTTATTGGAAATGGGTACGGGTATTCACTACACAAGATTTTGGCATGGAAAATCACTGGATAAATTCTACAGCATAACAAGGGTATAAAAGGTTCATGGGATGGATTAATGAGAGAGAAATGGGTATATAATCACATGGAAATAAAAGAATAAGTAAGATATATGTGTGAGAAAATATCCCAACATGAAAAATGGAAAACAAAAGGCATAACATAAAAGAGGTGCTTGAATAAAGAGGAGAAGGAGAGGATCCCTTAATTTGAGAGTGTGCTTTTAAAATCTTAGGGGAGCTACTTGAGAGTTTAGGGGAACCTTGGTAGGGTTATAGAGAGGAAAGGGTAGAGTAATGTCAATCTCTAAGAGTTTTTAGTGAAGTTAAATGAGAGTATGGGTGGGTATATATAGCAAAAGAGAGGAGAGTTCTTTATTAATTTGCAAACATAGGTTTTGGACTCTATATGAAAAAGCAATTAAAATCAAGAACCATACCATGATTTTTCCCATTTTTTGTACCAAAGTAGAGTGATTTTCATTATTTTACATTTTTAAGAACTAATATCATTAATATAATACCCTTGGTGATGCATAATTGATTCATGTTTATAATGAATTTATTTTAAAACCATAAAATATAATATAGATTTAATAGGATTCATCAAGGCTTTATAAAATTATCAAAATAACCCCAAAAACAAATTATTTTAAATTTAAAATATATATTTTATCATTGATAAATTTTATGTCATATAATACTTCACTTTTGGGTCATTATGATGTCATAATACATAGTATATTTATATCATATTTAATTTTGACAAAAAAAATTCGATTATCTCCAAAAATTAATAAAAATTCGACATTGGATAATTTCAATGTTCTGATTTAAAAAATAATATTTATTTTATCATAATAATTCTATAAGTATGATAATTTACACTTTTAAATAAAAAAACCCCATTTATTGAAAAATACTATTTTTTTGAAAATAATAGTTCTACGACCCTTATAATTTTTTTGACTTCATTATATTATCATTTATATTCAATGAAAATTATTAAATAATAAAATTTTATTAAAATTTTATTTATTTAAAAAATTATTGAATCGATCTAAAAAATTTTCTTAATTGAAAGTATATATTTCAAAAAAATACAATTTTTGTTTTATCGTATTAATTTTTTTTTCAAACTTATTATTTAATAATTTAAAAAGTAATATTAAAAATAAAAAATATAATAATTGGGTTATTGAAAATAAAAAATATAATCATTCATATAGTTAGGATCTATATACATATCCCTTTATTATACTGGTGAATACCCTAAGGGTAAGGTGTGCGATGATGAGATTTTCTTGGGATGGTTCAATGAACATGGTTTGGGTTGTGATTGTGACATTCTTTAAATTATCCCATAAATGGTTTCATTCAAGATTTAGTTTTTGAATATCAACTTGGTATTGGTCAAGGAAAAATACTAGTATTTCTATCTCCTTAAAATCTCTGATAAATGGGCTTCATAGTGTATGATCCTACTAGTTGAGGGCATCACTTCTTCCACCCATGTCAACAGGACTTTATCATAACCCTTTAAATATACTAGTCATATAATCACTGTTAAAAGGATATATTGTCAATAATTATGATGCTTAATGATATTTTAAACTTGAAAGACCATATTACCATTCATAATATCCAAAGTAGTGCATGTGTTTTCTATAACTTCATTTATTAATAAGGAATTTACTCATTTAAAAAGGGATTTTTAAATAAAATTTTAGGTTGTTACATTATTCCCCCATTAAAAAAAATTTCCTCTAAAAAAATTCATTTCATGCACTAAAATAGATGAGTGCAATTCTTTTTTATTACCTCTTCTAGTTCCCATGTCACTTCCTCAAACTTGTGGTTCCACCAAAACACTATGAATAGGCGAGTTGTCTTATTTCATATAACCTTGTCTCTACGATATAAGATCTTAAATGAATATGTGTCACCTCTATATTTAATATATATGAGGGTTTTGATATGTAATTTCTCAAGAGGGATATATGGAACATGTCATTTACTTGAGATAGGTTAGGTGGGAGTGAAAGTAAATTGGCCACCACTTTGATGTGATAAAGAATTTCAAAGGGGTTGATGTATCTAGGAATAAGAGTTCCCTTATTCCAAAACCACATGAATGTATTCCATGAAGGAACAATTTATCTCCAACCTTAAACTCCAAGTTCCATCATTGATTATCTGTATAGATTTTCTATCAAATTTTCACGGATATCATATGACACTGAATGGTTTAAAAATTCTCTGTCATCTCTTGGATAAGATCTGGTCCCATATTATTCCACTTTATAACCTCATCCCAATATGTTATAGTCTGAAACATATTCTTATACAGATCCTCATAAGATTCCATTTGAATTCTTGAATGAAAAATATTGTTATATGAGAACTCTATTAGGGGATGGTGATGGTCCCAATATCTTTAGAAATCCATTTAACATGATCTCGACATATACTGTATAGTTTGAATAGTAATTTCAGACTGACCATGCATCTGAGGGTGGATTAGTTCTATATACAAATATTACTGAAGGATTTTAAAAAAACTTGAGGTAAACCTCAGATCTCGATCTGATATAATTGAGAGTGGAACTCCATGCAGTCTTACCACTTTCCTTACGTATATCTTGGTAACTTGCTCAAGAGAGAAATCTTCCTTGATAGTAATTAAAAGATCTGAATTTATAAGGTGATAAACTACCACCTAGAAGGAATTATTTCCTTTAGATGTATTGGTGAGTCCTGCGATGAAATTTGTGGTTGGGTTTTCCCATTTACATATTTTTATGATAATTTTTTTCATCATACCCATATAATTCTATCATTCATCCAAGACCTACTTGAATATCATGCATCGAGACAAAAAATACAAAATCATCATCTTCATGTTATTCCACTATAAGTTTTATTCAAATATATATACATATTAGTGCTTACTGGATGAATAGATAAGGATGAGATATTCACATCATCCAGAAGTTCCCTCTCCAGTTTTGGTTTTTATGGGACACAAATCTAGGTTCCAAACCTTATAACTCTATCTTTAGTATATTTAAACTTTGGAATATATGCTAACTTATTATATAGTACCTCATCATATTTCTGAGCCTCCTTAATCCTCTCAATAATGGATGACTAAGAAGTTATTTGAGAAAGGTTGGTTGAATATCATTTTATTATTCCTATATCCATACTTTACATGTCTAAGTAGATTGGATCCCTCATAATACTCATCATGGATTGGGTTGTAGGGTATTTCCTAATCAGATCATTTAATACTTTTTTATACTTCCTAGGATGTAAGTGGATTGAACAATTATAATTCTTGATCAGATCTAACCACACTCATTGGTTCATATTTAGATCATTTTGTGTGAATATATAATTGAGTCTTTTATGATCCGCATATATGTCACACTTCTCCCCATAGATATAATGTCTCAAAAATATTTAATGAAAAGATCATTGTATCCAATTATAGATCATTATTTGGGTATTTATGCTCATGGATATTTAGTTAGTGATATGAATAAGATATCACTTTGTCATTTTGTATGATCAAACAACCCTATCCCTTTTTAGAAGCACCGATGTAGATCACAAATCCATCCCCAATGGTTGGTAATATAAGCCTAGGTGTAATGATAATAATTTTCTACAGCTCTTTAAAAATCTAATCACATTATTTATTCTAGAAAAAAGTTACCCCCTTCCGAGTTATCTTGGTTAATGGGATTGAAAGTCATGATAATTTTCTCACAAATCGATGATGGCACCTAGCTAATCCTAGAAAACTATGGATATCTATCACAAAGATTGGTCTAGGCCATCCTTCAATTGCCTCTATTTTTGAAGGGTCCATATCTCTTTTCTAGTGGTTACATTCCCCAAGAATGTTACTCACTTATATTAGAATTCACATTTACTATAATTTTCATACAAATTTTATTATTCATGGTCTTCATTATAGTATTAAAATGCTCATAATGTTCCCAATTTATTTTAGAGCATATAAGAATATCATCTATTAAGAATTCACATTTTTTAAAGGTAATCTATAAAGAATATATTCATCAGTTCCATGAATATTTATAGATAATTAGTGATTCCAAATGGGATCACTATGATCTAATAGTTCTCATACCTTTTATGAAAAGAAGTCTTGGGTATATCCTTCTAATTTACCTTTACTTAATAGTTTCTCAACCAAAGGTCCACCTTATATAAATATTGGGCTCCACGTAGCTGATCAAACAAGTCATCAATCCATATAAGTGGATACATGTTCTTTATCATGATCTTGTTGAGATCATGATAATCAATGAAATTGTGAATTGATCAAACCATCTAATTACTGAAGAGGATCAGTGCACTCCACAGTGAAGCAATTGGGCAGATGAACCCTTTATCCATATTTTACTATAGTTTCTTCTTTATCTCTTTGAATTAAATAATGTCCATTTTATATGAAGTCTTGGATATTGGAAAAGTTCCAAGTATAAGATCGATTAAAAATACAACCTCTAGGCTGAGAGGAAGACTAGGAAATTTGATAGGAAACACATCGGCATATCCCCTCACAATGAGCATGTTTTAAGGATGATATTTTCCCTAGAATTAATAATTTGGGTTAGATATTCTTGATCATATAGAAATAATATCCATTATTGATATTATGATACCAATTGGGTTTCATTCCCCTCCTTATAATTTTATAGATCCAGAGGGTGATTTTTGATATGAAGGTTGATTTCCTTCTCTCAACAATTTTTTATATATTTATATATGGAAATCCAATCCATACCTAGAATCACATTAAATTCTTCTAAATGGAGTATCAAAAGGTTTTTGGGAAGTTCAACCCACAAATTTTGATAGGGAATAGTTATCTACTTAGGATGTAGTAATTTAACAATTTTCTATTTTCATCTATAGATCTACTTTTATAATTGATGGTGGTGTTTTAATAACTCTACCAAACTTGAATAAAATGAAATAATTACTAGAACCATAATCATATAGGTTATTTTATGTACATGAAAGGGTTATAAGTCTATCTTTCACTATTTTATTTTGGTTATAATCATTTACTTTATCAAAAATCAACTTAGGGATGATGATTATAAAACTATTATACACATAAATGGGTAACTATAAAAATTAAAGGGATAAATAATAAATGAAATGTATTATTTAACCTAGTAATTTCTAGGTATTAATCTAAGTTTTTCCATATTCTATTTCCTAAAATAAAATTTTATGGTCAAGTTTGTTCCCTTAATGATGGTTCAAATGGAGATTGAGAATTTAGCAAAGCATATCCTCTAGAAGTGTCAAAAAAAGTGTGCATCAAGGCCCAAATATGTGAATAGGTAACTACTGAATATAGCTTAATAATCCCTTTTCAGTTTTATTTCCCCTAGGTACCTATGTGATAGAGCCACATCCACTTTTAGTATCCATACATGGATGTATTTTCATGTAAACCAATTAGTCTATAATTTATAAAAATTTAGGGTTGTTTTCTAATGTTTATTCTTATCCTTAAAGATTTATCTAGAGATTTATAATCCTAAAACAAAAAATAACTAGACTTTCCTCTAATACCAACTATGAAAACCCATATCTTTAATACACATTATTTAATGATTTATTATATAAAGGTATATATAAAACAATCATAGAAGATCATTAAACCTAGTGTATTTGTGAAATTAGGAACATATCACATCAACTTGAAACATAGATACAACAAAATTATTGAAAAAATCCTTAACAAGATCCTAAAATTACATCATTCATATAAAACTATAAGGTATAACCTGGGGACATATAAAATAAAGGGTTTAGATATAAATATTAGTAATGGAATAAAAAAATCATAACATAATCTAAATAAATACATTTGATCCAAGAGGCATATCAAGGTAACATAACAGGGGTGAGACACATAATAGTGAACAATGAATCATGATATAGTATGATATCATAAAGGCCACATGGTAATGTGGAAACAACATAAATCATGTCAGAAACACAAGTCGAGGTTAACTACCACGAAACATCACATGGTGGAAAATGTCACATAATAGATCAGGTTTAATTTCTAATCCCATATATGAAGTCTCACAAGACTAAAATATTTCCCAATGCATTGGAGCACTATCTAGAAACACCCATCACAATACGTACATGCTCATGCGTTCTAGATTGATTATTCAATATAAAGATATATTTTATTAAATTTAATCCCATAATTAAGGAGTGTGTGTCACATAAACATAATTCCCAAATCAATGAAGTATAGGTACCTCTAGGTGAATTCTGTTGATTGGAAATGGGTATGGGTATTCACTAGACAAATTTTTGGCATGGAAAATTACACAATAATTTCAGAAGCATAATATGGGTATATAAAGGTTTATGGGAGGGATTAATGAGAGTAAAAGGGGTATATCATCACTTTCATATCATAAGGGAATTATAATGTATGTTTGAGAAAATATACTAACATGAAAAAATGGAAAACAAAAGGCATAACATAAAGGAGATTCAAAACCCATTGGGCACATGTATTGTAGTAGTAATGTAGAGTACTACAGCAGTAGTGGAACTGTTCACCATCAGAACTGTATCGGTGGTGGGAACTGTAGTGGGAACTATAGTGGTGGAAGGTACTGTAGAATGTTATGTAGCGGTAGAAGTACTATGTGGTTACTGTAGTAGCTGGGTTAGTATTCACAGAATGGTATATGGGCTAATGTAATGGGTTTCTTACCCACTAGGCTTTCGGGCCAAAAATATTAAGTAATAAAGCAGATTTTTGGGTAGGTTATCCCTTGGGGGGGGGGGGGTATGAACTGCCATTCATAATTTTGTGTGTGCGATGTGTGTGTGTTTAATGAAATTGTACCCCCAAGAAACTAATATATAAAAAGGAGGTTCTTGAATTAGGAGGAGAAGGAGACAATCCCTTACCTTAAGAGGGTGCTTCTAAAAGCTTGGGAGGAGCTACTTAAGAGATTCAGGGCACCGTGGAAGGGATATAGAGAGGTAAGGGTATAATAATTTTATTCTCCAAAAGTTTTTAGTGATGATAAATAGGATTTTAGGTGGGTTTATATAGTAAAATAGAGGAGAGTTATTTATTAATTTCCAAACTTCGGTTTTGGACTCTATATGATGAAGTAATAAAAAACAAAAAACCATACATAGGTTTTTACCATTTTTTGTTCAAAAGTTTATTGGTTATAATTATATTACATGTTTAAAAACTATTATAATTAAAATAATATCCTTGGTGATGTGTAAGTGAGCCATGTTTATAAATAATTGATTTTAAAACCTTAAAATATAATATAAATTTTGGAGTATTCATTAAGGATTTATAAAAGTAATAAACCCCCCCCCCCAAAAAAAAATTATTTTAAATTTTAAATATATATTTGGTTTTAAATACCTTTTAATAAATATATTACATCAACTTTGGGTAATTATGATGTCATAATACACATCGTATATTTATATTGTATTTAATTTTGACCAAAAATTTGACAATCTCCAATAATTATAAAAAATTAACCATTGGATAATTTAGATGTGTTGATTTCAAAAATAATATTTATTTTTTCTAAATAATTATATAATTATTATAATTTACACTTTTAAATAAAAAATACACATTTATTTACAAATATTGATTTTTTTTGATAGTAATATTTTTCTAACCCTTATTAAAATTATTATTCATTTGATTATAATATCATTTATATTTAATAAAAATTATTTAATAATAATATTTTATTAAATTATCATTTATTTAAAAAATTATGCAATTAATCAAAAAGAGTGTCTTGATTGAAACTATTTATTTCCAAAAATAAAATTTGTGTTTTATTATATCAAAATATTATTTTTATCAAACTAATTATTTAAAAATTTAAAAATTAATATTAAAAGGGATTAATATAATCATTAATTTATTGAAGATAAAAGATATAAAAATTCATACTATTAAGTTCTAGATATATAGCCCTTTATTTCACGAGTGAATACCTTAAGAGTAAGGCGTGCGATGGTGAGATTTTATTAGGGTGGTTCGGTGAATGTGGTTTGGGTCATGATCTCTATAAGCTTGAAATTATACCATAAATGGTTTATTTTATGATTTATTTTTTTAATATATTATTGGTATTGTTCGTGGTAAAATCCTGGGGATACTATCTCCCTTAAAAGCTCCGATAAATGGTCTTCATAGGGTATGATCCTATTGGTCGAGGCTATCACTTCCTCTGCTATTTTCAGCTGAACTTTATCATAACCTTGTATATATAACAGTCACATGATCACTATTTAACTACTATATTATCAATTATTATGAATCATAAGGATATTTTAAACTTGGAATACTATATAACCATTCAAAATAGTAAAATTAGTATATGTATTTTCTATAACTTAATTTCTTAATAAGTCATCTAATCATTTTAAAAGAGAATTTCATTTACTAAAGTTTCGGCCATTACACATGGAGGATAAAACTAACTCCAAAGGACTTATAAAGAGTGATAAATAACATGGTCTTGAGAAAGTTAACAACCAAAAATCTATAAATCTATGATGGGTGAAAGGAAAATTGATTTAACAAAAATTAAGGAAAATGTATAACATTTTCATTTCACGATCCTTTTATTAAAGTTGAGGGATTAGTTTACTATAAAGATAAAGAAAACAAGAAAACATAGTTAATTGATATATTTTAATTTCATAAGAACAATTTCATCCTTTAGTTTTGATTCAATAAATTTCCACTTCATTTCATATTCCAAGAAAATTATATCCCTAAATAATTTTTTATGTCATAGGGACTAAAAATAAGTTTTATTTGATTATAATATCCATAAAAGAGTGAAAAGTATTTTTGTCTATCTCTAAATATCTACCTAAACCAAAATGGATAACACAAGTTATCCAATATAATTAATTAATCTCTAAAACCTCAATAATGACAGCCAAAGTTCAAAATAATTCATTCCATAAGTATTGATTCTTAAAACCCATCCAAAATATGTTTTAATAAATTGAAAATTAAAAAATTCATAAATAAGGTCACCAAATTTCAAAAATCAGCTTAATATTCCTCTCTTTAACATTATTAAGTAACTATTAATGTCATATACCAAATATTTGAATACCTTGATCACCATAGAACCATAATGAAAATATAACTGCTTCCAATCATATTAAGGCTAATATTTCCCTCAATCATGTGTTTTCAATAAAATATCACCTTACCTTTAAATAACTTTTCTAGATCATCAATACCATTAAATACATTCTTACAAGTCATTAATTAAATACTACTACAGAATAATCCTTAGATGTTTCTTGATTCTTATAACAAAAATATCATTCATGTAACATTATACAAAATAATTATCAAATACTAATACATATACACTTAATTACTTAAACTTCAATGATTATCATGGAAATGGTCCTTCCTTATCCAAGGAGTTAACCCTTAGATTTGGAGATTGACTCAGATAATTCCTATGTTCCCCCCACATAATACTTTGATCTCCTTGGAAGTTCATTTCCCTATCTCCTTTATTTATACATATAAAACATCTTCCCATTCTATTGAGACATTACCCAAGGTTTCTATTTCCACATTTATAACATTGAGACTTCTTCCCTCTATGGTATCTACTATTTGATCTCTCAAAAAACTCCATCCTTCACTTATTTGATGAGTTCAATATTTGTTTAAGGTGGAAATATTTAATCATATATCATTATAACCAAGTATGAATAATCAAACTATAATTATCTATAATAACTATACAATTTGGTTGATCATAATCATCATAAATTCCATCAAATTTAGTGTTAACATGATTATTTTCGGTTTTAGACATTGAATAAAACAAAAAATAATAGTACAAGAAAAAATAATCATAGTGGGAAACCACATAATCATTTATAGGATGTCTAAATCATGAAACATTATTTTTAATTTAGGTCGCCTTTGGTTTAACCTAGGCTATTAATTATAATCATCTATTAAAATCCTTCATAATGGCTTATAAAGAAAACATTAATTAACCCAATCATACCCCCAATAGTTTTAAACCAGATATGCAGTAAGGGCACACTCACTATGCACCATAATGATGGACAAAATATAATCAATATAATCTTTTCAAATTTAATAACCCTAAATTAATATATGAAAAAACCACATCCACTTGTAGTATTTAGAAATATATCTATTACTAGGAAAACAACATAATCTCTACATTTCCAAAATTTTTGGATGTTATCCTATACTTAGACTTACCCTCAAAGTTAGTAATATAGTTGTGTTCCTAAATATATTTTTTCATAAATCTAGTTCCCAAGGATTCTAATAAAATTATTTTGATACCAACTATAATAGACCTAACCCTAGTATCCTAGAGAAGGTGGTTACTTTATTACATTGTAACTAGATACAAGGAACCATATCTTGATGGAATAAATAGTTTATTAGTCTTGGTAAACTAGTTACATACTTGAATCTCATATTATATTTTAAAACTTAAAATAAAATACATATTGAAAGTAAATATTTTCCATCCTTGAACTCATTAAAAGATTTATTCTTCATATCCTAGGGAAAAGAAACAAAATAAGGGTGATATCATATTATTAATAAGGGTTATGTACAATAAAATCTATCATGAATTAATAAGGAATAATCAATATAGAAATTTAAATAACTGAAAACACATTCCATTTAATCAATAACTTGAGAATGAAATTCATCCATGGATAATATCAATGTCATAATCTCATGGATAATAAAAACTGAATTATCAATGAAGGAAATGTTTAATATTTGATCTCATGATCTCAGAAATCATGATATCTATACCATAAAGACCTTATGCTAATAAATGTTTATCGATGGGTAGGAATACACCATATAATCATTTAATTATAGCTTACTCATTTATCTCATGTGGATTTTCGATCTATTTAGGGGATATGTATAAAAAATCCCCACCCATAACTATATTTCTAATGAATTCCTTATATATTGATTAACCAATTCAACTAATAAGCAATATTTCTAATAAAAAAAATATCTTTATCGAGTAAGAAATACATATTTATCAATATTTTACTTAGTCAATCAAATAATTTTCATAGTAAACTCACATTATATTGAAATTATACATGGTTAAATCAATAATAATTCCCATGATAAATAATACAAATATTTATGGGGAATTTATTTTCTAATTATCACAATAATATCAATATTTCAAGGTAAAGTTAATGACTAAAAAATTAATCAAGGAAATGAATGTCAATAATTTCCCAGGTCAAGCTGATTATAAATCATCCGGAGAAGGAATAAGGATGATATCATTAAAAAATTTACCCAATGTAGTATAAGTAAAATAAAGGTTTTTTGATACTGATGAATTGAAATTTCTAGAAAGAACATTAAAAATATTCTTGAAAAAACACACACATTTTTTACTTTGAAAATGATTTTTAAAAAATAAAAATTTAAATAATATTAGGAAAAACATTTTATTTGAAAATAACCTTGTAATATTTTAAATTAAGCTTTAAATAAATGATTCATCATGACAGTAGGAAAATTCCTTTCATGCTGAGCATGTTAAAATAAATATTCTTTTCATATTTTCAGAAAAAAGTCAAAAGTACCTTATTTAAAAAATGAAAATAAGATTCCTTTTAAACCATTTAAAAAAAATAAAACATGGGTAAAATGTATTTAATAAATAATTGGAGAATATTAAAAATATATTTTTTCAATTTTTTAAGGAAAACATGGATATGGAAGAAAAAGATCCCCGAATGAGTAGAAAAAAAGTCGATTTTCTTTAAAAACATGATTTTAGTATATTGAGTAAAAAAATTGTAAAATTAAAAGAAAAATTATAATTTTCATAAATAATCATAGGATAAGAAAATAGTTTGGATTTAAGATAGAAATATAAAATAATTCCCTCATCAGATACTTAAACATAAATAATATTGAATAATGATGAGATTGCAAAATAAACCCTTAGCACTTTGGTAACATTTGTATAATAAACCCTATTAAAGAAATAAATTAAAATAAAACATTAAATTCCATGAATATAAAGAGATTAATGAGATATCATATCAAATGGGCAGTAGATACACCTTATAAAAATAAATAGGTGCATAATACCAAATATGTCTCAATGGAGTTAAAATTTAGAAAAAATATATTACAAAGATCATACCATTAAAGTGAGAATTAATCAATGAATTAATCATGTGTATCAAATTTATATCCAAATAAAATAATTTTAAATACAACATAATATAGTCAAAATTCATTAAACACATAATCTTATAAAATCAAAGACAATGGAAAAGTAATATATCCCAATAAAAGAAATTAAGTAATAAAACACTTATCACTTGCTAACGTTCAATTCAAATACCCTTAGATGAAATAATTTTAAATGAAACTTAAAATATAATGAATTATTAATTATTCCTGATAAAACATGTAAAATATCAATATATACACTATATAAAATTAATTAGTGTTTAACATTTAAATACACCTCAATGAAAGGAAAATTAAATGAAATACCTTACCTTTGGACCAACTCGTCATGTATGTTATTTATATTCCTGAATAATAAACTTATGTTAAATAATTACTTAACTCATAATCTATTCAGATTATTATTCCTTTTATTTTATTAAATACCATTTTATATTTAATTTCTTAATCAATTAAGTTCATGTTAGATGTTTTGATGATATTTAGTTCATATTTCCAAAATGAATTTGGTAGTTTGATTATGGTAAATAAGGTCACTATTACACCATCTACAGAATAAAAATAATGAAAGAATTATATTTTATATATATAAATTATAATTTTTAAACCAACTATAAAGTATGGATATAAAAAATGAACTACATTACCATCATTGTGACGGTAAGTCCTACGTACTCTTGAGTAAGGTTTCCATTTTTTTCAACTATTACGTTTTAAAGAAAATAAGAATTATTTTATCTTAAAAAATGATAATTATTAAATAAATATTATATTATTTATTTTAGTACACTTTTATATATAATCCATGTGATATGGTTACAAAAAATGAATGACATTGCTTCGTGGATGTGGTAATCAGCACGTACACGCGAACAGAATTATCATTTTAAATGAATGGAAAGGCATAAAAATTTATGATCTATTACCTTTTATGAATTATAAATATGTTATTAATATCATATATATAGTAAATCCATCATTAAATCCATTTATGAGTGACTGTGATAAAAAACCAATTACATCGATTCATGAGGTGGTAGTCCTCCATACACACGAATGACGCTTCATTTCCCATTTGATGGAAAATGAGATGGATATAGGGTATTAAATTAACATAGAAACATCTAAATATATGGGATATATTGATATTTTTATATAATAATGGGTTAAAAATATTTTATGTATGTGTAATAATAAATAATACAAAAATGCTTGGTTAAAAACGACACCTCTTCTTCAGACAACATCTATAGGGTTACACTATTAGCCTTCCTAAGAGGGTTTCCTAGTCAAACCAAGCATATGGAATTTGTGAATTTAATTAAGGGATGAATTTTTAAAGGTATTTTATAAACCAAAAGGCTTTTTAATTGTGAATAAAAGAGGATAAAAGATTTCTTTTTAAAAGTGAAGGGTGGGGCCCATTTGTAATTTCATAAAGTTTTAAATTAATATATATTTTTATTATGAAAAAATAGATAAAAAATGATATATTTATAATATGGGATGATTATGGGTCTAAATAATATCATATAATAAAATTTGTAAAGGTTTAGTTTTTTACCATTATCTTTTTATTTTAACCTATATTAACCGTTTTGGACAATTACCACGATAAAAAAGTTTTTTATCTTTAGGGGTCAAGATAATTATTATAAAAGGAAAATTAGCCAATAAATGGTAAATGATTGATATATTACACCATATCCCAATAAATTGGACTATGATATTATTTTTAGGAATTTTAAATCATTTAATGAAATATTATTTATTACAAAATATCATTAATATCATTTTTATAAATATTCATTTACTTTGACCTTAATAACATCAATATAGAAATGGAATTAGAATATAACTAATTAAAAAATCCCTAAAATTTAATATTTATCTAATTTTGTTTTAAAAAAGATACTTCATTCATATTTTATTATTTTTAACATTTTTGAAATATTATATTATATTTTTCTTTTAATTGAGTTAATACTATACCGGTGCTGTATAAGCATTTAAGGCAATTATTTCATCTATAAAAATGAAAAGTAAAATAAAATGATAAAAAAAATTTCTCTTTAAAATAATTATTTACAATTGAAAATAGGTTTTCTTTATCCCTGTCACAAAATATTAAAGAAATTAAAAGAATGAAAGTGACATTTTTTAATTTTCTTTATATAAAATAATATAAAGGTAAAAAATCATGGATAAATGAAAAAGGGTCATATATTTGAATTTTGGAAGTTTATGGAAAACATGTACTCATAAAATATAATTAAGGTATGTATTATTATCATTTATTATTTCTTATCATATTATTTTTAACCATAGTTACCCTATTTACCCTTACCATTGTGATAATTATTTACTATAGTTACTATTCATAATGACTAAAAATAAAAGGAAATATTTTCCAAATTTATACCTCATGATTCATAATACGGAATCCATTTTCAAATATTAAATTAAAAAAAGTGTAAAATTTTAATTTAAAATTAAACTTATAAAGCACGACGAAAAACAATTTTTTAGGAAGATTCATTTTTCAAGTAAATGATGATTTCACATTAACTTTATGACTAGTAATATTCATTATAATAATTAAAATTAATATATGTATATTTAATCTATAAATTTCAGTTAAATTATTATTAATTAGGGGTTATTTTAATTAATTAAAATAGAAAAAATTATACACTTGAAAACATTTTTCGAAAAAAAAAACGAGTTTTAAACATAAAAATAGATTTATAACAAAATCATGAAAATTACTGATTAAAATGAAATTAAAAATATTATTCTAAATAAAATGGATAATATTTAACTTTAAAACCAAATCCAAAATATAATTTTACTTTAAATTATTTTATTTAATTAAAATAACTGACATTTTTACAAAATTGATATTTTTAACTATTCACTAAAAAACCAATATTTTCAATTTTTTTTAAGAATTTCATCCTAAGATAAATTTGATATTCTAATTTTTAAAATGAAATCCTTTTTATAAAATATATTTACTTAATGTGGAATAAATTAATTACATTATCCATTCCAAATATTTAATAAAAGTCATTTCTAAAGAAAATATATTTTGAAAGCATAAAATGACTTTATGGAAAAATGTGTTATTATTTAATAAGAATTAATGCATAATTTTTTATTCATTAGGACCATTATATGTATATATATATTTTATAATATGGTTAATCCTATTTATACCCACTAATTTAATAGTTATGTTATACTGATAATATTTAAATAATATATTTCATAGGTTTTTTAAGATTGATGTTGCATGTTGTATATTCTTGAAAACAAAATGTTCTTATTTTAAAATATTAGGATGTTATATTCTCTCCAGATTCAGTAATTTTTCCTCATAATTTAAACTGGAGCTTATAAATCAAGGGTTTACATTTGAAAACTACATTATAAAAAACTCACATTGTAAAAGGGTTAATTAAAGTTCCTATTAAAAAAAGGGAAAGAAAAATAAGAAGGTCATATAGAATAATAAAAAAATATGTTTAAAAATAGGATAAAATTTATAGGAATTAAAAATTTGGTGATGGAGGAGAAATATAACACCCAATGACTAATAGAGAATGATAAAGAACATGGCCATAAGATCGTTAATGACCACAATACTATAAATATGTAATGGGTGAAATGATAATTGATTCATTAGAAATGAAGTTAAATGTATAAAATTTATATTTCAAGATTCTTTTAATTAGTTAAGTGATTCTTTTACTATCATGATATATAACACCATAAAATATAATTACTATATATATATATATATATATATATATTTCCTAAGCATAATTTGGCAGTCTAGTTGTTCTTCAATTAATTTCCAATTTATTTATTACTCCAATAAATGAATATATAAGATGATCTTTTATTCCTAAATCACTATAATTAACTTTTAAAATATCATAAGATCATAAAAGAGAGAAAAGTATTTATATATGCGTCTAAATATTTACCTAAAATAAAATGGTTATCACAAGTTATCCTATATAATATATTAATCTCTAAAACCTTAACAGATACACACAATGTTCAACATAATACATTCTATAAGTATTTATTCTTAAAACCATTTCAGAATACATCTAAAAAAATTCAAAATTAAAAAATTTATAAAGAAGGTCACTAAATTTCAAAAATAAACTTAACATTAATCCCAAGAACATTATAAATAAATCTTAATGTCACATTCCAAAAAATTTAATACCTTGGTCACTAAAAACCATAATGAAAATAAAACTACTTAAAAAATTAAATATATATGAATTCCTTAAATAAAATTACATATTATCAAATATATTCCATAAATCTAAAAATTTATTCAACTCTATGATAAATTAATTTGCAAGAAAATAACTTATAATTTTCAAGGCCATCAATACTATATGATTTACTCCATCAAATTCAGTCATCTCTTTATCCTAACTAAACGTAATTAATTCAACATCAGGCACATATTAGAGGTTATCTTTCCTCCAGCCATGTGTTTTCCATAAAATATTAACTTAACTTTAAATCACTATTCTAGGTCATCATTACCATTTAATATATGCTTTTAAATCATTAAATAAATACTACCACAAAATAATCCTTAGATGTTTCCTAATTAATATAACCAAAATATCATTTATTTAACACTTCTATAACAAAATTATCAAATCCTAATACATAAAAAATACAATCCTTATAATTCAATGATTTTTATGAAATGGGTCCTTCCTTGGCCTAGGATTTGAACCTTAGACTAGGACATTGACTCAGATAATTTCCACGTTCCCCACACACAATACATTAAACTAATTAGAAGTTCATTGCTCCATGTCCTTTATTTCCACATAGAAAACATCTTATCCTTCCATTGATAAATTCATCAAGGTGTCTCTTTCTACATTTAAAACATTGAGTATTCTTTCCTCCATGGTCTCTACCATCCAAACTCTCAGCAAAATCCATCATTCTGTTATTTGGTGAGTTCAAGAGTCACTTAAGGTACAATTTTTTAATCATATATAATGATAATTGATTAGGAATAATCAAAATATATTTCTCTATAGTCATCATCCAATTTGGTTTCTCATACTCACTGAATTGTCTATCAAATTCAATGTCAACATGATTATTTATTGTTCTAGAAATTGACTAAAACCAAAAAGAATAGTATTAGAAACAATAATCATAGTGGTAAACCACATAATAATTTATAGAATTTATATATCATGCCACCTTATTTTTAATCTAGGGGAACTTAGGTTTAACCTAATTCAATAATTGTAAAAATCTATTCAAATCCTTCATAATGTTTAGTCAAGAAAATGTCAATTAACCCAAGAATATCCATTGAGAGTATCAAACTAGAAACACAGTAATAGAATACTCATTGTATACTAGAATGATGTCTAGGATATACTTGACCAACTATTTTTAGGGTTATTACCCATCGATGTATCTTTTCCGAAACCACATCCACTTATAGTATCCATACATGGATTTAGTTCTAGGAAAAACACATAATCTTTGTCTTACAAAAATTTTAGGATGTTATATCATTCATAGAATTACCCTCAAAGTCAATAATAGGGTTATGTTCTAAAATATATGTTTTTCTAAATCTAATTCCTTAGGTTTCTATTAAAATGACCTTGATACAAACTATAAAGACCCAACCCTTGTATCCCAGAGTTGGTGGTTACTTTTTTAAATTGCTACTAGATATAAGGAATTTTATCACAAAGGATTTAATAGTTTAGTAGTATTAGTAAAATATATACATAATTGAATATCATATTACATTTTAAAACATAAAATAAAAAACATAAGGGAAGAAATTACTATTCATACTTGAACTCATTCAGAGATTCCTTCTTCATATCACAGGGAATGGAAACCCAATAAGGGTGATCTCAGATTCCTAGTAAGGTTTATGTATGATAGAATATATCATGAATAAATAAGTCATAATCAATATAGAAAGGTAAATAACTGAAAACACATGCCATTTATTCAATAACATGAGCATAAAATGCATCCATGGATAATATCAATGCATTAATCTCATGGATAATAATAATTGAATTCTAAATGAAGGAAATTATTAATATTGGATGTCATGGTACCAAATGCCATGGAATCTACACCATCAATAACTTCTTCCATGATAGTTTAATTGATGGATAGGTATACACAAAAACCCATTTAATTCTAGCTTAAGGATTTATATCACGATACCTGTTGATGAATTTAGGGGATATCTATAACTGATCCCAACACTTATATTCATTTATAATGAATTCCTTATATATTTAATGATCAATTCAATTCATATACAATATGCCTTATCAATAAATATCCGTATTGAGTAAAGAATACAAATTTATCAAGTTTTACCCTAGTCAATCAAATAAATTTTATACTAAAGAACCATATGCAGAAATTATATATGGTTTAATAACTAATAATACCCACAATAAAGGATACATATATTAAAGAGAAATGTAATTTCCACTGATTACATGAAGGTGAATGTTTTAATGGAAAATTAATGACTACAAAATTAATCAAGAAAGTGAATTTCAATACTTTCCTTGGTCAAAATAATCATAAAACATCCATATAAAGAATAAGGATAGTATGATTTCAATATATACTCAGTGGATTATAAGTTAAACAATGGTTTTTTTCATTGAAGAATATAAATAGCAGAAAATATCATTAAAAACATTCTTGATGAAAACAGACTTTTCACTTTGAAAATTAATTTTAAAAACTATAAATTTAAAGAATATTATGGAAAATGTTTTTTTGAAAATAATATTATAAAATTGTAAATTAATCTTAAAATAAATTATTAGTCATGGAAGTGGGAAAATTCCTTTCATTTCAAGTATGTTAAAATAAATATTTCTTTTACTTTCTCAGAAAAAGTCTAAAAGTAACTTGTTTGAAAAACGATAAGAATATTTATTTTAAACTATTTTTGTAAAAATTAAAACATGGGTAAAGATTTATTTAGTAAATAATTTTAGAATATTAAAAATATTCTTTAAACATTTTAAGGAAAATATGGATATGGAAGAAAAGGATCCTCAACCGAGTAGAAAAATAAGTCACTTTTCCTTAAAAACATAATTTCGGTATCTTGAGTACATAAAGAGTTGAAAATGAAAGGAAGAATTATAATTTAAAAAAATAACCACATGAGAAGAAAATATTTTGGGTTTAATATAGAAAGACAAAATAATTTTCCCTTTATATACTTAAATATAAATAATCCCGAATAATGATGAGATTGTGAAAAAAAACCTTTACCACTTTGGTAACTTTTGAATCATAACCCCCATGGAATAAATAATTTCAAATAAAGAATTAAATACCATGAATATAATGATATTAATGATATAACTTATATTAGGGGTATTATATACATATCATAAAATTATAAATGTGTATTATACCAAATATGTCTCAATGGAGTGTAAATTGGGACAAAATATCATACAAAAGATCATACAGTTGAAGTGAAAATTAATAAATGAATTAATTATGTGTATAAAATTTAAATCCCCCAAAAAATGTGTAAATACAACATAAAATAATCAAAATTCATTACACAAGTAATATTATAATCTCAAATACAATGAAGAAGTAATATAACCTAATAAAAAAAATTTGAGTTATGAAACACTTACCACTTGGTAACTTTCAAGTAAAATACCTTTGGATCAAATAATTTGAATTTGAACATAAAATACCATTAATTATGAAGGATTCATGATAAAAAATGTTAAAATTTTTTATTTACACTATTTAAAATAAATTGGTGCATTACATTAAAATATGCCTTAATTAAAGGAAATAGAGATGAAATCCCTTACCTTAGGCTCGACTCATGAAGTATGGTATTTATATTATGAAATATTAGAATTATTTTAATTATTTACATTACTAATAATATTTTTCAATTTTATTATTTATATTATTTCAATAAATACAATTTTATATTTAATTACTTAATCAATTAAGTTTACGTTGGACGTTTTGATGATATTCAGTTCATATGTACAAAAAGACTTTGGTAGTTTGATTATAGTAAATGAGGTCATTGTTTCATCATATAAATAATATTAATAATGAAATAATTATAATTTTTATACATAAAATTTAATTTTTAAACAAACCATGAATTATGGTTATGAAAATTTAACTATGTTACAATCATGGAGGTGATAAACCATATGTACACTTGAGTAACGTTTCCATTTTTTGATCGATCATGACAAAAAGAAAATAAGTATTATTTTATCTTTATATAATAATAATAATAATAATAATATAATATTATTTATTTCAATATAGTTATATATATAATTCATGTGGTGTGGTTATGAAAAATTAATCACATCGCTTCATGGAGGTGGTAATCCACACATACACACAGATGATATTATCATTTTTAAATGAATGGAAAGGTAAGAAATTAAGTTATATATTATCTATAAATAGTTATAATTATGTAATTAATATTAGATATATATATTAAATATATCATTAAAACCATATGTGGGTAGTGGTGATGGAAAAAGAATTACATCGGTTCGCGAGGCAGTAGTCCGTCATACACACGAACGACAGATTTGTTTCCCATTTGATGGAAGTTGAGATGGATATAGGGTATTATATTAACATAAAAAATATTATTATATTATAGTTAATTATACTATTATATATAATGTTTGAAAAATATTTTAAGGAGGTGGAAGAATAATTAAAACAAAAAAGACCAGTTAAGAACAATACCTTTTTTCCGACAACCTCTTTAGGTTTACACCAAAATCCTTCCTAAGAGGGTTTCTTAAACAAAATGCCTCTAGTAAATGGTAATTAATTTAAGGAAGTTACTTGGGATGATATTTTTATAATCAAAAAACGTTTTAATTGTTAATAAAAGAGGAGTATAGGTGCCCTTTTATATGTGAGGGGATGGGAACTTTTAGAATTTCTTAAATTATTAAATTAATATAAATTATTTATCATGAAAAAATGGATCCAAAATGATATATTTAAAAAATATGATGCTTATGGGTCTAAATAATATAATAAAATTAAATTTTTATAAGTTTAGATTACGTTTTTACCCATATGTTTTTTTTAACTCACGATAACCCTTTTTGACAATTACCATGATAATAAAATTTTTACTGTTTTGGGGTCACAATAATTAATATTAGATGGAAATTATCCAATAAATGTAAAATGGATGATATTTAAACCATATACCAACAAAATGAAAAAATATAGGATTTTTATGAATTTTAAATTATTTAATAAAATATTATTTACTATAAAATATCATTAATGTCATTTTTGGAACAATTCATTTACTTTGACCTTAATAACATCTAGATAGAAAGGGAATTAAAATATAATAAATTAAAAATTACATAACATGTTATATTTATATAAAATTCATGTAACATAGTAATTAAATAAAATTATTTTACTTTTAACATTTTTAAAGTCATTTATTTTATTTTTCTATTAATTGAAGAAATTCTGTGATAGTATTGCATAAACATTTAAGCTAACTATTTCATCCTTTAAAATTAAAATTAAATTACTATGATAAAAAATAATTTATATTTAAAATAATTTTTTATAACCAAACAAATTTTGTCTTTATCCCTATTAAAAAATATTATAGAAATTAAAATCAAGAAAGTGACTTTTTGATTTTTCTTTATATAAAATAATATGAAGGTCAAAATCCGATCAAAAAAGAAACTATAAGCCATATATTAGAATTTTAGATTTTATCAACTAAATATAGTCATAAAATAATATTAAGTTATGTTTTATAATCATTTTTAGTAGTTAACATATTATTTTTTACCATAGTTACCCAATTTACCCTCATCATGGTTATAATTATTACAATAGTTACTATTCATAATGAATAAAAAAAGGGGCCTATTTCCAAAATTTGATCATAAAAATTACAAATATGGAATCCATTTTTCAATATTTAATTAATATATGTGAGAAATTTAATTTAAAATTAAACTCATAAAGCGCGACAAAAATCGGGTTTTCAGGAAAATGTATTTTTTAAGGAAAAGATGATTTTAAATTTACTTGATGACTAGTAATATTAATTATATGAATTTAATTATTATATATATAAATATATAATATATAAATTTCATTTAAATAATTCCTTATTAGGCATAATTTGAATTAATTAAAATGAAAAAAAATTATGCACTTCAAAGCTGTTTTTAGAAAAATGTGTTTTAATCATAAAAATTGATTTATGCCAAAATCTTGAAAATTACTGATTAAAATGAAGTTAATTATATTATTATCAATAAAAATGAATTCTATGTCACTTTAAGACCAAATCCAAAATATAATAAAACTTTAAATTACTTTATTTATTGAATAGAAATAATTAATTTCCAAAAATTGATGTTTTTCACTAATCATAAAAAAACCAATGTTTTTAAAAAAATTAAAAAATTTACCCTACGATAATTTTCATAGTTTGATTTTAAAATTTATATCCTTTTTATGAAATTCCATTACTAAAAGTGGTATAAATTAATATATTATTCATGTGCAAAGAGCAATAAAAATCATTTTTAAAGGAAACATATTTTTAAAGCATAAAATCATTTTTCTGAAAATTGTGTTATTATTTACTGAGAATTAATAAATACATTTGTATTTGTTAGAAAATTATATATATATATTATAATGCAGTTAATACTATTTTAACCCTCTAATTCAATATCAAGGTTATAATGATTATATTTTAATAATATATTTTACATATTGTTTAAGCTCAGTGTTTCATGTTGTATATGCTATAGAATATAATGTTCTTTTAATATATTATTGTGTTATAATAAATTTGATCAAAGATTCACTAATAAGGAATTCATGATAGGATGGTTTTTAAGAATCCTAGAATGCTTGGAGATAAATGGAGGAGTTGGAATCCATGTAACTTGATAGAGAGATAGTCGATGGTAGAGTTTACTTATTTTAGATGATGGTGAAGTTTTATATGATGAAATAGGTGGAGGAGTCTCAATAAGAAGAATCAATGGTAGAGGTTTTGTATTACCATGTTAGCTATTGTGATTCCCTAGAGGGATGGTCACAGGATGGTCAGAACCAAATGTTGTTTCAGGGGAGGTTATTTGTTCCCATGGCGATGCGTGAGGGAGCCCTTCATGAGATCCAAACCACACCATTGGTGGTAAAACCAAGAATTTAAAATATGTACCATGGATTGTATACATGGTTTTGGTGGTCTAGGATGAAATGGATGGTGGCATAGCTAATGGATTTATGTGTATTATACTAGTAGGTGAAGGTTGAACATTATGTTCCTAGTAGTTTATTACAGCCCTTATATGTTACAAAGTAGAAGTGGGATAAAATATCAATGGAATTCATCACAAGATTACCCCAAAATTTGGGAGGATATGATGTTATATGGGTAATCATGGATTGGTAGACAAATTCATCTCACTTCCTAGAAATCAAGGAGTTAGGCACCATAGATATTTTTGAAAGGAGGAATGTGGTTGATGTTATATGGATGTAAGAATTTACATGATCCAATTTATTGGAACAAGACGCTCATTTTACCTCAGGAGTCCATAGAGGATTATAACATGATTTTTACACTCAATTATACCTTAACATTTCTTTTCACCCCTATATGTATGGACTCAAAGAGGATACTATCCAGATCCCTGAGGATATATTGCGAGCATGGATCCTAGATTTTGGTGGATCTTGGGTGAAGAACTTACCATTGGTTTAGTTTTATTATAATAAAAAATACCACTCATCCATTTATATGGAACCATTTGAGGATTTATACAAGAGGATGTGTCATTCTCCGTTGTTTTGTGTTGAAGAGGAAGATTCACTAGTTTTTGGTCATGATGTGCTAAAAATCACAACTTAGATGGGTTATGTAGTTCATGAGACAATGAAGAAGGAATAATTCTAACATAAATCTTTTTCCGATCATAAGAGGATACCCTTGGATTTCAAGGTTAGATACTATGTATTCTTAAAGGTTTCCCCTCATTATAGGACACAAAGGTTTGGTAGGGGAGTAATATTTCTCCCCGATTTCTCAAAACGTTTGAGGAGTTTAATAGTATTAGTGAGTTTTCTTATCCATTGGTTTTTCCTCCACAGATAGAAAATATCCATGACCTATTCCATATGTGTTAGCTCCATTGACTTCTTCATGATAACTCCCATGTCATTGATTGAGGATAGTTAGATATCAAGGATGACATGACATTTTTGTAATGAAAAATAGAGATCCATTATCATTGAGATTAGGTGATTCATGGAAAAACCATTCCATTGACCAAGAGGTCCAAGTATTCTATGAAAAATCCGATTTTTATCTTTTTAACTCAAATAAAAAGAATCATATGTTGTAATAGTTCATACCTTCCTAGACATTATTATGAATTTTTTAAAAGGATTGCAATTTTTTTAGGAGAGTTTATTGGCAATTCGAAGGGTCGAGGTGGATTTTTGGACTTTTTTGGGTTACCATGGATTTATAAATGACTTATCATGATGTTTTGAAAAGAATTTTGGATTGGGTGTGATCTTGTAAAAAATAGGACATGAGGCCACACCTTGGGGAATGTTTGGTATTGTGTATGTTGACTTGGTTGTCTACCTATAAACTATAGGTATCCCTAAAAGACTAAATTAGGTAATGACATCATGTGTGGTGTTTTGGAAGAACACCTATCCCAAACAGGTTGTTCAAGCTCACTACACTAGGTGTGATGTTTTGGAAGAGCACCTATCCAAAATAGGTCATGGGGGTTAGGGAATGAAATTAGGATATGAAGGAGGAAAAAAGAACGACCACATCTTAGACCTCACCTCGATCATGACCGAATACCATTTTTAAAATGAGTAGGAAAATATGATCTCACATTGATCGGACCCACCGCATGAATTTTCACTATTGCATTCACTTTGGAAGAGTCCAAAAAAATATTATAATAAATATGAGGATAAAAATACCTTATTACAATTATTTTATTCTCTATTTAAGATATAGTAATTTCCTAAATCACCCCATCCCACTCCATTCATTCTTTTTCAAATCTTAACCCCTTGGATCGTTGGAGCGAGTCTTGTGAATCAAGGTAAAATCTCCCCTATTTTGATTTACATTCTCTCTTTTAATCTATTTATCCTCTATCATAGAGTGTGGTATAGTGGGAGTCATCTTCTATTTTGGGTGGTTTTTGATTATGGATTTCTCTAAATAAGAATCTGGGGGTGATTCTTTCTAGATCAGCGGTGGTTAATACTTGGTTTTTGTACGTTTCTCATTAAAGCTTCAATTGAGGTAAGGTATCCTTAATCTTTCCTCATTTAGATGTATCTATGTGTATATTATGATTTTTATTCTTTTGAGTATATATTATGCACTATTTTAATTAATAAAATTAATTTTTATTTGAAATTTAAATGGAAAAGAAGAAACCGCATGATTTTAACTTGTTCTTTTGATTTGATTATGTTGTTGAGAATTATGTTTTTATTAGTAATTTGATTTTTATTTTTTTAATTTTTTATGACTATAAATTAGAGAAACTAGTTTTTCTTTCTTCCCAACTCACCACATATTAAATTTACTGAGAAAATATATCTTACAAATAAAATGGTTTCCCATGTAATCTCGATTTGGTTTATAATTACCTTGAAAGTAAAAATTAAATATGATAAAATACCATTATTTTAATTTAATATAAGATATATGAGAAGTGTCTATGTTATTTTTTAGTGGTGATGTGAGGTGTTTTTAATGTGTGATTCTTGTAATGTGTGGTGGTTTTGATGTTGGGATTATTAGCATGAATAAGGATGGAATGTTATGTGTTGGGTTGATTCATGTTTTTGTGTGTTAGCAACCTTTTAGTGATGAAATGAAATGGTAATGGAAAAAATAAAATTGTATGGGTTATAATGGATAATAAACTTTTGAACTAAAATGATAAGTGTAGTTAAAGTTGTTTTGTAAAACATAAAATGAATGGGATTAATAAAGGGATATGGTTGGTAGCTGTAAAATATAACAATTCCTTAACTTGAAAAGAAATATGGAATGTGGCTTGTGGTTGGGGATTTCTTGTGTGGTGTAATGTAATTAGAGGTGGAAGTGAATGTATTAGAGGCTGTGATGTCTTTTGGTGATGTTTTGAGTTATGATAGTTGTTTTTTTACAAACCCATTTCTTGTGATTGTGTGTGTGTGAGTATTATATTTTATATTTTAATTTTGATATCTATACACACCCCACTCATGTAGATCATTTTTTTAGTTGTGAGGTCTTGTGGAAATGTTGTGAGTTATGATTGTTATTTTATTACAAACACATTTCTTGTGATTGTGTGTGTGTGGCTATCATATATTATATTTAAATTTTGATATCTATATTCCCCCACTCATGTAGATCACTTTTTTTAGACTCCCAATTATTTTGGGGGGTGTTTTTCGCAATATCTAAGATGGTAAGGATGGATGAGTGGATACCCCTTTTCCATAGTCTATATTATAGGAATATTTATTATGCATGTGATATGCTGGCTTACAAATAGAGTACTTATGGTTTGGTTTGATGAGATTGATGAGATGGTTCATAGTGGGGGTCATTAATGGTAGGAGTTGGGGATGAGGTTGATGTCCTTCATGTTCACGAAAACCTACTAACTTGGTTATGTAGTGGTTATGGGAGGATGAGGATATGATGAATGTTTTCATATAGGGTTCATGGAATGATATTATTTCCGAAGTGTATTAGGGTTGGATGTGATGACCAGTTTCACATGGAGTTCTTGTTATGATGTAGTTACCCAAGTTTTGTTGGATAAGATTCTATAGAAGGGATGAGCTGACCCAAACATATAATTTCAGGGAATGAGAGTTGTAAATCAACATGATAGTGGTATGGGGTTCCATTTTTATCAATATGATTCTTGAAATGTTACTATAATTGGTTGAATTATTTGGTGATCATGCTATGGTGAAGATGATATTGGACAGTTGAACTTCTTAGGTGTATATTGGTTTTTCTGGTCTCCCACTGGTGTATTAGTATGCTCTTTTCACATGTGTACATGAGAACTTGGGTATGATCCAAATAAGTATTCTTGTTATTATCAGAAAACATATATAAAAATAATTTTTTAGGTTTCTAGGAGGACTTTGGGGACCAGGGTGAAAATTACTATCCTAGACATTGGAACTATTTCTGATTCCCTACCTTAGGATTTTCTTATAGGTATTTATTTAGTGAATCTTTTTATTTGTTAACCTTATGCATGATTTGTGGGATAGTTTTGGTTTTCTATTTTCATTTTATGTCATATATTTTCTTGGTGGTTGATATCATATCTCCCAATCCTATTTTATCTATTGAGGGAAATTCATTCTATATTTGAGATTTTCTTATACCCCAAGTGCTAGTCACCATCATAGGGCCTACTAAAGGTTAGAATTGAGGCTCATTACATCTATCCATTAATTTATATCTTAGGATGGGTATATTTGGAAGGTGGGATGGGGTCATTTTAACACCTTGATATTGAATTAAATGATCATCTATAAATAAATTTTATTTCTTCGATAGCTTGCATTACATGCAACACCAAGTTTAAATGAACTGTGATACACTATCAAAATATTTTTTTAATGTAACGGTTATCGCCAAGATGTTGGATTGGTGGGTATTCATACATATAAATAAATTATTAAAAACATATGGTTTTATATGAATTAAATGAACTCATTGTGAATTAGTTAATTATAAGTGAAAATAAAAATCATTCGAAATTAAAAAATTTATTTTTTCTGATAAGTTGTTTATATGTGTGCAATATATTTTTGTCTTAATAAATTAAATTAATCAATATTGATGAATCATTTTAAAGAAATTAAAATAATATATATTCAATAAAATGTTTTATCAATCATATAATATTTTTACTATGCATGAGATAAGAATAAATCAAGTTTTATTCTTAAAAACTCTATTTTTCTAAAAAAGAGATTCACCATGTTTATCATATTAATTTAAAATTAAAATTTTCCCCTTATATAAATTTAATCTAGAAATTTGAATTAAATATTTTTAATAAGGAGGTTTAAATTTTTTAAATATTCCCCTTTTATTTTTGGTTAATATGAATTGTGACTGTGGAAAAATTTATCACCATAGTAAAGGGTAAATCGGGTTAAACTTTATTAAAAATAAATGTTAGGGTTACCCATTTTCATATTAATTATAGTTGTATAAATTTAATTATAACCTTATCACCTTAGGCACTGAAATTAATTATTTAAGGAAATTTTTTCAATTAAAACGACTTATATAATGTTTAATGCAATGAAAAATAAAAAATATCACTCTCTTAATTTTAAATAACTATTATATGTCCACAAAGAGAGAAAACAAAGTTATGAATGAATATAAATATATATTTAGAGAATAATGAAATTATTTTCATTATGTAAATTTATTTATTATTTTTAGTAATTATATAATTACCTTAAATTCTTATACAACACCGATACAATATTTACTCAATTAATAGAAAAACAAAATAAATGATTTTAAAAGTATTAAAAGTAATATAATTTGGATTATTTATAGTTTTTAATGAATTTAATATATTAATATGACATAATAATGTTATATAAAATTTTTATATTTTAATTATAACTTTTTTTATGTCTTTTAATTCAAATTAATTGAATAGTGTCAAAATTGTCATTAATGATATTTTATCAGAATAATATTTTATTATTTTTTTTAAAAATAGAAAAAATATTGAAAGAGGATAAGTTAGATAATATATGGTAAAAAATTTAATCCCCTTTCCATTTATGATCTAATTATCACCTTATAATTAAAATTATAACCCTTGAAGATTAAAAAAGATGTTATTACTATTAAGGTTAAAATTGGTCAACCAAGTAGTTAATAAAAAAGATAAGTTTTAAAATGAAACCAAAACCTATAAAAATTTTATTGGTTTATGGTATTTAAACCAAATCTGACATTAGATCCGAATTACTATCCATTTGGAGCATTTTTTTGATAATTAATTTATTATAATTCAATCTTTTAAGTAATTACAAAAGTGCCCCTCAACTTAATTATAAAAGGGAACACCTCCTTTTATCTTCTTCACACCACTTTGAGCCTTCTAGACTGTCCATCCCATGAAATAATACATTATAAAATTAATTATCCAAATTTTAAAGGTGTTTTTATTCCCAAAATACCAACCCTATGATCATTAAGAGGAGATCTAAATGAGTTGTTTCAAAGAAGAGGTAGTCAGCTTAATTGATCACTTCCTTTTTGATTCTTATTTTACCCCCACTAAATCTATTTTATTATTAAATAAATAATAAATTAAGTATCCTAAATATTATTTAATGTTAATATTATTATTAAACAACCTTTATTAACCCTATTTTCTTTCAAATGGGAAGTGAAAGTATCACCATGTGTACATACAACTTACTGTCTCCATGTAGAGACACAATTCATTTTCCATCACCATATTTCATGGATGATTATTATGATTGGTTTAAAGTTTATATTTTATACTTATAAAATAATTATTATTATTTAATTATTATATAATATATAACTTCTCACCTTACAAACCATTGGAAAATGATAACGTCGCTCGTGCGTTCATGTGGACTACCACCTCCATGAAGCGATGCGATTAATTTTTCATATCTAATTTACATAGAGGGTAATCAGAATATATTTGATGAATATATATTATTTATATGATATAATAATTATTTGTTTAATGATGAATTATTATTTAACTTTCTTTCGTTTCTTCCATTGAAAAGTGAAAACAATGTTCATACGTATGCCCAACATACTATCTCTATGAACAATATAATTAATTTATATATATATAGATTTTATGGATGAATATAAATATATATAAATATATAATTAATATAGATTATATTTATATAATTATTAAAATTATGTAAATTATTTAACTATAATCAAATTATATGGATTGGAACTGTTAAACAGAAACATGCTTGAAAAAGGAAGAAGATATCACCCAGAACAATGATTTTAATAAAACATTATTAATAAATGGGTGATAATATGAAATAAATAAATCATAAATGATACTATAGTTATTTATATGGTTATATAATACATGTATAATAAAACTATATTTATTATACAGGAGGTTCTAACATGAACTAGGAAAGGTGAGACTTGAGGTATGGGATTTATGTTTCAATCCAATTTTAATTGGGATTGTTTATGATTGAATTTATGTCTAGGAAATTATATGATAAATAAAATTTTATTATACACTATTTGTTTTCTTAATAATACATGTTTCCCTTTCATTTTCATCACTTTAAGTACTCAAGATACTGAAATTATTTTTTTAAGGGAAAACCGACATTCTTTCTCTCTTTAGTAGATTTTTTATTCCCTATCCATGTTTTCTAAATGTGTTTTCAAGAAATTTTTTAATATATAATTATTATTATTAATGAAATTATGACTAATTATTGACTTTTTTACAAAATGTTTTAAAAGGAATTTTCTCTTCATTCTCTGAACAAGGTAATTTTTTACTTTTTCTACAAAAGTGTGAAAAGAATGTTTTCCTTTAACCAATACAACATGAACAGATTTTTCCATCATCATGAATAATCAATGAATTTAATATTAATTTAAAAGGTTAATAGGTTATTTTCAAATAAAAATCTTTTTTTAAAGATTTTTGAAATTTTCTATTTTGAATAAGTGGATTCAAAATGAAAAAGTGTATTTTACTCTAGAAATATTTAAATGATTATTTTGAAGGATTTTTCATCTATTGTAACATCCTTTGATGTTAATTATGTTTTAATGGGGATATTATCCAATGATACCATAATTATTATTTATATGGTTGGTTTATGTTTGTGATGATGAGATGTTTATGAAACATATTTACTTTTCATGGGTTATGATATTACAATATTATGAAATATTTGTGAAACGAATTTTATTTGTATGAGTTAGGATATGATGATATGATGAATATTTTATGATATTATGGAATACATATGTATGGTTTTCATTATGTGACAGGTGGGACCAAAATTATATATCCCACCAATTCTTTAGGTATAGTTTTATATATCAATAGGAAAATATTGGAAACAAGTCAATATACTTGATTAATTATGGGAAACAAGTCAATGTGCTTGATCCATTATGGGAAACAATTCAATACAATTGATACACTATGGGAAACAAGTCTTGAGGGATTATCTGTTATGATTTTATGGTCTTGGTAGTTAACCTTGACATATGAAATAGTTTTTCTACCTATTATAGTTCCATAATATTATTACATGAACTTATGGGTCATTATTGATTTATGATGTTTTATCACTCTTATGATTCATGTATTTTGAAATAATAAATATTTTTTCCATAACTTATATTTTTGATCTTTGGAATATTGGGTATGAAAATTTTAATTTATGGTTATGGTCTCATACCATTGTTCTTATTTTATTATTTCATATGATCATTTATTGATATCTCCCATTATTTCCATTACTGAGAATATGAGCTCACCCATTCTTATGCTTTCTTTCCCCAGATTATAAGTAAATGTTTTAAGTGGGGTATGTATATGAAAATTAATAAATGGGGATATATTTGTGGGAGATTTTAAAGATCTTTCATAAAATAATAATATTGTGTGTCTATTATCCAAAGTCACTAAACCTTTATGTTCCTTATTTGTGTGTTTGTGAAATGGATTAAATATTCATCTAAAAAATTTAATATTTATGTATGAAAAGATTAGGCATTTATAATTGGTATCAGAGTTGGGTTTAGTCAATATTTGGAGATTAGGGTTAGAAAAATTTACTGTAAGCTGTGTGGATAAGTCTAAGTATGGAATAAAATCTTAATGTTTCTTTTAATAACCATGAATAAACTATGTTAAAATTAAGTTTTCATATGATGAAAAGAAGGTTTCATGATTTATACATCCTATAAATTTTTTATTATTGTGTGTTTTTCCACTATTATTTTTATTTATCACACTTTTTATTTTGGTTTTTGTCATTGGATGGAACCATAATACAATGTAATGATTTTACACTTGAGCAACCAAATGTTGTGGGAGCTAGAATGTATAATTTTATTTATATGATCATTATACTTTATCAGGATATGAATCATGTTGAGCTTACAAATGATCAAAGGATAGATAAATGTACAATTGACTCTTTAATGAGGCAACATACACTTCTTTTCATGGTCATTTTGATCTACTAGTAGCTAAGAAATAAATCAATACCATTGGGAATATATTTTCTATTCTCTAGTTCTTATAACATGAAAAGGTTATCCTAGATGTTTATCATTTGGATGATGAAGTAGATAAATGGTGGAAAATTATTAATAATATGATACAATAGAAAGAAATTGAATCTATGGAATTAGATGAGCTAAATAATATATTTTTTAGTAAGTACTCCCTCATATTCTACGTGTAGAGATAATGATGGAATTCCTTGAGTTGAAGAAAAATGATGATGAGTCCATTTTTACCTTTGTGGAAAATTTTACAAGACATTCATGGTATGCCTCTAGTTTAAACATTATACCTAAAAAAATTGATTGATTCTTTGGTTGTTTAAAACCAAGTATCTGAAAGGAATTATGTATAAGAGACTTTAGTAGTTACGAATAAATGGTTCGATGTGTAATCATATAAGAAATAGAAATTGGAGATTCCCATCATTTCCATGGTTTTAAAAATAAAAGGAAGTTCGAGTCTCATGAAATCTCAAATATATCACATAGTGGAACTAGTAGAAATACCACCTATACCAACGTTTCTTTCCCAATGGTTTGAAAAACCCGTTGGGATAAAGAACCTATACCAACGGTTCTATGAAACTATTGGTATAGTCTGATATAAGTTGGGGTATTCCAATGATTTAGTGAAACCGTTTCCATAGGCTAATAAAACTTGGGTTTTTAATGGTTTAGTAAACCTTTGGAAAATAAGACCTAATTACCAACGGTTCTTGAGAACCGTTGGGAAAAACCTCCCAAAAACATCGACTTCTCCTCATGCCACCTACTCTAATCTCTACCGCACCGCTCCACTCCTCCCCTCGTCACGACTGCTCCCATCTCGAGTCCCCCTCACCACCGCTCTCATCCCCCTCTCCACTCTCTGCTCGTCGCTCAGTGTTCCGTGCTTGCTGCTCCCCGCTTGGTGTTCGCCGCTCACTTCTCACCGCTCGCTGCTCGACGCTCCCTTCTCATTGCTCACCGCTCGCTATTCACTGCTTCCCGCTCCCTACTCTATGCTCAACGGTCACTGCTCCCTATTCCCCGCTCCCCGCTCCCCGCTCCCCAGTCCCCGCTCCCTGTTCCCCACTCCTCGCTCCCTGCTCCCCGCTCACCTCTGGTTGATATGCATCCCCCTCCTCATCCTCCTCTAGTTGAGAATACCCTCCTAGATCATGCATCCCCCTCTTCATCCTCCTCTAGTCAAGCATCCCCTCCTAGGTCTCACATCGCCCCCAGGTCGAGATTTCCCTCACCCGACATGAATCCCCCCTACGTCGAGCATTTCCTCACCCGACGAGAATCCCCCTAGGTCGAGAAGGCCGGGCATCCCCTTTGGTCCAATATCCCACCTAGGTCGAGGATCCCCTCTATCCGAGCATCCCCTTCTACATTTTTCTTATTCTGGTATTCTTTTATAGTGAGTCCCTAATCTTTTTCGAACATGGTTAATTAATTCATTGTTAAGTTTTAGTTTTATTGATCAATTTGTATCATTTGATATTGTTTCATTTATCTTTGATATATGATTGATTTTGGTTTTCTCAATACATAAAAATAGTTATCTTTATTGTGTCTGTAGATATAAATCCTTGGAAGTTCACATTGAATATACCTTGAGATCATGATTTCTTTGCAACTTAGGTGAACAATATATGATTTGTTTCTAGTTTCATAAAGAATATCATATTCTATGTGAAATCATTTGAAGCTCATAAAAATGTTTATAATATATTATGTGTAGAATTATTCATACCATTGATGCTATATAGATAGAGTTTTCATGTGAATGGAGTTTTATAATTTTAAAATGAAAATGTTATCTAATGCATACTATTTTAATATGTATATGATATATGTGAAGGGAATTGTTTTATGGATAAATGTATTTTTATTTTTGGATTCACATATAGTTGAATGGGTGACTATATTTTATTAAATTATAAAGTGTTATCTAGATGAAAATTTCCTTATAAATATGTAATTAACTCATGGGAAAGGTGTTGAAACTTTTTTAGAGATTTGACTAACAAGAATGTATTTTAGTATTTTCTCCATGTTGATTTTTTCAATGGAATAACAACACTATATGAAGGATTCATTTTTCAAAATTATTTTCCTTCACAAAAAAATATATTTATTTGAAGTGAATGTTATGTGAAATTTTCATTCAAGTGTTGTTTTATATCAACAAGTATGGTAATAAGGTGGGTTTATCAACTTCTAAGTTATAACACGGACTATGATTTTTTTTCTCAACACTAGAGAACTTTTATTTGAAGCTCAATAGTGTTTTATTTTCTTTGTGCTTTCTCATTTATCACTTTCTAAACATGTTTATATTGAGGAAACAAGGTTTTCTATTCTTTCACATGTTTTTTATTGTTTGAAAATTGTATATTCACTTGAGAAATTAGAGAACTCTCAAAGCTTTTCATTTTCTTAGTTTATCCTTTTATAACTCATAAGACTATATAATAAAACATTATTTCTTATCATGTTAAACCTTCTGCATAGGTATGGATCCATTTGTAGCAACTGATTTAGAACTTGATAACAATGGATCTTTTCCCTCACTACTAATAAAATAATTTTGACTAGGAATCAAATTCATACATATGATAGCTCCATGATCAACATAATTACACCTTCAAAGTCATACATATGATAGCTCCATGACCAAAATAATTAACATATTCCTCATCTTGAGTTTATACATTCCAAAATTCCTCTTAATTGTGACCATATACATTGAAATACTCACAAAAATTATCAAGGCTTTCAAATATGTTTCTAAGAGATAAATTTCTCTTCATATGTGAAAACTAATTTTGTACAATCGTTTTGTTCTTAGTTTTAACTATGCTCCCATTTTCTTATTATCTTATACAACCTGTATGAGTATATATATTATACCAACAATCAATGTCAATGTTCCCAAACTTCCAAAAAAACCAATATTTTACAAAAAACATCGTTTCTTTCTTCTTTGAGGTAGTTTTTCTATATTTATTTCATTGATGTATTTGGATAGATTCACTATAATTTTGGGATTAGTTTGGGGAACTACTCTTCATGCTTACTATCACATCCAGTCTTATTTTATTGGTGAGTTTTGTTAAATTTTATGTTACTGGGTTTTTCATAGACTTTGATCTTTGTACAACACTTACATATAAAAAGGACTTAGCAATCATAAATTTATTAGGGTAGTGGGATACATTATTCCATGTAGATGAAGTGGAGACTCTCCAAATGCAATAAAGACTTTTATCTTTGTTCATCCCTTATAAAATATATTATTTATCTTATTATTTGTTTTAATAGGTATTCCAGAATAACAATAGTACTTTCCTTAAGTTTATACATACATTACCTCCTTTTCAATCTAAATATTTCTTGAAATACTATCTTTTAATTCATTGCAGTTCCATTCTTGCAGATCTTTAAAATCATGGAGGTTTGATATTGAGAAAGACAAAGATAAGAGTGTGGTGCGTTATCATTGTTTGGTTTTATGCCACATTATATGATAGTTATAGTTTATCTTTTCCATATAATTTCAAATCACCCTATTGCATTCTGTTATGTGTTTCGAGAGCTTTACCAAGGATGCATGGGAACTCATTTTGCGGCTACAAAAGATTGATGGAGAAAACTATCCTGAGGTATATTGATTAGTATGTACAGAGTTACTGGAGCCAGTGAAGATTTCTAGTTTAACAATAATGAGCAGTTCAAAATTAGAACCTTACTAACCTGAATAGAATTAAAATGTCCTAAATAAAATTATGGGGAATTGATTAAAAAAAAGCAGAAAAAATAAAAAATAATCTACCATAAAATTAACTATACATTTCTAAAAGTAGTAAAATAGAATTAACCACATCTATAAAAAATCACCATGAAGCATACAAAATAAAACTCACCCAACTAGTTCTAACATTCACTGAACTAATAGAAATTGAAAATAATAAATGGATTGTAACTAAATAAAATTTGGCGTATTGTGAAAAAATTAATAGTAAATTAAAATAATGCATAGTAACCATATTATAATTCACATAATTAAAAATAAAAAATAACTAAACAATTATGAATTGATCAATGTGAATTTAATATATTTTTTGTTTCCATTATATTTTTTTATAAATGAAACACTGATACTATATATAAGTTTCGAGCCAAAAGGATTATTTACCGTTAATAGAAAGAAGTATTGTTAATTAATTGGAATGTACTATTTGATATTATCATTTTGAAACATGGATCTGTTTCCCCATACTTGTAGGAAAATGATTTGACTTATGAGTCGTTGTGGTTCTTATATGTTAGGTGGTGACACGCATAGTTATAGGAGAGAAGTATATTGTAGTTTAATTTTTATTTCATTTTCTTCATAGCATCGGGCACTTAGTCCTTTTACCACAATCTATGGATGGAGGGTAGTTATATTCTGAGAAGGGGGCCAGAAGGGCACTAGAGGCGGCTACATAGTTTTCTTTGTAGGGGAGGGAGATTGGGGTAGTGGAGAGATTGATTACTATGTTTCATTTTTGTTTTCCTTTATACTAAAATCCCCCTTTTTATATGTGTCACTCATTTCTCTAGTACATTAGTGCAAATGATGGTGTATGAATCCAGATAACACCATATATGTACATTTCACTTGGACACCAATTTTCTTCTACTACTAAAAAAATCTCTCATCATCATGTTCCATTTACAGAATACACCAAGGTTTTGACTACCAATGTATATAGAATATTTTTCATGTGCTGTACATCGATATATATTTGTAGTGTCTTCTGCTTGATCAATTTGAAATATATATCCAGGGGTACATTCATAGGTTTCACCTATGTAATGCTAAAGTGCTCCACTACAATAAAAATGTAATCCAATCGAGTCTGGTACATATTATTTGAACTTAATCCACTCACTGATTGCATCCCAAAGACCCATTTAGTCTGGTCAAGATACTTCATCTCAAATCTTTTATACATTTCAATCTTTATATCATAAACTGTTTTCTTCACCAAATCGAAAATAAGCATATCATCATCATAGAGAGGAAATATGTTGAAAACACAATCACTAAACACCTTTTGGTAATATAAATGGTCAAAATTACTCCAGATGAACTTCCATTGCATAATAAGGTCATTAAACATACACTTCAACTTCCACTACCTTGGAGCATGTTACAAACTGTAAAGGCTTCACATTGGCTTGAAAAAATATCTTAGTTCTCATTATCCATAAAACAATCCGAATGATCTATGTAAATTACCTCATCTAAGTCCCTATAAAGTTATCCTATCTTCATATTCAACTATTCCAGATGAAATCCCTCAATGAAAACCATAATCAATATCATTCGAATAGTCATATATTTAACTAATAGTGAAAAATATAAGATAACTACACACATTTTATTTATTTGAACCCCTTTATGACTAGATATTCCTTATACATTCGTTTACCATTCACTCCCTCCTTCAACTAATTCACCCATTTATTATAAATAATTTTCTTCTTAGTTGAATTTTTTATCAGATCCCATGTTCCATATATATGGAGGGAATAATTATCATCTCTCATGGATAACTTCCGTTGATTTTATTTTTTTCATATTTCTAGCCTCTTTGAGGATCTCTAGAAATCCATCTTCCATGAGTGACTCATAATAAAGATAACTCCCAAATCTTTTCATCCGGTTCCTTACTTTAGTAGAAATAAATAACTCCTTCAATGGATCACCTCCTTTTGATATTGTAACTTATGGATATATATATTCCATGAATATTTCTTTTATAAGTTTACCCCAATATTTTATAGGCTTAGGGATTTATGATACTTATTATTTTGGAAACACCATTGTAACTTAAATATCATCCATTGAAACTTCTAGACGGTCTTGTGTTTTTGGTACCATTTTCATTCTTTATTTTTTTTGGAACATTTATAAATTATGGATGTCCATTCAATTGAAAATCAGCCTGTACATATACTTTTCTCTTATTAATGTTGTCATCTAAATTTCGATCCTTATACATTATCTATTCATTGAAGGAATAATTTCAATTTATGAAAATCCCTTAAGAATTGTTATACAAGAGTTAAAAAATAAGATTCTTCATTTACATATCCTATAAACTAATATCATTTTTTCACTAGGTCTCTCCATCAAAAAAATGTTACAAACACCTCAAATATGATATTGAGAAAAAACAACCACACTTTTTGTGTTTCATTATTGATGAATGTTATATGTAATAATGATCCTATGTTATAATGAACTGGATCTAGTCCCCATACATATATATAAACCAACTCTAGATTCTAGAACTTCAATACCTTACCTTCATTTTGGAAGGAAATTTTAATCTGCTTTCTAAAGATTCTACCTTCACACATTCCATACTCCATAATTCTAATTTTTAACATACTTTTAACGGTGAGGATATTTATCCCCTTCTCACTCAAGTGATCTATATGGCTATGGCATAACATTGAAAACGTAACTTATCTAGCATGAATTTCAACTTTTTATACATTAATGAGGTACAAATTCCCATCCTTAACTTCTTTATCCACAACCATGGAACATTGTGAAATTTTTCATGCACCATCTATGAATGATTTATAAAAACATACATCATCTATCCAATCAAAATTATGTATTCTTTAATCCTGGTATGCACCACACACCCCTTAACTAAAAAATAATTATATTTCCCATCTACAAAGATATTTCACCTTTTTCTATATTTTTTAGAGAATGATGATCTATAAAATGAACCTTTCCATATATTTTTGAAGTATAGTTCTCCAGACTTCCCCTACTACATGTTAAGTGAAATGAAGCTCGAGAGTCTATAGCTAAGACTCAAGAGAATTAGAGACACTAAACAACATACCACCCTTATCTTCTAATATAAGATTAAGATATCCAAATTTGAAAGTTTATATTCCAAAATTCAGTATCAACTCATTAAAATCCCTTTTCAGGTGTCCTTTCTTCCAATAATGTCAACACATGGGACCATCTTACTCTAAGATAATCCTACTCCAACATGTTCTGATTTCTCTTTTATCTAACATTTCGGTGTTGTGGAACTCTCCCTTCCTTCCACACTATATTCATTTCCAGAATATTACTCTTTTCGATGAAGTTATTCATTCTATATTTAGTCTTTAATGTTTGTAAAGACCTTGTCAGTTTTTCTGCTTTAATTACTCCCTACGGTTTCCATCATGTCCCAAGACTTAGGGAGTGACAAAACTAATAAAACCCACTATATTTCTACAAACTTCATATTTATTAAATATAAATAACTCCAAATCATGTTGAAGTCATTGATATGATGTATCACTGGTTTACCATTTGATACCTTCATGACAAGAAACCTCACCAAAAGGAATACCTTATTCATTATAGTCGACTTCTCATACATGTTAGTGATGTTATCCATAAGTATTAATATAATTTTTAATTCTTGGATATTATAATCCAGGTTTCTAGATAATTACATATGAATCAAATATGATACCTCCCTTCTAATTCCTTCCAGATCTGAAAAAGTTTTCCATATTAAACCACAAATATGAATCCCATAACACGAGTCCCATGCTTAGAAAAGAAAAAAAGGAAGAGTTTCATCTGTGAGGGGAAATCACCAAGAATCACACTTGAGAAGGTATTGATCGAGAGACAAATAGAAGGAAGGGAGAAATAGGATCTTTCTAGAGAGTAATTTATTCCAAGACTCATTAATAAATTCCCTAAAATAATCATATGTGGTTAACCATCAAGGTGTAAAAGTTCCCTCAAAATGTAGTGGCTAAATCATCTATTGAAAAACTATGATGAATGGAACCACTCCTTAGACCATGACACGATGTGTTTGCGCAAGATTTTTTTGACAGCCTACCAAAACAAGGTCAACCATGTGCCAAAAAAACCACAAAATAAGGCCACTAAAGTGTAAGGAAATCACCTTGGTAATTTTTCAAGGACCAAAACTTCCACTAGGGATTGGTGAATCTATACTTCCTATTTCCAACTCACCCGACTAACTCACCCTTCTTTCAATGTTGTTAATCCCATGTTCTTCCACAACCACCCCTACAGTCATGGTGTTGTTTCCATTTCTCATTGGAGGAATCCTCATACAATACTCTCAAAACCATACTAAGTGTTATGGAATGGTGGTATCTTTCCACCCAACTAGTTCACCATGAACACAACCCAACACGACCAACTCCGTGCTGAGCACTACGACCTCCACCACACCAACCACCAAGGCATGGTAAATTCCAGATTAACCCATGCTCAATTTCTAACCACACACCATTCCTACAATCCATGTAACCAATATAAGACACTAATTAATCATAAGAAAAAACATAATTCCATATATTGGGGGTGTCACATTATTGGAAGGATCTTAGAAGTCATTGGGATGTATAAGTGTACTTGTGATGATATATAAGAGTCACTCTGAGTGTTTGAGACACATGTAAGTGTACCTATGAAATTAAACTGGATATGTAAAGGTTGTTAAGACCTTTTTGTCTAGAAACTATAAAATTCATTAGTCACACTATGTTTTATCAAGGTAGGTTATTAAATATGGAAGGTTTATAATAGTTTTCAAAGGTATGTGCAAAGGTACTCTATGGGTAGAATGAAATTTGAATAAATTACTAGATTCATTGTGATATGTAATATTCAGCTGCTTGATATGTAAGGTTTATCATAGTTCTTAAAAGGAAATATATAAGGGTAATCATAAGGCAATTTATAGGGGTACTCAAAGGGTAATGAGATTTTTGATAATTAAATGGGATTATTGGTAAAATTATAGTGCCAATTATCATAGAATTTAAATATTCAAAATATAGATATAATATTCATTTGACTCTATGAATATAGAAGAGAAGAAGAAGATTAAGTGTGGTGAATATGAGGGATTATAATACTGAAATATTACAAGAGATTATGTGTATCAAAGTATAAGAAAAGAAGGAAGTTGATGAGATACTACAACCATATTCCCAGTTATCTTCTAAGACATAAGTGAATAAAAAAGTTGAAGAAGGAATAAAAAGAAGAATAATGAGAGAGTTAAGGATGATGATACTACTACTAGTTATTAATCTGTGAGTTATGGTTGTGAAGAAGGAGAAGAATATTGAGTGAGTAAGACTAGAAATCCTAGTATTTTGAAAGTTTGGATATTGAATATCGTGAAGAAGTTTGAATTGAGATGAAGATACCAACAGACATGTGACTGTATCATGTTATCCTTTGGTTATCAAAGACTTTGATTAAAGAATAATATATTATTATGGTGATTCAGTGACATCATGAAGTATCTTGAAAATAGTGTTCAAGAGTTTGTATGAAGGATCCATTTTAAACTGGCTATATCCTGTATAAAGAGCGCAATTGAGAGATTGAAAATTAATCAGGATACTGTAAAACTATCTGGAGATAGTAAAGTATTTTTTGGAGATAAACTACTTGTATTCACCTATATGATATAGTGGATATATGAATATCATACATTACCCAAACAAACCAAGTACTAAATACCCACATTGGGATCAAACCATGTAAAAATACAATATACCTATTCTCTGTCATTATTATTTTTCATGTGGTAATTGTGCATCAGGAATTCATAAGTAGATACATATATCTTAACTGATATAGTGGTTAAAATTAATTGTAGAGGGTTAAATATAGATACATATATCAGTGGGGATATATATTGGATGTATTTTGAAATCTAGGGTGTATTTACAGTGGTAATTACAGAGGGATGCATGCTACTTTGGTGTATTGGCAGTAATTGTAGAGGGTTTCAAGGTAGGATGTTGGGAGGGATGCAGGTAGGCTGCTGGGATGGATGCAACCAAATGCAGGATACTGGGAGGTATTGGTAGTAATTGCCGAGGGTTGTAGGAAATCTACTGGGAGGGATGATGACAGGCTTCTGGGGGGGATGCAGGCGGCTGTGATCTTTGAGTGGAAACAACTATATACCAACAGTTTCCAAGAACCATTGGTAATGATTTTCAATGTGGTCTATACCAATGGTTCTTAAGAATCATTGGTATAGATGTGAGTATATACCAATGGTTGGCATTCAAATATTGGTTATTTTATGTACTAATAGTTGAATAACTATTGGAATAGAGGCATTTACTAATGGTATAAAATGTTGGTAAAAAGATATCCCAACGGTTGTCACAAACCATTGGGAGAAGGTGATTTCCATTGCTTTAGCCCAATAGTTATCTAGTAACTATTGGGATATATATATCCCTATGCCTCATCAGCCAATTATTTGGAAAACCATTGGTATAGTGCAAAACCATGATTTTCTAGCCTATACCAACGGTTTAAAACCATTAGTATACAATAAATTTACAATAGTGTGGAAAGAAATTTATGCCATCTACATGCTAACAATGTGGGAAGAGACATCAAGGGAATTTCTTGAATAGAATTAGTAGGAGCTTTCAATATGTAAATATGTGTCATAAATCCTATGAATGTCTAAAGGGGATGAATAGGCTGGTTAATGAAATATATGAAAAAAGACACCGACTAATGCACCACCCATAGTCCAATGATCCAAATGCAAGGAATATGGGAATTATTCATACTACTGCATGAATCTAAATTTTTTTGATGATCAGTGTCAACAAAATCTTATGCCCAAAGACAAAAGGAGATCTCTTTCTATCATGAATTTTGAAGAGGGTTATAAGAATGACATGGTGAAAGGTACACTTATCATTAATTATATAATAACCAATTTCTTATTTGATTATGGACCTACTAAATCTTTTATATCTAAGTAACTTAGAAAAGCTATTGAATTACTAGATCAATGATTTGACATTGAGTTAATATTAAAAAATCATAATGGTATGATGGTTGCATCTCAATTCTATATTTCTTCTCCAATAAAAGTTTGTAGAATAGTGTTTCCTGAAAATCTTATGATTCTCCCTTCAGTTGAATTTGATGTTATTTTAGGCATCAATTGGATTTATTTATATGGATTCCATATTAATTTCTAAGGAAGTAAAGTCACATTTCAGATTCCAAATGAACCCTTTTTCATTTATTAGTGTGAGGGTGAATAAAAACTTTCAATGGAAATTACTTATACCTTGTAGGTCTTAATTCCTATCTATGAAGGATGTTTATCCCATATTACTGTAGAGAAAATCAATATCGAATATGTGCCTATTTTATGAGAGTTTTTTGATGGATTTCCCAAATAATTTTCTATTCTTACTTCAAATATTAAAGTTGAGTTTTCCATCGAACTCATATGTGGTGCTACACCTATTCGAATGAATCCATATATAATATCTTTGACAGAGTTTCAAAAATTAAAGATGAAAATCCAATAACATCTTGATAAGTAATTAATTCAGCCTAGTGAATCCCCATGGGGTGAACCTATTTCTTTTTTTAATAATAAATATGGATCTATGATACTCTAATTTTATTATCGAGAAATTAACAAGATTACTATCAACAACAAGTATAATCTAACCCATATTCTTGACTTGTTTGATCAACTATGTGGAGCTCAATACTTTTTTAGATTTACCATCATTCCAGATATTATCAACTTAGGTTCAAGAAAGAATATATACCTAATAGGACATTCCATACAAGGTATATACACTATGAATTTATAGTGATCTCATTTGGTCTTACAAATTCCCCTTCCATATTTATAGATTTAATAAATAGTGTCTTTAGAGATTATTTAAATCAATTTGTGGTAGTATTTATAAATGATATTCTTATATAATCTAAGATAAATAAAGAACCTAAAGATCATTTAATAATTTTTCTAAATTCCTTAATAAAGGAGAGGATTTAATTTTTTTTACCAAGTGTAAATTTTATCTTCATAAATATTACTTCTTGGGCCATATAATCTCATGTGAGGGTATTTCAGTTGAATAGGTACTATATAATATGGTTTTAGATGATTAAATATTATGAATAATCAATACATTACCACACTAGGAAAAGAAAATGGTGGTAGATGCTTTGATTCAAAAGGATCATTCTAACTTATCTATGATGAGGATAAAAAAATATCCAATATTTATGGATTTTTAAAGGATTGATTTGGAAATTTTAAAGGAAGTGGAGAAATATTATCTTTCTCAAATGAGTGTTTAACCATCTATCCATGTGAGGATTAAATAAGAATAGAAGGAAGATGTGGAACTAAAAAATAATTTCAAAAATATTCCTCTATTTATCCTTGATTATTAGGAAATAATAAGATTTAGGAACTGTGTTTGTGTTCTTTGAATACCATACTTGAATAAGGAGCTATTGGATGAATCTCATTGTTCATCATTCTCTATTCATCATTTAATTACAGATACTTATAGAGACATAAAAGTGTATTTTTTGTGGGAAAACATGAAGAGAAATATTTTATAGTATGTATCTAAATGCTTGGTTTTTCAACAAGTTAAGACCAAGAGAAAATATTCTAAGAGGATGTTAAAACCATTTCCTATACTATAATGGAAATGGGAAAACATCACCATGGACTTTGTCATCAGACTTTCCAAAACATGAAAGGGCACAATTTTATTTGGGTTATATTATATCACCTTAAAAAGTTATCACATTTGTTTCCATCAAATAATATTTCTCTGTTAATAATATTTCTAGGTTATGTATTAAGTAAGTGGTGAGATTTGATAAAGTACCACATTTTATTGTATCTAATCAGGATCCAAGGATTACCACTATGTTTTAGATAATTCTTCAAGAGGATCAAGATATAAAGATGAATTTTAATACTATATATCATCCTCAGGTAGATATCTAGTTTGATAGGGCCATTCAAACCCTATAAGACATGTTGAGAGCTATTCCTTTGAATTAAATGTTGGTTGGGATCAACACAATCCTTTGGTAGAAATTTCTTACAACAATATCTTTCACTCTAGCGTTAAGATAGACCCTTATGAAGACCTATATGATAATAAGTGAAGAAATTCAATGTGTTGGGATGAATTTAAGGAAATAAATCTATTAAGATGTGATATAATTGAAGAAATGGAAGAGAAGGTTAGATCTATTCAGCAACACATAAGGGAAGAATAAATTGAATTAAAAATTTATACTGACAATCTTCAGTGAGATATGTAGTATGAAGTTAGTGATAAGTTATTTCTTAAAATATATCCTTCAGAGAAGGTAATGTGGTTTGTAAAGATAGTAAATTTGATTCCTAGATATATTTTACCCTTCAAAATTATTAATCATATCATGATGTTAGCTTATAATTTGGATATTCTATTAATATATCTCAAGTTCACAATGTGTTCCATGTATCTCTCCTGAAGAAGTACATACCCGATCCTTAAAAATGTACAAAACTTAGAGGAAATACCGTTGAAAAAATATCTCTCTTATGAAGAACAACCGATAGAGATTATAGACCATAGATATAAATTTATATGAAACAATTTCACTCTTCTAGTTAAAGTTTTTCAGCTAAACAATGAATTTTAGGAAGCAATGTGTGAACCTGTGGTTTTGATGAGGCAAAAGTATCCTTATATATTTGTACCATAGAGACAAAATTTATAGAGAGAAATTAATTTTATTTGGGGCATAATTTAACACCCTAAAAATTTATGAAATATTTCTCTATAAATGAATTTTATTTCTTTGATATTTTGTGTTAAACTCAACACCGAGTTTAAATAAACCGGGATATACTATTAAAATATTATTATTTAATGTAACCATTATCTACTATCCATTTTATGGGTAAATATTAATAGTGATAGATAAATTATGAAACAATTATGGTTTACACATGAATAAAGGCAATTCATTGGATGCTAATTAATTAGAAACAAAAATAAAAATCATTTGAAAATAAAAAATATGTTTTTCTAAAAACTATTTTTATGAACACAATGTATTTTAATCTTAATAAATTAAATTAGTCACTATAGGTGAATAATTTTAATGAAATTTATATATTATATATTTAACAATTTTTTTTAATATTCATATAATATTTTTAATAGGAATGAGATAAGAATAAATCCCATTTATGCATAAAAAATGTATATTTCTAAAAATATATTTTACCTCACTTTGCATACTTATTTTTAAAATTAATTTCTAAAAAAAAATTGAAATTGAATATTAAAAAATGGAATCTATATTTTTAATTATTATGTTCAAATTTGGTAAATAGGCCCCCTTCATTTTTTGTCAATGTGAATAGCAACTGTGGTAAAATTTATCCCCTCGAAAACGGGTAAATCGGGATCAACTAGGTAAAAAAATGTAAAGGTCATAATTTTTCATATTAATTATTATCTTTTGAATATAATTCTACCCACATAAAATTATTCTTTAAATTTATCTTTTTAAGGGACACTTTCCCATCAAAATTACATATATAATATTTAATGCATAGAAAAATACAAAATGTCACTCTCTTATTTTAAATATATATTATCTGTACGCATTGAAAAAAAAATTATGAATGAATATAAATATATATTTTGAGCATTATGAAATTATTTTCTTGATTTAAATTTATTTATAATTTTTAGTAATTATACAATTACCTTAAATTCTTATATAAAAGAGACATAATATTTATTCAATTAATAAAAAAATAAAATAAATGATATTAAAATTATTAATAGTAATAAAATTAGGATGATTTATAGTGTAAAAAAAATCTTTTAGATTATTATGAAATATTAGTGTTGTGTTAAAGGATAATATTTTAATTAAAACTTTGTATTTATGTATTTTAATTCAAATTAAATGATTATTTTTAGAATTGATATTAATGATATTTTATCAAAATAATATTTTATTAAATTATTTAAAAATAATATTTTTTTTGAAAGAGGACAAGGTAGATAATATATGGTATAAAATTTCATCCCTTTACATTTATGATTCAATCATCACATTATAAGTAAAATTATAACCCTTTAAGAGTAAAAAAGACATTACCGCAGTTAGGGTCAAAATTAGTTAACCACCCAGTTAATAAAAAAGACATGGTTTAAAATAAATCCTATCAATTTTTTTTTGGTTGATGTAATTTGAAACCCATACCACCTTATATTTAAAAATATTGTCATTTTGAGTCATTTTTATAGATAATGACTTTATGATAATATAATCTTTTAAGAAATTTTAAAAGTGCCCCTTACCTCAATTATAAAAGGGAACCCCTCCTTTCTTATATTCACACAACTTTGAGCCTTATAGATCAACCTTCACATGAAAAAATTACTTTTAAAATTCTTTATCCATATTTTAGAGGTGATTTTATTCTTAAAAGATGAACCCTAGGATCCTTAATAGGACATCTGAAGGAGTTATTTCAAAGAATAGGTAATCACCTTAACCAATCACTTCCCATTTAATTATTCTTTTATCTCCTATAAATATATTATATTCTTTTGTAAAAAATAATTTTACTATCATAAATATTCTAAAATTTTATTATGATTATGAAACCACCTTTATATAACATCTTTTCTATCAAATATAAAGTGAAAGTATTGCTCGTGCATACGTACGACTTACCACCTCCATATAATGATACAATACATTTTCCTTAACCATATTTCATGGATGGTTATTATAATGAGTTAAATGTTTATATATTATATTTTTTACATAATTATTCATTTATAATTATAATATCATATCTAAATTCTTAACTTCCAAACCATTAAAAAATGATAACGTTTCTCATGCAAACATGTGGACGAAGACCTCTAAGAAGTGTAGTGATTCATTTTTCATATCCTCTTTATGTGGATGGTATTAAGGATTAATTTTATGAATATATATGATTTATATGATATAATAATGATTATATAATTGTGATTTATTATTTTCCTTTCCTTTTTTCTTTTCTTTGAAATATAAAAATAGCGTTCTTGCATACATATGACCCACTGTCTTCATGAACGGTGTAATTAATTTTTATTTCTATAAATTTTAGGTTTGACTCTATATATTTATAATGAATATATATTATATTTATATCATGATTAAAATTATGGAAATGATGTGACCATAATAAATGTATAAAGACTAGGACTACTAAACTAAAACATGCTTGAAAAATGGAGCACATATCACCCAGAATAGTGATTTTAATAAAAAATTGTTAATTAATAGGTGATAAGATATAATAAATAAGTAATACATGGTATGATATATATTAATATGGTTCTATAATAAATTTATAATAAATCTATATTTATTATACTGTAGGTTCAAACATGAATGAGTTAATAGATTTATGTTTTAATCCATTTAATTTGATATTTTTTATTCTTGAATTTCTATAAAGGAAATTCTATGATCCTTATTTAATAAATACCTTCCATTTTTATTTTTATATAGTTATTTATTAATAATAAAATTTTCCTTCTATTTTGTTCACATTATTTACTCAAGATATTAAAATATTTTTAAGGTAAAACCAACATTATTTCTCTCTTCCGTCAAATTTTTTTTCTTCCACATCCATGTTTTCTAAATGTTTTTTCATGAATTTTTTTTAATATTAACTTATTATTTTTTAGGTAATTTTTACCCATGATTTAATTTTTTAAAAATGGTTTAAAGGTAACATTTTTTCATTTTATGAATTATGTAAGTTTTTACTTTTTCTATAAAATAATGAAGTGATTTTTTTCTTTTAACTTATATAACATGATTGAAATTTCCCACCATCATGACCGCTCAATGAATTGAAGCTTACTTTAAAAGTTTCAAATGTTATTTTGAAAGAAAATATTTTCCATAATATTTTGGAAATTTTTATATTTTGAATAAGTGATTCAAAATTGAAAAGGGTATTTTTCTCAGGAAATATTACAATGATCATTTTAATGGAATTTTCACCTATGATAATATACTTTAATGATAATTATGTTTTAATGGGGATATGATCCAATGATACCATCCTTAATTCTCTCTTGATGATTTATTATGATGATGATGAGATGTTTAGGAAACCCATTTATTTTCCTTGTGTTATTCTATTATGATGTTATTAAATGAATATGAAACCTTTTTTATTTGCATGAGTTTTGATATGATGATATGATGAATGTTTTATGATATTGTGGAACAAATATGTATGGTTTTAATTATGTAATGGGTGGACCTATAATTATATAACCCTCCAATTCATTGAGTAAAGTATTATATCTCATGGTATAAATATGGAAAACAAGTTTATGTGATTGACCCATTATGGGATACAATTTTATGTACTTGATCAATTATGAGGAAAAAGTCAATGTGCTTGATCTATTATGGGAAAAAAGTAGATGTGCATGATCCACTATGGGGAACAAGTTTTGAGGACTGATCTGTTATGATTTGATGGTCTTTGTTGTTAACCTTGACAAATGAAATATTTTTTATACCTATGTTGGTGACACACTTTTATAACATGATCTTATGGTTCATTATTGATTTATGAGTTCTCAATCTTATGATTAAGGTCTTTTTAAATAATAATGATTTATTACAAAACTCATATTTATTATATTAAACATATTGGGTATGCGATTTTTATGTTATGTTCATGATATCATACCTAAGATAAGGTCTAATTTATTTATATATATTTAAATTATTTATAAATTTAACATGAAAAGTTCATCTTCAGGTTTTTGGGCTTTTCTAAGTCAATATTTGATGAAAACTTTTTCTTGGTCATGTTATTTAAATATTTCACAATTGGTGAATGATCCATCTAATATTCCAAAAACATTAATGGTTATTCTACCTCAAGGTGCTTCCACTACATGCAAACCCTTTAAGATGAACAAAAATAATCCATGGATTACTTCTCTTATATATTCTAATAATTATTTCTCATTTTCCTTGGATAAGATCCATACCACCTTTCTTTGTCTGACTTCATAAAAGTGAAATTTTATATGATCAATCATAATATTTTTTCCCATAGACTCAACAATATAAAAAGTTTCTATTAAATATTAATCTTATATAATAATGATATGTATATCTATGAAAATATTATTCCTATCCAAGTGAATTACAAATTTTATTTTTTTCCTTTATCTTGGTAAAATTTATCTTTTCGAACTTACCATAACTTCCCTTGACACATGAGTGAAGTTGTCATGATTTTTCTTAACCAGAATAATTTTAGTTTTGGATTTTGATTCTATATTGTTTTTTAAATATATTTAGCAATCTTTTAATAAATAAGAGAATAATATACAGTCTTCTTTGGGATAATCATATTAGTATCTTGAGATGATTCAAACTGAAGATCTAAAAAATTACTGTAATATTATCTCATCATCTTTTATGTATTTTGATCTTCAATACACCTATATTTCACCTTAATAAATTTCTTTTTTAGTTAAAACAATTCACATCAAGATCATTCAAATGTTTTTCATGTTTCATGGTTCTTACCTTTAGTTTATTAATTTATCTAATGTAGTCAATTTTCTTCTTAATTAATTCATCTTCATAATATTTTTCCTTCTAAACTTATTTATCAATTAGGCCGATGCTTTTGTATAGATATATTTTTTTTAAGACAAGATTCAAGCTCATATTTAAACATATGTTCAGTGTATCTCTCTTCATCCTCCTCATCACATCATAAATTTAATATATGTTCTTTAACATGATACATGAAGTTTTTGTGTTTTTAGTGGGAACTCCTTATTATTATTATTCTAAATCACTTATTTACAAGGATAATTCATCATCATATTCTTTTCTCATCATATCCTTTCTCATACTTCTTGGGAACTTCTTTCCAATATCAGTCTTCTTAGTTTTTCCCCATTTCCTTTTGTAAAAAAACTATTCTTGATTATCCTTATAATCCTCCCAATTATTATTTTGTGTACAATTAACTACCAAATAAAATATAGAACTATAATTAAAGCATTTTAAAGGAATACTACATTGGTATTTACCTATTCTAATGCTCTTCATATATTTATTTATCGTCTTAAGATTCTGACAAGGATTCATTATTCTTACCTCAAAGGTTAAGATATTTTATATATTTAAATAAAATTTCCTTGTCTTATTTAATATTTTTTTAGAAAAAAATATCCGTTCTCATTTAATAATAAATAAAAAACTATGTAGTTTTTCAAAAGAAAATTCATCTCTATTATCCAGAGAAGAAACCTTTGCATAAAATTTACAAGGGAAATTTCTTATCAAATTATTGAAAATGGTTGAATCTTTTAATGATTCTCCAAAATATATAATTTTAATGAAAATTTAATTCACCCTTGTGAAATATTCACCAATTTTGTCATCATCATCAATTCTAATATCTTAAAAATTTTCTCTCCAAATATATAGGTTAACTTATTTTACTTTAAAGTTACCTCCAAAAATATTTTCTTAATGTTCCAATATGTATTTGGAAGCACTGAGTCCCATTACCCTTGTATAAAATCTATTAAATAAGGATATGTAAATTTAATTCTTTTGTTTTCAATCAGTATAAAAATTTATTTTATTAAAAAATTTCATGGGATAATCTCTATTGATAATTATAAAACTTATTATAGAAACATCAATAACTTCTAAGACTAGATAAAGAAGATAAGGAATCATTATATTCTTCCATACATGATAATTATTTCCATATAATATTGGAACACCTCTAAGGTTTAAAACATTGTATTATCTATCTTTAACTTCAAACTATAAAGGATCTCTCAGATGAAAACTAAATTATCTTAGGTGACACTTGAAATTTTTAGGTAACCAATTATGTAACACTAAGAAATGGGTAGTTGAATCAATGTTACATTATTTTTCAATTTCTATCCTATTTGAAATAAACCCTTATGATTAGTTTAGATCAGGATCTAGTTAGACCGAATCTAACTCACCCATATACATAGAGTAAAGAATGAAAAATAGAAAACACAAGTTTTTCACAAGGTTCTCCCTGAGGAGGGTGAATATATAATTTCTATATTTTCTGTCATAGGTTTTATCACTACCATCAAAATTGATTATAATATATTTTTCATGATTGTCTAGTATCTCAGTTATTATTTATACCAGATCCCACCAATTTATAACAAGAATCGAAACTAGACATAAAAATATCACCAATAATCTCTGAGATGCTTCAACATCAATATAATAACTCCTTTAAGAATTTAGGATGTTAAAAAACATCCAGACTCCCTATTCATCAAGATTTTGACTCTAAACATATAAAATAGGATGAAAATAATTCAAAACCTTGAAATAAATATAAATATATCCTCCCTTAAATAATTATATCACTATATATGCATCATATTAATAAACTAATTTGATCTCATATTTATTATTTTATGTTTTTAAAAACCATCATGATCAACCAAATAATTTATAATTATAAAAATTCTAGAATATCAAGTGCTCAAATAATCCTATAATATTCTATTTAATTTATTATCTTAAGTTTTTTTAACACCCCAAGACTTTACAATTATTTCCTTTTAGAATAAATTTATTTTTTTTTACCTTAATTGGTTTATACAAAACACCAAGTTAAGATAATGTTACATGAAACATAAATTTTATATTTCTCTAAAAGGAAAACTGAGGTTATCTTACTTTATATGCAAGAATAACTTTCTATAATGGCTTGCATAACACACAAGATCGAGTTTTACCGAACAATAATAAATTATTAAAAATATTATTATTTAAAATAATACGATACAACCCAACTGTTAAATTGATTATTATGAAAAATATTATCTAAATTATGAAAATATAAGGTTTAATTCATTGTCTATAAATTAATTAGAAATGAATATAAAAACCAATTGAAAATAAAGGTAATGTTTTTATAAAAAACTATTTTTATTCTCATGAAGTCATTTTATCCTAATAAATTAAATTAATTATAATTAGTTAGTGATATTAATGTAATATATATATATATATATTATATTTAATAATTTATTTTACATTATTCAAATATATTTTATTATTCATAAAATAATAATAAACATAATTTTATACATAACATCCTATATTTTTATAAAAGCAGTTTTACCTCCTTTTAATGGAGAACCTATTTTAAATATAAATTTTAAAAATTTTAAAAATTTAATATGAAAAAGTAAATTTAATTTTTGAAATTTAAACATAAAAATTAGGTTAGGGTGATTTTTGGTATTTTTCTGAGAAGTTTCAGTTTTTAATTAATAATGAAAAATACTGAATTTTAATTCAAAACTGCCTTTACATATAATTTATTTATAAGGTTAAATTATATTTTAAAATGGTTTTAAAGTCAAATTATATAAATTATATATCAATTATATATCAATTAGTCTATTTTTTTTCATTAGAATCAATTTCACCTTGAAATTGGATATAAATACCTAGCAAAATTTTGAACATTTTTGCTTTAAAAACAAGCATTGTTGTCCTATTTGTGGGATTAAATTCAAATTAATTTGTGCCAATAATATTATTGGAATTTTGAAAAATTGATTCATATTTTTAATTAGAATTATTTTTACTATATAATATGTTCAACATAGTTTTTTTACCAAAAATATTAGTGAAAGTGATTAAAATTAATTACGATGATTAAGAGGAAAAATAGCTTAACAAGAGACTAAACCTTAAACTTAAGGCCCAAAATGAAACATAAACTGATCAAAAATCCATTGGATATCAATATTTAGACCATATAATCCATTTTATTAGATTGGGACCATTATTAGATCCACTTTTAATAGTAAAAATGTTGGTGAAATTCCCTTTTCAAAAATTTACAAGAATGCCACTCCTCCACTATAAAAGGCACTCTCCCCGTATTCACACCTATCAAGACATTTGTCTTTCCAAAACTAAGCTAAAATAATCTTCAAAATTTTTTATATTAACCCTATAATCCACCCTTTTTTAATAAATCCATCCAAGGAAGCCCTTTAGTGCAAACCAAAAGGAGTTACCCAAAGAAGAGGTAACATCTTTCCTCAAGCTCCTTTATGTTATTTCAGTCTCCACCCATAAAATATTATTATTTAATGATTATATAATAACCTCAGTATATTAAATATGTTTATATTTTTTTATTCTATGGTTTCGACCTAAACTTACACACACTTCCATCTAATAGGAACATACAATTCTTGGGTAGGATGAACTACCGCCTCACAGAATGATGTAGTTTGTTTTTCCTTTACAAACTCTCATGGTTGTAAATTATGATGGAAATTAAAATTTTTATATGATATATATTATATTATATATTATTTTAATACCAATTTAATTTATATATATCACATACCTTTGATCTTAACATTTCATGTAAATATGATAACATCATTTGTGGAAGTGTGGACAACCACCTCCTCAAAGCGATGTGATTCGTTCACACTATACATGGAATTTATAAAGGATGGTTTTAATAAAAACATTGGAAATATATGACATATATATTTTAATTGAACTATAATATCCATATATATCATATATTTTTCATTCTATTAGTACTTAAAATTAATGAAATTAGCGTTCATGCGTACGTACGACCTATCATCTCCATAAATTGTGCATTTTATTTCATATCTAAAAATATTATATATTGCTATAAATATATATATATAATGTATATATATGATATTTAAATCATGGTTTTTATTATTTATATGTTGAAATAATTATCTAATTAATAGTACCAACAAGTAAAATTCAAAACATATTCGAAAAACTAGGTAATTAGCACCCAGAATAGTGGAAATAATGAAAGATTGTTAAAAAATGGGTAGTTAGATATTATAATAAGTTACTTTATGAAATTATAAATATTATTATGTTTATGTTACAAGTTATTAACATGTTTAAAACCCACACACAAAATTTTAAATTATGTTCACCAAAAAGAAGATGCAAGGTAAGAGATTCTTGTGTCACTTATATTTTTGTGATGCATACATCATTTTCACCACTTACTTATTTTGTGTGGTGTATATAATAACCATATTGATATATTATATCATTAATTATTTTATCTTCATGATATTTTAAGTTTCACTTTTAATTACCTCACCCAAGGGGTTTAGCTTGAAAATTACTTAGTGGTAAAAGTTATCTTTACAATCTCAGTTTCTTTTGTGATTTTTAACATTATCTTGAAGAAGTCACTTTATTATAATCATTTATCATTGTATATTCAATTAAATATAATCATTATTGGGTGATGTATATTATTATTTAATAAACCATATACAATTTTTACATACAGTGTTTACTTTGATAGTTATTTTATTATCTCAGGAATTATTAATAAAACTTTATTCTTTATTCAATACAGATATTTGATAAGACATATTATTTATTTTGATTATTTTATATAAGTAATGATTTAGAATGGATATGTTGAGTGGGACCAAAAATTTATATATCCACTCTATCTATGTATAGGTTCTAATGAGATGAATTATTTGGAAAAATTTAAATAAAATTCAACCTGTAGTTTTAAGATATCTTTTGAAAGGTCTCGACAGTATAGGTTTTCATGTGCCACAGACATGGAATCCAATGATTAATAATTTAATTCATTTATATTTTAGTTATTATTGTTATTATTTATGATAATTTCATCTGATAAAATATATGGATGAATTTCATTCTCAGTTTATTGATTAAATGGAATGAGTATTACTTTCCTACCTTACCATATTGATTATTCCTTATCTAGTGATTTGAATGGCATGTGTTATCAATTATTTAACTTTAAATGTTGATTAATCTCATCAAGTAATTACTGATTCTGATTTAATTACACTTACTAAGAATTTGAGATTACTCTTATTTTGTTTTCTTTTCCCACGTTAAGAAAAATAAATCTTTGAATAAGATTTCAGGGATTTAGTTTATTTTATTTTTTTTATGCATTGTGTTTTGTTTTCTATTTACCAATTTAATATAGGTATCATGTATATAATCTGGTTTTCCAAAACTACTGAAATGGTCAGTCCTTTGGGATTTGATTCCTTTTAATCATGAAAATTTAATAAAATAATGCATTTAATCCTGTCTTCTAGGGTCGGGGTGTTATAGTTGGTAACATAGGAAGTTTAGAAGTACTAAATGAAACTAGATGTATAAAACATAGATTAGGAAACATAACCCTAAGATAGAATCTGACGATAAGTATATAATAACATCCTAGAATTCTGGTAAGGTAGATATTTTGTGGGTATTCCTAGCAATACATTCCTATATAGATACAAAAAGTGGACGTGGTTCGTGAACAGATGTACCTAGGGGTAATATATCTAATAAATTATATCAGGACTGACTTGGAATAACATAGAACATAAAAAAATTCCATACTGTGCACCTGGTTTGACATTGCTGGGGGATATGCTTAGGATAATTCACATTTTCTCTACAAACCATTATGAAGTATTTAAAAGGAAAGATATCCAAAAAGAAACTATGTTTATTATTATGAGATTGGTTATGGAAATTATATTCAATTTATGATTAGTGTTTCACTAGTTATGGGATTATACATTATGTTACATAATGTTATGATCTCATCTAGTATATACCATTGTTTATAAATGGAACACGGAAGAAAGAATAGTATTAGAAATCATGGAAAATATAGAGATTAACCCACTGAGGAAACCAATATAGTAGGTATTGTAACTAAGAATGTTATTAAAATATTAAAAAATATTAATTAGGTGATGACACATAACCTTTATAGGATGGAGAAACCTTTTACACAATGAGATTCTATGATTTTGGTTCACTTTATATGATAAGCCCCCCATTATTTAGTGGGACTATAGACCTAATGGAGGTAGATCAATATATTAAATATTTGGAGAATATATTCATGGAATTGGGATATGGTGAAAAGGAAAAGGTTACAATTGAAGTATATTTTCTGAATGAATATGTGGATCAATGGTGTTATTTGATCCAAAATACTAGATAAGAAGAATAAATATAACTCAAGGAATGAATAAATTTTAAGTATATATTCTTTTATAAATACTTCCTCGGTGAGAAAAAAACTGAGATGAAGAGAAAGTTCCTTAGTTTAAAGAAAATAGAGGAATAAGGTTTTTTAGAGTACAAAGATACATTTACCAAGTTTTAAAGGTATGATATGGATTTCATATGAAACATGAAATGAAATATTTATCATTTCTTTAAAGGACTAAATCCAAGACTATAAAGGGCGTTAGTGTCTCAAACGTTTTCTTCATATGATGGAATAATTTTATATAATATTAAGAAAAATAAATAATTCTCTAAGTATTATGGATTTATATAAAAAAAGAGAAGAACATAAAGTAAGATAAAATAATAGATCAAGGGAAGATGGGAAATAAGGATTTTCCTACATGTGATAACTATGGAAATAATCACCCTGGTAAATGCATGAAAGGATTGGGAGTTTTTTATAAGTGTGAAGAAAAGGGTCAAAAGGGAAAACAGTGAAAAGGAAAGAAGGAAAAGATGCTATTTTATATTATAGCTGTAAGGATATGGGGTACTATGAAAACAAATACCCCATGCATCAAAGGAATACATGTCAGAAGAAGCTAAGGGATCAAGGTCAAGTATATGTTATTAACATAACTAAAGTGGAATAATTAATGTGACTCTGTATTTGGATCTAATAAATATGATGTAAATGTATTTTATTTATTATTTTCTAATTATATGATTTATAAAATATATAAGGATTGTAATACAATAATTTTACATTAAGTATTTGAGATCATATGTCAAATGATACCAGAAAAAGTGAATCAGTAGCAAGTTAAACTTTTTGGAAAGCATGGTTGAGGGAAAGATAACCATTAATATGCTTCAATGTTATGAAAATGATTTTTGTATTAATAAATTATTGGTTTGGATTATGTAAATCAGATATGTTCTAACTACCTTGGAACTGAGTAATGATTTACTAACAAAGTGGGTTATTCAATCATTGATGGAGTTTACATCCTTTTTTGGATTTAATTAATATATCTAATAATCTATTCTCTATTTAAGGAATAAGAATCATGCATGTGTTCAATAAGGTTTTATGATAATTCAAGTTATTAACATATTAACATGTTTAGTATGTGACGATTAAAATAAACTTCACATTATTTGATAAGTTCATTTTTGAAATATGGTGACCTTCCTTATAATGTTTTGGATCATAATCATTTGTAGAAGTTATCCATTTATGAAATGGTTTAAGCTGATATTTGGATGAGGTTTTATAGGTTAATATATTACTTCACCAAATAATTCATCTTGTACTAATAAATGAAGTATAAATAGTTCCAGGAACAGCCAAAGGATAATATTTTGTTTATTAAATAGAAACATATATTAACTTATATTAATATAGGGTGAATGAATTTATCAACTACAGGAAAAATTGTCTTGAAAAAAAAATATTTCCCTATTATCATCATTTTTGATGAGATCAATTACCTTTTTCATAACATTGTTTTAAGGCCTTGTGTTCATGAACTTTCAGCTAAACATGTTCTCTATTACTCTCCATCAGAACTTGATTGTAAGATTTTTCTTCTGTATCCATGTCTCCATTTCTCACCTATGTTCTCCTACTAGGGAACCTAGTTACGTGACCATTATACTTAAATTTCTCTCTTATCAAGAAGATATTTTATTAACCTTATTCAAAATTTGAAGTTTTCAATAATATTTTATATTCAAATACTAATCCCTTTATTAGTGAGATTAATTTTGAATCATGAGGATGTAATTTATTTAAGGTGGGTAGAATATAACACCCCAAGACTTTACAATATTTTCTTTTTAGAATAAATTTAAATTTTGTTCCTAAATTGATTAATAGGAAAGAAAAATTTAATATTATGTTATACTAAACATTAATTTTATCTTTCTTTACACAGAACACCAAGGTTATCATGAGTTGCATGCAAGACTAACTTTCCTCGATGGCTTGCGTAACATGAAAGACTGAGTTGTACTGAACAATAATATATTATTAGAAATATTATTATTTAATGTAATAGGATACAACCTAACAGTTTAATTGATAATTATGAATTTTATTAACTAACTTATTAAAATATATGGTTGAATTCATTGGTTACAAATTAATTAGAAATGAATATAAAAACCAATTGAATATAAAGGGAATGTTTAAAAAAACTATTTTTATGCTCACAACATCAGTTTATCCTAATAAATTTATTTAATTATAATTATTTAGTTATATTAATTTAATATATATATATATATATTATATTTTCAATAAAATACCTTTTAATTTTTCCAATATATTATATTAGGAAAAAGATAAGAAAAAACTCAATTTTATACATTAAAACCTACATTTTTATAAAAGAAATTTTACTAACTTTTAATGGTGCACCTAATTTAAATATAAATTATGTAACCTTTATAAATTTAATATGAAAAAATAACCTTCTTTTTTGAAACTGAAACATAGAAATTATGTAAGGGTAAATTTTTTGTATTTTTCTGAGAAGTTTCATTTTTAATGAATAATGAAACATACTAAATTTTAATTCAAAACTACGTTTTCATATAATTTATTTATAAGGATAAATTATATTTTATTTTTTTAAAGTAAAAATATATCAATTAATTTAATTTAGTTCATTTTAATCAATATCACCTTGAAATTGGATATAAAAACAAATCAAACATTTGAACATTTTTACTTTAAAAACCCACATTGTGGTTACATCAGCGAAATTAAATTTAAATAAATTTCTTCCAATTATATGATTGGAATTTTGAAAATTAGATTATATATTTTTAATCATAATAATTTATAATTTCTAATAATTTCAACTTAGTTTTTTGGCAAAAATATTAGTGAATGTTATTAAAATTAATTACAACGATTAAGAGGAAATTTAGCTTTATAAGGGACTAAACCTTATTATTAAGGGACACAATGACCTATTTTTTTTAAAAACCAATTGGATGCCCATATTTATACCCTATTATCCATTAATTCTTATTTTTACTATTATTAGATCCACTTTTCATGTGGAAAAAATGGTTTGAATTTCCTTTTAAAAAATTTACAAGAATGCCACTCCTCCCCCCTATAAAAAGGCACTCACTCGTCCCCCTAATTCACACCTCTAAAGCCATTTGGATCACCCAAAATCAGCCCCTATAAGTTAATAAAATACCTCCCTTAATCCTATAATCCACCCTTTTGGCATAAATCCATCCAAGGAATCACTTTGGTGCAAACCAAAAGGAGTTACCCAAAGAAGAGGTAACATCCTTTCTCATGATACTTTGTGTTATTTTCATTCTCCGCCACCTAAAATATTATTATTAAATGATTATAAAATAAAATAACTATCATAAATATACTGATATGTTTAAATTATAAGTTTTATACCCATAATCACACACACTTCTATCTAATGGGTAACAAACTTACCATTCTTGTGTACGTTAAACTACTGTCTCACGTAACGATGTTGTTCATTTTTCCTTTACCACCTCTCATGGTTGGAAATTATGATTTAAAAAATATTTTTATATGATATAAATGATTTTTTACCTTAATACTTATTTAATTTTTAAATAAAAAAAATCTTCATGATTTCCATTTTGTGTAAGTATGATAACTTCGTTTGTGGAGGTATGGACTATCGCATTCTCAAAGCGATTTGAATCATTCACATTGTACATGGAACATATAAAATATGATTTTAATAAACAAATGTGTCATATTTAACATATATATTATATGGTAATTATAATATAAATATATATCATTCACTTTTCGTTCTTTTAATATAGAAAAGTAATGAAAGTAGCATTCATGCGTACTTACGACCTACAATCTCCATGAATGGTGCATTTCATTTTTTATCTCCAAATATTATGGATTATTATAAATAAATATATAATGGATATATATCATATTTAAATAATTTTTTTAATTATCTAAATGATTAAATAATGATCTAATTAATAGTAACAACAAGTAACAAGTCAAAACATACTCGAAAATATAGACAATTAACAACCGAAATAGTAAAAATAATGAAAGATTGTTAAAAAATGGGTAATAAGATATTATAAGAAGTTAATATATGATTTTATAAATGTAATTATAGTTCTGGTAATTTTTTTTAACATGTTTAGAACCCTTAAACACGAGTTTATAAGATGTTCAAAAAAAAGGAGATGCAAGGTAAGGGATTATTGTCTCACTTTTCTTTCTATGAGGTATACATCATTTTCATCACTTAATTATTTTATTGTGGTGAATATACTTTACATATTGATATATTATATCATGAATTATTTTATATTTATGTTATTTTAATTTCAACTTTTAATTACCTCACCCAAGGAGGTTAGCTTGAAAATTATTGAGTGGTAAAATTTATCTTTGCAATCTTACTTTATTTTGTGATTGCTATCTTTCTCTTGGAACAATAAATTTATTGTACTAAATTTTTATTGGATATTCAATTAAATATAATAATTATTGGGTGATTAATATTATTATTTCAGAAACCATATACAATTTTTACATAGGGTGTTTACTTTGATAGTTATTTGATTATATGAGGAATTATTGATAAAACTGCATTTTTATTCAATACGAATATTTGATATGGCACATTATTTATTTTGATTATTAGATATGAGGAATTATTTGGTCCAGAAATGATGGGTGGTTCCCATAATTTATATATCCCCTTGATGCATTGACATGTTCTCATGATATGAATATGTTGGCCAAATTAAACAAGTTTCCACCTGTAGTTTTAAACCGTTTTGTGAAAGTTTTTGATGTGCCTCAAACATGAAGTCCAATAATTAATTATTTCCTTCATATATATTTCAGTTATTATTTTTATTATATTTGATATTTTATGTGATAAAATCGATGGATTCATTTAATTATCAGTTTATTGATTAAATATCACGTGTTTTAGTTTCTTACCTTTCTATATTGATTATGTCTTATCTAGTTATTTGAATGGTATGTGTTGTAAGTTATTTACATTTTCATGTTAATTTACACTCATCAATTCATTATTTCTTCTTCTTTACTTTCCATTACTCAGCATTTGAGCTCACCATTATTATTTTTCCTTTCCCCAGGTTATGAAGAATAAATATTTAAATAAGATTTCTAGGATAAAGTTTATTCCATTTTATTATGTATCATGTTTTATTTTAATTTTTCCAATATAATATGGGTATCACATATACAATCAATTTTTACAAAACTACTAAGATAATCAGTCCTTTAAGATTTTATTCCTTACAATAAATCTAATTTAATAAAATAATGAAATGGCTCTGGGCTTTTGGGGTTATGGCGTTACATTGTTTCCCACTACATTCACACTCAAACAAATCATGTGGGTTTTATCCCTATAGTTTTCAGTTTAATTTTAAAAAATACTAGTATTTTATCTAATAAATTTTGTGAATATTTTTTTAGTAATTGGTCCATATTTGATCTCTATAAATGGTTTCAATCATTTTTATTTAAAATCATAGATTAATTATGTAGTGATCTTATTGATCAATTTTCATTAAATTCTCTAAAAGAATTATATTTTAAGCTCAACTTTTATTATCATTTTAATTTCACCATAAACCTCATTATTTAATCCACGTTTTCATTATCACATTCTATATAACTTTATGGTGTGATATTATTCTTCATGATGCACACTATATCTTAACAAGACTTTCTCCCCATTATCCATGACTTGAATAATAATTTAATCACCAATTTCATGATATTTGTGGCCTGAAAATCAATATAAATATAATATAATTTTATTCTCCCATAGAATAATTCTTTCAAAAATCTCACAATTCTGTAAATCGATAGACCATACATACTCATGGAATCTTCTTACGCATGCTATGTTAGATATCAGTAAACCTTACATACCATTAAAAATATATTCTATATTCAAAAATAAACATTAATTATGATATAGAAAAAATTAAGTATTAGCCAAAAGATATTATATACCATAGTAGCTTTGATATTTTTCCAAATTTATTTCTGCAACATATTACTTACAACTAGTGAAATATTCCAAACTGACTTGTAAATATTTCTTATGTTCACAAATATCTTACTTATCATAGCATGATCTTTTCCTTTCCATATTTCATAATTCTTCCATATTCATTGGGATATATTCCATATTAGTATGAAAAGATCATATACCTTCTAAAATATTTTATATATCATTGTGCAACTCTCGTATTTCCTTACATATCCAACCGTTTTCCATTATCCTGTAATATAAAATTATTCTTTAGGATTTTAGACTCAACTTTAAACAATTGTATCCCATCATATTCATATCAAATCAATTAAAATATATGTTTAAAATCCCGAAAAAAATCTCAAAAATCTATAATTATCTTTACTCATAGTTAAAAATAAATACATCACTTATTTAATATTTCCATGGGTTGTTTTGGATGGTTTGGTTATTATAATTCTAAACTATATATTTTAAAATAATTATTCATAAACATTTGGATTTTAAATCAAGTTGGAAGTTTAAATTAGTTTTAAGTAATGGTATATTAATAATGGGACTCTAGACCCAACTTCTTATTGGCATGGGGATTGAGACCCTATATAGAAATGTGGGGTTTGACTACCTATCACACCTTACACTCTCTTGGGTATGATATATGTTTATTTTGATTTTATTCTATTTCATAAAGTAATTTTATATACTCTATTCTTATGATGCATATGAACTTTTCTAGAATATTATAATTAAAATTAATTTCATGGATATATAATATAAATAATTTATTTTATAGAGAATTAGATATTTACATAATTAAAAATTGTTAATTTAGTCAATTAACATAAGATACATAAATTAATTAAATTAGAATAATTATTACATATTGGGAAATAATGAGATAAAATATACATGAGTTATATATATAATTTGGGGGGAAGATAATAAAAAATCCCCTCAATATAAAAAGGTGATAAATTTCTTCAAAATTTGGCACCCATTAATACCATGACCATTTCATAGAATTGATCCTAATGGTTAAATGGACATGGATTTTCATTTATATGGTGTATTATATATGAATAAACCTATAATTTAGTTATATATACTTGATTACAAGATTTAGGGTTCATATGGGTGGGTAAGCATAAAAGTCAGGTAATTAGAAGAATAAAGATGAGATAATACATAAGATAGATTGGAACAATTTATTGTATAATTGATTATACATGAGTTATATGTGATGTAATTTATATGATGGTATACCTAAATAGCTAAGAAAATAGATGAAAACTAAAATGGATTCACATATTAGTGATATATGTATCCTTGATCTATAATATATATAGTGTAAGGAGTCATCAATTTAGTTGAAGTATATTAAATAAAATAACTTTTTGAATACTTTTAAAACATCAATGTCATTTAAAAAATAATTTTATTGTATAATGTTAAATAAAAAATCTATTTTTCACCAATATATACCCTTGATAAACATATATTTATTGTAAATAGTTTCCAAGTTTGATATTATTACTTGAGAAATGTTTTTATTTATAAAAGGAAACATTTTGACAATAAAGAACTATATGTTATAGAAACCAATCATTCATATTTTACTCAAAAAGTAAAAGGTATGTGTTCTATAACACGATTATGTGTGAGTACATAATGAATCCAAATAAAATATAATTTATAAAAGGAGGTGTATGTATCAATTATTTCAATGAATCAAAGGGTTGACACATTGAGTTTGGGTGAATTATACATTTACTTGATAAATTGGTTTTAGATTTTATAAATTATTGAAATCTTATAAAGAGAAATTTGATTTTTTATTTCTTATATAACAAGAATAATAATTCTTTATGATTAATAAAATGTATTTTTAGATATTAAGGGAGAAAGATTATAACACATTATTAAAAATTTATACTATAAACCTAAATATTTAAATATATAAAAATATAAATTTGGAGATCAATTTTTTTGATTCCCAAATCACATGAGGATTTTATCCTAAGAAAAATAAGTGCATACAAAGATTCCATAAGATTGAATATTAGGATCATTTCATTTTTAATTATCCAATATTTAAAATTATCATTTATTAGAAAAATGTGATGAAATTTACTTTTAGTGAAAAATATAGATAGCTTTTGAGTCATTGAACTTATTTCATATTGATGTTTAGGGTATAATGGGAACACATATAAGTGAAACTAAAATGTTTCTTGAAACCATAAATTTTACAATGTGCACATAATAAAGTACAAATTCAAATTTGGAAAGGGTATCGATATAATTTGTTAATGTTAAAATACTTAATCTAAGAAGTTAAAATGATAATCTAAAAGTGTGAAATAGTTTCATACTAAAATTGGTTATAACACTCCAAGATTTCATAGTATGTTATTTTCTTTAAAGTAATTCAATAGCTTAAGCTATATGCAACACTGTGTTTGAGCGCACCATGACTTATCAAAATAGCCATTCAACAGTGGTTATGAATAATATTAACTAAATTTTAAACTTTATATACTCCATATAATTTTAGAATCCATATTATGTATTTATTAGACATAATATAAGAATAAATTGATTTTTTTTTCAGATAAAAGAAGTATTTTTCAAAAAATGAAATTTTACCAGCTTTTAATGGAAAACCCTTTTCAAAAAAAAATATTTGAAACTTTTATATATTAAATTAAATTAAATTAAATTATTATTTATAATTTAGACATAAAAATTTATTTTGGATATTTATTTTGGTAATTTTCTAATAACTTTCATATTTTGATGAATACTAAAAAAATACTAAATTTTAATTGAAATTTTTTTAATAGAAATAATTTATAGTGTTAGATTTTGTATTCGAATAGTTTTTAATTATAATTAGATTATATTTTTATAATTTAATACAATTTAGGTCGTTATAAGTAATTTCACATTTAAATTTTTCATAAACACATGTCAATCTTTTGATATTTTTTACTTTTTAAAAACCCGGATTTCAGTTTAGACAACGGGAATTAATTTTAAATTAATTAAGGAAATTTATATGTTTTGAATTTGATAAATTAGAATTAATTTTTTAATTCATAATATCAAAATTATTTGAGGGTAAATTTTTGGTATTTTTCTGAAAACATTCAATTTTTGATAAATAGTGAAAAAACTGTGTTATAGTTTAAAACCGACTTTTTTTTAAATAATTAATTATTTTTTTAAATTTATTTCAATTCAAAATAGATATATATTACCTATATAAGTTCAATGTAATTAATTGGAGTCATTATATAATAAAAATAGATGTATAAAATTTTATTGAAATTTTTACCGTCTTTTACCCACCTCACAGGAGCATTTGAAAATTTTCATAAAACATAATTTTACCACTTATATGAGTTAAATTTAAAAAATCAGAGAGAAATTATTAATATCAGTAAGTAAAATTTTGTTCAATAAGATGAAAATAATTTTTGGGGAAAAGTAACTTTTTATTTTTATTTACCACAATTAAAAGTAAATAGGGTAATTAAGGGTAAAAATGATATCATAATTACCCTAACACATGTCCGAATTCTATTTGGATAAGTATAATTAGACCAAAAAAACCTTATGACTAAAATATGAACCTATTTGGTTCACTTTTATTAAATTAGGACATTTATTATTATTTTATTTAAAGAAGAGTTTAAAGAGTTAAATTCAAAGTTTAATAACTAAAACAATTTTAATATAGGGTTACAAACAATATAAATTAGACTATAAATATTCCTTGGAATTATGAAATAATTTCCTACATAATGGTGTTTTATTTTTAATTTTTAGACATTAAATAATATAATTTATTTATGAAACAATGATGATACAGTAATTACCTTATTAATGAAATATTAAAATAATTGATATTATAAATATCCAAATAAATCTAAATTGAGACTTATGAGGAATTAAACTAATTTTTTTAGGTTAATATGAAATTTTAAGGTTAGTTGAATAAATTTTATTCTAAGTGATAAATTTTTTATGGCTTTCAAAAAAATAAAATACTAAATACTGTCAAAATTGACATAATTGAGTTTTTAAAACAAATATTATATTATTAATTGATATAATATTTCTAAAAATATATGGTTCGTCCAAAGGACTTATATAAGGTTATATATATTAATAATTAACCACATGAGGTTATCTTGTCTTGTTATAGTATGTTTACGAACCATATAATATAAAAATACAAAGAGACAAGGTAAATGTCAAACTATTTAACTAATAGTTAAATATAAAAGATAAGGTTAAGATGATGACCTAAACCGGCTTAAAACATATTGGTTGAGAGTTTTTAGACCCATAATCATCTTAGAATTTAAATAATTCATTTTGGAGCCATTAGAAACTGAAAATTATTTTATTATCAAATAATATTTCAAGCTTTTCCTAGAGTGACCCTCACCTCTCTTATAAAAGGGAACTTCTCCTTCTCTTAATTTCACACGTCCAAAGCCTTTTGGATTGGAAAAACCCTTCCCAAATATCCTCCCAAATTTACTCCCTTCATCATAGATTCCTTCCTTTAGTCAAAAAGCCAACCTAAGGAGTCCTTTTGATCAAATCAAAAGGAAGAACTCGAAGAAGAGGTAAATATTTCATCACCTCTTTTGAGTTATTTTCTTCTTCCACTTCCTATTTCTTTGTTGTTTGAATTATAAAATAATAACTCCAATAACTTATATATACTTTGATGTTGTTATAAAAATTTTATAACCATATTTATTATTCTATCCATCCTATAAATGACAAAGTCACTATACATGCGTACGTACGAATTACCATCTCCACGTCATGTTGTAGTTTGTTATTCAAAAATTTCATTATTTGTATGGGTATAATAATGAGTATAACTGAGTTAAATAATAAATATAATATTTTAATTATTATTTATATACAATATACCATCCAATTACACACGATTTAACCATCAATATAATGATATTTTCGCTCTTGTGTATGTACGGATTTCCGTCTCCACGAACGCGATATGATTCATTCTCCATCGTAATCATTCAAGAATAATTTTAATTTTGTGATTAAAAATAATGTTTATGAGCTTAATATCATTCTTGATATGAATAAAATACATCCTATCCATAACAAACATGGCTTACGTAACCGAGTATATAAAGGAAAACAGATCAGTTAACACCCGAACCGATGATACTACTAAAATATTATTAACAAAGAAATATTAGAGGATCATATATGATATCATATTTATGTATATAGTTATTTTATAATTAAATAACAATTATTTAACTATTATATAAGTGGTTAACATACCCCCGACCAAGGAAAAGTACAAGGTAAGGGGTTTCTTATCTCACTTTTAATTTCGCGAGATTTCCATTGGTTACCACTTATTTATTGCATGTGGTATATTGTGTACTTCCATTTGATATATATTATCATGATTCGATTTATATTCATGGTATTATGGGATTTATTTTGGGGTTATTAACGTTTTTTCTTAAGTCTCGATTGATTATAATGAGGTAAGGGGTTTTCATCTCACTTTTATTCCCTTGAGATTCATTCTATATTTGCCATTATTACATTTTGTGTGGTGTATGTATTTCTCATGATTGTATTTTTTGAATAATATAATTTAATTTATGAGTATTTACATCATCATTTTATGATCCTTCTTTCATGGGGTGTATGTTTCATAAGTTACCAAATTGGAAAGGAATTTCAAATTTCAATTTTGACTCATTCAGTTTTACGCAAACTTCATTGATTACTTTACTCTAAGATTATGTGTGAAATAACTATTTATTTACTTATTTAGTAATTTACACTCCAATTTGTGTGAATATAATTTTTATACACACAATCATCCTATTGATAAATTCTCAAGTCATTAATATAAACTTGATAAGAGTAATTTTAACTCAATTTCTATTCATTGAGTTAGACATCCAAGTCATTGGTGTTGTTTTTACAAGAATATGTGTGAATGTACTCTAATTGATTTACACTTAATATCCAATCATATTGAGTGTATTTATATTTGTCACACATAATTATGTCATTGATTTATCCTTAAACTAAGGATACAGTCTTTATAAGCGAATTCATCTCAACCTACATTCCATTGAGACTTCTTTGTTGTCATGCACCAATTAAATTTTATTTGGTGTATATACTGTACTTTGACATAGTATATCATGAATCCCTTTATTATCATGATGTTATAATGTTTTTATTACCTCAATTATTTTTATTCAAGCATCTCTCATTTGGATAGAAATTCTTACTAAAATATAATTTTAAATATTTTAAAAATTTATTCTTCTAAATCTTTCTCATTAATGTCCATATTTTAAAAATGGTTTTAAGGTTTTATTTATATGTACATTAATGTTTTAAAATTAAAATTCCTTTTAAAAGTTTCAAAGTGCTATGGGATAATTTTATTTAAAAATCTATTTTAAAAAACTTCTTGATAAATAGTGAGACTTTTAAATGTCTTCATGAAAAAGGGATATTTCCCTCAAAGATTTTTACTGATCATTTTTAACTATGTCAACATCCTTTACAGGATATTCTTCCTGGTCGAGGTTGATTTGTTATGATACAAATCTTCCATACTATATTGAAGTTTTTTTGATATGTTTGACTGTGGATGTGTTATTTTTATACCATTCATGGTTTATGGATAAAGTATTGACATTTCATATGCTAGTTTTAATACAAATGTTTATGTTATGTTTAAACCTTTTCATACGAGGAATGAATTGGACTTAGTAAGTGATGGGTGGAGCCCGCTATAGCTCCTCGATGCATCAGTAGGTCTCATGAGACAAACTAGTGTCTTGGCACAAGGCCTTGACAAAATCTTATTTGTAGTCTTGGCACAAGGACTTGACTATGTGGTTATGAAGTCCGACATTATGCAATCCATCATTATTAAAGTAGCTATTGATATTGCATGTGATTATTAGACTATTAGAATATCCCTGTGAATAAGTAAATTAAGTTATTTGATTTTATCTTTTCCATATTATGCTGAAGTTTAAGTTTAAAATGATTTTTAGTCTTATACATTGCTTTAAATGTTTAAGCATATTTATGAAAGTTTCAACTATATTGTTATCCTTACTGAGCATCTGATCTCACCCCTTTATATGTTTTATGCCTCCCAGAATGTGAAGAAGTATTATATGGTTGACCTTCAGGGATCGAATAAGGATATAAGTGTGTTTAAAAAGGGGAAAAAATGTTGTTGATGTTTCTATTTCATGATGTAATGTAAAAATTATGAGTGTATCTAATACTTCCAAGGCTACTAAACTGATTGGTCTTTCAGGACATGATTCCTTGTATCATGCCAATGTTATGTAATAATGCACCGACTCTGGGTAATTGGGGTCGGTGTGTTACATTGGTAAATAATTTTTTATGTATTATTATTAAGTGATGTTCTATTTGAAGTAATATAATAGAAAAAATATGATATATGGAATGAAAATGTCTAATTTTTTTAATTAAGATTTAATATTGTTGGTATCAAGAAAGGTAAATAAACTGAGAGTGTGGATGGATTATTAGGGTATATATAGATTTTCAAATGACTGTCATTAATAATATTTTTGTACTATTAGTGGGAATACCTCTCTCCCCCACAATAGATTTAAATTGATAAAGAAAATAAAGAGGGACGCAATAATTTCTACATAGTTCACTGAAATAGGGATAATCAATGAAGAAAAAAATGGAGATGTGAAGATGTAACAAAATTATTAAGATAACTATGTATTTTTTATAATTTACAGTGGCCACACTAAATGAAAAGGTTTTCAACCTACTATAAAAAGAAAAATTACTACTATTAATCAATTATAAAGTTCACTACTCCTTTATGTTAGACCGTATTGATATCCATGAACTAAGTATAATTTTACACTAATAATGTTGTATAAATCAACTCCACCTTCATCCACTTGATGAAATCCATGACCCTACAACAATATAACCTTATAGATATCCCTTATTTTCTTTTCTAACTTTTTATAAAAATATTGGAATTCCTCCTCTTGTTTCTCAATTGATACAAGATCCAATTCATTTTTTAAGAAATATATCTCTACAATATTGAGATAATTTATAGGGTTCCCTCTTCATTTATCTTCAATTAAACCTATTAAGATAAGAAATTTCATCCAATAAAATCCATTAAAACCAATCCAAATACTCTCATCAAACTACTATATTTCCTTCATAAAATATCAAATATTTGAATATGAAATTTTTTTGACTTTTATTCTTCATGGTGTGGACACTAACATCATGATGTGATCTTAATTTTTTTTATAACTACAAACCCAAAATTTTAATTTTATGTGAACCTACAAAAAATGATATAAAAATGTATAACATGTAATTATAAACCTAAAAATTTCATGGATCACATACCATAAATCATTTCATAGTAAAAAACACAAGATTAACCATTGAACAACACACCAAAATGTAAATCTGCATCAGTGAGTGACCACATTAAAATAGGAATAACCACAAAAATCTATTGATATCTAATCATAGTGTGGAAAACCTTTACACATTGTGACTTATTCAAAAATAACTCCCATTTAAGGGCTTGGATCCATGTGGATTGACCTTTTGCATGTTTCCATGGCCTGTGGAGCTCTGAGGAGGCTTAGAAGTTGTTTAGAAGAGTTTGGTTACAAAATGTAGGAAATAGGAAGAATTACATGTCGTGTAATAATTACACATTGTTTAAGTCAAGTTCATGACATGTAAGTTTTTAGGGTTAAATAATAAAAAGGTGGGGTATTTTTTAGAAAAAGCTGAACCCTAATGATTATATAATGAAAAAGGGTATTAAACGTCATGTAAATCCAAGATTCTGGATGTTTTGTAATGTTTCACCAATTTAGGTTTGTCAAAACCTATGGATACAACACATCTCTTCCACTTCCAGGCAACCCAACAACCCCCTCTTCAACATTTTGAGGATTATATTTTCAAAGAATTATATCTACTTCCTTCCTTTGATCCATAGCGATCCATATTTGATCCAAGGTATGTTCTACCTCTGTTCTTGTAGTTTATTCAATCTTTTTCCTCCCATTCCTCTTTTCCATGTGATGGACCTTGACCTCCATGTTTCTAAAAGAGTTTTGTTGTATGTTTTTTGGTGCGGTTGTGGCAAGAAATACTTAGTCGGATGTAGTTATTATGGGAGAGGTGACCAGGATCTGCAATGTTGGTCTGCTCTCGTGAAAATAACATTGAAATCCTTTTTTAGGTAAGGGATTAATTTCTTAACTATTTATATTCATTCAATATTAGAGCTATCATGATTTATCCCCTTGCATATCAATTAAATTAACCTAATAATTACTTGAACCAGATTAAATAATTGATATCGATCACATTGATATATCGTTTTTTTACCACGGTAAGAGGTTGCATCTTGTTTTTCAAGATAATGTGTTATATATGTTATTCTTTTTATACTTGGATTAGAATGTGGAATTGTTGAAGAACATAAAGATAGAATAAATTATTAATTAATTTTCTAAAACTATTAAAGAGAAATGTTTAATGAATCCAGTGTGTTGTAATCATAATGATGCAAGAATTTTAATTAATTTGATCTTCCATGTTTTAATGGAATTGAATTAATATGTGAATCATGCTGATTATTTTAAATAAATAATTAAAGTAATGTTAAATTAATTATTTAGTTAATATTTGATATCTTATAATAGATTTATAGTTAGGGTTTCCGCAGTTAGAACCTGTAAAGAATGAATTAGTTAATTCAAGATGGAAGAAGAACAATATTTGTTATAAAATTCAATGCATTTTTAGGGCCCGAGTTTCCACTTTCTTGTAAATTCCAAGTTCCATGTACGTTGGAGTTGTGAGAGATCGTTTTGTGTGAAGTCTAGATGCATTGATTTAGAATAAGAGCCCAATTTCTATGTTTATTTAATATTTCTTTCAATGTTATGTGAGTCTAGGATGGATGATATTTGAGGGATATTATGGCACATCAGGTGGGGAGGTCTGAATGTGATCTGAGCCTAGGATTTCTATTCTTGGATAGCTATTGTGGTATGTGGGGTGGGGAGGACCGGTTGTTGAGGTAAAAATTGATGGTTTTTATGGAAGGATGCATTAGGATATGCATGTGGGAGTCCAAGAGGACACCGATAATGAAGAAACACATTGAAGTTGGGATTTCTTGTCTATATGAAAGATGAATTCTTTTTTTAATCTATTTTTTGGTTAACAAACATGCTGTTTGTTTATCTTCTTTCCTTTCCCCACTACTTGAGGTAGATGGATTTTATTTATTTTTTATTGTTTGGTAGTATATGATGTTTTCCTATAGTACCTGGTAATATGGAAATTAATTTTGTTAATAAATGAATAAATGATTAACCCATGGGGTTGGATCTTACTGGGATGCAATAATGAGATTATAATTCTAAGAATCCATAGACTTAGTTTTCTTATGCATTGAAGGGCATGAAACTCTATTGTAATGGTAATGAAAAGTAATTTGGAAAATTTTAATGGTTAGTTAATCATTAAATAATTAATTAATGTTAAGTGAAAATAATGACTAGGGATAAAATAATTTAATGTAGATCTTTAAATGGTTATGTGATTATAAGAAATATAGTCTTAGCAGTAGAAGTTGGGAGTCTGAGAGACATTAGCTGAAGTTGATTATGAGACTAGGTTATGAACATAATGTGGATTTTATTTATATTATATCATGTAAATTTTTTGTTTTTGTATGCTACTTCACCCTAATGGTTATGGAAAATGACACCCTGAGGATTTTGAGCCCTGGGGGGTGTTTTCTTCAACATCATAATGGGTGGATGGAAGGTTGACTACCCCTTTAGCCCCAATATCTTCTCTTGGTAGTTAATTGTAAGGGTATTCATGGTGGTTAGTTTTCCCTATAAATGTGTGTAGAGTATTTTAATGGATTGTGTTTATTTTACACACATGTATTCTGAATATAGTTTCTTAAGGAATACTATAGGTATAACATGTATACGCTATTATGGCTTGAAGATACTTACTCAGTGTATGGGATGTAATGGCTTGAGGTGTAATACCTGATGTATGATACACATTATAGAGGATGTGGTGGCTCCCTGAAACTACTTGGTTACTTTTGGTTACATGGATGCGGTGGTTTTTTTTCATGAGGTGCATGTTGTTATGCTTTTCCTAGGTGTTTGTGGGCTAGAATTTTTGGAGAGAGATGGGTAGGACGTGCGATGTTGGAGCAGAGCGAAAAACCAGTGGGAAATAGGTATTAGGGTACCCTGGATATTATTTATTAAATTATATGGTCTTATATTTTATACATGGTGAGAGTATCCATGGTGTGGTTGGGAACTTAGTATACTTGTTTAGGTGACAAGTTTGTTTCACTTGTTATTCACTATGCTTTATCACTATTTCCTTACCTTTTTCCTAATAGGATATGGGGAGGATCCAAATGAGTATACTGTTACATACAACCTAAGTATATATAAACATATTTTTAGTTCTATTAGAGTAGGTTGGAGATCAGGCTGATTACTACTATCTTGGGGTTTAATAGGAGCTGTTTGGGCTTTGTGTTCACTACTGTCCTTACCTTTATTTTGGTACTTTTAGTTTTCCATTTAGTTGTAGTAGTTATTGCATGTCATTACATATGTGCACTTTGGTTTCCTTTTATATTTTAGTCAGAGTAGATATTAGTTGGTGTCTGTCTTATCTATCTCTTTCACATGTATTCTCTTAGAGGATAATGACTCCCATCTCTATGTTTACAATACCCTCAGTGTTATTCGCCAACCTAAGTCCTAATGGTGGTGGGGCTCCGAGGTTACTATCTCTATTATCCCATTTATATCCTCATAGGGGTACACTTTGTGGGGAGGGGGTCATGATAGAGTGTTATCAGAGATCTAGTTAATGGATAGTACAATGTTTAGAGTCAGGAATGGGTGAGGATTTCTGGGATGGTAGGGTAGTGATGTCAGCTAAGTTTAGAAAGTGCTATAAATATGGGATACTGGATAATAAATGGGGTTTTAGGCCCCCTTGTGATATGATTCACAAAACTTTAATCTTATAGTGGATACTAAATGAGGTGATATAGGTTTTAGGGTAGAGACCTAGGAAAGGATCATGCATCATTCTTCTTTGAGCCTGTGTTTTAATGGGTATACCATGTATAGGTTAACTTAAAATGAATAAAAAAATAATAATTAATTAATGTTGAAGTCTTACATATTCCATATTAGGAGCTATAATTGTTTGTTCTTTTGCATCCATGGCTCCTGGTCCACTTTCTTTTTAGGTTCATGTAGAATATGTTCATTAGGTTCCACTAGAAAATAACCGCATAGTGGAAGTTGACGATGATGAAACATGGAGGAGGGAACTCTGAGAATTTGAATGCCAGAGTCTATAGAGGTATGATGGATATATTTCATATGTTGTGATATATGACTGGTTAGAGGAGGTTAAGATAGCCTTTAGTTAGATTCGTGCTCAGAACGAGCACTGGTTTTTGTTGGTTTTAACGATTCTGAGTGGGGAAGTGAGGAAGTGGAAGTTCTTGTTCGTCAAAGATAGAGAGGAGTCGACAGTCTCATGGGAGGAGTTCTAAGATTAGTTCAGATCCAAGTTTCTTTCTTCGATCACGAAGGAATATAGTCACTAGGAGCCAGTTTCCCTTCGATAGGCACATTCCAGTGTGTGAATGTTTGGGATCTGTTTTAGGAACCTTCTGCGATATTCTTTGGACCTATTTCTAGATGAGGAGGTCAGGGTGAGGCATTTTGAGGAAGCTTTGAATCTAGAGATCCAGTGATAGATCACCCCATTTAATCTAAAGACGTATATCATGATGTTGGAGAAGGAATATGTCATCGAGGGGACATTATCCAGAACTAGATAATTGTGAGAGGGGATTCATCAAAATTCCTCATGAAATAGAGCTATGGACCAAGGTTCATAGTTGTTAAGATAGAAGAGTTTCTGATTAGCTAAGGGTAGGTCCCATCCCTTTGTGTCTTGTTTCTATGGGGAGACATCTCTCATGCCTATTACAAGAGATCACACACATGTTTCCCTTTTGTAGGATGAGGTCATTAGTGGAGTGAGTTCCTATCCTTTTTGAGTAGTCAACGTGCCTCAATTGTCCCTATTTAATCTCCTCTCCTAAGGTAGTTCCAGCCGAGGTAGCAGCAATGGGTTTCTATAGTTTGGGATTAGAAAAGAGTAGATAGGGTAGGGATAGGACTGCCTCAGGACACTACATATCCCTTGGAGAGTAGAGCATGGATGTGTAAGTGGTCCTCAAAATTATCAGAGTGGTCATAGAGCATGTCGTGCTCAACTTCATGCTTTATCATTTCCAATTCCAAACAATACATACATCATTTGAGGTACCCTTTTCATGTTTTATACTAGGGTGAATGCCTTGTTTAATCTAGGAGAGACACACTCTTTTGTATCACCTGACCTTTTCCAGTATTTGGGACTTGAGGTAGTGAGACATCCAGTTCCCTTGACGTTGACTATGCTAGTTGGAGGTTGATCTGACTTGTTTGATGTATGTAGTGACTGTGAGCTAGTGCTGGGGTAGCACCACTCTTAGGGATATTTCCTATGTTTCCGAATAAAACCATATGACATCATCCTCAATATGTATTGGTTTTATTTGATATAGGCTATCATGGATTGCTTTAGGAGGAATTTTGTGTTCTTCGATGTTGTTGGAGGTCCAGAAGTGTTTTTTGGCAAGAGTGACCCTCATATGGGTCAGAGGTTTGTTCTATCCTTTCCATCCTTGACTGATGATTTGATATTGAGTTCATTGGAGGTTAAAAAAATCAGCTTTTACCAAGGTTGTAGGAGAGTACCTTAACATATTTATAGCATTATCCCCTTGATGAGAGATCATGTTCGGGATCGAACTACAACCAGGTGTTTCTTCTATCTCGATGTGTCCATATAGCATGGATCCTTCCATATTATAACACCCCAAACATTTTATGGTACGTTTCTCTTAAATATATTCTATTCATTAGAGGGTCTATATTTCAGAAAGCACTGAGTTTCTTTGAAAAAACACCTTTTTATTTAATATACAGTCATAACCTAGCCATTGAAAATAAATTTTTCACTTGTGTGTTTTGAATTTCAAACAAAATACATACACGGTTGCGATCATGGTGATATTTATAGTATGATAGAATTAAATTAATTTTTGGTGAATAGTAACCTACCCTTACGAATAGTAAACTAACCTTATAAATATTACATTACCCTTTTAAATATTAATATGACTCTTATTAATGGTATCCTTACTCATGAATGTATAAATAAAATTTAGCCACCTTGAAAATAAAGATGAATATTTTTAGTGTTTTTATTTTTTGATTACATAATGATTTTAATGAAAAATTAAATTTATCATATTTTGAAAATTATTTTTGAAAAATTGAGTTGATTTTTTATTCTACATGTCAAAAAATGGGTGGAGTGATTTTTTGGTATTTTTTTAAAATACTTGAATTTTTGATGAATTGTAAAATACAATTAATTACGATAAATGCTAAATACTTGATTTACTACTTCATAGGTGATACAAGGATGATGTAAGCCCACTTGGTTCGAAATCATATAACATTATTAATATTTGGGATCACATAAATCAAGACTATTCATATTCTTGAGAAAAAATATTAAAATAATAATTAAAATAATGTAAAATCCCTCCTCCCATCCACTATATAAACCACCCCTCACCCCTCACCCCCTCTTCCTCCCACACCACTCAAGATTCAATACTTGACTACATTCTGATCTAATATCTCCCTAAGCTCTTCCCCCACGTCCAAGACCTTCTAGTTTCACCAAAAGGCTAAAAAAAGGCCTTAAGGAGATTCTTAAGGAAGAGTACTCAAGAGGTGAAACTATTTTCTTTTTTCTTTCAAATTATCTTACAAGTTTTATTCTTTTGTTGCTATCTCCTAACCTCCTCACATCCAAATTCTATGAAAATACCATTAACTTACATGGAATTTAATTTTTTTATGATAATGTAATATTTCTTCATCATCTCTCTTTTCCCCCACCTCTTACACTAAAAATGAAAATACCATCTGAGATGTGTTAATTTATAACATTCAAGGATGATGAGTATTCAATTTCTATTACTATCTTCAATACTGGTAATGAAACAATTTTAATGGTTGAACCAGATCATAATATATGTATTTTAATTTATTAATTTTTTTTGAATCTTTACACACTCATAATACAAAATAATAATACAAAACAAGTTCATTATGCACAAAACAACAAAGTTAATCCAAGTGTTTATCAATAAGTTTTAAATAATGAACCATCCCCAAGTATATAACCCAAAATCATTATAATATCATTTATAATTTCACTAATAATATATATTTACAATTTTTTTATGTTTAACCACATTTCAAATGAGTTTCCATTCATGAATACAAGTAAACTGGGCATGAAAACCAAGGAACGAAATTCTTCCAAAACAATAAAATTGAACCTATTAAACCCATAAAAAAGGGAATGAATAAACCTAATAAGGTTATAACATATAAATTAAATGTTTATGAGGATATTTAATTATTAATTAATGAAGTTAAATTTGATTATTTAGGTCATTAAGAACAATCAAGAACACCTTCGAGCATAATGTAAGGGATTCTCTCTCTCACTTTTATTCAAGAATCCCCCCTATGCTATGTCCTTTTATTTTTAATTCCTAATGATGGGGTTTGTTTAAGAACCTCACCCATACTGAGCTTATGATATATAAATTATGGGATACCCTTTTAACACTCATTAATTCCTCTCAAGAACACCCGTTACCATGCCAAAATTTTTGTAAGGGGTTTCTCATCTAACTTTCAATTCTGTGAGATTTACATTGTTCACCACTTATTTATTATATGTGGTGTATGTGTACTAACTATTGATGTATAATATCATGATTATATTTATATTCATGGTATTTAATGATTCAATTTATGGTTATTAACTTTTGGTCATACGATTCGATTGACTATAATGTGGTATGGAACATTGTCTCATTTTCTATTTCGTTGTAACTTACTTTGTATTGTGCACCTCATAATTATTATGTGGTATAACTACTACCCATTTGGGATCAATTTTCATTTGAAATTAAATTTCTATTAGATATTCATATTCTTATTTCCTGGATATGATTATTGTCTTAATTTCTATACCCTTTCACATACAATGTTTATTTCGAATGTTGTTTTAACTATGGAAATATTGATGAATCCGTATTCTATACTCTATACGGATATTGAGAAGGCATATTTTACTTATATTCAATCTATGTGTAATGAATGATTTGGACATGCAGTGATGGATGGGGCATGCTATATCCCCTTGATGCATCGATAGGTCTCATGAGACAATCAGTTGGCGACAAACCCTTCGAGTTTGTTTCCAAAAATCAGACGATATTTTACCCAAAAACTTAAACCGTTCCGATGGTATAGTGGTATCATGTGACATATACATGACATCCAATTAATAAGAATTATATTTAGTCATTTTTAGTTATTAATATCCATGAGGCTTTCACTAGGACAAAATCTATGGATGTACTTTCATTCTCAGTTTATTAATGGCGTGTGTTTTTCATTTATTCTGCATGCCATATTGACAATGCCAATTTTTTTATGTTTCACTTATTCACTTATGATTCCACAATTTTTAACCCTTACTAAGCATCTGAGCTTTCCCCATTTATTTTTTTAGCTTCAAAAGGTTATGAAGAGGAGATCATGTATTGAGTTTCCGTGGATGCGGTTTTTTTAATTTTTTCTTTGTATTGTATTTTGTTACCCTTATTTTTGTAATTTGAGTTTTATCTATGTATCTAGTTTATTCAAGACTACTAAATTGATCATTAATTTGGGATTTCATTCCTTCTAACCATTCCAATGTAACTATTAATGCACCAGCTATGGGATTTTGCGGCCAGGGCATTACAGTTGGTATCCTAGGAAGTTTTGTAGAAAACATGGAAACTAGATTAGAAAATGTAGATTAGGGAACAAAGACCTAAGGTATTATTTGAGAAAAAACATACAATAATATCTTAAAATTTTGGCATGTAATAGATTATGTGGATATTTCTAGAAAATACATCCTTGACTCGATACAAATAGGTAGAGGTGGCTTTGGCACAGATGTACATAGGAGTGAAAGCTCCGACAAAGGGTTTTGGGCTTGACTTGGTGTGTCCCAGTACACAAAAATGGGCCTTTTTCACTCTTAGTATTGAAAATACTGGGGTATATGCTTAGGATAATTCTAATTTTCTTTACCAGACATTATGAATGATTTTAATGTAAATTTTTCCTCAGAGAAACCATGTTTATGAGACTAGATATGAATAGAATTTCAATCTTTGTTTAGTTCTTTTCTATTTGAGATTCATAACCTAATATAGTGTATTCCATTATTTAGAAATGTGACCTAATGGAAGAAGGGGAATCAATACTTGTGGACAATTTAGGGATTTCCCCGCTGAGCAATTCAACACAGTCAATGTCAGAGAAGATCAGATCATGACCATATTGGGACAACATACTCAGGTTGTGAAAAATAAAAATGATACACCTTTGTTGGATCGTTTCATGCGGTAGAAGACCCCATATTTTAGTGGGGCTACAGATCTAGTGGTAGTTGAGAAGTAGATGAAGTACCCTAAAAATATATTCATGTAATTAAGATTCAATGAAAATGAAAAGGTAGTGCTGGAAGTATATTATCTCAAGGGCGACGCTGATCAATGGTGGTCCTTGATCTAGAATACCATGGAAGAATAAGAAATATAAGATATAGAATGGAGGAAATTTAAGGGAATATTATTCAACAAATACTTCTCTCGCGAGAAATGAACCATAATGAGGAGGAAATTACTTATCTTAAAGAAAAAGGAAGAAGACAATGTTGCAGAGTATGGGGCTACCATCATAATACTAGCCAGGTATGCCATAGATTATGTACGTAACTTAGAAGACATAATTGATAATTTCTTTAAAGGACTTAATCCAAGTCTTCGAAGGGCCCTTGCTTCTCAAAAAGTTTCTTCATATGATGAAATTGAATTAAGTTCCATAAAAATAGTGAGGGAGTTTTCTAGATCAAATTTTTTCAAGTGAAACAACGATCAAAAGCGGTACTATGATAACCATGGAAAAGGTGAAGTTCCAAAGAAGAACAATGGAATGAAGAAATTATCATTATGTGAGAACTATGGAAAGGATCATCCTGGGAAATTCTTAAAAGGCATGAGAGTCTGCTAAAAGTGTGGAGAAAAGGGTCATCAATATAATGAATGAAATAGGAAGAAACAAGTCAATTAAGCTCAATGCTACAATTATAGAGAGATGGGACACTATTTAAATGAGTGTCTTAAGCACCAAGGAAACATGCCTCAAAAAACACCACGAGAGAAATGGAAATCTTATGCGATTACAACTACTGAGGTTGAAGTTACTAATGATGTCGTGGCAAGTACTTTAATTGTTTCCTCAAAATTATCCAACACTTTATTTGATTCTGGATCATCAAATTCATTTATATATTCCCTGTTTTCCAAGAAAACTAGACATGCCCAATTTAATTTAATAAAGGAGTTGTCATTAAAAAGTCCTATGGGATGTATCATTTCAACAAATGAATGTTGATCAGTCCCCCTCATGACACATAAACATGCTTTAGTTTCTAATATTATCATCATACCAATAAATAACTTTGATATAATTCTCGGTATGAATTGGATCTCAAATTATGATGTGAAGACCTATTGCAAGAAGAAGGAAGTTATAATCTTTGAAAATGGTGTAGAATCCCTTATTTTTAGAGAAGAAACCTCTCCATATGATTCTTATTTAGATCCACCTCGAATAGCTCTATTGAATTTAATTATTGGATAGGAATAGAACCCAATGTATATGGGAGAGGAAAGAAATATTAAAATTAAAGATGTACCTATAGTTCAAGAATACTTTGATGTATTTCTAGAGGATTTACCTAGAAATCCTCTAGAGTGAGAAGTTGACTTCTCTATTGGTTTAATTAATAGTGAAAGACCTATATCAAAGACTCCCTATAGAATGGACACTGTGGAATTAGTGAATCTAGAGAAACAACTAGAGGAATTTAGTGAAAAAATGATTTATTCTACCTAGTGTTTCTCTATGGGGATCCCCTATCATCTTTGTCAAGAAGAAACATATATCCATGAGGCTATGCATTGATTACAAGGAAATCAATGCTATTATAATAAAGAATAAGTATCCAATGCCACGAATTGATAATTTATTTGATCAAATTCATGGAGCACAAAACTTTTTGAATATTGACCTTTGATCTAGATATCATCAACTACATGTAAGGAATAAAGATATTCCCAAGACAATGTTTCAAACTAGGTATGGGAATTACGAGTTTACAATTATGCCTTTTGGACTGACTAATACACCCTCTCTTTTCATGGATTTAATGAATAAAGTTTTCAAGGAATATCTTGATAACTTTTTTGTGGTATTTATCGATGATATCCTGGTATAATCTAAAATCTATGAAGACCATGAGAATCACTTGTGGATTATTCTGAAAACTTTTAGAAGAAATAAATTATATGGGAAGTTTAGCAAGTGTGAATTATAGATTCAATCAGTTTCTTTTATAGGCCATATTATCTCTAAGGATGGAATCATAGTTGATCCTGCAAAGAAAAGGAAATCCAAGAATTTCCCAATCTAATGAACATAACTGAGGTACGCAGTTTTATTGGCTTAGCAGGTTACTATCAGTATTTCGTTCAGAATTTCACCTGAATGGATAACTCGCTAACCAATATCACATGTAAATGAGTTATGTTTTTATAGATGAAATAATATAAAAAATGATTTGATTAATTGAAGAGAATATTGTTCAATGCTCCATTTTTGAAACTTTCATATAGTAGTGATGGATTTGTGATATACAGTGGTGCATCAAATAATATGATGGGTGGAATCCATATGAAAAATGATAAAGTTGTTTCTTATGAATCAAGGATGTTTAAGACTCATGAGAAAAATTATCCAACTCATTATCTTTAGTTAGCAGTTGTAATATTTTCTCTGAAAATATGGAGACATTTTCTCTACGGTGAAAGATGTGAAATATACACAGATAACAAGAGTTTGAAATAAATTTTCACACATAAATAACTCAACACGATGAAAAAGAGATGGATTGAGTTACTCAAAGATTATGATTACTCAATACAATACCACCCAGGAAATTAAAATAAGGTGGTAGATACATTAAGCAGGAATGATCATGGACTTCTAACCCAAATGAGGATTGTGAGAGATCCTATATTCATCGATCTACTAATAATGGATATGAGAATTGTTAAGGAAGGGGAAACATATTTTCTATTTCTAATGATTTCTAAAACATATTTACTATAGAAGATAAAATTCTCTCAATTTGGTGGTGAGAATATACACAAGAAAATTAATGCTTTTAAGGATGGGATATTGGTAGACTTCATGTATGAGGAAGGAGTTCTAAAATTTGGAAAGATGTTATGTGTTCTATCAGTACCTGAGCAAAAAAGGGAACTATTAGATTATTTTCATAGCATAAATTTCTTAATAAACCCTAGTTTTAAAAATATGTATAGAGATATGAAGGAAAATTTTTGGTGGGATAATATGCATCGAGAAATTGCTTACTACGTGTCAAGGTGTCTAATTTTGCAACAAGTGAAGGGAGTGAGACAATACCCTAGAGGGGTGATTCAACCACTAAATATTCTAATGTGGAAGTGGGATGAAATTACGATGGATTTTGTAAGAGGACTACTGAGGATGCCTAGAAGAAATGATACAATATGGATAATTGTTGATTGCCTTACAAAATATGAACATTTCATTTCTATAATAGGGGATTTTCTACTTGAGCGCCTGGTAAGACTTTATACTAATGACTTTTTAAGACTTTATGGTTCACCTATATTGATTGTGTCTGATAGAGATCCCCGGTTTACATAAAAAGTCTGAAAAAGTCTCTATAAGGTTTTGGATACTGAGCTTCATATGAGTACTGCTTATCACCCCCAAACCGATGGACAGTATGAAAGGACTATTCAAACACTTGAAGATATGATGAGATCATGATATCTTGACATTCAAGGTATGTGTGATCAATAATTTCCTTTGGTGGAGTTTTTCTACAATAATATCTTCCACTATAATATTCAAATGGTGCCATATGAAGCATTATATGGTAAGAGGTGTCGAAATCCAACTTGATGGGATGAATTTGGTGATAAAAAACTTTTAGGCCTACAACTTATCTAAGAGAAAACATTGAAGGTAAAGAAAATTCAGGCCAATATTAAAGCAGCCCAAAGTTGGCAACAGAGTTATGCTGAAAACCAGAGAAAGGATTTGGAATTTCAAGTAAGAGATCATGTATTTGTAAAAGTATCTTTATGTAAGGGTGTCTTAAGGTTTGATAAGAAAGAGAAACTAATCCCCAGGTACGTCAGACCATTTAAAATTTTGGAAAATATCAGATTTGTAGCTTACCATTTAGAAATGCTACCAAGTCTCTCCAAAGTTCATAATGTGTTTCATGTGTCATTGTTGAATAAATATGATCCAATACCAATGCATTTACTCACCTATGAAGAAATAGAACTAGAACCTAATTTGTCATACTGTGAAGAGCCTATCAGTATTCATGACACAAGGGAGCATGTACTGATAAATCAGAAAACTTGTATAGTAAATGTTCTTTGGGGAAACCATAATATGGAGGAAGAAACATGGGAAATTGATGATTTTATGAAGAAGAACCACCTACATATTTTTTAAGGTCTTTATAAATGAAAAATTTTGAGAATGGAATTTTCAGAGGGAATAATATAACACCACAAAAATTTTATGGTATGTTTCTCTTAAATACATTCTATTCATTAGATATCCTATATTTCATAAAGAACTTAGTTTATTTGAAACAAACTTGTTTATTTAATATATATTCATAACATATCCATTAAACTTAAATTTTCCACTTGTGTGTTTTGAATTTCAAAAAACAGACATACACGGTTGCGATCAAGGAGATATTTAGAGTTTGATAGAATTAACTTAATTTTTAGTGAATAGTAACCTACCCTTATGAATAGTAACATACCCTAATGAATATTAAATTACCCTTATGAATAGTAATATGAATATTATAAATGGTATCCTTACTCATGAATGTATAAATAAAATTTATGCACCTTGAAAATGAAGATAAATAATTTAAGTGTTTGCATTTTTCGATTAAATAATGATTTTAATTAAAATTTTAATTTATCATATTTAGAAAATTATTTTTTTAAAATGTGGTTTGTTTTTGTATTATACACATCAAAAAATGTTTAGGGTGAATTTGTGGGATTTTTTTGAAATACTTGAATTTTTTATGAATAGTAAAATATGATAAATTATGATAAATGATAAATACTTGATTTACTTCATCATAGGTGATTAAAGGATGATGTAATCCCAATTTGTTCTAACTCACATTCAATTATTACTATTTTTGATCACATGAATCAAGACTATTCGTTGTCTTGAGCAAAAATATTAAAATAATAATTAAAATAATGTAAAATCCCTCCTCCCCACCACTATACAAACCACCCCTCACACCCTCTTCCTCCCACACCACTAAAGATTCAATAATTACCTAAAATAAACTCAAATATATACTTAAGATCCTCCCCCACGTTTAAGACCTACTTGTCTCACCAAATGTATAAAAATAAAGGCATTAGGGAGATTCTCAAGGAGGAGTACTCAAGAGGTAAACCTCTCTTCTCTTTTCTTTCAAATTCTTTTACAAGTTTTATTCTTTTATTTCTCTCTTCTCACCTCCCCAGATAAAAATGATATGAAAATAAATGTACCTTAAATGGAATGTAATTTTATTATTCTAATGTAATATTTCATCAACATATCTCTTTTTCCCCACTTCTTACACTAAAAATGAAAATACTGTCTCAGATGTGTTAATTTATCATATTTAAGGCCGATAAGTTTTCAATTTATATTACTATCTTCAAGAAAGGTCATGAAATTTTTTTAATGGATGAACCAGATCATAATATATTTATTTTACTTTATTCAAGTTTCTATAATCCTTACACACTAATAAAACAAAATAATAATACAAAACAAGTTCATTATGCACAAAACCGCAAAGTTAATCCAAGCATTTATCAATAACTTTTAACTAATGAGCCATCCACAAGTATATAAATGAAAATCATTATAAGATAATTTATAATTTCACTAATAATATATATTTACAATTCTGGATGTTTAACCACATTTCAAATGAACTTCCATTCATGAATACAAATAAACCAGTCATAAAAACCAAGGAAGAAAATGCTTCCAATACAATAAAATTGAATCTCTTAAACCCATAAAAAGGGAATTAAAGAACCTTATAAGGTTATAAAATATCAATTAAATGTTTATGAGGTTCCTTAATTATTAATTAATGAAGATAAATTTGATTATTCAGGTCATTAAGAACAATCAAGAACACCTTCGAGCATAAGGTAAGGGATTCTCTCTCTCACTTTTATTCAAGAATCCCCCTATGTTGTGTCCTTTTATTTTTAATTCATAATTATGGGGTGTGTTTTCTAACCTCCCCCATACTTCCTTTATGATATATAAATGATGGGATACCTCTTTACCTCTCATTAATCCCTCTCAAGAACACCTATTACCATGCAAAAATGTTTGTAAGGGGTTTCTCATGTCACTTTCAATTCCGTGAGATTTCTGTTGTTCACCACTTATTTATTTTATGTGGTGTATCTGTACTGCCTATTGATATATAATATCATGATTCTAATTATATTCATGGTATCTAATTATTAAATTTATGTTTATTGACTTTTGGTCATTCGATTCGATTGTCTACAATGTAGTGAGGAACATTGTCTCATTTTCCATTTCGTTGTGACTTACTTTGTATTATGCACCTTATAATTATTATGTGGTGTACCTACTTCCCATTTGATATCAAATTTAATTTTATATTACATTTCTATTAGATATCCATATTCTTGTTTCATGTATATGATTATTGTCTTAAGCTGTATACCCTTTCACTTATGGTGTTTATTTGGAATGTTGCTTTAACTATAGAAATATTGATGAATCCATATTCTATACTATATATGGATATTTTGAAGGAATATTTTACTTATATTAAATATATTTATAAATAATGATTTGGAAATTCAGTGATGGGCGCGACCTTCTATATCCCCTTGATGCATCAACAGGTCTCAGGAGACAATCAGTTGGCGAAAAACCCTTCGAGTTTGTTTCAAAAAATCAGATGGGTTTCTACCAACAGACTTAAACCATTCAGACGGTATAGTGGTATCATGTTCCAGATACATGAAGTCCAATTAATAAGCATTCTATTTTTTTAATTTTAGTTATTACTATCCATGAGGTTTTCAATATGAAAAAAAATCCATGGATGTAGTTTCATTATCAGTTTATTAATGGTACATGTTTTTCATTTATTCCCCATGCCATATTGATTATTCCAATTTGTTTATGTTTTAATTATTCACTCATGCTTATGCTATTTGTAACCCTTACTGAGAGTTTGACATCAACCCTTTCATTTTTTACCTTCAACAGGTTATGAAGGGGAGATCATGTATTGAGTTTTTGTGGATGCGGTTTTTTTAGTTTTTGTTATGTATTGTATTTTGTTACCTTTCTCATTGTAATTTGAGTTACATATATGTATCTAGTTTCTTCAAGAATACTAAACATATCATTCCTTTGGTATTTATTTCATTCTAAACATGCCAATGTAATTAGTAATACACTAGATCTGAGCTTTTGGGGTCGAAGTGTTACATATATTGTGATAGATGCATATATGGCTCTATGGTCTAATGTAGTGAGGTTTTATTTAGCTGAGTGTGTCACCATGGGGTGCACTAGTTGTTTTGTGAAGAAGGATGATGGAAGTTTTTGGTTGTGTGTCGATTATAATCACTTGAACTGAGTGAAAATGAAGAACCACTACCCTCTTACATGGATTGTTTATTTATTCAACCAACTGAAGGGTGAAAGTTGGTTCTTGAAGATTAATTTTAAATTAGGATATCATTAGATGCATTTAAAGGGTGAGGATATCTTGAATATTTCTTTACATTGTCATCTTGGGAATTAAGAGTTTGTTGTGATGCCGTTAGGTGTGATTAATTTTCAAGATATGTTCATTGGGTAAATGAATTCTATGTTCTGTGAGTTCCAAGATAAGTTCGTGGTAGTTTTAATTGATAACATCCTTGTGTACCTCATGTCTAAGGAGGAGTATACAGAGCATCTACATGCCATTTTGGGAGTTATTTGTCAGGATCAGTTGTTTGTTAATTTTCCAAAGTGCAAGTTTCAGGATCAAGAAATATGTTTCTAGGGTCCCGTTTTATCCCAACAGGGAGTAGCTATGGATCTATCTAATATATAAGAAGTTTTGTCTTGGGAATCCCCTGAGATATTGAAAGAGGTGAGAAGTTTCCTTGGTCTTGTAGGATATTATAGAAGGTTCGTAGAAAATTTATCTTGGGTTTATAATCCTATGACAACATTGAAAAAAAAGGATATGGAATTTATGCGGAAAGATCTGTGTTAGAAAGCTTTTGAGAACCTGAAAGAGAAGTTTCTCAGTGATCGAGTTCATTTTATACCAATAGAAGGACTTCAGTTTGTGGTTTTTTGTGATGCTTCACATCTTGGGTTGGGCTATGTTCTAATGATGAATAGATTAGTGGTGTCTTATGGGTATCAATAGTTACATTTCTATGAGTGTAACTATGACACTCACGATCTCGAGTTGGCGATATGGGTGTTTTCCCAAATGTTGTAGAGATTTTACCTGATTGACAAACGTATTGTGGTCTTCAAAAATCATAAGATCCTAAGGTATTTTTTCTCCCAACATGACTTGGAATTGTGTCAGTGTTGGTGGATGAAGTTATTATAGGATTATGACTTCAATATTTCATAGACACATGTAAAGGGGAGTGTCGGGGCAGATACGCTGGGTAGGAAGTCGCATAGTGATGCAATGCATAAATCAGGTGATTCCTAGAGAGTAATGGAAGAGACTTAATAATTTCATATTGATATGGGAAAGTTGGGGGAGATTTTATCCTTTTTAAATGACAATGAATCCATATCTGTTGAAAAAGGTGCGGGATTCCTAGTTGGGGGATCTTGAGGTTGAGTTCTAAAGATACTGAGTTGTTTTTGGCGCGGCCCCTGATGGTTGTTCTGAAGATGAAACACAATAAGTGTTATTTTAGGGAAGGATTTTAATTTGTTTGGTGATTCATGAAATGGTTCTCATACAGTTCCATGGTTCTACTTTGGAAATACATCTTGGCATAAAAAAGATATACCAAGATTTGAGAGGTCATTTTTAGTGTCCTAGGTTGAAGCACGTAATTTCATAGTTTGTGTATCGATGTTTTGTCTACCAGAAGGTGAAGGCTGAGAACCATGTTCATGGTGGTGTGATGAAGCCATTAGATATTCCTCAGTGGAAGTGGGAGGAAATCTCGATGGACTTTTTTTCTAGTTTACCTTGCACTCATGGTGGCTATGATGCTATATGGGTGGTAGTGGATCATTTGATAAAATCAACCCACTTTATAGCAATCAAGGTGTTGATCCTAGTAGAGGTTTTGTCAAGGCAGTATCTGGAGGAGGTGGTGAGAATCCACATATTCCCAAGGGTTATCATTTGTAATAGATATCTTCTTTTTACCTCTATGGGGTAGAGATGTCTCCAACATGATTTTGGTTCTCAACTATGCCTTATCACTACTTTTCATCCACATATGGATGGTAAGACATAGAATACCATCCAAATTCTTGAAGACAACCATCCAATGGCCTGAAGGACTTCTTATTTTTATTGATTTTTGATAACCATCCTTTCAAGGAATGAGGGGGAACCCTTAAAAGGCCCGTAGTCTTAGAGATTACATGACCCATATATATTGGGGATATATACAGACTATAATGACATGGAAATTCTCCTCCCCAGCTTCTTCGTCAGGATTTCATCCCTCCACCTTTGCATGGCTTGTTCGGATAGGATTCCCATGTAAGCAAAGGCTGGTCCCGATGTCAATTCCATACCCTATGTTTCTGAAAAATCCACTTAGATTCTACTTTAGTGAATGAACTTACTTTGAATCCTCATTTGGTGTCTGCTCCTTGTAGAGTCTGTCTGGCCATTAAGCACAATTTCTGCTGGCACGAAGGCCTAGAGGTGTTCGGAAAGCCTTGAGATGGCCCAAAGGCCTCGAGGTGGCCCAAAATCCTTACTGGACTGAAGTCCTTGGGTGGCCCATTGGCCTTGAAGGACCCGATGCCAAAAATAGTGGCCCTAAAGCTCAAATGAATGAATAGTTACAACTGCTATAGTACTGAATATTGCCTGTTATAGTTCCTACTATAGTAACTATTACAGTACCTTCTACACTACTGCTATAGTAACCCAAAAATTATGTGTTCGCCCGATTGTAAAATTGGGTCTCTTGGATTCACTTCCCAAGTCCTCACAAACTAGGCTGAGGATCTTGTGCAAAACATGTGTATGGTTAACGATCGACTCCCACTAGGGGACCCTCCGTGCCCAGAGAGCGCCAAACATTCCAAGGCTAGACAAATGACTCTGAATCACCTTATGCATAATATGCTCAGTGTTTGATTCTGGTGGGATTTGAGCCTGGGAAAGTTCCCCCATAGAGTGAGGGGTACAACAATATTTTTCACTCCATCATTGTTATAGTGTTATTTGAATCCTTATATGGATAACCATTCCATTATCCATTGTACTATATAGGGGTTAGAGAGTTAGTTATTCTCAGTCTATAAGTGGTACAAAATACAATATATATAGTTATGGTGATTCATGAGAGGTTGAAAGCAGAACATGATCATTAGAAATCCTATGCCAACCATAAGAGGAGACCTACGGAGTTCGATTTTGGGGATCATGTGTTCGTGAAGTTGACTCCCCATCATGGTCAATGTAGGTTTAGTCATGGGAGTAATATTTCCCCCTATTTTGTTGGACCTTTCAAGGCGTTATCTCATGTTGGAGTTGTGGCATATCGGAAAGCGCTTCTTATATAGATGATCTAGATACATGATGTTTTTAATAGGTAGTAGACCCGTCGTTATCTTTATGATGACTCTCACAACATCGATTGGGGTGAGATCAATTTTGATGATGATGCAACCTTCTAGGAGCGGCCTGTAGAGATCCAACACCACTAGGAGAAGGTGTTTCATTGACATGTTATCCCCTTGGTTCATGTCTTGTGGTGGAATGTTGATATGGAGGAGAGTACCTAGGAATGTGAGTCGTAGATACATGCTCAGTACCCCAAGCTATTTTTTGTTTAGCTCTTCACTTGTAACACTATTCGTTTTTTGGTTGTATACCTTTTATAGTTAATGAGATGGATTTCTATTATTTATTATTGTGGCTTACTCTATTTGAGAGGTATATCTCCCAAAAGATTGGTTAGTATGTGGTTGTACATGATGCGTGGTTTTATGCTGTTTCCTTAGTGAGGTAGTTGAGCTCATGTGGTGGTGAGAGCCTTGAGAGGTATCTCGTGAGGTGGTTGTTCATAAAAACCTTTTCTGTTTCCCCTCTAGTTTAGTTTTAGATTCTTGAGGATGAGAATGTTTTGAGATGTATCTATTTTAAGGGCCCAGATCCACATGGATCAACCCTTTCCATGTTTTTGAGGATTTTAAAGCATGGAGGAGGATTGTAAGTGGTCAGGAGGAGTTTTTTTTGAAAAATACTATAAAGAGAAAGAATTAAAAATTATTTAATAATTATACACTGTGTAATTCAGGTTCACGGTGTGTATGTTTTCACAGCTAAATAATTAAAAGGCAGCCCATTTTTTGGAGGAAACTGAACACTGAAGATTTGATGATGTGAAAGGGGATTACACGTTGCACAAATAACTGATAATGTATATTTTATAATGTTTCATCCATTTGGGTTTGTCAAAAACTATGAATGAAACACCTCTCTCTCGATTCCAGGTGACCCAATGACCCCCTATTCAACATTTTGGTGATTTCTTTGTCAAAGAGTGATATCTATCTTATCTCATTCAATCTTTAGTGATCTATCTTATATACAAGGTGTGTTCTACCTCTATTCTTGTGGTTTATACAATCTCTTTCCTCCCGTTCCTATTTTCCATGCCATAGAATTTGATCTAAATGTTTTTATATAATTTTTTAGGTTATTTGCTAGTGTGGTTACGACACAACATTCTCGGGTGGATGTCATTCTTGTAGGAGAGGTGATCAGGATCCACAATGTTGGTCTATTCTTGTAAAAAGAATATTAAAACCTTATTTAGGTAGGGTGTTTTTGTATTCTCTATTTATTTACGTGAAATTGTATATCTATCACGATTTATCCACTTGTATAGAAATGAAATTAACCTAATAATTACTTGAACCAGATTAAAGCGTTGATATGGATCACATGGTGATGTTTTTGTTTTGTACTATGATAATGGTTTTCCTATTACATTTTTGGATAATGTGGTATCTATTCTGTAATTTTTATTCTTGGATGAACATGTGTAATTGGTAAAGAACACAAATCAGGAATTAATTGTTAATTAATTAGATAAAAGGATTTAATAGGGATGTTTAGTGAATTCTATGTGTTATAATATTAATGATTCATGCATGTTAATTAATTTGATCTTACTTGTTTTAATGGAATTGAATAAAGATAGGAAGCATTTTGATTCTTGTCGATAAAATAATTGAAGGCATGCTAAATTAGTTATTTAATTAATTTTTGAGAGCTTGTGAAAGCTTTATAGTTAGGTTTACCGTAGTTGGAACATATAAATAATAGATCAATTAATTAAATATGGGATAATAACTGGTTGTGTGATAAAATATAAAGCCTTTGTAGGGCCGGGGTTTCTCTCTTACTTGTAAATTTCATGTGCCTTGTACTTTGGAGTTGTTATAACTCATTGCGTGTGAAGTCTAAATGCCTTAGTTTAGGGCCAAGGGCCCAGTTGCTATGTTTGTTTCCTGATAATTTTTACGTGACATGATCCAGGGATGGATAAACCTAGAGGGATATTATGGTATATGGTGTGGGGAGGCCAAGATGTGATTTGATCTTAGGATGACTGATCCTAGAGGGATTTTGTGGTATGTGGGGTGGGGAGGCCCATCTGTTGTGGTAGCAGTTGATGCTTATGATGGAAGGATGCATAGAGTTATGAATTTTGGTGTCAGAGAGGACAATAAGGATGGAATAATAGGTTGAAGCTGGGATTACATATTTATATGAAAGATGGATGATTTTCTGAATCTATTGTTTGCATGATGGACATGTTGTTTTTTATTTTATTTTATTTCCCCACTACTTAAGGTATATGGATGTGTTTGGATATTTACCTTGTTTGGTATCTTAGGATGTTTTCCTAGAGTACCTAGTTATATGGAAAGTAATGTTGTTAATAAATTAATAAATATTTAACCCATAGGTTTGGAGCTTTCTAAGATGCAATTCTAAGGTTATAATTCTGAGAAGCCATGGACTCAGTTTTCTTATGCTTGGAGGGCATGTAACATTGTTGTAATGGTAATGAAATGTAATGTGGAAAATGTTAATGATTAATTAATGGTTAAATAATTAATTAATACAAAGTGAAACTAATGAACAAGGATAAGATTATTTAATGTATCCATTTAAATGGTTGTGTGCTCATAGGATATCTGGTCTTAGCAGTGGCAGCTAGGATTTTGAGAGATATAGGATGCAGTTGGTTTTGAGACTAGGTTATTCACATAGTGTGGTTGTGAGATATATTATATCATGTATGTTTTGTGTTTTTACATTATACTATACCATATCAGTAAAGTAAACTGACACCCTGGGGATTTTTGATCCCTAGGGGGTGTTTTCTCCAACATCCCAGTGGGAGTATGGATAGCTAACTACCCCCTTTGGTCCCACTCTCTTATCTTGGTAGTTAGTTGTGATGGTATGTATGATGGTCAGGTTTCCCCATATCTTTTTGTAGAGGTTTGTAATGGATTGTGGTTATTCCACACACATGTATTCTAGATATAGTTTCTTAAGGAATACTATAGGTATAACATGTATAGGCTATGATGGCTTGAGGATCCTTAATCGGTGTATGGGCTATGATGGATTGAGGTATAATACCCAATGTATGATACACATTATACGGGCTATGATGGATCTTGGAAACTACTTGGTTACTTTTGATTATGTGGATGTGGTGGTGTGTTTCACAAGGTTCACATTGTGGTTCTTAGATCAGGTGTATGCGGGATAGCATTTTTGGAGAGAGATGCTTAGGATATGAGACTTTAGGGAAGAGTGACAAACCATTGGGGAAGTAGTAGAGAGGTACCCTTGATATTATTTATTCTATTATATGATATTGTATGTGATACTTGGTGAGAGTAGCCATGGTGAGATTGGGAACATAGTATACATGTTTAGGTGATGAGTTAGTTTCACTTGTTGTTCACTGTGCTTTATTATGATTTCTTTACCTTTTTCATGAGAAGCTCTAGGGAGGATCCTAATGAGTATACTATTATACTATTCCTGTATATATATAAATTGTTTTAGGTTAGTTTGAGTAGTTTTGAGATCATACTGGTTACTACTATCTTGGGGTTTAGCAAGAGCTATTTGGGATTTGTTGTCGCTTCCGTCCTTATCTTTATTTTGGTACTTGAGATTTTTCCTTCAGTTGTATTAGTTATTACATATCATTAAATATGTTCACTTGTGTTTTATATTATATTATAGTATAATTATAAGTTGGTTGGTGTATGTCTTATCTCTCTCTTTCATATGTGTTTTCTTAGAGGGTAATGCCTCCAATTATTGGTTTTTACTATACCCTCGGTGATAGTCGCTAACCTGGAGCCTACTAGGGGTAGGACTCAGGGGTCACTATCTCTATTCTCCCATTTCCATCCTAGGAGGGGTACACTTTGTGGGGCGGGGGTCATGAAATCTCATGTATGATACTTATATAAATGTACTATTACACATTATTTGGAAACTCTTATATATAAAAAAGTCTCAATGTGACACAATATGCCATGATGTAAACAAATAACCGATTTCAAATATCCTAAGGAATTACTTTCATGGGGTCTCCTTCATAGCAGAACCACACCCTATGATATTTACAACCAAAATTGGTTGTTCTGACATAGCCTACTCATGATATGACATAGGATGTCACAATGTGATTTCTTTCCAATAGAAATAACTACTACATCTCCTTAAAAAATCATTTATCATTATTATTTATTTTTCAATCTACTTTGGAAGTTCTTTTAATATCCTTATCAAAAATTAAAGCCTAAAAATACTCTTAGAGTTTTTTTTCTAATAATTTCTCATATTGATTTCTTGAAAACTCATTTTAAAATAATCCAACACACATAAAAACTCTTGCCTCCAAATAGTGAATTAATGTTATACTAATCATAAAATATAAGCCCCCATGAATCAAGCTCTTCTAAAGAAATAACAGTTAAATGAAAAGTTCCTTACCAAAATAATTCCTTGATCTTCATTCTCTTCAATACCCCTCAACCAAGATTCTCCACCTGGATAGACATTCAAATACCACCCCCCATTTTTAAAGTTTAAACATGGGATAACTCCTCCTTTTTAATAATAAAGAATAATTCACCCCATATTAATCAATAATCATAGAAAACATCTCCAAAGAAAGATTTGGATAACTTATCCCACTTTTTCGATGAACCTAGAGAAAAATTTCTAAATGTTTATATGATAGGGTTAGAAATAAAAATATTTAAGTCAAGTGAATCACCATACATTTCTATAAATATAAAATTCCATAGGGGAGTGAGGGTACCTTCTCTAAACTATATTACTGGATAGAGATATTTAGACTCTAAGTGCCAAATAATTCCTCTAAAAATTAGTTTTGGGTAGTGCCTTTATTAATATTTCCACAAATTTATTTTATATTGACACATACTATAACTTCACTTGACCTTTCTCAACATTATCCTTGATATAATTGAACTTCATATCGATGTTATTTGTCCTTGGGGATGGAAAATATTTTTTCTATGATTGATAGCACTCAAGTTATAACACTAGATTACAATAAGATATTTCACATCAAGTCTAACAACCTCAAACTATTTCTATATACATAGTAATTAAATGCACACTTTATTAGCTATAATATAATAAACTAATTTATTTCTTAGTTAAATATAGTCTTCCTTATTGATCAAAAAAGAAATGAAAAAACCTGTAAGATAAAACTCACCATCCGATGCTGACATCCAATTATCTATAAAACCATATTATTCCTAATACGTGTATCACAATTACTATTTCTATCATGTTTCATTATAAAAAGGTCCAAAATAATCCATTTTATTGATATAATGAATATTTTGTTTTATTATTAACAAGTTACTTTCCTTGGGAAATATTTGGTACTATGAACCTTGAGAAGTGGAAAACACAATGTTGGGTTATGATGATGTTAGAGTAACATGTCGGGTTTTCTTTATCAGGATGGAATTTATAGGTAAATTTTAATTTTGAGTTTGGTGATTGATAAAAATTTTAGTTTGGTATTCAAAGGTTAATTTAGATAGTTTTAATACTCCATAGTATTGTTTTTAGACAGGGTTTAAGGCCTAAAGAGTGACTCGGGGTTTCCGACGACTTTCAGGAGCGTCGGGCCCCAAAAAATATTTTTTGAATGGTGTAGGATGGATTAAATAGTTTTTTCAAACTATAATTCCATTTAGGGTAAATAATGTGTCACATTTAGGTTATAAAGAAAATTTATCTATGGGAAACTTCATAGACCATAATTATTTCACATAGGTGATAAGACCAGGTGAGAATGGTAGTGGTGCTTCCGGTAGACAGAAGCTGGACCTTGAGGAGTCTCAATAGGGCCACCTGATCAAGGATTTGATAAGACTAACAAGGAATTGGTCATTAATGATTCACTTATAGTGTGGGTAGACTAATAATTTTTGGACTCAATGTGAGTGACCTCTGAAGGATTTTTAAGAACACGACTAGATGAGGTAATTGTAGACATTCTATAGGAAGAATTCTTAGAAAGATGGGATCCAGTGAACAAGTCAAACTGAAGGATCTAAGGTTTGACTGGGAGTGATAAACAAATATTGTAGTTGGGATACTAATATGAAAAGGTCATTTCATAGAGAGAGAGTCCCAATAATAGAGTCAGTGACTGGTAGCTAGTGAAACTCTACAGGGAGGAAGGGATTTGAGCAGTCAAGATTCAAACCTGCTGCATGAAATTGATTTGGTAGGTTCAAAGAAATTTTGGGAGGCAACACAAAATTAGAGGTATGAATTGATCCGGGTGGATTTTTTTTACATGATAGAATTTGTGTGCATGAGGTGCATGTGCAAAAATGAAACTGACAATGTATGGATTATTACGTGAGCATTGAGAATGATTCATGGATTGTATGAGGTTAATAGGAATCTAGGGAATTTCTTGGACATGATCTATATGTGTGATATGTGATATATGGAATTAAGTGTGATATGGGATTTTTTGGCCTCATGTTTGATGCAGGACATTATGGGTGTCGTGTGTGATGTAGGTAGGACTTGAGAATCAGTGTGATGTAAGAATTCGATGGAATTAAAGTGTAATGTGGGTATAAATTGAGTATCTAATGAGGTGAAAGAATTATGTTATATCATGTGGGGATTTCAATGTTTAAAGGATGGTTAGAGGAACCATCCAGATGTCAGTTTGATCAGGAAATACTGGTTAGGTAATTCCTAAGGCGGGGAGACCCACCTGAGAAATTAGCCTATGAGGGGTGATTAAGTTTGACTGGGGTTATGTTTAGGGGATGGGTATTTTCAATATCATCCCTATGTGAGACCACATAGCTCAGGAATGTGACATCATATTGTGAGGAGGTTGTCACATCCTGGTTTTTTGAGCGGGTTATAATTTTCTGGTAAATTTAAATTTTGAGTTTTGTGAGATATACAAATTTAATTTTGGTATTTGGATGTTCATTATAAGATTTATAATTATAAACAGTGTTATTTTTAGATGATATTTAAGGCCAAGTGAGTTCCTCATGGGTTTGTATGAGTTTCATAAGTATAGGTCCCTAAAAACTCATTTTTGGAAGGTGCAGGATGGGGTGCATGGTTTGTTCAAACTGTGAGGCCCTCAAGGGAAAATGCACAACCTATTTTTTATAGTGAATGGTTTTTATAATTATGTTAGGTTGGATGAACGACCATGAAAAAAATCACATAGTAAGTTTTATAGGTGATTCATACAGGTTGTACATGATTTAAAAAACTATGTACATAACACTGTGTGGTGAGGTGCCTTTAGATTGTGGCACTTCATGGTTGGCACAAAATTATCCAAACCGTATGGCCTAAACATGTATTCCATTAAAGGGTGTGAAATTAAATTTTTTTCCTTCCCTCCTTTTACATTTCTTCTACCATTTCATGCACCTACCTTCAGCCGTGGAGCTCCCATTCTGCCTCCTCCAGGCTTTATCCAATATCCTTCATTTAGAATCTGATTAAAGAACTATCAGGTGAGTTTGATATCTATTGAAGAGGATACTAGTCATATTTCTTAAGTTTTTATTTTATTTCACCATTTTTAATTCTATTTACAACCATGATTGTTCAACCTATTTCAAGGGTGTTTTTCATATTCCTTATTTCCTTCCATTTAGGCTTGGAATAAAAGCCAGAATTTGATGAGTGAGAGACTACAAACATAAGGTTAGTGGTTCATAGATTTATCCTATTTATACATATGCTATATGATTTATTTTTAAATACATGTGTGTGTGGTGGTCTAGATGAGACCTTTAATTTAATTATTTTATTTTATAACTATCTTTGGAGGATGCCGATGGGCATCTCCAGGTTTATTTAAGTTCATTGAGCCTTGAATGGAATGGTAATGTGTGAATTGGGTTTCTAATTTGGTTTGGAATGAGGTAATGATTGATTGAATTAATTGAATTATGATGTGATCATATGGGTTCCATGGGAACGTTTTGGGCTTGGATCATGGTGCTTGGGATGATGTTTATCACCATAATTGAGGAAACATGGTTAATTGGGTTGAGGGGGATGGTGATTACCTTGCTTAGTTTGGGATATAGGGTTCACATATGGAGAAGGAGTTCCATGAGATATTATGTCTTATGTACGGTTGGTTATTTCCGCTCACCGTGATTAGCCAATAATACAATTGGAATCATGTGAACATAGGAAGGACTCATTGAGGTGGTGTTGACCACTCATCATGGGTGTATGCCTCTATATATATTATGGATTAGGGGATGGTGTTTACCATTAGTTACAGAGGATGTTATCACCATATAAAAGCATGTTTGATGGTGTGATAGACTATTGGTTGGGTGTGAGGCTCTCTATAAACATTTGGGCCAATGGGATGAAATTATTAAAGGATGGATGTTTTTGTTCCTTGATATCTTAGTCTATTGAGTCAACAATGGTCATCCAAGAATAAGTTTTAGGGAATAGTGATTAATTTTAGTATGTTAGTCTATTGATATGATAATGGTTTTAATGAAAGAAGCCCATGTGTCTCATAACATGATAATGGGAGGGCCGATGAGATGTTAGTTATATTTGACATGGGATACCTAGGTTTCGGTTCGCATGTGGTACTAGGGTGGAATGAAATGAGATGATACTGGGGGTTCTCTAAGGATATTGACCATGGATACATTATTCCTTTTTCCAGTGTTGATCGAAGTAGGTAGACACTTCCTTGGGATGGTTGAGAATAAGGGAAGGAGGTTAATTTATTTGTGATTTTATTTGATATTTACTTACATATTCTTACACTGGTATAAATATGGATGTAAGATAGGCACATGTTGGTGGTGTCTTACTGAGTTCATAGTCACACCCTACATGGGACCCTTGGGACACATGTAAACATTTTGGATTTGGAATTATGTAAGGAAATGGGCTTGTAAAATTGACCATAGTGACCAGGGATGCACATGTGCATGACATTGATGGTAGTAGGACAATGGGGTATTCTTCAACATCATATTGGTGTCTCTTTTTATATTTTGAGTATGAAATTATGTGGTCATCCTCTAAGTAATCATTCATGTTTTTTGACTGATATGGAATGTGTATAATGTATCTGATATGTATGAATATTTTTCTTTTGGATTGTTATTTCTATTGTTTATTATTTCTTATATTGAGTTTTTTCATTGCTTCGAAAATGATGCTATTATATGAGAATTGTTATTATCACCACCAGAGGGTATAATCTCCCCAAAATTACATAATTTACCATCGTTTCTAGTCGAAAACCTTTGGTGTGTGGGGAATCAAACCTAATGCCAAGTAGATCTCTGGCCCAGAGTATTGGTAAAGTGGTTATTAGTTTGGGGTGATAAAAATGAAATCATAGTTTCTTCTTTTTCTTATTCTTACTATATGGGTTATGGTAGACTGGAGACTAGGACCTAGTCACAATTGGTTAAGATCTCATTATTGGGTTTCTGTAGCCCCATGCATGTGGAATCGACCATGTTTCCTGAGGTGGAAAATTGATGTTAAGTTTTCTGCTATTACTGTTGATAAATTTCCACCTTGAGTGGTGCACTTGGGTGTGATGTTATTGGTTTGTGAAATTTTTATCCTTGGCCTAATATAGAAAGGTAGTAGTGATTATGCATCATGGTAGGAAATTAGGTTTATATGAAATGTTTATGCACTTATGATTGTTGTTTGGAACTTGGAATACATGAAACATGCTTGGTATATTTAAATATCATCAATAGGACAAATAGTGTTTTTCTATATAGTCCCTTGGTGTAATTCTACTCAGACATCGTATATTTGTGGTTCTTGATATGATAGACATGAGATCTTATGTATATGTGCATATGGTACTGACTTTGATATGGGTAGTCAGGGATAAAGGAAAGGGGTGAGTTGTTTAAAATGTCAACAAAAAGATAAATATGGTTTTCCTACATAGATTCTTGGTGTTATTATACTCAACCACCCAAGAATAATGATTTTTGATATGCATGATATGTGATATCTGACTATAATATTGGTAGGTAGAGGGATATGATTCTGGATAATATGTTATGCGAGTGAGGAAGGGACGTGTAAGGGTGGCGAGACGAAATACCTTTTAAAACATTCCCTATTTGTGATATTTGACTATTATTACTGTTATTGACCATGATATTTGGTCTTCAATTTGATGCCACCTAGACAGGCTCTGGTAGAGCATCAGGTAGGTGGAGATGTGGTTTCTCTAGAACATGCAGGGTATGAGTCCCATGATATTTTGGATGATTCCTCTAAGGGTCGGGATGATCATGATCCATCTGTATAGGCTCTGAGACAAGTAGATATTCCGCAACAGATGGAATTTTTTTGGGCCATGGTTATACATGAATCTTAGGCTGAGATTATTATGATTCATGGAGAACATTGATAGGGGAGATTAAAGAGTTAATACATCCATGGATTATGTGATGCGATAGTTAATGTTTCATCACCAACCATTATTTTAGGGTGAGGGTGGACCACAAGCAGTAGAGGATTGGGTCAAGTCTCTGCAGATGACATTTGACTAGCATGAGACACCCCCAAGATAAAGGGTGTATATGGATACTTATATTCTATAAGGACTAAAAAATAATTGGTGTAATGTATAGTTATAGTCTAGAATGCATGAGGTACTAGAATGAAAGGATTTTAAGACTGGGTTATTCAATAATTTCTTCCTAGATATGTTGAGGGTTACCAAGCCCATGAGTACATGAACTTGCGGTAGGGGGATACACCCATTATGGATTATGCTAGACCATTCACAAACCGTTCCCATTTAGTGCCTTCTATGGTAGGGGAATACATTTCTAGGGTGAGGTGATTTGAGGATGGATTGAGATATTCCATCAGGATTTAGGTAAATATATTCAAATTAACCCAATTCTTAGGGGTGATGAACCTAAAATTTATAGCAAATAGATACTTGTTGGACTAAACATATTCAAGTTGAACTACTACAAAAACGGGCAAGGGAAGCACTACCCTTTTATCAGGGCTAAAAAAAGAACTGATAAAGGGGCACTTTTATCAACGCTAAAAAAAGTGCTATTAAAAGTGACACTTTATGAACGCTTTTTTAGCGCTGATAAAGGCCCCCCTTTATCATTTCTTTTTTTAGCTCTATTAAAGGGGACCGCTTTATCAGTGCTTCTTTTAGTAGCGTTGATAAATGGGGGTTTTATCAGCGCTTTTTCTTAGCGCTGATAAATTTTATATTTAAAAAAAAACCATGAAAAATAGTATATTATTATATATGTATATTTATATTGATATAAAATTAATATTTATTTTTTAAATATGTTTTATAAAAGTATAAATAGACTATTAAATTTAATATACAAGAAATTTAGTGAAAATGGATTTAAAATATTTTAAAAAATATTATTAATTAATAATTTTCTAGTTATCATCAATTAAGAATCATTGAATAACAATTTGAAGACAAAAAAATCAAGAAAATTAATAAAAGATCTAAAATAAGTTGAAAATGGAACTCAAACTTCAAATGACCATAAATTTTGATCCGGGTGTCCGTTTGAGCTCTACTGTATATCAAATCGAAGCCTGCGGCGAACTCTATATGATAGTGACAAAAGAAAACCTTCTGTCACATTTTTTGAGGAAAAAAAGTCCCAGAAGGCCTCCAAAATTGAGTTTTCAGTTGGAATATCCCAATTTTTTAACATTCAAACAAGTATAACTCTTGATCTGGATGTCCGTTAGGCCTGTACCACATATCATATCGAATATTGTTTCATTTAATTCAATTTAACTGGTTGTGGAGTTGAAACGGGATTCTATATTATAAGTTATGGTCGTTTTAACATTCCATGGATTTTCAAATAGACATATATATGTATTTATTCATAAATATATAAGTGTATTTCTATGTGTGTGTGTTGTATATATGTATGTATGTATGTATTTATTTATTTATAAACACACATAAGAAAAAAATTTATAAAAGTATTTAAAACTAATCTTATAAATATATATTAATATAAAAATAAATATACGGATAAAAAACATATTAATATAAACATATATTAATATAAGAATGAATATACATACTAATATATGAATAAATATATATGTATTAATATAACTAAATATATTTATATTAATATGAATATATATTAATATACAAATAAATATAAATATATATATGTAAATAAATAGATATATCATTAAATAGAGGAAAAAATGAAATAGCTTAGTGGTAAAGGTGCAGTTACGCAAGGGGAGTGGTCACGGGTTCGAGTTCGGGTGGAATCAAGGAGGTGCGCACGTGTGGGGGATGCGTGGGAAGGGCAGCGTGTGGGAGAGATTGAGGGGGGTCCACCTAGCGCTGATGGGGTGGGGTGGGGGGGGGGGTTCAAGCGCTATTAAAAGCTCCCCCCACATTATATAAATATTTTTAATTTTTTTTATATTTTTGACTTTTATCGGCACTTTTTAGAAGCGCTGATAAAAGTCCCCTTTTATCAGCACTAAGAAAAGCGCTGATAAAGGGGTATTTTATCTGCACTTTTTTTAGCACTGATAAAATGTACCTTTATTAGTGATTTTATAAGATCTAATAAAAGGGACCCCCCCTATATCCTCTCCTCGATTAACAACACTTTTTTTAGCGCTGTTAATGCACTTTTCTAGCGCTGATAAAGGCCATTTTTGTAGTAGTGTTGGGTGAGAGTGCTAGGTGAGAATGGAAGTGGTTATTTAGATATCCAAAAGAAATACCATGAGGACTATCAATAGGGTATTTGGGTTAGTGATTTTTGTAGAGAACTAAGTAGTTATTCATCAATAGTTTACTTCTAGTGTATGTAGCTGGTTAATGATCATACACAATGTGAGCAACCTGCAAAGGAGTGATGGGCTTGTGGTCAGATAGGGCACTTGGAGAGGTTATGAGGGAATAATTATAAGGCATTAGGGAGTTAGGGAATGTGTAAGACTAAAGGATCTAAGTTGGGAACATGAGTGATATTAATAGTTGGTATCCCATATAATTTTATGCATGCATGTCGCGATAGTGAGAGAGATAAATAACAGTGGGGTCAGAGGTTGGTAACTGGTAAAAATCCCAAGGTTGGAATGAATTTGGGTAGTTAGGCATTAGGTCAAGTGTATAAAGTTGATCTAAAATGGTTATAGAAGGAATAATATATGAAAAAAGTTAGAGTTATTCCATTATAAAGGTTTATACTTTTGTTTTTGATATGAATGAATTTGGGTGTATGAGGTGCATGTGCGATAATTGAATTTAATAGGCATGGGTTAATATGAAGAAATTGGGAATGATTCATAGCTTTTAGGGGGTGTGTATATATATTTGTACTTTTGTGGATGTGATCTATATATTTGATATAGGATCTTTGTCATCAAGTGTGATGTGATATTTTTTTGGGCATTGGGTGAGATGCCTGTCATTATGCGTGTCATGTGTGAAGTAAGTAGGACCTGATAACTAGTGTGATGTAGGACCATGATGGGAATCATGCGTGACACATGTATTAATTGAGTATCCAGTGAGGTGAAGTAATGATGATATATCATGTGGGGAGGTGTATGTTTATAGGATGGTTGGGGAACCATCAAGATTTTAGTTGGGTAGGGAAGTTCTGGATAGGTAGTTATTAAGGTGGGGGGCACCATGAGAGGAATTATCATATGATTGGTGACTGGGGTAGACCAAGGTGATGTTTATGGGATGGGTATGTTTGGTATCATCTTTGTTTGAGACCATATATATTCTAGAAAAGCTATCATATACTGGGAAGATTGTAATATCCCAGGTTTTTGAGTGGGTTGGAATTTTGGGGTAAATTTGAATTTTGATTTTGGTGAGCAGAAAAAATTTTATTTTTGGATTAAAAGGTCAAATCTAAGAGTTTTAATACTCCAATTATTTTTTTAGATTTTTAAGCCCTGATGAGTGATTTGGGGGTTCAGATGAGTTTTTTGGAATTTAGGGCTCTAAAAGCTCATTTTCGGAAGGTATAGGTTGTGGTACACTATTTTTTCAAACCATGAATCCCTTTATAGTAAACCTTGTGGAAAATTTTTTTATAGAGAATATTTTGTCTAACCATGTGAGGTGGAATGAAAAGACATGTTAAATGTCTTCAGTTAGTTCCAATAGTTATTTTCATGGGATTCAAATGGTTTGACAATCTGTGTGTATAACTATTCAAGGTGGGGTGACTTTGGATAGTGGCACCACATGGTTTGAGAACAGTTATCCAAAATATGTGTCATAACCTTATTGTTCATTAATTGGTGAAAAATTATTTTTTCCCATTCCTCCTTTGTCCTTTCTTATCCCACTTTCTTCTCCCATTTTGTGCACCTCTCCCCACCTGTGGAGATCCTCTATTTCTTCCTAGGATTTTTCCAATCTCATATGTTCAAATTCTAAATTAAGTGAATTCAATTGTGTTGGATATCCAATGGTGAGGATAATTATCCCATTTCTTCCTTTATTATTCTTTCTTTCCATTTTTAATTATTTTCCCACTTGATATCATTTTCCCTATTTCATAGGTGTTTGTCATATTCTTTGTTTCCTTCCATTTTGGCTTGGGTTTGAGAATGGTATTCAATGAGTGAGAACCTAAAATAATAAGGTAGGTGGTTCCTAGATTTATCTTGTTTATACATATTCTATGATATGTACATTTAAATATGGATGAGTGGGGTGGTTTGGGTGAGAATGTTAATTTAATGATTTTATTTTATAATTATTATTGGAGGATTCTAATGAGATAATCCATGTTTATTTAAGTTAACTGATAATTGAATTGAATGGTTTGTGTGAATTGGGATTCCAATTTGGTTTGTTATGAGGTACCAATTGATTAAAATAATTAAATTATGATGTGATCATATGAGTTACATGGGAATGTTTTGGAATTTTCGTAAGGTGCTTGGGGTGATAATGATCATCAAAATTATGGTGATATGGTTCGTCGTCCTAAGGTGGATGGTGATTACCATGTTGTGTTTGGGATATGAGGTTAGCACGTGGCTATTGGGTTCCACCATATGGTGCAACATAGGTATTGTTCGTGATTTCCACCCACTATAATTGGATGATAGTACAGTTAGAGTCATGTTCACATAGGAAATGACTCAGTGAGGTAGTGCTGACCTCTATTTATGGGAAGAGGCATTCATAGATATTGTGGATCATGGGATAGTGTTCACCATTAGTTATGGAGGAGGTGATCACCATAGAAATCCATAATTCATGGTGTGAGAGACCATTAGTTGGGGGTGGAGGCTTGCTGTACATGTTTCAATTGATGGGGCCAAATTATTGAAGGATAAATGTTATTGTGCTTAGGGATGTTGGTCTATTGAGACAAATTTGGCCATCCATGTAGAGGACTGAAGGTCTAGTGATTGATTTTGGGATGTCGAATTGTTGATACAATGATGATTTGGGTAACAAAAGTTTAAGGGACTTGTGAAATGATAATGGGTATGTTGATGGGATGATGCCTACATTTGACATGGGATACCTAGGTATCCATTGGAACATGGTTATAGGGTGGTGTGAAATGTGATGTGATCGAGGGTTCTCTATGTATGAATGACCGTGGATACATCGTTCATTTTTTTGGCCTTGACCAAAGTAGGTAAACTCTTCTATATGGATGTTGAGAAAAAGTGAAGTAGGTTAATTTATTTGTGGGTGTAGTTTCTATTTACTTATGTGTTCATAAATTATAGTAAATATTGATGTAATATATACAAATGTTGGTGGTGACCTAATGATTTCATAATCACACCCAATATGGGACCCTTGGACATGTAAATAATTTATGGATTTGAGATCAGTTAAGGAACTAGGATCATATACTAGACCATAGTGAGCTGGGATGTGCAAGTGTATCGTATGAAAAAAAGATGAACCATGGAGGGTTATGATGGTTTTAGATATAGTCACTTTGGATATTATGAGTATGCACTTATGTAATCGGCCTCCATTTGTTCTTGCATGTTTTTTATGACTGATATAGAATATGTATATCTTATCTGATATGAATGAATTTATTTTTTTGGATCATTATTTTCAATTTTTTTATTATTTCTTCTATTGAGTTTTATTATTGTTTCCATAGTGTTGGTATTATATGACCATTATTATTATCATCACCATATGGTATAGTCTCCCCATAATCCCCAAATAGACCCTCATTGCTAGTAGGAATCATTTTTCCTATGGGGAGGTTTTCGTAAGGCCCAATGGACCTATGGCTCTGAGAACTAGTTAAGTGGATCTCAAGTCAATGTGATACAGTTAGGTATAATATACTTCTAATGATATGTCCATATACTGTTACATCGACCTTATTTTCATCATTTTATATTTTAAGAATTCATCAATGTAGACATCCGTGATTTCATAATTCTATAATCTTCAATTAAAAACCTATTGATTATTTATTTGACATTATTTTATTGATAAATAAATATACCATAATTTATTCGAGTCACTTAAAAATAAAGGAAAAATGTTAGCACACAAATCAGGGACATCTTAAACTAAAACATCATATATTCTGCAAACAATTTTTATTTTGATTCATCTGATCCTATAAAAATTACATCAATCACATAAATAAGTGGTAAATTTCTTTGATCAGTCTGTTTTTTTAACGTAGAGATTGAGATTAAATCTACCTTTCTAGAATCTAATATTTCTCAAGTATTGATCAAGCCTTGAATACCATGCCCTTTGTGATTACTTCAATCCATACAACGTATTCTTCAACCACTAGAATTTATTCTCATATTAATCTATAATAAAACTATTTAGTTACATGATGAACACCTATTTTTAAATGAATCCATTAAGTAATGATGATTTTATATCCATTTTATACACCTTGAACTTTACTTACACCAACATTTCTAAGAATAGTTGAATTGTTTTTGACCAGGATACATTGAAAAATGTTTCACAAACACCAATCTCTCTAATTTGTATATATCCATTGCACACCAATCATGTTTTTTTATGATTAAACTTTCTATATTCATTAATTTTTTTATATAACACTCAGTTGATTTTGAGGAAATTTTTGTCTTTGTTCCTTAGGATAATTTCCCATGTTTGATTCTTCTAAATTTTGTCAAGCTCTTAATGAATTACTTTGACCCAATTTTAATATTTATAAGATAATTAAAAATAATTAGGCTATACTTGATATAATAAAGAAGTTTTTTATAGTCTTCATTCATTATGTTTGCACTGGATATTTTGGATTACCAATAATATTTACTTCATTACTTTTATCCTTGATACTTTCCTTATTTTCAACTATTGAACCTGATTTTATTTCTTCATAATTTTATAATTATTGTTGATGTCTTATATCCTTATGTGTTCTACCTAGGTTACACACTTCAACAACAGTTTATTTTAAAATTTCATTACTGATTTTCTATGAAAATTGATACCTAGATTGAGAATTCTGATCAATTTCAATAAAAGTGACACTATACTTGATTGATTTTTCCAAGAAATTTTTATGGACTTTATTTCCTTGATTTTGGATGAGTATCCAAGAAAAAATAACTTCATCCCCACTATATTTAAACATTTAGTTCTTCTCCTTGTTGATAACAATTCACTACCGAAAACATGAAAGTATTTTAGTGTTAAATTCTTACCATACCATATTTCATAGGGGTTCATCTCTTCATTTGGACATTACAACTCCATATTAGAGATATATACTTATAATAAATCTGTGATATATTTTTCTTAATGAGGATCACCCAAGACATGTTATTAATGATTTGATTACTCATCTCAATGAAACTATTTTATTGATAATTCTTCACCAAAAAAACTTGGTGACTTATTATATGCCTATTAAGATATTATTCCACATTATTTTTAGTGAATTATATGTCATTACAAGTTTATTTTTTTTAATTTTCCTCCTAAGAATATTTTCTATCAATATCCAACAATATATAATACACTTGAACACTATAGATTTTTAAGAGATCACCATTGAACATTCCATCCTAACAAAATGATCAATAAATAGAACATAGTACCTCTTTCCATCCAAAAATTTGGTTTTTATTTTCCCATATACACAAACATACACCAACATAAGATTTATCATTGATTTATTACCCTTAATCTAGTAAGTCATTTTAATGATTTTACCTTTTAAAAAAGTATCACATGTGTGTGTATAATCACATGATATTTTAATGATATTACAAGATCTTTAATTATTAAAAAAATATTCCAAATAATTTTGTCACAAGTGTACAAGTCTTTTAAGCCATAATTTTTTCTCTTCTTAATTGATTAATTTTTTTATTCATCAACATCATTGTGGTAGATATTCCCCTATGTGAGATTTACTTGTATAATAGTTGAACCATATCTTATTATGACAATAAAAAATTTATTATTGATATTGAATACATTACCCAAGTAACATAAGTGACTTACACTTATAAAATTATGATCAAAGAGTTAAAACAACAATACATCTATGCACATAAATTATTTACCTTCAATTTTGAAATTTCTAGATCCAATAATATTGAAAAATTCATTATTTACAATGTTGAAAACAACATCATTTTCATAATTAATCCCCATGATAATATTTTTTTCCTATTATATGGTATGTTCATACATAATAAAGGATCCACACTATATCCTAATTAGTTAATTTAAAAGTAATTTACATGACATTTATATTCTTAGGTTTTATGTTCTGGATCCATATTCAATACTTATCTTCCTTGGTGGTGATGACACTTGCTAACTTATAAGGATCAACCAAACCATTTACAGTGTTTAGAAATCTAAAAAAACAAGGGTTGAATGCACCACATGAGTGATAAACACACACATGGAATGATTATGTGATATCTATGTGAACTACCACATCCCACATGGGACTATGATTAGATAACCCTTGGATCGATCAGCCCCTACATGGTATGATTCCATTTCCACCATATAGTTGGGGACTCCATGGTTACCCACCTACCATGAAGTAAATATTTCATCCACAGTCTGATGAGGGAATACCTCACTAATCCCCACTCAGTATGTGAATTCTTGGTAGTTACCCTCTATGGTTACACACTTTTTATTGCATGATGACCCATTTTAGAATCTATTTACCCTACCATTTCTTATAAGTTCCAAGGTTGGCAGTTCATGAAAAAATAGGGGAGAACATAAGGTAGACAAAAATTAAAAACCAAGAATGAGAGAAAGTAATTTCTTCTTTGATTTCTTGAAGAAAACCATATGTAATTCCTAACCTAGAAACTTGGGAGGAGATCATGTGGGGTTATTTCCATGAAGTATCTTCCATGAGGATTTTATTTGCTGGACTTGTACATGAATCTCCATCCATCATGAACTCTCAATTCACATGGTTATCATGAAAGAAACCACCACAAATCTACCACATGGGTTGAACCCCTTCACAATAAAACCATGCAAAGAATCATCCATTGCAAGTCAACTAAGTGAAGAATAATACTCTATGAGATTAACACACAAGACTCCATCACAAAAATATTCTTCATGAACCTCCCACATAGTCTAGGATATTTTTCAAGGATACCACATTGGCCAAATTATATCATATGAGTATACCACATTGGTTGACCTGCCTTTCAGGCCTTATAGGAAGACAAATCCACCCCACATTCTTACCATTAAAACAAATCTCCTTTGTGATATCCAATCTTCTCCTCCAACCAATTAATATACAAGAAGTATTTGGATAGCCTATAAAATATCCTTGAAGCATCATCAAAGTAATATAGGAACAAATATCTCTCTCATCATAATTTTAAGCTAGATTGTCTCCTTAATGAAAATATTCTCAAAATAAATTTTTTATCTTCTTTTTTCAAAGATGAAAACCCAAAAAAAATGAAATCAATACCGCATCTAGGACCACACAAGATATATGAATAAGTAATGAACCCTAAAATTCACCCCTTATATTTTGTATTCATTGATTAAATGAGGCACAACAATTTCCCTCCTAGATTGGTTAATCACCTAGTGTAACACAATTGTGTATTCCCTTGATAATGAGGGTCGTTATCAAAATGAGAATTGATTAGTATGTCTTGAATCAACTGTAGGACCCCAGGACACCCTGAGAGGGGAGGGGTGAATCCGAGTGACCACTTTTTCTTTTAAAAACAAGGATCTTGTTCCCATGTTGGTAGGAACTAGTTAAACTTGTATGATGGATATGATCAGCAATGAAACATTCACATGCAAAGAGATGACACAAAATTTTTTACTTGGTTTACCACTAAGGGCTACGTTCAAAATTTATAAGTCAACAAGTTTATGGTCGTACCAAATTCCACTATTATTCACTAGATGTGTATTACAATGGTTTGGGCACAGTCACTCTGTCCCAGGATCACTGCCATTACAAAAGTTCAAGGATAGCTCACTGCGTCCCTCGGGTCACTCCGGTTGACCCCCCTGGCTTACTACCTTCGGTGAAGTCTCACTCAGTTTATAGACGTGAAGGTCTCTTCATCAGATAGTCATGAAGTTATTTGTCTCCTGTTCAGCATGAGACTTTTATTGCATCAGGGTTCAGAGTTGATTCTTTTTTCAGTTCAATCCTTCTTCTTTAGTGAAATGACCGAATGCACTAGATCCTCTTGTTTTTGTTTTTCAGAATCACAACCAATTATGTGATTTCTCAACAAATGAAGCTCATCTGACTTGGCATTGTCAGAGTCAGTTCTCCATGTATGCATGAGATCATGCATGTATCATTTATATTTCCTCTTTAACGTAACTTTTCAGCAAAGGTATCAGGAAATCATCTTGATTTTGTGCAACTCCAAAAATACTGATGTGCTTCAACTACACCTGGCGCGCTTCTCCAATCCCAGCACACAAGTTTCAAGATGGCGCATAAGTTTTGGCACGCAAGTCCAAACTGTCGTGCAAGATCTCATCAACTACTTGTGTGACACTCACTTCTTAAACTTCAAACTTGCGCGACTCACATCCTTTTACACCCAAACCATTTTTCGCGTGCAACCAACAACTGGTGCGTAAATTCAAAATCTTGCATGAAAGTATCACCAAACCACTTGTGTGACACACACTTCTTCAACTCAACACTTGGGAGAATTCCTTCCTTTCTCGCTCAGAATTCCTTGGGCATGCGACAAATGACTGGCGCACAACTTATACTTGCGAGACCACACACCACTTGCGCGACCACCACACCTGTGTGACGTGAGCTCTAATTTTCTCTAAGTGTTGAGCTCATATCGAATGAGGAGGAGTTGACCTGTATTTATAGGCATTTGGACACCCTGCGCAACGACGTGCAAGTCTCCCCTCGGCGCGCAAGTTTTGGCGCGCAAGTCTCTGCCCCAAAAATCACTTGCGCAACCAACTTCCAAACTTGGGCACCCTTCTCTCTTTGCCATATTTTTATGTTCTGATCTTGAAAAACATATGACACGCAACTTTACAATCCTCCTAGGCACCGGTGCGCAAGTCCTTTCTCGGTGCGCAAGTCACTTGCGTGACACATGTCCGGCGCGCAAGTCCCTTTACCAAAAATAATTGTTTTCCCCTTTTGTCAATTTTGAGGTCCAAGAATTTGGAAAACACTGGAAAACGATGCCACCTTAAACATATGATTTGAACATAACCTTGATTCTTGTTTTCTGTGATTTGGATTCTTCAAAAACTCTTCTACTTTCATCACAAACTTCACTGTCGTGAAATATATCCTTTCATAGATCAGCTTTAGCATCATCATGTTTTGAGACAATGTGAAGTGCATGGCCATCTCAGAATTCCAATCCCTTCCACAATGAATTCTTATTCAACCATCATTCTCTAATTCATACAAATCATATGATTCTATTATTCAAGAAGTCTCTTGCATGGTTCTCATGCAATCATGGAGAATTTCATGGTCTTAATCAAATCCCCATTTTTCTTTAATCATCCTTAGATGGATTATACCTTACCATTCTTCACTGTTGTAAACAATGTGTCACCTTTGACACATGTTCTTTGAACTTATGATCAGTACAACAATCATCTGAATTTCCATTTCTCCATTTCATTGGAGTAATTATTTATCTCCTTCATTTTGATCGTCATTGACAACTATTGACAACAAATACAACCTTATACCCGAAGTGGTTCCAACAATCTCCCCCTTTGTATTTTCTTGTCAATACTTTACATATTTTCTAAAATGAATTCATCAATGTCAAAATGAGAATCTTCTCTTTATTCAAGTTTTATTTTCAAACTTTCATTTCACTTTCTCTCCACCTTATTTACAAGAAATACAATGTTGATGGTAGAGAGGGAATCACTCTATACTTAAGTAATGTGTCATCAATCATTTCACTCTAAGTATACTTAATCAATGCTCGGTGTAGAAAACAAGAGAAGTTGATTCAGACAAAAAGGATATCCATTATTCACTGGTCATGATACCACATGAGATGAGAACTCATGTACTTTGTCTTCAATGGTTTTCCACTTTCATTTCGGGCCAAAGAAATCGAACGTGATAGGGAATAATCAACCTGAAACTCCTGCACTCACATCAGCAAATAAATCAAAAACATTCAAGTTAAATTGGCAGGATAAGTGGCCCTGGGGCACTTCTATTCTTCTTATGTCACCGATCAATTCAGTTACTCCCCCTTTGTAGAATGATCTTTGTTCTGAGTAACCAAGGGTGAGATATTTAGAAATGAAATACCTTACCCAATGACATGTTCTTCCTAAAATTTACATAGTAATTTCATTTAATACCATCTGGAGTTGATACTAATTGAAGCAATGATTTTGGAAGCTTCTTCATTTTTCTCCCCCTCAAGGGAAACACTCCTTATCATCTTCATCAAGAGTGATCCTTCATCATCTTAATATTTGAATATCAATTGAATAATCTTACAAGGATGGAAACTTCTTCATCTTAGTTATCAAGAGTTGACAACATTCACTACTTCTCAGGTTCTCCCCCTGTGATCATGCTTCACCTTAAATTCCCTGTATTATTAGCACAAATACAATAAAAAAATGATTAAGGGAATAAGGTGGTTCCTCCTTGATTTATCAATATGAGCTACATGGTTGAGGTGTTTTTCTCAACCAAGTTCTTCCATTTACTCTAGTATTCATGCTTGCACATTTGAACATATGTTCTGATCTATGTAGATTTGGCATGGTTCTTTTCACATTCTATTCTGTTTTATGTAGAGAATTGTTCTTCTTAACATCCATCATTAATGATACATTTTTACTCCTTTTAAGGACTGCTTCTTTCTATGGTATTATGGTTAGACAACCTTTTTCGATGTGATCAGATCTCATACATCTCTCACACAGAACATCATTAACACATGTTTTTATTGTGCTTTTCACTATCTCATGATTTTTATCTTCATCAGGTGAAAATTTTCCTTTTTCTTTGTCACAAGCCTTGTCCTTTTCATCTTTATGTTTCCTCATTATTTGCAAATCTTCTGGCCAGATGACCAATATGTCATTTGGAACTATTGCAGCTGGCTTGAATCTTCCACATAGGTTCATCTGAGTTTCATCCCTCTCTGTTTTTTTGGGATGGATGGCCCTTCAATTCCATGGATCTAAAAACATGGGTCTTCTCAGCTTCCCTACTTGAGATATTCTTGGGGAAATGTGTGTTCACAATATTCTTCTGATTTCTTCCCAATGTACTTTTTTTATACTTATCTGGCATCAGAGGTCTTCTTTTCTTATCAACAGTGGAAGAATATTGAGATGGGCATGTGCCTACCTTGTGACCTCTGACATTGCACATATCACAGATGTCATCAAGAATTCCAAATATGTTTGCTGTAAACAAATGCTTCTAGACCTGTAGATTTTGATTCTTCTTATCTAGATTTCTTCCCATTGATACAAGCTTTCTTCATGCTTTTTCATTTAAGGGATTGTACCAAAAATCCAGTAAGAAATGCCCCAATCTATTTCAACACCAAAATTGACCCACAAATATTTTCTTCTTTATATATTCTGTAAGAGGTTGTTGGGTCTTCTTCTTAATTTTTTGTTCTCTATTTGAGGAACCATCTTCCTCCTTTTCCTTCCCATTCAACCTAGCCACAATGGTAGGTTTATTATCATGTTCTTTCCTCATCCATAATTGCTTAGAATTTTTCTTCCAACCTGCACTTTTTTAAGGAACATATTTAGAAACAATAGTACATGTTTGTATGGACGGTACTTTCACTTTGATAGCTGCTTGTGATAGATCAATGAGTGAAGTCAAGATCTTATTATCACATGTTAGAGTTCTTTTGACAGTAGAATCATCCAGTGAGCACTGAATACCAGTAGAAACTGATTATTGAGATGGATAATCAAGAGTTTTCATAATCTTCTTGTCACATGTTGGAGGTATTTGAGCTTTAGAATCCCCCAATTAACATTGAGTATAAGCGTCACCTGTTTCATTCTTTTGTGAAGTCTCAATATGTGTCTTCTCAAGATATGTTAATTGGGTATCCAATTTTGACCTTCAATATTGAGGATGATCTTATGATCTTCAATCATGACCATCTTCTCTTCACAATTCTTCTTCAATATTTCAACCTCATCTTCATGTATCTTAAATTTGATTTGTAACAAAGAGTCAAGTTCCCTGAATCTCTTGGAAGTTTCTTCCAAATAAAAACTCTTGACTTCAGTTCTCTTCTTCAACTCAGCTTCAAGTGCATGGATCTTTTATTTTAGAGTCTTATTGACTCCATATTTTTCTTCAAAGACTTTAATATGTTTGGTGAGCTTCAAGAATTAAAAAATTTATCCTTCCAAGCCCTTTTCCAAATTCCCAGCTTCTCTTTCCAATCAGTTGATTTCAAACTGCATGCATTGAAATATTCTAAAAATAGAAGCAACTCTTTCTTCTAGAATATCATGCAGATAACTTTTTAATTTCTCCCAATCAATTGAGATAGAAGTGTCTTCCTTTTCAATGGTAGAAACCTGGTCCACCTGCTCGATACTTTCCAAGCCAAATATTTCTTCATTATTAGAAGGGAATGGAGAACAAGACACATTATATTCTTTGGACACAGGGGACTTCCTCAACCGCTTCTTCTCTTTCTTTTTCCTATTTTTCATGGTCTTGCTGAATGTAGGCTTCTTCTTAGAAATGACTGAATCTTCACCAAGACTGAACTTTATATTTGAATTCAGGAAAGAAACTCAAATCCTATTCTAAATAGAATTACTGTAAAGTATCCAACATACGTGAACCTTTTGCTCTGATACCACTTGTAGGACCTCGGGACACCCTAAGAGGGGAGGGGTGAATCAGGGTGACCACTTTTTCTTTTAAAAAACACGGATCTTGTTCCCATGTTGGTAGGAACTAGTAAAACCTGTATGATGGATATGATCCACAATGAAACATTCACACGCAAAGAGATGACACAACAATTTTTACTTGGTTCACTGCTAAGGGCTACGTCCAAGGAGCATATGCCGAAAAGTTTCTGATCATACCAAATTCCACTATTCTTCACTAGATGTGGATTTCAAAGGTTCGGGCACAATCACTCTATCCCAGTCTCACTACCTTTATAAAAGTTTAGGGATATCTCACTACGTCCCTCGGGTCACTCCCGTTGACTCCCCCTGGCTCACTGCCTTCGGTGAAGTCCCACTCAGTTTATAGGCATGAAGTTATCTTTAGCAGATAGTCATGAATTTATTTGTCTCATGTTCAGCATGATACTTTTCTTGAATCAGGGTTCAGAGTTGATGCTATTTTTAGTTCAATCCTTCTTCTTTAGTGCAATGACTGAATGCACTAGATCCTCTTGTCTTTGTTTTCCTGAATCGCAACCACTTATGTGGTTTCGTAATAAATGAAGCTTAGCTTACTTGGCATTTTCAGAATCAGTTCTCCATGTATGCATGAGATCATGCATGTATCATTTAGATTTCCTCTTTATCCTCACTTTTCACCGAAGGTATCGGGCAATCTTCTGGATTTTGTGCTGCTCCAAACTTGCGCGACACTAACTTCTTCAACTTCAAACTTGCGCGACTCACATCCTTTTATGCACAAACCGTCTTTGGCTCACAACTAAAAACTGGATCAAAAATTTAAAATCTGGTGTGCAAGTATCACTAAACCACTTGTGTGACATGAACTTCTTCAACTTAACACTTGGGCGACTTACTTCATTTCTCGTTCAAACTGCCTTGGGCGCGCAACTAACAACTGGCATGCAACTTATAATTGTGCGACCACATACCACTTGCATGACAACCACACCTGCACAACGGGAGCTCTGATTTTCTCTATGTGTTGAGCTCATACCGAATGAGGAGGGGTCGACCTATATTTACAGTCATTTGGACACCCAGTGCGATGGTGCACAATTCTCCCCTCGGTGTGCAAGTTTCGGCATGCAAGTCTCTGCCCCCAAAAATCACTTGCGCGACCAACTTCCAAACTTGGGCGCCCTTCCCCCTTTGCCATATTTTTATGTTCTGATCATGAAAAACATATGGAGCGCAACTTTCCAATCCTCCTAGGCACTGGAGCACACGTCCTTTCTCAGCGCGCAAGTCACTTTTGTGACACATGTCCGGTGCACAAGTCCCTTTACCAAAAATCATTATTTTCCCCTTTTGTCAATTTTGAGGTCCAAAAATTTGGAAAACACTGGAAAACAGTGCCACCTTCTATATATTCTTCGACCATAACCTTCATGCTTCTTTTCTATGTTTTGGATTCCTCAACAACTCTTCTTATTTCATCACAAACTCCACTATCGTGAAATATATCCTTTCATAGATCAGATTTAGTATCATCATGTTTTGAGAAAATGTGAAGTGCATGGCCCTCTCAAAATTCCAATCCCTTCCACACTATCTTCTTCTTCAACCGTCATTCTCTACTTCATGAAAATCATAAAATTCTATTCTTCAATAAGTCTCTTGCATGGTTTTCATGCAATCATGAAGAATTGAATGGTCTTTATCAAATATCCATTCTTTTTTAATCATCCTCAGATGGATTATACCTTATCATTCTTCACTGTTGTAAAAAATGTGTCACCTTTGACACATGTTATTTGAACTTATGATTAGTATAACAATCATCTGAATTTCCATTCCTCCATTTCATTGGAGTACTTCTTGATATCCTTCATTTTGATCTTCATTGACAACTATTGACAACAAATAAAACCTTACACACAAAGTGGTTCCAACATCAACATGATCATCCTGTATCCTAATTCTAATCGATGATCCATGCATAAATGGAATTTTTTTATAGGTGTAATCTCAAATCATTTCCATGTTGATGATTTCATCACCAAGAAGCATCAATGATCCCATGATACCCAAATTCATGTGGTGAAAACTTGTGTGTAAGCCTCACCGATGATCTATTATTTCTTGAGAAATATTATAAAGAAACCTAAATGTATAATCCTTTGTTAATATTATATTTTTCAACCCTTTAAATATATATATATGTATATACTTCATGATGTTAGACTATATAGAACACTCCAGCCACATTTTTTCAATCTATGTCACTCAAATTACATGGTCTTTGATTTATATTTCAATGTGATATATAGAGTACTTCCATAGGTTCAATACAAACATCTATAGTCATTATTATCTCTTAATTACGACCATATTACCTATGAATTCATCCTTATAGGTCCTTATTCCTCATAAGGTCATATCGGTACTTCCTTGAAGATCCATATTCCATACGAGACTAGATGTACATTCACTGGGGATATATTCCACAAGAAACCTTCTCCATTTGGATATATTCTTAGTGAGGTGATAAATTTCTTGGTAGACCATACCCCCACTATAAAAAACAAACTACATATCTTAGGAAACCATATTGTTCATGAAACAAACGAATCCTCATTGATCTATAATCCCTTTGAGATCAACCCAAAAGGGTCTACCATGTGGAAGTACCTCATCAACCATTACTAGGAATCTTTCACCTAGAAGTCCTTACCACATGGTGTCAAATTACATGGAATTGTCATTGTCATACAAACCTAAAATGTATGACATGTACCATGAAGTGACACTAAACTATGTGGGTTCTAATTACCTCTATAGGGGTGTATAAAAATATCATTTGACAAACCCAATCCCAATACCGTGAACACTCACCACCTCCACTGATGGCACAAAATTACAGGGAGCCAAGCTAGGTGTCTTTAAACCAGAGCCTCAATAACTAACAAGATATATAGAAATATATAAAACATATAGATGGTACTATATAGAACAAACCTATGATACATATAATTTTTTACATTAATGAAGAACCTCTTATACATATAGATGTTCAAATTAGATAATATCAATGATCAATCAGTATCAATAGGGAAACTAGTACCACACTGAGATTTGTGAATGATTCACAAAATATTTATTAAATACATAAAAGAGTCCTATAGTTGTACAAAATTCTTTCTTAAAGGTACATATGAGCTTAACTCCAATCCTCTTGACCACTGCATGTTCCAAGGGTCACTAGAAAAGTCCCAATGACCATTTAACTGTAGAATATAGGTTTTTAATGACTCAAAATTCCTTGATGGATTCACGTTATATTTTCTATCAAAAATAAAAATGGTGAACCCAATATGAATCCTTAAACTATGGAAGTGATCGATTGCATATTCTCTTACTTGTGATGATGAATTAATGGGTTTCATTATTTTTGTTTGTTGATCCTTAGAGTAATTTCCAAGAAAGGTCCCTATTTGATCCAAAATTGATGGTGCCTTCTGAGAAACAAATGTATGCCACAAATACTATAAAATATATGGACCCCATGAACAATAGGTTGTCATCATCTACAAAACACCTTAAAAAACTGGTTACAAGTTCATCGATAAGGAAGTACCATCTCAATGATAATATCCCTACCTTGAAGGTCGTGTGTGACATCCTATATGAGATTAAGCCTTATAGATCTATAAGTAGAAAAGGGAAGACCATGAGAAGGAAGTATGTGGTTACATTTTCCACCTCCAACCAATTTTTAAGTCAGTTACTAGAGTAGGACAATGCTTAGCACCATTATCTTAGGAAAGAAGAGAAAGAGGTCGCTTATTATTTCAACATTTTCTAGAAACTTTAAAATAAGTATCCTATCATCATCCTATTCTAAAAATAATGTTAATTAGCATCAACTAATTAAGATTATACTAAAGATGTATCTTGGGACACTTCAACCCTAACAAATTAGGCCCAGGCCTTTAAAAGAAGGTCCCACTGAGGGTAGATGACCGAAAATCTTCAGAAACATGAATATATCCCTTTTCTCTATGAAGAAAAACATCAGTGTACCCTAATGAGGATAAAATATTAGTCTTATACTCTTTACCTTACTTATAAATCCCATCAATATATCCCGAATGAAAATAAAGGACTAGTGTGGATCTATATTTCTAATCTTAATAAGTAATGAGCTTATATTCCCATTCCTACTATAGAATAATTCTAGTATATCTTATAATTGATGGAAGTGGATACTCATATCCTCATCCATTCCCCATATATTCCAACATATCCTAATATCAACTATAGTGGACCACTATCGACATACCTCGACAACTAGTAGGGGAAAGGCCTGTATTATACAATCTACTATCATAACAACTCAACATTATATAGTGGGATATACCTATGATTTTGATCATATTACCACTACCTTTTAGAATGATTTTCAAAATATTCTAGTGAATAATTAAGAATAATTCTAGGATTACATTTTTATTTCAAATGGAGTTCACTGAAATACATCAACAACCACATTGGGGTAGAATAAATCCCCATAAAATATCTTAGGATTTCATCAATATATTATTTTAATAAATATAGAGTAGGATTATATCGTTTCTCTTACTAGTGTGGATTGATAACATAATTGATAAACATCAAGAGAGTATGCCTATATTCCTGTCCATGAATATAGAGTCTATCGGAATATCCTGACGACACCCACTATACGGAAGACTCATATTCATACCCACATATAGAAGGAATATATTCATATACTAATAGTATATAAAGATAAAAAATGAGATCATAGTCATGTACTTACCAATACTTTCTCTATGTGTCGACATACCCCAACAATTACCCAAGAAATCCATCGACATATTCTAATGATAGGTAGGAGGTCAGATAAGAGTGCTCATACACATGAGGGTAATTACTTGTATTTAAAAAACCCCACCATGGATAAGATCTCATCCACAGTCATTCGACCAAGATGATCAATGTTTTTTTATCAAAGGAAATCCTTAATCTTGGATAAATCTAAAATTCCTACCCTAATTAGTGATGATGTTCTTGGGGCCTTCCAACATCATTCAATAACAACCTTAGAATCTACTAGTTTAGAATTAAAAAGAGAGGTAATTGGTGAGATAAAAAACTCTGGAGTTACTAACCAAGTATCAACCAAAAATTTCCTCCCAGTGGAAACATGAAGATTGGTCATGGGAAATTTTCTCCAGATGAGAGTTTTAAAAATCCTCCTTGCAGTTTAAAGATAAATTAGCAAGAAGGTACTACCATTATTGTAAATTATTTGATAATTCCCTCATATTGATAGAAACTATAGGTATTGAGGATATCCACAACAATAATCTCATCTTTATCTAGTGACATATCCTCACAATTGAAGGATAGTCTATTGAAATAGTCATCTTCCATGCCACCATCAGATTATCTATCATTTGATACTACATATGAGATTCTTACCAATATTAATCCTATCAGTAAATCATATGGTAATGAATAATATGTTTAGTTAATGTGTAGGAATTCCTATAATAATATAAGGATAATTCCATGGACATGAGGAAATGACCAGCTGAAGAAAATATACCAATAATGTTTTAGCCCATGGGCACCCCTAAGTATGATATTACTGAAACATTGAATAAGGGACGTGTTCATTATTTATTCAAAAACATATATAAAACTCTCCATCATATCAATAAAAATATTTCAATATAGGGAGTATACCAATCCTGCAAAGAAAATTGGTGAGATCTATCTACAAATCGACTTGGATTTCCTTTTAGTTGCACAATATCTAAAGTCCATAGGAAAACACATAGACCCCAAATATTCACGCCTCAATGAATTGAATAATATAAACCATTTAATCATAATTTACCCTTATGATGTACATAACTGATGTTTGTATGAACATGAATTACTACATTTTATTTTTATACATATTCAATAGAGTCCACCATGAAAGGCATCATGTATTGCAATTTCCTTGAGTTAAGTTCCAAACTCAGGATATGTATATGTCAGTTGGTATAGATAGTAGTGAACCTACATGTCTATAAAAAAAACCCAATCTATAGATAAACTTTAGATAGAAAACAATTAATTATTAGAATGAATATTACATTCAACTCATGTTTTGACCTGTTACCAGAAAATAAAAAGGTAAGTTGTGATATATTCAATAGTAGCAATATTGGAGCCTCCCTAACCCACAGGTATGGGGGAATTTCCATCACTTATACCACCACCACCTCCCTTGAGATCATAATATTACCAATCAATCTCGGATCTAATGGTGAAAAAATCAATCCAACCCCCATTAATAGGGTTTGGGGAATTTATATCACCGAATCCTCATTCCTTATGGAAACTAATATTCTCTAAAATTAGGGAAACAACATGAGATAATTATTTAAACAACCTTATACTACAAGATATATCCTTATTATTAATAATGAACTCAATGTAATCTATTTGGGAATCCCCTTGGATAACCATACACAAATCAATTCTAGGGGCATATGAAGAAACAAATTCCATACCATATAGTGGTAATAAGCTAAAGGACTCTATTAAGAATAAAAATGAGAAGGAAGACTGCAGTTTTTCCATTGAAAAATACGTCATGGATGAAAAAACTCCATATAATTTATATAAAGTTATGATCATGAAATTATATTATGAATCAATAAATGTAATAAATATCTCCCATATATATAATTCATATCATGATGTTGAAACATAAGAGAAATATGAGGAAATCGTAGTTCAAAATATGGTGTGCAATGAGACACTTGAATAAGGTATATGTACCCATAAAGGAGGTAGAACTATATGTTGGGATCTACCTCAAATGTTTAACTACCACCCACTCAGAGAGATTCATCCAAAGAACTAGGAAAAGGTGTGGCCATTTCTCATGTGACTTCCTGAACCTAGATGCCACGTAACCCATGTTCATGCCCGGTAGGCCACAGGACCCCAGGCACATCTCCCCATAAGATAGAGGCTATTGACTTACAGTAGGGGTGTAATGATAAAATCATTGGTTAAACTTTTCCCCCATACTAGAGTACATAGTGTTGTAATAGAAACATAAAATAGCAGAAACATAACAATCATATAGATAAAGTAACTAGTGGAAGTATAAATAAAAAATGCAACAGAAGACTGATAATATAAGAAAAGCCTCTTAGGAAGTGTCTAATCCAAGTATAAATTCATGGAATGAAAGTAAAAAGTAAGGAAAAAGTAGGAAATAGGAATAAAGGTACTAAAGGAAAAAAATAAACAAAATCCAAAATCTTCCCCATAACATATTGAGACTAAGCCCAGTCCTCTTCTCATAAGATCCACCTAAGAAAAGAGAGTTAACATCCAGAAGAAGGGTGTTTTACACTATCCATACATGAAGGAAAACAATTTTATCGGGTGTTAAAGTCATCCCAAATAGGGTTTGAGATAAATCTCAATAGGCCACCTCCAATAGTGTCTATGTGTAATCTAACTGGCACTTGTAAGTAAACAGTTCACATCTAATAGTAGGAAAGTAAATTAAAATAAATTAAACAACTAACCTCCTGCTCAGGTTCTAAAGGACACTTGGCAGGTCTACCTACTTCATCTCAATACTAGTCTATCCATGTATGTCCCTCGGTATATATACATATTGATATAAGTGACTTTAGGATATAATACCTACTTCCCAAATTTTACAGAATGACTCGAGGCTATAATCCCTACCTCCCACATTTAACAGAATGGCTTGGGGCTATAATGTGTACCAACCACATTTAACAGAATAGATAGGGGCTATAATGCCTACCACCAAAATTTAACAGAATGACTCAGGGCTATAAGGCATACCACCCACATTTAACAAAATGGCTCGGGTCTATAATACCTACCACCCACATTTAACAGAATGGAATGGGGATGTAATGCCTGCCGCCCACATTTAACAGAATGGTATGAGGCTATATTTCCTACCTCCCACATTTAACCCATGGATCAATCATAGAGATGGTATAGGCATTAAAATTTCATATAATGTAAGGAAAACCATCTCATTTTGTTTAAAGTTGGGAAACCAGGTGATATTTTCAATGCATTCAATTGAAACCCACAACATGTGCATGGACATGCCACCCCTTGAAAAATTCATTTAAGGCATTAAATTTTAAAGGTTAAAGCTATTTCATCCTAGCCAACCCATTCAACTAACCATCCCATATTCCTAACAAGGAAATTCATTCCAAGGCAAGGTGTCAAAGCTAAAGGATCAAGGTCAAATACCCATATGGTCAATTTTACAATTCCAACACAAAGAATGAAATAAATCATTGAGACACCTTTATAAGAGTCACATAAACATGAGACAAGGGTAAATTTGATTAAAAACCATCCCAGGAACCTTTAATGAAAATTTCACATTTTGGAGAAATTGGCCTAAAATGGCCAATTTAGGTGGAACACCCCTTTGGAGTCCTTGTAGTACAAGGGTGACACTTAACCCCCTAAACAAGAGTAAATGTACCTATTTCATCACATTAGGGTCAATTAGACATGAATAAAGTAACACAATAAAGGATCATGGCAATGTTCAACCCACAACACAAGAAGATTAAATGTAAATGGCCAAATAAAAAATAGAAAACTACCTGACCACCAACCTAAGGGATATAGGTGATGAATCTATGATTATAGACCTCATATTTGGAGTAGGTTTGATTAGATTCGTGTTTTTGTCCAACAACCTGAAAATAGGGAGAAATAACTTGCTTCTAAAGAGCATAACTGACAATGGAATTTAGCAAGGAAAGAGGGGAGCATGGGGTTAGACTTACCTCAGGGGATCCATTGCTTCATATAGAATGAATATCAGACATCAGATAGAGGTGTATCAAAAGGTTGAAGGAGGATAGATCTTGTAATCTCAAGGGATAAAACATAGGGCTACTGTGTGCATGAAGTAAGAATAAATGAAATTAGAAACTTAAAGGGAAGGAGGGAAAATGGTATATTTTCCCTTAAAAATAGGCATGCACGGTTTCCACACAAGTTAGGAAACCGTGTGCCCACTGTGCATACCCCACTACCTTTCTAGATAGATTGAATAGACTTTGTGCATGGTTTCACTAACCATGCATAGAATGTATAGAGGAGCTCTGACACCCCTCTACAACTGGCCACAAAACCATGTGTCCTGGGTCACATAGTTGTAGGAACACCGTGCGGGCCAGCCTGCATTCCCATTTTCGGGGTTCTGAGATCCCATAAATCCCCAGATGATCCTGTGACCTTATTAGATTGATAAACATACCTCATGAGGACTATTTAGGACATTAAAAAAAATAAGAACTAATGATACATACCTTGGTCAAAGAGTAGGGTCATTGAAACCTCACCTACTTATAGAAACTCATCCCCGAGTTGTCCTTCTATGGGTAAAGAGGTACTGTCATCAAAGAGTTATGGACATTGGTATTGTACATCAGATTCCCACTCCCAGTTCTCATCACGTACCCAGTCATGCTGCCATAGAACCCATACAAGAAGATCAGAACTACCTTAGAGTGTCTTGATGCTCCGATCAATAATAAAAATCAGATACTCCTCGAAGAAATCATCCATATTCAGCTCATCATCATTTGGATGAAAGAAATATGATGAGTTTGTATAATATCAGAGAATCTGGGATACATGAAAAACATCAAGCATGGACCAATATCTATGAGGATTTTACTACTGGTAAGCCACTGGTTTGATCCACTTTACTACCTCAAAGGGTCTAATGAATCTCAGTGATAGCTTAACTTGATTTCAAATACATATATGCACAAACCTAGGAAATAGTTTCAAGAAACCCAGTCTCAGAAATCAAACTCAAGAGGTCACCAACATCTGTTAGTATAAGACTACTGTCAGTACTGATATTTCAACATACACTTCTGAATCAGCTAGACTTACACTGAAGTCTCCTATACGAGACAAGGCCCAAGGATAGATACTTCCCCTTCCTCCAAATAGCACAAAGTCTAGAAAAAAAGGTATAACATACAAGTCTTGATAAGGATCCATCTCAATAGTATCCTGAAAAATGATGTTATAAGAAAACTCGATTAGGGGAATGTGTTTCTCCTAGGAACCCCCAAAGTAAAGAAATCATGCACGAAGCATATCCTCAAGTACCTGAATTATACGGTTCGTCTAACCATCGGTATGAGGGTGATAGGTTGTGCTCAAAACTACCAACGTACCCAAGGCCTTTTGAAACCCCTACAATAACCATGACGTAAAACGAGAATCTCTGTCAGAAACAAAAGAATGAGGTGCTCCATGAAGACATACCACCCTATTAATGTAGAGTCTTCCCAAATCATTGATAGAAAAGGTATCTCGCATAGGTAATAAATGTGTGACCTTCTTCAAATGATCCGCGACAACCCACACTTCATCGTTTCCATGAGGTGATCTAGGTAAACCAGTTATGAAGTCCATCAAAACATCGTCCCATTTCCACTCAGGAATAGAAAACAGCTAAAGAAGCCATACCGGATGATGGTGTTCTAACTTCACCTACTAACATGTGGAGCATCATGTAATGAAACTGACTATATCATGTTTCATGTTGGGACACCAATACTAACTTCATCGATCTCGATATATTTTGACAACACCAGGGTGAACTAACCATGTTGAGGCATGGAAATCTCTCATCAACTCCTCTCTAATGTCTTCTGGGACCCATACACACCCATAGAATATAAGATTATAATCCCTATTGACTGTTCATACAAAAGATGTGTTTTCATCCAAGACACTCAACCATAGGAAAATGTCTTCAATATTAGACAACTGTCTCGATGTTACTCATTCTAAAAGAGTATATGTCACTGTTAAGGATGAGAGGATAGTCTGACCATGGTCCTCCTAAACCTCAATGTGAATCTCTTAGAATAATTCCATAAGCATCCATTCATCACTGGAAACCTGAACTGCCTTTGTATTAGTCTTTTGTCTTATAGAATCGGCTACTAAATTCCATTTACTTAGAGTGTAGGGAAGTTTGAAATCAAATGATTATAGGTACTTGACCCACCTACACTACCTAATATTTAGATACCATTGTGTGATGATGTATTTGAGGATTTTTTGGTCTGAAAACACCAAAAAATGGTCTCCCAATAAATAGTGTCTCCAACAGTGTAAGGGAAGAACAACTCTAGCGAGCTTGAGGTCATGCGTCGGGTAATTTTTCTCATGAGGCCTCAACTGATGAGAATTATATGAAATGACTCACTCTTCCTACATAATAACTTATCCAAGCCCAATATCGGATATGTCACAATAAAATTTATAAGACCTAACTTGCTCTGGAAGAATCCGCATCGGAGCTGAAGTAAGTCCACCCTTCAACTCTTGAAAATTTACTTCACAAGCCTCCAACCATTCGAATTTCACACCCTTTTTTTAAACCTAAATGCATTGTTTCAAGGAATGATAAATCCAGAGTGAAGTGTCTATAGAATTCAGCAATCCCTAAGAAACTTTGGATACCAAATACATTCATAGGATACTCCCAGAAAACTAAAACCCTTACTTTCTCTAGGTCAACAGAAACTTTTGACTCTAAGATGATATGACCCAGGAAGTGGACTCTATTTATCCAGAAGTGGCATTTATTGAGCTTACCATAGAGATGATCCTCTATCAGCATATTCAGTACGATCTCAATATGGGTTTCATGCTCTTGTCTCAAACAAGAATAAACTAAGATATCATCCATGAATACAACAAAAAATGAATCCCTACATGTGTGGAGAACCCAATTCTTAAGATCCATGAAGACAATAGTTGCGTTTGTGAGTCCGAACGGCATAACTAGTTACTCATAAAGACCATACCTACTCCTGAAAGATGTGTGAGGTATGTATGATGTTTTGAAACACACATGATGATAGCCTGACCTCAGATCTATATTTGAAAACACCTTATCTCCTCAAAGCTAATCAAAGAGGTCATCTATTCTGGGAAAGGGATACTAGTTCTGGATTGTTAACTGATTCAACCAACAGTAATCCACACAAAGACTAAGGGTACCATCAGTCTTCTTGGAAAATAGGATAGGTAAAACCTAAGGAGAAGTACTAGTATGTATAAAACCTTTCACCTCAAGATCCTCCAACTAATTTTTGACCTTCAGAAGCTCTTTAGGTGCCATCCTATTATGTGGAATGGTCACAGGTGATGCTCCTGGAACTATCTCAATAGTAAATTACACCTTTTATACTAGAGGTAGACCAAAGAAGTATTCAAAAAAAATCTCTAAAACAATCCACTATAGGAGGAAAAACTCTGGGTTTCAACCCCTGATCATCGAGGTAAATACTAGAAACCTATTTCATAACACTACCTAGCCTCAGCTGCTCGGGTCCTGCTCGTGTCTCATAAACATCCCATTATCCCTTATACACATGTGTAATAACCTCTGGGGATGTGAACATCAACCTCTGATGATAGAAGTAAATATGGGCTCTATAGGGAACTTACCAGTCCATCCCAAGGATTACATCAAAACATAACATATTGAGTACGTACAAGTTTCATTTTTAAAGGTAACCACCTATCTCAATGGGACAGTTCTGAAAACAGAAAATTCCCTCTGAACAGATACCTAGGGGTTTATCTTGCATCATGACACCATGATAATATTCGGTGTCAAGGCCTAGACTCTCAGTAATTTCCTTAGATATGAACGAGTGAAAAGAGCCTATGTCAAACAAAGCAGATACCAAAGTCTAGGATACTAGAATAGTACCTCATATAGTAGAAGGTCTAGTGCTCTACTCCTATGGCATAGGCTGGACTACATGTTATTGTCATATACTATGGCCCTGAGTCATTGAAAGATTTCCCAGAGTAGGCCCACTCTACTGGCACTGCGAATCATATGTCTGATTACCTCTTCCTCGACCACCACCATGGCCTGATCGACCAGTGGTATTCCAACTGCCAGATTATCATGATCTTGCAGACCCTTCTCCTAACTGAAAATTAGGTGAGGATCCCTACTCACTATGAATTAGAGGGATAAATATACAGAAATGGTGGAGGTGACCCATCCTTCCACAACCTCTACATTCAACTGGATCTCACATTCACTGCCTCTTATAATTCCTTGGCATTATACACTCATGAAAAATAGAAGAACCTCCAGTGGAGGGAGCCTGACCACCACCATTCCTAATAGATTCCCTAAAACATTTCCTTTTCCATGAAGAAGATCCCCTAGAAGCTTTCAGTGCCAAACTTCTCTGAATTTCACCCTTAGAATCTCTCAAATTTATCTCTATTATTAGGGTTTGGTTGATTATTTCTGAAATAGTCATCAGCCTAAATCATTGACCTTTGACCTGACACTGTAACATAGCCCATCCTCAAATTTCCTAACAGCCATAAGGTCATAAGTGGATAGAGTAGGAGGAAAACACCATAGTTTAGTGAAACAATATGAGTACTCCATGATTGACATGAACCCCTACTACAGATTCATAAAATTACTAGCTCGGTCAGCCCATGGAGTCTAAGGATAGATGTAGTCATAAAATACTATCAGGAAGTCAACCCAAGCTATTTTTTTATGTTGGAATAATTAGGTGATAACATCCCACAACCTATTAGATGATTCATGTAGTATATAAGAATCTATCTTGATCCTCCACTCTAGATGCATCTCTAGGTGCTCAAAGATAGACATGATCGCCGAGATCCGGGACTCCGTAAAAAATGGTCAGCTATCCCCTGAGAAAGTATGAATATACTTCTATTGTAACTCACGAGTCAACTTTTCCATGACCAGGGAAGGTATCACTCCACCTTTTATATTCTGCATCATATGCAAGAAACCTTCTTGAAACTAGGTATCGATGACCAATTCAGGTGTAAGAGGAGGAACCACAAGTGGCTCATCTGGAAGAACAAATGGCGGCATAGGGCCCACCACCTCAGAAACATGTTCTTCGCCACCTTCAGGGTGCACAACTAGAGGAATTCATGGAAGCATACTGCTACAATGCTAAATGAACATCTTAGAAGAGATTTAACACTTTATAGGATACCATTCAAGAAATAGGACATTTATGAAAGTCTCCATATAAGAACGAACACACCTCTCTGCCTGCTCCAAAAGCTAGGACTAGATGTTAGAATAGATCGTAAGAGGACATAAGATAGAAGAACACCCCTACCAACTACTGAGGTCAGGTTCGGGTCAAGTTTCTATTTTTGGAATGTGTAAAAAGGTTTTTCTCAAGTTACAATCTATTTTATGAAATTGAATCAAATGATATGTCATTTTCCAGACTATAAGGGCCCATAAACCTTATGAGTCAGAAGATGACAAACACTTGAATGTCATATTAATTTTAAATTAGGATAATATATGTGATTATATCATTTATCAAATTTCTGAGCTATTTGGAATTCCATTTTCTAATCCATAAGGGGCCATACACCTTATTAATCAAAGAGTGGCACCCACTAACACAAAACATAGAATGATACAAATCGTATAGAAAAGTTTCATCACAATTGAATATTTGTAAAAACAAGGCACAAAAATATAAAATAGGCAATTCTCACTGAAAATTTAAATGTGACATGTCAAAATGAATGTCCTATTCATATTGTGACTACCGCGATTCATGTTCTACATATAACCCTCATTTAATTGGTTCAAACAATGAAATCACAATTCCCAATCTCAACAATGTTAATAACAACAAAAAACATGTGAATCCCCAAGCGAGTAAATGATACCAACAATAATAGCAGAATGAATAATAATAATAATTCAAGAAACTCAGTCATCACTTTGTACATGGGTTTGCGACGCCCAAGAATGAATTTTGAAAAAGTCCCAGGCATTTCTGATCTCCAATCTATTATCTCCAAATAGTAATGCAAGAAAGGAACCACCTTTGATACCACTTTGTGACATCCCGAACCCGACTGCCACAAAACCCGTGCCTGAGTCGAGTTGGCCACATGACCCCTAGTGCGTCTCCCCATAATCTAGGGGTTGCCGACTAGCAACAGGGGTGTAATGGTAAAATCTTTTGGGAGACTTGACCCCCATATCAGAGTACACAATGGTGTAATAAAAACATACAGTAGTAGAAGCATAACAATTAGAGAGATAATGTAAACAACGTAAGACTAAATAACAAATGTAGCAGAAGACTGATAATATAAGAGAAGCCTTTTAGGTAGTGTCTGATCCAAGTATGCATGCATGGCATGATAGTACAAAATGGGAACAAAAGTAGGAAACCTAAATACAGGTACATAAGGACAAAAATAAACAAAATCCAAAAGCTGATCGATAACATCCAGAGCCTACGCCCAAGCCTCTACTCTTATGCTCCACCTAAGCAAAGAGAGTCAATATCAAGAAGAAGGGTGTTTTCCTCTATCCATACCCATAGGAAAAAAATCTAATCGGGTGACAAAGGTGGCCCAAATAGGGTGTGAGATAAATCTCAATAGCCCTCTACCAATGTCGTCTACATGTAATCTAAGTGGCACTTGTAAGTAAAAAGTGTGCACCTAATAGAAGGAAAGTAAAGCAAAACAAAATAAACAACTAACCCCCACTCAGGTTCCGAAGGACACCTGACGTGTCTACCCCCTTCATCTCAATGTTGGTATGTCTGAGTATGTAACATGGTATATATACATATTAATATAAATGTCTTGGGGGTATATTTAATTCCACCCATATTTAACAGAATGAATTGTCTCTATAATTACTATCACCCACATTTATAAAAATGAAATGAGGCTATAATGCCTACCACCAATATTTAATAGAATGGATCGAGGATACAATTCCTACCGCCCACATTTAACAAAATTTCTTAGGTCTACAATGCGTACTACCCATATTTAATAGAATGGATTGGGGATAAAATACCTACCACCCCTATTTAACTGAATGGAATGGGGATATAATTCCTATGACCCACATTTAATAGAATGACATGAGGATATAATGCCCACCACCCAAATTTAACCCATGTCTCATGTATAGAAATGATATAGTCATTAGCATTTCATGTGACGTAAGTAAAACCATATCATTTTGTTTAAAGTTATGCAACCAAGAAATATTTGCAATATATTCAAATGAAACCCATAACATGGGCATGGCCATGCCACCCCATGAAACATTCATTTAAGTAATTTCATTTTAAAGGTTCAAGCTATTTCATCCTAGCCAACCCATTCAATTAACCATACCCTTTTATTAACAATGAAATTCATTAAATGGCAAGGTGTCAAAGTAAAGGATCAAGGTCAAATACCCATAGAGTCAATTTTCCATTTCCAACTCAAAGAATCCAAAACATCATTGATAAACCTTTATAAGAGTCAAACACGCATGGGAAAAATAAAAATTCAATTAAAAACCATTTTTAGAAACTTAAATCACAATTTCCCATTTAGGAGAAATTGGCCTAAAATGGCTAATTCAAGTGGAACACCCCTTAGGAGTCCATGTAGTACAACGGTGATCTCTAACCCCGTAAATAAGAGTCAATCAACATATGTCATCACATTAGGGTCAACTAGACATGAAGAAATAAACAAAATAAAAGAGCTCAGAAAAGGCCAACCCATGGAACAATGAGATCAAATGTTAAACGGAAAAATATAAAATAGAAAACTACATGAAAACCTACGTTAGGTCTGTATATGATGACTCATTGAGTATCAGACTCATATCTGGAGTAGGTTGGAGTAGATCTGAGTTTCCATCCAATAACTTGAAAATAGGGTAAATGAGCCTACATCTAAATAGTGAAACCGATGGAGGAATTTAGTGAGTAAATAATGGAGCATGAGGTTAACCTTACCTCAGGGGATCCAATGATTCCGATGAAATAATGATCAAACACCAGACATAGGTGTAACAAGAGGTTGAAGGAGGAGAGCAATTATAAGCTCAAGGAAGAAAACGTAGGGCTGCTGTGTGCATGAGGTAAGAAGAAACAAAATTAGAAACTTAAAGGGAATGATGGATAATGGCAATTTATCCCTTAAAAAGTGGAATGCATAGTTTCTATGCATGGTTAGGGAAACCATGCACACAATGTGTGTACCCACACATCCTCACTAGGAAGATTACACGACCTCTATACATAGTTTCAATAACCGTAGACAGACCATGTAAATGAGCTTTTCCATCCCCTGCAATCAGACACACGACTGTACGGGCTGGGTCACACGGTTACAGACAAACCATGTGGCCAAGCCTACTTTTCCTTTTTTCAGTGTTCTGGGCTCCCGTAAATCCCTGTATTCTCCCGTGAGATTCTTATCCTGATAAGGAGACATCATTAGAACCATTTAAGACATTAAAAAAGAATAACTAATGATTCGTACCTGGGTAAAAGAGTATGGTCGTTACATATCACCCATATCTTGAAGAGACTAAAGACATTACCACCAAGGAAATATTCACCCAATAACAAATAAAGTTAAATGATCTAAAGACACTCAAAAAATAAATACTCTGGTTAAATATCCCCAATGATCAGAACATAAGAGACTCACTTCTATCCTCCATTAAATTTTCCATAATAAGAAAAAATAACATAACTAATAAGAGTATAACTTGATCATATTAGATTGGGCATCATGTAATCAATTTATTTGGACCATGTGTTTTAGGGATATAAGGATTTATATACTCAAGGAGATAATTGGAGAAGTTCCATGAAAGTTATGATAGACCATCTCAAACTAAACACCCAAAATAGACATAGGTGGGAGAAATATATCAGACTCTACCCATCACTTTCACTAGAGTGTCAACCCATTCTATTATCCTGATATAAATTATTAATTCCATTTAATCCTTGGTAGCCTAAATGTAATCCATAAAAGGTTGATGAGAACTAATGAAACCAAAAAATAAATTTTATCTAGAATGGGTGGATGTAACTCTCCCCAACTTTTGGAATAAAAAATTCCTAGTTTTCAATGGAATTACAACTCAGAATATTACTTGTCACAATTTTTATCTCAATGTTGTAACACCATAAGCTTTCACGATACACTTCTCTTTCAATAATGCAATAGCTTGCATTCTACGCAAGTTTGAGATTCTAACACACCGTGACCAATCAAAGTAGCAGTTATGAATAGTAATAGCCACCTTGTGAAATTATATAAATTTTATATTTCAAAATGGACTTCATTTTTTTATTCGGAATAACAAAATTATCCTAAGTTGAATTTTTTGTAATTTTCTGAGGACTTCCAATTTTCTATGATTAGTGAAAAATACTTAAAAACAACTTTTTTAATCAAAATAATTTATAGTGATAAATTATACTATTTAGTGGTTTTAAAGTATAATTGGAATATATTTCTACCATTTTATCCAATGGTGTTCATTAGAATTAATTTCACTTTGAAATTGGACATAAACAATTGTCAATCTTTTGATATATATTGTTTCTTAAAAACATGCTATTTGTTGTGACAGCGGGAATTAATTATAAAATTAATTAATGAAACTTATATGTTTTAAATTTCATAAAATAGACATCATTTTTGATTTCGGAATATCAATTATATCTTAGGGTGAAATTTTGGCATTGTTCTGAAAAACTTCAATTTTTGATGAATAGTGAAACCACTAAGTGTTAGTTAAAAACTGATTTTTATTTTAAATGAAACATTACCACTTCTGTGATTTGATTTTCAAAAATCTGACATACATGGTTGTCATTAGGAATTAAAATGTGGTTCAATGGGATTAAAATTATTTTTTGGTGAATAGTAACTTTTAAGTTTAATTAATCGCGATGAAAGGTAATTAGTGAAATTTAAGGTAAAAATGATATTATAAAAATATGAAAATACCTTTACAATTGTCCTACCCTTATTTTATGAGTCATGTCAGACCAAGAAAATCCATGGACCAACTTGGGGACCCCATGGACCCACTTTGGTAGGAAAATGACATTAATTTTTTTTTATTTAATGTTAAAATAAAAATGTCACAAACATGAGTTGTTTTACTAAAAAATTTTTTAAACGGGGTAATACAAGTAATATTTTTGACTATAAATATTCATTAGAAATTTAAAATGGTTTCCTACATCATGAAATATTTTTTATAATTTTTAGACATTAAATAAATTAAATTGTTTATGACACTATGATGATGCAACGATTACCTCATTAATTAACGATTTAAATAAAATGAAAAGATAATGTAAACTCTAAGGCTTACACTTTTCAAAAACCTATTGGATGAGCATAATTCGAACCCTTATCACCTTATACTAGAAATATATCATTGTGGGACCTTTATAATTCGAAAATCATTTAATAATAATGTAACATTTCATGAGTTTCCAAGAGTGCCCCTCCTCTCCTCTTATAAAAGGCCCCCACCACTACCACATTATTCACACATTCAATCCATTTGGCTCGGCCAACCTCTGCCCAAATACTCTCTCAAATTTCCTCTCTTACTCTTAGAAGCCTCAATTTGGGAAGAATGCTTCTCAAGGTAGCCTTTGGCTCAAATCAAAAAGAGTTACCCGGTTTTAAGGTAATGTCTTCTCTTATGTTATTTTTTTATTTTGCTTCTCCAACCCCTTAAACTCTTTTTATTCATTTATTTTGTAACAACAACAGTATCCTCAATATACTAGGATGATTTTATAAGAAGTATTCGAGCTACACTTACACACACGTACATCTAATGGTTAAATAACATACTGTTTCTGTGGATGGAGAATTTCTGCCTCAAGAAACGATGATTGTTCAACACTCATATAACACCTTCAAAGGTGGCCATTAGGATGTCAATATATTTATATATGATATATAATATGTTTATGTTTTACTTAAGATTCTTTATTTTTCATTTATGACATACCTTTATGGTTTCCATTATGGGTAAACGCGATATCTTCATTTTAGGAAGTGCGGACTACCGCCCCCTCAAAGTGATTTGAATCATTAATGCCATATGTGGGATGTATAAAGGATGGAGTAAATGATATTATATATTATATTATACTGTAATTATAATATACCTTTATATCATTATGATTTCATTCCATTAAATACAAAATAGAAATTAAAGTAGGGTTCATGCGTACGTACGGCTTACCGTCTCCATGAACGGTGCATTTCATTTCTTACCTCTAAATGTTACGTAATATTATAAATGAATGTATATACTGGATATATATGATATATATGATATATTCATCATGAATATAATTCTGTAGATAATGGATATTCTACCACATAAACAACTTGTAATTATAAGAAGTTTATTTTTGACTCAAGTACCAAAGATCGACAAAATGACCGTTATTAACTTAAATAATTACATAATGTTCATAACATGGTAATAACTGATATAAAAGGAATAATGAACTTGAAAAAGGCTCTTAAGAACGTAGAAATTAACTCTAGTTTATTATTCAGGAGGTTAAAGAATGATCGAGTCAAGTCAGACACGAGGTAAGGGAACTTCTTAACCCAATTTCGATTCTTTGGGTTAATCTCCTACTTTCAAATTATGTCATGATATTATTATGTCCTATCTTGTATTTTTACTTTCTTTATGTGTACTTATAGTTAATACACATAATATATTTATTTTATTTTAAAAAGATGATCTTCGTAAGGGAACTTCTTAACCCAATTTCCGTTCTTTGGGTTAATCTCCTACTTTCAAATTATGCCATGATATTATTATGTTTTATCTTGTATTTATACTTTCTTTATTTGTACTTATAGTGAATACACAAAATATTTCTATTTTATTTAAAAAATTATCTTTGTAAGGGAACTTCTTAACCCAATTTCTATTCTTTGGGTTAATCTCCTACTTTCAAATTATGTCATGATATTATTATGTCCTATCTTGTATTTGTACTTTCTTTATGTGTACTTATAGTGAATAAAAATAATAGATTTATTTTATTTTAAAAAAATGATCTTTGTAAGGAAATTCATCTCAATCTCCTTTCATTGAGGCATATTTTGTTTTATACACAACTTTATTTTATACGGTGTATAAACCCTTTTGAATTTTACATTTATTCAAAAGGTTTTATTTTATAATTATATGATTTTTAAATGATTTAAAAAAAGAGATATTTCTCTCAAATATATGAAAATCCAGTGCAAATGTATACGTATTTAACGCAAGCATAAAAATGTTTTCAAAAAACCCGAATCTCGAGTGTGGTATATAGGAAGGGATTGGGCATGGACCCATCATGGCCTGTAATTCGTCGAGCAGTCTCAAAATTAGTTATTTTGTTTTCAGAAGCTTGCATAATGTTTTCAGAAAAACACTAGAGTATATTTGAGAAATTTTAAACGTAAGTATGTTCTAAAAAATAATTGCATCGGCAGGTCTTATGAGACAAACTAGTGTCTTGGCACGAGGCCTTGACAAAATATTATTTATGGTCTTGGCACGAGGCCTTGGCTACATGGTTATGATAGTCTGGAATTATGCATTCCATCATTATGAAAGTGCTTATTGATATTTCATGTGATTATTCGACTAGTAGAATATTCATGTGAGTAAGTAAATGGCATTATTTCATTTTATTTTTTCCATATTATGCTGAAGTTCAAGTTTAAAAGGCTTTTGTTTTAGTTATACCTTGACTTAAATGTTAGTGTTTATTTATGAATGCTTCCCATATATTATTATCCTTAAGGAGCATCTGAGCTCACCCCTTTCAATGTTTTAATATTTTCCAGGATGTGAAGAAGTATTTTATGAATGACCTACAGGGATAGTCAGAAGAGGATATGAGTGTGGACTATGGAGACTATGTTATTGTAGTTTTTCACTTTATGATGTAATGTACCAAATACGAGTGTATCTAGTGTTTCCAAGGCTACTAAACTAATCGGTCTTTCGAGACTTGATCTTTTGTGATTATGCCAATGTTACACAATAATGAACCGACTCTGGGTAACTGGGGTCGGGGCGTTGCAGTTGGTATCAGAGGAAGTTTAGTACTAACCTTGGAATCTAGATTTATATAAACTCTAATTAGAGTACATAGACCTAAGATAAAATTTGAGGATTAGTATGGAAGAACTTCCTAGAATTTTGGTATTATAGAGATTTTGTGAGTTTTCCAAGCAATACATCCCTGTCTGGATACGAGCAGGTAGAGGCGGCTCTGACACAGATGTACCTAGGGGTAAAACCTGAAAACACCGCTTTGAGCTAGACTTGAACGGGAACTTGTGCTTGACAACGGGCCTTGTTTAACTCTTGGTTATGACACTCCCGGGGGATATGGTTAGAAGAATTCTCATTTTCTTTACAAACCACTATGAACGTTTATGAGTATATACTTCTCAAAGAAAACATTTTTGTGATTATGGATTACATCCATAAACCGTTAAATTTACGTTAAGTATTTTACAAGTTTGGAATTATTCATTGCAATTCATAAACTAACCTAGTTTATGCCATTGTATAGAAATGGAACCCAGTAGAAGGAATGTGAACTCCATCAATACATATGATCCAAAGAGTAAGAAGGATCATATCTTTCACGGTATTAAGCCAACATTTACAAGGGAAATAGTCTCCCATGTGTTCTCAACATATGAAGAAATAATATCATGTGTTAATAAGATAAGTAAAGAATTCTCTGAGTCCTATGGCTTTGAAGCAAAGAAAGATAATAAAAGTATGCAAGAAAGAATTATGGATAAAGGGACGAGGGGAAAGAAGAATTTTCCAATATGTGATAACTGTGGGAAGAAACACCTTGGAACTTGCCTGAAGGGAATGAGAGTTTGTTATAAGTGTGGAGAAAAAGGACACCAAGTGAATGATTTCAAGGGTAAGAAAAAGGTTTCAAATGTACAATGCTTTATCTGTAAGGAGTGGGGACACTACACAAACCATTGTCCAAATCATCAGAGTATGCCCCAAATGATGTTATTAGATAATAATCAAGTTATGATACTACCACAGATGAGGAGGAATGATTAGAGTTCTTATGTTGTTATTAAAGAATTATGTCATTTTAGTGTTGTATCAATGATGTACTGGTTATAATAATTATGGAGTATATAAGGATTATACTGCAGTACTATATCATCAAGGACTTGAGATTGTGTGGAACCAAGAAAAGTGACTCAATAGAAGGTTAAATTTTTGGAAAATATTTGGTTGAGAGAAAGATAAACCATAATATGGTTCTGATACCGAGATAGTGATTTTGGAATAATACAAGATTGATTTGGATAAATTATATTGGATATTCTTGACTTCCTTGAAACTGATTAATGTTTTGCATACATTTTTGGATAGAAGGAGTATATCTAGAATTCTATAAGGAATAAGGGATCATGTATGTAATCAAAATGGATTTATGGTAATTCAGGATGTTGCACTGTTTTAAAAGAATACATGATGAAGGTGTTCACATGTTATTACGCGGAAAAAAGGATATTCATTGTGTTTAAATTCTTTATAAAATTTGGATTGTGAGTTTGGACAGAAGTATTTTGGATAACTATAAAGGTTGGAATGGATTAAGTTGAACTTTGGACAGTATTGTTTAAGGTTAAAACATTTCTGAAGATTACTTTTGGAATATTATAATATTATTTTAATAGGAAAAGGAAAACCTGCAGGTCAGGGGATAACCCGTTGCATCGGACAAAGCTGTAGGAATCGAACCCACAACCATAGTGCGACAAGCCTTTATTACCTACCACTATCCTACAGGAAGTCCCTGGTTATTAAAAAAAGTTTTCCTAATCTAAATGGTATGTGTTAATATTTGGAACCTTATACAATTATGATAAATATAATATTTTTGAGTTCTATTACCTTTTGTAGTGAAAGATGGGTTTGTGGTAAAAATTTATTAAAGAATGAAATTCTATATGACAAGTCAGTATATTTCCTTACGTTCTTAGTAAATCTCCCAAATAAATTCCTATAAAAGGTAACTTAAAACAAAAACTTGGCCGGTTAACTTTTCTAACTGGGGATTCAATTACCATTTAACCAATCACAAGTTTGTGATTTTCTCGTGGTTAACTTTATCCTAATCCTGTTTTATAGGACACTCCATCAGACCTCGATGGTTTTTTCCTCCATATCCATATTTTCATAGAATCCTAGTATGGGCTATCTCGGGTGACCTTTGTACTTATCTTTCTTTCCTTTAATGTTATATTTTTATTAATTCTATTTCTGATGTGGGTTTTCCACAAGGGTATTTTATATTTTCAACCTTTTATTTTCGAAGAACAATTTCAAATTGCGAGGATGCAATTTATTGAAGGAGGGGAGAATGTAACACCCCAAGATTTCACGATACGCTTCTCTTTCAATAATGTAATAGCTTGCATTGTACACAAGTTCGAGATTCTAACACACCGCGACCAATCAAAGTAGCAGTTATGAATAGAAATAGCCACCTTTTGAAATTATATAAATTTTATATTTCAAAATGGACTTCATTTTTGTATTCAGAATATCGAAATTATCCTAAGTTGATTTTTTTGTAATTTTCTGAGGACTTCCAATTTTCTATGAATAGTGAAAAATACTTAAAAACTTTTTTAATAAAAATAATTTATAGTGATAAATTATACTATTGAGTGCTTTTAAAGTATAATTAGAATATATTTTTACCATCTCATCCAATGGTGTTCATTATAATTAATTTCACTTTGAAATTGGATATAAACAATTGTCAATCTTTTGATATATATTGTTTCTTAAAAACACGCTATTTGTTGTGACAGTAGGAATTAATTATAAAATTAATTAATGAAACTTATATGTTTTAAATTTCATAAAATATACATCATTTTTGAATTCGGAATATCAATTATAGCTTAGGGTGAAATTTTGGCATTGTTCTGACAAACTTCAATTTTTGATGAATAGTGAAACCACTAAGTGGTAGTTAAAAAACTGATTTTTCGTTTAAATGAAACATTACCACTTATTTGATTTTATTTTCAAAAATATGACATACATGGTTGTCATTAGGATGTAAAATGTGATTCAATGGGATTAAAATAATTTTTTGGTGAATATTAACTTTTAAGTTTAATTAATCGCGATTAAAGGTAATTAGTGAAATTTAAGGTAAAAATGATATTATAAAAATATGAAAATACCTTTACACTTGTCCTACCCTAATTGTATGAGTCATGGACGACCATGAAAATCCATGGGTCAACTTGGGGACCCCATGGAGCCACTTTGGTAGGAAAATGACATTAAAAACCTTTTATTTAATGTTAAAATAAAAATGTCACAAACATGAGTTGTTTTACTAATTTTTTTTAAATGGGTTAATACAAGTCATATTTTTGACTATAAATATTAATTAGAAATATAAAAGGATTTCCTACATCATGATAATTTTTTATAATTTTTAGACATTAAATAAATTAAATTTTTTATGACACCATGATGATGCAACGATTACCTCATTAATTAACGATTTAAATAAAATGAAAAGATAATGTAAAATATAAGGCTTACACTTTTCAAAAACCTATTGGATGAGAATAATTTTAACCCTTATCACCTTAGCCTCAAAATATATCATTGTGGGACCTTTATAATCCGAAAATCATTTCATAATAATGTAACATTTCATGAGTTTCCAAGAGTGCCGCTCCTCTCCTCTTATAAAAGGCCCCCACCACTACCACCTTATTCACACCTTCAAGCCATTTGTATCGGCCAAAATCTTCCCAAATACTCTCTCAACTTCCCTCTCTTACTCCTAGAAGCCTAAATTTGGGTATAATTATTCCCAAGGAATCCTTTGGCTCAAATAAAAAAGAGTTACCCGGTTTTAAGGTAATGTCTTCTCTTATGTTATTTTGTTTTATTTTTCTTCTCCAACCCCTTAAAATCTTTTTATTAATTTATTTTGTAACAAAAACAGTATCATAAATATACTAGGATGTTTTTATAAGAAGTATTCGAGCTACAATTACAGAAACCTACATCTAATGGTTAAAGAAAATACTGTTTCTGTGGATGGTGAATTTATGCCTCACGAAACGATGATTTTTCAACACTCATATAACTCCTTCAAAGGTGGCCATTAAGATTTCACTATATTTATATATGATATATAATATTTTTATGTTTTACTTAATATTATGTAGTTTTCATTTATGGCATACCTTAATGGTTTCCATTATGGGTAAACGCGATATCTTCATTTTAGGAAGTGCGGACTACCGCCCCCTCAAAGTGATTTGAATCGTTAATGCCATATGTGGGATGTATAAAGGATGGAGTAAATGATATTATATATGATATTATACTGTAATTATAATATACCTTTATATAATTATGATTTCATTCCATTAAATATGAAATGGAAATGAAAGTAGCGTTCATGCGTACGTACGGCTTACCATCTCCATGAACGATGCATTTCATTTCTTACCTCTAAATGTTACGTAATATTATGAATGAATGTATATAATGGATATATATGATATATATGATATCTTCATCCTGAATATAATTATGGAGATAATGTATATTCTACTACATAAACAACTTGTAATTATAAGAAGTTTATTTTTGACTGAAGTACCAAAGATCGACAAAATGACCGTTATTAACTTAAATAATTACATAATGTTCATAACATGGAAATAAGTGATATAAAAGGAATAATGAAATTTAAAAGGGCTATTAAGAAAGTAGAAATTAACTCTATTTTATTATTCAGGAGTTTAAAGAGCGATCGAGTCAAGTCGGACACGAGGTAAAGGAACTTCTTAACCCAATTTCTATTCTTCGGGTTAATCTCCTACTTTCAAATTATGTCATGATATTATTATGTCCTATCTTGTATTTGTAATTTATTTATGTGTACTTATATTGAACACACATAATAGATTTATTTTATTTTAAAAAAATGATCTTTGTAAGGGAACTTCTTAACCCAATTTCCGTTCTTTGGGTTAATCTCCTACTTTCAAATTATGCCATGATATTATTATGTCCTATCTTATATTTGTACTTTATTTATGTGTAATTATAGTGAAAACACATAATATTTCTATTTTATTTAAAAAATGATCTTTGTAAGGGAACTTCTTAACCCAATTTCTATTCTTTGGGTTAATCTCCTACTTTCAAATTATGTCATGATATTATTATGTCCTATCTTGTATTTGTAATTTCTTTATGTGTACTTATAGTGAATACACATAATAGATTTATTTTATTTAAAAAAATGATCTTTGTAAGGGACTTCATCTCAATCTCCTTTTATTGATGCATATTTTGTTTTATACACAACTTTATTTTATACGATGTATAAACCCCTTTGAATTTTACGTTTATTCAAAAGGGTTTCTTTTATAATTATATGATTTTTAAATTATTTAAAAAAAGAGATATTTATATCATATATATGAAAATCCAGTGCAAATGTATACGTATTTAATGCAAGCTAAAAAATGTTTTAAGAAAACCCGACCCTCGAGTGTGGTAGACAGGAAGGGATTGGGCGTGGACCCATCATGGACCGTAATTAGTCGAGCAGTCTCATAATTAGTTATTTTGTTTTCAGAAGCTTGCATAATGTTTTCAGAAAAACACTGGAGTATATTTGAGAAATTTTAAATGTAAGTATGTTCTAATTTTTTTTTCATCGGCAGGTCTAATGAGACAAACTAGTGTCTTGGCACGAGGCTTTGACAAAATCTTATTTGTGGTCTTGGCACGAGGCCTTGGCTACGTGGTTATGATAGTCTGGCATTATGAATTCCATCATTATGAAAGTGGTTATTGATATTGCATGTGATTATTCGTCTAGTAGAATATCCATGTGAGTAAGTAAATGGCATTATTTCATTTAATTTTTTTTCCATATTATGCTGAAGTTCAATTTTAAAAGGCTTTTGTTTTAGTTATACCTTGCCTTAAATGTTAATGTTTATTTATGAAAGCTTCCGCTATATTGTTATCCTTACTGAGAATCTAAACTCACCCCTTTCAATGTTTTAATATTTTCCAGGATGTGAAGAAGTATTTTATGAATGACCTGCAGGGATAGTCAGAAGAGGATATGAGTGTGGACTATAGAGACTATGTTATTGTAGTTTTTTCACTTTATAATGTAATGTACCAATTATGAATGTATCTAGTGTTTCCAAGGCTACTAAAATAATCGGTCTTTCGAGACTTGATCTATTTTGATCATGCCAATGTTACACAATAATGCACCGACTCTGGGTAACTGGGGTCAGGGCATTACAAATGTGGTTGTTTTATGGGTACAATCAAGAAAAAATAAATAACTATGATAAAATGTTTTGGGTAGACACTAAAATTAACATTGTATGTTAGGTATAAAGATTTATCGATTGGGTCTGTCACTTTTTGGGAGGATTTATATTGAGAGTTTCTATATCAATTTAGATCTACACTAATGATAAAGATGATCCTAGATCTCTCAAATTTCAAAAAAAAATCTTGATAATGATAGGGTCTTACACATTTATTTATAGATGTAAAATATTGATATGTTACATGAATAGGAAAATCCCACAAGAGCAGTTTCTAGAGATATTTGGATGATTTTAAAATACTGATAAACCCATTAAAGGACTCAGTTAGATTATAAGAGTTCACCATAATTACATAGAGGTTGGAATATTCTATCTGATGAAATAAGGAAAAATCTTATACTATAATATCATCTTAAGGAAATAATCTTATTAAAGTAAAATCAATGACTATTACACTCAAACTAGAATTAGTTCCCACTTTGGTCCCTTAAAGAGATCGATATAATATGTGCCCCCCTATTGAATGGAAAGAAAAATAACAGTTTCCTAGTTACGTGGTAAAAATTAACATATGTTTCCAATAATAAAGGATAGAAATAATAAAACAGATTCTTTCATAAATGAGAAATTCCCAGGTTATTTCATTGAAACATTGTGTGAAGTGACCCTAACCACATTATCCTGGAGCTAGTGGTTACTTTATTATATAGAAACTAGATACAAGTAATCACATTCCAAATTAATAAATAGGTTTTTAGTCTTGATAAACTATATACAAAATATAAATTAACATTAAATTTTAAAACATAAAATACATAAAGAATTTTCTTTGATAACTCCATTATTCCCTTTAGATCATCCTTATATATTAATAAAAAAACACATTCAAGTATCTAGGGGAAAATAAAGAATAATAAATGGGTGATAATATATGATCGATAAGGGCATGCATACAACATAAGATATCATGAATAAATAATCATTATCAATAAGTTAAGGTAAATAACTGAAACACATTCCATTTAATCAATAAACTGATCATAATATGATGGAAATAAATGATGATCAAATTAATCCATATAAATAGTCACATAATAATGAAACTTATCATTGGATATTATAACTAATTGAAGAATCACATGGAAATAACTGACCTCTTAATGAGAGAATGCATAATTTCAGACATTTGAAATATTTAATACCTTTCACAAGATAGTCTAAATATGTGGGTAGAAACCCATCTAATTTGGTCAATGGATTTTTATTATGATACCCATCGATGCATTGAGGGGATATCTATATTCAAGAACACCCATAAATTACTAAGTCTAATTAATTACTAATATGTTAGGGGAGAAACATTATCAGCATAAAAATTCATATTGAGAAACTAACATATGAAATGTTAATACTTACCCCAATCAAATAAACATAGTTATAAACCATCCATAGTAGTATTGTTAATGATAATAAAATTCTACATCCTCAGTCAAAATGATCATAAAACATACAAATAAAAAATAAGTATGATATCATTATAATATATACCCAATGAATCATAATTATAATAAATGGTTAATGTCATTAATGAATAGAAGTACCTTAAAAATTTAATAAAAAACATTTTTGAGGGAAATAAACTTTTTTCTTTGACTTTTTTAAAATAAAAGTTCACGAAAAATTTTGAAAATAATTTTAAATTAAAATAGACTTAGAAAAATATTTAAATAATCTTTAAAACATTGAGTATTCATGATGGGGTAAAATTCTATTCTATCCGTACACTTTAAAACAAAGATTCCATTCACATTTTCAGTAAAATTCAAAGAGAATTTGTTTTGAAAATGACCTAATGATTCATTTAATTTTTTTAAATAGTAAAAATGTGTAAAAATTTATTTAATTAATAATTTTTAAAGGTTATTTTTTAAAACATTTTTATAAAACATGGATTTTGATGAAAATGTATTATTGACCAAAGAGAGAAATAAAGTTCGATTCTCTTAAAAACATTTTCTCAATAATTTTAATAACCAAAGAGTAGAAAACCTATACTAATAATTAAAAAAGTTCATGAATAACCATAGGATAAGAAAATATATTTATTTTAATATAGAAATATAAAATAATTCGTCTAAAGTAGACTTAAACAAAAACAATCTGGAATAATAATGAGATTGTGAAATAAAAACTTACCACTTTGGAAAATTACGAATCAAAATATCCATAAACGAAAAAAAAGAAACATTAAATACCATGAAGATAAACATATTCATGATATATCATATAAGTTTGTAATTATATTAACCACACAAAGGAGTAAGTGGTGAAAATAATGTATGTCACATGGAAGAAATAGTGAGACGAGAAACCCTTAACAAGGGTTTGAATTCCTTCATATGTGTCCGAGCCACCAATATAATAAATATAGGTTTATTATAAATATATTTTAAAACAATAATAATATACCTCATATCATATATGATTTATTTATATTCTTTTATCACCAATTTATTAACAATTCTATGTTAAAATCACTATTTCCAGTGATATTTTGTTTTTGTTTTTCATGTATGTTTCATTTCAGGAATTTTGGTCCTTTTAATTTTATCAAGGATAAAAATATCAAGAATTTTAACCATTATATAAATATTATATATATTAATTATATATGTATTAATATTAATCTATAAATGTTAGATATAAAAAATGTATGACACCGTTCATGGAGATGATAGACTATACGTACGCATGAACGCTGTTTCTAGTTTTATAAATGGGTGGAATGAAAGGAAAATTAATATTAATTCACCTCCCCAGAATAATTATTATTCTACATATATCATATATATTAATAAAATCCATCCATATTACCATCCATGTAAAATTAAAGTGAAAAACATTTCATATTGCTAAATGGAGGCGGTAGTCCACACATATGCACAGACGACGATATTTTTTCCAATGAATTAGAAGATAAAAAGTTAGATGTGATATTATATTTATAGAATTATTTTTAGGTCATATATATCACATATATTATAAAATTTATCCTTAATATCTTCCAGGTAATTAGTAAGAGAGAAACAAATCACATTACTTCGTGAGGTGGTAGTCTGCTGTACGCACAAGTGATGTTTTCGTATCCCCCACGTAAAGGAAAGTAAGAAGGTATATGTGATATGATAAATATTTAAATATAATAATATCATAAATATCATATAAATATATTAAATTTATTATTAAATCTATCCTTGAAGGGTGGTTATGGAAAGCGTTCTACATCAGTTCGCGAGGCGGTAGTCCACCGTACTCACGGATGATTATTTAATATCCCATTTGATGGAAGTGAAGATGGATATAGGTTATTAAATTAACATAATAACATGTGTATGTTGGATATAATTGTTTTTATTATTTTATCATAATTTAGAAATATTTAAAGGAATTATAATATGAAGTAAAAAAAACTCATAGTTAAAAACTTTACCGCTTCTTCGGGAAACCACATTTGGTTTAACCTATAACATTTCTAGATTGGATTTATGATCACACCAAGGTATATCTTATGTTTATAGGTAATTAATTTATACATTTGGGTAGTTATTTTTCAAGCCAAAGAGTTTTTTAATAGTTAAGAGTATAGAAGAGTGTGTGTCCTTTTATAGGTAAGGCGAGTGGCACACATGTAATTTTTGAAAAGAAAAAGTCTTAACAATGTTTTTTCATTTGAATAAAGGATCTAAAATGGGAAATTATAAGAAATTTGGAGTGATAATTTTGAAATATGAATATAAAATGGGGTTTTATAAGTTTATTGGTCATTTTACTCCTTATCTTTTTAGTTTAACCACCAATAAACCAATTTTCACCTTAACCGAAATAATTGTTTTACTAGTCATTAGGGTAAAAACAATAAGTTTGCCTTATTAGATAATATTAATTCTTATGATTCCAAATATTAAATTCATCTTTATAAATTAAATTCATAGAAGTGGAAAAATATAATTTTAAATTAATCCCACAGACATGATAAAAAGTAGGTTTTCAACGAGAAAACTTTCAAAAGTTTAGATAGTTTTAATATAAAAATTTAATATTAAATTTATTATAATTACCTAAATCAGATATATATATATATATAATTTAACTAATTTTATTTTTAAAACCATATTAAAAAAAATTTATCTTTTGAATTCTTCGAAAGAAAATTTAGTTTTTTAATAGAAACTAGTATTTTTCACCATTCACTAATAAATTATCTCTTCAGAATATTCCCATAAATTCACCCAAAGATAATTTTTACATATATATTTAAAAAAATGTTTATATTGTAATATATATTTTCTAAAAGTGGAAAAAATTAATTTTAAATTATGTGAGCAAAGCCTGATTAGACCAAATTTTAGAAAAAAAATACCATTTTTCATAAAACATTTATTTTTCTTTCAAATTATTATTATTATTTTTATAATAACTAGATAAAAATTAACTTATTTTATGTATTTTTATACCATATATTTTTCATAATTTATTTGTTACCATTCAAACCCTCCAAATAAACGACTATGTTATGAAAGTCATGTTTAATTATTTATATTTTAATATAGTATTGAGTTTCATTATACCTAAGTTTATGTGCATTTGAAACTATCAAAGAGATTTATTTTTTTTAAAAATATTTCTTGAATTCTTGTGGTGTTACATTATCTCTTAATATTGGTGTTTTTTTGTCAAATATTCTATCAAATATGACGTTCTTATTTTAAAATCTCTGGGGGTTATATTATACACATATTAAATAAGTTGTGTCCTCACAATTTAATCTGGATCTCGGTAATCAAGGGTTTTATATTATAAAATAGCTTTCTTGAAAAATAATTTTTTATAAGTTTTAATAAAACATCCACTTGATAACAGAGAAATATGAGTATGAAGTTCATCTAGAATAATCATATGAAAAAGTTTCAGAGTAAGGTAACATAAGTGAAAAGTGAAGATATGGAAATAGAAGACTGGCATAAATAATTACATAGAGTGATAGATATAATTAATCATAAGAAAGTTATTGATATATATAAGGATAACTACCACAAAATCATAAATTTTTAATGGGTGAAAAGACCAGCAGTTCATCAAAAAATGAAGGTTTTAGGATATATTTTTCATTTAAGATACTTTACAAGAGTTGAGGAATTATTTTACAGTATAAGAATAAAAGAAAATATACTTACATGATATATTTATATTTTATAAAGACAATTTCATTCTTTTTTTTTGATTCAATTAATTTATAAATAATCTCTTAATTCAATAAATAAATATCCAAAAAAAATTAATTTTTTATACCTAAATCACTAAAATTAAATTTTAACAAATCTTAAGACCCATAAAAGAGTAAAAATATATCCAAAATGCATTTAATAAAACAATTTTTTTGAAAAACTTATCCAATAACACCTAAAGTAAAACTTAATCCATTCCTTAAATAGTTAACCTTAAATCTCATCCAAAATATCTCTAAACAAAGTTAGAAGAAAGGTTACCAAATCAATATTATATTACCCAGACAATATAAAGTGGCTATTAATGTAACATTTTAAATATGTGAATACCTTGATCACTATAAAACCTTAATGAAAACATGTATTCTTCAAAAAAATAAAATCCCATTTTTTCCAAATATATCCCATAAATCAATACTTATATTAAACTTCAAAAAAGATGAAATAAACCATATAACCTTAAACAAATTTTGTGGTTACAAAAAATATCCAATAAAATATCATTATTAACTCAAAACAGGTCATATATTAAGGGTTATAGTCCCTTAATCATGTGTTTTCTGAATGGTTTAACATTTCAATGAATCACTTTTCTTGGTCATCTATAACATTCAATGTATGCTCTAAAATACTTCAAGAAATTGTACTATAGTATAGTCTTTATACATTTAATGATTCTTATATCTAGAATATAATTGATAAAATTAACGAATAACAAAATTATTGAATCTAAGGACAATTACATTAATCATTCCACTTAATATATGGTACTGGAATAAGCTTCACCATGATCCCTTAGTTTATTTTGAGGTATATTCCCCTGAGACTTGGGTAATTAATTTTAATAGTTCCCCATATCCTTACAGTTACTTCATTAAATATTGAAAATTTCTTTATTACCCTCAAAATTAAGAGAATGGTGTTTATTATCTCTATACTTATATCAAACTCTCATTACCTTCGATAAATTTCTTGGGTGTTTCCTTCCACAATTATCACATGTGAGAAAACCGTTCTTTCCCTTCTTCTCCATATCTATTTTTTTCTATCCTATCATTATATTTCTTCACTTAGAAGATATAAAACATAGATAATTATTTCTTGGTTTTTATATCACATCATATTATATCCTCATATGATGATAATATTTGGGAGAATAGTTCCCTTCAAAATATTTCCTTAATATCATTAAAGAAATGATCATTCTTATTATTTGAATTACGTTCATTGATACAATTCCCATTCCTTCTCCTATGTGACATTTCTAAAAAATGGAATACACAATATTAGATCATAACATTTTGTATCATAATGTATAATCCAAAAACTAGTGAAACACTAAACATAAATTATAGAATTGATGCATGGATGATATCATATTCAAAAATATTGTTTTTTTACGAAGGTTTCCAAATTATAAAAATATATTCAAATACTTTATAATAGTTTGTAAATAAAATGTGAATTATCTTAATAATATACCCTCGGAGTGTCAAAAAATGTTTTTATTAAGGCAAATTTTTGGGTACCAGGTAATGATGAAGTCATTTTTGATGCACCTTTTCAGAGTTATTACCCCCCAAGTACATCTGTTATAGAAAAATGTCTACTTGTAATATCTATAAATAGATGCATTTATATGAAATACCACATAATATCTATCTTATAAAAAATTTCATATGTTATTCTATAATTATACTCAATTTCTATCATTGGGTTATATTGAATAATCTATGTTTTTCTAAATATATTTCCCATGGTTTCTACTAAACTTACTTTGATACCAACTGTAAGGACCCCAACCCAAGTACTTGAGAGCTAGTGGTTACTTTATTGCATTGGAATTATATACAATTAATTTTATCACAAAAAAATATATTTTATTAGTCCTGTTAAACTAGATACACACTTGAAATTCACACTACATTTTAGAAAATAAAATATATAAAGAATTTTATTTTATATCACCATTATTCCACTTAGCATATCCATACATATGAATTAAAAAACACTTCCTGATATCTTGATGAAAATAAAACAGAAGAAAGGGATAAGATAATACTTAGTAATGGTATGCATACAGTCAAAGCTAACATGAATAAATAACCATAATAAATATACCAAGGAAAATTACTGAAACACATTCCATTTAATCAATAAACTAAGCGTAATATGACAAAAATAAAATATGATCAAGTAAAGCCTTATAAATAATCACATAATCATGAAAATTATCCATGGATATTGTAAATAATTAAATAATCAAATTAAAATAACTTATCTCATAATTAGGGAATTTATAATTCTAGACACTTGAAACTATCAAGACCTTGCACAAGAATATTTAAATCTCTTGGTAGAAACCCATCTAATATGTCCAACATATTTGTCTCATGAGACCCATTGATGCATCGAAGGGATATCTATTGTCTGGCCCTATGTGTAACTTACTATGTAAAATGTATTACTAATATTAAAGGGGTGAAACATTGTCAACATAAACATTCGTATTGAATAACTATCATACAAAATTTTAATAATTACCCCAGTCAAATAAACTTAATGATAAACCATTTAGAGTAATATAGATAATAGTAATAAAATTATACATCCTCAGTCAAATATATTATAAACCATCCAATGAAATATTAAGTCTGATTTCAATACAGTATATCCCTAATTAATCATAAGTAAAATAAAGGGTTGATGTCATTGATGAATGAAAGTACCCTAAATATGTCATTAAAAACATGTTTTTAGGAAAATAACAATTTCACTTTGAAAATATTTCTAAAATAAAAAAGTTCAAAAAAATATTTTGAAATTACATTAATTGAAAATAAACTTTGGAAACTAATAAAATAATATTTAAAACATTGTTTGGTCGTGATGGAGTAAAATTACATTCACCTCATACCTATTTAAACAAATATTCCTTTTAATTTTTTGGTAAAAGACAAACGAACCTTATTCTAAAAACAACATGAAGATTCATTTAATTTTTTTAAAAGTAAAAATGGGTAAAATTTATTTAATAAATTATTTTTAAATGGGTAAAACTATTTTTTAAAATATTTATATAAAACATATATTTCAATGAAAAAGTATTTTTGACCAAAGAGAGAAATAATGCCGTATTTTCTTAAAAACATTTTCTCAATCATTTTAAGTACCAAAGAGTGAAAAGTATTACTATAAATTGGAAAAATTAATGAATAAATATAGTAGAATAAGATATATTAATTTTAAGATATAAATTTCAAATAATTATTCTAAGAGATACTTACGTAAAAATAATCCTGAATAATGATGAGTTTGTAAAATAAACCATTAGCACATTGGTAAATTTTTAATCGTAAGCCCCATAAAAGAAATAATTATCAAATGAAGATTTAAATACCACGAAGATACATTTATTTATGATATAAAATATCAAATGGGTAGTATATAAAATACAAAAAATAATAAGTGGTGAATATGGTATATGTCTCATGAAAGTAAAAGTGAGATGAAAAACCCTTACCACTTGTTAGACTTCATTCATATGTGTCTGAACCTCATTTATAATAAATATAGATTAATTTTAAATATTTTAGAAAAAATAATCACATATATCATACCATATATTATTTAATTATAGTCTTTTATCACTGATTTATTTACAATTGATTGTTAAAATCATAGTTTCGAGTGATATTTTCTTCATTTTTCATGTATGGTCTAGTTCATAAATTTTGGTTTTTTTAATTTGATCATTGTTAAAACAAATAAATAATTTTAAAAATGATATATATATCATATATATTCATTTTATATTTACTAATAGTTATCTATAAACGGTAGATATAGAATATATATCACACCATTCATGGAGACAGTAGGCCGTACGTACGCATGAATGTGATTTCCATTTTTCTCGATGGATAAAAAAATGAAAATAAATATTATTTAAACATTATAGAATAATTATTATTTTATATGTATCATTTATATTAACAAAATCCATCTTATTACCATTAATGTGAAAATAAAATAAAAAACATTTCACATCACTACGTGGAACCGATAGTCCACACATACACATGAGCAACGTTATTGTTTTCCGATGGGTTGAAAGGTAAAAAGTTAAATATGATATTATATTTCCACAAGTGTTTTTATTTTATATATATCACATATATGAATTAAATTTATCCTTACTACCTTCCATGTAAAGAGTAAGTGAGAAACAAATTACATTGCTTTGCGAGACGACAGTCCGCCGTACACACCAACGACGTTATCGTATCCCCCCCAAAAGGGAAACTAAGATGGTGTATGTAATATAATAATTAAAAAATTCTAATAATTTCATAAATATCATATAAATATATTAAACCCATAATTATAACCATCCTTCTAAATGTGGTGATGGAAAACGAACTACATCAGTTCGTGAGCAGGTTGTCCATCATACACTCGAATGATGTTTTCTTATCCATTTCGATGGAAGTAGAGATTTATATGGGTTATTAAATTAATATAATAAAATATTAGTATATATGATTTACTGGTGCTATTATTATATCATAATTAGAAAATATTTAAAGGAGTTATAAGAATAAGTAAAATAAAAATGCATAGTTTAAAACTTTACCTCTTCTTCTGACAACCTATTTAGGTTTAAGTCATAAAAGATTGGATTTATTATTACACCAAGGTATATTGGATGTAGGGAGAAAATTAAGAAATTTTTTCAGAGATTGTATAAACAAAATTCTCTTATAACTATGAATAATAGAGGAAAATGGATGACCTTTTATAAGTGAGGTTAGTGGCACACTTTTTATTTTAGAAAAGAAAAAGGTGTATCCATATTTTTCACATTCCTAAAGGCTCCAAAATAGTCCATTAGAAAACCATTGAGGTGAAAAGGTCTAAATATTTATGTACAATGGGTTTTGGACAATTTTCTAGGTTATTTTACCATCTTTTTAACTGAACACCCAGGTAAACCAATTTTTACTTTAACTGGGATAATTAATTTTAACTATTTTTACTATTTATTATGGTTAAAAATTAAATTGAACTTAATAGATAACATAAATTATAATGATTCAAAATATGAAATTTATTTATTCAAATTCCATTTACATAAGTGTCAATATTTAATTTCAAATTAATCCCACATACATGAAGAAAAAGTAGATCTTCAAAGAGAAAAGTTTGAAAAGTTTTTATATAAAAATTCAATTTGAAATTGATTAAAGTAAACTAAATTATGTTAATAGATATATAGATGAACTAATTTTACTTTTAAAACCATATTAAAATAAAATTTATCTTTAAATTATTTTAATGAAAGGGTAGTGTTTTTCATCAAAACCAGTATTTTTCACTTTGTACTAAAAATTTATATTTTAAGAAAATTATCAATAATACACTCAAAGATATTTTTGACATGTAGATTTCAAAAAGAAAGTTTATTATTCTGAATAAATTTTATAAAATTGGTAAAATTTAATTTTTAATTATGTGATCAAATTGTGACTAGACAACCTTTTATTAAAAATACAGTTTTTAGAAAAAAAATCTTTTTTTCTTTCAAATGGTTCCAATTTTATTTATAAACAGTTGATAAAAATTAAATTTATTTTATAAATGTGTAAATGGTATATTTTTTATAAATTATTTAGTACTATTTATACTCACCAACTTAATAGCCTGGTTATAATGGTCATGTTTAATTAAATATATTTTAATAGAGTATCATGATTTATATAAACACAGTGTTTCAGGAATTTCATATTATCAAAGATATTGAATTTATTTAAACATGAATATATCATTATGTATCTGGGTGTTACATTCCCATATAATCTTTTTTGTGTGTGTTATATACACTATCAAATATGATGTTCATCTTTTAAAATATTGGCGTGTTATGTTAAAGAACAATTTTTTTATATTTTTAGAACCCAGTAAGACTAATGAGATTAGAATCACTGATTATTCTGAATACCATCACAACCATCATATGTTAGGGAATAACAACCAAGTCTATTTTTTATATAATTATGCTCTTCAAAAAATGGTTAAATTCAGGATAGTGAAATTGGGAAATCCTATGACATAAGTAAACCATGACTATATCATCATACTTGAAGATAATGGAAAATGGAATAAATTCATAGAGAATCATTCATATAGGTTTTATTATGAGATGACCTAGAAATCAGTCAATCAATAACATGCTATCCTTAGAGCATAACTAAATAATTTTGTTGTGGACCCAAATACCCTCGAATAGTTAGGAATATCATTATATTCACCATCATCTAAATGTTGATGAAAAAATGACTAAAATAATAAGACACATGAGGAATATAATTCCCTAGTATCCAAAATAGTTCAAACCTTCTCAGAGTTTTTTCCCTAAGAACCGTCATGCCAAATGAGACAACATGAAGATAAAACATCCTTGGAATTATCCAAGTAAATTTTCTCTTCAGAATATAAATTATGTGCCTCAAATTTAATCCATCATAATTATAAAAATGTTACTAAGTAAAATGTATCACATTGATAGAAATGTCATAAGTAAAATTCAGGGTATGTCATACACATAGAGATTAATATCCCACATTTCTCAAAAAATTTAATAACATACATGGTATCTCTAAATCAAACTCCCTTTCTTGAAATTAATTTTTGATGAATCATTTTGTGATAAATTATGATGAGTAATACAATTTTCTAGTCATTGTAATATGTGGGATAACTTGAAGTGATGACTAGTTTCAAAGTTTTACAACATGTCTTGAAGTCTTATAGTCTTCCTATAAGTCTTTTGACACTTCTCAAATTTATAAAACAATAATGTCTTATGTTGGATGCGATGTATGATGTTGGGACTTAAAAAGACTTATGTGTAGGGTATAAAGTGAAATTAACTGTTCCGAAGCCATTCCAAATTTCAATTCTTGTAATAATTCATGACATGATTACTTTTCAACATCAAGACCAAATGTTAGAGAATTACTCTAATGACTCCAAGACTTCTTTAAATCAACCCCACCGTTTATCCATCTGATTCTAAACACAAGATTCAATAGCCTTCATGATTAATTACAAAGAGATAGTTTCTACCATTCTATTCTTCCACTATCATTATGCTCTTGCAATTTCATGGGGTAAGGTTGATACCACATTATTCATATCAAAGTTATATCAATAAAATAACCATAATTTTACATGGGATAATAAAATGTATAAAAATATTAGATTTATTAAAAAAATGATATTCATTAATAAATCATGATGTAATAAGAACTTTATCCTAACATTTAATGTATTGTACAACCATATTTTCAAGAATATTTAAAAACCCACAATTCATAGGATTAAATAGATAAACAAATTCAAGTGTAATTAAATTTATTCCCCCTTTTTTTGAAAATCACTACCCCTTGATAACCATATTAAATATATATATGAAAATAATGATGTAATAGTTAATGACATACCTCACCATTAACTTCACTAAAGGCTGTCCAAAATTTTAGATTCAACAAAAATAGATAAATCTTTAGAAATATCAATTCATTAAAAGATAACTCTCAAGGTATTCTATTCAAACATAATCACCATGAAAAGTTTCTTCCATAAATTATATTAAAGAATTCCTAATACCATTTTATGATTGATATAAATTTAAAATTAAAAGGAAATATGTTATAAGTATACACCAAATTTCTAATTGAAATATTCTTTACGATGGATATTATTTCATATTTTATTGGTATAAAAGATTTCTAAAATTATCTATTCCTTGATATATAACATTTAATTACCACATTTCCCGGATAACCAAACATATAAGTGAATATGGTGAGTCTCTAGGGACACTTCATTTATAAATAATATGTATTGGTAGTTGGGGAACATATATTTTATCCACTAGTAGTGTCCAATACATCATATATATTCATATTTTTACATTTTGAGAATGATATATTGTTGTGTTTCATAAGGAAAAAAATAAGTTTTAAATTATCACTATAATCCATCTACCATAGTTTTTTATTTTTAGCTTTATTTATAATTAATATCTATTTTATTTTAGTTATAAAATTATTTATTAATAACCTATTTTAAACTATGGTTTTCTCTTTAAAATTTATTTATAGAGGGAGGTTTTTAAAATTGAAGGATGTGTGCCTCAAGAAATTTTTTTGCTTGAGAAGATAGAAAAAAGATGGAAGTGCGGTAAAGGAACCGACACTGCAGAAGATTTTAGGTTTTATTTTGTTGATTTAAAATTTTATTATCTATTTTTTAACTTAATAGTCTATTTATATTTTTAATAGTATGATTTGGAGGCCCTTTATGAGAATTAAAATGAAAAATTTGTTCTAAATGATAACTTACATTAGGTTTTGGGAGATGAGAACCATGGAAGAGTGTGTTGTCGACCGAGGAAGAGTATTTTCCTAAAGAGATATTGGACCAGTTCAAGTGCTCGTTCTGGTAGTACCGAGTTGGAAAAAAATAATGCAAGGGTAACACAGGCTCAAGATGAGGCAGAAGGGGCCAAAAAAATGTTCATATAGGAGCGTGAAAGATATTTAAGGGAAAATGGTGAATTTATGAAATTTATGAAAATATTATGTCTATCACTTCCACCAGATTATACTATGGATTGTGATGTATATATGACGATGATGTGTTTGTTATATACAGAACTGGGAAGTGGTCCAAGTGGTGGTAGAGATGATGATGTTACTAGAGATGATGATGGAAAGGGTTCTAGTGGGGAATACGTGAAGGAAGAAGGTGAGGATGAGTAAGAAGTCTAGGATAATGCCAAGGATGAGGGTGAGGATGATGATGACAATAGTGATAGTGATGAGGGACAGATTGATCATTTAAATTTTTGACTAATATTAACGATATTTGATGTTTGATGATTTTTTATGAATGAATATATGCGATGTTTTGAATGTGTGGTAGCACTACTTTAATGAATTAATTAGTTTCTTGTCTTATTATTATTTTTATATAGGTTAGTGATGTCAGTTTGTAGGTAATTAACTATGATGGGGTGATTAGGTGGATTATAGTGGCTATTTGAGAGGTTCTGTTTGTTTGTTGCATTGTTTCATGTTCTATGGGAAGGGTGGGGGTGCTTCAGGTCAAGGAATTTGGGGGGGGGGGTCTATAAAAATGGTTTAAATGTAACCATTGGTTAAACTAATAATCTACCGACCCCCTACCAACGATTCACTAGAATGCATTGGTATAAGCCTTTCCAAACAAGCATATACGCAATGGTTAGGAGAAATACTATAATAATATATTCCAATGGTTTTAACCATTATTATAGGCTTTAATTACATTAGTGATTTTATGGATGTGGAAGAAGCAACAAATAAAAAACTCTTGGTTAAGAACAATACATATTCTTCAAAAAATGTATTTAGGTTTACACATAATTCCTCCCTAGAATGGTATCCTAATAAAAACAAGGAATCTAGGACATGTTAATGTATGTAATTAAGGTATTTGGTAGGATATTTTTCAATCCAAAAGTATTTTTATGTGTCAAGAAAATAATACATTTGGTGCCCTTTTATAAGTGAGGGAGGGTTACTTTTGGAATTTTCTAAAGTATTAAATATATATAAATTTTTTATCTAGAAGAAATGGATCCAAAATTATATATTTATAATATAGAATGTGTATAGGTCTATATAATGTCATATAAGAAAATTTTTACTAGTTTATATTATGGTTTTACCCATATAAGTTTTTTTAACCCGCCTTAACCCTTTTGGCCAATTACTGTGATAACAAACTTTTTAATCTTTAGGGGTTAAGATTGTAATTATAAATGGAAAATAGGGAAAAAAATCCACAAAGGTTGATATTTTAAACCATATCCCATTAAATTTCATTAATATAGTATTTTTAGGACTTTTAAATCATTTAATAAAATATTATTTATTATAAAATATCATTAATGTCATTTTTGGAACAATTCATTAACTTTGAACTTAATAACATGAAGAAAAAAGTAAATTAGAATATAATCAATTAAAAATTTCATAAAATTTTATATTTATCTAAAAAACCATGGAAAAAAATATTTCATTCAAACTATATTACTTTTATCATTTTTAATATAATTTATTTCATTTTTATATTAATTGCATAAATACCGTGTTGGCATTGTGTAAGCATTTAACGTAATTATTTCATACCAATCAACTAAAATTAAATTACCATCATGAAAAATAATTTATATTTAAAATATTTATTTATAATATATCATAGTTTGTATTTATCCTTGTCACAAAATATTATATAAATTAAAAGTAAGAAAGTTACATTTTTGACTTTTAATTATATAAAATAATATAAAAATCAAAACTAGGGATAGATGGAAACAAATGGTCATATATTAAATTTATTGATGGTAATAGATGAAATATAATCATATAATAAAATATAGTTAAGTGTTATCATCATTTTTTAGTCCTTATCGTATTTTTTTAACCTTAGTAGTTCGATTTACTATTACCGTTGTGATAATTATTTATTATATTTACTATTCACAACAAATAAAACTAAAAGGGGCATATTTAGTAAATTTTGACCTAATGATTCCAATTATGGAATATATTTTTACGTATTCAATTCAAAAAAGCTGAAAAATTTAATTTAAAATTAAATTCACAAAGCACGATAAAAATAAATTTTTCAAAAAAAAACATTTTTCAAGGAAAATATTATTTTACATTAACTCCATTTCTAATAAAATTAATTATATGAATTTAAATTCATATATATATATACATATATATCTATATAATTTAATTCATTAAAATAATTCCTCATTATGGGTTATTTAAACCAATTGAAATGTAAAAACACTATGCACATAAAATTGTTTTTAAGAAAAATGAGTTTTTAGAATAAAAATAGATTTCTACCAAAATCATGATTTTTTTTGATTCAAATGAAATTAATTAGATTATTATAATTAAAATGGATAATATATAAATTTAATACCAATTCCAGAATATAATCAGACATTAAATTATTTTATTTAATGAAAAGAAAAGATACATTTACAAAAAATTGACATTTTTTACTATTCACTGAAAAACCAATATTTTAAAAAAAAGTATTACAATTTCACCATGAGATAATTTTGATATGATGATTTCTAAAATTATATCATTTTTATAAAATACCATTACTAAAATTGTTAGAAATTAATTATATTATCTATGCGCTAAAGTAAATAAAAATAATTTTTGAAGAAAACTTATTTTTGAAGCATAAAATGACAATTGAAAATTTTGTGATTATTTAATAATAATTAGTAAATAAATTTTTATTGATTAGGAATATTATATATATAATTCATAATGTGGTTAATTCAATTAGTACCTGCCAATTCAACAACTAGGTTATAACAGTCATATTTAAATTATATATTTCTCAGGTTATTAAATCTCAGTGTTGCATGTCTCATGAACTATCTTTCAAAATTTTATTCTTTTAAATTTTTTGGTTTTTACATTCTCCACACCATTAATAAAATTTTTCCCTACAATTTGAACTTATTCTAAAAAATCAAGGGTTTAGGTTTGAAAATTTCATTATAAAAAGCCCACATCGTAAAAGTGTTAATAAAACATCCTCTTAAAAAGTGGTAAAGGAAAATATAAAGTTCATATTGTATAAAAAACTATGTTTATAAATAAAAAAACATTTATGGGAATTAAAAAAACAAAATTGGTATCATAATCGATATCTTTATTACACTATTTCATGATTTATTACCTAATGGTGAAAATAAAACAATCCCATAAGTTCCTGAAGCCTAATGGCATTAGTAAATTATGTACATGTCATATCAAATTAAAACATGGATACACCAACATTTTTTAGAACCTACTTAACAAGATCCTAAAATTCCATCATTCTTCTAAACAAGTATGGGATAACCTAGAGAGGTATATAAGAAATGAGTGTGCTATAAAGCCCAGTAAGGGGATAAAAAAAGAATAAAATAATTTAAGGAAGAGCTTGTGATCCAAGAGGCATATCAATGAAACATAAGATGGGTGAGAATCATAATCTGGAATATTGAATCATGATATAACATGACAGCATAAAGGCATCATGAATTTGTGGCCACAATATAAATCATGTCATGAACATAAGTTAAGGCTAACTACTAATACAACATCACCTGGTGGATAGAGTCTCATAATGGATTAGTTTTACTCTCTAATCCCATACATTATGTCTCATGATACTAAAATATTACCCAATGTATTGAAGCACTATCTGGGTGCACCAATCAAAATATGTAACTGATCATGTGTTCCACATAAATCATTTAACATGAAGACATATTTCATCACATTCAATCCCATGATTAATGAATTCAGGTTATATATATATAATTCTCAAATAAATTAATTATAGGTACCTATAGGTGATTTCCATTGATTGTAAATGGGTATGGGTATTCACTAAAAAAAATTTTGGCACGAAAAATAACACAATAATTTATTCAGTACAACAGGCATTTAAAAAGGTTCATGGGAGGGATTAATGATAATTGATTGAGTATATAATCACTCAGGAATCATAAAGTAAGTAATAGACGTGTTTTTGAAAATATCCCAACAAGAAAAATGGAAAAAAGGGCATAACAGAAATGATTTCCTTGAATAAAGAGGGGAAGGAGCAGATCCCTTAATTTGAGAGAGTGATTCTAAAATCATGGGGGAGCTACTTAAGATTTTGGGGGATCCTTGGTAGGGTTATATAGGAGGAATGGTAATGTAATATCATTGTATAAGAGTTTTTAGTATAGATAAATGAGGGTATGGGTGGGTTTATATTGAAAAATAGGGGAGAGTTCTTTATTAATTTACAAACATATGATTTGGACTATATATGAAAATGTAATAAAAAAAGAGAACCATACTAGGATGTCTTCCCATTTTTTGTACCAAATTAGAGTGTTTTTATTATTTTATGTTCATAAGAACTTAACGCATTAAAAATATTACCATTTATGATGTGTAAGTGAGCCATGTTTATAAATAATTGATTATAAAACCATAAAATATAATATAGATTTTGTAGGATTCATTATGGATTTATAAAATTATCAAAATAACCCCAAAAACATATTATTTTAAATTTGAAATATATATTTTGTCATGGATAACTTCTATGTCAAATATTACTACACTTTGGGGTCATTATGATGCCATAATATTAATATTATATTTATATCATATTTAATTTTGACCCAAAAATTTGATTGACTCTAAAAATTATGAAAAATTCACCATTGGATAATTTCAACATGATAATTTCCAAAATAAAATTTATTTTATCATAATAATTCTCTAATTATAATAATTCATAGTTTTAAATCAAAAATCCACATTTATTGAAAATACTATTTTTTTGACAATAATAGTTTTACGACCCTTAAAAAAATTATTTTGAATTCATTATATTATTATTTATATTTAATGTAAATTATTTAATAATAAAATTTTATTTGTTTAAAAAATTATTGAATTTTTCAAAATAATTTTTTCAATTGAAACTATATATTTCCCAAAATATATTTTTATTTTTATCGTATCAAAATAAATTTTTTATTTCAAACTCATTATTTAATAATTTAAAAAGTAATATTAAAAATAGTAAACATAATAATTAATTTATTGAAAATAAAAAATATAATCATTCATATTTTTAGGATTAATATACATATCCCTTTATTATACTCGTGAATTCCATTAGGGTAAGGTGTGCGCTGGTGATATTTTCTTGGGGCGATTTGATGAACATGGTTTGGGTCATGATCTCTATGAGCTTTAAATTATCTGATAAAGAGTTTTTATTTAGTTATTGAATTTCATCTTGGGATTGGTCTATGAAAAATACCAGTGTTTCTATCTCCCTTATAATCTTGTATTAGTGGGCTTTATAGCGTATGATCATATTAGTTGAGGCCATTGCTTCTTCCACCTATGTCAATTAGTCTTTATCATAACACTTTAAATATAATAGTCACATAATCAGTGTTCAAAGTATATATTATCAATAATTATGATGATTAATCATATTTAAAACTTTAAAAACCATTTAACAATTCATAATATCTAAATAAATTCATGTGTTTTCTATAACATCATTTCGTAATAAGGAATTTACTTATTTAAGATGGATTTTTTTAATAAAATTTTAGGTTGTTACATTATTCCCCCATTCAAAAAAATTTCATTAAAAATTTTCATTTCATAAAATATAATAGATGATGGTAATTATTTTTTTCTACCTCTTCTGGTTCCCATGTCGCTTCCTCAAACCTGTGGTTCCACCATGATACATTGACCAGGCATATTGTCTTGTTTCATAGAACTTTGTCTCTATGATATAAGATCTTAACTGGATACATGTCACCTCTAGATTTAATATTTATGAGGGTTTTGAAATTTAATTTCTCAGGAGGGATAATTGGAACATTTCAGGTACTTGATATAGGTTAGGTGGGAGTACATGTCAATGGGACAAAACCTGGATGTGGTCAAGGATCTAAAAGGGTTGATGTATCTAGGAATAATATTTCCCTTCTTCCAAAACTAGATGAATTTATTCCATTAATATATAAAAAGGAATACATTATCTCTAAACCTAAACTCCATGTTCCATCGATGATTATCTGTATATATTTTCTATTAAATTTTCAGAGATATCATATGATTCTGAATGGTTTGAACCTCTTATGTCATCTCTTGGATAAGATATGGTTCTATATTCTTCCACTTTATAACATCATACCAACATGTTATATTCTAATACATCTTACTATATATAGCCTCATAATTTTCATTTTGAATTCTCTAATGAAGACTACTGTTATATGAGAACTCCACTAGGGGATGGTGATGGTCCCAATATCCTTAGAAATCCATTGAACGTTGTATCAGAAAATAATCTATATTTTGAATAGTCATTTTAGGTTGACCATCCATCTGGGGGTGATTATTAGTGTTTAATCACAATTATTTATCCAAATATTATTAAAGTATTCTAAATATCCTTGAGGTAAACCTCAGATCTTGATTAGATATAATAGAGAGTGGAACTCCATGTGGTCTTACCACTTCCCTTATATATATCTTGGTATGCTGGTCAAAAGAGAAATCTTCCTTAATAGTAATTAATAGAATTGAATTTATAAGGTGATAAACTACCAACCAGAAGGAATTATTTCCTTTATATTTATTGGGGAGTCCTATGATGAAATTTGGGGTAAGATTTTTCCATTTACATATTGGTATGAGAAATGTTTGCATTATACCCTTATAATTCAATCATTCAACATTGACTTACCAAAATACCATACATCAAGACACAAAATCCAAAATATACCTCTTCATGTTATCCCACTAGAGGTTTTTATTCAAATATATATATATATATATATATATATTATTCTTACTAGATGAATAGAGAAAGATGAACTATTCACATCAATCAGAAGTTCCATCTCTAGTTTTGGTTTTGATGGGACACAAATCTGGGTTCCAAACATTATAACTACATATTTAGTATTGTTAAAATATAGAATATTAACTACCTTATTCTATAGCACATCATCATCTTTCCAAGCCTTCATGATCTTCTCAACAATGGATAGTTGAGAAGTTATTTGAGATAGGTAGGATAAATATCATTTTATTATTCCTATATACATACTTTACATATATAATTAGATTTGATCCCTCATAATTTTCATCATGGATAGGGTTGTAGGGTTCTTCCCAATCATGGAATCCGCCATTTCATTCCCTTTACTAGGATGGTAGTGGATTGAACAATCAAAATTCTTGATCAAGTATAACAACATTCTATGGAACATATTTAACTCATTTTGTGTGAATATATACCTGAGGCTTTTATGATCCACATATACATCACACTTCTCCCCATAGATATATTTTCTCTAAATATTTAATTAAAATATCATTGTATCTAATTCTAGATCATGATTTGGGTATTTCTTCTCATTTATCTCTAGTTGGTGAGAGGAATAAGATATCACCTTTTCATTTCTCATGAGTAGACAACCCAATCCATTTTTGAGGCATCGATGTAGATCAAAAATCCATCCCCACTGGTAAGTAATATAATCCCATGTGCATTGATAAGATTTTTATTACACTCTTTAAAACCTTCCTCGCATTCATTATTCCAAAAAACATTTACCCCCTTATGAGTTATCTTGGTTAATGGTATGGGAATTAATGATAATTTTATTACAAATCGATGATTGTAACCAACTAATCCCATGAAACTATGGATATCCGTCAGAGAGGTTGCTCCATGCTATCCTTCAACTACCTCTATTTTTTAAGGGTCTATATCCCTTTTCTAGTGATGACATTCTCCAAGAAATATACTTAATCCTTTTAGAATTCACATGTAACATAATTTTCATACATATTTTATTTATTCAAGGTCTTTATTATAGTATTAAAACGCTCATAATGTTCCTACATTCTTTTAGAGTAGATGAGAATATCATCTATAAAGACTAAATTTTTTGGGGTAATCTCTAAAGACAATATTCATCAAGTCCATGAATATTTTTAGAGAATTAGTGAGTCCAAATGGGATCACTATGATCTCATAATGTCTGTACCTTGTATGAAAAGTAGTCTTGGGTATATCTTTATCATTAACCATTACTTGATAGTTTGTCAACTGAAGATTATATTTATACAAATTCTAGGCTCTACATTACTGATCAAAGAAGTCATCAGGATACCTTTTCTTTATCACGATCTTGTTGATCTCATGATAATCAATAAAGAGGTACATCGATCCATCATTCTTATTTAAGAATAGGATTGGTTCAGTCCAAAGTAAAGCAATTGGGCATATGAACCCTTTATCCATATTATCCAACAGTTTCTTCTTTAGCTCCTTGAATTCAATAATGACCATTTTATACAGAGTCTTGTATATTGGAAAATTTCCAAGTATAAGATCGATTAAAAATCCAACATATCAGCTAAGACGAAGACTAGGAAATTATGTAGGAAACGTATTAACATATTCTATCACAATAAGAATGTCTTCATGGATGATATTTTCCTTAAAATAAATCATTTAAGCTAGATATTCTTGATCATTTGGAAATAATATCCATTCTTGAGATAATGATACCAAATGATATTAATTTTCCGACTTACACTTAAATAGAATCAAAGGCTGATTTGTGATATCAGGGTTGATTTCCTTCTCACTTTAATTTATGTTATATCTATATAAGGAATACAATCCATGCCTAGAATCACAATAAATTAAACTAAAGGTAGTATCAGAAGGTTTTTTTGGAAGTTCAACCCACAAATTTTGATAGGGATGATTTATCTACTTGGGATTAAGTAATGTAACCATTTTCTATTTTCATTTATAGATCTAATTATATGATTTATGGTGGTGTTATAATAACTCTACTAAACTTGTGAGATATTAAATAAGGAATAAAAACATAATTATATAGGATATTTTATGTCTCTGAAACTGTGATTAGTCTATATTTCAATATTTTATTTTGGTTATAATCATTTATTTTATCAAAAAGAAACTTAGGGATGATAATTATAAAACTATTATACAAATAAATGGGTAATTATAAACATTTAAGGGATAACTAATAAATGAAATGTATTCTTTAACCTATGAATTTTTCGTTTTCAGTCTATGTTTTTCCATGATATATTTCCTAAAATAAAATTTTATAGTTAGTGTTGTTCCCTTAATAAGGATCCATATAAAGATTGATAATTTATCAAAGCATATCCTCTAAGAGTTTCTAAAAAAGTGTGCATCAAGGCTCATTTCCACGTACTAGGTGATGTTTGAGTCCATCTTAAAAATACCTTTTTGATTTTATTTCCCCTAGGTACCTATGTGCTAGAGCCACATCACTTGTAGTATCCAAACATGGATATATTTTCATGGAAACCAATTAATCTATATTATAAAAATTTTTATTGATGTTTTCATTTGTTTATTATTATCCTTAAGGATTTATCTATATCTTTTGAATCCTAATCCCAAAAATAACTATAATTTCCTCTGATACCATATATGAAAACCCATATATTTAATTCATGTTATTTCATGGTTTATTATATAAATGTAAACATAAAACAATCCTAGAAGAACATAAAACTATGTTTCTTTAGGAAATTAGGAACATATCACATCAAACTGAAACATGGATACAACAACATTTTTGAAAACTTCTTTAATAAGGATATAAAATTATATCATTCATATAAAACTTTAAGGGATAACCTAAGGACATATATAAGAAAGGGGTGACATATAAAGATCTGTAAGGGAATAAACAAATGATAACATAATATAAAGAAATACATGTAATCCAAGTGGCATATCAAGGTAACATAATAAGAGTGAGAATCGTAATCTTGAAAAATGAATCATGATATATCAGGATAAAATAAAGGCAACATGGTAATGGGAAAACAACATAAACCATGTCAGAAACACAAGTCAAGGTTAACTTCCTAGAAACATCACATTGAGGAAAAATTACCATAATGGATTATGTTTACTTCCTAATCCCATACATTAAGTATCATGAGACTAAAACATTACCCAATTCATCAGTGAACTAGCTGGGAACACCCATCACAATATGTACATGCTCATGTGTGCCACATAGATCATTCAACTAAAGACATATTTTATCAAAAATAATCCCATGAATATGGATTATGGGTCACATTAACATAATTTCCAAATAAATGTAGTATTGTTACCTCTATGTGAATTATATTGATTGGAAATGGGTATGGGTATTCACAACACACATGTTTAGCATGGAAAATCACACGATAATTTCGGTAGAATAACATGGGTATATAAAGGTACATGGGAGTGATTAATGAAATTTAAATGTGTATATCACCACTTTTACATCATAAGGTAAGTTTGAGGTATGTGTGAGAGAATATACCAACATGAAAAAAATGGAAAAAAGGGAATAACCTAAAGGAGGTTCTTGAATAAAAAGGAGAAGGAAACAATCCCTTACCTTAAGAGGGTGATTATAAAAGATTAAGAGGAGCTACTTGAGAGATTTATGGATCCTTGGAAGGGATCTAGAGAGTTAAGGTTATTGTAATTTCATTTTACAAGAGTTTTTAGTGATGATAAATAGGATTTTGGGTTTTTTTATATAGAAAAAGGGAAGAAAGTTCTTTATTAATTTTCAAACATAGGTTTTGGACTCTATAAGATAAAGTAATAAAACCAAAAACCATCCCATGGGTTTTCACATTTCTTCTTCCAAAGTAGATTAGTTATAATTAGTTTACATTTTTATAAACTGATCTAATTAAAATAATTTACTTTGTGATGTGTAAGTGAGTCATGTTTAAAAATAGTTGATTTTACAACCTTAAAATATGATTTAGATTTTAGAGGATTCCTTAAGGATTTATAAAATTAACAAAATAACCTCAAAACACATTATTTTAAATTTCAAATGTATATTTGGTTTTTTTTATCCCTTTTATTGAATATGTTATGTCACATTTATGTAATTATGATGTCAAAATACACATCTTATATTGATACTGTATTTAATTTTGACCAAAAAATTTGACCGTCTCCAAAAATTATGAAAAATTAACCATTGGAAAATTTAGATTTATTTATTTTATAAATAATATTTTTTTCTAAATAATTATATAATTATTATAATTTACACTTTTAAATAAAAAAAAACAAATTTATTAAAAATATTGTTTTTTATAACTATTTTCTGGCCTTTATAGAAACTATTATTGACTTCATTATGTTATCATTTATATTTAATAAAAATTCTTTAATAATAATATTTTATTGAAGTATCATTTATTTAATAAATTATTGAATTAATCCTATAGTTTTTCTTGATTGAAACTGATAATTTCTAAAAATACATTTTTTTTCTTTGTCATATCAAAATTAAATTTTTTATCAAACACATTATTTAGTCATTTAAAAAGTAATATTAAAAAAAATAAATATAATAAATAATAAATATAAAATATAAAATATAAAAATTCATACTATTAGGTTATAGATACATATACATTTATTATACTAGTGAAATCCCTAAGTGTAAGGTGTGTGATGGTGAAAATTTCTTGGGGTGGTTTGGTTTATGTGGTTTGGGTAATGATCTTAATAAGGTTAAAATTACACCATAAATAGTTTAGTTTAAGATATATTTTTTTAATCTCATAATAGGATTGGTCAAAAATAAAATCATAGGGATATTATCTCCCTCAAAATCTCCAATAAAAGGGATTCATAGGGTATGATCTTACTGATTGAGGCTATCAATTCTTCCATCTAATTCAAATATACTTTATCATAACCCTTTTTATATAACAGTCATATGATCACCATTAAACTGCTATATTATCAATTTTTAGGATTCATAAGGATATTTTAAACTTTTAATACAATAAAACTATTCAAAATAGTAAAATCAGTGCCTGTATTTTCTATATCATTATTTTTTAATAAGGAATTTAATTGTTTGAAAAGTGAATTTCATTCATTAATGTATGATCCATTACACATGGAGGATAAAAAAATTCCCAAGGACTAATAAAGAGTGATAAAAAACATTTCCATGAGAAAGTTAAAAACCAAAAATCCATAAATCTGTGATGGCTGAAATGAAAATTTATTCATCATAAATTAAGGAAAATGCACAACATTTTTATTTCAAGATTGTTTTAATAAATTTGAGGGATTAGTTTACTATAAATATAGAGAACACAAGAAAATATACTTACTTGATATATATTTTTTCTTAAGAACAATTTCATCCTTTTAGTTTTCTTCTATAAATTTCCACTTCATTTCATACTCCAATAAAAAAATATCCATGATGATTGTTTTTATATCAGAGGCACTAAAATTAAGTTTTAATGGATTATAAGATCCCTTAAAGAGTGAAATGTATTTCTGTCTATCTCTAAATATTTACTTAAACCAAAATGGATAACACATGTTATAAAATATAATAAATTAATCTGTAAATCCTCTATAATGACAAAAAATGATAAAAAATAATCTATTCCATAATTATTTATTCTCAAAACACTTCCAAAATATGTTTTATTAAATTTAAAATTAAAAAATGTATAAAGAAGCTTAGTAAATTTCAAAAATCAACTTAAAATTAATCTCCCGAACAATATAAATTAACTATTACTATCGTATACCATATATTTGAATACATTGATCACCATAAAACTTTAATGAAATTATAACTGATTCTAATCATATTAAGGCTAATCTTTCCCTCAATAATGTCTTTCTATAAAATAATACTTTACCTTTAAATCACTTTTAAAGATCATCAGTGCTATTCAACATATGCTTAGAAATCATTAATTAAAAAGTACTTCGAGACAATACTAAGATGTTTCTTGAGTATTATAACCAAAATATCATTTATGTAACAGTTCTATAACATAATTATCAAATACCAACATATAAACACTTTATTCCTTCCACCTCAATGATTTTTATGGAAACTGTCCTTCCCTAGCCATGGAGTTAACCCTTAGATTACGGGATTGACTCAGATAATTCCCATGTTCCTCACACATAATACTTTGATATCCTTGGAATTTAACTTCCCTATATTCTTTATTTACACATATAAAACATATTCCAATTTCATTGAGACATTCCCTAGTGTGTCTCTTTCCACATTTATAACATTGAGTCTTCTTCCCTTTGTGGTCTCCACTATTCGATCTCTTAGAAAACTCAATCCTTCTCTTATTTGGTGAGTTCAATATTTTTTTAAGGTGATTATTTCTTAATCATTATATTTTCAATCACATTTAATATTAACATGATTCATTTTTCTTTTAGAAATTTATTAAAAAAAATTATAGTATAAGAAAAAATAATCGTAATGGGAAACCAAATAATCATTTATAGTATGTCTAAATAATGACAACTTCTTTTCAATGAAGATCACCTTAGGTTTAAGCAAGATTATTAATTATCATTATCTTTTTAAATCCTTCATAATGGATCATAAATAAAACATTAACTTATAAAATCATACCCATAAGAGTTTAAGACCTAATATGCAGTAAGGGCACACTCACTATGTATCTAATTGATGGCCAAAATATACTCAATAAAATCCTTTAAAGGTTACTACCCCTAGATGTATCCCTGAAAAACCACATCCACTTTTATTATTTAGACATGGATCCATTACTAGGAAAACTTCATAATCTATACCTTTTAAAAATTTTAGGATGTTATCCTATACTTATATTTACCCTCAAAGTTAGTCATATGGTTATTTTAATAAATCTAATTTTTCCTAAATCTTGTTACCAAGGTTTATAATAAAATTCCTTTGATACCAACTTAAATGGACCTAACCCAGTTATCTTAGATATTGTGGTTACTTTATTACATTGTAACTATATATAAGCAACCATTTCTTAAAGGACAAAATAGTTTGTAGTCTTGTTAAACTAGATACATACATGAATATCATATTATATTTGAAAATATAAAATACAAAACATATTGAAAGTAAATATTTTTCATCCTTGAAATCATTCAAAGATTCCTTCTTTATATCCTTGTTAAAGGAAAAAATAATAGTGAGATTATATTCTTAATAAGGTTTATGTTCAATATAATCTATCATGAATTAATAAGGCATAATCAATATGGAAATATAAATAACTAAAAACACATTCCATTTAATCAATAACTTGAGAAATAAATTCCTCTATGGATAATATCAAGGTAGTAATATCCAGGATAATAAAAACTAAATTCTCAATGAAGTAAGTGTTTAATATTTTATTTCATGATCTTATAAATCATGATATCTATACCATCAAGACCTTATGCTAAGAAATTTTTTTAATGGGTAGGAATAAGCCATAAAATCTTTTAATGCCAGCTTACTCATTTATCTCATGTGACTTGTAGATACTTTTAGGATCTATGTATTACTAGCCCCCCCATAATTACATGTCTAATGAATTCCTCATACATTTATTGATAAAGTAAATTAACAAACAATATACCTGATCAAAAAATACATGTATTGAGTAAAAAAACACACAATTATCCATATTTTCCTCAGTCAATCAAATAATTTTCATAGTAAAACATTATATATAGAAATATAAAATGTTAAATCAATAAAAATTACCAAGATAAATAATACAGATATTTAAGGGAAATTTAATGTCTAATGATCCCAAGAATATGAATGTTTCAAGGGAAAGATAATGACTACAAAATTAATCAAGAAAATTAATATCAATAATTTCCCGGGTTAAAATGATTATAAACCATCCAGATAAAGAATAAAGATGATATCATTAAAAAATTTCCCCAATGTAGTATAAGTAAAATAAAGGGCCTTTGGTTTTGATGGGTTGAAATTCCATAAAAAGATCATTAAAAATATTCTTGAGGAAAACACACTTTTTTACTACGAAAATTATTTTTTTAAAAAAATTAAATAATATTAGGGGAAAAATTTTCTTTGAAAAGAACCATGTAATAATTTAAATTAATCTACAAATATTCCTGTCATATTTTTAGTGAAAATTCAAAAAGTACTTTATTCGAAAAATAAAAAGAATATTCCCTTTAATTTTTTTTAAATTAAAAAAGGTGTAAAAATGTATTTAATAAATAATTAGATAATATTAAAAATATTTTTTAATTTTTTTTATGAAAATATGGATATAGATGGAAAATATCCCTAAAGAAGTAGATAAATAAGTCAATTATCTATAAAATACATGATTTTAGTATCTTGAGTACAAAAAGAGTGGGAAATTAAAGGAGAAATTATAATTTTCATAAATAATTATAGGAGAATAAAATAGTTTGGTTTTAAGATATAAAAATAAAATAATTCCCTCATAAGATTCTTTAACCTAAATAATCCTGAATAATGATGAGATTGCAAAATAAACCTTTACCAATTTTATAACATTTAAATAATAACACCTATGAAAGAAATAAATTGAAATAAAACATTAAATTCTGTGAATATAAAGAGATTCATGATATAATATATCAAATGGGAAGTGTATATAACTTATAAAAAAAATAGTTTCATAATACCAAATATGTCTCAATGTAGTGAAAATTGAGACAAAATATATTATAAATATCATACCGGTGAAGTGAAAATTAATCAATGAACTAATTATGTGTATAAAATTTAAATCCACATGAAATAATTTTAAATACAATATAAGTTAATAAAAAGTGATTTAATACATAATCTTATAAAATCAAAGACAATGAAGAAGTAATATATTCTAATGAAAATAATTTGAGTTATGAAACACTTACACCTTGATAACATTCAATTCAAATCCCATTGGATGAAATAATTTGAAATGAATCTAAAAATATAATGAATTATTAAGGATTCATGATAGAACATCTAAAATTTCATTATATGAAACATATAAAATAAATTGGTTCTTAACATTCAAATATGACTCAATTAAAGGAAAATGAAATAAAATACCTTACCACTGGTCTGAATCTTCATGTACATTATTTATATTCTTGAATAATAAAATTAGGTTAATTAATTACTTAACAGATAATATTTTTAGGTTTATTATTACTTTAATTTTATTAAACACTATTTTATATTTAATTTCTTAATCAATTAAGTTCATGTTAGAAGTTTTTATGATATTTAGTTCATATCTCCAAAATGAATTCGGTAGTTTGATTATGGTAAAGAGGGTCACTATTCCATGATCTATAGAATAATTATAATGAAATAATTATAATATTATATATAAATTATAATTAAAAAAACCCATGATTTATGGTTAAGAAAAATGAACTACATTACCATCATTATGAAGGCGATACTTACGTATTCTTGAGTAAGGTTTCCATTTTTTTTCAACTTTCATGTATTAAAGAACAAAAGTATTATTTTATCTTTAAAAATGATCATTATTATATAAGTATCATATTATTTTTCTAAATACACTTTTATATATAATTCATGTGATATGGTTACAAAAAATTAATCACATCGCTTCGTGGAGGTGGTAATTGGGACACATGCACGAACAACATTATCATTTTAAATGAATGGAAAGGTTGGAAATTATATGATATATTATATTTTAATCATAATAAATTTTGTATTAAAATTATATATATATAGTAAATACATCATTAAAACCATTCATGAGTGGTGGTGATGAAAAACCAATTACATCGATTCACGTGGTGGTAGTCCACCACACACAGAAATGACAATTTCATTTCACATTTGATGAAAATGGAGAAGGATATAGGGTATTAAATTAACATAGAAACATCTAAATATATGGGATTTATTGATTTTTTATATCATCATGGTTGAAAAATATTTTATGTAGGTGGTAGAATAAATAATTCAAAAATGCTCGATAAAGAATGATACCTCTTTTTTAGACAACATCTTTAGGTTTATGCTATTAGCCTTCCAAGGAAGGTTTCATAGTCAAACCAAGGAATATAAGATTTGTGAATATAATGAAGGAATTTATTTTTCAAGGTATTTTATAAAATAAAAGGACTTTTAAGTGTGACTAAAATAGGATAAAAGGTGTCCTTTTATAAGTGAAGGGAAGGGAACTTTTAGAATTTCATAAATTATTCAATTAATATATTTTTTTAATCAATGAAAAATGGATAAAAATTGATTTATTTATAATATTTGATGATTATGCGATTAAATAATATCATAATATAAAATTTGAACAAGTTTTGATTCTGTTTTTATGCTTATTTTTTATTTTAACCTACATTAACCATTTTGACAATTACCATGATAAAAAATATTTTACTATTTAGGGGTCAAGATAGTTACTATAAAAGTAAAATTAGTCAATAAATGGAAAATGATTGATATCTTAAACCAGATCCTAGTCACTTGGACAGAGAAAATATTTATAGGAATTTTAAATCATTTAATAAAATATTATATATTATAAAATATCATTAATATAAATTTTGGCACTATTTATTTACTTTGACCTTAATGACATTAATACATAAATTGAATTAGAATATAATCAATTTAAAACTCCATAAAATTTATTTTTTATATAATTTTTTTTTGTAAAAAATACTTCATTCATATTTTATTATTTTTAACATTTTTAAAATAATTTATTTTATTTTTCTATTAATTGAATAAATACAATGTCGGCGTTACGTAAGAATTTAAGGTAATTATTTCATCCTTAAAAATTAGAAGTAAAACAACATGATAAAAAAATCATTTATATTTAAAATAATTATTTATAACCGGACACATGTTTTCTTTATCCCTATCACACAATATTAAATAAATTAAATTAAATAAAGTGACATTTCTGACTTTTCATTATATAAAATAATATAAAGGTAAGAAATCGCGAATAAATAGAAAAAAGGTCTTATATTATAATTTTGGATGGTTATGGAAAAAATTTGCTCATAAATAAAATTAAAGTATGTATTATGATCATTTTTTAGTTCTTATCATATTATTTTTAACCTTAGTTACGAGATTTACCCTTACCGTTGTGAAAATTCTTCACTATAGTTACTACTCATAATGACCAAAAATAAGCGGGGAATATTTGCCAAATTTATTCCTTATGATAAAAAATATGGAATCCATTTTGAAATATTAAATTCAAAAAGTGTAAAATTTTAATTTAAAATTAATCTCGCAAAGCGTTGCGAATTTGTTTTTAGGAAAATGCATTTTTCAAGGAAAATATGATTTTACATTAACTTTATGACTAGTAATATTCATTAAATTAATATATATAGATATATAATATAAAATTTTTATTTAAATCATTACTAATTAGGGGTTATTTTAATTAATTAAAATGGAAAACATTATGCACTTAAAAACCATTTTTAGAAAGACGCGTTTTAAGTATAAAAATAGATTTATAACAAAATCATGAAAAATGTTTAATAAAATGAAACTAAATATATTATTCTAAATAAAATGTATAATATGTAATTTTAAAACCAAATTCAAAATATAATTTTACTTTAAATTAATTCCTAATGAAAATAATTGACATTTTTACAAAAAAAATATTTTTCTCTATTCACTAAAAAACATATCTTTTCAAAAAAGAATGAGAATTTTACCATAAGATAAATTTAATATTATAATTTTAAAAATGATATCATTTTTATAAAATACATTTACTTCAAGTGGAATAAATTAATTAAGTTTTCCACTCTCAAAAATCAATAAAAATTATTTTTGAAGAAAACCTATTTTTAATGTATAAAATGAATTTATTGAAAAACCTATGATTATTTAATAAGAATAAATCGATAAATTTTTATTTATTTGGACCATTATATATATATATATATTATAATGTGGTTAATCTTATTTTTACCCACCAATTCATCAGTTTGGTTATAACGATCATATTTAAATAATTTATTTCACAGGTCGTTTAAGATCAGTGTTGCATGTTGTATATGATTTAGAACAAAATTTTTATATTTTAAAATCATAGGATGTAATATTATATCCATATTTAACATTTGTTTCCTCACAATTTGAACTTGAGCTTAAAAATCAAGGTTACAAATTTGAAAATTCCATTATGAAAACCCACATCGTAAATGGGTCAATAAAAGTTCCTCTTAAAAAGAGGGAAATTAAAATATGGAGGTCATCTAGAATAATAAAAAAGTATGTTTACAAATAGAATAAAATTTATAGGAAATGAAAATATGTTCATGGAGGAGAAAACTAACACCCAACGACTAATAGAGAATCATGAAGAACATGGTCAAAAGATAATTAATGGCCACAATGCTATAAATATATGATAGGTGAAATGATAGTTGATTAATTAGAAATAAAGGAAAATGTATCAAATTTCTATTTCTTGATCCTTTTAACAATTTAAGGTATTCTTTTACTATAAATATATATAACATAATAAAATATAATTACATGCTATTTTTTATTTCTTAAGAACAATTTCATAGTTTGATTGTGATTCGATCTATTTACACTTTATTTATTACTCCAAGAAATGAATATCCAAGATGATATTTTATGCCTGAATCACTAAAATTAAATTTTTTAATATCATAAGATCCATAAACGAGAGAACATTATTTCTATATGTCTCTAAATATTCACTTAAACTAAAATGGTTAGCCCAAGATATCCTAAATAAGACATTAATCTCCAAAAACTTAGCAAATACACACAAAGTTCAACCTAATACATTTTATAAGTATTTATTATTAAAACCATTGAAAAATACATCTGAACAAATTCAAAATTCAAATTTTTTAAAATAAGGTCACTAAATTTCAAAAATAAAGTTAACATTAATCCCTCAAACATTATAAATAACGCTTAATGTGGCATACCAAAAAATTAAATACATTGTTCACTGAAAACCATAATGAAATCAAAACTAATTAAAAATTAACTATATATACATTCCTTAAATAAAATTAAATATTATAAAATATATTCCATGAATCTAAAAATTTAGTAAACTTTTTCATAAATTACTTTGCAAACAAATCACTAACAATTTTCAAGGCCATAAATATTATGTCATTTACTTCATAAAATTCAATCATCAATTTATCCCAAATAAATATTATTACTTCATCACCAGGGAAAAATATTTTTCATTATTGTGTGGTTTTATACTATGATTATTATTTATCTCACTTTTTTTTAGTTTCAGTCAATGGACAAAAACAAAAAACATTGAAATGATTGTCTACTTGAGCAACAAAATTTTGTGGGAGATAGAATACAAAATCATATTTCTATGCTCATAAAACTTTATTAGGACGTGAATCATGTTGAGCTTCCAAATGATCAAAGTATGGAGAAACATACTATTGAGTCTTTAATGAGGAAACATACACATTCATTTCATGGGTCTACTTAACCACTAGTATATTAGAAATATATCAAGACCATTGAGAAGATAATTTCTATGATCTAGTGCTCAAAACATGAAAATGTTATCTTATCCATTTATCACTTGAATGATGAATTATATCAATGGTGGAACCTTATTAATAATACAATAAAATATGAATAAATTGAATATATATAATTATATTATTTAAATAATATATTTTTCAGTAATTAATTCCCTAGTATTCAATGTGAAAGATAAATATGGAATTCTTTGAGCTGAAGAAAAGGGATATTGAGTCCATTGGTAACATTGTGGAAAATTTTAGAATAATTTCAAGGTATGGCTCAAGTTTAATCATTATACATAAAAGAAAAATTTATTGATTATTTTTTGGCTTAAAAATGAGTATCTGAAAGGAATTATGTATAAAAGACTTTAGTACCTATGATGAAATCGTTTGATGTGGACTCATGGTAGAACTAGAAATAGGATATTCCCATTATTTCAATTGTTTAAATAATAAAAGAAAGATCTAGTCTCATGAAAACTTGAATAAACCACATAGTGTTAAGAAATTCCTACCATCTACATGTTAACAATGTGGAAATATTTATTAAGGGAATTACTTGAATAGAATTGGGGGGAGATTTCAATGTGTAAAGATGGTTTATAAATACCATGAATGTCTAAAGGGGGTGAATAGGCTGGTTAATAAAATATAGGAAAAAGAGACACCAAATAATACACCACCCATAGTTTAATGTTTCAAGTACAAATAATATTGGAATTATTCTTACCAGTGTGTGAATCCAAAGTAGTTTTATGATCAATTTCAATAACTTCTTACAACCAAAGAAATAGGGAAATATACTGTGATCATGAATGTTGAAGTGGGTTACAAGAATTACATGGTGAAAGGTACACTTATCATTAAATATAACAACTAATTTCTTATTTGATTATGGATCTACCCACTCTTTTATATCTAAGGAATTTAAAAAATCTATTGGATTACTAGCTCAATGATTTGACATTGAGTTAGTAGTGAAAACTCATAATGGTATGATGGTTTCATATCAAGCCTATATTTATTCTCTAATTGAAGTTTGTAGAAAAGTGATTCAAAAAAATCTTATGATTCTCTCTTTTGTTGAATTTGATGTGATTTTAGGCATCAACTAGATTTTTTTATATAGAGCCCATATTAATTACTGAGGAAGGGAAGTCAAATTTTATATTCCAAATGAACCCTTTGTCATTTATCAATATGTGGATAAATAGAACTTCCAACGTAAATTACTTATATCTTGTAGGTATTAATTCCTATCCATTAAGTTTATTTATCCTAGATGGTTGGGTAGAAAATCAACATCAAATATGTTCTTATTTTATGAGAGTTTGTTGATGTATTTGAGAAATAATTTTATAGTATTCCTCTGAATCTTGAAGTTGAGTTTTCTATAGAACTCATACATGGTGCTACACCTATTTTAAAGAGTCCATATATAATAGCCCTCATAGAGTTTCATAAATTAAAGATGAAACTATAGAATAATATTGATAAGTGATTCATTCAGCCTAGTGAATCTTCCTGGGGTGGACCGATTTCTTTTTTTAAGAATAAATATAGATCAATCCAACTATGAATTGATTATCAGGGACTTAACAAGATTACTATCAAGAAAAATTATCCTCTACCCCATATTCATGACTTGTTTGATCAACTGTGAGGAGATCAATACTTTTCATAGATTTAAATTCATTATAAATATTATCAATCGAGGTTCAATAAAGTAGATATACCAAAAAAGATATTCCATAAGAGGTATATACACTTTGAATTTATAGTGATGTCATTTGGTCTTAATAATTCACATTCTATCATTATGGATTTAATTAATAGAGTCATTAATGGTTACTTAAATAAATTTATGGCAATCATTATTGATGATATTCTTATATATTTGAATAGAAAGGAAGAACCTGAACATCATTTTATAATTGTGACAAATCCCCTAAGTAAGGAGAATCTTTATGAAAAATATACAAAGTGTGATTTTTATTTATTTAGAATGTTTAATTCGTTGGCCATATAATCTCATGTGAGGGTATTTAAATGTATCCTTAAAGATAAATATTATTAAGAAATAGCCCAGACCAACCATGGTCACTGAGATCAATAGTTTTCTTAGTTTGGATGGATATTATCAATGATCTGTTGATAATTTCTCATGGATTTATAATCCACTCACCAAGTTAAATCTGAAGGGATCGATGTTCCTTTAGACATATGAATATTAAGAAAATATCAAGGAATTTAAGATAAGGTTAGTCAGTTCACCTATTTATAATTTACGTGACCATGTAGAAGGGATTGTAATCTATATTGATGCATAAAAAAGGGAATGGGTTTAATTCTAAAGTATAAGGATTTGGTGATAGCTTACGCATCATTCCAATATAATGTTCATGATAAAAATTACCCAAATCATGATTAAGAGTTATCTAAAGTGTTTTTTTTTCATTAAAAATATAGATGTCTTATATTTAGAGAGAAAGGTATGATATATAGAGTAATTATAAAATTGTCAATTATATTTTCACACATAAATATTTGAATATTCTCTAGATAAGATGATTTAAGATGATTAAATATTTTGACTTATCAATACATTACCCCCATGGGAAAGAAAACCAGGTGGAAGATTCTTTGAGTCAAAATTACCAATCTTGCTTATCTGTGATGAGGATAAAAAGATCCAATATTTATGGATTTTCAAAGGATGGATTTGGAAATTTTAAAGGATGGGGAGAAATATTATCTTTCTAAAATGAGGGTTCAACCATCTATCCATGTGAGGATTAAATAGGCACAAAAGGACGATGTGGAACTATAAAAGAAGTTTAGAAATGTTCTTGTATTTATCCTTGATTATGAGGAAATAATAAGATTTTGGAACTATGTATGTGTACATTCAATACCATATTTGAAGAAGGATCTATTGGATGAAGATCATTGTTCATCATTATCTATTCACCATCAAAGTACAAATATGTATACAGACATGAAAGAGTATTTTTTGTGGAAAAACCTGAAGAGTGATATTGTAGAGTTTGTATCTTAGTGATGAGTTTGTCAAAAATTTAAGGCTAGGAGAAAATATTCTAAGATGACGTTAAAACCATTACCTATACCATAGTGGTAATGGTAAAACATTACCATGTACTTTGTTATCAGACTTTTCAAAACATCAAAAGGGAACAATTCTATTTGGGTTTTATTAGGTCACCTTATAAAGTTATCACACTTCATTTACATCAAAGAATATTTATCTCTTGATCATATTTATATGTTAATCATCAAGGAAGTGGTGATATTTTATAGATTACCACATTTTATTATATCTAAACGCGATCCAATCATTAACTCTGAGTTTTAGATAAGTCTTTGACTAGATCAGGATACAAATTTTAATTTCAATTATATATATCATCCTTAAAAATATTTTCAGTATGATAGGAACATTTAAACCCTATAATACATGTTGAGAGATTTCTCATATGAATTAAAAAGTGGTTGGGATCAACACCTTCCTTTGGTAGAATTTTCTTACAAAAATATATTTCACTCAAGAATTGAGATAGACCCTTATAAAGACCTATATGGAAAGAAGTTAAGAAATACAATGTGTTTGGATGAAGTTAGGGAAATAAAGATATTGTGACGTGATATAATTTAATAAATGGAAGAAAAGGTTATATTTATTTAGCAACACATGAGGGAATAATAAAGTCATTAGAAAATTTACGCTTACAATCTTCAGTGAGATATTGAGTATAAAGTTGGTGATAAGATATTTATTCAAATATAACCTAAAATTAAGGAAATGAGGTTTGTAAAGAAGGTAAATTTTGGCCTTAGATATATTTTCCCTTCAAAATTATTAATCATATCTGGATGGTGGCTTATCATTTGGATCTTATATTAATATCTTTCAAGTTCAGGATGTTCTCCATGTATCTCTTTAGATAAAGTACATACCTAATACTTAAAATATACAGAACTTTGAGGAAATACCATTGGATAAAGATATTTCTTATGAAGAACAAACCCTATAATACCATTGTATTAGGTCACCTTAAAAAGTCATCACACTTCAATTTATGATCCTATTATCAAATTATATGTAAAACTAGAACCCTTTTTGAATAAAAAAGACATTACTATGGTTAGGGTCAAAATTAGTTAACCGTGGAGTTAATTAAAAAGATAAGGTTTAAAATTTCACTAAAACCTATCCCATTTTTATTGGTTGATGTAATTTAAAACACATAACACATTATATATTAATATCGAGTCATTTTAAAGAATTTTTATAGATAATGACTTTATTATAATTTAATGTTTTATGAAATTCCAAAGTTTCCCCTCAGCTCAATTATAAAAGAGACCGCATATTTATCTTCTTTACACCACTTTGAGCCTTCTAGATCAACTATCCCCTAAAAAAATTCGTTCCAAAATTTTTCATCTATATTATAGAGGTGCTGGTATTCCAAAAATATGAACCCTAGGATCCTTAATAGGATTTATAAAGGAGTTGTTTCAAAAAAAGGTAATCACCTTAAATGATCACTTCATATTTAATTATTCTATACCTCCTATAAATATATTATATTTGTCATGACCCGTCCCTTGGGGACCATGCCGTGACTACCCCAACCCCCCCTTCCATAGTCTAGGGGTTGAAAACTAGAACCAGAAAGGTGTATCCCTAAAATGGGAAGAAATTTCCTATAAACCTATACACACACAAACTAGATACACAAAAAAAGTAAACTACGTTGTAAAATTGTTGAAGTAAAAGTGTGAACTGAATGTAAGGGGCCAGTATGCTAGCCCAAAGAAAAGAGATAATACAAAAAAAAAGAAAACATCTCCTGAGATCGTCCGCCAAGGATCCTACCTGAAGGGTAGGTACAGATTGTCACTATAGTTCTCTACGTCAACCGGTCACCTTCGTGCACTGTTTGGTCCTAGAAACCAAACCTCAGTCAAAGATATCTATCATCTTCACAAGACAAAACAAGGTGTGGTCAAAGCCCATGTAGGGGTTAGCATAAAAATACCCAGTATGGGCTGTGATACCCCTGAAGGACTCTCAAAATTCCACAAAGGAAAAACCACAAAGCATGATCTCAATCCCAAAGTACAAGGAGAGACTTAGCTCAAACTAGGTATACAACTTAAGTACATAAGTACAGATGATTATTTGTAAATCTAGATCATCTAATTCTATCAAGTGTCTTTACTGCTGACCCAAATAGGATCGATAGATACTGACCCACCTAGGATTGCTGGGTGCTGACCCACACAGGATCACTGAGCGTGGACCCACACAGGATTGATAGGCACTAACCCACATAGGATTGCTGAGTGCTGACCCACAAAGGATCGATATGTACTGACTCACATAGGATCAGTAAGTTCTAACCCACTAAGGATCACTAGGTGCTGACCCACATAGGATCACTAAGTGTTGAACCACATAGGATCACTGAGTGTTGACCCACAAAGGATATCTAAGTGCTGACCCACTAAGGATCACTATACCTTCATCATGTCAAAGCCAACCATTGGATTTCCACATGAACCACGCTTGGTTCCGGGAGGATCCACTACTCAAGACATTGTTCATACATCAACCACCACTAAGTCCCATTAAAAAGTAACTTGATGAACCTCCATGTCATAAGCATTCTAACACATCAGATGGCGCGTCAATCGGACGCCTGGTCTATTAGTTATAGGTATTTTAGTGTCGGTGGCCCAGTTGAATTCAAGTCTGATCCAACCTAGACATACTAAAACATTCTACAAAACCCAAGTGGAGTATCTCAAAAGGACCACATCATCCTAAGGCCTCTGGCACCGTAGACGGTTCATCAAACAGACGCCTGGTTTAGGAGATATAGGCATTTAATCGAAACTGGTCCATAAGTGGGTCTAGGTCTGGTCCGACCTGGCCTGCTGGGCCCAACCCTGTTCAACTGGGTCTGGCTTGCGGGGCCACAGGATTATCCCACTAGCTGCAGGCTCGGTCCATTGGTCCGCGGGATCAGCCCAACCCACCCGGCTGGGCATGGCCCGCCGGGCCGCTGGACCAACTCGGCCTGCTGGCTGTGCACGACCCGCTAGTTGGGCGCTGGGGTTAGCTCTCCTCCTGAGTGGCTTGGACATTCGGGCTCCTCCATCAGCGATTCTAGTTGGCACCACTCCACCTGGCCGGTCCACGTTGACCAGTCATCTGCGGGACACATGGGGTGCGGGTCTGCCCTCCGTCGTGCTTCAGAGCCGTGACCCTCCTCCTTGGTGTGCTGTCATGGTGCGCTGTCACCATCAATGTGGCCGCTACTCCTGTCTGTCGTGACATTGTCAGTTCACGGCCGGCGAGAGCCTACCGTCGCCACCTACGGTCGCCGGAACCGCCACACTGGTGGAGTTTCCACAAGCCACCGGTGAAGCCCCTGTGTTCTAATTTTCTTCCGGACTGTTCCTGCGGGCCTTCCAGGACATCCCCATCATTGCATATCCCCCAGTTCCATCTTGTCGTGGTATTGGTCAGTCATCCACAAAGAACGTAGTCATGAAACATTGGCAGAGGGCCCAACCCTTGTTCAGTTCGGCCCACACCTTCCGTGTTAGCGTTATAACAAGGGAAGTGGTTTGACATCATCAAGAGCATATGAAACATAAACCTCCTAGAAATAAATCAAGACCAACACCTACCTTGAATATGTTGGATGGTGCTGTAGATGAGGAAGAAGGGTCTTCGTCTGAAGTTGTTCGTCGACATTTTCCATCGCCCATCGATTCCTCCAACTACCGTTTCTCGATCATTATTCTTCACTGGAGCGGAATGTCGCTGGCCTTTCTTCTGAGCCTCCTCTCGTAGCTCTCCCAAAACCCAAGCCCAATATTTGATTAAATAGGAGAATAATATCCCACATTGTGTTTAATATTATGGATCATTAATTAACCCTAATTAATGAGTCAATTAAACAAATAAGCATTTTCATTACCAAACCAAAGAAACAAGAGGTTTAGGACATTAAAATTATCTTGTAAAAAGGCTGAAATTGCACTGTTGTACCATCACCATCGCTCAATGGTTACAAAGAAGGAATAAGATAACTTTAGAGTTATTTTATTATTATTTTTGTAAGGTCCAAAATTTAACTTTTTCACCTGACTCCTACCAGTAAAAGTTAATCTTCCCTTAAGAGAATATTGGTTCTATGAATTCAACAACGCTCTCGGATTTTTAATCTGATCACCAGTTAAAAAGATAGAAATTTGGGCTCGCACGTTTACTGAAGGAACCTTAAAAAAAGTTCAAAAATTATTTCCTGGCTCTCCAGGCCTCAAAATCATGTGCTGTCAATTTTCACATTCTTATAATAATTCCATTTAATTAAAAAAATTACAAGGAATTTATGGGTCTTTACATTCTCCCCACCTTACATATTTTCGTCCCGAAAAGCTACAAAAAATATAGAAAAACAAATTGGGGAACTGAGCACATATTTGAGCCTCTTTCTCCCATGTGCTCTCCTGAAGTATCCCATGCTTCCATCGAAATCGCACCAGAGGGATCAAACATCTATGAAGGACCCACTCAAATCAATCCTCTATCTCCACCGGGAACTCCACCAACGTCACCCCATCATCAATGTCCAGCTCTCCCCAGTCGATAACGTGTTATGGATCATGAACATACCTCCTCAGATGCGACACATAGAAACCATTATTCACCCGGTGCATCTGTGGGCTAAGAGCTAAGTGGTACGCCACCTCGCCTACTCTGCTAAGGATCTGTAATGGTCCGATGAACCTTGAAGATAGCTTGCCACCACATCCAAATCTCCACAATCCTCATCGAGGTGAGACCGCTAGGAAGACATGGCCTCCCTCCTTGAACTCCAAGGGTATATGACTCCTAACGGCATAAGACTTATGCCTGATCTGTGTAGTCTTTATCCAGTCATGGATGATCTGAACCTTCTCAGTGGTAGCTCGTACCAATTCTAGTCCCATAAGTGCTGACTCCCCAGGGTTTCCTAGCATAGATGTGGTCTTCATGGTTGCTGGTACAAGGCCTCAAATGGTGCTATGCTGATGGTGGAGTTACAACTGTTGTTTTATTCAAACTCCACCAAGGGAAAGTGATCCTCCCAACTAGGGACAAAATCAAGGACACACACACGAAGCATGTCTTCAAGTGTCTGAATGGTCTACTCGGTCTGACCATCTGTTTGAGGATGAATGACGGTACTAAAACATAGGTGAGTCCCAAACACCTCCTGTAATCCCTTCCACAACCAGGATGTAAAACGAGCGTCATGATTTGAGACGATTGTCGATGCTACCCCGTGAAGCTATATAATCTCCTATACATATAGGTGTCAAAATCCCTCTATTGATCCATGCTCTCAGATGGGTAGGAAGTGGGATGACTTGTTGATTCGGTCAATGATCACCCTGAAAGAGTCATGTCCCCTGGACGTACATGGTAGCCCTATCACAATGTACATGGACATACCATCCCACTTCCATTCTGGAACCTCAAGTGGATGTTCTAAACCTACTGAGACTTGATGCTCTGACTTCATTTGTTGAAAAGTGAGGCATCACGAAATGACCTCTGCCACTATTTTCTTCATACCTGGCCAGTAGTACTAACATTGGAGGTCTTGGTACATCTTCGCCACACTAGGATGTACCACCAAAGGGGATGTGTGGAACTCCCTCAACAACTCCTATCGTAGCATCACTAGTACCATGGTACATCCTCTAAAACGTATGATGAGATCCGCACCATCAGAAAGTCCTTCAGGAGCCCGTCCTAAGGATATCTGAGCATGTCAGGTCACATAGTCAACATCCTCAAGCTGCGCCTCCTGTACTCACTAAAGGAGTGGGGGAGTGACAACCATCGACTGGAGGTCTACTGAACCATCACAATCCACGAAGGATAACTGCAACACGGCTACCAACTATATTTCCTCACTCAACATCTATAATCTAGACCTCCTGATGAGTGTATCTTCCACTATGTTCCCCTTCCCAAGAGTGTAGACTATCTCAAAGTCATAATCTTGGAGGAACTCCAGCCATCGCCTCTATCTTAGGTTCAGGTCCTTCTATGAGAAGATATACCTGATACTCTTGTGATCAGAGTATATGGTAAATCGTTCAACCATAAAGTAGTGCTACCATATCTTTAAGGAAAATACCACTAATTCTAACTCCAGGTCATGTGCAACATAGTTCTTCTCATGCATCCTCAGCTGTCATGAACCGTAGGTGATCACTGCTCTCTCCTACATTAGGACACATCCCAGTCCAGTCCCTAATGTGATGTAGTAGACTTAATACCAAACACCCTCTTCTGGTAGCCTCAAGATGGGGGCACTCATAAATCTCCAACTCATCTCCTGGAAACTCTGATGGAATATATCTATCCACAATAAATGATGTCCCTTCTTTGTCAAATATGACAAGGGTACTGCTACTATGGAAAATTAAGGTATGAATCTTTGGTAGTACCCAACGAATCCCAAGAAACTCCGCACCTCGGTCACACTCCTTAGTGGCTCCCAAGCAAGAACCTCTTCTATATTTTCTGGATCCACTGCAAATTTATCCTCTGAGATAACGTGTCTTAGAAAGTGGACCTCTCATATCCAGAAATAGAACTTTGAGATTTTTCCATAAAGTAGGTTCTCTCGTAGTGTATCCGGAGCTATCTCCATGTGCGTAGCGTGCTCCTCCTCTGACACCGAGTATATCAAGATGTCATCAATGGAAAACACCAAGAAGCTATCGAGGTAAGGTTGGAAGATCCTATACATGAGTACCATGAACACTTCTAGAGTGTTGGTTATGCCGAAAGCATCACCAAGAACTCGTAGTGGCCACACTGTCATCTGAAGGCTGTCTTCGTTACATCCTCATCCTGTACCCTAAGATGATGATATCCTGATCAGGGGTCTGTCCTAAAAAAACCACCGTGCTCCCTTTAGCAGATTGAAGAGATCATTAATCCTCTAGAGTGGATACTTTTTCTTCACTATCACCTGATTTAGGCACCGATAGTCCATATAAATCCTCAAGATCCCGTCTGCCTTCTGGGTGAACAAGCCGAAGAAGACCATGGAGAAACACTAGGTATTACGAACCCCTTACCCTATAAGTCATCTAGATGTACCCTTAACTAACAAAGCTCTGTGGGAGACATCCGATATGCTGGTGTAGATATCGGTGCTGTCCCAGTGTACAGGTCAATCTAGAAGTCTACCTCTCTATGAGGAGGTAATCCTAGAATATCATAAGGGAAGACATCAACATACTTGTCCCCCACTACAAGATAAATCAGACTCCTCTAATCAACTACTCTGAGGGTAAGGCTTGCCAACTGATGAGTGATTGGTTGCACCCTCATCTGAGAAATTCCATCATGAGATGGAAAGGTTCCCTTCTCACTGCTGAAGAAAAAACTGGTCCCGTCCTCACGGTCACACCGCACTTTGTGCCTAAAACAGTGAATCTGAGAATGGACCATGGATAACCAGTCTGTACCAAAGATGACATCATAAGGACTCAAAGATGATAATAGAAGATCCCAACAAAAGATCTTTCCTCCTAGAGTAATCCCACACTACCGAAACCTGTGTGTAATCATTTAATCCTCTCTCGTTGGAGTATCTAATCATAAGTATCAAGACAATGGATCTACCTGAATCTCTGAGATTCGAACGTGATCCGTGGAAATAAAAGAGTGACTGACACCTATGTCTACAAGTACTTCATCTAGGGTGGAATAGACATATATAGTACCTAGAATCATCTCTAGAGCACTGTGGTCATAGGCCTCAGGTGCCTAAAGCTGAGATTGTCTTTATCAACCTGCTCCCTGAGGTCGGGGTGGACCTCCTGGAGGTGGTGGTGGTAGAACCTCTAATTCACACCCACCTCCTGCTCCCCAGACAGCTCCTATTCCAGGTCCTCCACCCTAAGTACCTCCTCACTTGAATCTATGCCTCTGTCTCAATGGTCCCTCGACCTTCTTTTGATCGTCGGTACTGCGGGTCGAGAGGTCGTGAGACATGTGACCCTGCCCACCGCACGTGTAACACAATATGCTCCTCTATTGACCTCCTCTATACCGTGAGATCCACACCTCCAAACCTACATTCTAGGGTTGTCCACCAGAAGTTTTGGCTTTCTTGGACCTCAACGTCAGCCACCCACTTCCTTCCGTAGATGACTCAACTACCTATCGTTTGATGGTGGCTCTAACCATCGGTGCCTACTCAGCTAGGAATCTCTCCACCAAAAGTGATCACTCAAGCACTCTAGACTGCATCGTGATATTGAGTGATATCATCGACACTATCATATCCCACAAGAGACCCTTATCAAATCTCCGAGACCTGAAGAAAGGGTCTCTTACCAGGTCAGTGTAGTAGCAATAGAGGACAGTGAATCTCACGGAGTACTGGGCTACTGTCAGGCTGCCCTGCTGTAAATGAAATGGCTCTTGAATATGCACAGAGAATAGTTTTTCTAGTATGAAATCTTCCCGGAAGAGTCCTTTGAAGTAAAACTAGAAGAGTTCCACCTCCTCATGCATCTGGAGCATTAGGCTCCACTATTTCCCTATTGTTCCCTAAAAGATGCTAGCAGCTAGGATCCCCATCTGGTCTGATGGTGTCTCGACCAAATGGAAAACCTGTTCCATAACCTCCATCTAGTACTCCCCTACTTGTAGGTCTGTATCGTCACAAAACCTCAAAGGGATCTGTCTCTCAAAATCATGCAACATGCCTCGTCGGCATGCATAGTCTTCTGGTGGGGCTGGTGTCATCTTCTGCCCTATGGGTAGTGGTGCTACTGGTACCCCACCTGAAGGTTCTAATACCATAAGATCCCCCTGCACCTATGTCTCATCGCTCGGTAGTCTGTCATCTTGATCTCTCACTGTAATCCCGGATGGATGTCTACGCGGTGGCATCCTGTAAACAAACCGGTGTACCATGGTCAAGAAGTTATACCTGGTGAGCCGACTCCCAAGAGATCAAAAGAAAAACATTTCAAAAACACACGCAATTAGTGTTTTCATGTATTGAGTTGGAAATCAGAACTCAAGTTCCTAGTGTATGGATACGTGATCCAACACATGAACACTAGACTCCCCAAACTAAAAACCGTACTCAAAACACTTAACACTACTGCCCCATTGAAAAGATCAGAGTCTTAGTTCTTTAGTAGGACTGACTCCTTTGATACCACTTTGTCACGAACCGTCCCCTAGGGACCATGCCATGACTATCCCAAGCCTGCCTTCCATTGGCCAGGGGTTGGAGACTAGCACCAGAAAAGCGTATCCCTAAAATGGGAAGAAATTTCCTTCAAACCTATACACACACAGACTAGGTACACAATAAAAGTAAACCACATAGTAAAACTGCTGATGTAAAAGTGTGAACTAAAAGTAAGGGGCCAGTATACAAGCCCAACTGAAAGAGATAATACAAAAGAAAAAGAAAAAATCTCTTGATAACATATGGAAGGGATCATACCTGAAGGGTAGGTAAAACTCGTCACTGTGACTATCTACATCAACTAGTCACCTCTGTGAACCGTCTGGTCTTAGCTCCCAAACCTCGGTCAAAGTTATCAGTCATATGCACAATACACAACAAGGTGTGGGAAAATCCCATACATGGGTGAGTATTACAATACCCAGAAGCGACCCTGAGACCCCGAAGGTCTATCAAAATTCCACAAAGGAAAAACCACAAAGCATGATCTCAATCACGAAGCACAAGGAGAGACTCATCTCAAAGCAGATATACAACTTAAGTACAGAAGTACATATTATTATTCATAAATCTAGATCATCTTATTCTTTCAAGATTCTCTAATACTGACCCACACATGATGGATAGATGATGACCCACATAGGATCGCTGGGCACTGCCCCACGCAGGATTGCTGAGTGCAGACCCTAACATGATCGATAGGTGATGACCCACATAGGAATGCTGAGCATTGACCCACATAAGATCAATATGTACTGACCCACACTGGATCTCTAAGTACTGATCCACTGAGGATTTATAGGTGCTAAACCACGAAGGATCACTAAGTGTTGACCCATGGAGGAGCACTGAGTGCTGACCCATGGAGAATCACTGAGTGCTGACCCACTAAGGATCACTATACCTTCATCACATCATAACCAACCAATGGATTTCAACACTAAGAACGCTTGATTCCGGGAGGATCCTATCATCAAGATATTGGTGTTACTTCAACCACAATTAATTCCCACAATGAGGTAACCGATGAACCACTATATCATAATGGTTCCAACACAACAGATGACGCCTCAATCAGACGCCCAGTCTGTTAGTTATAGGAATTTTACTATCAAGGGCCTAGTTTGATTAGAGTATGATTCAACCTTTCCATAATATAACTTTTTACAAAACCTTAGTGGATTATCTCAAAAGGACCACCTTTCTCAAAGGGCTCTGGTCCCACAGACGGTTCATCAAATGGACGTCCGGTTTAGGAGATATAGCCCTTTAATCGAAACTGGGCTATAAGTGGGTCCGAGTCTGGTCCGACCTGACCCGACCCACTAGCCCCAGACCGGTTTGACTGGGATCTAATTTAAGGTCTTGGGCCACCGACCTAGCCCTCTAGGCCATGGGCTCAGCCCTCTGGCCACGGGATCTGGCCGCTAGGCCGCAAGATTGGCCCGACCCACCCGATTGGGCGCGGCCCTCTGGGCCGTTGGACCAACCCGTCATGGTGGCTGGGTGTATCCCACCACATGGGTGTAGGGGTCGGATCCCCTCTTGAACAGGTCATCCGTTTGGGCTCCTCCATCACCAGTGCCAGTTGGCGCCGCTCCACATGGCCGGTTCACATGGACCAATCATCTGCAGGACCCACGTGGCGCTGATCCGCCCTCCGCTGTGGCTCGGAGTCGCGACCCTCCTCCGCGACGCACTGCTGTTAATGTGGCCAATGTCGGCGGGCTTCCCCTTTCTACTACAGCCGGTGAGAGGGGGTCACCACCTCCTTCATCCGCCAATGCTGCCGCGCCTGTGGATCTTCCACGGTCCACCAATGGAGCCCTGATGGTCCGATTTTCTTCCGAGCTTCACCTACGGGTTTCCTGGGACATTGCCATCATTCCATGGTCCCCAATTCCATCTTTCCACTATATTGGTCAGTCGTCCATGAAGATTGAAATCATGCAACGTCGGAAGAGGGTCCGAGCCTTGTTCGGTTTGGCCTGCACCATCCGCATTAGTGTTATAACCCGGGAAGGGGTTCAACATCATTAAGAGTAGATGAAACATAAAAATCTTAGAAATAAATAAAGACCAACCCCTACCTTGAATTCATTGGAAGTAACTGAAGATGAAGAGGAAGGGTCTACTTCCGAAGGTGTTTTTCGACATTTTTCATCACCTGTCAATTCTTCCAATGACCATCGCTCAGTCACCATTCTTTACTGAAGCGGAAAGTCATCGGTGTTTCGTCAGAGACTCCTCTATTAGCTCTCCCAAAACCCAAGACCATGATTTGATTAAATAGGAGAATAATCTCCCACGTTGTGTTTAATATTATGGATCATTAATTAACCATAATTAATGAGCCAATTAAACACATAAGGGCTGTCATTACAAAACCAAAGAAACGAGAGGTTTAGGACATTACAAGTCCCTCATTAAAAGTTTGACGTCGCACTGCGGTCCCACTACCATTGCTCAACATTTACAAGGAAATAATAAAATAACTATGAAGATATTTTATTGTTATTTTTGTAAGGTCCAAAATTTAAAGTTTTCGTCCGACCCTTGTCGGTTGAAATTATGATCTCCTTAAGTGAATCTCGGAGCTGAAAATTTAACGGTGCTCTTGAATTTTTAATCCAAGCAACGGTTCAAAAGATAGAAATTTTCACCCACTCATTTACTGAAGGCACCTTAAAAAAAGTTCAAAAATTTGTTTTGGGATCTCTAAGGGTTGGAATCACGTACCATCAATTTTCATAGTCTTGTAATAATTCCATTTAATTTTAAAAAAATTACACGGAATTTTCGGGTATTTGAAATATTATTCAATAAAAGATAAATTCACTCTCATCAAAAAATTTAAATTTTATTTTGATTATTAAACCACCTTTATCCACCCTCTTTTCCATCAAATTGGAAGTGAATGTATTGTTCGCGCATACGTATGACTTACCATCACCATATAGTGATACAATTATTTTTCCATAACCATATTTCATGGATGGTTATTATAATGAGTTCAATTTTTATATATTATATTTTTGACATAATTATTCCTCTATAATTATAATATCATTTCTAACTTCTTAGCTTCCTAATCATTAAAAAATGATAACGTCGCTCGTGCATACGTGTGGACGACCACCTCTACGAAGCGATGTGATTCTTTTTTATTATCCTCTTAACGTGGATGGAATTAAGGATGAACTTTATGAATATATATGGTTTATATGATGTAATAATGATTCAATAATGGGTATTTATTATTTACCTTTCCCTTTTCTATTATTTGAAATATGAGAATTTTGTTCCTGCGTACATACATCCTACTATCTCCATGAATGGTGTAATTAATTTATCTTTATATACATTTTATGAATGACTATATATATGTATAAAGAATATATATGATATTTATATCATGATTAAAATTAATGAAATGATGTAACCATAATCAAAGTATAAGTACTGGGACTACTAAACCGATACATTCTTGAAAAACTATGTACATATCACCCAAAATAGCGATTTTAATAAAAAACTTAATTAACAGGTGATAAAATATCTTAAATAAATAATAAATGGTATGATATAAATTAATATTGTTATAAAATAAATTTATAACAAATCTAAATTTATTATACTATAGGTTGAATTTTGAACGAAGAAAGAGATTTTTGTTTTAATATTATTTTAATCGAGATTGTTTATGCTTGAATTTCTATCAAGAAATTATATGATCATTATTTGATAAAAACCTTCCATATTTATTCTTATCTATTTATTTATTAATAATACATTTTTCCTTTAATTTTCCTCACACTATTTAGTTAATAGATTAAAATATATTTTAAAGGTAAAACTAACTTTATTTCTCTCTTTAGTCAAAAAACATTTTTATTCCATATCCATGTTTTCTAAATATGTTTTCAATAATTTTTTAATATTTTCTTAGGATTTATTAAGGTCATTTTTAACAGTGATTTAATTTTTTTAAAATGGTTTAAAAAAAATCTTCTTGCCATTGTTTGAATGAGGTATGATTTTAATTTTTCTATAAAAGCGTGAAATGAATGTTTCCTTTTAACTTATTTTACATGAACAAAATTTACCTCCATCATGACCGATCAATGAATTGAAGACTACATTAAAAGTTTCAAAGGTTATTTTTTAATATAATATTTTCCATAATATTTTGGAATTTTTTATATTTTGAATATGTTATTTCAAAACGAAAAGGGGATTTTACTCTGGAAATATTCCTATTATTCTTTTAAAAGAAATTTCAGCAATGATAACATCCTTTGATGATAATTATGTTTTAATGGGGTTATGATGTAATCATTCCATCCTTATTTTTCTCTAGATGATATATTATTATGATGATGATATCTTTAGTAAAACCATTTATTTTCCTTGGGTTATTCTGTTATGATATTATGAAATGTTTATGAAACCCACTTTATTTGCATGAGTTATTATATGATAATATGATGAATGTTTTATGATCTTTTGAAAAAATATGTTTTAATTTAATTATGTAATGGGTGGACCTAGAATTATATAACCCTAAAATGAATTGGGAATAGTATTATATCTCATGATATAACTATGGGAAATAATTTGACGTGCTTGATCAATTATAGGAAAAATTTGAAGTGCTTGATCTATTATTCAAAACAAGTTGATGTGATTGATCCACTTTGGGAAACAAGTTTTGTGGGATGATCCTTTATGATTTTATGGTTATGGTAGTTATCCTTGACATATAAAATATTTTATATACCTATGTTGGTGCAATAATTTTATAACATGAGCATATGGTTCTTCATTGCTTTATGAGGTTTTCTCACTCTTTTGATTCATGTATTTTAAAATAATAATGATTTATTATGTGACTCATGATTATGATATTTAATAAATTGGGTATGGAATTTTTACATGTTGGTAATGATATCATACCTAAGATATGGTCCTATTTCTTTATATATATTTATATTAATAATAAATTTTACATTAAAAAGTTCATCTGTAGGTTTTATGGCTTTTTTATGTTAATATTTGATCGAAAAATTTTATTTGTCACGTTTTTTAAATATTTCACTATTAGCGAATGATCCATCTAGTATTCCCAAAAAATTAATGGTTATTCACCCACTAGGTACCTCTATTACATGCGAAACTCTCAAGATGAACAAAAACTATCCATGGATTACTTACCTACTTCTTATCATAATTATTTCTCATATTCCTTGGATAACGCCCATAACTTCTTTCTTTATCTAACTTCATGAAAATGAAATGTTTTATCATCAATCATAATAGTTTTCCCCATAAACTAAAAAATATAAAAATTTTCCATTAAAAATTAATCTTATATTATAATGATATGTATTTCTATGAAAATATTCTTGCTGTGTAGGTTAATTCCAAACTTCATTTTTTCCTTTGTCTTGGTAAAATTTTTCTTCTTAGATTTCCCATAACTTCCCTTGACACATGAGTGAAGTTTACATGATTTTCCTTTACCTGTATAAGTCCAGTTTTGGATTTTTATTCTACATTTTTTTAAATAGATTTAGTAATAAGGGTATAAAAAATAGCATTTTAGATGTTCTTCTTTGGGAAAATAATTTTAGTAGCATGATATGGTTCAACCTGAACATCAGAGACATTGTTGTAATATTATCTCATCATATTCTTGGTATTTTTAGCTTCAAAACACCTAGATTGTACCTCAAGATATTATTTTTTCTTTAAAACAAAATTTAAATAAATGTCATTCAACATTTTATAATTTTATACATTTATTACCTTGTTTTTATTAATATATATGATGTATTAAATTTTATTCTTGAGTAATTAATATTCATAATTTTTTTCCTTTTAAACTTATTTCACAATCAGACTGATCATTTTTTCTAGCCTAGTGTTTTTAAGATAATATTCAAGATCAACTTTAAACACATGTTCAATGTATCTCTCTTTACCTTCCCCATCACATGATAAATTGAATATATTATCTTTAACATGAGTCATAAATTTTCTGTTTTTTTAGTGATAAATCCTTATTCTTCTTCTAACTCACTTATTTCTGAGGATCCTTCATCATCTTTTTCTTTTCTCATTATATTGCTTCTCATCCTTCTTAGGAACTTATTCTTTATAATATCAGTATTATTAGTTTCTCCCTATTTCCTTATGGAAACAGATTATTCTTGATCATCCTTATTAGTCCCACAATTCTTATTTTTTGTATAAGTAACTAACAAATAACCTATTCCACTATAATTACATATTTTTAATGGAATACTAACTTTTTATTTACCTATTCTCATCATCTTCATCTATTTTTTTTATCATATTTAGATTTTGATAATGATTCATTATTCTTACCATTGAGCTTAAGACATTTAATGTATATAAATAAAAATTCATTCTCTTATTTACTATTTTTTAAAAATAATATATTTTCTCATTTAAAAAGAAATAAAATAATTACATATGTTTTGATAAGAAAATTCATATCTATCCTCTAGAGGAAAAACCATTGATTCAAATTTCCAATAGAAATTTAGCATCAATGTCTTGAAAATGTTTTCAAATTTTAATGATTATCCAAAACCTATGGTGTTAATGTAAATTTCATTCACCCTTCAAAAATATTCACCATTTTTTTCATCATCATCATCAATTCTAATATATTTAAAATTTTATCCCAAAATATGTAGGTTAATTTTTTTTACTTTGAAGTTCCCTCCAAGAATATTTTCTTATTTTATAATATAGCTTTTGAGTCATTTATTTACATTACCTTTATATAAACTATATTAGATAAGGATATAGGAATTGAATTTTGTGATTTTCCATCAATATTTAAATTTATTTTATTCAAAACTTTTGTGGGAGAATCTCCCTCAAAAATTATAAAACCTATTATAGAAACATCAATAACTTTTAATCCTAGAGAAATAATATAAGAAAACATACTATTTTTCTAGTTTTAATAATTATTTCCATATAATATTGGTACACCTATGATGTTGAAAAAATTTGGATTCGTTATCTTCAACTTCAAACTAAAAAGGAATTTTCAGATGAAAAATAGATGATCTTAGATTCCACTTGAAATTTTTAGGTTACCAATTATGTAATACGAAAAAATGGGTAGTTGAATCAATGTTACATGATTTTAAAATTTATATCCTATTTGAAACAAACCTCTATGACTGGTTCAGATTAGGATCCACTCAGAACAACTCTAACTCACCCATATATACAGATTAATGAATGAAAAATAGAAAAAACATGTTTTTTACAAGGTTCACCCCCGAGGTGGGTGAATAAATAATTTTTATATTTTGAGTCATATTTTTTTTACTAACATCAATAATTATTATTATATATATTTCCTGACCATCCAGTCACTCAACTATTATTTATATTGGATCCCACCAATTTATAACGGGAATCCAAACTAGAAATAAAAATATCATCAGTAAGATTTATGATGCTTCAATGTCAGTAGAATATATCCATTAAGAATTTAGGAAATTGAAAAACATTAAAACTTCCTAATTATCAAAATTTTGACTCGAAACATAAAAAATAGGATGTAACAAATTAAAAACCTTGAACTCAATCCAAATATATCCTCCCCTAAATAATTATCACACTATATATGAAACATATTAATAAAATTATTTCATCTCATATTTCATATTTTATGCTTTCAAAGATTCTCATGAATAACCCAATAATTTAGAATTATAAAAATTCTAGAATATCAGGTGATAAAATAATTCTATAATATTCTCTTTAATTAATTTCCTGAATGTTTTTTTAACAAACCAAGACTTCCCAATATTTTCCTTTGAGAATAATTTTTTCCTAGATTTCTCTATACAGAACACCAAGGTAAGACCATGTTACATGAAACATAAATTTTATCTTTCTATATACCAAAAACTAAGGTTATCTTGCATTACATGCAATACTGACTTTCCTTAATGGCTTTCGTAACATGTGAGACCTAGTTTTATCAAGCAATAGTACATTATTAAAAATATTATTATTTAATATATTAAGATATAATCCAACTATTAAATTTATTCTTATGAAAAATATTAACTAAATTATGAAAATATATGGTTTAATTCATTAGTTATAAATTAATTAGAAATGAATATAAAAACTTATTGAATATAAAGTGAATGTTTTTATAAAAAACTATTTTTAAGCTAAAGAAGTAATTTTATCCTAATAAATTCAATTATTTACAATTAGTGAGTGATATTAATGTAATTTATATATATATATTTATATTATATTCAATAAAATATTTTTACATTGTTGCAATAGATTTTATTTGGCATAATATAAGAATAAACCTAATTTGGCACATTAAATCCTATATTTTTATAAAAGTTGTAATTACCACCTTTTAATAGTGCATTTATTTTAAATATAAATTTTGAAAATTTTATAAATTTAATATGAGAAAATAATTTTTTTTGAAAATGAAACATAAATATTAGATTAGGGTGAAATTTTGGTATTTTTTTGAGAAGTTTATGTTTTTAATGAATAAAGAAAAATAATGAATTTTATTTCAAAATTGATTTTTTGTATAAGTTATTTATAAGGATAAATTATAATTTACATTTTTTTAAAGTCACATTATATAATTTATATATAAATTAATTCGATTTTTTTCATTGGAATAAATTTCACCATGACATTGAATATAAAAACGTAGCAAGCTTTTGAACTTTTTTACTTTATAAACCCGCATTTTCAACCCGTCCGTGAGAATAAATTTAAATTAATTTTGAAACTTGTATTATTGTGATTTAGAAAAAAGGATTCCATATTTTTAACCATAATAATGTATACTATACAATGAGATAATCTTAGTTTTTTACCAAAAAGATTAGTGAAAGTGATTAAAATTAATTACAATGATTAAAAGAAAAATTAGTTTAAGAAGGGACTAAACCTTAAACTTAAGTGCCAAAATGACCTAGAAACTTATCAAAAATACATTTTACGTACATATTTAGACCATATAATCCACTTTATTGTATTATTACCATTACTAGATCCACTTTTCATAGGAAAAACGTTGATGGAATTCCCTTTTAAAAAATTTACTAGAATACCACTCCACCACTATAAAAGGAACTCACCCCTCCCCCTTATTCACACTACTGAATCCATTTTTCATGCCAAAAATCTGATATAATATTCTAAAAACGTCCCTATATTAATCCTTGAATACATCCTTTTGGCATAAAGACGTCTAGGTAATCCCTTTGGTGAAAACCAAAATGAGTTACCCAAAGAAGAGGTAACATCCTTCCCGATGCTCCTTCATGTTATTTTCATTATCCACGCATAAAATATTATTATTACAATATTATATAATAACTTCAGTATAATTAATAAATTTATCTGTTTTTATTCTATTTTTTAGACATAAACTTACATACACTTCCATCTAATAGGTAATGAACGTACAATTCTTGTGTACGACAAACTACGACATCACAAAATGATGTTGTTCGATTTTCCTTTACCACCTCTCATCATTGTAAATTATGATAAACATGATATTTTTATAAGATATATATTATATTAATATTTTATTCTTATTAATTTAATTTTTATATAGAACACACCTTAAATCATTCCATTTCGTGTAAATATGATAACATCTTTTGTGGAAGTATGGACTACCACCTCCTTAAAGCGATGTCATTCGTTTATACTATACATGGAATTTATAAAGGATGGTTTTCATAAAAAAAGGGACATATATGATATATGTATTTTAATTGAAGTATAATATCCATATATATTATTTAATTCTCATTCTTTTAATAAGGAAATGTAATGAAAGTAACATTCATGCGTACGTACGACCTACCGTCTCCATGAATGGTGTATTTCATTTCTTATATCCAAATATTATGGATTATTATAAATACATATATAATATATATATATGATATTTAAATCATTATTTTTATTATTGGTATTTTGAAATCATGATATAATCAATAGGGAAACATGTAGTAAGGAAAAACATATTCTAAACACTTGGCAATTAACACCCGAAATAGGAGAAATAGTGAAATATTGTTAACAAGTGGGTAATAAGATATTAAAATAAGTTAATATATGATATGAAAAATATTATTATTTTTCTATTACAAGTTAGTAACATGTTTAAAACCCTTACACACAATTTTAGAGGATGCTCACCAAAAATAAGATACAAGGTAAGAGATTCTTGTATCACTTTTCTTTTCGTGAGGCATACATCATTTTCACCTCTTACTTATTTTGTGTGGTGTATATACTTCCCATATTGATCTATTTTATCACTAATTATTTTATATTCATGTTATTTTATGTTTTACTTTGAATTAAATCAACTAAGTGGGTTAGCTTAAAAATTACATAGTGGTAAAAGTTACATTTGTAATCTCAGTTTCTTTTGTGATTGTTGAAATTCTCTTGAAACAATCACTTTATTATAATTAATTATCAATGAATATTCCCTTAAATATTATAATTCATGGGATATGGATATTATTATTGAATAAATAATATACCACTTTTACATACGGTGTTTACTTTGACAATTATTTGATTATCTGGGGAATTATTGATAAAATTATATTCTTTATTCAGTACAGATATTTGATAAGGCATATTATTTATTTCGATTATTATATTTTAGGAATGATTTAGAGTTGATATGCTGGGTGGGATCTAGACATTATATATCCCCTCTATGTATCTATAGTTTCTCATGATATGTATTAGTTGGACAAATTAAAAATGTTTTTACCTATAGTTTTAAAAATTCTTTTGAATGGTCTTGATAGTATAAGTTTTCCTATGCCTCAGACAAGACATACAATGATTACGAATTTACTTTATATATATTTTAGTTATTATTCTTATTATGCATGAGGTTTTCATCTGATAAAATATATGGATGAATTCTATTCTCAGTTTATTGATTAAATAGAATGTGTTTTAGTTTCTTAGCTTTCCATATTGATTATTATTTATCAAATTATTAAAATAGCATGTGTTATTAGTTATTTACCGTTTAATCATGATTACTCTCATCAATTAATTATTTCTTAGGATTTATTTACCCTTACTAATAATTTGAGATCACCCATATTTTTTTCCTTTACTTAGGCTATAAAGAATAAATCGTTGAATAAGATTTCAAAGATATAGTTTATTTTATTTTATTTTGCATCATGTTTTATTTTATATTTACAAATGTAATAAGGGTATCATGTATGTAATATGGTTTCCCAAAAATTCTAAACTGATTATTACTTTGGGATTTTATTCATTTTAATCATGAAAATGTAATAAAATAATGCACTGATATTGGTCTTCCAGGGTCAGGGCATTATAGTTGGTTTCATAGGAAATTTAGAAGAAAACTTGGAAACTAGATTTATAAAACATAGATTAGGGAACATTAACCTAAGATAGAATTTGATGATAAATTTATAAGAACATCCTTAATTTTGGTAAGGTAGAGATTATATGGATATTCCTTGAAATATATCCCTGTATGAATACTACAGGTGGACATGGTTATGGAACATATCTACCTAGGAGTAAAAACTCTAAAAAGTGTGTCGAGCCTAACTTGGAATAACTTTTTACACAAAAACATGCCTTACTATGCACCTCATTTGACACTCAGGGGGATACTCTTAGTATAATTTAAGTTTTATTTGCAAACCATTATGAATTATTTAGAAGTAATGATATCCCCAAAGAAACCGTGTTTATTATTTTGAGATTGGTTATGGAAAACATTTTAAATTTATGATTAGTGTTTCACTAGTTTTCGGATTATACATTTCGTTACATAATTTTATGATCTAATCCAGCGAATACCAATTATTATTAAAGGAACATGTAATAAATAATGGTGTTAATACCCATAGAAAATATAGATATTTACCTACTAAGGAAATAAAGAAAACTGGTATTGGAACTAAGAATGTTATGGAAATATTAGGAAACCATAATCATGAAATGAAACATAACTTTTCCCAGATGAAAAAACCTATTCCATAATGATATTATCCAATTTTTGTTCACCTTATATGACAGGGCCCCCCATAATTTAGTGGGACTACTGAACCAATAGTGACAGATCATTGGATTAAGTCTTTAGAGAAGATATTCAAGGCATTGAGATGTGCTGAAATGGAAAAGGTTACACATGTAGTATATTGTATGAATGGATATATGGATCAATGGTGGTCACTGATCAAAAATACTAGGGAGGAAGTAAAAATAGAATTCATGGAATGGAAACTTTTAAGGAGATATTATTTGATAAATACTTCCCTCATGAAAAACAATATGAGATGATGAGAAAGTTACTTAGTTTAAATAAAAAAGAGGAAGAAAGTTTTTCAGAGTACGAATCTACCTTTACAAAGTTAGTAAGGTATGATATGGATTGCATACACAACATGGAATGAAATATTGACAATTTATTTGAAGAAATTTAGACATGTCTCCAAAGGGAACTGGTGTATCAAACATTTTCATTATATTATGAAATAGTTTTATGTGATATCAATACAAAGAAGGAATTATCTAAGTCTTATGGATTCATAGGAAAAAATATAACAAGATAGAGGAAAAGATAAAATAATAGATTTACAGAACAACGAAAAGAAGGATTTTTCCACATGTGATAGCTATGGAAAGAATAACCCTAGTAAATGATTGAAAGGATTGATAGTTCTTTATAAGTGTGTAGAAAAGGTTAATAAGGGAAAATAATGAAAAGAAAAGAAGAAAAATGACGCTATTTTGTGTTACAGCTGTAAGGAGATAAAGAACTATGCAGAAGAATACCCCAAGCCTCAAGGGAATGTATCTCTAAAGAAGATAAGGGATCAAGGTAAATAATATGTTATTGACACAACCAAAGTGTAATAATTAATGTTCCTCTATATTTGGATCTAACAATTAGTTTTTAAAATTATTTTATTTATGATTTTCTAATCATATGATTTATAAAATATATAAGGATTGTACTAAAGTACTTTTATGTCAAGTATTTGAGATCATAGGTTGAATGGTACCGAGAAAAGTGAATCAACAGTATATTTTTTTTTTTGGAAAGAATGGTTGATGGAATGATAACTATTAATATGTTCCTAATATTAGGAAAATAATGATTGGATAAAGAAATGATTGGTTTAGATTATGTAATTGGATAAGTGATGACTACTTTAGAACTGATTAATGATTTATTGAAAATGTGATTTATGATATCATTGATAGAGTTTACATATTTTTTGGATTTAAGGAATATATCCAATAATCTATGTTCTTTTGAAGGAACAAGAATAATGAATGTTTTCGAAAAGGTTTTATGGTAATTCATGTTATTACCATATTCCAATGTTTATTTTGTTATGATTAAAGGAAACTTCATGTTATTTGGTAAGTTAATTTTTGAAATACGATAACCTTCCTTCTAAAGCATGGGATGATAATCATTTGGAAAAGTTATGCATTTATAAAATTGTTTAAGTTGATATTTGGATGTGGTTTTAGTCGTTAATGTATTACTTCACCATATGATGAATCCTTTTCTAAGAAATAAAGTAGAAATAATTCAAGTCACAACTAAAGAATAATACTGTGTTTATTAAATAGAAAATTAAATTTACTTATATTATTATAAAGTAAAAGGATTCATCAACTATAAGAAAAATGGTATTGATTTTTTTTCTATTATCATTATTTTTTATAAGATCCATGGACTTTTTCATAACATTTGTTTGAGGCCTTTTGGTCATCAACTTTTAGCTAAACATGTTCCCTATCAGTCTATATAAAAACATGATTATTATATTTTTATTTAGTATCCATTTCCATTTCGAACCTACGCTCTCTTACTAGGGAACTTAGTTAGGTTACCATTATACATATGTTTCTATATTATTAAGAAGATGTGTTATTAACATTATTAATAATTTGGGGTTTTCAATAATAGTTTATTTTCAAATATCAATCTCTTGATTACAAAGATCAATTTTTAATTTCGAGGATGCAATTTATATAATACGGCGAGCATATAACACCCTATGACTTGACAATATTTTCTCTTTTGAATAAATTTTATTTATATTTCAAGATTTATTTATATGAAAGAAAAATTTAATATTATGAAACAAACAAAATAAAGGTTATCTTTCTCTACAAAGAACATCGAGGTTATCTTACATTACATGCAAGACTGACTTTTCTCGATGGCTTGTGTAATATGCAAGACTGAGTTTTACTGAACAACAATATATTATTAAAATATTATTATATAATATAATAGTATATAACCTAAACATTTAATGAATGATTATGAATAAAATTAACTAACTTATTAAAATATATGGTTGAATTAATTGGTTACAAATTAATTAGAAATTGATATAAAAACCAATTTAATACAAAGGGAATGTTTTTAGGAAAAATTATTTTTAGGCTCACGAAGTCAATTTATCCTAATAAATTAATGTAATTAAAATTAGTGAGTTATAATAATTTAATATATATATTTTACATTCAATAAAATATTTTCCATTATTCCTATATATTTGATTAGGCATAAGATAAAAATAAATCCAATTTTACACATTTAAACCTATATTTTTATAAAAGTAGTTTTATTGCCTTTTAATGGAGCACAAATTTTAAATATAAATTTTTGAAACTTTTTTAAATTTAATATGAAAAATTAAACTTCATTTTTAAACTAATACATAAAAACAAAGTTAGGGTGAATTTTTGGAATTTTTTTGAGAAGTTTCATTTTTTAATGATTAATGAAAAATATTGAATTTTATTTTAAAATTACATATTAAATTTATTTATTTATATGGTTAAGATATATTTTAAACTATATTTAAAGTGAAAATATATGAATTATATATTAATTAATCTATTTTTTTCATTATAATTAATTTTACATTATAATTGGATATAAAAACATAGCAAAACTATGAAAAGTTTCACTTTAAAAACCTGTATTGTCATCACGTCTGCAAGATTGAATTTAAAAAAATTTATAACAATTATGTGACTGAAATTTAGGAAAATGGATTCAATATTTATTATTAAAAAATTAATAATTTCAAATAAGTTTAAATTAGTTTTTGACCAAAAATATTAGCGAAAGTGATTAAAATTAATTACAACATTTAAGAGGAAAATTATCTTAACAATGGACTAAACCATATTTTTAAGGGCCAAAATGACCATGAAACTTTTTCAAAACAATTTTTATGTCCATATTTATACCCTAAAATAACTTTTAAATATTTTTACTATTATTGGATCCATGTTTCATTTGAAAAACATGGCTATAATTTCCTTTTCAAAAATTGAAAATAATACCAATCATCGTCCATTATAAAAAGGAACTCACCCATCACCATAATTCAAACATATAAAGCCATTTGGATCACCCAAAATCTGCTAAAATAACTTAATAAAATCACTCCATTTATCCAACAATGAACCATTTTTTTTCATAAATCCATCCAAGGAATCCCTTTGGTGGAAACCAAAAGGAGTTACCCAAAGAAGAGGTAACATCCTTCCTCAAGCTCCTTTGTGTTATTTTCATTTCCCACCCCGTAAAATATTGTCATTACATTATTATATAATAAAATAAGTATCCTAAATATAATAATTTTTTTAATTATAAGTGTTTTAGCTAGACGTACACACCCTTCTGTTTAATGGGTAACAAACTTACCACTGTTGTGTATGATGAACTATTATCTCATGAAACAATATTGTTTGTTTTTTCTTTACCACCTATCATGGTTAGAAATTATTATAGAAACACTATTTTTATATGATATATATGATATTTATGTTTCATTAATACTTATTTAATTTTTATATAACACAAACCTTCATGATTTTAATTTTGTGTAAGTACAATAACATCGTTTGCGGAAGTGTGGACTACCACCTCCTCAAAGCGATGTGATTAATTCACATTATACATGGGATGTGTAAAAGATGATTTTAATAAAAAATGTGAAATATTTTACATATATATTTTATGGAAATTATAATATAAATTGATATCATTCACATTTCATTCTCTTAATATAGAAAATTAATGAAAGTAGTATTCATGCATATGTACGACCTACAATCTCCATGAAAAGTGTATTTCATTTCTTATTTCCAAATATTATGGATTATTATAAATAAATATATACTAGATATATATGATATTTAAATAAAGTTTTTAATTCTTGAGATGTGATCATGATCTAATTAATAGGAACAATAAGTAACAAGTCAAAACATATTAAAAAATCTAGGCAATTAACACCCGAAATAGTGGAAATAATGAAAGATTGTTAATAAAAGGGTAATAAGATATTATAAGAAGTTAATATATGATATTATAAATATATTTATGATTTTTGGTACTAGTTTTTAACATGTTTAAAACCCTTACATATGAGTTTAAAGTACATTCATCAAAAAAGAGATGCAAGGTATTGGATTCTTGTCTCACTGTTCTTTTCATGAGGCACAAATCAATTTCAACATTTACTTATTTTGTGTGGTGTATATACTGTTCATATTGATATATTATATCATGAATTATTTTATATTCATTCTATTTTATGTTCCACCCCAAATTACGTCATCCAAAGAGTTTATCTTAAAAATTACAGAGTGGTAAAAGTTATCTTTGCAATCTCAGTTTCTTTTGTGATTGTTAACTTTCTCTTGAAAAAATAAATTTATTTTAATAATTTTTCATTGGATATTCAACTTAATATAAATATTCTTGGGTGATTAATATTATTATTTCCTATACTATGTACCATTTTTACATACAGTGTCTACTTTGATAGTTATTTGATTATATAGGTAATTATTGATGAAACTGCATTATTTATTCAATATAGATATTTGATAAGGCACATTATTTATTATTATTATTATATAAAATGAATTAATTTGAATGGAAATTATGGGTGGGTCACATAATTTATATATCCCCTCTATGCATCGTCATATTCTCACGAGATTAATATTTTCACCAAATTAAATAATTTTTACCTATAGTTTTAAACCATATTGTGAAAGGTTTTAATGGTATAGGTTTTCATGTGCCTCAGGCATGATGCCCAATAATTAATAATTTAATTCATAGATATTTCAGTAATTATTTTTATTATCCATGAGAATTTTATATGATAAAATATATGGATGCATTTAATTCTCAGTTTATTTATTAAATTTCATGTGTTTCAGTTTCTTACCTTGTTATATTGATTATGCCTCATGTAGTTATTTGAATGGTATGTGTTAATAGTTATTTACCTACCAAAGTTGATTTAATCTCATCAATTCATTATTGATTTTTCTTTACTTACCCTTACTAATCATTTGAGCTCACCGTTATTATGTTTCCTTTCCCCAGGTTATGAAGAATAAATATTTGAATAATATTTCAAGGATGAAGTTTATTTCATTTTTTTATGTATCACGTTTTATTTTAAATTTCTCAATGTAATATTTGTATCATGTTTTTAATATGGGCATCACGTATGTAATATGTTTTTCAAATCTACTAAACTAATAATTCCTTCAGGATTTGATTCTTTTCAGTCAAACTAATGTAATAAAATAATACACCGACTCTGGAATTCTGGGGTTTGGGTGTTACCTTTTTTCCTTCTATATTCACACTCAAACTGATCATATGGGTTTTATCCCTATAATCCTCAATTAAATTTTAAAAAATTCCAGTATTTTATCATTTAAAATTGGTAACGTTTTTTTAATTAATTGGACCTTATTTGATATTTATAAATAGTTTTAAATATTTCTAGTTAAAATCATATATTAATTATGTAGTGATATTATCGATAAATTCTCATTAAATTATCTAAAAAAGTTACACTTTAGTATCAACTTTTATTATCCTTTTAATTTCACCATAAAATTCATTATTTAATCCATGTTTTCATTATCACATGCTATATACCCTTATAGTGTGAGATTATTATTCATGAGGCACAACATATCATCTCAATACATTCTCACCATTATCCATGACATGAATCATAACTTAATCAAAAAAATCATGAAAATTGTGACATGAATATCAATATAAACTTAATATAATTTTATTCTCCCATATAACAATTCATTCAAAAATTTCACAATTCTAAAAATCAATAAACCATACATACTCATGGAATCATGTTACATATTCTATGTTAGATATTAGTAAACCTTACATACCATTAAAAATCTATTCATTATTCTCAAATAAATATTAATTATGATATACAAATAAAGTAATCATTATTCAAAAGATCATATATGCCATAGTATTTTTGAAACTTTTCCAAATTTATTTCTACAACATCTTACATACCACTAGTGAAATATTCCAAATTGACTTTTAAATCTTTCTTATGCTCAAAACTATCTTTCATTTCATAGAATGATATTTTCCTTTACCATATTTAATCATTCTTCCATATTAATTGGGATATATTCCGTATAAACATGAAAAAATATATACCCTCTAAAATATTTTATATATCATAGTGAAACTCACATATTTCCTTGCTTTTCTATACCTATTCCATTCTACTATAATCTTAAATTCTTCTCTAGGTTTTTAGAGTCTACTCTAAAGATCTTTATCCCCTCATATTTATATAAAATCAATTAAAAGATATGTTTAACATCCCAAAAAAATTATAAAAAACTTATAATGATCTTTACTCATAGTTGACAATAAATACATTACTTTTTTAATAATTCCATGGTTTGTTTTCATTGTTTTGTTATTATAATTCTAAACTATATACTTTACAATAATTATTCATACACATTTTCAGTTTAAATCGAGTTTTGAGTTTAAATTACTTTAGGGTAATTTTATATGAATAGTGGGACTCTAAACTCGAATTATCAATGTCACGGGGATTGAAAACCTATATAGAAATGTGGGTGTTGACTATATATCACACTATACACTCTATTTGTTATGATATAAGTTTATTTTTATTTTATTCTATTTCAAGAAGGAATTTTATATACCTTATTCTTATTATGCATAGGAACTTGTCTAAAATATTAAAATTAAAATTCATATTATAGATTTATGATATAAATAATTGATTATATAAATAATTATACATTTACATAATTGAAAATTGTTAATTTAGTCGATCAACATATTATACATAAATTAAATAAATTCAAATCATTGTTACATATATGGAAATAAGGAGATAAAATATACATGAGATATATATATAGAATTGGGTAGAAATATAGTAAAAAATCCCATAAATATACAAAGGTGTATGATTTATTCAAAATTCATCACTCATTAAGACCATTACCATTTAGTACCATTGATCCTAATGGTTAAATGGATATTGATTTTCATTTATATGGTGTATTAGATATGAATAAACCTATACGTTAGGTATATATACTTGATTACAAGATTTAGGGTTTATATGGGTGGGTAACCCTAAAAGTTAGGTTATCAGAAGAATGAAGTTGAGAATGTACATAAGATTTATTAGGACAATTTATTGTATAATTTACTATAAATGAGTTAGATGCGATACAATTGTCATGATGGTCTTCCTAAATAGATAAGAAAATTTATGAAAACTAAAATGGTCTCAATGTTTAGCGATATATGTATCTTTGATCTATAATATATATATTGTAAGGAGTCATCATTTTAGTTCAAATATATTAAATAAAATATCTTATTGAATAATTTTAAAAATTAATTTTTATTTGAAAGGTAATTTTATTGTATAATCTTAAATAAAAAAACTGTTTTCACTAATATAAACCCTTGATAAGGATATGTTTAATGGAAATAATTTCCAAGCCTGATATTATGACTTGAAAAATGTTTTTAGTTATTAAGGGAAGAGTTTTGATAATAAAGAACTATATGTTATAGAAATCAATCATTCATTTTTGACTCAAAAGTATGTGTTAGTTGTTCTACAACACAATTATGTGTGAGTTCATAATTAATCCATATAAAATTGAATTTACATAAGGATATATTTTCACCATGTTTTTAATGAAGCAAAGGATTGATACATTGAGTTTTAGTGAATTGGACATTTACTTAATAAATTGGTTCTGGATTTTAGAAATTATTACAATGTTATGAAGAGAAATTTGATTTTTAAATTTCTTATATAACAAGAATAATAATTATTTAGGATTAATAAAATGTATTATTTGATATTCATTGATAAAGGGAATAACACATGATTAAAAATTTATACTATACACCTAAATATTTTAATATATAACAATAGAAATGAAGAGATAAAATTTTTCGATTCCCAAATCACTTGTGGATTTTATCATTAGAAAAATAAGTGCATCCAAATATTCCATAAGATAGATTATTAGTATCATTTAATTTTTAATTATTTTATATTTTAAATTATTTTTTATTAGAAAAATGTGATGAAATTTACTTCTTGTGAAAAATATGGAGAGCTTGTGATTCATTAAACCTATTTCATATTTATGTATATAGTTTAATGGGAACACATGTAAGTGAAAATAAAAAGTTTTTTGAAATAGTTAAATTTACAATGTGTTCATAATAATGTATAAATTCAAATTTGGAAAGGGTATTGGTATACTTCAGTAATGTTAAAATACTTAATCTATGAATTTAAACTGAACATCTAAAAGTGTGAAATCGTTTTATACTGAAATTGGTAAATATATTATTTTGTATTCTTATTATTTATTTTCTATATTAAGAAATATAAAAGGAAAAATATTATATATGAAATATAAGTGTCCTAATTTTTATTTAATGAATATTTAATATTGTTGGTATCCAGAAAGGTAGATAAACAGAGAGGTTGGATGGTGTATTAGGGTATATAAATCTTTTCAAATGACCCTTCTCAATAATATTATTATACTATTAGTAGGAATACCTCTATCCCCCAAAATTAATATACATTGATAAAGAAAAAAATAGGGACACAATAATTTATACTTGGTTAAATAAAATAGGGATAATTAATGAAGAAAAAATGGTGATGTGATGATGTACCAGAATTAGTAAGAGCACTATGCATTTTTTATAATTTAGAGCAGCCGCCCAAAACCATGATGTTTAAAACCTTCACAAAAAAAGAAAACTCTCTACTCTTAATCAATTATAATGTTCACTAATCCTTTATGTTAGACCTTATTGATATCCATGAACTAATAAATATTTTACTGTAAAAATGGTGTATCAATCAACTTCACCTTCATCCACTTGATAAACTCAATGATCCAAAAACAAGATAGCCTCATAGATCTCCCTTATTTTCTTTTTTTAACTTTTTATAAAAATATTGGAATTCCTATTCTTCTTTCTTATTTGATCCAATATCCTCCTCTTTTTTTAAGAAAGATATCTCTGCAATATTGATTGAATTTCTAGGTTTCCGTCTTTATTAATATTTAATTAAACCTATTATGATATGAAAAATAATCCAATAACCTCTATTAAAACAGATCCAAATACACTCATCAAGATACCATATTTTCTTCATGAAATATTGAATATTTGAATAATAAAATATGTTGACTAGTATTCTTCACTGTGTGGAAAATAACACTATGATGTGATCTTAATTTTGTTCTATAACTACAAACCCAAACTCTAGATTTATGTTCACCTCCACAACATGATACAACCCTTTATATCATGTAGTAATAATCCTCAAAATTTCATGGATCACATACCATACAACATGTCATAGTATAAAACTCTAGATTAACCATTGACTAACACACCAAAATGTGAATCCTCATCATGGAGTGACCACATTTAAATAGCCATAACCAAAAAAATCTATCCAGATCTAATCATATTGTGGAAAAACTTTATACATTTTTACTTCTTCCAAAATAAATCTCATGTAAGGGCCCAAATCCAAACATATTGACCTTTTTCAGGGCTTGCGGATCACAAAGAAGGCTTGGACGTTATCTGATGGAGTTTGGTTGAGAAATTTTGGAAACAGGATGAATTACATGCTATGTAATAATCTCATTTAATGTAAGTTAGGTTCAAGACATATATGTTTTTAGGGTTAAATAATAAAAAGATGACACATTTTAATGAAAAAACCTAACCCTAATGATTACATGACATGATTTTTTATTTTGCATCGTGTAAATCCCCTATCTCATACATTTTATAATGTTTCAAAAATTTGAGTTTGTCAAACTCTATGGCTACATCACATGTCTCCTGATTCCAGGGGACCCAACAACCCCCACTTCAACATTTCGGTGATTACTTTATCAAATATTGATATAAACTTCTCTCCTTTGATCCATAGCAACCGTCTTCGATACAAGCTATGTTCTAACTATGTTCTTGCTGTTTCTTCAATGTTTTTACTTTTTTTCCTCTTTTCCATGTGATGGTATTTGACCTATATGTTTCTAAAATAGTTTTTTTTGTATTTTGTTGGCATAGTTGTGGTGTGGAATCCTTGAGTGGATGAAATTATTGTAGAAGAGTTGATCAGGATATGAAACATTGGTCCGTTCTCATTCATAGAACTTTGAAACCGTTTTTTAGGTAGGGGATTTGTTGAATCACTATTTATTTAGATTAAATCACAGTTTTTTCATGATTTATCTCCTTGGATCTCAATTAAATTAACTTAATATTTACCTGATCTAGATTAAAGAAATGAAATAGATCACATGGAGATGTTTTTTGTACCGTGATAATGGTTTGCCTATTTTTTTCTAGATAGTGTGGTATATATTACATGCTTGTTATTCTTGTATTATCATGTTGAATTAGTAATGAACATAAAGATAGAATTAATTGTTAATTAAATTTCTAAAGGGATTAATTTTTCATGTTTAATGAATCTAATGTGTTGTAATCTTAGTGATTAAAGAATTTTAATTGATTTGATCTTCCATCTATTAATGGAATGGAATAAATATATGAAGGATGTTGATGATTTTCGATAAAATAATTAAAGGCATGTTAAATTAATTTTTTAATTAATTTTTGACAGCTTATGATAGATTTATGGTTAGGTTTCCCATAGTTGGAACCTCTCAATAATTAATTGGTTAATTCAAGATTGAATAAGAAACCATTATACGAGAAAAGATAATTCCTTTATATGGCATAATTTCCCTCTTTCTTGTAAAGTAGAAGTGCCTTGTACATTGGATCCATGAGAGCTCGTTGTGTATGAAGGCTAGATTCCTTGATTTAGGGATATGATCATGGATTTTATGTTTGTTTCCTAATGCTTGTGATGTGAAATGAGCCAGTTATGGATAAGACTTGAGGGATATTGTAGTATATGGGGTGGTGAGGACCAAATTTAATGTGAGTTAGAGAAGGATATTGTGGTATGTGGGGATGAGAGGACTGATTTTTGTGATAACAGTTGATGAATGTGATGGAAGGATGCATTAGGATATGCATGTGGGTGTCGGGGAGGACAGTGTGGATAACTAAACCCATTGAAGTTGGGATTACATATTTATATGAAATCTAGTTTTTTTTAATCTGTTGTTTGGATGATTAAAGTGTTGTTTGTTTATTCTCTTTTCATTCCCCACTACTTGAGGTAGATGGATGTTCCTTATTGTTTACCTAGTTTGGTAGAATAATATATTTTCCTAGAGTACCTATTAATATGGAAGGTAATGTTTCTAATAAATGTATAAATTCTTAACCCATGTGTTTGTATCTTGATAGGATGTAATGCTAAGTTTATAATTCTAAGAAGCTACAGACTCGATTTTATTATGCCTAGAGGGCATGGAATTTTGTTATAATGGTAATAAAATGCAATTTAGAAAATATTATTGGTTAATTAATCATTAAATAATTAATTAATGTAAAGTTAAACTGATCAAAAGGGATAAAATAATTTAATGTAGATCTTTAAATGGTTTTGTGCTTATATGATATTTGGTCTTAGTTGTGACAGTCGAGAGTCTGAGAAACATTATATGATGTTGAGTATAAGACTAAGTGATTCCCATATTTTTGTTATAGTCTATACTATATCATGTACATTTTTTGTTTTTATATTCTACTCGACCCTATTGGTTAAGGAAACTAACACCCTGGAGATTCTAATCCCTGGGGGGTGTTTTCCTAAACATCCTGATCTATGGATGTATAGATGACTAATCCCTTTAGCCCTGATCTATTCTATTGGTAGTTACTTGTTCTGGCATGCATGCCAATTATTTTTTCCCTTGATAAGTGTGTAGAGGGATATAATTTCTTGTGGTTATTTCACACACATGTATTCTAGACATAGTTTCTTAGGGAATACTATATGTACAATGTGTATAGGCTGTGATGGATTAAGGATCCTTACTCGGTGTATGGGTTGTGATGGATTAAGGTTTAATATCCAATGTATGATACATGTTATATGGGCTATGTTGGCTCCTAAAAACTACTAGGTTATGTTGATGTGGTGGTGTATTGCATGAGGTTGACATTGTGGTGCTTTACCCAGGTGTCTATGGAATAGACATTTTGGAGAGAGATACTCAAGACATGTGATGTCGGGGTAGAGCAACAATCTAGTGGGGAATAGGTATAATGGTAACCTAGTTATTATTTATTATATTATATTCTCTTTTATGTGATACATGGAAAGAGTATCCATGGTGAGGATGAGAACTTAGTATACACATGTAGGCGATGAGTTAATTTTACTTATTGTTCACTATGCTTTAGCATGATTTCTTTACATTTTTCATGAGAGGATCCGAGGAGGATCCTAAATAGTATATTTTTATACACACCTTACATAAATATAAAATATTTTTCAGGTTAGTTGGACAAGGTTGGATATTACGTTGGTTACTACTGGCCTGAGGTTTAGCAGGAGCCGTTTAGGATTTGTGGTCACTGCCATCCTTACCTTTATTTTGGTACTTCTAGTTTTACCATCAGTAGTAGTAGTTCTTGTATGTAATTACATATGTGCACTTCGGTTTCCTTTTATATTGTATTTTGAGTAGATTTTTTTTGGTGTAAATATTATCTCTCTCTTTCTCATGTGTTCTCTTAGAGGATAATTCCTCCCATATTTATGTTTACTATACCCTTAGTGTTAGTCGCCAACCTGAGGCCTACCAGGGGAGGGAATCTGGGGTCACTACCTCTATTTTCCCATTTATGTACTAAGAGGGGTACACATTATGGGGAGGGGGTCCTGATAGATTGGTTTCAAAGCTCTAGCTAAGGACAAGATAGAGTTTGGAGTCAGGCACAAGTGAGGTTGCATGGGTTGGTAGGGAAGTGGTGTCAGCAAAGTTTATTAAGCAATGTAAACATGGGAGTATTGATTATACATGGGTATTTAGGGACCCTTTTGATCTGATTCACAAAACTTTAATATTATATTAGATACTAAATGAGGTGATTATGGTTTTAGGGTAGAGACCTTGGAAAGAATCATGCATCTTTTTTATTTGTACCTGTGTTTGAATGGGTAGAACTTCAGATAGGTTAATCTGAAATAAATAAAAGAAAATAATTAATAAATGTTAAAGTCTTAAATATTCCATCTTAGTAGCTTTAATATTTTGTTCATTTTCAACCATGGATCGTGGATGATGTCATTGTTAGGTTCACATAGAATAGATTAAGAATTTTTCCCCCAGAGATCACCACAAAGTGGAGGTTGATGATCATGACACATGGAAGAGGGAACTCCGATCGTGTCAGTGCTAGAGTCTAAAAATTTATGAGGGATATATTTCATATGATGTGATGAATGATTGGTTAGAGGAGGTTGAGATACCCATCAGTTTGATCTGTGCTCGAAAGTATCACTAAGTATCGTTGGCTTTAACGATGTTTCATGGGGTAGTGAAATAGTGTTGGTTCTTGTTCATCTGAGATAGAGAAGAGTCATCAGTATTGTGGAAGGAGTTCCAAGACCAATTTAGAGACAAGTTTATTTCTTCAACTATAAAGGAAGCCAATTTCCAGGAGCTAATTACCCTTTGACAAGGAATATCCAGTGTGAAAATGTTTGGGATCAATTTTAGGAACCTTTTACGATATGATTCAGATAAATTTCTAGATGAGTAGGCTAGGGTGTAAAATTTAGAGGAATATTTTCATCCATAGATCAAGTTCCATTTCGCCCTGTTTAAGCTGAAGACATATCTCAAGGTGCTGGTGAGATTAGAGTTCATTGATAGGTTATTATCCAAAAATAGATGGTCATGAGAGGGGAGTAATCAGGATTCCTCATGAAATAGAGTTGTGGTCCGGGGTACCCAATTTTCTAGATAGAATATTTTCTTATTATCTAAGGGTAAGTCCCAACCCTTAGTGTTTCATTTTTCTAGGGGTGAGATCTCTCATTACTATTAAAAGATATCACACACATGTTTTTATTGGGTAGGTCGTAGTCATCAGTGGATAGAGTTCCCAAACTTTATGAGCATTCAGTGTGCCCCAGTTGTTTTTCTTTAGGCTCCTCTACTGAGGCAGTTCTAGCTAAGGTAGTAACCGAAAGTTTCTCCATTTTAGGATAAATAAAGAGTAGATAGTGCAGGGATAGAAAAATTCACGAGACACTCCCAATCCTTAGAGATATGAGAGTTGTCATGGAAGTGGTCCTCAACATTATCATAGAGGTCGTGTAGTTGGTTGTGGTCAGCTTCATGCTTTAGTGTTTCCAGTGCCAGGCGATCTAGACATCATTCTTGGTACCCATTACTTGTTTTCTACTTGGGTTAATTCCTTGTTCGATCCAGGATTGACACAATCCTTTATATCACCAGACATTTTCTTTGATTTGGTACATGAGGTAGAGAGACTTACAGTTCCCTTGACATTGACTATACTAGTTGGAGGTCTAGCTAACTTGTTTTATGTATGTAGAGACTATGAGAAAGTGCTGGGGAAGCACCAATCTTGGGGAGATAACCTATGTTTTTGGATAAAAACATATGACATAATCCTTGATATAGATTGGTTTAATTTAGTGTAGGATATATTGGATTGGTTTAGGAGGTAGGTTGTATTTTTTGATGTTGATGGAGGGCCATTAGTGTTTGTTGGTAAGAGGGACCCTCAGATGTGTCAGAGGAATGCTCTATCCTTGTCATCCTAGATGGATGAGTTGATTCTGAATTCATCATAGGTTTAGCAGTCATCATTTCCCAGGGTCATAAGAGAGAACCCTAATGTCTTTCCAGAGGAGGTTTTAGCGTTATCCCCTTGGTGAGAGATTGAGTTTGGGATAGAACTACAGCCAGGCATGTCTCCTATATTTATATATCTATATAGGATGGATCCCTCTAATATGAGAGATCTTAATATAAAAATCGATGGTTTTTGTAGTGTGGTTTTGTTTAGCTGAGGGAGTCACCATGGGGTGCACTAGTTATTTTATAGAGAAGGATGATGGAATTTTGCAGTTGTGTATCAATTATCATCACTTGAATCAAGTAAAACTGAAGAAACACTACCCTTTTCCAAAAACTTATTATTTATTCAATCAACTAAAGGGTGAAAGTTGGTTCTTGAAGATCAGTTTGCGATTGGGATATCATCAGATACATGTAAAGGATGAGGGTATCTCGAATATTACTTTCTATTGTCATCATGAGAAATAAAAGTTTGTTGCGATTCCATTCAGTGTGATTGATTCTTTAGATGTGTTCTTAGGTTTTATGAATTCTATGTTCTGTGAGTTCATAGATAAGTTCATGGTAGTTTCATTGACATAATCCTTGTGTAATACATGTCTAAGGAGGAGTATGCAGAGCATCTACATGAAATTTTGGTAGTTCTTCGTCATAATCAGTTTTTTGGGAATTTTACAAAGTTTGAGTGTTGGGATCGATTAGTACATTTCTTAGGGACTGTTTTATCCCATTAGGGTGTAGCTATGGATCCATCAAAGATAGAATTAGTTGTGTCTTTGTCATCCCCAAAGATAGTGGAAGAGGTGATAAGTTTCATTGATCTTCCAGGCTATCATAGGAGGATTGTATCCAATTTCACTTGGGTTGAGAATCCTCTAATAGTTTTGGAAAGAAAGGATCCAACATTCATGTGGAATGATTAGTTCCAGACAATTTTGGAGTACTTGAGAGAGAAGTTTTTCAGTGATCTAGTTCTTTATCTTCTAATAGAAGGAGTACAGTTTTAGGTTTTCATTGATGCTTCACATCTTTGGTTGGGATGTGTTCTAATTCAATAGAGAACCATTTTTTCTTATGTTTATCAAAAATTACATCCCCAAAAGTGTAACTATGACACCCATGATCACGAGTTAGTGACAGTGGTGTTTTACTTGATGTTGTGGAGGCATTACCTCATCGATGAACATTTTGTGGTCCTCTTCAAACATAAGAGAATGAGGTATGTTTTATCCCAACATGAATTTAACTTGTTTTAGTGTTAGTGGATGGAGTAATTATAGGATTTCAAATTCAAGATTTCATATACACATGTAAAGGGGGATGGCATGGCTGCTGTGCTGAGAAAGAATTCTCATAGTGATGCCGTGCGTGAATCAGGTGATTCCTAGAGAGTGATGGAATATATTTCAGAATTATATCTTGATATGGGATAATATAAGGTATATGTTATAATTTTTGGATAACAATGAATCATCTCTAGTGCAGAAGGTGGAGAAGTCCCAAATGGGGGTTCTTGAGGTAGAGGTTTGGAGAGACCGAGTTGTTTATGGAAAGGCCCCTAATGGTTAGTCTGGATATGAATGACACCAAGTATTATTTTAGGGAAGGATTTTTCATTCAATTGGTGATACATGAAATGGTTCTAAGACAGTTCTATATCTCTCCATTGGTGGTACATATTGGTGTGAAAAATATGTACCAAGATTTGAGAGGTCATTTTTGGTGTCTTAGGTTGAAGCATGTAGTTTTAGAGTTTGGGTCTCGATGTTTGGTCTGCAAAAAGGTAAAGGAAGAGCACCATGTTCCTGGTTGCATGCTCTAGCCCACATATTTCCTTCAGTTGATGTGGGAGGACATCTTGAAAGACTTTTTATTAGTTTACCTTGAGTTATGGGAGTCTGTGACACTATATGGGTGTTAGTGGATCATTTGATGAAATCATCCTAATTTACAGCGATCATGGATTCAAGAATAGTAGAGGTTCTTTGAGGTAGTATGAAGAGGAGGTGGTCAGAATCCATAGAGTCCCTAGGATGATAATTTCTAATCGATATCTTCGTTTTACTTATAGGGTGTGGATAGGTCTACAATATGATTTTGGTTCTTAGCTATGCCTTAGAACTACTTTTCATCTATAGATGGATGGTCAGATAGAGTGGACCATCCAGATTCTAGAAGTCATATTTTGACTAATGTCTTGGATTTTGGAGGTTTGTGGATGGGGAACTTTCCCTTGGTAGAGTTCACTTACAACAATATTTTTTAACTCCATCATCGTTATGGAGCTGTTTGAAGCCTTATGTTTCCAATATTTCCATTTTACATTATACTGGATAGGGTTCAGAGAGTTAATAATTATTAGCCTGGAACTTGTATAAAGTATAATATTGATGGTTCTGGTGATTTTTTAGTGGTTGAAATTAGCACATGATCATCAAAAATCCTATTTCGATCATACAAGGAGACCCCTAGAGTTCAACATTGAAGATAGAGTATTCTTGAAGGCGACTCTCCATCATGGGAAGTGAAGGTTTGGTCATGGGAGTACGATTTCTCCCTCTTTTGTTAGTCTTTTCAAGGTGTTAGATTATGTTGGAGCATGGTGTATCAAATAGAACTTCCTCCACAGATGAGCTAGATACATGATATTTTTCACATGTCATAGATCTGTCATTATCTTTATGATGACTCTCACATAATCGATTGGGGTGATATTGATTTTTATGATGATGAGAACTTTTAGGAGTGACCTATTGTGATCTAGTACCACTAAGATAAGGTGTTTCATGAGAATTATATCCCCTTGGTTCATGTCTTGTGGTGGCATAGTGGTGTAGAGGAGAGTACCCAGAATTTGAGTCACAAATACATGTTCAGTACCCCGAGATGCTTGATGTTTAACTATTCTCTTATAACACTATTTATTTTGTGATTTTAGACCTTTTCTAGTCCATGAGATGGATTTATCTTATTTCTTGCCGTGGGTTACTCTATGTTAGAGGTATCTCCCTCGAGAGAATTGTTAGTAGTTGGTTGTTCTTGTTGCATGGTTTAAAATTGTTTCCTTGGTGTGGTGGTTTAACTCTTGTGGTGGTGAGATCCTTGAGAGGTATCTCATGTGGTGGTTGTTCATACGACCCTTTTCTGTTTCCTCTCTAGGTTGGTTTTGGATTCTAGTGGATGAGATTGTTTTGGGAGGTATCTAATGTAAGGTCCCAAATCCACATGTATCAACCCTTTACATGTTTCTAAGGCTTTCAAAGCTTGGAAGAAAACTGTAAGTGGTCAGAAATATTTTGGTTGGAAAATGATGTAAAGAGGAATAATTACACACTCTGTAAGAATTACACATCATGTAAGTTAAGTTCACGATGATTAAGTTTTCAATGTAAAATAATAAAAAGGAAACTTGTATTTCTGAGAAAACCAAACACTTAATATTGCATGAAGTGAAGTGGGATTAAACGTCATGTAAATCTCCAATACTATTGTTTTATAATGTTTCAGCCATTTGGGTTTTTCAAAACCTATGGATGCAGAACCTATTTCCTGATTCCAGGTGACCCGACAACCCCTCTTCAAAATTTTTGGGATTCCTTTGTCAATGATTGATATCTATATTCCCTCCATCAATCCGTAGTGATCTATCTTCTATACAAGGTATGTTCTACCATAGTTCTTGTGGTTTATTTGATATGTTTACTCATGTTCCTCTTTTCTTTGTGATGGAAGTTGAACTCCATGTTTCTATAGAATCTTTGTCAGATTTTTGTTAGTATGGTTGTGGCATAACATCCTCGGATGGATGTAGTTCTTATGGGAGAGGCGATCATGATCCACATCGTTTTTCTGTTATCGTACATAAAATGCAGAAACCCTTTTTCGAGGTACGATATTTGTTTCTTCAATATTTATTTATGTGAAATCAAAGATCGATTAGGATTTATCCCCTTATATAGAAATAAAATTAACCTAATAATTACTTGAACAAGATTAAGGAGTTGATATCGATTACATAACAATGTTGTTGTTTTTCTACCGTGAAAATGGTTTGCCTCTTATTTTTATAGATAGTGTGGTATCTATGTTGTGATTTTTATTCTTGGATTAGCAAGTGTAATTGGTAAAGACCATAATGGAGGAATTAATTTTTAATTAATTGGATAAAAGGATTAAAGAGGCATGTTTAATGAATTCAGTGTGTTATAATATTAATGATGAATGAATTTTAATTAATTTGATCTTACTTATATTAATGGAATTGAATAAAGATATGAATCATGCTGATTCTTCTCAATAAAATATTTAAAGGAATATTAAATTAATTGTTTAATTAATTTGTAAAAGCTTGTGATAGCTTTTTGGTTAGGTTTCTTGGAGTTAGAATATATAAATAATGAATTGATTAATTCAATATGGAATAAGAAAGGGTTGTGTGATAAAATATAATTCCCTTGTGGGTCCTGGGTTCCAACTTTTCTTGTAAATTCTATGTGCCTTATACTTTGGATCCATGATAGGTCATTGCATGTGAAGGCTAGATTTCTTTATTTAGGTCCAAGAGCTTTGTTGTTATGTTTGGTTCCTACTACTCGTGATGTGATGTGATCCAAGGATGGATGATCCTATAGGGGTATTATGGTATATGGGGTGGGGAGGCATAGATGTGATGTGATTTTGGGATTGCTGATCCTGGAGGTCTTTTGTGGTATGTGGGGAGAGGATGCCTAGTTGTTGTGGTAGCATTAAATACTTATGATGGAAGGATACATAGAGATATGCATGTTGGTGTCGTGGAGGACATCGAGGATGAAAAAAGAGGTTGAAGTTGGGATTAACTATTGATATGAAAGATAAATGATTTTTTAAATATGTTGTTTGGGTGACTTCTATGTTGTTTGTTTTTCTAATTTTCTTTCCCTACTGCTTATGGAATATGAATGTGCTTGTTTGTTTACCTTTTTGGTAACTTAGGATGTTTTACTAGAGTACCTGGTAATATGGAATGTAATTTTTTTTTAATAAATGAATAAATTTTTAACCCATGAGGTTAGAGATTTCTAGGATGTAATGCTGATGTTATAATTCTATGAATCTATGGGATTAGTTTTCTTATGCTTGGAGGGCTTGGTACATTGTTGTAATGGTAATGAAATGTAATTTTGAAAATGATAATGGTTAATTAATGGTTAAATAATTAATTAATGAAAAGTGAAACTAATTAAAAGGGATAAAATTATTTAATTTATCTCTTTAGATGGTTGTGTGATTATAAGATATCTGGTCTTATCATTGGAAGATAGGAGTTCAAGATACATTAGCTAAAGTTGAGTTTGAGACTAGGTTATTCCCATAGTGTGGTTTTGAGCTATATTATTTCATTTATGTTTTGTATTTTTATTTGTTACTCCACCCTATCAGTTAGTGAAAATTTCACATTGGGGATTCTAATCCCTAGGGCCTGTTTTCCCCAACATCCCAGTGGGAGGATGGAAGGATGACTACCCCTATTTCTTCCCTTTCTTCTGTTGTTAGTAATATATATTGGTATGCACAATGGTTAGTTTTCACCATATTTGTGTGTAGAGGGTTGTAATATATTGTAGTCATTTCACACACATGTATTCTGGATATAGTTTCCTAAGTACTACTATAGGTATAACATGTATAGACTGTGGTGGCTTAAGGATACTTACTTGGTGTATGTGATGTGATATCTTGAGGATCCTTACTCGATGTATTGGCCAAGATGTCTTGAGGTATAATAACCAATGTATGATACATGTTATACAGGTTGTGGTGGATTTTGGAAAATACTTGGTTAATTTTGGTTATGTTGGTGTGGTGGTGTTTTTCACGAGGTACACATTGTGATTCTTCATCCAGGTGTCTATGGGATAGCCATTTGGAGAGAGATGATTAGGATGTGTAATGTTGGGGAAGAGTAAAAAACCATTGGGGATGAAGTACTAGGGTACCCTTGATATTATTTATTATATTATATGCTCTTTTATATGATACTTGGTGAGAGTATCCATGGTGAGGCTGGGAACTTAGTATACCGGTTTAAGCGATGAGTTAGTTTCACTTGTTGTTTATTGTTTCTTATCAGGCTTTCTTTAACTTTTTCATGAGAGGCTCTGGGTAGAATCCTACTGAGTATACAATTATACTAATTCTATGTATATATAAACTATTTTTAGGTCAGTTGGAGTAGGTTGTAGATCAGGATAGTTACTACTGGCTTGGGGTTTAACAGGATCAGTTTGGGATTCGTGGTCACTATCGTCCTTACCTTTCTTCTGGTACTTGAAATTTTCCCTTTAGTTGTATTAGTTATTGCATTTCATTACATATGTGCACTTGGGTTTCCTTGTAAATTATAGTGACAATAGAATTTGGTTGGTCTCCATCTTATATCCCACTTTTTCATGTGTTCTGTTAGAGGGTAATGCCTCCAATCTGTGTGTTTACTATATTCTCAGTGATAGTCACCAACCCAGGTCCTATAGGGGACATGGCTCATGGGTCACTATATCTCTTCTCTCTTATCGCATTGCCAGAATAGGAAAGGTACACTTTGTGGGGAGGTGGTCGTGAAATCCCAATTATGAATACTTCTATAAAGGTACTATTACACATTATTTGGAAACTCTTATATATCAAAAATTATTAACGTTACACCATATTCCACGATGTAAACAAATAATAAAATTCAAATAGCCTAAATCATAACTTTCCGGGGGTATCCTTCATAACATGAACCACACCCTATGATAATGACAACCAAAACTGGTTTTTCTGAGATAGCCTACGAGAAGTCAAGCTTCAGGTGAAGTGCATGAAATTGATTGGTTAGGTTCAATGAAATATGAGGGGTCAAAAAATATTAGAGGTATTCCTTCATCATGGTGTATATTTTCTTGACATGATGGGATTTGGGTGCATGATGTGCATGTGTGCTAATGGAACTGACCAAGTATTGATTAATATGTGATCAACCAGATTAATGTATGGATTGTATGAGGTACATAGGAATATATTGATTTTTTGGACATGATATATATATGTGATATGAGATATATGGAATTATATGTGATGTGGTTTTTTTGGCATCAAGTTTGATGGAGGACATTGTTGGTATCGTGTGTGATACAGGTAGAACTTGAGCATTGGTGTGATATAAGACACTAGTGGAAGTCAAGTGTGATGTGGGTATAAATGGATTATAAAATGAGTTGAAATAATTATAGTATATCATTCGAGTATGTATATGATTGAAGGATAGTAAGAGGAACCATTAGAATTCCAGTTGGGTCATGAAATGATGGTTTGGTAATTTCTAAGTTAGGGAGACCCATAAGAGAAATTACATATGAATAGTGATTGAGGTTGACAAGGGTTATGTTTATGGGATGGGTATATTTGGTATCATCCATATGTGAGACCACATAGCTCATGGATGTGATATCATATTGTGGGGAGGTTGTCAAGTCCTAGTTTTTTTGAGAGTGTTAAAATTTCAAGGTAAATTTGAATTTTGAGTGTGGCGAGTGGGACACCATTCATTTTGGTATTTGAAGGTTAATTATAAGAGTTTTAATGATTCAAAATGTTTTTTTATATGGGATTTAAATCCATGTGAGTGCCTCATGGGTTCATATGAGTTTTAGGAGCATTGGCCCCTAAAACTCATTTTTGGAAGGGGTAAGGTAGGGTGCATGGTTTGCTCAAACCGTTATTCCATTAAGGGAAACTGTGGGGCCCATATTTTTATAGAGAATTTTTAGTCTAATTATGTGATGTTGGTTATATGAACAAGAAATGTTCCTATAGAAATTTTCATAGGTGATCTGTAAAGGATGTCCATGGTTTGAAAAACTATGTGCATAGATATGTGAGTTGGGGTGCCTTTAGATAGTGGAACCGTATGGTTAGCGCACAATTTTCCAAACCGTGTGGCCAAAACATGTGGTCCATTAAAGGGTATGAAATTATATTTTTCCCTTTTCTCCTTTAACATTTATTCACCTATTTCATGCACCTTCCTTTATTTGTGGATCTCCTATCCTTCCTCCTCTTGGATTTATCCTATCTCCTTCCTTCAGACTAGGATTCAAGCACCATCAGTGAGTTTGATAGCTATTAGAGAGGATACTAATCATATTTATTCATTTATTATTTTATTCAACAATTTTAATTCTATTTACACCAAAGATTATTTAAACTATTTCTAGGATATTTTTCATATTCCTCATCTCCTTCCATTTAGGCTTAGATTAGAGGCTGTTATTCGATGAGTGAGAGCCTACAAGCATAAGGTAAGTGGTTTATAGATTTATCTTTTTTATAATCATGCTATAGGATTCATTTTTAAATACACGTGATTGGGGTGTTCTTGGTGAGACTTTTAATTTAATTATTATTATTTTAATTATGATCGGAGAATGTCGATGGGTATGTCCATATTTATTTAAGTTCATTGATCCCTGAATGGGATGGTATGTGTGAATTTGGTTTCCAATTTGGTTTGGAATGAGGTCATGATTGATTAGATTAATTTAATTGTGATGTGATCATACGGGTTCCATGGGAATGTGTAGGGCTTGGCCCATAGTGTTAGAGGTGATGTTGATCACTAGAATTGAGGTGACATGGTTAATAGGGTTGAGGTGGATGGTGACTACAATGTCGATTTTGGGAGACAAGGTTCATAAGTGGCTATGGAGTTTCACAAGATATTGTGTCTTAGGTATGGTTGGTGATTTCTACTCACTATGCCTGGATGTTAATACTGTTGGAGTCATGTGAACATAAGAAAGGACTCAGTGAGGTGTCTTTGACCAATCATCGTGGGTGGAGGCCTCTGTAAATATTACGGGTTAGGGGATAGTTGTGACCATCAGTTATATAGAAGGTTCTCGCTTTAGAAAGGCATGCTTGATAGTGTGAGAGACTATTGGTCGGGGGAGAGGCTCTTCATAAACATTTGGGCCAATGAGATGAAATTATTAAAAGATGGATGTTTTCATTCCTTGGGATGTTAGTCTACTGAGCAGAAAATGATCCTCAAAGCAAAAGTTTAAGGGACTAGTGATTAATTTTAGGATGTCAGATTGTTGATCCAACAATGGTTTTAATGAAGGAAGTCCAAGTGAATCATAACATGTTAATTGTAGTACCGATGCGACATTAGTTATATTAGACATGGGATACCAGGGTATCAGTTGGCATGTGGTGCTAGGGTGGAATAAAATGAGATGATACTAGTGGTTCTCTAAAGATGATTGGCCCTGGACACATCGTTCCTTTTTCTGATTTTTACTGATGTTGGTAAATGATTCTTTGGGGTTGTTGAGAATAATTGAAGAAAGTTAATTTATTTGTGATTGTATTTGATATTTACTTAAAAAATTCATACACTAGTATAAATATGGATGTAAGATAGACACATATTGGTGGTGTCTTATTGTGTTTATACTCACCCCCGACATGGGACCCTTGGGAAACATGTAGACCATTTCGATTTGGGATTAAGTAAGGAACTAGGTTCGTGAACTGGACCATAGTGAACAGGGATGCATAGGTGTATGGAATTTAAGGTAGTTGGACAATAGAGGATTCTTCTCCATCATGATGGAGTTTATTTTTGGATTTGAGTGTGAAATTATGTGATTATCCTCTGAGATATCTTTTATATTTGGTTTGAATGATTTGGAATGTGTAATATTTAACTAATATGTATGATTATTTTTCTTTTGGATCATTATTTCTATTGTTTATTATTTCTTCTATTTATTTTTTCCATTAATTCCACAATTATGGTATTATATGAGTATTGTTATTATCATCACCAGAGGGTATAGTCTCCCCACAATTACCTAACTCACCATTGCTTCTAGTCGGAAAACTATGGTGTATAAGGAGTCACACCTAATGCCAAGTGTCTCTCTAGACCAGAGCACCGATTAAGTTGCTCTTGGGTCAGGGTACTACAAATGATATCAGAGTATTTTATTTTCCTTATTCTTACTAAATGGGTTATGTTAGAATAGAGAATGAGATCTAGTTATAACTGGTTAAGAGCTTGTTCTTAGGTTCCTATAGCCACATTAATGGGGAATAGATGAAGTTTCATAGGGTGAAAAATTGATTCTATGCTTATTTCTGTAACTATTGATAGATTTCCACCTTGAGTGGTGTAGAGACCCTAAGCTTATCGTACATGGACATTACATTACTTTTGCGGAATACTTAGTACATAACAAAAACACACACTAAAGGATCGTAATAGTTTAGTGTCTTTGGAAACTCGGAACGTAATCTTCTAATCGTGGTGAAAGATCTTCAATATCTCCCATAAATATCTTCCCTTTTTTTACCTAAAACCTTTATTTATATCCTGGGGAAAAGAAAACATAAAAGGGTGAGCTCAAATGCTCAGTAAGGGTATACAAAAGAAATAAAAATCATATAATATCTTTTTGAAAATCATAACCTGCAAAAGAGATCATAATATCTTAACATGGAACAAATCATAGAAGTGAAAATGAGATAACCATAATCATAACATGAAACTTGAAACTTTGTGGAATGCACACATAATCATGGAAATCATTTCTTGTTAGTCATGACTCATTGCCAAGACTATCTTAGTGGACAAAGTCCCTTTCTGAACCGAGTTCACTCCTCGTTTCAGTCCTGTATCACTGAACCGAAATAACCTTCCGTTCCAGCCATTTCTATCTCATGAGATATAAAATCTTTACCCAATGCATTGGAGGGAGATATAGGTCCCACCCATCTTATAATGAATCCTTTCTTATGTGTGCCACATAATCATAAACCATACATCATAGCGTAACCCATGTAATAAAAATGGGATTCTTAAACAACATGACATCATAAAACAATTCATATAAGATAAAGGAATTCATAAACATAATTCCATCACAACATAGTCAAATCAATGTAAAAATATGGATAGAAACATATCCCTTTATTATCTTAGATGGGAAATAATTTTGATAAAACACTTGAATTGAATTCTTGAGGAAAATATCCTTTCTTCTTCAAAATCAATTTCTTTTCACAAAACATCATGCAATTTTAAAAGAAAGAGATTTTATTGAAAATAGTCATGAAATCTTTTAGAGGAAGATTCATGAAAATAAGGCTTTATAAAACAGTAGAAATCCGTTCGTGCCGTATAAGTTAAAAAAAAACATTCTTCGTACTTTTGTCGGAAAAGTCAAAAAGTACCTCGTATGACAAAAGATTCCTTTCATAGATATTACTAAAAACTAACCGAAGGGTAAAAATGGATTTAAACAATTGTAGGTGGATGGAAATAATATTACATATTGATGAAACATGGATGTGGATGATAAAATACACCCCAGTAAATACTTACGAATAAACAATCTCGGATAAAAATGAGATTGTGATATTTCCCTTACCTTAGGTCCGACTTGCTTTGTAAGTGTCCGAACCTCCTGTATAATGATTTAAATCATGTTATTGACTTATTACAGAATCATATTCATTGTTATGATATCATATATGGTTCACTTATGACATTATATTACCCGTTCTTTTGTAAACTCCATGTTAAAGAAGCGTTTTGGGTAAAATCGTTTCATTTATCGTAGGTGTTTTGACTTGTTGTTCTTGACATCATTATTACTTATATCATGATTTACTTACTTACAGAATATAAAATATGATTTATATATCATATATATTCAGTATATATATATATATAATAGGTAGATAAATAAAATGAAAAACACCGTTCATGGAGACGGTAGTCCGTACGTACGCATGAACGCTGTTTTCCTTTCCTTATTGTCTTGAAATGGAAGTAAGTAGATGACATACATATGTATATATATACATAAATCCAGTATCTTTATAATGTCATATATTTCATTATTATTTCTTATATATACATTATAATCATTCTTAAATGGTTAACATGGAGAATGAATCTCATCGCGTCGTGGAGACGGTATTCCGTACGTACGCACGAGCGATGATATCATTTCTATAAATATTGAATTGAATTGAAGTGGATTATACAATATATCAGAATCAATATGATGTTGTAATAACTATGTATAGTTATTCTTTACACCATTATACCCATCCATGTAAGGTGGTGGTGGAAAATAGATTACACCACGGCGTGGAGACGGTATTCCGTACGTACGCACGCGCGGTGATTTCTTTTTCCGTAAGATGGATAGATGGTGAAATAGGGTTGTTTCATACTTATAATAACATATCAGTATATGAGTGATACTGATGTTATTACTTCATAATGAAACAACCTAAGAAGAAGAAGTGGAAGAAGAAATAAAGATGAAAGAATTGGTAACGGTAATTACCTCTTCTTTGAAGTGCCTCTTTGAGACCTCCTCTTAGGGCACTAAAATTGGTCTTTGAGGAAGACCAGAACCTCTAGGATGTTGCTAGGGAAGTGGAGAGGAGAAATTGTCAGGGGTTGGCCGAGCTTGAGTGCTCAAATTGGTGTGAGGAGGAGGGGGAGGAGGTGTCCTTTTATAGGGGAGGAGAGGGGCACCTTAGGAATATCTCAAAATATTATTTTATATTAAAGTCAAAATCGGTTTATAATGGTTCCAAAGGGTCTTATTTCGAAGCTAAAGTGGGGATGGGTCGAAATCCTATCAACCAATAGGATTTAGACAAGTTTAGGGTATTATTTTAACCTTATCAATTAGATTTAACTCTAAGTTAAATAATTTAACTTTTACCGTGTCTTTTTGTTTTCTTTCACTATATGGTTAATAAACTTACTATAACATGCCAAACGAACCCCAAATTGTATATTATTAATACATATATCCTTATCTAAGTCATTTGGCCGAACCTTAGATTTTTAGGAATAAAATAACAATTAGTAATATAATATTTGATTTAAAAACTATTTTGTGTCAATTTTGACACTATTTGATATATGATTTTTGTGAAAGTCATAACAGAATTATATGTTCTAAACAAGTTTATTAAATCATCACTAATATATCATAGTAACCTAGAAAATTAGTGTAATTCATAAAAAGTCTTAAATTACATTTATTTTGGTATTTATATTATCAATTATGTCAATATTTCATTAATAAGATAATTACTACATCATCTTTGTGTCATAAATAAATTATATTATTTGATGTCTAAAAATTATAAATAAAATACCATCCTGTAGGAAATCTTTTTAGCTTTCTAATTAATATTTATAGTCGAATTTATCTTATGTATAACCCCATATTAAAAATGATTTACTTATTAAACTTTGATTTTAACTATTTTAACCCTTCTTTAAATAAATTAATAATAAATGTCCTAATCTAATCCAAGTGGGCCTAAATGGTCATATTTTATTCCTAAGTTTGTTTTTGGTCGAATTACACTTGTCCAATAGAATTAGGACATGTGTTAGGGTAATATTAATATCATATTTACCCATAGTTACCCTATTTACTATTAACCGTGGTAAAAAAAGTAAAAAGTTACTATTCACCAAAAAATTATTTTCATCTCATTGAACCACATTTTAGTCCTTGATATTAACCGTGTCTCTCGGATTTTTGAAATTCCATTCACAGAAGCGGTAAAATTAAGTTTTATGCAAAATTCAGTTTTTAACCTACCACTTAGTAGTTTCACTATTCATAAAAAATTGATGTTTTTCAGAACAATGCCAAAATTTCATCCCAAGCTATATTTCATATTCCGAATTCAAAAATGAAGTCTATTTTACCAAATTAATAACATAAAAGTTGCATTAATTAATTTTATAATTAAATCCCGCTGTTAAAACAAATAGCGTGTTTTTAAGAAACAATATCTATCAAAAGATTGACACTTGTTTATGTCTAGTTTAAATGTGAAATTACATCCAATGTCCAACATTGTATTAAATTGTAAAAATATATTCTAAATATACTTTAAAACCACTCAAATTAATAATTTATAACTATTAATTATTTCGATTGAAAAAGTTGTTTTTAATTAAAATTTAGTAATTTCCACTATTCATCAAAATATGAAAGTTATCCGAAAATTACCAAAATTTCACCTTAGGCTAAATTCGATACTCCTAATCCATAAATGAAGTCCATTTTTAAAAATAAAATTTACAAAATTTCAAAAAGTGGTTATTACTATTCATAACGGCTAGTTTTAATAATATCTTAATAGCATATCGTTGTTTAGCGAAACTTGGTGTTGCGTACGACACACGCTATCGTGGAAGGTCGCGATTGTGTGTAATGGAAGGAAAGTCAAGGATGATTTTTGTGAAAGCTTCTTTTGGTGTAGCGTACAACAAAAGACATTAATGAAATTAAAAAAAATATTTTTCATAAAATCTCGGGGTGTTACATTCTACCCCCCTTAAAATGAATTTCGCCCTCGAAATTCGTCGGGGTTATAAATGGTTTACTACTCGAAAGTTTATTTAATAGAAACCCACATCGTAAAAAGGAATACCAAAACCAATCTTTAAAAACAAAAGTATGAAACGTAACGGTTACCCAAATAAACTAATCACTGGGTTTCCACATAGGTGAAAATATTGATATGGAAGAGAAATCTAACAATCATGTTCTGATGGAGAGTGGTAGAGAACATGGCTATGGAAAAGCCAACAATCACAAATCCATAAATTTGTGACGATCTAAGGTACCATCTGATTAATCAGATATAAGAGCACTAGGACAACATTTTTGGTTTTCAAGATCTTTTCCCTAAAGTTGAAGAATTTGAATTAGAATAAATACTTACTTTATTTTTGTACAATCTCACTATTGTTCGTGCCTTGAACAATTTCCACTGCATCTCTTAAATAAATGAAGTTGAATTTGTTATTCGTGAAGTGTTAGCAGATCATGTGATAGAATGACGAGTCATTCCATCTGTCTCAAACAAAAGGTTAGTAAAAATTATATACATAAGTCGATCTATAGTGAGATTAATCACATATGGTTTCTAAAATGGACTTATACTTCATATATAATACTGCTTAATATAATAAAACTAGTTTCTACTAAACAGGGACTTCCTGTAGGCCAGTGGTAGGCGATAAAGGCCAGTCGCACTTCGGTTGTGGGTTCGATTCCTACAGCCTTGTCCGAAGCGATGGGCTGTCGCCCGTCCTGCAGGTTGTCCTTTTTCTAAAACTACGTTACTATAACATCTCATCAATAATATCGAAAATCTTCTATCCTTAAACAATACTAACTTATGTCCAACATAATCCAGTCTAATCTTTAGGCTTATACATAATACTGCCGTCCACTCTCATAATATAGTGACATCGATTACCAGAGATTTAATACTGTCGTTGATCCCCACATATCATAAGATATGTCTTGTTGGTCACATTCCAAACATTCAAAGTCCTTAATCGTGTATTCTCTTGAATACCTTAGTGAAAACATGAGTGCAGTTAAAAGTTAACACTTTCCACATACCAAAATCCTCAAAATTCTATATACTCAAACCATGATATCACTTAGTCCTTATATCAATCATGAGCTCATGAATACTATCAAACATTTAATTTTCTCCTTATCCCTTAATTATGCGCATATCATCTACATTACAAAAATATCTGAATAACCTTTCATGGATACTGGTAACATTAATCATACACTTTCAAAACACAAGGAAAGACAACAATGTAACAATCCATAAATGTCTCTTTATTCCAAAATTACACATGATAAACATGTAATCATTCCACTACATTCTCAAACCATTGACCGAGCTTCAAAAATTCTTTCATCTCACATATCATTTGTAGTCTCTTCATCATCATCCACATAAATACTACCCATATGACCATAATGATTCTCTTCATGAGTCTTTCCCTTAGGGCATTTGTTTGCATAATGCCCATACATTCCACATTTAAAACACTTAACCATTTTTGCTGTCGTAGCAATACCATTATCCTCATCCATGGTGTTAACCGACCCTTTTCCTTTGCACTTACTTGCTTTGTGTCCTTCTTTTCCACACCCAAAGCATCTTTCAGTTCCCTTGAAAAATTCTCCTTGATGCCTCTTCCCACATGATTTACATACGGGAAATTGAACTTTCTTTCCTCTATGATCATCATGGAACTCTATCTTTCTCTTATTAGTCGAGTCAGGAAACTTACCAAATTTTACTTTATTGATCATATTGTGAGATTGCTGATTCGGCATAATAATGATGTTTGGACATCCAAATCCCATTTCATTTGGTTTCTCATGAAGAATATCATTCCATTGTCCATCATATCCTCCATTATTATGAATCATCTTGTTTCCAGCCATTTTCTAAAACCCAAACAGAATAGTGTTAGATGCAAAAATCATAATAAAGGGGGAGTACCTTCAATATCCAACATCTTAGGTTTAGTTCTATGATCGTTAGCGTAATTCTATTACTATAACCTATACGTATACTTATCCCTAGGGACATCCCTAGACATACCTTAGAAATATCTCTAGGGATCTCACTAACGTTTTCGCATCCTAGTTTCCAAAGGTTGACTAAACCTTTCCTCTGATACCAATTGTAGAGACCCTAAGCTTATCGTACATGGACATTACATTACTTTTGCGGAATACTTAGTACATAACAAAAACACACACTAAAGGATCGTAATAGTTTAGTGTCTTTGGAAACTCGGAACGTAATCTTCTAATCGTGGTGAAAGATCTTCAATATCTCCCATAAATATCTTCCCTTTTTTTTACCTAAAACCTTTATTTATATCCTGGGGAAAAGAAAACATAAAAGGGTGAGCTCAAATGCTCAGTAAGGGTATACAAAAGAAATAAAAATCATATAATATCTTTTTGAAAATCATAACCTGCAAAAGAGATCATAATATCTTAACATGGAACAAATCATAGAAGTGAAAATGAGATAACCATAATCATAACATGAAACTTGAAACTTTGTGGAATGCACACATAATCATGGAAATCATTTCTTGTTAGTCATGACTCATTGCCAAGACTATCTTAGTGGACAAAGTCCCTTTCTGAACCGAGTTCACTCCTCGTTTCAGTCCTGTATCACTGAACCGAAATAACCTTCCGTTCCAGCCATGTCTATCTCATGAGATATAAAATCTTTACCCAATGCATTGGAGGGAGATATAGGTCTCACCCATCTTATAATGAATCCTTTCTTATGTGTGCCACATAATCATAAACCATACATCATAGCGTAACCCATGTAATAAAAATGGGATTCTTAAACAACATGACATCATAAAACAATTCATATAAGATAAAGGAATTAATAAACATAATTCCATCACAACATAGTAAAATCAATGTAAAAATATGGATAGAAACATAACCCTTTATTATCTTAGATGGGAAATAATTTTGATAAAACACTTGAATTGAATTCTTGAGGAAAATATCCTTTCTTCTTCAAAATCAATTTCTTTTCACAAAACATCATGCAATTTTAAAAGAAAGAGATTTTATTGAAAATAGTCATGAAATCTTTTAGAGGAAGCTTCATGAAAATAAGGCTTTATAAAACAGTAGAAATCCGTTCGTGCCGTATAAGTTAAAAAAAACATTCTTCGTACTTTTGTCGGAAAAGTCAAAAAGTACCTCGTATGACAAAAGATTCCTTTCATAGATATTACTAAAAACTAACCGAAGGGTAAAAATGGATTTAAAAAATTGTAGGTGGATGGAAATAATATTACATATTGATGAAACATGGATGTGGATGATAAAATACACCCCAGTAAATACTTACGAATAAACAATCTCGGATAAAAATGAGATTGTGATATTTCCCTTACCTTAGGTCCGACTTGCTTTGTAAGTGTCCGAACCTCCTGTATAATGATTTAAATCATGTTATTGACTTATTACAGAATCATATTCATTGTTATGATATCATATATGGTTCACTTATGACATTATATTACCCGTTCTTTTGTAAACTCCATGTTAAAGAAGCGTTTTGGGTAAAATCGTTTCATTTATCGTAGGTGTTTTGACTTGTTGTTCTTGACATCATTATTACTTATATCATGATTTACTTACTTACAGAATATAAAATATGATTTATATATCATATATATTCAGTATATATATATATATAATAGGTAGATAAATAAAATGAAAAACACCGTTCATGGAGACGGTAGTCCGTACGTACGCATGAACACTGTTTTCCTTTCCTTATTGTCTTGAAATGGAAGTAAGTAGATGACATACATATGTATATATATACATAAATCCAGTATCTTTATAATGTCATATATTTCATTATTATTTCTTATATATACATTATAATCATTCTTAAATGGTTAACATGGAGAATGAATCTCATCGCGTCGTGGAGACGGTATTCCGTACGTACGCACGAGCGATGATATCATTTCTATAAATATTGAATTGAATTGGAGTGGATTATACAATATATCAGAATCAATATGATGTTGTAATAACTATGTATAGTTATTCTTTACACCATTATACCCATCCATGTAAGGTGGTGGTGGAAAATAGATTACACCACGGCGTGGAGACGGTATTCCGTACGTACGCACGCGCGGTGATTTATTTTTCCGTAAGATGGATAGATGGTGAAATAGGGTTGTTTCATACTTATAATAACATATCAGTATATGAGTGATACTGATGTTATTACTTCATAATGAAACAACCTAAGAAGAAGAAGTGGAAGAAGAAATAAAGATGAAAGAATTGGTAACGGTAATTACCTCTTCTTTGAAGTGCCTCTTTGAGACCTCCTCTTAGGGCACTAAAATTGGTCTTTGAGGAAGACCAGAACCTCTAGGATGTTTCTAGGGAAGTGGAGAGGAGAAATTGGCAGGGGTAGGCCGAGCTTGAGTGCTCAAATTGGTGTGAGGAGGAGGGGGAGGAGGTGTCCTTTTATAGGGGAGGAGAGGGGCACCTTAGGAATATCTCAAAATATTATTTTATATTAAAGTCAAAATCGGTTTATAATGGTTCCAAAGGGTCTTATTTCGAAGCTAAAGTGGGGATGGGTCGAAATCCTATCAACCAATAGGATTTAGACAAGTTTAGGGTATTATTTTAACCTTATCAATTAGATTTAACTCTAAGTTAAATAATTTAACTTTTACCGTGTCTTTTTGTTTTCTTTCACTATATGGTTAATAAACTTACTATAACATGCCAAACGAACCCCAAATTGTATATTATTAATACATATATCCTTATCTAAGTAATTTGGCCGAACCTTAGATTTTTAGGAATAAAATAACAATTAGTAATATAATATTTGATTTAAAAACTATTTTGTGTCAATTTTGACACTATTTGATATATGATTTTTGTGAAAGTCATAACAGAATTATATGTTCTAAACAAGTTTATTAAATCATCACTAATATATCATAGTAACCTAGAAAATTAGTGTAATTCATAAAAAGTCTTAAATTACATTTATTTTGGTATTTATATTATCAATTATGTCAATATTTCATTAATAAGATAATTACTACATCATCTTTGTGTCATAAATAAATTATATTATTTGATGTCTAAAAATTACAAATAAAATACCATCCTGTAGGAAATCTTTGTAGCTTTCTAATGAATATTTATAGTCGAATTTATCTTATGTATAACCCCATATTAAAAATGCTTTACTTATTAAACTTTGATTTTAACTATTTTAACCCTTCTTTAAATAAATTAATAATAAATGTCCTAATCTAATCCAAGTGGGCCTAAATGGTCATATTTTATTCCTAAGTTTGTTTTTGGTCGAATTACACTTGTCCAATAGAATTAGGACATGTGTTAGGGTAATATTAATATCATATTTACCCTTAGTTACCCTATTTACTATTAACCGTGGTAAAAAAAGTAAAAAGTTACTATTCACCAAAAAATTATTTTCATCTCATTGAACCACATTTTAGTCCTTGATATTAACCATGTCTCTCGGATTTTTGAAATTCCATTCACAGAAGCGGTAAAATTAAGTTTTATGCAAAATTCAGTTTTTAACCTACCACTTAGTAGTTTCACTATTCATCAAAAATTGATGTTTTTCAGAACAATGCCAAAATTTCATCCCAAGCTATATTTCATATTCCGAATTCAAAAATGAAGTCTATTTTACCAAATTAATAACATAAAAGTTGCATTAATTAATTTTATAATTAAATCCCGCTGTTAAAACAAATAGCGTGTTTTTAAGAAACAATATCTATCAAAAGATTGACACTTGTTTATGTCTAGTTTAAGTGTGAAATTACATCCAATGTCCAACATTGTATTAAATTGTAAAAATATATTCTAAATATACTTTAAAACCACTCAAATTAATAATTTATAACTATTAATTATTTCGATTGAAAAAGTTGTTTTTAATTAAAATTTAGTAATTTCCACTATTCATCAAAATATGAAAGTTATCCGAAAATTACCAAAATTTCACCTTAGGCTAAATTCGATACTCCTAATCCATAAATGAAGTCCATTTTGAAAAATAAAATTTACAAAATTTCAAAAAGTGGTTATTACTATTCATAACGGCTAGTTTTAATAATATCTTAATAGCATATCGTTGTTTAGCGAAACTTGGTGTTGCGTACGACACACGCTATCGTGGAAGGTCGCGATTGTGTGTAATGGAAGGAAAGTCAAGGATGATTGTTGTGAAAGCTTCTTTTGGTGTAGCGTACAACAAAAGACATTAATGAAATTAAAAAAAATATTTTTCATAAAATCTCGGGGTGTTACAAGTGGAACATTTGGGTGTGATGTTATTGGTTTTTTGAATTTTGATCCTTGGCCCAGTATGGAAATGGAGTTGTGATTATGAATCATGGTAGGTACTTAGGTTCATATGAAATATTTATGTTATTTTGATTTTTATTTGAACATGGAATACCTGAAAATGGTTTGGGCTATTTAAAGTATCATCAATAGGATAAATATTGTTAATCTATTCAGTAACTTAGTGGAATTATACTAATCCAACCTAGATATGTGGTTCTTTATGAGAATGGAAAGAGATCCTATGTATATGTGCATGTGGTACTGACTCTGATCTGGGTAGATAGGGATAAAGGAAAAAGGGTGAGTTTTTTAAAATGCCAACAATAAGATAAATATGGTTTCCCAACATAGATTCTTAGTTTTATTATACCCAGCCACCATAGAATAGTGATTTAAGATATGCATAATATATGATATCTGACTATAATTTGGGAAGGTAAGGGATATAAGACCAGATAATATGTGATGTAGGTGAGGTAAGGACATGTAATGGTGGTGATATTCAATTATTTTGACAAATTTCCCTATTTTTTTGATATTTTACTGTTACTACTATTATTAACCATGATATTTGGTCTTCAATTTGATGCGACCTAGATGGGCTTCAGTGGAGCATCAAGAAGGTGGATATGTGGTTCCACTAGAAGATGCATGGTATGAGGGCCCTAAGGGTTAGGATGAATCCTCTATGGGTCGAGATGATCATGATCCATAGGTATAGGCTCTGAGACAGGTAGGGAAGCTATAATAGATGGAATTTTTTTGGGTCATGGTTAGAGGTAAATCTTAGCGTGAGCATGGTATGATTCCTATAGAACATTGATAATGGATCTTAGATACTTGATCCATCCATGGATTATGTGATGAAATAGTTCCCATTTCATCACCCACTATTGTTTTAGGGTGTGGGTGGACCACATGCAGTAGAGGATTGGGTCAAGTTTGTGCAGATGACATTTGAATAGCTTTATAAACCACCAGGATGGAGGGTGAAGATGGATACTTATTTTCTAAAAGGATTGAAAAATCACTTGTGGAACGTATAATTATAGGCTAGAAGGCATGGGGTATGAGTATGAAAGGGCTTCGAGACCAGGTTTATCATGAATTTCATTCTAGAGATGTTGAGGGTGACCTATCCCATGACTTCATGAACTTGTTATTGGGGGATACACCCATTATGGATTATGATGGATCATTTAAAAAACTATCCCATTTAGTTCTTTCTATGGAAGGGGAAGACATTTCTAGGGTGAGGATATTTGAGTATAGATTACGAAACACCATCAAGATTTTGGTATTCAGGTTGACCTCATTCTCTATGGTGATTAACCAGATCATTCTAGCTAAGGGAAACTTGATGGAAAAAAATTATTACAGTTGGGTGAGAGTGATAAGTGAGAATGTAAGTGGTTATTTGAGTATCTAGAAGAAATACCATGAGGAGTCTCAATATGGTATTTGGTTTAAGTAATTATGTAGAGCATTGAGTAGTTATTCATCAACAGCATGCTTCTAGTGTGGGAATATCAGTAATGTTCATACCCAATGTGAGCGACCTACAAAGGTGTGATGGACATGTGGTTATATGGGGAACTTGGAGACGTTATGAAGGAAGAGTGCTTGGGAATAAAGGAGTTAGGGCCTGGGTTAGACAAAGGGAAATGATTTAGGAACATGAACGATACTATGTGATGGTAGCCCAGATACTACTACACATGCAGGTCATGGTAGGGAGAGAGAGACCCAATAGTGGGGTCAGTTGTGGGTAACTGGTGAAAATCAATACTGCAAATATGTCCTTTAAAAGTTCTATAAAGATCATTTACAATGCTAAATTTTTTTGGTTAATCTCAGCGAAGATGGGGGGTCCTGTTTATAAACTCTCAAAAAATCGCTGATAACTGCCCCTTTTATCAGCATTAAAAAAAGCACTGATAAAGGAGGTCTTTTATCAATGCTAAAAAATCAATGATAAAAGGGACATTTATTAGTGTTTTTTATCACCGAAAAAGTCCCCTTTTATCTGCTCATTTTTTAGCATTAATAACAGTCAATTTTTTTTTAAAAAAATCTTTGAATTAGAGCTACTTATTAACAATGCTTGACCCCCTTTGACAATGCTAGACCCCACCTGCAACCAACCATATCCCTGCCACCCCCTTTAGCAGCGCTACCCCCCACCCTACACCCACCCACATGCTCGCCCCCTTGCACCCACCCACGTGCCTCTGCCTCTTCCATGATTCGAACTCGAGACCTCTCCCATGCATGCCTAGACCCTTTACCATTCCCCCTTCTTGCTTTGTTCTCCATTTAATGATATATCAATTTATTTGTATATATATTTACTTATATTTATCCATATATTAATATAGATTTATATTAATATATATATATATATATGTATATTTAGTTATATTAATATTTAAATATATATATTTATTCGTATATTAATATGTATTTATAAGATTAGTTTTAAATACATTAATAAAATATATTTTGTGTGTGTGTTTATAAATAAATACATATATACATATATACAACATACATACAACATACATACAGGTGCATATATATTATATATATGTGTGTCTGTATCTGTAAGTATAATTATACATAATTTTATATATTTACATATATAATATATTCATATTTATATTCATATGAATATTCATATGTTAGAACATATAGATAATATATATCAGTTTGTTAATACAGACACACACTACACTACAAGAAAACAGTCGTTTCGGGGCGGTATTAAAAACCGCTGCTAAATGTTTTTCGGGCCGCCATTTCGCGGCGGTTTACAAACCGACGTGAAATGTATTAATTTTTTTTGAAATCTTTTCGAGGATTAGTGGCGGTTTTTTAAAAAACCGTCGTGAAACCGCCGCGAAATGAAAGGAAAAAAATAAAAAAACATGAGAAACCCTAAAATTACTAAAATGACTTTAACTTTTGATCCGGGTGTCCGTTGGAGCACCAGCACCAGTCAAATCGAAGATCATGAAGAGATCTAGAGGCACGTATAATCAAAATCGTGAAACGTTGTAAGGTACAGAAGATATGAGAGTTATAAGAAAGTTGAAAAAAGTTCTCCAACTTCAAACGACCATAACTTTCGCTCCGGGTGTTCGTTTGGGCTCTACCACATATCAAATTAAAGCTAGCGAAGAGAGATCCACACCAATTCCAAGATCTTTTGTCATGTTTTTCGACCCCAAAAACCTCTTCGAAGGCCTCCGAAACCCTGTTTTCGTCACCGGTGTCCCACCGAACTTGTCTTCAAACGGACCTAACATTTGATCCGCGTGTCAGTTCGGACTCCTCCACCTTATAGATCGTAGTTCATTCCATGTGCTTATGTTTGACTGGTCGCAGCGGCCACATGGACTCCTGAATCATAGGTTATGGACTTTTTAGTGGGTATCGGGTTTGTTATATTTTTCGATACCTCGTTTCTAGCACCCGTTCCCCATCAGTGTTTTTAAATGGTTGTAACTTCTGATCCGCCGGTCCATTTGGTCTCTTTCACCTATCAGCTCAAAGATCGTTTTAGGATCTTTGATTTTACTGGTCACAGATCTGGAATGAACTCTCAGATCATAAGTTATCTTCGTTAATGTGAGTCCAATGTTTTTGTCACTTTATGACCGTTTTGACAGGTTTTAACGGTTGCTCCATTTATTACTGTTTATTTGGGTTTCCATGACTTTTTATCTTTATCAACGGTTTTTTGTGGGTTATTATGATGATTATGTTGCATTCTTAAGGGGTTTTCCAAAGTTTTCATGAGTTTTCATGCGTTCTCATGCTTTCTAATGCTTCATTCTTCATGCTTCTCCAACTATTTTCATGCGTTTTCATAATTTTTCATCCCTTATCACGCCTTTTCGTACTTTTTCATGTGTTTCATTTATTATTTATTATTTATAATATACTTTAATTTATTTATTATCTATTATTTATTACTAGTTATTTCTTATTTCTTATTTATATTTATTTATTTATTATTTATTATTTATTTATTATTTATTATTTATTATATATTATATATTATTTATTATTATTAATCATAATATTTGTTACTGGTTATTTATTATTTATTATATATTATTTATTATAAATTATAAATTATTTATTATTTATTATAAATTATTTATTATTTATTAATAATAATAATAATATATTATATATTATATATTATATATTATATATTATATATCATTATATATTTATTATTATTTATTGTTTGTTATTTATTATTTATTGTTTATTATTTATTATTTATTGTTTATTATTTATTATTTATTATTTATTATTTATTATTTATTATTTATTATTTATTTATTTATAATGATTAATTATGTGTTATTTATTATTATTTATTATTTATTATTTATTATTTATTGTTTATTATCATAATCTATTGTTATTATTATTATCTATTATCTATTATCTATTATTTATTTAATTATAATTATTTATTATGTATTATTTATTATTATTTATTGTTTCTTATTTATTATTTATTATTTATTATTATTTATTATTTATTATTATTTAGTGTTTGTTATTTATTATTTATTATTATTTATTATTATTTATTATTTATTATTTATTATTAATTATTTATCATTTGTTATTTATTATTTATTATTTGTAATTTTTAATTTGTAATTTATTATTTATTATTATTATTTATTGTTTATTATTATTATTATTATTTATTATTATTATTTATTATTATTTATTGTTTATTATTTATTATTTTTTTATTATTATATATTATATATTATATATTATTATATATAATTCTATATTAATTGTTATTTATTATTTATTATTTATTACTTATTATTTATCATTCATTATTTATTATTTATTATTCATTATTTATTATTTATTATGTATTATTTAATATTTATTATTTATTATTTATTATTTATTATTTATTATTATTAATTATTATTATTAATTATTAATTATTAATTATTAATTATTAATTATTAATTATTATTATTATTTATTATTTATTATTTATTATTTATTATTTATTATTTATTATATATGTATTATTATCTATTATTAATTGTTGTTATTTATTTATTATTTATTATTTATTTAATTATAATTATTAATTATGTGTTATTTATTATTATTATTATTTATTATTTATTATTTATTATTTATTATTTATTATTTATTATTTATTATTTATTATTTATTATTTATTATTTGTTATTTATTATTTATTATTTATTATTTAGTATTTATTATTTGTTATTTGTTATTATTTATTAATTATTAATTATTATTAATTGTTAATTATTAATTATTAATTATTATTTATTACTATTTATTTATTATTTATTATTTATTATTATTTATTATTTATTATATATTATATATTATATATTATTATTTATTATTTATTATTTATTATTTATTATTTATTATTATTTGTTATTTGTTATTAGTTATTTTTTGTTATTTATTATTTATTATTTATTATTTATTATTATTTATTGTTTCTTATTTATTATTTATTATTTATTATTTATTATTATTTATTATTTATTCATTTAATTTCGTAATTTTATTATTTTATTTTCATAATTTTATAATTTATGTAAATATTATTATAATTTATTTGTTATTTATTATGATAAACATTAACTAAAAATAAACAAATCAATAAAAAACTAATAAATCAATAATTATTAATTATTTATTATTGGTTATTAATTATTGATTATTGCTTATGATTTAATTATTAATGAGTCTATATCTATTAGTTATGTATTATTTGTTTTTTCAATTAGTATATATAAGTATATTAAATTCTATTTATTAACCATATGATATCAATATGAATGTAATTTCTCGGAATAAATTTAGTCCCCACTAAAAAAGGGCATGAAGACCCCCTGAACTAAGGTTGAAATTCCATGAAATGTTAAAAAATTTGGATATCCCAACTAAAAACTCAGTTTTGGCGGCCTTCTAGGCCTCTTTTGGCCTAAAAGAATGTGGCAAATGGTTCCCTTGTGTTTCCAGTGTGTAGAGGTCACTGCAGGCTTTGATTTGATATGTTGTAGAGCTCAAACAGACACCCTGATTAAAATCTATGGCCTCTTGAAGTTTTCATTATGTTTTTAACTTATTTTAGATATATTTTTTATTTTTTTATTTTTTGGTGTCTTTGAAATTTTTATTAAATGATTATTAGTCGATGATAATTAGAAAATTATTAATTAATAATATTTTTTAAAATATTTTAAAGCCATTTTCACTAAATTTCATATATATTAAATGTAAATTTCTATTTATACTTATCTAAAACATATTTAAAAAATACATATTATATTTATATAAATTTTAATATATATTAATATATTAATATATTAATATATTATTTATAATGATTATTTTTTGAAATATACCCTCACATAGTGCTTGTAAAAAAGCGATGACAAAGAACCCCCTTTATCAACATTAATAAAAAAAAGTGTTGATAAAGGGATCCCTTTTAACAACGTTAAAAAATGTTCTGATAAAGGAGGTACCTTTATCCGGGCTGAAAAAAGAACTGATAAAGGGGTGCTTTTAACAGTTCCCTTTTTAGCGTTGACAAAAGTACCATTTATTAGTGGTTTTTAGCGCTGTTAAAGGGTTGCGCTGTGGAAACCTGGTTTCGTTGTAGTGAATCCCAAGGGAATACTGACTTCACGTAGTTGGGATTTAGTTCATGTGTATGTAGTTGATATGGTAGGTTCATAGAAGGCCTAGGAAATGAAAAAATTTAGAGTTATTCCATGATCATGGTTTATTCTTTTGTTTTTTATATGACAGACTTTGGTTGCATGAGGTGCATGTGTGATAATTGAATTAAATTGGTATGGGTTAATATGTGAGCATCAGGAATGATCCATAGCTTGTAGAGAGTGTGTATATATCTGGGGACTTTTGTGGATGTGATCTATATATTTGATATAGGATCTTTGGAATGAGCTGTGAGGTGAGATTTGTTTGGGCATCAGGTGAGATGTATGACATTATGTGTGTCATGGGTAAAGTAGGTAAGACCTGATAATCATTGTGATACATAACCATTATGGGAATCACTTATAACACATGTATTAATTTAACATCTGATGAGGTGAAGGAATGATGATATATCATGTGGGGAGGTGTATGTATAGAGTATGGTCCGTGTAACCATTTGGATTTCCGTTGGGTATGAAAGTTCTGGGTAGATATTTACTATGGTGGGGAGGGCCACAAGAGGAATTATCCTATTATTGGTGACTGGGGTAGACCACGATGATGTTTATGGGATGGTTATTTTTGGTATCATCCTCATTTGAGACCATATATATACGGGAAAAGCTATCATATGGTGGGAAGGTTGTAATATCCTAGGGTTTTGAAAGAGTTGGAATTTTTCTGTAAATTTAAATTATGATTTTGGTGAGTGGAGGAAAATTTATTTTCGGATTCAAAGGTTAAATATAAGAGTTTTAAGAATCCAAGGTATTTTTTATATTTTTTAAGGCCGGATGAGTGACTCAGGGTTTCAGATGGGTTTTGGGAGTTTAGGGCCCTAAAAACTCATTTTTGGAAGGTACAAGATGCGGAACATGGTCTGTTTAAACTGTTGAGACTTTTAGGGGAAACCCAGTGCACCGTTTTTTCTAGAGAACAACTAGTCTAACCAAGTGAGGTGGGGCGCACAAACATTTGAAATGTATATAGTAAGTTTGAGAGTTTATTTTCAAAGGATTTAGATGATTTGACAGGCCATGTGTATAACCATTTAAGGTGGGGTTCTTTTGGATAGTGGAACCACAAGGTTAGAACAAATTTAGCCAAACTTTGTGTCCTAACCTTGTAGTTCTTTAAAGAGTAAAAAATTAATTTTTTCCCATTCCTACTTTATCCATTTTATCCCACTTTTTCACTTTTTTATACATGTTCTATGGGATCCACATTTAAATATGGATGAGTGGGGTTGTTCAATTGAGAACATTAATTTAATTCTATTATTTTATAATTATCATTGGAAGATTTTATTGTGAAACACCATGTTTATTTAAGTTCATTGAGCCTTTAATGGAATGATAGATGTTAACTAGGTTTCGAATTTGGTTTGTGATGAGGTACCAGCTGATTAAATTAATTGAATTGTGATGTGATCATATGTGTCCCATAGGGATGTGTTGGTTTTATCCCAAGGCTCTTCAAGTGATGTTGATCATTGAAATTGAGGCAACATGGTTTGTTGGGTTCAGGTGTATGGTGATTACCATGTTGGGTTTGGGCGATGAGGTTTGCATGTGGCTATGGAGTTCCACCAGATAGTGTGTCATATGTATGGTTAGTGATTTTCACCCACCATGATTGGATGATAGCACCGTTAGAGTAATGTGCACATAAGAAAGGACTCAGTGAGGTGGCATTGACCACTATTCACGAGAAGAGACCTTTATAGATATTTTGTCTTATGGTATGGTTTTCACCATTAGTTATGAAGGAGGTGAACACTATAGAGTTCCAAAATTGATGGTGTGAGATACCATTGGTTAGGAGAAGTGGCTTTCTCTATATGTTTGGGTTGATGGGACAAAATTATTGAAGGATTAATGTTGTTGTGCATCAGGATGTTGGTCTATTCGGATAAAGATGGCCATTAATGTACAAGATTTTAGGTATAGTGAATGATTTTGGGATGTCGGGTTGTTGAGACAACAATGGTTTGGATAAAAAAATTCTAAAGGACTTGTGATATTATAATGGGCATGATGATGGGATTATGGTTATATTTGACATGGGATACCTAGGTATTTTTTAGAACATAGTTCCACGGTGGTATGAAATGAGAAGATATCGGGGGTTCTCCGAGTATGATTGACCGTGGGTACATCATTCCTTTTTTCAACCTTGGAAAAAGTAGGTAAACTCTTCCTTATGAATTTTGAGAGAAAGAGAAGTGGGTTAATTTATTTGTGAGTGTAGTTTGTATTTACTTATGTATGCATACATTGTTATAAATATGGATGCAAGATATTCACATGTTAGTGGTGGCCTACTGAGTTCATATTCACACCCTGAATGGGACCCTTGGGACACATATAGAATTTATGGATTTGAGATCAGTTAAGGAACCATGATCATGTACTAGACCACAATGAGCTGGGATGCACAAGTGCATGGGATGGATGGAAGATACACCATGGGGGGTTCTTATGCTTATATCTAGAGTCACTTTTGGGATTTTGAGTATGAACTTATGTAATCGGCCTCTAGGTTTTTTTGCATGTTTTGTATGACTGCTATGGAATGTGTATACCTTATTTGATATGAATGAATTTATTAATTTTGGCTCATTATTTACATTTTTTATTATTTCTTATACTGGATTTTGTTTTTCTTCCACAATGATGGTATTATATGATCATTTTTATTATCATAACTATAGGGTATGGTCTCCACACAATCCATTAATAGACCCTCATTGCTAATAGGAAGCCTTTGGAATACAAGGAGGACTTACTAAGGCCCAGTGGCCCTCTGGCTTAGAGAACTAGTTAAGTGGATCTCCAGTCAAGATGATATAGTTAGGTACACCAAGATTCTAATGATCTATCTATATACTGTTACATGGACTTTATTCCCATTATTTTTTATTGAAGAATTCATCTATGTATACATTAGTGGTTTCATAAGCCTAGAATCCTCTATTGAAAACCTCTTTAGTATAACTTTAAAATATTTTTTTTTGATAAATAAATTTTCCTTAATTTTTTAGAGTCACCTAAAAATAAAGGAAAAATGTTAACTCACAAATCCCAGACATCATGAACCAAAACTTCATATATTCTAAAAAAAAATTTCCTAATTATTCATCTGATCCAGTAAAAATTACATCAAGAATATAAATAAGAAGTAACATTATTTGATCATTTTATATATTAATGTAGATATTAAGATCAACTATTATTTACTGGAATCTGATATTTTTCAAGTTTTGATCATGCCTTGAATACTAAGAACATTGTGCTTACTTTAACCTATACAATGCCTTCTATAACCACTATAATTTATTCTCATCTAAATCTGTTATAAACCAATTCAGTTAAATGATGAAAACTCTTTTTCAAGGAATCTATTAAGTAATAATTATTTTATATCCCTTTTATACACCATGAACTTTATTTACACTAAAATTTATAAGAATACTTGAATAGTTTTTATCCTAGATACTTTGAAAAATGTTTCACTAAAATTAATACATTTAATTTTTATATATCAATTTCACACCGGTCATGATTTTTTACGAGTCACCTTTCTATAGACATTGATTTTTTATAGAACATTAAGTTGACTTTTATGAAATTTTTGTCTTCAGTTATTGGGATAATTTCCCATGTTTGATTCTTCTGAATTTGGTCAAGCTTTTAATGCATTAATTTGACCTAATTTTCATCATTAGAATCCAATTCAAAACAATTAGACTACAGTTGAGATAATAAATAATTTTTTATAGTCTTCATTATTAATGTCAGCATTGGATATTTTTGATCAACAATGATATTTACTTCATTGATTTCAAACATGATACTTTTCTTATTTAAAACTACTAAAACCGATTTTATTTCCTCATAATTTTATAATTATTTTAGATATAATATATCCTTTTGTGTTCTGCCTAGGATACACACGTTGAAGTTCCCAGATCAGTGTGAATCACTGAGAGGGAGAGGGGGTGAATTAGTGATCCCCTTAAATTTTTTAGAAATTGATTCTTTTCTGTTACACCTCTATGGATGGTTAAATTATCAATCCACAATTCTTATGTCTCTCATACTTACCTCATATGATGTTGTAAATATAAAGTCACTAAACAATAGGATTTACAAGTTTCGGTTCAAAGACCTATTCCTTTCTATATTGGTTATTCCCCCCAAAATAAATTCTCCACTATAATATTTTTGTCAATTTCAATGGTTGATACAGAGTCTCACTATATCTATCATGGGTCCCACATGAGGTTATTGATAATACTTCCCAAAGTGTTAACATACTCAACTGGCCTACACTAGAGTCCTACTGAAGCCTTATTCTCCTCCATGAATTACAAAGGGTTCTTCTAGGTCTTGAGTCACACGAGGAGCTTCCTTCTTTGAGTTATATTTGATTCCCTGTGGATGATCTCATTCTCTTTCCCCACAAGCTTGCTGAATCACACTTTCCCATATATCTCTTCTATAATCTTCAACAACCTTTGGTAAGGTCTGTTGGCCTTTCTCAATAATTCTGATTACATTTCAAATCAGTCCTTAGTGCAACAATTGTTAGGAAATTCTTTCTTATTATGATGAAGACCCGACCTCACTTATATGTGTGCAAGTTGTGCACCAAAATTATTTAATAATATAATATACAGGAATGATCTTTCTCAATATCAACACTGTCTATCTTCTTGTATTATCAAACAATGTCAACTCGGATAAAATCTTTTTTAATTATGCACGACATCAGTCTCAATTCAACTCCTCTTCTTTGATGGAATGCATGGCATCCAAACATTTTGTTATGGGTATCTCAAATACTTTTCACATGTGAATGTGATTATGCATGATTTCAAGCACATATGATATGTATCTTTTCAACCCAAGCACACACTATTCACTTGTATTAATGTTTTAGTTTCAATGTTTGTGGGTCATGAAATTACACAAGTACTAACCACTTAATTCCTTATTTCTCAATATGTACACAATTCCTTTTTTCCTTATGTGTGCATGGACATGAATTAATACATACTCTATTCCCTTGCTTCTTGCACGCCTAGTTCTTTCTTTATGTTTGCTTAAGCATGCATGTTATACATGTATATTCAGATGTAATTTTATACAACCCTAACACACTGTTTTTTCCTTACTTCTTAAACACACGATGTCCTATTATGTGTTTCTCAATGCACACACAATATACCTCCTCTTTTCACACACACAAACTTAAGTTTTATTCAAAAAAATCACATATGTGCATCTTGTATGGAATACTCGAATGGGTAGTTATGGTGATTGGGTTCTTCTTATTGTTCTTCAAGGATAGTGTTTGTGCACGCTGTCTTTCTTTATTAAATATTCTTATTATCTTCTTGGAACCAAGGGGGATCATGGTTCTTCTTTTTCACACTGAGGGTGCGCATGGATCTCCTTCATAGAACCAAGGTTGGTTCATGGTTATGTTATCACAAAGAAGAACAAGGGTGCTTAATCACCGATTTTGGGTCTGTGAGATCCTCTTCATGAAAAACAGGAAAGGTTTTGAGAAACCTGGCGCAGGTTTGTGATTTCCCTTCACACATAGGGTTCAGTCTCTCTTCTTTACAAGGACTATTGAATAGTGTATTGAACTTGTTGAACTCATGTGGGACCTCTTCTCATTTATGTATCAAAGCTGCACGGAACCTCTGATCGGTGTTTTGTTTCTTTAGATAAATGAGAGCTTTTCTAATATCTTCAACAACATAACCCTTGGTTGAAGGATATCTATTTTTAGGTGAGGATGAGATCCTTAATACGTGTTAAAATCCCTCGTGATATGACATGGGGTTCAAATATATGAATTTCTGAGATCTTTGTCTTCAAATATTTTTAAACACGGGATAATAGATACAAGGAATTTTTCGGTTTGTTTCTATTCAACATGATCTCCTTGTATCACGGTGTAATTCTCATGAGCATGCATTGTGAGTCATAGGAAAATATTCATCACAAATTCTTGACATGAAACGGCCTCCAGAAACATTGTTTGACTTAGCCAATTGTGAGTTCTTCTTTTCATTCACATGAATTAAAATGTAATTGAATGCATGGGTATCATGATGTCAAGACGATCATAATTTATTGTGTTTGATCATCAACAATGGTCGGAGTTCGATTAAGAAGGGGTGGCTTCATCTGCAGTGAGTTGTGGCATCGTGATGACATAAGGTTATAGACGAAACGATGTGGAAGTTCATTGAACAGTCTTGGTTCAAACAGATGTGGCACAATATGGATGGACGACTCAAATTGCATCACGGGATGCGATATTAGATGTGTGGCTGAGATCTCATATGTGATCAGATGGACAACTGCGATTGTATATGTGTTTTTAAAAACCCACCCACATCGAAAAAGAGATGGGACTTCAGTACTGTTTAAATGTCAATCTTTGGTAGCCTCATGCCAAAAATTTTCTTCCCCCTCCTTTGGTACCACCCCGTACTGGATACTTGTGGGCATGATTTTCACCGACCATGTGATCCCTTCCACCACGCCGCCTCGCACGGTGTCTCTATACTGGAGATCCCATGAACTCTTATGGGTACTCATGTGTGCCCCATTCCCTTCGGCCTATCACGCTAGCTGGCTGGATGCGGTGAAGCTCAAACACCCACCCTTGTGGTGTGTGCCACTTCCTTGGCTTGGATGGATTGATAATTCCCATATTTGTTTTATAAACCTTGTATAAAATATTCAGAAAAACCAAAGTATACATAGAATGGTATTTCAACATGAAATGCATGAAACTTTTCCTTCTTATCATCTTCATTCTAAACCATCAGCCTTTTTCTAATTCTTTTCTTTTTGTAATGCCTCTAAGGCATTTATGATCAACTCATTGTTTTCAAACACTTTATCCCATTATAAAGGAGTGAATGGGTCTTACAAATTCATCATGAAATAATGTACTTCATGGAATTATTCAAATGGTGTAACAAACTACATGGCCTTCTTCAAATGTTGTAACAAAGTGTCATTCATTGAAACATGTCTTTGAATTTAATATTAATTCAACAATTTTCTGAATTGATATAGAAAATGATCAAGCATGAAATCAAATTTCAAATTGTAATTCTCCAAGTTCCATTAGTTGTGGAACAACTTCATCATAATAAAAGTGGGATCTTTATGGAGTCAAAAACATTACTTTGAGAATCACCACTTCAATAATGATCACAACTTCAATCATTACCTTTTCATACACAAGTTGACACCTTGTTGAAAAAAATAGGGCAATATTCTAAAAAATTTCCCCCTTTTTATTTTTTTGTCAATATCACCTAAGAACACTTTGTATGGGTGAGTATTTGTGTCAATATTTTCTCCGCCTTATTGGAAACCAAATGCGAAGGTTTAGTGGGGTCTATTAAAAAACTTGTTCTCTTCCATTTAACGAATATCTTCTTGAATATTTCTAAGAGATGGATGATGTCACATGGTTCAAATAGCAAAGAGCCTTTAGTTAATCAACACTAAGTCTACTTGGGATATCCCAGTGTATAAAATAAGGGAGATATGACTATGGTTTTTAATGATATACATAAACAACTATACATGTCAAATCATGCTCAGAGTGTATCAATTGTTAACCAAGGGATTAGATATTTTTATATTTATCAATGAAATGAAAAAAACTGCACATACTTCACCAAAAATATTAAAAAGTTCAATTGAAAAGATAAATATCCCCCTTTCATACCATCTGGTCATCAATCAAGCACCCCCTAATTGACATGATAAATACAACTAAGAAAAAGGGATGAAAGTGTGGTTGGAATACCTCAGGTTTCAACTTCTTGAGATGATATGAATTTCAAGATTTTTCATCACATAATACTTGATATAATCTCCTTCATATTTTCTCCCCCTCAAGGGGTGAAATCCCATATTTTTAACATGGTGGAAAATATCATCATATTAGTTTTAAGATATTCATGTTGATTATCTTCCAATGTAGAACATTTCAAGTAATTATAAAATCATGAATAATGAGTCCAACTTGTTTTTCTACACTTTTTCATTAAATTCTAATCTTGAGAATGACTTTATCCTTCAATTCCCTGTAATGTAAGAAAATATATAAAACAGAAATATAATTGAATAAGATAGAACACATGTGATATTCTTAATAGGAGGAAGAAGATTGATATTTTTCTCTCAACCCAAGAACTCCTTTCTTTGTAGGTCTAATGTGTCTGTTACTATTTATGTCAATATATTCACTCCATTTTAAATATTGATCTTTTATTGTCAGAATGGACCCTTTAATTCTATACACCTTTAACTTGTGTGGATTATTTTTCCTTACTTCTTCCTGTAGTGAAGTAGCTTCCACTGGTGCATGTTTTTCAATTTTCAACATCTCTATTTGACCTTGTAAAACAGTTATACATTTGTTTTCATGATTTACAACTTTCTTTCACCTTCCACATAGTAAATTTGAGAAACATGGGTTGTTATTTGTTGTAAACCTCTCATGAAATTTGAATTAATCTTCACGTGGAGTTATCTATTTCCCCTTTTCCTTAGCTTTAGCTAGTACTTCATCTTTAGTTATTTACAATTCTCTAGGCCAGATAACTAAAAAATCATTAACATATTCTAGTTTGGAGCTTCCACATGTCTTATACAATTCTTTCAAGTTACCTTTATTAGAAAACTTATTAAAATCATCTTCAGGAATTTCTTAAATCAATCTTGAATTCTCTTGGATTGATCTTCTTTTTAATTTCATCTTGCTTCCATTCATTTACATGGATTGTTTGTAGTGATCCATGGTTTGACCTTTCTTTCCACAGTAGAAGCATCTTTTCTTGGTTTAAATAAAATTATGGGACTCCATCTTAAACTTCTTATTGGGAATATTTTGTTTTATAGTTTTCTTGACTTCAATGTTTTTCATATTCCTAATTGGAGGATTTTCAATTATTTTTTTTCTTCTACATTATTTGTGGACTTTTCTTCTTATCAACATATGCATTCTACATGGTTGGACTAAATGAGCACTAATTATAACTATGAACACTTATGTTATAATTATCCCAGTTTTCTTCAAGATATTCAAATCTATTCTTGATAGATCGATTATTCTTTATCTTTGTATTCTAATTTATTTTTGCAGGACGCTTCATTTCTTCACATATACTTTTCTTGAATGCAGGCCTTCCACAATTTTCATATTCTGACACATAATTCCAACAACCATTGTCATGATGTCCAAACTTCCAACAACACCAATAATATCTAATAAATATGCTTTATATTCTTATAGTATCAGTCTGGATATATTCAGTTCTTTTTTATTTATGGAATTGTCTTTCTTTCTTTAGAACATGCATTTAGGATTTGTTCTTATTAATCATTACAATATATATCTTTGAAATTTTTATGTATTTATCAACATTTTTATCAATTCACATCTTTCCAGCATTTAACTTTGAGCCTATACTTGCCGATGAAACTGCATTAGTAGAAACCAAAATAATTGTGTTATTGGATACATTATTCTTGGATGATGTGTCCATTGGATTATAATATGATATAATAATCTGTTTGGAATCATAGTTCTCAATGAAAACTTGAGTGGCGTCATCTCTTCTTCCAACTATTTGGGAAGTTACATCTTGGAGTGATTACTGATTCTTCAATTTGACCTCCAGCTCTAGGCACTTCATGTTGAAGGAGTTCTTATCATCCTCAATTGATCTTAGCTTACTTTACCAATTCTCCATCAGCTTAATGATTCATTTTTCATGCACATTTCTTAATTATTTCGAGGAAATTTAAAGCTCCTTTACCTTGTTATCTTTGTCTTCTAGTTGAGAAGCTTTGACAACCATTGATTTTTTTGCAGATTTTCAAATGCATGGAAAGCTTCTAAAAATACCCTATGAAAGAAATCTTTCTAAAAAACGTTTCTTTTCAATTCTTCAGCAACTTCAACATATATGTCACTGTAAAAAGAAATTTTTTCTTGATTTTACTTAATATGTTTTGTGAGTGTGTTGGATATGAGAACCCTTTTACACAATGCCTCTTCCATGGAATTATCTTTGTCTTCCAACTGTAATTTTTTTCTTGAAGAGCACTAATTATTGTAGAAATATCTGTTTCCACAACTTTAGGGATTTCCTTTATATTATATTTGAGTGAATATTGAAGACCACTAATTGATCTATCATAATCACAACTTGAACATGCTTCATCATTGAGTAATAATAAAAATAATTATCACATGTTGTACCTTTCAGATTACCTTTAGTAGAAGGTGTCTCACCATTAGCAGTAAGATTATTCTTTATCTTCCTTCCATGTTTCTTCTTTCTATCATTCTGAGTCTTGGAAGATATCTCCATTTGAAGTTGTTCACTCATTTTCTAAAATATTCACTTCATAAATACTCCCATAGATCTTTTAGAGGTGACCTGTTTTTGATACCAATTGAAGTTCCCAAATCAATGTGAATCACTGGGAGGGGGAGGGGATGAATTAGTGATCCCTTTAAACTTTTTAAAAATCGATTCTATTTAATTAAACCTATAGGTTTTGGTTAAATCCTAGATCCACTCTTCTTTTGTATCTCATCCTTACCTCAAATTATGTTGTAATTATAAAGGCATTGTACACAAGGATTTATAAGGTTTGGTTCAAAGGCCTACTCCTTACTATGTTGGTTATTCCCCCCAATACAGATTCTCCACTATATTATTTTTGTAAATTACAATGGTCGATACAGAGTCCCACTATATCTCTCCTAAGTCCCACAAGAGGTTCTTTATACTGCTTCCAATAGTGTTACAAGAGTCCACTGACCTACTTTAGTGTCCCACTGAAGACTTATTCTCCTCCCTAAATCACACAGGGTTCTTCTAGCTCTCGAGTCCCATGAGAAACTTCCTTCATTGAGTTGTATTTCATTCACTATAGATGATCTGATGCTCTTTCTTTAAAGGATTTCTAAATCACACATTCGTGTGTATCTCTTCAATAATCTTCAATAACCTTTAGTAAGGTATGTTGGCATTGATCAACAATTCTGAACACTATTCTGATCAGTCATCAGTGAAACAATTCTCAGGAAATTCATTCTTTTTATAATAAAGATCTGACCTCACTTATATGTGTGAAAGTTGTGAACACAACTTCTTCAAGAATATAATGTGCAATAATGATCTTGCACAATATCAGCACTGTCTATCTTCCTAGATTCTCAAACATTGTCAACTCGGATAAGTTCTTCTTTAATTCTTCCCAGCTCTAGTCTCAATTCAACTCCTCTTCATCCATCGATTGCATGAAATCCAAACTTATTTTTTTGGGTATATCAAATAATTTTAACTCATGCATGTGATGATGCATGATTTCAGACATGTATGATATGTAGCTTGTCAACCAGAGCACACACCATTCACTTGTATAAATATTTAAGGTTCAATGTGTATGAGTCATGTAATTACCCATGTAATGACCACTTAATTACTTCTTTCTCAATATGAACACAATTCCTTCTTCCTTATGTTTCATGGACATTCCGAAATTCTTTCTCTATTCCCGTGCATCTTTCACACCCGTTTCTTTATTTATGTGAGCTTAAGCATGCATGTTATGCATGTATATTCATATGTGATTTTATGCAACCCAAACACACTATTTACTCCTTTATTATTACCCACTCACAATCCTCTTATGTGTTTCTCAATGCACACAAAATATCCATATTCTTTTAAAACACAAAAACATCATTTTTATTCAAAGGAAGCACATATGTTCATCATGTATGCAACACCCAAATGGGTAGTTATTCTGATTGGGTTCTACTTATTCTTAAAGAACAGTGTATGTGCACTATATCCTTATTTATTCAATCTCTTTATTCTATTCATGAAACCAAGGGTGATAAAGGTTCTATTTTTTACCTAGAGGGTGCACGCGAATCTCCTTCATAAGACCAGGGGTGGTTCATGGTTTTGTCTTCACAAAGCACTACAAGGGCGTATAAGCCTGATTGTGTGTCTGTGGGATCTTCTTCATGAAACACATCCAAGTTTTTGAGAAACCTGTCATGTGTTTAGGATTTCCATTTGGACATAGGGTGCGGTATCTATTCTCCCCAAGGATGGTTCAAGAGTACATTGCAATTATTAAATGCCTGCTGGACCTCTAATTCTTTCTGCAAAAAAGCTGCGTGGAACCTCTGATCAGTGCTATATTTTTACAGAGAAATTAGAGACTTCTAAATATATTCAACAACTAAACCCTCAGTCGATGTATCTCTATTTATATGTGAGGATGAGATCCCTTATACACATTCAAATCCCTCATGATAAGCCATTGGGTTCAAATATATGAATGACCAAGATCTTCATCATCAAATATTTTCAAATGTGGGATAAGAGATACACCAAATATCTTGGTTTGTTTCTGTTCAATGCGGGCCCCTTATATCACGGTGTGATCCTAATGTTCATAAACTGCGAGTTGCATGAAAATATCGATCACAAACTCTTGACATGACACGGTCACCGACAACATTGTTTTCCTTGTCCAAATGTGAGTTCTTAATTTCATTCACATGAATTCAAATGTAATTGAATTCATGAGAATCGTTATTTCCATATAATCATAATTCATTGGGTTTGATCATCAGTGATGGACAAAGTTCGATTAAAGAGGAGCATCTTCAACTGCGGTGAGCTGTGGGATTATGATGACCAGAGGTTAATGATGATGCAATGTGGAGGCACATTGAATGGTCCTGGTTCAAACAGATGTGGTGCGGGTTGGATAGATGACTCAGATTACATCGCGAGACATGAGATGTGATGGGTGGATGAGATCTCACATGTGATCAGATGAATGTCAGTTATTGGATCCATGTTTTTAGAAATCCATCCCACATTTAAACAAAGAGATGACTTTGGTACAGTTTAAATATCAATCTAAGGTAGCCTCATTCCAATAATTTCTCTTACCCCTCCTCTGGTAATGCCTCATGCTAGCTTCTTGCATGCACGCTTTGCGACCACCATGTGCTCCCTACCGCCTCACACGATGGCACTCCACTGGCTATCCCATGCACTCTTGTGGGTGCTCATGTGTGCCCCATGCCCTGCAGCCTTTCACGCTGGCTGGCTGGATGGGGTGAAGTTCAGCATCCCACTCTTGTGGTGCATTCCATTTCCTTGGCTTGGATAGTTAGATGGATGGATATGTCTCATATTTTTGTATAAGACTCATACAAAATACTCTTTAAAAACCAAAGTATACATATAATGGTACTTCAACATGAAATTCGTGAAACTTTTCCTTCTTATCATCTTCATTCTCAACCCTCAACCTTATTCTTCTTATTTTATTTTTGGCACACCTCTTATGCATTTACGATCAACTCATTATTTTCAAAAACATCATCTAATTAGAAATCAATGGATGGATCTTCCAAATGAATCATGAAATCAAGTACTACATTTCCATCTTCAAATGGTGTAATAAACTACATGGCCTTCTTCAAATGGTGTAACCAAGTGTCATTCGTTTACACATGTGTTGGAACATAAGATTTGTTCCACAATTGTCTAAATTCTCTATGGATAATGATCAAGAATGACATCCAATTTTAAATAGTTATTCTCTAAGTTCCATTAGTTTTGGAAAAACATTATTTTAATAAAATTTGTATCTTTATTGTGTCAAAAACATCACATTAAGCTTCACTACTATGATCATGATCAGAACTTCAATAATTACCTTTACATACAAATATTGACACCTTATTGAAAAAAAATGAAACACTATGCTCAAGACACTTCAACATCATTTTATTTTAAAATTTCAATACTAATTTTCTATGAAGATTTCTCCCTAGTTTGAGAATTCTACTTATTTTCCATACAAGTGACACTTTACTTCATTGATTTTTCCAAGATTTTTTATGGAATTTTTTTACTTGATTTTGGATGAGTATCTAAGAAAAAAAACTTCATCCCCAATATCTTTATATATGTGGTTCTTCTCCTTGTTGATAATAATTAACTTCCGAAAACATGAAATATTTAAGTGTTAACTTCTTACCATACCGTATTTCATAGGGTTTTATATATTCATTTGGACATTACAATACCATATTAGAGATATATAATTCTAATACTTCTGTGATATATTTTTCTCAATGAGGATCACCCAAGACATGTTGTTAATGATCTAGTTCCTCCTCCCAATGATACTATTTTAATGATAATTCATCACCGACAAAACATAGTGACTTATTATATGCATCTAAAGATATTCTTTCACTTGATTTTTAGTGACTTATGTGTCATTACCAATCTATTTGTCTTAAATTTTTCTCCTAATAATATTATCTTTCGATATCCAAAAAATATATAATACACTTGAACACTCTAGATTTGTAAGAGATCACTATCGAATATTCCATCCTACTAAAATCATCAAAAAACAAAACACATTACCTCTTTACATCCATCAATTTGGTTGGTATTTTCCCATATACATCAATATAAACTAACATCATAAGTCTCATTAATTTATTACCCTTCATCTAGTATATCATTTGAATTATATTACCCTTTCAAAAACTATCACGTGTGTGGGTATGATCACATTAGAGTTTAATGATATTATGATATCCTTAATTATTCACCAAATATTCCAAATAATTTTTCCATAAGTGTCCAAGTATTTTATGCCATAGTTTTTTCTCTTCTTCATTGATTAGAAAAAAATTGTACTCATCTCCATCACTGAGGTAGATATTCCCTTACATGTTATTTACTTGTATAATAATTGAACCATATATTACTTTGAAAATAAAAAATTTATTATTGGAATTTAATTAATTCCCCAAGTCACATAATCTATTTAAACTAATAAAATTATGAACAAAGAATTTAAACAGCAAGAGATCTATGAACATAAATTATTTACCTTTGATTTTGAAATTTTTATATCTAATAATATTCAAAAATTAATTACTTCCAATGTGGAAAACACCATCATTATCATACTTTATCCCCATGATAAGATTTTTTTCCTATTATATGGGAAGAGAATCCACAATAAAGGATCCACACTCTATCCTAATTCATTTCTTTAAAATTAATTTACATGACATTTACATTATTAGGTTTTATGTTCTTGATCCATTTCACAACTTCTATTACTTTGGTGGTGTTGAAACTTGAGAACCTATAAGGATCTACCAAACAAATTATAGGATTAATAAATCTAAAAATAGAAGGTTTGAATGAACCACATGAGTGGTGAAAAAAATGTATAGAATGAAGATGTGAAATCTATGTGAACTACCACACACCACATGGGTCTATGTTGAGATAAACCCATGATCGATCGACCCCTACATGGGATGATACCATTCCCACTACATAGTTGGGGACCTCTATGGTTTTCCACCTACCTTGAAGTAAATCTATCATCCTTAGTCTGATGATGGAATACCTCACTGATTCCCACTCAATATGTGAATTCTTGGTAGTCATCCTCTATAGTTACATAATTTCTGTTATATGAACACCCATTTCATCATCTAGTTACCTGATCATTTCCTATAAATACCACAACTATAAATTTATAAAAAATAGGGGAGCACATAGTGTAGAAAATAGTAAAAACTAACAGTGAGAGAAAACAATTTCTTATTTGATGTCTTGAATACAACCATAGGTAATTACTAACCTAGAAACATGGGATGATATAATGTGTGGTTATTTACATGGAGTATATTTCATCAGGATTTCATTACTGGGACTTGTAAATGAACCTTCATCCACCATGAACTCTCATTTCACATGGATATCACACAGGCACCCACCACAAAGCTACCACATGGGTTGGAGCTCTTCAAAATAATACCATGCAAAGAATCATCCATTAAAATTCCATTAAGTGGAGAATATTACTCTATGATATTAACACACAATCCTCCATTACATATATATCCTTCACACTAGTCCCACATGGTCTAGGATCCCTTGCAAGGATACCACACATGACAAATTATATCATGCGAGTATACCACATCGGTTGAACTCCCTTGTAGGCCTATTAGGAGGATAAATTCACCTTAGATTATTACCATTAAAACATATATCCATTGGGATATTCGAGTTTCTCCTCCCACCGATTCATATCAATGAATTATTTAGATAGCCTATGAAATCACCCGGAAGATTCCTCCATCCATCCAAATATAATTTTTTTTAAGCCACTTTAAGGGAAAGTGGGAAACCAAAGTATGCAAAACAAGGACAAAAAAAAAATTAAAAAGGAAAAGAGGGGAGGGGAGGGAAAACAAGGGGAGGACTGGGGAGGATGGAAGTAATGTAAGCCAAGGGCATCCCCTCTCACAAGGTCAACCGCCTCGGGTTTAAGCTGATTGAGATTATAGAAGCATAAAGTACCCATGCCATGGATCGCGATCGATGCCAAATAGTCTACCACCTTGTTTCCTTAATGCAACGTATGTTTCACCTGGATATTAGAGAGGATGTTTCTGGTTCTCCTAATAAAGTACGAGATAGACCAAGGGGTTGGGAAAATTCCACGAAACGAGTTAAGGAGAATTTCAGAGTCCTTTTCTGCTTTAGAGATTTCCATGCCCCCCTGGCGGTAGAGGTTGAGTCTAGAGAGGAAGGAAAGGGCCTTTGCCTGTAAGGGGGTGCCCTTCCCCAGGGAGATCGCAAAAGAAAACACAAAGGACCCTCTGGAATCACGAACCACCCCTCCTCCTTTCATGTTCCCCTCAATGAAGGAGCCGTCTGTGTTAATCTTCAACCCATAGGCAAAAGGGTGCCCTTCTGAAAATACCTTTTTATCTTTCCTTTTCTAACGTCGAAACCTAGAAAAGACCAATTAGAGTCCTCCTTTAGAACCACACAACTTATATGATTAAGGAATACACACCAAAATGAACCCATTATATTATGTATTCTATTGATAACACAAGGCACAATAACTGTCCTCCCAAATAGGTTAATCTCTCAAGGTGACACAATTGTGTATTCCCTTGATAATGAGGGTCTTTATCATAATGAGACTAGATTAGTATCTCTTGGATCAACATGCTCATACTATCTCTTAATTCCAATTGATTATCCATGCATTAATGGGATTATTTTATAGGTGTAATCACCAATCATTTCCTTTTTGATGATTTAATCGCTAGGAAGAAACAATGATCCCATGATACCCAAATTCAGGTAGTGAAAACTCATGTGTAAGCCTCACTGTTGATATCTTAGTTTTTGAGAAATATTATATGGCAACCTAAATGTATAATACTCGGTTAATATTCCATTTTTCAACCCTTTCATGATAAATATTTCCTTACTTCATGATGTAAAACTACATAGAATAGTTCTGCCATATAGTGTTCATCTATGTCCCTCAAATTATATGGTCTTTGATTTCTATTTCAGTGTGATATATAACATACCTTTTATAGGTTCAATACAAACATCTATACTCATTAGTATCTATTAATTATGACTATATTACCGATGAATCCATCATTATAGGGCCATATTCCTCATAAGGTCATTTATCTATGTCCTTTATGGGCCATATTCAATACGATCTTGGATGTACTTTTATTAGGGATATATTACCCAAGAAACCTTCTCGATTTGGATATATTATTAGTGAGGTGATGAACTGATTGGTAGACTATATTCCCTCTATAATAGAAAAATACATATATTAGGAATCCATATTATTTATGAGAGAAAAGAATCATCATTCATCCATAATACCTTGGAGGTAAAATCGAAATGGTATACCATGTGGGAGTCCCTCATCAACCATTACTCAGTATCTTTCAACTAGAATTTCTTTCCACATGGTGTTAAATTACATGGAATCGACCTTGTTATACAAACATAAAATGTATGAAATTTCCCATTAAGAAACACTGAGTTATTTGGGTTCTAATTACCCCTATAGGGATTTACAAAAATTTCATTTCACATGCCCAATCCCAAAACCATGAACACTCACCACCTCCCTGGATGGTGAAAAATTCCAGAGTGCCTAGCTAGGTGTCTTTAAACCAGAGCCTCACTAACTAACAAGAGAGATGGAATATATCTAAAACACATATAAGTTACCATATATAAAGAAAATATGATATATAAAATTTTTTACATTGAGGAAGAACCTCCTATACAGATAAATGTTCAAATTAGATATTTTCAATGATCAATCGCTATCACCAGGGAAACTATTACCACACTAGGTTTTGGTAAGGATTTAAAAAATATGTCTTAAATATATAAAAGACTCATAGTGTTGTAAAAAAATACCTCTCAAAGGTATGTATGATATTAACCTCATATCCTCTCAACCAATTCACATTCTAAGTGTCACTGGAAAAGTCCCAACGACTTCCTACCTTTAGAGTGTAGGTCTGTAATGACTCAAAATTTCGTGATTGAGTCATGTCAGAGTTTTATTAGAAATAAAAATGGTGAAACCAATATGAATCCTTAATATATGAAAGTGATTGATTGAATATGATCTTACCTGTGATGATGTATTAATGGGTTTCATTATTTATGTTTTTTGATCCTTATTGTAATTTCCATGAAAGAGCCCCATTTGATCCAAAATTGAGGGTACCTTCTAAGAAAAAAATTTATGCCACAAGTACTATAAAATATATGGTCCCCAGGAATAAGAGGTTGTCTTAATTTATAAAATAACTTAAAAAACCTATTCTAAATTCATCAATAAGGAAATACTATCTCAATGAAAATATCCCAACCTTAGAGGTGGTGTGTGACTTCCTCTAGGAGATGTAGCCTTGTTGATCTCCCAGTTGAAAAAGCAATACCATGAAAAGGAATAATGTGGTGCATGTTTCCACCACCAACCACTTTTCTTTTCTGTCAGTAGAGTAGGAAAATTATTAGTACCATTATCTAAGAATGGAAGAGGATGTGGTATCTTATTATATCACCATTAACTAGAAATTTTTTTAATAAGTCTCCTATTATCCTCCGCTTCTGACACTAATGTTCTATCCTCAAATCCATAAGAGTATACTAAAGAGTTATCATGAGACACTCTAACCTTGATAGTGAATGCCTAATCCTCTAAAAGAAGGTCCCATTAAGGGTAGATGACCCCTAAACACCAGAAATAGAAACATATCCATTTTTTCTATAAATAAAATCATCAGCATGCCCTACTGAGGATAAAAGAGTAGTCTTATACTCTTTCCTTTACTTATAAATCCCATTGGAATATCCTGATAGAAAATAGAGGACTAGTGTAGATATATATTCTTACACTCACCAAGAAATGAGCTCATATTCCCATTCCTAATACAAAATAATTATATTATATCTTGTAAGTGATGGATGTTCAAACTCAAAGCCTAATCCATTCCTCATAGATTCCAATATATCCTAATATCACTAGTACTGGACCACTGTAGACATACCTCAACAACCAAAATAATAAAGGCCTATATTCTAGCCTCTACCATAAAAAAAACTTAAAAATATATAGTGGGATATTCCTAAGATTTTGATCATATTCCCACTCCCATTTAGGATGATTTTCAAAATATTATTGTGAATAATGAAGATTCATACTAGACTAAGATTCTTATTTCAACTGCAGTTTACTGACAATCATCAAAAACCAATTTGGGGTATAATCATACCCCTTATAATATCTGAGGAGTTCATCCACATATTATAGTAATAAATATTGAGAATTATTATACCTTTCTCTTACTAGTGGGGATCGATAATTTAATTGGGAAACATCATGAGAGAAGGCCTATATTTATGTCCATGCATAAGGAGTTTTTTAGTATATCCCAATGGAACCCACTATGGGGAAGACCCATATTTCTACCCCCAAATCGGAGGACTATAGGAATATCCTAATAGTATATGAAGATCACCAATGATATCATAGTCATATACTAATCAAAACATTTTCTATGAATTGACATACCCCAATAATTACCCAAGATATCTATAAACATATTCCAATGATATGTAGAAGGTTATTTTAGAGTGTTCAGACACGTGAGGTTTATTACATATATTTAACAAACCCCATAGTAGATAAGGTATCATACCCAGTCATCCCTCCAAGATGATCAATATTTTTTTCAAAGGAAATCCATAATATTAGATAAATCTCAAATTCCTTCCCCAATTAGTGCTGACGTTCTTGGTCCCTTCAAATATCATTTGATAACGACCATAGAATATACTAGTTTAGACTTTTAAATGGAGGTAAGAGGTGATCACTGAGTTTATCCTCCTGAAACTATGATAAAAAACTCCGACGTTACTCCCCGAGTACTAACCAAAAAGTTCTTCTTAGTGGAAACATGAAGATCAATCATGGAAACTTTTCTCAAGATGAGAGTTTCAAAAAGACTCATTGTGGTTTAAGGATCAATTAGCAAGAAGGTAATACCCATATTTCAATTTTTTTGGTAATTCCCTCATATTGATTGGAACTCTAGGGATTGAGTCTATCTTCACCAAAAACATCATCTTTAGCTAGTGACATATCCTCAAAACTAAAGGATAGTCTAAAGAAAAAATCATCTTACTTTCCACCATCAGACCATCTATCCTTCGATACTACATAAGATATTTATACCAATAGTACTGTAACGCCCCGTCCCCAGTTTCCCAGAGTTGGTGCATTATTACATAACATTGGCATGATCATGAGAAAGATCGAATCTCAAAAGACCGATTGGTTTAGTAGCCTTGGAAACACTAGATATATTCATAAAGTTTTACATTACATCAATAAGTGAAAAGCTACAACAATATATTGTCTCCATATTCCACACTCATATCCCCACATAATATCCCTGTAGGTCATTCATAAATTACTTCTTCACATCCTGGGAAAAATAAAACATAGAAAATGGGTGAGCTCAAATGCCCAGTAAGGATAACAATAAAGAAGAAACTTTCATAAATAAGAATAAAAATTTAAGGCAATGTATAACTAAAACAAAAGCCTTTTGAAATTGAACTTCAACATAGTATGGAAAAAGTAAAATGAAATAATTTCATTTACTTATTCACATGGATATTATACTAATCGAATAATCACATGAAATATAAATAACCACTTTCATAATGATGGAATACATAATGCCAGACTATCATAACCACATAGCCAAGGCCTCGTGCCAAGACTACAAATAAGATTTTTCCAAGGCCTCGTGCCAAGACACTAGTTTGTCTCATGAGACCTACCGATGCATTGAGGAGCTATAGCGGGCTCCACCCATCACTTACTAAGTACAATGAATTCCCATATGAAAAGGTTTAAACATAACATAAACATTCGTATTAAAACTAGCATACGAAATGTCAATACTTTATTCATAAACCATTAATGGTATAAAAATAACACATCCACAGTAAAACATATCACAAAACCTTCAATAGAGTAAAAAGTTTTGTATCATAATAAATCAACTTCAAATAAGCTTAAAATACAACAAGGATGTTAACATAGATGAAATAAAAACCATTTGAGAGGAATACCTCTTTTCTCGAAATCATTGAAAAGTCACCCATTTATAAAGGAAGTAATTTAAAAGAGATTTTTGAATCAAAGTGTCCAATACCACTTTGAAACTTTTGAAAAGAAAGGTCATTTCAAAACATTCATGTCCATATAAATAAATCCTTAAAATCATTTTGAAAACAAGGATATTAATTAAAAAGATTTAGAAAGATAAATCTTTAAAACATTTAAAATTCTAATTTTGATAAAGAGTACCTTTCATAATTTCATAAAATATTCATTTTAAAATCATTTAAAAGTCACATAATTATAAAATAAAACATTTACTTTGAAAATATCCTTCTAATATTGTAAGGAAAGCTTTGATGATTTTATAACAGCGGTAAATAGCCGCACCCGCCGTATAAGTTAAAAAAACATTCTTACCTTAAATTTGTCGAAAATGTTAAAAGTGACTTGTTTGGAAAATGACGGAAAGATTCCTTTAAAAACACATAAGGGTATAAATGACTTTAACCCATTGTTTAGTAAATAGTAAAAATGTTTTTAAATACATTTTTAAGGAATATGGATGTTGATGATAAAGAGATCCCAGTAGATAATTTCGTATAAACAACCTCGGATAAGGAAGAGATTGTGAAATAACCCTTAACTTGTACTTTTCCTTGGTTGGGGTAGGTTAACCTCCTTTATAATAGTGAAATAATTTTTATTAAATTATACAAGAATCATATATATTCATATGATATCATATATGATCTTTTAACATTGCTTTGTTAATAATATCTTAGTATTATCGTCGTTTCGGGTGTTAACTTACTCGTTTTCTTTTATATGTTTTGTTACATAAGCCATGTTTTTCATGGATAGGTTGTATATTATTCATATACATAATGATATCAAGTCCTTAAACATTATTTTTAAATCATCAAATGATAATTATACTTGAATGGATACGATGGAGAATGAATCTCATCGTGTTCGTGGAGACGGTAGTCCAAACGTACGTACGTACGAACGACAATATCATTATTTTGATATTAAAATAATATATAAATGGATGGTATATCATATATAAAGAATCATTAACATGTTATATTTATTATTTACATGAGTTACACATCATTATTATACCAATCCAAATAATAATATATTGAATAACAATTACACCACGACGTGGAGACGGTTACCCGTACGTACGCACGTATGGTGACATGTTATTCAAAGGGTGGATAGAATACTGAATATGGTTGTACCATATTTATAATAACATCACATTATATATATGATACTGGAGTTATTATTTTAGAATGGTAATAACAAAGGAAGAAGAAGTGGAAGAAGAAAGGAACTTGGAAAAGGGTGGTGAAATCATTACCTCTTCTTCGGGTTCTTCCTTTTGATTTGATCAAAAGATCTCCTTAGGATGGCTTTCTGATAAAACTAAGGCCTCTAGGTTGTAGTGAGGGAAGTTTAGAGAGTATTTGGGCAGAGTTTGGCCAAACCAAAAGGCTTTGAAGGTGTGACAAAATGAGAAGGAGGAGTGCCCTTTTATAAGAGGGGTGAGGGGAACCTTTGGAAAAGCTAGAAATATTAATTTATAATAAATTCATATTCGGTTTCAAATGGCTCCAAAGTTTATTATTAAAAGGTTAAGGTGGGGATAGGTCGAAAACCATTCAACCAATATAATTTAGACAGGTTTGTCTTACTATATTAACCTTATCTTTTAGTTTTAACTCTTAGTTAATTAGTTTGACATTTACCATGTCACTTTGTATTTTTATATTATATAGTTAATAAACTTGCTATATACATCCAAGAGACCCCAAAGTGGTCCATTAATGATACCAATATCATGATATAAGTATCTTTTCTGAACCTTAGATTTTTAGGAATTTAATATCAATTAATATTATAATATTTGTTTTAAAAAATCTTTTATGTCAATTTTGACACTATTCAATAGTTGATTTTTGCGAAACTCATAACAGAATGATTACTCAGAAAAAAGTTAATTAAATCAATCCTAATATTTCATATTATCCTAGAAAATTATTGTAATTCATAAAAAGTCTCAAATTGTATTTATTTGGGTATTTATAATATCAATTATTTTAAATTGTCACCATTATGGTAGTTACTGCATCATCATTGTGTCATAAATAAATTAAATTATGTAATCTCTCAAAATTATAAATAAAATAAAATTATGTAGGAAATAGTTTTATATTTCTAATGAATATTTATAGTCAAAAATCCAACACATATAACCCTATGTAAAAATTGATTTTCTAAAAGATATATGCTTGTGTCATTTTTGTATTCATTTTAACTTAATTAAAATAAAGTGTCCCTATCACCTACAAGTAGCTCCATGGGGTCCCAAAATCGACCCAAAGATGAATATGGTCAAAAATGTATCAACCAATATGGCTAGGACAAGTTTTAGGGTAATTTAGTATTATTATAATATTATTTTGTTAACCCTTATTTACTGGATTTACCCCTAACCTTGGTAAATAAAATATTTACCGAAGTAATTATTCAAAATGTCTAAAAATAAAAGTTACCTTTTTACACAATTTGAACATCCTGATTCCAAATATGGATTCCATTTTTCCAAATTCAAAACACAGAAGTGGCAGAAATTAATTTAAAATTAAATCCCGTTTTTAAAACAAAAAGCGTGTTTTTAAGAGATAATAACTATCAAAAGATTGGCACTTGTTTATGTCCGGTTTAATTGTAAAATTATGTCCAATGACCAAAATTATATTAAATGGTAAAAATATATTATAAATATACTTTAAAACCACTCAATTTTATAATTTATCACTATTAATTATTTTGATTAAAAAAGTTGTTTTTAATTAAAATTTAGTAATTTTCACTATTCATCAAAATATTAAAGTTATCCAAAAAGTACCGAAATTTCACCCTAGGATAATATTGATATTACTAATCGAAAAATGAAGTCCATTTTGAGAGATAGAATTTATAAAATTTTAAAAAGTAGGTATTACTATTCATAACGGCTAGTTTGGTAAGTCATGGTGCGCTTTAACTCGGTGTTGCGTGTAGTGAAAGTTATTGAATTATTTTGAAGAAATAACACACTATGAAATCTTGGGGTGTTACAAGTATAACTCTTAGTAAAGAATATGGTAAATGAATAATCTGTTTAGTTCAAGTATATGAATCCCTATAATAATTTAAGGATAATTTGTAATGCCCTGACCCTAGTTACCTAGAGTTTGTGCATTATTACATATCATAGGCATGATCACAAGAGATCAAGTCCTGAAATACTGATTAGTTTAGTAGCCTTGGAAGTAATAAATACATACATAAGTTTTACATTACATAATGAAATAAAGAAAAAAAACATTTTCTCCCCTTTGAACACACTGATATCCCATATCTTATTCTTGTAGGTTAATCATGGTATAATTATTCACATACTGGGAAAAATAAAACATAGGAAGGGGTGAGATCAGATGTTCAGTAAGGATATCAATATAGTGGAAACTTTCATAAATAAGCATAACATTTAAAGCAATGTATAAGATTAAAACACATGCCTTTTAAACATAAACTTTAGAACAATATGGCAAATATAAATCAAATAATTCCATTTACTTATTCAAATAGATATTATACTAGTTGAATAATCACATGTAATATCAATATCCAATTTTATAATTATGTAATGCATAATGCCGAAAATCAGAACCACAATGTCAAGGCCTCGTGCCATGACTACAAATAAGATTTTTTCAAGGACCTGTGCCAAGACACTAGTTTGTCTAATGAGACTATCGATGCATAGAGGAGCTATAGCAGGCTCCACCCATCCCTTACTAAGTCCAATGAATTCCTCATATTAAAGGGTGAAACATAATCTAAACATTCGTATTGAAACTAGCATACGAAATGTCAATATGTTAACCACAAACCATGAACAGAATAAAAATATCACATCCACAGTCAAACATAACTCATTAAATACAATATGGATGATTTTATTATAATAAATCAACCTCAATAAAGAATAAAATACACTAAATTATAATAACATAGATGAAAATAGTCCTTAAAACTATTTGAGGGGAATATCCCCTTTTTCTTGGAAACATTTAAATGTCTCACTATTTAACACAAAATTCGTTTAAAAGAGATTTTTGAATCGAAGTGTGTCGTACCTCTTTGAAACTTTTAAAAGGAATTTTAATTTCAAAACATTATGTCCATATAACTAAATACTGAAAACCCTTTTTTAAACATGGACATCAATGATAAAGATTTAGAAGAATAACTATTTAAAACATTTAAAACAATATTTTAGTTAAAAAGTTCCTAACCAAATAAGAGACGCTTGAATAAAAGTAATTGAGGAATAAAATTAATCAAAACATTGTAATATCATGAGAATAAATGGATTGATGATATAATATGTTGGAGGATGTTATATACACCATATAAAATTGAATTTGTGCATAACGACAAAGAGGTCTCAAAGGAATGTAAATTGAGATGAAATACCTTATAAAGACCGTATCCTTAGATTAAGGATAAATCAATGAAATAATTATGTGTGAAAAATATAAATACACTAAATATAATTGTATATTTAGTGTAAATCAATTAGATTACATTCACATGTATTCTTATAAAAACAAAACCAATGACTTGGATGTTTAACTCAAGAAATGAAAATTGAGTTAAGATTACCCTTAACAAGTTCATATCAATGGAATGTGAATTTATCAATGGAATGATTATGTGTATCAAAGGAATATCCACAGAAAGGGGAGTGGAAATTACTGCATAAATAATAAATAGTGACTCCACACATAATCTTGGAGTAAAATAACCAGTGATGTATGCGTAAAGCCTAATGAGTGGAAATTGAAAATTTTAATTCCCTTACCGATTAGGTAGCTTAAAAAACATACACCCCATGAAAGAAGTGTCATAAAATGAAGATGTATATACCCATAAAATAAATTATATTACAAAAATAGTAAAATCATAGGTAGTACATAAACCATACAAAAGGAAATAGTGGCAATATAGCATGAATCTCACGGGAATAAGAAGTGAGATGAAAACCCCTTACCACATTGTAATCAATCAGGTCATATGACCAAAAGTTAATAACCAAAAAATTAATAAAATAATAACATTAATATAATGAGAATAATTATAATATATATCAAATGACAGTACACAATAAAAATCATGCAATAAATATGTGTCAAACAATGGAAATCTCACAGAATTAAACATGAGATAAGAAACCCCTAACCTTGTACTTTTTCTTAGTATAGGGTAGGTTAACATCCTGTATAATAGTTAAATCATTGTTATTAAATTATACAAGAACCACATACACAAATATGATATCATATATGATCTTCAATTATTGCTTTGTTAATAATATTTTAGTAGTATAATCATTTCAGGTGTTAACTGATTCATTTTACTTTATATGATTTGTTACGTAAGTCATGTTTGTTATGGATAGGATGTATTTTATACATATCTAGAATGATATTATTTTATTAAACATTATTTTTAATCATAAAATAAAAATTATTCTTGAATGGTTACAGTGGAGATTGAATCTCACCGCGTTCGTGGAGACAGTAATCCCTATGTACGCACGAGCGACAATACCATTCAATTGATGGGGGAATCATATGTGATTGGAGGGTATATAATATATATAGAATCATTACAATGTTATATTTATTATTTAAATCAATTATACTTGGTATTATACCCATCCAAATATTGAAGTGTATGAATAACATACTACACCATGATGTGGAGATGGTAAGTCGTACGTATGCACATATGGTGAATTGTCATTCATAGGATTGATAGAATAATGAATACGGTTGTACCATATTTATAATAAAATCATAGTATGTATAAGTTACTGGAGTTATTATTTTGGTATAGAAATAACAAAGATGGAAGAAGTGGAATAAGAAAAGAACCTGAAATAGGGTGGTGAAATTATTACCTCTTCTTTGGGTGGTTCTTTTTGATTTGATCAAAAGGGATCCTTAGATTTCCTTTCTGATCAAATTAAGGACTCTACAATGTAGTGACAATAGTTGGGAGTATATTTTCACATGGGTTGGCTGAGCCAAAATTCTTTGGAGGTGTGAAATTAAGATAAGGTGAAGTACCCTTTTATAAGAGAGGTGGGGGTTACTTTAGAAAAACCATGAAATATTTTTTTGTTATAAATAATTTTCATTTTCTTATGGATACAAATTGATTTATTTCGAAGATAAGGTGGGTATGGGTCAAAATCCTCTCAAAAAATATGTTTTAGACAAGTTTAGTCCACCATATTAACCATATCTTTTAGATTTAACTATTAGTTAAATAGTTTAACTTTTACCGTGTCTTCTTGTATTATTACACTATATGGTTAATAAACATACTCTAAACATCCAAGAGAACCTAAAGTGATTAATTAATGAAATATATAATATTATTTAAGCCCTTCGTCCTAACATTATATTTTAGGAATATTATATCAACCAATAATATAGTATTTGTTTTAGAAACTCATTTAGGTCAATTTTGACACTATTTAGTATTTGGTTTTTGTGAAAATAAAAACAACATGATTACATCAAAAAAATTAGTTAATAAACCCTAAAATGTCATATTAACCTAGAAAATTAGTGGAATTTATCAAAAGTCTTATATTAAATTTCTTTGGATATTTATAATATCAATTATTTTAATCATTCATTAATATGGTAATTAATGCATCATCATTGTGTCACAAATAAATTTAATTATTTAATGTCTGAAAATTATAAATAAAATACCATTATTTAGAAAATAATTTTATATTTTTAATTAATATTCATAGTCTAATTTATCTTATGTGTAGCCCTATATTAAAAATTGTTTAGTTATTAAACTTTGAATTTAATACTTCTAACTCTTCTTCAAATAAAAAATAATAGATGTCCTAATCTAATCCAAGTGGACCATAAGGATAATATTTTATTCCTAAGGTTTTTTGGTCTAATTACACTTATCCAATAGTACTAGGACATGTGTTAGGATAATTATAATATCATTTTTACCTTTAATTACTCTATTTACTGTTAACCGTGGTAAATAAATGTCAAAAGTTACTATACACCAAAAATTATTTTCATCTTATTGAACCAAATTTTACATTCTGATATCACCCATGTCTCTCGAATTTATGAAATTAAACTCACAGAAGTGGTAAAATTATGTTTTATGAAAATTTTCAAATCCACCTTGAAGGTGGGTAAAATGCGGTAAAAAGTTCAATAAATTTTTATACATCTATTTTTATTATAAAAACGACTTCAATGAATTAAATTGAACTAATATAGGTATTATGTATCTATTTTCACTTTAAATAAATGAAATAAATAATTATTTAAATAATATTCTATTTTAAACAATAACAGTGTTTTTCACTATTAATAAAAAATTGAATGTTTTCAGAAAAATACCAAAATTTCACCCTAAGATAATTTTGATATTCTGAATCCAAAAATGAAGTCCATTTTGAAAAATAAAACTTATAAATTTTAAAAAAGTGGGTATTACTACTCATAATGGCTAGTTTGATTGGTCGTGGTGTGTTAAAACTCCAAGTTGCGTACAACGCAAGCTACTACATTATTCAAAGGGAAATGTACCATGGAAGCTTGGGGTGTTAAATAATTCCATAGTAATGAGGAAAATACTAGATGATGAAAATGTAAGGAATTTTTTTTAACACATGGGAACCCCTAAGTATGACATTACTGAAACATTGAATGAGGTATGTGTTCATTATTTATTTCAAAACATATGGAAAACTCTCCAACATATCTATAAAAATATTTTTATATAGGAAGTATACTAATCATGTCAAATCAACTTAGATTCCCTTTGAGTTGCACAATATCTAAAGTCCGCAGGACAATATATAGACCCCCAATATCCATGCCTCAATAACTTAAAGAATATAAACCAATTTATCATAATTTATCATTTTGATGTACATATATGAATTTTTAGTGAACCTAAATTACTAAAATTTATTTTTCTCTATAGTCAATAGATCCCACCAAGAAAGTTATCATGTATTTACATTTTCTTGAGTTAAGTTTAAAACTTGGTATCATTATATGCTAGTTGGTCTAGATAGAGTATCCCTTCCACCTCCATGTAAAAAACCCATAGCTGTAGAGAAACTTCTGACATAAAAAATTCATTATTAGAATTAATATTTCATTTCGATCATGCTTTGACTAATTATAAGAAAATAAAAATATAAGTTGTGATATCCATCACAATAGTAATATGGGAGCCTCCCTAGCCCACTAGCCTAGGGTAATCTTCATAACATATACCACCACCACCTCAATTGGCACAATAAAATACCCAATAAATTTGGGATATGATGGTGGAAAAATTTAGCTAGCCCCCACCCATAGGGATAGGGAAATTTATATCACAAACCTATCCTTCCACATGGAATTCAATCTTCTTCAAACTAAGGGAAACATCCTGAGATAATTCATTACACTTCCCTCTACTACAAGATCTAAGCATATTATTAATAATGAACTAAATGAAATCTATTTGAGACTACCCTAGGATCACCCTACATAAATAAATTCTAGGGGAACATCAAGAAAAAATTTCCATACCTTGTAGTGGTCATAAGCTGAAGAAGTCTATTGAGAAGGAAAATGAGAAAGAAGTCTATAGTTTTTCCATTGTAAAATTCCAAAGGTATAAAAATACTCCATATACTTTAGAAAAATATATAATCATTAAATTATATTAGGAATAAATAAATATAATCAATATCACCCTTATAGGTAATTTGTAGCGTGATGTTTAAACATAAGACAAATATGAGGAAAACTTAGTTCAAAATAAGGTCAACACTGAGACACTTGAAGAATGTATGTGTACCCATAAAAAGAGGTAGAACTAGATTTTGGAAGCTATATCAAATGTTTAACTACCACCCACCCAGATATCTTCAACCAAAGAAAATGGAAAGGGTGTGGCCATATCTCACCCACCACTTGAGGAGACTGAAGATACTACCATCAAGTAAATATTCACACAATAACAAATAAAGTTGAAGGATTTAAATAGACTCAAAAAAATAACTACTCAGGATAAATATCCCCAATGATTAGGAATTATAATAAGAGACTCACTTCTATCCTACCTTAAATTTTACCTAATGAAAAAAACTATACAAAAAAGTCTAGAACTTGATCATCTAATGGACTTGGAATTCATGTAATCATTTTATTTGGACCATGTGTCAGAGGGATATCATGATTTCCATCATTGGAGAGATAATTGGGGTAGTTCCATGAATGTTATCATAGAACATCTCATACTAAACACCCAGAATATACATATGTGGGTTGAATATACCATACGTTACCAATAAATTCACTAGAGTGTCAAACCAGTCCACTAACATGATAGAACTTCTTAACTCCATTGAATCCTTGATAGCCTAAATGGAATCCATAAAAGGTTGCTAAGCACTAATTAAAAAATAATTAAATTATATATAGAACACCCAACTTTTGGAATCCAAAATTCATAGTTTTTAATAGGATTGGAGAATCATAATATCCTTGTTACACATTTTATCTCGATGTGGGTTTTTATGGGAATAATTAAGAATAAAGAAATTGCTAGAATAAAATGTTTTGGATAGACACTGAAAAATGCTCCAAAACAAAACATTATTAAACCTTAGAGTGATAATTATTAGATATTTATATAAAATGTGTGTTTTATATATTTATAGGTCATTTTACCCCTTATATTTTTAGTTTAACCCATAGTAAACCCATTTTCACCTTGACGATAATAATCATTTTTTATGTTTTTACTAGTCATTATCGTAAAAAAAAATTAAGTTTACCTTATTAGATAATGTGAATTTTTAGGATTCCAAATATGAAATCCATATTTTGAAAACATATTCAAAGAAGTGGAAAAATATAATCTTATGTCAACCCCACATACATGATCAAAAATAGGGTTTTTAAAGAGAAAAGTTTCAAACGTTTAAATAGTTTTTATATAAAAATTCAACATTAAATTGATTTTTATTACCTAAATTGAATATGAATATATATAATCTAACAAATTTTATTTTTAAAACCATATTAAAATAAAATTTATCTTGTTTATTCTTTTAATGAAAATTTATTTTTTTTATAAAAACTAGTTTTTTTCACTATTCACTAAAAATGTATCTTGTTAGAAAATTCTCAAAAATTCACCAAAAGATAACTTTTACATATAGATTTGAAAAATTAAATTTGTTTTATAGAATATATTATCTAAAAGTGGTAAATATTAATTTTAAATTATGTGAGAAAATCGCGACTAGACCACCATTTAGAAAAAAATACCGTTTTTCAGAAATCATATCTTTTTATTTAAATTTTTTATTATTTTACTTATAATAAATAGATAAATATTAAATTATTTTGTTTATGTTTAAACCATATAATTTCCATAATTTAGCTGGTACCATTGAATCCCTCCAAATAAACAATTATGTTATAATAGTGATGTTTAAATGATTATATTTTAATAGAGTGTCGAGTTTCATTAAAACTCAGGATTGCGTCAATTTAAAACTAAAAAATATATTTAATTTATTAAAAATATATATAATAAAGTCTTAGGGTAGTACATTATCATATAATCTTGTTGTTTCTTGTCATATATTCTATCAAATATGATTTTCCTATTTTAAAATCTCGGGGTGTTAAATTTTACAATCCTTAAATAAATTATTTCCACACTATTTAATTTTAATCTCAATAATATAGGGTTATATAAAAGAAAAAACCTTTCTTGAAATCTCACTTTATGATAAAGGTTAATGGAAAGTCCACTTAATAATAGAGAAATAAGATAATGAATTTTACATAGAATAATCAGATAATTAGGTTCTAGAGTAGGATAATATAAGTGGAATGTGAAGATATGGACATGGAAAAAAATCATAAATAATTACATAGAGTGATACAGATCATTGATCATAAGAAACTGGGTGACCTATAGAACATTAATAACCAAAAAACCATAAATTTAGAATGGGTGAAAAGAGCATCCGTTCAATAGAAATGAAGGCATTAGGGTAAAATGTTTCTTTCAATATCCTTTTCTAGGAGTTAAATAATTTATTTATAGTATAATAATAAAAGGAAATATACTTACATGATATATTTATATTTCATAATCAAAATTTCAACCTTTTCTTCTTTAATTAATTTCGAACTCATATATTACTTAAAGAAATGAATATCCAAAAAATTTACTTTTTTATTACTAAATCACTAAAATTAACTTTTAACAGATATTAAGATCCATAAAATATTAACAAGATTTCCATACATCCTTTAATGAAACCAAAATGATTAGAAAAAGTTATCCAATAGCACATAAAGTTAAACTTAATCCATTCTATAAATAGTTATCCATAAAGTTCATCAAAAATATCTCTAAGTAAGGTTAATAAATGGACATTATATTCCCCAAACAATATAAATTGGATCTTAATGTAAAATTATTAATATGTGAATACCTTGATCACCATAAAACTTAATTAAAACATGTTTTAGTAAAAAAATAATCTCTCAGCATTTGGAATATATCCCACAAATAAATATTTATAGTAAACTCTAAAAAAGATGAAATAATCCATGAAACCTATAAAAAATTTTATGGTCACCAACACTATCCAATAAAAATATCATTATTAACTCAAAATTCTCCATATATTAATGGTAATACTCCCTTAATCTTGTGTTTTCCAAAAGGTTCAACATTTCATTAAATCACCTTTCTTGGTTATCTGTACCATTCATCGCATGCTCTCAAATCCTTCAGGAATTAGAACCATAGTATAGTTATTATATAGTTCGCGATTATTATAATGATAATATCATTGATAAAATAAACCTATAACATAATTATTGAATCTAAACACAATAAAATTAATTATTCCACTTCATCCATGGTAATATAATAATCTTGACTAGGATCCCTTAGTTTATTTAGAGGTATATTCCCATAAAACTTAGGGAATTAATTTTTATAGTGCCCAATATCCTTATATTGGAAGCATTAAATATTGTAAATTTCTTTATTACCCTAAAAATTAAGAGAATGCTGTCCATTCTCTCCATAATTTTAGAAAACTCTTATTCCCTTTGGCAAAGTTCTAGGGCGTTTCCTTTCAAAAATTATCACATGTGGGAAAACACTTATTTTCCTTCTTTATAAGACATAAACCATAGATAATTATTATTTTTCATTATATCATATGATATTATGCCCTTGTATGATGATAATTTTTGGGAGACTAGTTCCCTTTGAAATATTACCTTAATATCATCAAAGAAATGATTCTTCTTATTCTTTGGATTACATGAATTGATACAATTTCCATTCCTTATATTAGGTTACATTTATAAACAATGTATTACATTATATTTGATCTTAATATTCTGTATCATAATGTATAATCCCAAAACTAGGGAAACAATAAACATAAATTAAAGATTTTATGCATGGATGATCTCATATTCATAAACATGGTTTTCTTTGGTAATGTTTCCAAATAATAAAAATTCATTCAAATAATTCATAATGGTCTATAAAGAAAATGTTAATTATCATAAGAATATAACCTAGGAGTGTTAAACCATGTGTTTATTAGGGCCTGTTTTTGTGTACTAGGTAATGCTCAAGTCATGCCTAATGCGCCATTTTCAGAGTTATTACCCATAGGTGCATCTGTTATAGAAAAATGATTACTTGTAGTATATAGAAAGAAATATATTTATATTAATGACCACATAGTCTCAATATTATCAAAAATTTGGTATGTTCTAATCTAATTATACTCAATTTATATCATTGTGTTATATTCCAAAATCTTTGTTTTCCTAAATATAGTTCCCATGGTTTCTACTAAACTTACTTTAATACCAACTATAATAACTCCAACCCTAGTAGTTCTGAGCCGGAGATTACTTTATTATAATGGAATTGTATACAATTAATTTCATCAAAAAATAAAAAAATAGTGTATTAGTATTTTTAAACTAGATACACACCTGAAATTTACATTACATTTTATAACATTAAATAAGAAATAATTTTTTTGAGAACACCATTATTCCCTCTTAGAGTATCCCTACATATAAATCACAAAACACTTCCCTGTATCTTGATTAAAATAAAACATAATAAAGGGGTGAGATTAAATTATTAGTAAGGGTATGCATACAATAAAATATATCATGAATAAATAATCATAATCAATATAGAAAGTTGAATTACTGAAACTCATTCCATTTAATCAATAAAATAAGTGTAATATGGTGGAAATAAACGATTATAAAATAATTCCATATAAATAATCCCATAAAATGAAAATTAACAATTGATATTATAACTAATTAAATAATCACATTAATATAACATGTCTCATAATAAGGGAATTTATAATTCCATACATCTAAAACTTTCATGTCCTTTCACAAGACTCTAAAATATGTGGGTAGAAACCCATCTAATATGGCCAACTCATTTGTCTCATAAGACACATTGATGCATCGAGGGGATGTATATTGTGGGGACCTACCTGTATCATACTATGTCTAACTTATTCCTTCATATGAAAGGTGTGAAACATAATCAACATACAGATTCATATTGAAAAAATAATATCTGGAATTATAATTGTTACCCCAATCACATAAACATAATTATAAACCATCTAGATTAATATAGATAATGGTAATAAAATTATAAATCCTCAGTCAAATAAATCATAAACCATCCAAAGAAATAGTAAGGATGATTTCAACACATCATATACCCATTTAATCATAAGTAAAATAAAGGGTTGATGTTATTTATGAATAAAAGTATCATAAAAATTTTATTACAAATTTTTTTGAGGAAAATAACCATTTCAATATGATTTTTTTTTTTCAAAAAAGTTTGCAAAAATATTTTGAAAATAAATTTAATTAACAATAACTTTTGAAAACTTATAAAATAATATTTAAAACTTTTAGTGGTTATGATGGGGGAAAATTATATTCACCTCATACACATTAAAACAAATAATCCTTTTAAAAATTGGGTAAAAGAAAAATGAACCTTATTCTGAAAACGATATGAAGATAAATTTAATTTTTGAAAAAATTAAAAATGCTTAAAAATTTATTTAATAAATCATATTTAAAAGTTTAAAAATATTTTTTAAAATATTTTTATTAAAAATGGATTTCAATGAAAAAGAATTTTTGACCAAAGAGGGAAATAATGTCCAATTTTCTTAAGAAAAGTTTCTCAATCATTTATCCTGAATGGCCCGAAGGCCTTATTTTTTATTTTATTATAGATAATCCCCCTTTTAAGGGTTGAAGGGGAACCCGTACATGACCCGTAGGCCCAAGGCACAAGGACCGACATGACCCGTAATACATGACCCGAAGCCCCAGAGGCAAACCATGCTCAATACATGACCCATAGGCCTAGCCCACTAGAACTGCCCCTCCCTAGATTCTGCATCATTGATTGCATTTATCTCCCCATCTGCATTACTGATCAACTAACATTTACCCGTACAAACATGCACAATGCTTGGTCCCGATGGTGGTTTCCATACCCTCTCATTCTTCCAATATGGTTAGATCTACTTCTGGTGACTGCTACAGGTGCTCTGATCCTCATCTAGGGTCTGCTCTGTGTGAACTGGGCTACTGCATGGTCTTCAATGGCCTGAAGGCCCTGTGGCATGAAGGCCTTTGATGGCCTGAAGGCCCTGAGACCCGTTGGCCCAAAAGGGTGGCCCGAAAGCCCAAATCAGGTGAATAGTCCAGCTGCTATAGTACCAAACAGTGCCTGCTACAGTACTTCTACTGTACTATTGTAGCACTCGGAAATTCTCCTCCACCCGGTTTTGAACCTGGGTCTCTTGGATGCCAAGCAGGAGCCCTTACCACTCGGGTACGAGCTCGTTGGATTTTCTCAATCATTTTAAGTACCAAAGAGTGAAAAAATGTTAGTATTAATTGAAAAAGTTAATTAATAAGTATATTAGAATAAGATATATTTATTTTAAGATATAAATATTAAATAATTCCCACAATGGTGAATTGAGTCAAAAATCTTGAATAATGATGAGTTTGTGAAAAAAACTGTTACCACATTGGTCACTTTTGAATCGTAAGCCTCATAAAATAAATAATCAGGAAATGAAAATTTAAGTACCAAGAAGACACATTTATTTATGATATAAAATATCATAGTTTTAGTATATAAAACATAAAAAGGAATAAGTGGTGAATATGTCTTATGCCTCACAGATGTAAAAGTGAGATGATAAACCCTTACCACTTGTTCGACTTCCTTCATATGTGTCAAAAACTCCTATAAAATAAATATAGATTTATTATATCTATTTTAGAAAAAATAGTCATATATATCATAACACATATTATTTAATTATAGTCTTTTATCATTGGTTTATTTACAATTCATTGTTAAAATCACTGTTTTGAGTGATAGTTTCTTCATTTTTCATATATGTCTTAGTTTAGTAATTTTGGTTCTTTTAATTTAATCATGGTTACATAATATACCTAAATATAAACATGATATATTTAGATATATATATATATATATATATTCAATTTATATTTATTAATAGCAATCCATATATGGTAGAGATAGAAAATGGATTACACCATTCATGGAGATAGCAGGTTGTACGTACACATGAACAAAGTTCCCATTTTTATTAATGGATGGAATGAAAGGAAAATAAATAATATTTAAACATTATAAAATCTTTATTACGTTATATATATAATTTATATTTATAAAATCTATCTTTAATACCATCCATGTTAAAATAAAATGAAAAAAATTTCATATCACTACGTATAGGTGGCATTCCACACATATACACAAGCGACGTTATTATTTTCCAATGGATTGGAAGGTAAAAAAGTTATATGTGATATTATATTTCTATAATTTTTTCTAGGTTATAGATATCACAAATATCAATTAACTTTATCCTTACTACCTACCATGTAAAGAGTAAGTGAGAAATGATTCACATCACTTTGTGAGGCAGTAGTCCATCGTGCACACTAGAAATATTATCATATCCCCAAAAAATGGAAATTAATAAGGTGTATGTGATATAATAATCAAAAAGTATAATAATTCCATAAATATAACATAAATAAATTATGTCCATTCTTTAATGGTGGTTATAAAAAGCGAACTACATCAGTTCGCGGGGAGGCAGTCTGCTGTACACACGAATGATGATTTCTTATCCCTTTCGATGGAAGTAGAGATTTATACAGGTTATTAAATTAATATAATAATATATAAGTATATATTATTTAATAGTGTTATTATTTTATTATAATTTTAAAATATTTAATGGAGTTATAACAATAATTAAAATAAAAACACATAGTTAAAAACTTCACCTCTTCTTCAGACAACCTCTTTAGGTTTAAGCCTTCCAATAATGGTTTTAGGACCACACAAAGGTCTCTTGGATGTGGTGAGGTAAATAATAAATTTTTAGAAGGGATTTTATGAACCAAAGGGTTTTATAAGTTTGAATAGGATTGGAGAGTGGATGGCCTTTTATAAGGATGGTGAGTGGCACACATGTTATTTTTTAAAAGAAAATGTGTACCCCCATTTTTTACACATCAAAAGTCTCCAAAATAGTCCATTATAAAGAAATATAGGTAAAAATTTCTAAATATGCATCTAAAATAGGTTTTGAACAAGTTTCTAGGTAATTTTATGCCTTATCATTTTAGCTGAACACCTAGGTAAACCCATTTTAACCTTATATGTGATAATTGATTTTTAATTTTCCTTATGGTAAAAAATTAAGGTGAAATGATTAGATAATATAAATTATGATGGTTAAAAATATGAAATTTATGTATAAAAATTCCATTTAAATAAGTATCAATATTTAATTTAAAATTAATCCCACAGATGCAATGAAAAAGTGGGTTCTGAAAGAGAAAAGTTTCAAAAGTTTCAAAAGTTTTTATATAAAAATTCAATATGAAATTGATTCAAACAACCTAAATTGGATTAATAGATATATAATTTAACTAATTTTACTTTTAAAACCATATTAAAATATAATTTTTCTTTTAAATTCTCTGAATTAAAAATCTTTTGTTAATAAAAACATGTATTTTTCAATATGCACTGAAAAATTTAACTTTTAAGAAAATTCCCAAAAACACTCCCAATTTTTTTGACGTGCACATTTAAAAAAATTTGTATATTTTTTAAAATAAATTTTCTAAAATGGGTATTTTTTTTAATTATGTGATCAAATCACGACTTTACCACCTTTTATAAAAAAAATACCGTTTTGAGAAAAAAATTATTTTTTCTTTCAAATAGTTTTTATTTAATTTATAATAAAATGAAAAAAATTGAATTTTTTTTACATGTGTAAATAATATAATTTTTATAATTTATTTAGTACTATTAATACTCTCCAACTTAATATCTAGGTTATAATATTCATGTTTAAATAATAATAATTTAATAGAGTATCATGTTTCATTTAAACACAGTGTTGCATGAATTGTAAGATATAATATATATTCAATTTATTTAAACTTAAATATATAATAAAGCTTTAGGGTTTTACATTCCCTTCTAATCGTGTTTTTCTATTTTATATACCCTTGAATGGTTAGTAATACCATTCTATTCACTATTGACTAAATGTTGATGGAAAAATCACTACAATAATAAGATACATGAAGAATAGAATTAACAAGTACCCAAACTAGTTCAAAAATTCTCATATTTTCTGCCCTAGGAACCATCATTCCAAATGAGACCACATTCCCCACAAAAAAAAACAATTTTCACTTGATTATGAGTCTCCATGTGATTTTCTCAACTTCATTCCCATATAGGATCCCTTATATGAGGAATAATTTGTATATGATATATGTTTTCCTATTCATAACTGGGGAAAGGACCTTAGTGGTTGAGGAGGATGGATAAGATTATTACATCATGGACTTCACCATTTGGTCACTTTCTTATTTGAATCCATATAGTTTGGAGAGACATAGAGATAACCACTCCAGTGGGGTCATCATGAACATAATTTTGATCCATAATATTTTGGGACAGGTCCCGTCATATTAGAGTGCTCATTTAAAAATGTTTATTTTTAAAATCAAAATTTCATATAGAAATCTTTATATAACATATAAAAATAGTACCTCTAAAACTAAGGTATGAAATGGACCCACAGAAAAAATTAGCATCAACCTCTAAACCCCATGCTAAGGACCAACAACATGATAAAGAGAGAAGGTCCTAGACTTAATAATATGAAAACCTTAAGATACACGTTGTTTTCTTATCTATGAACTGAATTCTAGATTCCTTTAATATCTCAAGATAACTCTAATAGGTTCTCATTTTATCCCTTTCATTCCCTCAATAATTTAATGTTGGGGTTTCTATGACAAAATACATCATATACAGACCATTTTATTGAATGTTGATAGCCCCATGGGTGTCATTAAATATTACAGGGTTACTGAATTTATAAATTTATAGACACAAAACAAATAGACCACTAAACAACAAGCTAGTATAGGTTACTAAAGTTAGAGGTTTAACTCATAGATATAGGGTTGGGGATAATATCAATTAAATAAAATTAACCTAAACTATTTTATGAATGAAATCTAAAATAATTTATTGAAAGGATAGAAGATGATTGTTTTGGATTTTTGAGAAAATATAAATAAATACTTGAAAATTTTAAATACAGGTTCATGATATATTTGGGTTTAAAATAATTAAAAAATAACCATAGGTGTCAAAATTGAGTTAGTTGAATCCATTTGTCCTAACAGACAACCCCAAAATCACCAATGTTCCCTTTCCACAATGGTCATGTTACTTTGGGTATTCTTTGACCTAGTATCTCATAACCGTATTTAATAATATAAAATAATTCATCCAATGATCAGGGTGTGAATCATATTCTAGTTAATGCATTGAAATTGTCACTTCCTTACTAATCACACAGTGGCCATGAATGAAGGAGTGATGAAGAGGTTTTTAGAAATCTGGGTGGTGGTAAAGACCCAAATGAATTGAATTCAGAAATTAAATACCTTATTAAATTAAATACATCCTCATTATTGTTGATTTTTACAAGGTCTATGCCCTCATACTTGCCATTATGGGGTAGTAAAATAAAGATCCAATATAACACATCATGGAAATAACCATCCTTGAACCTAGCGGTAATGAATTTCTGAGTGATTAAATTGAGTGGAACATTGGAAACTTATTTATATATCTCCTTGGTGATCCAATAGCATTCAACAACACAATAATGATGTTATAAAATCTCCATTATGGTACATGGAGTCAAAATTGTATGATTCTACATAAAAAATATTATCCAATTCTCGTAACTGAGTTTGTCGAGATATTAAACAATGTGTAAATAATTACGCAACATGTAAATAATTAAATGACGTTTAAATAATTACAAAACGTGTAAATAATTACATGACATGTAATCTTTAAATTTTCACTATGAAAAAAGACATCACGAATTTTGGTGTACTCTTCCAATAATTGCATCTCCTCAAAAGTCATGTCATGTAATGTATTGACATGACATGTAAATGCTCTACTCCAGTTCTACTTCTTTATTGCATCCTCAAAAAAATTGGGGTCATGCCTCTTCCCTTAGTTCACAACAGGAAGTGTCTTTGATATCCAATTTTCTTCCCTTTTCACACCTTTTCCAAATATATGTTTCTTGCTTCCGTAAAACATTAAATAATTAAAAATGTACAACATTGTAAATAATTATCCATTAATTGTAGAAATTAATGTATTTAGACACTATAAAATGTTTTCATGAAATATAGCTGTGAAATTTATTACAAAAATATCCTTCACAAAACCAAATCAAGAGTTCATTATACTGCGGCACATTAGATCCATGTATTTATCAAAAAAAAATAGTGACATCAGTATATGTTGAGACTTAATTAGTAATAGTTTTATAATCAATATGATACATGTATAGACCCTCTAATGACTGTGGTATGGTGAAGCTTAATTTTCCACCTCTAAATTGATAATTGGAGGTTGTGATATGAGTGAATAGAAACCTATTGGAAGGATCCAGATGAAATCCAAATTCATATACCTTATACATGACTCTAAATTTGTTGTTTTATGTTAGGATATAACCTTTAATGTTCAACTGAGAAGTTCATGGATTAATATGTATGCATAAATTCCCTCTTCATACCATCAATGCCTCATTTATCTTGTCAATGGGTATGTTGGAGTGGTTTATAGATATAATAACCACTTTAATTCTGATTAATAACAATATATAATTGTAGGATTATTTAAGAGAGAGGGGAAACAACCTGAAACAAAAAATATTTTTGAGATCATAACCCTTAGTGGTCTGAATATTTCCCCCATTAGTCTATTTTATGGACTCATAAAAGAATACATTCATCCCATACACTAATTCAAGGTTTTTTCTCCTAGTTAGAATGGTCATTGATCAATTTACCCAAAGTAACTCTATTTGATGATTGGTTTGACTGATATTCAGAACATACAACTAGGGTTCTCAAACGAAATGAACTTCAAACCTCAAGGGAAGAGGTAGACACGAGGTTAGGGTATCATTACCCCCATTACCATGATATCATCAATGTCTATTGAAGAAAATCTTGGTGAAAGTTAACCATTATTATCTCTATAGTCCCTAACAGCTTTAGAAACTGTTTCAAACTCACCATCATCCACAATAGATGAGAATCTCACATATCATCTCCTATGTATCTGGATGTTAGTACATCATTTTCCTCTGATGATTGTGGATAATAGGGGGAGATTGTTTTGAATTACCTTGTAAGTAATTATACTACGATGAAACTTTTAGAATTTATAGATATACCCTTGATGTTTATAGGATATGAAAATACCTATTTTGTGTTTCATGTCAAAACTTATCCCTTATCTCTCAATTATAATGATGTTGAATCATAAGGAAAAGGAGTGATAAAATAATATATTAGGCATTCCCCTACAACATTTCATTATGGTGCCTCAACCATTGGTAATGAGCTTGGGGATATAATTTTCGGAACAAATAAATAACCATGGCTTATATTTATTAGTGTCGTTAAGACTCTAGAAGAAAAATACAGATACATCCTCTTATTGAAACAACACAAAGATTCATTTCCCTAGAATTATAAATATATTATTATTTTATATCCATATTTTTTCACTCATAATTAGGACCTAATATAGGACCACCTTGGTTACAAATAAAATCCCAAGAAAATTTATAATAATTATGCCTCTAAGGTATTGGACAAAGTGGACAAGATCATTAAAGATAAATACATTTGGGTTGTCTAATATCCCGTGTGGATTATCAAATTCATCCTCATGAAAAATAAGAATCATAAAATATGTGTTTTTATCAACTTTAGGGATATCAACTAACTTTTATCAAAGGTTTATTTTTCCCGTCCCTATCATAGAACTTCTAATTGATATAACAGATGGATTCCAAGACCTATCTTCTATAGATTTCTATTCTGGGTACAACTGGATTCAAATGAACTTAGATGGTGTAGAGAATTATATTTTCAAATAACCTAAAGTGGTGTTTTTTATCAAGTGATTCCTTTTTTCCTAAAAAATTTAGGCTAAACAAATTATAATTTGATGCATCACATTTTAAAGCCCATATTATGGAAGATCATAGAATGGTATATCGATGAACTAGTGGTCAAATATCATAAGTGCTATGATAATCTCACTGAAATTGAGTTATTTAAAAAAAAATGAAGAAAAATTGAATATTAATCCCCTAATTTGTGATTTTAAGGCGATATCAGAAAATCTTCTTAGCTACATAATACATCATCATGGCATCGAAGTCGAACCAAAGAAAACCAAGGTGATCCATGATATTCCACCTCGTCAAAACATAAATGATTCATTGGAAATATATGGTAATCCTTCTTATATTAGTATATTAATATCCAAAATTTCGAAAAAATACTTTCCATTCCCAATAATAATGAAAAATATCTAGAATATTAGTGGGATGGAAATTGTTAAAAATGTTTAAACAATTTCAAGTAGCCTCTTCTATACCAATCATTCTTGATCCATCCATTTGAAAGAAAAACACTCATCTTGTATGTGGTGACCATAGAACAGTCAATTGGTGTGCTTATTGTGTAGAATAATGATGTGGGAAAGGAAAATAATATTAATAATTTGAGAAAAGTTTTCTAGATACAGAATTTGGGTACTCAAACATTGAAAAATTTTCTTTCATTAATCTTTTTTGTAAAGAAGATGAGGTACTAACTATATAATCATGAGGTTCACTTAGTCCCCTATGTAGAGCTACTTAAGTATTAAATCAGTCTACCTAGGCTAACTAGACTTCTATCATGGTGATAAATCATCCTATAATAGTTTTACATACAATTTGTGTGTCAAAAGGTATTTAAAGTGAATGCACTATCATATTTCCTTGGAGCACATCCTTCCTCCAAAATTTCCTTGATAAACATAGATGTCCTTGATAAAGAAGTATCATCCATACAATACACTCCCAAGATATCAAAGATGTATTTCAATGACATCTCAACATTACCAAATGGGAAAATAATGAGGATTCAAACTTTCAACAAAGTCAGCATGGGAATCATGTTCATATCCATAAAAAGGAGGTTATACTTTATTATTTGCTACTATCTGGTTGTTACTACAATTAATATTTAGAATACTAAGCCCTCATTGTAGGTCGAGAGATAGCTATTAAAATATATGTGGCATACCTAATCATCAAGGGTGAATCATAATTAGTGATTAAGAAATTAATGGTGAATATTCAATTAAGAAGGAATTTTTGATTCATTTTCTTGATTACAAAGAAGGTTTGATGGTAGGATTCCCAACCAAACAAAAACTCTATCATATTTTACATTTTCAAAATTCTTGAGATGTTACATTGGATTATATGACCACACCCCTAGAAATCCTTGACCGAGATGAGATGATTATTTGTATTTCACATAATAGGGTGGAATACCCATTCATCGGATATCAAATTGGGGGAATCAATTAAATTAATGGTACCCTCAAACAAGGAATTCTCATACCCCCATAAAAATACACCATATATAGATGGATGGACCCATATCATATTATCTTTAGAATATACCCCTTTTAATCGATTGATCTCAGAGGGGTAAGATTTGATGTCTAGAAGTAAAATTCATCCTTTTTACCAACCCAAATTTATAGAAAGTTATATACAAGTGAGCTTTGGATGGGGTTCTCCTCATATGAATTTAAGGTGGAAATATCCTCCTATTATATACGAAGTACACAAAAGTTCATGTGATTACCAAAACTTAATAACCATACTCTCCCATCAAATGACGAGGCATGAATACTATTAGAAGACAATTATGCTGGATTTAATGGGGTTCACTAGAAAGTTTCATTCATTACTGATATATATTAACTTCATTTATAACACTCTAAAACTATTAAATAATTCCATATATTATTGTCCATTTTTTATATGGGGAATTAATTTTATGGGTTCATATCCCACAACAAAAACTAGGAAGGTAAAGTATATTCTTACTGTCAATGACTACTTATTTAAATGGGCCACAGTTAGACCCCTCATGGATGTCATATAACTGTCAATTATCAACTTTATAATGTCATGCATCATCAAAATATTTGTTGTCCCTAAAACAATATTGATTTAAAATGACACAAACTTCCATTCTTCATAGTTAAAAGGGATATATGAGGAACCCAACATCTAGTATAACCACTCATCTAGATATCATGTATCAAAAAATGTTGTGGTAAAGGATCTCAATAATTCATTATCAAATATCCTATAGAAAATTATAGATAACGAAAATAATTATTCAATAGATAAAATATTTCATGATTTATGGGATTATCCCACCACAACGTGTACTACTATAAATGTGACCTAATATTCTCTTACCTATGGGATAGAGAAGATTTTTCCCATTGAGGTCCAATTAACTTCACTTTGAGTCTACATATTCAATGAAGTGTATGAGTATGAGAAGTAAAAAAAGTATCTTGATGAGTTGGATTGAAAAGACATGAATTTTTTCACACATTACACAACCAAAAATTTCATCAGAATTGAGTCTTGAAAGACTTCCGTAAAAGAGATTATCTCTGCTTATTATTATTGAAGAACTAGTGATAGATAATAGAACTCCCATGATCCCTGGGATGAGGCCTCTGAAACTTGATCCCAAATGATAGGTACCTTACACCATGCATAAGGTATAGCCTAATGGATTATACTCTTTGGAAACTATGGATGGGTAGTATATTACATCCCCCACCAATGAAATATTTATAAATAAATATTTTAGATAATTTCACATTGGCTCATTTTTTCTCACTATAAGATGTTAAATTGTTTAGTTAATATCCCTACCATAAAATTTTAAAATATGTGGTTATTATTTGTGATGTAATATTTTAAAATGTATAAAACCAACATCATTGAAGAAAGATGTAAAATTACATGACACCACACTTGTTGCACTCTGTAAAACTATGCAATGACATCCTAACTGTATAATTATAAACTGTATAGTCATGGTCCTCATCATAAGACAATAAAGTATAAGACACATTGGTACAAGAACCATAAAATTAAATTTCATGACAAAAAGTCTACTTTATAATACATTAAACTTCTCATAATTTGTCCTTGTTGCATAACGTTAAATTTCACCATGTTGAGTCCACCTACAGGGCTTTAGAATTCTAAGAGTGGACTATTTTCATGAACCCTTTGACCTACAAGATGGTTTGAACCAAAGGTTATGCTCTAGTACATATTATCTCCACTTTATTGACCCGTCCCAAAGAAAATACATTTTTCATTACTTGAGAGCTAGATCCATGTAGGTATCCCATATTATATGAAATGTGCATGGATTGTTTCCTATAAAATATTTAGTGATGCATGGATTTTATCTCTTATGTCTAACCATGAATTTTTGTCACTCTCATCATCATCTACCAGCGCGAGTGAGTAACCCATGTTGAGTTTTTTAACTTGAATATAGATGAAAATTCTACCCATGAGTTTCCTATTATGCACCTTTGTGATTTGGAAGATCTCCCTATTAACTATTATTTCTCCTATTGATAATGATTCATGTGATCTAAAAGGTCACGATGAATGAATATGATTTGGATGATTTATTGGAGCATATTTAAAGGCATGGAATATATTCCTAGTCTCATGAAATTAAAATTAATAACATAAGATCATTTATACACGAATCCTTAAACATTTTAGGTGGTTTTCTGGATAGAACCTTTCAATTACATGAGAGACAAACCCATTTAAGAGATTATTAGAGCGTTGATATATATTTTTATAAAATCCCCGAATCTAAGAACTTTTTTTGGATTTACTCTTATCCTTATAGGATATAAAGTGGCATCCATATTATTTATCTTGTAAGTAACCACAAATTTCACCTTCCTCTAAATTCTCCCTTCCAGCCTATAATATTTTTATTCACACCAGGCTCCTCTAAACGAGAATCCACATTGACACAACATACCTCCTTTAAAAAACCATGATTGTCTCGATTCCTAATATTATGGGATATATAGTGACATTTATAACTCTAATACTTTGACCATCAATGAATTATATAAAAAAATTCCCCATCTTCTATATAAAATCCATATTTATATAATAAAATTTGACTTATAATTCACCATAAATGGGACTATTCTAGAGGTGTCTCCTTATGGTTACTATGCGTGGATTGGTTTATATTACATTAGGATATGTAGTGACCCCTAAATAATAATATTGTACCCAATAAAAAATCATCAACACATTCAAAAACTCATTCTTACATGTGAGATAGATCAATGAAAGAATCCCCATCTCCCTTTTTCCACATCTATAGGTTTTTAGTAAGGGAATATAACCATAGGAAATTTTATTTCTCAATGAAAGACATTAAAATACATGGTTTGAGTCCTTATCACTTAATTTTAAATAGAAAAAATATAATTAATCCTATAAGACTTCAAAATTCTTTGAAAAACCTAACTTTCATGGTCAAATATTATTACACTAGAACTCAATATGTGTAATAATTACATTAAAATATGGATCCACATATGTGATTATATGATCACATTAAATGTAAACCATTATATATATGATATAGATCTATGTTGATTCCACCAACATTGGTTCTTCTATTATCCTAAACCAATAATTCCCCCACCCAAATGTTTGTGTTCACTCATGTTGGGTATTTCTCAATGTCCTCTAACGCTATAACCCTATAAAAACTATGTGTCTTGATTATTATTCCTATATGATAGATTGCGATGCTTGGATTTTATATCTTAGGCCCAACCACAAGCTTCAATCAAACCTCAACTTGTATCAATCTTTATGTTGAGGTTTTTAATCCTCATTTGACATTTGGGAAAAATTGTTTCATTTTTTACATAAGCTAATGAAACAAAAGGCTTAAAATATATGATTATATATTAGAAACCTAATATAATAGAAAATTTCCTCTACCTTCAGATATTTCATCCTAGTGAAAAACCCTTAGGGATCTATCACTAATAAGGGGCTATTTGTTTTACACATGAGTCAGATTGACGTGAAGTTCCCCATATGTACATCATAAACACATGACATTAAAAAATTTTGTATAGGTCATTGTCACATGAAATTAACTATAGAATTATTATTTCCGTTTCACATGAAATTAGACTATGAATTTCGAGACTTCACCATATGAAATTAAATCGCAGAACATATGGATGATCCTATAGGATCATAAATTTCTCAAAGATTTTGAACAATGTATAGATTTATTATTGTTACGTCAAGACACATATTGGTGTTTGAACCATATATTCTTAACTCTTTCGTAAACCATCACCCATTTTTACTCATTTATAAAGAATAAAAATAGCTTAAATGTGGTTAATTTAGGCTTAAGGCACCCAATCACTTTATTAGATATCAATTTCTTTAAGTCACACTTTGCTTCTCAAGTGAATCATGTTTCTATAAAGCTTTCACAACCATCGATAATGAGTGTATCCATATTTAAGGGACTTCTATTATTGGATATGAAATTATTATATAATATGGATCTACATACGTACACTCAATATTTCTTACTAACCATAGGAATTCTTTGAATCCAAAGAAAAATGTTCTCTAATCCTTATATTCTTTGATAGTATTATTTTTTAACCCTTAATTAAAATATGGTCAGGGTTTATCCATTGTATACCTATCCCATATCATTAATCTTGATAAAAAACCCTAAATTCATGATTTAAACCTTCATCTGTCCCTATTCAAATGGTGTTGGGGTGTTCATGGACCTTGAATTCCAATTGGGATGTTGTTTCACATTCCCCTCCATACTGGTCCCAATATGAAGTCCTTGAACTATGTGCACCCTACTCTAAGAAGTTTTGTGCTGGAAATACAACCTTAATTCATATTGGAGCTTTCATGACATGTTCTAGATAAACTATCATTATAATTTTTTGGCATCATACATGTGAACTTAAACACTTTCCGTCTAACTAGAAAAACTAATAATTTAAACTTGATTCAATTTCCTTAAGGATATTTATGTTTGTGGTGTTGGTTGTTACTTCAGGTTGGTTCAAAAATCTTTTTTATAGAATGTATATTTTCTAAACATTGGTTCAAATATATATGGCCTTATATAAAATATATTTGGGTTAAATCTATATGAACATAAACTAAACCTATGTCGGTCAAAGATATACATCCATAAACTCAACAACTATTGATAAATGTTATAAAACATTAAAATTTACCCCTTGAAATTATAGATAATAATACCTTAATCTACTAGTAAAAGAGACATAAAACCCATTAGAACAATAAACTATAAAGGGTGGATTTGGAGAGAAGGGTGATATTTTATCTTGTTGGAAATGTCTATTTCCTTAAACCCAAATAAGACAGGTATGATTTAAAAAGTATAATGTATGGTTTTTAAAAAAAATATATTTTCAAAAGAAAGATGAACTCAGTAGGTAAAACATTGATCCAAACCGATTCTCTAGTAGTGGGCCCTTTATTTTCAATCTCATCAGCTAATGAATTAGCTTTGAGATAATTATGTGTTATATAACACCTATAGATTCTGTGAAATATTTTTTTTTTCAAATAAATTTTATATTTTTATTTTTTTTTCATTTCACACAACACAAAGTTTATCTTTCATTACATGAAACACTAAGTTTATCTTTCATTACATGCAATATTGACTTTAAAAGAAACATGACGTACTATTAAAACATTACTATTTAATATTATTGTTATCACATAGACGTTAAAATGGATGGTATAAATATGATTAACTAAATTATGAAAATATATTTTGTACACATGTATATAAAATTAATTTTTTTTGTGACCAATTGATTAGAAATTAAAATAAAAACTATATGAAAATAAAGGAAATAATTTTCCAAATGACTATTTTTATGCATAGAAACACATTTTAACTAAATAAATTAATTTTTTTTTGTGAATGATATTAATTATATTTATATATTATATATTAGATAAAAAATTTAATATACATATTATTTATTTTATAGAAAAGAGATAAGAATAAATCTAAAATTTCACTTAAAAATTGTATTTTTCAAAAAGCAGTTTTATCGCTTCGTACACAGTTATTTTTAAAATTAATTTTTGATTATTTTTTAAAATAATTTTGAAAGAATAAAATTAATTTTTTAAATCAACATTTGAATATTATCTTTGGGTGAATTTTGGATAATTTTATGAGAATATGAATTTTTCGATGAATAATGAAAATTTATTGTTTTTATTGAGAACCATCAGTTATTTTAAAAATTTTGAAAACATAAAAATTATTTTAAGGTGGGTTTAAAATAAAATTAGTTAAATTTAATATCTACTGGTACAATTTATGTTATTGGAATCAATTTAATATTGATTTTTAATATGTAAAATTTTTAATCTTTTGAAGATTTTCTCTTTGGAAAACAACTTTCTCATCGCGTTTTAGTGTTTAATTTTAAATTAAAATTTCGTAATTATATGAAATAAATTTTGGAAAATTTATTACATATTTTTATTCATCATATTCTTTATTTTATAATAATAAAACATTAAATTTTTACTATTATTAATTACAAAAGTAGAAAAAATTAATTACCACAGTTAAGGTGAGAATGGGTTTACAGGGGGTTAAACAAACATTATAGGGGTAAAATTACCTATAGAATTATCTAAAACCTATTTTATGGACATATTTAGACCTTATAACCTATAATTTTCTATAATGAATCATTTTGGATATTTTTGGCAGAAGAATAATGTGGGTTCACTTTATTCATTTCAAAAATTCCAAGTGTGTCCTCTCCATCACTTATAAAAGGCCACCCATCTCTTCTCCTACTAGATCTCAAAAACCCATTGGTTATAACATTAAATTATTATATAACTTCCTTAATTACCTAATATAATCCTACAAGTCTTAATTTTTGTCAGAAAACCATCCTAGTAATGATTTTTGTGAAAACCAAAAGAAGTTGTCTGAAGAAGAGGTAACATCCCTAACAGATCATTTTGTATTATTTATTACTCAACCTACTTAAATTATTATTTAACCATTATGATATAGTAAAATTATTATATTTATTATAAATGGATATTTTTTGAGTTCATGACCTACATCCATCTCCACTTCCTTCAAATGGGATATCAAATCAGTATTCGTGTGTACGGTGAATTACCGCCTCAAGAACCGATGTTATTTTTTTTCAATCACCACCTCTGAAAGCTAGATATAATGTTGTAATGATTTTTTATATATGATATTTAATTTATTATTATACATATTTAATTATAAATAAACTTTTAAATTCTTTATTTTTATCCTGTTGGAAAACTATATCATCGCTCGTATGTATGACATACTATCGCCTCGTGAACCGATGTTATGTGTTTTTCATTTCTATTTTACTTAGATGGAAATAATCATATATTACATGAATTTATATGAAATTTTTAAAAAATTAATATATTTTTATTATTATATCACATTAAAATTTTTAATTTCCATTCCATGGGGTATACAATAATGTCGTTTGTGTGTGCAGCAGACTGCCCCTCGCAATGCGATGTGATTCGTTTCTCATTAACAATTTTCATGGAAGTAAATTAGGGTAAATATTATAAATTTATATTATAATTATTACATATTTTTTATTTAATGTTAATATATTATTTAAATTTATTTTATTTCATCGATCAATAAAATCGAAATAACATTTATTTTTATGTATAACCCACCATCTCTATAAACAATATATTTTATTTTCTATATCTAAATTTAATGGATGACTAAAAATAAATATATATTTAATATATGTGATATTAATATCATTGTTAACATTATTGAAATGATAAAACTTTGGTTAATATAAAAGGACTGAAATAAAAAACCAAAACATCCATGATAAAAAAAGTCGTTATTACTTGAAACATAATTTTAACTTGGAATTGTTAGGAAATGGGTAATGAATAGTCACAAGTAAATCATATATGGTTTGATAAATATTAGTATATATTTTTTATGATGTAAAAAATATACTTATATTTATTATATCGTAGGTTCTAATGTCTACTAAGGAAGTTGAGAGTTAAGGTAAGAGATTTTTTATCTCACTTCTATTTCCATGAGATACACGCCATATTAACAACATTTATATTATATATGGTTTTTATAATGAAAATTAATGTATTATCTATTTATTATCATGAAAATTATATTTATTTAAATATATATTATATCATATATTTTTCGTTGGGTTTATGGTTAAAAATATACCAATGAGGAAAGTGATTTTTATCTCATTTTTTCATCTTTGGGACATACATTATATTATGCACTGATATTATTTTAAGGGGTAAATATAATTCCATTTTGACATTTTATATCAAGAATATCATTATTTTCAAGATATTTTATGTTTTATTTGATGTTATTCTTTAATGTAGATTATTATTTAAAGGTTACCAATGTTGTACGAGTTTTATATTATAGTCAAATTATTTATCTAGATTATTTACGATTATTCTTACAATAATAATATATTATGATATATCTCTCAATAAAATACTTAATATTTTTATACTATAGTTATTCCTTGAGAATACATGATTTACATTCATTTACTTCTCTTTATACACTCTATATTCCAAATTAATGTTTTAATGAAAATATGATTTATTTATTTCTTTAGTTGAAACCCATCTTTCATCCATATATATGATTTCTAAAAATGTTTTTAAAATTATCTAAATGATTTATCATATAAATTTTGACCCATGTTCAATTTTGTAAAAAATATTTTTAAAGGAATCATCTTGTCGTTTACCAAAAAAATTATCATTTTCTTTTTATCGAAAATATGAAATGAATATTTGTTTTAGAGTGTAAGAAATTATCCTCTATTATAAAAACTCAATGTTTTAAAGATTAATTTAAAAATTTCCAAAGTTATTTTCGAATAATAGGATTTTAAAAATATTTTTTTTAAAAGTTATTTTCAAATTGGAATGGATATTTTTCTCAAGAAATGTTCTAAGTGTTTTTAAAAAACCATTTTCCATAAAAGATAAAATCATTTGAGGTTATATAATATTTACTAGGGATAAGGTCTAATTACACCATCTTTATTATTTATTTGGACAGTTTATCAATATGATAGAAATATTTTTATGAAACCTTTTTCTTTCCAAGGGTTATACTATACTTAAATATTTATGGACCGATACCAATTTTTATAGGTTATGACATGATGAATGTTTTAGGTTCTTGTGACACACATATGTATGGATTATTTGATGAGTGGGAAATATATCTCACTCCAATTCATTGTTTAAATATGGATAAATTATGAGTAATTATATTATGTGTGAACCTTATTACATGTTCAAAATGTTATGCATGAACATTATTACATGTTTACAATGTTATGCATGAACATTATTACATGTTAACAATGTTATGTGTGAACCTGATTACATGTTCACAGTGTTGTTCTTGGAACAAGATTTTATATCCATAAGGTTATGAATTGACATGGTTTCATATCCATAATTTTATGTGAGGGCTGTATTTCAATTCCTTAACATAACGAGTGAACCTATTTTTATTGATAAATGTTCATAATGTTATAAGATTATGTTCATTCCATAAATCTATGTCTTATTCCAATGTCACGTCCTCATGAATCATGTTTTTTGATACCATTATGAATCATTTCTTATGAAATTCCGGTCTTTATTCTATGAAATAAGATTTTTATTTTTGATATTCAGGGTATGGTTTTTAAATTTTATGTTCTTGTTCTTTTACCCTTATACTCATGTTATGTTTACATAATTCCCATTCTTACTATTACAAATAATCAAATCTAACCATTTCTTATGTTTCCATTCCAAATTTATAATGAATTTCTGTTATGTAGGGAATGTTTATGATGTGTAAAAAAAGTTCAAGATATTTATGGGGATATTCAAGATGTTTTATTAAATATGAAGATTTTGTAACTTATATCAAAAGGAACTGAAACATTATAAACCTTGGGAGTGTATTTTTCATATTTAATTAATATTATTCTATTAGGATAAGATATATATGTATGAGAAGAATGGATCTCTATAGTTGGTATTAGAGTAATGGTTTAGTAATACTTTGGAAACGAGGATGAAATAAATTTTGTAAGATCTCTAAGGATATGTATAAGTATGAGTCAAAGTATATAAAAATATCATAGAATTTTGGTAAAGTATAGAGTGATTGGTTTTAGAGAAATTAAATCCCTATCTAGATACCATAAGTGGATATTTCTCTAGAATACTGTGTCCTAGAGGTAATACCTTTTAAAAGGGAACATTGAGTTGGAATCGATTGTCACCTAGTGCAAGATAATGGTTCTTTCCATAAACATGGTTTGACATGAAGGATATGTTTTATAAATTCACAAACTATTTTGAACCACCATGATGAATTTGAATATTTTCCACGAATGACTGAGGTTAACCCTATGGTTTCATAGATTTAATGGAATGCATCATGATTTAGACATAATGTTTTTTGTGATTATAGAGTTTTGCAATATGATTAGTGTTTATCACACTATGATTTCTAGTTGTATTCAATAGATGGAACAGAAAAGAACCATTTTAATGTGGAGTAGGTAGGAAATGGAATAATTTTCCTCCTGAGTAACAAAATGTTATGGGGACTAGAATGAAAATTATCAAGTTTATACTCACACAAATTTCTGATTCTATCAATAATTTTAAAATTCCAAAAAAGAAAATAAGGGGAAAAATTTTGGTTGAGTCCATAACATCCACCTTATTTTAATGGTTCCACTAATCTACTAGTTTCTTAGAAATATATCAATTCCGTAGAAAAAATATTTTCTTCACTTCATTGTTTAGAAAATGAGGAAGTAGTTTTGTTTCTTTATCATTTGTAAGGTGAATAAAATCAATGGTGGAATCTAATTAAGAACATTAAGGAAAAAGAATAAATTGAATATGTGGAATGAGAAGAGTTTAAGGGGATATTTTTCAGTAATTAATTCCCTTATATTCTACATTCAAGGATGGAAATATAATTCCTTCAGATTAAGTTCAATTATGATGAATCTATTTGTACATATGAAGCTAATTTTACAAGACATGAAATATAAGATTCTAGTTTAATCACCATCCTTGAATGAAAAATTGATAGATTATTTGGTGGCCTAGAACCAAGTCATTAGAAGGCCTTGTCTATAAGAGACTTCTGTAGATTTGAATAATTCATTCAATGTACACTAAAGATAGAAAATTAAATAGTAGATTCCCACCATTCCCATTGTTTTGATATGAGAAGGAATATTGAATCACATGAGAACTAGAATAAATCACATGGTGGAAAGAAATTTCAGTCACATACATGCCATAAATGTTGTAAGTAGCATTAAGAAGAAATCATGAAAAGAAGAAGTGGGTGTTACAATTTTGGGAAGCCTGTAAATCAAGAAAAATAATATATATGTCATATGAAGAGTCCAATCAATAAAATTAATAGAGAGAGATCAACAGAATGCACCACCCACACTCCAGTGTTTAAAATGAAAAGAGTTTTGGAATTATGTAAATTGATGCTCGAATCCAAGGAAAAATGATGATCATGATCTGAAAAAACATCTAAGGAGAAAGGAAAAAGGGAAATATTATTCAACCACAACAAATAAATCAATAGTGATAATTGGGTCACTCTATAGTGGGTAATTTGATGTTAGATTTTCCACGAATGAGTTTTATGAAGATATTTTTGTGTATCCTTATGTGTAATTTGATGGTATTATCTCTCCCTAAGTAGAATCTAGTGTAAGGAAATCACATTTGATATTATAAATAAACTTACGATCATATATCAGTGAAAGAATGAACTCTAATTTCCAATAAAAATCTTTTTGGATAAGATAAGATATTATTTAAGGAATAAAATATGAATTGTATTTTTCAAGAATATGTGGTTTTATCTTTAATTTTAAATTTTATTAAGGTATTGTATGAGACTTTATGGGTGATTAAATTGAATTTTAAGTTGACCATGGAGGGATATGAGATAAAATAATTATAATCAATGAGATTCAATTTCGGTTAAAAGTATTTTGGAGGAGCCTTAAGTTAACTATTTATGGATTTAATTAAGTTTATGTTTAGATGTTATTGGATAACTTATGCTATAAATATTGGTTATAATAAATATTCATAGTCTGAAGGAATGACTTATGAATCTAATGATGATTCTAGTTCTTCAGGCCATAAAAATTCCATATTAATATTCATTCTATAGGGTAAGAGATGAAGTTGATGTTGATCAAAGAACAACCAAAGGATGAAATTGTTTTTATGATATAAAAATATTTTATGACCTATTTATATTTGTCCCTTTGAAATTCATGATCATATCAAGACATTAAAATATCAATTTTCACTTCCACTGAACCTCTATCAGGTTCACGATATGTTCTATGTATCTCTCCTAGGGAAGTAAATACTAGATCAATCACTTGTATTGAAATCATAGGTCAAACCACTATAGAATTTTTTTTATGATGAAAAAATAGTTGAGACTATCAATTTTACAAAGAAAATTCTTTGAAATAAGACCACACACCTGGTGGAAGTAATTTGGGGAAACCATTATCCTGAGGAAGTTATGTGGGATCCTCAGGATTTAATTATGCAGAAGTATCCAAAGTTGTTGGTACTAAAGTGATGAATTTAGTGTGTAAATTTAATTTTATTGGGGGTAGAATATAACATCAACATATTTTTTGAAATATCTATTTTTAATAAAAGTAATATTTTCTATATTTTTTGTTAAATGAAACACCAATTTTAGTTTAAGTTACATTAAACACTAAGTTTATATTGTATTTCATGAAACAATGACTTTAAAAGATATGTGAAATGCAACTAAAATGTTATTATTTAATATGATAGTTATCTCCTATCCATTATAATGGGAAGTATGAATAACATTAAATAAATTATGAAAATATATGGTTTACACATGTATCTAAAATGTGTTATGTGATTACCTAACATTTATCAAATGCATGGCTCATTTTAATATGGTTTAAATTCATTAATATGGACCTTATAATGTTACCTTATGGAGTCATGGTGTTCATGAGGTTATTCGTGGCATGTTTAGAGCCCAAAACCCTATTTTTTCTCAGAATAAATTGACAGATCCGCAAGGTTGAGAGAAAATTTGCATCCTAGACTACATGTTTGCCACTAAATATGCATGGCTTGATAGGGGGGTGCAGGAGGTTGTATGGTTTGAGGAATCTATGAAACGTCAGGAACATGTCTGTGCGAGAAACTAGTAAATTTTAGAAAATCCAAAATTCACGATTGATGCATGGTTTGAAAAATTGTGTTCTATGACCATGAAAGGTGCCCCTTGTAGTAGTGAGGTTTGTATGGTTGGTGTACGGTTTGAAACACCATATGTAAAAATAGTACAACCCTTATTTTTTGGGTAAAATTACCAAAATATACTTAATGAACCTAAAAACTAAACTCCCTCTTTATTTCTCTCATTTACAGTGTGCACGATCTCCTCCCATCTCATTGATTTCTCCCACAATCCAACCTAGTTTATTTAATAACTTACACATTATAATTATGAATAATTTTCCATCAGAAGTGTTGGATACCTAGATGTATTCTCCTGAATTCCCTTTCTTCCTATCTCACTTTCCCTTCATATCTTTTTCAAATTTTTTTGCAAGCATATATGTCATATTTTTAGGGCATTTATCTTTTCATCGTTTATATTTCTATCTACTAATGATATTATAATATTATTGGATGATGAGTCATATACATACCTAAGGAATTTGGTTTAGTTGTTTTACCTAAAATTTGACTTCTTTTCATAGCCCCACCACTATGCCACATTCCTTCCATTGACACATGTTTTATTTAAATTTAGTTCTTCATATCTAAATGACTATAAACATGATGTAATACTCTTACAGACCCTTGATAATGATTATAGGATGATAAAACCATTCATTTCAACCCATCTGGGTGCATCAGCTTAATTTCCCCTTAATATAATTGAAAAAATGGTTTGAACACCTCTTATGTGTTCGACATGACTTGTAAATGAAATTTCCCACTCTTTAAATTAAATGTTAATTTCTAAAGAACCCCTTAAGTTATTAGATGATCATGAAATTGAACTACAATATCAATGTCAATTAAATGGATTGTTTATATAGAACATCTTAGCTTCATGATAGTTTGATTTTGTTAAATTAATTAAATGGGTTAATTCTAATAAATATTAATGTGTGGAAATGCCACAACTAATGATTTATGCTTTATTATATGATTTATATGAACTGTGATGCTTTGGTTATGTTTTCATTGATGATTGGAATGTATATGAGGTGATTCATTAGTTATTATTATTATTATGATTATAACATTGATATTGTATTAGTAATTATGGTTAAGTGTTCTATTCATCATGGACTTTTATGCTCCCTTATATCGAGTGTTGAGAATGCCATATATCACTGTTATACTTTTATCAGGGCAATGGGAATGATGTTCCATGTTCCTTGTATCAAGTTTTGGTCATAACATCATACCCAAACTATCTCATGTTTTGAGAATAAAATATCACATTCATTATGATAGTTAGGGAATGTACCGTATTCTTGATCCTATAAGCTCGTTAGACTAATTATGGATGCTTGCATTAGGCCCTGGGTCTATCCAGCACCTAGTATCTAGGTGTATGACTACATACGTCCTCACATACTTACTGTATTTAGGTGTATAAATTATATAACTATACTATATATGTTATTATTATATAAATATATTTATGAGTACTAATTAGACACACATTCTAGCCTATAAGGATGCAGGTAGAGCCATTAGGTTCCCAATAAGAACCTGAACTAGCTGGTATTTATTTTTTAAGCATCATTTGTTATTCCTTAAACCTGAACACTTTTTTCTATGTAAAATTTCTGGATTACTTCTAGACACCATTGGTGGTGGCCTATTGATATTTTATCTCACACCCTACTCAGTCTTCCTTTGGTAAATGAGTATATTACTTGTCTACAAGTACGGATAAGGGAAATATCTTAGATATAGATGTATGATTTATTTTACATATAGTATAGAGAATGGGGAAGAGGACCATGCTTATGATCAATATTCTAGTAGAGCTATATATTTATTTTTGTATATCATGTTATATACGCTTGTACCCTGTTTCCATTTTGTATATTAGCATGCCATGACATCATCATGTAGATGAATCAACCTTATTGATTTTTTATTATTATGGTTTCTTTGTTATTTATTATTTTGTTATTGTTTATTATATATATTTGTATTATTCTTCCACTATGTTGCATTATTGGTGTAGTTTTCATAGATTTTGTTTATATATACTTCAACTATTTTCTATTTATTTATCTTATTCAATGTTCCACTTTGATATGATGCTATAGTCTCCCCAATATAAAACCTTAGACACTTGTATCAAGTCTATAACCACTAGCATATGAAGAGGCATTCTTGAGGCCATGTGACCCACTAGCTCAGGGCGTAGGCTATGTGGATCATGGGTCAATATATTACAAATTGGTATCAATGTAGTTTCTTTTCTGTTGTCTTAATTTTTGGTATTAGACATGACATTAAGATAAAATGAATTTGGCAATGAGTCTGTACAAAGATGTAGCTGACCCACATATATGGAAAACCCAAATAAACTGGGTTGTGTAATTGCTGTTATGGATTATGTATGTTAAATTTGATATGAATTCACCATGGGGTGAAACACATGCCTTATGATGTTATTATAATTGATGTTTTTATAGTGGGATTTATATTATTGGACTGAAGAAAGGAGGGTGTGACATATCATGAATCATTATAAACACTTTAGAACTAATATTCCATGAATTTTTCCATGTCACCTTTTCTTTATATGTGCATTTAACTGTCATATATTATTGGTGACTTGATTATTTTTTGAAAATGTGATGTTTTTTCTTTTAGTATTGAGGAAACATAATTGAAACTTAAAGTTTCTGCCTCAACCTAACAATGTTTTCCTACATAGGTTAATGTAGATACAATGAGTAGTCAGTTATGAAATGTTGAACCATGGAACATTGGTCACATGGGATGGAATGTGTTATGGTTAGGATTAAGTGGAAACCAAATTGAAATTTATAAAGATTATGTTCCCTTATGAATTAGAAATGGTGACCTATATTAGTCAACCAATGAAATAGTTTAAAATAATTAAATGAGAAAAAATTAAAAAAATAACGAGGAATTATAAAAACTAAATTATCATATTATACATGTTATATGAGACCTTGAATAGTACCCAAACATATATTTAGAGACCTAGATTTTCATTTTAATACTTTGGAACATTACTACATATATTTGCAAAGCTAGGTGCTAAGATGACGTGTGATTTTGAGGCCTGGTGTAGTCGGGATAAATTATACAAAACACTTTACTATATTTTATAATATTCACATGATAGAAATGTGATATCTCTCAAATGGTAAGTCAAATCATAAATATGAGGCCATAGTTGAGTTCAGAATGTTCCATTTACCCTCGTAGGGGCATAACTTTTGTCGGTGTGGGACTTCTATGAGAAAAGTCACCCAGGGGAAAAGCATAATTAAAATAATTCAACTTAATTATTTTTATCTAAAATTAAAAATAAAATAACATTCAAATGGATAATCATATTGGAAAATCGAGAACTCTGTTGAGTTTCGAATGTGGTGATTTTACTAAAAGTGACATAAAAAGAGGGGGCATGTGAATTTCAGATTCCATGCCGAGTGAGACTTTTATTAATAGAAGTTCATTGAATTACAATTAATGCTAACCCTAATTTATCTTTTTATCTATACTAAGCCTCTCTCTCATTCTGTTCTTTGAAGAGTCAAGAATGAATCATCAACAGATCAAAGCAGAAGTTAGGTGAACGTGTTGACGATGTCGAACAGATCGAATCAAGGAAAGATTCTTCCTTTTGTTTTTCTCTAATTGGAGTTTTAAATTGATAACCCATCCTTCATCATTTTAATTTGGCACTGGATTATAAATCATCGATGGAATCACTAACACATCCATCGATCCATTTTTAACCCTTAAATTTTATCCATGTTCTTTGTTGTTCTACACCATATATTGTCACTACATCGAAACATTGTTGAATCGCCGGGCAGAGGATGACGTTGTGAAGCCCTCAACCCAAGGATTCAGAAACTAATCTATTTTTTTGACCACCAGAGTGATTGTGGGGACATTTTAAAGTAGACAGTATCCTGGATATGGAAAGGTAGGCACCCAGAGGCAGATCACGACGTTGGGGCACTGAGGTGGCTAGCGTCATAGTTGTCTGATGAGTGGACTAGACTGGAGGTTGTGGGGTGTTGAGGCGGTAGGAGGTGGAACTGGGGGCAGATTGATGTGCTGAGGCTGTATTTGTAGGGTAGACTAGGATTGAGAGCTGGGGTTGTCTAGTGGGGTTAACACAGTGGAAGGGAAATGCAAACAAGTTTGAGGCGATGTGGGGTCCTAGTGCGTGACCCCGGGTAGGAGCGACCCATGCGACGTGGGTCACCGCGGTGACCCAGGGACCATTCGGGTCCCAATGTAGGCCAGTCGGCTAGAGGTCCACCCAAGAGAATAGACCATGCTACATGGATGGGAGTTTTTACAATTACAATGGACCATTTTGGCAAGGGTGGGTTGACCCAGGTGTAGGGGGACCGACCAGATTTGTTCCGGACCAACCCATGTTAGGCCAAGACCAGTTAAATGGATGTTTCTCCTAAAGTACACATCCAATTGATGTTCCGTTTATTTCCAAAAGACCCTCTCTTATAGAAGGATATTTTTAGACTAGTTCAAGACTTTTATGTCTTGGTTTCGATGCTTAGTTTAACAAAACACTATAGTTTAATAATAATTAGATATTATTATTATTCGGAAATCTTGTATCGGACCTATCTCCCAAATGGAATTTCCATTTGATCCACCATCAGACGAAGTGATACCCAAGTCCTTGTGTCTAATTTTCAAGATGACTTTTGGGGTTTTGAACCAAATTCAAGGTGTGATTACCATGAGGTCTCGTTCTCACGTTGCGGTAATATGTAGCCTTTGCACCGGGTATCCATTATGGGTGAACCAGTTGTCAATTTCACTTGTTTTTTCTAGGAGGATTGCAATGGTATGATCCGTATAAATTGTTTCGGGACCGAGGAATGGGACCCATGGTATGTCTTTTGAGTGCAATGTGGTGAGTTATGACTTTTTCCTCAGATGTTATTTTTGGGTGAATGAATAATCTTTCTTGTATGTTTTTCCACAAGGATTGCAATAGTGTGATCTGTTTGGATGCACAAATACTTCTTCATGATCTCATTAAATGTGGAAAAATTAAAGGAATATTGGTGGAAGATCCTTCTCTTTTGTTCGAAGAGAACCCATGGATTAGGTCAGCTTTGACTCTTGTAACAGTGAAAAAGATGTATGAAGAGATACAGTCAAATGTTCTGGGCCATTGAAGAGTTGTGTTAGCAAATATACATTTTTGACCCTTCGAATTAATGAAAAAATTCATGCACTCATCAACCTTTTGACTAGTTGTTCCATGTACTTCGGGATTACACTAGCACACCTAGGGGTACTTGTTCAAAATTTAGTACCCAATAATGGATAGATACACAACCTAGTGATGGGGTGGGGTCATACGTTCTGTGGGACCCAAACACACAGTTCACCACATTAAGAATTCTTCTACCTATCGTAACTCAATTTTTGGACATGTGTTATGGAATGAGAGTAGCCTATCAAGAGTGTTTTTACACACGGAGAACGAGGGTTCACTCTGTAGTGGCTTATGAGATACGATGTGAGATGTTCCTAGTGTGACGCTTATCTGGGGTTGTACAAAATGACAAAAGAGATGTTTTTCCAAGACGTACCATCCGGCAGGGATGGCCAATGTGTTCCTCAAAATTTTTCCTAGAGGTACCATCCAACATTGAAGGCTAGTGTGTTACTCAAGGTTTTTTCGATATGTATTATCATACAAGGATGGCTACTGTATTACTCAACATTTTTCCGAGAGGTACCATCCATCAAGGATGGCTTGTGTGTTCCTAAAAATTTTTCTAAGAGATGCCATCTAGAATGGATGAACAGCGTGTTCCTCAATGATTTTTCAAGAGGTACTATATAGCAGGGATGGCCAGTGCGTTCCTTGATAATTTTCTGAGAGATACTATCTAGTAGGGATGGATAGAGAAATTCTAGGTTTACCTTTAGCTAGGATGGGAAGTGGTCCTCGATGTTAGTTCTTGGTTTACCTCTAGGTGGGTGGGAAGTGGTCCCCGATGGTAGTTTTGGGTTTCTCTCAAAATGGGTTGGGTTGTGGGTCCCCTTCGACTTCTACGTGATGATCCACCCTAATATACTAGCGCATGGATACCCGATGACTATAGTGGAACCCACCATCCTCGTAGGGCCAAGTTCCTCGACCTTAAGACATGATCTCTCGACTGTGTGACACAGTGACGAGGCATGCTTTGACACACCTTTGGACTCTCAAGGAAGCAGGAAACTTTTCCCACAAAGACACGTCCTTGTGATGAAACTCAAAACTGTGATGGAAAGATAGTTCCTCCCAAAGAAGATAGTATCAAGGTGCGGGGATTGAGTCCCTTTGACTTGTAGTTCAGAGTAGACTTGCACGATTCTAGGGATCTATGGTGGTTACTTCTAGGACTGTTGGATACTCAATTTATTGGGTTGAGCTGTGTGATAAACATCTATCTCATTTGGGATTTATTTCATTGAGGATATATATACATATATATATATATATATATATATATATTATTTTCATTACCCAGTCCTTGGGTATTGGATACTCTCCTTCTAGGATCCCTAAAGATGCACAAGGTATGCAAGGTATTTTTCATGTGTAGCTTCTCATGGTTGGATGAGTCTACTCTCCTACTATAGGTAGTGAAGATTCAACAAGAAGTTCATCTTCTCACCATTTCTCACTCCTTGTGTTTGGATGAGCTCATTACACTCTCTTATTGGGTTGAGATTCACTACTTTTTACTGTACCTTATTCTATATACTATTTTCCCCTTAAGTACATATTTTTATTCTCCCTTGACTCTTCTAGGAATCCTATGTATTATTTTTATACTCACCCATACTTGGGATTTTCTTGAACTCTGTGTTCCCTTTCAGATGACATACAGGTTGATCATGACATCAGAAGAGCTTAGGGATACTAGGTTCTTGGACCGCGTGTGGTGGTCATAGCTTTGGATACAAGAGTGGGGCTCTCCCATCTGTTTTACTTTTCTACTTGTTTCCGGGTTGTGGAAATTTTATGGGTGGGGAAGTAGTTTTTTTCATTTATCCTTTCATTTTACTAAATTGTACTTTTACTATTTAGTGGTTCATGCATCTTTAGTTTATTTATATAAGTTTTCATATTTTACTTCTTTCCCTCTATATATTTTCATTGATTTGTATGATTGTGTGTGTATAGGATCATAGGAAAAGGCCTCCTGGGGATTGTTGTGCCTTCGATGCTAGTCATTGGCCCCTGGCCAATGGAGACGAGCTTGGGGTAGTCACAGATCAAGAACCGTCATGGGACGGGTTATGAAAATTTATATCAAAGGTGGTTCAACACTTGGGATATTTTTTGGACATTTCTATAAAAAGGTCTAGGTTGGGTTAGGGAAACAGTTTCGAAGAGTCTAAAGAGTGGTTATTAGGATATGGAGTCTAGTGATGGTACAGGCGACTGACGTATACATTCACCAGGACCCTTTTTACCCGCTTTTCAACTCAAAACCCTAAGAAACATGTTATAGGGAATAATGGTACATGCATAATATAGGATTTAGTCTTTGACTATCCTTCCGAAGTCTGTTCCCCATTTTTTTTATATGTACATATACTTCTCTGACCATGATGATCCTTGGTAATATTTTGGATGTCTCTATGAAACCAGCTATCCAGGACACTATCTCAGTTCATGATGACGACCCTATGAGAAACAAGGCCTCAATTCAGGATCTATCATATGATCCTCTTTCTCCAGGTGGGTAGGTAGTAGCACCTCCACCTATTGAGCATTAGGCATCCCCAATAGAGTGGGATGGGGACGTGCACAAGCTCAGCATACTCTGCAAGTTCTAGTGATAGAGACTACTAAGTTTTTCCGGTGAACCAAACTGATGCACGCTTGTCATAGGGCGTGGAAAAATCATATTTTTATGTTTTCCTAGTGCAACATAGTGGCTGACCAAGGTTGTATAACTTGAGGAGATTTCTCAGTTATTCACTCAATTAATCTAATTCACATAAATTACTTCATTTTTTTGTTTTATATTTTATGAAATAAATAGAATTTATGAAAAAAAAAGTAAATGAAAAAATTCAATTTAAATTAATATGAAATGCTAAACAAAATGGAATTAGTGAAGAAAGGAAGTTCTTCTGAGAGAACTTTAAGGGAGCACCTTCATTGACCAACTTCAAATATTCTTAGTGAACACATTCCATAATATGTGTGCAAACCTTAATCTACCCTATTTATGAATGAAAAGTATACTTAGCGGTCACTAAATACACCCTCCATCCACACCCTCAATCGAGGGAAAATGGTTGTAGATTAAGAAGTTGAACTTTAGACAACCACAAAGAGGATTACACCAACAATAAATTATCCTTAGAATTAACTCAAAGAATATTAAAAACATGGTCTTAGGTTCAAGAAACAGATTAATCCCTCAGGATATTCCTCAGATTAGTTACTCATGATCGTGAGTATTATAGTTCACAATGGTAAGATGCGAAGAATAAAATATAGTGGATGGGTGGACATAATAATAAAAACTATGCAAGAATTTATTAAAAATATAAATTAAAATTGAAAACTAAAAATAAAGAAAAGAAATAAATTAAAAACAAAGGTGGAAGATTTGTGGCTGGCCTCCCACAGTGGAGATATCCTCCTTGGTACCTTGAAGGAATGAATGGATAATGGGATGATTTGGGAAGGAGGTGATTTCCTCCTTTTATAGGCAGAATTCTGTCCTCCAAAGGATTTCACGTTGTTGACCAATTAAATGGAAGTTTCACGCATCAATCCCTTATTAAAAGTTATTTATAAATATGTTTGATTCTTACACTCCAAATTTTAGCTATGTTGGACCGTGGATAAAGGAGTTATGAATTTTTAATTCTCAATTTCTATTTTTTGATGCAACTTCTAGGAAGCTTTCTTCAAAAATATAACATCCAATGGAATCCTTAATGAATTCCAAACTCCCCAAAATTTGTTTTCAATTTTTCCCTATCTATCATATTTCTATCACATGTGGAAGAACCTAAAATGGATGTCTGTAGGTTGTGTTGTGGTTCAATTACAGTGGTGGGGTCCACGCTGCCACCCAGAATAATCATAAAATTCATTGATTTTTTATGTCCTTTATATTGCCGAATCAACTCTTGGTCTAGAAGAAAAGGTTGAAGGAAATAAAATCAGGATTCTAAAAACATTTGAATCAAAAAATTTGGACATATATTTTATGAGAAATGAAAAAAATACCCGTATGATAGAAATCTGTCAAAATTCCAGATTTAATCATATTTTGCATTTAAGCTCAAATTACCACTATAACCTAAAAATGTGACAATTACCCATACAATAACTATATGGTGGGATTATTAATAATGAATTAAAGTATAAAATATATTAAAATGTGAGCTTCATCACTCCCCCACACTTAAACATTTCAAACTTGGGTAATAATCTTACATCAAAATCAAAATCTACACAACAATCAAAAATGAGAAAATATCAATGATCTTATAAAAAATAGAATTACATCATGTATCATCTATAAAAAAAATTATCTATCATTTTAATTTCAATAATTCAAATTTTATCAACCCCATAAATCAATCCATTTCCCAATTACAACCTATCTCACATTGAATTTTATATCACTCTTCATTCCATTGAAATTAAAACTGGTGTTATGCTCGTACTTAGAAATTGAATGTATCACCATAGGCTTGTGAAAATTTTCATTTCTCCACAATGTGAAACCTGAAAATGAATTAAATCATGACTAATTTAATTAATGGTTCAAATGATTCTGTGGCATAGGGTTGGTGGGAAAATTATTGAAAAAGTTTTAGGTTAGAAAGAGGAGGTTGTACTCTTAAGTACAATGCATTATCAATTGAAGTGAAAACACAAGAAATTACTCTCTCAATACCGCTTGAAAATGTGAAAAAGAACACCACACCTCTTTTATGATGTGGTAAATGAACCAATAAGTTATTATAATGAATTATATCATCTAATTTCTCCTTTTTTTCAAATCTCCAGAAAGGCACAACATTTTTTTTAATTCTTTTTTTTCATGGAGGATGATCTGAAAATTGAATATAATGAATGAATGACATATCATGACCTGGATTTTTGAGAGGGACATGGGTCATAAAATAATATAAAATGAGGAATTCGAGCTCATCTCTATTTTTTTGAAGGAGAAATGGATGAAACAAATAAAGCACAATGAAATGACGACACATGCCCAATTCTCTTATTGTCCACTGCCCAAAATTTTGACACACACATTGAACCACCGATAAATAATACACATACCAACGAACACACATGAAAGGACCTTCCCCCATAATCAAACTTGAAATCTCCATGCAAAAATACTAAAAGTGAAGGTAGGTAAGGAAAAATTGTCCTGTAATGCAGCTTAAACCTATAAGGAAATTCATGGAATGTAAGGGTTTACGAAGGATAAATGTAAAGGTAGGTCTCAAGATAAAATGTTTCTAGACAAAGATATGCTTTGATCATTTCAAATAAATTCTATGAAATCCAAATCTTCAAAAGAGAATATTCACAAATTTTGGTTCACACACAAAATTCAAGTTTCCTTCAAGAAGGTGTGGGTATTAGGAAGAATATGTAAAAGTGGGTTAAAATACCTCACAAGATAGGAATTTTTTTTGAGTCAGTGTTTCATGGGAATGGATTTAAAAAATTATTCAAACTCATAAAATGCTTGAAAATCAATTTCAAGGAAAAAAAATTCATATCATAATAATTTAAAATTCATTATTTCAAAAATAATTTCAACTCTTTCAAAATCAATTAATGTGTGAAAAGTGATAAGAATATTCATTAAAGCACAAAATATGTTTTGGACCAAAAAAATTAAAGGAGTTTAAATCATAATCATTAAAAGTTAACTCCCATTTGAATTAATTTTTTAGTCCTTTTCCTCTAATGCTTCAGGATTCCTTCTACCTAATGAGCATACAAAAAAAATTACTCAATTAGTCACAAGGATTATTTAATTTAATCTCAAAATTAAAAGAGGGAGTAGGCCACATGTTAGACTAATTCCTAATACTGAATTTGAAATCTAAATTCCTAATATTGAAAATTAAATTATGATAAATCAAGTAAAGGATAAATCTTAGTATGATCCCCCAAGTGGGACCTGGCATCTTTTACTCCCTCCAGAGGGCAGTACCAGATGTTATCCATAATATGTCAGTGGATAAAGCTTCATTGATTTGAACCACCACATGTGGCGCTTCCTAGCTTGCAGTCCTTTATTCTTGTTGATGTGGACTCCATGGATAGAGTACAATAAATCCACCCCTTTCTCAATGTGTTACAACTTTCATGGAAGGGGTAGGATGAAGTACATACCCTCTTCCTCATTTGTTGCTACTTGTGAAACCATCTTGTCTTCCAGTACTGGCTGCAAGGAGGCTTCAGCCTCTTGTCTGTTTTCCTCAGGCTCATCAACTTGGATCTCTTCATGATGGGGCTCCTCCAGTAGATATTCAATGACATCAGGGAGCTCTAAAAGTTCCTCAATGGGTGATTCATTTTTCACATCATCCTCCAAGGTGTAGTTTGAGTTCAATGAATCTGAAAATTTAATAGAATTAGGAGAGATACTCAAATTAGTTTCAACAAAATTTATGGAATTTAAGTTCAAGAATATATCTCCCTGAGTTGGTTCGACATTAATATCCTCTTCAATGGAAGGTTCCTCTTGGAGTTGATCTTCACTAGATGGAGGTAGGTAGTCAATCTCCTCCATCTTAACTTCAAATTCCACCACTCGGGTGGTTTCTTCCTTCAGGGTTTCTAGCTCTTCTTCTTTGCAAGGCTTGGGGAGATCATGTAGTTCCTCACATTCATTCCAAAATTCATCCAGTTCTTGTTGATCTCCCCCATGTAGCTCAAAAAGTAAGACTTTTTCATCTATATCTACAATAAATTGTTGATTGAGGAAAAATGAAACTTTAGGTACCAAAACATTTACCTCCTCTCATTCATTAATTTCAATGATGAGTGGTTAAATTTATTGTACTATTTATTTAGGTTCTTCCTCTGGCTCATGGTCAGGTTTCTCTTGGGTAGTATGGACATATTCTATTATCCTTTCCATTTGAATCTTTAGTCCTTCTATGACCTCTTTAAGTTCATTCAACTGAGCTCTGTTTTACTCTAAAGTAGCTTCCTCTTGTTGTTGTTTCACATATGAGTAGTCATTCTATGCATAGTAATTGTAGTTTGAATACATCATGCAAATTTTACTTTTTTTAGATTTTTTTTTGTTTTTTTAAATGAAAATATATCTACAATGTGAAAATTGGGAAATATAAGTAAACTACTAATTGGATCCCCGGCAATGGCGCCAATTTTGACACATGCCTTTCGTAGGGAATGTCAAAAGCGTATTTTTATGTTTTCCTAGTGCAATATAGTGGCTGACCAGGGTCGTCTCACTTGAGGAGATTTCTCAGTTATTCACTCAATTAATATAATTCACCTAAATTACTTCATTTTTTTGTTCTATATTTTATGAATTAAATTGAATTTATAAAAATAAATGAAATGAATAAAATTCAATTTAAATTAATATTAAATGCTAACCAAAATAGAATTCATGAAGAAAGGAAGTTCTCCCGAGAGAACTTTTAGGGAGCACCTTCATTGACCAGATTCAAACATTCTTAGTGAACACACTCCATCGTATGTGTACACACATTAATCCACCCCTTCTATGAATGAAAAGCATACTTAGATATCACCAAACACACCCTCCATCCACCTCCTCAATTGGGGGAAAATGGTTGTAGATTAAGAAGTTAATCTTTAGACAACCACAATGAGGATTAAACCCACCATAAATTATCCTTATAATTAACTCAAAGAATATTATAAACATGGTCTTAGGTTCAAGAACATGATTACTCTCTTGGGATATTCCTAAAATTAGTTACTCATGATAATGTTTATTATAGTTCACAATGGTAAGATGAGAAGAAGAAAATATGGTTGATGGATGGACACAATAATAAAAACAATTCAAGAATTTATTAAAAATCTAAATTATAGTTGAAAAATAAAAATAAAGAAAAAAAATAAATTTAAAAGAAAGGGGGAAGATTTGTGGACAGTCTTCCTTAGTGGATATCTCCTCCTTGGTGCCTTGAAGGAATGGATGGAGAATGAGATGATTTGGGAAGGAGACGATGTCCTCCTTTTATAGGAAGAATTCTATCCACCAAAAGATTTCATGTTGTTGACCCATTAAATGGCAGTTCTACGCGTGGAACCCTTATTCAAAGTTGTTCATAAATATTTTGGCCGTTAAACCTCCAAAGTTAGCTCCATTGGATACCAGATGAGGAGTTATGAATTTTTAATTCTCAGTTTCTATTTCTGGATGCATCTTCCAAGAAGATTTCTTCTAAAATATAACATTCAATGGTAGCCTTAATGAATTTCAAACTACACCAAATTTGTTGAAGAGACGGACCTATCTGCCACGTTCTATCCCAGGTGGAATCACCTCAAATGGATTTCTGTAGGTAGCGTTGTGGTTCCGTTATGGTGGAGGGGTCCACGCTGTCTGCCCCGAAAAATCATTAACTTCATTGATTTTTAAGTCCATTACGTAGCCGGATCAACTCACAGTCCCGAAGAAAAAGTTTAAGGAAATAAAATCAGGATTCTAAAAAAATTTGAATAAAAAAATTTGGACATATATTTTATGATAAATGAAAAAATAGCCCAATGATAAAAATATGTCAAAATTCCAAATGTAACCATGTTTTTCATTTAAGCTCAAATTACCACTATAACCTAAAAATGTGACAATTACCCATACAATAACAATATGGTGGGATTATAAACAATGATTTATAGTATAAAATATATGAATATGTGAGCTTAATCAGAAACCCTTAGAAAGTATAGGTTTTTCTAGAGTCGGTGGTCTGCCTCTTCAGGATTTCATAGACACTGAAAGATCAGATGGTGGCTTTGGTTACTGGCCTTTCCCATGGAGAAGATGGGCATTGGTAGATCCTAGTTACTCAGATACACAATGATTCAAAACTCCCACGGGATGAATTCCATTAGCTATTTTGTGAGGAGTACTACCCCTCCTTGCCTTACATTCAACTTCAGGAGGTACTTCAGTTTCAATAGGGAGGGATGACAGTTAAAAAGTATGTGACTTGATTCATAGACCTTGAACACTACTCTGTACACATGATCCATGATGGATACTACTGAGCACGAAATCTTGAGAAGGGACTCTGAAAAGAGATCTGTACTATCTTAGAACCCTTGTGAATCTCCACTTATACTAGGGTGATGGGAAATGCACTAGTGATAGAGAACTTTCTATCAGAGGGACTCCAAAAAACTATTTATATTAATGATTGCAAGAAAGCTGATATGTCTACCACATTTAGCAGGAATCAGTCGACAATATCTCAACACATGAGGTCTCCCCATAATCAGTGTCTGGAACATTTTCATATGGGGATGAGGTATCATAGAACACAGGGATAACCTTGGGAGTGACATTGTTATGATTTAGATGGTCAAAGTAACATGGAATGGGATTGCCTAACCAGACATGATGAGGATACGAGGCAAGAAACATGTATACCACCACATCATAGACAACGTCGTGATCAGGGTGGTACCCATGGAGGTGGTGTTGGAAGAGGATCTAGAGGTGGGTGATGATGTTGTGAGGTCTTTCCACCCCTACCACACAGCCCACATCAGGATCTGGAAGCTGGTAGTTGGGGCCATGGACAACCACAAATTTTGGATGTCTATGATCCTATAAATAATGAGATGATAAAAGATATGCCTAGTATATTTTCTAATTTTTGGAAGTAGAACATGTTAGGAACCTTGTAAAGTAATCTTTTCTCCTTGATTCTTTCTTGAGGTTTTATTGGAGTGACCTGGGGCGTCAGTGTAACCCTGTGTTGGTGTTGTTCAATGTAGCTTTAAATGCATAAGAAAGAGGGGTCCTTCCCCCACCGAGATTCATTTTTGTAACATGAGAAAAACTATGGGGGAGATTTAGTGCTGCCCAAAGCGGATAGTATCAAGGTGTGGTGGAGGAGTCACTATGATTTGTGTGTTCCTGGCGTAGTTATACAGTAGAGTGTCAGAGTAGGTCCTGACATTGCTAGTGGAATTTTTTTACTTGACCTCTATTTTCATGAGATTCCACTAGTGGGATTGGTAGAGTGCCTATTTTGAGGAATACTCTCTTTCTAATAGAGTAAACGATTCACAGTGTATGCCACGTGATATAATTATCTAGACTCTTGAGGTTGGATGAGTTTACTCACCTACCATGTTCATTGGTACCTTGCATTCTCAACGTCAAGTTTTGATACTATAATTCTCAAGTACAAGGTGAGGTGATGGAGTCCCCATGAACAGAACAATGTGGATCACTATATTGTGTTCTTAGTGGTATTATTACCCTTAAAATGTGGATACTCTATCCTTATAGGAGAGTGCTTGGTGGTTTTTATAGACCACAAGAGTCTCATGTGCATATTCACCCAAAAATACACGAAATTAAGGTGGTGACACAAGCTGGAATTTCTATAGGAAAATTAATTCGAGGTAGTCTATACTCTTGGAATGTGAAATATTGTAGAAGATGCCCTTAGTAGGAAGTTACATGATTTCTTAGAGTGGGCTGTTTCAGAGAAGTTTGCTTCCCTACAGTTGACCTTGGTGGAGAAGAAGGGTGTAATTTTTCTGTAGTCGATAGTGAAGACTCCTTCACTTCTCAAGCAAGTAAGAGAGTATCAATTGTGATACATCGAAAATAATATCCCCCACGACCAGAAATCCTTAGGTGTTTCACCAAATAGATACTCTGAAGTAGGGATTCATGAGAACCTATTCCAGGGACAAGTAGTTATTATAGCCATGAAGTAGGATATAGAGGTTCGGATGGGAAGACAAACTATCCCAGTGTTTCTTTAGGCCATTCAAGATCAAGAAAAGAGATGGTGAGGTTTCCTACCATATTTCCCTACCCCTAATAGTTGGAGTGGGCACACGACATCTCCCACATGTCAAAACTGAGTAAATACATGTATGATCCAATGCACGTCATCAATAAGGGAAGACATTATGAGGAAAGACCATCCCTTTTGTTTACCTACTATGCTAACATGGTAATGTGTAGGTTTCCTGGGAGTAAGAGAGCTAGGTGTGAGCTCAGTATCCCATTATGTTTCCCTATTTTTTATTTTTAGGGATGAAAATCTTGAAGGAGGTAATGACTTAGAGACCCAGTTTTTTCATTGAAAGCCTTTTTAATATTTCTGCATATATTTCTTGAGCTAGGAACTGAGAAGTCGTGCTATTCTTAGACCCAGTGTTGCTGGATTAAATTAAACAATAATATTTAGTATATTATAAACTATTCATGTGAGATAAATGGGGTATCTCCCAAATGGTAACTCAGATATGACATCTGAGGCCACGATTGAGTCTGGAATGTTCCGTTTACCCTAAGAGGGGCATAACTTTTGTCATCATGATACTTCTGTGAGAAAAGTCACCCAGGGGAAAAATTTGAAATAAAATAATTAAATTTAATTATTTTATCTCGAACCCCAAATCAAATAACTTTTTAATGGTGACTTTGATTTCAAATTCAATACCTACTTTGAATTTTTAATTTTGTGTTTTTCTTCAATTGAAAATAGACAGGGGGGATTTTGGATTTCGTGATGAATATGACTTCAATAAATAGAAGTTTAGGAAATTAGTATTAGGGTTGACCCTCATTTATCTTTATTTCTCTAATAATCCTATCTCACTTGTTCCATTATTTGAAGAATCAAAAATGGATATTCAGTAGATCAAATAATAATCAAGGAGAATGCATTGGTGACATCAAGCTGCTCAAATCGATGTAGGATTATTCCTTTGTTTATCTCCAATTGGAGTTTTAAATTGATAATTCCTCCTTTTTCATTTTAATTTGTCGTTGTCTTTTAAATCATAAAGGTTCAAACTAACACAACCATTGATCCATGTTCTAACCTTAAAATTTTATCCATTTTCTTCTCCATTCTTCACCTAAAATCATCGCCACATCGAAACATTACCGAATCGCTGAGCGGAGGTTGGTCCTGTGAAGCCCATGACCCAAGGATTCCAAAACTAATCTCTTTTATTTTTTTGACCACCATAGTGATTTTGGTGACCTGAAGAAGTAAATTGAAATGTGGATCCAGAAAGGGAAGAGGATAGAGGTGGAATATGGGGTTGGGGTTCTGAGGTGTTTGGCGACACAATTTTTCAGCGAGCGGAGCAGGACAAAGGCGGTGTGGCGTTGAGGAGGTAGGAGACAGAACCAGGGGTGGAAAGGCGTGCAAAGGTAACATTGGTATGGTAGAATGGGATAAAGAGGTAAGGTTACCCAACAATATTGACATGGAGGTAGGGCATGGAAGCCATACTGGAGGCAAGGTGGGGTTGCAGTGCGCGACCCCGAGCGGCAACAACCCATGCGACGCAGGTCGCTACTTTGACCAGGGGACCAATTGGGTCCCGAGGCATGCCGGTTGGCTAGTGGACCTCCTAGGTGAATAGGTCGGGAAACACATATGGGTTGTGGTCCAACTTCAGGGGACAGATCTGGCCGGGACAGGTGGCCCAGGTGAAGGGGGTGCGACCAGATTTGGGCCGGACCGGCCCAATTTGGGCCAAGACCCATTAGAGGGTTGTATCTTATAAACAACACGTTCAATTGATGAACCATATATGGTCATGAGTCCCTCTATTTTATTCAGATCTTTTTAGACTAGTTATATAATTTTATGTCTTGATTTCATTTCTTGGTTGAATTAAACACTAGAGTTTAATAATAGTAAAATATTTATTATTATTTGGGAATCTTGTATCGGGCCTCTCGCCCAAATGGAATATCCTTTTGACATACCGTAAATAATGGCATGACCCGGGTCCTTGAGTATAATTTTAAAGACGAATTTCATGTTTTTAAACCAAATTTGAGGTGTGGGCCCCATGAGACCAGGTTCTCATGTCGTGGTAAAATATATAATTTTCACTGGGTATTTGTTCTTGGCGAACGAGTAGTCAACCCCGCATGTTTTTCTATGAGGATATCAATAGCACGATCCATATAATTTGTTTCAATACTGGGGGATGGGTCCCATGTGATATATTTCAAGACCAATGTGGAGACTTATGAATATTCCATTGGATGTTCGTTTGGGGAAAAATAATAGTCGATCTCGCATGTTTTTCCACTATGATCACAATAGTGTGATCTGTTTGGATGTGTGGAGCCTTATTTGTGATCTCATTAAATGTGGAAACATGAAAGGAATATCGGTGGATGGTCCTTCTGTTATGTTTCAAGAAAACCCATGTATTAGGTCCAATTTGACTATTGTAAGATTGAAAAAATGTATTAAGGGATGTGGTCAAATGTTCTGGGCCGTTGAGGAGGCATGTCAGCAAAGATATATTTTTGACCTTTCAAATTAAAGACGCACGTCGTGCACTCGTTATCCTTTTGACTTGTTGTTACACATACGCTAAGAGTACACCAGAACACTTAGGGGTACCTTTTCACAATTGTTTACCCAATAATGGCTAGGTACATGGCTTTGTGATGAGGTGGGTTCACACATCGTGTGGCCCCCACATGCGCCCTGCACCACTTTACAAATTATTCTACCTCTGGTAACACCTTCTTTTAGACTCAGAACATGCAATGAGAGTAGCCTATCCTGAGTGTTTTTTCAAATGGTACATGATGGTGCCCTATATAGTGTATTGTAAGGTATGATGCGAGATGTTCTGGGTGGGATTCCTATCTGGGGTAGTACCTGATGACTTCATCGACATTTTTCCGAGATCTACCATCTAGAAGGGTTGAAAAATGTGTTATTTGAAGTGTTTTAAGTGGTAACATCCATAATGGATGAAAAATGTGTTCCTCAACATTTTTTTGAGTGGTACCATCTAGTAGAGATGGCCAGTGTGTTCCTCGATGTTTTATTGAGAGGTACCATCCAGCATGGATGTCTAGTGTGTTTATCGATGTTTTCCAAGAGGTATCATTTATCAAGGATGGACAGTGTGTTGCTTTATGTTTTTTTGAGAGGTACCATCCAGTAGTGATGGCCAACATGTTCCTTGATTATTTTTTTGAGAGGTACCATCCAACAGGGATAGTCAGTGTGTTTCTCGATGCTTTTATGAGAGATACGATCCAACAGGGATGGCCAGAGAAGTTTTAGGCATATCTCCAACTAAGCTAGTAAGTGTTCCCCGATGGTTGTTTTCGGTTTACCTATAATTGGGCAAGGAATTGTTCCTCGATAGAAGTTTTGGGATTCCCTCTGGTTGGGCCGAGCACTGTGACCCCATCAAATTTTGAGTGATGATCCCCCGTGACATACTAAGGTAGGGACACCTGATGACTAGAGTGGAACCCTCCGACAAGGCTAGGATTTGTTCCTTAACCTTGTGACACGATTTCTTGAATGTGTGACATAGTGACGAGGTGTGATTTGACATACCTTTAGACTTTGGAGGAAGAGGAAAACTTTTCCCACCCACACACATCCAAGTGATGAAACTCAAAACCATGATGTAAATACAGTGCTACCCAAAGAGGATAGTATCAAGGTGAAATGATTGAGTCTCTTTGACTTTCAGTTCAGAGCACATCTGTGGGATGCTAGGCATCGATTATGGTTACTTCTAGGACTATTGGATACTCAATTTCTTGGGCTGAACTTTGATATGGATATCCCATTACTCTCTTATTTGGGTTTCTTTAACCAAGAATACATTTATATTTATATATATTCCATTTTATATACTCATTCCTTGGGTTTTGGATACTCTCTTTCTTGGAGAGGCAAGAACGTGAAGGGTATGCCACATGCTTTCCATGTCCAGCTTCTCTTGGTTGGATGAGTCTAGTATCCTATTATAGGTAGTAGAGACTCTATGCGAAGTTCATATTCTCACTATTTCTAACTCCTTGCGTTTGGATGAGCTTACTAAACTCTCTTGTTCGTTTGATCCACACTAATTTTCACTCTACCATGTTCTATCTACAGTTTCCCATTTCATTACATCTTTTTCTTCTCCCTTGAGCCTTTAGGGCATCATACTAAGTATTTTTATACTCACACCTGCTTGGGCTTTGCATGTACTCAGTGTTCACTTACAAAAAACAAACATTTTGATTGTGACATCAAAGGAGCTTAGGGATGTGGGGTACTTGGACCGCGCACAATGGTCGTAGCTTGGGATCCAATAGTGGGGATCTCCCAGCTATTTTAATTTTCAACCTATTTTCGGGTTGTGGAACTTTTCTTGTTGGGAATGTATGTTTTCCCCATTATCCTTTTAGTTTACTATACCGTACTTGTACTGTGTAGTGGTTCAGGCATGTTTAGTATATTTATATAAGTTTTCATCTTTTTCATATTTCCATCTACACCTTTTCATTTAGTTGGCTGTGTGTGTATACATGTTCACAGACAAAGGACTCCCCGCATTGGTTGTGACTTCAGTGCTAGTCACCAACCCCTGGCCTATGGAGGCGGGCATGGGGTATTCACAGCTCGAACCCTAGCATAGGTCAAGTCATGAAATTAGTAGTTGGTAGTTGGGAGTCTTTTATGTTCTTATGGCCAATTATGGTCTATTTATTCACATAGAATTGTCTTTTAGAGAAGGTATAGAGGTGTGATATTTTCATTGAAATCCTATGTAACTATCCTAGTTATCTATTTTTAATCTTTAAAGTTGTTAAATTTCCTTATGAGGAATGTGTTCGGCATTGTATAATCCTACCACCCTGAAAACCCTATGTTTTACACCTTGAAGGTAGTTATTACCATGCATCGAAGGTGGTAGTCCCCGAGATTCTAGGGATCCCTCCTGTAGTGCCACCTATGGAAACGCTTTCAATTCTGGATATGGGAATAAACACCCAATTATATGAGGGTTTATTATTTCATGATGTAAAATATTCAAGGTGTTAGTAGAACTACCCCAACTGTGATATATTTGACTTAGGAGTTTCAATAGAGAGTCCTTCCACCTTTTTGGGGAATGGTGGACCACATGCTACCTAATCATGGTTGGGGGACTTGATTTCTATCATTGAGAATATGGAGATGCCTCCAGATAAAAGGAACCAACTTTCTACTTATATGCTATGTGATTCTACCAAGTTATGGTGGGATGTTATTTCCCATGTAGATCAAAAATGAGATATAGTCTGTACAAGCATCCAGATGAACTTCTATGACTATTTATTTGCATATAATCCAAGGGATGACTGGTCTAGATAGTTTATGAACCTCCAGTAGGGAGACATGTATCTTATGGAGTATTTTTTTTCTTTTTATAGAGTTGTATCTATTCACCTCAACTTTAGCAGGTGATGATATTATTACATCCAGGAAATTCGAGAATGGTATGGTTTACACAATCCAATTATAGGTCAATGTTTTCTAGCTTACAAATATTTTTTAGAGAGTCGAACAATATTTTATTACTAAGGGAAATTTAAGGAAAGCTAATGGTGGGAATTGGAGTGGTTCATCACTGATATATATCAGTGTTTCTTTAAGTGATTTAGAGGGTCACTTTAAGGTTTCTCACAGGGGTAGAAGAAGTTAGATAGCTCGTGCTGATAGTTTTATGATATATTACCCATGTGGGATTCCGAGAAATAAAAAAACATAATGTTTATGGGATCCAGGGGAATGATGAGGCTATGAAAGGATAAGGAACATCCAATACTTCTACAGGAATCTTCCATCAGTTACTAGAGATCAATGATCTAAATATGGCCCATGTTTAGAAGTGGTACCTTTATTATATGTCCAGGAAGGTAGTTGGAATACCAATGGATTCTTAATATGAGGTTGTGGTCGAGGAATAGGTAGTCAAACTCGTGATACTCAGTACCAGTAGACTATCTTGCTTAGGGATGTTAGGATGTGACTCAGGGCCAGGGTATAATCTAATTACATGCAGTGCATCATATACCAGAGGAGTAGAGTGTGAGACCCTATACTAATCTAGGTACTATTCTAGTTTCTTATACTATAGTTTTCATTTTATTTTACAATGGAATGTCACATTACTTTATCTTTGAAATGAATATATACAGTCTAGGCATTGATATTGAACAATTTTGTGACACAATGATGCTCAATACCCCATTAGGTATCAGATCGGAGAGCATATTCCATTATTAGGATTGTCTCATAGAGATATGTGGACAAATCTTAATGTAGGATCTCTTCTTCCATGATATGACATGGGGTGATGTAATCATTAGGATTGACAAGTTAGTTCCTTATCAATCTCTTACTGACTAATATCATTGTAGGGTTATGTTTACATCACCAGAGAGTGTTAGGTAATTATATAAGGGACAATGGGTTGTTTTTTTGACTTAAGAGGGGCCCGAGTAGTAAAGGATGAGTAGAGTGATAGCTCAGATTTTAAAAATTTTCTTGAATTATTAGGGGTTATGACCCACTATTTTCCATCTTGTAGTTGATCGTTATAGTGATTCTTTCCATGATGATTTTTTTGGATTACCTTTAGTGCGAGAGGTAGATATTACCATTTAGATAGTTCTAGGTGTATCACCAGTGACCATTCCCCCTTACAGGATAATACCTATAGAGGTTCCAAAGCTCAAGAAACTCATGGTGTGTTTGGAGGACAAAGTATTTATATTCCACAACACCTCTCCTTAGTGTTCACTGGTTCTTTTTTCTAATCAAGAGGATGATACCCTCAGTTTTTTCATGGATTACCATCTATTGAACCAACTCATTGTAAAGAAATGATATCCATTTCCTCAAATAAAAGACTTATTTGACCATATTTCTAGAGTGAGAGTGTTTTCAAATATTTATATCAGGTTTGGATATCATTAGGTGTGTGTTAGGTCATTATACATACCTCACATTGATTTAAGGAGTGGGTATAGTCTATAAAAGTAATTTCTCATTCCATTAGGTGTCATGAATACACCTATAGGTTTCTGGATGTTATGAATTAGTTTTACACTTATACCTAGATTCATTTGCAGATGTCTTGTTGGTCGAATCTTAGTGCATTATTGTTATCAACATGGCCATGCCAAACATTTTGAGATCGTGATGAATACACTGAGAGAGAACCAAACTTATGCTATTCTCAGCATGTTCCACTTTTGGATTGAAAAATTACACTTCCTGGGTCACAATCATCTCAGATTTGAGAGTTTCAGTAGACCTAGAGAAAGTGATAACTATAGTTTCCAAGGATTATCCCAAGAAAGTCTTTGATATATGGATTTTATTAGGTCTAGATGAGTATTACATAAGATTCATCTAGGATTTATCTTTCCTTACAACACCACTTATGTTCTTGACTACGAGGAGTGTGAAATTATTATGGTTAGAAGCTTATGAAACAACCTTTCAAGAGTTTAAGAGATGAATGACTTCAACACCGATCCTGATTCTTCCAAATACAATAAAGAGTTATTCTATTTACTACAACAACAAAAGTATTGGGATGTGAGAAATTATGATGCAGGATGAGTGAGTCATAATGTATGGGTCTTTTTAGTTGAGGAATAATGAGTAAAATTAACTAAAAAATGACTTCAATACTTTTGTTTTAGTTTATGATCTATGTTGTTGGAGGCACTATTTAATTGATAGAATTTTGTAGTGTTCACAGACCATGAAATCTTCAACATATCTCGACACAGTACAATACGAACCTTAGGAAGTGAAGATGGGTTGACAACTTATGATCCTTAGATTGTGAGATTAACTACATTCCTAGAAAAGGAAATTCTATAGCTGATACACTAAGCCATAAGACTCAGACATAAGCGGTTCAGGAGGCTAGTGGTGAGTGGAATCTCATGACCTTGTTTCCAAAGGCACATGTTGCGATTCAAGAATATCATGGAAATACTACCCTCTCAACTTTAGCTATAACCCATAATATTCTAAAGTGAGTGAGAATAAGGAAAACATATGATCTTGAGGGACTCATACAAAGTGAAAGAATATCAGATAATGATTTATATTATGGTTGGGTCATAGACAAGGATGTGACCCTAAACTTCCATGTGTGTTTTTAGGTTAAAACTGTCATCAGAGAGGCGATGGTACATGAATTTCACACCTCAGCCTGGGCAGTTCATACTAGTGTTACACAGATGTATCAAGATTTACATTTCTAGAATTGGTGGGCTGGGATGAAACGTGAGATTAATAGATTTATCACTCGGTGTTCCACCTGTCAACAGGAGAAGGTGGAACATCAATGACCAATAGGTATTTTTTCATCCATTTTCCATTACAAAGTTAAAATGGGATGATGTTTCTATGGATTTCATGAATTTTTTACCCATATATCCTCTTGGAAATCATAAAATATGGGTAGTAATTGACCATTTGACAAATGTGACACAATTTTTACCTATTTAAGATACCTTCTCAATAGATGATATTGAGAGGCTATACATTAGTATATTTTTTACATCTTCATGGAACACATCGTTCTATCATATATAACAAGGATCCTCACCTCATACTTTAGTTTTGGAAGGGGCTGCATAAGTCCATGGGTACAAAGGTGATTTTGAGTATAGCCTATCACCCAAAGACTAATGAAAATATAGAGCACATGATTAAATTATTAGAGGACATGCTCTGTGCAGGTGTCATTGACTTTGGGGGTTATTGGTTGAAACAGATACCCCTTTTGACTTTTCTTATAATAACATATTTTGTTATACCATTCATATGGATATTTACAATGTCTTATATAATAGGTCTTTCCGATCACCTATGTGTTGGTTAAGGGACGGGGAATAATATTTTCTTAGGCCACATCTTGCCTAGGAGACTACGGAAAAGGTCTAGTTGATCAGAAAGAGATTGATGATGGCTCAGTACAGATGGAAGTCATATGTTAATAGATACCAATGACCTCTTGAGTTCAAGGTTGGATATTGGGTCTTCTTTTGAGTCTTTCCTAGGTTGGGCCATTGATGTATTTGGATGTAAGGTACGTTTTCCCCATGATTCTTTGGACCCTTTGAGGTTTTGAAATGAATCAAAATTGTGTATTTATAGATATTATTTCCTTAGAGATGCAGATATATCCGTGATGTCTTTTACATGTGTTATCTTAACTGGTATTATCAAAACCCATCACATATTTTACATATTGGTGTGGTCGAGTTGGATGTAGATGGTTCCTTTGAGGGCTATCAAATGTGTATCACTGAGCGATGTGTTAAGAATAGCTGAGTAAGGTCATTTCCTTTGGTACGAGTGATTTAGTAGAAAGACCACATATAGAATGAGACCTAGGAGAGAGAATATGATAAATGATATCAGTGGATGGAACTTTTCTTGGATGATACCTCTATACCCTCACAAGGGAAACTCAGGGATGATTTTATTTAAAGAGGGGATATTATAACCACTCAACTTTTATTAAAGTTATGGCTCGTTTTTTTGTTTAAATTACATAATATGGCCCTTATAATGTTACCTTATGGTGCCAGAGAGGCGAAGAGGGTGTTTGGGGAGTGTTCAAATCCTAGAACCCTAGTATTTTGAAAAAACAATCCGGGCAACATGGTTAAGAAAAATTGTGCATCCCAGACCACAGAGTCACTTCTAACCACATGGGGATTGAAAGTAGAGTGCATGAGGCCTCATAGATTGATGAAACCATAAAACATCATGTTCAAACCCATGCAAGGCACCTGAAACTTTTAGTAGATCCAAAATTCATGGTCGGAACATAGTTTGGAAAACTTCGCACCAAGACGGTGAGAGTATCCCCCTAAATGTAGTGAGGTGTGCAAGGTTGGTGCACAGTTTGGCCGACCATGAAGTCAGACCCTGGAACCCCTATTTTTTCTTTAAAATCACAAAAATAACCTTAATTAACCTGAAAAATAAAATTCCTCATTTTTCTCTCATTTCTATCTTCCAAGATTTCCTCCTCTCATATTGAGCTCTCCCTCCATCTAATATAGGTAATTGGATATGTCCTATGCCTGGACTTCAAATAAAATTATATCAGATGTTTTGGATAACTAGAAGTATTTTCTCAAATACTTTCACTTCATATATCAGTTTTCTTTTTTTATTTATTGTGATATTTAGGTTCACTATTATATGACCTATTTTCATAGTCTTGACATGTTCTTCATTTTTCATCTAATCTACCTCAAATCTGATGTCGATTTTTGATGAGGAGTCATCTATGGCCCTATGGTAGGTGGTATAGTTATTTTCCCTCAATGTTGAGTTATTTTTATAGCCTCTAAATTATTACACATGCCGACTATTAATGTGAATTGTGTTAAATTGATTTATTCATATCTAAATGATTATACACATGATTTTATACTCCCATAGACACTTGTTAATGATTAAAGGATGTCTGACTCATTCATTACCACCCCTTAGGGTGAACTGACATAATTTACCTCTTTAATATAATTGATAAAATGGTATGAATGTGGCCTAAGTGTTCATTTTGATTGGAAATGAAATGTCCCACTCTTTTAATTAATTATATTTTTCCAAAGTACCTCATAAGTGCTTGGATTATCATGAAATGGTATTGCCATATTGTTTTAAATTAAATGGATTGTTTATATAGAACACAATTGATTTATGGTGGATTTATTTACTTAAATTAATTAAATGGATTAATTATAATAAATTTTAATGGGTGAAAGGTCCACATCTAATCATGAATGACATAATATATACTTAATTTGAACTATGATTCCTTGGTTATATTAGAAATGATGATTGAAATGAATATGTGGTGATTCCTTAGTTATAATTTGTATTATGACTATTCCATTGATATTGAATGTGGATTGATGGTTAAGGCTTCTATTGAGAATTAAATTTCACGCACCCTTACATCGGGTGTTGAGCATGACATCTCACACCATTATAATATTAGCTGTGCATTGGTAATGAAACTCCATGTTACTTGTATCAGGTGTTGGGAATAATGTCTCACCCCATATATCTTGAGTGTTGTGAATGATTTATCACATTAGTTATGAGTTTAAAGACATTTTCCCTCTGCTTGAGCCTACCAAGTCATCAGATAAGTTATAGATTCATGTGTTATACCCCAAGTCTCACCATCACCTAGTATCCAAGTATATGGCTAGTTACGTCCTCACAAGCATATTTCATATAGGTGGATACCATATATAACTATATTATATATATATATATATATCTATGTGTGTGTGTGTGCATGTGTGTGTATGATTACTAATCATACACACATTTCGGATTTTCTTGAAGCAGGTAGAGCCGTCAGATGTCCACTAGATATATGATCTGTATGGTATTTACTTGTTCAACATTTTTTTGTTATTCCTTATACCAACACACTAATGTTTCTATTTACATAATATAAATTATCAATAGACATTATTGGTGGTGACCTACTGGGATTTTATCTCACACCCTAATCAGCCTGCATTTGTTACTTGAGTAGATCACTTGTCTATTGGTATGACTAAGGTCAAGCACCCTGATACATATATTTCATTCTTTTTTTACTTATTGTATGAATTATGGGAGAAAATAATCAAGATTATGCTTGATATTATAATGGAACATTATTTTTATTTTTTTATTTTTTTATAGATGGTTGTATACGCCTTTCCCATATTTCTGTTTTGTAATCAGTATTCCATGACATCATCATGTAGATGTCTCACAATTATGGATTTTGTTATTATTACATTTTCTGGGTTATTTATGCTTTTAAAGTTTTTTATTATATTTTGTTGTATTCTTATCCAATTATGGAATGTTATTAGTCCAATTATCATAGTGTCTATTTATTTATGCTTTCAATGTTGTCCATTTATTTATCTTATCCACTATTCCACTCTAATATGGGGGAATAGTCTCCCCAGTGTACCATACTAGACCCTCACTGCTACACGGTGTCCTCTGGCATATAAGGATGTGTGATTTAAGCCATGTGAAACATAATATCAGGGTATGGTTTAAGTGGATCCTGAGTAAAGAAATTACATATTCTTTATTTACCAATTAATTAGAAATAAAATATAAACTATTTGAAAAAAAGGAAATATATTTTTTGAATATTTTATGCACAGAGACACGTTTACAAACAAAAATTTAAACAAATCACTATTGGTGAATATATTTAATGAAATTTATATAATTTATATTTAATAAAATAGTTAAAATTTATCTTATTATTTTTTTAGATTAGGGACATGAATAAATTCAATTTTTCTCTTAAAAATTGTATTTTTTTAAAAATAAGTTTTATCACATTTTGAGCACTTTTTTTTAAAATTATTTTTTTGATAATTTTAGAATCTTTAGTTGAAAAAAATAATTTTATTTTTTAAATCAGAATTTAAAAATCATCTTAGTTCTTTTTTATAATTTTATGAGAAGGCACATTTTTTGATGAATAATAAAAAATACCTGTTTTTATTTAAGAATTATTATTTCTTTTAAAGCTCTAAAAATATAATTTAATTAATATGGGTTTAAAAGTAAAATTAGTTTATATATATATATATAAATCCAATAGAGGTAATTTTAATCAATTTAATATAGAATTTTGATATAATATATTTCTAAACTTTTAAATATTTTTTCTTTGGAAAACCAATTTTTCACCACTTCTACAAGTTAAAATTTAAAATAATTTTTCCACTAATATTAATGGAATTTGAAATAATAGATAAAATATTTCAAATAATAATAATAATTTATGTTGTGTAATAATCTCAAATTCAATTTTCAATTCTATTAATGGTAAAAGAAGTAAAAAATGAATTTCCGCAGCTAAGGTGAAAATGGGTTTACCAGGGGGTTAAACTAAAAATATTGGAGGTAAAATGACCTAAAAACTTTCAAAAACACATTTTCTATATATATACACACCTTATAACCTATATGGTTTTATAATGGAATATTTTATATTTGGAATATAAAAAGTATTGGTACAATTTATTATTCTGAAAAATACCAAGTGTGTCCTCTCCGCCACTTATAAAAGGTCACCCCTCTCCTCTCTTCTTCAATATTCCAAAACCCATTGGTTTAAACAATAAATAGAAAAATAAATAAATTAATTCAATAAACTCATATTATAATCCATATTTTTATATCATAAATATTACTTATTAAGGATTATGATGCAAACCAAAAAATGTTGTCTCAAGAAGAGGCTACATCCATAACTGAGTATTTTCTTTTATTTATTCCTCCACCTCTTCAGTTATTATTAAAATATTAAGATATAAAAAACCCATTAGATTCTATATAATAATTTTTTTATTGTAATTTAATTACCTAAAACCACATACACTTCCATCAAATGGGATATGAAATCACCATTTCTGTGTATGATGGATTACCACCTCACAAACCAGTGTTCTTTGTTTTCCATCACCACATTTCACAAATGGATATAACGATAAATTAAATATTAATATATATTATATTTATTATATTGTTATAAATTTTCAATTATATAAATACATATACTTATTACCTCAAAACCCATTGGGAAATAATGGTATTGCCCGTGTGTACGACAGACTACTGCCTCGTGAAGTGACATGATGTGTTTTTCATTTCTTTTTTAATTAGATTGTAATAAGGATAGATGAAATTAATATATATGATAATTTTATCATTATTATAATAATTTAATTATTATATAAAATATAACTTCTTAATTTCAATTCCATGTGGGATATGATATAGTCATTCATTTGTAAAGTGGACTACCTCCTCACGAAGCGATGTGATTGTTTTCACTAAATTTATGCATGAATGGTAATTAGGGTAAATTTTATAAATATATGTGACATATATTAAATAAAAATGATTATTAAATGGTAAAATATTATTTATATTTCATTCATTTATTCCATCAATAAAATGGAAACGACGTTTATGCATACATACGACTTACCGTATCCATGAACAATGTATTTCATTTTCTATCTATAACTTTAATAAATTTATATAAATACAGAAATAATGAATTTATATTATAAGTATATCATGGTTAATATTATGGAAGTTATAGAACCATTATCAATGTAAAAGGACTGAAAATATCAAAACCAAAACATACGTTAAAAATGAAGCAGTTATTATCCAAAATGTAATTTTAACAAGGAATTATTAAGAAATGAGTAATGAAAAGTAATAATTGAATAATACATGTTATGATAAATATGATTTTAGTTTTTAATATTTTTAAAATAAACAAAAATTTATTATAAATTAGTTTCAAACATGTATAAATGAAATCAAGACTTAGGGTATGAGATTTTTTGTCTCACTTCTATATCCATGAGATACATGACATATTCACTACCTATTTAGCATAAGTGTTATATATACTGCCCATGAATGTATTTTATATTTATTATAATTAAAATAATTGGGATATACATATCCATTTTAGGATCTATCTTTCATGGGGTTTATGGTTCGAATGATACCAAAGCGGTAAGGGATTTTTGTCTCAATTTATCTTCTTTGGGAAATACATTTTTTATAAATGTATCATATTTTCAGAGGTGTATATAATTAAAATTTTACATTTTATATAATTTATATTATTATTTTAATGATAATTTATGTTTCATTTGGTGTTATTCATTAATTTGTATTATGATTCAAAAGTTACTAATGTGGTAATGGTTTGATGCTACCATCTAATTTTTTATTAGGATTGTTTAAGATTAGGATTACAATGATGAAATATTTTGATATATATCACAAGAAACTCATTAAATTTATTCTCCTTTGGTTTATTATTAATAATTAATATTTTCACTTCATTTTCATATCTTTATAAACACAGTATTCCAAGAGAATGTTTTTAAATAAAACGGACTTTATTTATCTATTTAGTCAATTTTTTCCTTTACATGTCCATGTTTTCTAAAAATTTTTTCAAAAAAGTTTTTAAAATTCTTCAAAAGATTTATTGAATACCATTTTTCGCATTTTATAATTTTAATAAAAAAAATTTAATGTAATATTCGTGTCATTTTCCAAACAATTATTTTTTGGATTTTACCGAAAATATGAAATAAATATTTATTTTAATATGTAAAACATTTAAAACCTTCATGAATAAAAAATGTTTTAAATATTACTTTATATATTTTCATGTTTTGTTATAGAGAAGGAATTTAATTTTTTTAAATATTTTAATTTTTTTCCAAAGTGTACTGTCTTTTCTCCGCAATAAAATTTCCAATGAGTTTTCAAAATCATTTTCTCGGAAAGATGATATTATTTGATAATAATTAACATTTTTTTGGGATATGGTACAATTATAACATCTTTATTCTTTATTTGGATGTTTTAAAATTATAATGAAAATATTTTTATGAAATGTATTTCTTTCCACAAGTTATACTATATTTAAATGTTTACTGAACTGGACCCTTTTTATATGTTATGATAAGATGAATGTTTTATAATCTTTTTCCACATAGATTTATAGATTATGTGATGGGTGGGAACTATATCTACCCCCAATGAATTGTTTGAATATGGATAAATCATGAGTAAATATGTTTTTCATGAAAATGATTACATGTTCAAAGTTTCGTTCATGAACATGATTACATGTTCACAATGTTATGAATGAACCTAATGAAATGTCCAAAATATTATGTATGAACCTAATTAAATGCTCATAGTGCTATACATGGACCTGGATTTCATGTCTATAAGGTTTTTTTGGATCTATTTTTATGTTATTAAGTTTATTTAAGGGATTAAATTCATGTACTTAACTTAAGGAGTAAACCTATTTCTATTTATACATGTTTATAATGTTATAATATTATGTGCATTCCACAAATCTATGTCATATGCCAATGTTCTATCTTAATGGATCAGGTTCATTAATTCCATTATGATTCACATATTATGAAATCATAATGTTCATACCATTATGAAATATTTTTATCATTGACATTCATGTAATGGTTTTCATATATTATTCTCAATTTATTATACCCTTATGCTCACATTATGTTTATGTATTTTCCATTTTTACCCCTACCGAGTGTCTGAGATCACTATTTATTTTGATTCCATTCCCAAGATATGAATAATGGTTTCAAGTAGGGTATGCTATGAATATCACTAAAGGGGAATATCTTTATGTGAGATGTTGAATAAATTTCACTAAATAAGAAGATTGTGAAAATAGTGACAAAAGGCACTAAATAGTTATGGTCCTCGGGTATGTATTTATAAAATGTAATGAATATTCATCTATTAATATATGTTATATTTGTATGATAGTTTTGTTTATCAACATTCTATTAGTGAAATAGTATCCACATATTCGATCTATTTACTAGTAAACTTCCATGAGACTTGAATAATGCTCTTTCTGATGGCTTGTACAATGGTGGTAATGTAACATTCCAACCATAATTTTCACCAAACCCATTAAATTTCCATTTATTCCACATTAGTCATGACAATAATTTTAATGTTAAGAGATTTCATATCTCCACACAAGCCATAACGGAATCTAATGACTACATTCATATGGTTTCTGGAGACTCCTCTGAAGCCAGAAAATCATGGATTTCCTATTAAAGCCCCCACCCATATTAAATTAAATCTATCTAAAAAATGGTGGAATCCACATTAATTTAAGAGTTATATATGGAGTTCTGAAATTACTTCCGATCAAAAGGAACTTAATAACTGAAAAATATTGAATGGAGTTTCTATAGTAGGACTTTTGAAGTAAGTTCTCATTTTTCAAGGCACCCATAATATACAAAATAGTTGATTGAATATTAAAGGGATAAGTTTCATTAATAAATTCGTTTTAGAAGTTCTATTTGACATGTACAACTTTATTAGTCGATACCATCATCAATTTTAGGAACAATTGAATTAGAATAATCATGAAAAATGTTTTGAAGTGGTCTTGTATTGTGGATACCCAAGTAATCTTCACTTCAAATAGATAAGAGAAAACATTCCATAATGTTGTTGTAATAGGAAAACATAGAAAAAGGTGGTTAATGTCTTCCTTGTGTTGGTTTTAAAGAACACACTTGGATCATAATGAGATTCCAATATATTGTAGGGAGGATTCCACGAAGACATGGGAGTGTTAAATCCTCCAAGTGATGTTTAATTTTGATGGGGAAATCTATATTTTGTGTAGATTTACATCCCATGTAATTTCATAAATATGTGGAACAACAAGATGGTGTAACTTGATGTTAAGAATTCCATTCAATTCTAAATACTAGATGAGGATTTCATCACCTCTAGTATTGTTTTAGTTTGATACAGATTCCTTAATTTCAATAATAAACATATCCAGAAGGATTTATAATTTCTCTTTAATTAGATCCATTATACCCATATATGCATATTTGCGAGTTAACATACCAAAAAATAGTGTACCGATCCAATTTTATAACCATAAATTTAGAGAATAATTTATGTTAAAAAACCAATGTAAGTGAATTAAAATATTTGAAATGGTGGGCTTAAGGGTAGGCTAGATGGAAGAATCCACATAATTTAGATTACTGGCTTTAAACATGATCAGAAATATGGATCTCAATAAATCAATAGATTTTTATTTCTCATTGATATGACTAATTATGATGTGTTCTGTCAAATATTTATTAAAGTTTCAAAGGTTTTTAATTCCATGTCCCCATGATAAATGGGTTGGCAACACCTCTTTTGATGGAAAGTGGTGATATTACTTTGTAGGATGCCCCCACTCCAAATGAATTTTTTTTATTGAAATACTGGTTCTCTTGTTGGGGACATCCGACCAGTTGTAAATTGTAATGGGACATAAAAATTTGGATACTTTGATATATTATATTATAAAAATCCTATGACCCATCGATAAAACCTTTCCTTTTTAGGAAGGAAGATTATTTCTAATTTGACTTAAAATTTAAGTGAAATGACAAGTATGAGGTATTCCCCAAAACATTAGAACTTCAAGATAAGGGAATATAAACACCCCTTCTTTCATTTGAATCTCAATGCTAATATTAACGTTTCTTATTATAGTAATATTCTTTCTGAAGTGAAAGTGTTATTTGTTCTAAATGATGTTATGTCCTGTTACTTTTTTGTAGAGAATAAGAGAAAACTTGGTGCTTCTTATGTTTATATTATCTCCCAATGTAAATAGAATTATATCATCAACTTATAAAAAGTTTTTTTGTAGAAACTAAATATATCTAAACTCTCATGGATTTAATCTCATGATTCTATACAATGTTGAGAAGAATTCATCTTAGATAGTCTTCAGAAATATAGAAGATAATTTTCCAAAGTGGATCACCTTGTTTGAAAACTCTAGATAATTTTAAGTATACCTTTGGGGATATATTGATAATCACTAAGATGTAGGTTGAACTTAAGAGAATCTTGAACCATTTTATGAATGCCTCATAAAATCCAAATTTTAAGAGGACCTTAAAAATGAATCCCTAGTCCATTTCCTAAAAAGGTGTTTTGAAATAATATCTCAATGAAATGTTACCTCCACCGATTGGGTTTATAAGAATATTAACACACTTAGAATAAATAATGAAGTAGTATACTATGGTTCTTACCATTTTAAAACTAAAATGGTTGGATTAGAAAATATTGTTGGAAATAGAGTCATCATTTTTAGAAATAATTTTCCAAAAAAAAATTATATCATGTTAAAAGGATTTTCATGGTTAAAGAGATGAATATTATTTGAATTCTCTACTTTGGGAATAAGATATAAGAATCGAGCATTGATTACCTATGTGAGTTATCCACCTATGAAAACATTATTAATGAATGTTCTAACATCATGTTGGATAACCTCCTAAAGGTTTGGAATGAAAAGTTTGTGAATCCATATAGGATAGGGGGATTCATGTTTTAAGACTAAAGATATATTATTTGATATTGAAGTCAATAGGAATAGTGACAATACTAACATTATCCTATTGGTTGATAAATATTGGAGTAATATTTTCTAGAAAATCGGGTCTAGTATTGGGTCTATTTAAGAGATTATTATAATAGGAGAAAACATGGTTAGCTAGATATTTCATCTTTTTAAAGAATTTACCATTTTATTTGTGGATTTTAAATGCCTCATAACATTCCTAGATCTTTGAATTGAGTTGAATAATTTTTAATTTTGATCACCTTCTATAAGACATTTACCTTTAAAAGTTTCTCTCTTAATTCTTTCATTCTTATTTAAAAGGGTGTTGAGTTCTTTGGAAATCATATTTTCTTGGTCAATGTCTATAAAAGAATCACTATAGATATTACTATCTTGAATGGTATGAAGAGAGGATTCAATATTTTCAATGTTTTTATCATGATCACTAAAATAATTTCTATTCAATTCTTTAAACTTCATCTTAACAAGTTTATACTTTATAATACAATCCCATGTGACGTCCTTATTATAAATTGAGCTACATGTATCTTGAACTATATTTTTATATTCATGATGAAATGTCCAAGAATTGTTAAAACAAAATGGAAAGGGTATTTCACATCTCCTAAAACCAGATTCACAATAATTTTATTACGATCATAATTTTTCCTGAAAGTGTGGTACAAGATATAGAGGCCCATACATCAAGGTAGTATTAATTAACAAAATAAATTTCCAATTTTCTGGAAACCATTTTGTCATGTTTATTTCTTTACCAAGTGTATTTGGAACCTACTAGGTTCACTTAATGAAGTCTTAAACATTCAATCAAATCCTTTAATTATTTTTTTGAATTAGATGCATTATCAATACCATTATTTTCATTTAGATTGAGAATATAAATTAAATATCCTAGAACTGTCCATAAGTGATTGATAAAATTGACCGAGGATTTAATTTTTTCAACAATTCCCTTTGGTATTAATATTCATTGTATATATGAATGAAGGATAAAAAGTTATTCATTCCCAGGAAAGACCCATATTCTTTCAATATAAGTAGATTAATGATTAGGGACAATTAGTTGATAATTCATGATTTCAAAATAGATATACCTTTAATAGAATACCATTTTCGTTTTATAAATCTCAAATTGTCATGATTATGATTAATAATAATGATCTTAAGAAAGTTGGTTGTTTCAGGGTTGGATAAGCCCTAAAATTTATTAAATAGGATCTTCATTTATATTTAGAATTGGGGTTGGATCATGTTTATTCTTTCCCCATGATTTCTCTTTCTTGGTTGACTTCCTAATCAGACCACTTTTTTCATCATTATCAGGTGTTCCATCAATTTGTTTCCATAGAAGATGATGTGGAATCATTGATGAAATACCCGTCATCCTTAGGACTTGGTGTCCATTTAGAATCAACATAATTTTCATACATAGGAGTCAGAACATTTGAGATTCTATTAGTTTCTAGTGTGTTATAATTCTGTAATACATATATAATTTTATTATTAGGAGCTATAGAGTTATGATAATGTATATTTTTATCATCTGGAATAGTTTTACATATCCCCTGACCATAATCTTTTAAGGATAAGTAATTTTTACCTGAGTAGTTTTCTAATTTTTAAGAGTTATGGTGCCCTCAAGTTTCCCATCATTATCCATGAAACCATGGGTAATTGGAGGATCCATGTTGATATCATTATCATTTTCCTAAATAGTGATTACTTTAGGAGTAGTGGGGATGTTATCAACACAGTTACATTGCACATGTTCCTTTATGGTAGAAGGTTTCTCCATGACTATGCAACATACAAATATAGGATTGGACTTCTATTTGTTGATTTCAACACCAAATATTTCTTTAGGAATAAAAATATATAAGGATATAGCGTCAATATTTTTTCCACTAAATAATATGGGGAATGTGATGTGTTATGAGTTTTTTTTGCTGCTGAGGAATCATCTTAAACATTATCTTCATATAGAGTGGTTGACATAGTGAAATCTATTTTTTGAATAGAATTTTCAAGATCAAGTGAAGTTTGAAGATATTTGATAAGATCTTATAAGTCTTAATAAATTTCAAGGGCTATGATGGCTTACTCGTTCTTTATTTCCACTTCCTCAATTAGGATAACCCAAAAATTTTTAGTTGAAGGCTTTACATCAGGCATGGTACCTTATTTATCTTTTATCCATTTTCTAGTATCACATTTTCTCAATTGAACACCTTTTTATATGGTAATGGATTTTCATTTTTTAATTTATATTAATATATTTCTAGGAATTCACATTAGAATGTTGCTTCACCAACTTTTGGATCACCCTATAGTTGGAAATAGAGTGTCCAATAGTTCAAAAAACATTATAGAAATACAGAGTGTATTTAAAATATAACTTAAAATTAACATTGATTTCATTGGAAATGAATATGATAAAATCCGGTATCATTGATTCCAAATTAGCAACAAATAGGACCCTTTTATAAAGACACAACTCTCCATTTAGGCTATGCTGGTCCATTTTCAATGGTATACCTATGAAAGAATCAATGTGATTGAAAATGTTTGGATTCCAGAATTCATATTCAAACCATGAAACGAGACCCAAATACGTGCCTTATAATTCCATTGGGTGAATTTATTAAAGAGATATACTATTATGAGATCCATATAACTCTATGTTTTAAATAAAAATTTATAAATTTGCATGTCGAGTTATACTCTTATTTTATTCCCAGGATAATATGGAAGAATCCCCTTCTAATAGAGACCAGTTTCCAATTCCTAGTTCCCTATAAATGTGAAATTATAGATTTACTATCTAAAAAATACTAATGTTTTTCCCTATTTGAATACACAATTCATAAAAGGATAGAAAATTTATATATAACAAGCCTTTTTTGAATAGAATCAGGGTCTTCCATCTCAAAGAATCCACCATCTTCCATTTTTTGACCATGGAGAGCTTTTTCGGTCCATATTTAGAGAGATATCATCCAAGAAAGACTTACATGAATGAGATTAATTTTTTTTGGAAGAGATTAATTCTATGGGTCCCCTATAAGATTTAGGTTGTAAACATGAATCTTCTTTCATTCAAATGATTTCACCCTAGTTCCTTGAAGGCGCAATCTCTTTCTAGATTAAATGAATCTTCACTGTAGAAAAAACCTATAATATTGAAAATAATCCACTAAAAAATATCACATAATTGAAGAGTTGTTCTTGCAAGAGTGTCTATTGTGCAATCTAGTTGAGAGACATTCTTCTCCTCATAAAGGGTAGCTTTAGAAAAAGTCGAGGGTTAACATGCTTAGACTCTTCATTTCATGTTTTAGGAAAAAATGAGAGCATTAATTAAATATACCGAAATATTATGGGGCTCACCATATATACATAGAAAAATTCATGCTATCGTCATTGGACCCACTGGTTTAGAAAAAAATAGAGAAATCCCATTTGATATATCATTTCCTAAAATGAGTGTTTTATATATGATGGTGTAACCATTAAGGTATCTGAACCCTCCCTATTTATGCCTTTTCCCCACAAGACTACACTATTTCATAAATGTTTGAATCTAAGTAAATGATCTGGGACTATCGGTAAATAGTACACCTAATCCCAAAAGATAATTTTGTATAATTATAAATATAAACCCCAATATAGATCTATATATGTGCCCCTTATTTGGTTTTCCAACAATAATCATTTTTTATCTATATAGAGAAGGTCCTATAATCTATATATGTTATGACATCGTTTCTTCTAATCCCATCATTCAAATATGGTAAGCAGTCACCCTTGTCATTATAGAGACCCAAGCTTAACGTACATGGACCTTGAATTTCTTTTTCATAATACTTAATACATTACACAAAAAAATTCCCAAAGTCCATATAAGTTTAGTGTACTTGAAAACTTGGAATATAGTATTATAACTTGGTGAAATATCTTCCACATCTCCCAAAAATATCTTCCACTTTAGTTTTCATACCCAAAACTTTTATTTATATCTTGGTGAAAAGAAAACATAAAAATAGTGAGCATAAATGCTCAATAAGGGTAAACATTGAGAGCATAAAACATACCATAAACATTTAAAGGTAAAAACATGAACATAATGTTTAAATATCAAAATCTCGAGTCATGAAATAAATCTTGGTTGTTCGTAATGCATTACTAAAGTGAACACAACCATGATAACATAAAATAGACTTAAAACATGAAATTGTGGAAATGGAATAAGAACATAATATGATTTCTAGGGTATCCAAGTAATTACTTACAAGACCATCACATTGGACAATTTCTTTTACTAAACTGGGTTTACTTGTCATCTCAACAATGTATTACTGAACCAGATTTACTTGCTCTTATAGCCATACATTACTGAACCATATTTAATTGTCATTCCAGCCATGTTTATCTAATGATATATAAATATTTAGACAATTCATTGAAAGTAGATATAGGTCCCACCCAAATGATAATGAAAATATTCTTACGTGTTCTATGAAAACATAAAACAATTCACCATAGCATAACCCAAGAAATCAAATGTGTTTCTTAAACATCATTCTATCATAATTGATACAAAACAAATAGATTACCTAAATAACATTCAATCATAAACAAAATAAAATCATAGTAATAATAGGTTTATAAATATAACCCAATTTAAAGAGTTTCATCTTATATGGAAAATAGTTTTCAAAAAGTAGTTGAAATTAATTCCTTAGAAAAATATCCTTTCTTGTTTAAAATCGTTTTCCTTCCTCAAAATGCCACAAATTTTTTGAAGAAATAATTTTATGTGAATATAACCTTATAATATTGTAGGGGAATATTCAAGGAAATAAATCATTGGTAAAGAATAAAAATCCATTCACATCATATAAGTAAAATAACATTATTCTCGTACTTTTTCCATAAAATTCAAAAAGTGCCACAAATGGTAAAAAAAGAAACATTCCTTCCATTCCATGTAGTAAAAGTAAAAAATGGGTAAAAATGAAATAAAAAATAAATAGAATAATAGTAAATATTTTTTGAAAACATTATTAGAAAACATGGACATAGATAATAAATATATCCCCAATAAATTCTTACGTATAAACAATCTTGGATAAAAATGAGATTGCAAAATTATTCCTTACCTTAGGTTACGTTTCATATGTATGTGTCTAAAACTCATGTATGGTGGGTTTAATAAAATTATTATCTTGTGAAATAACCATAATAATATCTATGATATCATATATGATTCACTTATGACTTTATATTACCTTTTATTTATCAATTCCATGTTAAAACAACGTTTTAGGTAAGAATCATTTTATTTATCATATGAGCTTTGACTTGTTATTCTTGATCTTATTATTTAAATAATCATTTACATAATTACATATTGTAAAACATTATTTAGATATCATATATATTCAGTACATAAATATATATAATAGATAGTTATAGGAAATGGAATACATCATTCATGGAGACAGTAGGCCGTACGTATGTATGAATGCTGTTTCTGTTTTCTTATTGAATTGAATGGAAGAAAGTAAATGAAATATATATAGATATGCACATAAATAAAGTAGGATTATTATTTCATATTTTTAATTATGATTTATTATATATTCTTTATAATAATTCATGAATGGTTAACGTGGAGAATGAATCTCATCGAATCCTGGAGACGGTAAGCTGCATGTGCGCACAAGCAACGATATCATTCTCTTGATGGTTAAATTGTATGTAATTATATGGTATTTTATTTACATAGAATCATTATCATGTTATAATAATTATTTAAATCCATTATACTCATCATTATACCAATCCTTATTAAGTATTTTTAAATAACATATTACACCACGACATGGAGACGATTAGCCGTACATACGTAGACATGATGATATTGTTTTTAATAGGATGGATAGAAAAAGGTATCAGGTTGTCCCATAATTATAATAACATCTAAAAATTTATAATATACTAGATTTATTACTTTATTATGGAATCAACATATAAATAGGGAGTAAAATAAGAAAATAAATTGAATTGAATTGGTAAAGCGATTACCTATTCTTCATTGGAATTATTTTGGATCTCTTCTTAGGAACACTATGGGTGGAATTTTTGAAAAAAAACAACTAGAAGTTATCTAAGAAAGTTTATAGGATAATTTTATAGAGTTTGGTCGATCTAGAAGGATCAAGGAGGTGTGAGGAAATGTGGGAGGATATGCCTTTTTATATGAAATGAGAGAGGCACTTTAGGAAACTCTAAAAATATTAAAATATTATAAGACTATTCTAGATATAAATAATTAAAAATGGATCATAAATGACATTTATAATATATTTTCGACCATATATTTTCCACTTATGATTATTCAACATTTTTTTTGATTTTTAAATAATTTAATAAAAAGTTAACTCAATAAGATATTATTATTTCCAAATTTAATACTATTAATTTAATTTGACTAAAAATACCATACGACAAAGTAAAAATTACAATAAAATGCTTTCACACATCTATAATATATGTTATAGATCAGGAAAAGTTGTTAAAATTTTTTAATAATCCAAAATATAACAAAATTAATATTATTAAATTCATTTTTTATGTTAATTGAATAAATATTGTTTTTGAATTGAAAAGACTTTTAATGAAATTATATAACATCTAAAAATTAAAAATAAATTTTATTAATGAAACTGGATTCCTTTACTTCAAAATATACATTTATATTCGTTCATAGGTTGATTTTGTCCCTATGGTAGACATAAAAGATATTAAAATACAAGATAGTGATATTTTGTAACTATCTTCCATTTAAATAATATATAATTTATTTTCATGTACAAGTGTCCATTAAACAAAGAAATATTGATCTCATTATGATAATTATTTAATATCATTCATCCAATAAATTTTTTGGACATGCGTTTGTTTTATTTTAAACCTTATAATTTTGATTTACCGTTAATTAATTCTTTTAACTCTTATCAGGACAACATGTCTTTTTTTACTAAGGGTTAATTTGGTCACTCTAAAAAGACAAAGGAGATATAAATGGAACATTGGTGACATATTTATATTTATACCAATTATTTTTCTAAATTTTATATTTTTATCAATTTATATAATTTAATATAATATAATTTATTTAAAATATCAATAGTGTCAATTTTGAAAATATTCATTAGTAGAATTTTTAGAAATATCATAACATAGAGATGTATTCTAAAAAACTCATTTAAACAATAAATAACATGTTATAGTTATCCATAAAATTAGTGTATGACATTAATTCACTCAAATTATATTTATTTTAATATTATTAAAATCATTTATTTGATATTTCTATTAATAAAATAATTTCTACATCACTATTGAGTCATCATTAATGATAATTACATAATATATAAAAATTATAAATAAATTTATATGATGTAATTAATTCTATTATCTATCCATATACCACCTATAGTTGATTATATTCCTTGTTAATCCCTAAATTAAAATTAATATAGTCATATAAAATGACAGTGTGACATTTTTTCACATTCATTAATTTTTTTATATTCATGTTATATTCATAAGAAAGCGTCAATTAAGTGATTCCTTTTCAAACAATAGATTATAAGGGTATAATTTATTCATTTAATTGGATTTTGATTGGCGTTAAGGTAAATTTATAATATTATTTTTACCTTTAATTACCTGATTTACCTTTAACCGTGTTAAATAAAAATTACCGTATTTACTATTCATAACATCCAAAAAAAGTATCCTATTAACATAATTTGGAACCACTGATTCCAAATATGTAATGAAGTTTTCATAATTAAAAACATATAATTGGCAGAAATTAATTTTAAATTAATTCTTGTAGTGAAAAACCAAAAAGATATTTTTTTAGAAGAAAAAACTTATTAAAATATTGACAGGTATTTATGTCCAATTTAAATGTTAAATTACTAGAATGACCATAATTGGATTAAATTTTAAAAATTTATTCAATTTATACTTTAAAACCATTAAATAATATGACTTATCCATATAAATTATTTTGATGGAAAAAGTTGTTTTCAATTAAAATTTAGCATATTTTTACTATTCACAAAGACATGATAATTATCAGAAAATATAAAAAATTAATTCAAAGTAAATTTTGATGTTATTATTCAAAAAAATAACTTTATTTTATAAAATAAATATTATAAAAGTGTTAAAAACAAAATTTAAAATGGGTGCGTCATCAAAAGGTGGCCAAAATGCATTTTTTGAAAAATAATTGTTTTATCCAAAAAAATGAATTTGTTCTTATATCATGTCTTGAAAATATATAAGATAAATTTTAATGTTATATATAATTAAAAAAATCGTTAATACTATTCATAATATCAGGTTTTTATCCCATTAAATAATAATATTTTAATAATATATCGCTATTTAGTGAAATTCGGTATTGCGCAAGCTATCGAGGAAGGTCGCTGATGCATGTAACACAAGCCTAGAATAATATTGCGTATAATTCAAGCTAATACGGTGTTGCGTATAGACCAACCTAATATTTTTGTAGCTTAAAACATAATACATCAATGAAATTAAAAAGAATCTATCTCATAAAATATAGGGTGGTTACATTCTACCCCATTAAAATGAATTTCAACCTCGAAAATTGTCAGGGTTATAAATGGTTTACAAAATGAATTTTTTTTCATGAAACCCACATTGTAGAAAGGGATCCTAAAACTTAATTTTAAAAGGGAAAGTAAGAAACATAATGGTTACCCAATGTAACTCATCACTGGGTTTCCAAATAGTAGAACATATGTGAGAAGTGAAATCATGGATATGGAAGAGAAATCTAAGCATCAAGTTATGATGGATGGTGATATAGAATAAGGTTTGGAGAAAGATAACTACCATAAAACCATAAATCTGTGATTATTTAAGGGACCATCTAATTCATCGAATAATAAGGTACTAGGATAACATTTTTGGTTTCAAGATCTTTTTCCTAAAGTGGATTTTTTTTGCATGAGGAGAAATACTTACTTGATTTCATTACAATCTTAGCATTGGTCGTTCCCTAAACAATATCCAATTCATCAATTATTTAAATAAATGAAGTTTAATTTTTCATTCTCGAAGTGTTAGTTGATCATACAATAGAATGATAGGTTATTCTATATGTCTCAACAAAAAAGTTAGAACAAGATATGAAATATACATATGTCCACCTACAATGAGATAATACATTAATCTAACAAACTTCAACTAGAATATAAATTATCCTACCCTTAAATGGATTACAATACAATCCTTAAAAAATAGAAAATATAAATCTTTAAAAAGAGGTGAACTAAATCTACATAACATTTTTCTCCCATATCTCATAAGGTAGTTATTGGTTATCATATTCCAAACATGTGAATACCTTAATAATGTATTCTCCTAAGACAAGATAATAACATTAATTTCCATAGAACCTCAGTGATCACTTGAATATTTTCAAAAGATAACTATTTACATATACCAAAATCCCAAAAAAACTATATAATCAAACCATGATATCACTTTTTCCTTTTATCATTCATGAGCTCATTAATACTATCAAACATCTCATTATTTCTTTATCCCTTCATTATGCGCAAATCATGTTCTTTACAAAAATATTTTATTTACTTTTCATGGTCACTGATACAATATAATTATGGAAAACCCCAATGGACCAATACATAGATATTAAAATATTCCATAATTCTATAAAAGAGATCCGATAACACTATTTTTGGAATCCCATTACATAAAAACATAATCATTCTTCCTCTTCGTTGTCATACTTAATGTCACCAACAGTGATTACATGTAATTTTCCTTTGTCTTTGGTCTTAAGAGGTTGTTGACATCGATCATCATCATTAACCATTGGATTTGGGCATTTGTTATCATAATTCCCCATTTCCTTACACTAGTAGAATTTAAGTGTGGGTGGTGCATTATCTGTAGTCTTTTCTCTATTCAAATCACTAGAAACCCTTTTCCCATTAATTTGGTACTCAAATACTTGATGAACATATTTTCCACAAATAAAATATATTCTAGTCCCTTCAATACAATCTCCATCATGTTTATTTCTACACATTGAGCAGAAGGAAACATTCATATTCTTTTCACCATTCAACTGAGAATTTCCATTAAACTCTGTCTTTCATTTCTTAACAAAACCATAATATTGATATATAAAACAAACTTCCATTTATACCTTAATAGTGAAATTAACAATTTCTTAATATCTACAGAATTATCTTATATATAATTATATTCTAATACTTGGTTTGAATCCATTGAATTATCGATCAACTTTACTTTCAAGTTTGACAAAAAAGCCAGAAGCATACCTTGAAAGTCTTGTAAAATTTTCTCGTATGTACCAACAGATTCATCATCCTTTTTCTTAAGCTCAAGTAACCCATTTCCCATCATTGTATGAAGAATACAAGGGAATTAATTATTTGAATTTTTTTTGAACTTGTCCCATTCCATGGATTCAATTTCATCTTGCTACCATGTATTTTGGATTAGAGTCTACCACTGGTCTGCTTCACATTTTAAATGATAGTAATCAAAAATAAATATTTCATGTTCTGAATAGTGAAGGATGGAAAATATGTTTTCAAAGGTACTGACCCATTTTTTTAATAAAAATTGTATTAGAATAGCCACTGAAAGAATGCGGAAGTTTCCTCATGAATGACTCAATAGAATGTTGTAACCTTCTTTTCACGTTTGAAAGTCTAGAATTATTCATAGATTGTTTAAGTATATAAATAAGGTTTTTCATTCCATCTCCCATAAAATTTGGTTGTTCAAGAGGACAATCATTTTATTTCCCAGTGCATTGATCCTTAATAGGGTTCCTTCGGGTTTCATCCATCATCTAAAACCCAAAAAGAATTGTGTGAAAATAAAAAATAATACTAGGAAAATAGTATAATCAAGGGGGATTACATTCAATATCTAACATATTAGGTTTAATACTAGGTTATTCATGATCATTACCATAATTATAAGACTATAACCTATAGTTAGACTTACCCTTAGAGACATCCCAATATATTCCTTAGAAATATCTATAGAGATCTCACTAAAGTTTTCACATCATAGTTTCCAAAGGTCAACTAAACCTTCAATATGTTAAAAAATATAATGGCCCAGGATTGATGTACATGGAAATTACATTTATTTTGCAGTATATTGAATACATTACACAAATATATTCCCAAATACTGTATCATTTTAGTGTCTTTGGAATCTCAGAACATAATATACTAACACAGTGAATGATATTCAACATCTCCCATAATGATCTTTCCCTTTAGTTTTCCTACCTAAAACCTTTATTTATATCCTAAGGAAAAGAAAATGGGTGAGCTAAAATTCTCAGTAAGGGTAAAAATTGAGAACATGAAACAAACCATAATCATTAGACTGTAAAAACATGGACATATTGTTTAAATATCCAACTCATGAGTCATGGAATAAATCTTAAAAGCTCTTAAGGAATTAATCATAAGTTAACACAACCATGATAAAATAGAGATGCCATAAAACATGGAATTGTGAAAAAATAAGAACATAATATTATTTACATAGTAACCAAGGCATTACTACCAAGACCATCATAGTTGACAATTTACTTTATTGAAGCAAGTTTACTTTCTGTTCCAGCCATGTATTATTGAACCAGATTTACTTGTCGTTCTAGCCCTATATTACATAACTGGATTTACTTTCCATTCTAGCCATGTTTATCTTACGAGTTATAAATATTTACCTAATGAATTGGAGGGAGATATAGGTCCCGCCCATCTCATAATGAATGCATTCTTACGTGTTTCATGAAAACATAAAAAGATTCACCATAGCATAACCCATGAAATCAAATGGGTTTCTTAAACACCATTCAATCCTAATTGATATAAAACTAATAGATTTCCTAAATAACATACATCATAAACGCAATAAAATAATTGTAATAACAGGTTTATTAATATAACCTAATTTAAAGAGTGTCATTTTATATAGAAAATTATTTTGAGAAAACACTTGAAATTATTTTCTCATGAAAATTTCCTTTCTCACTCAAAAAATGTTTCCTTCATAAAAAAGCCACACAATTTTATAAGAAATAATTTATTGTGAAAATGAACTTATAATATTTTATGTGAAGCTTCATGTAAATAAAGAATTAGGAAAGTACAAAAATCCATTCACGTCGTGAAAGTAAAAAAAACATTCTTCTTGTACTTTTTCCAGAAAAGCCAAAAACAACCTCAAATGGTAAAAAAAATAAAAATTTCTTCCATAATATGTAATAAAAGAGAAAAAAGGTACACATGACATTAAAAATAAATAGAATAATATTAAATATTTTATGAAAACATCTTTAGAAAACATGGATGTGGATGATAAATATATCCCCAATAAATACTTACATATAAACAATCTTTGATAAAAATGAGATTGATAAATTATTAACTTGTAACATAACCATAATAATATCTATTATATCATATATGATTCACTTATGACTTTATAATACCTATTTATTTATCAATTCAATGTTAAAGCAACGTTTTATGTAAAAATAATTTTATTTATCGTACATGCTTTGGATTGTTATTCTTGATTTTATAACTTAGATTGTGATTTAAATATTTAAATAATGTAAAACATGATTTATATATCATATATATTCAGTACATAAATATATATAATATATAGATAAATGAAAGGTAATACATCATTAATGACTACGGTAGGTCGTACGTACGCATGAATATTGTTTCTGCTTCCTTATTGAATTGAATGAAAGAAATTAAATGACGCATACATATATATATATATATATGTACATAAATAAAGTAGTATTATTATGTCATATATTTAATTATTATTTTTTATATATACTTTATAGTAAATCTTGAATGATTAATGTGGAGATTGAAACTCATCGCATCGTGGAGACGGTAAGCCGTACGTACGCACGAGCGGCAATATCATTCTCTTGATGGTTAAATTGTATGTAATTGGATGGTATATTAATTATAAAGAATAATTATCATGTTGTAATAATTATTTAAATACATTATAGGCATCATTATACCCATCTTAAAAACATATTTTTGAATATCAAATTACACCACAGCATGGAGACAGTAAAATGTACATATGCACACACGGTGATATTGTTATTCGTAGAATGGATAAAATGAAGTATAAGGTTTTACCATAATTATAATAATATCTTAGCATGTAGAGTATACTGGATTTATTAATTTGGTATGGAACCAACATATAAATAGGGAGTAGAATAAGAAAAGAAATTTAATTGAATTTGTAAAGTAATTACCTCTTTTTCGTTGGACTTCATTTGGATCTCTTTTTAAGAACACTAGTAGAGGAATTTTTGGAAAATGATGACCTCAAGATGTTAACTAAGAATGTTGATAGGAGAATTTGGTTGGGGTTGGTCGATCTATAAGTCTCAAGGAGGTGTGAGGAAATGTGGGAGGAGATGATTTTTTATAAGAGAGTAGAGGGGCACTTTAGGAAACTCTCAAAATATTAAAATATAATTAGTCAATTATAGATTTAAATAATTAAAAATGGACCGTAAATGTAATTTATAATACATGTTATACCATATCATACCTCATTTTTATTATTTAACATTTTATTTTATTTTTCAATAATTTAATTATAAGTTAAGTCAAGAAGATATTATTATTGCCAAATTTAATACTATTCATTTAATTTGAATTAAAATACAATAAGAAAAAGTGGGAATTTGAGTATAATGCTTTAAAAAATCTAGAATATATATTATTGATCTTTTACAATTTTATAGATATTAAATAATAAAAAAAATAACAAATAAACATTATTAAAATCATTTATTCTATTTTTATGTTAATTGAATAAATATTGTTTTCGAATGGAAGAGACTTTTATGATAATTTTATGACTTCTAAAAATTCAAAATATATTTATATAATTAATATGATTTAATTTATATCAATATTCACATTTATATTCGTTATTATCTTGATTTTTGCTCTATGTGGACACATAAAAGATATTAAAATACAATATAGTGATATTTTGTAAATATCTTTGATTTAAATAATATATAATTTATTTTTATGTAAAAGTATCTATTAAATAATATAAAATATATCATATTGTGATAATTATTGAATATTATTCATTTGATATTTTTTAGGATTTTTTTTGTTTTATTATAAACCGTATAATTTTGATTTACCCTTAATTAATTTCATTAACTCTTAGAAGGACAACATGTCTTTTAATTACTAAAGGATAATATAGTCACTCTAAAATGAAAAAGGAGCCATAAATGGACCATTGGTGACATATTTAACTTCATCATAAATTGTTTTTCCAAACCTCATATTTTTATGGTTTTTATAAAATTTAATAAAATATTATTTATTTAAAATATCAATAGTGTCAATTTGAACACTATTCATTAGATGAATTTTTATAAATATCACAACATAGAGATATGTTCGAAAAAAATACATTAAATCATAAATTACATTTTAAAGGAATCCATAAAATTTGTGGGTGACATTAATTCACTCAAGTTATATTTATTTTAATATTTGTAATATCATTTATTTGATATTTCTATTAATAAAATAATTTCTACATCACTATTGAGTCATCGTTAATTGAAATTATTTAATCTCTAAAAATTATAATAAATTTATATGATGTATTTAATTCTATTATTTCTCCATATAATACATATTTTTGGTTTTATTCCTTAGTAATACTTATATTAAAATTAATATACTTATATAAAATGAGAGTGTGACATTTTATCACTTTCATTCGTTTTTTTATTCATGTCATATTCATGGAAAAGTGTACATTAAGTGATTCATTTTTAAAACATAGATTATAAAGGTCTAATTTATTCATCCAATAGTATTTTTATAGGTTTTAATAAAATTTTATAATATTATTATTACCTTTAATTACCCGATTTACCTTTAACCGCATTAAATAAACATTACTATAGTTACTATTCATAATATCCAAAAAAAATAAAATTATCCTCTTAACATAATTTGGACCCACTAATTCAAAATATGGAATTATATTTTTAAAATTAAGAACATGTAATTGGAATAAATTAATTTAAAATTAATTCCTGTTGTCAAAAACCAAAAGCGGGGTTTTTTAAAGAAAAAACTTATAAAAGGATTGACATGTGTTTATGTCCAGTTTAAAAGTGAAATTTATACCAATGAACAAAGATAGATTAAATTATTACATTATGATCCATTTATACATTAAAACCATTAAATAATATGATTTAATGATATAAATCATTTCTATGGAAAAATTTGTTTTCAATTAAAATTTAACTTATTTTTACTATCCATCAAAACATGATAATTATCAGAAAAATATAAAAAATTTAACCAAAGTAAATTTGGACGTCACGATTCTAAAATATATGTTTTATTATGAAATATAACATATAAAAGTGTTAAAAACTAAATTTAAAATGGGTGCACCATCAAAAGGTAGGAAAACTGATTTTTTTTATAAAATACTTCTTTTATAAGAAGAAACTAACTTTGTTCTTAAATAATGTTTTGAAAATACATAAGATGAGGCTTAATGTTATATAAATTTTTAAATTTTGTTAATAAATTTTATAACGTCAACTTTATATCCCATTAAATAATAAAATTTTTATAATAAATCATTATTTAGTGAAATGTGGTATTGCACAAGCTATCATGGAAGGTTGCTTTTGTGTGTAATTCAAGCCAAGAATTGTGTTGCGTATATTGCAAGATAATATATTTTTTCATATTGTGCATGCTAATATTGGTGTAACCTATAACACAATACATCAAAGAAATTAAAAATATCATATCTCATAAAATCTCATGGTGTTACATTCTACCCCCTTAAAATAAATTTTTCCCTAGATGGTTTACTAATTTAAATATTCTTTCATAGAAACACACATTGTAAAAAGGGATACTAAAATTTCATTTTAAAATGGAAAGTTAGAAACAAAAATATTACTCCAAGTAACTCATCACCGAGTTTCAACTTATGAGACATATTTGGGAAATGAAAACATGTATATGGAAGACAAATATAACCATCAAGTTCTGATGGATAGTGAGAGAGAATATGGTTTAGAGAAAGTTAAATACCAGAAATCCAAAAATATGTGATGATTTAAGGGACCATATGATTTATCAGATAAGAAGGTACTAGGATAACATTTTTGGTTTCGAGATCCTTTTCATTAATTTGAGGATTTTTTTCCTGACGAGAAATACTTACTTGATATCATTACAATCTCACCATTGATCATTACCTGAAAAATTTCCACTTAATCCATTATTCAAAGAAATGAAGTTGAATTTTTCATTCATGAAGTGTTATCAGATCATACTATAGAAAGATAGGTCATTCTAATTGTCTCAACAAAAATGTTATAACAAGTTATCAAATATTCATAAGTTCACTTATAGTGAGATAATACATTAATCTAACAAACTTCAACTGGAATATAACTTCTACTATCCATAAATGGATAATAACACAATCCTTACCAAAACTAAAAATAAAAAACTTTAGAAACAGGATACCTAAATATACTTAACATTTTTCTCCTATATCTCATAATGTAGTTCTTGTTTGTCACATTACAAACATGTGAATTCCTTAATCATGTATTCTCTTGAAACATGATAATAACCTGAATTACCATAGAACCTCAGTGAAAACATAAATGCTATCAAAAGTTAACTCTTTCCACATACCAAAATCCCAAAAATTCTATATACTCAAACCATGATATCACTTTGTCATTTTATCAGTCATGAGATCATTAATACTATCAAACATCTCAATATCTCTTTATGCCTTCATTATGCGCAAATCATGTGCTTCCAAAAAATATTTTAATTACTTTTCATGGTCACAGGTAATATAAAATTATGGAAAACCACAATAAAAAATACACAGATATTCCAATATTCCATAATTCTATAAAAGAGATCCTACAACAAGATTTTGGAATCCCATTACATAAAAACATAATCATTCCACCACTTTGTTGTCATACTTAACGTCACCAATAGTGATTTCATGTGATTTTCTATTTTATTTTTCCTTAATAAGTTTTTTCATCGATAATCATCATTAACCGATGGATTTGATCATTATTTAGCATAATGGCCCATTTACTTACACATGTAGCATTGAAGTGTGGGTGGTGCATTCTTTGTAGTATTTTCTCTATTCAAATCACTAGAAACCTTTTTCACGTTACTTTGGAACTACACTGCACATTGACCTTATTTTCCACACTTAAATTTTTTTAGTCCATTTAATAAAATCTACACCATTCTTCTTTCCACACTTTGATCATAAGGAAACATTCATCTTATTTTCACCATTATTTTGAGATTTTACATTGAACTCCATCTTTTATTTCTCATCAAAACCATGAGATTGATATGTAACACCAAATTCCATTTCTACATTGATATTGAAACACACAATCTCTTCATAGCTACTAAAGTCTGTAATAGTTAATTCCCATCGAAGACTTGGTTTTAAGCCATAGAAGAATCGATCAAATTTACTTTCATGTTGGATGATAAATCTAGAAGCATGCCTTACAAGTCTTGTAAAATTTCCTCATATGTACCAACAAATTCTTCATTATTTTGCTTCATTTCAAGTTACTCATTTTCTATATTTGTTCAAACAATACATGGTAAGTACTTATTGGAAAACAAATTAAAAAACTTGTCCCATTCTAGGGATTCAATTTCATCTTGCTACCTTGTATTCCTGATTAGAGTCTACCACTTGTCTACTTATCCTTACAAATGATAGTCATCCAAAATAAGTTTTTCATGTTCTGAATAGTGAAGGATGAAAAATATCATTTCAATGGTACTGACCCATTGTTCCGAAATAAGTGGATCAGAAGACCCACTGAAAGAAGGTGGACATTTCCTAATAAAGGACTCAACAGAATTTTGTTTTCTTCTCTACTCATTTGGAAGTCCAAAATGATTTATAGCTTTTGTAAGAGTAGAAATATTATTTTTTGTTACATCTCTTATAATATTTGGTTTTTAGGAGGATAATCATTTCATTTCCCAGTGCATTGATCATTAACACAGTTCATTTGCATTTCTTCCATCATCTAGAACCCCAAAAGAATAGTGTGTGGGGATAAAATAATACTAGGAAAACAATATAATCAGGGGGGGTAATTTCAATCTATAACGTATTAAGTTTAATCCTAGTTTATTCATGATAATTACCATAATTATAGGACTATAACCTATAGTTAGACTTACCCTTAGGGACATCCCTATACATACCATAGAAATATCTCTACGGATCTCACTAAAGTTTTTTTCATCCTAGTTTTGCAATGGTTAACTAAAACATATCTTTAATACCAACTCTAATGGACCAAGATTAACATACATGGAAATTACATTTTTTTTTCAAATAATTAATAAATTATAAAAATATATTTTGAAAGACAATATTAGTTTAGTGTCTTTGGAATCTCAAAACATAATATTCTAACTTAGTGAAATATCTTCAGAATCTCCCATAAGGATCTTAACCTTTAGTTTTCTAACCTATAAAATTTCTTTATATCATGTGGAAAATAAAATATTAAAATGGTGAGCTGAAATTATTAGTAAGGGTGACCATTTAGAACATAAAACAAACCATAAACATTAGAGTGTAAAAACATGAACATAATGTTTAATTATCCAAATCTTGAGTCATGAAATAAATCATGGTACTTCATAAGGCATAAATCATAAGTGAACACAACCATGACAACAAAACATTAACATAAAAACTGGAATTGAGGAAAACAAAAAATAACACAATATTATTTTCATTATAGCCAAGGAATTACTTCCCAGACCATCATAGTGGACAACTTCCTTTACTAAACCAGTTTTACTTTCCATTCCATCTAAGTATTAATGAACCATATTTTCATGTCGTTCCATCCCTATATTACTTAACCGGATTTACTTTCCTTTCCAGCCATGTTTAAGTCATGATATATAAATCATTAACCAATTCATTTTAGGGAGATATAGGTCCCCACCCCTATCATGATGAAACCATTCTTATGTGTTCCATGAAAACATAAAAACATTCACCATAGCACAACCCATGAAATAAAAAGGGTTTCTTAAACATCATTCAATCATAAATGATATAAAACAAATAGATTTACTAAATAAAATTCCATTATAACCACAATAAAATCATAGTAATAACAGGTTTAGTAATATCACCCAATTTAAAAAGTGTCATCTTATTTGATTTTTTTGAGAAAAGAGTTGAAATTAATTCTTGAGGAAAATATATTTTATTGTATAAAAACATTTTATTTTCTCAAAATTCCACCCATTTTTTGAAGAAATAATTGTATGTGTAAAAACCTTATAATATTTTAGGCGAATATTCATGTAAATAAGGTATTAGGAATCCGAAAAAATCTGTTCATTTCATAAAATTAAAAAAACATTCTTCTCATACTTTTCCCGGAAAAGTAAAAAAGTACTTCAAATGATAAACAAAAGAAAGATTCTTTCCATACCATGTAGTAAAAGAAAAAAATGGGTAAAATGACATTAAAAACATATAGAAGTATTTTATAAAATTTATGAAAACATTTTTCGAAAACATGGACATGGATGATAAATATATCTTCAATAAATACTTATTTATAAACAATATCAGATGAAAATGATATTGCAAAATTATCCATTACCTTAGGTCCAATTTCATCCATATGTGTCCTAAAAACATATATATTAGTGTTAAACATATTATTAACTTGTAAAAAAACCATAATTATATCTATTATATCATATATGATTCACTTATTACTTTATATTATCTATTTATTTAACAATTCCATGTTAAAGAAACTTTTTGGGTATTGATCATTTTATTTATCGTACATGTTTTGACTTGTTATTCTTGATTTTGTTACATAGATTCTGATTTACATATATCCATAATTTAAAACATTATTTATATTTCATATATATTCAGTACATAAATATATATAATATATATAATATATAGATAAATTAAATGGAATACACCATTCATGGAGATGGTAGGCAGTACGTACGCCTAAACGCTATTTCTGTTTCCTTAATGAATTGAATGAAAGAAAGTAAATGACACACACACACACACATATACATAAATAAATTTTTATTATTATGTCAAATATTTAATTATTATTTAATATATATAATTTATAATAAATCTTGAATGGTTAATTTGGATAATGAATCTCATCCCGTCGTAGAGACGGTAAGCCGAACGTACGCATGAGCGACAATATCATTCTCTAGAAGGTAAAATTGTATGTAATTGGATGGTATATTAATTTTAAATAATCATTATAATGTTATAATAATTATTTAAATCCATTATACTCATCATTATACCCATCCAAATAAAGTATTTTTTAATATAAAATTACACCACAGCGCGGAGACGGTAAGCCATATGTACGCACACAAAGTGATATTGTTATTTCTAGGGTGGATAAAAGGAGGTAAAAGGTTGTAAAATAATTATAATAAAATATAATAATGTATATTATACTGGATTTATTACATTAGTATTGAATCAACATAGAAATAGGGAGTATAAAATGAAAATAAATTGAATCGAATTGGTAATGCAATATCATCTTTGTCATTGGACTTCCTTTGGATATCTTCTTAGGAACACTTGGGGTGGAATTTTTGGAAGCAAAAGAGTTCAATAATTTAACTAATAATGTTTATATGTGAATTGGGTAGGTTTTGGTCGAGATATAAGAATCATGGAGGAATGAGGAAATGTGGGAGGAGATGGATTTTTATAAGAGAGGAGAGGGACACTTTAGAAAACAGTCCAAATATTAAAAATATAATAAGACAATTCAAGATCTAAATAATTAAAAATGGAACATAAATGAAATTTATAATACATTTTAGACCATATATTATCCTCTTGTGATTATTTTACATTTTTTTTAATTTTTAAATAAATTAATAATAAGTTAATTCAATAAGATATTATTATTACCAAAGTTAATACTATTCATTTAATTAGATTTAAAATACTATAAGACAAAGTGGTAATTAGAATATAATGATATCAAACATATATAATATATCTTATAGATCTTGTAAATTATTTATACACATTCACTATTCCAAAATATAACAAAATTAATATTATTAAAATCATTTATTCTATTTTTATGTTAATTGAATAAATAATGTTTTAGAATTGACGATAATTTTAAGGTAATTATATAACTTCTAAAAATTAAAAATAAATTTATATAATTAATGTTTTTCATTAATATAAATATAGACATTTATATTCATTCATATCTTGATTTTGGCACTATGTGGACACATAAAAGATATTAAAATAAAAGATAGTGATATTTTTTGTAACTATTTTGATTTAAATAATATATAATTTATTTTCATGTACAAGTGTCCATTAAACAACTCAAAATAGATCATATTGTGATAAGTATTTAATATTATTCCTCCAATAATTTTTTTGGACATGTTTTGGTTTTATTTTAAACATTATAATTTTGATTTACCCTTTATTAATTCCTTTAACTCTTATCATGACAACATGTATTTTTATTTAATAAGGGTTAATAAAGTCACTCTATAATTCCAAAGGAGACATAAATAGACTATTTGTAACATATTTAACTCCATTCTAATTAGTTGGCTGATGTTTATTTTTTTATGAATTTATATAATTTTAAAAAATATTATTTATTTAAAATATCAATAGTGTCTATTTTGAGACTATTTAATTGTTGACTTTTTAGAAATATCATAACATAGAGATATGTTCAAATATACTCCTTTAAACCACAAATAAAATTTTAAATTATTCCATAAAATTACTTTATGACATTAATTCACTGAAATTATATTTATTTTAATTTTTTAATACCATTTATTTGATATTTATATTAATAAAATAATTTCTTCATCACTATTGAGTCATCATTAATGATAATTATTTAATTTATAAAATTTTAAAAAAAAGTTCTATGATGTGGGTAATTCTATTATATTTCCATAGAATACATATAATCGATTTTATTACGAGTTAATCCATAAAATAGATTTAATACACTTATATAAAACGAGAGTGTGACATTTTGTCGCATTCATTAATTTTTTATATTCAGGTCATTTTCATGGGAAAGTGTACATTAAGTGATTAATTATCAAACCAAATTTTATAAGGGTCTAATTCATTCATCCAATAGTATTTTTTTACAGCTGTTTAGGTAATTTTATAATATTATTGTTACCTTTAATTACCCAAATATGGAATCCATTTTTAATAATTCAAAACACATAATTGGAATAAATTAATTTAAAATTAATTCTCATTATTAAAAACCAAAAGTGGGGTTATTTTAGAAGAAAAAACTTATCAAAATATTTATATGTGTTTTTGTCCAATTTAAAAGTGAAATTACTTAAAATGACCAACATTGGATTAAATGATAAAAATATATTCCATTTATACCTTAAACCAATTAAATAATATGATTTAACAATATAAAGTATTTCGATTGAAAAAGTTTCGTTCAATTAAAATCTAGTATATTTTTACTAGTCATCATAACATGAAAATTATTTGAAAAATATCAAAAATTCATCCAAAGTAAATTTTTATGTCCCTATTCTAAAAAATAAGTTTATTTTTTCAAATAAAACATATAAAAGAGTAAAAAATTAATTTTAAAATGGGTGCGCCATCAAAAGGCAGCAAAACTGTATTTTTTGAAAAATAATTGTTTTATCCGAAAAAAATTGAATTAGTTCTTATATCATCTCTTGAAAATACATAATATGTATTTTAATGCTATATAAAAATAAAAATTTTGTTAATACTATTAATAATGGCTGGTTTATATCCCATTAAATAATAATATTTTAATAATATATCATTGGTTAGTGAAATTAGATAATGGGAAAGCTATCAAGGAAGGTCGATCTTTCATGTAAGGAAAGCGAAGAATAATGTTGTGTATACAAGAAGCTAATATGATGATGCATATTGCTCAAGATAATATTTGTGTAATATAAAACACATTAAATTAAAAAAATTAAAAATAATATATCTCATAAAATCTCAGGGTGTTACATTCTACCCCCCAAAAAATGAATTTCTCCCCCAAAATTCATCAGGGTTATAAATGGTTTACTAATTAAAAGTTTCATTCATGTAAATATACATCACAAAAGGGATACAAAAAAATAATTTTAAAAAAGAAATTTATAAACATAAAATTTACTCGAAATAACTCATCACTGAGTTTCAATATAGGATAACATAGGCGAGAAGTGAAAACATGGATATGGAAGATAAAAATAACCATCAAGTTCTGAGGTATAGTGACAGAGAATAATGTTTGGAGAATGTTAAAAACCAGAAATCCAGAAATCTTCAATGATTTAAGGGTCCATATAATTCATCGGATAAGAAAGAACATGGATAAATTTTTTGGTTTCAAGATCCTTTTCTTAAAGTTGATGATTTTTTTCATGAGGAGAAATACATACTTTATTTCATTACAATCTCACCATTATTCATTCCCTGAACAATTTCCACTTTATCTATTATTTAAAGAAATGATCTTGAATTTTTCATTCTTGAATTGTTAGTAGATCATACGATAGAACGATAGGTCATTCCATCTGTCTCAATAAAAAATTTAGAACAAGCTATGAAATATGAATAAGTACACAAATAATGAGATAATACATTAATATAACAAACTTCAAATAGAATATAACTTACACTCTCCATAAATGGATAACATTATAATCCTTACAAAAACAAATAATATAAAAATTTAGAATGTGGTGAACTAAATATACATTTGTCTCCAATATCTCATATGGTATATCTTGTATGTCACATTCCAAACATGTGAATACCTTAATCATGTATTCTCTTGAAACATGATAATAAAATGAATTCTAAAAGAACCTCAGTGCAAACATGAATACTATCAAAAGTTAACTGTTTCCACATACCAAAGTCCCAAAAATTATATATTATCAAACCATGATATCACATTTTCCTTTTATCAGTCATGATCTCACTAATACCATCAAACATCTCATTATATCCTTATCCCATTCATTATGTGCAAATAATGTGATTTCCAAAAATATTTTAACTACTTTTCATGGTAATCGGTACCACATAATTTTGGAAAAACATAATGGACCAATATATAGATATTCCAATATTCCATAATTTTATAAAATAGATCCTACAACACTATTTTGGAATCCCATTGCATAAAAACATAATAATTCCACCACTTCGTTGACTTACTTAATGTCACAAACAGTGATCACATGTGATTTTCCATTATCTTTGGCCTTAATAGGTTGTTGACATCGATCATCATAATAAAACCTTGGATTTTTTAACTGGTTAGCCTAATTCCCTATTTCCAAACACTTGTAGCATTGAAGTGTGGGTGGTGCATTCTCTATAGACTTTTCTCTTTTCAAATCACTAGAAACGTTTTTCCCACTACTTCGGCACACAACTTATTGATGAAGTTCTTCTCCGCACAAAAAACATTTTGTAGTACCGTTAATAAAATATCCACCATACTTATTTCCACACTTTGAGCACAAGGAAAAATTCATCTTCTTTTCACCATTGTTTTGAGATTTTCCTTTCAAATCTATATTTCATTTCCTGTTAAAACCATGGGATTTGATATGTAACACCAACATCCATTTCTACATTGATAGCGCACCGTACAATCTATTCATAGCTACTGAAGTATCTTATAGCTAATTCCATTCGATGACTTGGTTTTAAGACATTGAATAATTGATAAACATTACTTTTAGGTTGGATGATAAAGCTAGAAGTATACCTTGAAAGTCTTGTAAAATTTCTTGATATGTACCAATAAATTCATCATCCTTTTTCTTAATCTCATAGAACTCATTTTACATCTTTGTTCTAAGAATAATAGGGATGTACTTATTGGAAGAAAATTTCTTGAACCCATGCCATCCCATGGATTTAATTTCATCTTGCTACCTATTATTCTTGATTAGAGTCTACCACTGGTCTGATTCACTTTCTAAACGATAGTTAACTAAAATAACTTATTCATTTTCCTAAAAAAAATAATGATTGAAAATATCTTTTAAATTTTAATGATGCATTGTTCTGCAGCAAGTGGATCAGAAGACCCACTAAATGATGGTTGATGTTTCCTCATAAAAGACTCAATAGAAATTTATTCCCTTCCCTACTCATTTTGTAGTCCGGAATGATTCATAGATTGTGTAAGTATTGAAATAAGATTTTCCATTACTTATCCCACAACATTTGGTTGTTCAAGAGGATAATCATTGTATTTACCAACACATTGATCAATAACATGGTTCCTTTTAATTCTATCCCTCGTCTAAAACCCAAAAATTAATAGTGTGAGAGGCAAAAATCATATTAGGAAAACAATATAATCAAGGGGGATTACTTTCAATCTATAACATATTAGATTTAATCCTAGGTTATTCATGATCATTACCAAAATTATAAGACTGTATCATATAGTTAGACTTACCCTAAGGGACATCCCTAGACATACCTTATAAATATCCCTAGGGATCTCACTAAAGTTTTCGCATCCTATTTTCCAAAGGTTAACTAATACTTCACTCTAATACCAACTCTAACGAACCCTGATTGATGTACATAGACATTAAATTTCTTTTTAGGAATACTTAATACAATACCAAAATATGTTACAAAATACCATAATAGTTTAGTGTCTTTAGAATCTCAAAACATAATCTTCTAATTTAGTGAAAGATCTTCAACAACTCTTATAAAGATATCCGTCTTTAATTTTCCTACCTAAAACAATTATTTACATCCTAATAAAATAAAAAATAAAAAGGGTGAGCTCAAATGACCAGTAAGGGTAAAAATTGAGAACATAAAAGAAACCATAAAAATTAAAATGTAAAAACATGCATGTAATGTTTAAATATAAAAATCATGAGTCATGAAATAAATCATGGTAGTTTGTAAGGAAAAAATAATAAGTGAACACAACCATGATAAAATAACATTGACATAAAGCATGGAATTGTTGAAAAAAGAAGAATATTATATGATTTACATAGTAGATACAAATTACTTCCAAGACCACCATAGTGGACATTTTCCTTTACCGAACTGTGTTTACTTTCCATTCCAACCATGTATTACTGAACTAGATTTACATGCAGTTCCAACCCTATATAACTGAAATGGTTTTACATGCCTTTCCATCCATGTTTATCTCATGAGATATAAATATTTTCCCAATAAATTTTATGGAGATATAGGTCCCACACATCTCATACTGAAACCAATCTTACATGTTCCATGAAAACATAAAAATATTCATAATAACATAACCCATGAAAGCAAATGGGTTTATTAAACATAATTCAATAATAATTGATATAAAAATAGATTTTCTAAATAACATTCCATCATAAACAATTATAATAATAATAATAACATGTTTAGAAATATAACCCAATATAAATAGTGTCATCTTAGATGGAAAATAATTTTGAGAAAACACTTGAAATTAATTGCTGAGGAAAATATCCTTTCTTATTCAAAAACGTTTTCCTTTCTCTAAACCCCAAAAAATATTTAAATAAATAATTTTACATGAAAATAACCTTATAATACTGTAGATTAATCTTCATGGAAATAAGTCATTAGGAAATAAAAAAACCCCTTCACATCGTACAAGTAAAAAAACATTATTCTCGTACTTTTTCCGAAAAGGTCCAAAAGTACCTTGAATGATAAACAAAAGAAGGATTTCTTCCATACCATGTAGTAAAAGTAAAAAATGGGTAAAAATGAAATTAAACATACATAGAATAATATTAAACATTTTATTAAAACATATTTAGAAAACATGTACATGAATGATAAATGTATCCCCAATAAATAGTTACATACAAACAATCTCAAATAAAAATGAGATTCCCAAATTACCCCTTACCTTAGATCCCATTTCTTATATATGTGTCTGAAACTCAAGTATAGTTGGTTTAAAAATATTATTAACCTGTAAAATATCCATAATAATATCTATGATATTATATATTATTCACTTATGACTTTATATTACCCGTTTGTTTATCAATTTCATTTTAAATCAACGTTTTAGGTAATAATCATTTTATTTATCATACGTGTTTTGACTTTTCATTCTACATAATATTACATAGATGGTGATTTAAATATCTTCATAATATAAAACTTGATTTATATGTCATATATATTCAGTACATAACTATATATAATGGATAGATAAATGAAATTTAATACACAATTCATAGAGACGGTAGGTCGTACGTACGCATATACGCTGTTTCTATTTCTTTATTTAATTGAAAGGAAGAACGTAAATGATATATATATATATATATATAAATTAGGATTATTATGTCATTTATTTAATTATTATATATTATATATACTTTATAATAATTCTTTAATGGTTAACATGGAGAACAAATCTCATTACGTCGTAGAGACGGTAAGCCGTGCGTACGCACGAGCGACAATATCACTCTCTTGATGATTAAATTTCATGTAATTGGATTTTATATTAATTATAAATAATAATTATAATGTTATAATAATTATTTATATTAATTATACTCATAATTATAACCATCCTAATATAGTATTTTTTTTCTAACAAATTACACCACGACGTGGAGACAGTAAGCTATATGTACGCAAACATGGTGATATTGTTATTCATAGGATGAATAAAAGAAGGTATATTGTTTTCCCACAAGCATAATAACATCTAATAATGTATAATATAGTTTATTTAATACTTTATTATGGAATAAACATAGAAATAGGGAGTATAAGAAGAAAAGAAATGGAATTGAATTTTTAAACCAATTACATCATTTTCATTGCACTTCCTTTGGATCTCTTGTTAGGAACACTTGGGTTGGGATTTTTGGAAAACGTGGACCTCAAGAAGTTAAATAAGAATGTTGATTGGATAATTGGGTAGGCGGTGGTCGAGCTAGATGACTCAATAAGATATGAGGAAATGTGGGAGGAGATGCCTTTTTATAAGAGAGGAGAGAGACACTTTACAAAACTCTCAAAATATTAAAATATAAAAAGACTATTCTAGATCTAACTAATTAAAAATGGGCCATTAATGAAATTTATAATATATTTTTTACCATATCTTATTCCATTGTGGTTATTTAACATTATTTTGATTTTTAAATAATTTAATATTAAATTAATTCAATAAGATATTATAATTTCCAAATTTAATACAATTCATTTAATTTGAATTAAAATACAATAAGAAAAATTGCGAATTATAATATAATGATTTAAAAAATATATAATATATCTTATAGAGCTTTTAAATTTTTTAGATACATTAAATAATCGAAAATATAACAAAAGTAATATTATTATAATCATTTATGCTATTTTTATGTTAATTGAATAAATATTGTTTTAGAATTGAAGATACTTTTAAGGTAATTCTATAACTTAAAAAAATTAAAAATAAATTTATATAATTAAAATGGTTTCATTTAGATTAAAATAGACATTTATAGACGTTTATATCTGGATTTTGGCCTTATATGGACACATAAAAGGTATTAAAATACAAGATATTGATATTTGGTAACTATCATTGATTTAAATAATATATAATTTATTTTCATGTACAAGTGTTCATTAAAAACTCAAAATCTATCCTAATGTGATAATTATTGAATATTATTCATCCAATAATTTGATTAGATAAGTTTTGGTTTTATTTTAAAACTTATAATTTTTACTTACCCTTAATTGATTTTTTTAACTCTTATCACGACAACATGTATTTTTATTTACAAAGGGTCAATATAGTCACTGTAAAATGAAAAAGGATCCATAAATGGAAAATTTGTGACATATTTAACTTCATCCCAATTATTTTTCCAAAGATTATATTTTTATGAATTTTATATAATTTAATAAAATATTATTTATTTAAAATATCAATAGTGTCAATTTTGCACTATTCAATAGTTTACTTTTTTAGAAATATCATAAAACTGAAATATGTTAAAAAAAAATCCTTTAAGACATAAATAACATGTAAAGCTATTCCATAAAATTAGTGGATGAAATTAATTCACTAAAATTATATTTATTTTAATATTTTTAATATCATTTATTTGATGTTTCTATTAATAAAATAATTTATGCATAACTATTGAGTCATCATTAATGATAATAATTTAATCTCTAAAAACTATAAATAAATTTCAATGATGTAGGTAATTATATTATCTTACCATATACTAACTATAGTCAATTTTATTCTTTATTAATCTTTAAATGAATATTAATATACTTATATAAAAAGACAGTGTGACATTTTGTCACATTCATTATTTTTTTATATTCATGTCATATTCATGAGATAGTGGCCAATAAGTGATTAATTTTCAAACCATAGATTATGTGGTCGAATTTATTCATACAATAAAGTTTTGACAGGTGTTAATGTAATTTTACAATGTTATTTTTAACTTTAATTACCCGATTTACCTTTAACCGCGTTAAATAAAAATTACCGTAGTTACTATTCAAAATATTAAAAAAATATTAAAAATATTTTTTTTAAATAATTATAATTCAATTATTCAAAATATAGAACTATTTATCATAATTTAAAAAAACATTTGGAAGGTCACATATAAAAAATAAATTTATCTTTTGAAATATAAGATCTAAAAGTCTTAAAAATTTAAATTTAAAATGGGTTCGCAATCAAAAGGCAGGAAAATTGCATTTTTTTTGAGAAATACATCATTTAGGTGAAAAATTTGAATTTGTTCTTATATAATGTCTTGAAAATATATTATATTAATCTTAATGTTGTTTAAAATTTAAAATTTGGTTAATAATATTCATAACTATTAGTTTATATCCAATTAAATAAAAATATTTTAATAATATATCATTGTTTAGTGAAATTCGTTATTGTGCTAGCTACCGAGGAAGGTCACTCTTGCATTTAATATAAGACAAAAATATTGTTGTGTATACTGTAAGATAATACGATGTTGTGTTTATCACAAGATAAAATTGGTGTAGCGTACAACACAAGACATAAAAAAAATAAAAAGAATCTATCTCATAAAATCTCGAGGTGTTATAGTCATTCACATCCAATATCAACATCCCTAATTCTAACCTTTTGAGTCATGATTTACACATCCCACAATATATTTATTTATGTGGACTCAATAACCCCAATGTTATACATTCTTGCATCATACAAACATTCAAACAAGAAATATTTCATCCTATCCTAAAACTTTTTCTCAGACTTTATTACATAACCCTAAACCATAAAGCATAATGGTCTAATTTCCATTATTATAAATGAATTCTATTTTATTTTATGGAATATTATATATTAGTTGTGAAAACTTCATTCATGTTATATTTTTTTTCTTTCTCATGTCACCATGTAGGCCACTTCATTTTTGGTAAAGGTATATGAACCTAAACATTAATAGTGTTGGGTCAAAGCTATCAAACATTAAACATAATAACTCGTCACTCATAATGGAATGACCTAAAAATTAACAAGTAAAGAAAAAAAAAAGATTTCTAGGTTGAAAACTAGTAAGGGGAAACCTAGGAAAACGTCAAGTCTCTACTCATGTGGTGTGCATTCAGCATAATATAGGAAAAATTGAGTGTTTAAAAGGGAATTAGGCATAAAATTTGTTCTGTGGGAAACAAAAAAAGGGTTTCATAAGAATAATTCAAGTTCCAACCTATTGGGTCTCTTACATATGAGACTTTGGAAAATAATTTTTTCTTATAAATAAAAGAAAAAAATGATTTTGGAGTTTACTATATGTCCTTATGAAAAGGAAATACATGCTTTCTAGGCCACTTGGACTAGGGAAATGATAGATAACACCTCTATTTATAAAATATTAGTTTATACATTCATATAAAACTCACAAAAGTTTTAATTTCAGATACTTGATCTCGCTTTCTGATTGGAATCCTTATTGAAAATTCCCCATTTTTGATCCTCATCATTTTGAGTCACCCACCACTCCACTTCCAAATGGAGAAACTCTAATGTTATGGTGATGGTGTTATATCTATACCCATCCATGATTTATATCTAGAAATAAACCATTCGACATCACAATGGACCGACTTCTATTATAGTGGTGGTTCTACACTCATACGTATCTATGAACAACACCTAGGTGTAAACCTTTTCAACTGAAATGCCTATAAATATTGATTGACTTATTTAATTCGTTTTCAATATCAAAGTGGATTTATGTTTTATTGAAACATCTCTTTATAGTTCTATTGATTATTATTTGGTGACAATCAGAGATAAACAAGAATTGAATAATTGAAACATGATTGAGAACAGTATTTATGTTCAATTACTTTCAAAATAATAGAAATGTACACAAGTTAGTATATCTATTCAATGTAATGGAATAGTAAAATAATGTTCCATATACAGTTCTAAATTTTTATAAGTGATTCTCAGACATCATCAAATTTTTGTTGATTCTTTTCAAACACCTCATCCCTCTAATATTCAATGGGATGGAGGATTTCTTCAATGGAAGCAAAAACATTCCTCCCTTGGCATGAGCATCTTCAAGAAATCTATGGTGCTATACTAGTTAGTCACTAGAAGATTCAACATCATTTTTAATATATATTACTTGGAGGGACTCTTAATTGACTTGATGATGATGCTATACTTTTTACTAGATGTAATGAGACACCTATTGGGAAATTGTATCACAAATATAAGAATATCATATAGATAATCTTGGGGTCACAAGGAATTTATTTATTTGATTCATCCCACTATTGAATTTATACAGCCACCACCATGAAATAATGAATGGCATGATAATAAAATTCACTATATTTAATGGGTAGTTTACCAAGGAAATTATTTGAGACAGACCCTTATATATAATTCTGAACAATTCAATGGGTGATTTAGAATGAACATTGGGTCTCTTGATCCAATTCATATATTCTTACAGGATATGAGATGCAGCTTGAAAATGAATTACATAAGAAAAAAGATTTTATTACACCTATAGATTTGGTGTGTCACAATGTAATATCTGATCCCATAGGACCAGATTGTTGAATCATGAGAAAAGACTCCTTCAATGAACCTCACTACTCATGATGGTTTTATTGAGAACTGCAATCAATGATCACAAATCATCAAAAAAAGTAAAAAATAGAAAAGCCAAAGATGTCAAATATTCTCACTAATTTCTAGGGATTTAGTGTCTATGGTGTATATTACCATCGACAAGGGTATGTTCAGGGACTCCCCCTTATTAGAAGTTGTATTAGTTATAGTGGAAGTTTCCCCAGGCATTAAAAATGGACTGTCATGTGAATCCCTAGCTTATGTTACTGCCTGTTTAGTTAGAATATTTTACCTTTTCTCCACATTGATAGCCAAAATGGTCCAAAAAGTGAAAATATAATCGTGAATCATACCTTATTTAGGGGATTCATGGTTTTCCCTTGGAAAATTTGGGATATTGAACCATTTGGAGTCACAGGTTGGAGATAACTCTACATTAAGAGCAGAGAGTATCATGGTCTCCAATTTCAAATATATATTTGTAGTATTTTCTATAGATAATGATGTTTGAGTCAAAAATTAGAATAAAAAAATAATACATAGAAGGAACCAAATTGTGAATAAATGAAGAAAAATTAAACCCTTACAAATCCATTTTAAAATTAAAAAAACATTCTATAGAGTTATTGTCATCGATGTTTGAAAACATCGAATCCATTATTACAAGGGCATCAAACAAGGTAATGAGCCATGTTATAAGAAGGATGATTAGTGGAATTTACCCGAATATCACATTTGATTTTGATCATCATACATATACCATTCCCTCCTGCATGAGTAGGAGAGGTAAATAAGAAACTGAAATCAATATTTAGGTTGTGGTTTTCTCATGTTCTTCCTACAATAGCTTCCTCAGATGTCCCCTTAGGAGGGATAATTTCATGAACCAGGCCACATCTCCATCCGACCCAGTGACCGACCCAGTCCGCAGCAAGTCCCGAAGGGTGTTCCTGATCCCCACAGGCGGGCACAAGTGCCCGGGTATCAAAAATGAAACTTGGAAAAAATTTACCTGAATAAATAAATATAAAAAAACAACAAGATGAATAAATTAAATCCAGAAACAGAAAACCAAATGAACCCTTAAACTAAGGTCGAAATTATTGTTTACAACTTGAACCAAATTTCCAAAGGGAACGACAAAAAATGAAGAACTTGAAATACTATCTCAAACCTCCAAGAAACATGAGGTGCATCAACCTCAAGCCACGTTCACTAAAATGAAACGAGAGTGCCACTGACCACCCAAACCACCCATGATAGCTCGATGCCTCAACCTGGGAAGAAAAAGAAACAGAATCTACTTAGACCCAATGGTGTATGTAGGGTTTGAGCTAAAATACTAGTAGAATTCCACTGAGAAAAGGTTCCACATATAATTATTAAATGACAAATACATTTTCAATTTAACAGAATAAAAATAAATAAGTTCTTAAACAGTTTTAATGAAATTAATTTTAAGGAAAACAACGTAAAAAATCATCTTGAATTAAAACACACACACGCACACACTTTTCTGGTAACCCCAATTCCACACTGTGTGCTCAAGTAGTTTAGAGTTCATGTCACATGTCATAATCACAAACTCAAACCAAACAAGACACTATGCATTCCAAAACCACCATTTGCACACACAAAAACCATTTTAAATAATACACACACTAAAAATATCCCAAAACTAAATTCGCATCACCTAGACAACCAATTAAAATGATTTCATAGTCAAAGAAACCACTTTCAGAATAAAAAACCCCCTTAAAAGAATTTATTAAACAATCTCGACACATGTCTCTTGACTTTACACACCAAAAACATTTACACAATTTAAACCAAACAAATTTTCACCCTTAATAATTATTTAATAAAACAATTGAAATTTTCATTAATAAATTTTAAATAGAAAAACACCACTTTACACACCAGACCGGCCCAAACTCTCTTACACAACCACACACACACAACGCCACCTCAGGAACACACTTTTCATCACACACATGATTAAAGAAACCACCCACATGATTAAAAAGTCCATTATAATAGTAAAAAAACCACCAGAAGAACCTTCCAACGGATTTAAAAATAGGATGCATGACTAAAACAACAAAAATCCACTCAAATGACCATTTAAGATAGAATGCATACCGATGAAACCCTAAAACACCAACTTCACCCCTTGTACATCCTAACAAATAATCCTCACATTTTATAAAATAGTAGTGAATAGTCAAACATGGGTTTTCACAGCAACAACATACTCATATCATTTAAACACACTAATAAATGCATTAAGACATAGTAAACCTTAAGTAAAAATTAAATCACACCAAAGAATCTAATTAGTAGGCTAACCTCACAATAAAAAAAACTAACAATTAACCAGATATGAGATTCCAGCAGCAAGTACACATTTTAAAAACATGCTCCCAAATAAGTTCAACTTCAAATCAAACAACATAAAAGATTGACTTCACCCTACATAAATTAATTAATTAATATTCTAAAGTAATTAAACATGAAAATTAATTAATAAAATAACAATTAAACATGGAACCACCTACCTGGAATGTACAAAAACTTCACAACTGGGTGCACAAACTTCAATCACCTGCCAGTCGCACCGCAAAAACTTAGATTCGATGCTAAAAACCAGACATCGAACACAAATCACCACAAATGGACATTAAATAACATGAAGAACTAATCCAAAATTCTACCAAAGGGAAGAAACAAATGTATGAAGTAAGATGAACACACATCAAGTATTTTGGGGGGCCAACCAAGTATTATGGGGGTGCTGGAGTTGAGCCACGTCAGAAAAGGATGTCGCCAGACTTGCTGGACGAGGGGGGGGGGTGCAGACTGCCAGAGTGGAATACGGCTGAGGAGGAACTGGGAAACCGGTCGGTGAATCTGGAAGGGGGGGGGGGGATGGGTGATGCAGCACGATGGTTGCGGACCGTAGGGGAGGAGATGTGCTGGTTCGGTGAACCGGAGGATCCCAGTCGTGTTAAAGTGGAGCGGGTCGGCGGGGATGTCGTGATGAGGAGGTGCGGGGTGCGCACAGCAGAGGGAGATCAAGAAGGGGGTGGGGGGAGGGGCGAGCAGCAGTTGTGGACCGAAGAGGAGGCTGGGCGGAGCATAATTAGGGTTAGGGTTAGGGGAAGTTATAGATCGAAGCAAGAAGGGGGTGGGGAGAGATCCGCGCGATGCAAAGGAGAGAAAGAAGGGGGAGAGAATAAAGGAGGAAAAAAACAATAGAGAAAGAAATGGAAAATAAATAAATAATAATAAATTTTAAAAAAATGAAATCAAACTTAAAAAAACCTCAAAATAACCTATTCATAATGACAATAATAATGGAAATATAAATGTAAGTTAATTATTTTATAATTGTAAGATTAATTTTAATATTAATGACCAAATCAAAAAAATTTCTAAAAAATAATAATTATAATCATAATCTAATTAAAAAATTAACTTAAGTAATGATAATATGAATAATAAAACTAAAATAATAAAACCAACCAAACTAATAATATTATCATTAACTGTGGTTGGACACCACACACGGTCGCACACCCGTATAGGGTCACAGATTTTTCTTAAAAAAAAACTAGTTCAAACCACAACCCATAAGTGAGACCTAAAAAAATAAAATAAAGTATTGCTTTGGGTCGGGTGTGACAATTCTCCCCCACCATGACACTTTATTCCCCCAGAAAGTCCCAAAAGATTTGGTCAATAGAAGATTCTAAGCAAGACTGTGGAGATACCTAAAGCAAAACTCAATCAACCGAAGATCGAGCATTCAAAACACCCATGACCTGAAACTACAAATATCTGAAAACCATAATTACTAAGAAAAACAACTAGAAACAAAGAATTCACCTCAGGCATAACTACAACATGGAACACCCTGACACCTGACTTAGGGATCACCGGGGCTTCTCAATATCTCCAAGTACACTCATCCAGCGAACCACTACCCAAGGTAACTAATTATCATGGTCGAGGTCGGGCAGAGCATAATTAAGGGGTTGTCCCTCCAAGCGCACTTTGAAAACAGTCTTTTCAAAAAAATTATCCCGATGGTGGTCCCTCCACCGTATTAGGATTCTTGGCCAACATTGGTTCTCCAAACCAAGACAACTCACCAAACCAGACAAACATCTAACACTGGCTTGAACATCCAAGATCCCTATGTTAAACCAAACAGACACAAGAGGGGATATCGATGAGACCCACATTGGGTCTCCCCACTATTTTAAATTTTCCTAACACCATGGAACCCATGCGGTCATTCCCTGTTTACATTGATCAAAAGTGACTAAACCCTTCATCGCGAATCCACCAATATGGGCCGACATGCACTGATTATTGATACAGTGGAAAACACTCCCCTTCTTGAGATGGGTTTGATAACAGAAACCCATAAACTAGTGAAAAAATGGACTGCCACGGGTCAATCCCACAGGACATGAAAATTTATGAAACGAATATGACTTCGATCCATAACAGACCGTAAGAAGGTTCAAAGAGAATGCCTATTGGCTTTACAAGAATACAGTTTATTCTGAACATCTTTACGACCCAATAGGAACTCCCATAAAATAAGACCATGACAAGAATACAAGGACCCCATGCCCCTCACAAAAAGATTTATTCCTTCAGATATGATACCACAATAAAGAAATTTAATTTGTCCCCATCCGTCACTATAGACATAAGTCCAACCAAACTCACACCACATCTGACAAGTTTTGACTGTGCACAGGCTTCACCCCAAGACCTATGGTTGAGGCCCTGATGTATAAAGCATCTACCGCCTCATAGTCATAAGCTGACCACCTATGACTGGAAATTTCTTCCCTGGAGAAGAAACCTGTATACTCCTCCTCGTTCCTCAAAGTGGCCACTCAACTCATCAACTGAGAATTGCAGAAAACAACTTAGAGTGCCTGACTGACCACATTAGGGAGAGGAAATTGATCGGTCTGTCAAACACGTGACATACACTAATGGAAGGGGCACTCCAAGAACATGTCCCTTTTATTAAAACTCCTCATCAGATGAGGAACCTTCACTTACCAAAAATCCAAACGCATCACAAAAAAAAACATCCACACCTCAAACACAAATCCTGTAATTCAAATTTAAAACATCCACGCTTCCTTAAAGAAATCACCTGCTTGAAAACCAAGAACTTAACAAAAAAAATCCAAAAATCTATTTTGAAAAATTCATCTTCACTCTAAACTGAAATTCATTTTTTCCAATTACAAAACCATTTAAACACAAAAACCCATTTGAGAGAAAAAACAACTTTTCATGAAACAAGAAGAATCCTTAGAAAGAAATCATTCACCACTGATATTCAATGATGCCTCACAAATGTGAATTTTTGTGCCACTCACACACCCATCCACATGATCCACCAACTATCCATTAATCACTTCTACATGCACATGTGAGTACCCATAGGAATACCACTGGAAAGAAACACGGATACTCTACTTCCAAAACAAACATTCACAATATCCAATAATACCCTTTTTTCCAAAACCATTTCAAAAATTCAAGGAAAAATTTTAGAATAATTTCCATTTCTAAAACAACCCAATTCAATCTTAGATAAACCAAAACATTAGTTTAGAAATTAGACTTTGACAAATAAAACCCCAATTTCCGAAAACAATGTTCAAAATAACACACTCCAAAAAATCATGTCAAACTCACAGCAAGAGAAAAAAAGAGAAACCCCATGGTTCGCATTGCATTTAGAGAAAAAATAAAAAAATTTCACGCCAACACAAAACTGAAGCAAGGCATCACAAACAATAAAGCACATGGGCGAAGGACAAGTGGTTGTGTCTAACCCGACTACATGGTTTAGCGGACCATGAACTAGGAAAGCACCATCCACTAGGAGTGTCGAACCGTACTCTCGGGCATCACATTGGTTGCTACTTCATGTGAGACCACAGGAAGTACCAGTTTACTCCTACTATCATCTCCGATCCGCACAGACCAATGTCGAAAACTTAAATCTCATACAACCCCAGATTACTCGATGATCATAACGATAAAGAGTTCACTACACTCTTCTTGCACCTACCCCTCGAGTACCGAAAATATTATCCTCGATCTACCTGACATCCCAAATAACAAGAACCAAAAACCCCTTTGATACCATTTTTTCATAAACTAGGAAAGGTCATTATCCGACCCGGTGATCAACCTGGTCTACAACAAGGCCCTAAAGGCGTTCCTGATCCCCATGTGCTGGCACAAGATACCGGGTATCAAAAATGAAACTTGGGAACGATTTACCCGAAAAAAGAATTATAAAACAAACAAAAAGATGAATAAATTAAAACTAGAATCAGACAACCAAAAATACCCTTAAAATAAGGTCAAAATTAATGTTTACAACTTGAACCAAAAATCCAAAGGGAACAACAAAAAAGGAATAACTAAAAATACTAACTCAAAACTCCAAGCAACATGAGGTGCATCAACCTCAAGCCATGTTCACCAAAATGACATGAGAGTGCCACTGACCACCCGAACCAGCCATACTATGCTCGATGCCTCAACCTGGAAAGAAAAAGAAACCGAATGTACATACACCCAAAGGTGTATGTAGGGTGTGATCTAAAATCCCATTAGGATTCCACCGAGAGAAGTCTGCACGTATACTTATTAAATGACTGATACATTTTCAATTTAATAGAATAAAAATAAACAAGTTCTTAAACAGTCTCAATGAAAACTATTTTAAGGAAAAATACGTAAAAAAAAACTAGAATTATAAAACACACACACATGCACTCATTCATGGTAACCCCAATGCCACACCTTGTGCCAATGGTGGGAACATAGAAAAAGAGGAGCACAAAATATGGGAGAGGCCCTAAAGATACTAGTGAGAAGTGGGACCCTAGAACATCGTGTCTCGTTGACCAATGGTATAAAAAACAAAACAATATTTATTCTCGTGCATGATCCACTAGTAAGGAAACACATCCATAACCTAGTGGTCTCCCAACATTATCCAAAAGTTTAGTTAGTGTTGTAGTCATCAGTCCAGCTAAGTGAAACCGGGACGATTCCACTTCAATATCACAAGGACACTAGTCCTAGCCCACCCACTTAGTACCCAGGCCTCCCGTTTGTGCTCAAGTAGTTCAGAGTTCATGTCACATTTCATAATCACATACTAAAACCAAAAAGGACACTACGCACGCCAAAACCACCATTTGCACCCAAAAAACCATTTGAAATAAGACGCACACTAAAAATATCCCAAAACTAAATCTGTATCACTTACACAACCAATTAAAATGACTCCACAGTCAAAGAAACCACTTTCAGCATCAAAAACTCTATTAAAAGAATTTATTAAACAATTTCCACACACATTGCATGACTTTACGCACCAAAAATATATACATAATTTAACCCAATTTTTTCTCCCTTAATAGATATTTAATAAAACAATTCAAAATTTCATCAAAAAATTTTAATGAGAAAAATGACGCTTTACAAACTAGACAAACCCGAACCCTCTTACATGACCACAGGCACAAAATGCCACCTCAGGAACACAATTTTCATCACTAACGCGATTAAAGGGACCACCCACACGATTAAAAACACCATTAAAACAGTTAAACAAACCGCCAGAAGAACTTTCCAACACATTTAAAAATACGCCACATGACTAAAACACCAAAAATTCACTCAAATGATCATTTAAGACATTATTAATACCGACACAACAACATTACACCAACAACAACACTTGTACATCCTATCAAATAATCCACACATTTTATAAAACACTAGTGAATAGTCCGACCTGGTTTTTCATAGCAACAACATACTCATATCATTTAAACACACAAATAAATGAATTAAGACATAGTAAACCTTAAGTAAAAATTAAATCACACCAAAAAACTAATTATTAGGCTAACCTCACAATTAAAAAATACTAACAATTTACCAGATATGAGATTTTAGCAGCAAGTACACATATTATAAACATGATCCCAAATAAGTTCAACTACAAATCAAACCTAATAGAAGATCTACTTCGCACTACAAAAATTAACTAAATAATATTCTAAAGTAATGAAACTTTCAAATTAATTAATCAAATAACAATTAAGCATGGAACCAACAACCTTGAATGTAGGAAAATTTCACAACTTGGTGTGTAAACTCCAATCGCCCACCAGTCGCACGACAAAAACATAGATTCCACGCTAAAAACCAGACATTGAACCCAAATCACCACAAATGGAACTTAAACATCATGAATAACTAATATAAAATCATAACAAAGGGAAGAAACAACTATCCAAAGTAATAAACACGAGCGACAAGGGTTGTGGGAGGCCAACCAAGTATTATGGGGGTGTTGGAGTTGAGCCGCGTCAGAAAAGGATGTCGCCGGACCTGTTGGACGAGGGGCGAGGGGGGGGGGGGGTGCAGACAACCAGAGTGGAATCCATCTGAGGAGGAACCAGGAAGCTGGTTGGTGAAGCAGGAAGGGGGGGGGCATGGGGGATGCAGTGCAGTAGTTATAGACTGAAGGGGAGGAGATGTGTTGGTTCGGTGCATCAGAGGATCCCGAGAGTGTGCAAGTGGATAGGGTCGGCGGGGATGTCGCGACGAGGAGGTGTGGGGCGCACGCAGTGGAGGGACCACTAGAGGGGGGGGGGGGGGCGAGCGGCGGTTGCAGACTAGAGAGGAGGAAGGATAGAGCACGGTTAGGGTTAGGGTTAGGTGAAGTTCCATCTCGAAGCAAGGAGGGGGGAGATCCGCGCGACACGAAGGAGAGAAAGAAGGGGGGAGAAAAAAAGGGAGGAAAAAAAGAATAGAGAAAAAAATAGAAAAACAAATAAATAATAATTATAAATTAAAAAAATGAAATGAAACATTAAAAAAACTCAAACTAACCTATTCATAATCACAATAATAATGGTAATCTAAATGTAAGTTAATAATTTTATATTTGTAAGATTAATTATAATATTAATGACCAAATAAAAATATTTAATGAAAAATAATAATTATAATCATAATCTAATTAAAATATTAACTTAAGTAATGATAGTAAAAATAATAAAACTAAAATAATAAAATTAACCAAAATAATAATATTATCATTAACTGAGTTTGGACACAGCGCATGGTCTCCCACCTATATAAGGTCATAGATTATCCTTAAAACAAAACTAGTTCAAACCGCAACTCAAAAGCGAGACCCAAAATAACAAAATAAAGTAAAGCGTCGGCTCGGGTGTGACAGATAACAAATATATTCCCATAAGAGAAATACATCTCTATAATCATAGAATATAGGCTGGTATCTATACAAATTAATATGTTATTAATAATGTAGTTTTATAGAAAAATATGTATTTCTAAAGTAACCCATACCTATTATCCGTGGGAAAAGATGAATTTCCAATGAATTCACTTTCTTCTTCTTAGAGATATCATCAACCATAAAACCCCTAGAAAGATAAATCTTTCACATTATCAGAAACACTTTGTGAGGGTTTTAAATCATTTCTTTCATGTGTTCCTCCAGACATTGAGAGCCTATTCTTTTATCATATCTATAATATGAATTAAGGCCTGAGACATTCATTATGCCTCTAAGGATATATATAAGCGACACAATAAGTGATGGGGTATCATTCAATACAAGTTTAAGTCATATACAAAGATTATTTTATAGATATCTAAATAATTTTTTTGTCAATGTCCAAGGATGAAAATTATGTTCTGCTCTTCCAAAGATTATATTTTACTGTCAACATCATCCTCTCTTTTTGTTTCAATCCCTAAAAATTTCAATGATAAGTCTGAGTGGAGGGGAACATAGTTCAGTTAAAGTAGATATTTAATCTAATCTTCAACATCAACAAGATATTATCCATAAGAAACAAAAATGGGAAACTTGATATATCTAAACCCTATGAAAATAATGTCAATTATTTGAAGTACATCCGATTATTACTTTATGGATGATGATTTCTTCCATGAATCACACTACCTCTATGATTCTATAGACTTTTAATTGAATGGAATTTATGTGAGGATGACCAATCTTCTCTTTATTGTTGAATCAACTAAAGGCTTCCCATACTTATTTAGAATTCCGAATGATAATATAAAATTTAAAAAGGCCTTATCAAAATGGCTTACTACTCCTTATTTTTGAGTGGGCCTCGTTATAGATTTTGAACCTCCCTTGGATGTTCTTATTCCTCCTTACTTTAATATGTTGATGAAAGTTTGAATTTGGGTACCAGCTCCCCCAATTTACTCTTAGGGTATAATCTGATTGAAGTCCTCATTTAATCTACTATGAGCTATATGTCATCATGAATTGGGTGATTAATCACTTGTGTTCTCTTATCTTCCCACATTAGCAATAACTATAATTAGCATATTGTTATTGGATTCTTCTCTGTTCATGTACTATATGGAAGAGAATGAAACTTATTTTGGATGTATCAAAATTTTCTCCCAAATCTACAGGACATGTCCTCCATATGAATAGCATCACTATTATTGTTGGCTTCTAGGGGGGCCTATTTTAGGGGTATAAGATAGGCTCATGAATCAAGAGTCCTGGTCTAATTATCTATAATGGTTCTAGTAAGACCGATATATGGTGAAAATACAAACTTGTTATGATGGTTTAACATTTTTATTACTTCTCATTTATACAATAATCGTAGGTTGTAACAACTTTTTCTCTAGATATATGGTCTGAACTCCGAATTGGGGATTTCTTAAGTGTTATGAAATTATTATCCACCTACATGATCCTCCATACACCCCTATAACACTTATAAGGGTCCATAAATATAAAATAGGTATTTCTATTTAAATATTTTTACATTTTTTTAGTATAGTTTGTCCAACATTAGTAAAAATATATTCATATTATCACTTTCTAGTTAGGCAGCCAACATGAATTTCTTGACCCAGGATTCAACCCTCAATTACATTACTGGTAAAAGTTATCCATTGATATATATGTTTAGGAAGGTTATTGGGTGAACTAATCTCTCAGCCTCAAATATATCCTTCCACCCCCAACTATTGAATTGTTCATATTCTAATGTTATATATTATGTGCTAGGAAGTTCTCAATTTCAGTTAATTGGAAATCTATAAGGCCCCTTTGGTTCTAGTTCTTTCCCGACCATCTTGATGAACATTAATTTCAATGCTTTAATGAGGTTATCAACCTCGAGATGAATGTTTCCTACCATCAATTCTTTTGATAGATCTAACAAATCTTTGGTGAGCGGTGGGGTCCTTTTATAATTACTCAATAAAAAAGACAAAAAGAGAAAATCATCATATATTTCCTCCAAGACTGAATACCCACAAACCAACTGCATATCTCAGAGGCTTATTCATACTTATCCATGCTCCATATGGAATGTTCTATTATCTAGGCTCTTCTTGCTAAAAATATATGCTATTAAATGATTTTTACAATAGCTTAAGGATGGAGAGACCCCAAAAACGTCCATAAAACCCACCAAAATTGGCTCATGTTCAAATTCTTTATTCCACCACTATACCCAAAATAATTAATCACAATCCTTTCTATAATCCCAACCAGATCAGAGGTCTCATTTTGATGATCATCCACGTTTCTGACGTACTATCAAATTTATCAAGATTTAACCATAAACATTCACATATGTATTAGGTGTGGATGGTTTCTCCGCTAGGGTTAGATCGTTATACCCAAGTACGTAAACATCAGGTTGAAAAATATCATTGATGAAATTCTCAACCAACACATGTTGGATCTAGCTACCTCATAACACTTTTTATCTAGTGAAGTGGAAATTCATCCAGTTGTGATGAAAGATTTTTTGTTTCACATAAAGGTACAAACTCATAGAAGGAAAACATATATGATAATGGATATACCTTAATATCTTCACCAATATACTCTAAGAAGAAATTATTATTTGAGGGAATTTACTGAGGATGATTGGGATCAATGCTTTTAATCATTTTATTCTATCTTGTAAACATAGATACAAAATTCCCCTATTTTTCCTATGACATTTTAAAAAAAATTAATGGAAAATAATAAAAACCAAGTAAACAATTTCTGTTATTTTCCACAAGGTAATCATTATAGGCTTTATAATGACCAAGTGGATGGCATATTGGCTTGGTGGATGCACCAATATCATAAAATAACCAATCAGACCATATAGTTACTATTTAGAGGTTCTGATACTTAATAGTAATCATGTAAAATGAATATATATGTGAATAAAAATAATGATATTTTTGAGGGAAATTTTCCCAAGGAAATTGGCAGTACAATAGTCATGTTTCAAGTGGTAGATTTTAGAGTTATTTCAGAAGAAGAATTAAAAAAGAAAAAGGGGATCCACTTTATTTATGAGATGTGTTGTAAGACTTTGGATACCCTCACAACCTCTACACAAACAATGTAGTTTTCTACATAGACCATGGGCCTCCCACATAGTGAATATGGTAATAACCCATGATTTTAGTACTTCCCCAAAACAGACCCCTTTTTGTGCCTATGAAACTCATTTATGTGGGGGTGGGGGCATTATTTCACACCTGTGAACATATATGGATCAAACAAACTAAGTAAAAGGAGATGAAATATTAGTAAATAGGAATGAAAGAACCATGTGATTGCTCAAATACCGTATGTAGTGATGATGATGTGACAACATGAATTCACACCTCCCACATGGGATGACGATGACATAACTCCATGACCTCTCAACCCCTATGTGGGCTGATGTCATTCATGATATCTAGGTGGGGGCCTATATGTTTTCCCACATACCACAAAGAATCCAACATCCATTCTCTGATGATGGAACCCCTAAAATAATCCCCGTCAATATGTAGACTCATGTAAGACACAAACAAGTTATATAGAGGATAAATGAAGAATGAGATAAAATAACTACTTCCCTAAGGTCTCAGAGACCCCATAGGTAATTACTAACATAAAAAAATAGGTGGAAATAATATGGGTGTGTATAAATGAAGTGTATTTTATGAGGTATTCATTCATGAGCCTTTTATACGAACCATCATCCACAAAAATCTCTATATGCATGCTTCTGTTATGTAAGTTACATCCATGAAGCTACCATGTGGGTTGTCCCCTTCTCAATACTACCATGTGGAGAATCCTCCATCGGAATTTGACTATAAATAGAATCTTATTCTTGGTGCTTCGCATGAGATCCTCCCCCATTCATGTCTCCCACACCACCTACCACATGGAATAGCCTCCTTCATAATCCTACCAAATGAGCTAAATTTTATTGCTTCACAATACAGATCTAGTCACAATAAAAAAATGGCACCTTACTTAGTCCATAGAAACACCCAAAGGGTGTTCCCTATCCCCACGTATTCGAACAAGTTCCCATGTATCATGAATAATGGTTTAAGAATGATTTACTTGAGTTTAGAAGCATTAATCAACAAAAAACAAAAAATAATCTGAATCTGAAAATTTAGTCCAAAAATCCAATAATAAAATTCAAAACTAAAATAAATGGTTTTAAAAAAATAATATGAGGTCCAAAACTCATAAATAGTTGTAAAAAACCTCTAGAACCCCCACAAGACAACGTGACATCATCCCCAAGCCTTCTCCACAACACCGCATCAAGGATGGAAGCTAGAAACCTGAACCACTATCTCCAAGGACCTTTCCCTTACTTGTGTCAAAAATAACCAAGTCGACTTGCAACTAAATGTGTAAGTAGGGTGTGATCCTAAGACCAAAATATTCCACTCAATAATATTCCATGTGATAAAAAGTTTAATACAGATAAATGTTTCAAGTCTTATAAACAAGAAATTCTAGTAATAACTTTAAAAGGGTACGACTTCAAATGAAGACAGTTTTTGAGGAATCAAATTCAAGAAATTAAATTTTTTAAAGAAAATATACATTATACTATATTTTCCATCCAATCACACCATATTAAAATGGTAAATACAATATATTTTATGAGGAATAATAACGGGAACACCCCTAGGCACTAGCCAGAAGTGGGTCCCAGGTACATCATATCTCATTGTAAAAGAAACCATAATCAATATCCTTCTCTTGAAAGAGACACTTGGAGGGGAAAAACCAGTTTTTTAGTGGTACCAAATTTCATCAATGTTTATTTAGATTTTTCATCTTCAAAATTTCTTAGTGAAACATGGACATTACCACTCCTGATCACTAGCAGACAATTCCGAGTCTTCCAACCTAGATACCCAAGTTTTTCTATTTTCTCTCAAACAAGTTCCACGTGTTAAAGAATAACATTTTCACATAAAAACACCATTTATGTAACATACACACACCAAAAGAACTCAAAATTCATTTTCAACCTTTTTATAACTCAATAAACCATTCTAAATTTTCATAAAACAAATTTAAGTATTAAAATAATGTTTTCACACCAAATCCATTTAAAAACACTATTTCCTGAAAAAATGTACACCAATACCATACCAAACCATATTTTTCATCCCAACTAACATTTACTAAAACAATTTCATGGATCACCAAAAAACACAAAATGATACAACATTGAATACACATGAAAAACATGCATTTTCATGTCAAAATGAATCTTAAAAATTAAGCACTCCCTAAATGATACAAAAAATGATTTTTGAACCAGAAAAAGGAAAGAAAACAAGCTAAATAGGTTGAGACATAAAAATAAATTCATCCAAGAATGTCTACACAGGTAATCACCTACCTTTTATGTCAAAAACCCTAAATCCTTGTGTGAAACTTCAACCACACCACCGTCGCACCACAAGGGAGTGAAAATGAACCTAAATCTAAAATATTGGATCAATAAACCAAAAATAAAACCCTAGGTATGAATCCCTAGAAACTGGAATTGTGGAACTTCAAGAAATATGGAATAAAATATAAGGAGAATGAATGAAACAAGAGAAGGAATCAATTACTGGTAAGATCATGATGTTCCACCACCAAAACCCCCTTTAAAAATGGTTTCCAATAGAGCTTGAGGGATATTGGAAGCCATCCATGGATCTGTGGCATGAAACGGGGAAGAAATGGGTGCATTAGTGTTAGGACAAGAAGGGAAAAATTAGAAAAACAAAATATTTTAAATGAGTTGGATAGTTGTGCATGGTTTAGTAAACCGTGTACACAAACAGTGCACCCGGTTCTGTCCACTCAAAATATTTCCAAATTCTTAAAAAATCAAGGAGGGTCTAGTGGAAATATATGGTGGGTGGAAATATAGTCCAAGAGTATAAGAGAAAAAAGAACCTTAAAAGAAGGAGATGGATCTGAAAATTCTCCCCACCCTGAAAACTTTCCTCCCTGGAAAGTCAACTTGAATCATGATCGAGAAAAAAGAATGGATACTCTTGATCTACACACAACTTCACCTCCCATGTCTCATGTAGATAATTAACATGATTACAAAGGACCCTGACCAGTGGAATAGAATTCCCTTGAAGAACCTTCTCTAAAGAATCCACTATTCGCACTGGCTGGTCAAACGCTGATTAATCAGGCTCTATCTCTAACTCTTCCCAATTTGAAACCTGGTACGTATATAGATTATACTTCTTCAACTAGGATACATGGAATAATTCATGAATAAATGTCAACTGAGAGGGAAAATAAAAACTATATGCCAGTATTCCAATGCACTCGGTGATCTCAAAATTTTTAACATATGTCGACGTTAGCTTTACTTGCTTTCCTATATGATGATGACCTAGACGAGGGGACACTTTGAAGAATACCTGATCAAACATAGAAAACTCTAGATATCAACGCCTATGGTCAGCATAAGATTTTTGAAAACTCTAAACTATAAATAACTACTACCTTGTCAACTTGACTATATTAGATGTCCCTTTCACACGGCTTGACCCCAATAGTGAGGTCTCACCAACCTCACCCCAACACAGGGGGACCGACAAGGCCGACCATAGAGTGCTTAAAAATGATCTACTTGAATTAGGGATTGGAAACTATTATTATATGAAAACTTGACCAATCCCAAATGGTTATCCCATGAATCACCAAGGTCCAAGACACATGCACATAACATGTCTTTAGAATATGATTTACCCGCTCTATTTGACCATCTGTCTGAGGATGATATTCCATGATCATCTTAATCAGCAACCCCAAATACTTATGAAGACCTTCATAAAACAGAGAGGTGATGTGGGGGGTCATTATTCGACACAACTAATAATGGTACACCTTGAATCCTTAACAACTACTGAAAATAAAATCATCCGGACTCGTCCACTTTGGATGTATCTCTGATCAGAATGAAGTGGGATGATTTGGTAAAATGATTAATCACTACCTAGAAGGAATTATTACCCTTAGGTGTATGTGGTAAGTCAATGATTAAGTCCATGGCGACCTCATGAAACTTACAGGTTGGAATGGGTAACAGATGAAGCATACTAGAGGGACTTTGATTCTCTGATATCACCTATTAACATGTATAAAATCTCGACATGAAATCAACTATATCCTGCCTCATAACTAGCCATAATAACTACCGATGAACATCACTGTTCATTTTGGTATCTCCAGGATGAATGAACCAATGAGACTGGCGTATATCCTGAATCAATACCTTCCTAAGATACAATGGTACCACTAAATGGCCCTTGAAGTAGATGCCCTTAGAAGATGAAGACCAATCAGAAGTCATCTTCCCACCATGAAGAAACTTCAACGACCACTAAAATAACTCATATTTGGGCTACTACTACTGAATCAACTCTAAAAGAGGAATCAAATGAACTCCTTCCAAGAATACACTTCCACCATGCTCCTTGGTATCCATGTGCATATGTGAAAAGAGCCCCATCAGAGTCTAATCATCACTATACTTCCTCAAATCCTGCACTAGTACTCTTTTTCTCATGGAATCAGCTACCACATTACCCTCTCCTATGTTATAGATAACATCAAAGTCGAACCACTACAAAAATTTTATCCAATGATGTTACCTCACATTAAGATCCTTCTACGAGAAAATGTTGGCTAAAATCTTAGGATCAGAGTAGACCACAAAAATCACCACAAAGAGGCAGTGACACCAAGTATTCAAATAATGAATCACCACTACTAACTCCAAGTCCTGGTTCAGGTAATTATTTTCATTTGATCGGAGTTGGCGAGAGCCAAAGGCCACTATGTGATCACCCTGCATAAGGACACACCCGAGACCCATACCTGAAGTTTCATAATAAACCACATATACCTTTCCAAATTATATCAATATCACCATAGGGATTTTAGCCAACCAGAACTTCATCTCCCCGAATGATTCCTAACATTTGGGGCCCCATTTATACTTCACACCTTACTGGGTGAGCGCAGGTGTGTGTTAAGAAAAGAGATATATATCCTAAACAAACCAGTTATATGAACCTTCCATGCCAAGGAAACTCCTGATCTCAAACATATTCCTCAGCTTCTCTCGTGACATAAAAAAAACGATCTTTCAGGGTCCCCTGAAACCCCTTACTCTGAGATCACTTAGCCCAAAAAATTCACTTCTATTATCAATACGGTGCACTAGGACAACTTTTCATAAAGGTGATTATCCTTCAAATATCCCAATATGATCTAAAATTGATGCTTATGCTCTTCCTTAGATCCAAAGTAAACCAACATTTCATCCATGAATACCAAAATAAAAGAGTCGAGACATAGGTAGAAGACCCTATTCATGGGTTCCATAAAGACAACTGTAGAATTCATCAATCCTAAAGGCATGACCAAGTACTAAAAATGGTCATACCTGCTTCAGAAGGATGTCTTTAGGATCTCCACCTCTCTCACACTATCATGGTGGAAACCTGAGTGCATGTCTATTTTAGAAAACCACCCCTCCCACTTTAGCTAGTAAAAAAAGTCATCAATTGAGGGAAAATGATACTTTTTCTTATTGGTTACCTAATTCATATTTTGGTAATCGATTAACAACCAGAGGGATCCTTTGGCCTTATTCTCAAAAATAACAGAAGTGACCCAAAGAGAGACACTCGGGATAATTAATCCTTTGGATTTAAAATCGTACAATTGTACCACTAATTCCCACAACTCAGTGGGGGCCTTACAATATGGGGGAAAAGATATCAGCTATGTTACTAGTGCCAAATAAATTGAGAAATCTGCATCCCACTTTAGGGGAAATCCTAAAAATTCATCTTGAAATACCAAGGGGAATTCATCCACTACATAAGGTAATCCACCCTCAAGAGAAAAACTATCATCCTATAGCGTGAGAGATAATAACTAGACTATAATATTTCCTATATCTAGGAGTGGAGGTCCCACACGACCCGATTGAGGATCCCCTTAATCAAGAAAAATATGAGGAATCCCATTAGGTACCGTGAAAATTACACACCACCTATAGAAATCGATGTGTGCTTGAGAATGCACCGGCAAATCCATGCCGAGGATTAGGTCAAAAGGTTCCATATCCAAGACCAATAAGTCCCACTACATCTCAACCCAAGACACAGAAATCGCAAACAATAAGAACCTAAGACCTTTCCCTTTATTTTTACACAATGGTGTCACCAACTGCATTGAAAAGGACAACAAATTGGTTGGAAAATTTAGCAGTTTCACAATACGGGTAGAGATAAAAGCAAAAAAACACTAGTATAGAAAAGAATGACAACTATATAAGATTCAATAAAATGTTACCCTGAGTTGTTGAAGGGCCAACATCTGACCCTAGTGGTGCCTAATCCACGAAATGAAGATGCCTATCCTCTGATAGAGAATAGAGAATATACTATGGCTCTTCCTTTAACTATCTCTACAAAGAAGATGATTTGAACTTACCACCATGCCCACCAAACTGAGATCCCCCCATCCTCGACAGCTGTGATAGAACTGGGACTCCCCTAGAAGCCACAAACCCTTCCCCATTCTGTAGCAGATGTTCCACCTTTGAAAAGTACTACAATTGTCCCATAACTCCACACCAATAATAAATATTTATAAGAGATGTTCATGAAGGTTGAGTGTGCCCTGAACTTCTGCACTGGTGAAACACAACATACCTTGCATCAAAATCCATATATGAGAATAGTCTAGGAGGATGGACTGAAATACCACCTCCCGTCCTCCCCTGACCCTCTCACTTCCTTGTATTCTAATAAGAGCTATCACTTCCCATAGAAGAAATATCTCTAGAAAACACAGAATTTAATTTCTGATCAATATGGAAAATAAAATCATGATCAACCACCTCAACATATGTTCCTAGCTTGAACAAGAAAACCTAAGTGTAAATTTTTCATCAAAACCCCTTCTCAAACTTTTGAGCCTTCATAGACTCATTAGAAACAATCTTTGGTGCATACCACACAAGCTCAACAAAACAGTTAGCATATTCCATCACTAAACAATATCCGTAGGAAATATCTATGAACTCCCAACATCTAGGATAGGCCAAGACATTGGGGAAATACTTCTCAATGATGATGGTCTTAAAATCCTTCCATCTCATCTACTATTTCTTCCCAGTTTGAAGCACTAATTCCTACCACCTTTGACTGGGACCCTCTTGCTGAAATGAGGTGAATTTCACCAGAAACTCCTCAGTTATGTACAAAAACATGAACATACATTCTATCTTCTCTATCCATTTATTTTTCTCTATTGGTTTTGAGATACCTCGGAATGAAGGGGATCTATTCTTCTAGAACTCCTAGGATTTATCATTCTTGGGACCAAACACATCTTCTCTGGCTGGAGTAGGAACAAGACCCACTTCCTTACCTAGATCATGAACATCCAGCACCACAACTTCTACCAACCTTTGATCAAGGGGTGAGGGAGAAATCTCTCTAGCTTCATATCGTGGGTGCATGGGAGCTTTCCACCGAGGCATGTTGCTAAAAAAGGAAATAGTCAGAAGAGAAAAAATTAGTAGAAAATTTCTAAAAACTTTCATCAAAAACATCAAATATAAATAAATCAAACTCATCAGAATAATAAAATAAAAAACTACTTCACTCCCACCCAATTTAAACATGCAGTCTGTAGCCCACACGTCTCACCTGGAAGAGAAGTCCAAAAAAATCCCAACATCCCATGGTGAATCGAGGTCTGTCACAAGTGGTTCGGGAAAAAACCCTACTCGCTTCCATAACCCCAATCCTCAAAAGTCATAGATCCTATCTAATTGGAATAATACCAAATATGAACATAACTAGAAGAGATTAAACATCATCTGATACCATTTTTTCACAAACCAGATCTAGTCTTCATCAAAACCTATACCCAACATAGTCCATGGCAAGGCCCGAAGGGCATTACATATCCCAATGGTCTGGAACAAGTTCCCTAGGTATCATGAATAATGGTTTGGGGATAATTTACTTGAGTTTGGAAGTATTAAACAACCAAAAATAATAAATAAACTGAATCTGAAAATTTAGTCCAAACAAGCCTGTAATAATATTCAGAACTGAAATACATGGTTTTAGACACATCCTAAGAGGGACACAACTGAAAATTAGCATTAATTACAACTCTAGAACCACCACACAACAAGGGGAATCATTCCCAATCCTTCTCTAAAACACCACATCAAGGATTGAAGCTAACAACCTGAACAACCATCTCCTAGGACCTTTACCTTACCTATGTCAAACATAACCAAGTCTACTTACACCCAATGGTTTAAGTAGGGTTTTCTCTTAATCCCAATAAGATGAAACCCAAAAATATTCAATGTGATAAAAATTTTAAGAAAAAGAAAGCTTGAAAGTCTTATAAACAAGAAATGCTAGCAATAGTTTTAAAAGGATGAAACTTCAAATGAAAATAGTTTTTAAGGTATAAGTTTTAATAAATAAATACTTTTAAAGAAGAAATCCATCCTACTGAATTTTTCATCCAATAAAACCATATTTGCACGATAATTACAATATATTCGATGAGCACAAATCACTTGAACACCCCTAGGCACTTGCTAGCTATGGGCCCTAGGTACATCGTATCTCGGTGTTAAAGCATACATAATCAATATCCTTATCATGCATGATCCACTTTGAGGGGAAAATACAATGGCTTAGTGGTCCCCAACATCATCAATTTTTAGTTAGTATTGTCATCTTCAAACATACTAAGTGAAATAGTGTCAATACCCCTCCAGATCACTAGCATATTAGTTATAGTCTTCCCACCTAGATACCCGGGTTTCCCTCTTTGTGCTAAAAAACGTTTCACATGTTAAATAATACCATTTTCACATAAAAACGCCATTTATTTAACATACACACACCAAAAATTACCAAAAATTCCTTTTTACCCTTTTTGTATCTCAATAAACCATTCATAATTTTCATAAAAATACTTCAAGTAGTAAAACAAGGTTTTTCACACCAAATCCATTTAAAAACCATTTTTCAAGGCCAAATGTATACTAATACCATACCCAACCATATTTTTCATCCCAAAAAATACTTAATTAAAAAAATTCATGGATCACCAAATAACCCCAAGTGATACAACATTGAACACACATGAAAAACACCCATTTTCATGTCAAAATGAATCTTTAAAATTAAACGCCCAATAAATGCTAAAAAAAATGAATTTCACACCACAAAAACGACATAAAACATGATAAAATGGTTAAAAAACAAGATAAATTCATCCAATAATATCCACACATGTAATCACATACCTTATATGTTAAAAACCCCAAATCCTTGCGCGGAACTTCAACCGCAACACCTCCACACCACAAGGGAATGAAAATGAACCTAAATCCACAATATTGGACCAAGAATCCCAAAACAAAACCCTTGGTATGAATCCCTAATATTTGGAAAAGTGTAACTTCAATAAAGTGGGAAGAAACTGTAAGGATAATGAATGAATCAAGAGAGGGAATCACTTACTTGAAAGATATTAAAGTTCTGCCTCAAAACCCCTTAAAAATGGCTTCCAAGAGAGTTTGGGGGGGATTAGAATACTTAAATGGCTATATGGAATGAATTTTGTAATTAATGGGAAAACTAGGGTTAATAACACAAGTGAAAAATTGAGAAAAAAATATTTTTAATGATATAGACAACTGTGCATGGTTTCCCTACACAGTTTAGTAAACCTTGCACACAAACAATGCGCTAAGTTTTGTCCAGTCAAAACATGTCTATATTCTTCCAAATTATTGGGGTTGGGGCTAGGAAAAACCTAGGGGGAAGTTAGGAAAATAATATAAGGAAACAAATACCTTAAAATAAGGATATGTAAGTGAAATATTGTCTAATCATACCATAAAGAATGACCTCCATCATGATCCTAGTAGAAGGAAAAGTCCCCCTCATATTATTACGATACAAATAGGTATTTTTGTGATGTAAAGGATTCTCCTATTATAGATGTATATCCATGGAATATATAGTAAGACAATGTTATCTCTATGAAGTATCCTCAATGTAAGCAGGGGTATGTTTTCTCTCTCTTCCATATTTACTCTTAAATTGTCTCCATGGGAAAAAATTCTCCAAATACCTTTTTGTTTTTCCTTTCACCACGTTCAAAACCCTAAAAATACATAATCCAAATATCCTCCTAAAATAGTCAACATATATGATTATGGTATACAAAACAACACTCACCCATTTGACTATGCATTCACATGATAAAAGTTAGCTCTAGAATTGTCCTTTCAGATAGGTAGAACACTTGGAGTGATTAATATTTTTTATTCTCTTGATAACAAGGTTCCCTATCATAATGACACAGGAATGAAATATTCTTGTTCAACATGCCCATACCGTCTCTTGATTCCAATTGATAATCCCTACAGAAATGGGATTCCTTTATAGGTGTAATCCAAAACCATGTACTCAATGATGACTTAATTAAAAAGAATAATAAATGAGCTATATAATCCAAAATTAGATGAACAGAAACTCATGGGTAAGCCCCACTGATTCTCTCATATTTCTAGATAAATCCCCTTGGGAAGAGTCATTGAATAATCCCTTCTCAATATTATATTATCATCCCTTTCATAGTACAAATGTACAAACCGTTGAACATAAAACTTCTTGGAATAATCCTATCACACAAACATAAACTATGTCACTAAAACTATATGGAATTCGATTCTTATTTCAGTGGAATATATAGGACTCATACCTAAGGTTCAAATCCAAAATCTCCAATCATTAATATATATCCACTAGTGCTATAATCCTTATAAATCCATCATCATGGGGCCATATTCCTTATACGTTCATCTATTCCCTTACCCAATAGGCCATATTCCAAATGTGTTCTTAACTTGATCAGTGGAAAATATCACCAATAGGCTTACCAACCAAATATATTAGGTGGTCGCATTTATCATGATGAAAACCATCCTCATTGATACAAATTACCTTTGAGGTTAAACTGAAAGGGATTACCATGAATAATTCCCCCATCAACCATTACATGGAATTTTTTTTCTAGAATTCATTACCATATAGTATTAAACTACATGGAATGGTCCATGTCACACAACCCTAAAAGGTGTGACATGTCCTATAATGAGGAATTGGTCATTGTGGATTATCATTTCCTTTATATAGATATATATGGATCCACTTTCATTGGATAAATCCAAACCTCATGAGCACTCAAAACCTCCATGGATGGTGATAAATTATAGAGTGCCCGACTAGGTGGATTTAAACTAGAGAATCACATACTAAAAAGTGAAATATGAAACATTTGTAATATATACATATTGTAACATCAATTAAGAACCTATGATACATAAAATATGTTCACATTTATGATGAAAATTGATAAAAACATCTATTTACATTAGGTTGATTCAATGGTCATTCATTTGCACAGTTTTTTCTAGTCTTACATTGGGATTTGTGAAAAATTACAATAATACATCCTAAACCTATTAGATAGTCATAGAGTAATAAAACAACCCCCCCCCCCCAGAAAAATTGTGTATTAGATATATATTTCATCCTCATGACTAATCCAAATTCCAAAGTCTCACTATAATAGTCCCAATAGCCACCTTCCTTTAGAAGTTAGATCCATAGTAACTCAAACTATTGTGGTGGAGTCATGTCAGATATTCCCTTAGAAATAGGTGGTTAATGAGATTATTACACTTACATATCCCTTGAATTACCCCCAAAATGTATTTTTTTTAAATTAATAATGGGTCTTTATACCTCATTATAACTATTATATGTACCAAGATCTCTTTCTCTAGATCTCTTTTGGAATTTATATATATATATGAGGATAAATATATAGATTTGCTTCAATCACCTTCAAACCAAATTCAATATCCATTTAAAACATAGTGATTGTAATAATTTATTCTCATTTTTTATTTCTATTAATCCATAAAATGAATTTATTTCTGTAGAACACGCATAATATTTATGACCCATAATTCCACATGAATAAAACTGAATTCAAGATGTATTATTTCATTCATTTTGTGTATTGTTTCATGTATTTTCTTCTAAACCTATAGATTTTTAAGTATTTAGTGGATCACTAAAATGGAACTTTTCCTAATGGTTGGTGCTTTTGGGTTGACATCAAACAATACTAATACTTTTTTATGATCAATCCACTCAATAGATTTCCCATTATTTTATAAACTGTACACTTGAGGGAAAATGTTTGAATTTTTTATTGAATCTCCATGATTCTATTTAGTTTTTTTGATATCTCATGCACTCTGAAATCTAAATTAAATTATGATATTTGGAATTATTTTTTGAACATCAATTTTTCCTCTCATTTCATAACTTTTTCTTTGAGTTCCCCAATCCTTTTGACATGATATTTCATATAACTAGTTAAAACATTTGTAATCTGGTCCAATGTTTTGATTTTGTGCTTAATATCAATAAACTTATCTGATTTTTATAGTTTTACATATTTAATTCATTCAAAATTAACCTCTAAATTATATTTTTATTCTCTTTAGAACTATATATATATTCTGTAATCAAATACCACTCCATTATATTTCATCATTTTATCCCTCTAAGAATACGTTTTTTAAGATCCATTTATATTTTATCCATGTGGTATAATCTTATCTCAATTACATGTATTTTATCATTTTGATCATCTAATTATGGTATTTCTAAAATAAAAACAACCAAATACTCATTGATGTCTTGACATTACTTAAACCCTTATATTTCTTTTTCTTCCAATCTAATATATTCTTATGAAAATAATTTCTTTCTGAATAAGTTTTTTCATGAACACTTTTATTAGTATTCTTATAGTTTTCCTTCATTGGTTCTTATCTTTATCAATATCCAAAAATTAATTTATACTCCTTTCAATTATATGCCCAAATTTTCCACATATTAGGAAAGAAAGTGGATTTTTACCGTCAAATTTTAATTTACATTTTTGAGATTCAAGGAAAGGAATGATGTCACCTCATTAACTTACCCATATCTAAGATAGTCCTCAAATGTCTTTTTCTAAATTTCCTTAAGCATCACTTCCAAATAATGTTTCTCTTACAAGTACTCATTTTCACTATTACTCATTTATTTTGAAGTGATAGTGTTACGAGAACTATCTTGAACCACTAAACTTGGTTATTCATCATTAAACATAAAGTAATTCCCATTGAAACCAAATTTTAATATATTATATATAATATTCATTATTTTTTTATCATATAGGTTTTTTATTAGTTTGAACAATTCCACCAAAATTTTATACACGAGATCAATGAATTAATAAATAGTCTCATTTAGGTGTATTAATAATCAAATTTATTATTTTCTTACAATTTAGAGTGGTTTCAATTACCCTCAATGTTTATAAAATTAAAAAAATAGAGAACAAATTGCTATTAATCAATTATAATTGTCACTTATCCTATAAGAAAATACATTTTCATCTCCATGAACTAAGAATGAGTTTACATCAATAATGGTGTATCAATAATCTTTCCCTTCATCCACATGAAGAAATACATAAAAATCAAATGAGATCACCTCCTAGATCATCATTTTTTAAAATTTATAGAACATTTTTGGAACTTAAATTTCACTCTCTCCCTTAATCCATGACCCTCTTCCTTATTTTTAAGGAATACAACATTCCAATAGAATATCAATATTTCCCTCTTTACTGGACTTCAATTAAACCTCATTAATATAAGAAATTTTTTCTAATAATCTCCCATTAAAACAATATAATATCAGCCATTAAACTCTTTTATTTTCTACTTCAATTATATGATAATTTAATATGTGTTTGTTTGATTTGTATTATTCATAGAGAGAAAAATAAAAATATGATGTGATAATATTTCCATTATGAAACTATAAATCTGAATTCCTACCTTCATAGTCACATCTATTAAATGTTACTGTCCTTTGTGTTGTCTAATCATCAAGCTAATGATTTCACAACTCTTATTCCAAAATTCATATCACGGGAAAAAAATCAGTATTGACCTATGATTATCACAACATGAAACAACTTCTATTCATGAAATAACCACCTCCAAAATCTAGAACCACCGATATCGGCATAAACATCCTCATGTTTTTTCATCCTCCCCACGATGTGACTACGTACAGAATAAATATAACATATAAATATTTTTTCCTACATAATTTTATTAATTATTTAGAAACTATTATATATAAACAAAATATTTTATTATAAAATATTCCATGAAGTAAATGAATAATAATATTCAATCATCTTAGAGTATAAAATTTATTCAGACCTTTATAGTGTGAAACAATCCCTATGAGATCAACCATCAAATTTGGACATTCAATCATATAATTCTAATAGAATTCCCTATGATGTCATGATATGATTTTTTACAATATAAAGAATTCCACAACTCCTTCTAAAAGAACCTCAATCATACTTATGTTTTTATAAGTTACATTGTATGTTCCTTCAATATCCTTATCAAAAACCCAACCCAAAACTACACTGTGGTGTTTTTATAACAAATAATTTGAATGTGAAATAATCATGTATTTGTGAAATTTCATTCTTAAATCATCACATAGTCATTGTTTTTTTATTAATGAAATTATGTTTTATTAGTTAAATAATCAATTAGAAACCTAAATAATTTGCGACTTGAATCGATTTATTCCATGAAAATAAATTTATATTTAAATAATCTAGTAAGATTAAATGTATGAACTTAATGAAGTTTAAAATTAATAAATAATAAATGTTCCTAAAATCTAGGATGAGTTGGTTTGACATGATCTTATGAAAAATAATCTTATTAATAATGAAAAAATAGTTTATGTATATAAGTAGGATAGTGGGAGTGAAATTTCATTCCAGTAAAATATGTGATATTTTAGTAGAAATGATGATTGTAAATTCTTATTAATTAACAAAAATAGTTTTTTAAAATGATTCTAGATAAACGTCTTGTGATGTCACGAATGCCAATCACATTTAAAAGGGAATTCCTAAATTATTATAAAAAATATAAATAATTTCTTGTGAGTTTCACAGATATTATTGATATTTATTGGTAAATAAAAATTTGTTGAAATATTCACATCAATTTAAATTACCAAATGAATGAACTCAGGTACAATTTATGTTTTGGTTAATACCATGGAGTAAATAAATTAAATGGTAGTTAATAAATAAGTGAAAATATAAAGGTTAAAAGTAGTTATTGTTTATAATATTGTTATTTAAGTAAATTGGATGTTATGGGGAATTTTTTTGGGATATTTCATTCAAATGATGAACATGTGTATTAAAAATCCCAATCTCACAACATTCCAAATAATTTCTTCAAAAATATAACCTAATTTAAAAGTTTATTTAGAGGGTTGATGTGTTGAATTTTCATTTTACTACATGATGATATAATGGGAGTTACATATTGATGTAATTGTTACATGTTTCTATGAAATGTTTGGAAAATACCATTAATGTAGAAAAACATAGGACCATTTAAGGTTCTTACATATTATGATATCGTATGAGAAACTTTAAATTGTATGATTTAGTATATATATTTTTAAATAATATAATGAGATAATTGAAATATAAATATAAATATTTTTATTATATTTAAGAACATTTCCAATTTATCATTTATTCATATATGCTATAATTTTGACAGGAGGGGTTGAATAGTAATTAATACATTTAAGGTGAACCTTTGAGTTATCATTAATCGATTATTATCTTGAAAAATATGGTCTCTAATGATATATAATGACTAATATAAGTTCGGGCTTGTATTTAGATATAAAATAGACTCATGAGATACAAGTATAACTTTTTATTGGGATTAATCCATTGAGTATACCACACAAAATTTCAAAGAGTCTGTCATTGGTATGTTTGGGGTGGATGTTTCATAGTAATACCCACTACACAATGTTAACATGGTATCCTATATGTGAACCCTCATACTTTGAATCCTTTCTTAAGAAAACCCTGCAATGAAGCTAATATAGGGGTGGTTATTTATGTTGTTAAGCATATACTATATTTTTGTTAACAAAGATTGGATTTTCCTTCTATATGATAAGTATGAAATTTAGGCCCCTGATAAGAATGTTTAAGGATGTGTATAGGAATACCTAGTTGAGTTTTAATAATTGTACTAATATATGAAGTATATGCATCATATTCATTTGGATGAATGAAATGCAATGCATCCATCAGTCATGGTAATTTTTTAATTGAGTAACCTAGAATGAATGTGTTTTCCTATATGATACTGGACTGATCAATGCTCATTTTTATACACAATTTCATAGAAAAAGTGATACTAGGATTATGAATCATTTATGATGAACATTTGGTGAAAATTTTTATAGAGATACATGAGTTTTCTATATATCACATCAGACAACTTTGTAACTTGAGTAATAATAATGAAATACTAAAGGCCAATCTTTGTTTATGTTAATGAATTAATAATTTATATTATTTTTTAATTAATATAATGTTATATAGGGATACAAAAAATAGCTGTGTGAATGATATTATTTTATTATAAAGCGATTAGATAATATTTGTCAAGTTATTTGATATCTTATCCAATACCATTTTAATGGGTGTCCAAAAGAGTTTTTAAAATAATTTAAAAAATTATTTCCCATGGTCTGAAATAATATGGAATGTGCATAAATTATACAAGACTAAAATATAAGTTAGATATTGATATATTTATGTGTTAAAGTCCCAAAATAATAAGAAATTATTCTTCCATGTTGTAGGGTATAATATCCATTAAAAAATTGGATATCATAATCCATATATTAATAAATTTAGTATTATAAAATATAATCCACTTCAATATATATATATATATCATTTGGTACAATATATGAAAGATGTATACTATTATTTTCATGAAAAATCTTATTCTCTTGGATAAAATATTACCTTTTTTAACATCTGAATAATCCATTAAATGACTTATTTAAACATTATTAGATAACGTTGAGAGACTTATAATATACCATAATGATTGATTAAACATTAAATATTCTTTATTGGCTTATTTTTGAGAAAAACCAGGTATGAAACATAATTTATAATGTGTGGATAATTTTTGAAAAAAATTTCAAACCTTTACTAAATTATTGGATAACCCAATTATGAATAAATAGAGATGACCAAACTAATAGAAAGGGTGATAAGGCTAAATTATAGTTGGTGTCCTTAATCTTCTATAGAACATAACATTATTTCTCACTCACTTTATTTTTATACATGTGACTAAAATAGTATGGAGTTAAGAGAAATATTTCTAAAATAGTTTAAATATTAACATATCTTTTGGATACCTTTGGAGGATAGTTTTATTTAGTCATTTAAAGTGATATCCATCAAACATCAGTAAATTGGATGGTCTGAGTAATAAAAGGCATGTTATTTATTTATTTTTTATTTCTTCAAAGCCACTCATTGTAAGAACTTTCATTAAGGGTTTTTACTATATTTAAAATTATTAGAAGTCCTAAAAAATCATAAATTATTCAATCCATAATAAAGGAAAAGGAAAAGTCTATTTAAGTATGGAATATCTCAATAATAAATAATATATATCTCAATTCATAATAATATAATACGAATTGATTCCAAATGTTCCCAACATTAATCTAACCATTCAAAAGAGTTCAAGGAACAAATAAATAATATGATGGATTCACGATGTATGTGGAATGGTCTTAGAAAATAAATTATATTACCAAGGGAACCATACATTAAGAATATCATAGTGATCATAAAAGGTCTCTACACACTCGTTCAATCCAAACTTATGTACCACACTATTGAAATTTGTTATAAAAGATACCAAGGATAGTTATAAATAGATGAGATAAGGGAATGATAAAAAACATATTTATGATTTTGATTGTATTATTATTCTTCATACACTCAAAAAATATCTACCTCTTATATGATCTTCACACTAAGTTTATATCTACCATGTATGTATTCCACCTCAAAATTCAACCATATAATTCCATTATGTATGATACAGTTATTATATATAGAGTGTTTTATGCATAAATATTTACTTGTTTTTTATAAACTTATCTCAGTCTGTGATATTTATGATTTTGGTGCAAGGTACCAGGAGCATGAAATAAAACGGTTTGTCCTGAATAACATAGACTGTGATTAGTTTTTAAAAATGAAATAAAAAGTTAAGCATAAAACACTCTATATATGATAACTGTATCATACATAATAGAATAAAATGTTTTAATTTTGAGGTGGAAAACATACTTGATAGATATCATCTAAGTGTGAAGATCATATAAGAGATATATATATTTTTATGTGTATGAATAAAAAGTATAATAATAATATTATCATGAAATGAGAAACATGAAATATCGTTTCAATGTGGATTCATGCTAGATATTAAATGAAAAGATGCATTCCAACATGTTTCACATACAAATAGAGAAATTAATTGAGATTTATAGAGGAAAGATAATGGTGATAAAGGAAGAAATTTTGAGTGCACTTATATATATTTGATAGTATGTTCCATTATAGAAATTAGGAAAAAGGGTGGGAGGATTTTTCTTCAAGAAAATACAAGAGTGGATAAAAGTGACTAAAAGTAATGAAGTCTAGAAGTATATTTAAATATAATTATAAATAATGGTAGAAGGATGATGAGAGGTTGATAATATATATTCAATAAGATAAAGAAGTACACAATGAAAACTTGGAAAAGTTTACAAAAATTGGAATAATAAATAAGAATTTACATAGAGAGAGAACCAAGAAAGAGGATTTAAAATCTTCATATCAACATACCCATTTAGTAGAGTAAGTGATTGAAGATAGTTGATGCATTAAGATTTATTGAAAACATGAGGGTAAATAGTCATTCCCCTAAATGTAGTGGAGTTATGAAGCAGTAAGAAGGAAACCATCCGAGATGGTGACATCTGTTTCATGAAATTATTTTTTAATCATGTTGATAGGTAGTATACCATATTTTTATATGCAAGGAGTTTCTAAAATTATTAGGGATCCACATACATAGAACATGAATTTTGGAAGGTACCTCTAAACAATGTATAGGCTATGGTGTCATGACTATCCCCCACTAGAACAACTCGTGGGAATCTATTAAAGATAAGTGTGACCACCTAGAGATCATATATAATATAACTTATGTTGGAGACTATCACTGAGAGTATAATACATCCACACATTCTGGGAATTACCCTCATAATCAATAATATAAGAATCAAACCACAAATTAGATATATATAATAAAAAATAAAAAATATACCATAATGAATGAAATTTCATAAATAAAATAGAATCTCCAAAATAAATTTATTGGGACAACTCCTAAGATAAAAACTATATAAACAGAGCCAACTATATGTTATGATCTAGTAATTTGCATCTTCTTCAACAGATTACTCCTTCAAACCTATAAAAATTGGATATATTTTTAGGGGTGATAATACATGTATACTTAGTATAATCCTCTATAAAAAACTCATGAAAATAAGAAAAAAAACAAACTAATACCTAAGTGAATAAACTATAAATCCAAAATGTTACCTAAACATGGTCAAATATCACCTTAAACCTCACTAAAACTCACTCAAACAAAACAAAACATATGTAAAGTAATATAAATCAAAAAATATATAATTTATGGAACCATATATCCACATCCCCACTCAACTAGTCACCCTTACAACCCAACAACATATATCCCAATGCTCCCATCCCCTTCTTATACACATAACCACAAGAACATATCACATACAACCAAAAATACATAACCATAGTTATAAAAAAATTATCCATATACACATCACTACGACATTCAAAAACTTCATCACCACTTATCAACATCTATACCAAATATACATATCAGATTACAACCACATGACATCATAGTAGAGTATATATTCATGAATGACATCATCTTGCATCATCATGCTTCCATGTACACCCCACCATGCACCAATATCATAACCACTTAATCTCATATTATAAAATCAATAAATTAAAAACCATATATCAAAACTTTAGACCATAACACCTATAATACATCTAGAAGAGTGAGGAAATAAGGGAGAGTAGTTTTCCATATGTATCATATCCATCCAAGATGTTATAGAAGACAAATAAAACCCAAAACCACATGTAATGTTCCATACTTTTATTAGTGAAAATAACCTTCTTGTAATTATTTAGTATATTATAAGTCACATTAAATCACATAAAGAACAAAACATAAACATTATAAATGAATAATGAATGATATAATAAGTATTTCAAGATGATAAAGAACCCATTGAAAGGAAATAATAACTTGAACGTTGGAATAGTAATGTGAACCTTTTTAATAGTAAAACATATAATGGAATAGTAACCTCACCTATCAAATTATAAATAAAATTTAATCATCTTATAAATTGTAATATGATATAATTATATGATAGTATAAGTAAATAAGATTTTTAAAAATTAATAATTAGGTTTTGGTAAATTTAGAGGTCGTAAATTTTTAATTACATTTTTTGATTAATTTAAAAATATAAAAAAAATTCATTTTCGTAAAATGTATTCATAAATTTTTATTTTTATTTATTAATATTATAAGATAAATTTATGGTACCTTAAATAAATTTTTCATGTGATAGAAAAGACATTTTCATTTTCATTTTTTATTTTCCAAGTAAATGATGATTTTAATTAAAATTTATATTTCTCATACATAGAAAATTATTTTCGAAAAATGTAATTTAGTTGTTAATTCTACATGTCAAAAAATTATTTGTGTGAATTTTTGAGTTTTTTTCTAAAATACATGAATTTTTTGTGAATAGTAAAATATGATAATTTATGGTAAATGCTCAATACTTGAATTATGAATTCATAGGTGATGTAGTATTTATGTAAGAAAATTATCTAGAAATAAAATGACCTAATAACTTTATTTAGTCTCAAGAATCAGCACTATTTCTGGTCTTGATAAAAATAATAATATATTGAGTAAAATAATGAGAAAAAACCTCTCCCCTCCACTATAAATACCAACCCTCATAACCTATTCTCCTCACACATATCAAGACTTGATCCTTGTCTAAAAGTTTCCAAATATAATTTAAAAAAACATCCCACATTACCATTAGATTTTGGTCTTAAAAATGAAAAAAAACAAATCCCATAAGGAGGCTTTAAAAAAGAAGGGATTAAGAGGTAAAACCATCTTCTTTTACTTTTAATTTCTTTTCAAGTTCTTTTATTTTCATTTTTCTCCACACCTACCCTCATAAAAATAACATGAAAACTATAGTATATTACATATAATGGAATTATATCATGTTTATAGAATAATTATTTATCAAATCTCTTCTTCAATATCTTTTACTTTAAGAATGAAAACATCGTCTATGAGGTGTCGATTTACCACCTTTGTGGATGATGTGATTTCATATTTCAATTAAATATTCAAGACTTGTCATAAAACCATTTATATGGTTGAAAAATATTATAATATATGTATTGAATTTTATTTAATCTTTTGGAATCATTTTTACACATGATATTATTTTATAAAAAAATGAGTTTGTTGTAATCAAAAAATGCTAAATTAATCTAAACAATTATCATTCATGATTTATCTAATGAATCAAAATAAATTTTATAAAAAATAGTATTTTAATATTATATATGACCACTAATAACATTTATGTTTATTCCTTAAAAAATATCCGCATTATTCATGATTTTCTATACACATATGCAAGTAAACCGATAATGAAAACCATGGAAATCAAGGCTCGAAAACGATGAAATTTAATCTATTAAACCATAAAAAAATCCATAAATGAACTTAATAAAATTATAATAAAAAAATACATGTATAAATTGTTTTTTAAATAATAATTAATGAAATAGATTTTATTATTTAGAACATTAAGATCCAGTTTCAAATTGTTTCTGAAATAAGGAAATAGATTCTACCCAAACATCCAGTATTCTTTTGGGTTATTCCATCTCTAATTTTACCAAAATTAAATTATATTTTATTTTTATTTACATATTATAAATTATTTTTATATGTTCTAAAATCATTTATAAAGACCCATTCATCCTTTTTTTTCAATGTACATATTTTTAAATGATTTCATACTTAATTCTTCCAAATATGAAAACCTGATTTAAGGGAACTTCCTAAATTCTTACTCATTTTCATGTATGATCCATAATATATTTTAGGCCACAATTATTTTTATAAAATCACTCATTTTATCATGATAAACTACCTTAGTTCAATTCTTGTTTTATACAAAAAATTGTGCATTTTCCATTTTAAATAATCTAGAAAGTTTTCCCTTAAACGCACTAAAATGTTTTATTTTTAAAGGTTCTTAAAGACTATTTTCACTTCAGTTTGACATAAATTATCATGATATTTTCATATATTCCTTTATCAATGTCCATTTATGATATAATTCATTTATTTCATGGACACTTTTATGATACACCCATTTATTATTCTTTTGACAAGATTATGATACCCAATTATTTCCATGGTTAACCCATATGTTTATGCTTGATTATGTATGTATCATTATTTATGTGGAAAGTATATTCCAGAACATGTAATGATAGATGTTCTCATATGGTTATCCAATGAATTGGGTAAAGTATATTCTCATGAGATGTTAGGTGCAACTGTCTTGGTGGCTATCCTTGACTCATGCTCAATGTGTAATGGTCATGGTGGTTAGCCTTGACTAGTTATCCTCTATGTGCAACAAGATTTTACTCGTGATCCCCTATGTGAAATAATCCGTTAACTCATTCTAATGTTATGTTTTATGTTTCTTCAAAAATAGAATGATTCCATGATTATATTATCCCATGTTCTATATGTTATGACTCCTTATGTTTAATCATGTTCTATACCTTTATATATATCTATGTTATAACTTATAACCATTTTCTAAGATTTATTTTAATGTTTATTCCTTTATTGGTCTATTTAGATCATCTCTTTGTTTATATTATCCCTTGGTTATCCTTTGAATATGTATGGTCTCAAAGGAAGTTAGGAGCTCTTAATTGATGATAAATAATGGAATGTTTTATTAATTCCCATGTTTTTAGTTTTATTTATCTAGTCTTCCAAGAAACTATACTTTACGAGCCTTGGATTGTAATTTGGTGTTTAGTTATGATTAAAATAATGTAATTATATGTGAAAATGATAGGTTCATTGTAATTGGTATCACAATATGGGCTAGTTATTTTTGGAGACTAGAAATAGAGAACTTTATTAAGAACCTTAGAGATAAGACTAAGTATAAGAAAATGTCCCTCAATTTTATTAAGCATTGATTAAGTGGGTAGTCAAGAAAATATATTCCTTTACGGATTCTAATAGTGGATTTGGTTTTGGAATAGATGTACCTTGGAGAAAAAAATCAACAAGGTATTCTGAGGCTCACTCGGGGTAACTTGGTACAAAAAAACAGGCCTTAACGCGCACCTAGTTTGCCACTCCTGGAGGATATGATTTGGTAAATTCATAAGATAATTAAAAACCATTATTAAGGGAACAAATAAAATTTTCATAAGAATATATTTTAGGAAACAGATCATGAATAAACAGGATTGAAACAGAGGGAATCACAATTTAGGATATACTTTTCCTTTAAGAGATTAACCTTTTATATTTAATGATACATTTTTATTTTTATTATCTAAGTATTGAAGCCCACTAATTACACATTTTTTTCATAGTTAATGGAGGTTAATAGAAGAAAAAATGACAACAATCAATCTGATAAGAAATGTGATTATTCCACTAATGATATGTTAAATATAAAGGAAAAAAGTTCTCATAACTTCATGATAGTACTTTCTCAACTTGCTCAAGTTATGAATGATAAATTTAATCCCATGGAACACCATAATTTTCCAAGGAAAGTCCATGTTTCCATCGAATCCTTCATGCAGAAAAGGCCTTTGATGTTAGGATTTTCCAATTGCCTCCTTTTGGAATAGTGGATTAACTGCATTGAAAACATACTCTCTATCCTTCGGTTCTCATAAGAAGAGAAATTTGTGCCGGAATTCTATCATTTTGATGGGTAATAGGATCAGTGGTGGAAACTGATCAAAAATAAAATATCCAAGGTAGAAATTGATTCCATGGATTGGAAGGAATTCAAGAAAATGTTTTCAATAAATATTTTCCCCAAACCCTCTATATTAATATGGAAAGAGAGTTCCATGTACTTAAGAAGAATAAAGATGAGTTTATCAGAACATATAAAACAAAATTTATAGGGCATACAAGATATTCCTCCATATTTTTTTATGAACACATAAACAAAGGTAAATTGATTATTTAGCAGACTAAATCCAAGTCTACGAAAAGAGTTGGTGATTCGAGAATTTAAAAGTTATGAGGAGATTTAATTTTGTTCCCTAAAGGTTGAAATATAGATAAAAGACACTCAATGGTCTTGTGGCCCCGATGGAAAAAAAGTGGAATATGATGTCTAATATGGGTGAATCATCAAATAAATCCCAAATGGTAAGACCAATGAATATCCCATGTGTCAAATTTATGGGAAGAAGCATCCTAAGAACTGTCAAAAGGGAACCTAGAAATAATAAAAATGTGGAAGAATGGGGAATCTAGATATAAACTACTATATAGATACAAAGAATCCCACTAATGTGTAATAATAATAGAAGGTTACTATCAACAAGTGGCTAATAGTGAAGTGTTTCAACTACCAGGAACATGGTAAATTTACAAACCAATTCCCTTATATGAGGGTTGTCAAAGCAAATCAACAATAACCTCCAAGGAAACCAGGAAGGTCTTATTCTATCTCTACTACTAATGTGGAGCCGAATAATGATGTGGTGATATGTATGTGGGTTATTCATTAAATAATAGAAAACATACCATTTGATTATGGTTCTAAATATTATTTTATATCTTGCAAGTTTAGTAGAACTATTAAAAACCACCTCAAAATTTAGAGGTTGTGTTATCTGTGATAACAAATAATGGAGAAATTATTGAATCCAAAGAATATAACTCCTCCCTAGTTAATTTTTGTGAACTAAACCTCCCAAAAAATATTATCATACTCCCTTTGGTAGTTTTTTATTTTATTTTGGGCATGGAATGACTATATTTATACAAAGCTAACCTCAGATTTCGGGAAATGGAGATCACTCTTCACACCCCAAAGCATCCTCCAATACATTACAAGTGGAATAATTAAGATGAATATAATTCAGAATCATCCTCTCAAGTGTAGATATTACTAACTTATGAGGAATCATATCTTTCTCAAATGATTGAGACAATGGACATGATTGTGCATGAAGAAACTCCCATCACGACGGATTAGATTGATTTATTTCCTGAAGAATTTCTTAGTGTTTCCCCTGACTGAGAAATTGAGTTATCAATTAAACTTATTCCTGGATCTCTTCCTTTATCAAAGACACCTTATTGATTTGACACTTTTGATCTAGAAGAGCTGAAAAATTAGTTACATGAGAATATGGACAAGGGTTTTATACACTCTAGTGCTTCACCATGGGATTCCCCGGTCTTCTTGGTCAAGAAGAAGGATGGGTAAATGCGCCTCTACATCAATTATCATGAGCTCAAATAAAATCATGATAAAGAAAAAGAATCCCCTTCCTTGGATAGATGACCTGTTCTATCATCTATGTGAGGGAAGTTATTTTTCTAAGGCAGACCTTCAATTGTGATACCACCAATTAAAGGCAAGGAAAAAAGGTATTCCTAAGAACACCTTAAAATGAGGTATGTAAACTATGAGTTCATAGTGATTCCATTTTGAATCATGAATGTACCATAAATATTGATTGATTTAATTAATAGGGTCATTTGAGATTACCTCAACAATTTTTTGGTAGTCTTTATGAATGATATTATAATATACTCAAAGAGAAAGGAGGAATATGATAGGAATATGAATACTATGATAAAGTATTTAAGTTAGGAGAAAATAAATGAGAAATTCAGTAAATGTGAGTTTTTGATGGGGGAAGTATCATTTTCAGGGCATGTTATCACCAGCAAATAGATACCTATGGACCCTTCCAAGAAAAAGTGAATTGAAGAGTCACCCAGACCAAAATCTGTAATGGAGATCCACACCTTTCATGGTCTAGATAGGTATTACAGATGATTTTTGTAGAAATTATCACGATTTTCAAACCCAATAACCAGGATTACATGGAAGGGAGTGATGTTTTTATGGACTAAGTAATGCAAGGAAAGTTTTAAATAGATCAAAAAAGGCTTATCACTACTCCATTACTCACACTCTCGATAAGTGGAGAACTCATTATGGTATATATTGATTCTTTTAAGAATGGATTAGGTTGTGTACTAACGAAAAATTATAAATTTATATCCTATATCTCAAGGGATATGAATATTCGTGAGCAAAACTATCCTATGAGTAATCATGAGTTGCCCGCTATGATCTTTGTGATGAAAATATTGTGGCATTATCTCTATTGGGAGAAGTGTGAGAAATATACTGATAAAAAGAGTTTAAAAAATATATTAACATAGAAGGAGTTTAATAGGAACCAATGAATATGGTTTAATATTATCAAGAATTATGACCACACAATCCACTACCATCATGGCAAGATAAATAAGGTGGTCAATAATCAATGTAGAAAAGATCTTGCATCTTTATCAATGATGATAATTGGGAAGGATCCAATATTCTTATATTCAAAAAGGATGTACATGGGGATAGTTTTGGAAGGAACATCATCAATCCTTTCTGAAATTATTTCTCAACCGTACGTTGTGGAGAAAATAAAGGATGCTTAAAGAAATGATGTAGAAATTTAGAAAAGGGTAAAGACTTTCAAGAATGGGAAATCCTATAAGTTCAAGATCAGTGAGGATGGAGTTGTAAGGTTTGGGTGACAACTATTTATACCATCCAATCTAGATAAAAAGAAAGATATTCTGAATGTCAAACATAGATCAACCTTCTCTATTCACCCTATGAGAATAAATATGTATCGAGATCTCCGAGATAAATTTTTGTTGGACAATATGAAAAGGAGATCACTGAATATACATCAAAGTGACTTCTATGTTAGTGTTTCTTCTCCCGTGGAACATGTGTTCTGGTTAGGAATCACTACTTCTAAGTGGTTTCCATTGTATTTATTTGTGGAACCGAAAACATCCAATGGTTCTTTATCCAAAGGGAGCTCCTTTACAATGGTAGAAGCTCGTTAGGTTTGGACCTATGATACATAAGAAAATACATTGGCCGAGAGGATGGGAGGTCAGAATCATCACACCCTTTTGGGGGGAATTATTGCCTACTCTAGGAATCTATTGTATATTTGAAATATCTTCAAGAATCCCTATTAATTGACCATGTATAATGTATGTTTCCCTTCGAATTTGTAATCAATTATCATCATGTGTGAAATTCAAAATCATCCCTTTATATTCTAGGTTCCTCATTATTAGAGATATATGTTTGTATTTGAGGTTCTCCATCAATAGTAACCTCTTATATTCTATTTATAGATTTTTTGACCATTTTTACGATAATACTGGTTTTTAAGCAACCTAGTGGGGACCTCTAGAATTTATTGTCATCCAGGGAGATGAAGGTTTGTTTTGATGTTGGCATTATACCCATAAATGGGCTACTAACGTATCCTTGTGAATGGAATCCAAAATCTCATAGTTTGGTCCCACTTAATGGGACACATCATAACTTTTAAGGTCGTGTGATAAATACCTAATTGTAAAATTTAATGTCAGATGGTAAGGGAATCTCTGTAGAAGGTACTTAGGCAATGTTATGTACATGACTTACATATAATCATCCCAAGGAACCTAGAAAGGATATGAGTTTCCAAGTTGGATTAGACCATGTTGGGAATATGTCCTAGGGAGAACCGGGTTGATTTGGAGTATTGTTTTTGAACCTCATGAAGGCTTCCTACATATACCAATTGTATGGGAATCAAATCCCACATAGTTCGATGAGTCTCATAGGGGTTTAGGCTTCTTTTAGAGAAATAGGTCTGGGATAACTCCTAAAGAGGATTACTGGATTAAAGGAATTAGGGTTTGATTCATGAATAGGATATCTAGTGAGCTCGGGCCCTGGTTAAGGCTTCCTACATATCCCAATTATGGTGGGAATCAGCGTTCTGAAAGTTCAAGAGATGAGGTGGACTGTATAGATGTTGTGATAAACACAAATCTCTAATCCCACATGTGTTATTCTTGGTGTGAGAAACAAAATGATGTGAAATATTCAATAAAAAAATATTTTCTCTTTTACTGATGGAAGAGGGTGGGCCTACTATGAAAGAAGATGAGGCAACCATGAGATGTAAATATAAACACTCCGGGTCTCCGATGTTGTCTTTGGAAGATGCTTACATATGTCCTTTAAAGAATGTTCCTTGTGTGGACATAATCTTATTTAAGGAAGAATGATCCTTTATCAAATGTTTTGTGTTTCAAACTATGAAATGATTTCATGATTTTTTGCCCCATATAATTATCTCTTCTCTAGTGTTTTATAAAGATACCTTAAAAAATTTGGGAGACCTGGGTGAAGTAGCTAGACAATGGGAGCCTCAAGAGTGCTTCCAACATTTTTCAGTGTTCAAATTGGGATCCTGATGGGTCCTATTTATAGGCAAAGAGGGGAGCTAGTCAAAATGAGTTTACTAGCGTAGGTCTTCCACATTTCTCTTTAGTGTACCTTATCCACATAGGGGTAAAAAAATAATTTTCCCATTTAGTTCTTCTGCGTAGATTATTCATGTGGGACTATGACGTAGGGGATGCACACTGGGATGTATGAGAAGAACATGTTCTGATTTTCTAGATGTGGAGGATCCGCGTAGGTTCCCAGCATAGCTCTTCCCTGTAGGTCCCTTGAAATTTTATGTATTTTACTTCCTTTAGCTTCATCTTGATACTTTGAAATATCTGGGGGACTTCTTCATAATCTCTTTTTTTCCTAAGGAGTGTCGAAAAAAGGCACCCCCTTAGGATTGGATCTGATTGAAAAGAGGGTCAAGTCCTAAGGAAACTTTTTGGGGAAAATATTATTTAGGGTCAATTATGAATTGCATACGTCTACGACACAAGTCATTCATGCAATTCAGTGGTGTGACTTTGTCGTAAAGGTCTGCATCACAGCTATGTCACACAATTTATCCACATAGTCTAACAGTGTATATACATATCCCCATTCCATTGCAAATTTCTTCACCCAGGATCTCATATTTTTCACTCTCATTGCGTAGCTTGCTCATCCAGCTTTTCTGTGTTGTGCTGTCGCATAGGTCACTTGAAATTTTTTTAAGGTGAGACCATTTGAGTGATGGTGCTATGCAGAATGATTTCTTCAAAGGAATTGTGCGAGGATTCTTATTGAAGGACCTATGCAGAAGACCTCATCAAAGGTCCTATGCAGAGAATATGCTTTTCCAAATTCTTAAATTCCATTAAGTTAACATTTGAACTTTTTGAAGTCAAAATTCCAACATAATGGGAAAATCTTGGTAATTATTTTGTATGAAATGGCTCACTTGATGATCGTAACTGAGAAAGATAAAGCTAGTCCAAAATAGATGATGAAATTTTTTTAACTAGGATATTATGAAATTGTTGAGAGTACTCTCCCTAGGCTATTGAAAGTCTGTATTCCAGACCAGTATTAATATCCACGAAGTAACTATCTTCCTCTATATGGACATAGTATTTTTCAAGATGCCCATGTTCCGGCTTATAAGAGATACTTTCCAAAGAATTGTTTTTCCAATATTTAAACTATCATTTCATGAATATCACCGCAAAGGGTATGCATTTTAATTAGGGAACAATATCTATTGGATGCTTCATACACTATAGTGGTTTCAACCCTAATATGAAAGATCATGTTGTGGATCCAAGGACACATTATTATGATTCAACCTTTCATTATTCTCAAAAATACCAGTCTAATAGTTGGAAGAAAGATAGGGACATTTTCCCTATAGTAGGATTTAAACCTGAATGGATGTAGGAATTTTGCGTACGCCGGACTTGTGCAGAATTCAGGAAATAACTATCAAATTTTTATATTTATGAAGCCTTTTGGATAGAAAAAACTTATGTTTACAAGAAAAATTTCAATCCTGAATTACGGATCCAGTGGAGTCCATAAACAAATTTTTCCACTTGATTCATGGTGAGGTTGGAATCAATTTATGCGATATCTACCAGGTATCTGGGGTTCCTATTCTTGAGGAAATGTATGATGATTTCATTCCCCAAGTAACAACATGGGGTGACGTTACTAGAACGCCACTATTGGGTCATGAATTACTCAGAATAGTAAATAGATCTCTGAAAGGAAGGAAAGATATTAATGAAAAAGTGTGGATGAATGCTTTTTGAGAACCAACAGAAGAGAAAGGTCCCACCTATGGACATCCTACCGTTTTCCCAACTATGGATAATCGGGGTATTTTATGCACGTAATGGCCTATATTAGAGAGAGAAAACCATAAGAACTAGGGTTATAAATTCATATTAGATATTCATGCAAAGTTATGCTTAGCTGAATTCCCTTTTATGAGGATAAGAATTTACATGCTTTCAGTTTGTGAATCCGGTGGCGGTGTATGGACTTGTACTTTTTTTATTGCATCAAAATTGGTAGAGGGGAATTATAATGGGTTTGAAACCCTTATACAAGAAATAATATAAAATTTCATTCTATATTTTTACAATGGGAAGGATGTAATTATATTTTAAGGATCATTTCAAATGATGTGGGGTTGGATTGCATCCCACTTCTCTTCATACTCAATGTTGAATTCAGTTAGAGTCCCAAATGGTTAATTTAACCCATTTCTACAGAAAGTCTCTCAGATTCAACCTCTGAATTTGAAACCTGAAGTAGTGCTAAGGGAACTGAATGCATAAGAAGAATTCAGATCCTTTCCTTTTAGTAACCCATCGACTAGAACATTTATTGACGATGATAAGGAAGAAAATTACGAGCTGAGGTCCTATTTGATGGAATTTAGGGATAGCATGTTATCAACTAAAATTGATGGTGAAAATATTTGTGAGGATTATGTTCTTTATAGGTTTTCTCTTCAATTAAGATTCCTTAAAAAATCTAGCACTTTTCCTCACAAATATATTAGGAATGAGAAACAACCAATGGTAGCTAGATAATTGTGGATTCTAATGGATTAAGAGGTTTCTAAAAAATCAATTACATTACCTCTATCAGATGCATCAATTGGACTAGAAGATAGATATTCCAAATCATGGGCTTATTCATATCCTTAGGGGGATTTTAAAAAGGAATATATTAGGTAGTATCTATGACAACTTTTGTTCGTAGAAACGGTGGTAAGAGGTATAATGACAGAGATGATGCAGAGTTTTCAGAAGCTTTATAACATTCAATACATCTTCATTGAAGGTACACAAAGAATACTAAGGATAAGGAAGAAATAACTAAAACATATAGGCGATCTAGTAACCATCATTAGAAAGAGATTCCCATCACATCTATTAATTCTTATGAAGAATAAGGGAGGACTAAAGATGATTTACAATTATAGGGAGTTGAATATTCTCCATAGCCAACCATATCAAAACCGAATCATGTGTGGCCTTAAACTATTAAATATTGGGAAAACTTTGCTCAATAACTAATGAATTCATGGGAATTCATCCAAAATAGCCTTCGAATACCGAATAAGGGTGTTATTCTAGAACCATATGACTGTCATCCAGATAGTAACTTGGCTAAAGTACGGGAGACTATTGCAGATCGAGAGACCATTATATATGCAACCGATGACCATGTCCTAGCCTCAAAATGTGTATCCAATATGATGGAACAAGGGATACATGAAGGGGTAATTTTTCACTCTTAATAGAAATGGTACATTTATGTTAATACTGAGAATATATTTACCTTTTTTTGTTTTAATACTACATCTTCCTTCACCATCATTAATCTTTATGAGATTACATTTTTCACCATTAAATTCAGGAAGGAACCTCATGACATGTTATCAAGTCACCAAGGTATGGACCTCTATGATCTCCCATTGACACATTAGATGATCTCCCCAAGTCTCCAAAATTTTCTCTACGAGTGAAAATCATGACTGGGGTAATGGAAACAGACAATCCTCAGCCACTAACTTAGGTTTCTATAGCCAATAAGAGTATTTCATTCTCTCCACATGCTTATGAAAACAAATGCACGAGAGAATTGATATTAGTCTGAAGTTTATATCAAAAAAGTAAGTATTTGTGTTTTCTTATGGAATTATGACTTTCTTGATAAACCATGGTGAAAAAATTAATCTTCTCATAGAATCTACATCTATTTCTCCCCTTAAGGGATTAAAAACCGGTCCTTCAATAGTGGATAATGAATCCCTTAGAGAATCATATGTTCATGTGGATGAATATTTTACCTTAAAAGGTTATTACTAAGAGAGAAAAATATATATATTTATGTTTATACAAAGAGAGAAAATAACCATGGTAATGTTATACACATTTCTATTGAGTTTCAAATGCTTTTTATAATATTATTCTCTTCATAAAATCTGAGATCAGTTGTCTGTGCCAATGGATCCAATGGTAATCAATGATGGTATTCTTATTTCCCTAGAAGGAAGGAATGATGATACTATGCAATTTAAAGTAGATACTGGTGATGATCCTAACTTGACAATACCTAATAACCTTTCACCAATTGAATAATTGATGAAAAAAGATGTCAGCGGAGCCAGTTTGGGCATCGACCAATGTTTTTTGGATACCTTAAATTGTTAGGATTCTATAACATTCAAACCTACATACACTGAAGTGATGGACTTCCTTAATGAAAACATTGATATTAAAGGTTTAATAAATGAGTTTTGGGACTTTCATGAAGAATTTAAAGGATTTCAGTTCTCATTCTAGCATTTTGTATGGGTTGGTGTCCTGAGAACCAACTATTTTGTACTTTGATTACATGAATTTTCACTTATTATATATTTTTCATTGTTCTGCATGACTATAATATAATAATGTCTTGGAATATTTGTTGCATTGATAAGGTCATGTAAGATCCCTGCTATGATGAGAACCTTTAAATTCTATAACAATATTCTTAAATAATGTTCTACGGTTGTATGACATACTACGATTGGACACATAGTATACAAACCGTCATGTGCGAGTACTCGTAAGAAGACGAGACTCTCTCTCATGGAGTTCACACTTGGTAATCTCCAAGATGAGAGATTATGAGAACAGACCCGCCAATAGAAATTCTGCATGTCTTAGTGTCATCAGACATTGCTATCTATGAGCGTGTGTAATGGTCCGTGGACTAGAAGATTATAATTAACTCATCTCATGACTTGCGCACTTAGATTTACTGATGAAAACCATCATGTAGATAGTTAGCGGGAAGTAGGGTACATTGGGTGCGTCATGAGGGATATTTTGTTAATGGATAAGTCGAGGAAGGATTTTTCCGTTCCATTTATGGAAGTTGATATCTCGGACCTTTGATTGAAATAGAACTGTCGCATTAAATTCCATGGCCATGGTGTAAACAATGAGTTTATTTCAGGAAGTCAACGAAAGACGGATCAAGCATATAGTTCTATGAGACTACCATGAAACCTTCTTGATGAGATATCGAGACAAAGGGATTAAATTACATAGTAAGAGTTTGTATGAGATGATAAATCAATGCGGCGTCAACTTCTTTCTCTTGGGTGCCTTGAACTGTTGCTAGACAGTAATCTTGGAATTTAGGCAAGCTCGCCTAATGCCAATGAGAAAGAGGCCTAGAGGGTCACACACTAAGTGTATTCAAGTATCTCAAGTAGAATAAAGATTATTCTCGTACGTGGTTTAATAATTATTCAAGGAATCCTAAATCATTTTAATGATGGAGGAAGAAGTAAATGAAAAAAAGATATACACGCCGTGTAGTTTTTCATTGGAAACATGTACACGCCCTGTATTAATAATTACATGTCGTGTAGTTTTCTTTATGGAAAATAAATGAATAAATGAAAACAAGATATACACGCCATGTACATTGAATGTACACACTGTGTAGTTTTCAATGAAAAACAAGTACATGCTATGTATTTATTAATACACTCCGTGTGGTTTTTCCAGTCGGGATTTTGATGATATAATATTATTTTAGATGATATTTATTATAACCAGCATGGGCGCATGTCAAGGAATTAATTATTCAACATAGGGGTTTAAAATAAGAGTAAATGAAATAAATAAAATGCGTAACGTGTTTATTTATTGTCATAACTCTACAACCTTAAACCAGATTATAAATATCTTCACAACCCCAACTATTTTCCAACACACAAGAGAATCGTTGTGCACAACAACTCTGAAGAATTCTTTCATGACCGAAAGAACCTCTTCCTCCAAGAACGCTCTCAAGACTGAGAGATATCCTCTTCAATTGGATCAAGACGATCTAAGACGGATGATGCAAGTAAATGTTTCTCCACACTAGCACCCGGAGACTCCTTTGGCGACGTCCTGAGATACGTGGTACACGTGTGCTTCACCGCTAGAGGAAGCCTACACTTGGCTTCCGCAACGCAATGAAAAATCACATCGAAACGTGATCAAGAACATCAATAAAGAAGGAACACCTCAAAGTTATTTCATCTAAATTGTTTATATAAATTATAATCAACCTATAATGATCCTACTTTGTGGTTCCGTGAATTTCCTTTTATTTGTCCATTTCTGTGATTCGATCCGTGGAGACTGGAGTTTGTCGTCATATTTATCCCAGATTGATCATTGTTAATGAAAAAAATCCAAGTGGTCACATCCACCCATGCGCTTCCACTGCGCCCAGAACCTTCCAATGGTATCAGAGCCAGGTTACAACATTGATTTTAGTTATTTAATTTTAATTGATAATTTACGCATTTATATTTGATTCAATTAGAAATAAATCATTCTATAAATATGAATAAATGAAATATGTTCTTCCTCTTTAGTTTCTCTATTCATATCATAGAAATGACATTTTAATTTTAATTTTCGATTAAAATAAAAAATGGGGATCTCATCCGGAGGAGAAACACTTTCTGTCTGTATAACACGAGAATAAATGACGTGTAATGAAAACTACACGCCATGTACTTAGGTTCAACGAACCGGTACTGGTCCGCCAAACCATGCCATATAAATTTAATACACCTAATTATTTAACACCCCATGTTGACCAGAATTAAATGGCATGTGGGAACCGGAATACACGGCGTGTATGTTGGAGCAACACACCATGTAGTCCAATCCGGCCCATGTGAAACCATGTACAAAGGAGAATCCACGTACCACGTACATGGAATCGCTAGGCCAGTTACCACGTAACAAGGATGTATATGCCGTGTATGATTAATCTACATGCCATGTAATCTAAAACTTCCAAAGTACCGAGAACACACTAAAGCCCCCAGCGTGTACTTTGGATAAAAGGTGAAAAGAAATACACACCATGTAAATATAAACTATACACCGTGTACTTTTCAGAAATTTCACCAGGTTTCCTCCAAAAGTACAAAGACCTATACAAGGAATATGGATGAGAATAATCTCAAGGAAATTCAGAAAGGAATTTAAGATAATGGATTGATTAATTATAAGATCATAATTAATGGAATTCAAGCATGGATTATCTTGAATAAATAGAACGATTAGAAGAATTGGAATTCTAAAGATGCATAAATTTCATTGAATGATATGGATGATCAGAAGCTAGACCAAAGACCCTTTTTATGTTTGAATGGTTTCATTTAAATTTTTTTAAATTTTTTGGCTTGCGAGCCTTCTTCCAATAAAATGTAGGGCCTGCATTCCCATGGTTTCTTTAATGTAAACCCATGTAATGGTGGATCTCGCAAGCCAGAGGAGACGGTTCAAAACCCAAAGCTAAGGCGAAACCAACCCAAAAAGATACAAAGATGGACAGGTGGGAGCTGAAAAACACAATCCATCGGTTCAAGGTGTTTTTCCCTAGGTTAGGGTTAGCTTATCAAAACTGCTAGATAAGTTAACCAATAAAATCTCATGATCATACCATCTTATTTTATTTCTGTCTAATTTCATGGTTTATTTATTATGTATGTGTTGTCGCGATCACATAATTAATGAAATAAAAAAGAATGCAAATATGGAATAAAATAAAAACCGTAATATGCGTAAACATTATCGGAACATGGTTAATCAATTAAGCAAGCATCACTTAATATTAACAAGCATGTGATAATGAGAAAATCTGCATAAAAATTGAAATCCCTTAATACCATATTAAGTCATACCAAGCCTTCTGTTACTTGATTAAGGGAAAGACTCAATAAAACTATTTGTTTGACCACCCCTTGTTGGGACACTTAATTTTATAAAGTAATCCCTTATGAATGGTTTTGGGTAGACTTAACCATATTACATCAAGAGGAGTAGCCCTTGCTAGATTTGGTGTAATATTGGAGGAATGAGTTGAGGAAATCCAAGTCAGGATTTCAGGATTGGGGAGTCCACTCAACAGATCAAGGAACTTCAATCTTAGAGTTGGAAAAGATCTACCTACCTAATTACCTTCAAATATCTTGAACTACCCTTATTGGGGTTATGCGAAGGGGAATATGGATCCTTACCACTAGAATGTCAATGAAAATGGACATTATGAGTTCAATGGTGAGGGACATTGGGACGTGATAAAATAGTGGGAGATTTAATAAAAAAAATTATTTCTCATAAAATGTAATCAAGAAAGTACTGATAAATCTCCTCTTTTAATTTGTAGAATAGAAATGAAAAACTTGTCAACCACATTTTCTCTGCGATCAATTCTGGATAAAGACAATATCCTCACCGGAAGTAACTTTCAGGAATGTTTTAAGCGCCTTCAAGTTATCCTACTCCATGAACGAAAGTTTTATGTGCTAGAGTCCTCACTTCCTGATCCGCCTGCCCAAGGGGAGAGTGATGAAGATTTCCTGGTCTATGATCAACATTTGAGCGATGCACTCGACATTCAATGTTTGGTGCTGTCATCAATGTCTAGTGAGCTCATGAAGTCTCATGAATACATGGATTCCTATAGCATGCTCGAGCCCTCCGTAGTCTATACCAGGAGAGAGCATGACAAAGAAGGTTTGAGATCTCCAAGGAACTATTCCAGAGCAAGCTTGGAGAGGGTGCCCTAGCTGAGCCTCATGTAGTCAAGCTCATTGGATACATTGAGTGCTTGGAGGTTCTAGGGTTTGAACTCCCCGAAGAACTGGGTACCGATCTCATTCTCGCATCACTTCCCCAAAGCTTCTCAAACTTTGTTGTGAACTTCAACATGAACAACATTGAGAAGTCTCTGTCTAATCTTCTTATCCTTGTTCGCCAAGTGGACAATGACATGAAGCGTGAAAATCCTTCTGTACTCATGTTGAATAAAAGGAAAGGGAAGCCGAAGAGCTTTAAGCCCAAATATTTTTCAAGGCCTTCCAAGAAAAGGGATATCAAAGGGGAGGCAAGGGAACATAATGCTGTTTGTTTCTCATGTGGAAAGAAAGGCCACTGAAAGAAAAATTGCACCCAGCCAAGGAAGCAAGGGGAAGCTTCAGGTGAATTTTTTATCGAATTCAATCTATCTATTTCTACTAATTGGGTATTAGAAACTTCTTGCGGTGCTCATTTCTGTATCCAAATATAGGAACCATATAGATTCAGGAAGATTGATCAAGGGGAGGTAGATGTATGAGAAGGCAACGAATCCAGAATTTCTGCTATAGCTATCAGGGCCTACCACCTAACATTGCTAACTGGTATGATCTTGGTGTTAAAGGGTTGTTATTATGTGACATCTGTTACTAAAAACATTATTTCAGTATCCAGATTAGATACTGATGGATTCATGTTCAAGTTTGGAAATGAATGTTGCTACTTTTATAAAGAGTGAATTTGTTTTGGTAGGGAACATTTATATGAATACCTTTATGTGTTAGACTACAAAAACCATGTAAAGGAAATAGATGACAAAGTCAATTCACATGACTCATACCACACCCCAATTTGGCATCACCGGCTTGGTCATGTCAATGAGAAACATTTGACAAAATTACATCAAGATGGGTATTTAGATTCTTTTGAACTAAAACCACTTGGTGTATGTCATGCGTGCCTACAAGGAAAAATGACCATAGCCCTATTTAGTGGGAAAGGTGAAAGGGCTAAAGTGATTCTAGAAATAGTTTACGCAGATTTGTGTGGACCATTTCCAGTTAAGCAAGGGGTGGGTTCTCGTACTTCATAACTTTTACTGATGATTTTAGAAGATATGGATATATTTAATTAATGAGGTATAAGTCAGATTCTTTTGATCAGTTCAAAGAATACAAAAATGAAGTTGAGAACCAGTTTGGTAAGAAGATTAGAAAACTCCTCTAAGACAGAGGAGGAGAATATCTTAATCAGGACTTCATTGATTTCTTATGGGAGTTTGGGATTCTATCTCAACTCACTCCTCCTAATACACCTCAGTGGAATGGTGTAAGTGAAAGGAGGAACCACACCCTGTTGGACATGGTGAAATCAATGATGAGTCATGCGAGTCTTCAAATATCCTTTTGGGGATATGCATTACAAACAGAAGCACACATACTAAACCAAGTACCAACTATATTGATAAATGGTATTCCATACGAGTTACGGAGTGGATGCAAAGCCATGTTATCGAATTTACATGTGTGGGGTAGCGAAGCATTTTTTAAGGCCTGTTCAGGTTACAAAATTTCAGCCCGAGGAACAAAGTGTATCTTTATAGGATATCCCAAGAAAATAAGGGGTTATTAGCTATAAAACCTCTTAGAAAAAAAAGGTTACAGTGGAAAGACATGATATATTCATTGAGAGGTAGCACATCTCCAAAAGAGATAGTGGGAGCGAGATAGACTTCGATGAAGTCGAGGCTCAAGATACATAAGAGTTGGTATAAGAACAGATTCCACAAAGCCCCATGCAAGAAAAATCTGTTCCAGAGACACAAGAACTGCGTAGGTGCGTGAGAGAGGTGAGAGAACCAGAACGATATGGTTTTCTTGTCACCGAGGATGGTGACTCATTATTGGTTGAAAATGATGGTCCTCTTACCTACAAGGAAGCAGTTGAAGGCACAGACGTTGCCAAGTGGCAAGAAGCCATGAATTCTGAAATGGATTCCATGTACCAAAACCAAGTCTGTATTTAGGTAGATCCTCTAGTTGACGTAAAGAATATTTTTAATAAATGGGTATTCAAGAAGAAACTGTACATGGAGGGGCAAGTCAGCACCTATAAGGCACGACTGGTTACAAAAGGTTTTAGACAGCATCAAGGAATTGACTATGATGAAACTTTTTTACCAGTTGCGATGCTGAAATCCATCAGAATAATATTGTCCATTGCCGCTTACAATGACTTTTAAATTTGGAAAATTAATGTCAAAACAACATTCCTTAATGGGAGCCTCTTAGAAGATGTCTACACAACACAACCTGAAGGGGTTGTGACTCTAAAAGATGCCAACAAGGTATGAAAGTTGCAGAAATTTAGTTATGGATTAAAGCAAGCATCAAGGTCATGGAACATTCGTTTTGATGAACCTGCAATGGAATTTGGCTTTGTTAAGAACGAATTTGAGCCTTGTGTCTACAAGAGGTTTAGTGGAAGTGCAGTCGTTTTCCTAATATTATATGTTGAAGACATATTAAAAATTGGAAATGAAGTACCAGTCTTACAATCAGTTAAGGCATGGTTGCATAAATGTTTCTCCATGAATGACTTGGGAAAGGTAGCATATATTCTTGGGATCAAGATCCATCGTGATAGATCCAAGAGAATGTTGGGACTAAGTCAAAGTATATACATTGACAAGATACTGAAGATATTCAGTATGGAATAGTCCAAGATGGGGATTGTTACCAGTGTCACATGACATTCATCTTTCCAAGAAAATGTGTCCTTAGACACATGAGGAAAGAATGAGAATGGAAAGGATCCCTTACGCATCCGCGATTGGGTCAGTCATGTATGTTATGCTATGCACGAGGCTAGATGTTTCTCATGAATTAAGTGCGGTAGGAAGATATCAAGATGATCCAGGAGACCACCATTGGATGACAATCAAGACTATACTTAAGTATCTGAGGCATACTAAGGATACGTTCTTGGTTTATGGAGGAGATGAGGAACTAGTCATCAAAGGACATGTAGATACTAGTTTCCAGACAGATCAAGATGACATGAAATCACAGAATTGATACATATTTATTTTTAATAGAGGTGCAATGAGCTGGAAGAGCTCAAAGCAAACTTTGGTGGCAGATTCTACAGTGGAGTTCGAGTATATCGCAACTTCTAAGGGCAGCTAAAGAAGCAGTATGGATGCGAAGCTTTGTCCAAGAGCTGGATGTAGAACAGAACAGTAAAGATCTTATCACACTCTATTGTGAAAATACTGCAGCGGTGGCACTTGAAAAAGAGCCAAGGTCACATCAAAGGACAAATCACATACTTCAGAAGTATCATCTCCTGTGGGATTTTTCTCAAAGAGGCGAAGTTGCAGTGAGCAGTATTTCCATGGAAGACAACGTGGCGGGCCCCTTGACTAAAGCCTTGACTCAACAGAAACATGATAATCATGTGAAGTCTAGCGGGCTAAAAGTCATAAGCAGTAGGCTCTAGTCAAAGTGGGAGATTGTAAGGGTTTTTTTCCTAATAACCAACTATTTTGTACTTTGATTACCTGAATGTTCACTTATTATATATTGTTCATTGTTCTGCATGACTATAATAAAATAATGTCCTAGAATATGTCTTGCATTGATATGGTCATGGTGGATCCCCACTATGATGAGTACCTTGAAATGCTATAACAATATTCTAAAATAATGTTCTACGGTTGGATGACATACTATGATAGTACACATATTATACAGAACATCATGTGCGAGTACTCGTAAGAAGACGAGACTCTCTCTCATGGAGTTCGTAGTTGGTAATCTCCATGAAGGGAGATTATGAGAACAGACATGCCAGTAGCAATTCTGAATATCTTGGTGTCATCAAACATTGCTATCTACGAGTGTGTGTAATGGTATTTAGACTGTAATATTATCATTAACTCATGTCATGACTCGCGCACTTATATTTACTGACGAAAACCGTCACACCGACAGTTGGCGAGATGTAGGGTACGTTGGGTACGTCACGAGTGACATGTTGTTAATGGAAAAGTCGAGGAAGGATTTGTCCCTTCCATTTATGGAAGTTGATATCTCATCCCTTTGATTGAAATAGAACTGTTGCATTAAATTCCATGGCCATGGTGTAAAAGAAGAGTTTATTTCAGAAAGTCAAAGAATGACAGATCAAGCATATACGTTTATGAAACTGCCATGAAACCTGCTTGATGAGATATTGAGACAAAGGGAGTAAATTACACAGTAATCATTCGTATGAGGTGATACGTCAATGTGGAGTCAACTTCTTTCTCTTGGGTGCCTTGACCCATTGCTAGACAGTAATCTTGGACTTTAGGCAAGCTCGCTTAATGCCAACGAGAAAGAGGCCTAGTGGGTCACACACTAAGTGTATTCAAGTATCTCAAGTAGAATACTGATTATTCCTGTACATGGTTTAATAATTATTAAAGGAAGTGAAATTTTTTTAAATGATGGAGGAAGAAGGAAATGAAAAACAAGATATACAAGCCATGTATTAAAGACTACACGCTATGTAGTTTTTCATGGAAAATAAGTAGACGACATGTATTAATAATTACACATAGTGTAGTTTTCTTTATAGAAAGGAAACGAATAAATGAAATCAAGATATACATTCCATGTACATTTAATGTACATGCCGTTTAGTTTTCAATTAAAAACAAGTACACACCGCGTATTTATTAATACACACTGTGTAGTTTTTCCAGTTGGGATTTGGAAGATATAATATTGTTTTAAATGATATTTATTATAATAAGCATGGGAGCATGTCAAGGAATTAATTATTCGACATAGGGGATTTAAATAAGAGGCAATGAAATAAATAAAACGCGTAACACATTTATTTATTGTCATAACTCTACAACCTCAAACCTGATTATAAATATCCTCACAACCCCAACTCTTTTCCAACACACAAGAGAATCGTTGTGCACAACAACTCTAATGAATTCATTCAAGACCCAAATAACCTATTCCTCCAAGAATTATCTCAAGAACGAGAGAGATCCTCTTCCATCCGATCAAGACGATCTAAGGCGGATAAAGCAAGTAAAGGTTTCTCTACCCTAGCATCCAAATACTCCTTTGGCGATGCCCCGAGATACGAGGTACACGTGTGGATCACCACTAGAGGAAGTCTACACTTGGATTCTGCGAGGCAATGAAAAATCACATCAGAACATGATCAAAAACATCAATGAAGAAAGAACAACCAAAATTTATTTATTTTAAATTGATTAAATCAATTATAATCAACATGTAACGATCATACTTTTTGGTTCTAGGACTTTCCTATTATTTTTTCATATCTATGATTCAATCCGTGGAGACTGGAATTTATCATCCTATTGATACCGAATTGATCATTGTTAATGACAAAAATCCAAGTGGGAACATCCTCCCACGCGCTTCTGCTGCGCCAGGAACCTTCACATTTTCTATACATAATTGGTCTTCTTTTATTTGGTACTTCACATCAAAGTTCATCTTATGCACCTTTGTCCATAGAGAATGTTCAAAAGGCCCTTCAAGAATGGGGCATTCAACCCTATCATTCTTCTGTTGATTGTCGAGAAATACCAACTGGGAACCACATGTTGGGAGATTCCACAGAGCCTTTGGTTACAGAAATTGAGAAAACTCAGTAGAATACACCTCCCTAAGAAACACATGTTCAAACTACTGAAGCTGAGAAAATAGGGGATGAATTTAATCAAGCATCCAACTTATTATTTGGTAAATTATATTGAATGGTTAGATCACACTCCATTTATTCCATTCCTTTGAAACTAACAATGATTCTATTTAACCATTTAGGTCTATTTACTCCCATAGCTAGATCGGAAGATGAAACCTCTATGTTGGATCATGAATTAACAGAAGTGGATGAATCCAATATTTTGAAAGAATCATATCAACGCACCTCTCTAGGTGATTTGATGACAGAGTACATTATGCCTCATGTTAGTGAATCAAATTCATATTTATATATTCATATTTATCTCTGCATGGTACGTAAAAAGGCATGGAAAAAAATTGGAAGATAATTGCTGAGAAGCCTATGGATGTGCTACCCCCCCATTTTGGAAAAATCCCAACACTATTTTGTGTATTGTTATTTGGTGTATTTAATTAATGCCCAGTCTAAAATGAAATGAAAGATACCATTCACTGAAAAGAGAAAGAACATACAGTACATCAAGATTTTAATAAAGAAAAATGACTTATTATTGTCAACAGCTTCCAAGCTATAGTAATTGAGGAAGATGCCAACCATAACAAGAGGTCGACTGATGTTGGATATCAAATTAAGGAGGAAACAAAGGATATGATACATGTTCAATAAAAATTGGACGTTTTTTCATCATGATTGGGAAATTGAACCAAACATTGAAAGAAACCCAGTTGGAAGGGATGACTTATTATTTCAACTACCAAAGAAGCACTTTGTCAAGACGAGGAGGCTGAAGTTTCTCAACTGTTTAAACTTCTAAAATTTACCAATAAAGCTCATGAAGCTTTCAATAGATAAAGATTCATGCTGATAGTTTTTTTAATACAAGATAGAGAGTCTCCATTTTGTGAATGTTCATTTGATTTGAATTTATGAATGAAAATAGTTTTGTCTCCAATCATATTTGTCTTTATTATTTCGTTCTTTATGTAATTGCAATATCAAAGGTGATTTTTATTACATCAAACCATTATGTATGATAATCATAATTACATTAATAGGAATAGGGTGATCAAATTTTTTACATAATCCATTGATACTAGTGATCATTGTTTAATTTTTACTAGGGTTATATAAAAAAACATCGCAAAATTTATATATTTTGACATTTTATTGGTCAATATTTCCTAAACCATACGAAATGTAGTTCAAGAAAACTGAGAATCGACTTTTTTCCAAGGATCCCTTTGAGGGTTTTAAACATGGTGTGTATTAGGTCTTCTTCTATTGGTAGTTTAAAGTAATGCATGTTGGACTAATAAGGCTAGTGTTTAAGGATGAATAGAATTGACCTCAAATTTACAAATTAGAACCCAAACAAGGAATTTATGGTTGGGAAGGTCCCAATATTTTTTAGATACTTCCAATAGGAATCTTGAGTCATGATTGTTTCATGTTCACTAAATCTAAAATTTGAAGTATAGAAATAGAGTAGGTCTCTTTCAAGAACAATGTTACCATTTATTGAAAACCTTGTTATAGGGGCTGTGTTATGCTGGCCCAACTAGGGCATATGCTATATAGAAAAAAATGGAATCCTTTGACAGATAGACCCATTATATAGGTGAATTTAATGCTAGGGAAATTGTGGCATGCACAACATAGTTAGGTAAAGGATCTCTTAATAATTCTGTCATTTTATTATTGATACAAAAAGGAATTTAGGATTTTTATTTCTCAAGGCTACAATGGATGGAATAGCCAAGGAAAGATTCTTGAGAATAAAGGGTCCATCTGTGCCATCATAGGATATGAATGGGTAAAATCATCCCTATATGAATTATATATATATATATGTATGAAGAATGATTAAAATTGTTCAAAAAGGGCAATTTTTGATATTATGTTGTGCAGTTTAAAGTCATGCAGTAAAGAAATTATGTTGTGCAGTTGGAAGTCACGCTCTAAGGACATTGGAGGGATTTAATTTAAGGTTATTAGCTTTGACCAATATTTTATGAGTCTCCAATTTCTTTCTAATTTTTCTAGAATCATACTACCATGATCATCTATAGAGAAGAAGAATTGTAAACTGTGACTTTGGAATTTATGGATCCTTGGAATGGTGTAGGAAAAGGGTTAAAGGAATAAGAAGAAGTATTTTCGAAGAAAGAAGTTACCATTTATTGATGAACCCATTATGGGGGCTATATTATGCAGGGAAACCTGAGGCATATGATGCATAGACAAGCAGGGAAACATTTTGACTAACATGCCTATAAATTAGATGACTTATGAAAGGCCATATAGGGGAACATACTACACAGTTAAGAAAATTTTATCTTGTGTATATAATATTATATTTTAAAAAACCCGTGAAAGTTTATGGAGATTCATATTTTTCAAATCACAATGTTTTTTCTGGGGTGAAAGTTACTTGAATACAAAATGAGTATTTCCAATAATGATTTCAAAAGAATATGAGGAATTGGTTGTCTACTAATGTTTGTCCAAACGTAAGAAGTGGTGCCTATAGTTTTGAGTCACCTGACTAGGACCAAAATATTATGGAAAAATGGATGATATGTGGTCAAATGATACAAGATTATTTCAAAATTATTTGAACACATGGGGAGGCAAAATGTGTAAACCATGGTCTTAGAGGAATTCAGATTGAGATAAAGGTAATGGGAAAAGTATACACAGGTGAGCACTTTAGGATACAGATTCTTGTATATTTTCATCAAAGTTGGAAAGGTACAAAAGATGATTTTACCAAGAAATAAGTTACCATTATTTAATAAAACTCGTTATGGGGGCTGTATTTTGTATGGCTAACTGGGGAATATGATTCAGAGGCAAATAGTGGAATATTTTTACTGAAATGCCTATTATGTAGGAAACTTATGAATAGATACCTAAGGGAACATAATGTATAGTCAGGAAAAAGAGTTCGAAGGCATTAAAAACTATTCCACTGGAAACCAATGAAATTTTATGAATATATTAAAGTATTCAAGATTAAGAGTTTGAAATACTAAAAGGGTAATGATCAATTCATAAGAGAAATATTTAAATGAATATTACCCATGAGTTTGGAGTCCCTTACAAAGGTCTGACTCAGATGTATAATGAGAATACATTTTGTTTCCTTGGTGGGATCTCTAAGGAGATGAACCAAAATCAATACTCTTATATAGATTATTTATTATATGTCAAAGAGAGGTCGAAATTTATCCCATGGATGGGACTGATAAATAAAGCCTAGTTTTCACTACGAGTCTCAATGGGATATGAATCAATCCATACATAGTTATTAGGGTACTTTGTTGTTTAATGTCTTGTATTAAGGACATTATGTTGTGCAGTTTAGAGTCATAAAGCGAGTACATGAAGTGCTTATTACATGAAAAGGAATATTGTGGCTAGACCAAAGAATTGAACCCAGGTGTCACTATATATCTTTCTGAATCAAGAATCAAGCCACAAATAGTTTTTAAGGTTGTTCACAATATCAATCATGTTTTGATGTGGGTAAAATGGATTTTGTATTAATGTGGTTGGGAAAAATATTGGAGATCTAGGCATCTCTATGTATCCCATTGAAATGAGAATCAAGCCGAGTGTAGTTGTTAAGAAAATAGTTCCCCTCACCAATTGTGTTTAATGTGAGAGACAGAAGATTATATCACATTCTGGAATAATGTTTAAACATAAGACTGAAGTTGGTATTAAGATAAAACCATATATCCTAGTAGAGTACTATGTATATATTTGGTTTATATATAAAAAGAAAAACTCTAATACATTTCTTTACGATTTTAGATGGGCCGAAGATTGGGGATCTAGGCATCTAATGTATCCCATTTAAATGAGAATAAATCCACACATATTTTTTGAAATTATGTCTCTATGTAGATATGATTAAAATTCAGGGAGAAATGGGACTCAGGTGACACTAAGGAGTAGAAATGATGCGAGTAATAGTTGCACATTGAAGCTTCTCATTTTTTTAAAGAACCATAGGGGATACCAAGTTGCGGTAGCTTATGGGATTTAATAACGTCAAATGAAGAAGATGTTAACCGTATTGATTAATATCATGTAGCGAAGACAAATAATATCATGTATTTTAACATCGTGCAATAAGGAAAAATATGACGTGTATTTTAACATGATATAGCATGGAAACCTATGATTGTCATATAGTTTAATTTATTTCAACTAAGACATTACTCTTTGTGATTACAAAAGTAATTCTTGAAGAATATTGCATTGGTTGAAGTTGTAATAAGTTCTCCATCCACTGAGATTGTGGACTAATATTTATTAGAGTTGACCTTATGTATGGAACAAGGTCCTTCACACTTTGGATCAAGATTTTGAGGCTTCTCTCCTTGTATCATTGGATCGCTGAGGACAATAACCAATTCTCCTTTTAGAAATGAGAAATGTAGAACTTTCTTTTTGAAAGACTGTGCTATTTTGTTCTGATAAACTTCCAAATGATGTGAAGTTTGCAGTATATTTTCATGTAATCATTCCATCTCATAAAATAATTTCGGAGACTGCTCATTTGTAGATAACTGATCATAAATTGAAACTTATAGTGAAGGAAATCGAATTTAAATAGGAAAAACTTCTTATGTCCCATACACCAATGAGAATGGAGTTCCCTAAGTTGCAGTATGAGTAGTAGTATGATAATCCCATAAAGCATGAAAAATTGTATGAGTCCAAGATTTCATATCTTTATCTACCATTTTATGGCGAATACTTGATAGGGTTTTATTGAAAGCCTTTATCTTTCCATTTTCCACTACATAATAGTGAGATGAATGGTTGGATTTGATATTTCTCTCCTGATATAACTTCTTTACCTCAACAAAATATACATTTGTGTTGTTTTCCATCAATATAGTATATGGGAAACCAATTCTGGTAATGATATTAGCTTTGAAAAAGAAAAAAATTATTTTTTCCTTGGCTTCATTGAGAGGTATTTCCTCAACCCATTTGGAGAAGAAATTAGTAGCAATAAGAATATACATGAAATAATTATCCATAGTTGGAGGATAAGGTCCTTGAATATTTATTCCCCATGTACAAAATTGTATGGAGTATTTAGTTTTATGTAGAAACTTTGGGGGCTGATATATGAAGTTTCCATGACTTTGTAGGGGTGTCATTGTTTGGTGAAATCTATGAAATCCTACGTAATTAAAGGCATGAATTATCCAAGACTTAGGATTTGATCAAAAATCCTATTCCCAGACTAGTGAGAACCACAAGCTTCTTCATGTACTTCTTTCATGATAGCTGCAGTTTCCTCTCCATCGATACTCAAGAAGAGGACACCAACAAAGCCTCATTTATAAAGGATATTCTGGTGATCTAGTCTAACATAAATAGGAAAATTTTCCACTCATCTCTGGACCTATTCTTTTGATCTCTATTGGGTGGAAGTAATATATTTTGATGGTTTTCCATGATAGGTGTCATCCATCCCACAATATGACCATATGTCTTGGAAATAGGTTTGATTTCATTAATTTCATCAATTCTAGTTTGAATAAAAGGTGAAACCAAATTATAATGGGAAATTCTAATGATCGCCCCATCCCAATTTGGATTATCCAGGGTTTTGGCTACATTAGGCAATGTATCATCTTGGGCATTTTTTGATCATGGGACATATGAAAACGTTGGATCTGAGGGAAATTCAGAAATCAAACCTCAGACATAATCATACGTAGGGATTAATTATTATTTTCTGATACAATATTCCCCATTGATCTATTTGATTATTAATTCTGAATCACCTTTCACTTTCTGGTGGTTCACTTGTACTTAGAGTGCCAATTCTAGGCCTATAATGAGAGATTTATATTCTGCCTCATTGTTGGTACTACCTTCTAAAAAAATTAATATGGAAACAATTCCTTTTTTGGGGAGATAAGAAAAATTCCCAACCCAACTTTGTTGAGTTTAGGGTTTTCCATTCTCTTCCCCATTGGACTTATAGAAGCACTTGTAGGATCGAAATAATGATGTAGATGCTCAATATACAAGAGGGGGGTGAATTGTATACTTTAAAAATTTCCTTAAACAAAGGAAAGAGCTAAGTTTAACAAAGTTAAACTAAGAAAATTCAAAACACCTCTAACACCAATTGAAAAATCTGAATAAGGAATGAAGTTATAAACTTCATGTTCTATGTACTTGCTTAAAACTTGGAAAGAGATTCCGAAAGTAGGATCCGGAAATATGGATCCGGAAATTGAAACTTAACTAAAGATTACAATATGATATTCTACCTTAAAGCGTATAGAATCTAAATTTATCAAAGTATAAGTAAGGAAGTATAAGAAAGTTATACTTTCCTTACAATACAATATGCAGCGGAAAAAAAAGTAGTAAAACTAAAAGTAACAAGATATAAGTCTTTTAACCCAAAGAGAAGGGTATCCAACAACCTTGGATAAAGGTACCTTGATTTATACTTTCAAGAAAGTCTATCTTACCCACACCAGGGAAAGCCCTCGATACGAATATCGGAATCTCTGTCTTTCTATCCCCGCAAGCCCTTAACGTCAAGGTAGTTGGAACCTATGTCTTCCTCAGCATGGAAGCCCTCGAACTTCAAGGTAGTCGGCACCTCTGTCTTCCTATCCCCGGAAGTCCTTGAATGTAATCACCAACATTCGGAGTCGCACAAAGCAAAAATTGAACGAGCGGTTCGGTACACACCAGGCATGAAAATATTTCTCTCTCTAGAAATCACCTTAGCAGCGTGTGGTCTCTAGATCGATCAACTTCATTGTCGTTGTGAGCTCTTTCAAATGAGCTCTTATTTATAGGCTCGGTTGACCTCCTTTCCAAAGGTCATATTTTCCTTAAAAATCGGAGGGACCTGTACACGTGTCACTTAACCAACGGTTAGTTTATATTAGAATAGACGACATCGTTTTATAACAAAACAAGTGTAACAGAAAGTACGAAATCATTTTAAGTCTAACAAAAAAGTTCGTATTGAAGGTTCAGAGTGTAAGAAAAATGTCAAAGAGTAGAGAAATTTAAAAAGTGTAAGCAAAATGAAAGTTCGAAGTCTAAAAAAAATAATATTCAGAGTCTAAATAAATTCAGAGTGTATAAAGCAAATATGATCAGATTCTGTTTAATAGGTGAATTCGGAATGAGAATTCGGAATGACAATTCGTCATCAGAATTCGTAATTAGAATTCGTAATCAGGATTTTTCATTAGATTTCGATGTTGAACTTCATGAGAGTTCGTATCCAGAATTCGGAGTAGAACTTTATCTGAGTTCGTATCCAGAATTCAGAGTAGAACTTTATCAAAGTTCGTATCCCAGAATTCGGAGTAGAACTTTATCAGAGTTCGTATCCAGAATTCGGAGCCTAAAACAGAATGCTTCATATCAAAGTTTTAAACGATTCCGAGAATATAGAAATGAATCCAATTCTTATACTTAAGAAATATATGGATATAGATAATGAAAATATGATAAGGATAATTTTCCTTATAAAAGCAATTTTCCTTATAAAAGCGATTTTCCTTATAAAAGTGATTTTCATTATAAAAGCGATTTTTCTTATAAAAGCGATTTTCCTTATAAAAGCGATTTTCCTTATAAAAGCGATTTTCCTTATAAAAGTGATTTTCCTTATAAAAGCGATTTTCCTTATAAAAGAGATTTTCCTTATAAAAGAGATTTTCCTTATAAAATCGATTTTCCTTATAAAAGTGATTTTCCTTATAAAAGCGATTTTTCTTATAAAAGCGATTTTCCTTATAAAATTGATTTTCCTTATAAAAGCGATTTTCCTTATAAAAGCGATTTTCCTTAAAGATAAGGTGTTTGTGATTTTCAAAACAAGAAGGAATGGAAATGTCATAAGGAAAACCTTATTGTCTCAACAATCTCCCCATTTTTGGAAAGAAAAAACATCCTTACGAAAAAGAAAGACTAAGAAAAAAAACGAAAACATTAAGGCTTATCTCCCTTTGCTTATGGATGTTGATGAATACGACTGAATCCCCCTTAGGATTTGAAACTCTAAAGATCATATTCTAGATTTCTGGAATGATATTTCATTAAGAATAAGAATGTCTTCTTTAATGAAAAACTCCCCCTTAGATAAACTCTATTAGTGTTCTTTTTCTTTCTCCCCCTTTTTTAAGGTTCTTTTTATTTTCCCCCTTTGTTAGGGTACTTTTCCTTCTCCCCCTTTGTGATTTTCAAAAAGAATTCGAGGGAATAGAAAATATAACAATGTACCTGAAAAATTAGTTACAACAACAAAAGAGAGACGAGCAAGAAATATTTTTATTAAGTTTGAAAGTTCAAAAACAAGAAAGCTAAGATACAACAAAAGATCAGATTTGTTTATTTTCGATATTTTTTCCTTCGACATGAGAGACTTGATAATAGTCTCTATCTTCTTCAAGTCTTTGTGGTCTTCCTTGGTATGCTTCTCTAACACAACTAATCTTTCACTTTGAGCTTCAATCTTTTCTTCCTGGGCTATAATATTTTATTCCTGAGCTTTCAAAACTTGTTCTTGCTTTAAGAACATCTCTTCAATCTCAATCCGACGATGCCTTTCATTCCTCTAGTTTTGAGCAACAGAATTCAACTTCCCATTCAGATATCTGTCTTCTTGAATCCGTGAATTCTTCTCAACTGTCAACTTTTCTACAAAGGAAGAAGTAAGTTCATTTAGCTTCCTGTCTTCTGTCTCAAAAGCATCCTTAACGTTATCTTGGAATTCATCAAAGAGTCTCATCTCTTCTACAGGTTCCTCGACCAATTAGTCATTCTCTTACAAGACCTTTTGTGGGATTCATAGCCGACAAAAAAAGTTTTGAACTGAGCCTCTATCTCAACACATTTGTCCATAACCATGGATACATAGTCTGTTTTCTAATTCAAAATATGTTGAAGCATCTGGCATCTTGAATCAATACATGAGAAGGTCAGAATGGAAACCACCAACTTCTTTAATGACTGAACAAAAAATTCATGCCCCAACGAAGATGACTCCGAATCCGAGACATTGCTTGGAGAAATTTCTTCTTAAATTTTCTCAACCTTTCTCTTTGAAGAACTACCATCTTCCCTTCTATTTACAGCCATTGAGCTCAGGGTATCAACAAGGAGTTTCTTTCCCTTGTCCTTTTTCGGAATGGAGTCTTGTTCCGGAGTTTTCTTTTCACTATCAGAAACTTGAACAACATTGTCTTCATCATCAATAAATTTTTGAGCACCATCCTATACATTATCCATTTGAGCAATATCATGTAGAAGTTGTTCTTCCTCTGCATGATAAGCTACTTCTTGTTCTCCTTTCTCCTCATCCTTCCCTAGAGTGACTAACTTAGAGGACTCAACTTCTGAAGTTCGGAGCGAAAAATGTTCCGAAGGTGTCCCCTTATAATCGTCTACTTGCTTCAATAGATCTCCGGTCACACCACTACCTTCAGCAACTGCTTCTTCCTCTTCCACTTTCTCAATCTGCTCAACTTCCTCAACATGCTTAGCTTTTTTCCTTCTCCGAAGTGACATAGTTTCTTCATGGAGTCTCAGGTAGAGATTCCAAAGAGAAAGATCTCAGAACTGGAATGTTTATAGAGACCATCTCATTAAACTTCAACAAAGTCTGAGCTACCTCAGCTTCAGGCATATTCTTCTTAATCTTCTTTTCCTTCATTTTTTTTTCTAGCTCATCCGCTGTTTTTTCCTACAAGGCCTTAGCCTCCGCATGGGTCCAAGACAAACTGAGGATCCCCTTGCACTCTCTTCTCTTTGATTTCCCTCCACTTAGAAAATACCTCATCAGGGTAAGCTTTCTTCTTCTTCGGTTTTGGAGGTGCGGAATGAACTTCCTTAGATTTGGGATTCCCTACTTCAACTTCCACTTCTTTCAAATTTCTCTTCTTCACTAGCTTAGAAGATTCGGGGTTCACCAACTTTCGGAATCGCTTCTTCTTGAACTGGTAAATCAAAGAACTCACCAGTCATCTTGTTGAAGGCAACATCCATCCTTTTGAGGGTACTATCACTCACCAACATAACTTTGCAAACTCTTGGCTTAGACTTGCAAGCCTCCTTGAAAGACTCAAGGCACCGAACTATTAACTTCAAGATGATTGCTGGATACATTATGATCAGAGCTCTTAGATTCCCTTTCTTAACATTATCAATGCTAATAAGAATGTGTTTCATCAGATTAAAATTCCTTAGATTTATCAGAAAATCTAGAAAATAGATCTCGCTGTTCTTCAAACTGTCTTTGTCACCCTTTCTCGGTACGATAAAGCCTTGTACCCATAATTCTAGAATCCAAAAATTCATAGACAGAGTAGTAATCTTCGGAGCCTTGTCATCTGCCAATTCCAAGAGTTTCCAATGCCTTTTCCTTGATGAAGCTTCCTTTTGAATCTGGTAAAACATGAGAGATGAACTCGGCTTCTCCTTCATAGGTCAGCCCTACTAAGCTAGCTTCCTTGACATAAGAAAGCTTATAAGTCTTTCCATAATACTTAAACGAAAATTTCCCCCTATCATTTTCCTTAAAGAAGGAAACCGTCTCATAGAACACAAAAAGAATGTCTGAAAATACTTCATATTGATTCCCAAGATTAGACACAACAACATCTTCCCATCTGTTAAGCTTTATGCTCTTGGATACAAGAGAATCATACTTGTTAAAGAAATCAAAATGAACCAACCTTTCTTTATATACTAACCACTTGGAAATAGGATTAGAAGAAGACATGTCTTGAGAAGCTGCTTCCACAGACATTTGGATCTGAAGACTTCTGAGAAGTTCGGAACGGAGATTGATGAAGATCGGAACGACCATAAAACGGAGAGGCAGAGCCTCGGGACGCTGGATCTTGAAAAACCGATGTGGGACGACCATTTGGGGTCCCCTTTATATAGGCAACGATATGACGGTAAATCTTCCTCGGTTGATCGAACGGTTGTAAAAAGCTGAAATCAGATCTGACGGCTGAAAACCAATTCTCAAGAAAACTTGAATCCGATATTTTGAGGTTTTTATTAAAACAAATATTTAAGAAAACTATAACCCGAAAACAAAATATAAGAAAGTACCAGCTAATAAAATGTGATTATGAAAACATGAGTAAGGAAATCATACCTTTCAAATTATCTTAGGAGGATTATTCGTAACGGGTAACATTCTTCTTGAAGAGAAAAGAGGAAAAAAACTTTATTACGAAAAGACATAGTTCACAAAACTCACTACGAAAAACAAACTCAGTACGGAAAACCCAGTACTAAAAGAATAATAAAAACAAAAAATACATTATAAGAATTTCAGTATTTCATTACAAAAGTTTGAATACGAAAAGCTCATTATGAAAGTCTCGGTATGAAAATATCGTTACGGAAACAACAGTATGAAATTCTCCATTCCGGAAGTTTTCAATACGAAAATTTCCATTCTAGAAGTTTTCTATACGAAAATATCCATCTTGGAAAATTTTAGTTCCGGAAGTTTCCATTTCAAAAATTTTAGTTTCGAAAAGTTTGAAAAAAATTAGCTACTCTAACAATAAAATGTACCCCCCCTATGAAAAGGAGTTTATTACTATAAGTAGACCTTTTCAATAGAAAGTTAATAAAGAAAGATTACCTTACGGTTATCATTCCTAAAATTCACAAGGTAACCTTCATCACATAACTGACTTATTCTAATGAGGTTGTGCTTAAGACCCTTAACAAAAAGAACATATGAAATCAATGTTTTACCAAGAAGAACAATTCACCTATACCAACAATTTCTCCCTTAGCATTATCTCCGAAATTTACCTTTCCTCCTTTCGTTTTGATAATATTTTCAAAATAGTTTTGGTTACCAGTCATGTGCCAGGAACATCCACTATCCATGTAACATGTGTTGCTGTTGGTACTTTCTTTATTTTCTTGAAATCAAGAAGAGAATTATACTTTCAGAATCCAAACTTGTTTGGATCCAATATTTCCAGATAACAAAATTTTAGGTACCCACATCTTCTTAGAGAAATAAGCTTTGTGAAATACTAGAGATTGGGTTTTGTTTAAGGAAAACTTATTTTCCCAGTGAACACCACATTGACACTTGGTACAAAATGGGGCACTTTGAGGAACAAAACAATTGTTACTAAAAATGGGTTTTGCATGGGTATAACCAAATCCGGATTTATTTCTTAAAGGTCGTATTTGGGAATACATTTTATCAAAATTTTCATTACCATGGGTAATGTTTGATAAACACTTCTTTAAGGAAAAAATTTTGGACTTGAGTTTTATAACCAAGTTTTTATCCTCAAAATCATTAGTTTTAGAACTAGAGCTAGGCTCGAAAACAATTTTCTTAGAAATCAATTTTTCTAAATCTTTAGAAAGTTTGTTCTTCTTAGAACTAACTTCCTCAAGATTTTTTTAAATAATTTCAAAATCATCATTTTTACTATCAAGATCTTTAGAAAGATCTCATATTTCATTCGTAAGAATAGAATTCCTAGAGTTTTCCTTATCAAGTTTTTTATTGAGTTTGGAATTCTCAATTTCACGAAGTTCAGAAAATCTAGAAACTTCATCATAAGTAGGTAAAGTATTTTATTCATCAGAAGAGCATTCTTCATCAAAAGAGTTATAATACTTACTATCATTAGAATTTAATGATACATTGGTCAATGATTCATCATTTCGTACCTTATCCATAAAACAATGATTGTTAATAGGTAGTCTAGCTACAAGACCAAGATTCTTCTATCCTGAAGATTCATAATAAGAAGATTCATCTGAAGAGTCACCACCACTGGCAATCCAGGTGTCATTTTATTTCAAGACTTTCTTAGCTTTGGAATTATAATACTTCTTTATGTTTTTTTCTGAATGCATTTATTTCCTTTCATTATTTTTGAGCAAAGGGAAATCTGGTCTAATATGTCTAGCTCTCTTGCATTCATAACATGTGACTTCTCCATATTTCTTATCTATACATTCCTTTTTCTTATACTTGGATTGGAAATTTCTTTTTCCAGCTATCTTGTTCGTCCTTTGAGCTAGATTTTCTAACTCATTTTCTGAGATTTCACTTTCACTAGATTCAGATTGTAAAATGACTTTCATAGACATGGATTTGGTTACCCTCTATGGAGTCTTAAAATTAATTTTATTTGATGTTGTTGTAAAAGAAACAGTACCATTTCCATTTTTCTTCTTGATATTGTCTGCATCTCTCTTTATTCTGGTTTCACGTTGGAGAAGAGTTCCGAAAAGATCATCAAGAGAAATTTGAGTGACCTTCCTGTTCTCATCTATACCAGTTCTCTTTGATTCCCACTCATTGGGCATAATATTAATTATCTTATCTACAAGTGCTTCATCATCTAACCCTTTCTCTCCCATAGACTGTATAATGTTGACTATATTCATTAATCTCTATTGAACTTTACATATTGGTTCACCATAAGGAAAATTGAAGCCATGGTATTCAGCTCTAAGCATAGCTCTCCTAGTCTCAATCACTTTAGAAGTTCCAAAGTGTGTAACTTCTAACTTCTTCCAGATACAATTAGATGCTTCACAAGAAGAAATTTGGATATATATATTTCTAGTCATTGAACAAAGTAATGTATTACGTACCTTGTAATTGAGTTCATACTCTTTCTTTTCATGGTTAGTGAAAGTTCTAACTTCCTTATCAGGAATTTTATAATCTCCAGTAAGCATAACAATGTTGTCCACTCCAGTATTGATAACAAAAGTCTTCATTCGATCTCTCCAGTACTCATAGTCATTACCATCAAAGATTGGTGGTCTTGTAGGATTTAGATTATCAATGGAACCAATATTGATTCCTGTCATACTTAAAATAACTTTTGGCACACAAACTTGTTAAAGTTCGTAATCACAAGGTTCGGAATGACAAAGTTCGGAATGAAAAAGTTTGGAATGACAAAGTTTGTAATGACAAAGAAATTTATAAGCAAGAAAAACTTAAACGTGAGTATAAGTATTTCAGAGACCTCCTCTGATACCAATTGTAGGATTGAAATAATGATGTAGATGCTCAATATACAAGAGGGGGGGGGGGGTGAATTGTATACTTTAAAAATTCCATTAAAGAAAGGAAAGAGCTAAGTTTAACAAAGTTAAACTAAGAAAATTCACAACACCTCTAACACCAATTGAAAAATCGGAATAAGGAATGAAGTTATAAACTTCAAGTTCTATGTACATGCTTAAAACATGGAAAGAGATTCCGAAAGTAGGTTCCGGAAATATGGATCCAGAAATTGAAACTTAACTAAAGATTTCAATATTAGATTATACCTTAAAGTGTATAGAATCTAAATTTATCAAAGTACAAGTAAGGAAGTATAAGAAAGTTATAATTTCCTTACAATACAATATGCAGCAGAAACAAACAAGTATTAAAACTACAAGTAACAAGATATAAGTCTTTTAACCCAAAGAGAAGGGTATCCAACAACCTTGGATAAAGGTCCCTTGATTTATACATTCAAGCAAGTCTGTCTTACCCACACCAGGGAAAGCCCTGGATACGAATATCAGAATCTCTGCCTTTTTATCCCCGCAAGCCCTCAACTTCAAGGTAGTTGGAACCTCTTTCTTCCTTAGCATGGAAGCCCTCAAACTTCAAGGTAGTCGGCACCTCTGTCTTCCTATCCCCGGAATTCCTGGAATGAAATCACCAACATTTGGAGTCGCACGAAGCAAAAACTGAACGAGCGGTTCAGTACGCACAAGGCATGAAAATATTTCTCTCTCCAGAAATCACCTTAGCAGGTGTGGTCTCTAGATCGATCAACTTCATTGTCGTTGTGAGCTATTTCAAATGAGCTCTTATTTATAGGCTCAGTTGACCTCCTTTCCAACGGTCATATTTTCCATAAAAATCGGAGGGACCTGTACATGTGTCACTTAACCAACGGTTAGTTTATATCAGAATAGATGACATCATTTTGTAACAAAATAAGTGTAATAGAAAGTACAAAATTATTTTAAGTCTAAAAAAAAGTTCAGATTGAAGGTTCGGAGTGTAAGAAAAATGTCAAAGAGTAGAGAAATTATAAAAGTGTAAGAAAAATGAAAGTTTGGAGTCTAAAAAAAATAATATTCGGAGTCTAAATAAATTCGGAGTGGATAAAGCAAAGATGATCAGATTCTGTTTAATAGGTGAATTCGGAATGAGAACTCGGAATGACAATTCATCATCAGAATTCGTAATGAGAATTCGTAATCAGGATTTGTCATTAGATTTCGATGTCGAACTTCGTGAGAGTTCGTATCCAGAATTCGGAGGAGAACTTCATCTGATTTCGTATCCCGAATTCGGAGTAGAACTTTATCAGAGTTCGTATCCCAGAATTCGGAGTAGAACTTTATCAGAGTTCGTATCCAGAATTCGGAGCCTAAAATAGAATGCTTCATATCAAAGTTTTAAACGATTCCAAGAATATAGAAATGAATCCAATTCTTATACTTAAGAAATATATGGATATAGATAATGAAAATATGATAAGGATAATTTTCCTTATAAAAGCGATTTCCTTATAAAAGCGATTTTCCTTATAAAAGCGATTTTCCTTATAAAAGCGATTTTCTTTATAAAAGCGATTTTCCATATAAAATCGATTTTCCTTATAAAAGTGATTTTCCTTATAAAAGTGATTTTCCTTATAAAAGCGATTTTCATTATAAAAGAGATTTTCCTTATAAAAGCGATTTTTCTTATAAAAGCGGTTTTCCTTATAAAAGCGATTTTCCTTATAAAAGCGATTTTCCTTATAAAAGCGATTTTACTTATAAAAGTGATTTTCCTTATAAAATCTATTTTCCTTATAAAAGCAATTTTCCTTAAATATAAGGTGTTTGTGATTTTCAAAACAAGAAGGAACGGAAAAGTCATAAGGAAAACCTTATTGACTCAACAATCTCCCCCTTTTGGAAAGCAAAAACATCCTTACGAAAAAGAAAGACTAAGAAAAAAATGAAAACATTAAGGCTTATCTCCCTTTTCTTATGGATGTTGATGAATACGACTAATTCCCCCTTAGGATTTGAAACTCTAAGGATCATATTCTAGATTTTTGGAATGATATTTCATTAAGAATAAGAATGTCTTCTTTAATGAAAAACTCCCACTTAGATAAACTCTATTAGTGTTATTTTTCTTTCTCCCCCTTTGTTAAGGTTCTTTTTCTTTTCCCCCCTTTGTTAGGGTAATTTTTCCTTCTCCTACTTTGTGATCTTTAAAAAGAATTCGAGGGAATAGAAAATATAACAAAGTACCTGAAAAATTAGTTACAACAACAAAAGAGAGACGAGCAAGCAATATTTTTATTATGTTTGAAAGTTCAAAAACAAGAAAGCTAAGATACAACAAAAGATCAGATTTTTTTATTTTGGATCTTTTTTCCTTCGACATGAGACCCTTCAGAATAGTCTCTATCTTCTTCAAGTCTTTATGGTCTTCCTCGGTTTGCTTCTTTAACACAACTAATCTTTCAGTTTGAGCTTCAATATTTTCTTCCTGGGCTACAAGATTTTCTTCCTGAGCTTTCAAAACTTGTTCTTTCTTTAAAAACTTCTCTTCAATCTCAATCCGACGATCCCTTTCATTCCTCCAGTTTTGAGCAACAGAATTCAAATTCCCATTCAGATATCTGTCTTCTTGAATCCGGGAATTCTTCTCAACTATCAACTTTTCTTCAAAGGAAGAAGTAAGTTCATTTAGTTTCACGTCTTCTATCTCAAAAGCATCCTTGACGTTATCTTGGAATTCATCAAAGTGTCTCATATCTTCTACAGTTTCCTAGACCAATTAGTCATTCTCTTACAAGACCTTTTGTGGGATTCATAGCCGACAAAAAAAGTTTTGAACTGAGCCTCTATCTCAACACATTTGTCCACAACAGTGGATACAGAGTATGTTTTCTGATTCAAAGTATGTTAAAGCATCTGGCATCTTGAATCAATACATGAGAAGGTCGGAATGGAACCCACCAAATTCTTTAATGACTGAACAAAAAATTCATGCCCCAACAAAGATGACTCCGAATCCGAGACTTTTCTTACAGAAATATCTTCTTCAATTTGCTCAACCTTTCTCTTTGAAGAACTACCAACATACCTTCTGTTTACAGCCACTGAGCTCGGGGTATCAACAATGAGTTTCTTTCCCTTGTCCTTTTTCGGAATGGAGTCCTGTTCCAGAGTTTTCTCTTCACTATTTGACACTTGAACAACATTGTCTTCATCATCAATAACTTTTTGAGAACCATCCTCTACATTCTCCATTTGAGCAATATCATGTAGAAGTTGTTCTTCCTCTGCATGATAAGCTACTTCTTATTATCCTTTCTCCTCATCCTTCCCTGGAGTGACTAACTTAGAGGACTCAGCTTCTGAAGTTTGGAGCGAAAAATGTTGCAAAGGTGTCTCCTTATAATCATCTACTTGCTTCAATAGATCTTCGGTCTCACCACTACCTTCAGCAACTACTTCTTCCTCTTCCACTTGCTCAATCTGCTCAACTTCCTCAACATGCTTAGCTTTTTCCTTCTCCGAAGTGACATAGTTTCTTCCTGGAGTCTCAGGTAGAGATTCCAAAGAGAAAGATCTCAGAACTTGAATGTTTCCGGAGACCATAACATTAAACTTCAACAAAGTCTGAGCTTCCTCAGCTTCAGACATATTCTTCTTAATCTTTTTTTCTTTCATTCGTTTTTCTAGCTCATCCTCTATTTTTTCCTTCAAGGCCTTAGCCTCCGCAGGGTCCAAACCAAATTGAGGATCCCCTTGCACTCTCTTCTCGTTGATTTCACTGCACTTAGAAACTACCTCATCAGGGTAAGCTTTCTTCTTCTTCGGTTTTGGAGGTGCGGAATGAACTTCCTTAGATTTGGGATTCCCTGATTCAACTTCTACTTCTTTCAACTTTCTCTTCTTCACTAGCTTAGAAGATTCAGGTTCACCAACTTTCAGAATCGCTTCTTCATGAACTGGTAAATCAAAGAACTCACCAGTCTTCTTGTCGAAGACAACATCCATCCTTTTGAGGGTACCATCACTCACCAACATAATTTTGCAAACTCTTGGCTTAGACTTGCAAGCCTCCTTGAAAGACTCAAGGCACCAGACTATTAACTTCGAGATGATTGCTGGATACATTATGATCAGAGCTCTTAGATTCCCTTTCTTAACATTATCAATGGTAATAAGAATGCGTTTCATCAGATTAAACTTCCTTAGATTTATTAAAAAATCTAGAATATAGATATCGCTCTTCTGCAAACTGTCTTTTTCACCCTTTCTCGGTACGATAAAGCCTTGTACCCATAATTCTAGAATCCAAAAATTCCTAGACAGAGTAGCAATCTTCGGAGACTTGTCATCTTCCATTCCAAGAGTTTCAAATGTCTTTTCCTTGATGAAGCTTCCTTTTGAATATGGTAAAACATGATAGATGAACTCGACTTCTCCATCATAGGTCAGCCCTACCAAGCTAGATTCCTTGACATAAGAAAGCTTATAAGTCTTTCCATAAGACTTAAACAAAATTTCCCCCTATAATTTTCCTTAAAGAAGGAAACCGTCCCATAGAACTCAAAAAGAAAGTCTGAAAATACTTCATATTGATTCCCAGGCTTAGACACAACAACATCTTCCCATCTGTTAAGCTTTATGCTCTTGGAAACAAGAGAATCATACTTGTTGAAGAAATCACAATGAACCAACCTTTCTTTATATACTAACCACTTGGAAATAGGATTAGAAGAAGACATGTCTTGAGAAGCTGCTTCCACAGACATTCGGATCTGAAGACTTCTGAGAAGTTCGGAACAGAGATTGCTGAAGATCGGAACGACCTCAAAACTGAGAGGCAGAGCTTCGGGATGCTGGATCTTGAAAAACCGATGTGGGACGACCATTTGGGGTCCCCTTTATATAGGAAAAAATATGACGGTAAATCTTCCCCGGTTGATCGAACAGTTGTAAAAAGCTGAAATCAGATCTGACGATTGAAAACCAATTCTCAAGAAAACTTGAATCCGATCTTTTGAGGTTTTTATTAAAACAAAGATTTAAGAAAACTATAATCCGAAAACAAAATATAAGTAAGTACCAGCTAATAAAATGTGATTATGAAAACATGAGTAAGGAAATCATACCTTTCGAATTAGCATAGGAGGATTATTCATAATGGGTAACATTCTTCTTGAAGAGAAAAGAGGGAAAAAAACTTTATTACGAAAAGACATAGTTCACAAAACTCACTACGAAAAACAAACTCAGTACGGAAAACCCAGTACTAAAAGAATAATAAAAAAAATTCATTATAAGAATTTCTGTATTTCATTACAAAAGTTTGAATACAAAAATCTCATTATGAAAGTCTCGATACGAAAATATCGTTATGGAAACACCAGTATGAAATTTTCCATTCCGGAAGTTTTCAATACAAAAATTTCCATTCCAGAAGTTTTCTATACGAAAATATCCATCTTGGAAAATTTTAGTTCCAGAAGTTTCCATTCCAGAAATTTTAGTTCTGAAAAGTTCGAAAAAAATTAGTTACTCTAACAATCAAATGTATTCCCCCTATGAAAAGGAGTTTATTACTGTAAGTAGACTTTTTCAATAGAAATTTTATAAAGAAATATTACCTTACGGTTATCATTCCTAAAATTCACAAGGTAACCTTCATCACATAACTGACTTATGCTAATGAGGTTGTGCTTAAGACCCTTAACAAAAAGAACATTTGAAATCAAAGTTTTACCAAGAAGAACAATATTAGCTATACCAATAATTTTTCCCTTAGCATTATCTCCGAATGTTACCTTTCCTCCTTTCGTTTTGATAATCTTTTCAAAATAGTTTTGGTTACCAGTCATATGCCGGGAACATCCACTATCCATGTACCATGTGTTACTATTGGTACTTTCTTTATTTTCCTGAAATCAAGAAGAGAATTAGACTTTCGGAATCCAAACTTGTTTGGATCCGATATTTCTAGATAACAAAATTATAGGTACCCACATATTCTTAGAGAAATAAGCTTTGTGAAATACTAGAGACTGGGTTTTGTTTATGGAATAATTATTTTCCCAGTGACCACCACATTGACACTTGGTACAAAATGGGGCACTTTGAGGAACAAAATAATTGTTAGTAAAAATGCTTTTTGCATGGGTATAACTAAATCTGGATTTATTTCTTAAAGGTCGTATTTGGGAATACATTTTATCAAAATTTTCTTTACCATGGGTAATGTTTGATAAAAACTTCTTTAAGGAAAAAATTTTAGACTTGAGTTTTATAACCAAGTTTTTATCCTCAAAATCATTAGTTTTAGAAATAGATCTAGGCTCGAAAACATTTTTCTTAGAAATTAATTTTTCTAAATCTTTAGAAATTTGTTCTTCTCAGAACTAACTTCCTCAAGATTTTTTGAAATAATTTCAAAATCATCATTTTTACTATCAAGATCCTTAGAAAGATCTCATATTTCATTCGTAAGAATAGAATTCATAGAGTTTTCGTTATCAAGTTTTTTATTGAGTTTGGAATTCTCAATTTCCAGAAGTTCAGCAAACCTAGAAACTTCTTTATAAGTAGGTAAAGTATTTTATTCATCAGAAGAGGATTCTTCATCAGAAGAGTTATAATACTTACTATCATTAAAATTTAAAGATACATTGGTCAATGATTCATAATTTCGTACGTTAGCCATAAAACAATGATTGTTAATAGGTAGTCTAGCTATAAGACCAAGATTCTTTTGTCCTGAAGATTCATAGTCATAAGATTCATCAGAAGAGTCACCACCATTGGAAATCCAGGTTTCATTTTCTTTCAAGACTTTCTTAGCTTTGGCTTTATAATACTTCTTTCTGTTTTTATCTAAATGCATTTCCTTCCTTTCTTTCTTTTTGAGCAAAGGGCAATCTGGTCTAATATGTCCAGCTCTCTTGCATTCATAACATGTGACTTCTCCATCTTTCTTATCTTTATTTCCTTTTTCTTATACTAGGATTGGAAATTTCTTTTTCCAGCTAACTTGTTCATCCTTCGAGCAATATTTTCTAACTCATTTTCTAAGATTTCACTTTCACTAGAATCTGATTGTAAAATGACTTCCATAGATTTGGATTTGGTTACCCTCTCTGGAGTCTTAAAATTCATTTGATTTGATGTTGTAATAAAACCAACAATACCATTTCCATTTTTGTTCTTGATATTAACTGCATCTCTCTTTATTCTGGTTTCATGTTGGAGAAGAGTTCTGAAAAGCTCATCAAGAGAAATTTGAGTGACCTTCCTGTTCTCATCTATAACAGTTCTCTTTGATTCCCACTCATTGGGCATAATATCAATTATCTTATCTACAAGTGCTTCATCATATAATCCTTTCTCTCCCATAGACTGTAAGTTGTTGACTATAGTCATAAATCTCTATTGAACTATACATATTGGTTCACCATAAGGAAAATTGAAGCCATGGTATTCAGCTCTAAGCATTGCTTTCCTAGTCTCAATCACTTTAAAAGTTCCAAAGTGTGTAACTTATAACTTCTTCCAGATACAATTAGATGCTTCACAAGAAGAAATTTGGATATATATATTTCTAGTCATTTAACAAAGTAAAGTATTACGTACCTTATAATTGAGTTGATACTCTTGCTTTTCATGGTTAGTGAAAGTTCTGCCTTCCTTATCAGGAATTTTATAATCTCCAGTAAGCATAACAATGTTGTCCACTCCAGTATTGATAACAAAAGTATTCATTCGATCTCTCCAGTAGTCATAGTCATTACCATCAATGATTGGTGGTCTTGTAGGATTTAGATTATCAATGGAACCAACATTGATTCCTGTCATACTTAAAATAACCTTTGGCACACAAACTTGTTAAACTTCATAATCACAAGGTTCGGAATGACAATGTTCAGAATGAAAAAGTTCGGAATGACAAAGTTCGGAATGACAAAGAACTTTCTAAGAAAGAAAAATATAAACGCTAGTATAAGTATTTTAGAGACCTCCTTTGATACAAATTGTAGGATCGAAATAATGATGTAGATGCTCAATATACAAGAGGGGGGGGGGGGTGAATTGTATACATTAAAATTTTCCTTAAAGAAAGGAAAGAGCTAAGTTTAACAAACTTAAACTAAGAAAATTCACAACACCTCTAACACCAATTCAAAAATCGGAATAAGGAATGAAGTTATAAACATCAAGTTCTATGTACATGCTTAAAACATGGAAAGAGATTCCGAAAGTAGGTTCCGGAAATATGGATCCGGAAATTGAAACTTAACTAAAGATTTCAATATGAGATTCTACCTTAAAGTGTATAGAATCTAAATTTATCAAAGTACAAGTAAGGAAGTATAATAAATTTATACTTTCCTTATAATAAAATATGCAGCGTAAACAAACAAGTAGTAAAACTACAAGTAACAAGATATAAGTCTTTTAACCCAAAGAGAAGGGTATCCAACATCCTTGGGTAAAGGTCCCTTGATTTATACTTTCAAAAAAGTCTGTCTTACCCACACCAGGGTAAGCCGTCGATACGAATATTGAAATCTCTGTCTTGCTATCCCCACAATACCTCAACTTAAAAGTAGTTAGAACCTCTGTCTTCCTCAGCAAGGAAGCCGTCAAACTTAAAGGTAGTCAGCACCTCTATCTTCCTATCCCCGGATGTCCTTGAATGTAATCACCAACATTCGGAGTCGCACGATGCAAAAACTGAACGAGCAGTTCAGTACGCACAAGGCATGAAAATATTTCTCTCTCTAGAAATCACCTTATTAGTGTGTTGTCTCTAGATCGATCAACTTCATTGTCGTTGTGAGCTCTTTCAAATGAGATCATATTTATAGGATCGGTCGGCCTCCTTTCCAATGGTCATATTTTCCTTAAAAATCGGAGGGACCTATACACATGTCACATAACCAATGGTTAGTTTATAACAGAATAGACGACATCGTTTTATAACAAAACAAGTGTAACAGAAAGTACAACATAGTTTTAAGTCTAACACAAAAGTTCGGAGTGAAGGTTCGGAGTGTAAGAAAAAGGTCAAAGAGTAGAAAAATTATAAAAGTGTAAGCAAAATGAATGTTCGGAGTCTAAAAAAAATATTCGTTGTCTAAATAAATTCGGAGTGTATAAAGCAAAGATGATCAGATTCTGTTTAATAGGTGAATTCAGAATGAGAATTCGGAATGACAATTCATCATCAGAATTCGTAATGAGAATTCGTAATCAGGATTTTCATTAGATTTCGATGTCGAACGTCATGTGAGTTCGTATCCAGAATTCAGAGTAGAACTTTATCAGAGTTCGTATCCAGAATTCGGAGTATAACTTTATCAGAGTTCGTATCCAGAATTCGGAGTAGAACTTTATCAGAGTTCGTATCTAGAATTGGGAGTAGAACTTTATCAGAGATCATATCCAGAATTCAGAGCCTAAAACAGAAAGCTTCATATCAAAGTTTTAAACGGTTCCGAGAATATAGAAATGAATCAGATTCTTATACTTAAGAAATATATGGTTATAGATTATGAAAATATGATAAGGATAATTTTCCTTACAAAAGTGATCTTCCTTATAAAAGTGATTTTCCTTATAAAAGCGATTTTCCTTATAAAAGAGATTTTCTTTATAAAAGCCATTTTCGTTATAAAAGAGATTTTCGTTATAAAAGCAATTTTCTATATAAAAGCGATTTTCCTTATAAAAGCGTTTTTCCTTATAAAAGCGATTTTCCTTATAAAAATTATTTTCCTTATAAAATCGATTTTCCTTATAAAAGCGATTTTCCTTATAAAAGCGATTTTCCTTATAAAAGATATTTTCCTTATAAAAGTGATTTTTCTTAAAGATAAGGTGTTTGTGATTTTCAAAACAAGAAAGAATGGAAAAGTCATAAGTAAAACCTTACTGACTCAACAATCTCCCCCATTTTGGAAAGCACAAACATCCTTACGAAAAAGAAAGACTAAGAAAAGAACGAAAACATTAAGGCTTATCTCCCTTTGCTTATGGATGTTGATGAATACGACTAACTCCCCCTTAGGCTTTGAAACTCTAAAGATCGTATTCTAGATTTCTGGAATGATATTTCATTAAGAATAAGAATGTCTTCTTTAATGAAAAACTCCCCCTTAGATAAACTCTAATAGAGTTCTTCTTCTTTCTCCCCCTTTATTAAGGTTCTTTTTATTTTCCCCCTTTGTTAGGGTTCTTTTTCCTTCTCCCCCTTTGTGATTTTCAAAAAAATTTAGAGGGAATGGAAAATATAAAAATGTACCTGAAAAATTAGTTACAACAAAAAAAGAGAGACGAGCAAGCAAGTTTTTTATTAAGTTTGAAAGTTCAAAAACAAGAAAGCTAAGATACAACAAAAGATCGGATTTGTTTATTTTGGATCTTTTTTCCTTCGACATGAGACCCTTGAGAATAGTCTTTATCTTCTTCATGTCTTTATGGTCTTCCTTGGCTTGCTTCTCTAACACAACTAATCTTTCACTTTGAGATTCAATCTTTTCTTCCTGGGATACAAGCTTTTCTTCCTGAGCTTTCAAAACTTGTTCTTACTTTAACAACTTCTCTTCAATCTCAATCCGACGTTCCATTTCATTCCTCCAGTTTTGAGAAACAGAATTCAACTTCCCATTCAGATCTCTGTCTTCTTGAATCCGGGAATTATTCTCAACTGTCAAATTTTCTTCAAAGGAAGAAGTAAGTTCATTTAGCTTCCTATCTTATGTCTCAAAATCATCCTTAACATTATCTTGGAATTCATCAAAGATTGTCATCTCTTCTATAGTTTTCCTCGTCCAACTAGTCATTCTATTACAAGTCCTTTTGTGGGCTTCATAGCCGACAAAAAAAGTGTTGAACTGAGCCTCTATCTCAACACATTTTTCCATAACCATGGATACCTATTCTGTTTTTTGATTCAAAGTATGTTTAAGCATCTGGAATCTTGAATCAATACTTGAGAAGGTCAGAATGGAACCCACCAACTTCTTTAATGACTGAACAACAAAGTCATGCCCCAACGAAGACGACTCCGAATCTGAGACTTTTTTTGGAGAAATTTCTTCTTCAATTTGCTCAACCTTTCTCTTTGAATAACTACCAACTTCCCTTCTGTTTACAGCCACTGGGCTCGAGGTATCAACAACGAGTTGCTTTAACTTGTCCTTTTTCGGAATGGAGTCTTGTTCCAGAGTTTTCTTTTCACTATCAGACACTTGATCAACATTGTCTTCGTCATCAATAACTTTTTGAGCACCATCCTCTACATTCTCCATTTGAGAAATATCATGTAGAAGTTGTTCTTCCTATGCATAATAAGCTACTTCTTTTTCTCCTTTCTCCTCATCCTTCCTTGGAGTGACTAACTTAGAGGACTCATCTTCTAAAGTTCAGAGCGAAAAATGTTCCGAAAGTGTCTCCTTATAATCGTCTAATTTCTTCAATTGATCTCCGGTGTCACCACTACCTTCAGAAACTGCTTCTTCCTCTTCCACTTTCTCAATCTGCTCAACTTCCTCAACATGCTTAGCTTTTTCCTTCTTCGGAGTGACATAGTTTCTTCCTGGAGTCTAAGGTAGATTTTCCAAAGAGAAAGATCTCAGAACTGGAATGTTTTAGGAGACCATCTCATTAAACTTCAACAAAGTCTGAGCTACCTCAGCTTCATACATCTTCTTCTTAAGCTTCTTTTCTTTCATTTGTTTTTCTAGATCATCCATTGTTTTTCCTTCAAGGCCTTAGCCTCCGTAGGGTCCAAGCCAAACTGAGGCTCCCCTTGCACTCTCTTCTCTTTAATTTCCCTCCACTTAGAAACTACCTCACCAGGGTAAGCTTTCTTCTTCTTCGATTTTGGAGTTGCGGAATAAACTTCTTTAGATTTGGGATTCCCTTCTTCAAATTCAACTTCTTTCAACTTTCTCTTCTTCACTGGCTTAGAAGATTCAGGTTCACCAACTTTCGGAACCGCTTCTTCTTGAACAGGTAAATCAATGAACTCACTAGTCTTCTTGTCGAAGGAAACATCCATCCTTTTGAGGGTACCATCACTCACCAACATAATTTTGCAAACTCTTGGCTTAGACTTGAAAGCCTCCTTGAAAGACTCAAGGCATCGAACTATTAAATTCGAGATGATTGTTGGATACATTATGATCTGAGCTCTTAGATTCCCTTTCTTAAAATTCTAAATGGTAATAAGAATGAGTTTCATTAGATTAAACTTCCTTATATTTATCAGAAAATCTAGAGTATAGATCTCTCTCTTCTTCAATCTGTCTTTGTCACCCTTTCTCGGTATGATAAAGCCTTTTACCCATAATTCTAGAATCCGAAAATTCATAGACAGAGTAGAAATCTCCGGATCCATGTCATCTTTTAGTCCAAGAGTTTTCAATGCCTTTTCCTTGATGAAGCTTCCTTTTGAATCTGGTAAAACATGAGAGATGAACTCGGCTTCTCCTTCATAGGTCAGCCCTACCAAGCTAGCTTACTTGACATAAGAAAGCTTATAAGTATTTCCATAATACTTAAACGAAAATTTCTCCCTGTCATTTTCCTTAAAGAAGGAAACCGTCACATAGAACTCAAAAAGAAAGTCTGAAAATACTTCATCTTGATTCCCAGACTTAGACACAGCAACATCTTCCCATCTACTAAGCTTTATGTTCTTTGATATAAGAGAATCATACTTGTTGAATAAATCATGATTAATCAACCTTTCTCTATATACTAACCACTTGGAAATCGGCTTAGAGGAAGACATGTCTTGAGAAAATGCTTCCACAGACATTCGGATATGAAGACTTCTGAGAAGTTCAGAACGAAGATTGCAGAAGATCGGAATGATATTAAAACGGAGAGGTAGAGCTTCGGGACACTGGATCTTGAAAAACCGATGTGGGATGACCATTTGGGGTCCCCTTTATATAGGCAACAACATGACGGTTCATCTTCCTCGGTTGATCGAACAGTTGTAAAAAGATGAAATCAGATCTGACGGTTGAAAACCAATTCTCAAAAAAACTTGAATCCGATCTTTTGAGGTTTTTATTAAAAAAAAGATTTAAGAAAACTATAATCTGAAAACAAAATATAATAAAGTACCAGCTAATAATATATGATTATGAAAACATGAGTAAGGAAATCATACCTTTCGGATTAGCTTAGGAGGATTATTTTTAATGGGTATCATTCTTCTTGAAGAGAAAAGAGGGAAAAAAAATTTATTACGAAAAGACATAGTTCACAAAACTCACTACGATAAACAATCATACTACGGAAAACCCAGTACTAAAAGAATTATAAAAACAAAAAATTCATTATAATAATTTCAGCATTTAATTATAAATGTTTGAATACGAAAAGCTCATTATGAAAGTCTCGGTACGAAAATCTCGTTACAGAAACACCAGTATGAAATTTTCCATTCCGAAAGTTTTCAATACGAAAATTTCCATTCCAGAAATTTTATATATGAAAATATCCATCTTGGAAAATTTTAGTTCCGGAAATTTCCATTCCGGAAATTTTAGTTCCGAAAAGTTTGTAAAAAATTAGTTACTCTAACAATAAAATGTACTCCCCCTATGAAAAGGAGTTTATTACTGCATGTAGACTTTTTCAACATAAAGTTAATTAAGAATGATTACTTTATGGTTATCATTCCTAAAATTCACAAGGTAGCCTTCATCACATAACTGACTTATGCTAATGAGGTTGTGCTTAAGACCCTTAACAAAAAGAACATTTGAAATCAAAGTTTTACCAAGAAGAACAATATTACCTATACCAACAATTTCTCCCTTACCATTATCTCCAAAATTTACCTTTCCTCCTTTCGTTTTGATAATCATTTCAAAATTTTTTTGGTTACTAGTCATGTGACGAGAACATCCATTATCCATGTACCATGTGTTGCTGTTGGTTCATTCTTTATTTTCCTGAAATCAAGAAGAGAATTAGACTTTGGGAATCCAAACTTGTTTGGATCCAAGATTTCCAGATAACAATATTTTAGGTACCCACATCTTCTTAGAGAAATATGCTTTGTGAAATCCTAGAGATTGGGTTTTGTTTAAGGAACAATTCTTTGCCCAGTGACCACCACATTGACACTTGGTACAAAATGGGGCACTTTGAGGAACAAAATAATTGTTACTAAAAATGGGTTTTTCATGTGTATAACCAAATCCAGATTTATTTTATTTAAGGTCGTATTTGGGAATACATTTTATCAAAATTTTCTTTACCATGGGTAAAGTTTGATAAACACTTCTTTAAGGAAAAAATTTCAGACTTGAGTTTTTTAACCAAGTTTTTATCCTCAAAATCATTAGTTTTAGAACTAGAGCTAGGCTCGAAAACATTTTTCATAGAAATTACTTTTTCTATATCTTTAGAAAGTTTTTTCTTCTCAGAAGTTACTTCCTCAATATTTTTTGAAATACTTTCAAAATCATCATTTTTACTATCAAGAACTTTAGAAAGATCTGATATTTCATTCATAAGAATAGAATTCCTAGAGTTTTCCTTATCAAGTTTTTTTATTGAGTTTTGAATTCTCAATTTCAAGAAGTTCAGCAAACCTAGAAACTTCTTCATAAGTAGGTTAAGTATTTTTTTCATCAGAAGAGGATTCTTCATCAGAAGAGTTATAATACTTACTATCATTATAATTTAAAGATACATTGGTCAATGATTCATCATTTCATACCTTAGCCATAAAACAATGATTGTTAATAGGTATTATGGCTATAAGACCAATATTCTTCTGTCCTGTATATTCATAATCAGAAGATTCATCTGAAGAGTCACCACCACTGGCACTCCAGGTGTCATTTGCTTTCAAGACTTTCTTAGCTTTGGATTTATAATACTTCTTTATGTTCCTGTCTGAATTCCTTTCTTTCCTTTATTTCTTTTTGAGCAAAGGGAAATCTGGTCTAATATGTCTAGCTCTCTTGCATTCATAACATGTGACTTCTCCATCTTTCTTATCTTTCATTTCCTTTTTCTTATACTTGGATTTGAAATTTCTTTGGCCAGCTATCTTGTTCATCCTTCGAGCAGGATTTTCTAACTCATTTTTTGAGATTTCACTTTCACTAGAATCTGATTGGAAAATGACTTTCTTTGACTTGGATTTGGTTACCCTCTCTATAGTCTTAACTTTCATTTGACTTGATGTTGTTGTAAAAGCAACAGTACCATTTCCATTTTTCTTCTTGATATTGTCTGCATCTCTCTTCATTCTGGTTTTATGTTGGATAAGTGTTCCTAAAAGGTAATCAAGAGAAATTTGAGTGACCTTCTTGTTCTCATCTATAGCAGTTCTCTTGGATTTCCACTCATTTGGCATAATATCAATTATCTTATCCACAAGTGCTTCATCATCTAACCCTTTCTCTCCTATAAACTGTAAGCTGTTGACTATAGTCATAAATCTCTGTTGAACTTTACATATTGGTTAACCATAAGGAAAATTAAAGCCATGGTATTCAGCTCTAAGCATAGATGTCCTAGTCTCAGTCACTTTAGATGTTCCAAAGTGTGTAACTTCTAACTTCGTCTAGATACAATTATCTTCTTCACAAGAAGAAATTTGGCTATATATATTTATAGTAATTGAACAAAGTAATGTATTTCGTACCTTATAATTGAGTTGATACTCTTGATTTTCATGGTTATTGAAAGTTCTAACTTCCTTATCAGGAATTTTATAATCTCCAGTAATCATAACAAAGTTGTCCACTCCAGTATTGATAACAAAAGTTTTCATTCGATCTCTCCAGTACTCATAGTCATTACCATCAAATATTGGTGGTCTTGTAGGATTTATATTATCAATGGAACCAATATTGATTCCTGTCATACTTAAAATAACCTTTGGCACAAAAACTTGTTAAAGTTATTAATCACAAGGTTCGAAATGACAAAGTTCGGAATGACAATGTTCGTAATGACAAAGAACTTTCTAAGCAAGAAAAAATTAAACGTGAGTATAAGTATTTCAGAGACCTCCTCTGATACCAATTGTAGGATCAAAATAATGATGTAGATGCTCAATATACAGGAGGGGGGATGAATTGAATACTTTTAAAACTTCCTTAAAAAAAGGAAAGGGATAAGTTTAACAAAGTTAAACTAAGAAAATTCACAACACCTTTAACACCAATTGAAAAATTGGAATAATGAATGAAGTTACAAAATTCAAGTTCTATGTACTTGCTTAAAACTTGGATAGAGATTATGAAAGTAGGTTCAGGAAATACAGATCCGGAAATTGAAACATAACTAAAGATTACAATATGAGATTCTACCTTAAAGTGTATATAATCTAAATTTATCAAAGTACAAGTAAGGAAGTATAAGAAAGTTATACATTACTTACAATACAATATGCAGCGGAAACAAACAAGTAGTAAAACTACAAGTAACAAGATATAAGTCTTTTAACCCAAAGAGAAGGGTATCCAACAACCTCGGATAAAGGTCCCTTGATTTATACATTCAAGCATGTCTTTTTTACCCACACCAAGGTAAGCCCTCGATACGAATATCTGAATCTCTGTCTTTCAATCCCTGCAAGCCCCCAACTTCAAGGTAGTTGGAACCTATGTCTTCCTCAGCAAGTAATCCCTTGAACTTCAAGGTAGTCGGTACCTCTATCTTCCTATATCCAGAAGTCCATGAATGTAATCACCAACATTCGGAGTTGCACGAAGCAAAAACTGAATGAGCGGTTCAGTACGCACAAGGTATGAAAAGATTTCTCTCTCTATAAATCACCTTAGCTGCGTGTGGTCTCTAGATCAATCAACTTCATTATCATTGTGAGATCATTCAAATGGGCTCCCATTTATAGGCTCAGTCGGCCTCCTTTCCAACAGTCATTTTTTCCTTAAAAATCGGATGGACCTGTACATGTGTCACTTAACCAATGGTTAGTTTATAACGGAATAGACGACATCATTTTATAACAAAACAAGTGAAATAGAAAGTACGCCATTGTTTTATGTCTAACAGAAATGTTCGGAGTGAATGTTTGGAGTGTAAGAAAAATGTCAAAGAGTAGAAAAATTATAAAAGTGTAAGCAAAATGAATGTTCGGAGTCTAAAAAAAATAATATTCAGAGTCTGAATAAATTCGGAGTGTATAAAGCAAAGATGATCAGATTCTGTTTAATAGGTGAATTCAGAATGAGAATTCGGAAGGAAAATTCGTCATCAGAATTTGTAATGAGAATTCGTAATCAGGATTTTCATTAGATTTCGATGTCGAACGTCATGTGAGTTCGTATCCAGAATTCAGAGTAGAACTTTATCAGAGTTCGTATACAGAATTCAGAGTATAAGTTTATCAGAGTTCGTATCTAGAATTCGGAGTAGAACTTTATCAGATTTCGTATCTAGAATTTGGAGTAGAACTTTACCAGAGATCGTATACAGAATTCAGAGCCTAAAACAGAATGCTTCATATCAAAGTTTTAAACGATTCTGAGAATATAGAAATGAATCAGATTCTTATACATAAGAAATATATGGTTATAGATTATGAAAATATGATAAGGATAATTTTCCTTACAAAAGCGATCTTCCTTATAAAAGCGATTTTCCTTATAAAAGCGATTTTCCTTATAAAAGTGATTTTCCTTAGAAAAGCGATTTTCGTTATAAAAGAGATTTTCCTTATAAAAGAAATTTTCCTTATAAAAGCGATTTTCCTTATAAAAGCGTTTTTCCTTATAAAAGCGATTTTCCTTATAAAAATTATTTTCCTTATAAAAGCGATTTTCCTTATAAAAGAGATTTTTCTTATAAAAGCGATTTTCCTTATAAAAGCGATTTTCCTTATAAAAGTGATTTTTCTTAAAGATAAGGTGTTTGTGATTTTCAAAACAAGAAGGAATGGAAAAGTCATAAGTAAAACCTTATTGACTCAACAATCTCCCCCATTTTGGAAAGCACAAACATCCTTACGAAAAAGAAAGACTAAGAAAAGAACGAAAACATTAAGGCTTATCTCCCTTTGCTTATGGATGTTGATGAATACGACTAACTCCCCCTTAGGCTTTGAAACTCTAAGGATCGTATTCTAGATTTCCGGAATGATATTTCATTAAGAATAAGAATGTCTTCTTTAATGAAGAACTCCCCCTTAGATAAACTCTAATAGAGTTCTTTTTCTTTCTCCCCCTTTGTTAAGGTTCTTTTTATTTTTCCCCATTTGTTAGGGTTCTTTTTCCTTCTCCCCCTTTGTTATTTTCAAAAAAAAATCGAGGGAATGGAAAATATAACAATGTACCTGAAAAATTAGTTACAAAAAAAAGAGAGACGAGCAAGCAAGATTTTTATTAAGTTTGAAAGTTCAAAAACAACAAATCTAAGATACAACAAAAGATCGGATTTGTTTATTTTGGATCTTTTTCCTTCAACATGAGACCCTTGAGAATAGTCTTTATCTTCTTCATCTCTTTATGGTCTTCCTTGGCTTGGTTCTCTAGCACAACTAATCTTTCACTTCGAGCTTCAATCTTTTCTTCCTGGGCTACAAGCTTTTCTTCCTGAGCTTTCAAAACTTGTTCTTACTTTAACAACTTCTCTTCATTCTCAATCCGACGTTCCATTTCATTCCTCCAGTTTTGAGAAACAGAATTCAACTTCCCATTCAGATCTCTGTCTTCTTGAATCCGGGAATTATTCTCAGTTGTCAACTTTTCTTCAAAGGAAGAAGTAAGTTCATTTAGCTTCCTATCTTCTGTCTCAAAAGCATCCTTAACATTATCTTGGAATTCATCAAAGACTGTCATCTCTTCTATAGTTTTCCTCGACCAACTAGTCATTCTATTACAAGTCCTTTTGTGGGCTTCATAGCCGACAAAAAAAGTGTTGAACTGAGCCTCTATCTCAACACATTTCTCCATAACCATGGATACCGAGTCTGTTTTGTGATTCAAAGGATGTTTAAGCATCTGGTATCTTGAATCAATACTTGAGAAGGTCAGAATGGAACCCACCAACTTCTTTAATGACTGAACAACAAATTCATGCCCCAACGAAGATGAATCCGAATCTGAGACTTTTCTTGGAGAAATTTCTTCTTCAATTTGCTCAACCTTTCTCTTTGAAGAACTACCAACTTCCCTTCTGTTTACAGCCACTGGGCTCAGGGTATCAACAACGAGTTTCTTTTCCTTGTCCTTTTTCGGAATGGAGTCTTGTTCGGGAGTTTTCTTTTCACTATCAGACACTTGAACAACATTTTCTTCGTCATTAATAACTTTTTGAGCACAATCCTCTACATTCTCCATTTGAGAAATATCATGTAGAAGTTGTTCTTCCTATGCATGATAAGCTACTTCTTGTTCTCCTTTCTCCTCATCCTTCCTTGGAGTGACTAACTTAGAGGACTCATCTTCTAATGTTCAGAGCGAAAAATGTTCCGAAGGTGTCTCCTTATAATCGTCTAATTCCTTCAATTGATCTCCGGTCTCACCACTACCTTCAGCAACTGCTTCTTCCTCTTCCACTTTCTCAATCTGCTCAACTTCCTCAACATGCTTAGCTTTTTCCTTCTTCGAAGTGACATAGTTTTTCCTGGAGTCTAAGGTAGATATTCCAAAGAGAAAGATATCGGAACTGGAATATTTCTGGAGACCATCTCATTAAACTTCAACAATGTCTGAGCTACCTCAGCTTCATACATCTTCTTCTTAAGATTCTTTTATTTCATTTGTTTTTCTAGATCATCCGCTGTTTTTTCCTTCAAGGCCTTAGCCTCCGCAGGGTCCAAACCAAACTGAGGCTCCCCTTGCACTCTATTCTCTTTAATTTCCCTCCACTTATAAACTACCTCATCAGGGTAAGCTTTCTTCTTCTTCGGTTTTGGAGTTGCGGAATAAACTTATTTTGATTTGGGATTCATTGCTTCAACTTCCACTTCTTTCAACTTTCTCTTCTTCACTGGCTTAGAAGATTCAGGTTCACCAACTTTCGGAACTGCTTCTTCTTGAACTGGTAAATCAAAGAACTCACCAGTATTCTTGTCGAAGGAAACATCCATCCTTTTGAGGGTACCATCACTCACCAACATAATTTTTCAAACTCTTGGCTTAGACTTGAAAGCCTCCTTGAAAGACTCAAGGCACCGAACTATTAACTTCGAGATGATTGCTGGATACATTATGATCTGAGCTCTTAGATTCCCTTTCTTAAAATTCTAAATGGTAATAATAATGTGTTTCATTAGATTAAACTTCCTTATATTTATCAGAAAATCTAGAATATAGATCTCGCTCTTCTTCAAACTGTCTTTGTCACCCTTTCTCGGTATGATAAAGCCTTTTACCCATAATTCTAGAATCCGAAAATTCGTAGACAGAGTAGAAATCTTCGGAGCCTTGTCATCTTTCAGTCCAAGAGTTTTCAATTCCTTTTCCTTGATGAAGCTTCCTTTTGAATCTGGTAAAACATGAGAGATGAACTCAGATTCTCCTTCACAGGTCAGCCCTACCAAGCTAGCTTCCTTAACATAATAAAGCTTATAAGTCTTTCCATAAGACTTAAATGAAAATTTCTCCCTGTCATTTTCCTTAAAGAAGGAAACCGTCACATAGAACTCAAAAAGCAAGTCTCAAAATACTTCATCTTGATTCCCAGGCTTAGACACAACAACATCTTCCCATCTGCTAAGCTTTATGTTCTTGGATATAAGAGAATCATACTTGTTCAAGAAATCAAGATTAACCAACCTTTCTCTATATACTAACCACTTGGAAATCGGCTTAGAGGAAGACATGTCTTGAGAAAATGCTTCCACAGACATTCGGATCTGAAGACTTCTGAGATGTTTGGAATGAAGATTGCAGAAGATCAGAATGATATTAAAATGGAGAGGCAGACCTTCGGGACACTGGATCTTGAAAAACCGATGTGGGACGACCATTTGGGGTCCCCTTTATATAGGCAACAACATGACGGTTCATCTTCCTCGGTTGATCGAACGGTTGTAAAAAGCCGAAATCAGATCTGACGGTTGAAAACCAATTCTCAAGAAAACTTGAATCCGATCTTTTGAGGTTTTTATTAAAAAAAATATTTAAGAAAACTATAATCTGAAAACAAAATATAAGAAAGTACCAGCTAATAAGATATGATTATGAAAACATGAGTAAGGAAATCATACCTTTTGGATTAGCTTAGGAGGATTATTTGTAAGGGGTAACATTTTTCTTGAAGAGAAAAGAGGGAAAAAAACTTTATTACGAAAAGACATAGTTCAGAAAACTCACTACGAAAAAAAATCTTAGTACGGAAAACCCAGTACTAAAAGAATAATAAAAACAAAAAATTCATTATAAGAATTTCAGCATTTAATTATAAATTTTTGAATACGAAAAGCTCATTATGAAAGTCTCGGTACGAAAATCTCGTTACAGAAACACCAGTATGAAAATTTCCATTCCAGAAGTTTTCAATACGAAAATTTCCATTCCGGAAATTTTATATATGAAAATATCCATCTTGGAAAATTTTAGTTCAGGAAATTTCCATTCTGGAAATTTTAAATGCGAAAAGTTTGAAAAAAATTAGTTACTCTAACAATCAAATGTACTCCCCCTATGAAAAGGAGTTTATTACTGTAAGTAGACTTTTTCAACAGAAAGTTAATTAAGAATGATTACTTTATGGTTATCATTCCAAAAATTCACAAGGTAGCCTTCATCACATAACTGACTTATGCTAATGAGGTTGTACTTAAGACCCTTAACAAAAAGAACATTTGAAATCAATGTTTTACCAAGAAGAACAATATTACCCATACCAACAATTTCTCCCTTTGCATTATCTCCGAAAGTTACCTTTCCTCCTTTCGTTTTGATAATCTTTTCAAAATTGTTTTGGTTACTAGTCATGTGCCGGGAACATCCACTATCCATGTACCATGTGTTGCTGTTAGTTATTTCTTTATTTTCCTGAAATCAAGAAGAGAATTAGACTTTTAGAATCCAAACTTGTTTGGATCCAAGATTTCCAGATAACAAAATTTTAGGTACCCACATCTTCTTAGAGAAATAAGATTTGTGAAATCCTAGAGATTGAGTTTTGTTTAAGGAACAATTCTTTGCCCAGTGACCACCATATTGACACTTGGTACAAAATGGGGCACTTTGAGGATCAAAATAATTGTTACTAAAAATGGGTTTTGCATGTGTATAACCAAATCCAGATTTATTTTATTTATGGTCGTATTTGGGAATACATTTTATCAAAATTTTCTTTACCATGGGTAAAGATTGATAAACACTTCTTTAAGGAAAAAATTTCGGACTTCAGTTTTATAACCAAGTTTTTATCCTCAAAATCATTAGTTTTAGAACTAGATCTAGGCTCGAAAACATTTTTCTTAGAAATTACTTTTTCTATATCTTTAGAAAGTTTTTTCTTCTCAGAAGTTACTTCCTCGATATTTTTTGAAATACATTCAAAATCATCATTTTTACTATCAAGATCTTTAGAAAGATCTGATATTTCTTTCCTAAGAATAGAATTCCTAGAGTTTTTCTTATCAAGTTTTTTTATTGAGTTTGGAATTCTCAATTTCAAGAAGTTCAACAAACCTAGAAACTTCTTCATAAGTAGGTTAAGTATTTTTTTCATCAGAAGAGGATTCTTCATCAGAAGAGTTATAATACTTACTATCATTATAATTTAAAGATACATTGGTCAATGATTCATCATTTCGTACCTTATCCATAAAACAATGATTGTTAATAGTTAGTCTGGATATAAGACCAATATTCTTCTATCCTGTATATTCATAATCAGAAGATTCATCTGAAGAGTCACCACCACTGGCACTCCAGGTGTCATTTTCTTTCAAGACTTTCTTAACTTGGATTTATAATACTTATTTCTGTTCCTGTCTGAATTCCTTTTTTTCCTTTATTTCTTTTTGAGCAAAGGGAAATCTGGTCTAATATGTCTAGATCTCTTGCATTCATAACATGTGACTTCTCCATATTTCTTATCTTTCCTTTCCTTTTTCTTATACTTGGATTTGAAATTTCTTTGGCCAGCTATCTTGTTCATCCTTCGAGCAGGATTTTCTAACTCATTTTCTGAGATTTCACTTTCACTAGAATATGATTGGAAAATGACTTTCTTTGACTTGGATCTGGTTACCCTCTCTGTAGTCTTAACTTTCATTTGACTTGATATTGTTGTAAAAGCAACAGTACCATTTCCATTTTTCTTCATGATATTGTCTGCATCTCTCTTCATTCTGGTTTTATGTTGGATAAGAGTTCCGAAAAGATAATCAAGAGAAATTTGAGTGACCTTCCTGTTCTCATCTATAACAGTTCTCTTGGATTCCCACTCATTTGGCATAATATCAATCATCTTATCCACAAGTGATTCATCATCTAAACCTTTATCTCCCATAAACTGTAAGCTGTTGACTATAGTCATAAATCTCTGGTGAACTTTACATATTGGTTAACCATAAGGAAAATTGAATCCATGGTATTCAGCTCTAAGCATAGCTCTCCTAGTCTCAATCACTTTAGATGTTCCAAAGTGTGTAACTTCTAACTTCTTCCAGATACAATTATCTTCTTCTCAAGAAGAAATTTGGCTATATATATTTATAGTCATTGAACAAAGTAAAGTATTATGTACCTTATAATTGAGTTGATACTCTTGATTTTCATGGTTATTGAAAGTTCTAACTTCCTTATCAGGAATTTTATAATCTCCAGTAATCATAACAAAGTTGTCCACTCCAGTATTGAAAACAAAAGTCTTCATTCGATCTCTCCAGTACTCATAGTCATTACCATCAAATATTGTTGGTCTTGTAAGATTTATATTATCAATGAAACCAACATTGATTCCTGTCATACTTAAAATAACCTTTCGCACAAAAACTTGCTAAAGTTATTAATCACAAGGTTCGAGATGACAAAGTTCGGAATGACAATGTTCGTAATGACAAAGAACTTTCTAAGCAATAAAAACTTAAACGTGAGTATAAGTTTTTTAGAGACCTCCTCTGATACCAATTGTAGGATCAAAATAATGATATAGATGCTCAATATACAGGAGGGGGGGTGAATTGTATACTTTCAAAATTTCCTTAAAAAAAGGAAAGGGCTAAGTTTAACAAAGTTAAACTAAGAAAATTCACAACACCTTTAACACCAATTGAAAAATTGGAATAATGAATGAAGTTATAAAATTCAAGTTCTATGTACTTGCTTAAAACTTGGAAAGAGATTCTGAAAGTAGGTTCTGGAAATATGGATCCGGAAATTGAAACTTAACTAAAGATTACAATATGAGATTCTACCTTAAAGTGTATATAATCTAAATTTATCAAAGTACAAGTAAGGAAGTATAAGAAAGTTATACATTCCTTACAATACAATATGCAGCGGAAAAAAACAAGTAGTAAAACTACAAGTAACAAGATATAAGTCTTTTAACCCAAAGAGAAGGGTATCCAACAACCTTGGATAAAGGTCCCTTGATTTATAATTTCATGCATGTCTTTTTTACCCACACCAGGGTAAGCTCTCGATACGAATATCTGAATCTATGTCTTTCTATCCCAGCAAGCCCTCAACTTCAAGGTAGTTGGAACCTCTGTCTTCCTCAGCAAGGAATCCCTCGAACTTGAAGGTAGTCGGCACCTCTGTCTTCCTATATCGAGAAGTCCTTGAATGTAATCACCAACATTCGGAGTCACACGAAACAAAAACTGAACGAGCGGTTCAGTACACACAAGGCATAAAAATCTTTCTCTCTCTATAAATCACCTTAGCTATGTGTGGTCTCTAGATCGGTCAACTTCATTATCATTGTGAGCTCTTTCAAATGAGCTCCTATTTATTGGCTCAGTCGGCCTCCTTTCCAACGGTCATATTTTCCTTAAAAATCGGATGGAGCTGTACACGTGTCACTTAACCAATGGTTAGTTTATAACGGAATAGACGACATCATTTTATAACAAAACAAGTGCAACAGAAAGTACGCCATTGTTTTAAGTCTAACACAAATGCTCGGAGTGAAGGTTCGGAGTGTAAGAAAAATGTAAAAGAGTAGACAAATTATAAAAGTGTAAGCAAAATGAATGTTCGGAGTCTAAACAAAAATAATATTCGGATTCTAAATAAATTCGGAGTGTATAAAGCAAATATGATCATATTCTGTTTAATAGGTTAATTTTAAATGAAAATTCGGAATGAAAATTCATCATCAGAATTTGTAATGAGAATTCGTAATCGGGATTTTCATTAGATTTCAATGTCGAACTTCGTGGGAGTTCGTATCCAGAATTCGGAGTAGAACATTATCAGAGTTCCTATCCAGAATTTGGAGTAGAACTTTATCAGAGTTCGTATCCAGAATTCGGAGTAGAACTTTATCAGAGTTCGTATCGAGAATTCGGAGTAGAACTTTATCAGAGTTCGTATCCAGAATTCGGAGCCTAAAACAGAATGCTTCATATCAAAGTTTTATACGATTCCGAGAATATAGAAATGAATCCGATTCTTATACTTAAAAAATATATGGATATAGATAATGAAAATATGATAAGGGTAATTTTCCTTACAAAAGCGATCTTCCTTATAAAAGCGATTTTCCTTAGAAAAGCGATTTTCCTTATAAAAGCGATTTTCCTTAGAAAAGCGATTTTCCTTAGAAAAGTGATTTTCCTTATAAAAGCGATTTTCCTTATTAAAGAGATTTTCCTTATAAAAGTGATTTTACTTATAAAAGCCATTTTCCTTATAAAAGCTATTTTCCTTATAAAAGCGATTTTCCTTATAAAAGCGATTTTCCTTATAAAAGCGATTTTCCTTATAAAAATGATTTTCCTTATAAAATCGATTTTCCTTATAAAAGAAATTTTCCTTATAAAAGCTATTTTCCTTATAAAAGTTATTTTCCTTAAAGATAAGGTGTTTTTGATTTTCAAAACAAGAAGGAATGGAAAAGTCATAAGGAAAACCTTATTGACTCAACATCACCATCAAAGTATATTTCGCATGTTTGGAAATTATCAAGAATAGAGAATATTAATTCATCAATAAGTTTCTTATTCAAAGATGTATCTTCAACAGATGGGTGTTTAGTAAGGATATCTAAGAAGATCTTGCCTTTTAATGCTTTATGAGGCACAAAATGGATATCTAACTACTGAAAAATATCTACCCACCGTGATAAATGTCCTGTGAGCATAGGATGTCTGAGGATAAATTCAATCAGGTTGTTGAGAGTTACCAAATGGACCTCGTGATGTTACATGCGGTGAATTAGCTTCTAAACTGAGAATATTAATTCTAGGTAGCAATTTGTGAAACTTGAATATCGATTCCCCATTTCAAGCATGGTTCTACTAGGATAGTAAAGGCTATTTTCATTCATAGTATCATTCTTTTGTGAAAGGAAGGCACCCGATGATCACTCTAAAACTGACACACAAAGAATAAGAGGATTTTCTTCAATAGGTGGCATTAATACCAATGTAATCCAAATATATTTCTTATAGGTATCAAATTCCTCTTGGAAGTTTTCGGTCAATTGATAATTAAATCCCTTCTTCATTAATTTGGTGAAGGGTAAACACTTGCCTAATAAATTGGTGATAAAGCACTGAATATAGACCAAGTTTTCTTGAATTCATATTAATTCCTTCAAATTTTTAGGAGGTGGCATACCCATGATTTCTCTTTTCTTTTCATGATAAACTTCGACACCGCGATGGTGTAAAACCACATAGATAAATTTTCCAAGGGTTACTCTAAAGAACATTTCAGAGGGATCATATTCAAATTATGTTGCAAAATTTTACTGAATATGGTCTCCAGATTAGTTAGGTGATCAAAAAAATGTTTTTATTTAACCACTAGATCATCCACATAACATTATAAAAAAATTCCATGAAGGGTTTGAAGATATATTTCGTGATACGCTGATACGTTTCACCAACATTTTTAAGACAAAGGGCATTACCTGATATAAAAATTTTCTTTGAGGGGATCTAAAAGGTGTAGATTCTTCATATTCTAGGGTCATTTGTATTTGGTCATTTCTAGAGTATCCATCCATAAAGGGGAGAGAATTATAGCCAACTATTGATTCCATCAAATGTTATGTGATTGGAATTAGAAAGTCATATTTCAAACAATGTCAGTTAAGATATCTGAAATCAATGAAAATTATGATTTTCCCATTCTTATTTTTCATTGGGAAAATGTTGTCAAACAATTTTCATATTGAACCTTCTTGACAATGTTATCTTTGATTATCTTGTTGACTTCAACCTCAATTTTAATGGTGCGAGTGGGGTGTGTTCTTCTTACTGCCTACATAAATCCTCAATGCTCTTCTAGAAAACACAAATGATGGGTGGAACATCGGGATTCAGGCTTGGAATTTCTTTATAGTTCAAATAAAATACATCTCTGTGTTTATTTTTAAATGAAGTATATATCTCTTTCTCTTCATAAGTCATGGACACACTAATTAAAGTGGGGCATGGATCTTCTTTTATACACACATTTATTTCTTTGAGCTTATCCATGGTGGTGGAGATTCCTTAATCGAATATTGGAGGGGCATCCTAAAGATGTTATTATTCTTACTCACATGTTAATTATTCTCTTTATAATTGATGGGTATGTGATAAAGAAAAACATTCAGATCTAGGGTAGGAGTCGGTATTTGGACATCCTGAAGAAGAGACAACCATTTCTGACCATACTGATGATGAAGGGTCTTCATGTAGCATTGAAGATAAAATTATGGGCTGGGAATCAACATCCTTGTCTCCCTCTACTGATGCAACAACTTCTCCTAGTCCAACTGATGAATAAAAGACTTAATGAATTTTGGTGGTTGAAATGAAGACATATCCATATGAACATTCACCAATTTTTGGTAGATCAAGAATTTATCCCTTGTCATCAGGCTCGATGGACACAATTAATATTATGGAAGTCTCTAGGGGAGTGATTGTATTTGGGTATATTCTTTAAAATTTATTGATAGAAAACATATAATATACACTGAGATGTTTTAATGGGTTAGCTGGGATCTTTCCTAGAACATTCAGAGTATTGATTCCTATTACATTTCTTTTCACGGAACATGTTCAATTTGTGTGATATAATTATGCCTCAATATACCTAGATTCACACTTTTTGAACAGATCCTTATCTCCATTCAATATTCCAATTTGACCATTGAAGCAATACTAGAGACATTGGTGGTAGAACAAAATTATGGCCACATGCTCATATAGCCAAGGCCTTCCAAGCAGAAATTTGAAGACTGTGTCCTATAAGACAACCATGAAATCTGTATTAGATAAAAGATCCCCAAATTCAGTTTTGAGTGTAATCTTGCCTAGAGGTTCTTTTCCATTCTTGTCATAACCATGCAACATCTGAGTGGAAGGAGATAAGTTAGGTTCAAAAAGACCAAATTAACTAATTGTACAGATGGTAATGAGGTTGACTCCCAAGCCATTATCAATGAAGGCTCATTGGATGTCTGTATCATTAACCTTTCCAGATAAATAAAAGGTCCTGATGTGTCCATGCATGACATCATCCTCATCTTGATCCGTGAAAGATATAACTGCACGAAATTCTGTAGGATCATTCTCTATATGGGTAACCTCAGCAGCAACAACCTCAGTTTCAAACTCTCGTGGACTTTAAAAAGCCTCAATAAGTTATTCTCAAAGATCTTTTGAAAGTTTAAAATCATCCAAGATTGATTACTTGGATGGTACATGGGATAGTTGTTTTATAACATCATAGTTTTGGACCAAAGGACTGCATTTTCTAGCATGGAAATGCAGCTTTGCTGACACCTTGGAAGTTGATGCTCCCGATGCAGATATACCATGTCTCAGGGTAGAATCTGGAAATACTTATACTCTTTCTATATTAGACTAACTCGGTAAATCTACTTTCATAGAGAGTGGTGGTATAACCTCTAATCGTTCTTGAAATATGATCATTTAAGGGATAATCCTATAATATGTCAGGGAATTTCATTATTCTTAATGATCATGCTGAAGGGATAATCCACGAGTTTCTGTCATATAAATAGTTCGAGCAGGTGTATAGTTAAAATAGCAGTTTCCAGCATATCTGAATCTTACCCTACATCCTCAACCTTGACTTCTTCCCCTAATTACCTAATCAGGTTTAGGGAATTCAGGTTCATAACCAGAATCATCAAATTCATAGGGCTCTATTAAGTGGATAACATTAACAGATCCGAATATCAATTCATCATATGATGAAGATTCCACTTGACAGTTCAGTTCTTATTGTGCCATTTGGTGGGGTGGTGCATCTGATTTTGAGGTAGTTGGCATGAAATATTCCAAATTCAAGGATAAATATGGTTCTGACACAATCCCATCTTCTTTTGACTGCTAGTTAATTTTATGATCTTGTCGCTCCTTTGAGGATTGGCCTTTTTAGTATTGATATTTTGATGAAGATGTATTTTCTATTGTGGAAGTGGAAGGAGGCACAGTTGGTTATTTCAAATAAGTTTGTAGAATGGAATGTTTTTTGTTGATGGTTTTCTGGACCATCTAATCATCATAATTCTATGAATTTTTAGTTTTTTACTTCCTTCCATCCACCTTCTTCTAGATTGGTAGCAGTAACACATTCTTCATGAATTGATAAACTTTTTTGTTTAACTTTCCCAGAGTCTACAATTTTAGGCCAGAGGTCTTTGAAAACAAAATCCCCTGAATAGGATGCCCTAGAATTTGATGAAAGGGGAAATAATCTGGGATATCTTCAAATCCTTATTTATTCGGTTTCTTCCGCCTTGGAAACTGAACTAAATTGTTTTCCAAAGTTGAAATTAAGTAATCAATAACTTATTCATTCCATAATAAAAACAATTTGTTCTTTAATTCCTAAAATTTTATCCACATTTGATTTATTTGATCATGTTGACGAGGTGGTCATTGCGGGTGATGATTGGGAGGTGGATTTATTTGGTTTGATGAAGGGTTTGAAGTAGAAGTAAGTACATGTGCTTGTTTTAGTGTGACAATAGAAACCTATTTTTTCTTGTTCTCCTTCCCAGATCTGATGGGATTACATGAGATTTAGTTTTGGTTTCCACAATGGAATCCTCCACTTTTTTGGTGATTGAAGCAAGGTCTCGAAACCCTCCAGTGTATTTCATAGGGATTAGTGGTATGCATAACTCAACACATAGATTTTCCACACAAATTGGTAGTAACTATTCTTGAGGGAGTGGTATATTTAAGGAACATGTTAATACATTCCATAAAGTGATGAAATATGAAACTCTTTAATTCTATTTTTTTTTACATTTGTGAGATCAATTTTTTTGTCTTCGGAAGTGTTTATCTGAATTGGAAAAGGAATTTCTGATCGATGACTTCCCATCCAACAATTGACTGAGACTAAAAACATGTGTACCAGACAAAGGCTATCCCCTGTAATGATTGAACAAAACATCTGACCTTCACCACTTCCTATTGTTGAGGGGTCCCCATAATGGGATCAAAATGAGAAACAAAATGTGTTGAGTGATGCTCCAGATCTCTTGAACCATTAAAAATTATAAATGTGGTATTCAAAAAGTTTTGTAGGTGATGGATCAAATCTACCAATTTGGGTAAGCATTTGTTTTCTGGTTTCACATGTTGGAACCATTCTTATATAGCTTCCAATGGAGTTGTTAATGCCTCATTTTTATTCATAAGAATTTGGGGAATATCTGGAAAGGTTGGGACCAGTACAGGTACAATAGTTGGAGATTAAACTGGTGCGACAATGGGAAAAACCAATGGTGGTGGATTTGTTGGTATTTTTCTTGGATAGACCATGGAGATAGACCTGTAAGGATATGTTTGATCCTATTTTGTATATATTTTCAATGGAGGAAATTCATTATCCACATATGTAGTTTCAAAAAGACCTTTTTGTTGAGTATATCCTGTAGGATTTGTAAACTAAGGATCTTCTTGTGGAGAATATCTGGCAGGAATGCTGCTTCGGAGTAACTCAACATTGAGTCATTTCAACTACTTCATCTCTTCATCTTAATGGGAAAATCTTTCTTCAACTCAAAGATATTGACCATATCAATTGGAAAAGTGATACATGATCTTACCATTACCTTTCCCCTTGTTAGATGCCTTTTGAAGATGTGGGAGTTGCTTACTTGAAGGAATACCTAGATATTGGGTAAGCCTCTAATTTTAGGTATTCACACATCCTTTATTTTCTTTGGTGTGTTCTATATTATGAGTAATAAATTCATCCTATGACTCCCCTGAGTTGGAATCCTTTTTTTAAGTTATTCTATAATGATATTATTGAAATTCACCGATGCATAATGCATTGATGGAATTCTGTTAGTATCTTCGTAAGATATATTTCCTTTTGTACCCTCCATGAGACTTTTTTCTCTGGTATACTGGTTTCTTGGGAAGTGGATGATAGAAAGGAACCTGAAGGTAATCCTTGGATAGTTCAGTTTTGAGTTCACATTGCGGCTTCTTCCCTAATTGGAAGAAAACAAACTTCTGATGAGGAGGGGAATTTGGATGTGACTCTTCTTGAATCCTTCGAAATCTTTTGTTGAATTTGATGTTTGGGATAAAAAACCCCAATACTTATAGACTAGGGTGGTTCTTAAACTACTATGGATGTTATTAGCACAACTTCACTTCTGATTTTAAGAAATTTTCTCTGAATGTTGGCTGGATACATTATTTGGCAACCACATAAATTTCCCAATTCAGAAGATCGTTCTTCTATTACAGAAATTTGTTCAATTTTATGGCTGACATCCACTAAGCGGGAGACTGTTGTTCTCTCTTTGGGCCTAGATTTGGTGAAAACCAGTCGAGTCCTATTATATCTGAGAATTTCTTTGGTTAGGAATATAATTTCTTTGTTTTATCTATTCTAGGGAAATGACATTGTAGGAGACCACATTCAGTTGGATTTACTGATTTTGGAGTGCAATGAAATGCAATTCTCCATGTGAAATCCTAATTTGATATGAACACCATGTTGGGTATCTGAAATCAATTGTCACAACTTCTTTAATGCATTAATACATGCACATTGAAGATCCACTTGTTGCTTCTCGACCATTGGATGTCGGGAAACCTGGAGAGATTCCATGTCAATTTTCTACTATAACGATTCTATTACCTTAACATGACTTTGATATTAATAAAATGGTAGTAAATTGTCTTTCAAACGATGAAGAGTGTTCCATATGAGTAATATTTCATGAATAAAATCTCCTACCATCAATTCTGGAATGTCATATCGAAAGGTTTCCAAAATCCAGAACGTGACTAGTATTTCACCCTTAGCTAGTTGTTTTCTTAGATTCAACATATCTTCCTCATCTTTTACATGAGGTTTCTCAACATGGTCCTTCCAGAGTGGATGCTTCTTAATTTATCTATCACAAACAATATGATCAATTGTTTTTTCCTTTTCCATATCAGAAGTCAAATGACCCAAGGGAGGTTTGGATAATGACCTTCGCATTGGGATGTATTTTAGTTGAGAAATTATTTCACATGTTAGTAATAATGTATCATATATGACTGACCTTGTATTGGAAAGTTTCTTGAGATAAGAGGGCTTTCTCATCACTACATTGTCTATTGGATAATATCTTGACAATGTGAAACATTACTATGGAGAGTACTGTCACAGTTAATCCCATCCTGGGGAGGTCCACCATGGTGGATTACAGCAATGTAAAAATCCTTTTTCTCTTTGGTCTTATGGACACATAGAGGGGTGTTGTGGCTCTCATATAGGGATAGGTTATCTAGATTGAACAAATCTTCATGAAGCAAGCTTTCATGATGAAGTTTCCAAGGGGGAACTTTATAATTGATGATACTACTCTCATAATTTGGTAATGGGAGGGTAGGATATTGATTTTAAACTGATAAATGTCTGAGGGATTCATGAACCCCCTCATTAAGAGGAGCCAAATCACAGATTGACACTTTATTTTCCATCTGTTCTTGGAGAGACTTCTTCTTATATGTTGTTTTATACGTAGTTGGGGAAACTTGCTGGGAGAAGAGGTTATCACGGGTAAGTGCATGTCCGTTCCTTGGAGTGGTTATCAGAATAGGATTCTTATCTCTAATTGGAAAGGGTGTATATTCCCGATCCAGTTGTACAAATGATATGAGGGAGTATGACCCATAAACCATCTTGGAGTTGAATAGAGGTATGTATCTGATCCGGGATGGAATACTGACGAGTCATCATAGGTTCAGGGATAAAATTATGTGTCTATCCCTCTGGTACTACTGATATTGTCGTTATGATATTATGGTAGGCTCCCAGAATGTGGTATGTGATTTTTTTCTTCCCTTTAACAATTATTAAAATGTTTTTGGTGACTCCCCCAATTGGAATGGGCATATAAATTCATTCCATATCTAGAGTAGGAGTATGTACTTTCTTATCTACTATCTTTACTGTCAATGGATACTGATAGTACTCTTTTGTGGGGGCATAGAATTGAGTCTTCCCTAGATTTGTAGTTAGAGATTTCTGACTGACTTCTCTGGGTGCATCCAAATGAGACTGTTGGAAGGCTTGATGGATTTTGGAAGGTGTATGTGCATGATGGATATTTTCCACCAATCTTGGTCGAAAGAATTCATTCCATGTTGAAAGATGAGACTGTAGGTAGGATTGGTGTGTGCAGGAAGGTGTACATTCCTACTTACATGTTGCCAAAATATTTGATTGGATGGATTCCATGAATTTATCCAGATGAGTCTCTTGACTGGATGATATTTTGTATGTATGTGTATGTTCTTTCCCACGGTACTCTACCAGATTTGAATAGGAATATTGGTTGGGCACCTCCAGTCGAGTCTGGTAGCTAGCGGAATTAAGGTGGATTAGTGTATGTTCCCAATCATTGTTTTCCACCATGTTAGTTTGATGAAATTCTCCGGAAGGGGAAAAGGTAAGAACCTTCTCCCTTTTGGTCAGATTTTTTCCTCAACGGTTTGTCTTGTGTTTCTAGTTCTGAGGGTCTTGGACCAGACAACCAAAGGCAACATTCCCATCATGTTGGGGGTTCACTACTACACGATTCTGTTTGTGGTGATTGTTTGTGGGAGCCCTCAGGAAGGGCCCTTGTGTCTTCAAGTTGAGGCCATAAGTGACCTCACAATCGTCCTACATATAGTATCTAAGGGATTGATAATTCTATTTCAGAGATAAAGACTCGAAATGGATGAAGATGGTGGTTGGAACCATCTTCTTCTTAACCACTAGTTGTTGCTGACTGGACGACCGAGAGTTTTTGTTAACTTGGAGATCCATTCAGCCATCTTCTATGGTTGAGATAGTACTGAGTTTATGGTATTCTCAAAGAAATATATTTGAGACCTAGTGTTGACGATATTGATTTGGTGATGACAAATTTTCAGTGGATGAGGATCCATCTTGTGCAGCAGCCGAGGCATTTATAGGTGCAAACTTTTTGAAAGAAATTTTGAATGATGGGAGTTCTATGGAAATTTGAAAAATACAAACAATGAACTCTATTAAATGAACATATTTTAGAGGGATACATTCATGATTGATTCCATTATCTGGACACCATTTATCAATTGATATGGGTCTGGAAAATGGGTAACACTATCAATATGGTTAAGGATTCATGTTGGGTTCACCATTTTTGTTTTGTCTCCCCTGGAACGTGTGTTCTGGTTAGGAATTACTACTTCTGAGAAATTTCCATTGGATTTATTTATGGAACCAAAAACATCCAATGGTTTTTTATCCAAAGAGACCTACATTCCAAAGGAAATAATTCATTAGGTTTATACCTATGGTACTTAAGAACATACATTGGTCGAAAGGATGGGAGGTCAGACTCATCACACCCTTTTGGAGAAAATTGTTTTGTACTATGGGACTCTCTTATAGATTTGAAATATTTTCATGAATCCATATTAATTTACCATGTATAACCTATTCTTCCCTTAGAATTTTCAATCAATTATTATCATGTGGGAAATTCAGAATTATCCATATGTATTCAAGGCTCTGCATTAATAGATATATCCATATTTATTTTAGGTTTTCCATCAATGGTATCTACTTATATACTATTTAAGTATTATTATAACCTTTTTTATGATTATACTGGTTTTTACCCACTCAGTGGGGGGCTCTGGAATTTATTATCGTCCAGTGAGAGTAATTTTTGTTTTGATGTTGATATTATACCCATAAATGGGCTACCTTTACATCCTTGTGAAATTAATTAGAACTATTTTAGTTCAGTGCCTCTTAATTGGACACATCATACCTTTTATGTTCGTGTGTTAAGGAACTAATTGTATAGTTCAATATCATATGGTAAGGAAATATAAGAGGAAGGTTCTTACTCAAAATTTGGTGCGAGACTTACGTCTAAGCAGCAAAAGGAACCTAAAATGGATATGAGTTTCCAAGATGCATTAGACCCTGTTTGGAATATGGCCTAGGGATAAAAGGGTTGATTTGGAGTATTGGGTTTGAATATCAAGGAGGCTTCCTACGTATCCCACATGGATGGGAATCAAAGCCCATGAAGTTTGATGAGTCTTATAGGGGTTTATGATCCTTTGAGAGAAATAGGTTGGGGCTTACTCCTATGGAGGATACCTAGATTAAAGGAATTACGGTTGGATTCTTAAAGAGGATATTCAGTGAGCTCGAGAGCTGGTGAAGGCTTCCTACGTATCCAAATTATGGTGGGAATTAGAGTTCTCATAGTTCAAGAGATAAGGTGAATTGTATGGATGTTGTGATCACTACAAATCTCTTAGCCCATGTGTGTAATGATCAATTTGAGAAACAAGAGGATGTGAAAGATTCAACAAACCACACATTTCCTATTCCACCGATGGAAGAGGGTGAGCGTACGATGAAAGAATATGAGGCGATGGTAGGCGAGGGCATGGAGCAATGAACCCTTAAATGTGAAATGAAATTGAAGGTTATTGGTTCCAGACTGAAATACAAGGGGATTACAACATAAGGGATTCCCTAAGTGGATCCCAGGAAAGGAAGGATAATTTTTTTTGAATGGAAAAGAAAGAGTGACCCTCACTGTCTCTATTGGGAACCGGAGGCTCTGAGTCTTAAAGATGAAAATGGGAGGACAAATTCCCATACCCAAAATCTATGACTGGGTACTTCCCAACACTATCTATAGGGTAAGGATCCATGTGACTGTAGATATAAAAACCAACAAACACAAAAAGGATCTTGAATCCCTTAGAAGAAGAACACTGGAAACCTCTAACAATAGATATACAAACCTAAATAATAGACACACTGATATTTATTTCCCAAAGGTTTAATAAGTCAGGAGGTTCTGGTGGATGCTTCAACTTATTCCAATTCAGATAAGGGAACAAAGGAAGGAAATACCCAGCCATGAGTGGCTTTGAAGAGGTCTTACAAGATGATATGTGTATGTCTTAGGAGAAGCTATGCAGTGTAGCTATACTACATTGGTATGTCACATAGGTGTACCATGTAGGTATTTCACGTTGGTGTGTTGTGCAGGTATGAGCGATGACTTCAAAAATTCTCAACATAGGAGAGCAAAGCCAATGTAAGCTTAAAAAGGACTATAATGAAGACAAAACCTGGGTGAGATGTAAATCTAAACACCTCGGGTCTACTTTTGTGTCTTTGGAAGAGGCTCACATCGGACCTTTAAGGAATATGCCTTATGTAGACAACTTCTTCTTTAAGGAAAAAGGATCCTTAATAATATGTTTGGTGTTTCAAACAATGAAAGGATTTCATGATTTCTTATCCTATAGAATTTTCTCTTTTCTAGTGTTTTATAGAGAAACCTGAAAAACATTGGGGGACCTGGATGAAAGAGCTAAACAATGGAAGCTTCAAGATCTCTTCCAGCTTTTTTTATTGTTCAAATGGGGATCCCAAGGCTCCTATTTATGAGAAAGGTGGGGGGTTATTCGATATGAGTTCATTGGCGTAGGTCTACCACATAGATCTTCATTGTAGCTCTTCTAGATAGGGGTACAAAAATCATTTTCCCATGTAGTTATTTTGTGTAGATCATCTTCATAGGCCTATCGTGTAGGGGATGCACATTGGGCTGTATGACCAGAACTTGTGCTGATTTTTTGGATACAGAGGTGATGTATAGGTTCCCAACATAGAACCTCCATGTAATACCCTTTCACTTTTATGTATTTTACTTCCTTTTTCTTCATCTTGAGACATTAAAATATCCATAGGACTTCTTCCAAATATCATTGTCTTCCTAAGGAGTGTCAAAAGTCATCAAATGAAGGATTAAAGGAAAAACTATAAAGGGTTGATGCAACCATTACCCACACCGAGATGGAACTTGGAAAACATAACCATATACTTTATCACTAGACTACCAAATACATAAAGATGAAATAATGTTATATGTGTTTTTATGGATCTTTTTATAAAGAGAACTCACTTTATCACAATTCGAGAGGACTTCTCACAAGATAAAATTTCTTGGATATACATCAATGAATTGGTAAAGCTATATAGAGTACCAACAACTATTGTACCCAATTGAGATCTAATATTCATATCCGCATTCTAGAAAAGTATTTGGTATACTCTAAAAACTATAATATACTTCATTAGGACTTATCATCCTCAAATTGATGGCCAATATGAATAGACTATTTAGACCCTGAAAGAAATGTTGAAAGAATATTCTTTGAACTTCAAATAAGGTTGTGACAAACATATATAACTATTCACATTATCCTAAAATAATAGTTTTTAATCAAGATCTTAATGGCTCCATATGACACCCTTTATGAGAAAGGGTTTAGAACACTAACATGATGGGATGAAGTGGGTGAATTTAAGCTACTAGGACATAAAATGGTTTAAGAAATTATAGAGAAGGTGAAAACCATTTAGTTACACATCAAGTTATCCCAAATTCAAAAGAAGAGGTATGCAGATAATCATCGATGGGACATGGAGTTTATGGTTGGACACATGGTATTCCTCTATATATCTTCCTTGAAGAGGATCATGATATTTGGGATAAAAGGGAAGATAAGTACAAGGTACATCAGCCCCTTTGATATCCTTGATCATTTTAGAGTTGTGGCCTATCGACTAGAACTTCGACCATCCATATCTCAAGTATACAAGGTAATTCTTGTATCCCTCTTAAGGAAGTATATACTAGATCCTTAATATGTAATAAATTTAGAGGTGTTACAGTTGGAGATTGATTTTTTTATGAAAATAATACATTTAAGATCTTAGATCATAGAGATACAATTCTATGTAAAAGACCCCTCACATGGTCAATTTACTTAGGTAGAACCGTAAGTAAGATGAGGCAACATGGGAAACAGAGTGATCGATGAAGAAAAAGTACCCACACATATTTTCACCTTAGTGTGTAAAACAAAGTTTCAAGGTTGTAATTTCATAAGTGGGAAAGAATATAATGACAGAATGTTTTATCATTGAAATTTATCTTCTTATAATTAGGTCATATATTATAAATCACATTAAATTACAAAAATAAAACAATATAAATGGTAACTTCACTAATGGAATAGTAATGCGACCCTTATGAAGAGTAAATTGGACAATGGAATAGTAGCCTCACCTATGAAAGTATAAATAAAATTAAATCATATTATAAATGGTAATATAATTTAATCATATAATAGTATAACTAAATAAGAGTTTTAAATTTTGTTAATGAATTTTTTGTAATTTTATAGGTCGTAAATATTTGATTACATTTTTTTATTAATTTAATAATTTAAAATAAAATTTATTTTCATAAAATTTATTTGTAAATTATTATTTTGAATTAATATGATTATAAGAAAATTTTATGAGACTTTATTAAAATTTCCTTGTGTTATAAAAGTAGTGTTAATTTTAAAATTTTTATTTTATAAGTAAATGATGAATTTAATTAAAAATTAAATTTCTCATAAATAGAAAACTACATCCATAAAATGTAGTTTACTTTTGTAGTCTACATGCCAAACAATATTAGTGTGAATTTTTTGTATTTTTTCTAAAATACATTAATTTTTTGTGAATAGTAAAATATAATAATTTACGATAAATTCAAATACTTGAATTATGGAGTCATAAGGGATGTAGTGCGGATGTATGCCCATTATCCAGAAATCACATGATGTAATAAATATATTTAGTCTCAAGAATCAACAATATTTCTTGTCTTGATAAAAACAACAAAATATTGATTAAAATAATGGAAAAACACCCCTCTTCTCCATAGTAAATACCACCCCTCACCACCTATTCTCCTCACACATCTCAGACCTTAATCCAGGTAAACGTTATACCAAATACACTTCCCAAATCTCTACCACACATCCAAGGGACGTTTTTCTTAACAAAAGACCAAAACCAATCCCCTAAGGAGGCTCTCGTGAAGAAGTAATCAAGAGGTAAAACCCTCTTCCTTTTTCATTTAATTTCTTGTTCCTTTATTTTAAATTCCTATCCTCACCTCCCCTCATCGAAATAGAATAAAAACTACAGTATCATAAATATTATGTAATTTTATCATATGTATGGAATAATTCTTCATCAAATCTTTTAATCTCTCTCTCTTTTACATTAATAATGAAAACATCATCCATGAGGTGCCGATTTACCACATTCGTGGGTGATGTGATATCATCATCCAATTTCATCTTCAAGGCTGGTCATAAAACCATTTTTATGGTTGAAAAATATTATAATATATGTATTATATCTTGTGTACTATTATATAATTATTTTTTACACATGATACTAATTTATAATACAAAATGAGTTTGTTGTAATTAGAAAATGCTAAATTAATCTAAATGATTATCATTAATGATTTATCAAATAAATAATACTCACTTAGGGAGGATAATGAGATTTTAATATTATATAAGTTCATTAATAACATATAAGTTCATTTTTTGAAAACTATTTTCACTCTACACGATTATCCACACACATATCCATGTAATCCAATCATGAAAACCAAGGAAAGAAATGCTCCCAAATGACGAAATTAAATATCTTAATCCATTAAAAAGGACATAAATGAAGATAATAATGTTATAATAAATCATATAAATGTATAAATGGTTCTTGAAATATTAATTAATGGATATAAATTTATTATTAAGGACATTAAGATCATGTGCAGAATCATTTCATACATAAGGTAAGGGATTCTACCCGAACCTCCATTATTCCTTCGGGTTACCCCTTCTCACTTTTTAACCAAATGAAATTCTATATTATTTTTATGTACATATTCTAAATTCTATGCTTATTTTCCAAAACCATGTATCAATATCCATTCATCCTTCTTTCCATGGATATACATGTTTTTAAAAGTTTTCATACTCAATTCTTCACGATAAACAAGCCCAAATTAAGGGAACTTCTCGAATTCTTACCAATTTTAATGTGTGCTCCATAATCTGTTTTAAGACACCATTTTTTATAAAATAATAAATTTTTTAATGAATAACTACCTTGGTTTAATTCTTATTATATAAAAAAATATTGGATTTTCAATTTTAAATAATATTTAGAGTTATCTCTTAAATATTCTAAAATGTTTTATTTATAAAGTGTCTTAAAGACTCTTTTTCACTTCAGTTTGACATCACTTATCATTTTATAAGACTATATTTATTTATGAATTTACATTTATGATATAATTATTTTCTTTCATGGAAATGTTTAAGATACACCCATTTATTATGCTTTTGACATGATTATGACACCCAATTCTTTCTTTGAGTAACCCTTATGTATATGTTTGACAAATTATGTATGATTCTTTAGGTGGAAATAATATTCATGAACATTTTATGATGGGTGGGTCTAGATAGAACTCTAATAAATTGGATAATGTTTAGTCTCAAGAGATGTTACGTGCAATGGTCTTGGTCGTTATCCTTAACTCATGCTCCAGGTGCAACGCTCTTGGTGGTTAGCCTCGATTAGTGCCCCTCTATGCACAAAGATCCTTGACTCATGATACCATATGTGAAAAAAGACTTGAATTGTGGAAATGTTATGTTTTATGTTACTTACACATTACTATTATTTCATTATTATATGATCCCATGTTCTATAATGTTGGTCCATAGATACTATTGTGACTATATATAACAATAATGGTTTTAATTATTGAAAATCATGTCAGATATTAACATATATTTTACCTCATGTTAGATCCTAAATTGTGTCAATGCATTATCTTGAATATCCAATCATTTAAATCATATAACTATTTATGTGTGTTTAAGTCTAAACAAGCTTATAACTGATTATATATGTGTAATTATGGGTATTAACACTCTCTAACTTTGGTAAACTATAAGATAGACATAACATCTAAAATTATCTATATATGAGTAACTAACACTGACAAATGGATGAATCACTAATAGATAGTTCACATAGTTATATGTTTTATGTATGTGAAGTTGACACCATTGGAAGGACTCACCATTTAAAGGACTCACCATTGGAAGGACTCAACGTTGAAAGGACTCACCGATGATAGGACTCACCATTGAAATTTGTCACCGATACATAAAATGTATCACCAACACCGATGACTCACCGTTGTATATGACTTACCTACGCAGATGATCTACTGTCACTCCAAGTGACCTACCATTTCATGATGCTACCGATGCAATGAATCACCGTCAGTTGAAATGAGTCACTGATAGTTCATTTGTCTGACCGACAGAAGGAAGGACTCACCATTGAAACAAGTCACAGATGTAATAAGTCACAGACATATGGAAAGTTTTACAGAATGACATATCGATGGGTTGAGACACAGACTGAAGGAGACACCAATAGACGAGTCATCGATATACTATTAAAATATATATTTATTAATATTATTTCTAATAGTAATATTTGTGTCATTTATTGATACAAACATATTATATAATATTTTGTAGTACTTTTAGTAGATAGTACAAGGTATGAAGAACCTATTCACATGGAAAGAACATGCTCTTTGTCGGCCCTCATAAATAAGAACCATTATAAAAGAGAGAACAGATATACAGAAGTGGTGTGGTGCAGTGCATTCATATGAGAGAGAGATATAATGAAGAACATATGCAACCACTGTGAACCCATGAACAAAAAGAAGAACACATAGTGAAATCTCAATCGAGCTGCACATTGAATCAACAAACTACTTCTGCATATCAAAGAAGGAGAATAATATACACACAGAACCATACTTGTATCAGATGCCAGAATATGACACCCTTTTCTATGTCAAATTCTAGAGGAGGACTCAGTATTCATATCAGCTATATATGAAGAGTCAAGAGCTGCATCTCAAGACACATATATCCTTCTAAATACTTCTCATACTTATTTTCTTTGTCGTATGCATTTTTACATACTTTTGAGAAATGTGTGCATCTGTCTTTTAATATCACACTATATTCGGTATCAAACTAAAGGATACATGATATCCTTTTAATTATACCTTCTAAGATCTATTTACTCTCACAAATAAGTGTGTAAGAGGTCCTTGTGTGACTTGGTAGTTTTTAATAATAAAATAATTATGGTAGAGGTCTTGTAACCTGGTTAAACTTTGTGCTGTTGTGAACCCCGATCCAGGGTGTGCATCAAAGTTTTTATTAATTTAAAATTCATGGTGGTAGGTGATCACCAAGTGGAGTGGATTTAGTCTATGCTTGAGACTGAAACTCTTGGTTTATTTCCGCTTTGTTTTTACCCTTTTAGTTTTACTCTGTTTTATCAAATATTTCATAAAACAAAATTGAACTCTGATAGTTAGTCTTAGTAAGTGTTCATTATAGTATTAACTTATTATATTAGTTTAAAAAGACAGATTAATTATCAAATTGATACAACTAAGAACTAATAAATATTTTGAGAAATTAATCAAACAGTCAAGCTCTTATAAGTTCACTACTGGATAGTTGGGTAATTAAATTTTAAATATTGTGGGAACTTCAAATAATAATTTTTAACAGAAATATTTATAGATACTCAATTCACCCACACCGTCCTCTTGAGTACTCTACTACGACCAATATTTGGTATCAAAGTTGTATGAATTTTCAATTTTCAACGATATTTCAAAAATTTTCAACTATGATTTTAGTTGTATTTCAATGATCTTAAAATTTATATTAATAATAAATTTTTATCTCTTTAAAATATTATTCTAAAACATTATTATGGATAATAGGATGGAAGGTATTTCTACCAAAATACCTCTATTCTTTAATTGAACAAATTATGCACAATGTAAAATTTAAATGAAAATTCAAGTAGAATGTTTGGGTTTTTTAATTTGGTCTTAAATTGTAGATGAATATAAGATTCCTACTATTACTAGAACAACTTTGGATGACCCAACTAAGACTAGTTATAAAATTAATTACAAATACATGAATGTCTTATACTATTGTTTAAGATATGAGGAATTTAACAGAATTTATGCATGTAAAATAGCCCATGAAATTTGGGATACTTTGTCTATTTCACATGAAGGAACCTCTAATGTTAATGAAATGAGACATAACACATATACTATTAAATATGAAAATTTTTAGATGAAGCATGATGAACCTATTTTTGACATGTATCTCAAGTTTAATGAAATTGTAAACACTATGATCTCTCTTGGAAGATATGTTACTACCAAAGAAAAAATTATGAGGATTCTCATATGCTTACCTGATAGATGGGGAAGAACTTCTATCTCTATTAGAGAATCATGTGAAATTTTCAAACTACCTATCAAATAACTCATTTGAAAACTGATGATGTATGAGGAAGAGAAGAAATTAAACAAAGAAGAGGAGGTTGAACCTAAGATAAAATATGTAGCCTTCAATACTACTACCTCTAAGAATAAAGAAAAATAGAGGGTGCTAGATTATGTTTAAAGCTACAGTAATGATGAATTTTCATCAGAGAGTGATGAAGACATGTCTCAACTTATTTAAAGATTCAAGAAATTACATAGGAAGAATAAGTTCTTAAGGAAGCCCAATTATAAAGGAAGATATGTTAACAATGGAAACATAAAAAAGGATAGGAAAAGAAATGAAAAATTAGAGGATATTTCCTGCTATGAATGCAATAGGAGAGGACATGTTAAAGCTGACTTTCCAAAATTAAAATAAAAAAATATGTATGAAAAAAAGATTAGAATTATAAGAAATCTATGAAGACAACCTAGAGTGCCTCTAAGGACATCTCTGTGAATCAGCATCATCTCATAATGATAAATATGACATATAAAATATGTGTTTTAATACAAACACATCTTAGTTAACCTTATATTCACCTCGAAAAAATTCCTATTATTTTGAAATTGAAAGTGATTATGAAATTATGAATAATAATGAAGTATTTGAATATTGTAACATTCTGGAAGACACTTGTAATGAACTAAAAGATAAATATAATTATTTAAATAAACAAAATGCTCTTATTGTACCTATTATGTCTGAACTTACTACTGAAAAGGATAATAATTATCAACTACTGAAAGAAAAAAATGACTAAAAAATGTATAATGAGAAATTGAAGAAAGATATAGAAAATTTTACCAATAAAAAAAATAATCTTACTCAAATGATTCGTAAATATATAGCTTCTAAATAAAATTATGGAATTGGATATCAGCTAGGACATAGAAACCTATCTAAAACACATTTTGTAACCAAATTTGGAAATATGTTTTTTCTTTCTAGAAATCAAAATTCTGCTACTTGTATCTGTTCTGGAAATTTTTTTAAAACCCCTAGTTTTTTTGGACCAGATAGATTAGTTTTCAAATATATTATATAATTATTATAGGAAACCAATGAAGAAAATATGGGTAACTAAATCATTGATTACTAATGTCACTAGACCCAAACAAGTTTGGTTTCCAAAATCTATTTTTGTTTGATTATTCTGACAGAATGTTGTTTAAAGAGATCCTGCAATAGTCATAGGTACATGGAAAGTGGAAATTCAAGACACATGATAGGAGATTATTAATGATTAAAGAACCTAATCAATATTTATGGTGGATATGTAACCTTTGGTGACAATGGTAAAGAAAAAATAATTGGATTAGGACAAATTCGTAACTCTAACTCAGTTTTAATTTCTAAAGTAATTTTTGTTGATGGATTGAAATATAATATTCTTTGTATTTCACAATTATGTGATGATAGATTTCTTGTTAAAATTTAAAATGATTATTTCAATATTTTTAAATCTAAAAATGAATTAGTATTTTCTTCTTTTAGAAATAAAAATGTTTATTCAATTAACTTAGATTCATTAGTTTCTCAAAATGTTTCTTAGTTAAGTGTCTTTTATATAGAGTATTGGATTTGGCATAGGATATTAGAAAACTATAATGTACAAAATCTTGGGAATATTATAAGAAAATGACTAGTTTAAGATCTACCCAAACTTGAGTTTTCAAATGAAAAGGTCTATAATCCTTGTAAAGAAGGTAAACACCACAAGATATCTTTCAAATCAAAGAAAAAAGTTTCAACTTCTAACCATTTAGAGTTGGTTCACAATAACTTATTTGGACCCTCTCGAGTTTCTAGTTTAAATGGGAAGCAATATGTTTATGTTCTTGTAGATGAATATTCTAGGTATACTTGGACTTATTTCTTAGATAACTAAATTGAGACATGTACTTACTTCACCAAGTATGATAAAATAGTAGAAAATCTTAGTGGACTTAGAATAAAATCCACAAGAAGTTATCATGGACATGAGTTTGAAAATCATGACTTTGAATATTTGTACTCAAAAAATTTCGATATTCATAACTTTTTTACCCCTAAGACACCTAAAAAAATGGAGTAGTGGAAAGAATAAATAGAAATTAACAAAAGGTAGTCTAAAAAATTCTTAATGAATATAATTTACCTATTTACTTTTGGGATGAGGCTGTTAATACAAGTTTCTACATAATTAAAGGAGTCTTAATTATACCTATCATAACCTTATGAGTTGTTGAATAATAAAAAACCCAAAGTTAGTTATTTAAGTGTTTTTGGTTGCAAAGTATATATCCTCAATAAAAATGAAATCTAGAAAAATTCTCATCTAAGATTGATGAAGGATTATTCTTAGGTTACTCAACCTCTCGTAAAGACTATAGTGACTTTAATAAAATAACCAAGTATGTGGAAGGATATATGCATATCAAATTTGATGAAACAGATCCACATGAACCAAAGACCTCTCTAGAAAACATTGAATATCGTATGTCAAACCTTTACATAAATGAAAAATAATGTCAAGTAATCTATCAAACCAAAAATTTCTATAAATTATTCAGAATATGATCATGATGAACCCGAACTTGTAGATACACCTAAAGTTATTAGCCCCTCCTTTTTTAGACCAACTAAAACCCTCAAGATCCATCCTTTAGATGCTGTTGTTGGAGACATAGATAAAGGGACACAAACAAGAGCTTCTCTTAGAAATCATGTTGAACATCAATTTTTCTTGTCATAGCTTGAACCTAAAAACCTCAACAATACAATTAAAGATGAATTTTTGGTGATGGATATCCAGGATTAACTTAACCAATTTGAATGAAAAAATTTCTGGAAACTTATAGATAGACCCAAAGACACCTTGACCATAGGCACTAAGTGGGTGTTTAGGAACAAATTAGATGAATCTGGTAATATTGTAAGAAATAAAGTTGGATTGGTTGCAAAAGGTTATATTCAAGAAGAAAAAATTGACTATGATGATACTTTTTCACCTTTTTCTAGACTTGAGGCCATTATAATCCTGATTTCTTATACTTTCCATCTTAATTTCAAATATTATCAAATGGATGTTAAAAGTGAATTCCTAAATGGGCATATAGTTGAGGATGTTTTTGTTTTACCACCCCTTGGTTTTACGAACCCTCATTTTGAAAATCTTGTTTTCAAATTAAAAAAATCTTTATATGTTTTAAAACAAGATCCAAGAGCTTGGTATGATAGACAATGTACTTTTCTCTTCCCAAAATTTTTTAAAAAAGGAATTTCTAATCCTTTTATATTTATAAAATGAATTTCTAAAGATGTTTTAGTAGATAAATATTATGTGAATGATATCATTTTTGGATCTTCAAGAAATTTTCAATGTATTGACTTTTCTAAAATGATGAGAAATGAATTTTAAATGAGTTTGGGGGGTGAACTCAAATTATTTATTAGATTTCAGATTTGTCAAAATTAAGAAGGTTTCATCTTAAATCAAAGTAAAAACAAAAAAAATATTTTAAAAATATTTGTCCTTGATATCATTAAAAGTAGTGACACTACAATGAGTACTAATTATAAGTTGGATCTTGATGAAGATGGTAAATTTATTGATCAAACCACTTACAATGGAATGATTGGAATTTTTTCCTACATGACTTCTAGTAGGCAAGATATAATGTTTAGTGTGTGTATGTGTGAACGTTTTCAAACAAATCCCAATGAATCTCACATAAAATATATTACTATTTTTTTTTCAAATACCTCAAACACACTATAAATTCAGGTTTGTTTTACCGTAATGGATATTCATTAGATATATTGAGTTATTCTGATGCTGATTTTGGTAGATGTTAGTTAGATAGAAAAATAACCTATGGGACATGTCACTTTTTGGGAATGAATTTTGTTTCGAGGTGTAGTAAGAAAGAAAATTCGGTTTCATTATTTATTTCCAAAGCTGGATACATAGATGCTGGTAGTTTTTGTGCAGATATTTTTTGGATGAAACACACTCTACTAAAATATGGATATCAATTTAGACTTGTACCTATAAATTGTGAAAATACAAGTGCTATTATCATTTTCAAGAAATTAGTTTCTCATTCTTGAACAAAACATATTGATGGAAGACATCACTTTTTTAGAGATCATTATCAAAAGGGTGATATCACATTATAATATATTGGAACTAAATATCATCTTGCAAGAATATTTACTAATAAATTGAACTATAAAAGAATGAATTACATTAGACAAGGGTTAAGAATGATCAATTAGTAAGACCTTGTGTTTCCTTTCCATTGATATTTTTATATGAAGATGGCATGTCAAAATCGTTGTCATGCCGACACCGCTGTCATGCCAGTACCATTTTTATGCTGACACTATTGTCATGCCGACACCATTGTTATGCCGAAACCGTTAGTATTATTAAAAATCTATCATGCTGACAGTGATGACTCACTTTTTTTATATGTTTTATGATTTTACAAAAATGAAACCGTTTTATTAATTTTGATGAACCCAGTTAATGATTTCACAATTTTGTAATTTCAAAATCACTAAATGATATAAATTTGAATCGATCCACTCTACTTTTTTACCACTACTATCTCCTGTTCACTGATCAATTTCTTTACCCCTGACCTTTCACCTTCGGACCTCCATACTAAACTAATTGGAATGATGCGTGTTAAGAGAGCTCTTGAGGATGGAGATTCTCATGATTCTAGGAAACTGAAATTTGAATAATGAAAATATTTAGCTCCTGTAAATCAAGGTCTAGAAAACCATGTTGTAACCTCAGAGAAAGAATTACTAGTGGAATCTCTCTTTGAGAGAAAGTATTTGTCTTTAATAGTGTTGCAAGATCAAGGATGTATTGTTTGGTTCACAAACAATGTTAGAGTCTTACACCCAAAGCCGGTACATGAATAGTACATGAATATTGAACTTTTTTTGGAAGGAAGTGATGTAGCTTGGGTAACATTGATAGTAAAAGGGATTAAAATATCATTATCTTCAAGACATTGGACTGAATGTATTAAAGTTACTCATGAGGGAATGTTTGATGACTATTAAGGAACTTCTCCCCCTAAAAGATAATTTGTTATCAGACAACTCTGGAGGATATAACTGGAAATGAGGAAATTAGGTGACCCACTACATTAGAGTTAAATGGTGTGTGATATATTTTAGTTAATTTTATTCATCAGCAGATTTGACCCAGGAAAGGGGACATTGCTTCAATCAAGTATTGGGGTGTATACTTGGTGTATTTTATATAGAAAGGAGTTAAATAGAATTTGTGAAGATATTTTATGGTTCACATAAATGAGATTATAAAACCTAGTTTTAAATCAAATTCAATGTTCTACTCTAGAATTATTTCAGAAATGATAAAGGATAAAGGCTATATAAGTTATGTTTATGATGTAGTAGTTATTGATGGTAGTGAAATCTTCTTAAGTTATGACATCTATAAGATAATTAAAATTAACTAGAACCCATTGAGTAAGGAATGGGTTAGTGATGAATATAGATAGAATGAGAAGTTCAATCCTATAGATCACCCAATTAGACCAAGGAATCTACTAAATCCTAGCCCCCGTCTAGATGATCCGGTGATTTATTCTTTTGATGAGGAGGAAGAGTCTGACACTCCTGTCAGAGATGTGGGTTCGCGAATTGATGATAGAAGTAACCTAGAAATAAATAGACCAAAAAATGTGTTTCTATTGGACCTCTAATTCCACCTTTGGACTTACCTTCTAATGAACATGTTCTGCAATCTACTGAAAGTGAAGAGATAGAAGTTGAAGGAAGTGTAGAATATGCCAGTGAATATAGTGAAGAATAAGATGATGAAGAGGAAGATGGTAGTGGTGAAAGTGGTTCACAATCACGTAGAAAAAAAGGAGAGGAAAAATTTTATGATGAATATGGTGATAATGAAGAAAGAAGTGACAATGGCAGTGATTGTGAATCTGGTCATCTTGATGGGAATTTTGATGCTGATAGTATTGAGATTGTTGGAGCTAATGGTGGTGCATATGTTGAGGGTTCTATTCAATATGAAAATTTTTCTCCATTTGAACAAGTTTCTCAATATGTATATACTATAAAAAGACATAAGGATAAAAGACCTAGAAATGAAGCATTAAGTGAGCAGGAAAAATTGGTAAGAAACCTGACACTGGGGGGGAGCCTCAAAATAGTGTTTCTCAAGATGATGAAGAGAATAAAATTGGAAGAGTAAGGATTGATACTCGTACTCCTCTGGATTCTGATATTATGGCTGAATGGGAAGGAATACTGGGCATGTGGAACTGGAATTATATTATAAAGATTCAGATGATGAAGTCTTTTCACATATTGCAAGGGAACTAGAGGCTGGTATCTCTTCTAGTGACTATGTCACTAAGGATAATTTTGAAAAAATCAAGAAATACATATGGTAATACATAAGATACATGGTAAAATCTTAGATGAGATATGAGATTGATGAATCTTGGAAAGGGAAAACATAGACAAATGAAAATTTGAAAGCTATTCGGTATATAGTTGAAGGTGTAAAGCAAGAAAGAACTTATTGTTCTACTCCTACCTCAACCAATGTATCTCAAGCTGATGCTTATTTAGTTTCCATGATGGAAATAAATTAAATTCATTCAAATTTTATTACAACTTCATAAACAATTGTGACAAGCAACACCAATATTGGGAATGAGATGAAGAAGTTTACCACTTACACAATTTATTTAATCACTAAGTAAAGAAATACAATGGAAAGTGTCATAAAAGGACTTGAGAATCTTTCTTCTCATTTTAATTCTCTTGACCTTTCCAAAATAAGAAAATAAGTTAATCAACATTCCCCCTCAGCTCTTGCTTCATCCTTGGATCTACCATTTCAACCTTCATAATATGTTAATCTTTCTACTGTCAGTACAGTTTTCAAAGAAGAGTTGCAAGACTAAATTTCTAGTATTTTCAAGGTTGAAGAAAATTCAGATAAGGTACATGACCATGTGATGTATTATATAAAAAGTGATTCCCACACATATGAAGAGCTGAAAAAAATGATTATGGATTTTTTTCCAAACTCATCATAAATCATCAAAAGAACAATATTTTTAAGTATTTGGCCTCCAATCTTACTCTTCCTCTAGTGAGAAAGGCTTTTAAAGATAAGATTCAGAAGATGAGAGAGTTCACTCCCTTGTTGGAAAATTTTGTAGAAAAAAAAGATTACTTTGAAAAGGAAATGAAATATGGTGGGGAATTCATTGAGGACTTCATCAAGATATTAAATCCAAATCTCCTTATACAAAGTGAATCCATCGTGGCGCCTGTCGCTGCAACACTTGGCCCTGCCGGTTCAGTGTCTTCCCAAGATCAGATGTTAGTTTATTAGTATTTATCTCAGATCAAATCCATAATTGTATAGACTATTCATCCTCTGCTTATTTCTTAGAAAAGACCTTCCCTGGCTTCTATAGTTCCTAAAGGAGTGCATCACCCCCTCGAAAAATTCATTCAAACCCTCCTGCTTCTCATCCTAACACTTCTGCTAGACCATCCATTTATCCTTCTAATAAAGGTAAGTAATCCCTTAACCCTACCACATAGTGTGGAGTGATGTTTTTGATAGGTATTAGTCCTTGTACATTATGTAATTCAGTGTATTTTTCTCCGGAATGATATTTCACTATTTCTCCTTTTCTACTCTATTATTTTACCCATACACCTTTTTCCAATCCCAATAGGGGGGAAATTTATTGAGAATTATTATGTGTTTATACATTATTATCTATGATAAATTTCAATTCCCATAATTTTTTTAGTATATTCATATTTATGAGAACTCATAATTATATTTTTTTTACTTTAATCATTCTCTAATAGTAGTTAATAATACCATGATTTGTGGTCATCAAAAAGAGGGAGATTATTGTCCGATGGATACTTTTGGACACTATCCCTATCTATAATGGTTGTAATTATCAGAAATCATGTCAGATCCTAAATTATATCAAAGCATTATCTTGAATATACAATCATTTAAATCATATTACTACTTATATGTGTTTAAGTATAAACAATCTTATAACTGATTGTCTATGTGTAATTATAGGTATTAACACACTATATCATTGATAAATAGTATAAAATATAGAACATATAAAATTATCTAAGTATGAGTCACTGACACTGACAGATAGATGACTCACTAACAAACAGTTCAAAGAGGCATATGTTCTAAGTATGTGAAGCTAACACCATTGGAAGGACTCACCGTTGAAAGGAATCATCATTGGAAGGACTCAATGTCAAAAGAAAACATTGTTCAAAGGAATAACTATTAGAATGAGTCACAGAAATATCAAATTTCTCACTAACACAAACAAATCACTGTTTCATAGTACTCACTGACACAGACGACCTACCGTCAATCCAAGTGACCTTCCGTTGCAAGATGCTACCGATGAAAGGACTCACCGTCAGTTGAAATGAATAACCGATAGATCAAATGTCTCACCAAAATAAGGAATGAATCACTATTAAAGAAAGTCACCGATGTAATGAGTCACCGACGTATGGAATGACAGAAAAAATTACATACCAATGGGTTGAGACACCGATAGAAGGAGACACCCACAGACGAGTCACCGATAGACTGTTTCAATCTGCATTTATTAACATTTTTTCTAACAGTCATATTTGTGTAATTTAATGATAATCAGATATTTTATAAACTTTTTTAGCACTTTTAGCAGACAGTATGTGGTACGATGAACCTATGAATGTAGAAAGAACATGCTTTTTGTCATCCTAAAAAAAATATGAAGCATTTTAAAATAGAGAAGAGATATACAGAAGTGGCGTGGGATGGTGAATGCCTATGCGAGAGAGACATATTGAAGAAAATCTGCAACCACTGTGAACTCAAGAACAAAATGGACACATAGGGAAATCTCAATCGAGCTGCACATAGAATTGAAAAACTAATATAACATATCAAACGAGGAGAAGAATATACCTGCAGAACCATAATTGTACCTAGAAGCTAGAATATGACACTCTATTTTCTTTCAACTTCCGAAAGAGGACTCAGAATTCATATCATATACATTTGATGAGTCTAGAGCTACATCTCAAAACACACAGATACTTCTAAATCCTTTCTCATAATTATTTGATCTGTCATGATCATTTTTTCATTATTTTGAGTAGTGTTTGTGTCTGTCTATTAAGAAATTTTTTCTCCTATATTAAAATGAAGGTACAATATATAATTTCAATAATACCTTATTACATATGTTTACTCCCATAGATATGTGTGGAAGTGGTCCTTGTGTGACCTGATAGTTTGTACCCACGAAGAACTGTGGTAGAATTATTGTGACTTGGACAACTTGTGTGCTGTTGTGATCCCCGATCCATGGTGTAGATCAAACTGTTTATTAATTTAAACTGCTTTGTCATAGGTTATCATCAAGTGGAGAGGATTAAGTCTCTTCTTGAGACTGAACCTCTTGTTTTATTTCTAATTTGTTTTTACCCTTTTAGTTTTACTATGTTTTATCACATATTTCATAAAACTTAATATAACTCTGATAGTTAGTCTTAGAAAGTGTTTATAACAGTATTTACTTATTAGATTAGTTTCAAAATATGTATTAATTATCAAATTGATACAACTGAGAACTAATCAATGTTTTTATAATAAAACAATCAAGATCTTATAAATTAACTACTTGTTAACTGGGAAATTGAATTTTAAATATTGGGGGAACATCAAATAAAACATTTGAACAGAAATATTTATAGATACTCAGTTCATGCCCCCTCTGGAGCTCTCTAATTCGACCAACATATAAATTATGATTCTTTATGTTTAATTATGTCCCATACATTTGTATATATTTATGTTATGACTTCAAACCCCTATACTAAGATTTATTTATTATTTATTCCCTTATTGGGCTTTTTAGATCATCCCTTTGTTCGTGTTATCCATAGTTTATCCTCTGCGGATGTAAGATATCAAAGGAAGTTAAGAGATCTTAATTGATGATATATAAATAAATGTATTATTAAGTCCCATGTTTTCAGTTTTATATACCATGTCTTCCAAATCTCTAGATGTTATGATCCTTGGATTTTAATTTGATGTTTAATTTTTCTTAAAATCGTGTAATGATATTTGTAAAAGGTCAGGGAATCTATACCTCATATGGATGTCTTTTTCATTACCCCACTCTGGTTTTTGTTCATATGAAATAAAAAAACTAAAATGAATATATAATAGAACATAAGACTAAATTAATGTTTCACTACCTAACACAACAACATTATAATCACAACCATATCCACCAAACATCAATGTTACTTCCTCAACTAGCTATAACATGAACAAACTCTATCATCACCTCTCATCAACCACACAAAAACCACACAACTTTCCATTCTATATATCATAATAAATTTCGCATTAACAAATTATCAACCATTTTATATTTTATCATGTATTTTCTCTTTTATGCATTCAATTTATAATATAACAATTACTAACCATATAATATTCATTATTCCATATATATATTTCCAATAATTACAATTTAATATATTCCCAATCATTAAACATTACCATAATAAATATCTTCCACTATAACTATATATAAGAATAATAAAAAAACATCCCTTATATACTGTGGTTTAATTATACAAAAATTTACTTATTATCACATCATACCCACTATAATTTCAATTTCTATATTATTTAATTATTATTTTTTAAAATCATTCCATATTACCACTTAAAATTAACATTAATAATCCAATTATTTCATTAACATCTACATTTTCAAGAAACCATAGAACAAATACACATTAAAATTCACATCAGTACATCAATAGCCATACCATCCAATGAAAATATCCATAACATCATTTTCACCTCTTTCACAACATTATCATTTCCTTTTCTACATAAACTATTCAAAACTACCACCATAAAAATAACATATCATCATGTCAATTCTCAACCATGTAAACCACCTGTATAATAATATATCTTCACCACCATCATTCAAAAATTATAGAACATAAACACACAATCAAGAAGAATGTCCACAATATATATATAAAAAACAATTTTGACAGGAAACAATAATAAAAATTACCATTTATTAATTATACTATACTTATTTATAACATCATGTATAAACAATATAAATATAAATTAAACTCAATATTTTTCACACCTCTATTTCCATTACCATATTTATGTGTTTTAAACAATTATAAATTTGACAAAGCACATAAAAAAATGATATCAAGAAAAAACTTATCAATTAATATATGTAATAATACGTAAGAAATAACATGGAAATAACATAAATCATATGATAATCACATATCCAATTTCAACTTCACCAATCCATTCAATTAGATTAATGTGTTTTGTTCTAACTATTAATTCATTGGAGAATAGGTATGATAATTAAAAATTGAAACATAATAAAATAATTTAGATTTAGAAACCCCTAATAAAATTTGATATTCAACGATCATTTTAGAATAATAATGGTAGAAAGATGATTAAACACCACCAAACATGTAAAAATATTCCATTAAATATAATCCACATCAATACCATATCAAAACGATGAGTAAACCCCCCCAATTAATAATTAATAATTCCATATCCTATATGCTGAGAAAATATAAGGAATGATGAAATAAGAGGAATGGGTAAACACTTCAGACCTAGAAGGGATCGATCACATAGAGATAAGGGATAATATTTGACTATAATGTTATAATATTTCTATGAATATAACCCGCAACCATCTAGGGTTCAAAAAAAAGAATGAAAATATGAGAAACCGATAATACACATGAATTTATAATTAAAACTTTTGGACACACAAATACAAGAATGATAAAAGGGGTTATGTAACAATGCATGTCATATATGAGAATCAAGACATGATTCCCCCTTACAAACTTAATTATATTAAATCAAAAACTATATAATGTTGATATGATGAAGGTATATATTGGTGTAATGGGGAAATCCATACCATAATGCTTAAACATTAGTAAATCATAGTTGAATATTGAACCTCCTTACTAAAATCTAAAAATATCCAAGAAAAAATTCATCACAAAAATACATCACCATGATAAAAGACTCATTCATGATTAAACTGAATCTATTTAGGATTAAATAATAATCACTATGAGGCTCAATAATCCTAAACCTATAAGACCACAATGCAAAAAAATATCCATACAATGAAACTAAAATAGTACAACTCGTTCTTCACATTTCAACATAATAACTCACACTATGACATGAATAATCATAGTGCAACCTACTTTACCAAGGTATATCCTCCCCTCTATCTAAAAAATCATGGTTTAAGAACCATGTTCATAGAGAAATTTAACCTCCCATCAAAATTTTTACCTTAACCTCAATATTCTCTCACTATACTCTTCCAATTGCATCATCGACACTTACAAAACTCGAAAAACAAAAATTATAGGTGCACGAAAATTTTGGATTCTATATTAGATACCTATAAAATGATTATAACAATAAAGAACCTTGACATAAACATGGAAGAAAATAGAAAAATATAAAATATAAAGACCCCAAAAACTACATATGAAATAATAATATCTACAACACTGAAAGAAAACCATTGTATAAAGGAAGAAAAAACTTCATTAATAATATATAAAAATTATCAATATTTAACAATAATAAAACTTCAAATAATAAAGGATAATTTGTATGAAAATATGACCCATGTACCCATTCAAACTCCAATTAGGTCCATGTTTATAATAATCACCCTTAGAAGGGGGGAGGTGGATTACTATGCACATCAATTGAAAGATTTCCTATTATTTTTATACCTTTGGTTGTGCCAATATTCCTCCCTTGTTATAAGGAATAAGTTCAATATATGTACTTCTCAACATCATTCACACTGAATTATTTTTACATATATATGATAATGTTAGTCATGGATATGACATGGGTATTTTACTAGGATCATCACAAAGGGATAATCCAAGGAGTATTCCGATGATATATCGATATAAAAGGAGAAAACACTACCCATTAAATCCCCATTCTTATCCTCTATGTATTGGATCGATGATGAAAAATTAATCTTATAAATATAAGTGTGTATTCACTATTTTATAAACATAGTGGTATCTTACATGTCATAATAGGTTATTGAGACATATTTCAACATCCTATCCAAATATATTCTCCATTAAGATCCATGATCATCATACTCCTCCTCTTCAAAGATGGATGAGATCAAATCTGTGTAGAGAGTTGAATATTATGTCTTATATTCCCAATCTTATATGAGAGTATCATCTTTATCTACATATTTCCTATTTTTCTTCTATAATATAATATCAATGACCACCCTCTCCATATGATGTGAATCATATAGTGAAATTATTTACTATAGGCCTTGTCATCAATTCTAGAATCAGTTAGACCTATAAATGAAACATATTATTATACTTTTTCATTTTTTCTAATTTGTCTTAATATGTCAATAATCCACTATTCGTTTTGTCTTATATTATGAAACCATGATTTTTCAATATGTTTAATTCTATCTTTTTTATCTTTGGACCAAATATGGAAATATATTTCCCCACACCTCTCCAAAACTATTATAACTAGTTTTTTTATAGAGTCTCATTTTTTATCTTTGATCTAATTAATGGGATTAATTTCATTCTCCTATATTATCTATGATCATTCCCTATTTCCACTTTATTAGAGGAGTCATTTTTCATGAATTAAAACTAAGTCAATCATTTGGATTCTCATGCTAAAGACATAGATTTTAAATTCAAACCAAATTTATTGTTAACTACGAATATATTATTCATGGTGTAATTATTATGATTTTTATATGGTCTCTCCCATCTCATATACTCTCATGGTGTGACATTGAGTATCACAAAAAAATCATATTTTACTTATAAAAATGAAAATTTACGCCACTACTAATTTCGAAATCACTTTAAAATGACTACTCCTCCTGATTCAGTGTAATTCACAAGGGAATACCCTAATAAATATATCATTAATCCTTTAAAAAACAATAATACCAATATAGTGAAACCAATACTTCAAGACTCTATGATTTCCATACCCTTAACTTTAAATATTGAAAAAACATTCCTTTACTATTTTTGTGAATATGAGTCAAATTCATTTACAAACTCCCTTTATTTCCCCATGAAATTCACTATGAAAATCTAAATTCAAATCCATTCTAAAATCCTCCATTTAAATTTTCCTTGGAATAGAACATTAAATTATTAATTTATTTTTCACTAAAATTATACATTAAATAAGGATTAAAAATAATTAAAAAATTCCTATGATATTTACTTCAATAAATTCATGGAACAACCATTTTAATTAATAAAAAACATCAAAATAGTATCTCGATTCCTTCACATGTATGTAGGTGCTCATAGGTAAAGATAGCAGTCACAATGTGAACTGGTTATCCTTCTTATACTTATAAATCTTCCACAAAAATATTATTCATGTATACAATTCTGACATGATCATGAGAAAATTCTAGTTAATATCACATGTGGGTGAGTTCACATAATATAGCACATACCCATAGAGTAATTAACACCTGTGTCTCATTCTATTCTTTCTCAAACTAAAAAAATCTTGAGTTATCCTCACACATACCCTTTTAAACTCAAGTTAATTAAATGAAAGTTAATCATACATGAATTAAAACCTTTTTATTTAATCTTACACTACTATAGGAATTCACGATTTATTCTCACACAAACTTTAGAATTTTAGATTTAATATGATATAGCATTTCAAAAAGTCATATGAACCTTAAATAACATTATAGACACCAAAATAATCGTACAAAAATTCCAAAAAATTCACATATAACCTTAATTAGACTCTTTTATTCCAGATGTAATATTAAAAATCTCTAGAAAAAAATGTTTAACTATACAAAGGCTCTAAAAAATTCAGTTTAGTGGCATAAAGATATCATAAATTAATATTTAACCTAAAAGAGTTTCCAAATTATCCTATTATTCAAATCATCCCACATTTAATATATTTAAACCTACTCACACATTTTCCAAATACATGATATGTTTAAATAAGACCAGTTATAACCTTTCAAATCAAGATATACATTCAGTCTAGAAAAATTATATCCTCTTCAAACCTATCTCTAACCAAATAACTATTCATCTTGTAACTTCTATAAGAATATAATTATAAGTTATCTAAGAAAACCAATTCTAATTATCATTAGTATCTCCATATTCTAAAGTATTCCAAGACTTTTTCAACACAATACTTCATAATTCCAATGATTTTCAAAAAAATCCAAAACCAAACACACATTTGGTTCCAAAATTCACCCATTATATTTTATTGTAAATATTATCATAAGACCATATTTAATAAAGATACTAAATAACCTAAAAACATGGTTTTATGATTCATTGATTTCTCCCCCCTAATATCAAAATGTAAATTTCTAAAAAAAATTCCACCCTTTTCCATGAAACATATTTACATTTTTTATCCATCAAACTCTGGGCTCTTATATACATTTGTACTATGGACTTATAAATCTAAATATAACTTTTGAAACACTCAAGAGCTTGTATTTTAAAATTTTATTCCCTGAAACACTATCTATGAAATTTTAAATTATTCAATGAAGCTATATATTGGATGAAACTTCTTCCTTCTTACCATTTATCATCAAACTATTCAACTTTTATCTTTGTTTTCTTAGAGATTTACGTGAGTGATTTGAACAATTGGTAATGATTCATTAAACAATACACAAAGTTTACTAAGTTAAAAATTGATATCAGGAAAAAATATTCAACGTTAACAATAGAAAATCGATCCACATCACCAAATTACTTAAAAAGAGAAACTTTATTAATTCCCTTTTTTTAAAACTTCTTCTAGTGACATCAATCACACTTATAGAAAACATTTTTAAATAACCCTTGAAACAAAATTTCTGTGATACATACCAATAGAAAATGTTAATTAGTCAATATATAGTGAATAAACACAATAATACAAAAAAATTTCATAAAATTTATCTTTAAAATATTAAATTTCTACACCCCTATGAAATTATGCATTCCAACTATCTATAAACATATTTTTAAGAACGTCCATCAACTAAGGAGTTCTCCTTTTAGTGAATATATTAATATACTACTATTATGGATGAGTTTAAATGATAAAATATCATATATATCATGAGATTGATATAAAAATCTTCTAAAACTCCATGATATTATAGCTTCTATATCTCTTTCATCAGGTATTATCATCTTTTCCCTTTAAAAGGATTATAAAACTACGAAAATGGACTGATATTATTTATGGATCCTAGGATTCATCTTGACACCATTTTAGAACTCATATTGGGTTATTATCTTATTATAACCCAAAATCAGGGGGTAAATAACATGTGCTTTATTAAACAAACATTTAATTCTAGAATATGATTTTTTATATCCATAGGGGCTGCTTGAAACCACATGTTGATTTAGATCAGTATTTCATATAATTGGTTATTACTTTGACAAAATATTATCCATGTATTTCCATTTATCACATACACACTCCTTGAATCATATCTAAACCTTAATCCATAACTTCATCATATATATATAGAAATAATAAAATACATGGAGAGAGGGTTACTTCTTGATGATGCTCATATAGAATATTGTGGTTGATCTTGGTGAACCAATCCTCTCATTCCAACATTATTCAAATAATTTTAGTGGTTATCCTTTGGGTGAAACCACTTATAAAAAATCTATTATGGATACTCTCTGGATTTATTTCTATTTTTTGTCTTGGGATCCATATCCACTATGAGATTAATCCCACTGAAGTAAATTTTCTCTATTGATTCATTTTTCTTTCATCATCCACCATGCGTCCTCTATCATTGGAGGGACCTTCCAACCATATTAAAATCTTAATTTGTGGTTTATTTTATGAAACCAAAATATCATTATTAATGTTTTTCCTCTTTTAAATACAATTGATCCACCTAATATTCATTTATCCTTGCAAATTCTTTTTCCAAGTACACATACTCTATTTGTTTAATATGAGAACCACCATTATTATTTATTTATCATATTTTTTCATTATTTTTATGATGTATGGTATGAATAATATATAAATGGTTCTTTATACACCCTCAATTATAATAAATTTTCTATTTCTTCCAACTAGGAGAATATATTTTTGAATGTAACACATTCATTCTATTTCTTTTCAAGACCCCTTGCTATATGATTATTGTTTCTACTCTTAGGAAATTTTTATTTTATCTTGATATAATTTATTTCCACATGTAAATGGTTAGTAAAAATAAAATATATTCTATTAAAAATACACTTTATGAAGTCTTTATTCTATGGAGAGGTTCTAGTATATTTTATTCCACCTCAATCCCTTGGGCTACTAGACACAAACCCATAATGTGTCTCATTCTTCCATAGTAGTAGCATTATAATTATTCCTTTTTTATTAAATTTATATTATTTACCATCAATATTCCTTTTTTACTTAATAATTCCAGATTTTATGATTTTATTAATCTACTGGTTTATTATATCATTAAAGGGATCTTATTCATCAAATTTGATGATTTTAACTTCATTTTGAGATCATTGATATTATCATACATATCATTTTTTAAATATACATATTTTACAATATTGAGCCCTTTTTCATTTCTTGTTTTATCATCTCTTCATGTTTTGTTTTTATAGGGATAATAATTTCTTTTAGTTTCTACTAATTGTTAATTTTTTATCCCACTTTATGGGAAAGTTCTTAAAGTAATTTACTTTGAAACATCATCAGTTTACCCATTTTTATAATGTATATCTTCAAAGACACCTATAATTTCATTAATATTTTAATCTCCATGACCAAATATTCATTGAATTTATGATCTAATACAAATGAAATATTATGTTTATAATCCTTTTAATGTAAGGCTTGGATCTCTCCATGGATTTTGTAAGAACTTTATTTGAATTAAATAATTATTGTTGTTGCCTTATATTCCATTAAATTATCATCCACTTAAATATAGATAATGGAATATTAGATTTTATATTTTCAAGAACCTTAAAATTATTATTATAATAAAATTTATAAATAGATCTAAAATTTGACACATTTATTGGAGAGTCCATATTCTTAGTTTTCTCATTACTCATTTTTCTTTTCTTATTTACATTTGATATAAGGAATTTTTTCCTATATTTTAACTGAAATCCCATGGACATCGTATTTTTAATATTCTATTAAGGTCAATTCACCAATTCTTTAGGATCCATTAATTATAAATATATATGTTTCAAGGTTTTCCATATCCCAAATGTGGGGCAATAATGGGAGGTTTTTTATAACTCATTGGAAAATTATTTTTCCATGATATTTTCAATACATACATCACCAATTATTTAAATTTTCCTATTTATATTAACATATAATTTTATGTTCTCCATGTAATCTATAACACATGAACACAAGAAAATTAGAAGCTCATTTTTCCAGCCACCATACTTCTTTCCATTAAAAATAGGAGGCCTTATCATTGATTCCATATGTATATCAATTCTAATTTTTTGATCATTGAGAACCAAGAAACAAACATTAGGATATAATAACACTTTTGGGAATAATTTAAATACATTAACCCTAACAGTGTGTGGTGGGTGAATTAGGGTGCACAAAGATTAAAACATTTTATCTTCTTTAAATATCCTACTATGTATGGATCTTGTATTCTTGTTAGAATGAACATGTACAATATCTCAAGCTCTCTATGGTGTTCTCACCAAATAATTAAACACATGTACATAAATTTAAAGCATGAAATTATGTAAATATTTTACATGGTTAAATATAAAGTTATAATCCTAGGAGTATATGCTGATAGTATGTTAATGTAAAAGGAGATAACACTACTCACTACAGATGTTAAAAAGGTCTAGAAAAGATGCACCATTGATATTAGGGTAATTAGCTTATATTATCCTCAATAAATTACCATAGTAAAATATAAGTTAGATTAAAGAAATATGTGACACTTCAATAGATTATATATATGATGGTATCTACTAGACTTATAATTTTTTGAAAAGATACCCAACATCCTCATATCCAAATAGATTATATATTAAGAACTACATTAACCGAAATATTCCTATTCAATGTTTGATGAGATAGACTTCTTATAGAGAGTTTAATATTATGTATTCCAAGTCCAATGATCGATAAGAGTATCATATTTCTATGAGGATTTACTCTTTTCCTTCTTTAGGATCACAATAGTGAATAACCTCTAAAGAAAAAAATAATAATGTAATGGAATTATCATTGTTATACTACATCATCAATTCAAATACCCCTATATTTGATCAAATAAATGAGACCAATTTCATTCTACTCAAGGATCCTTGGACATTCCACGTTTACACTGAATTAGAGTGGTTAATGTTTATACATTAAAATAAAATCAAAATCTTAAAATACTTTTCCCAATATTTTTATTTTAAAATCAATGAAAATTTGTATTCAACTATGATTATATTCTTCAGGGACTAATTATTATGATTTTAGAATAGTCTCTCTAGTCTCTTATACTAGCAGGACATGAATCTGACTATCAATGATTAATAAAATTTTCCTCCAAAAAAATTAAATTATATATACTACTAATCATTTAGTCACCAAGTAATGACCAACTCTTCATGATGTAATATTATTTATATGGGAATTTCCTTAAAAATTAACCATTAACCTTTCAGAAAATGGTAATTAATTCATAGAAAAACCTTAATTTCACGATTCTATGATATCCAGGAATTCAGACTTAATAATTGAAAAAATATATTAAATTTATTATTCTTATAAACATGAACTATATTCCTTCAAAACTATTATGATTTTATCTAAAAAAGTCACCTTTAAATTTGAAATTCAAATTCCCATTAGAATTATTATTTTATATTTTCCATGGAAGATGAAATTGAATTATTTATTAATTTTTCATTGAAATTATCCATTGATATTAGGATTAAAATAATTTAAACAATTTCTATGATATTTCATTTAACATATTTTGGATGCCTCACCCATAGCCATGGTACACTATTATAATCAGGTATAAATTAATTCCTATTCATACAGTTCCTCACAGTGCAAGCTGTAAGTCATGACATGAACTGTTTCCCCTTATTCTTCATATAATTCCTTGATTGTGAAATAGTATCTCTATATTATTCTAATAATATCTTGAGGAACTTAAAATTATGATCACTCCATGGTGAGTTCACCCGATTCATCCCATCCCCTTAGTGTTTTTCACATGGGAGTCTATTTCAATTCTTAGATAACCACATAAAAGGTTGAGTTAATTTCATATATAACCTTTTAAATGAAGGTTGGTAACACATGAGTTTATTTGATTCCACATTAAACTCTTCATGTTAACCCTAGAACACTTTAGTAATTCCCAATTAATACTCAAAAATCATTTACACTACCCAATTTAATTTGAAACAACATTTTAGAAACACATATTAGCCTTATGTAGATTCGAAGAAACAATGATAATATTAAACATATTTAAAAAATATGAATATGAAATTACACAGGCACTATTATTCTAAAGGTAATATTGTGAATCTCTTTAAATTACTTGTTGAACCATTCATAAGCAATATATAATTTAGTTTAATGACAAGAAACCTTTATAAATTACTATTTAATCCAACATAGATATAATATTCTCCTAGAATTCAACTAGTAATTCTCCAAAAACCTTCTTGCATTCTCTTAAAAATATAGAAAATTCTTTAATAAAATCACTTATAACTACTCTAATAAAAACACAACTTTATAATTTAAACATGAACTAATATTAAAAAAAATCTCCCAAAATATATTTCTAGATCACGTAGCTCCTCTAAGAAGAGAGTTATAAGTAATATAAGAAAAGAACTTATTATTATCATTAGTAACTCTATATGCTCAAATAAACAAATAATTATTCTATACCATAATTTTGGATTGGAAAAAATAAAAAAAAATTATTTTGTATACAACTTCAATTAAATGAACCATGATAAAGAGAAATAATTTAGGAAAAAATCTCCCAAACCTGAAAACTAGATGAAAAAAATAAAAAAGTAGAGGCCACATATAAAAAACAATAAAAACTAACCAATCAATGGAAAACCACATCACCCAATATGATGTGTGTGAATAATATAATGACTGAAAATTTGAATTCTATAATGAATAAAGATACTAAGAATTTGGTCAATCCGAGTGTTTTGACCCAATAAAGAAACAAAAAATATCCAAAACATTGGAACTGATAATAATAAGACAATATAATATACTAGGAAAGTAATCTAAGGGATCATTCATTTTGCATAATAATCGATGAAATCTCAAGAATCAACTCCTTTTGATAATTAACTAACAAAGATTGATTATGACCACCTTTCATGCCATTGAATGATGCTAGACATGACTATAAAACTCCATCACATATGCGATCCACCCCAATTGTACACAATACCTCCCAAAAAACCTAGATTCCCATTGCCTCCAATTCCCATTCAGGAGAGCATCACTGACCAATAACATCATCCATATTTCACAAAGAATCTAGAAAAAATAATATAAAAAACTAAAAATAGAATAATAATAAATATTCTGATTACTTTTGAACTTATTCTCTAGCCTATATATGTTGGGATTCCCCAATACTCATCTCCAACCACTCAGTTTGAAAAAAATGTGAATAAAATCCCCAAAATGAATTGAACAATCTCCAAATAAGCATCTCCAAAAATCAAGAGAAATTAGAAAGATGATCTAATACAAAAAAAATTCAGGAAATATAATTAGATATACAACTAACATAATAATTTCATCCCAATTCTTTATCAATGTCAGCCTAAAATTCATGATAAACCTTGATTCACAACCGTGACTTTTTCTACTCAAAATTGATGTGACTGTTGGACCCCAAAATAGCCTAGATCTTCACCATAATGACATATCCATCTGGAAAAGGATGTGATGATGATGATCAGTAAAGGAACAAAAAATATAGATGAACTAAGGCACAAGAAAAACAAAACCAGGACGAAATAACAAAAAAATATAGTCGAAATAAAACAAAATCCAGAAAAAGTATATATGTCATATATCATATCAAAAGAAAAACCTACTAAATCAAAATAATATTAAACTCCTCAATCTAGTAGAAGAAAAACTGTAAGTCATATCAGAAGGGGGATGGTTATCGATCTATCTCCAAACTATAATATTTACTCTTTTTGGAATACATAGATTAATCCATCCAGTAACTATCCATATTTGATAAAAATACGATTGACAACGATTCTCAATTAAGATTCATAGGGACCAAATTTTTCATCTCCATCAAATCATGTGGAACCATCCATACTTTATGATTTTAGTGATTGAAAATAATAGAACCCCAAACACACATCTAGTTTAGATAACTCATATAGTCCACCATACCTCCACTGGGTACAAAGTAATGGAATGATGAAAAAATACAACCCCTTCTCCCAAAAATCCAGAATACCAAGGGAAATTTCCAAAAATATATTATCATCCAAAATATCCATCTCACTTGAATAAATAATATGATAGAAATCATAATTTCATCAATAAATCTATGATATATGAAAATTTTAATTTATTTTATACTTTTTTTGGAAGAAACAAAAACAGATATTCCACCTCACTGATGCATTTAAACACCCCAAAATATCCAAAAAATCATGGATAAAGCTTACTCCCACATCCAGACCTTTGATTATCATGAAAATAGAAACCTTGAAATAAAATTGATCAAAATTATTGAACTCTAGAGGCATCCTCTTCTAATAATCATAATAATTGTTATTTTTTGAGTATATTTCATATGCTCATGAAACTCCCACACCTTCTCTATCATACTCTAATCAAAATTTAATCATAGATTCACTGAATCTCTAACCTCATTCAAGTACAATAGAGATATTAATTTTCATTAAAACAATTCCCCAAATAAATTTTGAATAATGTAAAAGGGATAACTATTATTATAAGAAAAATTAACCCAATTCATATGATTCATATATAATATCCGATGTTCTTAGGGGTTGGAAATTTTCTGAAGAAACATGAATCATTGAATTAGTTAAGAAGAAATATTTTTAACTACAACTCAGGCTTGTTGTTTAAAGGTTGGAAACCCTATATATAATTATTTAGGCTACTTAATAAAGGTTACATCGCGTTCAGGAGGGTTGCAAGAGAACCAGAAGAATATATAGCTAGCCGAGCTGAAAGTTATAGTCACTAGCTAGTTAGTAGCTCTGTATTAACTAGTCAACATGACATTTAAAAATGAAAATTAAAATTTCACTTCGAAGCATTTAATGTGGAAACCCCATACTATCCCTTTAATTTTGATCATGTGGCTAGGGGCTCCTCCCCCTGTCCCCTCCTCCTTCAAACATTTCAATAGGGTTATTCTCAAGGGAATTCTAGGAAGATTTAATGATTGTATCTTCAGGATCTAGTCTCCATTAATGCCATGTCCTCTTATTTTAATTTTCCTATTATCCTAAACAAGTTTAAGGTTCTGATTCTACTAGAAATTGGTGGAATAATTAGATCACGATGGGCTATTTATTATTCTCAGAGAGGGGATGTCTTGAGAGGCCATCCGAGAGGCTCTTCTCATTGATTCGGTATATCATCATATCAATTTTCTTGGTGGATTCCATTAAAAATAATTTTATATAATTATAATATCAATGACTCATGATAGGGTTTTCACCCAGGACTATGTAGGGGGTCTACTATAGACCTCTTATGAATTGTTGGTCATAGTTTTAGTGTGATTCTGCAGTAGTGAGATTTTAGCTGATTATGAATCTTTAGGATTAAATTCATTAATTAATTATAAATGTTTTAATTAATTAATATTTGTTTTTTAGATTGGGTTTGGTGATCATGTGAGATTTTGATGTCCATTAGGGAGTTTATGGTATTGGTAGAGCTTGGATGACCCTTAGTGGGAGTTTTATGGAAAGAAAATAAATGTTGAAAGGATTTAGGATGAGGTAGGTGGTCCTTGATATTTTTTCAAATATCCTTTTTTAATTTTACTATACGTAAAAAGCTGCGTGGCCACACCACCTAGGGCTTTGACCTTTTTAAATAAAACAAACTGTTTAAATTTAATTATTGGTTGATTTAATTTATAATTTAATTTTAATTTTAATTTTAAACATATGTAAATTCCTGGGAAAATTTTAACAGGCCAAGGACACTAAGGACACTATGAACTAAATTGATACCTAGATCACGGATGGTTGAGACATGGATTAAGAATTTACCTAGACACTTTAATGTTCCCAAGAGGGGGATGATGAGATATGTAATGAATAACATTGGGAGGACAAGCGAAGAACCCTGAGACATGAATAGTCTAGGTGTATAGACCATAAGAAAGTGGTATTCTTTGGGATAAGTTTTCTAGTATGTTGTAAACATGGACCTAGATATATCCCTTGGTCGAACTCTCAATATTATCACTATTGTGGTATAACACTAAGACTGTTGGGGCTTTGAGATGACTTTGGTGAATCTGGGGGATGGGAGGTCATATGGGCACTAGGTAATAACCCAAGAGGCCATTTTGATAGAGTATTTTGAGTGAGATGCCTCCACTATAGTAATGACCTATAAGAACCCTATGGGTTCCCCTTTGCATTGTGGCCCAAAGAATTTGTGTTTATTAAGTTGTAGATATAGTTACAAGTTTCACTCCAAAAACACATACCGAACTTATGAGGCCGATGGGCTATAGGTAATGGTGGTGAGTATGGCCACTCATCCAACCCTTGACTTGTAATTTATTTTTTCACTTATTTATTGTTTAGGTAATAAAATATTACCAAATTTGATTCGTAGGACTTGAAAAATGGGGCCGATGAGTAAATTTTGATTTGGGGATTCTTATAAGGGATTTTTGGGATCCATACAATGGAATCTTGTGAAATAGTTGTAAGTAACCTTGGATATGATGACATCAATGTGGATTCCTACTGTCACTTGGGATATGAGTATTGAGACACATTAATGATTCCTTGGATATTGGTATTCAACAACGAATCCACATTGGATTCCCTAAACAACAAATATCCATATGATGCCTTCCGTTTCAAGGATCTATTTATACAAGATTTGGAAATTATTATGGTGATATTTATTATCATGATGAGATGTATAGATCAGCCCTTGTATATTACTTGTTGAGAATTATAATATCATGGGTTTCTGATTTGGATTTTTGGGATAAATCCATTTTTCACGGTGATGTGGATAATGATATTGAGTAAGTGACTTCTCTATATGTCCAAGAATTATGTTTGAGCTAATTTTTATAATTTTGTTTTTAGATATTCGTAGGATTCCTTGAATATAGTTTTTGATCCATTTATTATGAGTTATGGACAACTTGAGTGTAAGGATGTGGTATTATTGGGTTATACTCTTGGATCTAATATTTATAAGGAGGCATGTTCATCTTGATATGATGTCAGACACCTTAGAACTGGATGAAGTAGGTATTGTTGACCAAGGACATGAACCTAGGGATTGATATTTTTTTATTTATTTACTTCCTTCCATTTATTTATTGTCTTCAATTGAGAATTTTATATGCACATATCACTAAATTTTTGGTTATGTGGATGACCACATTGGTGGTTTCTTATGGTGTTATGTACTCAATCCCTTCATGGGGTTTCATTACACTGGGTTACCTAAGAATACTTCACTTGGTTATCAGTTAATGATTGTTCAAGTCTTGATATTTTCTAATAGAATAGGATATCTATTATTTTGAAAATATTAAGATGCGGTATTTATAGATACGTAAGGTCTTTACCATATATAATAATGTCATCTCTAGTTTTTATAATTATCTTTATTTTATTATGGAATGTTATTTTATTTTGATTCCTTGTGTTTCCTGTTATTAAGTTTTTCTGTGCTATTATTCATTTCCCTAATATGGGGGTATAATCCCCTCACTGTTCCCCTTATACCACCCAATACTAATCAGAATCCAATGGTTTATAAGGGGTAATTACTGAAGTAACATGTCACATTGTTCAGATTATGGTTCCTAGTGAACTAAGGTGGGACACTACTATTAGGTTTTATATGAAACTAATAAAATTTATTTGATAATAATAAAGAAATGAAAAAACAAAATTCAAGTATCTCTGATTAGCCACTAAATGAGGCTAATATTCATTGTTAATATACATAATTTTCATGTTCTTTGTTATTCATAAACACCATTTTAGTGCATTTTACACTTTGAACATCATTTCACATTATGTTTGTAATACCTTCTTAAAATGCACTATTATGTGGTACATTTTTGAACATCATTTAAAGTAACCAATGATTCATCTGATTGTAAGGAATTGAATTTTACATATTTTAATTTGATATTTTTGGAAATTGATCTACACTTAAATATGAACATGTTTGATTCAGGGATCAATGGAGAATTCATGGAGGATGATGGAGATATTTGGCAATGAAAGGAAGCAATTCTGGAGAAGGCAGATTGGACACCAGCCCACTGATGAGACTGTGGGGCCCAACATACAGGCCCAATTAATCCCAACTTTCGTGGGATGATATAAGACATGTACAGGAACAAATCACTCTTCAGGGGTTAATGCTAATTCGGCCTCCATGTTGGTCATTTAGGCGGCCCAAGTTAGAGATAAAATTCTGGGCCAGATTCTGTGGCCCAGAAAAACAGTCCACCAATTTGATCATATCTCGGAATACACAACTCCAAATGGGCCCAAATATTACAGGCGGTTAACAGACATCCGGAGCTCCATTTTCTTCTTCTATGGCCTACCCTGATTCGGCCATCTAGAAGGTCATCCAAACGCGTCTGTTCGGTGGATGAAATCTGGCTGCCACCTCGGGTCAAATGTGGAAAATTCCAAATTCCACAAACTTTCCACCACCCTAGGCCTACCATACTCAAGTGGGATGACTTGTACTGTTGAAGGCTCGACCCAAGGCTCCCAAAATTCCTATTTAAGGCAGTGGTGGTGAAGGAGTTGAAGATCTTGGATGCTTTGTTTACTTGTAATGTTATGCTGCATTTTTGTTGCCTCAATTTTGTCTTTCACATGTAAGTTGTTCAATTCACTTTAGTTTCTTAATAAAAGTTCTTCTTCTACTCTTATTCTGTTGTTCTTAATATCACTTTGATACCGTTGGATTAAGGTGTGAATTTATTCACACCAACCCTTGTGAAATTATTCACACAACAGTGGAGTGATCATTTTATTTTTGTTGTTTTCTTTACTTCTCCATTCCTCCCTTATGAGTCTACTTTCCGCTTCCATTGAAACCATGGGATCAATGGAGGGCTAACCCACTTATGGGTTGATCCAAGGGAGTAGCAAGGGGCTGGATTGGATGTTATTTATCACCTAATTAATGTATAATCACTTCTTTAATTGGGATTTTTATTTGATGATTTTTAAACTCCATCGTCCTTGTTGAATTTAAGGCCACACACCTCAAGTACTAATACGATCCTTTACCTTGAAGTGCTCAAAACTTTGATCCTTCAAGTGTATAGGTGATTATTATTAGAGGGTGTAGGCATTAAACCAGTAAGTGATGATGTTGTTTTATCTCCTTAAATGAATCCATCTCAAATTTAAGAAATTGAAATCATTAAAAAGAAAATACATCCAATCCACCCCGAGTGATAACCTAGGATCAACTCATTCTTTTAAATTGAATCCACTTAAATCTTTTAGATATCTTTAAAAACCATCCAAAATAAATCCAAGTTGGCCACTTCATAGCCAAAAATCCATCCCTTAGGTTGTGTATCTTAGGTATCTTCTTTGGTCTCTGTGGAATCGACAACCCAAGCTACACTACAAGGACCGTTCTACCCTTCTTCTCTTGGGTAAATTTGGGCGTGAACCAAATTTTGGCGCCGTTGCCGGGGACCAAGTAAGTACCTTAGATCCAAAAAAAAACCTTCCTTCCTCACCTCCATTCTTCTACTCTCACCCAAGATCTCTTATCTTGTCTCTTTCTCGCTTTTTTTTGGCGCATGTCCGCCTACACCCGCGATTTCTCAAACAGACTAGTTAGGGTGGAAAGTCCTAGGATAGGGGAGTCAAGTGCACCTAAGGGATTGTTTAAATCAGATTCAAATATTCTTGAAACCCCAAAGTCAGAACTTGAAACAAGTCCAATGGAGGGTCATCCACAAAATCAAATTGTAAACCCTGGGGGGAATCATATGGGAAACCAAAACCAAGAAGCTCCAAACTTAGGGAATGTAGTTGATCAAACCATGAACGACTACCTCACTCTAGCTTGGACCAATGCCCCCTCATGCATTAGACACAATTCCATAGGAGACACCAACTACATATTCAAACCCCATGTCCTAAACCACCTTCCAACCTTTCATGGGATGGAGTCAGAAATGCCATACCTTCATGTCAAAGAGTTCAACGACATTGTTGAAACCATGTGTCCCCCACATCAACTAGAATCTGCTAAGATGAGGCTATTTCCTTTTTCATTAAAGGATCGAGCTAAAAATTGGCTAAACAACTTGAGACCTGCATCAATCCACTCTTGGGACCAACTGCAAAGAGAATTCTACAAAAAATACTTCCCTCATCACAAAACAATTGCACTTAAAAAGAGCATCCAAAACATTTTTGAAAAAGAGGGAGAGTCATTTTATGAAACATGGGAGAGGTTCAAAGACACCCTAAACATGGTTCCACACCATGGGTTTTCCATACCTGAACAAGTGAGAATTTTCTATGAAGGGTTGGGTCCGGGTAATAAACAATTCATTGACATGATGTGTAATGGAACCTTTAAAAACAAGGCCCCAAATGATGCTTACGAGTATCTCGAAAGTCTGGCTGAACAAAACCAAACTTGGGGAACTTCACCTTATTCTGAAAAGCCACAAAGAACCACTGGAATTCATACACTTAGAGAAGAGGAAATCCTTAGGGCTAAACTCGCAGCACTCTCTAGGAAGGTTGAAGAGATAGACCTTAGGAAAGTCCATGAAATCCAAAATGTAGACCTTGTTTGCACAATTTGTGACAAACATGACCATAAAACAGACAACTGCCCAACCATTCCATCCATCAAGGATGTTCTTCTAGGAGGACCCCCAGCGGAATTCAATGCCCTAAACTTTCAAAAGCCCCAATACCAAAACACCTTCAATCCAAGGTACAATGACCACCCAGGCTTCCGCTGGAAAGATAACCAACAACCTAGCCAACCACAGGGACAAAATCCTTACCCCCATCAGAACTTCCAAAACCATAACCAGTTCCAAACCCAACCTATCCAATACCAACAACCACAGGTCCATTTTCAACAAACCATCCCACCTCCAAAATATCCCCCTGGGATAAACCAACCTACTCAAGCACCAACCCAAACTGTTCCACAAAGCCTACTAGAACAACTATGCAAACAAATGGAGAGGATGAACTCAGAAGTCTCTTCCCTAAAACAAGAACTTCAAACCATCAAAACAGGAAAGGCACCCATGCCTACTCAGGCGGTGCCATCCTCAACTTCAAGGGGAGAGTCAAGTTGTGCTCAAACAACTCATGAACAACTAAAGGTTGTGACTGTTTTAAGAAGTGGGAAATCAATTGATAAACCTGAACAACCAATTCAGAACCCACCTGAAGATTCAAACTTGGATGAAAATTTAAATGAACCACAAGATCAAACTGATGAAACTGATAACAATGTGAAAGAAACAACTCTTCAACAAACAACCCCACAACCTGCACCATTTCCTCAACGCATGAGGGGGAAAACCAAACCTGAACTGAGTGAAACGTTGAGGGAAATATTTTCACAAGTCAAGTTGAACATACCCCTTCTCGATGCAATCCAAACCATACCTGCCTACTCAAAGTAACTTAAGGACTTGTGCACTTTTAAAAGAGAATTTTCACATAAAAACCAAGTCCTTTTGGCTGCTAATGTGAGTACCACCATTCAAGGTACAATTCCTCCTAAGTTGAAAGACCCAGGTTGCCCTTACATCAATGTTGAACTAGGAGAAAGCAAAGTTGTCAAAGCCTTGTGTGACCTAGGTGCTAGTGTCAATCTCATCCCATATGCTGTGTACTGCCAGTTAGGCCTAGAAGAGCTCCAACCCACATCTGTCACACTTCAGCTTGCTGATCGTAGCATTAGGGTTCCCAAGGGGATTTTAAAGGACGTTCTGGTAAAGGTTGAAAACTTCATCTACCCTGCTGATTTCATTGTACTTGACAACCATCCAAATTTAGGAAATAAGGAACAAACCCCAATCATCCTTGGTCGTCCTTTCCTTGCAACAATCAACTCTGTTATCCGAGTCCGAAATGGGAACATGACCATCACCTTTGGGAACATGAGTCTAGACTTGAACATCTATAATGCAAGCTCACAAATAGGGGATGACGAGGATATTCATGAAGTAAACATGATAGGAAGCATTGATAATGAATCCATGGAACATCAAGGAATATTTGATGAATGTTTAAGTCAGAATGAGATTGATTTCCTTTGTTCACATGAAGGAAGTTTATCTCCTTGGCTCGAATCATTTTCAAATTGCTCCTATAATGATGTCTTAGGACCAACAATCAGTGAAACCTTTCAGGAAAACACATTCATGGAGACAACTCAAACTCCCTTCCCTAACCCAGGTCAATACAATCTTGTGGCTGAAACTTCTACTCATGGGGAATCAATTCAATCTGAAAATCTAGGAAACAAATTTGCTCTTGACCCAATGCCCCAATATTCTGCTGAAATTCTGAACCAACCAGGTCTTGAATTGAAGGAACTTCCTACCTCCCTCAAGTATGCCTTCCTAGGGGAAAATCAAACACATCCTATAGTCATATCTTCTTCTCTTGAAGCCAATCAGGAGGGGATTCTTCTAGATGTCCTTAGGAAACACAAGAAAGCCATTGGATGGACCCTGTCTGATATTCCTGGGATTATCCCACTTATTGGAACTCATAGGATTACTCTTGAATCTGAATCCAAACCATGTCGTCAACCTCAGAGGAGACTCAATCCAAATCTTATGGATGTGGTAAGGAAAGAACTTCTTAAGTTGTTGAAAGCTGGTATCATCTACCCCATAGCTGAGAGTGAGTGGGTAAGCCCAATTCATGCTGTCCCAAAGAAAGCTGGAATCACCGTGATCACTAATAAGGATGGGGAAATTCTTCCAACTAGGGTGAGTAGTGGCTGGAGAGTCTGTATTGACTATAGGAAGCTCAACTCTTGTACCAAGAAGGACCAATTTCCCTTCCCTTTATTGATCAAGTCCTCGAGCGAGTGGCAGGTCATCAATTCTATTGCTTCCTAGATGGGTACTCAGGTTACAATCAAATTGAGGTCTCCCTAAAGGATCAAGGGAAGACTACATTCACATGTCCTTTCGGTACCTTTGCCTTTAAACGCATGCCGTTCGGGTTATGCAATGCCCCTGGAACCTTCCAGCGGTGCATGATGGGAATCTTCTCAGACATGGTAGGGGATTTTCTTGAGGTCTTCATGGATGACTTCTCTGTGTTTGGGGATACCTTTGAGGGATGTCTGCAGAATGTGGATAGAGTCTTTTCAATATGTGAAGAAAAAAATCTGGTCCTAAACTGGGAAAAATGCCATTTCATGGTTAAAGAGGGACTTGTTCTAGGACATCTGGTCTCGAGTAGGGGGATTGAAGTTGATAAAGCAAAGGTTGACATCATTCGTCACCTTCCATCACCCAGAACTATTAAGGATGTGAGGTCCTTCTTAGGACATGCTGGTTTCTATAGAAGATTCATTAAGGACTTTAGTTCAATCTCTCGCCCTCTTTGTGCTCTCCTAGTAAAGGATGCTCCATTTGTTTGGACATAAAGCTGTGAGGGTTCATTTTCAACCCTTAAATCCGCTCTCACCTCTCCTCCCATTATGAAATCTCCAAACTGGGACCTTCCTTTCGAACTCATGTGTGATGCCAGTGACTTTGCTGTAGGAGCTGTGTTAGGACAACGGTGTGATAAAACTCCATATGTCATTTCTTATGCAAGCAAATCCTTAAATGATGCCCAAATCAATTACACCACCACTGAAAAGGAGTTACTTGCTGTTGTTTTTGCCTTAGAGAAATTCAGGTCCTACCTCTTAGGATCACCCATCATTGTATTCACCGACCATTCAGCTCTAAAATATCTCTTCCAAAAACAAGATGCAAAGGCTAGATTGATTAGGTGGGTCCTTCTTCTTCAAGAGTTCGATTTAACCATTAAGGATAAAAAAGGTGTCGAGAATGTTGTAGTTGATCACCTCTCTAGGTTGGAATTCAAGGACAAATCACATCACCTTTCTGTGTCTGATTCATTTCCCGATGAGAACCTCTATTCTGTGAGTGACTGCCCTTGGTATGCTGACATAGCCAACTTCTTAGTTTCAGGGGTCATTCCAAAATTCTTAGGGACCCAAGCTAGAAGAAAATTTCTTTCTGATGTCAAGCATTATGTGTTTGATGATCCATACCTATATAAGTTCTGTCCTGACCTAGTCATTAGGAGGTGTGTGCCAGAATCCGAACAAGAGTCCATCCTTAAATTCTGTCATAGTGAGGCATGTGGAGGTCACTTTTCCTCTAAGAAAACATCTGCTAAGATCCTTCAATGTGGTCTTTTCTGGACCACCCTTTCAAGGGACTCCTACACATATTTTCAAAGCTGTCCTAGGTGTCAACAAGTAGGGTCCATCACAAAAAGGAATCAAATGCCTCTCACTCCAATATTAGTGGTTGAAATCTTTGACTGTTGGGGAATTGATTTCATGGGTCCCTTCCCAAACTCTAGGGGATATCATTACATTCTCTTGGCTGTCGATTATGTCTCAAAATGGGTTGAGGCCATTCCTACAAAATCCAATGACCATCAAACTGTGATTAGATTCCTTAAAGAAAACATCTTCTCTAGATTTGGGATTCCTAGGGCTATCATTAGTGATCGTGGAACTCATTTCTGCAATCGCCCATTCTCATCGCTCATGGAGAAGTATGGAATTTCTCACAAAGTGTCCACCACTTACCACCCACAAACCAATGGTCAAGCTGAGTTAGCCAATCGAGAAATCAAACAAATTCTTGAGAAAACTGTTAATCCATCTAGGAAAGATTGGTCGAGAAAACTCTTAGATGCTCTTTGGGCATATCGAACAGCATTTAAAACTATCCTAGGAATGTCCCCATATAGGTTGGTTTATGGTAAAGCATTCCATTTGCCAGTGGAGATTGAGCATAAGGCCTTTTGGGCAATCAAAAAAATGAACTTTGACATTTCTTTGGCCGGAATAAAGAGGAAATTGGATCTAAACGAGCTTGAGGAACTTAGGATGGAGGCTTATGAAAATTCAAGGATCAATAAAGCTAGAGTTCAAGCCTACCAGTCTAGGAATCTTAAAACTAAACACATTGAACCAGGGAAACCTGTGCTTTTGTATAGTTCTAAACTTCATTTGCACCCAGGAAAGTTGAGGTCTAGATGGTCCGGTCCATACATAGTGCATAAGGTGTACCCCCATGGGGCTGTTGAAATTCAAGATCCCACCAATGGTCAAATATTTAAAGTTAATGGTCATAGAGTCAAACCATTCATAGAACCATTCCAAAAACATGAAGTTGATGAAGACCTGAGTGAACCTACCTTTGATGAAAAAAAAACAACAATTAATTAATAAGGGGTTTAAGTCGAGCTAACGACGTTAAACAAAGCGCTGCACGGGAGGCAACCCGTGGTTTTTATGTTTCTAATATTTCTGAATCATCTTTATTTTTCAAATAAGATTACTTAATCATTTTTATATTTAAAAATAAAAAATATATAGACTGTTGACCTGTTCTTCTATTATGAGTATGGATGGGTATGAAAGGGGAGCACCATATTCATCCGTGTCACGTGGTGTGATCCTTGAGTAATACCTTACCCGGAAATTTAAAAAGAAGACAATGTATCATCAGTTTATTTTATTTCATATATACACTTATATTTTACTTATATATATATATATATACTCTTTTGTTTTGTTTGTTTTGTTTGTTTTTTTTCTCTCCTTTTTCCACTAGGGAACTTTGCAAGCGACATGGATACCAAAGGAATAAATTCGAGCGACAAGATTTTCAACTTCAACCACCAGGTGATTTCATTCCATGATCCTCAGTTTCAATTTCCTTTTTGAACTTCCATTATCTACCTCTACTCCTAAATTTTCATTTCTTCAAACACTGGGGACAGTGTTATTTTAAGTTGGGGGGGAGATAAAAAAAATGCTTTTGTGTCAAAAAAAATGACTGATTTGAAAAAAAAATTAAATGGAAGGAAAAATTCCTTTAACTTTAAACATGGTAATACACATTGCACACTTTGAAACTGAATATCAAATAATTTAGCATACCCTGATTCTGATTTTAATCCTTGTATAATTTCATGAGTATTGATTTTGGAAAGTGTGGCTGTCCAATGTGATATTTCATCGTTTATATTTTCATCCAAATAAAAAAAAAATTCCACAATGCACGTCCTCTAGACTGTGGGGTACTAATTTGATTTTTTGGGGTCCCATAATAAATAGCATAGGCTGGTTTTATTTTTATAATATGAGTATTCAAAAAAAAAACTAAAAAAAAATTAATAAAAAAAAACACAAAAAAATAAAAATAAAAATTTGCGTGTAGAGCAATGGATTGATAAAATGTGAGGCTTTCGGCACTTGGGTATCGTGACTCCAGAGTTGTCTTGCCCTGAGTTTTTCAATATATCTCTATTTATGGTAATATGACTTTGTTTTTGATTAAGTTAACTCGAGACGATGCCCGAGTATGTGGGTTTCACTTGGTGCCCTAAGGCCTTTGAGTCTGGGAGTTATCGGCAAAGTCTTGCTACATGGGTTAATTTGATTAATTGCAATCTCAATTACTATAGCAATATTGCAAAAAAAAAAATTAAAAAAAAAGAGGGATGAAGAATACTCATATTAGGATTAAATGTGATTCCACCTAGCGCTTCCATGATTTCCCCCTTGAATGAAAATGAACCCCCATATCTATTGTGATTCACAACACATCATTACACCTAATTGAGATGGATGAAGTATGATGATGGATTTGATCAAAGGAATGGGCTTGGGATTGGGATCTGCTTATGAAACTATCTCGTATTAAAATATTTTGATGGGTTTCATGATTTTTTGGTATAAGTTTTTTTGGTGATCATTTTGTATTAAAATGTTTTTAGAAAAGGGAATTTGAATTTCATTTTTGATGAGATATATTTTGCTCGGGACTAGCAAAACTCAAGTTGGGGGGTGTGATTAGCCACTAAATGAGGCTAATATTCATTGTTAATATACATAATTTTCATGTTCTTTGTTATTCATAAACACCATTTTAGTGAATTTTACACTTTGAACATCATTTCACATTATGTTTGTAATACCTTCTTAAAATGCACTATTATGTGGTACATTTTTGAACATCATTTAAAGTACCCAATGATTCATCTGATTGTAAGGAATTGAATTTTACATATTTTAATTTGATATTTTTGGAAATTGATCTACACTTAAATATGAACATGTTTGATTCAGGGATCAATGGATAATTCATGGAGGATGATGGAGATATTTGGCAATGAAAGGAAGCAATTCTGGAGAAGGCAGATTGGACACCAGCCCACTGATGAGACTGTGGGGCCCAACATACAGGCCCCATTAATCCCAAATTTCGTGGGATGATAGAAGACATTTACAGGAACAAATCACTATTCAGGAGTTAATGCTAATTCGGCCTTCATGTTGGTCATTTAGGCGGCCCAAGTTAGAGATAAAATTCTGGGCCAGATTCTGCGGCCCAGAAAAACAGTCCACCAATTTGATCATATCTCGGAATAAACAACTCCAAATGGGCCCAACTTTTACAGGAGGTTAACAGACATCCGGAGCTCCATTTTCTTCTTCTATGTCCCACCCTGATTCTGCCATCTAGAAGGTCATCCAAACGCGTCTGTTCGGTGGATGAAATCTGGCTGCCAACTCGGGTCAAATGTGGAGAATTCCAAATTCCACAAACTTTCCACCACCCTAGGCCTACCATACTCAAGTGGGATGACTTGTACTGTTGAAGTCTCGACCCAAGGCTCCCAAAATGCCTATTTAAGGCAGTGGTGGTGAAGGAGTTGAAGATCTTGGATGCTTTGTTTACTTGTAATGTTATGCTGCATTTTTGTTGCCTCAATTTTGTCTTTCACATGTAAGTTGTTCAATTCACTTTAGTTTCTTAATAAAAGTTCTTCTTCTACTCTTATTCTGTTATTCTTAATATCACTTTGATACCGTTGGATTAAGGTGTGAATTTATTCACACCAACCCTTGTGAAATTATTCACACAACGGTGGAGTGATCATTTTATTTTTGTTGTTTTCTTTACTTCTCCATTCCTCCCTTATGAGTCTACTTTCCGCTTCCATTGAAACCATGGGATCAATGGAGGGCTAACCCACTTATGGGTTGATCCAAGGGAGTAGAAAGGGGCTGGATTGGATGTTATTTATCACCTAATTAATGTATAATCACTTCTTTAATTGGGATTTTTATTTGATGATTTTTAAACTCCATCGTCCTTGTTGAATTTAAGGCCACACACCTCAAGTACTAATACGATCCTTTACCTTGAAGTGCTCAAAACTTTGATCCTTCAAGTGTATAGGTGATTAGTATTAGAGGGTGTAGGCATTAAACCAGTAAGTGATGATGTTGTTTTATCTCCTTAAATGAATCCATCTCAAATTTAAGAAATTGAAATCATTAAAAAGAAAATACATCCAATCCACCCCGAGTGATAACCTAGGATCAACTCATTCTTTTAAATTGAATCCACTTAAATCTTTTAGATATCTTTGAAACCCATCCAAAATAAATCCAAGTTGGCCACTTCATAGCCAAAAATCCATCCCTTAGGTTGTGTATCTTAGGTATCTTCTTTGGTCTCTGTGGAATCGACAACCCAAGCTACACTACAAGGACCGTTCTACCCTTCTTCTCTTGGGTAAATTTGGGCGTGAACCAATCTATCATGAATGATAAATTATATATGTGAAAAAATAGAAATGAATAAATACTATAAATCATGCGTACCCTATACTTAAGAGCCACTGGATCATTATTGATCTCCTTAAGATGAGTTTGAGATAGTTCAAAAAGGGGTAAACAAAATCATCCCACCTTCATAGTTTATAAATTGGTAGTACTAAATCATATTGCACCCAAATAAGATTATTTTTCTATAAAAATTTTCTATAATTTTTAATATAAATAATAAAGAATAAATATAGCAATAAACCCTAGATTATCTACTAAGAATGTGGATATGAATCCACATACATACCACAATCATATTAAAATAAGGTCTTTGTATAACTGGGATAATGTCTTGGGTGGTTTATGAATTAATACATGAGTTTATAACACAATTATTAATACCTCAGAAAATACATGCTTCATATGCATGAATGTATTTAACTCCAATTTGTTTCATTTTATGAAACCTATCTTTTAATGACATCCATGGTGGGGGATTAATCAACTGTCTATCTAGTACCCCCAATGTAGTCAGTATAATATATATGTATATGAAATTATATATGAACATAAAAAATTTCTATAAATCCAATATATATATATATAACATAGATAATATATATATAAGTATTTTGGGAATATATCTCGTTAAATATCCCACTTTCACTACTTCCTATAAGACATTGTCCCATTTCTCCCTATATTGTATTGTATAAAATACCCTATGAAAACACACACATATATATATATCATTCAAATATATTCTATTTTTTTTGAAAATACATCATTAACATTACATTTTATTACATCATATGTAGTAACTTCTGAATACCATCCAAAACACACGTTAATTAACTCAAAAACACTTTTAGAGTAGTTACCATTATAAAAATCTGTCCCCACTAAGTCAACCATATAGTGTGATCCTATAGAGCATTATATCATTTCAACCAAATATGAATCATTATATCTATATATGTAATTAAAGAGTGGACTCTAGAAAAGTGTCAATGATACTCAAGAAATAAAGGGATCTTGTGTGATATCCACCAAACACATGAATCTCTTTAATAATGTTTACCAATATGTATAATATAAAAAATATAATTCTTATATTTTAACATTTTCTAAGACCTATAGTGACCATGGGAAACATAACTTGTCAATCCCATATATCCAACTCTTCTATTCTCACCTGTTTGAGAATAGGATAATTGGATCGATGAATATATAACATGTTATTCATCATTATAGGTAATCACATCACATGGAACCTATAAATATAGATAAAGAATATAAATATATGCCCACACACTCCAAAAACATATCAAAATTTGGGGCCATAATTTCAGACTCATCATACAAGAGGAAAATTCCCATCTAGGTTAAGATCCAACCAATGATATGATCAACAACATAGCCGACCACCCATATGTTAGCAGTGTCATTATGTTGACTTTCTTAAGTAGTTTATCAATGTATGAAGGTTATCACGCAAGGTATCTCTCTAACCTCAAATATTAGGGACTAAAATATGATCTATACACCCCATGCATACCAAATATATTCAAATGACACTCCATATGGTATAATTATTTGGTCATATAGTGCTCACAAAGAATATTATTCTTAGTTTAATACCTCATGAGCATATTATGTATCTCTATAATAAAATCCTACTCACACTGAACATAACATTTCATAAATTCCTATAATACTATATGATAAGAATTAGTCAGGGATAGACTCAATGTAATACTTTTATAGGTTAATTACCATTACACTTCCAGAAATGTATATTTATATAAACAATTGTACAGACCATGTAAAAGAATGATAAGTTAAGGATTCCAACCAATATAGGAAATTTTAATTTTCTTAAACACATTAAGATTATTTAAAAAACCTAATATACAAAATGGTTTATAATATCATATATGATATATGACCGGATCCACCTTCTGTTCACTGCAGATTTTGGGTTTTGTTAACACATTACATCTTATGTTATCTACATCACATCTCTATGTGAACATCTAAAAATACCCTCCCACTAAAATATATAGTGAGAAACATATATGAATTAATAAAATACAAATAATTGTGTGATTTAGTAATGATATTCTTAACTATTAATCTTTTGATCATATTTAAACTTAGTAACTTAGTAACTTTACAACATCAAATGGTATGATGTTAAATTCTATTATCTACATAGAACTCTTTCTAAGATAATAAAAATAATCCTTAAAACCCTATTTCATAAAATGTTTCCTTGAAATAATGAATCTAATTGAATTATGGATTACTAATAAATATTAACTCTCTTGGGATATTAAGTAAAATTCACTTTAAACGTAGATAGAAATAATTATTTATTTTTTTAATATTTAAATTATTTAATTCCAATTAGACTCCCACTAGCCTCTCAGTTACTATATTCCTTTCATAATATCTTGAGAAGATAAAAATCTTTTTTTTATTTGAAGATAATATTTATTTACCTTTTAGAAAGAATATTTCACAAATAAACTATTGTTTCTATATCATATATTATATTTTATATGTTTGTTATTTTTTATTTAAAAGGAATATTTCATTAAAATATACCACCAATGGGTAGCGGGCCTATATTAACACATTTTTTAAAATATATGGATAATAATTTTTCCCTGTATAGAACACTTTAATCCTTATATTCTTCTCAAAACATTTTATAGAAATTTATAAATCAAAAATAATTTGTATACAATTATTCATCTCATTCTTGTTCACAAGAACACTTTTTTATAGATCAAATTCTCTTATCACATATGGGAAATGATATAAAGATACATATTATTTTATTATATTCATTTGATCTTGATCTAAATCCTTTACAATCAAATCATTCATTTATTATTTATTTACATCATCTCATGAATATAAACTACAAACTCAATCTATTATTCACTTTATTTTGAATAGTTATATATTTAAAAAACTTTTTAAAATATACATTTAGTATCATATAACTTTCCAAATTGAAGAGTTATTTTTTATAACATTAATACATGACATGGAAATTCCATGGAGATTCCTAAAATCCTTCACGTATTCTTGATTGGCATATTAAATAAACATTTTTGAACTTTTGAACCAAATTTTCTTCTTCTGGTTTGATCTTTTACCTACTTGTACTATATATACAACACTTTAAAACCTAGTCATCAAATTATTAGTTCATATATATTCCGAAAACTGTGAGAATATCAGTTTAAAATTATTTGAATTTAAATATATTGTTGAAATATTTCCATAGATAAAAATAGGATAAATTCTCCAATCAGAAATATCCATATTTAGTCTCTCCAAAAATATGTTATAGAATTTAATAAATCATAGTCCATATATATTTAAAAAAAATTATCCAAATTTTTTAAAAAACCATTGGTTTCATGTTCTTACCAAGAGTAAAATGAAATAATACACATATTAAGACACCTTTATCCTAGCATAAAGCATGTAAATTATCATTATATAAACTCCTTATCAACATTACGTGAAAATAAAAATAAAGATTGAATTATTTTCATATTATAAAATATTTTATATTTACAATACTTGTAAATAATATAATCAACATCATATATTTTTTGGAATAATAGATTTTTTCTATAACCAATAAATGTTTAAGGAAACCTTTTGTATCATCAAGTTATCAACATATTAAATATTATTGAATTTTATTTGATACACCCAATAAAATTGATAATATGAGTCTAAAATTTCGTAACTCATTTATGTTCCCAACCATATTTAGTATATGAGTTGAGACAAATATTCCTCTGTCCATTATTCATCTAATTCCTTTTAAACCTTAAATAAATCACTCTATGATTCCATAGAAATCTAGATTCACATTTTTAACAAATCAGATACCTGGTTACTAAGTATGTAACTATTTACATATACAATATTCCTCCAAAACTTTTCTAAAATTACCAATAAAGATTAATAACTTTTCTTATGTTACCAACATATGGAGTAGGTTATATTAAGCTTCTCCTTATTAAGGATTAATAAAAAATTTTAGTTTATTGATGATGATGATATTATCTACAAAAAATGTATTAATTATATAAGAATCATGTATTATAACCATGACATAAGGAATTTTATTAAATGGGATACCACTAAAATGATGACCCATTTTGTAACATCATGGGTTTTTAGAATGGTGTGGTTTCTTTTACTTTCCAATCAAGATCTTTCTCAGTTACCTTTTTTGATTGAACCCAAATAAAAATACTTAGGGTGGTTCATTTTTATTTTATGAATTAAGGTTATGGGGATGGGGGGATAGAGCCTATATGAAGAAAAAATATGTGAAGTGTATTAGTCTTTCCATACCATTTTCATTTCATATATTGGCTTTTCCTAAGTAATAAAAACTAATGCATTACATGGCCTATAATGATTACACACCATGTAAATTCCCCATGATATTATTAATAGTTGATAGGGCCTCTAATTTTTATAGAACCCAAATCCCCCTCATAAAAGATTCTTATGAGAGATTCTCTACACAACCTATGTTCCAGTGGTTTTTCTTCATCTAAAGTCCATTTTGCTCGTCGTTAGCCACATTGGATCTACAATGGTAATCCACTCATTCATCTTCATTAATATTATTTTTTATATTTCCCTATTTTGTTATATTTTTGAGTGAGATAATATGAGCTATTTTTAGTACTTTCATCAATTATTAAAATATCTCCCACTCAAACATGATTCATGGGTTGATACTAGAAAAGGATTGTACTACAAACATAAGGTATGTGGTTTAGTTCTTAAACCTAATAATCTGGTGGTATTTTATCATGCGTTATTGTTCCATTCATCAAAATCCTCTAGTGTCATCTGTATAAAAATTAATTAAATTAATTAAATTTTATTCTCTTGTTTAATGGATCCCTAGATAAATAAGAATCAAAGCCATGGGTTGATTACCTTGACACGATCCACCACTAGGGGTGCTCCATTATTAAAGGTATAGAGACATATGCTCTAGAATTAATTTAATTACTCTTATCTCAAAATTGTGAATTTATCTAAAAGAGATGTTTGTCCATGTTTTTAAATCCTTGGGATTTATTCTATATCTTTATTCACATGACTAGAATAAATTTTCCAACTTTTTTAAAGTGTTATGGATAAAATACAGTGTTTTGTTGTATGTTTCCTTAGTAGATAAACCTTAAGTTTATACTAATCTGATGATGGTACAAGAGTCTTGACCTAAGGTAACCTTGGATGCGATCATTTTTCTTTATAATTATTTTTTAAATTATTTTGGATGACCTGGGAGAGATACTTGGATTATTTATAGGATTCATTTCATAGGCTCATCTGGGCGAATCAATTACATACACATGAGAAATATTGGTTCCCTCATGGAATTACCTTGTATGGGATTAGTGAGATAAATGGTTATACCATTACATGATCGATTAATATTCTCCAATGTGGTATACCTAGGAAAAGCATATAATGTCATGTTTTATACCTTTCCTAGAGTGGTACTTGGGATTCCACATACAAATTTACATGGACGAGCTATTACAGTGTTGGGTATTTATATTGTTCCCAGTGTGATACATGGGATCCTCTTTTTGGATCCCCTTAGGAGGAATCATGATGGAATGTATTTGATTAAATAAAATTACATTTACTAAATTCTATTTAATACATCTATATTAATTTACAATAATATAAGACTATAAAATGCAAGGACGTTTCGGCCAAGCCAAATATCTTTCTTGGGATTGGTCAATTCCTTATTATTGATTTTATGATGACCAATTTATGCAACCAAATTATATATATAAATGATTAAACTCTTTTAGAGATATATAGATTAGGCTGAAGAAGGTAATGTCAGACAGGAATCCCATGTGGAACCCAGTCCAAGGTGGTTTATTTATTTGTTTTCTTACAGTTATTATTCCCATGATATTGGTATGCCTCTTGGGGTTATTTAAAGGTAGTAACCTCTTCATATTTAGGTTGCATTTATATTTTGTTACATCCATAGTAGGATTCCATGAAATATAGTTATTTAAAACCTATCGGCACATCAATCAACATTTATATTATTTCACTGGGAAGTTAATTTTGGGATAATAATAATTTAAGTCCATTAAATGAATATATACCCCTATTTTCTTTTTTTTATTCATCACTAGGAAATTATTTAATATCTATTTTAGATATTAATACTCCTAGATAATATTTTCTATGATAATTTTGCAGAATTTTTCTTCCACCATGGAATCATGTGTCAGATGCTTCCAGATTCCCCTTTCTTACAATGTGATAATTGTCTGGTAGGACCATATAGTGAGCATCCACCCGAGGATCTAATAATAACATTTATAATTAATTCCATACAAAAAAATAATTTTAACATAAGGAATGAGATATATTTATCCCAATATTATGGTAATATAATAATATTGATCAATGTTGGAAAGAAAACTTGTTCAATACCTCAATTAAACAGTTTGAGTTCATCAAAAATGTTTGAAAAAACATTCTCAAACATTGAAGGATCATCCTTGATTTTTTATTATTTATATTAACTAATTTTATGAGTAAAATGTTGACTGAAACCATTATATATTGGATATTTAATAGAGTAATAATTATTTCTAGTAGGATAAATTCATTCAAGGAATGGTTAGATTTATCTTCTATAGATGAAAATATATTAATATAATTTGACGGATTGTGTTCATTTTATAATGTTCATTACCATTATATTGAATATCCTTGAAATTGTTGAATGTATACACATAAAACCCTAATTTAATTAGAGACACTTATTGGTGATATTGATCCACATGGGATATATGAGGTTCCCATCCTCTATCAATGGTAGTTGTTCAACCTAGATGTTTTCCTGACTATAATAGGAGGGTAAAGTGATCAAATCGATGATTTCATTGGAAAAAATAACAAAATTACTCCTTATATATGGAGTTATCACCTTAATTTTATTTATGGGAAACATATATTCTTCATTGATATTTCACTACAGATTTACTAGGGTGATTTCTTGTCCATTTGGGGTATAAATTTATTTAGTGTTATTTACCAATAAATATTTCATTTTCTTTTTGTGATATATCATGTCAATGTATTGAGATTCATAAGGCTAAAAATGGGATATTTAATTATATATTTCCTCAACTTTTTTATCAATAATGTGTTTCAAGAATTGATGATATAAAGAGGGAACTACTGCATGAATATGAAGCCATGATCTCCCAAGAAAGTTGTTGAAATATGCGTCTTGGTGAAACACAATTGAATTTGAATCTAACATGAGATATAATTTTTTTTCTCTACCTAATTATTCTATATGGTATATAATCACTCTTTTCATATATCTATATTATCATATTAGAGGGGAACATGTCAACTTTAGTATAAAAAAGATGTAGAAGGTTCTAAATCAGTATGAGGTTGAATATAGAACTACTATCAATTATGAATCAGTGAAAATTGACATTATCAATATTTAAATACACGTAAAAATGATATAGGTTACCCATTATTCAAGTATTATAGTCTTAGAATATGAACATAATGAACATATAAAATTCAGTAGAAGTAGTTTCTTTGAGGTATATCTTGGATGTAGTGATTTTAGTACTAATATCTTAGGGGACTTGAGAGAGACTTGATAAGGGACTCCCTATCTTTTTTCAGATGGTTTAAGAGTATCTATAATTGACTTCTTAGTAAGAAAATAAATAAATACTTAAAAATGTTGTATTTCTAGATTAAGGGTTTATGTTTATATCACTGTAGATACTCATTGGATAGAGAAGCAGGGACCAAATTTAATAATAATATTGGATGCTTCCCTAGAAAAAACTTGGTTGTTTTGTTTACTATCTATAGTCTGGGATTGAGTGACTTCCCAAAGTCTTGGTGTTGACAGACAAATTTTTTGTCTGGTAATCATTCTACCAAAATAATTATATTGGTGTGGTCTCATGAGTATTAATGGTCAGAATGATGTTTCAATTGATCACATTAGAGTTCCTTCCATTGAGTCTATATTACATGTATATATTTATTGTGATTGGTGATCAAACATCTAGTTTACCATGACCTCTTATTCCATAGCTTCAATGGAATCCTTGCAAATTATCAGTGCGAAACTTGGGTTTATGATAGTCATCCTCATTATAAAAGGGATATATTAAGTGAATGAAATTAAATGAATCATATTATTATTCCTCATCAGACAAATGTTTCATTTGGCAGGGTGGTTCCCATATTCCTACTGATGGGGGTAGGAAATCTATAAGGCTATGGACTAGTTTGGGTCCCCATAATGGAACCTATTTTTTATAAACTATTATTTTAATAGTGTGTACATCAACTATAATAAGTATGTGATGATTAATATACCACATAGGTATCAAAAATAGAATTAAGATCATGGATGGATGATTTATTTATTCTAGGGTTATTTCATTCACCAAACTAGTGGATTTTTTTCCCATCTAGTCATCAAATTTTTATATATTCATATTTAGAACTTCTTACTACTATCCTTCATATTCAAATAATGTATAAGAGACACAAGTAACTTGATAAGAGGATTTAGCTAGCTTTATGTGCATGATATCAATAATATTATTGAGTATCTCCTTGAACATGAAACACTATTAGATATTTTGATCCAATATCTAATAGAAAGGGAAGTAATCTGGAAAATCATTTAGACCTACTACATTAGGTATATTGATGTCTAGAAATTTATCCAAATTTTTTATGGGGTAGTGATGAAAAACATCCACAATAGATCTATTATGAATGAATAGACATAGTTATTCTAATGTTTAAAGTTTAATTGATTATTTTATGTCTTTTCATTTAGATTATGGCAATTTTGTTGTAGAAATATTTTAGGAGGAGGTAATTAAAGATAATGTTTGGGCTCAGTGGATGGATCTGGAATTGGTTATAGTATGTGAATTTTAATTTTACTTTCTAATTAAATATATTTATTTATCATTGTTGATGACAACAATTTATATTTGGATTTGGGTAAATAGATAAAATCTTCTAGACTCTAAGGTACTTCCAAAAACAGTAAAAATCTACCTGAATACTTTTAATGGCTGGGTAGTGTTTATATATAATCTCAAAGATTATTTATTCATATGTATAACTAATTATGATGTGGGAGTTGAATATTCATTGATTAATTTTGTCATTTCCACCTAGAAATGAACTCCAATTCCCTCTAATATTCATACTACATTAAATTTGAGAGGTTGAGTACAATTAAAATAATTATAATGAATCTAATTTGGAAGAGGAACTACTATAAATAATCATAAGAATTGTTAATTTATCCCCATGATAGATTTTTCTTCCAATATAATGAATTTAATTTCAAATTTTACATAAACATATTGAGTTTTTTCTTCCCACTCCTTCTCTGGTGTTCCAATAATAGGACCACACTGTGATGAAAAGTGTATGAGATACTACTCTGGGTCTCCTATAACACTAAATATCAAAATAGTTGGATTCTAAAATGTTGGCTAGGAAGGATTTAAGTATACTCACTAGGGATATTTTTTCTTTTCTATTTGTAATAGTGGACACCATCCTTATCCTTACTAATTGCCTTATTCTATAATTATTTTTATATGTACCTGCTACATTTTTACAACCATTGTCAAAACATAATGTATTTAACTTTATAATGATTCCATTTTCCACTAAATCAATTATTTGAACAAAAAATTTGGATGCCCCAGTCTTGTATTTTAGAAAATGAACTCATACTTCTCTTGTAGAGTAATCAATGAAATATAAAATATGTATAGATCCTATATGAAATAATGTTTGTTTAGGTCCCAAAAAGACTACATGAAAAAGATCTAACATATAGGACCTTGAAATTATTCAATTCAAGTTGAATGAAAAATTTATCTTCTTCCCGAGTGTAAAACACTCACAATTTCTGATTTCAATATGATGAAGCTTTGGTACACCATTTTCCACTAGAACCATCTTCTCACAAGGATGGCTCATTCGACAATTCCATAAATATACACTTCATTAAATAGTAACACTTCCAATTATCAGTCCATCATAATTTATGGTTGGATATATATATATATATATATATATATATATTTGTATCCTTTACTCCACTTTTCATAAAAAAATACCTAATAAAATATCTATAGCCAAAAATTCCGAGATCCAGGTGAACACCTGCTCCCAATAATATTAAAATAAAAAATAGTAAACAGTACAAGGCAACTCAGAGAAGGGGGGCCTTAGACCACCTTGTGTAAAAAGTGCCAATCCTATCACTATGAACAAGCTCATTGTAGTAATCAGGAAGTACAAATGACCAACTTGAACTAGCCTCCATAAATACCCTTTTTGAGAGGACGTTTGCCACCTAATTTTCCACTCTATACACATGAGACACATCCAGAGAAATTGACTCAGCAAGAGGCAGAGCATTAACCCATACAACAGGCATCTTCCATGGCACATTCCTGGATCATTCCTTTAGAATCTGTGTTGCAATAGAGGAGTCTGATTCGATCCACAGCCTCCGCCAACCGTAACGAGCCGTATATCCAATCGCCTTAGTCATTTCCCATAGTTCAGCATCAATTGCATTGCCATTACCTATGTAATGAAAGAAGAATCCTTTGTAAAATCCTCGATACGTCCTGAACACACCACCACATCCAGCAGGTCCAGGCGCACTAGAAGATGCCCCATCCACATTCAACTTTAACCAATCAGTTATAGGTGGGATCCACCTGATATATTTCATCACTTTGGGCCTCCGCTCCCTACCACTTACACCTAGGGATCTCAATAGAAGAAAATCATAAATTTCATTATTCATTGAACCCGATTGATTTACCGAGGCAGAGATAATATATCGGTGCATCATCATAATACCCTCCTTGAATGAGGGCCTTCCATTGTTGAAACCAATACTATTGCGGGCCTTCCAAATGAATGAAATAAGAGAAACAATATCAGCAATGAGCAGGGACTAGAATGTTCAAAGTTATTTCAACCCAAAAAATCTCCCATTTGACATTTATATTTTAATATTTTCCTTTCCATATGACTTACAGAGCCTCACCATCAAATAATTTAACCTTATCATACCATCAAGATACATTATTGAACATACATATATTATTTTCCATAGAATGGAATGATGAACTAGAATCAATAACCCATGATTCCAATATATTTTTTAATCTTAGTATAAAGATCAATATATCTTCATATAATTCAATATAAATTGAAATTTTAATATTCTCCCTAATAGAGTTCAACTTGTGATCCCTACAGTCTTTCTTTACTTTCCCATTTTCCCAAAAATTATAATATATGGGTCCTAGTTAGGTGTGGTAACATTGACTCATATCTCATGAATTTTCATCCAACATCCTATAAAATGTATTCTAATGAAGTGACCATACTATTACTTTAGAATTTAACACATTGTTATTAGATTCTATGACTTACCTCAGTCTAATATCATCATTATAAATAAAATTTCCGATATCCTCACACAAAAATTCAATATTATTGAAATATTTTCATACTATAGTTACCATCAAGTCCTAAGACTCAAGATAAGAGGATAATAATAAAAACAACTAAACATCTTATAAAATTTTAAATTAAATGATTTTTTAATTCTATTGAATCATGTTGAATTCATTTACATAATCTAACACATGTATACCCTTTTATAATCTCATAATAGAAAAATCTTCACATATTTAACACTTTGGTTAATACTGAGGATTTTTAAAAAATGTTCTTAATATATTTCATTATCACTACCATGGTATTTATGTATTTGATATTTAGTGATTAATTTCAAAACATTTACATCCTGATTAACCCCAATTCCTTTCTGTGAAAGATTTCTCATTCCAATTTCTTCATCTACTTCGGTTTAATCATCAATAATGAAACATATAGGTCTTTTTGAATGAGATAATATTTCATATTAATTATCTAGTAAGTAAATCCCATACTATTAAATTTATCTATATAGTATTTTATGTATTCTTTCTCCATATATTAAACAATAGTTAACTTCAATTGAATTAAAAATAACATCAATATAATAGGGAAGAAACTTGAGAAGGCTAAGTATTCATTTCCATGACTTGAACCAAGATATGATACCACCTTGTGGGAAAGAACACCACCACCAACAGGAAGATAAACTATCCAAATTCTTTAAGGTAGAAATAATTACTAAAATTCAACTAATAAAAAGACACCCGACAATATCAACATACTAGAAGATAGGAAGAAAAGACTCACCCCAACTCACTATACTTAGTAGGGCCTTGAACATACCAAATAATATATTCAAATACAAAATAAAAGAAAAGTATATGACATAATGTATAATGTGGTTTGGACATTTATTCCAAAATATATAGAAAAACATTATTTCATTTTCATATATTAGGATGTTATAAGAATTAATAACACCTTTTATAGGGAATTTAATTAGATTAAAAATTAAAATTAATCCCAAAATCTTTTTTTCAACATTCATGTATAAGTGAATCCACCCAATTATAGATATTTTCAATGGTTATCCAGGTTTCATTGAGATATGATCTTTAAAAAATCCCCTCTAATGAGACCAAAAACCATTGATTACTTATACCATTAAACCTCTAACCACTAAATTTTAGTTAATAGTACATGTTAATAATACATTACACTAAAATAAACTTATGAATCAAAACATTTCACATAAATCCCACTATTAATGGATTTTACATGTCATATTTCTGAAGGTCCATTGTTAACCTATAACTTTCATTCACCAACTTTCTAGAAAACTGACCTTTTCGAAACCATATGAATATATCGTCTTATGACCAACCAACCTCCACTAAAATTTTTACGACCACTTACCCAATCAAGATGTGTTATCTCCCAAGATTTATCTTTTAATTTGAATAATCAAAACATAAATTACCCATCCTATTAATAAAAATCAAAATTTTATGTCCCTTAATATATTATTGAATCAAGATTATTACCAAAATGATGATATTTTACCAAATTGAGGGGTAAATAAATCATTGAATGAATTAACCCTTATTTAATATACATAATTAAGAAATATCACAATTTTAGAAAATGAATGAATTTTAAAAACATCCTTTAACACTATGATTAAATTTACGTATCAAGATTATTGCCTTTATATATCATAGTACAATTATTTTTTTAATAATTTTCTAAAAAATTTCAATCATTAGAATAACTCTAAAGTATCATTTTGCATTTCAGACATAATTTTACATATTGTTTATTTTGACAAATTTTTGAAAACCTACAACATTGGAATTATGAACGTATTTGAAACTCTTAATAAGATATTAAAATATTATTATATATTCTACATACAATATATCTCATATAAAATCACAAAAAACCTCATTCATATATATTTAAAACAAATGTAACATAATCTTAATGTGGGTTTAACAATGATTTTTTCTGTTTCAATGATGCAACAATGGATATAATAGTATAAGTGATACCCTATTATTCTCCCTATTTTTGTAAAATTATTAGAATCCCTTAAATCATAATAATAATTCTTACCCAAATATCATGACATCATATTAAATAATTATTTCATAATTTTTACATAATATTTTAACTTTTACTCAATGTGATCATAATGTAATTTAATGATATTTATCAGGATTTTAATTTTCATTCTAAAAAAAATCCAAATTTATTTATATCAACCATCAATCTATATTCTACCATTAATCATGAAAAAAACATATAACTGAGAAGTATTAACTTAAATTAATAATGAAATTTATAATAAAAAACATACTCAGAAAATAGGTTATCAAACAATACAAACTATCTATTGAAATGAATATTAAAGATGATGTGGTGTATGTGATTAATATCAACAACATGACTAAAAAAGTTAAATCTCAGAATGATCATATGAAATTAGATGTGCACAGTGGAAGCATGAATTCATTTGGGGTATCACTTTCTAATATAGTGTATACATAGTTTTTATGTTATTAGAAACTTCTAAATTGATGTAGAGGATACTATTAAATATATATAGGTGATTTAAAAAGAAATTAATTAAAATTAAAAGTTTTATAGAATAAACTTAAGGAATTAATAATGAAACCCATGGATTTCTATGGCACATTATTTAATGTGGTAAATAATTTGTTGTTTGATAAGCATGGAATTTGAAAATTCATCGATGATTCTAGTGTTGTGAAATGAATCTTGAGATAAAATATAATATAATATAATTTTTTTTGAATATTGGGACAAAAAACCACATCTCTAGATAATATTCAAAGAACTGTCATAACATAAGAGATTAAAATTATAGAATTTGTTTTTATAGTGGAGAAGATGATGAACGAGATAACCATTAAATACATGAAAAAATATCAAATGATCCATATAATGAAGAACTAAATGTATAAATATCATTTATATTATTTAGTCTATTAACAGGAAAAGGAAAATCCAATTGTAAACTTATACTTATATTATTATGATGTAGTAATATAGGATATATCATTACTAAGTTCCCAGTGAAGGTTTAAGTAGAGGAAGTTAATAAAAATATCCATGTAGACTTTTCAAGAAGAAAGTGAACAAATGGAAATTTTATATAGGACATGGAAAATTTTACTCAAAAGTGGAATAATATTTAAATGATAATTTAATTAATTAAACTAAATAGTAGAAAGATGAAAATATTGAATCTATTCTTGACGTTGTCAAATATTGTTATATATGGTGAATTTTAAATAAAATGAGGATGAGAATGAAGAATCGATCTACTTTAAATTCGAACTTGAAAATAATTGAATGATATTGATTTCTAAATATATCATTTTATGAAGGATCAAAATATTATAAAATATCAAAATCAATATATGAAATAATTAAAATAAGAGGTTAGAAACATGAAGGAAAATGTTGAAAATCTCAAAAATAGAAAATATAAATATCCAAATAAGGGTAGAGATTTATTAAAATTATAGAAAAATATATTACTATTGGATTTCATTAAATAGTTAATAACAGAGAAAATAAATTTAATTGTTTATAGTTTATGTGGTGGATATAAGAATACAAATTTATAATCATGTTATAATCTCCCCTATAATTTCTTCTATTTTTTATGAAATTTATAGGCATATATGATAATGACAAAAAATATAAAGTTAAAAAAATTTAATGATTATTGGTGATTTTATGTGAAGGGAAAAATCATATTTTTAAGGATATGATGGGTTTTGGTTATGATGTAATAAAAAAACCGAAACCAAAAGTAAAGGTGGAAACCCCTAAATTTTGGAAGAATATCAATTATGCATGTTTTAAATGTGATAATACATCATAACAAGACTCAATAAAATTTACCATAATTTTTTTTAAGTAGGAATCATGGAAACTCAATAAAATCAAGATCCATTTCAAATATAAGAATAGAAAATGATGTTTAATGGATATAAAAATTAATTGTTTTCTATTAATATAAAAAATACATTTTCAGTGTTTTTATGTTTCTAATCACGGTACAAACAAAAATAATTATATTATTGAAAAATAATACCTGTAATTTTACCCAAAAATAAGATCGATACCTCTCCTATAAAATCATAGGAAAATGATCCAACACATGATCAGTAATAGAATAATCTATTTTATATTTTATAGAACGATAGACTCTTATAATATGATGGTGGAATTAAAATTTATAATTCTACAATAAATTATTAAAAGGAATGTGTGAAAATGTTTAATCATGAGAAAGAAAAAAAGCTGGAATTATCTCTCAATAAAGTACTAGTTAGAGTGAACAAGTCATCAACGTCATTTTCATTTCCATTATTATAAGAATTTTGTTTTCCTGAAATCATCAAGGAAAAAGGGGACTCTCTTATTGTATTAAATATTAACTAAATATAAACCCATGATTTTTTTTTATAAAACAACATCATGTTTTTTGGTGTTGTAATCCAAGATGCAATGAGGGTCACTATGTCATGGATTAGTGTGTGAGAATGCATACATTATATAATAACATGGGGATTGGGCTTTCTTCCATACTATTACATATCATTATTAGTTTATCATCATAAAATAATTATATATTGAGTATTTGTAGTTTAATATTAATTATTAAAATACCTAAACATTTGATTATCTAAGAATGTTTTTTTATAAAAGGTTCAAATACAACTCATAGTTATATCATTTTTAATGATTAATCAATTATTTTTAATGAAACATTTAGTCTTTAAGAAGTGTACTTGAAGCCTATATAAAGAGTATATGACAATGATATTGTGGTAGATTATTATGTCAACAAAAAACTCTATGGCCAAATACCTATCACTCTCATTTCACATATTCATTTAATACCAAGGTTCTAGAATATAGTCGAAATAAGGGATTCCTTCCCAAGTATTGGTAGAATGTCAAAACCCATGGATATCACTAGAGGAAGGAGTTAAATAGTGAATGTGTCATGATCCACCCTCAATGGATTTCACACCTTTTATAGATTTGTGGTGATCTATTTCATGGATGTTTTTCAGATAATGGTATGTTTTGATATATGGTTTAGTATATATTCAATCATGGATGTGTTGTTTCATGATCCACCCCTTGAATAAATTATATTTTCTAGTGGTACGTTTTGGTATTAAAAATGAACATTCTCTCTCCTTTGTGTTATATTTCATAACCCACTTTTCATTTATCTACCCTTTTTTTGATGGATGTGTAATGATATACCACCTGTATTGTAGTGACCCATTGTTTTCATACATGGATATTATAATTTTAGATGAATATTATGTACATTACAAAAAAAAGTATGGGGACCGTAATAGTTTAGTGACTATGGAATATTGGAAATTAATCTTCTTAATTCATGAAAGATCTTAATTATATCCCATAAAGATCTTCCCCATTAGTATTTGTCACAAACATACCATACTTAAACCTATTTTCATAACTTGGTAAAATGAAACATAAGAAAGGGTAAGCCCAAACTCTTAGTAAGGGTAAACAAGGGAGATACGTAAGTATAACATTGGAATAAGGTTATGATAACATGAGAATACCATTCAAAAACCATACATTTCATATCAAAGATAATAATATTGAGTCATGGAAGAAATATTTTTTGTTCATAAGATATGGATAATAATGAAATTAAAAATGTGATCCACAAGAGCATAACATTCGAATAAGACATGGATTATTGGAATACACCTCAGCTTATGAATTTGTGAATATGTATAAATAGAAATAGGGACTCTCATTAAGTTATAGACAAGAGATCAGGACCTCACATAACTTTACGAACATGAAGCTAGTTCCATGAATAACATTATGAACATGAATGATAAGTCCACCAACAACATTATAAACATGTAATAAAGTTCACATATAACATTGAGAACTTGTACTCAGGTTGATGAATAACATTATGGACATGAAATATTTTTCCCCACATGATATTATAGTAGTGATGGTTCACTCCTGAGATCATTATAGAGGAAAAAGTATCTTACTGTACTAGGTTCACTCTCTCTTCCAGTTCAATCTATATCATGAGATATAAATCTTTACCCTATGCATTAGAGGTAGATATAGGTCCCACCAATATTTGGTTATAACATAAACATTATAATTTAATTAAATCTATATATAAGTGTTCTACAAGATAATAAAATTTTCATCACATCAAAACTAATAAAAATAAATGGGTTTGATAAAATATTTAATCATAGAATAACAAATAAAAAAGATGTGGATTTTATAATAATTTCATCATATCATCAAATAATAACTCATAGAAAAAGAAATGGGTTTCAGAAGAATTTTTTTATGGTATAACCCTTTATGTGGAATGGGTTTCACAATCATATTGCCATCATAAACCATTCAGAGAATGAATATGAATGGTATCCTTGGTTTGTATCCTTATTAAATAATAAGAAACATCAAAGGATATCTTTTTATTTGGAAAATGATTTTCAAAGGTAAATCACTTGGAATTTTTCTTGGTAAATATAATCTTTCATTGAAAATAACATTTTAAAACATAAAGTAATCTGATAATCCTTTTCATTAAAAAGTAACTTGAAAATTTATAATAGAAGATTTAAAAATAAATTAAAAAATTTAATGAAGAAAATATCATTTCCACTTTAAAAACACATTAAAAAACATTTTCAAATCATTTCCTTTAACAATAACCATGAAAAATTATATTGGATGTTTCCATGAATATAATGTACATGATGGAAATATATTCCATTCATGATGTACACAAATTTATCATTAACATTTTTTCTAAATCCAAACGAGAATTGTTTTCGAAAATGATATAAAGATTATTTTTAAAATGTTTTATAAAAAATGAAACATGATAAAAAATTTAATTAATAAATTTTTTTATAAAAATAATAAAAACATTTTTGGAAACATTTTTAGAAAACATGTTTTAATGAAAAAGTATTTTTAACAGAAAAGTGTATTTTTATTAAAACATTATTTTTAAAATATTTTTGTATATAAAGAGTGGAAAATTAAGGAAAAATGTAGTATAATGACATACCAAAACAATAATAAAATTATTTAGTTTCTTTAGGGACACATAATAGGATTCGATCATCATAAACATAGTTATAAAGAGTCTCGAGTGATGATGAGATTGTAACATAAAATGCTTACCACTTTGGTAAATTTAAATTGTATGCTCTGTGAATGAGGGAAATTAAATTATACATATTACATCATGAGAATAAATGGATTCCTGATATTAAATTTCAAATGGTTTCTATATGAACATCACAAAATAAGACATATGTTTGACATAACATATGTCTCAAAGAAGTCAAATTGAGACAAAAAATCATTTATAATTTTGGTAATCTTTTTGACCCAAAAGACCTAATAAATCATAAAATCAAATGAAGAATTAAATATCATGAAAATGAGAATATTAATGACATAAAATTTCAATGTGAATTGTGTAAACCATATAGAATAAATTATTAGTGAATTTTCCCAGGTCTTCTATAAATAAAAGTGTTATTAGAAACCCCTTACTCTTTTGGTAATATTTTAAATATTAGTCCCAATAAAGAATAAAATAAAATAAAAAATATAATTACCATTAAAATGATTATATTAATGATATAAAATGTTAAGGGTAAGAGTATACACCACAGAAAAGAATCTAGTTATAAATTTTCTTATTACTCATAAAAATAAAAGAGATATTATAAATCCTTTATAGTTTTCCTATATTTTGAATCGTAATCCCTAACAAAGCATAAAATCAAATGAAACCATAAAGATAATAAAAATTATGATATTAATTATTTAAAATTTCAAAAGGAAGTATATACACAACAACAAACAATTTATTTTTTAATTTACTTTGCCTCTATGAAATAAAATAGAGAGTATAAATCCCTTAACATATGTCTGGACTTCTTTCATACAGATTCAAACCTCATGTATAAAAAATATATGTTTATTATAATTAAATGAAAGAGATATATTAATATTGACCATACCATATAATATTTACTTATGAAGTTTTATTATCCATTTATTAAAAATTCATTATTATAATTATGTTTTGGGTAATAAGAGCATCGTTTTTCATGTACATTTTGGTTTTGTATTTTTAGTCTTTTTTACATTGATCATGGTTACATAACTTATAGAATGTTTATCATGATATAAATTTAATATATATTTATTATATATGTATTTACATTAATTATTTAATGTTATATATATATATATATAAAACTATGCTGTTACAGATTTGGATTTTTCAATGCTTTGAATCCTATTTCTGGTTTTGGAGTTCAGCTGAGGGGTGCTTGCTGAATGCTGACTGGTTTTTGTTCAAGGCTGTCAGCTTTTTATCTTCTTGATCATGATTTACTTTGGCTGTATCTTTTCTTAATATGAGGTGGATTTGGGTCTGCATTGGTTTAATTGTTTGATATTTGGAGACAACAAGATTTTGATGTGGCTCTCAAGGAAGGCCATCCTTTGGATTTGAAGGCTAAGGAAAGCTAGAGATGGATGGAACACCTGCTCGCTTGATGGAAGGTCATGCTTTTTACTTTTTGACAGTCTTTCTTTTTTGAATTTGGTATGTTTGATCTTCCTTACTTATTTTCCCGATAACTCCCCACTGGCGTAATTTCTTTACACCTTGTGTTTGTAATACTATATTTTTATTTTAATAAACTCCTCTGGGGGCATGAATTGAGAAGCCAATTCATGTCACCGTCTTTTTAAAAAAATGTAGATGGTAGGCCATACATAAAAATGAACGCTATTTCTATTTCCCAACTGACGGAAGGTAAGAACGGTAAATAATATATCACATTTTTATAACCATTATTATTTAATATATATCATTTATATATATTTAAACCATAATATATAAATAACATATATATCATATATATTCACCAACTATATCCTTATTACATACCTTGTAAATAATTTGTGAAAACCGAATCGCATCACTTTGTGAGGCTGTAGTCCACCGTACACAGAAACGTCTTTATCGTATCCCCTAAAGAATGAAAAATTAAGAGGTAAATATGTTATAATGAATCCATGAGTACAATTGTATAATAATAATCATATATATACTTTATGTCCATCATTATAAGCAACCTTGAGATGTGGGATTTGAAAAAAGAATGACATCGGTTCGCAAGACGGTAGTCTACTGTTCACATGAACGATGATTTCGTATTCAATTTGATGAAAGTGGATATGGATGTCTGTAATTAAAATGACATAAAAAATAATAATTATACGTATGATAAAATTATTATTATATCATCATGGTATAATAATAAATTAAGGAAATGGAGTAAGAAATAAAACAAAAATGCTGGTTGATGAACACAACCTCTTATTCGGGTATCCTCCTTAGGTTTTCACTAAAGCCTTACTAGGTTGAAATTCTATCAAAAAAGGCTTCCAAGATGAGAGGAATTAATTTTTGAAGTAATGTTTCTAGGTTTTGGTCAAGAAAAGGGGCTATAAATGGGTAAGTGAGTGGGGGTGAGTGACCTTTTATAATTGAAAAGGGGTGGCATATTTCTAAATACCCAAAAACATTCACTATTTGGTGGTCACTCATACCTCATGTTCCAAAAAATAGATAAATAATGGATTGGAGTTATTATTTGGTCAATAAAAACCTCCACCACACAAAGGAAATAAATTTTTTTTGATGTTATTTCTTAGTATTTATGTTAATAAAATTTTAACCTTTTAGTTTTTACCATAGTAACTTGTATCATTTTATTTAACATGGTAATTTATAATTTAGGAGAAAAATTAAGATGATAATTATTTTAAAATTTATAAATAATTATTATAAATATAAAATTTAATTAATTAAATAAAAATAATATGTGTTTGTAAACTTAATTATAATACAAATTCATGTAATGTGAAAAACCCCATATTAACCTTAACCATAGTAATTAATTTAAAATATTTTTAGTAATAATTGTGGTAAAAAATTAAGTTTACCTTATTATATAATATAAATTATGCTAATTATAAATATCGTATCAAATTTCCATATTAAATTCATAGATTATGTAGAATTAAATTTAAAATTAATCCTACATATGTGATGAGAAAATTGGTTTTCAAGGAGAAAATGTTTAAACATTTTGATTTTTTATATAATTTTTTTTATAATTTATTTCAATGACTTAAATTGTGTTAATAATAATTTATTTGATATTATTTTATTTAAAACCAATTTAAAATATAGTTTATCATTATTAATAAATTAAATAAAAAGGTAGTTTTGGATTAAAATTCATTATTTTTCACTATTAAACAAAAAATTAAACTTTTCAGAAAAATTCCATAAATAAAACCAAATATAATTTTGATTCTATAATTTAAAAATTGAGTTTTATTTTTTAAAATTTGTAAAACAAATGTTGAATATAACTGTTCCAAAAGTGAAAAATCTTTTTTTTAAATACAGTTTTAATAATAAAATTGGATTTATTCTTATCTCTTGTCTAGAAAACATATAAAATGAATGTTAGAAATTTTATAGAATATAGAATATGTAAATTTCATTACAGTTATTCACCAAACATTATTCATTTAATTTATTGAGGTAAAACATGTTTATGTGTAAATTTGTTTTAAGAAAATGATTTCCTTTTTATGAAATAGTTTTTTTCATCTACAATTAATTGGTCTCCAAATAATTCATTATATATAACTGTTTAAACAATATTTTTTCATCATTTAATTAATCATATTCATACCCTCTATTCCAATGGCTAGGTGATAACTAAAATAATAATATTTTAATTGTATATCATGTTTCATTTAAACTTCGTGTTGTATGTAACCAAATCTAAACTCGGTATCGTGTGTTAAAAAAGACAAGTTTAGTGTTTCATTTAACACAAGTTAAAATTATAATTATAGGTAATTTAATCTAATCTCATTGTTACACACAATAGAATAAAAAATAAGTGTTGCCTGTAACACAAAATCTTGAAAATATTAAATTTAGTTGAAAAAATATGCCACAAAATATAGGGTTGGTACATGTATTATTATTCCTTATAATGGAAATAGTAACTAATATCCTTTATTCCATTTTTTCCAATAGTATAGTGAGAATGATTTACTAGTACAATCCAAAATAGGTAATGTTGGGTGTCATGGTGACCAAGTTAGAAAATGATGAACTGGCTTGGTTTCCAGTATAAAATGTATTACAACTTTATTTATCCTCATGAAAAAAAGTTATGTTATATATAATGGAAAATATTTCTGGGGTAATAGAAATATTTATTCTCACAGCCTATATTTTCACTTTGGTGTACGAAAAACATCCATGTAAAATACATAGGTTAGAGAACACATTGTACATGTGATCAGGCCAGAGCATCTTGATGGAGTTCAGAGATAAGAACTGGATATGACTGTATATTGAAGATTAGATACCCAAACTATAACATACATACTTAAGATAACATTGTACAAAAATATACATTACATATGAAAATATATCACACTCTTATAACCTACAAGTTTAGCTTTTTTAGATCAGATACATAAACATCTTAGTTTACAACGCTATGAACATGTATCCATTATTACAACAAAATTAAACCCCTTATAGAAATATCAAATGTTATAATATTATTTATAACGTAGATAATAGAAACATAATAGAAGTGTGGGATCAAATTATTTTCATGTTTAAACATAATTGATATCAATTGAGAATAGTTAAATATTAATATGATCATAAGGGGGAAAAAGAAAAAAATGTGGGGTAAGATTACATAATCAAGGTATATGATCATAACATATGGAAATCATTCTAACTAAAAAATATATCATTAAACATGAATAATCACATAAATATTTTGACATACCATAATAATTAAGTATTGAAATTTATAAAAATGACTTTATTATAATAATCCATCAAAACATAACATTGGAATTTATCTTAACATAGAAATTTGACACATTTATAGTCATAAAAAATCATTTCTTATGTCAATTATCATTACTAAGACTATCACCACTTAGTGGAAAAATTCATAAAATACAGTATATAGGTTTCACTCCCCATTCTCATAAACATATTGGAGTTTGATTACACCTCATTCCCTTACATGTCATATCATGAGATATAAAGATTAACCAAATGTAATAGAGGGATATATAATTTTGGGACCTCACATAGAATAATTATAAATTATTTATCTATTTTTTACATGAACATGATCACATTCATAAATCAACTATAACATAAATATCCCATGAGAAATAAATGAGTTTTATGAAAATTTGTAGAATACTAAAACATAATCCATATAGTGAAAATGTTGGATGGTATCATCAAAACCTAAACTACGAAATTCTAGAAAACATTATTTAAAAAAACTATTTTAATGAATAAAATTTATAGAATTATAAAAAAATAATTGTTAAAATGAGAAAATACAATTCATTTTGGCTATTTTTATAGTAAGACTAATGATTATTATAAAATGGTTTTATAAAAAATGTATGTGTAGTTTTTTTACTAAATCATTGAATTAAGAAAAATGTTAATGGGATTCCACATAACGAATATAGAATAAAGTTTATAATGAAAGTAATCGTGTGAAAAAAGAAAATTTTAAGAGATTATATTCACAATTTATGAGAAAAGGAAATTCTAGTATAAAGTGACCTTATGAAATCATAGAAGTAGTAATACAGGCATCCATAATATATTATCAATAACATGGATATGGAGGAAAAATATTCCAGACTAAAAAAATGAAATGTTCATCACTACATACAATATTTATTTTAGTTATATTGTTATCCAAAGGGAGGGTAAATGATAAGATGATATGTACAAGTAACCAATGTAGAAGAAAATATATAAATTTTTTGGGCAAATTTAAAAAAAAATTCCCCCATAGAAATTTAGAGATAAAAAATCATGATTTTATAGTGAGGTTGAAAAAAACCATTCCCTTAATTCAGAGTAACAAAAAAATGCTTTTAAGACATGTATTATAAACATATCCTTATTAATCACTTATTTTATAATTTTTTTTATATCCATTACCTTAAATACTATTCAATTACATTCAATCATTATAGTTTATTTTCATCCTTGTTTGTTAGTAGTTTTAATTATTTCATATTAGTGTCTATACGGTGATGCATATATTCATTATTTTATAATGAGTTCATTATTAACCGATTGGTCATGTTATTAGAGTAATAGTAATTTAATGATTAATATATTCTTTTTTCATTAGATGGATGATGTGGGTGTGTTTCATAAGAATTAAATTCATCGAATATATATTTTTGAATAATTTATCAATGGTACATATTAAATTATAATGATAATTATTTTTGGTTATAAACATATAAAACCATAAAAACAAAATATATTAATAAGGTATATCATTTATTAAAACAATTGAAGACTTCATATACATTAATGATGGAAATTGTGAAGATAGTATACCATATTTCATACATGTGGTCAAACCAACCCAAGAAAGAACATTCTATACTAATGCATGAGTAAGAGTATGGAGTTTCATTATAGTAATATCATTTTTATAGAATAATAATGATTTCATTAGAATATAAATAGGTAAGATTATGATATTTAGAAATATTTTACATAATAAAATAATTTAAAAAGTCGGTGATGATCTAGAAAATTAAATTGATAAATTTAGTTATTCTTGAAACGGGTTCCTTAATAATGACAGATTTAGGAATCTTTTTAGGGGAATGGACAAAAGTATTGTGGAAGATGAAAATAGAGAAAGAAAATAGACTGGGATATATGAGACAAAAAATAGATATGAGTGGTTTTAAAGGGGTGGTGGAGGGGTCCTCTAATAGATGAGCTTGATTGAAATTTTTAAAATTTCTTATTACTTAATGCTTATAGAAGTCCATTTTAACATGAAAATGTTTCATTTGGTTCCCTAGAACCAACTTATATGTAATGTAATATTACCAATAATCCTTTTTTTAATACTAATAATGTTTGTATCAAATCACAACTATTATTTTTCATGTCCTATTATAAGATAACTTCCTAAGAGTGAATGTCACACATAACTATCAGAATAACTCCCTATTATGTTGTGAATTGATAAGTTTGATAAAAATATTCATAAATATATGATCTATATTATGGTGATAGCATTTTAAGGTATTGAAATGGTAAAAACTATTTGGGGTGGAAACTCATAGGTCTTTGATAAACTATCGCATGGTGTATTCCCTTGATAAAATTTAGAGTAGATGATTTCGAGAACATGAATCGGTGGTAGTACATCAATAATTATAAATATCATTAGACATTACTATCAATGTGTTTTTTAACCTTGGTATTTAATATTTTTATTAATCTATATCATGATTCAATTAATTTTATATACTGACCAGAATCGTATTATAATATGTTTTTGGGAAGTTACATATATTTTGTTCATCATGAGTGATTCTACATTAATGAATAATGAGATAGAGTTTTTATCGTTTATTTTATTTAGTTTAAGTTGATATATTATTTCATTTAAATAACCTAATTAAATACATGGACACCGTTTTCTATCAGCATGTTCATTGCTGGGAAGTCAATGAAAGAGACATCAAGAACATATGTTGATGACACCAGTATATATCCTAATTGATTATATATTTCATGATAAAGATATTATATTATATATTTATAATTTTTATGATTTTATATGTCATTATAAAATTCACTTATTTCACTATAGATTCCTTATCACATTTCTAGGTTGTATCCTGGTATTTTTTTGGTTCTATCTAATTCAATTGAGAAAGGGGCCTAGAGGATCACACATTAAGTGTATCTATAGTTCTAGTTAATTTTTATTTTAAATTTAATAATTTAGAATAAATATTAATTCTTATTTGTGGAATAAAAGTTATTCAGATATGATTGATTTCTAGGATCTAATCATGAGTTATTCAGAAGAATAAATACATGATAAAAATAATTCTAAATACACATTCTCTTGATTTAATGAATATAATATTTATTTTTTAATAATTAAGTAGTATTAATTTCATAAATAAATAATAAATATTCTAGGTTCATTAAATATAGAGGTGGATATAAAGATTGAGTTTAGTAGTTTGTTTGGAAATTATATATCCAATATCATTTAAGTAAACAAATATTAATTTACTAATCAAATGATATTTATTTATTCATAGTTATTCAAAATTTAAATCAAATAATAATAATATTATTATTTGTAATGTGGTTCGATAAGGAAAAAGAAATTGAAAAATGTATTATGTGAAATTACAAATCGTAACCTTGTTCTATAAATAACCATTTATATCAATTTACCAGGTTATCCACTGGTTGTGCATAAAAAACTATGGGAGCTTTCTATCAAAACCTAAGAGATAAACCTCTCAAGAAATCACTTATGAACTAGAGTTACAACCTATTCTTCTCTCTCAATCCATTAAGATAACCTAAATAATCTTTTATAAATGAATTTATCTTTTTGCGATCAATGATGAATGATTCATGTGATAAAAATCAACCATGATAGAATCCAGTGATTCAATGAAAATTATTCAAGATTTTAGATCATGTGTGGATCACTATTATAGGGATTATACACTTGTATCCTAAGATTTTACAATGGTAAAATGAGCATTGTCATTCACATCATCAATAAAGAAAGAATTACACAATAGGCTTATTAAAAATATATAAATAAATAAATTTTAAATTATATGCGATGTTACTTCATTATTGGTTTTTATATTCATATATCAATTAATCTTTGAATTATTTCTGTTGTTCATGGCATGATTTCTGATATACATCTAATATTGTTCATTAATCATGAAAAAATCATAGTTTTTTATGATCAATATGAACTTATACTATGCCCATAACTATAAAGTGGTATCCAAGTGATAACATAGTTATTTTATTATTATCAAGTAGTCATTTGTTGATAATATGAATTAATTGTTGGGTTTTGATTCTAGTTTATTCATTATTTAAATATTAACTTAAATTTCTACTCTTTTTTCTTCATTGTCACCCATATAACCAAGATAAATGTTAAATTTACATGATGGAAATCCAAATGATCCATCAGAAGGTGCCAATGGTTCTGAATTGATAACATAATACTACACACCATGTATCCCAAAGGTATACAAGGTATACCCTTGTTCAATGCACCTGGACGGCTCCAAAATTAGGTATATGTGTCATGTATTTAATAAAAGGAAATCTAATTAAATGAAAACAATGTGTTGACCAGGCCAATCTACCACATGGTTTGTTAGACAACATGTTTTGTTACTTGAATACACACCATGTAGTCTATCTGTTTTCAAGGAGGAAAAAAATGGTTCCATGCCATATTACGCATTTATCACATGACATGAGGACTAAAACACAGTGAAACACCAAGGTAACATGACCTATAGATAGCTTAAATTTTGTGTACCTCATACACATCCATGGATGACAAAAAAGCATCATCCCAAGGCTGGTGGCACAATCATTGGAAGAAGATATTAAATTTTATGAATCCAAAGTACATGTTGGGTAACCCACTACAACTCATGTGATGAATTTAATGTTTAAATAAATGTTTATGATATAATTAAATATAATCAAATTGATTCAGTGTGTTATTTATTTACAGTACACACCATTTGATTGTATGATTAATTATATATGAAATTAATATTAGTAATTATATTCTATTCTATAATCCATGTATGGCCATTACATATAGTGTACTCTGCATGCATTTATAACATCACATGTTGTGTAATTTACATATGATCATGTTTTATTTATAAAACAATAGACACCTTTTAATTATGTTCCTTTATATGTATGTTAGATTTTATGTGAATACATAGTACAAGGATCATTCCAAGTATTTTTTATGATTGCATGCCTTTTATTCCAAGTACACATGTTTACTTTGATTATTTTAAATAAAATTAATTAATTAATTATTTTAAAAAATATGGATGATTTAAATTTCCAATATGGTTTGGTTGGAATTATAATAAATTAAATTAATCCATTAATCAAATAATTAACTCATGAAATTTTTTCTTAATTAAAGAACAAATTTATGTTATTTATTATTTGACTAAAAATGTATATTTTTTTCTTGTGTAGGGACGATCTTGAAATTTGGCCAGACCTTTGTATGTGATCAATTTCTTTTCGATTAATAATTATAATTAAATTAAATTGTTGTCCTATGAGTAATCCCACCCTATCATTATATTAGATCCTACATTCCCACAATTTATTTTATGTAAAACCCTTAAACCAATCCTCTGGTTTCCATCATTGTATGAGTGAAGGTTATGTAATAGATTGAGATACCATGCATTCTAAGGTAGTTCATGTCGGGGATGAAGGTATAATTATTGTTAGATATATCTAATATGATACATAGAATACTGTAACATGAATAAAGTCATAGTTCATGGTGTTATTTCCCTATGGCTAGGGGTTAGTTATTCACCCGTTAGATAAACTATCCATTAGAATAGATAATGATCTAACCAATTTTATTATTTTATTCTTGCGAGGATACACAATTTTTTTCTTTATGGATACTTTTTTATGATACCATAAATTTTTGAATTAACTAGCATATGTGATGGAATTAAAATAAATCATATAGTTTTTAATTTTTTTTCTAAAAAATTGCTAATGAATTGCGTAGAATTTAATTAATATTAATGATAATGTAATAATATGAAATATATTTTTTTCATAGTGGTTTAAAATACATAAAATTAATATATCAAGTCAATAAAAACTTTTATTAGATGATTTAAAATAGATCCAATAGATCAATGTGTTTGATCTATCCCTCACTAAGACAATACTATTTATTGTGAGTTCAAAATAATGTTTTGGGATGAATTAAACAATTTAAAAAAATAGAGTAGCCTTATCTAGACATAGTGTACATTTATAAGTATGTTCTGATGAAATGTATATATCATGGACTTCAAGATTTGGGAGTCCACTCAATGGATCAATGAAAATAGAATTAATTTAGCTTACAAGTTATGTATACCTAAATACATTCAAGTAGTTGACCAAGTCCTTTATTTGGTTATAATATTGGTTATGTTGATATATTATTCTAAGAATATTCACATGATAATATATTTAGAAACCAACAACAAGGTCTATTGGGTTTTGATAAAATAGGGGATGATAAATAAATTTAAAATTTATTATCTAATTTCATAATCTATATAAAAATTTCTAAAATTATACTCTTATAAATTATAGAAGTAGTAATAAACATGAATTAGACTATATCAATGTGATCTAAACATGAAAAGGATACCCTTATCACTGTCTGAAATTTACAAGAATGGTATAGTCATTTTCAAGTTTTAGTACACCATGTACATAAATTATGTGTAATGGAAATTCCTATTCTTGAGTCTCTTTTTAAAAGGTCAAGGATCAAGAAGTATCTCTATAACTAAAAAATATGAATGATGCTATAATTTTGAATGTCTGATGCTATCATCCATGTCTAATGATATTCAAAATAATCACAAGGATATGGATTCATATAACACCATGTCTCAATATTGGGATTTTTATCCAGATAAGTCATAACAAGAGAGAGATGAGATCTAAAATGAACTATTAATATGCATGATTGGAGATTCAATGCTTTCTAGGCCTCATTTGGTCAAGATGATTGGATACATAGAGTACTTAGTCGTCTTAGGGTTTATAATCCCTAATTATATGTAAAAAAATCAAATTCCATTCTTAATACCAAAAGGTTTCTCTAGTTTAATTGTCAGTTATAAGAAGAAAAATAGTTAGAAAATAACTATTTGGTCATCGACTAACACAAATTTTCTTATTTATAATAGCTAATAACTATAAGTACAATGGTACACATGGATTTAAACTAAGGGAAAGATAATGTGTGGGACTCAAAAAGAAAAAAACAAAGCTAAACCATTAATCAATAGAGATAATAAGTGAAATGTTATATGGAGAACATGTGAAATGTGGATAATAGTGGAAGAAGTAGAAAAAGAGAGAATGTGAGGATAGTTAATGAATTATGAAACCATATAGATTTGAGTAGGATAAAAAAATTCGGCTATTGATTCAAGATAATAGATTTTATCATAATCTATGAAAGAATTGGTTGAAGCACTTAACTATTTTTAGGGGTCATCATGGTCTATAGATCTCTCTCTAGAAATGATTTATCAATCAAAAATCTGGATATGAGTGGTCCATACGTGGAGAATAGGGAGATAAATATTTTTTAAATTAATTACTTCAATCATAGTCTCATGGGAATGGAGTCCACTTCCATCACCCATCAGTACATAGAATTGTGTAGAAATGATTCTATTATTAAAAAAAGAGAACATAGAACCAAATGACCACACTGAAGTTCTCTGTGTAATACTGAAATATTTTTTTCAATTTAATTTCATCTATGAATTAATTTTCTAACCAATGTAAAATAAAATCATTGACTAGAATATATCAATTAATAATTAGAGTGAAGGAAAAAATAGTGTTGAATGAAGCCTAAGGATAAGAATATCAAATTGTGAAAAAAATAAGCACAATAGATTAATGAATTTAAATTTTTTAACCTAATTACCCAAATGTATTTTTATAGACATGATCACAATGAAAAAAACGTTTAATTAATCTTATAAGTGTAATCTAACAAAAAAACATATATAAAGAGAATAAAATTATTCTCTTGTGAGCGTGATCTCCCTTTAGTTATAGTTCACATGCACTCTTTCCTTGAGAATTTAACTTGCCTATAGTTCACCCTATCATATCCAATGTCCCCATAAAATATTATTGAAGGATGTACCCATCCATTTTATGAATATTCTTCTATTTTACACCAATATAACATAATATAATCACAAAAATTACATTCCATTCATCACCTCATCTAGTTATATATTTATATAGATGGGAGGGTATAATTATATCTTATGTTACTACCATAACATCTTTAGAATAACCCATAAACTATTTTTTAATTTATACTGATGTAATATATTATTCGAGCTAGAATCCAATTAAATTATCAGCTTCATTAATTGTTATTTTTATTAGATTATCTATATAAACCCAATAAAACAATTCCTCAGTTAGATAAACATCACTTAAACTAGTTGCATTAGGAAAATATCCTTCTCTAGAATCATCGATCAATATTTTTTAAATTTTTTTATCACAGATTCAAATCGATCATTAACCGACTTGTTTACATGAATTACCTTTGATCTAGAAGAAAAAAAATTAATTTTTATTGAAATTATTTGACCTTATTTACCTAAATATACACCATATTTAGTTTAAACATCTCTTATTCATTGAAATTATTCAACACTAATTTAATAAAATAATAACCAATGAAATTATTTCATTGACGTGTATTTTCAGTAGTTGGTATAAAAGTAACATTCCGTGAGAAACTACAATATTGGGGACGACAAAGATAATTCACATTTTCATTAATCCTATATAAGGAATAACCAATGATCAAAATAAATATTCAATCTCTAGAATCATTATTCTTATTTATTGTCAATATCCTCATTAGTTTTAGTTCTTCGGAACCTGTTCAAAATCAAGATGATATTTTTTATTTTTAGTGTTAATCATAGATGATTTGACCTCAATTTCTTTACCTTAATAACATATAACTTATTAAAATCCATTTTTTTAGTATCATCATATATGGGAAATATTATTTGAACACACCATGAAAAAGAAAATTGGTAAAATTATTTATCCCAGCTCAAGAAGGTTTTCATTATTTAAGTATAACCTCAATCATATATCTTGATCATCATAAAAAATAATGATTTAACTCAACATCGGTTAGAAATACAAGGTTTAGGATCACTCAATTCATCATCCATCTAGTTTGAGTGAGATCCCTTTGATTATTAGTCTGAACGTAGCCTCGATATTTGTTGGACAATGATTCAAAACATTCAATAATTTTTTACAAATGGATAACAACTTTTGATGTAGATTCCAAGCCTTATGATGGTGGGAGGATGTCCTGTGATGGTATTTTAAGTATTTTCATGGATGCTTCCCAATGTGTTATGTCGGTATGGAATGTCTTATATTGGCATGTAGATTATTCCTTATGATGGTATGTGAAATTATTTTATTGGTACCTACAGAAGAAAAATTCCACAAGACATTTGATAAATAAAAATACATATGCAGATTTAAAAAGAAACATTAAAATTAAAATAATTAAAAATAATAATATTTATGGAAATGAAAATAATAAAATAGTTAATATTCTTATAGAAGTGATGGTACTTTACCATTTCACATGAATTAATAAACCAATAAATAATGTTCATTAAAAATATTATATGATATAAATAAATGAACTTTGATACTTAAAATCTAGTACACTAAACACTTTAAAAATAAATTTATCATCTTAATTAAGAATAAAATGAATATTTTTTATTAAAATATAAAACAATTATCCATAGAACTTTTTTATATACAATTTCTAAATTTAACCAATTTAAATTAAAATGTTTTTTGAATAAAAAATTACATTCATATTGAGTAAAAATTAATATTTCTAAAATTTGAGAACATTTTCTCATAAAAATTAATTAATTACTCATATTTTTGCGGAAAAAATTATTTAGTTAAGGCCACATTAAATTCCCCAACAATTAATGTATTTATTTTCTCCATATAATCAATTATATAAACTGTATTCTATAAAATAAATATCAGAGATGAAAAACTAAAGTTCCACACATTTTTATACAAAATAATTTCCCCCCATAAACTCTCTTATGTATAAAAATATTATGATACTCTTAAAATTAAATTATTTTATCGAAAATTTGGTTATTAATTTTTTAAATAATTATTGAAATTGAAAATTTTGATAAGAGTTTCAATTTTTATCCAATAAGAAAATCTAAACATCTATTTACCTCATGGTAATCAAACAGACATAATTGGAAATAGAATACATAGAAACTTATAAATAGATGAATAATATTAATAATTAAATGTAATGAATAAATAACCTACTCGTTGGTAAAAGAACAATGAAATAACATCTTGACCTATATTCTGATTTTCGATTCACATAACATTTTGATGCAGATATTAAGAGTTTAATCCAAATCAAAAAGTTTAAATACAATAATAATTTTAATAAATAATCCTAAACTATTCCCAAAAGATATTTTTTTCTAGTTGGAAATAAAATAATATACATAATTAAATCCAGGAGTTATATAAATTAACCTCCCCAAGGTGAAAAAAATCCTTTATTTTTAATTTTTTCACCCATTGTATGTGGTAAAATAAGATTAGGAAAACCCAATTTTTAAACATTTTATCCCATATTTGTGTGTATAACATTGAAGTGTTGTAAAAATAAGTGAGATAACTCTACCCCATTAGTAAAAACTAAAATTATCCCCAATACTAAATCCTATGTGATATAAATGATTGAAATAATTTTATTTTAAAAGGATTTTCAATTCAATAGAGATAAATGATTTGTAGAGGTCATAGGAAATATCAAAACAATATGTTTCCACCAATTTTAATAGACTTATTAAAAACATATTTAAAACTATATATTATTGACCTTAAGATAGAAAAAATATAAATTCAATAATTATTTGAAAAGTTTCATGTTTATTAGGGATCTAATAAAGTGTATTATTCATAGTTCAAATTGATTATAATCAAGAAATATTAATGAAAACATAAACAGCCAAATATTTTACTCAAGTTCATCTAAAAAACATATTTTACCCAAACGTAAAATCATATAGTGATATAATTTAAAACAAAATTTCGATTTATGAACAACTCCCATGGGATAATGTAACAATTAAATGTTATTTTAAAGTTTAAATAAAGAAGATAAAGTTGAAAAAGTTATTTTCCTATAAGTTGGTTCATTGCGATTTTGATGCAGATAAAATTTTATAACACTATTTAAAAAAATCAAGATCCAATTGAACCCACCAAGAATATATCTAAAATGATGAAATAACATATTTTTAAATCCAATCATAAATTACCACAAACTATGAAAACAATTAAAATCATGAGGACATGGGAATAAATTTTTAAGGATTTGGAGAAAAATATATAACGATGTATCAAGAAAGCATGTGAAGAAACACATAAACTAGAGTATGGGGTATTTATTTAAAATAAAAACTTTAAATAATGATTAAGATAACAAAACAAAATAATTTATAAGTAAAATTAAACACCATTACTAAAAGAAAAACATTTATTTCCTCCCATATGTTGTTAAATTTAAAGTCTTCATCCTAAATTTTCACAAAAATATAATAATAATACTTATGAAATGGTATAATCTCATTATTTGAATCATTATTCTAGATTGAAAAGTTAAAAATATTAATCTGAAATTTTCTCATAGTCCAAAAGTAAGCAAAATATTCTAGAAATCTCCCAAAATTGAAAGAATTAATTTGTCATATAACTTTATTTTATCTTTGAAAACCCCAATAAATGTAGTAAAAAGATGCAGAATCAACCTATAAAAGTATAACAAATGATGGCAAACACTCTCATAGATGCCACCACGCTTATAAATTTATAAACTCTTTAAATTAAGTGAAATTAAAGCTACAATATGTTTACTATATTCAAGAAATTAAACAAAAATGACTTAAAAAGAAATTAGAGGACTAGGATCCTGTATATATGAATCATGTTCTAAATGAATATTATTTTCATAGTGGTTAATAAACTCAAATGTACTTAAATTATTGAAGAATGTCTAGAAATTATTACGTAAAACATCCATATTTGTATGTGAGAAGTTATCAAGATAGAAAATATGTCTATATTGAATAAATATTAGTTTTCAGCAACATGATATAAACCATAATTTTTCCTAGATTTTGAAAACTTGAAAAGATACACATCAAATGGGAAACACTCATATTCATTTACTGAATTATTAATTATTTTCTCATAATGTTCATGAAATTCCATCCTTATCCCAACTTTAAATACATCATCAGAAACATCAATCAATATACAACTCAGTTTTAGAATTCAATTTTCAAAAACGTGAAACTATTATTTATCATCACCAACTAAGAGGGTCAGTTGACACTTTGAAATAATAATAACAATACCATGAATTGATAAAAATGGTCTTCCTATAATTATATAAACTATCACAACCTGAACTATAAAACCCTTCTAATTAGGTTTTGAATTAGAACACAACATGATCTGAAGGGTATTATTGATCCCTATAGGCTAGCCACTAGTACCTAAGAATCAAAGAATGAAATGGAGTAACAATTTCACCCATCCTAAAACAAGAATCCTAGAATATATAAATATATAGTGGAAAAAACAACCAAAAAGATATATTCCATAAGCCAGAGTTCCAATGATAGTGATGAAACCTAAATGAAATAAAAAAACCCAAGTACACATCCAACAATCAATAATGATAATTATAACTAGAATCAACTACTCTATGTGATAATTGGTAATCATCCCACCATCTCACAATTAGATACCCATACCCTGCTGACATAAACCTCTCCACCTCAATGTAACTTCTTTCATTTTCCATCATCAGAAGGCAATACGCAGTCGACATATTTCTAAGGGAATCTGTAGGGTGTGAGATAAACATGCTTAGTAGGATACCTACTAGGTGTTCTATATCAATTTTGTATAAAATAATTCCAATATTATTAATTTAAAGAAAAAAATTACCAATAAATAGGTAAAAAGTTTTACTCAAAGTCAAGGTAAATAATTCTATATTTTCCACAGTTCTAAGGGGAATCTAGTAAAAAAAATTAAAATTAAAATTCTAAGAAAATATTTTCATTTCATAAAATCTAGTATATTAAATCTAGGGTAGCAAAAGGAAAAGAAAAATTTTAAGCATTACTATGATAAAAATGGTTGGTATTTATAGGTCAGTTATACCTAGATAAAAAATAATGACTACTGTGTATTCAAATACACAAGACACTAGAACTAGGGAACATAGGAATACCCCATGAGTGAACTCCCTACAATTCCAATATCATATTTTTAGGACATATAACATATGAAACATAGGTACACCCCACAAGTGAAACCCCTCTAGAAAAAATAGACCTGGAATAATATTAAAACCTCTACCTTGGTACCCAAGGATTCCATGTATTTCATACATCGATTAGTTAAAAAGGGATTACCATTTCACAAATGATTTTATACGATAATTATTACATTACAAACACATTTAAAGAATCCATTCCACAATGCATTAAAAAGAAATTTACTTTACCAAAACAAGGGGAGAAACTTCATTTATTAAAAACCTAGTTACAAAAAAAAACTAATATAAAGATCATTCCGATTAATTTATAAAACACTTTATAATACACATTATAAAAATAATATCAATTACGGTTTGAATTCCATAGATTGGAGATAGAATTACCCACCTCAAGATCGAGATCCACACTAAACATAATAGGAACCAAACACATTGGAAGGAAAGAAACACACATTCAAAAATAGAGGACATATCATTGATTCCCTCATCTTAGAATTGAATTTCAAAAGAGAAAAGGGTTGTTAGAGTAGTTAGATCAATACATGCCTTGAGAAATATTCATGTCACACCATAACCAACACAAGACCTATCCATAAGAAGATGACAAAACATAAGATATTGAAGGAAATTTATAATAAGCATTATCACATAATCATAGATCCCATAAATATAACACGAAACCAATTCCAAAACATTAATAAATAAATAAAATGAGAGGATAAAGGGAACACGTCCAAAAGTGAAGGAACCGACCCACATAAAGATCAAATCATCAATAGGAGAATCATATATGGGTTGAAACCATCCAAAATGCACCTAGAGAAGCCCTGGGGTTCTTGTAAGAGAGGAGAAATATGAATGAGGGGAGTGATATGACTGTATGTAATAAAAAAACACTTGTAAAAACATTATATAGTGTGAATCACATATTTAAAACATGATTTACAAGATATTCTTGTACGCTAAAATGGAATTGCCTCTGTTTAAAATAAAATTATGTTAATGAATTAATGGAATTAATAATTTTTATTAAATGAATGATTATCATGGGATGAACAAAAAAATCATGGATTCTTCCTAGGATTAAGACACACCATCAATATATGACTCATGGAATAAACATGTCCTGTAGCCAATGTGTAGCCATAGATCCATTATAAAGCCACCCAGATTGTCTTTGATGCACTCCAACCTCATAGAGAAAACTCTTAAGAATTAGAAAAAGACCATACGTTTAAAAATATTGTTTAAATTATCTGAAACATAGGAATTTATATCCCTATAATATCAAATAGAAAATGAATTATCCTGAATGAGGTGAGGCCACACCTTCTTCACCAATGATTTACAATCCCATGTCTCATGGGTATATAATTTGTTCATCAAGAGAAACATGAACAACACAATTAACATTCCATGAAATTATTTTATATGAAAAAAATGATATTGACTAATTGATACACAATATAAATATATGGCTCTAACTCAATCTCCACCCAACTCAAAACATCGAAGGGTTTAGGATGGTTTTACATGAGATACGATATATAGAAAAAATCATGAATACCTATCAACTGAGCCAACAATTCAATCTAATAAGTTAAATATAAAATTGACTCAGTGACCTCAAACAGTCTAATATTGTTCAAATCCATCTTCCATTTTTTAAAAGATGACATTGACCTAACTGAGGGAATACTTTCAAGAAAATATGGTCACCAATGGAAAACTCCATAAGAAGATACTGTTAATATGAATATGATTTTTTATAAGTTATAGTCTAAACCAGGCATCAATATATATCCTAAATCATCACTAAAATATCCATAATGATTATTATACTAAAAATAGAGACCTCACCAATCATTTACAAAAAATAGGTGACCTACATGATTGACTATGAAAATAATCAAAGGGATCCATTCAGATTGATGAATGTTAACTATTATTATATGAAAAGTCCACTAGTACCAAATACCATTCACAAAATCCAATGAAATAAAAGAAATAGAAACTTTGCATATCCTCTAGAATATAAATCGATCTCTCTACCTAACTATTAATATATGTATAGTTATCTATACATAGACTGACGAGAGTCCCCATTACCTATTATAGACTCTTCAAGAATCTAGAAGTAAACTTAGGATCCATATCCAAGAAAATAGTAGAAATAACCCCATTAATCCTGACGATATCTGTTATGTATATCTTAACAAGTTCATAAACATTTATGGTGTCCCTAATTAGAATAAAATTATCAATTTCATAAAATATTTAATCAATAACCATATAACATTCTTTCAATTGGGAGTCCATGGTTAGCTATTGATGAAAACCATAGACACCTCATCCCATTTCTAGATCAACACCAGAAGAGGCTAGAGTAGACCAAAAGGACTCAAGTGATCTATGTTTAAATGTTTCATGATTTAATTACAAGAAACATAATCAATAATGTAGTGCTTCATACTTAGAAACCAACAACACTATCTCATGTCATTATATATTTTTATAGTTATATAGTGAATGACATGTTAAGAACATTATAAGTCATGAAACAGATAATTATTTATGGGTGATGGGATAAAAAAATGATCATTTAAGTGGAAATTATAATCACAAGTAAGATACCAAATAGATATGGTCTCCCCACTATACAATCCTTCACATATTCCATTTGAAATCATCATCCAACTGCAGACACTATAGGTGATGCACCTGATTTTTGTATACATTTTCATATATATTATTGAAAATAAAAACATGTTTTTAGAAAATATCTAATGTTTCATTAACATATTCTTTGATTTTAGTGATTCTGTTTAATTTCATGAGATTTCTGGCTAAAATACACAAATCAAGGGAAGTATGTGGAAATTTTAAAACTACACGGCGTGTACTTTTTATACACGTCATGTACATCCAGACAGTGACACAGACCGAAGGAGGGAGAACACACCCATGCCACCAGGAAGAAGCTACATTCCATGTGGGGCGGCATTACACGCCGTGTACTACATTCTAGAAATGGTTTTTTTGAGAAGAGTCTACACGCCCATGTGGCCGTTTAAGGAGACACGGCGTGTTCCTTTTTTACACGCCATGTCTACTATTATAAAAGGGGTTGCTGGCCAAAGTTTTATACTACACGGCGTGTATTGTGGTGTTACATGCCTTGTACACTCAACTACCAGGCGACGCTGTGTTCAAAGTCAAAGACGGCGTGTTCGGCCGCCTACAAGAAGAGAAAATGGTGCAAAACTGCGTTGAAGGAAGTACACGACGTGTAATTTTTATATACGCCATGTACTTTATTTTTCTATAAATAGAGAGCTTGGCCTTCAGATTTTAAAGTGAAAAAACCATTGGAGGAGGGGAGACATTCTTCTACTGTCATTTCCAAACCACCTTGGTGCCGTTATTTCACCGTTCCACCTACCGACACCGCTCCTCGAAGCATACACATTGAATTCATCAGGTATTGAGTGTATTGATCCTATCATGCCTTCCATGTATAACTAAACCCCTTATGTTTGGGATATGGGCGACGATGGATTGTATTTGGTTGTATTAATCTAGAGAGTTGTGTTTGTTCTTCTTAATTCTTCTTACTCCTCTTAAATCTATGCTAAATATTACTGAGAATTCTTAGCCGGACCAAGGGAAGAATTCTCAGCGATATAAAGGAAGAGTAAAAGTGAAAGATTTCATGACCATTGCAAAGGTTTCACTGATTCATAAATGGACTTAACCAAATTAAGAATTGAGGAACACTGACTACCAGACCCATGAGTCAATTTCTTCAATTCCAAACAAGAGGAACCGGACCAAGGAAATCTTGTGATAAAATGGAATCATGAACAACACAACCATTTAAGCAATCTGCATAAAAACTCCATATCCACCACAGCCCCAATACACTTTTCTTTATGTTAAAACAACTTTTAATCACTTGTTGGTTCCTTTAAATTGATAATCATATTCTTAAATTAAACAAAATAGTTTCACTCAATCCAAACCAAGAAATTCCACTCTAAATTCTTCATATTTCACTATATTAATTATAAACTTAACTGAACCAAGACACTACTGATGTTCCCTGTGGATCAAACCTACACGTGCACTATACTAGAGTTTTAAGAGTGGGTTAATAACAATTTGGGGCACCGATAATATACTTTCGGTGAAACGACCGACCAAATTTTGGCACCATTTCCGGGGAAATTCGGTTTAAGTGATAAAATTTAGTTGCGTTAGTAATTAATTAAGTGAAAATAAAAATTAAAAATTCCCAAAAATTTCTTTCTTAATCCCATTTCTTATTATCTTTTATTTTTCCCTTGTTACGCCTGGTATTTGTATTGTGATTGTGCAGAAGCTTAAAGTGCATGAATAGATGCCCTACATGGTCCAGGAGCGTCGAGTCATCAGAACTAGTTCCGCTTGACCGAGAGATCAAACAGAACCTGCTTCGTCATCGGCCTGCACTAAAAGAAACTCACAACCAAGAGACATGAACCATGGTGAACAAGGAAGAAGGACCACCAGTCGTGGATGCTGAGGCTAAGCATCCGTACCAAGACCAGCTGCCTCCCACTGTTGGTATACCCGAGCAGATGCCTGGAGGCTTAATGGAATTCCTCCCTAGGCATTACCAATGGCCACCACAACAACTTCCTCTAGTGTATGACCAACTACAACAGTCACATCAAATCTTCCAACGACCCTATTTCACCCCTCAGGAGTAGCAATACATGAAAGCTCCACCCCTCACCAACTATCTCCACGTTGTACGCTTATGGAGTACGGTATTCCTTCGATCCATGGAGCAGATACAAGCATCGTCCATCCTCCGATACAATCCCAACACTTCGAGATCAAGCTTGCTATCATGCAGCTGATCCAGAACACTGTACAATTTGGTGGACTGCCTAGTGAGGACCAGAATTCCCATCTTTCCAACTTTTTGGAGTTCTGCGACACATTTCGGTACAATTTTGTGTTTGAGGATGCCATCCATCTTCACCTATTTCCCTTTTCTCTACGGGACAAGGCGAAATATTGGATCAAAGGGCTTCCACAAAGATCCATCCTCACCTGGGAAGAGCAAGCCTAGGCGTTCCTGTCCAAATACTTCCCACCATAGAAGACGGTGATGCTAAGGAACGAGATCCAAAACTTCCAGCAGCATGACTCTGAGTCGTTATACAAGTCCTGGGAATATTTCAAGGAGATGCTACGAAAATGCCCACACCACGAACTCCCACTCTGGATGTAAGTCCAGACCTTCTACGAAGGACTCACAACAAATACCAAGTCCATGGTAGATGCTGCTGCTGGAGGTATGGTGATGAGAAAGCCTCCCAAAGAACTTTTTGAACTACTGGAAGATATGTCTTCCAACAGCTTCTAGTGGCACTCCGAGCGGGGGACTCAAAAACGAGGTATGAATAGTATTGACGCTACCACCATTCTGGCTGCTCAGTTTGATGAAGTGTCCAAGAAAATAGACGCATTAAATCTCAAAGGAGCATCTCAAGTTCATGCGGAGAACCAGCCAGCATGCGACGACTATGGTAACAACCACAATCTGGGAGAATGCCCGTGACATCCATCTGACCGTTCGACAAGAGAGGTGAGCTTTGTTTCTCAAAATCGAGGGTTGAATCAATATCAAAAGTACCAAAAACCGGCATGGCGAGATAATCAGAACCAAGGCTAGGGACAACAGCAACAAAACCCTCTGCCCCAGTGACCACCTAGCTACAATCAGCCTCAGTACCAGAATCAGTTTCCGAGACAGTAGTTCCAGCTGGGTTTCTATCAATAGCAAGGGTACAAGAACCCTCGCCCGCATCAAGAAAGGCAACAACCACCTCCACCACCTGCCCAACCATCTCATCAAGAGAACACATCCAGGTTAGAGGACCTGATGAATAAATTCATATCAAATACTGAGAAGAAATTTCAGAATCACGAGGCTTCCATTCGAAACCTAGAGAATCAAATTGGCCAGATAGAAAACCAGCTATCAGGGAGGAAGCCCGATACACTACCAATAAACACAGAGAAGAATCTGAGGGAGGTGACCCATGCTGTCATACTCCGGAGTGGCAAAGAGATCCAACAGAACCAACCAGCATAGCCAGGTGCACCCACACCCCCTGATGATGAAGAACGTACCAGTACTGACCCCTCCTCATCCAAAAGCCCACAGAAGGAGGCTTTCCAGAATAAAGGAAAAGAGGTAGTCCAACCATTTAAGCCCGCATTACCTTTTCCAGAAAGAATGAAGCAAATAAAGCTGGATCACCAATTTTGGAAATTAATGGAATTATTCATGAATCTATATATCAACATCCCATTTATAGAGGCCCTGACTCAAATGCCCACATATGCAAAATTCATGAAGGAAATCCTATCGAATAAGAAAAAGATGGACGATTTGGGCGTTATTGCACTAAAAAAGGAGTGCTCCGTGGTTATTCGACATTCCATTCCTCCAAAGCTCTAGGATCCAGGTAGTTTTACTATTCCCTGCATAATTGGACCCTGTGACATTAAGAAATCTTTATGGGACTTGGGAGTAAGTGTCAACCTCATGCCATTGAGAGTTTTCCAAAAGCTCGGGCTCCATGATTTGAAGCCAACCTGAGTGGCCCTTCAACTTGCTGATCGATCCATTAAGTATTCGGAAGGGCTACTGGAAGATGTATTGGTGAAAGTGGGATGATTGATCATCCCAGCAGATTTCATCATCCTTGATATGGGGGATGATCCTGAGGCACCAATTATATTGGGAAGACCTTTCCTAGCCACTGGGAAGGCACTCATTAATGTGCACCAGTGATAGTTGATTTTCTGGGTAGGAGATGATAGATTCTCCTACAATGTTCTCAAAGCCATCAAGCAGACATCATCGTCCAATCGTGACGATTGTTATGGAATAACTATAATGGATGATCGCCTAGTGGATGATCTGGTCTGTTCCTATATTTCTGATAACTTTAACGATCCTTGCATTACTGTTGAAGAAGATCCAAAGAACTTGCAACTCCTAGATGGCCAGGAAAACCACTATTGGGAAAATTATCCATCGTAAATATCAGGTAATCAAGGTAAAGAAGGTTGATCCAACGACCTAAAATAAAGGCACTTCCTGGGAGGCAACCCAGAGGTTACACGTCGTGTCCCTCTTATGTACACGGCGTGTACTTATCTTTTTAATTTACAATATTAATAGAATAAATCTATAACATAACAAATAAATAACCAGAGATTATGCCAGTTCCAATGGTAAAGTCAATGGAGTTTATTCGAGCTTTCCTCGATTCGAATCCTACTGACCTACCTTCGGCATGGGGCTCCTCCTTTTTTTTGCATGGCGTGTGTGGTATTTTTCATATATATTTATATATATATGTGTGTGTGTGTGTGTGTGTTTAAATATAAAAAACTCCATGATGGGGATGGACCGGTTGGCTAGAATCGTAATCCGGTTCTAAAAGACCTGGGTTCGAATCCAGACAACCTGCCCATTTCCATCATTTTTTCTTTTAATAAAACCACACGATGTGAATTTCGATATACGCCGTGTGTGCCATAATTTTTATATCTAAATTAAAAACGTTTCTAAAATAATAAATTACATGTGGGTGAAGTTGGCGGATTGGAAAAGTCTCAGCACCAGGTTCAAAAGACCCGGTTTCGAATCGCGCTAATCTCCCCAATTCATCCCCATCCTTTCCTAAATAAAAACCACACGCTGTGCTTTACTTTCTTATCGTGGGTATAGGCCTTAAAGATTAAATATATATAAATAATAAATATGGGAAGTAGTAGAACCTTCACTCCAGTGGTTGAGGGCTTCCATTCAGAACGACCGCTCGCCGGTTCAAACCTCGCCACAAGCACCAGACCAAAGGTTGTACTTATCTTTTTCCGATTTTATGTTACACTGCATGTATATCCCGATATACGCCGTGTATAAGTTTTTTTGTAATAGAATCTGTAGATATATCTATGCTATTTTAATTATTAATAATAATTATTATATAGTTTACTATAATAATTATATATTTATATATATTGATTTAAATAAAATTGGGAATACACTGCGTGTAGTCCAAACAAACACGCTGTGTACTGCGGCTATATAAGACGTGGGCCACCCAACTTGTGCCCATGTCGTGAGGCTCCCCATTTCTCCCCTTTCTTTCTGTTTCTTCTCTCGAATGACACCCGCAGCCCCACTTCTCAGATCTGTCGATTTGGGGCATTTCAAGTTCTGATTCTTCTTATATTGTGATCCTTAGTTAAGGTACGCCATTCTAAACCCTCTATTTTAAATTTTTAGAATCGTTTAGGGTGTTTTCAGATCGGCCGACCATTCAGCTTCCGCCAGTACACTACCACGAAATGAAGAACACACGCCGTGTACTTCTGTACATGGCCACACACAAAATACTTCAAATTTGAATATACACGGTGTGCATGTTCGGTACACACCATGCCTTTTTTCATCATGCTAGGGTACCCCTTTGCACACGTACTCACACACCATTTTCACGTACACGGCGTGTGTGTTTGGTACATGCCGTGTATACCCTTTCCTTTGGCCCCTCCGTGTGTGGAACCTAACAAGGCCTCTTAACCCATGTTCCTATACACTGCGTGTGTGTTCGGTACATGTCGTGTATACCATTTCCTTTGGTCGGCCCGCGTTTCACCCTCCACACGACCATGTTCTTCTGGTAAAGTACATGTCGTGTCCTACCTATACATGACATGTCCTTTATTTTTATACTTGTCACAAACATGGTCGTGTCATTTATGAATACACGACCACCTATACTTTGAGTGAACACAACATGTATTTTTGGTACACACCGTGTACTTTACATGGTCTATTTTTCACCCTCGGCGAGTCTATCCAGAGAACATGGGAAACTCTACATTTTCAACTACCTGGAGTGTACTTTGGAGTACATGCGGTGTACTTTTATTTTATTTTTTTCTCACATTTTATATATTTTTCTTTTTCTTTTGTTTGGTTTTTCGTTCTTTTTCAGATTATGGAAGACCACGATCCTTCACGAGGGAAGCGACCAGCCTCCGCCACTGAGGGTGAGGGGTCCATCATTCGTCGGATCTAGCTCCGACCGCTGATGTCACTAGACCCAGATGCTCTGGTACTCGGGCTCCCTCCAGTGGCTATTTTGCCGCCACTCACTCCCTCAGTGGAGGTCGGGTCTACTTCTGCTACCCCTCCACCTTCCGGCACCGTGATTTCGCGCACCACTATTTCTGCTACACCAGCTGCCACTCTCCCTGAGCCATCTTCATCAGCACCTGGTCCCTCATCGAGCTCCCCATCCACTGAGCCACCCTCTACTTTAGTAGATCCGCCAACAGAGCCAGTCCCTACTGCTGCACCTGCACCTGGGCCGGGACTTGCAGGTGCTCCCTATCCCTACACGGTGTTCCCAGTCACCGATCTCACATATGACAGGGTCCAACGTTTCTCTCTTCGCCCAATACTGTTGAGTGGTCGATACCTCGACAGCATTATTCCGCAGCAGCTAGGTATTTGGGAGGACATTGAGGAGTCTCTGGGGCACACCCCACTCTTAGATATTTTCTATGTTAGCACTCATATTTTTCTTGATTTATATTTGGATTTCGCGTCCTCGTTTGAGTTTGATGGAGCGAAGTATCAAGAGACAGCTGGTGATGCGGTGCCCGTGGTACGGTTCCGACTAGGCGGCCGATGTTTCTCCCTCACCATGACAGAGTTTTGCCAAGGGTGCATCTTCTACCCCCATCACATCACCCCACCTCTTGTTTCTACCCTATCCCAGCTTGAGCACTCTGAGCTCGTCGTTATGGGGTGGGAGATAACATGGCCTAACCACCGGTACTCCCCCACTTCCTAGAAGAGCACTCTTATCGCTGAACCCATCATCCGCTTCGCCCACCGGTGCTTCAGCGCCATCCTTTTCCCTCTCCATGAGGATATGGGGGTCATGACTGGCCGTGACATGGATCTACATACCTGTGTCATTCAATATGACTACCCAGACCTCCCCTATCCAACCGCCTCCTATTTCCACTCCATTTTTACCAGCCGTCAGGGCAACCTGAAGGGTGGGTTTTACACTACCTGTCTCACCCACCACCTTGGGGTATTCGAGCCTTATTTGCCTCATGAAATTTTAGGTTCACCCCAGCGGATGTACTTTCTCATGCTCATTCACATGGGGATGGTTCAGAAGTAGGGGGTTCCTACATCTTTGGCCAGGCTCGCCCCCGGCCACCCACTGACCCTCTTCCCTCAGCTAATTACCCTTCTCTTCCTTCCCCACCCCCTCTAGATTCTCCACCTCACCCACCTCCTACTGGCCCCACTTCTTCTGGCCTTCCTTCATCTCTCCCATCACCCATCCCACCTACCCACGCACCCTCGGTCGATCTTTCCCTTTCCCACTGCCTAGCCGCGATGGAGCAGGTCTTGGGATGCTTCCACAGCTGACATGATCAGATAGAGCAGCAATTGGCTCATATCATCGGACGCCAGGACACCATTACATGACATTTGATTCGTCTTGATAGCCTCCAAGACCGCATGGAGCAGCTGTTGGCGCATATTGCTCAACATCTTGGTCTTTCGTTGCCTTTGCCACCTACCTCTACCTCTGCTCCTGGACCTTCTGATGCTGCTCCACCGCCCTTCACTACATAGGCCACAAACTCTATTCTATTTACTATAGTGGTCCCACCTTATGCTGCTTCTCCTGCCACTACCACTGCTGCTGGTCCAGGGCTTGCTACTGAGCATAATTTTCTGGATAATGTGCCTGCAGATCCTACTTCTCTAGCTACCCTTTCCGATGTCGCATCAGAGCCTCCCAGTTCCACGGCTCTTGCACTGTCTCTACTAGCCAGTTCGGTACTGGATGTGCCATCCCCTGAGGAAACCCCATGATAGTGACATTTTTCTTTATCTTATATATCTATTTTTTTCATTTTCTGTGCTGTGATGTTATGCATGTTTGCAGTTTTCTTTTTCCTCGACAGTCACAGGTATCATGGACCGACTCCCAGCATCATTTTTCAAGGGGAGTATTTTTTCATTTTCTCTTGTCCATCTCTTTCACTTTAATACTTCCACTGCTTCCCCTCATTTTTCTCCCATCATCTTTCCCTTTCCCACCCTTTACCGTAGTATTACACTTGGTGGACCATGTGCCGTATTAAGTATTGGGGAATTGCGCTTGTATCTCTCTATTTCACCTTAGTATTTTCCCTTGAACTAATCTAGAAGAAATCATTATTAGATTATATATTTTCAAAATTGAGGTAATTATTGGTTAATAAAATTTATCAATGCTCAAGTTATCAGTAGGAACTTTTTGAGGGTTGCATGCTTATTCTGATTCTTAAGTATTTTAAAATGATTGCTGATATAGTTTCAATTGAAACTTTTAATCCTTGATTAATAACATTGATTAGGTTAATCATTTATATGCATGTCATGACCTAATTGTCCCTCTATTATTTTTCCACTCCTAAGAGTTATTCTAAACCCTTTTTCATATTTCTTTTCTAAATACCCTATTTCTTGAGAGATTCTTATGATATGCATCACTACCAGAATTTGCAAGTTTTCTTTTCAAAACATGAATAATTTTTTGAATTACTTTAAAATGATCGAGGACCTAGATTGTTTTCACCCCTATATCTTGAGACCTACCCTACATTTATTCTTTGTTAAGCCCATAGAAGCCATGAACAACCTTTATAGGAATCCACGTTACAAGCCTATTTCCCTTCATACCCTATTTCTTTTTGATCTTTTCATGATTATTCATTTTGTAGCTTTAAAGAGGGAGTTGGAAATACATGGAATAGTTTTTGTACACAATCATGAAATAAAGTGTGTGGGAGTGCCTCTTTACTATTTGGGTTAGAAAGGGTTCCAAACAATTAATCTTTGTTTTCATAAGTGTTTCCCTTGAGTTCTTTATAAAAAAACAGAATCAGAAGGGAACCCTGTGCTCATTTGATTTAGGAACTCTACTTGTAAGGGAAATGGTGGTGATTACAACAGCATTCGACTGAGCTTGAGAAGGAAACAATATCATTGAACTTTACTTTGAACATCATGCAATGTTGTTTAAAGGAATTAGCCTTCCTTTTTCAAGCCTCATAATTTATTTTTCATCTTAACCTACCAACCCTTAGCCACAGAGACATCTGAACCTTATCGATAAAGCCCTCATGATTATTGTAATTCAATTTTTCCTGAAGTAGAGAACAAGGCTTCTTGAAAACCTATGGATAGAGTGTATATACCTTAGATTGAGAATAACTTTGAATAAAAACATCTTGAGTGTGGAGTGTGATATTTACTGGTAAGGTAGATCATCAAGTGGAATGTTCATTTTTGAAAGGTTGAAAAATGTGTTGAAAGAGGATGAGAGTAGTTAAGAGAATTATATATGAGGCATGATTTTAATATCTTATGAATTGAATTTTTTTGTGCCTTTTAGAATTTTCCTCAGAAAATTTATCATTTATAATTTTTATTTAATAAATGACTTTCTTTTAAAAGTATAGGCTCTTTTAATTAGATGTTGAGATTTGCTTGAGGACAAGCAAACAACTATGTGTGGGGGAGATTGATGCACCTGATTTGTGTATACATTTTCATATATATTATTGAAAATAAAAACATGTTTTCAGAAAATATCTGTTGTTTCATGAACATATTCTTTGATTTTGGTGATTTTGTTTACTTTCATCAGCTTTTTGGCTAAAATACACAAATCAAGGGAAGTCTGTGGAAATTTTAAAACTACACGGAGTGTACTTTTTATACACGTTGTGTACATCCAGACAGGGACACGGACCGAAGGAGGGAGTACATGCCCATTTCACCAAGTAGAAGCTACACGCCGTGTTGGGTGGCATTACACGTCGTGTACTACATTTTAGAAGCGGTTGATTCTAAGAAGAGTCCACACGCCCATGTGGCCGTTGAAGGAGACACGGAGTGTTCCATTTTTACACGTCGTGTTTACTATTATAGAAGGGGTTGCTGGCCAATGTTTTATAATACACTGCGTGTATGGTGGCGTTACTCGCCGTGTACACTCAACTACTAGGCGGAGCCACGTTCAAAGTCAAAGACGTTGTGTTAGGCTGCCTACCAGTGGAGAAAATGGCACCAAAGTGCGTTGATGGAAGTACACGACGTGTACTTTCTATACAAGCTTTGTACTATATTTTTCTATAAATAGATAGCTTGGACTTTGGATTTTAAAGGGAAAAACCCATTGGAGTAGGGGAGGTGTTCTGCTACTACCATTTCCAAACCACCGTGGTTCCGTTATTCCACCATTTCACCTACCGACACCGCTCCTCGAAGCATACACAATGAATTCATAAGGTATCGAGTGTGTTGATCCTATCACGCCTTCAATGTATAACTAAACCCCTTGTGTTGGGGTTGTGGGAGATGAAGGATTGTATTATGTTGTATTAATCAAGATATTTGTGTTTTTTCTTCTTAATTCTTCTTACTCTTCTTAAATCAATGCTAAATATTTCTGAGAATTCTAAGCCAGACCAAGGGAAGAATTCTCAATGATATAAAAGAAGTGTAATGGTGAAAGCTTTCATGACCATTGAAAAGGTTTCACCGATTCATAAATGGACTGAACCAAATTAAGAATTGTGGAGAACTTACTACCGGACCAAGGTGTCAATTTCTTCATTTCCAAATAAGAGGAACCAGACCAAGGAAATCTTGTGATAAAAGGGAATCATGAACAACACAACCATTTAAGCAATCAGCATAAAAAATCCATAACCACCACAACCCCAATGTGATTTTCTTTCAATTAAAACACCTTTAAATCACTTGTTGGTTCCTTGAAATTGTTAATCATTTTCTTAAAGTAAACAAAATAGTTTCACTCAATCCAAACCAAGAAAATTTACTCTAAATTCTGTATATTTCACTATATTAATTATAAACTCAACTTAACCAACGCACTACCAAAGTTCCCTGTGGATCGACCCTGCACTTGCACTATACTATAGTTTTAAGAGTGGGTTAATAAGAATTTGGGGAACCGATAATATACTTTCAGTGAAACGACCGACTAATAGCCCAGTATCAGGGATATATGATGATACTTGAACGCCAATGAAAACCATAACTAAATCATTATATTTCATATCATGATTCAACTTATTAAAAAACCATTAATGTCTACTCCTCCCCTGATTCAAAAATTGGATTTGGTGGAACCTACCTACTAAGAGTTCCAACAAAGACATTCCCCTTCCCAAGTGTGTAGATGATGTGGAATTTAAATGTTTTAAGGTATTTAACCCATTATCTCATAATGAGATTTATGTCCTTCTAGGAAATGATATATTTCATTCTCTTCTGGTCATAAATAATACTGAAAATCTCTCCAAAAATATAGTGTATTTGATGCTTAATCATATGAATAAAATTGGAAAGCTCGGAATCATGAGTGGGAGATTTTTTCTCATATTTCCAAGATAATGGGAGTCTTAGGACACAACATGATCATCCTACATAAGAAAAAACCTATACCGTCACGAGAAACATAAAAATATAACACAAATCCATTATCATTATTAGGAAATATAAAAATAAGATCTAATGTCAGATGAAATTTTATCTTATATAAAGAACTCTAAAATTTATCATCCCATGTGAATTTCACCCCTTTCTTGGTAATAGTGGATGGACATCAATAAATCCTTTTTATTTGTCGATAGTATCTAACCAGATCTTGGAATCTCTATATATCATATAAATTTGATGTTTCTTCTCAGGATAAGAAAAACTATTCCTTATTAGGATCAACTAAGCTTCCATGTTCTGAGATCATGTTCCCCAAAAATAATACTTCTTTCCACCAAATATTTTATTTTGAATGATTCCCATAAAAGAGGCGACTCCTAATGATATCCAAGAATACATTAAGATGGTTCTCATGCTCAGAAAAATATATTGAATAAACCAGGATATATACATGAACAAAACCAATAATGTTTTTAGATACTTATGGAATATCCATTTTTTCCTATACATAATGAATAGAGGATAATCAGTAATACCAAAAGGAATCACAATATATTCATAATGGTCCTACATGACGTTGAATGTAGTATTTGTGATATCAGACTCCCAAAATAGTAGATGATGATAACTGAACTAAATATTGACTTTCAAAAACAAATTCACCCCATTTAATAGATTGAACAAGTTATATACTTGGAATATGGTGTAATTATAATCAATAGTCCCATGTTTTAGTTTTTGATTATCCATGAAAAAAAAGTGAACCATTACCCTTATTATCAAGGAGGGAAATAAAAGAATTTATAGAAACACTAATATGAAAAAAACCATTATCCATTAGATCATACAACTATATCTTATACACTTTTAACTGAATAGGGGTGATACAATAAAAGGATATCAATATCATCTCTGTACCCAACAACATATCAAGTGTGATATCTTCCTCTATTTATGGTGGATGACCAGAGAAGTTATCTAAGAAGGTATAATGGAAGTACCTAACAAAAATGGTAATATATATATAAGAGAAAAAACATCCCCAGTATCCACTATAATAGAATTCAGAAAACTCTAGAGCTCTTTGTGGGATGGTCCTACATGATCGGACCATATATACCACTCTCCTGGAAACACCCAAGAGATTCCATCAGATGAAGTCAACAAAACATTTTGATGATAACAATAAATTTTAAATCTCTGAGGGACTATCCAATATATCCCAATTAGGATGTCAAATAGATCCGGATTAAGGACTAAGAAATCCTATACTTACACTATGTTTACTATTGATAGAAAACAAGACATACATTGAAACCTATTCTGCATTCTCTTTCTAAAATGTGTTTCTTACATCATTGAAAATAACATGATATCTATTGTATGTTTTAGTACATCAAACAAACGAAGGTATAATGAGTGGGAGATACCTATATCAAATAAAGAGGCTTCTATAGATGATGCAACAATGCTGGTTCATCTCATTATTGTTGGTCCCACATCAACCTCCACCCAAATATCTTTCACTGCATAAAGATAATTCACTCTTGATGCCTATGGAAGGACCCCAATAGACTTTCAAGGTTATTAATATGTCATAGTGTCCCTTTTAGTCGAAGATACCTAAACATACTGGGATGTACACATAGCCTAGTAGATCCTCTACAAATGGACTTGGTGACCACAAGAATTGCATGAATTCTGGTGGTATATGTCCAGTATTTTGGGTGTACCCTACCTAGGCACATTGGTAGAAAGTCTAGGTCACACTATTGGATAATAATGATGATATAGTGGAGTAAATATATAGATTAACACCTCCACTACACTTGTAATTATAATTAGACTCTATCTTATTTCCCCATGGGCCGCTATAACAGCTACTGGGTGGAAGAGAGGAGCTAGATAAGCCTTGTTTCCCTCTATATTCATTTATTTCATCATAACTATGTCTAACATGTTAGTATAGGTGGTAAAATGTAGTATTTATACTTGTGATTAGATTCCACACCACAATCACATATGATATTTATGAGTTTTTAATCAATCATTGACCTCTACCTTTGGATCATAATGAACTAGATCCATAAAATTGTTGTTGTACTATGACACTAAAATATATCAATATTATAAAGAGAGGGTCAATAAAGACTCTTCAATCCTTAAAGAGTCTAGGGGAATGTTTAAAATATGTGGGTATTGAAAACATTATAATCCAATTCCACTTTTTGATATTTTTATAGTAGAGAATCCCAAACACCTTACTATGACCCTCGATACAGAACCTTGAGGACTTCACCTTGATAGCCTCAAGTATCTCCAAGAAGGTTCTTTTAAATATTATCAAGCTAGTACTCCCACTCATGAGGTTCATTCATACCCCAAACGGAAGGGGGATTCTCTTGTAGAAACTCTCAGGGTTGATCCCTATCTCCTCCAGGTTTTTGCTACACCTCCACAACATGGTTTTAAAAACATAAAAAACTCAGGTCCATGGATTGATCTGCCCATATGATAACCTCTAAAATATTCTAATACAAAAATGTATTTCCATTGTGATGAATCTATCACTAAACCATCCTATTTATCCCATGGATTATGTATTAGAGTAATGTTACTACAATCTAGAAATAGAATAAAATTAATAGACAATGGAGTAATCTATATTTAAACTAAAAAAATATATGAATAAACCAAGACTAAGGTCAAAACCCAATATAAAAGACACTCATGACAATAAATTATATGAATTAATACTAATTTTGGTATTAAATAAACTCAAACTAAACAAAAAATACTTCTCATGTCTCAAAAATCACTTCCCATGTTTATTAACTTACCAATATTGAGATTAACCATCCAGTGATACCAAATTGTCACAACATAAGCCAAAAAATCTATAACATCCCATGTAAGTAAAGAAATAATACATTTTCATAATTATTCATATTTGTGAATTAAATATTAATTTTACTTTAAACGGGTCTATATGCTCATTTGCGTACCCGATATGCATTAAGGGGTTTCTTTGAAATATTATGTTGCACACTAATAATATAGTAATATTATTTTAAATGGTTGTTAAAATATAGCTGTTGTATTGGCGGGAATGAATTGAACTAACTAAAATATGATTATACATGTATTTTAAATGTTTTTTACATTTATCCAATAAACTTTAGAGGCTTAAAATGTTAATGAATCTAATTTTAACATAATTTACTTTAAAAGGTTGATTTATCACCTTTTAATGGAGAATCCTATTTAAATATTATTTTGGTCACTTATATATGTTTTTTTGACCAAATAAAACTCTTATTTTGAATCAGGACATCAAAATTTACTTTTGGTAAATTTTTTTTATTTTTCTCATAAAATTCAATTTTTAACGAAAAGTGAAAAAATACTCTATTTTAATTCTAAACTGCCTTTTAAACAAATTTATTTTTATGATTATATTAACTTTTGAATTGGTTTTAAAGTGTAATAAGATTATATTTTTACCATTTAATTCAATTTTGTTAATTGAAATTAATTTCAATGTGAAAATAGACATAAACAAGTGTCAATCTTTTGATAATTAATATTTCTTAAAGACACCTTTTGTTTTGAGAACATGAATTAATTTTAAATTAATTATTCCAAATTTTATGTTTTGAATTTGGTAAAATAGAAATCATTTTTTATTTGGGAATATCAAATAAATCTTAGACTCAATTGTTTGTATTTTTCTAAAAAACATCAATTTTTGATGAATAGTGAATCCACTAAGTAGTAGTTAAAAAACTGACTTTTTCATTTAAATGAACTTTTACCAATTTTGTGAATTGAATTTCGATAATCTGACATACATGGTTGTTATTAGTAAGTAAAATGTTTTTTAATAAGATGAAAATAATTGTTTTTTGTGAATAGTAACTTTGGACTTTAATTTACCGCGGTTAAAGGTAAATAAGGAAATTCAAGTTAAAAATAATATCATAATAAAACAAAATTACCTTAAAACATGTACTAACCTTATTGGATGAGTCATGACCGACCTTTGTCATATTTGGGTCGATTTTGGAACCCCATGGACCCCCAATGGAGTGATAATGACACTTTAGATTAATTAATTTACAGTAAAGACAAAAATGACATAAACAAATATCTTTTTGAAAATTTATTTTTACATAAGGTTACATAAGTTATCGTTTTGACTATAAATATTATTTGGTAATATAAAACTATTTCCTACATTATGGTATTTTTTTTATAATTTTTAGACCTCAAATAAAGTAAATTATTTTTGACACAATAATGTTGCAGTATTTACCTCATTAATAAAGGATTTAAATAAATAAGATTATAAATATTAAACAAATATCCAAAACTAGTCCAATTATTATTGGATTATTTTATTTAGACTATTATTCATATTAACTTCTACTTTAACTAGTTTTGGACCTTTATAAACCGAATATCATTATATAATAAAATAATATTTTCACACTTTCGTAAAGAGCCCCTCCTCTCCCTTATAAAAAGCTCTCACTTCTAACTCATTCACCACACCTCTAAAGCCCCTTGGATCATCCAAACCCTCCACAAATAAGCTCTCAATATACCTATATTCTTATTAGAATCCTTTCCTTAGGCATAAAAATTTCAAAGAGTCCTTTTCATTCAAACCAATGAGATTTACCCGAATTAAAGTTAATTGTTTCTCTTAAATTCATTTCTTTTATTTTACTTCTCCAACCCCTAAACTGTTTTTATTATTTTATTTCATTAAAACAAAATTATCCTCAATATAATATGATATTTTTATGATAATTATTCAAACTACACATTCACGCACCTCCATCTAATTGGTGAACAACATACTGTTTCTGTGGATGGAATACTAACGCCTCACGAAACGATTATTGTTCAATTATCTCCTACCGCCTCTCATGGTGGCCTTTAATATGGAACTGTATTTATATAGGATACATATTATGTTTTTTTTCTTTATTCTTCTTGTATTTTTCATTTATATCCTACCTTTATGGTTTCCATTTTGGGTAAATGCGATAATTTCATTTGAGGAAGTGCGGACTACCGCCCCCTCAAAGTGATATGACCTATTAATTCCATATGTGGGACATATAAAATATGTATTTAGTGATATTATATATGATATTATACTGGAATTATAATATACCTATATATCATTATGTTTTCATTGCATTAAAATATGAAATAGAAATGAAAGTAGCGTTCATTCGTACGTACGACTTACCGTCTCCATGAACAATGCTTTTCATTTCTTATCTCCAAATGTTATATACTATTATAAATACATGTATATAATGGATATATATTATATATATTATATCTAAATCATGAATATTATTCTGGATATAATTATGTTTTTACCATGTGAACAACTTGTAATTATAAGGAGCCCATTTTTGACTCAAGTACCAAATATCGACAAAATGACCATTATTAACTTAAATGATTGCATAATGTTTATAACATGGTAATAAGTGATATAAAATGAATAATAAACTTTAAAAATGTTCTTAAGCAAGTAGAAATTATCATTAGTTTATTATTCATGAAATTAATGAACGAACGGGTCAAGTCGGACATGAGGTAAGGGACTTTGTCTCAATCTCTTTTTATTGAAGCATATTTTGATTTCATACACAATTTTCTTTTATATGGTGTATAAAAACCTTTGGATTTTCATTTTACTGAAAGGTAATCTCTTTCTACTAAGAGTTTTACTAAACAACACAAAATAATGTTTCTTTTAATATATATGGTGACATCTACATTTCTGCCGCTGCTAGTATTATTTGATCTTTGGCTTCCATGACAAGCCGTAATGTTTTCAAAAGGAAAATAAATAACATATACTCTTTTATGTATTTTGGTATTGAATTTTTTTTTTCATAATTTATTTTTTATATCAATATATTTAAATGATATATTATGATTGAAATGTGGAAATTTTATCTTTCCTTTATGTTTGTTTTATGTGTTATGATCATGTTATGGTTCTTTGGAATTGTTACATATGCGGGTGGTTCTGTGATAAAACTAGGGTGGGTGAGCCCAAGATAGCTCTCCAATGAATTGGGTAACATGATGGAGGTAAACGTGAACGTTTTTCCTAAGAGATTTAGGGAATATACTGTGATGGGTATTTCAAATGTAACTCCCTACATAGTTGTGATAGCTACAATATACGTATGATATAGATGCCACACGTTACCTTTGTGATTTATGTTTTCTATGTGTTATTCATAAATCATATGATTTAATGAGGTATGTTAAAGATATTATGTTTTGTATGAAATGATGGACTAATGTTTTCTTTCCTTTTTTATAAGCCTTACTGAGATTTTGTGCTCATACAATGTTTTGAAATGTTTTTCACAGGACATAATGATGAATATGGTCAATGATGAGATCAAGGAAAAGTCATGTTGTCTAAAACATGAGACTAGACATGACTCTTTTTTTAAGAGTTTTTATTTTATTAAAAAATTGAAACTGAGTATAAGTGTCTACCTTGTAATTTTTTAGATGTAATGTAATAGTTATGGCCTAATTATCTAAAACTATAAACATGAAAAGATCCCCAATGTGAATTATTCATTTAATTCATGATTGTTTATTGTTTAAGGCTAGGTCCTTATAATATCCATCAAAAAGTACTCCAAACTAGAATGTGAAAAAACATGAAAGGAATTCCTAATCCCTATGGTTTGGAAAATATTACCAAATCATCAAATAATTACAAAAGGGAACAACTTCACCCAACTTGAAATAAGTTAAATAATATATATATAGATATAATGGAATGAACAACCTGAAATAAATACGCCATAAACTAGATATCCAATTGTTAAGATAAAAACTAAAAGAACAAAGAAAACCCAAATTTCATGTCCAACCACCAAAAATGATAATTGACACTTGAAATAACTACTCCATGTGATATTTAGAAAAATCCCACCATCCCACCTCCTACTACCGGTACCCAACTAACATGAAACTCCTCGCCTAGAAATCTTGGATTTTCCTACATCAAAAGAAAATAAAAGGTCTATAAAATACCAATGTAATGTGTAGGGTGTAAGATAAATAGGATCAATAGAATCCAAACCAGGTGTTCCATATCAAGTGTCTATAAAATATTCCCAAAATTCTAAATTTTATGAAAAAAAGGTTTGATAAACAGATAAACAGTTTGATGTTAGAATAATTATAAACTGTTCCCCATTTTATAGAGATTTAAAAAACCAAGGAAAACAATTTGAAAAAATAATTATAGAAAACATTTTAAATTTCATCAAATTATGTATACCAAATAGAAATAAACACAATCCAAATCACAATAGTAAACAAAACTAGGATAAAAAATTCCTCGCGATCTTGTTTACTGAAACAATGATAAAAAAATAGTACTTCACCTTCACATCCCCCAAACACTGGGCCTTGGGAATATAGGTTCAAACCTTGATTGACCCCCTATAATGTCAATATATAGTTCAAAGGAACTTGATATAGTGAATATAGGAACTCCCAATGAGTAAACCACCTAAAGAAAAATGGATAATGCCAAATACAAAACCCTCCACCTTGGTACCCATGGTTTCTTTATGTTTCATGGATTAATCAGTTCAAAAGGGCTTATCAGTTTGGAAATGATACAAAACAATACTGTTTTTTTCATCACGAAATTCTTTAAAAACATATTTCATAAATTTATTTTAGAATGCTTTAAAAATGATATTTTAAAATAAACTAGGTGAACAATCATATTTTCTCAAAAAACATTTTATTCAAAATATTTAAAAAACACCAAGATGGTTCCAATTTATTTATAAAAAATTAATTAAACTAAGGGAAATTTTTGATCAAATTCTATAGGATAAAGATGTAACCACATACCACAAGCTTAAGTAGCACCCCAAATGTGATTGGATCCACACAAACCAGATGGAAAGGATCGTAATTTCAAAAAATAGAGGCCTTACCTTCTATTATTAAATATTAGAATCAAATTCCATAAGAGAAAATGCTTGAAAGGGTTGATTTTCAGAATAATCTTTGAGAAAATCTCCCACGACACCACAACCAACACAAGATCTAGTTAACAAAAGATGGTGAGAAAACATATATAAAAATAAATGAAGAATAAACATAATAAAAAGATCAAATATCCCATTATTAGAGATAGAAACCATTTTAAAAACCCAATTAAATGATATAAATAATAGGATAATGAACAGACTCACCAAAAAATTATCAACCAACCCATTTTGAGATCAAATCACCAATAAGAGAATCATAGAGAATCCATAACCACACAAACATACTTGGAGCAGCCCTAAGGTTTGAGGAAGAGATAAGGAATTCATACGAGAGGAGCACCACACATGAATTGAGTAAAAACTTATTTGAAGAAACCTTATATGGAGTTAATTGTAGATTCACAATATGAATTACCATGTTTCCATATACATCAAAAATTGTATCACCTTAATTAAAAAAACACTGACAGTGAATTCATGACATGAATACTTATAATTTCAGGAATGAATTTAATGTCATTAACCAAAAATTCATGGATTATTTCTATGATAAATTAACATTTTGAATATACAAATCATGGGGTGAACCTATCTATTAGGAAACAACTATCCCCACAACCTCTATAAAACATCCCATATTGTATCTAACGCCCTATAAACATGAACCATATAATATTAAGCATTAAAAGGAGATCATACCATAACTAGGATGTTACAAGAACCTTATTGTACTAATATATATCACGAAAAAGAAAATTAGTGGTATAAATGATCTTTACCACTGTCACAAATAGTTTTTCTACCATTATAAGGGTATAATTAATTGACTTATCAACCTATTGATGATATACATATGTTGATTTTAGTTCCCTATACCGAATTACAAAAATAATGATAAAGTAATCAAGTTAACACTAGAGCCTAATTCACAAAATAAATTCTGATTTTAAATCTATTCTATTCTATAAGACATAACAACGATTCTAGGGTCTTTCAATTTATGAGGTAACTACATTAACAGTAAAAATTACAATTCCTAGTTATGTATATGGTGGAAATTTCCTCCCAGTATATTTTATTATCAAAAAATCTTTTGAGAAATTTTAAATAAGAAATTATTTTTATATTGATTCAAAAAATTTCATGATCATTTTAGAAGCCATATACATTTATAGGAATTTCCAATAGTTATGTTTTTTTTCTTTGAGGAATTAGAATGAGAGAAAAATGATGACTCAAAACGAGCTGATTTTTCTCCTTCTCCTCAAACTAATTCTTCATCTTATCTTCTATAATCAGTTCTCATATAAATTTCTATTGTTCCTTGTTTCTAGTATATAATTGATAATTCTTTTCTATTTGGACATTTTTGTCCAGTTTTATACTTTTATATTTTTTATTGGTTTTGGTTTTTAGATTTATTTAAATACTCTATCTCATGTTCTAAAGGCATAACATTAACATTTTTTAGGTCTAATATGGTGGTAAAATATAATAAATTTTCTCTTGGATTTATGTATGTTTAACTGGAAAACCCTCCCTTATATCTTCCTCTAAATTCTATTTCCATTTGACTCATTTGAATTTGTAAATTTTTAATGATTTCTTTTATAGTCTATTTAATCTATAATATTTTTATCTTAAGAATCAATTTCTCTATTTTGTTTTCAAAATTATTTTTATATCCCCCTTTGAGAATGAGGATAACAAATTTTGAAATATTTTTCATAGATGTTTTGAGAATCTAGGGGTATCTATTTCTTAATAAACACTTCATCTCTCTTGAAATAGTAATTGATCTTCTTAAAACCTTGGTCGTGATTTAGATTATTTGATAATGGTTCAGTCTTATCTAGTAAATTATGACTATAACCAATAAATTTTACATACTCTATAGTCTAGTTAGGTAATCCAATGTTAGGGAAATTTATTTTGGTGTGGCAGAAAATGCCACAGTGTATGAATTTCTCCATAAATGATATATGATGCTTTTCACAATATATTATAATATCATTTAGATGATTCTCACTCATATGTATTAATATTTTAATAGAACTATTATTATGGGATTATTGATCCATTTTGTTAATTATTTCATTTAATTCATCAGTTTCTTAATATGAATGATCAAAACCAGAATATTGATCAACCACATTTTGTTAGTATGGAGTGAGGTAATTAAAAATATTTTTAACTATTATAAAATTTTTTTATAAAGAGGTTGAGATATATATATTTGTTGGGTTAATTATTAAGAATACCGCTAAATCTATCATGTATTTGATGGAAAATATCTCCCTATTCATTGAAAAATATCATGATTTGTTCTCTACCTAATTAGGAATATTTATAGAAAAAAATTCAACAAAGGAAGTGAAAACTTGGGGCAAGTTTCAAGAATTTCCTCATCTAAATTTTGGTACCATCTTACATCCTAACTCTTTAAAAATAAAGGAAACACTCTCCACCTTAGTTCCACCTTACACAACCTATTTATAGGTAACCGTTGAAACAAAATATTAATCTCTATAACAAAATAGAGTGAATACTCACTAGGTAAACTATTAAATGATGTTAAAAAATAGTGGTATGATTGTTTTATCTAATAATTTATATACCTAGGAGATAATCATATGACATATTTGTTATTTGAAATAGTCTAAATTTGTAAATACGTAAGTGTAATCCTCTTAACATTTGGGTATTTAGCTTTAGTTGAAATAAAATTCTGACCATCTATTATGCTTTCATGACTTTGAATTTCTAAATTTTGCATTTGAGATTTTAATTTTATTTTCTATGGTAGATCAGTGTTTGTTTATTTGAGGGATTGAATAATAAATTTCTGTAGTAAATTATTCCCTAGTGTTAATGAAAAAATGTTCAACTACTAAAACTAAAAAAAACAAAAGAGTAAAAAAAGTACATTTCAGAAGATTTTTTTTTAAAATATACTTTATATTCTTAAAATAATAAATATTTTATTTTTTTAAAATTTTTATAGAAACACGTGGCATCCCAAAAAATAGAACAAAAAATCAGATGACTAGGTCATTTACTCATTCAAATATATTTATTTATAAGACATATTAATTACAAATACCATTGTAAGTAGGAATTGAACCTAATAGATGGATAAGGTGTGTGACCAAATAAGACAAAAAAAGTAAAGAAAAATTAAAATGTGAAGATTTGAAGCTGAGAAGTGAAATGTGAAGATCAATAAAGGAAAAATGTGAACAAAAATGAATGAAATAGATAAATAAAATAATGATTAATAGTTAATGAAATTGGGATCTAGATATATATAAATTAATTGAAATATTTTATTCTCCTACATAAGGATAATCATAACTTTTCTTAAGGTATAATGAAAAGGGGAAGATACACTTATATGTATCTTTATGGTCAATACCTTCCAATGATATCTTCCTAAGAATGATTAATCACTTACAAGTCTAGAGATGAATTGTTTATACAAATAGAAGTGAAATGTATATATTTTACAAATAATATAATCCTATTGTATTATAATGGGAAATAAATCCACTATCATCATCCATTAGTAAGAAGAATAATGTAGAAATATTTCTCACACAATTACAAAAATTATAACATAGAATGAAATCGTTACACTAATTGTCTCCAAGTAAAACTACCATAATTTGTAAATTTATTTTCATGGTAGGAATCAATTTTATCACTAGAATAAATAACAATTAGTGAATTTAATATGAAAATTTATCATCATTGTGAAGAAACATAATGGATTTGGAATAAGATTAAAGAGAATAATAAACAATTGTTAAAAAATAAGCATAAATTATTTAATATTTTCAATATATTATTCTCTAATCTACCATATGGATTTAAAAACAGAAGTTTTCAATTTTAAAAAAAATAAATCATCACAAAAGAAGAAATTAAAAAATGAAACAATTCAAAGTGAGGAGAATTATTCTCTGACAAATGAGATCTCACCTCAGCTCCAGTTCCCATGAACTCATATAATGAGTGGTGATATTTCTTTCAGTCTTCCATTCATTCTCCACTATCCCCATAAAATGATAATGAATGATGAATCCCACTAATTTCCTGCAATATTATATTATTTTCCACAACATCTCAAACTTTAATTACTAAATGACCTTCCAGTCATCATCATATCCAAATCTATTTATAGAAAAATAAGTGAGATGACTATTTTTTTCATAAAAGTCCATTTAAGCTTTCATATAACCCGTCACCTATATTTGAAAATATCACAAATGAAATAAATTGTTTCATAAGGAATCAAATTAATTTATTTTCTACATTAATTATTATTTTGGCCATCTACTCATTACCATATCGACTATAATATTCCCTATTCAAATAAATCCACTTCAACTAAAATATCAGGTAATTAAAATTCGTTAGACTAAAAAATATAAAATTATAATTAAGGAGAACACGAAATTCATTTTATAATGAACCCAATTCTTAAAATTAAATACCTTTGAGCTTTAATAGACCCAGTATAACTGTGAAAGATAAACATTGATCGACTTCAACAATAGATACCTGAATGTTAGCCTCAAAATATCTATTTATTAAATTTTTTTTGAATAATTTTGATAAAACATGAACCATAAATACAATTTCATTGAGAAATTGTTGAGTAGTTGGATTGTAAGAATATTTTTTTAAGAATCCATAATGTTGAGAAACAAAAATCCCTTTCATCATATAATCAAGCATGGATAAGGATCCATATATGATAAAAAATTATTTTCTCCAACTGACATATTCAATATTATTTAAATATGATGTCCTCATTAGTTCTGGCCAATCAAAACTAGGTCAAACTTAGGAAAATAGTCTTCATGTTTTAATGGTGATCACTGGTGATCTAGTCTGAGCATCTCTGACTTAATTTCATCGAACATAGTGAAATCCATTATTCCAATATCATTGTTTTTGAGTGATATTAATTGATCTTTCTATGGAAAAGACATTTGATAACTTTTTTATCTGAGATCGATAAAATATTCATTCATCCAGGTGTGTCCAGCTCAACTATCTCGATCATATTCAATAGACATGGCTTCATTTTTCTTGATTTGGAACGACCAAATTGAAACAAACATGATTCATTCTTTATTTGGTTTTGGAGATATCCCTATGTTTGGCATGAAAAATATGACCTCGGTCTCAATCAACCTCTCATTCAAAACAGTTAGATGAAAATTTTACAAATACATAAATTCTTACATTATGGCTATGAAGACTAATAATGATGGCATGAAGTCTTAAGATAATACTATAAGTCATACAATGGATTATTATAAAATTCATCTATTGGTCTAGAAAGTATTATGATTGAACCCAAATTAATTATTATGATGGAACTTTGATGCCTTACAATGGTTCCTGCAAAAGTTAAATATCACAATTAATACAATAAATAAAAAGATTTTTTCTTATTTAGAAAAAACATTAATGAATAAAATACTTGTAAGAAATACATCTACCTTTTTAAAATGAAAATAATTAAAAAATAATTAAATTAATTAAGGGAATATATTCTAAATATTCAACAACCCAAAATGGTAATTTATTCTATAAAATTTATTATATAATATAAATCATAGACCATTGAAACTTAAAATATAGCAATCGAAATTCTTTGGAAAATAATTTTCAAATTTGAGACAAAATTAACCTAATATATTTTCGCAAAATATAATGAAATTAATTAGAATAAATTTCTAATATTTATAATCCCAAAAACCAATAATTATAAATAAAATATTTGATGAAAAACAATTTCCAAACAAAATAAAAAATTTTCAACATTCTTTTAATTTACGATCATTTTCTTATGTAAAGAATAATTAATTCATCATATTTTTGTGGGAAAATATATCTAATAAAGGCCAGATTACAAAACACTTTTATAAAATCTTATATTGATTCAAAAAGTTCACAAGGATATGTGGTGTAAAAAACATGTGATCCTTTTGATGGAAAAGAAAAGGAAGAACAAGAGAAAAGACTCAAAAAATCATTATAAGTACAGGTCTACTAAGAAATATCCTTATTAGAAGAAGAAGAAGAACCAATGGTAAGTAACAGAAAGCATGTTATGTTTTACTTATGGTAATCTAGGCCCTTAGAAGAATAATTATACCTAGTTAGAGAAGAAATAGGAATCTCAAAGAAAATTATTTTTCAATTTTAATAATACTATATGTACATATTAGGTATTAAAAAATACATATGGTTGTGATGTATTTATCCAAACATATTAACCAAGTAGTTTATGAAATATTTCTAGTGGGGAAGTGGATTTTATAGCACCCAATAGAGCATGACTTTCTACTTCGGGTCTAGGGTATTACAACTTTTTATTACTAACAAGAATGTTCATAGTTTTGAAATATTGTAATTATGTACTAATTATTAACAATAAAATAATTTTTATTACCATTCTGATATTAAATTGGTTTTATTTTCAATTTTCTATTTAAGTGATATTTTATTTATAAAGAAATAATTTTTAATGGTCCAGTGTATTCAAATAAATATTTTTATATTTTATATTACTAAAACCAAATATTGAAAATTGATAGCTAATCATCTTCACATGAGTCTTTTCACACCAATCTCTAGAATTACTATCTCAATCACATAAATGATATGAATCTAACAAATCTATTTCAATATGAATTTTTAGTCTCTTTTGAACTAAAACCACCTCATAAACATCATGCTTGGTTATAAGGCTATATAACAGAGCTAACATTTAGTGGATATGGTTAAAGTGATATAGATATTCTTGAAATGGAAAAAATATCAATATGGACAATTTGATGTAAAAGAATGAGGTGGGCATTCATACTTTATAAATTTTACTGATGACATGATTTGATATGGTTATGTATACATAATGAGGTATAAGTTTTAATCCTTTGAGAATTTTTAATAGTTTACGAATTATGTAGAGAACCAACAGGGTAAGAAGATAAAAAACATCAACTTGATCAAGGTTGGGAATATATTAACCAATATTTTATCATTTTTTCCTGTATTTTGATATTCTATATTTAGTAACTTCACCTTATACAAAATAGTGGAATTGTGTTAGCGAATGGAGGAACCATACCTTACTGAACATGGTAATGTTAATGATGATCCTCACACATATTTCATTTTCCTATTGGGGATATACATTGTACACTTTATCATACACACTAAACCAAGTGATAAGTAAAGTAGAAAAATGATTACAATATGAATTAATGTAAGAGAGGAAATCTATGATGTCATCCATATGTGTATGGGTTTGTGATGACTTTTTTAAGGGAACCACTAGAAATAAACTTACACCCATAGGTATTAAGTGCATCATTATAGAAATAATACTAAAACAAGGGAATACTAATTATAAAACCCCTCAGATAAAAAGGTAACCATCATATAAAAGTCAATATTTTTTGAGAGGGAGAAACACTTAAAAAAGGATAGTGGGATAAAGATTTATTTTGAGGAAGTTAAATATCATGATATACAAGACTTCGTACATGAAATGATTCCATAAGTCCTCATGTAAGATGTTATTCTTGAAATAAAAGTACTATATAAGTGCAATAGATAGGTTTGATTACTCGAGATATATAATTTTATGGTCACAAATGATAGTGACTTATTATTATTTTACAAATATGAATATATTTTCTACAAAGAGTTAATAGAGATCTTAGAGGCTACAATATATAAATATTACATGAATTTGAAGATAGATTACATGTATCCGAACAAATATTGGGTTCTGGTCTATCCTCTTGTTGATGTAAAGTCCATTTAGAAAAAATAGTTATTCAATCAAAATCTTGACATTTGTGCTAAAGTGAGTACCAATAAATAATGAATAGTGGATAATGGGTTTAAAAAAGTTCCATTAATTTTCTATAATGAAACACTTTCAATAGTAAAAATATTAAAATCCATCCAAATTATACATTATTTAACAATATTTACGTGGATATTATATTTTTTAGATTGATATTAAAACAAATTTCTTTAATGAGAACATTTAAGAAGATGTATACATGACACAACCTGAAGGGTTGGTAACACTATAAAATTACAATAAGATATTCATGTTTTAGAGATCCATTTACATATTGAAGATACCATCTTGATCATAAAAAATATAATTCAATGAATCCATAAGACATTTTGGTTTCATAAAGAATGAATGTAATCCATGTGATTATATGCATTTTAGTGGTAATATGGTTGTTTTACTAGTACTATATGTTAATTCCATATTACTTATAAAAAATGGAATAGAAGTCTTATATTTAGTTAAGGATTGAATGAATAAGTGCTTCACTATAAATGAATTAGGTGAAGCAGTTCGTATCCTTAGTATCAAGATCACATGTTATGGATCCAATAAGATACTTGAGCTAAGTTAAAGTATATATATTGATGATATACTAAGGATATTTATTATGGAATAATCATTGGGTTATTTTTTTCCAATGTCATATTGTATACATCTTTCAATGAAAGTGTTCCCATTAACACAATAATAAGGAGAGAGAATGAGTAAGATCCTATATTCCTCGGGGATGGGATCAATCATGCATGTCATGTTATTTCCTAAGCTTGATGCTTCCTATATCTTGATTATTTTATATAGATAAGAAGCTAATCTAGGTGAACAATATTAGTACACTATTATGGAAATCCTTAAGTATCTAAAGTGAACTAATGACATATTCATTGTATATAGTAGAGATTATGTCCCAGTCCTTAGTAGTTATATATATGATAGCTTTAAAATTGATATGAATGATCCGAAATTACAACCATGTATTTATTATGTCTTAGTGAAGGATTACTGAGCTATAAGAGTTCAAAGAATCCATTTGTCACTGATTCTATAATAGAGTTCTTGTATATAAAATCTTTTGATGTAATCAAAAATGATTTTTGGATACTTAACTCTATTAATGATCAAGATGTAGTTCCAAAAAGTAATGACCTTCTCAAAATATATTGTGATATTACTATATTAGTGGATCTCACAAAGGAGCCAATGTTACATTTACAAACCAACAACACACTCCATAAGTTTGAACTCTTTAGGGATTTTTCTCAATGGGTGGATGTTATAATGAGAAAGAATCTCCATGGAAGAGAATATTGTAGAATTACTTATTAAATCCCTGTCCTAATAGAAGCATGAATATCATGTGAGAGATAGATGAGTAAAGGTTGATTGTAGTTAGATCTCATTCAAGTTGGTGTCTATTGGATATGGTTCCCTAGAACCAAATTATATAAAATATGTGATTACATATATTAATTTTTTTGAATTTCGTAATGTTATTATCAAATCATGATTGTAATTCTATAGGACATAGTATATGATAATTTTAAAAGAGTAATTATCAAACTGAATAGTCACAATAATTCCTCACTATTATGATAATCAAGATATTCCATGATATCATCGTCGAGTATTTATTCTATAGCTAGCAGATATAATCCGAAGGGATGAAAATGATATAGGCTATCTGGGGTGAATAATTATTGTACATTGAGACACAATCACATGGTTTACACCCATGGATTTTTTTAGAGAAAGAGATTAAGTGAACATGACTTGTAGAACCCACAGTTTGAGGTATGTGACCCTTGTTTATACCTTTCCATGCATATGAAGTGGTTGGGAATGGTTTGGGAGAGTTTGTAAGTTTTTTGGAAAAGTTTGGAGGCCTTTTGGTGGCTGCACAGTTTGAGCACAGTTATGGGAAACCATACGAGAAACCCAGGTAACTATGCGATATGCCACTGTTTGGATAGAAGCATATAAACGATTAGAGAACAATTTTTCAAACTATGGGAGCTAATCATGCATCCCTTTAAAGTTGGGTTTTAAAAAAAGGGTTTAGTCATGATTTCCCCTAACTCACCCATTTATTCTTCCTTACAAATACTATGTGGGATTTCATCTTCTCAAGGGTTATGGGTTCTCCACCACTTTTTTGGAAGGGTTATGAGGGGGTTTCAAGGTAGTTTTTGGGCGGTTCTTCTCAGGTAAGTCTTTTCTTTTGATTGTTTTGTGGTTTCCTCTATATCTTCTCTTCCCTATCTTTTGGTTTTCTATATCTACATCCGTTTCATGTAGATATAGGGTTATTATTTTCTTAAGTGATGATATTAAAGCTTTATAATGATAGGGAAGATATTTAGAGTGGTTTTAGAGGGGCGCTTGTCCAGATTTGTGGTGTAGTATCTTGTGGGTCGATTTTGCCAGAACCCTAAAGGTAGGTGACTTCTCTATCAAATACAATCTTCTAGAAATTGAGGATTTATTTATAATTAAAGTGGTTTTCTTGAAATTAACTGTGAATTTTATGTGTTAATCTTGGTGGAAACCCATTTTTTGGTGATTTGGGTATTTTGGGTAAAATGGGGCATAATTGAAAAAAGGGATTTGTTATGTGATTTTAAAATATTGATTTTAAAATGGATAGTAGTTATAATTAGGGAAAATGTTTTATGAAAGATAAATTTGAATAAATATTTTTCTCCATTGAAAATCTTTTTGGAATGGAAAAGGGCTAAATGGTGTTTTCAATGAATGGAGGAATTTGTTGAAGTGAAGTGGAATGGGTTGGAAATGGTTTTGTGAATGATGTGTGGCCTTGGTGTGCTTATTCGTCTTAGTTAGTTTAGTATTATGGATTCTTTTGATTTTGTTTGAAGTGGTTGGGATGTATCACTACAAAAGATGCTGGTTAGTTTATGGAAGGGCCACCATTATTGATAAGTGGTGGGGAAGTACCACTAGTTTGGAGAAGTAGTAAACCTGTTAGGGTGGGAAGTTCCACCGTGGTTGTTTTCCTTGTTGTGTGTTTCTATACAGGATGAGAATTTTGGTGCTAGTATGAAATAGTGAAGTTTCTTATGGCATAGTTGTTTGGATTTACCTTGGGTTTAAAGGTTTGGGTAGGGTGGCTTGATAAGGGTGTGTGTGTGGCTTGTGGTAATTTTTGACATATTGGTTTTTTATATAAATTTTCTTACATAATGTGATAATGGGTTTATCATAGTTTTTTTGTGTTGGGAAGTCGTTTAGGGAAAAAGTACTGAGAATTTATACTCACCCCCCTTCTTTGTAACTTTTGATCTTTTTTAGATGTAGTTTTTGGGAATCATGTAAGGGTAAATAATCTCATTTTTCTAGTGGTTCATCGTGATTCTTGAGTGGTATGGAGGTGCTGGGAGCATAGAGCTTGGTGTGGATCCATGGAGTGTGTCATGGTTTCATTTGGGTTTTGTTATTGAGTTTTCCACTTGGTACCCTAATTATAGATAATGTGGTTGTTGTATTGGTCTTTGGTCTTGTTCAGTTGCATGATATTGTTAACATTCATCATGTAGTGTTGGTAGCATATGCATTTTTTTAGTTGATTGGTTTTATTCTAAGGAAAAAATCATTCCCCAATTATTCTTGAAACCACCAGAATTTATTTCCATACATTTTCACTTTTGAAACATCTCCTAAGTACAAGAAGCATATCACAACTTCCAAAATCCAATGAGGTTGGGGTGGGATGTTACACATGGTATCTGTTTTTTCGGACATTGGCTTTCAATTGCGAGTAGTTTTTTGGTGATTTAGAGTTGATTGTTGGTCTTGGTGTTGACATTCGTTATTGGCATATTCCTTGAGTAAGAATTTTATCAAGGGGAAGGATTTTCGGAACATGTAATTTATAACATAAAAGTACATAGTTAACACTTTCATGTAGAACTATAAGTTACCAGGGAGTTTGGTACATAAGTGATTTGGAGACACTTATAAGAAATGGAAATCTCAGTGTCGTGGGAGTAGCCAATGATATGAGAATGATATGCACATTAGAAATGAATTCCCACTTGGATTCAAATTTCATTAGGGTATAATGACTTATGGTGTGATAGGAATGAGTGGATTATGGAAAATCTGAATTGTGTTTCAAAATGGATGTATTTTAATAATTGAAAGTTGGGGTATTTTGGAAATGGGTTTATTGTCAAAAAATAGTAATAGTTTTTCAGAATAGTGCAACATGGAAAATGTGAACTTGAAGAAATCTTTGTTTTAATTGTTGTAGTGTATTGAATTTGAAAAATTTTATGCTCTTTATTGTTACAGGAGTGAGACTTATGGTATTTCTTAGTATTGATATAGATGGCGCCAGGTAGGCATCACAATGACCAACCTGAGGAAGCTACTAAAAATTTGGTTGCACATGAGCAATAGGTGAACCAACATCTAGTGAAGAGTATAGTGAAAGCTTTACAAGCTATGGAATTTGGGAATAATGGTGATGACCCGAATCATGTAGATCATGCAGTTCAGTTTCAAATGTAGAAGACACCCATCTTTAGGAGAGATTTGGAGCCAAAAAGGGAAATACGCATGGATAAATAGAATAAATAAGATATTGGAATTCTTGGGAACACCAGCAGGCCTATAAGTGATGTTATCTATGTACATGTTGGAATATTTTGACCTTCAGGGGTGGGAGTTAGTGGTCCAAGACGGGATGAAACAAGGTGTGACATGTGAGGGTTTTGAGGAATTGTTCAATAAACAAGTATACCCAAATAATTTCAGAATTCAAATCACAATAGATTTATTTAGTTTTAAGAAATGGAACATGTTAGTAATGGAATATGATGATATGTTTATGAACTTAGTTCAGTGTTCACCTAAGGTGGCAGGTAGCATGTTGTTGAAGGCACAAATTTTTGAAGTTGGGTTGATGTAGGAAATTCAGTCCAAGATAGTAGTGTCGTGTATTGATGATTACACGAAAATGGTGAATAGAGATATGGTAACTGAGTGAGATATTTTGGAGGTTATAGGTGGGGGAAGAATGTTGGTACTGATGGGTAATAGTGAGAACTGAAACGTTGGGTTCAATAGGAAGAGGGACACTTATTTAAAGGTTGGGAGTACATCTTACAATCTGACAGCATGATCTGCAAATCTTCCTCTGAATCCTCAATGTAAGCTGAGATGTTTTCAATGTGGATCTGTGGGACATATTAAGCGGGATTTTACAACATAACCTCAAGAATGTCATATCTGTAATTATATGGGTAATCTTTAATGTTATTTCCATAATTCTCCATGTTCGGGTGTTTGTGAATCTCCTCATGGGTCGTTGGCATTCTATTCTTCGACGGGATAGGGGAAGGAGCACACTCCTCCTCAGCAGAGACTAGTTAGTCATTGTAATTCTAGAAATACCAAGACACCTCAGAAGGGTAATAAAGACTATAATGTGTAAAGAAAGTAGTTTTTTCGGAGCTGAACATATTGTAAGGGGTGATCTGTTAGGGCCATCCATGGTGCGAGGTACGGTTCTTTTGAATTCCATGTCGATGCATGATTTTATTGATATGTGTTCTTCCCATTATTTTCATACTTATCTTTCTATTATTTTTCATGTTTTAACTGTAGAAATAATTCCTTTGTTTTTAAAACATGAAACTCATCTGGGTATAAAATAGTATCAAGAATTCCTATGTAGAGAGTGTTTGTTAGTTGTGAACTACATTGAATTGATGTGTAATTTCTTAGTGTTTGATATGGATGCTTATTATATAATCATGGGAATGGATTGGTTGAAATTTTGAATCCCACATTGATTGATAAGTGTGAATGGTTAGTTTTACGATGGAGGATGGCATTGAACACCTCTTTAGAGGGGAGAAGAATGAAAATATGAGAGAAACATTTTTTTGGAACTAGTTTTTTGTACGATCTTGTATTAGTTTGTGTTTATGTCATTAGAATCAGAGGAATGTGTTCAACATAGTGTTCCCCCAGTAGTTGTGGATTAGTTTATGGATGTATTAGTTAATTAATTCTCAGGGTTTCCACCTGTTACAGAATTGGAGTTTTTGATTGATATCCATCTAGGGACCAGTCCTATCTCACTTCCATCATACTGGATGTCACGAATAAAATTGCAAGAATTAAAAGAGCAGTTGGAAGAGTTAGAGAACAAAGGGTTCACCTGGTGTAGCACGTCTCTGTGGGTAGTGCCAGTTTTGTTTTGATAAAAAGGAGGATTGAAATACGTGGCTCTATGTAAATTATCATAGAATGAATCTTGTTATGATAATGAATTGATATCTAATTCCATTAATTTATTATTTGTTTAACCATTTTAGGAGATCTCATTGGTTATCCAAGATTGACCTGAGGTCAGGATATCATCAATTGTGGGTGAGGAAGGAGGATATTCCCAAAACAACTTTCAGAAGTAGATATAACCACTATGAGTATGTGGTTATTCCTTTTTTTCTAACGAAGGCACTATCAGTGTTCATGGAATTGTTGAATCAGATATTTTAGAGATATCTGGATTGTTTTTTGGTGGTATTTGTTGATGATATATTGGTGTATTTGAGAACAGGGGTGGAGCATGAACATCACTTGGAAATAGTGGTCAGGATCATGAGGGATCATCAATTGAATTGAAATTTGTCAATGTTTGAATTTTGGATATAGGAGGATTGTTTCCTTATCCATGTTATTTATGATAAGGGTGGTTTAGTTGATCCAGAAAATATAGAGGCTATTTTATCATGGCAACCACAAAATAATTTTTTCAAGATATAGAGATTCCTTGGCCTAATAGGGTACTATCGATGTTTTTTTTGGGATTTATCATGATTGGACTCAACAATGAAATACTTGATAAAGAATAATATATCAATTAAATGGGACTAAAAGTTAAATTCTTTGAATATATAAGGGGTTTCCTTACATCCGCAACAATATTGGTTTTTCTTGAACCTGAGAAAGGGTACGTGGTGTATTGTGACGCATCAGGTTCAATGTTAGGGTTTGTTCTCTTGTAGGGGGATCATGGGGTTTTATATGGGTCATATTAGTTATGGTTTCATGAGATTAACCACCCAACATATGATTTGGATTTGGCGGAAGTGGTTCATACTTTGATAATGTGGTGTCATTATCACTTCAGTGAGAAATTCACAGTGTTTACCGATAACAAGAGTTTAATTCATATTTTCTCACAAAGAGATTTGAACATGACGTAACATCATAAGATTTCATAGTACATTATCTCTTTAAAGTATTTTAATAGCATATATTTCACATAACACTGACTTGGCTTTCGTTATACACAAGATTGAGTTTTTGCGAAACAATACTTTAGTATTAAAATTATTTAAACAATATATTTATTTATCAATTAAATATGTAATTCGACTCGTAAAAAATAAATTTTAAATTTTATTTGTATTTTTTCACATAAATAAAACATATTTATAATTAAATGTATATGTTTTGTTAAAACAATCATATATTTAGAATAACTATTTTATTAAAAGAACTACTTTTTATATCCTTTTGTGAATAATAATAAAGTTAATTTTACATACTCTTAAAAATTCAAAGTGGTAAAATAGAATTTATTTTTTAATTTTGAATATCAATATTCACTAAGGGTGAATTTTTGTTATTTTTCTAAAAACATTTAAATTTTTAAAAATAATGAAGAATACTGCATAGTACATATAAAACGACTTTTTCATTTAAATTTTTACTTTTAAATAAAATTTATCTTAAAGTCAAAATAGGAAAATAATAAATATAATATCCTAATTTATTTCATTTGAGTCATTTTATAATTGAATTAGATATAATAATTCATTGAACTTTTTAATATCTTTTTGCCCACCTTCTAGGCACATTTACCCACCTTTAAGGCACACTTGTAAATTAACATAAAACATAATTTTACCTCTTTTGTGAAATGAATTTGAAAAATATGACATACATGGTTGTCATTAGTAACTAAAATGTGGTTGAATAGGATCAACATAATTTTTGTGAATAGTAACATTGGAATTTTATTCACCATGGTTAAAGGTAAATATGTTAATTAAAGGTAAAAATAATATTATAATAATAAAAATTTTCCCTAACACACATCATAATTCAATTAGATTGTTTTTTGACCAAAATCAACCTTAGGACAAAAATATGATCCTTTTTGATCCACTTGGGTTAGATTAGTACATTTATTATATTTTATTTAAAGAAGAGTCAAAAGTGTCAAATTCAAATTTTAATAACTAAAACATTTTTAATATAAAGCTATAAATACGATAAATTCTACAATAAATATTAATTATAAATATAAATTATTTTCCTACATCATGGTACTTTAATTTTAATTTTTAGACATTAAATAATTAAATTTATTTATGACACAATATTGATGTAGTATTTTCTTTATTAATGAAAGAATCAAATAAATGATATTATAAATATGACAATAAATATAATTTAATGTTTTAATGCCATACAAGAATTTATGGATTACATTGACCTAGGTGGTATGAGTTAATTCCTTTGTATTGAAGGAATCAAGTTGCTATGACTTTAACAAAAATCAATTAATAAATAGTGTCAAAATTGACATAAATGAGTTTTTAAAAAAAATACTATTTTAGTAAATGATAAAAAAAATTATAAAATTCTATATATAGACAAAATAACTTGGATAGTGATAAAAAATTTATAAATGATCTACTTTAGTTTCTCTTGTAATTTTATAGTAAAGGTATTAACCATGTAGAATAAAAATACAAGAGGATATAGTAGGAGTTGACTTATTTTACAATGGGATAAATCTAAAAAATAAGGTTAATTTTGTTATCTAAACATGTGTAAAGCCTATTTGTTGAGAATATTTCGAACCACCATCATCTTATCCTCGAAATAATTCAATTTGGAGTTATTATAATCAGAAAATATTTTTATAATAAATTATTGTTTTCAAGATTTTCCAAAAGTTCCCCTCTCCTCTCTATAAAAGGGTAGCTCCATTTATTTTTAATTCACACATCCAAAGCCATTTGGCTTGTCCAAACCCTAAAAAATATTCTACCAACTACCCTAAATTCATCCTTGAGGCATTAATTTGATTATAAAACCATCTTAATGATCCTCCATTTTCATATCAAAAGGAAACACCTGAAGAAGATATAATTATTTTAGCACCTCTTTCAAAGTTCTTTTCTTCTTCTACTTTCACTTTATTTTTTTGTCACCATAATAAAATATTAACTCCATAACCTTCTACATTTTGAGATGTTATTATAAATATGGTACAACCATATAATTATTCTATCCATCCTATGAATGTAAAATTCACCATGCATGCGTACGTATGACTTACCATCTCTAAATCGTAGTATATTTTGTTATTCAACACCACATTTTCTTATCAATATAATAATGAGTGTAATTAATGTAAATAATGTAAATACAATGGTAATGATTCTTTATATTTAATATAACCTCCAATTAACATCATTTCACCATCAATAGAATGATATTATCGCTCGTGTGTACGTATGTATTACCACTTCCACAGCACGATGAGATTCATCTTCAACAATCCCTATTCAAGAATTTTATAAATATTTATATATATTTATTAATTATGAGTTATATGAAATAATATTTCCACTGGAATAATATATATTTATGTAGATAAATATATTTCTTTACTTACTACCATACTATACGATAAGAAAACAGAAACAATGTTCATGCGTACATAAGGACCAACGTCTCTCGGAATGGTGTTTCCATTTATTATTTCTATCTATTATACATATTTATATTCTGAATATATATGATATATGGAAATTTTTTTATATTATTAATATTTTTAAATCATGATCTAATTGATACGATCAATAATAACAATTTAAAAAACGTATGATAAAAAAAATAATTCTTACATGAAATGTTACTTTAACATAGAAATTATTATTAAATGGGTCATATAAAGTCATAAATGAATCAAATATATTATAATAAAAAATAATATGGTTCTGTTATAATTTAATAAAATACTATTGTCATTATATATGAGGTTAAACATACCATTGACTAAAGAAAATTACAAGTTAAGGGTTAATTCCCCACCCTCATTATTATCTGCGATTGTTTATGTGTAAGTATTTAATTGGAAATATTTATCATCCATGTCCAGGTTTCATAAAAATGTTTTAAATAAAATATTTTAAGGTTTTGTGGAAGGGACTATTTAGCAAGATCATCATTTTAAATTTTGTAATGATTTTTTTTCCAAATCTTTGTAAGTAATGTCCATGTTTTCAAAATGATTTTTAGTATTTATTTATATGGACATGATTGTTTTAAATTGTTAATTCCTATAAAATGTTCCAAAGTGGTAAGGGACACTTTTATTCAAAAATATCTTTTAAATTACTTCCATTATAAATTTTTCGACTTTTAAATGATTTAATAAAAAAAAGATATTTCTCTCAAAGAGTTTTACTGATTATTTTGAACTATCTCAACATACTTTATTGGATATTATTCATGAGTGAGGAGGATTTATTATAATAAAATATTCCATATTGTATTGATTGAGTTTTAATATGTTTGAATTTGTATGTTCTATTTTTATGCCATTCATGGTTTATGGGTAAAGTATTGACATTTCGTATGCTAGTTTTAATACGAATGTTTATGTTATGTTTCACCATTTTCATAAGAGGAATGCATTTGACATTGTAAGTGATGGGTAAGGCCCACAATATCCCCTTGATGAATAGGTATGTATCATGAGAAAAACTAGTGTCTTGGCACATGTCCGTCACAAAATTTATATTTAGGGTCTTGGCACGGGGTCTTGACATTGTGGTTAAGATATCCAGAATTGCAAATTCCATCATTATGAGATTAGTTAATAATGTTACATGTGATTATTAGACTATTAGAGTACCGATGTGAACATGTAAATGAAATTATTGGATTTATTGTTACCATATTATTCTGAATATTATGTTTCAAGTTCTTGTGTTTCAATTTTATACCTTACTGTAAATGTTTATGGATATTTATTATAGCTTCTGCTATGTTGTTTACCATTACTGAGCATCTGAGATCACCCATTTCATATATTTATTTTCCAAGAATTCCAAAAGTGTATTATGATTGATATGAATTGTTAATCTATGGGAATAATGGAATTATCCAATGATTATTTATGATGTGTTTCATGTTATAAAGTGTAATATAACATTCATGTATGTAATATATTTTTGAAGATTGCTAAATTGATCGGTCCTTCAGGACATTATTACAAGTATCATGACAATTTATTAAAATAATAAACCAACTCCGAGCTTCTGGGGACGCGACATTATAGTTGGTATCATATAATTTTTATAAATAACCTTGGAAAGTAGATTTAGATAAACTTTGATTAGGTAACATTACCCTAAGATAGAATTTAAAGATTAGTATAGAATAACTTCCTAGTTTTTTTTGTAAAGTATAGATTATGTGGGAATTCCAAGTAATACATCCTTGTCTAGATACTACAAGTGAACATAGTTCTGCCACATATGTACCTAGGGGTGAAAAGTATGATAAGGTTTTCCGGGCCTGACTTGGGGTAACCTGGTACATGAAAACGGGCCTTAATACGGACCTGGGTTGACACTCCCGGGGGATATGATTAGGGTAATACACATTTTTATTATAAACTATTATGAAGTATTTATGATTAAAGTTTTCCACAAAGAATCCATTTTTATAATTATGAAATTAGATATGAAATATTTTTTAAATTTATGTGAAGTATTTCACTAGTACAGAATCATGCATTATGATCCATAACCAAATATAGTGTACGAAATTGTTAAGAAATGGCTCCTATTAGAAGAAATGACTACCCCACCAATGCACATGTTCCAAAGAGTAATAAGGATCCTATTTATCATGGTCTTATACAGAAATTTGGAAGGGAAATAGCCTCCCATGTATTCTCATAATATGAGTAAATTGTAACATGTGTTAATAAGATATGTAAACAATACTCTGAATCATATGGATTTTAAGGGATACCAGGGAAGAAGAGCATGGCAGAGAGAAATATAGATAAAAGGAAAAAGGGAAAGAAGGATTTTCCCATATGTGATAACTGTGGAAAGAATCTCCCTGGGAAGTGATTGAAAGGACATTGTGTTCATTATAAGTGTAGAAAAAAGGGTCCTTGGAAAAAATAATGCAAAGGGAAGAAAATAAATACTAATATTCAGTGATTCAATTGTATTGAAATATGGAATTATGCAAATAAATGTCCAAAGAATCAAGGGAATATAGCTCAGAGGAATCAAAGGCATTAAGGTCAAGCATAAGTAGTTACTACAGTCGATGTGGAATAATTAATGTATTTGTGTTTCTGGATTGAAGAATTATGTATTTTGAGTGTTTTATCAATGATGTACTGGTTATATGAATTATTGAAATAAAAAAGGATTGTAATGTAATACTATTTCATTGAGGGTTTGAGATTGTATTTTACTTAGAAATGTGACTCAATAGCAAATTAAACTTTTTGAGAAATATATGGTTGAGGGAAAGATAATCCTTAATATGGTCCTAATATTTAGTTAGTGATTTTAGAATAAGAGATGATTGATTTGGATAAATTATATTGGATATTATTTACTAAATTGGAATTAATTAACTATTTGATTATTCCATCATTGTTGAAGTTTACAACATTTTTGGATTTAAAGAGTATATCCATTATTATATGAGGACCAAGGGAGCATGAATGTATTAAATAAGGTTTTATGGTAATTTAAGGTGTTTCCATGTTTTAAGAGAATATATGATGTTGGTATTCACATGTTGTTATGTGGAATAAATGAGATGTTCATTATGTTTACTTTCCATATAAATTTTTGGACTATGAATTTAGACACAAGTATTTTGGATAAGTATAATGGTTGGAATGGAGTAAGTTGAAAACTTGATATTTTTAGTGGGGTAGTATAATTTATTGGATACATTGACCCAACCTTTTGGATTTTAGTAAACATACATAGGATTAAGAAAATACTCGTGGGCCTTATGATTTATCAAGTGTGCTTCATGAAAAAAATAATTTTGAACATTAATTTTCTAGTGTAAGGGATGAAGTGAAAATAGATAAAAGCACAACCAAATTATGAGATTATGGTTACTAAAGGTAATGAAATGAAGTATGTTTTCTGTAGTTCATATCTTGATAGTAAATTAATCCCTCATCTTAAAATATAAGTATAAAAAATGTGTTATCCTAATACCTTATGTTTTTTTGAAATGATGATATTTTAAATCATCATTGATTTATGGCTTTGAGGACCTCAATTTTCCCTTTATTATTCACATGTTTTTGATTGATGACCTCAATCACTCCCTATAAATATTTATGATTTTCCTCAAATTATGTGACTCTAATTTCCACCAATGTTATTCTATTAAAAATCCTAATTTGGTGGTGAATTGTCCAATTCCCTTTCCATCGTATCAACATTAAATTTTATTAGACCTATGTAACACCCCAGGATTTCATGGTATTTTATCTCATTAATGTAATTCAATAACATAGGCTACGCGCAACACTGAGTTCGAGCGCACCACAACTTACTAAACTGACCGTTTAAAAGGTTGTTATGAATAGTATTAGATGAATTTTTAATCTTATATACTCTATATAATTTTAACATCAATATTATGTTTTTATTATACTTAATATATGAAAAAATTCATTTTTCGGATAAAATAAGTATTTTCAAAAAAATGAAATTTTAGCGCCTTTTATTAGTGAACCTTTTTTAAAACCAACATTTGACACTTTTATATATTTAATTTAATGAACTTTAATTTATCTTTATAAGCGGGTCAAAAAAATTCTATTTGGATAAATTTTCGGTACTTTTCTGATAACTTTCATATTTTGATGAAAAGTGAAAAACACTGTGTTAATTGAAAAAAACTTTTTTAATCGAAATAATTTATAGTGTTAAATTTTTCATTTTAATGGTTTTTATGTATAATTAGATTATATTTTTATCATTTAATACAATTCAGGTCATTATATGTAATTTTCACATTTAAATTTGACATAAACACATGTCAATCATTTGACAGTTTTTACTTTTTAAAAACCCGCATTTTGGATTTGTCAAAGGAAATTAATTTTAAATTAATTAATGAAACTTGTAGGTTTTTAATTTTGGAAAACAAACATAATTTTTGGATTCGGAATATCGAAATTAGCTTAAAGTGAATTTTTTGAATTTTTCTCAAAACATTTAATTTTTGATGAATAGTGAAAAACATTATGTTATTATTTAAAACTGACTTTTTATTTTAATAATTAGTTATTTTATTTAAATTTAATTTAATCATAATAGATATATATTACCTATATAAGTTCAATTTAAATCATTGGTGTCATTTTATAATCAGTTTAGATATATAAAATTTTATCGAACTATTTACCGTCTTTTACCCACCTCCTAGAAGCATTTGCAAATTTGTATGAAACATAATTTTACCACTTATGTGAGTTGAATTTAAAAAATTTGAGACACACAGTTAATATAAGTAAGTAAATTGTGGTTCAATAAGATGAAAATAATTTTTGATGAATAGTCAATTTTTACATTTATTTACCACGGTTAAAAGTAAATAGGATAATTAAGGGTAAAAATGATATTATAATTACCCTAAAACATGACCTAAATTCTATTTGATAAGTGTAATTCTACCAAAAACAACCTTAGGAATACAATATTATCCTTTAGGTCCACTTGGATTAGATTTGGGCATTTATTATTATTTAATTTAAAGTAGAGTTAAAAGTGTTAAATTCATGTTTTCATAAGCAAAACATTTTTAATATAGGGTTATACATAATATAAATTCAACTAAAAATATTATTTAGAAATATAAAAATATTTCCTAAATAATGGTTTTTATTTATAATTTTTAGACATTAAATAATTAAATTTTTTATGACACAATGATGATGAAATAATTACCTTATTAATAAACATTTAAAATAATTGATATTATAAATACCCAAATAAATTTAATTTGAGACTTCTGATGAATTAAAATAATTTTATAGGTTAATATGACATTTTAGGGTTGATTAAACCAATTTTTTTTAAGTAATCATGCTGTTATGATTTTAACAAAAAACAAATACCAAATACTGTCAAAATTGATATAAAATAGTTTTTTAAACAAATATTATATTATTAATTGATATAATAGTTCTAAAAATATAAGGATTAACCAAAAGACTTATATAATAATATAAATGACGTTAATGAACCACTTGGGGTTCTTTTTTCATTTTACAGTAAGTTTATTAAATATATATTATAAAAATACAAAGATGGATGGTAAATGTCAAACTATTTAACAAAGAGCTAAATATAAAAGATAAGGTTAATATGGTGACCTAAACCTATATAAAACCAATTTTTTGAGATTAATTCTACCCATACCACCTTATCCTCTAAAAAAATAATTTTTTAGACATTAGAAACCGAGAATTATTTTATTATAAAATAATTTTTCAAGATTTTCCTAAGGTGACCCTCACCTCTCTTATAATAGGGAACATCCCCTTCTCTTAATTTCACACTTCCAATGCCTTTTGGATCAGCCAACCCCTGCCCAAATATCCTCCCACCATTAATCCTTTAATCTTAGAGGCCTTCCAATAGTCATAAATCCAACCTAAATAGCCCTTTTGATCAAATCAAAAGAAATAACCCGAAGAAGAGATAAATATGTAATCATCTCTTTCAAGTTCTTTTCTTCTTCCCTTCCTCTTTCTTTGCTGTTTACATTATAAAATAATAAATATAGTATATTATAAATAATTTAATTTTATTATGAAAATGGTACAACAATATTCAATATTCTATCCATCCTATACATGAGAAAGTCACCATACTTGCGTACATATAGATTACCGTCTCCACGTCGTGGTGTAGTTTGTTATTCAAACACTTCATTATTTGGATGGTTATAATAATGAGTATAATTGATGTAAATAATAAATATAACATTTTAATGATTCTGTAAATATGATATAATATCCAATTACATACAATTTCTCCATCAATATAATGATATTGTCGCTCGTGAGTACGTACAGATTACCGTCTCCACGACGTGATGAGATTCACTTCCACGTTCACCATTCAACGATGATTATAAAATATATATTATTAACAAGTATGTAATATATGAAATAATAATTCTACTAGAGATATAAATATATTTATTTATGTACTTATGTATATCATATTCACTTTGTTTCGTTCAATACGATATGAAAACAGAAAGAACGTTTATGCGTACGTACAGCATACCGTCTCCATAAACGGTCTATTACATTTCATATATATGTATATTATACATATTTATGTTCTAAATATATATGATTTTTTATATTATATATGTTTTTAAATCATGATCTAAGTTATACAATCAATAAAAACAAGTTAAAACGCGTACGATAAAGAAATCGATTATTACTCGAAATGTTAATTTAACATGGAAATTATTATTAAATGGTTTGTATAAAGTCATAAATGAATCATGTATGATATCATAAATATTAATATGGTTATTTAATAATTTAATAACATACTACGGTCATTATACATGAGTTTAAACATACCATAGACTAAAGGAAAGTGCAAGGTAAGGGGTTTTTATCTCACTTCGTATTCCCGTGAGATTCATGTTATATTTCCACTATTTCTTTTGTGTGGTGTATGTACTTCCAATAATTGTATTCTTTGTGTAATACAATTTAATTTATGTGTATTTAAATATTCATTGTATGAAACTTTTTTCATGGGGTGTATGTTTAGTATGTTACCAAATTGGTAAGGGTTAATTGCACAATCTCTTTATTATCCGAGGTTGTTTTTACGTAAGTATCTATTGGGACCTCTTTATCATCCACATACATGTTTCTTAAAAATGTATTCCAAAACATTTTTAGTATTTACTAGACTATGGGTTAAATTTATTTATAACATTTTTTTGGAATTTTTATAAATGTTTTGAAAGGAATCTTTCCATTGTTTTCCAAACAAGGTACCTTATGGACTTTTAGACAAAATTATGTTAAGATTGTTTTTTAACTTATACAGCGGGTGCAGATATTTGACATTGTTATAACATTGTTGAAGCTTCGCTTATATGATTATAATAATATTTTCAAAATAAATGTTTTTTTTATAATTATATAACTTTTAAATAACTTCAAAATAGAAAGAGATATTTCTCTAAACAAGAAAAAGTTTTGATTTCATCTATGTCAACATCCTTTGATGGATTTTGAGCTTATTTGAAGTTGATTTATTATGATACAAAAAATCCACATTTTATTGAAGGTTATGTGATATGATTTACTTTGGATGGGTTATTTTTTCACCATTCATGGTTTAGGGATAAAGTATTGACATTTCATATGCTAGTTTTAATACGAATATTTATGTTATGTTTAAAAATTTTCATATGAATAATGCATTGGACTAGTATATTCTAGGTTGGGGACTGGTAAAATTAAGCCCTCTGGGTTGGGGTCTGGTTACAGCAGACCCACCGGGTTGAAGTCCGGTTATAGAGGCTCTCCTTGTTGGAGTAGGGTTAGAGAGGCTCTCAGGGTTGGAGTCCGGTTACAGAGGCTCTCTGGGTTGTGGGCCGGTTACAGTTTTCCCCTAGGTCTTGCCATGAGGCCTTCACACAGAAATTATTGTCCGACATTATGAATTCCATTATTATAAAAGTGGCTATTGATATTGAATGTGATTATTTGACTAGTATAATATCCATGGGAATAAGTAAATGGAATTATTTTATTGTATCTTTTTCATATTATGCTGAATTTTAACTTTAAAAGGCTTTTGTTTTAGTCTTACACATTGCTTTAAATGTTTATACTTATTTATGAATGTTTCTGCTATATTGTTATCTTTACTAATAATCTGAGCTCACCCATTTCTACATATTATTTTTCCATGATTCCAAGAAGTGTATTATGATAGATAAGGAGGGTTAAGCTTGGGGATTAATGGAATTCTCAAAGGATCATTTATGTTGTGATTTATTTTCTAATGTGTAATGTAACTATTTCTGATGCTTTCTCCAGGGTGCACGTGTTTGTCTCATTGAGGACGAAAGGCGTGGTTTTGTTGCCCCGTATTCCCACTTTCCAAAGGCGGGTGACATCCGTTGCTTATTCATGGACGTCTGCTCCTTGATCGAAACGGGATGATGGGATGTCGGTTCTTCCTTCTGTGGATTCTTCCTTGGAACTCGTCACCTAGTCCGGGTCTCCCTCATAGACTTAAGATAGTATTCATGAAAATCTTCCTAGTTCCATATCTTCATGGACACCAGTTAACTACACTTCTTCTATCAGGAAATTTCAAAGGGTCCAGTTATGGAGGAAACCTTCGGTCGGAGGAGTAGTCACGTTGGGCATCACTGTCGTGTCTGGACGCTGGGACATTGGCACATCTGGGTTTATTCCCCTTATTATAGGGCTTCTCTAGGGTGTGGTAGCCTGAGGCATCGCATGTCGAATGCGAGGAATTATATTCCATAGGCATGTCTCTGAGGTTTTCCTCATCTTCCCATGTTTAACATAGGGTATTCCGCAAGTTTAACGTCTGACGTGGACAGATTAAACTGATCAGAACACTGACTGAAGTGGATCAGATGGGTGTAACCCTTGGAGGGAACACTGATGTTGGGGCCCATGGGTGGCTAGTTCCCCGATTGTCGGGGGTAATGGGGTATTAGGTGGAATGATACCACTGGGATGTGGTGGCCCGAGTAAGAATCAAGATGAATGACAAAGAGGTTAAATGAAGTGGATGGTGAATGGGACAGAACCGTCATGATGATGATGATGGTTTTGGGATTGAGTCTCGAAGAGGCTTCCTATGTATCCCTGTGATAGGGAATCAAAGTCCATGTAGATCATCTGATGATGAGTTTCCACCGAATGAGGTTTTCAATGGCTTACTGCTGGAAAAGAATTTCAACGACTTACCACTAAATAGGATCACAATGGATTACCGCTGATTGAAGTCCCAATGGCTTACCACTGGACTAGGGAGAACCGACGTAAAGATGGTTGGGACGACCAGTGGATGTTGGGCTTGAACCTCAGGGAGGATTCCTACATACCCTGCCTTTGCAAGGATCAAAGTCCACATAGTTCGGGTGTTGGGAACTGATGTGAAGGATGGTTGAGACCAATGGTTGTTGGGCTTGTACCTTAGGGAGGCTTCCTACGTACCTTGCATTAGAAATGATCAAAAACCACATAGTTCAGGATGTTTTTAGTGTGAAATGGCTTACCACTGACCAGGGAAACAACGACTTTCCACTGATTGGGGTCCATAGTTTAACGTCATGCAAGATGGGGGTGAACCGATGTGAAGGGGGTTAGAATGACCGGATGTTGGGCTTGAACATTAGAGAGGATTCCTTCGTACCTTTCCGTAGAAAGGATCAAAGACCACATAGTTCAGGTTGTGTGTGGATTACACTCTAGGCTTCCCAAAGTGTAGCTGATCTGTTGTGAATGGGGGTCGGAGCGACCGATGGGTGGTGGGATTGAACCTCGTGGAGGCTTCCTACGAACCTTTCCTTAGCAAAGATCAAAGAACACATAGTTCATGTGGTGTGGGGCTTACAATCTAGGATTCCCAAAGAAGATGTCATGGTCGTTGCATACTCTAAGTCCACATGAGTCATGATTGATGTGAGAAAAAAGAAACAACAAAGACCTGAACATCACGTCACGGAAGGTGCATCTGTGGGAAGTGGAATAGGGGCTTAAACGCGGTTAGCAGCAGAAAGAGGAAACAATGGCTTATGCATGGTTAGTAGCCTGAGGGGTTTGGGACTTACTCAGGGATAGAGGCCCAGTGGTGAAAAATCCCAATGAGATATGGATTTGGAATTGAAAAAAGGAAAGGCAAGGATGCTACATCCGACAATAAATTCTAGGGGCTTACTCCAGGGTGGTTGCCATGTCCCCGCGGATAGACACAACTCTGATGAAGAGGATCTCATTCTATGTAAGGAATAATCTCACTCTCGGGGAGAAAAATGGGCATGCAGAACGTCCATGGTGGGCCCCCCACGTGAAAGGCCTGGGGTGAGCTCACAGTTTAACATTATGTGGTAAAGACGATGGAACTTGGTAGATTAATGTCCTGCAGCTCGGAAGAGGAGGGTTCACTCCGCACCCCAAGGACATACATAACCGGTACCCATATGCCCTTGAGGGAAGGAAGACATGGGTAATGTCGTGGTAAGGGGGTGTTATGAAGTGAACCATTTAGGGGTCCATGTTAGCATCACTATGCGAAGAAGAAATACTCATTATCATGCCTATGCGAAGAAGCATGAGGCGAAGAAATGCATTGGGAAATATTGTCCAATGGACTTTGAAGTCACTTTGTATGAGCCTAGAATGTCTTACAAGAAAAGAGCATATAGAGAAGGTGTTTTGGGCATGGGAGGCACCCGAAAATGATGCCTGGAAGAGGGACATTACGGGCGCAAAATGAGGGGGGCTTGCCTGAAAAAGGGACTATTGCACAAAAAAGGGTTGAGCTGACGTGCAATTGGGATGCTTGCGCGAAAAAGGCTAGGCCGCTGCGCAATTGGCCTGCATACGCGAAAAAGGCTGGGCAGATGCCCAATTAGGCTGCTTGCGTGAAAAAATGTTGGGATTGCATGCAATTGGGCTACATGTGTGAAAAAAGATTGGATTGATTCTGAAAGAGAGGTGCGCAATTGGAAGGAAGTGCATACCGAAGGTCGTATTGCATGCAATTGGAAGGAATTGTGTGTAGGGGATGGGACTCGATGGGATTTCGACGAGGATTCCACCTGAGTGGTTTCGCACAAAGGTGGACCCCTGGTGACCTGACCCAAACAATTCAGTACCAGAGATCCATCTCTTGCATGCACGAGAGGTGAATTTTTCACCAGAGAGATGGTTCCGATTGTTCATCCATGAAGTTGAAGGGGAGACCTTCTATTTATAGGCACTCGATGTAACATATCGAGGCAGAAAATAGGCCGGCGTGAAATAATGTGTGCGGGCATCGACAATGCCAAAATTCAACTGTGCTGGGTGGTGGCGTGTAAATTTCCACGACCACAAGAAAAACTATCACGCATCCCAATGTTTTTCGTCTGGGACAGTTTTGTTTACGCTCCACTGAGTATTTTTCACGTGGCTCCTCCGGGGCCCCCATAACGGATACCTGGGTCCAAATATGGATTCATGTTGTCTTACCCAAACCTTATTCCACCATTGAGATTTTTTCGGCATCTACAAATTCCCCCCACCCTCAGAATCGGATCGGCGAGGGGCCGCAAAGGTCAGATTCTGAGGGAAACACCGAGATGTAGGACTCCCTCGGGCCTGCGGGCGCTCAAAACTAGAGCGGCACGTAAAACCGATACGGAGCATGAAATCAGCCTTTCTCACACACATAGAAACCCATCTCTAGGCCTATAAAAGCCACGTGGGTCCCTCATTCCATACGGATTTTCTCGCCTGATAATCCAGGAGCTCTCGCGTGTGAAACAATTCCTCTGCCCTGCGTGAAAAACACTTCGGTTGCGCGTAATTCACCGAGGCCAGCCATTTTTTTACAAAAAAAATCCGGATTTTTCACGCCAACTTCTAATATTTTACAGCAGTTTACGATTTTTCTCTAAAACCTCTTATTTTTCTCAAAATCTTCTTATTTTTCACGCCAAACTCTTAAGAACTTGCTTGCTGAAGATGGATGCCAATCGAGCTGACGTTGAGGGAGAAGCCACATTCACTGCTTGGAGGACTAAGATGGTCACAAACCCTGAGGTTTATGGAACCCGATGAATCATATCCAGCAACCATACTCTTTTCAACATGTTGACCCCAGCCCAGAATGAGTATGCATTATCTTCCAACCTACCGATATGGGACTTCAGTATCTTGGAGAAGGTACCCATGCCAAGATTTGAAGTCAAAACATGGTGGTTATGGGTGACCTTCAAGGATGTCCTACCTCGATATAATATCACCTATAATGGCCACCCAACTTGAGAAAATAGACATATGGACGTTTACATCCTAAATCCCAGGACTAGGACCATTTCGGGGAGTGACCCTGTCGTGGAATATTCTCTAGACCTTTATGAAAACACCTTCCATCAGAGTGTTACTGACGAGACTAAAGGCTAGATCCAGGATTTGGACTTGCGGTCTGGAGGAAATTTCACGAGTGAATGGGCCTGGGCGTACTGGGTATACTAGACATGTGACTAGTTTGGGGACGAACTACGACACATCGTTTTGTTCGAGGTGGTGTGGACATCGCAGTTTCATTTCTATCGCCAGCATGAGCTCGGGCCAGAGCTGTTTACTCAATGGTCCCCCAATACCAATACCTTCTATCATCATCATGGGGAAGTTGGTATCATCCATTGGGACATTCATTGCATCGTGGGTATCCCTTTGGATGGGCAACCATACGATGAATTCCTCCCAACATAGAACGTTTGCGGAGATCGATAATAAACCCCTATGCTGAGATGGCACCTATTGGAGCTAGCTAAAGAGAGGTTGGGGGTCAAGGATTTTTTGAAGGACATCCCCTATAAGAAATGGTTTAGCTTGTTCCTGCAAAAAGATTCGGAAGTCAGGATTCCGGGGGGAGGGAGACGGTGTCCGACCACGACACAGAGGAGAAAAAGCGGATCATACTAGAGGATCCTAGAGGCGGGGGACTATCAGTCATGGGGATTCAGCATAAATGAGAGTCGGGACCTGAACGCCCGGTATCCTGGATTTCTCGCAAAATTCCTGAGTGGGTGGATCCTATCGGTGAGGTACACAAGGATGGGTGTTTGTCCAGCGACCCTTGTAATGGCTGGAATCATAGCTGCTAATCAAGGATTCAATATGGGAGTCCCCATGTTGTCTCTTCTATATGCCATTTTGGGATGCATTTTGAGAGGGGGGTCACCGAGGAGGATCTGTGGTCCCTTCCAAATCATTTATGGATGGGTCACGGCTCATTGCGGTGGGTATACCTTTCTGAATGTCATTCTTCTTCCAGGAAATGGCCTACAACCTTCCTTGCTAAACATCGTCGGGGTCGTGCCATTGACTCTCAATAAGGATGGAGTAAGGATCAGAATCGACAATCATGCCAACTTCACATTCATCCCATTCCCCATCCCGACTGGCCAGATGATAGATAACATGAAAGGCTCACTAGAGAAAAGGGAATACTTCTAGAGCATCAGAGTTGGGATTCTTATGGATCGAATTGATGGGAAGATCTTTTGTGATCCCTATGTTCCGTCCAGGTTCCCAGGGAAGTTTGTATTCCTTCATCGGATGCTGAACTTGTATGCACGCCAATGGGGTCGGTGTGCGGAACTGTCTATCTTTGTGAAGGAAATGCTCGGCCAAGAGCATGATCAAGAAAAGATTCTGTCAGAAGATGACAACAGTGACGATGAGCCGGATGTCGATGAGATGGAAGAGGAGGAGGAAGTACAAGGTGAAGTAGAGGGTGAAGAAGAAGAGGAACCTGAAGGTGGAGGGTCTTAGGGGGCATCCCACCAAGGAATCTCCGAGAGAGTGGCGAGATCGTTGGATCTGAAGTAGATATAACTGAGCTACTTGATGTACGTCTCATCCCTTTTTTATCCTTTCCCCTCATAATTTTTTGAAGCCCTCAGTCAGATCTCCTTATCCTGTTTAGAAGCATATTGGCTCCGACCAAGATTCTCCATCCAAAAGATAGGAGGAGGCTTCGATAGAATAAGGTGGGGAGCCGACAACCATTATTGAGCTGACTAGCGCTGAGGGATCCCCAATAATGACGGATCCTATAGCGGCTAGAACAATGGAGGCTGATGCTTTGGGCTCTTGTAAGTTCATTACTTCAACGCTGGTATTTATCATCGGAGAGATCATTTGATCAGGGTGTTCATTGTTTGTGCAGAAATCCCTGCCTTGGAGGCTTGTCAGTCTGCTGAACTCGGGTCATCCACGATTGATTCAACTGCAAATGTGTCATCCCTTTCAGAACACACTTCTCAAATCGAGCCGTACCCAACGATCGTTGAGAAAAGGGATATGGATATCAGTGGTACCAATGTTGGTGTGGGGCATGAAGTTGACAAAGAAACTACTGAGACTGAGGATAGAGAGGAAGGTTTCCCAGGCTTTGAAGAGCCTAACCCCATTGGAGGAACACTCGAAGAGGACCCTGCTATTATCCTGTTGGATGCTTTCCCTGACTATCGGCCCACAGATCTCGAGGAAATTGATGATTCAGATTAGGAGGTGTCCAAGGAGAGCCGGATGACGTGACACAAAGGGTGGAAGTGGATCACACACTTTCTTGGTCACCTCAGATGGAATGGCTAAAACGGATGGGATCAATCCACACCTGGAAGCACTTTCTCTTTGCTGGAGGGGTGGATGCTCAACGCCTTCATTCGACAGTCCACGACAACATAGTCCAGAAGCTGTGTGAGAGCAGCCGATGCTCCGATGATACCATGAGTCAGGAGGATTTAGGGAGTACCCAATCATTCATAAAGGCAGAACAAGAGGTTTTACTCCTTGAATAACATGGGAGAGAAAAGGAGATATTCATTGGAAACTGTTATGAGCTTGTGGAGCAGTTGAGGGCCTAGCTGGCAGATGCCCAAGAGAAACCAGTGGAAGAAGGTCATCAAATGACTGAACATCAAATTGAATAGGCTCAAGAACGGGCTAAGGTCAGTGGACTGTGCTCTGTGGCCACTGATGAAGAGAGAGTCCTTAGGGGGCAGGAAGCAATCCTAGAGTCAACAAGCAAAAAGGTAGAGGTGCTGGAATGATCCATCCAAGAAGCTGACCCTTAGGGGTTATATTTTAGCCGAACTCATAAACTCATTTCTCCTTAATGCTTCTTATTCTGATCTTCATGTATGGATAAATTTATTTACTTGTTCGTTTGGTCTAACACATTCAACCATAATCCTGAAATAAATAGAAACCCATTCCTAAGCTCATGTGGGTCGCACCTAATGTGAGAAATAAGGGATGTTCATTCTATTACTTCATTTGCGAGAAGAGAAGAGGGATGCCTGATTAATGGAAGAGGGCCTCAAAAAAATCAACATATCGCCTTCCCAATGTGTTCTAGTGCACGAGTGGGGTAAGTCAAGGGAAATTAGAATCAATTCAAACATAGGGGAATGGAAAATGTAAATCATGATACCCTAGATTTGGAACACTACAGGGGTGGAGTGACAATAAAAGAAAAACTACTGACCGTGTTTGAATCATAATATCCATATTGAATTAGCCTGAGATGGGGATGAAAAACGATGGCCGACCGCAGATTGTGTTCGAAATTGGGGGCCTCAATCAGAATATCATCCATTAGTCTTCTATAACGTTGGATCAGGATAGTAGGCAAGCCATAGGCTGAGTATCCATACTATTGGGTGTTCTTTTAGACATAAAAGTGGAATATGGTTTAAATAAAGGGCCCGAAAAGCGTGGAATGTGGAGTGCTAGTTTGTTCAAATAGAATCCAAGACTCTTGAAATTACGCTGCCATGGTGGAAGCACATTATATGGGCACATCAGACTGGTCATGTAACATTCCTACATTAATACAGGACCTCTCGGGTGAGGGAGCTATCGCTTCCCAATGACATCATGGGGAATCCCGAACTTGTTCATGGAAAAGCTATAGTTACATGGTTCCCCACAAGGGGTCAGTCCAGGGGGCCGGAAATGAGGAGGAACATGATTTATTATTCCTGGGCTAGACCAAAAAGAAAGATTCTTGGGAATCCCTATGTATCCAATGAGTAATGGAATCAAGCGATACATAGTTCTAGAATATGTCATGCAGTTTAACGACTTGCGGCAAGAACACAGAGTGATCTTAGCTTATAGTCATAGATCTCAGACCATGGATGGTAAGAAAAACAAGAGACACAGAGTGGGGTAATTATAAAACTCGACATGAATGGGAACCTGGGGTCCCAACCACCACACGTTCCCTGGGAAGGTTGTAGGTCGAGAGACCAAAAACGATAGTTAAGTTGGGCCGCAGGGAAAGCGCACGAGCATTCTTATGTACCCCATGAGAATCATGCCACACATAGTTCTTAAGATGGCACGGTGGGATACCAGTTCCAGGTATAATAATGTTGTGTTGGTCTGGCCCATACACAAAAAGAAGTGGTATTTGATAGATCTTGTTTGTCCTTTAGGGTGAATGGAGGTGTTTTTTTATGAAGCGATGAGCCTAAAATAGCGAATCTAGGCATCACAAAGGGAATTAATCCAATGGAAGGAATTGAAAAATGGTATGGTGTTTGACAGATACAAAACATGACGTCTCATGGGTGAGGACATCACAATGCAGTTCTGTTTTTCATCATGAAATCGGGATGATATTGCTTCAGTTTAGGGTCATGTGATAGGACGAGCCATGCATTTTAATGTCGTGCGACACAAATGTAGTTGAGACGAGGCGGAATGGGGAATGTGCATGGCGCAATAAAGAATACCCGACGTGAGGACAAGGCCCACACCACACCATGCGCGATTCCAACAAAAAAAACATGGTCCAAGGGTCCAAAAAGTGGTATGAGGGTAGGAAGTAGGAACGATTGGCCTCAATTAAGCTAGACCTGTAGACGAGGTGTTCGGGTGTCCCTACGTATCCCACGGAATGGGAATCAAGTTGTACGTAGTTCTCCAAAGCGGTAATAGGAAAGGATATTAGTTTAAGGTCTTAGAACATAGAACATATGATGCCTTATCGTGACTTTCTCCTCCTAATGTGCAAAAGCACACTGAGAAATAGTAACAAGAGTTTCGATGATCTACTAGGACATGATGAGGTGAAGAATAATGTGAATCATGTAACTAAAATTTTGGGCTTAATGGAGTTGGTGTGACGATGGAGGATAACTATTGACCGGGCTCGAAACACAACATCCATATCATGTTAGCCTGAAATGGGGAAAAAATGAGTGTCGACCACTGACCATATTTGAAACATGAGACTTGTATCTATTTTATGTCTAAGAACCTCAAGGAATTTGACTCGTAATGGTAAGAGAGACCTTAGGCCTAGCATCCATGCCATTTGGGGGTCGCTTTGTGATTTGAAAGGTGATGGGATCCCTAATGAGGGGGAACACAAATCCTGAGAAATGGGTGAACGCATGTCCGTGTAGAATCTGACATTCTAGGTGCTAAACCAGAGTACCCATGGGCACATTGGTGGATCACCAAAGAGGGTCTATGGGCTCATCTTGAGAGCGACTGACTTGAAAAGACGAGTATAACACAAGGGGATGGAAAACCCTCAGAAGGAGGAGTTAAATGGCGTAGTTGTTATGTGAAGGAGGAAATAATCACATACCACACCATATACCCCTCTTCCTTGGGAAATACAAGCCAAGGGGCCGAGATGAGGGAGATCTTTAAGATATTGGGCTGGACCCAAAGTCTAGATGTTCGAGCGGTTCTACGTATCCCATAAGGATGGGAATCAAGCCACATGTAGTTTTAGAATTAATACGAATAGGGGTAGGATACCCCGACGAGAGGGGGTGGGGTGTATGGCATGACGAGTAACCCGACGTGAATGAGGACATCATCCCACACCACAACGTACAACCCTAAGTGAGAAATTGTGCCTGAGGCCTTAAAAGTCCAAGCGGCATGAGGCTGGGCCTCAGACAGAAAGTCCCGACCAGTTAGCAGTTTAACGTCTGTTAGTGAGGACAAAGAAGAGGGTAAGATAACCCACAAAAAGGGAGGTGTCCGACATGGTGAGTATCCTGACGTGAATGGGTACATAATCCCACACCACTCCACACAACCCTTAGTGAGGACTTGGGATAGGGGCCCGAAAAGGATTAGGGGCCTGAGGTTGGGACTCATATGGAATGTCCCGACCAGTTTAAAGGTTAAGGTCTTACAGTGAGGATAGAAATGGGTAAGATACCCCACATAAAGGAGGTGTACGGCACAACGAGTAACCTGACATGAATGTGTACATAATCCCACACCACTCCGCACAATCCCATAATAGTTAAGACTTGGGTCGGGGGCCCGAGATTGGGCACGCGAAGCACGGAAGGGCCTGTGCTCGTAGTACAGATGATAAATGACAGGAGGGATGTCTCCAGTGGATATGTGTGGCACGGCGAAATAGCCCGACGTGAATGCGGACATAATTCCACTCCACACCACACAACCCTAAATGAGAACTTGGGCCAGGGGCCGAAAAAGGCCAAGGGGCCGGAAAAGTCCAAGGGGCCTGAGGCTGGGCATCCTGACCAATGGTAGCCATACATCCTCTTTTGCGGTTACCACCTCATTACAGCTCTTGAACCCACATGAACAGTGCTTGGTGTAGGAAACAAGGAGTCAGACACGGCTCCCCCTCTCATATAGGGGTTTAATAGCTGGCATCGCCCGAAGGGAGTTCATCAATTGGAGATACAATGGAGTATAATAGACCACAACACTCAATGTTTGGGACATCGTGGGGTGGCTATGATGACAAATGATAGCTTCTAACCATATTCGAATCACATCGTCTTTGTAGTGACCTGGACCAGGAACTACAAATGAGCATTGACCCCTGACCATATTTGCAACGTGGGAGTTGTATCAGTTTGTTGCTCAACATCCTCAAGGGCATTGGCCCGAAGTGGTTGGAGAGCCCATGGGCCTAGCATCCCCGCCATTATAGAGCTCTTATGGATGGGTAGGATGATGGAGTCCAAATTGAAGGAGTGGGTGAAGTATAGTTGTACCCATCTGTGAAAGATGAAAACACCTCTAGGGAGTGGGATGTATGGAGGGATCGAGATGAGTTCGACGTGGATTGGGTAAAAAGTTTGCACCACACTATATGTCTTATCCCGAGGGAAGATTCTGGAGTTTGGGATGGGCCAACTGACAGAAAGTCTAGGAATTCTTACATATCCCCTGAGGATGGGTATCAAGCCATACATAGTTATTGAAGGCCATGTATTTTAACGTCGTCTGGTAAGGACGTGGGAGGATTGATGATCGGGGAGTGGGAACATGGTTTGACCATTGTAATCCTATCATGAGTGGGGATAAGGAAGCCTACACTATATCATGCTAGGATCCTCCGAGAGAACTATACCTATGACGGATAGTAAAAAAAAGAGTTTGGGGCTGGGATCAAGACGAAACACTCGAGCATTCCTACATTTCTCATGAAGATGTAAAATCAAGCCACACATAGTTCTAGGGCTGCAGTTTAATGTCTTTCAGAATGAAATATAGTTTATCGTCATGCGGGATGAAGCATTTTAGGGTCATGCCGGACTCGACAGTGTATGGTCATGTAGGAACATCATGCAGTTTACGGTCATGCGGGACTGAATAGTTTAAGGTCGTGTAGAACCAGAATGTTTAAGGTCGTGTATGACCTAACAGTTGAAGGTCATGCAGGACCAGATAGTTTATGGTCGTGCAGGACCAGATAGTTTAAGGTCATGCAGGACCACACAGTTTAAGCTCATGCAAGACCACACTGTTTCAGGTTGTAGAGGACCAGACAGTGTAAGGTCATGCATGACTAGATAGTCTAAGGTCATGCAGTACCAGATAGTTTAAGGTTGTGCAGTACCAAACAGTGTAAGGTTTTGCAGGACCAGATAGTTTAAGGTTTTGCAGAACCTAACAGTTTAAGGTCATGCAATACCAGACAATTTAAGGTCGTGTAAGACCACATAGTTTAAGGTCGGGTAGGAGAAAATATTTTAAGGTCGTGCAGGACCAAACAGTTTATGGTCGTGCATGAACAGAGAGTTTAAGGTCATGTAGGAACATACAGTTTATGGTCGTGCTGGACCAGATAGTTTAAGGTCATGTAGGACCATGCAAATTAAGGTCGTGCAGGACCAGGCAGTTTAATTTCATGTAGGACCAGACAGTTTAAGGTCGTTCCGAACCAAACAGTTTAAGGTCGTGCAGGACCCGACAGTTTGAGGTCGTGTAGAGAAATATATTTTTATTTCCTACAAGACCATTAGGCTTAGGAAAATTATTTCTTGAGGAAATTGTCATTGGTAGGAGGATTTATATGCTCACCATCCAAGGTCACCAGGGAGTATGCACCATTGGGGTAAACCCTGTGGATTATGTAAGGTCCTTCACATATGGGATCCTACATGGGTGGTTTCTTGCCAGGGATCATTGGTGTCCGGAGGGCCAATACTAAGTCATATTGACAGAAATAGCAGAGGAAATCCCTCTTATTTAAGTCTTTAGCAATATTATTCTGATGCTTTTCCATATTGTGCAGGGCATGAAGCCAATTCTTGTCAAGTGCTTCCAATTCAGCCAGACGAATTTTTGCTACCTTATATGGAACCTACTGGTCGTAGACAACTATGCATAACTAAGGCAGTTGGATATCGATGGGAAGGATGACCATAGTTCCGTAAACATGGGAGTATGGAGTCACATGGGTGGAAATACGATTCATCATCTGATAAACCCAAAGAGCGTTGGGGAGCTTGTCTGACCAACGCTTCTTGTTCTGACCAAAAAATTTCTGAAAAATGTTCGAGAGGGTTTTGTTAAATAACTAGATCTATCCAATTTCCTATGCGTGATAGCAGGAGGTATGGTTTGACTAGATGTTTTACTTGGTGTAAAAATTATTCAACTCTGCTTCTCGGAGGTTGGTGTCATTATCGATGAGGACGGTGTGAGGGAATCCAAACCGGTAGATGGTATAAGAGCTCACGAAGTCAACGATAGAACGGGTCTTGAACTCCTTGAGTGGAATAGATTCTGCCCACTTGGGAAATAAATCCATAGCGGTCAGGATGAATCTGCACTGGTGAACGGTCGCTGGTGGATATGGTGCCACAACATCGAGTCCCCATTTCGCAAACATCTATGACTACTTGGTGGAGTGGATAGGATTTGGAGGCCGATGCCTGAAGTTATCCTGAATTTGGCACATGTGACATCTCTTGGTGAACTCGATGGAGTCATGGATCATGGACGTCCAGAAATACCCCAATCTCTGGATCTGGTGAGACAACATTGGCCCAGTCTAGTGGATGTCATAAGAATAGATATGAACATCCTGCATGACCTGAGAAATCTTGACTCCTTGGATGCAATAGAGGAGAACACCATTGAACCCATGGTAGTAGAGGATCTTCTCAAGATTGGGACCACTCTGGAGGGTAAAATTCTTTCCATGGCGTCATATTCGCTCGCGCTCGGCCCAATCAGCAGGGAGGAAACCATTTTAGAGGTACTCAACAAAGGGGACTCTTTAGTCAGGAGTCACTTCAACCGCTGCGTTTCAGGAACATGGGGGTCTTGACATGGAAGCTTTGATGGTATGATGGATAACCCACATGTCGTTTTCATCATCTGGGTTGATGGGAGAAATGAATCTCCGATGTTCCACGTGTATAATCAGATCTTCCTACTCGGGTTCTGCAAGTGATTTAGCCAGGCCAGCCAGGGCATCAGCTTGACCGTTCTAAGATCAAGTGACATGAGTAACATCCGACCGAGATGGAAACTGAGCCATTAACTGGAGAGTTCTCTCTAATAACGGCATGAGAACTAGATTTTTGACGATATAGTCACTGTTGATTTGGTTGATGACTAGTTCAGAATCCCCTTTCACATGAAAATGGGGCACATCGATTTCAAGGTCTAGCTCGAGGCCAGTGATAAGAGCCTGGTACTCCACCTCATTGTTGGTGTAGCCTTATGACAACAAGAATGAGTACGGAAAAATGGCTTGTTCCGAGGTAATAAAGATGACACCCCGGCCTACTCTGTTGAGTTTGGGATCATTGAGCCTCCTGCCAGCGGGGCTTCAGGAAGCACCATCAAAGTGCATCTTCCAACACGAGATGACATGATCCACTAAGAGGATTGCCTCATCAGGAAAATCCAAGTCCAGATACTAGTCAGTAGGAGCTGGATGGGCATCAAGGAAGTCTTCCAATGCTTTCCCATTAATTGTTTGTGAGGGATGAACCTGATATTGAACTACTGAAGAATCACTGCCCACCATGCTAGATGGCTAGTCAACAGGGGTGGTTCAGAATATACATCAGCGGGTCTACATGAGACACTAGTTTTACCTCATGGTGTTGCAAGTAGTGTCGCAAATTCAGTACTGTGTATAGTAGTCCAAGATAACTATTTTCGATGGGGGAGTATCTGGTCTCCCTATGGAAGAGCATACAACTGAGGTAGTAAAGACAGTTCTCCATCCCCTCATTATTCTATTGGGAGATAAGGGATCCAATGGATCATTTCAGGGAAGTCATGTACAGAATCAGTGGCTTTCCGGAGACGGGTGGCTTTAGGACTGGAGGATGGAGGAGATACTGAATGATTTCCTCGAACGCGGTTTGGCGCTCTTTGTCCCATTCGTAGACGAAGACTTTTTCATGAGCCAATAAAAGGGCTTACACTTGTTGGCCAAATTCGCAATGAATCGGCATATGTAGGCTAATTGGCTTGGAAACCTCGATGCTCTAAAATACTGCTCAAGGGAAGCATCTGGCTGATGGGTTTGATCTTCTCTAGGTCGATCTCGATGCCCTGATACCTGACAACAAATCCAAGGAACTTCCCAGAGGTGACCCTGAAGGCACATTTCAATGGTTTCATCTTTAGGTGGACGAAACAGAGGAATCCAAACACTTTCTCAAGGTCCTTGAGATGGTCCTAGCACTGGCGAGATTTGACCACCAGATCATCCACGTACCATTCCACCAATGTCACGAGGATTGGCTTGAATATGCGATGCATGCCCCATTGATAGGTGGAACCTGCATTTTTCCGGCCGAAGGGCATGAACTTATAACAAAATGTACCTTATTGTTCTCTAAAAGTTGTGGACTCATCATCTTCAGGGCCCATCCTGATCTGATTATATTCGGAGTACCCATCCATGAAGGAAAGGGCATGGAACCCAGCTGAAGAATCGATCAACAATTCTGTCACAGGAAGGGGAAAATCATCCTTTGGACAGTGACAATTGAGATTGTGAAAGTCTATGTAGACTCTGATCTATCCATTTTTCTTCCTGACTAGCATAATTTTGGCCAACCACTTAGGGTACTGGAACTCCTTGATGAAGTTGTATCTGATGAGCTTGTCAACTTTGGCCTCGACCATGGCACCGTGAGAAGGTTGAATCTTTCTTGGAGGCTTCTTGAACCCGTAATGATTTGTCGGGATACCAAGGCGGTGGACGGTTACCTGAGGATCTAGCCCTGGAAAATCATCATAGATCTAGGCGAATACATCACGATGTTGTTTCGGGAAGTCTATGTATTGCTGTTGTTCCTCGAGGGATATGGTGGCACTGATCAATGTGGGTCTTGGGTCTGCCTCACTATCGAGGTTCACCTGTACCAGTTCATCGACCGTGGAAGAGACGCCCTTCTCAAATGTATGTGCACCATCCTCTAAATCATCTTCTTTTCTTGTGGATGAGGGATCCCTAGTGGGATGATCTTCTTTTGGGTCGATACCCCCTTGTGAGAGAAGCTGTTACTAGCCTGGGCAGTAGTGGACAACATATCGAGAGGTTCACTTGCTGCCGATACCACAGAAATGAAGGCTGTCGATCCGATCCCATATGGACTTCGGCCTAAGGGGCCACTCTTGATGATAACAAAGAAATAGTGGCCGGTCTTATTAAGCCTGTTAATCATGGCCTGGCAAAACAGGCACGTGTGACGTACTGCCATTGCCATGGGGCGGACATCCCGATACCTTACGAGTGTAGGAGTCTCCGGGATCAACCGTGCCTGATTTGTATAGAAGTACAAGGTGATTTTCCACCTTCGCATGGACTTGGGAATATTCTTCCCCCTTGTACTAGAAAAAAGAAAACATTGAACCATTTCGGGGGTTGTGGCCTCCAATAGATGGATCGGGAAGACATAGGTGTCATCCAAACCTGCCCAAGGGTTAGTTGCAACCGCGATGGGTTCAACCTCAATGGCATGAATATATTTTCCTTGTTATAGTAATTTCCTATTTCCCAGTAGTATGCTTCACAAGAGGCAAAAGGAGATGCGTCACCTTGGAGAATTCCCACTCGACCATTGAAGGAGTACATGTGGCACTAGTGATAAGATGAGGGGACCGTCACGTGTAGGTGGATCCATGGTCTGCCCATCAATGCATTTTATGCGGTGTTTTGGTAGACAACCATAAAATCAGTGTTGGCAACTAGGCCCCCAAACTGGGTATTCAAATGGATCTTTCTGAATGGGGTCTGACCTGTCCTGTCATATCCCTAGATTCATAAATCAGAGGGAGTCATATCATCTTCAGATAACCCCAGTTTTCACAATGTCCGTGTCGGGATAAGGTTAATATCGGAGTCGGTGTCAAAAAGACTGTGGTGAACCTCCATGCTATTAAATTGGATGTTGATGTATAGTAGGAGGATGTTCCTTTGTATGGGAGAGACTTCATCTTCTCCATATAATTAAACGATGGTCTGCCATTCAGTATTCTCGATTGCATCAGCATGAAAAGCTTCTACTGCTGCTACCTAAGTCTCAAAATGGAGGGGGCTTCTTAAAGGCTCAGCGAGGGCCTCACGCATATTTGACGATAGGATAAAGGACATGAGGATGGAAAGTTTCGCTATAATTATGGAAATATTCTTGAGAAAATCATACTTTCATTCCAGGCGTAGAATTCTTCTTGTAGGAGGCCGCTCTATGACAGGACGCATGGAGGGCCCTACTGACTGGGCTGGCGGCTGATTGGTGATGGGAATATCCAACTGCTCACTATTTGAAGCCCAAATATTAGCTACTAGATGTGGACTAGATGGATGAGGTCGTCCTATAGAAGGGAGAGCCTGGTCACGACATGGTCAAAGTGGCTCTGCCTGATCCAGTAACACAAACGGTGGTAGAGGTGGGCCTGACGACAAGAGATGAAAAGGTTGCACATCCGGAGTTCTGCACTAGGAATGCTATCTGGTCTCAGTGGCATACACATACTTGATTGAGGTGGAAACTTATGTGCCTCGAAAATCCATATGGTCGCGGCTCCAACGAGGTTGGTGTCAGCCGGGGATGTTGGGGAGGTTCTCCTAGCGCTCCCCGTCATCCGGAGTCATATAGGGGTTTACCAATTCCATGGTGTTAACCGAATCATACACATGACTGTCAATTGAAGAGTCATCCACTAATGGGATACTTTTGGGAGGAATCCCCTTCTCTGGAGGCATTAAGTCACCAAGAGTGTGGTACGACGATGGTATTGGCGGGGCACATTGCATTCCCATGTGCCGCCGATGCTTGCTGTTCTGGGAAGAAGTCGGCTGAGACGATGATACAGAAGTGGTGGTCGTGGCTTATGAAGGCTCCAGTTGATTCAAGCATGCAGGAATTATACCATGGGAATGGGAAACCATTTTGTGATCCATCCAATCATCATACTTATGGGACTCGCGGTTAGAAACATGCCGCCACTTTCCCTCGCTATCACTACAGTGGTCTGGCCTTACGATGACTCATGCCACTTGTGCTGGGGCCGTTCCTAGCCTGACTATGTTGTTATCAAATTGGTCTTGAAGCCAGTCTTTAAACACATAGCACTTCTTTAGGCTGTTCCCCAGGATCCGGTGATAGGGGCAGTAGTTGGGGCGATCAGTGAGGTTTTCCTCTTTTGGCCTTCTGCACTCAGGAAGATGCACAGTCCCTTGTTCCAAGGCACTGTGGAAATAGACGTGGACCTAACTCTCGTGGAATGAGTAGGTCTGGTTTCTTCTGTTCAGAAAGGGGGCCCTTGGATCTTGGACCTAACGAAGAGCTGGTGGAGCCTATCGAGGAGGCATAGCCTGATTGTTCCTCCTAGGTGGTGACAGTGCATTACGTAAGGGAACCTGCTGATTCTGAGGTGGACACTGTTGGGTTGGAGACTTTGCTTGTGGTGGTGGGCCACTACGAGGTTGTAAGGGTGGATCTAAGGGTAATACATCCAGCTATATGGGGGACTCTATTTGGTCCACCATGACAGGCTCATCTCTAACATCCCTTCTTGCGGGAATTGCGAAAGGAAACAGACATGTATGGATGGCTTGTTGTAGGAATTCTTCAAGGCACTGGGCCTTACCAGAGATGTCTTGAAATCCCCTGGGCTTGTTCTAGGTTTTCAAAGGGGGAACCAGTTCTGTCTTGACATTTCGTACACACATCATCAGTAATTTCTCACAAGTTAGTGGCATGTCATGGTAATATGTAATCCATTTCCACTAGGCGATAAAGTTCGCGACACACTCAGCAGGCCTTTGTATTCATTTGAAAAGTTCTGTGATATTCGTCTTCCACGTGGTTGATCTGAACTGGTAGAGGAATTTCCTTCGGAGCTCTTACTAGCTGGTTATCGATCCGATGGAGAGATGACTGTACTAGAAAAATGCGGGCCCCTCCAATGTCTGTACAAAACATCAGAGCTTGGCGACCTCTTATTGCGCTGGAGTTACTATCATGGGACCACACCTTTAGTTGCAGTGGTCCAGGTGTTGTGGCGGGTCCCCTATCCTATTAAAAGGGTAGAATGTGGGATTCCCGAAACTCGGAGTGCCATCATATCGTCCTCCCATGCTGGGTATGGCTTTCCATTAGGTGGGATTGCCACCTCTTGTGCTTCCAATGCCAAAAGGAGGGCTATGAGCACCACCATAGGATCATCTGGGTGGGGGTACCTATCTTGATGGAGATCCCTAACCATGAGTACGTTGGCGGGTTCCTCAACATGGTAAGGTGGATCAGCGGCTCGTGGAGCAGCTGGTGGAGTGACTTGCGGGCAGCTGGGGAACCTGAAATGGATTCCGTGAATTGTCGCACCGTTCTGGGGGGTTTGGGAAGACATACCATCCCACTTGCAGTATGTTTTGGCCTCAACCTTGTCCATGGGGGAAGGATGATCAGGGTTTCTTGGAGGCATCTCACCAAGGGAAAGTTGTTTTTTCCCATACTGTACAGCTCTAGGATTTTCGTAGTCGGGCCATCGCTCTACAGCTCATTCAGCCAGGAGGTCAATGACCATCTTCTTCTGCTCAGCATGTTTTTGGTGTAACATGGCCTTCTCAGGGTCCTCCTCCATCTTTTGCAATGAGGCGGACGAGTCAGAGTTCTTGGGAGTTCTGACGTGCTCCTTTCCCTTACCAGAATTCTGTCAGAGTACCAATGCTTTGGTGGGTGTATGGATAACTAATAGGTTCCTCTACTAGCAAGTAACTCTTCTCGATGGTTTTAGTAGTGGTGGCATTCCATCAGGGGGTAATTCCCCATCTAGAATCTCCAACTCATCCTCCTTGTCCACTATGTTAGCCATGTTGACTGTGACCCATCCTGGGGGAATGTCCTCAATATCACCTAGCAAGTCGGGCTTCCACCACATAAGACTGAAGAATTAGATAGAATAATGCCCATAACCATGGTTTTGTGTATAGGGGGAAGTCTCTCGATGATTTTGCGGAGTACCTAGAAACTCTAAACACATTTCTCATGGAGGACCTTCCAGCGGCATTGTGTCTCGGGGCACTGGGCCATAGGGAGCGCAGCCAGATCAACTTGAAGAAATTTCCCGCCAATTTCTTCATCATGAGCTTGGATCCTAGGATAAACCACTCTCTAAAGACAAAGGCGAAAGTACGTCCCCCAGAGGGTTTGGTGGAAACATTCAACCTCTTTTGGGGAGAGGGATTCCGGTGCATGAAAGTTTGGCACTGCCAAGGGCCATAACATGTAGGGGAAGTGGTCCACTACGAGGATGTTCCATAAGCTCCTTGGCTCGAATTCATTGTGTGTACCTTCATTACCCCCCTAGTTAACTAGGGGTGGATGAGGAAATGGTATCGGTACTGAGGTAGATGGCTGGGACGGTAGGCCGATAGGTGCAGAGTACGGTGAACGGGCTGACTGGCCGCCGAATCTTGGTCTGTGTTCCGAAGAATGTGGCGACCTAGACACTACGTCATAAGATGGGTTGAAGACCACAGTTCCGGGCTCATGGGCTAGGGATACTGGTGATAGTCTGTGATGCTTCTCACCTGCCATCGGTCCCCAGAATAGTTCTCCATGATCTCTTGTCGAGGTAGAGAGAACTACTTGTGATGACAGTTATGATTGCACATCTATAACCTAAAGAGTTTCCAGATTTTCATCATCCTAGATATAACCATGGAGGGAGGTGATAATCCTGTGGACCTCACATTACAGGAGTACTAGACTGATGCGCCTTGTTCTTGCACCAGCCCGTGATTCAGATGAGCGAGGGGAGGGTTCCCGTGGTGAGTCATATTATGCTTCAGAGTCTGAGAAGTGGACCCGTTTATTATTTGTCTGGACCATCCCAGGATTCTTCTTATGGCGGTGAAGACCATCCTTCCTGCCCTTGGGTGGATCCTCACGATAGGGCTGATTTCTAACATGAGGTCCTTCGGCTGCACTGGTGCCATGGCGGGGAGGGTCTCCACCTGAGTAATTTAGGGTGCGAGGAGCACCAGTACAAATGTCAAAGGGGACATTGGGAGGACCTCCATGGATAGCACTGGAGCAGGAAGGACCTCCGCTAGATCTAGAATGAGCATGGGGAGGACCTCCATGCTTGTTTCCGCTGGTGACCTCATTATGATGATGTTCCTTTTACCGGTCTAGTTGAACATGAGTTGGACCTCTATTCTAGGTGCTAGTGAGGCAAGGAAAGCCTTAACCCCTCTGGTTGACGATGCGAGGAGGACCTTCACCAGCTGCTAAGAGGACACAGGGAGGATCCCCATGTTGAAGAGAGACAAGACGTGCAATGTCCCTACACTGCGATCGGGGGTAGAAGTAATGACTCCATACCTAGTTTAATGGGCATGAGAGAGGATTCTGTACCGAGTGTCACCATCGCGGGGAAGGCCCTCATTGGGATTGAGGGTGTCATGGGGCAGAACTCCATGCCGATCCTCTAAGCAGGGAAGGCCCATGCTCTCCATGGAAGTGGTATGGGGAGGACCTTTATACTGGGTTTCATGGCTGCATGTTAGCTCACGACGACACTTCTTGTGCCAGTGTCCAAGAGAGTCAGACCAGCCTACCCGTGAGGTGATTGGGGCCTCGATCCTGGTCGGGCGTATAAGTTCCCCTACTCAGTGTATGGAGGGAATGAATGATATGCATCGATGGTGGCTTGGTCCATAGTTTACCTCGACGTTTACGCTCCTTTGTGGGTGTCCTCTTCAGCTTGTGCCCAACACTGGGGTCTGGTCGGATGAGTCAGAGCCAGAGGTGTAGGTACGTGGCTTACCTGCTCCTCATCCAGCAAGATTGGGTGGCAGTGCGGACGCGACTGAGTGGGAGTCCTCATTGGGAGCCCCTAGAACGGGACTATGATCTAGTTGGGCAGGACGTCACCAACCTCATCAGCGTAAGGAATGGATTCGTCAAAGCGTTTTCGGGAGAGGCTCCCTAAACGGTTATATGTCAGTGTGGGGAGTAGCAGCTCCCTGCACGGCCCTTGGGGGTGTCTTGGCAACGAGGTGAAAATGCCTCCAGATGTAGGTGGGCCATATCCCCGGTCAAGATTATTCCATCCTCATTGTAATGATGAAAAATGTCTTTGATTACCCACCGTTGAATAACTTCAGATAGGGATATGGGCCGTGAGCATCCCCGGGCCATGGGTACAAAGGTTGTTGCAGAAGAGGCGGAGCCACGCATGACTGCCGCGTTGGCACTGCTCCTGCCCCTCTGTCGGTGTGCAGGTGGTGATTGCATTCCGAGTGTAGCAACCAGATTCTTGATAAGCAGGGAGATTAACTCATCAGTGTTGAAAGAAAAAAGAATTGATGACCAATTCTTCAATGCCATTCTATCTTCCATGGCTGGTAAGAGGGATCAACGTTGACAACATCATACAATAGGATATCCAGTTTTTTACTGCCCCAAATTCTGGTGAGTTTCACACAAGGCCTGCTATTTTCATGGCGGGACCTGACACTGGATAACTGGATTAGGTGAAACTTCATTCCATTGATACCTCAAGATCTACTAATCTCCAGATTGGGGAGAAGAAGTTCACTTCGAGTTCACCATTTCCGTTTCTGACACTTTCACTGGGGCGCACACGTCCGTCTCGTTGAGGAAGAAAGGAACAGATTTGTTGCCTTGTATTCCCTCTTTCCAAAGGCGGGTGACATCCATTGCTTATTAATGGATGTCTTATCCTTGATAGAAATGGGATGATTGTATGTCGGTTCTTCCGTAGTGGATTCCTCCTCAAAACTCGTCACCTAGTCTGGGTCTCCATCATAGACTTAAGACGTTGTTCGTGAAACTCTTACTGGTGCCATTTTTCATGGAAACTAGTTAATTACACTAATTATGTCAGGATATTACAAAGGGTCCAGTCAATGTAGTGACCTTCGGTCAGGGGAGTAGTCACATTGGGAATCACTAGCATGTCTGGATGCTGGAACATTGGTGCATCAGTGTTTCATCTCCTTATTATAGGGCTTCTTGAGGGCGCGTAAGCCTGAGGAATCCCATGCTGAATGTGAGGAATTATATGCCATAGGCATGTCTCTGAGGTTTTCTTCTGATTCCCATGTTTAACACACAATATTCTTCCAGTTTAATGTTCAGTGGAGATGGATCAGTCTGATCAGAACACTGACTAGAGCGGATCAGATGGGTGTAACCTCAAGAAGGAAAAATGATGTTGGGGCTAATGGGTGGCTAGATCCCCGATTGTCGAGGGGAATGGGGTATGAGGTGACATGATCCCACAGGGATGTGGTGGCCTGGGAAAGAATCAGGATGAATGAAGAAGTGGTTGAATGAAGTTGATGGTGAATGGGACGAAACCGTTCTAAGTATGACGATGGTTTTGGGCTTGAGTCTCGAAGAGGCTTCCTACGTATCCCTGTGGGAGGGAAACAAAGTCCAAGTAGTTGATCTAATTATGTATTACCATCAATAAAGTTTTTAATGGATTAACACAGGCTAAGAATGTCATTGGATTACCACTGAATATGATCACAATGACTTACTGCTGATTGAGGTCCCAACGACTTACCATTGGATGGGGGATAATCGATGTGAAGATGGTTATGATGGCCGATGGATGGTGGGATTGAAACTCATGGAAGCTTCCTACATACCATGCCTTTTAAAGGATCGAAGTCCACATAGTTTGTATGGTTGGAACCGACGTGAAGGGTGGTCAGGAGCAATGGTTGTTGGGATTGTACCTCATAGAGGATTCCTTCGTACCTTGCCTTAGCAAGGATCAATGACCATGTAGTTTAGGATGGGTTTTCTGTGCTATGTCTTACCACTGACTAGGGAAAAAACCATTTACCATTGATTGGGGTCAGCAGTTTAATGTCATGCAAGGTGGGGAAAAACTGACATGAATGGGGTCAGAACAACCAGATGTTGGGCTTCAACCTCAGGGAGGATTCCTACGTACCTTGCCATAGCAATGATCAAAGACCACATAGTTCAGGTGATGTGGGGCTTACACTCTATGCTTCCAAAATTGTTGGTGAACCAACGTGAATGGGGGTGGGAGTGACCGATGGGTGGTGGGCTTGAACCTCACAGAGGCTTCCTATGTACCTTGCCTTAGCAAGGATCAAAAACCGCGTAGTTTAGGTGGTGTGGGGCTTACACTATAGGCTGTACAAAGAAGTTGTCATGGTCAATGCTTGCTATAAGCCCACATGAGTCATGCTCAGATTGATAAATAAAAGAAAACAAATACCTGATGATCACATCGTGGATGGTGCATCCATGGGAAGTGGAATAGGGACTTACGTGTGGTTAGGGCCCAAAGAGGAAACATGGGTTTATGCATGGTTAATAGCCCAAGGGGGTCGGGACTTTATCTGTGATGGAGGCACAGTGGCGAAAAAGCCCAAAAGGGGAGGGATTTGGCACTGATGAAATGAGGGTCAAGAATGATGCCTCCGGCAAGAAAGGCTAGGAGCTTACATCAGGGTGGTTGCCCTATCCCGGTGGCAGACACTGCTTTGATGAGGAGGATCTCATTCCATGTGAGGAATGACATCACTCTTGTGGAGACCAATTGGAATGTAGAACTTCTAAGATGGGGGAACCCTGTGTGTGAGGCATGGGGAGAGGTCAGAGTTCAACGTCATGTGCTGAGAACAATGGTTCTTGGTAGTTTAACTTCCTGAAGCTCATACGAGGCAGGTTCACTCCGCACCCCTGGGACTTATATAACCGGTACCAATCTTCCCTTGAGGAAAGGAGGGCATCGGTAATACCGTGGTGAGGGGGTGTTATGGAGAAAACCATTGAGAGGTCCATGTTAGCGTGGATATGCGAGGAAGTAATAGTCATTAGGATGCCTTTATAAAGAAGCATACGCCAAAGAAATGCAATGGGTAGTATCATCCAAGTGACTTTTAAGTTACTCAGTACGTTCCTAGAGGGTCATACTTGAAAAGAGAATATGGAGAAGGTGTATTGGGTGCGACAGGTGCTCGAAAATGATGCCTGGAAGAGGGACATTACGGGTGCATGAGGAGGGAGGATTGCATGAAAAAGGGATAGTTGCGCAAAAAAGGGCTGGGGTGGTGTGCAATTGGGCTTCTTGCGCGAGAAGGACAGGCTGATGCAAAATTGTTCTACTTGGGCAGAAAAGGTCGAGCCGGTGCACAATTGGGATACATGCGTGAAAAGTTGTCGGGCCAACATGCAATTGGGCTGCTTGTGCGAAAAAAGGCCAGGCCGATGCTGAATGCGGGGTGCACAATTGGAAGGAATTGCGTGCCGAAGGTCGGATTTCACGCAATTGGAAGGAATTGTGCATAGGGTATGAGACTCGATGGTATTTGGATGAGTATTCCTACTGAGTGGTTTCACGCAATGGCGGACCCCTGGGTGATCCATCGCAAAAAGTTAAGTACCTAAGAGCCATCTTTTTCACGAACGAGAGCTGAATTTGGCACTGGAGAGACAATTCAGATTCTTTAGCCTGGAAGTCGAAGATGCGACCTTCTATTTATTGGTGCTCGGGGTCGTGAATCTAAGGGGAAAATAGGCCGGTGAGAAATATTGTTCATCGATTTCGGCTGAGCGAAAATTCAACCGCATTGGGTGGTGGCGTGTAAATTTCTGTGACTACTTGAAAAACTCTCGCCCATCCCAAAGATTTTTGGGCAGGACAGTTTTTGTCACGCATCGCTGAATCTTTTTCTCGCAGTTCTTCTGGCCCCCTTGGAATGGATCCCCAGGTTCAAATATGGCTTCACGTTGTCACACCCAAACCTTCATCAACCCTTGAGTTTTTTCGGCATCTACAGTAACATTCATGTATGTAATCTTTTTTCAAGACTGCTAAACTAGTCGGTCTTTCGGGACTTGATTCCTTGTAATCATGCCAATGTATTAAAATAATGTTGTAACTCATGGTAACTGGCGTCAGGGCATTACAGTTGGTATCAGATGAAGTTTAGCAATATCCTTGGAAACTATACTTATAAAAACTCTTATTAGCGAACATTACCCTAAGATAGAACTTGAGGATTAGTAACAAAGAACATCCTAGAATTTTGGTAATGTAGAGATTTTGTGAGTTTTCCAAGCAATACATCCCTGTCTAGATACGAGCAGGTAGAGGTGGCTCTAGCACAGATGTACCTAGGGGTAAAAACCAAAACACCTCTTTGATCTACACTCAAAAGGGAACTGGTGCACGACAACAGGCCTTTCTGCACTCTTGGTTATGAAACTCCCGATGGATATCGTAGGATAATTCGCATTTAAATTACAAACCATTATGAAAAAGTTATGAGTATATACTTCCTCAAAAAAACATTTTTATGATTATGGATTATATCCATAAACTGTTCAATTTATTTTAACTCTTTACATGTTTGGAATTATGTTTTGCGATTCGTAAAATAATTTAGTGTGTGCCATTTTTTAGATATGGTGCACAGTAGATGGAATGAGAACACCAACAATACGCATGATCCAAAGATTAATAAGGATCATATATTTCATAGTATTAAGCCAACATTTAGAAAGGAAATAGTCTCCCATGTATTATCATCATATGAAGAAATATTGTCATGTGTTAATAAGATATGTAAAGAATTTTCTGAGTCATATGGCTTTGAAGGTAAGCCAAAGATGAAAAGAATGGTAGAGAGATGTTAAATAAAGGGAATAAGGGAAAGAAGGATTTTCCCATATGTGATAAATGTGGAAAGAATCACCTTGGTAAATTCTTGAAGGGAATTGGAGTATTTATTAGTGTGGAGAAAAAGGACATAGAGAACGTGATTTAAAGGGTATGAAAAAGGTATCAAATGTACAATGCTTAATCTGAAAGGAGTTGAGACACTACACGAATCAATGTCCAAATCATAAGAGTATACCACAAATGATGTTGTTGGATAATAATCAAGTCATGATTTTACCACAGATGAGTAGTAATGACTAGTGTTCTTATGTTGATATTAAAGAATTATGCCATTTGAATATTTTATCAACGACATACCGATTATAAGAATTATAAAGTATATACGGATTGTAATGTGGTACTATTAAATTAAGGGCCTGACATTGTGTGGAACCAAGAAAAGTGACTCAATGACAGGTTACTTTTTTTGGAAAATATATAGTTGAGAGAAAGATAAACCTTAATATGATTATGATAATAAGTTAGTGATTTTGGAATAAGATATGATTGATTTGGATAATTTATATTGGCTATTCTTGACTACCTTAAAACAGATTAATGATTTGTGTATTCCATCATTGTTGGAGGTTACAAAATTTTTGGATATAAGGAGTATATTCAGTAGTCTATAAGTAATAAGAGAGAATGAATGTAATCAATATAGTTTTATGATAATTCAGGGTGTTACCGTGATTTAAAAAAATACATGATGAAGGTATTCAAAAGTTATTACATGGAAAAAAGGATCTTCATTGTGTTTCCCTTCCTTATAAATTTTGGACTGTGAGTTTGGTTAGAAGTATTTTGGATAAGTATAAAGGTTGGAATAGATTAAGTTTGACATTGGATACTATTGTTAAGGTTAAATTATTTCTTGAGATTATATTTTGGGTTGTCATAAAAAGGACATCCTGGAGGTCGGGTGACAACCCGTCGCGTCCGGCAAGGCCGTGATACTTAAACCCACAACCGAAGGGCGACAAGGGTGCATCTCCTACAACTAGCCTACGTGATGTCCTAGATTTTATAATGTAGTTTTTTTAAAATAGTCTGAAAAATTAATATAAATTCATTTTTCTAACCCAATAAGATTAGAATAAATAGAACATTTTTTTAATTTTATTATCTTTTGGAGTGAAAGATGAGTTTGTGGTAGGAATTAGTTGAAGGATGAAACACTACATGTCAAGTATATATATATATAGATATATATATATTTCATCTTATTTTATGAATAAATTAATTGTTAAACTTTAGTGAATGGATCATAAAACCCAAAATGTGTTATTCTAATACCATTTGTTTTTTTGAACTGATGATAATTTACATCATCTTAGATTGATGGATTTAAGGCCCTTGATTTTACACATGCTTGTGATTGATGACCTCAATAACTCCCTATAAATATTTACGTTTTCTCTCCGATTATGTGTCTCTAATTTTCACCAATTTTCTTCTAATAGAGATCATAATTTGGTGGTGACTTTTTCATGTCCCTTTCCCTCTAATTAAGACTAAATTTTATTAACCCAATTTCTGATTTGGGTTTTCCACAAAGTTATTTTTCTATTTTTAACCTTTTATTTTCAAATTACAATTTCAAATTGTGAGGGAACAATTTATTGAAGGAGGGGAGAATGTAACACCTTAGTATTTCATGGAATGTTATCTCAATAAAATAATTCAAGAGCTTGTACTACACGCAACACCGAGTTGGAGCGCACCACAACTTACTAAACTAACCATTAAAAAAGATGTTATGAATAGTATTTACTATATTTTGAATGTTATATAATATATATAATTTTAACATATATATTATGTGTTTCTTAGACATAATATAAGAACAAATTCATTTTTCGGATAAAATAAGTATTTATCAAAAAATGCAATTTTAGCACCTTTTAATGGAGAACCTTTTTTAAAACCATTATTTGAAACATTTATATAGTAAATTTAATGAAATAAAATTTATTTTTAGAATTGGGACATAAAAATTTAGTTTGGATGAATTTTTGGTACTTTTTTGATAACTTTCATATTTTGATGAATAATGAAAGATACTATGTTTAAATTGAAAACAACTTTTTTAATTGAAATAATTTATAGTGTAAAATTATGAATTTGAAAGGTTTTAAATAATAATTAGATTATATTTATATCATTTAATACAATGTAGGTCATTATAAGAAATTTCATGTTTAAATTATACATAAACACATGTCAATCTTTTGACAATTTTTACTTTTTAAAAACCCGTTTTTTGGTTTTATCAAAGGGAATTAAATTTAAATTTATTAATGAAACTTATAGGTTTTTAATTCGGTAAAATAAAAATCATTTTTGGATTCCAAATATCAAAATTATCTTGTAGTTAATTTTTGGTATTTTTCTGCAAACATTCAATTTTTGATGAATAGTGAAAAACACTGCATTATTATTTAAATCCAACTTTTTAGTTAAATAATTAGTAATTTTATTTTAATTCAAAATAGATAAACAATACTTATATATGTTCAACTTAATTCATTGGATTCTTTTTATAATAAGTTCAGATATATGAAATTTTATCGAACTTTTTACTGTCTTTTACCCACCTCTTAGGAGCATTTATAAATTTATATAAAATATAATTTTACCGCTTCTGTGATTTTAATTTCAAAAATACAAGAGAAAATATTAATACATGTAAGTAAAATTTGGTTCAATAAGTTGAAAATAGTTTTTGGTGAATAGTAACTTTTTTACTTTTATTTACCACAGTTAAAAGTATATAGGAAAATTAAGGGTAAAAATGATATTATAATTATCATAATACATGTCCTAATTATATTAGATAAGTGTAATTAGAAAACAAACAAACTTAGGAATAAAATAGGATCCTTTAGGTCCACTTGGATTAGATTAGGACATTTATTATTATTTAATTTAAAGATGAGTTAAAAGTGTTAAATTCATGTTTTCACAACTAAAACATTTTTAATATAGGGTTATACATAAGATAAATCAGACTATAAATATTTATTATAAATATAAGAAGATTTACTTTGAAATTGTATTTTAGTTATAATTTTTAGACATTAAATAATTAAATTTTATTTTTGACACAATGATGATGAAGTTATGACCTTATTAATAAAAGATAAAAAGAATTGATATTATAAATACCGAAATTAATGTAATTTGTGATTTATGATGAATTAAACTAATTTTATAGAATAATAGGACATGTTAGGGCTGATTAAATCAATTTTTGTTGAATTAATCATGCTGTTAAGATTTTAACAAAAAACAAATATGAAATAGTGTCAAAATTGTCAAAAAATAGTGTTTAAAACAAATATTTTATTATTAATTGATATAATATTTCTAAGATTCTAGGGTTGGGCCAAAAGACTTATATAATAATATATATGACATTAATGAACTACTTTGGGTTCTATTGGTAATTTATAGTATGATTATTAACCATATAATATAAAAATATAAAGAGACATGGTAAATGTCAAACTATTTTACTAAGAGTTAAATCTAAAATATAAGGTTAATATGGTGACCTAAACCTATATAAAACCTATTTTTTGAGAGTTTTTTGACCCAATATACACCTTATACTCTAAATAAATCATTTTTAGCCATTAATAACCGAAACTATCTTTTTTATAAATTAATATTTCAATATTTTCCTAAAGGGACCCTCACCTCTCTTATAAAATGGAACTTCCCCTTCTATTAATTTCACACCTCCAAATCATTTTTTCTTTGCCAAAAACTGCCCAAATATCCTCCCAAATATCCTCCTTTAATCATAGAGGCCTTCCTCTAGTCAGAAATCCAATATAAAGAGACCTTTTGTTCAAATCAAAAAAACAAACCCAAAGAAGAGGTAAATATTTCATCACCTCTTTCAAGATCTTTTCTTCGTCCACTATATCTTTATTTCTTGTTTCCATTATAAAAAAATAACTCCATTATATTAATAATATTGTGATTTTATAATAAAAATGGTACAACCATATTCATTATTCTATCCATCCTATAAATGAAAAAGTCACCATACGTGCGTACGTACAGATTACCCTCTCCACGTCATGGTGTAGTTTGTTATTCAAACACTTCATTATTTGGATGGATTTAATAATGAGTATAAATGATGTACATAACAAAGATAACATGTTAATGACTCTTTATATATGATATAGCATCAAATTAAATACTATTTCTCCATCAATATAATGATATTTTCACTCGTGCGTACGTACAGATTACCGTGTCCACGACATGATGAGATTCATTTCCACGTTCACCATTCAATGATGATTATAAAATATATATCATTAATAAGAGTGTAACATATGAAATTATAATTCTAATGGAGATATAAATATATATATTTATGTATTTACTTATAAATTATTCACTTAGTTCTGGTCAATACTGTATGAACACAGAAACAACGTTAATGCATACGTACAACATACCATCTCCATAAACAGTGTTTTACATTTCATATATATTTCTATTATACATATTTATATTCTAAATATATATTATTTTATATATAATGGAAGTATTTAAATCATTATGTATGTTATAAAATCAATAACAACAAGTTAAAACACGTAAGATAAAGAAAGTGATTATTACCCGAAATGTTAATTTAACATGTAAATTATTATTAAATGGGTAGTATGAAGTCATAAATGAATCATGTATGGTATCATAAACATTAATATGGTTCGGAAATAATTTAAAAACATACTAAAGTATTTATACAGGAGGTTAAACATACCCTCTACTAAAGTATAGTACAAGGTTAGGGGTTTTAATCTCACTCCTTATTTCTGTGAGATTCATGCTATATTTCCACTATTTCCTTTTTTTCTTGTGTATGTACTCCCCATAATTGTATTCATTGTGTAATAAACATTAATTTATGTGTATTTACATCTTCATTGTATGACACTTCTTTCATGGGGTGTATGTTTCGTAAGTTACCCAGTTGGTAAGGGTTAATTTCACAATCACTTTATTATCTGAGGTTGTTTTCACGTAAGTATCTACTGGGACAACTTTATCATCCACATCCATGTTTCTTAAAAATGTATTCAACAACATTTTTAATATTTACTAGACTATGGGTTAAATACATTTATACCTTTTTTGACTTTTTATAAATGGTTTGAAAGTAATATTTCTTTTGTTTTCCTAACAAGGTACCTTATAACCTTTTCAAAAAAATTAAGGTAAGAATGATTTTTAACTTATACGGTGGGTGTGTCTATTTTCCACCATTATAACATCATCAAAGTTTACCTTAAAATCTTATAATATTATTTTAAAAACAATTTTTTCCTTTTATAATTATATAACATTCAAATAACTTCAAAATAGAGAGAGATATTTCTCAAAAAATGAAAAAGTTTTGATTTCATCTATGTCCACATCCTTTGACATATTTTAAGATCATTTGAAGTTGATTTATTATGATACAAAACATCCAAATTGTGTTGTAGGTTTTGTGATATGTTTGACTGTGGATGTCTTATTTTTACATCATTAATGGTTTATAGATAAAGTATTGACATTTCTTATGTTATTTTTAATATGAAGGTTTATGTTATGTTTTAATATTTTCATATGAGGAATTCATTGGAATAGTATGTTCCGGGTTGGGGACCAGTAAAAGAAAGCCCTCCGGGTTGGCGTCTAGTTACAGTAGACCCTCCGGGTTAAAGTCTAGTTATAGAGGCTCTCCAGGTAATAGTCTGGTTAGAGAGGCTCTCTGGGATGGAATCTTGTTACAGAAGCTCTCTGGGTTGTGGTCCAGTTACAATTAGCCCCAGGTCTTGGGATGAGGCCTTGACACAGAAATTAAAGTCTCGAATTATGTATTCCATCATTATGAATGTGGATGTAAATATTTCATGTGGTTATTATACTTGTAGAATACCCATTTGAATAATTAAATGGAATTATTTCATTATAAATTTCCATATTATGCTGAAGTTTAAGTTTAAAAGGATTTTTTTTAGTCTTATACATTGGTTTACATGTTTATGATTATTTATGAAAGTTTCCGCTATATTGTTATCCTTACTAAGAATTTGAGCTCACTCCTTTCTATGTTTTAATATTTCCAGGATTCCAAGAAGTGTATTATGATTGATAAGTAGGGTTAAGCTAGGGGATTAATGGAATTATCAAAGGATCATTTATGTTGTGTTTTATTTTCTAATGTGTAATGTAACGTTCATGTATATAATCTATTTTTCAAGACTTCTAAACTGATCGGCCTTTTAGGAAATGATTCCTTGTAATCATGTCAATGTATTAAAATAATGCACCGACTCTGGGTAACAGGGGTCGAGTCATTACACCCTATTCCGATGTAGGTTTTCCACAAAGGTATTTTCTTTTTTAAAACTTTTATTTTTAAAGGACAATTTCAAAATGAAAGGGCATAATTTATTGAAGGAACGTAGAATGTAGCAACTCATTATTTGAGAGTATGTTATCTCTTTAAAGTTATTTAATATCTTATATTTCACACAACACTAACATGGATTGCGTTTTATGCATGCTTAAGTTTATGTGAAACAACACATGAGTATTATAATTATTTAAACAATATATTTAGTTATCAATTAAATATTGTAATATGAATTGTAACATATAAATTTTAAATGTTATTTATAATGTTTTCACATAAATAAATCATATTTATAATGAAATGTATATGTTTTGTTAAAATAGTTATATATTTAGAAAAACTATTTTCATAGAAGAACAACTTTTTATGTCCTTTTGTGAACAATAATAACATTAATTTTTGACACTCATTAAAATTTAGTTTCAAAAAATAGACTTCATTTTTGAATTTGTAATATCAACATTAGATTAGGGTGATTTTTGGGTATTTTTCTGAAAACATTCAATTTTTGATAAATAAGAAAAAATACTACATATTACATAAAATTAGTCTTTTTCATTTAAATAATTATTTTTAATTTAAATTTTTCTTGAAGAAAAAATAGAGACATTATACATATATTAGACCAATGTATTTCATTAGAGTCCTTTTATAATAGAAATAGATATACAAATTCATTGAACTTTTTTACATCTTTTTACCCACCTTCAAGACACATTTACCCAACTTCTAGGCACATTTGAAAATTAGCATAAAACATAATTTTACCACTATTTATAGTGATATATCAATTTATGTGACTCATGGTATTAAATTATTACATGGTGAATAATAACTTTTGAAATTTATTTTCCACGGTTAAAGGTAAATAAGTTAATTAAAGTAAAAATAATATTACAATAATATATAATTACCCTAAAACATGTCATAATTATATTGGATAAGTTTTTTTCTGCTATAATAAAATTTAGGACAAAAATACGATCCTTTTTGATCCACTTGGGCCAGATTAGGACATTTAGTATATTTTATTTAAAGAAGATTTAGAAGTGTCAAATTAAAATTTGAATAACTAAAACATTTTTAATATAAATATATACATAAGATAAGTTAGACTATAAATATTTATTAGAAAGATAATACCCTTTCCTAAATTAGGGTATTTTATTTGTAATTTTTAGTCCTTAAATAAGAAATTTTATTTATGACACAATAATGATGCAGAATTTTCCTTATTAATGAAAGAATCAAATAAATGATATTATAAAAATTAAAATAAATAAAATTTTAATGTTTTTATGCCATCCAATAATTTTATGGATGAAATTGACATATTTTGTATAATTTAATACCTTTTTTTCTAAGTAATAAGATTTTTTTTGACTTTAGAATAAATCAATTACTAAATAGTCTCAGAATTGACATAAATGTGTTTAAAAAAAAATACTATTTTATTAAATGATATAAAAATAATAAAATATATATTTTGGCCAAACACTATTTATAGTGATATAAATTTCATAAATGATTCATGTTAGGTTCTCTTGGAATTTTATAAAAAAGTTATTCACCATGTTGTATAAAAATAAAAGAGGACATGGTAAGAGTTAACATATTTTACAAAGGGTTAAATCTAAAAGATAAGGTTAATTTTATGACATAAACATGTATAAATCATATGGTTTGGGGGGATTTATTCCCATAACCATATTATACTCGAAATAAATAGATTTTTATTTATTATAATCCTAAAATAATTTTATAATAAATTAATATTTCAACCTTTTCCTAAAGTTCCATTCAAATATCTTATAAAAGTGCGCCACCATTTATTTTTCATTCACACATCCAAAGACAAATGTCTCAGCCAAATCCTTCCAAAATATCATAAAAAATACCCTAAATTCAACTTATAGGCCTTAATTTGCATATAAAACTAACATAATTCGCCCTTTTATTGAAATCTAAAGAAATCACCTGAAGAAGAGGTAATTATTTTGGCACCTCTTTCAAAGTTATATTTAGCTTCTAATTCATCATTCATTTTTTGTTACCATACAGAAATAATAACTCCAGAACCTTCTACTTGATGATATGTTATAATAAATATGGTACAACCATATTAATTATTCCATCCATCCTATGAATTGAAAATTCAAAATGCGTGCATACGTACGACTTATCGTCTCCACGTCGTGGTGTAGTTTGTTATTCAACAATACATTATTTGGATGGGTATGCTAATGAGTATACTTAATGTAAATAATTTATATAACATGTCAATTATTATGTATCTGTAATATAACATCCAATTAAACAACGTTTCACCATTAATAGAATGATATTGTCACTCGTGCGTACGTATGGCTTACCGTCTCCACGACTCGATGAGATTCATCTTCAACGATCACCCTTAATTTTTTTTATAAATATATATATATATATTTATTAATTATGAGGTATATGAAATTATATTTCTTAAATTAAAATATATATTTTTTAGATTAATATTTGTTTTTTACTTACTTCCATACTATAAGATTAGAAAACAGAAACAACGTTCATGCGTACGTACGGACTGACATCTCCATGAACGGTGTTTCCATTTCATCTATCAATCTATCATAAAGATTTATATTATTAATATATATGATATATAAATCATGTTTTATGTTATTTAAGTATGTAAATCATGATCTATACAATATGATCAAGAATAACGTGTTAAAACCTGTACGATAAGGAAAACAGTTATTACCTGAAATGTTACTTTAACATGGAAATTATTATTAAATGGGTAGTGTAAAGTCATAAATGAATCATATATGATATCATAAATTTTTTTTTATAATTTAATACCATAATATGTTAATTATACAGGAGGTTAAACGTACCCTTGATTTGAGAGATGCACTAGGTAATGGTTATTTCATCAATCTGATTATTATCAGAGATTGTTTATGTGTAAGTATTTACTGGGAAATATTTTTCATCAATGTACCTATTTCATAAAAATGTTTTCAAAGGAATATTTTTTGGTTTTTTGGAAGGGAATATTTTTTAAGCTAATCAATTTTATTGATTTAATGATTTATTTATCTAAATCTTTTTAATTAATGTCCATGTTTACAAAAATGATTTTAAGGATTTATTTATATAAACATGATTGTTTTAAAATGATAATTCCTTTCAAAAGTTTCACGTGTTATTTGAAACTTTGATTCTAAAATAACTTTTAAATGACTTCCTTTATAAATTGTTCATCTTTAAAATGATTTCATGAAAAAGGAATATTTCTCTCAAAGTTTTACTGATTATTTTCATCGATTTAAACAATATTTATTGGATTTTATTCCTAATTGAGGATGATATATTTTAATAAAATCTTACATATTGTGTAGAGTGAGTTATGATATGTTTGAATGTGGATGTTTTATTGTTATAACATTCTTGTTTTATAGTTAAAGTACTAACATTTAGTATAATAGTTTTAATATGAATGTTTATTTTATGTTTCACCCTTCTATAAGATGAATACAGGGGACTTAGTATGTGACAGGCGGAGCCTGCTATAGACCCTTGATGAATTGGTAGGTATCATGAGACAAAGTAGTGTCTTTGAACATGGCCTTGAATTGGTGGTTATGATTTCCAACATTATGCATTACATAATTATGGGATTAGTTATTAATGTTACAAGTGATTATTTGACTAGTAGAATATCCATATGAATAATTAAATGGAATTTTTTATTTATCATTTCCATATTATGCTAAAGTTTATGTTTAAAGGGCTTGTGATTCAATTTTATGCCTTTCTATAAATGGTTATTATTATTTATGAAAACTTCCGCTATATTTTTTAACCTTACTGAGCATCTGAGCTCACCCATTTATTATGTTATATTTTACCATGATTCTAAGAAGTGTATTATGATTGCTATGCAGGGTTAAGCTAGTGGAATAATAGAATTCACAAAGGATTATTTATGTTGTGTTTCATGTTAGAAAGTGTAATATGACATCCATGTATGTAATCTATCTTCTAGGACTGCTAGACTGATCATTACTTTAAAACATAATTCATTTTATTATGTCAATGTATTAAAATAATGCAGTCACACCTGGATTATGGGGTCGAGGAGTTACACTTGTGGGAAATGATACGGATGATGCACCTCAAAATGTTTGATTTTGACTTAATGTACACACTGGTAATGGAAATTAGGTGGTAGATTCATTAACTAGAAAATAATATTATCAGGTGGTAAAGTAGGCATCATATTAGTGGAAATTGATGTGGTTCATAGCCGACATGCAGTTGGAATGTTAGGAATAGGGTAACAGATTGGTTTTCTATACGGTTTCATTGGTTCTTGGCCTAGTTGGGTTGGTTAAAGAGGTGCAGACCATTGAAACTATGTGTATGGAAATGGGGTTGAAACTTAATAGTGGGGTGACCATTGAGGGATGGGAACTGAATGTAAATTTAGTTTTGTGTTTTCATAATAGGATGGTGGTAACAGTATGTTTTCTACAGGAAAAATCAGGGCTTAGCAACATTTTAGGAAGGTTGTCTATCCAGGAATTCAGATGACGTAAAAGTTGTTGAAAGAACTTTTGGGATGGGATGGTATGAAAAGGGATTGGGATGCATATGTTTTGAGATTCTTGACTTGTCAGAAAGTCAATGAAGAGAATCAACGACCAACATGAATGTTGAAATCTTGGCATATTCCCGTGTGTATGTGGGAACAAATAGTGATGGATTTTTGAAAGGTATCTCGGGAATGGTCAAGAAACAAGATTCCATATGGGTGATTGTGATATCATCTAACAAAGTCAGCACATTTCATTCTGATTCGTGAATCTCATACAGTGGAGGATCTGACCAAAATCTATATCAGGGAAGTGTTAAAGACGCATGGTGTTCGAGTTTCAATTTTATTAGATAGATATCCACGTTACACATCTCATTTTTAGAATCCCTTACCACAATCCCTTGGGACATAGTAGATTATGAGCATGGAGTATCATCCTATAATGTTTGGCCAATCCAAGAGGAAGATAAAACATTAATGAATATTCTAAGGGCCTATGTGATGGGGTTTTTTGGTTCATGGGAGGAGAAATTACCATTGGTGGAGCTCTATTATAATAATAATTATCATGGTTCAATAAATATGGATATGATTGAGTCATTTTATGGGAATCTATTTTGTTCTCCACAATATTGGGTGGAAATGAGTGAGAGTTTGATGATTGGACTGAACCTTGTCCAAGAGACTATAGAGAATATCAAGTAGATCTAAAAGAAGATGGAGATGGCTCAAAGTCATCATAAATATTATGCAGACCCCTCTTGATGGCCCTTTTCATTTGATGTGGGTGATCATCTGTTTTTTATAATCTCTCATAGGTTAGGACATTGTCGGTTTGGAAAGCAGGGTAAGTTATCTCCAAGGTATATTGAGCCTTTTTAGATTCTCGAGTAGATTGGAGAGGTGTCTTATCGGTTGGATTTTACACCATGGTTTTTTATGGTGCACAACTTGTTTCATGTGTCACAGTTGAAAAATTATCAACTGGATTGTGACCATGTGATTCGATGGGATCATGTTGAGCTGGAACTAGATTATTCTTTGCTGCATGTACTGGTGAGGACTGTGGATAGGGAAGAGAAATTTCTTCCTGGAAAAGAATATATTTATTTTGTGTGTTGTGGTAGTATGGTTAGATTCAGGGGAAGAATTGGGACTAGGAGAAAGAGATAGCCAAGAAATGGCCCGAGCACTTTCGGTAGACTGATGTTTCTCTACTTTCTGAGGACAGAATGTCCAATGATGGGGAGAATTTAACACCCCCAGTTTGAGATATGTGACCCTTTTTATACCTTTTTATGTATATAAATTGGTTGGTAAACGTTTGTGATAGTTTTTAATAGTTTTGGAAAAGTATCAAGGCCTTTTTAAAGATGCACTGTTTGAGAACGGTTAGGGGAAACCATTCGAGAATCCCCAGTAACCATGCAATATGCCACTGTTCGGATAGTAGCATCCGCATAGTAAGCGCATAGGTTATCAAAATGTGCAAGCTAACCATACGGACCATTAAATATGGGATTTTTATAAAACATGTTTAGTATGGATTTTACCTAACTAAACCATTTATTCTCCCATACAAACCCTACATGGGATTTCTTCTTCTCAAGGGTTAGGGGTTATCTGCCACTCATTTTGGAAGGGACTTTAAGGGGTGTTAAGATTGTTTGAAGGTGTTTCATCTCAACTAATTATTATTTCATAGTGGTTGTGTGGAATTATCTAGATATAATCCTCCATCTCTCTCTGTATTCTAGATCTACATCTATTTAATGTAGACCTAGGGTTTTTGGTGCATTACGTGATGATAATAAGTCTTTTCAATGACAAGGAAGGAGATCTAGAGTGGTTTTGGTGGATCATTTTGAGGATTTGTTTCCATTTTTACTGTTTTTCTTGAAATTAATTGGGAACATGAAGTGTGAATCTTTGTTTAAACCCATTTGGTGATTATTAGAGGATTTTGGATAAATGGGGCATCATTTTAAAAAGGGTTTTTTTGTGTGATTATAAATTGTTGATTTTAAAAAGAATAATGGTTAGAATTGTGGAAAATGTTTTATGAAATATTAATTTCAATAAAGATACCGATTCATTGAATTGTGATTTGGAATAGAAAATGGATAAGGGTGTTTTTAATGAATGGTGAAATTTAATGAAGTGTTTTGTCATGTGTTAGAAATAGTTGTGTGCGTGATGAGTGGCCTTGGTGTGTTCATTCCTATTACATAGTTAATTATTATAGATTGTTTTGATTTTGTGTTTAGTGGGGGTATGTCTTACTATAAAATGTAGTGGATAGTGGATGGATGGTACACCATTATGGATAGGTGGTAGGAAAGTACTAGGAGTTTGGAGAGGTAGTAAATGGGTTTGGATGGGATGTTACACCATGGTTATTTTTCTTGTTGTGTGTTGCAACACAAGATGAGAAATTTTGTGATAATATGAAATGGTGATGTAGATTATGGCATGGTAGTTTGGCTTCCCCTTGAGACTCATGGATTAGGTAAGGTGGCTTGGTAAGGGTGTTTATGGATTGTGGTAATTGTTTCACTATTGTTTGTTTATATAAATTGTTTTTTATAATATGCTTATGTTTTTATCCTACTAGTGTGTGTAGGTAAGTCAATCAGGGAAAAGCTACTGAGTATTTTTACTCACCCCAACATTATCATTTTGGTGCATTGGCAGATGTCGTTTTCTAGAACACAGTTAAGGGTAAAGAATCTCATTTTTCATGCGGTTCCTCGTGATGCTTGGGCGATATGGTGGTGCATGGAGCATAGAGGTTGGTGTGGTGCCATGGAGCATGTCATGGTTTCCTTTGGGTCTTATTATTGATTTTTCCACTCGGTACTCTGATATCGATATTGTGGTATTTGTATTCGTCTTTTGGTCTTTTTGATTTGTAAGACATTGTTGACATGCATCATGTATTGTTGGTAGGCTACGACTTTTTTAACTGATTATTTTTAATCCAAGGGAAAACCGTTCCATAATTTTTCTTGAATCCCTCAGAATTTATTTCTAGCCTTTTGTTCCCTGGGAACTTTGGCTAATTCCATGTATCATCTCACCACCTTCACAAGTCAATGAGATAATGGCGGGGTGTTACAAGACTTACTAGTAGAAAATTTACATTTATATGCATCATTGGATATTAGTATATGTGGATGAGCATATTGATCCTTGAACATTGTGATTATTATTAATGTATACCATGAGTCACATAAATTGATATAGTAACCAAAGCTGTGATGTATATGTTGGTGGGATGTAGGGTATGTTGGATGCATCATTAGTTATTCTATATTAATGAATACTTTGATAATTGATCTATCCCTTCCATTCTTTAATGAAAGTTGTTATCTCAGTCCCTTCGATGGGAATGGAAAAAAATTAATTCCATTTCCATGGTATCTTGGGGGTATGTTCATTTCTGGGAAGTCAAATAAAGATACACCAAGCATATAGGATGATGACACTAGTTTTCAACCTTCATGAATAGAGATATCATATTTGAATGATTATATTTCATAGTGGAAATTTTTATGAGGTTGTATGTCATTAAGACATTTACATTGATCTCTATGACTTCCTTTTTGTTTCTAGATGCTATCGTTGGACCTTATGTAGTTCTGCATATTGATAATGATCTTGCGACCTAGAGGGAAAAACACTAAGTGTATCTAGAACTATTTGTTAAATTTCATTTTTAATTAAAGATGACATATTAGATATTAATCCCTCTTTGGGGGTTAATATTTATTTCAATTTAGTTGGTCATATTGATTTAATCATGAGTTATTCAAAAGAGAAATTACATGAGTTCAATTATAATAAATATTTATTAACAGGATTTAGTGAAAATATCCTTAAATAATTAATAATTCCTTAATATTTATTTATTAAGTAAATTTTCATTGTTCTCGGTTCAATAAATAAAAAGGATGATAAACACATCAGTTTTAATGGTCTTATTATAAATGCTATATTAAATATCATTTAAATCATTATGAATTAATTTATTTAATTTATGGAAATTATTCATCCAAGGATTTTGAAGAATGTCATTAAAATAATAAATTTAGTATTATTAGACACAAGGTCTACTAGGGAATAAAAAATTGGTTAAGGGCCTATGAAAATTTACCAACCCTACAAAGATATATAAATACATAGTTATATCACATTCCAATGTCACCCACTAGCCAAGAAAAAAAAGATATAATAATATCAAAATTAAAGATAGAATCCTCTATAGAACGTGATCTATAATAAGAGTTCCCACATTCTCCACTATCACAAGGCTTTGAAAGATGTAAGAGAGTATAATTGATCTTTCTAGAACATTGAAATTGTACAACGATGTCATGAAATCTTGGTGATCATGTGGATACCCCCAAGAAATATTGTACCATTAGATCCAAAAACACAATAGAAACATGAAAGCGTAGTCATCCACATCGTCAATAAATAAATAATTAAAAGATTAAGTAAATCAAAATCTATCTATAAAAAACGACAAATTATATATGATTATCTTAACCTAATGGTTTTTATGTTCATATAATAATTAAACATTGAATTTATTCCATTGGACATCCCATTATTTTTCATCTAAATCCCAGATTATTCAATTATTATAACAAGGATCCAAGTTTTCATTTCCTAATATGTTCTTTTACTATGCCGAGAAATTTCATACCAGAAAAGAATCTTCCTGGGTATCAACCAAACTATTTAGTTAAAAGTATTAATTATTTATTTTCCATTCCTTTAGTTTTGGAAATAAAAAAAACTCTCAAAAAACATTTTTTACTAACATTTCATGTACCAAGTATTTTAGTATGTTTTTAGATAACATTAATTTCTACAATACATAGAAAAGTTTCTAATGTATGAGGAATATAAATATTACATTAATAAATCCGATCCATCATACTGAAGGTGAATATGATTCATCAAAATGTCAATTGTTCAAATTAATGATTAAAATAATGTATTGTCTACCTAACTAAATAAATTAATGACCATCAGGCTGACCATGGTATTGATACATCAGACTAACCCTCATTGAATTCATGGGATTTACAATCAATAAGGAATTCCATTAAACTGATTGATGTTTATAATTAAAGTAAATAAGAACAATTTCTATCGTAAGGAATATTATTATCATTTTAATGTTGTTAAAATAAAATGATATCAGACATTCAGTTAATCCAGATCATTATGAGCTATAAAATAGACATCTATCCTAGTCCATTTTAGATAACATGTAAATATGACAGTTTGAGATTCTCCAATAAATAGCCTATCATTTGAAGAGTTGAGATCTGATAAATTTGACAACATAAGGGGAGAGTATTATATATAGGGGATATAGATTTATATAAGGGAAGAACTATTTTTTAGATGGGAAAATTATTATTTAATATAGAAGAAGCATTATTACATGGGAGAGATGTAAAATAATTTTCATCATATTTCAAAATAATTATATACTCTAGGGGAGTTATAAATATTATCATTAATGTTACTAAAATAATTAGGGAATGTAATTTAATCATGTTTTATTATTTTATTTAAGTGTTTGTTGAATTTTCTTTTCAAAAGAGATGAAATTTTTGAGTCAAAAGTATTTCTTCTTACTTTTTTGTTCCTTTTGTTTTGGAAATCACAAACACTCTCTTAAAACTATGTTTAGTAACATTTTATGTCTCAAGTATTTTAGTATGTACATATATAAAAGATTAGTTTCTACCACACATATAAATGTTTCTAATGTATTATGAATGTAAGCATTACATTACTCAATCCAATCCATCAGACTAAAGGTGTATCTGATTCATTAGAATGACCTTTATTCAGAATTGTTGTTCGAATTATGTTCTGTCTACCTGAATGAAAAAAGTAATGAACATCATACTAACCACGGAATCAATGAATCATAATAACCCTCATTTACTTCATTGGAATGATAATAAATAAAGAAGTCTATTAGAAGACTAATGTTTATAATTAATGTATATAATAATGTTTTTTATCATAAGGACTACTTTTATAATTTTAATGCTACTAAATAAATGACTTCATACATTCTATTTTTTGAATGAATTTTTATCCTTAAAAGAGACATCTATCTATGGTCATTCAAACTAACTCATAAATATGACCATTTAAGCTATGATAATAAATATATAGTCATTTGAAGAGTTGGGAGTTGATAAATTATAAAACATTAGTCTTATAGGGTTTTTTCTATGTGAAGCTATAATTATTAGTCATTATAACACATTAGAGAGTTTAAGTTCTAATGAATCCTCATCAAAGTTGTTTCCTTTAGAACAATTTATTTTGTATTTTTCATCTAATCATGGTTATAGTTTTGGGATTTTGGGTATAGGAATACAATGAATCTGATCCATCATATTAATAGATTTTGAGGATAGGAAGAAAAAGATTATTTGGATCATCATATTGAGGTATTTCGTGGTTATGAAGTACAAAAACACACCTATCGTGGGGCATGGAAAAAAATGTTTATATTTACAAAGCATAGTCTAATGATTAACCCTAAGAAGTCTCTTGAAGAAGAGTGCACATGAAAATAGTTTGTCAATTTTAAACGAGGGTAAAAAAGGTGTGTTTTTTTATTAAATTAATATGAAAATGATTGAAATGAAATTTAAAATTCAAAGGATTAAAAAATATGACATTTAAAGGGTGATTAGGACAGGGTGGATTTCCCAATTTTATTTCTATCAGTGTTAAATTTAAGTCAAAAATATTCTTCTTAGTCGATTAAAGTATGTTTCCATAATCTTTTCCTCTCACTTCAATTGTGAAATTATGATTTTTAGAGATGACCTTACCAAGATCTTAGTTTGGTCAACTCTCTTTCTATGTGAAAAATAGTTGTATTGAATAACCTCAATTGGCATGGGAAATACCTGATCAGGTCTTGTTTCTCCTAGACAATCATTAACATTCACAACCCCTTTTTCACATACTAACGATCATCGAGAACTTCACCACTAATCCCTAGTCTATTCCATCGTATATAAACTAGAAATTAGTAGAGGGAGATAATGATTATTTTACCAAGGAAAAAATAAATAATGGAATTTTAATTCATGAATGATCACACTTGACAACAAAATACGTTATATGACATTGAAAACAACTTTTAGGAAGAAAGAAATTTCATTCAATTACATCCGTGAACTCAAGAATTACAAAATAGAAAACCAAACCATCCCCAATCACTCAAAATTTTTACCCTACCATGGTAAGGGTAATCGAGATTAATGGGGAAGAAGAAGGCATTAAAAATCTATGGAAAAGAAAATAAATAAAAGACAATGCTAGAAACTTTTCCTCCTTGGTTTCATAGAAGGAATGGGAAGGAATTAGAGATGCTTTGAGAGGGAGGAGCTCTACTCATTTTATAACCATAATTTTTCCCTCAAATTTTGACTCGTTATAAACCCAATAAATGACATATTCACGCATTACACCCTTCTTTAAGGTTGTTCATAATTATCTTCAGAATTTCCCCTCATAATCTTAGTGGATTAGGAAAAGTATTTCGAGAGTTATTCCTGTTTTACTCTGACCATTTATTCAATCCAGTTAGACTCTCCAAATTGCAAACCTCTAGATTTATATGCTTTAATGAATCCTTAAACTGTCGATTAATACATCCTTGACTTTATGAATGTTGTTCCAAAACGTGTTTCACATCCAACAACAAAATTTTAGAGCATGTGGGCCCACCATGAACTATTTTGGACCCCTCACCAAAACTTTTTAGATCTGTAAACAATTTTCATAGTCCAACTTGTGAGATTATTTTGAACTTCTATATGGTCGATTCCGATTTTGGTAAAAAGGATGAAATGAATCCCTAGATGTTTGGAATGTGGAAAATAAATAATTTTTCAATTTTGATTAGTGTAGAAATTTTATGGCCAAAATACAAAAATAATTTAAAATATTTGAAAATCAGAAATGGGCCATTTTTACAGTTTAGCTCTAAATAACACCAATATCATAAAAATGTAGAAATTAAACTTAAAGTAACTCTTTGGTGGGTTTAAAAAAATTAAATTAAATGAATATTTAATATGAAAATATTTTATCTATCAATTACCTGACACATAACACTTGGACTCCTGGACAAGTAAACATAAAAATCAAATCAAATAAAATCCAAAACACAAACCCACGAGATATACCAAATCCATACCAAGAAACAAAAAGATATCATGCCTCATCAAAAAATTTATTTCATGTTCTCTATTTTAGATTATTTAATATATTTCCACTTCATTTATTATCCCAGTCACATAAAACACCACCTCACACAAACTTTCTCTTATATCACAAATGCAAATGTTCAACAAGGCTTTTCTCATCCAAAATCACACAATAGTCACCATAGGCTTGATAAATTCCTACTTATACACCCGATGTGAGTCGAGGACATGTGTTTTTAATGAGGACTTTTATGGGTTTTTCTGTGGATTTTGGTTTGTAGGATTTAGATGTTAAAAATTCTGAGGCTGAAAAAGTAGGGCATGACTCTTTTTGAATCAAAATTGCATGATTCTAATTTTCACTCAAGAATGGTATCCTTCTGTTACACTTTGTAGAAAATTGGCGTCATCATCATGAGAAATCAAGAAATGTTCATTCCATTTAGTATTTTACCAGAAAAAATTTCTTCTCAAACATTGTTTTTCTTGAATATTCCACATAGGCACAAATTTATTTTTTACATTGGAAGCTTCAAAAAGGCACAACTTCTTTTATCATGAAATCTCCATAAATGGCATAGATCCCAACAAAATGAAATCTTCAATAAAAACACTAGCTCTTCAACATTTTATATTCCCCCAAAAGTATCACCAAATGAGGTAGTACACCACAAGACATATTCCCCCACACTTAATTTCAACTAGATCATGCAATTTCATTTCAAGAGTAGGTTAGATAGGGAAATTTGGCTTGCAATGTTGCTAAATCCTATAAGGAAATTCATGGATTCTAAGGGATAATTAAGGATAAATGTATAATGTAGACCATAATAAAAAGTATTATTTTGAAAAGGGTCCTTTAAACCAAATGAATGCCTCAATCATTTAAAACACAAGTACCTTAAACTCTCATGTTTTGATAGTAATAAATAAAATTCTAGTCAAAGAAAGCATGGTCTGATTCTCTCATGAAATTAGTTGAATGTAAAGAATATGACAAAAATAGTAAAGAAGCCTCATAAGAATGTGATTTACAAAATAAAGACAATGATATGTAGCATGGGATTTAAAAATCATAGTACTTTTCATGAAATTCTAAAAGATTTTAACTTAAAACTAAGTCATTTCAGCATTTATTTAAGGTCAATTAAACAAATAGATCTTTTCACTCACTGACATGGGTTTTGGAAATATAAATGATATTAATTTCATCTCAAATGTTCTTACAACACATTAAATTTTAAAAATAAAGAAATAAATATATCGATAACAATTTTTTAAAAAAAAAATATAAAACCAAACAAGAAATGAAAATCCAAAACTGAAAAGGTTTTTTCTCCCACACATAAATGATGCAGTGTTATTAGTGATTTAAAATGGATTTAAAATTAAATTAGATTTTAAAATGAATCATAGCAACAATGAATTTGTAAATGAGAGGTACAACCTAATGAATTTTATTGATAAACAGGTTGGAGGAGTGTGATCTCCTTTATTGGATTTGATGGAAGGGTCCAAATTAATTTCCTCAACCTACTCCCATTAACAGTGCATGGATCCTTCTCCCCATCCTTTATAATCTTCACAACACCTAAAGGATATACATGAGTAACTATAAATGGACATTCCTATTTGGAACAATTTTTACTTGGAATCATCTTGATTCTTGAGTTGAATAACAACACTTTGTCTCCATGATAAAATTCTTTAGGCCAGATCATCTTGTCATGGGCCACTTTTGTTCTTTCTTTGTAAATCTTGGAATTTTCAAATGCTTCCCATATTATTTCTTCAATCTCCTACATCTTAAATCTTCTTTCCTTCCCAGCACTTTCAATGTCCAGATTCATTTTCTTTAGAGCCTAATATGCCTTAGACTCTAATTCTATAGGTAGATGGAATCTTTTCCCATAAATCAGCCTATATAGACTCATTCCAATCGATGTTTTGTAGGTTGTCCTGTAAGACCATAAGGAAACTTCCAACATTTGACTCCAATCCTTCCTATTTGGATTAACAATATTTTCGAAAATTCCGTTGATTTCCCTGTTGGAAACTTCAGCTTTCCCAATAGTCTATCGGTGACAGCGAGTTGATGCTTTATGATGTACACCATAATTTTTCAGAAAAGTATCCATTATCCAATTACAAAAGTGAGTACCTTGATCGATGATGATTTCTCCAGTCAATCCAAACCTACAAAATATGTTAGACATGACAAAATCACAAACAAATTTAGCATCATCAGTCTTTATAGCTTTTACATACACCCATTTGGAAAACAGAATCAACAACAAGCAAGATATATGAATTCCAAAATTATATCATGAAAGGTCCCATAAAATCTATTCCCTAAACTTTATAAATGTTACAAAAATGTAGTTACTTTTGAGTTATTTCTTATCTCATTGATATATTTCATGAAAACTGATATTTTTCACATATTTTGTAAAATTCATGAGCATCGTTATAAATGGTGGGCCAATAAAATCCATATTCTAAAAACTTATTTTCTATCATTTTAAGTCTAATATTTCCTCTAAAAGCTAAAGTGTGAAAAAAAATCAAATACATATTTAACTTCTCTTTCAGGTAAACATATTCTTACCACTTGATCATTACAAATCATCAAAAGGAATGGATCATCCCAAATTCCATACTTAGATTTAGATTTCAGTTTTTAAAATAATTGAGAATTGAAATGAGATTGGACTTGAAAAGTTACTATGAAATTCACCATGTCAGCATACCAAGGAACTTCTTTTTCAATCAAGTACAACTGCTCTCCAAGAATTTGATCCTTCAGTGGGACTTTTTTGGGAATTTCAAATTTCATCGGTGTTTGGTAGTCTACTTAAATGATCAGCCACTTGGTTCTCAGATCCCTTCTTATCTATGATTTCTATATGGAACTGTTATAGTATTATCATCCATCTCACTAACCTAGGTTTAGTTTCAGATTTATTCAGCAAATAGCTCAAAGCTACATGATCAGAAAACACAGTGATTTTAGATCCAATAAGATTTGATCTAAATCATTCTAAATAAAAAACAAATAATAAGAACTCTGTTTCCATGTTTGTGTAATTGAATTGGGCCACATCTAAGGTTCTCGAGGCATTTTAAATGACTTGAGTTCTTCCATCAATTATCTAAGAAAGGAAAACTCAAACTACTTGGATGAAGGCATCTTAATGTTGCTCAAATGGTTCTTCCCAATTTGGCGACTTCATCATGGGTGGTGAAATCAATCACTTCTTCAACTCATCAAAGGATTCCCTAAATTCACCATTGAAATCAAAATCAAAATCTTTCAAAAGTAATCTAGAGATTGGAAGGGAAATATTAACAAAATATTTGATAATCCTCCTGTAGAATCTTGTATGTCCTAAAATTGATCTAACATGTTTCACACTAGTAGGTTAAGGCAATGAATTTATCACTTCAATTTTTTATTTATCTCCATCAATACCATTTTTGGAAATGACATGATCAAGTAAAATTCATCTTTTAACTATGAAATGACACTTTTCAAAATTTAAAACAATATTTTTTTCAATTCATGTTTTCAAAAACTATTTTAGGTTTTTCAAACAATGATGAATAAAATATCCAAACACTATAAAGTCCTCTAAGAAAACTTCCAAGAAATTTTCAATGTGATCATAAAATATACTTACCATGCACCTCTAAAATGTACCTAGATCATTACATAATCAAAATGGAAGTCGTTTATATGCAAAAGTTCCAAGGGGACCTCTTAATGTTGTCTTCTCTTGATCTTCACAAGCAATGGGTACCTGGAAATAACCTGAAAATCCATCCAAAAAGTAATAATGAGTTCTCCCTGCCAATATCTCTAACAAATGACCAATTAAAGGGATGGGGAAATGATCTTTCCAAGTGACCTGGTTCAATTTCCTAAAATTTATGCATACTCTCCAGCTTTTTTGAATTCTCATAGGTATTAACTCATTCTTTTCATTCCTTACAGTGGTAAGGATAGACGTTTTAGGAATGATATGATTAGGGATAATCCACTGTGAATCAGAAATGGGATAGATAATCCCAGCTTTGAATAAATTCTCGATCTCCTTCTCCAAAACCTCCATAAAGGTGGGATTCCACCTCTTTTGGGGATTTCTAATAGGTTTGGAATCTCCCTCCAGAAAAATTCTATGTGCACATATTTTTGTGTTTATTCCTAGGATATCACCTAAGCTCCACCCTATTGTGTGGGCATTCTCTAGAACCCCCCCCCCCCCGTTGGAAAACTGCGGATCTGTTTTCAAGAGGGACCACCACTCTTATGAGTTTTAAGTCTCCAATCTACAAAGAAGTGTATACAGAGTGAGGTAATACATTAATTGAAGCACCTAGATCACAGAAATCATTAGAAATATTTAATGAACCAATGGTTCAAGGAATGAAAAATGTCCCTGGATCATGACATTTGTTTATAATCTGTGGTGTGAAACAGATGAGACACTTCTCCCCAAGTTCATTTTTTCATTCCTATGAAGTCTTCTCTTTTTGGTGTAATTATCTGTCAAAAATTTCACATACATTGGAATTTTTTTGATAGCTTCATGTAGAGAGATATTTATTTACACTTTCTGAAAAGCGTCTAGAATTTCTTTTTGAAGTGTTTCTTCAGGTAATTTCATTAATTTGATCATACTTGTTGGAAATAGTTGGGTTATGTTTTTCTTATCCCTTAGTTTACATTGAATTGGTGTTTATTGTTTCTTATTTTATGGACTATTATTATCCTCCTCCTCTTCTTTTTCATCTTCTTGGTGTATTTTCACAGGATTTTCTGATTTTTTCACATCAATCTACCTGAGAATATGAGGTATTGTTTTAGGTTGAAGGTTGGATGGAGGTGGGATTTCTTTTCAACTTCTTGTTATGATTTTACTAACATTCTCTTTAGTATTTGGCACTGTTTGGGATGGATGATTCCCTGGATTATTGGACACGATTTGAACAAGACTTTCCACTCGGTCTGCCATCTTTTCGCACTTATCTTATAGGCCCCCATACTAGGATTTTAGCTGTTCTGTAGAAGATTGTGTGCTGGTGGATGATTTTTCATATGTCTTTAATTGGAATGGTGGTGGCTGAAAGGATTATTGTTGTTGGAAGGGTTTTTTATAGGTTTTTGGGAATAGAGGGAGGCAATGGTATTACTGCTGGTGGTAAGGAGGTTGACTGGGGTGATGGTTAAGATCAAATGATCTCATCTAATTTTTTCGGTTCCCATATCCTTGTTGGACTTGGGGTTGATGCAGTTGATTTTATTGGAATTTTTGTGGTTGAAAGGCTGTAGTGCAGTATTATGTCCTCTATATCTCAGGACACTAGTCAGAATAAGGAGTGTAATAATAACATAAACCACATACATGAGGTGAAGCTTATTGTCCATTTTCTTGAGTTACAACCATTTTATGGAATAAAATTTCATGGTCTTCAAATATGGTTTCAATCAATACAGATGAATCATATTTTTTCACCTCAAGTATCTCCCTGGTTCCCATTCCTCTTATTCAAAATTTTTGTGAGTTTTTAGAAATCTTCTCAATTAGTACTCTAAAATATGTAAGTTATTTTCCATTCAAGGATCCCCTAGTTTAGGAATATATAATATTTCAATCATTATCCAGAATTCCTTGATAGAATAACATAAGGAATTGGTGTTCCTCTATTTCCTGATGTGGGCAGGTGGACCATAACATCTTAAAATTCTCCTTGTACTCATAGAGGGTTTCTCTAGTTGATTGTCGTATGATGTAAATATCTTTCTTGATGGTGGTGATCTTGGATGTGGGAAAGAAACTTTGAATGAAACACCTTTTTAGGTATTCCCAATCATTGATATTCACTAGATATAGATTGTACAATCATTCTTTAGCCACTTATTTTAGCGACAAGGGGAATGCCATCCACTGAAATTGGTTTTTGGGTGATCCTCTTAACCTGAATCTTGAGAAAGTGTATCTGAATTCTTGCATGTGCTGATTTGGATCTTATCATGCAAGACCATGAAACTTTGGAAGCACAAGAATAATATTGACATGTTATTCAAAATCATTTGGTTGTGTGGGTGCAATGATTTGGTTATTTTGAATGGAAAATTGTGGTTCATATAGATCACGCAGGGTTGGGCTGGGATATCCAGTCATGATTTCGGGTTCTGAGTGAACACTAACAATATCACTTGAATCCAAGAGATATATTTATTCAATGATTTCCAATGGGTTTATTTTTCATAGTTGGGTTAATGTTATTTCAATTTATGGATCAAATTCAAATAATGGTTCTTTGAGTTTCGATTCATTCAATTTTGAATTTTTTTCATTGCACTGCGTCCCCTGCAACAACGCCATGTTTGATGCACACCTATAGTGGGGCATGGAAAAAAATATTTATATTTCCTAAGTGTAGTCTAGTAATTAACCCTAAGATGTCTCATGAAGAGGAGTGCATGAAAAAATAGTTTTTTGCTTTTAAAAGAGATTAAAAATGGTATTTTTTAGAATAAATTAATAAGAAAATGATTGAAAGGAAAATTGAAAATCAAAGGATTAAAAACAATGATATTTAAAGGGTGATTAGGTTGGGTTTAGATTCCCAATTGTAATGAAATCCTTATTCAATTTAATTCAAACAACTTCTTCTTAGTTGATTAAATTGAGTTTCCATAATCGTTTCCTCTCACTTCATTGGTGAAATTATGATGGTGAGAAAAAACCTTACCAAGATCTTTGTTTGGTCAACTCTACTTCTATGTGAAAAATAGTTGTATTGAATATCCTCAATTGACATGGGCAATACCTGATTAGGTCTTGTTTATCCCAAAAAATCAAGAACATTCACTACTCATTTTATATGTACTGACGATAATCGAGTATTTCACCACTAATCCCAGGTCTATTCCATCGTATATATAACAAAAATTAGCGGAGAAAGATAATGATTATTTTACCAAGGAAAAAAATAACCAAATTAAAATTCAATAATAATCACACATGATAATAAAATTTGGTATATGAAATGGAAAATAACTTTTATGATGAAATAATGTTTATTCAATTACGTCCAAGAAATCAAGAATTACCAAATAGAAAACCAACCCTTCCCATATCCCTCAAAAATATTAATCCCACCATGGTAAGGGTAATCGAGATGAATGGGGAAGAAGATGACATTAAAAAACTATTGAAAAGAAAATAAATAAAATACAAAGTCAAAAAGTTCTCCTCCTTGGTGTCTAAGAAGGAATGGGATGGAATTACAGATGCTTTGAGAGGGAGGAGCTCTCCTCCTTTTATAGAAAAAATTATTCCCCCCAAATTATGATGATTTGTATACCCAATAAACTACATCTTCACATGTTGGACCCTTATTTAATGTTGTTCATAATTATAACGGCCTTTTACCCTCAAAATCTTAGTGGATTTGGAAAAGTATTCCGAGAGTTATGCCCGTTTTACTATGACTATTTATTCTGTCCAGTCAGACTCTCCAAACTGCAATCCTCCAGATTAGGATTCTTTAATGACCCCTTATACAGACAATTAACACATTCTAGACTTCATAAATATTTTTCGAAAACATCTTGTTCATCCACCCGCCAAATTTCAGAGCATGCTGTCCCACCATGAACAACTTATGGACCCCACACCAACACTCTGCAGATCTGTAAACAGTTTCTTGGTCAAACTTGTGAGCTTCTTCTGAACTTCCATATGGTCGATTCGGCTTTTGGTAAAAAATGGTTGAAATGAAGCCCTAGATTTGTGGAATTTGGAAAATAATGAATTTTCAATTTTTATAAGTGTAGAATATCTTATGGAAAAATATAGTAATAAATTAAAATGGTTAAAAATCCGAAATGGTCCATTTTTAATATTCCGTTCAAAAGAACACCAATATCATTAAAATGCAGCAATTCATCTTAAATTAACACTTTGGTGGGTTTAAAATAATTATAATAAATGTAAATTTAATTAAAAATATTTTATCTACCAAGTACAGAGTTTATTGTACGTAGAAAAAAGTGCATACCTTTAGTCAAGGTTATTGACTACCATTACTCTTATGGTTAAAATATTATATTCTTTAAATATAGGTTTCAAGTCATTCTTACTTTTAATATCTATTGTATTTATTGTTTATAAAAGATAAATATAATATAAATTTTATATAAAGTTTTACTTCATACGTATCTTTATATACATTTTTTGGTGTATCTTTGATTATCATAAAAACAAACTTTGATATAATTAGATCAACTATGATTTTGATGTTGTCACTATGATCATTTTAATGATACATGAGCCTGGTAATATTATTTTAAGATGTTTATTGACTAGGGTAATATTTTTAAACTATAATTCATTCCTTATTTTAATTATATCCATCTATGATTCTCTTATGATCTGACACAAACCCTACACCCAACCCATTTTTTCCTTAGTCGTAAAGGGCCTTCGTGAACGCCATAGTCTGGAAACATGTTCGTAGTCCTCCTAAGAATACATTTGGGAATGATTTCACCCAAATCAGAGAAAAAATATATTAGAACATATAAATATAATAATTAAGACGAATAAGCGTACCAAATAAGTCATAACTAACTAGGATGATACAACCGATTTTCATATATAATCAGTATCCTTAATAATAAATATACAACTAGGAAGACCATATGTAAATGTAACCAAAAATAAAAAAAACAAATAAATTTGATTCATGAATAAACCATCTCCATGAAACCTCTAGTTTCTCACCATAGCCCATCTCAACCCACATTAGTCATGATGAATAAAATTGAAACCAATTGAGAACCTAGAACATGAAATGAATTGTTTTGAGATAAAAATACTAGGGGGTCACCACAAGTCACCAAATATATGAAATATGTTTCATATTTGAATTTATCAATGATAGTTTGAAAATAAATCTAGAATGTATGATTTTCACATATATTATATGGAAATCAAAACAATTCCATAACTATATTTTAGAAAGTCAATCATTGTTTTCCAAAAATTAATTTACATTTTTTTAAAGAAAATCCACTATCCTAATTCTTTTACAAAAAAACATTATAGATTCGAATTTCCCAAAAATGACCCATTTATTTTATTTAAATGCAAATAGTTACACTAAAATATTTAACTATCCATATATATCTCAAATCACCCATTTTGAAATCCTCCTCAAGAACTCACAAAACATTCTTCAATTTCAAAATTGTTATCCCAACACCTTTGAAAACACATTTCTGAAAGAAAAAACCAAAAACATACAAGCAGGTCAACCACACAAATCTGGAAACATATATGATATGGAATTTTTCAAATCTAAATAAATAAGGTTCCAAAAAAATTACACTAGGGGTAATGACATAAACAGAGACTATATCAAACTTCTCTAAATCAATAACTAACCAAAAAATAAAATGGTTTCGGAATTTATTCTAGGATTCAAAACATGTGAGGAATATTTCCAAATAACAGTATACTATTCATTAACTCTCTAATGTTATGTATAGATGTTCATAACTAAATTCATATAATTATCCCACATAAGTTAATTGTGATGAGAAACCCCCTCCTAGACCTTTTTCATAGCATGGAGGGGGGGGGGGAACAATGGTGTGTTAAAAAAAGAGTAATAAACTAGATCTATTACTTAGAACTAGGATTCCCATTATAAATATAGTAAGTGAGGAATAGGATCTAAAAGTCTATGTCAAACACACAAGGCATAAATTTAATTACCCTCACACTTGACACCCAATGATTAATACCCCATATTATATATAAACATGGAATAACAAGAAAAGTACATACAAGGGGATAAAAAAAATTATATCATAAATATAAACAAACTAAAAAATAGTTAAAAAGAAATGATTAATCAAGGGGTGCCTTTAACAACCACTATATTAAAATCAATGTTCCGACCATGAATTTAACATAAAAACATAGTTCCAGATTCCAAACCCTTTATCATTTAGTAAAACCCCATTATATAAACCATTTATAAAAATGATGTAAATCAACCATAATTCATAACCTTTGAAAGCCACCCTCCATCATAGTTCATCTTCTTTGAAAATCAAAACAAAAGGAAAAAGTAAATCCATTTCTATCAAAAATAAATAAATATTCCATAAAGGAATTTTGACGATGGTAAAATGACAAACCCATTTCAAATCACCATTTGAAATCCATTAAAGAAACCATTTATAAACCATTTCATGTAAAAAACTTAATTTCAAAACCAAATTTCCTTTAAAACTTAGTTTTCACTTAGAAAAAACCAAAAATTGTTTAAAAACCACTACAAAATAAAATAAAAACTTCAAAATTAAATATCGTCATTTCATAAAATCTTATAACCTTTAAAAATTCCATTTACAACAAAAAATATGGAATTTGAAAACCACTTATGCAAACATCAAAACACAATATTTTTTTTTGAATTGTCACAAATCTATCACATATAGTGATACATTCAAAAAAGTTAAATTTAGAAATCATAAGAACACTTTAGATTCCATGAAGAAACAATTTCATAGAAACACCCACCCCAAAAGGATGAGAATAATGCCAAAAAAAGTTTCCTTTAACAGCGAGAACACCCATAGTAATTGAATCATCATTTAATAACACTAGAAACCAAAAACCTTAAAATATGATTAAACAGAAACCATAAAATTTTCCACAATAGATACAGGGTTCATGGGGGAATCTGAAACTAATTAAAAAGTTAGGGATAAGTAAGAAAGAAGGAAAATGAGTATGAAATAACTCAAATCCACTTGAAAACCACCAAAGGGATGAAAATGACCAAGATAAAGATGAAGGAGGAGCTCCTATAAGGATCCCAAGGGTCAGATAATGTGAGTGGTGGGTAATGGGGGTGAAAAACCCTTAAATCCAAGAAGGAAAATATTTAAAATTCTTAATTTTTAAACACCTAGGCTGGTCTCATGGTTTGGAATCACAGTTTTTTAAACCATAGCCTTTCCTTTTCATAAGCCAAAAGGGCCACATGGTTTCTCTTGGGGTGCCACATGGTTTGGAAACCATTCCCCCACTGTGCCATTTAACACTATAAAAAATTAAGACAAACCACATGCTTACCACATGGTTTACCACACCATGAGCTTGTCATTAAATATATCCTATACATGCCCAATTCCCAAGATGACTTTAGGCAAGCTCTACATGGTATGAAAAACGCTATGTGACCCATGAAGATAATCTCTATAAAAAAGATATGCCCACCTGCAAGGGAACCTCATGTTTAGTACTAACCATGTGGGATAACTATTCTCCTCCCAAAATCCCATCAATAACATTAATGTTCACCCCACAACCAACTAAAATTGAAAACAAATCAATAACATAAAAAAGAACACAAAATTAAAAAGAACATGACAAGGGGGTGTCACAAACTCTATATCACAACACTTTTTACCCCCAAAATGAACATAATAAAAATTAAAAGGGGTGAGAAAGATGAAAGATCCAAGGAGGGAATATTCCTAAAGAACCAATCATGAAAAACCAACCATGAAGGCTATAAGAAAGATCCTCAAAATGATCAAACTAAACAACCACCCGATTCCGAAATGTCACCAAGCACAACTGGGACAAGAAACTCAAACAAGAATGCATACGATGCATGAAAGACCTAACATGATCTCATCACCATTTAGAGTTCCCATAAAATTTTGGAAATAATGATAACTAGCGAATGAATCATCCTAGAAAAACCAAAATACCATGAGAGAAACTCACTCTCAAACCCCACAGACCTCCAAACCAAAAGGAAGGAAAAAACTACACAAGGATCCTCAAAAAAGGAAAAGATATATTAACTTGGGATGTTTTACATGTGGATAACCTAATTTATAATCCTAGATCACCCTCAAATGGTGCATCTAAACGACCACTTCCAAAAACCACATAGTATACAAAATTAAAACGGTTTATCAAACATCACAATTACCCAATTGTTCGCCCAAGTCATTTCTCAAATCCCAAAAAGTGATGAACTCAATGTATCAAAGTAGGATTAGGTAACACCCAAAATCTAAATGAAGGTTCTCCCAAAGAAATGTAGAATAGAAAATGGAACTCACTAAAAACCATAAAAGAAATTCCAAGAGAGATTGAAAAGGGGTGATACATTTTTAAAAATAGGCCTTCTAGAGAGAAACAAACAAATCCATGCACAAGAGAATCCAAAAAGGAAACCATCCACAATATTCCACCAATAACAACAACTGAAGTGCCCCCAAAAAATGTACAACCAAAAAGGTATGGTCCCCAAAACAAATAACCAATCCTCAATAGAATAAACCAAAGATATATTCCAAAAATCCAGATTAAAAAACTTCTAAATATGACCCACACAACAACAATATAGGAAAACTATTAGGGACTTGATATAGGAGGTCTTCAAACTCCCTGGATCACCACACTAGAAGCACATAAATGATCTATTATTTCCATGATAAGGACCCCTTACCCTATGTTTAGGCTCATATTTATCTTCATCCTCACTCACTAGGTTACTCTTATATAGTGCACACTTTTTCTATGCATTATATGGAACTAAGTCATCACCCAACACAAGAATCGAAGATTGGTTAGCTTACACTTGAATGGTATCATTGAATTCCTTTTTAAAAGATGTCAAAGTAGATGCGAGTATAACTGAACCCATATCTTGGTGAAGGAAACCTCTATAGAGGAAACCTTTCCTAGAATCACTGGTGACAAGATTTGGAGAAAATAGGAACAACATATAAAGTGATCAACATACTCCTCTACTAGTATGTCTCTTAGAAAAGGATCACTAGCTCATGCCAATTATCTTCATTTATAATCATGGGAAAAAACCAATTAATAAACAACATCCTAAAAATCTCCCAAGACAACCTCATGCAACAAATGAAGTACTACGAATTTCAACCAAACTCAACTAAAAACAACATGAATGACCTCTACAACTCTCACTTGTGAATATTATAGTGTACTAAGGGAATTGTAAATCCTATCCATATTTTCGACCACTTCAATGCTTCTAATTACCAATAATTACCTTAAAAAACAAGAATGTTGATTTATGAAGTTGAAGATGGGGACCATGATTAGTTAAGCTTCCACAAACCCCCATCCACTCAGATTTAGGATGGAATTTGATATAAATAAACCTTTTCAGCTATATAGCAGGAAAAAAATAAAAATTAAATACATTAACATCATAAATTCATGTGCTAAATGAAAAAACAAATGATTCTACCCCCATGGTTGGAACAAATTCATGGAAACAAGCCCCATACATGGTAGAAATCATTCAAAAAAAAAATCTTCTGAAATATCTATTCTTACCATGGAATTTTGAATACCAATAATAGAAACAAAAACCATTAAAATGCATCTATTTTTTTAAAACACCATCCTAGAGGGAGACATCAATTTTTAATAAAAAACCATAAAACCATGTTTAAAAATGTGTGTTTCATAAATATTACTTCTTTTCCTAAAAAATGTTTTAGAACTAAAAGTAACAAAATACTAATAAAAGAATTCATAAAAATTTTACAAGAACCACATCCAAAATGGTAATAAAAAATCTCTTTATTCTACATACAACAGGTGAAAATAAACTTCTGTTAACTCCTGAATTGAGATGTATCAAATTGGCTAAACATGGAAGAAATAGTGTTGTGATCTCTTTGGACACATGGTGTGGGAAAAAATTTGCTAACTGATCATAAAACTCTAATATGGAGGAATTATTGAACACATGGGAACCACATGGTTTCCTAATCCATGTGTGATAAATGTGTAACTATTTTTCTCCTCCATTTACACCCCAAAAACATTGAGATATCTCTTATATCATTCCCATACTAGAAGGTGATAAAAACAGTATTTCACAACATATTTTTTAAAAAATATGCTTAAATTTAAAATTTGAATCCAAAATCCCCTTTCAAACATGAGGCTTGGTTTGAAAATGATCCAGCTAGGCTCTCCCAACCATTACCTCTTAATCTCTAGAAAACAAAATATCCTTTATATGATTAATTATAAAAAAACAGCTAAATGAAGCATCTTATTATCCTCTTATAGGAAACCCGAAGCTCTGATAACATTTTTTAGTGAACTAGCCTGGGTTTCCACCGAGTTCAACACCTAGACTATTTCTCTAAAAGACACTAAGGGAGTTTCCATTTCCCAAATGAAAGAAACTAGTGTATTGACTTCACGGAAATCTCTTTGGGAATAATTTTACCAAATCATAGATAAAATATAGTGGACTAAATAAATACAATATCCAAGAAGAATAATCATACCGAATAGGTCATAAAAATTACGATGATCCAACCCATTTTCATATATAAAAATAGTCCCTAAAATAAAATATAAAACCATGTCGAATAGATAAAAAAAATAACATAAAATAAAACAACAATAAAACGATTCAATATGTGCCTGAACCATCTCTATGTAACATTTTGTTTCTCACTTCCACCCAACTCACCCTTATCAACCATAATGAAGGAAATTGAAACCAACAAGGATTTTTGAAGTTTGCATTAGTATATGTGAGTTAAATATCTTAGTAGGTCACCATAACTCAAATAATATATGAAATATTTTTCATAAATAAATCCATCAATTATAGTTTTAAAATAAATATAGAAAGTAATGATTTCACATATGTCATATGGAAATCAAAACAATTTCATAACCTTTTTTCAAAATGTTATAATTTTTTTTCCAAAACTGAACATGTGCATTTTGAAAACAAATCCATAGGCATAAGCCATTTCCAAACACACACCCACCGATATAATTTACCATAAATTAATCTTTTGTTTTAATCAAATATTAACATTGGAAAGAAAATATTTTACCATGCGAAGCCATCTCAAATCACTCATTTTTAAATATACCACATAAATTTACACAAGAGCCTTTAATTTCAAAACAATTTTCACAGAATATTTGAAAACTCATTTTCAAAAGAAAAAACCCACAAACATAGTTCAAGAATAACAATATGGAACCACATATCATATGTCATATATAAAATATAAGTATTAAGGATAAATAATAAGGAATGTAGGGGAAGTGGTAAGACAAAACACTTGATCATACTCCCTTTAGTCAATAAATAACCAGAAAATTGAATGTGTCATGTTATTAATCATGGGATTCCTAAATTATGGAGAATATATTCATACAATAGTGTAATACTCATGACCAGATAATATCATGCTCTGAATTTTAAACCACATGTAATCCAATTATCCCATAGAAGACTCATTACAATGACAAAACCCCCTTTATCCCTTATTACCAGTATAACTAGAGAGAAAATAGTAGAGTGTGAACCAACTATAGAAACACATTAGAACTCTCACTCAGTGCCCAATTTACCATGACTAATACAGGATGTGTGTCATCAAACAAAGAATTCCAGGTCTAACACTAAAGGCATAGCTATAACTACTCTCACCCCTAACACCCAATAATGAATAACCCCCATAATGAATTTCACTAATGGAATAAAAAGATTATTCTTAGAAAAGGGTAGAAATAAGGATGCCATAGATATCAATAAGCCACACAAGGGAAAAAAATTGGGGAAATGAAGAGGTATGTTTCAAAACCACCATTTTAAAAAAAAAGTTCAAACTAAATATTTAAAACCATAACTTTTATTGGGATAAAAAACCATTTTTCATTTCATAAAAAAACATTCCAAAAACTTTTTTGATAATGATGTAAATCAACCACACATTCAAAACATTTAAAATCCACCCACAAAATTTGGAATTCTTATTTTAAAATACACTATAAGGCAATGGATAGTCATTTACATAAAATCAATTTAAATAATCCATCATTGAATTTTCCCATGGCATAAATCACAATCATGTTTCAAAAAACCACATTAAATTAACTAAATAACCCATTTATAAACCATATCAAATTCAAAACCCAATAAAAAACCAAATTCACTTAAAACATAGTTTTAAAATTTTTAAAACCAAAACTAGGTAAAAATCTATTGCACAACATGAGAACCATTTTAAAAATCCATATAAGAACTAAAAAAAATCTTAAAACCTTTAAACATATCATTTAAAATAGAAAAATGGAATTCATAAAAACCCATTTTTCCTAATTACATAAAACCATCCAATAGTTTTCAATCATCATAAATATATTACATATAATAAAAATTTCATTAAAAATAAATTTATGAAGCATAAGTACACTTTGAATTCCATGATAAAACTATTTCATTGAAATTCCAACCTTAATGATATGAGAATAAATCCAAAAATTGCTACCTTCAATGGTTCACACACCCATAAGAAAGGAAATGGAATCAAATAAATCCAAAAAAGCAAAAATACAACATTAGATCTACTTGGAACCCTAAAAAAATCCACAAGAGATAAATGGTTCATTGGGGAGTCGAAAAACAATAGAAAAGAGTGGGAGAAAGAATAAATATGTAGAAGGGGGAATAAATACATCAAATACACTTAAAAACAAAAAACGGAGGAAATAGATCAAGAAAAAAAAGAATTTGGATCTCCTCCAATGATCCCAGGTGTTATTAAATGTGTGTGGGAAGAATAAGGAATGAAAATTAATTAAATTTAAAGAGGGAAAAATAAAAAAATTACAAATTTTTAAACACCCCAAAAGGTTACACTGGTTGGTTTCACAATTTTCCAACCATATTTCATCATCTTCCTTCAAAAAATGGCCCACATAGTTTCTTATAGGGCACCACACAGTTTGGAAAACCATCTGCCACCACGCTGTTCGGTAGTGTAAAAAACCAGAGGAAAAACAAACACTTTTTGGACAGTTTACCAAATGGTGTGAAAGTCATAAACCACACCTCAAACACACCTAAAGCTCCACATGACTTCTAGGTAAATGTGCATAGTTTGAAATAATGTGTGGAAACTATGAAAAAAGGCTCTATCAAAATGTCATACCCCATCCAAAATAGAATCACATGGATGGTACTAACCAAGTAGGCAAACTATGATCATCCAAAAAACACATTAAAAAATTGAATCTTTGTTTGGAAAAAAATAAAAACTCAAAACCACTAAGAAAATTTTAAAACAACCCAAAATACACAACATTGTGACATAAGGAGTTTAATCAGTCTAGTGTTCCATAAGTGAATAACTATTTATTCAAAATATTTCCATAAATACACATTTATTTTTTATATGTTTATACAATCTTTTGAACATATAATATATTTTATAGTATTTATAATTTACCTATGTCATGCAGTCCTCACCTAGATAACTTAATTTATCACAAAAAATGAAATTAAACCTTTTTTGTAATTTTAATATTATAATTCAATAAATTAAATTCATTTTATTAAATACAATTTATAAAAGTGATTAAGATAATTTTTAAACAATAAAAATAACATATATAAATAAATATTTTTACAAAACAATATTTTATACAAAAAAATGATTTTATTATTATTAATTGACTTGTAACAATCATTAAACGAACATTTATATTTTTTTTGATTAGATAGATAATACATTGCATTATTTTTTATACTCCAAAAATGTTAAATTTATGTTTTAAATAAAAAACAAAAAATAATAAAACATAATATTTTTTAAATAAAATAGTTTTCATTGACCATGAATCGTTAAATAATCATTAACGATAGATCATTTATTATTTATTGGATGTTATTTACTAATTTTTCGAGTAATTGCTCTAAATTTTTCATCCTATATTATTAAAACAATGTATTAATTTAAAATAAATTATGTACCAAAAAATAAATTTCTCTAAAATAATAGATATTTTCAAAAATAAATTAGTATCTGTTTATTTTATTTAAAAAAGTATTATTTCAATTACATGTAATATATTTTATATATAACACGTTATAATATTTTTACAATGAAATAATAAATATACCTATTGGATATATGTATACCCAATGACCGTATTTCCATCATTTTTTTTCCAATGACCATATATCCAATAACAATATATACAATGAAAATACATGTGTGTATATATATTTATAAATATTATATTAAAATCCTATATACGACATGACACACTTCACTAAAATTCATTCATTATATTCCTTTATTTCGATAATAATACATTTATTATATTTCTAATGTTTTCCGTTCTTTTAATATTTATATTTGGTGGTATGATCTTCATGGAACACCACATGGATAATTATTTCATGTTTATGGTATTTCTATTTAATTTTTGATTTAATCATCCTATAATTTTAGAAATTATTTTTTATACTGCATTAACATAATGTATTAATTTTAATATTTCACTATAATGTATTATCATAATAAAATAAATTATAGTTCAATTTAGTTCAATGATACATGTGACACAAGTTATTAAACTTTTAAATTGGGTAAAAATATGGGGTGTTACATTCTAAACCTCTTAATATAAATTATTTCCTTAAAATATCGTTACGTAAATAGAAACATATTAGGTTACTTCTACCTCATTACATCATCATGATAACACAACACATGATTATTTTTATGACCCCTCAAGATTAAATTAACTATGATATTGCTATTCTTTCGTAGTAATTTATATCTATAGTCGAAGAACACTACAATTTTTTCCTTATAAGATTGATTATATTATAGTTCAAAAACATCATTGTTATGTACATGTGATAGATAAAGTATGTACTTATTCAAAAGTGATACATAGAACACATCATGCACTTGTTAAAGGATTAGTGTATGTGAAAAGTGAAAATATATTATCCCCAAAAGATCAAGGATATTAAAGATAACAATGTATTTGGGGATCATCTTTCCCATAATTTCAAATCTCATAACACTATTCTATTGTGATATTCAAGGGAATACCTTTTCCCCAACTTTGAACTCTACGTATTGATAATGATTATGAACACCAATATTTAGTTAGATTTATGATAATATGATATGTCCCTGAATGGGTTGAATATTCCGTATCATCCCTCAATCATTATATGATCCTCACAACATCTACTCTCTGAATTTATCCGAAGAAGATGGACTTTTATACCCCGTCCTGTAAAAAACATCATATGGTTCTATTTGAATTCTAGAAAGAAAATTTTACTATTGGAAAATGTGACCAGAGGAAGATATTAATCCCAAAATATTTTGAAATCCATTTAGTATTATATAAAAATCTCAAAAAAAGTTTGAATGGTCTTTCTAGATTGGGAATCAGTGGGATGATGTAAATCAGTGATAAAGTTAAAATATGTATTCAATTGTTTTTGAAGACAATTCCATATGTTCAAGGAAAATATAATATCTTGATAAGATTTAACTGAATGTGGTAATAAAAACTTTTGGTTGATGTTATTTTATTTTTATACATTTATTCACATTTTTTTAATTATGTTTTGATGAATTGAATGAAAAATATTCTCTAATTTTTAATGAATATATTGAGGTTATTTTGTGATGGATACTATTTATTATTGATTTTTTTCCAAATCCCTATTTTTATGTTTTTTATTAAATTTCCTTCTATTTATTTTCTATAAAATTTTTATAGTAAACATCTATTGTAATTTGGTGTTAATTATTTTGAGATAATTGGTTAGAGGTTTTCAGAAAAGAATATTTTCATGTCAGAATTAATTATTTCAAAATAACATGATTTTAGGTTAAACATCATTTGATGTGTAATTTTTTAATTCTATAGTTTTTTGGTTTAATTTTGTCATGATGTTTAATTTTTCCCATTTTTAATTGATTTTGGTATTAGAATAATGGTAATGTACATGATTTAGTTGGAACCACATTAAAGGTCACTAGAAGATCTATGTAAAGGTGTCATTGAGTTTTTAAAGGCTGTGTAATGGGATCTCTCTGCTTCAAGATCTACATCAGGGTATGACTATGTTTCTTAGAAGTTGCATGAATGTACTAACATAAGGTAAACTGCTGTATTTTGGAGCTCTCATGATGGTTGTAGAGTTTTGTCCATGTAACGTTAATATGAATCACTAATATCATGGTCCATTAGGATTTTCATCAAGTTATAACAAGATTATAAAATGATACATCAATGTAGAACCATGATTTTAAAAGAAACATAGGGGAAATGAATGAGCTATATAAATATGTTTCAAGTGTAATTTAGTCATGTAAATCTTAAAATGTCAACCTATTTCAATAAAATGTGTATCGTAATTAAGAGTTCATGAGCAAACTTTGAAGCTTGGAAAAAATACTGAAAAATTGCCCCATATAGGAAAATACATTAGGTGATTATTTCTTGGAGTTGAAGTATACGCATGTGGGGGGGGGGGGTCATTTTGTTAGGCGGATGAAATAGATATACTTTATGAATAATATTAATAGATATACTGTCGATATAGGGAAATATGATTATATATAGGAGAATATTTTTCTGATTCATAGTGACGATATTTTATTAATGACGAAATGAAACATCATTTTAAAAGGTTAGTTTCCAACACTTATTGAGATACCATTTTACTAACATAGAATGAAACTCTAATGGATTTCTAGAGAAAAGTGTAGGAGTATGAGGAATGAGATGGGTTAAAAAGGGGAGGAGGTAGAGAATAGAGTGTGAGTAGATATCTAACCCGATAAAGAAGAATAATATTCTCCTTTATCTCATATTTTACTGAATTCTTATTATTAAGTTATCATGTTTTCATTTTTTAAACATGATTTGTAACTATAATTCATTGATGGGAATTTGGTGTTGTTGTTTTTTCATTTTTTAAAACACATGATTTATTACATTTAATTTTCAATTCATTCCTCCTAAGAATTATTTATTTTGATTTAGTTATTTTTTATTAGTGTATCAATATAATAATAATAACCTCAACACTATTTTGAACTATTTTTCCACTATAAAAAATTGATAGTTTGAGTAATTGGTAGTAGAGAGGAAATAATTAAAGTTTAAATTACAATTTATTTACTATTTTTAATCCATTCCACAATATCTTCATATATTCAATAGAAATAGTATTTTAACATGATATTATAAAAACTCAACCATTCCTTGGATTTTACCCCAATTTTATCTAATATAGTATAATTAAGAGATAATAAATGATATTTTGATAGCCAAATGATAACAATGTAGCCATTTTTATTTGATAAAAAGAGGGTGTAAGTGAGAGAGAGAGAGATAAATCCATGGATATCATTTGAAACCACTAAAAAACCTTATACATTGTTGTACCATATTAAAGGAATGAGATTTATCAAATCTAGAAAAATTATATTCTTGAAAACAATTTGTCCACAACTGTCAAGGGGTGCTTCAAAGGGTATTTTCTATCAACGAAGGGGTTTGAAAAAAATATTTTAGAGGGCTTTTGACCCAAAAAATCTTTTTATGAACTAAAAATGAAAGGCCCATTAACATGTGGTTATTTTGGATAAATATCCACACCCCCAATTGACTATGGTTAGACCCTGAGGTGATTATGGATGAGGAATTAAAAACTCACAATGTATAGGGGAAACAAATGTTATATAAATTTATGTTTGTTTTTACTTCTTGAAATAAAAATCCAACCACCATATATTTTTTACATTCATATTTATACCCCTGCTCACTTTTTTCTAGACATAAATTTAGATGATAGCTAATAATTGGTTTGAGGAATGATTTCCACACTCTATCCATTTTACTTTGTTAATTGTTTTATTTTAAATTATTTAATCTCATAGATTAGTTTTTATTATCCTCGGGGTGCTTGAATGATAGAAAACAAGAGGATATTCATGAACTCAAGGAGGATAATTTTGATCATGAGAATAAATTGAAAAAAATAAAAAAAAGATATTTTTTAATTAACTCACTATTATTTAAATTTTTCATTTTAGGTTTAACTTCTGAACTTGACATTGAAAAGTTTACTTAAATATTATTTGTAATATTTGGTTTAAAATATATTCATGGATATAACTTATGTGTCGAGGAAAAGTTCTTAACTTATTAAATATCACTTTTATTGAGTTTTTGTTTTAACTAAGGGTTTTTATCTTAATCAATTCCATTTTATTAGAAAAAGTTTTAAACTCATTTGAAATCCTGTTACAGTACCATGAATTTATATATTTTTTTATTTTTTAGTAAATTTATGATGTTTTTTAAAAGTTTTGTAGTTTTTCGGTTACATTATTAACTATGCTACTATTTTGAGCAGTTTTGAAATTTCATGGGGTTGTTCCCTAAAAAAGAATTTACTTTTCAAATTATATTTTTTAATTTTTATTTATAATTTGGAAAACATGAATTTTTTAATAAGACTATTACCCTTAAAAATTTTCTTTGAACTAATGAATATAAAAATATTTTCCAACCAAACTATTTAAAATTTTCTTAAACATTGATTTTAATATGAAGGAAAATGTTGAGTTTTATGTGGGGATCAATAGTCTCTATGCAACTAAAATGTATTTTTATGGAGTTTGTTTCAAAATAATCTTAAAATTTGTTATTTTTTATTTATTTATCATTTAAAGTATTTAAATATTTTTCAAAATATTCAAGGATATTTTCTCAATTTGAGGGGTGATAAGCTGGTCTATTTTTTCTATAGATTCAATTGGGTATATCTTTTTATATGTCAATTTAAATAACATGATCTTGGTATCACATTTGGATTGATTTATATAAATTTCATTTCATTTGAACATTATTTTTTTGAATTGAAATAATAAAGTTTGTATTTAAATAGGATACGAAATGAACTCTTAATCATTGTGATGTTTTAATTTTTTAATATAAAACAAGGAGATGAGTCATTTATTCTTCTTTATTAATTTTTAAAATCACCCATAAATTTGATTATGTCTTATTATTATGAGTTAAATTATGTGTTTTTGTTCACTATGACAAAATTAAATGATTCAAAGAATAATTGAATGAAAAGTGATGTTTTTCTAATTATATTCAAAATTTTAATATCTAACCATTTTAGTAAAAACAAAAATTAATTTTCAGCAAATAGTTTTTTAAAGAGAGAAATCATCTTTAAACTACATGAGATGTTCTAATGGGGAAAATACATTTGAAAAAAGTTCCTATTAGTTGTTTAATGTTTAATTATTAAGATTAATTTTCATTCAATGAAAATATATAATTTTTTACTTGTGGAAAATGAATATCTTTTGTATAGGGTAATTTTATGTGGTTTTATTTTTATATATATTTTCCACATCATTTTAATTTATATTATGATTTGGAGCCTAAAATATGCCTTAATCGATGGATGTAACACCCCGAGATTTTATGAGATATTTTGTTTTTAATTTCATTAATGTCTTCTATTGTACACAACACCAATATTAGATTGTACTATACGCTACACCGTATTAGCTTATTGTATACGCAACACTATTCTTGGCTCGTGTTACACACAATTTCAAGTTCGTTTTGTGGAAATTATTCTACGCAAAATTAAGTATAGATTTTGATTAATGTATAAATGAAATAAGTTTTGATTATATTATATGAAACACCATAGGGATCTTTCACTACATGCAGCCCTGACTTGGCTTGCATTACACGCAATCACGTCATTCCTCGATAGCGTGTGTAGTACGCAATACCGGGTTTTACTAAACAATGATATATTGTTATAATATTATTATGAACAAGACTTTATGATTATTAGAAACTAAATTTATAATTTTATGACATTATAATTAATCTTACACAATTTATAGAACATGGTATGAGAACAAAATAATTTTTTCGGGTAAAATGAGTATTTTTTTAAAAATGTAGTTTTGCCGCCTTTTGATGGCGCACCTACATTAAATACAGTTTTGACATGTTTATAATTTAAATTTGATAATATAAAATTCATCTATAGAATTAGGATAAAAAATTTACTTCAGATAAATCTTTGATATCTTTCTGATAAGTTTCTTATTTTGATGAATAGTAAAAATACGCTAAATTTTAATTAAAAACAACTTTTTTCATCAAGATAATTTATATAATTAAATTATAATATTGAATTGTTTTAAATTATAAATAGAATATATTTTTACCATTTAATATAATTCATGTCATTACCATTAATTTTATGATGAATTAATAGTTAAAAACATTTCAATCTTTGATATTTTTTTAACTTTTAAAATGCATTTTCTTAACAACGGGATTAATTTTAAATTAATTACTACAACATAAGTGTTTTTAATTTTGAAAAATGGATTCAATATTTGGATTCATTGCATACAAATAATGTTAATAGGTTACATTTAATTTTGTTTTTCCTTATGAATATTAACTACGGTAATTTTTATTTACTATAGTTAAAGATAAATCGGGTAATTGGTGGTAAAAATAAGATTATAAAATTACCCTATCACCTGCCAAAATTCTGTTGGATGAATTATATTCGACCCATATCACCTAAGGGTAAGAATTGATTCGTTTCATGGACAATTGACCATGAAAATGATATAATCATAATTAAAACCAAAGAAAGTGACAACATGTCACTCTCTTATATCTTATACGTGTAATAATTTTAATTTAGTGATAAAATGCATAAAACTTCAAACATGAATAGTCTCAAGTAAGATAATAAAATTATATACATCATCTGAATTTATTTATAATTTTTACAGATTAAATAATTATCATTAATAATGACACAATAGTGATGTTGTAATTATTTTTTTGATTGAAATATCAAATAAATGGTTTTAAAAATATTAAAATAAATATTATATGAAGTATTTAATGTGATCCACGAATTTTATAGATTAATATGACATATTAGGAATATATTAAATATTTTTTCTCGAATATATCCTTTTTTAGATATTATTTAAATTCAAAAAAATGAATAGTGTAAAAATTGACACTATAGTGATTTTATAAAAATAACATATTATAAAATTGTTTAAAAATCACCAAAATATTTGAAAATTAAAAATTTAAATTTATATGGTCCAAAATGTCATAAATAAGTCGATTATGGACAATTAAAAACACATATGTAATAATTTATAACAATTTAAAATTTTGAATATTATTACTAGAAATACAATTAAATAGATTAAATAAGGATAAATCAATTTGATAAGGTTTAAAATAAATTCAAAACATGTATAAATTTTATTGGTTGATGAGATTAAAACCCTATCTCATCTCATATGAGAATTATGTCATTTTGGGAGGTTTTTATGTGGTTTTGGAATTTATTATAAATTAATATTTCTTATGTTTCCAAAGGTGCCCCTCTCATCCCTTATAAAAGGGCACCTCCTCGCTCTCCTCTTCACACAAATTTGAGACTTCTTGCTTGGCCAAACCCTTCCCATTTCACTTTTCCACTTCCATAGAAACCTACTAGTGGTCCTGGTATTCTTTAAAGGGCAACTGTAGTACCCTAAGAGGAGGTTAAGAGGAGGCACGTTGAAGAAGAGATAATCTCTTCTACCGATTCTTTGAAGTTTCTTTATTCTTCTACATCATCTTCTTTAGTTGTTTCATTTTAAAGTAATAACATCTGTATAACCAACATATGGATATGTTTTTATAAATATGAAAAAACCCCATTTCACCTTCTATCCATCCTACGGAAAATGAAATCACCACGCGTGCGTACGTACGGAATACCGTCTCCACGCCGTGGTGCAATCTGTTTTTCCACCACCACAATACTTGGATGGGTATAATGGTGTAAATAATAACTATATATGGTTATTATAACATCATAATGACTCTGAGATATTATATCATCCACTCTAATTCCATTCAATAATAATGGGAATGATATCATCGCTCGTGCGTACGTACAGATTACCGTCTCCACGACGCGATGAGATTCATTCTATATGTTAACCTTTATAGAATGATTATAAAGTATATATAATGAATAATAATGATATATATTACATAATAATGCTATTGGATTAATGTATATATATATATGTCATCAACTTACTTCCATTCAAGTCAATATGGAAAGGAAATCAACGTTCACGCGTACGTATGGCCTACTGTGTCCATGAACGGTGTGTTTCATTTCATTTATATTTCTATTATATATATATATATACAGAATATAAATGATATAGAAATCATGTTTTAAATTCTGGAAGTTAGTAAATCATGATATATGTAATAATAATATCAGAAAAACAAGTCCAAACATGTACGATAAATGAAACAAATATTACCCAAAACATTTCTTTAACATGGAATTGACAAATGAACGGGTAATATAAAGACCCTAGTGAATCATATATGATATCATAACAATGAATATGATTCTGGAATAATTCAATGACATTATTTAAATCATTATACAAGAGGTTCAGATACGTAAAAGCATAACAAATATAAGGTAAGTGATAATTTTACAAATCTCATTTAATCTGAGATTTCTTATACGTAAGTCTTTACTGGGGTTATATTTTTCATCCATGTCCATAAAAATGTTTTTTATAAAGTGTTTAATATTATTATATGTCTGTTTAAAGTCAGTTTTACCCCTCTTTGACATTTACTTTGTGTTATGGATGGAATCTTTCTTTTTTTACAATATGTGGTACTTTTTTGACTTTTCTGTTAAAATTTTGAGGAGAATGTTTTTTAACTTATACAGCATAAAAGGATTTTTACAATTTCATAACGAATTATTTTCATGAATATTACTCTACAAGATATCCTGATTATTTTGAAAAAAATACATTTCTTTTAAAATTTCATGGCATTTTGTGAAAAGAAAATGAATTTGAAGAAGAAACGATATTTTCCTCAAGAGTTAATTTCAAGTGTTTTATCAAAACTATTTTCCATCTAAGATGACATTATTTAGTATGTTTATGTATTAAGTATAATGTCTATATTATTTACAAGGTTTGATTTTTCTTATGATGAAATGATATCCATTTCTTATACATGGATTATGTTCTGATGGGATGATGTTTATGAAACCCATTTTATTTGTTGGGTTATTATGAATGTTGTTTGTTTATTTTGTGGAACACAAAATAATGATTTCATTATGAGATGGGTGGGACCTATATATCCCTCTAATTAATTGGGTAGAGATTTATATCTCATGAGATAAACATGGCTAGAATGGAAAGTTAATCTGGTATAGTGATATATGACTGGAATGATTAGTGAACTCGATTCAGTAAGGGACTTTTTCCACTATGATGGTCTTGGAAGAAATGACTTGGCTACTCTGGAAATCATATCATGTTCATAATGGATGCAACAATTACATGTTATATTACCATTCTATTTTATCATGATTTATGTTCCTTTATGTTTTATTCCTTATGTACACCCATGTTTTATATCATTGCTCAAGATTTTGAGGTTTAGATTTTATACTCATGTTTTTACATTCAAATGTTTATGGATCATTTTATGTTCTCCATGTTTACACTTATTGAGAATTTTATCTCACCTTTATAAGGTTTTCTTTTCCTCAGGATATAAATAAAATTTTAGTTAAAACAAAAAGGGGAAGAAATTTATGGGAGATGTTGAAGATATTTCACAATGATTAGAAGATTTTGTTCTGAGTTTCCAAACACACTAAACTAATATGGACTTTGGGGATTTTTTTGATATGTATTCTGAAAACGTAATGTAATATCCATGTATGTCAAGCTTTGGGTCTCAATAGTAGGTATCAAAGCATGTATAGTTATCCTTTGGAAACTAGGATGCGAAAACTTTCATGAGATCTCTAGAGATATTTCTATAGTATGTCTAGGGATGTCCATAGGGTTAATTATAAATATAGGTTATAGTCCTAGAATTACCGTAACGATCATAGAATTAAACCTATGATGAAGGTACTCCCCCGTTATTTTGTTTTTTTCCTACCATGATTTTTTCCACTCACACTGTTCTTTTTGGGGTTTAGATGATGGATGGAACCCGAAGGAACCACGTTGATCAATGTAATGGAAAATTAAATGATTGTCCTCCCGAAAAACCAAATGTGATGGGATATGGAGTGAAAAATCTTATTGTTAAACATACACAAGATATGAATCATTCTGGACTACCAAATGTTTAGAGAAAGAAACAATATTCTATTGAGTCCTTCATGAGGCAACACCCACCTTTTTTCAGTGGGTCTTGTGATCCACTTGTTGCTGAACAATGGATCTGTACCATTGAAAATATATTTTCCATACTTCATTATATAGAGCATGAAAAAGTCATTTTATTTGTTTACCAGTTAGAAGGGGAAGCAGAACAGTGGTGGACTCTAATTAAGAATACAAGGCTCCAAGATAAAATTGAATCCATGGAATGGGGTGAGTTCAAGAACATGTTTTTCAGTATGTACATCCCTCATACTATTCGAACAAAGATGGAAAAGGAGTTACTTGAGCTTAAGAAAAAGGATGATGAATCTGTTGGTATATATGAAGCAAATTTTACAAGGCTTGAAAGGTATGCATCTGGCTTTATCATCCAATCTGAAAGTAAAGTTGATCGATTTTTCAGTGGCATAAAACCAAGTCTTCAAATAGCATTAGATTTAAGATACTTTAGTACCTATGAAGAAATTGTGTGTTGTGCTACCAAGGTAGAACGGGAAGTTTGTGTTACGTATCCGTCTCGTGGTTTTGACAAGAAATGAAAGATGGAGTTCAAGGAAAAATCTCAAAACAATGGTGCAAAAAAGGTGAATGTTTTTTATGCTCAAAGTGTGGAAATGAGTATGGTGGATATTGTCTTAAAGGGACTATAAAATGTTTTAAGTGTGGAAAATAAGGCCATCAAGAAGTTGAGTGTCGATGAAATGGAAAAAAGGTAGCTAATGATGGGAATAAAGAAAAGACTGCAAAGAACACACCACTGACACATCAATGCTACTAGTGCAAGGAAATGTGGAATTATGCTAACCGATGCCCAAATCCAAGGTTTAAGGATGATTGACATCAACAACCACTTAAGTCAAATGAAAAAAGGAAAGTCACATGCGATCACTATTGGCAATGTTGAGTATGACATCGATGTGGTGGAATGATTAAGTGTTTATGTAATTGGATTCCAAAATAATGTTGTGGTATCTCATTTATAGTATCATGGAATATTGGAATATCTATGTATTGGTTTATTGTGGTTTTCAATAATATTATGGTACCGGTAACCATGAAAAGTGATTGAAATATTTTTTAGAAAGAAGATGATATGGGCATAATGAAGGGATAAGGAGAAAATAATTTGTTTGATATTATTCATGAGCTCATGGCTGATAAAAAGACAAGGCGATATCATGATTTGAGTAAATATATTTTTTTGGAATTTGGTATGTGGAAAGAGATAAATTTTAAAAACATTAATGTTTTCACTAAGGTTTAATGGGTATTCATTTTTTCAAGAGAATATATGTTTAAGGTAATCACATATTTTGAATTTGACCAACAAGATATATCTTGTGATATGTGATGGATAAATGATTGTATTCACATGCTTGTTATATGACCTTTTTAGTAATAGTTCTCTTTATACAATGAGTTTGGAATGACGTATTTTGGATAAGTCTTAAGGTTGGAATGGATTATGTTTAACATCAGATAGTATTCTCTAAGGCTAAATCTTTTTTTTCGATTTTATATCTGGAATGTTATAATAGTATAGTTTATGAAAAGGGACAACCTGTAGAACGGGCGGAAACTCGTCGCGTCGGACAAGGCTATGAGAATCGAACCCACAACCGAAGTGCGACATGCCTTTATCACCTACCAATGGCCTACAGGAAGTCCCTGGTTAGTAGAAAGTTGTTTTATTTTACTAATTGGTATGATAGATGAAGTATAAGTCCATTTTTTGAACTATATACGATTAATCTCACTATAGATGGGCTTATGTATATTTAATAACTTTTCTAACCTTTTTTTGAGACATATGGAATGAACAACCATTCTATTGCATGATCTGCTAACACTTCATGAAAGACAAATTCAACTTCATTTCTTTAAGAGATAAAGTGGAAATTTATCAAGGCACAAACAATAGTGATATTTTAAAAAAATCAAGTAATTATTTCTTTTAATTCATCAAAATTAGGGAAATGATCTAGAAAACCAATAATGTTGTCCTAGTACCCTCAAATTATATGAATTAGATGGTACCTTAGACCATCACAAATTTATGGCTTTGGGATTGTTATCATTTTCGTAGCCATGTCCTCTACCACTCTTGATCAGAAGTTGAAGGTTATATTTTCTCTTCCATATCCATATTTTAACCTATGTTCTCTTTTGTAGAAACCCAGTGATGAGTTAATTTGGGTAATTGTTATGTTTCATACTTCACTTTTTAAAATTATGTTTTAGAATTCATTTTTACGATGTGGGTTTCGATGAATGAAACTTTCAAGTAGTAAACGATTTATAACCCCTACGAATTTCTAGGGTGAAATTCATTTTAAGGGGGGTAGAATGTAACAGCCCGAGATTTTATGAGATATATTTTTTAATTTATTTGATATCTTCTATTATACACTACACCAAGATTGTCTTGTATTATACGCAACACCGTATTAGCTTTTAGTATACACAACACTATTCTTGGATCGTGTTACACACAATTTCAAGTTCGTTTTGTGGAAATTATTCTACGATACATTAATTATAGATTTTGTTTAATTTATAAATGAAATAAGTTTTGATTATGTTATATTAAACACCAAAGGGAGCTTTCACTACACCCATCCCTGACATGGATTTCATTACATGTAATCGCGACATTCCTCGATAGCGTGTGTAGTAAGCAACACCGGGTTTCACTAATCAACGATATATTGTTATAATATTATTATGAACTAGCTATTATGAATAGTAGTAACTAAATTTTAAATTTTGTGACATTATAATTTATCTTACACATTTTATAGAACATGGTATGAGAACAAAATAACTTTTTTGGGTAAAATGAGTATTTTTCCACAAATGCAGTTTTGCCGCCTTTTGATGGCGCACCCACTTTAAATATAGTTTTTTGACATGTTTATAAGTTCAACTTGAAAACATAAAATTCTAATTTGGAATTAAGATATAAAAATATACTTTGGATAAATTTTTCATATTTTTCTGATAAGTTTCTTATTTTGCGGAATAGTAAAAATAGGCTAAATTTTAATTAAAAACAAATTTTTTCATCGAGATAATTTATATGGTTAAATTATAATATTGAATGGTTTTAAAGTATAAATAGAATATATTTTTACCATTTAATATAATTCATGTCATTACCATTAATTTTATATTGAATTCATAGGAAAAAACACTTCAATCTTTGACAATGTTTTAACTTTTAAAACCCATTTTCTTAACAATGAGATTAATTTTAACTTAATTACTGCAACTTCTGTGTTTTGAATTTTGAATAATGGATTCAATATTTGGAATAAGTGGTTTAAAATTATGTTAATTGGTTACTTTTATTTTTTGACATTATGATATAATTATAATTAAAATCAAAGAAAGTGACAAAATGTCACTCTCTTATATCTTATAAGTGTAATATTTTTAATTTAGTGATAAAATTCATAAAACATCAAACATTAATAGTATCCAAAAAAATAATTAAATTATCTACATCATGTGATTTTTTTAGAATTTTTACGGATTAAATAATTATCATTAATGATGACACAATGGTGATATTGAAATTATTTTATTGACTGAAATATCAAATAAATGGTTTTGAAAATATTAAAATAAATATTATATGAATTATTTAATGTGATACACTAATTTTATAGATTAATATGACATATTAGGAATCTATTAAATATTTTTTTTCGAGTATATCCTCTGTGTTGATTTTATTTAAATTCAAATAAATGAATAGTGTCAAAATTGACACTATTGTTATTTTATAAAAATATCCTATTATAAAAGTGTTTAAAAATCAGAAAAATATTTAAAAATTATAAATTTAAATTTATATAGTCTAAAGTGTCATAAATTATCCAATTATGGACAATTTACAACACATAAGTAATTATTTATAACAATTTGAAATTTAGAATATTATTACTACAAATAAAATTAAATAGATTAAATAAAGATAAATCAATTTGATAAGGTTCAAAATAAATTCACAACATGTATAATTTTTATTTGTTGATGAGATAAAAACCCTATATCATCTCATCTTCGAATTAAGTCATTTTATGAGGTTTTTAAGTGGGGTTGTAATTTATTATAAATTAATATTTCTTATGTTTCCAAAGGTGCCCCTCTCCTCCCTTATAAAAGGGAACCTCCTCCATCTCCTATTCACAAATATTTGAGTCTTCAGGCTCATCCAACCCCTGACCATTTAACTTTTACACATCCATAGAAACCTACTAGAGGTCCTTGTATTCTTCAAAGACCAACTTATGTACCCTAATAGGAGGTTAAGAGGAGGCGCATCGAAGAAGAGGTAATCTCTTCTACCGATTGTTTTATGATTATTTATTCTTATAATTCCTCTTATTTAGTTGTTTCATAATAAAGTAATAACATAAGACTAAATAACATGATGATATGTTATTATAAATATTAAAAAACCCCATTTCACCTTATATACATCCTATGAAAAACGAAATCACCACGCGTGCGTACCTACGGAATACTGTCTCCACATTGTGGTGTAATCTGTTTTTCCACCACCACCATACATGGATGGGTATAATGGTGTAAAGAATAACTATATATGGTTATTATAAAATCATACTGATTATTAGATATTATATCATCCAATCCAATTCCATTTTATAATAATGGGAACGATATCATCGCTCGTGCATACGTATGGATTACCATCCTCACAACGCGATGAGATTCATTCTCCATGTTAACCATTAAAGAATGATTATAAAGTATATATAATGAATAATAATAATATATATGACATAATAATGCTACTGGATTTAAATATATATATATATATATATATCATCTACTTACTTCCATTCATGTCAATAAGGAAAGGAAAACAACGTTCATGCATATGTACAACCTACCGTCTCTATGAACGATGTGTTTCATTTCATTTATCTATATATTATATATATATATACTGAATATAAATGAAATATAAATAATGTTTTACATTCTGGAAGAAATTAAATCATGATATATGTAATAATAATATCAAGAACAACAAGTCCAATCACGTACGTTAAATGAAACGAATATTATCAAAAATATTTCATTAACATAGAATTGCCAAATGAACGAGTAATATAAACACCTTAGTGAATCATATATGATACCATAAGAATGAATATGATTCTGTAATAATTCAATGACATTTTTTTACTCATTATACATTAGGTTCGGATACGTACAAAGCATAGCAGACCTCAGGTAAGAGATACTTTTGCAAATCTCATTTTTATCCGAGATTGCTTATACGTAAGTATTTACTGGGGTTATATTTTTCAACCATGTACATAAACATGTATTTAATAAAGTGTTTAATATTCTTCCATCTTTGTTTAAAGTAATTTTTACCCTATTTTACTTTTACTTTGTGTTATGGAAGGAATCTTTCTTTTTTTTACCATATGTGGTACTTTTTTGAATTTTCCATTAAAAGTACGAGGAGAATGTTTTTGTTAACTTATCCAGTATGAACAAATTTTTAAGGTTTCATAACGCCTTATTTTCATGAAGCTTAATCTACACAATATCATGGTAATTTTCAACAAAATCCCTTTCTTTTAAAATTTCATGGCATTTTGTGAAAATAAAATGATTATGAAGAATAACAGATATTTTCCTTAAGAATTCATTTCAAGTGTTTTATCAAAACTATTTTCCATCTAAGATGAAATTATTTAGTATGTTTATGTTTACAGTATAATGTCTCTATTGTTTACATGGTTTTATTTTTATTATGATGAAATGATATCCATTTCTTTTATGTGGATTATGTTATGATGGGATGATATTTATGAAACCCATTTTATTTGTTGGGTTATTATGAATGATGTATGTATATTTTGTGGAACATGAAAGAATGATTTCATTATGAGATGGGTGGGACCTATATCTCCCTTCAATGCATTGGGTAAATATTTATATCTCATGAGATAGATATGTCTATAATGAAAAGTTAATCCGATTCAGTGATACAGGAGTAGAACGAGGAGTGAACTCGATTCAGTAAGGGACTTTGTCCACTATAATGGTCTTGGCAGCAATGCCTTGGGTAATATGAAAATCATATCATGTGCTTAATGGATGACACAATTACATGTTTTATTCCCATTCTATTTTATCATTATTAATGTTGCTTTATGATCTATGCCTTATGTAATTCCATGTTTTATGTCATTGCTCAAGATTTTGATATTTAGATTTTATGCTCATGTTTTTACGTTAAAATGTTTATGGATTGTTTTATGTTCTCCATGTTTACCCTTATTGAGCATTTTAGCTCAAAATTTTTATGGTTTTATTTTCCCCAGGATATAAATAAATGTTTTAGTTAAAACAGAAAGGGGAAGATGTTGAAAATCTTTCACCATGATTAGATGATTTTGTTTCGAGTTTCCAAAGACACTAAACTAATATGGTCTTTGGACGTTTTTTTGTTATGTATTGTGTGAAAGTAATGTAATATCCATGTACGTCAAGATTTGGGTCTGTATATTTGGTATCAGAGTGAAGTTTTAGTTAACCTTTGGAAAATAGGATGCGAAAACTTTCGTGAGATCCCTTGAGATATTTATAAGGAATGTATAGGGATGTCCCTAATCATAAGTATAAGTATATGTTATATTCCTAGAATTACGATAACAGTCTTCTAATTAAACCTTTGATTAAAGTACTCCCCCTTTATTATGTTGTTTTCCTAGCATGATTTTTTCCTCGCACACTTTTCTTTTTTGGGTTTTAGACGATGGCTGGAATCCAAAGGAACCATTTTGATCAATGTAATGGACAATGTAATGATTGTCCTCCCGAACAACCAAATGTGGTGGTAAATGGAGTGCAAAATCTTATTGTTATACTTACACAAGCTATGAATCATTTTGGACTTCCAAATGAGTATAGAAAGGGACAATATTCTGTTGAGTCCTTCATGAGGCAACGCCCACCTTCTTTCAGTGGGACTTCTGATCAAATTTTTGCTGAAAAATGGATTAGTACCATTGAAAAGATATTTTACATAATTCATTGTAAAAAGAATGAAAATGTCATTTTGGTAGTTTACTGGTTAGAAGATGCAGCAAGACAGTGGTGGACTCTTATAAAGCATACAATTCCCCAAGATGAAATTGAATACATGGAATGGGACGAGTTCAAGAACATGATTTTCAGTAAGTACTTCCCTCGTATTTTTCGAAAAAAGAAGGAAAATGAGTTCCTTGAGATTGAGAAAAATGGTGAAGAATCTATTGGTATATGCGATGTGAATTTTACAAGGCTTTCAAGGTATGCAACTAGCTTTATCATCCAACCTGAAAGTAAAGTTAATCGATTCTTCAGTGGCTTTAAACCAAGTCATCGAAGAGCATTATCTATAAGAGACTTCAGTACCTATGAAGAAATTTTGCGTTGTGCTATCAAGGTAGAAATGGAAGTTTGTGTTACGTATCCGTCTTTTGGATTTGATAAGAAACGAGAGATGGAGTTCAATGAAAAATCTCAAAACAATGGTGTAAAGAAGGTGAATGTTTCTTTATGCTCAATGTGTAGAAAGAATTATAGTGTAGATTGTCTTAAAGGGACTATAAAATGTTTTAAGTGTGGAAGAGAAGGTCATCGAGTAGCTGAGTATCGAAGCATTGGGAAAAGCATAGATAATGATGTGAATAAAGAAAAGACTGCAAATAATGCACCACCTACACTTCAATGCTACAAGTGCAAGGAAATGGGGAATTAGGCTAACCAATTCCTTAATACAAGGGTTAATGATGATTAACATCAACAACCACTTAATGAAAAGGAAAAAAGGGAAGTCACATCCGATCACTATTGGCGATGTTGAGTATGACAACGATGTGGTGGAATGAATAAGTGTTTTTTTAATTGTATTCCAAAATAATGTTGTGGTATCACATTTATAGTATCGTGGAATAATGGTATATCTATGTATTAGTTTATTGTGGTTTTCAATAATATTATTGTACCGGTAACCATGAAAAGTGATTGAAATATTTTTTTAGAAAGAATATGATATGCACATAATAAAGGGATAAGGAGAAAATAATATGTTTGATTGTATTCATGAGCTCATGACTAATAAATGGACAAGGTTATATCATGATTTGAGTAAATATTTTTTTTGGGTTCTGTTATGTGGAAAGAGTTAACATTTGACAACATTCATGTTTTCACTAAGGTTCAATGGGTATTAATTTTTTCAAGAGAATACATGATTAATGTAATCACATATTTGGAATGTGACCAACCAGATATATCTTGTGATATATGAGGGATAAATGATGGTATTCACGTTCTTGTTATATAATCTTTTTTGTAATCTTTATCTTTATGCAATGAGTTTGGAAAGAAGTATTTTGGTTAAGTCTTAAGGTTGGAATGGATTAAGTTGAACATCAGATAGTATTATTTAAGGCTATAACTTTTTTTCGATTTTATTTCTGGAATATTATAATTGTATAGTTTAAGAAAAGGGACAACCTGTAGAATGGGCAAAAACCCGTCGCGTCGGACAAGTAGGAATCGAACCTACAACTGAAGTGTGACATGAATTTATCTCCAACCATTGGCCTACAGGAAGTCCCTGGTTAGTAGAAACTAGTTTTATTTTATTAAGTGGTATGATAGATGAAGTATATGTCCATTTTTGGAACCATTTACGAGTAATCTCACCATATATGGGCTTATTTATATTTAATAACTTTTATTAACCTTTTGTTTGAGACAGATGAAATGACCTATCATTCTATCGCATGATCTTCTAACAGTTCATGGAAAACAAATTAAACTTAATTTCTTTAAGTGATGATGTGGAAATTGTTCAAGGCACAAACAACAGTGAGATTGTACCAAAATCAAGTATGTATTTCTTTTAATTCTATAACATTTGGGAAATGAGCTTCAAAACCAAAAACGTTGTCCTAGTACCCTCATATTCGATGAATCAGATGGTACCTTAGATCATCACAAATTTATGGATTTGTGGTTTTTGGTTTTTTCATATCCATGTCCTCTACCACTCTTCATCAGATGTTGATGGTTATATTTCTCTTCCATATCCATATTTTCACCTATGTTCTCCTATGTGGAAACCTAATGATTAGTTAATTTGGGTAATAGTTATGTTTCATACTTCACTTTTTAAAATTATGTTTTAGTATTCATTTTTATGATGTGGGTTTCTATGAATGGAACTTTCAAGTAGTAAACGATTTATAAACCTGACAAATTTCGAGGGAGAAATTCATTTTAAAGGGAGAAGAATGTAACAACCTGAGATTTTATGAGATATATTCTTTTTAATTTATTTGATGTCTTCTATTGTACACTACACAAAGATTATCTTGTACTATACGCAACAACATATTAGCTTGCAGTATAAGCAACACTATTCTTGTCTCGTGTTACACACAATTTCAAGTTCGTTTTGTAGAAATTATTCTACGCAACATTAAGTATAGATTTTTTTAATTTATAAATGAAATAAGTTTTGATTATGTTATACGCAACACCAAAGGGAGATTTCACTACACGCAGCCCTGACTTGGCTTACATTACACGCAATCACGACCTTCCTCGATAGCGTTTGTAATACACAACACCAGGTTTCACTAAAAAACGATATATTGTTATAATATTATTCTGTACTAGCCGCTATGAATAGTAGTAAATAAATTTTAAATTTTATGAAATTATAATTAATCTTACACATTTTATAGAACACGGTATGAGAACAAAATAATTTTCTGAGTTAAAATGAATATTTCTCAAAAAATATACTTTTTCCACCTTTTGATGGTGCACCCAAATGAAATCTAGTTTTTGACATGTTTATATGTTCAACTTGACAATATAAAAATTTTCTTTGGAATTAGGATATAAAAATTTACATTGGATAAATTTTTGATATTTTTCTGATAAGTTTCTTATTTTGATGAAAAGTAAAAATATGCTAAATTTTAATTAAAAACAACTTTTTTAATCAAGATAATTTATATGGATAAATTAAAATATTGAATGTTTTTAAATTATAAATAGAATATATTTTTACTATTTAATATAATTCATGTCATTACCATTAATTTTATGTTGAATTCATAGGTAAAAACATTTCAATCTTTGACAATGTTTAAACTTTTAAAACCCACTTTCTTAACAAAAACATTAATTTTAAATTAATTACTGAAACTTCTATGTTTTGAATTTTGAAAAATGGATTCTATATTTGGATTCAGTGGGTCCAAATTATTTTAATTGGTTACTTTTTTTTGACATTATTAATAGTAACTACACCAATTTTTTTTAATATTGTTAAAGGTAAATCGATTAATTTAGGCTAAAAATAAGATTATAAAATTACCCTAAAACCTTCCAAAATTATATTGGATGAATAAAAGTTGACCCATATCTCCTAAGAGTCAGAATATATTCGTTTCATGGACTATTGACCATGAAATTGATATAATTATAATTAGAACCAAAGAAAGTGACAACATGTCACTCTCTTATATCTTATAAGTGTAATAATTTTAATTTAGTGATAAACTTCATAAAACTTCAAACATGAATAGTCTCTAAAAATATAATAAAATTATCTACATCATGTGAATTCATTTAGTATTTTTAGGGATTAAATAAATATCACTAATGATGACACAATAGTGATGTTGAAATTATTTTATTGATTGAAATATCAAATAAATGGTTTTAAAAATATTAAAATAAATATTTTATGAACTATTTAATGTGTTCTAATAATTTTATAGATGCATATGACATATTAGAAATCTATTAAATAATTTTTTTCAATATATCCTTAATGTATATTTTATTTAAATTCAAATAAATTAATAGTGTCAAAATTGACACTATTGTTATTTTATAAAAAAACATATTACAAAATTGTTCAAAAATGAAAAAAATATTTAAAAACTATAAATTTATATTTATATTTTATACAATGTAATAAAGTATACAATTAAGGACAATTCACCACAAATAAGTAATTATTTATTAAAATATAAAATTTATAATATTATTACTACAAATAAAATTAAATAGACTAAATAAGGACAAATCAATTTAATAAGTTTTAAAATAAATTCAAAACATGTCTAAATTATATTGGTTGGTGATATTAAAACCCTTTATCATCTCTTCTTCTAATTGAGTCATTTTTGGATATTTTTATGTGCGGTTGTAATTTTTTATAAATTAATATTTCTTATGTTTCAAAGGGTTCCTCTATTTATTTTCTTATAAAAGGGAACCTCCCCCCTCTTCTATTCACACAAATTTGATCCTTCAAGCTCGACCAACCCCTGAAAATTTCACTTCTCAACTTCCATGGAAACCTACTAGAGGTCCTGGTATTCTTCAAAGACCATCTTTAGTTCCCTAAGAGGAGGTTAAGATGAGGCGTGTCGAAGAAGAGGTAATCTCTTCTACCGATTCTTTCAAGTTTCTTTATTCTTCTACTTCCTCTTCTTTAGTTGTTTCATTATAAAGTAATAACATCAGTATAACTAACATACTGATATGTTGTTATAAATATTAAACAATCGTATTTCACCTTCTATCCATCCTACGGAAAATGAAATCACCGCGCGTGTATACGTACAAAATATCGTCTCCACGCTGTGGTGTAATCTATTTGTCCACCACAACCTTAATTGGACGAGTATAATGGTGTACAGAATAAATATATATTGTTATTATAACATCATAATAATTCTGAGATATTATATCATCCACTCCAATTCCATTCAATAATAATGGGAACGATATTATCGCTCATACGTACGTACGAATTACCGTCTTCGTGATGCGATGAGATTCATTCTCCATGTTAACCATTCAAGAATTATTATAAAGTATATATAATGAATACCAATGATATATATGACATAATAATGGTACTAGATTTAGGTATATATATATATATATTTCATCTAATTACTTCCATTCAAGTCAATAAGGAAATGAAAACAGCGTTCATGCGTACGTACGACCTACAGTCTCCATGAATGGTGTGTTTCATTTAATTTATCTGTATATTATATATATTTACTGAATAAAAATGATATATAAATAATGTTTTAAATTATGGAAGTAATTAAATCATTATATAATTAATAATAATCTCAATATCAACAAGTCCAAACACATACTATAAATGAAGCGAATGTTACCCAAAACATTACTTTAACATGGAATTGACAAATGAACGAGTGATATAAAGACCACAGTGAATCATATATGATATAATAAGATTTACTATGATTATGGAATAATTAAATGACATTTTATAAATCATTATATAGGAGGTCTAGATATGTATAATGCATATCAGACCTAAAGTAAGGGATAATTTCGCAAATATCATTTTTATCAGAGATTTCTTATACCTAAGTATTTACTGGGGTTATATTTCTCATCCATGTCCATAAAAATGTTTTTCATAAAGTGTTTAATATTTTTCCGTTTATGTTTAAAGTGATGTTTACCCCTCTTTAATTTTTTACTTTGTGTTATAGAAGGAATCTTTGTTTTGTTTACCATTTGTGGTACTTTTTTTACTTTTCGTTAAAAGTACGAGGAGAATATTTTTGTTAACTAATAAGGCATGAACCAATTTTTACGGTTTCATAACACCTTATTTTCATGAAGAATAATATACAAGATATCATGATTATTTTCAAAAAATTTCCTTTGTTTTAAAATTTCATGGGATTTTGTGAAAAGAAAATGATTTTGATGAAGAAAGGATAATTTCCTCAAGAATTCATTTCAAGTGTTTTATCAAAACTATTTTCCATCTAAGATGACATTATTTAGTATGTTTATATTTCAAGTATAATGTGTCTATTATTTACATGGTTTGATATATATTATGAGGAAATGATATCCATTTCTTTTATATGGATTATGTTATGATGGGATGATGTTTATGAATCCCATTATATTTGTTGGGTAATTATGAATGATGTATGTTTATTTTGTGGCACACGAAAGAATGATTTCTTTATGAGATGGGTGGGACCTAAATCTACCTCCAATGCATTAGGAAAATATTTATATCTCATGAGTTAGACATGGATGGAATGACAAGTTAATCCGGTTCAGTGATACATGATTAGAATGAGGATTGGACTCGATTCAGTAAGGGACTTTTTCCACTATTATGGTCTGGGCAGCAATGCATTGGCTACTGTGGAAATCATATCATGAGTATAATGGATTCCACAATTAGATGTTTTATTCCCATTCTATTTTATCATTATTAATGTTCCTTTTTGATCTATTCCTTATGTACTGCCATGTTTTATGTCATTGCTCAAGATTTTGATGTCTAGATTTTATGCTCATGTTTTTATGTTCAAATATTTATGGATTGTTTTATGTTCTCTATGTTTACCCTTACAGAGTGTTTGAGCTCACCCTTCTTATGGTTTTATTTTACCCAGGATATTAATAATAGTTTTAGGTAAAATAGAAAGGGGAAGAACTTTTTGGGAGATGTTGAAGATCTTTCACCTTGATTAGAAGATTTTGTTCCGATTTTCCAAAGATGCTAAACTAATATGGTCTTTGGGCATTTTTTTATTATGTATTATACAAAAGTAATGTAATATCCAAGTATGTCAATCTTTGGATATCTACAATGAATTAGTAAAAGGGATTTTATTGATATTTAATCTATTTATCTTCGCATTTTTTGTTTAAAATCCATCATTTTTTGTGTTTCATTTATTAAATGACATTTTAGTTAATTTTTGTACATTTTAAGATCTAAATATTAGTTATAATTTGGTGTTAGGTTTATTAAGATAATTTATTTGATGATGATGTAAAATAAACTTTTCATTTAGGAATTTACTCTTTTATAAATTCCATGAATTGATATCAAACATAATTTATTGGAATCAATTTTAATAATTATTTTGAATTTGGGAATTTCATTTCTGAATTTGGATGTTAATATTAATTTTCTTTTAATTTTAAATTTATTTTTTTTCTAGCATAAAGGAAATATACACACTTTAGTTGGAACATATATAAGAGTCACATAAATACCTACACAAAAGTGGCATTGAATTTTTGAAGGATTTATAAAAGAAATTATATTCCACTTGATTTATATTAGTATTCCACCATACCATTAAAAATATGTATGATGGAACCAATTTAAGGGTAAATTCTATATTTTTTTGAGCTTGTAATAGGAAAAATGATTAATAAAAGGTTTACTTCAATGCACATTACTCACATTAAGGTCAACTGTGAGTTATTTCAAGGTAACCAATGAATTTTCTATTCTACATCAAGGAAACATTAAGGATTCAATATATATATATAAGTGTAAATAAAGATATATTAAAAGGTTCTAAAATTAGAATTTAACCACACAAACCCCTCATTATCATTCTTTTTTTATGAAAATGGGAGCATGGGGATGAGATCATAATAAGCCTTTTACTAACACACATTGGGATTAGAATTCCTATCTAGAGTAGACGTAAAGGGATGGTGTAGAGACCCTGAAAACAGAATCCCAGAGCCAGTATCTTTATTAATACATTGACATAATGTATAATGAATCACATCCTGAATGACTGAATAATTTAATAGTCTTGGTAAAATAGATAAATAAAATTAGTGCTGAATTAGATTTGAAGATAAAAATTAAAATAATTTTTTGAAAATATAAATATTCCCTCTAGCATATATTTCATATCAAACATGGTACCCGTCATGGATATGATAGAAAGGAAAAAAATAATACTGACCTAATGTTCCCAGTAAGGGTTATATATATCAAAAGATATCAGGATTAAATATGTACAATTATCATGGAAAGAAAAATAACTTAACACAAATTCCATTTAATCAAAAACATTAATATCATGAATAGATAAGGAAAAACCAATGTATAAAGTCAAATAACTGAACACATGCCATTTGGTCAATAAAATGAGAATGAAATACATCCAGAGATAAGATCATTTTGAAAATATCGTGGAAAATATGATAGGGAATATTCAATATGTTAAGGTAAATAACTAAAAAACAATACATTTAATAAATTAAATGATAATGAAATTAATTTAGATAAAATATATTTTTAAATATATCATGGATAATAATGAGTGAATTATTAATGAATGAAATTCTTAATTATTTGACCTCATTGCTTAGACACATGATACCACTGTCATCAATAACATTTAGAAGATGTTTTAAAACTACATGTATTTTTTTTAATTATAGCTTACTAATTTGTCTCATGAGACCTATCGGTGCATTGACGGGATATATAATACCGAACCCAACCCCTTACTATAGATGCAAAGGACTTATGACATATCAAAATATTGATTTAATTCATGAATCAATATGAACTACCATTAAATATCCATATTGAAAAAGTAATACATATTATCAATATATCCCCTCTCAATCAAAAAAAATTAAAATTAAAATACCATATGTAGAAATGAGATATGTTTTAAGAAATATGCATATCTATGATAAAAATATAGATATTTAAAGGATATTTAATGTCTAATAATCATAGTAAGGTGAATATTTCAATGGAAAGTTAATGACTACAAAAATGAAAAAACAAGATAGTGCAGGTTTATACCTTCCTCGGTCAAATTATCATAAAATACCAAAAAATAAGGATAACATCAAATCAATATATACCCATAGGAGTAATAATAATGGGTAACTTTTATTTATGAATAGAAATTCCATAAAAAGATATTTAAAATAATTCTCATGTAAAATATATACTTCATTTCAAAAATAATTTAGTTGAAACTAAATGTTCATGGAACATTTTAAAAATAATTTTACTCAAAATTATCATTTGAAATAAATAAATTATACTTTATAAAATTTTAGTGACCGTGACTGCTATAAATTTCATTCATTCTATACACATTAAAGCAATGATTCCTTTCAAATTTTGAGTAAAATAAAGCATGTATTATTTTGAAAAAAATGAATATTTATATAATTTTTTTAAAAGTAAAATTGAGTAAAAATATATTTAATAAATTATTTGGAAAATTTTATAAAAAAATTTGAAACCATATTTGTAAAACATAGTTTTCATAATAAAACTGTTTTCTGAATGAATAAATAAATGACTTAAGATTTTTTTTAGAAACATTATATCAATTATTTTATGTACTAAAGAGTGGATAAATGACACTATTAATCAAAAAGGTTCATGAATACCATAGGATAACAAAATTAAAGGTTTTATTAAATAATTATCTAAAAACTTCCTTTAATGTAAATTCATGTATAAATAAACCTGATTAAAATGAAATTATAAAATAAACCATTACAAAGATCATAATATTGAAGATAGAATTAACCAATGAGTCTATTTTTTGTGTGAAATTTAAATGTTGATAAAATAAGTGTATAATAAAATATAGCATTAAAATTTATTACACGCATAATCATAGAATATCCATGATAATGAATAAGTAATATAAACCAATTAAAATAAATTGAGTTATGGAATTCATTAAAACATAGTAAATTTCAACTCAAATCCACTAGGATGAAATATTTAATATTTTAACATAAAATATCATGATTAATTAAGTATTCAGGATATTACATGTCAAAGGGGTTGTATATACACCATATAAATGAAATTAGGTTCATATCATTATTGTATACCTCAATGAACAAAAATTGAGACAAAGTTCCATACAAAGATCATATCATTGATTCGGGGATTAATAAATAAATTTATTATACGCATCAAATTTAAACCCACATAAAAAAAGTTTAAACACAAAATATAATCTTCAAATATAATTACAGACATATTATTAGAATTACATGTAACTTACTTGACCTAGAAGCCACTAAACTGGTTCCCTGGGCCGGGTTGCTAGATGACCTCAGGCACACCTCATAATATGCAAGAGGAAGATGAATAGAAGTGATGTTTTAGAATGAACATTTAGGTAGAATATACCCTTTATATTAGAGTAATCCATATCAGATAAAAAAAGATAAATAAAGGAAAAATAAAATTTAAACTTGAAACATTCATTAACAAAAATATCCCAAAACTATGTACAACCCGAAACCAAACACTGGATATTCCATGTCATGCTAACAATGACAAAGGTATAAAAATAGAAAATAAATAACAATGAAGGAATCCCTAAAATGGGAATGTCTACAAGTTTGGATATCTCATCCACGCAAATCCCATGCCCGAATCAACTCCCTAGAATTAAACCCTTTCCCTTATCCTGACCTACATCCATGAAAGCTACATGGGTACCCAATGGTGGCCTGATTAGGATGTGAGTATAACTTAGTTGGATACAACCACTGGTGTCTACACAATATCCATACCAAATAGAGAGTGCATGAAGATACTAAATAATTAACAAGGTAAACAAAAGAAAAATTAGATTCCATTAGTTAACATTATTTATGTTAACTTTTTTAATCACTTAATATATTTCCATCACTTATTCCTTGGGCTAGGAATTTACATTAGTTACACAAAATCCTAAGATGATCAATTACATTACATTAAATGTAAGTGAAATTCCCTATCCCAGTAGGATTAAATATTTCATAAAAAACTAAAATAGACTTACCTCAAAGCCTTAATCCATGTATTCTAATCAAATGATAACATCAACGGCATAGAGCCTCAGTCCCATTACCTAACCGATGTATTATGGGGTAGGGGTTTAAAGCCTCAGTCTATCTTGACCCATGTGCATATATTCTAAAGTACAATACCCTACAAATACCAAGCCATGTGCATATTATTATTTATCCATTTACCAAATAAACCATATCATAAAACATACACAATAAACACACATTACATTCAAATTTAATAACTATTAAACATGTGAATTATTATAAATCCTTAAACCATTTTCACATTAAACAATTAAAATCGATATCCCATTATTCCCATTTTATTTCTCAAGCCTTAACATATCACGAACTCTAAAAAATTCCCATAATTCAGCCTACTTAAAATATTCATCATGTTTCATATGTCATCTTATTAAACCTATTCATCAATAAAAAATAATTTCTCCATTTTAAAATGATAATAATTGGACATGAATCAACACTCTTATTAATTTAAAGTAAAATTAATAAATCAATTAGCACAATCACATTATTTCATCTAACCCATTTCAAATTTGGATAAATAATCCCTTTTGACATTACCAATGTCTAGAAACAACTTTCTATATTAAATTTTCAAATTAACTAACATATCAACATGTTATTCATGGGATCTACTTTATCAAAAGTCAATTCAATGATTAAATTAATAATTTAACATATTTGGTAAGATTGGCCTAACCCATGGGTACCCCTAAACCAGTCTAACCAATATTAATGAATCTCAGAACAATATTGAGAGGTTTAATTCATCATTTAAATGAATCAATTGAACATAAAGGGTGAAGTGATACCACATCTACACATGCACAATTCACCTTCACGACAATGCGATATAACTTTTACACCACCATACATTATCCTATATATGAAACATCTCTTAACCATAGTGTTGTATCTAAATTCAAAAACACATTGAATTCAAAACCTATAATCCATTAAAAAAGGTTTTTAGGCCTTCATAAGAATATAAAGGAAACCATAAGACCCAATCTTGAGAAGAGAAGCAAGAGGATCATTAAATATACCCAGATATTTGATCTACAACCAATGACACCACAAATAGCCTAGAAACAAAGGAGAACATTCATTGGGAAGCCTTGGTCATTTTGGTTCATCACTAGGTTTGATGGAGAAGAAATGGGGCCATAAATAGTGTTGAAAAATTAAACACCTGAGGGGGGAAATGGTAAAAACACACTTTTAATAGGGTTCATGGTTTGGACGCATGATTTTCCAAACCGTTCAACAACTATGGGTCATACTCTGTCCAATAAGGGTTTAGGTTGTACAGTTGCCTAGGAAGCCTACATGGTTTCAAAAACCATGCAGTGACTATGCATAATTCTTCTATCTAAGCGCACATGGATTGGATTTCCTCATTATACAATTTACCTAACCCTGCACCACTTTTCTGGTATTTCATAGTTTCCACTAATCGTGTACCAACCATGCAACATGAACAAGATGAACAAATTTTTATGTCCTTCATGTCTCAAACCCCTAGGACACCCTTGAGTATCCTCATATATCTAATAAACTTTTAATTAAAAACCTTAAGGGATTAATAGAAAAATTGAAACAATTAAGTACTCCCATGAATTAGGGGATCTTAAAACCACCCCCACACTATAACGATTCTTCATTGATCCACACTTCCAAGGATCACTAAGATTGTGAGGTAAAGAGATCGGGCCACTAGGACCGTATTTTCAACTCCCTTTCCAATTTTGTTCCTGAAAAGTACCATACTACCACAAAACAATGACCAATGGCACAATCTTTCCCAGGATGACTTTCTCTCTATGACCCAAAATTCGAGCATGATGCTCCTTAAAGGACACATCAGCATCCATCTCAACATTCTCAACATCAATCACATTATATGGGTCATGGTGATACTTCAGATGTTATGTTACATGGAAAAAAAGATGTATACCACTTTACCACTATGTAATAAAAATTGTTATTCCACCTATCCAATCCTATCCATAATCATGAATTCCCCCACATACATGGGCGCCAACTTAGCCTCTTTCTGATCCCGATGCAGACCCAACCTTGGTGAAACCCAAAGATACCCACAATCACCTAATACAAAATCAATAGGTCTACAATGTCAATCCACATATAAATTATTACTACTATGTGATATTTCCATCTTCATCCACATTAACTGAACCTTATTTAATGTCTCATGAATGAGAATCAAGACCAATAATTATAAATCCGTAGTCCACATCCAATATAACAAAGACTTACACATCCTTCCATAGAGTGACTCATACAGTTCCATCTTAATCTTTGCCTGTTAACTATTGTTATTAAAAAAAGAAATATGCGCAAGGTGATTTTGTCAAGATCCACCAATGTTGGGGAAAATCCATCAATATATCCTCTAGTACCTAAATTTTACTCTATGAATACCCATCTGTCTATGGGTAGAAAGCCATACCCAAAAAACAGCTGGGTACCAATTTCCTTCTGCAACTCATGACAGAAGCGTAAAGAAAGTTCAAATCATGATCTAAAAATATCGTCAAAGGAACACAATGAAACTGTAAAATAATCTGAACAAACTAGTCACCCAACTAATCAATGGAAAACATCTCTCAAATCGTAAGGAAATGTGCTGCCTTGGATAACTGATCCATAACTACCATGTTCGTATCATTATTCTATAATGTTCTCATACGACCCACAACAAAATCCATCATGAATTCATCCCATTTTCATTTAATAATGGGAAAATTATGTAATAAACCACCTAAACACCAATGCTCAGCCTTCACTTGATGACAAGTTTAGAATCACATCATGAAACCTGAAACATCCTTCTTTATACATGGCCACCAATAGTACCTACAAAGATCACATTACATTTTGGTCAATCTAGGATGTACTTCCCACTTTATGGCATGGAACTCAAACATTAAATATTCTCCCATAAAATTGGGAACAAAATACCCCATGGACATAAAATATCACATCATCATAAATAGTCCATCTAAATAGTGATACCATCCTTTAAGGCTTTCTCTCACGGTCAAACACTATGGATCCTTAAGATTCCTCAACTTAATCTAGTTCAATAACATGGAATCAACATTTAAGGATGTAAGGGTCATATACCCATGCCCATACAACACCTCTAGATGTATCTCAACAAAAAATTCCATTATCATTCACTTACAACTTGATTCTTAAATCACCTGATTTTGAGTATTTCAAATCAAGGCATCGACTACACTATTTCCATTTTCCAGCATGTATACCAACTCAAAATCAAAGGACTACATGTAATCAACCCATATTCTCTTCCAATGATTCATGTTATACTGGTATAAGATGTAATTATGTATTTTCTGATTGGTACATGTAGAAAAACATTCTTCAAACAAGTATTTCCACCAACACATTAAATCATAAACCACCCCATCCAACTAAATATAACGCACAAGGTAATTTATTTCATGATTCTTTAACAGTAGAGACCCATATGCCACACCTAATCCATCTCCATAAACACTACTCCAATACCAACACAAGGTTCATCACAAATCAAGGTATACTCTATAATAGACTTGGGCAGAATCAAAACTAGTGTAGTAGTCAACCTCTTCTTTAACTCCCAGAAGTCTTTCTCACTTGATTCATACCATTAAAACATAATGCCTTTTTGGTTAATCATGATTGAATTGAAGAAAAATAGTATAAGTATTTGGCAAAACATCAGTAATATCCTACAAGTCTTAGAAAACATCAGATATTAGAGACATTATTGGGATTATCCTAATATAAAACATCTTGCACTTCCCTTGGGTCCATAAAAATCCTTGCTATGATATTATGTGACCCATGAAATACACCCTGTTAATACAGAAATGGAATTCGGAAGTTTTTTCATATACCATTTTCTTTATTAGTGTACTTAAGAAGATGCAATTATTTTTGGAATGATTTCCATGAGTCTTAGAGTACATTAAGATATCTCAAAAAAGATAACTATGAGCTGATATAGGTATTGATGAATGATTCAGTTCATTAAGGCTATAAAAACTCCCAGTTTATTGGTCAACCCGAACGACATGACAAAAGAACTCATATAACCCATACCTTCTCTTAATGTTATTCCAGGGTATATCGGAATGTCTTAACCTTAGACGATGATAACCATATATCAAAATAATGTTGTAGAACACTGAAGCACCTCTCAAATGGTCAAAAATATCATTGAATTGATGATGATGGTATATATTCTTAAATTTCATTTGAATTATCCTCTTATAATCAACACATAACCCCAATGATCCTTTAGCCTTCTTATAAAACAACATGGAGGATCCCTAAGGTGACGTATTAGAACATATAAACTCTCTAATCTATATCTTCTCCAACTGAGTCCTATGATTCTGGAGTTATGTCGCTGCCATTCTATATGGCGGAATGAAAATTGGAAATTCTACCGATAACAACTCTATCATGAACTCGTCATATTTCATGGGTGGCTACCCCGAGAAGTCCCCATGAAGAAAATCCTGAAACTGAGATACCATAAGAGGAATCCCAAGCTGCTTTACTCCCCCATCATCATGTCCATGAAATGTCACTTTGGCTATGAGTTCAACCAACTGCTGACTGACTATCCCTAAGAGGCCTTCTCAGATATCCCATTCCCCAGGGTGGACATACTTATTCCCCTCCAGGGATGTAAAAATTACCCTAGAATTATAATATTTACTATGAGAGAAGTACAACACTAGCCATCTAATCCCAAAAATTATGTATAGTCCATAAATATAAAGCACAAAAAGTATCAAAGAAAACGGTGCCCACCAAACACAAGATAACACCCCTTAAATTGTGAGATATTATTTGATCGAACTCCTAATAGCGTGTCAATCGACATAACTCCACACATATTTTCCACTACTAGTCTCAACTTTCTCAAAAATGAGAAGATATAAAAGAATGATTAAAACCTATATAAAATAAATCACTAGTGAGTTGGAAGCTATAAGAATCATAACTCAAAATTTAGATGGTACGACCTCTCCACCTATAAGTGATAGATGAACCATGTGAATCTGAACCTCCCCTATGCCTAGGGATCAGGTATGAGTCCCTTCCCTACACTACCCTACAGATATGCATGCTCTCTCCCCAGAGTACCATTCCATCCACCTCGACTGGTATGATTAGTTGAGATCCAACTGCCTTCCTAATAAAGGTTGATGATCCCTATATATACTTGACATTTTCTTTAGTCACCCATCAGTGTCTAACTTTCAAGGGTTCTTACAAAACCACTACACATACCCATTCTTACACATTTTTGGTACTAAACTAGTTGTCGATGCACTGACTGTGCATGTTCGCCAACATGTCACACTGATAGGAAACACTTGGTCACCACCCTTAGAGGATGGTCCTATCTTCTATATACTCTACACACTTACATAATAATGAAGATTTTTGGAAGGATGATTCCTTCCCTCTGAAGTTTCACATATGGGCCCTGCAACTGAAACCACAATCCCACTACCAAAATCCTCTCTTATGATATCTTCTAAAATTTTGGCCTGATGAACCCCCTCAGTAAACATTTTTAAACAAAATATATTTACTATGGAATTAATCTCATGTATAATTCCATCATGGAATCATATCTCTATAATAGACTCATCCCCTACCAACATAGAAAAAAATAACTATAAGTTCATGAAATAGACAAAAAAATCCATCGCTAACATAGTCCCTTGGACTAACATCATAAAATTATCAACCCTATCATTTAACACTATCCGTGGTTATATGAGTTCAAAAAAACCTATCTTAAAAGTCCTTCTATTGTATACTATCAAAATGTTGTGTCTAAACCTGAATACCCCACTAGCACTTTGTCAGTCCCCAAACAATATAGGCTTCCAAATTGACTCACTTTTCAGGAGGACTCTCTAAATGATCCAAAAATGTATAGATAGTCTCTATCTAGAACTCTAATGCCTCATGTACACCCTCTATAATAAATGATGGAGGGTTCTGAAACTAAAACACTATAGTAAGATCAAACATACTGGACACTACATTCCCTTGGTCCCATTCTATTGTCTGCATAAAACAAGAAATGTTCTCACAAAACTACTCCTCTCATCTATTACCTTGACCCAAATGGTTGTTTTGCCCCACCTATGATGGAACATACATAGCAGTATACTCTTATCACCCCACTGGAACCTATCATCATAGTAAAATTTTTTCCACAATTCCAAACACATATCATGAGACACTTAATATGAAACATCTACAATTTTTTCAAAAAAGTCTATCTACTAGCCATAAAAAACACATCATGTATAAAATATCCTAACCAACATCATCAAATCTTGAACACTAACTTTGACTATCCCAACCATGGGTCATGGTAAAAATGGGTGAACCAGTATTCATAGGCACATGTCTTGATTTTAAACCATTTTCATGCAATTTTAACTTAACAACTTGAATATTCCTTATTTGAGAGCGTTTTGACCCTTAAAGTTAATACATCCAACATTTTAACTAATTCATAACTTTTCATTTTTCACAAATATTTAACCATTATTTAATATTAATTCCAATTTAAAAAATTTCATCCTTTTAGTTAGACACCATTTTCTTCAAATTTCCTAAGAATGCAGAATACATTATACCCTTCATGTCCCACACACCCATCCCATGTGTGTGTATAACGATTCATTACATAATGATCCCTAAGAGTATATAATGATGCTTTAATGCACAATCTCATTCCATTTCATCCATCAGTGAAATATTATAAAATAGTCACATAAAACAAAAATTGAATCACCCAATGGTGAAATACCATTGAACCATAACAACACACACCCTGGACAATAATCCCATACTAGGAACATGGGTTTTACCCCGTACATGGGTTAGATACTCCCATGAACGCCAAAATTACCCAGACCCAACAGATCCTAATCACCCATCTACCACCCTGAAATAATAGTACAAAAAAAAAATAATCTAATACAAATTTGTAATATCCTTGACCTAGAATCCACTAAATTATTTCCCTAGGATGGGTGACTACATGACCATAGGTGTGAATCCTGGTATGCCAGAGGCGCCTGACATGTAGCTATGTTTTAGAAACAACATGTGGGGATACTATACCCTCTTTATCCAAGTAAGACATAGAAGATTAAAATTAGAAATAAAGGAATCAATAAACAATAAACCAGAAAAATGAATTAGTAACAATTTCCGAAAATGAGTAACAACCTACAACCAAAAAATGATAAGTCATATTCATGAGAACAATGTAAAAGTGAAGAATACCCAAAATAATTACCCATGGAAGCATCCCCAAAATGTATCCTGAATCTAATTCAGGATCTCTCTTCCATGCATATTCTATGCCCCAATAAAATACCTAGCATAGGGCCCTTTCCTTTATCCTGATAGGGAACCATGATATATTATTAGTTACCCAATAGAGGATCGATCAGGGTGTGAGTACAACTCCATAGGGAACAACCAATGGTGTCTATTAAATATCCCATCTAAATAGATAGTGCATGAAAATACTAATTAATTTAAATTTTAATCAAAAGACAACTCAGGTGCCATTAGTTTACAATATTAACTTTAACCATTTTAATCACATAATCAATTTTAGTTACATGTTACATGGGTTATAAATTTATATCATCTACACAATGGCCTAATTAAGTCAATTACAATGCATAAAAGAGTATGTAAAATTCCCTATCTCACTTGGGATAACCATTTTATAGGCAATTAGAACACACTTACCATAGAACCTCTGTCCAAGTAGTCTCATAAAATGAAATAGTTGGAGTCACAGTGACATAGACCCCTTCTGGAACCAATTCATTATGAGGTGGGGTTTAGATCATTTTTCTATCCCTGCCCATGGGTATAGATCGTCAAGCTCATTAACCCACAACTATAAAGCCATGTAACCATTTTTATTTGTCCATTTACCATATAAACCATGTCACAAATCATACACAATCAATACACATAAAATTAAAATTTCCTAACTATTTAACATGTGAAATAACATCAAGCCTTAACCCATTTTCACATTTACCATTCATAATGCCGAACTCATTTAGCCCATTTTTCTTTCTCATGCCTTAATCTATTAAGAATATTCAACAATTCCAATACTATGGACTATTTAACATATTAATCAATTTCCATATATTATCCCATTAAACCTATTCATAAATTCACAGGCATTTACCAATTTTAACATGTTGATTATTTTACATGTATTAACCCTTATACATTTCTAGTACAATTTATAAGTCATTTAGCACAATCACATTATTTCATCTAACCTATATCATATTATAAAAAACAATCCCTTTTGAAATTACAAATGTATAGACACAACTATAAATATTCCATTTTCAACTCAACTCACATATTAACAAGTTTATCATGAGAACTAATTTATCACAAGTCAATTAAATTCTTAACATTAAAATTTTCCATGTTCAGGAATATTGGAACACCCCATGGGTCTCGCTAGACCATTATAACCAACATCAATACATCCCACAGTGATAATGAGAGGTTCAATTCATCATTTAGCAATCCATTTTACCAAATCTCATTAAAGGTAACAATTTCACAACAAGGGTGAATCAATAACACAACCAATCAGGGAAAATTCAACATCTAGATGATGAGATATATATTTTTGACCACCTACCTCAAACCCATAGATGAACACTCACTTAAACGTATCCTTAGATCCATATTCAAGTAAACTTTGAATCCCCAACCTATGATCCACTAGAAAAGGAGGGTTTTAGGGATTCAGAAGAAGATGAATGAAACTAAATGCCCTCATATAAAAAAGAATAGAAATAGGAGAGTAAAATTTACCTAGACCTTCGATCTATGAATAATGACACTCCAAATGGACTAGAAATGATAGAGATTGACCCTATGGAAACCTTGAATATTTTGGTTCGTAACTAGGGTTACTAGAGAAGAAATGGGGGAAGGAATTAGGTAGAACAACTAAAATACCAGGGGAAAAATGGGAAAAAAATTAATTGGGTGCACAGTATTGCTACACAATTCTCTTTCTCTGGAACCAAATGTGCACCAACCACTATCCAAGAGGGGTCTATGTTGCATGGTTACATAGGAAGCTTGCACGGTTCGACAACCCATGAACCAACCGTGTAGAATGCTTTAGCACAGGATCAAAAAATTTCCCTTTCCCCCTTGAAAGATTTACCTAAACATTCCTAAATCCTCCTAGCTTGAATATTTTGAGTGCATAGTTTCCACTAACCATGAACTAACCAGGAAACTCACACAGGATCGCCCGATTTCCCATTATTTTATATCCCATACATTTGAAATACCTCAAATCTTCCTCATAAACCTTAAAAACATTTAATTATAAAACATTAAGCAGTTTAAACCAAAGTTTAAACCAAAATTTACCTCTATAATGCTCAGTATCATACATGGCACAACGAATGTAGTATAAATTTAACCTAATTAATAGAAATTGAGTTATAAAATCCATCACCTATGAATTCTTTTGGATTAATACGATTTAACCTCAATTATAGTGGTTTTAAAAATATTATTTAGTTATAAAAAATATATTAATATTTATATCTGAATTTAGGATCATTTTATAACATCTTATCACCCAATAATTAATTATAATTCTGTATTTTTATTGTTTCTGTTTTTAATTTCCTTGATTTCTCATGAATATTTTTATGAAATGTTTAGTTTATGTGCATATTATATAGTTCCAAAATAAAAAAAATATAATTTATTACATAACAATCTTATTTATTTATCAATTATACATTTAATCCCAATCATGAAGTATGGTATTGAGAAATGTAGTGTGTTATTATCTTTGAGATTGTGTGCCGTTCACACACATGCTAACACTTCAATTTTTAAAATATAATTATAGAATGGAGGTATGTAATATTTTTTCATTATATAATGAAAATAATATAAAAAATACCATATTTTTTCTTTATATAATGTTATATATATCATCCATGTGGTGTTTTAATGAAAAGAGAGTCACATCGCTTCATGATGGTGATAGTCCACATGTACATGAACATTGTTATCATCTTTAAGTCAGTGAAAATGTATGTAATATAATGTTATATTATCTTTTAATAAAAAAATCTTATTTAACTAAAATCATAATTTTTTCATTTATATAATATATGTTAATTAAATGTATCTTTATTACATTCCACGTAAAGAATTGGTGAAAAATGAATCACATCGATTCATGAGGCAGTAGTATGTCGTACACATGAGGGACATTATCATACCCCCTATGAAATGGAAATTATGAAGATATAAACGATATAATAAATAAATAGGTTCAATTATTTTATAAATAAATATATATACATTATATTTTTTATCACACCTAATCATCATAGGTGCTAATGGAAAAATGAGTGATATCGGTTCATGTGATGGTAGTCCTCCTTACACACAAATATTGTTTTTCCAACCCATTTTATGGAAATGGACATGGTTTTAGGTCAGGAAATTATTATAATAAAATATAAGAATATGTATTATAAAAATTATTTTATATCAGTATGGATTAACAATAATTGATATAAGTTGTGGAATAAATAAAAATAAGATGTTTTTTGAAGGACGCTACATCTTCTCCATGTATCATCATTAGGTTTGCAAAAAAATCTTTCCTAGGATGAAATTATAAAAAAATAATTATTATAGGATTATTTTATGAGTTTGGGAATTGATATTGGTGGGTATTAGCCGAGAAAAGGGTTTTAACATGTGAATAATAGAAGAGAGGGGGTGCCTTTTATAAGTGGGTGAGTGGCACACTTTTAGTTTTTAAAAATAAAAATATATATCCAACATTTTTCACATAAAAATATGATAAAAATGATTTATTATAGATATATAGACCCAAATTGATCTAAATATATCCTTAAAATATATTTTATACAACTTTAGGTGATTTTAGCACTTATGCTTTTAGTTTAACCCTTGGTAAATCCAATTTTTCCTTAAATTCAGTAATTATTTTTTACTATTTTTGTTATACATTTTGGTCAGAAAATAATTTGAAATTGTTATATATTATAAATTATTATTATTCTAAATATTTAATCCATTTTATAAAATTTCCATCATTAATTTGGAAAAAATTTAATTATAATAAATCTCACAGACCTGATGAGAATGTGTGGTTTTTAATGAGAAAATTTACAAAAGATCCAAATTTTTTATTTTGAAATTAAATAAAAAATTTATGCCAATCAAATAAAATTGATTAAATGATCTAAAATTGAATAAATTTTACATGAAAATAAATTCAAAATGTAATTTAAAATTTTAAATTAATTGAACTAAAAGTTAGTTTTCAATTAAAATTCAGTATTTTTTTCACTCTAAAATTGTAAAATAGGATACTATTATTTGAATACATATAAAGTTTATGAAATTTGAGATTAAAAAACCCATAATACATATATATATATATATTTGATAACTTTTATGTATATTAGAACATGAAAGCCTGATTCTTAATGAGCTGTAATATAAAATGTTTTTATAACACAACCATTAAATTGGTGGGTATGATGAGTACAAGCTAAATTATGAAAAGTATATATTTTACACATGTATATTTTTCATATATTTAATATTCATATAAATAATAATCATATAGAATAAAAAAACTAATGAAATTCCAAAAAATATAGTTTATATTTTAGTTAAAAGTTTATTTGAAAAATAATTCCATTAAATTTTATAGACATAAGATTAAATGTTTTTAAAAAAAATTAGACTGGAGATAATAATTATTGAAATTTTAATAAAAGTAAAATAACATTATTATAATTTATGATAATTTTTTTATTTAAAACTTTTGTAAATTTGTTATTTAATGATTAATTATATTTCATGGATGCCCATCATATTCTTTGGGAACACCTAATGAATTATTTTAATATAGTTTAGAAAAAGAAAAAACCACATGTAGGGAGACAACCTATCACATCATCCAATAACATAGGTCTTGAAACCATGACTAATGGATGATAATGTTTTTTATTCAACTATTGGGCTACACGATGTACTAGTTGATATGTAATAGTTTTTAGTTAAAAAAATTGAAAAATAAATATTAATGATGAACATGTGGTGTAAGTTTTGAGGTTTGGAGATTAATTTGTTATATTATATAACTTGTGTCAACCAAAATGGTTTTAGTAGGGATAAATAGAAATACATAGTATTATTTTATGGATCTTATAATCTGTTAAAAGTAAATTTAGTGGTTCATTCATAAAAAAATCATTTTTGGATTTTCATTTCATCGAGTGAGGGATGGATTTCAAATTAATCGAGGCACAATAAAAGTATGAAATTATGCTTCCATATATTATTAGAGACTGAAATAGTTCCTCAACTCTAGAAAATGATATTGAAATAAAAATTTACTATTATTATAATCATTTTGATGATATCATTGTCTTATTTTCAGACCTCTTTGGTCAATTGTTTTGTGGATTTTAACCTTCTATGGATCGCCCACTTTCTTAGTGTTAATGACCTCTATAACTCTCCATTATTAATTATGTCTTAGTATTCTCTTCCATACCCATGATTTAATTTCCCAAATATGTTATCACATAGAAAAATGTAGTTATGCATCATTTCATATGAACTCTATACTTCTATTTCTCTATTATTAAGAATATATTTTGTTTACCATTTTACGATATAGGTTTTTCAACAATTTCATTTTCAAAGATCCAAACCTTGTTTTACGAGTTCAAGTTTAAATTATAGAGACACAATTATTTAAAGTGGGAAGAATATAACACCCCAAAATTCAAAAATAATAACATTGTTTTCGATAGAATATGTTACACAAAACACCAATATAAAAAACCCCACAAAATGTATTTCTTCATATTTAATCACTTCGATATCTTATAACACTCGCAACCGAGGGTCTAAATGACCAAGAATATAGCAAACTGTTATAACCCAACTGTTAAATTTGTGATTAAAAATAATAATAATTAGTTATGAAAATTACATATTATACACACTTAACATTTTTTATCATTTGATTTTGAATGAAAATAAGAATCACTTGGAATTAAAAGAATATTTTTTTTCTTAATGAAATTATTTTTTATAAAAGATCGATGAGTCACAATTTATGCTCATAATTTAAAATTATTTTTTAAAAATATAATCAAATTAATTTGAAAAAAAATCATTTTCAAAATATATTTATAAAAATTATCCTAGGTTGTTTTATTTGGATTTTTTAAAAAGTTTCATTTTTTGATGAATAGTGAAAGAAATAAAAAATGTTAATTGAAAAATGCATTTTTCTTCTAAATGATTCTTATTTTCATTTATAACAAATAGATAAAAATTTATATCTCTAAAATATGTATTTTTCATGATTCAGTTAGTACGGTTAATACCATCCAATTTAACAGACATGTAATAATAGTATACTATTTTATGATTCATTTAGACTCAAGGTTGTGTGTTTTTCATGCTATTAAAAAGATTAAATACATGGAAATATTGTTTTGGAGGTTTTAAGCTCAGTATTGTGTGTCACATATGATATCAAATAATATGTTCTTAAATATAAATTTAGGGTGTTAAAGATGGTGGCATGAGTGGTGTTCAAGGAGGATGGATAAAAATAATTGAGAGGGAGTGCAGATCCAAGTATATAAGGAAAAATCATCTAATCCTTTATCTCAATTTCCCTTGAATTATTATAATTAATTAATTATTTTTACCTTTATTTAAAAGATACATTATAAATATAATTATTTATTTGGTATTATTTTGTTGATATTTTTTTATTTTTTAATATCTTTAATTTTTACTTCTAATTTACAATTCATTAATTTTTGGAATTTTTTGATTTAATCCATTTCATGTCCTTGACTGATATATAAAAAGATTACAATAAACTCAAGACTAGTCTAAACTATATTTCCAATCCTATAAATTGACACGTTGAGAATTTAAATGTAGATAAAATTCATATTTATGTTCAAATAACATTTTACTTCTTCAATGAATTTTCTATTTACAACCCATTATTCATGAGTTATATAAATTAAATATATTTTTTCATTTAGACTTAACTATAATTCAAAATTTTCATCTATCCTACATATAACCTATAGTTTCTGTTTTGATGTTTCACATTGTTCACTCCCCTTTCAATTATCCCATTTTCAAACACATTTAGTTATTCATTTATCACATTTATTCACTATTTTTATTAGAATTGGGTTTTAATAATCCCTAAGAACTACTCACCTATATCTATTTCGTACAACCCTAATATCCCCATATCTAGTGTAAGTTAGAGATTATAGATATTATTTTCATTGTTTAATGACAAAGTACCACCTTACCATGTCCTATCTATATATAATGGCATGTTGATCCTGCAAAAAATATTTTCAACTAAAAATGAAGTGTTCCGAAATTTTAAGTTGATCAACCAAAACCCAAATAACATTAAATCCTATAGAGGTCTTGGGAAGACCTTAAATAAAACCCTTTTTTCTGTTTTCCCATTCCCATGAAGATGTTTGTAATAGTTTTATAATCCCATTAGACATTAGTTGTTAATACCTAACTTGTTTTGAAGATAATAAATGTGATATATAATATAAAATCTCCTACTCTATTTGGTCTCACATAAAATTATTCATGATATATTTATACATATTTATTTTTAAAAGACAAATAAAAGATTAAAATATATGCCCAACAAACAAAATCTATATATTCAATCCTAGTATTGAAGTGGAAATGTTTAATGTAATATGAAAATCCCATCAATATGAATGTTGAAATAAGAAATAATCATTGACTTATTTTAATACAACATATCATCATTTCATACCTCATATATCATTGCATAGATGTATAATTGAATTTTCATTCGAAAAATATTTGTTTTTTCTACTTTATGATATATTGGTATATGATTTTAAAATCCATGGGTATTGGGTCTCTTTAAATACATCAATATAGATAAGGCTAAATAAACCTTCCTAATTAGATAATCATCCAATTAGTTTATCCTCCAAGTGTTGTAATTTGTTTAGTATTCAGTGTCATTCATCAACTCTGACCATCAACTTTATCACATCATCAACACCTTCTATGTTGATATATGAATTATCCCCATATGATCAGTATATATGTCAAAATTTTTTCAATAGATATAACACCTTTATATCTTTAATGAAAAATCAATACATATTTTCTACACATCTTAAGGTGGGTAAATTTCCTCATTATCCCATAATTTACACGATACAAAACTCACCCCTTTTCCATTTTTATATCAATACACCATAATACCATCATTAATGCATCATTTTATAAAACAAACCCTTATCCACTACAGGTTAGTGTAAATATATGTGTAGTGAACAATCATTTCTCAAGATCCCTGAAACATTTTTTATTCATCTATTCAAATGAACATGGATAAATCTGGAGTTAACCTTGTTACAGGATTAGGAAACTTTGAGAAATAACTCAAAAATCATTGGTTGTATCTAGACAATCTATGAAAACTCAGAATATTTAATATATATTTTGTTTTAATATATACTTAAATAACCTCTCTCCATGAATGAATGATACATATATCTTATCTTGTGATTACATGACCTAATAATGATACTTTTCAAAGATATAATTAACATTAGCGAAAATTTTCATTTTTTTTCTTATTTTATGGTATTTATAATAATATTAAATTCATCTTCATGATATTTTTTGAAAATTAATATATGATAATATCATCTATAAATTATACATCAATTGATATAGTTAATCTATGATGACTCTACTCATTAAATCTATGAAGATAATGGGAAAATTTATAAGTTTGAAAGAAACTTCTATGAATTAAAACCTTCCATATCTTTTATAAATTATTTCCTTAGGTATATCCTCAAATTCCATCATTAATTAAGGATATCAAGATCTAATATATATCATTAGGAAGAGTTTATCCCATATTTATTGTTCTAATAAGTCATATGCATGAGTTAGATGGTACTTTTTCTTAATCATTATCATGTTATGTTCATGATAATGAATACAATGATGCATTGATCTATATTTCATCATCACATAGTGGATTGGGTTCACTCCTCTTCCCTATAAATTTAATCTCACGAGACACAAATCATTATCCAATACATTGGAAGGATTTGAAAATCCAATCCTACCCAAGGAATAATTATAAACTACACATTTTTGTGACAATGAACTTGATCACATTCATAAATCAACCAAAGAATAAATAACCCATGTGAACAAAATGGGTTTTATGAAAATTTAAATAAAACATAATTTAGACCATATAGAGAAAAGTTGGATGGTATCATCAATCAATATACCAAGTGATTCATCAAAACTTTTAAGTTATTAGTAATGGATATTGATGAAAATAACTTCAGAGGATGTTAAAAAATGATTAAATATTAAAAATAAATAAAATTTTTACTTTTAAAAAATCTTTCTTTAAATAAAAATATTATTATAAAAATATATCATAAAATAAAAAAAGGATTAAATTTTTTTAAAACTTCATTGACTTAAGAAACCATAAAATAGAATCTTCATATAAAATATTGAAGAAAGAAGTAGAAGAAAGTTAAAATATTTAAAATATTAAAGAAGTGAGTTTAACTCATTCTTTCTAAACTTTTTAAAAAATTTCAAGGTAAATAGAAATTGATATTATTGAATCATATAAGTAGTTTTAGAGGAATATGAAAAATAATACGAGAAATATGGATAACGGAAAAAATATTCCTTACAAAAAAGAGAGAATATGTTGGATCCACTTAGAAGAACAATTTGGGGTTAATTATAAAACAAATTGAGGATATATTGTATGAAGAAATTTAAACCAAAAAATAAATAGAGGAGAAGAAAATGGATGGGTTTTATAGGTAAATAACATATAATTTTTCTTAACATAAATTTAGACCAATAAAATCATAATTTTAATGTGATATTAAAAAAAATCCCATACATTTACTTCTGATTTACTTGAATATAAATTAACCATTATATAATAAAAAAATCTATATTAATCACTTATTTTTTGAACCAAATTCTATTTCATAACCTGAAAAACTATTTTGTTATATTATTTCATTATATATATATATTAGATAGTTTTATTATTTTCATCACCATATATTTGTAGTTTTATTGGGTTTTCAATAGTTTTTATAGTAATTTAAATAAATATTATTTGATAATAATTTCATCACTAAAATATTATTAAAGTTATTGTAATAATATTATATTATTTAATTATACAATCTTAAATTTATTTTATGGAAAATATTGGTATAATTCACATGAATGGAATTCATTAATTGTATATTTTGGTTAATTATCGAATTGTAAGAGATCCATTATATTGACATTTTTTTTAATTTCATCTGCACAGAAACATAATTATAGCATATATTAATCATTTTTTTAATTTATTTCTATAATTTATGATTTTATACACAATAATATTGGAAATGGTGAAGATTATGTTGTGTCATTCATGTTTGTGGATGAACAGACCAAAACATGAATATGCAACCCTCATGAATGGGTAAGAGGATAAAGTTTTATGTCAGTGATATAATTTATAGAAAGGAATATTTATGTTAATATATAATCAATTATATAGATGTTAAAAATTATAAAGCGTTTAAATTTGAATATAATTGAATTAAATGTTGATGAAATAGATACTTACCTTTTAATATGCTCCTTCTCAGAATGGGTTCCCTCGGAAGGAAGGATTTAGTACTCACTTTTGGATCCACTAGAAACCAAAATTGTATGAGGACTTTAAGAATTAAAATAATGTTTAGATATTAATTAGATAATGAAATGATGTTAGTTGTTTGAATGGGGTGGTGGAGGGTTCCTTTTATAGATGAGGTTGGGTGTAATTTTTGCAATTTTATTTTACTTAATGGTTATTGAAGGTCATTTAAATGAAAAGTTTCCCATGTGTGTAAAAATAATAATTAATTAGATTCCATCCATTATTCAGTTTTATTTATTTATAATTTCTATATATCATTCTACAAATGTACTATATTTTCTAGATTTTATTTTCTTTCGATGTCATGAACTATTCACCCTGGTATTTTTTCCTAAAAAATGAAATTGACCCTCTTTCATAATTTCAATTCCCCAATTCAGATAATTAATTTAGTTTTATTATGTTAAATTTATAAAAATAAATAAATGTAATTTGAAATAATAAACATAGAATACATAATTTTTTTTATAAAACTATATATTAAGGATAAAAGGGAATTTACTCTTATTCGCTAAAAAGTAATAAAAACTAAATTATTTTTATTTATTTTTGATAGATAAATAATAAATTTAATTATTTTTTACATCAAATAGGATAACAATCCATTAAAAATAATACAATATATAATAAAAACATTGTTTTTAAATAATATATTTTTCATTAATAATGAATCATTATGTTCTTATTTCTTATAATTACTGAATTAATTATTGGATGTTATTCACTTATTTTATAAGTTATTTTTTGAATGTTTTCAATAGTTTTTTTCCAAAATATTAATTAAATTTAAAATACATTACGTATAGAAAAGAAATTTCATTAAAATAATATTTATTTTCTAAAATAAATTAAGATAATTTTATTTTATATCAAAATTATTTTTATAAATTACATGTCAAATAGGGTATGTGTAACATATTTTTTTAATTATAATAAATAAATAATCAATATAACTATTTTATATATGAATAAATATTGACCACATTTCCCATGACTATATACCTAACAAATATATATGTAATAAATATATATATATAATGATCACATTAGATTTATATAAACGACCATACACGTTTTACAAAAATTAATTCACTTTATCAAATTAATTTTTTCCCAAAATTACTATATTTTTTTTTGTTTTTCCTTCATAGTAAAGTAATAATTAGGGGTATAATCCTCAAGTAAAATCATGAAGATGAAGATTTCATGTTCATTGCCTTTAGTAAATTTTTTTTATTCCTCTTATAATTTTCATAGACAAGATTCATATTTAATTATTATTAGTTATTAATGTTTTTCTTTTATAGTAATATTTTATCCCAATGAAATATATAATGGTTCATTTTAGTTTTGTGTTGTGTGTATAATAATCCATTATACATTAAAAGAGATAAAAATGTAGGGTGTTATTGTAGATAATAATATTTTCTATTCTAGGTTTATTTTTTATTCATCTATAAATGATCAACCTAGTTGGTAGTCCCTTTAATGTATGAAATTAACACCCATTATAGTTTATTTTATATTTCAAGAGTATATTTTTTTTGTATGGTTAAATGATCACTAAATTTTATTTTCATTGTGTGATACTTTTTAGGTTTATGTTTCTATTATTTAATTTATATTTTAAATTATTATACCAATATTATAGTCTCCCAAACATCAGTTATGGACTCCCTCCATTAATTTACAATCTTTAACATGTGAAGATGCATGCCTAAGGTTAGTTATAATCACCTAGCTTGGAACTATTTCAGTTTACTAGGGTGAGTAATTAGAAAAAGTATCTATGTCATGTCACTTATTTTAATGAGTTTAGGGAATGGTAGAGGAAGATATGACTGGTTAAGACATAGGCTGGAAGTCACTCATGTGCTTCAAGAAAATTTTTACAATGAAATTCAAAGATACCGGGGTTGTGGTATTGTTGTTATGTTTATTTAATATGACAATTTACATATTATTAAATAATTCCATATTATTTATTTATTTTCATGTTTATATTGCATCTAGGTGTCAAGGGTCATGTGTAATCATATCATATTTCACACATCATATTTTTGAACATAGGCATAATAGATAATGATTGGAATTTTTTTTTGAAACGATAATGGTCTTGGAAATATATTTTAGGAAGGAAAACATTTTATATGGGTTTTAGTTAATAAAAACATAAAAAATAATTTAATTAGTGATTTCATAAATAATCTATTATGTATGGTTTAACTAGATTTAACTAATTGGGATTATTTTTTACATATTTTCAATTTTATATTTTGATATTGCAGTGACATACATATTATATGATTATAAACCTTAGCGGGTGGTTAGGGAATTAGTTTATTTTTTATTTGGTACATCCAATATAATCTATTTTTATGTCTTAAAATAGTATTATATTTCTTTGTTGGTTAGAAACACATGATAGGTTAATTAAAGGAATGTGGGGTGCCTTGGAATGTTTGAGATAAATAACATGGATTATTTTGATGATTTTGTAATTGGGTTAAAATGATATGATCAATTAGATTGATTATCCTTATTTAGTGGTAATGTGTATTTCTATGGTATATTAATATTTATGAGTATTAATTGAATCATTAGGGTCTCTATATTATAAAAATTAGGGGCTATATCAATATCAAATTCACCCATGAGTTTATTGGTAAGTGGATTTGATCTTTGTCACATATCATGAAAAAAATGATTGTATATATTATGGTATGTGAGGAATGCCTAATGGTATGGATATGTATTGGTAATGTTTGAATATATGATTCATTAATTAAAATTATGATCAAAGAATGATATGCTAAATTTTTTATCTTTGATGGTATATTTCCTTAGATATTTTGGGAATTAAAGAATAACTAGTTACTCACATGTGATGTGTATGAAATTTAGGGAATTCATACATAGGTGGTTATATGTGTGGTCCTTAGAATTACATAAGGAGAGTCATTAATGTAACACCCTGAGAATTTATGAGAAGTATTCTTTTTAATTTAATTGGTTTTTTGTGTTGTATGCTACACCAAGATTGTCTTCCACTATACACAACACCATATTAGCTTGCAGTATACAAAACACTATTCTTGATTTGTGTTACACAAAATATCATGTTTGTTTGATAGAAGTTATTCTACGCAACATTGAGTGTGTGTATATATATATTCAATGTATAAATGAAATATGGTTGGATAATATACACAACAAAAAATGAATATTTCACTACACGCAACCCTGACTTGGATTTCTTTGCACGCAATCACCACCTTCCATGATAGCATCTGTTGTACGCAATACCAAGTTTCACTAAACAATGATATGTTATTAAAATATTATATAAACTAACCGTTATGAATATTAATACCCAATTTTTACAATTTTATAAATTTTATCTTTCAAAATGGACTTCATTTTAGGATTTTTAATATCGAAATTACCCTAGGGTGAAATTTTGGTATTTTTCTGAAAACCTTCAATTTTTGATGAATAGTGAAATCACTGAATTATTGGTCAAACCCGAATTTTTATTTAAATAATAATTTATTTTATTTAAATTTATTTTATGTCAAAATAGATACAAAATACTTATATAAGTTCAATGTAATTCATTAGAGTCATTTTATAATAATTTTAGATATATAATAATTTTATTGAACTTTTCACCATCTTTTACCCACCTCCTAGGAGCATTTGCAATTGTATATAAAACATAATTTTACCACTTCTGTGTGTTGAATTTTGAAAATACAAGATAAATGGTTAATATAATGAAGTAAAATGTGGTTCAATAAGATAAAAATAATTTTTGGTGAATAGTAACTTTTTACTTTTATTCATCACGGTGAAAAGGAAATAGAACAATTAAGGGTAAAAATGATATTATTATTACCCTAACAGATTTCGTAATTCTATTGGATAAGTGTAATTAGACCAAAAACAACCTTAGGAATTAAATATGACTATTTAGGTCCACTTGGATTGGATTAGGACACTTATTATTATTTTATTTAAAGAAGAGTTAAAAGAGTTAAAATCAATGTTTAATGATTAAAACATTTTTAATATAGGGATATACATAATATAAATTCGACTCTAAGTATTCATTAGAAATATAAAATGATTTCCTACATAATGGTATTTTATTTATAATTTTTAGACATTAAATAATTTAATTTATTTATGACACAATGATGATGCAATAATTACCTTATTAATGAAATATTAACATAATTGAAGTTATAAATACTCAAATATATGTAATTTGATACTTTTTATGAATTAAACTACTTTAATAGGTTAATATGACATGTTAGTATTGATGTAAATAGTTTTTTTCGAATTAATCATGCTGGTATGGTTTTCACAAAAATCAATTACCAAATAGTGTCAAAATTGACATAAAATTGTTTTCAAAACATATATTATATTATTAATTGTTATTATATTACTAAAAATATAAGTTTCATCCAAATGACTTAGATAAGGTAATATATATTAATAATGAACCACTTGGGGTTCTTTTGGATTTTTATATTAATTTTATTAACCATATAGTGTAAGAAAACAAGAAGACATGGTAAAAGTTAAATTATTTAACTTAGAGTTAAATCTAAATGATAAGGTTAAAATAGTAACCTAAACTTGTCTAAAAACTATTGGTTGAGAGTATTTCTACCCATACCCACTTTAGCTTAGAAATAAATTAATTTTTAGCTATTATAAAAGGAATATGACTTTATTATAAAATAATATTTTATGTTTTTACTAAGGTTCCCCTCTGCTCCCTTATAAAAGGTCACTTCCTCCCTCTTCTCTTTACAACATTTTGAGCTCTAAATCTCGGACAAAACCTGACCATTTACCTTTATCAACTTCTTTAGAAACATTGTACAGGTTCTGGTCTCTTCAAATGACCAACTCTAGTGCCTTAAAATGAAGATTAAAAGTGGTGTGTCGAAGAAGAGGTAATCTCTTCTACCAATTCATTCAAGTTTTCTATCTTCTTAAACTACTTCATCTTTAGTTGTTTCATTATAAATTAGTAACATAATTATCAATAATATACTGATATGTTATTATAAATATTAAACAACCCCATTTCATCTTCTAACCATCCTACGGAAAACGAAATCACCGCACATACGTACGTACGGAATACCGTCTCCACGTCGTGGTGTAATCTGTTTTTCCACCACCACCTTACATGGATGGGTATAAATGTGTAAAGAATAACATTATTTTTTTTATAACATAATACTGATTCAAGGATATTATATCATCCACTCCAATTCAATTCAATAATTATGGGAACGATATCATCGCTCGTGCGTACGTATGGATTACCGTCTCCACGACACGATGAGATTAATTCTCCATGTTAACCATTCAAGAATGATTATAAAGTATATATAATGAATAATAATTAAATATATGACATGATAAAGCTACTGTATTTATGTATATATATATATATATGTCAACTAATTACTTTTATTCAAGTCAATAAAAAAAGTAAAACAGTGTTCATGCGTATGTACGGCCTACCGTCTCCCTGAATGGTGTATTTCATTTCATTTATCTATCTATTATATATATATATACTGAATATATAAGATATATAAATCATGATCTACATTCTATAAGTAAGTAAATCCTGATATAAGTAATAATAATATCAAGAACAACAAGTCCAAACACGTATGATAAATAAAACGATTTTACCCAAAATGCTGCTTTAACATCAAATTTACAAAATAACGGGTAATATAAAGTCAAAAGTAAACCATATATGATATCATAATAATGAGTATGATTATTTAATAAGTATGTTACATTATTTAAATCATTATACAGGTGGTTCGAATACGTACGAAGCATATCAGACCTAAGGTAAGGTATAACTATTCAAATCTCATTCTTATTCGAGACTGTTTATTTGTAAGTATTTACTGGGGTGGTATTTTTCATCCATGTCCATAACTTGTTTTCATAAAGTGTTTAATATTATTCCATTTATCTTTAATGTCATGTTTACCCCTATTTGAATTTTACTTTGTGTTATGGAATGAATCTTTCTTTTGTTTACCATATGTTGTACTTTTTGAGTTTTCTGTTAAAAGTATGAGGATAATGTTTTTTTAACTTATACAGAATGAACAGATATTTACGGTTTCATAATGCTTTATTTTCATGAAGATTAATCTACAATATTTCATGGTTATTTTCAATAAAATCCTTTTCTTTTAAAATTGTGTTGAATTTTTTTAATAGAAAATGATTTTTAAGAGGAAAGGATATTTTCCTCAAGAATTTTTTTAAAGTGTTTTATCAAAACCATTTTCCATATATGACGAGATTATTTCATATGTGTATGTTTCAAGTATAATATCTCTATTATTTACATGGTTTCAATTTTCTTATGATGAAATTATATCCACTTGTTTTATATGGATTTTGTTATGATGGGACGATGTTAATGAAACCCATTTTATTCTTTGGGTTATAATGAATGATTTATGATTATGTTGTGGAACAAGTAAGAATGATTTCAGTATGAGATTGGTGGGACCTATATGTCCCTAAAATTCATTGGGTAAAGATTTATATCTCATGAGATAGACATGGATAGAATGGTATGTAAATCCGGTTCAGTGATACAGGACTGGAACGAGGAGTGAACTCGATTCAGAAGGGGACTTTATCCTCTAAGATGTTCTTGGTAGCAATGACTTGGATACTATGGAAATAATATCATGTGATTAATTATTTTACACAATTAAATGTTTTATTCCCATGCTATTTTATCATGACTGATGTTCCTTTATGACCTATGCCTTACGTACTGCCAAGATTTATTTCACAACTCAAGATTTTGATGTGTAAACGTTATGTTCATGTTTTGATGTTAAAATCTATATGGTTTGGTTTAATTTCTCCATGATTACCTTTAATGAGAATTTGAGATCACCCTTTATATGTTTTCTTTTCCCCAGGATATAAAGAATCGTTTTAGGTAAGAAAAAAATGGAAGATCTTTATGGGAGATGTTGAAGATATTTCACCAAGAATAAAAGATTATATTATGAGTTTCCAAATACAATAAACTATTATGGTCCTTTGGTGTTTGTTTTTGTAATGTATTAGGTATTCTAAAAAATTAATGTAATTTCCATGTACGTCAAGATTGGGTCTCTACAGTTGCTATCAGAGGAAAGGTATAGTCAACCTTTGGAAACTGGGATGCGAAAACTTTAGTAAGATCCCTAGAGATATTTCTAAGGTATGTCTAGGTGATGTATCTAAGGATAAGGATAAGTATATGTTATAGTCCTAGAATTATTGTAATAGACTTTGAATTAAACCTAAGATGTTATATACTAAAAGTAATCCTCCTCTATTATGCTGTTTACCTAGCATGATTTTTGCCTCTTACACTGTTCTTTTTGGGTTTTAGACGATGGATGGTACCCGAAGGAATCGTGTTGATCAATGTAATAGAAAATGAAATTATTTTCCTCCTAAACAAACCAATTTTGTGGGATATGGAGTGAAAAATATTATTGTTATACTTACACAAGCGATGAATCATTCTAGACATCCAAATGAGTAGAGAAAGAAACAATATTCTATTGAGTCCTTCACGAGGAAATGTCCACCTTCTTTTAGTGGGTCTTCTGATCCACTTGTTGCTGAAAAATGGATTAGTACCATTGAAAAGATATTTTTGAAACATTGTTTTTATGAGCATGTAAAATTCATTTTGTCTATTTACTGGTTAGAAGGTGAAGCAGACCAGTGTTGGAATCTAGTTAAAAATAAAAGGCCCCAAGATGAAATTGAATCCATGGAATGGGACGAGTTAAAGAACTTATTTTTCAATAATTACTTCCCTCGTATTCCATGATCAAAGATGGAAAATTAGTTCCTTGATCTTAAGCAAAAGGATGATGAATCTACTGGTATATCTGAAGCGAATTTTACAAGGCTTTCATGGTATGCATATAGCTTTATTATCCAACCTGGATGTAAAGTTGATCGATTCTTCAATGGATTAAAAACAAGTATTTCAAGGGAATTAGCTACAAGAGACTTCAGTACCTATGAAGAAATTTTGTGATGTGCTATCAAGGTAGAACTTGATGTTGGTGTTACATATCCATCTCATGGTTTTGACAAGAAATGAAAGATGGAGTTCAAGGAAAAATCTCAGAACAATGGTGAAAAGTAGGTGAATGTTTCTTTTATGATTAGAGTGTGGAAAGAATCATGGTGGAGAGTTTCTAAAAGGTACTAGAAAATTATTCAAGTGTGGAAAAGAAAGTCATCATGCAGCTAAGTGCCGAAGTAATGGGAAAAATGTTTCTAATGACGTGAATTGAGAAAAGACTACAGAGAATGCTCCACCAACACTTCAATGCTACAAGTGCAAGGAAATGGGGCATTATACTAACCAATTCCCTAATCCAAGGTTTAATGATGGTCGACCTCAACAACATATTAAGTTAATGGACAAAGGGAAGTCACAAGCGATCACTATTAGAAATGTTGAGTATGAAAACGACGTGGTGGAATGATTATGTGTTTATGTAAATGGATTCCAAAATAATGTTGTGGAGTCTCATTTATAGTATTTTGGAACATTGGAATATCAATGTAATGGTTTATTGTGGTTTTCGATAATTATATGGTATATGTAACCATGAAAAGTGATTGAAATATTTTTGGAAAGTAGATGATATGTTCATAATGAATGGATTAGGAGAAAATAAGAAGTTTGATAGTATTCATTAGCTCCGGACTGATATAAGGACAAAGTGATATCACAGTTTCAGTATATAGAAATTTTGGGATATTGGTATGTGGAAAGAGTTAACTTTTGACTGTACTTCACTAAGTTTCTGTGGTAATATATAATTAAGGTATTCACATGTTTGGAATTTGACCAACAAGATATATCTTATGATATATGGGGGATAAATGATGGTATTCACATGCTTGTTATGTGACCTTTCAAGTAATCATTTTCTTTATACTATGAGATTGGACATATGTTTTTTTTGATAAGCTTAAAGATTAGAATGGATTATGTTGGACATCAGATAGTATTGTTTAATTATAGAACTTTTTTTTGATAGTATTTCTAGAATGTTATCAAATTGTAGTTTTAGAAAAATGGACAACCTGCAGGATCGGCGACAACCCATCGTGTCAGACAAGGTTGCGGGAATCGAACCCACAAATGAAGTGCGATAGGCCTTTATCGCCAACCTCTGGCCAATAGGTTGTCTCTGGTTAGTATAAACTAGTTTTATTTTATTAAGCGGTATGATAGATGAAGTATAAGTCCATTTTGGGAACCATATACGATTAATCTCACAATAGACGGACTTATGTATATAACTTTTGATAACCTTATGTTTTAGACAGATGGAATGACCTATCATTATACTAAATGATCCACTAACACTTCAATAAAGAAAAATTCAACTTATTTTCTTTAACAGATGAAGTGGAAAATTTTCAAGGCACGAACAATAGTGAAATTGTACCAAAATCAAGTAATTATTTCGTTTAATTCAAGAATTATTCAACATTAGTGAAATGATCTTGAAAACCAAAAATTTTGTATTATTGCCCTCATATTTTTCAAATGAAATGGTACCTTAGATCATCAAAACTTTATGGATTTGTGATTTTTGGAATTTTCATAGCCATGTTCTCTACCACTCTCCATCAGAACATGACAGTTAGATTTCTCTTCCATATGCATATTTTCACCTATGTTCACCAATGTGGAAACCCAGTGATGACTTAATTTGGGTAACCATTACATTTCATACATTAGTTTTTAAAATTATGATTTAGTATTACTTTTTACGATGTGGGTTTCTATGAAATAAACATTCATGTAGAAAATGATTTATAGCCCCGATGAATTTCGAGGGCGAAATTCATTTTAAGTGGGGTCGAATGTAACACCCTGAGATTTTATGAGAAGTATTCATTTTAATTTATTTTATTTCTTCTGTTGTATACTACACTATTTTTATCTTGTGCTATATGCAACACCATATTAGCTTGCAGTATATGCAACACTATTCTTCGATCGTGTTACAAAAAATTTCAAGTTCGTTTGATAGAAGTTATTCTATGAAACATTGAGTGTGTATATATATATATATTCAATGTATAAATGAAATATGGTAGGATTATAATATACACAACATCAAAGGAATTTTGCACTACACGAAACCCTGACTTGTCTTTCTTTACACACAATCACGACCTTCCACAATAGTGTGTGTTGTACGCAATACCCAGTTTCACTAAACAACGATATGTTATTAAAATATTATATAAACTAACCATTATGAATAGTAATACCAAATTTTTAAAATTTTTAAAATTTTATATTTCATAATGGACTTCATTTTTGGATTAATGATATCGAAATTAGCCTAGAGTGAAATTTTGGTATTTTTCTGAAAACATTCAATTTTTTTGAATAGTGAAATCACAGAGTTATTGGTTAAAACCGACTTTTTATTTAAATAATAATTTATTTTATTTAAATTTATTTTAGGTCAAAATAGATACATAATACTTATATAAGTTCAATTTAATTCATTGGAGTCATTTTATAATAATTTTAGATATATAAAAATTTTATTGATCTTTTCACCGTCTTTTACCTATCTCCTAGGAGCATTTTCCATTGTAAATAAAACATAATTTTACCGCTTCTATGAGTTGAAATTTAAAAATCCTAGAAACACGGTTAATATCAAGATAAAAATTGGTTGAATAAGATATTTTTTTTGGTGAATAGTAACTATTTACTTTTATTTTCCACGATTAAAAGTAAATAGGGTAATTAATGGTAAAAATGATATTATTATTATCCTAACACATGTCCTAATTCTATTGGATAAGTTTCGTTAGACAAAAAAAACCTTAGGAATTAAATATGACCATTTAGGTTCACTTGGATTGGATTAGGACACTTATTATTATTTTATTTAAAGAAGTGTTAAAAGAGTTAAAATAAAAGTTTAATGACTAAAACATTTTTAATATAGGGTTATACATAAGATAAATTCAACAATAAAAATTCACTAGAAAGATAAAACGATTTAATACATAATGGTATTTTATTTAAAATTTTTAAACATTATATAATGTAATTTATTTATGACACAATGATGATGTAGTAATTACTTTATTAATAAAATATTAAAATAATTAATGTTATAAATACCCAAATAAATGTAATTTGAGAATTTTTATAAATTAAACTAATTTAATAGGTTAATATGACATGTTAGTATTAATTTAATTAATTCTTTTAGAACTAATAATGCTATGATAATTTTCAGAAAAATCAATTACCAAATAGTATCTAAATTGACATAAAATAGTTTTTAAAACAAATATTATATTATTAAGTGTTATTCTAATCCTAAAAATATAATGTTCGTCCAAATGACTTAGATAAGGTTATATATTTTAATAATGAACCACTAGGTGTTCGTTTATCTTGTTATAGTAAGTTTATTCATCATATAGTGTAAGCAAACAAGAAGACACAGTAAAAGTTAAATTATTTAACATAGAGTTAAATCTAAATGATAAGGTTAAAATAGTAACCTAAACTTGTCTAAAACATATTGGTTGAGATTATTTCGACCCATAGAAACTTTATCTTTAAAATAAATCAATTTGGAGCTATTATAACCAGAATATGAATTTAATATAAAATAATATTTTATGTTTTCCTAAGGTGCCCCTCTCCTCCCTTATAAAAGGGAACCTCCTCCCTCTTCTATTTACACAATTTTGAGATTTAAAGATAAAAAAACCCTGCCCATTTCCCTGCTCAATTTCATTAGAAACATTATATAGGTTCCGGTCTCCTCAAAAGACCAACTCTAGTGCCTTAATAGGAGGCTTAAAAGAGGTGCGTCGAAGAAGAGGTAATATATTCTACCAATTCATTCATGTTCTATTTCTTCTTCAAATTCTTATTCTTTAGTAGTTTCATTATAAGGTAATAACAAAAGTATCAATAATATACTGATATGTTATTATAAATATTAAAAAATCCTGTTTCACCTTTTATCCAACCTACGAAAAAAGAAAACATCGCTCATGTGTACGTACGAATTACTGTATCCACGATTTGATGACATTCATTCTCCATGTTAACCATTCAATAAAGATTATAAAGTATATATAATGAATAATAATGAAATATATGACATGATAAAGATACTGGATATATATATATATATATATATGTCATCTACTTACTTCCATTCAAGTCAATAAGGAAAGGAAAACATCGTTCATGCGTACACACAACCTACCATCTCCATGAACAGTGTGTTTCATTTCATTTATCTATTTATTATATATATATATACTGAATATATGTGATATATAAATCATGATTTAAAATTTTTAAGTAAGTAAATCATGATATAATTAATAATAATATCAACAACAACAAATCCAAACACGTACAATAAATAAAAGGATTTTACCCAAAATGTTTCTTTAACATGGAATTTACAAAAGAACGGGTAATATAAAGTCATAAGTGAACCATATATGATATAATAACAATAAATATGATTCTGTAATAAGTTAATGACATTATTTAAATCATTATATAGGTGGTTCAGATACGTACAAAGCATATCGAACCTAATGTAAGGGATAACTATTCCAATCTTGTTCTTATCCGAGATTATTTATTCGTAAGTATTTATTGGGGTTATATTTTTCATCCATGTACATAACATTTTCTTTTAATAAAGTGTTTAATATTATTCCTTGTATGTTTAAAGTAATGTTAACCCCTATTTGAGTTTTACTTTGTGTTATGGACGAAATCTTTTTTTTACCATATGTGGTACTTTTTGACTTTTCCATTAAAAGTATGAGGAGAATGTTTTTTTAACTTACACAGAATGAATTTTTTTTACAGGTTCATAAAGCCTTTTTTTTCATGAAGTTTACTGTACAAGATTTCATGTTTATTTTCAATAAATCATATTCTTTTAAAATTGGGTGGCATTTTGTGAAAGAAAGTAATTTTTAAGAATAAATGATATTTTCCTCAAGAATTATTTTCATGTGTTTTATCAAAACTATTTTCCATCTAAGATGACATTATTTTATATGAGTATGTTTCAAGTATAATATCTCTATGATTTACATGGTTTCATTTTTCTTATGATGAAATGATATCCATTTGTTTTATACGGAGAATGTTATGATGGGATGATGTTTATGAAACCCATTTTATTCTTTGGGTTATGATGAATGATTTATGTTTATATTATGTAACAAGTAAGAATGATTTCATTATGAGATGGGTGGGACCTATATCTCCCTTCAATGCATTGGGAAAATATTTATATATCATGAGATAGACATGGATGGAACAATAAGTTAATCCAATTCAGTGATACCGGACTGGAACGAGGAGTGAACTCGATTCAGAAGGGGAATTTGTCCACTAAGATGGTTTTGGCAGTAATTCCTTGGAAAATATGGAAATCATATCATGTGACTAATGGTTTTCCACAATTATATGTTTTATTCCCATTCTATTTTATCATGATTGATGTTCCTTTATGACCTATGCCTTATGTACTTCCAAGATTTATTTCACAACTCAATATTTTGATGTGTAAAATTTATGTTCATGTTTTGAAGTTCAAATGTATATGGTTTGATATATTTTCTCCATGATTACCCTTACTGAGCATTTGAGATCACCCTTTATATGATTTCTTTTCCCCAGGATATAAATAAAGGTTTTAGGTATGAAAAAATGGGAAGAAATTTATGGGAGGTGTTGATTATATTTCACCAAGAATAGAAGATTATTTTCTGAGTTCCCGAAGACACTAAACTATTACAGTCCTTTCGTGTCTATTTTTTATATGTATTAGGTATTACTCAAAAGTAATGTAATGTCCATGTATGTCAAGATTATTTCTCTGTAATTAATGCACAAATAAAGAAGGAAAGCATAATAGTATGAGAATGTTTACACCTTTATGGATATAATCAATTTTGATCAATGATGTTTAAGAACCACTATTTAGGATTCTCTTTAAATATTTTACTTTATTTTGTGAAAGGGGGTGGGTGATCATTTGTAGTCAATGGTGGATATTTATAGTTATTAATAATTCACATTATATTCATGTGATATCACTATTGTATGTGAGTTAGTTTGGAATGGTACATGTGATGGGTCGTTAAAAGTTACAACGATGTTAGTTACCCAGGGAATGTTGTGAAAATTTAGTGGAGTCAAGGAATTGTTGTTTTTAGAAAATGAAGATTTATTCATTAGGAATCTAGTTTAGTTATTGAATTACTAACGTCAAGAAATTCATGTCAAGAACTGGGGGGTTAGGATGAAATATCATTGATAATATTGGACCACGATAACATAGAATTCTATAATTTCATTAGGCCCACACATGAAATATTGTCTAAATTTTTTGGGATGGAGAAAATGTGGGCAGTCGTGCTTAGAGAGAAATGATTGGGAATACATAGGTTTGGGATCAGCTTGTTTATTTTTTGATCATAAAAACCTAAATTTGGGTGTAACTTTTTGAATTTCAATATAAGTGAGTTGAATATAATTATTCCAATGATGGTTGAAGTTTTGTAATAGTGATTACGCATGAGAAGGAAAGTTATATATGAATAGTTTTCTAATACCTGATGATATATTACTTTTGGAGTTTGTTTTAGAGTGTATATTGGTAATTATAAATTCTATAATACTATTTTATATGAATAGGTAATTCAAGGACCAAACCTAACCTCTATTCGATAAGGAAAATGATTAGTGATTGAATAGGTAGTGGTTCCGTAGAGCGCCACAGGTGTTTTGATACTAGGTAATAACTCAAATGGTATGTATTATAGTGATTGGGTGTTTTTAGTAGGATAATGAAATTTATAGTATTATAATGGAGAGAATACTTATATCCCATTTATAGTATGATATTTATGTCCAATGAGTTTTCAAGAAACACAGTGATACTAGTGTAGGGAGATCGATAGATGTGTAGTTGAGATATTTCCATGGATTCTGGGGTATTGGAAGGAAAATTCCATCCAGTTCCACCATAACGTAAAAACTTATATTTCACCTATATTGATTTTGTGAGGTTCAGTTTCTATGATGACCTACTGAGTGAAAAATTCAACAATAAAACCTAAATTATAATTGAATTGGTAGTATATGAGAACTCTTCGGAAGTCTTAGTTGATGAGTATTGTATATTAAAGATAATTTGTGTGAGTTTCACCAAGATTCATGGATATAATTAGGTATAGTTTTCTTTTTAAATTTTTTTTATCAATGGTAAGACATAATGATTAGGACTGAGTAATTTTCCTCCAAAACATAGTTTCAAGGTGTTTTAGAGAACGTTAGTTCATTGCGAGATCAACCAAAAATTTTCAAGAATTATTGGGAATGTTCATGTATAATTAGAATTAAATATTGCATTCAATAAATTAATAATGAATTTTTGGGATTGGATCAGATGTTTGGGTAAAAATTAAATTTTATAGACATAGTGTATATATTGTAGGACGTAGTACTTTTTGAATTAAAGAGTGAGCAGTGGTATTCGATTATGATGGATAGATTTAGATTTTGGAGATAGATGTGGATAATTTTTAGGTATTATGTGTCATATGGTCATGGTTTTTTAATTAATGACAATATTATGGAGTGATAGAATCTAAAATGAGTCGGTCACTAATTGATTTAGTCCCGATGGAAATTTTATGTTGAGAGTTGGATTGAAAGTGGTTTTTAGACATGTAATATATTAAATAATAATGATCTTGATGATTTTAAGTGAATACAAAAGGCATGGATAAAAATTATATCAACTAGGAAAATTAAAATCTCATTTGGTGTTATTGAAGATCCCAACTAGAACATAATTCCACAATACTTATAATTGAGGGACACTAAGAGTTTGATGGATTCTTATCAAATTTTTTAATTTTAAGTAATTAAGTAATGTAAAACATAGAAAACTCCCTTAATTGTATATAACTCCACAGACTAGATGACCCCCTATATTTTTATCTCTCTCCATCCTATTTTAATGTTTCATGATTCTCTATCTATCACGTGATTAATAAGATTTCTATGGTTGAAAACTTCTATAAGTGAGGACAATCTAAGCCCTATGATTTCATGAACTATTTTTCTTTATATAGTGTATTCTTGTAGAAAAACCTAAAAAGGGTATGTTTCTCAAATTTATCGATGTTACTCTAATAAAATAGAATCATAAAATTATATTTTATGGTATACCTCTCATAAATATCATGTATATTATCCATTAAATATAAAATAATATATTTTGGTGTTTATGTGTTATTTCTTACGCATTCAAGGGGGTTCAATCTTAATAAAAACAGAACAGAGACATGGAGGGTGATAAAATTCTATGTCAGGATGGGTAGAGGCTTATAGGATTGTAAAAGTTATTTTGTAACTATTTTGGGGGTTAATGAGAACCGAATACTATTTTTCCAATGGTTGTAGTTTAATTTTGGTTTATAATTTCCCCAAATGTGTCTTCAAGATTGGGAAAAATTATATATATACAGGAATGAATTATTTAGGCTATAATGAGTGACCTAACAATATTAGACCCTTATATTAGCTTATGAAGGAGTAGTTATCTTGTTATTTTCCAGAAACCTACCTTTATAGGGAAATTTAAATTCATGAGAAAGTATTTATTAGTATAATCCCTTTATGGGATTATAATATTTTCTTAAGTATGATTATTTTAGTATCTTATGGGTCAATGATTGATGTTGGTTCTAGTTGTAAGAAACACTAAAATGAAAGTGATATGGGTGAAAATCATTAGAATGGGGTCGTATTATATATGAAGCATAAAGGAAATTATTAAATAGGTTTTAAGATGGATTACATTTATATTTTTGAAAGAAAGGGAGAGTGACATACCTTTGGATGATTAAAGGGTTAATAAATTAATGGGACTAGTGTGTGTAGTTTGGATTTAAATATTGACTTAGGATATTGTATCCACTATGGTAGTGGTTATAAATTTTTTTTTCGATTATTTTAATTAGGTAGTTCTATTAATTCAAAAGTATGTATTCCATATGGGATGGTAATGAAATTTGGGGGTGATTATTGGGAGGTGGGTACCAAATTTTGGTGTTAGGGAACCAAGTGAGATGGTTGACCTTTTATAAGGTTAGACATATTGAGGATACAACTTAGTTTGGTAAGAAGACTAGTAACTAGAATAGTAAGACTAGCCTACATGACTAAGGTAGTGATGATTTTTGTTATAGGTTATGTTTTCTATGTGAAAAATTAATAGAGTTAGTGTTATGAGATTGGATATTGGGTACACTTGCTGTTATGAATGCTTTATGATTAATAGGGTTATGTCCTTTTTTGTCATATGTGTTTTTTTATTATCCTTACATTACTTTGATGTATCATGCTTGTGAGGTGAAATTAGTCTATCGATAGAGGAATATATATTAGGGACCCACTAGAATAATCATTGGATCCATTATTATTTTTCTGGTGATATATAGTTATCCTATAAATAAATGTATCTTTTGCTAGGTCAGGTGTATCATGATTTATCCCTCAATTATTCTACCCTTTCTGGTGTTATGTTGTGATCTAGTAGTTGGATATAACCATTGATGTACATTAAGTTATGATCTACCCATAGAGACATGGTCTGATCAGATTGATGTTTTTATCCATGACCTTGATTTTAAGTGATGATATAATATAATGATCTATGTACACTATATATTCTTTCCCATGTCTAGTGTCTCATTACCCAAATTAAAAATATTTTCCCTTTTTCTAGATTATGTACCATAATACACCACTTGGATTATTATTCATTCCAATGGATGGACTAGCTAGAGTCCTAGAAATAATTTGGTGTTCATGTGAAATGGAGGCCTTATCATCACATGATGGCCCACATTTGTATCTTTCATAGAGTGCGTTATAAATTTATTTACCTTTATGTATACAAAAATATATTATGGAATATAGTTTGGAAACCATTGATGGAGTTGTGAAGTTTTTTATACATAAAATTTACATGTACAACTTCTTGTATATATATAATTTATGGTTAATAAGTACATTAGAAAACTTGTTTTATTGTTGATAAAGCCAAGGAATCTTGATGGGGTTTAGAGAAAATATTAAGGATTATTAAAGGTTTTTTATATGTTTCCACTTTTTATTTTTTTTTCAGTATGGTTACTTTGTATATGATCTCTCATGTGGGTGGTCCCTTTTATATTTATTACATATGACCTACATAGTTCATTTATTATTCGAAGGGTGTATATATTTTTTATTTATTGTTTGTTCATAATTATAATTAAACTTGTGCACATTGACATTATGATCTACTTTATGTTCATATTATATAATTTATTTTCCATTTTTTGATATCAAGAATATATTATCTCTAGCATTAGTCATAGATGGTCATCACTACTTGAAAACCCTGGAATATAGGGATGGACCCCAGTGATATGATAGAATAACTGAATTAGCACTACTCTGGTTGATAAGGTAGGATAATTACATGAGAAATCCCATGAATCTAAATTATATAAGTATCAGACAATTATGATCTTAGATAATAAAAACAAATCGAAAGAAAATTATAATACTAAAGAAATCTACTAAAAGTGATAACTCTCAAACATGATCTATGCTATTGACATACCCATTACGAAAAATATACACCAAATACTTGTTATAACACTCATAGGGAATACCTAAAAATCCAAATTCTATGCAAGATAAATCTCAAGATGTAATCTCAATATAAAAAACTAAAAATTGATAAAGGAGAGAGAGAAAAACATCAAAAATATAAACATATATATATATATATTGACTATTTTTACAAACATCTAAAATTGAATCATGAGAAAATAACTTTTAAAAAATTTCCCCTTTAACTAAAAATTCCATGAAAATTTAACAATTATGTTCAAACCTTCCAAACGAGAATCAACAAAATTGAAAAGGAATAAATACCGAAACATGGGTATTACCTTACCCATATAATAAAGGGAGGGAGAATGTAACCAAGACCTACAGATTTAATGAGACTCTAAGGGACTCATGATTATGTGCCCATTTCAAGGTCATGTGAGGACTCCACACGTAGCACATAACCCACGACAAATCCCAAGGAACTTCATTAAACAAACATTCTTTCTCTTATAATGTATTATGAGACAACCAATGACCATGTGGTGACAATCGAATGAATGCCCATGGGTCACATGGTTTTTCATTGGATAATTCCTAAAAAAACCATCTTAGTTTCCTCCTAAAATTAAGAGGAAGAATATCCAATGGGAGAGACCCACATTGGTTGTAAAAATCATGCGCTATATCATCATTATAAAGGAAAAACTTCTTTGATGAAATCCAAGTAAAATCACAAGAACCCCAAAACATTGTAAAATAAATGAAATAAAATAATGGGGATGAGGAAATAGGTGCTTGTGGTCATTGAAGGATATACGACTCACTCCCAGCGATCTACAAGGCACTATGAGTCCCTGGAGACATTTCCACCACATCTCAAAAAATCCATTTTTCTTTTCAGTCTTTTTTTATGGAAGTCATCAGGTATGTATAAGAATCTATTATCTTCTCCTTCAGTTCTCTAAGGTAAAATCGATAGATTTTTCCACAACATGCTCACACATCCTCATATGACCATTATTGGGTAGTTTGAAGCATTATAAACAAGAAAGTAAATATATTTAACATTACTCGTGAAAACTCATGTAATCCCCGACACTTGTAAAATAAAACGAATGCGGAAACAAGGAAGGTGGTGAGAGCACTAAAGATCTCTAAAATACATTTGATGGAAAAAACAGTCTATAGCAGGGTCTCACGAGATCCCTAAAAAAAATCATTGCCTTATGAAATATCCCAGGAAAGGCATCCAAATCTCATGAAGGATGATGTGAACATCCATGAGAAAATATGAAAATTCATTTGACATGATTTTATGATCAAACAAGTCTAAATTAATTATTAAAAATATGACAAAGGAAGAATTGACCGAAGATTCTCACAACCATTGAAAATCTGGCGACACACTCGAAACAATCTACGATAGAGAGTCGTGAAGTCATATGGCCCCAGAGCCCTTCACCGACTCACGCGCGGATTTATGCTAGGTACTCTATATGTAACACCCCAAACCTAGTTACACAGAGTCGATGTATTATTTCATAACATTGGCATTATCACAAGGAAATCATGTCTTGAATGACCGATCAGTTTAGTATTATTGGAAACAAGATTCATATATAAGTTTAACATTACAACATGAAAAGAAATACAACATGAATTTATTCCATTGGAAACATCCAAGCCTCCTAAATAATTACTTCAAGTCACTCATAACTAACTTCTTCATATCCTGGGAAAATGAAACATAAGAAAGGGGTGTGCTCAAACGCTCAGTAAGGGTAAGAAATACAATAGAAGAGAACATAAATATTAAACAAGGTGAATAATAGAAACCACAGGCCTTTACTAATAATAAACATGAAAACTTTTATGACATGAATGTGAGATGTGTAAATAATTCCATAATAAAACATGATCATTGGTATTATACTTGTCCAATGACCACATGAACCATCAATATTATTTTCATAATGAGGAAATGTATAATGCCGGACATTCTGAAACATTTTGTTAACGCCTCAGACAAGATGTCTAAAAATGATTAAGGCCTTGGCCAAAACCATATATCAAAATTGGGAAAGGGCCTCGGCCAAATCCATGTCTAGTTGTTTAATGAGACCTACTGATTCATCGAGGAGCTATAGCGGGCTCCATCCATCACTTACTAAGTCCAATACATTCCTCATATGAAAAGGTTTAAACATATCACAAACATTTGTATTAAAAATAACATAAGAAATCTCTATACGTTAACCATAAACCATGAATGGTATAAAAATAGAACATAAATAGTCAAACATATCACAAATACTTCAATATAATATGGAAGTTTTGTATCATAATAAATTAATTTCAAATAAACTTAAAATCCATCAAAGGATGTTGACATAGATGAAATCAAAACCCTTTTTGGAGAAATATCTCTTTCTATTTTGAAATAATTTAAGAGAAAAATAATTCTAAAGAAAACATTTATTTTGAAAAGATTCTTATAAGATTTTAAGGTAAGCTTTGATGATGTTATAATGGTAGAAAATTTCCGCACACGCCGTATAAGTTAAAAAAACATTCTTACTTTAAATTTTTCGTAAAAGTCAAAATGTACTTTGTTTGGAAAAAAATAGAAAGATTTCAATCAAAACACATAAGGGTATAAATGAATTTAAACCATTGTCTAGTAAATAGTAAAAATGTTTTGCAGTATATTTTTAAGAAACATAGATGTGGATGATAAAGAGGTCCCAATAGATAATTAAATATAAACTACCGCGGATAATAAAGAGATTGTAGAATTAACTCTTAAATTATACTTTTCCTTGGTTGAGGGTAGGTTAAACTCAGGTATAATGGTGAAATAATTCTTATTAAATTATACAAAAATCATATAAATTAATATGATATCATATATGAGCTTTTAACATTGCTTCGTTAATAATATCTTAGTATAATCATTCTTTCAGGTGTTAACGGATTCGTTTTCCTTTATATTCCTTCTTTTGTGAGTCATAATTTTTATGTATGGGATGTATCATATTGATATCCAAAATTATATCAAGTCTTTAGAAATTATTTTTAATCATCTAATGAAAATTAGTCTAGACTGGATACGATGGGGAATGAACATCATCACGTTCGTGGAGACAATAATCCGTACATACGCACGAGCGAAAATTTCATTATTTTGATATTAAAATAATATATAATTGGAAGTTATATCATATATAAAGAATCATTATAATGTTATATTTATTATTTACATGAATTAAACATCCTTATTATACCAATCCAAATAATAATTTATTGAATAATAATTACACCACGATGTGGAGATGGTAAGACATATGTTCACACATATGGTGACTTGACATTCCAAGGATGGATAAAATAATGAATATTGATGTACCATAACATTATATAGAAGATACTGAAGTTATTATTTTAGAATTTATATAACAAAGAAAGAATAAGTGAAAGAAGAAAAGAACTTGAAAGAGGGTGGTGAGATTATTACATCTTCTTCGGGTTCTACCTTTTGATTTGATCAAAAGGGCTCCTTAAGTTGGCTTTCTGACTAAAGTTATGCCTCTAGGATGATTTGAGTGGAGTTTAAAGGATATTGGGGTAGGTTTTGGCCGACCCAAAAGGCTTTTATGGTATTAATTAGAGAGAAGGGGGAGTACCCTTTTATAAGAGGGGTGTGGGGAACCTTAGAAAAAACTTAAAATATTAATTTACAATAAATTCATATTCTTTTTTTAATGGATCCAAACTGATTTATTTTTAGGATAAGGTGGGGATGGGTCTAAATACACTCAACCAATAGGTTTTAGATAGGTTTGGGTCACTATGTTATTCTTATCTTTTAGATTTAACTCTTAGTTAATTAGTTTGACATTTACCATGTCACTTTGTATTTTTATATTATTTGGTTAATAAACATACTATAAACAGCCAATAGAGCCCCAAGTGGTTCATTATTGACATACCTATCATCATATAAGTCCTTTATCCGATCCTTATATTTTTAGGAATATTATATCAATTAATAATATAATATTCATTTTAAAAACTCCTTTATGTCAATTTTTACACTATTAAATAATTGACTTTTGTTAATGTTTTAAAAACTTTATTAATTAGAAAAAAATTATTTTAATCAATACTAACAATTCATATTAACCAATAAAATTCATGTATGGCATCAAAACTTTCAAATTATATTTATTTTAACATTTATAATACCAATTATTTTATTCTTTCAGTAATAAAGAAAATAATGTATCATCATTGTGTCATAAATAAATGTAATTATTCAGTGTTTAAAAATTTTAAATAAAATACCATTAAGTTGTAAATATTTTTTTATTTCTAATGAATATTATATTCAAAACTATAAGATATATAACCTTATATAAAAAAATGTTTTCCTAAAAGATATATGCCTATGTCATTTTTGTATTTACTATAACGTAATTAATATAAAGTGTCATTATCACTTACAAGTGACTCCATGGAGTCCCAAAATTGACCCAAAGATTTCCATGGTCAGAAATGTATTAGATAGTATGGTTAGGACACATGTTAGGGTAATTTAATATTATTATAATGTTATTTGTTACCCTTATTTACCGGATTTACCATTTAACCATGGTAAAGAAAATATTTACCGAAGTAATTATTCAAAATGTATAAAAATAAAAGTTACCTATTTAAACAATTTGGAGCTCCTAATTCTAAATATAGAATCCATTTTTCTAAATTCGAAACATAGAAGTTTCCAAAATTAATTTAAAATTAATTCTTGTTGTGAAAACAAAATGGGTGTTTTTTAAGAAATAATTACTATCAAAAGATTGACACTTGTTTTTGACTAGTTTAAATGTGAAATTATGTACAATGACCAACAATGTATTAAATGGTAAAAATATATTCTAAATAAACTTTAAAACCACTCAATAGTATAATTTATTACTATGAATTATTTGGATTAGAAAAGTTGTTTTTAATTAATGTTTAGTATTTTTCACTATTCATAAAAAAATGGATGTTCTCCGAAAAATATCAAAAATTTACCCTAGGATAATTTCAATATTTCAAATCCAAAAATGATGTTCATTTTGAAAGATAAAATTTATAAATTTTTAGAAAGTGGGTATTAATATTCATAACTGCTTCTTTGATGGGTTGTGGTGTGTGTTAGAACTCAAAGTTGCATACAACACACGCTATTGTATTATTCAAAGTGAAGCGTACTGTGGAAGCTTGGGTTGTAACATTATCCCCTCCTTAAAATAATTTCATCCTCGAAATTTCTAGAATATTACATCATAAAAGACTCGAGTTGTTCTTCATCATAAGTTCCTTGGGTTCCCATGTTGCCTCTTCCATCTTATGGTTTCCCCATATTACTTTTACCATATGAGTCGTCCAGTTTCTCAGCACTTGTTCTATTATATCAATAAATTTTACAGGATCTTCTCAATAAGATAAATCAGGTTCCAGTTATAATTCCTCATAGGTAAGTACATGTTTTGGGTCATGCAGGTATTTTCTAAACAGTGATACATGGAATACATCGTGAACTTTGGAGAGATTTGGCGGAATTTCCAAACGATAAGCTACAACCCCAATTCATTATAGAATTTAGAAAGGTCCTATGTACCGGTGACTCAATTTACCTTTCATACCGAAACTTATAACTCCCTTCCATGGAGATACCTTAAAGAAAACATACTCTCCTAAATGAAATTACAAATCCTTCCTTCAGTTATTGGGAAAGATCTTCTGCCTACTTTGAGATGCTTTGATGTGGTTTTGGATTACCTTCACCTTTTCTATTGTTTCCTCCACTAGTTCTGGGCCTATGTGTTTTCTTTCACCAACATCAACCTAGCAGGTTGGTGTGCAACATCTCTTTCTATATAATGCTTCATCTAGCGCCATGCAAATACTTGAATGGAAGATATTGTTATTGAAAAAGTCTACCAAAGGTAAATATTGATCCCACATACCCTGAAAGTCACGTGAGCATGATCTCAACATGTCTTCTAAGGTTTGAATAGTCCGTTTTGATTGTCCATCAGTTTGGGGGTGGTAGGCAGTGCTCAAATTAAGTTTAGTACCCAAGGCCTTCTGAAGACCCTTCCACAATCTTGATGTAAAACATGGATCATGATCAGAAACAATTGATAGGGGTACTCAATGAAGTCTCACAACATCATTAATATATAGACTTGCTAGACATTCAAGTGGTAGATATTCTCTTATAGTAAGAAAATGTGATGACATGGTGAGACAATCAACAATGACCCATATTGCATCGTTTAACTTCTAGGAGTCTTTCGTAGTCCCATGAAAAAGTCCATTGTAATATTATCCCATTTCCACTACGGTATTAGAAGAGGCTTCATGAATCCTCCATGCTATTTCCTTCCGTCATTCACTTGTTGACAAACCATACATCTTGACACAAAATCAGTAATCTCTCTCTTCATGTTGTCCCACCAATAATGTTCCTTGAAATCGTTATAAATTTTGGTGCTCCCAAGGTGTATAGAGAAATTAGAACTATGAGCATCATCCAACAATTATCTTTTTAGATCATGTAAATTGGGAGCACACAGTCTCTTCCCAAAATTCAAAATTCCATCTTCATACACAAAGTCTCTCAATCTCCCATCCTTAATAGCTTTAATCTTCTTTTGAAACTCTTCATCATCGGTCTGAGAACTCTTATTATTTTCTATTAAAGATTGTTTGGAAATCATTTGAAAAGGCATTGATGTTTCACCTTCCATGGTTATTCCCATGTCAATCTTCACTAGATCTATGAAAATAGGATGCCTTTGAACTCTCATCTTGTTCAAAACTCCATGATTCTTTCTACTCAAAGCATCTGCCACCGTATTTTCCTTCCTCGGGTGGTATAGTATCATGAAATCATAATCCTTGAGTATTTCATGCCATCTTCTTTGCCTCATGTTGAGTTCCTTCTATGTGAAAAAATACTTCAAACTCTTGTGATGAGTATAAATCTCACATTTTTCACCATAGAGATAGTCCCTCAAAAAAAATCAAAGTAAAGATTATAGCTGCTAACTCAAGATCATGAGTATGATAGTTTTGATCATGAATATTATGCTGTCGGGATGCATAGGAAATTAACCTATCATTCTGAATAAGGACACAACCAAGTCCATTCTTTGAGCCATCACTAAAAATAAAAAAATCAATCATTCCCCTATGGTAGTGTCAAGATAGAAGAATTGACTAATGTTCTCTTCAATTCTTCAAAACAGTCTTCACACTCTTTTGTCCAAACAAATTTAACCCCTTTACGCGTGAGCATCGTTATTGGGTTAGCCAATCCGAAAAAATCTAGATGAAACGTCAATAATAAAATGCTCAATCAATTAAAATGCGAACCTCAGTTATACTCGTTTGTACTGGCCATTATTGGATTGCTCTTTTCATAGAAGGATCAAAGGAGATTCCATCCTTAGAAAAAAAATGGCCAAGAATATAAATCTCTTGAAGCCAGAATTCACACTTGATAAACTTCCCATATAATTCATGTCTTCATAGAGTCTTCAGGATAATACACAAGTTATTTTCAGGATATTTATTTCTTTTGGAGTATACCAAGAAATCATCAATAAATACCACTACAAAGTCATCATGATATTCCATGAAAACTCTGTTCATTAGATCCATGAAAAAAGAGGGCGCATTAGTCATCCCAAAAGGCATTACTGTAAACTCGTAATGCCCGTAATTGGTTCGAAATGATGTTTTTGGAATTTATTCCATCTTCACAAACAACTGATGATATCCAGATTGAAGGTCAATATTTGAAAAATATTAAGCTCCACTAAGATGGTTGAATAAATTATCAATGTGAGGTAGGGGATACTTGTTCTTTATTGTTACAGTATTGATCTCCCTGTAGTCGATACATAACCTCATAGATCCATATTTTTCTTAACAAAAAGGATATGGGATACCCATGAAGAAACACTATGATGAATTAATCACTTATTAATAAATTCATATAATTTTTTATTTTGTTCCACTAATTCCACAGTTTCCATTTTATAAGGGGTCTTCGATATGGGCCTTGATCCAGGAAATAAATCAATGGAAAACTCAATTTCTCATTCTGGAGGATGTCCAGGTATATCTTATGGAAACCCGTCAACATACTCTCTCATAATAGGTACATACTCTGTTTAAACATTCCTTTCCTCACCCAAAACTATTTCATTCTCTTCCTCTCCAATAATTGAATTTAGTTGAGCTACCGGGGGTGGTTTTAGATAAGAATCGGGTGGTGATGATTCTACTCTAAAGATAAGGTGTTCTTTATCATCGTCATCAAAAATAGTAACCACCTTCCTCTTATAATAAATTTTTTCATCATGGTCCAAAATCCAATCCATTCCTAGGATTATATTAATATCAACCATGGGTATAAAGGTGATATCAACAGATAAAGAACATTTATATGACCTAGTGGGAACTGATTCACAGCACATTGTAGCAATGATTCTTCCCTTAGGAGTTTTGAAGGGCAAATCCCCTTTTAAATCAAATTGGAAACATCTAATTTCTTAGAAAACTAAGAAGATATGAAACAATGCGCTGATCCAAAATCAAATAAAGAATTTTCCAAACATGAGGAAACCATTAAATAACCTACCACCACGTCTTTCAGAGCTTCTACCACAGCAGTAGTTATAGAATAATCTTGGCATTGATCCCTTTTACTTTGCTGAGGTAAGTTCCCCTAACTATTAGGACATTAATTTTCTTAATGTCTCATATCCCTGCAGTTTTAGCATTGAACATTTGTGGGGTCATTCTTTCCCTTACAATCACAAGCAATATTGAATTTCTGTCCACATTTGTGGTATACTCGTTTTCCTTTTAGATAGGAACTAGGGTTATTCCTTCTGCAATTATCACAGGGTAGAAATTCAATTCTTCTCTTCTTCCATATTTCCTTATTTCCTTTCCTAGAGTGTTCAGCAGATCTATTCCTCTCTTGCTTTGATTTATAGTCAAAAGACATAGAGAATTATTTTTCTGTCTTGATAACACATGAGAGAATATCTTCATGTGATGAGAAGGATTATGATAATAATTCTCGATGGATAAATGGTATTAACCCATCAAAGAAACGATCAATATTACCTATTGGGATACATATAAAATCTACTGCATTCCTCTCTAACCTTGTAAAATTAGCTTCATACTTTGCGACGTTCTCATCGTCATTTTTTCTCAGACTCAGAAATTGTCTTTCTATGTCCGCTCGATGGTCATGAGGAAAGTTTTTTTCTTTGAAAATTTCTTTATACTCCCTCAATTCCATATTTGATACTTCCTCATAATCCTTTGTGTTTTGGATCAATGACCACCATTGACCAGTAACTCTAGTACGATGGTAAACTTCCATGACAACTTTTTCCCTTTCGCTACTGCCCAAAGCGTGGAATATTTTCTCGAAAGAATTTATCCATTTCTCAGACAATAATGGATTTTTAATCCCATTGAATGTCGGTGTTTTTTCCCTCATGAAGGGATCTAACATTGATCCTCCATGCTGCAGATCAGGGTGCTCCATACAGGTAAGGTTATTATACATAACCTGAGTGAGTTGTCCCAGCATGGTGATAAGATGATCTGCACCAGTTGTATAACCAGATCCACTATGATTATATTGAGAAGGACAGATATCCCTACATGGACTGTGTGCATTGGTATGGTTTCCATTCCATCCACTAGGAACCATTTCTAAACAATGGCATACACTAGATTAGTTTATCAATCACAATACATAAATCCAAACATGTAAAACACTAAACATAAATTGAACAATTTATGGATATAATCCATATTCATAAAAAACATTTCTTTGAGGAAGTATATACTCATAAACCCTTCATAATGGTTTGTAAAGAAAATGAGAATTATCCTAAGAATATCCCTAGGGAGTGTCGTAACCAAGAGTGAAACTAAGCCCGTTGTCATGCACCAGTTCTCGTTCGAGTCTAGCTCAAAGCGGTGTTTTCGGGTTTTACCCATAGGTACATCTATTCCAGAGCCACCTCTACCAGCTCGTATCCATACATGGATTTATAGCTTGAAAAAAATCAGAATATCCCTACAATACCAAAATTCTAGGAAATTCTTCTATACTAATCCTCAAAGTCTATCTTAGGGCTATATGCTCTAATCAGAGTTTATCTAAATATAGTTTCCAAGTTTTGTACTAAACTTCCTATGATAACAACTGCAATGCCCCAAACCCAGTTACCTAGAGTCGGTGCATTATTTCATAACATTGGCACGATCACATGGAAATCATGTCTCAAAAGACCGATCCGTTAAGTATTATTGGAAACAAGATTCATACATAAGTTCCACATTACAACTTGAAAAGAAATACAACACGAATTTATTCCATTGGAAACATTCAAGCCTCCTAAATAATACCTGCTAGTCACTCAAAACTAACTTCTTCATATCTTGGGAAAATGAAACCTAAGAAAGGGGTGATCTCAAACGCTTAGTAAGGGTAAGAAATAAAGCATAAGATAACATAAATATTAAGAATAGTGAATAATTAAAACCACATGCCATTACCTATAATAAACATGAAACATTTTATCGCCGGAATATGAGATGAGTAAATAATTCCATAATAAAACATAATCATTGGTATTCTACTAGTCGAATGACCACATGAACCATCAATACTATTTTCATAACGAGGAAATGTATAATGTCAGACATTCTGAAATTTTTTTTCAAGGCCTCAGCCAAGACTTCTAAAAATGATTAAGGCCTTGGCCAAAACCATATATCAAAATTGGGAAAGGTCATCAGCCAATTACACTTCTAGTTGTCTCATGAGACATACTGATGCATCAAGGAGCTATAGCGGGCTCCATCAGTCACTTCGTAAGTCCAATACATTCTTCATATGAAAAGGTTTAAACATATCATAATCATTCGTATTAAAACTAGCATATGAAAATTAATTATTTTAACCATAAACCATGAATGGTATAAAAATAGCACATCCACAGTCAAACATATCACAAAAACTTCAATAAAATATGGAAGTTTTGTATCATAATAAATCAATTTCAAATAATCTTAAAATCTATCAAAGGATGTTGACATAGATGAAATAAAAACCCTTTTTAGAGAAATATGTCTTTCTATTTTGAAATCATTTAAGATTCACATAATTATAATGAAACATTTATTTTGGAAATATTCTTATAATCTTGTAAGGGAGGCTTTGATGATGTTATAATGGCGGAAAATAGCCACACCTGTCGTATAAGTTAAAAAAACATTCTTACCTTAAATTTGTCAAAAAGGTAAAAATGTACTTATTTGGAAAATGATGGAATCATTCCTTTAAAAACACATAAGGGTATAAATGAATTTAACCCATTGTCTAGTAAATAGTAAAAATGTTTTGAAATACATTTTTAAGAAACATGGATGTGGATGATAAAGAGGTCCCATTAGATAATTACGTATAAACAACCTCGGATAATGAAGAGATTGTAGAATTAACCATTACCTTGTACTTTTACTTGGTAGATGGTAGGTTAAGCTCCTGAATAATAGTGAGATAATTGTTATTAAATTTTACAAGAATCATATATATTAATGTGATATCATATATGATCTTTTAACATTATTTCGTTAATAATATCATAGTATTATCATTATTTTGGGTGTTAACGGATTTGTTTTCCTTTATATTCCCCATTTTGTGAGTCATAATTGTTATGGATGGGATGTATCATATTCATATCCAGAATGATATCATGTCTTTAGACATTATTTTTAATCATCTAATGAAAATTAGTCTTGAATGGATACGACGGGGAATGAATCTCGTCGTGTTCGTGGAGACGGTAATCCGTACGTACGCACGAGCGACAATATCATTATTTTGATATTAACATAATACATAATTGGATGGTATATCATATATACAGAATAATTATCATGTTATATTTATTAATTACATGAATTAAACATCATTATTATACCCATATAAATAATAATATATTGAATAACAATTACACCACAGCGTGGAGACGGTAAGCTGTACGTACACACGTATGGTGACATGTCATTCAAATGATGGATAGAATAATGAATATTGATGTAACATCATAGTATATAGAAGATACTGGAGTTATTATTTTAGAAAGAAAAAAAATAAATAAGAAGTTGTAGAAGAAAAGAACATGAAAGAGGGTGGTGAGATTATTACATCTTCTTCAGGTTCTTCTTTTTGATTTGAAAAAAAGGGCTCCTTAAGTTGGCATTCTGACTAATGGAAGGCCTCTAGGATTAAGTGAGAAAAGTTTAGAGTATATTTGGGTAGGGGTTGGCCGATCCAAAAGGCATTGGTGGTATTATGTATAATGATGGGGGAGTACCCTTTTATAAGAGGGGTGAGGGGAACCTTAGAAAAATCTTAATATATTATTTTATAATAAATTCATATTCAGTTTCTAATGGCTAAAAGCTAATTTATTTCAAGGATAAGGTGGGGTGAGTCGAACTTAACTCAAAAAATAGGTTTTAGACCAGTTTGGGTCACTATGTTAACATTGTATTTTAGATTTAACTTTTAGTTAATTAGTTTGACATTTACCACATCTCTTTGTTTTTTTATATTATTTGGTTAATAAAATTACTATAAAATACCAAGAGAACCCCAAGTTGTTAATAAATGACATACATATCATCATATAAGTCCTTTTTTGAACCTTATATTTTTAGAAATATTATATCAATTAATAATATAATATTAGTTTTAAAAACATTTTTATGTCAATTTTGACACTATTTAATAATTGATTTTTTTTAAAGTATTAATAACAATATTAATTAAAAAAAATTAATTTAATCAATCCTAAGATTTCTTATTAACCAGTAAAATTATTTTATGGCATCAAAACATTCAAATTATATTTATTTTTACATTTATAATAACAATTATTTGATTCTTTAATTAACAAGGAAAATATGCATCATCATTGTGTCATAAATAAATTTAATTATTCAATATCTAAAAATTATAAATAAAATACCATTATGTAGTAAATAGTTTTATCTTTCTAATGAATATTTATAGTAAAAACGCTATCATATATAACCCAATGTAAAAATTGTTTTTCTAAAATATATATGCTTATGTCATTTCTGTATTTACTTTAACTTAACTAATATAAAGTGCATTATCACTTACAAGTGACTCCATGTGGTCCCAAAAATCAACCCAATGATGCCCATGGTCTGAAATTTATCTTAAAATTGGGTTAGTAATCATATTAGGGTAATTTAATATTATTATAATATTATTTATTACCCTTATCTACCGGATTTACCCTTTAACCATGGTAAATTAAATATTTTCCGAAGCAATTATTCAAAATGCCTAAAAATAAAATTTACCTATATACACAATATAGATCTAATGATTCTAAATATGGAATCCATTTTTCTAAATTCAAAACACAAAAGTGGCAAAAATTAATTTAATATTAATTCCAGTTGTCAAAACAAAAAACGTGTTTTTAAGAAATAATTACTATCAAAAGATTGACACTTGTTTATGTCTAGTTTAAAAGTGAAATTATGTCCAATGAAAAACATTGTATTAAATTTTAAAAATATATTCTAACTATACATTAAAACCATTCAATAGTATAATTTATCACTATAAATTATTTGGATTAAAAAAGTAGTTTTTAATTAAAGTTTAGTATTTTTCACTATTTATCAAAAAATGGAAGTTCTTAGAAAAACACCAAAAATTCATCTAGGATAATTTTTATATTCCAAATACATAAATTAATTTCATTTTGAATGATAAAATTTATAAAATTTCAAAAAGTGGGTATTACTATTCATAATGAACAGTTTTATTGGTTGTGGTGTGTGTTAGAACTCGAAGTTGCGTACAATACACGATATTGTATTATTCTAAAAGAAGTGTACCGTGGAAGCTTGGAGTGTTACAATGTATAAAGATAAAAATTAATGGGGTTGTGATTCCTATAAATTTCCCACCACAACATGAAAAAATTGTTTGACTTAGAGAGGGGGGATATTTTGGAATTTTGGAATTTGAATTATAAACGATTCAACTCTTGAAATATACATAATTTATTGAGCGGTAGATATAATGATATAAAATTATTTGATTAGCAAATATAATAACAAATAATCCGATAAATCTGGTTCCATACTTATGGTATTTTACATGATAATTCATAGATCATTTGAAGGACTGTTGACATGGTGTGCGATGAATGTACCACATATCCCCTAGATCCCAAAAGACTTAAGATAAATTGATATTGAACACATAAAAGGAAACCATAGTATAAAGAATCTAAAAAAGACTAGTGGTGGAATTATTAGAAAAAAATGTTTAGAAAACCACATGTGCTTCACATGAACCTCTTATAGACATGCGACAGAATCAGGACACGTCGCCAAGATCTCACGACGCTCCTTCAGCATGTTATTTTGGTCATACGAATACCTTTGTACATGTCAAAGAAATGTTATAAATACTCCCTAGATGATTCAACATACTCTAATGGAATTCCCCAAGGGATTGATTCAAATCCTCATAGTTTCCTTTAGATTCATCTCCTGAGTCATATAACGGCACATGCTCATGTTAGTCATGTTCGTAGTTTCACCTGCGCATGATAATCAAGCTCTCATGACACCATATATGTAAGCCAGATGAGACCCATGACGCCCTCTAGACATGATGGTAAGGTGTCATGATGACCTCCAGGGATCTTATCCAAGATACGCGAAATCCTTCGAACCATGTCCCACTAACTCTTGTGACACCTCCCATATGTTTCAAGATAGTTCATGCGATGTCTTGTAGGAAAATCCAACCAGGCCATGAAACACCCTCTAGGAAATCAGAACGGGAAACCTCAAGGTGTATGCCCCGATTAATAAGGAATCCTTGGACTGTATGCCTCAATCAAAAGTGGGGACTAAGTGTGTAAGCCCAGATCAAATGGGAAAGATCATAGTGTGGGCCCCAATCAAAAGTGAAACCTTAGAGTGAATGTCTTGATCACAAGGGAATACCCAGAGTGTAAGACTCAATCAATGGAGCATTTTATTTATGTAATCCCCAATAAAAAGGGAACAAAAAAGACTCTGATTCCTACCATATTCAGGACACATAGGCAATATATTCATTGTTCGAGTTCCATATTGATCATCCTGGACAATCCTAGTATTGAATCCCTTATCCAGAGTAATGAAATTGATCAATTTATAACCCTTGTTTCTCACAATGATCATAGATCACATGGGATTATGGAGTTTCAATGATCATGTCATCTGCCCTATACATCCAATGTTTATAAGGGTGGCCTCAGTGCGTAATCCCTTATTACCGATATCGAATAGTATATCCCCGATCAATAGGGATCCATCTTGGTATAAGCCCCTAGAATTCCTAAGACCTCACAGATGTTCATAATATATTTGAGTGTGATCATCCACCTTAGCCTATCAGTAAGTTAAAGGATAAGTGAACTATGAGAACCGTGATTCCTACCATACTCAGGATACTTCAGATGCCTTCTCAAGGCCTGAGATCTATACGAAACACCCCAAGTACTGCCTAAGTACATAATTAACATGTCTACACACAATGAAGATGATATTATACCTCCCTTATTTCTCACACTGAGCATATCTGACACAGTCATAGGGAGATACAATTAAGACGTCATTAGGCTTCATGAATCTCCACAAACCTGGCCAATTCCCTCTATGTATACCCTGATGAGTGGTATTGTATGAATACAATTAATACTAGGGAATATACATTTGGGATAGTACCAAGGGAATGATTGAATTATGATGAATTTTATTCCTTCTATAACAAGGATACGTAGGACATCTCCCTAAAACCCAAGCTCAAACATTTGATGTCTCAATACATGCACATATGCCTTCTCTGCATGAACCTAAACCACACGGGATTAATGACCGCATGGTTTTGGATTCATGTAGTAACTAGGACATGTAGGACACCTCATAATTGACTAATCCACTCCCTAGAATATTAACCACATCCTCATGTTCCAGTAAATTCCGAATAATTTTTTCATATGGATACCACACATAAAACGGGTATTGACCATTATGAAAGTGGATGAAGAACCTCAGTTACATTAATTTGGATTCACTAATGAAATCAAACTCTACTTAGGTTATCACAGAGACTCCCTTTATTTTATTAATGATTGAATTAACTAATGAGACATTTTTTAGGGTAACCTATCTTGTGTCGAGATTAAGAAGATATTCATTAACATATCTTAAATCTTTAAGAGAGTTTGACAATGGGAAAATTTCCCCCCAAAAACGGTAAGACGAGCCAGAAATCCAATCCTATCAACCAATGTGAGTCCTCAAGAGGTGTTGGGCCTAAAAACCCAGATGACTTTTGACCACTGGAATCTAGGTCTTTACCTAGATATAGATGGGGGAAACATTGGTTGATTCTAGGAATTGTGATAATGGTATCCCGATGAGAAAAACCCATTTAAGCCTCAAAAACTCGATGACTAAAATGATGAACTCAACTTGAATTTCTATAATGACAAAATGATTTTTTATTATCCATTGGTCCATTTCATTTCCCATATATGAAATCAAAATAGTAAAATGAACAATTTTTTTTTATAATAATAGAATGAATATGTTATAATGCGACAACCCCCTTTTTTTACAAACCGTATAAAAAAACAGTAATACTATCATGATCTTATAGATGATCCTCTATAGTTGGGGTGATTATGAATCAAGTCCACCCTTATTTTGACACCTCTATGTGAGATGAATGTATGAATTCGAGAATATTAGGAAAATTGTGTTAACTCCGCATATCTGATTGAGAACATTATGAATAACATATTGTAATAATTGGTAACGTTGTTCCTCATTGTATGCATGACTGTAGATATTTCCAACATCATGATTTGAGATAATGTCTTCATCATCCAGAATTCTCTCCAGAAAATCATCCGTAACTGAAACCTCTATAGTCATAAGATAATCTCACCTGCTTGAAAACTGCAATGAAAGGTAGAAAACACGATGGTAAGGTAGTACCAATGACCTTTTACAGTACCAAAAATGGAATATTCTGGTGAATTTCTCTAAGAATGATGATTGGAGAGTCCAAATCACCTGGGAAAGGCTGATGATAAGCCAGTGGATCTCATAGACATAACAAACAACATTGAGAACATATCCTTGGAGTGGGAAAACTACAAACTTCCATATATGATTAAGGTAGAACATGAGGCCAAATACAACTCTCATTCAGTTCAGGTTCAATCGAGGAGGGAACCTATCAACCTCTATCACCAACACCACCCCGATAGTACCCATCAATCGATTTCTAAGTGTATCGTCTGACATATTTCCACCACTTATGCCCATTCACTATATGAAATGAAGACTCATCATAGGAGGACGGTGTTGGATATCCAGGATAGGGAACATAACTCCACTCCTTCTGATGATGAATACTTGTATATCCAAGAAAAGAAGTAGTAAGAAATCTCAGATACCTACACGTTTGGAACAAGTCTACGAGAATATCCCCACAATAATCATGGGGGAGGATCATACTCCAACCCTATGCACAATGCCCACCGACATGTTCTAGTGGAACAAGTAAGAAATAAGTGGGAATATATCCCTACTTCAATTAAAGACATATTCGAGTTTATCATAGAGACATAAAATATGTAGGCCCATATCATAGAATTCACTTGGCTAAAATACCAATATATTTTAGCAATAGGTTAAGAACTATGGAGGAATATTCGAACACCATTGAAGATGAAGGGGTTGGAGCATACTCTTATCCCTACAACTAGTAGTTCTCAACACTAGGATCATCATGAAAAAGTGGTTGTAATAGAGAAATCTCCCACTCTTAATCTCATACAGGAAGATTAACAGTATATTCTGATGAAGGAAGTTGCATCAGACTAGGCTCATATTCCTATTCCAACTGGGGTTCACCAGGTGAGAGCTGCACAAGCCTCAGGATAGTGGAACATACATGTCAAAGGAGTCCAGTGGTATATTCCAATGTCCCAAGATCAGGATCATATCCTAGTTCTGGCCACAAATCACCATATGGGAGGGGTACATACCTTAGGAATGGATCATATTCATTCGAATAAGTTGAGAAAAATACTCTAAAGGCCCAGGATTGGGATCATATCACCATTATGTTTGGGGAAACCATGTGGGAATGGAATAATCCCCAAGACATGATCATTTTCTTGTCTTTGAATCTTTTCGATATATTCTAGACGATTATGAAAGCCAAGCGTATATTCCTACTTATTGCAATGAACGATTGCACCGTCATGATTCTAAGGAAAGATAGGGGTGTCTCATTTTTCTCTTCCCATTTTGAACGAATGTTGGTATACTCTGAGGGGAATGCATATTTAGACCAACCTCATATTCGTAATCCAATTAGAGCCCACCAAGATATATAGGAACACAACTTGGGGAATTTTCATATTCCTACTAAGGATGACTAGTGATATATTACAAAGGCTCAAGATTGGGCTCATATTTCTATCATGAATGAGGATAACTATGTGAGAATAGAAGATTCCTCGGTACAAGCTCACATTCCTATCAATAATGAGAGTGATTATCTGTATATTCCAATAGTTTCAAAAAAAGGATCATACTCCCACTGCACCAAATGTATATATAAAAGTTATAGAAACCATCACATAGTTGGATCATATCTCTACACTATTATAAAAGGTAGGTTGACATATCCCAACCACAATGTAGAACATGGCCTATATTCATAATCTTCTCAATTCCAGTATCCTTTATGTTGTATGAGACACATTCTGAACACCACAAGGGTTCTTCGACTATTCTATTGATGGAAAAGAAGAAGATGTTCATTACCATGAGATTCATCCTTTTGGTAGTGTGGAGTTCATCACAGGGAGATTACTAATGACACTCACCATGGACAACCTCCCAATGACGATATCCCCAATGGGAAATGAAATCCCCCTTTTGTCAAAAAACCCACTAATATTGAGGTGAACCAAAATATAACACCTACGTATAGAGATGTTCTAAAATCACGAAGTTCAACTGTATATGGTTCCCCATAAAGTTCTAGGAGAACCATTCTCCCGTCGGATGCTAGTTAATAAATCCATATTTTATGATCTAACTAGGTATATGCATGTAATTATAATGAATAGGAGGCCGAAATTGACATATGGAGAGTGTTAACCAGAAACAACCTCACCATCATGTTCTAGACCCTCGCTACTGCTGACTCTGAGATCCTATACGAGATAGAAAAGGTGGAAATACCTTACCCTTCACATAATTTTATGAAAATAATCAACAATTAATGGTTTGGCATATCCCATATCTGATATATGAATTTCACCTTCATAAAATCAATATACTCGATTTTCATCTTGATCTGGATACTATCTCCATGGCCTGGGATCCAAAACCACAAAATCATAGTGCAAATCTACAACATTCTTGCTGGCATTGCATCACAACTCTTGGGAATCTTATCTCTAAATCCATGTCATGAATCTACATTCAAGTATGGGGAATTATTGAGAGTTTCAATTTTTCGTTACACTGTAACATCATAAGCCCTTAGATATAGAATCCATCAATGTTAGAGCTTCTAGAAAATTAAGGGACTGGGTAATCCTCAGGTTAGTTGGTCACTGCAATTGAATTCCCCTGATTCAATAGTTCCCATACACCATCTAAAGGCAGATAGGATATACAACATTATTTAAAACTGGTCCACTTAATAATCACAGAGGGAATTTAAACATGGAGACCAAATTTGTGGTCATCGGGATAACTTCTCATATGGAATGGTTCTTACCATGTGTTTCCATCACACCCATCTCCCTCACAATCACAGCTATGCCACATCATGTGGAAGAAAATAGTTGATTCTACATTATTCATCGAGGAGATGACATGTACCTCTAGGCCAAGTGAATATATACCACCTTCTCTACCTCTTAGATATTCAGTTCCCAACAGGATTCAAGACATACCGTCATCAGCCACATGTGAACTCCAACCCTCTATGATGAAAGAATTTATATCTCAATCAACATCACCAAGTTCTATATCACATAAGATAACCCTAGATAGAATAGTGGTGAATCTAGATCACCCCAAACCCATTGTGCTAGGGGAATGTATATCTACATTTCAGTCTTGAGAATCATCAAGTCCCTAAATAGAGTAATTGAATCATAAAAAACGACACCAATATATTCTAATTATAGAAACATAAAACCCCGACAATACATGGATAAGAGAATCTTCATCATCATTACCACCATAGAGGGAATCAGTCTTCTCCAAGTTGGGAAGAATCAGTTAATGGTCCACATTCCACAAGAACCTCCAGCCATAAGACAAACCCCAACTAGTTGGGACATGTTCGACAACCATTATAGAAAACTACCTCATAGTCACTATTAAAAGGAAAAAATGGGAGGAATGTATGTAGAAAAAAAATCAGACCATGCTGGGGTTGCAATCCAAAAAGCCAAATATGCGATGTTTTGAATAATGACCATAAAAAGATAGTAGAGAATTAATCTGTTGCTTTGAGAGTAATGAAACAGCCACCATTTCCCGATATGCTGTTGTGAATGTCATAATAATCAGCATGGATGATATTTATTAAGACATAAGTTTAGAAGACTTCGATATAGAGAACATAGCTCTGGAGGAGGGTGAATTGGATGCACCCAATGATGTTTGACACACCATGTACCATAGATGACATCAAAACATGGCACCTATAAATATTGAGTTACCACCTCCACAATGAAATACTAATAAGGGGAAGGGTTCAACCGCATCCTGATCACCTCCTAAAAGAAATGAGGTTCCTTCCCTAGTGGAATTATTGTCTCACTATGAGAGCGAAATAAAATATACCTTATAACTTAATAAGGAGACAATAAAATATAATATTCCCACAGGGTATCTTCTTAAAGAATAGATGAATGTTATCCCTATAAATGAAAATCCACCATCAAGAGTGTCATCTATGCATTAAATTTTCTTGGGATGTAGGCATCCCATCAATATAAATGAGGAAGTTGAAAATGATAGCGACTTCCCTCCATTGTGGCAGTAGCCTCTCCATATCCAGGAAAAACATTCAATTCTGAGATGAATAAAGAATTGTTAGGAGATAAAAGTGTGGACACCTCATTAAACCCCACCGGATCCCTATGGATGGGAGACGTCACAAAAAATAGTTTCCCTGTATATCTTTAATGTAATCGACTCCTTGTTTTCTTGGAATACATGGAAGGGAGATACACACATGTGAATCCTGATAGGAATACATATAATGACTTGCAGGATGAAACTTTGCCTCCGTAAAATTTCAAAAATCATACATTCTCTATATTCGATGGTCCGGGTGACCCCGAACAACATTTCACATACATTATATACCAATGTGGGTTGATGATGGAATCTTGAGATCCGCAGGAGGTAGAAAAGATGAGGTGTTTTGTACAGAATATAATAGGATCAACCTTTGTTTGGTATAGAATCCTGTTAGAAGGATTCGTGTTAGGTTGGAAATACCATCATCGTCAACTCCTTTATCAATTTATTTCGACACTAAGGAAGACGACGACCATCGACCTAGAAAACTACAAAAAACACTAGAATGAGAGGGTGTCTGGAATTATAACATGGTGGAAGGGTTTAAGCTACTCACTCAACATCCCTTACTCGTTAGAGAAAATACTGGAACTCTATAAGGAAAAAATACGGGAGGAGTTACATTTTACTCTAATTCTAATGAAATATCCAGGTGGATTCTATGAGTTTTTCGAAGTGACCCAACCTTTAAAGGAAGCCATCTAGTGTACCCGGTCCAAAAATAGTCTCTTTCCCATAACAAAGGGAAAAAGGCCATCCATAGAATAAGATATAACTGTCAGTCTAATGAAATCATTACTGTCTACCAAAATACCATGGTAGGCCTTGAACCACCCAACAACTCCTGCCGAGCAGTGAAAACTACATAATCTACCTCCGCCTGAATCATAGAGAAACTATGTTTGTATGAGATTTTAAAAATAGTTGAATAAGGCATACTCCTTCCAGAATGAACAAGTCACTAGTAATATTTATGAAAACATGGATAATAACCTATTCACACTTTCTCCACCCCAAATTCTCGATGAGGTCAAAATCACAGCTCATTCTGATTACTATCATTTTCCATAGAATCATGGGTCAGAATATTTAGAAATACTTCATCTTCAAGGATTTCCTACAAGGATTGATCAATTCTAGACAAGTGGTTCAAGATAACTACCAAGAGATGGTGGCTTTCATAGCCAGGATCTAGCCAAATGATGAATGTTATTGGCAGAAGGTACTGTAAAAACATGCATGAAGATTCGACAACTAGAGTAATCAAAAGACAATTTATTGAACCCACACCACTCTAAAAGAATAGTTTTGTATAACCAAGATAGATCCACCACCAATGGAGGGAATGTAAAATGTTCCTCCCAAAAGTGGGTGAGAGCACTGGATGTAGGAAGAAATAGAATAGGATACATCATATTTTCCTCCAAATTTACCATTAACTCTCGCCAATTTCATCCCTACAACATCTGAAATATGGGCACTACCCCAACAAACAAAAACCTAATTGGATAATGAAATCATATTTGGTTATATCAACATGAAACACTTGTCCGAACCCTTCTCCAACAATGAGTTAAACCCAAATCATGAGTTTTCAAAACATAATCAGGGAACTAGAGTCTATATGAATAAGAACCAAGGGTAAAAAGGACAATATGGTTGTGGTCGGGCCTAATATTTTGGTTATGTACCTATGTAAGAAGCATATGAAACAAATACTCATGGTAAATAACTCTAGAGAACCCAGAGATAGAATGAAGGTATCTCAAAACCCTCTGGAAACCATCTGCACCTGATTCTCTTTTATGACCTCTATGTAAGGGTCCATTTCGATCATCCCAGACCAAGGGGAATGCTAGGAGGATCCATGTCACCAGTAGCAGATGCTCCCACGACCCCTGAATAGGCACTAGGTCCATCCATCCCAAATGAAAAATCTCTTAATCTTTACATCCAAGCGAAACCCCATATCAGAATAACCCGACCTATGTCACAAAAGTACAATTTTATGAAACAGATGGAGGCAGTCCCATCCAATATCTTAGTACTTGATGCTCTCTATCATTCAAAAAAACATAGGGAGGCACTTGTTGAAGCCCTCCAAATCGTAGAAGAGTTCGTGACAGAATTTTTTGCAACCAAGGTTTATCGAGTACGAACAATGGCATCAAAATGTCACATAACCATCTTATTCAATGATCAAGATTAGGAATATTCCCTTAAAGGACACATCATACCCCTATATGTCTCAGGTAGGCTCAATAATGTCAATGTCTAAAGGGAACTTATTGATAATGGTTCTAAGATCAATGTTATCGAAGTCCAAACCCTATGATGTTTGGTATATGGAGATGATGATTTCCACCCACTATGCTAACCATGCAATGGTATAGTAAGAATGAGAATATTACTCATATTAAAATCAAGATATAAATCCAATTTTGGGGATCTTACATTAGATTCTGAGTTTATGGTAATCCAGCAAGACACAACGTATAATGACCCACTCTAAAGGACCTTTCTCTATAGCCACCGGGTGATACCTTCAACATTACAATAGTGTATGAAGTATGGAAAAGTCATCATAATATGTGGTTATAGTTCTCCCTTTGAAACTTATAGTGCCACATATGATGAAGTATATTTCTATAAAAGGGATGGAAACAACCAATGGTGGATGTTCATATATAGGCTGCTGCTCCCAATGGCTTGGGGACCACCCCTGTGAACCCATATAGTATTCTAAATGGTGACTATGTGCTCCCAATAAACCTGGTCTAGGTCAAAGATATAATCCCAATGTTCCAAGCCCCTCCTTCCTCTAGTTAATGCATTAGAGAGTACCAGCTATGGAAAATATCTACAATGATTCCGCCCACAGGGGATGATAATGTCACTTCTTGTAACCTCTCTCTCTGATGACGATACTAGAGACCCCATATTTCTATCTCTATATTAAAATACCTGTATAGTGTCATATATAGGAGAAGATGAGGCCATACTCAATAACATCCCTCCAACATTTGCGGACGGTGTATCCACCACCATTGATGAACTCATGTAGGTAAATATAGGAACTGAGGAGGATTTGTGGCCTAAACAGATTAGTAAATAGAATCCCCTCAAAGGAAAAGAGATGTACATCACATTTCTAAAGTAGTGACAATATTTGTTCATATGGAACTGCACAGAAATTCAAAGAATGAATGAAAATGTGCTACATACCATATCCGGTTACAATATGATCATTGAGGTTTCAGGAAGGTTGTCGGGAGGATGCACCCATCTCATTCCAACAATGTAGAGTAAGAGGTCGATAATTGGATTGAAGCCAACTTTGTGTGAGAATTGAGATACCCAATATGTCTTGTCAACATAATCCATGTCAAAAAGAAGAATGGGATGATTTGGGTCTGCATTGATTTCAATGACATTAATCGACATTACCCAAAGGATAATTTCACGTTACTGATCATAGAGCTCTTGATCGTTGAAACTTCTGGTTTCCATGCCCCTTATTTCATGGATGGGTATTTAGGGTACAATAAGACAAACATGGACCCTAATTATGAGGAATATATTTCCTTCACAGAACCACATGGGATCTTTGTCAATCTAGTCATACCATTTGGATTGATGAATACTGGTTCCACATATCAATTCTACATAAACCATATATTTAATCCATTTTTGGGAAAGATAGATGAATTTTATGTCAATGACTTCGTTGATAAATCCCATCAGTGGTGTGATCACTTCATGGACCTTCATGAAATTTCTGACAAGCTGCGAAAACACAGTCTAATGATGAATCTACTAAAATGTTCTTTCAAGGTAATGTAAGGGGAAAACCAAGGTTTTGTGGAATGCCATCGTGGAATTGAGGTCTACCTGAATAATACTAGTGATATATTAGCAATGTAACCCCCATAAATCTTCAATAATTGGAGGGGGGAGGGTGTTCAAGGGAACCTTTCATACATTCAGTGGTTCATTTACAAACTAGAAGACAAATCTCTCCCTTGCACCAGTCTTATGAATAAGGGAACCACCTACCAATGGGACAATTACTACCAAAATGCATTGAAATTCTCAACCAATACCTACTGCACTTATAGGTTGTGATACCTTTGGTCGAAGGGAGGACACTAGTCTTATATGTGGCCATAATGGAATGGTCATTAGGTTCCGTCATCACACAAAAGAAGGATGTCAGAAAAAAATAGTCTCTATTAAATCATCTGGACTATGCTAGGTACTGAGACTAGATATTTTGATATACAGAAGAACTAACTTCCACTCATCTTTACAGAGAAAAAGATGAGGAATTACTTGCAGTACCATGAATTTATATTGGTCTCTCGTATCATTCCGCTCAAGTAAATCCTCATATATTCAACTATGACATGGTTATTTTCTTGACGAGAAGTCATTATTCAGCAATATGACATCCATCTTGTGTCATAGAAGTCAATAAAAGGACATGACCTAAACAATTTCCTCTCAGCACATCCTTCCTAGGAAAATATATCGGAGGACACTGAGCTTCCATATGAAGTTGTATTACCTACCCATGAAACTCAATGGACATGGGAAATGTATTTTTATGAGACCTCATGATGTCCTATAAAATATGGGTGGAAAACCAGAATCTCAATCGCGTTGGCATGGGTATTGTATTTTTCTATCCCGACAAACTAGGTTTTGACTACTCTTTCTCACTATCCCAAGGATGCACAAATAATGATAAAGAATACAAATCCCTCATCTTTAGCTTGAAAATATCTCTATAACTAAAAATATTCAAACAAACATCAAAGGGTATTCAAAGTTAGTGATAATGCAAGTTAATGGTGAATACACCATCAAAAATGAATAAATGGAACCACTCATTGTCAATGTTATGGGAATAATGGAAGAGTAAACTTTTGAACCCACATTGTATCTTGTTCCCCAATCACAAAATACTCCCACAAATGCATTGGACATTGAGGCCACCATCATGAATGATCTTTATTAGGAAGAAACAATATTTTGTATAACACATTGAAGAATTGTATAAGAAATTTTCATCCATGATATGGAAGAGATTAATATGTTCAACACCACCATAGGTCTTGATTCAACAACAATAACCCCTAGATGGATGGATCCCATAATCAACTATCTTCAATATGGGTCTCTCCAAGAAGATAGAGACACAAGGGAACTGATTCGGCACCGTGTAGCGAACTACACCAAGTAGGATGGCCTAAATGAGAAGAAAACCCTCTATAATGTGTCTTCGATGAGATCATATACAAATGCATAGAATAAGGATAGATTTTTTCCATCATGGATGAAGTCCGTGTAGGCTCTTATAGTGCCTATCAATCTTGGAACATGCTATCCCTCCAAATCAGGTGGTTAGAAAATTACTGAAAAACCATGATACAAGATTATGTGTAATCCACCAAGAAATGTCAGGCATTCCAATTCCATAAAATATTCATCCATAAACCTATATAATTGCTGCATACAAATAAATATTCCTTTCCATTTTCCATTTGGGAGATAGATGTCACGAGGCCATTTCCCCCAGCCACAACTAAGTATTTCAAGTATAACATTTCTGTTACAAACATCTTTTCCAAGTAGGTTAAGGAGATACCCTCAAGGATTTTGGGACAAAGAACATCATAAACATCATAAGGTACTATACCAACACCACATTCGAGGTCCCTAACAAAATATTGATGGATAATGACACAAAGTTATATTCCATGGAGTTGAAGTACCTATACTAGTAGTACTATATCAATTCAAATCAGTCATCCTGATATAATGATGAAATAACTAGAAAAATAGATTCATTCAATAAGGCTCTATAAAATATAACCCAGAAGACGGTGAATAAATAAAAAATTCTTGTGCAGATAAAAACCTCTATAATTTATGGGCATACTGTACTACCCCATGTACTATTATACAAGGAACACCATACTCACTAGTTTATGTGACAATGGCAGTGTTACCCATGTAATTTCAACTACCCTTTCTCAGAGTATCCATCTACATGCAACTCAAAGATGATGAGATATATCAAAAGAGACTAGATGAATTGGAACAGATTGATGTGAATGGGTTGTCTACAATGCATGACCTTGAGTTCCACCAAAATTGGATTGCACGAGTCTTAAATAAATGGGTTCTCCTCTAATGAATCCTCCTTGTGGAACTGGTGTGGGTTCTCAAAACCCCAATGAAACCAGGAAAGAAGCTCTTGATGAAGGAACCAAAATTGGAGGAACCATATATCATAAATAAAGTCTCCAAAACAAGGAATACTCATTGGCCACAATAGATGTGGAGCAGGTGACACCTCCCACCAATGCAATATTTCTCATGAAATAATTTTCATATCTGTGAGCACAAGGGCATCTACATCATTGTAGGTACCATCTTTCTTCCTAACCATATGATGTTAAAAAACATGTAACTTTTCCTAATAGAAATATGTTAAACTGAATGACATATTTCATCATAACCACATGATATTAAACTATATAGGACTCATCCTAACAACATGATGTCAAACTATATATAATTTATACTAGAAGTATGGCTTCAACCATCACAACAAATTTCTTCCCGGATGTATGATGTAAAACTTCACAACATCTTTTTTCTATTACACAAGATGTTAAAATATAGATCCAATTTACTCACCTCATGACATAAAACTCCATAGATCTATGATATCAAACTCTATTCCCATCAAGTCAGTAATATACTTACCACGTGAATTTAAACGTCACCATTCTTCATAACTGAATGTGGTTTGATTATAATTCTCATGATATATGCAGTGAATCCCAGAATTCAGCCTTTACACCCAACTTAAAAATTACCATCAATTCATGTCATTTCACCTCCATCCTCACCGCATGACGGTAAACGACATGGTAATTATTATAGTACTATGCATGTATTGATTTACGTTTATAATGAGATACATAGGGATGTATCTATCCTATATATATATTCAGCCAGTACATGATACAAAATTCACTTATTGTACCCTAAATTGTAGGTACATTGTAGGGAAACCCTTAACATCCATTGTTTCTCACACCAAGCATACCTCACATGTGATTAGGAATTACGACATGGGATTACCCTCAGATGAAATTGATAAAAGTACAAGACATGTTTATTTAAATCCAAAATTCTAGACCATAAATAGAATACCATGAGTCCACACATCATGATGTTAAAATGCACGATAAATGTCCATTCAGCATGATGTCAAACTGAAGGGTTCTTCAAGAACTACATGTGGTTTGATTCTCATTCTCATTAGTTACACAGTGACTCCCAAACTTTCAAATTTGGGACCATCTACAACATTTCCATTTCTTCACATTAGTTCACCTTCATCAACACTATATGAATTTAAAAAACAAGGAACCTCAAGAACTATGTATAGCATGATTCATGTCATCATAGGATACATAGTGATACCTAGATCTCCAATATTGGTCCAAAATAAAATATTCAACTGAAATATTTCCCCCATATATGTACGGGTTAGACCAACATAGATTATTTACTATTTATGAACCATGTGTGACTTGATTCCTTCCACCACAAGATATGTTGCGACACCCAAATTTTCAACTCCAATCCCATTCACAAAAAAAATCAGAATCTCTCCTCCTTGCATACCTTTCCGACATACATATGAGACTTTATTTAGGACTACGGGTGGATTGATTCTCATCCTCATGAGATAAGTAGAGATATCCATGTCTTATTATTTGGTCCCTACCCCCACCTTACAATATTTTCACATAGGTTCCCATTTCCTTACCTCATGAAAATAACCTACTTTATAATACATCCCTATTCCCAGAATATAAACTAAATGGAAGAAAATATTTACCACACGATGTTATAATTGAATGAAGGAATGTATTCCCGCACTAAATTATGTAAAATTTGTAAAAAACATCACCAATTTTCCATTCCTTGTCAATGGACCACAAGAGACTTAACCTGATCAACTAGAGAATGGGATTCTTCCATTATATCTTCAGGAATCTCAATCCATAATCTATACTTCATCCCTCGTCCATCTCAGGTCACTACAATCTTCCACAACCATTGGATAACATATAAGGCTTCAAGGACCCATTTTTTTTGACTATTCATGTGTCCCTATGTATCCTGTATATGCACCTATGGTCATCAACCAAATGTGTCGCTTATGAAAAAAGGCCATTCTAATCAATGTGAGCCCTGAAATTGCTACAGGAGAACTCAATACCTTAGTAATTCTGAACTTCTCCACATATGAATATTCCATATCATTAACCATGACCTGATAACCATGATCATTATTTTACAATGCTTTCAGCTCTTGCTCATAATGATGTTGGAGTAACCTTGACCCTAGGCAGCGTAATTTGTCTCTTGATTAACAATTCCTATATTAGGCCCATGTGAGTCATGTCCATTAACTACTTTTGCTTTGGTGAAAGATATACGACCTTTAAACTCTAGCCTATAATGGCCCAAATCGCAAGACATTAAACTACTAACAAAAGGGATAGTAAACATGTCAGGTTTAAAACCTGTAAAAGAGATTTGATAAAATGTTGTGTATTTTCTTGATAAAGTCATCATTATCAAAGTTTAGAAAAACATAAGTGCATAAATAAGGTACAAATCTCATAGGGTCTACCTTATAGACCTAGAAAAAACCAATATATGCTCTTTAGACCATATGGTCTAAAAAAACATTAGAGTAATTATTTTTCACATCTCCTTGCCATAAGAATATGTTTGTTAGGAAGTGGCACAACTTTCATCATACTCACACCCTCAATAGATTCTACACTTTCAACATATCATAGTTCACGTGTTGGGGTGTATCTAACCATTATAACCTTCCCTGGACCTTGGAAAGGATATATGACTTCAAGGGACTTTTTTTTGACAATGCATACATGCTAATGGATCCTACATATGCGCCTATGGTAGTCAACCAAAGGCATCACTCTAGTAATGACATTAAAATATTCAAGATACCTTACATAATCACAAAAGAACTAAACACCTGAACTTGTTTAAACTACTCCCCGTATGACTGTCCCACATTATTTTCCTGAGTTGAGAACTATGGGTTGTGATTTACAATCCATGTACCAAACTATCCATGTAGATTCGATATCATCGACATTACATGACTGTGTTTTGTACCCATTCATAAGTATAGAATTCAATACATAATTCCCTAGCCTTCAATAGCCAACACCTTGTGATTTGAAATCACATGGAGTCGGGATTGATCATTATGATGAAAGAGATAATTTCCCTAGAATGATACAAACCTTCTTTAATAACCTTCTTGTCCTACCCAACTTCATAATCTGGGTGTTTGAGTGCTCACAAACCTCTGTGGACCTTAGAGAGGAGTAGAGAACATCTTTATGTTGGTATTCTACCATTTAAAAAGGGCCTTAACCCACCAACTAAAGAAATATTCAAGTACCCATAAAGGAGATTCTATTCTCGTAAGCCTTAGAAAAACCAAAAAGTAACCTAGGATTTCATAATTTCATGGTACATACCCTGCATGTCCATAATATCTCATATTCATGGACTCAAAATTTTGGGTTTTGATTTACATCACCCATAATTCAACAATCTAGGATGAACTAGATTCTCTAATATTTCTCTTTAAATTGATGCTGCATCCATAAATATTCCATAGACCCATGAAAAGATACCCAAATTCAAGGGCCCTTTTATTGACTATGCATGTATGAATACTGATCCTACATATGTACCTATGTATGTCAACCAAATGTGTAACTCTGCAAAAAGGGAATTCATATCCTCTTGAGCCTCAGAAAAACCATGGTAGAACCAAACACCTCTGAGTGTTTTAGGTCCTTGCTATCATGGATGCACCATATAACATGATCTTATGGAAACTACAAGCTAAATGACCTTAATATAAAGAAACATCATGTTTGAGATAAAATACTTTAAACCAAAAAAACATTAGTTCTATGAAAAATGACCATAAACTAAAGAAATTTTGGGTCTGTTCTAAAAGATGTTAAACTAAAACAAAAGATGGTATGAGGTAAAAGGACTTAAAATAAAGTAACATCATGTCCAAGATAAAAGACCTTAATCTAAAGAAACAACTGGTCTGAGCTAAAAGTAATTAATCTAAAGAAAAAATAGGCTATATCTAAATGAACATGAACTAAAGAAACATCCAGTCTGAGTTAAAAGACCTTAATCTAAAGCAATATCAGGTATGTGGCTAAAGAAAATAAATTAAATAAATATCAAGTTTGAACAAGAAGACCTTAAACTGAATAATATTGGGTTTGAGCGAAAAGGACATAAATTATGAAAATATTGGGTCTGAGGTAAAACACTATAAAAATAAATAAATATCAGGTACATTCCAAAAGACCATAAACATATGAAATATTAAGTCTTATCAAGAATACCATAAAATAAATCATAACTTCATTCCAGTCAATAATATATTATAAGGATTTACATATGGATTTTAAAAAATAATGATATGCTCCCCATTCCTATAAAAGTTGGTAATGAATAAATAACTGTCGCTCTGAGACATATAATATACAAGAGAACTAGAATAGATTCATCTGTAATGAACACTATGTTAGTGGGATTTTTTTGAGATTTTCTAGAAAACATATCCAAATACATAAATTATTATTTTATTTATTTTATTGAATTTATGGGAATCATAAGATATTAACATAATATTAGAATAAAAGGATATGAATGATATCATAGAAAAAAAGAAGTTTAAAAAAATTGATAACTTCAGAAGGTCTGTTTGTATTGTGAAAATGTGGGGCAGGAATCTCAACATTTTGAAGACTCTTTAAAGATTCAACCAACATGGGATGCATTAAAAAATTTCAAACTATGAAATAAGTCAATCGGCTATGCCAGAATGATCTGCAAGACTCTGATGATAAGAATTGACATAATGCTGGAGTAATGCTCTCCCTACTTCATCTGTTTCCACTCTAGGAAGAAGAGTCTCGACTAAGGTAGTCTACTCTTCAACCCTAATTTGAACACAAATCTACCTGGACGAAGGTTTCAAAATAGAATACTTCAATTGAGAAAAGATTTTCTCATACCTCCATGTATTCATGGTCCAAACACCCATATGAGTCTATAATTTAGATATCAGCTGATGACCCTACTCGAATTCCTCTAACGTCTCCCTCATCTTCCATGAAAGGGGAGACACATCAACAAACTCATGCACATCCCATTCACTCATGTCTAGATCTCCCCGAATTGAAAAAATTTTCATCATAATTTTATTTAAATGAATATTGGAAAAACCATCATCCCCAAGTCATGAAATAATCGTTGAAGGCCTCACCCTTGGTCATGGAATGTTTAGAAGTAGGTTTTAGTGATCAAGGAATGAATCTGTTTCCATGTTAGCTGATACCTAACCTGACCCCTACAACTGATGGAGTATGCATTAATTATAGAGAGCTAATATGCCAAAAAAAGTAGAAGAAGTAGACGAGGTCCCATAAGATCTTCCCTCAACATGCATATCATCCGTAGCATTTCCATAAGCTCTTCGCTTAGGAGGATCATCATCCACAGCCTATGCCGAATGACTAATATCCTCAAAAAAATATAATCAAATATCAAAATAAGTTTCATTGGTGTGAGGTAGCTTCCTTGAAACCTTATATAAGTCTTCAATCAATTCCATTTATTCCACAGAGAAAGGAGTCAGTTATGAAAAACTCATATCCACATGGCATACAATATGTCCTAACAAACCATTGGGATAAGCTATTACCCAATCCTAGTAATTATAATAGGTAAGGATAAGGGAGGTATTAGTAGGAATAAGTATAATATCATATCTAGTATCTACACATGATATTATCTTTCATATTTGATGAATGAATCTTGGATGAAATTCTCCACAAACTCTGACCAAAGGAATGGGAGAAACACTCTGAATGAAAAAAAAATATATCAAGAAAAGAAATACAATTTGTATGAATCATATATGACTAGATCGTTCACTCAGGATGTGATATCCCCATCCTGAAGGGAGATCATATATGAGATTTCATCAAGAGGACCAATTCCATCGTCAATAATTGGACCACCCTGTGCACGAAAATTAGAAAAGTGAAAACTATCATGTTGATATAATTCACCATTGACCTCATCAAGTAATAAATAAATAATACAAACCCTAGATATGTTCATAAATATAGGATGATGTGGGGAATCTGGGATCCTTGAGTCATTGTAGTACTCATAAGAATCTAAGTGCTCTCATTTCTAGTCAAATAGAAACTACAGAGGCCGCCGATCTTATAAGGAGTGTTTCCTCGTTGGATATGGACTAGTATTTGCTAGTGTAATGCATGGACTGGTACTACGAGGTTATGGTGACACCTTCTTCAAGTCACACCGCCATCACCAATGTGTTAAAATAGATCCCTGAGCATGCATCCCCAGAAAAGAAAATCCACCCATTCAGGAACATATCTAGAAAGTTTGCCAGCCTAAGGTTTGAAGAATACTCTGGGATCACCTCATAGCCCCATGATGTGTATTATCTAGCTTCAATAATGGCCCAATACAATCTATCATTATCACAAACCTGTTGGGAAGGGTACCGATGAGGACAGATAAAAGTATGTCTAGCACCAATACGACAAAAAGAAATATTGATGAAGTATTTGAAAGAAAAAATAAAGCACCCCATGAGATCACTCATTAATTTATCCTCTACTATAATATGAATATAAATCTCTGGAATATGTTTCTGTAAAGTATCATTTGAGATATCCATAGCAGAATGGAATTGATCATACATCTCTCCTAGATGAGGAATAAATCCTATTTGATGAATATCACATAAGTTTATTCCCACCTCACCAAGAAAAATATGGATTGTGTCTGTCCCAAGACACAAATGGATAATAATTTCATTTAGAAGGATGGTCTGGAAACAATGGATGAATTTATAGATCCGCATGGCTTTGTAAAGATGAACCATGTACATATCAACATCACACTCCAAATACCATTTCCTCATCCAAAATGTCCATAACCATTTGAAATATTAGTTTCCACTAGGATAAAGATCTAATTTTTAATACCATAAATTGCTAGAAGTTTCTAGTGAAGAGTAGAGTGTACTAAAATAACTTTGAGAATTAGGTTGTTGGTGGAATTCTAGACCATTCCAACACGGGGAAGATTTTTCCAATAGATAATACAAACCCTAATATTGAGTTGTAACCAGCTGACCATCCCTAATAATTTTATTATGACTGCATTCGGAAGAACTTAACCCCTAGAATGATGGTATATTAATTTCTAGGGAAAAAATGGTGGTGTCATATAGAAAACCAAGCTCATATAGTGTGAGTTGTTGAGACAAGTTGTAGTCCCAAACCTCGGGTTAGAGGAAGACCTTTAGACTCCTGCCTGCCTGCCTAAATGGCCCAAAGGCCTTCATTTTTATTGATTTTTTATAACCCCCATTTCAAGGGGTGAGGGGGAACCCTTATAAGGCATGTACGCTCAGATATTATATGGCCCGCAGGCTAAATAGATTACATGACCCGAAGGTCTTAGAGAATTCAACCAGACTATCTACAAAATATGTCCCCTCCCCAGCATCTTCATACTGATAGTAACTCTCCACATTTGAATGACCGTCTGGCTAGGCTTCCCATGAATGCACTGGCTGATACTGATGGAGTAGTCATACCCTCTCATTCTAACAATCCATTTGGCTTTTCTCTGGTGAGTGCACCTACTCTGAATCCTCTTCATGGGCTGCTCCTTTTTTGTAGTGTGACTGGGGCCTACATTCATGTGGCCTGAAGGCCTCGGGGTGGCCCTAAGGCCATAAGGTGGCCCAGAGGCCTTGAAAATCAACTGGCCCGAAGGACATGGGTGGCCCAAAAGCCTTGTAGGACCCGAGGACCAAACCAGTGGCCTGAAGGCCTAGATGGATGAATAGTTTTAGCTGCTACATTACCGAATAGTGCCTGCTATAGTAATTCTACAGCACCCCGGAAATATGCCTCCACACCAGATTTGATCTCGGGTCTCTTGGATGCACCTAGCGATCCCTTAAGACTCCCATTAGCTGTATACACATGGTAGCAAGGATCAACATTATAATTTATAGAAACCAAGATCCTTTGATTGGATGAAACTAAGGGACCTTGATGGGATATAGAATCCATCTGAAATAATGTAAGTGGAACATGATAGATAAGTGATATTAATATTTGACAAAGCATGAGGAGGACAAGAGACATTAGGTGCATTTCCCGAATCGACAAGGGGTTTTCCAACCACATAAGGAATTCATGGATCAAATTCCCTCCAGAGAGCTCTTAGGGTGAATAATCCCCATATGGAATCATACGAACCATATGAAACCCTTGGATAAACATGACTATATGACCTAAACATTGTCACCTGGTTTTCAAGTGATCTAATTATCGGGAAAATAAAACTCACAGTCCCCAAGATAACCAAAACAGTCATATAAAAAGTTGGAGAAATTATCGAAGTATAACTCGATGTTAGAATGGAAAATAATATGAGAAAGATTAAATATTGTGGGAGAGATCTAAGGAAATATCCTAATGGTTCATGATCGCGAATAGAGCTCGTGATCATGGCTCACGAAATAGTTTCATGATAGAGGTACCTGCCGGTGGAAATGGTGAGATCACTCTGGAGAAGGGGTGGAAAGTGGAATGAATTTTCCTCCAACCCCCTATATATAGAAAATTTCATTGAATACCAAATTTCACACAATATTAAAAATTTCACCTAATAAACAGGTTCACAACATCACCAAATATTTTGGAGGCCAATTGTTTTCCTGGGAATCGAGCCCTTGTCCCTGCCGATGTTGTCACTAAGGGGGGAATTTGTTTATGCCCGTCAAATGAACATCATAAGAATAAAAAAGGAATAAATACCTGAATTGGGTAGTATATTCCCCATAGAGTCAAGGTATAGAGAAGAAAACCAATACTTTTGGATTGCATGAGCTTCTAAGGGACTCACAATTGCCTGACCATTTCAAGGTCACGTGATGAATCAACAAGTAGTGAATAACATGCGATGAATTCTATGGAGTCCCCTTCAACAAACCTTCTATATCATACTATGGATCTATAGAAAACCAATTACCACATGGTGAAAATCATGTGAATTCCCATGGGTCACATGGTCTTTCATTGGAATATTCTAGACATACCATTTGAAATCCACCAAAAAAATAAAGAATGATATCTAAAGGGAGAGACCCCCAGTGTCTGTAAAAAACATATACCATATAATCATTTGAAATAATATTTTTTATGGTATTCAAGTAAAATATCAAGACCCCAAAACAATTTTAAAATAAAACAAAGGAGATAATGTGTAGTAGGTGAGATGTGCTCGCGGTCACTGGAGGACATTCCACATGCCCCTAGAAATCTTCAAGGCACCACGAGTCCCTAGTGACATGTCTACCTCATCTTGAAAAATCCCTTTATCCTTTCAACCTCATCGCATGGAATTAATCAGGTATGTATAGGAGAGTCTATTCTTTCCCATGTTCACTATAAGGAAAATTGATATATTTTTTACGCAACCTATTTATACATCCTCATTTAACTCATATTAGTCACACGAGGCATCATCCAAGAATCGAGTAAATAACCTTGACATTACTTGTGAAAAATATCTTAATCCATGGCCTTTTTAAAATAAAACAAAGGTGAAAATGAGGAAATATGTGAGAGATCATTCGGTCAATGAAATACATTCGAAACACTAAACAATTCTACATCACAGTCTCATGAGACCCCTAGAAAAACCACCCTTGCATTGTGAAATATCCTATGCAAGGCATCGAGAACCCATGAAGGTCCTTGGTAATGTCTACAACATAATATGAAAAGCCATTGTACATGAATGAATGATCAATCTATACTTCACTAATTAGAAATAATATGATATAAGAATAATTTACCAAAGTGACTCGTGATACTGAAAATGAGGCGAAACCATCTGAATGATCTATGATGAAGACTCACGAATCTGTGTGTCCCCAGATCCCACTGATGACTCTAGCATGGATTCATGCTAAATATTCCACAAAAAGCATCAAACAACTAGGGTGGTGATTCCTATAAATCCCCCAACCACATGAAAAAGTTATGGACTTAGAGAGGGGGGAATTTTGGACTCCATATGTTTGAACTATTGATGGTTTTATGCTCAACCTCGAAAGACTTCTCAGAGAAATAGTTCTCATGACCAAAAAGTCTTCTATTAGGTAATGTACCAGTGAAAAACTAGAGTAATCATGTTTCACACATAAGTTACACCACATGATCATTCATAGATCATGAAATGGAATACTGGAATGGTCTGTGAAGAATGTACCACATATCCACGAGATTATGTAGGACTAGAGATTAACATATATTGAAAAAACATAATGCATTCATAATATAAAGGCTAGAACAAATACTAAATGCGTAATAATTAAACTAAAACATCATCACTAACTGACATGCAATTCATGTGAACCTACCAAAGACACATGACTACACTGATACACATTGCCCATATCTCACGATGCTCTTTCATCTTGCTATTTTAGTCATACAAATCCCTTCAAACATTACAAGGAAAATTTACATGACCCCCTTTGGACATGTCATAAGAGTCTCATAGAAGTCCCTATGGAATTGATTCCCATGTCGAGATATGTCCTTCAAATGCATTGCCTGACTCATATAACAACGCCTGCTCTTGTCCGTCAAGTCACTTGGTTACACCTGTGTATAACAATCATGCTCTCACGACACCCTCTAGGAGAGCTAGCTAAGACCTTTGATTCCATCCAGACATGACAGACAGGTCTCACGATGACCTCTATGGATGCTATCCGTGATACACAACATCATTCAAACCATGTCGCACTGACTCTTGTGACACCCCCTATACATTTCAAGACAGGTCATGCGATGGCTTCCAGGACAAGACAACTTGGTCATGTGATGGGTTCCAGAATAGTACAACTAGGTCATGTGACATCCAATATGAAAGAAGAAAGGCCAACCCTATGTGTGAGCCTTTATCAATAGGGAAACCTTTTATTGTAATCCCCGATCAAAAGGGGAACCTCAGAGTGTAAGCCCTGATCAAAAGAAAAACTTTATATTATAATCCATGGTCAAAAGTAAAAGCTAAGAGTGTAAGACATGATCCAAAGGGAAACCCCATAGTGTATTCCTTAATCAATAAGGAAACCTACATGTTTAATTCCCAATATAAAAGAAACTTTGATGGATGTGATTCCTTCTATATTCAGGATACATAGGTAAGCTCTTCAAGGTTTGAGATCCATATTGATCATCTAGGGCGATCCCAGTATCCAGGGGCCTATCAAGAGTAATGATATTGAAGACTTGGTAACCCTTGATTCTCACAATGATCATAGATCATGTGGTCTTAGAGATTTTCACTGATCATGTCATCTTCAATATACACCCTAGGGTTACAACGGTAGCCCCAGTGTGTAATCCCCAGTGGAAGACATCATATTGTGGGTTCTCAATCAGTAGGGAATCCATCTTGGTTTAAAACCATAGAATTAGTAAGACATCAAGGGTGATCAAAATGTCTCTAAGCATGATCATACATCTACACCTATTGGTAGTTTAAGGGATATGTGATGTAAAAGAACTATGATTCCTACCAAATATCGGATGCCTTATCAATTCTTGAGCTCTATAATAAATACCCCAATTACTATACAAGTACAAAAGGCCCATGTCTACTTGCCATGAGGCTGATCATATATCCATCCTTATTTCTCACACCTAACATAGCTCACTTATGATGAGAGATATATAATTAAAAACTCATTAGTCATTATGAATCTCCACTAACAAGGGAAATTCCATGTATATATTCCCCAATGAGTGGTATGATACAAACACCCCTAATATAAAGACATATTGCTTGGGGCCTTTCCCAAGGGAGTGGCTGAAAGTTGAGGAATCTTATTCCTACCATAACTAGGATACATAGGACGTCTCCCTAAGACTCGATCTCAAACATTTAGTGTATATTTACCAAAACATATAGTCTTTATGCATGATGATAAAATGCATGGTATTAATGAACTATATTGGTTTTGAATCAAAAAATAAATAGGATATGTAGGATTCCTTATAATGGCTCAATCCCCTCCTTAGAAAATTAACTGCCTCCTTGTATGGTAGAATCTTTTGAACATTTGGTCACATGTCTTCAATAGATAAAGCGGTTATTCACCATTAAGGAAGTGGATGAAGAACCTATGTTTTATATAAATGGTTTCATTAAAAAACCACACCCCATAAGTCTATCAGTGAGACTTGCTTCCTTTTTTAATGAGAGAAGTAACTAATAGGTCATTTTCTCAAGTTTACCGCTCTCATACTGGGATTAATAAAAGATTGATGAATATATAGTAAATCTATAAGAGAGTCCAAGAGTAAGGAACAATTCCCCAAGAGTGTGTGATAGGACCCGAAAATTATTATTTTTAATTTTCAAACAGTTCTGAGGGGAAGTTAGAACCCATGTTATTAAAAACACAGAGAATCAAACCACAAACAATATAGATGAAGAATAGAAATCAAGTTTGATACTTTTAGACGTATTACTCCTAAGTAGTTTCCAAAGAAGTCCATTTACCTCTAAATCTAGATCTTATTTGATGAGGTACTTGAACCAGACAACAAATTTCTCCCACGTATGTATGAACTCTTCCATGTTCAACTTCTCTACATTAAATCCCCTTGCTAGAATATGGTCTTTCTTGTCGATCCACTTCGTTTTCACCTCACTAGTGGCCACCCGAAGTGTTATCTCAGACATATTATCACCATCCTCCTTCGAGGCGTTGAGCGGAACTGCTTTCTCCAACATCTCTTCCTCAGAATGGATGATAACCTCCCATATCTCCCCTTCCCCCTGCTGTTCAGGAGGAAATTTAGCCTCCTTCCCCAATGCCACAACATCAATATGCAGTGGAGTCTCCCCTAACTGAACCTCCAAACTCTCAGCTGCCTCACCTAGAGGATTCACCAAAACATTCGAGCTATTATCTGCCCTAGAATACTTTTTGCCATGCTATGGAGACCCAAAGTCTCTGACTAGTTGGGCCTCCTCACCTACCACTGTCTGAACCTTGATTTCGTTGAGTCTATCACCTTTTTGGGTAGACCGAGTCTCCATTGTCATAGGGATATATGATTAGGCTTTGAGACCCTTTGGTTTCTATTTCTTATAAACTATGCAGCCCCTTGGGTCCCTATTTTCTTTACTTCCCTTCTTTCTCCTAAGGCTAAGCGGGCATTTTTTGATCCCTCCTGTACCATTATCAGCCGATCTTTTACCTTCTTCTTCAGACTATGATTCCGAGGGGCAAAAATAGATGCATTTAGCCCCTCCATCAGAACTCAAAACCTCAAAACGGTTGTTTGAATTGAAACATGCCATAGGTTTCCTCATATTAGAACCCTGGTTGGGACTTGACAGCCTACTTGCAATAAGTGTACGCACCGCCCCCTCTAGACCATCCATAGAGATGCCATCACCATTACTTAGATACACTATACAAGGATGAGCAGACCCTGGTTGCACATAGTTGCATCACCCCCTTGATCCTCCTGGACTGGAGCTCCAACACCATTAGAAATCACAGCCACTGCGTATGGAAAGGGATTTGAATTCCTCCACTGAGGTCCCTTAGTCCCCTCCCTTGCCACTGAATTTACTCTCAAGTCGTGTCTCAGCCTCTTAAAAACATCAGTAACCTTTGGCTCTGAAATCATGGACATATCCTCCTTTCGGATGGCAGGATAAATCATAACCTCATTGCATACCGAATCCACCATCACCGTGTTAGGGGCAGCTGAAAATTCCTTTCCACTCTCCAACCCGACCTGTAATGGGAGTACTTCACCCGAGATGTCTGAGGGAAGGTCTCCCTACGAGAAGCCTAACGATCCTTGCCGACAATTGATGGATTCGTGCCCAAGAAGTTGGAATGAAGAATAGAAGTGAACCCAAGATTCATAGTAAATCGGTTGGTACCACCGCAGCTCACATTGAATCTCAATTCCAACAGTGCTCTTCGGTTGCTTGGAAACGTCAACTTCGATACAAATCCTGGGAGAAATCGGTTGGCAGACAGCTCTAGTGCGTTGGTCCGAGTAGATAAATTTCCCCAATAGAATACCAATCAGACAAAGGATTTCCTGGTTCTAAAACAGTAGGAGAAGACCAGGAAGAGAGATCCAAATCACTGGGGTAGGAGGATCATGCTTCAAGTGAAAATTAAAAGACCACTGAAAGAGGGAAAACCACAAACCTGCGATTATGCGAGGTGAATTCATCCATGTTGAAATTAGATCATCTATTGACGAGAATTGAACCCAGGAATCTTGGGAATCCAAGAGCCCCATTATCGCGCGTTCTTGCAACTTCCACTTGTTTTCTATGAAACTATCGATGACATCAATGGTGGGTCATCACTTGCAAAAACGACGACCAGTGAAAGACCCTCCATCGTAGAGGCCCTCATAAACTCCAGGGTTGAAATCAAAAAGTGACGATCGATTCCCAATGAGAAAAAACCCATTTTATGCCTCAAAAACCCGTTGAAACAAATTATTATGAATTTGAAAAATTATTTCCTCAAATAATAATGATATACTACAAAAATAGTTAAAAATAATTTATAATGTAAAAAATCACTTTCACCCTAAAAAAAATTCAATACACATGTCGAAAATTAATTTTAACATTTAATTTTTTTTTGTAAACTTGTTTATTAAGTCTATTTTTTATTTGTTCTATTTTAAATAAGTGAATAAATTATTGTGTGGGAAATATTAACAATGATTTTTTGTGATCTGAAAAATGAAATTAAATAACTACCATTTGGTGTTAAATAGGGAGAGTGACGAGGATGGAAGAGATTCTTGAAGAAAATGTGTAAACTAATTCGTGTTTACCATACATGTTTCATTGGATGAGATGATAATAATATGGAAGACTATTACCAAGGGTATAGAGTATTATATTTAATATTTTGATGAATTTTAAGGATTTCTGACAAGAGAATTTTGAGTTGTACTTGATCAAAGAAATACTTATTCAAATATTAAATCATGATAATTTTTTTTGAGAAACCACACAAGAGATACTTATAATATTGATTCGTATAATCAATGTTTTAAATAACCTAGTTATGGTCTTTATTGGAATATAGTTTCGTTGGGATAACCTTTTTACTATTTAAAGAAATATGTAAAACTATTTAAGTCCCCGATACTGTAGAAGAATCTATTCAATGATTTCATAAGAATCATATATGAAAATGATGAGATGTATAACTATCATTCCCTCTACCTAAGAATCATTTAGGATAATTATAAATTTGATTATCACTATATAATAAAAATTTTATGTCTATGTATACATCATCTAAAATTATTATAAGGAAGAATCTTCTAGTAGGTAACTATCATTTAGACCAACATAACCATCAAAAAAATTATACATGAACATGATAAATTCAATCATAAATATTACAAATGAGTGAAAATAGAAAAATTATATATATTTGAACCTCGAGTTTCCATATTTAATATTTTAATAGGTAAATAAAATATAATGATTCAAAAGTTATCCTAAATGATATAAACTTTAGAGATAATATTTTGGTTTTTTTATTAATTCTTAAAGCTATGATATATGATCTTAAACCAATATAGAATAAGATCAAATTTTCTAATAAAGTGTACAATATAAAATGTTTGAGATGAATGGTTGTGCTATTCCTCACTTGAATTTCCCAACATAAATGAAAAATAACATCATGGGGTTCAAAGGTATTTTATATATCCTTGATGAAATATTTTAAATAGATATACTTTGAGTTTATTTTGAGGAATAAGAAGGAAAGGATTCTGTATAAAAAATAAACAACACTCATTAATATAATATTAATATCGGTGAAAATAAAAATTGGTATTTTCTAATACTTGTATTAGTTGAAAATGTCATAATAATTGTAAAAAAAAGTAAAATATGAGATTGTGGTATATGGTTGTTTCATACATTGGTTGTTGCAAGAAAAATTCATATGTGATATTTCCACTATTGGATATGAATGTTACTCCCACTTAATGATATTTTCTTCTTGGATAATGATGAGAATACTCTATTGAAACAATATATTTAGAATGTGGGACTATATTCTTTGTGATGTAATTTGATAGAGGATTGATAGAATTACATGTTTTAAAGAAATAAAATGAATAAAAAGATGAATATTTATAATGTATATAAGAGAATAAAAATTAGCTAAATAATGTTGTTATATTATTAGTATGATAAGAATACCTCAACAACCATGTATTAAATATAATGAGTAAAATTGATACATTTGATTATATAGAGAGAGTTTTGAAATATGATTAATAGATCAGGATAATTGAATATTGATGTTATCTATATACATTATGATAGGATTAGTGATCTAGTTTTTTGGAGGTGGATCATCTTTTAATTGTCTAGTAGCAATCAATATACAACAATAGTATTTCTAGTTATGGATTAAATCTTTAAGTGATATGCTAAGGGAAACATCATTCTTTATTGGGTCTTTTCCTGAAATAGTGTTTGAAAATGGGTTGGTGTTTAATAAACCATGGATAGGGATTAAATTTAACTATACCCATTATAAATTTATATCAAGATTTTTAGTGGAGATATTATGGGTTTTGGTGACTCACTAAACAACAAATTGAGATGGTTTTTATAGATAAACCATATAAATCTTTGTTTTCTTTGACTTTTCATTATTATTGCATATAAAGTGAGGGTTAGCTATTATAGATTGAGTGTATAAAGATAATAATAATCAATAGATATTGATTTCAATAGATGAACTCTTAAAAATAATAAGGGTTGAATGATTTACACCTACCCCACTTAGTGATCTCATCAACCCTTGGTATCTTTAATTGGTATCAGTGTAAATGTTCCCCTAGAATGATATGAAAAGCAAATGTGTTATGGAAAATGTAAATTATGTAAATAAAGGTATTCCAATATTTGGTTATGGAAACTATTACTGTTGGAAGAGTAGGATGCTTCCATACCTTTTTTGTCTCATATTAGAAGTAAGATGCGGGAAAATGTGGAATTTAAACCCATAGATAAAAATTACATGAAAAAATTACCCAATAAGAGAAACGTGGAAATATATGGAAAATATAAAAAATCTATATTTTTGTCTCTATTAGAAAGGTACACACAAAATTAATGATAATTTAATCCTCAAATGAAATTTTCTACAAGCAAAGAATAAGTTATAAAGAAAATATCAAAGAGAAGGAGGCCAAGCTAAAAATCCGGAGGAGTAGATTTATGGTTATTAAAATGAAGTATGAGGAAACTATTAATGATTATTTCATAATAGTTAGCGATATTATTAGAAATATTTAGGGTTTTATTAGAAACTTAATAGTTATTTCATTTAACGCACAGGATGAGACAATTTCTGGAATGATTTTATCCCATGGTTTAAGTATTGTTTGGTTAGGAAGATCTCTCCCTGTAATAACTTCACAATATTTTCATACATTATGAGATGATGAAAGATCAATATTTTAAAAATAAATAAAAATGTGAGATGCATTTTTATGGAATAATAAATTATAAACATAATGTTAAAGTAGTGGTAGGATTAATATATTTTGAAAATTAATTAAATAATAATTATTTAAATAATAAAGAATCATACTTATCAAACAAATTTTTATAGAGAAAAAATAAATTTAGTCAAAAAAATCAATAAGGTGTTACAACTAAAATGATATTTGATATTTTCCCATCGATTATCTTATGAAGACAATTATTTAATTAGTTTTTGATTAGGAAGATGAGAAATATAGAAAATAAAAATAGGTACGATTAAGATGAAATACTCAATGAAAATGGTATTATAATTGTAAAATAGTTAGATTAATGTGTAATATTGGAGATGCTTACTTACCATATGATGACCAATCAAACATTGAAGAAAATTTTATATCTCATTTTGTGAAAGGCATTAAATCATCAAATAAAGATGATGATGGATATGAATGAAAATATTTGGAGAGGATGATAGATGTTGATAAGTATGTTTGTATTTATTATTATATACATCTAAAAATAGAGAACATTAAACTATACAAATAAAATAAAAAGTTTGTTTCTAATAAATGAAAGTATTACAATAAGGAAATATATCCTTTTAATGGGATCAAGAGGTATAGACTTAATGTGTCTGAGAAATGAAATTTTTTAGTGATATAGAAAATTATCTTCCAATGAATAAGATTGAATTGATTTAAAATAAAATGAATTGGAAATCAAAAATCTGTTTTTAAATATAAGGGAGTCATTTTTATAATGGTGCGTGTCAAAGTTGATTGTTGTCAAGATAATGAGATGAAGTATCTAGAAAAATTAAAGGAAACATAACCTGTTTAGTTTCAAGGATAAACTATTATCCTAATAATACAAATCAAAAAAATATAAGGTGGTTTTTAATAATAAGAAAAATGGTTTTAAATCACCCAATTCAAAATAATAGTGTAAAATGTCATGAAAATAAAATAACATAAAAAAAAGAAGACATTGCATGAGGTAGGACAATAACATTTACAATATTTTTAGATTCATCATCACAATGAGTGATCTAATTATAGAGGGTATTAATTGTATTGTTGATGATGTGATCACACAAATTATTCCTACTTTTATAATAGGACTTTACTATGAATAGGGAATGAATCTATGGGGATCCACATTGATCTAGAATGATCACATTTTATAAAAACATTCCATGACTGAAAATTTATAATGTCTATATGTATAAAAAATATTTGAGATCCTGGATAATATTTTTGAATAGAATAGTCAGTGAGGTCACATAGATGAGGAGTAAAATACACTCTTTCAAAGAGATAATATTTTTTGTGAAAAAGGTAAGAAAATTGGAAAGAAAAAAATAGACAATATACCCATTAATGTGGAAAAGTATAATAAGAAATAATACCAAATAGTTCGAATAAAACAACAAGATATAGATAAAAATTGAATAAAATTGAAATTGAAGTCGTAGTTAAATAAATTAAAATTATTTTAGATGAGAATTATAAAGTTAATAAAAGTGTTTCCACAGATGATCACCTAATAATATAATAAAATTAATTTGGGAGGTCTATTTTGGTGGAGAAAGGAATTTAAGGCTATATAAAAACTCAAAAATACCAAGAATAAATGATGAAAATGTTTTTAAAAGCACATAGAAATGAATTTTCTTTTATTTTTAAGGTGAAAGGAGGAATCCACATAATGAAATGAGTAAATGGAAGAACATTGAACAGAAATATATAAGAGAAAAATGGAATATGAAAAATTATTACTTTATTGAGTTTAGAAGAATGAAAGGTCTTGGTTGAGAGGAAGCTTTATGAGTTCCTACTATTACTGGGGAGAAAAAATCCCATAATCATTCCCTATTATTTTTTTTTTAATTTTTGCCAATATGTAATGAATGTATGGAGTAGTGTGATGTTGTCATTACTGGACAACACATAAGTAATTCATAATGGAATACTCTAAATTCCATGATAGGGAGGAGGGAGTACATCCCTTAAGGGAGAGAAAAAATGATGTAAAGATATTAGTTTATCACCAACTAGTGAATATAAAATTTATGGAAAGGCTAATAAAATTTGTGAATAAGGTATTATAATCACAAAAAACAACCATATTTTTTTGTGTCAAATTTACCACAAAGGGGGAGTGTTGGTAGATGTAAAAATGTACTAAATTGAGGGTTAAATGCCTCACAATTAAATCATACGGTGTGTTTTTTGAGATACATGAATGATAATAAATTTTATTGATAAATTCATCTTGTAACATCCCCAAATAAAAAATTAATTTGTTATCACATAAATATGAGAGTATAGACATCATGAACAACTTTATAAGAATATATTTATTTTCAAAACTAGGATAACCCACATGCTCCGAATGTTTAATAATAATATGATATTTTCAAAGAACACATGAGGTGCTACCCAAAATGATAGAGAGAGAAGAAGTGGTTTTTGAGATGTTTTAAAAATATTAATGATACGATAATCCCCATACATACACGTTGAATTTATTATTAATAATTGGTAAAAGAAATTTAGTGTCATCACATATATTGAAATTTTAGGTTTCGTGGAATTGATAACAAATAAATGATTTATATTTTTGTTCCTATATGTTTTAGTTGTTTTTTTTCAATAAGGGAAGCTATTTTTATGTGTAAAAGAAAACAAATATGTGTTGGTATGATGTCAAGAATGATGTTACACTACATCCATAAGGTATTCAAAGTGAGATCGAAAATGAATAATCTGAATCTTCAAGACCATGTGCAATCATATTTAAATATCCCTCACATGTGATATTTAATACAATAATTCTAATATCCATGAGTAGTACCAAGGAAATAGATTACTTTCAATAATAGATTTAATATGTTTAAGGAGGATTGAACACCTGAAGAGATTGAAGTGAAAATTTTCAAGTAAAGGAGACAAATAATTTTTTTAACAAACCATCCATGATTTACATAAAATGTATTATATGAGAATCAATGTTATACAACACTGGGATGATGTCTTGAGAAGTATGAATTTTAGTTGGGGATAACTTGAATTCCTTTTAAGAAATCTAAAAAAATGTCTATGTTTATGCTGCAATATCAACATTATCCTTTCTCTATGTAATCATGACAATGGAGATACATATAGATTATATATAATTTGAATAAATATGAATCTATATACATGTAGCCATTAGGTAGACTAGGAAAATCCTCATATAGATATTCAAAAAAATGAAGTTACTGATAGGATTAGTTTTATCTACTTGGGGGTGGGGTTAATACATTGAGTACATCTTTTATAATTTATTTTTGAACGAAATAAACATCAATTACTTGTTAGTGTCAATTCCACTAAAAAATATATATCAGTATCATACAATCATTCAAAGAACAAAAAATAATATAGAAAAATTTTTTTTACATGGTTTGGATCCTATGTGGAATCCTACTTCTTTTTAGGAATGGTTTCTCTCCGTAACCATATACTCTTATCAATATATTTATAATTGTGGTCCAATTACATGCATTTTTATGGAAACTCACCATAAATTTCAGGAGTCATATTGAACATAATAGCTTCACACTATAGTAAAAATATGATGAATATAAGAAAAATATGATCACTAAGTAAACTAGTTTTCTTTAGAAATAAATGATATATATCCACTTCCATGAGCTATTAGAAAATGCAACAAAGAATTTACCACTATTTTGACTCGAGTGACACTACAAAACAAATGTAATATTATAATCATATATCCAAAATGAATAATTTTATTTATATATTTATCACAAAATCTATAACATCGATGTGATACTCTTCCACTTAAGACCACTTTATCATCAAAAGTATGGATCCCATATGAAGAATCACTACCATCATATATAAAGACGTATCAAAAAACATTTTACAAAGAAGCAAGGATCTGTTTTCCATCAACTCATACTTATCCTCACTAGATCATTCCATGTGTACTATTGGTTAAAAAAGTAATTAAAAAAATAATGATATTGTTTGCTATGAAATAATATCACATAAATCGGCATGAAATAACTTTTCTAATAATTATAAAAAATTATAGGATTTTGGGAATAACCACTTTCCTGGCATGAATATAGTTTCATTAGATTAATTAATTTATCATGACTAATATAATTTTTATCAAGAATCTATGTGAATCCGTCCTTACATATTGAACTACTAAAAGAAGTAAAACTTCATAGCCTAAATTTTGGATTCATGATGTGAATGATATTTTTATAGAATCACTAATTACCCTCAATTAGGCCCAACAACCTCTCATGCTATGAAAAATTATTTTATGGTGTGAAAAATGTATTATAAAATGAGATAACTTATATAAAACATAAGAAAAAAAAGCTTTCAACATGAAATTAACTTCCATGATATGTATTCTATGGAAAACAGTATACGAATCACCAAAATTATTGAACCTAATGATATAGTTTTCAATAAATTAAAGAAATCCAAACTCATCGCTAAGACCATGAGATCTTCAATCATCCCAATCAAATCCCCGAATCCATGTATTTCATCAATCTCTCATTTTTTATTTTTCAATAACAATATAGACATATCCAATGTATCAAAAATAATTAACATCACGATGTAGTAAACATAAAATCATTTAAAATATAATTGAGAATCATTATGAGACCACAATATAACATGATGTATTGTTTTTGAGAGATTTCCATCTTTCAGTGAAAAACATATTTTTGATGAGTGATTAATAAGTCTCAACTTCTCAATCATAAAACTGAAAATTCTCTCCCTTTCACTTACTTCTCCCTCTTAATCATGAAATTATCAACCAATTACTCATAAACTTATCTCCCCATTTCGAAACATAACCCAATGAACCTAGGGAGTATCAATGAAACAAAATATTAAGCTTATAGGTAGGGATGAAATTGTAATTTAAACATTAAATCTATGAACTAATCCCACGACATAGATTTAGTAATGTTATGTGAAATATACTCTTCTAGTGACTATAGAAAAAGGTTGATATCAACTTTAGATGCATATTATTTGATAAAGTGATATTGAATATCAATATTATTAGACGATGATTGCTGAATTAGATTTATTGAGAGACCAATAACACATTGAATATAAAAAATAATCTTAATTGATATGTGAACATTAATCCAAAAATATACTAAATGAATATGAAAACACAATTCTTATATATATACTTATATAACAACTACATAATATAATTCAACTATACTTACATTCACTTTACCCTCTTTATTAATATACCACCTGAAAATACCATCACCATCATAAGAGACACCACCGGATGTTGATCTATGATTTTTATTGTCACCTACCCAGAAAAAATTGGTATAATCAATAATGTCTAGATCTATAACATACTAATAGATAAAAAATAGTTAATAATTCCTTATACATACCTCAGAATTTATTGAATTACAATAATGTGTGAATCATTTAGTTTAATTTGATATGTAACACACTAATTGAAAAATTAGATAATTTCATTTATAGATGTTGTATGATGAAAAAGGATATCAATTATACATATAAATTACTTCTGATCATCCTTTACATTTTTTTCCATATTTTATAAAAAAATTCCTATTGAGATTAGCGTGGAAACTACATTGGAATATTCCATTCAAAAAATTATCAATATTTTTCTAGTATATTTTCATACAAAACATATATATAGTTTAAATTTTGCTCAAACTATAATCCCAGAAAATATTTTAGTTCTCCATTATAAAAACATCAAGCTACTTCTTCATCTCAAAATTGAATTCCCCATTTAATAAACTACTATTAGTATAAATAATTTTTTCATTGAAATACATAACCACCAGTGTGTCTATGGAATGATTCTATAAGTAAAACAATTCAATCAATAACACATTTTATAAACCACATTTTTCATAAACATTAATCATGTTCCGAATAACGGGAACTTCGAACACGTTTTAATCCATAAAAATAATTCTACAATCTATATATGATGATTTCATCATTTTCAAGGATGAATTCTTTTATTTTTATAGTAATTAATTCTTCTTCATGGTCACTATTTCGAAAAATATACATAACAACCACTTGATATACCATTTAATGTTTATATCCTTCTAATTATAAGAAAACTATTATTCAGTCATGTGTAGAATATAGAGAAATAAGTATATTTAAAATATATGCCATTCATTTTTGAATAAAATTTACAATCCAATATATCTTTGTTCTGTGTCACATCATCTTTCTCAATCAGTTTTTTCCTAAAAACACATTTTGTAAAAATTATTTTTTTAGTTTTTGGGATTGAAAAAAACTCCCTTATAGAGTTGTACTCAATTTTATTAGGTTATTCATTAACATATTATACCCATTCATTATTCCTAATACCCCAAACCACAATTCTATGATGAACATGTGATATAAGTTCTTTTTTTCTAAACTCTTAGGATCCTTATGGTCTAAAATGGTGTATTTTGATTTCTAATGGTATTATTGGTTTATAAATGTTTATTTAAACTTTAAAACTCATTTCATTTTCCATAGTTATCTTATTCATCGTCAATGGAACATTTATAGTTAATATCAACTATTTTATTTTTATTTCAGCATTTTTTCGTAATTTTTTAACAAATCAGCTAACTATTTTCTATATGAATTCAAAACCTACATGAGTATCTCAAAATATTTTACCATAATTTCAATAATTTTCATATTATAATATTCAAAAAATTTATGAAATCTATTATTCCAATATCTATACCTGTTCCCAATTGATAAATATCTATAAATATTCCATCAATAGCCTTTTCATAAAAATTTCCTAGCCCTCTCCCTTTGATATTAATATAACAAGGAATTAAAATAACCTTGAAATATTTCACTTTAGGATTCTTACTATAAAATATGTCATAATGTTTATGATCTTTCTCATCCCTCAATATAAATCTATGTTTAATATGTATAGATATACAGCCAACCTCTCCTTAAAAGTATTTTGAAACATTATTTTCAGTTATCATTTTTCTTCCCATATATACAATGTTGTTATTATAATTCTAATTAACAAAATTTTATTGTGGTGCATATAGTGTACTATAATGATTATTTATTTCATTTATGGAAATATAGGATTCAAATACATCACTTGTGTATTCCTTTCTATTATCAATTTGTAGTTTTTTTAGACACAAATTGAGATCTTTTTCCAATGACATTTTTTATCATTTTAAGCATCCTAAGAGCCTCAATGTTTTTTGTGAAGAAAAGTAATTTTTTTATTTTATTAATGTATTCTATGAATTTAATAAAATAAAGTAAATTGATGTTTATTTTTTCCTCATATTCCAATAATGATTTATGAGGATTAATTACAATGGATTTGTTGAAGTAATATCCTCTTTCTTGGGACACATTTGAATTATCTTTTCCTTTTGAAATATTCCTTAGATTCCATATTGATACATTTTTAGAGTAGTTTAATCTATTAAAACTAAAGGTTTCAGAAATATTTCATATAATTATTTGGGAAAGACACTTAATTATTCTATTTCATATCATGTTGTGATCATTCATGCTCATGTTACATGTATTGGAAGGATAAACAATCAAGAATAAGATTCCATTTTTTATACTTACAAAATAAATAATTCTTTAAACTATTATTCTTTTACTTATTTATGTGTTTTTATTTAATTTTATATTGTTAAAAAATAAAAAAGTTATCTAATACTCAATAAGTTGTGTTTATGGCCTTCAATATAAAAACACCCCCTTATTTAAAATATTCATTCTCTGTTTTAGATGTGAAATTACATTAGATATTGAATTATGAATCATTAATTAATGTCACCTCTACTACATGTATCTCAATATTATTCATAATTATTTCATCACCATTCATGTGGTAGGAATACTAACTATCACATATCCATTCCTTAGTCTTTTCTACAGCCTTAAGAGAAACATTGTCCAAGCACGACTTTTATTCATTGTGAAATTGAACTTATTTCCATTTATCTTTAATAGAAAAATGATCAGGTAAAATTTTCATGAATTCATCATCTAAATTTTATTTTTATCACACAACCCACATAACTCTTCAGGATGATCAAAACTATTTTGTGTTGTTAACTTGTAACCAATTTCCATCATTGCTTGCTTTCCTCCAGAATCTGTATCCTTCTAACTAGGTCTACTTCCCATGTCATATTACCTTCATCAAGGTAATCAAATGTTAATAAAAAAATGTATTTAAATTATTCATAAGCATTACAATAAACCCAAAATATTTAAATATTCCTTGATAAAAAGTGTTATTTATACATTAGGTTTATTCAGAATTTAAAATTCACTAAACTATTTAGCTATAATTTAATCTCTAATTTAGAATTTAATTGTTTGGTTCATGATTCTAATTTTATAAGTTACTATTTAATTAAATTTGTCTCAATATTCTTAGTCCAACATTGGATAGTATTATTATTTAGAACTACATTATTTGTGCTAATTGTTTTGGAAACAATTTTTTTTGATTAGGAGTTGACCACAATTTTTCTCAGCATCTTTATAGTATTATCCCTATAAATTAATATATATTTATTTTTTGATCTTTAGTATTCCTTTCACATATTTAATATATTTTTATCGTGCTTTTGATAATTCTTCATCATTGAAATAGAGTTTTTCATAATGATATTTTATCAGCTTATCATATTTAGTTGCTTTAGTCTAGAATTTTTTATTTTCATTTTAAGGGGCTATATCTAATTTTACTTACTAAATTTTTCAAATATCATATTTTTTATTCTTTGGAAATACTCATTTTCTCTTTCTTTATATTTTTTTTAATACAGTACTCAATTATATCTTTGATCATGTATTCCAACTCTAAAGGTTCTGAATTATCCTCAACACCACTTGATAAATCAATGGTTTTCTAAACACGATCAATAAAATTTTTATGTATCCCAAGAATTTATTCATCAGAATCACTATATGAGGTAAGATCACTTTTCTCTTCATTGTATATAAGATTTATTACTTTATAAATATGAAATATATTCTTTCATCCATATTCCTTGGAAAACTCAATAGATATTTTTTTCCACTTCTTTACATGAGTCATTTCACCATTATCATATTCAATATCTTATTATTTATAATTTATATAACACACAAAATAGTGTTCAAGTCCATTACATTTATTACATCTAGTAGAGAGTATAGATCTATTCATTCATTTAAATTTATGTTATTCAGGAAATTGAAGCATTAATTATTCAATATTCATTATATTAATTCTTAGAATCACTGGATTCAGCAACATCTTCATCAATAGTAATTTTAATCTTGTACATCGATTCAAAATAAATTTTTTATTTGACTTTATTTTTGAGACCTAGGAGCTTTCTAATATTATATGTAAGGAGAATATTATATAACTCATAAATGGAATGATCTCATCTACATTCGTTAGATAATATGTGGGGATTAAATCTATGTAGAAAATTTCTCATCAGCCTTTGAAAATAAAGGGAATATTTTTTTCTCACTAAATTCTCTAATATTACATACAATTTTATTCACTATAATAAATAAATAATCAATTCATTTTACTCTACTATTTTATATATTTAAATTTACATCTCCACATCTATAAATTTATCTATTTGACTTTAAAAATACTATTATAACATCTCCCAGGTTTTTATTTTATTTATTTTATAGTTTTTAGTCCTATAAAAATACTTTATATCTTTTATTATAATGATATGATAATTTTTTTTCTCATCTCTATCAAATTATATACTTCTTTTTTCATAATTTGATATATGGTAATCATTTATAAAGTTTAGAAACCTTACTATAACGACATCACAAACTTCCAATCAATGTGATAAATAATTTGGAACCAAATAATTCTTCCAGTTATGATAATTTTTCATTAAAAGCTGTCATTCCATTTCTATTGACTGAATTAATAAAACCTATTCTAAAAAGTAAAAAACATGGATCCTAATAAGGGAAATTGCTCAGATTCCAGTTGAAGTTCCTGATAGAATTGATTTCCTCTACTAAGATGGTGAGGTGGGATGAATCACTAGAGGTATATTTTTATAATTATTTTCAAATGATATAAAAATATGTGACTTGATCAAGTCTAATAAACTAGAATCCGAAATATAATAGTCTCAAAAGATCTGTTAGGAAAAAATAATGAATATCAAACAAAAAATTTTAATAGGGTTCATATCTTATGTGGAACCCTACTCCTTTCCATGGCCAATTTCTCTCAAAAAGTAAATATGATTTTAAAAAAAATAATATGTGAGTTATAATTTAATATATTTATATAGAATATAACAACACGGGTCAAGTGTCACTCCCAACATCACATATTCTCACTATAATACAAATATAATGAATAAAATATTAATATTATTACCTAATAAACTGGGTTACTTTGCAAAAAAGATATATGTGCACTTATATAATCCCTTAGAAAATGAATTAATTAATTTCCCACCATGAATAGATGTGTCTATTTTCACAAATAATCTTGAACTAAAATTAGATCTAATAGAAGAATTAGTTTCTTCAGATGTTGATTGCTTCATTTCTAACTAAGGTTTCACACTCTACAAATTTTCATCACTGTATCACTAAATAATATGGATATCATCTAAATAATCACCATCATAAGATGTAAATATGCCTCACCAATCATTTATAATAGAACCTTGGGTGCTGATTCTAAGAACTCATACATCTCTACACTAGATCCTTCCATGTGTCTTGACTGATTGAATATTCATGTAAAATGGAACAAATCCCTCACAAATTGGGACAAAACACCTCTTCATGAAATTTGATCAAATATGATATGATTTTTAGAATAAATTATTTCATGTCATGTATATAGTTACATGGTTTCAATGCCATTATCATTACTGTAGTGATCACCATTATTTATTCACATCAATCTCTCTTATTAGATTGATCTCATAAAATATGTGAAATTTGATAGTGTGACTTATTGATTCATTGTATGAACAATATTCAAATAGAATAAAAATGTATCCTCATTTTATCCCAAAAAAATCTCACAAAAAGAAATAATAATTGATGATATGAAACTTATAGTCTTCGACTAGATCACATCAATCCAAATTTAGAAACCACAAGCTTGCATGATGAAATTCTCTTCCATGATATATATATTCCATAACAACTAATAAAATCATTGTTAGAATTATATCATCTCATGATATGGATGTCAAATAATAAAACAACAAAAAATCAACACAAAGACCATTGGATACTAATATTTTCAAATTTAATTCATAAATCCATGTGGTTTGTCAACATGATCAACTTTTTAAAAATTAATAGATTATTTGAAATATGATAATTCTATAGACTAAAAATTTGAAATTATAAATTTAATATCTAAATAATGATATAAAATATGATGATTCAAATTTTTTTACAATTTACTCTAAACATAAAAATACCATGAAGGGTTTGTGATTCGAGAATTAAAACTATAAGATTTGATCTTCCAGAAATGGATAAGAAGATAAAATATTGAAATAATGTATGCAATGTCAAATTTATAAGAAATATTAATTCACCATTATTCATTTGAAACAATGAATATTAAATAGAAATGATCAACGTAGTGTAGTGATATATTTTATATGTATTTTTTAAAATATTTTATATGAAGATACATTGAGTTTTTTTTATGAATAAGAAAAAGAGGATACTGAGACTTATTCAGATGATATCGAGAAGAGAGAAAAAATAAAGTTATTTTTATAAAAAATAATTGATCTTAGAAATATATAATAGTTTACTAAAAAAATAAGACTTGGGATAATGAGATTCAATTATTTCATGAAAATTGTTGATATGAAAGATTCATGTGTGATATTTTCATTAATGGAAATGAAAGACACACACACTATAATGGAATAACTAGTTGCTAAAAATGAGAATACTCAATTGAAAAAATATAAGTAGAGATATGAGTTCAGATGCCTGTGATATAATTTTAGATAGCCTTAATTGAAATTAAGTATCTTAATAAATACAAATATTACTCAAATCAATAATTTATAAGTATAATAGAGATGAAAAATGATACTGACTGAGGTTGGGAGTTTTTTTTGAAGGAGTGGAAGACCATGGAAACCTAGTATATAATAAATCAAGGAAGATCTAGATCATTAATGACATAGAGAGTGATTATAGAGTAGTTGAATTGATTAGTAGAACTGAATAATGATTTTCTTGAAATAAGGTACATGAGTAGATTATTTTTCCAATTTTTTCATGGAGTAGGATCAAATTTAGGTATTGTATAAGAAACAAAGATATGATAGATGACTATTATCTAGGGATTCATTTTGAAGGTCATTTTTATTATAAATATAAATTCTATAGAGGGTCTCTGGATCTGAAACACTATGTGACTCAGTGTTTGTAGGTGAAGAACCATTGAAAAGTATAGAAAATACGCACAATAGTTTAAAAATGATAATAAGATTAATAACCTAGAAACTACATGATGAGTTGATTAATTAACCTTGATTAGGAATAATATTTTATGTAAAAAACTTGTAAATCATTATATTAATTACTTATTTCATTACAGTTTCATATTAGCTAATGGATAAATATTATGGTTTTAGTAGATTAGGGTACTAATCGACTATAGTGGTTGAGATTAACAGATCAATTCTTAAAAAATGGATCATTATTTCACACCGCCTCTCTGTGATCTCTCTAATATAGGTAAACTTCAATATTGACAAAAAACAAACTCTTTTTAATAGTGTTTGAGTACAATATTTAAAATAAATTTAAATTAAAAATTAAAAAATTATTTGAGCTCAGTTGAAAAGGAAGAGAGAGACCATCAAACTAAGAAACACATAAAAACCCAAAAACATATGGAATTACTCACTAATAACTAAGAAGTAAATTGACCCATAAGACATTAACATTGTTGAAATCTCACCTCAATAAAACAAAGATCAGATCAATTAGCATAAGAAATCTTTTTCTTCTCAAACATATTTCTTAGAGTCATGATTAAACTTTATAATATCACATGAATCTCTACTTCCACAAATTAAGAGACACATAACTCATAATATTAATTCCAGCCATCTCAAAAAGCAGATAATGGCCTTCATTGGAACCTTATAGCTTTGAAATACCTTCCAGAAATACATCAAAATGATTAATTACCTCTATCATAGTATTAAAATATAGTATATCTACTAGTCATTGGATATATATTTTTATAAAAGATTAAAAATATTTAACTCTTTCATCCTTTTCATGTACAAAAATTGTAAATTAAAAAATATATTTTATAAAATGAATTACTAGGACACAATTTATACCGTATTATTGTTGAATATTCATGATATCTTTTATTTATTTATAATCTTTTATAAAAATTAAAATCTCCATATTGAAAAATAATAGTAAATACTCCCATGATACATTTTTCGACCAGCCAAGATCCATCTTCCACCACATTCTAGTCATATATTGAAAAACAAGTGTCTTATATTGAATACATGATATTTACTATCTCAGATGAATCTTATATCACATTTTTTTGTTTAATATACTCATGAAGTGATGCTGCACTAAGAAATATCAGTACTTCTTTTTATTGATATTTCAATAACACTCTATCCCATGAGTCCCCATTTTATTTCATATACTATGTGACCAAATGATGATTTAGAATCATGTATTCAAATTTTATATTAAAAATAACATGTAATAGAAAAAATAATCCCACTAAAAAACAATAAAATCATTTATATATAATTAAAAAATGTATCCAATTCTCAAAAAAGAACATTACTATTTATAAACAACCTATTCTCATAACAATTTCATTCTTTTAATATGACAACGTCTATTAATATTATTCCCTCTTCATGATAGAATCAACTCCACATAATCAATCAATAAATCCAATATCAAAATAATGTAATCAATACAAAAAATTCATCTACTCATCTTCCACGTTAACAAAAAAAATAAGAAAAATAGTATTTCATGATTGAATTTTTCAATTTAATTTTAAAAAAATTCATACCAAATTTATCATGTTATCATAATTTATTCAAACATGAATTAAATTATTTTTAAAAATTTAATTATTTTTCATATATATTTAATTTAAAATTTTTACCAAAACCTTTTAGAATCCCATTTTAAATGAAAAATAAAAACATTTTATTCATAAGGAATATGATATTACAAAATAATGTAAAAACAAAAAATCAGTCACGGAAATAATAAATAATTAACATATCAATATCATTCACACATAACTATTCAGACACTACTTTATATATACTCCAATCATATTCCATAATATATATTTATTAACAAGGTTCAAACATAATTTGAAATCATGGGAAGAATACATTGAATGCTTTACATCTATTTTTCACACCCTAAATGATTAAACCAAAACATTATCAGGAGACATTATTACCAAAAAACATTTTTAATTAGTTGAATATTTGTAATTATTTAATCAAAATTGAAGAAATAACTAAACATACCATGTTATACATGACATCAACAATAAATATAGTAATAGTTTATTGATAATAACATATTAACAAGTATAATATTTTGACATGATTTCAAAATTTGTAACTAAAATATCTAGTAATCCGAACCATATTACTCATAAAAATTCATATATATGTACAATAATACTCATTACATTAACAATTCATTATTAATTACTCATTTTTATGTAAATTTACAAGCAACTTGTTATAAATGCGGTTTACCCTTGAATTATATTTTTGTACCATTACACATGTGAACTTTACTAATTTTTCTATATGATATTCTTACACTAACAGATTGGTATATTACCCTGACATTTGTGTTTCCAAACACTCATCACACTGTGGTTTCCTTCGGCTATGGTGTGACTCTCTTCCCACTATCAACTACATACCCATCACTATACCATGATCCCCTACATCGTAGAATTGTGTTTTTTCTAATCCAAAATTCTATCCCTGTTACTTCTAAATTTTTTATAAAAATGTCATCTTAAAATAAATTAAAGTGTTTGATAGATTTCATTATGAGAAAAACAGAGCTTAAGATATACCCTTATATATTATAGCATAGTAATTAAATTTATTTTTATGAATAGAATTGTCTATATTATTAAATTTATACATAAAGTTTTTACTCAATAAAAATTTATTTATTAATTCATTATACAATCACTCAATTTCTAGTAAATTATTTTTATGATTTAAAAAAAATGTTTACTTTAAAAATATTTTTCATTTCATTTTGTTTTAAAATAATAAAATTATTTTTTACCACTTTAATTTTTTTTCTATTTTTAAAAAGTTATTTTAAAAAAATCATAAAATTACCTTAATGTGAAATTTTGTAATTTTTCTGAAAATATTAATTTCCCAGTAAATAGTAAAAGTTAGATATCTTTAAAAAAAAATTTAATTTCATTAAATATGTAATTTTAAATTCACATTATGTTATTATTTTTATCCTAAATGAAAATAAGTATCCTTAAATTCTATATAATCTAATTAATTACATATGAGTCATTAGTATACTTAAATTGGTATAATTTCATATTTATTCCTTAAAAAAGATTTTTTTTAAAAAAACCATTGCATTATAAATGTTTATTTAATATTTATTTCCTCAAGTTATAGAAATTTAATCTCAAAAATTTAGATTCAATATTTCAAAATTTTAGGTTCAAATTTGGTTAATAACTCTCTTTAGTTTTTAAGATTTATAAATAATAACTATGGTTAAATTTATCACCTAGATAAGGAAAAAAGGGTTAAAACTATGTCTTAATGTTTTAAATTTTCTATAACACTTTATATTATCCTTTTTTTTTGAGTGGTGTTAGAAAACATATATTTTTAAGGAGTTAAATAATTTATTTTAAATGATTATTTTCAATTTTCAATCCCATGATTGGATTTGATCATGGTAAAATATATTTATTTATATTCAAAACTATTTTTACTTGGAAATATTCATATAATGATATGGTTGGAAGATGAAATTTTGTCTTTTCTTGATCCAAATGTCTATAAACCACTTTTTTAAATTATTTTACCATAAAAATCATGTAAAGCTACTTATTACTTGATTTCAATGTCCAATTATTTTCACACTTAAATTAAAAATTATTTTCATTATTTTTTTATTATATGAAAAGTAATTTATAACCCCTATTGAAATTTCATTTGATAAAATGGATTCACATTTTTGAAATATCACGTAAAATGTGTTTATATGGCCTGATTTATTTTTCTTCATATAATTTGTTAATCATTGTAAATAATATACGTTATCAGAATTAACGTTTAAATGTGTTTAAAGTTGGTTCACTAGGTGGTAGAAGATAAAATGTATCCAAAACATTTCTAAAAGTGATAAGTTAATGTTATTTAAATATTATCTCATATTAGAATCAAATATCAGGTTTCGTGGTTCCATATGACATGATTATGGTAAATATATTATTTAATATTTTACGAAATTCTATATATCCATAACTTTTAAATGTGAACCACACCTCTTCCCTTATTATCAATGTGCCATCACATCATCATAGATAAACACAGAACTAATGTCTTCCCAAATTCATTCTCTTTACCATAGAACTTATGCTTTTTATCCAACACTACATGAAGAAGAAATAATGTGTAATATAAAGGAGGTCTCTTTAAGAAGAGGTAATTGGATTACATTTGTCTTTTTATTTTTATTTATTCCTCTACTTCCTATAAAACTATGGTATAAAAAATATCATAAGTCGTGTAGTACCAACAATATATAAAGTTGTTATTATGTTTATGTCACCATCAAGACCCGTCCCACTAAGGAATGCCTTGCCAATGATAACCTAAGAATGACATCCCAAACCCAACTCTAATTGGAATATGGGTGAAGACCAATGTAGAGAAGTCATAAAACATGGGAGGCCTTTTCCTAAGGGATCTGAATGCACACACAAAAACACACACAAAAATATCTAAAATAATGATACAATTCGAAATGATAAAATACAATAGATACTATATTGTATGAAAACATCTATATCCCAAATTATATTATGACACAAGTACTGGAAAGCATATTAGTCTAAATACAACCCCAATAGAGCTGAAAAAGTGTCTAGCTTTCTTCTAAAGTGAGTACTTATATAAAATGAAACACCTATAATGAAACATGTCTAGTCTAGCTCAACCATTCCACCATGGATTTTGTCAACCTAGGACTATATCAAAAGTACGGTTGTTTGAATTATACATGACATGTGGAGGAAGACCCATGTAAGTGTGAATATAAAAATACTCTATAGGACAATAATAAATTACCCATTAGAAAGAATCAAGTGTGTAGTCATATCTTCATAAAAAATTCATGTCAATTAGAATATGAGACACAATAATAATAATAATAATCTACTCGAGATAGACATTGTTATTGGAGGTAAAAAAACAACAATACAACCAACTTAGGATTCCTTCCTTCCATTTCAATGTAACCCTCATTTATGATTTCAATCCATTAATCTGATAACAATAACAGAACTCATTCAAGATGTCATACACATTGGACCTTTTTATGGGGTAGTATATGTTGGATTTCAGAAGATATCAATACATAGACATGGGATATCATCCAAGTATTGTGGGTATACATGATATACAGACCCAACATTAATCATTACATAATATCAAGTTTTATGTGAGGAATTATTTATCTTACCTTTTAGGTTATTTTCAAGTCTAAATTATTATATAATTAACTTATAATACATAGATAACACAAGAATATATTATAGAGTGGGAACTTCTAATCAGTATCAAGTTTTCCCACAATATAAAAATATTAATATAGAACCAGTATTCTTTTCTTGTAAAATATTAATGAATTTCAACATGACTTATTATATTCTTCTATCCGTAAATAAACCATCTGATTTTTTAAAAAATGATGGATGAGAAAAAATATCTCTATAACGTATATAAAAAGAATAAATCCAATAGTCTAGTGAAAAACATGAAACCAATGAAATGTTTACCTTTATATCTAAGTTCATTTAGTGAATGAAATAAAATCATTTACGCATGAAAAAAGAACATTTTTATGAAATAAAATCTTTAAAATTAATAGAATGAAAATAAAAGCCCTTTTAAGAAACTTAGATAATCACATTCATAAAACATTTTAAACCCATTCCATTATACCTAGATCTAAATTAAATCAATATAAGAAAACCTAAGTAAACTTCTTCATTTATATGTTTAATTAAAAATAACATTAATAAATGAATTTGATAGATATAAATGGGAACCCTTGATATAATACAAAATAGGCACACCAAATACTCTGTTGTTTCACCCATCATATAATACATTTATATTGTAGATAAAAACATTTAAAAGGAGTTTTATATTTAAGTGTCCATTACATAAAACCTTAAAAGATTCCTTTGTGAAAATCTTGAAAATAATGTAAAATATGGAAAATAAGACCTTTAACATTTATTTAATCATAAATATTATTTTTTTGAAACATATATAAGAACATGGACATGGAATAAAATGATTTTTGAAAATAAATCTTCAGAACAGTTAAAATAAGGTTTCAGGTTAAAGTGTACCTTACCTTGTTTCCAAATCATCTCATATATTATTTATATTTTGAAATAATAAACATATATAAGTTATTTATTGTTTTAATATAATTTCCCATGTTTAATTTAATTTATTCTATCTCTGACAACACTATAATAAACTAGTTAATCATTTAAGTTCAGTTATGTTGTTTTGACAATATAAATTTGTATGTCAAAAATGACTTTGGTACATTGGATATAGTTAAACAAGTCATTATTCATTCAGATAAATAATATTAATTATGAAGTAAGTATCCTTTTTATGCATCAATTATAATTTTAATTCAAAACATGAATTATAGTTATGGAAAATGAAATGTGTTATGATTATGGAGATGGTATGCCTTACAAACACATGAGCAACGTCTTCACTTTTCAACAATTATTAGGGAAATAAGTTTTGAATTATTTTATCTTTATTTAATGACCATAATATCATAAATTTAATATTATATCATTAATAAATTTATATTTTTCATCCATGTGATGTGGTGATGAAAAAATAACCACATCACTACATAAGCATGGTAGTGCACACGTACGTACCCATGACATTTTCGTATATCAGTTAATGGAATGGTAAACATTAGATGATATATTATCTTTTTATAATGATAAATATGTATTTTATATCATATATAAACATGAATTATATAATTATAACAGTACTTTATAGGAAAATATGGGGAAAATAATTACATCAGATTCTGAGGTGGTAGTCTGCCGTATATACCAAAGATGGTTTCATTTCCCACATGATGGAAGATGAGATGGATTCTGGTTATTACATTATCACATTAATATATCATTATATATGATATATATATATATATATATATTATTATAGAATCATGGTTTAATAATATTATAAGGAGGTGGAAGAATAAATACAAGGAAACCCTCGATTAACAATGATATATCTTCTTTGGATGAAAAATTTATGATTTCTCAAAAATCCTTCCTATGAAGGTTTTGTAATTATTAAAAATGTTATAGAAAGTGCGGAGGGATGTGAGGAATTTATTTTTGTAGTTCTTGGCTTATGAAAATGGATTTTATGGTGTGAAGAGTAGAAGAGGGTGTGTAGCCTTTTAAAGTTTGGTAAAGGTAAAACAATGATTTTTTTTGAAAATAAATAGATATACACACATTTAAAACATGAAAAAAATGGAAATCATGGAAAATTATCAATTTATAGAATATATATGGTCGACATATATCCATAAATTATATTTCAGACAAAGTTTTAGTAATTTTACTCCTTATTTTTTAGTTTAACCCCCGACAAACAGTTTTAACTATAAACATGGTGAATAATTTTTACTATTCTTACTATTCATTGTAAGAAAAATTAAAATGAAATTATTATATAAAATAAATTATTTTGATTCCAAATATGGAATAAATTTTACCATCTTATATTCAAATAAGTGGTTGAATTTAATTTCAAATTTATCCCACAGAAGTGATGAAAAATGAGATTTCAAGAAATGTATTTCTCAAGAATAAGATGAATTTATATTAAAAAACGAATAGAAATTATATATATATGAATTTAAATTCACAAACACACACACATATATAATATTTTATTTAATTTAATTAATTCATTATTGGTAGTTATTTTTATTAATTAAAATGGTAAATCCTTATGAACTTTAAAACAGTGTTCAGAAAAATTTATTTTAAATTCAAAAAAGAAACAAATAAAGAAATCCTGTAAAAATGTGATTAAATTATAATTAGTTAGATTATATAAAAATAATTGATAATTATTTTACTTCAAATAAAATTCAATGAATAATCTAAATTTAACTTACCTGATTTATTGAAAATAAATGATTTTATTTGAGAAATTGGATGTTTTCACTATTCACTAAAAATAAATATTTGTTTGAAAATGTAGTTTATTTTAACAAATAAATAATCTAACAATTATAGAATTTTAATTATATTATTTTACGACAAAAATAAATAAATATTTTTAATAGAATATATTTATGTAAAATAAATTACATTACTAAAAGTTGATTGAAAATTTATAAGCAATTATGAATAAATTTATATTGAGTAAGAAATTTATATTTATATTTTTTATAATTTTAATCATATTTCTACCAACTAATTTAACATCTAGGTTGTAACAATGATATACTTCATGGTCCATTAAAACTCATTGTTGTGTGTTCTATCCGTTATCAAACATAATGTTATTATTTTAAAATTGTGCGGTGTTATAGTTAAACCTATATAGAATACACATTGAAGAAGGGAATCAAATGTTTGGGTGTTTTGGTCATTTAAATTACTAAAACCACACATGGGGAATAAGATAATGAAATATTATCACACTTTGGGTAACATATTAGGGTTTTGTAACTATATAAGAGACTAATCCCATATTGGGGATCACAACATTTTCTCATGATACGATGAATCGTTGTACCCACATTGGGGTGGAATGAGGAGATACACCCAAGAGATTTTGGTTTAAAGTAATGAAAAATTGGGTATCCAAATTCCCTAAAAAAGGTACATGACATATACTACTAGTACACAACATGTCTTGGAACTACTGGGTCTACTTGTGTACCTTGGTCTATGCCTGTGTATTTTGAATCATGTGCATATACATTGTCCAATACAATGTACCTATATATGTATGTTACAATGGATGTGTTTGATTGCTATGGTCATTTTTGAGTATGAGGTTGTTCTTGCGTACTTTGGTTTTTCCTGTATAGTTGTTCATGTCTCCGTAGCGGGCTATGCCCATGTACTCTGGTCATTCCCATGCACCTGGACATATCAGAGTACTAGGTTGTGCCTATATACTCAGACCATTACAATTTAATTAGACCTTTCCATAACCACGATTCTTGAAGGTACACATCAAGTAGCCAAGCTTGGGTCAAAAAACATGTGGTAGGGTCCCATAGAGACCGTAATATTTTATTTTTCTGAAACCTTGTCCACCATTTCCAGGTGATACAAAACATTTTTATTAATATTACATAAAATTTACATTATGATTTTATAAAATATAACAAATGATTAATGCACCTCACCGATGCCACCATCACCTTAGATTAATACACCAAATCCATCGATAAACATAAATTTACGCCCGAACAATCCGTATGGTGGCCTGTGGTTGGATTCCAGCAACTCAATCTAGTCGAAATTCATTTGGATTCACTCAACATCACCAATTCTCAAAACCTGTGATTCAGAATCCTTCGATTTATCACTACATCATCTATTCTCATCATCAAACCATGATCACGCCATCAATCCAAAACTCAAACCCATAGTAATGATCCATTGTTCCAAAAAATTATAGTGCTATTATTGTTCCCCTAGGATTTAACAAACCACTTTCCGAATGGAATGTCAATGATGAATGAACAATGAATATGGGATGAAATACATACAAAATCTGAGGGACAAACCATGACCATTTTTTGGGTTGTCATTCATTCATTATTGAAGAAATTGATGAACAAGGGGAATAAATAATCCAGATTAATCAACACAGTATCCATTCCCAATTCTAGAATGATAATTAAATAACCATAAATTTATGGTGAACTTGAGTATCAGTCTGGAAGAATTATTGATTCACATTCTATCAAGGGATAAATAATATGTGGATTAAACATAATAAAACCTCACCCTACCTTGAGTTTTTATTGAAATATGATGAACAATAATCATACATCAATGTATTCAATAGGATCAATAAATTCTTTTGGAACACCAATTTATAAACCATGATCCATTGATGATCACCTGTGAATTCATCTCCAACATATCCTCTCTCAATCCCTATGGTTATATGGATTCCCATAGGGATTTTAAATAAGTAGGTTTAAATATTGGAGATTAAGTCTATTGATATAATGAATAATAATTAAGTTAAATAATTTATTAAATTAATAATCCATCCACAACCACACTTAATCAAAACTCTCAACACATATAATGATTATGTCAATCATAGGTAAAATCATGCATTCTTGATGTAATAGAGGTCTCATATTTCTGATCAAAGACACCATTTGAAGGTTATTTCATTATTTCATAAAAACTACATGTATGTGATATAATATAATTAAAATTTATATTATATCAATAATGATACTCCCCTGGACCTGATAATACCACACTGAATCAATTCGTAATATTGAGAATATTATTTAAAATATTATAATATTTTACAAGGAAAAAACATAGTCATTAAATTCTAACCACATTAGTTGTGTTCATTAAAACAGAAAAAATATTAAAAAATAGGTGTGGGTACATATCTCGCATCTAGTTATGATTCTCCCCAGTTTTATCGTGAATATTACTGTGATACCACCACACATGAACCATGTGAATCACTAACCAATGATTGATATTATTCTATAGATAATTATTCTTAATCAGGTAATATGTGAATCTAGTTCTATCCTCAATATCCATATCTCCTTTGGAAATAACATGGGGGGGGGGGGGTCAAGAACATACCTCTTAAACAATGTTATATAGAAGACATCGTGTATGCAATATAACTGTGATGGTAGGGAAAAGTGGTATTCCACCTCACCTACCCTATGTATTATCAATAAAGGGAAATGAACATTAAAGATAAGTTTCCCTAGTGGAAAAAACTCCTCCATCCTCACTGAGGTGATACCGTCCATAACACATAGTCTCCCTCATGAAGCTCCAAAGTCCTCATTCATCAGTCCATATCCAACCACTGATGGATTTGAGTAGTGCTTATTCAATCATGTATTTTCTAATCCTTATGTATTATGGATCACACCAACTATAGGCCTATGATATCAAAATCTCATAGATGAGTCCAACATATTGGTAACCTATAGGGTCTCCTATATAAGGCCTGGAATTATTCCATAAAAATGGTGGAGTGGAAACTAGTTTCATTCATAAAATAAAACATGTATTAGTGATCCTTACTAGTAAGATTAATGTACAATATGAAAGACCAAAGCATTCCCCCCAAAACATTAATTGTTAGTTTAGTTTGGAAATCTATTTGGGTGTGAAACACTATTATCATCCACAAATTGTTCCCAAAGAACTCTGAAAATTATTTCCATAATCATGATGTAAAGGAATAATCATGGTTTAAAATGATTGTTAAGAGAACATTATAAATTCATACTATATTCTATATATAACATTAACCCAAGATCCCAACTAATCTTTTCTCTTGGAAAGATAAGAAGTGGGTAAACATGGTGATTTGGTCGATGATCACCCAGTTGGCATCATTCTCTCAAGATGATCACCAATTACTCAACATTAAATTCATATATATATATATATATCATCTAAATTAAACTTTGACACCTCATGGAGTTGAGATAAACTCGCTAAAACATGGTGCTCATCATTCACCTACAGAAAATTGAGGCATCATTAGACATGCTCTGCTATACAATTCTTCATTCCTGGACACCTAAATTGATGTTTAATTTCTTGTTATATATTCAATATTCTTGGATATACCCCAATGTGGTATTTAGGAGACACCCTAAAATACTTCTCTCACATTGTCACGAGTTCCATAGTCTATCATTGGAGAAGGATGATGTGCTCTCCACTTTCCAAAATCCCAAACAGAGCATGCCCAATAGATATATGAACACACATATTCTAAAATTTGTTATCTCTAAGATGAGCCTCCCTAATACACTATGGATTCATAGGGGTAATAAATATTTACTGGAGGTAAGCCACACTATCCTCACCCACTATGGGACACTGGAAAGAAGAATTTTTCTCTTATTCCACACTCAGAAGGTGAGAAAAATATCTCATGCTGAGATAATATATGAGTACATTATCCTTCCTATGTGTATATACTACCTCCATGTCATAATTCAAGATGAAATATATATTGTCCCCCTCTATCACATTTAGATCCTTCTACAAGGTGATAAACATGATATTTTTAAACTAGATGTTAAACCATGAACTCAAAGAGAAGTATTGCTACATTATCAGGGAAAAGACCACTAGTTCAATATCAAGATCATGGGTCATGTATTTATAGTAAAGTGGAATTTTCTACTGAGACCCATATACTATCACCACATTATTCTGTATTATAATAAATTCATGGCTAGTTCTATAGGAATCAAATAACACTACGTACTCAACACCTTAGTATGAATCTCTCAATATGGGGGTACAGATCAAACTCTTTCATAAGTCCAGAAAGCCTATTTGAACCCCTCTAGCCACCTGAAAATATACCCCTTTTTGGTCAATGAAGTCATTTTTTCATCAATAATAGAGAATTTGAGCATAAATTTCTTATAGTATCCTAGGAACCTAAGGAATCTCTCAAAATGTATCACTCTCTTGGGTGTATCCTGAGATAACAATGCCTCAAACATTTCTGGATCCACTTTTAATGCATATTTTTAGATATAAAGTAACAATAAATGGAAATATTGGGTACATAATTGAAACATAGAAAGATTCTCATTTATTCATTTCACTCGGAGTATGTCTGCAACCATTCTCATGTGTCTTAAATGCTTATCCTGGATGGTGAGTACAACAAGATCTTTTCAATGAATACTATCAAAAAACTATCAAAGAAGTTGTGAATGATCCCACTCTTAGTATTAGGAACACCAAAAGGTGTTTTATCATAAAATTCATCACCGTGTACTTTTAGTGACTGTAAATTCGTCTTAAATCTATACTCAGTGTATCCTAATATCAAACATTAAGGTTTTGATAGCCTTTCCTGAGAATAATCCTCAAGAACCATCTCAGAACTTCCAACTAGTGTAAAAGGTCATCGATTCTTTTTAGTGGATACTTATTCTTGATAGTCACTTGTTTCATGTAATGTTAATCCACACACAACCTTAATCTCTCACACACTATCTTGGAAAACACAACTTTGGATACCTATGGTTACACATTGGTACTAGAAAATCCTTTTATATACAAAAAATCCAACTAAACCATTATCACATTAAGCTATATGGGATCCCTAAGAAATATTGGTAAAAATATAAGAAAATTAATTGAATTACAGTATATTAATAATTATATCTCTTTATGGGTAGGTAGGTCTAGAACATATTTAGGGAAGACATCTTCATAGTCTACCACCACTCTAGGAATTTGAAATCTCATAGATTCTACTTCTCTAAGTTTTATACCCAATAAATAGTGAATAATTTATTGTAACCTCCTACATATGATATCATCATACTCTTTCAGGGTTTCATTCTCAAAAATTAAGAAAACACTCATTCAATCATTGTAGGCACCCCATATCCTCTTCCTGAAATAGTTATTCTATGCATGAACTATAGATAACCAGCCCATACATAGAATAACATCATAATGCCCCATCACTGCTATGAAAATATCCCAAAGGAAGCTCTCTCCTCCACGAGTTAGATCAAATTTTTAGAATTAATTTGTGATTTATGAATCCTATTTGGTAGGATTATCCATCAATAAAAGGTGACCCATAGGGTCCACCCTAATCTCCATGTCTTATAAATTAGAAGGGGGAAAAGAGTGGATCATGCCTATGTTTATTAAAACTATAGATAAATTAGACAAGACATAGATAATAACTTTAATCATACTTTGATCTTTTGGGTCATTAGCCTCCAATTCCTATATCAATCATAATCACTAATGACAAGCTCTCTGTGACTTTCATGGACTATAATGGGGTTCATGGTGAGAATAGATCAAATCGCCTACTGCCTATTTCTAGTCTCGTATATCCTCTACCGTGTCTACCATCCCATGAAACTCCTTTATATATTAGTTTATTCTAGCATGGTGGTGAATTGAATCTCGCTAATTTAGTTTTAGGGTGGGTCATAAAATCCCACACGAGATGTACCTGACCATTACAGGATTAGAAACACCTCTATCTCAGCTGACCCCAACCATCTTGAGAGCCCTGAACTATAAACCCTATGTCTTTTAGTTTTCACAAAATATTACTAGCTCTCATGGATCCCTATATCTGGAATAGACTACCCAATATATTATCCTCAACCATTGGGATACAAATACTCGAACTAACTACCATTTATTTCTATGCTAAAAATCTCTCTTCCAATACTGCACTCTTACGAACTCAAACAATAATTGGAGTGAAAAAAGATATCACACCAGCAATGATATATCTACGGAGACCATTCTCAAATGTTTTTAATAGGAATAAAACATATCAAAAATATACATAGAGTATCATGATATGTTAGTGAACCTCTATGAATACTATACCATAGTCAGGCTACCCTGTAGAAGATGGAGAAGATCCTAGATCTCAACTTATCACGACATAGATGGAAATGTAGCTACCTGAACTTAGAAGCCCAGAGCAAGAGTCCACTAACATTATACTGAAATGACTACAAGGAATAAAATACCAAAGGATCTAAGAGTTTAGTAGTCCTAGAAAACCAGATACATACATGAGTCTTGTATTACAATGGAATACACAAATTGAAACAATTTTTTTCTTTTTGGACAATAAATATATTCCATCTAGAATATCATTTCATATAGTTCTTCATATAAATTTTGGATTAGTTGGGAATGAAACAAAACAAGGGTGAGCTCAAATTCTTAGTAAGAGTAAAGTATAGAGGATGTAATAACGAATCAATGTGAATAGAAAATATGAAATGTTAATAACTGAAGAGAAATGTAATGTATTTAATAAACAGAGAAGGAAGTGAATAGAAAATAGGGCATGGTAAATAACTAAATACACATGTTGTCTAAAATACCTGTAAAGGCCTAACTAATATATAAAGCTAATAAATTGAATGAAAATTCAATTTTATCAATAAAATAAAAATGAAATGAATCCATAAACATGTCTAATAAAAATTTCATGGATAAAAAGTAACTGAGTATGAATGAGGTAAATGCTTCATTATTGAATGCCTTGTTTCCTATTTATGTGGTACCTTTATTGTCAAGACCTTTCACAAAACGGTTTATCGTATCTAGTAAAAACCCATATAAGTCTAGCAAACTCACTCATCCCAGGGGTCTGTCGATGCATCGAGGGTATATATATAACTAAACCCTACACATGGAGTAACTAACCAATGAATTCCTCATATATCGAATAATCGATATAATAATGTTCTTTATCCAATATACGTATAGAGTAAAAGATATATATTTATGAATATTTCTGTAGTTAATAAAATAACAATCATATAAAAACCGTACATAAAAAATGTTATACAGTTTAAGCAATAATCATAACCATGATAAGTGATTTAGATAATTAGGGGAAACTTAATGTTCAATGATCACATTAAATTAAATATTTCAAGGGGACTAACAAAGGAATAAAGGTATTAAATGTCAATAACATACTTGTAAAAATAAATAAATTACCATCTAGATTAATAATAAGGATGGTATTCATAAGACATATACCAATTAGAGTAATAATAAAGGTTTTTTTGTCACTGATATAATCATAAAATATATTTTAAAACATTATTGGGGATGAAATCTTTTTTTTTTGGTAAAAACCATTGGATTTTTTTGAAAATTACATTTTAAAAAACAATTTATGGAAAAACTACCATTTCAATATTGTAAATGATTCTTTGAATGATTTATGGAGGTTAAATCAATACATGTCATACAAGGTAATAACAAAAATCCATTTTCATGGTAAAGATGGTAGAAAGGTTCCTTGTATAGAAAGATAAATGATGATTCCTTTGAAAATATTTATAAAAGAAAACAGGATAAATATTTATTTTATAAATTTTTTTGGAATGGCTAATAACATTTTGAAAAGATTTTCTATAAAATAATTTTTTTAGAAAAAATGTTATCTAACTAAAGAAATATATGAGGTCGAGTTTTCATTAATCATTATCCAAGAAATTTTAATTATCAAATATTAGAAAAATTGGACTATTACTTGAAAATGGTCTCACATAACTTGATAAGAATTAAATTATAGGGTTTATTAGACAATGATAAAATATTTTCCTCTGATGAAAATTCATGTTTAATCAATCCCAAACAAAATGAAATTATGAAGTAAACCCTTTAAAATGACCATAAAATTGATGTTAGAACAAATAAATGAATGGATTATAAATTTAAAATGTATATCAACATAAAAATTTGAAATAAAACAATATATAGTAAAAATATATTACACACAAAATCTTATAATATTAATGACAATAATAATGTAATATAACCCAATGAGAGGGAATCCTGTAAGGAAATTCTCTACCACATTGTATCTTTTAAATCGAAGACCCTTAAAAGAAATAATTTCAACTGAAACTCAACATATCTTTAAGATAAAATAGTTCCTAATATAATATATCAAAAGGTATAGTAGATACACCACACAAATGAAATATTTAGTGATAATGGCATATGCCACATGAAAATAAATGTTAGATAAGAACCCCTTACCTTAAATTTCATTTGGGGGGAACATCATTTAAATTACCATATATTGGTTTTAAAAAAGTAATTAAATTATAAGAGAACCATAATAATATTTTTAATATCAAATATTATGTTCTTATAATATCTTATTACCCATTTTTTAATAGTCTCTCATTATTTTGAAAATTTTAGGTGTTAATTACCTAGTTTGTTGGTAATGTTTTCTCTTGTTATATTTGTTCCTATTACTTAGATAATAATTAAATCATCTAAAGAATGTAAACCATGAACTATATTATATATATATATATATTATATATGTATTATAATAATATATAATATTTGGTAAGAGGAAATTAAATGCATTGTTCATGGAGATGTTAGGTCGTATGTATGCATAAATGCTAGTTCCATTTTTTTTATTTTTTAATGAATGAAAAGTAAATGATATATTTATATATTATAATTATGAATTTAATTTTATTTCATATATGTCACAGTTTTTTATAAAACCATCCATTATACATTACAAGTATAGCGTGGTTGAATGACATCATATTGTGGAGGCAATAGTCCACACTTCCACAAACATTATTATCATAATCCCACAAAATGGAATACAAAATGTTATGTGTTATTTAAAAAATTATATAATCAGAAATAAATTATAAATATCATTTATATCATATATCTACTACATTTAAATTATAATTTCCAACCATGATATGGGGTAATGGAACAACGAACAAACATTGTTTCGTGAGGTGGTAGTTCACCTCCCACAAATGGGATATTAATTGCCCATTTGAAGAAAGATTGTGTAATTGTTGGTATAAACCTTATAATAACATCTTATATGTATATTTAGTATACTTAGGATATTGTATAATCATTAAATAAGAATATTTTCATGTTTTGACAAATAAATAAAACAAAAATGATCATTGAATAATGTTACCTCATTTTCGGGTAACTCTTTTTGGTGTGTACCAAATGACTTCCTTCATAGGTTATATAATAAATTGTTTGATGATAGGATAAGGGGTGTACATTTGGGAGATTATTTTAGGATTTTTTTTATGATACAAAGTGATTTATTGGTGTGAATATGTGGGATGGTTGAGTTCCTTTTTATAGTCGAGGATGGGTGACATTTTTTTTAAAATTTAGAAAGAGAGAATTCAATCAAGGGTTTTCCGATTAGAATTGGATCTAATAATGGTCATAATTAGATAAAATGAAGTATATTTTCAAAATTGAAACAATAAATTACTTTTGGAAAAGTTTCTAGGCCATTTTGTCCCTTAAGATTAAGGTTTAGTCCTTTGTTAATCTATTTCCCCCTTTATCGATGTAATTAATTTTTATTTATTTCACTAATTTTTTTGGAAATGAAAATTGTTAAAATTATTATAAATTATTCTTATTAAAAATTTGGAATCCATTTTTAAAAATTGTAATAACATAATTGGTATAAATTAATTTAAATTTAACCCTATTGATGTGACGACAAAGAAATTTTTTAATGTTAAATGTTCAAACAATTGTAAAGATTTGATATTAAATTAAAAAGGTAAATTGATTAAAATAACCAAAATTGGATTAATTTATATCCAATTGATCTAATTAAACTATAAATCCAATAAAAAATATAACTTATCCATATTAATTTTTCAGATGAAAAAGTAGTTTTATATTAAAATTATTTATTTTTCAATATTCATTAAAAAATGAAACCTCATAGAAAGAAAATACCCCAGAACATAATTTTATGTGTTAATTTCAAATAATTAACATTAAATTTTCATATAAAATTTTTGAAATTTTCAAAAACTTTATTTCAAATAGGTTCTCCTTTAAAATTTGGTAAAATTTTCTTTTTTTTAAATACAATTTTTATGCATAAAACTGAATTTATTCATATATTATGATCATAAAACATATTCGATGAATACAAAAAAAATATTTTGTTGAATATAAAAAAATATATATTTCGTTAATATCATTAAATAATAGTAATTAATTTAATTTATTATGATAAAATATCATTATAAGTATAAAATCATTTCTTCCATATTCGATTGGTTTTTATATACATTTAGAGTTAATTTTTATCCCACGAATTCATCTTATATTTTTTAATACTATATATTTTCATAAATTAATTAATAAAATTCGTAAATTCTATTTTAATTGAGAGGTTATATCTTATTATATTAAATAATAATATTTTAATAATGCATTATTACTTGGTAAAACTCAATCTTGCATGCAATGCAAGATATCGAACAGGGTCATTCTTTCATGTAAGGAAAGATAACTCAATGTTTGCAGGAACTGAAATATAAAAATATATTTAAAATAGTAAATATAATGTAATTTCTTGAATATTATATTCCCATATGTGCTTTGTGTTTCATGTCATTTAGGATATCGAATAAAATGGTCTTACATTATAATTTCTAGGCATTACATTCTCCCCACATTAAATAAATTATATGCTTAAAAATTAGACTCGAAAATGTTAAGAAATTGGTTTATATTTCATATGATTAAAAACCACATTATAAGAAGGGTTCGTTAAAAATATTCTAGAAAAAAGATAATAGGAAGTTCAGAGGTCCCATGGACTAAAATATAACTAGGTCTCTAAATAGAGTATAATTTGTGGAATGTAAAAATATGGAATCTAAGGAATGAAGTAAATAATTTTTGGGTGTTATTGAGGCCATCAATCACAAAGAAAATTAGAATGATCAATTGAAAGTTTAGTACCTCAAATCCATAAATATGTGATTAGTTAAGAGACAAACCAATTAAAAAAAAGTATTAGGAAAATATTTTGGTTTTAGGATACTCTTTCTAATGTGTATAGATTATTTTTTATCTACCAAGAATATAATGAAATATATTTATGTGATAGGTTCCAATTTGATAATAACAATTTTATATTTTTGTTATGCTTAAATAAAAGTATAATTCATCTACTAAATTACGAAATGGATATTGAAAAAATTCCCTTTGACACCCAAAGAACTAAAATCAACATTTAATGGATTGTAAGGCCCATAAAATAGTGAAAAGCCTAACTATTTGCTTCTTTCTATTCTCAAAAAAAAATATGGTTTATACATTAATTTGAAAATCTTAAATGTAAAACTATTTTTTCATCATTAATATTTATTCATCTAATTTTTTAACTAAAAAACAATAACATATTAAAAAGGACATTGTGTAGTTCAATGGTTTGAAATAAAACCTTATCATCCTTCGGTAATGATTTCAAGTCCAGAATCCATTCCCGAATTGACGGGTTTTCACCCAATACACATGTTTTACTTATCTAAAACAAAATGAATATAATTTATAAAATAACTATGATGTAAATATATGAAACATAGTCACTAAATAGCCTTTCATCTATAGTTTTCAATATATACCCAATATATGAAAACATCATCCATTTTATTCCAACAAAAGTCCTCCCTTGGTCTATAGTTTCTCCAAGGTCATTCATTTTTATTATCTATTCAATTCCTTTATAAGGGTTTGTAATTAAAAGGGGAATTATCTTAAAAATAACCCATAATAGTGTCAGACCAAGTGAATAGTAAGTCATGTAGTAATGTACCTGGTTATGCTTGAGTTAGGAAAAACTCACCCTATCTGAGTTATTACCCCTGGGTACATCTATGCCAGAACCACATCCACTTTTAGTATCCAAATTGACATGTATTTCTTGGAATACCCACATAATATCTAACATACCAAAATTTATGGATGCTCTTATATACTTATCCTTAAATTCTATATTTGGGTTATGTTCCTTAATCTATGTTCTCATAAACCTAGTACACAAGGTTGCTACTAAACTTTTTCTGATACTAACTATAGAGACCCAACCCCAGAAGCCTGGATCCAATGCCTGTTACCATTAAATTGGAATGATTACAAAGAATAAAATATGAAATGATTGAATATTTTATTAGTATTGGAAAACCAGATACAAACCTTAGTCTTATATTATGATTGAATACATTAAATTCAATATATTTTTTCTTTCTTGGATAATAACTTCATTCCAACTCAAATATCCTTACATTTATTTCTTAGTATACTTATTATATTATTGGGGAATGAAAAAAATAAGGGTGATCTAATATTATTCGTTTAGGTCATATATTACAAAATCAATAATGAATAAAAAAGAATAGTTAATATTGAAAAGTAAAAAATAAAGACACATGGTATCTAATAGTTAATCTAAGAACGAAGTGAATAAAAATTAAATAAGGTAAATAACTGAAAACACATGACATTTAAAATAACTATATAGGGACTAATCAACATCAAAATGTATGAAACTGAAAACCCATGCGATTGAACAAATAATATAAAAATTAAATTTATCCATAGATTTGTTAAAAAGAAATCTCATGTATAAATAATAACTAATTATAATTTAGGGGAATGATTAATTATTGGACTCCATGTTTCCTAGGTACATGATACCTTTAACAAAAATGCCTTTTATAAGAATGTTTATCTCATTGGATAAAAACCCATTTAAATCCATAACAGACTCATCCCATGAGACTACCAATGCATTGGTGGACTATCTAAAATAAGGAACTACCCTTTTCATACTTTTCAAAAGCAATCCACATATAATGAATAATCGATTTAATAATGAGGCGTATCAAATATCCATATGTATTATAAGATATAGATTAATCAATATTATTATAATCAATAAAATAAATATCAAGTGCACACTATATTTAAAAATGTCACACAGTTTTGGAAATAATCCTATCCATGATAAATGTTATGGAAATATATGGGAAACTTAATGTTCCATGATCATTAAAAATTGAATATTTTAAGGGGATTAAAAAAGAATAAATGAAGTGAATGTCAATACTATTCTTGAAAAAATCAATCAAAAACCATCTAAGTGAATAATAATGATTGTATAAATATGATATATACCCACTAAATTATGAATATGTGTAGTTGTCATTAATTAAATATAAGAACTCTAAAATAATTCCTAAGGAAAATATCCTTTGGTTTTGAAAAACCAATTCATTGAAAATTACTTAGAAAAACATTTTCATTATAAATTTATCATATAAAATTGAAAAGGATGCTTTAAAATAATGGAAATGGGTAAATTTGTACATTCACACAAGGATAAAAGATCATTACTTTTACATGGTAAAAAGGATAGAGTGGTACCATGGTTGGATATCGATACAAATATTTTTGGAAAAAAATAGTAAAATGAAAAAAGGCTAACAATTCATTTAATAAATCATTTTTGAAATGGTAAAGAATTTTTTAAAACATTTGTAGAAAATAGTATTTTTAGAAGAAAACTGCCTCTACAGATAAGAAGGGAAATGAATTTGGTGGTGATTAAAAAAAATTCACAAACATTTTAATTTGAAATGAGTGTGAAAGTGATAATTGTAGTAGAAAAATTTAATGAATTACTAGATGATAAGAAAATAAAGGGCTTTATTACACAATTATGAACTACTTTCCTCTTATGGAAATTCATGTGTAAATGATCTCGAACAAAATGTGATTATGAAGTAAACCCTTTAATATACTATAACATTGATGTGAGAATAAGTAAATGATAAAATTATATGTGTAAAATGTAAATCCAAATTAAAAAATGTAAATATAACAATATATAGTAAAATGTGATTAAATTTTTTTTGTAATATTAATAACAACAAAAAAGTTATATAACTCAATAAAAAGTAATCAGGTTAAAAAATTATTTAACAATTGATAACATTAAAATCATATCAACATAGAAGAAATTTGAACTCAAAATACCATGAAGATAACTATATAATATATAAAAAGTAGAATTTAGTACACCACGAAAAATAAATAACTGTTGATAATGGTGTATGACTCTCTGGAAGAAATGTGATACAATAGTTACCTTATGTTTCCCTTCGAGTGAAAATACATGAAGTAACTATATAAAGGGGTTTAATATGCAAATATATTTTAATAGAAGAATAATAATATTTAGAATAACATATATTAACATATTTTAGTATACTATTACCTATTTGTTAATATGCATTATTAATTTCCTATATTTTAGGTTTTAATAGCCCAATTTGTCTGGTATTTTTTAACTTGTTATTTTGGATCCTATTACTTAGATGCTAATTTAATAATCACAAAAAATTAAAAAAATGTTATAAATGTACTATATATTCATTATATATGTATTTATAATAATATATAATATTTTGAGACAGGAAATGAAATTCATCATTCATGGAGATGGTAGGCCATACAAACACATTAACGCTACTTCCATTTCATTGACATATTTTTAAAGACTATAAAGTAAATTATATATATATGTATATTATAATTATAGTTTAATATTAATTTCATATATGTCTCATCAATTTTTGAAACCATAAATTATGAATTCCATGTATATCCTAAACGAATGACATCGTTTTGAGGAGGTGGTTGTCCACACTTCCACAGACTATTATATTGTATTACCATGAAATGGAAAGGATAATTGTATGTATTATTTAAAAAATTAAATAAGAATAAATAAATTGTAATTATCATATATACCATAAAAAAACAATTTTTCCATCATTATTACCAACCATGATATGTGAAAAAAACTAACAATCATCGTTTTTGGAGATGATATTTCATCGTACACAAACTGTAAGTTCTTTACCCATTAGATGGAAGTGTGTATAAGTATAGTTTGAAAACATATAATAAAAAAATATCAGTATATTTTGGATACTTAGTTTATTATATTATAATTTAATAATAATATTTTTGTGGTTTGACATAGATATAAAATGAAAAGCATTGTTGAAGAATGTTACATTGTTTTCAGGTAACTATTTTTGGTTTATACAAAAAATACATCCCTGATTATATTTATTCTAAAATGGAGGGATATAGTATGATTGGATGGAATTTGAGAGATTATTTTAGTATATAATTATTAGGCCAATGGTCTTTGAGGTGTGAATATGTGGGAGGGGTGAGTTCTTTTTTATAGTGGAGGAGGAGTGAGATTTATAATAATTTTGAAAAGAGGGAATTCCACCGAACGTTTTCCCTAGTCACATGGCTCCAATAATGGTAATAATTAAATAAAATGGAGTATAGGGTCCATAAATAAATATAAAATGTATTTTTTACATGTTTATAGGTATTTTTATCATAATTTTATGGTTTGGTCTCATGTTAATCTAATTTTTCTCTTAATGGTTGTAATTAATTTTAATTACCTTCACTAATAATTTTGTCCAAACATTATGTTTACCTTTCTATAAATTTTAAATTATTGTTATTAAAAATATGGAATCCGTTTTTCTAAATTAAAATTACATATTTATTAAAAATTAATTTAAATTTAATCCAAAAAATAAGAGGCCAAAGAGAGTTTATAAAGTAAAATTTTATATAGTTTTCAATGTTTTTATAATCAATTTCAATGTGAAATTGATTAAAATCATATAAATTGGAATAATTTATATAAAACTGATCTAATTAATCCTTAAAATAAATAAATATTTAAATTATCCTTAAAAATATATTAGACTAAACAACAGTTTTTAATTAAAATTCAGTATTTTTTCACTTTTCGTTGAAAACTGAAACCATAAAAAAATCCTCATAACCTAATTTCGATGATCATATTTCATAAATTATTTATATTTTTTCAAATTAAATTTATAAAAGTGAAAAAGTTTTATATAAAATATGTTCTCCTTTAAAATGTGGTAAAATTTTATTTTTAGAAAAATACAATGTCTATACAGAAAGATAAATTTATTCTTATCTAATGCTTATCAAATATATTAGATTAATATAAATAATAATTGACTAAATATGTAATATATATTACATTAAATTCATTAACTAATACCAATTAATTTAATTTATTAAGTTAAAACACATTTTCAAGCATAAAAACAAATCCTTTATATTAAAGTGGGTTTTATATTCATTTTTAATTAATTTTTAGCCTATGAATCCATTTTATTTTTATGTAAAACAGATATTTTTTAGTCATTTAATAATATTCATAACTCTGAATTTAATAGATACTTTACATCTTATTATATAAAATAATAATATGTTAATAATATATTATTTATTGGTAGAACTCGGTCTTACTCCTAACACAATCTATCAGAAAAAGTTCATTCATGTGTGTAAGGAATGATATATTTTTGTTGATATGGATTGAAATATATATAATAGATTGTAAAATGTATATAATCTGTAATGTATCAAGGTATTATATTACATTATGTGCTTGGTGTTGTGTGTCATACATGCTATCGAATACAATATTCTAAATTTATAATTTTAGGGAATTACAGGAAATTACCCATCTCAAAAAACAAGAAAAAAATTTCCCATAAAATTGTGGCCTCATAATACATTAGAATAAATAGAATCAATCATCTCCCTATGCATACATGAAGATTCCATACCTATAGTAGAACCGTTTGATCTGAAGGATCCGGAAAATGGTTGAAAACTCACATAACAACATCAATCCCATCCTTAATATTCTAGAGGTCTAGCTACCCCACAAAACGTATGGTTAAATGTGTCTAAAACTCATGAAGTGTGCTCGAACTACCTTTCCTAGATATTCGTACTATTGGGGGAACCTTCTTCTTGATGGGTGGTGATAAGAAAATAATACCATTTGAAGGTACCACCTCTTGATCAGGCCCCTATATAGAAGCCTCTTTAATTTGTTGATCATATCCATGATCCTTACATGAATGAAAAACTAGAAATTTTCATTGAGTTATAATAAAATACTCATGATATACTACTATCAAGAGTATATATAGAGAGCTGACACAAGAAGGAAATGGAAACCCTAACCCATTTTTATAAGATTAATATACCAATGTTTTCCATTCAACCAATTCCTTCATGTATTGAGTCAACAAGAAGGTTATTAGAGACCTAGTGAATAGGTAAACTGACTACTATAGAAACATAGGATTTCCTGGCCGAATATCCAAACTCAAAACACCTTAAAAACGATTCCCTACATCCCAAACCAAACCTCACAAGTAGAAAATCTCCAATATCTATTCCAAAAATGAAATTATCCCATTACACTCTATCAAGAACCAAACCAATGATGTGAAACTTTCTATTGAGAAGCCTAAAGTGACACCACAAGACCAATTCCAATAGGACTAGGGTTTGTGGCCAGTGTTGAGTAGATATAACCCACACATGGGAGAACTTATCCTAAGGTAACTGTATGCGTGAACACACACACACACACACACAGACACAACTCCAAATAACTATAAAATGATGAAATGTAATATAAAAATGATACCATAATTCATGCATGCATCTATATCCCACATCAGAGTATAAAAGAACTACTAGAATGAATAGAGGGGAAAATTAAATGTCACTTAAACTATGAAAAGAGTCTAACATGCTAGGAAGGAGGGTACTGTTATCAAATGAAAAAATCCAAACAAAACATTGTTTTTTATATCAATAGTGTTCTTAATACTTTTAGTCATCCTACTACCACATATAAATCACCTTCATTTTCACAAGACACAACATTTGTGGACAGAGACCATAAAAGGATTATTACAACAATAACCAGTATGAGAACACATTATCACAATAAAATTGCATTAAGCGTGATGAAATATCATCACCAAAAATACATGATAATAAAAATATTAGACACAACAATAATAACCTTAATATACCCGAGATATACACTTAGTCTCATGTTAAAACCAAAACTATACTTCTAGCCTAAGATTCTTTCATTATGAATCAATGTACACATTTCTGGGAGAACTGAATCCACAAATATGATTACTATAAAAATAATCATCTAAGAATTAATGCTCATTGGGCCTCACTATGAATAAGTATTCATTAGATCTCAGAAAAAATTGATACACAGATAAGGGATCCTGTTAGGGCATGTGGGGTATACCTAACCCTTTCTGAAATATCTCACTAAGTTTTGAATCCAATTCTAGGTATGTTAGTTATGAATATTCCTAAAACCCCACCTATAGATGAATAAAATGATTTTGGACCAAACTTTCAGCCACACATAATGCTTACCTAACACTATTTGAGACAAATCCTATATAAGGGATCACATCCTATGTTAAGGAAGTGACGCATCACTCTACACTCATAGGTTTGGATAAAGGAGAAACACCATTGGGATACTATTCTATACTAAAGAGAATGAGGGCTATAGACAACCCTGATAAAAAATATGACATGTACTTGTATGATATGGAATATCATGGATACCCTATGTATTCGTATTCATTCTATACCATGCTAGTGTACTTTAGTCCATGCTTGTGCACTTTAGTCATGATTGTATTTATGGTCGTGTCAATGTAATTATTCCATGTATGGGGCCTCTTTATTTTTTGGAGTATTGGGCTATTTTAATGCACTCTGGTCATGCCCGTGTACCTAATCATGTCTGAGTACCAAGCTGTGGTCATGAAATATAGTTAGGAATGTGTACCTAGATGTGTCTCTATACCGTGTCATGTCCAGGTACTTTGGCTATTCTTATATACATGGTCGATGCCTGTGTACCCCATGGGTATATTCCACGTATACATGCATTGGTCACATGGCATGTGGTAGGGTTCCACTTGGTGTGTGATATTTTATTTTTCCCAAACCCCATTCCGAAGACTCTAGAATGATTAACACACTCCTTCGAAACTATATTTTTCTTTGATTCCATCACTAAAACCACCTATAAACATGGATATGAGTTTTACCGAGCCTAACTATTTCCTATCACTGAATTCAAACCTACTATTCTTCTCGAAAATCATATAGAGTCACTTTGTATCACCAAAATTCCAAACTCGTGAACCACCCTCCTTTGATCTATCACATCATTTTCTATAATCACCATTGAACCTTGATAAAAACATCAATACAAAATCCAAACACAAGATAATAATCTGTTTCACCAAAAAATGATTATGTAATGTTCAATCTAATGGTATTTGTCAAATCATTGACCAAAACGATTTTTGAAGATGAACGCATGGAGTAGAAGGGAAGAAACATAGAAAACACAATGATACATAGCCATTATTTTGATTGGATTATATTAGTTGATGAAAAAATCAACAAGCGTAGGGAATAAATAATCATCATTAATCTATATAAAATACATTCTTAATTATAGGATGTCAATAAAATACGTATAATTTTAAAAATCAACTCCAAAAGTAATTTGATACATTGATTTATTATAATTTTATAAAGGCTTAACAAATATAGGGATTAAATCAAATATAATACTACCATACCTTGTTATTTTAATTATCATTGATGAATAATAGTTTCACATCGATGTTGTTAGTGAGATTCCCAATCTCTTTTGGCACACTGATTACCAAAACATGATCCGTTGTAGATCATCAAATAAATTTATTCTAATGGATGATCCATGAATCCATAGGGTAATGTGGCAAACCATATAAATTCTATATAACTGGGTTTAAATATATTCTTCTATTTGAAAAGGTATAATTATTAATAAATAATTTTATTTAAAATTACCAATCCACTTATGACCACACTTAATCCAAACACCTAAAACACACAATGATTATGCCATGCATGGATGAAAATTGGAATTTTTGATTTAATATATATCTCATATTTCTGATCTAAAAATGATTTCATAAGTTATATTATTATTATTGAAAATATATGAGTGTGTGATGTAATAAATTTAATATTTTTATTATTCATTACTAAACCTCCATGGGGTCTTGTAATCCCGCACTCAATAATTTCCTAAAGAAAAAAATATTAATTAAAATATTCCAATGTTTTGTAAGGAAAATACATTGTCATTATTGGAACAACCATTTTTCACCAGCTTACCATAAAATAGAAAATGACTGTATTGATCATGGGTATGTGTGTAATACCACATCGACATAATGTTATGATTCATTTTCCATCACTATATTTTATATTTGTTTATTATGATGGATTTAATGATTATATATAATATGTATAACATAATTAAAAAAATATAATTATATTATATTATCCATCTTATTACCATCCCATCTGTTGTGAAATAATATTATCACTTGTGCGTACATGTGGATCACCACCTCTTTGAAGTGATGTGATTGTTTTTGAATTTCCTATTTCAATGGATGGAAACGGTGATAGATTTAATGAATTTATATATGATATAATAATTATTATATTTAGGTGGAATATTATTTATGATTCTTTTATTTCATCCATAAAAAAGTGGATACATCAGTCATGCGTATGTATAGATTATCATCTCGATGAAGTGATGAAATTAATTTGTCACCACAAAATTATATGAATATTTATAAAACTATTTATAATTAATTAATATTATACATATTTGATGAATAATATTCTAGAGATGATTAAATAAAGATAAATTTATATGGACCATAACATGAAACCAAAAAATGGATAGAATTCGAATTATTCTTCACATGAATGTCCATTTTAATGAAGAATCGTTAATAAGAGAATAATTGGAAATTATAAAAGAATTCTACATAGTAATGTTTTTAATATTTTTAAATAATGTATGTATATTAAATCTATATTTTTTATGAAGGTTGTTTTAATATGCACATAGCATGAATAGACTTGAGTTAGGGGTTTCTTATCTCACTTTTGTTTTTGAGAGACATATTCCATATTCACCACATGTTTATTTTGTATGGAATATATAAAAAACATGAATTTATCTTATGATTCTTATAATGAGAATAATTTGTAATTATAATTCCATCTAAGAGTATCTTTTTGATAAGAGTCAACATCAAATATTAACAAACCCATAAAATGTTTATATTACAATATAATTTCTTTTTTGGATAATCTATGCTAAATTTTTATTGAGAAATATTTTAGTAATATTATCCATAAAAAATATATATTTTACTCTACAATATTATGTCTGTAATTTTTATGTATTATTACAATTTTGATCTTTATGTTATAATTTTTTTTGTTGAAAATGGTTTTAATGAATGTCAACCACATTTTTACTTTGATTAATGAACATTTTGTTCAATGTTCATACTCATTAATTGTTTTTTTTGAATGTTGTTACCTAAAATTTAAATTTATTAAAAATTTCATGTTTACAACCATATAATTTATTTAAAATGGTTTATAAAGGAATATATTTTGTAAAGGGATGTTTTTTTTGAAAAAGATTTTTTTTACTTTTTTACAATCATGGGAATGTAATATTTATTTGACATATATGAAATTAAATTATTTTAACATCATCATGAACAATAATTTAATTAATTATTACTTTTAATTATTCCCTATATATTTGAAAAAAAATTACATTTTATGTATTTCAGAATTTTTTTTAAAAATTTTTTTTAAAGGAAAATAATATTTTCTAATGATTTCAAATAAATGATTGAATTAACATATTATGATATTTTCATCAATGTCACCAAAAATTAATGATTGTTACACATCACCGGAATAATTATCCTATGATACCATCTATTTATTCATATTTCTCATGATGATAATGACATATTAATTTATCTTTAAAACATATTTCTTTAATATGGGTCAATTAAGTTATTATGAAACCTATTTATTTTTACACATGTTTCACTATGATTAAATTATAATTTTTTCAGAAAAACTATTTTCATTCTAGGGGTTCTAATGTGATTAATCAATGAAGGTTTTCATAGTACACATTTGTATTATTTTCATTATGTGAGGGGTGGATCTGTTATAGCTCTACAATGCATTGGGTAATGCCTTATTTATCTTGAGATAAATATGGGAAACAAGTTGATGTGATTGATGAAATTTGGGAAATATGTATGTATTTCTAATCCATTTCGATAAGAGAAACATGGTGTGATGTCTGATCTATTGTGACATGAAAATATTTGGTGATTCTTAATCTGTCATTTTATAAGAAACAACTGTTGATACCTGATCCAATATGATATGCTAGTATCAGTAGTTAACATTGATATATGATATGGAATCAATTCCTATAATGGCTCCACACTATTATTACATGTTTTTATGCTTAAAATTTAAAATCATGCATTATGTCTGATTTATGATGATTAGTCACCCTTACGAATCCTTTCTTTTGGAATGATACTATTATATGCAATAACTCATGTTTATGAATTATAATTGTTTGGATATAAGAATTATATGTTCTAAAAATTATTTTATAACCTTATGCTTATCTCATGATTGAATATGATCCTCGATTGATATCTATAACATTTTCCATTAAAGATCATCTGATTTGACCCTTATTATATCTCCTCTACAAAGATCTTTTATGTACAAGTTTTTCATATATCCATGATTCAAAAGACACTAAATATTTATGGTTAAAATATGGATCATAATGATATGTATTAAATATTTATGTAAATTGATGTAATATTTATGTATGGGAAATATGGGTCTCTATAGTTGGTATCCGAGTCGAGTTCTATTATGCTTTGGAGGTTAGAGTTTGAAAACATTGATGAAAACCGTTAGGGAAAGTCTATGTTTGTAGGGAATAATATGCAATGGTAAATAAGGGAATATTATTTTCCTTATAAAATACATCATTCTATAGATACTAGAATTTGGATGTTGATTAGAACATATGCACCTAGTGGTAATGAACAAAAAAAATTAGATTTGTTATTAAGTCATTCATTACCAGTTCAAGATGAGTGGGACTAATATTGAACACCTAGATAGAAACTCTCCAAGGATATTCCTAGGTTAAATAATAGTTCCTTTATATTCCATTATAAATAGTTTTATTAGATAATGACAATGTATTACTTCGTTTAATCTGTAAGTTTCATTGATTTAAATGCACGTTTATTAATTTAGACATAATATGAAATAATTTTAAATATTATATGGGGGTTCACTATGATTATTGTTTCTCACAATATTATTATTTTTCTATCAATAGATAGAACAAATAGAATTCATTTTAATTTTGAATGTGACATGAGAAATCAAATTAAATGGGAGGTGGAATATAATGTATTGTGATTATTTATAACTGAAAATATATAAATATGATTACGAAACTGAATATATTTGTGTTTTTAGATGAATAAAATAGGTGAAAATATATTTTAATGGATATTGTGGAGGGAGGAAGATTTAGTTTCCAAAAAATTAATTATTTATGAAGAATGACTCAAGGAAACGTCTTAGAGGAACAAGAATATGATTTTTTTCTAGAAAATAATGGAATAGATCAAATTATTTTCAAGGAATGTGGGAGAATATGACAGAGGAATGTAAAGTTCATACTAAGGAACCTTTTATTGATCAATGTACTATGTGTGGGGAATATGAGAATTATCTAAGCTAATGATTAATCTAATGGATAACTCCTAGACCAAGTATGGTTCTATTATATACTAATCACTGATGTTGAATAATTCTTCTGTTTATATATTACGATCCAAATACTATATTTTAGATATTTTTCATAATAAAATTATACTTATAAAAATCATGAAACATCTTAGGATTGTTTTTAGTAGCAATGATTTATGTATTTCCAAAAATATGTTGAATAAAAAAACCTGGAAATGTGAGTTGGTGGTAAGGTTATATTTTATAAAAAACCATTCTTGTGTTATAAATAACCCTTAATACAATATTGATTTTTTTATGATAAAGTGTAGTTGAGACAAAGAGATTTTTTACACTGATAAAGTAAATGTGTGAGTATTTTTGACCTTGAAATTGGTCAGTGATTTGATGAAAAATTTATTTTGGCCATCTTTGATGATGGTTATTTCATTTTTGGTTTTATGTAACAAATTAGACGGAGCTATTTTAAAGAATAATATATGTTTTAATTTATTTTTTTTGGTGATTTAGGTTATTTTTTGAAATTATTAATACATTTTTAATGAATATGTTATCATTTTATTCATGTGTTTGATATTATGAGCTACTTTGCATTGTTTGGGGATTAAAGTTTTCTTGATTTTGAAAATTTTGTGACCTGTTTTTATATTTTTATTGGATTTTAATTTTTCATACATATTATTGAGGATTATTATGGTTAACTATATATCAAATGGTTAATGTTGGATATTGGGAGATTTTCATAAGGCTTTAGATATTAACATATTATATTTATCAATATTGGATAATTTTGCAAACGATGTTAGTTTTGGTCAATATTTAGAGGCAAGAGTGAACTTTCATTATTTTATCGGGGATGTGATATGCTAAAAGTTAAATTTTGTTCCTCAGGTATAAAAAATACATCTTCGATTTTTATTTCTTGGAGAATGAAATGAAGTTAAAATTCATCAAAGAAGAATAAATAGATAAAATTGTGGTTATTTAACTGAATGAAATAAAGTATGTATAATTTATAATTTTATCTATCATGATATAAAAACAATAACTTAAATTTCATGAAATAGATCTTATAGAAAAATGTTATTCTTATACATTCATTTTTAATGAATTGATGGCAATTTAACTTCCCATTGATTTATGGTTTTGTGGTCATTAAATTTCTCATGACTATGTTTTCAATCACCCCTATTTTCCCATATAAAATATTTTCTCCTATATAACTGTATTTTAATTTTACTCCAATGTTATCATTATCTTCAAACAAAATTATGTATCATTTAAGGTAACCCTTACTTTTCCAACTTCCTCTTATTAAAGGAAGTTTTATTATTCTTTTGTAAGATGTGGGTTTTTAAAAAAGAAATATAAAATATTTAACATTTTAATAACCTGATGAAAATTTTTAGGATTCTATTTATTCAATAGTGGATAAATTAAAAACCTCATATTTTACAATATATTTATCATTAACTAAAATGTAAGTGTTCGATAGATTTCTTGATGTGAAACAACGATCATAAAAAAACTGAAATATTTTATAACAGTAAATAAAATCATGGTTATTAATAGAACTAATCACTTTATAAAATATATCTATATGTTTTTAAAATAATTCAAATTTACTTATTAATTCATAATAAATTAGTACTTAATTTTACGTAATGGAATTTTATGCATTAAAAAATATATTTTCTTTAACATTTTTATTTATTTTTAATTAGTGAATATTTTAATTAATATAGATTTTTTTAGAAATTATATTTTATAAAAATGATAAAATTTGTAAAATAAAAATATAAAAATATCTTAAGAAGAAAATTTTGTTTTTTATGAAAAAACTAATTTCTTAGTGAATAGTTAAAAATATTGATTCCTGTAAAAGTCTCATTTGTTTTAATTGAATCAGGATATTTAGAAGTATAATTACGTTTTTAATTTGTTATGTAATTAATCCAAGTCTCCTTTAATTATATATAAGGCAAATTATTATATAATAATCATCATTATACATTACTTTTAGGGAAGTTAGTTTTTAGGATTTCAAACACATTTCACAAAAATTGTTTTCCATAATGTTTTTCAAATTTATATTAAAATATATTTCTTATAAATAAATAAATTGAATCATAAAAACTTGATTAAATATTTTAAATTATGATTTTAGTATTTACTAAATTTGTCCCCTTTATTTTGATTCTTTTTTATATTAATCATGATAAAATGTTTCCCCTCGATATGGGTTAGAAATGTTAAAAACTATATGGAAAAGAATTTAAATGACTATAATAAAATAATATATGTTATTTTATGAGTTTTTATGTCAAAATATATTCTTAAGGAGTTAAATAATATATTTTAAAACATTCTTTTTTATCATGGACCCCATTATTTACATTATTGAAGATAATATATATTTCATTCAAATTGAATAATATTTTTGAGTATTTTTATTTAAGGGCCAATTTAGAAAATTTAGTTATATTTTATATTGATATAAAATTATAAAAAAAATATTTTTTATAACATTTAACAAAAAAATAATGGAAGACAAATTATAAACATAGTTTCAATATTAAGATATTTTTATTCATAAATCAAGAATATTCTTAAAAACAGCTTTTCATGTGTTTTTTGTTCTTATATTAAAATTAATTTCCTTAACCTATATAAATTAAATATGATAAATTTTATTCTATATGATGAATAATAATGTCCAAATGTTTTTATAATAACCCTTTGTTGGTAATATAATAATGTTATCAATGTAAAAATATTAAGTTTTCAATGGTTGAGGTTAAATGGGTTTATAGTGGTTGAATCCGGTGATATGGATTTAAATTTACCAATGAATTGTCTAAATATTTTTTTTTGTGTTTATATAGTCCCTAGTTCATCTTTTATTTTAATTTGGGATTCCTTGGTTCCAAAAGACATTATTTTGACATATATATTTTAATATTTCAAGTAACTCCAAGTGTGTCGTTTCCTTTACTAATAAATTGGAACATCCTCTCCCCTTATTCAAAACATCTGACCACTTTATACCATCAAATAACATAAATTGTTTTTTCATATAATACTTACCTTCATGATATTACTTATTTTATTCACATAATAGCATTATAATATGTCTTAAGGTGTAAGATAATGGAGGTCTCTCAAAGGAGAGATAATTATAATACCATAACATTTAATGTTTATTTCATATTTAACTTCCTATAAACATGATATATAGATCGTAAAAATATTACTAAAAGAAAATAAATACACTTATATATTATTATGATAATTTCATGACAATTTCTACCTTCTTTCCATCAAATACGAAATGAATATGTCACTCTTGTGCACGTGTGGACCATTTACTCCGCAAAGATATATTATTTATTTTCCACAACCATCATTCATGGTTGGTTATTTTCAGGGATTATGTTTTTATATATAATATTTATAACATAATCATACTTTTTTAATTGTAATATCTTATAAACCATATTACTTTCCCATATGTTGTGAAATGATAAGGTTGTTTGTGCGTACTTGTGTACTACCTTCCCCAAGATGCATTGAATCATTCTTCATTTACAATTTATATGTATGGTAATAAGTACATATTTGGTTAATATTTATGTTTCTTATTATATTATAATTATTTATCATTGTTTCGTTCCATCCCTCAAACAATGAAAACACCACCCTGGTATTTGTTTTGATTACTATACCCATAAAGTGATACAATTCATTTCTCATGACCACTTTATATGAATGGTTTATAAATGTGTATATAATATATAAATATGATAATTATTTCATGATTAATATTATTTAAATGATTTAACCATTACTGTGGTACAAATAACAGAACCATCGAATCAGAAAATTCGTGGAAAACCAATCAATATTCACCAGAATGTTCATTTGAGGTGGAATTTTTAATAAAAGTATAATAAAAATTATAAAGGAATTAAAAAAATTATTTTATGTATAAATAATATTCTAGTATATATGTATTATAAATATATATTTCTTATTTATGACGGTCTAATCTGTACAAAGAAAGATGAGGCTTGATCGAACAGTTTATCGTCTCACATTTAGTTCTATAAGACATATAGACTGATACCCATATATTTATTTTGTGTGGTGTATATAATACATTTTAATGTATTTTATGATTATTCTAATAAAACCTACGGTTGTTTAAAAATAAATCTAATGATCTTTTTTACTAGGGGATTTTATTCAAAGGTTACCAAAACGGTAAGAGGTTTATGTTATGATGTCATTTCATTTAATGATTTTCTATACAAAATTTCCATTGAGGGAAATGTTATGGTTCTCATTACATAAATTGGATATATTTTTTATACTCTATTTATTCCAATATTTTAAAATATTTTTTAACTTTTCCACACTTTTTAATAAAAAAGAATTATAACATGTTTTTAAGTAAATTCAACATTATTTTTTCTCTGATTAATAAAATTTTTCTTCCATGTATACAATCTTCAAAATTGTTTTATAATAGTCCTTATAAATACCAAAAATATTGAAAATATATTATTTTTAATAATATTTTCATTACTTACAATTTCATAATAAGGAATCTTTTTATAAAATATTTTTTCCGAGAACAAGTCTATTTTGAATTTTTTATTATGGTATGGAATGAATGTTTTATTTTAACATATTTTACATGACTGGATTTTACCACATAAAATACTGTTATTTTACATAAAGATTAATCTACAACTTTCCATGTTTATTTTCAAATAAAATTAATTTATTAATATTTGGTATTTTTAATTAAAATGTTATCAAAGGAAAATTTTATTTTCTCATGTTTGTAAAGAATCATTTTAAATTAACCTTTAAATGTATTTTTAAATTTAGTCAATATATTTAATGTTTTTTATTCTCCATTTGGGGTTACTTTGTTTTGACACCTTCCAATTTTTTCATATTTCTAATGATGATGAGGATTTATGATTTATTTTATGAAATTGATTTCTTTTCCATGAGTTAGTTACGTTAGGATGAAACCTTATTCTTTTCCATGAGTTATGTGATGTTGAGAAACTAGAATTTTTATTGAATCTATTTCATTTAAATGTGTTATTATATGATGAATTAATTAATGTATTCATGGAACACTATGAATCATTCTCATTATGTTTTGGGTGGGTCTGTTATATCCCTTAACTTTATGGGTGAAATCCTTTTTTCTCATGAGATATTTATTGGAAAAAATTAATATTCTCAATCAACAATGTAAAATAGGTAGGTATTATCAATATAATATGAAATGTGAAATAGGAAGTGATGCCAAATGTTATATTATATTTAAAAATGGATGGGGATTCATGATACTCTATAATATCAGAAACTTGTGTTGATTCCTGATATTATATGATATGATGGCTTTGGTAGTTATACATGACATATAATACGGTTTTTTGCCTATGTTATTTCCAAAAATATTTTTCCAGGTTTTGATGCTTAATATCTGAACTCATGGATCATGAATGATTTATGATTATTCATCAATATTATTATTAATTCCTTTTGAAATGATATTTTTTTATTCCATTACACATGTTAATGTTTTCTTCCATTTCCCATGTTAATGTTTTTGAAAGTGGTCTCTTATTCTTGAGAAAAATCAATGATTGATATCTCTCATTCTTAAATTTACTAATCTTTTGATCTCACATTATCTTATGTTTCCTTTCACTAGTTTATGAATAAACTTTTTAAGTAGGGTATGGAAAATAAGGGTGATTTTTATTAATGACACAGTTGGATATGATGTAGATCCGTTATACACTAGTTATTTATGTTTCCAAGTTTTAATAGATAGTAAAAAAGATATCATCATAGTATGGATCTAAATGATGTTTCATGAATATTCATATAAAATGATTTAATATTTATGGACTGAATGTATGGGTTATTATAAACCTTGGTCTCAAAAAAATTCTCAAACCTAATTCACTGCTAAAACTAATACCCTTGAAACCTCCATAGAGTCGAGATATACAAGATATTCATGTAATCTATTCCTAATTACTACACCTGAATACCCAATCCATTATAAACTCTCCACCATATGATATATTATTCTTGAGATATCTCGAGCCACACACATACAACCCTGACCAAAACTGAGGTATCTCACAGTTCACATTTTTAAAATAAGAATCAGATTGTGCGAATATTTTTGTCCTTTATGATCACCATATCCACCCAACTCTAATAAAACAATTCCTTACATGAGTACTACCCACTATAAGAATCGCCTATATGGTATCACCATGACCAAACTTCCCGATTCAATGGTGATATCATTCCAATCAATTCTTCCAAATCACACATGTTCCAACCATTATATCGATATATATATTCATCCCAGATCATATTGATCTATGATATCATTCCTAATTATAAAAGATTCCCAAACCTTGACCAGTATTTTTTCATTCCATTTATCAGATAAATATGGTATAATCGTATCTTTTATGAAATAAAAAACTAGTTTACTCCAAATATTCTATTTTATATAAAAAAATATCGATCATACAATGATTAAATTATCTAGGTGAGATGAAACAGACTTGAAGCTCGACTACAAGATACATTTCTTCCCTACAGAGTCCCACTCACATCATTTTATCTACTTCTTCACCCAATCACATTTAGCTTCAAAATTCACATCATTTTCTCGCTATAAACACCTCAATATTGACCCACACTATTGTTTCATCTGTTTACCTATTCTTTAATAACCTACAAGGTATCGTTGTGTCCCTAATATCAACAACATGTATCTCAAATATCTATCTTGCATGACACATCAATCTAGATCAATATACATCAATTTTATAGGGTTCTCTCAGCTACCAGTTCATGGTTCAATGCCTCCAAAAACTAGGGTAAACTAAAAAAATTTACCCATACCCTAATATATTTTCATAAATGGTACTTATAATATATAAACTTTTATAATCTAATATACAACTAAAATAGGAAGAAACCACCTTGAATTTTTGATCCTTATATAATAAGCTGTGAACAATGTCTCTCTCTTAATCAGGTGCATGAAATACTATGATATATCCTCCCTAAATTTATTGAGTCTAATTCCCAAAAGTAAACCACCTAAAATTAATAAAATTCATACACATAGGCCTAACATTCAATACTTGTACATTATATAAGAGTTTCATTAGTTCTCTGAACATATACGTAGCCTAATTCACCATCAAACCACACAGTGTCACGATACAAAAAATTATAAGTTGTAATAATTCCATACAACAATTTTTTATTTGGGTTCCACAATATCCATTGAACACATAATGATACGTGGACTAGAAATCTAGTGTCATGTTTCAAATGAAAAAATGAACTCCTTGAACTCCCTAATTTATTCTCTATATGACCTATCCGGGTCTAACACTAAGATTATCTTCCAACCACTTTCCTATATCCTCCAGTCATTGAGGCCAAAGATTGTTCCTTAAAACCTCTATGACTATCTCATATTTATCCCCACCCCAGGGACCCCATTCATTGTATGTATCAGTTTAAACGTATCTCCTACCTCCAAATGAACTTACAATGTTATTCTATATAGAATGATATTCATAACCAAAAACTGTATTTGATATAGATATAATAATAAGGATTCAAAAAGGGAAATATGTAACTAAAAACATGACCCACTAGACCTTATATTTTCATACCACACCCAATTTTTCTTCACGACCCCACCCAAATATGTTATGTTTAGGTACCACACACACAATTCATAGACATGATCCATATAATTATTAACACCGAGAATAATATATCTAGTTCAGTTGAGTATAATTCCACTAAGAAGCTATATTGGAAAACACACTATAGTATTTTACTTAAACATAAACAATAAAATCCATTTCTGTTTTACAAGAGAAATAGTAATAAAAATTAAGAACAAACATGTCATGTGATCCGTATGTGCCTTAAATTATGCATGAGTACAACCTTGTTCCTATGATGACAAAGAGTAAAAAATAGAAATCAATAACATCAAATAAAAATTTATTCAAATTAAATAAAACTAATATAACTAAATTAAAAAACCAATATCATAGTTTAAGTAGAATAATGGTCTCTGTTATTTTATTTTTGGGTTATAAACACATCATGAAATTATATAATTTTTATTTGATGTTATTGATTGGTATTGTACTCATGGTTAAACTATGATATTGGTTTTTTATTATGGTATGGAATGAATGTTTTATTTTAATATATTTTACATGACTGGATTTTACCACATAAAATACTGTTATTTTACATAAAGATTAATCTACAACTTTCCATGTTTATTTTCAAATAAAATTAATTTATTAATATTTGGTATTTTTTATTAAAATGTTATCAAAGGAAAATTTTATTTTCTCATTTTTGTAAAGAATCATTTTAAATTAACCTTTAAATGTATTTTTAAAATTAGTCATTATATTTAATGTTTTTTATTCTCCATTTGGGGTTATTTTGTTTTGATACCTTACAATTTTTTCATATTTATAATGATGATGAGGATTTGTGATTTATTTTGTGAAATTGATTTCTTTTCCATGAGTTAGTTACGTTAGGATGAAACCTTCTTCTTTTCCATGATTTATGTTATGTTGAAAAACTCGAATTTTTGTTGAATCTATTTCATTTAAATGTGTTATTATATGATGATTTAATTAATGTATTCATGGAACACTATGAATCATTCTCATTATGTTTTGGGTGGGTCTGTTATATCCCTTAACTTTATGGGTAAAATCCTTTTTTCTCATGAGATATTTATTGGAAAAAATTAATATTCTCAATCAACAATATAAAATAGGTAGGTATTATCAATATAATATGAAATGAGAAATAGGAAGTGATGCCAAATGTTATATTATATTTAAAATGGATGGGGATTCATGATATTCTATAATATCAGAAACTTGTGTTGATTACTGATCTTATATGATATGATGGCTTTGGTAGTTATACATGACATATAATACGGTTTTTTGCCTATGTTATTTCCAAAAATATTTTTCCAGGTTTTGATGCTTAATATTTGAACTCATGGATCATGAATGATTTATGATGATTCATCAATATTATTATTAATTCCTTTTGAAATGATATTTTTTTATTCCATTACACATGTTAATGTTTTCTTCCATTTCCCATGTTAATGTTTTTGAAAGTGGTCTCTTATTCTTGAGAAAAATCAATGATTGATATCTCTCATTCTTAAATTTACTAATCTTTTGATCTCACATTATCTTATGTTTCCTTTCACTAGGTTATAAATAAATTTTTTAAGTAGGGTATGGAAAATAAGGGTGCTTTTTATTAATGACACAGTCGGATATGATGTAGATCCGTTATACACTAGTTATTTATGTTTCCATGTTTTAATAGTTAGTAAAAAAGATATCATCATAGTATGGATCTAAATGATGTTTCATGAATATTCAAATAAAATGATTTAATATTTATGGACTGAAAGTATGGGTTATTATAAACCTTGGTCTCAAAAAAATTCTCAAACCTAATTCACTGCTAAAACTAATACCCTTGAAACCTCCATAGAGTCGAGATATACAAGATATTCATGTAATCTATTCCTAATTACTACACCTGAATACCCAATCCATTATAAACTCTCCACCATATGATATATTATTCTTGAGATATCTCGAGCCACACACTTACAACCCTGACCAAAATTGAGGTATCTCACAGTTCACATTTTTAAAATAAGAATCAGATTATGCGAATTTTTTTGTCCTTTATGATCACCATATCCACCCAACTATAATAAAACAATTCCTTACATGAGTACTCTCCACTATAAGAATCGCCTATATGGTATCACCATGACCAAACATCCCGATTCAATGGTGATATCATTCCAATCAATCCTTCCAAATCACACATGTTCCAACCATTATATCGATATATATATTCATCCTAGATCATACTGATCTATGATATCATTCCTAATTATAACTAATTCCCAAACCTTGACCAGTATTTTTTCATTCCATTTATCAGATAAATATGGTATAATCGTATCTTTTATGAAATAAAAAACTAGTTTACTCCAAATATTCCATTTTATATAAAAAAATATCGATCATACAATGATTAAATTATCTAGGTGAGATGAAAAAGACTTGAAGCTCGACTACAAGATACATTTCTTCCCTACAGAGTCCCACTCACATCATTTTATCTACTTTTTCACCCAATCACATTTAGATTCAAAATTCAAATCATTTTCTTGCTAGAAACACCTCAATATTGACCCACACCATTGTTTCATCTATTTACCTATTCTTTAATAACCTACAAGGTATCCTTGTGTCCCTAATATCAACAACATGTATCTCCAATATCTATCTTGCATGACACATCAATCTAGATCAATATACATCAATTTTATAGGGTTCTCTCAGCTACCAGTTCATGGTTCAATGCCTCTAAAAACTATGGTAAACTAAAAAAATTTACCCACACCCTAATATATTTTCATAAATAGTACTTATAATATATATACTTTTATAATCTAATATACAACTAAAATAGGAAGAAACCACCTTGAATTTTTGATCCTTATAGAATAAGCTGTGAACAATGTCTCTCTCTTAATCAGGTGCATGAAATACTATGATATATCCTCCCTAAATTTATTGAGTATAATTCCCAAAAGTAAACCAAATAAAATTAATATAATTCATACACATAGGCCTAACATTCAATACTTGTACATTATATAAGAGTTTCATTAGTTCTATGAACATATACGTAGCCTAATTCACCATCAAACCACACAGTGTCACGATACAAAAAAATATAAGTTGTACTAATTCCATCCAAGAATTTTTTATTTGGGATCCACCCTGTCCATTGAACACATAATGATACGTGGACTAGAAATCTAGTGTCATGTTTCAAATGAAAAAATGAACTCCTTGAACTCCCTAATTTATTCTATATATGACCTATCCGGGTCTAACACTAAGATTATCTTCCAACCACTTTCCTATATCCTCCAGTCATTGAGGCCAAAGATTGTTCCTTAAAACCTCTATGACTATCTCATATTTATCCCCACCCTAGGGACTTCATTCATTGTATGTATCAGTTTAAAAGTATCTCCTACCTCCAAATGAACTTACAATGTTATTCTATATAGAATGATATTCATAACCAAAAACTGTATTTGATATAGATATAATAATAAAGATTCAAAAAGGGAAATATGTAACTAAAAACATGACCCACTAGACCTTATATTTTCATACCACACCCAATTTTTCTTCATGACCCCACCCAACTATGTTATGTTTAGGTACCACACACACAATTCATAGACATGATCCATATAATTATTAACACCGAGAATAATATATCTAGTTCAGTTGAGTATAATTCCACTAAGAAGCTATATTGGAAAACTTGCTATAGTATTTTCCTTAAACATAAACAATAAAATCCATTTCTGTTTTACAAGAAAAATAGTAATAAAAATTAAGAACAAACATCTCATGGGATCCGTATGTGCCTTAAATTATGCATGAGTACAACCTTGTTCCTATGATGACAAATAGTAAAAAATAGAAATCAATAACATCAAATAAAAATTTATTCAAAATAAATAACACTAATATAACTAAATTACAAAACCAATATCATAGTTTAATCATGAGTATCCAACTTCTATAACCATTACCAACACAATTGACCCTATGATGCTCAAAGTATAGAGGTAATTGTCAAAAACTAGTGATTACGACCACATAATAGGTCATGTACTATGTTCAGATGAGCCCAATAACTGAAACCATATAGTGATAATAAATAAAAAACAAAAAAGGAGCATAACTCAGTGAACCTTAGTCTATATTAGTGATAATGGGTGGATCCATCTGCGTGACACTAGTGAACGACATCCTTTCATTCCTAGTGATAAATATCACCCATAGTCACGTGGGTTATAAATGATGGACCTGTTGTGGGTGTGGAAAAGTAAATTATTTTCCTAGGTTAAATTTAGTTGTAGTGGTAACCCTAAGGTTGTCTCCAAAGGGGTGTTCTAAAAATCATTTTTACATTATTTAGAAAAGGGGTTGTTTTTTCAATTGTTTTTTGAAAATCTATATAATGAAATCAAAAAATTTAAAATAGAAGATGATGAGGAAGGATATTTACTCATGGTTTCAAATCCAATCTCAATTATATCATTTAAAAAAAATGATGTCTCTTATTTTCATTAATTTTTGAATGAGAGGATCTAAAATCATTTTACTTATCACCCTTGATTGACTGGTTTTGGTGAGGGTAAACACATCAAAAAAATTTATCATTCTAACCTCTTTAATATCATTCAATTTATATATCAAATCACTCCAAAATTACATATAAAATTACCAAATAGGTTTTGTCCCTCCCATGTAATCTGAGAGAAACTATGGCCCATTCCACTTTTGTCAGCAATCACTAGACACTATACCACACAATGAGGACTATTCTTCTATATATAGTCCAAAACCTAGTAGATGGAGACAATGGATAATTGATAAAAATAAGTATATAATAAAAAGATGATTTCAAATACAACCTAATTAAAAATATAAAATTTCTACTGAATATTGGAATTATTTAATAAGAAAGGGGGAGTTTTTATTCATTAAAGTGTGAAAACATAATTATTTCAGAAGACAAACATTTTTCCCCAATAAATCAATGTCTAGTCCTATATATGAGGGTAATAGAGAAAAAATAAGGAGTAATAATAAATTTTAATAACAATTTAAATGATAAAATATAATTTAATTAGTAAAAATCATTAAAAGGCATGAAAATACTCAGTAAGCAAAAAAACAAGTCCCCCTATTTCTATAGGTTCCTCTTATTTTTTTATAACTAAAACATCCATTTTTATTTTATTTATTAGATCCCTAAATATAATTTTTTATTAATTTTTATACATTTTCTTTTATCCTCTCATATCTAACTCATCACATGATCCTATCTGTTGGGAAAAAATACCTTAAAGAATCATTGAAGCATTTTTGAGGTGATTTTGTTTGTTGACAAAGTGGACATCTGGGTTGTAATTGTTGACAAAGAAACCCATGATGTAAAATATTTTTGACAAAGAGGATTCCATGGGGACATGTAAAGTTCAAGGCATATGGTTAACAATACATTTTTGATTCAAGAACGTTGACAACAGAATGGATGATCTGAAGGTGGTACAAAAAGAGAAGATATAAGGTGGAGCAGTTTACCAGTGTTTGCCAAATTTTTTGGCCTGAAAATTGACAAAAGGAGAAATGTGGTTTTCGAAAAGGGACTTTCACTCTATTGACTTGAAGGAGAGGAAAATTTAATCCCTATGTTTTTCAATATCAGTACATCAAAATATTGAAAATGGAAAAGGGGAACCCAAGTTGTAGGGTTGGTCGCACGAGTGACTTGCGTGGCAGAGACATGCGCACCAAAACTTGTGTGCCTATAGGATAATTGCATGCCATCATGCAGGGTGTCCAAATTCCTATAAATAGATGTTGAACCCTCCCCATTCGTTACGAGTTAAACACTTAGTGAAAATAAGAGCTCCCATCGTGCAGGTGTGGTGGTCGCACAAGTGGTGGTGTGGTCGCACAAGTACAAGTTGTGCGCTAGTTGTTTATAGCGCATCCAGAGTGGTTTGGCTGAGAAAAGAAGGGCATCGCCCAAGTTTAGAGTTGATGAAAGAGGGTTCGCACAAGTGATGAGGTGGACTTGCGCACCATGTTTTGATAAAGCGTGACAATTTATGGATGCACACTAATATTGGTTTGGGCGTAAAAGGGTGCCAGTCGCGCAAGTTTGGATTTGCAGAAGAGTGTGTCGCACAAGTGGTTGAGGTGGACATCTGCACTAGTTATAACATTCATGCCGATAATTGCACACCAGTTTAGAGAATGGAGCCATGTAAGGTTGATTCGCGACAGTGATTTAGGTCTGCGTGAAAGTTGGAAGATTTCCCGACACCTTCGGTGCAAAGTAAGTTTTATCTACGGGTGAAAGTTGGACTTCAACAGAGAATCCACATACAACAGAGTATGTATTAATTAGTGATAAATAATATACCTATATTTTTATAAATTGTGAGAGGATCCTTTATAGAGAAGTGAGCAAAGGAAGAGGAAATAGGTGATCCTCTCCACCGGCAGTGTGCCAGAGAGAGAGTAACAGGGAGTGACCCTTGGGAATGCAGTGAGCTGACCCTAAACATTATAAAGGCAGTGAGCTTGGGAAAAGAAGTGATCTACCCAGAACCTTGTAAACAATAGTGTTCTTATAGTGGATTTATTACATCGGAACATTGATGGTTTATGCTCATTGGACGTAGCCTGGTGAGGGTGAACCATGTAAAAATTGATGTGTCATGTGCATGCTTTACTTTCTGTTCATATTGTTCAATGGGAAAGAGAGAGAAGAGTATTTTTCTTAAAATCAAAACAAGATCAGAACGAGCATTAATTTTAAATTATTCATACCATGTTTCACCCCCCTCTTAGGGTATTCAGCCTTGTGGACTTAATAATATATACTGGAAAATTGATTACATTATTTCTATATTCTTGATTGAATTGTTTTTTATATTGTGATTCATATAGACACTTTTTATGGGGTTTATTACTGCTTACGTGGAACTAAAATTCCATTTCTTGACGAATAGGGTTTCCTATAAAATACTAATTATGATAATCCTTTGGTAGATTTTATAAAAGTAATTTCACATACATATTGGAAAATGACACATACATAGGTGAAAATCACTAATATATAGGTGAAAATGTCAAATATCATAGTTAAAATCGTATATATTAATACTATAATGAAGAATAAACTATGGAATATTCAAACATATAGAGTATGGAATGACACATTCCAAAAGGAAATGACTCAAGCACAAATAAAAAAAACATATACACACTCATGCATTTTACAATTATTTATGATTTCTTGGATATGATGAGTCTATTACTATCCTCCAAGCATCATTTTTTTTGAATATGTCATGGGAAGTATTCCACCCAATTTCACATTACATTCTCTAATCCATCACAATATCAAGATATAGAATAATTAATTTCAATTAATTCAACAAATTATGTAAATGAAATAACTTATTTAGATATTTCCAAAAATATTCACATAATCAAATTAATTATAAATTTAATAACAAAACTAATTTAAACTCAATTAATAAAGTCATACGATTGGATAAAATAAATTAAATATCCATATATCATCCTGAATTTATGGACAATTCCAATTCAACCACACTTAATCTCTGGACTCCAAACAAATAATCTTAAAAAATTCTTCCAAATAAAAATTCAAACACAATCCAAGATGAGTACCCTATCTAATAAAAATAAATATCAAACTTTTCATTAATAATATGTGTTCTTGTTTCAATTTTCGTTTTTTAGTAAATTTAACTAAATCTAACATATTTTACATTTTCAAACACATTTATACTTACCTTTGAAAAATATTTTAATCGACAGTCAAGTAATAATTCTTAGAAAATCATTTTTCATTCGAATTGCATACTAGGCACGCTATAAGAATGTAAAATTTATTTATCTCCACCCAATTAATCCATTTATGGGCATATGAAAGGGTTATTACCTAGTATTTTGTTACTTTATGATGGTGGGTTCAAATTAAAAAATCATATGGTATATAAAGGACAATAAGTTCTATATTCTATGAACATTGTATTATTTTCAGTTTCATTCAAGAATAAATTCCTCCCATCTCCTCTTATTTTATTCATAGAACATTACCTTTTATATTTAGTAGTACATATGCCACTTTTTAGAATGTTTTTATTAGAAAATACTTCCACTCTCTTTGTTAATTAATCATGCTATAGCATATTTTTATTATGCTATTGAAGGATGTGTGGGACATTAAATTTCAATAATTAAAGTTTTAGGTATTTTTAAATTCATAAAAAGAGGATATTAGTTACTTTTTGTGTATTATAGGTCCTTTATTCAATTAAAATCATAACAAATCCCAAATATCTACTCAAGTGTTTGGTTTACATATTATTCAATTATATACGAAGATTCCAACTCTTATACAAATCCAGTTATCCTCTAAACTCTTCTTAAGCCTACATGGAGTCCCAAATTATAGATAATTAGTATTAACCACTATGGAAATGCTTTATCTAGACTATAGTTCTATAATATTTTGAATATTTTATTTTTTAAGTGATAATGGGGATAATTTTATCTTTAAAATAGTTAGTCATTCAGGCTAAAATATGTATGATATCTAATCCATATTACCATTAATATTGGAATTAATTTTTCTAAAACATTTAGTATTGCACATGTTTCAGCTCTTATCACTTTAAAAAAATAAGAACATTCTGAATTTCTCAATCTAGATTAATTTTCTCCCCCATCACATTAATTTAACCTAAAATATTAATCGGTTCCTAGATAAATATAGAGAGTTTTTTTTGGGATTCCAAAATGGTTAACTATTAATTTAATTGATGTTTAATAAGGTATATAAGGGCTACATTTAATGGTAGTATATACATAAAATTTATTTGAAAATATGGCTTAAAAATCCAAATAATTCCTAAATCATTTATAAGAAAAACTCCTCAAAATATTTATGTTTTGGAATAGAGCACATACGATATTCCAGTATTTCAATCATGAATTGATTATATGAACAACATTTTCATGATATGTTGATGTCAAAATTGGTTCAGAAGTTATCAAGAAACTAATTTTAATTATAATCTAGTATGTCAAGGAAAAAGTTTTAAAATTTAATTTTATTATCTTGAAATTCCCTAATTAATAATTTTTAATAAGTTTATTTCAACATAACATTAAAGTGAGTTTATCGGTCAAATGAATTTCCTGACATTGGAATAATTTTTAAACTTGTTTGGGGATTAAAATTAACTCATAAAGTATCAAAACAATTTAAAAATTGAAGATAAAATTTATAAAACACTAAACTAGAAAATTGATTTAAAAAAAAATAATATTTTAATGTTCTAAACTATAAATTTTCCTCTCCCAAAACATTTTTGATTTATTTCCTCAATGATTTAAAACATATTTAAAAAGTAATAAAATTTTAAATGGATTCATATTAATTAACTATCTATATTATAGAGGTACACCATGATGAATTTTATTGATAAATAGGTTTGAATAGTGTGACCTCCTTTACACGATTTTTTTATAGATATCTATAAAATATATTCAGATTATTCCTGTTAAACGTATATTGGTTTTCTTCTATTTGTTTGAAAATATTCAAAATAGAAAAAGGAAAGATATGAGTGAATATAAATGAACCTTCCCAACATGAACAAAGTTTACATGTAATCAAATTGATTCATTATTTTTATTGTAGAATTTGGGCCCTTGGATGGATGTTTTTTCTCTAAATGATATTTTCATGTGACACTCTAATCTTTTAAACATAAAATATAGAATTCTCATAAGATTATATATTATTTTATTCTAATTGATTAATATTTAGTTTTACTTATTTTCACTCATTTTCTAGGTAAATTTTCATATCTCTCACTATATATTATTTATTCTTCTCTAAATCTGTAGGTTGGTGGCATTTCATTCAAAAAAAAAGAATATAAGGACTCATTAAAATGGGGGGTTTTCTAAGCTGTTACGTAAGAAAATAAGGTATCTTCCAAACATTGGATTTATTTTTATGATTTGGATCATAGATTTATCTAAAATATCATGGATTTATCCATTTAAAAAATAATTTTTACTATTTTTTTAATGATGGTAGAGTGTGTATGGTTTTATATATTTCCAATACTTTTTCAAAAAATATTCTATTATACAAGAATTTAGGTTCCTTACGGGCTCCCAATCAGGTATATAATTTTTCATGAGTAGAATCATATGCATAATGATTTTGGAAAATTTTTTAAGATATCTTGTAATCTATAGGCTATTCCGTACAAATTTTCTCTCCAAAGTTTCATTATTTTATGTTCTTGGTTTATAGAAAAGTTATTATAAATGGTCACTTTCGTCTTTTCTCATTCTATTAGGAACAAATATTTTAAATCATAGAGAGAATTATTTAATTACAGATTTGGTGGTTTCTCTATGGATAAAATGAAATATGGGTTCATTAATACCATATGTTATATTTATTAAACCCATAATTATATATATGTTTTTTCATTATGTAGAAAAAAAATATAATATTAAAAACATCAAAATTTATCTCTTCCTACAACCAAAAAATATAATTTTATGAATTCATATAAATGTACTTGTTCATGATATTTTCATGTATAAAATGTTTTCCTTGAGATAAATTTTCATATAACATACTAATATAATCAATGTGTTTAGTGAATTATATGTGGTAAAGTTTGATTAGTTATTGATCTTCTGATGGGTTCCTTATGGACTAATAAATATTGATGAGGAAGAGTTATGCACAAACTATAGTATAAGTACTCCTTCATATACATTGATTGTATTATTTATTTTCATTAAGTAAGGTATTCCAAAAATATTATGTAGGTAGGTTTTTTCTACACTTTCTCTATGTTCAACATAAAAATTATTTTGGGAAGATAAAATTTTGAACTCTAACATAACAAAATCTAGCAGAATTCTAGAAAATTATGATATATTTTCATGTTTTACCACCACTCATATTTTATTATTCACTTATATAAATAAATAGAAAATTTAGTGAGGCATGACATTAATGGAAAAACATAAATCATATATATAATTATAAAAAATAGTGAACCAATTATACAAGGGATAAAAAATGTACATTGATATTGATATTTTTTTAAGAAAATGGGGGTGATTAAATCTATGAAATGTATTGCGAATCCAATAATTTAATTAACTTGAAGAATATTTTTTTTAATATATTATTATTAAATATTTTATACATAGTAATTTTATTGATATATTCTATAACATTAATTTTGAAATCATATTTTTAAAAGGGTTTATGAATTTATATTTAATGATAATCATATTGAGCCTTTTTTGATTGGGTTATATTTTTGGGTAATAGAGATTAAAGTAATTTATTCTCCCATTTTTTAATTTTAATGGTGTTTCATGTGTATTTACATTGTTTCAAGCTTCATAATTTTCTTGTTCTCTAGAATTAATTTTAGGAATCTATTATGAATTTATTGAATTATAAGAAACTTTTTCCAATTTTTTTATTGGGTACATATTTAAAAGTGGGAAGATGAATAATTTCATTACCACTTGATATTTTTATCACGATGAAATTTTAATTTTTATATTTGATTGATCGGGGTGACCATTTTTTAGGTTTTGGATAGAATTTCTTCTAAAATATTGAGTTTTTTTATTTCTCCCCATACCTCAGATCATCAATCTCAACCCATTTTTTCTATTGTATATGTGGTTGTGAATTGGAATATAATTTCTTAATGTTTTTATATTATTGGAAATATGGGGGTTATTGGTAAGTAGGTTGGGTGAGAGAATATTTTTATTTTTATTGGAATAACAGTGAGTGTTTGTAATCTAGGTTTTCTACATGAATAGGGGATATTTTTTATTTATTTGGGTAGTGTGGTGTAGATTGAATCTATTTTTTTAAACACTAGTCTAGATATGTATCACTATATTCCCCATTGGGTAACTGAAATTTCTTTTGATGAAAAACTACTGCACAACTTTCTATTCCATTTACCTCAAAACAATTGTCTTTGAAACGGGGAGGTGATGAATATCAATAATACAATGGATGGTGCTTAATGTTCATTTTTCTATTAAAATATATATTTTCACAAAATATTGTTTATATCTCTATGATTAGATTCTACTTAATGAGATGAATCAAATTATATTACATTATGTATTCTTATTTTTCTTGTACTGTTTATGACAAGCTGCTTTGTGTTTTGTGGAGTATTTTAAATAGGTCAGTTTTATTATATTGGTATTTTTTAAATAAAATATTTTCAAGATTATTCACAAAAAATATATCAATAATGCTGAATAAAATATTTATATGAGAATAAAAGGATGAGTTTTCCCTCTATATCATTTTTTGTGGGAAATAAACACATAAGTTCTTAAAACACTCCAAAAACTCCTGTAAGTTCACACCATAAGATTTTTAATGGAACTCATAATCATTTTGATGGTTATAAATTTTGTTCTAAGAAGTAATATTTGATTTAAACATCCTTATGGGTCTTCTGAATCATGAAATCATGAGGTTTTATGATATAAAATTATTCCTGGCATACTCCATTAAGTGAGAAGTAGAATTACCTATACTTGACTTTTCTTATGCCACTCGTATAGGCTTGAAGGTGGAGAAAGAAATGTCACATCATTAATTTTTCATATATCTTAACTAAATCAGACATGTACTTTTCAATGAAATTGAATCAATTTTTTTTGAACTCATAATATTTTTCTGACATTGACATAATTATTTTATTTTTCATTGAATTGTGGTGAATATAAGTCTCTCAAGGTCTGATTTGATTAGATCCCCTTATTTAAGGGTTTATATGAAGGCTTTATGTATCATTAGATAATTTAAGTAAAAATTCATCATAAAAATATTGAATTTTAAATTTCTTATGTTTATTTAGCATGGTTATTTCCATTTCTGTATATAAAGGGTAAATATTATTGTTAGGGGAAATTGTCAATTAATTTTAAAAGTTAGATTATTAGAACAACATCCCAAAAATGGATCCATGTTTTTTCCAATTTATATTTAATGGGGTGTGTAAAAAATAAATTTCCTAGGTTAATTTTAGTATCAGTGTAATTTCATGGGTTGTCTCTATAGAAGAGTTTAGAAAATAAGTTGTCCCATATGTTTGAAAAGGATGGTGGTTTTAAAATTTATGGGTTTTAAAGAGAAATAAATTCATGGAAAAAATGTTTTAAAACAAGAATATGATAATAGTAATTATGTCATGGTTGGATACACAATTAAAATTCAATCGTAGGTTATAATTACTTGGAATTATTCTTATTGATTTTCAAATGAGAGGATCCACAACCGCTTCACCACCAACCCTTGGCCGACTAGTTTGGTGTGATTTAACATAAAAACCTTTTTATGTGTCAATTTCCTATAGAATGTGTATTATTGATATAAAAATTGACTCCCATGTTACCAAAGAAATAACCAACCTTGTTTCAATCCTATCAAGTAATCTAAGTGTAAATATTTCTTCTTTAACACGTGATAACAATATCTAAGAACTTCACTACTCATCTCAGATTATTCCACCATATATGACATAAAATTTAGTAGAGTGAGATTATAGATCATTTTAAAAGTTAACAAATAGTAAAAATAATTAAATAAAACACAACCTTAATCAAAATTAATAATTTCCATTTAATATATGAACTAATTAATAAGAAATAGCGATTTTATATTCATTTATGTTTGTAGATATAACTATTAGAAATGAAAAACCTTACATACCCCACTAACTCAAATTTTTCCCATCCATTTGTATAGTTACAAAGAAAATGTTGTAAGAAGAAATATTTAAAAAACTAAAGAAAATATAATATAAAAAAATGTGGTAAATTATAATTTCAGTTATGTATTAATTTAAGAAGATTCAAATTATGACTAAACCCCTATTTCTTCAGCCTCATATTCGTTTGGAATTATTCCCTGAGTCTGATTTAGTGCATACTATTATGAGATCATAATCCACTAACATGAAATAAATAAATTTATATATATCATTGGATGTTCCTATATATTGATGTGTGTTATTTTCCTTTGACTATAAGATTATTATTAATTCCTTTTATGGGTCACATAAATTGGTTTTTTATTAAACCACAAAATCATTTTTCTTTAGTTGATAAAATCATAAAAAATATTTTCTTTTTGACATTTTTTAATGTCTCGTTATTATTCAATGTTGAAAGTCATCATATGATCATATCTTTCAGAAAATATACTACTTGCCTTGTTCTTGATCAAATTTTTTTATACTGTGATTCAGGTGCCCTATCTTTATTTGTTTCATAAATACTTTAGGGGAACTAAAAAACATAGATTAAAGCATGTGTTAGTCCCTTTATTTTTTTATTATAATCATTATATGGCTATGTTTCTCAATGGAATGAAATATAGACACATAAAAATGAAACATATATATTAAAAAATCACACATAATAATCATAAATTCATATATACATAGGTGAAATAAAACATATTCATCCTTGAATGGAACACACATAGAGGTCTATCCACATATATAAAACCATAATGAAATTTTTTAGACAAACTAAAATTTTACAAATATGTTAATTAACAAATAAAAACTCATTACATTAATTATATTCATTCTTTCAATGGTAAGATAAATCTATAACAATCCTAAGAGAATCATAACTTTTTCTTATAACTATATTATCCAGAAGGAAATACAATGATTTATTCTACACTCAAATAATTAATTATAGAAAGATAGAGAATGGTTACTAGATATACTCTATAAAAATTAAGAATATATATTAAATACCAATGTTCTAAGAATTCATGATAGAAATATAGAAAATAATTATTAGCAATCCACTCCTGAAACTACGTATGTAAATTAAATAATCAATTCTTCCATTTTAGACAAGATTCGCATTGTCAAATTATTTGAATATTATGTTTAAAATTCACTATAAATTAATAAAAAAATAAATATGATTGATTAAATTTATCTTTATATCAATAAATTATAATGAATTTATGGTTCACGTTAGTTATAACCATCATATTTCTATGGAATCACATCAATTACCGAATCCCAATAATATTTATTCACAACACATGCCATCATAAAGATAAAATCTTCAAACCACACAACCCTAAAATCCAAGCCCTAATAGGAAACATATTTAATTTTTATTTGAGACTACACCAATGTATCTCTTATTAACAAAATGAAACAAAAGTGGTTTTATTCTTAGCAAATAACACAATACAAATCTCACTTGGTTATCACATAGAACATTTTAAATTTATTGAAAATTAAATATCATGGAACCACCTATCAATGAATATATTTGATCAAATTGAAAAAAACAATAGTTTATCTGTATTTAATTAAAATAACATAGGTATTATCGAGAAACATCAAATTTTGGTAAAAATAGATAAAATAGAAAATTTTGAGAGAAATGATGTTTAGAAAAAAAATAACTATACTTACCCAAGAATACTTTCTATAATGAATGACATAAATAATGGATTTTTTTAAATATATCTAAAAAGTTATCGAAGTTAAATAAAGAGATGGAAAGAGGAGAGTTATGATGTACTAATTATACTAATAGATAAAATGAATTACTCAACTTTTAATACTTAATTTAACAAATTAATTAAATATTTGGAAAATGTCTATAAGTTACAACATGGTGTGAGCCATAGCTAGTGGTGTAATTAAGTTTCCCAAAATCTCTCTTAGTGTGATTCCCTTTTAGTTCATTAAAATATTTTTTTGAAAATGATATATTTCCCCATATATATCATCATAAGAAACCCTTATGTATCATATATGTCAAAAATTATATATCATATAGATCAAATCATATATATTATCAAGATTAACCATTATATATCATTTCTATCAACCCCTAAAAATCATCTAAATCGATACTAACGATGAAGGTTCCGGGCGCAGCGGAGCGCGTGGGTGGATATTCCCACTTGGGTTTTTGTCATTAGAAATGATCAATCCGGGATCAATACGACGATAAATGCCAGTCTCCATGAATCAAATCATAGAAAAAGTCAAAGAACATGGTTTGTCCCAGAACCACAAACAAGGATCGTTACAGGTTGATTATAATTAATTTAATTAATTATAAAGAAATACCTTTTTGGCGTTCTTTATTCATTGATGTTCTCGATCATGTTGTCGATGTGATCCATCGTTGTGTCATTGAATCCAAGTATAGACTCCCTCTAGCAGTGATCCACACGTGTACCTCGTATCTATGGACGTCGCTAAAGGATTCTCCAGGTGCTAGCGTGGAGAAGCCTTTGCTTGCGTTGTCTGCCTTAGATCATCATGATCTGATGGAAGAGGATCTCTCTCAGTCTTGAGAGCGTTCTTGGAAGAAGATGTTCTTTTGGTCTTGAAAGAATTATCCAGAGATGTTGTGCACAACGATTATCTTGTGTGTCGGAAAAGAGTTGGGGTTGTGAGGATATTTATAATCGGGTGTGTGGGGTTATAGAGTTATGACAATAAATAAACGCGTTACGCGTTTTATTTATTTCATTGACTCTTTATTTAAAACCCCCATGTCGAGTAAATAATTCCTTGACATGTGCCCACTCTGATTATAATAAATATCATTTAAAACAATATTATATCCTCAAAATCCCGACTAGAAAAACTACACGGCGTGTAATAATAAATACATGGCATGTACTTGTTTTTCATTGAAAACAACACGGCGTGTACACTAAATGTACACGGTGTGTATATCTTGTTTTCATTTATTGATTTCCTTTCCAAAATAAAACTAAACGACATGTAATAATAATACACGGAGTGTACTTGTTTTATTTTATTTTTCCTCCATCATTAAAAACAACTTAGGCTTCCTTGAATAATTATTAAAACACGTATGGGAATAATCTTTATTCAACGTGAGATACTTAGATACACTTAGTGTGTGACCCTCTAGGACTCTTTCTCATTGGCATTAGGAAGTCTTTCCTATGGTCCAAGATTACTGTCTAGCAATGGGTCAAGGCACCCAAGAGAAAGAAGTTGATACCGCATTGACGTATCACCTCGTACGAACGCTTACTGTGTAATTTAATCCCTTTGTCTCGATATCTCATCAAGCAGGTTTCATGGAAGTGTCATAAAACTATATGCTTGATATGTCGTTCTTTAAATACCTGTAATAAACTCGTCATTTACACCATGACTATGGAATTTAATGTGATTGTTCTATTTCAATCAAAGGGTCAAGATATCTACTTCTATAAATGGAAGGGACAAATCCTTCCTCGACTTATCCATTAACAACATGTCACTCGTGACGCACCCAACATACCCTACTTCCCGCCAACTATCTGCGTGACGGTTTTCGTCAGTAAATCTAAGTGTGTGAGTCATGACATGAGTTAATGATAATCTTCCAGTTTAAGGAACATTACACACGCTCTTAGATAGAAATATCTGATGACACCAAGACATGCGGAATTAATACTGGCGGGTCTTTTCTCATAATCTCCCATCTTGGAGATTACCAAGTGCAAACTCTATGAGAGAGAGTCTCATCTTCTTACGAGTACTCGAACATGACGGTCTGTATACTATGTGTCCTATCATAGTATGTCATCCAACTGCAGAACTTTATTTAAGAATATTGTTATAGTATTTCAAGGTTCTCATCATAGGGGGGATCTTCTATGACCTTATTAATGCAACAAATATTCCAGGACATTATTATATTATAGTCATGCAGAACAATGAAAAATATATAATAAGTGAACATTTATGTAATCAAAGTACAAAACAGTTGGTTCTAAGGACACCAACCCTTACAAACTCCCACTTGGACTAGAGCCAACTGCCTACGACTTTTAGTCCGCTAGACCTCACATGGTGATCATGTTTTTGTTGAGTCAAGGCTTTAGTCAATGGGTCCGCCACATTGTCTTCCGTGGAAATACTGCTCACTGCAACTTCACCTCTCTGAGAAAAATCCCTCAAGAGATGATACTTCCAAAGTATGTTCTTTTTCCGCTGATGTGACCTTGGCTCTTTTGAAAGTGCCACCACTACAGTATTATCACAACAGAGTGTGATAGGATCCTTACTACTCGGTACAACATCCAGCTCTTGGACGAAGCATCGCATCCAAACTGCTTCTTTAGCTGCCTGAGAAGCTGCGATATACTCGTACTCTGCTGTAGAATCTGCCACCACACTTTGTTTTGAGCTCTTCCAACTCACTGCACCTCCATTCAAACTGAAGATGTATCCAGTCTGTAACTTCATGTCATCTTGATCAGTCTGGAAACTAGCATCTACATGTCCTCTGATGACTACTTCCTCATCTCCTCTATAAACTAGTAACATATCCTTAGTATGCCTCAGGTACTTAAGGATAGTCTTGACTTCCAACCAATGGCGGTCTCCTGGAGCAGCTTGATATCTGCCTACCGCACTTAATGCGTAACCAACATCTAGCCTTGTACATAGCGTAACATACATGACTGACCCAATTGAAGATGCGTACGGGATCCTTGCCATCCTCTTTCTTTCCTCATGTGTCTGAGGAAACATTTTCTTGGAAAGATGAATGCCATGTGACACTGGCAACAATCCCCTCTTGGACTGTTCCATACTGAATCTCTTCAGTATCTTGTCAATATATGTACTTTGACTTAGGCCCAGCATTCTCTTGGATCTATCACGATGGATCTTGATCCCCAGAATATATGCTGCCTCTCCCAAGTCTTTAATGGAGAAGCATTTATGCAACCATTCCTTAACTGACTGTAAGACAGGTACTTCATTTCCAATTATCAATATGTCATCAACATATACTATTAGGAAAATGACTGCACTTCCACTAAACTTTTTGTATACACAAGGATCACATTCGTTCTTAACAAAGCCAAATTCTGTAACAGCTTCATCAAAACAGAAGTTCCATGACCTTGATGGTTGCTTTAATCCATAAATGGATTTTTGCCACTTGCATACATTGTTGGCTTCCTTTGGAGTCACAAACCCTTCAGGTTGTGTTATGTAGACATCTTCCTGGAGGTTCCCGTTAAGGAAATCTGATTTTACATCCATTTTCCATATTTCATAGTCATGATAAGAAGAAATGGACAATAGGATTTTTATGGACTTCCTCATTGCAACCGGTGAAATGGTTTCATCATAGTCAATTCCTTGACGCTGTCTAAAACCTTTTGCAACCAGTCGTGCCTTGTTGGTGCTGACTTTCCCCTCCATGTCAAGTTTATTCTTGAATACCCATTTATTACAAATAGGCTTTACATCAACTGGAGGATCTACCAAAATCCAAACTTGGTTTGGTACATGGAATCCATTTCTGAATTCATGGCTTCTTTCCACTCGGCAACGTCTGTGCCTTCAACTGCTTCTTTGTAGGTAATACGATCATCATTGTCAACCAATAATGAGTCACCATCCTCGGTGACAAGAAAACCATATCGTTTTGGTTCTCTCACCTCTCTCATGCTCCTACGCAGTTCTTGTGTCCCTAGAACAGATTGTTCTTCCACAGTGTTTTGTGGAATCTGTTCTTGTACCAACTCATGTGTATCTTGAGCCTCGACTTCATCGAAGTCTATCTCGCTCCCACTATCTCTTTTGGAGATGTGCTCCCTCTCAAGGAATATGGTGTGTCTTGCCACTGTAACCTTTTTGTCTGAGGGGTTGTATAGGCAATATCCCCTTGTTTCCTTGGGATATCCTATAAAGATACACTTTGTGCCTCGGGGTGCAAGTTTGTTACCTGAAGTGGCCTTAACAAATGCTTCACTACCCCACACATGTAAATTCGATAACATGGCTTTGCGTCCCCTCCATAATTCGTATGGAATACCATTTATCGATTTAGTTGGTACTTAGTTTAGTATGTGCACTTCTGTTTGTAATGCATATCCCCAAAAGGATAATGGAAGACTCGCATGACACATCATTGATCTCACCATGTTCAACAGGGTGCGGTTCCTCCTTTCACTTACACCATTCCACTACGGTGCGTAAGGAGGAGTGAGTTGAGATAGAATCCCAAACCCCCGTAAGAAATAAATGAAGTCTTGATTAAGATATTCTCCTCCTCTGTCTGAGCGGAGTTTCTTAATATTCTTACCAAGCTGGTTCTCAACTTCATTCTTGTATTCTTTGAACCGATCAAAAGAATCTTACTTATACCTCATTAAATAGATATATCCATATCTACTAAAATCATCAGTAAATGTTATGAAGTACGAGAACCCACCCCTTACTTAAACTGGAAATGGTCCACACACATATGTGTGAACTAATTCCAGAAGCTCTTTAGCTCTTTCACCTTTCCCACTAAATGGGGATTTGGTCATTTTTCCTTGTAGACACGCATGACATACACCAAGTGGTTTTAGTTCGAAAGAATCTAAATACCAATCTTGATGTAATTTTGTCAAACATTTCTCATTGACAAGACCTAGCCGGTGATGCCAAAGTTGGGTGTGGTACGAGTCATGTGAATTAACTTTGTTATCTATTTCCATTACTTGGTTTGTGTAGTCTAACACATAAAGACCGTTATATAAAAGTGCCCTACCAAAACAAATGCTATCTTTATAAAAGTAGCAATATTCATTTCCAAACATTTATATGAATCCATCAGTATCTAATCTGGATACTGAAATAATGTTTTTAGAAATAGAAGGCACATAATAACAACCCTTTAACACCAAGATCATTCCAGTTGGCAATGTGAGGTGGTAGTCCCCGACAGCAACAACAGCAAGTCTCGCTCCGTTGGCTGCTCGTAGATCTACCTCCCCTCGATCAGTCTTCCTGAATCTACTTGGTTCCTGTATTTGGATACAGATGTGAGCACCACAAGCAGTATCTAATACCCAATTAGTAGAAACAGATAGATTTCATTCGATAACAAACGCACCTGAATCTTCCCCTTGCTTCCTTGGCTGGGTGCAGTTTTTCTTCCAGTGGCCCTTCTTGCCACATGCGAAACAAACAACATCATGTTCCTTTGCCTCACCTTTGATCTTCCTTTTATTGGAAGGCCTTGAAGAAGATTTGGGCTTAAATCTCTTTTCCTTCCCTTTACTTTTATTCACCATAAGGACAGAAGGATTTTCACGCTTCATGTCATCATCCACTTGGCGAATAAGGATAAGAAGATCAGATAGAGACTTCTCAATATTGTTCATGTTGAAATTAACAACAAATTTTGAGAAGCTCTGGGGGAGTGATGCGAGAATGAGATCAGTGCCCAGTTCTTCAGGGATTTTAAACCCTAGAACCTCCAAGCGCTCAATGTTGCCAATGAGCTTGACTACATGAAGCCCAGCTGGGGCACCCTCTCCAAGCTTGCTCTAAAACAGAGCCTTGGAGATCTCAAACCTTTCCTGTCTTGCTCTCTCCTGGTATAAACCACGGAGGTGCTCGAGCATGCTGTAGGAATCCATGTCTTCATGAGACTTCATGAGCTCAGTAGACATAGATGACAACATCAAACATTGAACGTCGAGAACATCATTCAAATGTTGATCATAGACTAGGAAATCTTCATCACTTTCCCCTGGGGCAGGAGAATCAGTAAGTGAGGACTCCAGCACATAAAACTTCCGTTAATGGCGTAGGATAACCCGAAGGCACCTAAAAAATTCTTGAAAATTTCTATCGGTGATGATTTTGTCTTTATCCAGAATTGATCGTAGAGAAAATGTGGTTGATGTGTTTGTCATATTGATTCTACAATTTAAAAGAGAAGATTCATCAGTACGTTCTTGATTACATTTTATGAGAAATAATAAATTTTATTAAGTCTCCCACTATTTTATCAAGTCCCAATGGCCCTCACCATTGAACTCGGAATGTCCAGTTTCATTGACATTCTAGTGGAAAGGATCCATATTTCCCTTCGCATAACCACAACAAGGGTTGGTCAAGCTATTTGAATGAATTTAGGTCGGTGGGTCTTTGCCAACTATGAGCTTACAGTTCCTTGATCTTTTGAGTGGACTCCCAAATCCTGAAATCCTGACTTGGATTTCCTCAACTCTTGCCTCCAATATTACATCAAGTCTAGCAAGGGCTACTTCTCTTGATGTAATATGGTTAAGTCAACCCGAAACCTTACATAAGGGATTCCTTTATAAAAGTAAATGGCCCAACAAGGGTTGGTCAAACACATAGTTTTATTAAGTCTTTCCCTTAATCAAGTAACGGAAGGCTTAGTCTGACTTAATATGGTATTTGAGGGATTTTATTCTTTATGCATATCTTTGCATTATCACATGCTTGTTAATATTAAGTGATGCTTGCTTAAGTGATTAACCATGCTCCGATAATTTTTACGCATAGTCCAGTTTTTATTTTATTCTATCTTTGAATGCTTGTTCATTTTATTAACTATGTGATCGCGACAACACATGAATAATAAATAAACTATGCAATCAGACAGAAATAAAATAAGATGGCATGATCATGAGCTTCTATTTGGTTATCTTATCTAGCGGTTTTGATAAGCTAACCCTGACCTAGGGAAAACACCTTGAACCTGATGGTTCGTGTTTTTCTGCTCCCACCTATCCACCTTTGTATCTTCTTGTGTCGGTTTCGCATCGGCTTTGGGATTTGAACCATCTCCTATGGATTGGGAGATCCTTCATTACATGGGTTTACATTAAAGAAACCATGGGCACGCATGCCCTACATTTTATTGGAAGAAGGCTCACATGCCAACATATTTAAATTAAATAAATTTAAAACTAACCATACACATACAAAGGGTATTTGGTCTAGCTCATGATCATCCATAGTATGCAACGACATTTACACATATTTAGAATTCAAATTCTTTTAATCATTCTTTTATTTACGATAAGACGCGCTCGAATTCAATTAATTATGATCTTATAATTAATCAATTATTTATCATAAATTCCTTTCTGAATTTCCTTGAGATTCTTCTCATCCATATTCCTTGTACGAGTCTTTGTACATTGGAGGAATCCTGGTGAAATTTTATTTCTGGAAAGTACACGGCGTGCAGTTTATAATTCCACGGTGTGTATTTTCTTTTCACCATTTATCCAAAGTACACGCCGGGGCTTTGGCGTGTTTTCTGTACTTAGGAAATTTTAGAGTACACGGCGTGTAGATGAATCATACAGGGCGTGTACTTCCTTGTTACGCGGTAACCGGCCTGGCGATCCCTAGTACCAGGTACGCGACTTATCTTTGTACACGGTTTCACCTGGGTCGGAACGGACTACACGACGTGTTGTTCCAACACACACGCTGTGTATTCCTGTTTCCACGCGCCGTTCTATTCTGGTCAACACGGTGTGATTAAAACTTAGGCATAATCAATTCACACGACATGGTTTGGTGTACCAGTGCCGGTTTTTTGAAACTAAGTACACGACATGTAGTTTTAATTACACGCCTTGTAATCCCGTGTTGTACAGACAGAAAGAGCGGCTCCTCTAGATGAGTTCCTCATTTTTAGTTTAATAAAAATTAAAATTAAAAGGTTGTTTTGGTGATATGAATCGAGAAACGAATGAGGAAGAATAGAACTCGTTAATTCAGATTTATAGAATGATTTATTTTGAATTGAATCAAATATGAATGCGTAAATTATCAACGAAAATTAAACAACTATAATCAATGTTGTAACCTTGCTATGATACCATTTGAAGGTTCCAGGCGCAGCGAAAGCGCATGGGTGGATGTTCCCACTTGGCTTTTTGTCATTAGCAATGATCAATCCAGGATCAATACGACGATAAACGCTAGTCTCGACGGATCGAATCACAGAAAAAGACAAGGAAGATGGTTTGTCCCATAACCACAAACAAGGATCGTTACAGGTTGATTATAATTAATTTAATTAATTATAAATAAATACCTTTTGGGCGTTATTTCTTCGTTGATGTTCTCGATCACGTTGTCGATGTGATCCGTCGTTGTGTCGCAGAAGCCAAGTGTAGACTCCCTCTAGTGGTGATCCACACCTGTACCTCGTATCTCTGGACGTCGCCAAAGGATTCTCCGGGTGCTAGCGTAGAGAAGCCTTCTCTTACGTTGTCCGCCTTATATCGTCTTGATCTGATGGAAGAGGATCTCTCTCGGTCTTGAGAGCGTTCTTGGAGGAAGAGGTTCTTTCGGTCTTGAAAGAATTCTCCAGAGATGTGGTGCACAACGATTCTCTTGTGTGTCAGAAAAGAGTTGGGGTTGTGAGGATATTTATAATCGGGTGTGTGGGGTTATAGAGTTATGACAATAAATTAACGTGTTACGCCTTTTATTTATTTCATTGACTCTTTATTTAAAACCCCCATGTCGAATAAATAATTCCTTGACAAGCACCCACTCTGATTATAATAAATATCATTTAAAAAAATATTATATCCTCAAAATCCCGACTAGAAAAACTACACGGCGTGTAATAATAAATACATGGCGTGTACTTGTTTTTCATTGAAAACTACACAGCGTGTATATTAAATGTACACGGATTGTATATCTTGTTTTCATTTTTTCATTTCCTTTCCAAAATAAAACTACATGGTGTGTAATAATAATACACGACATGTACTTGTTTTATTTTATTTTTCCTCCATCATTAAAAACAACTTAGGCTTCCTTGAAAAATTATTAAACCACATACGGGAATAATCTTTATTAAACTTGAGATACTTGGATAGACTTAGTGTGTGACCCTCTAGGCCTCTTTCTCATTGGCATTAGGCAGTCTTTCCTAAAGTCCATGATTACTGTCTAGCAACGGGTCAAGGCACCCAAGAGAAAGAAGTTGACGTCGCATTGACGTATCACCTCATACGAATGCTTACTGTGTAATTTAATCCCTTTGTCTTGATATCTCATCAAGCAGGTTTCATGGAAGTGTCATAAACCTATATGCTTGATATTTCGTTCTTTGACTACCTGAAATAAACTCGTCATTTACACCATGGCCATGGAATTTAATGCGAGAGTTCTATTTCAATCAGAGGTCCGAGATATCAACTTTCTTAAATGGAAGGGACAAATCCTTCCTCGACTTATCCATTAACAACATGTCACCCGTGACGCACCCAACGTACCCTACTTCCTGCCAACTGTGTGCGTGACGGTTTTCGTCAGTAAATCTAAGTGTGCGAGTCATGACATGAGTTAATGATAATCTTACAGTCTAAGGACCATTACACACGCTCGTAGATAGAAATATACGATGACACCAAGACATGTAGAATTACTACTGGCGGGTCTGTTCTCATAATCTCCCATCTTGGAGATTACCAAGTGCAAACTCAATGAGAGAGCGTCTCGTCTTATTACGAGTACTCGCACATGACAGTATGTATACTATGTGTCCTATCATAGTATGTCATCCAACCACAGAATTTTATTTAAGAATATTGGTATTGCATTTCAAGGTTCTCATCATAGCGGGGATCTTCTATGACCTTATTAATGCAACAAATATTCCAGGACATTATTATATTATAGTCATGCAGAATAATGAACAATATATAATAAGTGAACAGTTATGTAATCAAAGTACAAAACAGTTGGTTCTGAGGACACCAACCCTTACAAACGAATCATATAGATCAATCTTTATGTGTCATCTTGATCAACCATTATGTTTATGATACGTAGCCAATTTTCAGATCTAATTTTGATAACACTTTTACACCAATGAAAATTATTCTCTTACCTTTATTTCTCAACTAATAAAATAGATCAACCATTATTTACATGAAATTTATCCATATATTGGAGTTGTGTACCTTTTATTATAAGTTCGTTTAAATTTATTTTGGATGAGTTGTATACCCTTATTAGTGAATACATTACCTAGATGTTTGAGTTTATCTAAACAAATCTCACCGTGGTGCCCCATAGTTTTGAAGAGACCTTATATAAAAACAAATATTTATCTAGTGCAACCACTTCAACATGTCGTGATCCTCTATATCTTAGCATCATGTTCTTTGTACTTAAAAATTATAGTCTTGATCCTAGGATATGACCCAATCCCGATTCTTGACCAATTATGAAACCCTCCACACCAAAAATTTTTCTAGATACACACAATATCTCTATGATATAACTTAAATTACCACACTTGAATACTTATTCCACTAAAATATCTTTCATGAACTCTATGAAATTATTCATTCACTGCACATCCTCCAATAAGACCCTTCCAAAACAACCATCTAATATTAATTTACAACCACCAAACCATCTCCAAAAACTATTATGAAACCTAAAATACTTCAAAAAAATAATTATTTAATTTATGAAAAATATATTTTTAGATTAGTAATTTTTTTATAAAAAATTCAACAACGCAAAAATAAATATATTATATCAATAAAGATATCCAAAGGAGGATGTCCAAGGTAGTGGTAATAAACTTAATTGAGTTATTTTAAGATTATTTCTTCTTCCTCCACATAGAAATATGATATATCCACCTCAAAAATAAAGGAATAATTGTATTTAGTATACATAAATATTATTATGTTTATGTAACAATCAATATCTACCTCATTTTCATCTAATGGAAAATAGAAACATCTCCCATGGGTACGTGAAGACTACCACCTCCATGAAGTGATGTATTTCATTTTTCATCAATTATTCTTATCGGTGGTTATAAATATGGTTGTAATGAATATATATAATATTTAAAATTAAACTATAGCTTTATATAGGCAAATAATCATTTAACATTATCTATTTTCATCCATAATAAATTGAAAACATCGCTCGGGTGTATGTGTAGACTATCAACTCCACGATGAAATGTATTTAATTTTTCATCATCCAATCATATGGATGGTTCTAAAGGTGTATATAATTAATAAATGCTATATTCATGACATTATTAATGTTCTTGAACCACGAACAAGGTAAATGTACTGGAATAATTTGATCGGAATATGAATAAAAAATAGGACAATTTATACCTAAATATTTATTTTAATAAAGAATTATTGACAAATGGGTGATGAAAAATTATATGTGAATAGTATATAGTTATATTGATTTAAATAATAATTTAATATGTGCTTATGGAAAATTATAATTTATTATTCAGGATTTTGGGGGAATGCTCAATGAAGTAGATGACTATGGTAAGGGTTTATATAACAATCTTACATTGTTATCTAGATTCTTATGTTTAAATTTACTTGGAAGGTTTATTTTTTAAGTATATCAAAAATATTATATATATTAAAATTATTTCGGTTGAAAATTATTCATTATATTCCCCCTAATTTGATACTAAAAAATAACAAAAGAATTATTTTAAGAAAAGCTGATGTTATTTCTTCATTTAGGCTAAGAATATTTTTATCTGTATAATTATTATTAATATTTATTAAAGAATATAATTTTATATGCCTAAATGATTTTTAAAGTTCATTTTCTATTATATTTTATTTTTTAAATAATTTAATATTAAAGTCTTTAAGGTCTTTTGTGTGAGTCAATTTTGAATTTCATTCTAAATGCATGAAAATAATTTTTTTTATATTGTCTATGAAATGATGTGATTTTTCTACCACCATGTACATTATTCAATATTAAGATTAAATTACATTTTACCATGGATTATTTAAAAAATATATTAACTTTATTATTGGAATTTTAGATATTAAATTTACATGAAATAAAGTGATAATGCATAATTTTTAATGAAAATTAGGAATGATTTTATAAAATTATTTTTCATCAATGTTAATATCTTTTAATGATTTTTTTTGCTTTAATAGGGATACTATATTTTTATAAAATCCAATTTCTATAATTAGATGATTTATGATGATAATGATGTTTCAAGTATATTTTCACGAAACTCATTTCTTTACCACATGATAAATAGTCCTCATGAATTGATTAATATTTTTTTATCTTGTGGCACACATATATATTATTATAATCTTGTTTTTAAAAGGATCAAAATTATATGACCCTCTAATATATTAAATAAGGATAAATATATAAAAATATAATATGAAAGGGATCGGGACGTGATCCCAATCCACTATAAGAATATTCCCACTATGTTTGTATGGTCTTAATCATTATCCATGATTAAGGATATTATTGTAGGATCAAAATAATGATGTAGATGCTCAATATAAAAGAGGGGGGGGGGTTAATTTTATACTTTAAAAATTCCTTTGGAACCTTTAAATTTAGTTACGAATAAATTTTTTTTCCTTAAGCAAAGGAAAGGGATAAGTTTTACAAAGTTTAAACTAAGCAAATTCACAACACCTCTAATTCCAAATGAAAACTTGGAAAGCGATTCCAAAAGTAGGTTCCGGAAATATGGTTCTAGAAATTAAAACTTAACAAAAGATTACAATATGAGATTTTACCTTAAAGCGTATAGAATCTAAATGAAACAGAGTACAAGTAAGGAAGTATAAGAAAGTTATAATTTCCTTAAAATACAAAATGCATCGGAAACAAAAAAGTAGTAAAACTACAAGTAACAAGATATAAATCTTTAACCCAAAGAGAAGTGTAACCAAAAACCTTGGATAAAGTGCCCTCGATTTATACTTTCAAGAAAGTCTATCTTACCCACACCAGGGTAAGCCCTTGATACGAAGATCGGAGTCTCTATCTTGCTATCCCCGCAAGACCTCAACTTCAAGGTAGTTGGCAACCTCTGTCTTCCTCAGCAAGGAAGCCCTCAACATCAAGGTGTTGGAAACCTTTGTCTTCCTATCCCCGGAAGTCCACGAATGTAATCACCAACATTCGGAGTTGCACGAAGCTTTGAGAGTTAATAAGAGCCTCTCTCTCTAGAAATCACTTCAACAACATGTGTTGTAAAAAGGTCAAAAGTGAGTTTTGATTTCTTTCAAATGAGCACTTATTTATAGGCAAGGTCGGCCTCCTTTCCAACGTTCATATTTTCCTTAAAAATCGGTGGGACCTGTACACGTGTATCTTAAACAATGGTTAGTTTATAACAGAATAGACGACATCGTTTTATAACAAAACAAGTGTAATAAGATGTACGACATTTTTTTTAAATCTAATTGAAAAGTTTGGAGTGAATGTTTGGAATGTAACAAAAATATCCAAGATTTGACAAAATATAAATGCATAAGTAAAATGAAAGTTCGGAGTCTAACTAAAAAATAATTTTTGGAGTCGAAATAAATTCGGAGTGTATAAAACAAAGATGATCATATTCTGTTTAATAGGTGAATTCGGAATGAGCATTCGGAATGAGAATTCATCATCAGAATTCATAATGAGAATCCGCCATCAGAATTCGTAATGAGAATTCATCATAAGAAATCGTAATATGAATTCGATGTCGAACTTCATAAGGATTTGTATCCTGAATTCGGAGTAGAACTTAATCCGAGTTCGTATACGGAATTCGGAATGAAAATTTATCACAGTTCTCATCTGGAATTCGTAGTGAAACTTTATTACAGTTCTTCAACCAGAATTTAGATCCTAAAACAGAATACTTCATATCAACGTTTCAAACATTTCCGGAATATAGAAATGAATCTGAATCTTATACATAAGAAAAATATGGTTGAAAATATGATAAGGATAATTTTTCGTACAATAGAGATTTTCCTTATAAAATCAATTTTCCTTATAAAAGAAATTTTCCATATAAAAGAAATTTTCCGTATAAAAGCGATTTTCCTTAAAGATAAGGTGTTTGTGATTCTCAAAACAAGAAGGAATGGAAAATTCATAAGGAAAACTTTATTGACTCAACAATCTCACCCTTTTTGGAAAGCACAAACATCCATACGAAAAATAAATTCTAAGAAGAAAGAAAACATTAAGGCTTATCTCCCTTTGCTTATGGATGTAGATGAATACGACCAACTCCCCCTTAGGATTTGAAACTCTAAGGATCATATTATAGGTTTACAGAATGAAATTTCATTACAAATAAGAAAGTCTTCTTTAATGAGAAACTCCCCCTTAGATAAACTCTTATTAGAGTTTGTTTTTTTTCTCACCCTTTGTTGAGATTCTTTTTCCCTCTATTAGGGATCTTTTCCTTCTCCCCCTTTGTTATTTTAAAAAAGAATTCGAGGGAATGGAAAATATAACAAAGTACCTGAAAAATTATTAGCAAAAAAAAAAGAAACGAGCAAGCACAAATTTCATTATGTTTGAAAGCTTGGCAACAAAGAAATTTAGATACAACAAAAGATCGGATCTGTCTATTTTGGAACTGTTTCCTTCACCATGAGACCCTTAAGAATAGTCTTTATCTTCTTCAAGTCTTTATGGTCTTCCTCGGATTGCTTTTCTAACACAACAATTCTTGCACTTTGAGCTTCAATCTTTTCTTCCTGAGCTTGAAGCTTTTCTTGCTGAGCCTTAAGCTTTTCTTCCTGAGCCTTCAACTTTTCTTCAAACTCAATCTGATGATCCCTTTCAAACTTCCAATTTTGAGTGATAGAATTTAGCTTTCCATTCAGATCTCTGACTTCTTGAATCCAGAAATTCTTTTCATTTGTTAATTTCAGTTCAAAGGAAGAAGTCAGCTCATTTATCTTGCTATCCTCATTCTCAAAAGCATCCTTCACATTATATTGAAGTTCATCAAATAGCCTCATTTCTTCTACAGTCTTCCTCGACCAACTGGTCATCCTCTTGCAAGATCTTTTGTGAGCTTCATAGCTGACAAAGAATATTCTGAACTGAGCCTCTATTTCAACACACTTGCCCATAACCATGGATACAGAGTCTGATTTCTGATTCAAAGCATGTTGGAGCATCTGACATCTTGAATCAATTATTGAGAAAGTCAGAATAGAACCTACCAGCTTCTTTAAAGACTGAATAACAATGTCATGCCCCAATGAAGATGACTCCGAATCCGAGACTCTGCTTGGAGAAATTTCTTCTTCAACCTGGTCAATCTTTCTCTTTGAAGAACTGCCAACTTTCTTTCTCTTCACCACTACTGAGCTCAGAGTATCAGTAACAATTTTCTTTCCCTTATCTCTTTTCAGAATGGAATCTTGTTCTGAAGTTTTCTTTTCACTGTCAAATACTTGAACGATATTGTCTTCCTCATCAGCAACTTTCTGAGCAGCAAACTCTACATTCTCAATTTGAGCAATATCTTGTAGAAGTTTTTCTTCCTCTGCATGATAAGTTACTTCTTCTTGTCCTTTCTCCTCTTCCATCACTGGAGTGACTAGCTTAGAAGACATAGCTTCTGAGGTTCGGAGGGACAAATGTTCCGAAGGAGTCCCCTTATAATCATATACTTGTTTTAAAACATCTACGGGTTCACCACTTCCTTCAGCAACAACTTCTTCTTCTTCCACTTGCTCAATCTTCTCTATTTCCTCAACAGGATTAGTAGCTGTCTCTTCCGGAGCGACAAAGTCTCTTCCTAGAGTCTCAGGTAGAGATTCCAAGGAAAAAGATCTCAGAACAGGAATGTTCGCAGAAACCATCTCATTGAACATTAACAAAGTATAAGCTACCACAGCTTCAGACATCTTCTTCTTGAGATTCTTTTCTTTTGCTTGTTTTTCTAGCTCCTCCGCTGTTCTTTCATTCACAGCCTTAGCCTCCGCAAGATCCAAGACAAACTGAGTCTCTCCTTGCACTCTCTTTTCTTTTATTTCCCTCCATTTAGAAACTACCTCATATGGGTAAGCTTTCTTCTTCTTCGGTTTTGGAGATGCGGAATGAACTTCCTTGGACTTGGGATTCTCTGCTTCAACTTCAACAATTTTCAAATTTCTATTCCTCAATGGCTTAGAGGATTCCGGATCAGCAACTTTCAGAACTGTTTCTTCTGGAGCTGGTAAATCCATAAACAGACCAGTCTTCTTGTCGAAAGCTACATTCATCCTTTTGAGAGTGCCATCACTCACCAACATAATCTTGCAAACTCTTGGCTTAGACTTGCACGCCTCCTTGAAAGACTCAAGGCATCGAACTATCAACTTTAAGAGGATTGCTGGATACATTATGATCTAAGCTCTCAGATTCCCTTTCTTAACATTCTCAAGAGTAATGAGAATGTGCTTCATCAAGTTAAACTTCCGCAGATTTATCAGAAAATCTAGGATATAGATCTCACTCTTCTTTAGACTATCTTTGTCACCCTTTCTCGATACGATAAGGCCTTGTACCCATAATTCTAGAATTTGAAAATTCGTTGATAAACTAGCAATCTTCAGAGCCTTGTAATCTTCCAGTCCAAGAATTTGTAATGCTTTTTCCTTGTCGAAGCTACCCTTTGAATCCGGCAACACATGAGATATGAATTAATCTTCTCCTTCATTATTAATCCCTACCAAGCTGGTTTCCTTGGCATATGAAAGCTTATAAGTCTTACTATAAGACTTAAAAGAAAACTTCTCCCTTCCATATTCCTTAAGAAATGAGACTGTTTCATAGAACTCTACAAGAAAATCTGAATAAACTTCATCTTGATTCCCAGGTTTTGACACCGCAACATCTTCCCATCCATTAAGAATAATATTTTTGGAAATAAGAGAGTCATACTTTTTGAGGAAATCGGGATGAACCAGCCTCTCTCTATATACTAACCACTTCGAAATCGTCTTAGAGGAAGACATGTCTCGAAAAGATACTTCAACAAACATTCGGATCTGAAGACCTCTGAGAAGTTCAGAAGATAGAAATATGAAATTCGGAACGACTTTAAAATAGAGAGGCAAAGATTCGGGACGCTGGAGCTTGAAAACCGATGTGGGACAACAATTTGGGGTCCCCTTTATATAGGCAACGAGAAAACGGTTTAGCTTCCTCGGTTGATCGAATGGTTGTGACAAGCTGAGATCAGATCTGACGGTTGAAAACCAATTCTCAAGAAAACTTGAATCCGATCTTTTGAGGTTTTTATTAAAACAATGATTTAAGAATACTATAATTTGAAAACAAAATATAAGAAAATACCAGCAAGTAATGTATGACTAAGAAAACTTTGAGTAAAGAAATCATACCTTTCGGATTGTCTTAGGAGGATTATTCATAATGGGTAATATTTGAAGAAAAATTAACTATATAAAAAAAAGAAAAATCACTACGAAAAACAAACTCAGTATGAAAAACATTATAAGAATTCCAGTACGAGATTTTTTTTTTAAAAATGAATATGAAAGACTCATTATGAAAGACTCGGTACTAAAATCTTGTTATGGATATACCAGTATGAAATTTCCCATTCCAAAAGTGTTCAATATGAATATTTTGATTCTAGAAGTCTTCTATACGAACATATCCATTCGGGAAATTTTAGTTCCGGAAATTCCATTTCGGAAATTTAGTTCCGAAAATTTTGAAAAACGAATTTTGAAAATTTTAGTTACTCTAAAAATCAAATGTACTCCCCCTATAAAAATGAGTTTATTACTGTAAGGAGAATTTTTCAATAGAAATTTAATTAAGAAATATTACCTTACGTTTATGATTATTAACTTCTGTGTCATGTATTTAAATCTATTAGAAGGCAAAGATTTCATGAAAATATCAGCAAGTTGATCTTGTGTTCCAATAAACTGAAGAATAATATCTCCTTTTTGTGTGTGATCCCTTAGAAAGTGAATCCTAATATCTATCTGTTTTGCACGAGAGTGATGTGCATGGTTCTTACTAAGGGCAATGGCACTTGTGTTATCACACAAAATTTGAGTTTTAGTAAAACTCAAGCCATAGTCTGTGAGTGTGTGTTGCATCCACAACACTTGAGCACAACAACTTCAAGCTGTTACATATTCAGCTTCATCAGTGAAAAGTGCTACATAATGTTGCTTTTTTCAAGACCAAGAAACTAGTAAATATCCTAATAAATGACATGTTCCGGATGTACTTTTTTATATCCATTCTACATCCACCAAAGTCAGCATCAGAAAATATTTTTAGAAGAAAATCATTTCCAGAAGTATAAAATAATCCTAAATCCATGGTTCCCTTATGGTAGCGAAAAATTATTTTTACTACATTTAGGTGAGATTCCTTAGGATTGGATTGATATCTTGCACAAAAGCATACTGAAAACATTACGTCTGGTCGACAAGCTGTTAAGTATAGTAGACTTCCTATCATACCTGAAAATGATGTTTGATCTACTGGTTTCCCAGCTTCATCATGATCTAAAGAGTTTGAGGAACCAATGGGACTACTTATACTCTTAGTGTTGTCATAAACATAATTTTTGAAAAGATCTTTAATATACTTATGTTGAGATATATAGGTTCCTTCTGGTTTTTGAGAAATTTGAAAACCAAGGAAAAAAGTTAACTCATCCATCATACTCATTTTAAACTCAGATTTCATTAGACTTGCAAAAGAGTCGGTTAAAAATTGCTGAGTTGAACCAAATATAATGTCATCAACATAAATTTGAACAATCAAAACATTTATCTTATCTTTCTTTATAAAAAGGGTTGGATATGCATTTCCCTTAACAAAGTTATTTTGAAGAAAAAATCTAGTGAGTCTATCATACCATGCTCGTGGGGCCTGTTTAAGGCCATACAGTGCTTTGGTAAATCTAAAAAAATGATTAGGATGTGTTGTATCTTCAAAGCCGGGAGGTTGTTCAACAAACACATCCTCTTGAACATAACCATTAAGAAAATCACATTTCACATCCATTTGAAAATGTTTAAAATTAATGAATGCTGCAAAGGCCTGTATAATACGGATAGATTCAAGTCTGGCTACTGGAGCATAGGTTTCTTCATATTCTATTCCCTCTTGCTGATTATAGCTTTTAGAAACAAGTATAGCTTTATTTCTTACTATGACTCCATTTTCATCAAATTTATTTCTGAAAACCCATTTTACTCCAATTACAGAAGTTACCTTAGGTCTTTCAACCAATGTCCAGACTTTATTCCTTTTGAATTCATTTAGTTCATCTTGCATGGCTTTGATCCAATCATCATCACCTAAAGCTTCATCAGTGCTTTTAGGTTCTAATTGGGAAAGAAATGCTAGATGTTCTACTTCATTTCTTAAGGAACTTCTAGTCCTTACAGGTTGAATTACTTAACCAATGATACTATCACTGGGATGATTCTTATGAAACACCTGATTTGGGTTTTGAAAAGCCTATTCATCAACATAGGGTAGAAAGTCTCTGGGGTAAATATTTCAGAAGTATCTTCTTGAAAATTTTCCTTATCAGAAGGTTCTTCTATCAAAGGTTGATAATAAGTTTTTGAAGACACATCCGAGGATGTAGGATGGGATGGTTTAAAAACAAAAGGATCAGACTCATCAAATTTTACATGCACTGTTTCGTCAACAGTACAAGTGTTTTTATTAAAAACTGTATAAGCCTTAGATGTTGTGGAATAACCTAAGAAAATTCCTTCATCAGATTTTGGTGCGAATTTATATAAGTTATCTTTAGTATTCAAAATAAATACTTTGCAACCAAAATCCTTGATGTAGGATAGCCTTGGTTTTCTACCATTCCATAACTCATAAGGGGTTTTATTAAGAAAAGGTCTAATCAAAACTCGATTTATAGTATAGAAAGAAGTACTTATAGCTTCATCCCAGAAATTTCTAGCTATAGAATATTCACTCAGCAAGGTTCTAGTTATTTCTTAAAGAATTCTATTTCTTCTTTCAACTACACCATTTTGTTGAGGAGTTCTAGGTGCTGAAAAATTGTGAGTAATACAATTTCTACTACAAAAAGTTTCAAAATCAGAATTTTGAAATTCTCCTCTATGATCACTATGAATAGTTTTCAATGGAAGTTTTTTTCTCATTTTTAACATGAGCTCCAAAATTTTTTAAATAGGAAAATGCTTCATATTTCATTGCTAGAAAATAAACCCAAGTAAATCTAGTGTAATCGTCAACTAGAAAAAACACATAGTATTTGCCTCCAATACTTCCAGTTTGTGTTGGACCAAAAATATCCATGTGCACTAACTGTAATGCATCAGTTTTTGAGACTTCACCGACTGATTTAAAACTAGATTTATGTTGCTTTCCATATTGACAAGGATCACAAACACTAGAAGAATCAAATCTAAGCTCCAGTAGATCATTAACTAGTTTCTTCTTAGAGAGTTTACATAGGTTTCTAAGGTTACAGTGACCTAATATTCTATGCCATAACCAGGAATGATCTTATATTGCACTTAGGAAAGGTAAATTTTGTCTCCTGAGGTCTTCTAGGTTCAATGTGTAAACATTCTCTTGCCTATTGGCTGAGAGAATAAATTCTTCCTTGGAATTGTGGACTAAGCACCTATCATTCCTAAAATTCACAAGGTATCCTTCATCACATAACTGACTTATGCTAATGAGGTTGTGCCTAAGACCCTTAACAAAAAGAACATTTGAAATCAATGTTTTTTCTTAAAAGAAGAATATTACCAATACCAACAATCTCTCCCTTAGCATTGTCTCCGAAAGTTACCATTCCTTCTTTCGTTTTGATAATATTTTCAAAATATCTTTTGTTACCAGTCGTGTTCCAGGAACATCCACTATCCATGTACCATGTATTGTTGCTGGTACTCTCTTTATTTTCTTGAAATCAAGAAGATAATTAAAATTTCGGAATCCAAACTTATTTGGATCCGATATTACCAGATAACAAAATTTTAGGAACCCACATTTTCTTGGAAAATTATGCTTTGTGAAATCCTAAGGATTGGGTTTTGTTTAGGGAACAATTCTTTGCCCAGTGACCACCACGTTGACACTTAGTCCAAAATGGGGAACTTTGAGGAACAAAATAATTGTTACTAAAAAATGGTTTTTCATGGGTATAACCAAATCCAGATTTATTTCTTAAAGGTCGTATTTGGGAATACATTTTATCAAAATTTTTCTTACCATGGGTAATGATTGATAAAAACTTCTTTAAGGAAAAAATTTCGGACTTGTGTTTTATAACCAAGTTTTATCCTCAAAATCATTAGTTTTAGAACTAGCGCTAGGCTCGAAAACATTTTTCTTAGAAATTACTTTTTCTAATTCTTTAGAAAGTTTATTCTTCTCAGAACTTACTTGCTCATGATTTTTTTAAATACATTCAAAATCAGAATTTTTCATATCAAGATCTATAGAAAGATCTGATATCTCTTATGTAAAAATAGAATTCCTATAGTTTGCCTTATCAAGTTTCTTATTGAGTTTAGAATTCTCAATCTCAAGAAGTTCAGCAAACCTAGAGACTTCTTCATAAGTAGGTAAAGTATTTTCTTCATCAGAAGAGGATTCTTCATCAGAAGAGTTATAATAATTACTATCATTAGAATTTAAATAAACATTGGTCAATGATTCATCATTTTGTACCTTAGCCATAAAAAAATGATTATCAATAGGTAATCTGGATATAAGACTAAGATTCTTCTGTCCTGAAGATTCGTAATCAGAAGATTCATCTGAAGAGTCACCACTACGGGCACTCCAGGAGTCACTAGCTTTCAAAATATTCTCAACTTTGGCTTTATAATACTTCTTTCTGTTCCTATCTGAATGCCTTTAATTCCTTTCTTTCTTTTTGAGAAAAGGGCAATCTGGTCTAATATGTCCAGCTCTCTTGCACTCATAACAAGTAACTTCTCCATCTTTCCTATCTTTTCTTTCCTTTTTCTTATACTTGGATTGGAAACTTCTTTGGCCAGATATCTTGTTCATCCTTCGAGCAAGATTTTCTAACTCATTTTCAGAGATTTCACTCTCACTAGATTCAGATTGGAAAATAACTTTCTTAGACTTGGATCTGGTTACTCTTTCAGGAGTCTTATCTTTCATCTTATTTGATGTTGTTGTAAAAGCAACAGTACCATTTCCATTTTTCTTTTTGATGTTGTCATCATCTCTCATCATTCTTGTTTCATGTTGGATATGAGTTCCAAATAGCTCATCAAGAGAAATTTGAGTGACCTTCATTTTCTCATCTATAGTAGTTCTTTTGGATTCCCACTCATTTGGGATGATATCAATTATCTTATCCACAAGTGCTTCATAATCTAATCCTTTTTCTCCCATAGACTGTAGGCTGTTGACAATAGTCATAAATCTCTGTTGAACTTTACAAATTGGTTCACCATAAGGAAAATTGAATCCATGATATTCAGCTCTAAGCATAGCTCTCCTAGTCTCGATCACTTTAGAAGTTCCAAAGTGTGTAACCTCTAACTACTTCTAGATACAATTAGCTGTTTCACAAGAAGAAATTTGGCTATATATATTTCTAGTCATTGAATAAAGTAAAGTATTGTGTACCTTATAGTTGAGTTGATACTCTTGCTTTTTTCTGGTTAGTAAAAGTTCTAACTTCCTTATCAGGAATTTTATAATCTCTAGTAAGTATAACAAAGTTGTCCACTCTAGTATTGATAACAAAAGTTTTCATTCGATCTCTCCGGTACTCATAATTATTACCATCAAAGATTGGTGGCATTGTATGATTTAGATTATCAATAGAACCAACATTAGCTCCTGCCATACTTAGAATAACCTTCAGCACACAAACTTGTTAGAAGAAATTCGTAATAGCAATGTTCAGAATGACAATGTTCGGAATAGCAAAGTTCGGAATGAGAAAATGAGGAAGAAAAACTTATACGTGAGTACAAGTATTTCAGAGACCTCCTCTGATACCAATTGTAGGATCAAAATAATGATTTAGATGCTCAATATACAAGAGGGGGGGGGGGGTGAATTGTATACTTTAAAAATTCATTTGGAACCTTTAAAGTTAGTTACAGATAACTATGTTTTCCTTAAGCAAGGGAAAGGGATAAGTTTAACAAAGTTTAAACTAAGAAAACTCACAACACCTCTAATACCAAATGAAAACTTGGAAAGAGATTCCAAAAGTAGGTTCTAGAAATATGGTTCCGGAAATTGAATCTTAACAAAAGATTACAATATGAGATTATACCTTAAAGCGTATAGAATCTAAATGAGACATAGTACAAGTAAGTAAGTATAAGAAAGTTACACTTTCCTTAAAATACAAAATGCAGCGGAAACAAACAAGTAATAAAACTACAAGTAACAAAATATAAATCTTTAACTAAAAGAGAAGGGTATCCAACAACCTTGGATAAAGGTCCCTTGATTTATACTTTTAAGCAAGTCTGTCTTACCCATACCAGGGTAAGCCCTCGATAAGAAGATCAGAGTCTCTGTCTTGCTATCCCCGCAAGCCCTCAACTTCAACGTAGTTGGCAACCTATGTCTTGCTCAGCAAGGAAGCCCTCAACTTTTAGGTGTTGGAAACCTCTATCTTCATATCCCCGGAAGTCCTCGAATGTAATCACCAACATTCGGAGTCACACGAAGATTTGAGAGTTAATAAGAGCCTCTCTCTCTAGAAATCACTTCAACAACATGTGTTGTCAAAAGTTCAAAAGTGAGTTTTGAGCTCTTTCAAATGAGCTCCTATTTATAGGCAAGGTCGGCCTCCTTTCCAAAGGTCATATTTTCCTTTAAAATCGGAGGGACCAGTACACGTGTAGATTAAACAACGTTTAGTTTATAATAGAATAGACGACATCGTTTTATAACAAAAAAAGTGTAATAAGATGTACGACATCGATTTAAATCTAATTGAAATGTTCGGAGTGAAAGTTCGGAATGTAACAAAAATATCAAAGAGTAGACAAAATATAAAATCATAAGAAAAATGAATGTTCGGAGTCTAACTAAAAAATAATTTTCGGAGTCTAAATAAATTCGGAGTGTATAAAACAAATATGATCAGATTATGTTTAATAGGTGAATTCGGTATGAGCATTCGGAATGAGAATTTGTCATCAGAATTCGTAATGAGAATTCGTCATCAGAATTCGTAATGAGAATTCGTCATTAGAAATCGTAATAAGAATTAGATGTCAAACTTCATAAGGATTCGTATCCTGAATTCGGAGTAGAACATAATCAGAGATCGTATCCAGAATTCGGAATGAAACTTTATCACAGTTCTCATCTGGAATTCGGAGTGAAACTTTATTATAGTTCTTCAACCAGAATTCGGATCCCAAAACAGAATACTTCATATCAAAGTTTCAAACAATTCCGAGAATATAGAAATGAATCTGAATCTTATACTTAAGAAAAATATGGATGAAAGTATGATAAGGATAATTTTTCTTACATAAGAGATTTTCGTTATAAAAGCAATTTTCCTTATAAAAGAAATTTTCCTTATAAAAGGAATTTTCCTTATAAAAGCAATTTTCCTTAAAGATAAGTTGTTTGTGATTTTCAAAACAAGAATGAATGGAAAAGTCATAAGGAAAACCTTATTGAATCAACAATTATTTTATATTCATATATATATATATGTAATGAACTTATTATGCCTATGATATTTTCTCATGGATTATTTATTTATTATTGGTGATTCCACACTATTATTAATCATGTCTTTTGTTATGAGAAAGCCTTATGTAATTACACATGATTTATAGTCTATTAATTTATGGGTTTTCTTTTATATGTTATGATAATTTTCCCATACACATATGGTTATCTTATTGTCATTTATGATCATTGATTGATACTTTTCACATTTACCCATATATATCATCAAAGGATACCCTTTCCTATGTTTACATTAATATTGGTTATGAAGAAATATATTAATAAGGACATGTCTAAGAAGGATACTATATGAGAAGAATATTTGGGATAAGGGTACACTAAAACATTACAGTTATGTGGTGTGTATTATTAAGATATGTAATGAATAATAGTCTAAAATTAATATTTATGGATATTTAATATGGTATAGCAGACTCAATTTTTATTCAAGTAGGGTTTAGTTATTTTCATAATTTTTTTTTATTTTTGGGGATTAATATTTGAAAGAAATAGTGATAACCCTTGGGATTTGAATAAATATAGAAATTATCTTAGTATTTGATAAAGTACAATATTTTTGGTTTCCTAGTAATAAAATAACAATATGGATACAATAAAGTGGATACTATCTCAACATATATATATTTATATAGGTTCATTAGCCATAAAAAAGGTTGGTTGAGAACTAAATAAATATTCACTTGGTTCAAGAAAAAAATGACCAATTACTCACCTATTTTGAAACTACTGAGAGATATTATTTAGTTAATTAAAATAATATTTATGAACCATTATAGTAGATTAAAATATACTTAGGTTATATATCCGAATAGAAAATTTACATTTAAGGATTATATTGAAACCTAGAATTTCATAAATGAGAAAATCACATTACCACCTCAGTGACTACATATTGAACAAACAATCAATAAACTTTAGGTTATGGTGATTTCATCTCAAGTATATAGATCCTATCTTTTTGATGTTTTTTCGAGTATGCATCCTGATTTTTTTACTCTCCCTATAGTTTGATTTGATATTACATTTCTCATGGATTAGATATATCTATGTAGAGATAATATTAATTTTCAATGAAGGTAATTAATATTTTATGTATAAATCAACGTATGATATTTTATCAGTGTATGGATGAATATGAAGTTATAATGAAAAATAATTCCATTTTATGAGACTTAATTCCTATACATGAGGCGTATCAATCTCAAACGGTTGGGGTTAAATGCATTAATGATGGTATTTCTATTGTTTGGGAATATTACGACATTTTTTTCAACAAGGGTTTCCTAGTATTATATAAAATCTAGAAGTGTAGTTTTCAACAAAACTCGTACCCTATGATACACTAATTTCAAACACTCCATGCAAAATATCATTAATTTAGTTACGTGAATAAAACTAGAAACTCAAAATATATTTATATAAGGTATTCATATGCACTAGAGTATCACCTTGGGGTTGAACTATTGTTTCTTCTAAGAAAAAATATGGGTTAATGTTTCTTTGAAATTTATTATTAAGAACCTAAAAAGATCACTATAAAGAAAAGTTATATTATAACCTTTATTAATTATTTTTTTAATCAACTGTTTGGGGGTCAATACTTTTCCAGTGTTGATCATTGATCTAGATATCACCGGTTACGGGTAAAATGGGAGGATACGCCCAAGATAATCTTCTATACGAGGTATTGAAACTAATAATTTATAGTTATTCCTTTCAAAGTTACAGATTCCCCCAAATATTAATGGATGTAATGAATTATTCCTTTATAAGTTACCGTGATTAATTTTTTTTTCCAGTATTTATATATGATATTATAATATATTCTATGAGCAATAAAGATAATTCATTTTATTTGAATATTGTGTTAATGTCCTTGAAAAATGAGAAGTTTCAATCCAAATATAAAATGTATGAATTATATGTGTACCAAGTATCACTCTTGGGTATTTTACTTAAATGTAAGGGTATATTTATAGATATTTCAAAGAGAGAGGTTATTGAAAAATTATACAGACCGACCACTATAATTGAGATCCATAGTTTTCTTTGATAGGTTTGACACTATTGAATCATTTTGATTAATTTAACACTACTATCAAATCCGTTAACCACGTTTACGTTGGAGTGGGAAAATTTTAATTAGATATATTAAGGTGAATAAACATTCAAGTAGATATATAGAATATTTTTCTATGAAAATATTCTTACAATAAACAATAGTTATTAAAGGATGGTGATATAAAATTATTCTTCAAGTAAGGTATAATGATCTGTTCTCTCATATAATTACATGTTATTTTAATTTTCCTTACACATACAGATGGATCATATAAATAATTATGTGAATCATAATTTGCAAATAATAGCAATAATTTTTTTCACTGAACATATAGAGGTTTTATTTTTATCGTAAAATGTTTGATATATTTATAGATCATAAAAACACAATATAAATATTCAAACAAAATGTTTTGAATAATTTCCAAATAAGATAGATGGAGTTGATTTGAGACTATGTATGTTCAATACCATACCACCTTCTGATGGAAAACAAGGTGGTTGATGATCCATGTTGGAAGGATTATGGTTGTAAGTCCATGGTTAGTATTTAGAAGATATATTACTTATTTATTTATAAATTATAGACCTGGAAATTAGGATGAAATGATAGAAATATTATACTTCTCAAAAAAAATGTTCAACAAACCATATATGTAAATATTAAAGAGGAATATATGAAGTATTTAGACATATAAATAATGTTAAGTTTTGTTTTAGAGTTCATTTCTAACTATGATAGGATGATAATATTCCAGAATTTAATATGTATCCCTTGAATACATGAACTAAATGATGTATTAGATGAATCACATAACTCACCATTCTCTATCCATCATTGAAAACAAATAATGGATATATTAAGAAGAAATTTTTATGGGAAAATATGAAAAGGGATTTTATAGTTAATATATATTAATGCATGTTACAAAAGATATTTAATGATAAACATTATAAGACTAGGGGGTTGATGAATCTATTACCCATAATGATACGGAAATGGGAAAACACCGCCATGGATTTTTTAATTGGACTCTCTAACACAAATAAATTGTGTAATGCCATTTGTGCTATAGTCTATCACCTTTATATATTTGGGATTTTCATTTCAATTAGAGAATATTTCTCTCTTGACCAAATTCCATTTCTATACTGAAAATTTTTTAAGGCTACATAGAGTACCACACTATGTTATATCTAATCAAGATATGAGGTTTAACTTTATTATTTGGATAATCCTTCAACAAGAATTGAATATGGTGTTAAAATTTAACACTACATATCATCCTCAAATATTTTTTTGCTTTAAGAAAACTATTATAACCATAGAAGATATAATGATAACATTATATATTATTTTGAAATGTTGTTGAAATATGCACATAATCATTTTTTAGAAATAATATTTTTCAATAAATCATAAATGTGACTCATTTTAAATACCTATATATAATAAAGTAAAAAAATAAAACATTCTTGTATGAATTTGGAGAATGAATTATACTAGGACCTAATCCAAATGATAAAATGAAATAGAATGGTATATTCATTTAGAAGAACATTTAGGCATCTCGTAGTAATTTGAAAAATCATGATGATAATCCTTATAGATTTTATGAGTTTCAAGTTGATGATAAGGTATTCTATAAAATATCTCCTTAAAAATGATATAATATTACAAATAAGTGGAATAAAATCCTTGGATATATAAATCTATTTTAGATTCTTGATCATATCAGAAAAAGACCTTATCATCTGGTGCTTCCAATAATCCTCCCCTATTTTAATGATGTGTTACATGTATCAATTTTGAGGAATTACTAACCTTATCCTTTTGGTGTACAAAACACAAAGACTATATAGTTGGAGCATGAACTTTTGTATGAGGAATAACATGTAGGGATTTAGATTTAATGTGATATAGTGCTATAGAATAAGGCCACTCACTTGGTCATTTTTTTAGTGAAACTATAAATTTGAGTAATATATGTGGGAACCTGAGGATGTAAGGAGTAATAATTATCATTATATATTTCCATTGGAATAAAATAATTTTTAGCGTGAACTGTTTTAAGGGGACATAATATAACACATTGATATTTTATAATATATACCTCTTTAATTAATTTAATTTTTTTGATAGATTGTAGTGAATGAAACCCCAAACTTATTATGTTAATAATGATATCATGATATAAAAAATGGAATTAATTATTAATTAGTCAAATAAAATTGATAACTAATTGAATTTAAAATAATAGGGGTCAAATTCACATAAGAAAATAATAGCGATTCTAAAGAAACTTCTTAGAACTATTAAATTGAATTATAGATTTTTGTTAAATTGAATAATTTTTTTGAATTATATTAAAATTTTTTTGTATAGTTAAATTAATTATTAACTAATTAAAATAAATAAATTCATGAAATGGTTATGTAATGACCATTGAAACTAATATAATAAATCTTTTTTAAATATAAACATTTAATTTACAATTTTTTAGTATATATATATATATGTTAATTACTATAATTTAGAGTAACAAAATTAAGGAAAATTATTTTTTAAACATTTATAATAATTAATTTTCATTCATTCATTTATTATAAAATATATAGAAATGAATAAAATTTAATTTGAGGGTAAAATAAGAACACTTTCCAGAACACTATTTCTTATATGCATAATTTTGTTTTTTATTGTTATGGAACTTTAATCACTATTAACGTATGATTTTACTAAGAAGTTCTTAAAATAAATGTAAGAAAAATAATTTTATATTCAATTAATTAATTTTACATGATAATTAATTTTAATAAATAATTTTTATGCTTTAAATTAGATGTTTTTTTAAAAATGGATCTTCTAGTATTGTGTGAAGATATGAAAATTTATTTATGAAAATTTCAAAATTTAATATAACAAAATACATTCCATATTTGGAATCATCATTCCCAATTTTTAATTACAATTTTATTTATCTTCATTGATATTAGTTAGCATTGTAAAATATAAGTGAGCATAGAGATCTTTGAAATGGGATAAAATGGGTTAGACTATAAGATATGGATACAAAGATCTCAAAAAAAACATATCTTTATTTTATAGGATGAGTTATTTTTATGAACTATAATTTAATATTTTAAATTATTATTATTTTTTGCAACTCAAAAAAATTACCTTATATAATTTTTATGTTAACAAAATTTTGAAGGGTTTAACTCCCCTTACTTATAAAAGAGAGAATCATATAATAATATATGCAAAGACATTGAGATATGTATATCAATAATGATATTCTAAAATCACTTCTTAACTCTAATACCAAAATCATAGATGTTTGGTCTCACAAAAAAACAACATAAGGAGGATTAAGGATACATCTATCGGAGGATACCCAAAAAAGAGATAATCAGCTTAAACCTGTAATTTTAATACTGAATCTCATTCCACGTAAAAAATATTGTATAACAACCTCATCATAATGGATTAAATATAATTATTATATTTAAATATTATTATGTGGATATATCTGTCATTATATACAACATCTCCCTCTAATGGGAAATTAAAAGATTGATCATTCATACATGTGGATTATCCCCTACACGATGTTATGTATTTCATTTTTCATCACCAATATAATGGATTGTTTTAATGATTAAATTAATGAATATATATACATATATATTATATTTATCAAATAATATGTTTTTTAAATGAGAAATTTATTGTTTCCATCTTTTATTTTTTCAATTTAAAAAATTAATAACATCACCCGTTTGTACGTATAGACTACCAGAAACATGAATTGATGTGTTAATTTTTTAATCACCACTTTATTTGGAATGTTATAATAGTATATATAATATATAAATATGATATTTATGATAGGATTAAGATTATGGAACCATGAAAAAGGTTCAAGGACATAGATCTTTGAAGTAAATTAAGCATGGAAAATAGAATTATTTAAACTCAAATATTTATTACAATGAAGAATTATTTTTAAAAAGATGATAATCAATTAGTAGTGAACGGTATATAGTAAAACATATTTAAATAATATTATAATATATGTGCATAATAAGTTTAAATTTGTTATCCTTGTATTTATAGAATTTTCAACTGAGCATATGACTGATGTAATAGTTTGTATTCAAATAATACTTTTACTATGAGTTTTTATATTTAAAATTGAATTATGGGAAATTTTACATTCAATATCTCATAATGAAAATATATATTCTTACTTTTTTTCATTTGTGATATTTTTATTTTTTATTTTTTATCCCTTATTTGGTTATCATAAATACCAAAAGGGAGTTCTTAAAAAAATCAACCATATTTCTTTCTTTCAATCGCAAATATTTTTCCTCAATATCCATGTTTTTAATTTTTCTACAAGAATATTATTTTCAATATTAAGATTATTTATAATGGTCAATATATATTATCTTTTACATTTTTAAAAAAATTAAATCAACCATTATAACATTTTTTATATGAGTCATTTTAGACTTTCATTACTTACGTTCCTATGAATAAATTACACAATTGATATGGGGAGATACATTGGTGAAGACCAGTTTTAAAAAATATTCCAAATTAAATAAAACCCTATAAAATATTAAGGTTTGATTCACTAAAAATATAGAGTATCCAGCTCAGTCATGCATGTAGAAAATGATTATACAATGAATAGACTGATTTTTCCATGGTCATCCCTTCACAAGTAACCTGCTCTTCATTATTGGTTAGTATCCCTAACAATAGATTCATTAATATATGAAAAAATAGATCAAGAGGGTATAGTGTAAGAATAGAGTCAAACCACTCCAGTCCAATGTTACATGAGACTATGTAGCTTCACACTATATTCATTCAAAATATGAAACTGAGATGAGAATGATTTGACCGTGTGTTTTGCTGCTTCACTAACAAAAGATATAGATCTCGCTTTATGATATTTTAGAATTATTCATGAATAGTTTATTAAATAATAAATAACTAATGTAAAACTATTATAGATTAGTATAAATTAATGATATCACGAATAGATTTATGTTAACCATATAAATATAATTATCCCTGAACATTATCATTAGGCACTATATTTAAATGCCTCAATTTTGTTACCTTCTATGAAATTCTAGGAGTTTAATTCGTTGAAAAAACCCATATTAATGAAATTTAAATTTTGGAATTAATTTATTTCCCAAAAAAAATTTCAATATCAAAATTCATTATTATTATATCAACAAAATCATACATAATCCAACTCATTCATTTATTTACATGGTTCGGGTTGAAAATATGCCCCATTATATCCTGAAAATTATTCACTTTTATTTACGACATTTTTATAAAAAAATTCCACTTAAACCCTTCATTTTTTTCAATATATCTAAGAAAATAAATTTCAAATTCTTGTCAATATGTAATTAATATTGACAAGGTTTCAAAAATTGTTAATTTGTGAATTCAAAAATACCCATGTCTTCTTCTTCCATGAATCAACATTATTAAAATGTAAACTTCATTCATATTGATCATGTAATGAAGAACTTTATCTTATAAGAACATAATGAAACTCAATAACATGTATGTACAATACTAAATAACATAGTTAGAATCACTTTATAAACTATTATTAGTGATTTCCTAATCACAAGAACAACACAACAACATCACATTGAATTCACATTTTTAAAAAATATATATTCTTCACAAATTGAAAATTATTTTAGTACAATAGCATCTTATCCAAATAAATATTTTGTAAATATTAGATTGACCTTTCATCATTTTTTTACCATTTTGTAGAATTACAAATTTTTTAATTATCATTAAATAAAGTAAACTTACCCCTATATAGCCTTTTATAATATCTAACCTACTATTATGTAGAACCAAAATTACATTAATATAGATCCTCAATAGATCAAACATGCTTCCATAACTAATTGTAAATTTTTACTGAATATGCACATATCAACCGAATATGAAAACTAAGATACAACATGAAGGAACGGTCAATCACATATTATAATTGGCTAACCTTATAATGATTAATTGTGACCATCAACTATTGCACATGGATTTCAATATACCTCATGATGAACTAATTGAATGCATGGACAACTAAGTGACTTCCTGACTAGCCAAATGACTACAATACTAACTAGTCAACTATATCATTGAATCAACAATATTATGGATAAAAATAATATAAATTTAAGGATTATCAATGTAAACATAAAATTTCCTCAAAATAATTTCATGACACATAGAATTAACTAAAAAACATATCAACAGCCTCAACCAACTTTTCTAACTCCTTAATAATGTTATCAATAAATTAATAAAATTAAATACTTAATCAATATCTCCAATGTTACTTTAATCTCCCATGTTTGAGTTTTTTTCCCAAAATCTCTCAACTATTCAACAAAAACCACATACTTCTCCACACTTCCAAATGTTACAAGAGAATAGTCACATCATAACCTATACCATATTGGAAGTAGATTACAAAAAACAACCAGATAAGGTTTTGTTTTTAGAGACATTAATCCCTTTTTCTATTAAAAATCTATCTATGTGGAATAGATTAACCACCCTCAATACCTGCATCAAATGTCACATTCAATGAAATCCCCTATAAAAGATTATATGATTATTTAGTTGAAAATGTACAGATCAATCCACCTATTATCAAAAACTCTCTTTCCATATGGTATAGAGTTGTGAAACTATTTCTCGACCATTTTTAACGTAATATGAGGCATATTGGGGGTTAAATTGCTAATTTATTTATTCTAGAGGAGGGATATGCATAAGAATTATAAAACTCAAGAAATAAAACTTATCTATTTGAAAGGAATTTATAAAGATATATGAAATTTAATATTGAGTTATAATGTAATCATGATTTATATCTCCATTAATAACCTTTTCATTAATGAAATGATAGCTGATCTCTATAAGTTTGGATCAACTGTTCTATATAGGTGTCATTGAAAAATTTATTTCACAGTAATTTTCAAAAAAATGATCAATGGATATTTAGTTTAAACCATAAAATACATTGACTATACAACTATCCAAAATAATGTTGTAAATGAATATGTATCTATTAAATGTTATTCCTCAGATATGATAAGTTTCACTAAGTTCCTCTTCTTACTATACCATCTCAAACATCCCTCACCTATAATGAAATATCAAAAAGATGTGTATTTTAAATATGAGAAACCACTTTCCCAATATGAATCATTAAAAACAAGTAGATGAAAATATTTAATTTATTTAAAAATAACGACATAAATCATCATGAATATTATATACCAAAACACACTATTTTTAAAATTAATGTGTGACTCCCTTAGGTAATCCTAAAATTGTGAAAAAGTATTACAATAATGGGATTATTTTTATTGAAGCTGTTAAAAACAACACACTTCCAATGAGTCTTTAAAATTGGTTTTAGTGAACTTTGACAATACATTTATCTTTATACAGTTTGGTTCCAACCGAAATTAGTGTTTAGAGTTGGCATGATTCCTCTATTATAAAATTTTTCAACAATGCATTGACATATTAATCTTATGAAAAAATATTATTTTTTATCAATTTCTAATCCATGTAAAAAATATGTTTTCCATGGATATACATCTCAAACAGTTATTCTATTTTATAATAAATGTTTTCACAAAGTTTCTCTTTGTCACTAGAAAAAATTATATCATATCCTACATAATGAAAAGTAGTGAAACTATATATAACACTCATATATAAAAATGACATTCCACTTATCATTTAGTGAAATAAATTTTCTTTTAACCACCAATAAATGATTGAATACCAGAATCTAGGATCATATTGCAAATCCATATAAAGACATTCATAGTTAATAAACCACATTGTTATTAACATTAATTATAAAACCATCTAGTTGTTGAATACATACTTCTTTTTCATGGACACCATATAAAAATTATTATTTAAAATAAATTTTATACAATTTATAATCATTTTACATAGCCCAAAAAATAAGTCCCAATTTAATCAGGCCTCACTAATAGAGAAATTGATGCTTTATATTAAATGCCTTCAATTTGAGTTTCCCATTACCAAACCTTCCTATCCATTTTCCTTTCCCCTACCCATTTCTCATTCAATAATAGTAAAAAACCCATTTGTTACTAATGAAATTATTATATTTGGATCATTGGAGAATCTCCCAAGTTGAAGGGTTTTCAGAATGATCTAATTAATCATTAATATCTAGTACCCATTCAATAAGATCTATAATTTTTTTTATTATTCCAGGTCCAATATATGATACAAGTGACGTGTTATTTCTTACAGTCATCATTATTTTTATTTTAACATGATCCCCTTGTTTTCTTGTGATTTTATTAATGTGGAAATGTTTTTTATCCCATGATACTAACTTCTTTCCCTTACCATAAATTTTCCTATACAATCGATATGTTCTAAATTAAAATCACTGATAACTATTCTGATATAAACAATTTTTTTCAGTCTATTGGTATTCCATGCCCATGATGTTTTTATATAATATATAAAAATATAATTAATTTGAATAATATTATTTTCTATATATTTCATAAATATTAACATATGAATAGTATACTAGCATATGAAAAGGTTAGTTCTAACATCAGTACCCACTACCATTAGATATGTTCACCATAAAAATACTATCATAATCTGTCTCCAAAATCATTTAAGGATTATTAACTTTTATATATTTAAATTATAGACTTAAATAATTTTAAAAGTAATTGTATGCATGTTTAATTTTGTTTTCTACTATTCATACGAAGTGAAATATTTCGTGGGTCTCAGAAAACATATCTTTTGTATGTGTAAACCAACATACACAACTTATTTCCATGAATATGTTGACTTTTTTAAATAGTATTATCCTACCCATATCAAGAACACTTCTATTCATTCTCAATGAGAACTTATTATATTTTGGAAAATATGGTGAGATAAATTGGTATATTATTCCATTATACAAATAAAAACTTATAAATGCATCCCCTGTAATCTATTTATAATGATAATATCACAATTTCTTAATGTGAACCAATAATTTGTTTTCTACTTTTCTTTTAAAACTTTTGAAAATATCAATTAAATTTTATTTTTTAAAAGAAAATCGCATTGGACATTGATGTGAAATAATCAATGTGTTGGACGAATATTAGTAAATTCTTATTTAATATTCAGTCGTTATTCCACAAAAATGAGTGTCTATAAGTTCCAGTGGTCTTGAAGAGAGAATTTATACATTCTTATGTGTTTTTACAATTTACTTTCCCTTATTGAATGTTTCACATTCCACATATATTTATCCCTATAGTTTGAAAATATCTATTATAAATTAATTATTCAAATTTTTCTCAAAATAAACCAAACTAAATATCTATGAATTTTTATATAAAAAATACATTCATCTTTTACCATCATCATGGGGGATTTTGTAGGATTTCTTATCAAAAATTGATTTTCATAATTTTTTCTTCCTTGAGAAATTTCCTTCAAACATCAAATATTTTAATTAATAAATTATACTTATAAAATTTAATATATCTGACATTATAATAATGATTACTAACACTCAAGATATTATTAATCATCCCTTCAATATAAAAAACATCAATTGATTTTAGGTTTTTAGGATCAATATCAACTAAGCCCATAAACATGATTTTTAATGTGAAGTAATTACAAAATGTAACTTCTCCACATTCATGGTTTTCAATATTATTTAAAATATTTTTTTTCACTAGGAGTGTGGGAGGAGAACTCACTAGAAATGAAACATGATTTATTTCTCAACTGGCCCTCAGTACCACCATAACAAGGCCTACTATGTCTTCCTTGGTGTTTTTTATTCCATATATATTTTGGAATGAATTTTATTTTTAACTAAAATTTTCATATATTTTAATGTATGATGTCTATATTTCTCACACCCTACACATATATCACCATGAAATTCAATTATATTCTGAATCATTACACCTATAACATATTACTTTCTATCCCTTATTCATTCAGAAATTGATTTTCTGTTATCTGAATGATTTACCATACCTCTCTTTCACTTCCTAGAAAATATAATATTATACCATCATGTTTAGTGTTTATGATAAAAAAATTCATATCACTAGTAGTTCCAATATAATATGTGTCTTCATGTTCAAAGAAAATTTATCATTATAGTGCAGTGTAAAATTTTGTTCATAAAATAAATTATTACTTATAGTTTCCTTATTTTTGGGAGATTAATATATTTTAGAGAACCCATGTTATTAAAAAATAGTGGGATAATGTTTCTCCATACTTTTATTGTAAAAATATTTATTAGATTATGATTAAATTTTGCATTATTTTGGGTGAAAATAATAAATATATGGGTTTTCATTTAAAAAATTTACTTGATCATTTGAGAATGTTATCTCAACTGATATATAGGATTTAACATTGAATTCCACCAAATTTATAATTCTTTTCATTAACATAATTAAGTCATTTTTTGTTTTAATTCACTTATACTATGTATTTAATAATTAATATTATATTCTTCAAAATAATTCTTCATGGTCATTTACCATCTTCTCATATTCAATATTTTTCAACTAAAGTTTTTAAATTTTATCAATAATGGGTGATTATTTATTTTTAAAATAATTATATTCTTTAATGATATTATTTTTATCATTCTCTATCATTTCCTTTTTATGAGAAAAATTGTTTTCTCAACACATTATACAATTTCATCCTTCAAAGCGTGTACCAGCTTAGCTTGCTCTAAATCAACTTCTATAGCTCTTGAAGTGCCGAAACATTTTCCATGATGATCCATGAAATTGGAAAATTTCTCACCATAAACAATTTTGGATTAAATATTTAATAAGTTACATGTTATTTATTCCATTCTCATCATATTTCATGTCTTCCATCTAGAATGGTTATTCTTTATTATTAAAACGTTGAATGATTATTTAAAAATTTTCTTCAACTTTTTTGTAATATGTCTCATAATATTCCAAATTAAAATATATTTCCATATTTTTAGGAATGTTAACAGAAATGTTCCCAATACCGTTGAGTTTTTTAACTATAGTGGGTAATTTAATTTCCCGTTATTCATTACCATATTAAATTTATTATAAATAATATTACTGACTATTTTACAGTTTCCACCATACTTTTCTTTTTTCAAGTCAATTGAATCAGTAATTTCATCATATTATTGAATTTTTAACTTTCTTAGGCCTCAAATGAATTTTAACATTTAAATTTTTTTATAAGATATAAATTTTTTCTTGTCATCAACTATGATAGTGTTTTTAAATTCATCCAAGGAAACATCCTCTATCCTTTAAAGATGATATCTTAGCATCAAACATGTATGGAAGATTCCACATGATCTTCTTAACAACTATAGAGTATTTGGTTTTTTAATTAAACCCCTAAATACAAGTAAAACATTCATTTACCTGATTGAAATTATTATTTTTATTCTCTTCCTCATCAATCTTTATGTCTTCATAAATGCTTCTCTAGTTATATAATTTATCCAACTAAACATTCTATTTTCATTCTTAGATATTTGCTCTTTGACCAAAATTCATTCCACATGTTGAATTACTCTCTATTTTATATTCATATTTTATAATTAATAAATAAATATAAAATTTTGTTCATTTCCATAATTAGATATATTTCATTTACCTTATAGGTTTATTGGGTCATTCCCTTAAATGAGTGGGAAACCAAAGTAAAAAATAACTCTAACATCCAAACAATGGGAATAAACATATGGATAAAATATTTTTTCAAACATTAATAATTTATTATATAAAATATAAGAAAAACAATATTGTTAAAAACATTATGATTATCTATTCAATGAAATATATTGAACCAAATAAAGGGCATAATATTTGATATTATTTAATGATACTATAATGAATCAATAAATGAAGGGGGTAGTTGAATTAGTGGAGACCATTTTTTATAATTTCTTCTAAAGTAAATAAACATCTACTACTTTTTAATAGTAAATTATCTAAAATTTAGAGTCCCAACCTCAATCATGAATAATCTAATTAAATAAAAATTTAACAAAAAGATTAACTTTCAAAATTTCCCATCTACATATTATTTACAAATAGAAAGAGCTACGTGCAGAATTAGAACTTATCATAATGAAGAAATTATAAATCTCAGAATTATCTTTCCTTGAATCTTTATTTATAATTATATTGAAACAAAAAATATATCTCACCTTTATGTGAATTCAACTTACATACAATATTTAGAATCAACTGTATGACTTTATGTGGGCTGAGGATGAAGTTAATATATCTTCCAACTTATCAACCATACTTCTACAATTGAATTTATATTTTGACTGACCATGCCCTTATTAACCAAAGGTCATAAGATATTATTTTCATGATGGATAATTTTTTTAAAAAATTATTATAAACAGGTTGTGCATTGATTAACTACACCCCTCAGTGGACTATTCATAACATCCAATCGAGCATACTAAATATTTATTGACACTATGAAAAAGTGACTAACTACATGATAAGCTAACTGATATTAATATAAAATAATCAATCACATTACAAAATGATAAGAGATACAAATAAAACCATGACTAATTATATGATTATCAAAAAAAATTCTATAGAATCAATTTTGATCAAACTGAAATTAGCTGAAAAAAATCTCATTAGCCGAAAAAACATATTTTAACTCTTTTTATGTGGTATGAAAAATTAAATCCACTAATAAATTCATCAATAACTCAAATATATCTTAAATTATTTTTTAAATTTATTATTTAATAAAATTGAAGACCCGAATTGATTTTCCTACTATCATGTATATTCTTCCTTTTGAAGAATCAATTTATTTTAAAAAAATACATTATTCCACTTTCTCTGTGAATTTTTTATTATTAAATTTAATAAAAAATATAGGGATATTTCTTCTTATTTTTGATGAATTTTTATAATTTTTTTTGGAAGTATTTTCCTTTTACAAAAACTATCATTATAGAATTTTATGACATTATTTAGATAATAACTTATATAATATCAATATTCTTTCTTAGAATGGCTTATAATAATGATTTTTTGATGATGTTTTCATGAAAATTGCGCCTTACCATAATTTAATTATGAAATAATGAAATGATGGATGTTTTTATGATATTGTGGAACATATATTTATGGATTTAATTAGGTGAAAGCTATTACCAGAATTATATAACCCTCTAATATAATGGGTAAATCATGATATCTATTGAGATAATATCAAATAGAATGGGTAGTGAACCCAATCCCCCTTGGGACTCTGTCTAAAATTATATGGCGGTACTAAATGGTGGCCTTGTCTAAATAAATGACTTCCTATGATTATTTATATTTAAAAATGTTATTTATTATTCTTAATATATTTTATCATGGATATCGATTGATTATCAATAATTCTACACTCTTATGACTCATACATTTTATTAATGATGTCGAATTATTCCATGAATCATCATTTATGATCTATCACATATTGGTTATTTTTTTGTAGGTTATAACTTGTGGTCATCAATATATATCTTAATTGTTTACCCATACTATGAATTAGAGCTAATGATTTCTTATGTTTCCATCTCCCCTGTTTATGAGGAAATGTATTGAGTATGATAAGCCTATGTAGTGTAATATGTGAGGAAACTTTTGTGAGATATAATTCATATATTTAATGAAATATGTTAACTGTGTATGTATTATATAAAGGCCATAAAATTTTATGGTATTGGTAATGTATTATTAAGATATGTAAGGAATACGTATCTACGATTATAGTATATTAATTTTTTTATATATGGGTTTACTTTTGAAATATTATTAGTACAATATCATTTAATGAAAAAGAAAAAATTACCCATTTTAGAAATGCACTAACTTACAAGTTCATATCCCATTCTCTCACTAATAGGTAAATTTTGATATAAGAAAACCACTTAATAAATTATTATATAATGATATAAAAAGAAAAAAACATTCCACTAAATTAATTATATTTCCTTTCCAAAATTTCCCCACTACGGCACAAAAATCCACTACTTAATAGTATCATATTTATACTCTAACCACACTACCAAATACAATTATCCAATATTTGAATAGATAACTTCATCACTGCTATATGAATTCTATCAAAACCATTTGACCACATCACACCACCAGCACATATCCACATCGAAAACAACATCACTACAATATTAACTATCTATAATAATTTCACATTACATCTACATTTCCTTATCGACAAACACCACATCCCCAAAATATCTCATCATGGTACCCAAAAAATCAATGATTATAGATTTATATCGCATGAAAAATTATCATAATTGAACTATTTTTTTCTTTTCCATGAAAATAATCGACTAACATATTCAAAATAAAAAAAATTAAATCCATAAGTCTAGTATAAAATCCAAGAATACACATTATAATAATGTAAATAGAAAACAATTTCTATAAATAAAAAAATACCCCTCCATAATATAAACAAATTTACCTCTATACTTTATCATTATATTACACACCCATAAATAAAAGATGATATATTTTCAACCATAATTATGCCTTTTTTTATAACTACACAACACCCTAAACCATGTATCTTGATAAAGACAACATAAAAAAGAGACAACCAATATATAACCTCTTAATTCCATTTCATAATCTCTTCATCTCATGGAATAACCAAAAGTAATATATATGTAAAAATAATAAAACATTTATCAATTTTTCTAAGATGTTAAAACTATTATACTCATATAATAATAAAAATGACATTCCTATAAACACAATAAATATACAACACAATCTTAAAAAAAATAACAAACATAATGATCTAATGTAACCATTCCCTTTTTTATCACCCATTTTAGGGGATGAAACCAAAATAACAACATACCCTATATAGTAAATTCATTAAAATACTCATTGGAAGATGAAGTAAACAATTTGATAAAATAGGGATTTCAAATTATCACTCAATATCCCAAAATATTCTCCAACTTCTTGAAAAACTATCAAAATAATATAAACAACCTTTAATGGATGGACATGATATGAAACCACTTTAAAATAAATAATAAATAAATATTCAAACATAATTAATAATAGAGAGTTTTAGTGGTATAAAATATTTATAATTATGTTAATAAATTATATTATAATTATGTAATATAGAAAATGTTTTGAATCCCCTACCATAACAGAATGTCCAAATCGAAGGGATTTTAAATCCACTACTATACGATACTCACTCAAAAAAGATATCTATATGAACCCTGGAGAGATGAAATGAAAGTATTGTATATGTAAATGAGATATATAATATTTTAACCATCAATTAAAACTCATTATTTACGAAATTTTACTCATGGTTTTGAGATGATAAAATAATTGAAGGGAAGGGAAACATTTATAATTTGATAGTACTATAAAATCCATGACATGGTTTTGTAAGATCAATATCATTGTTTTAGTTGATGAAATACATTGGAAATATAATATTTTTTAATCATGAAATTTTGAATATGTAACTATGCATTTTTATATAAACAATTCAATTGAAAAGAACCATGAAATTCCCAAAAAACACATACATGATTATTTCAAACCTTATTGAAAACACACAACAAGGACATGGAAAATAAACCAAAACAATATTATTTTCAATAACATAGTGTCAATAAATATAAAATTCTAGATAACTATATAATTGAAGTATTCTATAAAAGTATACCTTAAAACTGGCAAAACAAAAACAACCTCACCTCTCAAAGCCATGACATATTATGACAGTGGGGTTAACCTATGATTGTTTTCTATAAACGACGTTATTATTAAGTAAACCATTCCATAGATAAATCTTAATGGGGGAATGGAGATATCTTAATCCATTTACACATAACCACAATTACCTCATCATAATGATAATCTTATACCAAAACTAGGAAATAACACAATGATGTGTTTTACCCAATACCATATCATGGTTTTCTTCAAGAACCCAAACTCAATATGTCTTCTATAATTCACCTATAATCTAATTCTACCTTCAATTTAATCCTCAAATGTCACCAATAAAAAGAATAATTAAACATAAGCCTCCCAAATTATAATATATACATTTCATATTTTATATAATAAATTTACATAAACTAAATATCATATAATTGTTTTTATTTAAACCTTTAATAAATTCAGAAGAAAATCTTGTCTTACATAGTTTAAATACCACTAAAAAATAAGGTTCTTTTATGAAACCTTTTTATGGATAGTTAAAAATCGGTATAGGAAGTGTGTTTTAGAAAATTATCATAATAAATAAAGTATTATTTCAAAAAAATTAACTATGACATAGCTAGATGAATCTATATTGTGTTTTCATAACATCAATTTATGAAGGCTCATCTAAAAATAAATTCATCATTTAAAGTTTTAATTCTTTCCCCATTTAAATATTTTTTACATATAATTAACCATTCCATGGTTTATAAAAAAAACCATTAATTTTATTACATAGAATATTTTTTTTGTTAAAATTATCAAAAATCAACACCTTAATGTTCTCTCTAAGACTCTGTTGAATCCATGGGGGGTATAAATTTTTAAAAGAATGTTTTGGTAAAATTATATGGCTGTAATTTGGTTTCTAAATTGATATTTTGTAATGTTTTTATAAATTATAAAACAATGAAAAATATTATAGTTTTTAATTTGATTTTAGAAAATTTTATAAATGAGAAAAATAAATAATCATATTGAAATAAGTAGTTTGGAAATTTATTCAAATCAGGCTAAAGTAATTTTTTCGTTTTGATAATAAGATAAAATAAAGAAGACACAGAAGATATTATTTTTATGTAAAATATTTAAATGAAACATGTATTTTTTATATGATTATAAAAGTTTCTATGAATATTAAATATTATAAAATATGAATGAGATCATATGAAATTAAATATAAAATATTAATATGAAATAGTACATATTAAAATAAATTTAAAATGTACATGTTTAATTATTTATAGATTCTATATAAAATATAGACTAAATTATAAAGTTCCTATAATTAAATTATTTATGAAATGTTTATAATTGTTTATGTCATGTCTAAATTTAATAAATTTTCATGTATTTAGTTTATTCAGAACTTATTATCAATAAATATTATTGTGATAATATAAATAAATATATGATTTTTAAAGTAATAAAGAATTTGTTATAAAATTTATACCAAGAATATAGAGAGTTATATTCTTTTTAGGATATAAATATTTACACATGTTATACTATGGATATTATTTTTCGGGGTTATATTCATGGATGTAAAGGTTGATTATGATATATACAGATAAGGTGTTAATATTTTATTTAAATCGATGTCTCTCTTTAATATTTATCAATATATAGAGGGAATATGGGTTATACATATCAATAAACATGAGTATTATGATATGTCAATAAAAATGGGAGCTTTCTTTTTATTTTGACATGTTTTCCCGCATAGAGAATTTGGTTTCAAATGAATCTAAACATTTTCATAAAACAGTTTCATTCACCGTATTGTTGAAATATATTTGGATATGTGTGAATATAATTGGATTTTACTTATGGGTAAATATAATTATTCAATATTTTTATAAATTGTTATAAATTAATATGTTTTAAGCATATTAATTTAATTAAAGATATAAATTAAAAAATAAATCACTATAAGTATAAATATATAAAAGGAATATATGATATATGTTAAGGAGATTAAACCACCTAAAAAATAATAAGTGTTGTTTTTTTCGAACATAAGAAATTTTCAATTCCTCAATCATCAAATTATTTAGGGTCTTCCAAAATAGGATTGTTTTGGATTATATTTAGTAAATTTAGTAAGATATAACTGAACCATATAGTTAACTTCCAATTACTATCATGAGTTTGGGTTAATCATTGATGGAAAATATAAAATTTTAGTTCATCATTGGGAGAAAATTATAGTATATCCATGCAATGGATTGAGAAAAGATGTCCCCTCTCAACATTATAAGAGACATTTGTGAAATAATTGATATGATTGTATACCAGGTAGATTCCTGACATATTTCTCAAGATTTTTTTGGATAATTCAAATTGAAATATTAATCACTAAATACTAATTGATATTAATTAATTTAAATGGTATCAAAATTTCAGTAGTCACCATTTTATAATTTTTTTATTAAATGATTTATAAAGATGGTTCTCATATGATAAAAGAATAAATTATATATAAAAATGGAATCATTGTCTTTGCACATGTATTCAAGATTGACTTATCAAAGGGAATAATATTAAATGAAGAATATTTTTTGAGGGATAAAAAAAGGTAAAAATTGTTTTTTGATAGAAGAAAAATTATATGTATTTAGTCAACTAATTTTTTAGTTACAAAAATTGAATGATATCTTGAGTGGTGGGTAGGGTTAATTAGTGTAAGCACTATTTACAAGTATCATCCCAATGTTCTTGTGTTTTGAATAGTAAAACTCAACTGTCTTCTATGAAAATGATGTAATGTAATAAATAAAAATGGAATAGAATTGATTTTACATGGTTTACCTACACTATGATATGTTCAGTGAAAAAAATAGAAATACACCAGTGTACCAAAATTCACAATATTCACCCCAGTTTTCTTTTTAATTTTGAGAATACGGGCTATCTATATAGGTTTACAACCATCATAATAAATTTTAACTCAATTATCTCCTCACTATAGAAGATATAATGTCTATTATAAGACAACTCCTTGATATTCATGAATCATAACAAGGGTTTACAACAATATATATATAGAATTATAATATCTATTAAACATAATGATGAAGTCTATACAATTCTTGTAAGAATAAATTCATTTAAAGTCCTCCCTATTTTATACATTACATATCTAAAATTCATTTCACTCACTCCCCATCAATTTTATCCTTAAGAAAATACATTTATCTAATTTATTTTGAAAATAAACATATTACCATGAATATTTTTAAAGATTATTTGTATATGAAGAAGAAATAAATCCTTAAATTACCTCTCAATTTGAGTCAAATATACCATTTGATACATAATATATCCAAAAATATAGAGGAAATTCAGAACTGAGATATTTTTTATGACTTAATTTACGATAACTTAGGGATCAATACAATGACATGGCACTCTATAGATATCCTTTTCTATATAAAAAGAATGAACTCAAAAATTTATTTATCCTGGAATTATCACCCTTTTTAAATTCAAATTTTTATATTTGTACACCACCACAATATAATGATGATTAAACCATGGAATTAATAGACATAGATGATCCTCTTAATTAAATTCCCAAGAAAATTACAATTAGAATCCTTTCTATTTTATAATTTTACCTACTGATAAATAGTTTTACCAGTATAATTTTTGGATTCTATATAAAAAACATGGATTTTTATAAAATTACCTTCAAATCTTGTGTACCTAACTTCATTACACTAAGCAATTTTTTCCCATTTTCTGTAAAACACCTTAGATCATAATTGTTTTATAATATACATCCTACATTATTTTTACCTTTATAACACTTGATAACAAACCATTGAATAATATAATATTTATGACAATAAAACTCCACATTTATATATTCTATTGTAGAATAATGATGAATCCACTAATACTCCAACCATTTTATCTAATTACGGAAATTCAAAAGATATAGACCTCATTGAATTTGAGTTTGTTTTTATCATATTTCTATATTTAAATCAATATTCCTACCATTAATATATAACTATATATAAATAATATTAAATGATATAATGAGTTTTTTATAGGAATTAACACTTAATATCCTGAAAAACACAACTGAAAAATACTAATAATGGTTTCTTCTAATAATACCCTTTGTATTTATTAACAATGATCTAAAACATCACAAAAATTTTATAATATCATCTTTAAGGTATCAAATTACACTTATCTTAGTGTAATTAATGATTCAATGTATATACACTCTAAGTTCAAACAAGTATTGATCGATATGAGAAATAAAAGTATGATGAACATTTCATCAACAATACACTCCAGTATCCGTATTCTTTGACATAAAATATCATTAAATTATAAAAATAACTAATTAACACCACTTTTTATCAATGTTATTTCTAAAATTTGTCATATAAAAATTCATAATCCCCTTGATTAAAAATAAATACATTCCTCACTAATCATTTTTGAGACCCCCTTTTGTTAAGATATTAATAGTAACACTTCACCATTCATCCTTGATCATATCTTTTACTTTCATAATAGTTGAGACTATATATATCCCCCATTTTTTTATAATATCATACTACATTTCTATAATGGTTTCAAGGAATAAATATTAAATCAATTATATAATGCATGATGGAAAACCCTAAATTTCCATGAACCACTAGTTTGGTATCATATACTAAACATAAAACAAGGAATATAAACCACTTAAAGAGATTTTGAGGACATTATAAAAACCTTCTAAGTGAATTGATATTTTTAAAATCATTTACCAACCATTTCATATAAAAGTACTTTTATCATAATATTCATAATTTGAATCTATGTAGACTCATACTATATTCAGACTAATCCCTGATCAAAGTTCTTATGGATAATATAATACTACATATTTTTGTGCACCATCCTTGAATGATGGAAAATATTTTTTCTATGATTAGTAGAACTTGAGTTATCAAATTTTTAATGATAACATAGAATTAACTATAACAGTAACATCTTTATGTTATTTTTTAATCCACAAGATTTTTGTGCGTGATTTTGTGGCCACTATATATTTATCTTTGATAGTGAACTATGATTTATATTATATCTTATTTTCTAGATAATAAATACTCAAATATCCAAGGTAAAAATAATCACCTAATTTTGAATTTAAATAATTTTCTTAATAAGTGTAATGAAAATCTGTATATACTAATAACATAGACTATGATTATTCATAATAGAATAAGATGATGTCATCATTTCTTTTGATATACTAAAGTATTATTTTCACTACCCTGATGTAAATTTATTTGAGATAACTCTGAAAAATCACGTCATTATAAATTTCAAACAGAATTTTGGGTATCAAAAATTTTCAGTAAAAAACTCTTAATAATTTTATATACTCTATCACGTATATTTATTAACCATTTTCATAGATTAAAAATGTTATTTGGTTAGAATAATTTTATTTATCCATTAAATAATCTCAAAAAATATTTTAGATTATTATTTTTCATATTTAAGTAAATGAATATTAGTATGTTTCCTTCCTTATTTTACTTGAAAACCATCGTCAAATTTCAATTTACCAACCCTTGAAATTTTAATCACCCTCATCATAAATTAAGTAAAACCTATGTATTAAGTATTATTAAATTATCTAATGACAATTACATAAACATATATAATAACCACTATCCTTTGATAATTATCTTTTTTGAAATATATATTATGATGAAATACTAATGGTTAAAAATATTCCTTTTTGGTGTATTGGACAAGATAAGATTAATATGTTCTTTGATTGTGCATTATCCCATAAAAGTTATTATCTAATTGATACACTTTATTATCACATTAATGATTGATAAAACCATCTCTTTTTTCAATGTATACCTAATATTAAAGGTATTTATTGAGGAGTAAATATATTTATTCAATTTGGAATATCATGATTTTTATTTTTAGTACTATGCCCAAAAGTAATAAAATCATTTACAATCAATACATTGGGTAAAATTACTTATACATAGAGATACACCTAATTTTATAGTGGGATTTATACATAATATATCCTTTTTGAACAAAATATCATTATTTATTCTTTTTTGTTTCCAAAAACCTACTTGGATCCGATAACATTCTTATACCCATTCTCAAAAGAATATTTGAGGATTAATTATTCTTGATTTGGTTAATCAATTTATTGATCACTTTAATTAAATTATAACCCTCAATAAATTCATCAAAAGTATTAAAATTTAATTTATATACGGGTGAAAAATAATATATAGGCTTCATCCTTCTTATATTAGTTGGATATTTGTGGTCACCAATAATGTGATTCCAATTAATTTCTTTTCCATTTATGGACTGACATATTATTGTAGAACTTTTTTTAACCTCTTAATTTATTATTTATTTTTCTGAATCAATACCACCCCCTTGTTTCTACACCTGATATTACAAATCCATCATCTATCTCCTCTTCAATGTTATCACAATTTTTTTGAATAATAATCATTTTTTCTCTTCACTTATATCATATTTTTTAAAAAGGTCTAAAATTCATTTTCTAAAACAATTTTATGAATATCTATTTTAAATGTTTTAAATAAAAATTCCTCCATCTCTATGAGATAGTGTTTTCTAGTCAATGATTTTAAGGTACTTCAATATATGATATTTCTTATACCACATCTCATATGGTTTGTTTCCTACATTCATATAAACGGTGTTATTTTTTATATTATCCAATTTCAAGACTACGTCATTCCAAAAGATATTAAATATATGATTTCCAATAAGTATCACATGTTACGAGTTATTAATGATATAATCAATTATTTAAACTAAACCATTTTATTGAGGATTTATCATAGTTTAAACCTGATTTCTAATCCAATTCTTCTTGAGGGGATCATTTTCATGGATATTATTGAACACTATACCATTTATATTAAAAAATTTCTTTTTTCTATCTATAAATATTCTACGTTAGTATCCCCTAACAAATTATGAAAAAAAGTGTTTATGAGTGATCACCCTAAGACATTTAATTATACTATAGTTATCAATGAGTAGTACAAAATATATATTTCCCATCAATGTCTATTATGATATCCATATTAAAATATCATCATAAAAAATTATATCATCTACATAAACGTATTGTATTTTGGATTGTATTTATTCAAAATAATCATTCCATTTTAAAAAAATTCACACATATGGATAATATCTTGTGTAAAATTTGGAATATAAAACTTCATTATGTTTTACCATCTCTTCAAAACATTTATACCTCAAATTAATTAGGTTTTTTCCCGAAACATATTCACATAATCATTGTATAAATTATTGATATATTTACTTCCAAAAATATGATATAGATTCCCTTTAGTAAACGCTAAATGCATCCCAATTTCACTATCCTTTACATTGGTAAATGTCTTCTTAGTGAAGTGTATTATAGGCCATAAGCTGTATAATGAGCCTACATTAGGAAATTTGTGACCATTGACTTCATAAACAAATAAATCATTTATACTAATTTTTGTTCCACTAATTTTTTTTGTTCATGAAACCAATGAGGATTTTATTACCATCTAATATAGATACTTTGAGATGGTGGTGAGTTAGATTAAGCCATTTTAAAACATGTAATCCCATTGTTCTTTTTTCTGAGTAAGTTGAAACACAATTCTATCCATCACAAGAAATATTTACGTGTTAAATCATAAAATAGAGACATATGCAATCTACATAGTTTTCTTACATTGAGATTTATATAAGGATAATTCACTCAATTATATAAAAATGTAGCAAAATATTCTATAATCCCACATCATGTGCATAATATTTTAGGAATTGAATCACTACCCACTTATATTTATAACCCATATATATATATATATATATATTAGAACCAATTGATTATCTCACTCTATAATAAAACAGTACCCCTATAAGAGAACTCTGAGATTGTCATAAAATAGATAAATAAATTACAAAAAATTCATATAGAAATAATATAAACCTATATATACATGGTAATGTCCATGGATTTATAAGAATTTTCTCATATAATATTTTCAATATTTATCACTTTTCTAAACTCACAATTCCTGAATAATCTATCTCTTTTTTATCCAAGAAGGTTCTCAATGTTTCCCATGTATCTTTGTATTGAAATAAAAAATTCATCAATGAATATTAACTGAATTACATTGAACCATTGCCACCATGAATCAAAATATATCTCTATAAAGATATCAAAAAAAAATTATAGAAATAAGATAAAACAAAGTTCATCATAATATAGAACAATTCACCATAGTGTGGTATAATCTAGATAAAATCACAACTTTTACTTTCCATAAATATTATAATTTAGAATATTCTATATCCATTAAAATTAATTTTATAAAATTAAAATAGGATTTTCCTAATGACATAAGGTTACAAAAGCTGTGGAATATTCATACTCTAGATAAAAAATACCTCTATATTTCATGATTCATGAATTTTCTCCCACTTATAGGAAAAATTAGAATTAGTGGTGTTATATAATGTCTTGGAATATATATTATCCAATATGAGGCATCATAATTTGACTTTATAATAAAAAATTACTATAGCTAAAAACATTCCACTTTCAATATAATCCATTACTCATAGTTAATTTTAGAAACTCTATAACAATATAATTGTATATTAGAATGAGAAACCAGCCTATACTGTGGACTACATAAAACCCATTCCAAATTTATAAGCACATATCCAATTTTTTGTCATTAGTATTAATTACTAATATAAGAACACAGATCTTTGTTCAGGTATGTTTTTCCTTTTCTGGTCATTTTTGAGAAAAATTGAAAAATATGGAAATTTTCAAAGTATACGCCATGTACTTTATAAGTACACGCCGTGTAATCTGATGCAGCGCCAGGCCGTGTGCTGGCCGTGTCCGGGCCATACACACGGTGTGTAGGGGTGATGTGGAGGTCACTTAAGGTGGAGTACGGAGAGGCCAAGTACATGTCGTGTACCCTAGAAGTACACGCCGTGTAGTTTTTTTTTCATTAAACGGACCAGGGTCGCGCCTGATGGACAGAACTCACTTCTTCTAGGTCGTCTTTGCTCGAGAGAACCCATACGGCTGCAGAACTTCTCCGAGCCCCATTCTTTTTTCTGTTCTCCAAATCGACCGCCGTAGATTGTGTTGGGACCGCAACGGTAAGCTCTTCATTATCCTAGATCTTTGTTTTCCAATTCATCCTCTTTCTCAAGATATCTTGGGTTGAAAGTTTTGTTATTTTTTATATATTTACGCCGTTATAAGAAGAATCAATCCTCATGGTCAAACGTATATTGATCTCATAACATCATGATAAGTGTTTTGTGACTTACCTTTCGAAGTCTTTGAGTTTTATGTACAAATTCCACTAATACCCGTGAATGGGGTATTGCATATTTACCTTTTTTCCCCTGTTGTTTTGTCACCCGGCTTGTATACTTGTGTTGAGGTAATTTGATCATGTGTGAGGATAATTTATTATTCATGGATGTTTTTTCCATACCTTGTTCGGTTTACGAACCTTTGGGTCTTGTTTAGATTTTGGTCATTATACCTGTTTTCTATGCATTGTGACCGTAGGATGGAATGATATAGTTGACATGCTTGTTATGTTGTAGACTGGTTATCCAAGTAGCTCTATAGGTGTACTTTGGATAGCCAAGTAACTCTATAGGTGTAAGTTGGCCTTATAGAATTATTGTGCACTGACCGGCACCAGACCATGAGAACCTGATGCTAAAGACTATAAGGGATAGACTGAGCGTGCTTTCCAGAGAGTCTTGGATATTATAGACTATAAGAGGGTAGACCGAGTGAGATTCATCATAGAGTCTTGGACATTATAGACTACAGGGGATAGACCGAGGGAGCTTCCCAGAGAGTCTTGGATATTATAGAGTACAGGAGGGTAGACCGAGTGAGCTTCCTCAAAGAGTATTTACTTGTATGAATTATCATTTTGACCTTTCCAAGATAGAGAAGGAATTGACTGAGTGAGATTCCTTAGAGAGTCTGTGATAGACCCGAGACTATAAAAGTAATTGACCGAGCCAACTTCCTCAGAGAGTTTCTAGACCTTGGGGATATAAGAGGGTTAGACCACATGATCTTTCTTAGAGAGTCTCTGACTACAATAGACTATAAGAGGAATTGACCAAGTGAGGTTCCCCAGTGATTATTATAAATTTGTATGTCCAAACCAGAGGGGTTAGTCTGAGTGCACTACCTAGAGGGTTGTGAGTACTTCTTGGATATGACCAGAGGGGTGGGCTGTGAGTACATCCCAGAGGGGTTCCTTTTGTGGTTAGTTATTTGCTTCACTACAGCTTGTTGTTATGTGGATTGATTACTGTTGCATATCATCCTGTTACTGCTTACTGTTTACTACCTACTGTTTATTGTTACTGTTTACTGCTTACTTTACTATTACCTTCCATATGATCACTAACTGTTAGGAAGAGATCTTCAGGTGGATTCCTACTGGGATTTAGTCTAACACCCTATTTGGGCCATGATTTTGAGCACAAGAAGACTATGTTGTTGCATGTATAGACAAGGGAAATCACCCTTTGACTTCTGGTACTTGATTGCTTTAGAGAAGGAGAGAATGGGACTAAGCCGAGGCTTGCGATGCTGACTAGTTTCTTATATGTTTACTTTTCCTTTTACTTTTTTAGTATTGTATTAATAATTGAGCAGGAGAACACAGATTTAGGATGTTCAGGAGGCAAGCAGTGAGTGGAAGCATATGGCTCTGTTCTTAGAGATGCACATAGAGGTGCACGAAAGATAGGGATAGACTTTTCAATCTTCTACAGCTGTTACCACTACCCTTCTTGACTGGGTATAGATTAGGCAACTATCACACTCAGAAGGCCTAGTCCTACAAGGGAGTGTGTCAGGAGAGGAACCTCTTCCTAGATGGACAGTGGGCTAGGATGAGATCTTGTGTTTCCTGTGACACGTATGGGTGCCAGTAGACATATGTGAGGAGCTGATTTGGGACATTCATTCTTCTGTTTGGTCAGTTCATCCTTGCATCACAAAGATGTGTTGTGATCTACACAGCTAGTATTGGGGGCCCGATATAAATAGATATGTCGCTGTGTTTGTCATGAGATATTCTACTTTTCAGCAGGTGAAAGTGGAGCGTCGGTGACCAGCAGGGAATTTACATCATTTACCTATTACTGATGAGAAGTTGAATGATGTCGTAATGGAAATCCTGACTGGGTTACTGAGGTCACCTCGAGGGAGTGATGTTGTTTGGGTTTTCATCGACCGGCTTACGAAGGTTGCTCACTTCTTGCTGATCAAGAAGACGTTCAGTGTTGATGAGCTAGGGCAGTTGTACATCCGAGAGATTGTATGTCTACATGGACTTCCACACTCCATTATTTCAGACAGGGATGCACGTTTTACTTCCCGGTTCTGTCAGGGGATTCATAAGGACTTGGGTACACATGTACATTTGAGTACAACATACCAACCCCAGATAGATGGCCAGTTCGAGCGTACAATTCAGGTTCTTGAGGATATGATTTGAGATTTCATTCTAGTCTTTGGCGGTTCTTGGGAGAAGCATATTCCTCTTGTGGAGTTCTCCTATAAAAAAAGTTTTTAGGTGACTATTCAGATGTCACCTTACGAGGCTTTTTAAGGTAGGCCATGTTGATCACCTTTGTGATGCCTAGAGGTAGGGGAGGAAGCTTTATTGGGTCCTCGTCTTGTTCAGGAGACCTCAGAGCAGAAAGAGTTGATTCGGAAGAGGAAGGCTACAACACAGTCTCGATAGAATTCTTATGCTGATCAGTAGAGACGACCTCTGGAGTTTGAGGTTGGGGATCGGTTTTTCCTACGTGTCACACCGAGGTTGGGATACAATAGGATTCAGAGATAGGGTAATCTTTCTGTAACACCCCGAGCTTCCACGATACGCTTCTCATTCAATAATTCAATAGCTTGCATTGTACGCAAGTTCGAGTTCTAACACACCGCAACTAATCAAAGTAGCCGTTATGAATAGTAATAACCACCTTTTAAATTTATAGAAATTTTATATTTCAAAATGGACTTCATTTTTGTATTCCTAATATTGAAATTAGCCTATGTTGAATTTTTTGTAATTTTCTGAGAACTTCTAAAATTTTATAAATAGTGAAAAATACTTAAAACAACTTTTTTAATCAAAATAATTTATAGTGATAAATTATAATATTTGATGGTTTTAAAGTATAATTAGAATATATTTTTACCATTTTATCCAATGGTGGTCATTAGAATTAATTTAACATTGAAATTGGACATAAACAATTGCCAATCTTTTGATATAAATTGTTTCTTAAAAACACGCTATTTGTTGTGACAGCGGGAATTAATTATAAAATTAATTAATGCAACTTATATGTTTGGAATTTTGTAAAATAGACATCATTTTTGAATTCGGAATATCAATTATATCTTAGGGTGAAATTTTGGCATTGTTCTGAAAAACTTCAATTTTTGATGAATAGTGAAACCACTAAGTGGTAGTTAAATAACTGATTTTTCGTTTAAATGAAAGTTTACCACTAATGTGTATTGAATTTTGAAAATCCGACATACATGGTTGCCATTAAGAAGTAAAATGTGGTTCAATGGGATAAAAATAATTTTTTGGTGAATAGTAACTTATTAAGTTTTAATCGCGATTAGTGGTAATTAGTGTGGTTTAAGGTATAAATAATACTTTAATAATATGAAAAGACCTAGACACATTTCCCAACCTTATTGGTTGTGTCATGGCCGACCAAGACAAGCCATTGCCTAACTTGGGGACCCCATGGATCCACTTTTGTTGGGAAATAACATAAATTACTTTTTATTTAATGTTAAAGTGAAAATGACACTAACATAAATTGTTTTACTAAATAAATTTTTAAGTAGGGTTACACAAGTCCAAATTTTGACTATAAATATTCATTAGAAAGATAAAACGATTTCCTACATCATAGTATTTGTTTTATAATTTTTAGACATTAAATAAATTAAATTATTTATGACATCATTATGATGTGGCGATGACCTCATTATTTAACGATTTAAATAAAATGAGAAGATAATGCAAAATCCAAGGCTTACACTTGTCCAAAGCCAATTGGATGAGGAGATTTCGAAACCTTATCACCATAGCCTCGAATTATATAAGTGTGGGACCTTTAGAATCCGAAAAGCATTGTGAAATAATGTAACATTTCAATCTTTCCAAAAGTGCCCCTCCTCTCCACTTATAAAAGGCCCCCACCTCTCCCACCTTATTCACACCATCAAGCCATTTGGCTCGGCCAACCTCTGCCCAAATACTCTCCCAACATTCCTTCCTTACTCCTAGAAACCTCACTTTGGGCAGAACTCTTCCCAAGGAAGCCTTTGGCTCAAATCAAAAAGAGTTACCCGATTTTGAGGTAATGTCTTTTCTAATGTTGTTTTGTTTTATTTTTCTTCTCCAACCCCCTAAACTCTTTTTATTCAATTCTTTTGTAACAACACCAGTATCCTCAATATACTAGTATGTTGTTATAAGAATTATTCTAGCTACACTTACACACACCTACATCTAATGGTTAAAGAACATACGGTTTCTGTGGATGGCGAATTTCTGCCTCACGAAACGATGATTGTTCAACACTCATATAACACCTTCAAAGGTGGCCATTAAGATGTCACTATTTTTATATATGATTTATAATTTGTTTATGTTTTACTTATGCTTCTGTATTTCTCATTTATGTCATACTTTATGACTTCCATTATGGGTAAAACGCGATAATTTCATTTTAGGAAGTGCGGACTACCGCCCCCTCAAAGTGATTTGAATCGTTAATGCCATATGTGGGATGTATAAAGGATGGAGTAAATGGTATTATACACTATATTATACTGGAATTATATTATACATTTATATCATTATGAATTAGTTCCATTAAATATGAAATTGAAATGAAAGTAGCGTTCATGCGTACGTACGGCTTACCGTCTCCATGAACGGTGCATTTCATTTCTTACCTCTAAATGTTACGTGATATTATAAATGAATGTATATAATGGATATATAAGATATATATGACATCTAAATCATGAATATAATTCTGGAGATAATGGATATTATACCACATAAACAACTTGTAATTATAAGAAGTTTATTGTTGACTCAAGTACCAAAGATCGACAAAACGACCGTTATTAACTTAAATAATTACATAATGTTCATATCATTGTAATAGGTGATATAATAAGGATAATGAAGTTGAAAATGGTTCTTAATAAGGTATATATTAACTCTAGTTTATTATTCAGGAGGTTAAAGAACGGTTGAGTCAAGTCAGACACGAGGTAAGGGAACTTCTTAACTCAACTTCCATTCTTTGGGTTAATCTCCTACTTTCAAATTATGTCATGATATTATATCCTATTTTTTTATTTTTACTTTCTTTATGTGTACCTATAGTGAATACACATAATAGATCTATTTTATTTTTAAAAATGATCTTTTTAAGGACTTCGTCTCTATCCCCTTTCATTGAGGCATATTTTGGCTTTATACACAACTTTCCTTTTATACGGTGTATAAAACCCTTTGACTTTTGCATTTATTCAAAAGGAATCTTTTTTATACGAAGCGTTTTACTAAACGACAAAAGGGAATGTTTTTCTTTCCGTACTTATGCGGCGACAACGACTTCTCCGCCGCCGTGACCATTATTTGAGATCCGGCTTCCTCTTTAAGCCATCATTTTTTTTAATGAAAAATAAATACAAAGTTTTAACTCTCTTTTATTTTGGTATTGAAAATGGTTTTGAAAGCATTTTTATTATATCAATGTGTTGTATTTATATCTTGTGATTGAAATGTGGAAATGTTATGTTTCCTTTATGCCTGTTTTATGAGATACGATTATGTTATGGTTTATGATATGTTTAAACCTATTCATATGAGGAATGCATTGGACTTAATAAGTGACGGGTGGAGCCCGCTATAGCTCCTCGATGCATCGGCAGGTCTCATGAGACAAACTAGTGTCTTGGCACGAGGCCTTGACAAAATCTTATTTGTGGTCTTGGCACGAGGCCTTGGCTACGTGGTTATGATAGTCTGGCATTATGCATTCCATCATTATGAAAGTGGTTATTGATATTGCATGTGATTATTCGACCAGTAGAATATCCATGTGAAGAAGTAAATGGCATTATCTCATTTTACTTTTGCCATATTATGTTGATGTTCAAGTTTAAAAGGCTTTTGTTTTAGCTATACATTGCCTTAAATGTTTATGTTTATTTATGAAAGCTTCCGCAATATTGTTATCCTTACTGAGCATCTGAGCTCACCCCTTTCAATGTTTTAATATTTTCCAGGATGTGAAGAAGTATTTTATGAATGACCTGCAGGGATAGTCAGAAGAGGATATGAGTGTGGACTATGGAGACTTTGTTATTGTAGTTTTTCACTTTATGATGTAATGTAACGTTTACGAATGTATCTAGTGTTTCCAAGGCTACTAAACTAATCGGTCTTTCGAGACTTGATCTTTTGTGATCATGCCAATGTTACGAAGTAATGCACCGACTCTGGGTAGCTGGGGTCGGGGCGTTACACTTTCACCGCGGTACGTCGGACCATTTGTGGTACTGGAGAGAGTTGGGGCGATTGCCTATCTGTTGTAGTTACGTCAGTGGTACCAGGCTATGCATGATGTCTACCACATTTCTCAGCTCCGACATTACTTTTCAGACCCGTCTCATGTCTTTCATCCCAAGGAGGTTGAGCATGAAGTGAATGTGTTGTTTGAGGAGCATCCTATCCGGATTGTCGATCGCAGTATGAAGTTTTAACAGGGCCGATATGTTCCTATTGTACAGGTTAAATGGCAGCACAGGCCTGTATAGGACGACACATCGGAGAGGGAGGACGATGTATGATTGTAGTGGCTAGAGCTGTTCGAGGTTTCTTCTTCTACACATCGCTAGTGAAATCCGGGGATGAATTTCATTAAGGGGGGAAGTTTGTAAGATCCCAGATCTTCGTTAAGGTATATTTTTCCTTTTCTGGTCATTTATGAGAAAAAGAGGAAAATATGGAAATTTTCAAAGTACACGCCACGTACTTTATAAGTACACTCCGTGTACTCTAATGCAGCGCTAGTTCATGTGCTGGCCGTATCCGGTGCACACACATGGTGTGTAGTGGTTATGTGGAGGCTGCTTATGGAGGATTATGGAAAGGCCATGTATAAGTCGTGTACCCCATAAGTACACGCCATGTAGTTTTTTTCATTAAACAGAATGGGGTCATGCTTGACGGAAAAAACTCACTTTTTCTAGGTCGTTTTCATTTGAGAGACCCCGTACGACTGTGGAACCTCTCTGAGACCCTGTGATTCTATCTGTTCTCTGTGTTAGGACCAAGCTGATGGAAGAGATGGTTTTCCTGGATTGTCTTTTATTGATCTTGAGGAATTTCTCATAAAGGAAAGACACCATGAATTTATAATAATTCGGAAGCTAGAAATTTGAAGATTCTGAACCAAGAATATTCAACATTCAGAGCCTGGTGTTCGAAGAATTTAGAGATTGGAATTCGGAGTCTGGAATTTGAGAAGTTCGAAATAGGGAAATTACAAATTCTCAAAAGCTGGCTGGTAGGAAATGTGAAGGCAATAATTGTGATGATGCTTTGCTGTTTTGTAACTCTAAATTGTGAGTATATGAATGTATTCGTGATGCAAGAAATTGTTGGCTCGAGATGTCATACTGAGAATCTGGTGAAACCATTATGAGCATAAGAAGTGTGGAGATGACTTCCTGAACAGAATTTGCGGAGTCGAATTCCTGAACAGAATTTGCATAGTCGACTTCCTGAACAGAATTTGCGGAGTCTACTACCTGAACAGAAGTGAGGAGTCGACTTCCTATATCAGAAGTTCGTATCGAGAAGTTCGTAGTCGACTTTCTGAAGAAGAAGTTCGTAGCGAGAATCTCAGAGTCTACTTCCTGTGTCAGAAGTTCGTAGCGGGAAGTTCGGAGTCGAATTGCAGAGTTAGAAGTCCAGAGAGAAGATGTTCAGAGTCAAATTCCTGAACCTGAAGTTCGTAGCCAGAAGTGAGGAGTGATGTCGAGAATTGTTGAAGTCGTAACGAGAAGTCGTACCAAGAAGTGATGTAGAGCCATACCGATAATTGAAATGGTGTCATGCCGAAGAAGCGGTGAAGAGTTATTCCAAGAATTAAAGTGATTCCAAAGACTCAAGAAGAATGGATCCAAGAAAGTGATGCAGAGAATCATGAAGGGTGGATATGAGAATATGATGCCAAGAAGACAGATGACAGGATCCGAGAATGTGACTATGAGAAATCTTCATAACAAAGTCATATCTAGAAAAGGCCAAAGTTCTAAATGAAGAGAAGTGGAAGAAGATTTGAGAAGTTTCTAGAAGCATTGAATAAGTCTTAATTACTCCGAGATTACATGAGAAATTAATATTTTGGTGAATTTAACTGAGCGGGAAAATATTTTGGTTTCCCGCCTAAGAACACTTTGGAGCACCTATAAAAGGAGATCAGGGTGCTAGGTAAGTTAGTGATAATGAAGTAGAGAGAGAATATCTGATAATCTAGAGAGAGGAAGAAGAGTTTGGCTGACAGAGTTTCATTGCTGTCTCAATTGAAATGAGAATTTGATACTGGTTGACCCCGTATTGAGTTTTCCAGATTGATGAAATTTGAAGTGAAGAGGAGAATTTATATTGGAGATTCAAAATGGGGAATCAGTACTGGTTATCACTGTATTGAGTTTCTCAGACTGAGGAAGACTCAGATTGAATAATGAGAGTTAAAATGAATGTTCGAAGTGAATAATTCAGAGTGAATAATTAGGAGTGGAGATTCAGAATGGGGAATCAGTACTTGTTGTCACCGTATTGAGTTTCTAAGAATGAGGAAGAATCGTATTGAATAATCACAGTGAAGAAGAAAGTTCGGTGTAAAGAATTCAAAGTGAATAATTCAAAGTTGAGATTCAGAATGGGGAATCAGTATTGGCTGTCATCGTATTGAGTTTCTCAGACTGAAGAAGATTCAGATTGAAGAATCGGATTGGGAAAATTCAGAATGGAGATTCAGAATGTGATGTTCGGACTGTAATTGATCTATCTCAAGTCCAATGTGTCCTTAACATTATTCTGGGTATGGAAGTGACTATTTGTGCTGAACTTTCTTACACTTGTGTATTTGAAAGGAAGTGTAGGTAACAATTGTTGTTACAAGAAAAGAGACTTTTCCCTTTTGTCCTAAGAGGGTGCACACGCACTTGAGTGATTGTTTCACAGTGCTTTATGAGTGTAAGTCTATATCCTAGTTTTTGTAATCCAAGGATAGTTTTCTTAGTGGATTTTATGGTGCCGGATTGTTTCTAACCATACCAATAACATAGCTATTCTTATTGAATAATGAACCTTGTAAATTGCAGTGTTCCTTTGGATGTGTGCTTGTTTGTTTTCTCAGCAGGGAATTATATCTTTAACAGGAGACAAAGGATGTTTTCAATTTTATGGGAACATAATGAATAATAAAGGGGTACCAATGATTCACCCCCTATCAGTGGTTCATTGCTCGAACGAGGTCCTTACAAGTGGTATCAAAGGGAGGTTGCCTTTGTTTCCCTTGCTGATGGAGAATATGAATTGTGTGAACAATAAAGGAATTCCAGTATTCGATGGTATGGAATATCAAATCTGGAATGATAGAATGCTACCATATCACATTTCTATTAGTTATGATGTTCTTGGAGCTACAACAGTTGGGTTTCCCCCCATTGATTACAATGTTCCACTCACACCCGTTGACAAGAAGTTTCTTGAGAATGATGGAAGAACCAAGAATTCTATATTGTCTTCACTTTCTGAAAGTGAATTCTTTAGAGAAAAGGAGTGTCCACAACCAAAGGTATATGGGACAAACTGAAAAACATATATGAATAAAATACAAAAGTCAAGAAGGAAAAACTTCAAATCAGGAGATTGAAGTATGAAGACATGAAGATGGGAGAACATGAATCTGTTGGGGATTTCTTCAGTAGGGTAAATGATATTGTTAGTACCATCAGATGTCTTGAAGAAGATCTGATGGACTCTATTGTGCTGGAGAAGATCTTGAGGATTCTTCTAGATAAATTCGATGTGAAGGTATCCTCATTAGAAGACATAGATTCAGAGACTCTATCTCTTGGTGATTTTCATAGCACTCTCATTACTTATGAGATGAGAAGGGAAAATGCTATGAAGGCCAAGACAATGGTTGATAGAGAATTATCTTTCAATGACATGAAGATTGAAAATTCTAAGAAGATATTTATTGTAGAAGATAGTGGTGACTCTGACTCTAAAATTGAGGTACGTAAAAATATTAACGATATTTTATCCTTGTTTTCAAAAAATGTTAAAAGATGAACAGGTAAATACAAGGGAAAAATTCCCGGGAAGTGTTTTGAATGTGGAGGCATTGGCCACTTTTCGGATAGCTTCCCTCGAAGGGAGAATAAAGAAGATGGTGATGAAGAAGAATTAATTCCAAGAATGTTATGGTAGAGGTAGGGTGGTAAAGGAAAGTTAGGGAAAGAAAAGAATTTCTTCAAATCCAAGAGAAAAAGTTTTCTATCTATAAATGAAGAAGATGAAGAAAGTGACGATGAATCCGAAAAATCAGTTGATCATGGTGTGTAAAATACATTCATTGCAACAGTGAATGATGAAGATTTCGGAACCATTAGCTTGAAAGAAGAATAAACTCAGCTTGAGATACATCTGAAAGAATAATGGAAGGAACGTTTAAGGAAGATTAGAAGGCTAGAGAAGCTTACCAAAAAGTTGGAAGATGAATGTTTGTCACCATCCAAACATGCCAATGATAAAGAAGAACATGAGAAAAATCTTGAATATTTGAATAAATCTATTGAAGATGAGAAATATCAAAATGAGCACAAGAGAGTTAAGTTGAATGAAAAAGAGAAATAATTATAACTCGTTCAAAAGAAGCTCTCAGAAGTTGAATCAAGAAACATTTTAAAAAAAACCTCAACTACTAATGTTGGTGAAATCTCTCAACAAGAAAATTCTGAGAGAATTCAATAGAAGAATAAAGTGGTTGATGTGAAGAAGAAAGCTGAGAAAGTTGCATATGTGGTCAAGACCAGTGTTACTGGGAACTCTGAAGTTTCAAGGAAATGTAAGCCTAAAACTGGTGAAGGTCAAGAAAAATTAGAGAAGGTAGAATTCCAACAGAGCAATCTTGCTAACAATAGAATTGTTTGTGGGGTTGAATAAAGGGAAACAAAGAAGTATCATAACAAATGCTTCAAATTAAGGTACTACTTCTATGGGTGCTGTTCGTGTTGTGGTGGACTTGGGCATACAACGAAAATGTGTTGGTTCAATCAACATTATAACCACCACCCCACAATTTAAGAAAGGAATATATTGAGGGGGATTCAATCTCCTCAATGGAAGAAGAGTGAGGAGGTCTTCTTGAAGAATGTTGAGAAGAATGAAGTCAAGACAAAAAATAGGTTCCAGCCTCTAGAGACAATTTGTGAAAGGTGTGAACAACCCGGAAACCTTGAAAAACGATGTCTTGTGCTATTACTGGCTCAACAAAAACTTCTTAATTCTCATAATCCTAAGGTGAAGAAAGAAGTGAATTAATAAAAAGCTCTTGTTGTTGAAACTTCTTTAAAAGTTACAAAGGAATAACGCCCTTGGTTACTTGATAGTGGGTGTTCTTCACATATGACATGAGACATAAAGTTTCTAAAGAATATGAGGATGTTTAAAGAAGGAAAAATGACATTTGGAAATAATGAATCTTTAAAAATCAAAGGTGTTGGATCAACCATTATTGGGAAGGAAAAATTGAAGTCCAAGAAAACTCTGTATGTTGATGGGCTGAAGCACAACAAGCTGAGTGTATCACAATTTGGTGATGAGGGTAACAAAGTTATCTTCAAGAAAGATGGGGTTATTGTGAAAAGTGAAGAAGATGGGAAGGTTGTTACAAGAGGCCAACGAACCAAAGGGAATCTGTTTCTGGTTGGAAATTCAAAAAAATCTTGTTACATGAGCTTAGTGGAGGAAAATCAGTTGTGGTACAAAAGGCTTGGACACATGTGTCAGAGAAATATGAGAAATTTATCTCAGTGGGACAATGTTCGAGATATTTTAGATTTGACAAGAAGAAGAGATTGGTGTTTCACTACCTATAAGAAAGGAATGATCACGATTGGTGTCCATAGTAAGGTTGAAATTTGTTCAAAACAATCCCTTGAACTAATACATTCTTATATATGTGGGCCAATGAGAAAACAATCAACAAATGGAGACAAGTAATTAATCACCTTCATTGATGATTTTACTCGCATTGTGTGTGTTATGATTATGAAGCACAAGTCAGACGCCCTGAAAATGTTTAAAAGATTCAAAAGGAAAGCTGAGAAAGAATTTGAGTACTCTGTGAAGAAGTTGATAACAGATAATGGTGGTGAGTATAGGAGTGAAGAATTTGAAGACTATCTTGAGAAGCATGGGATTCATCATGAATATAGTGCTCCATATACACCTCAACAAAATGGGGTTGCTGAAAGAAAGAACAAAAGCTTGGTGGAAATGGGAAGAACCATGTTACTTGAACATGACCTTAGTTGTTACTTTTGGAGGCAAGCTACATGTACAACTATTTATATTCAAAATCGATGTTTCTACTGGACCAAATAATATAAGACTCCATATGACCTATTCTATGGAATTACACCATGTATGAAACATGCTAATGTTTTTGGGAGCCCATGCATCATAAAGAAGAAAGGTGGAAGTTGTAGCAAAATCAAGTAGAAAGGAGAAGACGAAATTTTTCTCAGTTTTTCTCTAAAAGAAAGAGGTTATAGAGGCTTTAACAAAGAAACATGAAGAATGGTGGATATAGATGATGTAAAAGTAATTGAAAATCTGGGGAAAGATAAGCATGTCCAGACAAATAAGGAAGATGTGGAAGATGAAGATAATGATTCTGATAAGGATGCAATGAATTGTAATCCTAATCAAGATGAAGAATCAGATTCATCCATATCAAGTGATGAGGAAGGAACCCGAAAAACATATCCAAGGCTGATTAAACAAGTGCAAGATCAGAACATAATTGGTGATCAACGTCACACAGTTCAAACAAGAAGAACAAGTAATTCTATATAAAATACTTCCTTGTATTCCAAAGTGGATCCAAATGATGTTAAAGAAGAAATTGATAATTTGGAATGAGTTCAAGCCATGAATGAAGAATTGAATCAGATTGAAAAGAATTACACATGGGAACTCGTACCCAAGACTGAAAATAAGAATATTATCAGCACCAAATGGGTCTTCCAGAACAAGTTGAATGATGAATGTGAATTTATTAAAAATAAAGCATGATTGGTTTGGAAAGGATACTCTCAGATTGAAGGAATTAACTTTGAAGAACCTTTTTCCACGATAGTCAGATTAGAAACTATCCTAATCTTTATTTCTATTGTAGCACAACGAGGCTACAAAATCATTCAAATGGATGTTAAATCCACATTTCTTAATGGTGATCTCAAGAAGAAGTTTATATTGAGAAAACATGTGGCTTTGTTGTTGGGAAGAATGAAAGTAATGTGTGCTGGTCGAAGAAAGTTGTGTATGGGGTAAATAAAGCTCTAAGATCATGGTATTCCAAACTAGAAAATTTCATAAAGGAGATGAACTTCATGAAAGGAAGAGTTGACAGCAATCTGTACATCATAGAAATCCATGATCATTCTCTAATTGTGATTGTTTATCTTGATGACGTTATTTTTGCTGGGAATGATGAAAGAAGCTGTGAAAAGTTTGCTAAAGAAATGAAGAATGTATTTGAGATGTCTATGTTGGGTGAAATGAGAAACTTTCCTGGGATACAAATTTTGCAACAGATAGAATTCATTTTTCTCTCACAAGAAAATTATTCTAAGGAACGTTTTAAGAAGTTTGGGATGGAAAACTCAAAACCTGTATCAAATCCTATTTCCGTGGGAACAAAGCTAAGAAAAAATGATGAAGGAAAAGAAGTTGATTAGAAAGAATATTGAAACATGATTGGAAGTTTATTATATCTGACTATATCAAGACCAGATATTGTTTTTGTTGTTACCTTATGTGCAAGATTCTTGAGTGCTCCTAAAGAATCACATCTTGTTAATGGGAAAATAATTCTCAGATACATAAAAGGCACTACAGAATTCAGAATCAAGTTTAGTGGCTCAAATAACATTTATTTTTTTGGTTATTCAGATTCAGATTGGGCAGGAAATATTGATGATAGAAGATCCTCATCAAGTGGAGTGTTCTTTATGGGAAAGAGTTGTGTTGGCCGGCACTCGAAGAAGCAAAACTCATTGACACTTTTTACTGCTGAAGTTGAATATGTTGCCTCTACTCAGGATACTGCTCAACTTATCTTGAAAAAGACACAGTTGGAAGATTTGTTAGTTGAAGTGAAGTTTCCCTTCCTCTTGGGCTGTGATAATCAAAGAACAATCAATCTTTCCAAAAATACAGTCCTACATTCACGATCGAAGCATATTGACATCAAATATCATTTCATCAAAGAGAATGTGGAAAAGAATGAACTGAAACTTGAATATGTTCATCTCCTGAAAAAGTTGCTGATATTTTCACGAAACCCTTGCCGAAGGAATCATTCTCAAGATTGAGCTTGAACATTGGTGTCAAACCTCTTTCTCTTCAAAGCTAAGGTATGTTGTTCTGTCCCCTCTCTCTTCTTACCTTTGGATTGTTTTGTCAAGGGGGAAAAGTTGTTTGTATCATAAATATATTGTTCAAAGAGAGATTTGTGGGTAAGTTGTGAACTAATCATTGTTTGTGTATGTGAACTATTCTAACTGTTTGTTGGAGTGGTTGTAGGAATGAACTTGAAGTTGTTTATAGGATGTATGAAGCTAAAGTTGTATGAAGTTGAAGATGTCCTTTTCACTAAATTTGGACAACATGGTTTTTCAATCAATGATTATTGTTTCCTACAATGAGTTAGCTCATGTAAGCATAGAATTATTGATAAGTAATACTTTTCTTGAGGTTACAAAGTTTGGTGATTTATGAAAACTTGGTTGACAAAAAAATCTAAAGGGAGAGAGTGTTAGGACCAAACTGAAGGAAGAGATGGTTTGCATGGATTGTATTTTGTTGATCATGAGGATGTTTTCATAATAGAAAGACACCTTGAATTTATAAAAATTTGGAAGCTGGATGTTTTAACATTCGGAACCATGAATATTGAACATTCTGAACCTAGTGTTCGAAGAATTCATAGTCTGAAATTTGGAGTCTGGAATTTGAGAAGTTCGGAACTGGGAAATTGCAAATTCCCGAAAGCTGGATGGTAGGAAATGTGAAGGCACTAATTGTGATGATTCTTTGCTATTTTGTAACTCTAAATTTTGAGTATATGCAAGTAGTCACGATTCATGCAAAAGTAGGCTTGAGAAGTCATACTGAGAATCTGGTGAAACTGTTACGAGAAACAGAAGTGCGGAGTCGACTTCCTGAACAGAATTTACGGAGTCGACTTCCTAAACATAATTTGTGGAGTTGACTTCTTGAACAGAATTTGCGGAGTCTACTTTTTGAACGGAAGTACGTATTTTACTTCCGGTATCGGAAGTTCATATAAAGAAGTTCTGGGTCAACTTGTTGAAGAATAAGTTCGTAGCGAGAAGTTCAGAGTCTACTTCCTGTGTTAGAAGTTCGTAGCAGGAAGTTTGGAGTCGACTTGCTGAGTCAGATGTCCAGAGTGAAGAAGTTCTGAGTCGACTTCCTGAACCTGATGTTCATAGCCATAAGTGCGGAGTCATGCTGAGAATTGGTGAAGTCATAACGAGAAGTCGTACCGAGAATTGTTGAAGAGTCATACCGAGAATTGAAATGGTGTCTTGCCGAAGAAGCGATGAAGAGTTATACCGAGAATTGAAGTGATGCCAAAGACTCAAGAAGGATGGATCCGAGAAACTGATGCCAAGAATCGGGAAGGGTGGATCTGAGAATATGATGCCAAGAAGACAGATGACAGGATCCGAGAATGTGACTTCGAGAAATCTTTGTAACAAAGTCAGATTTGGAAAAGGCCAAAGTTCTAAATCAAGAGAAGTGGAAGAAGATTCATGAAGTTTCTAGAAGCATTGAAAAAGTCTTAATTACTCTGAGATTTCAGGATAAATTAATATTTTGGTGAATTTAAGTAAGCGGGAAAATATTTTGGTTTCCCACCTAAGCACATATTAGAGAATGAATAAAAGGAGATAAGGGTTCTAAGTCAGTTGGAGATGATGAAGTAGAGAGAGAATCTTTGATAATATAGAGAGAGGAAGAAGAGTTTTGCCGACAGAGTTTCATTGCAGTCTCAATTGAAACGAGAATTTGATACTGGTTTACACCGTATTGAGTTTCTTGGATTGAGAAAATTTGGAGTGAAGTGAAGAATTTGGAGTGGAGATTCAGAATGGGGAATCAGTACTGGCTGTCATCGTATTGAGTTTCTCAGACTGAGGAAGACTCAGATAGAAGCATCAGAGTGAAGAAGATAGTTCAGAGTGTAGAATTAGGGGTGAATAATTTTGAGTGGAGATTTGGAATGGGGAATCACTAATGGTTGTCACCATATTGAGCTTCCCAGACTGAGGAAGACTCGGATTGAATAATCAGAGTGAAGAAGAAAGTTCGGAGTAAAGAATTCGAAGTGAAGAATTAGGAGTGGAGATTCAGAATGGGGAATCAGTACTGGCTATCACCATATTAAGTTTATCAGACTGAAGAAGATTCAGATTGATGAATCAGATTGGTAAAATTCGGAATGGAGATTTGTAATGGGAAGTTCGGACTGTAATTGATCTATCGGCAGTCTAAGGATTCCTTGCCTTTCTTCTGGGTAAGGAAGTGACGATTTGTGCTGAAATTTCTTACACTTGTGTATTTTAAATGAAGTGAATGTAAGATAAGTTGTTTCAAGAAAAGAGATTTTTCTCTATTGTGCTAAGAGGGTGCACACGCACTGGAGTGATTGTTTCACAGTGGTTCACTAGTGTAAGGGTATATCCTACTCGTTGTAATCCATGGATTGTTTTCATAGTGGATTGTATGGTACTGGATTGTTTCCAACCACACCAAAGATATAGCTATTCTTATTGAATAGTGAACTTTGTAAATTTCAATGTTTCTTTGGATGTGTGTTGGATTGTTTTCTCAGCAGGGAATTATATCTTTAATAGGAGACAATGGTTGTTCTCAATTTTAAGCGATCTTAAAGAAGAAGAAAGGGGTACCAATGATTCACCCCCCATCTCAGTGGTTCATTGCTCTAACTGGGTCCTTACACTCTGAATCAGCCACTGTCTATTTCGTTGGGATCGTAACAATAATCTCTTCCTTCTCCAAGATCTTTGTTTTCCAATTCCTCATCTTTCTCAAGATATCATGGGTTGAAAGTTTTGTGTGTTTTCATAGATCTACACCATTCTAAGTAGAATCAATCCTCATGGTCAAAGTATATTGATCTCCTTCCATCAAGCTAGGTGGTATGTGCCTTACCTTTTGAAGTATTTGAGTTTTATGTGGAAATTTCACTAATACCCAGAAACTGGGTATTGGGAGTTTAACTTTTTCCCCTATTGTTTTCCTACATAGATTGTAATCTTGTGTAGAGGTAATTTGATAATTTGTGAGGATAATTTTTTGGGATTAGATGTTTTTCCCATTCCTTGTTCTTTTTACGACCATTTGGGTCTTGTTTAGATTTTTGTCATTATAACTGTTTTCCATGCCTTATGAATGTAGGATGGAATGATATACTTGACATGATTTTTATGCTGTAGACTAGTTTTCCATGTATCACTATAGGTGTACTTTAGTTATCCAAGTATATCTATAGATGTACCTTGGCCTTATAGAATTATTATGCACTTACCTGCACGGTACCGTGAGAACCTGGTGCTATAGACTATAAGGGATAGACCGAGCTAGCTTCCCAAAGAGTCTTGGATATTATAGACTATAGGAGGGTAGACCGAGTGAGCTTCCTTAGATAGTATTGAACATTATAGACTACATGGTATAGAATGAGTGAGCTTCCTAGAGTGTCTTAGATATTATAGACTACTGGGGGGTATACTGAGTGAGATTCCCCAGAGAGTCATTACTTGTTTGAATTTTCATTAAGGCCTTTCCAGGATAGAGAAGGAATTGACTGACTGAGCTTCCTTAGGGAGTTTGTGATTGACCTGAGACTATAGGAGGGATAGACTGAGAGAGCTTCCTCAGAGAGTTTCAAGACCTTGGGGCTATAAGAGGGTTACACAGTGTGATCTTCCTCAGAGAGTCCCTAACTACCCTAGATTATAAGTGAAATTGACCGAGCGAGCTTCCCCAGCGAGTCTTATCAATTTGTATGAACAAACTAGAGGGGTTAGGCTGACTGCACTACCGAGGGGGTTGTGGGTACTTCTTGGATATGACAATAGGGTTCGACTGTGAGTACTTCCCAGAGTGGTTCCTGTTGTGGTTAGCTGTTTTCTTCACTGCTGCTTGTTGTTCTGTGGATTGATTACTGTTTCATATAATCTTGTTACTGCTTACTGTTTACTGCATGCTATTTACTGTTAATGTTTTCTGCATACTGTACTATTACCTTTCATATGCTTACTGACTGTAAGGAACAGATCTTCGTGTGGTTTCCTACTAGGATTTAGTATCACACCCTATTTGGGAAATGCTTTTGGGCCCAATAATACTTTGTTATTGTAGGTATAGACAATGGAAGGCACCCTCCGACTTCTGGTACTTGATTTCATTAGAGGAGGAGAGCATGAGACCAAGCTGAGGTGGGCAATGCTGAGGAGTTTCTTATATGTTTACTTTTCCTTGTACTTTTGTTTAGTAATGTATTCATTATTGCAACTTGTTTGGCTGGTTTCCTAGACATATGTATCATGGATAATTTCATATATACATGTGTGCTCTAGCTGTTTATTGTTTTATTTTTCTGTTGTTTATTGTTCTTAGATATTAATTTCTTCCGCAATTTCATGCTTTGTTTACTTCCACTGTGTAATATGCCAATGAGGGAATAGTTTCCCCACTATCACACCAAGGCCCTCGTTGCTAGTCAAGAGCCTCTGGCGTTTGGGGAAATGCGCTTGAGTCCATGTGACCAACCGGGTACGGGGCACCTCGGGGTGGCTTCCGGAACCGGGACGTTACATCCAACATAATAAAATGAATGAAATAATTATATAAACCACTATATCATTGAAGACATGAATTTTACCCACAAAAAATATGTACGTCATGGCATAACATTAACTTAATTCTTTATTTTTAGTACTTATTTCGTGAATATTGAAATAACTTGTTGTTTTCCGACCATTTACATTATCATGGTGAGCACTATGTTAGGTCCATCACTGAAACACAATATAGATCTAGTCTTTATGCCATTATTTTACTTTTATAACATCTATATTTTGAAAAGTTTTCTTGTATTCCATGTAATGAATTTTCCTTAAAATCATGTGTCTTTAAGGAATATTTTACTGATTTTATCTATATAAAAAACAAAACTATTCTGGTCATAATTTTCTATAATAATATATCCCTTGGGATATTTTGGCAACACCTTATCTTCTTAAAAAACCACATAAAACACTATCCTTTAAAAATTAATATCATATTGTAGACAGTATAATTAATTAATCATTTAAAATTAACTAAAATATTATATAGTTCATGATAAACATGTGAAACACAAGTCAATTAAAATACCATCTTTAAAAATACTTAATTGACCCCATCAATATCTTTAAATAGAATTTTCACATAGAAAGTGAAAATTGTATTTATCAAAACCCCAATTATTTCTAGTACATCTTCAAGTAACATTTATATCCACATAACACTATGATCATCAAATGAACATGAGAAATAACCACTAACATTTATTCTCAAACTCCCCTAATCATTCTCAAGGAAATTATCCCTCATGTTACATTGACAATAATAAATTAGAAAAATATATATTTTTAATTATGATAGAAACAATTTATCATCCTTCATTAAACAGATATAATATTAAAAATATCACTAATTTTAATAACAAAATATTCACATTTAATTAAATATGAACATATATATCTTTACCATTTGTCAAAAAACCTAAAAACCTCTTCATTGAATTTTATAAGGAGGAAGTATTAATGCAAGTAGTTGTACTATTTACGAAGACATACTTTTCCATTTTTATATGGACTTTTAAAAAAAAATGGAATGGAAGATACATTAAAGGTATGTGGGTTTATTATCTTAACTATTTAAGCGAATGGAGATAGGAGGAATCCAATAAAGAATCGATGGCACATAAAAATTCCTTTAGATTACGACTTCATCGTGATGTATTTGATTTGATAATAAATGGAAAATACATTAATAACATTAATACATACTCAGGTTTATCATTTAGAGTCTTATATTTTATATTTATATAAATTTTCCATGAATTATGGATATTATTTTTTCTAATATTAACAACACTTGTGTTATCATACATTATTTCAATTGGATAATTCATATAAACTCAAATATCTCAATGTAGGTACTTCATCTATATAAGTTTTGTGAAAAATTAGATAACCAATATTTATTAATAATCTATTATTTGGAATGAGATAAAATATTTATTATTCCATATCCATGAAATATTGAAATTTATAAGATGAAATTAACTATTCGATATTGACTACATATCACCCATTACACCTGCAAAATCTTTTTTTATAAATCACAATAACTCTAATTATGATATCGCACTATAAGAGAAAAAAAATTCAGAATGACTTCTCTATAATGTAATATTCTTTTTAATGACATCATGGTGATTTCTTTGAGACAATTTTGATACTTTATATTGTGATAAGTAAGAAAAAAATTCCATGTATTGTGACTGCTAATTTCAGTAATTAATTAATGATTTCCCCATACACATTTACATTGACATATTTTATATTATTATCTCTCTAAATGATCATATAGTTCTAAATAGGTGATGGCATAGCCTTTTATTATAATATTCGAAACATTTTCAAAATCCATATGTCATCGGATTGAGAGATTAAATTTCCATGACTTCCTCATGTCACCTTGAAATGAAGGGAAAATTTTACTTTACCAAACATTGATATTTATAACAATATCCATGTTAAAAAATATATATTTTCAACCAATTTGATCTAATAATGATCATGTTATCCATATGTATAAGAATATTCATCCTTCTTTCATTCATCTTTTGATCTTTGATATTAGGTTCAACTCCTACAAATTAAATATCAAACATTCTAAAGAATTAATTAATTATAGAATAACATGATATTTTTTTTATTCAACAAATAAAGCTTCATTTTAAATTGATACACCTTTTTAACATATTCATGTATTTAAAATCCTTAATATTTATTAATATATAAATTATTTTCAAAACACTTTTTTGGAATTAATATTTAACAACCAATTAAAAATCATGTTATTTTTTATCATTATGATTTAAAATAATAATAATATAATTTCCATCCTCTACATATATTTAAGAATATCATCCATATTCATCCATTAAAATTTAGAGTGCCTTTATATATAATTAATTTTTCTTTTGAATCAACTTCGCTTATTTATTTGTATTGTTATGAAAAACCAATTTGTTTATGATAACATTCTAATCACTAGAACTCAAATGAAATCCCAATTACAATTATTATCATTTTGATAAAACTATTCATTCATATTATTGATATATATCTTACCCATAGAATCGTTATCAATATTTATACAATCTAAAAGTGATAAGATTGATGTTTTTTATAATGATTTAACAATTCCACTTTTAAATAGAGAATTGCAGTCCCCTATAATGTTATTAAATAAATTCTATACCTAATTATTGACTGAAATATATATTAAGAACAAGTCTAACTTACACATTATAAATTATACAAGTTAGTCAACAGGATCCCAATCTACTCAACTTCTTAATTGTTTTTTATGCAATGTTATTATAATTTTACTAAACAATATTCTTATTTTCCACTAAAAAATATTGGATTTATATAATTTATCTAATACTATTGTAGAAATAATTTTTATACCTTTCTATTAGATTTGTATCCCTGAAGAATCCATTTATATCCATGATATTCATACATCCTGTAGTAATTATCCATATATAAATTTAACATAGAAGATAAAAATTAATTAAATGTTGGACTCTTACAATTCTATGTGCCATATTTATTAATTTAATCAACTTTACAGGAGGAAAAAAATTTAATTTGAAATTATTTCTAGATTTAATTCTTCTAAAACTATTAGGTTATGAATTTTTTAATAAGCCTAATTTAATCCATGTTATCCATTATATATTTCCTCTACAAAAATAAACCATTTCTGAAAGGATTACTCAATAATTAAACTTTATTTTAAATCCTTTTTTAAAATAAAATCATCTACTTGGATATCAGTGAAATATATGATACTATTATTATAGAAGTTTAGAAATTTTTATACAATCATATTATTCACTAATAAAAAAAATTATTATGTTATTAAATAACATATCATTTTTATTAATATCTATAAAACATTCCATCCTACTGAATAATCATTGGAGAATATATGATACATATTTTCATGGATATATATTGGGGGTATTGAACCATAAAAATAAATGTACATTAATTCTATTAATGACATCAATAACTTATCTTTTATATTATAATTATTATAAATTATCTTTTACTTTTGATAAATGTCACACATAAGAGAATGGTCCATGTAAAATTTGGAATATTATAAGTTTTTACGCTCAATTGTATAAGATTTTGATGTTATAACTTTTTCTTTATATTCATTGGATAAAATTAATATTTATTCTTTTCCATTAATTATGTCGATATTACCCTTTATGAAATTTCTATATATAATTATTTCCATTTCCTTTTAATTTATGGTACAAGGCTTAATGGTAATGTTTATTTGAAGTCCCAGGTGACATAATTTACCCACTTAGTGTACATTTTTGAAAAATCCCTTTAATAACTAAGATGCTCTTTCCACTAATGTCCTATTCACCAATTTTAACATTTTTGAGCTAATTATTTCTAATACCTCATATATTTTGAAGTAAATGACACTATCATTGTCATAATTAATTCCACTGAAAATATACCTTTCTAAAATCACATGGAATGTTAATTCTTTATTTAGAATATATATTCCTATAAATTATATTATTTTTAAAAAAATTCAACTAAAATAGCATTATCAACCATTTTCATTTCGTCCAAAGATATTTTCTTCACATCCATTAGATATTCGTATAATGAAATAACACAATAAAGGTTCAAATACAATATTAATTATTTATATATTATTGATTTATATTCATTTTAAAAATATCATAAAATTGGTTTATCAAAACAAAACATCATTATTTGTAACCACATTTTATTTTTAGGCTTAATATTGTTTCATTTAAAATATTGGGTTTGAAATAATATAATATTAATTTTAAAAAATAGTGTCATTTTTTTTCATGATTTCAAAATAATATTAGTAATAATGTTTGATAATTTTTTGAAAAAGTTTATTTTCAATGAATAGTGAAAAAATGATTTTATTGACAATTAAATTTTATTTTAGTATATTTATAAAATTAAATTAAATTTGTAATAATTTCAAAATTTAGTAAGTTTATTTTGATGTAAAATAATACAAATATTTTTTAAATGAACTTTATACATGAATTTGGTATAAATAAATTTTATACTTAAAAATGCATTTTTTGTAAAACATTTTACATGTTATTTATGTAAAACTTTTTATTAAATTATATCACTTATTTACTTTTAATATTACAAAATGAATTCCATATTTTAAATCAAGAAATCAAATTTTTTTAAATAAGACCCTTTTATTTTTTTTTCAATATGAATATTAACGTTTATAATTTTTGTTTTCATGGTAAAGGGTAAATCATGTAATCAATGTTTAAAGTAAACTCCCGATGAAAATAAAATAAACCTAACAATTGCTTTTTTTAATGATTATATATCATCCATAATCTTATAAAATTTTAAAATATGTCTTTTTTTAATATTTATAAGTGATTATTAACTTTATTAAACTTCATTTAAATAAAATTCAAAAATTTTCACACTGTTGTTTATAATATCTATAATACTTTTAACATGGTGATAAATAGAAGATTGTTTGTTTATAAATAGTATTTTAAAATATAAAATATTTACATTAATATTTTTTTCCTTTTTTTTAATTTTTAGTTACTAACTAATTAATTTATATACATACTCATCGCTGAAGCAATAATTATTCAAATAATGTAAAAATAAAATAAATGAAATTAATCATATTAAAGTATTTTAATTCACATAATTAATGTCAATCAATAATTTTAATGATAAAAATAACCTTTTATAGATATATTATAATATTTTTTTTGAATTTAATTTATAGTCTTGATTTTATAAAAGTCAATGTAAATGAATTATTCGAAAACTGAGATTATTGATATTTTATTTAAATAATAATTTATGACTTAAATTAAAATTCCTTAAAATAATATATTTTATAAAATTGATTATTATATGGTTCAAAATTTTAGATAAATTACATTTATAGTTACTATGTTGACAATCAAATAGGGGAAGACATTTTTCATTGTAAGCATGAAAAATATTTACGGTGTGTTAAAACATAAATATAAGGGTAAAATGTAATAAAAAATAATACCTAAATTATTTAGTAATATTATTTCCCTTATATTATCAACTAATATTATCAATTTGGTATCATTTGGACATTAAAATAAATTTATATTAAATTAATATTTGAAGAAATTCAAAGTGTGTCGCTCCCCTCTCTTATAAACAGTTATTAATTCTTATTTATTTACACTTGAAAATATACATTTTTTTTTGTAAATATCCACCCAAAAATATTCCTAAAACCAGTCAACACATTCTATAATCAATATATTGTGAATAAAACCTGTATTTTTGGTCTTAATGTGTTAATAGAACAAAATTTTATAAATAAGAGTTATAATTTTAACTATATATTTTATTTTTATATATTACATGACCTCCATAAAAACATATTAAACCACCGAAAAATAAAAAAACCAGTATAATAAATCAAATTATATTTTATTATGTGAATATAATAACCTATAAAAATATTCTTATTCCATGAAATGGGAAATGAAACCAACTTTCGTTTGTATGGTGGAGTACCGCCTAACGAACTCATGTAATTCATTTTCCACCACGATTCCTTAAGGATGATATATAAATATTGAAATAATTTTCTCATACAATATTAATGAAATATTTTTAATTCTATGAATACAATATATCATTTAAATTCATACATTTTCATTTACAGAATAATAATAATGTCGTTCGTTTTTTTCTAGACTACCACATCCATGATGGGATGTGATTTGTTTTTTCATCTCCAAATCACATGGATGATATATATAAGTATATTTAAATATGTAAATTTATATATATGATATTATTTTCATTTTTAAGTCCAAAAGTATGATTATCTTCCTAAAATAATGATATTTGAATAGTGCAATGTTACTAATGCGTACGTACGACCTACCATCTCCATGATTTTAATATAATATTTTTTTATAAACGTATATAATGTCTGGATTTAAAAGTGTAATTTATGTATAAAAATGATAATTATTTTGGATATTATGGAATAATGATATCTTTTACCATTCTAGGCCTATGAATGTTATTTTGGAATATTTAACCAAATATCATTAGTAATATCCGATTTGAACATAAATGAGTGAGTAATTGTTATAAAATGATAATAAGTGAAAAGGGAAGAATAAACATGGTTTTCCTAAATAAAATAAATAATTAACAAAATTTTGATATGATGGATGGTAAAGAATGCATATGATGAGTTAGAAAAAATTAAAGGGACTTTCTTTTAAGAATATCGTGTTAATGTTTCCTTTAACACTCTTTTTCTATAATGTTAATATTTTTTGAAGTACAATATGGATGTTATTATGTGTGAAATAATTATAAAGTTCATTTTATGCCACTTTTGAATTTATTTAAGAGGGATTCAAAGGGATTAATTTTAAAAATATTTTTTACTCTCCTTAGAAAAATAAAAAAGGAATGTTTAATTTTAATGTATATATCGACAATGAATTTTCCTGCTATTATATGCATTATTTTATTTTAAAACTACTTTAAAAGAATTAATTATTGATTTAAATAAAAACTCTCCTTCCAAATATATTGGTTATTTTCAAATATGTTTTGAATATCGATCTGATATTTCCATATCAAGAACTATTTTCAAATGGAGGAATGGAATATTTTTTTGCTGTAATTTTGGAAATTGAAAGCATTTATGTGTTTTTTTATTACAATTCATGGGAATTATTATAATGATTTTTAGTACCTTTATAATTTAATTATGGGGGATAATGTATTAATGAATAATGTCCGGTTTCATTATATAATAAGGATTTATGGGTTCATGATATCCCTCCAATGCATTGGGTATGAAATTTTACTTTCCAGATATAGTATTTGTAAGAGTGATTTTTAGAGTTATATAAAAATGATGTCCCAAGTAAACTACATGTTGTACGTATTATGTATTTCTAGTTTTACAGAAATCTTATGTTTTCTATTGGAAATATAATTATGTTATGTTTGAGGGAAAGTATATGATTCTTTTATACTGAAAAGTATACCTTTATGAAAAAGTTATTAGGAGTTTTTAATGTTTTCAAAGAAAAATTTGGATTTTTATTTTTGATTTAAGTATTCTTATGAAATGTTTTATGAAATTATTTGGATATATTAGATGGTTTTTAGGTATGAAAATTTTTATTTTGGAAAAAAAATTATGTAATCATGGACTAATGGTTTACATATTTCTTTTTTATTTCCCTTACGTAGATTTTTTAATTATAAAATGTTTTAAATTATTTTTCATAGGGTTTAATGATTAGTATGCTTATAGAATTAGTTGATTTGAAAGTAATTAATAATTTATATAAAAATAATTTATTTCATTTTAAAAGTTATATAGTATATGAAAATGGGTCATCATTAAATGTGTCCACATTATATATACATGAGTCTGTTTTTTAAGAGTTATGGTCTAACTCTAAAAAAACTAATCCTAATATACCCTTGAAAATATTAGAAAATAAATTCTAATTTAAATTCACTTGAATATGTAACCATTAAGACCAAACCAATACAGTTTGTATCAGAGTAGGGTTTAGATAATATTAAGGGTTATGATAATTTCAATATAATTCCCTTAAAAAATTAAACTCATTGGTTGAGTTGAAATGGTATATCATTTGAATATTACCATATTTATTTGCCCATACATTGTCTATCTAGAATTGTATTCTATAGAGACAATTTGAAAGCTGAATTGGAAGGGAACTAAGGGGAATATAACATTCTAAATGAGAAAGAGATTATTCATGGAATGTAAATGGACTAGTTTTTATAGTAATGGTTCTATTGACATAAGATATAATGTCTAGTGGAATCCATGTTTCAGATCAACTAAATTTACCACAGTAGAATATGTAAGGTGTGGAATATTTTTTGAGAATATATCTTCTAGTATTTATTGGATATTCTAATCTTGTGATAGTTGATAGATGGATTAATTATTTGGAGAATGTATTTAATGCAATGAGTTATTCGAAGAATTATAAAGTAGGTTTTTCAATTTTCCATTTTGAAGGTTAATCCAATCAATGGTGACAAAATTGATAAAATTCTAAACAAATTGAAGATACTGATAGATTAGAATGTGATGAAATTTAAGAATATTTTCCTTCAAAACAATTTTTCTTTGTGTGTTTGACATAGGATGAAAAATAAAATACTTGAAACAATAAAAAAGTTTGAATATTTAGTGGCTTAATATTAAGGAATCACCAACCTTTTTGAATGGAATATACAAATTTTTTTTCGAGAATCATGATTGTAAAATTAATCAGTTTTTATCATGACATAATCCAATATATTGAAGGAAATTGTATTCTTGTCACGTTAAATGTTATGAGAAACTTTTTTGATATACTGAGGAGGTATAAATTGTGTTTTAAGATGAGAATTAATTATAATAAAATAATAATAATAATAGTAGTGGATGGCTAAATACATGGAACCATTCATTAAAGAAGAATAGAGATAAGACTATCACGATCCTATTATGTCATAAGTGCAGTACAAATTACCCTTGGGACTATTTTAAAAAATATGTTAAATTATTCTAATATGGAAAGTTTGGTCATATAGATAGTGACTACAATAAAGATGATAAAAAGGAAATAATAAAATCTGATGTTAAGATCTTTAAATATAAGAAGTTATGGAATTCTGCTAATGTGTTCCCAATATTGGTCACTCAGGATAGAAATCATTGAGATCGAAAGGAGAAGGTTATGGAAAAAACAATTTTCTACTACTATGGTTGATTTTTGTTCATAACATTATTTGGAAATAGGTATGTAACATGTATATTTGAATTATTTCAATACGTGGTTCGACTCTAGAACTTCACATTATTTCATTTCTCAAAAATTGTAAGTAAATTGGGAAGATAACTTCATAATGTATGATATAAATTTTGGTAAAACATCATCGTGAATATATTAAAGCCACCAGGATTTATAGGAATTGTCCAATTTTCAAAAGTGAAATGGCATTTCTTAGATAAATTGTTGAAATATACATGGTTGAGATTGATATTAGTTTTCGTTGATATTGGATTTCTGTTTACCATGGTATAACAGATTACAAATCCATTAATGTTCTATTCAATTATTTCATACCATGGATATCCTAAAAATATTGTGATAATTTTATTAAAAGTATAATTGAAAGTTATATAAATAATGTTATTAAAAATAATGAAACTATACATATTAGAAATTCAACATTTGTGAGGGAATATACATATGTTTTTACTAATGATTTTTATGGTATTAGTCCTCATTGAGAGGTCAAATTTAATATTGAGATAGTATTTGATGTTATGTTTATTTCAAAACCCCCTTTTAGAGTAGACTAAGTAGAACATTAATAATTGAAAATTAAATCGTAAGAGTTTCTAGATAAAGGTTCCATTCATCCTAGAACATCACCATGGGGAAATACTACCTTATTTTCTAAAACGAATGATGGTTTAATGATAATTTTCATTGACTATAGAGCCTTGAATAACATCACTATTAAGAACATGTACCCTTCACCTCATATGAATGAATTGTTTGAGAAGATCTATGGGCTGAAGTCAATTTAAAATAATGATCTCATTTTAGGGTACCTTATGTTGATGGTAAAAGAGGTATATATTCCAAAAAAGTTGTTTGAGACTAGATATGAGCACTATGAATTTATTGTTATTCCTTTTGGTTTTTCTAAATACCCAACATTATTTATTGATATGATGAATATAGTTTTCCAGGAGACCTTTTATAAGTTTGTGGTTGTGTTTTTTGATTATATTTTTTTATATTAGTAAGGTATATAAGATCATGAAGTGAACCTAAGTATTTTTTTTGAAAACCATAAAATTAAAGAAGATATAAGTAGCATTTTTAAGTTTTAATTTTAGTTATAACATATTTCATTTCATGGCCATATTGTATCAAAAGGTGTAATTACTATTTAACATACTAAAACTAATTTTTTTTGGGAAATGAACCAATGAAAAAAAATTTCTTGGATATTCATTATTTTCTTATATTAGGGGGATACAAATAGTAAAATTATGAAAAAACTTTTCAGTTTTCTAGAATAATGGATAAGTTATCTTAAAAATGTGTTAAATTAATCTAGATGAAAGAATGTGATAAATATTTTCAGGAACTAAAAATGTTATTGGTGAATGATATGGTTTTCTATTTTAACTATAAGAATGATGGATTTATCACCTATAGAAATGATTCTATTAACTAACCTGGTTGTTCATGAGGCTAAATGATCCTTCATTTTTTTACATGTTATGATAATTGAAATGTAATGAGTTAAATTAGACAGCAAATGATCCTGAGTCAGATGTTTTGGTTTTTACTTTAAAATTTTAATTGAATCATTCATATTGATAAAAATATGAAATTTATATTGATGAAAAAGGTTTTTATATATATTCACTCAGATAGAGTTTAACAAGTGGTAGTGAATATGCATGAAACTAGTTGAGGATTCTAATTGTACAATACATTATCATCCTTGAAAAGAAAAAAAAATAAAACATTATTTGAGTTATAACAAAAATGAAATATTAACAAGGCCACAATAAGAACACGAGCCATTGGTTTATTGTTGGATGAATGTTGGCCTATAATTTCCGGATGCAGGAATGGACACTATTATTTTTTATTTGTTGTTATAGACATGTCAATCAAAAAATAATTAATAAAGACAATAATGAATATCATAATTAATAGAGAAATGTTTAATTGGTTAAGAAATGTATGTTTCTAGAATTTAACATTAATAAGTATTATGTCTTTACATTAGAAAATTGATTACGTATTCCTTGTGTTTCCCAACTGAGGAGATAAAGGTTGAGTGATTCTCATTGTTTATTGTGTTCTGTTCTTCATGGAATCACTAAGATGTGAAAATACAGTCAAAATTATTATTGGTGGGATGTTATTAGAATTGATATTTCTTACTTTAACATGATTTTTTACTTGTAAAATGATTAAAATTGAATGGAAATTAAAAAATGGGATTATTCAGTATCGTTAAATGCTCGAGTAGAATTGGTAAAATATATCCATGGATTTAATAGTGGGATTACAGAATAATTCTTGAGGTAATAATGTGATTTGGGTTATTATTTATTGATAAATTAAATATGTTCATTTCATTCCAATTCACGATATAATGTCTTTAGATCATACTTAATTATTTCATATCAAGGAGATATTTAGATTATATAGAATTTCTATTTACATTTCATCTGACCGTGATCCCAAGTTTACTTCAAAATTTTGGGAAGGACTTTATAAGTCATCAAACACTAAATTGAATTTTAGTATTTTCTTGAATCTTTATTATGATGAATATTATGAATTAATAATTAATACATTGGAAGATAAAATTCATGGTTATTCAATGTATTAACATGAATATTGGAATCAACATGTTTTATTGGATGACTTTTTTTATAATAATAGTTTTTCATTGTAGTATACCTACAAATTTTTTTGAGGATTTATATGGAAAGTGGTGTCAGAAACCAAACTTTTTGGATGATGTATTTAAAAGAAAGTAAACAGGACTATAGTTTTTCAATGGAAATTATTGAGATGTTTATATTAATTCCACAACATATGAGGAAAACATAGAGAAGATATAAAAGTCACACAGATACCCTAATGAATGATATCTATTTTACGGTTGCTGATCAATTTTTTCTAAAATTATATATTTGAAAATGTTTTATTCATTTTGGTTAAATTTATAAGTTATATCCATGGTTTAATGTACCCTATTATATCCTAGAAAAAATTAGATCTCTTTATTACCATGTAGCATATTCCTTTGATTATTTCCTAAGTGTATAGAGTTTTTTATGTTTTGATGTTAAGAAATTATGTTCTTGATTCATGTCATGCTTTGAGGCTATAATTTGTTCATTTTGATGATAACATTTATTATGAGGAAAAACTATTATTATTTATTACTATCAAATTTATTTATTGTGGAAAAAGGTAATTCACTAGGTTATTTTCTGTGATAAAACAATATGTTTGAAGATGCAACATGAGAGTCTGAAAATTTTATAAGGGAAAGGCATAACCACTTGTTAATAATTGAATAAAATTATGAGGACATAAATTCAAAAAGGGTGGAATATGAAAAAAACCTAGGAAATGTTATAATATATCATTAATGAAATATATATTTATATTCATTATTAAAATATTAGGTAATTTCATAGTCAAAATGGGAAAATCTTTATTTTAGACCAAATTAGATTTTCAGGAAGTATATGGATATATTTAAAAAATTTGTTTCCAAATAATATAATTTTTATTTGTCAAAATTAATTTCATTTTCGTATTTGTAATATAATAATTATATTAGGATTTATTTATATTAATTTTCAAAAAAAAAAATTTCAATGAATAGTGGAAAATAATAATTGTTATTGATAATTTTATTTTCTATTAAATAATTGAAAAGGTAAAATTATATATATGAGTAGTTTTAAAATTTAACTAGTTTATTTTCATTTTGAATATTTTGTTTATTAATTTTTAAATGATCTTTAGACATAAAATTTGAATAAAAACATTAAATATTTTAACTGGAAAAAACCTAATTTATCCCATTTTTAGTTTAATTTTAAATTAATTTATTCAAAATATATGTTTTTAACACTAAAAAATGCATTATTTATTTTCCATAATGTGGCCCAAATTTATAAAATATTTTTATTTTATTTTTTGCCAATATAAATAGTAAATATATAATTATTTGTTACCACAATAATAGGTGTATCATGTAAATAATGTTTAAAATAAAATGATTTGGACTATAATATAGTAGTAATACATAAATAAATTTTATTATAATAGTATATATTTTCTAAAATCATAAAAATTTAAAATATATGACCATTTTATTCCTTTTATATGTGAATGAGACCTTTATTACATTTTATTTAATGAAATGTACAAATGGTAACACTCATATTTTTAGTAATTATTATGTTATTAATATGGGAATAACCCAAGGGTATGTTCAGTTGTAAATATTATTTTGAAATATAAATAATTTTTCTTCATCATGTATATTTATATTTTATTTTTATTAAATAAATAATTAACATCAATGCATATACAATGTAGATGATTTAATTATTCAATTAATCGAAAAATAAAATAAATGATATTAAAATTATAAATGTAGAATAATTTAAAAGGAATATTGTGAACCATGAATTTTATATAAGAAAATGACATGTTAGATATATAATAAATAATTTTATTCTAATTTTAATTTCTTGATGATATAAAAGTCGATGTAAATGGGTTGTTTTGAAATTTACTTTATTGAAATTTAAAGAAAAAATATATTTTAAAATGATATTAATTTCCATAAAATCCTATATTCAGCCAATTTATTATTATATGGTTTAAAATATATTTAATTCTACTTCTATATTCCATTTTTAAATTTATAGTTACAGTCACAACCCTCAAAAAGTAGAAACCTCGTTGTCACAATATTTGTTAAAAGGGTTAATGGGGGTTAAAACCAAATGATAAGGCCAAGAATTTTATTTAATCTTGACCATAAATTATCAGATGAAATTATTTATACTAATAATTATCTTATATTTTAGTATTATTAAATTGGATCCATTTTGAAATAATTTATATTAAATCAAAATTTTATGAAATTCCAAGAGTGCCCCTCCCCTCTCTAATAAAATTGCACCACTTCTTATTAGTTATCCACAATGAAAAAAACATTTTTTAAGAAAATAACTACCATAATCCATTCCTAACATCCCCACAAATGTTTTTTAGGCCTTATGTTTTGAATAATACCAATCATAGTGGTCTTAAGGTGCTACGTAGAATAAATTATACATAGAATAATTATAGTTTTAACCACATATTTTAGTTTTATTTCATCTTTAACATCCATTAAATAAAATTATCAATGAAAAAAATAATATAAAAATTATCTTAAATAAACTAAAATGTTATTATCTTATTGTAAAACCTATATTTATCTCCTCTTCCATAAAATGGGAAACAAAACCATCCTTCGTATTTATATGGGACTACAACCTCTGAAAGTGAGGTAATGAATTTCTCAGCACCTTTTCTCATTACAATATTATAACAATAGAATTATTGTAAATATTTTATGTTAATTACATATATATCTCTATGAATAGATAATTTATCATTTACCTTCTTACATTTCCATTCATTGAAAAAATGATAAGGTCATCCGTCTGTACGTATGGACCACTAAATCCATGTAGTGATGTGATCTTTTCATCACCGCAAAACTTTGGTGAAATAAATATGTATATTTAATCAATAAAAACAATATTTTTTTATAATGAAAAAATTTATATGATAAAATAATACTAATTATCTTTTCATAAAGATCATTGAAAAATTGGAATGTTACTATTCATACTTTTGACCTATTATCTATATGATTATAACATTGTTAATTTCTCATAATCATATTTATTTTATATATTTAAAAGTATAATTGATTTATAAAAATTTAATTATTAAATTATTATTAATATATTGATTATGGAATAATGACACATTTTACCATATTTGACCTATCAATGTCATTCTGGGCTTCTGAACCGAATATCATTAGTGACATTTAATGTGAACTTAAATGATTGAATAATTTTTATAATATGGTTATAAGTGAAATGAATGGAAAAATAAAATTTAAAAAAATTATAAATAAATTAAATAATTAAAATATGTTAATTATTCATGATGATTAATAATGTATCGAATATGTTAGACTTAGGGTAAGAGAGTTTCTTTTAAAAGTCCTTTTATAATGTTTCCTTTAAAAAAATATCTTCCATGTTCATAATTTTTTTTTAAAAACATAAGGGAAATATTTATAAGAATCAAGAAGAATTAAAAATAAAACATTATGTATCTTTTGGGTTTCATTCAATGGTTTTCATGAGGAATCTTTTAACAGAATATTTTGACATTTAAAAAAAAGACCAAAATGAATGTTCTATTTTAAAATATAAAGTGACAATGAATTTTCCCTTAACCATAACCATTACTTAATTTTGTGATTAAAATAAAATATATCATGTTTTATACAAATGAAAACCAAATTATCCTATATTATGGTTATTTTCAAAAGGGTATTTTAAAATCAATATGATATCTTAATATCCATAATTTTTTCTGATAGGAAAATGGTACATTTTTATGAGTATAATGTAGGAATTTGAATGATTTAATATTATTTTATTATTGTATTGTTCAAGGGAATTATTTTGGAGATGTGTGGTTTTGTTATAAACAGAGGATGAGTGGTTTTGTAACTATCCAATGAAAATTGGTTTCATGATAAACCATGCAAAGGTGGGTCGATGATAACCTCTCAATTTCATTGGGTATAAAAGTCATCCGTATGATTATACCATTTTATGGAGTGATTTTATGTGTGATATAAAAAGCATGTCCCAAGTAAGATATATATTTTATCTATGGTTGATATGTAGTTTTTTCAAGAATCTGATTTTTTCTCAATGTAATATAATGATATAAGGTTTAAAGGAATGTATGTGATGCATTTTATGGATGAAAAGTATATATTAGTGAAAAAAATTTGTCATGATATTTTCAAGATTTTAGATAAATGATATGAGTTTTACCATGAATTTAATATTTCTTATTATTTTTTTATAAAATATTTTTTTGTATAGAATGCAATTTCTTGGGAAATAAAATATTTATTTTGAGACCAATATTAAATTTTTTAAAGGAATTTTTTTTAAATATTCATGGACTAAAGGTTTATTTTTTACGTCCCTTATTGCGATTTTTGTGCTTATCCCTTATTTTAAATTTTTTTCATAGGTTTTAATGATATTTATGGGAAAATAATTAGTCATGTTTAAATTCATGAATATTTTTCATAGAAAGAAAACGTCTTTCATTTCAAATGTTTTAAATAATAGAAAAAATGGTTACTAATTATAAGGTTCGACTTTTAATATATCTAGTTTTTTTAAATACAATTTTGAACCCAGTATCTTAAACTATAAACATAAAAAATCCTTTTAAATTTAATTAATTTAATTATAATTTAATGTCACTACAATATGTAATGTTTAATTTGGGCTACTTACATACACTACTTCCTCCAAATATTTTTGGCATCTTCATCTCATAGAGCCATTATTTGTATGTTTCATGATGGATCCTTGAGATTATGTACATAACAAATTAGATACCTTTCTAGGATATTCCTTTCCATCCTTAATATGATATTTCGGGACTTCTGTCCCTATACATTACAGATATACTATATAAATAAAAATATACCAGAAATATTGATTTTTGATCTCTTATCTCAATTTTTCTTATTACCAGATATATATAATTTCTTTTGAGAACATTTTTTAGTATAAGCCTTCTACTCAGGTGGGATTTTTGGTTTTCTCCTGGTTAATCATCCTTCAAGTAGTCGATACTTGTGACTCAGCCATAACAATGTTCAAATGATTCTTATGAACACGTCCCACATATGATTTTTTCTTTTTAATAAATCCATTTTTATTCAAAATCCAAACGCCTAAACATTGGATCACTATTAATATCTTAAATATCTCAATAGCCCAATCAATCCCACATTCTAATGTCATTCTATATGTAATGGATATATCTTAATCCTAAAGGATTCAATTCATTTTTATGATTTAATATTAATGATTATCTACCCATTTGACCATATTATTCACTATGATATTCAAGAAACTAATGATCTTTAGTTTCGTTTCAACATTGATCATTAGAAAAATAAATTCTTCGAGTGGAATATTTTATTTATTTATATTTTTTAATCTTTCCCTTCAACTATTAATTATCCAATTTTTTTTTGTATATGGATTTTATTATCATATAACAATCCATGTTATTTTTTTCATCTTGTCACTACAAACATGTTTCACTCAAGAGTAACCCCAAACTGATAGTTAAGGTATCCAAAACTATTTAATTTTTCATCATTACCATATTTTCTCTCCACATTTTTAGTTTTTCTATGAAATCCATAATATGTTATTTATAATGTATTTTTAATCATCATTATCCACTAATTATTCTTTTTTGTGATATTTTATTCTTAGGAATGTATATTTTTATTCTTACATATTTTAGATGTTACTCTCATTAACATTCACATTGGATGTTTCTTTCATGGGTATATTTTATTCATCATTATCACAAATTTTATTGGGACACATACTAATATAGAGACCTTTATTTTCATATCAAAAGAATATAAGTGTAAACTTGTATTTTAAATTTTCTTTTACTATTTTATATTTTAGGGTATGAGTGAAATTCCACTATCAACATCCTTTTCTTCATGATCACCATTCACCAAATTATCCCTCATTTCATTAAAAATCAGTACATTTGATTTATCATTTTACATTGTATTATCATAATTAGTCATTATCATATATAAGAAAATAGTACTATGATGAATATCCATTGTAAATTATTTTGGATCCTGATCCTCAAGAACCAAAACCTTTTGGATTAAATAAGGTGGAAATCATCTCAAGATGCACCTCACAATCTTTATATCATCTGTTGTTTTTACAAGTCTATTCATATAATCCATAATCACATTCACCTAATAAAATAATTATACAACATATTCATTTATATTTATCCTAAACTGATCATACATTTTCTATTAAATGATTAAATTTTATTCATATATATTCATGTTTCTATTATATTTGTTAAGAATATTATACAACATATAATGTGAAGATTTATATGAAATTACATATCTATATATTAAAATATACATAACCCCTATAAAACCTACATTCATTTAGCATTGATATCCAATTAGTTTAGATTTATTTTTGATAGATATTATATTACCAAGTTAACTATAATTACATATTTATAGTAATTTACACAACCATAACTAGGGTTCAAAATTAAATTTCTAAACAATTATTCAAAAGTAAAAATTTTGAACATCAATAAATGGAATTATTTTATGATTCAAAATTAATTCCATTACATCCAATGTGAGAAAATAGCTTAAAATTGAACCTTCCATTGTGATATCAAATACACAATATTAGACTAAAAAAGGAATAAAAACAAAGAAGGTGAAGGGGAGGGTAAATCAGGGTAAGGAATCTTCAAACATACCATCCCAATGAAACATTATCACAGTTATTCAAAACACACATCTCTCCCTCCAATTAAATACATAAAAAGAATGTATAAAAATACATATAAAAAATTTACATATTTCTCTTTAAGTGGTATATGTCCACGATGCATACACATGCTGATGTGTTGATTAAAAAACTCTATATTTCCGAAACATATTGGTATAATTTTAGAGAATGATCCCTATACTTGTCATATCCAAAATTTCAAAGTAATTTGATAACCTGTTGATCATCACACATTAAAATAACACAGTAATCCTCCATGTAAACCCCTCTATATCAATTAATCAATAAAGAGATTACAGAAACATGAGTGTTGAAATAAACACTTCATTCATTAATATAATTTTAAGAACAAAAAACAAGTTCCATTAAATTTTTCCTGAAATTTTTCATTCAATGCTCATCTAGTTAAATTTTGACAAATTTATATTTTAATGATATCTTAGTGTATATAATAATGTAAATTGGATGTTTATTTTTCCATGTTCTCATACATTAATAGATAAAAATTATTCAAATAAATTACCTAATAAATGTTTTTATGGTAAATAATTCTATTGGATTTGATTTCATAGCTCTCAAATACAAAATACAACTATGGAACACAATTTTTGGCCAATTAAATTTTGGATTATTATATGGGATTTTTTTTCAAAGTTTAGTCATCATCCACCCAGGCGAAGGCAATGAGCTCCATATTAATAGAAATTTTGTGTACCATACATATGATTTAAGTATGCTACCTACGATTTCACTAGTTAAAAATTAAAATTAATTTAATATACCCAGATTATTTCATTTTTTCATCAATAAAATTTGAAAACATGCTTTGTTGATGCCACATACATTCCGAAAATCATACTTAATAGCATGATTACTTATGGATGTCAACTATAATATATGGGAACCCATGAATCATTTTTATATTTAAGGAATCAAATCCCCATATTTTGATAAAGAAGATACACAAGGCATAATTGCAAGCCACTAGTGAGCATGCTCATAGGACCAATCATCCAAAAATATACCTTGGGGTGAATTTATATGTCAAAAAATATAATATATAATGGAAAGTAAGAAGTTTTTTAGGCAATATGCTATTTTTCTACACCTTAAATCTCAAAAAATACAAATTCACCAAACCCTCCATGTATTATATGGATATGTACCCCCATGAGAAAGGCCCTAAATAAAGAAGGGTGAAATGTCTTGCTAATTTAGTCCCTTAATCTAGGATGGACATTACCTGAACACAAGGGATCTCTACGCATCAAATTCATCCAAATATATAATTCAGAGTCATGAAAAATCCTTAGGGGATCATTAAGGTATAAAATTTTTGTATCCTTCCATTTTTAGTGGTTCCCAACCCACATTGGGAATCCTATTCACCCATATTTATTTAAGAACCATATTCACCCATGATCATCTAATTCAGAGTGTAACCCATCCATCAAGGCATCTCTTGGGTTCCCCACTTTGATATGTTCATTTAAGAACCCCACATTATTATGTATCTTATTTCAAGTCATGCTCAGTCTATAATGAATTATTATGTCTCTCTACACTCTTGAGTCACCTACTTGGGGTAAATTTATTTATTTTTACCTTATAGGCTTCTAATGCTTAATGAAACCAACTCACCTAGGGGTTATCAAAAAAGAATGTTTCTCCCAACCCCCATCAATTATCCTTGGATAAACCCTCACATATGTGACATACTAGGGAGAAAAAACTCTATTTTACCTATGTTAAATTCCAAAGTGAAATAGAATAATTATTCCATGTTTCATACCTTAGTGGAATGATTTCACTGACTATTAAATACCTGAATTAATGATTATGTAAAAATAAAATTTATGGGAATAAAACACAGTGAATGGTTAAATAAATTCACTTGGACCATCTTTCAAAATAATCCAAAAAGGGAATTTCATGTGTATGTACCGCACTAAATATTTCATTGGAACATTCACCAAGGGTTCATAGTCCTATGATCATAATATACTAGTCGAAGGTCCCTATGTAACCCTAAGAGGGGGGGGGTGGCTGAATCATGGTGTCAACTTTTTATCACATTTATTGGATATTGTTCCCACATTGGTAGGAACATAATTATACATGTATGACGAATATTTGTAGTAATTAAGACATTCCAATGAATAAGGATAACACAAACCTTTTACTTGGTTAAACACTAAGGGCTATATCCAAGGAGTATACTCTGAAAGGTTTCCCATCATACCTAATTCAACTATTCTTCACTAGGTGTGGATTACAAGGTTCGAGTACATTCATTCTGTCCTGGGACACTACCTTAACAAAAGATCAGGGATAACTCACTACTTCTCTGGGATCACTTCTATTGACTCCCCTTGGCTCGCGCCCTAGGTAAAGTTACACTCAATTTATAGACATTAAGGTCACTTCAATGGAAATGAATGAATGACATTATATCCTATTCAACATGAGACTTTGATTTCATCGAGGTCCATATTTGATGATCGTTATCATTCAATCTTATTCTCAGGTGAAACACCTAGATGTACTAAGACATCTTATTATTGTTGTCTAGAATCACAAATTCTTTTGTGATTGTTCAAGCATTGAAAAATAGATAACTAGGAATCATCAAAATCAACATTTCTTCTTCCATTATTTCATGTGACCATGCCAGTGAAAAGTTACATATACTCTTCCTCTTCACTTCTTTACACACGTTCACCCTCGTTTTAGGATTATTCTCTTCAATGTATTCACATATTCATGTGCATGCATGAATGCACGCACTTCCCATTCCCCTTTATTGTGTGAAGGGCCAAGTGGGTATGGTTCCATTAATCACACACACGACCTCCTTTCTCATATTCTTAGCACATGATTCATGCATGCTTTGGGTTTAATTGTGTTCTTCTTCAAATCATGCATATGAATACATGAACTCACCTCCCATCACCATGCCAAATCTTTTTTCTCCCTTTCACAACACACATGTTCCACTGTGATTTGTTTATATTTATATTAATGTTATTTTATTCAATCATAAATGTGTGCATTTCAGTATGGAATGGTGTTCTTGTTTTACTCTTATACAACAATGGTATAAAACTCCGTTTTCACAAGTTTCCTTGTCTCCATAATAAACCAGGATGATTTGTTGACCCTCCTTGCAAAAGGGATTCTCAGGCTACCATCACATATTATGTAAGGGCCTCCTTCGCATACCAAGTGGTACACAGCTCAATTCATTCATAGGACCACCTCTTCACAGAACCATAATGGTATGTGGTACTGTTTCCTCATGAACATTAAATGGTTCGTGATACTCTCTTTGTAAACCTAGAATGTTTTGCGGATCACCTTCCTCACATACCAAAGTGGTACACAGTTCCTAGCTTCACGAACCTGAGAAGTATGCAGAACTCATCCACTTCATGGAACTAGAGTGGTTTGTGCTTTAATCATTATGAATCTAAAATAGTTCACAGATCGTGTTATCCCCTTGTGAACTTGAAGATCAGAGTGACTTTGTTTCTCAAAATAGGATCCTTCAAAACATTGGGAGATGAAACCTCTTCCTGAATCAGTGGGTCTCTTTTAATAATTATAGATCATATATTTTCTTCATCCAAAATTCACATGATATGTTCAACAAGATTCTGTCTTGCATAACATAGATCTTTGGTTCTTTAAGATATTTAACCCCTCGTGGAGATATGCCACATATCTTAGATGTTTTCTTTTTCAAACACCCAACCTTCTCCCTGATCAATCATGTATTCAATATGGAATGTATCACTCTCGGAATCCATGCTCGAATCCACATGACCTTGGGAACTTTTTTTCCTCATCCATTCATTCATTACTTGCTTCATTCACATGCACGAAAATGTAATTGCATGCATCTGATCGTACCATCCAGATTATCATTGTGGGCTTGAACTGAGAAAAATCGATGTCTGGAGTGGTAAGATTGTTTTTCGGCTGGAGAAATGGTTTACGGGAGCATGCGGGTGCCCAGAGGTTGATGACAATCTTGATGGAGGAGATTGGATGACGCTGTTTGAATCATATGCAGCACAGAAAAAATAAATGGCTTGGATTATATCATAAGATGCATGATACGATGTGCGACCGAGATCTCAGTTAGATTAGATGGATGTTCGTGATTGCATACACATTTTTAAAACCTTTTCCCACATAAAAATGTGATTCATTTTTTGGATTCTTTATATAAAAATCCACCTTAGCATCATCCCAAATTACTCCTCTCCACCTCCAGTACCTCCCCACCCTGGTTCTCCATGGGCGTACTCTTAGCGCCCACTCTGCCTCCTCGGGCGTGCATCTACCACCCACTATGCATACCCTATGGCTTATACATGTACCCCATTCACATCTTTCTAGTTGTACATTCTAGCTTCTCTGTGGGAGCGGTAGACCCATGTGGTCCCGCATGAGCCTCAGGTAGAGGCTGGCTGGCTGGCTAGTGTGATGGCCCTATTTTTTAGGCAATGATTATAAAATTACATAGTAGAAATCAATGTAAGCATTGAAATTCATGGCCACCATGCAATTACAAGCCCCCTCACACCCACTTATTCTCATTTTATTTTACTTATTCTAATGAACACTTAGGTATAGAGCATCAATCTTCTAAATTCCATTATCTATTTCACTTAGAATAGTTTATTTCTTCATGTTGTTCATCATTGACATCTACTAACACCCATTGACAAAAATTACAATATTCAGACACAAAGTTGTCCAAAAAATCTTCACCTTTGTGTTTTGATTCAATAATTCAACATTCCTTAAAATGAGGTTGTCAATGTAAAAAATAAGAGACATCTATCTACTCTCTCACTTTCACTTTTAAACTTTTATTTCAATTTCACTCCACCTTATTGACAAGAGAAAAAAGTTTACGGTAAAGAGGGTATCAATACATTCTTAAGAAATTGTGCCATCAACCATTTTAATCTATGTTTACTTCAACAATGTTCTATGTAGAAAACTTGAAGATTTGATCTAGACAGCAAATCTGTCCATTATCCCCTGATCATGATACTTCATTTTGATGAGAACTCATGTACTTATCCTCAATGGCTTTTCCAATTTTCTTATGTCACTAATTGATTTAGTTATTTCCCCTTTGTATAATAAATTTTATTTTGAGTAACTGAAGATGAGATATTGAAAAATGAAATATCTTTTCCAATGAAATGATCATTAATGTAATTGAATTTATTACCAACTGTGGTTGATACATAATTGAAATAATAACTATAGTAGCTTCTTTATGTGTCTCCCCCTCAAGAGAACACTTCTCATGTTCTTCCCCTAAGATAATTCTTCACCATAAATTCCCTGTAAAATTATTACAATATTCAAAGTGTTAAGGAAATAAGGTGGATCTTCCTTACTTATTCAATATGATCTGGAAGGATCAAATGATTTTCTCAGCCAATATACTCCATTTTCTCTACTCCTCAAACTTGCACGTTTCATCATCAGTTCTGACATTGGTTGTGTGGATCTCAATATTGCTTCCACCTCTTTTTGTGTGATTCTTATTTCTTAAAGAGCTTTCAAAGAACTAGAATCTCCTGGTGCAACATTCATATTCTTGAGGAATTATTCTTGGGCATGAGTAAAGGCATTACAATTCTTAACAGTGCAACCATCCTTGTTTCACCTCACACACAAGACTTCTCTATCTTCATTTGGAATCTTCTAATTTCTTATTTTACTAGCCTTAGCCTACACATCTCCTTTCATTCTCTTTATTTCAAAATCAATAGTCCAGATAACTAGTTTTTCACTGGGAATAATGGTAGTATGTGTGGATTTCCTACATGGACTCTTTAGAGTGACATAATTTTTAGGAATTCATTTAGATGTACCACTATTCAAATTCTAGAATTTTGAATCCAAGGACATCTCACCTTTACTTCGTGGAGTCTTCATGGGAGAATTTTCTTCTACAATAGTCTTCTGTTTTCTCTAGAAGGTAGATTCTTCATTCTTATATGGATTTTGTGATATTCTGTTCGTATTAGAATTTGACATATGTTGAGACAATAATTCTCCATTCTTGTGACCAATCCCATTTTATACATCACATATGTTTTCTAGCATTCCAATGATGTACTCAGTATAAAGATTCTTCTAGATCTGTTGATGTTTATTTTTATTCTATGACATTCTCCATTTTTTCATAGGCTTTATCTATTCATTTTCATTTAAAGAATTGTACCAATAATCCAGTGCATAATGCCCAAATCTGTTGTAGCACCAACAATGACCCAAAAATATTTTCTTCTTGATATCATCTGTATAAGGGTGTTTTGCATTGTTCTTAATGAGATGTGATCTATCTGGGGAACTATCTTCTATATTATTCTTCTTATCCACCCTAGCCATGGTGGTAGGTTTCTTATCCTCACCATCCCTCATACATAATTGTATATAATTTTTCTTCAAACCTCCACTTTTAGTAGAAACTTATTTATATACAATATTACACGTTGGTATGGATGGTACCTTCACTTTCTCATCTGCTTGTGATAAATCAATGAGTGAAGTCATCATCTTCTTATAACTTTTTGGATGAATTTTGGATTCATAATCCTACATTGATTATTAAATAGAAACAAACATTATGTCTTCAGATTGATAATCAAGAGTTGTAATAATCTTCTTGTCACATGTTAGTGGTATTTCAGCTTTAGAATCCCCCAATGAGCATTGAGTACTGACATCAACTGTTTTATTATTTTGTGAAGTTTCAATATGTGTCTTCTCATGATTGGTCAACTAGGGTTCCAATTTTAGACTTTCTATGTTGATGATGCTATACTGAGTTTAAATCATGATCGTCTTCTCATCACAAGCCATTTTCAATCTTTTAACCCCATTTCCATGCATCTTGACATTGGTATTGTACAAGTTGTAATGTTCCATGAATATCTTGGAAGTTTCATCAAAATTTAGAACCATGACCTCAGTTCCCTTTTATGATCATCTTTAAATGCATGAATATTTTCTTCTAGAGTCTTATTCAATCCCACTCTCTCTTCAAGGTCTTCAATTCGTCTTGAGATCTTATAACATTATAGAACGTTTTTTTCTGATCCTTCCTCCATATTATCATCTTCTCTTCCCAGTCAAGTGATCTCAGCCTATATACATTGAAAAAATATATAAATAGCAACAACTATGACTTTTAGAATATCATATTGATTGGTTATTAACTTCTCATGATCACCTTCAAAAGAGAAAACAGTCTCTTCCTTTTCTTTGGTTGAAACCTGATCCACATTCTCTTCACATGACAAGCATGATATTTCTTCATTATTTGAAGGTCATAGAGAACAAGAAAATGAATCTTATTTGGCAATGAGAGATATCTTAAACTAATTATTCTATTTTTTCTTGTTCATCGTGTTCATGTTGAGTAAGGATTTCTACTCCGAGATATCTAAAATTTCATCAAGAATTTTCCTCACTGTTGACACGGGATAGAAAAACTCAAATCATTTTCTGAATACAATTATTGAGGAGTATTCAATATATGTAACCATTTCCCTATGATACCAATTGAATGACCCTAGGTCACCCTAAGGGGGGGATTAGGGAGAAAAATATTTGACCCGTTTATTGGATCTTGTGACCCCATTGGTATAAACATAATTTAACTTGTATGATAGAAATGTGTATTAATTAAAAAATTCAAATGCCGAAAGATAACACATCACTTTTAATTGGTTAACCACTAAGGCCTATATCCATGAATCATATGCCGATATGTTTTATTTTCCTACCTAATTCCTCTATTATTCACTAGTCGTGGATTACAAAGTTTGGGTATAGTCACTCTGTACAAGGGATAGAACCTTTACAAATGATTAAGGACAACTCACTCCTTCACCAGAATCACTTCCATTGACCCCCATGGCTCACTACATTTGGTAAAGTCAGACTCAATTTATGGACATGAAGGTCCCTTAAATGGATAATCATGAATGTTTTCTTCTCCTATTCATCATGAGACATTTCGTTCATCGAGGTCTCAAGTTTATGCTCTTTAATGTTCAATATTTTCCTCTTGAGAAATAACCAGATGTACTAAGACTTCTTATTATTCTTGTCTAAAATTACAAATTCTTTTGTGATTGTTCATGCATTGAAAAATAGCTCAGATGGAATCATCAGAATCAACCCTTCTTCTTTCATGAATGAATGTGACCATGAATGTGAAAAGTTAGATATGATCTTCCTCTTAACTTCGTTACACACCTGAACCCTCGGTTTAGGATGATTCACTTCAAAGAATTCACATATAAATGTGCATGCATTAATGCATGAAAATTCTCTTCTACTTTCTTATGTGAAGGGCCAAATGAGTATGGTTTCTTTAAGTAAACTATAGGCCTCCTTTGTCCTATTCTTATCACTCGATTTGGATATTCTTGGGCTTTAATTGTGTTCTTCTTCAAATCATGCATATGAATCGATGAACTCACCTCCGACCACCATGAAAAATCATCCTTCCCCCTTCCTCAATACACATTGTCCACTTTTCTTTGTTTTTATTTATAATTATGTGGCTTTATTCAAACATCACTATGTTTATTTTGTTATGGCATGGTGTTATTATTCTCTTCTTACACACCAAGGGTATAGAGCTCCATTCTACTCAATTTTTCTTTTCTCCTCCTTGAACCAGGATGATACATGTCCCCTCCTTGCATAAGGTATGCACAGGCTTCTTTCACATAGCATGTGCTTACCTCTTTTGCATACTAGGTGGTATGCAGTTTTTTTGGTTCATAGGACCTTCCCTTCACAGAACCAGAATAATACGTGGTGCCATTTCCTCACATTCGTAAAATGGTTCGGGGGACTCTATTTTTGAACCATGAATGGTTCACGGATCTTCATCCTTTCATACCGAAGCGATACACAGTTCCATGCTTCGAGAACCTAATAGGTACATGAAAATACATGTTTTCGCAGAACTAGAGTGGTTTGCGGTTTACTCATCATTAACCCATAACTGTGCGTGGCTCTTGGTTTCCCATTTCAAACTGGAAGATTGGAGAGACTCTATTTCACATAATAGGATCCCTCAAAACCTTAGGAGAAATAGCCTTATATCGAATAGATGGGTATATTTTTATAAGTATATATTAGTTAATTTCCACATCCAAAATTCACATGATACCCTCTTCACGATTCTGTCTTAAATAACTGAGATCTTCGATTCTTTAATAACATAAAATTATCATGAAGATATGCCAAATATCATGGTTGTTTTCTTCTTCATACTCGTAGCATTCTCATTGATATTTCTTTTATTCAATATGGCATGTATCACTTTCTGAATCCCTACTCGAATCCACATGATATTGGAATCTTCATTTTCCTCGACCATTTTCTCAATCTTCATTTTATTCACATGTATCAAAATTTAATTTCATGCATGTGATCATAGCATTCAAATGATCACTGTGCTCTTGAACTGAGCTCAATAGATGCATAGAGTGGTGAGATCTTCGTTCGGATCAGCACAAGTTCAGTCACGCATGTGGGTGTCTGACGGTTGAAGACAACTTCAGTAGAGGAGAACTGATGATGCTGGTTGAATCATACATGGAATGGGGAAAACAAATGGTTAAGATTATATCACTGGAATCAGGATGTGATTTCTAACTGATATCTCAGCGGGATTAGTTGGACGGTCAGGATTGTGTTCTCATTTTTAAAACCTTGTCCCACATCAAAACGTGGTGAGTTTTTCAGCATCCTTAAATAAGAAACCACCTCAACATCATCCTTGATTACTCCTCTCACCCTCTGGTTCTACTGCACACCAGTTCTCCATGGGCGCGCTCTTAGAACCCACTCGGACTCCCTTGGCACACATCTAGCACCCACTATGCATCCCAGGTTCTTATACATGGCCCTATGCACCTCCTATAGGTTGGCTTACCCATGGGCATGGTAGACCCCTCTGGCCCTGCAAGAGCCTCAGGTTGTGACTAGCTTGCTGGAAAGTGGTATGGCCCAAATTTTTGGTAAGTCTTATAAAATTTGGTTGATGAAAAAATTTTCATTGAAATTAATGACCACCTTGCAATTCCAAGCCTCTTCACACCCCTCTTCTTCTCCTTTTATTTTACTTCTTTCAAATAACACTTAATATTAGTGTATAAATCATCTGAATTCCATTCTTCATTTAACATAGCAGTGTTAATTTCTTCACATTGATCATTGTTGACATCCACTAACACCCATTGACAAAAAATATAATGATAAAACACAAAGTGGTCATAACACTAGTCATTGTGGTCTTGGATTAATTACATTAAAATTAACCACTATGACAATTAAATAAAAATTTATTATGTGAATCTCAAAATAATAATGAACTATATGGGGTTTTATTTACATTATATATATATATATATTAGAAATATAGTGAACCGGGTGATTTATAGAAATCATTATATTATTTTTAACATAAATATTCAACAAACCCAATCCAAATATAACGATGCCGATAAAATTTAAAAGACTAGGTTGATAATATTTAAAAAATAAACAAAAAATAATTATGTTATACTCCTTAATGATTTCCAAAATACATTTTGGATCAAAAAAATACATTGGATAACATCGGGGTTTAAAAAAATTGGTGGGTTATATAGCATAGTACGGAAATAAACATGATAATGGGGCATAACATGTGGGTAAATTGGTATGAAAAGATATCATAAAATAGAAATCCCATGAGTAATATCATGGAATAAAAACAGAAAGTACAAGTTATGATAAGAATATGAAACCATAGGTAAGTGGATTAAAAATTAATCATGACATAAGTATAACTAAATTCTAACAATGATGACTACATAACAAAGTGGATAGAGTCCCAACATTAATTAGTTCTATAACCTAATCCCCTGCACAATGCCTTATGAGATAAAAAAACACACCCAATTCATTGGAGAAATTTATTTTAACACCCATAGTATCATCTTTAAGATTATGTGTTAAAAAATTGAATCAATTATAATTAATAAACAAAATAATTTCACATTGAATGAAATGGGTTTAATAATATTTTTTTACATAATAATCAAATTAGATTTCATAAATAATATAAATAGAAGAAAAAAAATATTATGGAATTTCATCCCTAATTATATAATTTTACTTCAAAAAGTATAGTGTTCATTTGTTAATAATAACATCTAATGAGCATTATATATCTGGATTAACTGGTAGAAAGTTCTCCAAAATTCGGTTTTATTTCGGAGAATTAATTTGAGAAATGAAATTATATAATGTATTAACACATAAAATAATGATAGAATAAGCTTGGTATATATAGAAGAGACATAGATAACGAATTTAGATGCATTTAATAATGTCAAGGAAACATAGAAATTGTAGTAGAGTGATAAAGTTCATAACCCAATGAAAATGGGTGTTTTAAAATTCCACTTACCTCATGTTCATGAATCATTAATCACATGGAATAATTATCATGGATAATATAATGAAATAAATTAATTACTTAAATCTAAACCATTTCAATAAATATTTTATTTCTAATAATTTTATTCCGTTTATTAATTAAAATTTTCATGAGATGTAATGTTTAATTTTGTTGTTCCTAAAGTGTAAATTTTCTTGGTTCTATGGTAGGGTCAATTATGGATAATTATTTATGTTCATTTAAGTGAGACGAAAACTAAATAATCTAAATGAAATGGTATTAATGTGATTCCATAACATTAAATGGTTCAGAATACCCTTATGTGTGTTGACATTGGGATGATACTTGTAGTAAAAACATTAACGTTATACAGTTAGTTCATTTACTAACCATAAAAGTCATGTTTAATATTATTTAATATTATGATTATTTATTAATTATAGAATATTAAATATTTTAAAATATACTTTTCATCATTTTAATTAAATATAATAATATTTTTATGACAATTTTTAATGGAAGTGTAGAAAAAATAAATATTTTTTTATTTCAAGGGTTGAACCGAATATATTTTTAAATGGTGTTTGTTTTAGGAAAGAATGAAGGGATGGTTTAATTGGATATTAAATCATAATAATAACAAATCACCATATCTAGGATAATTTTGTTACATTTTTTATGAGGATGGATAACATTAGAGGGGTGGTATAAGAAAAATAAAATTGAAAGTGTGTAATAGAAAATCATACCCCGTCCTCTTGTTGTCTCCTCTTAAGATACCCATTATGGATAATTGATATGGTATTTGGATCATACCAGACGAACACGAACATAGTGATAGTATTGATAAGTTAATTGGTAGAAATTTTGAAATCTCAATGGTTTAGATATTATGAGGAGAGGGGTGGTATTTATAAGGGTAGGAGAAATATATTTTTGAATATTTTTTTAATTGTTTTATTATATTAGATATAGACTACCAATAATAATGATTATTATGACTATATATAATAGTTAATGAATTTTATTTTCAAATAGTGGGTTCATATATTTTTCGTGACTAAAGAAATCTTGAATTTAGCTTATAATGTTAAGTACCATATTTTATCGTATTAAACTATTCACTAAAAAACAATGATTTTAGAAAAATATAGAAAGATCACCTTAACCATTTTTTTATGTTTATATTCTATAAATGAATTAAATTTTATGAAAATAATTTAATATAATATATATTTAATTTTTAACTAAATACTAATTTATTTGAATATTATCAATTTTAATATTATATTCAATTTTTTGAAATTTTGACAAATTACTTTTTTTTTCTCATAATATTATCTTTTAATTTTAAAAAAATAGATAATTAATTTACAAATACATTTTTTAAAAATAAAATGGAATTTAAATAATTATATTTAATATAAAAATGATAATAAATTTAAAATATTTTACAAAAATATGAAATTTTATTATATCATTATTAATTCATTTAATTAATTATACCATGATATAGATATGTCATATTCTCATTTTATAAGATATTTGAAAATTATTTTACACTTCCATACTTGATAATACTACTCTAATAGTCAGTATACTATTCAAAAGGTTGATATTACTTTTTCAATAATCATGTTAGTAATCCAACCACGAGATTTTGTGAAATATATTTTTTTCTATTTAATTTAATTTTTTTTAATATTTTTCATTTTCACAAAATATTTAATATAGTTTCTCCTATATGAAAAACACTATGCATGGCCAACATTATAAGAAACACCAAGTTTATATTTTGCTACATGTAACACATGGATTATCTTTCGTTATACGCAACACTATGTTTGTCTTGTGTTACACACAATGTTGAGTTATTTTGATATCCTCCATTACACTCAATATCGAGTTTTACAAGACAATAGTATATTATTAAGAAATTATTATTTTTTATAATAAGATTTATAATTGTTGTTAAATTACGTATTATGAATAGTATTAACTAACTTATGAAAATAAAAGTTTTATAGTTTGAATTCATTAGTTAACAAATAATTTTAAATGAAAATATATTCCAATTGATTATAAAGTAAATAGTTTTATTTTTTTGTTCAAAAAGTATGTTCGTAATAATAAATTAAAGTAATTAAAATTAGTGAATAATATTATTTTAATATATATTTTACATATTCAATAAAATGTTTTGGATATTCATCTTGTATATTTTATTGGAATAATTTAAGAAAAACCCAATTTTATACATAAAAATCTATATTTTTAAAAAGGGAAATTTTACAATATTTTAATGGAGACCCCATTTGAAATCCAATTGTTGAAAAATTTAGGTATTCAATTTGAAAAAACCATCATATTCTATTAAATTATAATATAAAAATTTACATTGTTATAATTTTCCGGTTTATTTCTAATATGTTTCATATTTTTTTGAATAGTAAAAAATACTTGATTTTGTCAGGAAAAATCTTTTTTATAGAAATAATTTTCAGGGTTAAATTATATTTTATATTTTTTTAATTTATAATTTGATCTTTTTTTATCATATTATATAATATAGGTTATTGGAACTAATTTTAAATTGAATTTAGATATTAAAACTTGTCAATATTTTTTATGTTTTAACAATAATAATATGTTTTCTCACTGCATCAACATGATTAATTTTAAATTAATTTATTATTAATATATTTTTTTATTATGAAAATTGGATAATATATTTGGAATCATAATTTCCAAATTATGTAAATGGGTTGCATTTATTTTTGATCATTATGAATTGAAACAACAATAATATTTTTAATGACGACACATAAGGGTAAATGTAGAAATTTAAGGCAGATATAATATTATAACTAATATAAAATTACCCCAAAACATATTATAATTTAAATGGAAGAGTTTTTATAGAAAAAAATATTCTTTAGGACAATTTTATGTCCACTTATGGCCACAAGGATGAATTTGAAAACTTTTATACTATTATATTCAACGAAAAGACAATTCTATTACACATTAGTTTTTAAGAAGAGAAATATTTTTAATATGATGTTACATAAGGGATATGTTCTGCTATTGATATTACATGGGAATATAAATGTTTTTTATAAATCATTAAATTTTATTTATAATTTTTAAGAAATAAATAAGTAAATAAAATGGTGACACAATGTTGATAATTAGATTGATTGATTAAAGGTAGAATAAAATAATTTACAATAATAAAATTAAAATAAATATAGTATGATATAATTATTGTTAGAAAAACTTTTATGGATTAATTTGACATGTTATTGATAAGTTAACTATGTTCTTTTCAAATATATCAAATTTTTATTATATTTTAAAAATGTTAGGTAATGAATAGTTTCAAGATTGGCATTATTGATATTTTAAAACAAATAAGACATTATTAAATGATATAATTTTTTTTAAATATAATACTCATTAAAATAATTATTATATGTCATAAAAATGTATAAATTACAAATTTAGGGTTCATTTGGAATTTTATAGTAAAACTATTGACCCATAAATTTTAAAAAAGACATGTCGTTACTATAAGAGTTAATGAGATAAACTAATACTTAAAACAAAAATATATGGGTTATAATATGAAATAAACATATATGAAACTATTGGTTGATATTATTTAGTTATATAATCATCTTATCATTTGAATAAAAAACATTGGAATTAATTTTTATTGAAAATTAATTTATATTGATTTAATATTTTATGCGATTCCAATAGTGCCTCTCCCATCTCTTATAAAAGGAAACTTATACTTCTATTTTATTCACATATATAAAGACCTTGAATCATTGAAAATATACCCAATTATTATAATAAACTTCTTACACTAATATTATAATCCTTACATTTGTCATCAATCTAACCAAATGAGTCCTTTTGGGAAAATCAAAACAATATACCCAAAGAAGTGGTAACACTCATCAATAAAATACTTTATTTTAATTTTTTTGAAAGACTTAAATTATTTTTATTTCATGTATATATAATATACTAAATATCTTAAATATAATAAAATGTTTTTATAATAATGGTTCCACCTACAATCACAGACACATATATATATTGGGTAATAAAAATACCATTCTTCAGTATGACCAACTGCCGACTCACGTAACAATGTTCTTCGTTTTATCATTAGCACCTCTAATGGATAGATTTTATGATGGTAAATATATTTTTATATGATATTAATGATATAATTATAAATTTTAAATTATAATATCATGTCTACATTTTTTCCATATAAAATCCTAGGAAAACGATAATGTCGCTCCTTCGTATATATGACTTACTATCTCCACGATGCGTTGTGATTCATTATTCAATTATATTTTAGGGATCATAATAAAGATGAAATTTTATGAATATATATGTTTTTTATTAAATATTAATTTTTAATTAATGATAATATATTATATAATTTCCATTCATTTAACCCGATAGTAAAATGAACACAACATTCATGTGTCTGTACGAACTACCGTCACTATGAACGATGTATTCCATTTCATATATCTATTTTTAATTGTTAATTTTAAATGGTTGTATAGTTAATATATATGATATATAAGTAATTTTTTACATTATATAAATATGTAAATCATGATTTATGTAAGATTATCAATAATGAGATTTAAAAACACGTATGATAAACAAAGCGATTATTTCCCGAAACGATTATTTAACATGAAAATGTTTATAAAAGAGTAACAGAAATAAAAAGGTTAATAATATATAGAAATAAATATATGTATATTATTCTATGATACATTTATATTATACTTAAATATATTTTTCATGAGTTTTTAACATGTGAAAAAGATGTTAAAAATTATGGAAATTTAATTTCATCTCACTTTTTATTTCATTTAGATACATGCCATATGCACCACTCTCTTCTTTTTTGTGGTGTATATTATGTCCTATGAAATTTTATATCCTTAATTTATTTTATTTTGTTATATTTAATTAAATTATTTACTTTATTATTTTACGGTTTTCATGATTCTAATGTTAGTCTTGTAGTAACAGATTTATGTCTCACTTTTATTTTTGCGGGACACATGCCTTATACACCGCTTGATTCTTCCCCCTAGTGTATATACTACCCATGAATGTATATTATGGGTATAATCAAGAAGGTAATGGTATTTAAATTTCCCTATAAGTTTATTTCATTCATGGGTAACACAATTATACTGATTATAATGTGATGAGTTTTTACTATAAAATATCTTAAATATTTGGGATTATTTTGTTTGAAGTATCTATTGTGTAATATTTTTTTTCCCATTTCCATGATTTCTAAAAATGGTTTCAAAGATATTATTACTATTTTCCTATGTATCATTAAAATCATATTTACATATTTTTAACTTTTTCTACCTAGTTTGAAAGGAATATTTTTATCCAAACGAGGCACTTTGTGACATTTTCAGAAAAATAACAAAATTAATGTTTTTTAATTTATAAGAAATAAATGAAATTTTCTTCCATTATGAATGCTTAATTTCTTGAAGTTTATTTTAAGAAATTTAAGTATTATTTTCAATGAAATTGGATTCATTATAAAATTCTACATGATTCTATGAAATGAAATATTTTTCAATACATTAATGATATTATCCTCAAGAATTTTATTCAAGTGATCTGTCAAAATTATTTTCTATATAAGATACAATTATTTTATGTTTCTGTTGTTTTACTATGGATATAATTCAATTATAATATTACATTAATTTCTACTAATGGCATATATTAATGATGCAATGACATTTTTGAAACCTTTTTATTTTATATGGTTTATGTTAAATTTGAATGATGTTTATGAAACCCATTTCATTTCATGGGATCGAATATGATGAATGATTTATGTTATTTTTTCACACATATGTTTGGTTTTCATTACGAGATGAGAGAGAAATATATATCCCTCCCATTCATTGGGTAATGATTTGTGTCTCGTGAGTTAATGATGGGAATGATGTCGATGGACATGATCGACTATGGGAATATGGGAAAACCCTATCCATAATGGAATGACAGGGAAACCCTATCCACTATGGGAATATAAGAAACCCAATCCACTAAGGAAATAAGGTAAAATTGATACCTTATTTGGAATGAACTATTATTGTTGATTGTGGTGTGTCATTCCTAGTAGTTTTAGTCCTCGTAATGAATCCTTATAAGTTCTAGTAATGTTTATTGACTTACATGGAATGATATTACATGTTTATGTGTATTCCATAATTCGATGTCTTATTCATATGTTAAGATTTCATTTTTTTTATATTTTAGATTATGAATCATGTGTAATGAATTTCAAATATTTATTCCATGATTCATTTTATGATCATTGAAACATATGGTGTGATCTTATATTTTCATTATCATGTTCTTAAACCCTTATGCTCATGATTATGTTTACACATCTCACTTGTCTACCGATACTGAGAATATGAGCTCACCATTTATTATTTTTTCATAATCACGGGTTACTAAAAAAGGATTTAGGTAGGGTTACTAAAGGTAAAGATATTTTTTGAAACATTGAAGATCTTTAACTAGACTTGATGTATGTGTTCCAATTGTCTAAAGTAACCAAACTAATATAGACTATGGGTGTCTGTTTTTGTAATGTGTTAAGTATTCCTTAAATGTGATGTAATGTTAATGTTTATTATGGCTGGGTTGTTATAGTTGTTAATAGAGAAATGTTTTATTCAACCATTATAATGTAGTATGAGAAATGGTTAGTGAGAACCCTATATATATTTCTTTGGATATTTATAGGGTTGTATTAATGGTTAAGTCTATGTATGAGTTAATGTTTTAGAAAATGTACATGAATTTATATAAAGGATAGAGTGAGTGAAATCCCAGAATTTTATCCCGATATGGATACTACAAGTGCATGTGACTCTAGAACATATGTACATAAGGGTAATACCTCTGACAAGGTGTGTCAGGCCTGACTCAAGTGGATCCTCACACATGACAATAATCCTTTCCACATTTCTAGTTTGACCCTCCTTTGGGATATTATTTAGAAACTCAAAAACTATTTATGAACCATCAAAGAGATTTTAAGTATAAATTGGATATGAATAACCTCAAACAATCCTATGGTTTCATTGATTAAGGAGGGTGTAATAAATTAGACATCTTAGAAGTGGTTTTTCATGATTTCATCCTCATCATGATAACTATTTTCTATACTATTTTTTTAATTGATTGATCCTGAAAGTGCCATGTTAATGGTGGTTGGGATGGATAGTTAAATGATATTTATTCTCATAATCCAAATAATATGTCGGATGGAATTAAAAACCTCATTTCCATGATCACACAACTAAATCAATCTATGAATCTAGATGAGGTTCCAAATGAGAAAAGCATGGAACAACATTTTGTTGAATCTTTCACAAGAAAATGTCCACCTTCTTTAAGTGGGTATTGTGATCCAATTATTTTGTACCCTAGATCAGTATAGCTGAAAATATACTTTCCATTATCCTGTGTTTAGAACCTGAGAAATTCATTCTGGCTATTTCTCGAATGGAAGGTGAAGAATATTACAGGTGGAATCTAACTTAGTATGCAAGGAAGCAGGATGAAATTGAATCGATGAATTAGGATAAGTTCAAGAAATCATTCTTCAAAATATACTTTCAAAAATTTCTTCATATTAAGATTGAAAAGGAGTTCCTTGAGTTTACGAAAAAAGAGTATCATGCAGTCGGTACCAACAAGTCTAGCTTTATAATACTTTTAAGGTATGATTATGGTATTATCATCCAAAATAAAATTAAATTTGAAAGGTTTTTAAATGTATTAAATAAAAATATCATAAGGGTATTTTCCATAAAAGAGTTTAGTAGATACTAAGAGGTTTTGTTTTGTGAAATCAAATTTGAAATCAAAGTAGGAGTTACATATCAATCTCATGGATTTGACATGAAAATAAAGATTTAGTTCAATGGAAAATCTAAAAACCATAAAGATATGAAGATGAACATTCTTTTATGTAATATGTTAAGAATTAAGAATAGAGTAAATTGACTTACGGGGTGTAATAAAGGATTTTTGTGTGGATGGGAAGGCTATAAATAAATTTAATATTGAATTGATTGGAAAATGATGTTGTCCAGTGATATAAATAGGGGGAAATCTGCATAGGTTACACCTAGCACAATTCAATGCTTCATGTCAAAAGAGAATGGTAATTATGAAAATTTATGATGAAATAAAAGGGTTTACAATGATGATCATAATTAGAAACCTATTAATGCCAAATAAAATTTGAGATCATATGCGATCACTATTGGAGATGAAATGTATGATAACATTTATGAGGAATTATAGAGTAATTATATATTAGAATTAAAAAATAATATTATATATGTACTTTTTTGGTATTATGGAATAATGAAACATCCATGTATTGGTCCACTATAATATTTTTATAAGTATTTAAAAGCATATGTTGAAGGGAACTCATAACAATAAATTGTGATTATGGTAAAAATGTGATATTTTTGGAAAAGACATTATTTAGGGACGAATAACCATTACCATGTGCTTTTTGATATTTGGATAAAGATATGTTTGATATGAATAAATAAATTGTGTGGTACTTATTTCTTTGGAACTGATTAAGGATTTTATGAAAAATGGTTTATGATATTATGGATGCTGTTTACAAATTTTGGGACTTAATTAATATATCAAATAAACATTAGAATATAAATACATGCATGTTTTAAATAATGATTTATGGTAATTACCATGTTCCAAGAATAATTCATAAAGGTATTAATAGTTTTGGAAAGTGACAAAAAAGTTATAACTTTTGGCATATGGGGAGTAAATGTAAATATAATTCAGTAAAATTTTTCTAATGTTTTGGAATTTATTTTTTTAAAAGGTTTATAAACACAACCATTTTTGGAATGATTTATGTTAAAAATTAGATATAGTTTTAGAGAATAAATTATTATCTCATAATATGAGGATTTATGCATATTTTATTACTTGTTATATTCTTTTTATTGTGAAAATGGTAGGTGGAATGAGTCATCATTTTATTTGTGGATGTCATGATATAAGGAATATTACACATTAAGAAATTTACATTTTTTTAAATTTACTAAGGAAAATAATGGGTGAGTTTTTCGTAAAAGAAAGTAAGTATATTTTTCTCATGAAAAATATTTAATAGTAGGTAAATGATCTCAAATGAAAAAATGATATCCAAGTACATTATTTTCCAATATATAAAAAGGCCATTTAGATCATCATAGATTTATGGCCATGTGACTGTTAACTTTATGGAAACCATCTTCTCTATCACTCTCCATTAGAACATGACTATTAAATATCTCTTCCAAGTCTATGTTTTAACTTTCCACACATGTTTTACATTGTGGAAACCTAATTATGATTTACTTTAGGTAATTGTAATGTTTCCAACATTCATTTTTCAAAAAAAGTTGTATTATTCATTTGTACGATGGGGGTTTCTATAAAAGGAACCTTTATGTATTAAAACATTGATAACCCATAAGACTTTTGAGTGTTATATTCATTTTTAGGGTGGTATAATGTAACTCTCTGAGATTATTTAAAATATATATTTTTATATAATTTCATTTTTTTGATATTTATTATTTCATACAATACTGAAGATAAATTTTTAGATATAAAAAACACTATGATTAGCTTATGTTATATAGAATAAATTTTTTATTTTTATAAAAAAAACACTTGGATTGACCTATAATATAAGTAACACTATATTTTTCTTCTTTTACACACAATTTCGAGTTCTCTTGATAGATTTTTTAACACATTATATCAAGCTTTACCGAATAATAATATATTATAAAATTATTATTATTTAATATAATAATATTTAAATTACCTTCTAAATTATAAATTTTTAATAGTATTAATTTTCTTATGGGAATAAAAGGATAATTAAACCAATTAATTGGTTAAAAATTAATTAGATATGAAAATACATACAAATTGATTAAAAAGGTTATTGTTTTATTTTTATACTCCCAAAGTAGTTTAATAATAAAAAATTAAATTTAGTACAATTATATAATGATATTAAGGAAATATATTTGTTGTATTTTCAATAAGATATTTTTTTTATTGATAGATTATATTTTTTTGGTATAAAATTACAATAAACCCAATTTTATGAAAAAACATATATTTTTCAGAAGGGTGATTTACATTCTTTCAATGATGAACCCATATATTAAATCCATTTTTTACTATTTTATATTCTTAATTTGGAAAAAAAATAATATAATTATATTAAGTATTAATATAACTATATAAATTTGTTTAATGTTTCTTGTTATTCTGATAAGATTCATGTTTTTAAGATTACTTAAAAAATACTAAATTTTAGTTGAAAACTACCTTTTCATTGAAAAAATTTATATTTTCAAATTATATTTTTGACTGGTTTTAATGTATAGTTAGATAAAAAAAAATTCATATAATATAATATAGTTCATTTTCATAAATTTGATATTGAACGTAGATATAAAAAAATTTCATTCTTTTATATGTTTTAACTTTGAATACCCATTTTCTCACCCCGATCATCAAGATTAATTATAAATTTATTTCTATCAGTTATGTATTTTGAACATGAAAAATGGATTGAATATTTGGAAAAATAACGTTAAAATTATGAAAATATGTCAATTTTTTTGGAAAATGTGAATAGTAATGTTAGAAATATTTTTTATTACAATAGTTAAAGGATAATTTGGAAAATAATTGTACAAATAATAATATAACTAATATAAAATTACCCTAACAGTTGTCCTAACATCAGTATATTAGAGTCTGTCAACCATAATTTTCCATTGGATGATTTTATTTCTTCTTGATGTGACAAAGATAAATGCTATCAATTTAATAATATTATATTTAAATGAGATAAAAGTCTCTCACACAATTCTTTTTAACAAAATAAATATTTTTAATATGGTCTTAAATAAAATAAATTTTCTGATATAAATAATTTTTTCTAAGATAATTTTTTTTACACCATGGTAATTTATTTATAATTTTTACAAAATAAATAATTATATTATATGGTGACACAATGATGATGAATGGATTTCTTAATTAATGGATGAATAAGATAAATGTTTTTTAAAATAAGGAAAATGAAATTTTATATAATTAACTCAATCCACTAATCTTATGGATTAATTTCACATGATAGGGATAAGTCAAATGATTTGTTTCAAATATATCATATTTAAATGATATTTTTAAAAATTCAAGTAATGAATGTTTAAAAATGGACATTATTGTTATTTAAAAAAAATATTTTGATAAATGAAATAAAATTTGAAAAAAGCTATTATTTTGAAATATAATTTGTATATTTCCTGAAATTTCATTAATGATCATTTATGGTTTTTGAGAATTTATAGTATGTATATTAACCAATAATTATTAAAAACTCATGTTTTCATTGTATGATTTAAATAGATTAATTAAGGTTTAAAGAAAAATGATAAGGGTAATTATATAATCAAAACATGTATTAATATTAATTTTTTACATGATTTATATCTATACTCATCTTATATTATATATAACTCACTTTGGACTCATTTGGAATTAAATATTAATTTATATTAATATAATAATTTAGTAGATTCTAATAGTGCTCCTCCCCTATCTTTTAAATAGGTACTTATCCTTCCCTTTTATTCACAACTCTAAAGACCTTTTATAGGCCAGAATCTTCCCAAGTTTTTAAAAAAATTTCTTCTCTTAATCCTATACGCCATACTTGGGTCATAAAGACATCAAAAGGAGTTCTTTTGTGAAAATCAAAAGGAGGTACCCACAGAAGAGGTAACAGTTATCAAGAAACATTTTTATTTTGTTTCATCTTTCAACTCCTTAAATTATTATTATTTAATGTTTCTATAATAAAGTAATTTTCTTAAATATACTGAGATTTTTTATATATCATGGTTTTGACATACACTGACACAATCTTCCATCTAATGGGAGACAGACATATCATTCACATTTGTGACAAACTACCACCACATGAGAAAATTTAGATCGTTTTTATTCAAATCATATTCTAGATGAGAAATATTATGGAATCTATATTTTATTATGATAATAATTATATAATTATACTTATACAATTATAATAAAATGTTCAAATTTTATACCATCTAAATTTTTTGGAATATGATAATGTCGCTCGTATGTAAGAATGGGTTACCATCTCCATGAAATGGTGTTATTCGTTATTCACCTCTAATTAATTTATAGAGATAAGTATGAATTTTTATAAATATATAGGTTCTATATGACATAAAAAATAATTCTTAATGAAAATATATCAAAATAATTCTTTATTTTATCCAAAAAAGAAAAATAAAATATTTGTCAAGCGTATGTAGGATTTACTATCTCCATGAATGGTGTATTCAATTTAAATTATCTATATTTTATAGTTTATTATTAATGTTAATATAATGAATATATATTATATACAACTCATGTTTGATATTATTAAAATAATTAAATAATTATTTATATAAGAATATCATTAATGAAAAGTCAAAGGACATGTGACAAACAAAGAAATTATTATATGAGACATTTCTTTAACATAGTGCTTTTAATAAACGGGTAATATAAAGTCATAATTAAATCATATATGGTATTAAATATAATAATATGATTTAATTATAGATTTATAATAAAATCTAATTAATTATACATGATTTTTAAACGCATTCAATAGATGTCATGACTTATGTAATGGAATTTCATCTCACGTTTTTATTTTTACAAGATAGATGCCATAACCACAACTCACATATTTTGTGTGAAGTATATACTGACCTATGAAATGTTATATAATTAATTTTTTTATTTAAAGATATTAAATGTTTTAATTGATTTTTTATTTATTGGTTTTATGATTCTAATGTTACTCAAGTAGTAAGGGATTTATGTCTCACTTTTATTTTTATGAGACACATTACTTATACAACCTTTTTTTTCTGATACATGGTTTATATACTACTCATGAATGTAATTTTTGAGTCTTATAAATAATATTATTGTATTTTCATATCCATATAATTTTTGTTCTTTCGTGGGGCATGCGATTTGACTAATTATAATTTGACTGGTATTTACTTCACCATAAAATAATTATTTGGGATTATTTTTTTAACTCTTTATTGGGAAATATTTATCTTCTATTAACATATTTTAAACAAATGTTTCAATTGTTTTTATTTTTTTCTACGGATTATTAAATTCATTTTGACCCATTTTATTAACTTTTACTACATGGTTTTTATGATTTTTTTTCATTTTCTAAATGTGGTTATTTGTGACGTTTCTAGTAAAAGTATTAAAATAATTTTTATTAACTTGAATGACATGAATATAATTTTAGTCCTTCAAGACACCATAATTATATGAATTTTCCATTACAATATTCAAGGTTTATTTTCAACGAAAAATTTTTCATTTAACAATTGAAATTCATTTTTATAATATATATTTTGTCAATGAACAAAGGATATTTTCATCAAGATTTGTTTTCAAGTGATCTTTAAAAATTATTTCTTATAAATGATAACATTATTTGATATTAGTTATGTCTTATAGCGTATATTATTTAATTCAACCATTCTTATTTTTTCTAATAATTGTTTATGTTTCTGATAGAATGATATTTATGAAACCCAAACCTCTTACATGGGTAATGTTATGATTGAATGATATTAATGAAACCCATTTACATCCATGTGATCTAATATGTTGAATTATTTATGTTCTTGTGGAATAGATATGTATGGTTTTAATTATGTGATGGGTGAGACCTATATATCCCTCCAACGCATTGGGTAAAGATTTATGTGTCATGAGATATTGATGTGAATTAATTCGACATGCTTAAGCCACTCGGGGAGATAGGGTAACCTGATCCATAATGGAGATAGGGTAAATACATCCATTATAAGTGATGGAATGCGATTGGTGATTGTTGTGTTTCTCGCCTAATTGTTGTAGTTCCCATTAAGATCCATAATAATTTCTAGCAATTCATCTTGACTTATGTGGAATGATATACATATTTATGTGTATACCATAATTCCTTACATTATTCTGTTTTTATTACTTCCTAGATACATTTCTTTATTTCATTATGATTCATGTCTTATAAATTTCTAATATTTATGCTATGATTCATGTTTATGATAATTGAAACACTGGGTATGATCTTCTATTTTTGTGATCACATTCTCATACCCTTATTATCATGATTATGTTTACATGTATCCCTTTTTTACCCTTTCCGAGCATATGACTCCACACATTATGATTTTTTCGTTTCCAAAAGTTATAAAGAAAGGTTTTAGGTATGGTTACAAAAGGGTAATACATTTGTGGGAAATATTGAAGTACTTTTTCTAGACATGAAGTTTGTGTTCCATGTTTCCATTGGAAAAAAATATGGCAGTTGAATGTTTTTTTAATTTTTTACGTATTCTGTAATATTAATATAATGTTAATGTACTTTAATACTAGGTTGTTATAGAAATAGTCGGATTACTATTCTAATGATTATTTTTGTAACTATAAAATTAGATCCTTATATGCTATAAGTACACCATATTTCATTCATTTATAATTGAAATATATTTACTCTCAAGGATATATATTTTCAATTACAAGTTTCATATTTCATTATCAATATTATACTTCATTTCGACAATGTTTTTCATGACTATGATTATTTTAGGGGGATAGATTCAATCCAAATTTTACTACAATTATTTTATTATTTTTAATTTTTGTTCACATTATAATACTTTAAATTATTATGGAAATTATAATTCTATAAATGTAATGTTAAAATTAATATATCAAAAAATTTGTTTTCATCATGTGGTGGATTTTATTTATAGGAAATAACTAAATTTCAAACACTTATAAAAATGTAAATCACATTGTTAATATTTTGGTCCATTAAAGGAGACCACATTTATAAGCCCAATATATAACACCCAGAAGATATTATTTTATGAGTCTTTTAAATATTTCTATAAAATCATGTAATTTGCTTATATTTTTATATTGTAGGTGTTTTTAGGGGATTTAATTTTTTTTAGTAGATATCCCCATGTTTGGGTAGTGAATCGGTCGTATATGGTCTCTCATAACCAGATGGTGGTGGGTCAAATAATAAAGAGGGTAAAGTAGAATATTAAAATATTGAAAATGTGAAGGATTCCATAATGATATATTAGCTTTTGAGATTAAAAAATCTATGTGTTAAAAGAGGTGAAACCATATCCTAATATGTTATGTCATGGTTCGGCTTAAGTATGATTAATTTTTTTGGTTGGTTAAGGACCACTATATATCAAAGGGTTTTGTGGCACGTTAGTTGTTTTGTAATAATGGATTCATTAGATAAAATATTGGTTTTCTAGTTGATTAAGAATATCATTCCATAGAGGTAGAGGGAAACACCATGATGGATCTATATTGGATTAATCTCTATAGGATTAACTCTAGGCATGTCTGGGATTAATGTTTATGGGAATCTATGAATAAAAATATTACACGGGAGATAGATTCTCACACTATGGCCCCATGGGTTAAACTATGAATCCTGGAGTGTAAGTGTTCCATTATATGGTTCATATACCATAAATCCAAACTGAGGAGTTAATTTATTTCATTAAGTAGTGAAGGGTTCATGATGACATATTGGATCATGGGAATTTGGTTATCCATATAGGCATGGTTCTAAGTTGTGACTAGAAGAGGTATGCCCTCAGGGTGACCATGAATCTTTTTTTTGAGTCGTCACCAATATGGTCATGAAAAAATGCATCAATTAGGAATTTTTAAAATAAAATGTAGAAAAATAAATTGTTTAAATATTAAAATATTTTCGAATGATATGTTCATCATTTTCATCCGTGAACATTCATTACTCTTCTCTCCTCTTATATTCATCTTATAAGAGTTATTTACCTCATTGATCAATGGTTTATGTGTATTTAATTCTATTTTAATTCTATCAGTTATTCTACCTCTTCTATTCAATAAATCATTTTCTTCCCACATTGTTTATATACTTATTCAAATTATGTTCTATTATGCCCATTTACTAGTATTTTCCATTCTTTCTTGATTCCAGTCATTCAGGACGTAATCAAACAATGATCTCTAATAATAATCATTCTAGAGAAATAATAATGGTGGTTCAAAAGAAAATAGTTATGTACAACCTTATTTCCTATTGTGGATAATCTTCAGTCATGAATAACTAATGGGTATATGACCTAAATATTAATTTAATATTTAGTGTGCATATTTCATGCTATAATAACTCTGTTTGATCCGTAATCTATCTATTAAAAACATTTATTTCCGAAAAAATTACATCCTAAGTGAGGTGTCAGATTAACTAATAGAATTTGACATCTTAGAAGTTCCTTTATGAGTTCCCTTAATTGTTTTGGTATGTATTGTTATGAAAATAGAATCCCAAAGATTTTAAATAGGTTTAGAGTGGTTAATAAATGAAAGATAAAATAAATATATTCAAATAATATCTTGTATTGAGACCTTGGTTGACCATATGACCAATTTAGTTAGACCATAAATTCTTTATTGTTGGGTTGGTTCTATGTTCTTAAAAAATTCACATTAATCCTAATAATAATATTATTTTGATTGATAGTTGGTTTAGAAATGTATACGACATTGGTAAATACTTAATTTTAATATTTTACATAGTACCTCATATTTATTTGTGATAATGGTATTAATGATGTCAAGTGATTATGGTTTGATTTATTATCCCAAAATAAATTCAACTGATGATGATATACAATGTTATTGGTGAGGGAACTATTCCAACCAATGGTATACATAATATGGGATGGTAATGAGTGGAGTAGTTATTATGAACTGGGGAATTGATGATATGTGATTCTATAAAAGAAATGTTATATTTTAATAGAAGGGAAAAATGATACATAATAAAACATGGGACATGTTCTATTAGCAACTGTGGGATATGTGAAATTGTACTATAGGTGGGTTATTATCCACCCCATGCAAGATTGGTGCTGATATCTAATGGTATTTTTGGTGTGTTGATATCTAACCATTATAATTAGTGTTTTTTGTGTTATTATGTATGGGAACCTATTTGAAACTTTTTTGGTCATGTAGCATATTCATCTTCACCACTTTAATCCACCATGATTATTATTTTTATATTCCCTTCTTTTGATTTATAATTAAAATATATAATTTTCAGTTTTTCTCATGTTCATAGATAATGGAACATTGGACGAAGTAGGTATGGTCAATCTCATTTGTCATCATGGATGCTAAGGATCAATGATGATTTAATTTATCAAAATTTATTACACTATAATTATATATTATGGACCATCTGAATGAAAACTATTTAATAGAGATATACATTCGAACACCATTAGTGGGGGTTTACTAAGTGGTAATCAAATCATGCTTCATAATCATGGTTACCCGAGTGGTCATCATAATTGCAACACAAGAATATAGAAGATTTCCAAAACATGATGATTGATCTTGTCAGTTCAAATGTATCATAAGAAATTACTCCAATCAGGGACTTAGGGACAGTTTCATGCATATCTCCAATTTTTTATTTTTTTACATTAGACATTGATTTAGATGATCCTCCCATAGGGGATGTTAAATTTTATGTGTGACCGATATAACATGTACAATGTTTATGTTTTTATAACTTGGATGAAGTTGATGTTCATTGATACATAAGTTTCAATTACTATTATTCATGTTTCATTTGGGTGAATCTAATAATGTTTTCATCCACTATTATTTATGGTTACATGATGCCAGGGGTTTAGTTTACTTATTGAATAACCAGGACCTCGCTACTAATTGGTACCCTCTATTATACATAATGATGCATATGAGGTATGTAGAGACACCACCTAGAGAAGGGAGAGGTGAACTGGGTTAGGGAAATTACTATGTGGTATCTTTGAATTTTTCTTTTTGTTTGTTTTAATATTTTTGAAATGTAAGAAAGATGTAGGATATTGTAATATCATGATATATATATTGTTCTTAAGGGTTTCTAACCCATGTGTTATGGAAGTATATTTCAGTTGCGATGTGATTTATATTCTGGGTATTATTATTTAATGTTTGGTTTACTTTACTAAAAATGATGTACAATGATTTCAATTTAAATTTTATTTTATTTTTCTACTCATGGATTAGGATTTCCAAAATGGTTGTTATTCATGTGTCACATCATGCTGATAAAATTGACAAGACATTAATGAACATTCTTATTATTAGTTACTTTGATTATATCATAGAGGATGGTTATTTAAAATGTCAGTGATAGGTTCTAAATTGTTTTCCTATATAATATGATGGTGGAATCATGTGTTACCAATTCATTATATGTTTTTATTACTGTTAACCATGATTTATTATCCTATTTATCATATAGTTTTATTTGATTTTTTTAATAGAAAATTAAATTATTTTTCCCTTATAAATTGTTATCAAATATTTATTTAACCAAACCATGAAATATATATTATTATTTTAAAATAGAAATTGAATAATGTGGATACTGTATATATTTTTATGCTGAGATGTGGTATAAATTGAATGGGAGATTGATAATGTTCATAGACTGTTATGTTTTGAGATATGTATATAGAGTACCATGATGTCATTACAATTATTTCTTACATTGAAATATGATATCAATACCTATGATTGAATTAAATCATATGGTGTGTTTTTGTCACAATAAGGAAATTTCAGCATGAAATCCTCTAAATAGAACAAAGAGAGATATGATAAGATTTCCTTATTAGTGGATAATTTAGAATGACATATTTGTTAAACACCTATAATGGTCGAAAAACATCAAGAGATCTTGTTTTACAGAATAATTTATGTTGATAAATAGACTATTCGATCTAAAAATATACTTTTTAGTTTAATTAGGATTTCATGATATAATATCCTCCAATTTTTATAGGTGAAGGAGTCCTCTAGGATGATGATCTCTAGGTGGAGTTGATATAGACCATATTTGGCCACCTCAAGACACATTCTTAGAGTAGGATGATGTTTGTGAACAAAATTTTACTAGATATAGTGAGTCACTTGTTTGATGTCTTAGTCCAAGTAGAACAACATGTTGGGTTATCCTTGAAATAATTCCACGGTTGATTCTATGAAAATTTCAATATAGAGATGTTTATGGTGAATAGGAATATAGAGTTGACCCATATCACCCAAAGGGAGATGTTAGTTATGAAGTACATAGTTCACTTCAGGAAGTATTAATTATTAACTTGTTATTTGATGGGGATGAAGCATTGTATGATATATTTTTTAGGATGGTTTAAGAAATTTTTCTGTGTATAACTGATTATCTTTTTAATATCATCATTATTATAGGTCATTTTACCATACACAAATATTTGCGAACAACATTAATGAGGGTAGATGTCCCTATAAGTTGAATTTTTATGAGGGGCTCAATGTATGTTTTTAGGTAGCATAAAGTGTTTTTTAGGATTCTCACTAGTGTGATGATGTATGGAGTAGAAAGTGTGGTGTTTGATTTCCACTATTGAGGAGTGTAGGTTTTAATAAGTGTTATCAGCGTGGAATTTGTAGGAAAGGTCCTTCTTAGTGAGGTTTACTACTAGTCGAGTGTTGAATTTGATGGAAGATAACTCAAAAAAATAGGTACTACAGGACTGTTAAATATTAATCTTGTGAAAAAGGATATTCATAGTTTCATATCTTGAGATTTTATTTAAGTATACCATAATAGTCTGGTATTTTTAGTTTAATGTGTTGTTCTTATTATGGAAGAGTATGTGGTTCTCATTGGTAGGGGAAACTTCATTAGTATGGTGGTGTTCTTAAGGAATCAAGAACATGGTTAGATCCAATGCCCAGTATACTTTCATGAAATTTATCAAACTACTATTGTTCATGATGTTAAAACATGTATGGTATGATGTAATGTTTTTCTAGCTTCCACAGAATCATATGTTTTATTTGATACAAGTGTGTCATATTCTACCATATCAACATAATTCATTTATGAAATTAGATTAGACACAATGTTCATTAATGGAGTGATGTCAATAGATACACATATAGGGGTTGGATCTAAGGATATAAAAATGTTTTAGAAGTATTCAATAGGTATTTGAGATAATATATTCTTTTGAGATTTATTCCTTCTAGATATGAAGAGTTTTAATGTAATATTTGGAATGGATTGGCTTACTCAACATCGATTCCATATTAAATAATATAATTTATGTGATTCATTGAAATATGAAGAGGGAGGTAGTTATTTATGTATGATATGGGTAATATATAAGAAGGTCATGTGGAAACTAAACATTAATAGTTGGCCATTATAACAACCTATATATCCAATGTCATTCTAGATAAAAACTAGTAAATGTAAGTATTTTTTCTTGTAATTATTGAATATTCTATGAAGTGCTTCCTAATAGATTCATAGTATTTTTACGTAATCATTGCGCTGTGTTCAATACTGATGATTTTTATGTAATTATTCCAGTACATATTCCATGTCAATGTATTTCCCTAGTAGATATATGAGAGTTGAATACTCTGGTAGATGAATTATAGGTGAAAGAGTTCACACAATTGAGTACATATATTTAGGTACATATATTCTTGTTCTCTAAGAGGGTGAATTGTTCATTTATATTATATATATATATCTTATAATTTGAACATAGATATTTTCAAAAATAGTATCCAATTATATGTATCATTGATCTATCTGGTCAGATAATAAGTTCTTCTATTTTCTTTAATACTTACATGATAACAAACTTTGATAAATTAAAGTTTAGTATCTCTAATGAACCTTATGTAACATTCATATGTTTGTTTGGTTTATATGAATATATTATAATTCTATTCGGTTTGGGGAATACATTATTATTGTTTGTTGTTCTATTCAATAGGGTCTTCCACCATTACATGGATTGTTTTTTGGTCAAGTTTTTCAATGATATGTTCTTATAATCTTTCTCAAGGGATGACCATGATCATCATTTGGATATTTTTTTCTTGAAAAAAATGAAAATTATCTATATTATAATCTCTAAAAGTGTTAATTTTGGCTTTTCCAGAAGTACATTATAGGGAATGGGACATTGGAGGATAGTATATTAGTAGTCTATGAGTATTTCAGGGATGTGGTTTATTAAGAGTGACCTAAGAGGAGTTCTTAAATCCATTGTTTGTTCGGATTTACTAGTTATTACTAGAGGTATATATATCACTTCTCTTGATTAAAATAAATGATGAAGGCCTTTCCCAAAAGGGGTGAAATTTATCTTGTTATATTATTATGATATAATCACTTAATAGTTGAAAGGGATTTTTATAATTACCTATATACTGACTCATATTTTTCAGGTTTTATTTTTAGAAAACATTTGGGAAAATTCTATTATCAAGAGACGAGTCAGTGTGTGATTCTGAGGCCTAGTGTGCCTAAAATGGTTTGAAAAAATGATAAGTTTTTAATAATGCATGTGAGAAAGTTTACTAAAAAATGCAACAACACTTAAATTGGTGCTTGAGTCCGAAATACGAGTGCATCATTATATTTAGGATAGAGGGTTTAACCTAGGTGTGAGTAAACTTTAGTTAGAATCGGTCTCCAGTGAAAAACTCCGAAAAGGATTCAACCATAAATAAAATAATTGAATAAATATTCATTATTTTAAAATGTTAATAACTCATGAATGGTGACTCAGAAAATAAATATGAGACCACCGTTGAGTTTGTAATGTGCAGTTTTACTTATGTGGGGCCTTACAATGATTAGCACAAGACGACAACAACAGTAAATTTTTGGTACTTTTTAAAGAAGAAAAAAATAAACTTAAATATTTTTATTTTGTTTATTTTATAAGTTTTATGAAATTCAGTGATACTGAACTGCAACTACAAGTCAACCCATTTCAATTCTTAAATGAAAAAGCATCGCAACACTTTAACTCAGTAATAGGACGTCACATTTTCTTTTCTCCCAAATTAAATAGAAATTCTGGGTTAAAAAATAACCTAGAAATTCCCTAGAAAATTTAGAAAAAGATGTTGGAGGTTCCCTCCCATTGGATAATGAAGAATGATGATGAATTTTTTAGGCTCAAAGATCATAGATCATAGATTAGGGGTTGAGGGTCTAGGATTGATGAACAATGGTGGAAATTTTTTTTTTCACCTATGATAGATCCAAACCTCAATATAGGGTGAAATGTTTTGATTTCCTTACCCTCAATCTTGATATTCATTTATTAACATAGACCAATCCAAAAATATATTGGCCCATGGATGGATCATTGTTAGAGAATGTATTTTACCTATTTATGTGGTCATGGGAGATTAATGTAATTTTTTTTAGATTTTCATTAACCTTACTAATGGAAATGAATCGTGATCGGAAAAACATTAATCTATGTCCATTCCTCTATATTGTTCCATGCTATTCTCCCTCTGTTATTTGTTTTCCATTCGCATTGTTTATTTGAGTCGTTACTCAACAATTATTGATCAATTGATCATTTCTCTCCCAAATCATAGCACAAAAATCTAATATCATGGACCAGAGATGGGCATGGAATGATGACGGTGAAATAAAGATGGTGTAAGATGGATGAGGCAGTGAAAAAGATATATCCACTCAAATGAATTTACACCAGGATGGGTTGTAGCATGAATCTGATCCCAAGATAGTGAAGGTGGTGACCTGAGTATCACAACAGTGGATATATCTCGAATAATAAAGAAGTAGAGTTCGGAAGGCGACTCACAAAAGGGGATCCATTGGCAGTGGTGTGTAGTAGTAGTGTGTGGCATCACGGTCACCCGACAACGGGTGGCCGCCGATCCGACATCCGATGGTGGAGGATCCAACGATGGCGCCACCATAGTTGGTGATGGGATCCTTCTTTAGAGACAACCAAGATGGTGCAGATAGGTGATGCATCATGGCCCTACATCAGATCAGCTAGCACACGGTCCCATAGAGAACGTGTGGGATGAGCGGTCGGATAGAAGAAAAACTGTGTTGACTTAGCGGGGACATGGTAGCTGTGGGGTCTAGTTTTACTAAATAGGAATGCATTTGAGAAGGATGGGTTGAAGCTGGAAGGCCTCACTGACAGAATAGGCTGGGCTGGGCCTAGCGGGATGGTGCAGGTATATCCAACTACATCATACTAGACCAGGACCCAACCTCCCATTTTTTTTAAAAAGGTTTGGAACATTCCAACCGTAACTCTGTTTTACAATCCATTTGTGGATTTCAGTCCCTTGAAAAGATGTGGTACTTTTGATATGCCTTTATGGGTTTTTATTTTTACCAGAAAGGGATGGTAGGGTTTACATTTCCTTTCCTATTTGTGTTTTATTCAGGATCTCGAACCCATCACAGAGGGTGACTATAGAGATTGAGATTGTACCATTAATATTTCAAGTGAATGTTCAATATAAGATCTCATTATTTTCATAGAGGTTAAATCATGTTCAGAAGTGGCTTTTCTTAGACTGACATTGACAATGACTCAGTGGGTTGGAGCATTTATCGCATCAGGAGGCCCATTTGATCCTCACATCTCATTCTGTTACCTTAGATATGGTTTGTGGACATGGTGTGACCAATAATTATGTGGGAACCTATTCCTAATTTATGATCAAGTTTCACGTTGGGAATAGAGTCCCCCAGTGATCCCTTGGCATATGACCCCCTATCTATGTATCAAGATCAGATTATTTCCATCACAACATGACCTAAATAGTGTTCTTTAGGATGTTCTCAGTGTATTATCATTGGGTGGGCCCAAATTTGTGGGACCACCAACTGAGGGTATCCAATGACTTCATAGATCGAGGATTGAATTATCTAATATTGGGCGTGACAAGAAAAGAATCGTATGACCAAGGATTGGTTGTGATATAAAGAATTATTGTCATAGTGAGATTGAACATCTCTTGGAATCATCATGATGTATTAAGACCAGATTTTATCTTAGATACTTTTGTTAGACTTAACATACATGGGTACTATCATATAGATCAAGGAGTGAGATCTCATAGAAGAGAGAATGATACAAGATAGACCATATGGATGGTAGTGGATGGGACAAGGAGTCTTGGAAATACTGTACAATTATAATTGTATGTTATTTATATATGTGGTGTTAACACTAACCTATGTTGAGATGACTGTATCTTATTAGTTGTGTTTTCATTACGGTCTTTTACTTTGTGTTTTGGGTACCATGCTGAGTATTTTTTCCTCATCCTGGAACATGATTTTCCCACATGCGTCATGTTCTGTGCAGATGATAGATTCATTGAAAGAGTCCGTGGTGGACGGGGGCTAGGTGGTGCTTAGAGTGACTGGATTGACATGGTTTTCTTATACCGCTTCAGTCACCTATTTCGGTACATACCTTATGGTAGGGTTTTCTTTGTAGGATTTCCAAATACATGTAAATTTACTTTTTTGAAATTTTTTGGGCTTGTATTCTGGAACTTTCTACCTTAAGTTTACTACTATTATACCTTGTGTTTTATTACATAGTGTTTTCATTTTCCATGATCTATGGCTTGGAGTTGTGTTCGGGTATACAAATACATAGGAAAATTCTTCACATTTGTTTGGGATATTCCTACTCAGTGCTAGTCACCAGCCCCTGGCCTATGGGGGGTAGGCTTTTGGTAGTCACAACATAGACCCCGAGGTATGGGTCTTGATTAAGTTGTATCAGAGGATGTCAGTTCTACCAAAAGAACCTAGAGTCTATGATTTTGGTTTGTGGAAACAATTTTAAGTATTTCGAGATCATATTTCTGGTCAGAGAATCTAGAGTTGGTGCAGTGACCAAAATATCAATACACCAGGACCTTGAATTCTTCTTTTTGACATGGTACAAGAAAACACTAGTTGAAAGGGAAAGAAAAATGGTACAGGCATCTTATAGGAATGGTTTGTGTTTTCCATGTCCTTAATGATTCATCTCACCAGCTATACTCTACTAATCATGGTATATCTTGTTTTGATTCAAGATTCTTCCATGTTGGTAGTCATTTAGAATTCCACTGTGTGACCACGAGGATGATCCATGGGGGGTGAGATATGGGTACAATGATTTGTTCTATAGACATCACATCTGGGTGGTCTAATATCTATACCACGAGTTATATTGTATCAAATGGTACTCGCAATACCTATTGATGAGATGCGAATTCTGAGTGAACTTCAAGAGTTTTAGTGATAGTGACCCCTTATGTTCTGTGGCGTGTCCAAATTTCCAGTGGCTGAGGACTAGATTTAGGTGATGACCGAGATTTCTATCCAATCAGAACACTATTTGATGAGATGGTGGATCTAGCGGTGAGCCTTCTATGTGGCTTAGCAGCACGATGGAAGTGTTTAGATTACTCGATCTTACGGTGATGTGACTCTTCTATGGGAATAGTTTGTGAATCTTTTTCAAATACGGGGTTATCAACATAAAAAATAAGGGATATGCATGCCCAAGAACATTTATATCTCTTAGAGGAATACATGTCGATATATTAGTATTCTTTAAGGCATACCAATCTTTTCAGACACTCGTTGAATATGATACACGACCTGTGATTCAAGGATCAAAATATTGAGCAAGATGTGTTTAGGGACATTTGAGTCAGTGTTATTCCTTTATGAAATCCTACTAATGCTAGAGTTATAGATAAAAGTTTTGTATTTGAATGTCCCTTGGGTGAGAGGATACAATCAGTGAATGTCAGCTATGGGAAAGTAGGGGAAGAAACCTAGGGAGCATGAATATAACATCAGTCTTTGAGACTTGGATGTGCGGGACATTACGAGTGGAGGTCCCAAGATAGGGGTTATACGTAATAGTTCTCCTATGGTGAGTCCATTCAGTCTAGAGAGAGGAAATGTTGTTTTTGAGATATTAGGAGGTATCTCACTACAGATTTTCTAGCCTATCCTATTGCGGAATGGAGAATGGTGGATGTGCCATCTAGGAGGAGACAGTGACTAGAACAGATGGTTGTACAAGGTAGAAGACGTGGAAGAGGAGCTAGGAGAGCAGGAGGAGGTGGTATACATTTCGACATGATACCACAACCACCCCCATTTGATCCACACTAGGCTCTTGGAGCTGGAGGAAAGTGGAAGGTATCTATATGTAGTCATGGAAAAACAACCAAGCGCTCCAGGAATTATTTTATGTTTGGTCTTTGTCTACTTTAAGATGTTGTGTTGAAAGAAGTAGGTTCTTATCATTCAATCCACTTCATGAATCTTGTTCAATAGGTAGAGTTTCCGGTTAAAACATTTAATTGACCTTATGTCTAGCGATACCATTGGGAGGACACTTGATAATCTAAATTAGGCTGATAGTGTGATATGACCCTTGATGGGAGATTTTTTGTTGGACCCTTTTGGTGCAATGTCATGGCCGTACAACATCATTATTTTTATGGATTGTTTATCGATAGTTCATGCTCAAATTGACTATTTTAGGGAAAGGGTGTGGTTTATCTGTAGAGGTCGAATATGGGATTCCTTGGAAAGAAAAAATTGAATCCAAGATAGCATGGGATGGACGCAAGCATGGAAGGGTTCAACCTATCACTCATGAATCAGTTAGCCTTACCCTCAGGGAAGTAGATGTTATGAGTTTTCAAGTTTCAAGCTGTAGTGGTAGAGTATGAGATTGTCTTCCATAAATATGTTCTAGGATTACGTCTCCACTGAGAGATAGACTCCTACAATGTTTTATACCGTGTAATGGAACCAATATCAACATTATCATGTCATATGGCATTAGTAGAGATTTCTTAGCTGAGTGTGAAGTTATAGGGATTGAAATGGAAGGTTTAGTATGACCTCATATTTGAGGTAATGTGGGATTAAAAAGAATTTTGTTTGACAAGCACCCATTTCATGAGTTTTCCAGAGGGGGGATCCAAGTACGTATTGTTCTACGATGCATCAGGGATCGAACATGGTAGTGTTTTGATGCATAAGAAAGTGGTGATTTCATATGGTTAATTACAGTTGATAGCAAATGAGAAAAACTACATGACCCAATATCTTTAGTTAGTAATGGTAGTCTTCGAATTGATGATGTGGCATCTCCATATGAGGGTTGGGTGGGTTATCATCAACTCATCCCAGAAGAGTCTCATGTATATATTCTCCTAGTATATTCTGAGCATGAGATAGTGGTGTTTTCTAAATTTCCCCCAAGACTATGACTTGTATAGACTCTATTCTCCTAGTAAGGGACATGAGGTAGTAGAGGCTCTCAACATGATATCTAGTTCGTTGTTTCTGAATGAGGAAATAGAGTAGTTGGAAACATTACATTTATCCTTAATAAAGTGAGATGATGCACCTTAACTCCAGGTAGTGTTTGTTACCCATCCACTTTTATATTAATCCAGGAGGAACAACTTGGTGATATCGATGGTGAGCCTTTACGATCTCAATTGTCAAAGGGGACTGTCCTTAATGGATATTTGAAAAGTAGGGAGAACACCGTTCCTTTCATTGGATGCACAGTAGTAATAGTGGATTCCTCTAGGGGCGAGATGCATTGACATATGCAAGTGGGCATCAACTCTGACACTGGGGATGAAAAAAATGGTTGAATTTGGGGATAAATATTTATATAAAATATAATCGCTTGTTTGAATCAGTTTTTTGGTTTTTCAACTCACTATGTTGAGCCCCTATACATTGAATGGGTTTCTTTTTCTTTATTGGGGATCTAGGAAGGGATTGGGAAAGGATATCAATATACCACTTGATGGGTTTATCACATATGCCTAGATGATACAATACCATTAGGATCATCTCTTTTCACCCTGGACATGGATATAAAGGATCGATATGGGATGACCCTCCTGGGACAGTCGATTCCTTTATTGTTTACCTGATGGTAACACACGAATATTTTAAATTCAACATGGGAGTTAGGGGGGGGGGCTCAGGTTCATGCTCGTACCCTCAAATATTTGGATATCTATTAATTTGGATTTTGAGGACGTAAAGACTTAAGGTGAAGAGAATATAATGAATCTGATTTTCAAATATTTATTTTTAGACACTTATTGTGAAAATTATGATACCAGGCGCTGAGATGACATGCGATTCCTAGTCCTGATTTTTATGGAATAGTTTGATGGAAAATGTTAAATTTTCAATAGTGTTTGTGTGTGGTTTTCCTGAAAAAGTGGATGAAATATTAAATGGTTACACAGATCATATATTTGTGGGTATTGTTGCATTTTGGATGGTGGGTTTCCCATTTGAATGACTAGAAATATGTTGGTTCTAGTCCCCTGTGAGAAAATCCAAAAAGGGGGTACAAGTAAATAAAATAATATAAAAATTATTTTATTTTAAAATCAAAATAACTCATAAAACTTGAATCATATTTGAAATAAAATACCACCATTGAGTTCATAATGGGTCATTTTACTTAGGTAGGGCATAAAATCGACTAGCATGGGTCGACTATGAGTGTTAATTTTGGTACATTTTAAAGAAGAATAAAATAAACATAAAAAAGTTTATTTTTTTTCTTTTAAATGTTCCACAATGACACTATGACAAAAAAATGTGCCAGTCTGTTTTATTTCTTGAATGAAATAGCATGGAAATTCAGCAATAGGTAGACACCTTTTCACTTCCCTCTAATTAAAAAAAATCCAAGGTAAACGAATAACCCTAAAATTACCTGTAAACTCTAGAGAAAGTCATTGGTTGTTCCCTCCCATTGGTGAATGACAAACGACGACAGAAACCAGAGGATCATAGATCATGGGTCACAGATCATAGATGAAAGATAGTGGATCAATGAACGATGGTGACACAACTCTGCCATTCACAAATGAAAAATACAAACCTCTAGGTATGAATTTTCATTTTAATTTTCTTCCACCACATTTTTGATATTCTATTGAAAACATGGAAAAATCCACAAACATATTAGCCCGTTGATCAGTCATTGTACATGGATGGGTTTTACCTATTTTTAGGGTCATGGTAGATTACTATTTAATCTTCTTGTGTTTTTTTTAACATTTATAACAATAAAGAACTACAATTGAAACGAACATAGATCAATGTCTATTCTACTTTTTTGATTCCTGTTTTCTCCCTCTATTATTATTTCATCGTTAGAAATCTTTGTTCGGCCCATAACCCAAAAATTAACGATCAATCAATTATTGGGCACCTGAATATTGGTGAAATGATTTGATATTGAAGATATTTGATGAAAATGGCATGATAGATGTGCGATGATGACAGTGGACAATGGATCTTGGTGGTGCAGAAGATATTTCCACTCGAACAACTATGCATTGGGATGCATCGTCGACAGGATTAAGCACACAATAGTGAAGGAAGTGACCCAAGGATTCCAATAGTGGATTCGTCACCAAAAAAGGGTGTCATGGTGATAAAGGTGGATAATATTAGGAGAGATACTGGTTGGGGAACACATTGGGGGAAAGCGGCGATGCGACTAAGAGTAGCTGCCGGAAGCCACATAATTTGGGGGGGGGGGGCAGCGGTGCATACCGGAAACGCAATAGGGAACCATGTAGGACCAGCTAGAAGATGGTCCTATGAACTATGTCTAGGGGTAGCAGTGAGCTCAAAATTTGGTTGTGTTGACATGGTGGGGATGTGGTAGCTGCCACATTCGGGTGGACAGAACTGGCCCATGTTCGAGCTGGCCTGTCAGGAGCAGGAAGTTGGATGGGCCCATTGGCCCGGTTCGACCCATGGGTGCGGGTCAGACTCGGTGGGTTGGGTAAGACCAAATAGGTTGGGTCGCCGAACCTTCTGTCGAGTTTGGTTGGGTTGGGTCAGACCCGGACCCATGAAACCCCTTTTCCCAAGAAGTCAAGTAACATTCAAACTGTATGTCAATTTGACGACCCGTTTATGGAATTGGGACCCTCTCAATGATGAGGTCCCATTGAGATGGCATAGTGGGGTATTAGGAAGATCTGTATAGGCTGGTAGAATTATATTTCTCTTTTTTATCACGGATTGATGCAGTATCATGATCCCGTCATAGAGGGTGACAGTAGAGATTGATATTGTACCCATGTACTTTCCATTGAAGGTTCAATGTAGGATATCGCTCGTATCATAGAGGATGTCCCATTTTTTGAAATGGGTTGTCTTATCCTGGATTCGATAGTGACTCAGCGGGTTGGAGAATGTATCACACCAAGTGGAATGGTCGATCCTCACTTCTCTTCATGGTGTCGTTGATAGGGTTTGTGGAAAATGTGTGACAAAAATTTAGGTGGGGATCCATTACCTATATAAAATGATTTTTCTATTAGGACCAGGTGTCCCCCAGTGAGCCACGGGAATATAACCCCCAATATAGGTAGCGAGATCAGATTATTTACATCGTGACCTGACCTGACCAGTGTTCTTCAAGTAGTTCTTACTGTGTTAACTTTGGGCAGGGCCTGAATTAGTCGGACCTTTTTGGAAGTGTCTCTAAGGACTTCATTGATCTTGGAGTGAGTTCTCACAGAATGCGGGTGACTTGAGTAGAATCCAATTACCAAGGATTGGATGTGATATCAAGACTCCTTATCTTACTGATACCTGATGACTCTATGAAACAACATTACATATTTGGACCTGATGTTATCCTGTATACTTTTGGTAGACTTGTCCTATGTTCCTACTATCTGACAGCTCTAGGAGTGAGATCTCCTTGAATCAATCATTGTATGAGAGGAACCATATTGAAGCTAGTATATGTGACCTTATATCATCGAAATATTTTACATGTATACCTAGTTGTTCTTGATATATGTTTTCTGATAGAAAACTTTGTTGAGTTGATTATATCTTCTTAGTTATGTTTACTTTGTTGTTTTTTATTGATTTTCAGGGTTCCCTACTAAGTAATATTTCTCACCCTTTCATTGGATTTTCACGCACATATCATGTCTTGTAAAAACAGTTGAATCTTTGATGGAGTCCTTGATGGACTGAAGATATGTTGTGCTTAGAGTGATATGACAGATGAGGTGTACTTCTACGACATTATACAAATATTTTTGTACCTAAACTTCATGTATCGTTTTCTGTGGAGGAGTTCCAGAGACTGGAGGTTTTACTTTTCCTTTTTGTTGGGCATGTATTCTAGCCTCATTTACCTCCATTTTCTACTATCATTCCTTGTGTTTTTTCCATAGTACTTTCAATTTCCAACATCTATGTCTTGGATTGTTGTGCATGTGTACATGTACCTTGGAAAATTACTCCCATTTGTTTGGGATATTCCAACTCGGTGCTAGTCTCTATCCCTGGGCCTATGAGAGGTAGGATTGGGGTAGTCATAACATGGGCCCTATGGGACAAGTCATAACAACATAAATCTTTGCATTATTTAATTTAGTTAAGGATTATATATTGTATTATCTTGCATGAATTTTTTATCATGGAGATTTTTAATGTAGGTGGATCATGTAATTTCTTATGTTCCCTTTTAGTTAAGAGTGATTGCCCAAAAATACCTATTGAATGATCACATGTTTGAATTAGTGTCGTATACCCTGAGGTTATGAAAACACTTTATATTGGATGAGAGGTTCATAGTATATATTGATCATAAGATAATAAAGTATATTTTCTTTTAGCATGATAAGAAACATTGACATTAAAGGTGGGATGAGTACTATTAGTATTATAACATTAAGTTAGTGTACACCCTTTGTGATAGGGAAGATATTTTCATCAAACTAATTATAAAATATAATTTTTATGTATTAGAAAAATCAAGAATCAATTGAAAGTTAATAGGAATTTTAGAGATATTTATTTTTATTTTCAGTATTATCAAGGCTTAGTGATCCATATATTCATGACTATGACCTACTATGTTATAAGAAGCATCTTTTTTGGATTCAGACTTTCTGGTAATGAGGGAATACTTAGGTGAGACATCAAATGGATGGTATATTTATTTCCATGATAACATTTACATATGAGGCCTTTTTATGATCCCTTTGATCATACCTGAGGAGATTATTAGGTACTCATAAACCATTAATTTTTCTGTTCTTCTAGATTTCTACATTATGTACCATGATATTCATAAGAAGTAGTTGGTGGTCTTGAATGATGAAGGCCATAAAATCTTTTATCACCTTGATTTTTTATCACATAAATATTTTCTAAAATATTTATTCACATAATATTGATATTTTATTTATTTTTCATTACACTAAATATACATTTTTTGTGTTATATAAAGTACTATGTTCATCTTGTATTACAAGTGACACTTGGATTTAATTAACCATAAAAAAATTACTATTATTATTTAAAAAATACCATTATTACCTACAAATTAAATTGGGGGACTAAATAATAATAAATAAAACATAAATATTTTGTAAAATTATTTTATTTTATAGAATCGTATTTATATCAGTGTGTGTAATTTTTCAATAATGTCTATACATGTTTTGAAAAAAAATATTTACCCAAATGTTGTTCTGTTTAATTTTTTTGTGAAAAATACAAAAATCAATTTTTGAAATTTTTATAAAATTAAATTGATAAAATAAAATTTATTTTTTAACTAATCATAAATAATATAGGTTAGGATTATATTTTGATACTTTTCTAAAAAGTTACATTTTTATGAATAATGAAAAATATTGAACTAAAATTCAAAATGGCCTCTATGATTGATTTATTTATAAAGTTAAAATTTAATCTAAATTGGTTTCCCCATAATTATTTCAATTATAAATAAATTAATCTTATTTAAGTCATTTTAATAATGTTCATAATTAATTTCAAAATAGAAACATTGTACATTTTTGAATATTTTCACTTTAAAAACCCGCTTTCTTGTCACGTCTATAGGAATAATCATAAATTAAAAGTTTCCACTTCTTGGAGTTTGATTTTAAAAAATGGATATCATATTTGTAACAATAGTAATTTTTTATTATATAATATTTGTAGAATAATTTTCTAGAAAAATGAATTTCAAAACCAGTAAAAATTATTTACCATTGATATGGTAAAAATTTGTTTACGGGGGTCTTAAATTAGAATGATAATTCTAAAAAACAAATGATCCAAAACATGTTAAAATATAATTTAATAGACATATATAGACCTTATCACTTGAATTCACAAGTATTGTTCATTATTGGAGCCTTTTTGAATGAAAAAACATTGGTAAAATTCTATCTTTCAAAACAATTACAAGAGTTCCACTCACCTCACCTATAAAAGGCCACCCTTTTTATATACACATCACACATTAAAACCATTTATTAATATAAGGCATCAAAAAAAACTTTTCCAAAATCCCTCATGTCATAATATAATAATTTTCTGGACAAAAGTATAACCTATGAATTAGTTTGGTGAAAACTTATGGAGGAATCGTGAAGAAGATCTAACAGTCATCAAAAGGTTTTAATTTTTTATTTATTACTAAGAATCCTAAAGAAAAATTTTAATTGCATGTTGATATAATAAAATAAATATATTAAATATAATAATATATTTTTTATGTTATGATCATGTACTATAACAATCTCCACTTCCATCAAATGGGTTACAAAATATTCTTTCATTTGTAAGGAAGACAACCACCTTTCGAACCGATGTCTTTTTGTTAAATTACTACCACTAATAGTGGGAAAAGGATTGATTTACTGTTAATATATGATATTTTAAATATTATTATTCTTAGGTAATTATTATATCATATATACCTTCATGATTTCAATATTTTCGAAGATGATAACATTGCTTGTGTGTAGAGAAGAATATCGTCTTGCGAAGCGATGTGATTTTTCACACATTACATAGAAGGAAATAAAGTTGAATTTAATACATATATGTGAAAACGTGACATAAAAATTTATCTGATTAATGATTTTGTTCATATTCTGTATATATATATACTTTTATAAATTAATATAATAAATATATTATGAATATATATGATAATTATATCAATCATAGAATTAAGAATTTTATGGAACCATTGTAAATTTAAAGGTACCATTAATAACTAATAAAAAAATGTTGTTAATGCCCAAAACGTGACTTACTATGGAATTGTAAGTAGATGGGTAATAAAAATTGATGAGTAAATCATATAAGGTCATATATATATATATGGTTATTTTAAAGACATATAATAATGTAATATTTATTACATAGGAGGTTTAAATGTGTAAGAAGGAAGTAGGGACTCAAGGTAAGATATTTCTCTCCCACATTTATTTTTCTACGGGACATATTCAATACTAACTACATGATACCATTTTTTATTGTATATAATTATCGTGAATTTATTTTATGAATCTAAATATTATAATTTTTTTTATTCACATATCCATTTGATGATCTATCTTTCATGGATTTTACTGTTAAAAATTTATAAAATTGGTCTGTGTTTTTCTCTTAATTTTCCCTTTTTGAGACATACGATTGTGTTATGAACCTATATTCTTTTAATAGGTTTATATAAAAACCATTTCGAATTTAATATAATTATTTTATGTATTATAATGATATTTAGATTTTCATTTAATGACATTTATTTATGGGGCTTTCATTTAATTTTTTTTAATTATGTAATGATTGTATGATACAAGTTCATAATTTATCAGTATTATTTATGATTATATTTATGATGATATAATCTTATGATCAATCTCTTAGGAAACTCATAAATTTATTTATACTATATTTTTTCATGCTAACTAACATTTTCCCTTCATATTTCCCTATTTATGAACTCAATAGTTCAAAAAAATTGTTTTTAAGAAAAAATTTATTTTCCATCAAAAATGATTTTCCTTCAAAAACCATGATCTATAAAAATTATTAAAAAATAAATCTACATCATATGTTAAATTATTTTTTGATGATAATTTTATCCATGTCAATATTTTTATAATTTTTTAAAAATATTTTCTTATTTATTTTTCAAATAATGATTGTTTTACTTTTACCAAAAAGTTGAAAGGAATCATTGTTTTAATACGTAAGAAAAGAAAAAAATATCCTTTCATCATGAAACCTATTTTATTTGAATATTTATTAATGTGTTTCAAGGGTATTTTGAAATAAGGAGTTTCAAATATAATTATGTATTGAAAAGTTTTTTTAAAATTTTAAATGGATAGTTTTCTCAATAATGGTTTTAAATTATTTTTAATCATTCCATTATAGGTATTCAAAGTCATTTTCAACGAAAAGTATTTACTAAATATTTAACAATTTTTTAATTTTATAATGTTTCTTCAAATAAAGGTTATTTTTCATACGATGTCTTCCATGTGATTATCTTTAAATATCATTCTCTATATAACATTTCATATATCTTTGAATCTTTTTATTTTTATGGGTATGAACCATGGATACCATTAATATGATTTCTCGGAATTTTTTATGTTTATGATGGAATGATGTTTATGAAAATCGTTTCACATCCATGGGTTAACCCATGATAAATATGTTCTGAAACCCATTTATTTCTCCTTAGGTCATTCAATGATGATATGATGAAACTATTATGAAACTCATATATTCTCTATAGGTTATGATATGATGATATATTTATAAAGTCCATTTCATTTAATGGGTTATGATATGAAGAATGATTTATGATATTGTGGAACATATAAGGAATGTTTTCCTTATGTGATGGTTGGGATCTATATATCCCTCCAATGCATTAGGAAAATATTTATTTCTCATGAGATGATTATAGGGAATGATTTTATGGGTTTGATCCATTGTGTAAAAATTCAGTGTCCAAAACCAAATAAATAATTAGTGAATCCTGATCCCCAAAGGGAAATAGATGATAAGTATTAATGAACAGTGCTTAGGGTCTTGGTAGTCAACCTTGAAGTAAGAATGTTATTTTACAATATTTATGATGGTGTCACACTTTTATGATGTGAGAATATGGTTTGTGATTGATTTTTGGTGATTTATCATGTTTATGGGCAATGTGTCTTGAAATTATAATGCTTTATTTCTTGGCACATGTTTAGGATCTGTGATAGGTAGGGTATGAACTTTTTAAGTTATGTTCATGGTCGAATAAACATATTACTATCTTATACCATCATATAGTTCTGGATTTATACATAATATGTTTGCAGTTACTAATAATTTGATCTATTCCATTCTTATTTTTCCTTCATCAGGTTATGAATAAACGTTTATGTAGGGTATACTCATGTGGATTACTATGTATGAATATAATTCTGGGATATTTTGAATATCATTCACGAAATTAGAATATTGTGTACCAAGTCTATAATGAAACTAAACTATAATGGTCCTTAGGGTTTTTTTATAATCTACTGATAAATAATCCAAAAATATGAAAAATCTATGTATAAAAATCTAGTCTCACAATAGTTGGTATCACATGATAGGTTTAGTTATGCTTTAGAAAATATAATGAGAAAATTTTAGTTAAATCCTTAGATATTTATCTAATGATATGTCAAGGTATATGCCTTAGGATAATTCTATGGATGTTCCAGAGTATAATAAATTGTACACGAATTTCAGAAGTGGATAGAGTGAGTGGTTGTCTTGATATTACATCCCTCCATGGATACTAAAAGTAGTTTTCGCTCTAGCACATAGTTACCTAGAGATAACAAGTGTGAAAATTTCATGTTGTGCTGTACTTGATCACCACTTGGAGTACGACAAAGAGCCTTGCTGCACACTTGGTTTGACATTCCTAGGGGAAATCATTTTTAAATTCAGAAACTCATTACAAACAATCATGAAGGATTTAACTAGATAGTGACTATGAATGAAATATGATATAACTAATGTGTCATATATTTAAATAATGTGTAATGATTTATACATCCTAGAGGTTATTTTAAATAATTATGTGGTATTTCATAATGAGTAGTGTATCTAACACTATACACTTGGTTTTAGTAAATGACTATAACGTGAAGAAACTATTTTAATGTTGAATTGAATGAAAAATGAAATTATTGTAGTATTGATCAACCAAATGTTATGGGATATGGAATGTAAAGTATTACCAATACGATAAAAAACATTATCACTTTATGAATCATGTTGGACTTCTAGACTAGAAAAGGTGAAGACAGTGTTTTGGTATGTCCTTCATGTGGTATCATAAATTTATTATTATTGGTTCCAATTATCCAATATATATTGATATATCAAACAGTACCAATAAAAATATATTTTCTATTAATTAGTGTTTAGATATTGAATTTTTTTTATTGATTATCATTTGGAAGGAAAATTAGATTAGTGGTGGACTGTTATAATGAATATTAACGAATATGAATAATTTGAATATCTATAATGGGAGTTTATTAAAGGGGTATTTCTTATATGTACTACCATCAAATTCTATGAACAATGATATATAATTAATTCCTTGAATATAAGAAAAAGTATTAGGGATCTATTAGTACCTATGAATCTACTTTTACCAGACATGAAAGTTACACTTCTTGTTTAATCATTAGCTTTGGAAAAAATTTATTGATACATTGGTTGAATAAAACCAAGTATTCAGTATGAATTAGATATAAGAGACTTCAATATCTTCAATTATGTCACTCAATGTGAACTGAATGTTTAAATAAAAATTAGATATTCCCACCAATCCTATTGTTTTGATAAGATAATGAAGACCAAGTCTCATGAAAACTAAAATAGGGGAATCAAATTCCATCCATTTGTATGCATGAATTGTGGAAATAAAAAATAAAGTAATTTATTGAATTAATATGGAAGTTATTTTAAGTTTGTAATGGTAGGTCACAATTCTCATGAATGTTAAAATGTGATTAATGGGAAGGTTACTGCATTGGAGGAGAAGAGTACTCCACTTAATGCACCACCCACACTCCAGTGTTTCATGTGTAAAGAGATTAGGTATTATGAAAATAAATTCCACAATATAATGGATAATGTGGAAAATAATACAAAAAACCTCTAAATAAAAATTAAAAAAGGTAAATCTTACGTAATCACAACAGATGCCATTAATCATGATAATTAGGGCCAAATTATCCTCACCTTCATGGTAGGGATTTTCAGGATTTATTTGAATGAATGAGCCAAACTAAAAACTTATTTTTTGTCATTTAGTATATTTTCATGGGATTATCTCCCTCTCCATGAATTATATAATAACAAAATCAAATTTGACATTCTATAGGTACATGGTAGAAACCAGGATTATAATAGAAATGTTTTTTTATAGGATAAGATGTTATATATGGAATCCAGGATGAATTAACTTTATGAAGGGTATATATAAACTTTTAATATTAATACAAGGGTTATAGATACCATGATGAGTTTATGATTTTAAATTTGATCATAAATCATTGAAACACCTTTTGGGGTTTTATGATATGGGAGTTCATCAAGATAAATGAAATTTGAAGAGAAAATTATGAAAATAAAACACATTGGTTTTTAATATGTTTTAGTGAAAATGTTATTTAAGGAGTAATTAATTTAATATTTTTGGAAATATGATTAAAGGTATTGGTATCATTTAGAGTTTATCTTTCCTTTTATGTTAGGGTAATCACCTTTCAAATTCTGCACACTTTGTTACTATTAGATACGATTTATCATGGGAACATATTGTTATAATATACACTATAGAAGTAGTATGGTTGAATGGAGTAACACATTAAATTTTATTTTATTAGGATAAAATGATTACCATGAATTTTTTGTTTTGTATTCAGTAAGAACTTGATATAGATAGATTCATCACTATGAGAAAAATTCAAACACTAGAAAATGGACATGTTATTGTTTTATGGATTTTAAAGGTGGTCATTATAAACACTTTCCTCATGTTGAAATTTAATGAAACCATAGATTTCACTCAAGAATTCATATGATACATTATCAAACATTTTATATGATGATGCTTATAACTCCAAAAAACTAAAATGAAGATGCATATAGAAATCCGTTGTGACCTGATAAAGATGTTGAGATGGAAGATAAGGTTAGATCCATTCATAAACACACAAGTACAACCCAAATTTGAAATAAATTTTATCCATATGATATTTGAAACGATTTAGAATTTGATGTTTTTGAGAAGGTGTTTCATTGGATTTATCCATGGATGAAATAAGTGAAAAACTAAGCCCTTGGTGTATCATTTCCTTTGAAATAATTGATCATATCGGGATGGTACATTATCATTTAGAAATTAAATAGAACCCCTTATAGGTTCATTGAATCTTCCCTGTATCACTCCCGAGGAATTATATACCTGACCCATCACATGTATTGAAATCATAGGTGATAACACTAGGGTATGATAATTTTTTTGAGGAACAACTTGTACATATTCTCGATCGAATAGAGAAGGTTATATAAAATAATACCACTCACATGGATAATGGTTTTTAGTGAAAAAAAACATCTTGAGAAATCTATGTGGGATCCTTAGCATGTAATCAGTCATATGTATCATCATTTGCTGAAAAAAACATTCAAATTTTTTGAAAAATGCTTATTTTAAGAGAGTAGAATGTAACCCTAAGAGATTATGTGAAATATTTCATTAAATTAATTTAATAATTTCTGTATTAATAATAACACGAGATATAAATTTTGTTTTGTGATACATGATATGTTACGTTTATCTTTTTTTATCATCACTAGTTTATAACAAACCATGAAAACTAATTGATATTATTATTTTAGAAAAGTGTATTATTACCTTACTATTAAATTGGAAGCATAAAGAGGAATAAGTTAATTTTAGAAATTTTGTATAATTAGTTTATATAAAAAAACATACTAATAAAAATACTTACTTTCTCAGTAAATTAATTTTATGTTTCCAACATACAGTTTTTTAAAAAATGGATATATTTATTTATTTTATCTCAAAATAATAAAATTATTTATTGAATCATTTGGAAAAATAAATTGATAAAATAAAATTTAGTTTTTAAATCATCAAATAAAATATAATGTGAGGGTAGTTTTTATTTTATTTTTTTGAAAAGATTCATTTCTTGATGAATAGTAGAAAATAATGATATTTTATTGATAACTACCTTTTAGTTTAATTTATTTATAAAGTGAAATTATATTTTAAATATATTTTGATGTAAAATTAGTTCAATTATATATAATTTAATCCAATTTAAGTAATTTAAATAGATTTATCATTGAATTTAAATTTGAAAACTTTGTAAATTTTTGAGCACTTCCCTTAAAAAATATGCTTTATCATCACGCCTCTAGTAATAGTTTTATTTTAAATTTTACGACTAATAAAGTTGAATTTTTAAAAATGGATTCAATATTTTGAATCATAATAATTTATATTATCTAATAATTTTAATATAGTTTTAGACGAAATTAAATAGTAAAAAAAGTAAAAATCCTTTACCACGGTTATAGTAAAAATGTGTTTATTAGGGGGTTAATCTATATTGATAAGGGTAAAAATGACCCAAAACATGTAGAAAAAAATTATATTGAAATATTTCAACCTTATTTATTATATTTTCGTTAATTTCACATAATTGGATCCATGATACATGAAAAATCGTGGGAGGAATTATTTTTATCAAAAACACTATAAGTGTGCCACTCACCAAACTTATAAGTTACCATACATTTTCCTATACTATTAACAACCTAAAAACCATTTATATTGTCCAACAACTACCCAAATAAATTCCAAAATACCCTTTTATAGTCCTAAAATCTTTAATTTAGATATAAATAAAACATTGGAAAGCGTCTTTACAAACCTAAGGTGGATATCTTAAAAAGTGGAAACATTCATCAATGAGTGTTTTTGTTTAATTTCATACTCATTATAATTAAATTATTATTAAAAAATGATTATATAAAAACACCAATATATTTCATATTACAATATGTTTCTATATAAGGATTTATACCTAAAATTATATCCCCTTCCATCAAATGGATTATGAAACCATCGTTAATGTGTACAGCAGACTATCAGCATGCGAATCAATGTAATTCATTTTTCAATTACTACATATAAATAATATAAAATGGGGTATTTATTTTACATATATTATATTTATGATATTATTATTATTTTTTAATTATTATATCACATGTAACTTCATTATTTCCATTTTGTAGGAATACGCTGACGTCGCTCATGTGTATGATGGAGTACCACCTTACGAAGTGATGTGATTCCTTAACAATTTAAATGGAAGGAAAAAAGATTTTATTAATGAAAATATCTAAAATATCTGACATAAATATGGTTCTATCACAAAAATAGATAATTTGACTTTCTTTCTTTCAATATTTTGATAAAATGGAAACAACCATCATCTTTACGTATGACATAACGTCTCGATGAATGTTTTTTTTCATTTTCTACTTCAATATTTTATATATATGTTTAAATAAATATATAATAAATATATATTATTTTAATACCATGTATAAAATTATTTAAATTATGGATCCATGATCAGGGTAACGGGAATAAAATTTACTTATCAAAACATACATGAAAACACTGTAGATATTGATAGAAAACCGATATTTACATGGAATTGTCAACAAATGGGGAATAAATGGTCATAATTAAATCATATATTTTATGATTTATATATATGATTATTTTATATATTTAAAATAAATATTAATTAATTATGTAGAATAGTATAATGTGTATGAGAAATTCAAGACACAATGTAAGGGATTTCCATCTTGCCTTTATTTCTCTTTGAGACACATTCCCTATTCACCATGTTCTTATTTAATGTGTTGTATATAATAAAGATGAAGTTATTTCATAATTAAATAAAATAAAATTATTTTTATTTAAATATCTATTTTACCATCTATATTTCAGGGGGTTTATCTTTTAAAAGTTACCAAATCAGTAAAGGATTTTTATCTCAACATTCCATATTTGAGACATATGATTCTGTTGTGAATGTATGTTCTTATACTAACTCTATACACAACCTAATTGAAATTTAATAGCATGAATTTATTTATCCTTGTGATATTTTATGTATATGTTTATGATATTACTTCATGGGTCTTATATTTCAATGTTATCAAAGTTGAAAATGTTTTATGTTACAATCTCATCATTTGTCATGATTGTTTACGATTATGTTTATAATGATTGAATCTTATGATCCAACTCCTAAAAAATTGAGTTATTTTTTTCTCATATGTTTATATCACGAGAATAAATATTTTCTGTTCAATTCACTCACTATATATACTTAATATTTTAGAAGTATATTTTTATATGAAAAATCATCTTTTAGGTAGAAGAAATGATTTCTTCAAAACCCATGTTTAATAAAAATGTTTTGATTTTTTTTTGATTTTTTTAAATTATTTATATATGAATTTTTTTCATATGTTATAATGTTTGAAATAATGTTTTCAAAGGAATATGCAAATAATTTTCAAAAACAATTAATATTTTTATATAGAAGAAAATGTGAATAGAATATTTATTTTATTGTGTACGACAAGAATTAAAATTACCATCTTCATGGGCATTTTTTTCTTTGAAACTTATTTTATATGTTTTCAAGTTTATTTTCAAAATTTTTTTTTTAATTTTTTATTATTTTAATTTTTTTCAAATCAGAATGGATATTTTCTATAAGAAATATTTCAAATGATTCTTAAATATTATTTTATTAGTTATCAATATTATTTTCAAAGAAATGTATTTGCCAAATATATAAATTGTTGTTTTAGAATATGATTTTCAATGAAACATTATCCTCCTAATGAAATTATCATAGAGATTATATTTCTAAATCAGTATCTATTTAAGACCAAATCCATTAATGTAACTTATGAATTGGTTGTGATATGTAACATGGAAATCATTTTTATTCTTTTTTTGAATTGTTAATGTTTATGATGTAATGTTGTTTTTGAAACCCATTTATATTACACAAATTATACAATGAAACTCTTATGAAACTAATTTATTTCTCAATGGTTCATGTAACAGTTAAATGATGAAATGATTATAAAACTTATTTATTCTCTTTAGGATAAGATATGATGAAATAATTATGATGAAAATTTCATTTCGGGGGGTATGATATGATGAATGTTTCACAATATTATGTTACATATATGTATGATTTTATTAATGTGATGGGTGGGACCAATATCTTTTATCTATGAATTTAGTAATGATTTATATATCATTTTATATATCATTTTATAAGTGGATGGGTTTGATCCACTTTGGGGAACCAATGTGTCACGATCCACAATGGGGAATGAGTGTGTCCAACTCGTCAATAGGAAGCATGACATAAGTTTTGATCCAATATACTGATGGCATTTCAATTTAACCATGATATTTAAAATGATTTTTTATATTTATGATAGTAAAACACTTTTATGATGTGATATTATGGTTAATGAATTATTTTTGATGATTTAACCCCATTTGGGCCATCTTTTTAGAAATGATATTGTTTTATGAAGTGAATCATGTTTATGATATACGAAATGTTGGGTATGAACTTACAAAGTTATGTTCATGATCAGATACCATTATTTTGATCTTATTCCTTCATATAGTGATAGATTGACAGCATATATGGTTACCCTAACTAGGAATATGATTGCACCATTTCTTATGTTTCATTCCCCAATTTATGAATAAGGGTTTAAATAGGGTATGCCTAAGAGGGTTACAATGTGATAAGATCTTTTTGGGATATTTTCAATATCATTCACTAAATTAAATAATTTTGTACCTAATCTCAAACAATACTAAACTATTAGACTCAATAGTTGTGCATTTGTGTAATGTATATAATATTTATCTAAAAAGATGTAGTATTTATTTATGAAAAGCATGAGTCCCCATAATTTCCCAACTATCAGTCAGTTAAGGCTGATAATTAGTGGCATATTGGTCTCTTATAAAAATTTACCATTTCTAGGTGGAAATATGATGATGTGATGATCTATTTTTTAAATATTTTACGTAAGATTTCACATGGATGTGAGGTGACCTAGGATTCCCTAAACCAACTGAATCATATTTCTTATTTTATACCAGTCCATGAGAGTTTATCTATTAGTTTTTTGGAATTATCATTGTACTAGGGATAATATATCTTCATTAGGTATCAATAATCATCATGTTATTTTGGGGTGATCATTTTATATTGGATTCTAGTAGGGGTTGAAAATTATCTTGATACATACGTGAATATGAGGATGTATTATCAATCATAGATAAATGGGAAATCTATGTGTATTATAATGATATTATAATACGTATTTTAGTTGTTTTTCCATGATTTCAGGGGTGATTTGAAATCATGTGGATGATTAATATAATGAAATAATAATTAGATATTACTTATGATTTTATTGTTATTAAGGATGTATTTTATGTATCCTAGCTTTTGAAATAGCATCCCCAAACATTCAATGTGATCAATACTAATGACATCAAATGTGATGTTGAAATTTCATTTGATGATAATTTCATTTATGTTGTATAATAGAGTAAGAAGACACTATATGAGATGATAATTACTCTGGTATGAGTTGAGGGGAATAATAAATTTATATAGGAGGATAAATGTGTGAGGGAATCTAATAAGGGATAACGATTCTTGGGAATGCATCCTAACGAATGATGGTGATAATGTTGTGAGGTTTTTTCACTCAAACATTATTGTTGTATGAATTAGTTTATTTTTTTTTTGAAACCAATTTAATTTTCTATTTTTATTATATTTTTCTATGTTGTTGGGGGCCCATATAAAATTTTCAAGGTGTCATATATAGGTTTAGTCTATGAATATACTATTTATGCATTACCACACTACGATATATGAGTGTCTCACCATGATAAAGGTTGATCATGGAATGGTCATTCCCCAAAAAGTAATGTATTCACTTTTATTGGTGCTTGTATCTGTTTAAGCCATCATGGAATTAAGAGATGTGATGTTATGGACAACAATATTACAACATGGTGTGGTTTGTGTGTGAATAAATTATTGAGTGTGATCGAGGATAATACCACAACCAAGAAATTTATAGTGAGGAATTTTTTGTCTATAAATGGAATGATTAGTTATAGTATTGATTTTTAACTATATTTGAGGATCATTCCATGGCGGTAGAGGGCCATTTGGATATGGAGCCCTATAAAATTTGGTTTCATATGATTAATTTTGGCTCCATATGAGATTAGTTATTTTTCCATATAAAATATAAAACATTATGTAGGGGATACTGGTAATAGTATGATCCCATGGGATGTGATATTAAGCCTTGTATGGCAGTGAGCTGAAAAGGGATCCAATCTTCATAACTTGGATGATTTGATGATTCATACTACAAATATGGAATTATACCAATTATGTTCTAGAGTAAATGATTTTTATTATTCCTTGAATAAGGGCACCCCACTATGTCTACAAGGGACAAACCATGAACGTGTCCCTAAAGGGTCATTAATACAAGAATTTTATGGTCAGTATGAAATGAATGACCAATATGGTGGTGTTTCAATGTATCCCATAGGCATGATTTTAAAAAATTAGTTAATTTATTACAAGTATTATATATTATTATCTTATCAAATGAGAAAATCCAAGCATTCTTTAGTGAAAGTTCATATCATTCATGTCATATTGCATTATTTTCTTTTTAGAGAGATCTCTCTCACCTATTAACGATTTCATATTCCACTCTTTTTTTGGATAATATTCAATGATTCAACCTCTCAAACTATGGTATTCCAGTTTTTTTCTTCTTATTTCATATACTTATTCTAGTTATGGTCAACTATGCCTATTTTTAAGAATTTTATAAGATTTCTTATTTTCAACTATTTGGGATTGAATTTAAGAAATACATTCAATGAGAATATACAAATAGGAAATATGAAATAGGTTCCTAAGCTACCCATAAGGCATAAAAATAATGTATTTGTTGCATGAAATGTAATCACATTGACCTAATGTGTGATTCACATGAAATATAATTTAATGGATTCATACCATAGATCTATTTAAAATAAAATCAATCAGGTTATAAATAGTCCAATGAAATATTTTATTGTGAAAACAATTATCTTAAATGTGTGATGTTCAATGAACTAATTGAATTTTATATATTGGAGGTAATCCAAGGGGTTATCTTAATAGAATTTAGAAATAGTGATCTGAATATAGATTCCTAAGATGATCCTTATGTTGAAAATTTCTAATGAATGTAGGTTATCAGGTTTGTGGTATTAGAAAATCATGATTTTGAACATTGGCTGAGAGTGTAACCAATTTAAAATTACTATCCATGTTTTAGGGTTTGGTGAATGCCAATGAATTAAAAAACAATATTTTTAATCAATGTAATGGATGTATAATTTTCTGAATGAAATGTTTGAAATGTATATGACATTGTATGGTGATTAATTTATGGAATATACGTGGTACCTAAAATATAATTTTTAGGTTTGGATTATTGATGGAAGGTGGTCATTTACAAGGTACTAATCTGACCAATGTTTTGACTAAGGGTTATCTATGATGGTATAAGGGGTGAGATCTATTCAGTCATTATAGATGTTTGATATGTGATAGTATAGGTGCTAGGTGCTATTTTACGTGGGGAATAAAAGATATTTGATGATACCGATAGTGGGTACTATTTATACCCATATAAAGGAAGATAGTTGATGGTATTAGGGAATGGTACTATTCGGACCCATGAAATTAGTGAGATGGTGTTTAGGGTGAATTCTAATCCAACCCTGGGAAGATTTTTGTTGGTATTTGATGGAATTTGGGGAGAGTGTTCATTTGAATCATGTACTATGATAATTTTGATATTATTATTGCTGGGATCTTATCAAGGAATATGTTTTGTCAAATATCACATATAGTGAAAACATGTTTGTGTATGAAACAAGTATGGATGATCTTAGATGTCACCATGTTAATGGAGTATTGAAAATGATTTATTTTTATTTCACTTCATTACACCTCAGTTATCTATTTTGGAGCATAAACATTCACACTATTTAGACTGTATATACCAAAGTACCCTATTGGTGGTATCATAATGAGTTATAATCCGAAGTTTCATAGAAACTCTAGGTACCTCATCAGAGTTCATGTTTACATGATAAAATATGGTAATATGACTTATGCTTGAAATTTTATTTATTTAGTTGGGATAGTGAATATAGAGTGATACCCGGACAAAATGTGAAACTAGTTTTATAGATATTCCTTTTTTACTTTTAGATTATTTTTTACATTGATGTATATGATCCACCCATGAGGGATCCTATTTTATTGCATGGAATATGTGAGATGTAAAATGTTCATATGGTTATAGCATGACTGGTGGTAATTTCCATTAAGGAATTCAGCTATAATTAAAGTTGTTTTTGTTTAATTTTTTATGAATGTTTTTATTAATTGTTATATTATTTTTTATTGTTACATGATTTTGGGGGTGTACTCTCCCCATATTATTATCAAACCCCACTGCTAGTTGGTACCCTCATGTACACTAGGAGCACATCTAAGGTAAGTGGTGACCTAGTCTAAACCAGAATGTAGTGAATTTGATTTGGGATGTTTCCTAAAACCAACACCAATACACTAATTGGATGAATTTAAACCCATATATCTACTTTGAAGACCATAATCCCCAATGTAATCCTTTATGACATTTGGGATATCATCAACTACATCATACACATATGTGTTTCTAGGAGACCTAAAACCCCATCAAAACCATTAATCTGTCCGCAATGGAGAGAATTGACAATAATAACTTAATTTTACCATTCATACATTAAACCCAATAATGAATTTAAATACTTACTATATGGAAGAATACTCCAACACACACTGATGTCTCCTAAGGTGAACATACAACATCAATTAATTCCTTCTTCCTGCTTATATATAATTAAATATTCTAGTCCCTTCATATATAAATCTAATCTATAGAGTAATTTAATATTTCAATCAAACGTTGAACAACACAATTCAATTATAATTCCTTTTTTAAATGCATTATCATTAATTAATTGATTTCACCGAAGGGTACATGATACTATTTCTTATATAGAGTTCATAAAAACAGCTAAGTTTATAACATTGTATTTAGTTTGAAAATAATATCCTCTTTGGGTTGTTTCAACATTATATAATCTCACTTTTATTACGTATCAAGATGAAGAAACTTCCAAATGATCCCATGATAAATAACATGTTGAAAAATTGAAAATATGATGAGAATTCTTTTATTTAAGAAATATATTGATTGAAAAATCATTATTGTTTTTTGTAATTTTTCTAATGGATCTTTTTTATAGTTTCTCAATTATAATACAAATAGTATCATCAGAAAAAACAATATAAGGGATTCGGTATCCCTATTCAATATATTGTTAATATGATAGAATCTTGTGCTGCTATAAATCAATAATTGGTTTCTGTGTTAACATTTTACATCACAATCATTGCTACAACTCTCTCTTCTATAGGGTACAAATATATTTTGTCACTAACACGGTATCTAAAGTTATATATGGTGAATGAAATAGTTCCTGACTACCTCTGAAAAGATATAATCCAATTCTTGATATAGGTCATGAAATATTGGATAGGTTAAGGACATATAGGTTGTTTTAACCTCAAATAATGTACAAGAAGTAGGTGGACCCCATATGACATCCAACCACTTTGAAAGAATCTATAATGAGATAAAAGTGTTATATTTTATACCAAGAATAAGATAAGGATGGAATTTTTTATTCCCGTATGAAAATACTAGTGTCATTAAGTAGTGCTCTATCTTATCATGGAGAACATTTACATCACCAGAGAACACTATATGAAATTGAATGTTTTTGGATGAATTATCTACAACATACATAGAGTCTACCAAATTAGTTAATATTATGTTTTATTTTAATATAATATAAATTTCAATGTAAAAAATATTTACAACACCAAATTTTTTTATAGAATTATTATTCATGGCTAATAGGTTATGTGAAATTAAATTCATTATGGAAAAAGAGTATTTTTTCTGGTAGAATCATAAATATATAAAAAACAATCCTTTTCTAAATACTTTTTTAAGATGGAATGATAAGTATAATTTAAATGATAGTGATTATTTAGAAAAAAAATTTAAAATTATATTGAAAATTCATTTCAAATAACTGTACAAATTATTTTTTATGAAATTAATAAATATTTATAGTGGCTATTTTTGCGATGGGTTATTTTTGACAGGAATTATTTTTAATATATTTATTGTGAAATATTTAGATAAAAAATAACTCATCCTAATAGGGATTATTTTTATGGAAATGTTTATTTTCTAAAAGAATTTGACTCTACTATAAATAATTATATTCTATATGGTTAGTTATGATAATATTAAAGTAATATTAAAAATAAGCCAACATAAATAATTATTTTTGATCAATTTTACATTGTATCATAAGTACATTTTGAATAATATGGGAAATATTTTTCAAATATGTGGGAAAAATATTTTTATGGGCTTATTTTTGTGACTCATTAACCATTCAATTGGAAATAACGATAAAAAATACATAATTTGTTGAAAATAAAAATTTTCAGTATTTCAAAAAATGCAATTCTCATGGAATAATAGTCTGTTGTAAAATGTTCATCACAAATGAAAAACAAATAAATATAGTTGTAAATATGCATAACTATGACCCTCATATACCCCACTTCAAACACTCTAAAAAATATATCAAAATTCATTTTGTAAAACATTTTAATCTTATAATTTCGTTAATTTGATATAAATATATTAAAAAAATTTATTAAATTTTAATGTTATAATTTTGTAATATATATTTATAAATAGTCACTAATTTTATATCTTCTTAATGGTTTAATTATCACAAATTGTAAATAATTGTTTTTATACAAGAAGATCTAGTAAATCGTTAAAAGACCCATTCCCATGAATTTTATTTTTATAGAATGTTTTTTTACAAGATGAGCATATATGAAAGAGTACGAATTACCAATACCATTAGATAGATGAAAATTATAGAATGTATAATTGAGTGAAAAGGAAATGAAGGAATTCACATATTCCAAAAGATTATTTTACAAGGAATCATCCATAATTTTCACCTCCCTAAGAATGTGAGTAATGTCAAAATGAATTTTAAAAATTAAATCCAAACATTACACCCATTCAGTAAAAAGATTATAAGAAGTATATTTGATCCATTATTATGATGGTTCACCAAAAAACATGAATCACACTCAATCAATAGAATGCCCTATAAATAATTCTTAGTGTATCTGAACACATGGATAATAACCAAGATATTCTCTTTAAGAGATATAATTATGTCCAAGAATTATAGAATACATCCCTTAAAAAATTCCCTACTGGTTTTGAAAAAAGAATATAATCCTATAAATTCATGTGTACATAGAAACAATTAACCCATAATTACATTTCTACATGATGGAAGTTGCAAAATCCAATAGATATATTTTTGGGATATAGCCTTCCAAGGGAAAAAAATTAACACCCAAAAATATGATGTTAATAAGGTCATACAAGGAATTATTCATAAAACCATTATTAATTTTAGAATATATATGAATTTCACTGAAGATACCCACAAGAAGACCTAATATTTAGGTTTGATTTCATTCATATGTGATATTATTTATTTCTATCAAAATATAATGAATAATGAAAATACAAAGGACAGAAGAATATTTATCACATACGAACTACAATACATATATTATAATGTATCCTCATTGTAATTCAAGAAATAATTGGTTTTAATTGAGAAATGGAAAAAAATTCTCAATGTTTTCAGATCATATTAGAAAAAATGATTTCTATAAATTAGTTATGGCACATTTCTACAATTTTTCTACAATGAAGGTATAGATTGGGGGACTCGTATCAAATCATTTTTTGTTTTTAATATATTAAAATTTAATTGAGTGAAAGATTCCATATAACAAGATGTCTCAATGGTGGGGATGGAAAGACATTAGAGAAAAATCACCCCTATACGTAACTATTCATTAGTGTGAGATAGTTATTGATATTAAAACATTGGGATTATTGTTCCCAATATGGTTGGGTTCCAAAAACCACATCATACACCCAAATTTTAATGGATTTAATTTAATGCTTTATTTCTAATAGAATAATGTTCCTAACCTGGTCCAAATGAGCAAGATCATTAAAATTAGAGATATAGTTCAGAAAATTAGGAATCTTAAAAACATCATAAATTGGATTAATGAGTCATCAATAGTTCTATAAATTCATATTGGATGATTTGAATGGAGAATTTTTAGTGTTCATTATAATGTCTTCATATATATATTTGACGATAGACCAAACTGTGGAGCCAAAGATGAAATGATTTCCACTATGTAACACCCTAGGTTTTTATGAATTATTTTCTTCAAATAAATTAAATTGATTTGGTGTACTGTATTATATTAAAAACAATTCGGGATTGTTTTATACTGACCTCTAGGGTATCTTTCACTAAAGGTGATACTGGTTTAGCTTTCTTGACACATGAAACCATGTTATAACAAAACCATGATATATTGGTAACCCAACCTTTATAACCTAACTGTTAAACCTCTATATAGGAATAATAATAAATAATTTTAAATATTAATTATAATGTATTTATATAATTAAATCATAATGATAATAAAGTATATAATTTTCAATAATGTCTTTATATGTTTTAAAAATACTATTTTCTTAGGAATACTACTATTTATTTTATTGAGAAAAAAATAAACATAATTTTTTCCACTTATAGGGAATGAATTTTATAACTTAAACATTAATTTTTAATTCATAATTTCAAAATTATATTACGATTAACTTTCATGAATTTTTGAAATGTTTAATTTTCTTAAAAATAATGAAAAATACTTTGTTTTAATTGGAAACTAAATTTTCATTTAATTTATTTATAATGATAAATAATATTTTAATTTTTTCTACGTTTAATTAGTAAAATTATACATATATTAATATAATTTTAGTTGGTGGAATCAATTTAAAATATAAATTTAAAATAAAAACTTAGTAATCTTTTGATCATTTTCTCTTTAAAAACCTCATTCTCATCACGTCTATGGTACTAATTTAATGATAATTTTGTTCCATATCAATGATTTAAATTAAGAAAAATGGATTATATATATAGTATCATTAAAAAATTCAATTTTTAATGATTCTTAATTATTTTTTTCGCAAAACAAACTATGAATGTAGTAAAAAGTAGTTACTACGGTTAAGGTAAGAATTTGATTATATGGGGCTTAAACATAGTATATTTGAGTAAAAGTAAACCATAAAAACTGTATAAAAACATTATATAAAAATATTTCAACCATAAAACCTCTTTGGTGAATTAATATTCAATTTTTATACATTTGGAACTTGAAAAACATGGAGGGATTTCTCTATTTAAAACATTTACATGTTTCCCACTAAGCTCATTTATAAATGTACACCCACTCTCTTATCTTCCCCACACATTAATACCATTTTATTTCAGCCATGAAATTCTTGAATAACCTCCCAAATTCCATCAACTCATCCTAGAATCCTTATTTTGGATATAAATCCATCCATGGAAGGCTTTTAGTGCTACTGTAAGAAGGAAATACAAGAAGAGGTAACATTATCAACAAACGTTTTTGTTTTATTACATCCTCAAAACCATGTTTTTTTAATATCAATATGACATAATAAACCCAATATAATTAACATATGGAGATATTTTTTTGTTAAATGTCTGACCTGAAACCACACATACTTCTATCAAATGGGTTATGAAATAATTTTTTGTGCATAAGGTGGACTACCGTCTCACGAACCTACTTAATTAATTCTTCCATTACTACCTATAAAATATGGTAATGATGATTGAAATACTATTTTCAATGATATTTATGATATTATTATTCTTTTACATTTTTTATTGACACATAACATCATGATGTCTGTTTTATGGGAATAAGCTAACGTCATTCATGTGTTTACTGGACTACCACCTTGAAAAAATGATGTTATTAATTTATTATTTTCATGGGATATATTAAGGATGGGTTTACCAAAAATATGTGATATATATGAAATAAAAATTCTTTAGGAATATTAATATACATGTAATCATTATTTATTTTATAATGAAAGTAAAATAAAAAAGAACGTTCTTGCGTTCGTTTGGCCTACGTCTCCAGGAACGATAGTTTTAATTTACTATAAATATTTTTTATGGTTTACTATAAAAAACTATATAATGAATATATATGATAAAAATATATTGTTTTAAATTTATGATATTATTAATTCATGAACCAATTCATAGGAACAATATAAAAAACCAAAATGTATGCGAATAACAAAGCAGACATTACCCAAAACGAAACTTTGACATGGAATTGTTAATAAATGGGAAGTATGGGGTCACAAAAAAATATTATATGGTATAATATATATTTTAATATGGTTTTTATAGTTTCATAATTTAATTATATTTATCATATAGTAAGTTGTAATGAATAGAATGGATGTCAAAATTTAAGGAATATGGATTTCTAGTTTCACTTTTATTTCCGAGAGAATAATTCCATATCCACTAGTTATTTATTTTTTATGGTGTATATAAATCAATATAAATATTAATATAATGAATATAAATAATTTTATGATAATTAATGTTTCCATTTATTTAATTTCTTCACAAGGATTATGATTCAAAAGTTACCCAAACATTAAGGGATTTTTGTCACAATTTTCATTATTTGTGACATACGTTATGTTATGCACCTATATTATTTACTGAGGTGTATATACATCCCCATTGAAATTTAATATAATTAATTTATTCATTTTTGTGATATTTTGTGTTTCATTTTACCATCTACCATTATGGGGTTTATGAATCAGGATTATAAAAGTTGAAATGATTTTATGTTACAATATCATCATTTATAGGGATTATTTGTTATAAAGTATCAAATGATGAAGTAAAATGATATAATAATAAATAAATATCATGAAAGTTGTTATCCAAATTTTATTCTTGATATCTTCAATTGATTTTACCGTGTTCACATTCTTCTGTACTTATAAAAATTAAATTATTTTTAGGAAAATACTAATTTATTTCCATCTTAGATGACAAATATGTTTCATTCAAAACCAGGTTTTCTAAAATAATAAAATATTTTTATTACTATATTAAGAGTTTTAAATTTATTTTTTACACATTTTTTAAATATTAATTTTTTTAAATTAATATACATGTTCTTTTCTAAAACAATACTTATTTGACTATAACAAAAAATGTGAAAGGAATGTTCATTTTATCATGTATGAGATGAACATAATTTTTTTGAATACATGAACAATAATTTATTATAATATTAAATTATAAATTTTCAACATAATATTCCAAGTAAAATGTTTTCAATTTTTTTTTGTTTTAAAAAGTTTTTTTTCTAACTAGATGGTAATTTTCCTTATAAAATGTTTTAAATTATTTTTAAAAATTATTTTTATTCAACAATGACGTCCGCTGGGGTTACCTCTTCCATACAAGGTATATGATACAAGGACACCATTTGTTATATTTATATAGATAGTTAATATTTTGATTTAATGATTTTTATAAAACTCATTTCTCTTTAACCTATTATACCATTTGTAAATTATTATGAAACCTTCTTCTTTTCATGAGTTATTTTGTGATGAAATGATTATTAATCCTACATATTTTCCATTTGTTATGATATAATGAAATTTTTATGATCCATGTTTCATTTGATGGGTTATGATATGATGAATGTTTGTGATCTTATTTCATACATAAATATGTATTTAATTATAAGATTTGTGGTATCATATATGTCCCCCAATTATTTGGGTAAAGATATATATATATATATCACGAGATAGAACTGGCTGTAATGTGGAGTTAATCTAGGGTAGTAAGACATGACTAGAATAGGATGTGAATTCAATTAAGTAAGGGATTTATAGAATGAGGAGTGAACTCAATATAGTAAGGGATGTTTTCCCCTATGACTGCCTTCACTGCGAGCCTTAACCAATATGAAAATGATTTTCTATACTTACATGAATCTCCAAAACCCATGGCATATTATAATGTTATGATCTTGTGGATCATGTTCCTTGATTATTTTATGGGTGATGTCTTATGAAATTCCAATCGATATTCCTTGAATATTGTTATTTTATATATAGGATATGGTTTTTAAATGTCATTCTAATGATCCCATACCATTATCGTCATTTTATGTTTATTTAACTCCCTTGTTTACCCTTACTGAGCATATATGATCACACTTTTGTATGAATCCACTATCCTGGTTTTAAGATAGTTTTATGTATTTTATTTCTATGAAGGGTGAATGTTATGAATAATATAGTGGGAGATGATACTGCTAACTTATGGACCAGTTTTTTTGTATCCATGTTTCCAAAGACACAAAAATATTACGGTACTCAAGAATTTGTTTGTATAATGTAATAAGTATTCTTAAAAAAATGGTGTATTGTTTATGTATGTTAAGAATGGTTCTCTATAGTTGTAATCAATGGATATGTTTCATTAACATTTGAATTCTTGGATGATACCACCTTAATGATATCCCTATGGACATGTCTAAGGATAAGTCCATAGATGAGTTAAATTATAGGAAAATTAAATGGAATCATGGTAAATGATAGAGTTTTTGGATTCAATGAAATTACTTTCTTATCTAGATACAACAAGAAGATGTCGATCCAACAAAAATTTATATAGGGATATCATTCTTGAAAATGGTTTGTTGAGGTAGACTTGATTAGGAACTGGTGCATGAAAATGTGCCTTGTATAATACCTAGGTTAACACTCAAAGGGGATATGCTTCACTGAATCCAAAACACATTATGAACCATTATAAATGATTTATATAAAATATGACAATGAATAACCTAGGATAACCATAATGTGCAATATATTAAATATGGTGTGATAATTTAGACATCAAATAAGTTATTTTTATGACAATGTGGTTCCCCAACATGATTTCTATTTCTTACACTATGTTTATTGATTTTATTCAATGGTTAGAACATAGAGGAACTGTGTTTATACTGATTGAAATAGAAAAGAGAATGTATTTCCTCCTAAAAATCCAAATGTTACGGGATTGGAAATGAAACACTTAATTTCTTTGATCACACATAATTATCAGGAACTAAATCATGCTAATCATCCATATGATTAAAGGAGGGGACAATGCTATTTTGATTCTTTCATGAGAAAACATCTACATAACTTCAGTGGAACCACTGATCCACTAGTTCCTAAAAAATGGATCAGTAACCCAAAAAGGACATATTCTATTCTCTATTGTTCGGAACATGAAAAATAAATTTTTTTATCTAACATTTATAAGGTGAAGTGGATCAATGATGTACTCTTATAAAAAATACTACAAACAATTTACAATTGACTCCGAGGATCAGGATGAGGTCATTATTTTATTAAAAATTGATATCCTTTTATTCTTTATAATAGTATGAAGGAGGAGTTCTTTGAGTTAAAGAAAAAGGATGATAAACATGTTGGTGCATATGAGGCTAATTTTAAAATACATGTGAATTATGCTTCTAGTAGTATCATGCTACCTTAATGTAAGGTTGACTGAATTTTCAGTGGCTTAAAAGAAAGTCTTCGAAGGGTGTTATCTATATGTGCCTCAAGATGATATGAAGTTATTTATTGATGTGATCTGAAGGGTGAAATGGAGGATGAAGTTATGTATCCATCTGATGGTTTTTCAAGAAGAGGAATATGGAGTTAAATGGAAAATATGAAAACCATGGAGAGAAAAAGATGAGATTTCCTTTATGTTCAATGTGTGGAATGAATCATGGATAAAATTTTCTTAAAGGAGCCTTCAAAATGTTTTATGTGTGTAAGGATAGTTCATAAAGAAATATATTTTCTAAGTGATGAGAAGAAGATAGTTAACACCATGAATAGAGAGATAGATGTACTGAATTAAACTCCTCTAATTCAATGCTTTAATTATAAGGATAATGAGAATTATTTTACAAAATGAACAAACATAAAGATTAATGATAATTATCAATGTAAGAAACATATTAAGATGATGGACATAGGGAAATCACATGCGATAACTATTTCTAATAATGGATGAAATAACAACGAAATGAAAGGTGCACTTACTGTCCACTCTAGAAATAATAATATCTTATTTGACTCATGATAAATACATATGGATTTTTCATGGAAGTTGTAGTCCAAACTTATGAATGACTAATGATATGGATCATGTAGTTCTGCTCATGCAATCACAACTAGAATGAACCATAGGAAATAACCCCTTGCACATGCATTAGGACACAACCATGCCCAGTCCTTGAGGCATCACCTAACACCACGTACTCAATGGCTTCCTTCAATTACTTCATCATGGGAGTGATCATTCACATATGCCTCAACTCTTTAAAGCACTACATGTATTTTTTTTCAATGTACAATAATTCTCCTTTTATGTAAAATCTGTCAAGGGTGATACTACTTTAGATAAGTAAGTTAAAAACCATTCATAGGACCCAACCAATCCAAGGAAACTCCACACCCTGGTAACACTCTTGTGTGGCTCCCAAGAAAGAATTGCGTCAACCATCACTAGATCCACTAAAACTCTAGCCTCTAAGATGATATATCCCACAAATTGGACCTCTTGATTCTAAAATTGACAATTTAAGATATTTCTCTGAATTTTCTTCTCTAAGAGTATGTCTAGGATCATCTTCAAGTGTTTTTATTGCTTCTCCTCAGAAACCAAATACAGTAGGATTTCTCTGATGAAGACCACCATGATCTAGTCTATTTATTTCCTAAATATTAGGTTCATGAGTCCCATGAATAGTTTTAGAGAATTGTTTACACCGAAAAATCACCATATAGTCATAGAGACCACTGTTAAATTTTAATTCAATTTTAGGTTTATCATCTTCCAGTACTCACAATTACCGATAGCCTGAGCTGATGCAGATCATTGAGAACCATCATGCCCCACTCAATGGATCGAATATTTTTTTTGATCCTTGGTAGTGGATACTTGTTATTCAAGGTAACCATGTTTAAGATTTTATAATTCACACCTAACCACACACACTCTTATTCTTCTTAGAAAATAAACTTTTGGCTACCCAGGTTGAAACAATTGGTCTTCGAAATCCCTTCCTCTACAAGTCCTACAAATGCATGAATAGATCACAAAGATTTGTAGGAGCCATCTGATATGAATTTGTAGATATCAATGAAATATTATGGTCTAGATCAATTCATAAGTCCATCTCTTTGTATGGAGGGAAACATAGAAAATATTAAAAAAAGACGTCCTCAAACTCTACCATCACTTAATTAAACTAAGGAATCATATCATCCACAACATTGAGGGTACAGCTAGCCAAATAATGAGTAATCAGATGCATGCTTCTATGACTGATTCCATTATGTGATACATGTGTTTCCATTCCACCATCAAAGGAAAACCATGTTAGATAACAACTGAAACACCATAGTCTACACATAAAGTATTAAATATGAGCAAGAATTGTGGATAACCAATCCATAACAAGATTGAAGTTGTAATTCCTTGATGATACTACAATGAGATACTAATCGAATCTATTGCATCTAAGAGTCAAATAACACCATCAGCACTAGTGTGTGATCACTGAGTCACATACCATATGAGTATCCAAGCATAAGGGATGAGTCCATGATTCAACCTGAATCTCTGAGTCTCGAAAAATGTTCATGGAAAGAAAAAAATGACTATCACCATTTTCTATCAGAACTAAAGATAAGGAGGGAAAGGCATAGATTCTACATCTTGTCATATTTAGAGCCTCAGGGTAATAATCCTCCATTTCCTATAACAGGACTCATCCTTGTCCACACGCTCCCTGAGCCTAGCGTGGACTACCTGGGGGTGGTGGTGGTGATTGGTTAAATCTCCAAACTCATTCTAAATCCCTGACTTATCCTCTAGAACATACGCTACCCAATATACAATGCTTCTCCTATATCTACCTCTACATTAAAATCCCCTCAACCATCTCTCTATCAGCTATACGACGAGTTGGGGAATCCCGTGCCATATTTCCTCGACCACCGTATGAGTGACATCTTCTGTCCTTGGGCTAATTCGAGATGTGATGGGATCTTTGCCACACTAACCCTATGTTATGGGATTTCCCCCAAATATGCATGACCTACTTGGATCCTTATTAATATCATTAGATACCTACTGCCAAGGTCTCAGCTACCAGGTTCCCACTACTAACTCCCACAACCGTTGAATTATATACTAGATAACTCTCCACTAGTTGGGATTTCTAAAGAACCCAAACATAGGTAGAAATGATAAGGGTTACCAACGATACCATGATGTCATGCTGTAAGCCTTGCTTAATGGTCTAATCCTAGTTGAGATTCTCAAAGTCTTTCATGGAGAGAGCTATATCATTGTGTGAATGAGTAACTCAGCTCCACCATCACCATGAAATACCCTAAAAGAGACTCACAGTAAGGGATTCTATCTGATCGGCATGTGCCCTCACAAGTTGGAAAACACAAGTGTCTACCCCTAGCCAATCCCAATCCATATGGGGATCTGGCTCACCATGATACCTAGGGGCCACTGTCTTTGAAACTCATGCAATACACTCATCTCGTATGCATCATATGCTGATATTTCTGGTAGTATCTTTTTTAAGATGGGTGGTGTTATAGCTGGTAGACAACCCATAGGTGTCATCTTAGGTACAGATCCCTATATTGATGCCTCCTAACTTGGTGGATCATCCTTATGATCATATAGTTTAATCTGTGATGGCTATCTACAAGGAGGTACCCAAAAATAAAAAGAGTTCTACCACTATCAAAAGAGTATATATAAAGAGGTGACCAAAGAAGGAAATGGAAAACACTACCATTCTTATATGATTCAAGTATAACTAGTTTTCCCTAAAACTAGTGTTTTCATTAACAAGTTGAAAAGAAGTTTCTCATAGTCATGGTGTACGGATACATCAGTCACCGTACCAACACTGGATTCCCTATCCTGAAATCCAAACAAAAAATACTCAATATTTTTGCACCAAAACAATTTAAAATTCTCATATTCCTAAAATAGAACTGACAAAATCTGATACCACATAGTCATAACCCATCCCAGAGGTTCTCTTTCCATGACAACCCCAATCCTACCTCTAATAGGATAGAGGCTAGAGACTTTCACTAAGTAGCCATATCACAAAAATTGGAGGCATTAGCCTAAATTATATGTATTCTCACACACATCTCTAATAAAAAAGTGCTAAAATGTAAAAGCACTAAGTAAAAAATGATATGAAACCACTATATACCACAACTAGTGTATGATAGTAAAATTAATGGAAAGAAAATAGGGCCAAATATGGGACCATAAAAGGAGTCTATAACAAAATTCCATCATGGATGAAATGGTATTGGGACTGGTATTTAAAATCCCCATGAACACACCTTGATCAATCCGATATCACTAATCATTATATGGTCCTAGTCTACCTTGGACTCTATCAAAAGGTTGGTCATTTTTATAACATGAGACACATGTGAGAAATTCCCATGAATGGGTGAGTCTAAAAATACCTAGTATGACAGCTTAAATACAAAAAGAAATACCGTAAATGAATTACATAAAGTAATACAACAAAGGAAAGTACAATAAGATATACACAGGTATATGTCTGAAGAAAATATAACAAAAACTTCTAGGTATAATAATGAGAAACAACACACCATTGAGAGGTTAAAACCAACTACCAGCCACAATATTTTTCTTGATGCATGCTTGTTCTATTATAACTCAATCTTCGAGACATGATATCATTAGAGACACTCACGAAGAGGTCCATCTCATTTGGTCCCACCCAAAGAAAACTAAATGTTAACGAAAGACTATGATACACAAAGATGTGATCCTTCCCAAACATATGAGGGAATACCACATAATCAATTTGGATTAACCCACAACATAGATAATCCTCTCCAGATACACTGAGAAATAACTCATACCCTACTGATGCAGCCCGCTAGATGGAGGAAAAACCCACTGCACTTAGTGGTTACATCAATTCCAAAAAATTCCACAATGAGTGATAGAAGATCAAACTCAAATCCCGATCGATGGATACCATTCTTTAAATGGGACTCAATCTCTAGAGGGGATTACATTCCCGTGACGTGGGCATAATTCGGTACTAAACCTTAAATTAAAGGATATAGGGAACAATATCATCTTATATTAGTCTAACCTCAAAACTCACCAGTTATCTCAAGAGGGTCGTCTCAGGGTTCGGGTATTAATTCCACAAATAGATCATAGATTGGATGTTCCATCTAGAAGTTATAGATGATTGATGTTTTAAAGGGGTCATTGGGCATGTGGATATACTTCACGGTCAGTGCACCAACCCTAGTGGTTGATACACCTACTACGGTCGACTAGTTATGGTGGTCGACTGTGTCGATCGACCGTATGTGGTCATGTTCATGTTGCAGTTGCGCCCACAACATATGAAGCTTCTGTGACTCATGGTCGACTGTGGTGTTACTCCAATTCAGTCAACCTAGATCCGACCATCCGGATTGGCCCGACACATACCATTGGGCCTAACCCGACCCCTTTTCATAGCCCAAACCACTCTCATGCATCCAACCTTTCATGGAATGCTTGTGTGATGGGAGCCTTTATTTTCTCGTTCTCATAATGGCCACATTTTAGGGTCCTATCACTGGGACTACTTCAAACAAACATTGGTCTCATCCAACAAGAAATTTTTTTTGTGTGTCCTGTATCCACCACAAAAAACCATGCACCCATGTTTTGAGGAATTTCGCCTCCATTTCATCATCATTGTCTCTTGTGGACATCATTGGTCGCACCGCTTACACGACTCCACCTCCAACCACCACAATCGGTAAATGGTTCCATGAAATTTTTTTCTTTGGACAGAAAATTGGGCCTCCGATGATTCTTGAAATAATAAAATGGTAATATATCTAAGGTCCTTGGGTGTCTATCTACACAAATCCATCCTCAGTTGTCGATTAATCTCCAATACGGGGTGTTGATCATGCTCAAAACACCCTATAAATGTCGAGCCATGAACCATGGGGTTCCAATGGTGAATAATGGAAATTATAAATGAATAAATTAATGAGAGTAAATGTTTGACATTTTTGGACAAGAGTTCTGGACCAACGTTCAAGAACGAGGGATTTGGGGCCCGAAAAACAGATTTAGCCCACAAAACATCCATCCCCCAAAAACAGCCAAACCGAAGATCAATATGATTGATGATGGGTGCACTTTAAGCATGGAATTCTATAATATGGGAAATAAAATCATGATAACAAATCCAACCATGGTTTGGATCGCTCACTGATGAAAAACAGTCGTCGCGTCATTACTGTAGGCATTCTCATTTGAATCTGAGGTGTGTCGGCCATTGATCGACGATCTGTCACCGTCTCTTGGGAGAGGATACTTAATTCTCTCTATAACGGTTCTTGAACGATTATAGGGTAATACATATAACACTATAAATTATCCATAATAAAAATTTTAGATTTTTTAAGCCACTACGTCCACAAAATAAATTTTATTAATTTATTTTATTCCTATAATGTCCCATGATAGATTTTTCGAGAACAACCCACACTGACTAATGTTATGTGACACCAAGGGAAAAGTTTTCATTTTTTGCTCAATGGTAGCCTCATATTTTTGATCCAGGCACCCACATTAGAGTTATTCCACTTTTATAGAAAAGCCATGCGTGTGTTCTATTAAATGCTTAATATTTATCAAACATTCAGTCTGGGCACACTAGTTCTCAGAATCGCTCTCCATTTCAGCGCCTGGTCTCGAAATGAAACCATATAATGTATTAAAATATTAATTGAAAATATCCCTGATCATAGATTTTTAAACATCATTTTGAAATGACTTACCACTTTCAATGCCTATTTTATCTTATGAATGTCCAAGTATGATTTAAATCTGTTCCGTAATAGAAAACCCTTATGATATTCTAATTTTTATGCCTTATGATATGATTATGATACCTATTTGTTTTCATAGTAACCATTATGTTCATTCTACATGTGTCATACATATTCGTGACCTTTTTATGATGGTTGTACCCCAATTAATCTCTAATTCAGTGTGTAATTTTTAGTATAATGAAAAATAATGTTATCATATGAAGTGAACCTAATACCTTTATAAGACTCTATCCACCTTGTCAAACAGTCTTTTTAGTTATCCTTGACTCACGCTAATGTCATATTATAAGTTTTTTTTTCAAATTATTATGATGCCATGATTATATCTTCCCATGTTATAAAAGTAATACTTCCTATAAATTATTATTGTTTCATGACTTTATGTATTAATGTTATGCCTTTTAACCCATGATCAATGTTTTATTTCTATTATTATTTCTTTAATATGATTTTTAGCCCATCACTTTTATTCATGTGTCCCCCAGGTTATCCTATATCATTGTATGTAATTAATTGATGTTTTGAGATCATTATGGATATTTATTAAAATATGTTTTTTTGGGTTTTGTGATGTTTAATTAGGTACGTAATCTTCCAAACACACTAGAATTAATGATCAATGGTGGTATTTGTTTTTTATTTTCTCTCAAATTCATGTAATAATATTAGTAAAAGGATAGAGTTTCAATAGTGTGTTTTAGAGGATGGTATAATTGTTTTTGAAAATAATGAATATTCCACTTTAGTACAAACCATTGGGATTAGACTATGTATAATAAAAGATCCCAAAATTTTGGTATGTATAGAGTAACTTGTTTATAAAGAATGTATATCCCTGTCTAGATACTAAATGTGCATATCGTTTTGGAACAAATTTTCCTTGAACTAACAACTCTGACAAGGTGTTCTCGACCAAAATTGGGGAAAAATATTACAGAAAAAGGGCCTTACTTTTCCCCTTTTTTGAAAATCATAGAGGATATTCTTTGGTATAATCATAAAATCATTATGAACCATTATTAAGAAATCCAAAAAACCATTAAAGTATAATTCAGGAAACTGATCTTGGATATACTAGATTGAATCTTAGGGAACCCATAGTTTGTATATAATTTTCATTTTTAATTTTATCTTTATATGTCAATTGGTTTCTTTTTATATGCTTACTATATATGTATTCATGTGTTAAGATTTTTTCGACATAAAATGCAGAAAAATGTTTTGAGGGTGAAATTTTGTAATGGGGAAGACTGTAACACCCCAGTGATTTAGAAATAAATTTTATATAGCATGTAATCCATCAAACACTAAGTCTCTACGAAACAACAATTTTTTATAATAATTATTGAATGGATATAGTTATAACCTAGACATTAAACACAATATGCATCTTATGTGAATTTATTTTTGAAAAAATGGACATACACGGTTTCTATTAGTAAGATTTTAATAGTATGATAGGATCAAATTAATGTTTTGGTGAATAATAAGTTCACCCATTGAAATTGTAAAGTAACACTTATAAATTATAATATAACAAAATTCATAGTAATATATCCCATGAATGTATAAATAAAATTTAGGCATCTTATAAATGGTAATATGATATAATTATAACGGATTATAAGTTAAATATTATAAAAATTATTAATTATGTGTTGGTGTTTTTGTAAGTCATAAATATTTAATTAAAAATTTCTGATTAATTTAATAAATTAAAGGAATTTTTTTTAAAAAATTGTATTAATAAATTAATAATTTGATGTCTTATGATTGTAAGATAATTTTAAGAGTCCTAAATTAATTATTCATAGGGTTATAAAAGAAGTTGTAAATTTAAAATTCATATTTTCCATGTGAATGATGATTTTAATTAAATATTAAATCAATCATGATATTGATTTTTTATTAAAATTGAGTTCATTTTTGAATTCTACAAATAAAAAATGTACACATTGAGTATTTTCATTTTTTCTGAAATACTTAATTTGTTGTTGAATAGTAAAATACTTTAATTTACAGTATATATACCTAATATGTTAAATACCCAATTCCATGAGTCAAGGATGATTTAAGCACCATTGTTTTCAACAAAAATGATATAATTACTTGATTTAGTTTCATTAATGATCATTATTTCTTATCTTGAGACAAAATAATAATATAACGATTAAAATAATGAGAAAACCCCCTCTTCTCCATTATGAATATCACTGATCACCTTCTCTTCTCCTCACACCTCTCAAGCATTGATACTTGTCTAAATTTTTCTAAAATATCCTCTCAATCTACTTACACACATTAATGATATTTTATTCTCAAAAAATACCAAAAACAATCCCCTAAGGAGGTTCTCAAGGAGAAGGAATGAAGAGGTAAAAAACTTTTTCTTTTCATTTAGTTTCATTTCAAGTTCCTTTCTTTTCTTTTTCTCTCCTCAACTCCCCTCATTCAAATATTATGAAACATATTTTACCTTAAATATACTATAATTTTTCTATTATAATGGAATAATACTTCATAATATCTCTTTCCTCTCATTTTATACTAAAAATGAAAACATCATTTGTGTTGTGTTAATTTATTATATTCAAGAATGAAAAAGTTTTTAATATGCATTATTGTATTAATGGTCAGTCATGAAACCATTTTTATATGTAAACCACGTTATAATATTTTATATATATCTTATTTAATGTTCTATAATCATTTTAAACAAGTTATATTATATTATAAAACAAAATGATTTTGTTGTGACTGAAAACAACCAAAATAAACCCAGACAACAATCATTAACTATGGATATAATGATTCATAATCATTCCATAAGAAATTATATATAAGAACAAAATAACATCTATAAGAACATTAATAATATATATGTTTATTTTTGGACAAATATCCTCATTCTACATGATTTTCCATACACATATACAAGTAAACCTATCATGAAAATCAAAGAAACTAACATGGTCGATGGATGAAATTAAATTGAATAACACATATAAAGGGACATAAATGAACCTAATAAATTTATAATTAATAATAATAATGTATAAAATGTTCTGAATTAAAATAATAATGGACTTAATTTTATTATTTAATATATTATGATCAATTACAGAATCATTTCATACATAATGTAAGGGATTCTACCCGAACCTCCATTTTTTCTTTCAGGCTACTCATTCTCTCTCTTTACCCAGATGTAATTCGTCTGTATTTATATATAAATCATATAAATTTTCCTTATATATTCCATAATAATTTATCCACACTAGATCATCCCTATTCTATGGGGTAATGTGTGTTCTATAAATGTTCACTTTTAAAATCTTCCCGTTAAGAAAACTCTATTCAATAGAGATTCCCAATTTTTAGCCATTTTCATGTGAAATCCATAATATATTTTGATCCATAAATTTTTTTTTTTAAAATAGATAATTTTATCTCTAAATTAATGTTGGTTAATTTCAGGTTTTATATGAATAAACATGTCTTTCCCATTTTAAATAATTGGAAAGATTTTCCATCCAACCATGCCTAGGTGGATCATTTTGAAAGATTCATAAAAGACTTTTTGCATGTTTACACGTTTTTTATAGAAATTATCACGTTATATGATTATTTTATCTTTTCAATGTCCATTTATGTTTGAAATCCATTCTTCCATGGACACCCTTATGATATTCTCATTTTTTATTCCTTATGATATGATTACGAAACCCTTTTCTATCTATGGGAAACCCTTTTATTAACTCTTCATATGGAACATGTATTCATGAACATGTTATGAAGGGTGTGACTTGATACTGCTCTAATGTATATGGTAATTTTTTTTCTCGTGATATTCCACGATGGGATATAGAGTGCACCAAATTCTTTTATGGGAGTTTGTCCACAATGTTATAAAGTCTTGAAATTTGGCCGTGAATCATGTTTATGTAATGATATATATTCATTCCATATTCATGTAAATATATGATTATGTGATCCATTTTTATACATGTAATCCAAATATAGGTTTATAAATGTTCCATTCCTTTATTTCATCATGTTATGCCTTTAAACCCATATATTATGTTTTGTTTCTATTCTTATTTCCTTCCTATGATTTTTTAGCTCACCCCTTTTATTTATGTATTTTCCATTTTTTCTATGCAGATGAATGAGCTCAATGGAAGTTAGGAAATCATTATGTATATTAAATAAAATATGGTTTTTTTGGATTTTATGATTTATAATTATATACCTAATATTTAAAATACACTTGACATATAGATCCTTGGTTGTATTTGATGTTTAATTATACATAAAATCATGTAATAATATTTTTAAAATGATAGGGTCTCTATAACAACAGTTTTGAACACAAAAGTAATTCTACATGAGATGAAGTTGGTACAAGTAGGTTTATTTTAATATTGTATCCATGGAAAGAATAATAATGTATGTTTCAAAAATTGCGGAAGAACACTGAATCATGGAAAAATAAATGTAATTCACAAATTCGTTTAGGGGCCCACCCCAATATATTCTATTGGAGGGTCACAATATTATGTGACATTTATTGATAAATCATCATGTAAGGTATTTATTTACATCCCTATAAAATATGATGAATTTATGTTTTTTTAGAAGTGGATAATCATTGTGGATAATTAGTCTGGTCCAAAGCTCAATTACTTGAGGATGGACAATAGTGGAGAGTAAAACAATAATGATTTCATGGAATTATGTTCAAATAATTGAACTCGATTGGAGAATACTATTCTAGGAACACCATGGTAGAATGGATTAGATGAATCAATAAATAAGATTGTGAATTAATGTTCTAGGATAATGAATCTTAATTCAACGTTACCCAAGAACTTATAGGAATATGAAGTGAACATGGAAGCACATCTAATAGAAAAAGTAAATTTATACCAATGGGAGAAAATCCACACAAAGAGTTTTGGTCAAGTAAGTATGTAAGGCTATCAAATTTACAATTTATTGGATGTTTGAAATTTGTACATATTGATGATGATTTTAGGGATACACTTGATGCTAAGTCAAATACTTGTTTCATTATTGGATATGGTGCTGTGGAGTTTAGTTAAAAATATCGGGATGATTTAAAAAATATGGTCATCATATTCCAGAATGTGATATTTTATGAACATGTCATATTCAAGGATCTAAATGTAGAAAAAGATTAAAATGAGATAAAATAATCATAGTGCAAAGAGATTTTCAAGAAAAATTCTTTACATAAACATGATACATCAGAACTAGTGGTGCCTACTCCTCAAGTGGTGATGTGGAGATCAAAAAGAGTGAGAAGGCATGGGAATGTGTATTCACCAAAATTACACAATTTTTTATTGAATGAAGGAGTAGAAACATATTGTTTTGTACAGAAAATTTAGTGGAGTTATTTGAGAAACTCGGATTTTCCATGAAGGAGGGGATTTATTCACTACATGATAAACATACATGAGAGTAGAGACATATTCCACAAGGTAATAATGAATTAAATAAAAAAATATGTGCAATATATCAAGGGAGAATATGATTGAATGAATATTTTCAATGATAGGATATTAGTGAAAGGATTTAAACAGAAGGAGTGAGTGTATTTCACTAAATGTTTCTCACCTCTATTGAAGATTACCACCATACGGGTGATTCTCAACATTTCTGACTCAAAAGACTTATATATTGAGAATCATGATATGAATATGACATTCTTTCAGGGATATCAGAAGGAGGGAATTTATAAGCAACATCCATAGTGTTATGTTGAGAATGGGAAAGAAGGTATGGTGTGTAAACATTAGAATACCATATTTAAGTTGAAGTAGGAATCCTGGTAGTATAACTGAATATTGGATGAATTTTTGACTAAAAATTCAAAAAAACTATTCTTCGTGGATCGATGTTGCAACATCAATTCATTTGGTAATGAATATATTATATTTCTTCTCTATGTGAATTTCATTCTTATAATAGGATCAAGTATAATGAGAATTATCGAGATAAAAGGGAAACTATAAAAGGTGTTCAAAATGAAGGATCTTGGAGAAGTTAGAAATATTTTGGGGATGTTTTTGAGGAGATTTATTATGTTGGATGAAAATCTAGTCTATATTCCCCGAGCCGGACATTTCTAAATAGTAATGGAGAAATAATTGATGATGGAGGAAGTGGTTCAGTATATAGAAAAGATTCTATAAGTATCACCTATTGGAAGCATGTTGTATTCCATAGTCATTATTGGGTCTTATATTTCTCGTGCAATGGTAGTTGAGAGAATGTACAATACTATCCTTGTACGGAAACATTGCGAAGCTATGAGTGGATACTGAGGTATCCCAATGGAAGGAATAATTCATACCTATGCTTTGGAAATGGAAATTCATTGTATGGGTATGTGGCTTAGGACTATGTAGGTGATGTTAACAATAGGAGGAGTACCATATGATATTTATTTACTTTTGGAAGAACTCCAATAAGATGGATATCACAATTGAATATGGCTGTGGGTTTATCCACCAGATAGGCTGAATAAATTGTTGTAACAAAAGATGGAAAAGAGATGGTTTAGTTTAAAAAAATCTTACATTATACGGGTAGAATCTGAGAGATAAAATTTATTTCACTATGATAGGCATAATGTTATAAATATTACAATGAACCTTGTGTTTAATTCCCAGATGAAGAACATTAAGTTGAAGTTTCATTTTATTATAGGACTGATATAGGATCTTCTTCAGAAATTATAAATGATTTTGTGAATTAACAATATGTAAAAAATGTTACCGATTATAATGGTAGTATAATTTTCAAGGAAATATTGTTCTTTTTTTGATTTCCACTTATGAATGTATGATGAGAGGTAGAATTAATGAGGACACAATTGGATCACAATTGGAAGAAACCTGTATTTCAGGAATCATCACCTAGAAATTGATGTTTTGAATAGAAAGTACCCCAATACTGAGTGAAGAAGTGGATGAACTCATATTAAGTTTGTTTTTATGTCAGTGGAATCACAACAGGTTAGTGTAGTGGATTAGGCTCCAAGAGGGAGATTTTTGGATTAGTTTAGATCAATTTTTTTTGGATGCTGTTGGGATGAGTTCTTGCAGTACATATTTTACACTATGATGAATCTCCATGGGTTTAGCTCCACCATGAGGTCATTACAGGTTAAAGGGTGTATTGTGTCAGTACTCTGGGGTTCAGGGGAAAAGCGTCCGCTCTCTAGTGTTCCAATAACAATATAATCTCTAACTTACTATAGTTGAGCTTACCCGATACAATGATAGGGAATTATAGCAGTGGGGACTTAGGAGACATTTGTATTGTAGCTTCATGGACTTACAACTGTCGTCCATTGTAGCTGGATGGAATTTCGTAGCATCAAAGCTGTAGTGACATAGACTTGTATATGACTTTAAGTACAACACAATGAAAGTTCTATGAGGTTGGTGGAATAGTCATTCTTCTACATTATTATCCCATTTTAGGATATGATTTCTCTGTTAGAAACTCTGATATCTCCTTGTAAATGTACTCATGGATTTCATAGTGAAGTCATTATACCTCTTCATTTATGTAGTGATTATTCTTGAAAAACATAAATCTTGATGTCATTTGTGAATCATTTTCATATCATTTATTAATCTGAAAACCAATTTTCTCATTTTTACTCCCCGAATTTCTGAAACATTAAGTAAAATGGTCATTTTGAAGAACACATTACTATTTTTCTAATTATGATACAATTTGTGTCATGTGAGGATATATACACGGAAGAAAAGCATAAATAATTTTATATATTGATTGAGATTGTTGATCCAAAGAAAGTAGGTGATACATATAAGGTTAATAACCACAAAACCATAATCCAAATATGTGTTAAAAAGGTTATTGGTATCATTATACTAATTATAATAGGACAATTGTTTGTGCTATGTTTTTTTTTGTTTGAATTTCATTTAGTGGTTATCGGTTTCATCTCACCATGGTATTGGGTTATTGGTTATTTGGATAACATTCTATGGTTGAAATGATTATGGTTATTAAGGTTATGGAATTGTACTAGTTGTGTTTAGATTTGGGTGGAATAATGAAATCATTGAATGATATAGTGGATTCTTTTTTTATTTTGGCTTTATTTTAAATTTAGTAGCTAGATGCATTTTTTTGGTGAATCTTCTATAATAAAGATAATTATTTTATAGTGTTCTAGTTCTGTATTCTAATTTCATCCCTAAGGGTGGTGGTGGTTCATTTGTTGTTCTCTTGGTGGTCATTATAAGGAAGGGTTTTGTTTTCTTGGTGATGATCATATATTTGTATATTGGAATTAGTAATCTATATAATCTACACTTTTTTAGGATTACACCAATATTCTACCAGTCAGATATGCACAGTGGTATTTATGGTGTTTTGGGATGCGCAGTTTCAGCAGTCGAGGGTGTTCTGTGATGCATCTCTCTTGGGGGATTCATCCTCATCATTATGTCTCCACTAGTCTTGATCTTCATTTGGGTTGTGTAATTCTTAGACTAGTGGTGTTCATGGTTTTTAGATTTTATTGTTTTCTATTATGGTGTATATATGGTTGGAATAATAGATTTAGGAAGGTTGTTCTCATAAGTAAACCAGTGTCGATAATGGGTATGATTTGTGTCAGGGTGAACAATTTAAGGTGGTATGTTTCCTGAGGGGGTTATGTTGGATTCATTTTTAAATTTTAAATTTAAAAATTTTCTATATAGAGTTTTGAATGGCTGGATATGATGCTATTATGTTTATATAAGGTTCACAGTTAACTAAAAGTGGCATTTAAAAAACTAAAAAGCATGGTTTGGAAAATATAAAAAGATCTTTTTATTCATAATGAACCTTAATTAACTATTAAAATAACTTAATATCCATTATATAATTATAATTCATTACTTAAATCACGAGTTCTTATTATGAAAAAAATTGGTAATGTTTATCCAATTTTCATTAATCTTAATATGGTTAAGTAATATAGTAAGCTCTAAAACCTCAACCAATGTTATATGTGAATCATTTAATTAATGGAAAAAAAATATGAACCTTCCAAAATATTATTATCAAAATCGTTATAAATAAGGTCACTAAATTTACAAAATGCACATATCATTATTATTCAAACAACATGAAGTAGATCTTAATCCTCACAAAACAAACTTGTGAATAACTTCATAATGTATTCTCTTGAAATGTGGTAATAACCTAAATTACCATAAAACCTTATTTTAAACATTAATTATTCCTTATTAATTATATAAAACATGTATTCTTTTATATATTCCTTAACTTCAAAAATGTTGTTAACTACCTCATTGATAACATAAACCACTTTGTCAACAAATCAATAATCAGTTCCATGGTAGTCAGTACTTTCTAATTTAATTATACCTATTGATCTTATATTAATCCCAACATATTTATCTCAACATCTAGAATGTATTAATGGTTATTTTTCCCTCACTTATTTGTATTAAAAGAAGTTCAAATTTCCAATGAATCTTTTTTATTTTTCAGTAGCACCATTCAACATACTTTTTAAATCATAACTGAAAATGTACTGAATGTCCATCCATATATAATTCAAAATCATAATAACCAGGATATCATTGATTAAAAATTCAATTGAAATAATTATTTAATCCAAAAAAAGAACATTAATCCTTCCACATTATCTCTATTAATAATATAAGATTTAATATGATCCATTTGTTTCATTAAGGGTATATTCTATTGATCCTTGGGGTATTCAATTTTATAGTTCCCTATATTATTATTTTTTAAGTAATATACATTGGAGAAATTTCTCTTGACCTTGAAATCATGAACATGGTGACCCTTCTCTCTGTACTTTTATAAAACACTAATTAACTTCATTAATGTATTAGGGTATTTCTTTCCACAATTATCAAATGTGGGAAAAAACTTATTTCCCTTAATACCCTTATAATTTTTTATCTATTCCATCCACTTTTTGCCTATCAAACCTTCTAGGTTATAATTTTGAAGTAGTTTAATGCCTATGTTGTTAGAACATAGAACAATTTCCTTATATGATGATAATGTTTGGATGACTAGTTATATTTAAATTATTGGATTAATATCATCAATCAAATGATCATTATCATTATTTGGATTATGTGAAATTATTCCCTTCACATCCCATAAGAATATAGTGCAGGGATTTATCTGGTTATGTAGGGATATGGGGATGGGACCTTCCATCATGGTCCAACTTCCCCATCTCCATTATACCAGCAATGACTTATCTGCTAAGGTGATTAGGGGTAAATGTTAGCCTCTGATGTTGAGAAATAATCTAAACAATGATGGGTTGTGTTTCATGGGATTACTATGGATTGATGGAGTTATCAGGGATCATAAAGGTTCTGATATGGTGGATTTTTTAGCTTCCTTTGGCAACAATTACTCTCTTCAATTAGATTCACTCGCTATTCTCTCTAGATTGTCTCGTTGTGATCAAAGGAATATTCCAATCATATAGGTTGAAACTGATTTGTTGAAAATGTATAAGTATCTTTCAGGTTAGGGTACCATTATGTGGTCTATTGAGTACTCCATTCAATGGTTCAAGCGGTTTTATGACCAGTTAGTTGAACATTATTCATACCATGTGTGATGGTAATGTTTTTTCTAGCTTCATTTCTTCTAAAGTGACTTTGGATGATAGAATTGTATTTTTTTCTAGTCATGGTTATTTCCCCCCAAGTGTTTTCATTTTTTTCAAGATGACACTCTTGGGTTGCACTATTTTCGGACCCCTTAACTGTCTCTGTATAGGGTTTTTATCCTCTTTTCATTTTCATTAAATAAAATGTCTTTTGGTTGGTTGTATAGACATGGTTTCTTTGGGAATGTTTCAAAATCATTAAATATTATCGAATCCTTTAGAATAACTTGTATCGAAAATGTAAATTATCCTAAGAATAATGCTATAATTTGTAAAACTATTTACACAAAAAATCTCATTGTCATGTGCTAGGTGATGACTAGGTCATAACCAATACACCCATTTCAGAGTTATCACATCTAGGTACCTCTATTGCAAAACTATTTCCACTGGTAGTATCCAAATTGATAGGTATTACTAGGGCAAATCACATAATCTCTTCAATATAAACCTTAGTATGTACTTATATACTTAATTTCCAATTTTATCATAGTGTTATGTACCACAATCTAGTTCATGAGGATTCTTCTAAAATTACTCTAATATTAAATGTAGAAATCCTGACACCATTAGATTGGAGATGGTGTCTAATTTTTTGTATTTTCATAGATAGAATTGTTTGAATCCCGAATGACCAATTTTTTAAGTAATTTTGAAGAACATGATATATAAATGCTACAAATTATTTATTGGGAAAAGAAAAAAATAATAATACATATCATAAATAAATAAATTACATCATTGAGAACCCATTCAATGATCTACTCTTTATGTCACGGGGAAAAGGAAACGAATAAGGGTGTGTTCAAATAATTTGTAAGTGTTAATTACAACAATGATATCATGAATCAATTAAGGATAATCAATATGTAAAAGTAAATAACTAAACACAAATTATATTTAAATAACTTGAATGCATGAATAGATAAGACACAATCTATATGGAAAGATAGAAAACTAGAAACATATTCTATTAAACAATGAATTGAGAATGAAATGAATCTAGATATAATATCACTATGAAAATGTCATCGATAATAATAAATAAATAAATATTGATGAAAATTAATAATTATCAGGCTCTATGATCTCCAAAATCATGATACCTCTATCGTCAAGTCCTATTACAAGATAGTTTAAATACTAAAGGTAGAAACCTGTTTAATTTTGAAAAAAAATTGTTTCATTCGACCTACCAATACATCAGGGGATATATGATATCAAGCCCCACAAATAATATCTAGTCCAAAAAATTATTCACATATCAAATGATACATCAATAGTAACATCCTTTCATACTAGATTTTAAATACTATAGGTACAAACCTATTTATAATGGTCAACCTATTTGTCTCATTGGAACTACCAATGCATCAAGGGGCTATATTATATTTGGATGCACCAGAATGATCGGGCACAAAGACATCCTCACTCATAAAATTATTAATTTAATTCATGAATCAAAATTCATGATTATCAAATATCCCTATTTAGTAAATGATATATATTTATCCATACTTCACCCATTAATCTGATAATTTTCAACATAAACACCATATATTAAAATAGAATAAAATTTTAGAAATAATAAAAACGATCATTCAATAATATGTATATTTAATATAAATTTACATTCTAATGAAAAATGATCACATGATTGTTAATTTTTAAGAGATAGTTAAAAATCAAAAAAGAATTTGAGATTTTACAATAAAATTTACCACATGGTAATTTTCCAGAAAAATCCCCTTGGAATAAATAATTAAAAGAGAATGATAAATGCCTTAAATATTAATTATTCATGATATTATTTGTAAAATGGTAACTATATAAATTTTCTAATAGAAATTAGGTGCATAACATAAAAATATACATCAATGAAGGGAAATAGAGATAATGTCCTTTACCTAATGATTCCTTTTCGGTGAACATGGTCCAAACTACATTATAGTGGATTTAAAAAAGTTTTAAAAATATAATAGAACCATATTTTTATTTATAAAATCATATATGATCCTTTTAAAATATATAATCACCCTTTAATCAATAATAATTTTTTATTTTCATTATTTCTAGTGATAATTGCCTTGTTATATCATGTGTGTTTTATCATTAAAGATATGGTTCTTGGAAATATTATATAGTTACATCATATATAAAATAACTAAAATGAAATAATAATTACATTTTTATATAAATTATAACTATACAACCAATCATGAAATATGGTGCTGAAAAACGAAGTATATAATGATCATAGAGACAGTAGGTCGTACGTATGCATGTGTATCATCTTCATTTTCAAACCATCATTATGGGAAGGTGGTATTTAATATTTAATATTACTCATAATGATCATAATACCATTAATACCATATTATTTCTTTAAATATACATAAATATATTTTCCATGTGATGTGGTGATGAATATGGAGTCACAACACTTCATTAATGTCATAGTCCACACATAGTTGAATGATGATACCATATTTAAGTGAGTGAAAAGGTAAGAATGAAAATGTTATATATTAACTTTTGATAATGATAAATATTTCATTAATATAATATTTAATTAATTTATATCTCATATAATCATTATCTTTATCCATGTCAATTTCCCTGTAAATAAGTATTGAAAGAAAAATCACATCGCTTCGTGAGGCGGTAGTCCACCATACACATCAGTGAAATTGACTTGTCTCATAGAGAATGGAATGTAAAAAGGGTTTTTATGATATAATAACTACACATGTATAACCTGTTTATAAATATCATATATATATATATATATATATATATTTTATCCATCGTTATACCCAACTGTGATTTGTGTTAATGGAAATAAATATGACCTCAGTTTACAAGGTGGTATTCCTCAGTACACACGAATGATGATTTAATAACCCATTTTATGGTAGTGGATAATTTTTTAGAATATTAAACTAACAAAAATATATCATTATAAAAATAGCGGAATGCAGTTTTTGGGTGAGGTCGCGTTATGATGGTTTCTAGGGTTTCCTAACTCTAGCTTGTTACAAAAATTTCTTTTATTCAAAGTAATATTTGGCTCACATCCCCCATTGGAAACTAAAAATGATGTATCTGTGGGTGGAGTTGCAGCAGCCACAACTTGCATGGTCAATTCGGGTAGTGTCGGATTCAACCTATGTTTTCTGAAAACCTCATCAGAAAACCGATCATATGTTCCTATGGCTGGAAAGGTATCTTGCGCAACACCTATGGGAAAGGATGAGGGTTATACTGCCAAAGCAATGCCTCAAGGTAAACCCTCATTGCTCAATAGGATTTCCCCCTATCCTAATGTGGATGATTGGTTGGATCATCAAATGGGATGACATAACTTGTGTTATTGCATGGCCGAATGTTGTGTCAGAGCAACTTGCACTATGCAGTCACTCCATTATTGGAGGTGTGGTTCTCTCCGAAGGGTTGAAAAATGGAATTCGGTTGATATAATGAGAAGATTATATTTGGTTTTAGGAATTTAAAACTAGAAGTGTATTCCAATGTACTGTGGATTCTTCCACTTTGTAATTTCTAATTCATAGTTGATGACACGAGCATGTATTTTTTATTGGATTTCCATAAACCATGGTGTTTTGAGAATTCAGGAATAGAACTATATCTTCAACCCCTTTTAGGTCATAAATTCTTTAACTGAATTTTTGGTTAGATTTTATGGAATTTATTTTATTTATTTGCACCCCAAGATCTTCTGTGATTTGGATTCACCTATATGAGTTCCAATTAAAATGGTTAGAAACACGGGGAGGATACATTCAATTATTTTTTTCATACTACTAGTAGATGTTTATTTGAGTATAACTCTAAATAGGAAAGTAGAGTTATCCATATAGACAGAAGACCTGAACATTCATGTTGTTTATAAAAAGATAGCTTAGTTTAACTTCACATGAAAGGGGATTGTAAATTCCAAGAATATTTTTAGGAAGACTATAATATGCTCAAATTTCTTTACTATTGGGAATGCTATATCTATGTGAATAATGTCATCTAGTAAAGATAATGTTGGGGACCCCCTGTTAGTGACATGAAAGAGAAGACTCCTATTAATGCAGACCCTTTATTGACGATTCTCTGAATCAACATCGTTTTACTGGTTTTATGAATAATTTTATTGCGAATGCATCCTCTTCAATAGATAGACTAAATTCATTAGATTCACAACATTTCCATGATGCTGATCAATCGATATATCAGGTGACTCTTGGAGCATAACCAGTTGATATTGAAGTTAGGGTTGTACATTGAGTTGGGGTGGTCATAGAGAAGGAGGCTATCCAACCTATGGTATTATATCCTTAGGCCCCAAATTGGGGGTTATCAAGCAGGTCACCCCTATGTTCTTGTTATCAATAAACCTACCAATCATTTCCAATAGGAAATCCAGAAAATTTTCACTTATTTAATAAAATATGACAATTGAGGGAATGTATAAAATGATGAAAGGGTGCATGATATCACCCATTATGGTTAAGGATATTACTCATTCCAATTTCGATGAATATTTCATTAATGGTAAGAAAAATGAGATTTATTGGGAGGGTCTTACTCATGAACCCAGTAAGAGTAACCCAAAAAATAACTATTCTAACATACCGAAAAAATGACCACTAGATCTTCCTCTAATGCTCTAAGATAGAAGTATGCAGAGGTCCTTGAAAATTGAGGTAATTCTCTATATTATTGGGGACTAATGATTACTAATGGTATGAACATGTATTTTCATATTATGATATGTAATTATATTGTCCATTGGAAGAGGGAATCCCCCTTTATTTGACCCCATACATCTCTTGTCTACCTTTAATTTTATTTTTAATAGTTAGTCTGAAGCTTTGATTATGGATGGAATTTCATGATGAAACATATCATCATATTTAATATAATTATTTTATTACATGATCTTTTTTTAAAAGGAATTAAATTTTATGGGGGATGAAATAAAATAAACATTCTCGTGGAATAACATTACCTTTTTTAATGGTGTCCTTCTTAGGGATGAACCCAATCCTTTATAGGTTTTTTTTCACAACGTAATTAATCTACCTAAAATGAGGGATTTGATGATGTGATTTCTTTTCAGGGATGGTCTATTTAAATATCTTGAGAGTTGTGAATATGTGAGAAGATAGAGTAGCCTTTTATAATTAAGGAGGGAATTTTTTGTAAATTCCAAAAACTATTTAACTATGAGAAGCTACTCCCACCTAATGTGGATCCAAAATTATTAATTAATGTTTGGGAAGGATTATATGGTCTATAAATACCTCCTCGAAAAAAACATGTTTTAAACATCTTGTTCCTTAAATTCTACGTTTCTTTACTTTAAGCATTTTTTTTCACCACCTTGATAAGTCTTTTCTAAATAATATATTTTTTATTTTATGATTAAAATAAAATATTCCTCAATAATAATTTTGTCCCACTAATAATAAATATGAAATAAATTTTATTCAAATATTCATTATGTGTGGAAAAGTTACTTTACCGTAGTGCTTGTAAAGTGAAAACCCCTATTTTAATCATAATCACACTAATATAGTTTTTATATTTATGTATCAGTATATTAAATATAAAAGAGTAATTGGCCATAAATGGAACATATATTATATTTTTTTAAATTTAAAAATTACTTTAAAGATGATTTTATTTTTAGAAATTTAAAAAGTACATAAGAAAATATCATTTATTATAAAATAACATTATTTCTAATTTTCACATTATTCATTTATTTTGAATTAAAATATATCAATAATATGATGGAATTTAAATCTATTATATTCAAAAAAATATTAAATGATATATTTTTATACAAAATTAATGCACCACAATAATTAATTCAATTTTATGTAGTTTTATTATTTTTAGTATCATTTAATATTCAATTTTTTATTAAATAAATAATAATTGTGGTGGAGTTTGATAATAATTTAATTTAATTATAATATTCATAATAATTTAATATAAATTTTTTATATTAATCCCATTTATATTTTAAGGGAATATTTATAATAAAACATATTTTCCTCTATATCTTATCTTTAGAGATATTAAAATAATGTAAGATTCATTTTTGTATTTTTCATTACTTAACTTATTTTATAAACAATATTCAGGGAAAACATTAGAAAAAACACATAAAATTCAGTCATAATATGATAATGGTCTGACTATTTCAACAAAATATGTTTTGGACGAATTGGAAGTCTATTGTAAAAGTTATCTAAATAGTTTTACCCTTAGTAAACCCATTTTACATTAACCATGGTAAATAATTTTTACTATTTTTACTATTCATTTTGGAAAAAAATTTTGATGACACAATTAGAAAATATAAATTAATATAATTAAAAATACGGATCCCTTTTGAAAAATTATACTCAAGGAAGTGGTAAAATTTTAATTTAAAATTAATCACACAATCATGATAAGAAAGATGGATTTCAAAGAAAAAATATTCAAACATTTAATAATTTTTAATATTATAATGAAATATTAAAATGATTTAAATGAAATAAATTAGATGAATTGATATATAATTTAACTTAGGTCACTTTAAAACCAATTAAATATCTAAATTAAATTTATAAATAATTTAAATAAAAATATATTTTTCAATTGAAATTCAGTATTTTTCAATGTTCATTAAATATATTTTCATTTCAAAAAAATATAAAAAATTCATCCTAAGATATAAAATATAGTATTATTTGAAAAAACAATTTTATTCAGTCAAATAAAATTTAATAAATTTGAAATATTTATTTTAAATTATGAGTGCAATGAACGAAAAACTATCTTTTTATAAAAAATTATGTTTTTTCAGAAAATATTTAATTTCATAAATGAATATCATTTTATTTATAAGAAATTAATAACCATAATTTTCAAAATTTAGTTTTTAATATTCATACCCTAAACTTTACAGTTATGTTATAAGGGTAATTCTTAAATAATATTATAATAGAGTATCATATTTTTTTTAAACTGGGTGATGCATGCATAACAAGCTATGAAATTAATTAAATTAATTTTAAATGGAATTTATCATAAATTATTAGGATGCTATATTTTATTATAATCTTATTTTGTGTGTCGAAGACACTATTTTATATGATGTTACTTTTTTAAAATGTTGAGGTGTTACACTAGTACTATCAACATTTCAATAAAATCCAATAATCCATTGAAGGACTACGAATGATAAATTATGACATGATTTCTAAAAATATCATTCTAAAAAGGGTGACATTTCTATATAATTCCTTAAATATAATAATAAAATGATTGATATATTTACAATCCCTTTTTATGGTGAGAGATTTTATTTTATTAGTGTTGAGCTGGGATTATATGGGATTAAATAAAAATTGTATTAGTTTAATTTATGATTTATTATTTACGCTAATTATTTTGTTTTATGGTTCTTATCTCTGTAATATTAATCTATTTATCCATAATAAACATATTAAAGTTAAAATAATTATTAATAGATATCAATTTTAATTTAATTATCTTTTTGAGTATCATATGATTTTTTCCAAAAATAAATTCTCTATAGTGGATCAAACCAAAATCCTCAATTTAGAACATTTAATGATTTTCAATTCCTAAGCTGAGACCTTCATTAAAAAAATTAACAGAAATCCATGAATATAAAAAAATATTATATCTGATGAATTATTCTTCCGTAGTTTGAAAAAAAAATATTTTCTTCAGTTCCTAATATATTGTTATTTAAGGAAAGGTTATTCATTTTATTTTTCTAAATTATACAGATATTGTTTCAATGATCGGAGTTAATGGTTGATTAGAGGAAATCATATAATTTTTTTGTCATGTTTTTTGGAGTTCTATAAGAATGTTAAATTTTAATGAATGGAAAATGAAGATATTGAACTTTGAAAAGTAAATGTTAAAGACTTATCCATTTATTATATGAAAATTACTGAATATTTTTATTTCCCATGTTATGGTAGTGCTAACATTAATAAGTATTTGTTCAGAATTTCTAGATTAATTATTGATGATGTTATGAAAAGTATTTTTTGAGCTATGATAATAGTGAGTAATCTAATAATGGATTTAGAACCTAAGAAAAATGTTTTCTTATAATGACCATTCAAATGTTTTTTTATTCATAATCTATTTAATGTTTGTGATGATGTTGTTTCAATATTTCAATATTTTATATCTCTTTTTGAATGAGAAGAAATTTATTCTTGGTTAATATTTATTAGTATATATGTGTCACGTTATGAATAATAATATGTGTTTATATCATTATTATGGGATTTAACTATTGTTTTTAGTAAAAATAATGTGGCATTAGATGAATTAGTGGCTCTTAAATTTTATTTATTGTCTACCCTTGAGTTGGAGTTTTGAGAAAGAATTAATATTATTGTAATGTTTCTTGTATAAATAAATTCGTATCTGGGAAGTATATTGTGAAACAAATCCTATGACAATGGGGAGAATCATGCTCTTATTGATGAGGATCTTAATAATAATAAATTAAATCTTATTTCTTATCCTGAGATACCTTGTGGTTCTCTTATCGAGGAATCAGTTTCTAGAAAATATGTCGAAGGAAAAATTAGGGATGTTTATGATATAGAAATAATAGTCTATGAGGTGTAGAGTGAAGATGTTATTAATACTACATGTTTTAGTCATACTGTTGATAACCCTATTGACCAAAGAGTTGTGATGTCATGATATATTATGAAACAATATCATCAATAGACCGGAATTTAAATAGATCTAGTGATGGGATATTTAATTGAAGACTTAAAAGTTGAAATGAAATGTTTATTTAGTGAGAAGGGAAATTAATATTATATATTACAAAATAAAATATCTTATTGATAATCAAAGTTAATAAAATATACCCATATCTAATAACCATGAAGCATATTTTGATTTAACTTAGATATTCCAACTATTTTTATAGAGTAGTTTAATGAATATAAAATATAAAATTCAAAGTTATTTTTATAATTCAATAGCATGAGGAAAAAAATAGAGAAAAAATATTAAAAGTTATTTAAATTCAAAAATATAATATTTAGGACATGTGAAGACAAATGACTTCTAAAACACTATTTTATTACTTAATGAATAAATTTCACACATGGATAAAAAATTATGTTTGTAAAAGTAATTTTGGAGTTATAAAGAAAGTATGGCATTTTATGTTTAGATGATTAATAATCCACCCATTGAATATAAATATATATCATGTTTTGGTTTAGAAGAAAAAAATTCTTATGACTGAGTTAAGGTATATTATTGATTATTTAAAAAAATTTACAACATCCAAATTTGAATTCATTAAAGGGATTAGACTAGATGAAGTATAATTCAATACTTCTATTATTAGAGAAACTGATTCTATTAAGTAATAACTAGGAAATATTTATTCAATTATAACTGAGATAGATTGTAAAATCCAGTGAGTATTGTTTGATAATGTTACTTTGAGCATGTTTGATGATTTAATTACAAAATTTCTTACTAATGTACATTTTACAGCGTCAGTTGAATGGAATAAAATAGAATCATTATTAGAAATTCAATTCATCCAATTCAATTAATCGAGGGTCTTTTATTCAATTATAATGGATATCTTGATATAAACTCATAGGATATCTTAAAATATTTTGAATTAATTAAGGATAAGATAGATTCATCCTCAGAATAAGAACATTAAAATGGACATGAAATTAATAACATTTTTGCTACATGGAAATATACTTTAGTCTTAATGAAAAACCATTATATCATTTTCTCAACTCTTGTGAAATGTATTTTGTAGAAAATGGAATAAAATTTATTATAATTATAGTTGGGATTCCAAGCCTAAATTTTCCCAGGACTATAGTTATAAATAGAATTTATCATGATAATAATAGATTAACTAAGACTAATTTATTAGACATGGAATACTATTATAGATACTTCATTAAAAAAAATCCATTATAGCATTTCTAAGATTACAATGAATATTTTTTTATGATCATATTCAGTGTACGTGGAAGAGAATATATTTTAATGTTGGGTAAGGATAATTTTTAGAGATGATCTTCTATTGTTTTCTGGAAATACCAAGCAAAGGATATCAAAATGGTTTCCTACACCACTATCGATTCAAGATGACACTACTATGACTATGGACACTATTAAAAAAACATTCTAGTTTTCATGACAATATTTTTTTAAAATTTACATTTCCAATATTAATAGATGAGAAGATTAATGTCGAATTAGGTAAAAAATATAATGATATAATTTTAGTATTGCGAATCTTTATTAGAGACATCTCTGAACCTGGAGAATTTAAATCTTAACCAAATCCAGAATTACATTCCCTAGAGAACTTTAATATTTGCCTTTCCATTCAAAAAACCAAACTTTGACATAAACCTATTAAAAAAATTATGAACATATAGTTAATTTTATTATAATTTTATTACGTATTGAAATATTTTTTATCTAAAAAATTTCATGAATATAATATAAATATTTCCTTATCCATTTTTATTCTAGAATTATAATCTCTCAGTTTATTATTTTTATATTTTTTATTGATGTGTTAAAACACTATATTTATCTTTTTATTATAAAACAAACGGGGGACATGATAATGGAAGATAAATAATTTTAAAATCCTAATTATCTATATATCTCAATTTCTATTAATGTAACGTCAAAAAAAATTTCATTCTAAATGTTATAGATTTAGTGATCATTAAAAACCCGGATATTTTAGGATATACTAATATTGAACCAATATATCCCATTTAATAATAAATTTTTACTCCCTTAAAAACACTCTTGTATTTTAATATTATATTATACTTAGTGTGTATAATATATTTAATTACGTTTATATTACTTTTTATAAAAAATCATATAATTGAAGTATGTACTATTTTTGAGTGAAATTTTTGTAAAATAATATATCATATGTGGATATGAAATGTATCACTTTGTTTATACATGTTTTAAGATGTTATAAATATATTATTGATTTGGGAAAATATTTTATGGCCATGTAAAACATCTTACCACTCTGTAGAATACTTATATCCTGAAAAAAAATTTCTTCAAATTGGAATTTTTGGAAATTTTATATTACATAAAATTCGTAGGAAATATATTATAAAGAGAGGAATGTATTAAAAATATCATTAATATCATGTGAATATTGAAAATTCTATTTGAATTAGATAAAATTTTTATAGGATGAAAATTACAATAAATTTAAAAAGTATTACAGAAGTAGTAATATATTTCAAATTAAAATTATAAAATGGAGGAATTAATTATGAAATGTAAAATATCTTATGCTCAGAGGGAATATTCATATAATATTTCGGATTTATTAGATAGACCCAATGAATGTCTTATGATGTGGAAATTTCCCTATGTGAATGGCATTTACCAAACAAATCAGTTATACAAAATTCCAATGGAATTATTATAAAGAGATAGTTTTTTAAATCATGATTTTCAAAAATTTATATATATTTCAAAAGAGATTATTACCAATGTATATTTATTGAATAATCATTCACCAGATAGTTTTTTATTAAAGTTGGATATATTTGAAAAAATATGGTTTGGTTAATAAAACATTCTAATTCTACGTAAGTAGATGATTCTATAAAATACCATAGATCCCCTCTCTCAATGATTGAATTTTTGTAATATTTTAAAACAAAATGATATAATTCTATAAAAATGATTTATATTATAATTACAATGTATTTTCTAAAAATATAATAAAGAATAATAACTACTAGTACAAAAGAATATATTTTCTTATATACTTAAAATTTCATATATTTTTTTAATTTTTTTCATTACAACTATTTAATGAATAACTACTGGTGTATTCCATCGAAAATATACGTACACAAATTGAGTTAACTATTGTGTTGTTTTTAAGCCTATAAACTATTTGATGGAAGGTTATTCATCTGTTATTTTCCATTTTCGACTATTCACTAAACCAATCTCTCTCTTTTTAAAATATATTATTTTCATCTATATGTAAAAACTCTTTTTATTAAGTTTTGGTGAAGGATATGTATTGGAATTTTAATCGGAATGAATATATTATCTATTTTATAATTTTTAGCAAGAAACATATTCATACACTAAGCTTCCCAATGTCTAAATAACATTCTAGAATAATATCACCAAGATCACATTTAGAGTATATGTATTAGAGTAGGGGATGTTTTTGTTTCCCTAGACCACTATACAAATATTTTTTTCAATTATATATATTTTCTTTTATTTTTAAATTAATATATATTTTATAAAGAGATGAATAAAATGAAAAAAATTGATAGGGATTTTTTAATTTGGTATGAATGAAAAGATATGAATTAACCCCAATCTTATGTTTTTATGAAACATCTCTAGGACATTATGTTATTGTAAAACCTATAATAGTAAAAACTATGAAACATTGATGATTCATGAATATACTTGATGATTCCATATCATTTTGGTATGATAAAGTCACCAATGGGTACATAAATAATTTGAAAGATCATTGTCTATAATTTAATCAACAATTCAACTCAACACTATGTGAAACATCTATTTTTGGCCTAACAATCATAATGAGATAGAAAAATTAAAGGGTAATTTATTTCATCACTAGTTGGAAGGGTCTCACATATTCTGTGGATATATAATTTCTATAGTAGTAGTTACTGAAGCATTTGATGGATAGTCTATGAGATAATTTTGAAATCAAGATAATTTAATTAGAATATCATGGGATATTTTGGGGATTTCATAAATAGTTTAATTTATAGAAGATAAAATTCATTTGAAAAATGAGAGATCTCAACAAGTATAACTACCACATACAATGACTGATAAATTGTAGAAAGAAACAACTACTTTTCTAGGAAATAATCAATATAATTTAATTATAATATTTTATTCTTTTGGGAAGAACGGCCATATAAAATTCAACCATAATAATCTTTTTATATTTAAATAATTATAAACTCCCAAAATTATAATAGGGAGAAGAGACTCCAAAAATTACAATCTCGGAAGAGAAAAAATATTTCTTAAATCTACAATTGGATCTTTTGTACTATTGTTTTACTATGGAGCTTTAAAAGAATACCCAACCTAATATCAGCAGTCTAATTGAGATGGGTTTCAATGATCTCCCCAATTACTACAACAATTATTGAATATTGTAGAAAATTATTGATGATTGGTTTATTTTTGATTATTTCAATGGGTGTTTTTTGCTAATAATGATGTAGTTCTAGCTGTGCCAAAATTACATGTCACCAAAACTATTTTCATCCTATATAATGAAGATAAAAAATGGAATATATTGTTAATAAATTATTATTAATAAGTTGATTATTTAATTGATCCAAAATCAGTTAACCATGTATAATACCCCCTCACAATGATAATGAATTGGGCGGTTGTGGCTCCAAATCCCACTATAGGAAAAGATTTATTGAATATTATAATATTCACATTTACGATGTAACCAACCTTGAATCACATAGGTGTATACAATGTAACCTTAATTGGGAACCAAGAAAGTAAAAACTCTCAAGGTCATTATACCACAATTAATAGGACGATGGGAACAAACCGAGAAAATGATCACCTCTTCTGTTGAGGATCAATAATTTTATTCCATTAAATTCATTTGTTACATGAAATTATTTTTGAGAAATATAATTTTTAAAAATTGGATCCTCTCATTGCACCCACTTAGTACCAGTTAAAATGTGAAATTTTTACCTAATTCCAAAAAGTTAATTATTTGTTTAGATGCTTAAATTCTTATACAATCGTTTGAGACTCAAGGTATTAATGCATCTACTCTTACCCAAATTAAAAATGATAATATTGGTAATACCCCAGTAGATTATATATATGGAATATTTATCCCAATTGATTCTTTATAACTCAATTATGATGATGATTAAGATGGAATTGATGTGTCCATTATAAATTCCACTCATACTATAGTTTTCCTAATTGGAGTGTCTGTATGGAATTAATGGAAGATAAAATTACTAGAAAATCAACTAATAATTTAATTATAATCATATCCTCTTATCATTGGAAAATAAATCGAAATTCCTTTTTCATTTACCCAAAATCTATAGATGGTTTTAGGGCTAGCTCTATTGAATATAAGATAACCCCATTGTAGTAACAAAAAAGATTTAAAAAAATGATGTTGATGAATTAATTCATACAAAAATTCTTCATTCTAATTTTTTCTAGGATGTATCTCCACATTTACTAGCTAACCCATATTAATATGAAGAAACTATTAAAACTATGAGGAATAAATTATATCACATGGGTGGTCTCATACAAAATCTTTTCATTTTTCATATCTCCTCTTTGATTATAATGATTATATTCACTATGATTAAATATCGTCAACCCATGTCAAATGACTATTATGTGGTGAATTAACCAAGATTAAATGGGAGGGTATATTTAATTTCATTCACCCAGCATCCAGTGATTTATAAATTTTATAACACCTTAATGATCACCAGAATATCCCTATTGAATTAATTTTTCTATAGTCTAGTGCAATTCCTATAAATTTTTTATTCCTAAAAAAATTCAATCACTAAATATTAATTAATTGTGTATAAATCTTCACAATCAAGACATCATCTTGAACTCTGTGAAAACCTTCATCAATGAATCAAATTTATTAAATGTAAATTTAGTTATAAGGTAGATTTTTTTCAAAATTAATTATATAGAGAGAAGGTTATCTCATACAAATATTTTCATTTCAGAGTCAATTGATATATAGAAAATTAGAAAATACAACCACAGAAGATAATTTGGTGTCCCTTAAAAATTATTTCCCCAATAATCTATTATTTGTGAATATAATAATGGAATAATTCATCCAAAAATATTATCTTTTGAAGATGATAAACAATGGGATAATAGATACAATAACACATGAAGAAAAAATTTAGTCACAGGAGAACCCTATGTATACCATTAATGGTGTATAAAACAATAATTATTATATTTTTATTAAATAAAAACTTAAAAATGACTATTATTTCAGAATATATTATGTGGTTACATACTTAATCTACTATTTAGAGTATAACAAACATAATCTTTTAGGGATTTGTAATCATGTGGGGGATATTTTTATTGATTATCATAATTATTTACCCAAACACCATTTTTGGGAATAAAAATTCTAGTTTGATTTTAATTTTTAGAATAAAAAAATAGATGATGTCCTATTAGATATTGAGAATACTAAGTGACATGTAACATTAATGTGATTCATCCTCCCTCTAATAGAAAATTTTTATATATGATAAATAATTTAATATTTTAAAATTCATGTTTGTATAAATTTAAACTACATAATATAAAAACTAGGATAGATGAATCTAAACTATATGAAATTAGGTCCAAATTATAAGAACAAAAAATACATGCGGTAATTTAAATTACCTTTAATATAAAATAAGATACATAATTTCATTGTGACATGAATGTAAATTTCATGACATAAGGTCCCAAAAGTACATGATAATAGCTCCTTACAACAAGACCCTAAAATTGTTTGTGCATTGTCCGTCCCAAATGACTATAAACTACATTGAGTAAGGCATCCCACAAGATCATAAAATTCATAGACAATCATATATCACATGATCAAATACAACCTAGAGTGGTCTATTCAATACATCTAGTCTGTTTATGTATTTTCTTGATCAATTATATAGTTCCTTACGAATGAAATATAATTTATTGATGGGTTTCATGTAATGATCTTTCACTAAGATAACAACAACCAATATTCCATTACTACATGTGCATGAATCATATTAATATTTGGTATATAGAAATGAATGGATATGCTATCCTAAAAACATAAGAAAAATTATCTATTATCCAACATTCTAATGCATTCAATCAATTCATATATGGTTTTGTTTATTTTCCTTTCACAATAATCCATCCTAGTTCATGGGTTCTCCAATTTATATTTGGTTCCCTTCACCAATCCTGTACCCTAATAAAAATTCATACTTCTTAAAACAATGTACGACTTAATTCATATTCACATGAGATATATCACAACACATGGATCACATAACGGCAACCAATATGAAAACATCACTTTCATTTAGTTCCTCTCATTTACAACCTTCACACTCATTATATGTTACTACAAAAGTCTTGTATTGGGAAAGATCAAAATTTGACCAAGATATCCCATTATGTGTGAAGATGAAAAATAATTATTTATCATACTTCTCACTCAAATCATATATATTAACATCTAGATCTTCTCTCCTGTAACAAGATGAAAATTACATTTTCCATCAATTATTACTTCCATGATAGAGTATTGGAACCAAATTAATTATATTATATAAAAAATTAACCCTATGACAGGATAACATATTTTTTTTATATAAGAACATTTTATATCCTGGTTCATATTATAATGAGATAAATTATGAATTCGGGATAACCTATCATATATCAAACCAAAAATATTTAACCATATTATTTCCCCAAGAATTTATCTCCATTAATGGTTTTATCATTCATAATTGGTTTATTATTTTAATATTGATGGATATCCTATCTCACATTCAGTTAGTTCTATATGAAGTTAAATTTCAATAATATTTTCTCTAAAATATATGATCAAAACATTAGATACCAATTTTTTCAAACCATAAATATATTTACCTATAATAAAATGAGAAAAATATACATTTTTAGGTTAAAAACATGTGAATGGAATCCTGAATAAACTTACTAAATTTAAACCCCAAGAATTCCCTTTCATAGATTAGGTAAAATTATGAGCCCATATTTTTTTTAATGAGCATTTTGTTTAAAAAAATTCTTATTATTTATCACTTGGTCCATGTATACTAGAAAAATTTAGATCCAATACCCAATAAAGGATTTTATAGGGTCATTAAACCCATATATTACCTCATATTTTCTTGCACTGACATTTCATTTATAATTCAAATCAATAAATAGATGATTATATTGAGAAAAAAATATATTTTGGGTCTAACATATATAGAAATAAACAATGAGGGTCTCATTTGGTCAAAGCAGTATAACCATAAATAGTAGAAACATTTTGTTCTGAACAATATGAATTTTATTTGTAGTACCCAATATACGTTCAATATATAGGAACATAAACTAGAAATAAAATATAGATGATTACCATCAATTTGAAAACTAACAATGTAAAAACTGAGAAAATATAAAGTGTCCAGTCAGTAATCCTTTTCTTTTATGTATTAAGAAAAATTTATAATATAAATTAAAGGTTTTAAATAGTTTAGGGACTGAAATTTTATACTTGTTGGTCCCAATTATATGGAAAAATGTATAAAATCAATCAATTACTTATTTAACAGGATCCTAAAATAATTATGGTGATCCTTAATTAGTGTTCCAATAATTTTTCCCATAATGTTCAAAGTGAATTTACCCAAATCGAATTCTTTCATTGAATTTTTCAAAACAATCTGCTCAATGCATGCTGGTGCAACCTTCACTATAATCGAAGGATTTGTATATCTATTATCTCATTAATACTCTTAATATCATTGATGTAAGAGACATCATAAATTAACCATGTTATTGAAATTGGAAATCTAGTTCTGACCAATCTGAATAGAACCCTTGTTTATAGTGAACAACATATATTACTTTATTCCATAAAAAACTTGTGTTATTCATGGTGCTATATATTGGTCCCCGTTGTAACATTCTCTCTCTTTTATCATCGTAAATAAAAACTTTTACATAATTTTTAAATTTTTTTTTTAATAATCTAAATGGAATCCCTTCGGTACTGTGAATTTCACAATTTCATTTCAACCACAAAGAATCCACTCATACATGGTCCTATAATATGTCCCACCTAATTCTTTGGAAAATATTTCAATATCATAAATTAAACCTATAACAGAAATCATTCATAATTTCACTGAATAATATATAAAGACCCTTATTAGAATATAGAACCCCATAATTTTCATTGATTGCCTTAAAAGCAACCAATTTTATATTTGTGGTGATGATGAATTCCCCTAACTCCATGTAATATTTTATGATGGTGTCGTGGTGTTATCTATATCAATAATGGTTGAAATATTCCCACAAGTATGAAATTTATTATTTTAACAAATACATTCTTAATATATGACTTACCTAATATAAAATTACATTACAAAAATAGATTTAAATATCATAAATTTTATACATTTTCGATTCATTCATATCTATAATTACAATTAATGAAATTTAATCTTGTACCCTATCATATGATGATATTGTGATGACCCAGACTCTCTTGGTCCTTCCCTTTTCCAAAATACAGGTTCTAAAGGAGTGGCGTCTCGGTGAGACCGATCGGTGAGACTGATCGGCATCACCCGGCCTTGTCAGGTTGTTTCCAGTAGCGCTCCTTTGCGCAAATAGGGTTTTAAGCCCTATTCTGACTCGTTTAAGCGTGTTTTTAAAGACCTGTAATGCGCATAAGAGCTTTTATTAAATTCTTCATCAATTCACGAGTCGGCTTAAACCACCCGACCCCTTTTTTGTGATGAGTGGAGCCGTGTGGTCAACCCACGACCCCCGCGCCTTACGCGGTTTCGCATTTTCACCTCTACCATCCCTTGCTCTTATAAACTAAGGGTTAGTCGTGGTTTCTCCTTTCCTCAATCGTAGCCTTTCACAAACAGCTTATGGTGCATCGGGCGCATCGTTATCCGTAAAGTTCTGCGCCCCCGGCCTAAGCGTCGATCGTCGATCAACAAGTAGGGAATTTCTCCTTCGTCTCTCTCTTTTGTGTATCATGCTAGGTGGGCGTGCTTTTGATCCTGATGAATTTGGTAAACCATACCTAATTAAAGATAAAGAATGAATTCTATAAAAAAGAAGCGGGGGGGGGGGGGCTGTGATCGTTGATGGTGTTTTATATTTTGTTGTTTTTTCTTCTGTGACCATCTTGTTGTGTTGTGCTGGCTTATGCCTCCTGACAATCGAGGCTGTTGGTGGTCTTTGTTTGTGCACTAATAAACCCTGCTGATGTTTTCAATGGCTTGCTTGTGGTTGTAAACTCCTGCTGTGAAAAGTGAATTGGTTAATCACGTAAATCTGGCTGAATAATTGAAAGCACCAGGATCAACCCTTCTATGATAACTCATGGTTATAACACATGGAATTTGAATCGTGGAGTGTGTTAAGTCGTTTAAATCTGAAAATCCCTGACTTGTGATGGTGGTGGTAGTTGGTTGTTTTCCTTTCGGGCCGATTGCTGGAAATGTGGGAGGGGATGGGATCTCTTGTTCTTTTATACTTTCGGTGGTCGTGTGAATTTGGGGGATGGGATCTCCTGTTGGTATACATTCGGTGGTTGTGAGTTTAAATCCGGGTGGTTACTTGTTTATATCACAAATTGGGGTAGAATCCTCTGTTGTTGAAAACCAGGTGTACGTTTTGGTTGTTGTTGGACTATTTACTTTCCTAGAATTGTGCCTATGCATACTAGTTTCCCAGTACTGCTTAACATTTATTAAACATGATCATTCAACTTGAAACAAGAATGGGATAATGGGTTTTGTTGGTGAGAGTTGTGACTCTGACTTGAGTGTTGTTGTGATCTATAGGCTGTCTAAAGAAAAACCTATATTTGGGTGAGTGCTTGTTATATATATATATATATATATCTATATCTTTGTGTTTCTTATTCGCGCCCCACCAAAGTTGAGCACTTAGTGTCGAAAACCCCCCATTTCATGGGGGAGGGTGTTTTTCCCAACACTATTTGGCTGGTTATTAGCTCCTTTTCTGCTCCCTTTCCCAGATAGCCCAAGTGTCTTCGGGCAGGCTGTAATGGCCTGAGGTCCATTATTAGCCCAATAAACTTCGGGCTGGGTAGTGTGGTGGTTGGCCAGGTGTGTGTGGCAGGTGGTTTCCCAAGTGTCTTTGGGATGAGGCCCAGGTGTCTTCGGGGCGTGGAAGTGGATCCTTTAGCCCAGGTGTCTTCAGGCGTGGTGGTGGTTGTTTTGGCCTAGATGTTTGCAGGCATGGTTACATGTGACAGTTTTGGCCCAGGTGTGTGCGGGCGGGATTCAACAGTGGGACTGCGTGCGGTTGAGGCCCAGGTGTGTGCGGGCGGGATTTTCGGCAGTGAGACTACGTGTGGTTGTGGCCCAGGTGTGTGCGGCCGGGTGTGGCAGTGGGACTGCAGTGAGAATGGCGGGACTGGTCCGATGCGTAGGATGTCTCAATAACCAGTGGGAAAGTGGCGCGGGGTACCCAAACATCGATGTGCTCTTAATAAATATATTTCATGACGTGCATTATTTGGGGATTGAGCCTTGGTGAAGCATGGGGTGGATAGTTTTCCTTGTTAGGTGTTTGGTTTACTCTTTTTCTCACGGGACTTTAGTAAGTTCTTCCACTTGTGCACGATAGTCTTGGTTTTTCCTATTGAGTGTACTTATATGCTCACCCTGCGTATGTAAAACTGCTTTTAGGTTTCCAGGAGGACTTCGGGGATCACACAGGACCTTAATAGCTCAGACCCTTGAAGCAGTTGCAGTTGTTGTTTTCCTTTCCTTCTGGTACTTACCTTGTAGTCACCTTTTTCACCTTGTGGCTTTTACTTTTGAAACATGCATGTGGGAATGGTTTACTTTTGGCTTTACTTTTCTTTCTACCTTGGTGTTGTTGGGTTTTCTTCTCCATATCTCTCGATCCTATAAAATAAAAAGGGTAATGCCTTCCATTTGTGAGAAATTTCTATACCCTTGGTGCTAGTCGCCACTCCGGGACCTATTGAAGGCGGGTTTCGGGGGTCATTATCTCTCCTTCAACTAAAAGAAGGAAGGGCCTGGAAATCTGCTGACCCTTTCCTCCTTTTGGTGAAGGCGGGTCGTGACAGAATGGTATCAAAGGTGATGGTTGAGAGATAGTATGGAGTCTAGAGTTAGGCATAGTGTGGATTGCATGGGATGGTAAGAAAACAGTGTAGGGTGACCTTGGCGCGTGAATTAGGCCAGGGAAGACCGGCTAGGACATAGGATTTTAGGACCCCCCGTGATCCGATGCAAGGACTCTGGACCTACCGAACGACCAAGTGAGGCCACACTGATTGCAGGGTAGAGACCCGAGGAAATTTATATTCATCATAATGACTTGTGTTCTTGTGTTTCTAGGATGTCTTGGGAGTTAAGGATAAAAAAAATTTTAAGAAGTTTTAAGAACGATATTCTGCACTACTTGGGCTTAGGCATTCCTTGTTTACCTTGCAGCTATGGCACCTGGAAGGCGACCATGTGTGGTACAGGCGATAGAGGCCCCGGAGACTACTTTGGCTGATCGGCATAAAGCTGATCAAGAGGAAGAGGATGAAAAGTGGCAGAAGACTCATTGAGCTTTCCAGTGATAGGCCCTCGAGAAGTATGAGGGCAGCACCTCCGATATGAAGACGTAAGGCTGGCTAGAGGAGCTAGTTATAGCCTTCGGCCTGATTCGGGCCCCGACTGAGTACTTGGTTCCTCTGGCCGTTAGCCAGATGTAGGGAGCGGCACGTCAGTGGTGGATGCTTTACCTAGGGGAGAGGAGAGAGTCTGAGGTGGCTTGGGTGGATTTCGAGAAGGAGTTCCGAGCAGAATTCCTCTCATCGACAATGAAGGCAGAAAAGAGGCAGGAACTACTCTCCCTCCAGCAGGGGAGTATGTCTTTGAGGGAGCTAGGGATCAAGTTCAAGGACCTCCTACATTTTTCTCCGGACCTCTTTCCCGACGAGGAGTCTTGGGAAGGACGTCTAGAGGAGGCACCCTGACACTCCCTGTAGTATGTTGTTACCCCCTTTACCCTGCCGACATACATGGAGGTCCAGAAGAAGGCCGAAGTGGTGGAGAGGATGAATGCTCTAGGGGGAGTGTCGCGAGAGGGGATCCTGCTGGGACCATCAAAGGGGAAAGCCGTAAGCACCAGGCCTCCAGCGTCAGGACCCTCCAGGTTCCGACCCACAGGGAGCAGGCCGCAGTAGTTTCAGTTTCGATCCCCCGGCCCTCTCCCTTTCCCTACGGGCCCGGGACCGCTGTGCATCATTTTTGGGAGCCCTGGGCATCTCCGGAGTCAGTGCCTAGATCGGGGGTATTACAGTAGTGGCAGTCAGCCCCAACACCCTCCCCAGCAGCAGCTTCCAACAAGACCATTCCAGCAGCATCAGCAGGGACAGCGAGCTCCCGCTCCTCCGAGGGCAGACGTAGTAGGAGGAGGCCGACCCCAGGGCACTCCACATGGACCTCTACCAGGGCATGGTCGGGGAGGTGGACGATAGCTGAGGGGCAGGAGAGCGGGGCGTGGATAGTTACACGCTGCAGAGGTAGCAGTTCCAGTAGGGCCAGAGGTTGTTCGAGGTACGATCAGTCTGTTTAGCACTCTTTCTTATGATTTGTTCGATACCAGAGCTTCGCACTCTTTCGTTGCACCCAGTCTATCCCGTGCCTTGGGTCAAGATGCCGATATACTTATAGCTCCCCTGGTGTTGAGCACACCAGTTGGGGGTCAGACTGACTTGTTATTCGTTTGTCGAGGATGTAGACTGATGATAGGGCCACATCAGTCGGTTAAGGATCTACTTCTGCTACAGATTCAGCAATATGATGTCATCCTAGGCATCGACTGGCTATTTTCTGTGTGCACCATCATCGACTGTTTTCAAAAAAGGGTGGTGTTATCAGACTTGGACAGCCGGCGTGTCACCTTCACCGGCGAGCGGAGAAGTCCGAAGGGAAATAGGAGAGAGGAACCTCTCCCCTCCTTGTTGACTGAGATGACAGTGGAATCAGTAGATGCTGAAATGGTGGAAGTTCCAGAGATCGTCCATGAGTTTATGGACATCTTTCCCGAGGAGGTGATGACTCTACCCCCTCGACGTGATATCGAGTTCACGATAGACCTGCAGCCCGACGCTCGTCTGATCTCGATGGCTCCTTACCGGATGGCACCTTCGGAACTACGGGAGTTGCGGATACAGATTGATGATATGATAAAGAGGGGTTATGTTCGTCCGAGTGCGTCACCGTGGGGTGCTCCGGTCTTGTTTGCAAAGAAGGAAGATGGTGGTCTTAGGTTGTGCATACACTACAGGAGGCTGAATCAGGTGACGATCAAGAATTGCTACCCTCTCCCAAGGATAGATGACCTTTTCGACCAGCTGAAAGGGGCCGGATGGTTCTCGAAGATCGACCTGCGATCTGGTTATCACCAGCTGAGGGTGAAGGAGAGAGACATCCCAAAGACAGCGTTCAGGTGCAGATATGGACACTTCGAGTTCGTGGTCATGCCCTTTGGTGTTACGAACTCCCCGACTGTGTTCATGGGGCTTATGAACTCCATATTCTGGGAGTACCTGGATCAGTTCATGGTTGTGTTCATCGACGACATCCTAGTCTACTCTAGATCATAGGAGGACCATGAAGAGCACCTGAGGAATGTTTTGGAGGTCCTCTGACAGCACCAGCTCTATGGGAAGTTGTCAAAATGAATGTTATGGACACGAGAATTGCACTTCCTCGGGCACATGGTGTCCGAGCATGGGGTAGCGGTGGACTCATCAAAGGTTGAGGGTGTTGTTTCTTGGGAAGCACCCAAGAATGTGGCAGAAGTCCGAATTTTCCTCGGGCTGGCGGGTTACTACCGGAGATTCGTACCCAACTTCTCCCGAGTAGCAGCCCCTTTGACGACTCTGACCAAGAAGGCCCATGCCTTCGTATGGAGTGAGCAGTGCCAGTCAGCCTTCAGCTATTTGAAGGAGATGTTGGTCAGTGCCCCAGTGCTAAGATTACCAGAAGAAGGGGTGGCTTATGAGGTATTCTGTGATTCTTAGGGACATGGCTTGGGATGCGTGTTGATGCAGCGAAGAGGGGTGATCTCTTATGGGTCCAGGCAGCTGCGTTCCCATGAGAGTAATTATGCCACCCTCGACCTAGAGCTTGCAGAGGTCGTTTTTGCGCTAAAGTAATGGTGACACTACCGCATAGGGGAACGCTTTGTGGTCTTCACGGATAACAAAAGATTGAGGTATATCTTCTCCCAGCATGACTTAAACTTGCGACATCGGATATGGGTGGAGTTCCTCCAGGATTACGACTTCGAGATATCTTATACTAAGGGAAAGGGCAATGTGGTGGCCGATGATTTGAGAAGGAGGACGTAGAAGGATGCGGTCCGAGAGTCGGTGGACGCCTGGAAAGTGATGGAAGAGTTGGCTGCCTTACACCTGGAAGCGACTATGGATAGCGGCAGAGGCTGCCTATATCAGATGACAGTACAGTCATCCCTGTTTCAGCAGGTGGAAGAGTCTCAGTGGGGAGACCTAGAGTGTGTAGTGATACATGACCGAGTTGAACAGGGAAATGCTCCAGAAGAATGGACAGAGGATGGTCAGAAACGGATGTTTTTCTAGAAAAGGTTGTTTGTCCCACAGGCTTTGCACGGTAAGGTTCTCAGTGAGTTTAACAACTCACCCCTGGCGGTACACCTAGGAGTTTCCAAGATGTACCAGGGTTTGAAGGGGCAGTTTTGGTGGCCCGGAGTTAAGCGAGCGGTGGCAGAGTTTGTGGCAAAGTGCCTAGTGTGTCAGCAAGTGAAGGCTGAACACCGAGTTCCAGGCGGCCTACTACAGCCTCTAGATGTCCCCGAGTGGAAGTGGGATGACATCTCACTAGATTTCATCACGGGACTACCCAAGGCCCAAGGAGGGTACGACGCCATCTGGGTGGTAGTGGACAAGTTGACAAAATCGGCTCACTTTTTGGAGATCAGGGAGTCGAGTGTTGTGGATTCATTGACATGAAAGTACGCGGATGAGGTGGTGCAGTTTCATGGAGTTCCAAGGTCTATAGTCTCGGATAGTGATGCACGGTTTACCTCGAGGATCTGGAGGGGATTGCAGCATGCGTTTGGCACCCAGTTACGCCTTAGCACTGCTTTCCATCCCCAGACAGATGGACAAACAGAGTGCACCATCAAGACCATGGAGGATATGCTACGGGCATGTGTTCTGGAAGCAGGAGGATCATGGGTGCAACACCTGCCCCTGGTAGAGTTCGCTTACAATAATAGCTATCACTCTACCATCGTTATGGCCCTGTTTTAATCTTTGTACGGGAGGCCATTCCATTCGCCTGTGTGTTGGACCGAAGTATGAGAGGCAGGCATCCTTGGTCTCGAGGTGGTGCAGAACACGACATAGAAGGTTCATCTCATACGGGAAATGATGAAAGCGGCCCAGGACCGACAGAAGTTGTATCAAGATACCAGAAAGAGGCCCTTGGAGTTTGAGGTTGGAGACCACATGTTCTTGAAGGTCTCCCCTCGGCGTGGGCAGCGGAGGTTCAGTAAAGGGAGAAAACTCTCTCCCATGTTCATTGGACCCTTCAAAGTGTTGCGGCGGGTCGGCGAAGTGTCTTACCAGCTAGAATTGCCTCCGCCGCTACTAAGGATACAATATGTCTTTCATGTGTCCCAGTTCCGTCGGTATCTGCACGACGATTCACACGTCCTTGATTGGGGTGAGCTAGACATCGAGGACGATGTGACCTTTGTGGAGAGACCAGTGGCGACGAGGATCGCAAGGAAAAGGTGCTTCGCGGGCGAACCATTACCCTAGTTCGTGTGTTGTGGAGACATGGTGGGATTTAGGAGAGTACGTGGGAGAGGGAACCACAGATGTGTACCCAGTACCCAGAGTTGATTTGAGTTTTCTTCCTTGTTGTACCTGTTATGATAGAACGTTTTGTCTTTTGGCTATGAAATGTACTGGTTTTCTTCTTCTGCTTGTGTGTGAAATGCCCTGGCTATAGGGAAAGAGAGGACCCGATCACTAATCAAGACTCATTAAGGTGGATGCGATTAAACCCGTGCGGGCGAGTCAGTGCCGCCCAAAGCAGATAATATTTTGACATGAGGGAGGAGACTCCCCAACCCACATGCCCGGGCGGTTTGGCATGGTATGTTTCTTGGTTCGTGACAGGATGGTGTTCTTAGTTAACAATGAGGTTTACTCTTGAGAGGAATCTTTTGGGGTGGTTGTTCGGACCCGCCCTTTCCATATGGGTTGTTCAAATTCTCGAGGATGAGAATAGTTTGAGAGGTATCTGATGTGATGACCCAGACTCTCTTGGTCCTTCCCTTTTCCAAAATCCGGGTTCTAAAGGAGTGGCGTCTCGGTGAGACCGATTGGTGAGACCAATCTATGAGACCGATCGGTGATACCGATCGGCGTCACCCGGACTTGTCAGGTTGTTTCCAGTAGCGCTCCTTTGCGCAAATAGGGTTTTAATCCCTATTCTGACTCATTTAAGCGTGTTTTTAAATACTCGTAACGCGCATAAGAGCTTTAATTAAATGCTTCATCAATTCATGAGTCGGCTTAAACCACCTGACCCCATTTTTGTGATGAGTGGAGCCGCGTGGTCAACCCACGAACACCGCGCCTTACGCGGTTTCGCGTTTTCACCTCAACCGTCCCCAGCTCTTATAAACTAAGGGTTAGTCGTGGTTTCTCCTTTCCTCAATCCTGGCCTTTCACAAACAGCTTCTAGTGCATCGAGCGCATCGTTATCCATAAAGTTCCTCACCCCCGCCCTAAGCATCGATCGTCGATGAATAAGTAGAGAATTTCTCCTTCGTCTCTCTCTTTTGTGTATAATGCGGGGTGGGCGTGCTTTTGATCCTATAGAATTGGGTAAACCATACCTAATTAAAGATAAAGAACGAATTCTATAAAGAATGAAGAGGGGGGGTTGTGATCATTGATGGTGTTTTATATTTTGATGTTGTTTCTTCTATGACCATCTTCTTGTGTTGTGCTGGCTTATGCCTCCTGAAAATCGAGGTCGTTGGTGGTCGTTTTTTGTGCACTAATAAACCCTGCTGATGTTTTAAATGGCTTGTTTGTGGTTGTAAGCTCCTGCTGTGAAAAGTGAATCGGTTAATCACGTATATCCAGCTGAATAATTGAAAGCACAAGGATCAACCCTTCTGTGATAACTCCCAGTTATAACACATGGAATTTGAATCATGGAGTGTGTTAAATCGTTTAAATCTGAAAAGCCCTGACTTGTGATGGTGGTGGTAGTTGGTTGTTTCCTTTCGGGCCGATTGCTGTAAATGTCGGAGGGGATGGGATACCCTGTTCTTTTATACTCTCGATGGTCATGTGAATTTGGGGGATGGGATATCCTATTGGTATGGATTCGGTGGTTGTGAGTTTAAATCCGGGTGGTTACTTGTTTATATCTCAAATTGGGGTGGAATCCTCTGTTTTTGAGAACCAGGTGTACGTTTTGGTTGTGGTTGACTGTTTACTTTCCTGGACTTGTGCCTATGCTTACTAGTTGCCCAGTAGTGCTTAACATATATTAAACATTATCACTGAACATGAAACAAGAATGGGATAATGGGTTTTGTTGGCGAGAGTTGTGACTCGGACATGGGTGCTGTTGTGATCTGTAGGCTGTTTGAAGAATACCCTAGCTTTGGGTGAGTGATTGTAATTTATATATATATATATATCTGTAGCTTTGTTTTTCTTATTCGCACCCCACCCAAGTTGAGAACTTAGTGACGAACACCCCCATTTCATGGGGGAGGGTGTTTTTCCCAACACTATTCTTAGTGGCTGGTTATTAGCTCCTTTTTTACTCCCTTTTCCAGATAGCCCAAGTGTCTTCGGGAAGGCTGTATTGGCCTGAGGTCCATTATTATCCCAAGAACCTTCGGGCCGGGTAGTGTGGTGGTTGGCCAGGTGTGTGCGGTAGGTGGTTTCCCATGTGTCTTCGGGATGAGGCCCAGGTGTCTTCGGGCGTGGCAGTGGATCCTTTATCCCAGGTGTCTTCAGGCATGGTGGTGGTTGTTTTGGCCTTGGTGTTTGCAGGCATGGTTACATGTGACAGTTGTGGCCCAGGTGTGTGCGGGCGGGATTCAGCAGTGGGACTGTGTGCGGTTGAGGCCCAGGTGTGTGCAGGCGGGATTTTCGGCAGTGAGACTGCGTGTGGTTGTGGCCCAGGTGTGTGCGGGCGGGTGTGGTAGTGGGACTGCGGTGAGAATGACGGGATTGGTCCGATGGGTAGGATGTCTCAATAACCAGTGGGAAAGTGGCACGGGGTACCCAAACATCGATGTTCTCTTAATATATATATTACTTGACTTGCGTTATTTTGGGAGTGAGCCTTGGTGAGGCACAGGGTGGATAGTTTTCCTTGTTAGGTGTTTGTCTTACTCTTTTTCTCACGGGACATTAGTACGTTCCCCCACTTATGCACGAGAGTCTTGGTTTTTCCTACTGAGTGTACATGTATGCTCACCCTACGTATATAAAACTGCTTTTAGGTTTCCAGGGGGACTTCGGGGATCACACAGGACCTTACTAGCTCGGACCCTTGGAGCAGTTGCGGTTGTTGTTTTCTTTTCCTTTTGGTACTTACCTTGTAGTCACCTTTTGCACCTTGTGGCCTTTACTTTTGAAACATGCATGTGGGAATGGTTTACGTTTGGCTTTAATTTTCTTTCTACCTTGGTGTTGTTGGGTTTTCTTCTCCTTATCTCTCGATCCTATAAAATAAAAACGGTAATGCCTTCCATTTGTGATAAATTTCTATACCCTTAGTGCTAGTCGCCACTCCGGGACCTATTGAAGGCGGGTTTCAGGGGGTCATTATCTCTCCCTCAACTTAAACAAGGATGGGCCTGGCAATCTGCTGACCGTTCCCTCCTTTTGGTGAAGGCGGGTCGTGACAGATACACAGATTCAAAGTGAATAAGTTTCAAGTTAAAATTATTATCTTCGTATCCAAAGTCCTTGAATTTAAATTCTCTACCTGGCTCCCAATAGCATTGATTTTTGAATATATTATTCCTTCCTAAAATCCAAGAGACAATATTACCTTAATGTTTCCAATTTTTTTTGAATAAAGATATTTTTCATCAAAATAAATTACCTGAATGAATATTACCCCTTTTAGTTTGTAAGAAAATTTAGTTAATATTTTCCTCTTTGTTCCAATGTTCCTTCACGTGGGAGCCTTCTCTGGGTAAAAAAATTATTATAGTTAAAATTCCCCTATTGGTTCCTAATAACCATGAATTGAGATTATATTCATGGATTCATAATTAATTTATTTTATATCCTATTATTAGTTCAAAAATTAATTGATTTGAGATTATCCTTCGGATTCTAAAAAATATTTATGTCAAGATCAACTTCACCACTTATGAAATCCTAGAGTCCAAATCCTCATCATGGTTACCAAATTCAATGAGTCAATATACCTCAAATTCTATGAATATTATTTGAGTATAGATCTTATTTTTTGTTGAAAATATCTATTAGTTGAGTTTCTCCTATTGGTATCTAAAATTCCTTGATTCGATATACTTCTCTTTGTAATAAAATATTATTTTCATAATCATACAACTGGGTTAAAAAATCCTTTGAGTTTTTATCCTCATATTCATTCCAAAAATCTATGAGTTAATATATACATATTGATTTATAAAATTATTTAAATTGAGATTCTTATCATGGTTAACGATATCATTGGGCCTATATTCTCATCATTTGAATCCTAGTTAATAGATTCAACCAAAGAAAAATGAATATTGTATAAATAATTCCAAAAATTAAATCATCGTTCCAAAGGGTTTGATTATTTGTGTTCCAAAAAAAATAAATTTTGAAGGGGGGAAATATTTATTAAAAAATATTTCATTAAACTTATACATGAAATAAACTATGTGATACTCATCTAGATGATGTTTTTTATTTCATGTAATTATATTTTAGTGCCTGAGGAAGATATAAATGGTATTAAATCATATTTCCTTACATGTAATACCTTAAATGATGTATATATTTCAAAAGTATCTACATGTAGTATATTATTCCCATGAATTCTTCATTTAAGATTCTACCATATATCTCATGGTGAAAAAATGAGCATAGAAATCAAATGTTTTGATCATATAATGTGTGAATTTTTGACGGTATATTTTCATTTTATGGTTCATATCAACATAGATGATGTTCATGATAAATTTACCAATTATTTTCACTCATTTGAATTTTTTTAAGATCCAAAACATGAAACATTATGATTATGTAATTTAACCTATCCAATGTCGCGTATGTGGCATATCAATGTAGCGTATAAAACCTTATAAATATGTTCACATTCCCTACTAAATCACAATGTGAATAGAGAAACATATAGTTCTATGAGAAATTATGATCAGTTACCTCATATGTAAGAAATATTGGAATATTTTTATTATAATGGAACTCTAAACTCTCATTTCAATAAATGGAAAAGAGGGACCAATAGAGATCCACTAACACACATACATTTAGGAACATGATTCAAACCCCAAATTGATTTTCTAACCCATAATCTGGGTATTTTAATAGAATCTATTGGATGATTGGTTATTCACATGTTAAAAATCATATTTAAATAATGATTCTACCAACCAACTAGTAGGCTAGGGTGAAGGATCCTGAATGATAATGGAACCCTAGATTGAGGGGTGAAATTTCATTTTTCCCAAGTCCCTCTAATCCTATATTGTTATAAACTATATTTATGGGATCATCCAAAATCCAATTCTCCAATGAATACCATTTATATTTTCTTCATACACATAATGTTACACCACGGTTCGCATTAAATTATTCCTACCTTTTGAGGCAGTTATTAGCCTTGATGGGATCACAACGGAACTACAGTAACTAAGGATCATCCTATTTATAGTGGAACTCATACTATAAGGGATCAAAATGTTTCTCCACATAGCTGGGTTCATTTGGGAAATACTCTCAACTATGTTTCTTCTATTTCTATTAACACCCATCCCTCAAGGACTTATCAAGATTCTATACTCAACCAAGTCACTTAGGTGAAATTATATCCTATTACCCAACAAGCCCCAGAAATACTATGAAACAAAATTTATTAGGTTCTATATAAAATGTTTGGTTTTATCATCTATCATTGTTTACCTATGGTCCAACCTTCACCCAAGTCACCTACATAAGATATGACTACCTATTTTTCCCAAGTGGCATCCCTAAGCATTTTAGACAAACTCTGTAAAGGTCCTTACTTAAAGGGTTTTATTTCACATAGTGTTGAATAGCTTAATGTATATTTTGGAAGAAATAAAATTCATCATCATAAAACATGGTGTAACCCTAAATACCAACTACTAAACAATATATTAAATTAAAACATAAATGAATGAGCATGCATAAGTCCTGCTCTAAATCACTACTAAAAATTCAATCCTAAAGATGATGGTTATATGAACTTAAAATAAATGAGCCTATAGTAGTAGATATATGAAAATAAGGGGAACCAGTATGGTCTAGGTAATTGACATTAAAATGTTCAACACCCCTCATTATATGTTACCAAATATTATGTAATTTTATTGCCATTATTACTATGCATACAAATACCCTTTTATGATTTCAATACCAACAAAACCGTACCCAAATCCTCACCTTAAGAAATTATATATTCTTGGGAGATCATAAACCCCAATGTAACCCTTTTAGACCTCCATTAAGTAAAAAAACACCAGCATACCCTTAATGTTTTTTGTGAGATCATAAACCCTTTTTACGCTTTCAGACTTATTATAAGGATTGAATCTTTTTTCCATATATTATTATTGGTAGACCTTAAATCCTATTGTAACCTTCATGAAGTCATAGAAACAATAAATCTAAATTGTACACTTATGTACTCGTGAGAGACCATAAAACCAAAAATTAGACCTTTTACTTCATGGATGGAATTAAAATATAGAATTTTTTTATATTAAACAATAAACTATAAATGAATTAAACATTTTGATCAAATCTGAGACAACATAATTCCATTTATCAGTGTCCCTTTAAAATAATTAATGTTAATAAATTGATTTTAGAAAATGGAAACCTATATTTATACTAGGATATAGTTCATGAATATATTTTTATCTAACAGAGAGTCTCAGACTTGACAATAATATCCATTATGGGACAATCCGACCTATCATCCTCTCGATTCAAGTATGCTTCCTCCTATGGAAATAAAAAATGGTCCTATGAGAAATAAAATATTTGAAAAGATGATGAAATCCATAAAATTTCAAGAAAGATATCTTGAAATGTCAAATATATTTCCATATCTTCAATCATTCAAATGTTTTCAATACCATGTAAGTTTTAATATAATCCTTTTGTTTCAATAATAAATTTATTTATTTTTCCATAAATTTTTTTTAGAAAATTCATCAATAAAAACAATATAAATATGAGTAAAAATTATTACTTTGAGCCATAATATATCCCTATTATGATTAAATTTTCAAATAATATGTATATGATTTAATTTATTCTACCATGATATTGAAGGATTCCCCATGGAATTATGATTTTTCAAATCATCATCTGACTAAATAATCAACAAATCATTCTATTTCAAATATTCAATAACAGATAAAAAATATTGTTTTGAAAATAAAATTACGCTTCCTTTGTAGAAAAACATTTCACCAGAAATGGAATAGTCAGCCTCTAGGTAAAATTGATTTTCATGTGATATAATTCATATATTTTTATATATTTACAATATAAATAAGAAAAAAAATCAATTTTCTACATTATAACTAACTATTATGTATCCAATCTCTAGTTATCCCATTTTCATTCATCATATGCAGATTCAAAATCTCAATAAACGCAAATTTTGAGCATTCTCACGACCAAAAAATATTTTTAAAAGCTCTATAATCATTAAAATACCTTGAAAAAATGAGTAACTGTCCCATTTTATAAAAATAATATATATAATTCACATTTGGGAAACACACATCCCATTTTTCTTCATTAGAAAAAACACCCAAAAACATACTTATATTTCCACTACACCATAATCGACCATCTCATTAGTAACAATGGTTTTATACATTTAAATTTTAACTATCATGGAATAACATCACTTAGTTTCAAAGTTTATTGTATATTTAGTTGGTCCATGATATCAAATTATAGTAAACTATATTATTCTATTAACATGTTTATCACCATGTTGTTTCCAACTATATACCATACTATAATTAAATTTATTATTTCAATCATGAATAAACTGACATAAAAATTCCAAGAAGTATGAGTAATATTCTAGGTATGGATATTTTTAGATAAATTAATCAATCTGGGGTATGTTCTGTTTTAATTTTTAATAATAGTTACAAAAAATTTCATGTGAGTATTTTATATAACATCTCTTATATCCCAAATAATTGATGAACATTAATACACATTCTTTTTCATATTTGATTCATGTGGAAGGGTCATTGTTTCTTCACATTTGATTAGTGTATAAAAAGATCCAGAATCCACACTCCATCTCATTCAATTTATTTCATAGAAATATACACTAAAAATTTATTCCCATTACTTTTTTAATTCTATTTTGAATTTTATTCACATAATTTTTAAGTATATATATATATATATATATTAACCTTATCTTTATATGATGGATATATCTTATATTAAAAAGTAATAAATCATTTTTTTCATTTCATGTTTAATTAATGACGTATTAAGGTGCTTCTTTCCCCAATATTTAATTTTTATTGGTACATTAATTATTATCCTCAATGATCAATATATATTTTTTATCCATATAATTTATTAAAAAATTTATTAACAAAAATTGATTTTATTTATTTTTTATTCTCATATATCTTTGCTTCTATTATTACTTTCACTGCCTCATTTCCATGGAACATAATTTTTCTGTTCAAAATATTTTACCTACAATAAAAAAAATATTTATGATTTTTTTTACATGTCATTATTTTTTAAATTATGATATTTTTGATTTCTCCCAAATGAATCTTCTTCATATAAGTGGGTACATGTGGATTTTCATTAACTATGGTAAAGAATTTCATAGGATCAATCCCCAATACATTTTATATATTTATAAAATATTTATGTGTATAATAAATACTATAAATTGATAGTTCTATATGTAAATTATCATTAAATTTCTTCATATCCCATTAAATATATCTTTTATATTTGATCCAAAGATCCATGAATATTTTTGGATCTTTAATATTTCACCTCATTTATTTGAAATATTATTCAAAATAGTCAATCACTATGACCATATAGTTCATCACGTTGATTATGAAGACAATGATTTATGGGTGTTCTTCTAAATTATGCTTAATATCAATATAATTTTTCCAATTATATAACTTCTCATAATTTATTTGGGGATTATACATAAAGAAATATAATATTGGATACTTTCTTGTAGATTGTATTGGACATAGCTCCCCATAACTCATAGATTTTTTTTCATTAGTATAAAACACATTATAATGTCTTATAATTGATTCTATACTAAATATCACTGATAATTAAATTGAGGGAACATATTTACACTTTCATACATAATTACTACCAGTAGTGTTGCATCAAATTCATCTTTATTTTATGTTTTTGACCACTAAAAATCTTATTTTTCATATGATACAATTGGGTTTCCATATATATGACAAACAAAAAAATTCATGAAACCAATCCTTCTATACGAACACCTATTATTAGTATAGTATAAGGGAAGATAATCTAATGAGGAATTACGGTATAAAAATTAAAAAATTTCCTTCTATTTATCTCATTTCACAGTTTAGAGAAAATAAAATCTCCTCTCACATAATGAAGGAAGGTCATAATATAAAATAAAATATATTTTTGTTATTGCACCTACACTAGATAAAATACAAGGAGTATACACTTAACAATTATCTTTTATACTAAAATCCACTATAAGATCAATGGTTTTATTTATAATTCAATGTGAACTCACTATCTCTCTAGAGTTATATATCATATAATGAATGAGTAATTTTTTCTCTAACTACGTAAGAAGAACTCACTACTCCTCATAGTTAAAAGCATGATCATCATAAGTTGAAATTAGAGTTCGTACAATTATTGGTATATAATTATGATCTTTCAGCATCACTATGTTGAACTGAAAAAATATCTATGAAGATAAATTATATAATAATCACCCACTTTATAGAATTTTTTTCTATAAAATTCCATTAAATAACTCATCAATAAAATACTCATTTTGAAAATATATTTCTATAATATAAAAATAAAATATTATTGTTTCCATGAAAAATGTAATCAATTTTATTGTATTATGTTAGGAAAATTAATCCATTATTTTCTTCTAAATCTGAGAAAAATATAACGTATTTTATAATGATCATGTTGAACATTATGGATTAAGATCAATCCTGGAGTACACACTATATGGGGTATCTTTCAATTGTCTTATTTCAATTAGATTTAATGGGGTTTTACATGTAAAGTTCCTTTGGTATTTTCCAATGTGGTGTTCACACATATTTTATATATCATATATAAATGGTAAAAAATTCAATTGATTATATATATTGATATATAATTATTGCTTGCGTTTTTTATTTATTTTTTCATTGGAGACTTATGTTAATTTATTCTTAATATCTAAAAATCCATAAAATTAGTTTATATATGTACTTTATTATTTATAGTCACCTAGGGAATATTGGAGTTGGGATTAAGGTGTCACACTAAGATAACTACCAAACCAAATTGAGCCCCAGTGGGTCAGGTCATATAAGAGTTGTATTAGAGAAGTAATGATTTAGGGATATAGTTTTGTGTTAGTGGTCTTGTAAGGATTGGTTTTGGAATTTAGTTAATTGATGTATATTGTGGTATTGAGTTTGGTTATATGGCTACCTATCCCATGAAAATTGTAGCAGCTATTGTATTCTTTCATCAAGACGCTGAAAAATTGTTATTTGACCAAGATATAAAAGGATAAATTATAGACTATAAGAAAAAGGGTAAATGTATCACATTCTAGTTAGTAAATATCTTTAATTTCTTTAATGTTTCGTCTTATCCATATATGTGATAATGGTTTTGGGTTAATCCCATCAAATTAAGGATCTAAAAATTGATAATAAACTTGTTCACAAAGGCAGGGGTGGGACCAACCTATACATGTTGTTAGGCATCTTTCACCTACTTGTGAATGTTTCAGTTATTTTTGGGAACTAGTTTAGATATTTACTCACACCATGATCTATGGTTTTTTCTCTATATATCAATAATAATGAAAATATCTATTCTAGAGTAGATGGTAGTTCCCAATAAGTTGGAATAGATTAACTGTAGGGTAGATATGTAGTGTATCTTTTGAGAGTATAAGAATTATGGGTTTATGAGGACAACCTAACCATTGGAAAATATATGTTTGGGTAGAGTTTTACTGTAGTATTTATGATTAGTATGGAAATTCTATAACTATATGATGAGCCTTTCGTGGAGCTCCCAATATTTCATTGTGACCATTATGGGATGATTTTTTATCTAACATATAGTGGGAATACCTTAACATGGAAGGATTATGATACCTTGTCCCTGATAGAGTTTTATCCATGTATTTTTTAACCTCCACTATGTGGCATGATAATGTCTGAGTAAATGACATGGAAAATTGACATCATGAGGTGATCACTCTCTATATTTTTATATTGAATTATTTAAGACTAGTGGTTTAGGATGATATTACAAAGAAATATTTATTAATTTATAGTTATCTAGTTATATGAAACCACATAACGATGGTAACATGATAAACAATTGGTAGTTGAGTTTTCATGGAATGGATACACACATTTTTAGGAGAAGGCATAAGTTTTACTTGAATAAAACTAGAGTGGTGTAGTAAATAGACTTCTATGTTGGAGATGGAGTGTAGGTCAAATAACTCCCTTTTTTAGGACAAACTCCATACCATGATTATTTTATGTGGAAAATAAAGTTGTCTGAGAGTAGATATAGAGGGATGATTCATCGGTAAAATCCCATGATCAACACATTTTGTTAGTTCATTTAATGAATTTGGTACATAAATTTAGAGAACTATGAAGATCCTTTAGAATAAAAAACATAATTAGTTTACATTCGATGTAGTTTAGAGTATGAATCATGCAGACTATTCATAGACCCTTATTATTGTCAAATAATTCATGACGTATTAATCCTATAATGTACATTCAATATTTGAAAATTTTAGTGCATCCCAAAGTGAGAAGTATGTTAGATAGAGATTTTAATGTGATAGTTACCATTTTAAAATTATAACGTCATGTAAATAGAGACAGTACTATATTGGGAATTATGTAGTTCATGATATTCAATTAAGTTTGATATGATATATATTAGTTTATACCATATAATCTTTTTAGATCCACTACTAATACTACAAAGTGATGTAAAATTGATTTACTATGGTTATTTCCATCACCATTAGATAGTGTGATCCTATTAAAGGAAGAAAATTTCTCTTATCCTCAAATTAGATGTGATTAGTTACCCTTCATCAATTAATAATGTATTTATAAGATATGGAAACAGATGATAATTCATTTATTATGAATGTGGATGAATGCATGAATTATTTTTAAGAAAGACACATGATCATTCATTTATAAGAGAAAAATGTATAAATGGGATTAAATTTTATATATTACATTCATCTGCCTATGAGTAGAATGATGAAAACCTATGTGGAACTTTTGAGGAATTTGTCATAAATCCATCCTAGCTGCAGTTCAAGGAGGATCTTATTAATCATTATAGGATATTCCTTGGTCTTGCAAAAAGTGTTTTATCTATGATGTAACCTAGAAATGTGTTTTTTTTTAATTCATGGAGTAATTTTTTCCACCATAAATTGGATTATATGGTGGTTGATGGTTTTATTTATCGATGAAGGATATGGCCCATAGGTGACTAACTTTTAACTAATTCATTCTATTTTAGAAAAGGATATTTTTCTTAGTTTCAATTGATGATGGTGTCCCAAATAGTCATCTATTATCGGGGAGAGGACCTTGATTGTGTTATAAGTTTTGGGGTTCCATATGGCACTAGTGCAGAAAACATTTTTTACGTCGATTATTTTTGATTTTTTATGTCAGTTTCTAGCTGACGTTAATACGTGCGACGTTATAAATAAGGTTTTTGATGTCGGTTAATTAAAAACCGACGTCAAAAAACATAAAATCGCGATGTTTATCACGTCAGTTATTTTCGAACCGACGTGATAATGGGCCTGGAGAATGGTTTATCATGTCGGTTATTTTAGAACCGACGTGATAAAAGGCCTGAAGAATGGTTTATCACGTCGGTTATCTAAGAACCGACGTGATAAACGGCCTGGACAATGGTTAATCACGTCCGTTCTTAAACAACCGACGTGATAATCAGGGGTGAGGGGGTTTATCATGTCGGTTCATATAGAACGGACGTGATAAACTGGGGTGAGGGTGGTTTATCACGTCCATTCTATAAGAACCGACGTGATAAACCGGGCTGAGCATGGTTTATCACGTCGGTTCATATAAAACCGACGTGAAAAACCGGGGGGAGGGGGGTTTATCTCGTCGGTTATTATATAACCGCCGTGATAAACCGGAGGGAGGCTGATTATCACGTCAGTTATTCAATAACCGACGTGATAAACCATTGTCCTGGCCGTTTAGCACGTCTGTTATTCAATAACTGACATGATAAACCATTCTCCGGGCCTTTTATAACGTCGGTTATTAAATAACCGACGTGATAAACCATTCTGTAGACCTTTTATCAGGTCGGTTATTAAATAACCGACGTGATAAACCCAATTTTTTTTAAACAGAATGCAGTGATCTTCTCTCCACCAGAATCAACCAGAAATCAAATCAAGAAATCGTACCACATAAACAGAAGTAAATCAAAATTAAGCATGTACATAGATAACATATAAAACTTACCCACTACACAGCATCCACCCTCATTTATACCCCATGGACAGCCCTCCCCCACCCCATTTGAGCCCTCACCCTCATGTATACCCCCTAGACAGCCCTCCCCCACCCCGTTGGAGCTCCCACCCTCATGTATACCCCTTGGACAACCCTCCCCACCCCATTGGAGCCCCCACCACACTCCTGAACTGCCCCCGACCCCCGGACACCCACAAACACCCATCGACAACCCCCACCAGCCTGAACAGCACCTCCTCACCCCCTCACCCCACTTGACAGCCCCCACCACACCCCTGGACAGCCCCAAACACCCCTGGACAACCCCCACCCCTGGACAGCACTCCCACACCCCTGGACCGGCTTCCCACACCCCTGGACATCCCTGCCACCCCCCAGGACTATCCCCCCAACCCATCAGACAGCCCTCCCGGACCGCTGGACACCCCCAACCCCACTGAACACACCCCCACACCCTTGGAACCCCTCCCCCACAGCCCCAAATCCATACCAGAAGAACCATCAAAAGTATACCAAAACAAGAAGTCGAGCAAAATTAAACATTCACTTATATAACATTCAAAACTTACATTGTCAACTTCAAAAAAACTAAATCAAACCTAAACAACTACCAAATACACAATTAAAACGACAATATTCAAAATTACATTTTACATTACAAACAACTAAAATTCAATCAAACCTGTAAAATAATTTAACCACACCACTTATACGCGTTTGATGCCTTCAGCAGTATAGGGTTGATGGTCATCAAAAAGCTACAAATGAAAAAGAAGATAGTTAACGTGTATAATGAATAAATCAAATTGAAATATGATGGAAAAGTTTAAGAGGAAATCGTACCAGGTCAAAATTCACAACTGTCCCAGTTGTTATTATTTCATACATAAATCTTAACATATAATATCCGCATTCGATGAGGCCTTGTTGTTCATGAAAATTCTATTTTGAATGAGTGTAAATTCAATATATTATTTTTATGTAATAAATCAAAAAGTACAAATTATAAATGGAAATTTACCTTCGCATTTACATATTTGATCTTTGCATTTCCTTTCTTTGTGTTTTTTCGAAAGTAGACCCATGCTCTGTTAGAAAATAATACGAATGGGGTAAATTTAAAATTCATTATAATATATAAAACTATTGAGAAATTGAAACTTACTTTTCCAATATATTCTTAAAACTTTCCTGCACATCACCATGAACAAAGCATATCCAATAAAGAGCTTTCTCCCTTGGGCAAAAAATCCCTAACATCCAATGATCACTGATAAAAGGAAATTTAATGTTAGTGGTTTTTTATGTTAAAAGATAATTAACTATTTGAGAGAAATGTGTTTCATACCTCTCACAAAAAGGCATCATCCAACATTGTTGGAATATATTCTTTTCAAATCTTTCAGTAATATAAACCATTCATTGTTCCTCAGTCAATGCACCTGCTTTAGGGGAAATCAATTACGGGTCCATGAATCCATATACTTCTGTCAGTTCATTACTCTCACAAATTTTATAAAGATACCTAATACAAAACATATATAAGTATACATTTTTAATAAATATAACGCAGGGAAAAGGTGTTAAGACTTACATGGAAACAATTTGCACCACATTGATTCCCAACTTATCTCCAGTAACAAGCTCCATGATATCATATTTTGTAATCCCCACACTTATTTCACGTCCACAAACATGAGATTCCATTGGAAACTCATAAAAACCCAACAACAAATGTGAATATTTTGACAATCTGTCAAGACCACTTGAATCTGTATCTGATGTCATAGCCTGTTGTCTTTGTTGTTGTCTATACAGTATTTCTTTACCTTTGAAGTATTCCTATGAAAAAAAATTGAGAATTATAGTAGTTTTCAAATGATAAAACAACTTTAATAAAAAAATAAAATAAAAGATATAACATTCATACCTCTATGGTAATGAGTCGAAGAAGTCTGGATGGCCAAACTAAAAAATGGCTGATACTCTGTCCAACTGTTGCCACCTCATCTGTAGGTATTGGTACCCTAGCTGATCAATCTATAATATCCTGTACAGTGACCCTCTGATTCTCTACCTCTAATTGTTGATGATGAAATGTATCTCCTATACAATATACCAACCCGTATGCTACTATATGATGTCGAGAATCATCAACATACAACTCAAAATATGTATGAAGCTGCGGCGGAGGCGTAGGATAAAAAATGGGGTCCGCAGGCTGAGGTGGGGGAGTGGGAGCTACTGGCGGAGGTGGAGGATAAATAATGGGGTCTGCAGGGGAGGTGGAGGAGTGGGAGCTGCAGTCTGAAATTGAATTTTCATTTCTGAAAACATAGACTGCACCGAATCTCTAATCTTGTCTTCCACCATCACATTAATATTTTGAACTTCAGCCTCCAAGGATTCTATTTTTTTTATAAACCCCCTCAATGTTAGAAGTTGAAGAACGTGGAAACACTTTTCTTACCGATACACCTGTCGGATATCCTCTTACACGACCAGGATGTTCGGGCCTTCCCAATGCTGCAAATAAAATATCTTCCCTCCCAGTAGCTGTAAATGTCCCCTCTGAACTTTTCTCCTCAAGAGAGTCCTGTATTAATTAATTGAACATTTCTGTAATGATTGAAACTTATATGAAGAAAAAAGTTAACTTAAATAAATTAAATAGATATCTTACAATCCTCTCAGCTACGATTCTCGATTCTTCCAAAAGATATTGCCCTTTTTCCCTTCCAAGCTCTCTTCCATTTTTCATGTCTAGATGGAGGGGATGGAGGGGCCACCTCTCCAGAGCTTGAAGACTCAGCTCTTAGTTGTTGAAATTTTTCCGCTATCATTTTTTCTTCCAATAATGTATAACCTCCCTGAGATAAACTATGAGGGTATACATTTTTAGATTGGATCTCCTGATGAGCTTTCCTTGTTTACTATAATTTAAGAATAAGAAATCATTAACAAAACATTAATAATATCATTTATATAAGAAAGTATATAAAAGTTTACATTTCCCTTACCAGAAATGACTCTTTTTTCTACTTTCAAAAAACTGTCTCCATGTGTCTTCATCTATAAAAGGATATATACGACATGGATTGTCATGACTCCTATGACCATAAATGAAATCATATGTGATGGTTGATTTGAAATCCCTCCATCTCCTAGCAGCGAACGACAAGCATTTCTTCCTGACTCCTCCAGTGTCAGGAATATCAAATGTCATCTGATAAAGAAGAGCTTAAACATATTATATATACCAGAAACATTAAATGAATGGTCAAACAATGACAAAAGATCTTACCAAAATTGTCTCCCACAACTGAGAGAAATCGCTTTATCCACACCTCTCCAATCATCATACATAATTCTTACTTTGGTCTTAGCCTGAGTTGCAACAAAACTCTTAAAATCTTTGGCATTCGGACCTCTAGGAATATCATCATCATCAAACTCAACTACTATCCGCTGATCCTGCGTACGGGCAAGTGATAATTTTGGTAAACGTGTGCAACCAAGTTTACCAACCTTTGAACTCTTTGTCGTAATAGGATCATGTGAATGTTCATCCCTAGAGGTATGACCAGCAATATGCTCCTCCCTAGAATCATGTGGTTGATCATCTGAATGATCTGTCATTATCCTTCAAATAAAAAAAATGTCAGTTCACAAATATACAAATTCAAATATTTTAATACTACTGTAATCAGAAAATAGAAAAGTGTACTAGGTTACATAATAGTAAACATTGGTAATATAGTAAGCATGTGAAACAATGGTAAAGATGGTCAAGATGGTCAAGATGGTCAAGATGGTAAAAAATGGAAAAAATGGTAAACCTGGTAAACATTGTAAACATGGTAAAGTAATTGTCAGGGAATAAATATACAAATTCAAATATTTTAATACTAATGTAATCAGAAAATAGAAAAGTGTACTAAGTTACATAATAGTAAACATTGGTAATATGGCAAGCATGTTAAACAATGGTAAAGATGGCAAAGATGGTCAACATGGTCAAGATTGTAAAAATGGTAAAAATGGTAAAATTGGTAAACATTGTAAACAGGGTAAAGTAATTGCCAGTGAACAAAAATAAGAATTTTAAAATTCATGTAATGGTTATAAACTGTTGGGTCGTAGAGGATGGAAAGAGGGGGGGGTGAATTGCCTTTTCAAAAAATAATTAACAATTTAAAACAATTATCAAAGCCCAACGGCTAGTTTGACTGGGCACACCGGCGGGCTGGTGGTGTATCACCAGCTGGCTGGTGGTCCACCGGCTGGCCGGTGCTGAGCTCCCGGCTGGCCGGTGGTCCAGCCAGAGCAGGATTTCTGTCTGTCTTCCACCAGATGGCCGGTGGTCATCCACCGGTTGGCCGGTGTCACCAGGCAGTGGGCAAGCCTACTGCCAGGGTCCTCCAGCTAGCCGGTGGGCAAGAACCGGTTGGCCGGTGCCATTACCGGCTGGCCGGTGGGAATCCACCGGTTGTCCGGTGTCACCAGGCAGTGGGCAAGCCTACTACCTGGGTCCTCCGGCTGGCCGGTGGGCAAGAACCGGTTGGCTGGTGCCCATACCGGCTGGCCGGTGGGAATCCACCAGCTGGCCGGTGTCACCAGGTAGTGGGCAAGCCAACTGCCTGGGTCCTCTGGATGGCCGGTGGGCAAGAACCGTTTGGCCGGTGCCCATACCGGCTGGTCGGTGCGCTAACACCGGCTGACCGGTGGCTCTGGCAGAAAGCAATGCTTCTGTCAGAGACCACCGGCGGGCCGGTGGACTCAGAGAGTCCACTATCAGCCTTCTTGGGCCAACTTCTGGACAACCTTTTTCCTAGCATCAAAACACTTGAAAACAAGTTAGAACACGATGAGAGTGATTGTGATCATTAAAATCCAAGAGAGAGGGGTACAACAATAAACATGATAAATTAAACTAAAAAAACTTAAAACAAACAATAACATATACTTATTTTATTTTAAAACATGTTTTAATAAATAAAAAACATACAATATCTAACATTTATGGAAAAAATAAATGTAAACAAGAAATAAACATATGTTACCTATAATTTTAGGAATGTACAGATGGATTGTTTTCCCAAATTCCTTCGTCGTGATCGTTCCTTATGGAACAAACTATGTCTTAAACATGATCGTCATTATGTTCTGTTAATATTTCCAATGAAGTAGGGATCTCACATAAATCAGCATATTCATCAAGTTCATCCTCACCAACATATTGTTTTTTCCCTTCTAAAACAACAGCCCACTGCATATCTGATTAATATACTACATAATTTTTTTTTGCATGTGTTTCCATTATAAAATAATCAGCTGTGTCTTCCAATCTATTCAGATTAACAAGTGTCATTCCAAATTCAGCGTGTCTGACACTGTTGTTACCGTTAAACCATTTACAGTTAAAAACAGGAACTTTAATTTTAAAGTAATCAACCTCCCATATCTCTTCAATCACTCTATAATATGCATTTGATGCAGAAATTGGGTTTTTGTCCTTAGTACTCAAAAAATGCATTGCTTCTGCAAACACCAATACACCACTATTCTGAACTGCACTTCTGTTGTCCTGAGCTTTTGTATGAAATGTATAACCATTAATTTCATAACCAGACCATGTTATCACATTTAAACATGGACCACCCACTATCCATTTTAATGTCTCGGATACATCTGATCTACCAAGAAAAGTCTTTTTAATCCATGACAAAAAAAGTTTTGTTGTGCTCATTCAAAATCCACATTTCATTCTTCTTTGGATGACATTGTTTCAACTCATTAATATGCAATGTGATATATGGTTGAGCATCAGCTATGTTCTTCAAGATGTATGATTCTAACTTCTTCATCTGTTTAGCTGACAATGATTTGACTTTCAAGCCGCGAATCCCTTTTCCCTCATTATTAACTCGTTCATGGCGAGATGGAGGGAAACCTATGTGTTGCGCCGCAGCCAAGTAGCTCGTACAAAACTCTGCTACCTCCTCAGAAATATACTTTTCAATAATGGAGGCTTCAGGTCGATATAGATTTTTAACATACCCCTTTAATATTTTCATATACATTTCAAAAGGATACATCCAACGAAGATATACAGGTCCACAAAGCTTTATTTCTCGAACCAGATGAATCATTAAATGCACCATTATATCAAAAAAAGTTGGAGGAAAATACATTTCCAATTGACAAAGTATTAAAATTGCATCCTTTTCCAAAATGTTCAAAGAATTCACATCAATCGCCTTGTTACAAATTGAAATGAAAAAATAACACAACTTCATTATAGTCTTTCTGAAACGAATGGGCAATATTCCACACAATTCAACTTGTAGAATTTGTTGCATCATGACGTGACAATCATGTGATTTCATACCTATCAACTTCAAGTCCTTCAATGAGACAAAATTTTTTACATTAGAAGAATAACCTTGAGGCACTTTGGTATCATGAAGACACTGACAGAAGCTAATTTTCTCCCTCTTCGATAATGTATGACAAGCCGGGGGAAGAAGTGTTCGTCTTCCTTTATGAGTGGGAGCTAACTCCAAACATATTCCCATTGTTAGTAAGTCTAATCTTGCATTCAACCCATCTTTAGTCTTTCCTTTAATATCTAACAATGTTCCAATCAAATAATCACATATATTCTTCTCCACATGAAAGACATCAATATTATGTTTAACATCATGATACCTCCAATATTGTAGCTCAAAAAATATTGACCTTTTCTTCCAAATAAGTCTATCATTACCAGATTTCTGTGTCTTTCCTAAAGTAACGTCAAGGTTTTTCACCCTCTCAAAATACAGATCATGGGATAATGGTTTTGGAGTAGTATCAAATTCTTGTGAGCCATTAAATGCTTTTTTTAGTCTTCTATAGGGGTATTCCATAGGAAAAAACTTTCGATGACCCATGTACATTGTTTTCCTCCCATGATGCAATTGACAATAGGACGTCTGTTGTTTGCAAATTGGACATGATTTATGCCCTTTAACACTGTATCCAGACAAATTTCCATACGCTGGGAAGTCATTTATAGTGAACAGAAGCACTGCATGCAGTTGAAAATATTCCATTTTATAAGAATCATACACCCTAATACCATTAGCCCATAACAGTTTCAAATCATCAATCAACGGTGACAAGTAAACATCAATATCATTAACGGGTTGCTTTGGACCAGAGATCATTGTACTCAACATGACATATTTGCGCTTCATACAAACTTCAGGAGAGAGGTTGTAAATTACCAATAAAACAGGCCATGAACTATGTGCGCTACTGAGTGTTCGGTATGGATTCATTCCATCTGTGCACAACACTAGTCTGAGATTTCTTATTTCATTTCCAAATGTAGAATATTGCGCATCAATTTTCTTCCATTGTGGACAATCAGCTGGATGGCGTATTTTTCCATCACATACCCTCTCATCAGCATGCCATATTAACCTTTTTGCATCATGTGAATTAGAAAATAAACGTTTGAAACGATTAATTATAGGAAGATACCAAAATACCTTTGAAGGGAGCTTTGTAATCTCTACATCACCCTGTGATTTTTCTTTCACCTTATACCGTGATGTCCCACATTTTGGACACTCTGACAGAAATTCATATTCCTTCCTATATATAATGCAGTCATTTGGACATGCAAGTATTTTCTTGTATCCCAATCCCATCGGGCATAATATTTTCTTGGCTTCGTAATGTGAATCTGGAAGATCGTTATCTTTTGGAAGAATATCTTTCATCAATTGTAGCAGCTCTGTAAAACTTATGTCACTCCATCCATTCTTCACCTTTAGGTTAATCAATCTTAACACCACCGACAGAACCGTAAAATCTGTACAACTGGGATATAATGGTATTTCAGCATCACCATATAGACGTGCAACTGTCGGTTTTATCTCAATTTGTTCTACTACAATATCGCGAATCATTTCTTCAATTCCATCGGAGTTTCCATCTTGCGAATCATCATCATCAGTGACATTCCGTCCAGTTTCACCATGCCAAATCCAAGGGTTGTAACTCGGATTAAAACCATGACATATCAGATGATCTTTTATCTCTCTACTTTTCAACTTCATCATATTCAAACATTTCAGGCATGGACAGAAAAAAATGTCACTACTTGGAACATTTCGTTTTGCAAATTCCAAAAAGGCATCAACACCTTCCTCAAATTCATTTCTCATTCGATGAGCCGTAATCCATCTTCGACTCATTATTACCTATAACAAATATCAACAAAAAATATATACTTTTAAGATAAGAAAAAAAATGTTTATATGAAAAAAATCATAATTTGAATGTAAAACAATTTAAAATATAAAACAAATCTTGAAAGTAGTAGTAGTTTTCATAAGTACCCAACACCAAATAACTATACATCGTAAGTGTCATGTTAAAAATATGAATATAGACCATTTGTTTTATGTTTAATAATATTGTCATATTATCTGATCATTCTTATTATATATTAGAATTACTATATCCTTTTGATCTGATATATAATCTAAGGACATTAATATTTCTTTAGAAAAAGTAATGTTAATATCATGGTAATGTAAAAAAAAGTATATGTCGAACTATATATATGTAATACCAATAAAAAAATATATATGTGTTTGGCCTGGGTTTCACACATAAAACAACTCATCTCACAGATTAAATTTTTGAATCATCCTACATAATACATATTTTTATAACTTAGGGAATGAAAATAATAAAAGTTTTGATTTATGATACTCATTATGGGTAAACATGATATATATAAATATAATATCTAATATCATAAAAAGATATCCATGGGGGTATAAGAGCATACACAAAGCACATGACCAAAAAGATAAGTGAAACAGTTCTATATAATCATAGATCATAAAACCTGAGTCCAAGTATAACAATTTTAGCATAACATAAGACATGATTTATATGATAGTGGGAACATGATTTAAAAAACCTTATTCACAAGATCACAACATTGGTATGTGCAATAACATAAGAGTGTGGCACAAACATAATCATATATGTCATAACATATGTCAAGGGAAAACATAGATTCATTCACCTCATATTGGGATATGTTAATCAGCTTTCCAATAATTTATTATAATATTTCTTACCAGGCACATCACATAACACATTGGACATGGTATAACCATCTGTATCCCATATTGATCTAGGATATATAATACATTGTCCAATGCATTAGAAGGATATTATGGACCCAGATGTCACATAATGACTAACCATATATATGGGTGAATCGTGATCATCAAATCATTTATAACACTTTCGTAGATCAATTAACTAAAAAAATGAAATGGGGGTCATAATTGTTTTTACAAAACATAATAATTATTAATACATATAAATGTGTTTGGATGGTAAGATAAGATAATATACCTAATTCAATCTAATTATCATTAAATTATTTCTAACTAGATAGAAAAGACCTTTATAAAAAATATAATTTAACTTGAGAATGAAAAGAAAGTACCCTTTACCTTTTTTATAATGAAAAATCTGAAAAGGATGATAATAATATTTAGGTATTATAATTTTTTATGAATTGTTAATAATAAAAGAAATCGCCTCACTTGGTTTTGTTGAAAATCGGACATACCATCGTATTCAAGAAATCAGATACACTTTGCATGAGAAGGTCCATCATTTTTAGGAGATGACTGAAAGAAGAAATTTATTATCAGACTCACCATGAGTCTAGAATGAAATATTTGATTGTAATAGGTATGAATTGATATTTTTATGAATGCAGATGAAAACAGATGATGGTTTTCTGATCTAGGAGTTCTAAAAATCATAGTTTTTTGAAAAAATATTATGATGTAAGAATGTTGAATGAAATTTTAAGGATAGGTATTACCGATTGTACCTGGTCCAATTTCATTCATGAAAATAATTTTATGCACAATCATATTGAAAATATGATTTTAAGAAAATAAGTACTACCAATCTTCATCCAGAAAGACACATTCCAGCTAAGTAGGAAATAATAATGTTGCTGGAAGAATGGAACGTTACAGTACCACCCATTATTTTTCAGATTTTGCTGAAGCTAATCCACAATGTTTTAATAACCATTTGCGAGTTGAATGTTGCGAGTTTAATGAACATAATAACCATTTGCAATAAAAAAAATTCCACGAGATTAAAAAACGAACGAAAAGCACATCAAGAATCGAAACAAAAACGAACGAAATAAATTCGTGGAAGGCTTACTTGAATGTCGTGAGTTGAGATGATAGATCCGAGAGCAGTGAAGAAGATAAACAATGAAGCCAAAATGTGTGTAATGCAGGCGATCGACGAGCCAATTAGGGTTTACCGCGAGAGAGAGAGACGAGCTGGTGACTGTCAATCGAAAAAAACGTAAATGACAGAACACGGGCTTTAATTTTTTTAAATACTTTATAACGTCGGTTATTATATAACCGATGTTATAAACTATTTTTTAGATTTTTTACGTAGGTTATCTTATAACAGATGTAAAAACCCCCCGGGGGCTTTGGTTTTTTACCTCGGTTATTTGATAACCGACGTAAAAAACCAAATCCCCCGGGGGGTTTTTATGTCGGTTATAAAATAACCGACATAAAACACACTGCGCTTTGGTTTTTAAGTCGGTTATTTGATAACCGACGTAAAAAATGCGTCGAAATCGGGTTTTTTTACGTCGGTTACAAAATAACCGACCTAAAAAACCCCTCGCGCATTGGTTTTTTACGGAGGTTATTTGATAACCGACGTAAAAACCCAACAGGCGCAATTTGTAACGTCGGTTATTAAAATAACCGACGTGAAAAATCTACTCGCCGCATTGTTACGTCGGTTATATATAACCGACGTAAAAAATGGTGACGTAAAAAACGATTTCTGCACTAGTGTGGTATGTTTTTATTATTCAACTACGAAGTAACTCAAGAACATCACACCAAAATAATACATCATTTCAACAGAATATTTTTTATATGTCACAAAAACACACCCCCTAGAACCTATAGTTTTAATTCCTTTATAGAAATGATAGAAAATAAAAATAATTTTCAATCATCTCACAAATATTATCTGCACATGAGATCATTATATTTATATTATATATAATAGTCTCCTTCATCACCTTCTAAAATGATATATAAGAAAGAGTGAACCTGGAATAATTATAAGGGTTGAACATAAGAGATCTCTGTATGTTAAACTAAGTTATAATAAGATAAAAATCTACGTAAGGAAGCATAATAAAGGATCATGAAGATAATATAAGGAAATCATATATTCAAAATATGGATTAAAAATAATTAATTCTGACGTAATACATTTGACATTACAGAATACATAATCCATTAGAGTGTGGAAACATGAGTTAATAAACACAATTATTTATAAAATGACATATGTGCATTGAATTTCTGAATAATTTGTAACAAAAAGAAGCTTATAAATCATAACATATGTCATGGTAAACCACTAATATGTTCATATCATAATGTAATAGGATGAACAACTACCCATAACATTGTGTACATGATGTAACCATCCATGCACCATAAATGTTTGGACTTGGGATGATCACCCATGTAATAAAATAATTTCATTAAATATAAAACATTATAGAATGAATTTTTTGGATATAATGGAACCTCCAATAAAAAAATGTTAAACCACATATTTGTGCCCACATGAACACGAAAAAATTTATAGTTTCGACGTTATATTAATTTAATTTTGTGAAATAAGTTGGTTTTATAAAAAATTCAATATAAAAAAAGATAATTAATATATATATTTTAGTTGATATCATTCAATAATATATCTATATAATTTGACAATTGTTAGAAAATATTCACATTGATGAGAAACACTTTATAATTTCAATTCAATATTACATCAAAAAATAACAATAAACCCCCTTTACATTTTTAATAATATCGAATTCAGAAATTATAAAAAATAAGAATAGAAATTATATTGAAAAACCATGAAAACATGTACATGAATCCTTCTAAAGAAAATCAGATAATATATTGTAGAAATGTATTTTTGTGGGAAGCATTAAAAAGGAATATTTTTACACTTTGTTAAGAATGTCCAAAGAAAATGATCCATGTGAAAGATGATTAAAATATATTCTTTTCATTTGTTAGTAATTAATACTAATACCAACAAAAAATGGTCATAATAATTCAAAAAATAAAAGGATATACATATTTAAATATTGATAATATGGGAATGAAGTAGAAATATTCTTGGATGAAAAGAACTGACAAGGTCAACTCCACTTACAAGCATTATTTTGAAAAAATATTGAACCAAATATAGATGACATGTTAAGGAAACATGTGAAATCCATGATATAATAATAGGATTAGAATATTTTTTATATTTTAAAAATAAAAACATAACATTTGAATAGTATGGAATTTAGATGTAGAAAATTATGATTGTAAAATGAGAATGGAAACAAAAACCTTATAACTTTGGTAACTTTTGAATCAAATGAATTTTAAAGAGATAACGATGGGAATATTTTTAAACCCTAATTAATTTAATTTCATTAATGATAAAAATAAATCCATAGGTAGTATATACACCATGAAAAAGAAAACAAGAGCTGAATAAGAAAAATATATCAATCAAGTGAAATTGAGATGAGAAACCCTTACCCTTACACTAGATTTCAACAAAGTAACTTTAATCAACTATAAAATATTTATAACCATTATAATCAAATATTTATGAATCGTATTCATATATATATATATAGTACATTTTATATTATTCAATGATAATCATTTATTTCACATATATTAGCTGTTTTTTATTTTCATCAGCATATGTTAGTTATTTTGTTTACTTTATTCAAGTTTTTTAATAAAGATATTGATACACATTCATTGATTAGAAGTTAATATTTGATATATTTTAAATATAGGGAATCAATAAGAACAAAATAATTTATTTTGAGAAATTTTTATTTGATCTATGTTTTTGGTATGATTCACAAGACGAGAATCTATGACGATCAGGTTTCTGTTAATTTACAAATAACATCAAGTTACTATATATAATTAATATTAATTTATAATAATACTTATAGTGTCAAATTTATAGAATAAATTAAATTTAATGCCATATATTAAAATTATTAATTTATTGATACTTAATCTTCATGGAAATGATGATGGTGCTATAACATTTTTCATGTAGGTGGTTGAACTGACCCAAAAATGAATATGATATACTAATGAAAAATTAATATTAATAACATATATAACTGTAGAATTAATTTTATAGAAGCAAGATGATGTTGATATAACATCATTATATTGGATTATGAGATTTATAAATAGTTGAGATGAGAGAGTAGTCGAAAAATTTAAAGATGATCATAGAAACTTACTTCAATAAAATCACTCCATGAAATGTGATCCTTCATAATGAATGATTTAAGCCATTGTATTAGGGACCAATGAAACCCAACATATATAAAGGATATAAAATTTGAATAATTAGGAATTATTAAATATATAACTAACAAATATTATTATTTTTGATGTGGTGGTTGAGAGATTGTTTAATATGTGAATTTGAGTACGTTTTTTAAAATTTGACTTTACTTAATAGCTTATAAAGTTTACTTTTATAATAATGTGGCCCTATTAATGGGAGAAACCATGGAATTAATTTATTCACTCAAGTTTACAAATTTTATAAGTTTTATACGTCATTTTAAACTCATATTTTATTGTAATTAGGTTATTTTTTATTGATGTCATGCATTATTCACCGCTATAACATATTTATATGCCTAAAAAGGAAATATTCCATATAACCAAATTTAGATGTCATATTTAAAAATTTTAAACAATATTTTATATATTTTAAAATTTAAATATGAGAAACTTATTTTCGAATAAAAAATAAAATGTATAGAGACAATTTTTTATAGATAATTACCCTTTTTAAATTTTTAATGTTTTTAATATTAAATCATATAAATTAATATTATGGTAAAAAAAATATATTCTTTTATAATTGAAATATTAATTTTTTTTATAATAATAATATAAAAATGATAAATATAATTTATTTTGATAAATAACACAACACATTGATAAAATTATGTGATAAAAATAACTCATTTTGAGAATTAAATGTATTGGGTCACAGTCCATTATAATTATTTATCATATAATAATTTAATTTTTTAAATAAAATGGTATTAGGTTCTTCCAAAAAATTTTATTAAAACACAATATACATTTTTTTAATATAACATTAATAATACAATGTAAAGAAAATAATGATTTTTATAATAGAATATTTAAATTAACATTTTTATTTCATTGTATTATTATTTGTTATATAAGTGATACATTATATATAATATTTCACTAATAATTAAAGAAAAAAATGCACTTATTTGATACTAGAATATATATTGAAAATACTTCATTCATCCTTAAATATAACAAAAATTAATATGAGGACTAAATTTAAAATGGATATTTTTATAAAAATCGTACTAAATTCCTATATATTTCCTAGCATACAACTCTAAAATTATTTATTTTATTCATTTTTAAAATATTAGAAATGTTCTTTTAATTTTTATTATTTTACCATATTTCTATACTTATAAATTTAGGTATTCTATTAAATGAAAATCATGAGGATGGGGATTTCATGTTTAGCATCTTTTTTACTTGTGGCATTATTCCCCTTGTTGTTTTCCTAATAATGTTTCAAATTTTACTATTATTTTGTTTAAATGTTTGGCATTTATTATAATATTAAATCCCAATATTATTTTTCATGAAAAGTTTTTGTTTAGTGTTTCATGTATCTCAATATATACAATATACAATTTATTTACAAAAAAAACATACCAAAATCAATCAATGTTAAAATAAAACCATTAAAAATAATTTAACCTCAAAATTTCATTCCTATAATGAAAATTGAGCTTAAGTTTTCCTCATTAAATAATTGGGTACCAATGTAGCTGCATCGAACGTAATATTCCTCAAAATTATTTTAACCATATCACTGGTTATGTTTCAATGTAAATTTTCTCTGCAATCTATAATTTCTTATAATTGGTCAATGTAAGATATATTATGTAATATTTTTACTACTTCTAAGTTCATTGCATATTAATGTTCAATAATTTACTTCCTAAAAATAGATACATGGGACACATCATGAACTTAAGAGAGGTTTAGGGGATGTGTAAGATTATAATCCATTATACTAACATGATCGAGAAGATCAATGGGCCTAATATATCTAATGTTCAAATTTAACCCTTCCAAAATCCAAAAACCATAATCTATAGTGATATTCAATGGAATTTCTTATCTCAAACATCAAATTCCAAATCTAAAATATTATTATCAATAAAACACTTTTGTATATATTTTACAATTTTTATGTGTCACTAAATGGTTTGAATTTTCACTAAAATTTCTTGATAATGATCTATTCTATTCAGTTTATGCTTTCAAAATTCATTTGTACATGTTGATATTCTACAACACATCCCATAAAAAACACATATTTTTCAATTTGAAATTTGTAATGGAAACCGCTATTATATGTTTACGATAATAGCGATCCATTTTGATTCCATACTTATTTGAAATATATTAAACCTGATAAGAGTATATCTCACAATGTTTGAATAGTAATTTTGGATTGCCTATGAATCTATATTATATAAACAAACTCATAGATCATCTCTCTATACAATAATTCCCAATGAATTTTCATGAACCTTAATCTAAACCATAGGTCTCTGTTAAATATAATTGATAGTGGTACTCAATGCAACCTGAGCACATTAATTATCTATATTTTTCAAAGTTGATCTAGAAAGAAATATTTTCCAATAAAAATTATATAAATAGAATTTATATGTAAATAAATTATAACACAAGAGGAATTATGGTCTTTAAAGGTATTTTGAAGACCAAAAATAAAATCCATAGTTATGTTCTCTAATCTCCATTTTGGTATGATTAAAAATTTCATAATCCCCTCAGAATAACAATATTGAGACTTAATTTTATTTCTTATGAATCATTGAGATATATAATCCACAATATCTCTCTTAATATTAACACACCATAAATATTTCTTAGGATCCCCAAAAAATTTTGTGCTTCCAAGATGGATTGAAAATCATGAGATATGTGCATCATCCAAATACTCCTTCTTTAATTACAGTATTGAAGGAAAGAATAATTATCCATGAATCTTGTTATTCCATTATTTTAAAAGTTTACCTTTGGAATATTTTATACCATCATCTGTATATCAATATCCTCATATTGTGTATCTTTAGTCTTTTCATTGATGGATTATTGAGGTGTAATTTGGTAAGGATTATATTTATCCAATTCTATTTTGATTTCTGGTTATATACATTCAAATTTAATGAGTATTGGGTATATTTCAATCTGTATTGTGGATAATACAGTCTGATTCTTCATGGTAAAATCATTAGAAACCACATTTTAATTTGTAGTGGAGTAATATTGTGAGTATTCAGAGTCCTTGATCAAATCTAACCACATCGTTTTGTGTAAATTCATGTCATTTGATGTGAATATATACACTATTGCCATTTTATTTGTATATATATAATACTTTTTATTGATTCATAAAACTCATATATATCTTAAATGAAATGATTATCTGTACACGATTTAAATAATTCATTAGACAATTTTTCTCTTGAATCATTAACTAATGTGTGGAAGAAACTAAAATCTTATCATATTTCATTAGGACACATCCAAATACCCTACATGATATATATTTTTATATCAAAAACCGTTCCCCACTATTATAAATTTTGTGTACCTGTAAAATACCCAAAATTTAATTTTGTTCCTTAAAATTTTATTAATATTTATACATATGAAAAAAAATTAACCCATTAATGTTAACATGATTAGTTGATTTGAAAATCAGGAGAAATGTTACGAAAATAATTATTAGTATCAAAAAATACGATGAAAAAAATGGGTATCATTTATATTGGATGTTATAGATTGTGGGTTAATCACCTCCATCATGGATTAATCCACAAATATACCCCCACATGTTATTAAATTAGATACTTTTGATAATTTATATATAAATAAAACATTGTAAATTTATAATTAAGTTATTCTATTCTCAAATTGTTTAATGTAATCATTATAATAATTTCTCTACGAATACATTATAATATTACCTACAAAAACAACCACAAATTGATAATGGTTATCTCTAAAGACTCTATATACCAAAGAATATATACAGGTAATTAGTATATCAAAATTGAAATAAATATGAATTCATAGTGTTTATATTTTTTATGAAATTTTTTTTAAGTAAATCATCTATTTTTACATTTAAAATATTTAATTTCGATTGATGGTTGATCATTGAGAAATAATTAGGCTAAAATATTGATCCAAAAATTCATAAATAATGGGTAGAGACTACATGTTTAAGATTTTAATCTAAATATGGTATTGATAATAAATATAAAGATGCATTGATCCTCATATCTTCTTAATAAAAATAACATGTTCCACCCATGGTGAAGTATTAGGATGTACAAAACCAATATCCAGGTTCTATTAGGGTTTCTTATTCAATTACACTTACATAATTGAGTAAATTATAAAAGATATCTTTGATATTATTATTGCTCAAATATGAGTTATTTTAAAAACTCAAACTCATAATCCTAGGTAGATAAGGAAAATATTTAGGAAATACATAAATATATTCAATCACAATCTCTATATGCATTATAATTATTTCTCCTGAACCGTTTGTGGTAAACAGCCCTTTTGTTTTTATATTTTTAACCATGTAATTGATGTAATTTCCCTAGGGAGTATTCAGTTATCCTTTCATTGATATATGATCATTTTTTCTTTTTAGATATCTAATATGACACACATATTCAATAAATTAATATGTTATATATGTAGATAGATCAAATCAGTTCAAAAAATCATATACAATTCCACTAAAGAGAGAATAATAATATCTTTTGGGTGGAATATTGGCATAAACATTGATCATATAAGAGATACATACATATGATGAAATCAGCATACGACTAGAAATTAGAATCCATAATTTATTATCTAGCTATTTTATTTAAAAATTTATAGCCTTATATAATTTTCATGATATGAATGAATTCATAAAACTAGTCATAAATAAGACGTTTTCAATATTGAGATTACCAATCAAGACCTAATGATGATGATTTTTTCGTTATAAACATATTAAAACAAATATTTCCTATGTGATTATTATCTAATTATAATTTTGATAAATAATCATATGATAAAGAAAATTAATTCTAATATGTATTAAATCATGTAATCCATAATTAACCACATAGATTTTTAAGTTCATCCTATGACACTTTTGGTTTATCATAGAGTGTAATAGGTCTTATTATATTATTTTTCATAACTCGATTATTAGAAATAACATGAATATATATTGTTATCAATCCAAGGATCCCATAATAAAATGTACACAATATATCATCTTTCAAGATTTTTTATTACATATCAAAATAAAACATAAAACATAACATATTAGTGCAGTGTATTTGATGATTAAATTTCATATTCTATTTTTTCAACTATATCCCAAATATTATTTAGACATGAAATAATTATATACATATAATTAAGAATATTCTTCTCTATAATCATTGGGAATTTAATCATTAGAAATGGTGAGCTCATATTCCAAGTAATGGGTTATGAAAAATGATGTTACTGTAATATAATAATTGAGAATTGGATGAATAGGTGTGTATGAAAACATAATCAAGGTACATAAGAAAAAGACAATGGAATCATAAAAAATAAAATCTAAATAAAACAACCTAAAATCAAAACATAACTCATTGGTCATAACATAATACATGAGTCTTATGAGTGTGTAATCATGAGCCAATAATCATGAGTCATGAGAAGAAAACATATAAACATTTTAAATAATAGTAATATTGAAAAAACATAAGTTAATAATTCATAATATATTTCACTGTTATCCATGAAGATCTTCATATCCTAATGGACTAGGATAATGACTTACCCATAATATACTATAATCCATCTAACAACCTACATATCATAAAATTTTAAACATGGTTCAATCACCCATGTCCAATATTGATTTCAGGTGATGTTGAAAATTTAAAAAAATTTATAGGGTTATAATTTACTAACCATTCAAATAATTATAAACCTTTCACATGTGTTTGACATTAACATAAAAAAAATTTATAATCCAATAAAAGATTAATTAACACATAAGAAATAAATGAGTTTCAAAAAATTTCAACATAACATGATCATAAGAAATCCATAGAAATAAAGTGAATAGAATTATTATATGATATCCATAGTGAACCATAATAAATTTTTCTCAATTTTTAAATAGATGAACAACCCATTAAAAGTTCCTTAAAAATCTAATTAATAAATAAGAGGAAGTATTATTTATTATTATAAAAACATTTCTTGGAATTGAAAGAAATTTTAAAACTTGGAGAAAAATTACTTTGTATAACCTTGAATACATCCAAGGGGAAATTTTAAAAAAATTCCATATAAATAGTGGGAAAATTAGTTCATAAAAAATGATTCCCAAATGTTACATCTAACAATATGTAAAGAAATCAAAAATAAAATGAATCATGTGAAATAAATTAAGATTAATATATTTTTGTTATTTTTTAATAAATGAAATGTAAAATATTATATTTCCCTAATAATTCATAGATTTTTATCATAGGAAATCCATTAGATATTATAGAAAATATGGTAATGGAAGAAAAAATTATCAATTAAAAAGAAGTTGTATAGTTAACACAACCTACAAGAATCCCATTCACTTAGTTGTAAACAAAACTGTAATGAACAAACCTAGATCAATAAGACTAGCAACCAATACTAGCTGATCACATGATGTAGGTAAAACCAAAAAATAGAAACCAATGTTGAATATGTGAAAAAATACCTACAACCAGTGTAAAAAGTAGAAATAGATGTGATCCCTCAAATGGAATTTGAACCAAAAAAATATATTCTAGACTTGAAAGTATTTCATGTCCCCATGTGACCAAAAATCACTTTTAGACCAACATGAACTGAGAGAAACAAAAACTTTAGAAGCCAAAATATTACATGATTCTCTTCCATTAACTTGAATTAATCAATAAAAAATATAAAAACAATCAATGGTATATGTTGTGTATGATTCAAATCATAGTAGGATACCACCAAATTTTCTATGAATGATCTAATATAAATAATGTAACAATTATTGATTTAAAAAAAATTATAATTTTTTTATAAATCAAAAACATTTAAAAACCATTTTTTATTTTTATACATTGGTTTTCCTAAATGTATTTGCTATTTTTGAAAATAAAATAAAACTAATAGAATTGATAAAACTAGAAATCATATCAATGTATCTAGATATATAAAGGTAGAAAAATTATACATGAAACAACATATTTTCTGAAACTAAATGATACAACCTCATATAGAAAATTGTGTGCAATAATCCTTGATAACAAAATTAATGTGATGAATAACAATAAATGAAAATTTAAAAAGAACTTCATATCAAACTATATCCAACGAGAAAATATATATTATACACTAAAAACAATAAATTAGAAACTTTGGATCCAATAAATATCCAGTCCATCTATTCAACATTGCATAATGACAAAAACTAGTGGTCAAACCCTGACTAAGGTTATCTTTGTATCATTCATGATGTATCCAAGGTTCCCAATAGGACATTTTCCATTACATTTTCAAAAATAAGATCATAATTTTATAAAAAAATATCATGTCTGGTTATCTCTAATTAAGAGTTTGAAAATACCTTTCATAATAATTATAATCAATTTTAATAGAAACCCCCTTTAAAAAACATTTTCATTTTAAAGAAATCATTTGAAAAAATTTATACCTACAAATAAATGATGAAAAAAATGAATTTATCAATAAAACCGTGGGATTTATCTAATTAACCCATTATATAGAAATAAATTCCTTAACACAATAGAAACGTAGTTTATTTTGAAAATAGTGACATGAATCCAAGAGAACGTCCTCCAATGAAAAAAAACACCAATAAACTAAAAAGAATTAATATAAAAAACTATCTTATCAAAAATCCATAGATACAACAGATCCATAACCAAATCTAAAGATGAAAAAAATTTGATTTCATATCTAGAGAGAAGAAATCCAACAACAATAGTGATTAATCACTGAACGAAATAATTTCTATGGGAGGGAGTCACCCAAAATCACAGAGGATGAGCCTCTAGTGTGAAGGAATGGATGTATGTATGAGTTGAATAAGATAATCAGATTAACCACTCAATTAATACTAACCCTAATTAATTAAATGGAATTTAATCCCATTACAAATCATGTATTCCTCGTGTCCCACATATTCTGAAAAACACATCACATATTATTAAAAAACCAAATATTTTATCATTAAATAACATGTACCATTTACACGACATGTAAAATTCTCAATATATGAAATCATTTCACGGGATATTTCCCATTGAAATTAAACATAATGTACTCCCATTACAAGTTGGTCAATTTCTCAATAAACTACATAAAGCTGATGTTTCTATGATAAAAATTCCATTAGATGTATGATTTCACCATTATTGGTATCCTCCAAATTCATTCTTGAAATTTCTCAAAAATATAAAAATAAAGAACAGAACAAAAAATAAAACATACATATGAAAAATGTAATGGGTTATCATAATTTTTCCATTATAAACTATTTATACCCCCAGATTTCCTTCAAGATCCAGAATAAGAAAAAAGATAAGGCCACTCCTACCTAATTAGAAACTCCAGTTCCTCTGTCTCATGGTTATCCAATTTAGACTACCATAGTACCCAAAATCAGGGGATCATTTTACCACGTAGAAAAATATCCTGGTGATCCATAATCTAAATTGGATGTTCAAAAAATTCGGTATTGGGTTCAAGACTAACATCCTCCCATTTAATAACATGGTAAAGATATTTTATATACTCCAATATTTGGAAACATGAAACACATCCTGTATATATTTCAAAATAGATATAAATACAAACTGATAGTCCACACTCCCTAGCCATCCCATGATTTTAAAGGGGCCAAAATCTTCGGTGCCAAAATACCCTATAAACCCAACCAATGTTTTACATAGAACAATTAAACTATAAGAAATACCATATCAATAACCTCAAACACCAGTATCCAACATTGATGGTCTGTATTGTATTTTTGATGACTCTATGTCGTGATCAAACACCTATGGATCATTTGAACAATCATCTTTTTTCCCTAAACAACGCTCATCCCAACCTAGGAAAACCAAATAAACTATGACTAGCACTAGATAGATCTCCATGGATGCCTATACAAATACTTAAAATGAATTTCTATTATAAAATCAAGATAACTATTGTTATAAAAAATTACAACAAATGCAACAATATTTTCCCATGATCCTACAAAATCATGAACCCAGTCATGGAGCATATCCTCTAGAACCTGGATATCCCTCTAAATATTTCTATCCTTAAGTGGATGATAAGATGTTAATAATTTAATTTGGGAACCCATCACCCCATGAAAACAATTCAAAACCATTTTGTAAACCTTATACACCAATAAAAAACTACAGTGGGAAACCCATGAATTATCATAATCTCTCGAATATTCAAGCCTGCAAACTGTTCCACTATCTTCATATTCGTGATAGGTATTAAATAAACCGATTTAGTGTGTCAAAAAGGATTCACAAAGTAAAATCCCTTAATATAGGAGACCAAAGAAAACCAATGATGAAATATATGAATATATCATCCCACATCTATACTGTAATGGGTATGGGTTTCAAAATCCCAGAAGGTCATTGGTGCTCAACCTTAATTCTATTACAAGTAAGGCACCGAGAAACAATATCTTATTTAGACCATCTCATCCCCTCTTACTAATAATAATTCATCAGTTTGTGACGGATCTTGGAATCCATAGATCTAATGGACTAACAAGATAATTGTCCACTATCCACAAACTCTTGTCTTAAGAAACACAAATAGAAACAAACTATTATGGATGCATAAATCTCCACTAGGAGACCAAGATGACTCACCCAAGGACTTTCCATTGTAAAATAATTCACTAAAGTGTTTACACTCGGTGTATGACACCTAACCTAGCCTAAACAGCTAAAAAAATTTGAGTCATTTCTTATTGATTCCATGAAAATATGCCCACAAACCTCATCCAATTACAAGATTATCTTAGCCGAAAAAATCAATAAAGACCTCCTCTTTTTCGATTCCTTCATTGATTGTTTTGGAAATTTTTTTTCTCAATGCATCAACAACCACATTTTCATTCCCAAGGGAATAATAAATTTCAATATCAAAATTCTAAAGATAGTCTACATATCGTCTTTATAGAAAATTTGTATCCCTATGAGTAAAATATATTTCTGGCTCTTATGATCAGAACATACAATTAACCTCACCTCAATGAGATAGTGACACAACATTTTTCATGCATTAATAATATATTCTAAAAAAAGATCATGATTAGGGTAGTTCTTCTAATTAGGTAATGGGTGGGTATATAAATGAGTGACAATATATTTCCCTCTATTCCAAAAACATCACAAATTCACACTAGAGGAATTTTAGAAAACATCATAACCTGACCCTAGTTCAGGAAGAATAAAAACTAATGCTCAATTTAACCTCATCTTAACCAGATCATAATATTCCTAAAACTGTTAATTTCATTCAATCATTACACCCTTACTGTTTAAGTGTTTCAAAAAATTATTGATCTGGGATAAGTCTTGAATAAACCATCTATAGTAACCATCAAAAAAAATATCTGGATCTAAAACACATTTTTACGATAGTTCCAAGGCATAATTCATAAACTTTTTCATGATGTACCAATTCTACCCTCTTAGATATCACATAACCCATGAATTTTACATCTAAGATAAGAAACTCACACATATAATGATTACCATATGGATGATGTTCATTCAAGTCTCAAAGAAGGATATCCAAATGGTCTATATACTTCTATTCCGACTTAGAGTACTAACAAATATCATCCATGAACAAAACAAGAGTTAAACCGTGTTGACTTAGCCTCTACTTGTAGGAAGGGTAAGATGCAGATCTTGGATGATGACGGATTCTAGTTGGTGATGCCTAATAACCCGAGGGTAGGTCCAATTATTCGTGATGTGGTGCAAGTGGCCCATGTGGATGCTCAGATGGAAGAGCATCACATGATGGAAAATGCTGCTGTAGGAGATGATGTTGTACAACAGGGGATTTAGGAGGGTGTAATAATGCATAGAACTACTTCTTTTGAGAAGTCTAATAGTCCACAAGGTGTTCCAGGGGAGGAGGTTCTGTTGCGATCTTCTTCATATAAGCAGGTTGATATTCTGGCATGATCCCCCTGCTAATTTTGAAGATGTTACTACACCTAGTCATGTATAGGATCTTGTACGATCTCCTCCAATGGCTATGGATTAGAGGGGGAATAATATGGATGTTGTTTAGATGGTTTCATCTAGAAATGAGGGTTCTCATGTACCTATAAAACCATTTGTAAATTTATTTTCCATATTAGAGTCTATTAATACTCCTGAGTTTGATTTTCATAATCTTGAATGTCTCAAGAATGCAGGATGCAGTAACCGAATGTGATCCTCCTAGACTCCTTCAACTTTTGATGGTTTGTAGATTTCAAAGGAGTTAGAATATCCCATTCACAATGCTGCACATTCTTGAATGGCTTTTTAGAGATCCAAGGCTGTACATGAGGATACTCAAGACCTGCATGAGGTGTCTCTTCATGGTAATGCTCACTAGGATGACATCTCCTATATTGAAGTTGTGCATTCAATGCTGCATGGGGAAGATCCTCATGATGAAAATTAATTTCATACTATTAAGGATCTGGAATCAGAGAATTAATTTGTAATGAAAAGGGGAAAAGGGCACCATCCACCTAGTCAGGGAGGATCTTGGTGTTGAGGCCGGCCTAGAAGAAGGTAATAATTGGATGTGTTGGTTTAGTTTTCTATCTAGGTGTGGTATTTTTCATGTAATTATTTTCTCATGTATCTTGTACCTCTACAATGTTTTAATAAATTATTTGGGGTCATGGGTTTGGGTTTTTGAACCCATCGCTCAGCTGCTTTTATTATATCATCTTCTTAGGCTCTCAACTGATGATACATTGACTGTCGGTAAATCATTGAAGAAAACCCCTCAAATATAATAAAATAAATTATCAAACATTGGAAAAAGATATTTCTTCTTAATAGCCATCTAATTCATCTTTTTATAGTCAACACATTTCCTTAGTTTCTTGTATACCTTCATTGGAATGAGGAAATGTGAAGCCCATGGTGACCTAATATGATGAATAAGTCCTTTCATATATAGCTACTCAAGTTGGACCTCATGTTCTCCTAACTAATCATGTTCCACGTTGTAATATGTTATAGAAACACAAATTTTATCATAGAGTAGGTCAATATTAATATCAACCTGTCATTGTAGAGTAAAAAAATGAAAAATTACCTGGAAGGCCCCAGCGTACTCACACCGAATTTCTATATTTCGGCCACACAAGTAGGGGTAAACTACATCAATAATTGTCTATGGAAACTAGTAAAATAGTACCTTCTAAAATAGAACAACATTACCTATCATTCATGATATAGAGTACCACTCACCCTAGTAAACATGAGTGACCCCATCAACAGATAAGAACTGAACTAGACAAGGATAACAGTCTATGTGGACCTTACCACTAATCATCAAATAAATGCCGACAATCAAGTTGCAGATATCATGATCAAGCACTAAAAAGTCCCAATCCACCAAAATTTCATCTATCATCACCCGAAGTACACGAAATCTAAAAAAATGTTCATCCCGCTTTTCCAAAGGCATAGAAATATATAACAAGAATGTAATATGGTTCAGATGAAAATATGAAACCTCAAATGACATTGATGATATAATAAAATGGGTATCTACTATATTAGAGAAGTTTAGAACCATAGAATACATGGTAAACATAATACATCTATCATTATATTGTACTGCATTATATCCTTCTAGCTTATACTATCCTTTATAATGTATTTTAGTCTTAGACACTTGAATATCTCCCTTGGCCTGAGGATTAGAACCACCACCGTTGGATGCATTTTTATAAACCTATAATCCTTTTATGAGAGTGAATCCTTCCCTCATCCTTATGATATCTTTTTAGAAAACAATGGTAGATGGATAAATCACCCAAAAAGATGAAAAGTCATAGGATCCTCTGCTATGTTAGGATCATTATAACCTTGCCTTCAAAAATGGTGCTAGAAAACCGTTTACTGTCATATCATCACCCCTGAGGTTTTTCATGAGGAAAACTAACCACTCTAATCATTCCTTTTCCATCCAAAAGGTATATCTTGGATACAGAGTAAACATACTAAAGCTCAACCCAAACCTATATTACAATCATTGTATGACTCAACTAAAGTTGTCATGTTGACTACCCCCACAAAGGTTTGAAGACACAAGAGTATCAAAATTGGAGTTATATTATGACTTATCCCTTATTCAATCCTCCAAGCCACCACATATTCTATTCTAACAAGAAATGAATCTAGATTCAGTAACCCAACCAAATGAGTAGAATACTCTAGAACGGTATGCTTCCCATGATCTATGGTACAAAACTCTTAGTATGGTGTGGCTCATAACGTCTTAGGATAAAAATACGAATTAAATATTTTTTTGAAATAATCCTAGGTGTGATCCTCATGAAACATAACATGAATAAGAGATCCACACAATCTTCTTCTCAGCCCATGAAGAATAGATGTGGAAAACCCCACCATAGAGTTCTTAAGATTCCTTATGAATTTGAAGTTATTCTATATCTTCTCAAGCCACTATTCACATTCCTAGGGTCTTTTGTCACCATTAATTATTGGTGTATGATATTTTGTAAATTCTGAGACATGATCCACTATGCATCTTGGGTTCCCAAGAACAATACGACCCAGAGTCTGAATATTTTTGATAATTTATTCTACAAATGATGGAACTAGTGAAAACAATATATAAAAATTAACTGGTTAATTAGAATAATATTACAACATAATTCATTTAAATTACCTCAAAATCAAGGTGTCAAACATAGTAAAAGTCCAGGACTACCCATATAAACATTATATCTTTCCTATTAGTGTGTTGGAGTGGAAAATTTCCCATGTTTACTACATTAATTATGATGTTTCTAAATTAGGTATAACCATGACATAGAACTAAACATAGAAAGGGTTGACAAACGTTAGGATAAGAATCCATTTGATACAAAATTGTAACAAACCAAATTGGTTGATGTAGAAAGAACACCAGAATTAGTATATAACATGATATTGGAAAACTAAGAATATAGAAACAAGTCATAAATATAAGAAAAACAAGATTTACAACTAGAATATGAATCAATAATAGATAATATACCACAAAATAACCAGAAAAAATCCATAATAGGAAATACCAAAATTTAATTCATATCCCCATTGAACCAACAATCACCTCTAGAACAACTAGAACATAATGAAAAAATAATAAAAGAATCCAAAAAAATCAATTTGATCATCCCTTTAATTGAATCCTGAAATAAAACATTTTCACACAATAAAAGGAAAAATTAGGGTGTGGTCTAAATCCCAGTTGGATGCCACAATAATTTCTATATAAGGTATAATATCAAGAATGAAACGAATATATAGATTAAAATAAACAAGTTTTACATAAAATTTTTATAAATGTAAACCATTTATAAATAATTTTCACCTTTTATTGTTTGGTTTCCATAAAAGACTTTTTTATTCATGAACCATAAATATGATAAGTAGAACTGATAAAAAATAATTCATATCCATTTTGAAAGAGGTATAATGGTAAACATATTTCTATTAAACAACCTATTATTTGAAGCTAAGTGATACAACCTCATATAATAACATATGAGAAAAAAACCATGATAAAAAAATCATGCGATAGATAGGAATAAATAAAAAATAAAAAGGATCCCCATTTGGGATATTAATTATGAGACAATTCATAATAGACCCTCAAACACACAAACAATCATACATTTGACCCAACTAATAAAGAGTAATGCCAGTCAATATCACAGAAGGTTATCTCTTTTTGGTGCAACACACACTAAGGCTACCAGTGTCTCCTTCCTGATGCACCGAGAGTTTCTTATTGTGGAATTTTCAAATAAAATTTTAAATAAAGGATCATGATTTTATAAAACATTAAAAATAAAAGCCAATCTGACTTATATTTGGAAAACACACTTCTAAGTAAATAAAATACATTTTCAATGAAAAAAAACATTTTGAAAATATTTTCCTTTACATGAATTAATTTGAATCCATTTTTCACTTCAAATCAATGAACAAACTAAAGGCATTTATCAAGAACAACATGTAATTCATCAAATTAACCTGTTTTATAGAAACCACTAACTGAAAATATTATAATCCAAGATTCATTTAACAACGGTGAAAAAAAACAAATTGAATTACATCTGAAATATAAAGAACACAATGAAATTGGAAAGGATCAAAAGAAAATACTATCTGATTACAAATCTAACACCACACAATATTTGTATAAAACTATAGTTAAACTGTAATGAATTCATATTTGAATAGAAGAAGTCCAACCAAAATAGTGATCAATGTTTGAATGAATTAATATGGTTGGGACAAATTCACTAAAAACAAATATGAAGTGCCTCTATGTTGATATAAATAAACTTGTATGAATGTAATAATAAGGTTTTCCAAAGCACTTTATTAAAACATACCTTCAGGAATTTACCTGGTATTTAATACCATTACAAAACATGTAATAATTTAGTCCCACATACACAGAAAACCAATAAATTTTATTGAATACCTAATATTTAATCAATAAATTTTGTGTACCCTTTAAATGAAGTGAAAAATTATCACATTATGAATTCAGTTCACGAGTTCTGTCTGATGGCCATTAAACATCATATACTCCCATTGCACATTGTGTAATATCCCATTGAATAAGAAAAAATATAATATTTATAGTGAAAATTATATGAAATACCACCCTTCACAATTATAGTCATTCTTTTCATTATTTCTTTAAATTACTCAATAAACAGAAAAGGAAGTTAAAAAGAACGTTTAACACATACTTGAAAGAAGCGTAATGGGACGTTACAAAAAGGGAGTTTGAAAAGAAAAGGTACCTGCTAATACTAAGAAATAACTAGAGAAAAAGAAAATAGATTTCATTTTATAGACAATGAACATAATGTTTCGTTATTTAAAATTTAAACACTAACAATATCAATTTCAATGGGATATTGGAAAAGAAACCCCTATAACTTTGGTAATATTTGAATAAAACGAATTTGGTAGTGGGAACATGGGATATATTTTTTTGTCTATTTAATTTCATGATATTTATGATTAAAATATATCAATGGTATGTATAAATACTATACAAAAAATTATGCAAATATGGTCTATATTTCAATGATATGAATTTGAGATAAGAAACCCTTACCTTTACTCCCAGTTTTGACGAAGATGCTTCAACGCAATGTGTTATAAATATAACTATATTAATTAATTATTTTATAACCTAATTTATAAAAAAACATTTTATATTATTATTATAAAATTATTTATTACACATATATAATTTTCTTATTATGTATTTTCATTATTGAATGTTTAGAATTTTAAGTATTTTATATAAGTTTTACAATGGTGATGTAAATCCAAATTCTTTGAAAACAAGTTCATCATTCCCAATTTATTAAAGGTAGTAAAATAAATTTTATTCATTGATTAATTTAGTCCCATTTTATTTGATTCAATGTATTAATATGGTTCATGAGAATATATTCTTTGAAAAGAATATTATTTGCAATTTACCTATAACATCAAGATACATTTGAATGGGACATCATTATTATTTCATCCATAGAGAACCAACTTCAAAAAAATTTCATAATAGTGTTATACAATACCAATATTAATTTCATGATAATTATTAATTTTGAAAATGATAATTTTGGTACAACGCCATTCCATTTGGTGGTTAAACCAACCTAAACAAAAACACTTAATACCAATGAATGTGTGTGGATTTTGAGTTATATAATAGTACTATTATATTCACATAATCATTATAGAGTTAATCAAATAAAAATATATTATAAAATGATATATTTATAAATTTTATAGGTGAATGTAATTTTAATATTTTGTGTTGAACATATATATATATAAATATTAATAAAATCACTCATAATTGAATTGGGTTCCATCAGAATAAAGGATTTAGACATTATATTATGGACTGGAATCAATCTGGTATCAAATAATACCTTTAAAGAGGAAATATTGATATAGAATCAAGATAAATGTAATGGATATGAGTATTTTATAAGTGGTGGTGGATAAATTCTTTTATAAGTAATTTTGAGAGACAATTTCAAAATTTATCATTTCTTACTAGTTAAGGAAGGTCATTTTAAATAGAAATTTTCAGCATAAGTGGAAAATTTTAATTAATACTAATATTGACTCCTTTAAAAACATTTATATTTATATTCTAAAATTTTTTTCACATAGTTTTAATTTTTCACAATAATCTCAATTTTTTATAGTTATTGATTTTAGGTACAATAAACCACATCAAATTAAATTTTAACATTAAATGAAAGTGACCATATTACACAATTTCAAAATGATAATTTAAAATTTTAATTATATTTTATCTAATGAATTTTCTAATTAGGATAAACACATTTTTTAATTGAAAACATATAATGTATGAGAAACGATTTTTATAAAAAAAATAAAAGTATCCTTAATCTTATTTTATATCAATTATTAACTAAATGAATTTAAAATTATTTCTTATACGTAGAGCCATTAAATTTTTTTAGAACCATCTATTAAATTTTATTAAAATATCTTATTAATATAAAAAGACAGTAAACGTTATAAATTTCAATTATTTAGAAAAAATATCATTTTTAGCTATTAATAATTTCAATTAAGTCACATTAAAATTATTATATTTCATCCATAAAATAATATCTGTCTATTGAAATTATGAACACCAAAATAATTTTATAAACACAACAAATAATTTTTTTAAAAATTTAATAATTTTAATAATAAAATCTTATGACAAATATAAATTCTTATAAAAAAGATATAAATTAATTAAAATTAGTTTATTTTATAATTATAAATTATATTAAGAAATTTTAAATTTAATTTCCCAATATGATTTTGTAAAATTCCAAGTAACTATTTGATGCCAATATATAAATGACTCTATATCCAACAAATATATGTCCATTGACCACATGTTTAATTAAAATATGCATAACATTCATATTAAATTAGTATATATATTATTTTTTATAAATATTTCATAATTACTAATATTAATTTAATTCATTATAAAAATATATTTTTGATTTATAATTAATTACCTACTTTATAAAATTATTGTTTGAGGTATGATCTTTAACAAAAATCATGACAATAATGATTTCATTTGTGTTGTATTTTTATTTACCACTATTTTTTTCATGTTTTTATTTTTTATTTTGGTTTCATATTGTATTATAATAATATATTAATGATTATATTACATCATAATATTTTATAGCAATATACATCTTTCCTATTTTTTATTTCAGTGGTAAATTTATTAAAAGGTATCTACCATTGTTAGTATCTATAGAAGTTTTAATAAAGAAATAATGGAGTCTTGGTGATGGAAATAATGGGTATCCATAAACATGGGGTTTAATTAAACCAAATTATAAGATTTATATTATTTTACTCTTGGAATTTACATTAAATACCCTGAAGGATACCATTATTATAGACCTCGCTAATGGAGGATGACCCTTAATGTGCTGTATCGAATATATACTTGTTTATAAAATGTTCACCAGAAAACTAGTTCTATTAATTGATCTCTCTAGTTCACTATTTATCAATCTTTGGTGGATTTTATCTTGGGATATATAGATGACATAAAAGGTTAACCAAAATGGTTAGGACCTTCCACTTCGAATTGTGTGTATTGGACTACACGATAAACAAAGATGTGGTGTGAGAAATTTTTATGTTTTTAGGGTTTTTATTATTGTGCAAATTTGTATATTTTAAAAAAACAAAAATGACAACAAAATGTTTCTATCTTCAACAGTGGGTGGGAAACTATTCAAACCAGAATGTGGGAGTTGAATTTTTATAACAACATAATATTTTATAATATATTATCGTTAATAAATATGATTTTTTTATAACTTGTATTGAATGAAATAAATAACTTGTGTTAATAATGGTTAATTAAAATATAAAATTAAATAAAGTATTTGATTTTAAAATTGAGTTGTTAAAATAAATAATTTTATTAAAAGGGTCTAATTTATTTTTTAAAAAAATAAATATTTAGAGAGAAAACATTTTTGAAATGTTTAGTTGAATTATGATTTTATTTTAATATTTAGTAGTTTTAATAAAATGATATAAAGATTTATTATTTATAAATTAAATTAATATTTTTATAGATAAATTAGAAAATACATGAAATGGGTATTCAATGACAAGGTATACAACCATAATAAATATTATTTAATAGAACTGTTTGGTTTTAAAAAATCATTTTATTTTTATTTTTGTTTATTTAGAAACTTATTTTCTAATTTTAATTATTAAGACTATAAAATATTATTTTTATATATGTTTTAAATTAAACAATCATTATAAAAATTACTATATATTTGTCAAAAATAAAGATAAAATATTTTTAAGGTAAAAAGTGATACTTTTTATAAAATTATTTTTTATGTGTACATCATATTTTTTAAAAATATTTTAAATAAATAAATATAAATAAATTATTCAAATGAAAATATTATATTATATATTCAATGAAATAAAGTACCATTTTTCTAATGTTTTCCCTTCGAAAAAATAAGGGAAAATTTATTTTATGCATCTAAATTATATTTGCCTAAAAACCATTACATTTGTTTTGTGCTTTAATATTAGATTTAATTTTTTTCATTTTTTAATTTATATGTTATTAATTTTAATTAATATTTGAATTCATAATTCAATTTATTTAAAAGTTAATTTTGTTTTTGATCATAAGAATCAATTAACTTGTTAAAATATTTTCACCATGGTAATGGGAAAGTTGATTAAAATGTTTAAAATAAAAGGATAAAGATTCAAGATATTTGAAAAAAAATTATTTAATGACATTTATTAAATTTATATATACCAATGTGACCATATATTATGAAATTATTTTATTTCAATATCATAATTGTGAGAAGTAGAATTATTCTATTTAAAATCATTTAATATCTATAAGTGTTCCACTCCCCCAGTTATAAATGAACCCTACTTATCTCAATTATACACATATCATAATTATGTTGTCTTGGAAAATATCTATCTTAATCATTTTTTAAACACTTTTACCAGAAACCAAGAGGTTTTGGGCACCCTAATAGACCCATAAAATTACCTGTATGTTTTTTTAATGTAGATTATCTAGTGGAGAATTATTTTTTTACTGACATTTTTTTGATGTTTTTTTATAAAGGTTATTTCTTCTTAAACCTAACAAAACTCTTCAATTACAATACTAACATAATGATATATTTATAATTACAATATTATAAGAAAATTATAATTATTATAATACCATTTTTTCTCATTTACACAAATCTAAAAATAAAATCATCGATCATGCATGTATGTAGTAGATGTCATCCATGAAGATGTGTAATAAATTTTTAATGCACAAAAATAAAAAAAAATTATATTGATGTATGTAATAAAAAATTAAGATATTTATAACATAATTATAGTTATTAAATTATAAATAATTACTTATCTTCCTTTCATTCCATCCATTGCAAATTGAAAATTTCACTGTCGTGTATGAATAGACTATTGTCTCCACAATGTGATGTAATTTATATTTCATCACCAACATACATAGAGTGTTTTAAAAGTTTATTTAATGATTAAATATTATTCTAGTAAAATATTTATATTTTGGATATTGTAAAACTATGATCATATTTCAAAGAATAATGAATTTGAACCGAATCATACATATTAACTGAACCGTTGACTCAAGAATAATGGTTTTAATGATAAATTAATAACAAAATGGTAATTATAAATAATATAAGAATGATATAAAGTATTTAATGTTTGATTATGAGTTTTTTATATATTAAAAATAAGTTGAAATTTATTATATATGTGTTTAGAGTGTGTTTGAAGAAAGTTGGAACTTGGGGCTTGTGTTTATTCGACGATTACACTTTTTATCAGGATTATCTATATTTGGGTATACATTATAATATATTATATATCCTTTATTTCATACACCACATCTATTTTATTCTCATCAATTTTTAGGTTGTTTTAAATAATTATTCATATTTTACATCTCATTGGTACTCAATAGATCTATAATTATAATTTTATAATAACAAACCTTATTTCTCATTTTTTTAGAATATTTTCCCTCCATATCCATGTTCATAAAATTTTGTTTTATAGAAATTATTTGACTGGTTTGAATTATTTAAAAAGGATATTTTCTAGAACTCTGTACAAAATTTAAATACTATTAAATTTTATTACTTCAATAATTCTAAACATGTCACACAAAAATTGTTTTACAAATAAAACAAAACAATGTTTTTTAACATTTACAGATCAATTACATTTTCCAACCATTATGATAATTATTTTTTATCAAGATTAATCTACCTGGTTATATGGTTTTAATAAGATAATATTATTTCCATTATTCTAAACATTTTTAGTATTTAATATTTAATGAAATAAAAGGATATTTTCTCATATTTTCTGAAGAATATATCCAGTGAACTTATAAAAGTATTTTTTTTATTTAAAAATATTTTATATAATAATATTATTGAATAAGAATATGATTTTATGGTACAATAAAATTATGTATTTATATGTGAGGAATTTTTAATGATGCTTCATAAAACCCATTTCTAGGTCATTGGTAAATTAAAGTACGATTGGATAATGAATGATCATATATTCGCATGGAATGTATCTGAATGTTTTATTATTATATTATGGAGTTGTCTATTATTTACCATCAATGCATTGGTAATTTTATTATATCACATAATTTCAAATGGATACATATGGTTTTATCCTAATCATAAGAGTAAATTAGATGTTTTCTCCATCCTAGAGGTTACACACTTTGTTATCTCAATCACATGAGGTTTCAGAAGTGGTTAAACCAAGAAAAAAGATATTATGCTAGTTATCCAAAATATATTATGTTAGGAACATTATGGGGAGTATTTTTGGAATATTATTTTAATTTTTATGAATATGGGAGTGAACAGTACTCTCTATTGGACTCAATCCCCTATTATATTCAGAGAAGTGGTCCTTTATTGTTGGAATTATTATCTATTCTTATATTTATAACAGAATTTCATTACATTTATTTATACCTCATTCTTTGGATAAGATATCAATTATCATTATTTATTATTAATGATTTCATATTATTATAATTCATATATATTATTGTGAAAAATCCATGTGTTTTGACTCATGGTTTATGGTTTATTAATTTATGGGCATGATATCATATGTTCTAATAATACTCTCATACCCTAAATATTATCTAATATTAAATTATGATTATCAATTGACATCCTCAATGCATACCCATAGTTTGAATCTAATATTACCATTTCTTATATTTATATTACTCCAATTATGAAGAATATTTCTTAAGAAATGTCTATTAATTATACTATAAGAGGATAATTTTTTTAGAGATTATTGATATTCCATGTAATAAATTATTTTTCTCTCTAGTCTCTGATGAAACTAAACCTTTATAGTTATAGAGAATTTACTATTGTATGATATTTTTAATATTCATATCAAATTAACTAATATTTCAATAATTTATGATCATGTAACCTCTATTGGTATTATATAATGGATTAGTTATTTCTATAGAGTAGGTTATGAGAAATGAGATTATAGAATTTAAAAAAAACTATGAGAATATAAAATTACGCATAATGCAAGTAGATTTTCATTGTTTTATAATAATGTTTAATAATGTAGGATATATGAAGAAATATATTCATTATACTATGATTTCTCAGATTTATGTTTGATTCTTGATACTCATATAATAGTTATGGGTTTTTCAAAATTCATTGAACCTGATGGAATCATTTTAATGAAGATCTGATAAATAATGCAATGAATTCACTCATGAGAAACCAAATAGAAATAGAGATGGGATGAAAAAATTTAGTACTATACTTGAAATTCATCAGAAGATATAATATAGAACATGAATCATATTGAACATTCAAATTCCTAAATGTAATAAGAACTAACCATGGTTACATTTTAGATTTTGTTTTCAATTTCTATCATCAGGTCCTTTGATCTAATTATTACTGTACAATGGATCAATCCTATATAAATTTATTTCCCATTCCCCAGTATTGAGACTATGATATTTTTGTTTTTTATGTTTATCAATTCAATGGTGAAGCCCATAAATGGTATAATCTTATCAATAATCTAATGGAAAAATATTAAATTGAATCCATGACATGGGAAGAGCATGAAAACAATAATTTAATAAGTATCTTACTATAACTATTTACACTAAAATGGAGGGGGGATTCATAGTATTGAAGAGGAGGTATGGTGAATCAATTAGTAATTATGAGATAAATATTTCCATATTTTCATGACATATATAGTTTTTATCATTAACCATTAGTGAAAAATTAATTTAATCCTCAATGGTTTAAAACCATTTCTTAATTACATTTATTATAAGAGACTTTTATATCCATGAATATATCATCTAATGTTCTCTAAATGTTTAAATGTATTTCAATCTTTTAATATACCTATGTTTTTTTTGAAAAAAAATTATAAAATATATTTTCATTGAGATTATTTTAAAAAAATTATAGTGGAATGATTCTTAATTTTAAATAATTTTAATTATTTCAAAAAAATGAAAGGGAAATTATCTTCATGGGGAAGGTAAGTGATTCATATCTATTAGATATGGTCATTAAGAACATGAATTCCAAAGTTATATAAATATTTCACATAGTGAAATGAGTGGCATGATAGATGAATGATTTGTTCCACACATACACCAATTATATAATGATAATGTGTATGGACATTATGAAAAACTTTGCTTTAATCCAATGGCTAATGAAGAAAATACAAAAATAATAACATTATAAACCAATGGAAAAGGGGAAAGTGTATAAAATCACATATATAGAAGTGGCTTCTGGGAATGATTTGGTGAAGGTTAAAAATATCATCAACTCTAAAACAGAAAATGTTATTTTATTTAGGTTATAGCCACACTTTTGCATCAAATGATTTTTTAAGAGCATCACATCACCAAAAAATAGATAGATATTAATTTATTGGTGAAAACACAAAATTGTATGGTGATTTTCTCTTTTGTTTATAACATCCATATAATTAATTTTTTTCACAAATTTCTTCTTGAAAATTAGTTTATTCTCTATATAGGTGAATTTAATATAATTTTAGGAATATTTTTTCTCTATTTAGAGCTATACCATTTTAACTGATGAGGAATGAAAGACCCAATTGATATTATAAATTAAACTATGATCATTAATCAATTTGAGTATGAGATTGATCAGCCAATATAAATTAATTTTATTAGATCTTTATGAATAACTATTAAAGAGGTGTGTTTATTTAATATTGTTGGGCAGTAAATCCACATTGATTATATGACTATTTTTTAGGTTTATTGTTCTATATTTTATGAATAGTTTCAAAACATTCCACCATAATATAAAGTTCTGTATTAAATAAAAATCATACATTGTGTTATACATTTTTCTAAGACTCCATATATAATAGACATGATAATGTTATTGGAAATAAAAAAATAACACCAATAGAATCTAAAAAAGGGATTCAAACAACCAAGTGTGTCACCATGGGGTCCAAATATTTTTATTATTAAGAAGAAATATGTTTACATGTGTATTCTAATTAATTATAAATAACATAACATGATCACTATGAATAAAATGTATCAAATAACAAATTTTTATAACTTCTTTGATCAACTACATAGTGCTCAATTATTTTAAAATAATGCTATTTAATATGGATATCAACATATAATAGTTAAGGGGGTGTATATACCCATAAAATCCATCCGTATGTGGTATTTGTATTATTAATTTATATATATTCCATTTAGACCTACCAATTCCCCCATAACATTCATTGATCAGTTTGTGGTAGATTTTATATACAGTATTATGATATATTACAAGAGAAAGGAAGAACATGAATATCATTTAGGGATTTTATTCAATACCATGATAAAAGAGAAGATGTTTTCCATATTCTTCATTTGGTAATTCTTCTTAGAAAATATACCATTCCACTATCACAAAATTATTAGAGAAGGTTATATCCGTAGATACATCTAAAAGAGAAGTTATTGAGAAATAATAGAGAGTAATCATTATTATTGAGATCTATAGTTTTCTTGGATTGGATTTATACTACCAATGATTTTTTATAAATCACTCATGAATATCAAATCCATTATATATGTTGAATTATTATTAAGCTAATTTCATTTGGATATAAAAATGTGATGAAACATTCACGGAGATTAAGAGAAGGTTGTTAATTCTACCAGTACAATCATTAGCCAGGTTCATAGAAGAGTTTTTAACATGAGTTGATGTATCAAACTAGAGGCTACAATTAATTCTAATGATTTACAATATTGTAGTATCCTATACCTCATTAAAACTTTTATTTTATGAAAAAAGATATATAACACATGATTTAGATATTTTAATGGTAATTGTTTCTTTTAAAATATAAATACATTAAAATTTTGGTGAATGATGTTATATATACAAATAATAAAATATTGAAAGAAATATTCACCTAGAAATAGTTTAATACGTTCAAAATAATAAGGTTATAGATGATTAAATATTATTAATGACCTATAAATTTCCCCGTTGGGAAGGAGAAAATGGTGGCTAATTTGATAACCTTGAAGGACTATGATAATTTTTCCACGATGCTAATTTAAATAGATATGTTTCATATGTTTTTATAATGGATGTGTTTATAAATCATACGAGAATTGGAATATATTATCTTTCTCAAATTACAGTCTAACCAAACATCCATGGGTAGATTAAAGTGGTACAAAATGAGGATCTGGAAGTACAAAATAAAGGGGGGAATGTCCAATATCAAAATTGGTACTATTAAGGAATGAAAATATTCTAGAACTATATATTTAAACATAAAATAAATAAATTATATAATGATATATTAGATGAATCCCACATATTATAATTTTCTATCAATCCAAGAAGTACAAATATATTTAGAGATCTAAATAAGTAATTTTATGTAGAAAAACCAAAAAGAGATGACTCTGAGTATATGTCTCAATGCATGTTATTCCAATACATTATGTTCGAATGAAAAAGACTAAGAGGATAATGATACCATTAAACATACCTATGTAAAAATAGGAAAACATCTCCATTTATTTAACCATTGGATATCGAACAAATATAAATTACATACAACTATTTTAGTAATATTTGATAACCTTATGATGTTAGAGAATGTCTTTTCTTTTAGATAATATTTATCACATCTTCAACATACTAAGATGCACATTAATGTTGTGTCAATGATACACGAATTACCACTATCAACTATATATGATTGTGACATGAGATTTTGGTTTATTTTCTAGAAAATGTTTTAACAATAATTGAATTTGATGCTATGATTTATCACAATATATATCATTTTCAGAAAGATGATCAATATTAGAGGATAATTTAGACTTTAGAATACATTTTTATATATTCTCTAAGGAAATCAAAGGTTGTTGTGATTAATAACTTCATAAAATTAAATTTTTTATAATAATAGATATTTATTGTTCATATAAAAGTATGCTTATAATTCCTTCAATGGAAAAAAGTGACGAACTATAATATTACAGGGTGGAGAGGGAGAAAAAAAGCTATTAGAGGGTTGATCTAGGATAAAAAATGGAAGAAACATTTATATGAATTTAGAATACTATATAAGAATACTTGATTCGACAAAAACTAGTTATTGATAATCAATGGAACGATATAGAGTTTACAACTAGTGAAGTGGTATTACTCTATCTTATTTTAAAAAATTTATGAGATATCAAAATATAATTATTGTGATCCCCATTTAAATAAGTCCATATTATATTCTTTGTCACATTGGGATTGAATCCAGTCTCACGGTACATCAAATAAACTCTATTCTGTTCATAATGTTTTCTATATATTTCTTTCGAGAATGTAAATAACTCATCTTGAATATGTACAGAAATAAGAAGTTAACACGTAGATTATGAACTTTTTAATGAATAAAATCTGATAGGAATTTATTATTCAAGGGATAAAGTTATTGGAAGAAAACAACACAACTTTTCCATGTTTTGTGGATAAATCTCAAATTTGAGGATACTACATGGGAAACCAGAGTTATAAGGTGGTAGAATTATCCTCATCCACTTCTATGATAATAATTTAATTTCTAATGTTAGATTAATTTAAGGGGTGTAGAATGTAACAAAAATATATTTTATAATTTATCCACATTAATAATTTTTATTCGTTCAAAAGAATGAGATACACACACCACTAAATAAAAGTGAGCAATAATTTACAAAAATTTGAAATGAAGAAAATTTGATGATATATAATGGAATATTTTAAAATAAATATCCTTGTAAATAGGGATAAATTTACTTAATGGAATATAATTTATTTTTATAAAATGGGTTTTGAACTGATTTATTGAATTATTCATTTTTCATAAATTTAATTATTCTTCGGAATTATATAATAACAATTATTGATAAAATAAATTAATAGTGTATAAAATAAATTAAGAAAATCCATACCTTACCTTAAAATCATTTTTTATTGACTTATTTAAAAGAAATGAAAATAAAGTACAATACACAACTGCTAGAGGAAATGGACTCACGGTGGTTGATAGAAGTGAAGGCCGAGGGCATCACCTTTTACAAAGTCAACCCCATTGAATGGAAAAGAGCGGAGACTGGAAAATATGGAGATCCTCTCACTAATGGTGACCTTAGAAGCCAAGAAATCATCAAAAAATTACCTTCATGGAAAGTGCGAAGAATGATAGTATGGTTGTTCACCAGTCTCTTACATCTCATGAGGTTGTATTCTATGGACCATGGGGTGTTTCCAAAACCGAGCAATGCATTATGAAGGATAACTGAGTCAGTCTCAACATCCTCTAGGGGTAAATTCTTTTGGTCACATAGTTACAGCCCTGTGGGCATAGATATACCACCATTAAAAATAACACCATTAAAAATTATATCTTATAATACAAATACCATATTTTGAGTCATCATATATTCATTTATTTATATGTTTTTTTAATTTTTGGTCAAAAAAATATGTTACCTTGGAAACAAGTTTTCACAACGTTATTGGTAAAAATAGAAAAAAAAACGTAAAATAAAGTAATATAGATTAAATATATCACTAAAAAATACCAATAATTTCAATTTTGAGTGTATCTATATATCTCCCACCTTATTATATAAAATTCTATTTTTTATCCTCTAACCCTGAGAAATAAATTTATAATACTTTAAAGATCTTAATATATATATGTGGGACACTAACCACACTTATAAAATTGTACAACCTATTATCAATTCTAAAAACATGATGAGAATGATACCTTGAATAATTTATGACCAAATACCTTCACAACAACATTATCTATTAACTATTTTTTCTCTTCATTCCAAAATCCATATACAAGAATACTTGTTGTTTTCCAATGGATATTATCCAAGTAATAAATATATGTTCTCCGAAACGTTTTCATGCAAAGTTATTATTAAACATAAGTGGAATATTATGTATCCTTTTTATCATTATGAAATAAGGATCTCTAATACAAAGTGAAATTATAATGTTAATGGTATAACCATTCATATCACCTTTCAATCTAATAGAAAATTAATGCTTCACTGATGTGTGTGTTAGGACTACAACCACCAAGAAGTGGTGTAATTACTTTATCTGAAACACATATAAAGATTGTATATTTAGATACCTAATGAAGAAAAATTATTTTTCTAACCTAATTATAATAGTAAAATGTTAAATTACCCCTTCCTTCCATTCCATCTATTAAAAAAATGAAATCATCACTTGTCTGTACGTACAAACTAACACCTCCATGAAGTGATGTAATTAATTTTCCATCACAATATTACGTGTATTTTTATAAAAATGTATAAAATGGATAAAGACGATATTTATTAGTTATTAATTATTTAGAGATGGTGAAAATATGATATATTTGAAAGGTCTAAAATCTTCGAACTAAAACATATTAAAAAAAAACAATTTACGCCCAAATATTTTTTATGATGAACAATAAGTAAATTGTTAGTAACAAATTTATAATGGAATTTTATATTTTTTAGATTTATTAATTTTTTATGTTTACATATTTATAATATTTCTAAATTTATTCTATAGGATGTTTCAGTGTATGCATTTTATATGGGGACTTGTTGTAAGGGTTTCTGTTACAATATCACTTTTTATTGATTGATTATGATTGAATTTTTATTATAGTAAATTGAATGTTATATATTTATAAAAAATAATATATTCCCTTATCTAATAGATATTTTTTTAAGTATTACCTACATTATGTGGTACACCCAAATATTATAATAATGTTTTTCCAAAAAATGACCTTACTTTTAATGTTTTTTATGAATTATTTTCCTCCATATCTATGTTACTGAAAATTATTTTATAAAATTGTTTATATAATTTTTATTTATTGAATATGATATTTTTCTACCATCATTTAATATATTCAAAAATTATGACAGAAATTGTTTCATTTATTTTCTAATTGACTCACCCTTGAATTTTTACATAAGTAGGAAAATAATATTTTCACTAACATTTATGTATTGTCTACATTTTTCATCCATCATGACTATTATTACTTGTCAAAATTACTATAGAAGTTTCCATGTTTCCTACAGGAAGTAATTAATCACTTTATTATGAGAAACTATTGTTTTTACAAGTTAAAAAATGAAAAGGAAAATTTCACTTATTTCAAAAATAATATTTATAAGGACTTTTATAAAACGTTATTCCCCTATATAAACTCCATTTGGGATTCATTGGATTCACTTGGGATGTTATATTATGATACCATCCACTACCTTGCTCTTGATTTGTTATGATGATAATATTTTAATGATGTTTCATGAAACAATTTTTCTTGTACTGGGTTGGTTAAACTACTAGGGAATAATGAATACCCTTTGTTGTTATAGAATATATATTTGGTATTAATTGTTATGTGATGATTGGGTCTGTTAAAAGTATCCAATTAATTTTTTATTGTTTTAATTATCATGATATAAATAGGAAACCAATGATATTTTCCATCTCCTAACGGTACACTAGATTTGGAAACAATACCATGAGGGTACATGTTAGATTAAGTAATACCTGTATTTTTTATATGTTCTATCCTTAAAAATAAACAAGACTTGTTCAATATCTTCCTTCACACACAACCATGACTCTTAAATTATTATTATATAGTATACCATTATAACATATTCATTGGATTGTAAAGTATAAAAATGGTTAAAAATATTATGAAATATAAGTATGCTAGTCCCACTCAATACAAATATTTTTTTTATAATTTAATTATGTACTCAATGTTTTCTGATTTCATTTTATACTTATAAAAATTATTATGAAAACAGTTTTATTACTTTTTGTGAGCAAAATATTTTAATTAATTTCAACAATTTTTTAGAAATTTAATTTTATTATAATATATCCAATTTTAAATTATTATATCAAAATTTTATAAATTTAAAAATTATAATGTCTTTTATAAGATAATTGTTTAAATGAATTGTCAAGAAATACAATTTTTATAGAGTAAATCCTGTTTAATTCAGGTATTTCCAAGTCCATTTTTTAAATTTAATTTAAAATTATAATAGTTAATTTTTAATAAACATAATCCTATTTATGTATTTATATTCAAAATTACTCTTAATTCTGGTATAAAAATTTTTTGTATGCCCGAAAATGCAATTTTTATAGAAAACGTTTTTTTATCACTTTTAACATGATTATTATAAAATTAATCTCTAAAATATTTAGAGATTAAATTTTTAAATGGTGTATAATTTATAATAATACTAATTAAAATTATATTATATGTTTAACATACTTTTTTATCACTGTGAATAATAGATCAGGAAATAATTTAATACTACCAAAGATGGTAAATATATTAACTAGGGGATAAAATAAATAGATAAGTGTTAGTTGTAACACCCCAAGATTCTATGGTACGCTTCTCTTTGAATAATACAGTCGCGTGTGTTAAACGTAACTTCGAGTTCTAACACACACCACAACCAATCAAACATGCTGTTATGAATAACAATACCCATGTTTTAAAATTTTATACATTTTATCTTTCAAAACGAAATTCATTTTTGGATTTGGAATATTGAAATTAACTTAGGGTGAATTAATGGTACGTTTCTGAGAACATTTATATTTTGATGAATAGTGAAATTACTAAATTTTTTTAAAAACAACTTTTTTAATCAAAATAATTAATAGTGATAAATTATGAATTTGAGAGGTTTTAAATTATATCTAGAACATATTTTTACACTTGAATCCAATGTTGGTCATTGGACATAATTTCACATTTAAATCGGACACAAACAAGTGTCAATCTTTTGATAGTTATTGTTTCACGAAAACACGCTTTTTGTTTTGACAGTGGGAATTAATTTTAAATTAATAAATGTAACTTCTATGTTTTGAATTTGGTAAAATAGATATAATTATTGAATTCAGAATATCAAAATTAGCTTAGGGTAAATTTTTGGTATATTTCTGAAAACATTTAATTTTTGAGGAATAGTAAAAAACACTATGTTATAGTTTAAAACCGAATTTTTATTTAAATAATTACTTATTTTATTTAAAATATTTAATGTCAAAATAGATACGTAATACTTATATAAGTTCAATTTAATTCATTGGAGTCAGTTTATAATAATTTTATATATATATTAATTTTATTGAATGTTTCACCATCTTTTACCCTCCTCCTAGGAGTTTTTGCAAATTCATATAAAACATAATTTTACCACTTCTGTGGGTTGAATTTCGAAAAACCGAGAGACATGGTTAATATCAAGGAGGGAAATGTGGTTCAATGAGATGAAAATAATTTTTGGTGAATAGTAACTTTTTACTTTTATTTACCACGGTTAATAGTAAATAGGGTAATTAAGAGTAAAAATGATATTAATATTACCCTAACACATGTCCTAGTTCTACTGGGCAAGTTTATCTCGACCAAAAACAACCTTAGGAATACAATATTATCATTTAGGTCCACTTGGATTAGATTAGGACATTTATTATTATTTATTTCAAAGAAGAGTTAAAAGAGTTAAAATCAATGTTAAATAACTAAAACATTTATAATATAGGGTTTTTAATAAGATAAATTCGATTATAAATATTCATTTGAAAGATAAAAATATTTCCTACATCATGTTATTTTATTTATAAATTTTAGACATTATATAAATAAATTTATTTATGACATAATGATGATGCAGTAATTACATTATTCATGAAAGAATCAAATAAATGATATATTAAATATTAAAATAAATATAATTTCAAAATTTTATGACATCCACGAATTTTGGTTAATATGAAATGTTAGTATTAATTAAATTTATTTTTTTGAAGTAATCATGTTGTTATTATTTGAAAAATAACAAATACCAAATAGTGTCAACATTGACATAAAATAGTTTAAAAAACAAATATTATATTATTAATTAATATAATGGTCCTAAAAATATAAGGTTCATCCCAATGAATTATATAATAATATAGATGTAATTAATTAAAAAATTGGGGTTCTATTGGCAGTATATAGTATGATTATTAATCATATAGTGTAAGAATATAAGAAGACATGGAAAAACATAAATTATTTAACTTAGAGTTAAATCTAAATGATAAGGTTCAAATGGTAAGATAAACTTATCTAAAACCTATTGGATGAGTTGTTTTCTACCTATCCCCACATTATAATTTAAATAATAAATTTTGAGCTATTAGAAACCGAGTATGAATTTATTTTAGAATAATTTTTTAAATTTTTCGTAAGGTGCCCCTCACCCCTCTTATAATAGGGCACTCCCGCTTATCTCTAACTCACATCTTCTAAGCCATTTGGATTGGCCAAACCCAGCCCAAATACCCTCTCAACTATCCTCCCTTCAACCTAGAGGCCTTATTTTGATCATAAAGCCAACCTATGGTTCCCTTTTGATCAAATCAAAAAGAAGAACCCGAAGAAGTGGTAATGATTTCACCACCCTCTTTCAAGTTCTATTCGTCTTCCACATCCTTTTTCTTTGTTGTTTCCATTCTAAATTAATAACTCCAGTATATTATATATATTTTAATTTTATTACAATTATGGTACAGCCAAATTCATTATTCTATCCACCCTTTGAATGTCATGTCATTATACGTGCATACGTACGACTTACCATCTCGACGTCGCAGTGTAATTGTTATTCAATTCATTATTATTTGGATGGGTATAATAATTATGTGTATTTGATTTAAATAATAAATATTACATGTTATTAATTCTGTATATATTATATACCATCCAATTATATTTTATATTAATATCAAAATAATGATATTTTCGCTCGTGCGTACGTACGGATTACTGTCTCCACGACGCGATGAGATTCATTTCCAAGTTCACCATTCATCGATGAATATAAAAATATATATTACTAATAAGTATGTAATATATGACATAAAAATGCTATTGGAGATATATATATTTATATATATAAGTATTTATGTACTTACATATATCTTATTCACTTACTTTTGTTCAATACTATATGAAAACGGAAACAACGTTTATGCGTACTTACGGACTACTGTCTACATAAATAGTGTTTTACATTTCTTATATACGTCTATTTTAAATATTTATATTCTAAATATATATTATAAATTAATCCTTTCTTATATTCTGGATGTATTTAAATCATGATCTAAGTGATACAATAAAGAGTAACAAGTTAAAACACGTACGATAAAGAAAGCGATTATTAACTGAAATATTAATATAACATGAAAATTATTATTAAATGGGTAGTATAAAGCCATAAATGAATAATCTACGATATCCTAAATATCAATATGGTTCTGGTATAATTTAATAACATACATAGTCTTCATACAAGAGGCTAAACATACCCTCGACTAAAGGAAAGTGTAAGGTAAGGGGTTTTCATCTCACTCCTTATTCTCGTGAGATTCATGCCATATTGCCACTATTAACATTTGTGTTGGGTATGAACTAGCATTAATTGTATTATTTATGTAATACACATTAATTTATGTGTATTAACATATTCATTGTATGATTACTCTATCATGGGGATTATGATTCTTAAGTTACCAAATTGGTAAGGGTTAATTTCACAATCTCTTTATTATCCGAGGTTGTTTTTATGTAAGTATCTACTGGGGAATATTTATTATCCATGTCCATGTTTTATGAAATGGTTTTCAAGGAGATTATTTTAAGGGAATTTTTACTAAAAAACCATTTCAAATGTTTCAAATATTTATTCTTCTAAATCATTCTCATTAATTTCCATGTCTTCAAAAAGGGTTTTAAGGATTTATTTATATGGAAATGAATGTTTTTAAAATATTAATTCCTTTCAAAAGTTTCAAAGTGTTATGGGAAACTTTGTTTAAAAAATGTCATTAAATTACTTCTTCTCCAAATTGTGTGACTATTTAATGTATTCATGAATAAAGGGTATTTCTCTCAAAGAGGTTTACAAATCATTTTCATCAACATCAAAATCCTTTAATGGATTTTAAACTTGTTTTGATGTTGAATTACCATGTTACAAATCTTCCATATTGTGTTGAAGGTTTTGTGATATGTTTTACTATGTATGTGTTATTTTTATACCATTCATGGTTTATGGGTAATGTATTGACATTTTGTATGATTGTTTTAATATGAATGTTTATGTTATGTTTAGACCATTTCATATGAGGAATGCATTAGACTTAGTAAGTGATGGGTGGAGCCCGCTATAGCTCCTCAATGCATCGGTAGGTCTCTTGAGACAAACTAGTGTCTTGGCACAAGGCCTTGACAAAATATTATTTATAGTGTTGGCACGAGGCCTTGGATACGTGGTTATGATAGTCTGGAATTATGAATTCCATCATTATGAATGTGGTTATTGATATTGAATGTGATTATTTGATTATTAGAATATACATGTGAATAAGTAAAGGGCATTATCTCATTTTATTTCTGCCATATTAAGATGATGTTCATGTTTACATGTCTTTTTTTAGTTTTATACATTGCCTTAAATGTATATTCTTATTTTTGAAAGTTTCCTCTCTATTTTTACCCTTACTCAGTGTTTGAGCTTACCCCTTTCTATGTTTTATTTGCCCAGGATTCCAAGAATTGTATTGTGATTGATATGTTGGGTTGATCCAAGGGAATAATGGTTTTAATAAAGGATTATTTATGTTGTTTTGTATGTTATAAAGTGTAACGTAACATTCATGTATGTAATATATTTTCCAAGACTACTAAACTGATCGGTCCTTCGGGACATGATTTCTTGTAATCATGCCAATGTATTAAAATAATGCACCGACTCTGGGTAACTAGGGTCAGGGCGTTATAGTTGGTATCAGAGGAAGTATAACAATCTCCTTGGAAACTGGATTTATATAAACTCTGATTAGAGCACTCTCCCTAAGATAGACTTTGAGGATTAGTATAGAAGAACTTCCTAGAATTTTGGTAATGAATAGATTTTGTGAGTTTTCCATGAAATAAATCCCTGTCTGGATATGAGCAGGTAAAGGTGGCTCTGGCCCGAATTTACATAGGGGTAAAACCCGAAACCACCGCTTTGACCTAGACTCGAATGGGAACTGGTGCACGACAACGAGCCTTGCTGCACTCTTGGTTACGACACTCCCGGGGGATATATTTAGGATAATTATCATTTTCATTACAAAACATTATGAAAGGATTATGAGTATATACATACTCAAAGAAAACATTTTTATGATTATAGATTATATCCATAAAAATTTTAATTTATGTTAAGTGTTTTATAAGTTCGGGATTAGGTATTGCTATTCATAAACTAATCTAGTGTATTCCGTTGTTTAGAAATGGTGCCCAATAGAAGGAAGGAGAACTCCAGCAATACGCATGATCCAAAGAGTAATAAAGATCACATCTTTCATGGTTTTGAGACATAATATAGAATGGAAATATTCTCCCACATATTATCATCATATGAAGAAATAGTATCATGTGTAGATAAGATATGTAAATAATTCTCTGAGTCCTATGGATTTGATGGGAATCCAGAGAAGGAATGGATGGCAGAGATAAGGACAGATAAAGGGAATAAGGTAAAGAAGGATTTTACCATATGTGATAACTATGGAAAGAATTAACTTGGAAAATGCTTGAAGGGAATGGAAGTATGTTATAAGTGTAGAAAAAAAGGACACCAAGTACGTGACTCCAAGGGTAAGAAAAAGGTTTCAAATGTACAATGCATCATCTGCAAGGAGCTTAGACACTACACGAACCAATGTCCTAGCAATCAGAATATGCCACAAATTATTCCATTGGATAATAAGAAAGTTATGATACTACCACAAATGAAGTGGAAGTACTAGTGTTCTTATGTTGTTATTTTGTATTTATTTCATTTATGTGTTGTTTCATTGATGTTCTAGAAATAAATAAGGGTTGTACTATAGTACTATTTCATTGAGGATTTGATATTTTATTGTACTAAGAAATGTGACTCTACAACAAGTTAAACTGGTTGTAAATTACATGGTTGAAGGAAAGATAAACATTAATATGGTCCTAATGTTAAGGTACTGATTTTAGAATAAGATATGGTTTATTTGGGTAAATTATATTGGATATTCTTGAATACCTTGAAACTGATTAATGATTCTTCATCGTTGGAGTTTTCAAAATTTTTGATAGAAGGATTATATCTAGTATTCTATAAATAATAATAGAGAATGAATGTAATCAATAAGGTTTTATTATAATTTAGGATGTTACCATGTTTTGAAATAATACACGGTGAAGGTGTTCACATGTTATTAAATGGGAAAAAGGATCTTCATTGTGATTAACTTACTTGTAAATTTTGGATTGTTATTTTAGATAATAGTATTTTGGATAATTCTAAAGGTTATAATAGATTAATATTAAAAGGTTATTTTTGGATTTTTAAAAAAGGACAACATGAAGACCGTGTGACAACCTGTCGCGTCGGAAAAAGCTGTGGGAATCGAACCCACAACCATAGTGAGATTGAGATTTATCGCCTACCACTGGACTACGTGAAGTCCATATATTATATAATGTAGTTTCTTTTTTAATGGGTCTGATATGTGAATTATACATTCATTATATTTGGAACCCTATACGATTAGGATAAATAGAGTATTTTTTAGTTGTATTATTTTTTGTAGTGAAAGACAAGTTTGTGGTAGAAATTTATTAATGGATAAAACTCTAATTATAAAGTAAGTATATCTCCTTATGATCTTATACAATCTCATAAATATATTTCTCCACATTAATAAAAGGAACTTAGAACAAAAATGTTGTCCTAGATGGTACCTTACATCATAAAATTTTTTGGGATATGGGATTATTGGCCTTTTCATTGCTATGTACTCTACCAATCTCTATCAGATACTGATGGTTAGATTTCTATTCTATATCAATATTTTCCTACATGGAACCCTAATATGTGTTATTTTCGGTATCCTTCATACTTACCACTCTTTATTTTAAATAGAATCCTCATTAATCCATTTTTCGATGTGGGATTTCCACTAAGATATTTTCAAATGTCAACCCCATGTTTCCAATACCGAGCATAAATTGTGAAGATGTAATTTATTGAAGGAGGGGAGAATGTAACACCACAAGCTTCCACAATACGCTTCTCTTTGAATAATACAGTAGCGTCTGTTGTACGCAACTTCGAGTTCTAACACACCCCACAACCAATCAAACTAGTTGTTATGAATAGTAATACCCACTTTTTGAAATTTTATACATTTTATCATTTAAAATGGACTTCATATTTAGATTCAGAATATCGAAATTAGCTTAGGGTGAACTTTTGGTACTTTTCTGATAACTTTCATATTTTGATAAATATTGAAAATTACTAAATTTTAATTGAAAACAAATTTTTTAATCGAAATAATTAATAGTGATAAATTATGAATTTTAGTGGTTTTAAATTATATTTATAATATATTTTTACAATTTAATCCAATGTTGGTCAATGGTCATAATTTCACATATAAACAAGACATAAACAAGTGTCAATCTTTTGATAGTTATTGTTTCATAAAAACACGCTTTTTGTTTTGACAGCGGGAATAAATTTTAAATTAATAAATGAAACTTCTTTGTTTTGAATTTGGTAAAATATATTTCATTATTGAATTCAGAATATCAAATTTATCTTAGGGTAAATTATTGGTATTTTTCTGAAAACGTTTAATTTTTTATGAATAGTGAAAACACTGAGTTATAGTTTAAAACGGAATTTTTATTTATGTAATTATTTATATTATTTAATGTAAAAATAGATAAATAATACCTATATTAGTTCAATTTAATTCATTGGAGTCAGTTTATAATAATTTTAGATATATAAAAATTTTATTGAACTTTTCACCGTCTTTTACCCTCCTCCTATCAGATTTTGTGAATTCACATAAATCATAACTTTACCACTTCTGTGGGTTGAATTTCGAAAATCCAAGAGACACGGTTAATATGAAGGAGTAAAATTTTGTTCAATGAGATGAAAATTACATTTTGGTGAATAGTAACTTTTTACTTTTATTTACCTTGGTTAAAAGTAAATAGGGTAATTAAGGGTAAAATGATATTTATATTACCCTAACACATGTCCTAATTCTATTGGAAAAGTTTATCTCGACCAAAAAAAACCTTAGGAATAAAATGTTATCATTTAGGACCACTTTGATTAGATTAGGACATTTATTATTATTTAATTCAAAGAAGAGTTAAAAGAGTTAAAATCAAAGTTTAATAAATAAAACATTTTTAATATTGGGTTTTGCACAAGATAAATTCGATTATAAATTTTAATTAGAAATATAAAAATATTTCCTACATCATGGTATTTTATTTATAATTTTTAGACATTATATTAATAATTTTATTTTTGACACAATGATGATGCAGTAATTACCTTATTCATGAAAGAATCAAATAAATGGTATTATAAATTTTATAATAAATATAATTTCAATGTTTCTATGACATCCACATATTTTCTAGGTGTATATGAAATGTTAGGATTGATTAAATGTATTTTTTTAAGTAATGAAGTTGTAATTATTTTAACAAAAAAAATTCCAAATAGTGTGAAAATTGACATAAAATAGTTTTAAAAACAAATATTATATTATTAATTAATATAATGGTCCTTAAAATATAAGGTTCGGCCAAAAGACTTATATAATAATATATATGACATTAATTAACCAATTGAGGTACTATTGGCTGTATATAAAAACTTTATTAACCATATAGTGTAAGAATACAAGAAGACACGGTAAAAGTTAAATTATTTAACTTAGAGTTAAATCTAAATGATATGGTTAAAATGGTAACCTAAACTTGTCTAAAACCTATTGGTTGATTTTTTTTGGATGTATCCCCGCCCTAGACTTTAAATAATCAACTTTTGAGCCATTAGAAACCGAATATGATTTTATTATAAAATAATGTTTTTAATTTTTCCTAAGGTGCCCCTCACCCCACTTATAAAAGGGCACTCCCCTTCAATCTAATTCCCACCTTCTACGTTATTTTCCTAGGCCAAACCCTTCCCAAATAAACTCTCAACTATCCTACCTTAATCATAGAGTCCATATCTTGATCATAAAGCCATCCTAAGGATCCTTTTGATCAAATCAAAAGGAAGAACCCGGAGAAGAGGTAATGATTTCACCACCCTGTTTCAAGTTCCTTTCTTCTTCCACTTCCTTTTTATTTGTTGTTTACATTATAAAATAATAACTCCAGCATATTATATATACTGTTATGTTATTATAATTATGGTACAATAAAATTCATTATTCTATCCACCCTTTTAATGACATGTCACCATACGTGCGTACGTATGGCTTACCGTCTCCACGTTGTGGTGTAATTGTTATTCAATACATTATTATTGGGATGGGTATAATAATGATGTGTATTTGATGTATATAAAAAATATAACAAGATAAATATTCTGTATATATTATATACCATCCAATTATATATTACATTAATATCAAAAGAATGATATTTTCGCTCGTGCGTACGTATGGATGACTGTCTCCACGACGCGATGAGATTCATTTCCATGTTCATCATTCATCGACGATTATAAAAATATACATTACTAATAATTATGTAATATATGACTTAATAATGATACTGCAGATATATATATATTTATATATATATATATATAATTATTTATATACTTACATATATCTTATTCACTTACTTCTGTTCAATACTATCTGAAAACGGAAACAACGTTTATGCGTACGTACGGACTACCGTCTCCATAAATGGTGTTTTCCATTTCATATGTAAGTCGATTATAAATTTTTATATTATAAATATATATGATAAATATATCATGTTTTATATTGTGGAAGTATTTAAATCACGATCTAAGTGATACAATCAAGTGTAATAAGTTAAAACACATACGATAAAGAAAGTGATTATTACTCGAAATATTAATATAACATGGAAATTATTATTAAATGGGTAGTATAAAGTAATAAATGAATAATTTATTATATCATAAATATTATTATGGTTATGTTATAATTTAATAACAAACCATCGTCTTAATATAGGAGGCTAAAGGTACCATCGACTAAAGGAAAGTGCAAGGTAAGGGGTTTTCATCTCACTCCTTATTCTCATGGGATTCATGCCATATTGCCACTGTTACCTTTTGTGTGGTGTCTGCACTTCCCATAATTTTATTCTTTATGTAATACACATTAATTTATGTTTATTTACATATTCATTGTATGATACCTCTTTTCTTGGGGTGTATGTTTCGTAAGATACCAAATTGGTAAGGGTTAATTGCACAATCTATTTATTATCCGAGGTTGTTTTTATGTAAGTATCTACTGGGAAATATTTATTATTCATGTCCATGTTTTATGAAAATGTATTCAAAGGGATTTTTAAGGGACTTTTTACTAAAACATCATTTCAAATGTTTTAAATATTTATTCTTTTAAATCATTCTCATTAATGTCCATGTCTTCAAAATGGTTTGTAAGGATTTATTTATATAGACACGAATGTTTTTAAAATGTTAATTCCTTTCAAAAGTTTTAAATTGGTTTGGAACAATTTGATTCAATTTTTTTTAAATGACTTTCTTTCCAAATTGTGTGACTTTTAATTGTTTTCATGAAAAATGGGTATTTCTCTCAAATAGTTTTACAAATCATTTTCATCAACATAAAAATCCTTTAATGGTTTTTAAACCTGTTTTGGAGTTAACTTCTCATGATAAAAATCTTCCATATTGTGTTGAAGGTTTTGTGATATGTTTGACTATGGATGTGTTATTTTTATACCATTCATGGTTTATGGTTAAAGTATTGACATATCGTATGCTCATTTTAATATGAATGTTTATGTTATATTTAGACCTTTTCATGCGAGGAATGTATTGGACTTAGTAAGTGACGGGTGGAGCCCGCTATAGCTCCTCGATGCATTGGTTTTTCTCATGAGACAAACTAGTGTCTTGGAACGAGGCCTGTACAAAATATTATTTGTAGTCTTGGAACGATGAATTGGCTACGTGGTTATGATAGTCTAGCATTAGTCATTCTATCGTTATGAAAATGGTTATTGATATTTCATGTGATTGTTCGATTAGTAGAATATACATGTGAATAAGTAAATGGAATTCTTCCATTCTATTTCTTCCATATTAGGCTGATTTTAATGTTAAAAAGGATTTAGTTTTAGTTTTATACATTACTTTAAATGTTTATATGAATTTTTGAAAGTTTCTGTTGTATTTCTTACACTTACTCAGAGTTTGAGCTCACCCCTTTCTATGTTTTATTTTCCCAGGATTCCAAGAAGTGTATTGTGATTGATATGCAGGGTTAAGTCAATGGAATAATGGTTTTCATAAAGGATTATTTTTGTTGTTTTGTATATTATAAAGTGTAATTTAACATTCTTGTATGTAATATATTTTCCAAGATTGCTAAACCGATCGGTCCTTCGGGATTTGATTCCTTGTAATCATGCCAATGTATTAAAACAATGCACCGACTCTGGGTAACCAGGGTTGGGGCGTTACATTAATGTTACATAATAACTTATGAAAACCTTAGTGTATAGGAATAGTTTGGGTAAATATTATCCTTAATTATATCATTGGATAATTTGGGGCCATATCTACTTAGTAACACGTTATTATATTTTAATTTTTTGAAAAGTTCTATGTGTTCCCTCTCCCTCCTTTATAAAAGGATACCACCTATCCTCTTTTACATGCACTACATGAGACTTATATATCTAACAATAAATTACCTAAAACCTCCCTATCATATCTCAAAATTTCCATTTGGTCTAGATTGATCAGCTTACTACCCTTTAGGGGTAAAGACATAAGATAAAAGAGGCATATTTAAAAATAATATTCAAGATCCTGACCAGTTTATAGTGATGTATCATGCTATTATATATGTGTTATTTTCATTTTATTGAGTATTTTTTATACGAGTTTTACCTTAGGAATTTTTTGGGAGAAGTCAATGAAAATTATGAGGATTGGCTTTTCACTGAGGGTGCATGGTTGTCCGAAACCATGCACCTATCAAAATTAAGCATGTTAATTAAAATAATGGGTATTCACAAGGATGGTGACTGAATTTTCAAACCATACTACCTCATAAGAGTCACCACCCCCCTAGAAGAAGAGCACAATTATGGAACACCGTTTTTGCAATATCTGCACTATTTCCTGAGAATCCAAGCATTTGATTTTAATTATCCCAAACATTGGATTTAAAATACCCAAACAACCAAGTATTAGCCCAAAATAAAACCTATCTCTACCCTAATGATTTTATCGAATTTTTGGAGTCTCTTGAATGGATTACAAGGCCTTATGACCTATATTATTAATGAATTTTTTCCTTGATGGAATATTTTCACCTCTAATTCTAAGAAAATATCAACCCATTTAGTTTTCTCAAAATATATATCTCTCATCCTTCCATCATACTATGAAGGGATGCATTCCCCTATTGTTATTATATCTAGATCTTAGTTTTTGGGATCTTGATTCATTCGATATGGGATATAGGTTTTAGATCTAGATCTCTTTCATCATCTTGACCGTGATCAATCTAATTCAAATTTGGGATTTATTTTAGTGTGTGTTTATCTTCAAACTCGTGGTCGGCGGTCTCAATTAAATTTCCATAGTATTTATTCCTATTTGGTTTATGAATTTTCATAATTAAATTGGAATGTTTTCCAATTGAATCTTGAGTTTTTATATTAAAAAATTTTTTAGCACAAGGAAACATATAATTGGATTATTTAATTATTGAATTAATTAATAGAATGTGTGAATGGGGAAATGATGAAGAATTTGGATATATTAATTAGGGTTAATTAATACATGAGTTATTTAATGTAATGTTGTGACTTTTGAATTTATTAGATATTGATATTATGAAACTGAATTAATTAATTTGTGAATTTTGTAATTTTTGAAATAATATTTGATATCTTGTGATTGTGGAAGTTATTATATATTGAGACTATGAAATTGATTGCATTAATTAATTGGAGAATTAATTAATGGGATATGGGGTTGTTTATTTAGATTTATTATGTAATGAATTAATTAATATATTAAATGGTTATATGGATTAAAAGGTGAATTTCACATTTTATTCCATGTTATTAATGTGTGGAATAATTATTTGTTTTTAGAATTTAATTTGAATATAATGAGTTGAAATGTGATAAAAGGGTTAATGTTGATTAATCGTGAATGATGTGAGATATGTGAGATATATGTGATTGTAATATTTTGGTGTTGGACATGGTCTGCAGCAAAAAAATCTCATAATGATAGAAATGTGTTGGGGACATAGTGTAATACATCAAATGCCCATAGTGATAAATGATAGTGGGACACCATCTGCTAATTGAAAATCTCATTTGTGTGACTATTTGATAAATGAGTGCCGGAAATGACCATCTTCTTCAAATTACCACTTGTGTGTCTTTTTGATAAATGAGATTGAGACACAAACTCTTGCATCAATAAACCATTTACGTGATTTTTTGTTAAATGAGTTGTGGGTCCTCGACTACTGCGTCAAATACCCGTGGGGTGATCGAAATTATAATATATATCCATGGGTTTTCATTGGAAGATAGTTCCAATTAGATTTGATATTTTTCAAATGAAATGATAAATGATATCCATGCTATTATTATATGGTTTGGACTCTGGTACGGGATGAATAAAGTTTTTTGAGATCGAGTGTCAATAAGAACCCATGATTTAGGTGGTTAAATAAACAATAATTGAATAAATGTAAACTGTTTAGATTATTTCTTGTATTTTATTCATTATAAAACTGATCACATTATTATTGGTTAGATATTGTTTTACATTCCATTGGTTGTGGCCTATTAAGTTATACTCACACCCCACCCAAGATTCTTGATCAATATTCAAATATATTTCATGGTTATACGATTGGATAAAAGAAAGATTCATATGTTAGATGGATGAGTTGGGATATAGAATTGATGTGGGATCTAGGAATTGTGAAGGGACCCACATGTGGTTTTTAGTGTATTTATTTATTCTGGTTTTTTCATATTGATAGTTGAAACATATTGGCCATGACATATATACTATTTGGTTTTTGATATTTTATTTTCTTTTTTAGTGAACATGTGATTTTTTGGGTTAGATTTGGTTATATTATTACTTTATCATTCTATTATTCTATGGTGATACTTTTATAATGAGGGTACATCCTCCCCATGATCTATATTTGACCCTAGATTCTTGTTAGTAGACTCTTCCATACAGGGAGGTGCGCCTGAGGTTATTTAAATGACTAGCTTTAGGCATCAGTGTGCAGAGCCCATGTCGGGATGTTATATAATGTTATCAAATGGGTTTTATTTTCCGTTTTCATTTCCCTTACTATTTGGTAAAGTTAGAAGGGAGAATAATATGAGTCCATCCTTGTTTAAGATCTCGTAAATGGGATTATCTGACCCATGTATGGGGGTAAAATCCATGTACCAAGGGTGGGATTTCTATTATTGATTTGTCTTGTTATAGTTAGATGTTATTAGATCTTGGTTGATTTATATATTTTTCAATCTGATTATTTTCTCAATATCTTCTTTGATATTTAACTCTTCACCTGGTATAGCATGATAGTTGAGTAAAAATTCATTATTTTAGGCACTCTATATTATTTTTACATGCATCATTTTAGGAATGCCGAGGATAATGGGTTTTGGGGATGTTTTTAAACTGAAAATATTTTCCTTTTCTTTTGTAATTGAATTTAAAATAGTAAGTAATGGGAAAATGAAATTTTTTAAATGATGTAAGTTCTTAATAAATGGGTTTATAATGATAATATCGATTAAAGAGAATGATTTTTCCATTTTTAAATATGAACTAGATATAGGTATGTTAATAGTAGTGATAGTACATCAGTGTTGATCATTTGGAGGAAAAAGAGGAATGATTTTTTATGTACTGGGTAAATCCGTCATGGTGAGTATTTTATTGATTTAAAATGTGTCCTAAGATATTTTGTTATCATTTAAGAGTTCTGCCACTATGAATATAATTGTTCAGAGGATAATAGGAGGATATTGATAGAAATAATCCTCTAAGTGGTGGAACTTGAGGAACTGATAGTACCAAGTGAGGAAGTTGGATAATTGTTCCAATAAAACATTTCATGGAATATAAAAATAATGGAAGTAGACCTCGCGATGGTTCTAAAAATCATATTTGATCTGAAATAGGATTTTTAGTTTGATTACCCTCTAACGTTTACCAAAGAGGGTGGACTTGATGTGTCCATGCCTATATTGATTCTATCTTGATGATACATGACAACTTGGTGATTTCTATTGAGAATAGAGTGAAATAAGATGCTTACATGTTACATGGTCATGTAAATCAATTTTGGAACATCCAGAATGGGGTTGGATTTCTATAGAATATGGATTGGAATGAATATCATGAGAATTTCATGGAGAACTTTAACCCTAAGACACTCATGAAGGATAGATAAATTGTGTTCATGTGATTGAATTAGGGGAGTATGTTCGTGATAATCAATGTTGTACACTTTACATTTTTGTAGCACTTTTCTCCATCATGGGAATAAAATGAGGCTACATCAATTAATCAATTTCAGGATTGAATTAAATGTGTAATTAAGCCTCATGTGAATATCCTAAAAAGGATGAAGTATTTGTTAATGGGGAATTAGGATATCATATCTGAGGTGAAATGAAGGATTATTATATTAGAGGATCGGTGGATTGTACTAGATGGTCAGGAGTATGACTTTTTATAGAATAAACAATTAATATGAGAATGTTAGCAATGGTGATAGAATGAAGAGTATTTAGGGGGAGGGGAAAGTTACACTAGACCTTTCTTGAGTGATCTATCACCAGTGTTGTATGATTTGACACTATTATAGACCGTTTCCTTGACCACTGGTATAGTGATGATCTTTCTGTAGTATAGAACATCGATATAGGTTCTATAGGAAACCAAGGAAGATGAGTAGAGATGGAGAAGCTATATAGAACCAGAGTGTTGGAAGGGGATCTTCAACACCATATCTGTCTAGCAGTTGGAGTTCTTCTAAATGTTGAAGTAAATTCATTGAAGGTTGTACTTCTAGGAATGATCCCCCATAACAGAATAGTATTGTAGCTCAAGGGACTCAAACTACATCATATAGAAGAGGGACATGATGGTCTTTTATCATTACACCTAAATTTGTTGATAAAGAGGCCAAACCATCAATTGTTAGATGTATTATTATTTGGGATTCTACAATTTCTAGTGATTTTTTCAAATTGGTTCCACTTATTCATTTATATAGACACACACACACAGAGACATCATTTATATGGGTTCATAAAGGAGGTGGAGTTCTTCATCAAGTTGATTAAGATAGATACACCCTTGGAAGTACAGTCGAGGGATATCTACCCATGCTAGGGGTGTTATCTTGAGGATGGAGAATATACATTTCTATTGGATTTTTAAAAACTTAACATGTATGGATTTGAACTAATTTTGGATATAATTTGGTTATTATAATATAGGTCCCACATCGATTTTCACTTCACGATAGTGACTTTTATGTCTCATAAGGGTGGAAAATATATTCACCATGGGGAGTGGGATATCTAGGAACCCCATACATAGTATATTCATCAAAATTTGGGGGAGCTTAGTGCCTAGGTTTCAAGTTATTTTTTAAAATACCGTTGTGTGAAATAAGATGTTTTTCATATATAGTGTACATGTACCATGACTTGTTTCTTAAAGACTTCTAATGACTATCCACTGACAGAGATGTTGAATTTACAATTGATCTCATGGAGAGAGTTGATCTAGTTTCTATTCAACTGTAAATAATGACATAAATAAATAATACAGAAATTTTGATGCACCCAAAAGAGTTTATGTATAATGGAATAATCAATCTAAGAACGTCACTTTGGGGTTATTCAGTTTTTCTAAAAAATAATTATGATGAGACTTTGTGATTATTTGTTGATTGCAGAATGTTGACAAAGTTTACTATGATTAACCCATATCCTCTTCCACGTATCGAATCTCTATTTGACCAATTGAGAGGATCATGAATTTTATCCATGTTCTAATTACAAATTATGTATCATATGTTGAGATTTAGAAATTTTGATGCACCAAAGACTACCTTCAGAATATGGATTGACATTTATGAGTTCGTTGTGAGGTCATTTAGATTGAAAAATGGACAAAAAATATTCCTAAACATTATCAGAATTGAATTATACATCTACCTGGATATGTTTTTGGTAGTTTTTGTTTATTAATTCTTAGTGTACTATAAGTCTTAGGAAGACAGTGACCAACATATTTACATATTATTAAGTAGACTAAAAGAGAATTAGCTATAAACCAATCTCTCTAACTGTTAGTTTAGGATTGATTAGGTATACTACTTGGTCCACATAATCATAAAGGAAGCTGTGTCAGTGGGCTCAGAGATTGCATACGAAGTTTAATATTCGTATCATCACAAGAAAATTTTTTATATCTATATATTTTTGGGGCTAGGGGTTATTCTTAGTAGCTTATCCCAAGATTTTCCTATTTGTAAGAAACTCTTTTAGGGTTCAACATGTTCAAGATAATGTTAAAATGGTCTAAATCATGTGATAATTCCTTACAAGAATTTCTTAAGAACTTGAAATTTGGCACCAATCTTGATTATAACCTATCTATGAAAAGAGTATCAAATGTTTTGTACAAGTTATGTGATTAGTCTTAGAGATGTGTTGATGGAGGGAGATTGGGTTGTGGCACATGACACTCAATAGTTGAGGCTAAACAAAAATAAGTACCATTTGCACAACCTCATGTTGGCTTCAGTGGTTTACCATTTGATGTTTTGGGAACATTATATTTAGGATGGAATGTTTCTATATACACAGATGAAACGATATTGAAGTATATCTTTTCACAGTGAGATGAGAATCTTCAGTATCAGAGATGGATTGCATATATGTATTCATTTCATTTTGAGCCCATATATATACAAAAAGTGAAATAGAGTTATTGATGATTTAAGATGGAAAAATGAAAATAAATATTTTTATACATATATAGATAAATTGAAGATAATGTCTTTACTAGATGAGATGCATGTTGTAGATTAGGAGAGCAAGGATAAGATGAATCTTGTATCATTATAAGTATTATCAATAATTTTGACATATATTAGAGACATGTAGTATGAATATCCAGAGTTTTTTTCCATGAGGGATGTTCTTGAAGGAGATGAGTCACCTTTGGGAAGAACAAATGATGAATATGAGATCATATATGTTAGGAATTGGGTTGTTTTACTTATGAGAATTCAGGAGGATCGGGTGCATAATTTTCATTCTTCAAATTCTGTATTGAATCCAGGTGTTAATAAAATGCACCGGGAACTAAAAAAAGAATGTTTTTGTGGTAGGGAATGAAATTATGGATAACACGGTTCATGAAATGATGATACCCCTATCAATATACGAAATTTGGGAATCAAGGGAATAGTTGGTTTCTATAATCATTTCCCATTCCTGAACAGATGTTGGGAGACTTTACAATTGATTTTGTGGTGGGAATCTTAAGGACGCATCCTAAAAATGATTCTATTTGGGTGATGGTACAAAATTTGACCATGTTATAACATTTCTTGCATGTAAGGGAGAATTTATCAATGGAGATGTTGGAATACTACTATAGCTAGGAAATAATCCGTCTGGACGGGTCTCCATAGAGTATTGTTTATAATAGTGACTCATGCTTGAAATCTCACTTCTGGAGGAGATTAGAGAAGGAACATGGTATATATGTTTTATTGTGTACAGGTTTCCCCAAAAATACAGATGCATAATCAGAGTATACAATACAAGTGGTTGAGGATATTCTATGAGTGTGTGTCCTAGGATTTTGTAGTTCTAGGGTGAAACACATATCTTTGATGGAGTTCACATATAATAATAACTGGAAAGAAACTGTTTTGATGGAACCATATGAGTCTCTCTATGGTTGGCCATGAAATCCACCACTATATTGTATGGAGGCATGGAAGTTAGATTTGTTCAGACAGTGTCTCACATAGGAGACTTTAGAGTAGGTTATACTGATTCAAGAGCATATGGATATGGTTCAGAGTAGGAGGAAGTTGTATCTTGTTAGACATTCCCAACTAGAATAGTTTTCAGATGGTGATCATTTATTACAAAGGGTGTCACCAAGATTGGTTCACCACCTGGTTTGGGGATATGGAAAATCAGTGACCAAGTTTGTTGGACCGTTTGAGGTTGTTTAATGAATTGGGCTGGTGGTATATAGATTTGTTCTTCTATAGTGGTATAGTAATATGGATTATTTTTTCACGTGTCACAACTTCAATGATATCACCATGATCCTTCTTATGTAATTGATGTGGATAAGTTTGAGCTTGAGATAGATGTAGCCTTTTAAGAGAATCCAATACATTTGTTGGATCACAATGAGAAGGTGTTGTGGGGAAAGAACGTGATGATAGTTAGTGTATTTTGGTAACATGGGATAGGGTATGAGAAACATGTGAAATAGAAGAAAATTTTTGGGCTCAGTTCCCCGATCTTTTAGACATAAAAACATAGAGATTATAGGGAGTACATATAAAGGGAAATTTGTAAAAAATTGAAGCGAATGTAAGATCCCAAAATTTGTTAGAAATTTCATGAGCTCATTTACTAGTACTCTATTTCCATATTTTGACTAATATTTGAAATGGTTTTACCTTGGGGATTTTTGTGTGAAATTTGACAAAAATGGAAGCCGGATAGACTGTTCAGGAAGGTGCATAGTTTTCCCAAACCATGTAACTTTCCTAGAGAACTATGTGAACCCAAACACTAGGGATTCACATGGTTATTGAAATATATGTTAGACCACAAACCAAAAAGGAGACACAATACTACCTCCAATGTATATGAACATGTTTAAGGTTCACAATTTAGAAAATCATGCACCCATGTCCATGAAACCATGATTGTGGTTTTAAATAGCCCCAAAATTATTTTTAAAATTCAAAACTCCCAGTATTAACCCGCAAGTTGATCTTTTATCAACCCTAATCAATTGCCCTCATTTTGGGTGATCCAAAATAGATTCCATGGAATTATAAAATCCGTTTATGATTATTAGAATCCCAAATTGAAGATCTTCTCCTCTCCAATTAAAATAATCTCAACTCATTTATTTTTTCTATCTATCCCTATTGTCATTCTCCTATACAATGAAGGGATGATTTGCCCTAATTATATTATATATAGATCTAGGTTTTTGTATCTTAATTCATTTTTTCATAGATCTAGGCCTTAGATATAGATCTCATTCTTCATCATGATCGCAGTCAATCCTCTTCGTATTTGGGATTTATGGTGGTGTGCTTTCATTTTCAATCTTGAGTTATGTGTTTTGAATTCAATTCTCATAGTATTTATTCCCATTTTGTGTCTTTTTTTATATAATTCAATTAAAACATTTTCCAATTTACCCTTTATTTTTTTCAATTAATTTATTAATTAATTTTAACGATGCATGTAATTTGATTAATTAATTATTGAATTAGTTAATGGATTGTTTGAATAGGGAATTTACCGGATATTAGAGTTTTTGAAATTGTATTTATTAATTGTTGAATTAATTAATGCGATCTTGTGAATGTGGGATTTATGAGATATTAGGACTGTGAAACTGAATTAATTAATTTTTGGATGAATTAATGAAATCTTGTAATTGTGGAATTGATGAGATATTGATAATATGAAATTTATTGAAATAATTACTTGTTTATTTAATTAATTGTATTTGGGGTTGTGTATTTGGATTAATTAGTTCATTATTTAATTAATGGATTAAAGGGGTATATAGTTTAAATAGGGAATTGATCATTTTGTGCCATGTGATTGATGAATGGAATCATTATTTATTTTGATAATTAATTTTTCATGTCCTGATATCATATGTGATGAGATATTTAAAGTTGATTAGAAATTAATGATGTGAAATATGTGGGATATGTGTGATTTTGATATTCATGTATGGGACATGGTCTATTGCATTAAAATACCATAAGGATAAAATTGGTTTCAGGACCTAGTCTAATAAATCACACCTTATTTTGGCTACTTGATTAGAACCAAAATATATTTCATAGTTGAATGATAAGATAAGTGTAAGATCCATATGTTAGATGGATGAGTTGGGAGGGAGCATGGACGAAGAAACCTGACTTGGTGTTGGGACCCGCATTGAGTTTTCAGTGTCATTATTATTTTTTGTTTTGCATATTGACACATGAAATGTATTTTTATTGAAATTTATACTACATGGATCCGGATATTTTATTTCATATCATTGTCAACATGTGATTATATTGGGATTGATTTGGTTATTTCATTTGGTTGTTGTTTATTGCTTATTTATTGTTGATATAGTTTGATAAAGAGTGTAGTCTACCCATGATTGATATTGGACCCTCACTACTAGTTTTACGACTATGGTGTTTGGAGAGGAATGCTTGATGTCAGGTGACTGACTTTCCCAAGGCCCTAGTGTGTGGCACTCAGGTGGGGACGTTATAGAAGTATAACTCTTAATTGAGAAATTTCATTATCATTTCTTCTTAAAACTCCACTAAATATATATTTCCAATTTAAAAAAATTAATTAGGTGTATTCAATATATATATATTTAGTTATTTTCTGCCAGCCATTTTCTACCCCCTTTCCATCAAATGGAAAATGAAATTTTTTTATCATGCTAACATGTGGACTACCAGCTCCACAATGAGATATGATTCAATTTCAATTAATATAATCAATTTTCAGTTATTATGATTGATTAAACAAAAATATGTGATTTTTATGATATCATAGTTATTATATAATTATAATATCTTATCTATATTCTTACATCTACATCCATTTGATATCAACAAAACAACTCATTCAAACATATGCACTACCAGGTAAAAGAAGTTATGTGAATCATTTTTCATTTCAAATTTACATGACTTGTAATGGGAATAAATTTGATGAATATATATGACATTAAATATATAATATTGACTCTATAAATTGAAATTTTTATCCAACTTTATTACATTTCATTTATAAAAAAATGGAAACCTCAAGCATATGTAGGTTAGGATGACCAACTCCGTAAATTGATGTAATTAGTTTTTCATCATCATATTTAATGAATTGTTTTGAATTAGTTTCTAATGATTAAATATTATTAAATTATTTACATTATGTATATGTTGTATCCATGGTAAAATTATAAGGACTATAACATTCAAATCTAACATACCTTTTTTTAAAGGTTGGGGCCGAATCCTCATTTATTATTAAAGGAAAGCAAAGACCTCTTTAACTGGGTAGAGGGAGTCCCATTACATAGCCTGAAGGCCTAGTGGGAATTTAGGCCATTACATGGCCCGTAGGCCTATTTTTGTTAGCCCAAACCCCATTTTGTGAATTGTACTACTAGAGTACCCATGCTGCTGCAGTACTACATAGTACCTGCCACTCCTATAGTGCTCTACCGCTGCTATAGTGACCCGCCACCGCTATAGTGCCTGTCGTTTCTACAGTGATGTCGCTGCAACAGTACGGTACAGTAATGCTACAGTACCTGCACCCAACGTGTTCTAAAACCCCATTTTTCATTTATAATTAAGGGGTGCTTACCAGTAGGCCAAACCCTAACTACACAAATTGAAACATACCTAATAAATGAAATTGTTATCACCCAGAAAAGTTATTTAAATAATGAATTATTAAAACACATGTGATAAGATATTATAAGTAAATTTTAGATGGTATAATACATATGACTATGATTTTTCAAATATAGTTTCAATAAATATATAATAATTATATCGGAGTTTTTAATGCATACAAATCAGGACAAGACTTGAGGTAAGGGGTTTATTATTCAAGCCCATTTTAGTTGGAATTGTTTATGATTGATTTTACATTTAGGAAATTTAATAATACATATATTATAAATAACATTATTTTTTCCCAATATATATTTTTTGAATTTTTATGCTTTTTTAAAATATTCTTCTATTGGTACACATAATGGTTTTGAGATTTTTTTATGGAAATGTTGATATTAGTTATAATTTTTTAGTTAGACATAATTTTTCCCATATGAATGATTGCTTTAAATAATAAATAATATTTTTAAATGATTATATAATTTCTTATTTTTATTTAAAAAAAATTAAAATAATAATCATATAATTTCTGAACAAGATACTTTTTAGCGATTGTGTGGATAGTGTAATGACCCCAACCTCGATAGCCTATAACCGGAGCCTTAATTTCTGACATTATAAGAGATATAAGAGTTGAGTTATGAAAGAACCAAGAATTATATTATTTATTTAGTAGTAGATACATATATGATACCAATTTTACTTTTGTAATTAATAATAAAAAAAATGACCAGTATCGATGAGATTCATTCAAATGATTCATCATCATAACCTATGAAAAGGAAAATAGTAAACGAGTGATTAAATAATCAGTAAAGAATAGTTATAGTGGAAGATATCATAAATTAGGGATAATAATTAATATGGTAAGGTATATAAATGAACACATATGACTCTTATATAACTGATTAAGGAATAATCAATATAGAAAGGTAAATTAATGAAAACAAATACCATTTAATTATTAATATATGAATGAAATTCAGAGAGAGATAATACCACTGATAAAATCTATTTGATATTAAGAACTGTATTATGAATGAAAAATATCCTAATTCTTAGATATCACGTTTCCCTAAAACGTGATACCATTACCTTCAAGGCCTTTCACAAGATGATTTAAAACATACTAGGTAAATATTCATATGATATTTTCTATTGATTTATCTAATTAGTGTAAAAATTCATAGAGGGGGTTTGATTAAATGTTAGCCAATGTTATCTTTCATTTCAAGTAATTCCTTATTTATCAAATTAACTTTTATATTTATAAACAATGTTGCTAATTTCTATATATCATCATTGAGTAAGGATACAAAATTTTTAATATTTCCCTATTTAATCAAAAAACTCTCAATAAAAACACTGTTTGTAAAAGTATTAATTGATTTAAGAAATAAAAATATCTATTATACATAAATGTTGATACATTAGATAAATTTAATTTACAAATAATACTTATTACCATGAAGTGATTATTTCAAGGGAATTTTAACAATCAAAAAACAGAGTGTGATTGCATAATAACATTAAATACTTTTAAATTATCTTGTATAATCAACAAAAGGATGATTAATTAAAATTGGAACATTGCATAAAAGGAAATATTAAGACATAATGAAATTAAATTTAATATTGTATTAATATACACCGCATAAAAGTGAATTGGTTCATAATAAAAAATCAAGACTTAATGGATATTAAATTGAGATGAAATGTATTACCCCATGCCTCTTTTTTTGTGGTATGTTCCTTAAACTCATGAATAATGATTTTAAAAATGTAATTATATTATGAAAAAACCATAAAAATATTTATAATATCTTATAATATACTTTTAAAAGATATTATAATATTTTTTAATAAAATTTCAATATTTTAAATATTTTTATTGTTAAATGCCTTGTTTTTTCAAATGTGTTTCATCATGAAAGATCCATTTCTTTTTTAAATTATATAGATTTGTCTTATCTAGATTAATAATCATTAAAAAATAATTATTATTATAAATCAGGTATATTTTTTCTACTATTCATGAATTATGGTTCTTGGAAACAGAGTAAGTTACGATCATAAAGATGGTAGGTCATACATATGCATGAGTAACATTTCCATTTTCAAATTATTATTATGGAAAATAGGTAAGTAATATTCTATATTTTAATATTGATAATAATATAATAAATATAATATTATTTATTTAAATATACATATATATCTAATCCATTTGGTGTGGGGATGAAAAGAGAGACACATCGTTTCATGAAGGGGGTAAACCACACATATTTGAACAATGATAACATATTTCATTTTGTGAAAAGGTATGAAAGAAAATAATTTATATTATATTTCAAGAATTATTAATACATAATAAATATAATATTTATTTAATTAATATCATATATAAACATTAAATTTACCCTTATCACAATCTATGAAATGTTTTAGTGAAATACAAATCACATTGCTTCACAAGGGAGTAACCCAACATACACACAAGCGACATTATCTTATCTCATAAAAAATAAAAATCAAAAAGGTATGTATGATATATTTATTCCATTGATATAATATTGTTATAATTTTAATATATTTATATAATATCAATTATAATACCAAACCATGAGTGTTGTAAATAGACAAAAAAAATGACATCATTTCACGAGGTGGTAGTCTGTTGTACACACGAATGATGACTTCATAACACATTTGATGGAAGTGGAGATGTGTTTTAGAAATTAAATTTTTTAAAAACATCCCATTATTTTAAATATACTGAGTTTATTCTTTCAGTAAATGTTTAATTAAAATTGGAGGAGTTGGAGAAAATAAAATATTGATACCCTAATTGAAGAACATTACATCTTCTTTGGGTATCCTCTGTTGGATTGCACTAAAGCCTTACTATGACAGATTTCATCCAAAACTATGTACTCTAAGATGAGATATGGGGTTTTTTAAAGTTAATTTGTATGTTATTGGATAATGAAAAGAGGTTTTAATGTGTGAATAAGAGAGGATAGTGGTTTCCTTTTATAAGTGGGGCGAGTCACACACTTTTGTTTTTTTTTTCAAAAATATTCAACCATTCCGACTTTTTTGTCATTATAAATGCTTCCATATTGGTACATTGTCATAACTAGTATATATTAGGTCAAATATTTTTCATAAAACTGGTGTTCTGAAAGTTTTTAGGTCATCTATAACCATTACATACATAGTTTAACCCTTAATAAACCAGTTTTTACCTTAACTGCAGTAATTATGGTTTACTCATTTTACTTTTAATTTTGGTAAAATATTAAGTTTACCTATTTTTAAATTATAAATTATTAATATTAAAATTATATAATCCTTTTTTCCAAATTAAATTAACTAATTTGGAAAATTTTAAGAAAAATTAATCCCTTAGATGTGATAAGAAAACATGTTTTTAAAGAGAAAATGTTATAATGTTTATAAATTTTTTAAATCAAAATAAAATATAAAAATGATTCTAATAAAATAAATTTTATTTATTGATATAAAATTGAAATAATGTTTCTTCAAGAAGAATTCAAAATATAATTTAAAAGAGTTAATGATTAAAACAAAAAATAAGTTTTTAATTAAAATGTAGTATTTTTTTTTAATTCATCAAAATGTTGCTTCTTTTTAGAAAAAATCCCAAAAAAACCATCCATAAGATAATTTTTAAATTAAATATTTTAAAATAAGATTCATTTTTAAAATATTTTTTACAATATTTGTAAATATTAATTATAAATCATGTGTGCTAAGCCAGACTAATCAGTCTTTTTGAAAAATACAGTTTTCAGAATAAATGTGTTTTTAAATGTTTACAATTTTATTACTAATAATTAAATAAACAATAAAAATGTTTAAAATAAATATTTTCACGATTTCATTAATCATATTCATATCTTCTATTCATATTGTTATGATATATAGTAATTACTAATGTTAATTGTATATTTCTTTCGGTAAAACTATGTCAGGTGTGTTATGTATGTTAGAAAAGAAACTAAATGTTGAATGTAATTAATAATATTGTAGAGATTGATTTTTTTTAAATAAATACATCGGGATGCCTCAATGATTTATAGTTAATTATAATCATGGTGTTTCATGTCATACATAGTTTTGAATATGAAGTACATATTTTAAAATCAATGACTTTTATATTCTACCACCATTAAATAAATTGAATCTTCACCATATAATAACCATCTCAGCAATCAAGGGGTTTCTATTTAAGAATACTATTTTCTGAATACCACATCTTGGGAAGATTTAAATGGAAAATTTAAATGTGAAAAATTCTTTTTACATAACTTAGACATTCATTCCAAAATACAATAACTCAGGTGGAAAGTGAGAAGATGAACATAGAAGAGAATCCAAGACCAAAAATATTAATAAAGAGTGATAGAGATCATTGATCACATGAAGGTTGGTTACCTAGATTTTTTTAACAACCAAAAATACATAAACTAAAACAAAGTAAAAAAAGTCATTTATATAATCTAAAATGATGATATCATGATAACGTTTTATTTCAAGATACTTTTCCTATTTTTGGGAAATTCCTTTCTCATCTAGGCTGAGAGCATATAAAAATTTCATTAAATGATATATCTATATTTCAATGGAAAATTTTAATATTTTGATTGTGCTTCAATAATTATTCACTTCATATCTTACTATAAGAAATGAATGTTAATGAATGATTTTTTATGAAGCACCAATATTAACTTTTAATGATTCAAAAGAATCATAATAGAGTTCTAAATCATTCATCCATATTTTCATTTTTATTATATCAAAATGGTTATCCTAGGTTATGAAATATTCATAAATATTTATATGGTGACGAAATTAATTAATCTCTAAAACCATGTCCAATGATAATGATAAAAAATTTCATAAATGTATATCCTTATAACCCTTAAAAATGATTAAGAAACTAAAATATATATTTCTGGTCCGTAAATTCTCAAAATGAATTTATAATTAATGCCCTAAACAATGTAATGTATATCTTATTCATCAAATAAAAAATTTGTGGATACCCTGATCATGTATTCTTTTAAAACATGGTAATTACTTGAATTACAATAAAAACATATTGAAAACATGCATGATTTTTTATTCATTAAATAAAATATATATTATTTTATATATTATAAAAATAAAAATTAATATTGACTACATCAATGATAGCATAAAACACTTTTTCAAAAAATAATTAATTAGTTCCATTATAGTCAATTATATCAAATTTACTTTATCCATATCATTCAACTCATTATACCAAAATAATTTTCTCAACCCTAGGAACATATTAAGGGTTATGTTTATATCAATCATGTGATTTCAATGAAATTAAACATTCCACTAAATCACCTTTCATGGTTCTTCGTATTGTTCAACACACACTTTCATATCCTTAATGAAAATTTATTTCAGTATAATGCCCATATATATCAAAGTTCTTATAAATATAATATCTTAGAAGTATACTCAAATAACGTTTTTCAATAATCAAAACAAAATCAAATTAATTATTCCAATTTTTTTTGTATTAATAGAATAATCTTGAATAAGATCCCATAGCTTCTTCTGTGGTATTTTCCCTTAATGCCCGGGGAATTCATTTTCATAGTTCCCTAGATCTATATATTGAACGAATGGAATATTGAAAATTTTACTATTTTCATTGACATTATGAGCATGGTTTCCTTTATATTCATCCTTTTTGAAAACTCTCATAGCCTTCATGAAAGTACGGGGGTGTTTCTTTCCTTAATTACCACATGATAAATAAATAATTATTTTCCTTATATACATTATCTATTTTATATCCACCATCCACTTATTCTCTTAATAACATTAAAAAACAGAATATTTGAATAATTATTTCTCTAAATTTAAATCACATAATACTATTTAATTATATCAAGAAAATGTTTTGGAGACCATCACTATTTGAATATGTTTCATAATGCCTTCAAAGAAATGTCCAATAGTTCATTCCATGTTGCGTATGAAATCTATATAATTCCTAGTAACCTTGTAATTGTGGGTTCATACTAAATAATACATTATTCTTAATTTTTCATTATGATAAGAGAAATTCTATTCATTTTAATTTGATAATATTGAAGGGTAATTAACTAAAAACACAAGTCATTTGATCAACAAACTGATATTTAAATACATGAAGAGATAAAATAATTATGAAAATATCATGAATAATAATAACTAAAATGATTATGATTGAAATGATCAATTATTATACAACATGTTTTCCAGGAACATTATACAATTACCATCAAGAAGGATCATAAGACAGTTTAAAATGTTCTGGGTAAAAACCTATCTTATTTTGCCAACTAATTAATCTCATAAGACTTCTGAGGCATCTATATGATATCATTAATAGGTCCGCACGTATGTATTTCATTAAAAATAATTACTTATATATCAAATAATCTGTTTATTTCACAATTAATGTTCTTATCATCAAATATTAGAATTGAGTTTAGTTATGAATTTATCAACATTTCCACAGTTAATAAAATAAATGTCAAAGTAAACACCATATGTAAAAAATGGAATATAGTTTATGAAATACGAATAAAAATATATTATATTCTTATTTAAGATAATTTGAATTAATAATGAATAATGATGATAAGGATGTGATTGTTTCCAAATAAGTTATCAATCTCAAAATAAAGTGAGATTGTACAATAATAGTTAAGTCATGCTATTTTTAATGTCAAATACACGTACATAAAATAACTCAAAATGACACATAAATTACCATTAATTATTTTGTAATAATGATATTTTATGCCAATGGCGAATTATATACACCATATAAAACTTGAATTGGTGCACAATAACAAATATTTCTCAATTGAAAGTAAATTCAATCAAAATCTCTTACCTCATGCTTCCTTTTGGATGTACATGATTTATCCTCATGTATAGTGGCTTAAAACATGTTATTAATTTATTCCATAACAAATTTAATTTTTATAATGTCATATATGGTCCTTTTATATAATATTATCACCCTTTCATTAATAATAATTATTTATTTTCAATGTTTCTAATTTCAATTTCTTTGTTTTCTCATGTGCATTTCATCATGAATAAACTAGTTCTAATGCATATTATATAGTTATATTCTGTATATAATAATAATAATTATTTAATTATCATATTTATATATCAATAAAACATTTATTAACAGTCAGGAATGATAGTTTTGAGAAATGGAGTATGTTACGAGCAAGGACACGACAAACTGTGTGTAGTCATGAGAAACATTTCCATTTTAAAAAATCATTATGGAAAATTAGTATGTGATATTTTAGGTTAAAATAATGCTCATTATATAATAAATATAATATTATTTATTTAAATAAACTTATATATATATCATCCATGTGGTGTGGGGAAGAAAATAGAGTCACATTTTCCAGGAATGCAATACTGTACACATATAAGAATGACGTTAACATATATTATTGAGTGAAAAGGCAAAAAAATCATATATATTATACTTATAGAATTATAAATTTATCAATAGTATAAAAATTATTTCATTTAAATCTCATATTATTATAATCATTTCCTTTATCACCTTCCATGTAATGCGTTAGTGAAAGAGGAATCACATCGCTTCACAAGGCGGTACTCCACCATACCCACGAGTGGATTTTCATATATCTAATGTTTTATAAAGTAAAAAAATATATTTATATTTTATATTGAATCAAGGTTTATAATTATGTTGTAAATATCATATATGTTCACTTTATTTATATCATAATTTCCAACAATGAGAGATGTTAACCGAAAAACAAATGGCAATAGTTCTTGAGGAGTAGTCTGCTTTACACACAAACGGTAATTATGTAACCCTTGTGTTAAAAGTGGAGGTAGTTATATGCAATTAAATTAATATAAAAATTATATTTTATGGATAATAGTGATGTTATTATTTCACTATATATTAATAAAAAATTAATGAGGTAGAGAGTGAAATAAAGTTAAGATTTTGATTGATGAACATTACCACTTTTTGGGTAATCTCCTTTCGAATGAACTAATGCATTTCTAGGTTAGATTTAGCCCAAAACTATGTATTATATGAGGGATTTTGTGATCTTACTATTTCTTGAATTTTATAAATTAATTAGGTTTTATGGTGTGAAAAATAGAGCAAAGAGGTGGCCTTTTATAAGAGGGGTGAGAGAAAAAAGTATGATTTTTTGAAAAGATTCATTCACATACACATTTTTATCATTAAATAAGATTCAAATATGCAATATTATTTGACCGTAGCATCCCCACGTGACTGGGTCTTCCACACTAGAGTCCTAACATATAAACCTTCTTAAAATAACCAACAAATGACCAATGGTCATTTAGAATAGCAGGCCGTACCGACAACTATAGGCTGCTTCAACCTTTCCCCACTAGAATCACCTTCACCGTTTCCAAACACGTCTTCAACTTAATGAGGTCAAAATTCACCCTGTAATATCAAATCACTCAATGAAACCCAATTTTATTTCAAACCCTCTCAAGTTACCCTCCCGATTCAGGAGGTTCTACTTGATTATAAAGAGAGGTGGGTTTAATCCTAGAATTCAGGATGGGAGTCCTTCGATCAACTGGAAGGGCCTCTCAATGACGAATTACCCATGGACTCAGATCAACATCATGTTAACACCTTCTTGGAGGCATGCACTAGTTGAGAAAGAAAACCATGAACCCAATCACACTGGTCCAATAGCAATGACATACAACAAGCCACCACTATACATAAAGGGGGAACCAATACACGGGCTTCCCAAAACATTTTTCAAAAGAATCCACAAACCACATACATTCACACCAACTGACCAAAAAGAATTGAAACTCAAGACACAAATCATTCAAAATGGATTCTCGGCTCGAAACACCTCACATCCTACATTCCCAAAAAATAAGGACACACTACACAACCCCTGATTATTAAAACACCATATCATATTTACTTAAAACCCATATTTTCACAAATTTGAAACAAAGAGACAAAGAATAATGCAAGAGGAGACTAGTGTCAGTGGGTTAATGGGACATATTTTCAGCATCCATACACCAATCACACCACCAGCACAGATAGTATTCTAGGATTGTGTCCCCAGCTCCACAAGGCTTTCCAAACCCTACAATATCATTAGGACCACTGACCTTACTCTCTTTTCCTTTCCCATAAACAAGGTTAACTACAAGGACCAACGACTCACACAAACCTCAAATTATCCTGGGAACTTGAGTCCTGCCCTGGGGTGTGCTGGCCAGGAACCTTAATCGTAGCTAGAACATCAAGTTTAGACACCCGTAAATTAGGTCTACCTTGATGTTTCCTAAAATAACATGACCCAATAGAGTGAACCAACTCTGATACCATTTTTTTATGACCCAAGCCAGGTCTCCATCTACCGGGCACCTGACCTGGTCCATGATATGACTCAAAGGGTGTTCCCAATCCCCACAGGCTGACACAAGTGCCTAGGTATCGAAAGATAGGCTTTGAGAATGATTTACCCATATTTACCATGTTAAAATAACAATTAAAACCCAAAAACTAGATCTGAAAAATATAATAGAAAACACTTTTACTAAATTCAAAATTTCACATGCCACACTAATCAAATGGAAAAAAGGGAAATAATGCCCAGGGAAACCTCAAAAGACTCAAAAATTCGTAAAAAAATAGGAGAATCATCCTCATGTCACCACCACCATGACCAAAAAATCAAGAAACAAGGAAACCAAAGTTCCAAACGGACACATCTTTCTTTAACCTAAAACAAAGAGATAACAGATTTTCCACACCGCCAAAGGTGTATGCCGGTTTTCATCCAAATCCTGGTAAGATGTGACCCTACTAAGGATTCCATGCAATAAACATTAATTGAAAAATAAATTTTCAAGGTTGATATTTTACATAAATTCTAGGAAGATTTTAAAGAAAACCACTTTGAAACAGAACAACTATGAATGAGTGAAACTTAAAATATAAAGTAGTTTCAAAGAGATCAATTTTAAAGACAACGCACTAACTTTTAAAATTACCCACCCAGTCTACCATGTGCCTATAGTAAGTGAAAAATAATCATCGAGCACTAGTCACGAGAACACCCCTAGGGATTAGTCAGTTATGGGGCCCTAGCTACGTCGTTTCTTGGGGAAAATGTAACCATAGAAAATTTCCAATAAACATCTTGGGCACGATTCACTAATAGGGAACATACCCATATCCCAGTGGTCCCAAATAACCCCCATCATTATAGTTTAGTTAGTGTTATAAGCATTAATCATGCTACATGAAACTATGGAAAAACCCCATGGGATCATTAGAACACTAGTCCTATTTCGGCCACCTAGATACCTGGGATTCCCTTTTTTGCCCAATCAAGTTCCATTTTTTATAAAATACCATTTTCACAATCCTTCCACAAAACCAAGCATTAGAAAACACTGTCCACTATTTGAAGATAAGAATTCACTTTTTAAAACATTCACACCTCAAAAAAATTTCCATATATATTTCCCACCCCTTTAAATAATTTATCAAACAATTATAAAACTTTTAAAACAATTTCAGTGGACATCCTAAATGATTTTATGTCAATAATTGTCCCAAAAACAGTTTAAAATAAATTATTCACACATCAATGCTACGTCGAAACACAATTTTCATCCCTCAAATATTTTAATAAACCAATTTCATAATTTACACAAAACTTCCAAGTGATAAAATATTGTTTTACACATGAAAAACACATAATTTCGTGTAAAAGTGTCACTTTAAAATTTAACACATGATTAATCATTTCAAATATCACTTTCTCCCACATAACTGATTTAACAAATCATTTTAGTAATTCATAAAATATAGAAGATGGAACTACAATAGTTTCCACCAAGAAGATAACTGAATTCATATAAAAATGTCACTTTAAAGTTAACTGCATATCCAAACAATGCCAAAATATAATTCACACCATTTAAAAATTTTCAAAAATAATTAAAATTTATTATAAAACCAATCAAACGGTGGTACCATAACTTTGCACACCAAAAATGCTCATTTTTAATTAAAATAAGATATTTTTAAATCAAATACATGTATAAAATTTATAGAAACCAATTACACACATCACACATAATTCATATAACATAAAAATTAAGCAAGATTAATTAATTCATAAAAAATGGGAAAGCAAAGAATCACCTTCCTCGAACCAAAGCACTCCAATAAAAATAGTGTGAAACCCATTCACATCTCAAGAAAACACTAGCATCACCTCAACCGGCCCACAAAGATCCATAAAACAAAAGGTAAAACAAAAGTACCTATAATTATAACACTTATTGACACCCTAATATACTTGAAACATAAATCCCCAAACTGATACCCTAAGGGGAAGGGAAAGGACTACCGAAGGAAGGTGCATCCACCATAGAAGAGTGGATTTATAGTAGAAGATCACCGGATGGAGAGCGGTGCATCGAGGAGGCATCGACCAATGAGAGGTGGTGCGCCAGACCAAGCAGCGGCCAGTAGGGGGAGGCGCTCCGGACATAGCTCGTGCGTATAGGGGTTGCGTGCGATGGAGATGGTGCTTGTGGAGGTGCGCATGGAGGGGGATCTTGTGGAGGGTGGTTCGCTGGAGGAAGGTGGGATATGCACAAGGGAATAGAGGGGAGGTGGGGTGCGACCTGAAAGGAGATAGGGGGTGCATGGAGGATGAGAGGGGGGGAAAGGGGAAGGGAATAAACACTAAAAAATTAAAAAAAAAATAAAAAAAACAAAACTAATAATAATAATAATAAGATTATTATTAGCTTAAAAAATAGATTATCAACATTAATATTTATAAGATTAATTATATTTCATTTATTAATACCAATAATAATAATAATAATAATCTATTATACTAATATTATTATTATCATTTAAAAAAAATATTAATATTCTATTACACATCCCTCTATTTATTTTATTAATTTAGTCCTTTAATTCAATTCATTTCTTATTTTAATTTACTCCCACTTTATCGAATTAATAATTTTTTATATAGGGCGGTCGCGTAGTTACCCTTCATGTCTCAAGCGACTATGTGCATACCATGCGTTGGTATCTGCATGTTCAAGAAGTTATTGCACGGGTACCCGGCTGACCGTACGCCTTCCACCATCGGGTGGTGCCCGTTCACCGGCCTAAATAACATTAATAATAATAATATCATTATTAATATTCGCAAAAACATAATATTAAAATATTCTTATCAATTGGTCATTTTTAAGTATAATATTATTAATAACATTTTCTTTATAATTATGATAATCTTAATGATACTTTTAATAATAAAAATAATTATTATTATTACAATATTAACAATGAATTAATTAATTTTTATATTCATAACACTAATAATAATAATAAGAATAATAATAATAATAATCTCAAAAAATATTCTTATTTTTGTCATTAAGGCAATTTCATAAATTTTATTAAAACTTATTATTTTTATTTTATTTCTATTTCATTTTTCATTGTATTTTATATGAATGCCTTGAACACCGAACAAACCATGTAGTTAACCATGAGAGGTCGTGTGGTGACTCGAGAGAGGCCGCATGGCTTTGACTACAGTGCGCTAAATTCTATCAAGGTCAAAACATATGCTTTTTAAATAATAACCTTAAAATTTATGTCAGGCATCAACCCAAACTACCCTACGCCCAACTAAAACAATAAAATAAAGAATGTTTAAAAATTGAGGGTGTGATAGAATAAATTTTAAATCATGAAAACAAAGAACGACTCCTTCATTTTTTAGAAAGAATTATTTTATCAAAAATTAATTCTTTTTTATTTATTTGATACTTATTTTATTACTATAAATAGATAAATAAAGGAAAAAATGAAAAAATTTATTTTTATAATTTATTTATTCTTATTCATTTCAGCCATTCCTGAATCTAGGATATATACTAAATATAAAATTTAATTGTACATTATTTTCCATAAAACATGTTCTAGAACGTAACAAAATCTATTAATGAAACAAGTTGTTGCATGTAATTCATGATATTGAAGAGATTGAATTTATTTAAAAATAATAATAATGTAATCTATTAGGGTTTTGTCTTTTCTTATAATCTTTGTGTTTCATTCATACACACTATCAAATATTATGTTTATATTTTAAAATCACAGGGTGTTAAAAACATAATCATTTTTTTTATAATTTTGGAATGAATTGGATTTCCCTGATCGTGATAGATTAATCCATTAAAACCGACATTAAAAGATTTCATGTTTAATTTATTAGAAATATTTTTCTTAATATTTTGAAATTATTTCTTTAATTAAGTTATTTCAAAATGGAATTGGTATTTTCCCCAAGAAATATTCTAATGATCATTTAAGGCGATTTTGAATCAAAGATAACATTCTTCAAAGGTTCTTATGTTTAATTATTGATATAGTCCAATGAAACCATCCAATTATTTTCATTGTATGTTTTATGAGGAATATTGGTTTTGGATGAATAAATAAATCCTGTGGTTGGTCGATAGGTTAACTTGGTTATGTTGAAATTTTTTTGAAACTATTTTTTCCATGTGTTATATAATTACGGAATGATGAATGTTGTATTGATATTGTGGTTAACTTTGTGAATAATGTGATATAATTTATGGGTCTACATTATGACAACAATTAATATTGTAAATATGCATAACTCATGAGATAATTATGTAATATGTGGACCTTATTTCATACTCACAACAAGATGGACGAACCTGGCTTCATGTAAATAGGTTTATGCATAGAAATGGTTTTATGTCCACATGTTTATGGATGGACCAAGTTTGATGTCTATAATTATATTCATGTTCATGGTTTTGGGTCCAGGTATTTATTCATAGTCCTTTTTTAATTTCTATAAGTTTTTGGATGGACTTGGTTTCATGCACATAAATTTTTACGAGGAAAACATTTTATATCATTGCCTTACTGTGTAAACTTCATTCTATTTATACATGTTTAAAATATTACTTGAATATATTTTATGAGTTTTTATGTGTATTATATTATCTCATGGATCCTGACTAATTATTGAAAATTCCACACTCTTATGAATTTTTTATTTTGTTATGCCAAGACTCATGATTAATGTCACACCCAATCCCGCAAGGCTCGTGCCATGACTACCCAAAGCCCTCCTTCCATCGGACATGGGATGGTGACTAGAACCGAAATGCGTATTCTCTAAAATGGGAAGGCTTGAATTTAAACCTGTACCAACACAAAGTCTGAGAAAACAACAAGAAGAAAATGTAAAGTAAACTACTATAGTAAAAGAGTGCTGAAAGAAAAGGGTGTAGAATAAAATCATACTAGAAATGTATATGTACAACTGAAATGTACAAAACAAGTGAAAGTTTAAAAGCATCTCATGGATCGTGCACCATGGATCCTACATAAAGGGTAGTTACAGCTCATGATCTGTAGTTCCTACGTCACGTCACGCCATATGGTCCACCTGCAATAATCATCCAGTCCTGGCTCCCTCAGCCTTGATCAATGTTGCACGTCATCTACACAAGACACAACAAGGTGCGGAAGAAGCCCTTGCACGGGTGAGTATAGCAATACTCAGTAGGGACCCCGAGACCCCGTAGGTCTCCTAATGTTCCACAAAGTAAATACAAAAAAGAATGACATTAACTGTACTTAGGTATATTCACATAAATATACCTAAGTTATCGAGATATACTCATCTCATACCTGAGAGATGTATTCCACAATGGTAACACCACGAATGTAGAAGTACCACACATGTAACCCCATGAAGATAGAAGTTCAACATAGGTAAAAGTACCACCCATGTATCACCACGAAGATAGTACCATGAAGGTAAAAGTACCACACAATTATCACAAAGAAGACAGTACCATGACGTTAAAATTACCACATAGGTATCGCTACGAAGATAGTACCACGAAGGTAAAAGTACCATACAGGTAAAAGACTCAGCTCAAAAAGGCATATAACTCAAAGAAACAGGATTATGATGATGGATCACAGAAGACCACTATGAATGTTGATATCAAACCATGATATTCTCTAGGGATAGAATCAAGTAACATCCCAAGTCACGATGTCGAACACCTTGGTTGCTGGAGAACTCATCCTCTATCGAGTATAATGGGTCTGCCGCGTCAGAAATATGTGCTCCCCACTAACCTTGGACTAATGAGGTACTCCTCCTATCAATTACCATGGGTCTACCATGTTACATAGACGCACTCCAAACAGTGTCCTGCTGAGGTACTCATCTTTTCGAGTACCATGGTTATGCCGTGTCACATAGAGGATCTCCCCACCGTGGCCTACGGAGGTACTCCTCCTGTCGAGTACTGTGGGTCTGCCACATCACAAAGAGGAGATCCCCACTGTGGCCTACTGAGGTACTCCACCTATCGAGTACTATGGGTCATCCACATCACAAATAGTTTCTACCCATCGAGCCATTGAGTCACACAAAGTCAAAAAATCTGCAGTCACCATATCTCAGCCAGTAGTAGGGTAACATAGGTATAACGCTTGGGAGAACCACTCCTCATGTCATCAGTTATATTAAAGATAAAAAAGTCTCACAAAGGATTAAACTGAAGATTATCTATTTCAGAAGGGTTCCAATGTAATAGACGGTGTGTCAATCAAATGCTCAATTAGTGTGTTATTGGCATTTTAGTGTCGAGGGCCTGGTTGGATTCAGGTTCAATCCAACCCTACAATACTCCAAGATTCTTCCAAACACTCATGGAGTAAATAAAAGGGATTGTATCACTCCAAGGATCCCAACGCCGCAGAAGGTTTTTCAAATAGATGTTCGGTCCTCAAGATAAGGCCCTTTATGTGTTTCTGGGACTGGTGGGGCCTGAGTTCGGTCCAAACCGGTCCGACTGACCCAGCCCGACCTTGTATGGGCTGATGCACGAAAGACTCAGACCACTGGGCTGAGGTTTGGCTCAGCCCACAAGGAGGAAACCTGCAATTGGAAGCCAGCAAGGGAATCCCGACACAGATTGGGCGGCCCGCAAGTGGGAGGCCTGGAAGGGCGGTGGCGCGGTGCGAGGGGGGTCGCGACATGTAGTGGGGTAGACCCTTGCCGGCGCGTGAGAATGTGACCCCCGGTCTCCCAAAATTTTGAACATCCCAGAGGCCATTCTGTTTGAATTGTGGAGGAACTCTGTGGGTGCTACTCAGTTTTCATGGAACCTACCGGAGGTATGGGTTCGGCCTCAGTCGCGGCTTCGGCCGCCGCTTCTTGTTCGCTGGTGGTGTTCTAGTCGCGCCACCTCCTCATCTGCACCCTTCTAACGAGCCAGCCACCTCCTCCCATCACCGTAGTAGATGATTCGTGAACTGTTGCTCATCAGAGGTGTGCAACGGCATGTCACACCTCCACTGCTGCATGCCAGTACTGACCGTTTTGATGACCACAACAGCTTTGTTTCACGACCTCCTCTTGCGGTGTGCATCGACACGCTATTCCCAATGTATCCGGTCAATGTTTCCAAACTGGTGATCTTCCATGGAGGTTCAAGCATACCAAGATAGAAAAGGGTTCAACCTAGGTTAGTTAGGGTCGTTCCCTCAATGTTAGTACATAAACATGAGGGGGAATTAAGCGTTTAATAATCTATTTTGATAAACAACAAACAAAACCCAAAAATGATACCCTGCAACAACCTCCCTAAAAAAAGAATCAAGCATGTATCAACATGTTAGTCAGTTATTCTATGTTATTCATATTATTCAAGGATAGGGAAGAGAGAAAAATCATTTAAAATGCATAAATGAATACACCCCTACCTCGAATCATCGTAGTAATGCCTACACTTGAAGGTGGGTCGGTGTTCTTCATTCTCACAACATTCTTCCAATGACGCTGCTCGTACGCCGTCCTCCAGTTCGTGGTTTGATGTCACCTATCACCTCCCACTGTGATCGGCTCCGTATTCTAAGTGTCTGTCATCACAGTGCTCCTTCAACACTTCTTTTCTTGGAAAATATGTGTTGATACCCCTTCCCAAACTCTATATATATTTAATAGGGGGAGGTTATGTAACGACATGGGCAATTAAAGGGGGATCATAAATTAGGAACATTACCAATTCCTCAATGACGTTGTTATATAGGATTGGCATGTCATGCCATTTATTGGCTTGCCACATCTATGGCCCAACAATTTTCTTGTCTGTTGAAGGTTAGGAAAGAATGATAAAATAATAAAAATATTTTATTTAATTTCTTTTAAAAATACATAAAACATGTATTTTTCGCCAAACCTCCTATAGTCATAGTAAAGTATCTCGTAATAGAATTCTAGCACTGCAGATTCAATGGTTCCCTGAGATTTTTAATTCGAGCACCACCCCAAATGTTAGAAAACACCGCTCACACATTTACTGAATGTACCCAAAAAAACAGTTCAATAAATTAATTATGTTCTCCCTTGACCCGTGACGGTTGAGGTTAGGCTTCACCTAAGGAGACAATGCCCCTAATGAACTCAACTGTACTCTCAGACTTTAAATCCGAGTAACCATTTCAATGTTATGGATTTTACAATAAAATAATTTTCACTTAATTATTATTTTTATGCCCACAAACTATTTTTCCTTGGTGGCCTGTGCCGACTAATGTTAGTATATTCCTTAAGAGAGAGTAACCTCACAAGCTCAGTGGTGGTCTCTGATTTTTAATATGAATCACCTTTCATGAGTTATAAGCATTTGAAAAATGAAATAACTTTATTTAATTATTTTACTTACTATTATGCCATTTTGGGTTTTCTCATAGGAGGCCTGCACCGAATAAACATAAGTCTCGCCTAGGGTAAACCCACCATCCTAAATGCAACAGTGCCCTCAGAATTCTGATCAGGGAAAACTTATATGGGGTATTTTAATTTTCTAGAAGAACTGATTAGACACACTAATTAATGATTAAACATACTTCAACGGATCATTTCGGGAACTCTAGGCCATGTAATCACGTGGCATCAAATTTCACGGAATTGAAATAATTCCATACAATTAAAAAATTATATGGAAATTTTGGTACGTTACATTATACCTCCTTTGGAATTTACGTCCCTGAAAGCCAAAAAAAGGAAAATCAAACATATTAGGGTAATAAGAATAAATCTGAGCCCCCATCACTCATGTGCTATCCTTGAGGTCCCCATGTTGACACAAAACTCACAACAGAGGGATCAACCATACACGAATAACTCGCTCATGTCAATACTCTATCTCCACCGAGAACTCCGTAAAAGTCCCCCCATCGTCAATGTTCAACTCGCCCTAGTCGATAATGGCCGATGAATCATGAATTCATCTCTTTAGCTGCAACACGTGGAAAACATTATGCACTCGGTGCATCTAGGGGGAAAATACATAATGTATGCCACCTCATTCACTCTAATGATAATTTAGACAGGTCCGTTGAACCTTGTAGATAGCTTGATGTCCCTGCCAAATTTCCACAATCCTCTTCGAGGTGAGACCCATATGAGGATATGGTCTCCCTCCTCAAATTGCAAAGGTCTTAGTCCCCTATCATCATAAGACATCTGCCTGCTCTATGAAATATTCACTTGCTGACAAGTGAGGCATCATGATACAAACTCTTCCACTGCTTCCTTCATCCCTAGCCACTGGTACTGACACCGGACGTACTAGTACATCTTCTGCACTCCAAGATTTACTGTTAAAGGGTAGATATGGATCTCCCTCAACAACTCCTCCCAAACCATCACTGGAACCCTAGAGAATCATCTAAATAGGACGATGTTCTCCCCACCTTCAGAAAATCCTTCAAGAGACCGTCCTGAAGATATCTGAACAGATTGGGCCTTGCAGTCAACGTCTCAAGCTATTCCCCCCCATGAATTTGCTTAGGATATTTGGGAATTGATAGCCATAGACTAGAGGTATTCTACTCCATATTTATCCACAAAGGATATCCACAGATCGACTAGCTACTATGATGCCTCACTCAACTGTTGTAGACCAGACCTGCTAGTGAGTTTGTCTGTTACCATGTTTCCATTCTTCATCAAAGATGAAAAGGGTGTCACTACCCTAGTGATGTCAGGTACAAATCTATGGTAGTACCCATCCTATTAGAAGACCCTATCCATTTAGGGAGGTAATCATGGAAACATAATTTAAAAATACATCCCCGCAATCAGACACTCATGTTGGGAACTAAAAACTAAAAACTCCTTCTGCCACGAGGGTAAGGATGGAAGACTCAAGAGTGATTAGTTGAACCCTCCTATGCATGAGTTTATCCTATGCTTCCTGGGTGTCCTTTTTCACCAACCAAAGAAAACCCCATGCCACCATTGTAGATAAACCACAACCCTTTTTCCTAATATAGACAATATGAGTATAAAATGTGGATGTCCAGTCCATACCCAAACTAACGTCGTAAGGCCCTAATGATTCTACCAAGAGGTTATAATCGAAAAACTCACCTCAAGGGTCAGATCACATTGTCTTCCTATGTGTGATTATCGAGTCTCCTCCCAAAGGTATCATCAGATGTAAAGGTCACGTCTTTGGATTAACTAGAAACTCGAGGTCTTGAACAAGATACATAGAATTAATGAATGATTAGTTCATATGTCTATTAATATGAGATCTAGTAGTTGACATAGACGGTACCTAAAATAAATTCTGGAGCCTTTGGGTCATACTCCTAGATAACATAAAACTAATCCCTTTCCTTTTCCAACTACTTCTTGAGCCTGGTGAGGACCACATTTGGGTGGTGGTTGTAACAAGTCGAAAAGTATACCACTTCATGACACTCTCCTAACTCCTCTTCCACGTCTCCATCCATGCACATTCATCTGCCCATATCACTTCCTCTTCCCGATACATTTTACACACCAAAGTCTCCAAGACTGACATTAGTTTCATACTTTCAAACTGCTAACATTCACTAGAAGCATCTTCTCAACTAAAGAACATTCAACCTAAAATGTTATATTTAGCACCATAATGTATGTAGGAGTGCATAGAGGATTATTGTTGGATCAGATGTCCCTAAACACGCCTCACTAAGAGGTATTAGTCCTGATGCACTAACTGTAATGTATTCATCGAGTACCTGGGATGGTGGATATGCCTCAATGAGTACTCATCTATCGACATGCTGTCATGCCGAAGCTATAGTAGCTATAGGGAACCCTCACCCATTACCTATTTATGAAAAGAGACCCCCATCTCCAAGAAAGGTTATGAAGCTTGTCCACAGAAAAGTCACCTATTTGCAAGATCAGTTTAACCTAAAACTTTTCATCATCCCAGTGAGACACATAGAAGGATCTCTACCAAAACCAGTATATGATCAAATGGTGTCATGGATAGATTGAAACTCGGACACCTCCCCAAACCAGTCCTTAGTAACATGTTATTTGGGCTCACCTCAAAACTTGAGGGTTATCTGATGCTGAAACACATCTAAAGAACTAAGCCTACAAGTGTCCTATACTGGTACTACCAGTTGTAACTCCTGACCAAGAGGCAGTGATATAGCTGGCACACTATCCGAAGGTACCATCTCAGGCAACGGTCCATGTACCAAAGACTCATCACTATTCGGACCATCCTCACGGTCACTCACTGAAAAACACGAGAAGCTAAGATGGCCATCTTATTTACTTGTCTATCAACTAGGCCGAAATCTCTAGTCATGGCCTCTTGCCAGTCCTCAGCTTCTGGGGAATCTGTCTCACCTCGAAACCTTTGAGGCCTCTTCCACTGAAACTCAAGTAGTCCACTCAGTCGGTGTGCACCCTCTGATGGTGGGGCTAGTGGAAACGGCTACCCAATAAGTAGCGGTGATACTAGTACACCACCTAAAGGTGGTAACACTGTAAGATGGCCCTGCACCGAGCCCTCATCGCTCATTGGGCATTCATCGTGTAATCTCTCAGAAATCCTGGTTGGCTTTCTATGTGGAGGAATCCAGATAAGGAACCGGTGAACCGTGGTCTTTATGTTATACCTATTGAGATGACCAAAATAAATCATAAGAAAAACGTTTTAAAAACACACCCAATCAGTGTTTTCGTGCGTTGAGTTAGAAATAAGAATTCAGGGTCCTAGTTTATGGATCTATTGTCTGCCGCACCAGTACTAAATTCCCCAAACTAAAAATCACACTCATAACACTTAACCATATTGCCACAAGGAAAATATTACAATCCTAGTTTGTTGGTATAACCAAACTCCTTTGATACCAATTTGTTGTGAACCATCCACTGAGGCCCATGTCGTGACTACCCCAAGCCCACCTTCCATAGGATAGGGGCTGGTGAATTGCACCGAAAGGCATATTCCCTAAATCGGGAAGGCATCGCCTTTAAACCACTAAAAACACATGGTCAGAGAACAGTACAAGAAGAAACTATGAAGTAAATTTATATAGTTAAAGAGTATTGAATTCTAAAGGGACAGAATACAAGCCCAACTAGAAAAAGTAAAAGTAAAACTGAAAAGTAAAAAACAAGTGAATGGTGAATGGAATTTCCTGGATTGTCCACCATAGATCCTACCCGAAGGGTATGTACAACTCATGATCAGTAGTCCCTGCATCACGGTACAAAAAATGGTTTACCTATGAGCACTATCCTATCCTATCTACCTCATCCTCAATCAATGTTGTACGATGTCTGCACAAATCACAATAAGGTGCAGGTGAAGCTCACGAAGGTGTGAGTATAATGATACTAAGTAGGGACCTAGTGACCTCGTAGGCCTCCTAAAGATCCACAAAGAAAAATACCCAAATCAATACATCAACTCTACTTAGTTATATTCCCATATATATACCTAATTTATCGAGATATACTCATCTCGTACATGGTGAATGTATACCACAAAGGTAACACCATGAAGGTAGAAGTACCACATAGGTAACACCACACAGATAGAAGTAACACCTAGGAAAAAGTACCATACAAGTATCACCACAAAGACAGTTCCATGAAGGTAAAAGTACCACACAGGTATCACCATGAAGATAGTACCATGAAGGTAAAAGTACCACACAGGTATCACCACGAAGATACTACCACAATGATAAAAGTACCACATAGGTAAAAGACTCAACTCAACTAGGCATACATATTAGGGAAATAGGATAATAATGATGATCCATAAATCTTCACTATGAATGTAGATAGAAAACAACAAGATTCGATAGGGGTAGTAACATGTAACATCCCCAGTCACAACACTGAACTCCTCAGATGCTGGAGATCTTCTTCTTTATGAAGTAAAGTTGTTCTGCCGTGTCACACAGACGTGCCCCCTACAAACCATGGATTTCTAAGATACTTCAATTATCGAGTACCATAGGTCTACCGCGTCAAACAGAGGTGCTACCCACCGTGGCCAGCTGAGGTACTCCTCCTGTCAAGTACCGTGGGTACGCCGCATCACAAAGAAGCACTCCCCACGTTGGTCTGCTAAGGTACTCCTCCTATTGACTATTGTTGGTTTGATGCGTCACAAAGAGGTGCTCTACATTGGGCTATCGAGTCACACAGAGTCGAAAAATTAGCATTCATCAAGTCTCATCCAGTCGCATGGTTCCGTACGTAGCGTGCTTGGGAGAATCGCTCCTCAAGCCGTAAGTTGTATTACAACTAACATAATGCCCCTCAATGAAGTAACTATATGATTCACCACATCATAAGGATTCCAAATAAAATAGACAGTACGTCAATCAGACACCCAGTCTGTGCATTAATGGCATTTTAGTGGAGATGACCTGGTTGGATTCGGCGGTGATCCAACCGGGCCGTACTCCAAGTTTCTCCAGAACTCTCATGCAGTAAGTCAAAAGGACCATATTACTCCAAGGATACAAATTCCATAGACAATTCAAAAAATAAACGTTCGGTTCTCAATATAAGTCCCTTTATGTGTTTTTGGGCCTGGTGGGGCCCAGGTCCGGTCTGACCTGATCGAACTGACCCAGCCCAACCCGATCAGGGCTAGGTCGTGGCAGACTCAGTCCACTAAGCTGAGGTCTCGCCTGACCCACATGGGGGTGACATGCATGGGTGGCCTGACCCATATAGGACGGCCCACAAGGGCGGCAGCCCACTAGGGAAATGGTCTAGTTGGGTGGTGGCCCAGTCCGAAGGGGAGCACGACCCACTGTGGGGTTTTCCCTATCCGGTATGGGGGGTGTGACACCCCACTCTCTCGAACTCCGGACTGGCCCATAGGCCTTTTGGTTGGCAGTGCATTGGCACTGTGTGGGCGCCGCTCAGTTACCACAAATCCCATCAGAGGTGCGGGTTCAGCATCCACAGCGGCTTCAACTGTGGCTTCTTATCCAACGGCAGGGTGCTGGTCGCGCCGCCTCCCCATCCATGGCCGACAGACGAGTCAGCCGCCTCCTCCCTTCGCCAAATCTGAAGACCTGTGACCTCTTGATAACTGATACCATATGACGGCGCACCGCACCTTCTCTACAGAAGGTCAGTGCTGACCGTTCTAATTACCGTCGTGGCTTTATGCCGCGACCTCATCTTGTGGTGTGCGTCGACGCGCTATTCCTAACATAGATAGTCAGTGTCATCACACTGGTGGTCTTCCATGGAGGTGCAAGGATAGCGAGATAGATGAGGGTTCAGGACGGGTTTGTTAGGACCGCTCCATCCGTTTTAGATCATAAACATGAGGGGGGAATTAATGGTTTAATAATCAATTTAATTAAACAACAAACAAAACCCAGTAAAGATACCCTGTAACATCTTCTCAGAAAAACCAAATGGATCATTGATCAAACCGTTAGTCGGTTGGTACGCGTTCTTCATATTATTCTAGAACGGGGAAGAGGGACAATCATCTAAAATGCGTAAATGAATAAACAACATAGCACGAATCATCAGAGTAACGGTCACACTTGAAGGTTGGTAAGTGTTCTTCATTCACGCAATAGGCTTCTAATGACGGTGCTCATACTTCGTCCTCCTGTTCGCGGTTTGGTGTCACCTGTCACCTCCTGCTGGGATCAGCTCCATCTTCGAAGGGTCTGGTGTTATATCTCTCCTTCAGTACTTCGTTTCTTCGTGAAGATGTACCGATACCCCTTCCCAAGCTCCATATATATAGAATAGGGGGAGGGTAAGTAACGACATGGAAAATTAATGGGGGCTCATAAATTAGGAACCTTCATAATTCCCCAATGAAGTCATTACTTAGGATTGGCATGTCAAGCCATTTATTGGTTTGACACATAGTGGCCCTACACTTTTCTTGTCCGTTGGAGGTTAGGAATGAAAGACAAAATAATAAAATTATTTTATTTTATTTCTTTTCAAAAGTTAAAAAACATAACTTTTTCTCTAGACCTACTCTGGGCAAAGAAAATTCTCCCTTAACTGAATCTCGGCGCTGCAAACTCAATGGTTCCCTTGGATTTTTAATTCAAACACCAGTTCAAAAGCTAGAAAATGCCACTCACGTGTTTACTAAAGGTACCTGGAAAAAGTTTAATATTTTAGTTATGTTCACCCTAGACCCGTGCTAGTCGAGGTTAGGCTTCGCCTAAGGAGAATACACCCCAATAGACACAAAGGTACTCTCAGATATTCAATGCGAGTTACCGTTAAGAAGTTATGGATTTTCAATAAAATAAATAACACTTAATTATTTTATTTACGGCCAAAAACTAACGTTCACTGGTGGCCAATGCCGGTCAATGTTAGTACCTACCTAAAGACAAAATACCCTCATGAGCTCAGTGGTGGTCTCAAATTTTTAATCCAACTCACCACTCGTGAGTTATAAGAATATGAAAAATCAAATAACCTTATTTAATTTTTCTATTTACAGTTATGCCATTTTCGGTTTTTCCCATAGGAAGCATGCACCAACTAAACTTAAGTTGTGACTATGGTAAACTCGCCATTCTAAATGCAATGGTTCCATCAAGAAATATGATATAGGCAACCATTTAAGATTTATTCAACTTTTTTAGGAAAACTCCTTACGCGAGCTAGATAAAGCATAAAAAAACTTCGACAGAACATTCCGAGCACTCCGGGCCTTGAAATCATGTGTCCTCAGATTTGGCAGTCTTGAAATAATTCCATATGAAAGAACTTTTATATGGAATTTCCGAGATATTAAAATTAAAGATACTTATCTGATTTGGTATGACATTTTGAAGTTATTATTATGTTATCATACCCCAAATTTAAAGAACCAGGTAATTATAGAATAAATAATTTTATATCTATAAAATTATTTAGAAAGGTATATTAGTTATAGAAATATTATGTAAATTTTACCCAAAAATAAAAAAAAAATTAATTACGCACTTTCATCAAAAGGACTCATTTAAAAGAATAATATATAATTTTTTACATTTTAATTTGATAAAATAAATTTTATTTTTTAAATCATTATATAAATTTTTTTGGTTGATTTTTTTGGTATTTTTATGGAAAGTGCTTATTTTTTTAATGAATAGTAAAAAAATACTAATTCTTATAAAAAGTATTTATTTATAACAATTTTAGTAATTTAAGAATCACATTACATTTTGAAATTTATTTATATTATATTATGTATTATAGATTTATAATTAATCTAATTAATTAATATTTAGACAAATTTTTATATGAATTTATATATGTTTTTTTCTTTAAAAAATGATTTTCTAAAAAATGTTTTGAAATGCATAATGTTTTCCTATTTTAATTAATTCAAATAATCCCCAATGTAAAGTAATGTAATTTTTTTAATAAATTAAATTTAAATTTAATTTAGTTTCATTCAATGATTTTTATTATTTATATATTCTATATAAATTCATCATTTTAAAAAAAATTCTATTCTTAAAAACATTTTATCTCATAGTACATCTGAGATTAATATTAAATTAAAATTTAAAAGCATATTTGAATGAATTTTAGAAAATGGATTAAATATTTTTAATAATATTAATTAATAATTTCTAATAAGATCAAAATTTTGTCTACCAAATTATTAGTGAAAATAATTAAAATTAATTATAGAGATTAAGGTAAAAAAGAGTATACTTAACGGTTAATATTTGAATATAATATTTAATAATTACCCAAATATTTCATAACACACATTTTATAGAAATATATATGGATCATATAATTATATTTTTGATAATTTACTACAATTGGGTATTGGTTATACGAAAAGGACATGGGTGCAATTTACCATTTCAAAAAGGGACATGTGTGCCACTGACCTCTTTTATAAAATGGCATCCCATCTCCTTATATCTAAATACATATAAAATATTCTAGTTCTAAAAATTAATTCACAAATAACTTATAAAATTTTATATTATCATAATATAATCTTTAATTTGGTAATAAACCCATACATTAAGTCTTTCTAAGAAAACCAAATGAAGACACCCGAAGAAGATGTTACATCCATCAATGAGAATTTTTTTTATATTTATTTCTTCCACATAATTAAATTTTTATTATACAATATTTATATAACAAACTATGTATGTTTAATATAATTATATGTTGTTGTGATAATGTTTTATCCAAAACCATGCACACTTCCATTAAATGGGTTATAAAATCATCATTTATGTGTGTGGCGGAAAACCACCTTGCGAAACGATGTCATTTAATTTTCAATTATGACCTCCCATGGTTGGGTATAATGATGGATATAAAGTATATATATATGTTATTTATAAAATAATTATACTAAATATGTAATTATATTTTTTATAAACATTTTATATTCCAATATGTAAGGGATAAAATAAATTCATTAATGTGTTTAGTGGACTACTACCTCCCGAATCAATGTGATTTGTTTTCAGTAACGCATAACATGCAACGTAATATGTGTAAATATAATTAATATATGTGCTATAAATGACATTGTTATGTTATTAATGAATTATATATCAATATTTAAATAAAATATATCATTTTATTTTTACGTTTTCACACACTATAAAAATAATAACATCTTTCATGGACGTGTGGACTATCGACTCATCGATGAGATGTAATTTTGTTTCACCACCACATTCCTAAAATGATACATATATGTTTATATTACTAAATTATATATTATTTATGATATAATTATCATTATTCTATTATAAAATGTTACTTACCTTCTATTTATTATAATTATTTAAAAATGGAAATGCTACTCATATGTTTATAGTGAATACTGTCTCTGTGATCGTCAGGTTTGTTCATTTATCATCACTATAATTCATTATTTTCTTTAAAAGTATAATTTAAGCATAAAATACTTAATTATTTAATGATTAAATTTTTTTTATGTTTCAATAATTTCCTCCGTGACTATACTGACCATACCAAATCCATTTTTTACACATAAGTCAAATATGGTTAGAACATCTAACATAAGAATAATTGATTAGGTAATTGTATATAACCTTTTAGAAATGTGAAATAAAAGTAATAAGAAAAATGGATAATGTATTCCATAGATTAAATTATTAAAATAAGATTATTTTATAGGAATATAAAGACACAGGTGGCATGTAAAACCCAAGGTAAGGGACTCCGTCTCAATTTCCTTTTAATTGAGGCATATCGTGAGTTTATTTACATTTATTCTTTTATAAGGTGTATATAAATACCATTTGACATGTTATATCATTAATTATTATATTCTTATAGTATTTAATAATATTCATTCATGGTTATTATTATTAAATATTTAGAAAGTGGATAGAGTATTTTCTTTTATATAAATCATCGTCTAATGATTTCTTATAGACTATGATTATATTCCATGTCCCATTTTTAAAATGATTTTTGAATTTTGTTTTGTAAATATTAGTTTTATAAATAATATTTTATGTATCTCTAAAATTATTTCAAATAATTTCAAATGTATTATTCTTTACATATTTTAAACGAAATGAAGACAAATACCCTTCCAATAATGGTGATATATATTTATTTTCAAGATGCATTTGATAGATTAATTATTTTCATCATCAGAAAACCTTATTTTCTATGCGTGGTATTTTGGTATTGATAATGGGTTTTAAAAGAACACATTATTTTTATCTTTAGTAAATATTTTCATAGGTTTTTAAATTTTTTCCAGAAGTTCTACTATTTTATTCTTGTTGTGGTTCTAGGAAATTATTTTTGACGTGTGTGCCCAGATAGTGCTAGATGAGCATGTTATATCTTAAACGATGGTTGGAACTATATAGTACTACATTGCATTAGGTAATAATTATTTTCAATGGATAATTTTATTTGATGTTTTCTAATGTGTTATTCCAACGTAATAGGTTCTGTAAGGGTTTTATAAAATGATATCCCAAGGTTCTTACCTGAATTTTCTATGATTTCAAATGATTTTTCATGGGAAAAAATAAATTTTAAAGGTAAAATTGAATAATTTTTAAAGGAATTATATTAAACATTATGGGAAAAGTGTTATGATTTTAAGAGATTGTTTTCCATGGATTTTTATTAGTACAAGGTGTATAATGATTTTATAATTTTTAGGTCTCATTCATAGATATTTATGCTCATCCAACAGTTGTAATGTTTTTTTTGTTATGATTGAAGGATGTGTAAGATAAAATAATAGGTCAAAATTTCTTGAAAAATACATATACCAATGAGGATTTTTCTACACTTCTCTAAAACCATTAGTATGTGATTATTTCTCTAGACCATACCAATGGATTCAAAAATCCATTTGTATATGTTGATTACGTAGAATATATAAAACTATTATTTAAAAATAGTTGGTATAGTGGTTTGAAAAATTCCATTTTCACATGATTATCAGTAACCATTGTAATATGTGAACTCTATACATAGTGTTTTAAAAATATGTTGGGATATAATGGAATATTTTAGGCAATACCAATCCTTCCAATAAACTATCGGTATAGAGTTCTTGGTATTTTAATACTAATTATTTTGGAATCCAATTGGTATAGAATTTCCCCTAAAATTGAAGATGTGTCCAACACCACAGAAGATTATAATCCTGCTAACACTAATTTATATGGGCATATACCATATTATTCCCTAGCAATGGTGACCCATCATCAATTTCTATATTCGTTTGGTTGTTCTTAAAAATATAATTATGAGTTCATGATCGGATATCTAGAATTCCAATCACTCTGTTTGACGAGATTTATTTTAGGTTTCTTTAAAAAAATATTTCACTATGAGTATATTGGAAATGACACAATAGTTTCCAAGATTTCATATAAAAGGTTGTTACTCCTACTTCCATAAAAAGGATTTAGATTAATGTTTTCTTATATATATTGTGTTACAGAGATTCTATTAGTATATTTTTGTAATTTGTGTGTAAGGTATATATAAAAGAAATATTTTTTTGAATGTTGGGTCCTCTTTGACTTCCTATATTCTAAATTTTATCAAGGATTAAATTGGTTTGATAATTTTATTTCATATTCTTCATTAATGTATAATTTTATTCATTATTATATTTAAACTTATATTTTTATTCTTCATCCCACCTTGAAGACCATATTGATATTCTTTCTATGATAGTGATTTTCATTAATATACATAGGAGTGATTTTTGTTAGTAGTGATATGATGGATATTATAAGAATACCATTTTCATGATTTTTAGATTTTTTTTATATAGTTAGGAAATTTCATAGATTAGTTGAAAATTCTATAAAATTATTATCTATACTTAGGAGATGAGTTTCTTGATTAAGACGGTTATTAATTAAGATGATGTATATATTTCTTCAGTATGAGATTAATGATATATAGTTTATAGGTATAGATCATTCCTTTTGATGCTAGTTTATTCTATATAAATGGGTAGTCATGTAAAAATATATTGAGTAATAATTATTATGATAATCATTTGTGAGGAGAGATTAGATAATGGTGTGATGTTGGGAGTTACTTAAATGTGACATGATATATGATTTAACTATAGATCCTCTAAATATGGTATTAATTGGCATTCTTATGATAAAATTTATGAATTATTTCAAGGTAAATTGAATGAATAATGTAGATTATAGTGAGTCGTATATTAATATATTTCTTTGAATAAATTTGTGAATGATAACCTAACCCTATGGTATATTTGATTGATGTGAATAATTTATTCTCAAAGTCTCTCTTCTAAAACTTCATGAATCTATTATACTAAATATAAAGCAGACATTGACCCTGAATAATTCTTGGATTATATATATCTTGTACATTTTCACTATTATTTGATACTAATAGTTCTAAATCCATACTCATAAATCCATAATAATTGAATCATCCATAGAATGAATTTAACTCAATAACACCCCATAATATGAATCTGGTAGTCAAATCTATATCTAATACATAGAATATTTCATTAATTATTCTAAATAAAGATGATTTTCCAAAATATAATTTATCTCTCATCTAGATCAAATTTTTAGAATAGTTCAACACCATGAATAATAAATTACATTCCCTAGAAAACCCATAGATTAGTATATAAATAAATTTTAAATCATGATCTAACGTAATCATTAATATTACTATGTATTAACACCTAAAATATGTGTAAATAAATTCTCATTAAAAAAACATATCACTCAAAAGGTAGTATAATATTCTATATTGGGAAAACTATGTAATTGTTTAACCTTTTTTCGACGAGTAGTTTTGTCTCTTATACTAGTGATATATCCTTTTAACACTTGGTATACGAATAAATATTGTTTTGAAATGGATTTAAGTACCATTTTAGTTTTAATTTTTATAGTCATGTTAATATGTTTTACTATTATGTAAAATAATTATTACATCAGCATTATAAATCATATTATGTGGATATTTTTATGAATTATTGAGTGTGATTATTTCAAATTCCACATATTATTATTATTACTATATCTTTTATGCTGGTAGTTTTTTGGTACCGTCCACTATATTGTGAATATCTCTATAAGTGATATCTATTGTCCTTTGATGTTAGTTACTAGGCACTATCAATTATAGAGTTTACATGATGCCATGTGAGACCTCACATCTTGAGTTTTATACAAAATTTTGGACATTCTTCTAGAAATATGAAGTTTCCTATACAATTCCATAGATTCTTGCTCAATTATTGAGGATCCTGCAATGATTTGGACCTTGCTTTAAAATTATGGATCTCAAGACTCACGAAATTATATATTTTATAGCATAAATTTGAGATTTGTATTGATAAAACATATTAAAAATGGAAAACATTAGTCGAAAACATGGTGTTTTGAGAGTAGAGTATAAAATTTTCAATATGATAGAATCTAAATTAGTGGATAAACATATACTTTTGGTAAAATGGATACTATTTTTTCATAATTTATTGACTAAATGTAGAACATGGAAAATATTTTCATTAAACTTGATCATGATGATGGATCTGAGAAAAATTGATAACAAATAAAAAATGTAATTGTCAAAATGCTTATTAATTGAATAAACATATATTTATGAAAATATTAAATAAAAAGATATGATTTATTAACTACTAGAATTATGAAATCTTTTTTTTATTAATCTATTTATTGTTCTTTATTTTTCTATAAATCATTAAATAATTAAAGGTATTTTATTTCAATGTCCATTCCTGGGGAAAATCCATAAATCCATAAATTTAAAATTATAAATCTATTTTTTCCAAAAAAATATATTTGGGTTCCAAAATTTATTTATGTTAATATAAATAGTTTAAGATTTATATTATTACCAAATCCATAGTGTCATAAGAAAAAAATTGTTCTATTTGTTAAATGAGTTTTCATGACCCAAAAATATTTATGGTACATATGTTTTACAGTAGTTTTCTAAAATGTTCATTGATTTTTTATAAATATTTAATAAAAACCCATTTATTTTTTTCTTTCATCTACAACCCAATTAGTACCAGGCTTCAGATTTCCACTTTCATCACAACCTGTGTCAATCTCTCATCCATTATTTCTTTCATTTCATTATTTTTCAATGTTAAATTGGTGAATTTCAAATAAATCTTATATTAAAAGAACCATCAAAATAATTTTTATTGTAAGTATAGAACCCCAAAATATATTCTTTTTTATACATATTTAATTTATTTTATCCATATTAATATAGTTTGATTTTGGATTCAATATATTCAAGTTCATGTTTTATTGGGTTAATTAGGACTTCTTTTGTTCATTTTGAGTTTATGCAATTCATTTTGGATGGAAATTATCCAAATAAACCTTACTCTAATGGGTCGAAATGGATCAAAATTATTTTTAACCAAAGAAAATAAAATTGACTTGATATTACCTACCATAAACAAAAAAGGAATTGACCAAAGATAAAGGACATGTACCATGAACATGAAATTTAATGCTAAATAAACTAAATTGAAATTAATTCATCATATCCTAATGAAAAATAATTCGTCCAAACTGTTCTAACTATGCATGAAAATAATTCAACCAAACAAATAAAACTAATACACAATAAAAAAATAAATGAACTAAAAATCCTATCAATATCATAACGAAACCATTTAAATTGAATTAAAATTAAATTATTTGTCCCATGTAGACATAAGTATACATTAACTACACTAAACAACATAAAACTGAACTAAAATAGAAAATAACTGAATGAAATTGAACTGAACTATTTGAAATTCAATAGTAATTATTGAAAATTAAATGAGTTAATCAAATTAAATATAACCATAATTAGATTACATCGACCTAAATAAAATAAAAAAACAATCCAAACATGAAAAAAATATAAAGAAAAAAACATTTCAAAACTGACAAAAATAAAATTGAAAATATAGAACCTAATAGAATGAATTTACTCAATTATCCCAATAAAACCCAAAACCCCAACTAACCTAAATTAAACTAACCTAAAGAAAAAAACTAAGGACTAGAATATAATAATATTTAATTAATGAAATCCAAATTGAAGTAAAATTAATTTAACTTATCTAAAATAGACCTAGCTGATAAAAATGATATATTACAAATAAAAACTAAATAATTTTGAGAAACAAAACTAAAAAGAAAAATATTAAAAATAATCCAATTAAAACTTCCCTGAATAGAATAAAATAATACACTACTAAATAGAACATAACCATATCAAATAACAACCATACAAAAATAATAAAATTTACTCAAACCAAAATAAATTGAATATATTTGAACCATAATAAACCACATTGAAATAAACAATCCCAAATTTAATTAAATGAAATTGAACTACACCATATTAACTAGAAGTAAAGATAAAAAACCATACTAAATCAAACTAGACCAAATCAATTAAAACTGACCAAACCTAACCTGAATAAAACTAAATATAAAATAAACTAATTAAATCAAATATACACAAATTAATACTAAAAATAATCAATTAAACATGAACCCTAAATTATAAACTAACATAAACTAAATCAAATTATATCAACCCTAACTGAATATAATAATGAAGAATTATTATAACAATTCAATTTGAAAACTTAATCAAACCAAACAATCCCAACATAATGAAAACCCAACTGAATGAAACCAAATTGAACAATATCATCTTGACACAACCAATTATTAAATGATCTTGACTAAATTAATAGAAATAAAAAAGAACCAAAATAATCCAATTTGAATAAAAAATAGACGCACTCAAAATAAAATGAACTATGATGAATATATATAAATCTAATTTTTTTTGTTATATCACTACATTTACGTTATTATTTTTTCAATTTGGTATTCCATAATTAAGTAATGTTACATATTATCTATTGATTGGATTACACGTTAGTTATTAATATCTAATTAATTTCATTTTTTCATATGTTGGATTTTAAAAACATTAAAGACATATGATGGTTAAAAAGTGACAAAAATAATCATCGATTAAGAGATATGGGAATCCCTCCTTTGGTTAATTTTGTGAGTATTTTATTTAATATATATATATATCCATAACTTATAATTTCATGTGATTAATTTTTTTAACATTTATTCAGGATACATAACATTGGTGATTTTTATTCTCTGACTAGTCTAGTGGTACCAGTGATCAGCTAGAGGATACGAGGGGGGTTGTTACTAGAGATATGCATGACACTCAGTATACCTAATCACACCCTATCAAATCCATTGAGATACCATATATCAAAGATTTTGATCTTTTAGTGTCTTTAGAGGCATCATGGATATTTAGACCACTATGTTTTCACAACTATTTTCATTTAATCCTCATCGTATATATTTCTCTCTTCCAGTGTTGTCTCTTACTCCCAATCCATACTATTTATTTCTATAGATATGTATGTCATATTCATTTCTTTGTTTTTATTTCCCTACAAGCTTATACATTCATTTCCTTTAACTTATAATCTAACACATTCTTATCCACCAAAAAATATATCAGGCTCAACTGCACATGTACATTTTGACATTCATTCAGATCCTAGATATATAGTGAAACCCCCTTATCATACTACATCAATTATATTTATTGAAAAAATAGTAATATTCTCTAACTATAAATTATATTCTTTATATGATGTATTGATAAAATATATGTTTATTAAATATGGATCTACCACTTACCAACATGGGAGTACAATCATGCATATAGTGTGGTACTTCCACACATGCCTAATGATGGAGTACAATGAAGAAAATCAATTATCTAAAAAAATAGGTTAAGAATGTTGCAATTTTATACTCTTTCCAAATTCTCTAACATCATTCTTGTCAAGATAATCTCTTAGAGTCACCTTAAAAAATAAATAAAGGATAATTCTTGGGGAAAATATGGGTTATATAATTATTTTAATTCAATACAATATTATAATGGAATTTAAATTAATTAATATTTTTCTATCAACTTCATTATAATTTTCCAGGTAGGGAGGCTGTGAGGATATCCAGATTCATAGAATTTGGTAATCTATGTAGACAATATAACTAGGAGTTGTATAGTGCTTGGAGTTAAATATTTGGTATGCATTTATATGGTAAACCTATCACGCATTACTTTCGGGTAGTATATTATCGATAATTTTTTTATTGGATGAGTACTAAGTTCAAGGTGTTTATGAAATGTGATGGTTTTGAAAGAAAATAAAAATAATTTTAATAAATAATTAGTTTTTTATATTTGAATATTTTTTATTAGGATGTATTTCGGTGAAATAAGAAAATAATCATTACTGAGAAATACCTTCACACATTGGGGCACAAAATGATACTAACAAGTTAGTGAAAGATAGTAAGACAATATTTTATAATTTTTTCCATCTATATATTAGTCCATTTCTAATTCAGATAGATAAATGATCAAGTATTATTAAGTTTATTTTTAAAATTATTTTGTGTGTACTAAAATATTAGGATTAGTATTTTCATGTTTCTTACCATGTCATGAAATTTAATATTTCATTTTATTATTATCTATCAAATGACCATTAAAATACAACTCACTACAACATAATACACCATTAATGTCTACTGAACCATCCAATTAGGTTATTTCTCCCCTTACCACTATTTACCATAAGTTGTACCCATTAATTACTATGCTGATCAAAGAATCAAACCTAGGTCCTTATCAATATTCATTTTCGATAAGCACCGACCTAAAGTTTAATTCCCATCATATGAATAATTTCCTCATAAATATTATAAATTAAAACTTCCATTTAAAATCACAACCTCTAAATGTTAAGGCCTTTACACATCAAAATATACTTTATAGTTATCCAAACTGCCAAAAATATTCCACAAAACACCCTTTAATGAGGCAAAAATTTGGAAGACAATATCAATGAATAATGGAGGCCATATTAATGTTTTGTGTCACTTTTTTTATTACAAGTTTAATGAAACAATATAATAAAAATTATCACCCCATTGTATAATTTATATATTCGGGATAATCAACTATGAACCATGGTTCAAATAGTACTGATTTCTCATTTTAAGCCTCACTGTTCACTGAAATTTTACAAAAAATGAAATCCTTTAACTATAATGTTCAAAATTTGGATCATTGTATGTTAATACAAATATTAAAGTCATTCAACCAAGATTCCATAAATTTTCTATTTTCAGTGATATTTTATCATTCAGCAATGAGTTTCCTTTTCAAAAGGAATGTGATGTCCATATATACCTAAATATTTCTTCATTTATGAGACGTTAATATATAGATGTCCTTGATGTCTCATTACATATAAACTCCATACATCACTAATATATAAAAAATCATTATGAGAGTATACATGTTCCCAACCATTGTAATCTCTTAACATCATCTAGGAACCTATAAGTGTGATGCATCCCATCACAAGAAAATTTGTTTTTATTTTCAATGAGCCATCAGATGGAGGATATTAGATGAATAGTATTAATTTATCGTACCTTAAATAAGTTACCTAAATTATCACCATATTAATTGTAGAAAATTCACATGTGTTGTTTTTTTATAAGACACTATGCTGATTATTTTAAAACATTATTATAATAAGAACTCGGTTCTTATAAATTTGAATGTTTGGATTTCCATTGTTGAATATAAAAAAATTATGATCCACTAAATATGGTAGTATAATTCATAATTAGGAACAAAAATGTGGTTCCTCAGATTTACAAACCATGGCATTTTATTGCATCTTGATGAAATTTATTGGAAACAATGGGCCCCATATTTTTTTCTTTTTAATAGATTAAATGGCCCAAACCATAATGATAAATAAAAAAATAAATTTTTAAAATCAAGTCCAATAGAATAAATTTCCTTTTTAAAAAAGGCGTATAATGTGAAAAGAGCCATTCATGTATATATATAATAGTAATGTATAATGATATTCAGTCCACACCATGATTTCTTTTCCTCTTATAATTTTGAGAGGACATTGCCCTAATGTATTCCCATTGATTTGATGTTTAACATTCTTACTCATCCTAAATAACCCTTATCTCAAGACTATCTCACCTCCAAGGGAAATTTAATATAATTTACATATCTAGGAGGGAATCACCAATGTTAGAGTGGTTACTATGCTAAAATGATTCCATATGGTAAATATATTTCTATTACACATTAAAATATCCGCTCGTTTGATGTGAATGTACGCTAATCAAATAAGTAAGATTGAAACTAACCCAAACCCAACATACCAAACCAAACCATGAAAACTGAAAGAAACATAAAATGACAAATCCAGCATGAATGAAATAGTAATAACCAAAGATAAACTAAGTTCATCCAAGTTGACTAGAAACAAATCCATAAATAGTTTAAAAAAATGAAAAAGTTCAACTAGAATTGAATTTAATTACATTCAATAAAACTATTTAGGTGGAACAAACCCATCCCAAATAATACAAAAAAATAGAATCCATCAACAAATAATTAAATTGATTTAAACATAAAAAATAATTTCAGCATTATAACTAGTAAATAAAACATTACTATCATGAGTTAATTCAAGAAAAAATAATATATATGACTTAAAAAGGTTTTAATCAACATGAACATAATGAATATGAAATTATAAGAACCGATAATTAAGGAATAAAACTAAATTAATGCATCATATTCAAACCAATCAAAAAAAATAACTATATCGATAATTGAAAAAAATTTAATTCCAAATTGAAATGGCTAGAATTTGATGAAACATAACCAACCTAATTGGAAGCGAAACAAAAAATGAAAAAAACATAAATGTACTAGTATGAACTTGATCCAAAATATTTAATATTAAATGAAATAAATCACATTAAAAAAAATAAATTTTAATTGAATTGAACAAAAATAAATAAAATGAAACAAAGCATAACTAAATGAACATATAGTAACATAATACCAAACTGAATCATATGAGGGATGAAAAAAGCTAAATGAAAAAGGAATGAAAATCTATAAAAAACATAGGCGATTCAAAATTAATAAATATGATATTGAATAAAACAAAATTAATTATGTTGAAAAAAATAAGATGAACATAATCACATCATATGTCATTATTAAAAATTAAATAAAATGAAACAAAGTTGAATTGAATTGTTCCAAAATTAAATAAATTTAATTAAAAGGAACTTAATAAAACTATCCAATGTAAAACTGAATATGAACCATAAGTATCATAACTAATATTACCCAAAAAATAATTCTTACTAAACATTCACATTCTTTAATCAAATATAAAATCAATATTATTCATCGTTTATTCCTTTAAACAAAAACAAACACCATTAAGGATTGTAAACCATCAAAAATATCCACCAATGAATGACTTATCTTGATTTACACTATTTTAACCCATTTCAAATTAAATCATAGAAACATAGAAAACCAAATAGGAACAAATATAGAATAAATTTCACCTTTCCATTTTAGTGTATTGTACAACTATTTAATCATGATTAGTTTTATTTCTAAAAGGTGTTTCATTTCCATTATTCTATAAATACATTACCATTATATTTTTAAAATTAATATATACAAATAAGAATCCTCAAATTCCTCATTATGATATTTTATCACATCATTGTCTAGTAATATTCTCAACTCTACCAATTTATTATATAAAATATCTATTGTTAACCAACTCATATCATATATAAAAAAGTATTCAGTCATTATAAAAAATCATATTTCATCATTATATATATCTAGTTGATTTTAGTTACGTAAATATTTTTTAATAACCTGTTTTTTATTATGGTTTTATACTTTCAATGTCAATATAGTGGGAGGGTTCCAATATTTAACAGCATATTCCTTGTGTAAAATTGTTTTGGTTGAGTAGAAAAATTAAAGATGGAATCTTGAAAAATGAACCAACACAAATTATTTTTTGTTTTATAGTGTTGGTTTTAAATTTTAATATATGTTTTGTATTTTAATTGTCCTTTTATTTTTTAACAGTATTCTTTGTATTCTATTTATGAGAAAAAATATTACAACATTATACCAAAAAATGAATAAATTCAGGTTTTGGTAATGGGACCCTTGTTAGAGTATGCGATAGACTAAGAAAAAATATAATATTTTCTAGTTATCAAACCATATTAGGTTCCTTTTCATGTATCACTATGCTGGGAATAGATAAGGAATGTGAATCTTATGCTTTGTCCTAGGTTAAAACATCCAAAAAAATTCAAATAGGAGGGCAGATAGAGTCAAAGAGCTGATGATGAATTTATGGAATATATGGAAGTATTTTGTTTATAAAATCTAGTAGATACTACATTGGATGTAGATGAATATATCTTGATGATTAATACATTATATACTATAGTATTATGTGGTTATATTAGTGATTAGGATGATAATATTCAAGGATTTGGTGTTTCTTAGGATGTGGGGGTGAGGTGGGTGAGGATGGTGATGGGGATTACGAGGAGGAAAATGACCATGATGACGATCAAGATGATGATAAATATGGAGATGGTTATTTTAATGGTGATAGTTATGAGTAACAGATCGATCCTTTAAATTTTTGACTGATATATATGACATTTTATGATTTATGATTAGTTATGAATGAGTATATGTGATGTTTTTAATGTGTGTTATGACTTGTGGATTGAAATAATTAGTTTCTTTGTGTTATGATTGTTTTTATATTCATTGGATATCTTTTATTGTAGTTCATTGACAGTATTGGGGTGCATTTTTGGGTTCTAGAGGCTATTTGTGAAGGTTCTAGTGGTTGTTTTGTTAGGGTGTGTGCTATAACTTGGGGAATTATGGGGTAATATACTGAATGTTGAAAAACCAGAGGTATTGACATATAATAATGGGATTTTGGGATAGTTGGAATATATATATATATATGACGATAAATTTTTTTTGTATAGTCCTATATAAAAGGATCCCAAAAACCATTGGTATAGTAAAATAATATTTATCATATACCAATAGTTAAATAAAGACCTTTGTTAAAGGCCTTTCCAAACAACATATTAACCAAATGTTGGGAGAACGATTGGGATGAAATATAACATTAATTTTACTCCAAATAACAATAGTCATAACCCATTTGTATATCCATGAATTCCAGCAAATCAAGATGAATGTTTTAAAGATTTTTCATGAAAATAATTCATATTTTGTTTTAATAGTTTTATATTATGGAAAAAAATGAATAGTATTCATATCTGTCAAATTTGTATTATAATTCTAGAGTAGTTGTCTAATATTATAAAACTATAACCTTAAAAAGATCATCATTGTGAAAGAATATAAACTATTGCCCGAAATAAAAGATTTTGTAATGTTTATGGAAGGGTCTCTGTAGTGGAATCAAATGATAATTTAGATAATGTTTCTGAATAGTATAATTATAATAACATTCCACTGAAATATTTTTTCTTTATGTTAATGGTAAAATGTTATATAATTTCAAGATTACCATATTGATTCATCTAAACAATGTCTATTTAGAACTATTTTCCATAGAGTTAATATGGAAGTTTTAATGGGAAGGTACAAAGTGGAATATATCTGTCCAAATCAGCATCCAAATATTATTGGAATCATAATATAATAGTTTGTTATAGTGATGGATCAGATGGAACAATCTATAAATTGTGTTTGTAAACATTCTTGGGAGGAACATGATCTACAATGATGTAACATGACTTTTGTAGAGAATATCAATATGGAACATCCCACAATAACCATTAGATCATCTAACGTTGTGGTATCTCGACGATGGATTAATGATCAGGAGAAGATATGTTATGCCTAGGGATGTTTAGAATGTCACAAGGTAAATACATTCATTTATCATTTTGAATGTGGATCTAATTGACGGTGGAATTTTCATTACAATACCTAAGTGAAAGAGGATAATCCTTATATGGAATCGGAAAAATTAAAGGATCTATTCAATTATAAATATTTCCCCAGGGTTTTCTACTTTAGATGGGAAAAATCCTACAAAAAGTAAAATGATTAATATATTCTAGCTTCAAATGAGGAAAACCTTATTAGACTAGCTAGGAATGTTGCCAGATTTTATTTCGGACATTGATAGTAAAATAAATAGGGTTTAATCATGATTTATACCAACTCTATGAAGATAATGGACTAAATTACAATGTACTTTTGTTGAGAGAGTTGTTCGTTTTGAAAAAATGTTGATAATTACTTTTATAACTCTTATCTTCCTCGGAATGAAGAATGTAATATGTGGTCAAGATTCAAGGGGATAAATAAACATTCAATAATGACATAAATATGTTAGAAAATAATTTTTCAATATATTCAGACATATGATAAAAATAACCCAATAAAATGTCTTACAAACCCATGAATTTGATACTAATTTGGATAGTTTTTCCCCACAGCCCATGAATGAATTCAATGTAATGAAAAATAATCATGAATGGGGAAAATGATATTTATCCATTGGTAAGATGGTATAGCATCAATGAGTAGGGTAATTTTGCTAATGTGTGGATGATGTAAGTTGCATATGATGAACATTTTCATGATCATAAATATAATGATGTAGCGAGGCTATTTTCTATGACCATAGTTGATGTTGGATAATTAAATATTGTTTTTATAGGCATGTTACATTTATATTCAAATTATACTAATACAATCTTTGAGTTTGTATTTTTTTCATTAATTTCATATAAATTATCATGTTATATGGAGTATCACCTCATGAATGTATGAAAGAACATCTGTTGAAAATGTCGGTGGAATTATTAAAGAAACCATGATTTATAGGAATCCTCATAATATTATCAGTAGGATTGTATTTACTTCTAGTCATGTTGAAATAGCTATATTATAGTTTCATAACATTCATGGTATGGAAATGATCTAATTTTTTACTGACATGATATATTTTAGTGTTAAGAAATGATTTTTCAAGGATTTCATGACTTTGATAACTTACTAAGAAGATGTTAATTTTATTAGAGAATGTAGTGAATTATACATATCTCATATTTCTATAAATGAATGTAGTATTTAAATTAGTTATGTGATAGTAGTAAATGAATACGTGGGTGTTCTTTGAGATCATTTCTTTGTTGTTATTCCAAATCAATATATTGGGTTACTATTTACTTATAACTTCTCTCTAAGCCTATTTATAAACCCTCTAATCAAATGAATCATGTGGGACTTTTAGAATTGAAAAAGTAAATTATATGAGTTATTAAATAATGGTTTCATCTAACTCATCCCTTCACAATGAGGTTCTCATGTATTTTTTATTAATAATAAATATGGTTCAATAAGAAATTTCATTTATTAATGAGCGTTGAATAACATCAATGTTATTAAATATTATCCTTTACCTCATATCAATGATTTGTTTGATAGTATCTAGGGATATGGGAATTATATGATGTTTATCCTAATTTAAAGGTACCATCAGTTGAAATGAAGGAATAATACATTCCTATGACTATAATTCTATCTATATATGATATCTATGAGTTTGTAGTTATGAAATTTGGGTTATCTAATTCCAATTTTTGTATTTATTCACCTTAAGAATGGAATTTTTCATGGGTTCCTAGACATGTTTGAGATTTTTATTCATTTTTTTATATTGTTCTATATTATAAAATCCAATAGTAATATGAAAAAACAGATGGATTGTTTTAATATTCATAAAAGGATAAAAAAATATCTAGAAAATTTACTAAGTTTGAATTTTTTTTCCAAAAAATTTCATACCACAGATATATTATTTATAAATATGAAATAAATGTTCACCATGTTGAAAAAAGGTTTTTATTATTGGTGAAGACCTAAAAATTTCACTGATATTTGTATTTTTCTAGGATTAGTTATGTACTACATCTGGTGTGTTGATAACATTTCATGGTTTTCTAGACCACTAACTATTTTAGGTTGAAAAGGATTTAAATTAATCCAAAATAAATAATTTGAATATTTTATTAGGAATAAAAAAATTTGGTGAATGCTCTAGTTTTTTCCGTAACTTCGAGAAGTAGATAATTCATCATATATATTTATACATCATTCATAATGAAGAATGATCAGGTAATTTTTTGTGCTTCATGTTAGTTGAATAAACACGTGTTAAAATAACCTACAAAAGATTTTTAATATGTTGTTGGGGTTATTAGAATTAAAAATTTGGGGGAATAATTTTTTGGGAGTAAAGTGTCAAATATATTTTAATCACAAAAGTGTGAAGAATTTATTAATTCATAAATAATTTAACATCAGATAGAGAAGATGTCTACAATTGAACAAGTATTATGATTCCTTATTTCACACTATAATATAAATGAAAACAATGTAGTGGTTTCTTTTATTCAAAACATTAATTCCACATTAACCATTTAACTTTTAGAATGAGACTCTTTGGATAATGGTTTTATTAATTTTTACCTATAAGTTATGGAGGTTGGAACATAAATAAATATCATTAAGGTATTGGTATAATTGATTTTTTAAAAAATAATTCATAGATACTAGATGGAGCAAACATTATTGTTGGAAAACCTAGAATATTTTATAAAAGTAAAATTTCTTGATTTTAATATTGATAAAGATGGTGATTTGAAAATGTGAAAAATATTATATGTTCTTTGTGATTCCTAGTTCAGTAAATAGTTAATAAATAAAGCTCATTAATATGTATTTTATATTCAACCGGGATGCACTATGATGTATAGGGACCAATGGGAGTATTACTGGTGGTATGGAATAATAAGTTATATTTATGAATTTACTATGAAATTTATGACTTTTATATAGTTTAAAGTAGAATGAATTTTAACAATGTGTAAGCTTTATAATTTTCTAGATATAGTGTTGAAATACGATAATATATCAATTTATTTAGTGGTAGTATATCTAAATACATTTTAAGGTAATAACATGTTTTGTGTTATTGTAGATTGATTATCTAAATAATCACATTTCCTTCCCATTCAAAATATAATGTTTTTAGTTCTTATTTTTTTGATTTTATCAAAATGATATAGTCATATTAAATTGAGTTCCTCTCACCATTTTATCATGCCATAATCCTCGGTTCACATATAATTCATGGAATGGACTTCAGAAGTCATTGGTTGGTAAATTATATTTTAGTCCCGCTTTTCATCCTCAATTTAATGGGATTTTAAAGAGGAAAATTCAAGCCATTGAATATAATATTTGTTATTTTTCAATGGATTTCGATTTAGGGAATGAAAAATATCTTTGGTTGGTTTTTTATGAAAATAGTTTTCATTCTAGTTTATAGATAGTACCATTTAGGGAATTATATAGAATGTAGTGTTAGACACCAGCTTTTGCAATAAAGTAGGTGAATATTGTTTAAGGGGAAATGAGTTGGTAGTGGAAATGGCAGATAATTTTTAGATGATTTAATGAAATGTGAGTACATATCATTTCATGATGATTTTTTGTGTGGATAACCACAAGAAAGAAAATTCTATTGAGGTAGGTGATCATGTATTTCTCGAATTTTCCCCATGAAAAAGTGTGATTCATCTTGTTAATAGGGGAATGATAATTTCATGGTTCATTGAACGATATGAAATCCTTGATAAATTTTAATCATTTTATTACTTAGTATCCTTACCTTTGAATTTATCTCTGAAACGCAACATATTTCATGTTTCAATGTCAAGGAAATATATTCCATAGTATTATCGTGTTTTGAGAGATGAAATAGTTTAGTTATAAGAGAATATTTTTTATTATGAAAAAACAATTCATATTATTGACCATATTGATAATGTCTTATCAACCATGGTGATTCCCAAGGTTAATTTGTTATGGTACGATAATATGATTAATGAGAAAATAGGAGAATATAAAAATTCAATGTGGGAAAGATCTCTGAAACAGTTTAGAAAGTGATTAAAATTGTGAGGAAATAATTTATAAAAGGGTATAAGTCTGTTGAAACCCATTTAATGATAGATAAATAATTTTCATATTTATTAATATGAAATATATAGTTATATATAGTTATATATATATTTAGTATTTTTTAAACAAAAATTATATCATTTAAACACAAATAAATCATCACAAGGTTTTAATTATATGAAAAATATATGAAATTTCAATTTTTACATTGATTAAATTAATAATTTTTTATATTAGAATATCACAATATATTTTAGATGATTTTTTTTGATTTTATGGAAAATTTTTGTTTATTAGTTAATAGTTACATATACCTATTTTTATAAAATATATTTTCTATGAAATAATTTATAAAACATAAGAGTCCCAATATGTTTTAAATAATATTAAAATTAAATATGTATTATTTATTTTTATTTAGTTCACATAATTTACTTTTAATCATTATTGTATTGGATTTTACTATAAGTTTTTTTATGTTTAAAAATGTGGTTTTATAAAAAATGTTTTAAAATGCATATTGTTTCTCTATTTTAATTAAATAAATAAAAATATGTGGGAATTTATTTGACTATATGTATAGAATATATATAATTAAATATTAATTTAGTTACATTATTTTATATTTATTACACATTGATTTAATATAGAATCATCTTTTTTTAAAAAAATATACCTCTTAAAAACCCATAGTCTCACCTCAATTATGGGGTAACATTAAAATAATTTTCATTAATTATTTGAATTGAATTTATAAAAATGTATTACATATTTTCAATTATAACAATTTATAATTTATAATAAGTTCTACATTATATTTATCTTATATGATTTGTGAAATCTATTAAAAGTAATTACAATGACACTAGTAAAAATGGGTTTACTTAATGTTTAACCTAAAATATAAGGTGTAAAAATAAACAAGAAATTATAAAAACCTATTTTATAGAAATATGTTTACCTAATAATTTATAGGATCTATAATTAATCATTATTGGGTCCTCGTTACATGAAAAATATGCGGCTCGAATTATCCCTTTCATAAAATTACATGTTTTTCAAATCACCTCACTTGTGAAAGGCCACCACATATCATCCCCTCTTCAAACCTAAAAAACCATTTAGACCAATAAATAATGACACAAATCATTTATAAACATTAAAATTATCATTATTAAATCATTAAATTGGTTATAAATCTTTCCATGGAAGGCATTTGTTGAAAAATAAAATGAGATACCCAATAAGAGTTAACGTTCATCAACGAGAATTTTTTTTATTTCTCCATCCATTTAAATTATTATTATAACATTATTATAAAATAAAATCACTATATTAAATTAAATTAGATTTTTATTATGTTATGTTTTATTTTTACAAGCACATAGACATATATCAAATGGGTTTCCAAGTCATCATTCATGTGTATGGGCGCCTACCACGTCGTGAAGAAACGATGTCATTCATATTTCAATAAAAACCACCCATGGTTGGTAATAATGATTTAATATATATATATATATATAATATTTATATCATAATAATACATATATATTATCTAAATTTTATATATGTTTTTTTATGTTCCAATATGTTAGGGATATGATAATGTAGCCCGTTTGTATGACAAACAACAACATCAAAAGAGACATGATTTATTTTCACTAACATGTTACATAGAAGGTCATAAAGATATAAATATTGAATATATGTGATACATATTAAATTATTATGATATTAATTATATATTTATAATTATTTAAATATAATATATCATTTTATTGTTCCATATCACTCACAGGAAAAATGATAATGTCATTTGGGAATTTGTGGGCTACCACCTCCTCGAAGCGATGTCATTCGTTTTTCACCACCATATCAAAAAAATGATATATGTTATTACTTAAGATTAAATAATAAAGTATTTATGTTAAAATTAACATTATTAAAAGTTAAAATGTTACTTAATTTATTTTCAAAATGATAATTGAAGAATGAAAATGTTACTCATGCATATGTATGACCTACCAACTCCATTATCACAATGTCTGTTTGTTTTTAATAACCATATTTCATTTTTTTTTAAATTATAATTTATATATTAATATAATATTTCTTTTTAGGATTATAATTCTTTTTAATTTTAAATAATGGCCTATTTGTTCTTAGTTTACCTACCAAATCCATTATTGACATATAAACTATATATTTTCAAAACATCCATCATAAAATCAATACATTTGAAATTATAAAAAAACTATTAATAAGTAGAATGAATGTAAAAATAAACATTAGAAATATTCTCAAGAAAGTAAATATTTAAAATATTTTTGATATTTTGAAATATATTGACTCACGAAACCAGTCAAACATAAGGTATGTTACTCTATATCAATTTCTTTTTGTGGAGGAACATCTTGATATTATGCACTATCATTTTTATAAGCTGTATATACAAACCATATGACAAGTTATTTCATGAATTTTTCTATTAATTTAGTCTTTTATTTTTTAAATGTTTTTAATTCATGTGGAATATTATTTAAATATATCAAAATTAATACGGAACTTTTATTTTACATAAATCTTCTTTTAAATTTTTCCATCAAACTATTTTTTTTTCTTTTGTGTAAATGTTACAACCCGATTTTTTTAAAAGTTTTATATAGACATGAAAGAATTATATTTTTTGTTTTATTTTTGTTTTACATTATTTCAATTTTTTCAAAAGGATTATTTTTATGTGTTTCAAATGAAATAACGAAGACCACTTTTCTTTCCATTATGAATAATATATGATTTCTAAATTCCATTGAAATCGTACATGTTTCTTTAAATGGAAACCCAATTTTCTATTTTCATGGGATATTTTTTAAATGATATTTTTTTTAAATGAAATTTTATTAAGATATCTAAAATTTATTTTTATTTTAGTTTGATATAGTTTTTTTAATTGATGATATTTGTTGTTCATGTTTTTGTTCATGGACATTATGTTGAATTTGTGTTCCCAAATTACACTATGTGATCCCATTATATATTAAACAATGGTAGCAACCAGATAGTGCTCTAATTCATTAGGTAATGATTACATTCTCTAGAAAATTATATTGTAATATGGCCATATAAATATGTTAAATTTTAAAGGTTTTGTCACGACTCGTCCTCGGGGCCCGTGCCGTGACTACCCCAAGCCCACCTTCCATAGGAAAGGGGCTGGCGACTAGCACCAAGGCGTAATTCCCGGTAAAAAGGGAAGCCATTTCCTTTGTAAAGTAAACAAACACCACAGAGCAAGAAAGCAATATAAGTAAACACAAAGTAAAAACTGAGTACAACAGTAAGTGCGAAAAAGTAAGTGGGCCAGTATAAAAACCCAAACTGAAAGTAAAGTACAATTGGAAGGGAAAACATCAAATGAAAAGTAAAGCCGCAATGTCGAGCTGTCCACTGCAAATCTCACCCAAAGGGTGGGTACAGATAGCCTCCACTACTCCTCGGATCCAGCCAACCGCTCCGAGTACGTCCCTCCCAGTGGTCCACCTCCAGGTACCGTCCTGCTCCGTAAGCCTCAACCACGATCAGCGATGTCCATTGTCTGCAACCAACACAACGTAGTGCGGGCATAGCCCGTGCAGGGGTGAGTATAAGCTACTCAGTAGGGACCCTGAGACCCCCAAATGTCTCCCAGAATCCACAAAGGATAATCCACAATGGAAGATACAATCACAAAGTAGCATCCGAAGCTGCTTAGGTATATGCCCATAAATATTCCTAAGTCATCAATTCTTGTTCGACTCCAACAGCCGAGCCCTAGTACAACCCAGTCCACACAGGAAAGCAAACGTAAATCCACACAGGATAGCACAACTCAATCCACAAAGGAAAGCAAAACAGGATTTAGCTCACACAGGTATACTTCTTCGTATGACGATAGAGATGATCAGATATTGCCACTGATTCATCTAAGCTGTTGGAACCACAAAGAACCGATAGGTACTAACCCCCGCAATGACCCACATAGGATCTGACCCACAAAGGGTCGATAGGTAACTAACCCCCGCAAAGAGCCACACAGGATCAAACCCACATAGGATCTATAAGCGCTTGCTCACACAGAACTGCTGAGTGCTGACCCACATAGGATCGGACTCACACATGATCGATAGCAATGATCCACATAGGATCGGTGAGTGCTGTAGTCTTTGTCATCTAATCCACTGAGGATACTTGTACAGTCGTCGTCGTCGTCCTAGTCGCAAACGCAGCCAGCTCTAGGGTTCCCGCACACAGCAAGCTCGTTGGGGAGGGTCCTCTCCACAAGCCGTGAGGCTGATACATCAACTGACACATAGTCTAGAGTTGATGTATCCAAAATGTTCCGTATCGTCAAAAGGAACTCAACGTCGTAGACGGCGTGTCAATCGGACGCCCGATCTGAGAGTTATTGGATTTTTCGTCCCAGGGGCCCGGTTGGTTTTTAAGACAAATAAAACCCGACCGTACAACACCTGTGTCCAAACCTCGAGCGGAGTAAGACAAAAGATCTTTCTTAGTATGAAGAATCCAACAAAGTTGACGGTACGTCAATCGGACGTCCAGAGCTCAAGTTATGAGTGTTTCCGCTCCGAGGGCCCGGTTGGTTTCGTGTACGAACAAACTCGGCCAAAACAAAAATATTCCGAAACCTTGAGTGCGATATACCGGAATGACCGTATCGATCTAAGGATCACATCGCAACTGATAGTTTGTCAATAAGAGGCACGTAGCACATGTTACGGGCAACCGACCCGATGATATTCGGTATTAAGGGGTTCGTGCTCGGTCCGACCCGGCCCGAACCGGGTCGACCCATCCCGGGTCCGGGTTCGGCCCGCTTAGGTGCGGTCCAGCCCTACCGGCGTGGCCCAGCCCAGCCTGGGTGTGGCCCGACCAGGCGTGCGAAGCGCTGGGCACGCTGGCCAGGCACTCGGCCAAACGGCCGAGCCGTTGAGGAGGGGGTTGCCTGCCCCCTGGTTTGTAACTACGACCCCCTTAATGGGGGCCGCTCAGCTTTCCGGCCAGGGGTTTGAACCCTCGGCTTTCTTTGTCCGGCCGGCCCGCCCCGGCCGGCCAGTTTCTGCCACCACGGGACTGGCGACGGCCGGTCCCCTCCCTGCTCCGACACAGGCGGCCTGTTTCCGGCCTCCGGTTCCCATACTACGCCGCGGCCAAGTATCGGCCACGACCTTCATTCATCCGGTGCGGCGCGACGACACCACACCCCTCTGCCACGGCCCCACTCCGGCCGCTGTGCTTTTGCGGTTCTCCTGCATGGCGCGACGGCACCGCGACTTGGTTCACTTTCACGGCACGGCGCAACGGCGCCGCACATTCCTTGCCGCACGAACCCGCGCGGTGCGATGGCACTGCGCCATTCCCGTTCCAACAACATTAGAAACAATAACATGGATAAGGGAGGCGGGTCTCCCATGTTGGTGCGGTCCGAAACCCTCTCTTTAATCGATAGAAGTTGGTCAAATTTCACGAAGAATGTCAAAGTAGTAATCACGAAGAAAATAAATAAATAAACCCCTACTTGAGCGTAGCTTGTATGGAGGTTCGTCGAACAAGGATTCGTCGTGGAATATCGGTCGCGGAAAGAGACATCGCGAAAGAAGACGTCGTCGGCGTCGTAGAAGGAGTCATCATGGAAGGAGACGTCGACCTCCGAGGAATCCGGCGTTCTTCGCGTTCTTCGCGTTCTTCATGTTCTTCGACGAAGAGGATGAAGAAACTCAAGACTCCCTTAGCTTTTCACCCAAATATCTCAAGGCAAAAAGACTCCCACAAAAAAAAATCCCACACTTATTTTATTAATTTGACATTAGTTTGAAATTCAAACACTCACATTAAACACACTTCATTAATATCATACGTTATTAAAACTTATGTTATCAAATTTAATTGTGAGTTGTGGGAGTTAAGGAATGTGAAGGGGTGGGGTTCGTGTGGACCCCACCTCCCTCATAACCTCTCATGGGAAGTTGGGTAGTTACCCAACTTCCACCCAAAGTCTAAGTCCACTTAATGAAAATAAATATTGTAGTTAAATTTTTATTTTAACTTCCAAAATTTTTATCAACTTCTCTCGTGAAAATGAAACTACGGAAAATGTGTTCCTAAGAAATTACCGGCGCTACGAATCCATCGGCGCCCTCAGAATTTGATTCTGAGCACCGGTTCAAAATTTAGATATTCTCGCTCGTTCGTTCACTGAACGTACCCGAGCTAAACTTCGGATAGAAATTCTGGGCACACCGGGCCTCAGAATCAAGTACCGTCAGAAACTGAGTTCTTGTAAAAACCCAAAGAAAAAAAATTCCATGAATTTAACAGGTATTTACAAGGATTGTAATGGTTTTATAAGGGATCTATGAGATGATACCCTAAGGTAACTACATGAAATATCTATTCTGTCTAATTAGTTTTCATGAAATCAATATTTATAGGTAAAATATATGATCTTTTAATGTAATTACATTTCCCGTTATGGGTAAAATGTTATGTTTTCTAGAAACTATTTGTGGTTTTTCATTTTTTTCAAGGGACTAACTATTTCATTTTATTTATCTCCCTTACTATTATTTTTGTGCTCATAACATGTTTATAGAACAATTTCATAGGGCTAAGGATGGTTAATTGAATCTAAGAGGTCATGTATCATGATTTTAAGAGTATTCATGTATTATTATAATGTTTTATTTTATGGAATTTATATTATGGTAGGGTTGGATATTAATCAGAATTATGTAGTTTGTAATACATGGCACTATAATGTTTTATTTATGGACTATTTCTATAAAAATCCTAATTTTAAGATATCCAAAAAATGGGATATGAAAAAATATAGAATAAGAGTAATGTGTATTTTTTAAGGTTTGAGCCTTATTCATATGCTCATGTTTGATCATTGTTTTATATTTCCTATTTTTACCATTATTCTTCCTCTGAGATTATTATTTCATTCATTCCCTCATTTTTAATGTGATGTTATGAGCCTGATATGTCTATAAGGGTATAAATTATATGACCATTGTGGGCCACATTAAAAAAACCCTATGAAATAAGATGTGTAGTGTCAAAATACCTGAAATCATTATCTTTTAATGGTGTGTGTAATTTTTTTTGTATTTAATATTTATCTAAAATTATATAATATATATGTATTAAATTTTTGGGATATATTAGTTTGTGGAAGATTTGGGTATAGTTAATTTTTTATTTTAGTATTATGGAATATTGGGTGAAACCCTAGGGATATGTCTCATAATAGGATAAAATACTAATTTTTTAATATGTTAATGATATGTTTGGATTTTATAAATATATATCTATATGAATAGTACAAGTAGATGTGATTTTTAACAGATGCATCTAGGTATAATGATCCTGAAAAGTGTTTTATAGGTTTGTGTTCGACATAGTTATGTTTAAAGGTGAAGGTGCCCATACTATATAACTAGTTTGGTAGTCTTCATGTATATTCTTATATTAATTAAAATTTTCTTTATAAACCAATTTGAATAAAATAATTATATGATGACCTTTGGTGACCTAGTTTAATCCTAATGTTTCATTGGATGGCACAATGGTTACATAATTTAAGACATCTCTAGAATTATTTTCTTGATTATATAATTGTTCAGTATTGTTAATATATATTGATGCATACATTATTTTTATTTGTTTTATTAAATGTATAGAACCATAATAAATGATGTGAAAAAGAATTTTTATATCCAATCAAATTACCCTACTCATGATCAAAAACATGGATTATTTGTTTAGATTCAATATCTTATGACTATGATTACTAAACTCTATCATGTTATAATTGGTAAAACATATAATGTTGAACTTATAAATCGAAAAAGGAGAAAAAATGATATTTAATATTTCATGAAACAAAATACACCATCATTTTTGGAGTCTTTCGATCCACATGTTACCAAGAAATAGATCAATGTGATATAATACACATTTTCCATTCATTAGTACTCCAAAACTGAGATTGTTGTCTTAGAAATCCATCACTCAGACGATGAAGAAGATCAATGGTGGACCATTATTAATAATATGGATATATAATTATAAATAAAAATTATGTAACAAGAGGTGTCTAATATGGTATTAAAAAATAAATATATTCCCAGAACATGTTATACTAAAACATATAGGGTAATTTCTACGCATGCACAAGTGAAAATTTCACTTCTCGTTTGATGGGAAAGCATTTTAATGATAGTTTTTACATAATATTGAAAACATTTAACAAAATCTAGTACCCTTATGTAATTATGATATTATAAATATGATATATTTAGAGTTTGTAATTATGAATATAAAAGAAACACATCAATTTTGGAAATTACCGCTTCTTGGAAATAACTCATTTTGAAATCCTCTAATGGGATCTTCAGTTAGATTATGGGGATGGAAATAAACTCTAGAATATGTATAGGTATGTTTATATGAGAAATTGGTATCTTATGGTTGATCTAGAAGGGTCCATGAAATGTAATGATGTGAGGTAGTAGGTTCCCTGTTAAATTTGAGGTGATAGAAACTTTTGGTATTTCTCAAAAGATTAAATTATACTAAATTAATTAAAAATCCAAATGACTCAATATTAAAATGAATTAAAATATTAGGATGTAGAGGGATATATTCCCCTAAAAAATCTTATTTGTATATGTTTTTTGTGTAATTTTAAAACTAATTATTTTGAATAACCCATCGTTAAAATATTTTAATTTTAAATATGGTAACAAGTTTTTCGTTATTAAAAGGTCGTAATTTATAATTATTAGGTCCAAACTATACCATAAATTACCAATTTATGTAAATTTTGACCATTTCGTAACATCCTTGTATTATTTCAATATATATATTATTTTCCAAATATTTAATTAAATGTTATTTTGATAAAATATCATCGATGTCAATTTTGACACTATTAATTTAATTTAACTTCAAATACCTCAACACAAATGGGGAATTCAGATATAATGATATCACGCCAGCCTAATATGTCACATGTGTCAAGATAATTCATATGAAACCTTAAATAATTAAAATTATATCACATATAATAATTTTAGTAATATTTAATATATTTTTTTTCTATTAATTTAATAAATACTACGTTAATGTCATTTAGTCATTTATGGTAATTTAATAGTTTCAAAAATTTATAAATAAATTTCCATCATAAAGAAAATTTCATTATTCAAAAAATTTAAATAATATTCATTCATCATTCATTTTTTCCACATGTAAACATAGAATATATATTGAAAACAATGAGATATGCATTCACAACTTCAATTATTTTAAATAATATATAAGTCATTTTTATGACAGGTGCCCTTTGAAAAGTTAAATTTTGAAGCCTATGGTAATGAGGTTCTAATTACATTCACCAAATATAGTTAGGGTATGTTTTTGGATTTTTATTTTACCTTTATGATTTTTTTAACTCTTTGTTAACACATTACAATCCTTCTATGAAAATAATGTTTTTTATTCATTGAGGCTCAATATACATACTATAAATAGAAAAATGGACTGTAAATGGAATATGGATGATATTATATTACATATAATAAATAATTATTTAAATCTAAAATTTTTAGAAATTTATATAATTTTATAAATTATTATACATTATAATGTATCATTAATGTCTATTTTTGGAACTATTTATTACTTTGACACAATTAATGAGAATACAATAAGTAAAATTAGAAACAATTATTTTAATATATATATATAAACTATGTCAACTTCATCTATAATATTAATATATCAACTTAATTATCTTAAATTATTTTTTATTTTTTCTAATTCTATAATAATTTATTTTATTTTTCCAGTAATTTAATAATTATTGGGTCTACGTTGTGGATGAATTTAAGGTAAGTATTTATATATTAAATGTTAGAAATAAATTACCATAATGAAGATAAATTTTTTTCCTTTAAATATAATATTAATAAATTTGCATACCGATGATGATATCTATGATACTAGTATTATATCTATAAAAGGCAGGAGTGTTCTAATTTGACTTTTCATTATAAAGAATTTTATAATGGTTATAATATTCTAAAAATGAAAAGATGACATATAAAAAATATTGGATCATTTATAACTAAATATAATCATTCATAAAAAATTATATAAAATGTTTGGAACATTTTATAGTACAAATCATTTAAATTTTAACATTAATTACTTCGTATACCAATTACAGTCCTATAAAAAAAATACTTATTTTACTATTTATACCGACAAAAAATAAATACAACTTTTTTAAAAAACATATAACCACGAATTAAAAATATGGAAGAAATTTTTGAAATTTGGAAACACATAAATAATACAATTTAATTTTAAATTTAACAAAAAATGTGATGAAAAATAGTTTTTAAGATATGTACCCTTTAAAATATAAAATGTTTTTATACAAAATTAATTTTTAAAATTATCTTAAAAATATGAATGGAATTTTATAAATAAAAAATAATAATAATATTTTAAAACAAATCCAATATTGAGTTTTTTAGTAATTTGTTTAAAAGAAAATAAGGCTTTCAGTAAAAATCAATATTTTTTACTATCAAATTATAAATATGTCCTTTCTTAAAAACACAAAAAATTACCCGAAGAAAATTTTTATATAATTATTTAAAAAGAAATATTTATTTCATTAAATTAATTTTTTATAATTCCAAAATATATTTATAATATTCACCCCAAAAAACAAATAAAATTATATTTGAAGAAAACATATTTTCGATGAATAAGATGACTTTACTAAAATAATTATTGAATGCATTATAATAAGTAATTCCTAAATATTTCATTATTATATCCCTTACATAAATATTTCACAAATTATTTAATCTTATTATTACAATCCAATTTTTGAAATAAGTTATAAATTTTTTATAAGGATATTTTACAATTCTATTACACTCAGTGTTGTGTAATTTTTATTCTATCAAACATACCAATTATCTTTGATGTATTAAGATATTAAATTATCTCCAACTCTAGATAATTGAGTCCTAAAAATTTTAATTTTTTATTTGTAAATTTGTCTTTGATATTTAGAAATACCTTTCTGTAAATCCCACATCCTAAAAAAGAGTTAATAAAACATCCTCTTTAAATGAGACAAAGGGATGTATGAAAGATATTTGAAATAAAAAATAACATGGTTTTTTGTAGTGAAACATTGTAGGGAAGGAAAAATATTGATATTGAAGAAAAAATATCTTTAATGCAGTCATAGAGAATGATTGAGAACATGATCTTGTGAAGTTTAACAATAATAAAAATGTAAATCGTTGATAGGATAAAAGGCCAATGAATTCTCTTTAAAAAAAATAAATAGAAAATGTTTTTATTTCATGAAAGTAATCTTAAACTTGTTGAATTAATTTATCATCAATACTGAAATAATAAGGAAATATATTTACACGTCAAGATAAATTTCATCTTTTAATTAATTTCCATCATAAATTCATTTTATCTCTAAATGATGAATATTGAAGATGTTTGTAAGACTAAGGCATTAGAATAATCTTCTTATAGATAAAATAAACCATAGAATGTTATAAATATATTCCAACGTGGATTATATGTTAACCCTAATCAAATTGGACATCAAATGATAAGATAATTCCCAAAATGAATAAAAGTTATAAGATGAAAAAATTACTTAATTTCAAAAAATTAATATTAATAACAAAAGTTCAACATAGATCATTAAATAAATTTAAATCCTTATAATTACATTAAATATTCCTTTATATGATTTAAAATTAAAATAAAAAGGGATTTGAAAAAAAAAATATTCCAATATTTATTTAAACGTTTTCTCCACATAACATTTTCACTCTTAATTTCTCATTCTAATAATTTAATCCCCACAATAACATAATCTCTATGATATGTTATTAATTTTTATAGATAACAAAAATAAATATAATGATACAATAGAATCATTTATGATTCTAGAATATAATTCAAACATTATTCCCCAAATTAAATAATATTACTTTTTTTTACCAAAATCAAAAAAGGTTCCAAAATAGTAGATATTTTGAAAAATAAAACTAATCAGTTAATCAAAAAATCATTTTCAATATCATGATTATGTATACACAAAAAAATAATTTCAAAAAAAGAACATTAATTATATTTCTAATATAGACAAAATAATAAATAATCATAATAAAATTTATACTAAATAAGACATCACATTGGCTAGTGGTATGAAATGAAACATTTTTACACTATGGTTGTGGGTTCATATCAAGAGCCTTCTTAAATGTGATAAGTGTTCACCTAGCCTCAACAACATCATTTTTCAAAAAGTATATTAATAAAATCTTTAATAAATTAACATAAATCTGATAATTATCCCCAAAAACACAATATATTAAACATTATTGTAGTTTTTCATAACTAAATTTCACCACCTAAATATCATTTTACATCCCCCAAAACACATCAACCAATAATTACCATAGAATAAATTATAATATATTCCGAAAATTTTATCTATAATATTAAATATATGTTCAAAAAATTAAAATAGTATGATATTTTCTATATATATATGTATCAAAAAATATCAGCAGTTATCTTAACAAATTAATTACATAAAACCCCAATAGGGGTTTATAATAAATTGAACATATGATGAAGCATACAATTTTAAACACATGATTTTATGCATAACTCTCCAAAAATATCCATATGAAAACATCCTAATATCTAATGTTATATAATAATGGATCTGATAATAACTGTAAAACCCCAAGACCCACACTCCACGAATATGTGCTAAAAGTAAAAGCATTTCATTTCTCGCATTGATACCGATAAAGGTGACCAATGTTCTATAGTCGAAATCATAAAAAAAAAAAGGAAATATTTTATCACCCACAAAAATAAAAATATTTAATGGTTAGAGATTTATAAAATTATGAAAAATCATTATAACTAGGGTTCGTAAACAATGGGTTTATAAAAGCCAACATTTTCAACCAATATTCCATGATTTTTAAATTCCCGGAAAACTCTTCATCATATCCCATAGAATTACTCATATGTGGAGAATTTATAAATAAAAATAATTTATCATCATTCTATATATCATGAGAAAATAAATAATAAGAAATCGTGAGCTTGGATTCTCAGTAAGGGTATGCATGAGAGATATCAATTGATAATCATATGAAAACCTAGGATAGTCATAAGGGTATATGATCAACACCATTACATGAAATTCTCAATCTTAATCTGATAAATAATATCAAAAAGAGTTATGGAATAAAATATATTCTTTTAAAGAGACAATAATCTAAGAATGATGAATTAGTATAACTCAATCATGAACTATATATTCATTTCATAAATGTGTATCACTCCATCATAATTATATAAACCAATTCATATGTAATTGCTTACTACCAAGGACATTAGATAAGGAATCAAAACTTGTTTTTGAATGTGGATCAACAAAATTTACTTATTTCCCATAATATATTAAGCACTCTGACTTATATAATGAAGTGAGGGAGGAGGTTCCTTTTTATAATTATGGTGAGTGTCTATATAATAATTTCACAATATATTAAATTATAATTACACATTGTCAGGAAAAATACATCAAAATGTAAAGGTATTCAATAATAAATATGGATATACTTTTAATTGATCAACTAATATGATTTGTACATGATTTAGTGTAATTTTAAACCATATCATTTTGAATAATCCATATTTTACCATTTTTAATTTTGACCACAATAATAATGTTTTTAATATTAATATGTTGAAATTTTTACTTATTAGGTGAAAATTAGAGCATAAATGGTCACTTTATGACATTTTTAAAACAACGTAACCAATTTTATTATTTGATGATTCATATGATTTTCAAATAATTTATGAAATATTATTTTTATGAAATGTAATTATTGTCAATATTGTCACTATTCATCTAATTCAAATTTAGATACTTCATAACTAAGGATGAATCCAAATAGAATGATCGATAACCTCTTAAATATGTCATATAGATCTCTAAAATTCATGATACACATTAAATCATTAAAATTATAATATATTTAATAATTTTAAACCATTTATTGTATTTTTTATTAATTAATGAAATACTTCATCGATGAAGTTTTAATAATTTATGTTAAGTGAATGATCACTAAAAAAATAGAAACAAATTTTGATCATGAAGATAATTTCAATTTTTAAAATTTAAATATAAATATCCTTCCATAATTTTCCCCTATTTGAGCACATATGATTTATAAAAAACAAAGAGAGTGACATTTTGTTGCATTGTTTTATTTAAATAAAATATAAGTCATTTTCAGGGACACATGGAAATTAAAACACCCCTTACCAAGACTAATGTTTTTAGATTCAAATTTTATTTACTAAAAAAAAGTTCGATACGTATTTGAATATTTTCCTCCTATGTTTTATTTTTAACCCTTTGTTAAACCTTCTCAAACATACCATGAAAATAATATTTTGTACTCATTGAGGGTAAATATAGTCACTATAAATGGGAAAACACCCAAAAAATGGACTACGAATGATATTATCTTCTATGTATTTGTTAAGATAAATAATATAACAATTTAATGAATTGAAAATCATTCAATAAAATATTGATTCTAAAAAATTGTCATTAATGTATTTTTTAGAACTATTCATTACATTGAATCCAATAATAACAAAAAAAATATGTAAAAAAATTCATTATGTCAAAATCAATACATGTTACTATATAAAATTAGTTTAAAACATTAATTAAATAAAATTATATTACTTTTAACAATTTTATAATCATTTATTTTCTTTTTCCGTTATTTTAATGACTACCACCTTATCATTGTGAAAGAATTTAATGTAATTATTTATTTAATAAAAATTTAAAATAATTTTCCCTGATGAATTTAAACATTTTATTTTTAAAAAAACTATTCATAACAGAGTATACACCATGGTTACCATCACGTTAAAAATATTATATTAATTAAAAACAATAGTTTGGCATTTTTTACTTTTCATTTAATAAAATATTATAATTTTTATAATCATATTCAAATGAAAAATGAAATATAAAAAAATATTAGATGATTGTTAAAAAAATAACTATTACCATATATTTAATTAAAATACAATGGAAACTTTATAATCCTTTCCCTTTTATTTTTAACATTAATTAAAAAATTTACTTATTACCATGGTAACATAGATAAGTAGGGTTACTATTAAGGAAATTATATATATTTTTTAAATATTGACTGCAACACCCCAAGATTTCATAGTACGTTATTTTTTTTCAAAGTAATTCAATAACTTGCACTACACGCAACATCGAGTTCAAGCACACCATGACATACCAAACAACCCTTTCAAAAGTGGTTATGAATAGTATTAACTGAATATTAAACTTTATATAATCCTTATAATCTCAGAATTCATATTATGAGTTTCTTAGACATAATATAAGAAAAATTTCATTTTTTCAAATAAAAGAATTATTTTTCAAAAAAATGCAATTTTACCGCCTTTTAATGAAGAACCCTTTTTAAATCCAATATTTGACACTTTAATATATTCAATTTTACAAAAAATACTTTTTATATATAATCGGGACATAAAAATTTAGTTTCAATAAATTTTTTGTTTTTTTGATATCTTTCTAATTTTGGTTAATGGGGAAATATACTAAATATTAATTGAAAACATCTTTATCAATACTTTTTTTATAGTATTAAATTATAAATTTTAATGGTTTGAATAATTATTTATTTTATTTAAATTTAATTTAGGTCAAAATAGAAACATAATACCTATATAAGTTCAATTTAATTCATTTGAGTCATTTTATAATGAGTTTAGATATATAAAATATTATCTAACTTTTTACCGTCTCTTACCCACCTCTTATGAGCATTTCCAAATTTGAATAAAACTTAATTTAACGCTTACGTGAGTCGAATTTAAAAAATTCAAGATACATGGTTGATATCAGTAAGTAAAATGTGGTTCAATAAGATGAAAACAGTTTTTTTGAATAGTAGCTTTTTACTTTTATTTACCACATTTCAAAGTAAATAAGGTGATTATGGGTAAAACATATATTATTATTACCATAAAACATGTACTAATTCTATTGTATATATTTAATTCGACCAAAAACTACCTTAGGAATAAAATATGACCCATTAGGTCTACATGGATTAGATTTGGACATTTATCATTATTTAATTCAAAGAAGAGTTAAAAGTGTCAAATTAAATGTTTAATGACTAAAACATTTTTAATATAGTGTTACCTATATGATAAATTTGACTATAAATATTCATTATAAAGATAAAAATCTTTACTATGTAATGGTATTTTAATTATAATTTTTATACATAAATAATATAATTTATTTATGACACAATGATGATGAAGTAATTACCAAATTAATTAAATATTAAAATAATTGATATTATAAATATCCAAATAAATGTAATTTGAGACTTTTTATGAATTCCACTCATTTTTTAGGTTAATATGACATTTTAGGGTTTATTAGATAAATTCTTTGTAAATTAATAATGCAATTATGAATTTAAAAAAATCAAAATAAAAAACAGTGTCAACATTGACATAAAAATGTATTTAAAGAAAATATTATATTATTAATTGGTATTCTATTCCTAAAATTATATGGTTTGGCCAAAAGACTGATATAATGATAGTTGTATCATTAATTAACCACATTGGGATCTCTAATATGTTTATTGTATGTTTATTAACCATATAATATAAAAAAAGAGATATAGTAAATGTCAAACTATTTAACTAAGAGTTAAGTCTAAAAGAAAAGGTAAATATAGTGACACAAACCTATCTAAAACCTATTGGTTGAGAGGTTTTCGACCCATACCCACCTTATCCTTTAAATAATTCATTTCAATCCATTAGAAACCTAAAATTATTTTATTATAATAATATATTTCAATATATTCCTAAGGTTCCCCTCACCCCTCTTATAAAAGGGCACTTCCCCTTCTCTCAAATTCACACCTTCAAAGACATTTGGCTCTGACAACCCCTACTGAAGTATCCTCTCAACTATCCTCCCTTTATCCTATAGGCCTTAATTTTTTTAGAAAGCTAACCTATAAAGAACTTCTCATCAAATCAAAAGGAAGAACCTGAAAAATAGGTAAATATTTCATCACCCCTTTCAAGTTCCTTTCTTCTTCCACTTCTTTTTTCTTTATTGTTTACATTGTAAAACAATAACTCATGGATCTTCTATATTATGTGATGTTATAATAAAAATGGTACAACCATATTAATTATTATTTCCATCCTATGAATGACATGTCACCATAAATACGTACGTACGGCTTACCGTCTCTACATCGTGGTGTAGTTGTTATTCAATACATTATTATACTAGATGGATATATTAATGATGTATAATTGATGTAAATAATAAATAAAACCTATTGATGATTCTGTATATATTATATAACATCCAATTATATACGATTTTATTATCAAAATAATGATACTGTCACTCGTTCGTACGTATGGATTATCGTATCCACAACGCGATGATATTCATTTCCATGTTCACAATTCAACGACGACTATAAAAATTTATATGATTAATAAGTATGTAATATATGGCATAATGATTATACTGGAGATATATATATATATATATATATATCTATGTATTTATGTATGTACTTACATATATCTTATTCAATTACTTCTGTTCAATACGATGTGAAAACGGAAACAACATTTGTGCGTACGTACGACCTACCATCTCCATAAACAATGCCTTCCATTAAATATATACATCTATTATAAATTTTTATATTATAAATATATATGATATATAAATCATGTTTTATATTCATGAATCATTTAAATCATGATCTAAATGTTACGATCAAGAATAACAAGTTAAAACACATACGATAAAGAAAGTGATTATTACCCAAAATGTAAATTTAACATGGAAATCATTATTAAATTGTTAGTATAAAGTCATAAAAGAATCATTGATGAGATAATGAATATGAATATGGTTCTCGTATAATTTAATAACATACTATGGTCATTATACAGGAGGTTAAACGTACCCTTGACCAAAGGAAAGTGCAGGGTAAGGGGGTTCTAATCTCACTTTTAATCATGTGAGATTTACTTTGTTCACCACTTATTTATTGCATGTGGTGTATTGTGTACTTCTATTTGATATATATTATCATGATTCCTTTTATAATCATGATATTATGTGATTCATTTGGTGTTTATTAACTATTTTTCATATGACTCGATTGATTACAATGAGGTAAGGGTTAATGTCTCAATCTCATTATTATATGAGATTGTTTATGTGTAAGTATTTACTGGGACATTTTTATCAGCGATACCCATATTTCATTAAAATATTTTCAAAAGGAATATTTCATGATTTTATGGGAGGTTTTATTTAACTAGATCATAATTTTAAATTTTTTAATGATTTATCTCTCTAAATCCTTTTAATTAATTTCCATATATTCAAAAATGATTTTAAGGATGTATTTATATGGACATGAATGTTTTGAAATGATAATTCATTTCAAAAGATTCTATGTGATATGTGACACTTTGATACAAAAATATCATTAAAATTAATTCAATTATTAATTTGTTACTTCTAAAAGTTTTCATGAAAAAGAGATATTTCTCTCAATGAGTAATAGAAATCATTTTCATCTATGTCAACATCATTTGATAGATTTTAAACATTTTTTAAGTTGATTTATTATGATAAAAATCTTCCAAATTGCATTGACTGTTTTTTGATATATTTGACTGTGGATGTGTTATTTTTATACAATTCATGGTTTATAGTTAATGTAATTAACAATTCATATGTTAGTTTTAATACCATTGTTTATGTTATGTTTAAAAATTCTCTTAAGATGAATATATTGGACTAGTATGTTCTGGGTTGGGGACCAGTAAAAGTAATTCCTTCGAGTTAAGGTCTGGTTACAATAGTCCCTTTGAGTTGGAGTCCGGTTATAGAGGCTCTCCGTGTTGGAGTCCGGTTACAGAGGCTTTTCGAGTTGCAGTTGTATTACAGAGGCTCTCCAAGATGGATTCTGGTCACAGAGGCTCTCCGGGATGGGGTCCGGTTATAGTTAGCCCCTAGTTCCTGGCACGAGGCCTTGACACAGAAATAAAATTCTCGTACTATACATTCCCTCATTATGAAATTATTTATTCCATTTGATTATTAGACTAGTAGAATATCAGTGAGCATGTTTATATGGTATTGTTTGATTATTTTATTCATATTATGTTCATGTTTATGTTGAAAAAGGCTATGGTTTTTATTACACATATTGACTTAAAAGTTTATAATTTTCACTAAATTATTTACCCTTACTGAGCATCTAAGATCACCCCTTTATTATGTTATATTATTCCTAGGATTCTAAGAAGTGTTTTATGTTTTAGATGCAGGGTTAAGAAAAATAACTAATGGAGTCCTAAAATAACTATCTAAGATGTATTTTATGTTTGAAATTGTAATATAAAGTTCATGAATGTAATCTATTTTCCTAGAATTATAAACTGATCAGTCCTTTGATACATGATTCCTTGTAATCATTCCAAAGTATAAAAATTATGCACCGACTCTCGGTAACTAGGTTCAGGGCGTTACAGTTGCTATTAGAGAATGTTTTGAAATAACCCTGAAAACTAGATTTAGATAATCTCTGATTAGAGCACATTACCCTAAGATAGACATTGAGGATTAGTATAGAAGAACTTTCTAGAATTTTAATAATATAGAGATTTCTGAGTTTTCCAAGAAAATACATCTATGTCTAGATACGATCGGGTAGAGGTGGCTCTGGTATAGACATACCTAGGGGTAAAACCCAAAAACCCCACTTTGAGATAGACTCGAATGGGAATTGATAGACGACAATGGGCCTTGTTTCACTATTGGTTACGACCCTCCCAGGAGATATGCTTAGGATCATTTTCAGTTTCATTACAAATCATTATGAATGATTTACGAGTATATACCTCTTCATTGAAAATATTTTTATGATTAAGGATTGTATCCCGTGACTATTCAATTTACGTTAGGTATTTTACATGTTTGTAATTATTCATTTCGATTCATAAACTGACCTAGTGTATACCATTGTATAGAAATGGATGCCAGTAGATGGAATTTCAACTCTATCAATACGTATGATCCAAAGAGTAAGAAGGATCATATCTTTAATATCATTAAGCCAACATTTAGAAATGAAATAGTCTCATATGTATTCTCAACATATGAAGAAATAGTATCATGTATTAATAAGATATGTAACGAATTACCTGAGTCCTATGGATTTGAAGGGATGCAAGAGATGAAAAGGATTGTAGGGAGAACGATGGATACAGAGGGGAGGGGAAAGAAGAATTTTCCCATATGCGATAAATGTGGAAGGAATCACCATGGTAAATTCTTGAAGGGAATGTGAGTTTGTTATAAGTGCGGAGAAAAATGACACCAATTGTGTGATTGCAAGGGTAAGAAACATGTTTCAAATGAAAAATGCTTCACCTGAAAGGTGTTGGGACACTACGCAAATCAATGTCCCAGTCATTCGAGTATAAAAAAAATAATGCTATTGGATAATAATAATGTTATGATACTCACTCAAATGAAGAGGAATGGCTAGTGTTCTTATGTTGTTATTATATAATTATTTCATTTGATTGTCGTATCAACAATATTCTAGTTATATGAATTATAGAGATAAATAAGGATTGTACTACAGAACTATTTTATTGAAGATTTGTGATTTTATGGTTCTATGAAAAGTGACTTAATAAGAAGCTACATTTTTTTTGAAAATACATAGTTGAAGGAAAATTAATCCTTAATATAGTCCTGATAATGACGTAGTGATTTTGGAATAAGAGATTGTTGATTTGGATAAATTATTTTGGATATTCTTGACTTCCTTGGAACTGATTAATAGTTTGTTTATTTCATCATTGTTGGAATATAAAAAAAATTTGGATATGAGGAATATATATAGTATCTTAAAAAGAATAAGGGAGCGTGAGTTTAATCAATAAGGGTGTATGTAAATTTATGGTGTTTCCATTTTTTAAAATAATACATTATGAAGGTGCTCACATATTATGATGTGGCAAAAAGGATCGTCATTGTGTTTAACATCCTTATAAATTTTGGACTATAAGTTTGGTTAGAAGTATTTTGGATAAGTCTAATGGTTGGAATTGATTAATTTTTAAATTGGATACTATTGTTGAGGTTATTTTTGGAGTGTTATAAAAAGGACAACCTAGAGGTCGGGTGACAACCAGTCGCGTTCAGTAAGGCCGCGAGACTTGATCCTGCAACCGAAGGGCGATAAGGATGCATCACCTACCACTAGCCTACGTTATTTCCTGGATTGTATAATGTTGTTTATTTTTTAAAAGGTCTGATAGATGAATTATATATTCATTATTTTTGGAATCCCATACGATTAAGATAAATATAATTTTTTTGAATCATATTTAGTGAATGATGTGTTTGTGGTAGGAATTAGTTGAAGGATGAAACTCTACTCATCAACTATATATATATTCCATTTTATTCTCTGGATAAATTAATTCATAAATTTTTTGTAAAGGATCTTAAAACCAAAAATATGTTATCAAAATACCTTATGTTTTGTTGAACCTATGGTATTTTAAATCATCATAGATTAATTTATTTAAGGCCCTCAATATTACACTTGTTTGGGATTGATTACCTCAATCACTACATATAAATATTTACATTTTTCTCTAATTATGTGTCTCTAATTTCCACCAACGTTCTCCTAATAGAGATCAAAATTTGGTGGTGACCCTTTCGTTTCATTTTTCCTCTTATTAAGACTGAATTTTATTAACCAAATGGACGATGTGGGTTTTCCCATAAAGGTATTTTCTATTTTACACATTTTTTTGAAGAAAAATTTCCAATTAAAAGGATGAAATTTATTGAAGGAGGGAAGAATGTAACACCCCATGATTTCTTAGTATGTTATTTCTTCAATTTATTCAAAAACATGCACTACATAAAATACTGAGTTCAAGTGCACCATGACTTACCAAATTAGTTGTTCAAATGTGGTTACAAATAGTATTAACTGATATTTTAACTTTATACAATTCATATAATATTATAATCCCTATTATGAGTTTCTTAGATGTAATATAAGAACAAATTAATATTTATAGATAAAAAAGTTTTTGTCAAAAAATTCAATTTTACCACCTTTTAATAAAGAACCCATCTAAAATCCAATATTTGACACTTTTATATATTTAAATTGACAAAATAATCTTTTTATTTAGAATCGGGAAATAAAAATTTAGTTTCGATAAATCTTTGGTGTTATTCAGATAACATTCATATTTGGGTGAATAGTGAAAAATGCTAAATATTAATTGAAAAAAACCTTTAAAAAAAATTATTTATAGTGTTAAATTATACATTTGAATGGTTTGTAAGTATAATTAGATTATATTTTTACCATTAAATCTAATATTTGTCATTGGAATTAATTTAACTTTGAAATTATACATAAATAAGTGTCAATCTATGGGTAGTTATTGTTTCTTAAAAACCCGCTATTTGTTTTGAAAACGCGAATTAATTTTAAATTAATTAATGAAACATTAATGTTCTTAATATCTTAAATAGACATAATTTTTGAATCCATAATATAAAATATATCTTAGGCTGATTTTTTGGTATTTTTCTGAAAATATTCAATTTTTTATGATTACTGAAAATACTGAGTTATTATTTAAAACTGACTTTTTATTCAAATATTTATTTATTTTATTTATATTTATTTTACGTTAAAATAGATACATAATAACTATATAAGTTAAATTTAATTCATTGGAGTCATTTTATAATGAGTATAGATATATAAAATTTTATCGAACTTTTTACCGTGTTTTACCCACCTCTGAGGAGCATTTCCAAATTTGAATAAATCGTAATTTTACGGCTTCAGTGAGTTGAATTTAAAAAATCCGAGAGAAAAGATTCATATTAGTAAGTATAATATTGTTCAATAAGATAAAAAATAATTTTTTGTGAATAGTATCTTTTTTCTTCTATTACCACACTTAAAATTAAATAGGGTAATTAAGGGTAAAAATGATATTATTATTACCCTAACACATATAATAATTCAATTGGATAAGTGTAATTCAACAAAAAACAACCTTAGGAATAAAATATGATATTTTAGGTCCACTTGGATTAGATTATGACATTTATTATTATTTAATTCAAAGAAGAGTTAAAAGTGTTAAATTCAATGTTTAATAACAAAAACATTTTTAATATACGGTTTCACTGAGATAAATTAGACTATAAATATTCATTAAAAATTTAAAAAGATTAAATACATAATGGTATTTTATTTATAATTTTTAGACATTATATAAATTGATTTATTGAGGACGCAATGATGATGTAGTAATTACCTAATTAATGAAATATTAAAATAATTGATATTATAAATATCTAAATAACTGTAATTTGAGACTTTTTATGAATTACACAAATTTTATAGGTTAATATGACATGTTAGGTTTGGTTAAATGAACGTTTTTATAAGTAATAAATATTTTTAGGAATTTATTAAAAACAAAATAGCAAATACTGTCAAAATTGATATAAAATAGTTTTTAAAGAAAAATTTATATTATTAATTGATATTCTATTCCTAAAAAAATATGGATTGGACAAAAAAAATTATAATGATATATGTATCATTAATGAACCACATGGGGTTCTCATGGAAGTGTATAGTTTGATTATTAACCATATAATATAAAAATAAAAAGAGACATGGTAAATGTCAAACTACTGAACTAGGAGTTAAATCTAATAGATAAGGTTAATATAGTGACCTAAACCTATATAAAACCTATTGGTTGAGAATTTTTGACCCATAACCACCTTAAAAATTAAATAATTTATTTTTGAGCAATTATAAATAGAAAATTATTTTATTTTGAATTTTTATTTCAATCTTTTCCTAAGGTGCCCCTCACCCCTCTCATAAAAGGGAACTTCCCTTTATCTCAAATTCACACCTTCAAAGCCGTTTGTCTTGGCCAAACCCTGACCAAATATCCTCTAAAATATCATCCCTTCATCATATAGTCCTTACTTTGAACATAAATTTAACTTATGGAGCCATTTTGATCAAATAAAAAGGAATAACCCAATGAAGAGGTAAATATTTCATCACCTCTATCAAGTTGTATTCTTCTTCCACATCTTATTTACTTGTTTTTTTACATTGTAAAACAATATATATTGTATCTAATATACACGATGATGTAATTATAAATATGGTACAACCATATTAATTATTATATCCATCCTATGAATGACATGTCACCATACTTGCGTACGTACGACTTACCGTATCCACATAGTGGTGTAGTTTTTGTTCAATACATTATTATATTGGATGGGAATAATAATGATGTATAATTGGTGTAGATAATAAATATATCATTTTAATTATTATGTATATATGATATACCATCAAATTATATATGATTTTAATATCATAAAAATGATATTGTTGCTCATGTGTACGTACGGATTAACGTCTCCACGATGCGATGAGATTCATTTCCATTTTCACCATTCAACGATGATTAAAAAAATAAATAATATTAATAAGTAAGTAATATATGAAATAATAATGCAACTAGTGTTATATATATGTGTGTGTATATTTATATATGTATGTACTTAAATATATCTTATACACTTACTTCCGTTCAATACAATGTGAAAACAGAAACAACGTTTATGCGTATGTACGACCTGCCATCTCCCTAAACAGTGCCTTCCATTTCCTAAATAAATCTATAATAAATTTTTATATTATAAATATATATGATATTTAAATTATTTTTTATATTCAGGAATCATTTAATTCACGATCTAAATGATACGCCATGAATAAAAAGTTAAAACACATATGACAAAGAAAGTGATTATTACCTAAAATGTAAATTTAACATGGAAATAATTAACAAATGTGTAGTATAAATTCATAAATGAATAATTTAGGATATAATAAATATGAATAGGATTCTGGTATAATTTAATGACACACTATGGTCATTATACAGGAGTTTTAACGTACCCTCGACCAATGGAATGTGAAAGGTAAGGGGTTTCTTATCTAAATATTAATTCAGTGAGATTTCCATTGTTCCCCACTTATTTATTGCATTTGGTGTATTTTGTACTTCCATTCAATATATGTTATCATGATTAAATTTAAAATTATGATATTCGGCGATTTATTTGGTGTTTATTGATTATTTTTCATATGACTCAATTGATTACAACGAGATACGGTTTAATTTTCTTTTCAATATCAATATTATCTGAGATTGTTTATGTCTAAGTATTTACAAGGAAATATTTATCAACGATACACATATTTCATAAAATGTTTTTCAAAAGGAAGCTTTTATGATTTTATGGAATATTCTATTTATGTCGATCATCATTTTAATTGTTTTAATGATTTATCTTTCTAATTCATTTTAATTAATGTCTGTGATTTCAAAATGATTTTAAGGGCTTATTTATATGAACAAGAATGTTTTGAAATGATAATTCTTTTCAAATGTTTCAAAGTGATATGGGACACTTTGATTGAAAAATATTTTTTAAATTAATTCCTTTAAAAATTTGTGACTTTTAAATGTTTCCAAAAAAGGGATATTTCTCTAAATGAGTTTTACAAATCAATTTCATCTATGTCAAAATACTTTGATGGATTTTTATTTTTTTTATGTTGATTTATTATGATACAAATCTTCCAAATTGTATTGAACGTTTTGTGATATATTTGACTATGGATGTGTTATTTTTATATCATTCATGGTTTATGGTTGGAGTAATTTACATTTTATATTCTTGTTTTAATACGCCTATTTATGTTATGTTTAAAACTTTTATGAAGATGAATATATTAGAATAGTATGTTTCAGGTTGGGGACTGATAAAAGTAATCCCTTCGGGTTGGGGTCTGGTTATAGCAGACCCTCTGGGTTGGATCTTGGTTAGAAAGTCTCTCTGGGTTGAATTCCGGTTACATAGGCTCTCCGGGTTGGAGTCCAGTTACAGTTTCTCTCTAGGATGGAGTTCAGTTATAGAGGCTCTCCGGGTTGGGGTCCGGTTACAGTTAGCCCCTAGGTCCTGGCATGAGGCATTGACATAGAAATTAAATTCTAGTACTATACATTCCCTCCTTATTTTTATTTTTTAAAAGGTTGGGGTCGAAGCTTCATTTATTATTAAAGTAAAGAAAAGACCTCTTTTAACTGGGTAGAGGGAGACCCATTACATAGCCTGAAGGCCCAGTTGGCATTTTTCCCATTTCATGGCTCGCATGCACATATTTTTGGCCCAAAGCCCAATCTGTGAATAGTACTGCTATATTACGTGCACTACTACAATACTACACAGTACCCGCCGCTGCTACAGTACTCTGCCGCCGCTACAGTCCCGCCGCTGCTATAGTGCGCCGATATTACAGTGCGCTACAGTACTGCTCCAGTAACCTGTGCCCAATGGGTTTTGAACCCCCATTTTTCATGTAAATTTAAGGGGTTCTTACCACTAATCCAAACCCCATATACAAATTGACTCCTTATTAAATTAGTTATTACATGATATTATTCAACTAGAAGAATACCCACATAAATGATTATATGTTAATGTTTGATTGTTTTTTCATATTATGTTAATTTTTATGATTAAAAAGGGTGTTGTTTTTATTACACATCATACCTTAAACATTTAGATCTTCTGTAAAATTATTTACCCTTTCTGAGCATCTCAGATCACCCCTTTCTTATGTTTTATTTTACCCAGGATTCCAAGTAATGTTTTATGTTTGAGATTCAAGGTTAATAAAAGGGACTAATGGAGTCCTCAAAGAACTACCTAACCTGTATTTTATTTTTGAAATTATAATGTGAAGTTAATTTATGTATTCTATATTCCAAGAATGCTAAACTGGTCTGTCCTTTGAGACATGATTCTTTGTAATCATACAAATGTAATAAAATAAGGCAATGACGCTGGGTAACTAGGGTCATGGCGTTTCATTGACCCATTTATTTAAATACTTGAATCTATCTTTAAATTATAAAACTAAATAATTTCGTAATTTTTTGAAAATAAAACCATAAAATGAGCAAAATATTAATATAAAATCAGATTTTTAAATATATAATCTCTTTACAATAAATTTCAAGATAAAATTAATCACAAAATAAATAATTTTAATATTCTAAATAAAAAAGAAATAGTTAAAGTTTATAACTAATCCAAAATTTAATTTTTCTTTATAAACATTTGAAAAATATTTATTTCTCATTAAAATCAATATTTATCAGTATTCGATGAAAAATCACCCTTCTAATTAAAATATAAAAAAATCGCCAAAGTATAATTTTGATATAATTATTTAACTAATTATATATATTTAACAAAATATTTTTTATTAATTTATTTGAAATTATTTATATTATTTAATCAGAAAAAATAAACAAAACTCTTTTTTCGGAATACATATTTTTGGATAATAGTGAGTATTTACTAATAAAATAAGTGGTTATTTCCTAGGAATTAATTGATAAATTTTTATTGTTTATAACATTTAAATATATATCAAAAAACAAATTTAATCTATTCATAACATCCCAATTAATTGGAGGATTATAAATTTTGTGTATAAACATTTTATAGATTTATTATGCTCAATGTTGCATATTTCGTACACTATCGATCACAGTCTATATTTTTTAAATATTAGAAAATTAAATATACCTATCTAGAAATTATATCACAATATTTATCCATAATTTATATTTATTTATATATTTCTATTGGTAATTTACAATTAAAATTTTGTTGATGATATTTTATTAAGAGGTGGGGGAGAATGTGATGACCAAAAATTCTGGACATTGGAAAACGTAGGTTAGGTTCGATATAATACTTTACATTATATACCCAATATAATATAGATAAAAAAATATTAGAATAAAATTATAAATAAAACTACAATAAGCACTACGATGGTAGAAGAGTAAATTTTATTACTTTTGGAAGATATTTAATTCATTCAATTTAATATTGAGAAATCATTATTTTTAATTAAATTGATATAATTTATATTAAATATTTTATTTTAATATCTAAATTTTAATATTATTGATTTTTAATTTGATAAAATTAAATTAAATTAATTACTCACATGAAAATTTACATGTTATGATTTTTTTTCTTTTTTCGAAACCGGGTTATTTTAAATTAAAAATAAGGTTTTGTTGAAAATTTAAATTTTTTTATTTTTATATTCATGGACAATAGAATATTTAAAAATTTTAAATAAAATTTCAATTTTATAAAGGAATAAATTTTTTAAAAACATTATTTGAACTTCACAACCCGATGTCGAAAATTTGTATAATTAAATTGAAATGCTTTATTAATAAAAACTATTTCGTTATTTTATTCTACTTGATTTTCTTGATGGTGAATATTGGTTTTATCTATATTAAAAAGAAATATATATTTTATTTTATTTTAGCATAAAAAACATTATGTCCTATAAAACTGTATCTATGATAATTTTTATTGTATATAAACTACAATTCTTAATAAATAGAGATTTTGAAGAGTATTTTTTTTAACCATTATGTGAATTTGTTTATAAATTAACATTTCAAATTATTAAGAAACATATTGAGTAAAATTATTTCCATATTAAAAATATATAATTTCAAATTATGTAAAATTTACAATATTATTTTATTCAAAAATATTAATTACTATAGATAAAAAAAAGTTAAAAAGAAAAGGTAAATTAGGTTAAAAATTAAACAATTGAATGAAAAGCCGTAAAACACTGAGTTTGCCACCAAAATGATAGGTTGCAGTGATTTTTAATCTAAATGGAATTACCCTAAACTTTTTTCAATGTTATGACTTCTTAAATTACAATAGTACAATTACATTATTGAAAATGTAATAGTTACTTACAGAACCAACCTTCTATCTCCTTATTAAAAGGAAACACTACCATAACTTTCATAAACACCTATAAAAAAATATTATTGAAAATATTAAATATTTACCTTCCTATAACTTTATTGCACATTCATAATCATATTGACACATTTCATTTCCTTTATCATAATATTTTAAATGATTTTTTCCAGATAAAACACATGCTTCCAATGTCAGTATTACTATCTCATAGTTTTCTCTTTCCATTACTCCATTCTAAATATTATATAAACTAATTAAAATAAATAAATTATTATAATTAATATAATAAATTATCATTATATTAATTTAAAACTAAATATTAAATCCTTTCAATAAAACAAAAAATGAAACATCAATAATGCATACAAGCAGACTACCATATTTATGAAACGATGTTGTTTGTCATTTCATCACTTCTTATCAAGGATATTATTATTTAATTTATGATTAAAATGTTTTATTAATCGAAAATATAATTCTGAAATGAAAATTTTATTATATAGCATCATTTTTACATTCTTTTATAAACGATTTCATTAATCATGCACACACATATTAAACATCATCCATCACGGGAGGTACTATGAATTGATTGAATGAGTATATATAATAATTATTAAATTTTTATTCTTCTTAATATTTCATATTATCATATTATACGTATATTCCCTTACAGATGAAATCATTTTATTATGATAGATTTTGGGTATGTTTTATACCATATATAAATGATGTTATAACGATATTAAGATAATTTATTATATCATATAATATAATGATAATGACATGTAATAAGGATGTATTTAATATTATTAAATTCATTTTTTTATATTTTCAATATTTATTTATATATCACCTTTTGATCCATAAAAATATTGCAAAATAGTTGATCATGATTTTTATTTTCACAAGATGAATTCATGTCTATCACCTATTTAAAATTAGACATAAGTAAGTATTGTAAAAAACTCCCTCAATGTGTCCTCTCAGTAGTTTTTGGGTGTGATTGTGTTTATTGACAAAGCCATATGATTGTGAAGAATGGAAAAAGAAAATCATCAAAATAAGAGAACTGTGTATCTCATATCATGGACAGTGTACCATGTTCTAGAATAGTTCGCTTTCGTATACTAGGCAATGGGAATGGTACGCGAGAGTGGTTCACAGAACCAAAAATGTTTCTTAGTGATAGTATATATCAAAGGGTGTGTGTTATACATAAGGAATGATAGTTCATGGGATGGAGGAAGAGAATAATGATACTTATGTGTAAAGGAAGTACACATAATATGGGGGAAGAATGGTTTCTGGAATTGGTGCGGTTTGCGGCAGGAGGATCAGTATGCAGTGGAGGCTGTACGCAATCCAAGACTTGGTAAATCACATATTAATGGATTTTATGGATATCGTTTTCCTATATGAAGAGAAAAAATCCCATATATTAGAGTGAAAAAGAATATCCTTATAGAAAACCTTTATTACTATGGGAATTTAGATAATCCAAAAATTTATTCGCGTGGAAGCAATTCCACTAAAGGTTTTTATGGGAAACAATATCCCAAAATGGACATGGTACATAGAGGAAGAAGGACCAGTACACCAGGGAGTCTCTGAAGCAGATGTGGTTTGTAATAAGAAATAACTGAAAGGGTGAAGTTGTTCAAAAATTAAATTCAACGAAAATGTTTTCTATAGCGTTGTAAGCTGCAAAGGAATAACATCAATGAAAGAAAAGCACGATACGTGGAGGGGGAGATCTGGTTCATAGAAGAAAATGTTTTCTAGGAACATAGAACAGTTTTTCAATATATTCTGATTTTTGGAAGTAGGTGTTTTGAAGAGAATGTGTGTAGAGTCAGTGCATAGAGGTGGAATTCAATAGCATAGGCGAATGTAGTCCACGGGAGAGGCAGACCATGGAGAAGATTAGGTTCGCAGAGTAGACAGTGGTACGCAGATTAGGAGTTTCATGTAGAAAAATCTTTACACAATTCATAGGATGAGAAAGTGGTTCATGGAACACAGAAGGAATCTTTCAAATTATTTAAATCAGTTTATGAAAGTATTTTATGGTTTCTAATAGAACCTATGAAGGTTGAATTCATCATCAAGTATAAAATGGATTTCAAAAGAGCCTCTAACTAATGTATAAGATGAATGAATTCATGCATATTATGGTACCAACATCTCCATAAACTATGTACAACATAAATGTTTACAAACAGTGAGTGGATTCATTTCCAAGATCAGTGAGTGAAGGAAGAGGAAGAAGGTGTCCCTTTCCACTGACTGTGATCGAGAGAAATATGCATAGGGAGTAACCCTTATAGAATTCAGTGAGAAGACCCTAAATCTTGTAAATGTATTTATCCGGAGTATAAAAGATTTATCATGAACATTGTACTCAATATAAGAAATGAGCCTTAGTTAATTTTGTACATTGGCACACTAACGTTGTATGCTCCTTGGATGTAGCCTAGTAAAGGTGAAACAAGTAAAAATTATTGTGTCTCATGAATGATTTAAATTCTATTCATACTTTACAATAGAAATTAGATAGAATAGAGTTTTTTTAATTACGAAACATGATTCAAATGGGATGAAATTTCATTCTATCATACCATGATTCAACCCTCCCCTTCTCAAGGTATTTGACCTAGTATACCTTACAATAAAATAATTAAAATATTATTTATTATCTATTTTATTATCTAGGAATTATATACTTGATTAAGATTATTGAGAATCAATTACATCTTTATGAAGTTTGTATGAACCAAAAAAATGAAGTATCCTTCACCTGCTAATGAAAAAAATTACAGTGAAATAATTTATAATTCTACAACAAATATGGGTTGTTTAAAATTATGAGCACCCACAATTCACTTTTTACAATTTCTATAAACCATCATTCTATGTATGTATTAAGTTTAGTGTTGAAAGAGTTCTAAATATAATCCAAGCTCTGTGGGATGTGGAAACATCTTCATGGGTCATCTTGGCCAGATCCTCAAGTGTTTCTTTTGAAGTTGTGGAATTGCCTCACCTCTAGAGGCTGAAATGATGAGTTTGATCCATGATAAAATTTTCACTAAGAATCATTGTTGGAACAACATATGGATTTATAGTTATTCTACTACCATAGTGCAAGAGATTTGGGATGGCGCAATTCATCATGCATGTTCTATTACTACACGTTGAATGGATTGTCTCCATTATCTCCTTGATATCACCCATATTACAACTCATATCTATCATGAAGTGAATATGGATTGTAATGGACACAAAAATAGCAGAGTAATTCAAGATATTACATGGCTAGATGATATTCTCGATGATTTACTGCACCTTCATTAGAATGATTGTAATATGATCCTATCTTATAGACTCATATAGTCTTTTCTGTACAATAAATAGTGCTTTGGTCTTTTTTCCAAGGCACCACTTTCTTCTAAAATAATAATAATAAAATATATTTTAATTTATTATAATGAAATTATAATTAAAATTTATAATTATTATATTAAGGATATCATAATTTTATTAATATATTTGTATTCACTTTTAAGGATGTTAGACCGGGGTTGAGTCCGGGGGAATATAATAAAAGTAATTTCATTTCAAGTTATTCTCATCTAGATGTTTGTTTAATTTATGAATCAAATTCCATTTTTGTGGTAAATATTATACCATTTCGATATATTATTTTTTTATTTTCCTATTATTTATGGTAAATTTTGTTTGATTTAAATATCTCCATTTCTAGAGGATTTGATGTAAATGCTCCACATGTTGTAAGGGGTTTTAATTCATAAATAACTTCCTTGGAGAAAAACTAGTCATATTTTACTATTATATTTAAAAATTGATATATTATATCATAACATGATGTTATATTTTAATTCTATATTATTTTTGTAAAATAATTTTTGAAAAGAAATTCTTCTTCCTATTGAATCGTTTATTCTATGCTTTTTTGAAGAATAATTCATATTTTTTTAATCTTTTTTTTTTCAATATTCATGTTTTTATGTACAAAAAATATTATCCATTCTCTATTGAAACGTCAAATTTTTTATGTTTCCAAATTTCTATTTATTCCCCATTATTCATTTAAAAAACATTTCATTAAACTTTTTTTGATCTTGGTTTTCAATGCATGTGTTCTAATATATTTAGAAGGATTTTGTTTAATATAAACATATATTATTCCCATATATATTAATTTTTTTTCATATATTTAATTGTTTTTATCTAGGATATTAATTGATTATTTGTAAATATTCGTTAAGATGTTTGGATTTCATCTTTGGAAATATTTTTTTACAAGGTGATTTTAAATTAAATTCTTTTTAACAATACATTAGGAAATCCTTTTTATGAAAAATATATTTTTAGTTTTGAATTCATTTTTAAATGTATTTTTATATATTTATATATTGGTTCTCAAATCCACATATATTTTCTATTTCCTAAATAATTCCTTTGGGTCAAAATGTTTTGGTTTCCAAATGACCTTTTTTTATTATATGTGATACTGTTTGTAATGTTTTTGAAACCAATTTTCTTCTCACTGGATATTTAGGTTGATATGAATGATTTTATATTAAGAGGAACTTATACAGATCGATGATGAAGGGTGTGGTCCTATGTTTCCCTCAAATGTATTGTTTATGGATTTATCTCTCATTAGACAAGGACGTTATCCATGGATTTTTTTATTATTAACAACATGAGGTGTGGTGAATTTTGTTCATAACAAGAGGTCTTGGAAATTGTTTTTCAAAACATGAAAGAAGGTAATTTTTTTAATAGATGTTATTATTTGCACATGTTTTTTTACTCAAAAGATCATTTCCATTCTCTATTTCATAGGAATTTTATATATCTAGTATGTTTTTATATAATTATACTACATAGTTTAATTTTATTATAACATGTTTTTGAATTATTTTTTCATGTTATATGTTGATCATTTAAGATTTCAAGATCATATATAAATAACTGTAGAAAATTATAATTTTTATATCTATTTTTGACATGGTATTCTTCATTTTATCATTATTTGTAATATTCATATGATTAAATTATTGAGAACATGTTGATAAGAATTAAAGTACTGAGAATTCAAGATCACACCATTCATATGATATCATTACCAATGTAATAATATGGAGAATAAAATTAGAGATATATAGAAGTAGATCTAGTTTCATTGAAATGTGGATAAATATTTGTTGTTATCATAATTGTTTTACTTATATATATTATCTTTGAAGATGTTAGACCTAATGTTCGTAGGAATCTGAGATGATTCATTAGTTTTAGTTCTTATCCTATGATAATATAGTAAAATAAATATTGTCACATCTAAAATATTGTAAGTTTTATTATTCAAATATTATTTTTATTGCCAAACCTAGTAGTGTTATATTAGTTATTTTCATTATCTGTTATGTTGGATTATTTTTAATTCATCATGTCCATAGATACCTTGGAAATTTAGGTGATTATTTATTTTTTGAGCTTGTTGTATTGATATTTTTGAGATGTAGATTTCAAAAAGTTATTTCGGGAGATATAATAGTTCAATTTAATTTTACAATATGAGTAATTAGACATTTGAGGTGTCTTAGGGGCTCAAGAGGGCATTAGGTTGAGATGGGGTTGATATTGATGATAATAAGCCAACAAAATGTAGTACCCATTGCATAGTTGGTGGCCCGGTACCAACTAGATTATGGAATTTAAAAAGAATGGAATTAAATACCACCTTTGGTTTTTAGGGGAATATCCTCCCTCTTCCTCTCATTTGGGTTCTTTCTAGGAGGTCCCAACCCCTTACGCACATTTCTCACCCTTTTTTGGAGGGAATGTTGAGCCTTTTTCTTGGGGACCATGTTGAGTCACTACATATAATTATCTCGGCCTCCACCCTCCTTTGGTCATTTTATTTTTGGGATATCAAATATAAGGCTTTAGTGTATATTCAACCAAATCCTGGTGTAATTGGATTATTCTCATAGGTCTTTCATTATAAATAGGAAGAGGACATTTTAAAATCATCATGTATTATGTCATTTCCAATTTTTGTAGGTATGTCCCTAATTGTTGGTTTGTTAATAATATTTCTATAAATGGAATTATATGTTGTAATTTTTTAGGAACACATTATCTTATAATTTAAAATAGAGTCTTCTATGGGCCTCTATTATGTATTTTGTTTTGGTATCACCATGAAATGGTGAGATGGTGAGTTTTCCATTTTTATGCCGTCTTTTTTAAGATTGAATTACGTTGAAAATTAAATATGATTTTTTATTTAATTATAAAGAAGTTGTAATTAATTAATGCGGATTTTTTTGGACTGGTATAGATTCTTGGGTGTTTCATGGGAATACACTTATTCAGATAGTAGCTACAAGACATTGAAAAATTGAGGTAATTATATTTATATCGACTCATGTAGTCTTACATACTAGCCCTCAAGAATTATATACGTTTTTGGGTGTCATGTGGGATTTTTAGTTTCCTTGCCTGCGTGACCAAAAAATTTGATTAAAATTAAATTAAATAATAATTTGTATCAATAAATTAATATTAAATTGAAATGTTGTAATTATTTTTTAATTAAAAAATTACCATAAATTTAATGAGCATTAGGGATAAAAAACAACACATGTGTTCTTGCTTCTGTCATTATTCCGTGATAGAAAAGGCCATGACTAATGTGATAATAAGCAACATATATACCTATTAAGAGATGAGGGCAGACATAATAAGACATATTATCTAATTACAAGGGGATTTAGAAACCTCCAAGATAGATGTGATAATGGAATAAGGGATCAAATGTTGTGTATGCCCTAGAAAAAATCCTTTTGTATTTTCGAGATATTTGAGATCATTAGGATATGTACAGGGTGAGATATCCCCTATTTTTATATATTAACGACCATGGTGTGAATTCCCAAGGTGTTTCGGGATGGGTTGAGTGAGCGGGCCATTGTTGGATGAACACAATCATTAAGATGTGTTATCTTTCATATCATGAGACCTTACTAGTATGGAAAATCCATTATATTGATTTAGGGAATTGTTTAACATAAAATAATAATGAGATATATAGTGAATCAAAGTGACTTGGGTTGACCCACAAGACTAGAATAATACTGAGGACTCTAGTTTTTGAGGTTACATTTTTGTGGACCAAGGTGGCCTTAGTGGTTTTTTTGTGATAAAAATACCTTGTGTGGGGGTATGTAAGATGGTATTAGAAATTTATTGTGTTCCATTGGACCTAATATTCATGTTAATGACATTATAGATACTGTAATTTATGTATATAGTTATGTATGACTTTTGGTGTCACCATATAATATAGTTATGTAAGGGATGAGAAGACCGTAGATGATGATGCAGCCTATGCATGTGGTTGAACCCTTGTTTTATTTCAAATTATCTTGTTTGATTCCATGAGATGAAATATTCCAAAGAAGATAATTTATTTCAATGTAATTATTCTTGGAATGGGGATAGGTATATATCCCCTAGTAGATTTGTTATATGAAGATGATTCGGGGATCTGTATATCCCCCCAAATGCTATTTCTCATGAGGCGGTTGATATTTTCTATGGGTATGTGCATATTTTCCCCAATTAAGTAAGTATGTATACTATAGGGATGTTCAGGTTACCCTACGAAGGTATTTCAACATTACATTACATAAGGAAGCATATAGTTACCCATGATTGTATTATGAATGTCTTGGTTGATATGATCCATTGGGATGGGTATAATACCCATGTTTTACTGATCTCATGTTTCATGGGGTGATCATATTATACATGATTGAACATTTTTCTATGAATAAAATAGATTTTACTAGTGATTATCTATAGGACTTGTTGATAAAAATTATTAGTTTGGGATGATCACATTCATTTTGATATTAGGACAATGTAGGATGTTTTTATTTAAGTTTAAATTTTTATTTTATTACAATTATTATTAATATTGTATCACATGAAAATATAATTATGTTTTTAGTTATCATGGTGAAAACATTTGTGGGGACTGTATGATTTTTTACCTATACCATTCTCATAATTCAATTTCACATGGATACCTTATAATGTGTTCACTAACTGAAAATATTGGTTGTGTTGTGGCCCGCAGCTTAGATATTGGAAGTGCATATGGACAAAATGTATTTCTGTAGGGTAATGACGTTTGATATGATTTTTGGTTCACATGGATCCAAATAATTATTTACTTTTATTTTTGTCTATATATGTAACATGTATAATGATCCACTGGCCTTGAATGTCAGTGTGTTATTCAGTAAAATTATTATTGCTTATATATTTTATTATTCTATGAACACAATTTAGTTATATATCTGGGTGTTGATGATTTATTTTATCTTTTATTGCACACTCTGATAGTGGGGGTATAACACCCACATGATATCTTCATAGACCCTTTTTATGGTAGATAACCTCTAGCATTCAAAGAGGTGTGAAGAAGTCCTATAATATCACTATTATCATAACTATTTGGTGTAAAATAATTTTGGATGTTTTAATGTTGTCACTTTATAAAACCAAAAATTTAAATGAAAAATTCAACATGAAAATTCGTCAAATACTAATTTCATTAAAATTATAGTTCATTAATTTATTTTATATAATAATACACCTCAAATTAGGAATAAAAGTATGAAAGAGGGTCATTCTTAGATGATTTTTTATAACAAGTACCAATTTGGTTACATTCAAGTATATGTGTATACTATTTTAACAGAATCTAAGAATTTGGCTTCCTTAAATTCAAGGACTCTCTCTTATTCAGATATCATATAGTATTGATTGAATATTTATATTATTCTTGATGGGAATAACTTCTTTTTCTCTGAAATTGTGTAATATCAATAACATAAATTAGTAATCACATCCTATAAATGAGTTTAAAAACCTAAGAGAAAGAATATATAAATTCAATATGAGGAAACAGAAATTAGATCTAATACTACATGAACGGTCTATTGGGTCATTCAGGCACTGTAAGATCATGGTGGGGGGGATTGGTGAATCAATTTAATCATTTTTTAGAAAATTATTTCAACATAAAACATTACCACTAATTATTATTTGAACCTACACACCTATCAGGATGAGTGGATCTGATATGTACACCAATATTTTAAAATTTCATATCATAAAAATGTAAAAAAATCACAATGTATAATAATTTTATGGGTGTTGAAACAAATTTTGGAATATAATCCTAACTATGTTTAGGAGTACTCAAAGTTAGATATTTTATATAAATATAAATAATGATTATAATTTGTGTATGGAGGAATCAAACTTAAACCAATGGTGTAGGAAGGAATCCCCCTTAACCATTTATTGTGGGAGGGAATCATTCTAAACCATTATAAATGAATGACACCTATCCCAAATCTGTATCCCAATTACTATTCAGAGTATTGACAAGTATAGATATTGTTATATTAGACCACCCAGGTATTCTATGGTCATCTATATAAACTCTTGATCAAGATATTAAGTATTCTAATGGATTTAAATATATTATAATATAAAATATTCTTCCTCAATAAATATTTATAGTCAATTGAATTATTAAATCTAAAATCATGAAAATTTTCATAATTCTCTATCTTCTAGAAAATATAGTTTTGATATATATTATTCTTTAGATACATCAATGATCAGAAAATATATAGGTTTCGTTTTAACATTAGTAGAGTATATTAGCTTTCGATCTAAAAAATTTTATAATACTCTCAATGATGCTTCAAAAAATTATGCTTCAGAACCTAAAATCCAACAATAAAAAGGATATTTAAAACATGGTGGTCAGATTATTCTACTCTTATCTATTCTTAATTTTTAGACACAAATCTCTAAATGAAACCCTTTTATATTACCACACATTCATCAACATCATGATACTAACATAAAAATCATCATTTTGAACTCATATTTTATATTACATAAATGATATGTAAATTTTATTTGAGAATCAATATTATTTTGTTCACTAACATCTATATACTTAAGATTACTATGAAAAAAACTTCAATATATATCAATTTCTTAGTCAACCATTGTATCCTCCTAACTCAATCATCTATAACTCTTGAATCTTGAAGAAAATACTAATATATATCTAAATCATTTAGTGTTATTCTTTTAAGCTCAAATAAATCATTTAAAATATATTATATGAAATGTCACATTAGGGTACAATTTCTAATTTTTTAAGCTCCTTACATATAATATTTATTAGTTTCTATAAATCCTAATCCTGATCATCTCATTATTCAAATATTTCTTTTTAATTATTTTCTGATCTTTTGTACATGGGAAAATTTCTACTAAAAAATATGTTTTAGGAATAAATGAAGAATCCCTAACTGGTTTTTCATGTTAGAATTTATCTTACATTCATATATATTATCCTCTAATAATTTTTTCATCTTTTTCATAACTCAGATAAATTAATTAATCTTTCAATAATATAACACTATCTGATTTTCATCAACCAAAATTTTCATTTTTATTCAATATATCCACTTACAGTATTTTACATCAACCATCTCAATTTTTTCATTGATATCCATACCTTCTTTTTATAAATTATGGTTCTAAATCATCTTTAACATTTATTTCATCATCTTCCAGAATCATCTTCATGATTCTGCATTCAACATCTTTTTTCTTTTCATTCTAGACTCACTTTATAAAATTGATACACATACCATATTAACTTGTATTTTCATTTTTCTTTCTGATCTCAAGGATTTTAAAACAAATATAATCTAAATAATGGATTTTCCTATATCTAGGTCAGATTTTATAAAAATATGCTTCAATACATTATTTTATGCCTTTTTAAATTCTACCCATATTGTATCAATATTCATTCTCAAACCATTGTTATGTTTTTTTACTTTATAATATCATCATGGTATCATCTGAATTAAATTTTGGAACACATTCAAGATTATATTCAATATCCTCACCTTTTTAAATCTAAAAGCCTTTATTATAGAGTTTCTTACTCTTATGTATCACTGTGATGGTATAAAACTATTGAAAATATCCTATAAGAATTATTACTCTTACAAATAATGTAAAGGATTTACCTTTCCCACATTTACTTATTATATATTAGATATTTTATTTTATTTTCATCTCAATATCATACATCTGAACAAGTTGATTTTTTTTATTTCCAATAAGTGAATAAACTTATAACTTCTAGATGCACTTTATCTCCTCATTTACCAATCATCATGTAACATCAATACATTGGATTTTAGAGTTATATTGTTTTGATCATAAATAAATATTTTCATATTTTTTTATGGAACAGTATAACAACATAATTCACACTAACTTATTTAAATAACATAACATCTTCATCCCCAAATTAATGTTCTCCTTTTTTATAAACATTTATTATAAAATAAATATCATAATAGGGGATGTATGATCTCAAAAATAATTTTTAAAAACAAAATAACTCCACAAAGAATATCATATTCCTGATCTAGACTAATCATTCATGATTTTAATCACATTCACTGTTACCATATAGAAGTATACCAAGAATCATACTTATTCCCTAAATTTATAAATTAAAAAATACTTTTAGGAAGATCTAGTTCCACCAAAATTATCTATTTCCATACCCCTTAATTATTTCCAGTATTGAAAAAAAATAAAACAATCATCATCATAAAATATGCATTGGCTTCTTTAGTTACACAAGAATGTTTAATATCAAAAGCTAGAATTTAGTAAATAGTATAAGTAAGAAATTATTATTGTAAAATTCCCATATGGTTAAATGATGGGAATAGATTTTTTTAATGATTATGAATTTGTTTTAATCTATGTATTTACTCTAACATTATAGAAAATTTGAGTAAAATCCATACAAGTGATAAAATATCCAAAGGCCTATAAATATCGGCCACTTCCCTTGATATGGAGTGTTTTCCATTTCTTAACTCTCTATCAAATCCATTCTCTTAAGTTATTTTACAACTAATATTATGACATTTCATGAATTTTTGGAAGCTATCACCCTTATTACGGGTGATTTCCATTTAACCCATGGATATATCAAGTAGGGATAACATTATTCTACCTCTTTGTAATTTCTCTCAAAAATTTTGATAAAGAGAGTAATAGTGGAATATATATTGATAGGTACACAAGAATTTTATTCACTTTATATTATGGTTGATATTATATTCTACTCATAATGTTCTTTTTTAAGGTGCCTAATTGCTTCTAATTTGTTATATAACTATTGTTTATTCCTTAGAAACCTAATAGAGGTAATGAAGAAATGGTTAAAGAGATAATTTTATACTAGTAACTTTCAAACATAAATAATGATTAAGTGTGAATCTATAATAAATAGATTCATTTTCAATTATAGAATTATTTATCCAACTGTTTTGGAGAAATTTTATTCTTTTATTTTATTTATATGGAGTCAGATTTGTTGTGTTCATTTTGGGAATAGAAATTCGACTAAATACAATGGTGCCAAATATTTAACATGGATTTAGATTCCCAAAATTATTATAGTAAATAATGAATATTATATATTTTATTTAAATCATAATGTATCTTATTAAATATAATTAAATATTCTAATTCTTTGGTTTATAAATATCGTAAGACAAAATATTGGGATTTCGTATGATATGATGGCATCATTACACATTCTAAATAAGGGAATAGTGTCATTGGATTGATATTGTTGGATATATTCAAATATGGATCCCCCAATTCCAAAGGATTATATCTATGTCATGGCTCTTTTGAAGACTTGACAGAAATAAATCAATCTTATATAGGCCCCACACACTATGTTATTATTATGTGTGATGTCATTCTATATGAATGAATATATGAAAATAAATATATTATAAGTTATGATTTACACCCGATAAAATACCATAGGATTTATCCTTATGAAGTAAATTATTATGTGGGGTTAAAGATACACATGATAGGAAAATTCCACATGTTTTATCCAATGTGAGTTGTAACAGGAAAATTTAATCCTATATATGTATAATATAATACATGGAATTCTGTTAGTGAGGAATTTCATTATCATTCACAATGTGAAATAGATAGTGATGAATTTTTTTTTTAATTTCATGGCCTTATAAATCTCTATTTAAAATATAGAATCTACCCATAAATATGATTCATATTCATTTTTTTCTTTTTTCCAGTCTAAAATTTAATTAAATGAATTATAAATTTTTTATAGATCATATTAAAAAGTATTTTTGTATGTTTATTATCTAAAAGTGTTTAAAAATTTAATAGTCATTAAATAAATATAATTAAATAAATAAATATTTATATATTTTTTAAAGTATCCATTATATAAAAATTGGTACTAAATACATTTTCCCATATTATATACATGCCTTATATATTTTTTATAATGTTTTTATTGAAATTATACGAGTAGTTTTAAAAGTGTTTATATATTTCAAAACGATTACTATAAAAGTGTAAATTTCAATTAGGAAGATTTTATTATTATAAATTTTAATTGTTCAAATTTAATTCCCTTATAAGAGAAAATAAAATAAACTTCATTAAAACTTGTTTGGATGAATGATTTTATAATGTTTTAAATAATATAATTTTCTAATATTTAGTTAATGTGAAATTTTTATAAAATATAAATATTAATATAAAAATATTATATTTAATTTAATAAAATATAATTAAATTAAATTTTATATAGTGCACAAAAAATGGGTTCAAATTTGAATAAATAAAAAAAGTATATTTTAAATGTTATGGGATGTTAATAATAAAATGCAATAAGTTTATAATTTTTTCATTATGAAATTTTCACATATATTTTATCCAATGATAATGTCTATTAATTATTAATTTACTTATTTAGTACATTGTTTTTATTCATATATATAATTTTCATAATACAAGTATGTGTATACTTTATTTCATGTAGTAAAAAACCACAATATAATAAAACATGCCAATAAAGTGTTGCATTTTAGGTATGATATTGCATTATGTTTTCTCTATGATGTATACGGATTTTATTTCATTATAGTATTCAAATAATTTGATAATTATAAATTAAAAATATTAGTTTTCAAAGTTATATTATAATTTTTTATTGAGCAAAGTGCCTCTTGGAAGAGGGAAATTTTTTCATAATTCTCTCTATCATACATGATTGTGATGTTCTATAAATATGTGGGTTTTCTATCTATAATTATAGGGATACAATAATAAGTGTTTTTTGGTCTATATAATTATTATATAGTATACAGAATAGTTTCATGTTACTCATGAATTTGATTAATCTGGATATTTATATATATTTTAATATTTTTTTTGGGTGAGAAACATGAACTATGAGTTTTATAGAAGGGAAGAAATTAGTGTTTCTTGCAATATAGATTTGGGGAAAGGAATAGGATTATAAACTATGTCATTATAAGAATTAATACTTTTTAATGTAATAATATTTGATAATATGATGATATTAATTCCCATTTTAAAAAATAAAAGATTTAGATTCCTTCTAAAGAAATCAAATTTCAGGTTCTCATTCATACAATCATGTAAGTCTGACCAATGTCTTGTATGAGCAGATTGTTGACTAAAACTCATGATGGAAATATATTACACAATGAGTTTCAAAACCAAAACTTAATCACCTTTTGGGTTACACATTTCTTTGAAAAGCATATATTAATGACAATAGAGGAATAATATTGTGTTTATCCATATAAAAGAATCGGTAACGATTTTTTCACTAAACTATCCATGTTTTATATATTTTATTATTATAACTACACCGTAAATAATGAAATATTTTATTAAAGTAATTCCAAATAAATCTTATTTCATTTAAAATATGAATCTTTGTCTTGTAATGTATATTATGAGGTTAAAAGTGCTCATAATTTTATTGGGAGCAGTTTTAATAAACCCCATTGTTAAATGTTTTTAAAATATTATCCTCCTCTATGAAATGATTATATTTCAGAAGAATTGAATCATTATTATAAAACATCATAATGAGATGAATTTTTGAAAAGTAGGATCAAAATGTAATCAACTCAAAAGACATGTTTATTATGAACAGTTCTTAAGTTAATATTTTGGTGTTAGGGAGACACCTTAAAAAATAAAAAAAACTATTGAACTTATTTAATAGGTTAGTCTATATGCTTATGAAAAGTATATAACTATTCACTATTGGATTCCTTAATGATTGTTCTAACTAAATAATTAATTATCTTATTATAAATTTAAATGTTAAAAAATATGAATTTATTTGATAAATGGTTACTATAATTTCTAAAAGTGTTGTGGATAGATAAAATATGGAAGGAAATGTCCGAGATATTTTGTTTTAATTATAAAAAAAGATGGTAAAAGTTATAATTAAAAGATTTAAATTTATTTTAATAATCCAACAGTGATTATTCAAGTGTCCAGCTATGGTCATTGAATCTAAAATTCATTTGTAGATATGAGGGGTAATGATTCAATGGTATGTAATTATCTAGAATAACTGAATGAGCTTGAAAACTTCTTATTAGATCAATATCACATATTAATGTCATTGAACCAGTATTTTATAAATAAATATGTTACATAATGTATAATCTACATGTATTGTTAGTGTAAATGGGTTTAAAAGTAGATAAATAACTAACAAATATTATTTCATACATTCAATTGATGATAACAATAGTTACTACACCAAATAATTTATTATAATAAAATTTAAAAATTCTAGGTGAATCATTGTAATGAGTGTATATAGGTATATTATTAATCATATATAATATGAGATTATATATGTTCACAAAGAGTTTTTATGAAAAATAAAAAATATTAAACATGTTTTATGAATAATGATAATAAAAACATACCTGAAAATAATATCAGAAATAATTTCTTTATGAAGGATAAAATTAGAAAGTGTATGGATTTTACTATATGTTACATATTGTGTGAATATATATTCATGTGATGTTCATTTGTTTTTCTCACCTCCAATGCTGAATGACATGTGATGTATTCTTTAACATCTTTAGTTGATAAACAAATATTTTAGAAAAAATGAGTTGTCTATATGGATTTACATACACTATGTCCCATGTTTACTCGATATCATATAAAAATACAAAATATAATAAAATATGATCTATATAATATTATTATAGTGGAAAAAAATATAAAGATACTTGTGTTTGATAAAGATCATTCCAAAAACCCTTGTATCATTATTAGTGACGATGATTTAGTTGAGGCCACTATTTGTTTAAATTTATAGATTTAGTTATTTATATTTGTTTATAATTCCAAAATATTATAAGGGGAAACTCTATGTTGTTTGTTGAAAATGGATTGATTCATACATATAAATATGCTCGAAAACTTTTTCTAAATTTATCTAGAAAGTTTTATGGATAGATGATCACAAGATCTTTCATATGATGAGTGATAAGGTGTTATTTATAGTATCCTTAAAAACTTGTTTTAGAATATATCAAAAATGATTTTGGGTATTATATAAAATGATATAATATATGATATAATATATGGTGAAATACCGTAAATTCTATGTGGATTTACTAAAAATTCTATATTGAAGGACATTTGAAATAATTTCATTGCATCCTAGTGTATGATATGTAATTTTCATTTACTATGGAATGAATTATTTTAATGGATATTTATTGCATTATATATTTTATCTTTTATGGAATATCATAGAGATTTCATTCCAATTCTTTGTATAAATCATGTAATATGATACTTTCAATTTTCATGGGAAGTGGAATGTCAGTTTATAATATTTGATAAACCCTATTCTAAGGAAATCATTAGGATGTGAAATTCATGCAATCAAATAATGTGGAACAAATTTGACTTTTGGTTTTGAAGCATTCATAATTGATGTATTTTATTTAATATTTCATATCATTTCAATATAATCCATGAAATTATTAGGAATGCGCCCCGACCTATATATTGGGAAATTAGCACTAATTTTTAGGGTTTTAGTGTGACTAACTCCATGTTAACTGCAAACCTATTGGCGTTCTCTCATATATTTAATTCTTTTAAACAGAGAATGTTTGATTTCATTGAAGTAAATATTGTTCTTTATATGAACTGGTTGATTTAATTACCCCCATGGAAACACTATGGATGAGGTATACCATTAATATACCTCATTGTGATAATCCTGAAACATACTAATGAATATAATACTATAGTGAAAAATATTCAAATAGATTCTTCATTTTATATTATCTATTATTTTGAATTATATATATGGGGATATTTTCTTATAGTTTCTAATTTATTTCATTTTGTTAAAAAGAATTCCTTTGTATTTATAATCCTAAATATATGTTTATATATTGTTACACTTTTATGTTGACAATTCATTCATGTATTTTTATAATTAGACCTAATGAATTTTGTTGTTTTATAGTATTATTTTCCCTTTTTATTATATTAATTTATTAATCAATTCAATATATTCAAATTAAAATCATGTTAATTATTTATAATGAATAAATAAAATATATATCATATATATATCTGGTAATTTGAAAAAGTAAATAAAGGAATAGTTGAATAATTATTGAATGAGACCCATACATCATAAGAGATCTTGATAGAAAAACATTGGGGAATTATAATAGTCATTAGACTATATCATAAACTGTGTAACTACTACACAATGAGGAAGTACTCATATAAGTTGGTTCTATATGAGAGTTTGAAGATAACTAATGGGATACTTGAAGTGGGACAGTTTGACACCGAGAGTTTTTGGGACCCTTTTTGTTGAATAAATTATTTTTTATTTGATTTTGTGCATTTTAAACAACACTAATTTGAATTTTCATTATATGTTACAACATAATATGTTATTGAAACACAGAACACCCTTTCATTACATGAAATACCGAGGTTCTATGAAACATCATTTTATTGTTATAATTATTTAAATGAGATAGTTATAACCGATCTATTAAACATAAAAGTGTGAATATAAATAATTAATTTTTAGATTATATATATATATATTATATAAATTAATCGTATTTAAAATAAAATAATTAATATTGTTAATGTCGTTATATGATTGAAAAATACTATTTTCTTAAATAAATTAATTTTTATTTATTTTTGCGAAAAATAACAAAATTGATTTTTTAAATACTAGAAATTAAATTTTTTTTAAATAAAATTTATTTATTGACTAATAATATCAATATTATATTTGGGCGAATTATGGTTATTTTTCTGAAAATCATAATTTTTTTGATGAATAGTTAAAATGATGAATTTTAACTCAAAACAGCTTTTTCATATAATTTATTTATATAGTAAAATTATATTTCAATATTGTTTTAAATTGTAATGAGATTAATTTTACATAAATTAATTCATTTTAGTTCATTTATCCAATTTAAAATCGAAATTCGATATCAACAAAATTCCATGCATTTAAACATTAATGCCTAAAAACCTGATGTCATCACCTATCTCTGAGATTACATTTCAATCAAATTATGTCCATTATATGTTTATAATTTGACAGAAAATGATTCCATATTTTTAATAAAAATTATTTATAATTTATTAAAAGTTAAACTTACTTGTGAAAAAAATATATGTGAAATTGAAAAAATTAATTAAAATGATAAATTTGATAATTAGCTTAAAAGAGAAATAATCCTTAAAAAAGCACCCAAAACAACCTATATACTTGTAAAAAACATACATATTAATATTTTTACAATATAATACATTTCCTATGATTTGGACTTTTATTGGAGTGACTGTTCATTGGAAACCCAATGGAGTAATTCATTTTCTAAAAATTTACATGAATGACACTCCTCCACCACTATAAAAAGGAACTATATTGATCCCTTTATTTAAGGAACTAAAGAACTTTTTATTACCAAAATAATGGTCAAATAATCATCCAACATCCCTAACCTCATCTTATAATCCTACTTATTTTCATAATTCCATTCATAAATGGCTTTTGCTGCAAACCATGAAAAGTTACCTAATAAAGAGGTAAAATCCTTATTCAAGATCATTTGTTTAATTTGTAGTATACGCCCACTAAATTTTCCTTATTAAATGATTATAAAATATTATATGTATCCTATATATACAGATATATATTTTAATTATAATTTTTTGACTTATACTCAAACACACTACAATCAAATGGGAAATGAAATTATCATTATTGTGTACGACGAACAACCACCTCAAAATATTTTATTGTTCATTTTTTCATTAAAAAATATCATGGTTGGAAATTATGTAGGAAAATATAATTTTATATTATATATTTGAATTTTTTTTGTTCTTATTCTTCTATAATTATTATACAACACATAGCTTCATGCTTTCCATTTTTTGTTAATATGATAATTTTGTTTGGGGAAGTGTGGACTACCACCTCCTCAAAATGATGTGATTTATTCAAGCTCTTCCAAAAGTGTATCAAGGATACATTCGATAAAATTAAATTATATACATGAAATAATACTACAACTAAAATTAGTATATATATATATATATGTCATTTAATTTCATTCTTTCGTTGTGATAATTAAAGAAAACAACTTTCATGCGTATATACAGCCTAATGTATCTATGAATGGTGTGTTCCATTTAAAATTTATATTATTAATTTGTTATTATAAATGCATATATACTCAATATAAAATATATTTAGATCATATTTTCCATTCATTAAAGGATGATATATGTATGAGCAAAAAAAATATAACAAATTACCTGAAACATAAATATACAATGGAATAGTTAATAAGAGGGTGATATAATGTCATATATGGTATTGGATAAAATTATTTGGTTTTATGTATGATTTATAATAAACGTGTATTTTTTATATAGGATTTTGAATGATTATGCTGAGATCCATTACCTAAGGCTAGGGGATTTGAAGTCTTACATTTATTTCCGTATGTTTTTTCCTTATTCACCACACATTTATTTTTTTGGTGTATATAATTACCATAAATATATCTTATGATTATTATTAATAAATATATTGGTATTTAAATATCCAGTTTATGATTCCCCTCTCAAGGGATTTATGTATAAAAATATACCAAATTGGTAATGAAATTTAGTGCAAATTTCCTTTCATTGAGACACATTCCATGATTGTCAAAAACCATGTTTTCTAACAAGTATAATAATATTTATTTAATGGTGACATTTTAAGATGGAATGTTATTTTAATGATGTTTTATGGTTTTCATGCAATCTGGGATATGTTTTAAGATGTTTTTGAGGAAATTTTTTTTCAAAACGAAAGAAACTTTTCATAAGATGTTTAGATGTTTATTTTTAGAGAAATGGTTTTAAAAAAGTTTTCAATATATATTTATATTATATCAAATTATTTTTAAATAAATGGTTTTAAAAAAAATTAATCATTATTTATAAGTTTTCATTTTTTTAAAAAAATGGGGTTTAAAAGGTATTATGTTAGAAAAAACATTTTTGAAAGATGAAATGATGTTTTACACAATAAATGTTTTTAAAATATATTTCAAAATGATTAACCTTGTAAGAGAACATCCACTGGTGTTACTCATTAAATTATAAGGAAACTATCCAAACATTATATTAATTTTATTCCTATGAATGGTTATGTTTTTATGGAATGATGTTTATGAAACCTTGTTCTATTTCACATGTTATATGTTTATGAACCCCATTTATTTTTTATAGTTTATATGTTTATGAAAACCACTTCTTATAATGAGTTATTATTTTTATGAAATAACTATTAAAAAAATCTATTTTTCCAACTTTTAGGATATGATTTCATATTAATGCTACCTATTACATTTCAAGGGTTATGATAATGTTTTTTATAATTTTTTTGTCATATATATGTATTATTTCATTACCAGATGGGTGGTAGTTATATCTCCCTCGAATGCATTGGGTAATGATTTATATTTCATGAGGCAATGATGGAAATCTTGTCAATGGGATTGGTCCACTATGGGAAGATGGGAAAACCAATCCACAATGGGAATATAGGGAAACCCGGCCTAGTCTAGAAAGATGGGGAAACCTGATCCCATATAAGGAAAGGACTGTGGATGGGGAGGGTGATGTGTCACTTCCATTTGGTGTAGTCCCCCTAGAAGTTCCTGATATATTCTAGAAATGGATGTTTACTTATAGGGAATGCTATTACATTTTTATATGTATGCCACAATTCAAAGTCTTACTCTAATTTTGGGATTTCAGGGATTATGTTATTGATTCAATTATGATTCATATCTTATGAAATACTAATATTTAAGACCTTATTTATGTTTATGGTATTTTACATGAAGGGTAAGCTCTTATAATGTTGTGATCACATTCTCATATCAGTATATTCATGTTTATTATATCTTATCTCCCTTTCTTACCCTTACTAAGAATATTAGCTTACTCATTTTTCTTTTTCTTTCCTCAGCTTTTGAATATATGTATTATGTATGTTGTTTTAATGAAATATTTCAGTTATAACCATCCTAGTGGGGGATAATGTAGCTCAATTGTGCACTACTTTTTATGTTTCCCATTTTGCGACAACATTAGGCTGATACAGTGATTATTCGTTGGTTTCTGTAATGTATTATGTATTCAGAATAAGTGATCAAATGTTAATGTTTAAAAAATAAGTGTCTTTATAGTTTGTAGCATAGAAATTTTTTTGTTAACCTTTGACAAATAGGATGAGAAGACCTCAGTGAGAAATCTAAGGACTATTCGAAGGATAAGTATAAGGATAAGGAAAACTATATGATATTTTCATAAATTTTTGGAAAAGCATATATTGAGTGGCTTCCCTGAAATACATATCTATTTTTATACTAAAAGTGGATATGGTTGCAGTAGAGATGTATTAAGGACTAACAACACATAAATGGTGCATCAGTCCTAACTTCATCATAACCTAGTTCACAACAATAGGCCTTACTGCGCACTTGGTTAGGAACTCTCGAGGGTTATGGTTTGGTAATTTAAAAAGAAAATAACAATCCATTATAATGTATTTAAAGATAATTTGGATACGAATAACCTAGGATAAACATAGGGCGTAATGGATTTAAGAATGTTTTATAATTTTGAAATCATATCAGTGGTATTAAACTATTATGTGGTTCCACACTATGAAAAATATTTCTTACTCTATGTTTCTTCTATTAGTAAATGGATGGAACCTAAAGGAACACCATTAATGGTGATTAAAAAGGAAAAATCCATAATTTTATTGTACAAGATTTTAATGGTATGAGATCTAGAATACATAATCTTGACACTATACACACCCAACGTTCTTAGGCTAAGAATAATGTCGGGCTTCTAAATGAGAAATGGATGGTATGACTTTCTATTAAGTCCCTCCTGAGCCAACATCCACCTTCTTTTAGTTGGTCTTCTTATCCACCAATTTCTGAACACTAGATTTTTAGCACTAAAAATATATTATCCATTCTCTTGTGTTTAGAACATGATAAATTTATTCAATCTATTTATTGGTTATAAGGTGAAGCGGACTATTGGTGGAGTGTAATAATGAACATAAGGAAGAGTGAAAAATTTGAATCCATGGATTGGGACCATTTCAAAAAATAATTCATTAATATGTACATTCCACGTGTTTTATATAAAATGGTGTAAATGGAGTTCCCTGAGTCAAAGAAAATGGATAATGAATCCATCAATACCTATGAGGATAATTTCACAAGACTTTCAATGCATGATTCTGGAATTATCATCCTATCCGAATGTAAAGATGATTGGATCATTAGTGGATTAAATCCATTTATCAAAATGTAGTTTTCCATAATATAAAATAGTAGTAATGAATATATTGTGTGTTTATAAATCAAATTTTAAATATATTATGGAGTTACATTTCAATATCATGGTTTAAACAAGAAAAGGAAGAGGTAGTTAATAGGAAAATCTAGATACCATTGAGAGAATAATATGATCCTTCTTTGTTTCAACAATTATGAGAAAAATTATAGAAGGGATTTTATTATGGGGTCTAATAAGAATTTTATGTGTATAAGGGAATGATGTTTGGAAATTAATTTCCAATATGATGGGAATACATTGGCCGATGATGTAAATATAGGAAAACCAACACTGAATGAACATCCCACACTTTAGTGATTGAAGTGTAAATATGTTGGATGTTATAATAACCAGTACCCAATCCTAATTTTTGGTGATAATGATTAGTTTAGAAACCTATCAAACCAAAGGATAAGGGGAAATCTAATACGAGAACTATTTTTGAAGATGGGAACAATAAAAACGTGGAAAAGGTAAACTTACCATCCAATCTAGAACTAATCATGTATATTTTTGAGTGTGGAACTACAAAGTATTTCATATCTAATGAATTTTATAAGGTTATTAAGATTCCACCAAAATGAATAAATGTTGAATTATCAGTAAAAACCCCTAACATTATAATGATTTCATCTCATGTCCATTATTACCCATTGGTTCATTTTATTGGATTATACTTCCAATAAATCTTACCATTCTTCCCCGTGTTAAATTTTATGGAATCTTAGGAATATATACAATTTCAATGCATAAATACCACATAAATTATCGAGGCAATGAATTAACATTTTATATTTCAAGGCATCATATGATCGTCTTTCAATATGAAAGAATGGATGAACGTTATATGGATATTATATGTAGTTTATGGGTGTTAATTACCATTTATAAGTAATGTTTGTATCATTTGGTTGGGGAGAAACTCATCATCGATGATAATACTACTATTTAGGCATTTGTAGAGGTGTTCCCAGAAGAGTTTCCTCTCCATCCACTAAAACATGAATACACATTCTCAATCGAACTGGAATCAGGTTCCATAATAGTTTCAAGGACACACTATAGAATGGCCTAAATTGAGCTGTCAGAATTGAAGAAAAAATTAAATAAAACCTTGATAATGAATTCATTCGGTCAATTGTGTCACCTTAGGTAGCACCATTCATCTTTAGGAAAAATAAATATGGATAAATTCAACAATTCATTGATTATTGAGAGTTGAATAAGATCATGATCAAAAATATGTATCCTCTTACTAGTATTGATGAATTTTATGATCAAATAATTGGAGATCAATACCTTTAAAAGAATGAACTTCTCTCTTGATGTTATCAATTGAGGGGGAATAAGGTGGATAAAACTATGATTTAATTTTGTATAATGTATTGACACTATGAATATATAGATATTGTTTTTTTCATTATAATTATTCTTAGATATTCATGCATTTTATGAGTATGGTTTTTTGATATTTTATCTATGAGTTTTTTGTAGTCGTTATAAATGATACATTTATCTATTCAAAGAGAAAATAAAGGCATCAGGACAAACTATGAATTTAACTAACTTTCCTTGGGAAGGAGAGGATATATAAAAAAATTTATAATGTGGGAATTTTGGTTTCAATATGATTCATTTTTGGGTCATATAATCTCAGGTGATGGTATAATAGTATATCTATCATACTCGGAGGCTGTTGAATATTTTCCAAGACTAACCATAGTGATTAAGATCTATAGTTTTCATGGATTAATTAGATATCATCAATATTTTATTCAGAATTTTTCCTGACTATCTTCTCCTCTAACTATATAACATTGAAAGGGTAATGAGTTCCACTGGAAAGACGAACGCGATGAACATTTAAAGGAATTGATGAGAATGTATGTTATCACACCTATATATACATTACCCTATAGTTGAAAAGGGTTTTTAATATTTATCGATTCATCCACGAAGGGATTTAGATGTGTTTGAATACAGAATAAAATGGTTATACACTATACCTCATGACTATTAAAGATTCATGACCAAAATTACCCAATTCATTATGTTAGAGTTTAAAAAGGTATTTTTTCATTAGGGATATTGAGAAATCGTCTTTTTGGAGATTGGTGTGATATATATAATTATCATGAAATTTAAAAGTATGTTATGGAGAAGGAGTTGAAAATGAACATGAGAGGATAGTTAGAGGTGGTAAAGGAATATAATTTCTCAATACCATACCACATTGGAAAATTGAATGTAACTCCCCAACTCCAGTTACCCAGAGTCGGTGTATTATTTTAATGAATTGATATGACTACAAGGAATAAATTCCCCAATGACCAATCAGTTTAGGAGTCTTGGAAAATAGATTACATAAATGAATGTTACATTATACTTTATAACATACAACACAACATAAATAATCCATTATAAATTCCATTATTCCTTTAGCTGAACCCTGCAGATCAATCATAATACACTTCTTGGAGTCCTGGGAAAATAAAACATAAAAAGGGGTGAGCTCAAACACTCAGTAAGGGTAAGAAATACAGCGGATGATAACATAAATATTATTCATGGTGAATAATTGAAACCACATGCCTTTACCAACAATAAACATGAATACTTTAATGGGAGGAATAAGAGCTGAGTAAATAATGTCATAATAAAACATAATCATGGGTATTCTACTAGTCGAATGACCACATTAACCATCAATATTATTTTCACAATTGGGGAATATAGAATACCAGACTTTAATTTCTATGTCAAGGCCTCATGCCAGGACTTATGGGAAAACTGTAACCGGACCCAAACCCGGAGATCCTCTGTTACCGGACTCCATCCCGGAGAGCCTCTGTAACCGGACACCAACTCGGAGATCCTCTATAGCCGAACACCATCCTAGAGAGCCCCTCTAACCGAACTCCATCCCTGAGGGTCTACTGTAACCAAACCGTAACCCAGAGGGCTTACTTTTACCGGTCCCCAACCCAGAACATACTAGTCCAATAAATTCATCATAAGAAAAAGGTTGAAATAGAACTTAATCATTTGTATTAAAACTGACATACGAAATGTCAACACATTAACCATAAACCATGAATGGTATAAAAATAGAACATCCACAGTCAAAAATATCTTAACTCATTCAATACAATATAGAAGATTTTATTATAATAAATCCTCTTCAAACAAACATAAAATCCATCGAAGTATGTTGACATAGAACAAAATGGAACCTTTTTAGAGAAATATCTATTTCTATTATGGAATCATTTAAGAGTCGCATAATTATAAAGAAAACATTTATTTTGAAAAAAAATTTATAAGCTTGTAAGAGAATCTTCGATGATGTTATATTGATGGAAAATAACTGCATTCTCCGTATAAGTTAAAAAAACATTCGTACATTAATTTTGTCGAAAAGGTTTATTGTAATAACCTGAGATTTTATAAGATATATTCTTTTCAATTTCATTCATATCTTATGTTGTACGATACACCGAGATTATCTTGCGCTATACGCAAAATATAATTATCTTGCAGTATACGCAACATTATTCTTGGATCATGTTGCACACAATTTCAAGTTTGTTTGACTGTTGTTATTCTACGAAACATTGAATGTGTATGTGTGTGTGTGTGTGTGTGTATTAAATTTATAAATGAAATATGGTCGTATTTTGTTATACACAACAATAAAGGAGTCTTTCACTACACGCAATCCAGATTTGGCTTGCATTACACGCAATCACGACCTTCCTCGTTAGCGTGTGTTGAACGCAATACCAGGTTTCACTAAACAACGATATATGGTTATAATATTATCAAGAACTAGCCGTTATTAATATTATTACTTATGTTTTTAATTTTATAACATTATTATTCATCTTAAACATTTTCTAGAACATGGTATGAGAACAAAATAATTTTTTCGGGTTAAATAATTATTTTTAAAAAAATCCAGTTTTGCCGCCTTTTGATGGCAAACCGAAATTAAATGTAGCTTTTGACATGTTTATAAGTTCAATTTTACAAAATAAAATTATTTTTTGGAATAATTATATAAAATTTTACCTTGGATAAATTTTTCATGTTATTCTGATGACATTCATATTTTAATGAATAGTAAAAACACGCTATATTTTAATTAAAAACATCTTTTTTCCTCGTAATAATTTATGTGGTTAAATTATAATATTGAATGGTTTAAAATTATAAATAGAATATTTTTTTACAATTTAATATAATGTATGTCATTAGCATTGATTTTACCTTGAATTCGTAGGTTAAATCAATTCAATCTTTTGTAATGTTTTAAACAAAAACCTGTTTTCTTTCAACAACGAGATTAATTTTAATTTAATTTCTGCAACTTCTGTGAATTGAATTTGGAAAAATGGAATCCATATTTGGAATCAGTGGGTCTAAATTATATTAATAGACTACTTTTTATTTTTATGCATTATTAATAGTAACTACGATAAATTTTAATTACCATAGTTAAAGGTAAATCGAGTAATTAAGGGTAAATATAAGATTATAATATTACCCTAACACCTGCCAAAATCTTATTGGTTGACTACAAGTCGACTCAATTTATCTATGGGTCGGATTAGAATCATTTAATGGTCTTTTGTCCATGAAAATAACTTAATTATTATTAAAACCAAAGAAATTGACAACATGTCACTATCTTAAATCTTATAAGTATATTAATTTTAATTTAGTGATAAACTTCATGAATCTTCGAACATGAATAGTTTCCAGAAATCTAATGAAATTATATACATCATATGAATTTATTTATAATTTTTAGGGATTAAATAATTAACATTAATTTTGACACAGTAGTGATGCAGAAATTGTTTATCTAGTGAAAAATCAAGAATATATTTTTTATTAAACAAATAGTGACCATAAATCCTAGAAACCCTGACCAAAACTTATTGGTAATGTAAATATAAACCATAATCATCCAATGGTCGAATATTTGACTATTTGGAGCCTTATTAATGCAATTATGACACTTATATTATTTTATTTTAAATGATGCCAAAGTTGTCACCTTCATAATTGAATAAATATAACAATTTAAATATTGTGATTTTAAGATGACAAATTAGAGTAAAAGTATTTTTGTTAATGGTAATAGATTTATCTTTGTCATAGGATTTTATTTTTTATTTTTATGCATCAAAAATGTATATTAAATAATTACACAAAAATGATGTAGTAATTTGTTTATTAAGATATAAACCGAATAAATAGTTCTAAAAATAATAAAATAAATATTATATGAACTATTTAATGTTCTCCACTAATTTTCTAGATGCATATAACCTTTTCTTAATCTATTAAAGCTTTTATTTTTAACATATCTTCTGTATATATATTATTTAAATTCAAACAAATGAATAGTGTCAAAATTGACACTATTGTTATTTTATAATAATAACATATTATAAAATTGTTTACAAATCACAAAAATATTTACAAATTATAAATTTAAATTTATATGGTATAAAATGTTAAAAATTATCCAATTATGGATAATTCACAACAAATAAGTAATTATTTGTTATTATTTATAATTTAGAATGTTATTACCACAAATAAAATTTAATTGATTAAATAAGGATAAATCTAGTTGATAATGTTTAAAATAAATTCCTAACATGTCTAAATTTTATTGGTTGATGAGATTACAACCCTATCTCATCTAATATTCGAATATGAGTCATTTTTGGATGTTTTTAAGTTGATTTAGATTTATTATAAATTAATATTTTTAAGATTTCCAAAGGTGCCCCTCTCTTCCCTTATAAAAGGGAACCTCCTCTTTCTCTTCCTCACACCAATTTGAGCCTTTAAGAACGGCCAAACCCTACCCATTTCCCTTCTCAACTTCCCTAGAATCATCCTAGAGGTCATGGTCTTCTTCAAAGACCAATTTTAGTACCCTAATAGAAGGATTAAAAGAGGCTTGTCAAAGAAGAGGAGGTTCAGAACCATACGAAGCATATCAGACCTAAGGTAAGGGATAATTATTCCAATCTCATTCTTATCCGAGATTGTTTATTCATAAGTAATTACTGGGATTATATTCATCATCCATAACCCTGATTTTTAAGAATGGTTTCATGTATTTTTAAATTTCTTTTTACCCATTTTTACTTTTACTACTCGTATGTAAGGAATCATTCTTTTGTTTACGTTACGAGGTACTTTTTTGACTTTTCTGACCAAAGTACGAGAAGAATGTTTTTTTAACTTATACAGAATGAATTTATTTTTACGGATTTATAAAGCCTTATTTTCATGAAGCTTACTTCAAAAGATTTCATGACTATTTTCAACAAAATCCTTTTCTTTTAAAATTGCATGAAATTTTGTGAAAAGAAAATGATTTTGAAGAAGAAAGGATATTTTTTTCAAGAATTCATTTCAAGTGTTTTATCAAAACCATTTTTCATCTTAGAAGACATTATTTCATATGTGTATGTTTCAAGTATCAGGTCTCTATGATTTACATGGTTTCACTTTTCTTATTATGAAATGATATGCATTTATTTTATATGGATTATGTGATGATGGTATGATGTTTATGAAACCCATTTTATTTATTGGGTTATTATGAATGATGTATGTTTATTTTGTGGCACAAGTAAGAATGATTTCATTATGAGATGGGTGGGACCTATATCTCCCTCCAATGCATTGGGTAATGATTTATATCTCATGAGATAGACATGGCTGGAACGGTAAGTTAATCCGGTTTAGTGTTAGAGGACTGAAACGAGGAGTGAACTCGATTCAGAAAGGGACTTTTTCCACTAAGATGGTCTTGGAAGCAATTCCTTGGCTACTATGGAAATCATGACATATGATGAATGGATCCACAATTACATGTTTTACTCCCAGGCTATTTTATCGTGCTTAATGTTTCTTTATGATCTAAGCCTTACGTACTTCCATGTTTTATGTCATTGCTCATGCTTTTGATGTTTAAACATTATGTTCATGTTTTTAAGTTAAAATCTATATGATTTTTTTATTTTATCCATGCTTACACTTACTGTGCATTTGAGCTCACCCTTTATATGTTTTCATTTCCCCAGGATATAATGAAAGGTTTTAGGTAAGAAAAAAAGGGATGATCTTTATGGGAGATGTTGAAGATCATTCACCATGATTAGAAGATTATATTCCAAGTTTCCAAAGACACTAAACGATTACGGTCCTTGTGTGTCTGTTTTTGTTATGTATTAAGTATTTCGCAAAAGTAATGTAATGTCCATGTACGTCAAGTTACGGGTCTCTACATTAAATGTACCTTGTTTGAAAAAAGATGAAAATATTCCTTTCAAACCATTTTATTAAAAAGTAAAAAAAGGATATAAAAGAATTTAACCTATAGTATAGTAAATTGTATAATGTTTTGAAATATATTTTTAAGAAACATGGATGTGGATGATAAAGAGGTCCTAGTAGATAATTACGTATAAACACCCTCGGATAATGAAGAGATTGAGAAATTCACCCTTACCTCGTGGTAATCAATCGAGTTGTATGAACAATAATCAATAAAAACCAAATGAATCATATAATATCATGAATATAAAATGAATCATGATAATATATATCAAATGGAAGTACACAATACACCACATGCAATAAATAAGTGGTGAACAATAGAAATCTCACGGAATTAAAAGTGAGATAAGAAACCCCTTACCTCGTGTCCAACTTCACCCGTTCATTCTTTAATATCCTGAAAAATAAACTAAATATAATTTATACATGATTAGGAACATTTTTCAAGTTTATTATTCCTTTTTATATCACTTATTACCATGTTATAATAATTATGTAATCATTTATGTTAATAATGTTCGTTTTATCGATATTTAGCACTTGAGTGAAAAACGAACACCTTATAGTTACAAGTTGTTCACATGGTCAAAAGTTTATTATATCCAGAATTATATTATGGATTTTGATATCATATATATATCATATATATCCAATATATACATGTATTTATATCAGTACATATCATTTTTGGGTAAGAAATGAAATGTACCATTCCTGGAGACGGTAAGTCGTACGTACGCATGAACTCTACCTTCATTTCTATTTATTATTTTAATAGAATTAAAACATAATGATACATAGGTATATTATAATTCCTGTATAATATCATATATAATATCAATAACTCAATCTTTTATACGTCCCACATATGGTATTAATGAGTTATATCATTTTGAGGGGGCGGTAGTCCATACTTCCTCAAATGAAATTATCGCGTTCAGCCATAATGGAAACTATTAAGGTATGATTTTAAAGGAAAATACAGATTATTGAAGAAATCATAAACATAATATATATCATGTATAAATGAAGTTCCATCATAATGGCCACCATGAGGGGCGGTAGAAGGTAATTGAACAATCATTGTTTCGTGAGGCGTTAGTTTTCCAACCTAAGAAACATTATGTTCTTCACCCATTAGATGGAGGTGTGTGTAAGTTTAGTTCTAATACATCTCATAACAACATCCTATTATAATTAAGATACTGGTGTTGTTATAAAATAAAGGAATAAAAAGTGTTTAGGGGTTGGATAAGTAAAAGAAAAGAAAAGAAGTTAAGAGAAACTGTTACCATTAATTTGGATAACTTCCTTTGGTTTGAACCAAAACAACTTTATTAAGTGCCTTCTGCAAATGGTAAGGATTCTAGGAGGAAGATACAGATGTAGGGAGCTTATTCGGGTAGAGTTTGGATGAACCTTAAGGATTGAGAGGTGTGAGTAATTGGTCAGAAGTGGTCTCATTTTATAAGGGGAAGGAGGGGCTCTATAAGAATGTGTGAAAATATTATTTTATTATATAATGATATTCGGTTTCTAAAGGTCCAAAAATCTTTAGGGTCGAAGGTAAGATGACGCATGGTCGAAATAAAATCCTCCAATATGAATTGGACATTTTTTGTGAAATATTTTAATATTTATAATCTAATTTATTTAAATCAGTTATTAATGAGTTAAATACTGCATCATTACTGTGTTATAAATAATTTAATTTATTCAATGTCTGAAAATTATAAAAAAATACCATGATGTAGGAAATAGTTTTATCTTTTCAATGATTATTTATAGTCAAAATTATTACTTATATAACACCATATAATGATTACATACTAAAAGATTTTTGTTTTTGTCAAATTTCCCTTTACTTTAAATTAATTAATCTAATGTGTCATTTTCTTTCATAAGTGGCTCCATGGGGTCCCAAACTCGATCCAAGGATTCCCATGGACGACCATTACTCATCATATAATATTAGGACATGTGTTAAGGTAATATTGAATTATTATAATATTTTTTTACCTTGAATTACCCTATTTTCCTTTAATTGTGGTAAATAAAAGTCAAAAGTTAATATTCACCAAAAATTATTTTTATCTTATTGAACCACATTTTACTATTTGATATTAACTGTGTATCTCAGGTTTTCATAAATCAACTCACATAACCAATATGATTATGTTTAATTTGAATTTTCAAATTCTCAAAGGATGTCGGTAAAAGACAGTGAAAAATTCGATAAATTTTATATATATATAAATTTATTATAAATTGACTCCAATGAAGTATATTGAACATATATAGGTATTGTGTACCTATTTTTACATAAATTAATTTAAATATAATAAATAATTATTTAAATAAAAATTTGGTTTTAAATTATTACTCAGTGTTTTTCTCAATTCATCAAAAATTGAATGTTTTCAGAAATATATAAAAAATTCACCATAAGATAATTTCGATATAATGAATTTAAAAATGAAGCATGTTTTTCCAACTTCAAAACATATAAGTTGCATTTATTAATTTAAAATTAATTTCCATCGTCAAAACAAAAAGGGGTATTTTTAAGAAGTAATAACTATCAAAAGATTGACACTTTTTTATGTCTAATTTCAAAGTAAATTTACTTAAAATAACCACAATTTAATTAAATGGTAAAAATATAATCTATTTATACTTCAAAACCATAAAAATGTATAATTTAACAACATAAATTATTTCTATTAAAAAAGTTGTTTTTAATTAAAATTTAGTATTTTTCACTATTCACCAAAATATGAAAGTTATCAAAAGAATACCAAAAATTTATCAAAACTAAATTTTTATTTCCCGATTCTAAAAAAGATGATTATTTTTTCAAATTGAATATATAAATGTGTAAAATATTGGATTGAAAAAGGGTTCTCTGATTGCATCGTGATTCACTGTTTCATTTTCATCCCTACACCACTATGGTAAACTAGTTTTGTATTGAATATTATAAAAATAATACCAAATTTAATTCCATATTTGAATAATTTATATTGTGTTTATCACTGTTAAAATGGGAATTTTTACTTGTTTTGGGGATTTGATTGCAGGAGGAGGTGATTTGGAGGCCCTGAAGATGATCCAGAAGGAAAATGGGCCAAATTTGCATGGATCCCAAGGAAACCTATCCACTATTTTGAATTTTCTGAGATATCAGTGCATGAAAATAGGATGAAATTTTGTGAGCCTGTCCAAAACTTCATGGGATACAATTCATCTCAAATAATAAAAGGCCAATTCGTTCATCTGTTGGCCCATCCGAACCATTCTGTCTAGGGGACAGAATCTTCACGAATTCAAGAGTTTTGTTCGAGTTTTTGACTATATATCCATTTATAAATGTTCAATGGCCGCAAAATTTGACATGGTGATAGTCAAGTCCGAGTGAAACATCTTTTATCTTTTTTAAAAATCTATATAATGCCATTTACCAACCCAAAACCGAGACTCAATTGGTATCACCAAAACTGGGTGCTCAAAATAACTTAGCAATTTGGCTATAAAAGGGAACCAAGGGAACCTCATTTGCAAGTTCAGCCAAGGAGTGAAGTTCTGCCAATTTTAAGTCCTACAGTAGTATCCTAATCACCTTGGAGGTTCTGGAGGCCCCTATCCTCATAGGGGAATCAAGAATGAAGAAGGAGTTCCACCCGAACTTCCTCCTCCTCCCGATGTTGAGCTAAAAGTTGGATGTTCGTTGTGAGAGAGCTACACACATGTCAAGGGAGTTCCTATGCATATACTAGCTACTAGTTTTGTGTAATTTGGGTGTTTAAACAATTTATTCCATGTATCTTTTTTTATTTCAGATTTGAATGTTTGATTTGAGGCATGTGAGTGTTATGCTCTTAATTTCTAACCGATCGGTGTGAGGTTTTGAGTGTGTGACTTGTGTTGTTCGGATTGGACATCACAAGAATACATTTCATACCCACCATATTGATATTTAAATATTCTTTGGAATATATTATTCCATGCATAAGTACTGGACCTTGACAATACGATTGTTATGTCAAGGTTGGGTCCTTAAAGCATTGAAATAAAAGCTTAGGAATTAATCAGGATTCCAAATAACTGCAACCAAATAATTACTCTAAACCCAACATGAATCTCTATGAACAATGAACATGATATGTGTTTAGTGAAATAACATAGACCCTTTTATGTCATAATTTTAAAAACCCACTTGGTCACTCAACTTTTAAGCTATTTTAACTAAGTCATTGTTTTAAAGTGTTTTCAAAACCACCCCCTCTCTTAGTCATTTTTATTAAAAATACAAACTATAAACCTACCAATTCTCCTTGAGAGATGACCTAGGGTCTACCCTAGAATATAAATAAACATTAAAAATATAATCAATTTGACATGTCATAACAATGCGGTCAAATTTTGGCACCGTTGCCGAGGAGCGCTTTGGTTTTTTGTGCATGTTTTTGATAAAATTTTGTAATTTTTGTGAATATTTTTTCGTTTTATCATCTATATTTGAATTTATTTTTGTGTTCTAATTTATTTATTGTGTAGGTTATGTTTATGAAACATTCTACTTCGGGAGACCTACAAACTTTTGAACCCGAACCAGAGAGGATCCTACATCAACGAAACCGAGACACACAAGACAACACTTTGAAGGAGGAGACATCACATCTTAAAATTATTTTTGATCCTTCTTCTTCTTCTGAAACCAAAGTTAATAATGGAAATAACTTGTATAACATGGATGAAAATAATAGAACACTAAAAGAACTAACCTCGCCTTATGTTTATATCCGACCCACTTACATTCAATTACAAGGCGAGGCACCCAATTTTGAACTAAAATCTGGTTTAATTCATTTATTACCATGATTTCATGGACTACCTATAGAAGATCCACATAAGAATTTAAAAGAATTTCATACTATGTGTTCAACATTAAAACCTTCTAATGTGGATGAAGATCAAGTAAAACTTAGGGCATTTCCATTTCCATTAGAATACACAACTAAATATTGGTTGTATTATGTTAATTCACCTATTAGAGGTTGGGCGGACATGAAACAACTTTTTCTTGAAAAATACTTCCCAGCCTCTCGAACTTCAAAAATAAGGAATGAAATATGTGGGATAAAACAATATCAAAGAGAAACCCTTCATGAATATTGGGAACTCTTTAAAAGATTATTTTTAAGTTGTCCACACCACCAAATAAGCGATCAACTTTTAATACAATATTTTTATGATGGTTTAATTCCAATAGATCATAACATGAATGATGCTTCTACATGTGGTTCACTAGTGGGTAAAACCCCAATCGCTTCAAGGGCCCTAATTGAGACCATGGCCTAGAACACTCAACAATTCAGTTCAAGGTCCAGTGTACCCATTCGAGGTGTCCATGAGGTGCAAAGTACTGAATTCGAGAAGAAGGTGGAATCAAATTTTGAAGAGGTAAGTAACCTTCTACGACAACTTGCACTTTCCCAAGGGAAATTCCAATCTCCTCCTATCATACATTGTGGTATATGCTCTTCTGATACCAACTATTCTGACCAATGCCCCCTATTGAGAGAAACTTCTGAGAGTTGTGAGGCAATATTCCCATGACGCCCTATAACCAACCAATTAGGCAAGAACTGTACTATTCATCCAACCCTGGGTGGAAAGACAACCAAGCCTATAGGCATGGGGGTATTAAAATCAGGCTCATCAACCATGGAACCAACCGGGGAATAGTAGTCATCAGCCACCACCACCCAGAAATTTTTAACCACCCCAAAGGCCATTCCAACAATACCCTCCAATAACTGATCCTAGCCTAGAAGATACGATGAAACAAATGGCTACCAATAGTCTCCAATTACAACAAACCACTCAGGTAGCCATACAAGACCTCAAAACCCAATTAGGCCAACATTCTAACTCGGTGGGTGAAATCCAAATCCATGGGTCTGGTAAACTACCCTCTCAACCACTTGTCAACCCTAGGGATAAGGGAAATGTTAGTGCCATCACCCTTAGGAGTGGAACTCAACATAAAATCCAAATGAACCCTCCATTAGATTCATCCTCTCATAAGGAAACTGCCATCCCAACCACTAAAAAAGGTTCGAATGATATGGAACCTTGTCTTGAGAGAAGTCCTACCAATGGAAAGAGTGTGTCTATTGATGTGTTACCAAGCCTAAGCATTCCTCTTCCATTTCCCCAAAGAGCCACCCAACCAAGGAAACAAATGGAAACTGAACTTGATAAAGAAATCTTGGAGACATTAAAAAAAGTGCAGGTTACCATCCCATTGATTGATGTCGTGAAGACAATTCCACAATATGCTAAGTTTCTAAAGGATATGTGTACACATCAAAGTAGACTTCATGGTGATGAGAAGGTAAGTTAGTGGAATAATGTCTCAGCATTGATACAACCATCGCTTCCCACAAACTGAAATGATCCTGGAACATTCTCAATTCCATGTACCATAGGGGAGTATTCCTTTTCTAATGCTATGCTTGATTTGGGTGCTTCTATTAATGTGATGCCTCAATTCATATACTCTTCTTTACAGTTCGGTGAACTAAAGCCCCTAGAAATAGTTGTTCAGCTAGAAAATCAAAGTACGGTACACCCTTCTGGTGTGTTAGAGGATGTTCTTGTGAGGGTTCAACATTTAATATTTCCTACTGATTTTTATGTGGTAAAAATAGAAGATGATAGGATGAATGGACATGCCCCAATTATATTGGGGAGACATTTCTTGAAAACCAGAAAATCCATAATTAATGTCCCCAATGGTACATTATCTATGGAATTTCTTAGTGACATAGTCCATTTCAGCATCCTTGATGCCATGAAGCACCCCTTAGAAGAACATTACTCTCTCTCAGTAAATTAAATTGATGTAATCCCTTCCCCTAAAATCACTTCATTTGATTCCCTTAATCCCCTTTCTTAATTTTCCTCTTTGATTGAAATTAATTGAAATGAATCATGTGTTGATTGTTGTAGTGGTCTACAAAAGTGTAATGCATGTTTATTAATTGATAATTTCTTGAACACGAAGGATCACATGACCATCGATGATACTGCTACACTTGTAAAAGATAATTTATCATCTGAGGATGATACCATTGAGCAGTTAGATGAGATTAGTGACCTCTCACTTTCACACACAATCCCATCAATCAAAAATCCACCTGAATTGGAACTAAAGAATCTGACTCAAGATTTAAAATATTCATATCTTGAGAACGGAAACAATTTTCCCGTCATCATTGCTAGTTAACTCCCTCCTGAGCATGAATTGTGACTTCTTGAAGTTTTGAGGGAGTATAAGAAAGAATTGGGATGGACACTTGCGGACATTCCTGGTATTATCCCATCAATTTTTACACATCATATTTTATTAACTGATGAGGCTAAACCAATGAGGTAGTTATAACGTCGACTGAACCAAAACCTCTTAGAAGTAGTTAAAAAGGATGTAACAAAATTATTGGCTACTGGAATCATTTACCCCATATCTGAAAGCCAATGGGTCAGTCCCATTCATGTAGTTCCTAAAATAACTGGCATAACAATAATTAAAAATGAATACAATGAATTGGTTCCAACTTGTGTGCAGAATAGTTGGTGTGTCTGTATAGATTATCGTAGACTAAACCAACACACTCGGAAGGACCATTTCCAATTTCCATTAATTGACCAAATGCTAGAGAGGCAAGTGGGGAAGTCCCATTACTGTTTTCTTGATGGTAGTTCTGGATACTATCAGATCCATATTTCCCCCGAGGATCAGGAAAAGACAACATTCACTTTCCCCTTTGGCACATTTTCCTGTAGAAGGATGCCATTTGGCTAGTGCAATGCTTCAGGTACATTCCACGATGTATAGTTAGTATTTCTTCGGATTACCTGGAGAATTGCATTGAAGTATTCATGGATTATTTTACAGTTTATGGATCCTCTTTTGAGGAATGTTTAAGTAGTCTTGGTTCCATCATACGTCACTGTATTCAAAAGAATCTTGTATTAAATTATGATAAATGACATTTCATGGTGCGACAACGTATAGTTTTGGGAAATGTCATTTCTAGGGAAGGTATCCAAGTAGATAAATCGAAAGTGGATGTCATTTCTTCCCTACCATTTCCTAAAAATGTACGTGGTGTGCTGTCTTTCCTAGGTCATGCTGGATTTTACCGTCGTTTCATTCATGATTTTAGTAATATTTTACTTCCCCTCTCCCTCTTACTCAAAAAATAAAGAGTTTTGGTTTTTGATAAAGAATTTGAAGAAGCTTTTAATAAAATAAAATGGAGTCTAACATCAACCCCGATAATCCAACCACCTCAGTGGGATTTACCATTTGAGCTCATGTGTGACGCCTCTAACTATGCAGTTGGGGTAGTCTTATCACAAAGGGTCAATCGAGCTCCACATTTCATTGCCTATGCCTCACGTACTTCAGACCCTGCCCAAGATAACTACACCACCACTGAAATAGAATTTCTTTCTATTGTGTTTGCCTTGGATAAATTCAGGTCGTATCTTCTAGGGTCCAAAGTAATCGTTTTCTCAGACCATGCAGCCTTCTGGTATCTCTTAAAGATACCGGAAGCCAACCCACGTCTCATTCGTTGGATGCTCCTCCTTTAGGAATTCAATCTTGAAAATTGAGATAAAAAAGGAGCAGAGAATGTGGTGGCAGACCATATCAGTAGGATCCCCCCATCCTCAGAAATTGTCCCATCCCCCTGTATTCCCATTATTGACATGTTTCCTGATGATAAATTGTACAAAGTGCAAGATGGTATTCCATGGTATGGTGAAATTGTAAATTATTTGGTATCATCTTGCATTCCTACTGATTTCAACAAAAACCAACCTAGTCATCTAAAACATGAGTCTCGTTGGTACATTTGGTATTACCCCTACCTTTGGTGCACATTTAGCGATCAGGTACTTAGGCATTGTGTTCCCGATAGTGAGTTTCAATATGTCCTTAGATTCTGACACACTCTTCCTTGTGGGGGCCACTTTGGCCCCTAATGGACTGCTCGCAAAGTTCTTGATTCTGGTCTCTTTTGGCCAACACTTTTTGGGATGACCATGAATTTTGTAAATCTTGTCCTCATTGTCAAAGAATGGGGAATGTCTCTTAAAGGAATGAAATTCCACAACAACCATTTATATTTCATGACATTTTAGATGTTTGGGGCATTGACTTTATGGGTCCATTTCCCTATTCTTTTGGCCACTTGTACATTCTTTTGGCCGTTGATTATGTATCATAATGGGTAGAGGCACGGGCCACAAGGACAGATGATTCCAAAATAGTTTTAGACTTTTTGAGATCACAGATCTTTTGTAGGATTGGATTACCTAGGTTCATCATCAGTGACCAGGGTTCTCATTTCTGCAACCGATCAGTGAAATCACTTTTGTGTTCGTATGGGGTCGGTCATCGAGTATCTACTGCGTATCACCCACAGACTAATGGTCAAGCCGACGTGTAAAATAGAGAGGTAAAAAAATTTGTAAATAGCGGTCCGACCCAATAGGAAAGATTGGAGTCTTAGACTTGATGATTCATTATGGGATTAAAGTACTTCTTTTAAATCTCCCATTGGAATTTCACCTTATAGGATTGTTTTTGGAAAGAGTTGTCACATCCCTATTTAGATTGAGCACCAGGACTACTGGACCATTAAAAATTGAATTCTAACCTTTTTGGTGCAGGTTCTCAAAGAAAGTTACAGATACAGGAGCTGGAAGAAATGCGTAGAGATTATTATGAGAACTCTAGGATTTATAAGGAGTGAACCAAGGCTGCCCACGAACGCCTTATGCTTGATCGAGAGTTCCAAATTGGGCAGAAGGTCCTCCTATATAATGCAAGGCTGAAATTGCATCCTAGTAAGCTTCATTCATGCTTGTTTAAACCATACATTGTTACTAATGTCTCTCCATTTGGTGTTTTTCAGGTTCAAAATGAAGAAACCAAGCAAACCTTCACTGTCAATGGGCAGCGGCTGAAGCACTTTCATGAACCCATTCTGGAGTCCCAAATGAAGGAACTCCATGTTCAAGAAGAAAACTATAAATTAAATCCACCAGGTTTTATCCTTCCTTCCCACATTACCTTTTACTACATTGAGGACACTGCATACTCTAGGTGTGGGGGGGGGGGGGTGGATACATTATTGGGTTAGTTATTAATTTTCATTGTTTTCTCCTTTTGTTTTCTCTTTTTGGCCTTCTTTATGTTATATTCATTTTCCCCATCAACAATTTCGAAGTTCCATGATTTGGTCACCAAAATGTGGAAAATGTAAAAATACCATAATAAAGGCTAAAAAGAATTTGTGTATGAGTTTACCATCAAGGAGTGATTTTTTTTAGTGAATTGGTTTTATGTCAATGATATAAATGGTTGTATCACTATGAAACATTTGAGATGATTGATTCCCCTTGTGTGAGTCATTTTGAGAAAAAGGTGTCACTAATTTCTCCATACATTTTTTCACCCAACCAAGAATTGTGATTTTTTACTTACACAACAGAAGGTAAATATATGTTAGATTAATATTTATCTGTTTTCCAAATTATTTTTCCATACGTTCGTTCCTTATCCAATCATTTTCATTACACTACCAGATTGTCCTACACATGTGTACCTGTTATCTGACTATTTTATGCCCTCAAAAAATTGGTTGTGTCTTGGGAAAGTCAAAAACCACTCCTCCTCAGCCTTTGATCTTGATATAACTATTGTAATTAGTGTCATGAGGAGATCAAACAAGGGTTGAGAGATGAGTGTGAGATTTGTTTCAAATGCAACTTCAAACAAAAATAATAAATGAGGGGAGTGATGAAATGTACATCATATGGGGATATCTAGGAAATGAGCTTAAGGTTTGACTTCCGGGAATGCTTAAGTGTGTGGGTCTTGAAATTTGATTGCAAAGGGTATAGGATAGGTTTGGTGGACATAACCATTTAAGTCGAGAAATATTAAAATAACGTATATTTACTGGATAGAATGTTGCTAGAATAGCATGAATTGGTTGTAACACACACACATGGAGATTTTGTGACATTTTTGACATTATTATTACATTCTCAAATTGGTATCTTTAATCTCCCTGAATTTCATGCTGATAAAATTTATGAGACACATATTTTCATGATCATTGAGAATAACTCCATGGTGTGATTTTTTCGTTGATCACATTCCATTCAGACATTAAATTTTCCTTGAATTTTAAATCTTCATAAAGTTGGGAATATGTCCATGCATAGTGTTTGGAAATATTACTTTGCCTAGGAGTGCAAATATTTAGGTGTGAGGGTGTGATCGCACCGCGATTCACTGTTTCATTTTCATCCCTACACCACTATGGTAAACCAGTTTTGTATTGAATATTATAAAAATAATAACAAATTTAATTCCATATTTGAATCATTGATTTTTTTTATCACTATTAAAATGGTCATTGTTTCTTTTTTTGAGGATTTGATTGAAGGAGGAGGTGATTTGGAGGCCCGGATGATTATCCAGAAGGAAAATGGTCCAAAATTGAATGGATCCGAATGACACCTATCCACTCTTTTGAAAAGTTCGAGAAATACGTTGACTAAATTGGTCTGATATTTTGTGGTCCTATCCATAACTATATTGTATACAATTCATCTCAAATAACGGAAGGTCAATTCGTTCATCTTGTGGCCCATACGAACCATTCTGTCCAGAGAATAGAATCTGCACGAAGTCAATAGTTTGGTTCGGTTTTATGACTGTATCACCATTTATAGATGTTAAATGGACGCCAAATGTTACATGGAGATAGTCAAGACCTCTTTAAACATTGTTTATATTTTTTCCAAGTCGAGATAATGCCATTTACGAACCCAAAACCGAGACTCAATTGGTATCAACGAAACTGGGTGCTCAAAACCACTTAGCAATTTGGCTATAAAAGGGCACCAAGGGAACCTCATTTTCAAGTTCAGCCAAGGAGTGACGTGTTTCCAATTATGAGTCCTAGAGGAGTCTCATAATTACCATGGACGTTCTGTAGGACCCTATCATCATAGGGGAATCAAGGATGAAGAAGGAGTTCCACCCGAGCTTCCACCTCCTCCCGATGTTGAGCTAAAAGTTGGGTGTTCGTTGGGAGGGAGCTACACACATGTCATGGGAGATACAATGCATATACTAGCTACTGGCTTGGATTAATTTTGGTGTTTAAAAATTTAATTCTATGTATATTATTTTATTTCAGATTTGAATGCATGATTTGATGCATGTGAGTGTTATACTCTTAATTTCTAACCGATCGGTGTGAGGTTTTTATTGTGTGACTTGTATTGTTCCAATTCGACATCACAAGAATCCTTTTCATACCCACATTATTGAAATTTCAATCTGATTTGTAAGCTCTTATTCAAGGAATAATTACTGGACCTTGACAATACGACTGTTACGTCAAGGTTGGGGCCTTAAAGTATTGAAATAAAATCTTAGGAATTAATCAGGATTCCAATTAACTCCAACAAAAGAATTACTCTAAACCTAATATGAATCTCTATGAACAATGAAATTGATATGTTTTTAGTGAAATCACATCAACCCTTTTATCTCATATTTTTCAAAACCCACATGGTCACTTAACCTTTAATCTATTTCAACTACGTCATTGTTTTAAACTGTTTTCAAAACCAACTGCTCTCTTAGTCATTTTTATTAAAAATACACACTCGAAACCTACCAATGCTCCTTGATAGGTGACCTAGGGTCTACCCTCAACTATAAATCAACCTTAAAAACATAATCAATTTGACCTTTCATGAAAATGCGGTCATTCTCCATCAAAAGGTGGTAAAATTTCATTTTCTGAAAAATACATCCTTTCTCTAAAAAAAGTTGTATTTATTCTTACATTATGTCAAAGAAACATAGAATATGGATTCTAAATTTATAAGGATTATATAAAGTTAAAAATTCAGTTAATACTATTCATAACCGCTTTTGAACAACTAGTTTAGTAAGTTGTGGTCTACCTGAACTCAGTGTTGCATGTAGTGCAAGTTATTGAATTTCTTTGAGAAATAACACACTATGAAATCATGGGGTATTACATTTTCTCTCTTTCAATAAATGTCATCCTCACAATTTGAAAATTTTCTTTGAAAATAAATGGTTGAAAATAGAAAATACCTTTGTGGGAAAACCCACATCAGAATTGGGTTTATAAAATTTCGCCATAATAAGAGGAAAGGTAGAATGAAAAAGTCACCACAAAATTATGATCTCAATTAGGAGAACATTGGTGGTAATTACAGACACATAATTGGAGGGAAAAATATATTTATAGGGTGTGATGGAGGTCATCAATCACATAAAATTGTATAATTGAGGGCCTCGAAGACATTAATCTCTGATGATTTAGAATATCATCGGTTCAACAAAACATAAGGTATTTGGATAACACATTTTAGTTTTATGATCCCTTACCTAATGTTTAATAATTAATTTCTTCATAGAATAAGAGAATAAGAAATATATACTTGACATGTAAAGTTCCATCCTTTAACTAATCTCTACCACAAACCCATCTTTCCTCTAAAAGATAATAGAAATGAAATAGAATATTTTATTTATCCTATTTGTATAGGGCTTCAAAAAAAATTAATTTATAGATCACCTATCATCAACGTTTAAAAAATTAAACTACATTATACAATCTAGGTACTTCACGTAGTCCAATGGTAGGTAATAAATCCCAATCACACTACGGTTGTGGGTTCGATTCCTACAGATTTGTCCGACGCGATGGGTTGTCACACGGTCTGTGTGTTGTCCTTTTTATAAAAACTAAAAATAACCTTAAAAATAGTATCTTAATACCTTCCAACCTTTACAATTAACCAAATTAAATATATCCAAACACATTGTCCAAAATTTATAAGGAACTTAAGAATAATGAAATTACTTTTTTCCATGTAATAACATGTGAACACCTATATCATGTATTATTTTAAAACATGGTAACACCCTGAATTACCATAAAACCTTACTAATTATATTCATGCTCTATTATCCTTTATATAATACTTGATATATTCCTTATATTCAAAAATATTTAATATTCCAATAATAATGAAATAAACAAACTATTAATCAGTTCCATGGAAATTAAGAATATCCAATATTATTTATTCAAATCAACCATATCATATTCCAAAATGACTACCTCGATATCAGAACCATATTATGGTTTATCATTCTCCCAACCATATATTTTCCAATAATTTAACATGTAATTGAATCACTTTTCTTAGTTCCACACAATCTCAAGTCCTTAATGAAATAGTACTACATTACAATCCTTATATACTCTAAAATTCTTATAAAATGTACATCAATAATACAATACTCAAATGAAACAATAATTTAATAAAAATGTAAGAAATCTAATCATTACTCTTCATAATCGGTAGTATAATAACATTATTATTATCCAATAGAAACATTTGGGGTATACTCTGGAGATTTAGACATTGATTCGTATAGTGCACCAACTCCTTGAAGATGAAGCATTGCACATTGGAAACATTTTTCATATCTTTGCAATCACGTACTTGGAGTCCATTTTCTCCACACTTATAAAAAACTCCCATTCCCTTCAAGAATTTACCAGGGTTATTCTTTCTACAGTTATCACATATGGGAAAATCATTCCTTTCCCTCTTCCCTTTATCCATGTTTCTCTCTTCCATTATTTTTTTCTCTTGCTTCTCTTCAAATCCATAGGACTTCGACAATTCTTTACTTATCTTATAAAAACATGATACTATTTGTCTATATGTTTAGAATAAATGGTAGACTATTTCCCTTCTAAATGTTTCCTTTATACCGTGAAAGATGTGATCCTTCTTACTCTTTGGATCATATGTATTGTTGGAGTTTGCATTCCATCTAAAAGGCACCATTTCTATAGAATGGCATAAACTATATTAATTTAGGAATCGAAATACATAATTCCAAACTTGTAAAACACTTAAAATAAATTGAATATTATATGGATATAATCCATAATCATAAAAATGTTTTCTTTTAAGAAGTATATACTCCTAAACCCTACATAATGATTTGTAAAGAAAATGATAATTATCCTAAGCATATCCCCTGGGAGTTTTGTAACCAATAGTTCAACAAGGCCTGTTTTCATGCACCAGTTCATGTTCGGGTCTAGCTCAAAACAATGTTTTCGGGTTTTACCCCAAGGTACATCTGTTCAAGAGCCGCCTCTACTTGCTTGTATCCAGACAGGGATGTATTTTCCTAGAAAACTCACAAAATCTCTACATTACCAAAATTCTAGGAAGTAATTCTATACTAATCCTCAAATTCTACCATAGGGCTATGTGTTATAATCAAGGTTTATATAAATCTAGTTTCAAAGGTTATTGTTAAACTTCCTCTGATACCAACTGTAACGCCCTGACCCCAGTTACCCAGAGTTGGTGCATTATTTTAATACATTGGTATTATTACAAGGAATCAAGTCCCGAAAAACCAATCAGTTTGGCAGTCTTGGAAAATAGATTACATAAATGAATTTTACATTACACTTTATAACATACAAAAAAACATAAATAATCCTTTATAAAAACCATAATTCCCTTAACTGAACCCTGCATATCAATAACAATACATTTCTTGGAATCCTAGGAAAAATATAATATAAAAAGGGGTGAGATCAAATGCTCAGTAAGGGTAAGAAATACAGCAGAAGATAACATAAATATTAAGCATGTTGAATAATTGAAACCACATTCCATCACCAATAATAAACATGAATACATTTATGGTAGGAATATGAGCTGAGTAAATAATGTCATAATAAAACATAATCATGGGTATTATACTAGACGAATAACAACATAAACCATCAATATTATTTTCATAATGAGGGAATGTATAATACCAGAATTTGATTTCTATGTCAAGGCCTATTTCCAGGACCAATGGGATAACTGTAACCGGACTCAATCCCTGAGTGCCTCTGTAACTGGACTCCATCCCGGAGAGTCTCTTCCACTGGACTCCAACCCAGAGAGCCTCCATAAACAGACCCCATCCCGGAGAGCCTCTGTAATTGGACTCCATCCTGGAGGGTCTACTATAACTAGACCCCAACCCGAAGGGTATACTTTTAGCGGTCCCCAACCCAAATCATATTAGTCCAATTCATTAATTAGGAGAAAATGTGGAAATATAACTTAAACACTCGTATTAAAACTATCATACGAAATGTCAACACATTAAACATAAACAATGAATGGTATAAAAATAGAACATCCACAGTCAAACATATCATAACTCGTGAAATAGTATATGAAATATTGTATCATAATAAATCATCTTTATATAAACTTAAAATCCATCCATGTATGTTAACATATATGAAATCAATACCTTTTAAGAGAAATACATCTTTATTTTGAAATCATTTAAGAGTATAATCTTATAAATAAAAAATTTATTATAAAAATATTATTATAAGCTTGTAAGGGAAGCTCTGATGACGTTAAAATGGTGGAAAATAGCTGCACACGCCGTATAAGTTAAAAAACATTCTTAAATTAATTTTTTCGAAAGGGATAAAAGTACCTTGTTTGGAAAACGATGGAAATATTCTTTCAAAACATTTTATAAAAAGTCAAACAAGGATATAAATAAATTTAACCCATAGTCTAGTAAATAGTAATAATTTTTTGGAATTTATTTTTAAGAAACATGGATGTGGATGATAAGGATGTTCCAGTAGATAATTACGTATAAACAACCTCGGATAATGAAGAGATTGTGAAATTAACCCTTACCTTGTTGTAATCAATCAAGTCGTATGAAAAATAGTCAATAAAAACCAAATGAATAATATAATATCATGATAATAAAATGAATCATGATAATATATATCAAATGGAAGTACACAATACACCACATGCAATAAATAAGTGGTGAACAATGGAAATCTCACAGAATTAAAAGTGAGATAAGAAACCCCTTACCTCGTGTCTGACTTGACCCGTTCATTCTTTATTATCATTAATAATAATAAAAAGTTCATTTATACTTTCTTAAGATCCTTTTTCAATTTTATTATTCCTTTGATATCACATATTAATATGTTATAAATATTATGTAATCATTTATGTTAATAACGTTTGTTTTGTCGATATTTGGCACTTGAGTCAAAAATGAACAGCTTATAGTAACAACTTGTTCACATGGTCAAAATTTTATTATATACAGAATTATATTCATGATTTAGATATCTTATATATATCATATATATCCAGTATATACATGTATTTATAATAGTAAATATCATTTTGGGGTAAGAAATGAAATGCACCGTTCATGGACATGGTAAGCCGTACGTACGCATGAACGCTACTTTCATTTCCATTTATTTTTTAATGGAATTAAAACATAATGATACATATGTATATTATAATTACAGTATAATATAATATATAATATCATTTTCTCTATAATTTATACGTCCCACATATGGTATTAACGAGTCATATCACTTTGAGGGGCGGTAGTCCGCACTTCCTCAAATGAAATTATCGTGTTTACCTATAATGAAAACCATCAAGGTAAGATATAAAAGAAAAATATAGAAGAATACAGAATACATAAACATAATATATATCATATATAAATACAGTTCCATCATAATGGTCACCATGAGAGGTAGTAGAAGGTAATTGAACAATCATCGTTTCGTGAGACGTTAGTTTTCCGTCCACAGAAACAATATGTTCTTCACCCATTAGATGGAGGTGTGTGTAAGTGTAGTTATAATACTTTCATAACAACATCCTAGTATATTGATGATACCATTGTTGTTATAAATGGAAGAAATAAAAAGAGTTTAGGGGTTTTAGACGTAAAATAAAAGAAAAGAAGTTAAGAGAAATTGTTACCGTTAATTTGGATAACTTCCTTTGGTTTGAACCAAACGTATTCTTTGAAGATCCTTATGCCTAAGGGAAGGCATCTAGGAGGAGGATAAGGATGTAGGGATCTTAATTTGGCAGAGTTTCGATGAGCCAAAATTATTGAGAGGTGCGAGGAATTGGTTAAAAGTGGTCTTCTTTTATAATGGGAAGGAGGGGCTCTTTAGGAAAGTGTGAAAATATTATTTTATTATATAATGATATTCGGTTTCTAAATATCCAAAAAACATTAGGGTCAAAGATAAAATGACTCATGGTCGAAATAAAATCATCCAATAAGAATTGTACATGTTTTGGATATTATTTTAATATTTATAATCTAATTTATTTAAATCATTTATTAATGAGGTAAATACTGGATCATTATTGTGTCATAAATATTTTAATTTATTCGATGTATAAAAATTATAAAAAAATACCATCATATTGGAAATATTTTTAGATTTACAATTAATATTTATATTCTAAATTATTACTTATATAATACCGTATAAAAATTAATTACCTATGGATTTATTTTTATGTCAATTTTGTGTTTACTTTAAATTAATTAATCTAAAGTGTCATTATCATTCATAAGTGGATTTTTTGGGTCCCAAAGTCGACCCAAGGATGCCCATAGTCTGCCATTACTCATCAAATAATATTAGTATATTTGTTAACATAATTTTTGAATTATTATAATATTCTTTTTACCTTGAATTACCCAATTTACCTTTAACTGCTCTAAATAAAAGTCAAAAGTTACTATTCACCAAATATTATTTTTGTCTTCTTGAACCACATATTACTCCTTGATATTAACCGTGTCTCTTGGATTTTGGAAATTCATCTCATAGAAGCGGTAAATTTATGTTTTATGTGAATTTTCAAATTTTCCTAGAAGGTGGGTAAAAGACGGTGAAAAATTAAATACAATTTTTATATATCTAAAATTATTATAAACGGAATCCAATGAATTAAATTGAACATATATAGGTATTATGTATCTATTTTGACATAAATTAATTTAAATAAAATAAATAATTATTTAAAAAAATCGGTTTTAAACTATAACCTAGTGTTTTTCACTATTCATCAAAAATTGAAGGTTTTCAGAAAAATAATGAAAATTCACCCTAATCTAATTTTGATATTCCAAATTTTAAAATGAAGTATATTTTACCAAATTCAAAACATAATAGTGGAATTTATTAATTTAAAATTAATTCTCGTTGTCAAAACCAGAAGGTCTATTTTTATGAAATAGTAACTATTAAAAGATTGACACTTGTTTATGTCCAATTTCAAAGTAAAATTAATTAAAATAACCATAATTGGATTAAATTTTAAAAATATAATCTATTTATACTTCCTAACCATTAAAATTTATAATTTATTACTATAAATTTTTTCGAATAATCAAGTTGTTCTTAATTAAAATTTAATATTTTTCACTATTCACCAAAATATGAAAGTTATCAGAAGAATACCAAAAAATTATCAAACTATATTTTTATCTCTCGATTCTAAAGAAGAAGTTTATTTTTACATATTTAATATATTAAAGTTTAAAATATAGGATTCAGGAAGGTTTCTCCCTCAAAATGCAGTAAAATTGCATTTTCTGAAAAATACATCCTTTATATAAAAAAATTGAATTTGTTCTAAATTTATGTCTAAGAAACACATAATATGGATTCTAAAACTTTAAAAATTATATAAAGACCAATATTCGGTTAATACTATACATAACCTCTTTTGAACGACTAGTTTGGTAAGTCGTTGTGTTATTGAACTCAGTGTTGCGTGTAGTGCAAGTTATTGAATTACTTTGGAGAAATACCATACTATGAAGTCATGGGAAGTTACATTGAACAAGATGTTAAATGAATTAGGTAGAAATGATCTCACTAGAGTATCCATGACGTGGACAAAAATAAACCCAATATTTTTTTTATGAAAAGGACAGTTCTAGAAATATGGAAGGGAGGGGAAAATATTATCTTACATAATTGAATTTTTTTCCCTCAATGAAAGAAAATATCAAAGAGGCACAAAATGAATAAAATGAGTTGAAAAAAAAATATAGAGTTTTTATGGAGTTTATCCTTGATTAGAATGGAATGATATGGTTCAAAAACTGTGTATATGTTCCATCCATACCCGATTTTAGGAAGGAGGTGTTAGAGGAAGCTCATAGTTATTCATTCTCTATTAGTCATGGATGTATGATGATGTACAGAGGATATAAATAGTAAATTTTGAGGGATTAAATGAGGTTTTATATTCCTATATTTTGTATCTAGGTTATTGGTATACTAGTAAGTTATGGGTAAATGGGAAAAGTCAAGGGGATGTTGAATCCGTTAATCTAACCAGAATAGAAATGTGAGAAAATAACTATAGATTTTGTCCTTGGATGCCCCAAAACCTCAAAGATGACTAATTATATATGGGTTATTGTGTCCACCTAACTAATGTATGACACTTTATCACTAATATTGAAGACTTATCTATAGATTATCCTTATAGGATATAAATTACGGAATTCATAATTCTTCATAGAGTATCACATTATATTATTTCTGATTGGAATATGATGATTACATCAAAGTTATGGAGAATTATTCAGCAAGAACCAGATTAAGAATTTAGTTTTATTAATAACTTGATAACGAATTCATTTTTATCAATAGTAATCATCATTAGAAAGTTGGTCAGTCTGAATGAACATTTCAAACACTTGAGGATATGTTGAGATGTATTTTGTTGGATTTTAAATGTTGTTGGGTTGAAGACCTTCCTGTAGTTGATTTTTATTACAATAATATCTTTAACTCAATAATTAAGATGAATCCTTATTAAAACCACTATTGTAAGAAATGTATATCACTAATGATTTGAATGATGTTGGAGAAATAATTATATCATCACCTGATATAATTGAAGAAATTTTTGAGAATGTTAGAACAATTCAGAAGTATATCAAGTCCGAAAATGTTGATAGAAAAGTGATGATAATAAAAATTAGAGTGACCTGGAATTTCACGTTTATCAGAATGTGTTTCAATGATATTCTACATTGAATATGGTTTTGAGGTTTGAGAAGTAAGGGAAACTAAGCCCTAGTTATATCAGTCCCTTTAGGATTCCTGACGATATCAGAATGGTATCTTATCAGATGTAACATCCTCTAAATGTATCAAATGTTAAGTAATTGTTCCATTTTTATATTCTAAGGATGTACATACATGACTTCTCACATGTAAGAAACTAAAAGATCATACCACTAAATTAGGATCTTTCTTAAGAGGAACAAGCAATTGAAATTTTGGATCATATAGTGAAAGATCAACAAAACAAGGCCACTCAGATTCTAATATATTGTGGAGAAATCACCTATTAGAGGAAGCTACATGGTTACTTTAGGAAATGATGAGGTAGATATATCCTCATTTGTTTGAATCAAAATGATTGATTTCTATAGAGAAATTCATTTTAAGGTGGCTGAATGTAACACGCTGATTTTATTTGTGAACCATTTTTTAGTAAATTAGTTTTCCTTGATTTGGTTCATTTAACACTAAAATAAGAAAAACATTAATTATATTATACACCAATATATGATTTTTCTATATGAAAAACTGACTTCATTTGCGTTACAAGCAACACTGGGTTTTTATGAAACATCATTTTATTGTTATAATTATTTAAAAGAGATAATTATAATTGAGAAATTGTACTTAGTAATATGAATAGTGATAACTAATTTTTATATATTATATATAATTTTCCTATATAAATAAAACATATTTATAAAAAAACGTAATATTGGTATTGTCTTCATATGTTTGAAAATATTATTTTAACAAATGAGCTATTTTTTATGTCATCATTTAAAAAAATTATTTTTAGACTATATTATAAATTAAATTTGATAAAATAAAATTCTTTTTTAATTCATAATTTCTAAAATATCATTGGGTGGATTTTATGAATTTTGCTGAAAAACTTCTTTTCTTGATGAATAGTGAAAATACAGAATTTTAATTCAAAAATATTATTTAAAATAATTTATTTATATTGATAAATTATATTTTAATTTGGTATTAATGTGTAATTATATGATGTTTAAAAACATTAATATAATTTAGGTAATTTTAACGAATTTCACATTGAAATTTGATATGTAAACACTATAAACTTTTAAACATTTAATGCGTAAAAAAACTGTCATGACCCATATATGAGTTGAAATTTGAAATAATAATTTTAACATAAGTGTTTAAAATTTGAAAAAATTTATTCTATATTAGGATGAATATTTAATTATAATTTTAAATATGGTAAACTTATTTTTTGACAAAAAATATTAGTGAAAGTGGTTAAAATCAATTACTATGACCAGAGAAAAATTAGATTAAAAAGTGATAAACTGTAATATTAATGACCAAAAAACTATAAACATGTCCAAAAAACATTGTATGTTAGTATTTAGACCATATAGTTATATTTTTTATATTTTTATCATCAATAGAGACAAATATTGCTGACAAAAAAATTGTTGAATTCCCTTTCCAAAAAATTATAAGAATGTCACTCCTTCTTTATCATGACCCATCCCTTGGGGCTCGTACCGTGACTACCCCAAGCCTACCTACCATAGGCTAAGAGCTAGAAACTAGAACCAAAGGCATAAATCCCTAAACTGGGAAGGCATTACCTTTATAACTTAAAACACACACAACCGAGTATGCAATTGGAAGTAAAATACTAGGTAAAAATGTATACAAAAGATATTGATGAAAGTAAAGGGGTCTGGAAATACAATCCCAATAGTAAAGTACAAGGAAATTGAAAAGTACAAGTACAACTGGTTTAAGAGAAGTAAAGAATCCGCTGGGTCATCTTAAGGGGTTTCTACCTGAAGGGTAGGTATAGATGGCCTCCTCAACACTCCACGTCCGTCTGTCCGCTCCCCGTACCGTCTCACCAAGTGGTCCACCTCCGGGTACCGTCTAGTCCTGGTACCCTCTTCCTCATTCAGCGTTGTCTGTCGTCTGCAACGAAACTCAACCAGGTGCGGGCATAGCCCATCCAGGGGTGAGTATAATGATACTCAGTAGGGACCCCGAGACCCGCAATGTCTCACAAAATCCAACAAGGATAAAACAAAAGGTATAAAATCAATGGATAACAGTTACATAGGTGTATGAACATACATATACCTATGTTATCTAGTAACCCATATCAATCATGAGGAAACCACTAATGTTATTGACTTAGCTCAAAACCAGGATTTTATTCTAGGGTGGTAAAATGTAACACTCCCAGTCAAACTGTCGAAACCTCGAAAGATTGTGTACTCCTACTCTATCGAGTATTGTGGGCATGTCGCGTCACAGAGAGGCACTTCCCCCTATCCTGGAATACTGTGGTACTCCTCATATCGACCACCGTGGGTCTGCTACGTCACACAAAGGCACTCCCCACTGTTGCTCTGTCGCGTCACACCGAGGCACTCCCTCTGATAGCATGCTGAGGTACTTCTCCTGTCGAGCATTGTGGGTCTACTGTGTCAAATATAGGTGATCCCCACTGTGGGTCTACCGCATCACATTGAGGCGATTCCCACTAGGCTAGTCGAAACACTCTGAGTCGAAAGATCAGCAGTAGTCAGGTATCACCCAGCTACTAGGTCTCCATACTCCGCTTGCTCGTATCATGGAGAATCTGATCCATGAGCTAATGTTCGATACTTTATCTGCTACGAAGTCCCATGTAGAATTATCTCAAAGGTTCACCTCGTCCTAGGCTTCTCAACACAATAGATGACGCATCAATCAGATGCACAGTCTGTGAGTTATTGAAATTTCTATTCTAGGGGCACGATTGGTTATCACGATCAATCAAATTTGACCATATCCCAACTATGTTCCAACCTCAAATGAGATATTCCAAAAGAATCATCTCGCTCTAAGCTTTCTGTCACTATATAAAGTTCATCTATCAGACTCCCATAGTCCAAGATATGGGTGCAAATGTGTTAACGTGTCAAATGGGTCTGGGTCTGTTCTGACCCAGTCAGACCGACCCGACCCAACCTGGGTATAGAGTAGGGTCCATCCTGGTACACGAGTTTGACCCGGCCCAAAGGTTCGGCCCAACCTGAGGCGGCATCCAGGCCTGAGTGAAACCCATCTCGAGAGCGACACGGCCCTAATAGGCGGCCCGGCGTGAGAGTGGCCTGACTCGAGGGCGGCCCACATGGCCCAGCTCGCTGGTGGCCCGCATTGCCCGTCCAGTGGCCCGTGCGGTCCAGATAGCAGCCCGGCCTGCAGGCACGCGTGGCCTGTGCGGCCAAGATTGCTGGCCCGTGGGGCCTAGCGGCCACGTGTGGAGGGGGGGGGGGGGCTGTTGGTGGACGGAAACTGGTTCTATGCACCGGTTCGGGAGTTGTGGGACCCAGGTCGGTCCCACCTTGTCCAGATGGCCGAGCAGCCAGCCGGTTCCCCTCCACGGAGGTGGCCCAATGGGGCCGCGCCACTCCACAGCGGCCCTCCCTTGACGCGGTTCTGCACCACCATGCTGTGCGATGGAGCCGCACCCCCTCAGACAGCCACATCCCTCATTGTCGCGGCCCTTCCACCCGCGCATCGCCACTACGGCGCGCCCCTCTGGAAACCTGGCCGCCCTTGCGCCACCAGTTTTTCTTCTTAGTCGGCCCGACGTCATATGTGTTGCTCTACCTCTGTTCATCCTTCTGGGGGTGACATTGCAACGCCATTGTCGTCAACAAACGAGAACAATCAAGGGTGGGGGGTTTGGATATGTTCGTGCAGTCCAAGCGCCCCCACATTACGTTGATATCATTTGTAAAATTATTATCAATATAAAACGGAACAAATACAGGCTCAAAAATTCCCCTAACTCGCTTGTCGTTTGTTTTCGGTGGAAGAATAGGAATGGTTGACGTCGATTCATTGACATCAGGTTGCGCCTGTGGTAGGAGACAGGGGAAGAAGCATCATTGACATTCTTCTTGGTAGGCTCCTTCTATTTTGGGTCGGTAGAAGATCGATGAAGATGTTCATCATTATTTGGTGGTGAGTGGCGTTCTTCGTTGGAAGGATTATGTTCTCAGATTTCTTCCAATCCCTCTCTCAAGCTCCACCAAATAAATTTCCAACCAAAAATAATAGACTAACTATTATTTTAATAGTTTTCAAGAATTCAAATGGATTCAAAAGGAGTTTAATTAAATTGTGAAACATAACAAACTAAAATAGATGGGTTAGCTCAATTAAAAGGCGGGGAAGGTGAAGAGTTTTCTCCCACAAAAATGGGGGGGTTAAAGTGGGTTTAATGCCCATTTGGGACCCACCAGGGATATCCTCCCAAGGGGGGTTAGGTGCTGGTGGGCCCGACCACCATAACCTCTCATGGGAGGATATGGTGTGGTGGCCATCACCTCTAACCTCCTCTTGAAGGTTTTAATAACCACATAATAAAAATAAATTATCACCATATTTTTATTTAATTTATATAAAACCCCCAAAATCTAAAATCCATTTTCTTTAGAATGCAATTGTGGTGAAGGTCTCACTAAGTAATCACTGATTCTACGAGTTCAACGGTTCCCTCATATTTCAATTTCGAGCACCGGTTCAAAAGTTATAAAATCCTTCTCATATGTTTACTGAAAGTACCTGAAGATATATTCAGAAATTGATTCCGGGCACACCGGGCCTTAGAATCCAGTACCGTAAATTTTGGCATACTCGTAAAAATCCCATGAATTTATGAAAAAAATCATGGAATTTAAAGGTCCTTACATTCTTCCCACATCAGGGCTTTACATCCCCGTAAGATAAAACTGGAACTATTGGGGAAAATGGGGGTACTGAGTACGCATCAAAGCCTCCCACTACCATGTGCTCTCTGGGAGGTTCTCATGCTGCCAGTGAATATGTAAAAGGGGTATCGACTGTCCACGTAGGACCTGCTCCTGTTGATCCTAAATGGCAACTGGAACCTCCGTGAATGTTTCCCCGTCATCGATGTCTTACTCCCCATGGTCGATGTTGTGGGAAGGGTCGTGCACGTATCTCCCCAGCTGAGATACGTGGAAGACGTCGTGTAGCCAGTGCAACTGAGGTTGAATAACTAAGCGGTAAGCCACCTCTCCTACTCTGCTGAGGACCTAGAAAGGTATGATTAATCATAGAGATAACTTGCCGCCTCGGACAAATATCCATATACCTCATTGAGTTGAGACCCATAGAAAGACATGTTCACTATCCTCGAACTCAGAGGTATCTGTCTCCTGTCAGCGTACGACTTATGCCTACTCTGTGTAGTCTTCATCTACTCCTGGATGATTTTAACCTTCTCTACGGTAGCCTGTACCATCTTTGGTCCCACTAGTGTTGACTCCCCTGGGTATGTCCAGAACATTGGCGATCTGCAAGGTCGACCATACAAGGCCTCAAAAGGCGCCATACCGATGGTGGAGTGATATCTATTCTTATTGAAAACTCCACCAAAGGTAAGTGATCCTCCCAGCTATGACTGAAGTCAAGGACACATGAACAGATCATGTCCTCAAGGGTCTGAATGGTCTGCTCTGTCTGGCCATCTGTCTGAGGATGGAAGGCGGTGCTCAAACGTAGTTTCGTCCCAAAAGCCTCCTGCAACCCCTTCAATAGCGGGGAAGTAAATAGTGCATCACAATCGGAGACAATAGAATAATGTACTCCATGTAAACCCACATTCTCTTTTACATAGAGGCGTCCAATGCACTCTACTTAACCCTTATATCTATTCAGTAGGATGAGGTCCGACTTGGTGAGTCGGTCAACAATATCCCATATTGACTCGTGACTCCTGGATATACATGGAAGACCCATCATAAAGTCCATGGATATCTCATCCCACTTCCACTCTGGGACCTCTAAGGGCTGATCCAAGCCTTCTGGTACCTGGTGCTCCACCTTCACTTGTTGACAATGGAGGCATCGTGAGACAAATTCAGCTACTGCCTTCTTCATACCTGGCCACAAGTGTAGTCATCGAAGGTCCTGATACATCTTTTCCACACCTGGATATACCACTATAATAGATGTGTGTAACTCCCTCAACTCTTCCACTTAAAAAGATACTGGTTCCATAGTACGTCCTATTAAGAGGATTAAGTGCTCCCCAACTTCATAAAATCCACCAGGTGCATGCCCTGTGAATATATGAGCACATCATGTCTCACAGTCAGCTTCTCCAAGTTGAACCTCCTAGACTCGCTGATGAAGTGGAGGAGTGACTGTAAGAGACTGAGAAAAGTTTCTCCATCTCTGTTCACAAAGGAATTCTGTAAGGCATTCATCTACATTGTTGCCTCTCCTAGAAGCTGTATACCAGATCTCCTGCTGATCACATCTGCAGCAATGTTCCCCTTCCCAAGATTATATACTATCTCGAAGTCATAGTCCCGAACTCAAGACATCGCCGTTGTCTCGGGTTTATGTCCTTATGGTATAATATATACCTGAGACTCTTGTGATCAGAGTACATGGTAAAGCGTTTTCCCATCAGATAGTTCCACATCATCTTCAAGGCGAAGACCACTACTGCTAACTCTAGGTCATGGGTAGCATTATTCTAGTTGTGTTTTCTCAGCTGCCATGAACCATATTTGATCACTACTCGCACCTGCATCGGTACACACCCATGTCTGATCTATGATGCGTCGCAATAGACTACATAACCTACGCCTTCCTCTGGAAGCATCAGAATGGGGTCAATAGTCATCCTCTACCTCAGCTCTTGAATGCTCTGATTGAATCTCTCCAAGAAAACGAATGGTTTCCCCTTATTCGTGAAGGCGGATAGTGGTGCTGCAACTCTGGAAAAGTTAGGAACGAATAATCGGTAGTATCCAACCAAGCCCAAGAAACTCTATTCCTCCATCAATCTCCTGGGTGTCTCCCAAGCAAGTACTGCCTCAATCATCATGGGATCTACTGCAACTCCAGCCTCTAAGGTGACATAACCCAAGAAGTGAACCTATAGAATCCAAAACTGGCACTTCGAGAGCTTACCATAAATCTGGTGCTCTCGGAGTGTCTCCAGTACCACCGGCAAATGGTAGGAATGCTCCTCCTCAGTAGTGGAGTAGATCATAATGTTGTCTATAAAGACCACGACAAAGCGATTGATGTGTTTCCAGAAGATTCTATACACGAGACACATGAACATTGTTGGAGCGATGTTTACGCCATAGGTCATATCCAAAAACTCATAGTGGCCGTACAAATATATGAAGGTTGTCTTCTGCACTTGCTCATCTCAAACTCTGAGCTCATGATACCCTGATCTGAGGACTATATTCGTGAACCGTTGTGCTCTCTTGAGCTGATCAAAGAGGTCATCAATCCTCAGGAGTGGGTAATTGTTCTTCATGTAACCTGGTTCAGGCGATGGTAGTCAACACAAATCCGAATGATCCCACCCACCATCTTGGGGAATAGAATCGGGGTTGCCTGGGTAGAAACACTAGGTCAGATGTATCCCTTCCCCTGAAAGTCCTCCAACTGTACCCGCAACTCATGAAGCTCATCGGGAGCCATCCGATAAGCTGGAGTTGATATCGGTGTCATCCCAGGTACATGTCAATGTATAAATGCACCTCTCTGGGAGGAGGTAGTCCTGGAACATCGTCAGGGAAAACATCTATGTACCTGTCCACCACTACAGGATAAGTCAGACACTCTACATCAACTGCTCCAAGGGTAAGGCATGCCAACTGGTGAGTGATCGGTTTCAACCTCCTCCAAATAAGTCTGTCATGTGCTGCAAAGGTTCTCTTCTCACCGTTGATGGTAAACATGATCCCATCCGTGTGAACACACCACACTTTCCGCCTAATACAGTCGATATGATCATCAATAGTAGACAACAAGTCCATACCAAAGATGATGTCGTAAGACCTCAACGCCACTTGGAGGAGATACCATCCAAAGATCTCACCTACTAGAGTAAGCTCACACTACCGGCACCAGTGCATAATCATCGAGTCTTCTCCCGTAGGAGTCTCTATCCATAAGGATCAAGCCAATGGATCTGTCGGAATCTCCGAGCACTGAACGAGTGTAGTGGAAATGAACGAGTGACTGGAACCTATGTCTATAAGATCTACAGCTAAGGTGGGGTATAAATAGATAGTACCACAAATCATATCTGGAGCATCGTGGTCGTATGCCTCAGCTTCCTAAAGATGAGCTCTGCCACGTCCACCTGCTCCCTGCAGTTGGGGTGGACATCCTGGTGGTGGTGGTGGTAGCACCTCATAACGTTGTCCACCACCAGCTACACGTCCTGCCCCTCTGCCACACCTGCCTGCTCCCTAAAGACTGCCTTGATCGAACCTCTGCCTATGCCTGAGAGGTCCCTGAACTATCTACTATTCATCTGAACAGAGGGTCAGACAGCCACGAGCCATGTGACCTTGCCCACTGCATGAGTAACACTGTCTACTCCTGGAATATATGTCCCTACCCCAGGTGCCCTGCACAATATATCCTGAGTCCTGCGGTTGCCCACCCGTGTGCCTGGTCTTCTTAGACCTCTGCATCATTTATCTACTGCCAGCAGTAGAAGACTCCGCTGTGTGTCGACTAGGAGTGGGTCTCACTGCCGGAGACTGCCCAGCAAGGAAACTATCTACTAGGAGGTCTCACACCAACACTTCTTCCTACGTCAAAATGCTGAGGGAGATCATCGATGAGCTGAACTCTTGATTGAGCACCTGGTAAAAAGTCTAAGCGCTAATGAATGGGTCATGCACCATATCTGTGGAGTATTGAGAGAGGTCAGTGAACCTCACTGAGTAAATTTCTACTACCATACTACCCTACTGCAGATGAAGTAGCTCCTATATCTGCACCGCTCGAAGGGTGGCTGGAACAAACTCCACTGGGAACAAGATTTATAAGCCTTACCAGAGTAATTTCACCTCGTCGTGGACCTAAAAAATCATGCTCAACCATCTGCCTACTACTTCTTGAAAGAGACTCACAGTAATGATCATCATGAGGTATGTTGGTGTCCCTACTAGCCTGAAGATTCTCACCACAGCCTCCAGCCAATCCTCAGCCACCATTTGGTTCGTCTCTCCCCGAAACCTGGGTGGCCTCTGGCTCTGGAATTAATGCAATGCACTCAACCGGTGTGCATTGGTTGCTGATGGGGCTGGTGGCATCGGTGGCCCAACAGAAAGTGGTACCCATGGTGCCTTTGCTGGTATAGGACCATGCACTAAGGCTTCATCGCTCAGTGGGATGTCAGAGCGTATGACTCTCGGGGCTCTTTGGAGAGGCATCCTGAATGAAAAATTTGCGACACAGTCAACACATTATATTTGGTGAGCTGACCTGGTTGAGCATGACTTAAAAAAACATTTAAAAACACACACACAATCAGTTTTTTCATGCACTAAGTCGTAAATCAGTAATTAGGGTCCTGGTGTATGGATAAATCAGTCCCCCACACCAACACTGGACTCCCTGAACTAAAAACCAAACTTAGTAAAATTAACACTATTTCTTTACAGAAAAGACTCATCAGAGTCTTATGATCTATGGTAGAACCGGGTCCTCTAATACCAATTTTTCACGACCCGTCCCCTGGAGCCCGTATCGTGACTACCCCATGATCGCCTTCCATAGGCCTGGAGCTAGTGACTAGCACTGAAGGCATAAATCCCTGAATTGGGAAGGCATTTACTTTATAAATTGAAACACACACAACAGAATACCTAAATGGAAGTCAAAACACTAAGTAAAAATATATACAGAAGACAGTGCTGAAAGTAAAGGGGGCCGGAAATACAATCCCAATAGAAAAGTACAAGGAAACAGAAAAGTAAAAGTACAAATGAAATATGAAAAGTAATGCAGCCACTGGGTCATCCTCCGAGCTTACTACCTAAAGGGTAGGTACAGATGGCCTCCTCATCACTCCACATCCGTCCGTCCGCTCTGTGTACCATCTCGCCGAGTTGTCCACCTCCAGGTACCATCTAGTCCTGCTACTCTCTTCCTTATTCAGTGATGTCCGTCGTCTACAACCATGAAAACCAGGTGTGGGCATAGCCCGTGTAGGAATGAGTATAACGATACTCATTTGGGACCCCGAGACCCTCAAGGTCTCACAAAATCCAACAAAGATAATCCAAATAGGTATGAAATAAAAAAAACAATTACATAGGTATATTCCCAATACATATACATTAGTTATCTTGCAACCCATATCAATCATGAAGAAAACCCTAATGTTATTGACTCAGCTCAAAACCAGGATTTTATTTTAGGGTGGTAAAATGTAACACTCCCAGTCAACCTTTAGAAACCTCAGCTGATGGTGTACTACTCCTCTATCGAGTACTATGGGCCTTTCGCATCACACAAGGAAACTTCCCACTATCCTGGACTATTGTTGTACTCCTCATGTTGAGCACTGTGGGTATGTTGCATCACGAAGAGGAGCTCCCCATTGTCGGTCTGCCGCATCACACAGAGGCGCTCCCCCCCATAGCTTGCAGTGGTACTTCTCCTAACAAGTACCGTGGGTCTTCAGTATCACACAGAGGTTCTCCCCACTGTGGTTCTACCGTGTGACATATAAGCACTTCCCACTGGGCTAGTCGAAACACTCTGAGTCGAAAGGTCAGTGGTCATCAGGTATGAGCCAGCTACTAGTTCTATGTACTTCGCTCACTCTTCTTAGGGAGAATCTGTTCCAAGAGATACTGGTAGATACTAAATCTATCACTAAAGTCACAAGTAGAAGTATCTCAAAGGTCAAACTCGTCATAGGGTTCTCAACGCAACAGACGACGCGACAATCGGATGCCCGATCTGTGAGTTATTGGCATTTATTTTCCTTGGGCCCGGTTGGTTTTTAGGTTCAAACCAGCCTGACCATATCTAAACTATGTTTAAACCTCACATGTGATATTCCAAGATCACTGTCTCGCTCTAAGAATTATGTCACCATAGAGAGTTCATCGGTCAGACTTTCGTAGCCCATGATATGGGTGCAAAAGTGTTAACGGGTAAAATGGGTCCGGGTCCGGTTTGACCCAAGCGGACCGACCAAACTTGACTACGGTCTGGACCGAGATCCGACTCGGTCCATGAGTCTAACCAGGCCTAATGGTATGGCCCAAACTGAGGTGGTGTAACGACCCGAGTGCATCCCGACCCGAGAGCAGCCCGGCCCGAGGGCAGCACTATGGCCCAGCCGGGGCCTGGCCGACCACGTGTGTGTGGGGGGGGGGGTGCCGTGGCCCCCCTGCGGGTCGAACGGAACTGGCACTATGTGTCGGTTTGGGAGCCACGAGACCCAGGTGGGACCCTCTTTGTCCTGCTGGCCGAGCGGCCAGATGGTTCCGCACCACTGGCCTAGCGTGATGGTGTCATTCCCCTCCGCTGCGGTCTGCCGTGGCCAATGTTCTGCACCGCCACATAGTGCGATGGCACCGATCCCCCTCTGCCATGGCCGGGCCTGACCATGACCACCTTCTCCTCCGTGCGGCACAACAGCACCGCGCCCCTCTGGCGACCCAATGACCCTTGCGCTGCCGATTTTTCATCGCGATCGGACCGACACCTGTCGTGTTGCTCCTCCACTGTCCCTCCTTCCCATGGTTCCGCTGTTCCACTTTCATCATCAAAAAATGAGAAAAATCAATGGGGGTGGGTTGGGCCATGTTTGTGCAGTCCTATACCTACACGTTACATTGATATCATTTGACAAATTATTATCAATTTAAAACTGAAAAAATATAAACTCCAAAATTCCCCTACCTCGCTTGTTGTTTGTTGATGGTGGAAGAAAAGGAATATGGGACATTGATTCGTTGATGTCAGGCAGTGTCCTTGGTTGGAGACCGAGGAAGGAGCGTCATCAACGTTCTTTGCGGTTAACTCTTTCTCTTCTGGCTCGGTAAAAGATTGAGGAAGATGTTCGTCGTTCTTCGGTGGTGAGTGGCATTCTTCATTGGAAGGATGAAGTTCTCCAAGTTCTTCCAATCCCTCTCTCAAGCTCCACCTAATGCATTTCAATCCTAAAATAATAGACTAACTATTATTTTAATGGTTCGAAATAATTCAAAATGGATTCAAAATGAGTTTAATTAAATTGTGAAACTTAACCAAATAAATGAGATGGGTTGGCTCAATTAAATGGTGGCGAAGGTGAAGAGTTTTCTCCCACATAAATGGGGGGTTAAAAGGGGTTTAAAGCCCTTGTGGGACCCACCAAGGATATTCTCCCAAGGAAGGTTATGTGTGGGTTTTCCCCACCACCATAACCTCTCATGAAAGGTTATGGTGTGTTGGCCTCCACCTCTAGCCTCCTATTGTAGATTTTAACCACCACAAAATAAAAATATGTTATCACCTTATTTTTATTTAATTTATTTTAAAACCCCAAAATCTAACTTCCATTATCATTAGAATGCAACTGTGGTAAAGGTCTCACTATGCAACCACCGACGCTACGAGTTTAACTTTACCCTCAGATTTCAATTATGAGCACCGGTTCAAAAGATATAAAATCCCGCTCATACATTTACGGAACGCACCCGAAAAAAAACTTCATAAATTTATTCCGAGCACACCAGGCCTCAGAATAAATCACCGTAAATTTTCACTGACTCTTAAAAATTCCATGAATTTACGAAAAAAAAATTCATGGAATTTCTGGGACTTTACATTCTCCACACCTCAGGGATTTACGTCCCCGTAAGCTATAACTAAAAATAAGGGAACAAATGGTGGTACTAAGTATGCATCTGAGGCTCTCGCTCCCATGTGCTCTCCTAGAGGATCCCGGGCTGCCAGCGAACACGCACCGGAGGTATCGACCATCCTTGTAGGACCCGCTCCTGTTAATCTTCAATCTTCACTGGAAACTCTGTTAATGTCGCCCTTCATCGATGTTCAGTTCCTTGTGGTCGATGATGTGGGAAGGGTCATGCACGTATCTTCTCAGCTGAGATACATGGAAGATGTCAGGCACCCGGTGGAACTGAGGTGGAATAGATAAGTGGTAATCCACCTCGCCTACTCTATTGAGGACCTGGAAAGTTCTGATGAATTGCAGAGATAACATGTCGCGTCAGCCAAATCTCTGTAGACCTCATCAAGGTGAGACCCATAGAAAGATGTGGTCGCCATCCTCGAACTCCAGAGTTCTCCATCTCTTGTCAGCATATGACTTTTTCCTACTCTGTGCAGTATTCAGCTGCTCCTAGATGATTTACACCTTCTCTGTGGTAGCCCGTACAATCTCTTGTCCCACTATTGCTGACTCCCCTGGGTCTTTCTAGCACATTGGTGATCTGCAAGGTCGGCCATGCAAGGCCTCAAAAGGTTCCATACCATTGGTGGAGTGATAGTTGTTGTTGTATGAAATCTCCACCAAAGGTAAGTGATCCTCCCAGCTATTAGTGAAGTCGAGGACACATGCATGGACCATTTTCTCAAGGGTCTGAATGGTCCGCTCAGTCTGGCCATCTGTCTGAGGATGGAAGGTGGTGCTCAGACATAGCTTCACCTTGAAATCCTCTTGCAACCCCTTCCATAGTTAGGAAGTAAACTGTGCTTCACGGTCAGAGAAAATAGAAGAAGGTTCTCCATGTAAATGCAAAATCTCCTGAACATAGAGGCGTCCCAAGCTCTATACTAAACCCTTCTATCTGATCGGTAGGAAGTGGGACGACATGGTGAGTCGGTCAACGATCGCCCATACAGAATCATGACATCTGGATGTACATGGAAGACCCATCCCAAAATCCATGGATATCCCATCCCACTTCTAGTCTGGGACCTATATGGGCTGAACCGAACCTGTTGGTACCTGGTGCTCCACCTTCACTTACTGACAAGAGAGGCATAATGAGACAAACTCGGCTAATTCCTTCTTCATACCTGGCCACCAGTTCGGTCATCTTAGGTCCTGATACATCTTCACCAGACCTGGATGTACCACTAGAAGAGATATGCTAAACTCCCTCATCACTTCCTCATGATGTTCTACTGGTACCATAGTATGTCCTCAGAAGAAGAGGATGTGCTCCCCACCTTCAGAAAATCAATCAGTTGCCTCCCCTGTGGATATCTGATCATGTCATGTCTCACAGCCAGCATCTTCACGCTGTGCCTCCCTGACTCACTAAAGAAGTGGAGGGGTGAGTGTAATAGACTGGAGGAAAGATACTCCATCTCGGTCCACAAGGGATATCTACAAGGAATCCAACTGCATTGTCGCCTCTCCTAGTAGCTATATTCTAGATCTATACTGAGTACATTTTCAACAACGTTCCACTTCCCCAGAGTATAGTTAATCTCGAAGTCATAGTCCTGGAAGAACTCAATCCATCCCCACTATCTCATGTTCAGGTCCTTCTAGGAGAAGATATACCTGAGACTCTTGTGATCAGAGTACATTGTAAAGCGTTCTCCCGTCAAATAGTGTCAACACGTCTTCAAGGATAAGACCACTGCTGCTAACTACAGGTCACATGTAGCATAGTTTTTCTTGTGATTTCTCAGCTGCCGAGAACCATATGCCATCAAGGCTCGCTCCCGCATCAGGACACACCAAATTCTGGTCCCTGATGAATCACAGTAGACTACATACCATACACCTTCCTTTGTAATCCTCAGGATGGGGGAACTAGTCAGCCTCTGCCTTAGCTTCTGAAAGCTTTGTTGGCATCTCTCCAACCACACGAAGGGTTTCCCCTTCTTCATCAAGGATGACAGTGGTGCTGTGACTCTACAGATGTCAGGAATGGATCTCTAGTAGTATTCATCCAAGACCAAGAAACTATGTACCTCTGTCACACATTTGGGTGGCTGCCAAGCAATTACCGCCTCAATCTTCACTGGATCTATAGAAACGTCAGCCATTGAGATGACATGTCCCATGAATTAAACCTCTCGAATCCAAACTTGGAACTTCATGAGCTTACTATAAAGCCGGTTCTCTCAGTGTTTTCTAGTACCACCTGCAAATGGTAGGCATGCTCGCCCTCAGTGGTCGAGTAGATCAGAATGTCCTCGATGTAGACCATGACACTATGACCAAGGTATAGCTGGAATATACTATTCATGAGACATCTAAACACTTCTGGAGTGTTGGTTACACCGAAGGGAATAACCAAGAACTCATAGTGGTTGTACCGACATCTGAAGGCCATCTTATGCACATCCTCATCTCGAACTCTGAGCTGGTGATAGCCTGAACCGAGGTCTATCTTTGAGAACCATCATGCTCCCTTGAGCTAACCAAAGATGCCATTAATCCTCAAGTGTGGGTACTTATTCTTCATGATAACCTAGTCCATGATATGGAAGTCAACACAAAGCCGCAAGATCCCAACCGCCTTCTTGGAAAACAAAATCGGGGTCACCCTGGGAGAAACACTAAGCTAGATGATTCTCTTCCCCTACAAGTCCTCCAACTATACACGTAGCTCACGAAGCTCAGCAGGAGCCATCCGATATGATGGAGTAGATGTTGGTGTCATCCCAGGGTACAAGTCAATGTAGAAATACACCTCTCTGTGATGATGTTGTCCTGGAACATCATCTGGGAAAACATCCGCATACTGGTCCACCAATACAAGATATGTTGGACTCTCCACATCAACTGCTCCGAGGGTATGAAAAGCCAACTGGTGAGTGATCGGATGCACCCTCCTCTAAGTAAGTCCGTACTATGATGCAACGGTTCCCTTATCACTAGTGAAGGTAAACCGGATCCCATCCCTACAGACACCCCGCACTTTTCACCAAATATATTCGATATGAGCATGAATTGTAAATAACCAGTCCATACCCAAGATGTCGTCGTAAGGCCTCGACGCCGCAATGAGGAGATCTCATTCGATGCTCTCGCCTCATAGAGTAAGCTCACACTGCTGGAACCAGTGTGTAATGATCATGTCTGCTCCCGTAGGTGTCTCTGGCTAAATGGATTGAGCCAACGGCTCCTTCGGAATCTCTGAGCTCTGAATGAGGGTAGTGGAAATGAAAGAGTGACTGACACGTGTGTCTATAAGAACTATAGATAAGGTGGAGTAGACATTGATATTACATCGAATCATCTACGGAGTGTCATGGTTGTATGCCTCAGCTACCTGAAGTCGAGCTCTCCCTTGTCCACCTGCTCCCTACGGTCGGGTTGGACCTCCTGGTGGTTGTGGTGGTAGCACCTCATAATATCGTCCACTGCCAGATGCACAACCAGCTCCTATGCCACGTTCTCCTTCTCCCTGTAGACCGCCTTGATCAAACCTATTCCTTTTCATGGGAGGTATCTCAACTACCTGCTGATCATCTAAATGGCTGGTCGGACAGTCAGGAGCCATGTGACCATTCCCACCGCATGAGTCACACAATCGGCTCCTGAAATATATGTCACTGACCCCAGTGCCCTGCAAAATATATCCTACGTCCTGGGGTTTCCCACCCGTGGGTCTGGTCATCTTGGACCTCTACGTCATCTGTCTACTTCCAGCTGCAGAAGAATCTGCTGCGTGTTGACTAGAAGTGGGTCTCGATGGAAGAGACTACTCAGTAAGAAAACACTCCACTAGGAGGGCTCGATCCAACACACCTTCCTGCATCGGAATTCTGAGGGATATCATTGATTCCATGATCTATCTCTTGAGCCCATGCTCTAAAATCCAGACCCTGAAGAATGGGTCTCAGACCATATTTGTGGAGTAGCGAGAAATATCGGTGAACCTCGATGAGTATTGTGCTAGTATCATACTACCCAACTTTAGATAAAGTAGCTCCTGTATCCGCACTACTCGAAGGGTGGCTGGAAAAAACTCCACCCGAAACAGGCTCTCGAAGTCTGTCCTGAGTAATATCGCCTCGTCGTGGACTTGTAGCATTAGGCTCCACCATCGGCCTACTGCCGCCTAATGGAGACTCACAGTAAGGATCACCACGAGGTCTGCTGGTGTCCCTACTCACCTGAAGACTCTCACCAAAGACTCCAGCCAATCCTCAGCCACATGTAGGTCCATCTCTCCCATGAACCTGGGTGGCCTCTGGCACTGGAACTCATGCAATGCGCTCAAGATCCGTGCATCATCTGCTGCTAGGGCTGGTGGCATCGGTGGCCCAACAAGAAGTGGTACCTCTGATGACTCTATTGGTAAAGGGCCCTACACTGAGGCCTCGTCCCTCGGTGGGCTGTCAGACCATAAGAATCTCGGGGCTCTGCAGGGAGGCATCATGAATGAAATAGTTTCGACACAGTCAAAAGAATATACCTGGTGAGCTGAACTGGTTGGGCTAACATAAAAAATACTTTTGAAAATAGAAAAGCAATCTGTGTTTTCATGCACTAATTCTGAAATCAGTAGTTAAGGTCGTGGTGTATGGTTACGTCGGCCACCCGCACCAACACTGGAATCCTTGAACTGAAAACCACACTTAGTACACTTAACATTGTTGCCTCACAGAAAAGAATAATCAGAGTCCTATGTTCTGCAGTAAAACCGACACCTCTGATACCAATTTGTCACGAATCGTCCCCTAGGGACCGTATCGTGACTACCCCAAGCCCACCTTCTATAGGCTAGAGGCTGGCAACTAGAACCAATGGAATAAATCCCTAAATTGGAAAGGCATTTCATTTTTATACTAAAACACACAAAATAGAGTATGCAACTAGAAGTAAAACAGTAAGTAAAAAATTTATATAGAAGAGAGTGCAGAAAGTAAAGGGGGCCGAAAATACAGGCCCAACAGTAAAGTACAATGAAACAGAAAAGTACAAGTACAACTGAATGAGGAAAAGTAAAGCATCCAATGGTTTGTCCTCTGGGATTCCTACCTGGAGGGTAGGTACATATGGCTTCCTCATCACTCCACATCCGTCCGTCCGCTCCGTGTACTGTCTCGCCGAGTTGTCCCCCTCCGGGTACCGTCTAGTCTTGCTACTCTCTTCCTTATTTAGTGTTGTCTGTTGTCTGCAACCAACACCTCCAGGTGCGGGCATATCCCGTATAGGTGTGAGTATAATGATACTCTATAGTGACCCCGAGACCCTCAAGCTGTCACAAAATCCAAAAAAGATAAAAAACAAAGGTATGAAATCAACGAATAACCATTACATAGGTATATTCCCATAGATATACCTAAGTTATCTAGTAACCCATCACAATCATGAATAAATCACAAATTTAATTGACTTAGCTCAAAACCAAGATTTTATTCTAGGTTGGAAACATGTAAGAATCCCAGTAAAACTGTCGAAACCTCATCTGATGGTGTACTCCTCCTCAATCGAGTATTGTGGGTCTACAACATCATACAGAGGCGCTTCCCTCTATCTCGGACTACTGTAGTACTCCTCCTATCGAGCACTATGGGACTGCTGCATCACACAGTGGCGCTCCCCACTGTGGGTCTTCCGCGTCACATAGTGGAACTCCCCCTCATAGCCTGCTGAGATACTCCGCTTGTCATGTTCTGTGGGTCTGCCGCATCACATAGAGGTTCTCCCCACTATGGTTTTTTCACGTCACACAGAGGTGATTCACATTGGTCTAGTCGAAACACTCTGAGTCGAAAGGTCAGCAGTCGTCAAGTATCAGCTAGTTATTAGGTCTCTATACTCTGCTTGCTCGACTCGGGAAGAATCCACTCCACGAATTACTGGTCGATACACCATCTGTCATGATGTCCCAAGTAGAATTATCTCAAAGGTCCACCGCATCATAGGGGTCTCAACACAACAGAAGATGCGACAATCGGATGCCCGGTCTGTGAGTTATTGGCATTTCTGTTTCAGGGGCCCTGATGATTTTTATGTTCAAACCAACCCAAACATATGCAAACTATGTTCAATAATCATGTGTGATAGTCCAAAATAACCCACTCACTTTATTCTTTCTGTATCCATAGACGGTTCATCGATCAGACTTCTATAGCCCAAGATACGGGCGCAAAAGTGATTATGGTTCAAACGGGTCCGGGTCCAGTCCGACTTATTGGACCGACCCGACTTGACCCAGGTTTAGACCGGGTTCTGACTCAATCGGCGTGTATGACCCAGCCTGAATGTTTTCCCCGAACCAACGGGGCGGCCCAGCCTGAGTACAGCCCGACCTGAGAACAGCCTGACCTGAATGGGAGGCCAAGCTGGCGGGCCCACGAGGCCCGACGGGTGGCAGATAGCTTAGCCCGGCAGGCCACATATGGGGGGGGGGTGTCGCACCCCATACTGGTCGAACAGAACCCGCGCTATGCGCCCGTTCGAGAGCTGCGGGACCAAGGTGGGTCCCGCTATGTCCGGATGGCCGAGCGGTGAGCCGGTTCAACACCACCGGCACTGCGCGACGGCGCCGCGCCCCTCCACCACATCCTTCCATGGTCGCGGTTCTACACCAACGCGTGGTGTGACAGTGCCGCACCACCTCAATCGTGGCCCGGCCTGGCCACGATGGCCTACTCCTCCGCACGACGTGACCGCGCCGCTCTTCCTCCAACCGTTGTGGCCCTTCCACCAAAGCAGCGCGACAACGTCGTGCCCCTCCAGTGACCCGGTGTCCCTTGTGCCGCCAGTTTTTCTTCACGGCCAGCCCGACGAAAGTCGCGTTGCTCCACCATGGTCCATCCTTCTGAGGGTGCAATTGTGCCACTGTCGTCATCAAAAAATGAGAGCAATCAAAGGGAGAGGTTCGGGCCGTGTTCATGTGGTCCGAACCCTCCACGTTATGTTGATATCATTCAGAAAATTATTATCAATGTAAAACCGAAGAAATACAAATTCAAAAATTCCCATTCCTCGCATGTAGTTCGTTGAAGGTGGAAGAAGAGGATTGGAGGATGTCTATTCATTGACTTTGGGAAGCATTTGGGGTAGGAGACCAAGGAAAAAGCATCGTCGGCATTATTTTCTGTTGGCTCCATCTCTTTTGGATTGGTGAATGATTAAGGAAGAAGTTCGATGTTCTTTAGTGGTGATTTTCATTCTTCATTGGAAGGATGAAGTGCTTCCAATCCCTCTCTCAATCTCCACCAAATGAACTGCCATCCAAAAATAATAGAATAACTATTATTTTAACGGTCTGCAAGAATTCAAATGGATTTAAAAGGAGTTTAAATAAATTGTGAACCTTAACCAAAATAATGAGATGGGTTGGCTCAATTAAAAGCCGAGGAAGGTGAAGAGTTTTCTCCCCCATAAATGGGGGGTTAAAGGGGGCTTAATGCCCTTGTGGGACCCACCAAGGATATCTTCCTAAGGGAGGTTATGTGCGGGTGGGACCCCCCACCATAACCTCTCATGATAGGTTATAGTGTGGTGGACCCCACCTCTACCCACCTCTTGGAGATTTTAATCACCACAAAATACAAATAAGTTATCACCTTATTTTTATTGTATTTATTTAAAAACCCCAAAATACAACTTCCATTATCATTATAACGCAACTGCGGTGAAGGTCTCACTATGCAATCACCGACGATGTGAGTTCAACGGTACCATTGGATTTCAATTCCTAGCACCGGTTCAAATGTTATAAAATACCACTCATACATTTAGATAACGTACTTGAAAAAAACATCCTAAATTGATTCCGGGCACACCAGGCCTCAAAATCAAGCACCTTAAATTTTCACAGACTCTTAAAAATTCCTTGAATTTACGGAAAAAAAAATTCACAGAATTTTCGGGTCTTTACATACTCCACTATAAAAAGGAACTCACTCCCCTCTCTTATTCATATATCAAGAGCCCTTTTTATCGACAAAAATATATGAAAAAAATATCCCAACATAACTAACCTCATCTTAAAATCCTCCCATTAATCATAAATCTATCCAAGGAATCACTTCGAGGAAAACCAAAAGAAGTTACCCAAAGAATAGGTAACATCCTTCCACAAGTAAATTTTGTTTAATATTAATTCTCCACCCATGGAATTATTCTTATTCCATGATTATATAATAAAATATAATTCCTAAATATAACTATATTTTATTATTGTAATGTTATTAACTATACTTTCACACAATAATATCTAATGGGTAATGAATATACAGTTTATGGGTATGGAGAACTACCGCCAAATGAAACATCGTTGTTTTTTTCACAGTAACACTTATCAGAGTTCATAATTATTACAGAAAATATATTTTTATATGATTTATTTTATATGTATAAGATATTTATACGTATATATTTATTATATAACAAATATCTTCATGATTTCCATTCTTTGTAACTGCAATAATTTCACTGGGGATGTGTGGACTACCGCTTTCTCCAAGCGATGCGATTCATTCACACTATACATGGAATATTTTAAGGATGGGTCAACAATGTTATATGATAAATATGACATAATAATGATTCAGTAATTATTATATATATATACAAGAATTTTCTATTTACTTTCATCCTTTCAATGCATTAATTAGATAGAAACATTGTTCATGCGTCCATATGACCAATCGTCTCAATGAACGGTGTATACCATTTCATTTTTTCTAATTAATAGATTATTATAAATACATATATTAAAAATATCAATGAAAATAAAGTGATTTTTTACATCTTGGAATTGATTAAATATGTTTGAGATCCAAAAACATAATATATTAAGACACATGCGAAGAATAAAACCAATATTAACCACAATGTAAGCTTAACATGGATGTGTTAATAAGTTGGTGATATAAATACGTATATGGTATTTGATATATAAATATGGTGATATTGTATATTTATTAAAAACTTTTATTTATTATACAAGAGGTTTGAGTGAATACTATAAGTGTCGAGAAATAAGGTAAGGGGATTTAACGTCTCTGTTTTAGTTATGTGGTATTTATGTCTTATTGAACACTAATTTCTATTGTGTGGTGTATATACTATCATAACATATATTGTAGGATTATTATCATTAAATATATGGGTATTTACCTATACATTTAATTATATCACTTTGATGGGGTTTATATTTCAAAATGTACCAAATTTTCAATGGGATTTTGTCCCAAATTTCCTTCTTTGAGGAATATTACCTAAATTTCAACAAAAATGTTTTAAAACATAATCTTAAATTAATAATTTAATATAATTATCCAGGAAAAATTTATTTTAAATTTTTTTATGTTTTGAAAATAATCCTTTATAAATTATCAAGGTGTTTTTAAGGAAATGATTTTCAAAACGTTTTTTAAAATTTCATTATATGTTTTCATGTTTCTTTTCGATGAAATATTATTCAAAAATATTTTAATAATTAATAATATATATTGAATATGTTTTTTAAAAAATTAAAAACATTTTCAAGAATAAATAATAAGATTTAATGTTTATTTTCAATAAAAATGGGTTTTAAATGTTTTTATGTTATTAAAATAATATTTCAAATAAGAAAGAAAATTGTTATTATGAAAAGATTTTAAAATATATTTCAAAATTATATTCTATCTGTACTGACATATATTAGTTTTCTCATTCCCTAATAGTGTAATAATCTAATGGTTACCTTAATTTTCGTTATCTGAATTATTTCTGGTTTGATTACACGATGTGTATGAAACTCATTTATCATTCATGGGTTATATGTTTATAAAACCATTTATTTTTTCATAGGTTTTATTTTTTAAAACCCATATCTTTTAATATGTGACTTTTTGATGAAATTAATATGAAACCTATCTCTATTTAGAAAGGTTATTATATCATTACCTATTTATTTTACTCATTTTATATCATGGGTTGTGATTTTATATTTTATGATCTTACATCACACGTTTGTAAGATTTCATTATGAGATGGTTGGGACCTACATCTACCTCTAATAAATTTTTTAAATATTTATATCTCATCAGATTATTATGGTTATCAATTCAACAGTCTTGACCCACTATGGGAATACAGAGAAACATGATCTAATATCGGAATATGGTGAAACCTGATCAACTGTTAGAATATGGGGAAACACTATCCCTTATAAGGAAAGGACTATGACTAGGGAGGGTGGTATGTACCTTCTAATAGGTCTAGTTCCCATGATGTACTGACGAAGCGTTGTCGTGTGCGCTCTCAAAAATATTTATACTAAGTGCAGCAGAGTGGCTGACCTAGGTCGTTCTCTTGAGGAGCTTTTGTGGTTAATAAATCACTACTTCTATTCCACCTAATCTAATTCTTTTTTGTTGTTTAATGTTTAATGAAATAAATGTAATTTAATAAAATAAATTAAATTCATAAATCATAAGAAACTTAAATTTAATTCTAAATTACCATGAAATGCTAAACAGAATGTAATTAGGGAAGAAAGGAAGTTCTCCCGAGAGAATATTCAGGGAGCACCTTCATTGGCCAGCTTCAAATATTCTTAGTTTACACACTCCATCGTATGTGTGCACACCTTATTCTAAACCGGTTATGAATGGAAAGTCTACTTAGTGATCGCCAAGCACACCTTCCATCCACCTCCTCAATCGAGGGAAAATGGTTGAAGATTAAGAAGTTAATCTTTAGACAACCATAGTGAGGATTACACACACTATAAATTATCCTTAGAATTAACTCAAAGAATATTAAAAACATGGTCTTGGGTTCAAGAACCTGATTACTCCCTCGGGATATTCCTCGGATTAGTTACTCATGATCATGAGTATTATAGTTCACGATGGTAAGATGAGAGGAAGAAAAGAGGGTGAATCGGTGGACAAAAATAAAAACAATGTATGAATTTATTAGAAATCTAAATTACAATTAAAAACTAAAAATAAAGAAAAGAAATAAAATAAAAAGAAATGTGGAAGATTTGCGGCTGGCCTTCCTCGGTGGAGATCTCCTCCTTGGTGCCTTGAAGGAATGGATGGAGAATGGATGCTTTGAGGAGGAGGTGAAAGCCTCCTTTTATAGGCAGAATTTGTCTCTCAAATGTCGACGCATTGTATACTTCATTAATGACATATTCACGCGTTCCACCCTTCATAAATGTTGTTCATAAATGTCTTGGACGTCTCCTCTCCAAACTTCAGCTTATTCGGAAACCGTATGTAGGAGTTATTAATTTTTCATTCTCGGTTATTGTTTATGGACGAAGCATCCAGGAAGGTTCCTCCAAAATAATGTCATTCAATATCCTCGTTAATGATCTCCAACTTCCTCCAAATTTATTGTAGAGACGTCCCTATATGTCCTCAAGGTATCCCAGGTGGAAACATATAATTTGGAGATGTGTAGGACACGTTTTATGTCCGTTACCTTGGGTGGGTCCATGCTGTCCGCCCGGAAATATTCCAATCTTCAATGATTTTTTAGACCCTTTAGATGACCGAATCAGCTCCTGGTCCAGAATACAAAAATGAAGGAAATAAAATAAGGATTCTAACAAAATTTTAATCAGAAAATTTGGAATTTTATTTTTCCTGAAATGACCAAAATACCACTGACGTAAAATTCTGTCAAAAATCCAGAATTAGCCGTTTTTCACATTTGGGTTCAAAATAGCACTAAAACCTAAAAACATGATAATTACTCATTCAATAACACTTTTGTGGGATTATAAACAATGTTTTACAGTATAAAATATATGAAAATGTTAGCTTCATCACTCCCCCACACTTAAATATTGCACTCCTGGGCAATTATCTTACATCCAAATCAAAATCCACACAACAATCAAAAATGAGAAAATATCAATGATTTTATCCAAAATAGAATTCCATCATGTCTAATTTATGAATAATAATTCTCTCATTTTCATTTCAATCATTAAAACGTGTTCAACCTCATAAATCAATCCATGGCCCAATCACAACCTACCTCACATTGATTTTTATGTCACTCTTCACTCAAGAGAAATTGATTCTGGAGTTATGCTCATACTTGAAAATCACATGTATCACCATAGGTTTGTGAAAATTATCATTTCTCCACAGCGTGAAACATGAAAATGAATTTAATCATGAGGGATTTAATTAAATTTTCAAATGATTCTGTGGCTTAGGGTCGGTGGTAAAATGATTGAAAAATGTTCCAAGCTAGAAAGAGGAGGTTGAACTTTTAAGTACAATGCATGATTAAATCAAGTGAAAACACAGGAAATTTCTCACTCAATACTGCTTGTAAATGTGAAAAACAACCCCACCCATCTTTATGACATGGTACATGAGCCAATAAGTGATTATAATGAATGATATCATCTAAGTTCTCCTCTTTTTTTTAAAGCTCCAGAAAGGCACAACTTTATTTTTTTTCTTTTTTTTCATAGAGGATGAGCTGAAAAATTGAATACAATGAATGAATGACAATTCATGCCCTTGATTTTTGGGAGGGACATGAGTCATAAAAGAATGTACAATGAGAATTCAAGCTCATCTCTATTTTTTTTCTTTTTTTTAGGAGAAATGGATGAACCAAATAAAGCACAATGAAATGATGACACATGCCCAATTCTATTGTTATCCACTGCCCAAAATATTGACACACACTTCACACTACCCATAAATGATACACATCCCAATGAACGCACACGAAAGGCCCTTCCCCCACACTCAAACTTGAAATATCCATGAAAAAATACTAAAAGTGCGGGTAGGTATGGAAAAATTAACTTGTAATGTGGCTTAAACCTATAAGGCAATTCATGGCATCTAAGGGATTACGAAGGATAAATGTAAAGGTGGGTCTTAGGATAAAATGTGGCTATCCAATGAGATGCCTCAATCATTTTAAATACATTACATGAAATCCAAAGCTTTGAAATAGAATATTCACAAATTCTGGTTCTCACACAAAATTCAAGTTTCCCTCAAGAAAGTGTGGGTATTAGGAAGAATATGTAAAAGTGGTTCAGAATACCTCACAGGATTGGAAAAAATATTTTGAGACAGTGTTTCATGGTCATGGATTTCAAAAATCAGTCAAACTCATAAAAATGATTGATAATCCAATTCAAGAAAATGTTTTCACATCAACAATCATTTAAAATCCATTATTTCAAAAATCATTTCAACTCTTTCAAAATAAATTGTTGTGTGAAAAGTGATAAGAATATTCATTAAAGCTCAAAAATCCTACAAAAAATGAAAATCACACAAGAAGAACTAAGCAGGTTGACACTCCCCCACACTTAAATTTAACTACCCCTTATTTCAACTCAACAAAATATAAATATAAAGGTAGAAATCAAAGGAAAGGAAAGATACAACCTGGCTTTATTTTAGTGGTGGATGCATTGAGTTAAGCTCCTAGAAGCAGCCACTTTAAAACTATATGAAAGTAATGAAAATACATAAGAAAAATAAATAAAAAGAATGAGAAAGGGAGAAGAAAATAGATAATGCTTGGTTTAGACCCCCAAGCGGGTGCTAGGTTTTTACTGCCCCTAGTCAGGCAGTTTCAGTAGATTATCCCCAATCAGAAGGTGGATGTGGTTTCTTTGAGATGAACCACCACATGTGAGTTTTGCCGATATCCATGAGTAAAACACTGAAAGTAGAGAACCCAAAATATGATTTGAATGTTCCCAACCCCATAGAAAGAATAAAGAAGAAATTTGAGGTTCGAAGTGGGAGGGAATAAAAGATAAGAGTGCTCCCTGTTAACTTCGTTGGTGTCCTCCTCCATATGGTATGAAATTTTTGTTCAGGAGGTAGTCGCACCACCGCCAGCTTCTTCGGATCTTCTTCCTCGATTACCACCACTTTGGTGGTATCATCGTCAAAATCCAAGGCCTGATCCATTTGTGTTGTATCTGAAATTTCAGGAAAGGAGAAGTCAGAAAACAATTCAGTTTGAATAAAATTAAAACATGACGAATCAATAAAGAAATATTCCCTTTCAAGTAATTCAACATGGTAATTGATCTCTTCAGGAATGACCATTGGAAACTCCATCTCAGTAGGTGCATCTTCTTCTTCATCTTCAAAAGCAAGAGTGAGGTCAAAAGGTACTGATTGTTCAATATCAAGCATGGGAAGATCATGTTTCAAGTTATCTTCGACAATGTTATTCCAAGATTCTTTGAAAAAATGTTGACCTCCCATCAGTGCATTAGTTGGAATGTGTACTTCTGGGACCTCCTTGAGCAATGGTTGAGTGCGGGATGATGTGATAAGTTCTTTTAGAAGTTCTTTCTCACCCGCCTCAGGTTCATTAACATAAAATGTGATCGGTGAAATCTCTTCCACCACTCGTTCTGGTTCAGGTTTGGATTTCTCTTGGGATGTGCGTACATATTCAGCAATCAATTCAATTTGGCTCTCCAGTTTTTGAACTTTATCACTAATCCTATGAAATTGAGAATCAATTTCATTGCAAACATTTTCTGGCACCTGAGATTGGTCAGTCCATGCAGAATAATCACCATTGAAAAACATCATGAACAAAAAGTTTTTTTTTTGTTTTTGAAATTTATGAATTTTTTTGTTGTTTTTTTTAAATGAAAGGAAAATTATTTACACAATGTGAATAAAAAATAGTGAATTAAAACCACTTGGCTCCCCGGCAACGGCGCCAATTTGACGAAGCGTTGTCGTGTGCGCTCTCAAAAATATTTATACTAAGTGCAGCAGAGTGGCTGACCTAGGTCGTTCTCTTGAGGAGCTTTTGTGGTTAATAAATCACTACTTCTATTCCACCTAATCTAATTCTTTTTTGTTGTTTAATGTTTAATGAAATAAATGTAATTTAATAAAATAAATTAAATTCATAAATCATAAGAAACTTAAATTTAATTCTAAATTACCATGCAATGCTAAACAGAATGTAATTAGGGAAGAAAGGAAGTTCTCCTAAGAGAATATTCAGGGAGCACCTTCATTGGCCAGCTTCAAATATTCTTAGTTTACACACTCCATCGTATGTGTGCACACCTTATTCTACACCGGTTATGAATGAAAAGTCTAGTTAGCGATCGCCAAGCACACCTTCCATCCACCTCCTCAATCGAGGGAAAATGGTTGAAGATTAAGAAGTTAATCTTTAGACAACCATAGTGAGGATTACACCCACTATAAATTATCCTTAGAATTAACTCAAAGAATATTAAAAACATGGTCTTGGGTTCAAGAACCTGATTACACCCTCGGGATATTCGTCGGATTAGTTACTCATGATCATGAGTATTATAGTTCACGATGGTAAGATGAGAGGAAGAAAAGAGGGTGAATCGGTGGACAAAAATAAAAACAATGTATGAATTTATTAGAAATCTAAATTAAAATTAAAAACTAAAAATAAAGAAATGAAATAAAATAAAAATAAATGTGGAAGATTTGCGGCTGGCCTCCCTCGGTGGAGATCTCCTCCTTGGTGCCTTGAAGGAATGGATGGAGAATGGATGCTTTGAGGAGGAGGTGAGAGCCTCCTTTTATAGGCAGAATTTGTCTCTCAAATGTCGACGCATTTTAGACCCCATTAATGACATATTCACGCGTTCCACCCTTCATAAATGTTGTTCATTAATGTCTTGTCCGTCTCCTCGCCAAATTTAAGCTTAATTGGAAACCGTATGTAGGAGTTATTAATTTTTCATTCTCGGTTACTGTTTCTGGACGAAGCATCCAGGAAGGTTCCTCCAAAATAATGTCATTCAATAGCCTCGTTAATGATCTCCAACATCCTCCAAATTTATTGTAGAGACGGCCCTATATGTCCTCAAGGTATCCCAGGTGGAAACACATAATATGGAGATGTGTAGGCCGCGTTTTATGTCCGTTACCTTGGGTGGGTCCATGCTGTCCGCCCGGAAAAATTCCAATGTTCAATGATTTTGTAGACCCTTTAGATGGCCGAATCAGCTCCTGGTCCAGAAGACAAAAATGAAGGAAATAAAATAAGGATTCTAACAAAATTTTAATCAGAAAATTTGAAATATTATTTTTCCTGAAATGACCAAAATACCCCTGACGTAAAATTCTGTCAAAAATCCAGAATTAGCCGTTTTTCACATTTGGGTTCAAAATAGCACTAAAACCTAAAAACATGATAATTACCCATTCAATAACACTTTTGTGGGATTATAAACAATGTTTTACAGTATAAAATATATGAAAATGTGAGCTTCATCATGTACCCTCATAAGTTCTATAAATTCATCTTGAGTTATACAAAATTATATTTACTGTTTATGTGTATTTTATAATTCCATGACTTATTTCTATGTTGGGAATTCATATATTATGCTCCTGATTCCTTATTATTCATGTCTTATAAAAAATCAATATTAATTTCATGACTGATGATTATGATATTTGACATTAATGGTATTGTTCTATAATGTTATAACAATGTTCTCATACTATTATGCTCATGCGGATTCTTACATATCTCCCTTGTCTACCATTTCTGAGAATCTGACCTCAGCAATTTTTTTGATTCCTTCCTAATTTTGTGAACATTTGTATTAATTATTATTTTTTCTAAAATGGGTGATAATCATGATAATCCTGGTTAGAGATAATACATCTCAATTATAAACCATTGTTTTTTTACCTATATCCAAAAGCACTAGGATAATATGGTTTCTGGGTATTTGTTTGTGTAATTTATTAATTATTACACAAAAGTGATATTATTTTAATATATGAAAAGAGGGGGACAGTATAAAAAGTTCAAGGTTAGAGATTCTAGATACAATACTCAGGGGATAATAATCAGGATAGCTAGCCTCACATCCATGTTTTTGAAGCATTGCTACATCAATATAATTATTTATATGGGATTTGTAAGTTAGTGACCAGTACAACAATTATGATAATGATGGTGTTTTAGTCTAAATTACATAGAATATTCATCATATTTAATATGTATAAAATTAGTACCACACACCATCCATCTATACCATATACAAACACTACATTATACCACTTCCATAATAGATAATGCTCGACTAAACTGCTGAAAACCCATATAAATCCTAAAACCACTATGGGGAAATCATTAAAACTCTATCATTCCTCCATGAATCCACTGTAATGATGGAGATTCCCTTAATTCATGTATAAAATATTAGTACTTACACTATCAAATATAGAAGATAATGATAGTGATAATGATATATCGATGTTTCTCTATTATCATTACATCTGTGGAGATTGTTCCATAAGGGAGGGGGGTTTTTATATGATTTTGAAACATTTCCAAACTCAAAAATTGTATTTACATCACACAATTTCTATTTAATCTCAAATATAATGTTAAATAGGTAAAAAAATTATATAATTGTTTTCCATGAAGGAGATTCATTCATACTATGATTATGTAAGCTAATACATTTAGGTTAGAGTATTTTTCATCATTCAATAATGATAGTGTAAATGTTAAGTGGGTTTAGATGATTAATTTTCTTATGATGTATATGAGGATATTGTTCCATGAGAAAATTTTATTTTGGCATGAGATATTAATTCTAATTTATTAAAATACATATGATTTTTATCTCTTCCTGCATTAAAAAATTTCATAATGAATACCTCGATTAATAATATTTCAAATGCACAATCATGAAAATATTTATTGCAAATAAGGAATGATTATTGACTATATTTTTTCAGGTTTATTAAAAGGATACATTTTTAGATTATGATGACCATAAAAATAAAAATTTACTTTTCCATAAATATATTGGGTAGTATTTATTTTAAGTGGGTTGGAATCTCAGATAAGAAATTCTATAATTGGGAGTCTTTTGCTGGAGTTCCACTTGGAGGTTGATATCACTATTACTTTGAAGGTCATATTATCATTATTTCTCCCTTATGAATAATATGAGTGGGTAATATTTTCTTATTCTATGTTATTTAAGGAAGGTGGATTTTGTTAGTGAGGTTTATTTCTATATCACGTATATTATTGGTTTGGTGTATTTAATCATTTTACAATATTTTAGTTCTACATCCCACTACATTTCCATTTTTTATTTGACCATATAAAATGTAATATAATTGATTCAAATATAGGACATGTAACACCCCAACACTAGTTACCCAGAGTCGGTGCATTATTTTAATACATTGGCATGATTACATGGAATCAAGACCTGAAGGACCATTAAGTTTAGTAGTCTTGGAAAATAGACTACATAAATGAATGATATGTTGCACTTTAAGACATAAAAAACAACATAAATAATCTTTATGAATTCCATTATTCCCTTGCCATAACACTGCATATCAATCACAATACACTTCTTGGAATCCTGGGAAAAATAAAACCTAGAATGTGGTGAGCTCAAATGCTCAGTAAGGGTGAGCAATACAACAGAAACTTTCATAAATAAGAATAAACATTTAAGGCAATGTATAACTAAAACAAAAGCCTTTTAAGCTTTAACTTCAACATAATATCGAAAAAATGAAATGAAATAATTCCATTTACTTATTCACATAGATATTCTACTAGTCTAATAGTCACATGCAACATCAATAACAACTTTCATAATGATGGAATGCATAATGCCAGACTTTCATAACCACATAGCCATGGCCTCATGCTAAGACTACAAATAAGATTTTGTCAAGGCCTTGTGCGAAGACACTAGTTTGTCTCATGAGTCCTACCGATTCATCGAGGAGCTATAACGGGGTCCACCTAGAACTTATTAAGTCCAATGCGTTCCTCATATGAATAGGTTTAAACATAACATAAACATTCATATTAAAACTAGCATACGAAATGTCAATATGTTCTCCATAAACCATGAATGGTATAAAAATAACACATCCACAGTCAAACATATCACAAAACCTTCAATACAATATGGAAGTTTTTTATCATAATAAATCATCTTCAAATAATATTAAAATCCCTTAAAGGATGTTGACATAGATGAAATCAAAATCTATTTGAGAGAAATATCTATTTTTTTAAATAATTTAAAAGTCACACATTTATAAAGGAAGTAATTTACAAGAGATTTTTGAATCAAAGTGTCCCATACCACTCTGAAACTTTTGAAAAGAAATATCATTTCAAAATATTAATGTCTATATAAATAAATCCTTAAAAATCATTTTGAAAACATGGACATTAATTAAAAAGTTTTAGAAAGATAAATCTTTAAAACATTTAAAATTCTGATCTTGATAAAGAGTACCTTTCACAAATTCTTAAAATATTCATTTTGAAATTAATTAAAGGTCACAAAATTATAAAATAAAATATTTACATTGAAAATATTATTATAACATTTTAAGGGAAACTTTTAAGATTTTATAACAGAGGAAAATAGACACACCCACCGTATATGTTAAAACAAACATTCTTACCGTAATTCTGTTTAAAAAGCACCTTGTTTGGAAAACAACGAAAATATTCCTTTATAAACCTCTTATAAAAAGTCAACAAGGGTATAAATGAATTTATTCCATAGTCATTAAAATAGTAATAATGATTTGAAATACATTTTTAAGAAACATGGATGCGGATGATAAAGATGTCCCAATTGATTATTAAGTATAAACAACCTCGGATGGTGAAGTGATTGCAAAATAAAGCCTTACCTTGCACTTTCCTTTAGTCGAGGGTATGTTTAACCTCCTGTACGAAGATAGTAGTATTCTATTAAATTATACCAGAACCATATCAATATTTATGATATCATACATGATTCATTTAAGACTTTATACTACCCATTTGATAATAATTTCCATGTTAAATTAACATTTCGGTTAATAATCACATTCATTATCGTACGTGTTTTAAATTGTTACTCTTGATTGTATCAATTAGATCATGATTTAAATAATTCCAGAATATAAAACATGATAAATATATCATATATATTTAGAATATAAATATGTATAATAGAAATATATATGAAATGGAAAACAACATTTATTGAGAAGGTAGTCCGTACGTACGCATAAACGTTGTTTCTGTTTTCATATAGTATTGAACGGAAGTAAGTGAATAAGATATATGTAAGTAAATAAATACTTATATATATAAATATATATATATCTCTAGTATAATTTCTATTTCATATATTAGATACTTATTAGAAATATATATTTTTTTATAATCGTCGATAAATGGTGAACTTGGAAACGAATCGCATCGCGTCGTGGAGACGGTAATCCGTACGTACGCTCGAGCGAAAATATCATTCTTTTGATTTTAAAATAATACAAAATTGGATGGTATATCATATATAGAGAATCATTATCATGTTATATTTATTATTTACATTAATTATACATCATTATTATAACCATCTAAATATTAATATATTGAATAACAATTACAACACAACATGGAGATGGTAGGCCGTACGTACGCACGTATCGTGACATGACATTAAAGGGACAGATATAATAGTGATTTTGTTTGTTCCATAATTATAATAACATCAAAATATATATAATATACTAGTTTTATTATTTTAGAATAGAAATAACAAGGAATGAAGTAGTTGAAGAAGAAAGGAACTTTAAAGAGGGTGGTGAAGACATTACCTCTTCTTCGGGTTCTTCCTTTTGATTTGATCAAAAAGGCTCCATAGGTTGAATTTATGATCAAAATAAGGCCTCTAAGATTATTTAATGGAAGTTTAGAGAGTGTTTGAGCAGGATTTGGCCGAACCAAAAGGATTTGAAAGTTTGAATTAAAGAGAAGGGGGAGTACCCTTTTATAAGAGGGGTGAGGGGCTCTTTAGGAAATGATAGAAATATTATTTTATAATAAATTCATATTCTGTTTTTGATGGATAAAATGTGTATTATTTAATGTTTAAGGTGGGGATGGATCGAAAAAACACATACAATAGGATTTAGACAGCTTTGGGTTACTATATTAACCTTATCTTTAAGTATTAACTCTTAGTTAATTAGTTTCACTTTTACAATGTCTCTTTGTATTTTTATATTATATTGTTAATAAAAATAATATATATATCCATGAGACCACAAAGTGATCCATTTATGATACAAATATCATGATATAAGTTTCTTGGCTGATCCTTATATTTTTAGGAATTTAATATCAATTAATAATATAATATTTGTTTTAAAAACTCTTTTATGTCAATTTTGACACTATTCAATAATTGATTTTTGTAAAAATTATAACAGAATTATTAATTCTAAATAAGTTAATTAAATAAATCCTAACATGCCATATTAACCTAGAATATTATTGGTATTTATAAAAAGTCTCAAATTACATTTATTTGGGTATTTATAATATCAATTATTCTAATTTTTCATTAATTAGGTAATTACTATATCACCATTGTGTCATAAATAAATAAAATTATTTAATGTATAACAATTATAAATAAAATAACATTATCTAGGAAATATTTTTATCTTTCTAATGAATATTTATAGTCCAATATCCAACATATATAACCCTATGTAAATTTTTTTTCTAAACGATATATGCTTATGTCATTTTTGTATTTATTTTAACTTAATTAAAATAAAGTGTCCCTATCACATACAAGTGGCTCCGTGGGGTCCCAAAATCGACCCAAAGATACCCATGGTAGCAAATGTATCCTCTATTAAGGTTAGGACACGTTTTAGGGTAATTTAGTGTTTTTATAATATTATTTGTTAAACCTTATTTACCGGATTTACCCTTTAACCATGGTAAATAAAATATTTACCGAAGTAATTATTCAAAATGTCTAAAAATAAAAGTTACCTATTTACAAAATTTGGACATCACGATTCCAAATATGGAATCCATTTTTTAAAATTCAAAACATAGTAGTGGAAGAAATTAATTTAAAATTAATTCTCGTTGTCAAAACAAAAAGCGTTTTCTTAAGAAATAATAACTATCAAAAGATTGATACTTGTTTATGTCTGGTTTAATTGTAAAATTATGTCCAATGACCAAAATTGTATTAAATGGTAAAAAATATATTCTAAATATACTTTAAAACCACTAAAATTCATAATTTATCACTATTAATTTTTTTTATTAAAAATGTTGTTTTTAATTGAAATTTAGTAACTTTCACTATTCATCAAAATATAAAATTTATCCGAAAAGTACCAAAATATTACCTTAGGAAAAATTTGATACCCTGAATCCCAAAATTATGTCCATTTTGAGAGGTAAAATTTATAAAATTTCAAAAATTGTGTATTACTATTCATAACGGCTAGTTGGATTAGTTGTGGTGTGTGTCAGAACTCGAAGTTGCGTACAACACAGGCTACTGTATTATTCAAAGAGAATTGTACTGAGGAATATTGGGTTGATACATTGTAAATTTTTGATTTCCCCATTATAAAGAATAAAATTATTTAGTTAAATTGAATATACAAAAGTTTTAAAATATTGCATTTAAAAAGGGTTCACCATTAAAAGTCAGTAAAAGTGCATTTTTGAAAAATAATTCTTTTAACTAAAAAAATGAATTTGTTCTTACATAATGTCTAAGAAACTTATAATATGTATTCTAAAATTATAAGGATTATATAATGTTCAAAATTCAGTAAAATACTATTCATAACCTCATTTGAATGGCTAGTTTGGTAAGTGATGGTGCGCTTGAACTCAGTGTTGCGTGTAGTGAAAGTTATTGAATTAATTTGAAGAAAAAACACACTATAAAATCTTGGGGTGTTACATTCTACCCTCCTTCAATAAATTGTGTCCTAAAAATATTGAATTTTTCTTCGAAAAAAGGTTTGAAAATAGAAAATATCTTTGTGGGAAACCCCTCATCGGAAATTGGGTTAATAAAATTTAATCTTAATAAGAGGAAAAGAGAAATGAAAGGGTCACCACAAAATTATGATCTCTATTAGGAGAACATTGGTGTAAATTAGAGACATATAATTGGATGATAAATGTAAATATTTATATGTAGTGATTGAGGTCATCAATCAAAAACATGTGTAAAATTGAGGTCCTTAAATTTAACAATCTATGATGATTTGAAATACCATAGGTTCAACAAAACATAGGGTATTAGGATAACAAATTTTTGGTTTTAGGATCCCTTAAATAAAGTATTTGAATTAAGTTATTCATAGAATAAGAGAAGAATAAAAATATATTATTTACAAGTAGGTTCCAACCTTTATCTAATTTCGACCACAAACACATCTTTCACTCTAAAAGATAACAGAACATAAAAAAATATTCTATTTATCCTATTCGAATAGGGTTAAAAAAACTATAATTCATCTAGAATATCGTTAAAAATACTAAATTATTTAATCCAGGACATCATGTGGGCCATTGGTAGATGATACACCCTTTTTCCCTTCATTTGCAGGTTCGAGTCTCGCGGCCTTGCCGGATGCGACGGGTTGTCGCCTGACCTCTGGGTTGTCCTATTATGGCAATCCTAAAATAATACAGACTATAACTATCCAAAATAATTCAGTCCAAAATTTATAAGGAAGGTAAACACAATGAAGATCATTTTTACCCCGTAATAGCATGTGAATACCTTCATCATGTATTCTTTTAAAACCCTAAAACATCATGAATTACCATAAAACCTTATTGATTACATTCATTCTCCCTTATTCCTTATAGAATACTGGATTTACTTCATCCATCCAAAAATGTTGTAAACTCCAACAATGATTGAATTTATATATCATTAATCAGTTTAAAGGCAGTCAAGAATATCCAATATAATTTACCCAAATCAACCATATCTTATTCCAAAATCAGTACCTCAATATTAGGACCATATTAAGGTTTATCTTTCCTTCAACCATGTAATTTCCAAAAAGTTTAACTCGTTTTAGGGTCACTTTTCTTAGTACCATAAAATCTCCAATCCTTAATGAAATAGTACTTCAGTACAATCATTATTTATTTCTATTACATCATTGATACAACACTTCAATTAAATAATTCCAAAATAACAACATAAGAACACTAGTCATTCCTCTTTATCTATGGTAGTATCATAACTTGACTATTATCCAATAGCATCATTTGCGGCATAGTCTGACAACTAGGAAATTGGTTCGCGTAGTGTCCAAACTCCTTTCAGATGGAGCATTGTACATTTGAAACCTTTTTTTACCCTTGCAGTCAGGTACTTAGTGTTCTTTTTCTCCACACATATAACAAACTCATATTCCCTTCAGGCAGTTTACAGGGTGTTTGTTCCCATAATGATGACATATGGGAAAATTATTTTTTTCCCTCTTCCCTTTATCCATATTTCTCTCTTCCATCCTTTTCTTCTCTTTCTTCCCTTCAAAGCCATAGGACTCAGTAAACTCTTTACTTATCTTATCAACACATTATATTATTTCTTCATATGATGATAATACATGGGAGACTATTTCTCTTATAAATTCTGGCTTAAGACCATGAAAGATATGATCCTTCTTTCTCTTTGGATCATGTGTACTACTAGAGTTGTCATTCCTTCTATTGGGCGCCATATCTAAACAATGACATACACTATATTAGTTTATGAATAGCAATACCCAATTCCAAACTTGTAAAACTATTAACATAAATTAAATAGTTTATGTACATAATCCATAATAAAAAAAATTTCTCCTTTGATGAAGTATATACTCATAAACCCTTCATAATGGTTTGTAAATAAAATGAGAATTATCCTAAGCATATCCCTGAGGAGTGTTGTAACCAAGAGTATAAAAAGGCCTGTTTTCTTGCATTAGTTCCCATTCGAGTCTATCTCAAAGTGGTGTTTTGGGTTTTACCCCTAGGTACATTTGTGCCAGATCCACCTCTACCTGCTCGTATCCAGACAGGGATGTATTGCTTGGAAAACTCACAAAATCTCTAGAATAACAAAATTCTAGGAAGTTCTTCCAAACTAATCCCCAAAGTCTATCTTAGGGCTATGTGCTCTAATTATAGATTATCTAAATCTAGATTCCATGGTTATTGCTAAATTTCCTTTGATACCAACTGTAACTCCCTAACCCCAATTACCCAGAGTCGGTGCATTATTTTAATACATTGGCATGCTTACAAGGAATAAAGTCCTGAAGGACCAATCAGTTTAGCAGTCTAGGAAAATAGATTACATACATGAAAGTTACATTCCACTTTAAGACATAAAAAACAATATAAATAATATTTATAAACGCCATTATTCACTTGTCTTAACACTGCATATCAATCAAAATACACTTTTTGGAATCCTGGGAAAAATAAAACATAGAAAGGGGTGAGCTCAAATACTAAGTAAGGATAAGAAATACTGCATAAACATTCATAAATAAGAATAAACATTTAAAGCAATGTATAACTAAAACAAAAGCCTTTTAAAATTGAACTTCAACATAATATGGAAAAAATAATATGAAATAATTCCATTTACTTATTCACATGGATATTCTACTAGACTAATAATCACATGAAACATCAATAACCACATTCATAATGATGGAATGAATAATTCCAGACTATCATAACCACATAGACAAGGCCTCATACCAAGAATACAAATAAAATTTTTCCAAGGCCTTGGTCCAAGACACTAGTTTGTCTCATGAGACCTACCGATGCATCGAAGAGCTACAGTGGGCTCCACCCGTCACTTATTACGTCCAATTAATTCCTCATATGAATAGGTTTAAACAAAACATAAACAATTGTATTAAAACTAGCATACGAAATTTCAATACTTTCTCCATAAACCATGAATGGTATAGAAATAACACATCCACAGTCAAATATATCACAAAACATTCAATACAATATGGATGTTTTGTATCATAAAAAATCAACTTCAAATAATATTAAAATCCATCAAACGATGTTGACATATATGAAATCAAAACTATTTGAGAGAAATATCTCTTTTTTTTAATCATTTAAAAGTCACACATTTATAAACGAAGTAATTTAAAAGACATTTTTGAATCAAAGTGTCCCATACCACTTTGAAACATTTGAAAATAAATATCATTTCAAAATATTAATGTTCATATAAATAAATCCATAAAATAATTTTGAAAACATGGACTTTAATTAAAAAGTTTTGGAAATATAAATCTTTAAAACATTTAAAATTCTGATCTTGATAAAGAGTACCTTTCACAAATTCTTAAAATATTCATTTTGAAATAATTGAAAGGTAAAAAAATTATAAATTAAAACATTTTATTTGATAATATTCTTATAAGATTGTAAGGGATGCTTCAAAGATTTTAAAACGGCAGAAAATAGCCGCACCCTCCATATAATTTAAAAAAAACATTCTTACCTTAATTCTGTTTAAAAATCAACTTGTTTGGAAAATGACAGAAAGATTCCATTATAAACCTCTTATAAAAATTCAACAAGGGTAAAAATGAATTTATAACATAGTCTTTAAAATAGTAAGAATGATTTGAAATAAATTTTTAATAAACATGGATGTGGATGATTATGAGGTCCCAGTAGATTATTACGTATAGACAACCTCAGATGATGAAGAAATTGCAAAATAAACCCTTACCTTGCACATTCCTTTAGTCGAGGGTATGTTTAACCTCATGTACGAATATCATAGTATGTTATTAAATTATACCAGAACCATATTAATATTTATGATATCATAAATGATTCATTTAAGACTTTATACTACCAATTTAATAATAATTTCCATTTTAAATTAACATTTTGGGTAATAATCGCTTTTATTATCTTATGTGTTTTAACTTGTTACTCTTGATTGTATCACTTAGATCATGATATAAATAAGTCCATAATATAAAAAATTATAAATATATCATATATATTTACAATATAAATATTTATAATAGATATATAAATGAAATGGAAAACACCGTTTATGGAGACGGTAGTCCGTACGTATGCATAAACATTGTTTCTGTTTTCATATAGTATGGAACGGAAGTAAGTGAACAAGATATATGTAAGTAAGTAAATACTTATATATATGTATATATATATCTCCAGTATCTTTATTATGTCATATATTACATACTTATTAGTAATATATATTTTTTATAATCGTCGATGAATGGTGAACTTGGAAATGAATCGCATCGCGTCGTGGAGATGGTAATCTGTACGTACGCACAAGCGAAAATATCATTCATTTGATATTAAAATAATACATAATTGGATGGTATATCATATATATAGAATCATTATCATGTTATACTTATTATTGATATGAATTATATGTCATAATTATAACCATCTAAATAATAATATATTGAATAACAATTACACCACAACGTGGAGACGGTAGGCCGTACGTACGCACCTATGGTGAAATTTCATTCAAGGGATGGATAGAATAGTGAATATGTTTGTTAGATAATTATAATAACATCATATTATATATAATATACTAGATTTATTATTTTTGAATTGAAATAACAAGGAAAGAAGAAGTTGAAGAAGAAAGGAACTTTAAAGAGGGTGGTGAATACGTTTCGTCTTCTTCAGGTTCTTCCTTTTGATTTGATCAAAAGGGCTCCTTAGGATGGAATTCTGATCAAAATAAGGCCTCTAGGATGACTTTATGGAAGTTTAGAGAGTATTTGGGTAGGGTTTGGCATAACCAAAAGGCTTTGAAATAGTGAATTAATGAGAAGGGGAGTACCCTTTTATAAGAGGGGTGATGGGATCTTTAAGAAAACGTAGAAATATTATTTTATAATAAATTCATATTCGACTTTCAATGGTTCCGAAGTGTATCAGTTAAATGTTAAGGTGGGGATGGGTCGAAAACAACTCAAACAATATGATTTACTCAAGTTTGAGTTACTATATTAACCATATATTTAAGTATTAACTCATAGTTAATTAGTTTCACTTTTACAATGTGTTTTTGGTTTTTTATATTATATGGTTATCAAACTTACTATATACATACAAGAAACCCCCAAGTAGTCCATTAATGATACACCTATCATGATATAAGTCTTTTGGCTGATCCTTAGATTTTTAGGAATTTAATATGAATTAATAATATAATATTGGTTTTTAAAACTCTTTTATGTCAATTTTGACACTATTCAATAATTGATTTTTGAAAAAATCATAACAGAATTATTACTTCAAAAACATTTAATTAAATCAATCCTAAATTTCATATTAACCTATAATATTATTGGTATTTATGAACATTCTCAAATTACATTTATTTGGGTATTTATAATATCAATTATTCTAGTTTTTCATTAATTAGGTAATTACTGCATCACCATTGTGTCATTAATAAATTAAGTTATTTAATGTCTAAAAAATATAAATAAAATACCATTATGTATAAAATCATTTTAGATTTATAATTAATATTTATAGTAGAAAATATCACATATATAACCCTATGTAAAAACTGTTTGCTAAAAGATATATGCTTATGTCATTTTTGTATTTATTTTAAATTAATTAACATAAAGTGTCTCTATCACCTACAAGTGGCTCCATGGGGTCCCAAAATCGACCCAAAGATTCCCATGGTCGGACATGTATCCAACAATAAGGTTAGGACACATTTTATGGTAATTTAGTATTATTATAATATAATTTTTTAACCCTTATTTACGGGATTTACCCTTTTACAATGGTAAATAAAATATTTACCGAAATAATTATTCAAAATGTCTAAAAATAAAAGTTACCTATTTAAACAATTTGGACATCCTGATTAAAAATATAGAATCCAGTTTTTCTAAATTCAAAACACAGAAGTGGCAGAAATTAATTTAAAATTAATTCCAGCTGTCAAAACAAAAAGCATGTTCTTAAGATAAAAAAACTATCAAAATATTGATACTTGTTTATGTCTGGTTTAGTTGTGAAATTATGTCCAATGACCAACATTTTATTAAATGGTAAAAAAAATATTCTAAATATTAGTTAAAACCACTACAATACATAATTTATCACTATTAATTATTTTGATTAAAAAATTTGTTTTTAATTAAAACATAGTAATTTTCACTATTCATCAAAATATAAAAGTTATTCGAAAAGTACCAAAATTTCACCTTAGGATAAATTCGATACTCCGAATCCCAAAATGAAGTCAATTTTGAGAGATAAAATTTATAATATTACAAAAAGTAGTTATTACTATTCATAATGGTTAGATTGATTGGTTGTGGTGTGTGTTAGAACTCGAAGTTGCGTACAACACACGCTACTGTATTATTCAAAGAGAAGCGTATCGAGGAAGCTTGGGGTGTTACATTGTAAATTTTTGATTTCCCCATTCTAAAGAATAAATATATTTAGTCAAATTGAATATATAAAAGTTTTAAAATAATGGATTTAAAAAGGGTTCACCATTAAAAGTTGGTACAAATGCACTTTTGAAAAATACTTCTTTTATCTAAAAAATGAATTTGTTCTTACATCATTTCTAAGAAACTTATAATATGGATTCTAAAATTATAAGGATTACATAATGTATACAATTCAATTAATACTATTCATAACATCTTTTGAACTGCTAGTTTGGTATGTCATGGTGCTCTTGAACTCGGTGTTACATGTAGTGAAAGTTAATAAATTATTTTGAAGAAATAACACACTATAAAATCTTGGGGTGTTACAGGACACCATAGACAAGGACTTTATTCGAAAAAACATTGAAAAAAATCGTAGTTAATAAATTCATCATTTTACAAAACTAGAACACAAATATAGAAATTATGTACACGACACCTCTTCAAAAATTTATATTTAATGTCAATTTTTTTGACCCCATTAGTTTATTTAATTATCATTGAGAATAAAGAACCCATAATAATTGGGAGAACTATAGTCATATTATATTGTATAGTTGTGAGATTTTAATTGTTTTTTATTTTTTATAAATTTATTAACTAGTGTACAATATATGAATTAATGATTCTCTATAGTCATGTCAATTTATGGATTTAATTTTTATGTATGGATTCCTTATATCATATTATAGGTACATTTTTTTATTATTTGTTTTTGTGTTTTTTCTATATTAGTTTTGGTTGGTTTGTTATATTATATTAATCAATAAAATTTTATTCATTACTATTACACATAGAGAAAGGGAAAAGATATCATGGACTATGATCCATATTAAGAGAGTTAGTTGGAATGTAATATGAAGGAAGAGTCCACAGTTGGAATAGAATGGTGAGAACAAATAGTAGTTTTAGGTGTGGTAAGATAGATCTAGTATTGAGGATATTCATATAAAATAAAATATCATCATGTTTGGGGGTATAACCTAGAATATTTGTATCTCTACTCACTATAAAACATTTTAAAAAATATATAAAAATAATTTAGTTGATATCAAACTTAATAACGAAAATTTGGGCGACCTTACATGGATCATAACTCACACATTGGTAGTTTCATTGAAAATAAAAATACAGACCAATTATATAATTTAACCAATGATGTAGTGAGGTTGATATTGTTTTATTTTTTATTTATTAAAATAGTGCGATATTGGATTAAAATCCATCCACATCATTTTATTATAACTTGGAAATAAATATTTCTTCCCAATTAAAATTTCAATAAAAAAAATTAATATCCATTCTTATGTACAAAATTTTAAATCTATAAAATGATATGTTAATTAAAAATTACTAGAAGAGGCATAAAGATTTAAAAAATCAACATCCAGGAACTGAGATGTGGTTATTAATTCAGTCATTATAAATGGATCACTTGGTGGGAATCAGGCTGATATTAGATGTTTTAATTGTGTTTTAATGATGAACAAGTACAAAAAATAATGATATCATTTTTAAAATGAGGGAAAAGGTAAAAAAATACAATTTAAGTTAAATGGATTTCAATGAAAACGAGTACATATCTTCTGAAATAACCATGGATTGATGGATTTTTAAATAAATAAACTGACATGAAAGACTTTAGAAATGGTGGCCTTGCAGCAACCACATGGTATGTACAATAATGATGTCATGTCTATTGATTGTAACTGATTAAAACATTACTAGAGTTATATTTCTCAACAAAAACATTAGGGATACTAGAAAAGATCACCTTTATATGAAGAACTCTAAATTATCTCTCCCAAAATCCACATCAGACCCATGAAGAGAATATGAGAAATGTCCATAAAACTACTTAGTATTCCCTCAAATAATTATAAAATGATTGAAAGGGAAAATTAATTTTATGATAAATATGGAATTCTTGGTTAGTTGGATTAAAACTATATTATAGAGAGGGATTAAAGGATATTAAATAGTGACAGAAGGGACAATCCTTGATCAAAATTTAAGGCCATCACCCTAATAAGTGGTAATAATATTAGATTATTCTGTTTAAAACAATATAAAAATCATGTAGGAATAATGTTTAAAGAAGTATAAATAGGAAAAAGGGTGATTATGGGTAATAAGATAAATTTGATACAGCCTAGAATGTTCAAACATCATAGAGGACACCCCTACTATTTATAGAGTAAATAAATCAATATGAATTACAAATATTGTGGAACTCCATTAAGAATTTTAAAATACTAGGAAATAACATAATTTTTTTAATGATCTAGCACACATTCTTACCTATGAAAAATTAACCGATGAGATAGTCTCCAAGAAAAATATTATAAAAGAAATAGCCACCATACCACTTATAATAGAGTGATTGGATTTATAGTTGTATATTGACCAATAAAGAAACAAGATCCATGTAGTTTTTTTTATTTCTAATGAATATTAAGTCTCATGAGTTTAGATGTGATTAATATTATTTTTTCAGAATTTAATAAAAATAAACTAAATTTATTTTCCTAGGATTGGAGGATAGGAAGACCAAATGATTTCGTCTTCAACTGGTGGATCCATTAATTATGTAAAAAACAGTATTATTTAATGATTCATTATAAATGTAAAATATTTCTCCATATATATATATCATAGGGATATAAATGGAATAACATGATAATAATAATTTTAGGAACAAAATTGTGGGATAATAGAAGAGTTATAGTATATTTAAAAAAGTTGGGATCTATAATTTTTATTTAATCGAGATACAATTAACTTCAACATATAATAGTATATTAATAAAATTCACTATTTATATTGATAATATGGATTAAAAAAGGAAGATACAGTTGGAAGATATTTTTTAAATATAGGGAAGTAAATATGTAGATATATCTTGAGAGGAAAATAAATATGATACTATTAAGAGTAAGGATAAAAATGTGAGGGAGAAAATTTACAAGGATTGACTGAATGTTATATAATGAATGATAAAAGTGGTATTATATGATTGGTTAGTGGTTGATCTAAAATCTTAATTTTTATGATCGAACCAAACATTAGTGGATTTTCTCCCATGGAGGTTGATAATTTTTTTCTTCTTTAAAGAGTGACGCTAATATCATAGGATAAAAAATTCCCACCTAAGAAGAGAAGTACTACTTGTGGTCATTTTTGAAACAACACTAAGTAAATGATTTCCAAACATCTGTAACTTGTGTGTAAAAGATCTAAGGTCTAACATAAAAGACATAAACAAATAGATTTAAATAGGAATCCAAAGTATTTATATCTTTATTTTTGAATTTAATTATGAATTTTAGAATATTGTGTCACATCCCCTATTTTAAGGGTCAATACATGAACCTTGTGACTTTGTAGAATTTAAATAATGTTTAGGTCTATTATTAAGAGGGAACCCAATGAAGAAAAATTAATAGGGTTATTAATTTAATGGGATCAATATTTTAGTTTTTATACTTTTCTAATCCACTATTTTCATTTTCATATAATTTTTTGATGATCAATAAAAAATTCCTCGATCGTATTTTTTTTTCAATTTTAAAATATTATGACAAAAAACATACAATATACATAAATTTTTTAAATTTCACATATAATAATATTAAAGGATTAAGAATGGAGATGTGATTAATATGTAGTGGTAAAAATTTTGGAATGAGGTTATTGAATAATTATATACTGGGATTGGTAGATTGATGTATATTAAATTTACTATTTAATTTTTTTCATTCTTTGAAATATGGAAATTCATATGCATATTTTTATAATTATTTGTTCTTACATGAGTGATTATACAATATTATATATGTACAATTTAATATATTATTTATGGGTTAAATTTTTCCATTGGTTCTTTTAAATTTCATGATTAATAATTGGGAAACATCACTATATAGAAATTTTTTAAATTTTTTAGAGAATATAATCATAAAAAATCACATTTAAAATGATTGATTGTTTTTTATTGTTGAGACCTATAATCCTTGAGACCAAAACTAAATATTTATTAAATTTCATCTTATATAAGTAATGATACAATTTTGTTAAGAAGTATCCATACTGTAATACAACATTACCCTCCCAAACAATACTATTCGTGGGTTTCTTAATATTAAATAGTTTAAGTATGGGGTGAGGTTTTACATTGTTTAATTGGACATTATTCATTTCATAGAAGATGTGAGGTTTTATTTTACATTGTGATGGTATAGTTAATGATAAGTTATTGTATTCTATAATATTATCTCTAAAAAAAGAAAAAAAGTGTAAAAGATGAAAAATAGGGTTTGTCATGGAGAGTTTTAAAAACTCCATTGATCGACATTATACCATTACATAATTTTTTTATTAATTTAATGAGGAATGGACATTGGGTTTGTAATTTGGTGTATGTTTATTTCCCAATTACAACATCTAATGAAAAAAAAGGAAAACAAGAATTATGATGAATCATTTATTATAATTATTTTTTTGAAACATTTCACAAATATGGGATGTTCTATGATTTCATTATTTATTGGATTATATCATTAATATCATAGAATATAATGAAATGTGATTTAGAAATTAACCATAATTGTTATCATTTTTTTTGTTTTCACACCATTACACACCATCCCGACATCTTAGAGGCATTTTATACTTAGTGTGAATCCCTCGTGTCTAATTGTGATATTTTTATTTACATAGTCAAGATTTATGATGGAATATGCGATTATGAGGAAGATCATGTAAATGATATATAAGAATAAATCATTATTTATATATACCTTTATTGACAAGTAAAAATGATCTCAAATTGATATAGATCACAATTTTAAAGAAATGTAATAAAATTTTTTGAAGACATTAATGTATTTTAGGAATATAATATTCATTTTAAAATAGAAAAATTAAATATAATAGTTAATAATTTTTTAAAATGATCTGTTATTATTGTTTTCTTTTGAGATGGTTAAAAAGTTATTTTAATATTAATACTTGTTTAATTTTATTATATATGATATTGGCATATTAATATTATGGGTGTTCCTTTATTTTTAGATAAATATTTATGCTTGAGAATAAGTATTTTTTATGTGTTGAGGTATTTGATGACCATATATCATACATGAATTTTTACAATTTAATGCCACTATTTTTTAAATTATTCAGTTTTCCCCTAATCTTACTTATATTGATTTAATAATCATTACAGGATATTCAAATTTCCGTTGTTATGGATTTTAAAAAACTATAGGAAATAGAGATTATATTAATATGATGTAATTTGGGAATGTAAATAATGGAAGAGATGTAGAAGGTTTCTATCCATCCTTATATTATAGGATATCAAGACTATCCGCCTCAAGTATATTTAGATTATCATTCGACCATAACATAGGACAATTGATTTAGAGAGGAGGATAAAAGAATATCCCTAGTCGATTCCCTGTGAGATTTCAAATAGATATAGAGGAAGGATGAATTCATATTGATGGTGGGAAGGAGATTTTGGAATAGTGGGTCTTGGATACTAATATGGACATCAAAGCCCATTTTCCAATCTTTCAAAGTAACAATCAATCACTAAATATTTGATGTCATATTTTAGATTTAGATTACTTTTGATCACTTAAGAAAATGGTGTCATTAATGTCAACATCCCATGTATATATCCTCACACAATATATATCATACATTCTCGTAGAATACTATATATATATTCCACATTTTTCCATAAAATAATAATATTAATCATACTATGGAATCATGACATCATCACTCTAAAGCCATGAAAATATGGGAATCACAAGGGAACACTGCTAGATCATGGGACATCCTTTTTCATACTATTGTGAGGATTGGGACAGCATGAATGAATTTGTGAAAGCTATATGAATCCACCTCTAAATTGAAAAACATGTTATAGAAATGATGATGTTTTTTTCTCTATTAATGTCTCATTTAAAGAGAAGACACAACTAATAAAAAGTTTCTATGAAATTGAATATTTTCAAAACAAAATGAATGAATCCATAACTGGAATTTAATATTTTTTTCTCAAATATTAATAGAGATAAAATATTATATTTTTAAAAATTTTTTATTTTTATTGGAAGAGTTTCATCTGCACCGCTAACATACAATCAATACCACTATAATTTAGTGGATTTCTGTGTGAGTCATGAATATTGCTTATTTATTATTAGAGTAGAGATACCAAATTATTTAAAATATACTAGATTATTTTCTTCAATTATATATATCCAAAAAAACATGATAATGTCCAGACTATTCATACAAATAAATATTAATTTTAGTTCTCCTTTCATGTGACATTATGAGATTTTGAAAATAAATTTACCCTTAAATAATTAATGTATAGATAGCTTCTTTCACAAACATTATGAAACTAAAAAACCCTTGATATATTATATACATAAATTATTACATTAATAAAAAACTACAGTCGATACTTAGATAATAATCAACTATAAGAACCCAAAATTTAGGATTAAGAACAATTAATGTTATAAATAGGAATTTTTCAATAAAATATTTTTTTCATTATATATTGTATTTTTATTTAAATGGTAATATAATAAATTTTTAAAATTGAATATATAAAAAAAATTAATTTTTTGATTAATCATGTTAATATTATCATTGGATGAGTTCTTATATATTTAAAAAATAATTAGTTTTCAGATGAATAGTGAAAAAACACATGTTTTTTGATTACTACCACGGTAATGAAATTAGTTTAATATAAAAATGACATAAATGTTTTGTTTTTTATTATTAAATAAATTTTTAATTTAAATAAATTCTTTAAAATACTATGTTGAATATGAAATAAATTATTTTTTTAGGAATCAAAAGTAATAATTTACAATATAAACTATTTTTATTCTCTTAGGTTAAATTTTTTTAAAATAAGTTATAATAATTAAAATATATATATTCTAAATAAATTAGATACTTTTTTTCAAATTTTTGAGTAATATAAATTTTTTTGGAATAATAATAGTATTAGAAAGATTAATGTTAATTACTATGACAATAGTGAGTCACTAATTATTAAAGGATTTTTTTTATCAAAATATTATATTATTTTCAAATAAATGAATTTAATGTATTTAAAATTATTAATCTAAAATTATGGTTATATACATATATAATTATATTAATAAACATGTATTTGGTAATCAGAGATGAATAATATTTAGAAAACATAATGACTAAATCATGTTTTTTATGATTTTTTTCTTTATAAAAAATTATTTGATATAAAAGTAATATTTATATTATTTATAAATTGTATAAGATTAAAAGGGGAAAATTTATTTTTTTTAGATTATAATAATTTTATAAGAGGGGTTATTTTATATTTTTAGTAAAAAAATCACTTGGGTAAAAACTACCCACCATATTAAAAATAGAAATAGGGTAAAAGAAATAATATTAGTGGTAATGTCTTCAAAAGTGTTTAAACCATTTGTGAAAATTATCTTGTTCCGTTTTACTAGCCTGAGATCAAAAAAAACTCCAATATTTATCACCTTTGGAACAATTTACCCATTAATAGAGTCATTCCATTATTGAAAATTAATGGGTATTCACAAAAAATCTCATTTCATTACTTATAATAGGAGATCACTTTCACCCAATCAATGTTATAAAAAATCATTAAAATTACCCTAAAATGATTCACAATTTGTCACTACCCTAATACCATGAGCTTCATAAATATCCTAGGAAATATCCTATCCTTTCCAGGTAAATCCATCATAATTTGTTTCATTAAAACTCCATGACTTTGTTAATTTTGGGTCTACAACATGGTTTTACTTCTAATGTGGTAGTTGGTTTATCCATATAGAGATAGAAGAATGGGGAGATAGAGACTATGTATATGAAATTAATCAAGCCATGAAATTTTGTTTCATGATATGAAAAGTGTTGGGAAGACCCCATGAAAATCAATTTGGGTGTTAGTGGTATGGGGTGGGATCTATTCACAACATGGAACTCATTCATGAAATAAACCTGTTTTCTTAGTTTTATGACCATGGTAACTAGTTTTTTGATATATGTTGAAATTTTTCGAATCACTATGTGAAATCCAAATTCATATTGTGTCTATGGTGTGTCCATATATTATTTTAAACACATTTACTATATGTTTTTGATGTCTCACACTCCTCTTATCTTTAATATCAACATTTCCATTGGTGATTTTAAGATTTTCAGTTGAACAATAAGACAGTCTACATGATATATTTGTTTTTTAGATGTAGTGGTTCAAGGGAAAGAAGTAGGAAACAAAATTCTAGCTTGGTAATTGAATAACATTCTTTAAATTATCTTCTTTTTTGGTGGGTAGTTTAGAACAACTCTATAATGTTTGTTTTGTTTTCAAGTTCGCTAAATAATTCTAATTACACCAACACACTAGGGGTGTGAACTAACCAAAATAGTAACAAATATTTTTTGTTAAATGTACATATTATTATACATCCCATGGATCCCACTGGTCCAGTTGGAGTTGAGACTGAGACTTAGTTCAATGGAAAGTTATGCCTATCATTTAACCTTGGATATCCATGGATACGTTTAACATATAAAACATTGATTAAATGGAAATTGTCTTAAAATTTACGATATAATGTAATTTTCAATAAAATATGAATTGTGAAAATTAGTAACATGGAATAATGAAATTAATGGATTGTTAATTGGTAATAGTATGGATTGATAATTATTTCATATAATGAGATGTTTTATATGTTTCTATTTATAATTATCTTGGATTTGTTATACTTGATGTTTTTTACCTTTTACATAATGTTGGGGATTCATTTTGGTTTTGAGAATCCACCCAGTATCATAAATACATTTTCAATTGGCATGGTATTGTTTCCTAAGAACACATTAGTGGCACTAAAATGGGAATATGTAAAGCGTCCAAGATGATATGGTTACTTCTTCTATTTTCATAATCATCTTATCTTAGAATATGTAATATGATCTATAATGTGAATTACTGTAGATTATAGTATAATATGAAAACTTTTTATAATAGCCTAGTATTGTACATTGGGAACACATAAGAAGTTATAGTATGTGAATTCATACAGTGTCTTGTTTGTATGGTTACTTAATGTTTAAGAGAGTGAATCTTGGTTACCTGAGACAAGATATGTGTGATTCTTCCTAAAAAGGTGTGTTCTATAAAGACATGGGTTTTCCATCATGAGTAAGTGGATTTGATAAATGATACATATTCCTAGAATTATGATTATTATGGTTTTGATAACACATTGTTTCATCCCATAGCTTGAGGTTTGGATGGTTTATTTTATTCCACACATTAACTTATAAATAAATTCCTAGATTATCTGACTGTTGAATGCATAATATTTTCATAATATATTTTTCATAGAAACTATGGGTGCCATCATTATTAGTTATACTCACACTATTTTCAGGATTATTTTCACAACCATGTAGATTTTATTGATTTAGGATTTGAAGAGGGTAATAGGTATTGTGTTTGGTTGGATTTTCTCAAGATGGGTTGGAGTCAAAAGATTATACATACATAGGGCTCATGGCTTGGGAATTTGGAGTCATATTTTTTAAATATTTTTATTATTTACTAAAATGACATTCATTAATTTATTTATTTACATCATACCAATCTTTAAATAGTTTTTTATATTACATGCTTTAGTGATTTTCACATCATTTTATATATTCATGTTTTGATATTTAGAATTATTTAACAATTATAGTTAGTTTTTATTAGAGGTTATAATCTCACGACAATGTTCATTCAACCTATTCTCATGTTAGAAAAAAATTCTATAAGAGGTGGAATGACTGAGGACTCAAAACATCCCATCATTATCATGTGATGGAGTACCAGTTTAGAGATGTTACAATGTAATATTATATCCCTTATTTTCTATTTCATTACTATCTTATAAATATTGGTATGAGACATAGATTTTTCAGTGATTGAAAATGATTAATTTAATGATATTATTTAACTCTCATGAAATAAAAAAATAATTTTACCCTAGGGATAGTATTGGTGATCATATTATTTGATTATTTCATTTTTGATGTTACATAACCTTGTGGGATTCATTTTTATCTGTGAAAAATATTTTTATTGATATTTCACTCATGGGCCAGTATGGGCTGAGCTGAGTATGCATATATCATAATTTTTACCAAGTGATATATGTCCAAATTCATTTTCCTTTCATTGGATTCAATAATTTCATGTGAAAAATATTTTAATATAACATGAAAAAAGTACTCCCTCATTTTTTCATCGAAAAATAAATGAATCCATATTTTATGCTATTCTAATTCATTTGTTAATCCATGATTACAGGAACTATAGGCACGTGGTTCTGATTTTTCCCATTTTTTTGTTAATACTGTTGTAAATACTATTTTATATGAAATTTATTTATCCTTGTAGAGAAAAATAATCTATGTCAGCATTGAGATAAGCATTAAGAGATAGTTAATTAGTAAACTCCAATCACAGTTGAGCCAGAATAACCTATGATTCTAGGAAATAAGATATATGAAAAACTTCTCAATAACTTCCTATAGGTCATGTGGTCTATGATTTGTGACAAATCACATTCCATGGAATTGATGTGTGTGTTTAATAGATATTTTTAACATTATAATCCACATACATTCAATGGTAGTTGATCTCCCTATGAGTTGGTGTTATAGATTAAGTCATTCTATAATATTTTTATGAATTTTCAGACACCTTCTGATAGGAGTGTAAATATTTATACCTATATGCTATGAGGATTGGCTACATAGTATTGGTACACTCTAGAGAAATCAATAAATAATATGGAGCTTCCATAGAAGGAGTGATATATGATTTTCCCTGATTCACTTCTATCTAGTGGTTCTGAGGGATGAGATAGTTTAGAGGTTAATACAACTAATCAAGGGGAGAATATCAGTAATTTATTACAGTGAACACATAACCAATATCCAAATTTTTTCTCAATTATTTTTAGTAGAAGATGTATATATTGAGAATATATATAATATGGGATTCACATTGAAATTAATAAATTTATATTGTCATTCAAATGATCAACATCATAGATGTGATGAATCAATTCTTCATCAGAGATGGAAACTAGTTAGATGCCCTGATTATCAGAAATTTTTTCTTAGTACGATGATTGTAGTGGTCTTACATAGGTAGTAGGTATTTCCACCATCAAAGAAACAACCAATTAATTCATGGGTAAATAATATAGGGGAGTGGATAGGAACCTAAGGACTATGGATTGGTGTTGTTATTTTATTATGGGATGGTAGTCCATAAATGTTTTGAATGTACATATACCATAATAGAGTAAAGGCTTTGTGGCAGGATGATTTATCTCCACATGATCTATAAAAATCCACTTTTAGTTTAGTAGTATAAGAGAATTATGGTAGGATCCAGGTTGTTAGAAGGTCTCAGTTACCCCTAAGTAGATATCCAACAAGAGTTCCATTAGATGCACAGGCTGAGGTTGGGTTATGGTACCTTAGTAGCAGAATGTTATTATCATCTAGAGAGAATACCAAATGGGGTGAAAAATGGGATCCACGGTCTTTTTTAGAGTCATATACGTTATATAAACCCTACTTTTATTTGTTTGAATATGGGATATTCTGCCATCATTGGTTTGACTATCATATCATCATTAATTTCCTATATTATGTTTAAATAAAAGATACTGAATAATTTATATATTCAATTATTTTGAAATAATTTTTGTTTGGATATATATTTCATGGTTGTTTTTATGATTATCAATATTCCCCTTCGACAAAAGTTTGTGAAAATATATTTTATGAAGGAATGTTCTCTTGATATTGGTTAATACTGTTTCTTTTGGTATATTTTTTTTATTAAAATGAGGGATTTGATTTAATCATATGTATGGATTAGATGATCCGATAACAAGATCATATCCACTATCAAAATAGGTGGGATACCGTTTTATCTCTAGAAGGTGTCTACATTTTCACAAGATTTAGTTGGATCATTATATAGGTCATTTATGACTAATTAATTGTAGATTGGATTATCTCATGGATCGGATATCATTCCTTCTTCTAGATAATGGTTTATTGAAGCAGGGTAATTTTCTATCATTACTAAACTATTTTATGTTTATATTTCATGAATATTTCTCCTTCATACCACCAGAGTGGGTGGTGGAGTTCATAACAGAGTTAAAACTGGGAGAAAAAATAGTTCATATCTTTCCTTATGAGATGGATCCAGTTTAGCCTCATGAGATAAAAGTGTATTTGGATGTCTTGTTATCAAATATATTTTTTCCAAACTAAATCACCAGATGTGTATTATTAAAATATTATCTATAAAGGTAGAAAATACTATGAATCTACGTCTGGATTATCAATGAATGATCTAGATGATGATCAAGAATCGATATTCCCTTCCATGCATCGAATACCAATTCAAATTTCTGATATATTCATGGATCTTCTACTATTTTATAATGAGGTTGGGGTACTGTTAAACGAGTTTGATGCAATAATACAGACCTAATTTTTTTTAGGAGATGGTATGTCTTTTATGAGGTCATGGTGGCACTATTTGGTTTGATAAAGAACTGATGATGTTTATGGACATGATGAATTGGAATTTCCAAAATTTCATGGATATGTTTGTTTTGTGTTTTACCTATGAAATGTTGATGTATTATATATTTGTATATGATCAGGACAAATATCATAACATCATCCTGAGTACACTAAGTCAACATCAGCACTATTCCACGCCATCCAAATATAATTTATAGATTGATAAATTACACCTTGTTGGTCATTTAATATCAGTGTATGGAGTTTCCATGGACCTAGTGAAGGATTACGTTGTGGAATCTTGTGATTTCCCCAATAATTAAATCAATATTTACAGAATAATTTCTAAAAAAATGATTAATATTGTTTCATCCTACACATATTTAGTTTAGAAGTGATGATATCTGAGACAACCAATCTGAGGGTGTGCTTCATTTGGTTAGATTTATACAAGAGAGAATTTTAGTAGTATAATATTAAGGTGACATCAACAATGATCTGAGAAAAAATATTTCTCTTAAGGAAATATACTTTGTACTATGATGCATCCAGTGTCAGACAATGATTAGTTATGATGCAAGAAACATTGGAAGTTGATTATAGATTAAGAATTTAGATACCATAATGGAGGAATTAACATACTATTAACCTAGAGATAGTAATGGTGGAACAATCCCTGGGATTTTTGTGGAACTATCTTTTGGGAAAGAGGTGTGCAGTATAGAATGACCCCGAGAACCTTAGATACTTCCTTTTCAAGTGAGACATTTACCTTTATTACAGTAGGTGATTCTAGTATCTAACATCATTAAACATTGATCTGGAATATATTCCTAGAAAGGGAAACAACATTGATGGGGCATTAATCCAAAATACCAAGATAGATGTAATATGAGATTCTTTTATCAAGTGGAGACTAATGAAAATATTTTTAGATATGCATATGGGTGTTAAGGTGTCATAGAAAAATGTAAATACGATATAGAAATCTATTATTAACATCCTTCAATAATATACAATGGTATTAAAATTATCAAATATATATGGCTTAACACTATGGTAAAACCTACATAATGGGGATCCACCATTGGAATTGACTCTTGTATGTATTATTTTTCTTCTTTCCCATGGTTTGGTATTTTTTTGGGAATACATAAAGAGATCACAAAAGAGTTTTATGTGCTTATATGGGTGTTACATCCAGGACATACATAGTTTTATCTTATCATGAATAGTTAGTAATTTTTTTGGTATAAATATGGAGATTAAAAAATATGTGGTGAGATGTTTGACCAATCAATTTAGTAAGGATGAGAATCAGAGGATCACTATACTAATGAATCCTCTATGAATTCTAGAATTGTTATGGGTTTAGATAAACTAATGGTGGTAGACTAATTTTTTTTCATTAGGGAGACCTTCCTAGTTAACAATATCTGAATTATTTAATCAATATAGATAGTTAAATAATAAAATGTTGAAAAGAGTATCATTTTTTATCAATATATTTATTTCAAATCCTAATTATGGGTACACTATTAGAAAGAAGCAGGATGATAGTTCTTTTAAGCTCAACCTATCATCACCAAAATGATGTTCAATCTGAATAGAAAATTCAAATATGTTAGGATATAATACAAAACAATTATTTACACATCAGTAGTACATAGGAGAAACATATTTTACTCATTGAGTTCAAATATAAAAACCACTTTTAGGAATTTATCTATATAGATACTTTGATTACTTGTTTGGATGTTTTTTTTTCACCTATAAGTTTGATATTGGTAGGTGAGTCAATTATATTTATACATAGTCTCATTTAAGTGATTTATGATAAGGATTAGTTAATCATAATATGGTCGGTTACCTTAAAGTGCTAATAGAAATCATATATAGACCATTAGATATGACCAATAGAGTATTATATCGGTTATAGGGGTTTTCATCAAGTGTCTTCTAAGATGGAACAATTACAATGTCGGATGTAAGAGAAAGAAACCACCAAATATTATGCGAAATTTGGTAATGGGGATACTGTCTATCTAGTAGCATTTCACATGGCCCTTACAAAATACTTTAATTTCACACGAGATGTGTTCCACATGTCAAAACATCATAGACTACTTATTGAAAATTATGACATGATATTTGATGATAAATTTGTGTCTAATGTTTATTCAACCTTTGAGGAGAATATGTTTGGTATCATGGATAATTGTTTGAAGAGATTATAAGGGAATATCAATCCATTAGTAATAGTTTGGTGTAATTATGGGAATATGAGAGAGGAGAGTTGGAATTTGGTGTCTAATATGTTAAAACAGTGGCACAAATTATTCACAGATGCCCATAAATATGCTTAGAATAATATCTTGGGAAAGAACTATTATATGGTGGGGAGGAAATAAGATATCTTATTTTCTCTATATTCTACATTTTATTAATTTTGATAAACTACTTTGATTTTGGTAAATCTTTTTTCCATAAATTGGAAATAGGTCCCTTGTGTTGATTGGGATAGCCGTGTAGAGGAAAAATATTTGGGAGAATGTTTATGTCTATAAGAAATTATTCACATAAATATTTTTGATTTCATGAGATAAATATTTATAATAATATCCAATCAAACTCATTTAGGGTTCCAAATGTTCTAGGAATAATGATATTAAATTGTGATTCGCACTCATGATATAAAATGATTTTCTATGATTTATAACAGAGGTGACTAGTTTTGTAGTATAACCGTAAAAAAGGATTCGTGATCTAAATATGTAATTCATTTCATGAATGTATATTTCCCGATGGTTCTTTTAAACTTCCATGACATATATTTATCCTATCATACACTTATCTTCTCTTGACATATAGACCTTTCATTTTTTATTTTGAAGAGTTACCTTAGAACAAAAAGTAGGTTCCTATTTGATTTAGGTGTTCCAGACATAGAGGCTGATGAGGAGGAAAAAGGATGCTGTCTTTTATAATGGTTATTATGAAATCATTATCTTATACAATAATTTTGACTTCTCGTCTTTAGAAAAACTCCCTAAAATAATCTTTTTCTATTCATGTATGTTCAATAAGTATAATCTAACAAGTATTCCATGAACATGACATAAAAAAGTCTATAGAACATAGTGTTTTTTGAAAATTAATATTATTATATTTCTCATGGATCTCATTGGGTCAGTTAGTGCTGAGACCTAGACTTGTGGACTCCTAAGTGGTCTTATAAAAATCAACGATAATTTTTTTTTGTTTTTTTTGAACTAATAGTCGTGTGAGTAAATAGAAATTATTTTAGAAATTAATTGATAATATGATTTCTCTTTAAATATTAATTGATAAATATGTAACTTGTAATAATATAATAAATTTATTTTAAATTTGATATTTTATAGTTCGACCTATATTATATATAATGAATTTTGTTACATGTTGGTGATTGATATGATTTTGGACTTCTTATAGTAGTTGTTTGGTTAATTATTTCATAAAAAATGTGATTCATACTACGAAATATAATCCAGTAATTAATAAAGATACATTTTACCATGAATTGTTAATTCACACTAGGAACACATATGTTTTTCTATAATTGGAATTCATATTGGGTATTATACGATATGGTTACTTTTTCTGTTGGCATGGTCTTTTACCCTTTGAACATGTAAGAAATAATAGCTTGGGAATTCACATAATGTATATTATTATAGTAAACTAGGATTATCATTCATATATATTACATATTTTTAGATGAATATTCATAACATTACAGAAACACATTCCAAAGGACTATAATAGCTTCATTCCATTTCATATTGGGAAAATAGCCTTATAATATAGTAAATGTCATGCAGTGTTTCCCACTAAGATATACCCATTGAGAGATATTCATAGACATACGTTATATAAAACCTTTCTTCATAACCCGGGGAAAGGAAACATATGAAACAAGGATCTTAGATGTTCAATAAGTTGAAACAAATTTGTATCAATTAGTGATCATATGAAAGAATATAATAAGAAATATGTTACATAATAATGGACATAACATATGATATTCATTCCTAATGTATTATAGATTGTAAACATGAGTCATAATATACATATTAGTGTATGATTTGAAATAAATCATATGATAATAAAATTGCATGAACCATGGGAGTATAACATTGACATAATTTGTAAGATTATGATGTAGAAATATAATTTGAGAGTCATTTCACCAGTAGTCAAGGTTAATTTCAGAAACATATATGGGATGGATGGGATACACCACCATCTATAATTTAATCCCTTAATTCATATTGGATTCAGTTCATTCAAAAAACCATCAAAATATTAAAGGTTCAATCCGAAAACCATTATAGCAGACAAATTTCCTTATGAAACCTCATTTTGTCCTCATTACATTTATATCTTACTGAACTGGATTCACATTAAATTCTAGTCCCATATTACTGAACCTGATTTACTTCCAATTCTAGGCATGTCTTACTGAATCAAGTACACTCACTATTCTATACCTATCTACCCCTAGGATATAAATATTTTATTAATGCATTGGAGGAATATATATCTACCACACAACATTTGTTGTAACAAAACCACATTCCTTGGTTAAAACATAACTATCATCCTTGGTTATAACATAACCAATATCACAAACCGAATTTCATATATATGTGTGACACAATATTACAAAACATTCATTGTATCACAAAACATGAGAAAAAGGTCTCCATACACATTTCCTCATGTCATATTTATAGGAAAAGAGATATGATTCATTATAATTCCATCATTTCATCGTAGCATAACTCATTAAGAGAATATGGTAATATAATAGTTATATAATGGTATAACCTATGGATGAGAAACATGTTTCACAAATTTATTATCTCATAGAGATAAAAAATTTAGATAAATAAGATGAATGATATACTTTGTTCATGTCCTCAATAAAGAAAGAATTATGTGAAAGTATTTAATCTTATATAGGGATAGATATTGAAAGATCATATGGAACAATTTTTATGGAGAATAAAAAATAATTGAAAATGCATTGTATTTCATAAATCATTTTCAAAATTTTTTATTACAATATTACCACACAATTTAATAAACAAGGATTTGATAAAATATTAAAAACTTTAATTGAGGAAAATATCCATTTCTATTTGAAGAACACTTCATCAAAAATAATAGATTCTATAAATGTTATTATATGAAAATAATATTGAAAACATATAAAATAAGTTTAAAATAAAATAATGGACAAGGATATGGGATGTTTTATTCATTTTGTACATGTTAAAACAATGATTCCATTTCGTATTTATGTTAAAATAAATTTTTTAATTATTTTGAAAATTACATGAATATTTAATTAAAATTATTTTCTTAATAATTTAATAAGGGAAAAATGTATTTAAATATCATATTTTAATAATAAAATATTTTTAATATAGCATTTGAAATCATGGTTTTGGAATAAAATGGATTTTTGACCGAAGTGATAAATAATGCCAGATTTCCATTAAAAACATTTTCTTTGATATTTTTCATTCCAATGAGATGGTAAATAATACTATTACTTGAATATTTCATGACTAAATAATGTTTTAGAAAATTAATGAGATCCTTGATAGTAGTAGCATAACATATTATCATCAGAAACATGATCATAAATGATACCCGATAAATTATGTGGTTGTAATATAAAGTCATCACCACATTGGTAAAATTGGATCGTAATCCCCATGTAAAAATAACATAAAATGGAAGATAAAATATCATTATTATAAATTAATTAACTCTATTACATGTCAAATGGGATATATATGCACCTCGAGAATGAATGTTGGTGAATATTATAAAATACGTCTTAATGAAGGAACATTGAGTCAAAACTCCCTTACCCCTTTAGTAATTATAAAACTATATACTGATTGATTGGGATATACCAAAATGGATCTTTAAATAACCATAATTTTTATGATGATAATAACAAGTAAACACATTCACGGTAATTGTATACACAGTATAAAATAAACATGAGGTGAATATGGCATGTTTCTCTTCAAAAATTAAAAGTGAGACTGAAATTCCATACAAAATGTATTGAATTACATCATACTCACTCAAAAATAATATATAATAAATATAAAAAAATTATAAATATATTAATGAACCAAATTTACATATATCATATGATATATGATTTTGTTATGGATTTTTGATACTCTATTATTATCAATTCATTGTTAATGTCACATTCTGGGTAATAACCTAATTTTCAAATATATTTTGATTTTTTATTTTTGGTTACCATTATTGTATAATGGTTACATAATATATGTAATAATAATAAATACATAACTTCTATATTTATACTTCAATTTTAATTATAATTTTACTCTTGAAATATGTTTGTGATAAAATGAAGTATTTTACAATCATAGAGACGGTAGGTTGTACATACACATGAGAAATACCTCAATTTTATTGGAAACATGGTCATCTCTTCATGAATTGGAGTATGTTTTGTGTTTCTTGTCAATCCTCATAGGAAGTTAAGAATGTGTGCCAGCAAAGTGCTCATATTGGTCAAACAGATTACAGTATTGAAGGTTGCACCATTCTGCAGAGAGTTCCAAAGTTTTGGGCCTGAAAATCGACAAATGGAGAAAACAATTTTTGGTAATGAGGCTTGCGTGCCATGTAAATGAAGGAGAGAAAACTTGGGCGTCACATCATTTTCAGGATCATAACATGGAAAATGGCAACGTGATAAGGGCCGTGCAGGTTTTAGGCTGGTTGAAAAAGTGACTTGCGCACCGAGAAAGGACTTGCTTGCTAATTCCTAGGAGGCTGAAAGGTTGTGTGCCTGTTATTCTTCAAGATAAGAGCTTTAATATATGGAAAATGAAATAGGTTCACGCAATTATTGGTACGGTCGCACATGTGAGTAGTACGACAGAGGCTAGGGAGGTTGGAGTTGCATGTCAGGACTTGCACGTCGTGAGGACACTTGGGCACCACCACGCAGGGGGTCCAGTTTGCCTATAAATAGAGGACCACCCCTCCTCATTTGTAATGAAGTTCATGAATTAAATATTTTTAGATCTCTCTTTACACAAGTGGATGAGTCGCGCAACTAGTTGTTGGGCCGCACAAGTAGAGGCTGCGCACCGGTTGTTGGCTACGCATCTAAAGTGGTTTGGGAGTTAAAGGCACTGAGTCGCGCAAGTTTGGAGGTGTAGGAGGCAGTGTCGCGGAAGTGGGTTGGTGTCACATGTGTGCCGAATTTTTACTGCGCAAGGTACTTGTGCGCCGGTCCTGAAACTTGTGCACTGGTCATGGAGAAGCGCACCATGTGAGGTTGAAGTACGCTCGTCCTTTTTGGAGCGGCACAAAAGTCGAAAGATTGCCTGATACTTTTGGTGCCAAGTGAGATTAGTCTACAAGTGAAATTTGGACTTCAACAGATCATCTAAATAAAACATTGGATTCATTCTTTTGAAATGATGAAAACATTTTCATTCTATAAACTGAGTGTGACTTCATCAAGGGCAGTGATCTAGGGGGAGTCAACGGGAGTGACCCGAGGGACGCTGTGAGCTATCCCTGAACCATTTTTGTAGGCAGTGAGCCTAGGATAGAGTGACTATGCCTAAACCTTTGTAATCCATAGTTAGTGATGTTTAGTAAAATTTGGTACGACCGACAACCTGTCGGCGTATGCACCTTGGACGTAGCCCTTAGTGGTGAACCAAGTAAAAAGTGGTGTGTCATCTCTCTGCATGTGAATGTTTTCATTCTGTTCATATCCATCATACAAGTTTAACAAGTTACTACCAACGTGGGAACATGATCCATAACGTTAAAAAAAAAGATGAAACCTTGATTCACCCCTCCCATATCAGGGTGTCTTAGGGTCCTACAAGTGGTATTAGAGCGTAATGGTTACTTGTGTTGAATATGTCCTTTGTCGTAATGGAGAATGTAGTCAATGTCAGGGGAGTCCCTCTCTTCGATGGAATTAATTTCTAGATATGGAAGAACAGAATGATATCTCATCCAAGATCCCTTGTAATGGATGTTATGTATTTCATATATGCAATGTATTAATGTTTCTGATCCAACATGGCTCTCTATGACTGAAATAGATAGAAAATTCTTGATGTAGATCCTAAAGCACAGAATATTCTCACCGCATCACTTTCTGATCATATTTATCTCATTGTGATAATTTTCATCTCAGCAAATTCCATGTGGGATAAACATGGAAACATTTATGATGGTGAAATAAAAGTGATGGAGGCGAAACTGCAAGCGTTACACAATAGGTTTGATGATCTGATGATGTATCCTAATGAGAATATAGACTCATTCTTCAATCAAATTACTGAAGTGGATGGAGCAATCCGGGGCCTAGGAGAAGAAATCAGAGACATTGATATTGTGAAAAAAATACTGAGAAGGATACCACCCCTATACAATGCAATGGAGTCATCCCTTGAGGAAAGAGATCGTTACAAACTTTCTTCCGATGATCTGTTGAGCAGCTTGGTGGCATATGAAATGAGATTCAAACTTGAAGATGCTACTAAACGAGTAAGCAAGGAAATTTCCTTCAAATCCATGGAGAAACTGAAAATCTCAAAAGATAGTAGTGGTGATGATGATGAGGAAAAATAAATTATCTCTCTCTTTTCCAAGAAGTTCCATAAGGGAAAAGGGAAATTCAAAGGGAAGTTACCTCTAACATTCTATCAGAGTGGAAAAGTTGGGAACATTGCTTCTCAGTGCTTAAGAAATATCGATTATGAAGATAGTGATGCTGAAAACATTGAGAAGCCTCAGGAAAGGATTTTCAATAAAGGATACTTCAAATCTAGAAAGAATGTTCTGAAGAAGATTTTAGTCCATGAAGAAGGAGTAGATGATAATGAATTATGTGATGATGATGAACCAAAATTTAATACTGGGAAACATGCTTCCATGATGGCCACTGTTAAAAAATCCGAAGACACTGGTGGAGAAAATCACTTAAAAACTAGTGAATATCCCAAGTTTCAACTTAAGGATGATTTGTACGTGCTTAAGAATAAATGTAAGAGTTTCGATATGTGGAAATAAATTGCATAAGAATCAACTGAATATATTGATCAACTTGAAGCTGAAATTGAACTACTGGAAGAATTTGTTGAAGTACAGTCTAAAATTCTTGAAAGAAATGATGATGTAGTGGATCTAAATATGAGAATTGAAGAGCAGGAAAAGGTCATCAATGACCTCAACTTTAGACTAAAAGAAAAATTCCAGAATGTTGAGGGTCATGAGTATGAAGTTGTTACTCTTATGAGTAAACATGAGAGTGAATCAATTTAAAAATAACCAAGGAAGAAAATAAAGTTTGGAAGATTCTTAAATGTAGAATTACTGGAAAGAGCCAAGAGTGGTTCAGATGGGGTAGAGAATATCTTGAGTGATCAAAGAACTGCTTTCATGGGAAAGAGTGGAATTGGCTATGAAGCTGAGACATCAACTGGTGGAAGTAAACAGATCCAAAAGAAAGATATGATGAATGTTGAACATGTCGAAACGTTACCTAAAGTGCTAAAAAAGAAAACCTCAATCCAAAATAAAAGGAGATCTGAAAATTACCTTCAAACATTTTGAATTGACACACAGTCCAACTATTCTCCCAAGGAAGAGTGTATGGGGAGAAATTCATGCAATAAAGCATTTTTTTCTCATGAAGTGTCAGTTATGTGGCTATCTGAGACATACCATGTCATATTGCGAAGAGGCAAGGAGATATCTTAATGGGAACGATCTGGGATGGTAACAAAAGAGAATAACTTCATATCCTCCATCTTATAGAAAAATAGTTTCTATGGATACTATTTTCATTGCTCTAACTTTGGTCATAAGGATGTTAATTGCAGGAAGAGAGGGGACATGGACACCTCATACCGGAATTCAAACAAGTATGATCTCATCGACAAGATAGTGTATCTCTTTAAAACAGGTTTTCTCCTCTCGAATAAGACTTCTACTATTAAGAACCAATGTACACAGATGAGATAACTAAAAGGCCATCAGTTATATATACTCATTCCAATGTCTAATGGAATGAAAGGATGAAAATTGAGAAATCCAACCTTGCAGAGGTGGACCTCAAAGCTATAAAATGCAACAATACTTAGATTATGGATAGTGGGTGTTCATCCCATATGACAGGTAATGCTGTCCTGTTGACAGATATCAAAAGGAAGTTTGATGGAACGGTTCAATTTGGTAATGATGGAGCTCTGAAAATCAAAGGTAGTAGAAGTTCAGAATTAGAAAATAGAGATCTAAAGAACACTAAAGTCATTTACGTAGATGGACTATGTCAGAATCTACTCAGGGTAAGTAAAATCTGTGACCTGGGACTTATTTTTACTTTTAATCAGAAAGGCTCCACTATCAAGGGAAAGATGTGAAATTTACTTTTGAAAGGATGAAGAACAGAAGGCTACCTATATCAGGTTGATAGTAATGAAAATGTTTGATACATGACTGTTGAAGAAGAAAACAATTTGTTTCATAGGAGACTGAGTCACAACAATCAGCAATACATGGAGAAAATATCATAATTGAGGATTGTCAGGGACATTCCTAACCTGAAGACTGAGCGTGAAAAATCTTGTGGTGCTTTATTTTGTGGAAAGCCGGTCTACAGTTCATATCAACCAATGAAGAAAAGGGAATCTCATCTTCTTCATTTAATTCATATAGATGTATGTGGGCTGATAAATGTTGCTGGAACTCATTAAGAAATGTACTTTGTCATTTTAATTTGATGATTATAGTAGAGTGTCATGTGTTATGGTCATTCACAGGAAATGACATGTTCTTGACTTCATGAAAACATATCGGTGAATCGACGAGATTGATACTGGATGAAAAATCAATGTTTTGTGATCTGATAATGGAGGAGAATACACGTCCATTGAGTTTGAGAATTTCTTTCAAAAAACATGGAATACAACATGATGTAGCTAATGTGAGAACTCTACATCAAAATGGATTTATTGAGCACCAGAATCGACTGGTCAAGAACATGTCTAGGACTGTGCTGATTGAGAGTGGTATCTCTCGCCATTACTGGAAGGAAGCTGTTAAAGCTGTAGTGCACATTTAGAATCGAACATGGCATTATATGGGAGAAATGAAGACATCATATGAATTGTGGCTTGGAAGGAAGCCTTAATTTAAATACTTTAGTGTTTTCGGAAATAAATGTTTCATTCGGAATAAAGAAGAAAATCCAGGGATGTTTGGTGATAATGATGATGAAGGAATTTTTCTTGGATATCCAATGAACAGAAAATTCTACATGTGTTTCAACTAGATATTAGGAAGGATTGTGGAAAGCAGTGATGTTAAGATAATTAAATAGAAAAGCCCAAATGCTTCATGAACATCATATGCTGATGTGATTGAAAGTGAGGAAGAAAGTGAATGTGGAGAAAATACGAAAACAAAAATAGAGGAAGCTGTACAAAACACTCAGCAGTCACATCATGATGTTTTTTTCCGAATGGCCCAAAGTCCTTCTTTTTATTTTATTACAGATAATCCCCCTTTTAAGGGTTGAAGGGGAACTTGTACATGACCTATAGGCCCAAGGCACAAGGCCCGACATGACCTGCAACACATGACCTGAAGTCCCAGAGGCATACCATGCCCATTACATGACCTATAGGCCCAACCCACTAGAACTTCCCCTTCATAGCATCTTGAATCATTGATCTCCATAGCTCCCCATCATGCATTGCTGATCAGCTAGAATTTCCCCGTACAAAGTTGCACGGTTCCTGGTCCCGATGGCGGCTATCATACCCTCTCATTCTTCTATTTCGTTTAGCTCTGCATCTGGTGGCTGCTACTCCTGTTTCTCTGATCCTCTTCTGGGGCCTATTCTATTTGAACTGTGCAACTCCATGGTCAACGTGACCCGAAGTCCTTGTGTCTTGAAGGCCTCTAATGACCTGAAGGCCCTGGAGACCCATAGGCCCAAACCGATGGCCCGAATGCCCAAATCGGGTGAATAGTTCTGGCAGCTATAGTACCAAACAGTAACTATTATAGTGACTGCTACATCGACTGCTACAGTAACAACTACAGTACTGATACAGTAACCCAGAAATTCGCCTCCAACCAATTTTGAACCTGGGTCTCTTGGATGCCAAGTAGGAGCCCTTAAAACTCGGGTATGTGATCGTTGGAGTCACATCATGAATTTGACTTAGAAGAATAAACTCAAGAAGAAATTGTAGGTGGAAAGAGTGTAATTGAGACACATATAAGAAATCATAGAGCTAATATTGATCCATCTAACATAATTGGGGACATGAGTGTACCCACTTAAACAAGGAGGATGAGGAATAACAATCAATCTGCATTTCAGTCATTTGTAGTGCCATCCTCATTCGAAGAAGCTGAAAAGGATGAATCATGGCTAAAATCCATGAATGAAGAGTTAGATCATATTGATAAGAATCAGACATGGGATCATGGAGTCCCCATGGTCACAATGTTATTAGTACAAAATTGATCTTCATGAACAAGTTTTATGATCATGGAAGTGTTATTAGAAACAAGGCTCCACTGGTATGTATGGGATATTCTCATATTGAAGGTGTTGATATTGAAGAAACCTTTGCTCCAGTGGCTAGACTAGAGTCAATCAGATTTTCCTTTCCCTATAACTCCAAAGAGGATATAAAGAATATCAAATGGATGTAAAGACAACATTCTTGAATGGTGTTCTTGAAGAATAAGTCTACATTGAAAAACCAATGGGTTTTATTCTTGGCACTAATAAGAAAAAGGTAAAAAAACTGAAGAAATCCCTCTATGGTTTGAAAAAGGCACCACGAGCATGGTATTCCCGCCTGGACTCGTATCTCAAGAAGCTGGAGTTCAACAGATGATGAGTGGATCACAATATATATGTTACGAATTATCCAAAAGATAAATTCATGGTTCTAGTCTACATTGATGATATCATATTTGGTGGTAGCATGCAGAAATCAGTGGATGAATTTTCCAATCACATGAAATCAGAATTTAAAATGTATATGATTGGGAAGCTCACATATTTTTTGGGGCTACAGAAGATTCAAAAAAATTATTACACTTTCATTTCTCAGGAAAAGTATGCAACAGATCTGTTGAATAAGTTTAACATGCAAGACTCCATACCAATGTCAACTCTAATTGAAATTGGAACTAAACTTGAAAAGCATGAGGATGGTACCTCGGTAGATCCCACCATGTAAAGGAGGATCATTGGGAGCCGACTGTACCTAATGGCGACATGGCCAAATATTGTCTTTTCCACATGTCTTGCGGCCCGCTTTCGGGGAAATCCAAAGGAGGAACATAAGGTAGAAGTAAAAAGAATCATGTGGTACATTCAAGGTACACATAATATTGGGTTATTTTTCCTGCAGACAGGGATAGTGAATTCTTATCATTTTCTGTTGTTGACTGGGCTGGTGATGTGGTAGACAGAAAGTCCACTAGTGGTGGAGACTTATATATTGGGTAGAAATGTGTTGGCTGGTTGAGAAAGAAACAAGAAATTACATCTCTTAGTACTACTGAAGCTGGGTATATATCCGCCACAAAGGCATGAACTCAATAGTTATGGATGAAGAAACAACATACAGATATTGGTGATGAGGTGAATCAACCAATGGTGATTTACTATGATAACAAGAGCGCAATTGATCTCACGAAGAATCATGTTCATAATTCTCCTAAAAACATATTGAAATCAGGTATCACTTTATCAAAGAAAAAGTTGAGAAAGGGGTAATTGGAATGGATCACGTGGGAACTGATGAGCAAGTGGCTGATATCCTGACCAAGATACTATCAGCGGCTATGTTTGAGAAGCATCGGTTTAACCACATTTTTCATCCACCTCCCAGTGCATAAGTAGGTTACTTAATTCCCATATCCCTTTTTATGATAGTTGTTTTTATCTGTTTGTGGATGTGATGAAGGTTTGTGGGGGAGATACTATCCAGGGGGAGTATGGTTTGAGCTGAAAAATGTACACATTACTGGTCATTGGATTTCTTATCAATTGTGGAGAAAGGAATAAAATCAGGCTTGTTCAGGCATGTAATGCATCTGTGATGAGAAGGATGATAAGGAATACATTGGTCATGTAATGCTTCTTGGGCGTCATTGAGAATTCGAAAACATAGGAACCCAATTCAACATTTCTCTCTTTTTTTCTACACCGAGCATTGCTCACGTAGACTTATAGTGTTGGCTGAGTTGATTCTTTCATTTTTGGTTTTCATGTGGATGGTGATCTATTGAATTTATTTTCTGATTTCCAACTAACCCAAAGGGGGGAATTTTTTGAACCATGGTCATATTTAAATGAATTGAAGTATGGTTTGTGTTTGTTGTCAATACTCATAGGAAGTTTTGAATGTGTGCCAGAAATGTGCTCATACATGTCAATCATATTACAGTTTTGAAGGTGGAACCATTCTCTAGTGTTTGCCAAATTTTTGGGCCAGAAAATTGACAAATGGAGAAAAGTGTTTTTGGAAAAGAGACTTGCGCGCCATGTAAATGAAGGAGAGGAAACTTGCGCGCCATATGTTTTTCAAGATTAGAAGATGGGAAAATGACAAAGGGATAAGGGCCGCGTAGGTTTTGGGCTGGTCGCGCAAGTGACTTGCACGCCGATAAATGACTTGCGTGCCGATGCCTATGAGGATAGAATGTTGTGCACCTACTATTCTTCGAGATCAGAGATTTAAAATTTGGAAAAGGAAAAAGGTTCGCACAAGTATTGGTGTGGTTGCGGAAGTGAGTAGCGTGACAAAGGATAGGGTGGTTGGAGCTATGTGCCGGGACTTGCGCTTCTTCGTGCAGGGGGTCCAATTTGCCTGTAAATAGAGGACCACATCTCCTCATTTGTAACGAGGTTCAACACTTAGAGATATTTCGAGCTCTTGTCGTTCAAGTGGTTGAGTCGTGCAAGAGGTCATTTGGTCGTGCAAGTAGAGGTTCTGCGCCGGTAGTTGGCTGGACATCCAAAGTTGTTTGGGAGTTAATGGTGCCAAGTCGTGCAAGTTTGGAGTTGAAGGAGGTAGTGTCGCGCAAGTGGGTTGGTGTCACCTGCGCGCCGAATTTGTACCGTGCAAGTGACTTGTGCACCGTTCTTGAAACATGCACGATGGTCTTGGAGAAGCGCACTAGGTGAGGTTGAAGTATGCCCATCCTTTTTGGAGCTGCACGAAAGCCGAAAGATTTCTTGATACTGTCGGTGCAAAGTGAGATTAGTCTACAAGTGAAAGTTGGACTTCAACAGAGAATCTACATACAATAGGGGATGTATTCTTTTGCAATGATGAAGACTCCTTCACGTCTATAAACTGAGTGTGACTTCATCAAGGGTAGTGAGACTGGGGGAGTCAACGAGAGTGACATGAGGGACGTTGTTATCTATCCCTGAACCTTTTGTAAAGGCAGTGATCCTGGGACATAGTGAATGTTCCTGAACCATTGTAATCCACAGCTAGTGAAGTTTAGTAGAATTTGGTACGACCGACAACTTGTCGGCGTATGCTCCTTGGACGTAGCCCTTAGTGGTGAACCAAGTAGAAATTTTTATGTCATCTCTCTGCATGTTAATGTTTTCTTTCTCTTCATATACATCATACAGATTTAACAAGTTCTTATCAACATGGGAACAAGATCCATCAATTTAATAAAAAAAAATTTACACCATGATTCACCCATCCCCTCTCAGGGTGTCCTGGGGTCCTACAAATTTTTCAATGATAACTATGGAAATAAGGTATATAATATATTATCATTAAATAATTATAATAATATAATATATAACACATTTTTTTCTTTAAATGTATTTATTTATACTACACATGTGATGTGGTGATGAGAAGGGTGTCATATCCCTTTGAGAAGATGATAGTCCACACATGCACAAACATTATCATTTTTCGTTGAGTGAAAAGGTAAGAAGAAAATGATATAAAAATATATTTTTGTAGTGATAAATAATTCCATAATATCATAATTAGTTAATTTATAATAAATATAATCATTAACTACATCCTTATCAATATCCATGTAATACATGAATGAATCACGTCATTTTAGGTGGTGGTAGTCTTACATACACATGAGTGACATTATCATATTAGCACCAAAATGATAGAATAATGTTATGTGTGATATAATAATTTGAAATCATTATATTTTAATATATATCATATAATAAAAATAGATACATCAATGTGTTCAAATGTGAGAGGTTGTAATGGAAATACGAATGACATCAATTCGTGAGGCGGAAGACCTTCGTTCACATAAATGAACATTTCATAAACCATTAGGGGAAGTGGATATATTATTTAGTTAATAACATAAAAGTATATAATATCTTTGTAGGGATGATAAAAATGTTATTATATAAGTATAATAAAATAATAATTCAAGGAGGTGGAGTAATAAATAAAAAATTCTATTGTTGTTTAATATTACTACTTCTTTGGGTATCCTCCTTAGGTTTTCCCTAAAGGCCTTACTTTCTTGAATTTCTATAAAAAATAATTCATATATTAAGACATGAAGGAATATTTAAATATTTTTGGATTGGTATTGGTGGAAAACATTGTGTTTGAATGAGTGAAGATGAGAGGAGAGAAGATGCCATTTTATAAGTGGGTGATAGGACACAATCAATATTTTTTAAAATAAATATATGATATAATGTTTTTCATATGATATAATTTTCAATATAAAAATATTTTTTAAAATAATATGTTTCATGGATGAAATATGGAAAAATTATAGTTTTTATAAATTTTTTAGTTCTTTTTTTCATTATCCTTTTAGTTTACCTTAGTGTAATCCATTTTTTACATTATCCAAGATAAATATTTTTGTTGCATTCACTATTAATTTTGCTAAGGAATTAAGTTGATATTAATAGAAATTAAAATTAATTCTGACTCAGATCATGGAATCCATTTTCAAAATTCCATTAAAAAATTGTAACATTTTTATTTAGAATTTATTCCATAAACACTATGAGAAATCAGGTTTTAAATAAGAAAATGAACACATGATTGAAATTTATTATATCAAAACTCAATATGGTATTAATTACAATTACCTAAATTATAATAAGTAATATTAAGCTGAACTAATTTTCATTTAAAAAAATTTCAAAAAATAAAATTTTAAATTTTAAATAATTTGCAAAAAAAAGCAGTTTCCAACTAAACATCCGTATTTTCAATATTTATCAAAACAACTTTTCATAAAATTACAAAAATTCCCTCATAGAGAATTATTTCATTATGATTTACAAAAAATAATTTTTTTTATAATTTTAATAATAATAATTATTCAAAAATTAGTTTTAAAATATGTTCACCACATGTGACAAAACAACTTTTTTAAGAATAAATTTTAGCTATATAATTTGATTTATTCAGACATTTTTTCTAGAAAACACCTAAGATAAATGTTAAAAATTATATTTAATATATAATTTATATGTATCATTGAAATAATACACCAAAAGCTATTTATTTAATTTATTGATATGAAACACACTATTTTGCATAAAAAGAGTTTTCCATAAAAAATATTTTCTTTTCATTTTTCAAAAGGAATTTATTATCATTTAAAATTTTATTTTATCAAAATATGTACATAGAAGGATTTATCCTTGCTATATGTTAGAATATTTGTATACGTATTTCTAGAGCTACGTGTTGAGAAAATATTCAATTTCATATCCCAGTATTCCCAGAATTAATTTTATAAAATATCTTTAAAATATTTTATACTATTCATGTGATTGTTAAGGAAAATATGATAAATATTAAAAGGAATCCTTTATCAGAAATTAGAGACCATGTGTGATTCATGAAATTTGTATTTACCATAGGCACAGCCTAAAATTAGTCTGTGTGGGGTATACAGACTCCTCGCTTGTTCACAGTACATTAAGTAGATTAATTTATTATTAAATCAATTCATGCATTTATTTTAATTAATATAAAATTTATACAAATTTATTGAGATGGAGAATCCTATAGGGTTAGCTGCATAAATCAAGGATGGTTTCTAGATCTTCTCTGTCCTCCTTAATTGTAACATCACTACAAAAGATGATGAAATTCTAGATCAGATTATATGCGGATTCATCAAAAATAATTAATTCCATTGACAATAGGTGAACAAGTTCCTTGGTATAAAACACTAAAATATCAAGATATAACTAGTAAATATTTAGTTTAATCCAATTTTCAAAAGATATTGAGAAGATCAATCCCTTGTATCGATATAGGATTATTATTTTGTAGGATTGTGCCTATTACCAGTTTAAATTGTGTTATTCCATTGGGTTTTATCCCCAATATAACATTTCTAGATCATTGTCCAATAATTGATGGTAAATGTTAGTTAAAATTTTTTAATGTTCCTTTATCAAAAATTTTATTCATCTTTATAACGGGTAGGATGATGTGGTGCTAGTTCAACATTTTCATGCAATCTATGCCCAATTAGACCCCCTTAAGTTTGATGGATAGACAAGAGAGGAATGGATTAATGAAAAGATGAAATATTTGGGATGCTTGTGAGGAATTGATGATCATTTTGATGTATAGAGATCAATAAATCTAATAAGAATGTATCTCAGGAAATATCAATGTAATATGATGTGAACATATCTTTGGGATGTGGAGTTTCATGCCATTATATGGATAGAATCCACACTCCGATGACAGAATAAAATTTTTTCGCTAGATATAGGGCTGAAATCGATGTGGTGCAGCCAGATTTGAGGTGCAAAAATCAGATAAGAGAATATGATGAAAATGAGACTACATTTTTTATACAATGATGAACACATTACATATAGACCCTTGAGTGTCATTTCTAGGGTATCGTGAAATAATAAGGATGGAATGTGATTTAGCACTCCTACACATTTTGTACCTCATCACCAAGAGGAGTAGTATGATAGGATACACATGGATGAATCTATGTGGGAGTACATGGTCACACAGTCGGTTGTGTACTAGAGTACAAAAACAGGTACCAAGGACGCTGGAAAAACCCCAAGTGAAGAAAAATGTTGTGTACTAAAATACACAGGCAAGGGATGGACATACACAGACACAACCAAAGCACACGGGCTGGTACTGGTTAGCATAGACATGCCATATTGCCCACCTTCACAACGTGTAATACTCTATGGACACGAAGTAGTGTATTTCCTAGGGGCACGACCATGTGGTGGAGAAGTACCAAAATCAATGTGATTCTACACACAATTCATGTATTACATGGTTCCTTTTAAATAAACCTAATTCTTCAATATATCGTTCATTTTAATTCTTATTTTTTCATGCGAGTATCCTATCATGAGTATATCTTTACAAAGAACATGTTTTTCCCCCAGTTTTTGATTTATATATGTGGTATAGAATATTCAAAGCACAAATCATGGATAGGTGATGATTGATGATGATCACATAAGATCACCAAAAAATACCGAATTTTACCCTCCAATAGGGTTGGGTAGTGGAGTCCGTGATGACTACAGGGATTACCCTCGATGTGGTCTATGTAGTGGAGTCCTCAATGACTATCGATTTTTAACCTCTAGTATAGCTAGGTAGTACCGTCCTCGGTGACTACCATGTTATACCATTTAGTAGAGTCAGGTAGTTGAAACCTTGATGTCTATAGAGTTGTACCCTCTAGTAGAGCTAAGTAGTGCATTCATGTACAACTATCGATTAGAACAGTCTTATAGTGTTGGGTAGTGGAGTCCTTAAAGAATACCTAGTAGTTTTCTCAAATAGATCTACACAGCAAGGTCATTGCTGACTAATGAGTAGTAACCTGCAGTAGGTAAGGGTCGTGGAATCCACGATGACTACTCAATAGTACTCTCCAATAGAACTGGGTAGTGGGTCCTTAATAACTACCAAGTAGTACCCACCAATAGAGTTGGTTTGTGGGTAATTAATGACTATCCAAATGAATCTCTCATTAAGTACTCGGTAATCGGTCTTCTACTTACAATTTTTCCCACTCGACTAAGAGGAATAGTGAAGAGGTGTTTCTTGACTTGGACAATTACTTTGGCGAATACAATTGAGATGTTGGGCATCATTGTTGTAATTTTTTAATTGTTGGATACTCTTCTTAGTAGGCTGAGCTATGAGATGAAGGTACCTTTACACTATATCATTTTTCACTAATTAACTGAACATATATATATATATATATAAATTTCATATCCATTCAATTGGATTTGGTTACTCTCCATTTATGATTGGAAAAACATGCAAGGTATGCCATGTTGTTTTCATTTTATGCCTTTTTTTGGAAGAGTCTACTCACCTTATATAGCTAGTTCATACTCTATGTTTAGTTCATCTAATCACCATTTAAATACAATTATACTTATATGGAGTTAATTTCCATCTTTCTATAGGATGAGATATTAAATTTGATGGTATATTTCATATACTTTAATTCACTCCCTATTGTATCTATTACTATTCACACATCAACTTTGAAAGAGTTCCCCTGGGTATGTATATACTCCTCCATACGTGGGGTTTTCCTACATGTGTACATTCTATTTTTTACATTCTATTAATGTTGCATATTTTACTCTTTATCTCTACAATTTTTCATCGAGAATGTTGTGTGTGTGCGTATAGGTAATTAAGAAAATGTATCCTTGTGTAAGTTATTCCTTTGTATATGGTCTTCATCCGCTATCCACTAGAGGAGATCTTGGGTTAGTTGCGGCTCGTGCCCCACCTTGGGTCATGTATTACAGATTGGTATCTTATGTGGTTTGATCCTTTGGATATTGGTCAGAATAGTATCCTTATAAGGATTTAGTTGGGGTTACGGAATGAGGGTCAATGTTACTCGAGTGCAACTCTCTGGATACTGAATCTAGTTTTGGGGCATGTGACTTAAATATCAATTCACTAGGTCTATGAATAAATTTATATGGACTACGTATACTGATACAATGGTTACCGAGATCTACGGTACATGTATAATATAGTCTGGAGTCTTGTTCTTTCCTTATTGAGTCACCTCCCCATATATATATATATATATATATATATATATATATTCTTATCTGACCTTAGTATGCCATGGTATCTTTCAAGATGGCTCCATGATGATATCCTACCTAGAGTCCAGTTTAGTATCATGATGACAATCAGCTGAGAAATGAGGTCTCAGAATAGGGTCCATCCGACGAGCTTTCTCTAATAGGTGGGAAGGTAAAATAACATTTACATGTTAAAAAGCAGATAATCCCAAATGAAAAATCTACGTATGTGCACAAGAATAGTTCACCAAACAAGTTTTAGTTCTAGAGACTAGGGGTGTTCCATAGTGAGAAACATCATTAAGAAGTAGATCAATGACTAGAGTCGATGGTTAGTATATTAAAAGACATTAGGATCCCGAAGGATCAAGTTGTTGCTCTTACAACTATCATTTTCCATTGAGAAACTCGGCACTAGTGGAGAAATATAACATAGATGTTGGTTGAGCCTATACTCTCATGGACTAACTACCAGTATGTATTCCATGAGGAGTACAACATCTATTTCTTTCTCTCAATTCGGATTAAAAACTTATAGAGTTGTAGTTGGGAGGACTGACGGTGGATGAGTATATGGAGAGGTTCATAGACCTTGCCCAGTACACTCTCAACCTGATATGTTATGGGTACTTTAATGAATATTGTTTTACAGTGACTTCATAGAGATATCTATGCAAGTGTAGTTCCATTGTGCATCCCCACATATGTTGGGGTTCTAAGAAAGGAACTAGTGACATAGAGCATTCTACTAGAGGGATTCCAGTAAACTAGATCTAGTAGTGGGTGTCACATAAGAGACTCTTCCACAACCGCTATAATATTATAGTTGGAAGAATATCGTCATAGGATGTTCTTTCAAAATCAAGCTTAGGTGTGAGGTCTTGTGGTGCATGGACAGAATAGAGAACCATGGTTTCTTAGAGAATGTTAGTGCTATTCATCTGATGGGTAAGGTCACATAGTTCATGGCTTACCAACAAGATGTATTGAGCATTGATTGTATATTACTAATGGAGTGGCATGTAAAAGGTAAGACTATGGTCATGGATCTCCCAATCAAGGAGGACAGGGTGGTCCCCAAGAAGGTGATGTTGTTGTTGGAGAGGTTAGAGCTTTGGGTGGTAGACAATGCTTTGATATCATTCCACCACCACCACCACTATGAGTCCCACATCAGTCTCATGGAGATAGCAGTCAGTGTCGCAGATATTTGTAGGCTTTAGAGGGTTATGATCCCACAAGACATTAGATAATTTTAGGAACAATATGTTTGTTTTCTACTCTTTATAAAGTATTAGTAATCTCCGCTTCCAGTCATTCCATTATCTATATACTGTTGGTTTGAGAGATGGAGCTCCAAGTTTAGGTTCTATCCAAATTTCTTCGTCTTGAGGTTTCTTAATGAAATAATTATTTTGTTCTTTTCACCTGTGAATGTGCGACCAATTAGCTAGTGGAGAGAGTTTCATTTGGGACCTTTTGGTCAACACGATGGAACCCTAAGACATCATATTTGGTATACACTCGTTCTCCATGGTCTGAGACCATATTTTACAACACCAAAGTAAATTTAGATTCCTATGCACTAATGGAATGAGAATATCATTTTTGGGTGAGAGATATATTATGGTAGGGTTAATGAGTTCTGTGAGATGGAGGATGCAACCTATCACACATCTATTAGCGATTATATCCCATTATACAGTGGGATCTTCAATTATTTATATTAACTTTTTTAATATTATGTATATTTCTTTCTTAGGGAAATTTAAAAACTACCTTCAAGGTGGGGGATGGAGTTATTCATTGAATTGCATCTCCACGCCGCTCTGATATCATCATGGACATATCGGATAGACTCTATCGAGATTGGGAGATACTATTATAGTTGGAGGTCCTTCGAGATAAGGGTTTCATCATCCCATATGTATTCCTCTAGGCATATCTATTGTTGTTCATGAAACAATAGGATGGGATATTGTGGATTTTGCTGGTTTATCATCACCTGAACAATACTTCAATTAAGAAAGAGTACATATTTCTTAGGATTGAAGTCTTCTTCAACTAGTTGTGATGTGCGAGATGGTTCTCAAAGATTGGTATTAGATCAGTCTACAACTATTTTAGGGTTCAGTAGAATGATCTTCCATATTCAGTCTTATGATGTCTCTATAGACACTGTGAGTTCTTAGTGATGACTTTTTCTATGACCAATAGTCCCCCCATTTTTATAGATTTGATTAATAATTTTTTTCAAATGAAGATAGACATGTTTGATATTGTATTCATTGAAAAAATACTCATCTAGTTTATATTAGAGGATGATCATGCAGAGAATATAAGGACGAACAATGATTTTTTTAGGGAACCAGATTTAGAGGAAACTATAGAAGTTTTAGTACTGTATTCATGTGGATCAATTCCTTTGGATAGTCATTTCTGAGTAGGGTTTATCTTTTTATTTGAAAAGATTGAAGTGTTGCCTTTCTGGGATCCAACCATGTATGTATTTGAGGTGTGGATCAATCATTGATTTGAAGGGTACTGTATGAGGATTACCATATATTTTTCTAGAATTGAATCCCCTTTTACTTGTTGACAATTAATGGGTATTCATTTAACTATTCTGATTATTGGAGATACGTCAAGGAGATTATGATGAGTGTAACAAGTGATCATGTATTCAGACTACTAGAGGAAGGAATGGATTCTATAGTGTATTTTTATTTCATATAAACTGGGCTAGGCTGCATGTTGATATAGTGATATGATGTTACCACATATAGGTCATGGTAGATGAGACCTAATGAGGAAAACTACATGAATCATGACCTAGATCTTGATGTGGTGGTCTTCACACCAAGGATGTGGAGACACAAACTTTTAGTAGGGTGGTTTGTGATTTACTCATACAATCAATAGAATATGTATGGCTTCATGATGAGATAATTTAACATGATAAAATAATGCTAGTATGCATTTCTATAAGAAAATGACTTCAATATAGTCTATATACCCATCAAGGAAAATATTTCTGCACATGAACTTAGTTGGATGCCTGAAGCTCATTTGGAATAATTTGGTACAATTTTTCAATAGTCGATGGTTATGAATCTTCCTCTAAATGAGAATTTGATAGTGTTCCAACTATAATACATCAATTATGAGGTCTTATATGACTAGATATCTATAGGGGAATCACGAGATAAATATTCTGAATGAGTGACTCTTATCACCAATTTCAAGGGATGGAAGCTGGTCCCAGTCACGATGTGGGAGTAGGTGTTGTGGGAGTCCAACACTTCTACCATATATGCACATACAAGAGTGGTAATGATGTATGAAGAACTACAATGGAAATTTAGGGTGTATATAATGAGATGAATAATATCAGAGTTTATCTCTCAGTACCTCACCTATCACTTGCTGAATGGTGTCATTATTTTTGCACCCCCTTGAGATCTTAGGGTGTTAGTGGGATAAAATATACATGGTCTATATGATTGGACATCCATGAAAATCAATGGTTCATGACCCCATTAGGGTGATAGTTTAATGACTCAAGAATTTGAAACAATTATTTTCTTTCTGTGACATTATTTCAGCGGATATTTATGGGATTCTGTACATATATGAAATCATTCAACTTTATGTTATGCCCTTAATGATTGTATTTGATCGTTATGCATGATTTAAGTCATGACTATAGGGAGGTCTATAGGATTAATTCAAGACCAAAATAAGGATGAGTAAAACCCTTAACCCCCAAACAAATGGGAAGACTGAGCGTACTATTTTAGTGTTGTAGGATATGTTGAGGGATTACATGTTAGAATCGAGTAAGAGAAGGATCAGTTGCACTTGGTTGAGTTTACATACAACAAAATCTACCACACTACCATTGACATTGAAACATTTTAGTCCATGTATGTAGGGACCTGTATGTCACCCTTGTGTTGGACAAAGATTGGTGAGAGTTATCTTGCGGGCCCAGATCTGATGCAAGTGACAACAAGGGGGATCCATGTTATCTGTGAGGAGTTGAGGACGACCCATAGTAGAAAAAACTGTAACACAAATCACCATCATAGTCCCTTATAGTTCTAGCAGGGAGAACATAATTACTTGAGATTCTCCCCATGATGAAAATTGAGATGGGTTATAAGGGGAGGCATGTAATCCACGAGTTTCATTGGATCGGTGTGGATACTTACCACCTCACTCTACACCCGTTGCTGGAGTAGGTTCCTGACGTATTCCACATGTCAGAACTAATAAGATACGACCATCACCATAAAAAATTAATCAACTAGTGCGAGTAAGACATCAAGGATGAGACCACCATTGTGGAGCACCTATTACCGATCAAGGATCAATATAAGAGGACCATGCAAGGATGGACCAACTCATTGGTTCATGTCTTGTGGTTGCATGAAAACACATAGGGGAGTTTTTTGGAGTGGTAGATCCAGATGTAGACTCAGTATCCCTACCTTTTTTATTTATTTTAGGGTAGACTATAACACCCCGAGGTTTTATGAGATATATTCTTTTTAATTTCTTTGATGTCTTCTATTGTACGCTACTCCATGATTAGCTTGCGCTATACACTACACCATATTAGCATACAGTATATGAAAACACTATTCTAAGCTTTTGTTGCACACTAGAGCAACCTTCCTCAAAAGCATGTGTTGTACGCAATATCGTGTTTCACTAAACGAGATATTATTATAATATTCTTATGAACTAGCAGTTATGAAAAGCAATACCGACTTTTTTAAAATTTATAAATTTTATCTTTCAAAATGGACTTAATTTTTGGATTCATAATTTCAAAATTATCATAGGGTGAATTTTTGGTATTTTTCTACAAACTTTCAATGTTTGATGAATAGTGAAAACACTAGGTTACTATTTAAAAATCGACTTTTTATTTAAATAATTATTTATTTTATTTAAATTTATTTTAGGTCACAATTGATACATAATACATATAAAAGTTCAATGTAATTCATTGGAGTCATTTTATAATAATTTTAGATATATAAAAATTTTATTGAACTTTTCACCGTCTTTATCTACCTCCTATGAGCATTTGCAATTGTACATAAAAATTAATTATACTGCTTTTGTGAGTTCAATTTAGAAAATCCAAGATACAATGTTAATATCAATGAGTAAAATGTTGTTCAATAAGATAAAAATATTTTTTTTGAGTAGTAACTTTTTAATTTTATTTTCCATGGTTAAAAGTAAATAGGGTAATTAAAGGTAAAAATGATATTATTTTTACCCTAAAACATGTCCTAATTCTATTGGATAAGTATAATTAGACCAATAAAACCATAGGAATATAATATTATCATTTAGGTCCACATGGATTTGATTAGGACATTTATTATTATTTAAATCAATGAAAAGTTAAAAGAGTTAAAATCAAAGTTTAATAACTACAACATTTTTAATATAGGGTTATATATAAGATAAATTCTACTATAAATATTCATTATAAATATAAAAATAATTCCTATATAATGTTATTTTATTTTTAATTTTTAGACATTATATAATTTAATTTATTTATGATACAATGATGATGCAGTATTTACCTTATTAATGAAATATTAACATAATTGATTTTATAAATACCCAAATAAATGTAATTTTAGACTTTTTATGAATTCAAATAATTTTATAGGTTAATATGATATGTTAGTATTTTTTAAATTAACTTTTTTTGTACTAATCATGCTATTATGATTTTCACAATAATCAATTACCAAATAGAGTCAAAATTGGCATAAAATTGTTTTAAAAAAAATACTACATTATTAATTATTATTCTATTTCTAAAAATATAAGGATTGGAAAAATGACTTAGATAAGGTTATAAATATTAATAATGAACAACTTTATGTTTTTGTGTCTTGTGATAGTATGTTTATTAACCATATAGTGTAAGAAAAAAAACACGATAAAAGTTAAATTATTTAACTTAGAGTTAAATCTAAATTATAAAGTTAAAATAGTAACCAAAACTTGTCTAAAACCTTTTTTCTGAGAGGATTTAGACCCAACCCCATTTTATATTCAAAATAAGTAACTTTGGATCTATTATAAACCGAATATGACTTTATTATAAAATAATATTTTATGTTTTTCCTAAAGTGCCTCTCTCCCTCCTTATAAAAGGGCTACTCCACCCTCTTCTACATACACAATTTTGAGCCTTCAAGCTCGGAAAAACACTGAAAATTTCCCTTTTAAAGTTCCCTAGAAACATTATAGGTGTTCTGGTCTCCTAAAAAGACCAACTCTAGTGCCTTATGAGGAAGCTTAAAAGAGGTGCGTCGAAAAAGAGGTAATCTCTTTTACCGATTCATTCAAGTTTCTTTCTTCTTAAACTTCTTCTTCATTAGTTGTTTCATTATAAAGTAATAAAATCAGTATCTCTAATATACTGATATGTTATTATAAATATTAAATAACCCCATTTCACCTTCCATCCATCCAACACAAAATGAAATCACTGCGCGTGCATACGTATGGAATACCGTCTCCACGCCATGGTGTAATCTATTTTTCCATCACCAAATTACGTGGATGGATATAATGGTGTAAATATTAAATATATATGGTTATTATAACATCATACTGATTATGATTCAATAATTATGGGAACAATATCATCACTCTTGTATATGTACGGATTACCTTCTCCATGACGCGATGAGATTCATTCTCCATGTTAACCAATCAAGAATGATTATAAAGTATATATAATGAATAATAATGAAATATATGAAATAATTAATCTACTGGATTTACATATATATATATATATATATATGAAATCTACTTACTTCCATTCAAGTCAATAAGGAAAGGAAAACAACGTTCACGTGTACGTACGGCCTACCGTCTCCATGAATGGTGTATTTCATTTCATTCATCTATCTATTATATATATTTATATATACTAAATATATATTATATATAAATCATTATTTACATTATGGAATTAAGTAAATCATGATATAAGTAATAATCATATCAAGAACAACAATTCGAAACACATACGATAAATAAAACGATTTTACCCAAAATGCTGCTTTAACGTTGAATTTACAAAAGAACGGGTAATATAAAGTCATAAGTGAACCATATATGATATCATAACAATTAATATGATTCTGTAATAAGTAAATGAAATTATTTAAATCATTATAGAGGAGGTTCGAATACTTACAAATTATATCAGACCTAAGGAAAGGGATAACTTTTCCAATCTCATTTTTATCCGAGGTTATTTATTTGTATGTATTTACTGAGGTTATTTTTATCATCCATGCCCATGATTTCTAAAAATATGTTCATGTATAATTTAATTTTTTTACCCATTTTTTATTTTTAGCACATGTTATGAATGGAATCCTACTTTTGTTTTCCACATGAGTAACTTTTTTACTTTTCCAACAAAAGTACAAGGATAATGTTTTTTTCACTTAAACCGCATGAACGGATTTTTACGGTTTTATAACGCCTTATTTCAAGGAAGATTACTCTATAATATTTCATGAATCTTTTCAAAAAAATCCATTTCTTTTAAATTTTCATGATATTTTGTGAAAATAAAAATGATTGTGAAGAAGAAAGGATATTTTCCTAAAGAATTCGTTTCAAGTGTTTTATCAAAACCATTTTCCTTATAAGATGAAATTATTTAATATGTTTTTGTTTCAACTATAATGTCACTATTATTTACATGGTTTCACTTTTCTTATGATTAAATGATATCTATTTGTTTTATATGGATTATGTTATGATGGGATGACGTTTATGAAACCCATTTTATTCTTTGGGTTAGGATGAATGATTTATGTTTATGATGTGGCACAAATAAGAATGATTTCATTATGAGATGGGTGGGACCTATATCTCCCTCCAATGCATTGGGTAACAATTTATATCTCATGAGATAGACATGGATGGAACGGTATGTTAATCCGATTTAGTGATACAAGACTGGAACGAGGAGTGAACTCGATTCAGAATGGGACATTGTCCACTTATATGGTCTTCACAGCAATGTATTGGATACTATGGAAATCATATCATGTGCTTAATGGTTTTACACAATTACATGTTTTATTACCATTCTATTTTATCATGATTGATGTACTGTTATGATCTATGCCATACGTACTTCCAAGATTTATTTGACAACTCCAGATTTTTATGTTTAAACCTTATGTTCTTGTTTTGATGTTCAATTGTATATGGTTTGTTTTATTTTCTCAATGCCTACCATTACTTAGAATTTTAGATCACCTTTTATATGTTTTCATTTCCCCAGGATATAAAGAATGGTTTTAGGTAATAAAAAGGGAAGATCATTATGAAGGAAGTTGAATATCTTTCACAAAGATTAGGAGATTATGTTCCATGTTTCAAAGACACTAAACTATTACGATCCTTGAGTTTTGGTTCTTTTTATGTATTAATTATTCTGATAAAGTAATGAAATGTCCATGTTTGTCAAGCTATGGTTCTCTACAATTGGTATCAGAGGAAAGGTTTAGTTAGCCTTTGGAAACTAGAATGTGAAAACTTTAGTGAGATACCTAGAGATATTTTTAAGGTATGTCTAGGGATGTCCCTAATGTTAAGTAAAGTATAGGTTATAGTTCTAGAATTATGGTAACAAAATTAGAATTAAACCTACGATATTAGATATTAAAGGTACTCCCCCTTTATTATGTTGTTTTCCTCGCATTATTTTGCGTCTCACAAAATTTTATTTAGGTTTTAGAAGATGGTGAGAACCCGAAAGAACCATGTTGATCAATTAATGGATGATGCAACGACTGTCCCCCTGAACAAACCAACATTATTGGAGATAGAGTGAAAAATATTACTGCTATACTTACACAAGCTTTGAATCATTCTGGATTTCCAAATGATCTGAGAAGGTAATAATATTATATTGAGTCCTTCATGAGACGATTCCCAACTTATTTCAATGGGTCTTCTGATCCACTTGTTGCTGAACAATGGATATATACCATTGAAAATATATTTTCCATAATTCGATGTTTAGAATATGAAAAAGTCATTCTGTTTGTTTACCATTTAGAAGGTGAAGCAGACTAGTAGTGGACTTTAATTGATAGTACAAGGCCTCGTGGTGAAATTGAATCCATGGAATGGGATGAGTTCACGAACTAATTTTTCAATAATTACTTCTCTTGTATTCTTCGAAAAAAGAAGGAAAATGTGTTACTTGACATTAAGAAAAAGGATGATGAATATATTGGTATATACAAGGCGAATATTACAAGGCTTGCAAGGTATGCATCTGGATTTATCATCCAACATGAACATATTGTTGATCGATTCTTCAGTAGCCTAAAACCAAGTCATCGAAGGGCATTAGCTATAAGAGACTTCCGTAGATTGGAAGAAATTATGTGTTGTGCTATCAAGGTAGAACTGGATGTTGGTATTACATATCCATCTCATGGTTTTGAAAAAACATGAAATATGGTGTTCAAGGAAAATTTTTAGAACAATGGTGAAAAGAATGTGAATGTTTCTTTATGCTCAATGTGTTGAAATAAGCATATTGGAGATTGTCTAAAAGGTACGAGAAAATGTATCAAGTGTGGAAAAGAATGTCATCGAGAAGCTGAGTGCCCAAGTAATGGGGAAAAGGTTTCTAATAACAAGATTAGAGAAAAGACTATATAGAATGCTCCACCAAAACTTCAATGCTTCAAGTTCATGGAAATGAGGAATAATGCTAATGAATGTCCAAATCAAAGGGTTAATGATGATCGATTTGAGCATCTTATTAATGAAGAAAACAAAGGGAAGTCAGATGTGATCACTATTTGTGATGTTGAGTATGAAAATTTTGTTGTGGAATGATTAAGTGTTTATGTAGTGGGATTTCAAAATAGTATCATGGAATCTCATTTATAGTATCGTGGAATTGGTTTTCAATAATTGTATGGTACCGATAACCATGAAAAGTGATTGATATATTTTTGGAAAGTGGAAGATATGTACAAAATGAAGGGATAAAGGGAAAATGAAATGTTTGATAGTATTCATGATCTCATGTCTGATATAAGGGTAAAGTGATATCATGTTTTGAGTATATAGATATTTTGGGATTTTGGTATGTGGAAAGAGTTAACTTTTGACAGAATTCATGTTTTCACTAAGGTTCAATGGTTATTCATGTTTCAAAAGAATACATTATTAAGGTATTCACATCTTTGGAATGTGACCAACAAGATATATATTATGATATATGGGGGAAAATGATGTTATTTGTGTGCTTGTTATGTGACCTTCCATGTAATAGTTTTCTTTATACTATGATCCTAGACCAATGTATTTTGGATAAGCCTAAAGATTGGAATGAATTATGTTAGACATAAGATAGTATTGTTTAAGGCTAGAACTTTTTTAGATATTATTGAAGGAATGTTATAATAATTTAGTTTTAGAAAAATGGACAACCTGCAGGACGGGCGACGACCCGTCGCGTCGGACAAGGATGTGGGAATCCAACCCACAACCGAAGTGCGACATGCCTTTATCACCTACCATTGGCCTACATAAAGTCCCTGGTTAGCAGAAAATAGATTTATTTTCTTAAGAGGTATGATATATGAATTATAAGTCCATTTTAGGAACCATATAAAATTAATCTCACTATAAATGGGCTTATGTATATGACTTTTTCAAACCATATGTTTGAGATAGATGGAATGGCCTATCATTCTATCACATAATCTGCGAACACTTCACAGAAGACAAATTCATCTTTATTTCTTTAAGAGATTTAGTGGAAAGTGTTCAAGTCATAAACAATAGTAATATTGTTCCAAAATCGATTAAGTATTTATTTTAATTAAAAAATTATCAATATAGGGAAATGATCTTGAAAACCAAAAATGTTGTCCAAGTGCCCTCATATTTGATGAATCAGATGGTACCTTAGATTATCACAAATTTATGGCTTTATGATTGTTGATTTTTCATAGCCATTTCTCTACCACTCTTCATCCAAACATTATGGTTATATTTCTATTCCATATCGATATTTCACCTATGTTCTCCTATTTAGAAACCCAGTGCTGAGTTAATTTGGGTAACCTTTATGTTTCATACATCACTTTTTTACATTATGTTTTAGTATTTTTTTTATGATGTGGGTTTCTATGAATGAAACTTTCAAGTATTAAATGATTTATAACATCGACGAATTTCGAGGGAAAAATTCATTTTATGGGGGGTAGAATGTAACACCCTGAGATTTAATGAGATATATATTTTTTAATTTCATTGATGTCTTCTATTGTACGCTACACCAAGATTATCTTGAGCTATAAGCTACACCGTATTATCTTACTATATATGAAAACACTATTCTAGGCTTCTGTTTCATGTGATAGCAAGATTCCTCGATAGCGTGTGTTGTACGCAATACTGAGTTTCACTAAATGAGATATTATTATAATATTATTATGACATAGCCATTATGAATAGTAATACCCACTTTTTTAAAATATATAAATTTTATCTTTCAAAATGGACTTAATTTTTTGATTTAGAATATCAAAATTAGATTAGGGTGAATTTTTGGTATTTTTCTGAAAACTTTCAATTTTTGTGGAATAGTGAAAACACTGGGTTACTATTTAAAAACCGACTTTTTATTTAAATAATTATTTATTTTATTTAAATTTATATTAGATCAAAATTAATACATAATACCTATACAATTTCAATTAAATTCATTGGATTCATTTTATAATAATTTTAGATATATAAATATTTTATTGAACTTTTCACTGTCTTTTACCTACCTATTAGGAGCATTTTCAATTGTACAGAAAACATAATTTTACCACTTCTGTGAGTGGAATATAGAATATCCTAGAGACACAGTTTATATCAAGCACTAAAATGTGGTTCAATAAGAAAAAAATAATTTTTGGTGAATAGTAACTTTTTACTTTTATTTACCACAGTTAAAAGTAAATAGGGTAATTGAAGGTAAAAATGATATTATTTTTACCCTAACACATGCACTAATTCTATTGGATAAGTATAATTTGATAGAAACAACCTTATGAATATAATATTACCATTTAGGTCCACTTGGATTAGATTAGGACATTTATTATTATTTAATTCAAATAAGAGTTAAAAGAGTTAAAATCAATGTTTTATAACTAAAACATTTTTAATATAGAGTTATATATAAGATAAATTCGACTATAAATATTCATTAGAAATCTAAAAATATTTCCCATATAATGGTATTTTATATATAATTTTTTGAAATTAAATAATTTAATTTTTTATGACAAAATAATGATGCAATAATTACCTTATTAATGACATATTAAAATAATTGATGTTATTAATACCCAAATAAATGTAATTTTATAATTTTTATGAATTACAGTAATTTATTATCTTAATATGATATGTTATTATTGATTAAATTAACTTTTTTTGAACTAATCATGCTATTATGATTTTCACAAACATCAATTACCAAATAGTTTCAAAATTGACAGAAAATAGTTTTTGCAACAAATATTATATTAATAATTGTTATTCTATTCCTAAAAATCTATGGTTCGGCCAAATGACATAGATAATGTTATAAATATTAATAATGAACCACTTGGGGTTCGTTTGGCTTGTTATAGTAATTTTATTAACCATATATTTTAAGAAAACAAGAAGACGCAGTAAAAGTTAAATTATTTAACTTAGTGTTAAATCTAAATGATAAGGTTAAAATAACAACCTAAACTTGTCTAAAACTTATTGGTTGAGAGTAATTCGACCTATAACCACTTTATATTCTAAATAAGTCTCATTGGAGCCATTATAAACTGAATATGAATTTATTATAAAATAATATTTTAATTTTTTCCTAAAGTGCCCCTCTCATCCCTTATAAAAGGGCACCTCCTCCCTCTTCTATTTACAAAATTTTGAGCCTTAAAGCTCTGCCAAACACTGAAAATTTACCTTCTAAACTTTCCTAGAATCATTATATAGGTTCTTGTCTCCCCATATTCCCAACTCTTCTGCCTTAAGAGGAAGCTTAATAGAGGTAAGTCGAAGAAGAGGTAATCTCTTCTACCGATTCATTCAAGTTTCTTTCTTCTCCAACATCTTATTCTTTAGTTGTTTCATTATAAAGTAATAAAAAGTATCACTAATATACTGATATGTTTATATAAATATGAAAACCCCATTTCACCATCTATCCATCCTATGGAAAACGGAATCACCGCGCGTGAGTACGTACAGAATACCATCTCCACGTCGTGGTGTAATATTGTTTTCCACCACCACCTTACTTATATGGGTATAATGGTGTAAATAATAACTATATATGGTTATTATAACATCATAATGATTATGATTCAATAATCATGGGAACTATATCATCGCTCGTGCGTACATAAGGATTACCGTCTCCATGACGCGATAAGATTCATTCTCCATGTTAACCAATCAAAAATGATTATAAAGTATATATAATGAATAATAATGAAATATATGACATAATTAAGCTATTTTATTTATGTATATATATATATATATTTGTCATCTACTAACTTTAATTGAATTAAATAAACAAAGGAAAACAACATTCATGCGTATGTACGGCCTACCGTCTCCATGAACGATGTATTTCATTTCATTTATCTATCTATTATATATATATATATACTGAATATATATGATATATAAATCATGATTTACATTCTATATGTAAGTAAATCATGATATAAGTTATAATAATATCCAGAACAACATATCCAAACACATACGATAAATAAAACGATTTAACCCAAAACACAGCTTTAACATGGAATTTACAAAAGAACGGGTAATATAAAGTAATAAGTGAATAATATATGATATCATAACAATTAATATGATTCTGTAATAAGAAAATGATATTATTTAAATCATTATACATGAGGTTCAGATACGTACGAAGCATATCAGACCTAAGGTAAGGGATAACTTTTCAAATCTCATTTTTATCCTAGATTGTTTATTTGTAAGTATTTATTGGGGTTATTGTTATTATACATTCCCATGTTTTTTAAAAAATGTTTTCATGTATGCTTAAAGTCATTTTTACCCATTTTTTAATTATACCACATGTTATGAAAGGAATATTACTTTTGTTTACCACACGAGGAACTTTTTGACTTTTCCAAAAAAAAGTGTGAGGAGAATGTTTTTTTCACTTATACGGCATGAATGGATTTTTACGGTTTTATAATGCCTTATTCTAATAATTCTTACTCTATAATATTTCATGACACTTTTCAAAAAAATCCATTTCTTTTAAAATTTCATGGCATTTTGTGAAAATAAAATGATTTTGATGAAGAAAGGATATTTTCCTCAAGAATTCATTTCAAGTGTTTTATCAAAACCATTTTCCTTCTAAGATGAAATTATTTCATATGTTTATGTTTCAAGTATATTGTCACTATGATTTACATGGTTTCAATTTTCTTATGATGAAATGATATCTATTTGTTTTATATAGATAATGTTATGATGGGATGATGTTTATGAAACCCATTTTATTCTTTGGATTGTGATGAATGATTTATGTTTATGATGTGGATAAAGTAAGAATGATTTCATTATGAGATGGGTGGGACCTATATCTTCCTCCAATGCACTGGGTAAAAATTTATATCTCATGATATAGAAATGGCTGGAATGGTAAGTTATTCTGGTTCAGGGATATAGGACTGGAACGAGGAGTGAACTCGATTCAGAAAGGGACTTTGTCCACTAATATGGTCTTGGCATCAATTTCTTGGCTACTATGGAAGTCATATCATGTGCTTAATGGTTTTCAACAATTTCATGTTATATTCCCATTGTATTTTATCATGATTGATGTTCTGTTATGATCTATTCCTTACATACTGTAAAGATTTATTCCACAACTCATGATTTTGATGTTTAAACCTTATGTTCTTGTTTGGTTGGTCAAATGTATATGGTTTGTTGTATTTTCTCTATGATTACCCTTACTAAACATTTAAGATCACCCTTTATATATTTTCTTTTCCTCATGATATACAGAAAGGTTTTAGGTAAAAAATGGGAATATCTTTATTGGAGATGTTTAAGATCTTTCACCAAGATTAGAAGATTACGCTCCATGATTCAAAAGACACTAAACTATTACCATCCTTGAGTGTTGGTTATAGTTGGGTATTAATTATTCTGGAAAAGTAATGTATTTTCAATGTACATCAAGCTATGGGTCTCAATAGTTGGTATCAGAGGAAAGGTTTAGTTCACCTTTGGAAACTAGGATGCGAAAACATTAGTGAGATCGCTATAGATATTTATAATGTATGTCTAGGGATTTCTCTAATGATAAGTATAAGTATAGGTTATAGTCCAATAAATACGGTAATGATAATAGAATTAAACCTATGAGGTTAGATATTAAAGGTACTCCCCCTTTATTATGTTGTATTCCTAGCATGATTTTTCCTCTCACACTATTCTTTTTGGGTTTTAGATGGTGGCTAGAACCCGAAGGAACCATGTGGATCAATGTAATGGACGATGCAATGATTTCCCTCCTGAACAAAACAACGTTATGGGAGATGGAGTGCAAAATATTATTGCTATACTTACACAAGTTATGAATCATTATGGATTTCCAAATGATTATAGAATGGAACAATATTCTATTCAGTCCTTCATTAGGCAACACCCACCTTCATTCAATGGGTCTTCTGATCCACTTGTTGCTGAACAATGGATGAATACCCTTGAAAAGATATTTTCCATACATTGATGTTTGGAACATGAAAAATTCATTCTAGTTGTTTACCGTTTAGAAGGTGAAGCAAACTTGTGGTGGACTCTAATTAAGAATACAAGGCCCCATGGTGAAATTGAATCCACAGAATGAGACGGGTTCAAGAACATATTTTTCAATAAGTACTTCTCTCGTATTCATCGAACAAAGATAGAATAGGAGTTCCTTGAGCTCAATCAAAATTATGATGAATCTGTTGTTATATAAGAGCTGAATTTTACAAGGCTTGTAAGGTATGCATCTGGCCTTATCATCCAATCTGAATGTAAAGTTGATCGATTCTTTAGTAGTATAATACCCAGTCTTCAAAGGTCATTGGATATAAAAGAAATCATTAGCTATGGAGAAATTGTGTGTTGTGCTATCAAGGTAGAACTGGAAGTTGGTGTTACATATCTATATCATGGTTTTGAAAAAAAAAACGAAAGATGGAGTTCAAGGAAAAATATTAGAACAATGGTGAAAAGATGGTGAATGTTTATTTATGCTCAAAGTGTGGAAAGAAGCATGGTGGAGATTATCTAAAAGGTACTTGAAAATGATTCAAGTGTGGAAAAGAAGGTCATCGATCAACTGAGTGACAAAGTAATGGGAAAAAGGTTTCTAATGATGAGAATAATGAAAAGACTTTAGAGAATGCTCCACCAACACTTCAATGCTTCAAGTACAAGGAAATTGGGAATTATGCTAATCAATGCCCTAATACAAGGGATAATGATGATCGACATGAGCATCCACATAAGGAAAAGGACAAAGGAAAGTCACATGCGATAACTATTTGTGATTTTGTGTATGAAAATGATGTTGTGGAATGATTTAGTGTTTATATAATGGTATTTCAAAATAGTTTCATGGAATCTCATTTATAGTATAATAGAATTGGTTTTCAATAATTGTATGGTACTAGTAATGTAGAGACCCAAATCTTGACGTACATGGACAATACATTACTTTTGCGGAATACTTATTACATAAAAAAAATAGACACCAAAGTTCCTTAATAGATTAGTGTCTTTGAAAACTCTAAATATAATCTTCTAATCACGATGAATGATCTTCAATATCTCCCATAAAGATCTTCCCCTTTTGTTTCCTTACCTAAAACATTTATTTATATCATGGGGAAAAGAAAAAATATACAGGGTGAGCTCAGATACTCAGTAAGGGTAAGCATGGATAAAATAAAACAAACCATATACATTTGAACATAAAAACATGAACATAATGTTTAAACATCGAAATCTTGAGCAATGACATAAAACATGACAGTAAGTAAGTCATAGATCATAATGGAACATCAATCAGGATAAAATAGCTTGGAAATAAAACTTGTAATTGTGGAAAAACATTAAGCACATGATATGATTTACATAGTACCCAAGGCATTGATGCCAAGACCAACATACTGGACAAAGTCCCATACTGAACCGGGTTTACATTCCATTCCGGCCCTGTATTAGTAAACCAGAATTACTTGCCATTTCAGCCATGTCTATCTCATGAGATTTAAATCTTTACCCAATGCATTGGAGGGAGACACATGTCCCAACCATCTCATAATGAAATCATTCGTACATGTGCCACAACATGAACATAAATCATTCATCATTACCCAAAGTATAAAATAGGTTTCATAAACATCATCCCATCATGACATAATCCATATAAAACAAATGTATATCATTTCATCATAAGAAAAGTGTAACCATGTAAATAATATAGATATTATAATTGAAACATAAACATATGAAATAATTTCATCTTATATGGAAAATGGATTTGATAAAACACTTCAAAATAATTCTTGAAAAAAATATCCTTTCTTCTTAAAAATCATTTTCTTTTTACAAAATGCCATTAAATTTTAAAAGAAAATGATTTTTTCTGAAAATATTCATGAAAACTTTTAGATTAATCTTCATGAATATAAGGCGTTATGAAATATGAAAAATATGTTAATTCCTTATATTTAAAAAAACATTCTTCTCATACTTTGGATGGAAAAGTCAAAAGTACCTCGTATAGTAAATAAAAGAAAGATTCCTTCCATAAGATGCGGTAAAAGTAAAAAAAGGGTAAAAATTTCTATAAACATAAATGGGATAAAATTAAATATTTTATTAAAACATTTTGATAACATATGGACATGGATAATAAACAAAACCCCAGTAAATACTTACGAATAAACAATCTCGGATAAAAATAAAATTGAAAAATTACCTCTTGCCATAGGTTCGATATTATTCGTACGTATCCGAACCTCCTGTATAATGATTTAAATAATGTCATTTACTTATAACAGAATCATATTCCTTGTTATGATATCACACATGGTTCATTTATGACTTTATTTTACCCATTCTTTTGTAAATTCAATGTTAAAGAGTGTTTTGGGTAAAATCGTTTCATTTGTCGTCCGTGTTTTTACTTGTAATTATTCATATGATTACTTAGATCATGATTACTTAATTCCAAAATATAAAACATGATTTATATAAAATATTTCCACAGAATATATATATATATATAATAGATCGATAAATGGAAATAAATACACTCTTCATGGAGACGGTAGGTCATACGTACGCATGAACGTTGTTTTCGTTTCTTTATTAAATTTAACAGATACAAGTAAATAACATATACATAAATTCTGTATCATTAATATTTCATATGTTTCATGATTAATTATTATATATAATTTATATTCATTATTGAATTGTTAACAAGGTAAATTAATCTCATCGTGTCGTGGAGATAGTAATCCGTACGTAAGCACGAGCGATGATATCTTCCCCGTATATTTTGAATGGAATTGGAGTGGATGATATAATATCATAGAATAAGTATGATTTTATAATAATCATATATATTTATTCTTTACACCATTATACCAATCCATGTATGGTTGTGGTGGAAACCATACTACACCACAGTGTGGAGACGGTATTCCGTACGCACGCACGCGCGGTGATTTCTTTTTCCGTAGGATGGATAGAAGGTGAAATGAGATTGTTTAATATTTATAATAACATATCTATATATTAGTGATACTGATGTTATTAAAATATAATGAAACTACAAAATAAGAGGAGTTAGAAGAAGAAATAAATTTGAATTAATCGGTAACAGATATTACCTCTTCTTCGACACGTCTCTTTGAAACATCCTATTAAGGCACTAAAATTGGTCTTTGAAGAATAACAAAACCACTAGTATATTTATAGGGAAATTGATAAGGGAAATGGGCAGGGTTTGGCCGAACTTGAAGGATCTAAATTGTGTAAAGGGGAGAGGTAGGAGGTTCCCTTTTATAAGGGATGAGAGGGGCACCTTTGGAATCCTCAAAAATATTAGTTTAATATAAATTAAAACCCCACATAAAAACCTCAAAATATGACTCAACATGACGATTAGATGAGATAGTGTTTTAATAGCATCAGAAAATTAAATTTAGACATGTTTTGACCTTATTTTAAACCTTATAATTTTGACTTATCCTTATTTAATCTATTTAATTTTATTTTTGGTAATAAGATTCTAAATTTTAAATGGTTATAAATAATCACTTATGTGTTCTTAATTTTCCATAATTTGATACTTTATGACATTTTAAAATATATAAATTTTAATTTATAATTTTTATATATTTTTGTGATTTTTAAACAATTTAATAATATTTTATTTTTATAAAATAACAATAGTGTCAATTTTGACACTATTCATTTATTTGAATTTAAATAAAATCCACACAGAGGATATATTCAAACTAAAATATTTAATAGGATTCTAACATGTCATATTCATCTAGATAATTAGTGGAGCAAATTAAATAGTTCATATAATATTTATTTTACTATATGTAAAACCATTTATTTGATACGTCTCTTAATAAAATAATTTCTACAACATTTTTGTAGAATTATTAAAATATACCTATTTTTTGCATTAAAATTAATAATAAAATACTAGGATGAAGATTAATCTTATAGATTTCATAATAATACTTTTATTCAGATTTTTATTCTAAAACACCCATCTTTTAAAATGTTATATTTACTAAATTATGAAGGTGACAACTTTGACATCATTTAAAATAATATAATATAAGTGTCATAATCACTTTTATAGGACTCAAAACGGTCATTTATTCGGTCATTGGATGATTATGGTGTATATATACACTACCAATAAGTTTTTTTCAGGTTTGTGAGCCTTTAAATGGGTAATATTATTAAAATAAAAACTATATTACTTATTTTTCACAAAATAAATAATTTCTGCATCATTAATGTATAATCTATTAAGGTAATTAAATATATCTTAAAAATTATGAATAAATTTCCATGATAAATGAAAACAATTTATATTTCAAATGAGTATTTATAACAGAATTTATATTCTGTATAAACTTTTATTAAAAATACTTTATTTATTAACGTTGAGTGAGACATATTTCACTTTCCTTTAAATAAAATAAACTAATGGTCTTAATCGCCTCCAAGTGGGTTCCAATGGATTCCATTTCGATCCAAATATTCCTTAGGACGAATTATAAGATTCCAATTATACTAAGACAAGTGTTAGGGTAATTTTATAATACTATATTAACCATTAATTACCCGATTTACCTTTTACTATGGTAAATAAAATTTACCGTAGTTACTATTAATAATGCCAAAAAATAATAAGTAGCCTATTAACATAATTTGAACCCACTGATTCCAAATATGGAATCCATTTTTACAAATTCAATACAAAAAAGTTGCAGAAATTAATTTAAAATTAATCTCGTATTTAAGAAAATGCGTTTTGAAAGTTAAAACATTGCAAAAGATTGAAATGATTTTTCCTATGAATTCAACGTAAAATCAATGCTAATGACATAAATTATATTAAATGGTAATAATATATTCTATTTATACATTATAACAATTCAATATTATAATTAAACCATATAAATTTTTACGATGAAAAAGTTTTTAATTAAAATATAGCGTGTTTTTACTATTCATTAAAATATAAAAGTTATCAGAATAATATGAAAAATTTATCCAAAGTAAATTTGAATGTCATGATGCCCAATAAGAATTTTATTTTGTAAAATTGAACTTATAAAAATGCCAAAAACTAGATTTATAGTGGGTGCACCATCAAAAGGTGGCAAAACTGCCTTTTTTGAAAAATACTAATTTTACCTGAAAAATTTATTTTGTTCGCATAACATGTTCCAGAATATGTGTAAGATGAAATAATAATGTTATAACATTCCAAATTTAGTTAATAATTTTCATAACAGCTAGTTCATATATCGTTGTTTAGTGAAACCCGGTATTGCGTACAACAAACGCTATCGAGGAAGGTCGCGATTGTGTGTAATGAAATCCAAGTTAGGGTTGCGTATACTGCAAGATAATACGGTGTTGCATACAGCGCAAGATAATCTTATTGTAGAGTTTAACATAAGCTATGAAAGAAATTTAAAAAGAATATATCTCATAAAATATCGGGGTGTTACATACTACCCACCCTTAAAATGAATTTCACCATCAAAATTTTTCGGGGTTATAAATTGTTTACTACTTGAATGTTTCATTCGTAAAAACCAACATCGTAAAAGGATTACTAAAACTAAATTTTAAAAAGTGAAGTATGAAATGTAACGGTTAACCAAATTAACTCATCAATGGGTTTCCACATAGTAGAACATAGTTGAAAATATGGATATGGAAGAGAAATATAACCATCACGTTCTGATGGAGAGTGGTAGAGAACATGGCTATGAACAAGCCAACAACCACAAAGCCATAAATTTGTGATGATCTAAGGTAGCATCTGATTCATCAGATATAAGTGCACTAGGGAAACATTTTTGGTTTTCAAGATCATTTTCCTAAAGATGAAGAATTTGAATTAGAAGAAATACTTAATTTATTTCAATATAATATCAACGTTGTTCGTGCCTTGAACATTTTCCTCTTCATCTCTTAAAAAAATGTAGTTGAATTTTTCATTTGTGAAGTGTCATCAGATCATGTGATAGAATGACGGGTCATTCCATCTGTCTCAAACAAAAGGATAGAAATAGTTATATACATAAGTCTATCTATCGTATATCGTTCCAAAAATGGACTTAAACTTCATCTATCATACTGCTTAATAAAATAAAACTAGTTTCTACTAACCAGGGACTTCCTGTAGTCTAGGTGTAGGTAATAAAGGCCCGTAGAACTTTAGTTGTAGGTTCAAATCCCGCAACCTTCTACGACGCGACAGGTTGTCGCTCATCCTATAGGATGTCCTTTTATAACATCACATCAATAATATTGAAAAAAGTTCTAGATTAAAACAATACTAACTTATTTCCAACATAATCTATTCCAACCTTAAGACTTATCCAAAATACTTCTTTCCTAACTCATTGTATAAAGAGAAAAATTACTAGAATGTTCATATAACAAGCATGTGAATACCATCATTTATCCCCATATATCATTTGATATGTCTTGCTGGTCACATTCAAAACATGTGAATACCTTAATAATGTATTCTTTTGAAACATGAATTACCAAAGAACCTTAGATAAAACATGAGTTCTATAAAAAGTTAAATCTTTCCACATACCAATATCCCAAAAATTATATGTACTCAAACCATGATATCACTTAGTCCATATATCAATCATGATCTCATGATGACTATCAAACAATTTATTTTCTCCTTGTCCCTTTATTATGTGAATATCATCTGCTTTCCAAATTATTTGAATTAATTTTCATAGTTACCGATACCATATAATTATTGAAAACCATAATAAACCAATACATAGATATTCCAATGTTCCACAGTACTATAAATTAAATTCCACAACATTATTTTGGAATCTCCTTACATAAACACATAATCATTCCACTACATCATTGTCAAACTCAACTTTTCCAATGGGGATCACATGTGACTTCCATATTTCCTTTTCCTTAAGTGGTTGCTCACGTCGATCATCATTAACCCTTAAATTAGGTCATTGAATATCATAATGCCCCATTTCCTTGCACTGGAATATTTGAAATGTTGGTGGAGGGTTCGCGGTAGTATTTTCTCTATTCATATCATTAGATAATTTCTTCCCATTACTTTGACACTCAACTTCCCGAAGATATTCTTTTCCACACATGAATCATTTTCTAGTACCTTTTAGAAAATCTCTACCATGCTTATTTCCACACATTGAGCATAAAGTAACATTTATCTTCTTTTCACCATTGTTTATAGATTTTTCCATGAACTCCATCTTTCGTTTCATGTCAAAACCATGATATGGATATGTAACACAAATGTCTAGTTCTACCTTGATAGCACAACGCACAATTTCTTCATAGCTACTGAATTCTCTTATAGATAATGCCCTTCTAAGACACGGTTTTAATCCACTGAAGAATCGATCAAATTTACTTTCAGGTTGAATGATAAATCCAGATGCATATCTTGCAAGCCTTGTAAAATTCTCCTCGTATATACCAAAAGATTCATCATCAGTTTTCTTATGTTCATGAAACTCATTCTCCAACATTTTTTTGAAGAATATGAGGGAATTATTTATTGAAAAATATGTTATTGAACTCGTCCCATTCCATTGACTCAATTTCATCTCTTTGCCTTGTATTCTTGATAAGATTCCACCATTTATCGGCATCACCTTCCAAACGATATACTGCTAAGATGACTTTATCATGCTCATAACATTGTAGAACTGAAAATATCTTTTTAGTGGAACTAATCCATTGTTCAGCCACTAATGGATATTAAGACCCGCTGAATGAAGGTGGATGTTGCCTCATGAAGGATTCAACAGAATGTTGCTCCTTTCCCTGCTCATTTGGATGTCCAGAATGATTTATAGCTTGTGTAAGTATAGAAATAAGGTTTTGCACTCCATCTCCCAGAACATTGGTCAGTTCAGAAGGACAATCATTTCATCGTCCATTACATTGATCAACATGGTTCCTTCGGGTTCCAACCATCGTCTAAAACCCAAAAAGAATAGCGTGAGACAAACATCATGATAGGGAAAACAACATAATAAAGGGGGAGTAACATCCATATCTAACATCCAAGGTTTAATTCTAATATTGTTACTATAATTCTAGGACTATAATTTATACTTATACTTAACCTTAGGGACATCCCTAGACATTCCTTAGAAATATCTCTAGGGATCTCAATAAAATTCTCGCATCCTAGTTTCCAAAGGTTGACTATACCTTCCCTCTGATACCAACTGTAGAGACCCAAATCTTGACGTACATGAACATTACAATACTTTTGTGGAATACAAAAAAAATAAAAAAAAACAGACACAAAAGGGCCATAATAGTTTATTGTTTTTGGGAACTTTGAATATAATCTTCTAATCGTGGTGAATGTTCTTCAATATCTCCCATAAAGATCTTACCCTTTTGTTCCCTTAACTAAAACCTTTATTTATGTCTTGTGGAAAAGAAAACATATAAAGGGTGATCTCAAATGCTCAATAAGGGTAAGCATGGAGAAAAGAAAACAAACCATATACATTTGAACATAAAAACATGAACATAATGTTTAAACATCGAAATCTTGAGAAGTGACATAAAACATGGCAGTATGTAAGGCATATATCATAATGGAGAAACAATCATGATAAAATAGATTGGAAATAAAATTTGTAATTGTTGCAAAACATTCAGAAAATGATATGGTTTCCATAGTATCCAAGGCATTGCTGCCAAGACCATATTAGTGGACAAATTCCCTTACTAAACCGGGTTTACTTGTCGTTCCTGCCCTGTGTTACTAAACCGGATTTACTTGACGTTTCAGAAATGTCTTTCTCATGAGATAAAAATCTTTACCCAATGCATTGGAAGGAGATATAGGTCCCACCCATCTTATAATGAAATCATTCTTACTTGTGCCACAACATGAACATAAATCATTCATCATTACCCAATGTATAAAATGGGTTTCATAAACATAATCCCATCATAACATAATCCATATAAAACCAATGGATATCATTTCATATTAACAAAATTGAAACCATGTAAATAATAGAGATATTATTCTTGAAACAGACACATATGAAATAATTTCATCTTAGATGGAAAATGGATTTGATAAAACACTTGAAATGAATTCTTTAGGAAAATATCATTTCTTCTTAAAATTATTTTCTTTTCAAAAACTGACATTAAATTTTATAAGAGAAGGATTTTGTTGAAAATAGTCATGAAATATTTTAGATTAATCTTCATAAAATAAGGTGTTATGAAACCATCAAAATCCGTTCATACCGTATAAGTTAGAAATACATTCTTCTCATACTTTGGCCGAAAAAGTCTAAAAGTACCTTGTATAGTAAACAAAAGAAAGATTCCTTCCATACAATGTTGTAAAAGTAAAAAAGGGTAAAATTTCTTTAAACATACATGGATGAAAATTAAATATTTTATGAAAACATTTTGGGAACATATTGACATGGATAATAATCATAACCCTAGTAAATACTTACGAATAAACAATCTCAGATGAAAATGAAATTTCAAAATTATCCCTTACCTTAGGTACAATATGCTTCGTACGTATCTGAAACTCCAGTATAATGATTTAAATAATGTAATTTACTTATTATAGAATCATATTTGTTGTTATGATATCATATATGGTTTACTTATGACATTATATTACCCGTTCTTATGTAAATTCTATCTTAAAGAGCGTTTTGGGTAAAATCGTTTCATTTGTCATTTGAGATTCGACTTATAATTATTTATAAGATTACTTAGGTCATGATTAAATAATTCCAGAATATAAAACCTGATTTATATATAATATTTATTCAGAATATACATATATATAATATATCGATAAATGGAAAGAAATACACCGTTTTTGGAGACCGTATGACGTATGTATGCATGAACGCTGTTTTCATTTCCTTATTAAATTTAATAGATGTTTGTAAATAAAAGATACATAATTTCAGAATCATTAATATGACATATATTTCATTTTTAATTATTATATATACTTTATAATCATTCTTGAATTGTTAACATGGAAAATGAATCTCATTGGGTCGTGGAGACGGTAATCCGTACGTACGCACGAGCGATGATATCGTTCAGATATTAATTGAATGGAATTGGAGTGGATGATATTATATATTAGAATCATTTTTATTTTATAATAATCATATAAAGTTATTCTTTACCCCATTATACCCATCCATTTAAGGTTGTGGTGGAAAACATATTACACCACAGTGTGGACACGATATTCTGTAGGTACGCACGCGTGGTGATTTCAACTTCCATAGGATGGATAGAAGGTGAAATGAGGTTGTTTCATATTTATAATAACATATAAGTATATTAGTGATACTTATGTTATTACAATATAATGTAACAACTAAATAAGAGTAGGTAGAAGAAGAAATAAATTTGAAAGAATCGGTAATGGATATTACCTCTTCTTCGACATGTCTCTTTGAAACCTCCACTTAGGTCACTAAAATTGGTCATTAAAGAATTCCAGGACCTCTAGTATGTATCTAGGGAAGTTTAGAAGGGAAATGGTCCGGGGTTGGCCGAGCATGAAGGCTCTAAATTGTGTAAAGAGGAGAGGGAGTAGGTGCCCTTTTATAAGGGAGGAGAGGGGTACCTTTGGAATCCTCAAAAATATTAGTTTAATATAAATTCAAACCCCACATAAAAACCTCCAAAAATGACTAAATTCAAATATTCGATGATATAGGGTTGTAATAGAATCAAAAAATTAAATTTAGACATGTTTTGATCTTATTTTAAACCTTATCATTTTTATTTATTCTTATTTAACCTATTTAATTTTATTTGTGGTAATAAAATTCAAAATATTAATTGGTTATAAATAATCACTTGTGTGATGTTAATTTTCCATAATTGGATAATTAATGACATTTTAGACTATATAAATTTCAATTTATACTTTTAAAATATTTTTTGTGATTTTTAAACAATTTAATAAGATCTTATTTTTATAAAATAACAATAGTGTCAATTTTGACACTATTGATTTATTTGAATTTAAATTAAATACAAACAGAGAATATATTTGAACTAAAATATTAATTAGGTTCCTAACATGATATATTAATCTAGAAAATTAGTGGATCACATTAAATAGTTCATATAATATTTATTTTACTATTTTTAATACCATTTATAATATACTTCTCTTAATAAAATAATTTCTACAACAGTTTTGTATAATTATTAAATATACTTATTTGTTGCATAAAAATTAAAACCAAAATTCTAGGATGAAGATAATTCCTTTATATTTCATAATAATACTTTTATTCGGATTTATATTAAAAAAAAACCATCTTTTAAAATGTTATATTTATTAAATTATGAAGGTGACAACTTTGACATCATTTAAAATAAAATAATATAAGTGTCATAATCGCATTTATTAGACTCAAAACGGTCAGAAATTCTTTAATTGGATTCTTATGGTGTATATATACACTACCAAAATGTTTTGGTCAGGTTTGTGAGCATTTTAATGGGTATTATTATTTCAATAATAACTATATTACTTATTTTCTCTAAATAAATAATTTTTGCATCATTAATGTATAAGCTATTAAGGTAATTAAATATATCTTAAAAATTATAAAAAATTTACCAGGATAAATAAGAACATTTTAAATTTCAAATGAGTATTTATAACTGAATTTATAGTCTGTATAAACTTATATTAAAAATAATTTCATTATTAAAGTTGAGTGATACATATTTAACTTTCCATTAAATAAAATAAAATAAAGGTCATAATTGCCTCAAAGTGTGTTCCAATGGATTCCATTTCGACTCAAATATTCCTTAGGACGAAATATAAGCATCAAATTATATTAAGACAAGTGTTAGGGAAATTTTATAATATTATATTTACCCTTAATTACCCGATTTACCATTTACTATGGTAAATAAAATTTACCGTAGTTACTATTCATAATGCCCAAAAATAAGAAGTAGTATATTAACATAATTTGAACCCACTGATTCCGAATATGGAATCCATTTTTCTAAATTCAATACACAAATGTTGAGAAATTAATTTAAAATTATTCCCATTGTTAAGAAAAAGAGTTTTAAAAGATAAAACATTTCAAAAGATTGAAATGCTTTTTCCTATGAATTCAATGTAAACTCAATGCTAATGACATAAATTATATTAAATTGTGATAATATATTCTATTTATAATTTAAAAAAATTAAATATTATAATTTAACCATATAAATTATTACGATGAAAAAAGTTGTTTTAATTAAAATATAGCGTCTTTTTACTATTCATTAAAATATGAAAGTTATCTGAATAATATGAAAACTTTATCCATAGTAAATTTTAATATGATGAATCCAAAGAAATTTTTTAGTCAAATTGAACTTATAAACATGTCAAAAAACTAGATTTAATGTGGGTGCGCCATCAAAAGGCGGCAAAACTGCATATTTTGCAAAATAATTATTTTACCTGAAAAATTTATTTTGTTCATATACCTTGTTCTAGAAAATGTGTAAGATGAAATAATAATGTTATAAAATTCAAAATGTAGTTAATAATATTCATAACATCTAGTTCATATATCGTTGTTTAGTGAAACCCGATATTGCAGACAACACAAGCTATCGAGGAAGGTCGCGATTGCGTGTAATGAAAGCCATGTCAGGGTTGCGTATAATACAAGCCAATACAGTGTTGTGTATAGCGCAAGATAATCATGGTGTAGCATACAACAGAAGATATGAAAGAAATTTTAAAAGAATATATCTCATAAAATCTCAAGGTGTTACAGGTAAATATGAAAAGTGATTGAAATATTTTTGGAAAGAGGATGATATGTGCATAATTAAGGGATAAGGAGAAAATGAAATGTTTGATAGTATTCATGACCTCATGACTGATATAAGGACAAAGTGATATCATAGATTGATTATATAATTTTTTTGGGATTTTGGTATGTGGAAAGAGTTATCATTTGATAGCATTCATGTTTTCACTAAGGTTCTATGGTAATTCATGTTTCAAAAGAATACATGATTAGGGTATTCCCATGTATGGAATGTAGAAAAAAGATATATCTTATGATATATGGGGGGGGGAAATGATGGTAATCACATGCTTTTTATGTGACCTTTCAAGTAATTGTTTTCTTTATACTATGAGCTTGGACCAACGTATTTTGGATAAGCCTAAATATTGGAATGAATTAAGTTAGACATAAGCTAGTATTGTTTAATGCTAAAACATTGTCGATATTATTTAAGGAATGTTATAATAATGCTGTTTTAGAAAAATGGAGAACCTGCAGGACGAGTGACAACCCGTCGTGTCGGACAAGGATGCGGGAATCCAACCCCCAACCGAAGTGCGACATGCCTTTATCCCCTACCGCTGGCCTACAGGAAGTCCCTGGTCAGTAGAAACTAGTTTAATTTATTAAGAGGTATGATAGATGAATTATAAGTCCATTTTAGAAACCATATACGAATAATTTCACCACAGCTGGAGTTATGTATATAAATTTTTCTAACCTTATGTTTGAGACAAAGGAATGGCCTATCATTCTATCGCATTATCTGCTAACACTTCAAGGAAGACAAATTAAAATTAATTTTTTTAAGTGATTAAGTGGATATTTTTCAAGGCACAAACAATATTAAGATTGTACAAAAATCAATTAAGTATTTTTTAATTATAAAATTATTAAATATTAGGGAAACGATATTGAAAACGTTGTCCAAGTTCCCTCATATATGATTAATCAGATGGTACCTTAGATTATCACAAATTTATGGATTTTTTATTGTTCGATTTTTCATAGCCATGTTTTCTACCACTCTTTATCCAAACATGATGGTTAGATTAATCTTCCATGTCCATATTTCACATACATTATCTTATGTGGAAACCCAGTGATGAGTTAATTTGGGTAACCGTTGTGTTTCATACTTCACGTTTTAACATTATGTTTTCGTATTTCTTTTTATTATGTGGGTTTCTATTAATGAAAATTTCATGTAGTAAATGATTTATAACACAGACAAATTTCAAGGGTGAAATTAATTTTAAGGGGGGTAGAATGTAACACCTAGAGATTTTATGAAATATATATTTTTTAATTTTTTATTTCTACTATTGTACACTACCCCAAGATTATCCTGCACTATACACTACACCGTATAAGCTTATAGTATATACAAACACTATTCTAAGATTTTGTTGCACGCAAGAGCACGATTCCTCGATAGTGTGTGTTGTACGCAATACAGAGTTTCACTAAACAAGATATTATTATAATATTATTATGAACTAGCCATTATTAATAGTAATAAACACCCATTTAAAATATGAAAATTTTATCTTTCAAAATGGACTTCATTTTTGGATTTGGAATATCAAAATTAACCTAGGGTGAATTTTTTGTATTTTTCTATAACCTTCCAATTTTTGATGAATAGTGAAAACACTGGGTTACTATTTAAAAACTGACTTTTTATTTAATTAATTATTTATTTTATTTAAATTTATTACAGGTAAAAGTTGATACATAATACCTTTATATGTTCAATGTAATTCAATGGATTCATTTTATAATAATTTTAGATATATTAAAATTTTATTGAACTTTTCATCGTCTTTTACCTACATTCTAGGAGCATTTGCAATTGTATATAAAACTTAATTTTACCGCCTCTGTGAGTTGAATTTCAAAAATCCTAGAGACACAGTTAATATCATGGATAAAAATGTGGTTCAATAATATAAAAATAATTTTTGGTGAATAGTACCTTTTTACATTTATTTACCACAGTTAGAACTAAATAAGGTAATTACAGGTAAAAATGATATTATTTTTACCCTAACACATGTTCTAATTCTATTGGATAAGAATAATTCGACCAAAAAAACCTTAGGAATATTATATTATCATTTTGGTCCACTTGGATTAGATCATGACATTTATTATCATTTAATTCAAAGAAGAGATAAAAGAGTTAAAAACAATGTTTAATAACAAACACATTTTTAATATTGGGTCATATATAAGATAAATTCGACTATAAATATTAATTATAAAGATAAAAATATTTCATAAATAATCGTATTTTATTTATAATTTTTATAAATTAAATAATTTAATTTATTTATGACACAATGATGATGTAGTAATTACCTTATTAATGAAATATTTACATAAATGATGTTATAAATACCCAAATAAATTTACTTTGAGACTTTTTATGAATAAAAATAACTTTCGAGGTTATTATTATATGTTAGTATTGATTAAATTAACATTTTTTGAAATAATAATGCTGTTACGATCTTCACAAATATCAATTACCAAATAGTGTCAAAATTGATAAAAAATTGTTTTTAAAACAAATATTATATTATTAATTGTTATTCTATTCCTAAAAATCTGAGGATTTTCCACATGACTTATATAATGTTATATATATTAATAAGTAACCACTTTAGATTATTTTGGCTTGTTATAGTAAGTTTATTAACCATATATTGTATGAAAACAAGAAGAAATGGTAAAAGTTAAATTATTTAACTTAGAGTTAAATCTAAATGATAATGTTAAAATAGTAACCTAAACATGTCTAAAACAAATTGGTTGTGACGATTTTGACCCATCCACACTTTAACTACGAAATAAGTCATTTAGGAGGCATTATAAACCGAATATGACTTTATTATACAATAATATTTTATGTTTTTCATAAAGTTCCCCTCTCTTCCCTTATAAAATGGAAACTACTCCCTCTTCTGTTTACACAATTTTAAGCCTTCAAGATCAGACAAACCCTGACCATTTTCCTTGTCATCTTCTCTAGAAACATTATAGAGGTTCTGGTCTCCTCAAAAGACCAACTCTCGTGCCTTAATAGGAAGCTTAAAAGAGGTGTGTTGAAGAAGAGGTCATCTCATCTACCGATTCATTCAAGTTTCATTCTTCTTCAAAATATTCTTCATTATTTTTTTAATTATAAATTAATAACATCAGTATCACTAATATATATATATGTTAATATAAATATGAAACAAACCCATTTCACCTTCTGTCCATCCTACGTAAAATGAAATCACCGTGTGTGTGTACGTACGGAATACCGTCTCCACACCGTGGTGTATTCTATTTTTTCAACACCACCTTACATGGATGTATATAATGGTGCAATGAATAAATATATATGGTTATTATAACATCATAATTATTATAATTCAATAATTATGGGAACGATATCATCGCTCATGTGTACGTATGGATTACCGTCTCCACGACGCGATGAGATTCATTCTCTATGTTAACCAATCAAGAATGATTATAAAGTATATATAATGAATAATAATGAAATATATAACATAATGAACTTACTGTATTTATGTCTATATATATTTCATCTACTTACATCCATTCATGTCAATAATGAAAGGAAAACTACGTTCATGCGTACGTACGGCCTACCGTCTCCATGAACGGTGTATTTCATTTTATTCATCTATCTATTATATATATATATATATACTGAATATATATGATATATAAATCATGATTTATATTCTGGAATAAAGAAAATAATGATATAAGTAATAATAATGTCATGAACAACAAGTCCATACACGTACGATAAATAAAGTAATTTTACCCAAAACGCTTCTTTAACATGGAATTTACAAAAAAACGGGTAATATAAAGTCATAAGTGAACCATATATGATTTCATAACAATGAATATTACTCTATAATAAGTAAATGACATTATTTAAATCATTATATAGGAGGTTCAGATACGTATAAAGCATATCAAACATAAGGCAAGGGATAACTTTTCCAATCTCGTTTTTATCTGAGATTGTTTATTCGTAAGTATTACTAGGGTTATTGTTATCATACATGCCCAGGTTTTCTAAAAATGTTTTCATGTATGCTTAAAGAACATTTTACCCTTTTTTTAGTTTTACCACATGTTATGAAAGGAGTCTTACTTTTGTTTACCACACAAGGAACTTTTTGACTTTTCCGACAAAAGTACAAGGAGAATGTTTTTTTAACTTATACTGCCTGAAGAGATTTTGACAGTTTTATTATGCCTTATTTTAATGAATATTAATCTATAATATTTCATGAATCTTTTCAAAAAAATCATTTTCTTTTGAAATTTCATGGAATTTTGTGAAAAGAAAAATATTTTGAAGAAGAAAGAATATTTTCCTCAAGAATTCATTTCATGTGTTTTACCAAAACCATTTTCCTTCTAAGAAGACATTATTTCATATGTGTATGTTTCAAGTATAATGTCACTATGATTTACATGGTTTCAATTTTCTTATGATGAAATGATATCTATTTTTTTATATGGATTATGTTATGATGGGATGCCGTTTATGAAACCCATTTTATTCTTTGAAGTATGATGAATGATTTATGTTTACGATGTGGCACAAGTAAAAAATATTTCATTATGAGATGGATGAGACCTATATCTCTCTCCATTGAAATGGGTAAATATTTTTATCTCATGAGATAGTCATGGAAGGAACAGTAAGTTAATCCGGTTCAGTGATACGGGACTGGAACGAGGAGTGAACTCGATTCAAAAAAGGACTTTTTTCACTAAGATGGTCTTGGAAGAAATTCCTTGGATACTATGGATATCATATCACGTGATTAACGGTTTGACACAATTTCATGTTATATTCCCATGATATTTTATTATGATTGATCTTCCATTATGATCTATTCTTTACGTACTACAATGATTTATTTCCAAACTGAAGATTTTGATGTTTAAACCTTATGTTCATGTTTTGATGTTTAAATGTTTATGGTTTGTTTTATTTTCTCCAAGATTACCCTTAATGAGCATTTGAGATCACCATTTATATGTTTTCTTTTCCCCCAGATATACAGAATGGTTTTAGGTAAAAAATGGGAAGATCTTTATGGGAGATGTTGAAGATATTTCCCCAAGATTAGAAGATTATGTTCCTAGTTTCCCAAGACACTAAACTATTATGGTCCTTGAGTTTTGTTTCTTGTTATGTATTAATTATTCCACATATGTAATGTAATGTCCATCTACATCAAGCTATGGGTCTCAACAGTTGGTATTAGAGGACAGGTTTAGGTAACATTTGGAAAATAAGATGTGAAAAGATTAGTGAGATCCCTAGAGATATTTCTATGGTATGTCTAGTGATATCCGTAAGGTTAAGTATAAATATATGTTATAGTCCGAGAATTATGGTAATGATATTATAATTAAACCAAAGATGTTAGATATTAAAGGAACCCCCCCTTTATTATGTTGTTTTCCTAGAATGATTTTTCCTCTCCCACTATTATTTTTGTGTTTTAGACGATGGATGGAACCTGAAGGAACCGTGTTGATCAATGTAACGGACGATGCAATGATTGTCTTCCTGATCCAACTAACATTATGGGAGATGGAGTAAACAGTCGTAGTTATATACTAACACAACCTAAGAATCATTCTGGATTTCCAAATGATCATAGAAGGGAACAATATTCTATTGAGTTCTCCATGAAGCAACATTCACCTTCTTTCAATGGGTCTTCTGATCCTCTTGTTGCTGAACAATTGATCTATACCATTGATAAGATATTTTCCATAAATTGATGTTCGAAACATGAAAAAGTAATTCTAGCTATTTACCATTTAGAAGGTGAAGTAGACCAGTGGTGACTCTAATTAAGAATACAAGGCCCTATGGTGAAAGTGAATCCAAGGAATGAGACGAGATCAAGAAATTATTTTTCAATAAGTACTTCCCATGTATTCTTCAAACAAAGATGGAAAAAGAGTTCATTGAGCTTAATCAAAATGATGATGAATCTGTTGGTATATACGAGGTGAATTTTAAGAGGCTTGCAAGGTATGCATTTGGCTTTATCATCCAACTTGAAAGTAAAGTAGATCGATTTTTCAGTAGCTTAAAACCAAGTCTTCGAAGGGAATTAGATATAAGAGAATTTAGTAGCTAAGAAGAAATTGTGTGTTGTGCTATCAAGGTAGAACACGAATTTGGTGTTACATATCCATCTCATGGTTCTGACAACAAACAAAAGATGGAGTTCAAGGAAAAATATTAGAACAATGATCAAAAGAAGGTGAATGGTTATTTATTCTCAATGTATGGAAAGAAGCATGGTGGCGATTGTCTAAAAGTTACTAGAGAATGTTTCAAGTGTGTAAAATAAGGTCATCGAGCAGCTGAGTGCCGAAGTAATGGGAAAAAGGTTTCTACTGATGAGAATAGACAAAACACTATAGAGAACGCTCCACCGACACTTCAATGCTTCAATTGCAATGAAATGGTGAATTATGCTAATCAATGCCCTAATCCATGGGTTAATGATGATCGACGTGAGCAACCTCTTAAGAAAAAGGGCAAAGGGAAGTCACATGTGATCACTATTTGTGATGTTGAGTAAGAAAATGATGTTTTGGAATGGTTAAGGGTTTATTTAACGGGATTTCAAAATAGTATCATGGAATCTCATTTATAGTATCGTGGAATTGGTTTTCAATAATTCTATGGTACTAGTAACCATGAAAAGCGATTAAAATATTTTTGGAAAGCCGATGATATGTCTATAATGTATGGATAAGGAGAAAATGAAATGTTTGATAGTATTCACGAGCTCATGCCTGATATAAGGACAAAATGATATCATGGTTTGAGTATATAGAAATTTTGGGATTTTGGTATGTGGAAAGAGTTAAATTTTAACAACATTCATGTTTTCACAACGGTTTTATGGTAATTCATGTTTTAAAAGAATACATGATTAAAGTATTCACATGTTTGGAATGAGACCAACAAGATATATCTTATGATATATGGGGGGAAAATTATGGTATTCATGTGCTTGTTATGTGACCTTTCAAGTAATAGTTTTATTTATACTATGTGCTTGGACCAAAGTATTTTGGATAAGCATAAAGATAGGAATGAATTAAGATAGACATAAGATAGTTTTGTTTAAGGCTATAACTTTTTTGGAATTATTGAAGGAATTTTATAATAATGTAGTTTTTGAAAAATTGACAACCTGTAGGACAAGAGACAACCAGTCACGTCAGACAAGGATTCTGGAATCCAACCCACAACCAAAGTGCGACATGCCTTTACCACATACCACTGGCCTACAAGAAGTACCTGGTTAGTATAAACTTGTTTCATTTTATTATGAGGTATGATAGAAGATGTATAAGTCCATTTTAGGAACCATATACGATTAATCTCACTATATATGGACTTATGTATATAACTTTTTCTAACCTTAAGTTTGAGATAGATGGAATGACCTATCATTCTATCGCATGATCTGCTAACACTTCACGAAAGACAAATTCCACTTCATTTTTTAAGATATGAAGTGGAAATTTTTCATCGCACAAACAACAGTAAGAATGTACCAAAATCAATTAAGTATTTATTTTAATTCAAATATTCTTCAATATTAGGGAAATTATCTTGAAAACCAAAAATGATTTCTATGTGCCCACATATCTAATGAATCCTAAGGTGCCTTAGATGATCAAAAATTTATGGCTTTGCGATTGTTGGATTTTTCATATCCATGTTCTCTACCACTCTTCATCCAAACATGATGGTAATATTTCTCTTATATATCCATTTTTCACCTATGTTCTGCTATGTGGAAACCCAGTGATGAGTTAATTTGGGTAATCGTTTTGTTTCATACTCCACTTCTTAACATTAAGTTTTCATATTCCAATTTACGATGTGGGTTTCAATGAGTGAAACATTCATGTAGTAAACGATTTATAACAGCGACGAATTTTGAGGGGGAAATTCATTTTATGGTGGGTATAATGTAACACCCTGATATTTTATGAAATATATTCTTTTTAATTTCTTTGATGGATTCTATTGTACGCTACACCAAGATTAGATTGAACTATACGCTACACCATATTAGCTTATTGTTTATGCAAAAACTATTCTAGGCTTGTGTTTCATGTGAGAGTAACCTTCCTCGACCGCGTGTGTTGTACGCAATATAGAGTTTCACTAAACAAGATATTATTATAATATTATTATGAACTAACCATTATGAATATTAATACCCACTATTCTAAAATTTATAAATTTTATCTTTAAAAATGGAGTTCATTTTTGGATTTGGAATATGTAAAATAGCCTAGGGTGAATTTTTGGTATTTTTCTGAAAACATTCAATTTTTGATGAATAGTGAAAACACTAGGTTACTATTTAAAATCCGACATTCGATTTAAATAATTATTTATTTTATTTAAATTTATTTTAGGTCAAAATTGATAAATAATACCTATATACATTCACTATAATTCATTGGAGTCATTTTATAATAATTGTAGATTTATAAAAAATTTATTTAACTTTTCACTGTATTTTACCTACCTCCTAGGAGCATTTTCAATTTTACATAAGACTTAATTTTACCGCTTATGTGAGTTGAATTTCAAAGATCTGAGAGACACAGTAAATTTAAAGTAGTAAAATTTGGTCTAATAAGATAAAAATAATTTTTGGTGAATAATAGATTTTTACATTTATTTACCCAGGTTAAAAGTAAATTGGGTAATTAAAGGTAAAAATGATATTATTTTTACCCTAACACATGTCCTAATTCTTTTTTATAAGTATAATTCGACTGAAAACAACCTTAGGAATATATAATTTTCATTTAGGTCCACTTGTATTAGATTATGAAATTTATTATTATTTAATTCAATGAAGAGTTAAAAGAGTTAAAATCAAAGTTTAATAACTAAAACATTTTTAATATAGGGTTATATATAAGTTAAATTCTATTATAAATATTACATATAAAGATAAAAATATTTCCTACATAATGGTATATTATTTATAATATTTACACATTAATTAATTTAATGTATTTATGACACAATGATGATGTAGTAATTACCTTATCAATCAAATATTAACATAATTGATGTTATAAATACCGAAATAAGTGTAATTTAAGACTTTATATGTATTAAAATAATTTTATTGTTTAAGATAATATGTTAGTATTTATTAAATTAACTTTATTAGAAAAAATAATTCTGTTATTATTTTCACAAAAATCAACAACCAAATAGTGTCAAAATTGACATAAAATAGTTTTTTAAAAAAATATTATATTTTTAATTGTTTTTCTATTATTAAAAATATTAGGTTACTCCAAATGACATATATAAGGTATATATATATTAATAATGAACCACTTGGGGTTCTTTTGGATTGTTATAGTATGTTTATTAACCATAGAGTGTAAGAAAACAAGAAGACACAGTGAAAGTTAAATTATTTAACACTGAGTGAAATCTAAATGATATGGTTAAAATAGTAACCTAAACTTGTCTCAAACCTATTGGATGAGATTATTTGGACCCATATTTACTCCATCATCCAAATAAGTCACTTTGGAGCCATTATAAACCGAATATGACTTTATTATAAAATAATATTTTAAGTTTTTCTAAAGTGCCCCTCTCCTCGCTTATAAAAGGGTATCTCTTCCAACTTATCTTTACAAAATTTTGAGCTTCCAAGATTGGAAAACCCTGAATATTTCCATTATAAAATTCCCTAGAAACATTATTGAGGTTCTCGTCTCTTCAAAAGACCAACTCTAGTGCCTTAAGAGGAAGCTTAAAAGAAGTGTGTCGAAGAAGAGGTAATCTCTTCTACCGACACTTCATGTTTCTTTCTTCTTCAACATATTCATATTTAGTTGTTTGATTATAAATTAATAACATAAGTATAACTAATATACATGTATTTTATTATAAATATGAAACAACCCTATTTCTCCTTTTATCCATCCTATGGAAAACGAAATCACCGCGCGTGCGTACGTATGGAATACCGTCTCCACGCCGTGGTGTAATCTGTTTTTCCACCACCACCTTACTTGGATGGATATAATGGTATAAATAATAACTATATATGGTTATTATAACATCATATTTATTCTGATTGAATAATTATGGGAATGATATAATCACTCATGCGTACGTAGGGATTATCATCTCCACAATGCGATGAGATTCATTCTCCATGTTAACCAATCAAGAAAGATTATAAAGTATATATAATGAATAATAATGAAATATATGACATAATGAAGCTACTAGATTTATGTTTATATATATATATATATTTTTAATCTACTTACTTCCATTCAAGTCAATAATGAATGGAAGACAATGTTCATACGTACGTACGACATACTGTCTCCATGAACGGTGCATTTCATTTCATTCATCTATCTATTATATATATATACTGAATATATATGATATATAAATCATGATTACATTATGGAAGTAATTAAATCATAATATAAGTAATAATAATATCATGAACAACAATTCTAAACATGTATGATAAATAAAATGATTTTACTCAAAATGATGGTTTAACATGGAATTTACAAAAGAACGGGTAAAATAAAGTTATAAGTGAACCATATATGATATCATAACAATGAATATGATTCTTTAATAAGTAAATGAAATTATTTTAATCGTTATACATGAGGTTTGGATACGTGCGAAGCATATCATACCTAAGGTAAGGGATAACTATTTCAATCACGTTTTTATCCGAAATTGTTTATTCGTAAGTATTTACTGGGGTAATTGTTATCATCCATGCCCATGTTTTCTAAAAATGATTTCATGTTTGGTTAAATTACTTATTTTCCATTTTTTAATTTTACCACATGTTATTAAATAAATCTTACTTTTTTTTACCACATGACGAACTTTTTTACTTTTCCGAAAAAAGTATGAGGATAATGCTTTTTTTAACTTATACAGCATGAACTTATTTTTACGGTTTTATAAAACCTTATTTTAATGAAGCATACTATATAATATTTCATTACACTTTTCAACAAAATACTTTTATTTTAAAATTTCATTACATTTTGTGATAAGAAAATGATTTTGAAGAAGAAAGGATATTTTCCTCATGAATTCAATACAAGTGTTTTATGAAAAAAAATTTCCTTCTAAGATGAAATTATTTCATATGTGTCTGTTTCAAGTATAATGTCACTATGATTTTCATGGTTTCATTTTTCTTATGAAGAATTTATATCTATTTGTTTTATACGGATTATGTGATGATGGGATGACGTTTATGAAACCCATTTTATTCTTTGGGTTATGATGAATGATTTATGTTTATGATGTGGCACAAGTAAGAATGATTTCATTATGATATGGGCGGGACCTATATATCCCTCTAATTTATAGGGTAAATATTTATATCTCATGAGATATACATGGCTGGAATGGTAAGTTAATTCAGTTCAGTGATATAGGAATTGAATGAGGAGTGAACTCGATTCAGAAAGGGACTTTTTCCACTAAGATGGTCTCGGAAGCAATGCCTTGGCTACTATGGAAATCTTATCATGTGATAAATGGTTTTCCACAACTACATGTTTTATTCCAATGATATTTTATCATTATTGATGTTCTGTTATCATCTATGCCTTACGTACTGCCAAAATTTATTTTACAACTCAAGATTTTGATGTTTAAACCTTAGGTTCATGTTTTTATGTTCAAATGTATATAGTTTGTTTAATTTTATCCATGATTACCCTTATTGAGCATTTGGGCTCACCCTTTATATTATTTATTTTCCCCAAGATATAAAAAAGGTTTTACGTAAAAAAATGGAAGATCATTTTGGGAGATGTTGAAGTTATTTCACCAAGATTAGAAGATTATGTTCCAAGTTTCCAAATACACTAATCTATTACAGTCCTTGAGTGTTTTTTCTTATTATTTATTAATTATTCATCAAAAGTAATGTAATGTCCATATACGTCAAGCTATGGGTATAAATATAGACACTTTTGAAGGAGGGAAAAATTTTGAGACCTAGTTTATTTCCTGGTATGACATTGAAATAATTATATATGTATTTTTAGAGATAGGGATTGAGACATCATGAAATTATGAGGTCTGGTGTCCTAGAAATTATTTTATAAAAATATTTAATATATTTTATAATGAGTGAGCAGAACTTATTAAAGAAAATAAATTAACAATTAAAAGGGAACTCATATGATATATCTAAAAACATAGATGAGTCTAGAATGTGGTTTTTACCCTCATCTCGACCTAAAATGGGTTTACACTGGGTTTTCAGACTTCTCTATCATTGGAGGTATATTTAGTGGAAATATTAATTAATAATTTAATTAAATAACTTTAACTGAAATTTGATTTCTAAAATTAAATCACTTTGGAGAGTTCTCCAGTGATATCAACATAATTACTTAAAGGATTGTAAGTATTCTTATTCAACATTCATTAGAGAATCATGTTATATGATACAAAACCCAAGATAATAGATGACCGGGATGTATCAAACACATCAACTTCCTTAAATCACTGTGAGAAACTTATTTGATGATGAAAGATCCAATTTCCTTGTATGAATCATGATTTTTTGTTTGGGATCTTGTTGAATAAACTAATTTAGTTGATCGATCTATTCTATATATTTGAACTGATTGTTGCCTAAACAAGTGCCAATTTATTAGTTTAAATACTGTTATTTAAATGGTTTCTATCCTCCATATGACTATGATCATTGGAAAATAATACATGACTAAATATGGTTAAACTATTTTTATGTCTCATTTATCTCAAATGTTCTTCATGTTCTTCATTGGTATAACCCGATGGTTTTAGTTAGTCAGTTTCGTGCTAAAAATTGCCAATCATACTCTTTAAATCATGAATATTGATAAACGATGAATGGTTTGAGGAAAAGAGGATAGATCTCTTATTTTTTCATGGAAAGGATGATTGTTTAAATGATTAGAGATCAATAAACTAATGATAGGAGGAACCAAGTGTGTGTGGTTCAAAGAAATGTGAATGAGGCTTCATAGGATATTTCCAACAAAGAGAAATTCTAGATTGAGGATTGAAGAATGAAGGTTGTGCGACTCCATTTTTCACTAGCAATCGATCCAATAGTTATGGAATGTGTTTATTTATATGTGATTTCTTTCTTTCCACATTCATTTATTTGAGCGGCGAACGCAGATCAGCCTACCAAAAGGATGACTGTTGGATCAATCGTGTATATAGGATTGTTTTTATTGTGATAATTAGAATCGGGGCATCTTGGATTTGTTTTGATCCTTATGTAGATTTATTAATCAACCCCATTAATTTTATTTCTAACATGGCTGGATCGAGACTGGCATGAGGAAGGCCGATATCCATATGTTCTGGGTGTTGTTGTGTTTTCTTATTTCTTGTAGCACATCAATTTAGGTCATCATCTCGACGACCAATGATGAGGATAATCCATAGTCCAGGAGGGACCACATCAATAGATCATCTCACTATAGGAGGCTTCCAGAGATGGTGGAGCCCGGAGGATGGCCGACATCATGGGAGCCAAGAGTGGTGGAATGCCGTGATGAGGTGGGCCACAACGACAACGAAAGTCCACAACCATGCGGGCTGCGACGACGACAGAAGTTCGCAGCTAGGAATTTCATATGCAAGTGGAAATCAGCGGTCCATGATATACATGATTGGTGGGATGCTTCATGTGACAGTTTGGTTGTGTCATGTGGCATGGAACCGTGGACCAGTGAGACTGCAAAGGAGGACCCATTGCACTAGCCGTGAGTGGGGAACGTGGCGGCCAAAAACATTCATTAAGAGCTGAAATGGAACCTACGGTGTCCATGGCAGAGAAACTAGTCCACTATAGATAGTTGTTCTGTACTGGTCTAGGTCTGGACAACCTGGCTGATCGGGTCGGTAGAACCAGGTCCGAGTTGGGCCGGGTCAGCCCAAATCATGTTGGACCGTAGACAGACCCAACCGACCCCTTTTCACTAAAACACGAATAAATATAAAACTATGCCTCTGATTGACGATCCATTTGTGGAATTGGGACCCTTGTGATTAGTTGGAACTTTAAAAAAAATCTATGTGGATTTTCATAGATTTTGAAATACGTCGCTTGGATTGAAGAGTATGTTGTCCTAGATAATGTACTCTACGAGCGGGAATGCTCTGGCAGGCCGGTAATAAAAAGATTGTGAATACTAGTTATAGTGACTCAGTGAGTCTATGTGGCTCAGCGGGTCTATGCTAAACTATGGGTCAAAGTGACTTAGTGTGTCTAAGTGGCTCAGTGGGTTTAAGTGACTCAGTGGGTCTAAGTGACTCAGCGAGTCTATGTGACTTAGTAGGTCTAAGTGAATCAGCATGTCTAAGTGAATCAATAGAACTGAATGTTTCTTGATTATGTATGATATTTTTTCTTTTCATACATAGGATTTATACATTTTTTAGATAATAATACATTTTGTGTTATATCCTTTGTGGTTTTAGGGTTTCATACTAAGTATTGATTTACTCACCCCTGCATTGGCTTTTCTCACACGTGTCATGTCTTCTATAGATGACCAATGCATTGACAGAGACCTAGGTGGTCCAGGACTTTGTGGTGCCTGGTGAGATCAGACCGGAGAAGAACACCCATACTCATAAGAAACCTACCATTCACCTACACTTCATGGAGGTTTTTCTTCATACGGGTTTCCAGTGAATTGTGTACTCTATTTTCTTACATCTTTTCTTTTGTTATCCTTGTATACGGGTCCCCTTTATTTCTTGTTTTGTACTATTAATCTTAGATGGTGTCTTAGTGGCATGCGTGGTTGACTCAGTGTTTACTTTTCATCATATGTGGGCTACGAATTATGCGAGTGTGTACATGTTAAAAGGCGATGCCTCCCATTTTTGAGATAGATATACTTAATGGTAGTTTCCATCCACTGGCATATTAGATTCACGATTGGGGTAGTCACAACAAGGCACCCACTGGTATGGGTTGTGATATATTTGTATCAGAGAGGTTCAGTTTCACATTAGGATCAGGAGTCTGTGAGATTGGTTTGGGGAAATAGGGTTACATTTTTTGAGTTTTGCATTCAAACACTGGAATCTAGTGTTGGTGTTGTGAATGTATCCATACACGAAGACTCGGGACCCATTATTTCTGACTCAGTACATGAAAAAACTAGCTGTATGGAATTAAATTGTACATGAATCTATAATATTATGAGTTTTTTCTTTTGTCATTATTGAGTTATATCACTAGGTATATTCTATTAACTTTGGTTCTTCATGATCTATTTTAAGATTCCTCCGCATAGATAGCTAGCAAGCATTCTTTTGTGTGACCATTAGGAATGTACGCAAAGAAATGAAGCATCTTTATTGGAACCAGTACTAATGGTATCCCCATCAGAGGGTGTAGAAGTGTTAACACTACTCGTAAATCAACAGTTTCTACCAGTACTACCAATAGAGGATGCACACGTTTTTAACGCATTATATGTGTTCCAGAGGCATAGAAATCATAGGTTTAGGGGTGAGACTGACCCAAATGATTTTGATGATTGGAATTATGTGGTTACGTGAGACTTTTATCTTGGGGGGAATTCTATCGACTAGATGGTGGTCTAAGATGCTATCCTTGTTTTTGGCTCGACATAGAGTTGGTAGAAATTGACGATCAGATGAATGACAAGGTGAACGTAACTTTGAAAGACTATGAGAGCCTGTCTAGGGAGTATTTCTTTTCTAAAATGATACACTCTATGTTTTTATAAGATATACTGCACCTACAGTATTGTAGGATGACAATAGTGGAGTACTCAATGAGATTCACTAAGCTTTCTCGCTACTCCATAGACGTGGTGCGAGACCCATTCTTCATGGATCAAGATTTGGATAACGGACAACTCCTTGAGATCAGGTAACCATAATGTGTCTTAGAATATCTACTTAGGATAGGGTGCTGGAGATAGATCTACTTGTAGATAGCTTCCTGGGAGAGCTCGCGACAGCAGTAGGAGCTACTTATAGACACCAGGTGGCATAGTATTCAACAGTGGGTATCAAGAAAAAGACACATGGACTGAAGCAGGTCAAACTATCTATGGGATTTCCATCATGACATAGGGTATCTGGTACGAGGATCCCAGAGTAGAGGGAGTTAGAAGAAGAGTAGGGGGTACTACTCGTGTGATGGATTGGGGCACATGGTCGGTGATTTTCCAACATGCAAAACGAACGATCAACATACCATCAAGGGACTATCGAGGTAATAGAAGAGGGTCGAGTTGTGAGGTCTGCATGGTGGAGAACATGGTAGGGGTGTAGGAAATGTGGTAAGAAGTGGGAAGAGGTTTGAGGTACTACAACCACTACCCAAAAGTTGTCCAAAATAGGCTCCAGGAGTCGGTGGTGAGGGGCAGGACCAGCTTCAGGCAATAGATGCCTACAATCATGATACTCCAAAGATGATTAAATGTATGATCTATGTATCCTAAACCATAGATGTAGTTCATATTTACAAAGGATCGAGTCTCACTTTCCTTTCCCTAGACAAAGTTCAAAGCTCAGAGATTTTGGGGGATCTGTTGGCTTGATCTTTTCCGTTAGAGACTACTAAAATAGGGAATTCGATCATCGCACACTGGTACCGACAGTGAGATAATACTCATGGAGGTGAGAGATTATGATAGAATATTTTAGTAGTTTTTTCGAGGAATTATGAATTTTTTGGGGTTGGGATTGGTAATCCATAATCCATGCTCATATTGATTTTTTATGTGAATATTATGGTGTGTCCATTGATATGAGACCTGGGGTTTTTACCACCAAAAAGAGAGCTCTTACAGTGCAATACATAGATTCTCAAAGGAGGATGAAGCTAATAAATCACTAGTTGGATAACCTTACCCTCAGTACAGTGCATGAGAGGACCCCTAAATTTCCTTTGGTAGTGGAAGAGTATGAGTACATATTCCTTATGTATATTCTGTGATTACCTCCTCGTAAATAGGTTTTATTCTACATTGATCTATACATTAGGAGGACACCAATATCCACACCACTGTATTAGATGGACTCCATAGATTTTCTTGAGTACAAGATACATCTATAGGACCTATAGATGAAGGGATTCATGAGGACTATTGTTTTACCTTAGGTGGCCTCAGTTATTTTTTCCAAGAAGGTAGCTGAGAGCATGAGACAGTGTGTGGACTACTAGAATCTGAATCAGGTGAATGTGAAGAACAAATATCCATATCAATGAATCGATGACCACTTGGACCAACTAAATGCAGTTAGGTGGTTCAAAATGATAAACCTCAAGTCTGGCAATCATCAACTTTGTGGAAAGTATGAAGATGTACAAATATTAACTTTAGATTTTGTTATGACCTATATGAGTTATTTATTATGCTATTATTCATGACCAATTCTCTAGAAATGGTCACCGGGCTCATAAATAAGATCTCCCATCTTTACCATGACCGGTTCGTCATGGTCTCCATTGATGACATTTTGATGTACTCAGCGTCTGAGGAGGAGCTCACTACTAACTTGATGATGGTTCAGGATACACAATGAAATAATTATCTCTATATGAAGCTCTCAACATTTTAGTTCCAGATTCGGTAATTCCACTTTTATGGAAAATTTCATTTCAAAGTATAGAGATGAAGTGGGTCTAGTGAAGATAGAGGTTGTGCTTTCTTGAGATTCACCTAGGAGTGTAACATAGGTGAATAGTTTCTTGGGATTAGATGGATACTAAAATACGTTCATGCATGAATTTTTTAGTGTAGAAACACCCATATATTCTTTGACATGGAAGGGATATCCCTTTATGTGGAAGTAGAATTAAAAGTAGATTTTCCTAGAGCTCTGGCGGAGGTTGACGACTGCCCCCATCCTGAGACTACCAGAGGAGGGAGTAGGGTATGTAGTGTTTTGTGATGTATTAGGGACCATACTGGGTTTTTCCCTAATGAAGGGGAAAGTAGTGATCAACTTTGGTTCATAAAATTTGAGGCATCATGAGATGAACTACCTGACCCATGTCCTTGAGTTAATATAAATGGTCCTTTTCTATGAATATGTTGTGAAAATACCTGATGTGTGAGACATTTACCATCTACTCCGGCCACAAAAGTCTCAGCTATATATTCTACCAGAAGGACCTAAAATTGAGGTAGTAGTGGTGGGTGGTGTTCTTCTAGGATTATGACTATGAGATATTATATAATCCGTGGAAAGGGATTATAGTTGAAGACACGCTCAATATGAGATCTGGATTGTAGTTGCTGAGTGAGGCATTAGGGGAGTTATCCACGATAAAGATATCCTTCATGGATGGTGCTGGATCTTCTTACATTCTGTAGATGGGTGTCACTCCCCCACTTTTACAGTGAGTTAGGGAGGCCCAACTTGGGGATGTTGAATTTTATACCCGACGTTCTTAATTAACCACATGACAAGCCCTAGAAAGATATTTGATAGGTGGAAAGAACGTTGTCTTTTTCAGAGGTTGCACCATTGTACTAGTGATGTAGTGAGAGGATGTTATGAGGGATTTCCACACCTCCCCTTTGATAGTACATCAAAGAGAGGAAAATATGTACAAGGATCTACAATTTTAGTTGTAGATGTCGGGGATAAAGAAGGCAGTGTGAAAGTTCATTACTCGGTGCCTCAATTGTCAACAACTGATGGTAGAGCATCAGGTTTTAGTAGGCTTGGCTCAATTACTTGAGGTGCTAGAGTAGAAGTGGGATGGTATATATATGGATATCATTAGGGGTTTACTATGCACATCTGAGGGGAATGATACTATCTGTGAGATCTATGACCATCTCACCATGTTTTCCTACATCCTACCTACCTGGGAGAAGAGTTTGGTAGAGAGCTCGGGACACCTCTATGTTCAAGAGATAGTTCGACTTCACAATGTAAATTCAACCATCGTTTCAGACTATGAATATTTATTCACTTCCCAGCTATGTAGGGGAGTACATGAAGCAATCAGAACTCAATTTTTCTTGAGCATGATGCTTTATCACCAAATTGATGGATAGAACATAGGGACAATCTAGGTTTTAGAGGACATGTTTCGTGGTATAATCCAAGTCTTTGTTCGTAGATGGGAGGAACACCTACCACTAGTAGTGTTTGCATACAGAAATAGCTACCAATCCACCATTAGTATGGAAATATTTGTGGTAGTGTATTGGAAACCGTGTAGGTCACCACAATGCTGGAATGTCCTTGGAGAGTCATCACTCATGGGTCTAGAGTTTGTATGGGATACCATCTAGAATGTGAAAATCATTCAATAGTTAATGAGGACTACAAAGAGTCAGAAAAAAATTTATGATGAGAAGATATGGAGGGCTTTGCTGTTTGAGGAGGGAGACAACATGTTCCATTGGGTCTCCTCTTGATTGGGGCTATAGATATTTTTCAGAGGTGACAAGTTTTCTATGTTTTTCATTGGACCATTTCAAATTTTGAGTAGAGTTGCCAAGGTGGAATACCACCTATATCATCCCCCTTAGATGCATCAATCACATGATGTATTTCAAGTGCTTTAGTTGAGGAGGTACGTGCATGATCTATCAGACATCATTTACTTGGATGAGATAGACATTGATGGCGATGTAATGTTTGTGGAGTTCCCAGTGGAGATAGAGGATGAATAGAAGTGGGTCTTTAATGGATGTCTGATTCACCTGGTGCACGTTTTTGTGGAAGCATTGGAATCTCTAGGAGATAACATAATAGTAGGTGGCTCAAATTAGTGCTCAATATGCCAATTTGTTTTTTGGCTCTAGTTTTGGATTTTGGGGACAAAAAGTTATAAGGTGGGGAGAATTTAATGTCCTCAAAATTTCCATTTAATTTATATTATATTATATGGACTATTTTAATATGAGACACAGATAAGACACATGATCATGTGGCCTAGGGTGGAGGAAATAATTATTTGATTTTTCCAAATAGTGTACTTACACAGTTTTGTCAACTTTTAAAATGGTGACCAAACTAAAAATATAAGGGTACTATAGCATCCAGAATGATGAATTTTCCTTAGGAAGTTCCTAACCTTGACCAGAACAGGTGGTGGGAAAAATATAATTTTTTGGTCTTTTAAAGAAAAAATAAAATAAAAATATAAAATTTTATTTCATTGAAAATGTATCACTACATCACAAATATGCATGCACCATATGATTTCATAAATGAAATAGTGTAATGAAATTGTGACTCAGTGTAACAAAAACACTGAAACGAGCGTCCTCCCTTCAATGGATTTACATGGATATGGGATTAAGAGAGGATCCTAGTGTTTTCTATGAATATTTGAATGAATTTTGTTGGAGAACTATAAATGGCGTTAAACTATAGATCACCAAGAAAAATGGACGCCCCTACTCATTGGAAAATTTCACCAACAAAGTTGAATTCAAGATCATCGATCGATGAATGACGATCGTATGACTCTGTTCTACACCAGAGATCTATCTAATCTTCATGAAAGGGTTTATTTCAATGTGATTTTTTACATTACACATTCTTTGATTTGAGTGATGAACATAGATCGACCCACAAACAAGTTTACCCATATTTCGATCACATTTGTTTGAATTTGAATTGGGGCCATCCATGTTTTTATGTGATCCATGATTTTAGTCGTTAATCTCTACCCCTGATTTCAATTCAAATGTGGATGGATTTAGGATGACATGATGAAGGCTCAAGTCCATCCATTTTAGGAGTTCTTGTGTTTTTCTTATTTCACGTGGCACAATTATTGAAGAAAATGGCTCAATGGATGGTGCTGAAATCAATACACTGTCCATGAGGGACCAGAATAGCAAATCAGCCCATAGTTGGAGGTCGCGGATCATTTTGACGCAAGGTGGATGACCACCGCCATGGGTGCCAGTGGTGAAAGTTGTTCTCGGCTAGGTGGGAGGTAGAAGAGACAGATGGTTGAGTCTAGGATGGCCATGATGGAGGTGAGGGTCATTGAATCGAAGGCCGGCGGTGGAGGAACCTATGGAAACCACCACATGTGGCATGTATTGTCTGTCGGTAAGTGGAAGGTGGCTAAAAAAAGCAGACAATACTAGTGGAGTGTGTCATGCATTCAGGAACAACAACTTAGGCACATAGTAGTGGGCCATGTTGTATGCATAAATCAACCACGTTCATCAGGCAGGGATGCAATTCCCACTACGGCCCTGGTGAAAAAACTGACCCTCTCTAGTGGGACGAGTTGGATTGGCAGGTAGGTATCGGGCTGGGGCCAGAGGGCCAAGTCGACTCGGAAGGTCGGGTCGACTCGGTGGGTCGGGTCAGCATGACCAAGACCTAGACTTAATCGATTTTTTTTCACTAAAATTTCTTTAACTGTTAGACCATACATCTGATTGACTTGATGTTTGTGGTAATGGGACAAAAAAAGCTGTTACTTTTGAGACACACTGTATTGGTATTCATGGAAGTATAAATACGAAATTTGGATTGAGGAATTAATTCATCCAGATTATGCATGCTACATGTAGGAATCAAATTGGTGATTGGAATGAGAGACTATGACTACTGGTCTATGTGGAACAACAAGTCTATGTGACTCAACTAGTATAAGTGAATCAACACATCTAAATAAAACAGTGGGTCTTTAGAATGCCTTAATGACTGTACAGGTCAATGAGACTTAGTGGTACTTTGTGACTCATCAGGTCTTAGTTTCTCAGTGTGTCTAAGTTACTCAACTATAGTAGGTGTTCTTTGATTACATCATATAATCTTTCTTTTCTTTCTTTAGATATCTACTGGTGTGTGATGAAAATAAATTACGCGTGAATTCCTTTGTGGTCTTTATTTTTTGGTTTCAGGGAATCCTACTATTTATTTTTTTACTCACCCCTGCACGGTCATTGAACGAATGTTTCATGTGTTGTGTATATGATGATTAGATAGAGACCTAGGTTGTCCAAGACTAGGTGGTGCCCATTGATATCAAGAAAGTGAGGTATACTCTTGTGGATTCTGGCAGGTACCCATCAACTACCTGATAGGTAGGGTTTTTTATAGATGGTTTTCCAGTGACTTGTATACTCACTTGTTTACAGCTTTTCTTTTTTTGAGAATGTATATTGGACCCCTTTAATTATAGTTTTATAATATTACACTTAGTGGTCACCTTATTGGTATACAATATTTACTCAGTGTTTACTTTTGTAGATTTAGGGGCTTGATGTTTTTTTTGTACGTACATGTTTGAAGTAAATGCCTCCCACTTGTGAGATATGACTACTCGGTTCTAGTCTCTAGCCACTTACCAATTAGTGGAAATCTTGGGGTAGTCACTTCATAAGCCCCACTAGTACATGACATCAATTGTCTTATATTACAAAGGCATTGGTCAACTACTTCTAGTTTAAACCCACTCGAATGTGTGATAATATTATGAGTCCTTTCTTGACATGGATGATTAATTTAGGGAAGATGTGGGAGATGCTAGGCCTTGTTGTTGTACTTTTGGAACTATTAGTTACTATTCATACTAGGCTGAGATAATATATGGAGATCCCCTTACTATCTCCCTTGTTTGCGTTCCTTTTACTAATATATATATATATATATATATATATATTGTATCTAAACCCTTGAAATGGTGACTCTTTTTCCATGATATGCGATGATGTTCGTGGAGTTCCATGTGCATTCTGTGTTTAGATTCTCATAGATGAATAGTTATTCTCTTCTAATATGGATAAAAAATTCAATGTGTAGTTTATCTACACACTATGCCAAGAACCATGTGCTTGAATGAGTTTATTTTCACTCTTGGTTTGGGTTGAACAATTCTCTTTGATTGTATCTTACATCTACTTTATTTGTTTTCTTATTGTTTCCCTTACTGCTCCCCCATCGGTATATTGGGAATCCTTTAATGAATGTATATAATCACCCCCAAAGTGGGTTTTCCATCTTGATTCTTGTATTTTTTAGATGATAGATAGTCCAGTAGAGACTGAAAAAGAACATAGGGATACCTGGTACATTCGACTGTGTATGGTGGTGAAAATTGAAATTATAGTGATGGGCTCTCTCAGTAGTATAATTTTCCTATTTTTTTTTGGTTGGGATATTTTTCTGGTTGGGTTTGTATCCGCCCCATTAATTTCTATTTACACTAACAAACTCTTGTACACCCAATAGGTTTTTAATTATTGTTTTACTTTCCTGTAGTTCATCATTTATACACCTTCCCTATGTACTTTTTTCATTATCATTGATATGTGTGTTAATACATGTACATAGGATAAGGCCTCCCTTGGTATTTTTGACATCAGTGCTCTTCACCAGCCCCTAGCCTATTGATGTAGGGTTGGGGTAATTACTACTCGAGACCTAGCTTGGGTCGGGATGTGACAAAATATTTCATTAAAAATAAATATATAATCCATATTTCCAAAATTTATTTAATCTTATTCATACCCTCCATTCCAATGACAAGGTGATTAATATCATATAATAATATTATGTCTTGTTTTGTTTAAACATGATGGTTCATATAAGAAAGATAAATGTTGAGTTCTGTGTAATACAATCCCAACCCACTAATTCACATAATAGATTCCAATATGAATGTTTCAAAATATATAAATGTTTAAATTAATTTAAAAACATATTTCACAAAATTTCATGGTGTAACATTCTATCACCAATAAAAATAATTATACCCAAAAATTTGTCTCATTCTTCATTGGTTAGTCATGAAAAAATTCCTTCATAGAATTACAAATTGTAGAAATGAATAATAAAAACTAACTTAATAATGGAATGTTGGAATCATAATGGTTTCCTACATTATCTCATTACTATGTTTACAAAATTGAAAATATAGTTTGGATGTGATGATTTGGAAATTGAATAAATGTGTAAATAAATTTAGAGAGGAAAAAATATCACTAATACCGGAGAGTTTGTCAACTAGAGAAAGTTAATAATCAAACTAAAATAATCAAAAGAATGTTAAAAATTTCATTGATAAAATAAAAATTAATGACAATAGGAAACATTTTGTTCTAATATACCTTTTAGAAAGTTGATCAATTTTTAAAAGTATATATACATATTGATTTCGCTCTATCTCAAAAGCATAATATCACCCTTGACTTTTTCCTTGACCAATTTCCATATCATCTGAAACTCCATAAAATAATGATGACGCTTTTTATTCCATAATGTCATTTGGATTATATGATCCAAAATAGAATGATAATTCATACCTTATTTAATTATTTATTGTCATAGAATAATTTTTAGCCCATGTTATGCATAAATATTTAATTGGTGAAATAAAAAAATAATCAATAAAGCCTCATTCAATGTTTGACATAAAACCTTTTGTAGATGGTTAGCATTGTGAACCATCCAACATATTAAATTCCAAAAAATTAGAATGATGATAACTAAATTTACATAATTTACATATCAATAATCTTCTAGAAATTATGAAATAGTTCTCAATATCTAAATACCAATCATTTGAATAGATTCATCATTTATTCTCATGAAAACAATTTACCATAGATCCTCATTGAAGACATAGATTTCATTTCAATTCCATGAATAAAAATTTTTATTAATGAATTTATTCCACTGATATAATAATGTTTTAAACTCTATAAATGATATCATAGAACAATTTAAAAAAACTATATCTGTTTTGAGGTTAACAATACTATCCAAATTACTTTATCCATACAAATAATTTTTTTATCCAAACTAAAAAACAATTTCTCAAAATCATAAAAATATTAAGTGTCATGTTCCCATAACAAAAATATAACATTTACATTCAATCACTATTCTAGTCCATAAAAATAATTCTACATATTCATTAAAATACTTAATGATAAAGTAATAATAATAAAAAAATTAATATACCATGATTACTAATATTTGAATTCCAATACATAAATAAATCATTTTACCAACTTCCCTCTCAAACTAATAAAAATACTTCATAATCTAATTTCTTATTGCCTATTTCCATTCATATGTCATTTTATGTCACTATATTTTCTGAAATATTACAATTCATTATATAACCTTACTGATTTTATTCTCAAGATTTCTTCATAGGTCATTAATTTTTATAATTACAGTAATTTCAACCATTTATGATTACATAATTAAATAATATCATAGAGATACAAATATTCACATCGATTTCACTAATGAAAGATTTGTATTTTCTCATTGTATAGACTTACATTCTGTCATTATTGTCCATTGTCATCAAATATTTCTGTCCCTTTATACATTCACTTGGGTTCTTCTATACAAATTCTCAATATAATTGAAACTATGTTTTTTTAATCGATGGTTAATATCTTTTGAAATTTTTTCGAAATCATTATTTCTCTTATTTGGTGTTTTTGACAATGGGTTAATGTATATATTGTTATTCATGATTCCTGAAAACTAATTTGTCATAATCCACACATTTTTTACTCCTAACATAATCCTTTTTGAATAATTATAGGAAAATCAACCATTACATTCATGGTTAGTTTAGTTCTTTCTGGTACCTGTCATTCACTAAGACCATAAATTATAGTGTGAAAAATAATAATCATAATGGAAAACCCAATTATCTAAATAATCATTTATAAAGTATAAATCAAGAAAATTTATTTTAATATATGAAACCTTATGATTTTTCTAGGTCATTCATAATAATTATATATTTAAATAATTTATGATGGTTCATAAAGTGTTTTTTAGTTTACTAATCCTAACCCCTAGAGCTTCTAATATGTTGTGCAGTAATGACCATTTTCATGCACTAGGTCATCATCGATTCTTTCTCAAAATATTGTTTTTGTGGTTTTTACCCCTAGGTACATCTATAAGAGAGACACATCCACTTATATTATACAGTATAAGACATATATATAGTACACTGAATTCCCTATCCTATTCCAAAATTTGATTACATTATCATATAATTTGACACATCCTTATAATTATCATTATATACATCCCAAGATATATCTTTAGAATTATCCCTTGGGATCTCATTAATGTTTCATTGTCATAGTTTATAAAGGATAACTATGACACCGCATTGATACCAACTAGAGAGACCATGAATTCTCATACATGGATAATACATATTATTAGATTAATATTTATAATATTACATAAACACACACCAAAAGAACATTATTGTATTGTACATTTGGAAACTTTTTAAAAAATCATCAAATCTCGTGAAATATCTTTAATGTTTCCCACTAAAATTTTTATCATTTTGTACTCTTCATAGGAATACCTTATATAAATTTGATTCGGATAACTAAATTAATGGATATATAAGAAATGGTGGGCTTAGATGACCAAGGATTGTAAACAAATGATATATCAATCTATGAGGATATAAAATTAAAAGATAAGGATATGGGAGCATGATAATAAAAATAACCTACGATTTTCTTACTCAATTAGTAATATATCATAAACCTGAGTTGCAATTTATATATCTGTATTTAATAAGATATTAATCAGATGATAAGGAAGGAAAATGACCCATTAGTCCATAACATTGGAATAATACAATCAATTGTTATACACACATAATAATAGAAAATCATTTATTTTGTATTAATGGATCACTTCCAAAACATTAAATTGAACTCTAGGATATGATACACCACCTTGGTAAAAAAACCATCCAAAGTGTTATAAAATTCTTCATTGTGGACTAGGCTCACTCCCCAAAAAATCACAGGAGTCAAGGGTTACTCCCATGACCATCAAAGTAGAAAAATTTACTTACTAAACCGATTTCACGGCCTGTTTCAGTATTGTCTTACTAAACTGAGTTCACTCTACATTCTTGTCGCATGCTAAATTTTTTTGTTCACTCAATATTCAACTCATATCATACTTAACAGGGATCACCCCATTCCATTAATGTATATCTCATGAGATAAAAATCATTATCCAATTAATTGGAAGGTAATGTTGGCCCAACCTATCTTTAGTTAAAATGTGACCACATTCTTTTTTATAACATAACTCTAATATTTGGTTAAAATTTAATTGTCACCACATAATGGTAATCATACACATTATTTAAAAAAGATCATAAATCATTCATCATATCACAACCCATGAAATAACAGGGGTTTCATAATCATTTATTCATATCATACCCTATGAGAAACAAAGAGGTTTCATAATCATATCATAATATAAGCATATAATTATCTATATAGATATATGGGTTTCATTAGTGTTATATCATGTTTTACCCTGTCGAATATAAATGGGGTTTAAAAAATATATTATCATTATAAACATAATCCATTTAAGGGAAGAATAATAATGGTATCCTTGGTTCATATCCCAAAAATGTATATTCTATATCAAAGGATAAAAGCATATATGGATAATGAGTTCGAATAATCACTAGAAAAATTTCATAAGAGAAATAACCATTCATTAAAAATAACTTCTTAATGCCTGATTCTTTTGAAAATATTTTTATATAAAAATAAAAATGAGATAAAATAATTTAATATTTGATATAAAATTAAAAACGTTTCAGGATTAAAAATACCTTTATAATTTGAAAAATACATTTAAAAACATAATTTTTGTTAAAAAAATTTAATTGAAAATATCATGGAAAAAAGATAAAGTAACTTTCAATGAAAATAATATTTATTATGAGGGGAAGTTTCTTCCAATCATGAAACATTAAGAAAATGACTCCTCATGACTTTTATGATAAAATCCAACTGAGAATTATTTAAAAAATGACAGGAAAATTTCAATAAATTATTTTCTGTAAAAATTCCAACAAGGGTAATAATTTCTTAAAATTCATAATATTACTATAAAATACTTTGGAAAAATGTTTTAGAAAAAATTATTTTATAAAAAAAGAAATTTCTTACTGAATATATAAATAAAGTCATAATTCATTGGGAATATATTATTAGCTATTTTAAGTAAAATTGGTGTGAAAATTGTATTATTATAAGAAATATTCATTCATAACCAGCGGGGAATAAACTTAATGATATTTTTGAGTGATGTATCATAATATTTCTTCATCAAAAATATAATCATAAATAATCCTGATAAAATTTGAGAGTGTAACATAAAGTCATTACCACTTGGGAAATGATTAATCATAAGGCCTATGAAGGAATAAAATAAAATGAGGCATCAAATTTTATGAGGAATGATAAAATCATGACATTTATTTTGAAATGATCTATATATACATAGTGTGAAATAATATGGTGGCAAATCAAAATATTAATATCAAAGATAAAAAATTGAGACAAAATTTCAATAACATTTCAGTATCATAGAAAATATAATCCCCATGAATGAAAGATCCAAAAATAGATATGAAAATACCCAAAAATATTAGGTTATGAATAATAAAAAAATCTTGAGTATTATATACACCTTTTAAAAGAAACTTGTGGTCAATATTCTATGTGTCTCATTGAAAAATAAAAATTTTATGAAAATGTTTTAATAAAAGTCTAAGTATCCTTCATAATTGTTAGAACATCAGTTATAATAAATAAATGTTTTTGATAAAAAAATATTAAATAACCAAATTTACATATTTCATATCATATATGATTTACTTATGTTGTTTTGTTACACTTTTGTTGATATTTCCATGTTAATGTCACATTTCGGGTAATTACTGCTTTTTTCATATATGTTTTGATTTTTAATTTTTGGTACTCATAATTTGATCATTTTCCCATAATATCTAGAATTATAATAATGAAATACATTTAATATTTATACACCAATTGAAATTTTAAAACAAATCACAAAATATTGTTATGAATAATGAATTACGTTATGGTTGTGGCGATGGAAGGTCTTACGCATGAATGAGTATCGTTTTCGTTTTCCAATGATCTTTATGGAAATAACATTAGAAATATATTAACATTAATGAATGATAATAATATCACATATATAGAATTTTTTTATTTAATAAACTTTTATACCATCTATGTGGTGTGGAAATTTAAAAGAGTGTCACTTCACTTCATAATTGTGGTAGTCTGCACATACACAGGTGACATTATGAACATTCATTGAGTGAAAAGGTAAGAAGAAAATGATACATATTATCTCTTTAAAAATGGAAAATACATATTTAATAGTATATTTATTTTTTTCATATCACATACAATCATTTAATTTATCGTTAACACCTTCTATGTAATGAGTGAACAAATCACAATAATTCTAGTGGCGGTTGTCCTCTATATACATAAGAAATGATATTATATTCCCACAGAAAGAAAATAATAAAAGTAAGAGTGATATAACAATTCAATAAGAATAATAATATAATAAATATCATATATAAATAATAACTACTTCATTTTTTCATTCCCTTAGAGGTGGTAGTGAAAAAAGATCGATATCTGTTCGTGAGGTCGTAGTCTTCCTTACAAACAAATGATGATTTCATTCAAATTTGATGGATGTTGATATCGTTGTAGGTCATAACCATAAAATATGAAAATATCATTATATTTAATATAATGAGGTTATTATATAAATTTGTATAATAATATTTCATTTATGTGGATGAAGAAATAAAAATAATAATTGTTGATGAATGTTATATTATCTTTGGGTATCCTTTATATGATTGCACTAAAAACCCTCCATAGTTATATTTACGTACAAAATTAGGCTTCTAGTATTATTGAAGTGATGTTGGGATGTGTTCTGGATTTTATTTCCCAATGAAAATAGTTTTTAGATTTGAACATAAGATTATAGAGGGAAGCCTTTTATATGTGGAGGGGGGAGGATACACTTGAATTTTTTTAAAAACTAAATAAGTCCTCCAATATTATTATTTTCTTAATAAATTCAAAATTCTACCATTATAAAAAATTATTGGATAAATTGTATAAATATGTCTAGAAAATAGTTTTTATGAATGTATATAAATCATTTTAAACATTACGTCTTCTGTTTATCACATGGTTAACACATTCATTCCTTAAATGTGATTAATAATTTTAAATGTATTCTCTATAATTTTTTTAAAAAACTAAGTTGAAATTTTTATTATTAAAAACATATTATTTCAAATTTTGGAATTAGTTTTTTAAAATTATTTCACATATTTCAATAATTTTACTATAAAATTAATCTTGTCTATGTGACAAGAAACCCGGACATTAAAGAGAAAAAGCTCAAATGATTGTAATTGTTTATTTAAAAATTCATTACGATATAGATTCCAAATATATAAATGGGTTAATATATATATAATTGAACAAGTATTTCGTTAAAACTTGTTCAATATATAATTTAGAATTATTAATAATTTAAATGAAAAGCCATTTGGAATAAACATTCAGTAGTTTTCATTATTCATCAAAAAATAAAATTTTTCAGAAAATTACAAGTAATTAATCCAAATAAATTTTTTACATTTTAATTTGAAACAATATTTTTTATTTAATAAAATTAGTTTCCAATATGTGAATATTATTACGTATAAAATAAATACACATAATTTGAAAAAAAAAAAATTTTAAAAAATTCATTTTTTTGTAAAAAAATTATTTATTCTTATATATTATTTAGAAATTATATGAGATTAATGTTAAACATTATATTGAACATATAATGGTTATATATAGTTAATATAAGTAACCAAATTTTATTTTTGTAAATTTATTTATATGAAACACAATTGAATGTATAAAAATAATTTTTTCTAAAAAAATTTAATTTAATTTTAAAAAATGTTATTACATTCATATAAAAATAAATTTTCCCCAAATATTTAATTATATATACATTTAAAAACATGAATTTCATAATTTATATAATCCCACTCATTAGATTCATTCCAATTAAATGGTGATAAAAATATTATAATAATAATACGAAATCATTCTTTTAAACATGGTGTTATGTGTAACACAATCTAAACACGGTGTAGCGTGTAACAAAATAAAAAGTTAGTATTGCATGTAAAAAAATATAAAATCAATGATTAAAAATAAAAAATAAAAAATTATTTTTAAAAAATTATTTTAAAAAATATCAATGTGTTACAAGTATTATATTGTTCCTTTTTGCCTTAGCATGGCATTGTTCCACGGTAACATATCAGCATCTCTAGAATATGAATTTTTATAGTGTATTTTTTTCATTATCACTTGATGACTAAAGTGGATCCATATTGTTTCAAACTAAATTTTATGGGAGATTCATCCTTGGTTGGAGAATATGAAAATGGAATGTGTGATTCATCATGAGATAGAGTATTCATTACTTGATAAGGATACTCAATATTTTGATGATGCTTGTTTGGATGACCCTATGTGTCATAAAATATCTTAAGGGTTGAAACATTTTATTTATTTTATCCATTAAATTATAAATCAATGAACTTTTTATCCCACTATTTCGTACTCTATATTTTTTACACTAAATTTGTTGAGACATTGTGGGTGTCATCCTACTAAGGTTTATTTAGAATATGCTTGTGATAATATTGGTACCTGAAAATATTTTATGGATATAGTTATTGACAAGGGAAATCCTCTAGAAAATTTATGTATTTATTTATGGATGGGTCAGAAAAATGGGATGGGTCCAACTCAACACTTTGGAATATGTATTTTGAGTCTTATTTTTTAATCTCTTTAATCATTAATTGTATGCAATTTCTTACATAATCTATGTACAATCAGGATGTTATTACATATTATAAATTATTAACTGGGTTGTTTAGTATTTTTTTTATTTTTCATTGGATTCCATTTTTTATTTATAATATTAATTATATTATTAGAACTATATATTATATGGTAAAAACTTCGAACTATGCCCCTTAAACACTCACTACTAGTCAAAATATTATGGTTTAATGGAGGATATTTTTTTGTCTTATAACTACTAATTGGTTTCATGGTAGGGATTATCAATCTTGGAAATTTTCCAACGGTTACTATAATTTATCCTAATTCCATAATCTCAAAAGATCATTTCAAGCATAAGTTTAAGGCCCCAACATTAATATTACTCAAACATTTAATTTTTTCCTAATAATTTCCTTCCAATTATAACTTGAAAAAATAATATAATTATCTATGAATTATAAATAAAAATAATTGTTATTGTTTTAATTCAAAACCAATTATTTATTTTTTCCTTTCCTGTAGGAAAATAAAATTAGATTGAGCATGCGTTTGAGAAAACTACAGTATCTAAAAAGTGAAATTTTTTCTTTTCTACTTTTCCAATCATTGTTTCTATAAATACATATTTAAAAATAAATGTGATGTATCCAATAAAATTATGATTATTAGGATATTAATTATAATCCAAATTTATTCCCTCTCATTCATTGAGAAATGAAACTGTTAAAAGTACACTGTGTGGACTATCGCCTCCATGAAGTTACATATCTCATTCTTCACATACATTTTATATTATTTATTCAAATGTCATAAAATATGATTCAAAACTGTAAACATTTTAAAAATATAATCTATATTATAAAATAATATATTATTTTATAATTACCATGTTCATAAATATAATCATCCATTAATTATGTTATGTTCCAGTTTGGGTTCAACAAAACACCTATTTATACATTCCAATAGAACACTATCATGGATAAATAATAAAATATAAATACTAATATTATCATTATATAACATGATAATAATTATATTTTTTGGTCTTATAATGGTAATATGTATTTCACTTATTATTAAAATATTATCTTTAATCAAAAAAATTATCAAAAAAGGAGAACTCTGATTCCACATTCACCGAACATAACTAATACATTTTTAATTAGATAATTTCATTATAAATAAATGTAAATCATATATTCTAGTAATATATTTTACCCATTAATTATGAAATTAATAATAAAATATGGGTACCAAAATTGACCTCATAATTTTTTCATGAAATAATTAAATTTATGAACCAAAGATTATAAAACATTCTAATAATAAAAAATAGATTAATAATTAAAGAGAATAGATTATTTATATAAAATTTATTATAAATGAAAAATATTATTAAATATAATATGAAAATATTTATGTTTCTTTATGGGATGTTTGAGTTCAATGGACTAAATCTGAAAATGGTAAGGGTTTTCTAGATTCAAATTTCCATCATTTCGGTTTGAATCGTTCTAGAAGAAATCTATTGGTCCATGATTGAATTATTCTAACTATTGAAATTAATTATTTTATTTCATCCTAACTAACTTGGATTTTATTATTCTATATGATAACCTCATTATCATGTGAATTTCAACTCAATGAATATATTACATGTAAGGGTTTAATGTCTCAATTCGCGTTCATTAAAGATTGCTTTTGTCCTTTAGAAATAATTCCATTTTTCATGGTGTAACCACCATCTTTTAAATTATTTCACAAAAAATAAGTAGTAATCATATTTTTGAAATGAAATTTAACAATCAATCCTTCACATTCATTCAATCTTGATTCAAATCGAGTTGTAAGGTTCTTTTTTCTTTTAAGTGTATTCTAATTAAGATGTGTTTGTATTATGAATCAATATCAATTATCTAAAACATATAATACTTTTATGATTCTATATTTTAAAAAAATATATTTAATAAATATAATTATGAGTTTAATTTAATAACTTTATTATTTAACGTTTTTTAATTTAAATGTTACTCAATCCAGATTTGATTTCTAGATTTAAATTATTTATCATTTTGTAATAAATTCACAATGTGGTTATTCACATATAATCCACTTTGGATAATTTGATATCATTTTTTATTACATTTTATTTCTGTAATCCTAATTTACAAAATTTCATTATTTTCATTTTATTTGGTGAATTACTATCACACATAAAATTTTGGTATTGGTAAAATTAACACCAAATTTTTCCAACTAATCATTACCCTCCAAATCCATATTTTACATCCTAACAATGTTTTAATATATTGCAGGAAACTCAAATATATATTAATTAATATTATCATCTTAAATTGAATCATAAATTTTTATGTGAATATTTTATATCACTTTTTATTGTGTGGGAATACAATAAAATCCATTTTAAATAAAAAAGTGTTTACGTATCATGGTTATATTTCTTATCTTACGCTCCAAATTTTCCTAATAAAAAAATTATGTATTTATCAAGAATCCAACTATTTTGGTATTTAAAAAAATGTATTCATTTAATAAATCCCCTAAATTTCCTTTCCAATGATTTGAAAATGATTTAAAAAAAAATCAGATCCTTTGTGACATATAATTTCATTTTAAAAATATGGAAAAACCAACTTTTTAAAAATGTTTTCACTAAAATTAATATTTCATAAATTTAATTATTTTTCCCATGCTTCTTGTTTTCTCAAAATAAATTATTTATCCACTATCCTATGAGACAATTTTTTTCATTTAAAATGTTCTATTTTCACCATGATTTTCATTATAAAAGAGTGCCATCAATAAAAACGTATTTCTCTTCAATAGGTTGATTCATTAGCTATATTTTAACAATAGAGAAATGATAAATATCTATATTAGAAATGAACCATCAATTCCTTTTTATTTTCTAATCATATTCAGTGTTTAACCATATTTATTCTCATTTAATATTACTAAGTGAATAAACTATTTTTTATTCTATTCAGACATGGGTATTTCCATAGATTACACACATTGACTATGTTGGGAAACTATTAACCTAACCATATAACAATTATATATATGGTGTGAATAAAATAATTTTTTTATAACAATTTAAGAGCATTTTTAGAGAAAGATAATGATAATATTTGGATAACCATTTATATTCCATGGGTTTATTAGTTTATTAATGGATTAGTGTAGTTATTATTTATATGATTACATTTAAAACATATATTAATCCCATTTTCCATCCATGGGTTTGTTTTTTCATGATTTATTTATTAGTTATGGAGTCTTATATATCTCAGCAATGTATTTTTTAAGTATTAATATATAATGTGATAGTGATTCATAGACATAATAGAATTTTTTATCTTAAAAAGGGGCGGACATACCAGCATTCGATCACTACAAAAATGTTGGACATACTAGGATTTGTTTAAAACATATTAGATAGTAATAATTATAATTTTTCACTATGTATTAATATTGTTTTATTTTTTCTATAGTTTTATGCTTATTCTTATGAATATATTTAAACTCATGGCTTATGTTTATTGAATTATGTTCCCACACTATTTTGATTCATTTATTATGTTATTCCATACTATACACTATGATTTAAGAACTATGCATTATTGGTTATAACATTCTTATATATCTTTATTTAATCAATACGATCATCTTATGACCAATTATTATCTTTTATTTATATCACTTATTATTACACTTGATGAAAATCTAATCTCACTTTGTTATTATGTTTCCATTTATCCAGATTACAATGAAAAGTTATAAATATGATGTGTTTGGAAGAGTATATCTTAAGTAGAATATATGGGAGATATCGAAGAGTTTTCATGGATTAAAAAGTTTATTATATAGTGGAAAAACATCAATTAGTGGAATAGACATGAAATTTTTTAGTAAAATTATCTAAAACTAATAACATTTAATAACATGAAAATGTACAATAAAGAAATATTTTATTTAAGTCATATAATATTGACAGTACAATCTTTAGGGTATTTTTTGGTATTAGAGTATGGTTTATATTACATTATAGAGTAGGATTTTTAAATATTAAAAAGTAAATATCACAATGTTATGATATATTATGGTCAATCATAAATTTAAAAGTATATAAAACTTTTTAGGTTAATTAAAGTAATATTTAATATTTAATAGATTGGGATAAGAGATCTTTAGTAAATACCCTAGGGATTTGGCTAAGGAATAAGTCCAATTACATGATAACGTCCTAATTTTTAGAGGGGAGATTGTGTGGAAATTGAAGAAATTATATCCTTTTTAGATACTTTAATGTCTTTGTAGTTTGTACAAATATTAAACTGGTAATAATATCAATGAAAAAGTCTGTTTTAGTATCAAAGAAATATTCACTCTGGTGCATGATGTGTGTTCCAAAAACTGCATACCTAGATAGACACTCCTGAGGGATATTATTTGGTTAATAGTATTCTATATACAATTGATTGTGAAGGATATTTTATAGAAATGAATTACGTAAATGAATATGAGAAAATACATCCAAAGTAACCCTAGATTGAACCATGAGTGATTTTAGTTGATGGGAATGATAATGAAATATTCTCATAGAATAAGACATTTATTTAACTTTTCGTGTAGTGATATTAAATTTTTTTTTGTCTTAATTTTTCAATAATCCTAACTAGCTCATTTTTGTTTTAGAAATTGTTCATTGTTGAATAAATAATGTGAATAATGGATTCAATAGATATTTTGGTGATCAAATCATTGAGAAAACATACTGGATAATAATAAAATTTTGAAACTATGTGATTATGAAAAACTAGAAATCAAGAATAATGATTAACATTTTTAAAATTGTAGAATTTGCAAATAAAATGAAATTTAAGGATGGTGAATCAGTGATATTAATGTGAAAAGGATGATTAACAATTGATTTTTTAATTTCCCACATATTAAACCTGTAGGAAGAGGAACCAAGTAATAAAGATCAATGGAAATGGTATGTGTTTTATTTTTAGTAAAGGAGGGTATAGGGAAAATACTTATAGATGAAATTTGAATATCAATGTGATGTTTTTAATGTTTCTAGAGTTTTTATAGAGGTAAAAATAATAGATCAATGAGTTAAACATGATGAATATTAGAATTTTTCAATTCAATGAATTAATTCAGTGGTTAATGACGATAGTAGGAATGAGAAACTTTTATGAAAAGAGAAATCCAATGATACCATAATATGGATGTTGGTTCAAAAAATGATATGGACTGATGAACAAAAATCACCCAATCAAGAAAGGTGAGTGTTTTTTTGTGTTTCATGTTCATCCTACAAAATTCTACCTTGAATGTTAAAAATAAAAAATGAAAAGCCCTTACTATCTAGTTGTTTAATTATTTTAAAAAACATTTATTTGATATAAATATTATACCTAAAGAATATAAATCCTCCCTAATAAATTTTTAAAGGTATGTTATTTTTATAAAATAAGTTTATACATTATTTAGTGAAATTTAATGTGATATTTGGCATTAGTTTTCTCTATTGACAAAGATAATGAGAATGATATGATAAAAACATACACAACCCAACCCATGAAAACTAATTAATCAGAGTTTGAAAATAAACTCCCAATGAAAATCTACTAAATTTTTTTAGGGTATTTAGTGAAAATGGTTAATAAAAAACTATTTGTTAGTTATTTTCATAGTTTATTTGAAAATATATGTTACTTGGGATTCCCTAATATTTAAATGATTTTATCTCGTAGAATCATTATATTGAGTCACGACTATCATTAGATACCATTATCAATTTTTACCAGTAATTTATAATTAAAATCATGAGTGTGTATTTTTTGTAAGGAGGTGGGGGTGGGAATGTAACACCTGAATATTTTAGAAAATATTTCCCCTTATATAATCATTACATCAATATCTTCTTTTAAATGAAACACCAAATTAAATTAAATAAAAATAAATAAAAAATGTAGTAATAATAATAAAAACTATTGTAGATAACTATATAGTAATAACTGTTAAATTTATACCAATATTTAGTAAAAACACATAACATTAGAATGTGTTGTTTTTAATAAATGTTGTCTTCCATTATATATTGTATTTTTATTAAAAATATAAAATTGTAAATTTTGGAATATGAATTTGAAAAAATAGCTTCCATTTTTATTAATAATACAAAAACAATTATAAGATTTGTTTATGATATTATTATGACATAATTGATTTTTTGGTGAATGTTGAATAAATCATGATTTTTCTAAAAACATTATTTTTACGACATTATCATAATAAAATAACAACTTTAATATTTTTGAGAAATTATTATTAAAAAACTATTTAAAAATATAATTAAATAATGAAAAAATATTTTACATTAAATTTATAACAAACATAATTAATTTTTTAGAATCGTAAGTAATATTTTATACTAAAAACTATTTTTATTTTGCAATGTCAAAATTATATTTCCTCAGATGAAGAAAATGAAACTAGAAAAATAGATTCCAAATTTTAGACCAATATTTTTATATTATCTAATAAAGAAAATTACATTTCTATTCATAATAATAATATTACTATGACTAATGTTAATTGTAATGATAATAGTGAAAATATTATTTTGAAAGATTGGTTTTATTAATATTTAGAAAGTATTAATAACAAATTAAATTAAATTTTTTGAAATATTTAATATAATATGAATTTTTTTAACATATATATAATTATACTAATACACATTTAGTTTTTAATCAATGAAAGGTATGATTAGTAATAACGAATGGTGAACACATCATTTTTATGCAAAACTAGCTTATCTATGTGAATTTTTGTTATTTGTTCGCTATTTTCTATTTTTTATATTTTGTGTTAGAATTAATAAATATTAAATTTAGGTTTTAAAATTGAAAATTTTTTAAGATAGATTTAAATATTTTATTTAAAATATATGTTATTTGGGTAAAAATTAGTTTCCTTATTACTAACGAAAAAAGGGTGTGAAAGTAATAATATTATGATTACATGGGGATCTAATGAAAATTAATTATTTCTCAATTTTTTTTACAAATTAAGCCTAAATAGTGTCATTCCATTATTTAAAAAACCGATTATTAAAAAATGTTCCCTTTTCTATTATAATAAAAGAAAATGACTTCCACCATCTCAAGGTTATTTATTCCCATCCTGCTACAAAAATATTTATTTATTCCCATCCTGTTACAAAAATTGTAGAACATTGATCATGTATTTGTCTAGACTATTAACTTCATGATGTGACATCATTTATTTTTCACCGACTCTTATATCAATTGTTTAGGAGGATTTTATTTAGTAAAAAATTTAGGACATGTTATTTAATTATTAATAATGAGAAATAAATTATATTCTACCTTAATTCCGTCTCATTTTATAGGAATGAAAATGTTAACTATTCTATATGTGGACTATGCACTCTATATAGTCTCAAATATTATTTTTAGTTTAGTTTATTTTTTTATTAAAATATACTGAAATATTATAAAACCACTTAAAATAGTCAAATATTAACATTATTTATAATTTATAATAATATTAATCCAATATTACCACTTTCATAACCATAATAATCCATTAATTTCTATATGACATTTTTCCACGGTCTAATAACATACTTGATATATGCTATAAAAATTTATCACAGATGAATATGGGAACTAAAATATTAATATTATTATATTTTAATAATTAAATTTTGATTTTTTTGTTCTATACACATTATATTATATACATAAATATTTATTGAAATATCATTTTATGTTGATAAAAATAAGAAAATAAGCAGTCAATAATTGAACATTCACACAACCAAATTAAAAAATTTATGGAAATAGATAAAATATTTATAAATAAATATAGGTTATAAATTCTATAATATTAATTTTTTTTTTAAATTTTATCATATAATCATTTAATTTTTATAGAATACAACATTATAAAACATGTGTTAAATAACTAATGTTACTAACAACTGATGATAAAAATATTCTTTGGCTAACTAATATATTCATAATAAATGACCAAAAAAGTAATATATAAATGTTAATGTAATTTAATAATTTTATGCTATATAATTATAATATATTATTTTTATATTGTATTTTATAATACATTTGACTAAACCTAGAAGCAAAATATGATTTTAAGAAAACATAACTTTTCTTTAAATAATTAAAAATTATTAATGAAATATATGGTTCTATTTTTGATTTAAAACACATAATGGATAATTTTAATTTTATATAATATCTATTATATTAATTTTTTCAATAATTCTTTATATTATAATTGTTAAATAATTCTTACCATAAATATTATGTTACTTGCAAAGGTTTGTTGTCTCGATTCCCTTTTTTGGTGGCATTATTCCATTTGTTGCACCAAATCTTCTATGATATGGTGTAAAAATCACATACTATCTTATTTATTAAATAATATCCCATAATAATGCGTTCTAAACTTGGGTTTCACAATTTATCCATTAATTTATTTCAATCCATTTACTATTCAATTTGTATGATGTTTTTCCTCAAAAACTCATTTATTTTCTATTGGTTTATATTATGATCATAATTTTATGTATATCGTTTTTATAATAACAATTTAATTAATTACTATATTAACAATTTTTCAACTATGAAATTATGAGTTTAATTTCATGTTATATCCGACTATAGGGTTTTTATGTAAATGTTATTTGAGCTACAATAGATTTCCAAAATTAAATTCCACCTCCCTTACTCATAAATTATCTATTTTGTAATGATTTTGAAATTCTATTTTCTATAATTCCAATTATCTTATTATTTAAAATTTAATTTATATTTATCTTTTTTATATTATATTTTTTCTTTGGTATCATCTTCTTCAGTGACATATTTAACATCTACTTACCATCATTCAGGTATTTCCTTTCTCTTTACTTATTTTCCACTATAATTTGGTGTGTCTTGGGACTATTGAGGATAAAAAGTTTATTTTTTGTGGAAAATCGAAAAATATTTTGGGATAAATGTTTATTTTAATTAATGGAGCTCAAGAATAAATGTGTAATTTCTTACCCAGGTTATCCCCTAGTTCAGATGATACTCGATATGGTTTGGGTTTATGTGTAAGAATATAAAGTTCTCAATATATTACTGTAATTTAAGAATAGTTTAATCAGAATAGAAAATGTGTACTATTTTCCTCACTCATGTCTTGAGATGAGTATATAGTGTGAAACATTACATACTGTGTAATGATTACACATCATGTTATATTGACAATATGAGTTTTAATAAAAATTATATGTTTTTAGATGTATATGGACTGCTAGGATTAGATGATGTGTAAATGGATTACAGTCCATGTAATAATCATGTTTTGGGGTTTTAATTTCCTTCATTTATGATTTAAAATATTGTTTTCCTCATCCCTCTTCCCTCACAATGTGGAATCATTATACACTAATTTTGGGAACCTTCACTACTTCTAGATTGATTAGTTTGGTGTTTGATCATCTATATTTTGTGAGGGGTATCTCCAAGTAAAATAATTATATGTATTTTTTCATTTCCCAGAATCATTGTATTGATGTATTAATGTTCTATTGAGTTTTTGATTTTTGGTAATGATTCTTCCTGATCCATTTAAAATCTACTGGGTGATCTTTTTTGGGGACCGATAACTTGTTGGTTGTGGTGATGTGGGTGTGCGTTTTTTAGGTTTTCTCTATTTTTCATCTCTACCAACCAATTTCTTAATATTAATGAATTTTGAGATATGAGGATTGATTATAGTGCCACCACATTATTATTTTTTATGATCTTCATATAGGTGGATCCCTTTATGGGAATGTGCGACCCTGAGTTTTGAGTAGGCGGTTCAGTCTCCAGCCAGTGCTCATGAACTAGATTACTTTTTTTAATAAATTATTTTATAACATGAAATTTAATGATATGTGTGTTTATAAATATTTTTTATATATTATGGTTTTCCCTTTCTTAATGTAAATTAAATGGGTTTTCAATGCTTTTTAAAATGTTTTTATGGGTTTCAATTAATGGTTTTAATGAAATGGTTTGATGAAAGGATTTAGCAAATAAAGAATATATAATACTTGGGTACATAAGTTGATGTTTTAGTAATATGAATTTTTTGTTGAAACTATCAGGGGGTTTTCTCATGGCGTTGTCCCAAGATCATGAGGCCCATTGTTCTAGTGACATTGAATACACTATTTAGAGGTTCACTTTTTGGGTTCTTCTTATGATCACTAGATTTATTTCATATGTCTATGGGATTTATGTTCATATTATTGTATATAATGGGGTTATTAGTATCCTATATATCCAAACCTACTATGATCCTTGGCGTGATGTTACATGTTTTGGATGGCTTGGGACCCTTTGGCTTGTATAATTTCTATTGTTTTTTCTGTTGATTTGATATGATATAAGGTTTATGGTTTTGTTTTTATATATATTTTTTATATATGTATATAAAATTATTATAATATAATTTACCTAATTCATTTGTAAATGATAAAAAATGATATTAACCATTTTTCCATGATTTTGATATATACTGCTAATTTTTTTTACAATAACACGTTTTGTTTAATGTTGAGCATAGTTTTATTATTATTAAAAGACATGATATGAAACAATTAGGTGGGATCCTAATAAACCTTTTAGGTCACACCACATGAATCCATTTGGTAGAAATAGACATATTTATGTATTTATATATAGGTATATACAAGGAATCACATTGAGTAGGAATGTTTTCTTGTCATCTGGGTATGGGTAGATAATTGTGAGATGGAGGGAATTTTCACACACCATCACATAAGGACTGCTGGAGTAGTCTATATATATTTTTCATCCTTTGAATTTGGACATGTCTTTAGATATTGATTTTCTTACATTTCAATTGTATCAATTCCATTTTTTTATCTTTAATGGATTATATATTCATATTTTGTACTTATATTTCATTATTTTTTTTTGAATCGAAGCACCATATATTAATAAAAGAAACAAAAGTTTATATGAATCAAAAGGAAGGAATTTTATTACAATCTCTTTCATAGAGGTGAAGAAAATTAGCTGGCAGTGCATCCAACCAAGTCATGTTCTGTTGGACACCTTTATTGGCAAGGGAATCCGCAACTACATTTGCTTCACGGAAGGCATGTGTAGCAATGTAGTCGATCTTCTGAAACGAATTCAAGTAGTTCATCCAGCGCATAGTAAGTGGCTAGGCTATATGAATGACTCAGTTCCAAATTTCTTGATCAATGGTGGTAGAATCACTTTCAATCCACAGTTTACGCCAACCTCTTTGCGGCGCAAAATCAACAGCATGGATGACTCCAAGCATCTCCGCATCAATGGAAGAGGCGATCCCACAACCACCGTAAAAGCAACCATGACAATGTTCATCAGAGTCTCTGTAAATGGCCCCACAACTAGCAGGTCCAGGATTGCCTTTTGAGGCGCCGTCAACATTCACTTTAATCCAACCCGGCATCGGTGGTTGCCAAAAAACATCAAAGGGTTGCTTGAGCTTCGAGAAAATACATGGGACACGGATACGTCTAAGGATCTCGAAGTCTCCAATATGATTGCTACAAAAATCTTTTTGAATTGTTGCAGCTTCATGTATCGCAATGAGAATTCGAGCTTTTCCTGCATTAAGACTGAAAGAGTTATTATTATGGATAAGATCGTTTCTTGCGTACCAGATTTCATGAAGAAGTTCAGCCACTGCCGCAAGAAAAGTGTTTTTGACTTGCTGAGAGGAGCCATATTTAGTACATTTCTTCAAAACCAAACAAATCGGGTCAGATAAGGACCATGAAGAATTAAAAATCTCAAAAATATAGTTCCATAAAGCCGTGGCCGTAGCACAAGACAAGATGAGATGATCAGAATCCTCTCTGTTCTGATTACATAAATGACATTTTGAGCAAAGTTGAATGCCAGAGGCTTGAAGTCGATTTTCAATGGGCAATATATTGTGAGCAATACGCCAAATAAGGGTGACCTGGAGGGTTGGATCCAAGTCTTATTGAAAGTACTCACCCAATTATAATTAGATTCATTGTCAGAAAAATTGTGCATGTAGAAGTTTTTTGAATCAAGTATGCCATTGGGAGCAGGTTCCCAAACAAGGAAGTCCCCAGAAGTGGAGAAGGTATAATTTTCAATAATTTGAGCAATTTCGTTGGGGAGATCATGCCTATTAAGATGCATACCATCTTTAATTGTGTGGGTGGTGTTTATAGAAGTGTTATTAGGAGGCAGCATAGAAATTAAAGGAGTACCAATCCAGTTGTCACAACATAATTTAATGTTAGAATCAATGCTGACCATCCACCTAGAATTATCCATAATCTTCTGATAAGAGTTTCTAACAGAGGGCCATATTGATAAGTTGATGAAATTAAGATTTCCTTTTAAATGTTTATTTAAAAATCTATATTTTAAAAAGTCAGAGGCTTTATTGTTGTTATTAATAAGGCGCTAAGTGAATCTCACTTGCAGTGCATCATTGAACAATTTTATGTTTTTGATGCCAATGCCTCCATTATCAAAAGGTTTAGAACATGTCTTCCATGTGGGAGAAATCATTCCCCCTATTTTTTTAAGACCAAGTTCTAGTTTCCATCCCAATGTGATTGGGAACACCTTTATGTTATGTAAAAAATTGAGTTATGGACCAATTTTTGAGGGTATTCATGGTAGGTTCTTCATAGTTTGGTTTCAAAGGAAGAATTTCCTCATGAGTCACTATCTTGGGATATTTTGCAGACAGGAGATAATAATTTTTATAATTAATAGGTAGGTAATGAAGTGTTCCTACCTAGATCTTAATATGATGTGAATCGAGTTACTATGGGTCTCAGATGTTTGTATCATGTTTTATATTATAGTAAAAATCAATTTATTCTATTATGAGTTTTCATCATTGAACCAATATTTTTGTCTAGTCATTTATTCCATTGTAGTGTGTAATAGTATTCTTCAAATATGTATTCCATGGGATTATTAGGAGGATGAAACTTATTATCCTAATTGTAATCTTCACATAAACAATTATTTTATTGAGGTTATCTTGTGGGTAGTTCGGGCTATTGGCCAAAATGTGCTGAAAGTTCCTAATGCAGTTTGGGAGGTTCAATTTGGAGTTGTAGGAGACTGGGATTGATCACAAAATTTATTTAATGTGAAGACACCATCCTTTTAGTGTACCAATAAAAATAAATTTTTTTAGGACTTCACTGATATAATCGATCATATATATGAATTCATATATAAACCGGAGTGTAATCAGGTAATTTTTTGGTATTTAGAGTTGAATGTCCAATATATGATGTCAAAATTCCCTGGTACATGCTGATACACATGTGAAATTGGACATAAATGGTATTGAGACTCTATTCTTCACATTTTTTTATGTAGATACACTAATTATTTAAAATTATAGTGAGTCCCCCAATATGAAATAGGGAGTTTAAATGATTTCAAAGTACACTAATCAGTTTGTAGAACTGGTTCATTTTTCACTATATGTTTTAATGAATGACTAGTTGAGATATTAAAAGTACCAACAAGTTTTGCGATTGGATATTAGATCACATGTATTTATAGAGAATCGTTATATTTATATAGAGATAGTAAATAGTTTTATGATGGTAGAGATGAAAATAACTTTCATGGTAGTATATTTAACACTTTCTATTTTACTCACTGGAAGCTTTAGTGGTGGGACATGGATAAATAGAAATTAGAAATATTTCTATTTCAGTTATGGAGTTATTTATCTACAGGAGTCCTTTTAAGAACATCTAGATGCAGTTATAAGTTTTCCAATTACTTACTATAAGTGTTTCAAGGTGAGACACATCAGGTGTTCCTAAAAATCACTGGAAACGACGTGTAATAACTGAAGATTTTATGATCATATATAGTAGTTTTTTCAATTATGTTTATACACCATGATGTAGTAAGGGATCTTTATCTCTAATGGATTCTATAGAGATTTATAATGCATAAAATACTATAGCAATCTAGCCACGTGCCTCAGGATTAAATCACCATCATTTAGTTTATGAGTTTTCTATGGAGGTAGATGCAGGTCTAATAGTAGTGGGACGTACAATATTTATTTCATATTCTCTAGTGATTTCATTAGTTGATACTGGCGCTTCCCAGTAATTTAAATCAAGTCATTTTCATGATATTTCTATCCATCTAATAGAGATCATGTCCTTTTTATGGGATTTAAATACACCTCCATGAAAGAGGAAGGAGAAGGGGTTTCAATGTTCTTCTTATGACCCATTAATATTTAAAGAGATGCTATTATGGTATTCTCTTGTTCATGATACAAGTAGATTTTACATATTCATTATGATGGAGTTAATTATTTTTCTCATGCTAAGGTTGATTGTTATCATCAGAATGTCTATTTCATATAGACCATGGGAGATAATGAAAATTACATTGAGGGTGGTATCCCAGGTCTATTCATGTATGAGCTTCTAGCCCAAATATTAGGAGTTTGTTATCTTCTATAAATGTTGAGACCAAGTACATTCCTTTTGTTTCTAATCTTCTTTTTGTTCATCAGTACATTGCTGAAATTTTCATAGATGAATTCTCTAATATTCCACTAATTATAGAGGTAGAGTTTTTGATTGATATGGTGCTATGTGCATAACTGGTCTCGATACATTCCAATCGAGTGGAACCAGTATAGGTGAAATATCTATAAGAATGTTTGGTTGATTTTATGAAATATGTGTTTTTTTCTCCCTATTTTTTCACCTTGGGATGCCATAGTGATATTTTCCAAGAAGGAAGAAAGTTTTCTATGGTTGTGTGTAGAGAATCAGGAGTTGAACTAGGTAACACATAATAAAATCTATCATTTTTCTCAAATGGGTGATTATTTGGATTAATTAAACGGGGAAACATAGATTTTAAAGATAAATATTCAGTAGAGTAATCCTCATCTTGGTGTTCTAGAGTGTGATATACTGAATAAGAGTTTTATGAGAAGGTATACCTATTACAAATTTCTCATAATTTCATTTTATCTTACTAATGCTCCTTTAGTTTTTAGTAATTTGATGAATTGGATATTCAATCAGTATGAATACACTTTTGTGGTACCTCTCATTGGTTATATTTTTGTTTATTTGAGATCTAAGATTGAGAAAAAGTACCATCTGAGTTTGGTTTTATATATCTTAACGATTGAACATTTATATATAAGGATTTAGAAATGTCATTGATATTCTAAAGAAGTGAACTTATTGGGGAAATTGATTTTTGAACATGAATTATCAGTGAATCTTGAGAATATAATGGTTATCTTACCATGGTAATATTCATAAAACATCTTTGATATTCACATCTTACATGACATTTTGGGACACTATCAATTATTCTAAAAGGATATATAAAATTTTTCCTTTGTATGATTGATCGTTCTAGGAAAGGGGCGAAATTCATATGGGATGAAAAGTGTTAGAAATATTTGGAAGAAATGAAAAAAGTTATGAAATTAGATTATATCATAATCATACATGATACATATAATGGTTATGTGGTTTTATATGATTCTTAAAGAACTCATTTTGTTCTTGTGATCATAAAGGATGAATGTGTGGTGGATTGCTACTCTCATAAACTATGATTGTATGGGAATAATTACCCAACACATGATTTGAGCATGAAATAGTTATGCATAATCTTATGTGTTTATAGCGGTATCCTTTTTAGGAGAGGATCAAACACTTTTACAACCTTAAGTTATTATGCTATATATTTTCTTAGAATGACATGAATCTTATTAAGATTATCTGGGTGTAATACTTTTAGACGTATGAATTTGGGCCCGCCTGCACTCCAAGAAGGGTAATTTTCTATGAGACACTCTTAGAAGGAACATACAATTGATGGATGTTTTGTATTAAAAGGATAACTGGACCCTTATGGGAATCATTTTTAGATTCATAGGAGAATGTTTTAGGTATCGTTTTCACCAGTGTTCTACTATATTACTCTCTTATTGAGTATATTATGAATATTCAGTAGTATGGTGATGATTTTATAGGAATTAGAGAAACCATATACTATGGGGACAATATTTCTAGTTGGTCTTTCACTTCAAATGGTATTTCATATTTCTGGGATCATTTTTCATTACAATATTAGTGAGGAGATCATTTTTTATTAAATATCATAGTTCTAAATGGTTTATTTATTAATGTACTATGATGATGTAATATGATATGAGATGGTGATTGTTGTCGCTGGGTATGATGTGCCACACTACTGAGTATACATCCAACAATTACACATTCCAATAGATAATGGAAGAGAATACAAATCCTTCAGGTTTTCTACAACCTATTTTGGTGCTATTTTGGATGTTGTATGGGTTATCCATTATTTTTTGTTGGATTATCCTGGACTCTATATGGAGGGAATTCTATCTAGTTAGTGGTTTATCAGTTGAAAAATTTAACTGACTTAATTATAATTATGGTGATAGAAAAATTAGATATATGTGTATGGTCTATGTGAATTTAATTATGATGTTATTTGGATTTACCTTTTCTGTTGTTTCCTATGGGGATCCTAGGATTACTTCAATGTTTTAGAGGAGTTTACAAGATCCAAAATAGAGACAAGCTTGGTTGTGTAGATCTTTTCATAAAAAAATAAATGGTCAAATAGAGTCTTTTATTCCTATTTTGGAGCACATGATATGTGATTTTGTATTTGATTTTGGTGGTTATTTGGATTCCAATATGGTACTTTTCAATTTTTCTTAAAGAACATTTTTTTTACTCTATTAGAATGGCTCATATCAATGATTTTAATGGTATCCTGTGAGTTTTTGGAAAGTGATTGGAGAAGCTACATTTGTGGTACTGAGTTTGGTTTATGCGATGATTAAGAGGATTCTGGATATATGTTAATGGCTTGTTATAACTCATAGTTGGAACCAATATTATGTGGATAAGTATAATTTTCCATTGATGTTTTTTCATAGTTGACTAGATTTTCCTGATATTTTGTCCTTAGTTTAGTCTCCATCAACTTGGGAAAAAATGAATGATGTCTTTGAGATATGTTAGACCTAAATGTTTCTATTGCAAAAAATCTAGTATCAATCGTTTACTATCAAGTGATTGTATTTCATGGGATGATTATCTTTTTATTCAATGATTCTTGGAATTACCGATTAGATTCTCATGATACATGGTGGTCTGAGTCATTAATGACGGAGTTGTTCCCTCACCAAATTATCAGAATACATTCTGAGAAATAATATTTAGAGTACGGAGAGTTTTATGGTCGGTATCTTGCAACATCATCTTACTATCTTTGAAGTATGTGTCGTTTATTTACCTGTATTCCTCTTTAATTAGCTGCATCTTGGGACTCCTGAGGATAGAGATAGTTTTTTAGGGAATATAACCTAATATTCAAGGATATATGTTTATTTTAATTAATGGAGTGTGGGTATAAATGTGTAATGGCTTTATGACGATTCCCCATGTTGAGAGGTCATTTAAGGTGGTTTTTATTTTTCTACAAGTATCTTGAGTTTTGATAGTTTGTATGTAATTTACACAACGTGGAACTGGAATGAACGACCTATAATGTTTTCGAGGATTATGATGTGAGATGATTACACAGTGTGAAATATTACATGGTGTGTAGAGAATATAAGCCATGTAATGGTGAATATAATGGATTTAATGAAAATGTGATGAGTTTTTTCTTCGTATATGGACCATGAGTATTATATTATTTGTAACTAGATTAAATGATGAGTAATAGTTGTGATACTAGAAATTACGGTTCTACATGGATGATTTTTTACTTACTCATTGGCTTCCCTCTTTACTATCGATCTAAAAGATTTCACTAAGGATTTTGGGAACCTCCACTCTCATCATGTTTGTTGATAGTGTCTCTCCAAGTAAGAAAATAAATTCCACTTATTCAATTCAATTGATCGTGGTACCACCATTTCATTGTGATATTGTATTTTTGGAATAGTTTTGATTATACATATTGTCTTTTTCAAAATCTGATGTTTGATCATGTTCTGATGGTCAATCTGTTGTTGGTTGTGGTGTCGTAGGTGTCCATTATTGAGGTATGTGTTATTTTTTATTCTCTATAATCCCATTTTGTTTAATTGAATCAATTAAAATATTTATGTGGGGATTATATGGCACACATCTTCATTAGTTTCCTATTACTATTGGTGAATCTCTTTGTAAGGGTGTGTGACCGTGAGTTTTGAGGTATGTGCCTCTATTGGAATCATTTTTTGATGATAAATATTTATTTGTTTTTATAAATTCATTTATAAAATAAAATCCAATGATTGATAGATGGATTTTAGTACCTATAGAACAGTTTGTGAATAAATATTGTTTCCCCTTGTTTTGTTAAATAATTTATTTTTTCAATGCACTGTGAAATGGTTTTTTCTAAAATGGACTTCAATTCATGGTATCAGTGATGTATTTGGATGAATAGTTTTGGGAAATTTGGATCATGGAATCATTGGATACATATGTGGATTGTTTAGTAATATTACTCATCCTTTGATATTTTCGGTGGGTTTTATCACAAGGCATTCTCCTACGGTCTAGGCCTATTATTCTAGAGACACGGTAGACACTATTTGGAGGTTCACTTTCTGGGCTGTTCTTTTATATCCAAGGATCGATGTATATGTCACCTGTGTTGAGGTGAAAGAACGTTTCTACATTTGGGGTATGAGTTTCATTTATATGATTTCCTACTGTGATCCTTGTTGTGATATTGCCCATTCCTTAGAAACTTTTTCTGTTTTGTCTTGTACTATTTCTAGTGCACTTTTATGCATATGATATGATATATGATGCTTTATTTCATTTCTTTTGACATATTTTATTTGATATATTGACATGAAATGTTTCGAAACTGATTTATCTTTTTTATTTGGATAGTTGGAAAATGCGAAATGGGAAATTAAATTCTATTCCATGATTTTTATAAAAACCTACAAAACTATTTATTATGACTTATTTTCATTGTAGTTAATCATTCATGGAAAATTATTTAAAGAAAAACTATGGAAAACATGGGTGGGATCCTACTAAGAATGTTCTCTTAAACACTTTACACCACTTCTGATGTGTGTAGACTGTGTTATGTCTTTTATTGAAGGTAAAAGAAAAGAAATCTTAGTGAGGAGGTAAGAATTTCTATTAGATATGTATTTTTATCTTATAGAGGGATGGTTGGAGTTTTCATACACTATCAAATAAAGACTACTGAAGTAGCTATTTTTTTAATCCACTATAGTTATAATATACTCCTTGATATTGTTTTTATATTATTTTAGTTGTATTGTTTTAATTATTCTATATCTACAATGACATATATATTAATGTTTTATTCCATTATTTGTTTCTACGTACAGACATATTTTATTTTTTCTTATCGGTTTGGGTGAAATCATTCCATCAGTTTGTGGTTGATGTCTAGGTTCTAGTCTTCATCCCATGGGGATCAGGAATGCCATTCAGGTATTCGAAAATTATGTCCGGGTATTATATTTAGAGGTAATCCGGAATAGGTTTATATAAAATTATCAAATAAAAGTTGAAAATTGGACAAAATAACTATACTTATTTATATGATATATATACAATCTATGTACATATTTGTCGTTACACTAATATCATCATCTCTCACTCTAAAATAAATTATGGACTGATTCCTATAATACACTTTCTTCTCATCACAAATTTAAAATTATTTTATTGATAATTAAGATGTGAGTTTTCAAAAAGAGTTTCTTAAAATAATAATATATTTTATGTATCGTGGATTTAATTCTTATGTTAAACTCAATTTAAAAAAACATTAATGTAATTATCAAGACTACATTTTCATATATTTTTTATAATATTATGTTTTAATATATCTAAATAGTTTTCCTTCTAGTATTTTTGAAAATTAATTTTCTAAAGAAACTTGTTTCATTGTTTCTTAGAATTTAATTTTTAAAATATTAAATAAAATTTCTTCTTAGAAATGTTCTCAGAGGAAATAATTTCATATCATTATGAATCCTATTTCCCTTGATTCTTTTTTTTTAAATTTAATTTTGTTTAATTTTTCTATGATTGTTATTAAAAACAATATTCATGTAATAATAATTATTTTTATTACACTTTTTAATGTAAAATTTTAATATTGGTATAAATGTACTATTTTTCATATGTTTTTTTCAGTACCTTTGTTTTCTAAATTGTGAAACATTATATTTTTATAATAGTAATGTTTAAAGACATCATTTATAATTAATAATCATTTACAATGTATAAACATAATTTTTCATTCAATATATTTTCTCTATCAATAGCTTATTCTTCTTTCCATTAATTGATTAGTGTTCACCTACATCCGTTAAAACAATTGATTATAGAAATTATTAGATGAACCATATATAGATAATCTATTTAGGGTAAATATAACATTCATTATTATCATGATTATAAGTATTTACTTATACATTTACTAAAATATATTGATATATTATTATATTCTATGTTATTATAATGTTTATTGATGAAATTATTAGTTTTTTCATATATGATTCCATCTAAAAGCCATAAGAAACTAATTTTATTTATATGTGTTCTTTATGGTAAGTTGGTGATTGATTTTATGTGGCACTCACATATATGGATTATGATTGTGGGGGGAATATATCACCCTTAAATTTATTAGTGAAGGATTTATATTTCATAATATAATGATGCATGAACATACATGTATTTGTTAATAATAAAAAGTGGTGAACATATAAGTATTTTTTAATGATGTAAATGGTGGAAATACATAGATTTATTAAAAAAATAAAGGGTTGGAATACATGGATTATTTCACAATATAAATGGTTTACATACTTGAATTTGACAACAATGTGTTCTTATTATTATATTAACACCATTTTTTTACCTATTATTTTGGCTATATTACTCCTTCAAGGATCATGTTTACATACAATTGTTTCCATACTCAATTCATTCTTTTTGTTGTTATAACATGACATATTTTATGATTTTTTCTCTGTTATTTTTGGGTTATATCTTTCAAAAAAAATCCTATTATAACAATATTCACATATTATGTTCACTAATGATCTTTGATTTTTTTCACATATGAATAACATTTGTGAGTGCCTAATCTCACCCATTTATTATGTTTAAATTTCACATATTTACATAGAAACTAAAAAATATTTTGTGTTTAGAATATGTTTTTTAGTTCTATTATTTATGCATGACGTTGAATAATTGATATAGATTATGTAGTTACTTATATTTTGAAGAAATGTCCATTAGTTGATAAAAAATAAGTATTTTTAATCTATGTTTTGTCATACTTGTGTAAATACATAATCCTAATATATAATGTAATATTTACTAATGAATAATTTTCATTAATCCATGTAATTTAAATGATCACATTTATGGGGCATGATACCAAAAACCACTATCACGTATTTTTTTGTAAACATATATTTAATTACACAATCATGTGACAAGTCATAAGAGAGAAAGAAGGATCATTGATAGAAGTTCATCAAGAATAATAATAAACCGCATTTTTATAGTATGATGAAAAAACCTTTATTTTTTTTATTTCTATAAATATTTTTAGAATTATTGTTGCATGGGGATACTAAGACTGGATAACGAGGCCTATATTTGAGAGTATACTGCTAAAGTCATATATGGGATATTCTACTAAATTAACTTTTTGGATCTTTTTATTTTGTGTTATCTAAAATGTATAGTTTGGTGGTATTCTTTTCTTATTACAATATATTTAATAAATGATGAGTGGGTTAGGATATTTTATTTTCAAAAAAATTCAAGGTTTGTTGGCTTACTCAAACATTTTACATCATTATCTTTCACATTCACAATATAAATCGATCTCAAATCTTAATTGGGATGTAATATTTAATGAAAAAATAATACTCTTGAATTAGAAAATAATAGTTCATTATTTGGAATGTTATTTTATAAACATGGTATTGAGTCACCAAAATCCATCAGGAACCAAAAAAATAGCTATATGAAAAGGTAGATTATCGAGTTATAGTCAGGGTAATAAAACTAATAAATCTCATAGATTGATCTAAAAAAAAATTGGCCAAAAAAATCATCATTTAAATTCTAAATAAAATATCATTAGAATATCTCAACATGTATCATATTATTAAAATAGTTTTTAGTATTTACTGAATTTACTATTAAGAACATTCAATCAACTAATTCTAAAATATTTTCCTAATATCAATCTTGTGGGTTTCAAATAAAATATACCCTACTCAATATTTTTTAATTAGTATTTATTATGCGTTTTTAAAAATATCAAAATTGGTCTACCATATAGAAGTTAATGATTCCCTACACCCACACCACATAAAATATAACATGTTTTGAAAATATATGAAACCATTTCAAAAAAACTTCATGGATGATGTCTAAAATATGTCATGGATATGATTTTAAAATTTTTATATATAATCTGATATAAGGTGATAGTTTAATAAATATATATTGATTTAACGAAATTTAGATATTTTTTCTAAAGATTTATCTATAATTCAAATCATGATGTGCAGAGTTAAAACTGCATTGTTGTTTTCACTAATACTAAAATTGATGAAGTGAGGGAAACTACACCATGATTTGGTTCACTCTATTGTATATGTTATGGGATATAATGTGACTCAACCACCACTAAAAACTATCTATAATGATTATTTGATAGTTATATGATGATTACTTAATGATTATTTATGATGAAATAGGAAAAAATTAAAGGATGTAGTTATTTTCATTAGTTTGATTCAAATGTTACAAGAGTTATTTAATAATATTTATAGTTCGTAAATTCAAAATAATCAATCAATAGTAATTTATGAATTGTTCAAACTCCATATAGATTCCTTGTATCCTATATAAAGTTATAATGACCATCAGACTGGTGCAAATAATTATTTAAATTAAAAATATATGGATAATTCCACCTTAGTATGTTTTTCCATCAACCCTTTTTATCCTAGTTCTATATGAAATTTCATAGAATATAGTACTTCAATTGTCCTCGGGGACTCACACATCCCATGGACACCCTATAAGAATATAGTGCATTGGATACATCATAGTGATCTCTATCACGATCCAATGAATGTTCATGGATTTAAAAATTCATTTATAAATATGTGAATAACATTCATTTATTTTATTATGTCAAAATAAATAGAAAGTCCTGATATAATAATCAAAATTGGAAAATTATTTCTAAAGTGTTTCATTAATAATTAACCCTCTAATAAAATTTAATTTTGATAATGGTTAATTATAACATTAAACTATAGATGGTGAGATCCAATGATCTTTATTTTATTATGATTCATTATACTAGTTTGTGGTGTTCAAATTGAAATATATAGGATATGATTCAACAAAATCTTCTATTATGTTTATAATGTTTAAATATCCAAATAACACACCATATCAGGTAGTATGGATTATATAAATATTAAATGTATTTTTAAAAGCTACATTATTATTGAGGTTAATTATATAACATTTAAAATATAATATTTCAAAAGTTGGATATTTCAAAAAAATTAAAGTAGAATTAATTTCAATAAGAACCATTTTTAATGAATGGGTAATATAAATTAGTGTTTATGAACCACATTTAAAAAATCATATTTAGTTCCATATAATTAAAATATATCATTATTTTTTATTCATTTACATTAGGGGAATATGTTTTTTCACATATTTATATATAATTTTACCTATCAAAGTGTTCAATTTTCTAGTTGTTGGTATATAACTAAAAAGTCATGAACATGTTATGTTATATTATAAGAACTACATGAAAAATAAATTTATAAGACAATTTTTTATAGTGAGTTGTGTCAATTATATATTACTTTATTTCATATTATATTTTCTTATTTCCTTTAGTCTTATATTAAGGGTTTTTTAATTATTCCATTTCATTTTAGAATTGAGATGTCTTAAAAAATCTTTTGGAGGTACTAGACCGTTTAGTGGTGAATAATTGATATGAATAAAATTGAATTAATAAAAATTGTTTTGGAATTTATATACAACTGTAACCAAGGATAAAAACCCACTTCTTTATTACGGATTTTTTTATTTAAAATATATCTATTTAAAAAAATTATTATTTTTGAACATTTATATAACAACACGAGACTTTATTAGAGGAAATCACATTTCATTTCAAATACTACATGAAACACCATGATTTTAATAGAATACCACACCTGAAGAATTTAGAATATATTATTTTTAAAATAAATTCCATTCCATTGTTAGATATCAATTCACACAACACTATGTTTTAATAAATTTTGATACTCTATATAAATTTATATATTTATGAATTAACATTATATCCTACCCTCTAATTTAGTGGTTATGAATAGTGTTAGTCAGAATGAGTATCATCAGATGGGGGGTGGGTAGGTAAATTGGGTACTGAATAAAAATTTATATTAAAACATGATTAACTATATTCCCCTTATTAAAAATTAAATATTCCAATTATCTAAAAGTGAAATTTAATATAATTTTAAAATTTAAAACGATATTCTTGGATGATTTATTTTTTATCATTTAACACAAAATGAAATTTAGCTTAACTTTTGAAAACAATATAATTAATCAAATGCTTATATAAACATTGGATTTATATTAACTATCATGCATGGTTTTGTTTATTATTTAATATAAATACATATTAAAATTTAGAGATAAAAACACATTAGAGAATATAAACATGTGGTTCAGTCGAATGCTAATTCATAATACCCTTCACTTATAAATCACCCACAACCATGAAGACTATATTTTTATACAATTAATCCACAAAACAATTTGGTTAAATAAACATTAGCTAACCAGCTATCTAGACCATGCATAGACTTCTTCCAAAATAATCATGGGAAGAACACAAAAAAAATCACAATAAGAACACTTCCAAAAACACCATGGGTATATAAATTGAATGAATTTGTAGCTAATATCTTGTATTGTCATGTTCAGTCCCATGACATTGTACGTGTCGATAAAAAAGGAAAAAATAGTGTTCTCAATATGCAAAGGCAGCAAATAGAAAGAGAAACTATAATCAGATATAAAATATTTTGTTTCTCTATTTTATGTGATTTAAAACCTTAAGACTCGTCAGATGTAATTTGGAGATAATCTCATGTCATATCTTTAAAAAAAGTAAAATAGGGCATCATAAACTCTATTTGTGCTGTCTGTAGGGAATTATTTTAAAAAAATTTATGCGCTACTATTTCTTAGTTAAAACAATGTTAGGATGAAACATATAATACCATTAGGAATTATAATTCTTGTATTCAACCTTAATATTTTATCTGTAGACCAGAACACAATAAATATTGAGCATGACGGAGGATTCTGTTAATATATAATACACTAGGATTGATAGTCTATTTAAAGAAAAATAATCAGTATCCATGTGATCCTAGTATAAATATCAAAACTATATATTAATTTCCCCTATAATAGTTTATAATATTATCAAAATACATTCTTTTTCATTAACATCAATAATATAGCCTTTTTAAAAATTCAATTCAAATATACCAAAATAAAGGTGGTGGGTTAGCCTGAAAGCAACTCATATATAGCTAGTGGTATATCATCTTTTAGTATGTAAGGTCTGGAAATGGATCATCTCATTGGGGACTCGTCTCAATGGTGACTTATCTCAATGTTGATTTATCTCAATAGTGTCTCATCTCAACATTGATTCATCTCAATGGTGAGTCATCTCAATGGAAACTCTACTCAATAGTTACTCTTAAAATCTATTAATCGTTTCTGGAGGTAACACTTTTCTTGGTAACTGATGTTAGACAATGATTTATCACCACCATTCATTCATGTCTTATGGTGACTTATCTATGGGGGCAACTCTTTTCAACAAATAGCCATATTTCAACAAAATTAATTTTATATTAAAATACTATTATATAATAGTAAAACCAGGAAATACATAACCAAAATGATTTTATGATAATTAAAACAAGGGTTCCAACAATATCCCCTATATTTTGGATAAAAAACCAAGTCATTATAGATACCATATATGAAATAAACGTTTCTATAAAATTTATAGATGTGCAAAAATTCAATACATCTTTATAACACATAAAAAACATTGGAGTCTGATCGTAAATGTAGGATCACTAGTTTTAATGATCACAAAATCATGGTTATTATGCTATTAATGTGTTTTATGTTTTTTGAAAACATTTCATAATATAATGTAGATTTGATTGGATTTTGGATAAGCATGTAAAATACTCCATAGTAAGGATGAGTCAGCTCCAAGGCTTACATACTATTGAGAATGAGTCGGCACCAAGGAAGAGTCACCGTTAGAGACAACTAATCACCATCATAAAAATTTGGTTATGTACTATAATTACCCCCCATTAACATTCTATCACCAAAAGAGGATGAATTTTCATAGAACAATAGAATTGGAAAAGTGTTGGGAAAACATACTATGGAAGGAAATCCATTTACAGAACAAAAAACTATCCATGTGTCAGAATTACTTATTTTTAGGGATGACTCATCATTGTTAAGAGTCATCGTCAGACTAAGTAACTTTTGGTCTAGCTTACCCCCAGCATAGTTTCCACAAAATCCTAAATCATCTCAAATCTCAGTCACCATTCAGATAAATCACCACAAGAAGTTATTACTATTAAAATGATTCACCACACCAAAATTAGTGTTGATTTAATTAAATATACCTAATGGTTATTTTATAGAATTCAATTGCAAGATTTATTTAAATTATTATTCATAATTGTTTTTGTAGATATTCATGAATGAATATTTGAACCCTAAGTATAGCAATATAATAAATATGAAATATTGTTCTCTACAATTAAACTCTGGCATACTAATGATAAGATTAGTATAACAACCCCTTAAGCGAAGAGAGGTGTTGATGTAATCATTGATATAACACACAAAAAAAGGGTTTTTCTTGCAGAGATTTTACAATGGAATATATCTTTCACATGAAATATTAATAATAGAGATAAATATTAAATTCATTTCCATCCTACTCTCATAATCATGTGTTTATAATTCTGTTTTTCACTACTACTTTCAGAAACTCAACACGAGATACATGTTCATGCTATATAAATCAAGTATAATGCTTCATAACATATAAAACCACACATTAAAATATTTATTATTATATATTTTTTCATTATATCATTTCCCATTATATTATTACCACTATGTCGTACTATATTTTTTTAATCCCAAACTAAATCCTACAGCCAAACTAGAAGATACTTGATATTCTCTCAAATATACCATTACATATTTTCCTATATGTTGGGTTAGAAGTATAGTTGTGAAATTCCAGTTGTTTTACTCCCACAAGATTTTTTGAAGAGGTCATGTGTGTCCAAGATAGTTGAATTGTTGGTGTATACTGAATCCTTGTTGTGGATAATAGATTATTGTAATATAATCTATTTGGACATAGGTAATTTCCATGTTGATAGTACTTGGTATTATCTACATACTAAACCTATTTTTTTATTTATGTTGTTTGTTTTATTTATCACATCAATATACTTTAAAACAAAAAATACTTTATTCTAAAAAAACTACATTGATAGTTAGTTTTAATTAGTATTTATATGATATTTTTCAAAAATATGTTTATTTCCAATGTTAAAATAGTTTTATAATTATCTTTATTGATAACTTAAACTTTTTTGATAAATATTTTAGAAGTTTAATATAATATATATCTATTTATTAACTAATTGAAATAATTTATTTAATTTGGATTATTTTATTTGAACGTATTTTAACATATATTGTTATTAGATAATATATTCACCCTCCCACCATTTTGATATAATCAATTAAACAATAATTTTTAATCAATGGAGTTTAATGTTATTTACAAAATACTCTTTCAATTGTTATTTTAGTTGTCATTAAAGGATCATAAATATCTGTTATTTGAAGTTAATTTATTTAAATGAATAAAAAACTGAAATTTTCTAATATAAATAGTCCTCACTATTTAAATGGTATCAATTATGATCAGTGGATGAAAAAAATGAAAACTCAGATATAATTAATGGGTCTTTTAATTTGGTATTATATTTATGATATATATGTGTTTCCTAAGACCCTTAGAATTGTCTGTGATAATGCAAATAAATATTCTTATAATATTTATTTTAAAGAAATTCTTTCCCTTTACTATACCTTAGTAGATGAGGAATTAATAGAATAACTTCTTATAAACTGCTTATGAGATTCGGGATACTTTAGAAATCTCACATGATGGAACCACTAATGATAATGAAATGATTTTGAATACCTATAAAATAAAATCTGATACTTTTATGATAATGCATGAAGAATTAATTTATGACATCTATCTCAGGTTTAAAAAAATATTTAAAACCTTGAGCTCCCAATGAAATTGAATATCTAATGAGGATCAAACTATGAGACTACTTATATGACATCCTAAAAGATAGATATGGGAATCAATGTGAATTAGGGAGTCCTACGACATTAGAAAACTACGAGTTAAATAAATATTTAGAAAATTTATGATGTGTGATGAAAAGTAAAAATAAAATAGAGAAGAGCTAGATCAATAGAAGAGAATGTACGTAGCTTTCATTTATACTACCTCTTGAAAAAAGGAAAAAATAAAAGATACATTCCTAGTGTTCCATTAATGATCAGTAACTGTCAAACTGTGCTGAGGAGACAACCATCTTGGATTGAATATTTATGAAGTTCTACAAAATGATTTTTTTTCTTTAGATATCCTACATACAAAGGAATTTAAGACAATAAAACAAACTGAAAAAAAATTATTAGAAGGGAAAAGGTGAATCAAATTAGATGACCTGCATTGAATGTAAGAGAAGTAGACATATTGAGGTAGACTATAAAAGAACCAACTAAAAAACTAAATATGTTGAGAAGGATACAAAAATCAAGAAATCCATATATCTGACTTGGGGTGCCTCTAAGGACCGCTCTAGTAACCTAGAATCTACTATTGTAGATATGTATACCTAAGACAACATGTCCCACATTCTAAAAATTCTCTAAAGTACATGATGTATCTACTTATTTATTTATACTTAATTATAATCATTTTGTAAGTGAAAACAATAAATATGATATGTCTCAAGAAGAAATATTTGAATACTACAACATAGTTCTAGATACCTTTGTTGGGATTAAGAAAAATATACTATTCAGAAGATATAACATGTTTTGGATTATAATATGAAGTCTGACCTCACCATAGAAAAATAAAATAACATTCAATTATTGAAGGAGAATATTGAAATGAATCTATTGAATGGGAAAGATAAAAATGTTACAAATGATTTAAATATGGTATAGAAACTCTATCCCAGATATTAGGAAAATATAATTTTCCATAACATTTTACAGTTCTAGGATAAAAACCAAGATAGAGAATAATTTCTAGGAGAAATGTTTTACAAAAAAATAAATAAAAAATATATATTTCCATCTATATTTCTAGATGATATAAAATCTTGTTTTTTAAAAAAACATAAAATACACTTCTAAGAATCCCATTAAAAAAATGTAAGATCCTAAAGAATTAATTTTTAACACTTCTAGACCGAAGATATCGTAGGTTTCAGAGTAATTGTTGGTATAAATTTGATTTTATGAAATTATCTTGAACTGATCCAGAAAAAATATTTTTTACATGGACAATGGATGTTCCAGTCATACAACATGAGACTATTCTAGATTAAAGATCCTGATAAAGGTTTTTGGTGGTCATGTCACCTTTTGTGATAATTCTAAAGGAAATATCATTGGCCTAAGACAATTTAGTATCACCAATTCAGTATTAATTTCTAACATACTGTTTGCTGATGGACTAAAATATAATTTTCTTAGCATCTCAGAATCATGTGATGTTTTTTTAATATTTGATAATAATTAATGTAAAATTTTCAAATATAAATATGATTTAATATTTTCTAATTTTTGAAATGAGATTGCTTACATTGTTAGAATTTATTCATTGATTTCTAAATTTTTTTCCTTCTTGAGTTCCTTTTATAAGGAAATATGAATCTAGAAGATGAGTCTAGTCCATACAAATATTAGTTCACTTAGGAAACGTTATAAGAATGAGTTTGAAATAGATCAACCTAAAAATTAGTTCTAAAACAAAAAATTATGTAACCCCTTTCAAAATGGTAAGTAACACTATATTTCTTTTATATTAAAAATGAGGTTTCAACTTATCAACCACTTGAGTTGGATCATATGGATTTATTTAGTTCATATTGAGTTTATAGTTTCAATAGTATGAACTATGTTAATGTACTTGGAGATTAATTTGATAGTTATATATAGTTATTATTTTTACCTCAAAAAAGTGAATCTCGTTACTATTTTACCAAGTATTCGAGATCAATATAAAATTAAGTGCAATTAGAATTATGATGTTAAGAAGTGACCATGTACGTGAGTTTTAAAATAATAACTAGGAATAATTTTTCATCGAAATTGGATATAGTCTTATCTTATATGATCCTAGGACACCTCAAAATAATGGATTATTAGAATGAAGGAATAGAACACATTAAATGATATCTCATACTCTGCTTAATGAGTATATCTTACTTGTCTACTTTTGGGAAGAGGTTGGGAATATAACCTTCTATATACTCAATATATTTTTAATTAGAGATATCTAAAATAATTCCCTTTATTATCTACATAATAATATGATGTCAAATGATAATTAATATAATGTTTTTGGTTGCAATTTATGAATTTATAACACTAAGGACATCCTGGACTTGTTTGTCTCCAAAATCGATAAAGGGATTTTCCTTGGTAATTCATCCTTTAGAAAATCCTACAGTGTTTTTAAAAGGATGACCAGGACTAACCATGATTATGTTCTTGTCAAATTTTATGAGATAGGTCCACATGATCCTAATACCCTTGTATAAAATAATGTGGATGATTTTTCAAATTTGAACTAAAATTCCAAACATTCTTCATAATAACACCAAATTGTATTAATAAAATTTCCCTTATAATGTTTATTTAATATAGTATATATCATTTATAATCTCATAGATAACATAACATAAACAATAAAAATTAAGAATAAATTAAATAGGATGTATTTCTATAAGGTAAGGAACCTATACTGATTAAATATTAACATGACTTTAGACATAGTAATATAACCCTTATGAATAGTTAATTAGCTTAATAAATAGTAACAAAACCCGTGTATGTATAAAATAATTTATTCATCCTATAAATTAATATATGGTATAACTATATCATAGTATAAGTAAGTGAATATTTTGAAAAATAATATTTACATGTCTATATTTTTTGAATGTCATAAATATTTAATTACATTTTCATAATTTATAAATGGATTAAAATGATAAATAATTTTCATACAATGTATTGATAATAAAATTTGTTGTTGGTTTAAGATTTTAATATATTTTTGGTATAGCATTGTAAATTTTTAAATGTTTTATTTAATAATTTATATATTTAAAATCTATATTTTTCTAGTAGATGATGTTTATAAATTAAAAATAAACATCTCTTATTTATTTTTTTCCAAAAATTAATTTTATTTGTAAATTATAAATGAAAAAATGGTAAGGGTGAGTTTTTGTGATTTTTATATAATACTTGAGTTTCTTGTGAATATTAAAATATGATAATGTGTGATAAATGATAAATACATTATTTAATGTGTCATAGGTATTTTTTTACTGATGTAATCACAATGATTTGATACACACATGAACATATTACCATATTTAGTCACAATATTCAATATTACTTCATGTACTGAGAAACAATGTATAATAATGAATAAACTAATGGAAAATCATCCCTATCCTCAATAATAAATACCATACCTCACCCCCACTTCTACTCACACCTATAAGCCTTGAAGCTTATAATATCCCTACCAAATCATCTCCCCAAGAATATACACAACAACTTTGATCTTTTTTTCTTAACAAATTAAGAAAACTGATCACTTTATGGTGGTTCACAAGGAGGAGTATTGTAGAGGTAAAATCTTCTTCCTTTTCCTTTTAATTTCATTTTCAAGTTCTTTTATTTTATAATTATCATCTCACCACCTTTATGAATATGAGAATGGTCAATTTAGTATCATCTAGAAACTTTAATGGAATCATGTTTATATAATATCCATCCTTAAACAACATTCCCTCTCTCTCTATCTTATTCACATTAAAAATGAAATACTGATCTGTGAGGTGTCGATTTACATCCTCTATGAATGAAAGATTTTAATTCTTAAATTTCTCCATCATGGAATGTAAGGAAACAATTTTTATTTTTACAATATATATATATATATATTATAACATATCTACAGTTAATTAACAATTATATATAGATAATATTAATTCAAACAAAAAACTAGTTTGTAATGGTCTAAAAACAGCCAAAATAATCGAAATGATTATCACTAATGATTTATCTAATGAATAATCCCCATAGAAATTAACCAAATAAATTATATAACAATTTAATATTCGTAATTTTCATTAATATCATATAAATTAAATTCTATAAATTTATACTTATTCCTCATGATCTTCTATACCCATATACAAGTATATCAATCATGAAATCCAAGGAAACAAATGCTCTTGAGCAATACAATTGTATCATATAACTCATCAAGATGGCCATAAATGAACTTAATAAAATTAAAATAAATTAAATACAAGTATAGAAGGTTCTAAATTAATTAATTAATTTACATAATTTTATTATCAGGGGAATTAAGGTCATGTGTATTACACATTCATACATATGGTAAGGGTTTTCTTCCCGAGCCTGCAATCTCATTCGTATTTTTATTTCTCCCTCAACAAACCAATGTAATTATTTATTATCTTAATAATATTACGTTAAATTATATATATATATATATATATATATTTCCAAATTCATATTACCATGTAAATTTTTCATTATTTTATGGGAGAATAAATGATTTACAAGATTCCCTTCGCATTTCATCCCGATACAAAAGCCCAACTAAAAAGAACATCTTGATTTCATTCTAATTTTGAAGTACCATAAATATTATGTTTTAAGACACCTTTGTTTTTCTAAAAAAATGTAATTTTTTCCCTAAAAACTATATTTTTTCATTTCTAATTTTAAATAATCAATCATGAAAGATGAATATAATTTTACAAAAAGAACTCTAATTCGGAATGTAAAAACTCTATTTCTATAAAAAAATTCCTCGATTATTTTACAAGAGTATTCTTTCCTATTTCAATACCCCTACTAAATGATAATATTTCTTGATTTTTTCTATAGTTTTTATAATATAGATTTTTTATTAAATCGTATATGATTTGTTTGATTGTGAATGTGCTATCATGATACCATTCCCCATACTACTTTGAATGGTTAGAGACTGTGTTTATAGATTAGGGAAAGTTATTAACATTTAAAAAGTATAAGTTTTTTATGTTTTTCCTTGTTCATTTGATTATTGAATTATAATTAAAAAGTGATGATTGGGGATCACTATATCCCATCCATGCATTGGTAGGTTTCATGATATCCACTAGACTGGGTGTTTACCCATTATATAGGGTGTCTTTGTTGAGTACTTGATGGTATGTTTGTGATGTCTCACATTATGCAATCACTCAATATGAATTTAGTAATTAATCATATATGTGATTATTTTAGTAGTATAATATTCATGGTTAGGATTTATTATGTAATTATTCAATAATATTTTAATTCATTCAATTTTATGCTCAATATTATGTATTAATGGAATGTGTACATTATTTTATTAATAATGATTTATATTTATCCTTCCATTGTATTACATAGTCATACCGAGAGTCTGATCTCACCCATTATTTATGTTATTCCCCAAGGATGAATAGATGAATATTATTAAATAATTATAAGGATATTATTGGAGTGGTGGATGCTTCCAAAGGAATATTTATATTGTTTTTCCTTTAAATGTTGTAATGTAAAATGTATGTATGTATTTTTTTCTAAATATACAATAAAATTCAATAATGTGAGATATAACTTCCTTGTATTAATACAATTTTAATTATTAAGCAACCAACACTAGGACACAAGGATCTAGGTCCTTATAGTTGTTATTAAACTATGTTTAGAAGAAACCATTGAAACTATATTTAAAAAACATAAATTATGGAACATATTCATTTGATAAACCTTGATGATAAAAATGGAAGGGCATCCAAATTTTTTTTATTGTAGAGATTATGTGGATAATCCTATAAATAAATCCATGTCAATATAGTACATATTGACATGGTTTTGGAATAGATGTACATAGGGGTAACATCTTGGACAAGGTGTCTTAGGCTTTAATTAGGGTAACCCAGTACACAACAATGAGATTTTCTACGCACCTAGTTTGATCCTCCCCAAGAATATTTTTAGGATAAGTAACATTTTTATTACAATCCTTTATAAATGATTCAAAAGTACATAAATCCATAAAAACTGTGTTTATTATTACGATATTAGCTATGGATAAAATCTAAATTTATATTAACGGTTTTTCTAGTTTGATATTATACATTTAAATTTATAACATAATCTAGTGTATGACATTATTTAGAAATGGATACAAGTAGAATGAATGTAAACTGTATCAATGAATGTATCCCATGTAGAGATTTACATTCTATAAAACATAATTTTTTTCGTATTGGAGTTGTGAACTGTGGTGAGAAATCTATAACTATACTGGGACAACTGTCTCAATTTACGAATAGTAACATTCCCATATAGTGCATCGTGATCCAAAACATGTAGTAGAAATGTTTGAATCCACAATGAGAAAAAACCCTCAATCATTTAATCATACGAAAACCTCATTTCTATCTTAGTAGTGGATAAGTTCCTTAGAGATGATATTTCTAACTTTAGGAAGAAAAAAAGGGAGAAGGCTATCATGGTATTTTATCATCTATTAGGATATAATGTTTAATGGTTCTCACTAATTAAAAACAAAGAAAAGGTGGAAGAAATTAAAAATATGAAATAGATTCATTTTTAAGGACATTTTCCTAGAAAAATATTCTCCTCGTGATCAACGAGTGGATTTTGAAAAAAATTTATTGAATTTGTGGAAAAAGGAGGATGTAAATATTTATAAATTTAAAGAAAAATTTAAAGGGTTAGTATAAAATTCCCAAGAATAAATACATCATTCAAGGAGAAATATTGGTCGATTCAATAATGGATTAAAACAATTAATCCAAATATAACCATTCTTCCCAAATTGATCATTGTATAATGATATAGTCTAATGTGCTATAAATATATAAAATGAACTCTCTAAGTAATATGAATTTAATGTAAATCAAGAGAATAAGAGGGTGAATGAACACTCTAGAAAATGTAATAATGAAACGGTGAATAAGGGATGTGTTGATTTTCCATCCCATGATAATTATGTGAAGAAACACCTTGGTACATGCTAGAATGGTTTGAGTGTTTGTCACATGTGTGGAAAAAAAGGTCACCAATCCCATGATTTTAAGTCAAAGAAAGAATTTACCCACGTTCAATGATATAATTTCAACGGGATGGGAAATAATTCATATGATTGTCCTAATATAGAAGTAAAATTTACCTAAATATGGCCATAGGGGAAAGGGAATTCTTTTGCAGTCAAACCTGCTAATGTTGATGTTGAAAATGATGTGGGGTAATGTACTTTAATTGTTTCTTCAAAGATTGAAAATTCATTATATTATTTTTTATCATTGTATTACTTTATATCATCAAATTTTTTTTAAAAAAAAAATTAGATAATTAACTTTTCATTTAATAAAATAGTTATCAGTATAAATTTTTAAGGAAAGTATCATTACAACAAAGATGTGTGAATCAGTCCCCTTTATGATGCATAATTGTGCTTTAGTTTATGAACTTATCAACATATCCATGATTTATTTTGATATAATACTCAGTATGAATTGGAATTCAAATTAAGATGCAAAAAATCTATTTAGGAAGAGGGAAAATACTATTTTTTAGACTGAGGTGGAGTCCCTTATCATAAAAGAAGAAACCAAACAACCTGATTCTTATCTATATCCATCAATAATAGATCTACTAAATTCAATTATTTGGGTGTAAGAAAAAAATAATATCTATGTGTGAATAATGAAATCATTAAATTTAGGATATTTCTATTACGCATGAATAAGATGGTGTACTTCCAGAGGGTTTACATGGGCATCCTCCGGAATGGCAAATTGAGTTTTCTATTGATTTAATTCATGGTTCAAAGACTATATCAAAGAGTCCTTATAAAATGGCCACAATGGAATTTTTGGAACTGAAGAAACAATTATGTGTGTTGATTAATAAGGGTTTTAATCTCTATACTATTTCTCCTTAGGGAGATCAGTTCTTTTCAAAATGAAGGATGATGATGTTACCTTTATTACAAGAAGATTACTTCTATTTCGATAAAGAATTGGTATCCATTGCCTCTAAATTAAGCTTTATTTGATAAAATTCATGGATAGCCATATTTTTCATTAATTGATCTTCAATCTATATATCATCAATTATTTTTGAATAAGGAATGTATTCCAAATAAATCATTTTGACCTAGGTATACACATTACGAGTTTATAGTAATTCCATTTGTACTTAATAATGCACTATATAATTTCATAGATAGAGTGAATACAATTGTTAAGGAATATATTGATGAATTTTTTGTGTTTATATTAATGATATGTTATTATACTCCAAACTCTTCTAAGATCATGAAAATTACATTCACATTATTTTGACAACTCTTAGAATAAATTAGTTATATGGGATGATTAGAAAATGTTATTAATGGCTTCAAAAGGTCACTTTTCATGGAATTTTTGTCAATAAAACGGAATCATAGTGGATCCTATAAAGAAAAATGAATTTTATGAATAGCCTACAATAACTATCACAAAAAATTTATGTAGTTTTATTGGTTTAGTAGGTTATTTTTAGTGTTTTTTAAGAAATTTCCCTGAATAGCCAATCCATTAACCAATATTATTCATTAAATGGTTAAGTCATATGAAAAAATGAATGAGAAGAATGTTTTTAAGAGTTAATAAAGAGATTTATTAATTCTTTAATACTAACTTGACCATTAAAAATTCATTGGTTTGTTATTTATAGTTATACATTAAACAAAGGACATGGCTATTTCAATCTACAAAATGAATGAGTTTTACCAATGCGTCAAGTCTGCCAGAGTTAGAATATTTAATCATTTTTATGATGATATGGAGACACTATATATATGGTGGAATATGGGAGATATATACGTATCACCATATTGTAAAATATATACCCTAATATAATGAAATAAATTGAAAAAAGGGGAAGGATAGATCTACTCAAGAATTATGATTGCTCAATATAGTACCAAACAAGGAAGGTAAATAATGTAGAAGATTCTTTGAGGATGTAGGATCAAGATGTAATGAAAAAAAATGAGGATTGATAACGATCATATTTACATGGATCGTGAAAATACATATATAGAAATTATCATGGAAGGTGAAACATCATTTAATTTTCAACTAGTAACCCAACAGTTTTTATTGGAAATAATTAAATGTTCATTGAGAGATTATAGGAATATTCCAACAAATGTGAAAGATGTGAATGATGGGATGTTTCCAAACATATTGTGTGATGATAAAAATCTAAATTTGGGTGGAGGATATGTGTTTCCCCTATACTAGAGGTGAAAAAAGAGTAATTGGATGATGCCCATAGTTGAAATTTTTGTATACACCATGGTATCACTAAAATGTCGAGATATTTTTAGAAATTTGTTTATATTGTATAACATAAATTAGGAAATTGATTATTATCTGTCAAGATGAATAGTTTGTTAATAGTTGAAGGCTAAAAGAAAACATAAATAAGGATTCATGAACCCAATGCCTTTTCGTATACTAAAATGGTATGACATCACAATTGATTTTTTCACTGGATTATGAAAAAACACATGAATGATGCAGTATGGGTGATTTTTGTTCGAATTGTCAAATCTGCCAATTTATTCACTATAATACCGAATTTTCCACTAGGGAACCTTGAATTTATGTATATGAATGATGTTTTAAGTCTTCATGGAGAACCCTTTTTGATTATGTCTAATCATGTACCATGGTTTACATTGATATTATATAAAATTCTTTAGAAATCATCTGATATTAATCTTCATTTGTGTACTAGTTATCACACTCAAATTGATAGTATTTCATAAATAATGATACAAACATTAGAATACATTTTGAGATCTTTCTCATCTAATTTACAAGGTATACGGGATCAGTATTTACCTTTGGTAGAGTTTTCATACAATCATAGATTCCATTATAGTATCCAAATCACAACATTTAAAGCATTGTATGGAAAGAGAGTTATAAAATAACTTGTCTGGATGAAATGAGTGAAAGGATTAATATAGTCCCAGAGCATGTTGTGAAAAAAAAGCTAAGGTAAAGACTATTCAAATACATAAAAAAGTATATCAATGAAGGCAAAAGATATATGTCAACAATCGAACGAAAGATTTTTAATTTCAAGGGGGTGATCTCATTTTCGTGAATGAATCTCCATTAAATATATTTATAAGATTCGGGATGAAAGGGAAATTGAGTGTTAGGTATATAGGTCCTTCCATAATTATGGAGATAATTGGAGATATGTATTATCATTTAGAAATGTAACCTAGACTTTATAAGGTACACAATGTGTTCCACATCTTATCGTTACATATTTACATACTGGACCCAACACATGGACTCACTTATAAAGGAATAGAAATGGAAGATCAATTTTAAAACTATGTATAGACTATCCAAATTCTAGATAACTATGAATAGGTTTTGAGGTATTAGAAAAAATTCAGGTAATTTTACTTTCAAAAAATCATATAATTGGAGTGGTGACATGAGGGGCAGAGGAGAATATGATGAATAAGTACCCAAATCTTTTAGTGAGTTGAAAATCTAGAAATTTCAAGGATGAAATTTTTATAAGAGGGAAAAATTTAACAACCGAATCATATATCAATGAAATTTAACTTTTTATGTATATTTTTATAGTATTGAATATATAAAATCAATTATTGAACATAATAGAATCATCCTAAATGAATAATGAATGAGATAATAAGTATTAAAAGAATTTATGGAACCAATACTGATTAAATAGTAACATGACCATAAGAAGAATAATATAACCCTTATGAAAAGTAAATAACCCTATTTTATATTTACATAACCCATGGATGTATAAATAAGTTTTAGTAATCTTATAAATGATGGTATGATAAAATTATATCATAGTATATGAAAGTAAATATGATAAAAATAAGTATTTAACTGTTTGTATTTTTTGTAAGTCATAAATATTTAGTTAACATTTTGTAATTAATAAAATTATTTAATATAAAAATAAATCTTCATAAAATTTATTCTTAAATAAATATTAATTTTTATGATGATTTTAGAGTAATTTTATGGGACCTTAGTTACTTTTTTTATGTGTTATAGAATCAGTTATAGATTTAAAATATATATTTATTGAGTAAATTATGGTTTTAAAAAAAGTAATTTATCATTTTATAAAACCTTTTTTATAAAATTGAGTTCATTTTTTAATTCTAAATGTTAAAATTCTTACTGGCTTATTTTATTGGGATATTTCTAAAATAAATGAATTTTTTGTGAAAGGTAAAATACGATAATTTAAGATAATTGATAAATACATGATTTATTAAGTCAGAAATGATGTCTAATTGATATAAGAACACATGGTTCAAAATAAAATGCACTTATTACGGAATTTAGTGAAAATAATCAACACTATTTTTTGACATGATCAAAATAATAAAATAATGAATAAAATATTGAGAAATCTCCCCTCTCATCCACTATAAATACCACACCTCACAACCAGTTCACCTCACACTTCTATGCCTTTAATCATGATACATTTCAAGAAAACACTCTCCCAATGTCTATCTCCCACATCAAAGAGCTATTGGTCCTAAAAAAAGACTAAAACCAATCTTCTTAAGTAGGTTCTCAAGGAGGAGTATTCAAGAGGTAAAATAAACTTCTATTTCTTTTTGATATCTTTTTCATGTTCCTTTATTTTATTTTTCTATCATTAGGACCCCTATCTAAATTATAATTATGACTACAATATCATCTATAAAATGTAATTATAATATTTTATAGTAATATCCTTCCTCAAAATCTTTTATCGCTATCTTTTACATAAAAAATGAATTCACCATTCATGAGGTGGCGATTTACAACCATCGTGGATAACATATTTTCATTTTTCAATTTATCATTAAAAGAATGTAATGAAAAACTCTTTTGGTTAAAATATACTATAATATTTTTATTAATACCTATTTAACTTTCTATGACTGTTATTTATAGATAATATTAATTCCTATGAATATAATAGTTAATAATGATCGAAAACACATCAAAATAATCTAAATAGTTTTCACCAATGTTTTATCTAATGAATCATCCTCATTCCATATAAGAAAATAAATTATATAAAATATTAATTCTCTAGATATTAATTAATTTCATATCAATTCAATTATGTATAATTATATCCATTTCACATGAACTTCCATACTAATATACAAGTATATAGATCTTGAAAATCAATAAAACAAATGCTCCCGAGAAATAAAATTGTATCTTATCAGTCATTAAAAAGGCCATTAAAGAAATCATTAAAAATATAATCGATCCAATAAATATATATACACTTTTAAATTAATTAGTTAGTGGATTTAATTTGATTATCTATGATGATAAGGTCTTGTATAGAACAAATTCAGACACAAGATAAGGGTATTCTTTTGAAAACTCTATTTTTCATTGGGGTTTTGCTTCCTCAAAATATATACCAATATAAATATTGATTAATTATATATAATTATTCTTATATATATATATATATGTTCCCAAATCATATATCCATATCATTTCATCATTATTTGATTGGATAATAATTATTTTAAATGGTTCCCTTCTCATTTCATCCCGATACTCAAGCACAATGAAAGGGAATGTCTTGATTTCACTCTAATTTTCAGGTACCAAACACAATCTATTTTAAAAAAACAATTATTTTTAATGAATTTTTTTATATAAAAAACTATAATTTCTTATTATTTTTCATTTTAGACAAATAATCATGAAAAATTTAAATTATTTTTCAAAATGAAATGTTTTTTGGAATTTAAAAATTGGTATTTCTCTTAGGACTTCCTCTATGATTTTATAAGAGTATTTTCATCTATTTTAAAACATATTTTGAAATATGTTATCTATTGATGTTTATATATTAATTTTATCATCAACCATATTTTATTAAATGGTTTATGATCAGTTTGACTATGGATGTGCTATTTTGATACCATTTACTATACTAAATAGATTGCATAGTGATTGTGTTTAAGGATTGGGGAATATTATTTACATTTCACAACTATATATTTTTTATATTTATCCCCATTCATATGTGGAATAAATTGGACTAAGTATGTGTTAATTGGGGCTCATTATATCCCTTTGATGCATTGGTACGTATCATGAGATAAACTAGAATGGGTTTTACCCATTATGTTTGGTGTATTGGATGCGGCCCTAAAGGTGTATTTTTGATGTCCAATATTATGAATTTACTCATCATGAAACTAGTAGTTGAAAATCTATGTGATTATTTGAATAGTATAACATTCATGATTATGTTTTATTATGGAATTATTTAATCATCATTTAATTCCAACCATTCTATGCTCAAAAAAATGTTTAATGGCATGCTTACTTTTTGTTTTATATCAAGATTTATATTTATGAATCCACTATATTACTAACCCTTACAGAGCATTTGATCTCACCCGTTTCTTATTTTTTATTTTTCCCTGGGATTCAAATATGAATATTATAAATGAATTTCGAGGATATTCTAGGAGTTATGGATGTTTCCAATGTAATCTCTATATTTTTTTCTATTAAAAGTTGTAATGTGAAACTTATGATTGTATCTGGTTTTCAAAAACTAATATTCTATTAAGTCCATCAGGATATTAATTCATTGTAATCATATCAACATAATAAATTAAGGTATCGACTCCAGTCTACTAGATTGAGGGGTTTACATTCTGATTATATAGATTAATATCCAGAAAATTCGTCCAGTTCTGAGGAACATTTAGAGCATTATCTTGAACCGGTAAATATACCTAACATGAAAACCTGTATTTTTCTAGATCTGTTTGAACTATTAAAAACCACACTATATAGGTTTAATTTAGAGGCCTAGACAGAGGTATGCAGACTATATCATCTCTAATAAATGAGGTTGAACATCAAGAATTCTGGTCAAAACTAGAACCTGAGAACATCAATCATGAAATCAATGAAGAATTATGGGTAATGGATATTCAAGAATAATTTAACCAATTTGAAATACCTAATGTGTGGTAACTTGTGTAATAACCCATATACACTATGACTATAGGCCCTAAATGGTGTTTTCAAAACATGATTGAGGAATTTGATAATACAGTTACAAATAAGTATTGACATGTTGCATAAGGGAATAGTCATGTAGAGGGAATATATTATAAAGAGAAATTTATACCTATATCCAAAAATTAATCCCTTATAATACCTCTTACCTATACATCACATTAATTATTAAAACTATATATAATTTATTTCAAGATTGCATTCGTAAATTGGTATATAATTGTGGTTGTTTTTCTAAACAACCTCTTGTTTTCAAAATCTCAATTATCTAAATCATGTATTCAGGTTTGGAAATGAATTATATGGTTTGAAACAATCTCCTATATCATTGTATTATAAGCTCATCACTTTTATTATTTACAAATTATTTTCAAATGATATAATAGATCCTACCCATTTTATAAAACGAATTTTAATATATTTTTCTTTTATGTAAATTTATGTGGATGATGTTAATTTTGGATCATAAAAAAATTATTTATATATATATTTATAAAAAATGATTCAAAATAAATTCCAAATGAGTTTAATGGGTTACTATAAATGTTGTATTGTTTTTAATATTTTTTAAAATAAATGAGAATTATTTTAAAGGAAATTAAATATTGAAATGATATTTTAAAACATTTTAACTGGGTATTACTAAGGGTAGTGATACTCCTAGGAGTACCTCCTATAAGTTTTACCATGGTGAATATGGAAGATAAATAGGGTAAACTAGTTATAGATGTATTATTCGAATTCATATCCCTATGATAGCTAGTCGACCAAATTGTATGTTTTCAGTTTATATGTGTGCTAGTTTTCTATAAAATTTAATAATGTCACACATTCTTACTGTGAATGTATTTTTTAAATACTTTAAATGAACTACCAATTTTGGATTATTTTACCAAATAGAATAATTATTTCAACTATATTGTTTTCATGACTATAATTTCGGTGGTTTTATGTTATATTGAGAAATAACTACTGTAATATGTGACCTTTTAGGAATATCACATGTATCATTATGTGTTGAGGAAAAAAATTATGTTTCATTATCTACTGCTGAAGCTAAATACATAACTATTTGAACCTACTCTGAAATCATTTTGTCGATGTAAATAACATTACAAGACTGTGAATTTCAATTCTGACATGTCCCTACAAATTTTGATAATACAATTACTATAAATATTTCTAATATTCATATATGAAATTATAGAAAAAATAATATTGATTTAGGAAAACAAATTTTTTAGAGAACACTTTCAAAATTGTGATATAACTCTTGAATACATTGGTACTAAATTTAATCCTACTGAAATATTCACTAATCTATTTAATTCAAGGAGAATGAACTATGTCACACATAAGATAGTTGGGAATTATTTATATTGAGATAAATTTTACGAGACTGACTATTGTGATTTCTCACCATTAGGATTTCTCCCCGTTGTTATTTATAACCATTATAAACATCCGACCATTAGAAATTCACACTGTGGAACATAAAACTATTAAACTAAATCATTGAAACTTCACACCATTGGAACCTCACATCACTGAAAATATCCTTTGTCAAATTTTAAATCTTTATATTTCAATTCATTAATGTTTTTTTGATTTTGGATATTATTTATTTATCAAAATTTAATTTTTTATTAGATTAAAAATTTACCCTATGTTTCATTTTTTGGAAATACCTAAAATGAAATATATATAAATGAGATGTGTTACCTAATTTCAATGAATACCTATGTTAGAAATTTTCCCTCAAGCCTTTTAACAAAATTTTCTCTCACAACTATCAACCTTACCTTACCTTCACCTAAAACTATCAAATTGATATCCATGGTCATAAAAAATAAGGCTTTATTGTTTTCCCTAAATGATTCATTCCCTACAATGAAGAATAGATTGGATTACAATAATTCTAAAACTTCATAAACAATAATGAATTGTCATGGAAAGTGGTATGTAGTTCTTAAAAAGGAAGTTCAAGAAGAGTTGTTTTTTTCTAGATAATATGTGGTGTTAAAAGTGTTTCAAATCTGGGGTTTTATAGAATGGTTTTATTCTAATGAGGGGGTTTTTTATACTGGGACTGTGAATGATTTTTATCATTTTGTTGAGTTCTATTTCAAATTGAATGAAAATTTGACCTGAAGAAGGATTAATGTCTGTAAAGATATATCTTCATCATTCTAGTGGGATTGATTTTTAAAATTTAAACATGAATGAGTTGATCAATGTTACCAAGGAACCATTACAGATGATGGTGATAATTTTATCTATGAATATTTCCTAGAAGTGTTAATTTGTGATAGAATATTTAGAATACATGTAAAAACATTACTTGTTAGATAATTCATATTATATTTCAAATCCATAAAAAATAATATTTCAATGAAAGGGTGACTTTTCTAGCATGAGGTATCATGATGTCTACCTAATGTGTTTGAGGAAAACTGTTAGAGGATAAAAAAATGTATGTACCTATTCTACATAAGGTGGAAATGTGAATTCCATATTTGATATATAACACTGTATTGTGCCCTATGTTTATCTCAAATATTCTTGAAGAAAAAGGTTTAGTTTTTTAAGGTGAATAACATATTTTTGATTGTGGAGGTTTTTTCCACACTAAAAAACATGAAAAAGAATAAAAATTATTTGGAATCCTTGAATAAAATGGGTGGATAATAAGGAAATGTTATATGATGAGTTCAAACATATAGAACATAATTAAAAATAAAAACTCTTATGCACCATAGCCTAGAGGTAGAGGAGATTTTGGAATATTATTATGATGTGGAAGAAGAGGTTGTTGCCTCTATAGATGAAGAGGATAATTAATTTTCATTTTTAGAAGGAAGTGACCCAAATTTATATCATAGATATTCTATTATTACATATGGTCCTCCTAGTACTCAAATGACACTCCCTATTAGTGAGAAACTCTTAAATGACTAAAATGAACTAGAGGAGACAAAAGTAGCTGGTGAATAGTAGTTTAAGGATAATTAAAAAAGCCCAGATTATAATGAGGATGTGAATTGTGATGATAAAGAGGATAAAGATGGAGCATAAGGATGTGATGATGAAAATGGTAATGGAGATGTAGATGTTGATTTTGGTGATACATAGACATGATGTTTCCACTTATATAATTAGAGAAGAGGATTAGAAAATACATCAGGCTCTTATCCATTCAATTAAGGGTTCAATTTCTAGATAAGAAGAGAGACCAGACAATGTTAAAGAAGATAAACGTGATACCAAAGAATAAAATATGTCCTTAGTTTAGGGGGAGAAATATCTATTTTTAAAATTGATATATTATATATTAATGTTGGTGATGATTTTAGTGATCATGTAGATTTTTATGAAAAGATTTTTATTGATCAGTTCAAGGATGAGCAGAAGAAGGATGATGTTATTTTTGATAAGTTTATTGTTTGAAGGATGTATGTTTACCAAGCTATTGATGAGCTACTCGGTGATGTATATATATTTGTAGAGACCCCTATTATTGTACAAGCTATGGTTGGGTCAGTAACTACAAAGCCTAATGTAATTGATATTATTAGTAAGTCTTATAAAATTTGGAGAGAACCAATGTTTCATTAGTGGGTTATATTTTATTCAATTACACCAAAGAATAGTGGACTAAACCATAAAGACGTAAGGTATCTAAAGGGATAATTGGTGAATCGGGTTTGTACTACATAATATTTGGAAATGATCTATTCTAATAGGGTTTTTGTGCATTCATTTGAAAATTGTTCATTCCCTTCCTAGGATGATCCTTCAGTCCTATTGGATGTTGTCACCAGAGTTAACATTAAATTAATCAGAGAAACTAATTTATTAATTTGGTGTGTTTTTTATTAACCAGGCACCTCTTTTTATAACGTTACATAAAATGGATGAATGGTATACATTTTATATGTAGATTCATTATGGTCAACCAAATATGATGCACCATAATTCTAGTAACAGAGATTGAAAAAAGGAGACATTATATGAGATATATTCTCTGAAATATTGTTGGAAGGGATGAAGAAACCCTTTTTTTATATTTAAGGGAATTTTACCTAAGAGGATAGAAAATATACATTCAAAACCTTCAACATCTACAGCTTGTCCTCCCTCTCTTAATGTTGAGATTATTTGAAATGTTATTACAGAGTAGACTAAATATATTTCAATTAATGTAATTTATTATCCTTAGGTGACTTTTAGAAAAATCATCCCAAAGAGTGATAATATTCAAATGATGTTAATAGAGTATATTTAAGAATTAATGTCTGGTAGAGAAACCATCCCCGAAACTATTAAATATTTTATTTAATTGATTTTTTCCAACCATGAGATAAATTCTCATTTCATGTTTTTAGAATACAATCATATAATTCATCTACTTAGTTAAGAATTTAAAGTGAATTTAAATCAATTAATGGTCATGATTCAAGTGCTTCCATGGTTTATACAAGACATGAATAATTTCTCTAGGGTGATGGAGATAGTAGGTTCTAGGAACATGGATTTCATAAACATTATGATACCATTTCATAATGATGCTAGAAATACTATTGTAGATCATGATGATATTCAAGATATATCCCATTTGACCCCTCCTACCACTTCTGCCATGAATTTCAGGCCTAGTGTTACCAGAGATCCTCATTCACCTATTCCAGCCCTATTCCTACCCTTTTCTCTCTCTCTCCCAAATAGGCCATTCATCATATTAAACAAATCATCATTAGAGAACATCATGCCATTTCTAATGATCCTACAAATTTATCTATTGATGTATTAGGTTATGATGTTGAGTCTTTTCCATCCAAAAAAGGTAAGGGAAATGAAAATTCTGAGCCTTCCACCTATCCTGAGCTGTGTTGATGATTGGACTTTTTTTTGATGGGGGTGTTTTTTTGAATCTTCTTGTTGAAAAGTTTTTAGTTGTACTCTCATATATATTTTCTAAATTTAAATTCCGTGTTTATTCTTATTCAATTTCATCATATTTCCATTATCTAAATTTTTTTATTTATGTTTTCATTTTTAGAATCCAAAAGGGGGAACAAGTATCTCATTTTTTAATATAATATTATTCTTTTGATACTCTATTGGTAATTTCATAGCATTCTGATAATACATTGTAAATATGTGTAAATACCTTCCTTTGATACTGTCCAATAACATTTTATTCAATGTCTCTTTTCATTATCATTGATACCATATATTTTAAATGTCATGATACACAATTGATACAATATAAAAAAATTCTATAAATTTTTATCATCTAAAGGGGGAGATTGTTGGAACCCTTGTTTTAATGATAAAAAAATAATGTTCATTATATTATTAATGATTTTTATATCTTATGATAGAATTTTATAATACAAGGATGATTGGAAAAAAAATGTATAAGTATGAGAACGAATCACCATTGAGGTGGTGTCACCTCCATGGTTGACTAACTACTGGTTACGATTTATTGTGATGTATGAATCTGCATTAGATGAAAGTCACTACCAATGTTGAATATTTGATATGTACTAAATTCAACCACATTAATCATTTTATCACTTCTAGGGGATGACTCTTTAGTGAATTGTGAAATTGGCAATTTTTTGGAAACAATTATAGTCAGAGATGATCCACTGCCCGAGCAAATAATTTAATATCTGTCAGAATGACCTACCAAAATCTGAGTCATCATAGGTTAGATTGATTACTATAATAATTCACTTTTGGATTAACTCAATTTTTTACAGAGTCACCACCAAATCCTGACTCACTAACTGCCTGAGTCACTGTTAGGATTACTCACGACCAAATGATCTCACCATTCAAACGAGTTTCCCCCACTATTTTTGTTTATTTTTGATTAAATATAAATAATGTCATGTTTTTGAATTTTAATTACAATATTTATTTTAATTATTGATAATCCATTTTATTTCATAGATTAATTAAAAAATATGTAACCACTATGTATGAGGATATTGGAAATCAAGATGATTGTTCTTTATGTGGCAACACTTTCAGGAACCTAATAAAAGAATTAGTAGACCCCCTCATGTGAAGAGAGGTGTGGATATACTCAAATATAAAACAAAAATGAAGTGAGTACATTTTTCATAAAATTACATGGTGAAAATTGATTACATACAATAGAGGAAATGCATAGGAAACATAAAATTCATTACGTTCCTATAGTCAAAACGAAAATTTTTATGGCACTCAGTTCCACTGCATGTTTTAGAAACATGGCTCGTGATCCTTATTCAAGATATATTCATGGAATCCAAAAAATTAGATCATATCAATGTGGGAAATGAAATATTTCTACTTCTCATTATTTTAAACTTTTATCTAATATCTTTATAGTATAAGTAGTGGTGATGAATTTCTTTTATTTATGACACACTAACTATTTGACTCCAATAGGATGATGTTAGGTATTTTTTCATCAATCTTATTAACTGTTTTCCATTGTGTTATGGTTAAGGTCTGATTGTGACCCATATATTGTTTTACACCCAAGGGTAATGTGGAAGAGGTCATATTTGGCTATGATAGTTATATTAATATTGTAAACCTGATCCAGGTTGTGGATCATAGATTATTATTATATAATCTTCTTGGTAGCATGTGACTTCCATATAGAGAGAATTAGGTAACTTATTCAGACTGAAAAACTGGTATTCATTTCTATGGTGTGTTTTATTATATAATATCAATACTTGAAAATATAATTTATTTTTATTTAAAAAAATTAACCACTAGTTTAATAGTTTTTTAAATAGTTTTTATATAATATATTGATTGATTTAATTGATATAAAAAGTTAAAATAGTTTTCATAATTATACTAAATGAGACATAACTAATTATTGAGAAATCATTTAAATTATTGAAAATTTAATTGATAAATTATTTATTAACTGATCTATTTAATTTAAATTAAGGGATTTAATTTAAACCTAATTTTAATAGATATTTTTATTTGGTACTTATTTCAAACCCTCTTTTGAGATACTGAATTATGAAAAAAATAAATATTTAAAGGCTCAAATAGAAGATAAAAAATAGTATCAATGGAATGTTTACAAAAAAATTGGTATCAAATGAGTATGGTATGCCAGAATATCTTAAATTTAATGGAATAAAGCTCAAAAATATGTGTTGAAAAAAAATTCAAAATTCGATCTTCCACTTTTGGGAATATTAAGATGTTTTTAAAGTTATTATAAAGGTAAAATAGATAAATTTGGAATAATCATAGAAATTACATTAATGACTAGAGTAATTGTATTTTATTGAAAATGGGACACAAAAAATCATAAAAAAAGTACCCATAAAAATAACACTTTCAATACTTCTCAACATCGTTTCTAAGAATAATAGGTTCAATAACCTTGTCAGAGGTAGAGGGAGAAATTATAGAGTCCCAGGTAGAGTAATTTTTTGTGGATGATGTAGGGACTGTATGAAGAGAGGGAGGATCTCAGATAATAATCAGTTAGTGAAACCCAAAAGATTTTCTAGGATTCATGTTGAAAATATAGAACAAAGTTGGTAAAGGTAAATTTTAATCCCAGATAATAGTTGGTCTGAACATATCTAGAGAAGGTTTAGGAGATGATAAATCTTTGATAAAAAGAATGGCTTTCTCATATACCAATCCTATTATAGACACATGGAGATAAGGATTCATTAGATCAATGTGTTCTATGAAAATATTTCCTCCCCACTCTATGGTGCTATAAAATTACATTTTCTCCCCTATAATCATCTCAATTACTAGATTCATCACATTTAGCTGATTACCCTATACCACGATGGCCTGTGAAAAAAGAGGCATCTAGAGATTTTTCTTTCTGAAAACATGGGATGATATTTCATATCAGGAGTGGTATAGATCCATGAAAGATAAGTCTTAATTGAAATTTTTATGGTTTATATATCACTTCATGGATCATCCATTCATTCTATGACCATTATATACACATGATCACTATTGTGTCTGATCTACCTCACACACTACAAAGGGATACCCACAACGTCTCTTGAAACATCTTGATGTTCCACTCTAACAGTTGATCTGATCAAATCAATATCAAATAAGGAATATCACTATAAGAAGAATATACAAACTAATTATGCATTAATGTATAAAATAAGGAATCCATATTGAAAGAAAAATAAGTCCCCATATCATCTAACATGGACCTAAATTACTCCATCTCACAGGTAAGAAGCCTTTTTTAATGTTTTCTTCCTCAATGTGATAATACATATTGGGTGGAATTTGGTACACTACTATCTCAAAAATATACATATATTGTATCTCAATAATATTTCTGAAAAGGGATTACTGATTCCTCATAATCCATTAAAAATAAGAAATGATGATTTAACTAAAAGCCTCCATTTCAGCCATGGTAATCGTATTAATAGGTGTAGATGGAATAATTGTAAAATTAAAAAAATTGTTTACTAGGTAAAAAAATTTCCTATTCTGGATCATATATGGTTGGAATGATTAATGAACAACTACCAATCCACCCTATAACATCCATATATTCATCCATTTATCCCTTATGATCCATTTATTCTCAATCTATTATAGCAGTTCAATCATCATTGGGTGGATTTCAATCATCATTTGAGTCTGGTTTGTCAAAAAAGTCTTAAATACCACATATATTTTTCTATTTCATCAAATTTTGTGACAAAAAATCTTAAAGAAGATGAAAATTTAGTTATATAATCAATAGGATCAACATGGTGACTCAAAAAATAGAGAGTTTCTTACCCCGCAAGAGATTCACTCAACTCTTCTCAATTAGCATCATCAATACATAGAATAAACATTTGTATTTCCTCATACATAAAATAAATTTAAAATCCAAAAAACGAATGATGTTCCTAATTTATCTCAATATCATCAAACCTAAAATGGTCAAAACCATCTCTATATTAACTTAAATTTCCATCACGATATCTCTAATTTTTACCATATCCTTCAATTCCATCATTTTATACTTCCTTTTTCCCTTTATCTTCGTCACCATTACATTCACCTTTTTTATTAGATTTATTTCCAATATATTATTTATGGGTGACATATATAACATACATAGATGATTAGGATGTAAAAAATTGATATTATTTATCTCTTGATTCTCATTTTTACTCTTATCCAATTACTTCACTAAAAAGAGTCTCGATTGTTTGTAAAGATGTAAAAGGACTACCCAAATTAAAAGTAATAGTGGGAATATTAATAATGTCTATGTAATTAATCTCCTTAACCGATAACTATTGTAGAATTATGTTGACCAAAACCTCCTCTTCAATATTTTATTCATATGAATATATTACAACATCATATAGATTTAAGCGAGGATAAACTTGATCATTCTATCTAGAAGGGTAATCAAAAGGATTAAAATCCTTATAAATATTATATACATCAATTAAAACATTTCATAGCCATAGTTTTATATTTTTTTTCACTCTCTTAAAAATAATTTTTTTCCAAAAAATCATCCCCACATCACCTCAATTTCATCTTTACTGTCAACCAAACCCTTGGCATCCATCATGGATGAAATTAAGTAGGGCTAAATATAGGAGTTTTACATGCATGATGACTTTATCATGTGAATTATATGAACCATAAAATACATATACAAGTTGATTTTATATCCCCTTTTAAGAACTCAAAACATATATACATAATTATATCCCATTGGGAATAAATATCCTTTTCATACGCACAACATGTGTGGTATGAATTTGAATAGAGAACAAATCTCACCTTCTATCATGGTTATAGATGGTATCCTAAGAGTTGCCTATCTTATTATATCTTACTAGTACTTTTACAAATTAATGAATCACTATCACTTATATTCATTCATTGATATTATTTTCATATTCTCACATGTGGTAACATTTAAAAATATAGACCATTGATTTGAATCAAACAGAACCTTCTATCCATTTATCCTAATTCAATCCCACTACCTATCTCTCCCAATGCTAAACACTACATTCCAATAAAACTGATGCACTAGACTTGGATAGAGATACCTCTCACTATTCGAGAAAGACTCTACCCATCATTGGTCTGTGATCACATTCATCACCAATGACCTACTCGATATTAATAACATGGCATGTACTTCCCAATCATGTACCACTATTCGATTCAAAAGTCATAGGTATAATTGATGGTATACTTTTCATCTAAAACATACTCTCTACTTCATCAAATAATGTGGATCATCAGGAGATGATACAACTTCTCACATCACTCTTTCCACTTAAATAGAGTTATAACATTAAATACATGTTGGGGAATGGATAAAAGTTGGGAGGGATGGGATCACATAGAAGGTTTGTTAGTCAATAGGCATGAGAGAGAGGGAACATAAAAATTAGACTAAGGTTATAATTTATATCCTATAGTTATTTGAATATAGAAAATGTAATACAAAATATAAGTATAATATAAATAAATAATTAACCCATAAACTAATTTTAAATGAAGAATTAATTCCAAATGTGGGTCATTTACAATGGTGGGTCATTCCAATGGTGGGTTATCCAATAGTGGGTTATATAATGACGAGTTTTCCTATATTGGATAATATTAAATGGTGGATAATTTACAATGGTGGGTAATTTCCAATGGTGGGAAATTTCCAATGTTTTTTAGCTTCCAATAGTGGGTAATTTGAAAAGCAGGGTACCCCAAATTTAAATATTTCAAAAATTTATCAGGCCTAATTCATGTTTTATATATTTTAATCTCCCCGAATTTAATCTATTAGTGAAAATATCTGAAATATAATGTTCAATTAAAATTTATTCTAGAGTTATATAACCCTTTTGAAAATATTCTCTCAGAATATGATTTCATACATAATTTTATAGAGTGAGATACATGGTTTTTAGAAGTATTTATAGAACACAGGTTTAAAAAAAATATGTGGACATGTTTGAATTGATATCCATTATCTAATAGAGTGTGTATCATCCAAAAATATTTATACAACAACTACCTACTACTATGTATTAAAATTCAATCATATATTTTCCAACAAAATTTTATTTCTTTATAAAAATAGTTGCTAAATATTATCTCCAAATATGACATGTTCCAGAGTTTCTTTTTATATCTATCATGAATCCCAAAAAAAAAGCATCCGAATAACTCACTATGTCAAATGAATTTCCCCCAAGGTAAAAAAAATCCTAAATTGGTTTTATTTTAAATGAATTTAATGTTATTATAACAAAAAATATGTGTGAATATTTCAGTTTTTATTAAAAATGAGAACACATACATACACAATACATAATGGTTGACCAACTATCAATCAGATAGAGATGTGCCCAAATCATACCTCTGTAACTTTTTTGATCCACTAGTTTCCTAGCTTCATCAAGGTTCTAATTATAGGTGGTAAGCAAGGTAGTGTCACTAATATTAGTTCTATATAAACCAAAACATTTTAAAAGGTCCATGGCAGAACTTAATTTGATTAAAAGTAAATATTTATTTATTTTGATAAATGTAAAACCAAAGAAAGTATTTTAGTTCATCCATTATACTCATTTCAATGTCATATTGTATCATCTTAGAAAAATTAGTAAACTTTTTTTTTGAAGATCCAATGATTATATCATCAACATAAATTTGATCATCTAAAATATATTTTAACATTATATTTATAAAATGATTTAGGTTAGAAAAACATTTTTCAAACCCATTATAAATAATACATGATCTGAACTTATGATACCATGCTCAAGGAGCTTCTTTTAAACTATATAAAGTATTTTTTATTTAAAAACATGATTTGGAAACTGGGGGTTTTGAGAACTATGGGGTTATTAAAAAACATCTTATACTATATAACAACTCAAGAATGTATTTTTTTACATTCATTTTATTTATTTTTAAATCTAAATTTTCTTCATATGAATGAATTATTCATATGTTTTCATTTATGTTTATAAGAAAAAGGGTTTCCTCATAATCAATATGTTATTCTTGACTATACCTCTATGTAACTAATATATCATTATTTCTTACTATAGTACCAGATTCTTCACCATTTCTTCTAAAAATCTTGTTAGTTACAATATTCATGGTGTACATAGGTTTATCAAAAGGTTCCACAAAATTATTATTTTTCAAATTTTTTATGATCATCAGGCATACCTACGACACAAAATTATCATTAATTGGATCAAAAATGTTCTTAGGGTCAATATTTGATAATAATCCTTGATGTTCTAGCTGATTCCTAAGTGACAATATATTCTCTATAATGATACCTAGTAATCCTATTGAATCATCTAGGGGGTGGTATTTGTGTGTTCTATTAACTATTTGAAAATAAGGGTTGTTAATCACATGGTCATCAACATGGCCATGTTCGGGCTGAGTGTGATCCTCAAAACCATATAATTTTTATACAAGTGTTACTATAGTGTTAGTTTGTTTTTCCATTTATATTATGATTTAATAAATCATCCTAATGGTTTTCTAAGTGTTTCATAGGTTCATGTGGAAATTTCTCATTAAAATTGAAATGAAAAAAATACATAGACAATATTAGTTATATTACTAAGAACTCTATAATATTTTCTAGGAGTTTATTAACCAATAAATATTTCATCGTTACTATTATAAGTAATTTTATCAATTTTTTATATAGTGTTAAGAATAATGACTTTTCATGAAAAAAATTGTAAACTAATTTACCATAGTCTTTCTACAATTCAATGTTTTATATTGGTTTTCACAAAAAACTGTCTAATTAACCATATATTAATTATTTAACAAAATGTGTTAATATCATCAACCAAAATGTAGATGGTCAAGTCATATTCATGCATAATATTCCTAGAAATATCATGAAGTGTTTTATTTGTTCTTTAAACAACTCTATTTTACTGGGGGGGGGTGTTGTATGTGGGGAGAAGTTATGGTTTTAACCAATGTATATGAAAATGAATAAATATTCCCATTTTAAAATTATAGTCATGTCCACTATTAAATATTTAAGCAATGTCTACGCAGGTTTACAGCACATCTAGAATACATGTTTAAGTAAGAGTATCCATAAATTTATTAGCTAAAAATAATACCCATGTATTTCTAGAAAATTAATCTACATATAAATACAGATAGTGATTCAAAAGAAAAAAAATTATAAACATGATGGCCTAAATAAATCCATGTTAAACAATTCATGTTTTTGAGAAGATGAAACTTCTTTCTTTAATTTGAATGATATTTGGTGTGGTTTTCCTTTTTGATAAGGGCTACAAACATTATGATTTTAGAATTCATGTTTATGAAGATCATTAACTAACCCTTTCCTATTAGTCTTTGAAGTGATTAAATATTACAGTGGCCAAGTATATTATGTCAAATCTATGATTCATTACAAAATAACTTAGAAACGATTTTTTTTGGAAATTAATGATTTTATGTTAAAAGAAGAAAAAATATCATTGCTCAAGGAAGTAAAGACTACATAATTTTAAAAACAAAATAATTACAATAATTGTTTTCTAAATTCCTATAAAAACTATCACCACATAGCTATGAGGTGATAAAAAGAATAAATTTAAATCATTCATGAAATAAAATAGTATAAATTACAACTATGTTAGAGATACTAATTTAGATATTGCCTATGATTTTCCATACTGTATTTTCCCCAAATGTGACATGTCCCCCATGTAACATCCCAGGTAAATAATGAATAAGGTATTTTCATATTTATTAATATTTTTTTATTAAATATTAAATATACTTTAATGGGTTTCTATGTTCGATATCATACCCGATGCGTAACAACGAGTTTCTTTGAAATCTTACATGGCACACTAATAATATAAGATTATTATTTTTAATGGTATTTAGATTCTAGCGGTTCTATTGGCGTGAATGAACAAAACAAACTACAATATGATTATAAAGGATTGTTAAATGTATTAACATTTATCCAATAAAAATTTAGAGGCTTAAAATGTGAATGAATCTAATATGAAGCGTAATTTACATTAACTGGTCAATTTACCCCCTTTTAATGGAGAACCCTCATTATATATAGTTTTGGTCACTTTAATAAACTATAATTGACAAAATAAAATCCTTCTATAGATTGGGGACATCAAAATTTTCTTTGTATAATTTTTTTGATTTTTCGGATAAAGATAAATTTTAATGAATATTGAAAATATTGTATTTTATTTCAAAAGTGAATTTTAATATAATTTACTTATATGGTTAGATTATATATTTAATATGTTTAAAAGTTTAATTAGAATATTTTATTTTTATTTAATCCAATATTGGTCATTGGAATTAATTTCACATTGAAATTGAACATAAACAAGTGTCAATCGTTTGATACTTATTGTTTCTTAAAAACATGCTATTTGTATTAAGAATGAGAATTAATTTTAAAATTAATTTATGTCACTTTTATGTTTTGAATTTGTAAAAATAAACATCATTTTTGAATTTACAATATCAAAAATATCTTAGGCTGATTTTTTGGTATTTTTCAGAAAAACATCAATTTTTGATGAATAGTGAAACCACTTAGTAGTAGTTAGAATAACTAACTTTTTCATTTAAATGAAATTTTACCACTTATATGAATTGAATTTTGAAAATACAACATACATGGTTGTTATTAGTAAGTAAAATTTGGTTCGATAAGATGATATTTTTTTGCAAATAGTAACTTTTGACTTTTATTTACCCCGGTTAAACGTAAATAGTGTAATTCAATTTAAAAAAGAATATTATAATAATTGGAAATTACCTTAACAGTTGTCCAAACCTTATTGGATGAGTAATTTCCAACCCTGATCATCCTTGGGTGGATTTTGGGATCCCATGGAGCCACTTATAAATGATAATGACACATTAGATTAATTAATTTAATGTAAAGCAAAAAATGACATAAACAAAAGTCTTTTAGAAAATTTATTTTTATATGTTGTTATATCAGTCATATTTTTGACTATAAATATTCTTTATAAAACTGATAATATTTCCTACATCATGTTATTTCTTTATATAATTTTTAGACCTCAAATAAATGTAATTATTTATGACAGAATAATGATGCAGTATTTACCTCATTAATAAATGATTTAAATAAATAATATTATAATGATTAAAATATTATCCAAAACATGTCCAATTTTGATTGGATGATTTTATTTCAAATAAGAGTCATCATATCTTTGACTTTTATGATTTTTGGACATTTAGAAACCGAATATCATTATATAATAATATTTCTCACACATCACAAGCCATTTGGCTCATCAAAACTCTACCAAATTAAGCTCCCTACATCCCTCTCCTCTCCCTATAATCCTATCCTTAGGTAGAAGGAACTTCATGAAGTCATTTTGGTTCCAACAAAAGGAAGTTACGTAAATTAAGGGTAAAAATTTCTCTTAAATTGTTTTCTTTTATTTTACTTCTCCAACCAATAAACACTTTTTATTCTTTTTTTTGTTACAACACCAGTATCCTCAATATACTAGAATGTTTTGAGGGGAAATATTTGAACAACACGTACACACACCTCAATCTAATGGATGAAGAACATAATGTTTTTGTGGATGGAAAACTAACGCCTCAGGAAATGATGATTGTTCAATTATCTCCTACCACCTCTCATGGTGGCCATTATGATGGAACTGTATTTAGATATGATATATATTATGTTAATTTTTTCTTTATTCTTCTGCAATTTCTATTTATAGAATGCCTTTATGATTTCCATTATGGGTAAACGCGATAATCTCATTAGAGGAAGTGTGGACTACCGCCCCTCAAAGTGATTTGACTAATTAATGCCATATGTGGGATGTATAAAGGATGGAGTTAATGTTATTATATAAGATATTATATATGAATTTATAGTGGAATTAAAATATTTCTATGTATCAATATATTTTAATTCTATTAAAATAATAAATATAAATGAAAGTAGCGTTCATGCGTACATACGACTTACCGTCTCCATGAACGGTGCATTTTATTTCTTACCTCCAAATGTTATTTAATATTTTAAATATATGTATTTAGTGGATATATGTGATATATATGATATCTAAATCATGAATATCATTTTGGATGTAATGGACTATTGACAATATGGATAACTTGTAAATATAAGGTGTTCATCATTTACTCAAGTACAAAATATCGACAAAATGAATGTTATTAACTTAAATGATTACATAATGTTTATAACATGGTAATATGTGATATAAATGGAATTATAAACTAGAAAAAGGTTCCTAATCAAGTAGAGGCTAACTTTTGTTTATTATTCAAGATATTAAATAATGATCAAGTCAAGTCGGACACGATGTATGGGACATTGTCTCAATCTCCTTTCATTGAGGCATATTTAGTTTTATACACAACTATATTTTATACGGTGTATAAACCCCTTTGAATTTTCATTTCATTCAATGGGAATCATTTTTTACGAAGCATTTTACCAAATGAAAAAATTGAATGTTTTTTACGTAATCAGTGACAATGACCTTTCCACCACCATGAGTATTATTTGATCTTTGGCTTCCTTAACAAGAAGAAATGTTTTTAAAAGGACAAATAAATATGATATTCTATTTTTTATGTATTTTGTAATTGAAATTAATTTTGATAATGGATTTATTATTTCAATATCTTGAAATGATATTTTGTTATTGTAGTGTGGAAATTTTATCTTTCCTTTATGTTTATGGTATGTGTTATGATCATGTTATGGTTCTTGGGAATTATTTGCTTATACGAGTGGTTCCGTGATAAACATAGGGTGGGTGAGCCTGAGATATCTCTCCAATGAATTGGGTAACATGATGGAGGCAAACGTGAATTTTTCTCCTAGAAGATATAGGGAATATAATTTTATGGGTATTCCAAAATAACTCTCATTGTAGTTGTGATAGCTACAATGTACGTAAGATATAGATGCCACAAGTTACCTTTATTATTTATGATTTATATGTGTTATTAATAAAATATTACGATTTCCTACGGTAAGTAAAAGAGTTCATGTTTTGTATGTAGTTATGAAATAATGTTTTCTTTATTTGTTTTATAACCCTTAGTGATATTTTTATAATCATCCCATGTTTTGAAATGTTTTCACAGGACCTAAAGATGAATAGGGTCAAAGATGGGATCAAGGAAAAGTCCTGCTGTCTAAAACATTGAACTAGACATGAATATTTTTTTCAAGAGTTTTTATTTAATTAAAAAATGAAAAATGTGTAGATGTTTTTACTTTGTAATGTTTTGAGATGAAATAGTTATGCCCGAATTCTTTAAAACTCTAAACCTGAAAAGATCCTCAATGTAAATTATTCATTTATTTCAATATTATATAATGTTTAGGGTTGGGTATTTATACCTCATCATCCATTTTCATGTTCATTAATATCATATAATCTTATTTAATAATTGTGATAATTTTATGTCTATGTACCATATACATTTATAAGATCACTTTAAGAAATTTTCTTACAAAACAAGTTTCATTCCAATAATGAGTTTTGTTATAAAAAAATATTGGGTCTAAATTTTTTTAATTAATGCTTTAGGAAATAATATTTAATGAATGGGTTTCTTATAATAATATTGTAATATCATATAAATGAAGGCATAATTTGGACCAGATGAATAATATATAGTAGTATAATTTCTATAATATGAATTATGTACCAAATTACTCTTAAAAATTCTCCTATGTAATGCTTTCTAACCCAAACCAAAAATGTAAATATTTTTTATTTGTTTTCCAAGATTTTTTGTGATATTTTATATTCAATTATTGAATCTATATAAGTCATTATTTTAATTCCTATTAGGAAATTTCAGTTCAACATTTTCCATTAACAACTAATTATTACTTTATTTTTCTATATCCAGATCACATTTAATATTACCATTCAGTTCATGATGTATAATTTGAATTTTTTATTTATCATTATTAAAATTAAATGTATATTAAATAATATTATATTATTAAATAATTTAATCATGTTTCATATTTTTATTATTATTTTAATCTCTATAATGATTTTAATTATGTATAGGAGAGATAGTAGGTACCTCAGATTTGATTGTATTAAATCACATATTTTATGTATCTTTATTTTATTGCCTTTCCGAGTCTTAGTCACAATTGATATCCTCATAGGGACTCCATGTTTCCTTAATTTATTTCTTATATTTTCAATCCTTATCATTGTATTTGTTTATATTAAAATGACAATGTGAGACTTGAAATGTTCTTCTCTTTTAAAATATTAATTGGTAATTTCCTCTGAATTATAATCCCTTTTACATTATTTCATCAAATTCCCTATATTATCATACTATAATTTGTATCTCATGTTCTTGATGCATATATTTTTATTATATAATTTCATAAATCTTCTGGTCAGATGGGTCATATCCTTTTCACTATCAGTTGGTGATTCTTCATCCCTGGAGGTTTCAGCATAAACTTTTTTCCATCTATTTTGATGTAGTAGTCTTTAATGTCAAACGATTTCTCATAGGTTCATCTTACTCATCTTGGTTATTGTATTACCTTTGATTTTGTGTATTTAACCTTGTAAACAAGTTCTCTATATAAAAATGGTGTTGTATTGAAATGGTGTGGCTTTGAATTTGTTTGAAGAAAAAAGGTGTCTCCATAAATGAGGTGTTTCAATAAAAGATGGTGTTACCAAAAAATAGCGTGTTTCCATAGAATTGGGTGTTTCTATAAAATAAGGTGTTTCTATAAAAGGGTGTTTTCTGTAAAATAGTGGTGTTTCTATAAAAAGTGGTGTTTAATTAAAGAAGGGATGTTTCCATAAAAAATGTTGTTTCCATAAAAAACTATTCCATAAAAAAGGATAAGTGTGTTGGATTGGAGAGTTTGGGTAACATGGAAGGTGTTTTGTGGAATAAAGGATGGCTATACGATATGTGAACTGTTGGCCCAAACAGTGCGGTCAAACTGTGCATTGAGGTCAAAACTAGATCATATTTTCTAAGAACTTGCTCTTTATTTCAATAATCATTTAGTTTTTGATTCAAAACTACCCTAATTATATATTTATCTCTCTTGAAGGTTGGATAACCCTTGAAACACTATTTGGATCAAACTGGGATCCCTCCCTTGGTGATTTCAATCCCGATTTTCATGGTACGTGCCAAATCTTCACCGTTTTTTCACATTTTTTAAGATCTCATTATTCTCTATTCTTGTTTTCATAGATTTACACATTATGTGGGTTGATATAATATTTTTAGCATATAATAAATATATATATGTGGGTTTTCGTGATATCATATGAAATATAATCCATTTCTTGGAATCTTTATTCGATTCTCGAGGCATGTCACTAACCATTCCCGTTTTGTCACATTTTCATATATATGCTTCTACATACTTCTCTAATACAATTTAAATTTCATATATAAACCTATAATGGGTATATATATGTTTTTGGATTCTAAATAATTCAATATTGTGTTGTGATCTTACTAAGAGAATAGATCTAAGGCTGTTCTTGGATAATCAAGCCAGCATCTTGTGTGTTCTTCATCAGTTGTCGTGTTTCATAAAAAACATCAAGGTTGGTGTTTCACACACATATACTCTTATAATAATTTATTGTATTAGTTTAAAATTTATCTAAGTGGGTAAAATTTATTGTGAAATCCTAGTTTGATACCTGGAATAAATTTCGTTAGTGATGATTTATCTTTTTTTTTAATTTTAAAATCATGATAAATTATTATGAAAATTGTTTTAGTTCATGAATTTAAAATGGTGATATTAAAAGGAAGATTTTCCAGAAATATTAAATGGTTTGATTTCATAGGTAGTTTAAATAAAAGTACGTTTTATTTAAATTATTTGGAATTGTAATGGTTTTAATGAAAATCAGGTCTGAATAAAAAGGTGATTTTTTAAGGGGTAGCTTTAGAATGATCTTTGGGAATATGTGGTGCGTGTGTTCATCTTTTAGATATAGATCATGGTTGAAATATGACATTATTCATGGTTCTAAAGGCTTAATGGGACATGGTATATAATTTCCTTGTGATGACTAGGTAGATCGATGAGAAACTGGTCATGAGTAGGGAACTATTATAATGTAGCATGCATGGTTTGATTCATGGGTATGTGTAAAAGATTGGGTATGCCGAAGAAGTTATTGCAAAATGGTCTTGAATATTTTTTAGTATATTTATGAAATTTTTTCTATCATAAAAATTGGTTTTACATGCACTCATACACTTTTTTTCAACTGTTTTGGAACTTGTTTCTATTTATTTATAAAATATTTTGGAGAATTGTTTTTTGTGAACTGTTTAATAATAATGATGAAAACTCATATATCATAGTGGCATGGATAGAAAATTCATTAGGGATATCCTATGTAGTATTATACTCAACCCTAATTTTTCACATTTGTTCTTTTGTAGATGTTATCTTCCGGGATAGGGAAAAATGAAACATGTCACATATTTTTAACAAAACATCATGATACTCGGGCTATTTGGTGATCATAGAGCATGGGGCATATAGGGATTGGAGTCTTGTGGTCACATTATAGTCTTTATTTGGTTCCCTCTGTTTACATTGGTATTTTTTTGTGTCTTCGACTGTTGTATACTTTTGGTGTTTTTTAATGAATAAAGTTTTTGATACATCTTTCTTTTATTGATGCACCATATAGTAAGTTGTTTGGTTATGGATTCTTGCTTAATAGTTTAATTTTTATAGGTTGAATCATCCCCCAAATTCATTGAAACCCTAAAAAAAAATTTCCATCCTTTTGCATCTTGGGGATGTCGCTTAAGTCCATGTATTGATTTGTAGTGCTCTCAAGGCAATGAGAATTAACCGTTCATTACAAATGGTATCAGATTGTTGGGTCCTTTCCTCACAAGCATTAATCAGTCTTCTTGGTCTTAGAGAAGAAATTCTATCTCGTATATTCCTTGGTCTGGAATAATAGAATGGAGTAGGATTTTCCAAACATGAAATGTATATCATAGAAGGACCTAGATAACCTCATTATGATGAACATCAAGTTAATATGAAGAAGGGTATGAAAGTGTTCGGTGACACTTCTAGGATGTTTAAATCTCATTGTTGTCGATTAATCCAATGAAATGAGTGTTCCATGAATAAGAGGAATATCATCCCACTAGGATTGAATACATCATTTATAGTAATAATTTATATTGTGAAAAGTGTTCATTTTTGAAATATTATGAAATAATTATTAAATGAATGATTTTGAAAAAGGGAATGGTAATCTTATTTTGAAAATAGATTGATTTTTAAATATTTTTGATCATGAAAAGGTTTTACTTTGAAAAAACTGATTTTATTTTTGATAGAATATGAAATTCAATTCCATCGGTTGATAGAGATTGATACTTATAGAGTTTGTTGTTTTTCTAGAAAATGACACCCAGTAGAGGTCGTAGGAACCATCACAAAAAAGCTATAGAAAATGTGGTTGCACCCGAACCACAGGTGATCCAAGATTTCATCAAAAGTATCGTACAAGCATTCCATGATGTGAAGATGCGGATCTGAAGGGATGATCACAGACATTTGGATCATTCCATCTAGTTCATGAATAGAAATCCACTCATCTTCCTGGGTGATTCTGAAATGAAAAAGGTGGAGGTGTAGATAAACATGACGAATTGAATCTTCGAATTCATCAGAAAACTGATGGAGATCAAAGTCAAGATGGCCACAGACATACTCTAGGACCGTTCATGCCAGCGGTGGGAACTAGTTATGAATGCTAAATCAAATCAATTCTTTACATGGTAGTAGTTTTCATATAAAAATAACTATCAAGCCTCAATACATATGTCCCCGTTGAAATCATTATACGGTCATCATCATCATTCTACACTAAGCTGGGTGGAAATAAGTGAAACATCTGTAGTGGTGACTAGTCCTATATTTTAAATAATTGAGAAGATCCATTTGACTAAAAACGAGAATAGAGATGGCTCAGAGTCTTCAAAAATATTATGCTGAACATTGTTGATAGTCATTCTCCTTTTTAGTGGGTGATCATGTGTTCTTGATGATTTATCCCATGCTCAAAAATCCTCATTTTTGGATGAAAATAAATTTATATCATCTATTTATAGGTCCCTTTGAGATAATGAAATGGGTTGGAGTGGTGACATACCCTTAGGAACTACCGCCATGGTTCAGCTTGGTGAAAAATGTCTTCCACATATCTCAGTTGAATAAGTATCAACATTATCATAACCATGCGATCAGATGGGATGACGTATAACCATAGTTGGATTCTTCATTGTTGTGATAATTTTGTCTGCTATTGTGTTATTTGGGTACAGTAGATAAAGGTGTGCCATCATCTTTTAATACATAAGTAGTATAAGCCCTTATGAATTGGGAAATGATACAACATAGAAATATAAATGGTAAATGATCTTGTAACATGTATGGTTTGAATGGGAACAATGTTTTGGATTCATGAGATGTTATTGGACATCATGGATTCGAGAATTGGTAATCCCATTATGGAATTTATTGAATGAATGAATGTGAAATGGAAATGGGAAAACAAATTGTGAATGATACATGACCTAGACTCAACTTTGGGAGGGCAAGAGGAATAGTTTCTGGTGGTTTTTTTGCTACTCATTATGCTATCCTATCATCAAGAGGATTCTATGAGTTTGAATTGGTCTTTAGGAGGGGTTTAACCTATCTTATGCTTTTAATAATTGTGACATGATGTTTTTCTTTCCTAAGTCGTTCATTTGGCATTGTAGAGACATTCCATCATGATGACCTCTAATGAAATGTGGCAATGGATATGATGACCATACATTAAACATTATGGAACATGAGATACCACTTAATAATCATATAGTGCCCGCTACATCAACTGAGGTTGTTCCTGACATAAGTGCTGGGGAATTGTTCTGTGAGGGATTCATTCACTATATATAGACTTTCCTCACAGCAACACAATTAGCATTGTTTATGGCTGTGCTGACACATGTGTTCCAGTATCAGCATCTGCCTACGTTTTCATTAGATGGTGGACCAATGGTTTCAATGTTATGTCTAGATACCACAATATATATTTTATATCATATATATTCTCTTGTAGAGTGGAGGGTCATGCTCATGGCTTTCATGAAACATGGAGCGACAATGCGTCAGTGTGATGTTTTGGACCTGGGTAACCGGCTATGAAATATGTGTTGGGTGTTCGGACCAACCCAGTTGAGACTTCTGATATAATATGTGCTATGATCTATCTATATTGACCTATTCTAATAGAGGGATTCCCTTGAAGGATCCCTCTCCTGTAGTTTGTTTGTGAGGATCCCTGTTGTGGGATAACTATTTTGTTTATTGTTCAAGGATCCCATATCAGATTTCTCCTTTTCCTTTAATATAAGGATCCCATGTAGGACTCTTTTACTCATTTTTTCCTAGAATATCCCATGTGGGTTGCCTCTCAGTGCCTGACTTGACTAGAATTGAGCTTAGTAGTGGGATTTCGGTAGTACCTCTTATTGTGTGACACATAGAACTAACCCATGGGGAAGGAATAAGTGTGAGTTCTTAGGTAAAGGTATTCAACTTCTATATTTTGATATGTGTGCTTTTGATATTTGAGCATTTATTGTATCTAAAGACCCTCTTGTAAGGGTAGATTAACTATTTTTGAGTTTTTCCTTAGAATGGAGTTGTGAACGATCATCCGTAGGCTACATCTTTTTGCTGTGTCATATATTAAAAGGGGATCTTGAGCCTAGTTAATTTTGTTCCATGAACATAGGATAATTTTGATGTGTATACTTCATAATGGGTTGGCTGGTGGTAGGTATCACCCAGAGATCTTGATATTTTTTTTCCATTATGAGTTTTTGAAGTTTGTGCCATTCTAGTGTCGTTTTCTCTAACATGAGTCCTGTTTTTAAAATACACCCTTTTCATGATGGTTGATAATTTTATCTTCACCCTTGATATGGAATTGAGCATTGACGAATACTCTATTGAGCAGTTTAGACATGCCCCGAGCAAGGTCAGCTTCTTAAGAGGTTGCATGAACCTCCCTTTACATTTGTGCTGGGTGACTTGGTACACCATCATATGTCTAAATGGTTGTGTATATGATTTTATTTTGATCTAGATTCAACGTGAGCCATCTGGTACTATGATACATAGGGTGGAAAACCTATGAAGAGTTCATAGGATGTGCTATTTTAAATTGCAGCTTCGGGTAGTATATTTTTATATACGCGGTTCCCATCAAGTGTTAAATGTTAAAACAAGTCGTCGAGTTTGGTTTTTATCATTGATCTTTGAGCCGTTATGTATGTTCTCAGGTTATCTCTATAGAAGAGTGACTTGAACGTTATGAAACCTAGTTCATTCTATGATTAAGGAGGAATTTCTCGGATAAATGTGTTTTGACACACCTATTGGTTTAATTTTTACTTTCATTACAATCAATTTGATATGGTTATCGTGGTTCGTGGAGTGTCAGAATTGTGTTTTTCCTTATCTGGACTAACATATGAGAGTGGATAGTCCTTATTCTTTACATCTAGAACAGTCCTACCTAGGGAGCTTCATGGCAGTTCTGTTTTAGAGTGTCCATTCATGTACAAGGATCACAATCAAATACCCCTCATAAATAATCGATTATGGTTGAATGCCTTTGGGAATTATGAGTCTTTTTTTATTTTGATTAATGCTTAGCCGCACAATGCTTTTGTAGTTGGATTTTTGTGCAGCCCCTTTGGGTAAATGAATATCATTGATTTACCTCATTGGTTATGCATGAGCTATTAGAAAAATTCATTGGTATAAAGGTAATGTGAATGGTCAAATGACTTTGCGTCGACGGGTGAAGCCGGGTTGTCATAAAGAGTCAACAAATAGTGGTCTGACAGAACTTCATCATTTACTCTTGGTGTGATACAGTTTAAGAGAATAAAATGCCCCATATATTAACAGTGACGTAGATTCACTAAGAGAGCATCGGTTATACACTTCACTACTGTCGAATGTCGTTGGGATAGTTCGCGATCTTTTCTGTACTATGCCTTGGGTGCATGGTTTTAGTTGAATCTTGGTTAATCATGACTGATACATGGGTTCCCATGTAAGAATTCCTTGAATTAACTTTTTATGCCTTCTTATTTCATTGACATGACCTCCAGATAGATTCTATTTTGAGTTCATTCAGTGTTCTTATGTGGATATTTGGCCTCTTACCATGTCTCACTTTTAATGGGGAGGATGGACCACCATGGTGTGATCCATAGACTTTGAGTTGATAAAGGTGATGTTATCCCAATATTTTATTCTGGCTCGTATATGATGCTTGAAATAGGTATTTATTCAAGAGGGGAAGGCAGGGAATTTCACTTATTTTCATGTTATGTAATGATTATTTGAATGATCATGGATGGTTTAACAACTGAGAGTTACCGAGAGAGATGTAGGGGATTCCTTTGATGGGCACATGGTAGGTGCATGGTGCCTTGGAAAAAGGAATTGTGTTTTTTTCAACACACCTGCCTTCTAAGACGGGTGTTTCTGAGATAGTCACTGAGTGATGGTTTGACTCATTATCTTGCTTGTTCCTTGAGAATGGATTGACTGAACCAGTTTGAAATCATTCCCAGTTTAAGATGGGTGTGGTGTGGAATTCCGCAATATATTTTGTGGGATTATTACATGTCTATTTTGAAAGATGTTGATGGAGGTTCAAATGTTCCTTATTGTGATGCCATATATATGACCTCTGTTGAGTTCAGGTTCGCCTAGTTAAAGGAAATCATGCTGATAGCACCACTGGAATGCTCAGGGGCTTGATTTGGGGGGTTTTCTGATGGAAGAAGAGTTGTGGTAATGATTTTGTTGGGGGTTTTTGTTTCCATTATTATAAAGGTTGTGATTTTATTTCTGATCAATGAGACATACAATTTTGATGATCCTGGAGCATTTTACATGTAAGAGGTGGTATGACCTCATGGTGTCCTGCACACTATAGTTTCAGATAGGGATGGCCACTTTACTTCTTGTTTCTGTAAGAGCTTCCAATTGGCGCAAGGTAAATAGGTGCTTCTAAGCACAACATACCACCCCCAAACTGATTGCCAGTCAGAGTGTACGATACAGGTTCTCATGAACTTGCTGCGATCATGCATCCAAGAATTTGGGGGACCATGGGAGTGAAAAATTCCCCTGTTTGAGTTCCCCTACAATAACAGTTATCAGGAGAGGAGAAAATGGAACCTTTTGAGGATTTATACATAAATCCATGTCATTCTCCCCTATCCTGGTTAGAGGCATGTGAGGCAGCATTACTGGGACCACATCTCATGCATGAGTCTTCTCGGCAGGTCCAACTGATTCAGAAGAGGATTACTACCGCACAGTCTCTTCAGAAATCATAGGACGATCTCCATAAATGACCTTTAGAGTTTTTGTATGGGGGTCGATTTTTCATTTGTGTTTCACCGAGGTTGGGACACAGGCGGATCAAGAGACAGGGTAAAATTTCACTGAGATATGTTGGGACATTTTAAATTCTGGAGAGAGTCACCTATATTTTTTATCGGTTTATACTACTTCAGTGGAATCAAACCATACAAAATTTATTCCACGTATCTCAGGTGTGATGTTATCACTCAGACTCATCCCATGTTTTGTAGCCCGAGGATGTTGAGCTTTAGGTTGATGAATCCTTTGAGGATAATTTGATTCGTATTATTTACAGGAGAAGAAAGGTTCTTTGAGGTTGTTCAGTTCCTCTAGTATGGGTGATATGGTAGCACAACCATTTAAAGGATGAACATGGGAGAGGGAAGCTGACATATGTGCTCAGTGGTCAGAGTTATTTCCAAAGGGATATTAACCACCATTTAGAGAGAAATTCATGGATGAATTTATATTAGGGGAATATTGTAAGATCCTAGGTTTTTATTGAGGTAAAAATATTTTTTTGGGATAAATGTCCTTCATTCCTTTTTGGAATAGACCCAAGGCCTGGACATAGGCCGGTTAGTTTTGCTGGGAAAGAAAGGGGAAAATTGGATAAAATCTGGCTACAGGCCAGGTTCACATCATGTACATGGTATACATGTCATGTACTTAATGTACATGTTGTGTACTTGGCCATAATGACGTATAACATTTCTAGTTAAGAAAAATAATGTTGGCATTACATGCGATGTACTTGAGGTACATGACATGTACTTTCTCATCAGGGTTTTTCTATATAAAAGAGGTAGTAGATTCAATATTTGACACATAGAACAGTTTCCTCTCATTTTTGAACAAAAAAACTACTATTCTAATTTTCAATGTATTGAAGTTGTTCTGAATCTGATTAGAGAATATTATATCACATTGGAACCATATTGTTATGTACTCGATTCAATTTTAGTCATTCTAGATTCTTCATAACAAATAATGTTCTATTTGTATTTAGTCTCATATTCCCTAATAATCCATTCTTCATCCATTCATAAGATTTCTTCGAAACCGGGACGAATCAAGACATAGTACTGGATGATCTATCTACTATCGAGGAGTGGTAGGTGGTCTATACTTTCTTCTAGATTTTCTTTGTGTTTTTCAAGTGTTCGGATGAAATTCCATTTGTCGTACTTTCCGGTAATGTCTCGTTTTTTGAATGAGTATCTTTTAGTAGCTATAGTTAGAACTTGTGATATTGACCATGGGTTTCATTTAGGTTCATTGGCACCCTTTTCTCATTTTGAGGTCCCCTGAGGTGTGCAAAATAAGAGAATAGCTTGTTTTTGCATGTTTAAACCTCTCAAGGGGTGTGTTCTTGAGATTTCCTAGTTAGAGAATTCATGTTAATGACTTGATAGCTTGAGTAGATAGATTAAGATATGTAATGCCACATTTTTCTTTGAATATCATGTTATTCCTCACCCATTTTGATAGCTAGTCATTTTAAATGGATGATATGGGTGGGAATACCTATATATAAATGATTAATCGCTTGTTAAATAGTCTATATGGGAGGGTAGTCCCCTATGATATTGATAAAAGGTTTTTATGAGTTGGTATACTCATGGATGATTCTTGTTGATGTTGGTGGGTATACTCACATGTTTAGAAATGATTAGTTTGAATGCCTGAATGTTTTAATGAATGGTCTAATAGATGCCTTGGACTTCTCCCCATGGATCTGGAACACGGTGGTGGATGCCTTGGGTTGACTATGCCCCTTGGGTCACGATTTTATGGGATGCCTTGGCCCTTGCTACCCTGTGGACCCAGCTTTCTCTAGATCATGTAGGAATTTCTATTTCTTTATTAATAGGATCCCAACCAGTGCCTATCCAAGTTTCCACTAGCGATGATAATGGGACTTGATGGGATGCCTTGGACATACTCTTTAGATCTGGTCCTCCATGGTCAAGATATTATTACATGGATGACTTGGTCTGTTGACACCTTAGATCCAACCCTTATGGTCTTATACTTCATTATACTATGTGGTTGTGGGATTTCACATAACTATACAGTGCAACCATTTGATAATTTATTTCTTTATACATTGAGGATATGGATTGGTTGATACAAATGTATGTACGGCGTATACGTGTGACATTATTTTTACTTGTTATAGCTACCTTGATAGGAGCTAACTCTCTTTTTAAGGTAGCCTTTAGGACTGTTCAATTTTACTTTTTATAGTATAATTATTCCATGGGAATATGCACTCACTTACCAGTTGTTTACACATGCTAGAACCTATGTAGAATTACAGTTATAATTGTATAGAACTGGGTTGTTTCCCACTGGGATGTCTATCTCACACACATTTTCAGAATCCTTGGGGTCCCAAAAGATTATATGGTTGCGAGTGATGATAGGGGGAACCTTTATAGTACATGTTGATGATTGTGGCTTTGGGGGAGGGGAGTATAGAACCTTTTTGAGGCTTGTGATGCAAGCATACCTCCTTGGTCTTTTGTTCTTTTTCGGATACTAGTTTTGTATTTTATTTCTATGTAATGTTCTGGATAATTTCTAGATACTTGTTACATCGACATCATTTTGTATATATGAATCTTTTGGTTATTAATATGTATACATATCTGGTCTTACATTCAGTTGCCTATAGTTTTTTTTCTTATGCAATTGTATATATTTGACTTCGTTGTGATACTCTCGTAATGAGGGCATTGTCTCACCACTGACTCACATAGGCCCTCACTACTAGCCAAAATTATCAGACATTTGGGGAGTTTAATTTGAGGCCATGTGACAAAGTGGGATATGGTCATCGATTTGAGTGGAATTCAGGTCCACGACGTTACACCGTCCAATCCATTTGAACTAAAATTTCATTTATCCTTTGTATAATTGGACTGACGCCTCCACATAATAATATGAAATGTCTTTAATTTAATTTTTTCATGTTTTTTTAATAATTATATATTTAATTAGTATAAAATATAAATTTCAACAAATAATTATTATTGATAATTTAATTTAGATTGTATTCATTTCGTTCCACCATCAAGAAAATGGTAACTTTATTCAGGAATTTGTATAACCTACCAAATCCATAAACGGTGTAATCCATTTACTACCTCTATATTATAATATAAATAAATATATAATGATTATATATGATATTTTTATCATGGATATAAATTTTGAGAAGATGGAATCATGATCTATGTAAAAGATCTAAAATTATAGAACCAAAAAATACATGAAAAATGAAACCATTATTACATGAAAAATTGATTTTAACAAAGAATTATTATTAAAATGGTGATAAAAGAATATAGGTAAATCATATATGGTATGATATATATGAGTATGGTCGTGTAATATATTTGTATTGTATATATTGATAATAGAGGTGCTTTAAACTTATAAAAATGATGTTGAACCTATGTTTTAGGTTTCTAATTTCAGTTTTTATCCCATGAGACATATTACATATTCATGATTATTCATTTCATGGTTTATAAAATGATTCATTTGATATGTTATAACATGAATATATTGATGAAAATATTATTTAATGTTTCATTGGATCTTATTTTCTTTATGGGGATTTTTATTCAACTATTCCAAAAGTATTAATGGTTTATTTCACAATCACAACATTATTTATATTTGTTTTTCTTTAAGTATACATTTCATGAATGATTTTTAATTTTCTCTTTTTTCTAATGTCTATTTTGTTCAAAAAAGAATGATTTATAAAAATGTTTATAAAAAAATTTAAATTTTCTAGATGATTGGTTAATGAAAATTTTTCAGGTGTTTAAAATTTTTACAAAATTGGTTGAAAATGAAAATTTATATCATTTTTCACGAAATGCCCATTTATATTTTACCAAAAACATTTAACGAATCATTATTTTGACATGTAAAAAATGAATTAAATTTTACAGCATCTCGACTAATAAATGTTTGATGAATTATTACATAAGATTTAAAAGGTTATATTCATGAAAATTTACTTTTAAAATTTTTTCTGAACTTTTGATAAACAATTATTTTCAATTTGAATAGGTAATTTGCCCCAAAAATGTTTTTAATGTAGTTTGATATTATTTTTAACAATAAATGAAATAAACCAACTATTATTATTATGATAGAGTTTGTAGATATTTTATTGATATAATCATACTTATTTTATTGTATTGTTTATGGTAATTTTGATTAGTTTTGTAAAATTTTATTACCATTCACCATTTTACTCTTGATGGTTTATGATGATGCTTATTTAATTATGATAAGTATTAACATTTCACTTCTTTTTATTTCAAAATATAATTTTATGTTGATTTTTTTCACCCCTTCAGAATGAGAAATGCATTAGAATTAGAAGGTGATGGGTGAAGTGTAACACTTATAGATTTTTTAAATAATAAAATTATATTCGATATTGTAAAGAAAACACATCAATGAGTTTATATTTCATTACAAAGATCATCTAATTTATCTTTCATTACACAGATCAACTAGTTTATCTTTCATTACACAAAACCCTAAGCTTTTTATGTTTGATAGCGTATTCAACTCGTTACAAAAAACATAACAAAACCATGTTATATATTATCATTATAACATATCCATTATAATATATGGAATGAACATGATTAACTGAACTATAAAAATCTAGCTTAAACCAGTATATATAATGAATTATATGGTGGAAAATTAATTATAAATGATAATAAGACTATTTTGAATAAATAAAGGAAAAAATTTTCTGAAAAAAAACATAATGAAAAAATGGGGTTTATACCAAAAATTTAATCAAATATAACTTTTTGGTTTATAATAAAAAAAATTATATATATTTTAATCAATATGTTTTACAATTCTATATATGTTTTTCTAAACATTATATTAGATGAAAATCAATTTTTTCTCAAAAAACTAAATTTTTATACAAAACAGCTAGTCACATATTCATGAAGATATATTTTTTAAAATAATTTTACACACATTTAAAATATATTTTTTAAAAAAAACATCATTTTTTAGTTGTAATATCTAAATTTAATTTCTTTTAAATTTTAATAATTTTTAAAAAATATTGATCTCTCGGTGAATAGTAAACAAAACTATTTTATTAAAAATTATAACATTTTCAATAAATTATATAATATAAAAGAACCAATATTTGTTGATTATTTTTTTAAAGTGTCCCATGTTATATTTAATCCAATTAATTACTACTAATCTACTTTATATTTATTTTTATTATTCGTTATTTTTTGGGTTTGATGATTGATTTTTCTAAATACTATTTTAAAATGCATAATGATTCTACTTTTTAATCAATTAAAAAATTTCATAACAGGGAATGTTTAAAAATAAAATTATAGAATATAATAAATTAAATTTTAATTTATTTTACTATTATTATTATTATTCTTCATATAGATAACATAGAATCAACTTTTTCTAAAACAATATTCTGCTTAAATACAAATTGTCTCTATAAGTTTATGGTGTTAATATTAAGAAAAATCAACTTTTGTGAATTGAATTATGAAAAATGGATTTATTATTTGGAATAAGAATAAAATTATAATTTCTAATCAGTCCAAATTATTATTTGAACATATTCTTTAGTGTATGAAATTAAAATTTATTACAATGAATAAGGTAAAAAATTGAGTTTACACAGTGGTTAAATCCTTAAACATAAGGATAAAATGACCTAGAAACATGTCCTAAATACATTTTATGGATATATTTAGACACTGTACCTTCAGTTAAATTTTTTCCATTATTTGAGAATATTTACAATGATTAAATGTTTGTAGAATTCAATATTTAAAAAATATACAGTTTTTTTATTCACACAACTTATAAAAGGGCTCCAACTCTCATCCTTTATTAAAAACGATAAAAACCTTTTTCTAGACCAAAAATTTCCATATGAATTATAAAATTTCCTAATATGATCATAGAATTTTTAATTTAGGAAAAAATATGATCGAGGAATGACTTTAGTGAAAACTTATAGGAATTACCCGAAGAAGATCTCATGTTCATCAACATGTGTTTTAGTATAATTTCGTTTTCCACCTTTGTATATAATTCACGTAGAATTATTATATAATAAAATTATAATCACAAATACACTAATATGTTTTTATTTTAAGGTTATGACCTAAAAACACACCCATTTCAATCTAATGGGTTTTATAATCATCATTCATGTGTACATAAGACGATCGCCTCTCAAAACGATGTCCTTCCTTTTTTCCATTACCACCAATGTTGGTTTGGTATAATAATTGAATCACTATTTATATATGATAATAATGATATTAAAAACATAATTAATCCTCTAGAGAAATTACATCACATATCCATTTTTTTATTCTATACCATAAAGGATACAATAAAGCCACTCGTGTGTGTAGGGGAATATCTCCTCATGATGTAATGAAAAGGATTTTCCACTAATTGGTTACATGGATCATAATAAGGGTAAAAATAATGAATATATATATATATATATATTAAATAATAATGATAATAATTTTATTATTATATTTATGGAAATATAATATATCTTTTTCTTCTTACAATTTTATACACTGAAAAAGTGATAACATCATTCTTGTACATGTAGATTACCACATCCTCGAAGCAATGTGATTCTTCTTTTATAATCACAACGTCATAGTAATGATTTATAAAAGTATAAATAAAAATAAATTTTTTATTTATTAAATAATTATCATTTAGGAATGATTAATGCGTTACATTATTTCCATAATTATCATTTGAGAATGTAATCCTTATTCTTGCGTATACACAACCTTCCATCTCCATGATCATATCATTAGTTCATTTTCATGACTATATTTAATAAAAGGATTTAAAAAAATAATTTAGGTATAAAAATTATAATTATTTAATAATTATTATTATTTATGATATGATAAAATTACGATCAATTTAATTGATCTACAATAATTAAAAATAAGAACATATAAAGAGTCAAAGTTGGCATTATCAGAAGAATAATTTTAACATGGATTTGTTACTAAATTTTAAATAAGTGTCCATGAAGATTGTATATATGGTTTCTTACATATAAATATAGCCCTAGAATATATATATATATATATAGTACCAAAAATTTAGTATATATAAGGGTTTAATAATTATGATGGATTCCAAGACTTATGGTAAGGGAATTTCATCTCACATTTTCCATCATGGAGAAATATTCCCCAATAACATTATTATTATTATATGTTATGCATATAGTGTCTTTAAATTTATATTATTATTAATCTCTTGAAATATATTGGGGTTTAAATATTCATGTTATTATTTCATTTTCCTGGGGTTTTTGGTTCAATGGATTACAAATAAGTATGGGTATTTCTCATTTCACATTTATTTTCTTGAGATACATACCATATGAAACACTTATTTTGTTTACTGTATATCCTGACCATGAATATATTCTATGATTTGTATAGATAAAAAAATATTCAAGTATAAATGTTTTTGGATATATCTTTCATGGTGTTTACAGTTTCAGTGTTAGTAAAGAGGTATGCTTGTTTTGTCTCAATTTCATTCTTTTAGGTTTTTTATCTATGTTATATACCTATATTCATTTATGAGATGTGTATAATACCACATTAAAATGTTATATCTTGAATACTATTTTAAATTATATTTAGTGTTTTATTTTATGTTGTTATTTCATGGTTATTATGATTAAATGTTATCATCATTATAATATTTTCATTTTTTAATCTCATCGTTTATCAAGATTTATTGTGATTAAGTCTCCAATTTTGAAATATTATGATCTAACTCAAAATAATTATCATGAATTTTATTATCCTATGTTAATGTAATGATTATATATTTTTACCTCCATTTTCCACATTTTACTTACTCAATAGTTAAAAATAATGTTCCTTTAAATCATCTTTCTGATCTAAAACTCATTTTCATTCGAAACAAATTTTTCTAAAAAAATGTTCTAATTTTTTTTTTATGTTTTTTTAAATAAAAATTAAAATTTTCATCTTGAATTTTTTAAAACTGGTTTTAAAATATTTTATTATAATATTTCATTATTATATTTAAATACACAATATTTTCTTAAAAATGTTATGTTTTAAAATGTGATTTTTAAATTGGAAAGATTATTTTTATAAATATTTATACAATAATAATTTAACGGTATTTACATTTATATTTGTACAAACCATTTTTGTTTGTTATGATCCAATAAGAAAATTTATATATGTTTCCATTATCATTATTTCACTTTATTTATTAATATTGTATCAAATCGATTGATATGGAACCCATTTTTTCATCAGGCTAATCATGTATCATAGAGATTATCATGGAACATGTTTCTTTTGCAAAGGTAAATTATCTTTCAAAGTGGGTTTTATGGAAAGTTATTTTTCTCTATGTGTTAATCAAATTTGAATGATATTTTCATGGAACCCATTAATTTTCCACTGGTTAATAATGTTTCAAATAGATTATTATAGAATTAGTTTCCTTTACATGGGTTGATCATGTTTTAAAGTGAATTTTATCGTAAAAATTTATTTTACAAGAGTTAATTACGTTTCAAATATATTAATAGGAAATAAAATTCTTTTCTTTGAGTTTACCTTTTTCTTTCTATTAGTTTAATGGTGAAATTTATATGTATTTCATGTTGTGTTTATTAGAAATTATATACAATGGGTATGCCTAGAGAGCACTTAGAGGGTCCATTATAGCTTAAATGATGGGTGAACGCAGATAGAGATCCAACTTATTGTGAAATTATTAGGTTCTCTAGAGTATTATATTTAAATTTTAATGTATAGTTATTCAAATTTTATTGTTTTGGTAAGGATTCTGTAAGGTTTCTATGAGTTGATGTTTCAAGATAACGAGATTTATTATCTATGATTGATATATGTTTATGATGTTTCATTTGAACAAGAATGATATCACATGGACCATGATTATTAATTATTATGAAGATCCCCTTTATTAGATCCAAATTCCATGTTTTCATGTTTGATGATCTAAGGTATTAATGAGTATAAGTATTCTAATGTTATCATCATACACATTGAATATGTCATAAAACCATATTCTATTCTTGCGCTAATTAATGAAATTCAGTTGCTAACGCTTAAGTTTAAACTTACTAAGTATTTAAGATCACTATTCAACTATTTCCATTTCCCCATGTTATAAATAATTTGGGTTAATAAATTATTTCATGAAGGGTTTTAATTTGTTTGATGTTGATGACATAACGTGAAATAAGAAAAGCTGGTTATAATATGAGATGAAGTTCATATTTATGAAAAAATTATTTATAAATTCATGTTGATATGTGTTAGTCCTGTTTATATAAAACTATAAACCCAAATGTTTTATGGATATATATGTGAAATAACATTTAATTTTTATATTTTGTGTTTTTATTGTTGAAAATTAGATCAGCTTCTTGGCATCACATACAAAAAAATGAAATGTTTATGAATATAGAATTTAATTTGAGAGTGAAGGATCGGGGATGATATAGTTGTATTAGAGAAGGATTTATATATTGTTTCATATTATTATATTCTCATGTGAGGTTATGTTATGATTTATTTATTCCTTCATTAGTTTATAAGATTAAATATGATTAGTGTGCAAAGACATAGATACCCAACTAATGTTTCAATAAATGACATCATAATGTGATTAATGACAAATTTCGCATAATTTTTATTGGGTTTATGAATTTTATACACTAATATCAACATGAAATGTTCTCAATGGAGGATTTATTTTCATATTTAATGAATAGAAATGAAAACTCTATGGATGGGTGAGAACACATTGCATCTAGAAAATTTATAGGCCTTAAACACACAACCAAAGGTTGAGAGGGGTATAATAACTACCTATGGCCTATGTTATATCCTAGTTAGTATGATGTTTTTACAGGTAATAAATATGTTTTTAAAAAACATGTGGTATTTAATTTTATTAATAATGAGTCATTTAACTAGAATGATTATATGATCAAGACTTTTTTAATCAATGGGTTTCAGACATATTCAAGAAATGTTATCAATAATTTTGAAGATAACTTTTAATGTAAAAATATAGTTTGAACTTTGGGTATTACTAATTAATTTTTAATATTATCATATCATATTAATTTTTTTTTATATTTTGTAATTACCTTATCATGTTATAACCAATTTGGATTGGATTATTCATTAATTTCCCATGGAATATCTTTTTATCCCATATATATGTTGTTTACAACATTCTATTTGTGTTCTTCAGTCCTAAAAAATCTTGAATACTCATCAATTAGAGAAATGTGGATACTGTTGTGGAATTTTAAATATGGATAAAATTATAAAAACCATGTAAGTATATTTCCATATTCTCTTAATCTAGAAGGTAATATAATCCTTAAATCTAGGAAAAAGGATCTTGAAACAAAAATTTAATCCTATTACCTTGTATTTTTATGAACTAACTACCTTTTTGATCATTTCACATTTACGGTACATAGGCCCATAACATTCCATTTATCATTCACTTGCTTTGAATTATTTATGTCAATCACTCTATATAAAAATATAAATATTTACTCCATTCCAAAATATGTTCTCAAATTTGGAAGGCTTGTTATATATTATTATATATAACCACTATACACAAATTTATAAATTATTCAGAGGTATTTTATTTAACACTTTATACAATTTGTGTTTACAACCATATTATTTTAAATTTTCCATCCTTTGATAATCGAGAAAAATGTAAATTTTAGGGGACACAATTTGTTAGGTTGGGGAGGCCGAAACACCTTGATATTTTCAAAAGAAGAAAATAATATTTCATATCATAAAGGACACTCAACACAATATTTGACATGATATAAAATGAACATTTAGTCTCTAAACAGATACATGAAACCGAATATGTTTATATTTAATAGCACATTCATCACAGAACACCAAACTAGAATTACCTGTGATATATATTACCAATATATCCTAGCCATTATAGGGGAGGGTATGAATGATACTAACTAAATTATTAAAAAATATTGTTTCAAATTTCATTTGTAATTAATTATTTTTTATCAATTAATTACAATTGAAAATAAAACCATTTTTAAAATAAAAGTAAATCATTATCAAAAAAACCATTTTAATGAACAAAAATATGATTTATACAATTAAATTAGAAAAATCATGATTGTTGGATTAAAATAATGGAATTTATTTATAATATATTCATTCTAATGTTTAAATTCATGTTATTTATTTTCTATAAATTATATAAAAATAAATACTATTTTTTTCATAAAAATATATGTTTTTAAAAAAAACTTACCACCTCATGGTTGCACACTAATTAAAAAAAATTACACTTTTTAAAAATCTATATTATGCAATTAAATTCAATTTATAAGATAAATATAAAAAGTTACATTAGGTTAAATTTTGTGAATTTTTAGAATATGTTGATATTTAATGGAATAATGAATATACCGATTTTAGTAAAATGTTTTTTGTTTTAAAACAATAAGGAATTTTAAAAGTGACAATTTTAATTAAATTATGTTTCATCTGAAATATTGTCAATTTATTCATATTTATTTCAGAAGGATGGAGCGACCGAGATAAGGCGATGAGCCCAGATTCCGTGATTTACGAAGCTTCACAGATGTGGTTGCCAGGAACACTCATGCCAGATCTATTGCTCCTAATGTCTACACAACACCCATTGATTTCTTTCATCCGTAGACATTTCACCACAAAGGTCACATGACCATTTCCTTTTCTAATGAGGAGGTTCATTTTCTATCTTCTGATCTCAGATTTGTTCTTGTTGGGAAATTCATTAAGTGTCATCCCTCTCAGATTTTATTACGGAAAGCATATGAATCCATTGGTTTTAATGATTTTTATATTGGGTTTCACAACTTGATGAATATAGTGATTATTTTCTCCTCTTAAAATAATAATTATCGGCTATGGTCTACGGGTTCTTGGATTTTGGGGGTTGTACGATGAAGGTCCTTAAATGGTCCCCTATGTTTGATTTGAGCACTGAATCCCCAATTGTCCCTATCTGGTTAGGGATCCCAGGACTACCGTTGCACTTCTTCAAACAACTTCGCCTCTTTACTATGGATAAATTTATAGGTCATACCATTTAGTTGTATTATTCTACTCAAAATCTCACAAGGTCGTCGGTTTCATGTTTGTGTGTTGAGGTTGACCTTACAAAGAAACTACCTTCAATTATTTGGATCCATAAAGGTGATGTGTATTTTTTTCAAGAAGTGGTTTATGAAAACATACCTAGATACTTCTCTAATTGCCTACATCTTGGACACTCCCTTGGAGATTGTGGCCCTTGTAAGGACCCATTGAATAATTATTATGTTGGAAAAACTACGACGAGTAAAAGGTAATCAGTTTGGTTTGTGAAAGAGAGAAGGCCTCTTGTTGAACAAGATAGACCTTAGAATGCTAAGGCCCCATTTTTTGTATCTATTGGTGATGGATTCTTCCCGAGTGCAGCCTTAGTGTGCTCAGGTCGATGTTTTTTCTTCGTTTGTAGATGTGGTTGTTTATTATGAAACTATTAAAGACAATTTAGGAGCTGCTCCACCTTCTCATGAGGCTGCCCAAGAGACTCACTCTTTTTTTAGGTGACTAAAATAATGCAGATAATGAGGATGTGCTTCAAATTGAGGATGCTTATATGCATTTGAGTGCCAAAAACAGTATGAATCCTCTTACTAATCCTGATGGTTTCATCACTCCGCATCCCAAGAAGACTCGAAAACCCATTGATTACTCTAAGCTGGAGAGAGCCACTGTCAGTAGATCTTTAGATACTCGAATGAAGGAAATCAATATTCCTCCATAGATAGTGCCCAATTAAAATACAGAAGATGGGGACTCCTCATCGGGTGAAGAAGAACCCTACCATTGGATTGAGGAAAAAATGGATAAAATTAAGCTTATAAATTGCACTGGTGTAATTAAGGAAGGTTACAAGGATGACTTTTACACTTGGATTGTGGAATAAGAAAGGCTGTCTTTTAGAAGATATCGTAACAAGGAAATATCTGTTGATGACTATCTCAGTATTAGTGAGAGAATGTTTGATAGAGTAGAATTTGAGCTCAATAAAAACCCCAATTTTAATTACCTTCAACTTCGGTGGGAATAGATATCTTGTCAGACTACCCCAGCTTCTCCTTCTATGGTTCTGCTGCTCTAGGTGGGTGTGTGGGCCCTCTGTTTCACTAGATAAATCTCAAGCTGATGAAAATGATCTTGAATGGATATTTGTTATTAATGCCAATGCAAGAAGTTTACCAAGGAAAAACTCTACTGCGCCAGATATGGTGTTTGATGATCAGTTTACTGACGGAGGGCCGAAGGTGATGAACAATAATTCTACTCACCCCTTGATGGACATTGGGAGTGGTTCATCCTCAATAAATTCAATTGATGTCTTTTTTTATGTTTGGAGCTAGAATGTCTGCTAGAGGATTTCAGGAAATCGAAGGAGAAAATTAGGATAGGCGTGGAGCCAGATGGAAACGTCATCAAGGTAGCATTTAACGAATGCTCTATGACAACCCCTAGCACCACCAAGAGTTAGTTCTGTCCTTATTGGATGAACTGGATGTGTTTTCTATTGTCAAGGTGAACAAAAAAGCACCCGAATCCGAGAATCAACATAAAAACAGTGATTCCCTTGAGTCATTTTTTATCATGGATGAACAACCAAGAAGTGCACAAAGGGCATGTACCAGTGCTATGAAAATGGAGGAAGCAAGCCTGCTGTGTTTTTCTTGCACACTCTCACAATGTGACCATAACACAAGTTTGGTAATTTCAGACCTTTTTATGTGTACTTTTGGGTTGTGCCTTTTTGGGTTTCATGCATTAGAGGATGATGATTGTGTCACTCTTATGGTAAAGGACTTTGTTGGACCAGATGACATGTTTTCTGATGTTTTATATTTTGAGTCCACTACATCGAAGAAACTGAAGTTAGGTTGTTTGGCTGAGTCAGAGGCTGTTAACTTATGTGAGCATAAATACAGAACTGGGTGGAGGATTTCAGCAAAGTGTATGTGGTTCAGAAGGAGGTGGCTTTTTTTCTTGCCAACTCTATTGGCTTTTCATGGATTTTTGAGGTTCTTCTTTCCATTTTCTTTCCTCTGTTCAATTTTATGATGCTGGTACAAGATCATTGTATCTCATGTAATCACCTAAATTTTATCATTTTATTAATAAATTTTGGGGAGTATGGGTTCTAATCATTCTCTGATCCTTTTTAGAGTATTCATATTTATTAAATATAATATAATTTATATTGGTTTTTAGTATATGATTGTTTTTGGGTTTAAAAGTCTTATTTTCTAAACACTATTTTTAAAAATATAATGTTTCAAAAAATTTATTAATTAAAATAATACCTACTAGGGAATGCTTTAGATTAATTTCAAAGAATTTATATCACAAAAAAATTATTTGATTTTATATAATATTTATTTTATTTCCTAGAGTCAACATTGAATCATATTTTTCTAATAAAATACTCTTCATAAATATCAATTGTCTCACTGTGTCGACATGATTAATATAAAAAAATTTAAACTTATATTAATTAAATTTCTATAAATAGATTATATATTTAATATCATGATAATTTATAATATCTAATAATACCACATTAATTATTTACTGACATTATTACTTAATACTATTAAAAATAATTTCATCATTAGGGGTTAAGTTGAGTTTAAATTGTTATTAATAATTAAACTAAAGGTAAAATTACCTGGAAACATGTCATGAACCCATTGGATAAAAATATTTTTACCTTATACCTTAAATTATCTAGTTATTCATTATTTAATCAACATAAAATGACAGAAATTATTTCAAACTACTATTTAAAAAAATTACAAGTCCCCCTCTCACCCCACATATAATGGCCTCCAACTATCATCTTATATTCACACCTCTAAGGATCATTTCATAAGACATTACCTAACCAAATCACTTATAGAATTCACTCATCTATAACAATAAGAATTACTTTATTAATAAATATAACCATATAAGGCCTTTCGGGAAATCCAATTGGGGATACATGAAGAAGAACTAACGTTCATTAATAAGGATTTTTTTATTTCATTATAAACCCCCTTTAATTATTCATGTAACATCAGTATATAATAATGCAGGTATTATAAATATAGTAGTTTATTATTATGTTTAGGGTATGACCTAAAAGTTAAACACTTAATCCAAATGGGTTACAAAATGATCAATAATGTTTACATCAAACTACCACCTTATTAAATGATGTCGTTCATTTTTATATTACCGCCTCCCATGGATGGGAATAATTGAAAAAAAATTAATAGATTATATTAATTAAATTTAAAAAATAAAGAAAACTATGGAGAAATTACAAAATATACACCATTTTTACATGCTTTACCTTATGGGATATTATAATTTCACTCATTTGTACGATAGACTACATACTTGCAAATCGATTTGATACAGTTTTTTACTTAATTGTGACATGGAAGTTAATATGGATATCATTAATGAGTATATCAATCATAAGTTAAATAATAATTATTTTATTATAATATTTATATATTTTTTAAATGTAATATATTATTTTATTCTAATGATTTCTCACACTAAAAATGTGACATCGTCATTCGTTGTCATGTGGACTACCACCTCTTCAAAGTGAATTGATTCATCTTTTTTTATAAGCACATCAAAATAAAAGTATAAATATATATTCAACTCATTAATATTTATTTATTATATAATTATCATTATATAGAGACAAATTTATATAAACTGAATCCCACAATGAAAATTTAAAAATTGGAAACATTACTCACACGTATATACGACCTATTCTTTCTAGGATTTTAATGTTAGTTCATTATTCACAACCATCAATTACAATTAGTTGTAAAAGATTAATTCAAATATTAATATTTTAATTATTCCATGTTTTTTATTTTGGTATTATGAAACAATTATCACATTTATAGGACTAATAAAATATAAAATGAAAACATATAAATAACAAATGGGTTATTACCCGAAATGTAATTTTATTGTGGATTTATTAATAAACAGGTAAAAAATGGTCAGGATACAGTCATATATATTATGATAAATATAAACATTATTAATTATTAGATTTATAATATAATTATATTTATTAAACACAAGTGATGAATAAGTACGATTGAGGCTCAGACACAAGGTAATGAAATTAAATATCACATTTTACTAAAATGATATATATTCTACAATATCCGCCAATTTCATATATGTGGAGTATATACTAAAAATGAATGTCTGTTATTATAAATTTCATAATAACTATTTGGGATTAAATATAATATTTAGGATTTATATTTCATGTGTTTAATTGTTTCAAGATTTGAGAAGTTGGAAAGGTATTTTTTCTGGTATCGCTTTTATCTATCAGAGATACATTCCATATTCACCAATTATTTTAGTTTTTTGGTTTGCATACTACACAAGAATGTATTATGTTTTTATTATAATTATATATATATATTCTTATTAATTATCCAATATATATATATATATATATATCAAGAGGATTTTTTTTTCAATGTTACTATATCAGAAAGTGACTTTTCCCTCAATTTATCTTCTTTGAGACATTTTTTATGTAATACATATATTGTCATCTTGTAGGTGTATATACTGAAGATTTAACTTGTTATATAATTAATATAATTTCTTATAATATTTTATGTTTAATTTAATGTTATTATTTAATGGGATTATGATTCACTATTACTAATGTGGTAATAGTACCGTCTTACAATCTCATCGTTTATCATGATTGTTTGTGATTATGTCTCCAATATAGAAATATTATGATCTAAATCTAAATAAATTTCATAAATCTTTATTTCATATCAAAAAAAGTTTTAACTTCATATTAAAATCTTTATATGAAAAATACTTCTGAAGAATGTTTTTATTTAAAGTCATCTTTTCAATAATAAACCCATTTTCTTCCAAAACAAATTTATCTTAAAAACTAATTTAAAAATATTTAATTTTTTAAAAAAATTAAAAAGTATATTTTTTCACATGGAATATACTAAATGATTTTTAAAATCATCATTTTAAATATTTCAATGATTTTTTCAAATAAAAATTATTTTCAAATTATTTTATGTTTTAGAAATTGCTTTTAAAAATGAAAATTGTATTTCCCTCAAAATGTATTGAATTATATTTTAATGTTATTTATATTTATCGATGTAATAAAACCTTTTTTTAATTAGAAATAAATAGTGATATTTTTGATTTATTTAGTACCCATTATTTCTTTGAATTAATTAATATTGTTTCAATGAAATTTTCATGGAACCCATTTATCTTCCCCAGGTTAGTCAGGTATTAAAGTAGTTTTCATGGACCCCATTTCATTTCTCAAGGATATTGTTATGAAAACCATTTATTTTTCAATGGGTTTTCATGATTCAATTATATTGGTGTGGAATACATTGATTTTTCCACAGATAATCTTATTTCAAATATATTGAAATTAATACCATTTCTTATCTCGAGGTTGATATGGTTATAAAAAATAATTATTGTTCATGTTAGTTTTAAGATAAATGATCGATGTGCATTATTATTATTTTGGATCTTGGACATTATATATTATCAGTATTTCTATATAGTGCTGGGATATACCAAAATATCTTAATTTATTAGTGCACTAAGATAGAGATCCATTGTATTGGGTAATTATTATGTTCTCTAATAAATTGTATTAGATGTTAGACAAATGGTTATTCCAATTGTAAGGGGTTTGTAGTGGTTCTATGAGACAGTGTTCTATAATACAAATATGTTCATCTATGATTGATATAGGATTATGATGTTTCTTTGATAAATATTGATATCAAATGGCTCATGATTATCAATACCTATTAATATTTCCTTTCTTAAATAATTTTTTATGTTTTCATGTTTGATCGGTCGTGTATTGATGGGAATAAATATTCTTTTGTTAAACTCATGCCCTTTGATTATTTAATAATACCATTATTCTCTTCTTATTATAATTAATGAAATTAAATTTCTTATGAATATGTATAATTTTGATGATAACTTGATCTCACTCTAACTATTTTTTATTTTCCATAGGATTTAAATATTTTGGTTGATTAAATTATTTATGTAAGGGATTTCAAATGGATGATGCTGATAAGGTAATGTGAAATAATAAATGTTGGGTATAAATGGAGATGATTTTTATCTTTATGAATTTTTTTTTTGGATTATAAGATGATATGAGATAGTCTATTTTTTATTTAACTACGAAGCTTAAAGGCATACGGGTATGAAGGTGTACCAAAAAAAATTATATTGTAAGTATTTATTGCTGAAAATTGGGTCACCTTATGGGATATTAGAGATGAAAATGTAATGTTTTTGAATAGAGAATCAGATCCCTAAGTGTTGTTATGGGTTATTATATTCGGGTCAATTATACATGTATCCTTAAAGTATTAATAAGCACCGAGAAACAAATCAACTATCGATGATAGATATGTTTTCATCTATAGATTTAAACTATCCTATAAAAGATCTTGAAAGTTTGTTTTAGATGTACTCAATTATACATTCCCTCATTGTGAGATTAGTTAATGATTCCCATGTGATTATTCAATTAGTTTGAATATCCAGGGAAAAATTTCCATATCAAGTGATTAATGAATTATATTTATTAGACTATAAATTATTCATACAATATTGTGTTCAATATATTATTAAAATAGAATATGATTCATTTATTCACCTTTTTATATTTATAATTCATTATTTATACATGATAGCTTCAGTTGTGTAAAAATTAGTACTGTACATTTTAAATAACCCCTTTCATATATTTTATTTACAGTAGTAAACTAGGATGTGTATTGTGATTAATATTCTGGGATATTATAAGGTGAATAATGTAATTCTAATAAGAAATTATATAGTGTATTTTATATTTTCAATTATAATATTATATTCATGTTTTTATACTGTTTTTATAAAATTACTAGACTATTTGGACCTACAGGTTGAGATTCCATGTATCTTATGCATATGTAATAATGTAGACTCTTAATTCAGGTAATTGGGGTTGGGTTTTTTTACACATTAATATAAAATGATATTTTAAAAAAAAGTTCAATAATTTTCTTATATTTTAAAATGTTATCATTTTTAAAATTATTATGTCACATTTTATTATATAAAACGACATAGATTATTTAAATGGGGTTTCCCTGATGAAAAAACAAAACATAGTGAATGTAAATTGGATATGGTTTATGATTTGTCTATTGAATAAAGTAGAATATTTATTATATACGACATCATGGATTATGGATCTTTCATCAACAAATTCATCATCCAAAAAATGGAATATTTAGTGAAACGATTATTTCTTTCATGGAAATTGAATTAAATATAAAATTAGTTTTGAAAACACTTTTTTGAGTAGATATTTAAAGGTCCAATATATAATTATTATGACTCTAAACTGTCTCAAAAAAATTTATAGAAAAATTATTTACCTAACATTATTATATCTAATTCAAATACAAGTTCTGTTCATTTATTTTTGAAGTACTTATTGATATAAATGAAATATATATTTTATAAATTATTCATCCTTATTTAAATTTTATTAATATTTCTTTTAATTATTATTTTATTTATATAAGTTTTAAATTCTAGTTATTACATAAAATATTTATAGTTCATTATTCAAAGACTATGATTTCCTATTTTTGATTTAGATTCAATAATAATGTATTTCTTGGATTTATAAATATTTTTTGTTGAAATACTATTGTAATTGATGTCTCTCTCGAGTATTATTCCATAGTATGTGGAAATGTTTTTCAATCTTATGATACATAATGGGGATTAGGAATTTTCTAGGAAATATGGGTGTTGGATGAATTTTGTAACAAGATTTAACTTATAGGAGTATTGGTTTCATATTATTAGAATCCTTTACAAATAAGGGTTTCATGTACCTTATTGATTGGACAAAATTGGGTACATATAGATATTGTTATTTTTTATTATGGAGTATGAAAAAAATATTGATTTTAAAAAATCATAATACCCCAAAAATTTGTTATATAGTTCTATATGTATTAATTTATAAATCAGTACTAGTGCACTTTACCCACTAAATAGAGTTAAAATGTTCCATGCTAGACTATTGAAAAATTATTATATAATATGGAAATTTTCTCCTAGAATTTTAAATAGTGGGTTTGAACACATATAACTAAATTAAGAAAAGGTTTTGTTTATAATTGAATAATATGTTATCAAATGTTTTGATGTGGAAATAATAGTGTTCAATGTAAATATAAATGTTTTTTTTGTAAAACAATTATTTTACACAGTTATTTTAAAAAGAATTTATAAAAAATTTAAAATTTTAATTGGATTATACTGATAAAATATTTCTTATCCAAATATAAGACATATATTAGAGTGAAAATTTGGTATTTTTAGAAAAAAAGGATTTTATAGTGAATAGAAAAAAAATATTGATTTTTATCCCGAAGTGTCATTTTGTTTCATTCAACTATAATGAATAATTTAGTATCATAATGGCTTAAAATTTAAAATATTTTCATATATAATATTAATAATGCAAAAAATGTAACTACAATTGTTTTTTTTCGGTATAAAACATTTTTTTATTTTAGAAGAATGTTTTTTTTGGAAATCATTTTCCTCTATATTGTATTTTTAAATTTTAAATAATAATATTTAAATTATTTTTATTTAATTTGAAAAAACTAATATAATATTTATATGAATCAAAATTAATATTAGGTAATAAGTTAATGATTATTTTTATTCATTATAAATAGTAATCATAGTAAATATTTTTCATCAGGTAAATGGTAATATGGGTTAATCACGGTTAAATTTAGGGATAAGAAATTAAAATAACTATAACACTGTTTTACTTATAATTTGGGACTAGTTTGAGATATATTAAAAATATTTTTTAAAATATATCCTATTGGATCTATGTTTTATTGATTAGGACCTTATATTATCATTATAAAAGACAAATAAAAATTATTACCCTCCTGACATTAATATTTCAAAAACAATTCACAAGGATAGAAATAGGCTATGTGTTTATATAAATGTATATTTTAGTAATAAATTTTTTAAAAATATATTTTAAAATATATTTATCTCCAAATAATTTTAATATCATTGATATCTTGTTTTACATTCAACGTAGGTTCTAAATAATCCTTGATAAGCTATTAAAATAATATTATTTAATATAACATTTACTACATACCTTTTTAATTAGTTGGTAAAAATTTTATTAACTAAATTATGATATATATATAGGAGAAACTCAATAAAAATTTATTGATAAATTATAAGAAAATATGTACTCAATATTTTCAAAAGTAATTTTTTCTTCAAAAATATATTTTCCTCCAAAATGTTATATATTTATTTTTATGATAAAATATTATAATTAATTTCGGGAAATTAAATATCATTAAATATAAAAACATAAAAAATATATTCAAATTACTATTTAAAAATTATCAAAGGGGAAAATTTTAATATTTTAATAAATAGATTAATTCGACAGAGAGTATTGAAAAATACACTTTTTACTAAAAAAATTATTCTCATCATGATTTTAAAAAGTTCTATTTAATTTATATATGGATTAAATGTAAAATTGGTTTTCTTAAAATATTAATAATCCAATTAAGTCCATTCAAATCAATTTTATGGTTGAATATGGTAGAAAATCAGTTTTTTAAATATAAGAAGGTATTTTTCTAAAAATATTTTTTTGTTTTTCAATTTGATATTTGATTTAAATCAATAACTTGCTCATATATAAATTTAATCATTACATATAGTTTTAATATATATATATAAATGTGGTAATTTATTTCTAAATTTTCCCCTTTTATTATTGGTTAATATGAATCGAAACCATGGTAAAATTTATCACATTTGTAAAGGGTAAATCTAGTTAATATATGTTAAAACTAATTTATAATGTAACAATATTTTTTATTATTTACTACTAGATGAATAATTTACATCCATTATAACCATTGGTGATAAATTTACGTTATTAATGGAGACTATTCCATGAAATGGGTAATATAATATTTAAACCAAATAAAGTTACAAATAGTAATCATGTAGATTTTAATATCTCTTATTTGATCACATAAACAAAAAATGAAATTTTTAATGAATATTACTGTCTCTTTTGAGAAAAAGGATATTATTTAAATTATTTAAATATAATTTTATTTTTCATTAATTATTAATTAGAATTAATTATAACGAAATACTGATACAATATTTCACAAAATTAAAACAAAATATAATATATGACATGAAAAATATTAAAAATCATAAAATTTGAATGCATTAATAAGTCCCACGAATTATTCAGATATTTGTAACATTATATGGAACTGGGAAAGGATATTATATATCCAGCTTTTTATTTGTATATTTAATGTCTTATTAAATGATTAGGGTTAAAAATTATATTAATAATATTTTATAATAAAAAAATATTATTAGATTATATAAAATCCATAAAAAATTAAAAATTGTCCAAATTAATTTTATTTGATTTACCACATCATACAAGTCCCTATTAAGAATCATTTTTTAGATTATTATAACTTTATTAACACATTTTTTTAGAATGTTAATATTTTATTAATTTTCAAATTGGTTGATAATTTATTAAAACTAAATTACAAGTGAAATAATATATCCCATAATTATTGAAATTTTGTTTTATGAGATTATTTCAACTTATAATATAATTATATTATAATAATATTAGTATGGATCCATTGGGATAGAAAAACTATTTTTTATTAGTTTTATACGTTAAGAAAATCACTGAAATCCCGCTCCCCTGTGTTGTAAATAGACACCCCTCCCTCACTTATTTACACAAATTTCAACCATATATATCGACAATTCCAAAAAATCCCAAATAAAATTACTTACACACATTATATATTTTAATATGTTCCAAAAATACCAAAACTATTATCTTTAATATGGGATCTAAAAGTGTTCAGTCAAAGAGTTGGTATTCAACTTAAATAATGACCTTCTTTTTTTTCTTTTTTAACTCCATTAAATATAAAGTATTTAAAAAACAATATTTATATTTAAAAAAAATCAATACATTTTATAATTATTATTAAATGTTTATTACCCTTCTGCTTATTCCCATTAAATGTTAAGTGAAATTATATCTACTGTGTATATACAAATTACCATATCCACGTTGTGATAAAATTCATCTTACACCACTATATATCATAGAAGTATTACATGATAAAATTAATATTTATATATGATAAATAGAAAATTAATATATTATTTTAATTATAAAACCACATCTACCTTATTACTGTTAATTTTTTTTATAAAATAATATTATTTCTCGCCCGTAAATGTTAACTACCACCTCTACGAAGCAATATGATATTTTTTTCACATAAATTATACTTGGATGATAATAAATATATATTTAATTAATATAAATAATAAATATGATATAATAATGATTTTGGAATCGTAAATTAATATAATCCTTTCTTTTATTACAACCTTCAAAAAAATTAAAATAACGTCCCTGCGTACGTGTGACCTACTATCCACAAGAACATTGTAATTCTTTTTTATATTACTTTTATGGATGACTATATATATAGTTAATATATATGAAATTTATATCATTATTAACATTCTCAAATTTATGTAACCATAATAAATATATATGACTAAATCTACTAAAAAAATATACATAAAAAATGTAATTATTACTCAGAACCATTATTTTAACAATGAATAATTATGAAATGAGGGGAAAAGGAATATAAGTAAATAATATATGATATTATATATTGTTTTATGGTCTATTTATATATATATATAATATTTTTATACATTAATTGTTTATGAATTCAATGAAATTCGAACAAAAGGTATGTGTTTCCCATCACACTTTTAATTATATGAGAAATTTTCCATGATAACCGCTTATTTTTGTGTGTGTGAATTATATAAGTCCATTTGGTATGTTATATCCTATCGAATTTATATTTATGGATTTAATGTTTTCCTTTCATGGGGATTAAGATTCAAAATCAACCAAACATGTAAGGGTTTATTTCAGAATCTTCTCATTGTTCGAGATTACGTTTCCATATGTATATATTGGTAGAATTATTTTATATTTATATATTAGACCCAATATAATTTTTATTATATGGAAATTTATATAAATTTTATGTTTTATTTAATTTCCTTCTCTTTTTCTTCTCATTATTATTAAATAATTATTTAAAAAAATTGAATCTGTATTTCTACTTGGTTTGGAATCATTATCGTACATTTCAATATTTGCATTACAATGTTTTAATGATTATTTTTAATATTCTATAATTATTTATTATATAATTTTTTCCAATGATTTAATTTATCAAAATGGCTTAAAATGAATCTTATTATCTTTTTCTGGATGAGGTATTATTTTATTTTTCATATAATTATGGGAATGAAATTTCTTAACATATATTAAAAAATATATAATTTACAAAAATGCTACTACTAAATGATTTTATGAATATTCAATAATTATAATGTGTTATATTCCATGAAAATGATTACTACAAATTTATTTAAATAAATTAGTTTCTGATAGTTGACTAAAAAATTAAAAGGGAATCATCTTCAATATGGTTTTAATTATACATTAATGGTATTTAGAATCATCAATGATACTAAGCCATTATTTATCTTCTACTCCAATGGGTATATGTTTAAATGGTACCGTTATTAATATTTTTCTAGATGTATTATGATAAGTTTGAATTGGGAAAATATAACATTTGAATTTTATTTTTCCCATATAGATATTTATATTGATTATGTATTGAATGTTTTTTCAAAAATGTCATATTATGAATTAATTAGACCTATTATTTGAATTGAATGTGTTATTGTTGGAATATATTGATCTTTTATATAGTTATCCCAAGAACTATTTCAGGCACCTTTTGATGTTTTTATGTACCTTTGATTGCAGTTATGACTTTGGGTGTATTTGGGTGTTATTTTAAGAGATATTTTTGGAAAATGGTATATACATAGTTGGTGCACAGTTAGAGAATATTGTGCACCAAATCCTAGGTAACTTTGTGGACCTAGGCTGTGAGGTCTACATAGTTGTCGTACAGTTTACCAAACAATTTAACTTCACTAGAAAAAATAGTTCGCACAATTATTAGTCACCCAAAATATTATTTTAAAAACCCTAAAATCCCTTAAAAATATCATATTATATCTACAAGAAGGAATAAATATTTTAGGTAAATTCTCAAGCATTCTAGAAGGGTTCTAAGGGCATCCATCCCTTGTTCTCCACGATTCATATCCTGAATCGAATATCCGATCTTCTACTTGTATGTGGGTCTAATCCTGATGCTTATCCCATTATTTCCTCTATATTTCCTTAATATTTTAGAGGACATTATCCTTATTTAAATTAGATATAAGTATTTTTTTTGTGATATATTGGTCTAATAGTGTAGATATAGATCAATATTGATTACATCTTAATGTATTTTATATTGATTTAGGGATTTGATATGAAACTCATATCTACGTTGTTATGCTAGTTGGATTTTGGGGATTTCCATTGAGGAAATTTCCAACAACGAATTGAGGTTGGTGGTCTAAAATCTAATTCCAATAGTCATGGATTTTATGTTTTTATGAAATATTATAAAAGTGTTAGCATTTTCTATCAATTGAATTGTTAAATTCGGTCCATAAGGTTGACCAATTGATTTTTTAAAGAAAAGTTGAATTACATTATTGAAATAGGATGTAATCCTGAGACTAATGGGTTGACCTATAAGATAATTAATTTAGTGGAATTATTTATGATAATTATGGGTTGTAATATAAATAATTAATCAGGGGATTAATTTATAGATATTGAATTGGATATATGGAGATAATTAACCAAGAATTAATTCTGTGCGTCGATATAATGATCCAGATAATTAATTATAGTATTACCTATAAAGTGTTTAGATTTAAAATGTGATAATTAATTCTAGAAAATTAATTATGTGTTAATATTTGTGTTATTTAATAATTAAATTATTAATTAATGAATGGTATTGTCTTACATAATTTATTGGGTAGTTAATTTAATATATTTATGTTTTTATAAATTTGTTGAATTATTAATGGAATTGGGGTGGATAATTAATTTTGAAATAATTATATGTGAATGACTGGAAACATGGTCATTCAAATGTGAAGTATAAATTGTTATATAGTCATTGTATTTACGATTAAAGGAACATGAACATGATAATTCAAATGAGAAGTATAAATAGTAACATGGTCATTGTAATTTTGAGTAAAAAAATGGGAACATGGTCATTATATTGAAAAGTAATAATTGTAACATGGAAAACTTACTTAAGATTTTTTTATTGGTAACTATTTCAATTATGTGTGAATTTAAATAATGGTAACAAAATAACTCCATGAAATGGAATCACACAATAATTCTTCATACTCGGGAATGATTTGAATCTTTTAATGAGATACCAAATCTCATTTGAATACATCGATCTCTGGCATGACTCCAAGAATGTATTAAGATATTATATTACATATGTAACACATTAGGCTTCAGCATGAGAATAAGTTAGAACAGAGGTATGGTTATCCATGAGAACCTAGAGATAATACGATTAAATAATAAGTAAATGATAATTTCATTACGTTATATTATGTATTGGATTTTTTTTAATTTATAGAACCACATACAATATATTTTGATTAATTTATTTTAGATACCATTGGTGGTGTTTTAATAATATTTACTCACACCCTACATGAGTTGTCGGATCTGTATCATAATTTTCATTACTATTATAAGACAGGTTAAGGGAAAGGGCTTGGTGTTAGTTCTCTATTTGTAGTTCGAGCATATATGATGGAACCAAATTTGGTGTGAGACCCAATTGGGTGTCTCTGGTTCCATTATTTTTTAGTTTAATTTTCATGCACATTGACACTAATATTTTTATAGCATTTATTCCCATTATTGGAATATTCTATTTTTTTGACTATTATATGACATTGAGATTATTTTAGTTATATATTCTTTGGAAATTTTTTTATATTTTTTCTCTTCTGTTTTATGCTGATAAAAGAGGGTATAGTCTTCCCATGCTTGACTTACCAAACTCACTCTACATGTCAATAACCTCTATTGTATGTGGAGGCACGCTTGTGGTCATGTGACCAACAGGCTCAGGGACCGTCGTGTTGAACCTGGGTTGGGGAGTTATAATGTGATATTAGATGTGTTTTATTTTTTCTTCTTTTGTCTTACTATTTTATAAAAGGTAGAAAATAGACTCTGAAAAGTTGGGGCATGGTAATGATCTCGTGCATGGGAGTTACAAACTCATGTATGGGGGAAAACCTTAGTACCCAGGGTGGGATTGTTGTTATTACTACTTTCTCTTACGGTGTAAAATTAAATCACCTTTAGTGATCCACTTGTAGTGTGATGTGATTATTTTGTCATATAATTTTTGAGTATTGATTCATTGTTCAGAATTAAATGTGACTTGAGTCTGCATGGATCAATCTAGGCACTCATGTTTACTGTGGAATGCATCATTATAGGAATGCATGGGAAAAGGGTTATGGGTTAGATGTTGAACTTGAACCATTTTCCATTTTTGAAAATAAAAATAAAAAATGGTATCTAACACGAATAAAATGGTTCTAAAATGAATAAAAATTAGAATAATTCGGTTTCCAATTGATGATATTGAATATGATTTTGGGTTTATCCTTATTAGCTAAAACCTATGAGTAATATGGTTCAGGGTAGTGATAGTATCTCACTGTTACTACGTTGCGACATTTGGGGGAAAATAAAAATTGTGACCAAATTTGATTATTTCATCTTAAAAAAATGATAAAAGTTTGTGTTATTAGACATAATACATGTGATTGGAATTTTAAAGAATATTCCTTTATGATGTTCATTAAAGGGATTACCGATGGGCATGGATAGGAATGGTATTTCTATCAGGTACTTGACCCACCCATGGTGTAAGATGAAGGTGATGGGGATTTTTTCCAGTAGAACAATACTAACATCATGTAATTCATGAAAAGAGTCCTATGTTGGTTTGGTAACAGAATGTATGAATTGACAAGTGAGTTTCAGTTGCAACTCCCTCTGAATTATACTGGAGAGAGTGGACCTGATAGAGATGAATTCTAGGTTGATTCTCTTGAGGAAATATATGAACATTTGGAGACTCTGGCCGAGAGGAGGGTCATGTTGGATTCTAATATGATATGAGGATAAATGAAGTGCTTTTGGGACGTTCATGTATCAAGTAGAGAAATTAATAGTCGATTATGCAACATCATTTTGGAGAGGTTCTTGGGGAACTTATATCCAGAGACATTCAAAAGAAAGATATGGAGCTATTACGTATGAATCAAGGGAGCTTGTCCATGATGGATCATGAAGGATGCAACAATGTTCTTCAATTCTTTACTCTAGAATTAGTACGAGATGATGCTGCTATGGAAAAAAACTTTCAGGATAGACTTAAGTAATACATTAAGTCCCAAGGGAATCATTTCCAATTAAATAATATTGATGAAGTTGTGAATAAGGCTCTCATATATGAAGGTAACATTAGAAAGGCTTCCATTATTATATATGAAGTTCATACAGGATGATCATGATTTGTGACTTTTGAGAGAAAGAAGAATCATTATGACATCATTTGCTGGAGTAGTGGGAAGAATTCACAAACAAGAGGGTCGATTGGACATGAACTTATTGGGGTGATTTGTCATTAGTGTGGTAGGTTGGGAAACTATCATCGATGATGTACCTAACCACTCGTAGAGTGTTGGTATTTAGGAAATATTGTATACATACAAAATATTTACAGGTCGTAGTGGGTGAAGCATGGTGACATTCAGAGTGTGACAAGCGGTTCTTCCACACTATTTAGGTCTCGAAGCTAGAGTTCTACTAGAAAAGGTGGTAGAGGTAGTGGATATGGTTATATTGGGATAGAGATCCTATATGAGCATAATGTTTCTACGTTGGGAAGTTAGAAAACAACATAGGGAAGAGAGAATGGATAGTTACATGCAGTGTAACATATATTTATAGAGAGTATGGATGGGCCATTGATATTGAGATGTACTATTATAGTACATTTTACTTTTTCTAGTAACTTATTTGATATTGCTGACTCTCATTCCTTTATATCTGAAAAACAAGATGATGGTTTGATCCTAGAGGTGGAATTCGTGATAGGAGTAATGTCTATCGATATACCATTAAGAACACGTTTTGGAGACACCTATATATGAAAGGGGTTTTCATGAGAGATTGGGGAATATAATTTTCTATAATATCACTATATTCATGATATGAAATGATTCGACATAAATTTGGGTATGGTCTGGCCAGTTACATACCAAGCTTATGTATGATATTATGGTAAGAATGTTACATTTACATAACCTAAGGGTGACATTTAAATTCACAGTGGAGAGTGGGATATCCAAGAAGGATGAGCATGAACACTTAATCAGAAATTCAGAGACACCACACACCAAGTTTCAAGTCTATTTCTTGATGATGGGGGTTGAAGACAATATGTCCTACCACCAGAAGTGGAACTATTTCTTGAGGTATTTCCAGAAGAATTTTCCGGAAAACCACCTGAGGGATATGTGTAATTAGATATTGACCACATGTTAGGGGTTGATCCACTATATATTACACTATATAGAATGGAACCATTTGAGCTTCACGAGTTAAATAATATGTTGGAGGAATTATAGGATAAGGGGTTTATCTATCCAAGTATGTAATGATGTGGATAACTTGTATTGATCTAAAATATGACTGACAAGAGTTTACGTTTGTGTTTTTTTAACGGAAGTTGAAAACAATGAATGTGATGAACTGATATTCTCTCACATGTTTTGAATATCTATTTGAAAAATTGAAGTGAGCTTGTGTGTTATAAATCATATTTTGAGATCAGGGTATCATCAATTGACAATATGCACTTATGATATACTGTTTAATATTTTTGGAGATGGTATGACCCTTATGAGTATTTATTAATTCATTTTGAGTTAACAAATACAGAAGTAGTGTTTATGGTTTTTTATGAACATGATATATTTTTCGAATCTGGATTAGTATGTGCGTGTGTTTGTGGAAAAAATATTGGAGTACTCCAAGAAACATGATGATCATTCACTCTATATTAACATCATCCTTATTACAATATGAGAAAATCTATAATATTCCTATCTATGTATGTTTTTGTTTTGTATTGATCCAGTACAATTCTTATGAAACATCATAATGGATGATGGTGTGTTGGTGGAACTGGAGAAGGTTCGAGAAGTGGTTTCTTGGGAGCAGCATAGGAACACTTTTGACATATTATGATTTTTGGGATTATCTAGATATTACTATATATTCATCCAAGACTTCTTCAATTTGGAGTCTACACATTTAGGATTGAACAAAAAGGGGATAATCTATGAGTGGATGGAAGCATCTGAGAATTCTTCAAAGATGTTGATGAATAAATTAAAGAGAGAAGTGGTTTTTATCATACGTGAGCTAGGTGAGGATTAAACAATTCATTGAAATGCTTCAGGGATTGGAATTAGGGCAGCATTGATGCATGTGGTTTGATTTGTGTCATGTGGATCTTGGTAGTTGAGACACTATGAATAGAAATACCCTACTCAGGTCCTCGAGTTTGTAGTAGTGTTTAATTGTCATAACTGATTGCAACCATACATTTTGTGAGAAAAGATTACAATTTATATAGATCACAAGAGGTTAAGGTATAAATTTTCACAGCTTGATTTTAATCTTCTGCAGTGTAGATGGGTATAGTATATATGATGTTTAAATTTTAAACTAGCATATATTACTATGAGGGGTTAAAATTTTTCTGAAGACTTGAGCAGGAAAACTCGTACTCAGATGGTTCTAGTGTCGAGTGAAATGTGAATGACAATGTCTTTACCAGCTGAAATGAATTTGGTGATTCAGGTGAGTCAATAGAATATGAATTTATTATTATATGGAGTAGAGTATACAACATTGAGAAGGTCCATGTATAGGGAATATTAGGATACATAATGCATAATTATGAGGGAATTTTTTGAAGTTGGAGAGACACGTTTGGACCGCTTGATCGATGAGGATGGGATCATCTATTTGAGGAATCAATATGTTGATCCTATAATCTTATGAGAGGACCACATGCAATAATTTCATTCCTCGACGTGTGAAGTGCATCTAGGTGTCAAAACATTGTATCATGACCTATGACAATAGTTCTGGTGGTCAGGAATGAAGAAGTAAATAGTAGGGTTTGTGACATTATGTTTCACTTATCATCAATTAAAATAAGAGAATCAACAACCTAGATGATTACTATATCAATTTCCATTTCATGAATGTAAATATCATTATGTGACAATGGACATTGTTTTGGGTCTTCCAATGATTCTTAGTCCGAATGACGCAATTTGGGTCATTGTTGGATGAATGAAAAAGTCTCACATTTATTGCCTATAAGAGAACCAATTATAGTAGAGTAGATGAGAGAACTGTTTTTTTGGGAGATAGTTCTTCTATATGGGGTGCAACAAACTGTAGTTTAAGATCATGATTCACACTTTACTTCATTCTTGTGGAAGGGCTTGCAGAAATTGTTTTGTACATTGGTTTTTATGATAAAAGCATCCATCCAATAGAAAGATGGGTCATTAGAGATTATAATACAAGTTCTTCAGGATATGCTGTGGGTTTATGTTCTTGGCTTCGGTGGGTCTTTGTAGAAACAATTCTCTTTAGTAGAGTATTCTTCTAACAATAGTTATCATGAAATGATACATAGGGAACCATATGAGGTTCTTTATGGTAGAACATACGTATAACGTCAATTATGGATAGAAGTAGGTGATTCATAGTTTTTAGAACATGTCTTGTGTAAGAGACAATAGAGATGGTGCAGTTTATTAGAAAATGTATGGCTACAGATTAGAGTAGACATAAGTCATATGCTGATAAACTAAGAAGGCCCCATGGGATTGTAGAGGGTGATATTGTGTTCCATCGAGTGTCGCCTAGGTTGGGTCACCATAGGGTATTGAGGATGGACATCTTATCACACAGGTTTGTTGGATCATTTAAGGTTGTTAATACATTCTGGGCGGTATCATAACGATTGGCCCACAAATAAATATAATATGTGGTGCATTATGTATTCCATGTGTCACAACTATGGTGGTTTCAACCTGATTGTTATAATTTGATTGATGTAAATGAGGTGATCCTTGGGATAGATTCATCCTCTGTGGAAAATCTGATTCCTACGATGGATTGTAATAAGAAAGTGTTGCGGTGAAGGATTATGTTGATAATTCTTTTGTTATAGAGTCATGGATGTGTGTAGTAGGAAAAATGGTAGAGGGATAAAAATATGATGGATCAGTGGACCGATCATTTCAACTCCAAATCTTATAAAATCATGGAAGTATAGCTTGATGATTATATATTATTAGGTGGGGAGGTTGTAAGATCCTGACTGTTTGTAGTGTTATATTGGGTATTATTTCATTTACTTTGTGTTGTTTTTTAGTTCCTTTGACTCGAGATTGGAATTAGGGTTCATTTTGGTGATTTATTAAGATATCATCGAGGAAAAGGGTTGTGCAAGGTTTGATAATTGTTAGAGAAAACTATTCTCTCAATCTAAGGTAAACGTGCGACCTTGGGCATTATGGTCTACAGAGTTGGTCCACATTTTACGTAACCATGCATCTGTGCACATAAAAACATGTAAATGTATATTAATAACCTGAAAAAATAAATTAAGTTTTCTTAAACTACATAAACACAAACTAATATACCTTTAATTTGGAATAAACGTTTTTGGGAAATTATAGAGACTTTTAGAGGGGTTTCAAGGCTGTCTAAATTTGGTTATAAAATATTCAAGGCTTCTATCTAAGATCATCTCTTCTCCTGAAATGTGGATCTCATCTTGATTCCAATCCAATTTTTACTATATCACTGGTTAATATTTTGATGTATCTTTTCATCTATTTCATTAGATCTAAAACTTTTTTTCAGATCTATAACTAGAATTGTAGATCTATATCTAGATTGACTAGATCATTATATCCCTATTCTTGATTTAGTGATTTAGATCTAGAACCTAGAACTATGTCATTTCACTACTCAGATTATGGGTATTTTTGTTAAACGACATCCATCAATGAATTGAGGTAGGTGGCCTAAAAATTAATTCCCATTATCATGGATTTGATGCATGTATTCAAGATTACATTCTTTCTATAATTATTTTCCAGTGAAATTCCTAAATTGGGTTATTTATGTTGATAAATGATTTATTGAAGCATTGTTGATTAAACTAATTTATTGTGGATCTATTCATGAAACTATGGGGTTGAACTATTAGATAATTAATTTGGTGGAATTAATTATGAGAGATATGAGTTGTAATATAATTAATTAATTAGATGATTAATTATGAGATATTGAATTAGATAAATTGAGATAATTAATCAAGAATTAATTATGTGCCATTATATTATGATCCAGATAAATAATTATAAAATTACCTATAAGGAGTTGAGATTTAAAAAGAGGTAATTAATTCAGTAAAATTAATTATGGGTTATGAATTGTGTTATTGACTAATTGAATGATGAATTTAATAATGATAATAGAGTACATAATTATTTGAGGATTAAATTTAGGATATTTATGTATTTTTCTAATTGATGAATTAGTTATCAAATTGGGGTGTGTAATTAATTGTGAATTATTTATGTGTGAAATAATTAGTATAGTGGTCATTGAAATGAGAAGTAAAAATGGTAACACTATCATATTACTTGTGAGTAATGGAATGGGAACACCGTTCTTAAATTGAGAATTATAAATGGTAACATGGTAATGGTACCTATGAGTAAAAGAAAGGGATAATGGATATTTTACTAAAAAGTAAGAATGGTAACATGATCATCTTACTTATTAATTTTTTATTTGTAAATTTGGAATTTATGTGTGAATTTAATGAACAGTAATAAATGCACTCTGAGAAATGGCCTTGCTCGATAACACTTCAATATACGACATGCGTCGAATTAGGTACTGATATACCCAAACACCTCTAAATACTTCGATCTCTGAAATGAGTTTAAGAAGGTATTAATATATGAAATTACCTAGGGAACACTTCAAGTTCTAACACGATCGGAATCTATAATTGAGTAATGGGTCTCCTTAGGAACCCATGAGTTAATAAGATTAAGTAATGAATAAATGATAATGTTATAAATGTTTATATATTAATTTTATTAGTTAATTTATATAACCATTTACACTATGTTTTTAAAGGAATTATTATAGACACCATTTGTGGTGGCCTACTTAGGAGTAATCACACCCTATCCAGGAAACCCGATCAGTACCTAAATATACTTTACTATTGGAGGACAAAATAAGGGAAGGAACCTAAGTTTTTTTTAATATTTCATTTAAATCATGGATGAGGGAACTATATATTGTTTGAGAATCACATGGGAATCATTATTGTCTATATTTTTCTAATTAATTTATAGGCACTTTTATATTTATATTGTCATAGAATATTTTCCCTTCAATGGAACATTATATATATTTTCTGGTTATCTTATGACATTGGGATATTTCTAGTTTTATATGCTTCCACATTTTTTATCTATTTCATCTAGAGTTTTACTCTAATAAAATATTTCACAGGACCCTATGATTGACTTACCATACCCACACTTCTAGTTGGAAAACTCTAGCATATGAGGTTGCATGGTTGTGGTCATGTGACTAACAAGATCGGGGCACCATCATGAGCCACCCTAATTAGGATGTCATATGTAAATCCTTTTATCATATTGGATGGTCCCATGAGTCAATATATATTGGGATATTGACTAAGGCCTTTCCAATTTATGTATATTTATTGGCACAACGCCTTGAAACCATTTTCATAAATCATGGAAGAAGGTCTAAATGATAAGCTTTAGATATCTGAAATTAATAATTCCATCATTATAATGTCATTTATTAGAGTTCATGTGATTATTTAATTTATTGTTATCTTTTCCAAGGATAATTTTATAGATCATGTGATTATTTATATTTCATAATTTGATCATAATTTATTCATTCCGTTTTATTCATGTGTTATTAGATTCAACTAGGAACGTTCCCTTAATGACCATCTAATCTCTCCCCTTTATTAAGTTTACTTTTACAAGGATGAAAAAATGTGTCTTATGATTTTTCGATATGAAAATGCTAATGGAAATAATGGAATTATCTTAAAAAATACATGTTTTATTTTATATTTTATATTTAATGTGGTATATTATGTATAAAGTTTTCTAAAACTATTAAGTATTCATTCATTTGGGTTGTAATCACTTGTATCTTTTACTAATGTAGTATAGTATCCTCAAACAATATGTTACTAGGGTTGGAGCTATTTTAGTTGGTATCCAATCAAGTTAAGTAGAATCCTAAGGGACTATATTTATGAAATCATAGATTATAGAACATAACACATATTTTTTCATTGATAATATTCCCAAATAATCCATGATTCAAATTTTGAGATTAATTATATGTAAATGTTCAAATTATGTTTCGAATTTTAGTATTTCATAAATTTTAAAATATTTTCTAAGATGGTATATTACATTTTATTGAAATATGACCTAGTGGATTGGAAGGAAACCATATCAATACACATAATATATTTATGGATTTGAATCCAAAGAGAGATAATAATTCTAAAAATAGAGTTGATTACTATTTATGGAAGTTTCATCAGCTGATGACTAATAACCTTCATCGTATGGTGTATCTTGATAATCTATAACCTATATAACAATGTTACACCACTCCATGCCGCAATATAAATAATTATTCAATGAAACTAGAAATCCATGTTTAGATGGGAAATGGACATGTATTTCAGAAATTAGTTTTCTAATTTATGAAATAATAAAAGAGGGATGTTTGTCATTGTAGTTTATTAACACCTAAGGGATGTCGATAAATAGAGGTAATTAATTCAAAACACTATGGAAAAGGAAGAAAACATGATCACATATTGAATGGATTTCATGTAAAATTTCATGCAAAATATATTTTTCATGAAACTGAGTAGATATAGGGAGGAAATTGTTGACTCTATGTTAAGAAGAATATTAAAATTATGAAAAGTATGAAGCTAACAGTACAAGGTTTAGAAGAAATTCAATGGTCCATGTATGAAATATAAATATTAATATTTAACATTTCATTCATGGGGTAAATAATATCATTCAATGGTCACTATAATCTCCAACATTGTAATCATATAAGGATATATTATCAAGTGATATCAAGAAATAGAAATTATTCTAAAAGTATTTCGGAATTGAATTAAATAAAGAGAATAATATAATGAATAAAAAGAATAGATAAGGGTAATAAGAGAAAGAATAATTTTCCCACATGTTATAATTATGTATAGAATAATCCCTGTACAATCCTTAGGGGAATGTGATTTTTCATTATATAAAAGAGAAAGAAGATCGGTAACATGAATGCAAGTGTATGAAATAAAATATTAATCTTCATTTGTTGAAATGTATTGATATATAGAAATATTAATACAAACTCTTGTAGATTCAAGGTATATTACCTCAGAAGTAGCTATGAGATCAAGGTCATTGATATGTTATTTCATAGCTGATGTGGAATGATAAAAGTACCTGTGTATTTGGATTCCTGATTAATATTGTATAAATATGTTATCAATGATATATTTTTTATAAAAACCATGAAACACATAGTGATGTTACAATTTTAGTTCTATTTAACGATTTTTAAGCTTGTGTTGAATGGTTCAGATATCCAAGAATGTTGACTTAGTGGCAAGGTGGTATTTTTGGGATGACATGAATAAGATAATGATAAACCTTAATATATTTTTTATATTGAGTTAATATTTTATATTTAGTATAAATAAGATTTCAACCTTGAAAATTTATATGGCGTAATACTGGTGATTTTGGAAATGGATAGTGATTTGATGAATGTTTATTTAGGAATAATTTGATGGAGTTAATAAGTTATTAGATTTATGGAATATATTTGATAATCTATGGATTTTTTTTATAGTTGTATAAATAGTTAAATTTTTAACGCAGGTATTTTTTGCATTTAGGTTATATGGTAAATAAGATTATTACCATGTATTATGGTAATATCTAATCTGGTTTTTCACATATTTGGTATGTGATAATTAATACCAGTATTATGTTATTTAGAAGACTAATATTAAGATAATTTTGTGACTGTTTTTAATGGTTTTTAATTTTGTAATATATAATTTATTAGTGTTCTTATTAGTAACCATTTAAAAAATGAATTCTGTAGAACAATGGGTGATATTGTTGGGGTTTTTGATATTAATTAAATATTTAGTGACTTATGAAACCCATTTTGGTCATCGAAAATATATTGATATAAGAGGAATTACTTTTCATTATTTTATGGATATTATGATTCCGTAAAAGTAAATAGCTTTCATTAGACATTTATAATTCCAATGGAATTTTCATTTCATAGAATAAATTAGAGAGTTTGAATTTTTTAAAGAAGAACCAAAGTGTGTAGTTTTGAATATAAAATAGAAATAAATAATATAAGTATAGTTTACTGATTAATTTTTCAAGACAGTAAAAAATACCTAAATTTAGGAAAATATTAAATAAAAAAATTATTTTATCCCACTACAATAAATTATGATGAATATATGGTATATTAACCAATAAAATATTTTTGGTTTTGTAGTGGATAACTTTATCGTGACCAAATTTTATTTAACTATATTTAATAATTGGGTTTTTTTCACTTTTATTTCTTTATTTTCACTTATCACTAAATTTCTACTAATCTATGTCCAAAATTAGTAGAATTTTTAGGTATCCTTTATGTTTCTAAATTTCTCTTTTTAGAAGAAGTTTAATTATCCCTCATTACATTGTTCATTTTGAAAACAAATTGAACCTTTTATGAATGAGATGAAATTTAGAGGGAAAATTTAATTTAAGTGGTCTATTTTTTCACAAACAAAAATTTTATAATATATTTATATTTATGTGAATTTAATTTCCATTATAGACTAACATACTCACAACAAAAAGTATAAATATTCAATATTATATTATTAATAGACTATTACGTAATGTAACAATTATCACTTAAATGTTGAAATGGTTGGTATAAATTGTATTAATCAAATTACTAAATATATATGAATTTTCTACCAAATATAAATTCATTCATTAATTATTATAAAATATGTACACAATTTTTACGTGATGTTTTTTATACAACATTTGTATGATTTCTTAAAAATTGTTTTTATGTATTTAAATAAAAAAATATTATATTAAATTTAAGGAAATTCTATTATTTTTATTTTATATAATTATTATCATCTCTTAAATCATCATAGAAAAATTATCTAATGTTGAAATTTTGATATTGTTCTATATATTTTCATTATATAGTGAATAGTGGAAAACAATTTGTTTCATTACAATATATATTTTTTCTTCAAGATTTTTAGAAGTTATATAGTATTTTATAATATTTAAAACTACAGGAATTCTATTGCTATCCTAATTAATCAAATTTTTTCAATAAATACAATTTTATGATTGAAATTGGGATAACAACAATTTTAATACATAAACAGAACTTTTTTGAACAAAATTTTCTCACTGAATTTTTTATTTTGATAGAAAATAAAATAGTAACACTTATAGAAATTATATCTTGAAAATATTATTCCATTCATAGAATTTATGGTTTTAAATTTGGTAACCAAGCCTCTTTTATTTTTTTCCAATATGAATAAAAATTGTTGTTAAAATTATCTCCCTAATAAAAGTGCATAACAGGTTATTATCGGTTAAAACTAAGAGGTAAGTTCATAATATTTCATCTTAATTTATATTTTATGAAATTATGTTTAATGATATAAAATTACTATTTAAAATTATTTGGATAATTGATAATTTTATATTAAAATGAGAAATAAAATATTTAATTCAATGAAGGTTAAAAAATGTCACTCTATTAGTTTTATATATCTCTTATACATTCATATAGGGATAAAATAATGATTTAAATGAATTTAGATGTATATTTATATATATATATTAAATTATTATCATGTTTAACATTTATTTATAGTTTTTAGTAATTATATATTTACAAAAAAATATTTTACAAAGGATGAAATATTATTTCTTTGTTTTAAAAAACTATAATAAATGATTCCAAAAATATTAAAAATGACATAATATGAATGAATTAACGCATGACATGAATTATTTAACTTTTTATGACATTTTATAGAAATATTAAATATTATATTCAAATTATTACTTCTTTTGATGTATTTAATGTCATATTAAATAAATGTTGTCACAAAAAGACATTAAAAATATATAATAAAAATAAAATTATATTAAAATATTTAAATTTCATAAAAAATGTTAAATTTTTTTAATGATTTTAATATAGTTTAAAAGATAAAAAAATATCTTTTTATTTCTATTTTTACCTTTATGATAACACTTTTCAACATTAAAGTGTAGATGATTTTAATACTATGGTAATCGAAAAAATGGTTAATGAAGAGTTAATACTAAGAGATATGGGTAATAAAATAACCAAAAATCATTAAATTTCATTATATTGGATTTTTTATACACTTAAATATATTATATTCTAATTATATAGTTTTTTATTGATTTTTATATGTAAAATAATGTATATTAACTTAACACTATAAGAAATTCAACTAATACCCCTCCTCCCACCTATTAAAGGATACCCTATACTTCACTTATTTACACCATTTTAAGTAATATAGCTCGTCATATCAAGATAAAATACCTTAAAACCTTCTTATCCAAAATATATAGTTTTTTTGTTCCCAAAAGTTCAACCCCGTTATCCTTAAGAAGAAATGTAAAGGGGTTCTTTTAAAGAAGAGGCAATCACATTAACCAATCACATTGTTTTTTTTACTTATTATTTCTCTCCTATAAGTATATTATATTTATCATTAAAAACAATCTTCCATACTCTCAATATGATAAAATATAATTTGGATTATAAAATCACGATTATAACACCATCTTTCCATCAAATAAGGAGTGATTTTATAGGTGTTGCATAAGTACAACTTGTCCTCTCCACGTGTTGATACAATTCATTTTCTAGGAAAATATTTTAAGGAATTTTGTTATGATTGAAGTAATTTTTATATATGATAATTATGATACAATTATAATTTTGGATTATAATTTCAGTTCTCACTTTTTACCTTCCATTCCCTTGGAAAACAATAACGTTGATTATGTATATCTGTGGATAACCACCACCATGAAGTTATTTGATTTTGTTATCATATAAATTTTTATTTAATTTTATTACAAGAGTAATTAAGGAATAAATATGATATATATTATATTGTAATGATATTGGAATTTTTTATTATTTATCTACTTTTCGTCCTCTTAAAAAAGGAAAACAACTTTCATGGGTACGTCTGACCTACCGTGTCCCAGAGTGTTGAAAATGTTTTTTATATCTACAACAATCATGGATGACTGAAGATAATTATATATTGAATGAATATTGTGTTTATATAATTTTTTAAATTATATAAATTATTTAATAATGATCTATGTATAAGGGAAGAAATTACAAATCCAATTCATAAATGAAATATGAAGCATTTATTACCCGAAACAGGGATTTTAATAAAGAATCATTAATAATCCATTGATAAATGATTATATGTAAATAATTTATGGTATAATATATATAATTATGTTTCATTAATATATATATATATATTATAAATTTATACTTATTATACAGGAGGATTGGATGCATATAATGGAAGACAAATATGAGGTAACTGTTTCTCGCCTCACATTTACTTCTATTAATCATATGAAATTATCAACAATAATTACCTTATTATGGTGTTTAAAAATCAATTTAATATATATTATCATGCATTATTTTTATTAATTATAATAAATATTTTATAAAAAAGTATTCTTCTGTGGGGAGTATTATTCAAAATTTACAAAAGTAGTAAGAGTTTTTTCACTATATCCTCATTTTTAAGGGATGTTTATATATAGGTATTTGGTGGAAGATTAATTTTATATTTATATTTTACACCCAAAATATGTTATTATTTCAAATTAATTTCTAAAAATTATATTTTTTCCCATTTATTCTGACCAGTTTATGCAGTAAAGATACATAAATAATGTTTTTATGGAAAAAAAGAATTTTTTTTACAGTCGTTTGAGAATTATTTTCTTCTATATACATTTTTTATTAAAATATAATAAATAATATTTAAAATATTTTTAAATTATATATTAATTATAATTTTACACATATATTGCTTTAAAAAATGGATTCAAATGAACCTTAATATCATTTTCTGAATAAGATATTTTTATTGACTTTTTTTAATAATGTGTCGAAGGAATGTTTTATAGATTATATAACATGAAGTAAATTCTCCTATATCATGATTGAACAATGCATTAATGATTTTATAAAACCCATACATGCTTATTATGAAATAAAAATTTCACTAATATTTTATTTTTTTCATGTTTTTAAATGTTGATTTCTAAATAAAATTAGTGGATTCTTCTAGAATATTTTTAATGATATTTTTTGTGTTTTAAACTCATAATTGGAAATAACACATTACTATACTTATACTTTATAGGATATGTTTTTGTTATGAAACATTACATATTCTTTTTTTGGATGATTTATGATAACTCTCAATGGGAAAAAGAATTAGAAATGGTATAGTAGTTATCCAATAAAAATACTTATGTTGAATATATATCTAATTGGTACTCACCCCTATAATATGAAGACATAATTAAAAATAGTAATTGATAGGAGAGGCTAAATTTATCCCCTCAATGACTCGAATGCATCATAAGAAAAATAGACTAGGTATTGGTTGAGGCCTTACAATTATATATAGATTTTTTATATCAAGTAATAGGCTATATTTTTATATGTATTGTCGCAAGGCCTCAATAGCGATTTTTAGATGTTCGATAATAATAAATCTATTATTATGAAATAATTTTTTAATGATAATGTGATTATTTGAAATTTCATGACATCCACATATAAGTATTATGTTCATTGGATGATTTATGTTGTATTGTTTAATAATTATTTATTTATTTCATTTTTTATTAACATATAATATTATGGTGTATGGTCATCCTTACTAATCATGTGAGGTAAACCCTTTCTTAGGATTCCATTTAAATGGATGAAAAAAGTGTAAAATGATTTTCATGTAGGTATATTTTAAATTAAAATATGTTTTTCTAAATGTAATTAATTGTTTTGTTTATTATTTTTTAAATGTAATTAGATATTCAGTTATGCATGTAGATTTCCAAGACTAGTAAATTATTCTATTATTTGGGATGTAATCCTTGTATGTAGTACCAAAGAAAAAATATGTCCACTAACCCTATTCTACTGTAGTTAGGTCTATTGCATGAAAAAAAAATTCTGTACATATAATTTTTTTTGATTAAATATTTTCATTAAATACTTATCCAATTTAGTATAATTATTCATTAAATTAATAGATAAATTAAATAAAATAATTAAAAAATATTTTCATTAATAAATATTGGGAGAATTTTTGTCTTCCATGAAATTTTAGGATAAATATAATATAATAGTGATGTTTCAAATTTTTATATTATAATTCAAATGTTATCCAGATTAAGTTAAAGTCGAATTAGATTAATAGGAAAAAAATGACATTAGTGATATATTTTAATAAATAATTTTATTCCAAATTATTAAAAATTAATAAAAATACAGCCATTTCTGATGGGATTTGGATATGGTTGATAATATAAATTATGTTGTATTTCTGGGCCACATTTCCTTCTATTATAACATTCTTGACTCATAGTGAGTAAAAAACATGATTATTTGTAATTGTAAAAAGGGTTAACATGTAGTTAAAATCTTGATATAAGTGAAAACAAAGATCATAAAATTGTTAAAATATTATTGGATCAGATTATATTGAATTATCATCACCCTATATTCTAAATATATAAATTTAGATCAACATGACCATGAAAATAATTTATAATATTTTAGAATTTTATGTAATCCCCATAGCACCCCCACACTTATAAAAAAAATATCTTCACATTGCTTCGTCATCCCATTTGAGAATTACATATCATCAATGAGAATTTTTTAAATATTAATATTTAACAATATTATATATTAGATCATTGGTTCTTTCTGAATTACTATCTTTTCAATGAATATTGTGTATCCCAAAATATTTTTTTCAATAAATAGGTATTATAATTAAGAGCTTAAAATCAATTTTATTTCTACTTATTCTTACTATAAAATTTGTAGTATATATTATAAATATTGAAATCAGAATATAATATTACTTAATTTTTTTATGATGATGTTACAACAAAAAATTACCTCCTTTCCTTCATATGCTAAAAGAGAATATCTCTATCCCATACATGTAGACTATTACCTCAATTAAGCAACATTTTTTTTAAAACTACATTACATTGGTGGTAGAAATGATTGAATAATTGACCGTATGAGATATATATGATATTATTAATGTATTGGAAGAAGAATTATTAATTAAAACTCATTCACTATAACCATAAAATAATTAAATCATCAAATGTTTGTTTTTATAAACTTCCAAATACAAGATGTGATATAATTCAGTTTTTCTAATCACATTAAAAGAATAGTTATAAAATTTTATTTAATGAGAAATTATGAAACTCATTACACAATAAAAATTGGAGATAATATATTAACATGATCAATGAAAACATACATTGAATTTCGAAAAAAAAATTCAGATAAATCAATGAAGTTATCAACATGAATAGTGATTCAAAAAAAATGTCAATACATGTGTGATATCATTTTTAATGTAAATAATATATTTTATGAAATATTTATAATTATGTTTATGTAAAATTATTTTAATATATTTATACTTGTTAGAAGATAGTTTCAAAATCATATAACGAAAAAAATAGATGTTGTAAGTGAATAACGTTTTAATCCTATTTTGATCAAGAATGTTTATGAGAAACATTATATTAATGAAATAAAATTATAATTATTTGATTAATCCTTTTACAATACTCGATAATCAGATTCATTTAGATTTTTTTTATTAACCAATGATATCCTATTTGGTCTGAAATATTTTTCATAAATGCCCAGGTTTCCATTAAAATGTTACCCAAGATGTTTTTTAATATTCCAATAGGATAACATAAATTCATTTTTAACTTATTATTAATTTAAGTTAATAATTTTCAAAGGAATCATTTGTTTTATTTTCTAAGGATGTAACTTATACATTTTTAAAAAAAAAATTGAATTGGATCGACAATTTAATATACATAGAAAGAATGAAATTTCCCACCATCATGGATGGTCAATGTTTTTGTGATTCATTATAAAATCACCCATGGTTATTTTAAAATTATTCATTAATTAATATTTTATAAATATTTTTACCTTTAATAAGCTAATTCATAATGAAATGGGTATATTTATCAAGGAATACTTAATTTATATTTTAACAGAATTTTCATATATGAAAACAACATTTGATGAATCCCGTTATCATTCCATGGGTTATGATATGATGATACAATAAATATATTACGTTCTTATGGGATACATATGTATGGTTTTCATTATGAGAAGGGTGAACATGGAATTACATTTCCTTCCAATTCAATGGGTAAGACTTTATATCTCCTCAGACAATAATTGGAAGTGAGTTGATGTGTTTGATCAACTATAATAAATAGGTTTGTGTACCAGATATACTATGGGAAAAAATTGGAAACTCCTGAAAAAAAATGGGAACTAAGTGGATATTTCTAATACATAATCATATGATAAACGAGTGTTCGTTTCTAATCCACATTTATTTAAGGTTAGAGGTAGAAAAAAATTTCATATGAAATGGTTATTATGATAATGTTGGTGCCACATATTTATGACATGTTTTTATTCATATGATTTAAACTCATGGTTGAAGATTAATAAATGATCTTTTTCCAATCTTATAATTCATTTATTTTAATATGTTATGGTTTTGATCCATGAATCATGATTATGATAATAAATTGGTATGTCCCTTGTTAAACATTAATGATAATCTAAAATCAACCTTTATTATGTTTCCTTTCATCATGATATTGATAAATTTTAAATACTGTATTAAAATGATAATATTCAGAATCATTTTATGTGAGACAATGAATTATGTACATAAATAATATATTTAGGTATATATCCTACAAATAAAAAATGTATTTATTCTTCTACCACATTTCAAAATGTTTTTCATTGAATAATAATTTAAAAACAAGTAATATTTATGTATAAAAATATTTTCTACCTTAGATGGTATCAGAGTCGGTATTAGTTATATTTTTATATTTTTATTTGGTATATTTTGAGAAAAAATGGGGATTATTTCTATGAATAGTATAATATCATAATTTTTTGTTAAGATATATATTATGATGTTTTCCTAGAGTTAAATAAAATTATAGATACTATATATAGTTGTGGTTTTGGTATAGATTAACCATGGTGTGATATCATTGAAAAGAGTTAGTTATGTATATAATTGTTTGAATTTTTCTCCTTGGTGAATGTAACCTAAACGGGAACATGGTGTGACAATCCAAGGGGACATGGTTTGTTTAACTAAAATTTCTATTCTAAACTATTTTGATAGATTTGAATGGATAAAAACAAAATATAGTTTTTCTTAAAGATAATGTGACATATATTAGAATGAATGTTTCATGGTTTAAACATTATAAGAATGAATTTTTAATGTTGATATGGTTGATAACTCTAATAAATGGTGATTATCTATAATAAAGACCATTTTTTATTTTTAATGGATTTACCATTGAATGATGAAGATGGTATAGTGATATGAATGCTCAAATATTGATGCATATTAGTTTATCATAAATATAAGAATTCATTTATATCATTAAATATCAACAGTATTATTAACTCATGCCACCAATAATAAAATTTTGATTTAGAAATAAAAACACCAAATTGAACAGCAATTATATCAAATTCTTATAGATCCTCTGTAATAGATGTTTATAGGAATGTTCTTCCTTGAAATCAGTAATTTTTCCCTCATGTTTAATTTTATGTGATTACAAGTACTTATTAGATTTATATTTATATAACCCATATCAATTTCTGAGTAAGGGAAGTCGCATATCACATTCTAAATTAACGTATGAATTTTTATTTGTGCAAGGATGAATACGAAATTTTAGTAGATATTAATTATATCTTTTTTGAATTAATTTCTATGTGTTAATATTATATATTTCAGATAGTTATGGAGAAACATAAAATTGAGGATATTCCAATTGTAAGTTTTTTTGTAATGAATTTATAGAAGAAATTACTAGTGTTCTTCTTGATCATGAATATGAGTTTTCAATATATCTCTTAACCTGTGCTTCACTTATTTCAAAAACTCCTCATATAATTTCTAAAATTGAGTTATCATAATTGAAGAAAAATATATAGGAGATTATTTAAAAGGGGTTTTACTCTCTTATTCTTCACCATGGGATGTCAATATTATATTTTTAGAAATAAAAATGGCTCAAGGTATTATATAATAGATTAAAAAAAATTAATTATATCTAGATAAATAAAAATATTCAAATTCCATATATCTATCAATTTCTTGATCAATTATGAAAAGATAACAATATTTTAATTTTTAAATTTGATCTAGATACTATCAATTGGTGTTCAAAAGTGAATACATTCTCAATATTACATTCCATATGTCGTATAATAACTATTAATTTATATTTATTTCATTTATTTACTAATAACCCCGATGATTTCATAGATTTAATAAATATAGTATTAATATATTTACATCACCAATTAATTGTTCCCTTTATAGGTGATATTATTATATATTACATGAGTATGGATGTTAACGAATATCACATTATAATTGTACTGAAGATGCTGAGGAAGGACATACACTTTAAAAATATAACCATGGGTGAAATTTTTTTCATTAGAATGTTTCATTATTGGGATTTGTAATATATTTTTATGGTATTTCTAGGTATCAATAAAATATGGATGTTTTTGAGTAAAGGAACATACCAACCACTATTACAGAGTTTTGTTTTTTTCTTGGGATAGTTGGATATTATGGATGCAATGTGGTAGATTTCATAAGATTGTATAATCAACTAACCTAGTTAACTTTGAAGGTGGTTATGTTCTTGTGGATAGATGAATGTGAATAGAACATAAATGTGGTGATTATAAGGTTGGCTAATAAACCCATTCCAATATTACCTTATTGTATAGAAGGGTTTTTGATATATAGTAATTCATCAATGAACTGAATAGGATGTGTCCTCATACTGAATTATACAGTGATAAAATATCCTGCACTCCAATTTAAAATACATGTGAAAAATTATCTAACTAGTGGTTTATTGATGGTGGTGCTAAATTTTTCATTGAATATAAGGACACAATATCATTATGATGAATGTTGAATCATATATATAAGTATAATAATTGTTTTAATTATATATTCACACAAAGAGAGTTAAATATTCACTATTGATTATGGTAGGAATTTTTAAATATTATGACTATTTAATATATTAAAACCCTTAGACAGAGAAAAATATATATTATTGTAACAATGTTTGATTTTTAAATATGAAATTTTGTTCAATATAGCATGTGACACGAATTACTAAAAATAAACAACCGAGAAAATACATTTCTATAAATTTAATATCTCTAATAGCCATAAAAACATGGAACACCAAGAGTAAATGAAAATTAAAATAATATTACATTAAAATATTGGTAGTTATTAATATTTTTAACATTATTCTGAAATTATGGTTATGTATTTATTTGAAATAACATTCATACAATTTAATAGAATAAATTAATGTTTTCTGAAAAATTTTATTCTTTATAGAAGAATGTTTAATTGCACTTTGCAGACATTATATAAAATTATTTTATTAACATTTTTAAAAAATTTAATTGATAAAATTAAATTAAATTTTGAAACTAAAAAATAAAACTTACCTTTTTTTGAAATTTTATAAATTTTCTGAAATGATCCTGTTTTGGATGAGTAATGAAAAATAAGAAATTTTAATTGAAAACTCGAATATCATTAAAAATATTTTGAATGTGAAATTATATTTTTTTCAAATGTTTTAATGTATAATTATTTCAATTATATCTCAATTATTCATATTTATTTAATTTTATTAATTAGGATATTGAATTTTTAACCAACAAATTTCTAATCTTTTGAATATTTTCTCACAGAAAACCCACTTCCTCAAATTGTTTATAAGATTAATTTGAGATTAATGTTTTCTACATTTGTGAATGTAAAATTAATAAATGTATTTGATATTTGGAATAATGATTATTTATATTATCTAATAATTTGAACAAATTTTTTAACCAAAATCAATAGATAAACATTAAAAAACATTACCAATGTTAAGGTAAATATGGTTTTACCATGGGTAAAAGTAAAAAATATAATATCTAATTTCAAATAAAGAATTTAACAAAATATATTGTGTCAAAGTTTGTATATCCAATAAATTATATTTCTTCAAAATAATTTATTTATTTACCCTTTAATAATCTGAAAAATATGGTTACACATTTTTAATTTCAATCATTTACATATTTGACACTCACTTAACTTATAATTGCCCACCCCATCATTTCTCCCCTTCACACATTCAAAAACAATTCCTTGAAAATTTCCAACGAAAGTTATATTTGAATTTACCTATTATCATTCTTGAAGCCCTATATTTTTCATAATTATATCCGTGTATGGTTATTGATAAAATAAAAAATTGGTTACCAAAAGAAGAGGTAATGTTCCTCTAATGAGGGTTTTAATTATATTTATTATTGTAACTCCTTAAATTAATATTAAACCATGATTATATAATAACCAAAGTATATTGTTTAAAATTTAAGTCATTATGTTATGGGAATTACCCACACTATCCCCACTACCATTTAATGTGTTATGAAATCATGTTTCATTTGTACAGCGTACTGAAGCCTCTAAGACATATGTCTTTCGTTCTTCCATTACAACCTATCATGGTTGAGAATAATGATGGGTTTAAAGTATATATATATATATATATATATTTAAATTATATTTATAATATAATAATATATATGGGTTAATTAAATCACATATATAAATTTATTTAATTTCCATTGTATATGGGATATGATAACCACACCCATGATTATGGATGACTACAACCTCATGAAGCGATATGATTCAATTTTTCACTAACACTTTACTTAGATGGTAATAAGTATAAATTTAATAAATATAACTTATATATATATTATAATTATATTTTTAATAACATATTTATGAATAAAAAATAATACATATCATTTTTTATTGCTTCTCCATTTACTTAATGATGAAAACACCATTCATATATGTGTCGACTACCGTCATCAAAATGTGATGTGATTATATTTTTATCACCACACAACATAGATGATATATATTAGTTTTTTTAAATATTTAACAATGTATTTATGATATTATTATACTTATAAAAAGATAAAATATTCCACACATGATTACCTTAATAATCATTGAAAAATTGAAATGTTACCCATTATTATTATGACGCACCCTATACATAATCAAAACATACGTCATTTCTCAAAAAATTATTTCACTATTGTTATTAAATTTATAATTGATGGAAATATATTATATGTTTTTAATGATTATTAAATTTTAAATTATTAATCACTATAATATGCATAACAACCATATCCTTCAAGAAAAATCATGAATGAAAAAAATACTGCAATTAACCATTAAAACAATAAAAATTATGAAATATTAAAAAAGAATGGATGATAAGATGTTATAAATGTAACAACCCAAGATTTTATAAGATGCATTCTTTTTAATTTCATTCATATCTTCTGTTATACGATACACCGTGATTTTCTTGTGCTACACGCAACACTGTATTAGCTTGCAGTACACACAACACTATTCTTGGCTCGTGTTACACACAATTTCCAGTTCTTTTGATAAAAGTTATTCAACGCAACATTGAGTGTATATATATATATATTTAATGTATAAATAAAATATGGTTGGATTCTGTTATACGCAACAACAATGGAGTCTTTCACTACACGCAACCCTAACTTGGCTTGCATTACACCCAATCACGACCTTCTTCGATAACGTGTGTTGTACGCAATATCGGGTTTCACTAAACAATGATATATGGTTATAATATTATTATGAACTAGCTGTTATGAATAGTATTAACTAAATTTTGAATTTTATAACATTATTATTCATTTTACATATTTTCTAGAACATGGTATGAGAACAAAATATATTTTTCGGGTAAAATAAGTATTTTTAAAAAAACTGCAGTTTTGTCTCCTTTTGATGGCGCACCCACATTAAATCTAGTTTTTGACATGTTTATAAGTTTAATTTGACAAAATAAAATTCTTATTTTTAATCATGATATAAAAATTTACTTTGGAAAAAATTTTCATATTATTCTGATAACATTCATATTTTAATGAATAGTAAAAACACGCTATATTTTAATTAAAAACAAATTTTTTCATCGTAATACTTTATATGGATAAAATATAATATTGAATGGTTTTAAAGTATAAATATAATATATTTTTACCATTTAATATAATTTATGTCATTAGCATTGATTTTACATTGAATTCATAGGTTAAATCAATTCAATATTTGGCAATGTTTTAACTTTTAATACATGTTTGCTTAACAACGAGATTAATTTTAAATTAATTACTGCAACTTAGGTGTTTTGAATTTTGAAAAATGGATTCCATATTTGGAATCAGTGGGTCCAAATTATGTTAATAGTTTACTTTTATTTTTTTATATTATAAATAGTAACTACAGTAATTTTTATTTACTACGGTTAAAGGTAAATAGGGTAATTCAAGGTTAAAAGAAAATTATAATAATTCAAACTTACCTTGACACATGTCCTAACGTTTTTGGATGAGTGGTGGATGACCATTGGAATCCTTGGGCCGATTTTGGGACCCCAATGAGCCACTTGGTAGTGAAAATGACAATTTGGAATAATTAATTTAATGTAAAGACAAAATTGACTTTAACAAAAATCTTCTTGTAATTAATTTTTATAAGGGGTTATATATGTTACATTTTCGACTATAATTATTATTTGGAAAGAAAAAATGATTTCATACATCATGGTATTTTTTTCATAATTGTTAGACATCAAATGAATTAAATTATTAATGACACAATAATGATGTAGTGTTTACCTCATTAATAAATGATTTAAATAAATAAGATTATAATGATTAAAATATCATCCAAAACCTATCCAATTCCAATTGTATGATTTTATTTAGAATATTAGTCATCTTATATTCTAAAGTAATGTGTTTTTAACCTCTTCAAACCGAAGATAAGTTTATAATAAAATAATGTTTTCACACTTTCCTAAAGAGACCCTCCTCTCCCTTATAAAAGGCGACCACTTTTATGCAATTCCTCACACCTCTCAAGCTTTTTGGCTCGTCCAAACTCTGCCAACCTAATCTCCCTACTTCCCTCTACTCCCCCTTGAAGCCTTACATTAGGAGGAAGACTCTCTAAGAAGTCTTTTTGGTTCAAACCAAAGGAAGTTACCAAAATTAAAGGTAACCATTTCTCTTAAGTTGTTTTCTTTTATTCTACTTCTCCAAACCCAATACCCCTTTTAATCCATTATTTTGTAACAAAACAAATTCCCTTAATATACTAGGATGTTTTTATGAGAAGTATTAAAACTACACTTACAGACACCTCCATCTAATGGATGGAGAACATAATGTTTCTATGATGTCAATCTAACGCCTCACGAAACGATGATTGTTCGATTTTCACCTACCACCTCTCATGGTGGCCATTATGATGGAACAATATTTATATATAATATATATTATTTTTATGATTTCCTTATACTTCTTTACTTCCAAATTATATCAACCCTTTATGGTTTCCATAGTCGGTAAATACGATAATCTAATTTGAGGAAGTGCGGACTACCGCCCCTCAAAGTGATGTGATTCGTTAATTCCTTATGTGGGATGTATAAAGGATGTGGTTAATGATATTATATGTTATATTATACTGGAATTATAATATACCTGTGTATCATTATGTTTTAATTCCATTAAAATAAGAAATAGAAATGAATGTAGCATTCATGCGTACGTACGGCTTCCCGTCGCCATGAACGGTGCACTTCATTTCTTACCTCCATATGTTATATACTATCATAAATTCTTGTATATTATGGATATATAATAAATTTATATGATATATAAATCATGATTTACATTTTGGAAGTATGTAAATCATGATATAAGTAATAATAACATCATGAACAATAAGTCAAAACACGTACGATAAATAAGATGATTTTACCCAAAATGCTACTTTAAAATTAATTTACAAAATAATGCATAATATAAAGTCATAAGTGAACCATATATTATATCATAACAATGAATATGATTTAGTAATAATTCAATGACATTATTTAAATCATTATACAGGATGTTTGGATACATACGAAGCATATCGGACATACGGTAAGGGATAACTTTTCCAATCTCATTCTTATACGAGATTGTTTATTTGTAAGTAATTAATGGGGTTATTGTTATCATCCAAGTCCATGTTTTATAAAGGTGTTTTTATGTATGTTTAATGTAATTTTTACCCATTTGGTCTTTTACTACATGATATGTAAGGAGTCTTTTTTTTAAATTACGAGGTACTTTTTGACTTTTCCGACAAAAGTACAAGGAGAATGTTTTTTTACTTATACGGAATGAAAGGATTTTTATGATTTTAGAAATCCGTATTTTCATGAAGCTTCCTACAAAATATTTCATGACTATTTAAAAAAAAATCTATTTCTTTTAAAATTGCATGACGTTTTGTGAAAATAAATTGATTTTGAAGAAGAAAGGATATTTTCCTCAAGAATTCATTTCAAGTGTTTTATCAAAACCATTTTTCAATCTAAGATGAAATTATTTTATATGTGTATGATTCAAGTATAATGTCCCTATTATTTACATGGTTTCACTTTTCTTATGTTGATATATCCATTTTTTATATGGATTATGTGATGATGGGATGATGTTTATGAAAACCATTTTATTCTTTGGGTTATGATGAATGTTTCAAGTTTATTTTGTGGCACAAGTAAGAATTATTTCATTATGAGATGGGTGGGACCTATATCTCCCTCCAATGCATTGGGTAAATATTTATATCTCATGATATAGACATCTCTGGAATGGTAAGTTAATCTCGTTCAGTGTTACAAGACTGAAACGAGGAGTGAACTCGATTCAGAAAGGGACTTTGTCCACTAAGATGGTCCTGGAAGAAATGCCTTGGCTACTATGGAAATCATAATTTTTTCCACAATTACAAGTTTTATTCCCATTCTATTTTATCAGGATTAATTTTTATTTATGATCTATGCCTTACGTATTGCCATGTTTTATTTCATTGCTCAATATCTTGATGTTTAAACATTTTGTTGATGTGTTTAAGTTCAAATGTATATGGTTTGTTTTATTTTATCCATGCTTACCCTTACTGAGCATTTTAGATCACCCTTTATATGTTTTCTTTTTCCCATGATATAAAGAATGGTTTTAGGTAAGGAAACATAAAGGGAAGTTCTTTATGGGAGATGTTGAAGATCTTTCACCATGATTAGAAGATTACGTTCCGAGTTTCAAAAGACACTAAACTATTGCGGTCCTTGAGATTTGAATTTTGTTATTATTAAGTATTCCGCAAAAGTATTGTTTTGTCCTTGTACGTCGTGCTTCAGGTCTCTACAGTTGGTATAAGAAAAAAGGTTTAGTCAACCTTTGGAAACTAGGATGTGAGAACATTAGTGAGATCCCTAGAGATATTTCTAAGATATGTCTAGGGATGTCCCTAAGGTTATGTTTACGTATAGATTATAGTCCTTGAATTGTGCTAATGATCATAGAATTAAACCTATGATGTTAGATATTGAAGGTACTCCCCCTTTATTATGTTGTTTTCCCTAGCATGATTTTTTCCTCTCACAGAATTCTTTTTATGTTTTAGTCAATGGAGGGAACCAGAAGGAATTTAGTTAACATTGAATCCAATGGAAAATTTTGTGAGTATGAGCAACGAAATTGTGTAATGCCTAGAGAGAAATATATTTTGATTATGCTGAATCATTCATCGCGATATATGATTAACAAGGTGAAATTTAGTGGCATTCCAAAGTCATAAAATAAGAGGAAGATGGAATTTTATGCATGTTCACATAGTGAGGAGCATAAATAAAGGAAGATTGAGATTTCTAAAGAATGGAAGAAGAACCTTGAAGAATACCTCAAATGGAGGGAAAGATGTTATCTGTGTGGAGAAAAGGGTCATAGAGTGATAGACTATTATGGAGTTCAATGTATTATCTGTGGAGAACATGGGCATTACCCAAATCAATACCCTGACCTAAGAGGTTACATATAAATCAAGGAAGGACTTATTCCATGACAATCATTGAAGAGGATGGATTGAAGTGTTTATGTATTGGTATTGCAAAATAATGTTGTTCAGGTACTTTTATGGTATATTGGAATACCTATATATTGGTACATTGTGGTTTTCCATAAGAATATGGCATCGGTAACCATGGAATGTGATGGAGATATTTTTGGAAAGTAGATTATATGCGCATAATGAAGGGAGAAGGAGAAAATGAAATGTTTGACAGTATTCATGAGCTCATGACTGATATTAGGAAATAGTTATATCATGGTTTGAGTATATAGAATTTTGGGGTTTTGGTATGTGGAAAGGGTTAACTTTTGACAGCACTCATGTTTTCACTAAGATTCAATGGGTATTCATTTTTCAAGAGAATATATGATTAAGGCCTTCGAACATTTGGAATGTGACCAACAAAACATATCTTATGATATATGGGGATCAACGATGGTATTAACATGCTTGTTATATGAAATCTCTGGTAATCATTTTCACTATAATATTACAATGGACTGCAATATTATGGATAATCCTAAAGAATGGAATGGATTATGTTGGACATAAGTTAGAATTGTTTATGGATAGAACCTTTTTCGATATTATTTATGGGATGATCTAGTAATGTAGTTTTAGAAAAAAGACAACCTACAGGATGGGCGACAGCCCATCACGTCGGACAAGGCTGTGGAAATCAAACCCAAAACCGAAGTGCGACATGCCTTTATCACCTACCACTGGCCTACAGAAAGTCCCTGGTTAGTGGAATGTAGATTTATTTTATTATACGGTATGATAAATAAAGTATAAGTCAATTTTTGGAACCATATACTATTAACCTCACCATAAGATGGACTTATAACTTTTGATAACCTTTATTTGAAACAGATGGAATGACCCATCATTCTATCACATGATCTGTTAACACTTCACAATGAACAAATTCAACTTCATTTCTTTAAGATATGAAGTGGAAATTGGTCAAAGCATGAACAACAGTGAGATAGTACAAAAATCAAGAAATTCGTTCTTCTAAAGAAAATTTTCAACTTTAGGGAAATGATATTGAAAACCATAAATGATGTCCTAGTGCTCTTATATCCAATGAATAAGATGGTATCATAGATCATCACAAATTTATGTCTTTCTGATTGTTGGCTTTTTCATAGCCATGTTCTCTACAACTCTCCATCAGAAAATGATGGTTAAATTTCTCCTCCATATCCATATTTTCACCTATGATCTCCTATATGGAAACCCATTGATGAGTCACATTGGTTAATCATTACATTTTATTCTTTAGTTTTTAAAATTATGTTTTAGTATTCCTTTTTACGATGTGGGTTTCTATGACTAGTGAATGATTTGTAACCCCGATGAATTTTGAGGGCGAAATTCATTTTAAGGGGGGGTAGAATGTAACAACCTGAGATTTTATAAGATACATTCTTTTTAATTTCATTCATATCTTCTGTTGTACAATACACCAAGATTATCTTGCGCTATACGCAACACCGTATTATCTTGCAGTATACGCAACACTATTTTGGGCTCGTGTTACACACAATTTCAAGTTCGTTTGATAGAAGTTATTCTATGCAACATTGAGTATACATATATGTATATATATTCAATTTCTAAATAAAATATTGTGGTTTTTTTTTATACGCAAAAACAATGGAGTATTTCACTACATGCAACCCTAACTTGGCTTGAATTACACGCAATCACGACCTTCTTCAATAGCGTGTGTTGTACGCAATATCGGGTTTCACTAAACAATGATATATGGTTATAATATTATTATGAACTAGCCGTTATGAATAGTATTAACTAAATTTGTAATTTTATAACATTATAATTCATCTTACATATTTTATAGAACATGGTATGAGAAGAAAATAAATTTTTCGCGTAAAATAAGTATTTTTCAAAAAATGCAGTTTTGTCGCCTTTTGATGGCGCACCCACATTAAATATAGTTTTTGACATGTTTATAAGTTCAATTTGACAAAATAAAATTCTTCTTTGGAATAATGATATAAAAATTTACTTTGGATAAAAATTTCATATTATTCTGATAACTTTCATATTTTAATAAATAGTAAAAACACGCTATATTTTAATTAAAAACAACTTTTTTCATCATAATAATTTATATGGTTAAATTATAATATTGAATTGTTTTAAAGTATAAATAGAATATATTTTCACCATTTAATATAATGTATGTCATTAGTATTGATTTTATATTGAATTCTTTGGTTAAATCAATTCAATCTTTGCCAATGTTTTAAAATTTAAAACCTATTCGCTTAACAATGGGATTAATTTTAAATTAATTACTGAAACTATGGTGTTATGAATTTTGATAAATGTATTCCATATTTTGAATTGGTGGGTCTAAATTATGTTAATAGGTTACTTTTATTTTTTTTACATTATGAATAGTAACTACGATAATTTTTATTTACTGCAGTTAAAGGCAAATAAGGTAATTCAAGGTTAAAAGAATATTATAATAATTCAAAATTACCTTGACACTTGTCCTAACCTTATTTAATGAGTATTGGCTGACCATGGTAATCCTTGGCCCGATTTGGGACCCCAATGAGCCACTTGGTAGTGAAAATGACAATTTGGATTAATTAATTTAATGTAAAGACAAAATTGACTTTAACAAAACTCTTTTAGTAATTAATTTTTATAAGGGGTTATATAAGTTATAATTTAGACTATAAATATTATTTGGAAATATACAAAGATTCCTTATATCATGGTATTTTTTTCTTAATTTTTAGACATCAAATGAATTAAATTATTTATGACACAATAATGATGTAGTTTTTACCTCATTAATAAATGATTTAAATAAATAATATTATAATTATTAATATATCATCCAAAACCAGTCCAATTACAATTGGATGATTATATTTCGAATACGAGTAATCTTAACTTCGACATTAATTTGAATTGGACCTCTTAAAACTGAAGATATGTTTATAATAAAATAATGTTTTCAAACTTTCTTAAAGAGCCCCTCCTATCCCTTATAAAAGGAGACCACTTCTATGCAATTCATCACACCTGTCAAGCCTTTTTTTCTCGTCCAAACTCTGCCCAAATAAGCTCCCTACATCCCTATCCTCCCCCTTGAAGCCTTACATTAGGCAGAAGACTCTCCAAGAAGTCCTTTTCGTTCAAACCAATGGAAGTTACCAAAATTAAAGGTAACAATTTCTCTTAAGTTGTTTTCTTTTATTCTACTTCTCCAACCCCTAAACTCTATTTAATCCTTTATTTTGTAACAACACCAAAATCCTAAATATACTAGGATGTTGTTATGAGAATTATTCTAACTACACTTAGACACACCTCCATCTAATGGATGAAGACCATAATGTTTTTGTGATGGCAAACTAACGCCTCACGAAACGACGATTATTCGATTTTCTCCTACCACCTCTCATAGTGGCCATTATGATGGAACATTATTTATATATAATATATATTATGTTTATGATTTCCTTATGCTTCTTTACTTCCCAATTATATCAATCCTTTACGGTTTCTATAATCGGTAAATATGATAATCTCATTTGAGGAAGTGCGGACTACCGCCCCCTCAAAGTGATGTGATTCGTTAATACCACATGTGGGATGTATAAAGGATGTGTTTAATGATATTATATACGATATAATACTAGAATTATAATATACCTATGTATCATTATGTTTTAATTCCATTAAAATAAGAAATATAAATGAAAGTAGCGTTCATGCGTACGTACGGCTTACCGTCTCCATGAACGGTGTGTTTCATTTCTTACCTCCATATTTTATGTACTATTATAAATTCTCATATATGATGGATATAAAATTAATTAATAAGATATATAAATCATGATTTATATTTTTGAAGTATTTAAATCATGATATAAGTAATAATAACATCAATAACAACAATTCCAAACATGTACGATAAATAAGACGATTTTACCCAAGACGCTACTTTAACATTAATTTACAAAATAATGGGTAATATAAAGTCATAAGTGAACCATATATGATATCATAACAATGAATATGATTATGTAATTAGTCTGTGACATTATTTAAATCATTATACAGTAGTTTTAGATACATACGAAGCATATCAGACGTACGGTAAGGGATAACTTTTCCAATCTTGTTCTTATCCGAGATTGTTTATTTGTAATTAATTACTGGGGTTATTGTTATCATCCAAGTCCATTTTTTCTAACAATGTTTTTATGTATGTATAATGTAATTTTTACCCATTTTTTCTTTTACTACATGATATGTAAGGAATCGTTTTTTTACGTTACGATGTAAATTTTGACTTTTCCGACAAAAGTACGAGGAGAATGATTTTTTTACTTATACGACATGAAAGGATTTTTACGGTTATATAAAGCCTTATTTTGATGAAGATTCCTCCAAAATATTTCATGACTATTTTCAAAAAAACTCTTTTTTTAAAATTTCATGACGTTTTGTGAAAAGAGATTGATTTTGATGAAGAAAGAATATTTTCCTCAATAATTCATTTCACATGTTTTATCAAAACCATTTTTCCATCTAAGATGACATTATTTTATATGTGTATGTTTCAAGTATAATGTCCCTATGATTTACATGGTTTCACTTTTCATATGTTGATTTATCCATTTATTTTATATTGATTATGTGATGATGGGATGATGTTTATGAAACCCATTTTATTCTTTGGGTATGATGAATGTTTCATGTTTATTTTATGGGACAAGTAAGAATGATTTCATTATAAGATGGATGGGACCTATATCTCCCTCCAATTCATTGGGTAAAGATTTATATCTCATGATATAGACATGGCTGGAATGGTAAGTTAATCTGGTTCAGTGTTACAGGACTGAAACGAGGAGTGAACTCGATTCAAAAAGGGACTTTGTCCACTAAGATGGTCCTGGAAGCAATGCCTTGGCTACTATGGAAATCATAATGTTTTTCCAAAATTAAAAGATTTATTCCAATTCTATTTTATCAGGATTAATGTTTCACTATGATCTATACCTTACGTATTTTCATGTTTTATTTCATTACTCAAGATCTTGATGTTTAAACATTGTGTTCGTGTTTTTAAGTTCAAATGTATATGGTTTGTTTTATTTTATCCAAGCTTACCCTTACTGATCATTTGAGATCACCCTTTATATGTTTTCTTTTCCCTAGAAAATAAATAAAGGTTTTAGGTAAGAAAACATAAGGGGAAGATCATTATGGGATATTTTGAAGATCTTTCACCACGATTAGAAGATTATGTTCCGAGTTTCCAAAGACACAATACTATTATGGTCCTTGAGTTTTGAATTTTGTTATGTATTAAGTATTACGAAAATGTAATGTGTTGTCCATGTACGTCAAGATTCGGGTCTCTATAATAAAAGTTCTATTAATAATATAATAAATATCAATATGGTTATAATATAACTTAACAACATGTTAAAAACAACTAAATTGGATTTTAATGTTTGTTCGACCAGAAAGAAGTGAGGCGTATGGGACATTATCAGAATTTCCCATTCTTAAGTCAAATTATACTATTGTGCACCTAATTTATTATATATGATTTATATAATTATATATTTAAACATGAAATAATTATTTATTAATAATGCATGTTATATTGAGGTTAAATATTAATGATTAATCCATGGGAATTTGACATAAAAAATACCATTTGTTAAAAAAATTGATAACATAATTGTTTTTCATTTGGTAATATTAGTTCTTAATTACATTTGATAATATTTGATTATGTGTGTGTTTAATTTGTATAATAAATTTTCTTTACCCAATTATTTTTTATGCATTTACAATTTACACATGTAATTGATTCATGGGTTAATTCTCACATTAACAATATGATCATTGTAATTGTTTATTTCACAATCTCATTTTATTCAGAAATGTTTATACGTTAATTTAATTTAAAAAAAGATTATTTGGTCATTGTTTAATAAAAAATTAAATTTAATTCTCATTTGGTTATTAATTAATATTTTCATGTAATAGTAAACATTTTACTGTATTTATTACTTTAAATTATAGATAAATTGTTTTTAAGAAAATATGAGGATATTAGTCTCTTTGATAAGAAAATAATTTTCATCGAAATGAATTTTTTACACATTAATTTTCCATTTTTTTAAAAAAATTTCAATCTAATAGATAAATATATTTTTATCCATTTTTTTAAAAAAAATGTTTTTAATGGAATCATCAAGTCATTCTCAAAAAGAGGCCTAATTTGTTTTACTAAAAATGTGATGGGGATTTTTATCAAAATCAGAATTTATGGAATTTCAGAATTTTATGAACAATAGATATTTTTTAGAATCATTTTTATTATTAAAATATTTTTTTAAAAGAAAATTATTATTTAAATTTAATTTGAAATTATATTTAAAAATTTTATTTTCAAAGTGAAAATTATATTTTCCTCAATAATGAATTTAAATATTATTTTACATTATTTATATTTATCAAAATTAAAAAATAATAATTCATACACAATTGGTTATATTTTACATTTCTACAATTCATGTTATTTATATAGAGGGTGTTTTGATAATTTTACTCGAAATTACTTTACAAATCACTTTCTTGATAAATTTTTGTAGTCATTAAAATTCCCATGAAATAACCAATTTCCTATAATCCTTAGATATTATGTTTACCATAAATATTAATAATATTTTTTCATGAATATGTTTATTTCGGAATCTATATACCATTTAAAAATATGGTTTTCACTTTATATTTTATTTGATTAACTAGAAAAATGTTGATAGGTGTGTGTCCTTTATTAAATATAGATATTATTTGACAAGGAACATTATTCCTGAATTAAATTAGTAATTTGATATATGGGGAATTCTTTGGGGATGTAGTGATGGGTGGGGCATGAAATTTTATTTACCCTTGATGCATCAAAAGTCTCATTAAGTGAATAATTAAGCTAGAATTAAATGGGATTTATCCTATAAAATAAACTATACTGTAAAAGGTAATTATAATAGGGGTATCAGGATTCCTGAGGTCCTAATGTCCAATAATTTAGAATTTCCTTCATTAAAATTTCATTTACAATTATCCATGGGATGCTCACAATTATATTATGTCGGAGTGCATTACATTATCAGTTTATTGATTACATGTCTTGTTTTTTAGTTAACAATCTTTGCATATTGATTATTCTTTATCTAGTTATGATATGAATTTTATTGATTTAACATCATGTGTTTTCAATTATTTTCATTTCATATATGTTATACCATGTCTAATTATGATATCCATGTGATTGATAATATTTAATGTGTGTTTTTTATTTACCAAGGATGTGTATTACAACAAATATACAAAGAATTTAAATAGATAATAATGTTATTTTTGAAAAAATTATTTTGTTTTTTTAAAATATAATTAAAGAAACATGTATGTATGTAGTTTATATATACTAGTAAACTATTTTAACTTTTAGATGAAATTACATGTATCTTATGACAATGTAATAAATAGTTCACTGGCCTCAAGGTAATTAGGTCTAGGTCACTTCAATTTTTAACAAAGCATGTTTATAAGAAACCATTTGATACATATTTAGAAAAACAAATATCATTGACCATAAATCTTTACTAACCATGGAGGATATGTATATATGAACATCATAATATTTAATTATTGTTGAGATTATGTGTCTTATAATAGAATGTAAAGACCTGTAAAATTCAAGGGAAATTTTTTCTAAATTTTCTTTTGGATTTTAAAAGAATGCAGTTTCTGATGGCGCCTGATTCTGAGGCCCCGTGTGCCCGGAATCAATTTCTGAAGATTAGCTCGGGTACGTTCAGTGAACGAACGAGTGGGCTTTTCTATCTTTTGAGCCGATGCACGGAATCAAAATCTGAGGGCACTGATGGAACCGCAACGCCGGTAATTGCTTAAGAAGACCCTTACTGGAGTTGCGTTTTCTTGGGAGGAGTTGTTTAAAAAACAATGTGAGGGATAAAATATAATTGTTACTATTATATTTACTTTTCTTGATAAGTGGATTAAGTGTTGTGTGAAAACACTTTAACCCTCTTTTAAGTGGTTATAACCTAAGTAAGGGAGTTTGGGGTGGGATCCACTTGATGTTAACCACCCATGAAAGGATTAAAGGTGAGGTGGGGCCCACACGAACCCCACCCCTTCACATTCCTCTTAAACAGCCTAACTCCCTCTTTAATGTTTTGTAAACTTATCTTTAATGAGTAACCTTCCATTTCCTCACTCTCTCACTAATTCACTCTAGCCAACACACACATTAAATTAAGTGAATTGAACTTTTTAAATTATTTTGGAAAAGCTTGGCTTGGGTTGATTAAATAATGTGGAACCATTATTTATTGTGAAGTGTTGGCATTTGTGGTGTTGAGGGTAAGGGAAGAAAGCTTGGGCGTATTTAAAGAACTTCTTCTTCTTCTTATTCTTATTCTTCTTATTCGTCAAGGAACGTCGATTTGCCGACCCAGATTCTTCCATCTTATTCTTTCTTGACAAAGGACGAGGCACCGACGTGGGAACTCGCCAACGACATTCCGCCTTTCAATTTTCTCTCCGCGTGAATGGAAGGGAGACTCTGCTTCCTCCTCGGACGTTCTCCGTCGGCATATACGAAACCTCACCCCGTGAAGCCATTTTCCGTGACACCGTCGTTCGAAAACATTTGTCTAGGTAGGGGTTTTATGCGTTTCATTTTGTGAATTACTTCAGTCATCTATCCCCGTTCAATTGGACCTCTTTCTATCGTTTAATGGGAGGGGACCAGACCGCCCAAACATCCCTGACCCTCCTCCCTTATTATTTTTGTGTTGTTGCGGTTCAAAGTAAAGTGACATGGTGCCGTCTCACTGCGCGGGAATGAGTGGAAAGGATGTGTGGCGCCGTCACGCCGCGCATTTGAAAATCGAACCAAGCCTCAGCGCTGTCACGCCGCACCGGAAGAAAAAACCAAAGACACCACAGCCAGAGCGGGGCCGTGGTGGAGGGGTGCTGCATCGTTGTGCCGTGGCCTTGCAGGGGGACCGGCGGCCGGTTCCGGGCCACCAGTGTCGGAGCAAGGGGACCAGCCCTCGCCGGACCCGTGGTGGTAGAATCTGGCCGGTCGGAGCATGCCGGCCAGTCAGGGGAAGAGCCGGGGCTTACGACCCCCGGCTGGCTGGCCAGCAAAGAGCGACCCCCATTGTGGGGGGCCGCAGTTTCAAACGGCGGGGGGCAGTGCCCCCCCCCCCCCCCCCCCCCCCCCGCACTCCTGAATGGCTCGTCCGTTCAGCCGAGCCACCGGGCGCATGCGCCAGGCCGCCAAGTCGGGATGCGTCGGCCGGTCCTGGCCGCGCCCAGGCCCTGCCGGGCTGCACCCCAGCGGGCCGACCCAGTGGGTCTCGGGCCGGGTCGGCCGAGCCCGAAACCCCCACATTCGGGCCTTTCACGGTCTTTTGACCATAACTTGGGCCGCGGACTTCCGATCTACGTACCGGTAGCTGCATTGCGATCTTTGGATCGAGAACGTCATTTCGGTGTATTACACTCAAGGTTTCGGAGTACATTGGGTTCGGCCGGCTTGGTTCGTACACGAAACCAACCGGGCCCTCGGAGATGAAACACTTATATCATGAGCTTCAGACATTCAATTTACGTGTCGTCGACTTTTTGGATTCCTCTTGAGGAGACGGAACATTTGGCATACTTTGCTCGAGGTTTGGACGTAGTTGGAGTATGGCCGGGTTGGATTGTACCCGAAATCCAACCGGACCCCTGGAACGGAAGCTGATATTTTTCAGACCGGACGTTTGTTTGACGAACCTTCAGCGGCGTTAGTGATCACATTGAGAAATGGTCCCTATGAGTATACCCTATGAGAGTTCGGGGTACAGTTGAGATACGGCCAGGTCGGTTCGCTCACAAAACCAACCGGGCCCCTGGGACAAAAAGGCTAATAACTCACAGACCGGGCGTCCAATTGACGCGCCTTCTGTTGCATTGAGACCCATATAAAGAGGTGGTCCTTTGCGATACTTCTTCGTCGGAAATTGTGATACTTGGAGTATCGACCTATAGCTCGTGGAGAGGACCCTCCCAGAGACGAGCGCATAGAGTACGGAGACCGTGTAGTTGGCAGAGACCTGATTACTACTTGTCCGATTCGATTTGGAGTGACTAGCATAGCCCAGTGGGGAGAACTACTTTGTGATGTGGAAGACCCATGGAGGAGTAGAACTAATGTGTGAGGTCAAAGTCCCGCGGTACTCGACAGGAGGAGTACATCTGTAGGATTTAAGGGGGAGCACTAATGTCTGAGGTGGCCGACCCATGGCGGAGGAGAACTACTGTGTGAGGTGGCAGACCCGCGGTACTCGACAGGAGAAGTACCCCAACAGTCTTAGGTTAGTGAGCAGTACCTCGGAGTTGTGACAGGATCACTGTACACTCCCGAGACGGGCTTATCAGCAGTTACGGTTTCGATAATTAAAATCCTAGTTTGAGCTGAGTCAATGACCTTTGTGTTATCCTCATGTTTGAGATGGGTCACTTGATCACTTAGCTATATCTATGGGCATATACCTAGGTAGTAGTTATCCGTTGATTTCATAACCTTTGTGTTTTCTCATGGTTGAGATGGGTTACTTGATAACTTAGGTATAAGTATGAGCTTATTCCTAAGTATGGGTTATCTGTTCGGATCCTTCTTTGTGGTTATCCTTGTTGGATTTAGTGATAACTTTAGGGTCTTGGGGTCCCTACTGAGTATCGTATACTCATCCCTGCACGGGCTATTCCTGCACTTCGTTGTGTTGGTTGCAAACATCAAGAAGCGCTGACAGAGGCCAAGTGTTCAAGGACTGGATGGTACCCGGAGGTGGACCTCACGACGAGTCTGTATCCAGGGGTGGGCTTCACGATGAGACGAAACTCGGAGGATGTTGATGGGCAAGAGTATTGTGGAGGCTATCTATACCTACCCTTCAGGTAGGATCCGTGGTGGACGATCCAGGAGCTGCGCTATCTGTACCTACCCTACATGTAGGATCTGAGGAGGACGACTTGAGAGCTGTTTCCATTCTTCCAGCTGTTTGTATTTTTCTGTTTTACATTTGTTCAGTTGTAGTGGTACTTTCGATTGGGTTTTTATTCTAGCCCATTTACTTTTCAGCACATCCTTTTTTATTTATTGTATTACTTCCGCTTGTAGTTTATGGTGTTTTGTTTACTTTTATAAAGACAATGCCTTCCCAATTTTCGGGAATTACGCCTTTGGTGCTAGTCACCAGCCCATGGCCTATGGAAGGTGGGCTTGGGGTAGTCACGGCACGGGCCTCGAGGGCGGGTCATGAAAAATTGGTATCAGAGGAGTCGGTTCTTCCGCAGAACTTATAACGTTGATATTTTCTTTCTATGGACCAATAGTGTTTAGGGTACCAAGTGTGGTTTTCAGTTCAAGGAGTTCAGTGTTGGTGTGGGAGGCCGACGTATCAATACACCAGGACCCTGACAACTGATTTCTGACTTTGTGCATGAAAACACTGATTGCGTGTGTATTTTCAACGGTTTTCCTTTAAAACAGCTCAAACCAGGCCAGCTCACCAGGTATATATCGTTTGACCATGTCACGTTTGTTTCATTATGGATGCCTCCCCGCAGACGACCAGCCAGATCCCCGAGAGTTGTTCGTACTGATAGCCCGCTGAGCGACGTGGCCTCAGTACATGGACCTATCCTAGTTGAGGCACCAGCAGAGGCACCAGCGGTTATTTTACCTATTGGGCCACTGATGCCACCATCCCCAATAGTAGTGGGTGCACGTCGCTTGAGTGCACTGCACGAGTTCCGGTGCCAGAGGCCACCCAGGTTCACGGGAGAGACGGACCCGCAGGCAGCTGAGGATTGGTTAGAGGCTTTAGTGAGAGTCTTCAGGCTAGAGGGGACGCTAGAAGACTTAATGGCGATCCTTTCTGCCAGCCTTCTTCATGAAGCAACTGGCAGATGGTGGAGCCTGATGCTCTAGATGCATTACGAGGCGACAATTCTATGGGAAGACATCGAGAGCCTGTTTCGGGCAGAGTTTGTACCAGCCACCCTTCGAGCGGTGCGTATACAAGAGCTACTTCAGCTACGATAGGGAAACATGATAGTGGCACAGTATTCAGCAAGGTTCACTGACCTCTCGCGCTAATCCACAGATATGGTACGAGACCCATTATTCAGGGCCCGAACCTTTGAGAAGGGGCTCAGGCGAGATATTAGAGCTTCTGTTGTTTCTCACAGCATTCCGACGCAGAAAGGGGTGTTGGAGCGAGCCCTCTTAATAAATAGTTTCCTTACTGAGCAGTCTCCAGCAGCAGGACCCACCACTAGCTGGCATGCGACAAAGTCTTATATAGCAGGAAATAGACAGATGACACAGAGGTACAAGAGGTCCAGACCTATAGGTGGTCGACCGCATGACTCAGGGTCGGTAGTGCGAGGCACCAAGGGGAATGACAGAGCTAGACCTTCCATGCAGTGTTACTCTGGCGGCGGGATTGGTCACATGGCATGTGACTGTCCGACCTGCCATGCAGATGACTAGCAGTTAAATGAAGAACCTCCCAGGCAGAGGCATAGGTTCGATCAAGGAAAACCGCTAGGACCTGAAGGCCGAGGGAGGGGAGATGGTCGTGCAGCTATAGGTGGACGACGCTTCGAGGTATTTCCACCACTGCCACCAGGAGGTCCACCCCAACCGCATGGAACAGGTGGAAATGGGAGAGCTCATCTTCAGGCAGTAGAAGCATATGACTACGGAGCTCAGGAAACGAGTGGACAAGAGCAGAACTAGAGGTTTTCTTTTATTCTTTTTATATCTAGTTCCCTGTTTTTGGTGTTACATTTGTGTCTTTTTACCATGAGCTGCAATAATATAAAGACACATACATTTGTGACATTTTTTTCCTTCCTTTTTGAGTACTAAGAGGTTCCGGTTTAAACTATTGACTTGACCCTCACATTCCAGATTCCTAATGGAAGAGACCCAGTGACCTCACACTGATGTCGATAGTGTGACTTGGCCCTTAGAGGCGGGAGTGACGGTTGGATATATTGGTAGTATCATCTAGGCCTTACGAGGTTGTCTAGGGCATGAATACATCATTCATGTCCCGATTGACTGTATTAGGAAAATAATGTGGTTCATACAGGGGATGAGACCAGATATATCTTATTGGTAAAGAAGAGATCATTGCAACTCTTGTGGGGCCATAGAAGGTCCAGGTCATCCATGAGAGGATGAGGACAGTTGAGAGCCGACAGAATCCTTATGCTGACAGGAGGCAGAGACCTCTAGAGTTCGAGGATGGCGACCACGTTTTCTTACGGGTCTCACCTTGACGTGGAATTACGGAGATGTGGCCGAGGCGACAAGTTATCTCCGAGGTTCAACCGACCTTTCTAGGTCCTCGGCCAGGTATGCGAGATGGTTTACCGCTTGACTCATCCACCTTAGGTGCACCAGATGCACGACGACTTCCATGTATCTCAACTGAGGAGATACGTGCTCGACCCTTCGCATATCATCGACCATGGGGAGCTGGACTTGGGCAATGGGGTGACTTTCTCGGAGGTTCCAGTGAGGACAGAGGATCGATAAGAGCGGATCTGACGAGGATGGTCAATTCCCGGGTGCACATTCTTTGGCAGTACGCGAATATCCAGGTAAGCACATGGGAGCGGAAGGCACAGATGCGTGCTCAATACCGCTTTTGTATCCCAAGTCTGTGTTTAAGCTTTATGAGGACGTAAATCCCAAAGGTTGGAGTATTATAAAGACCCGAAAAATTATATGTATATTTTTTCTAAATTTTCTTTGGGATTTTACAAGAACGTAGTTTCTGAAGGCGCCGGATTCCGAGGCCCGGTGTGCCCAAAATCAATTTCCAAAGTTTAGCTCGGGTATGTTTAGTGAACGAACGAGCGAGTTTTTCTATCTTTTGAGCCGGTGCACGGAACCAAATCCGAGGGCACCGATAGAACCACAGCGCTGGTAATTTCTTAAGAAGACCCTTACTGGAGTTGCGTTTTCTCGGGAGGGGTTTTTTTAAAAAAAATTAGGGATAAAATATAATTGTTACAATTATATTTTCTTTTCTTGTTAAGTGGATTAAGGGTTGTGTTTCAACACTTTGACACAATCTTAAGGGGTTATAACATAAGTAAGGGAGTTTGGGGCGGGACCCACTTGAATTTAACCACCGATGAGTGTATTAAAGGTGAGGTGGGGCCCACATGAACCCTACCCTTTCACATTCCTCTTAAACTCCCTAACTCCCTCTTTAATTTTCTGTAAACTTATCTTTAATGAGTAACCTACAATTTTCTCACTCTCTCCCTCATTAACTCTTGCCAACACACACATTAAATTAAGTGAATTATACTTTTGAATTTATTTTGGAAAAGCTTAGCTTGGGTTGATTAAATAATGTGGAACCATTATTTTTTTGAAGGGTTGGCATTTGTGGTGTTGAGGGTAAGGGAAGAGAGCTTGGGAATTTTTAAAGAACATCTTCTTCTTCTTCTTCTTCTTCATCAAGGAACGTTGATTCGGCGACCCAGATTCTTCCATCTTCTTCTTTCTCAACAAAGGAGGAGGCACCGACGTGGGAACTCTCCAACGACATTCCGCCTTTCAATTTTCTCTCTGTGTGAAAGGAAGGGAGACAATGCTTCCTCCTTGGATGTTCTTCGTCGGCATATACCGAACCTCACCCCACAATGCCGTTTTCCGCGACCCCGTCGTTTGAAAACAATTTTCAAGGTAGGGGTTTTATGCATTTCTTTTCGTGAATTACTTCCGTCATCTACCCACGTTCAATTGGGCCGCTTGCTATCATTTAACAGGAGGGGGTCAGACTGCACAAACATGGCTGACCCTCCTCCCTTATTATTTTTGTGTTGTTGAGGTTAAAAGGAATGTGACGCGGTGTCGTCGCACTGCGCGGTAACAGGCGGCAAGGATGCGCAGCGCCGTTGTGCCGTGCCAGAAAAAAAAACCAGAAGGCAGCGCGGCCGGAGTGGGGCCGCGGCGGAGGGGCACGATGTCGTCGCGCCGTGCCAGACAGAATAAGCTGCAGGCTAGGCTTTGGCGAAGCAAGGGGACAGGTGGCCAGTTCTGGGCCGCCGGCGTCGGAGTAGGGGGACCGGCCCTCGCCGGTCCCGTGGCGGCAGAATCCGGCTAGCCCGAGCAGGCCGACCGGTCAGGGTGAGAGCCAGGGGTTACGACCCCCGCTTGGCCAGCAAAGAGCGGCCCCCATTATGGGGGGCCACGGTTACAAACGGCGGGGTGCAACTCCCCCCCCCCCCCCCCGCACTCCCGAACGGCTCGGCCGTTCGACCGAGCCACCTGGCCAGCACACCGAACCGCCAACGCTCCGGGCCAGGCCACGCCCCTACGGGGCGACCCGGACCCCGGTCGGGTCGAACCGGATCGGGCCGACTCAGGGGGTCTCGGGCCGGGTCGGTCTTATCCCGAAACCCCCACTTTCGGGCCTTTGACGGACATTTGACCATAACATGGGCTATGTACCTCCGATCTCCGCATCGTCAGCTTCGATGCGATATTTGGATTAAGACAGTCGTTTCAGTATACGAAACTCACCGTTTCAGAGTACTTTGGGTTCCGCCGGGTTGGTTCGTACACGAAACCAACCGGGCCCTTGGAGCGGAAACACTTATATCTTGAGCTACAGACGTTCAATTGAAGTGTCGTAGACTTTGTTGGATTCCTCTTGAGGAGATGGAACTTTTTGCATACTTCTCTTGAGGTTTGGACGCAGTTGGAGTACGGTCGGGTTGGATTGTACCCGAAATCCAACCGGGCCCCTGAACGGAAAAGCTGATATCTTTCAGACCGGACGTCATTTTGACGAACTGTCAGCGGCGTTAGTGATCAAATTGAGAAACGGTCCCTATGTGTATACCATATGAGAGTTCAGGGTACAGTTGAGATACGACTGGTTTGGTTCACTCACGAAACCAACTAGACTCCTGGGACGAAAATGTTAATAACTCACAGACCGGGCGTCCGATTGACGCGTTGTCTGTTGCGTTGAGACCCCTATGACGAGGCGGTCCTTTGAGAAACTTCTTCATGGGACATTTTTATAAATTGAATATCGACCTATAGCTCGTGGAGAGGAACCTTCCGGAGATGAGCATACGGAGTACGGAGACCGTGTAGCTGGCTGAGACTTGATGACTGTTTGTCCTATTCGATTCGGAGTGATTAGCATAGGCCAGTAGAGAGCACTACTTTGTGAGGTGGCAGACCCATGGCGGAGGAGCACTACTGTGTGAGGTGGCAGACCCCGGGTACTCGACAGGAGGAGTACCTCTGTAGGCTATGAGGGGGAGCACTACTGTGTGAGGTGGCAGACCCATGGAGGAGGAGCACTACTGTGTGAGGTGGCAGACCCGCAGTACTCAATAGGAGGAGTACCTCAACAATATTAGGTTAGTTAGAAGTACCTCAGATTTGTGACAAGATCACTATACACTCTAGAGACGGGCTCATCAGCAGTTACGGTTTCGATAATGCAAATACTGTTTTGAGTAGAGTCAAGGACCTTTGTGTTTTCCTCCTGATTGATATGGGTCACTTGATCACTTAGGTATATGTATGTGCATATACCTATTTAGTGGTTATCCGTTGATTTCATAATCTTTGTGTTTCCTCATGGTGGAGATGGGTTACTTGATAACTTAGGTATACGTATGAGCTTATACCTTTGTATGGGATATCTGTTGAGATCATTCTTTGTGGTTATCCTTGATGGATTTAATGTGAACTTGAGGGTCTCAGGGTCCCTACTGAGTATCATATTCTCACCCCTGCACGGGCTATGCCCGCACATCATTGTGTTGGTTGCAGACGTCAGTCAGCGCTGACAGAGGCCGAGTGTTCAAGGACTGGACGGTACCCAGATTTATAAGATCATGTTATTATTTCATGGATGAAATAATCAATTGTCAAACCCGTGATTTATAATATCAAGGTATTATTTCAAGGATGAAATTTATTTAGGGTGTTTATAGTATAACACCATGATATTCTAATTAAAATCATTGATTTAAAATTCTTATTTCATACAAAATATTGTTCTTTAACATCACATGAAATAAATTTATATACATTTAATATCTTTGATAGCTTGAAAGAACACAAAACACCTTGTTTAAATGAAATTACATATAATATACCATTATAAAATAACCATTAAATTCTATAGTATGAATTATAATAAATAAATTTTAATAATTATAATTATATATTGATTATAAATATTATAATATTTATTATATGAAAAAGTAAATGTTTTTTTTTAAATTATTTTTCAGAAATGATTGTTTGGTCGCTCATTATGCAAAAAATTCAAAATAAATAATTAGCACTATTATATAAATTTTTTTATGAAATTAAATTTATTTTATAAATAATTACATAAATATAAATATTTGGTTAATTTGTATTTTTTTATTAAATGTTATATTTTTCAATGAATATTGAAAAATTAATAATTTTTATTCAAAAATACATTTTCATTTAAATTTTTTATAATGATAAATTATATTTTAAGATAGTTTTAATATAAATTTTGTTCAGTTATATATCACTTAATTCAATTTAGGTATTTGTAATCATTTCAATATTGAATTTCGATATTAAAACCTCATAATTGTTTGAAAATTTTGTTATTGAAATCCCTTTTCTCATCGCCTCAATAGGATTATTTTTATTTTAAATGTTAAAACATTTGTGAATATAATATTGAAAAATTGATTCAATATTTTTAAATAGATATGTTATATTATCAAAAAACTACAATCTAATTTTTTTTCTAATATCAATAGTGAAACAATTATTGAATATATACCTTAGTTAAGGTAAAAATGGGCTTTTTGTGGGGTCAAACAAAAAAAGGGATCCATTGATATAAAAACATTTATAAAATCTATTTTATTGAAATATATCAACCATATAATTTATATTTCTCTATAATACTCCATTTTGACCCTTTTATAAGATAAAAAATTTCGATACACCTTTTTCTTTTCGAATGATTACAAGTGTATCACTTACATTACATATAAAAGACCCCCACTCCCATACCCTATTCAAACTGTAAAACCATTTTTATTGAAAATAAACAAAAAATATTCATTACCAAAATTAGTAATATATTCCAATATGCCATATTTTTTTTAAAAATCTATCCCAATAATTATTTTGATTGAATCCAATAGAGTTTACCTAAAGAAGAAGTAACGTTCTTGAGTGATTATTTTTATTTTATTTCTGTCCCAAACTCCTTCAATACATGTTAAACCATGGACCTATAATAACCTCATAATCATCAATATAATAATTTTTTGTTATTTTATTTTAATTTCCTACAACCATCTCCTTTCCATCAAATGGGGTTTGAAAGCATTAATCATTTTTTCGACAAAGAACAACATCACAAACCGATGTCATTTTTCCATCACCACCTCTCTAGGTTGGGTATGATGATTGTTTTAGATTATATATATGATACATATTATATAATAACACAATTTTAGTAGTTATATTATATGTCTACAATTTTTACCTTCTATTCCATAGGGGATTCTTTAACGTCGTTCATGTGTAGTGTAGGCTGCTACCTCGCGTCGTAATATGATTCATTTGTTCACTAACATTTTTCATAAAATGAAATAAGGAAAAGTTTAAAAAATATATGTTCTATAATTCACATAAATATTATTTTATAAAAATATTTATCACCCAATAATAATTATATATCATTTTATTTTTATAATTTCCCTCACATATAATTATACCATTATTTATGTTGTTGTAGAGTACCAACTCCATGATGCGATGTGACTCCATTTTCATCACCTCACAAAATGTATGATATTTATATAAGTATAGTTAATAGACTAATATGGTATTTAGGGTATTATAATTACTTGTATTTATTAAAAATAACTTAAATCATTTTAATAATAAATATCTAAAAATGAAAATGTTACTGATTCATATCTACGACCTACCTTCTCTATGATCACAACATACATCATTTCTCAAAACTATCATTGATGAGTATTATTAAAAGTATAATATATTTTTAAATATTTATATTATGTAATCATTATTATTATAAATATTATTAAACTATATAATATTTCCAAGATCTGTTAATTTCTTGAAAAATAATTGATGACAAAATAAGGTAATTAACACCTCAAATAATGAAAATAATGAAATGTTTTTGTCGAATGAGTGATAAGATGTTATAAAAGAATAATTCTTGATATAATAAATATTATTATGGTTATATTATATGTTAATAAAATATTTGGAACCACTATTTTTATTTGAATATTGTTCAACTAGATGGAAGTGCAATTTAATGGACTTCGCCTAAAAGTTTCTTCGTTGAGGGAAATAGAAATGTTATGTGACTAATTTATTTTATATGGGGTATATATTTCAAATTTTACATTTAATATCTTGTTTAATTTATAAATAATGGTATTTTATTATTCAATATTAATCATTTCATCTATGGGTATTTTAACCAAAAACTAAAAAGTGCTAAATTATTTTATAATTAAGCCTCATTTAATTTGGTTACATTAATTTTTCATTATCATTAATAATATATAATTATATTTTTATTTAATATTTAATAAACAATGTTTTATAACAAATTATTTTATATGGATTCAAATTTTATGCACTTAATGTGTTCAAGGTTTAATTCTCAACTCAATGTTATGATCGATTTAGGAGTTTATTTAATATTATTATTTTAAACTTTATTACTTATACAAAAATTTAAATTGAAGGTGATTATTTGACCAATGTCTAAAAAAATTACATTTTCAGAACCTTTGGTAATTCATAAACTTTTTCAATTAAAATAAACATTTTTTCACTTTTAGTTATTTAAAATGATTGATTAAATATTTTTAAGAAAAAAAACTTCATTTCTATGTTTGGTTGAAAATTCATTCCATACCAAAAACATGTTTTTAGAAAATGTTTTCTAAAATGTTTTTAAATTTTTTAAAATTATTAATTAACTATATCTTAACCAATATTTTATTTTTACATAATTTTTTTAATGCATTCTTCATGTCATTTTCAAAACAAGTCCAATTTAAAAATTTCAAAAAAAAAGTGACAGAAATGTTTATTTTATCATTCTTGGAATGTATGAAATATTCATCCAACCTAAGAAGTGAATTTTTAAAAGAACAATTTATATGTTTATAAAATTAATTTAAATGATTATTAATTTCAAAATGATTATTTTAAATTTTAGTTTAAAAAAGATATTTCAAATTAAAATGAATATTTTAGTGAATGAATTTTTATGGAATTTCAATTTATCAAAAAAAAAATATTATTAATCAAATGGTTATATATTGAATTGATACTATCATTATTCATTATATGGATGGTTTATGATAATTTTTACCATGTAATTTATTGATATTCACATTAATCATTCATTGTTTTACATTAACATTCCATTAAAATATAATATTTACTATGATAATTGGAAATTAAATTTCGTCTAAATATTCATATAATTAATCATGGATTTTTTTATTTCCTAAAATGAATACCCCTATTACTTAATGTTATTACATTGAATTTTATTTCATTCACTATTAAACTTTTGATAAATTGGATTTATTTACTATATATTTAAATTGTATGATATGGGAATGTTTTTGTGAATTAAATCATTTATTCATAATTTTATGAATTATTTGGATATTTATTAAAGGGTATATCCATAAATTATAAAGCCTTTGGAATTATAGGTAGTCAATTGGGTCCAGTCATTATGAAATAATTAAACATGTTTCTTCATGTAATTTAAACTATCTTGTGATAGGTCTTGAGAGTAGAGGTATCATAATGCCTGAGATCAGGGCATACAATAATAATGGATTTACATCCTTTAGAATAAATTTATTATATTTTATGATATTTTTATAATGATATTTTATCTAGATTCATAACATTTTTAGTTTATTGATTAAATGGAATGTATCTTCAGTTATTTCTATTTCTATATTGATTATGACTTATCTAATTCGGATTTAAAATTTGTTGATTAAATAAATTTTTTTATGTTACTCAATATTCCATATTAATTATTAATTATCTAATTTTGATATCCATGTTATAGATAAAATATAATTTTTGTTTATTTCATTAGTATTCCAAAATAATTAGTCTCTCATGTTTTTCATAAACATTACATGGAATTTGGAATCACCATTAATTTGTGCATTTATACGGAACCCATGAAGTGTAATATGATTGATATGAAAGGATATTATAGAGTGAAATATGTTATTATAAAAAAATTGTGTAATTTTTATTTTGAAGTTAAATGTATGAATAAAGAATGTATATACATTACATATAATACTAAACTATTCGGTCCTTCAAAATGTAGTTACTTGTATATTATGACAATTTAATAAAATAGAAACTAATTCAGACCTACTGGGTTAAGTTTCACTACAAAGATGATAAAAGTCGAAAGGACCATTATTTTTTATCAATGATTAAGATTTAATTACATCTAATGCTTATGGAATTTCAAAATATAAAATTTTATATATAATAGAAGGAGACAAACACTATCATTCTCAAATAAATAGTCATCCATCAATCTTTGTGGTGATTAAATAGGAACACAAAAAATATGTTGAACTATAGAAGAAGGTATAAAATTACATAGTTTAACCATGATTATGAAGGAATGATAAAATTTAACAATATACTATATGTCCAATCAATAACTAAACTAAAGTGGGAAATATTACATGATGTTCATAATTCATGATTTTCTATTCATCTGGGATGTAAAAAGATATTTAGGGATATTATGGTATATATGTGGTGGTAAAACATAATATGTTATAATGAATAATATCTATCTTGATTCCTAGTAGGTCATAATTTTAATGTTCAGATATAAATGTTCTAGGTAATTTTATAACCATTACCCATACTATAATGGAAATAAGAAAAAAAAAATTAACATTGATATCATCATTGGACTCCTAAAACATATAAAAGGATCAATAATATTTGTGTTCTAGTCAACCATCATATGAATTATATACCCATAATTTATATCAAATAATATTTCTATATTGATGAACTTTTCAGGTCATAAATTATTGAAGTGGTGAGATTTCATGGAGTGCCACTATCAATTGTATCTGATCAAGAAATGAGGTTTTAATCTATATTTTAGAAAATTAATCTGGTGAATGTAGATATAAATTCAAATACTGTTAAATCATATTATTATTATATCAATGGTTAGTCTATGTGGACCATTAAGACCCACAAAAATATGTTATTAACAAGTCAGTTGTATATAAATGTTAGTTGGGATCAAAAACATCCTTTAATAGATTTTTCTTATAATAATAACAATCACATTATCATTCATAGGGATCCATTTAAAGACCTATATTTAAATAATTGATGAACTACAATGTTCTACTACAAAGATAGAGAAATAGATCTATTAGGACCTAAGTCAACTAAGGTGTTAAATTTTTTTTTGATCTATTCAACAACACATAAGGGACTTATAGTTTACAAAAAAATATATGCTAAAAATAATTAACAGGATCCTAAGTTTGAATTAGGTGACAATGAATTACTAAAAATATATCCATTCAAATATATTATGATATTTTTAAATAAGGAATATATGATTGATGTATATATTTGTCTCTTTGAGATTCTTGATCACATCCAAACAATATCTTATCATTTGGCATTTCCACTAAACCATTCATATGTACACGATTTATTCCATGTATCTCTCATGAGAATGTACATACTATATTCATCACATTATTTATCTACGATATCATACCACAAGATGAATATATATCTTCTAAGGAAGAGATGTTGGAAATTCTAGATCGTATTAAGAAAGTGCTACTAAATAATATCACTCACCATATCACTTTTTTGTGGAGAAACCATTAAATTTTTGAATTTTTTTTGGAAAACGTGAATGTCATAAAGAATATTTATCACCCAATTTATATATTTTTTGTAATCTTGAGGGATTATTCATTATAGATTATAGACTGTAACACTTTGAGATTTTATGGTATATGTCATCATGAAAAAATATCATTTCTTCGATAACATGTTTTACATGAAATACATAGTTTAAATCAACCAAAATATACAATTGGAATAACATTATCAAATGTGATAGTCATTACGTAAACATTGGATTTCTGAGAATTACTAGTGGTAAATAATTTATGAAGAAAATATTTTTTACAATTTAATTAATGGGCTATCAAATGGTTAAAAAAATAAATGAGTTTGAAGGTAAATAGAGATGTTTTTTTGAAAAATAATTTTTATGTATAGCTGTAGTAAAATTACCTTATACCAAATTTTCAAGCATTAATATTTAATGATGATATAATTTTTGGGATCATAATGTGAAAATTATCTTTCTGTGATATTTGGGGATTTTACCAACCATTTTATTTTTATTCTAATAGTAGAAATATGATTTCTATTGAGACCTATATTTTCATTAAAACCATTTATTGATATTCATTTATTATAATTTGTTTTAAAAAACAATAGTTTATTAATATTATTATTATGTCACCTATGTTCATTTTTTCATTATTATTCTTGAATTTGGAAGGAAAAAAATATATACATAAGAAATTATTTTTTATAGACAATTATTATTCATTACATATTGAAGGAATAATTTTTAATTAAATTATCTCACTTATTAGAATTTAATTTGATAAATTTTATTTAATGTTTGGAAGTATCAGTAATAAAATAATTTAATTTTTTCATTATAATTTTCAGACATTATGAATAGTAATTATAGAAAATATTTGGCACCGTTGTATGGGTAAAATGGGTACATAGTAACAACATTGGGATAAGGATTTAAATATTACATAACAAAGATTATTATCCTAATTAACGATTACATATGACCATTAACATATATGTTTATAAAATATATCCTCTTGGTTGTATTTTTATTTTATCATGACTATTAAATTATTTTAATAAACATATAAAAATAAAATGTTTTTCGATTAACATTGATAACAATAATATTTTTTCCATATAGAAAAAAAGAGTATATATTTTTTTCCTATATTTTTTTGAAATTTGGAGTAAATTTATCAAGGTATTTTTTTTAAGTGTTTAAAAAATAAATTAAATTATCATATAATTTGAATACATTATTTATTAAAATAATAGAAAAATAAAATGAACCGTTTAGAAAATATTAAAAGTAATGAAATTTATGTGTTTTTTTGTGTTCTATGAATTATTTTGATAAATATTAAATAATATTTTTTTTAAAAGATTATATTATAATTAAAATTGTATTATAAGGAAATTAAAATCAAAATAAATATATATCTTGAAAAATGACATTAATGATATTTTATACTAAACAATATTTTATTAAATTATTTAAAACTGAAAAAATAATAACTTTGTTCATATTAATGGAATGTGGATTCATATATTATTTTCTATCCATAATTGTTCCAATTTTCAATTTATCATATCATTCCTGACCCAAAAAGTGTAAACAATATTGATTTTATTTAATTTTCAAATGGGTTAACGATGAGCCAAAAATAACATATTAGGTTTATGAAGCTACATAAAATTATTTAAATATTATTAGATGAGAAAATTAAAATGTATCTTTATCTTATATTTTATATATTTAGATTACGTGAAACATGAAACAAATAATACATTTATATTTATGTACTACTTCATGTAATTCCTAATATCCTCCACCCCTCACTTATAAATGGGAACATATTCTCCACCTTTCCAAGAACATTTTTAGTATTATATCTCATGAAATACAAACCAAAATACATTCTAATATTCATTATCAATTTCATACAGATTATATTATTTCTATAAGATAAACCATTGAAGGATTATGTTATATACCAAAATAGGATTCTCAAGAATATAATATTACTCAATTAAGTATTTTAAATTTTATTTATTCCTCTACCTAATATAAAATATATTGTATACCTTAGAAAAAATCGATTCATTATAAAAACATTATTGAATTTTTAGTAGGATTTTGGAGTATCCATTATCCACCTCCACTCTATCATATTGTGAAAGGAAATATCACTCATGCATACATGTATACTAAATCTTCAATGAACTAATACATTTTTATTTTATCACATGTTAAAATTGATACTTACAATTATTTAATAAATGAATATATATTAGATTTAAGATAAGAACTATTTTTTTAATGTTAGTTATTATTTAATTTTGTTCATTTTATCGCAAAATGTATGAATCATGCATGCGTACATAGAGAAAAACAATCTCTATGAATTGAAGTAATTCAATTTTCATCATCGCATTATATGAGCTATTATAAAGGTGTTTATAAAGATAATTTATGAAAATAATTATGTTATTTTCATTTTGTATAATATATAATAATGATTAATGCACAAGGTCTTGGATTGTAGTCAAAAAACCTGTATAAAATGGAAGATATTATCACATGGGACGATGATTTTAATAAATAATTATCAATAAATGTGTGAGAACATATTTTAATTAAATCATATAGGGTGAAATATATATCATTTCATTTCATTAATGTAATTAGAAATACTATATAATAATTATATATGAGTTTTTAATGTGTAAAAAATAAATATGGGTCTTTAGTATGAGAAATATGTTTACATCCCATATTAATATATATTAATTATTCACGAATATCCATTTATGGAAATAAATTTCAATTATATAATAAACCACATTATTTTAAATTATCCTATATTTAAAATTAAAATTTTATTGTAATATTATCATTTTATAGTCTTTGGTTCATAAAATTAATGGTAAAATATTTTTAATTAAAATTGGATTGATTTCATCTTCGGTTTAAAATATTTTTTATATATGTCTGTGTTTTAAATAAAATAATTTCATGAATGTTTTTTTATTATCCTATAATTTTTTATTTTCATTTTTATCTTTGTTTTAATTTCCAAAATAAATTCTCAATGGATTTTTTATTTTATCTGAATTAGTTATATTTTAATTTTTAATAAAAATAGGAATAGATTTTTCATTTTAATGTTCAAGACATGACAAACATTTCCCACGAAAATGACAACTCAATGTTTTGAAGATCCGTTTACAAGATTATACAGTTTTTATCAAGGAAAATGTATTCTATAACATTCTATATTTATTTATATATTAAACATGTTATCATAAAATAAAAAGGGGTTTCTCCTTAAGAAATATTTCATTCATATTTTAATAGATAAATATTATATGGATGATGTGATTGATTTTAATTATGATTTACTAGGGATTAATATAATTATCACATCCTTTCTATTCACTTCATCATGATGGTTTAATGTTATTTTGATGATATTATTTAAAAAAAGTATCTTATTGGGGTAATTATATGATAAAATATTTAAATTTATATGAAAGACCATTAATTTATAGAGGTTATGATTTAATTATTTGATGATTTTTTTATGATTTTAAATAAATCATAAGTATGATTTTCACAATGTTATTGGTTGGCCTATAATTACTTATCCCTCCAATGTAGGTTTATATCTCATGAAATTATTACTGTAAATTAGTTTATGTAGTGAATACACTATGGGAATACCATATGTATTCATTATGTAATATGGGAAATATGTGGTAATACCTACTTATATTTTGGAAACAAGTGGTGATACATGATACAATATGACATATTAAATTTGTGTTTATGCATGATCCAATATGATTTTATAGTCTCATTATCTATCCTTAAAATATGAAATTCTTTCAATGTGTAAGATGGTGACAAAATTTAATGATATCTTTCTATTATTTGAAAACAAGGATCCTCATTAATTATTGATGATTTATCAAAGATTTGAATTTATTAATTTTAAAATTGTACTGTTTCAATCCCAAAATCCTGATTTTGATCATCACATTATATCTCCCTTTCTTACCCATACTGATCTTCTAAGGTTTCCATTTCATATGATTCTTATACTAAAACTATAAAAAAGGGTTTTAATTTGGTTCAGTTATGATGGTTACAACGTGAGGAAAACTACAAGAAATATGATGGAGAATATACCTAAATAATATATTTATATATAAATTAATTATATATACTAAAACAGTACAGTTCTAGAATGGATCAAAATTTTACATATATAATATATGTTTAAAAACATGTAACATTTATTGATGAAAATACAAGGTTACCTCAAATTGATATACATTAATATGTTTGGAATATATTAATATTATAAGGAATAATATTCAAAAACTGAATTTCTATAATGTTTCATGTATATGTGAATAACATGTGAAATAATTAATACATTTGATGAAATTTATTTTTTTGAAATACATAAGATACATATTGAAATTTTGGAACATTAAAAACATATCAAATAAATTTTGGATTCATTATAAGTGGAACAATTAACAAGACAGTGATTATTTAGAATTGATGTACCTTACCAATATGTTCCCATAAATTTTATTATGTATTTAAAACATGTTATAGGTGACCCTCACAATTATGATTCTATATATGATGTGATATATTATTATATTTACATAGGTGGCCCTATCTATTAGGTAATCTAAATAATGATGTTAGTAGTAATCATATTTTAATTTTCAAAAATTTTTATTCATGTAACAATCAGGAGTATTATGTGATGTGATTGATAAAATTTTATACTAGATATAATTTTGGAAAAAGATATATTCTTATCCTGGTAAATTCATGATGAAATATGGATATTGGATTACTAAAAAAACTATGTATATTGTAATTATTTTCTATGGGATCATTTTTTATAAATGTACTTTTTGAAATGATATGAAAAGTAATACTCACCCAAAAATATTTCATGTAGATGATAATTCAATATATTTGGATCATAATTTTTAGAGTACAAATATTATTTAATTATATCATAACATATTTGTATATAAGGATCCTTGGAGTTCAATAGGATAATTGATGTGATAAAATGGAATTAATAATATACAAATTAATTTTATTATTTTTAATTATTGGTAATTGATATTATGTGTAGATAAAAAAAATTTGTTATAAAATAGTGACATAAAAATAGGAGATAATTTATGAATTGAGATAAAGATATATGCATTGGAAATAGGGATATATTTTTCACATTGGAAGATGAATCTGATGATATATGTCTATCGTGATTATTAGATTTATGGTTATAATCTATTAATATGGTATAACTAGAAATATAAATTTTATTTATATGTATTGTTTGGAAAATATATAATTTTCAGTCAATATAATTAAATTTAGTTTTTCAAAATATGTTAATGAAATCTTTTATATAATTTATTGTATGGTCTGTTGAGACCCTAACTCAAGTGGATGAGAGATAGTGTCTTCTTTATTACATTTACATATATAGAAATGGTTAAATCGTGAAGGACCAATCATTTTATAAATTATGTATAACTAGATAAATAAATTGCAGATATTTTACATTGGGTGTTGAAAAATCAAAATAATACAGAATAAAATCAAATAAACTACATCATTGAAAAATAATTCAATGAATTCATCTTCATATCATAGGGAAAAGAAAAAAAATAGGCTGAGCTCAAATTCTCTCTAAGGGTTCTATATAGTAGAATCTATGATTAATCAAAAAATAAAATCTATATAGAAAGGAAAATCACTTAACAAACACGAAATATAAATAACATGACTTTAAATATAATATAAGGCATAACCAATATAGTAAGGTAAATAACAAAAGACATATACTATTTAACAAATAATTTGAGAAATAAATGCATCCAAAGATATTTTCATTGTAAAAAATGTCGTGGATAATTATAATAACTATATTATATATAAATTATATGATTTATAACTATATTTAATGATCCTTGGAATCTTGATATATCTATAATCAAGATATTTCTTCATGATAGTTTAATACTATATGGTAAAAATCCATCTTATTAGAACAACTCGTTTGCATCAGGAGACTTGTTGATGCTTCAACAGATAACTATAACCAGGCCCCACCTTTATCATAATATCCAAATAATTCAGTTTTTATCCAATAATTGATTTAATTAAAGAACATTATTTCTTATCATCAATTTTCTGTATTTAGTAAAAGATTCAAAATAATCAATATATCCAGAGTTAATCAAATAAATATCAAAGTATACACCATTTGTATAAATTGTATATTTTTTAAGAAATAATAATATAATTCATAATTGGATAATAATATTTAATATAAATTTAATTTACCAAAAAAATTAATACATGAATTTGATTGTTTCAAGATAATGTATCCAATCAGAACAGAAATTGATAATTAATAATAACATTTACTTATTAATAGTTTTCAATTCAAATACTCTTGGATGAAATAATTAAAAATAAAACTGAAAATAATATGAATTATTAATGAATAATTATATTAAATGTAAAAGGGTATATATATACATCATATAAAATAAATTATTTTCATAAGATTATAATCTGTCTCAATGAATGTAAATTGAGATGTAATCTTTAACCATAAATCTGAAACAACAAGTGGATTCATTATATTCCTAAATAATAAAATTATTAAAACTATGTTGATTATTATTAATAATTTTCAAGTTAATTTTAAATATTACGTCAATTATTCCAATGTTATATTCAATTACTTAATTAATTCTATTTATGTCATGTTTTATAATGGTATTTTTCTTATGTTTCAAAAATGACATCAGTAGGTTTTCTACTTTTTTAAGAGGAAAATATTTAGACATATCGAAAATAATAATCATGATACAATTTTAATATTTATAGAAAATTATTACTTCTAATACTAATCTATAATAATTATTTATAGAAATTAAATTCATTACAATCTTAGAGACGGTAGTCCATATGTACGCATGTGTAATGATTCTCTTTTTTAATAGTCATTATAGGAAAGTGTTAAGTAATATTTTATCATTAAATAATGATAATAATGATTTAAATAAATTATTAATTATTTAAATATACTTATATATATATTTCATTTATTTTGGTTATGAATAGTTATTCACATAAGTTCATGACAGTTGTAGTATACAGAAACACGAATGACATTTTCATCATTCATTGTGTGAACATGTATATAATAAAGTGATATATTTTATTTTAATAATGATATATAGGACATAAAAATAATTATTATGTCACTTATATGATATATAATCACTAAATTTATACTTATCACCTTCCAAGTAAAGTGTTTTTAAGAGACGAATCACATACCATCATGAGACTATAGTACTCCGTAAAGACTAGCGACATTATCATATATCCTAGAGAATGAAAAGTAATAAACGAATAAATGATTTAATTAATAATTAAGAATGATTATGTTATAATTATGATTTATAAATTTTCTAACCACCATTATACCAAACCGTGATAGGTGGTATTCGATTAATGAATGTCATCGGTTCTTGAGGTGAAAGTTCATCGTGCAAACGAATAATGGTTCCATAACAAATTTGATGGAATTCATAATTGTTATTGGACATGAACATAAAAAACAAAATTTATTTATATGTAATTTAAATTGTTTATAATACCACTTTTATTTAAAAATATTTGAACAATATTAATGAAGAAATAAATTAAATTGATTGTTGAAGAACATTACATATTCTTCAATTAAGCTCCATAAGCTTTCACCAAACTCATTACTATGATATATTTCTGTACTGAATATGGATTATAATAAGAATTTATTTATGTAGGGAAGAATTTTTTTTCGGTTTTATCCAATAGAAAATGGAATAATAGCGAATAAGAGAGTATATAGTGCGACCTTTTATAAGTGATGTGAGTGGCTGACAAGTAATTTATAAAACCAAAAATGTGTAACATCGTTTTCATATGAAATATGGTAAAAATAGATTATTATGGATAATTATAAATTATATGGTCACAATATAGTAGTCAAATAGATTTCTTAAAAGTTTTTTAGTCATTTTAGCTTTTTTATTTTCAGTTTAAATCTTAGGTAAATTCATTTTTACCATAACCATGGTAATTGTTTTAATTATTTTTAATATTTAATGTTCTAAATAATAAAGGTAATGTAATTATATAATATAAATTACAATTTTTACAAATATGGAATAAACTTTTATAAATTCCACTCATATAACTAGAAAATTTTAAGGTAAATAAAATCCCACAGAAGGGAATAGAAAGATTATTTTCAATGAGAAAATGTTCAAATGTTTTGAATGTTTTTATATAAAAAATCAATACTAAATTTAATTAAATGAATTAAATTAATTAAATTGGATTAAAATATATAGAATATAATAAATATTTATTTAAAAATATTTTTATTAAATTTTTATTTTATAATTAATTTATATGAAAATGTTGTTTTCAGTTATAAATCTTGATTTATTACTATTCCTTAAAAATGATGTATTTCAGAAAAACACCTCAAATTAACCCAAAGATAATTTTTGATCTTATGATTTCAAAACATATGTACATTCTATATAATATTTTTTAAAATGGTGGAAAAATTAATATTATATTATATACCTAAAGCATGAATAAATGGTCTTTTAGAAAAAAAATACATACTTTTCCAAAAAAACATTTCTTTTTCATTTAAATGATTCTTATTTTAATTTCATAGAATCTAGTAAAAATATTAATTAATAAAAAATATAGTTCTCTTAAAGTATATAGTTATATTAATACCAAATACTTTGATGGTTAGGTTATATTGGTCATGTTTAAATACTATTTTAATATAATATCGTTTTTCCATTAAACATAGTGTTTTCTACATCACAATATATCAAAGATATTACATTTATTATAAATTTATTATAATGTAATGTGGTCAAGTGTTAAATTATTACCTCCTATAGAAATTCTTTCATGACATATTATGGGTATCACCTTCTAAACATGTGAGGGTTGTTCTTTATAAAATCCCCTAGTTACCACATTTCTTCCTCTATTTTATGATTTCTCTAAAGTACCTTTACCAGATGAGTTATCTAAATTCTAAATACTTCCTATTTAGAATGAATAATATTGTTGTTTTATTCATTGTATAATATGTTATGTTCAAATTTTATTTCATAATAGGTCAGCTCCGGTGTTGGTTCTTGGCATATACATCCTTGATAATGAAATATTAAAATCTTCATGTATATTTTTGAGATTTGGAGAATTTTCAAAATGATAAGGAGAAACTATTATTATTTGGATAATTTTAAAGGGTAAAATAAACCTGGGGCCCAGTTTCCCTTTCTTAATGATCGTCATAAAACCCTTCTATAGAAGTAATTTTATCAAAACATGATATGAAAGTTTCAATTGTAAATCATTCCTCCAGTTATTGGCACCACACTTTTAAATAATTATAGCATATTTAATGTGAGATCGAATAGACATTATCATAATTTTTTTTTCATAAAAAGATCAATGTAAACATAGATTCATTCACAAAAAATCGCAAAAAGAACGATAATGATATCATTTTGAATAAAATGCTTCATATGAAGGAATTTGAATAAATGATTGGAAACTATTGTTATTAGAAAACTCTCATACAGTTAAATAATGATCCTAGAACCCTCAAAAGTAAAGTAAACATAGCCTTATAATTCCTCCCATTTTATAAATAGTCCTTTTACACAATCCATTAGTTTTTGGATACTATGATGTTATCAAATGAAGTTATTTATCATGACCCTTATAATGAAATTTCCATAATTTTGTTGTCAAATATGAATCTCGATCAGACAAAATTGAAAGAGGTGAACCATGATGTCTTAAATATTTATTAATATAGATCCTTTAAAATTGATCAAGAGTTTAATATTTTATTATAGAAAGGAAATATGAATATTTGGTAAGATGATCAATTATAAACAATATTGCATCATTCTATATATGAGTTTTTTTAAGTCATGTATCAAAGTGAATAGTAACTTCAACCCATTAAACAATGGAATAGGAATAAGTTGCATGAATACTCACAAAATTTGTCTCATAGCTTCATATTTTTGAAAATCAAAACATTTAAAATAGAAATAGATATATACCCATTAATGTTATCCCAATAAAACGTTCCATCAAATCCTAATACATCTTGGGTTCTATAAGGATTTATATAGAAATTTTAGCCATCATCATCAACCAAAAATTCCATTTTCATCTAAAGTAAAGATGGAACACATAGTATATTCATAAATTTCAGAACACTAACTTCACAAAATGATGTTTGTAAATTTTTCATCATTTACAACATAAATTTTCATCAGAAAGAAGACATCATCAGATTAAGGGTTCTTACCTTTTATAAAAATTATTACTACATAATTATTTGAAAATGAGGGATTTCAATTATTCATTAATATTTACTATATTAATCTTTACATCATCTATAAGATTATAAAATATCTCAATCATCATTTAGGTTATAATTCCTTGATATTTACTACTCAATTCATCTGATATATTATTTATATCCATTATGTTGTATTGTATTTAGAAATATTATTTTTTATTATAACTTGTGCCATCACCTCAGTCTCAAATTGAGTTCTTTAATGAAAATATGATTTTTTTAGTTTATGATTCATTTATATATGACATCTTTCACCAAAGAGAAAATGTCCCCATATCTTAAATGAAATTTTTACAACTATCAACCCTAGATAATGAGTTACATAGTTATGTTCATGAGTCCTTAATTTCCATGGTACATATTTACTATGTTTATCATTTTGCATTATAAAAAAACAAAGTCCATTATATAAATTAAAAATATTTATAACAAACTAATAATTTCAAGATCATGGGGTCAAAATCATAGTATTTTCAAATATCATATTCAAATCATCATAACATTCTTCATATTACTTCATCCAAATAAACATAAACCCTTATCATGCAATCATGGATAACATGTTAGCTAGTTGGGAAAAAATCAAAATGAATTCTCGATAGTAACATACAATACCAAGGAATCTACATACCATAATTATGTTATTTTGTATATGATATTATCTAATTGACTTCTATTATATAGGATAAAATGATATTTCACCCTTGGTGGTAATATGGAAAATAGACTAAACTTATTGAATCCAAATTCACACTTTCTAAATTTAGAATTCAACTCTTTCCATATAAGATTGGAGAAAATGACTTGTATGTGATTATCCTGGTCCTCAATGATTTTGAAATACATCAAAGTTTCATCCATGAATTCAACATAAAATCATCTTGATATTACCTGAATAAATTTTTTATTAGATCCGTAAAATTAGTGGGTTCATTAGTCACTCCAAATAACATTACTGTAAACTCGTAATGTGTATCGAAATGATTATTTCTGAATAAAATTAAACTTTTTTTATTTTCATTAATGTAATATGGATATAGAAAACATATTAAATTCATTTTTATCCAATTTTATTTTGAATTAATGTTATGTATAATTATTACTCATAATATAGTCGTTGAAAAGTGATAACTTGACTAGTATAAATATAGGGTTTTAACAAATCCTTTCGAACCATGTAAAATAAGTAATGGCCTCAAACCACATGTTCTTACCCTATTGAGCCCATTTATTTGATTTTCTAATGTAGATATAATTTCTTGGCTTTTCCCCAGACTATTCCTTCGGCGAGATTCAATAACACAACCATGATAAAAATCGTTTAGAGGAGAACATAAAACTCATCAAGATCACATTCTAAAACATGTTCAGCGACGGACCCCATGAAATCCCAAACATCATGAACCCTACTAATTGGGAATTTTCTTATGAAATAAAGGGATGTATTTCAAGACTCCATAAATATGAATTTGTACATTGAATATATTTTATTCATATTATTGTTACTTGGTAAATGATTTCTAAAGCACAAATAATATATTTTGAGAATATTGAAATATAATTGAGAAATATATTTCGATGAACTAATGGATATTTGAAATAAATAGTATTTTTTTAAAATATTATTATGAATTTTTTTTTAAAAATATTATTGGCCATATATATTTTTTATAATGTAAAATATAATTTTATTAGTGTACAAAAAATTGTTTATTTGTCAAAAACCCATAATTTTCAATAACTATCAATTTTTCTTTTAAAAGATAAAATAAAAATATTTATAAATTTATTTGGATAAAATGGATATCATTTTTTTAATAAAGAAATTTAAATTATCCATTGGTAAATTTGTCATAATTTTCTAAGAGAGCCAAATTTTTAGGTAAAAATTAAATAATGAATAAATATACGATGTGTTTTATGACATCATATTAGACCAATTAATATGTAATATATACTATAAATGTAATAAAATTACAAATATTTGTTTTTCCTTTAATATAGTTTAATTTAATGTTAATTATATTTATTATATATAGCCTTACTGGATCCTCAAAGACTTATAATATATGTTATGAATTTAAAATCATTTATTTGAAAGAATTACTAACCTCTAAATAAGAAAGGGAAATATTTTATTATATTCTCCCCTTGGACATCTAAAATAATTTAATACACTTACCATTGATAATAACCATGGGAAAAATCCATGGTATGGTTTGTTGTTTTGAATATTTTGTTATATAGTGTCCAAAACACAACTAATAGAGAAATCCCCCTGAATTCATATATAAACTTACCCAAGATTGAATTTAACTTCAATAAAACACCTAGAAGCCCATACAAAAAACATCCATATACTTTCTAAAGTCCTAAAAATTCACCCCAATCTCCTATTAATATTCTACTAAGACTTTGGATTCAAATATCCAAGTAAGGGATTTGTCTCATCTCCAAGGAATTCAAACAGCTTCATTGAGATTAGTTCATTTATTTTCAATTTATTATATATACATTAATTTATAATCACTAACATACATAAAATTGATGTTATTTTTATGGGGTATTGTTTATTCCACCACATTTTATCCTTATTCTAAGTTGTTACTCTACAGAAATACTGTAAGGTATTCCATTTTTCATGTTTTTATCAGGCACATCATTTATGATATGCCCCTTTGAAATCCATTCGATTAATACGCGATAAATTATTACCTATCCAACATACATTAAATTTTATTTTTAAATTATGGGAGCCTATTTAACTCTAAATAATCCCTCTTATTAAGCCTTCTATACACCCGTTACTATGCAGAAATTTTGTAAGGAATATTCCACCCCCCTTTTTATAAACCTTTCCTTCAATGTTTTGTATTCTAAATTCCATTTTCATATGTTGGGATATGTCCTTATATGTCCCAAATAATATAAATTTCATGTCTAAATTATGAGAGACCCATTTCACTCTCATAAACCCCTTTTAATAATTCCAACATTACACCGTTATGCTCTAGAAATTGAACCTTGGCATTACATGAAAATCATGATGTAGTGAATGTAATACATTATCCTATATCATGGTTATTTAAATTCATTCACATATACATATTGATTTGAGACATACATGTATGTATTCTATATTCATATATCATTTAATAATTTATATAGATGTATGAATCCATGTTATATTATTCATGTGGCACACTTAAACATGAGAATGTTATGATTATGAAGGATGTTCCCTGATAGCACTCCAATGTATTGGGTAATGTTTATTATCATGATACGATATGTAAAATGGTCCATGAATCCTACTCTTCCATATTAAATAATTATTTAATCATTATTTTCCATGTACAGTGATCCTTGACTCATGCTCCTCCACGTGCAATGATCCTTGACTCAAGCTTATGTCAGGTTGTATGTTTTTTCTACATTTCCCATGTTATATTTATCATGAAAAATAATTCCTTTTAATTCATGTTAATTTTATTATCCATTGATATTCTTATTATTTATCATGTATTTTATTCCTTGTGTTATGCTTTGTTTATTCCCTTACTAGGTTTTATGTCTCATGCTAAACTTATATATTCCCTCAGGTTATCCCATGCAGTGTTGAGTACAAAGGAACATTTTTTTTCATTTTAATGTATTTTTCTATAAAGATGCTTCATTTGAATTTTATGTTGTTATATAATGTACTTAATTTATGAAAGGCACTATAACATTCGATCTTATGAGTTGTATTATTATTTATTTTTTGTAATGACTCATGCTTAAATATGATATAAAGTGCAGGGTAGTTTTATATGTTATTAGAGTATATGTTTCTTTATTTATTGGATTATGATTATAAAACCATAGTGAAACCCCTTAGAGATAAGACTATGTGTTAGAAAACATCCCTAATGTTTTTAATTATATAGTAAGTGGATTATCAAGAAATCATATCCTTGTCTAAATTCTACAAGTATACATGGATCTGGTATAGATGTACATAGGACTAACAACTCAAACAAGGTGTTCTGAGCATGACTCTGGGTAACATGGTGTGAAAAAATGAACCTTAATGTGCACCATGTATGACACTCTTGGGAAAAATTAATTGGAAATTTCATATTCTCATTACAAACAATTTCTAATAGAATTGAGAAAACATTTCTCATATGAATAAATATTAAGAAGTGGATCACAGAAAACTTTGATTTAGGCCAATATATTCACAAGTTAAAGAAACACATGAAATTTATAATTAATGCCTTTAATGTTTAGGTATTACCATCCATGTTTTCAAAAGTATAATATTAAATATTCATATTTCTTTATTACTTAATGTAGAAACATAGTTAAAAATTTAATGTTAGGATTCTCATTCATAGTTTAATGAATTCCTTTACATCACAAAAGTTTTTTAGAACTATTAATACTCCACCAGAAAGAATTTCGGCAGAGATACTGGTGAAGTTAAATAATGGGGCAATTATTACAACCCATTTATATAATTTCTTCCCTATTATAATTTGTGGATTGAACTTCCTGGAGAACCTTGTTATACATTCCGTGGTGGAATTTGATGCAATTATTAGCATGAATTGCCTTTCCCTATATTTTGTGAACATAAATTCTCATGAAAGGAAAACTACTCTCCATATAGAGAATTGACCCCAAATTATAAGTATATAGTGAATGATGGTTATTCTTTAGAAAAAATAATCTCAAGCATTTATATCATTTCCTTTTGATAATATGTATCATGATCAAATTATATAGTCTAATGAATGAACCATCCATGAAGACATTAGTACTGTGATAGAATTCATTAATGTGTTACATAAGTAATTTTTTTGTCGTCTCCCTAGACAAGAGTTTAAATTTTCAATTGAGATTAGATTAGTGGATTTTACAATATCCATGACATCTTATAAGATGTATATTGGGGAACTTCATGAATGGAATAAACAGCTACAAGGGAATTTGGATAAAGGGCTTATACGGCCATGTGATTCCCCATTGGGTTCACCAATCCTCTTTATCAAGAATAAGGATTGGAAAATGTTACTGTGTGTTGATTATCCCGAGCTCAATGAAATCACAATAAATAATGAGAATAATTTTCTAGAAATTTATGAATTGTTCGATCACCAACACGGCCAACAATAACTCTCCAAGGTGGATCTGTGTTCAGAATATTACTACGTAATGGTGTTGAAAGAGGATATATATCCCTAATACTAATTTTCATAGAATGTATGGGCACTATGAGTTCATAGTGATGCCATTTAAACTCAATAATTCTCTCGAAATCATTATGTACATGAGTAATAGTGTATTTAGAGATTACCTAGAAAACATTCTTGTAGCCTTTATAGATGATATTCTAATAAACTCCAAAACCATGGAGGAGCATTAGGAGCATCTGAGTACAACGATAATGACCTTGTGAAAGGATAATCTCTATGAAATGTATGGTAACTGTGAGTTATGGATGAATGAATTATCACTATTGGGAAATATCATCACAGAAAACGAGATATCTATGGTTCCTTCAAAGTAAAATGTAATTAAGGGAGGTATGTGTCCATCATCTATGAAAAATTTCAATATTTCCTTCTGGTTATAAGTATATTATCATTGTTTTTGATAAATATGTCATGATAATCAAACCCTATTTCCAAATTAACTCATATGGGAGTAAATTTTGATTGGAATGATGAATTTGAATAAAGATTCACATAGTTAAAAAAATTATTATCACTTCTCCTATGCTCACAATACCCAAAAGTGGCGAACTCTTAATAAGGTATAGTGAAGCTTTGACGAAGGGATTGGGACGTGTGTTAATGAAAAATGAAAAATTCATTTCATACACCATAAGAAAGTTGAAAATTCATGATCATAACTATCCCATACTTGATTTGGATTTTTAATCATTAAATTTTTTTTGGATTATCTCTTTTAGAAGAAGTGTTAGATATATATAGATCAAAATTTATTAAATACATATTCAAACAAAAAGTGTTGAATATACACCATCGAAGATGGTTAATGTTCATCATGGATTATGACTACCAAGTCCACTACCATCATGGGAAATTAAAAAAATTGTAAGATGCTCTTGTTAAAAAGTATATAGTGATTCTATCATCAATGAGAATTGATATGGGTTTGATCATGTTAGATTTTAATATGATGTACATTGGAATCATAAAGAAAGGAACATAATAAATTATTTCACAAACTAATTATAAAACATATCTTTCAGAAAAGTTAAATGATGATCAAAAAGTTTTTGAGGGGATTCATAAGAGAATGGAAACTATAATGAAAAAAAATTCTCAGAGAAAATTTTAATGAATAAAGAATTGTGAGATTTTGGTCAAGACTATGTTTTCCATAAAATCTTATGTTAAAAAATGATCGTTTGGATGATGCTTAGAGTTGACATTCTCCATTCACTCTCGAAACACAATGATGTATCAAGATCTCTAAAAGCACATTGGTTGGATAAAATGAATACAGAGATCACATAAGATAAATCAATGGACTCTGTCACTGGTATTTCAAAGAAATCCATGGGAAATAATGGTATTTGGGTTGTTGGGGATCATACTATAAAGACTACACACTCTATTCTGATTTGAGAGTATTCCTCACTAGATCAACTCATACAGATACACATCTTAAAAGTGTAAATGAAACATGGAGTACCACTATCAATTATGTAAAGTTAACATCCATGATTCACCACTATATTTTGAAAAATTGTCTATCATGATCTAAAAATTGAGTTCAACATCTTTGCATCATATCACCCACAAAATTATGTCCATTCTGAGGCACTATCCAAACATTTGGGGACATGTTGAGATATTTCTCAATGGATATAAATGGTTGAGGGGGATAAAATCATCCTTTTGTGGAGTTATCATTCAATAATAGTTTACACTCAAGAATCCAAATTTCTCTATATGAAGCCATTTTCAGGAAGTGATGAATAACACAAACATTTTGGGATGAAGTTGGGGAAAACATCTACGGCCTAAAAGGGTAAACTAAATGCATTAGAATGTTAAGATCATCCAACAGCACATCAATGATGCTCAGAGTCAACTGAAATTCTATAATGATATTCATCAACACGATATAGAGTTTCATGTTTGAGACATGGTATTCCTACACATATCTCTATGGAATAGAGTGGTGATATTTTGGGAAGACGTGAAATCATAGTACATGGTACATCATCAATATTGAGATCCTTGATGAGATCAATGAAGTGACCTATTGACCAGAACTACCACCAAAACTATCTCATATACAAGATGTATTCCATATATCCCGTATAAGAATATAAATTCCAGACCCATTCTATATATTCAATCTATAGGTTGTACCATTGTAAATGAACTTTCTTCTAAGGATCAACCTGTGAAGATCTTAGATTATAGAGAAAAAGTTCTACGAAATAAGACAGTACCCCCAATCAAAGGGTTTTTGAGAAACAACATGTTTGAAGAAGATATGTGGGAACTAGAGGATGTAATGAAGTAGAGTTTCCGTCATCTATTTTATTATGTAGAAAGTAAATTTCAATGGTTAAATTTCTAAAGTGTGTAATATTTTAACAACCTGATATTTTGTGAATAAAATTCCACTTTTTTATTTAATATATTGTTTCATGGGTATAGAAAACACATGATCTCTTTTTGTTTTATCCAATTATATTTTCAATGACCATTATGTATCTGTACCATTGATAATATAAACGATGAAATCTGTTCACATGAATAGTATAAATATTTAATCTTAACAAATCTTTTTGGCATGGAGATAGGAATTGATGGCCTCAACTAGTATGATAATTCCCTATGATGAAAATTTATCAATGATTCCATGGGAGGTAAAATTTCTAGTATTTTCTTTAGATCAAACACAAGATGATATCCAAAATATTTAAGCATGAGAGAAGCAATTTAATGGAGAAATTCAAACTCTTCAAGTTCACAACCTGTACCTTGTTCACCTAATTTCCCCATGAATTCCCCACCATCACACACATTAATCTGAGAGAGTATGATGATGTAATAAAGGGATATTTATCATAACCCTAGTAATAGAAATATGTACATTCAATATATATTATTCATATATTTGTTACAGTGTAAATTATTTTTAAATTACAAATTCATTTTCTTTGGTAAATATTCAAATTCAATTAAGAATTATATTTTGATAACTTAATGTATTTTTTAAGTAATAATATTTTATGAATTTATTATTATTAAATTTATTTTTTAAAATATACAAGATCATATTTATTTTTTATGTAGTTAAATGTAATTTTTATCATGGTACGAAAAACTACTTTTTGTAAAAAACCCATCATTTTCTATAAATGTAGGATTTTATTTTAAAAGTAAAAATTAAAATATATAGGAAATTATTTAGATAAAATGGCTATAATTTTTGGATGCAGGGATCCAAATTATCAAATGTTGAATTTGTCATAAATTTCAATGGTAGTGGAATTTTTGGGCAAAAATTAAATTCTCTATAAATCTATGGTGTGTTTTATAACATCATATTTTACCAATAGTGATAAAATAAATACTATGAAATGTATAAACGACCAAATATAATTTTTTACATTAACATAATTAATTTTTAAATTTATCTTATTTATTTTATAAATCCATAGTGCATAATCCAGTACTGATAATATAGTTTAATATATATAGAGTAATTTCCTTGAATGTATGAATCTCCTCCACATAATAAAGGGAAATAATTTATCATCATTAGACCTTTTTCTTTTAAAATAATTGCAATCCACTCCCCTTTTCAAAAAACCAAATAAAAAAACCATTGAATTGTGATTTGTTTTGAATATTTTATTACATAGTGTCCAAAACCACGATAATAATGAAATCATCATCCATTCATATATAAACCCACCAAATATCCCATTTCTCTTCCCTCAAACTCATTTAATCCCATTTTAACTCATATCTCCACTCTCTAGAGTATTATTAAGGTACCTTTAATCTCCCAAAAAGCCTCTCCTATTCCTTTGGAGTCAAATATTCATGTAATGTGTTTCTCTCCTCTTATTTGAATTGAATCACCTTCACTGAGAGTAGTAATTTTAATTTCAGATTGTTATATAGAAATTATTTTAATAAAATTAAATTAAATTCTATTTAATGTTATTTTTATGGGATAACATTTATTCCCCATTATTTTTACCCTTACCTATGTCGTTACTATACCGAAATTCTTTAAGGGATTCTCTCACTCCTCTTTTTATCAAGAACTTGACTTATGATATTACCCTTTAATTTAAATTTTATTAAGTTTGGATACATTATTACCTAATTCCCATACCTTATATTGGATTTTTTAATGATTTTATCCCCTTTTACTCTCATTTATCACTCTTATTAACCCTTATGTACACTCGTTACTATGCCACAATATTGTAAGGAATCTTTCACACTCCCTATGAATAATTCATTTTACGTTATGTATTCTCATTTAAATTTGAATATGTTCGGATATGTTCATAATTATAACCCATAATGAAATTTTCATGTCTAAATGATGTGATACCAATTTCACTTTCATATACCTATTTATGAATTCCTATATGACTTCGTTATGTTGCCGAAAATGCACCATGACTTTCCATGAAACAATTATCATTTAGTAAATACCAAATCCTTTTCTCTATTAAGAGTATTCTCCTTCAGGAACATATAATTATTGATTGGGGAATTAAATGTATGTATTACACATTCTTTTAGTGTGGAAGAAAATATGATTCTAAATGAATCCATGTTATCTGATCGATGCGGTACACATAAACATGATAATGAAATGATTATGAAGGTTTCACCCATGATAGAGCTCCAATGCATTTGGTAATGTTTAGTATCATTATAATTCATATGAAAAGATCTTTAAATAATGATCCTCCATGTTCAATGATCCTTGAATCATGCATCTCCATATTTAATGAGACCTGACTCATGGTAATGTCATGTTATATGTTGTTTTCACTTTTCCCATGTCATAATTATCATGTAATGTCATGATTTATTATTCAAGTCCCATATATTAAACATTAATATTCTTGTTGTATAACATGTGTTTTCTTCCTCTTGGTATTCCTTGTTTATTCCCTTTCACGGATTTTTATCTTAGTTATTTAATTTTTATTCCCTCAGGTTATGACATGCACTATTGTGTATGAAGAAATGTTTCAGTTATGTTAAACAAGTTTTTAAGAAGGATGTTTCTTTCTACTTTTTATGTTGTTATGTAATGTACCTAATTTATAAAAGACAATTTAACTATTTTTCTTTTATGTTCTAATATGATAAATTTTATGTAAAAAATAATGTTTAAATATGATATAGTGTTCATGTTTGTTATAAAATTCCCAAACCTTGTCAATAATGTTGTATTCAAAATATATTTCACCTTTAATCGCTAAAAATTATACTTATAATGAATGTTGTTTTGGAGAAATTTTTGTATCCATATATATGATCATGTAAGTCATCAATTAATGGAATAAGATAATTCTTTATCACAATTGAATTGATTTCTGTATAATCAGTGCACAATCTCATTGATCCATGTTTTTTTATTATAGAATAGAATAAGGTATTCCCATGGTGAATCATCATGGTGAATAAATTCATAATAACACCTCTAATATAGTCATTTATTAATCTCCAATTACACTACTATGTAAATTATATATGGTCTCTTATATTGGTCATATATCAGGGGTTAAAACAATGAAAACTCAACTTTTCAGTATGGGGGATATCTTTGTAATTACATAGGATATTCATCAATGTATTCATTTATAATAGGTACATCTTCAATTTTAAAATCATATTATCTATCCCTATATCTTTTATAACCTTATTCTACATGAATCTCATATATTAGAGCTATTGGTGTTGATCTATATATTGATCAAATGATGAAAACTCTTCTCTAATGATAATAAATTTTACATCTTCCTAAAACATTGTAATTTCCAATTTCCTAAAAAAAATTCCCCAATTTTTTCAGGCTAGCACATACTAATGATTATATCAATTTCATCTATAGGTATGATTATTTGGTTTTTAAAAAATCATTCTTATGTGTAATAATGTGTAATTCTTAAAACATCCTTCTTATAGTGAGACCTCTACTTGATGTTTTGACTAACACCTCTCATCTTAAATATAAAGGTAAATGTTTTTATTCCACTTGAAATACGGATGATATAAAAAAATGTATGGATCCATAATCAAATAAAACCTTATAAAAGTTTGAGTATAGGATTATAATACCTTCAACCACATCATTGGGTTCTTTCACCTCCGTAGTAGTGTTCTGAAAATTTTGGCCTTCTCCCCTGGGAATAATTTTTTTGTTGAATCCCTTAACTATTGAGGAAATTGTTTGAATATTTCTATATATAATAACTATAGAGACACTAAATATAAAATTTTATTTCTTATCCTTTCATTATGATTCATGGTTAACCATATCTCTAAAAATATAAAAATCTTCTAATACCATAAAGCATTTCCTAGTTTGATTCATTCAATTATTTTCACAATATGGAAACCATTGTGTTCTATTCTTCTTTTCTGATTCATCCTAACTTCCTGGTGTTCATATTTCATATTATTAAATTTATTTCCCTTGAATATTAATGATACTGATAATTCATTCTATATTTTGATGATACGTGAAAATATTTAATAATAAGAAACAGGCATTGAGATACAAATTTAATTTAGATATATGGAATACACCCTTCAAGGATATGATCAATATTACACTCTATGTTGCATAAGAAATATGTAGAATAGCTAGATAACTTTATAATGGTATCCTCATACAAAAAATTAATTTATTATTCCATTTTCATTATGATTATAAAATTTCTATTAATTTATGTTCGTATCCTACAAAGGATATATTTATCTTCGAATTAATTGTTAAAAATTTTCAATTCCATGAATTTTAAATCCTCTTCCTCCATAGTATTTGTATCACCCGAGACTTTTATGTTATATAAATCATCAAAGGAACCTTTTTCTACACAACACTTGCTTGGCTTGCTTTACACGCAATCGCGACCTTCCTCGATAGCTTGCGTCGTACGCAATACCGAGTTTCACTAAACAACAATATGCTATTAAAACTAGCAGTTATGAATAGTAATAACCACTTTTTGAAATTTTATAAATTTTATTTTTCAAAATGGACTTCATTTTTGGACTCAGAATATCGAAATTAGCCTAGGGTGAAATTTTGGTATTTTTCTGAAAACATTCAATTTTTGATGAATAGTGAAACCACTAAGTGGTAGGTTAAAACTGAATTTTGCATAAAACTTAATTTTACCGCTTCTGTGAATGGAATTTCGAAAATCTGACAGAAACGGTTGATATCAGTAAGTAAAATGTGGTTCAATGAGATAAAAATAATTTTTTGGTGAATAGTAACTTTTTACGATTTTTACCGCGGTTAATAGTAAATAGGGTAACTAAGGGTAAATATGATATCAATATTACCCTAACACATGTCCTAATTCTATTGGACAAGTGTAATTCGACCAAAAACAAACTTAGGAATAAAATATGACCATTTAGGCCCACTTGGATTAGATTAGGACATTTATTATTAATTTATTTAAAGAAGGGTTAAAATAGTTAAAATCAAAGTTTAATAAGTAAATAATTTTTAATAAAGGGTTATACATAAGATAAATTCGATAGTAAATATTCATTAGAAAGCTGAAACGATTTCCTACATGATGGTATTTTATTTGTAATTTTTAGACATTAAATAATTTAATATATTTATGACACAAAGATGATGCAGTAATTATCTTATTAATGAAATATTGACATAATTGATGTTATAAACACCAAAATAAATATAATTTGAGACTTTTTATGAATTCCACTAATTATCTAGGTTACTATGATATATTAGTATTGATTTAATCAACTTGGTTCGAACATATAATTCTGTTATGACTTTCACAAAAATCATATATCAAATAGTGTCAAAATTGACACAAAATAGTTTTTAAATCAAATATTATATTATTAATTGTTATTTTATTCCTAAAAATCTAAGGTTCGGCCAAATGACTTAGATAAGGATATATATTTTAATAATAAACAATTTGGGGTTCGTTTGGCATGTTATTGTAAGTGTATTAACCATATAGTGAAAGAAAACAAAAAGACACGGTAAAAGTTAAATTAATTAACTTAGAGTTAAATCTAATTAATAAGGTAAGAATAATACCCTAAACTTGTCTAAATCCTATTGGTTGATAGGATTTCGACCCATCCCCACTTTAGCTTCGAAATAAGACCCTTTGGAACCATTATAAACCGATTTTGACTTTAATATAAATTAATATTTTGAGATATTCCTAAGGTGCCCCTCTCCTCCCTTATAAAAGGGCACCTCCTCCCCCTCCTCCTCACACCAATTTGAGCACTCAAGCTCGTACAACCCCTGCCATGTTCTCCTCTCCACTTACCTAGAATAATCCTAGAGGTCCTGGTCTTCTCCAAATCCCAATCTTAGTTCCATAAGTGGAGGATTCAAAGAGGCGTTCCAAAGAAGAGGTAATATCCATTACCGATCTTTTCAATTTCTTTCTTCTTGAACTTCTTCTTCTTTAGTTGTTTCATGATAAAGTAATAACATAAGTATTACTTACATACTGATATGTTATTATAAATATGAAACAACCCTAATTCACCTTCTATCCATCCTACGGAAAAATGAAATCACCGCGCGTGCGTACGTACGGAATACCGTCTCCACGCCGTGGTGTAATCTATTTTCCACCATCACCTTACAAGGATGGGTATAATGGTGTAATGAGTAACTATATATGATTATTAAGTAATATTGATACTGAAATAATATATATATATACTCCAATACAATTCCACGATCATAGGAACGATATCATCACTCGTGCGTACGTACGGAATACCGTCTCCACGATGTGATGCGACACGTTCTACATGATCTTCATTTCATAATGATTATATAAATGAATTGAATGAATGAATATGGTATATACTACACTAATACCATTCTGGAAATGAATTATCTATAACCTAAAGATAAGAATAAGAATTTATTCGACAAAACACGCATAAGAACAAAAAGTTATAAAGACCCGAGTAACAAGTAACAATGAAATATTACTAACAAGAAGCTAATAATATGACCATATATGATCTCATATCAATATGTATGATTCTGGAATAAGTCAATATCATTATTTAAACCATTATACAGGAGCTTCGGACACGTACAAAGCAAATTGGACCTAAGGTAAGGGAAATATCACAATCTCATTTTTATCCGAGATTGTTTATTCGTAAGTATTTACTGGGGTGTATTTTATCATCCACATCCATGTTCCCTAAATATGTAATGTTGTTTTCATCCACTTGAAATAGTTTAAATCCAATTTTACCCTTAGGTAAGTTTTTAGTAAAGAATATGAAAGGAATCTTTTGTCGTTTTTCCGTACGAGGTACTTTTTTGACTTTTCCGACAAAAGTACGAAGAATGTTTTTTTTAACTTATACGGCATGAATGGATTTTTAAAAACATTACTTTAAATAAGCTTCCTTTACAAGTTTTAAAGTTTATTTTTAATCAACTTCTTTTATTTTAAAGTTCTATGACATGTTATGAAAGGAAAAATGTTTTTGAAGAAGAAAGGATATTTTCCTCAAGAATTCAATACAAGTGTTTTATCAAAATTATTTTCCATCTAAGATAATAAAGGGTTCTGTTTCTATCCATATTTTTACATTGGTTTGACTATGTTGTGATGGAATTATGTTTATGAATTCCCTTATCATATATGAATTGATTTATGATGTCATGATGTTTCAAGAATCCCATTTTTGTTATATGTGTTATGCGATGATGTATGTTTTATGAATATGTGGCACACATAAGAAAGGATTCATTATAAGATGGGTGGGACCTATATCTCCCTCAAATGCATTGGGTAATTATTTTATATCTCATGAGATATACATGGCTGGAACGGAAGGTTATTTCGGTTCAGTGATACAGGACTGAAACGAGGAGTGAACTCGGTTCAGAAAGGGACTTTGTCCACTAAGATAGTCTTGGCAATGAGTCATGACTAACAAGAAATGATTTTCCATGATTATGTGTGCATGCCACAAAGTTTCAAGTTTTATGTTATGATTATGGGGATCTCATTTTCACTTCTATGATTTATTCCATGTTAAGATATTATGATCTCTTCTGCAGGTTTTGATCTTCATAAAGATATGATATGATTTTTATTTCCTTTATTTGCCCTTGCTGAGCATTTGAGCTCACCCTTTTATGTTTTCTTTTCCCCAGGTCAGGAAGATGGATATTAAATAGAATATGCTAAAAGGGACCCTAGATATGATGAAATAAATGGGAGACACTGTAGCAGATTTATGAACCAGTTGTTTATGTTTCCCAGTTTCTAAAGACACTATACCTATACGATCCTTTGTGGTTTTGTCATATGTTGTAATAAGTGTGCTTCAATTTCGAAGTATTAACAATGTATGTAAAGTATGGGTCGTTATAGTATTCTAGATTAGAGACCACCATAGATCAACATCGCCTTTGATAAATTACACCACAGTGAGAGCCTTTTCATTTTTAGGTAATCTAATGTCCACAAATTTTCTCTCTATATACATAATACAATTTTCAACATATATTTGATTATTAGAACCAAAAAATTGATGGGGGATTCTATCGCATTAAGTGATCAATCATAGGAGAATACCACTGTGAAATAGGATGAACCATCCAGGAAAGGATATTTTCTATAACCTATTTAATATTACTAAATATATCTATAATTTGTTCTGTTCCAATACCAATACTATTATCATCCTTAACAGGGATATATCTCTATTTTCCATGAGTACTGATACCCTTCTTCTTTCCAGGTTCTACTCATGAATAATTAAATATACTATATTTTCTCAAAAAATTATAAATTTTAATTAATAGTGTAATTCTAAATATGATGTAACACATAACATAATTTTAATAATGATTTATTTTTAATCTTAGATATATTATCTTGGTTTATTTAGATATGTATTTATTTTCAAATTGTCCATAATGGTTTGTGATGAAAGAGTGAATTATCCTAAGAATATCCCCTAGGATTGTCAAAACTGGTGCGATGTAAGGCCTTCTTTCATGCACAATGTGATAATCAGTTCAATCATAATTCATCCATTTCAGTGTTATGACCCCAAGATACATCTATTCCAAAACCATATCCACTTGAAGTATCTAGATCAGGATTTATGTCTAGGGGAAACCGGATAATATATTCATTAAATGTTTTTGGAATTTTGATATACTAATCCTCATAGTATATCATGTAGTTATGTTCCATAATATATTTTTTCCTTAGTCTAGTTCCCATTATTTATTCTAAACTTGTTATGATATATGTTTTAGTGATTCCAAATCTAGTTTTATGGATTTTGTGTCTAATTAATTTCATTTGTTGAGATATAAAGGATAAAATCCCAACAGAACATTTAGCTATGAAGTGTTGGATAACTAATTAAATGCATTACTGTCATTTTATAATAAGAATAAGAACATTAAAATATAATTCATAACAAAATTGAATTAACCTCATCCTAGAAAACTAATTCCAATAATTCTTCTTCATATCCCAGTGAGAGGAAACAACATATTGGTGGGATAAAATACAAGGTAATGGTTAATAACAGTGAATTCTATCATAAATCAACATGACTAATTGTATGGAAGGGTAAATAATGAAACCAATTATCTTTTTAAATAACATGGCTATCATGACATGATAAGGTATAATCACAATGTAATAGTAAATAATAGAATATTTATTCCATTTACTAATTAATATTTGATTGAAATGAATATAGATAAAATAAAAAAACAAATGTACCATGGATAATGATATTTTCTCTATAATCAATACATGAAAAAGATTAATTATTATATTGGCTTAATTTAGGAATTATGGTACATCTACCTTCATGATCATTCTTCAACATAGTCTAAAACAACTGGGTATGAACCCATCTGATTTGGCCAACTAGTTTGTCTCATGAGACCCATTGATGCATTAATGGTATATCTATAATTGGGCCCCAAAAAATGTCTTTATATCCAAATAATTACTTATATATTGTATAATAAATATAATTCATGAACTTTTTTCCTTATCCACAAGTATACATTTTGAATAAAGGATACATATTTTTCCCTGTTTCTCCAATTAACATAAATTCTTTCAAATTATACACCATATATAAGAAAGGATTAAGGAATTGAAAATAATCATATGCAACATACAAGAATAAGGCTATTTATGGTAAATTTAATATCTGATTATAAATTTTTAATAATAAATTGATTGTTCAAGAAAATGTTTCCAATCCAAAAATAAATTGAGAATATAAAATATATTTTACAGCTTTGTAATTTTAAATTCAAACAACCATGAATGAAATAATTCAAATTTAAAAATAAAATTCCATAAATAAGGAATTAATCATGATATTAGAAGTCAAAAGTGTTTTATATAAACTATATTATATAAATTAAGTGCACAATATTATTATATACCATAATATTAGAAAATTTAGATGAATTCCCTTAGCATGAGTCTGTCTCATCACATACATTATTTATACCCATGAATAATAAACATATGTTAATTATTTAATTTCATAACATCCATTTTAATTTATTTTTTTCAAATTAGTTCATTTATTCAAATTATATATACAATAAATTAATCAATTATTCTTATGTGGGGTGTTTCAATGACGTTTGAAATTTATGTCCAAATTGAAATCAGTAGGTTTACTATCTGAATAAGATATATTTTTTTCAATATATTCACAGTAATAATCATGGAATAATAATAATTTTTATTCTTGAATAACAGTTTGAAGAGAAATAATGTTTTTTGCAAGAAATTATGTATGTTATGGCCATAGAGATGGTAGTTTGTACGTATATCTGAGTAACATTTCTATTTTTCAATCATCATTTTTGAAAGGTGGTATGTACTGTCAGGTCATTGAATAAATATAATTCAATCATACATACTATATTACATCTTCAAATATACGTGTATATATCATCAATGTGGTGTGGTGATGAAAAGACATTTGATCACTTGGTGAAGGCAGTTGTCCATATGTAAACAGGAAATGCCATCATCTTTCAGTGAGAGAAAAGTTAAAAAATGATATATTATATTTTCATAATAAAAATAATCTCATTAATATCCCATATACCCATTAATTCTATCTTTTTCACTTACCATGTAATGTGTTAGTGAATGAAGAATCACATCGCTTCGTGAGACAGTTGTCTAGTATACACCCTAGGGAAATTATTGTATCCCATATGACATATAATGTTAAAAAACATTTGGCACCAAATTCCATTTTAGCTCAGGTAAAAACATATTTATGAAAACCAAAAGCATATTTTGAATCATCATATGATACTAGGACTCCCAAGGGAGTTCCACGGAAGACATGAGGTAAGTGCTTAGGATTGAAATCCAGAAATAAGAACTTGCAAACCCTATTCAATTTCATAAGGAATCTACCAAGTCGTATTTCCAAAAATGGAAAATCCAGGGGTGCTAAAGAAATATGGATGACTCGTAAGAAAATGGTCCTCGTGCAATATCTTGTCTTCCCTTGTGACGTCCAACAATAGTTCCGCATATGTCTCCTTGCGTATGATTGTGGAATATTTTGTCTATAATTAGATACATACCCCCCAAATTTGGGGTTCTATTTTGGAATACAAAAGTTTTCTCTGGTGCATGTAAGACAACCCCTTGTGGAATCACACTAAAGACATTTCCTCAAGGTAATGGATCTTGTTCCAAAGGTCTCCCAGGGTTCCTCCTTCTAGTGAGACCACTCGGGTTTGATTCCTTCTCATATCTTATTATTCCAACTAAATTGAACATAAAAATTCATTCTTGCATGCATGATTTTCCGTTATGAATTTCCTCTATTTTCCAAACCCCTAATTTTATGTACAGACCTCCAATCCTCCGTGTAGTCACACATCCTACATGGATTTCTTCAATATTTCATGCACCCCTTCTTATGTGTTCCATATGTTTTACATACCCCAAGACACCATATTGGAGATCTTATTACGTGAAATACCCATATCTTGTATTCACTTACTCCATGAGGTCCTCCTTGCATGTGTAAGGTGATTTCCTATTTCCCCAACTGGGGCTTCATGTTGGGTTTTCCTACCAAGTGATTATTCACATTGGTCTGCTAATAGCTATTGCTATTTCGCAAAACTATGCTAACATGAACAACTATATCAATCACTCCTCCATCCCATTAATGATCAAAATTACATGTAACTCTCAGTCCAATGTGTGGGTTGGTTCATGTTATGTAGGCCATAGGGGTGTAGGGTAAGTCATCAAAGTCTGAGCCGCTAGACGTTAAACTTCTAGGAAGTCACAAACATGACACATGATGTTAAACTATGATTTCTGCATATATGACAGGATTGGGAGGACCATAAATAGGATGGGAACCATCACCCCCCTATATATATATATATATATCTATCTATCTATCTATCTCCTGTTGGGATTTGTATCTATGTTCACCTCAAGCATTCTTTTCACCCACTCATCTCCACAAGAGTGACAATACCTAATAATTTCTGGTCGGTAATGATATCATCCTCTAATGGAATGTGATTCTCCTCAGGCTTCCCTCAAAGAGTAAGTCACAATCTCCATCTACATATTTCACTAACCTTTCATAAACACCACAACACAACTCACTGAGGCACCATATACAACACACTCATCAGGTCCAATGATACATATTCTTTCTCAAACTGATCATGAATCACGTGGGATTATATAATAAAATTAATACGAGATCCTCTCAGGTCTAATAACCATTCCTAACCCCTACCACCTTCATCACTGAAATACGTGTACATGTATCCTTACCATTTAAGCAGGGTATGTAAGAAGACTATCTGAGGGAAAAGAACCTCAATATTCATGATTCATCTCTTCGGTTCCAATCACAGTAGTTCATTCTCATCAGGCATTATTTTATAATATATGATCACTTTTTGAGGCATGAAGTTAAACTATATGCCCTCTCATCCTTCGTGATGATAAACTGCTTCCCAGAACTATATATATTTTGATTCTATACAGCTACGTAAAAAGCCTCTTCGAGGATTAATTCTTCACAAACGGAATACATTGGTGCTCCATCCTAGGGATGTATCATTATGATGTGAAAAATTATCTTTTTGGAACAAATATACTTGATCCTCCTCCCAGATGTGTTCTGATTCACTCAGGAATCTTACCATTCATAATACCAAAACAAATCCACATCCCTCCAATCAATTTCATCCCACAGGTTATGGGATACTAACCACGCATAATACCCTAAATGTATTCAGGATTTATCCCATTTATACACCCCAATTCCCTGCACCAATCCAGAACTATGTGAAATTTTATCTTTACCCTTTTTGAGAAAGGTACATTGGAAACCTCTCAAGGTTCAAGACTATCATCCATGTCCCATTCTGTTTTATCCTTTAAGCCTTTGTGTTTTGGGAAGATTATTCCCTAGTCTGGAGGTCCCACTTCTTTCAAGTCCCATCCATGAATCCATTCTAATGAGATAACCTTTCCAGTTACTCATCACTCCATTATAGAACTATGTGGACATTTATTACCAACTACTATGATACGTAGAAAACATCCCATATGTTTAAAACCACCACTGTCATCTTCCCACATGTTCCATACAAGTCATTGCATCCTTCAATAACTCCAACATATACATCTTTCTTTTTGTTTAGGCTTCCATATCCCGTTGAGGTTATTACACCCACTCCTTGCTACTCCTAGTGGCACCTCAGTCAGCTAACCATGCAAAAGCCTCATAAAATACATATTATTCCATACAAGAGTTCCCAACATGCGATGAAATGATAACCATACGTAGGCCCCCAACATGTTTTTGGTTTGTATTCCATTATGTAGACCTCGATCTTTGGCCTCACCCTCTCAAACAATGCGGGGTTTGATACCTTTCATGTATGTAGGAAGACTTTTTATTGTTAAATCCTAGACAATGAAAAACCTCGGTGTCCCTTTTTTTGGGACCCATATTCCTTTGATCCTACCATTGTGGTATCTAGATTAGACAACACCATTTAGAACATTCCCCATTGGGGAACACACCATCCTAGGACTTTATTTATTGGGGGATCTGATCCATCCATACAGCAAACATTCTTAGTCTCCGTCCGAGGGACATACCAATTTGATCCACTCTCCTCAACGATCCAATACGTCTATTCAATCTCTTCTAGATGATAAACTCACATCATATCCCGTGTTATGGGAATACAAGGAAAACCATGTAGACATCCCTCTATCATACAATTACCCACATTTGATGTGTGATGCCTCATCCTTCCACCCGGTCAAGAATCTGTCTTATAAGGGAAATCAACGTGTACCGGCATTTTTGCATCCAGACATGCCAGTGATGCCCAACATGACTAATCTCTTGAATGAAGGTCACTTCCCTGACACAACCTTTTTAGAATGTATTGATAGCATTTGTGTAATTAAATGGATTTCACAATGATAGGGAACTGAGAAGAGTTTCACGAAAACTGTCTTAATAATTAATGGAGACCATGACTAGGATAGGAATTCCAAGGAGGAATCCATGGAAGGAGAGACCAGAATCCCATCATCCCATTTAAATAAAGGTGAAAAAATCTCTCTAGAGGTGAAAGATATTGCTCACCATTGGAAAGTTGGAATGTTGGGAAACAATGTGAACCATCAGCCAAGTGTCATACACAACAAGACATGATGAGGCATTCCCTTTTAAGAAAACATCGAAATCCAAAATAGTGAAAAAAAATTATAGTATTATTCTCATTATGATGATTAGTAGAGTTCAAGTCATCAATATATTATCATGTCACATGATCCAGTTTTCCAGCACAGGTCCCACAATGAAAATAGTTGACCTAGCATGAAACTGATAAAGAGTTGGTGTAGTTAATCGTTATGTATCCATGTTTTTTATGTTTGTAGAGTGGATATTTCTATCTATCAAGGGAATACTAAACGTTATTGGGGAATTGGTAATTTCCTTCCAACTATCTTTATTAATGGCTGAATCTTCTTAACTTACAAGAAAGAAGCTATTGTTTTAGGAAACCTGTCACCTATCACCCATAGAGGTAGGGGTAGGGGAAATTCCATAATGAAAATTACACATGGCTCTACCTATACCACTCCATGATCCACCACCAGAACTAAATAGCTCCCACACCTGATCTAACCATCCAAAATTGTTCAAAGGAGGGTGGTTGATATTCTTATTCAAGGATAAGAACAAATAGGGGGTCATCCAAATGAGGTATATATCCCACTAAGTTCTAGATGCATATGTTCCTAAACTTATCCATTGGCCCAAGGGATACATAGGGAGCCAATGCTCCTCATTATGGTCTTCTATAATTTTAGGAGACTCTCCCAGGAACTCCCTTATGATTTACTCCCACATGCTGATGAGGTAAGAGATTTCTGAGTCATTTTGGATTCGACTTTATCTAGGGAGCAGAAAAGGATGTTTCCCACTAGGCAACATCAATTTTTCATGCTGGTATCATAGGTCGAGGATCAAGTGGCCTATACCAATGCATAGCTGACCCTTTGTCAGATAACCCAATGAGAATACCGTGTGAAAGCTAAGAAGGATTCCCGCCATGGTCTATCATCTTATATATCTTCATTGGCCTGAACCACCAGCGGTGCAATCTATCAAAACGTTTTTATTACAGAGGATTTAAACCTCCCTATACTAGAGTTGGGGAACATCCATGCTCAGTCGAGGTTGAGGGCTCACCCACCCCACAAGTAGGCTGAGTTGACTCTTTCGGTCGCAACTGAAGGCACCAGTCATCGTGGGCCAACCAGCAACGATTTCTTTCAGAGTGGAGGTAATCCCCAAAACCTCCATCAGTCAGAGTGGTGGTCCTCCCTACTCTCCCATACATTATGAAATTCCTCCCCATGCCACCATTATTATCCTATTATGTGGTACTCTCCATCTGGTTGACACCCAACATGAATGTACTCTTTGTTCCCCTGATCTCATGTATCGAAAGATTCCTCACTTACCATGTTTTCAATGATAAGGTCCTCCTCGCCCTGATACCCATCAAAATGGATGTCCTCACCATGTTACACTGACTCCATCGGAGGTCCTCCATGTTCCATATATGGTCAACATATAGGTCTACCTCATGTTCAGTATGATCAATATGAACAGTATCCTCACACCCTTGCTACTAGAGCTATCCAATATGGAGGCCCTCCCCACTCTAAAACTCTCAACCATTGGGGTCCTTCCAATTTTCTGTTTGAAATATTCGTGGGTGCTCCCCACACCCCAACACATCAACGTGGAGGTCATCCCTATTCCAATACAAACCAAAAATGTGTTCCCCCCTATTTCGATGATCTACCCTACCTAGAAGAACCACCGTAGGGAAGGAGGGAGAATTTTTACCACCAAAAGAATTGTCTTCAGGTGTTCCAGATAGTAGTAAAACAAACATACTTTTTAGAACTTAATGTGAATTATGAATCGATGATGAATCCCTTGCCCCAATCTTCTATTTCATGGTCTTAGGTAGGAACTCAACTTATCAGCATCATCTTCCCAGAATGTGAGGTACACCAAATCCTTAAATATATCCATAGACACGTGCATGTGGATAAATATTTGGCTCCATCCTATGGTTTTATTGTGAAATCCTCTCTATCATCACTGGGGAATTATCTACCTCTAAAAGAGATCACAAAGAATAGTTGTGGCGATAGAAAAATGACAAGAACTAGCCTGATCCACCGCCAATTGTAGCCCCAATTATAAACTATGTAATGATATATATCCATTAATACAAGGATTTTGTTATAATGTCAGTACAGTTCCTCGAAGATTGCCCAGTATGCAATAGTTTGTCAACACGTGCACCGTACGCTCCACGGACCAATCCATTACGACAATGGTCCATGTGTGAGTGTCGTTACTGGTCCCTCAACCACCCCAGTCAATGAATGGTGGAATCCAAGGGCCTATCCCAAGTATGATCATAGAAGTTCATGGGATATTCTCACGATAGATCATTTTCCATAAGATTCTTAATCCAATTTCAACTCCAGGACTTAAAATTCTAGAGACCCTCACCCAAGATGAGGATATGTGCATCTACCAAACCTTAAATATGACACACGTCCATGTACTTCATTTATAGGTGGTTTACCCCAAAAGACAAGAACACTTCAAAGACATCATCCAGCCTTGCCACAAAGTTGAGTTGGCTACACATCCTGTCTCCCAACACCATGCATCACTCGGTTATTATCGGGACCTCCAACAATGACGCGTCCATTGATTCACTATGCTCTACAATTTTATTAATAAGACATCCCTATATAACTAGATACATGGATGGGGAATATCCATTGCCCTGTATTTTGGACCTATATGATGTCAACCCGATTTACCCATTGATATCAATGATATTTCACTAGGAATCGTTATGGTAATCATGGTTTTTCATGAGATATACCTGGAAGGGGGTGTCAGTACAGGGTTGAGAGAGGATTGACCACCTCCTTAGGGTTGAAAAAAAATCTAAATCACCGTAGTGGTGTACAAACTCATCTGTTGAGGCAGAAACTTATCATGGGAGATAATTTCAATTCATTGCATATCGATCGAGACCCCAACAAGGGTAGAGTGAATAATTGAACTGTTAAGCCCGTTGATCCTTCTGGTTATGGGATAAAGACAGAAGAATATCTCAAAATGGTTATGCTACATAAAAAGCTCACGAAATAGAAAATGACTTTAGATGACATCCTAACTGAACATGTTTCAGAACAATGACTATATTATGGTAACCCTTGACTAGGGTAGTAGTAGCAGGAAATGATCCCCCTACGTGGTACCTCCTACTGATATCGACAACCCTTCTAATCTAGACTGGGTATATTCAAGATTTTATAGAAAGGGAGCATGATATGCATCGTTGAATTCACTCGAGGTACACAAGAATCCTCATAAGGACCGACTCTGGTTCTTCCAGCCGCTCAATAGGCCATTCCTCCATTAGCCCCACGGGTCATTACAGTAGCCGCTCCACGATTTCTTGAGCTAGAATATGATGTTGACAAACCTTCCAAGAATTTTTTAGTTTAGAACTAGTTCCAATATAGGGATTCTCATTAAGATAATATGGTGGATTATCTCATTTCCCACCTCGAGTCTCTTGAAAAATGATCTTTGATGATCCCACCTAATGGAAGTCCATATCCGGCATTAGTGGGTGATATTCCAGCACACCCAGACTTCGGTAATCTTACCTTATCCCCTTTCATTGGGACATGATATCCGATAAAAGATCTCTCCCACATTATTTAAATGTGTGGACCCTTAAAAGGTACTATAGAAAAACATGAGGCCACTAAGCTCTAATTCTTCATAAAAACATTGGAAGAGACTGTGTTTGTCTGGTAAAGACAACTACCCATCAGGTCCATATCTAGTTGGGAGGATCTTCACATGCAGTTTCATTACTAGTATAGTTTAACCACCCACAAAACATCTATTTATGAAATATTCACAAGAAATAATAGGTTGGATGACTGAGACACATACATAATTTCCTGGTGGAATGGCCTCAAATATTCATTTGATACACTGGTGACATAAGAGTATCTACTAAAAATTTTAGTGGAAAATGTTAAGACTGAATTGATCTCTTCTCTCACCACTCATAACATCCTAGGTGGATTTTGGGATTTCTATGATAAGGAAAAATGACTAAATGAATCCTTGCAGTAAGCCTTGTAGGAACACTCGTTAACTCTAATAGCTCCTAAAAGAGGTTCTGATAAGGTCTTGATATCTGATATTTCACATTTAGAGGTTCCAAAAAGATAGAGTTGTTATAAGAAGAGCCACCTTCATAGAGTCACTGAGGGACACTACCTTGGGATCAAAATAATTCTCTACATCTCTCACAAGAGAACCAAAATGAACTACAATGTAACACACAACCTCCTCTTAAGTGAAAAAACCAGGTTCCAACACCCCCAAAGTTATAACCCCTCGTCAGTTCTACGTTCCTAGGGCCCCGTTCCCAGGTCTGAGAAACCAAACCTACTCATTTAAAAAATCATAGGCCCCATGCTATTTTGAGGGTGTATTGGACTAGGAAATCCTATAGTTTCCAAAATATAGGAGGCTCAAAGAGGTAGATATCACTGATCACCCCAATTACTTCCCCTATAATCAGTTTTTCTTGCACATTCTTAAAAAGTGAAATGTGTTCATGTATAAGATTTAGGACTATGATTATAAGAACATAGTCAGATTGGGTCTGAACCCATCACATGTGGCGTGCATTTTCACAAATCCATATATTGATTGTGAGGGTGAATGATAGAATGTCTCTAGCTAAGCGTCATAGATGTATGATGACTGAATAGCATGAAAGGCGGTCACTCGTGCACATGGTATTAACCATGCCTATTTGACCATATCAACCCTTCCGAAGTCATTATGGTACCTCTAAGTACTAATTTTTCATCAACATATCAGCCTTCCTCTTCTCAAGTTGGTGATCATTGATAGTGTTAGAAGAAGTAATGTCATCCACAGGTATTAAATACATCCCATACTAATGGTAATTTCCATTATACATAGATGGATATGGCTCCCATAATCCACCCAAAATGGATGATTCCGTAAGTGAGTACACATCAGTGAACACTATCATGTGGGTGGACCCATACATGTCAATTGATGATGACTAATGACAAGAATATCCTCATAATATCCCTAGCTGATGCCAAAATCAAAGAAATATTGGATATGTGAATCACCAAAGTGTTTTCACCAAATCTTTTGACCATGTAGTTCACACCAATGAGAATAGACAATTGGATCCGCATAGGAATCACCATGTGCAATCCTTCTAGCCTATTTCATGAGATTTAATTTCCCTACCATTTGTTCTAATAAACCAGGGGAAGCCTACATGACCATGTTGTTATCATCCACGTATAGTTGACGATAGGCCTCAATCATCCAAAAATTATCCAGTAGTAATATTACAAGATTCAATTGTTGAGAAGCGGGATACTCCCTGTATTATTCGAATTCTGCTAGTTTGATCTATAGTATTGACCATTCCTCCTACCATGGAGAAACATCCTCTCATATAAATGATTACCTCACATGGGAGTATAACATGCTTAATCACCTAGGCAACATTATTTCAAAGCTATTGATCCCCGAGTCTCTCTTCCTATCATAAGATATATGAGAATACCTCGTATAATCATTAACAATCCCACACTTATTTTAAGTAGAGGTAGTGGCCATAGATTTCTTCTATGTTGAGGAGTTCATACTTAAAGAATTTGATTCCATTATATTATTAATTGGAGATGATGAAGTTTATCCTATTAATGGGAGCATTCTACCTCTATACATTATTGGTAAGTTCAATGGTGTTGATTTCTACCCTTGTCTCGTTGACATTGGTTCTGGGATCAATCCTATCCCAAAATTGATTCTCCACAAACAAGGACTGTCCAAAACAAATCCGATTCCTTATAACATGAATATTCAATTTTATTACCAAATAGAGTGGACACCTCTTTGAATGATCAACCCAAAAAACAAGTTGGTGGCCTGATTTCCAGCATGGAATTCATGGCCACCGCACAGGACACCACCTATAATGTTTTAATGGGTAGACTCTGGCTCTATCTTCACATAATAGTCCCCTCCTCGTATCACCAGTTGCCTAAATACACCATTAATGGTTGAGTGGTCATGATCCAACGTGATGAGTCTCCATTTGACAATTTCCAAGCCCGCTACATGGATGTCTACTACCATATGAGTAAGGATTAACATGTTCATGCCAATGAGGTTGACACACTACTGTTATGGCCAACACATGGATTGACTTGGATTATGCCTACATCATCTCAATTCACTAATTGGAGTCCATGATCCCATACATGGGACACTAATTTTTCATCTCTAGGACAGGGGTTAAAGAAATTATGAAGTTGAAGGAACGTAGGAAGACCACTTCATACTCCTACATGAATCAAAATAATGTGATCCTAGAACCCCTTACCTATTTAAGGTATTGGGATGTTCACCCCATGGAAACAAAAATAAACCATTCTACATTGGTTTTCTAGGCTAGGATGAACCATCTCTACCCAAAACGCCTATACTTATTCCTTATTACCAGTCATATCCCCTAGGGTCGAAGACCTGATGGGATCACATCGAAATTTTTTGTCTCCATGTTTTCAGAAATGTGGGATCCTTCCATTGAATATTTCAGTACCAATTAGGCCAACACAAGCATTCCATTATTATCACAAAACTCAAAATATTTTCCCCTACTAATGGTCATCTCACTATGGATGATAAAGAAGATTTGGGGGATTCTCATTCTACATTTGTGGTAGGTGTCTCCACCACCATTGATGAGTTGGTACAAGTGAACCTCGACATCATAAACAATCCAAAACCAACAATGCTCAGCACAACCATGTCTTCAGAAGAGAAATATGGGAATTTGGATTTCTAGAAGTACCATCGAGATGTATTAACCTAGAGCTATAGAGATATTCTAGGACTAGATTCTCATGTCTTCATCTACTACCTTTTCCTCTCGATGACCAATCATAGGTTCAAATACCCTCCTAAAAAGATGAAACCTTCCTAAGGTTCCATGGTAGATACCAAAGTTGATAATCTCATTAAATCCATCTTCTTCAAGGATGTATAGCACCCAAAATGACTAGCTATCATAATTCTTTACTGAATAAAGAAAAGGAATATTAGAGTCTTCATCGACTTCTGAAATCTCAATTGTTACTGTCCAAATGATAATTTCACCTTTCTTACAATAGATCTATTTATTGACACTATTGATATATTATAATAAAAAACTGTCATGGATTGGTATTATAGATATAATCAAATATGAAAATACCCATAGGATGAAGATTATACAACCTTACGATAACCAAAAGTACATTATATTACCAGGTAATGCCTTTAATTCTCAAGAATGTAGGTTCCACCTATTAGTGATCAATGTAGTGCATATTCAAGACGATCATTGAGACATTAGTGAAATTATATAAAGATACTTTTGTGGTAATATCCCTTTAGAATTAGGACTATCTCAGATTTCTTAATAATGTGGTTGGATTCCTCCACTCACATCATCTAATGATGAACTCCTTAAAGTGTTCCTTCAGGGTTACATATGGAAATTTTCTAATATTTTTCATCAGTTATAGAGGCATCGAGATTGATTGAAAGAAGATCGAGGCAATTAGCATGATGCCTCCTATGAGAATCATTCTGGAGATCGACAGTTTTCAAGGCCACAAAGCCTTCATACGTCGATTCACTAGGTATCTGACCGATAATTTTAGTCTTTTTAACGGCTCATGAAGAAAGGTGTCGACTACTAGGGGGATGTAGATTTTTAGGACTCTTTTGAATAGATCATTGAATACCTATTATAACCTCAAAATATAATGCAACTTGTCTCCAGAAATCCTCTAGTAATTTATGTGACCACACTGGAATGGTCCATTATGCTCTTCTCACCTATAAGAACAATGAGGGGATAAAGAATAGTTTATACTATCTCAGACGCATGATCCTCAATACAGAAGCCAGATATTCATCTAACAAAAAGATACATCTAGAAAAAGTACTCATGGTATAAAAATTGAGATATTACCTCCATCACCTTGAGATATAGCTAGTGTCTCACGTTGACCTATGTATGTATATTTTGAATCACCCCATGTTGACAGGTACTCTATCTCAGTGGGTAGTGATCCTTCACCAGTTCGATATTAGATTACAATCACAAAATTATTTCCAAGGTCATGCACTAGAATACTGTATTTATGCCCATCCATCCCCCACCAAGATATCATTGGATCATGATTACCAAAATGATACAATCTTATCAGTGGATCAAGATATGTCGTGTTTCCATATGCACTTCGATGGACCTTCGTGAAGTCCCACCCATAGGATAATGAATGATCCCAACCTAAACATACTAGGCCTAGGTAATGTATTAATCAATGCTACTCATTCTATATTAGCTTATTAATTATTATTTTCAGAAGGAAGCACCAATAATGAGGTTGATTTTTACGCCCTCATCATTGGTCTCAAGATGGATTTCAAGATTGAAAACCCTCACCTATTTGTGAAGGGGGATTCCAAGTATATCATCAAGAAAATAAATGGTGAACACATCGTAAAAATTCTATATCTCATTTCCTTGTTAGAGTGGACCAACCAATTGATGGCCCAGTTTACCTCGCAAATTAGAGATCACTCATGTTCCCTGGTTGCAGAATGGTTGAACTAATGCTTTGGGAAACCACTTCGTGTTCTCGCTGAGCCTGACTAGGATGATTTTATTGTCCTTATGGAGCATCGAAGATTCATTTATGAATTCAATATTGATGATAATGATAGCTAGCATGTATGTCACTTACCACTGGTACATCCACATCGGGACACCCTATTCCCCTATTGTAATGGAAGGGACCCCTAGTTGGACAAATTCCTTTATCAAGTATACCAAACATGAAAATCTCTAGAAAGACCATATTGAACCAGAGAGAACCCGTTGTCATGTAGTTCCGGTCCCTACCCAAAGTGTTCCAAGACTTGAGCAGATCATTTAAAAATCTGGGTTTGATGGATTTATCCTATACTGAATACAAGGAGATGAGATCATCTTGGTTACGAAGGAAGATCAATTTGCTTCTTGTGGAGCTCATCAAGCATGATCGAAACTCTTCCATAAAATCCGAAGGATGGGATAATTCTTTCCCACCATGGTCCATTAATGTATCAAGATGTCCAGGAGGTTCCACACATTCTAGATATATGCTAATTTTTTGAAAAAACTTCTTGAGTCTCTCTTGAAAATCCAATACACTTAACACTACAATATAGGGACTCAATGTTGTGGGAATTATCTACTAGAAACAGCTCAACAATGCTTGTTTATCATTACCACCAAAGATTTATTTTCCATGTGGGAAGAGGAAATCGAACTCCAGGAAGTCAAGGTCCATTTTATCCTTGATTTTTTGACCTCTAACAACATCTACCAATTCGGAGTCCCTTAAATCATTCTCACAGGTAATGACACCAAATTTGGAGCATCTGAGCTAATGAAATTGTATGCCACGTACAATATCTAGTCCGACCTTACATCTTTTTATTTATCGAAAACAAATGGGTAGATCAATGAACTCAAAAAGAGCATCTCTATCATTCATCAAACGATGGCTAGTTAAAACACAGAAAGGTGTCATGAAAAACTCCCCAAAAATCTATAAGATTACATGAAAATTATTCATAATTCTACACAAGCGACCCCATATTCCCTCATGTATGGAACAAAGGCAGTCGTTCTAATCGATATCTAGTTACCATCACATGGCTCAACCATCTATGATCAATAAATGTCAGACAAAGTAGATGAATTTTGACTGGCTGAATAGGTATCACTCGATTTGGACAAGCTACTTGATTTGCACTACCTATAGAAAAACCAGAATAAGGTATCCAAATCTTTTGACAAGAAATGTTGTCTACAATCCTTCTTTCATTGTGAAATAGTGTTGGCCCCAAGAACACCTATGATCCCCTATGAGAATCTTTCAATGTAGGACCTCGAATGGGAGGGACCTTATATGATTCACATGGTTTACCCTAGTGGAATGTACATACTAGTCACTATGGACGGTGATCGTTTTACTCCCCCCTCCAATAACAAATTCCTCATGCATTACTTCACTTGAGTGATCTCTCATCCAACATGATCATAAACTAGAATAGGTAAAAATACCATAGGGACCAAGCTCTATTACCCTAAACTAAGATATCTACATCCTTATCGCATGAAATTAAACAACATGGCTTATTAAGTACTACGAATGGATTCAATCCCATTCTTATGGGATATGTAGGAACACATGAACATTTCATCTTTAGGTCCAGCCCTCCGTACCATAGATTCGCCTTTCTTTCAATCCTCATAGCCTATGTATCCTAGGAGAATGTGGAAAAATGTTTACATATTTGTTCCTCATTCATGTTGAGCATAAAAATACCACATCGCATATCCCCTTTAGGGATTTACACTTTTATCTCACGTCCGTACCACATGATGTTAAATATCCCGGAATTTCATGAACTAGATATGGCTTGATTAAATTTATATGGGATACGTAGAATCACCTAGACATTTATTCATTGGTACATGACCCAGGTTTTTTTCCCCTTCATTCTGAACCATTTCCCTTATTTCTCTATAGAAATGGTGTATGTGACAAAATTTGGAAATATATTGTCACCGTACACATCGATTTAATATTCCATTCCATGCAAACCCCCTTTGGTATGCCTCTACCTGTTTATCTTCCTTACCACATGACAGTAAACTGCACGACATTTAAGAAACTAAATGTGGCTATATTCCTACCCTAACAAGATACTTAGAAAAACCCGAAATTATTATTTTTAGGTCCATCCTGAAAAAGAATTCCATCAAATTGGCCCCCCCTCAGGGTTTATTTCTCTTCAAGGGATGCATATGGTGTGGCATGGACTTCTTTTGTCCTCATTCACATTGGGTTTACAACATACACACCATGATACCTCCCTCTATAAGATTCTTCATTCCACTCACATTGGTACCGTTTTATGTTAAAATATAAGGATTTATAGAAATACATATGGATTGATTCCCATACATAAGGGATGGATAAGAATTCATAGAAATTTTTTCTTTCTGTTCATCCCCAGGGTCCCCTATTTTAGTCTTACGGCCTAGAATTACTTTTGTAAGCATGAAGTGTGGTGATGAATTCTTTAGTATCCATTCACATCGGGATTGCAATAGCCGCAACATGTGCCTCACTTATATATTCCTCCCTTCCATCTATATCCTAACCATATGGCCTTATGCTACTTGTAAATTCAATGATACATATGGGTTGATTCCTACACCCACTAGATACATAGGAATTCTCAGACGTTTTTTCCCTCGGTCCAACTCATGCTCCAAAAATTTTATGTTTAGTTCTATACCTTGGACCCAGTTCTGATGGGATACATGGTGTGGAAGGGGGGATTTCTTATCCTCTCTCACAACATGTTTTCTTTTCCATACCATGGAAACCCCATTCGGGACCTCATCGACTTGCATCCATACCACATGACACTAAAATGCACAACATCTTGAGATCAATTTATATTTTGATTACCATCATTATGGGATACAAATGGATTGCCCCAAAAGTTTTTCTTTTGGGTCCATCTCAAGGTTCATAGACCTATTTATCCCTTTTTCTAAACATGTCTCCTAGAGTCATCAACCCGTAACTGGACCCCATTACACCTACTATGACTCACCAACATGCTTAGATGCACTATGGTTTAGGACATAGAGTTTTGGATTCTATATGGACATACTTTCATCCCATATTCTAGTTTAACATGACTCTTTATTTGGTTTTTGATCATCTTTTACATTCAGAAGGACCCCTGAACAGTATGGATGCCCAACCTTATGACTCGCCTACCGTTTTGGGCCAATTTTAGGAAGGATTTCAAATGAATTCGTGAGATAGGATCGATGTTTTGAATATGGTCCATGGTCGACCACAAGAGGATTGTTCCAACATCAGGTTATAATATATGGATGTTATGCTTGAATATGGTCAAAAGTTATCCTCCATCATTACACCAACCCCAGTATTCCCTATTTATTGGTATCATGATTCACACACCATTACACTTTGTCATATTGATACAAAACATCTATACCCTTTGGGTTATCCCTACATTCACCCTTTTGTCAATGAGAGGAAGAACCAGCATTGTGGGGTCATCCTTACCTCCACAACTTCATTCCATATTGTGTACTTATATGTGTTGTAAATATATTCTCCTCCCTTATTTACGACACCGAGATGGGATCACGTGGGTTTAGGGATATTGGTAAGGTTTTTGTTTCATGGAAGAACCACACTTTCTTATTGTCTAATCTCTATGACCAAAAACTAGGATCTCCTACATCATTATTCTATGATGTTAAACTAGGCCTTTTATATACATGTTGTGTAATGATAGTATAATCTGTCATATGATGTATTAATTTTATAATAATATTCCCCTTTGGAAATTCCCATATTCAATACCACATTAAATAATTACTTGAGGCTTGATTATCACCCCTATGAGATATATAGTGTCGCTCGAGTAATTTACCTCTGAGTGAAACTAAAAATCCATGAACCATTTCACTCCCTTCTAGGTCTTGTATTTTCTCTTTGGAATGGTGTGGTTTGCTGTGTAATTATATTTCCTCTTTTAGGTTGGGTGGCTTGATGACACATTGCCACACCTATCCTCCCCATACGGTCCGAGATCTATGACCTAGAACTGTGATCTATTTCCTCCATCTGATATGATGTTAAACAATGATAAATTTTGTCACATGACATTACACTATTGAATCCCTACCTAATGAAATTAGAGTCCATAGTACAGTCCTATCAAATGGACATATTCTATGATGACAACAACTTGGCCATTTGATAAAAACAACACACCATTTTTGTGTTCTCACTTGAGAGAACATCATTTTTGGTACAAGTAATGAGTGATGCCACTTATCATGCATATATATAGATTTATTCCGGCCGTAGCCCCTAGACACTCCATCCTGACATGGTATCCTAAGAAAATTTCAATGAACAAATGAACAATTAAGATATATAAAATTACACTTCCCTTGGTTCATAAAAGATATTTTCATGATGTTATTCAAGAACCATGCGTGTTTGATTCCCCTTCTTATGGAATATGTATTGATTCCAAGACTCTATCTTTTCTCTAGACAGAATCCATTTCATCTTTTTTACCTCTTGGTCGTATCCCAATTTTAGGGATTTGTGGTGTGGTGTGTACTATTTCATTCCTCATTCACAATGGGTTATGTTCCATGCCACCCATTTCTCCATTGGGGTTCCCATTTCCTAGTTGTTTGACAATTAAATGCACCTGCACTTATGTCCTCACCAAATGATGTTTAATTGTGTTCTTATCATCCAAATTTGTATGATATGAACTATAAGTCAGCATCGGTCCATTTCAGAGAGTTCCTTTCTAGAAAATTGATCTATCTTGATTCAGGTTGATACCTACACCCAATTCACATTCATCATGACGACATAGTTTCAAGAGTTTTAGGATCCATTCTAACAGCCAATCACTCCACCATCACACTTTTTGTACTCTCTATTTTGGATCCTCATCCACTTTTCCTTTTGAAGGAAACCCTAATGGTTAATATGATTGGATTTGTGGCTCACCTACTATTTTTGGATAATGTTCTAAATTGTATTGTACAAAATTTCAAATTAGGAAATGTGTTTTTGAATACGCTCAGTGGTTGGACCTCATTTTTTCTTTCACATATCAGGCTAATGATATAGATGTTGTGTTCAGAATAAGGTTAGAAACTATCTTATATTGGACCGCCATCATCACAGGGTCTTGAATTCTAGGAATCGTAATTCAAATTTATCATTCCCTTTTTTGGATTGAATCTAACACCCATGGATTTACCCCATTCATTCAATATATTACGTAGTGAAAGAATGGTTAGCTTCTCTGGGAGACATATCCTCCAATAAGAGCCTCACCCTCTCAACCCAAACTTTTGGCAGTCTGTTAACAAATTAAAACCCTATGTATTTGATGGTTAGTTGTCACTCTCATACACGATGTGAATAATTATGTTGTAATCTTTTGTTTCTCACAACAGGTATCACAAATGTGAGAATATGGCTTGATTTCTAGTAAATCCATAGTTATGATTGAAATGCAATTATTTAAACAAAAAAAAAAGAAATATGTCTATGACTATTGTTATAGATGAGTAAATTGGGGGAAAATATGCACCATGAGTTCACCCAAAACATAGCCCCAGTGGATCAACCCCTTCAATGGAATACACTAGTTCTACCACTTTATGATATGTGGCCTTTAGGATTGTCCCCCGCTCACTGAGATCCCTTTCATCATCATTAGTATGGGAATGGAGCTCGTTGGATATGACATGCAATCACTACCACTTGGCTTTGAATTCATTCATTTGATGGATTTCATACAATTATTTCTCCTAGAAACCTTCCACCTGGGATATAAACAGTTTAATGAGCTCAGATTGGATGGTGATAAATTCATCTAGTTATTTCCCTTCTATTCATGGTCTTGGTATTCTTACTCTCCATAAAAAACATCTGGATATTATCTAATTTATTATTTCACCGGGAGGCATAAAAGTTTTGGATACTCTCCTATATCTTTTGAGAAATATAACTATGGATTATTATATGAATATGGCTAGAAACTACACCTCCAGCATAGAGAAAGTGAAACCACATCAAGAGTGACCCCGTTTGTATCAACCATTCTTCCTCTGGTTGACAAAGGAATCATTTTATGCACTTCCATGCCTTAAAATGTGTAATGTAGCACTCTTTGGATTCACTAGGGTAAGAATCGACCATCTACATGGGATCCACATGCCAATACTCAAGGAAAATGGAAAGAAGTTAAGCATTATGGTTCTCCATTGGTATCCTCTCGGATGGGTTGGGCTCTAGGAAGCTTGGGAAAACCTCTTTGCTTGTCTCTTCTTTAGTGACTATGCCTCCTCCAGCCTGGAGCTCAAACCTATTAGTAACATCACGTATGATTGTAGCTTACTACTCACTAGGTTCCATGGATGGTCTTTTTTGAATGGTTGGTTCAGCGCGAACTATTGTAATCACTAGTGGGCCCCCCATAGATGTTCCATACTTAATAGATTTCCAAGCCTATAATATTTTGATCAATTCATAGATAATGAGTACCTTGGTCTACAGAATTATCTATTAAATGATACGGGACTATAAATATTGATATATACATGAGCTAAGCACATCGGTATTGAGTACATGAGACGTTGTAGGAGGTGTCTCCACAGGTGATCCCTCAACCCTTATTTACTTGATGACTCGAACCATCACATTCGTGATAAAAAGAATATCCTGAGAAATTGAGGTCACCAGATTATCCCATCCAATTGTATTTCCACTGACCACTTCATAAGTGGTTGGCCATACGCCCACTGTAGCCATGGTCGGTCTTCTGCCATACTAGTTTCTAGATGCAGGTTCATGGGAATGTCCATCCACACCAATTGGTACATTTTCATCCCCCGTAGAGGGAACATCATGATCATTGGTACCAATACACTCTTGAACCAGAAAAAATTTCATTATTGGTTCCAGTTTATGAAAATATATATGTCTAGGAATGAAAAGATTTGAGACATACCTATTGTTTTTTTTCAATAATCGCATCAGAGGTTGCGATTTTTCCACTCTCACATGGGTTCCACTATTGTGTCACTATTCCATGATTCTACTTTCCTCTTAGAATTTCATCTTCCACTAACTAATAATTCTCTTAAACTCTATATTCATATTCTTAATCCTTAACATCCTCTTCTTATCCTTATTTATCATCATCATTTTCCTCAGGTGGTGTTTTATCGAGGTCATGCTCCTAAAAAATCATCATGTTCACCATGAGATGTTGTTCTTCATACCACCTCATTAGAATAAATAAACATGCATATTTATCATGTATGTGTTTCAATGGTGAATTACCACTTTTTCCTCACCTGAATACGCCAAATTTTTAACAGGTCGAGTCTAGTGTGCCCCAATTTCTATAACATGGCTTTTGAACATAGAGTTTGTTGTCGCATCCTCTAAACATGCCATAAAGATGAAGAAAAGGTATTGTTTTCATCTATATGAGATATATTTGTCACTTTCAAGGGAGTTCCCTATCTTTTCCACGATGTTGACTATGGGGACGTCGCTCTTTAGAAGGAAGATGAACAACTGCACTTTGTGACACTCCTGTCGCATAAGTTACAAGTTGTGTCAACCTAGTATCTTGGCTCGTATCTTGTATTACTTCCGTAGTATAACGCTATCTTATCTGTCATCATCCAGAATATATTCATTATTCATTTACCTACCTAATGTTTTTCTCTAGAATTTATTTCGAATATGTCTCCAACCAATGGTTGACATACTCTATTGACAAGAAGATAATGAAATCAGTGGGGGTAAGGTAATAACTTCATCAAATCCCAAAGTCAGGAACAACAGGCATAGTTTTTGGAAGGATGCTGGTACTCTGAATCTCCCAACCCCATGTATATACTTGATTTGGCATCTTCAGCATGAATTCCAACTTTCTGGAAAACCATGATGGAAAATAGTGTTCACAAAATATCACCATACCGATCTGGGCTACTGACACACCACCCAAAATACTCTACAGATACTCCCTATTCTCAAGTGGTGGTCACCAATCGTCCAACATCTAGTAGGTTGGGGTTTGAATGGGGTAGAATTAATAGTTTACATGGTTACCAAAATAGATTATGATCCCCTCTTCATTTACAATCTACTACCAAATTTCAAAAATATTCAATTGATATGGATGCATAACATCACCTATATGGTGGATGGATTTCGAGAAGTCATATCCACCAGAGTGAGCTACAACCTAGCCTTGAAAAATCTCTAATGGTTTGCATATTATACTAGGTTTAATCCCTCTTGAAATGCACCACATAATGTTGTACTTCCTAGCCAACATAGTCACACCCTTATTGACATTGTTCTTGGCTTCTTTTATCCCAGCCATAACCAATGTCTCTAGGTAGAACCCCTTTCACATTTATCATTATATAAGTTGACAAACAATCATTAATGAAGAAGAGAACCTATAATATCATACATTTGTGTCTCAAGTTTCATTTACGCCAAAGACCCATGTTTGGTACTCATCTAACATGCCCCTCTAGGATGTGTATGGGTACTACATCCCTAGACAGGGCAACTTCACTACCTTGTCTTGTATCAGAAATAGAGTGAACCATCCTAGATTGGATATATCATTCATGATGTAATTTATTTTCAACATCTTCTTTGCCAGCTCCATCATATGCCATGTTAGAATGGAGGGGCATGCCCTATCTCCCTAGATGTTATCTGTTGGAAGGAACTCATCATATTGTTAGCCTTAAAGGATAATACCCCCCATTATAATGGATTTCCCAAAGGCTGATATTGACCTCCCCATGGTGGAGGTATATAATATTATTGTTAGGGGACCCATGATTGAATAGATCCAGCACCTGGTCCTGCTAATGGTACAAATGGAACAATGATGTTTACATAGCCCTAAAGAACCCGATGTGTCGATGCTCCACCCAAAACTCCTCACATGTCTTCTATACCCAGTACTCTTAGGCCCATTCACTCGATATGTTTCCCCTAGAACTAAATTCATATTCCATCCAACCCTTGGTCTCATTGGTGATCTTTCTTCTAAATGTGATCAAATAGTGAGATAGAGATTCCGAAAGTACCAGACCACTTCCCACAATAGTCCTTGTCTTTGAATTTAGTATGTAAATAGATTTTTTATGAGTTTCCATAAATGGGTGATCATTTTTTGTGATGTTGAATCATTAATGGTTATATTCATGTGTCACCAAATGTCACTGATTACTACAGAGTATCAGTCTCAAAACCTGGCATCAATCCATCTTCCAGAATTCCGAAGTTCCATAGATAAAGGCTATCAATCAGACCATAATATTTTTGATCCAATTTTAACATAAAATAGAGCATCTAATTATTGTATAAAAATCATCCCGTGGGAAGAAGATGAGGGATTGTGATTAACTCGGTCTTCCATGCAGTATAATCATCTTCCCTCTCGGCATCGTTCTATTCAGTAGCCATTTAGGTCAGGTCTCAAAAATGAAAAAGAATATTGTGTGAATGAATAGAGTTTTTCCATGAATGAAATATGGTTGTGTGAATGATGGATGATAGCCATGAAAAAATGTGGCTATGGAAGGTGTGAGAATGATTTTTCAGTGGCATGAATGAACTCTAGGATTCGCACAAGGTACTAACTATATTAATGATCTTTCACACAAAACAGATGATCTTTCATGCATGAGAGAATAATCACCTGTCATATGTGACTGTAATGGTATAAATTGTTTGAAACTGATCTATTTATATGTGGGGGAAATATCTTCCACACGTGAGGAAGAATGTTTCATGAAAGATCATCCTTTTTGCACACACCACCAAAACTCAGTTATTTTATTCAGCGTTATGTTCAGAACAAAAACTTATGATCCCTTTCAGCTCAGATTATGAGGGAGGGGTAGAGGTTTTGGAACAAAATTCTATTTCATGTCACACAAAACAATAATTAATGAAACTAAATGAATATATTGAATCAAAAAGTGATCTTGGGAAACCTAGGGGAAGAGCATGAAAGATTAAACATCTGTGTGCACGAATGAAATCCATGCACAAGAACTTGATATCCCAATCTGATGTCAAAATTATTCAAGAATGTTAACCATACAAAGAAAAATCCATGTCATGATTGATAATAAAATCTTCATGATGCATAAGAAAATGGATAACATGTATGATATTATGCGTCAAATGTGATGTCAAACGTCCCTTCCACACAGGCATCCCGACACACCCCATCTAATGTTGTTGCCTATATATAGAAGTGTACCCCATCATTTCAAGTAAATATCCATGAATATAAAATACCTCTCTCATGTTCTTAAGACGACCCCTACCACGGCCACCTGAAAGCATGGTTTCAAGGTACTGGATAATCTATGATAGGTGTCCGAGGGGTCTTCCATTGGGTGGGACAACTAAGGATTTATCCTCATCCATATCAATTTAATCCAATTAAATTTTGTGTAAAATATACTATTTTCATGTATTATTTTCCCTTAAAAAATTCTTCTTTCACCCCCAAAACACAATGTATGATCCTTTTTTGTGTGAAATACATAAATCTTGTGTACACTTACTCTGTGTGCCCCTACAGGCTTCTGCGATGTGATTTCGTAGTTCCTAGAGTGGTGCTTCATTTTGTATTTCCCTTCCTAACGCTTCTTCATATAGGTAATATAATTGCTATTTTTTCTTCACATAGCTATACAAAAATAACCCCCCTTATCAACCACTCATCCTTCCCATTAACCATAATCATTTTTTGGGCCTTCATGTACCCATGTTTGGATCCGTACATGTTATGTGGGTGTTAGAGGTGAAGAGTACGTCCTCATCTTCTGAGCCGAAGGACGTTAAATATCCCAAACTAAGTCTTGAATAGATGATGTTAAAAATAGATTTTCCAAAAATAAAATAGGATTTAGAGGACCATAAATGGGATGAGAACCAGTGCCCTCACTCTCTCCCTCTACCATTGGCCTTTTTCACTGTGTGCGCCTTGGGTATTCTCTTCACCCATTGATCTCCATCAGAGTGAGATTTGCCACAAATTTATAGTAGGTAATGATATCCTCCACCCATGTAATGAGATACTTCTTGGGATTCACTCATGTAGTTAGTCTCTATATATAACTCCATGGGCCGCTAACCATGCACAATCCCCACACCACCCCTCGCTAACACACCCTGCATGACACAATCATAAGGTCTACTAGTACCTCTTGTTTCTTATATTGAGTATGAATAAAGTGGGATTAGAGTTATAATATATTATTAAATCCACTATACGTCACTAAACATTCATAATCACAACCCCCTTCATGACCCAACTACATGGACTTCATTCCCTACCTTCTATGATTGGTATGTTGGATGCCTCTATGAGGCCCAAGATACTCACTCCCCATGATTCATCTAGTTCATGCATATAATTTATGTTCATTATCATCGTATGTTACATTAAACTATATGCTCCCTTCATTTCATGTGGTGTTAACTATATTCCCTCTCATCCTGCATGATGATATACTACACCCCTGAACTACGTGGGTTTTGATCCCTTTTATGAACAGAGAAATTCTCTTCACGGTTGAAATCCTAACCCATGGAAAACTATATTTCTCACTCCAAGGGATGTACGCTTATGATGTCATATCTCCCCTTTGTGGGATACATCTATGTGATCCTCCTCCTTGAGGAGTTCTGATTCACTCTAGCTGCTAACCATGCATAAGACCCATAAAAATCTACATCCATCCAACCAATATCATCCCTCCTAGAATGGGATACTAAAAATGAGTAATCCCCAACATGTCCCTGGTTTTATATCCATTGTATACTTCCTAATTATATGCCCCAATCCTGAACTATGCTGACTTTGATCCTTATTATCTTTGACAAAGGTACATAGGAAGCCTCTCGAGTTTCAAACCCATCACTCATGTCACATCCTCATATATCAAGCAAGACATTGTTATTCTGGAACATCATGGCCTAATCTAGTGGTTCCAATTCATTCAGGCCCCATCAAATCATAAATTATCCTGATTTTACTTGTCAGGTGACTAATATCCCCATTTTAGAACTAAAAAGACATTGATTCACAGCTACTAGGATATGTTGAAATCCTCATAGTGGTTATAGCCCAACATCATCATCATCATGTCAGTTCAATCCCATTTATTACATCCATCAACACCTCCTCTATATCCATATTGATTTTACCTTAGCTTCCACATCCCGGTGATGTTATGCCACCCATTTCCGCATTTCTCCTAGTAACACATTTGAATCTAACCATGTATATTCCGTATAAAATTCATATTATTCCATCCAAGAATACACGTCTTATAACAGAATGATAACCATATGTTAGACCCATTATTTTTATGGGTTCTTCCCTCTGTAAAACACCAATTCTATGCGTCGCCCATTCGACGTGTATGGGTTCTGATCACATTCAGGTATGTAGGAAGTATCATTATGGTTCAATCCCAACCAATGATAAACCATGGTGTCCTCTTTGTCAGGACCCATCATCCTCTGATACTCCCTTTTTGTATATAGATTAGACATCACGATGTGAACCCTTCCCATTTGTGGGACACACCAACATGGGTCTGTCCTTATTTAATGTTCTGACCCATCCATAAAGTAAACATTCTATGTACTCCCTCATATGGATGTACCTATCTAATAAAATCTCATCAGTGTTCTAATCAGTCATATCCATCAAAGTTAGATGTTAAAAATGCAACATACATTATGTTAATCATGGTAAGATGAGGAAATCAACATAGACATGTATATAGATAAAATTTCCCATCATTAGACATGGGATTCCTTTAGCTTATGTGCCAATGATATTCCCTTTTATAAGTGAAAATATAGTTGTACTAGTGTTTTTTGCATCGAGACATTCTAGCAATGCCAAACGTGACCCATCTCCGGACAAAATGTTAGTACCCTAACTTGACACCTTAATAATATCATGATAGAAGAATTGTAATTAACCGATGTCCAAAATGATTGGGCATCAGTCAATGTTTGATGAATATCTTCTTAATCATTAAGGGAGACTCAGACTATACGAGTAATTCCATGGAGAAATCCACAGACTGAGAGACCGACATGCCATCAATATGACTCGATCAATTTGGAAAAATCCACCAAGAGAAAATGGATGATGCTCTCCATTGGAATGAGAATATGCGGGGCGACAATGTGATCTATTGGTGAATTATCCCAGACAATGTGGAACGATGAGGTGCACTCCGGAAGAAAAATGTCAAAAACAACGATATATTTGATATAATTAATAATGATGTATAATTTTGTTATAAATATCAATTTTTTACCTTATATCAATAATCAGACCATTCAATGAGATTTGGTTCAAGAAAAACCAATGACATCTATTTGTGAGTTGGTAGTCCTCCTTACACACAATTATTGTCCTCATAACACATTTTTTGTATGCTAGGATGCTTATATGTCTTTCATATTATACAAAATGTATAATTATATTTAATATAATGATTTTTTTATATCATAATGGTTTAATAATAATTTAATTAGGATGAGGATGAAAAATAAAAATAAGAGACACTCATTAAATAATGTTACCTCTTCTTTAGGTATCCTCGTTAGGTTTGTAATAGAATCCTTCATAGGATGAAATTGTTCGAAAAAATGTGTTCTCCATGATTTAAGGATTGAAGCACATAATTTATTAGTTCCAGTATTGGTTGATTCAAAATGGTTTGACGGGGTGATGAAAAGAGGTGAGTGGGTGTCTATTTATAGGAAAGGTGAGTGGCACCGTTGTAATTTTTGAAAATAAAAAGGTGCATCAACGTTTATTATTTTTCAGATATCTAAAACATGGTATAATATATATAATAATATGTTATAAGAGTGATATAAAGTAATAAAATCACTTTATTAATGATTTTAGGTCATTTTATCCTTCATTTTTTAGGTCAACCCCCTGTAAACCTTTTTTTACCTTATCCTTGGTAATTATAGTTTACTATTTTTACTACTATTTATTTTATAAAAAGTACGATTACATTATAATATAATAAAATTTTATATAATTTAAAAAATGGAATTTATTTTTTTAAATTCAAAATATAAATTTTATAATATTTAATATAAAATTAATTTCACAAACACAAAGATAAGGTGGGTTATCAAAAAGAAAATGTTAAAATTTTTACAATGTTTTGACATAAAAATTCTGTATGTAAGTGATTTCCGTGATGTAAATTGGAATAATTGATATATTTTTGATATATTTTTACGTTAAAAAATTTAATGATTTATACAACATTAGAAATAATTTATATGAAAAGTCGGTTTTTATTTTTAATAAATGTAATCTTAACTATTAATAGAATAGAATTATCAGACCAAATGGAAAAATATTATTCAAATGTTACTACAATTGTATGAATTAACATATTATGTTAATTTTATCAAATAAATTTTCTAAAATTTGTAATAATTCATTTCAAATTATGTACGTGATGCATGAGTAAAGCATTTTTTATAAAAAAAATTAATGTTTTTAGTGAACATTTCTATTTCTTTTAAATGAATATTATTTTTATTTTTAATAAATTGATAAAAGATGTGTATAGAAAAACTATATATATTCATTGTCTATTTTCTCTATTCAAAACATAATTTCTAAATAAATATATTAACATAGTACCTCATTTTTCTTAAACATTACATTGCGTGCATCAGAATCTAGTGGAAAAATTAAATTTATTCTTAATGAAATATATTTTAAATTCAAGGGGTGACACATGATGAGTGATTTATACATTTTTAATATAGATAATCATATATCTAATATTCCATATATAAAGGTAAATGTTGTTTTGAATAGCACATATCATTGGATTTTTTTCATGTGAATATTAATGAGAAATGTGTCCAAATTGTCTATAAATATGTAATTTTAGAATTATTTAATTACGAATAAATATCTTAGTTAATAATTTATTCATTATTAAAATTCCCAAAACACATTTCAGTGTAAAATAATATAGGGTTAGTTGGATAGATGACCTAATACAAAGTTATGTTTGTTGACTAAAGAGTTCTTAATTAAATATTTTGTATATATCCTTCATAACATTTATTAATAAAATTGATTTATATGGATATGTTTTTATTATGAGTCTTATGATTGAATCATCTATACTATTTATAGATTATATAATTGATTTAAGGAATCATCTATGAAAAATTACAGATATTTCTCAATCAGATCAATTGTAAATACTAGATTGATTAATTCCTTGACTATCGATGAAAGTGTGGAATCAATTCAAAACTCATTCCTATTAGAATGACATATTGGAAGGGGGTATCTGGGATAAATAATAATATCATTTTTTCCATGTTCTTACTGATAATAATTCTTTGTTCCCTTTATCCTTAATTCTCTGTATAATTTATAAAGGAAGGATGAATTAGATTACACCACTATCTATAAATGGAATTCCTTAAAACACTATATAACTTATGGAAAGAGAGGAATAACATTTATTATTTAAAAAATAACTAGGATTAAAATAAATATATACAATTGTTCAAAAAAAATATATCCCCAGATTAGATAAATACATTTTTAATTATCTATCCTGAAAATATGATAGGATATGATATTTATTATTTTACTAAACATAATGTTTTTTTGGATAGTTGTTATTTATTTACTGAGAAGTATCAAATTTTTAAGTATTGCATGTGATTTTATTTCTACATAAATTATTTTCAATTTAGTAGAAATTAATGGTTACATATGATTGATGTGAACCCGTTCTACATGGTGTTTCAAAAAAACCTCAAGATACATAAGAACTATGATGTTCTAGTAGGAATTACAATTGAACTAGGAGAGATGGATATCCTATAGAAAATGATGATAAAGGTATGATCATTGTTACTGACAATAGAACCTACCAATAGTTTATTGAGATAAGTTATTTCCAAAAATAGTTAGAGGATATAAAATAATGTATGGGATTTTTGTACAATGATCATATTTAAAACATGTTGAGTTCACATTATGTTTGAGAATCATAAAATTAATGTGGGTTTTGAATATTCATTTTTATGTGGATGATATATTTATTTCATATAAATTACACATAAAAATTACATTACATAAAAAAATAACATTATGAGATATATTAAATTGATATCAAAATATATTTCCATTCTTTGTATTTAGTCTAGGGTATAAATATAATAAAAACGAGTATTTTGATGTTAAAAAATTTTATGTTCAGGTTTACAAATAGAAAATTTATGCTTATATATTGATTAAAACATCATATCGATGAAACATCTTTTTAAAAGATGAAATAAAATATTTTTTATTTGCTAAGATGATAAATTATTGTTGTGTATTGAAGAACATTATTAGGAGTACCTTGGTATAATTTTTTTACATATAGGTGTAATATTAATCATAATAAATTATATCCCAATATTACATTATATAAATTAATTGTTGGGGAAGATATTATTAAACAAAATAATTTGTCGAATAAGCCTATATACTGAGTATAAATATTTATAGTGATAAATCAAAGTGGTAAATATATTTGTGTGTGGAATGTCATTATGTCATTTTGAAAAAGTGAGGATACATTATTGTTACATAGTGGTGTGTATGATCTTATTTTTAGAGGTTTTACTAATTCTAGTTTATTTAAATCCAATTTTGATTTGATTTCTAAGTCCAGATAGATTTTTTTCTTTAATATTTTAGATACCAATTGTATGAGTTTGAAATAATCCTGCAAGGGAGACTCATAAATTTAAGAAGTAAATCACTATATAACTTTTTGTAAAGGATAATGTTTATATCAATACGATCATTATAAAACATTGTTATGTTCCTATACTTTTATCTGTAATTGAGCATTACAATGACAATGCTCAAGATATTTCATAGGCTAAGGTAAAAAATCAATGTAATGAAATAAAAACAACGTTAAAATATTAACAACTTACTTTAGAGAACATTTTTTTGGATGATTTAATGATTTTTTTGTGAAACAATGGATATAATATTATAACTATTAATATAATTACTAAAATCAAAACCATAGGAATATAATATCATATGGGAATTTTATATATAAAAGAGTTAATGTATTTGTTGTAATGAATGTAAATATATCAATGTTTTATAATAAATTTAATATTTATTTATAATTAAATATTGTGTGATGTGAATATTAAATGAACAACCAAATGAACCATACTCAGCTACCAACTAGTCTGGTTTCCAAACCAGACCCATCACATACATGAGGAGCATCCTTGATCTCTAAAGGCTTATAAAAAAACAACAAGGATATCACAAATAACCATTAGCGATGGTTTCAACCTCATGGATGAAAATATAAACATAAAAACATAGAATATAATTATTTAAAAAAGATAGATTCCAAAAAATAAATTTACAAAATAATAATTTAATCTAAGATTATAAAACGATACCATAACCTAAAATAAAAAAAGAGAGGAATACCCAAGAGGGTATTGAAAACATGAGAAAACATGTTTCCCAAAACTAAAGGACTAATCACCTTCTCCATGTCACATAATAACCACAACCACAATTCCAACAATAGACATCATCCAAAGGAATATAAAACTAGATAAACATGTGTCTAATTAATTCCATTTAAAGAGAAACAAAAATTAATAGATTGAAAATAATTTTTACTACTATGTTTTCTTTTGATTTACCAGATACAAGAATAAACAAAACATTTAATATTTACATTCTCAAAATAATAAACCAATGAAATATTCCATTAATATTTTTTTATCAAAAACCATGGAAATTCTAATTCAAAGAACCTCTCTTTAAAATGTCATATATTTTAAAATAAACAAACGCATTATTTAAAACATTTCATTAATATTTCCAATGAAATTAGAACAGTGAAACCATGTCCCCCTTTTTACATTACAATATTCCACAGACACACACAGAAGGTACATAACGAAATAAGAGAATCAATAATGATAACAGAACCATAACAGGTAAAATTATTCTAATAAATGTATTCAACTAAACTAGAAAACATCAAGACTAAACAATTACTTGGACAAAACATAAAAATTATTCATAAAAATAATAATAATAAAACACATGGAAATAAATAAATAAATGAATAATATATGATACATGGAATTAGGGAATTCTATTGGGAATACCAAGATAGTACATGAAACTCATATATAGTTTTATGAGAAGTAGGTTATTGTTCACAAATGTATCAACTAGATCACATTATCCTAGTATCATAAGTGACGTCCCCACTATCATAGTGTTACATATATCATGGTATTAATTTCCAGTTCATAATCTCACCTATCCTAGATATATACCACTAAATACAACTTATCAACCCTTTGGTTTCTCATGTAATACCTATAAGAGGTTATCTATCAACAAATCAATGGTCATCACCAGAAAATGATAATTTACCATGGGATAACACAATAATAATTTACTTCCCAATGCATATAAATACCTTAGAAATATCCCCAATCCATAATAAAAATATAAATCACAACATAACTTCAATCACATGGATTAACATAACATCAGCAACAAGAACAAGGAAACTCAAAAATGGGAAAATTTGTCAATCAATAAACACATTATAAAAGTTCCAACTAAGACCATAATTTATCACATATATAATATAAATTTGGGAAACCATTATTAAAATTTTCTGTAATTAAAACACTATTCAATGGATGTAGTGATTTTAATCCATCACAAAAAACCCATGGGAATGTACATTTTACTTTATAAACCTACATAATCCCATTTTGAATTAATGATACCATTTTTTGAATGAAATGTCAACCATAATTAAAAAATCCCATTTTTCTAAAAACATTTTGAACAAATTAGTTTCTTATAAAAACATTATTTGGAAATTTATTGAATGTTATAATTAATAAAACACCAATTTTCATCGATGAACCATTTACCCACCAAACACCCATCATCATGAAGAATGATAATTATGTTATTCAAATGGAAACCTTGATTAAACAATCCTAAATTTCATATAACTAATTAAATAAAAAAATTTTAAAAAATTTAAATAATCAAGAGTTCATTGAAATATTAAATAAATGGATATTAAATGAGAATTCCCAACTCATGTGGTGGAATCATGTCTCTTTTGCAGAATACCAATAGTTTAGATATCTAATGAGGGATAAATCCCCTAATAATAAAAATACCAATTTTTGAAATCCCCTATGTATGGAAATATAAAATCCATAAAAATTTAGGCATTTGGAGAATAAATTAATGAGATAAAAAAAGTGTAATTGGAAGGAGACCCTATCTAGTTTAACAATATTGAGAATCACAAATAACCCACCACAAACTTATCATGGAGGGGTTTTAGAGATGGACCGTATCCCATTGAAGGTGTCCTTATAGGGGGATATTGAATGGGGAATACACATGACAAAATATCAATTTAAAAGGATCCAAAATCACAAAAATATGTCACCTTGAGTGAGTTACACAGTTTAACAGACAAAAATAATGAACTCATGACGTAACCATGAAACTATCATTTATAAATTGATACTCAAGATATAGAAATAGGTTGCATGGTCAGTTCAACCACATTCATTAATCATGTGATATGGATAAAGTCTCCAAATGTAATGACCTCACCCCAGAATCATAGAGTTGGTGAATTATTTTCATTATATAACATGATTACAGGGAATCAAATATTGAAGGATAGATCAGTTTTCCAGACATGGAAAAATATATTATATACGTGAACATTATATTACAATTAAAAACATAATATGTAACATATATAATATTTTTATTATACCATTATTGTCATAGATTAACCATGCATATCAATCATAAAACACTTATTGGAATCCTGGAAAAATAAAATAAAAGAAATGGGTGAGCATAGATGTTCATTAAGGGTAAATAGTACATAAACATCATTTTTATATAAGCCTAAAAATTTATAGAAATGTGTGAAAATAAAACACAATCCATTTAAACATAATATCCATCATAATATGAAAAAAATTAAATTAAAAAATTAAATTTTATGATTCACATGGATATTCTATTAGTTCAATAATCACATGTAATATCAATAACTAATCTAATAGTGAGGGAATGTATAAAGTCACACATCATAACCAAACCCTCAAGGCCCTGGGCCATGACCATACATAACCATACCATCAAATACACATTCCAAGAAACTAGTTTATCTCATGAAAACCATAGATGCATCACAAGGCTATAGAGGTCCATGCCCATCACGTATTTAAATCTAATGCATTTCTCTTAAGAATGGGATAATTCATATTCAAAATTAACATAATTCTTAAAACTAGAATATGAAATGTAAATATATTAACAATAAAACATGATTGGTATCTAAAAACGTCATCGTTAGTCAAAATTATCATAAACAATTAGATACAATATGGAAGATTATTTCTTAATAAATCAAATTCAATTAATAATAAAATATAATAAAATATGTTGACATTGAGGAAAATAATCTAATCAAATCTATAAACTATTTAAGAGAAATCAGAGTTTTTTACATTGAAACAATTTAAAAGTCACACATTTATAAAAGAGAACATATATTTTAAAAATAAAAATGTATGATCTTAATAGATGCTTCCATACATTAAGATATCATGATAATGAAAATATCTGCTCATATTGTATAAGTTAAAAAAACTTTATTTCCTTAATTTGTATAAAATATAATAAATTACCTTGTTTTGAGAATGACAAAAATATTATTTTCAAAATGCTTAATAAAAATTCAAATATGTGTACAAATTAATTTACACAATTATGGATTAAATTTTTAAATAAATTTTTTAGAAACCTGGATGTTGATGATAAATGTTTCCCAGTAGAGACTTGCGTATAAAAAACCTCTAATAATAATGAGATTTTGAAATTAACCCTTAATTAGTACATTCATTTAGTCGAAGCCATTTTATCATCCTTTAAAATGGATTAATGATGTTATTAAATTATACTAGAAACATATAAATATTTATTATAGAAAATATGATCCTCTTATACCATATTTTTAATATTTCAGTATTACTGTTGTTTCCGGTGTTAATTTCTTCGTTGTCATATACATGTTTTGTTATGCTAGTCTGGTTTCTTTTATATAGTATATATTTTATTCACAAATAGAATGATATTATGTTCATTAATATTATATTTACTCATAATATTAATTTTATCATCATTATTGTATGGTTAATGTGGAGAATGAATCTTATTGTGTTGTGGAGATGGAAGGTTGTACGTACGCATGAGCGATTGTATCATAACCTTAATGGAGAAATATTATGGAATTGAATGGTTATACAGAATCATAATTGTGTCATGTTAATTATTTATATCCATTCTAATCATTATTATACCCATATAAATTAGATAGTGTCTAATAACAAATTACAGCTTAGGGTGGATATGGTAATCCATACATACACATGCATGGTGATATTGTTTTTTATATGATTAATAAAATTAATAATATGGTTGTACCATTATTATAATAACATCTCATGATCTATATGATATTTTAGTTAATACTTTATTATGGAAACAACAAAAAATAAGATAGTATTATAATAATATATACTGAAATGAATGGGTAAAACAATTATCTCATCTTCGAGTGTCTCCATTGGATATTCAAAAAGGACACCCTAGGTTGGATATCTTCCCAAAGTACTCATTTTAAGAAGAAGTGAAGATATTTTTTTAGGAGAATTGGCATGGGTTGACTGATAAAAAGGGATTTAATGGGGTGAATAAAATATACAGAGCAGTTCCCTTTTAGAAGAGAGTGGACGGTCACTTTTGGATACTCCAATCATATTAACATATTACAATACTATTATTGATCAAAATAATTCAAAAAATTCCATTAATGAAAATTTGAATAAATTTAATACCATATCAAATACCATTGTGATTATTTAATATTTTTTATCTTTATATAATATAATAATAAATTAATTAAATATGATATCATTATTTTCAAATTTAGTGTTATTCATTTAATTTGAATTAAAATACATTAATACCAAGTGTGAATTCAAATATAATTCCTTGGAACATCATTAATATATCTAATAAGTATAGGAAATAAGTTTTAGACATTTATTAATTCAAAATATATCAAAATTATTATTATTAAAAATATTTATTCTATTTTTATGTTAAATATTGTTTAATATTTAAAAGACTATTTAGGTAATTATATAACTTATAAAGATAAAAAATAATTTTATATAAATAAAATAATTTTATTATATCAAAATATATATTTAAAATCATTTATAGCATCATTTTGGTCATATGTGGATACATAAAAGATATTAAAAATAATTATAATAGTTTATGAAGAAATCATTGATTTAAATAATTTATAATTAATTATCATGGATAAACATCCATTAAATAATTCAAAATTGATATTAATGTGAAAATGATAGAATGTATTTCATTCAATGATTTTTTTTACATTTTTTTGTTTTATTTTAAGCCTTATAATTTTTAGTTATCCTCTATTAATCTATTTAATTTTAATTATAGCAATAATATTTCAAATATTAAAAGGATATATATTTATAATTATATAGTTTAAATTGTCTATAAATGGACATTTTAGGAATGTTAACATCATATAATAATAATTTCATATTTTTTTATTATTTTAAGTATTTTTAGATAATTTAATAAATTATTATTTTTATAAATTATTAATAGTGTCAATTTTAACATTATTCATCACATTAACATTAATTGATATTCAAATAGGAAGATAAATTCTGACCAAATAATTGATTATACTCTAAATAAGGCATAGTAACTTAGAACATTTTTTGAAAACCTTAATTAATTAATATTATATTTCTTGTATTTTTTTAAAACCAATTATTTCATATTACTATTCATAAAATAATTTTCGTATCACTATTATGTCATCCTTAATGGTTATTTTTTTATATCTCAAAATTATAAATAAATTTTTATGATGTAGGTTATTATATTAGATTTCATGATACTATTTATAATAAAAGTTATCTCCTAGTTATCCTAATACAAAAATTAATATATTTATACTAAATGAGAGTGTAACAATATTTCACATTCATTGATTTCAATAATAATCACACCACATTCACAGATAAGATTCCATTAAATGATTCAATTTTAGAACACAAGTTATAAAGGTATAATTTAGACATCATACAGGATTTTTATAGGTGTTTTGTTAATTTTATAATATTATATTTAACTTTAATTACCCGATTTACCCTCAACCACGATAAATAAGAATTATCGTAGTTAATATACTTAGTTATAGAAAAAATAAAATTAATATGTTAACATAATTTGAAAAAAATGATTCCATATATGGTTTCCATTTTTAAATATTTGAATCAAATAAGGTGAATTAATTAATTTAAAATTAACCTCGTAGATGGATCGAGATAACTAGTTTTTTAATTGTAAGAACTATAACGCCCTGACCCTAATTATCCAAAGTCGGTGAACTCTTTTAATACATTGGCATCATTACAAGGAATTAAGCCTCAAAGGACCGATCCGTTTAGTATTCTTGGAAAATAGATTACATACATGAACTTCATATTTAAATTTCAAATATAAAATACATCATAGATAGTTCACTGAGGAATCTATTAGTCCCATAGCCTAACCATGCATTTAAAACATATAACACTTATTGGAATCCTGGGAAAAATAAATCATAAGAAAGGGGTGAGTTCAGATTCTCAGAAGGGGTAAATAATTTATCGAAATCTATAAAATTTTAAGGCAAGATGTGTACAAAAATCACAAGAATTTTAATCAAAATCTTAAAAATAATATGGAAAAAATAAATAAACAATTACCATAAAAATGGGCACATGGATGTTATAGTATTAGAATAATCACATCTAATAACTATTTTCATAATGATGGAATGTACAATACTAGATTTTAATTTATGTGTCAAGCCCTCGTGCCAGGACGTAGGGGCTAACTGAATACGGACCTGAACCTGGAGAGCCTCTGTTACCAGACTCCAACCAGGAGAGTCTACTGTAACCGAACCCCAACCCGGAGGGATTACATTTACCAATCTCCAACCTGGAACATACTAGTCCAATAAATTCATATTAAGAAAAGGTCGAAATATAACATAAACATTTATGTTAAAACTATCATATGAAATGTCAATACTTTAACCATAAACCATAAATGCCATACGAATAAATCATACTCAACTAAAAATATTACAAAACCCTAAATACAATATGGGTGATTTGTATCATAATAAACAAAGATCAAACAGATGTAAAATTTATCAAAGGATGTTGACATAGATGAAATCAAAAAGATTTGAGAAAAATATCACTTTCTATTTTGATGTCATTTAATAGTCCCATAATTATAAAGAAAACATTTATTTTCAAAATAATCATATATTCTTGTAAGGGAAGCTTTGATGATGTTATAATGGATGAAAATAGACGCACCCTCCGTATAAGATAAAAAAGACATTCTTACCAAAATTTTGTCAAAAATGTTATAAAGTACCTTGTTTGGAAAACAACAGAAAGATTCCATTCAAAAACATATAAGGTCAAATAAGGGTATAAATGAATTTAAACCATTTTATAGTAAATATAAAAAATGTTTTGAAATAAATTTTAAGAAACATGGATGTGGATGATAAAGAGGTCCTCGTAGATACTTATGTTAAAACAAAGTCGGATAATAATGATATTCTGAAATTAACCCGTACCAATTTGGTAACTTGCGAAACATACACCCCATCAACAATATATCATAAATTTAAGATGTAAATACACATAAATTTTATTGTGTTAAACAAATAATACAATTATGGGTAGTGTATAGACCACACAAAAGGAAATAGTGACAATATAGAATGAATATCACGGGAATATGGAGTGAGATGAAAACCCCTTACCTTGCAAATTCCTTTGGTCGAGGGTACATTTAACCTCCTGTATAATGACCATAGTATGTTATTTAATTATAACAGAATAATATTCTTATTTATTATATCATACATGATTAATTTATTTATTTATACTAAAAATTTAATAATGATTACCATGATAAATTAAGATTTTGGGTAATAATCGCTTTCTTTATCGTACTTATTTTAACATGTTAATCTTGATTATATAACTTAGATCATGATATAAATACTTCCAGAATATAAAAATTGATTTATATATCATATATATTTATAATATAAATATGCATAATAGATATATATATGAAATTTAAAACACTGTTTACAGAGACGATATGCATAAGTACACATAAAGGTTGTTTCCGTTTTCATATCGTATTGAACGGAACTAAGTGAATAAGATATAAGTACATATATATATATATATTTATATCATTCCATTATCATTATTATTTCATATATCGGATACTTATTAATAATATATATTTTTATAATCATCGTTGAATGGTGACACATGGAAAGGAATCGAATCGCGTCGTGGAGACAGTAATCCGTACGTAAGCACGAGCGACAATATCATTCTTTTGATATTAAAATCATATATAATTGGATGTTATATCATATATAAAGAATAATTAACCTTTTATATTTATTATTTATTTCAATTATACATCATTATTATACCAATCCAATATTATATTGTTATGAATAACAACTTCACCACGACCTGGAAACGGAAAGCTATACGTACGCACATATGGTGACATGTCATTCATAAGATGGATATAATAATGAATATGGTTTTATAATAATTATAATAACACCATATTATACAATAATCGCTTTCTATAACTCTTGAGTATGGATGTTTCACACATCATCATGATGATCTCAAGTGACTCTAGAATGTCGATGATTTGATCTATCTTATCAAGATAGTCCCCCACCCCTAGTGGTTATGTCATTCCACTAAAGGGTTGTGGATTGTCATGAACAATCTCCATTGATATCTCTCTCCCTCTCATCTAGCTCCCGGTTGTACCTCAACCATTATGTTCGGAACTCCGGATATACCTTGATCAATAGTATAGATATCCCATATGGTAGTCTTGAAGACATTATGATCTATTGATGGGCTCTCTTAAGGACAAACATCTGCACCTTCCCATGTAACTTGTGGAATTTGTCTTGGAAGTATATTAATACACAAAAAAACATAAGAACAAACGAAAAAATATAACAAATATCTGCTTAAAATAGAATTCCCATAATGAAAACACTAATATTTAAAAAATACCCAATACCAGTGACACACATCCCAATGTCCCATGGAATCATGAGTCTTGTTATAATAAGAGTTGGTCATGCACATATCGCAAAATACTAATCAATTCCCAACAATCCGATCTTCAGTCTAATAGATTTCCCAAGACATGGAATCCTGAGGAAATACATCCTTTGATACAAACTTATAATGAATCATCTCAGGTTTCCCTTAAGCCTAACACATGTACTATTATTTTATATACCCGAAGGGAATTCCTAATCCCCATGGGCTGGAGACAATAACCTGATCATCAAAGAACACAATTGAGGGAACAATTTTTTCCAACCTAAATGACCACAACTCACACACACACATTCACACATACAGACAGAGAGAGAGAGAGATATATATATATATATATATATAATAAGAAGAAACGATAGAAGAAGTAGAATAAGAACTATATCCATTAACTATATGGAAACAACTGAAACATACCACTACAAATGTACATAAAATCTCCAAGACAAGTCAAACTACAAAGGATTTAAAACCAAATCGCTACTACAAATTATGGAAGGGATGGACTCTGAAAATATCCACACAATCTACCCAACCAGAGGACATGAACCTCGATGCCTCATTTTCGTTCCTTGACTTTCCCAACACATAAAGACAATCAAGGTTCTATGATGCACCGATGAGGTTTGAAGGGTGTATGCTTACACGCTCTGTAGGATCCAACCCTAGTGTTTCATACCATGTCTCAATATAAAAATGAATGTGTTCTCATTTTCAATAAAAAATTTCATGAAAAGTGGTAATATGTTTTGCATAAAATAAGGTAATCCTTTACTATTTTCATAGTTCTAAAACAAAAGTAGGTTTATCAATTTGAAAGCATATTTTCCATTTCATTTTCCACAAGAATAAACATGAAAATCCAGGATAATTGATGAAATCCACATAATACAAAATAAAATCATAGGTATCACTATACTAATGAATACTACACATTGAGGCCGCAAACTAATCATACCATAATAAATCAAGTGAACAAATTATGATATTAGAAAAATATTCCTAGGAAGTAGAGGAATATCCTCAGAGTAAACCCCCCAAAATGTCAGTGTCGGGCACCAAAATGTATGGGCCTAGGAAATATAGGAAAACCATAAGAAAAATAATACTGATAATCAGACAATAACGTATGTCGGCCCAAATCTAAACCTTACACATTTGTACCCATGTAAATACAAATGCTATTTTTTTATAATTAATTTTAATTCATTAAAAATAAACATTTTCTCTACAATTATCAATATCGAGGAAAAAAATTCGTTAAAAACTCATTTCAACACACAAAATAAAATCATGCTAATTTCAACACATAAAATAGTTTATAATGTTAAAATATTAGGTTCAGCAATGTAGTTTAGAGACAGAACCACCTACCTCAAAACATGGGTCGCACAAACCCACAAAAAAATAAAAAATAATTGAAGAACACAAAAATTCATCCAAAAAAAATTCATCTAAATATTGATTACATTATGAATAAAATGGGTTAGTGGACCAGTGGGGACTCACATACCTCAAAGGTGAACACCTGTCGCACCATGACCAATGGAAGAAAATTCCTATTGAATGAGATCACACAATAGTTCTATGAAGAAACATAGAATAACCACCAGCCATAGATCAAGGGATCCTAATAGATAATCGAACGGTGATATCATGATCAAAGGAAATGAAGGATTGAGATGGTTACTCAATTGGAGAGAGGCACCACAAGTGAAATGGGGATCAGGTATCAAACAGATTGATCTAGAAGGGGTTGAGAGAGTCAGAATTTTTGTGGAACTACCTTAGGATGAGAGGTATGAATAATTGGAGAAGGAATTGAATTAAAATAGCTTTACTCGGTCTTTAAAATATATTTATAGTATATTACATGGCATGAAACCCCATTGACATCATGATGTCCATGTTGGAAAAGTACATCAAAAAATCATTCACCTCGGATTAACATTTCATCATTTAAATAAGTTATGACGTGAAACCACCATTCACGACATAAAATCTATCACATCGTGATCCCTTTCACGAATTGTGGCCATAAATAATGACATCGTGTTTAACCCAATAACATAGTGTGAAATCATTCTGCAGCCTGCAAAAATGTCCAGTTCATTGTGAAAGTCCAAAAAATATCTAACATCACCATTATAAGTATAATTATTATCTATAAGTAAGGAAAATATGATGTGGTTAAGAGAGTACCTGATAAAATGGTAACAAACTTTTACAAAAAGGATGATATATATTTATTTGAGAAAATATATATGGAATCCTCAGTATAAAAATGGACAATGAACAAGAATAATTACAATAGAAACAATAGGATTAATTTGATGAGATAGAAGAAACAAGAAGAATCATCATCAATAATACCAGTAGAGGATGAATATAATTCTATGGATTATATTTAATGACCCAATAATTTATTAAATAAAATTAATCTTGATATAGTTAAATTTATTATATTATAAAAGGGTTATATAACATATGCACATCCTTTGTTTTTTTTGGATTTTAATATACCATTAAGAATTGCGACCACTGCTAATATAGTTGTTGATCAGGGATCACATGATTAGTATAAATATAGTGCTTTAAAAAATACAATTTACTCTGACAAAGGATGTGATGGAATCATCTATTAGAATTTTTCCGTAAAACACACATTTTTCAAAGCTCAAAATGGAGGTGGTGTCACTTGGCATCACTCATGACCATGTCCAATCTGTGCATCAACATGTTAATCTTTATCGAAATCACCTATGGGAGAAATGGAAGTTAATATAGATTACCACTTGAGAAATGTTATATGAGCCACCCTAATAGTCTTTGACCATCACACACCTTAAACTTAGGTCACATGAGGTTTTTACAAGGGGTTATGTAATAATACCCTAGAACTATGATTATGTGAATTATTTTTTTTTTAGAATAAATAATATACATTAATTTTATTATTGTTACATTATAAATAGTTTTTAATAAAAAATAGTATTTTTAGTTAATATTCAATTAAGAAATCTATTTTGATGAATAATTTATTTTGAAATTAAATAATATTTTAATAAAATATTATTACTAAATTAATTTTTATTAAATATAAATTTTTGAATACCCTTAACGAATAAAATTGTGATTTTTATTATGGTTTAAAATCCGTTTTTCTCAAAACGTATGTATTTTCAATAACTGTCCATTTTTATTTTAAAAGTAAAAATTACATATTTATAAAATTATTTAGATAATATTAATATTATTTTTTGAATTGGGATGTTGATATTATGCAATGGTGAATTTTTCATAATTTTCTAAGACAGTTGAATTTTTTAGTAAAAATTAAATACCGTTTCAATATATAATGTTTGTTCTAACATCAGAATAGAACAGTAGTGACATAGTAAAATATCAGAAATTATATATTAGGCCAATTTATTTATTATATTTAATATAATGTGATTTTAGATTTGATTGATTAATTTTATGGTGCCTTAGTTGACCCTTCAAGACTTATAAAACATTTTATCTTTTTTGAATTTATTTTTTGAGAGTGTGAATCACCTCCATATAAGAAAGCCTAATATTTTAATAATCTAGAAAATTTTCCTTCTAAAATATTGGTTTCCACTCTCTATTGGAAAAAACAATGGGAAAAACTATGGGTTGGTTTGTGGTTTTGAATAGTTTAACGTGTGGTGTCCAAAACATAAATAATAAAGAATTCCATTTCTATTCCTATATAAACCCACCCAAGCTCCCACTTTCTCTTCACTCATATCCTTTGGTGCTCAACAAATCTCTTCCATCCTCTCACTATATTCCTCAAAAGGCATCTGACACTCCCAAGAATCCACTATAAATCATCTCCCAAGCCTTTGGGATCACACTTCCATGTACTGAATTTATTCCTATATCATTTTTTTCAAAGATTAATAATATTATTATTACCTTTTTTCAATTAAAAATGACATAGTATGATTTTTTAGCTCCCCCAAATTTCCTTCTATATGATTGTATGATTAAAAAACCCTTTCTCACTCATTAATTCATCCTATGCACACTCATTACCATGCCAAAATTCTGTAAGAGATTTCCCTCTCCTCATTTATATACAAGAAATTATTTTGTATTATGAATATAAATTAAATTACATAGGTTTGGACATGTTTCTAAATGAAAACTTTATGATCTTTTCATGTACATATGATGATGTACCATTATCTCTCTCATCAACAATTTTGATGAATTTTTATGTCACGCCGTAATGCTGCCGAAATTGCACCGTGATTTTCCAAGCCAAAGTCATTGTGTAGTGAATACCATGCCCATTTCTCTATCAAGGGTATACACCTTTATGAACATTTTATTATTGATTACATTGTTTCATGTATAAATTACACATTATTATATAATGTAATAAATGAGTATGTTTAATGAATCCATGTTATATGATCCATGTGGAACACTTTTGCATGTAATTAAATGATTAAGAAGGCCTTGATAGCGCTCTAATGCATTGGGTGATGATTAATATCATGATACGTCAAGTGAAATGAGTGTTTATTTATTATAATTCATGTTCAATGAGAGTTTACACATTCTCCATTTGCAATGAGCCCTGGCTCATGCTAATATCATGTTAAATGTTTTTCCCCATTTCCATGTTATGATAATCATGCTATATCATGCCTTTATGTTCATGTTTCTCATGCTATTCATTGATATTCCCATTTATTAAGATCTAATATATTCTTCATGTTATGACTTCCTTAATCTCATACAAGGATTTATATCCCACCCATTTATTATTCAGGTCCGCAGGTTATCCCATGCAATGAAAAGTACGAAAGAATGTGTATGTTTATGTAATATAAGTTTTCAATAATGAGGTATATTTCATGTCGTAAGTTGTTATGTAATATTCCAAAGCCCCAATGATAGTTGAACTCTCAATATTCAATGTAGTATCAAGTGAAAATTTTATGAAATAAATTTTTTTTATGTGTGTAATAAAGAGAAGGTTTTTTATAGTTGGTATTGGAGGATAGGTTTAGTTATTATTAGTGGTAGGATTAGAAAACACTAGTGAACTACTTATGGATAAGTATACATATAATAAAAACATAGCTACATTTTTTTGATTTCAGACTAAGTGATTTATAAAGAAAATACATCCATTTCTTGATATGAGCAGGTAGTGGCAGCTCTGGCACATATGTATCTAGGGGTAAAGCCTCAAAACACCGATTTGAGGTTGACTCGAACGGAAACGGGTGCACAAAAATGGGTCTTTCATTACTCTTGGTTAAGAAACTCTAGGGGAATATGATTTGGTAAATTCATAAGCTTAGTACAAACCATTTTATGTAGAAAAAAATTCCCCTAAGAATATATGTTTGGAAGTAAATCATGGACAACATAGATTGAAGAATGTAAGTTCAAAAGATGAGGAAATAAAAGTAATTTATAATTTATCTGTTCTTTTATTTGGATTACACATTATGTGGTAATAATATATTTTTATTTACTCAAACCAATGTCTGGTAATAAGAGGACTCAGGCTAACAACTGATGCGAAGAATAATGTGACGACTATTCTAATGACATGCCCAATCCAATGGGAGAAGGAATCACACAATTTTTCAAGATACTCTCTCTTTTCATTCATATTTTGAATATGAAAATGGTTCAAGAGGAACATTAACCCCCCCCCCCCCCTAAGAAAGAACAAGTCACAATTGAGAGCCTTAGGAGACAGAGGCCCCATACTTTTAATGGATCAACTGATCCCTCAATCTCCAAACAATGTACCAACTCCATTGAAAATATCTTCTCCAACATTCAATGATATGAAAAATAGAAAATAATTATAGCTACTAATCATATGGAGGGTGAATCTGATCAATAGAGAACATTGATCAATAAAAACCCATAGGATGAGATCGAGGTGTTGGAATGAAAAGATTTCTGGAAAATGTTTTTGGACAAATATTTTCCTCAAACCCGCCGACTTATGATAGAAATGGACTTCCAGTCCCTCAAGAAAAAAGATAATGAATCCATCAGAGTGTATAGGTAAAAAATTACATGGCATTCACAATATTCTTCCTTCTTTGTCATTAACCCTGAATGCAAACTTTAACTCTTCTTTGGTAAGCTAAAACCTAGCCTATGGAAAGACCTAATGATCTGTGACTTCTAATGATATGGAGAAATCTTTTGATGTTCCCTCGAAATTGAAATGGATATTAGTAAATTAGAGGTCTATCATGGGGATTAGAATATTATAGTGGAATTTAAATCTGGTGGTACAATAGGTAAATCCAACAGTGCTAATATAATCTAGCAGCCCACTTTCCAATGGTGTGAAATGAATAAACCTGGAAATTTCTAGATGGGGACAAGGAAATGCTTTAGGTGTGGAAGATAAGGGAACCTGGCCAGGAACTACCAACAAGGAAAACCTACGGTTATGATATAGGATAGGAATTCTCCTTTTGATGATCAACGCATTGTTTATTGCTTCAACTGCAAAGAACCTGAGAACATTTCAAACCAGTGCCTTAAGGAAACCATCAACATCCAAGGTTGTAAGGTCATGATTTTTTCTTCACTACCCCCAAATTGAACCTCGACAATGAGGTTTTGACAAGTAAGCTCGTTATTCATTCAATAATAGAGATCATAATTTTTATTCTAGTTATAAACATTCTTTTATATCCCAAATTTATAGTAGAAAAATCCCAAATCACGACATGTTATGTTAGTAAAGATGTAGGTGAGAACAGAAAATAGGGTAATCTTTTAATCCCTTGAATATAACTCGTCTCCCACCTGTATTTTTGGATTTAACTTCACAAAGAACCTCATCATACTCACTTTTGTTTAATTTGATGTAATTGATGGCATGGATTGAATTTCATTATATATATCCAACCAAAATTCCCTTTTGAGGGAAATCACTCTCTAAATAGTGAATCTACCACTGATTTATTACAAGTGAAAGGATGAAGATGAATATTCGTTAGAACCATCATCTATAACATGCATATTATTTACCAATAAGCGGGAATATTTGTCTCAAATGATTGAGTCTAAGGAAGAAACCATCTTTGAAGGAATTCCTATTGTGAGGGAATTCGTAGAAGTGTTTCTTGAGTAACTTCTACGTCTTCCTCCTTGAAGATATGTTGAATTATTAATTGATATTATACCTGGGTAATTAACAATATCCAAGACTATGTATATAATGGTTGTTTTGGAGATTTAGGAGCTAAAGAAACCACTACATGAGAATATAGATAAAGGGTTTAAACGCCCAAGTGCTTCACCATGGGGTGCACTAGTCCTCTTCATCAAGATTAAGGATGGGTAAATGTGCATTTTCATTGATTATCATGATCTTAAAAATCATGATAAAGAAAAATTGTCCCCTACCATGAATTTATGACTTATTCGATCATCTATGTTGAGCACAATACTTATCCAATGTTGAATTATGGTCGGGATATTAACAAGTAAGGGTAAAGAAGGAGAATATCTCCAAGAAGACTTTTTGAACATCCTACGGGAACAATGAATTCATATTAATTTCTTTCTGTCTCACTAATTCTCTAGAAATATTCATGGAATAGATTAATAGAGTCTTTAGATATTACCTCCAAAAATTTGTGGTTGTATTTATATACAATATTTTTATATACTCCAAAACCAAGGAGGTGAATCTAAGAACTGTACTAGTGACCTTGAGAAAGGATGAGATCTATGAAAAGTATATAAAGTGTGAGTTTTTGTTAAAGGATGTCTAAATATTTGGTCACATCATTAAAAACAATTAGATATCTATGGATCCATACAAGAAAACTACAATGGAGGGATGGCTGAGGCGAAAATCTGTGACTTTTATCCATAGGTTCCTGGTATTAGCTATATATGATCACCTATTTATGATAAATTTCACCCGATTTCCAAACCCTATTACCAAGATAAATTGTAAGGGATTCAAGTTTTATTGGAGTTATTAATGCGAATAGAGCTTCAAGGATTTGAAAAGAGTCTTATAACTACAGTCGTACTCACACTACCCCCATGTGGAGAACATTTTGTGGTATTTATGGATGCTTAGATTAAGAGAATGAGATCTGTTTTGACGAAAAATGAAAAATTCATTGCATCTTCTTTAAGGAAATTTAATGATAATGAGAAAAACTATCAAACACGTGATCTATAGTTGGCTGCTGTAGTCTTCACTTTGGAAATTTGGCAGCATTACCTCTTTGGGGAGATGTGTGAAATACATTCGGACCATAAAATCATTAAGTATATATTCACATAGAAGGAGTTGAATATTCTCCAATGAATATTTATAGATTTGATCAATGACTATTACTATTCAATCCATTTCCACCCTCGGAAAATGAACAAGGTGGCAGATGCTATTAGTATAAAGGACCCAGTAATTCTAACATTGATCATAATTTATAATGATATAATCAAATTATACTTGATAATGATGGACATGGGAATCATAAAAAATATAGCATCATTAATACCTTCACAATGGATTTCTCAACCCTCTCTTTTGGAATGAATAATGGATGATCAAAAAGATGATGTGGGAATCCAGAAGATTGTGGAAACTATTAGAAAAGGGAAATCATCAGGGTTCAATGTTAATGAAAAATTAATTGTGATACTTTGGTCAAGACTGTTTGTTACATCAAATCCAGTGTTGATGAAAGAACTTTTGGATGATGCACATCGTTCTAATTTCTCTATTCACTTAGGACACAAATATGTTTCAAGATCATCAAGAGTTTATTGGTGGGATAACATGAATAAGGAGATTGTTGAGTATATATCAATGTGTCTTGTATTTCAGAAAATGAAGGATGAGAAGCATAATTCTAAGGGGATGATGAATCCATTACCCATACTAGAATGGAAATAGGATATCATCCCCATGGACATTTACACCGGACTTCCAAAGAAATCCAAAGGAAACTATACAATCTAGGTTGTAGTGGATCATCTTACAAAGAATTCACTGTTCATTTCAATCTGAGTGGTTTTTTCATTGGATCAACTAGAAAGGATATATATTAGAGATGTGGTAAGGCTAAATGGGGTACCACTATCGATTTTATCTGATCGAGATCCAAGATTCACCTATATATTCTGAAGGACTCTCCAACATGCTCTGAATATGTAGATGAACTTTAGTACGACTTATCATCCTCAAATTGATGGCCAATCTGAGCCGACTATCCAAACACCGGAATATATGTTGAGATCATTATCAATGGACTTAAAAGGAGGATGGGATCCACATATTCCTCTTGTTGAATTAACTTACAACGAAAGTTTCCACTCAAGCATATAAATGGATCCTAATGAAGCCCTTTAAGGGAATAGGTACAAAACACCGGCATGTTGGGATGAATTTGGGGTGCGAAAACTCTTAGGTCCCAAAATGGTTGATGAAATTGTGGAGAACGTTAAGACCATCCAATAGAACATTAAAGATCCTTAGAGTCAAAAAAAAAATAGTTATAATGATAATCATCGACCAGACATAGAGTTTGATGTCAGAGACGTGGTATTCCTCCACATATCACTATTGAAGAGATTTATGAGATTTGGGAATAAGTGAAAGCTTAGTCCAAGGGACATCGGCCCATTTGAGATCCTTGATCACTTTGGAGTAGTGGCCTATCGACTAGAACTCCCACCGAACATGTTTTAAGTACATGATGTATTCCATGTATCACTCTTGAGGAATTAAATCCCTGACCCATCTCATGTACTCAATAATTATGTGGTACCATGGGAGAATGACTTCTCATATGAAGTGATTTCGGTGAAGATCTCAGATTATAAGGATGAATTTCTATGAAATAATAAAATCCCCCTCGTCAAGGTGTTGTGGTGAAACAACATTTTTAATGAGGCAACATGTGAATCATAGCATGTGATGAAATAGTGTTACCCACATCTGTTTTAGTGTGGGAAATGGAAATTTTGGGGGAAATTTTCTTAATGGTAGAAGATTGTAAGGACCCAAAATTTTATAAATGAAAATTACTCTTCTTCTAATTAAATTTATTATAGTGTAAATTGGTTATATAACATATTCAATTACTTGGTTTTATATTTTCGGATTTTAAAATACCATTAAGAATTGCGACCATTGCTAATAAATCTGTTGAATAGTGATCCCATGATTCATATTTTTATTGGGATTTAACAAATCCAATTTACTTAGACAAAGAAAGTGATGACCTCATCCAGTAGAATTTATAATTACAAATCCCATTTTTCAGAACTCAAAAAGGAGGTGTTGTAAATGGGCTTCACCCATGACCAATCTGTATCTAATCATCAATACGTTAATCTTGAATGGAATTGCCTATGGGAGAAGTGAATGTTAATAGATATTACCACCCGAGATATGTAATCTAAGGCACCCCAAAAGCCTATAACCATCGCTCACCATACCCTTAGTTCATATGAGGGTGTTATGAGGCGTTATGTAACAAGACCAGAGCACTATGATTGTGTTCATTAATATTTGTATAGAAAAAAATATACATTCATTTTATTATTGTTACATTACAAATTTTATTTAAATCAGAAATAGTATTTTTAGATAATATTCAATTAATAAATATATTTTGAGGATTTAATGGATTTTCGAATTAAATAATATTGTAATAAAATTTTATTAAAAAATTTATTTTTACTAAATATATATGATCGTATAATTTTTATTATTACAATTTTTATTTTTAATAAGGATTGAAATCTGTTTTTATCATAACCCGTGCATTTTTGACAAATACCATATTTTATTTTAAAAGTTAAAAATAAATTATGTAGAAAAAAATTTATATAAAATTAATATTATTTTGGGAATCAAGATTTCAAAATTATCAAATGGTGAATTTTTCATAAATTATCTGAGATAGTAAAATTTTTGGGTAAAAATTAAATATGGTTTAAATATATAATGTGTGTTATGACATTATAATAACCCAATAGTGACTTAACAAAATATTATAAAAGTTCTTTTCGGCCAATATATGTTTTATATTTAATATAATGTGATTTTTGATCTGTTTGATTAATTTTATGTTGCCTTAGTGGACACTTCAAAACTTATAAAACATTTTACATTTTTTAATTGACTTTCATGAGAGTGTGACTCCCCTCCAAATAATAAATACAAATATTTTAAAACATTTTTCAATTGGAATTATAAAAAAAAGTTTATCACTGCCCTTTGGTAAAAACCATGGGTTGGTTTGTAGTTTTTATAAGTTTAATATGTGATGTACAAACTCTAAATACTATAGAATTCCCTCTATTTTCCAATATAAACCCTCCCAAGATCCCACTTCCTCTTCACTAAAAGCCATTGGATATTGACCAACCCCTTCCCTCATCTATCTATAATCCTATAAAGGAATACCTATCTCCTAATAAGCCTCTCTCAATATTATTTGCTGACTTTCGTATCACACTTCAATGTAAAGAATTACATCATATCTCAATTTTTTTCCAAGTTTCATTATATTGTTATTCAGTTTTATTTAAAATTAAAAATTTTGGGTTATGATTCCTCACCACCCAAATACTTCACTCATTATGTTTATATGATGATATACCCATTTCCCTCTCATTAATTCCTCTCATTCACACCTCTTACCATGCCGAAATTCCGTAAGACATTTCTCTCTCCTAATTTATATAAAAGAAGTTCATTTTTATTATGAATCTAAATTTCATTAAATATGAATGGAAAAGATTATATATTTCCAACTTAGTGTAAATTTCATGTAAATATTATGTAACCCCCCTTAATCTTTCATCAACCATTTTTATGAATTTTTATGTCACACTGTTATGCTGCTGAAGTTGCACTGTGATTTTTCAAGCCAAAGTTGTTGTATAGTGAATACCATGCCCATTTTTCTATTTGGGGTATTAAACTTTATTAAAATTAACATATTGATTATATAGATTCATGTATAAATTATACATTCCTTGATCATGGAAAAAATGATGATGTTTAATGAATCCATGTTATATGATCAATGTGGCAGGTTTATGCATGAAATGAAATGATTAAGAATGGTTCCTTGATAGCGCTCCAATGCATTGGGTGAAGATTTGTATCCTGATATGTCAAGTGAAATGAGGGTTTACTCAATATAAATCATGTTCAATGAGTGTTTTCTCATGATCTTGTGAAATGATCCATGGATCCTGCTAATATCATGTTAAATGTTGTTTCCACATTTCAATGTTATGATAATACTGTTTTATCATGATTTTATGTTCATCATTCCCTTGCTTCTCATTGATATTTCTATTGCCTAAAATGTACTATATTATTTATTTTATTAATTTTTTACCCCTTATGGGGATCTATAGATCATCCATTTCTTATGCATGTCCTCTGGTTATCCCATGCAATCCTAAGTACGAAAAATGTGTATGGACTTGTAAAAGATGTTTTCAAAAAAGATGTTAATTTCATGTTTTAAGTTGTTATGTAATGTTCCTACGCCCCATAGATACTAGACCACTAGATATTCTATGTTTTATCTAGTGAATATTTTATGTAATAAAACATGTTTATGTGTGTAATAATAAAAAAGGATCTTATAATCATGATGAAAATGATACACCATGATATTTTAAGATATATTTTTACTTGAATAATCAATCATTTAATTTTTTACACAAACTATGAAATTAAAACAAACAACCCTGATATTATTTGAGTAATAAATATGATCTATTAAATAAATAATTAATGTAACATGAATAAATTCAAATAAAATTATCACAAAACCCATAATGAAAGTAAGGAAAAATGGGATCTGGAAGTTGATGTATTCATTATGAATTCCATTTTTATCTTTTAAGGGAGGTACCATCCCAAGGGATTCCATATACATTTCTTAATACTATCTTGAAAAAAATAACAAAAAATTTATCACAAAATTAAAATCATGGAAATTGACACAAGATCTTTATTAGCTGAACCACCCCCCAAAAATACAACAAGACATTTTCTTATGCTTTGACCATATATGATGGTTATTTTGGTTTATATAAGTATAAATAATTATCATATTAACTTGTAATAATATATATATATGTATAAAAATATCACAAATTTTTATACATTTAGAAGGGTCACTCTTGATCAAAACACATAATAGAGTAAAATGTAGTTTCATAAAATTAGATCTATATTTTATTGAAAAAAATAAAAATATTATTAAATAATAAATATATATATATATATTTAATATGAATAAAATGTTAACACCAAATTAATTAGTAATTTATAGGAAAATGAGTTGTTGATAAACCAAAATTCATTTTCTTATAAAATTTATTTTATACTAAATTATATGTTTTTTATTATTGTTTTAAATTTAAGAATGTAAATGTAACATCCTAGGTAAATAAATAATAAATAATTTTCATATTTATTAATATTTACGAATTAAATATTAATTTTACTTTAATGGTGTTTCTATGTTCAATAGCGTTCCCGGTACGCAACAATGAGTTTCTTTGAAATCTTACGTTGAACACTAGTAAAAAAAATAATATTATTTTAAATGGTAGTTAACACGTAGCCGTTGTATTGGTGGGAATGAATAGAAATCACTAAAATATGATTATATATGTTTGTTAACTGTTTCTACGTTTATCCAATAAAGTACAAAGGGTTAAAATACGAAAAAAAATCAATTTTAGGCATAAATACTCTAATATTCACTAAAAGGTCAAACTATCACCTTTTGAGGGAGAAACCTCTTTAAATATAGTTTTGGTCACACTTATACATTCAATTAGACCAAATAAAATTCTTCTTTAGAATCGGGTCATCAAAATTTACTCTGTGTAAATTTTTGGTATTTTTCCAATAAAGTTTATTTTTTAATGAATAGTGAAAAACGTTGTATTTTAATTCAAAACCTCTTTTTAATATAATTAAATTTTATGATTATATTATCTTTTGAATTGGATTTAAAGATAAATTAGAATATATTTTTTCCATTTAATCCAATAGTGATCGTTGGAATTAATTTCACCTTGAAATTGGACTTAAACTAGTGTCAATCTTTTGATAGATATTGTTTCATAAAAACACACTATTTGTTTTGACAACGGGAATTAATTATTAAATTAATTAATGCAACTTATATGTTTATAATTTTGTAAAATATACATCATTTTTGAATTCGTAATATCAAATATAGATTAGGGTGAAGTTTTGGTATTTTTCTGAAAAGCTTCAATTTTTTATGAATAGTGAAACCACTAAGTGGTACTTAAAAAAACTGGTTTTTTGTTTAAATGAAATTTTACCACCTATGTGTTTTGAATTTAAAAAATCTGACATTCATGGTTTTCAATAGGAAGTAAAATGTGGTTCAATGGGATTAAAATAATTTTTGGTGAATAGTAACTTTTATGTTTTTAATCGCGATTAGAGGTAATTAGTGTAATTTAAGGTAAAAATAATAATTTAATATTATGAAATGACTTTGAAACATGTCATAACCTTATTGGATTTGTCATGTCCGACCCAAAAAATCCATGGGTCAACTTGGGGACCCCATGGAGCCACTTTGGTTGGAAAATGACATTAAAAACTTTTTATTTAATGTTAAAAAGAAAATGTCACAAACATGAGTTGTTTTACTAATAAAATTTTTAAATGGGGTTATACAGGTAATATATTGGACTATAAATATTAATTAGAAATATAATCATATTTACTACATCAGGATATTTTTTTATAATATTTAGACATTAAATAAATTAAATTATTTATGACACCATGATGATGTAGAGATTACCTCATTATTTAACGATTTAAATAAAATGAAAAGTTAATGTAAACTCTAAGAAATAAACATTTCAAAAGCCTATTTGACGGGTGTATTTATAACTCTTATCACCTTATCCTCGAAATATATAATTTTGGGACCTTTTAAATCTGAAAATCATTTTATAATAAAGTAACCTTTTATAACTTTCCAAGAGTGCCCCTCCTCTCCTCTTATAAAAGGCCCCCACCTCTACCACCATACCCAGACCTCTGAAGCCTTTGTCTCGGCCAACCCCTGCCCATTTTGTCTTTCCACATCCCCCTCTTACTCCTAGAAACCTTACTTTGGGCAGAAGTCTTCCCAAGGAAGCGTTTGAGCTCAAATAAAAAAGAGTAACCCGTTTTAAAGGTAGTGTATTCTCTTGTGTTCTTATGTTTTATTTTTCTTCTCCAACACCATAAAATCATTTTATTATTTTATTTTTTTACAAAAACAGTATCATCAGTATACTAGGATGTTGTTAAAAGAAGGATTCGAGCTACACTTACACACACCTTAATGTAATGGTTAAAGAGCATACTGTTTCCGTGGATATCGAATTTCTGCTCACGAAACGATGATCGTTCAATATTCTTCTAACACCTTCAATGGTGGACATTAAGATGAAACTATATTTATATATGATATATAATATGTTTATGTTTTACTTAAGCTTCTATATTTTTCATTTATGCATACCATTATGGTTTCCATTATGGGTAATCGTGATATCTTCATTTTAGGAAGTGCGGACTACCGCCCCCTCAAAGTGATTTGATTCGTTAACACAATATATGGTACTTTTAAAGGATAAATATAATGATATTATATATGATATTATACTATAATTATGATATACATTTATATCATTATGATTTCACTCCATTAAGTAAGAAATAGAAATGAAAGTAGTGTTCATGTGTATGTACGGCTTACTGTCTCCATGAACGGTGCATTTCATCTCTTACCTCGAAATGATTGTGTAATAATATAAATTCATGTATATACTGGATATATATGATATATTAGATATTTACATCATGAATATAATTCTTGATATAATGGATATTTTACCACATGAACAACTTGTAATTATAAAGAGTTTATTTTTGACTCAAGTACCAATGATCGAAAAAATGACAATTATTAACTTAAATAATTACATAGTGTTCATAACATTGTAATAAGTGATATAAAAGGAATAATGAACTTGAAAAAGGTTCTTAATCAAGTAGAAATTAACTCAAGTTTATTATTCCGTACTTTAAAGCACGATCGAGTCATGTCGGACCCGAGGTATGGGACTTCGTCTCAATCTCCATTCATTGAAGCATATTTTGTTTTATACACAACCTTCTTTTATAAGGTGTATAAACCCCTTTCACTTTTACGTTTAGCCAAAAAGAATCTTTTTTATACGAAGCGTTTTACTAAACGACAAAAGGGAATGTTTTTGTCGTACGTATGAGGCGACAACAACTACTCCGCCATCGTGACCATTATTTGAGTTTCAGCTTCCTCTAAAAGCCATAACTTTTTTAAATGAAAAATAAATACAATGTTTTACTTTTCTATTGTTTTGGTATTTAAAATGGTTTTCATAATGTTTTTATTATATCAATGTGTTGTATTGACATATTGTGATTGAAATGTGGAAATGTTATGTTTTCTTTATGCATGTTTTATGAGATAAGATTATGTTATGGTTCTTGGGAAATTTTATGATGACGGGTGGTTTCATGATAAACTAAGGGCGGTTGAGCCTGATATAGCTCTCAAATGCATTGGGTAACACGAAGGAGTTAAATGTTATGGTTTTTCCGAAGAGATTTAGGGAATATACTGTGATGGGTATTTCAAACGTAACCAAGAGGGTTACTCCCTACGTAAGAATGTTATGAATGCCTCAAGGTACCTTTATGTCTAATGATTTCTCTGATTTATTCATGATTTAATGAGGTATGTTAAAGTGACTGTGGTTTATGGGTAAAGTATGATTTCATTCTTACTTATATATGTAGTCATGTTTTCTTTCCATATTTTTATAACCCTTACTGAGCCTTTTATGATCATCCCATGTTTTTGGAATGTTTTTCATAGGTCAAGGGAAAGGTACATGATTTGATGATAGTTTCAAGGATGTGTCAAGAAAGAATCCATGTTTTATTTTAAATATTCTTCCGTTGATGGGAAAAATGTGTATTATCATTTATGTAACCACTTTGTTTAAATATGGAATGTAATGCATGTTTTATCATATAATTCTCTAAAACTCTAAACATGAAAAGATCATCAACATGTATTATTGAAGTAACTCAAGATTAAGTGATGTTTAAGGCTGGGGCCTTATAGTTGGTATCATAGGTTGGTTTATATAACATTAGTAGTTATAATTCTATTAAATGATTATCCAAAAAACATTTATGGTAAAATTTAATTGGTAAAGCATTTACAAATTACCATGTTTCTTTTCCTAATATATTTATGTGTTTAGAATGGTTTTTAGAAGAGAAAACATTGAAGTTGTGATAGAAAGGTATACATATGGAAATGAACTTCTAAATCGGCATCTTGAGATGGTCAGAATCAGAATTGAACAGTTTGTTGCAGTGATGGCTTAGTTGACTCAGGTGAAAAATGTTGGTTGTTTTTATTGATGATATTTTTGTGTGTTCTAAAAGTAAAGAGGAGCATAAAAGACATTTAAGGGTTATCTTGAAAACCATAAAAGAAAATAAATTGTATTGGAAATTCTTCAAGTGTGAGTTTTGGTTGCAAAAAATATCTTTCCTTGGTCACATTGTTTCAAAAGATGGGATAACTGTTGATCCTGCAAAAAAAGGATGTTGAAGAATGTCCAAGACCCAAAAATGTAACTGAGATTCGTAGCTTCCATGGTTTGGCAGGCTATTACTAAAGGTTTTTTAGAAAATTTTCACGGTTATCTAGTACAATGACTAAGCTAAATTGGAATGGTTTTAAGTTTATCTGGACAAAAGAATGCGATGATTGTTTTCATGATTTGAAAAAAAGATTCGTGAATGCTCTAGTTTTGGAACTACCTTCCAGGAATGGTGAGTTTGTTATCTATAGTGATGCTTCATTGAAATGACTTGGTTGCGTCCTAATGCATAATGATCAGGTAATTTCCTACGCTTCACGTCAGATGAAAATTAATGAGATCAATTACTCTACACATGATTTAGAATTTGCTACTGTTGTTTTCGCTTTAAAATTTTGGAGGCATCATTTGTATGGAGTAAAGTGTGAAATATATAATGATCAAAAAAGTGTAAAGAATATATTCACTCATAAATAATTGAATATGAGAAAGAGGAGATGGATAGAATTAATCAAAGATTATGATTGCACAATTCATTACCATCAGGGAAAAGCAAATAAAGTGGCTGATGCTTTGAGTCGAAAATGTAATGCTTCATTAACAATGTTGTGTTTGGAACGTGATCCTTTGGTTAAGGATTTGATGAAATTTGTCATAGAGTTTGTTGGTGCAGGATGTCCTTCTATTTTGTTTCAGGTATCAGTGAAATCGTCTCTATTAGATAGAATCAAGGAAGCACTAAAGCAAGATAGTGAGTTGATGAAAAAGGTCGAGCTGGTTCAAAAGGGTAAGTTGCCTGAATTCAACATTGACAATGATTGTGTTTTGAGATTTGGGAAGAGATTGTGTGTGCCATGTGATTCACAGTTGACGAGAGATTTGTTTGTGAAGCTCATAGTTCTCCGTTATCAGTTCATCCTGGCAGTAATTCGATGTATAGAGATCGTCAGGAGTATTATTGGTGGGACGGAATGAAAAGGGATATTAGTGATTTTTCTATGAAGTATTTGAATTGTCAGCATGTTAAAACAGTGCGGCAATTACTGAAAGGGATGCTTCAGCCTTTACCAGTGCTAGAGTTTAAATAGGAGAATGTATCCATGGACTTCGTTGTGTGATTTCCGAAGACACCTCGAGGTAACAATTAAATCTGGGTTATTGTTGATCGCTTGACTAAATCTGCTCATTTCCTTGCTATACGAGATTCTTTTTCCCTAGATCAACATTCCCATTTGTATCATAAAGAGATAGTTAAGTTACATTGAGTTTCTCTCTCCATTGTATCTAATCATGATCCCAGGTTTACTTATAACTTTTGGAAGGGCCTTCAGAATTCATTGGGTACTGAATTAAATTTTAGCACAACCATTCATCCCAAATCAGATGGGCAGTCAGAACGAATTATTCATACATTGGAGGATATTCTATGTACTTGTTCGATGGATTATCAGGGAAGTTGGGACTAACATATTTTTTTGGTTGAGTTTTCTTATAATAACTGTTTTCATTCCAGTATACAGATGGCTCCATTGGAGGCATTATATGGTAAACGGTGTCGAACTCTAACTTTTTGGGATGAAGTGGGTGAAAGGAAGCTTATGGGACCAGAATTGGGGGAAGAGATGGCAGAAAAAGTTCAGTTGATTCAGAAACACATGAGAATAGCATAGAGAAGACATAAGAGTTATGCGGATAACCGGAGAAAGGAACTATCTTTCGAAGAATGTGATCATGTTTTTCTCAAAGTTTCACCGTGGAAATGTGTGATGCGATTTGGTAAGAAAGAAAAGATGAGTTCAAGGTTCATTGGACCATATGAAATTCCGGAGAGAGTTGGATCAGTTGATTACCGAGTGGCTTTACCTCCGAGTTTATCTCAGGTACACAATGTTTTTCATGTTTCGATGTTGAGAAAGTATATACCAGATCCATCTCATGTTTTGAGCCCAGAGGTAGTTCAGTTGGAAGAGAATCTCTCTTATGAAGAACAACCAGTCCAGATTCTTGACCGTAGAGATCAAGTGTTGTGGAATAAGGTAATTTACTAGTTAAAGGTTTTATGGAAATACCATATGGATGAAGAGGCAACATGGTAATCTGAAAATGCTATGATGTATAAATACCCCTAGTTATTTTGAAAGTGAATAAAATTGCGAGGATGCAATTCCCAAAAGGGGGGAAGGATGTAACATCCCTGGTAAATAAAGAATAAATCATTTTCATATTTATTAATATTTACGAATTAAATATTAATTTTACTTTAAATGGGTTTCAATGTTCGATAGTGTTCCCGATACGTGACAACGAGTTTCATTGAAATCTTATATTGCACACTAGTAATAAAATAATAATATTTTAAATGGTAGTTAACATGTAGCCGTTGTATAGGCAGGAATGAATAGAAATAACTAATATATGTTTGTATATGTATGTTAACTGTTTTTACGTTTATCTAATAAAAGATAAAGGCTTAAAATATGAAAAGAATTCAATTTTAGACATAGATACTCTAATATTCACTAAAAGGTCGAACTATCACCTTTTGATGGAGAACCCTCTATAAATATAGTTTCGGTCACTCTTATACATTATATTGGACCAAATAAAATTATTCATTAGAATCGGGGCATCAAAATTTACTTTGTTTAAATTTTTGGTATATTTCCGATAAAGTTCATTTTTTAATGAATAGAGAGAAATGTTGTATTTTAATTCAAAACCTCTTTTTAATATAATTTATTTATATGATTAGATTATCTTTTGAATTCGTTTTAAAGTTAATTTAGAATATATTTTTAAAATTTAATCCAATATTGGTTGTTGGAATTAATTTCAACTTCAAATTGGACTTATACTAGTGTGAATATTTTGATACATACTGTTTCATAAAAACACGCTATACGTTTTGACAGCGGGAATTAATTATTAAATTAATTAATATAACTTATATGTTTTTAATTTTGTAAAATAGAAATAATTTTTGAATTCGGAATAACAAATATAGATTAGGGTGACGTTTTGGTATTTTTCTGAAAAGCTTCAATTTTTGATGAATAGTGAAACCACTAAGTGGTACTTAAAAAAACTGATTTTTTGTTTAAATGAAATTTTACCACCTCTGTGTTTTGAATTTCAAAAAATAAGAAATTCATGGTTTTCATTAGGATGTAAAATGTGGTTCAATGGGATTAAAATAATTTTTTTATGAATAGTAACTTTTAAATTTTTAATCGCAATTAGAGGTAATTAGTGTAATTTACTGTAAAAATAATGTTTTAATATTATGAAATGACCATGAAACATTTCCTACCCTTATTGGATGTGTCATGGCCGACCATGAAAATCCATGGGTCAACATGGGGACTCCATGGAGCCACTTTGGTTTGAAAATGACATTAAAAACTTTTTATTTAATGTTAAAATGAAAATATCACAAACATGAGTTGTTTTAATAAAAAAACAATTAAATGGTGTTATAAAAGTCATATTTTTTACTATAAATATTAATTATAAATATAAATATATTTCCTACATCATGATATTTTTTTTTAATTTTTATACATTATATAAATTAAATTATTTATGACACCATGATGATGTAGTGATTACCTCATTATTTAAGGATTTAAATAAAATGAAAAGATAATTGAAAATATAATACCTACAAATGTCAAAAAAATATTGGATGGGTGTATTTCGAACTCGTATAACCTTTTCCTCGAAATATATAATTTTGGGACCTTTTAAATCCGAAAATTATTTTATAATAATGTAACCTTTTATAACTTTCCAACAGTGCCCCTCCTCTCCTCTTATAAAAGGCGACCACCTATACCACCTTACCCACACCTCTCAAGCCTTTGGCTCGCCAAACCCCTGCCCATTTGGACTCTCCACATCCATCTATTACTCTTAGAACCTCAATTTTTGTAGAAGTCTTCCCAAGGAAACCTTTGATCTCAAATCAAAAAGAGTTACCTGTTTTAAAGGTAGTGTTTTCTCTTGTGTTCTTATATTTTATTTTTCTTCTCCAAACCCCTAAACTATTTTTATTATTTTATCCTGTAACAACACCAGTATATTCAATATACTATGATATTTTTATAATAAGGATTCGAGCCTCACTTACACACACCTTCATCTAATGGTTAAAGAGCATACTGTTTCCGTGGATGGTGAATTTCTGCCTCACGAAACGTTGATTGTTCAATATTGTTATAACACCTTCAAAGGTGGCCATTAAGATGACACTATATTTATATATGATATATAATATGTTTATGTTTTACTTATTCTTCTGTATTTTTTAATTATGGCATACCTTTATTGTTTCCATTATGGGTAAACACGATATCTTCATTTTAGGAAGTGCGGACTACCGCCCCCTCAAAGTGATTTGATACATTAAAAGTATATGTGGTACGTATAAATGATAAATTTAATGATATTATATATGATATTATACTGGAATTATTATATACCTTTATATCATTATTATTTCACTCCATTAAGTAATAAATTTAAATGAAAGTAGAGTTCATGCGTACGTATGGCTTACCGTCTCCAAGAACGGTGCATTTCATTTCTTACATCTAAATGATTATGTACTATTATAAATTCATGTATATACTAGATATATATGATATATATGATATCTACATCATGAATATAATTCCTGAAATAATGGATATTTTACCACATGAACAACTTGTAATTATAAAGAGTTTATTTTTGACTCAAGTACAAATGATCGACAAAACGACCATTATTAACATAAATAATTACATAGTGTTCATAACATTGTAATAAGTGATATAAAAGGAATAATGAACTTGAAAAGGGTTCTTAAGCAAGATAAATTAACTCAAGTTTATTATTCAGGACGTTAATGAATGATTGAGTCATGTCGGACCCGAGGTATGGGACTTCGTCTCAATCTCCTTTCATTGAGGCATATATTGTTTTATACAAAACCTTATTTTATACGGTGTATAAACCTATTTGACTTTTACGTTTATCCAAAAGGAATCTTTTTATACGAAGCGTTTTACTAAACGAAAAAATGGAATGTTTTTGTCGTATGTATGAGGCGACAACAACTTCTCCGCCGCCGTGACCATTATTTGAGTTGCGGCTTCCTCTACAAGCCATACCTTTTTTTAAAATGAAAAATAAATACCATGTTTTACTTTTCTCTTCATTTGTTCGTAAAAATGGTTTTCATAATGTTTTTATTATATCAATGTGTTTTATTGATATCTTGTGATTTAAATGTGGAAATGTTATGTTTCCTTTAAGCATGTTTTATGTGATACGATTATGTTATGTTTTTTGGAATTGTTATGAAGACGGGTGGTTCCGTGATAAACTAAGGGCGAGTGAGCCCGATATAGATCTCCAATTCATTGGGTAACGCGAAGGAGTTAAACGTTAAGGTTTCTCCGAAGAGATTTAGGGAATATACTGTGATGGGTTTTTCAAAAGTAACCAAGAGGGTTACTCCCTATATAAGAATGTTATGAAAACCTCAAGGTACCTTTATGTCTACTGATTTCTATGATTTATTCATGATTTGATGAAGTATGTTAAAGTGCTAATGTTTTATGGGTAAAGTATGATTTCATTCTTATGTATATATGTACTCATGTTTCCTTTCCATATTTTTATAACCCTTACTGTGCTTTTTATTCTCATCCCATGTTTTTGAAATGTTTTTCACAGGTCAAGGGAAAGGCACATGATGTGATGACAGCTTCAAGGAAGTGTCAAGAAAGAATCCATGTTTTTTTATAAATATTATTCTGTTGATGGAAAAAATGAGTACTATCATTTATGTAACCACTTTATTTAAATGTGGAATGTAATGAATGTTTTATGATCTAATTCTCTAAAACTATAAAACTGAAAAGATCCTCAACATGTATTATTGAATTAACTCAAGGTTAAGTGATGTATAAGGCTAGGGCCTTATATTTGGTATCATAGGTCGGGTTAGATAACATTAGGAGTTAGAATTCTATTAAATTATTATCCAATAATATTTTATTTATGGTCAACTTTAATTTTTATAGCATTTACAGATTACCATGTTGCTTTGCCTAAGATATTTATGTGTTTAGAATGGTTTTTCAATGAGGAACCATGAAAGTTGTTCTAGGAAGGTATACAGATTGAAATGAACTTCTAAATCGGCAATCTGAGATGGGCAGAATCAGAATTGAAGAGTTTGTTGCAGTGATGGCTCAGTTGACTCAGCTGAAAAATGTTGGTTGTTTTTATTGATGATATTTTTGTGCTTTCTAAAATTAAAGAGGAGCACGAAATTCATTTATGGGATATCTTGAAAACCTTAAAAGAAAATAAATTGAATGGTAAATTCAGAAAGTGTGAATTTTGGTTGCATCATATTTCTTTCCTTGGTCACATTGTTTCTAAAGATGGGATAACTGTTGATCCTGCAAAAACAAAGGTTGTTGAAGAATGGCCAAGACCCAGAAATGTAACTGAGACTTGTAGATTCCTTGGTTTGGAAGGTATTACCGAAGGTTTGTTAGAAATTTTACACGGTTATCTAGTCCAATGAATAAGCTAACTAGGAAGGGTTTTAAGTTTATCTGGACAAAAGAATGTGAGGATTGTTTTCATGAATTGAAAAGAAGGTCGGTGAATGCTCCAGTTTAGGTACTACCTTCCAACAATGGTGTGTTTGTTATCTACAGTGATGCTTCCTTGAAAGGACTTGGTTGCGTCATAATGCAAAATGATCATGTAATTGCCTATGCTTCACGTCAGTTGGGAATTCATGAGGTAAATTAACCTACACATGATGTAGAATTAGCTGCTGTTGTTTTCGCTTTAAAATTTTGGAGGGATCATTTGAATGGAGTAAAGTGTGAAATATATACTGATCACAAAAGTTTAAAGTATATATTCACTCAGAAAGAATTGAACATGAGACATAGGAGATGGATAAAATTAATCAAGGATTATGATTGTACAATTCATTACCATCCGGGAAAAGAAAATAACGTAGATGATGCTTTGAGTCGAAAAAGTAATGCTTCATTAACAATGTTGCGTTTGGAACGTGATCCTTTGGTTAAGGATTTGATGAAAATTGGCATAGAAGTTGTTGGTGCAGGATGTCCTTCTATTTTGATTTAGGTATCAGTGAAATCTTCTCTATCAGACAGAATCAAGAATGCACAGAATAAAGATAGTGAGTTATAGAAAAAGGTAGAGCTGGTTCAGAAGGGTAAGGTGACTGAATTCAACATTGATAATGATTGTGTTTCATGATTTAGGAAGAGATTGTGTGTGTCGTGTGATTCACAGTTGCATACAGATTTGTTTTATGAAGCTCATAGTTCTCCGTTTTCAGTTCATCCTGGCAGTACTACGATGTATAAGGATCATCGGGAGTATTACTAGTGGGAGGGAATGAAAAAAGATATTGCAGATTTTACTGTGAAGTGTTTGACTTGTCAGCAGGTTAAATCAGAGTGGTAGTTAATGAAACGTATGCTTCAACATTAACTGTGCCAGAGTGGAAATGGGGAAATGTATCTATGGACTTCGTTGTGTGATTGCTGAAGACACCGTGTGTTAATAATGCAATCTGGGTTATTATTGATCGCTTGACTAAATCTACTCATTTCCTTGCTATACAAGATACTTTTTCCCTAGATAAACTTTCTCGTTTATATATTAATGATATAGTCATGTTAAATGGAGTTCCTCTCTCCAGTGTATCTGATCGTGATTCTAGGTTTACTTCAAACTTTTTGAAGGGCCTTAAGAAGTCGTTGGGTACTGAATTAAATTTTAGTACAGCTTTTCATCCTCAATCAGATGGGCAGTCTAAACGAACTATTCAGACATTGGAAGATATTCTACATACTTATTCGATGGATTATCAGGGATGATGGGACCAAAATCATTCTTTTGTTGAGTATTCCTAGAATAACAATTTTTATTCCAGTATACAGATGGCTCCATTTGAGGCATTATATGTTAAACGGTGTCGAATTCCAGCATTTTGGGATGAAGTGGGTGAAAGGAAGCTGATGGGACCATAATTGGTGGAAGAGATGGCAGAAAAAGTTCAGTTGATTCAGAAACACATGAGAACAGCACATAACAGACAGAAGAGTTATGCAGATAACCGGAGGAAGGATCTATCTTTCGAGGTAGGTGATCATGTTTTTCTCAAAGTTTCACCGTGGAAAAGTGTGACACGATTTGATAAGAAAGGAAAGCTGAGTCCAAGGATCATTGGACTATATGAAATTCTGGAGAGAGTTGGATCAGTTGCTTACCGAATGGCGTTACATCCGAGTTTATCTCAGGTACACAATGTTTTTCATGTTTCAATGTTGAGAAAGTATATGCGAGATCCATCTCATGTTTTGAGCCTAGAGGTAGTTCAGTTGGAAGAGAATCTCTCTTATGAAGAACAACCAGTCCATATTCTTGACCATAGAGAGAAAGTGTTGCAGAATAATGTAATTTTACCAGGTAAATTTTTTATGGAAAAACCATATGATTGAAGAGGAAACATGGGAATCTGAAAATTCTATGAGGTATAAAAACCCCCACTTATTTTGAAAGTGAATAAAATTGAGAGGACGCAATTCCGAAAAGGGGGAAGGATGTAACATCCCAGGTAAATAAAGAATAAAGAATTTTTCATATTTATTAATTTTTGAATTAAATATTAATTTTACTTTAAAATGGTTTCTATGTTTGATAGCATGCCCGATACGCAACAACGATTTTCCTTGAAATCTTACGTTGCACACTAGTAATAAAATAATATAATTTAAAATGGTAGTTAACACGTAGCTGTTGTATTGGTGGGAATGAATAGAAATAAATCAAATATGAATATATATGTTTGTTAACTATTTTTACATTTACCCAATAAAGGATAAAGGCTTAAAATACGAAAAGAATTCAATTTCAGGCATAGATACTCTAATATTCAGTAAAGGACAAACTATCGCATTTTGATGGAGAACCCTCATTAAATATAATTTTGGTCACTCTTATACATTCTATTATACCGAATAAAATTCTTCTTTAGAATCGGGACATCAAAATTTACTTTCTGTAAATTTTTGGTATTTTTCCGACAAAGTTCATTTTTTAATGAATAATGAAAACTGTTGTATTTTGATTCAAAACCTCTTTTTAATCTAATTTATTTATATGAATATATTATATTTTTAATTGGTTTTAAAGTGAAATTAGATTATATTTTTATCATTTAATCCAATATTGGTCGTTGGAATTAATTTCACCTTGAAATTGGACATAAACTAGTGTCAATCTTTTGATACATATAGTTTCATAAAAACACACTATTTGTTTTGACAACGGGAATGAATTATTAAATTAATTAAAGTAACTTATATGTATTTAATTTTTTTAAATTGACATAATTTTTGAATTTGGAATATCAGATATAGCTTAGGTTGATTTTTTGGTATTTTTCTGAAAAGAATCAATTTTTTATGAATAGTTAAACCACTAAGTGGTACTTAAAAAAACTAATTTTTTGTTTAAATGAAATTTTACCACCACTGTGTTTTGAATTTAAAAAAATCAGACATTTATGGTTGTCATTAGGAAGTAAATTGTGGTTCAATGGGATTAATATAATTTTTTGGTGAATAGTAACTTTTATGTTTTTAATCGCGATTAGAGGTAATTAGGGTAATTTAAGGTAAAAATAATGTTTTAATATTATGAAATGACCATGAAACATGTCCTACCCTTATTTTATGTGTCATGGACGACCAATAAAATCCATGGGTCAACTTGGGGACCCCATAGAGCCACTTTGGTTGGAACATGACATTAAAAACATTTTATTTAATGTTAAAATGAAAATGTCACAAACATGAGTTTGTTTACTAAAACAATTTTTAAATGGGGTTATACAAGTCATATTTTTTACTATAAATATTAATTAGAAAGATAAATATATTTCCCAAATCATGGTTGTTTTTTTTAATTGTTAGACAATAAATAAATAAAATTATTTATGACACCATGATGATGCAGGGATTTCCTCGTTATTTAATGATTAAAATAAAATGAAAATATAATGTAAAATCTAAAACCTACACATGTAAAAAATCTATTTTATGGATGTATTTCGAACTCTTCTCACCTTTTCCTCTAAATATATAATTTTGGGACCTTTTAAATCCAAAAAACATTTATAATAAAGTAACCTTTTATATCTTTCCAAGAGTGCCCCTCCTCTCCTCTTATAAATGGCCCCCACCTCTACCACCTTACCCACACCTCTCAAGCCTTTTTCTCGACCAACCCCTGACGATTTTGTCTCCCCACATCCCTATATTACTCCTAGAAGCCTCATTTTTTGCATAAATCATCTCAAGGAAGCCTTTGAGCTCAAATCAAAAAGAGTTACTTGTTTTAAAGGTAGTGCTTTCTCTTGTGTTCTTATATTTTATTTTTCTTCTCCAACCCCCTAAACTCATTTTATTCTTTTCTTTTGTAAAAACACTGGTATCTTAAATATACTAGGATGTTTTTATAAGAATTATTTGATCTACACTTACACACACCTTTATCTAATTGTTAAAGAGCATACTGTTTTTTTTGGATGGCGAATTTCTGCCTGACGAAATGATGATTGTTCAATAATTTTCTAACACCTTCAAAGGTGTCCTTTAAGATGACACTATATTTATATATGATATATATTATGTTTATGTTTTACTTAATATTCTGTATTTTTAATTTGTGGCATAACTTTATGGTTTCCATTATGGGTAAACGCGATATCTTCATTTTAGAAAGTGCGGACTACAGCCCCCTCAAAGTGATTTGATTCGTTAACACCACATGTGGTACGTATAAAGGATAAATTTAATGATGTTATATATGATATTATAATGAAATTATTATATACCTTTATACCATTATGATTTCACTCCAGTAATTAAGAAATAGAAATGAAAGTGGCATTCATGCGTACGTACGGCTTACCGTCTCCATGAATGGTGCATTTCATTTATTACCTCTAAATGATTATGTAATATTATAAATTCATGTATACACTGGATATATATGATATACAAGATATCTAAATCATGAATATAATTATTTATATAATGGATATTTTACCACATGAACAACTTGAAATTATAAAGATTTTATTTTTGACTCAAGTACCAATGATCGACAAAACGACCATTATTAACTTAAATAATCACATAGTGTTCATAACATGGTAATAAGTTATATAAAAGGAATAATGAACTTGAAAAAGGTTCTTAAGAAAGTAGAAAATAACTCAAGTTTATTATTCAGGACTTTAAATAACGATCGAGTCAAGTCGGACCCGAGGTATGGGACTTCGTCTCAATCTCTTTTCATTGAGTCATATTTTTTTATACACAACCTTCTTTTATAAGGTGTATAAACCCCTTTGTCTTTTACATTTATCCAAAAAGAATCTTTTTTATACGAAGTGTTTTGCTAAATTACAAAAGGGAACGTTTTTGTTGTACGTATGCAGCGACAACGACTTCTCCGCCGCCATGACCATTATTTGAGTTTCGACTTCCTCTATAGGCCATACCTTTTTTTAAATGAAAAAATACCATGTTTTAATTTTCTTTTATTTTTGTATTGAAAATGGTTTTCATAATATTTTTATTATATCAATGTGTTGTATTGATATCTTATGATTGAAATGTGGAAATATTATGTTTCCTTTATTCATGTTTTATGTGATATGATTATGTTATGGTTCTTGGGAATTATTATGAAGACGGGTGGTTCCGTGATAAACAAAGGGCGGGTGAGCCCGATATAGCTATCCAATGCATTGAATAACGTGAAGGAGTTAAACGTTAAGGTTTATGTGAAGAGATTTAGGGAATATACTGTGATGGGTATTCCAAACGTAACCAAGAGGGTTACTACCTACGTAAAATGTTATGAATGCCTCAAGTTACCTTTAAGTATTATGATTTCTATGATTTCATCATGATTTTATGAGGTATTTTAATGTGCTTATGTTTTATGGGTAAAGTATGATTTTATTCTTATGTATATATGTACTCATGTTTCCCTTCCATATTTTTATAACCCTTAATGAGCTTTTTATGCTCATCCCATGTTTTTGAAATGTTTTTCAGAGGTCAAGGGAAAGGTACATGATGTGATGATAGTGTCAAGGAAGTGTCAAGAATGAATCCATGTTTTATTTTAAATATGATTCCGTTGATGGGAGAAATGAGAACTATCTTTTATTTAACCACTTTGTTTAAATGTGGAATGTAATGCATCTTTTATGTTCTAATTCTCTAAAACTCTAAACCTGAAAATATCCTCAACATGTATTCTTGATGTAACTCAAGATTAAGTGATGTTTAAGGGTGGGGCCTTATATTAAATTCTAAAAGTTTGACAGAATTTTTTATATTTATAATATAGATATTATATCATGATTATGTTTTTGTATTTTTATAAAAAGAATAATTTTTTTATTAAGTAGTACAAAATATTTTTTTTAATAACATGATTTTTATGAAATTTTATGTATATAAGAATGAATTAGAAGTTAAAGAAAAATTTTTATAAGATCAAATATTTAATTTATAAGAGGAAATAAAATGAAAAAAATAGTTTTAATTTGTAATAAAATATTTTTACTTTTAGATATTATGTTATATTTTTCAAAAAATAATACTATAAATATTTATTATTTTTAAATTATTTTTTATGACATATATAAATTGAATGAAAAAAAAATTGAGAGTAACTATTTTCAAATAATATAATATTGAAATTTTTATATAAAATCATAAAGTACAATTTGATTAGGTGAAAATTATTTTCCACATAGAATTTTTAAATAACAAAAAAATATATTAGTAAATAACCTCTAACATACTCAAATTATTTTTTTTTGAATTTCATGTAAAGTATAGTTTCATTATTTTAACTTGTAATCTCTATTATTTTATAATTTTTAAGCCACATCCCATTATATTGACTTACCATTATAAAAAACATTTGGGTATTTACATAAATGACATCATTTTTATCATATAAAAGCAGAACTTCTCTTCATAGTTATGTTCACAGAAAACTCCACAATGTTTAGAAGAAAACTATGAAAACCTCGATTAAATAATACTATATTTTTTAAATGGTGTCTTACATACTCACAAGTCCATATGTCCATTGTCTAACTAATTTTTTAATGGCGATAATCCAAGAATATGGGTATGAATTAATATCCACAACATTCTCTTGTATATTTTTTAGGTTCAGTTATTCTTAATCAATATCAATTAAACTATCATAAAATTTTAACATTTGTATAATTACTAAATTTTATTATATTATAACGAGGTTAAAATAATTAGGCACCACCCTCATTTACATTAAGAAAAATGAATGTGTAAATCGTGTGAACATGAAGACTACCACCTCCATGAGTAACATGTTCCATTTTCCTTCACCCCTTAAGCTATATTGTATAAAATAGGAATTAAATATCTATTTATTATAAACATATATATCATTTTTAAACTTAAATTATAATCAATGTTTATTCTTGATTCCTCCTTTCAAAAAATAAAATAAAATCACCATCTATACGTACATGTGGACTGCCTCCTCTAGGGAACAATGAATTATGATTACCACTATATAATTTATGGATATATTTGGTTTATATTTTATTATTAAATATGATATTTTTAAGAAATATATATCATGAATATTATTTTTTATGGATTATATAAAATTTAATTATTGTTAAAAGGTCATTAGTTGACACTGGTAAATTACCTAAATTTTTTTCAACATTTGTTTTGTTCTACGTGAAACAAAACTAAATCTACTTTGTGATGGAATTTTTAAAATATCAATACATATTAAAATCCAATTATTTTTATATTAATTTTTATTAAATGATTTAACTTGGTATAATGAGGATTATTGACACTAGTTATATGAACCTAGTTGAAAAAATTATTTATTACCAATAACAGAGTTTCAAAAGAGAATATAAAATATTAAAACATAAATGGATTTGTTATTAATAAATAGTATAAATATAAATTGGATTGGAAATTTATCTAAAATAGGTCATTAGTATAATTTATTTTATTATATTCATCATTAAATCCCTTCCCTAGATATTGAGTGTAAAAGTGTCTATTTTTTAACTAAAACTTTTTTCATTTTACTTATAAATTTTCTTCATGAATTTCTTTCCCATATGATCACTAAATTAAAAATTTTAGATGGTTTTATATATTATATTTTTGGGAAAATAGATATTTACACTCTAATCCATATACTTAATGTGTATTTTTGTAGTTTTTTAATAAAAAATGTAAAATTTCTGAAAAGAGACAAATTACTAGGACTTTTACATTTATGATTAAAAAATGTCTCTCCAAAAACATTTTGTTATTTTTATTTCCAATAACTACTCTATTTTAAAAAGTTTCTTACTATAATATATTTATATATTTTGTCTCAAAATATATTTTCATTTTATCATATTTTTATTTTGGGTGATCATGTTTTAGGTTAAATACTAATTAATTTTGTATGTTTTTTTATATTGGGATATTTTTATAGACTAATTTTAGTATCATGGGTTATTTATAAATAATGAATGATTTACATTATGATTTTTAATGAAACCCATTTTAATTTCCATGTATTATTTATTATGTAAACATTTAATCTTTTTAATGGGAATACATATATATGTATGATGAAAGTAGAGAACATATTTCAACCTATTATGAATTTGTTAATGTTTTATATCATATGAGAAAATGATATTTTTCTCAGTAAAATTCTAGTTAATCTATTCTCACATGGTTGACCATGGGTAAAATTTCTATTTATCAATAATCAAAAGGGTTTTGGAGAGTATAATTTTAGTTTATCTATGTTAACAATGTTTTTGGTGTGTATAATTATGGTTTTGGTTTTCACATATTGTTATGTGTGGGTATAATTGTAGATTAGCAATGCTAACACGGTTTTATATGAATATATATTAATTTTAACTATTCATAGAACCATTTTTTGGATTATATTGTGGTATAGTTATGAATAAAATGTTGTGTATGGGTAAATGTTTTATTTAGATATGGTCATATGGTTCTACGTTAGTATAATTTTGGTCAAAATATCATCATAATTATATGTGAAAAAATAATTATGGGGAATATATGTCCAAAAGAATATATTTTCTTATTCCTGTGTTTATACAACACTTTTATGCATATTCTTATGCATACGTTATACTATGTCTGCAATCATGTTTATTCGAAATTTTTTTTACACTCATTTAATTATTTAATTATGTTATGCTTGTCCATATTACATGGGTAATAATTTATATTCTAGGATTTATCTGTTAACTTTTTCATTGGAATCTTGAATGAACTCATATGTTATCATATGATCAATATTGATGTCTGTGTATTATCTCTCATTTTCACATATTGATAATCTATTATCATCTCTTTCTTATGATTACATTCCCATGTTTATTAATATTGGTTTGAATAATGAGAATTATAAATGCGATATATTTTCATTCTATTAGATATAAATTTTCATATGTTGTATAAAATAATTTGCTAATTTGACTAGTCCACCAAGAAGATAAACCTTCGAGTTATGGGATAGTGTGATAATTTTTGATAATTAATGTCTATTTAGTTTAAAGTATGTAAAATAATGATATATTTATGTAGGTTGGGTCTCTATAATGATGTTATAGAACTATTCAGTAGTGATTATAACTAATGTAGAAGAATATATGTAGAAAATATGACAATTAATTATTTGTATTATTTTCATGAGTAGAGAATATATATATTGAAAAGAGAAGAGGATGAATATGAGTGAAAATCAAATGATTGATATTGGAAAAGTGTAGTAAATAATGGAAAAATCCTCAAACATAGATGAGATAAAGAAATAAAAAATTATTATAGATGGTGAAGAGAAAATACAAATAGATTTTATGGAAAAACTCATTGTGAATGAGGTAGGGACATCAAAGGAACAAATAGTATTTCCTTAATCTAAAAATGAGTATAAAAATACTATAAATGACTTCAAAAAGTCAATTGAAGATAATTTTGTGTCTTTTAATGCTAGTGAAATTAGGCTCCCCAATAAGAACAGATGATATATTCATAATCAATCTAATGATAATTGAATTAATTTAAATAGTGTACAATAAAAAATAAAATCCTAACCTGTATGTAATGAAATGAATATTCAAATATACTCTTCAGCATTAAAGGATGAGATAAATTTGGTTATATTCCCTCATCCACATTGGAAATTGATTCTCAAGTTGAAAATGGACAAAAAAAAATTTATGGACACACTGAGTAAAAATATATATAGACAATATTCTCTCGTTTAAATTTATAAAATATATTATATGAACTAAAAGCATACTATTTATATATTAATAAGTATTTATGATAGAATAAGTATGAACTAATTTTTACTTTTACAAATAATATGAGAGTTTATTTTCAATTGATGAAATAAATGAAATAAAATTAAACCCATATAGCAACACTAAATAGATTTAGATGTTTATAAGAGGTTTTTTTTAGATTTGAAAAAAATGGTCAGGAATTTGAGTATTTGATAAACAAATTACCCATATATTTTCCTTATTATTTAAAATGGAAGGTAGTTCAAAAGTTAACTATAGAAAAATAATATATACTGAGAATACTAGGTTGTCTTGTATGACATTGATAGAAATTGACAATTTTAATAAGGGGTTCCTAATAATTTGGGATGGAAAATTTGGAATGGATAATAATATATAGATAATATAAATAAATTCAAATGAATATATAAATGTAGTGTCTTCACATGGAAAATAAATAATTTTATCAGATGTTAGAAAAAATGATCACCCAACAGTTCAATAAAAATCATTTGCCTTGTTGAAAAAAATTGTATATTTTATGAATGATTGGATGACTATATTGACAACGTAATAAGAACAATTGAAATAGATAATTTAGGAATTTGGAAATGAAATTTTCTATATAAAATAAGATAAGGATGAAAAATACACATATATAATACCTTATGAATGAAAATAATGAAATATGTGATGGTTGGTGATATGAAAAGTAATATTTATAATTCTTATAATTCTGTTACTGGATGAAATGACGGTTCATGGATGAGGGGAAATTATTTACACAATTGGTTCAGTGTATGAAATAAGGGATTCCACCTCATTCCATTATATATATATTTATTTTTTATAACATATAAAGAATTATAGAATATAAATCCAAGGAAATTATAGTAGAGTTTTTCATATAGTATTGAATAATGAATTTTCCTAACATGACATGTGATAATTACCATGATAATGAATGGGTTGAATCCATTGAGAGATATGTAACATGAGGAGGAACAATTAATTTTTAATTTTTCAAGACCCTATTGAATATGAAATCTAGATACTATTTATGGATAATTGGAATAAGATATTCCAATAATATTTCTATCCTTCATCTATTTATTTTCATGTTTTTATTTATAGGAGATATATCGCCGATAAAATGGACTAGAAAAAGGGGATATAAAATTTTTTATGCATGTAACATATTCATGGGTTTGTTGAGATGAGTGTAGGATTAATATTTGATTAATAATATTTTGAACTACCTGAAAATGTGAATTTTTTATCAAAGGAATGAAAATTTACCGATTTATTTTCATGTATTAGTTATTCAACCGTATTTTGACTTATATTTAGCCTAAATATGCATATATTTAACTAAGTAAATGATTATTTATAAATAATATGATGAACATCATTATCTCAACATCTTTATTATTACCTAATTTTAAAAAAATAATTAGAAATTTTTTTATGATTATGGAATAAGTAAAAATATAAATAATATCAAACCTTGATTTATATATTTTTATTTATTTTAATTAAGGGTGATATTATAAGTGAAAATACATATTAAAATATATGGAGTGTTATTTTATTGATAAGGAAATAATAAGGGGGATAATAAATTTCTCAAGTATGATTATATTTTTAGTTAACATAAACAGAATTCATCATTATTGTAATATGATAATATGTATTGTGTTGATTATATTATATAATTTTTTTTAGTATTAATTTTTTGGAGTCATTTAATAGATATATGAAGAGTCATTGAACAAAAATTGAAATATTTATTAATATGTACATTGGATGATTATAAAGAATGAATTATTAGGAATATCTTATTGAAATACAAAGTTTCATTCAATAGAAAGCAAATGATTTATTACCATGGACTATAAATGTGAGAAATAAAATAATTCATAAAAATATTTCTAAAATATTTAGAATATATATTCTACGGAGAATATAATGGTAATGGAACTAAAATCATTAGATCCAATTTATCATGACTTATGAGAATTTACAAAGAATGAAAATATTAATAGTCCTATAAAAAATATAATATAGATAATAAAGAATATAATAGTTGATGTTTTGAATATTTTCACACTGATTAACAAATAAATATTAATTATGTATGTTTTGATCTATGATGATATGAAAAGATAAATACATAATGGGGTAATGGGATGAGTTCCATACTATAATCCAAACACCAATTTCATAATGATTTTTTCAATGAAATCCAAGATAAGGATTTAATAATAATTAAAATCAGAGATTAATTAGTGTTTTGATCATGTAAGGAAATTTATTATTTGGTGGATTTTAATTATGGTTTTTAACTTGGACATAAATAAATTCTAATGAGGGAATAACATCGAGAATTCATTTCAATGATTTAGAATTTGAAATATTACAGTGATGCGTGTTGACCAATATTTTCCATATTTTATTTTTGTATGTATATTTACAATAATATTGTGATCACAAAAGAGTGAAACTATATGGAGAGATAAAGATAAATGGCTGAGTATCCATTACTCTATGATTTTCTCAAATTAATATTTTACCTATTGAATCTATTGAATAATGGATTGAAAAAAGATAATATATTTTCAAGAAGAATAATGATCGCATTCCCATTTATTCAAGAAGTGTTGTAATTATATAATAAATGAATAACTATGGAATAAAAAATTAGACAACATTACATAATCATTTTCATAGGTTATCATTAGGCTAAGTGATGTATGCATGAGAAAAACAAACATCCGATGAGGCCTAAAATAAAAAGCTCAACCAGCATTGGTGTTTAAGAAACTTTGAGAAAAATAAAACAATATTCCTTTCATTAAAAATATTGTATAGGTAATTTAATAAAGTTTTATTCTCATGTGATACTATAGATTAGTAGAATAGTGGGAATAAATATTAATTGTTTTGGTAAGATACCAAGTATAATAAATTTTGTTTATAATAGAGAACCTATGATTGGGGTGAATCGAAAATAAACCATGGAGTTTAGGTGGCCCATACTTTTTATTCAAAAATATTACATAATTTCATTTGAATAAACACCAAAACTCACAAAAAATACATCTATGAAATTATAAACGTTTTTTTTCTTTTATAATAGATACATAATCACCTAATTTCATAAAATACATTCATCATGTCCCACAATTTTCAATTGACATAGTACACTTCAAAGACACACCTTACATAAAAAATAGTCTTCATTATTAGTGGATTTGAAAAATAAGAATGGGTGATCTCAGATTCCCATTAAGGGAAAACACATGAGATATAAATCATCTATCATTAGTGAGCATAACAAAATCAAATTCATATAAGAACATGATAATAAATTTTGAAATTCAAACCCATGTAGATAGAGATTTGTATTCTAAAATCTCTTAATAAGTCATTATTATAAAAAATCTATTTAGTCTTATGAGTGTTAAATAATCTATAATCATATATTATACATGGGAACATGTCATAATGAAATGACTAAAGTTTTATTCATACAAATTTTCAATGAAAATAATATCCCAATCCATGTATCACCCCCAAGGAGATCATAGAGGGCTGTGTTATCCCCTAGAACTATCATTTCCTTAATCATCATTTACAAAGAAAACTATCATTGTTAGCCGACTTTCATACTGAACAAATTTCACTCCTCATCCAAATCCTTGTTTTCATAAAACATTATTATTTAACTAATGATTTATAGGGATATATAATTTCCTTCCCACCCATCACAGAATAATGACAACAAATATATATGAAAAAATTAATAAAACATTCATCAATTCAACATATGATATTACCTAGAATATAAACAATATTAATTTAGTCATTTCATTATTGAATAACCCTACGGAAATAAATTGGTTTGTAAAATATTTCATCAAAAAATAATTATCTAATTAGATGGAAATACATTTAACAAAAATTTCATCATAACATAATAATAATTTATCTAGAGAAATAAAATGGATTGTATTATAATATAATATCCATATGGGATTAGGAAAAAAATAAATTGTAATTGGAAATGATAAAACATAATTTTCAACGTTCATTTGGTCATTTATGTGAAAGAATGGGAAACTTACATTTTTTTATATTAACATTAAACCAAAAAATTGATACAATATTTTGAAAAATATATTATTTTAAAATATACATAGATTATTTAAAAATAATATTTAATTAAAGAAATATATATTATGATAGGAAGAACTATTCATTTTTTAAATGTTAAAATAATGATACATTTCAGTGTTTTTAATATAAATCATTAAAAATAAGTTCTGAAACAATTAGAAAGGATATATATTAAAAAATTAAAAATTGATTGATATATATTTTTAAATGATGTAAAAAATTCATTGCATCATTGGAAATAACATGTTTATAAACATTTCAATGAACCTAAGAATGGAAGAAGATGATGATCAACCAAAGGATAAATAAAATTACATTTTCATTGAAACATTTTTATATAATTGAGAGTAACAATGAAAATAAAAGGGTAATATTTCCTGGAAATTTAAATAATTTATATGGATTATTGAAAGAGGAGGTTTTTAAATTATATGATACATATATTTTCCCTCAACATAAATTTAGCATAGAAAATTTCGAAATGATATTATAAGGTTAAACAAACCCCTACCTCATTAGTAAAATTTTACTCATAACCCCCAAAAATGAAATAACATAAAATTAAACACTATAGAAAATGAATTTAATGATATTTTTGATATAAATTTTTAATAGGGTATTATATATAGAAAATAATATAAACAAATCATGGATAATGAATATGACTCACAAACACAAATTATGGACATGAAACAAAGACCTCAGGACTCCTCATTATTCATACGGTTCGAAACCTCCAACAAAATAATTTTAAATCTATTATAAATATAATAAATAACTATATTAATATATATAGTACCTTATATGACTTACATACTATATCTTATATCATTTTTATTATTAATTGTTTTTAAAATCGTAGTTTTGGGTGATATCTCATTGATTTTTAGGCATATTTTAGTTCAACGCCTCTTGTAAATATTCATTGATCACAGATAAAATATATATAAAAGTATAATAATTACACAATTACAATATAATGTCATTATAATTTTTTTAAACCATTAATATAATCTGTGTTTAAATATTAAATACATTAATTCAAATAGAAGGTAGGTCGTATGTATGCACTTGTGATGTTTTATCAATTTGTTGGTGGTTCAAAATAAAGGGATATTATAACTAAAATTTCCTATATAATAATCAAATTTTATATATTATATATATTCATTCAATCTATCCTTATTATCATCCATGAAAAACAAAAGATATATACTAATCCTGTTACATTTTGGTGGTCATCATCACCATGTATGTTTTAGTGCTGTTATCATATTTTAGGTGTTGAGATATTAAGAATGTGGTTAATACATTATAATTGAAGATGAATTATTATTTAATAAATATCATATATGAACATTAAATCCATGAATTATTCCAACAACAAATGATGGTTATGGAAAATCAATTATCTCCCTATATAGAGGTTGGAGTTCCCAAATGTAAAAAAATGACACTTCCATTTTTGATTTGATTGAATGGTGGTGAATAATGGAAGTAAAATAATCATAATCACATCAAACTAGGTTAATAAAAAATCATTCATTATTTTGTAATGTTAAAAACAAATTTAGAGGATGTAGAATGTTAAATAATCATAAGAAGAGTTATATAATATGATTATATTTTCATTGAAATACATCCATCGTCTTACACCATAATAATTTATATAATGATCTTAGTGGAATACCATAAGATCTATAATGATTTTATTTATTATAGTGTGGTATTTTATTATATATTAAACTATGATTATTTCTTAATCTTTGTTAATAGTTTATAAGAGGATTTTTCATTTTAAATGTGAGGGAATTGACAGACTTCGATTTACATAAAATATTTAAAATAACACATATCAAAATCATTTAAAGTGGAACCAATGAAAAAAAAGATAAAAACATATAGGATTGAAGTAAAATCAACCATTAACATTTATCCATTCATTAGAGAAATATGAAGGATTAAATCCAAGTTAAATCTATTTAAAACATTTTTAACTATATCCTTAGTAACATATCATTCTACCATGTTAATTCAATTATATGACCAATAAATAATAGGGACGTTTTTTAAAATATGTACATGTTTATTCTATTTGTTTAATAATTTTTCCTATTCATATTTGGTAGGTGTCATAAATTATTTTTAATGTCAGATATGAAAACGCATGGAAAACACGTTTTAGTAAAATACCCATTTTAATCAAATAAAGCATTTCTTATTGAAATCAATTAATATGTAAAATTATATGACATATTTTTCATTTAATAATCTAAAAATGGTTTTTAGATTTTTTTCAAGAATGTATAGAATTTAACCTTTCAAAAATTCTCTTATCTCTAAAATATATTTATTTCTACTTTTTATAAAATATGCTTTCTTATCATTAATGTCATGTAGGGGATACAAAACTGAATATATGGTTTTGGAATACATCATATATCAAAATAAAGAGATACTTTTTCGATCACCACTCTTCAAATAGTATAAAGGAATGTGTTAGTGAGATTTTAAAACATTAGCACATTATTTTTACCAAGTTTTTCCTATTTTTCCCTTACATAGGTGAAAACTAATTATAAAAGGTACTATTCACATTGACCAATAATTAAGGGTAAACTATTACATTATATTTGTTTTTATATTAAAAATATATAATTGTTTCAAATAGTTTTAATTTAAATAATTTTAAAAAAATTAATTTAATATAATTACACAAAACACAATGAAATCCATTAAAAAATAAATATTTAAGAAATTGAGTAGATTTTTACTTATTCTATTATTAGTTAAAAAAATTAGTAATTATAAATAGTATTATAAAATATTAAATATATAAATTTCATTAAAATCATTAATTAATTAATTTAAATTAATTTACTATGATAAAAACACATTGAATGCATACAAACTATTTTTGAGACAAATAAATATTGTTTCCTTAAAATTCATTTATTTTATATTTTAATAATTGTAATCAATGAATTAATTTCATACTTTTTTGAAAATTAAATTTAAAAATAATTTTTATTCATCTTCATACCATCCAATTAAATGACATGGAGAAAACTATCACCTAAATTAATAACATTTTATAATTATATCCCAGTTATTTTAAACTCGATGTTGAAGGAAAATCAAGATATCAATGAAATGACATTTTTGTAACAATAAAAATATATGAAAAATATCGGTATGTCACATTCTTCCCCATTATAATAACTTTCCTATATATTATGTCAGTCTAATAACAAATTATGTTGATAATTCTACCTCATCACATTCTTAGGTTCCCATGTATCTTCGTCAAATTTATGGTTTCCCATAAAACATTAACCAGGTGAGTGTTACTATTTTACATAACATAATATCATTGATAAATTATACCCATTACTTATTCCACATAAAATATATCATTCTCTTATGGTTAAACCTTTGAATTCATTAATTGTAAGGGATCTGATTTGTGCTTCATTTGAAGTGATATGTGGAACAAATCATTAGCATAAGAGTGGTTTGGTGGAAGGGATAATAAATATGATACCACCCTGAAATAAATAAAGAATTTAAAAGGGGTAAATTTTTCTAGGAATAATTTTTTCCTTGTTTTCTCATATAAATACATTATTAAAAATATTTATTCATAGAAATACATTGTAACCATGTATGAAATATGTATTTCACCAACTATTGTAAGAATAACTTCTTAATGAATATTGGTATATCTTGATGTTCTATAGAATATATATATATAAATCTATTCCATTCTATAATTAATATCATATCCAAATAGATTTCTATCTTTCTTGACAAATTAAAATATTTGAGTTTTACTCTACCTATCATAGTGGACTTCTTAAAGATCTATCTAAATTATTATTTGAAAAATATTTTACCAAAATTACAATAATTGTGGTGTTTTACCTAACCACATATTATATTTATGGAATATGATGTGATCATATATATTATTATTTTAATGGTTATTTTAGACTATCCACCTATCTAAGGATGATGTACACTATTAAAGCTCAATCTAGTATTCAATTATGGATTAATACTTATTTCAAACATTGAAGTAAACTCAGAAATCGGATCGGATTTAATTTAATATGGTACTTCATGAAACTCCAGTAATTCCATATTTTATATGTTCAAAAAATTATCAGAAAATAAATAATATTTAGTTGAAGTCAAATTCATTGAACTGAGAATGAAATCGATTTCAATCCAAATAAAACTATTCTCTTAAGATGTTTTTGGGTGTCCAATTAAGAAACAAATGCTATAATATTCCCATTTATATTATGGTATGAGTAATGGATGAAACATTCATTTATATTTTGGTCTCTCAGACTTAGCATGATGACATTCTGGGTATCAAGATAAAACACCAAAATAATCCCCTACCATATCATCCTAAAAAAAGCTTCATAATGTCTCTATCAATCATTAAGGTTTCCGTGTGAATTTAGAATTTTGATTTAAAGACTCATCAACTATCTTATTCTTTAGTTATGGAATAATAAGTTCAAAAAAACTATTCTTAAACAAAATCATTCCATAATAATACTTGTTGACCTGAAAAAATTATATCCTTTCCTTAGAACTCTACATATTGATTCTATACATCTTTAATGTTCCAATGGATATATGAGTCAATTCGCATTTGAGAAACAATTTTTTTTACCATTCCTTCATGATTTTATGGAACATATTTTGTATATACATAAATAATGGATCTTTTTTATCCCATTCATAGATAATCTAGCATGATATTTGTGACTCAATAAATATACCACCATGTCTACCTTCACATATTAGTAATGTATTAAGTAGTTATAAACATTATCAAATTATAACCATATTATATTATTCATTTTATTGTCTTTTAATCTTGAATATATCTATTATGATTTTCTTGATATTATATGTACATCACATTTAACCATAGAGATAAGTCATTCTCTTCCTCAATGATAATAATACCACTATTCGCTCATAATAACAAATTAGTTAAATTTTCTCATTAATTTTCAATTGGAAAGAGGGATACACTATCACGATATAATTATTCATCAGATCACATCCAATTCTAAATTTTTATGCATCATTATAGATAAAAAACCCCTTTTAACCTTTAGGGTACTATGATTATAGGTTTTATGACTAATATTCTCTTATGATCATTGAAATATCAAATATTCATCTATAAAAATGTCATGGCTCCCATTATTTTCAAAATAATTATAGAATTGTATAGCCATGATAAATTTTCCCCAATGCATTATTATCATCCATGTGCACCAAGAAAACAAAAAATTCTTGTTTTAACTTGGTTGTCCCGGTCTATTTTTCAATAACTTATATTTTTTAAAAGGGTTGGGGTCGAAGCCTCATTTATTATTTAATGAAAATACATGTTTCAAAGTAGGTTGAGGGAGACCCATTAAAAATCCCTAAGGTCCAAGACCAACTGGTCTGAATACAATGTCTGAAAGCCCATTTTTGGCTGAAACACGCCTTTGATGAATAGTGGTACAATAGTACCCCGACTGCTAGAGTCCTTACAACAGTACCACCAAAACTACAGTTCTTGCTATAGAGCCTCTGCTGCTATAGTGCTACCACTGCTACAGTGCACAACTGCTATAGTAATACTGCATATACCTACTACAATACCCTAGAAATTATTACTTTCCCAGATTTTATCCTATATTTTTTGGATGCTAAGGAGGATCCTTTACTATTAATACATAATTTTCATACCTCATTTGTTTGTTTTCCTTTGGTATATAATCTATAGTTATTCTTTGATTCTAATATCTTAATTGAAGATAAATCTTGGGAAAATATTTTTCTCCTTTTAATAGGTAAAACAATTCATTGATATGTGGAAGGTGATACATTCTATTAATAGCGATTTTGTAAATTTCCTAGTAATAAATAGAATGATTCATTGAACCAAATTTGTTACATACAATAAGAACAGGTTCATCCCATTGTGAAACACAACGATTAATGAATTACGTATATATATTCTCCTATACTTTCTTAGTTATTTTTTGTAACTCAATCAGGGAAATTTTATTTGGAGTCATTTAAATATATATAGAATAAGGTTAGATTTTTATGGTAAAAACAAATTCTTAATTCATAGGTATACTAGGAATGTCCTATTGAATTAAATCAACATATTATTGAAAATGGAAAAATTTTCAATGTACATTTTCTCCTCATCCATTAGTGATCAATATGCACCATGAAGAGGTAGTAAAACAAATATAATTGATATAATTCCCGTTATACTTCTATACATATCCTTCTAAAAAATATTATAATTAGATTATGCTAAATATCAAATGTGGCTTTTCTTCCTTGGAATACTCTATGGTATATATACAATTAAGTTTAATTTATGACTAAAATTAAATCAATCGAATATTGTGATATAATATTATTATTTTAATGAAGCAAATTACTAAATACATATATGAGAAGTATATATTTAGTATCATACTACAATAATTCGATTAAACAATTATATGATTTTGAAAATCATTCTTATGATATCATATATTATGAAATAACCATTAAACCCCATACACCTATTTTCATTTCATATAACCACAGAAAATCACCGGTTTTCATATGTTATATCCAATACATCCTAATAATTTATTATAAAGTGAAATTTTATGAACAAGAATCATATCCCCTATGAGTTTATCAAGGTGCATAAGCCCACTCATCTTGAACCTGTGATTATTGAGTTGATATATAATCCACCCCCTTTATTGTGTTATCACTAAGGGAATTTATTTCACATATTCATAAAATTTCCAATATAATTAGAGTAATGAATTTTCTATGAAACCACAAAATATCAACTTTACAATAAAATTTGGATGTCATCCTATAAAAATATTTATCCATAGGGTTCTCAAAAAATTTATATATCTTAATTTCTTAAAATAACCAAACCATTACATGATAGTAAATTATTCAACTGAAATCATAAATACATAAGTATTACATAATTTTATATGAATATTAAACACAAATTATGACAATATATTCCCTCAGAAAATAAATTCATAGTGTCTTAAGATACTGGATACATAATCAACATCTTTTCTAGAATGATCTTAAACATCTCCCCAATGTTCTTCTCATATAGTAATCTTCTTTAACATAACTTACATAAAACCATTATCATTTTCTTGAATATGGAAACATAAGAAAGGGTTAGATATGATTATCATTAAGTGTAAACATAAGATATATCAATCTAAATCAATAATTAGTATAGGATACTATTAAGAGTATGAGAACATGACCAAAACATAAAAAGGCAGACCTAGTCATTCATAGATTAATAACCATTAATCATGGATTTTGAAATTATAATAAGAGAATACATAATCCATCAGTTTTTTAGAATAATCAATAATCAAACATCATCTGTGAAAATATTTCATAATCATAGGAAATATGTAATTGGAATGCACATAAACATTGAAAATAATTTTCATAATCAAGGATCATATAACAGGATATCATTTTAGATTGGGTTCAATCCACATTCAATCAAACCACTAGTCAAAGTGCACGTAAGAGACTACTATAGTTGACCGAGTCAAAGATTGATTGGTGTCCACACCCCATTCTAGTACATATATATCACGAGACATCATTATTTACCCATTGTATTTTATGGCTATATAATTCTATGTCCACCTATACAATAATACTAAACACACATATATGTTCCAAAATGTCATGAGACATTTATAAATTCATTATATAATTAGCAATTTATTATAAAATGGGGATCATTCCATTATTTTATAAAAACATCACCCATGGAAAGGAAATGATCTTAAATAATATTACATTATAACTTCATAAACCCATGGGAATGAAATACAATTTCTATACATTTTGGTATCAAGTGATCATAATCAATATAGGGAAAGAACATAGATGGTATAATTATATCATATCTCCAATTAATTATATTAAATATCACATGTTGATAACATATGTGTGAAATACATTTAAAAGATACTTTGGACATTTCCTTGAAAATAAGGAAAGGTAATCCTTTGTTTCAATATAATTCAATCAAAAAATATCCAAAATATTATAGAGAATATTTTATTTTAATATAAACAGTTCATATTGTAATGTAATAATCAATTAAAATATTTTTTATGATAGTGGGAAAATATGTTTATAGAGTACAAATTGAATCAAATATTCCATCATTTTTTTAAAACGTCATAAATTTCAATTTTAGATAACATTGTAAAAATTATTTTTAAAAATTATTATTTAATATAATTATTTTTAGAAAATTAATTTAATTAATAATTGAATAATATAAAGAGAATTCATTTAAAAAAATTTAAATAAATGGATGTTATAGATGAAGTTGATTGGAAAAAGAAGAAACAATGACAATTTTCATAAAAACAATTTATTAGACATTCTTAGTAACAATGGGATAAAAATAATTATATTATTTAAAAACATAAGGAGACACCATATTATAATAAAATATATGTGTTATAGAATTTAATATATATATATATATTCCATAAATAAAAATTTATCATAGAAAAACACAAAAAAAAATGTGATTGTATCATAAACCCTTACTGATTTAGTCATATTCAATCATAGAACCATACAAAAAATAAAATAAAATGAACCCTTAAATACCACTAAAATAAATTGATTTTTGATATATAATTTTAATATATATACATATATATCCCATGAAAGAAGTATGTGGAGAATATGGAATATGTCTCATGGAAGAAAAGTAGGAAGAGAAAACCATAACACAAGTCACATCTCGCTTTATAACGGTGAACACGTCCTTAATAGTAAATAATGATTGAATATAAAAATTTCATGAACAATATTAATACATATCATACGATATATGACTTACTTATAACATCTTATTAACATTTTTTCAATAATTATTTATTTAAACAACTATTTTGGGTGATAAATTTTTCACCTTTCACGAATGTTTCAGATTGATAGTTTCTATAATTATAATATAACCCTGGTTCGAATATCTATAGAATCTGAATCATATCATAATAATCTCATGAAATCATTATATGATACTTTTTTAAATTACTTTTATTCGATGTAAAAAATGAATTGCTTCACTTTTTTGAGATGGAAGTATGTATGTACAGAAGAGTGATTTTTTCACTTTTCGATGGATATAACGAATGATTGTTATAAAATAATCCGTCATTCAAGAATAATAATAATTTCATAAATATATAATTTAATTGTTAAATATGTCCTTGTTACCATTTAAATTTAATGAAATTTGAAAATAATTACATTTCAACATGGTGATTGTCGTGCCCATGTAAGTACGAGAGAGTTTATAATTTAAAATGGATGTAAAGGTACTAAGGTATATGTGATATTTTAACGTTAAAATACTTATAATTTCATAAATATTAAATATACACATTAAAACTATCATTATTACCAACCAAGAAATATGGTGATGAAAATGAATAATATAACTACGTGGAGGCGTAGTCCATCGATATGCATTAGTAATATTTTCATATCCCATTTGATGTAATGGATCGTAAAATGGGTTTCCCATAAAGATAATAACATATCGATATATTTCTTACATTTGAAACAATATGTAATGATAGATACAATGTATTTAAAAGACATAGAATAAGAAATAAACATTAAAATTGTAGCGTATTATCATTACATATTCATTAAAATACATCTATTGGATAACTACTTACACATTATTAGTTTGGAATTATTTTAACACACTATGTTTTAATAAAAAACTATGATTGATACATATAAGATATAGAACAACAATATTAAATGAACTAATAAAATGATAGCTGATTGTTAAAACTTCGACATTGAATTGGAAGTAATAAACATGATTAAAAATATTATAAAAATATTTATAAAATTTAGACACAATACAAATATTTATATAATTGTTTCATAAATATTCACCATAGTATTATAGTAAGGTCATTTTAGTCTTCAAAAATATTTTTCTTTCAAAAATAGTTTTTATTGATTTTGTTAATGAATATTATAAATAATTTATATAAATTTAAAAATTATATATGAATGAAATTATATTATTTTTTTAAGAATAAAGTAAAAATAATCATAGTCTCAATTTTTTTTAGCATTTTCAGAAATATTTAATTTTTCAATAAATAATTAAAATATTGATTATTATTGAATTTTGTACATTGATTCATGAATGTAGAAGGAATAATTTCATTAAAATGGTTTAAATGTTAAATATCTTCCCTTTAATTCTTAATAATCCATATGTTCATTAGAATTAATTTAATGGTTGAATTTGGTATAAATACAATTTTATTGATAACAATTTATTTTTATAAAGAACAATTTTTTTTGTGTTTTGATTTTTTATCTTAAATAAATATTATACTCTTAGAGAAACCTCATGTGGACAAAATTATTCCGTATTTAGAATCAATATGTCCAAATTTTTTAAATAGTTTCACATTATTAATAGTCATTATGAACAATAAAATAGGTTAATATTGGTCACCTCTATAAGGGTAAACATATGAAATATGGTTAATTCTTTGGGATAAGTATTTAACATTTCTCCAACAGTTTTCATTATCATATTAGATGAGTTAGTTCTAGTTATTTCCTTACCATTTTTAATGATATAGCAGTGTGGTGGAACATTTATTATATTTTTTCCTTTATAGTATTTAAGTAAAATATATTTTTAAAACTATCACTTTCTACATGTTTATTATATTTAATATTTTATTATAGGGATAAAGACAACATATGTTTATTTATAAATATTTATTTGAAATATTTAATAATTATTTTATTAATTGAAATTTATCAGTCAGTTTTAATAATGAAATATTTAATTTTAATTATTTCATATCACTTAATAAATTCTTATGAATATTGAATAAAAATAAATTATTTCATTTTCTAAATACTAAAATATATATTTTTTAGTCATTTATTGCCTCATATTAATTATATAGATCAATATATCATATTATATATATTTAAAAGGTAAAAAATTTAACTCTATTTTTTTATCAAAGTAAATTATTTGAATAGAGTCTAATGAAAAATAAATGATATTTTGAATAAATATATATTATTACATCATCTAATGATTACTAAAATATTTCAAGATGAAAATATGGATAAAATATGGTTAGAATTTTGTACCTTATATATTTATGACTATAGTGTTACTTTATTACTAAATTATATCACTCTAATGCTAAAAAGGAATTATTATAGTTAAGTTCAAATTTGGTTAATAAAGGTATTATGAAAAAAGATATGGTCTAAAGTGATATTTAAACTTATAATTGCAAAAATGGTTAATTATATAAATACCATTTAATCATTATCATTATATCCATATAATATTTGAACATTAAACATAGACTAGTCACATATCCTATTATAGTATAAAAAGTATTTTCAAAAAGAAAATTAATGACATTTTACCGTATATAATATTTTATTTAATGTTTTAAAATTCATAAAAATTCTATCAATATCAAAGTTATTCATATACTTTTTAAAATATAATCTATGGTCTATTTATGGATCACATGTAATTTAATAAAAATATGTTTACCATAATGATTATAAATTTTTATATTGTGATAAATTTCAAAAGAGTAAATATGGGGTAAAAGAAATACATGTGAATGAATAACGTAGAATTGTAAATTTTTAGATGATAGAATATTAGTTATTATTTATTTTATCATTTAATTTAATCATTTTTTTTCATTTTAATTTATAAATTAATTTATTTTAATTTAGTACTTTATGAACATCCCCGAATTATACTCTTGAACATATAATAGGTAACCACTTCTCCCCTTCTCTCAAAACTTAATGATACATTTGGTTCAGCTAATACAATCCTTAAAAAATTCCAACATCCCTTCTCCATGTCATTAAAATTTTTTACTTTCAGTGAAATTATCACTTAAATTCTAATGATATAAGCCTAAAGTGGTTTCTCAACAAAGTGGAATAACTGTTAATCATGTTTTTTCAGTTTACCATGATCATCTACCTCATCAAAATTCACTTTAATTTTTTTTTAAAAATTAATAAGTGTCCTAAAAATATTTTATCTTTTTATGGACATGAAACCACATTTATCCAACCCCTTTTCTATAAAATGGAACAATAAAGTTTTACTTGTGTGTACAAGTGGACTACCACCTCCACGTAGTGATACAATTCATTTTCAACAACTACATTTTATTAATGAGTATTATTATGAATTTTAATATAATATATGATATTAATCAATTAGTTATTATTTTAGATTTATATATATTATCTTCCATATTACTTTCTAATCCATTAAAAAATGACAACATCGCTCATGCATATGTATAGTATACCACATCCATGGAGCAATGTGATTGGGGTTTTTATTTAAATTTCCTTATTGTGGTAATAAAGACAAATTTAATATATATATAAATATACATATATGATATTATTTATATAATAATTATTATCTAAATATTAATTTTTATTTATCTCTATTTCATTCAATCTATCAAAAATTTTAAATAGAAGTCATGTGTACGTGCACCATACTATCTTATTGAATAGTGAAATTCATTTTTGTAATTGAAAATTTAATGGATGTTCCATATATTTATATATAATGAATATATATGATATTTATATCATAATAAATTTTTAGTGATTATTGAAGCTAGACCAAAGTACATGTACTTGAAGGAGCAAACAAAAAATCACAGGAAAAATGAAATAGTTAACATAAAGAAAATATGATTTTAATAATAAAATATTTATAAAAAATAGTTAATTTTTCTAGTAAATAATATATGATATTATAGTTATTTACCTGAATATATAATAGAATAATAATAAATATATATTTATTATTAGTGATGCTAATGTTTTTCGAAGAATGTCTAACATGAGGTAATTTTTTATTCTCTCCAATTGTTTTCATTAAGAAAAATGTATTATAATTCACCTTCTTTCCTTTAAGAGGAGTATATAATTTCAATTTTTTACAATTTCATTTATTATTATATTTATGACAATGATATTTATCATTTAATTCGATTTTATTATTTCATTATGCTTATGATTCAAATGTTTCCAAATCTGCAAGAGTATAATGTTACAATCACATTGTTTATCGGGGTTATTTTATATTAAGATTGAAATATTGAAATATCATGATATAACTCGTAATAGTATCATGATTTTTTATCCAATGGAAATTTATAGAGAATATATTTTTTCCTTTCATTTTTCCATCTTTATGCACCCAAGTGGATGAAAGACAACTTTTATGAAAAATTGAATATGTTTTACTATTTGGTTAGGAAAATTTTATTTTCATGTCCATATTTTCTTAATATTTTTTAAAGTGTGTTTAACATTTTATAATTTTTTATTTTCATTTCTACCAATGATTCAATTAAATCAATTTTTGTTAAAATAATTTTCTTTCGAATTTCTGAATGAGTATTCATTGATTTTTTTTTCTAAAAATTTTATAGGAATCATTGTTTCAACGTATACAAAATCAATATAATTTCAGAACATTATTACCTTTAAAGAGATTGATTCATATAAAAAATTTTATAAATGATACTACAAAAGATAATATTTTTACACATATTTTGTAAATGATTATATTTTATCTAACAAATTTGAATGGGAAATAGTTATTTTCTTCATGAAATGTTTCAGATGTCTTTGAAAGGAATTTTCCTTAAAATTCAAAAGAAATGATGTTACATTTGTTTTATTAGGGGTATGATAGAATTATACCATGATTAATATTTATATGTATTTTTTATGATAATGAGTATGATATGTTTATGAAACCTATTTATATTCCTCAGTTTATTCTATTTTGAAATGATGGAATTTTTATAAAACTCAATTCATTTAAATAGGTTATGGTATATAATGAATGATTTTGGATAATGTTGATAAAATAAAAATTAATTATGGATATATAATGGGTGGACTGAAAATAATATTTCCAACTAATTAATTGGTTAATAATGAATATCTCATTAGATAATAAGGTCTTTTTTGGCGAGTGAACATATTTTAATAAGAAAATTATTCAATATGATAGTATTTAGAGTGAATGTTGAGTAATTATATAAGGAAATTGGAAAGTAACCAAATCCACATTGATAGTATTGGTAGCGATCCTTGATTGAAGAAATGATTTTTGATGATTATGTTTATCCTACAAACACATATCTTATACCAATGTCATTATCAGATAGCTCACATTCATTGATTATTTTATGATTTATGTCTTATGAACTACTATGATTTATGTAATGGAACAATAAATTTATAATTAATATACATATAATAGTTTTAAAATGTAATTTATTTGATCCCGTACAATTATGATCATTTTATATTTATGCAGAATTTTTTATCTCTGTATTTCACTCTAACTAATCATCTGAGCTGACACTTTATTATGTTTCCTTTCCCCGAGTTATGATGAAAGGATTTAAGTACAATATGAATATGAAGGGTGGTAGTTTTGAAATAAATTATGGAAGTTGACTTAGTTTTCTTAATAATAAGATTTTTTTAAAAAAAATTAATGTTTCAAATTTCACTAAACTTATATGACATTGGCATGGAACATAATTGTATGTATTGAATATTCATCAATTAAAATGTAATATTTATGTCTCAAAATTATGGTTCAATGTTGTTTGTTTTAATGAAGTGATTATTTAACCTTTGTAGTTTAGGATTATAGAACATTGGTTAAAACCCTAGTAATATGTCAATATATAGGATAAAAATATAATGTTTTTAAGGAAGATATCATGTGGGATTCAAACAAATACATCCCTATCAGGAAATATATGTGGAGAAGTGTATCAATGGGAAATAATATAGAAAATATTTTGTTGATTATATGTTTACCATCATTATTATTCTAGGTTATTTTTCATTTAATACTACATATTTTTGAAATTTTTTGGGGGATATGTTGGTATAAATTCAAATATTCTTTACAAACCATTATGAAGGATTTTAATATACAATGTAAATGTATAACCTATTTTATCGCAATGTGTAAGATATATTAAAATATGGTTCAGTTTATTAGACATACAATAAATTAATTTTCATGACTCGTTACCGTGAATATAGTTCATCATAATGTATTTTATTGATTTTGTTAATGACTAGAAGCATGCGGATGGGGATAAAAACAAATGGGAAATGAAATGAATATCCTTGTGAGAATATAAATGAATAAATGATATGGAATATGAAAAAATACTACTATACCAGATTATCAATTCGATTGTATAATATACAACCTCAAAATAGGTGGTTTTCTTGATAGACATAATAATATAAATATATAGTTTCATTAATACCATATTGATAAAAAGATTTAGTTTTATAAATGTCGATAATGTCAGAATAATTACTCAAGGGAATATTTAAATGGAATGAGATGATGTTTTATCTATGTAAACAAATGGTAATAGGAATGTAATTAAAAAATTTAAATAAAGTGTTTAGTATAGAGAAATAAATATAATCTGAAAGTACCATTTATAGTTTGATGTATTATGTGTGCTGAATATAGGCATTTCTCAAACCAATTCCCTAATCTGATGGGTAACACCTAAACAAAGGAAGGAACTATTCTTTGAAAATAATTGATGTAAACATATTTATTTGTTAATATATTTTATTTTTTAAGTTAAATTTTAAAATTCTATATATCAATGATAATTCAGATACAATATTCATGCAATATATAAGTATTTTTTTCATAGTTATTTTCATTAATGATTTTAAACATATATTGAATATTTCTGATATTCATGAATATTTATTTAGTGGTAAGGTGATAATGTTTAATTTTAATAAAGAAAAGATTTACTTTGATTATGTAAATGAGATATTGTTGTTAGACTTGAAATTGTTATTAATTTTATTGAAAACTTATTTTAGTAATTTTTTATAAAGTTTATTGGATATTTGGATTTATTGAATTAATTTGATATTTTATTTGAGGAATATGGATACATGTATATTTTTGGAACCATTTATTTTTTATTGACGTGTTTACTTATGATTCAAAGGAACCATAATGGGTATATATGTATAAGGTTGAAAATAAGTCAATGGAATCATATTCCACTTTTATGTTTTAGTGGGATAATATTTTGGGTTTAGTTGATTATTTTACTTTTATTTATGAAGATTAATCTATTGAGGTTTAAATAACTGTTTATATTAATATATAATATGATGTTAACTTAATTTTGGTATATTGTAAAATGGGATATTGATAATTGTGATAGTCTAAAAATGATTTATTAAAAAGAGAATATTTTCAGAGATATTTTTTTTTCAATATATCGATTACTATTGACATTAGTATGTTAATATGATTCATGATAATTTGGTTCAAATTATTACACAATATTATTTTATAGTTATTTATCATGGGAATTAATTATTTTTTGGGTTTATTTATATGTATCACCTAGTGCTAAAATGTGATTTAACATGATATATCATTTGGTCAGAATAAAATTATATATATGGTGATATAAAATGAAACTAATCAGATCAAATTTGAGGTTAAAACATCATTCAACATTGAGGTTTTTGACATAAGATTGTTTTTTGGGTTACTAATTTATTTTATGATCAAACATGAATATTTTGAGTTGTTGTAGATATTTTTGTAGAAAAATGTATTTATTATTCACCTGATGGTTAAAAAATTTAATTGTAACCATTATGATTTTTTAAAATTTTAAACATTGGATAAATATTTATTTTCCTTTTAAGGATGATTTTTTCCATTCAATGTTTATTTTTGTGATTCAGGAATGGAAAATTCATCTTCAATACTCGTCTTTGGGAGAGAAGTTGAGATTATTGTCGTAAATGATTAAAAGGTGAGATTATACTTTACCAGTAAGTATATTGCCTTTATTTATATGTATATATTTTAAATTAAAATATAATGAAATGAATTTATATTGAATATAAAATGTTATAATATTATAATCATCTAGGATGAATATATGGTATTTTCACTCTGAATTTTATGTATGATTTATTATTAGTTAATATTCTCATGATCATTAACATTAATGTGAAGAATGTAATATGTTTACTCTAAATAACTATTTGGAATTTCAATTTTCCTCCATTTACAATTTATCACTTCCCACTAATGTTCTCATGTTAGGAATCTTAGTTAGGTGTTATTCGAGATGTCAAATTTTATTTCACTTTTCCACTTTTCAAAAGGTAGGTTTACTAATTATTTTTGTGGTGTCAATTTTGGAAAAATAAATTTTCAAATATAAGACCAATTATATGTGAGGATTGAATTTATTAAATGAGGAGGAGTAATTTAACTCCTCAATATTTTTAAAAGATAATTATGTTTGATAGTGTATATGAAAAAAATATCAATTTTAATTGAACCATAAGATATTATATGACTATTATACCCTATATTTTGAAATGGATGGAATAAATATGACTAAAAATGAAATATATATTAATGACCTACTCAATAAAAATATATTTTTTAATTCTTAGTAAATAATAACCCAATTTGATTAGTGAAGTCATTCTATTCTTCAAAAATATTTTATATTTGATAATGATTTTTTATTATCATGGGAGAATATTATAAATAATATAGTTATCATTTCAAAAAAATAAATTATAAAAATTATATTATTTTATATGCATCATTTCAATAGTTGACTAGGATTAATTTTAATATATTTTCTAAAATATTTTATTTTACAAAGAATAGTTATTGTATTAATTTTTATTGTAAAATATATTTTTCTCAAGAATTTATATATCCCCATTTTATTTTATAATTAAATAATAGAAAAAAAATTCCCTTACATTTTAAATAATCTAATTATGTTTATTATAATTAATTTTACAGTTTTATTTCGTATAGAAACATTTTATAATAATTTTTTATGAAAAATTTGTTTTCCTTCTGTTTTGTATTTTTACCTTAAATTAATATCATCTAATATTTGAAACAAATTCCACATTTGAAATATTTGTTCTTTTTTTTAATAGATTCATTTTCTATTTTTTTATGATCAAAAGTATCCTGGGAGAATATTTGTCAAAATTTTAAGGGTTAAACGAGTGAGGTAGAGATAAATATTTTCCATAAGGCATTAATTTCCCTAAAACATTTCTCTACTGTAATGGATGAGTGTGTATTATAAATTTTAATATATATTTTCAAAATATGGAAACATAGTTCCATTTTTTCTTACAATTTTAACCTCGTAATATTAATTTATAAGATAATGTCAAACGTTCCATTTTTTTGCTTTAAATATATTTAATATTGTAGGATATCGATCAAGAAAACTTATTTTTAGTTATACATTTTAATTTTAATAAATAATGAAGTCTTTATCTTGATATTTAGTTTTTAATTTTTATTAAATAGAAAATTACATTATAATTTAACACAATGCAGAATCGGTGCTCATGAATATAGAAGAAAAATCCAGTATATTATTTTACAAACACAAAAAGAATGATTTTTTTATAAATTATGATATAAAATAAATTTTATTGAATAATATATAATATTATATTATTTTTAAATTATTAAATTATAATACCATTTTATTTAGGCTTCATTCAAATTCAAATTATTTAAATAGTGTCAAAATGGCATATATGAGATTTTTTTGATTAATATTTCTTATTAAATTATTTACAAATTATTAAAGTATTTCAATAAGTAAATTAGGATAATAAATAGTACATAAATTAATCATTAATCCATTAATTATCCAAATGGAATTTTATAGCAAAAATTATATCACTTTAATATTGAAACAAGCATTAACACATTTAAAGTTAAAATTTGATATATAGGAGGTTAAATGGAATGATAATAATTAAAATGATATATAAACCCATATATATTTTACTGTTTGAATATTTGAAGAATATTTGATCATAATATATGAATATATGTCATTTTAAAACAATTTTACATGAGTTAGACACATATTATTCTATAATACTTTATGTATTCTGGAAAAAGAAATCAATGATATTTTATAATAAATAATATTTTGGGAAATCATATATAATTCATACAAATTTTATCTTTGGAAGGTCAAATCATATATGGTATAATAAATGAACAATGATCGATTTATTAGTCACGTTTTCATTAATATTGTTTTTCCATAAATATAAAATATATAAAAACTATGTCTACATTGTAATTGTTGACATTGTTACCATGGTGTCAAAACAAAAAAAAATAAGGGTTAAAACATCACAAAAAGATGTAAAACATTCATTTTTGGAGTATATTTATAATTATATACATGTTGTAGTATAATTTTATCATTTTAAAGGTAGTTGAATATGAATTTTAATTTATATTAATTTAATACATTTTCATGTTCTGAGAAATCCCTCATCAAACTAATAAATGGACACACTATCTTCTCTTATCTACACAAAACATACTTGATTTTTCTATCAAATAATAATCATAATACCTTCCTAGATTGCAGCACCATTGTCTATAGCATATACTATTTCCAAAATACAAACTCTTTAATGTATATGAGGTAAGACGTAAGTGTTTCTCAATGATTTTTGTATAACTGTTAACTAAGAATTTTCATTTTATATATTTTTATATCTATAATAAATATATGGAGTTAATCATAAAATGATTAATTCCGTTTCAAGAAAAAATTCATCAATGTTATTATGATCATTAAATGCATAGCATCCCAGAACTCACACACCCAAATACGATGTTGAAATCATAAACGTTACATTTCCATATTTGATACTAATACTCCAAACCATATTTTTTTTATTATTTTCAATGAACCAATTTGAGGCTGAGCTGAAACCAAAACATCACGCATGGGATACGAAATATACATGCCATCTATGAAACTCAAAATATAACACACATAAACTATACATAATCTGATGAGGCCTTGATATACGAGGAACCACATCACCCAGAGATATGACTTTTGTGTCATGAATCACAACAGACGTCGAACCCAAGCATCAATACTATCTTTTTCTCCATCCCTCATCATACTCATATGTCAAAGAACACCTTTCATTGACGTCGATCTGTGCTGCTCTACAGCCTCCACGAACATCCCTTCACTGTTTGTGTCCATCATCACCGCCATAAAAACTAAAACAATACTTCATAGAACAACATAAAACTTGAAATGAATTGTCATAAATCATCACAATATCACAGTTTACTAATATCATCGATAAACACTAATAGAGAACCAAAAGAACCCATTCCACAAAAATGAAGGTCCCTTCATCCTCTAAAGGACATTGAATGATGCTACCTCCACGATTTGGAAGACCACTTGAAATCACATCCCAAAGAACCGAGGATACCACAGTGGAACTCCACCTCAGAGTTAGTGGTAGAGACCAGGATCCAGGGAATATAAGTAAGAGGAAAAAGACAACTACAGATTTCATATATGAGAATCCCCAAAATAGATCAAATAACGAATCCATAGAACTCGAAAGAGAAAAAATATCACAATGAAACAAGAACGAAGACTAGTAGTAATAATAGAAAAATGTGGATAAAACTCTAAGGGAACCCATAACCGAGACATATTATGGAAAAGCATGGGGATAAATGTGAAAAGTAAAGGCAAGGAGATGCCAGGAGAACCCAAGACCATCAATCCTCATCCCAAAACCTTTGAGTATCAAATGATATGATTCGACCTAAAGTAGAGCATGGAATGGAATGTCAGAGCATGGAATGACAGACTGGGGTGAGATTGTCGATCCTTCACTGAAGAAAAATTTAATAGTCGGCCCAAGTATAAAACTTGTGCAAACTAGCTTTCAATAGAAGCAGAGGAATAATCCCTAAAATAATCGATATAAGAGGGTGGGTAAAGAAGGCGGAGGTGAAGAGAACTGAGGAATCCTGAAAGGAGAAATTAGAAAAAACCCTATATTCCAAGAGGATGGAGAAAGGCTGAGTTCACATTGAGCAAGAGGAATGTGGGGAAATAATAATAGCATTGAAACTAATAATTGTGAAAAAATGTTTTTCTTTTGATACAACAAAAAACCTGAAATAAATGTGATTACATACAATATCTATGAACCTATAAGTTTATAGATTAATAGAATTTTAAAAAACTACTACAAAAACAATAGGCATGTCATTAAATTACCATTTCTCCCACTTAAATCCTCCATTAATATTTCACATTATGTAATCATCATCATCCATATGAAGTATCTCCTAGACATATTTCATTCATGATCATTTCTTGATTACCTATGGAAATGAGATTTTAATAAGGGTTATCTCAAATTCATATTAAGGTAAAAATAATCAATAATAATTGGTTAAAATCAATGAACATAAGGGGTGTATAAGGTATTTAAAACATCATCAATATGAATAGGAAAATCATAAATGTACACCTATCAATTAAAAAATTAATCATAAATTATGAGTCAAGGCATAAAGATTTAGAAAAAGAAAAGTGTTTTAAGAATCGGTAATCATGAGCCATGTTATATGAATCTTGATCAAAGGAAACAATATAAAATCATGGAAGGTGTAGTTTAAAAATGTTTTTATTGTAATAAAATCATCATAGAACACTTTTAAGAACACTTTTAAAACCCATACAATTGGAATAAACATACAGATTAATTCTGTTGGACTCCTCATGTGTTAATAATGTTTTAATGATCAAAATCTTATTACTTTTAATTAATCTCAATCATCATTGCACATCTTTCTAATGCTCTTCAATCTCAATAATAGGTATACATCATGTTTTAATGATAAAAAATCTTATATATGTTAATTACTCTTTTTATTCTTTACAAGTATCATGCATGATCACAATTCTCACATATATTATCACATCTCTATATTTATGATTCAAGCTCTTTTACTCTCTTGTGATTAAACTTAATCCATGCTCTGCATATTACTTTCTATGTCCAAATACAGATATTTTTCTATGTATGCAGACACCGTGAAGGACTCACCATGACCAGACACCATGAAGGACTCACCGTGACCAAGATAACATGAAGGACACACCGTGAAGGACAATCCGTGAACCACACAGCGTGAAGAAGACACCGTTTACATAATCACTGTGAGACCGTTTCTTATGTTTTTTTTCAATATTATTTAAATAATGCTAATGGTCATATTTTTTGTTTTCAGTGCAATAAATGTTATTCAATGATAGTTGTTGGCATGTCAGGAAATCGTATCTCGAACATATGAAAAGGGAATCATTCCTAATTCCAGAACACATGGAATATAAGAAATATTGAAATGCAATACATGTGCAACAGAATAAGTAGAAGAAGTGGTGCACAGGTGTGAATATACAAACATGAAGAACTTACATACAATCGAGAGCACTGTTCTAAACAAGAAGAACAATACTGAACAAGAAAGATATTGCAAGACCTTCAGAGAAATATCATGAGTGAAATCCAATACTGTTAAAGAACAAACGACGAATCAAGAGACCTTTCTCACTCTTGAGGAAGACAAGCTGAACTACGACACTCTGTTTTTTAACAGAAAACCAAATAAGGACTCAGAAGCATTCCTGCTGAATCCAACGAGTCCAGAGCTACATTGATAATCACTAGAGCTTTCTAAACTCTCATATATCTTCTCTACGTGATTTATTAATTAACTTTCGAGCAATGTGGTTTACTCTGTATATCTTTTACACACACCTTCTCCTTAACTAAACTGGAGGATATCAAAATCCTCACTCAAATTCTATTAACTCCTATTTACCCACGTCAACTGTGGAAGAGGTCCTGGTGTGATCTGGTCTTTTCTTTGTTTCCCACGTAGAACAGCGGTAGAGGTCCCTGCGTGGCTTGGACAGTTTTTTAAACTGTTGTTAACCCCGATCCAGGGTGTGGATCAAATTTATATATATTATAGAGGAATAAGTCTCGGCCTGAGACTGAACCTCTTGTTTTACATGATGTGCATATTTAATTTATGTTTAATGTATACTACATATATCTTATTTATTCTGCAGTGATTAATTTGAAATACAAAACTATTTTGAATCTACTTTGATAGTTAAATTAGAAAGTGTTTACACTTATTGTAAATCAGTAGATTATTTTCAAAAGTTAGTTTGATCTTGTGGTTAAACTAATTGAGACCTAATTAATATTTTAGAAGCTAAGTGAACATTTACAATCTGTATAAATTCACTACAGTTTATCTTATTTTATAAATCGGGGGATTTTAACTAGACAATATTTTAACAGAAATTTTAATTGGAACTCAATTCAACCCCCTCTTGAGTATCCACTCCAACCAACATTTGTTATCAGAGGATTAGTTTTTGTTCAATGATTTTTGAAATACTCTTTTTTTTCAACTGTGATTTTAGTTGCATCTTTAATGATCTAAAATATATGTTAGTTCCAAATTTTTATCTCTATAAATAATCTTTCTAAAATCTTTTTATGGATAATAGATTAGAGCGTGATGCTACTAACATGCCACCTTACTTCAATGGTACAAACTGTGCTCAATGGAAACTGAAAATGAAAGTTTATTTAGAGAGCATGGGTTTTTATATTTGGACTGCCATAGAATTAGAATATAAACTTCCCACTACTGTTAGATCCACTTGGGATGAACATAAAAAGACTTCTTAAAATAATAACTCTAAATCTATGAATGCCTTGTAGTGTGCTTTAGGAGATAAAGAGTTTAACATAATTTCTTCTTGTAAAATTTCTTTTGAAATTTGGGATACTTTGGGTGTTTCTCATAAAGGAACAACCAATGATAAGGAAATGATATTAAATACGTATACTATTAAATATGATAATTTTAAAATGGAAACTGATGAACCTATTTCAGATATGTATCTCAGGTTTAATGAGATATTTAATACAATGAATTCACTTGGAATGGATGTTCCAGCAAAGGAAAAAATTATGAGGATTTTGATATGTTTACCAGAACGATGGAGACGCACCTCTGTCTTAATCAGAGAGTCATGTGACATTGCTGCTCTACCTATCATAGAACTCATTGGTAAGCATATGATTTATGAGGAAGAACTGAAGGTTAATAGAGAGGAAGATGATGAACCTAAGAGAAAATCAGTGGCTTTCAAGACTACTGCTTCAAAGAGCAAGGACAAAGTTAAATCTCAACTACCTACTGACATTTTAACCAGTGAAAATTTCGACTCTGATAGTGATGTTGAAATGGATCAGATTGACAGAAGGTTTATGAAATTTTATAGGAAAAAGAAATTTCTCAGAAAATCCAATTACAAAAGAAAGTATGACAATAACGGACATTGGAAGAGGGATTGGAAAAAGCCAGATAAAAGTGATGAAGTTGTCTGTTATGAGTGCAAAAGAAAAATACATATTAAAGCAGACTGCCCAAAGATCAAATTCAAGAATAAATATGATTACAAGGACAGTGAGAACAAAAAGGCTATGAAGGCTACTTGGAGAGCTTCTGAGGATAGCTCCAACGAATCAGAAGCTTCTGAGACTGAAACCAGAAATAAGGCAAACATGTGTTTTATGACACACAAATCTGAGGTACCCCTAGATACACCTGATTTATATTCTTATTATTATGAAGATAGTGCAGAATCTGATTCTGATTCTGAAAACATGAATAATGAAGAATTGTTTGAATATTGTAATATACTGGAAGTGACATGCAATGAATTTAAGGATAAATACAAATCATTAAAGAAATAGAATTCTCTCACTACTACTTTTAAAACCGAACTTACTATTGAGAAAGAGAAAAATTCTCAACTATTAAGGGGGAACACTGAACTGAAAATGTCTAATGAGAAACATAGAAAGGATTTAGAGAAATTCCCAAATGGAAAGGATGCACTAACTCAAATGCTAGGAAACCAATTTTCACAAAAATACACTTCTGGAATAGGCTACAAACCTGGAAAGAGACAGATTACAAAGAATAGATTTATTCCTAAATCTGGACAGAATACTGCTCGTTCTAGTTCTGGACATTTATATGCTTCAACTAGTTATATTAATAGTTACAGATCTAATAAGGTTTATCATTTAAAATCTGTTAATTTTAAAAATTTTATGAGACCCATAAGACAAATTTGGTTACCTAAAGTTTTGTTATCTAACCTGTCTGGACCCAAGAAAATCTGAGTACCAAAATCATTTCCTATCTAAATCTGTTTTGTAGGGAACCTGCTTAAAGAGATCCTGTGGGAATACTTGGTACTTGGACAGTGGATGTTCAAGACATATTTCAGGAGACTTCTCATGCTTTAAAAGCATAGTCATAAATGATGTAGGATTTGTCACCTTTGGTGATAATTCTAAAGGTAAAATCATCGGCTTAGGAAAGATTGGTAACACTGACTCAGTATTACTTTCTAATTTTTTATTTGTTGATGGACGTAAATATAATCTGTTATGTATTTATCAGTTATGTGATGATGGTTTTAATGTTAAATTTGAAAATTATTCTTGCAATGTTTTTAATTCTTAAAATGGTTTAGTATTTTCTGCCCTGCAAAATGAGAATGCTTATGCTGTTGATTTAAACTCATTTTCCACGAAAAATATTACTTGTTTAAATGATTTTTATAAAGAGTGTTGGCTTTGGAACAGAAGATTAGGAAACTACAATATACATTCACTTATAAAACTTACTAGGAAGAACATAGTGAGAGACCTACCCAAACTTGAGTTTCCAAATGAAAAAGTTTGTAATCCCTGTCAAAAGGGAAAGCAACACAAAATCTCTTTCAAACTAAAGAAAGAAGTCTAAACATATCAACCTCTCAAGTTGGTTCACATGGATTTGTTTAGACCATCTAGAGTTTCTAGCTTAAAATGGAAGCACTATGTCTATGTCGTAGTAGATGACTTTTCTAGATATACTTGGGTATACTTCTTAGCTCACAAAAGTGAAGCTTGTTCTTACTTTATTAAATAATCCAAATCTGTAGAGAACCTTAGTGGACTTACGATTAAAATTCTAAGAAGTGATCATGGACGTGAGTTTTAGAATCATGAATTTGAATCCTATTTCTCACACAATGGCTATAGTGATAACTTTTCTAACCCTAAGACACCTCATCAAAATGGTGTAGTAAAAAAGAGGAATAGAACCCTGCAATAAATTTCCAGAACCATGCTAAATGAGTATGACCTACCTATTTACTTTTGGTATGAAGCTATGAATACATCTTGTTATATTATTAATAGAGTCTTGATCAGAACTGTTCTTAAGAAGACCCATTATGAGTTGTGGAACCATAAGAATCCTAACGTTAACTATTTCAGAGTTTTCGGCTGCAAAGTCATTATTCTTAATAGAAAATACAATCTTGACAAGTTTTCATCCAAGAGTGATTAAGGAATTTTCCTAGGTTATTCTATTTCTAGTAAAGCCTATAGAGTTTTCAATAAGAGAACCAAGTGTGTGGAAGAATCTGTTCACATCAAGTTTGATGAAATTGATCCACATGAGCTTAAAATGTCTCTTGAAAATATTGAATTAGATGTATCTATTCTGGACCTTAATGACAAATCAAATGAACCTGCTATAAAGACAACCAGTTATGGAAATTTTCTATAACCTGCTTCTATTGATTCCCATCCTGTTGATGAACCTGAAGTTTCAAGTCCTATCATTAGTAGATCAACTAGCATTCCAAAGAATCATCCTTTAGATGCTGTTGTAGGAAATCTTGATAGATGGACACAAACATGAGATTTTCATAGAAATCAGGTTGAACATCAAGCCTTCTTGTCACAACTTGAACCTAAAAACGTTGATGATGTTATTAATGATGAATTTTGGGTGATTGATATGCAAGAAGAACTCAATCAGTTTTAAATAAATAATGTTTGGAATCTTGTTGAATGACCTAAGGACACTTTCACAATAGGCACTAAATGGGTGTTTAGAAATAAAGTAGATGAATCTGGAAACATAGTTAGAAATAAATCTAGTCTAGTTGCACAAGTCTATAGTCAAGAAGAAGGTATTGACTATGAGGATAATTTTTCTCCAGTTTCCAGATTAGGAGCTATTAGGATTTTAATTTTTTATGTTGCACATCTAAATTTTAAAATATATCAAATGGATGTCAAGAGTGCATTCTTAAATGGATATATTGCTAAGGATGTTTTTGTTGAACAAAAACCTGTATTTTCAAACCCTCATTTTCCCAGTCATATTTTCAAACTATCAAAAGCTTTATAAGGTGTAAAGCATGCTCCAAGAGCATGGTATGATAGATTAAGTACTTTTCTAATTTATAAAGGTTTTACAAAAGTAATAGATGATCCTAATCTGTTTAGAAAACAAATTTCTAAATATGTTTTAGTTGTATAGATTTATGTAGATGATATTATTTTTGGATCTTCTAAAACTACATTTTGTACTGATTTTTCTAAAATGATGCAAAATGAATTTGAAATCACTTCAATGGGTGAACTTAAATTATTTCTTGGTTTTCAAATCTTTCAAAATGATGATGGAATTATTTTTACTCAATGTAAATATACTAGAGATCTTTTAAAATGTCTTGGATTGGATAGAAAAAAAAATAGTGACACTCCCATGAGTACCACCTGTAAATGGATCTTGATGAAAATGGTAAATATTTTGATCAAACCACTTATAGAGGAATGATTGGAAGTCTACTCTACCTGACTGCTAGTCGTCCTGATATTATTATTAGTGTGTGTATGTGTTATCATTTTCAAACAAACCGTAAAGAGTCACATTTAAATGTTGTAAAGAGAATTATCAAATACCTCAAGCATACTCCCAATTTAGGAATGTTCTATCCCAAAGGACAATCATTTGAATTATTTGGTTATTCTGATGCTGATTTTGGTGGATGTAAGTTAGATAGAAAATGCATCTCTAGAACATGTCATCTTTTAGGCAAGTCACTAGTATCATGGTGTAGTAAGAAAAAAAATTATGTTGCATTATCAACTCCAGAAGCTGAATACATAGCTGCTGGATGTTTTTGTGCACAAATTTTGTGGATGAAACACAAATTACTAGACTATGGATATAAATTCAGACAATTCCCAATAAATTGTTACAATACAAGTGCTATTAATATTTCTAAAAATATTGTTTCTCATTCTAGGACAAAACATATTGATGTAAGACATCACTTTTTGAGGGATCATTATCAAAAAGGTGATATCACTTTTCAATTCATTGGTACTGAATATCAACTTGCTGATATATTCAATAAACCATTAAATTTTGAAAGATTATACTACATCACACATGATATTGGTATTATTAACCATATGTAAATATCCTACTGATCTTAACATTTAATACTTTACTGTACTTTACATTATGGTTTCATACTACCTGTTTCTAATTTACTGTTTTATGCTCATGGTCTGTTAGCTCACTCTCTCACCGTGACTGTATAGGATGGTCACTGTCTCACCGTGACGACTATAAACTGTCTCACTGCGATGACTAGTTTTCCGTCTCACTGTAATTCCTACTCACACCCTCACCATGGAAACCTTTTTTTATTCTTATTTTAACCCGTATCACTGTAATTTTTATTTCACCGCTATTTGATTTCCTGCGTTTTTGTTTTTATGATGTTTGACATTCTCAAATGATAAAACATAAGGGTTTCATTCAATTCCTTACCTGAACTCTCTCTTGAACCTTCTCTTCCCTCTAGCCCAAACCTTTAGTGAATGCCAAGGATGAAGCATCCATCTTCACCCTCATTTGATATGCGTCGCTCTAAGAAACAAAAGAGGATACCGAGGATAGCTCCTGAAGGACCTCTAAACCCAAATCTGGTAAGCCGTAAAGTTGTACTTGAAAAGGAGGTTTTCCCTGAATGGTTGTTGTCTAGCAGATCTTTAGTTTTGAATGGTTTAAGAGAACAAGGATGGCTTGAATGGTTCACTGGACAGAATAGACCGATTTACCCAAGGCTTGTATCTCAATTTTATCTGTATGTAAAGTTCTCCTTTGAGTTTGGAGAAAGCTTTATGGTGACTAGCTGGATCGATGGTCAGTAGTGCTCTTTCTCTTCATGTTTGTGGGTTGCATGCCTAAGAATTCTACATGAAGGAGTTTGTGAAGATTACCAGAGAGACCCTCCTTCAACAACCGACATCGTTGACCTGGAGACTGCTTTGGAAAGGCTAACTGGAAATGGCACCAAGCAAAGGGCCATAGCTGCTGAACTAGATGGTGAGACAAGACTTCTGTTCAAGTTTGTTCAGAATTTGGTTAGTCCAAGAAAAGGGGATTTTGCTGTGAGGAAAGTATCAGGATGTGTTCCTAATTTACCTGTTGAAGAATGGCCATAAGATGAATATGTGTAAGTATGTTATCAACCATATATGTGAGCTGATCAAAGTAACTTCCAAATCCACCTCCCTATTTTATTCAAGGATGATTTTAGCTATGTTAGTTGCAAAATGTATGGTTGGACCAAATTAAGAAAATTTAGAGGACCTTGATTACTGCCTATCCGTGCTTATCATCAGAAGGATGAAGATTAGCTGGAATCCCTGGAAAACGAAGTGGGTTGATGATAGTGATCAACTGTATAAAAAGTTTAATCCTGTTGACTATCCAAGAAGGCCTATGAACCTAGCTGATCATGGTTTTGAACCAGATGAAGTGGCTGAGTATTCAGAAGAAGAAGATCAAGAAGATGTAATAGCTGAAGTACCACCTAGAGAAGAACATGAAATATCTCAAGGAGAGGATGTTGTTTTTGAAAAGGAAAGGACTATGGATCCTTCATTTGTTCTTCATGAGGAAGAAGCTCATCCTAATGCAGAAAGGAAATTGGTTTTTCCTATTTCAGAACAACAAGCAACCTTAGAGGCAGATCTTGTTGAAGAGAATATTTCTGTTGAGAAAGAAGCAAGTCTGCAAGCTCATCCAATGGAACAATCTGTTCCTGAGATTATTACATTTTCTTAAAAAATGATGGAAATTTCCTTTCAGCTGAAAATGAAAGATTTTGCTGAAGATATTAGGGATGATCCTGTGGATCTTGTCCATGTTCCTAAACCTCAATAATCAGAAAGGGAAGCACATGTTGAGGGGGAGGAACCTCAAAACCATGATATTGGGGAAGCTGGATCTGTTAAAGCTTCTCAACCTTCGATTACTTTTTCTGTGTACTCTCGGTATGAGTTCCCAAGATTTTATAATGTTAATGAATCACAACAAGTAACTACAACTGGAATGGATCTTTCTTCTCTGTTTCAACTAAAGTCCATAGCTCATCCAGAACCAGAACCAGAGCCCCAACCTCAATCTGAATCAGAATATGAATCTAAAGATGACTCTAAACCTCAACCAGAATCTGAACCTCTACCTTTACATGCATCCTTACCTTAGCATCACTCCTTTGTGACCAAAGATGATCTGAAAGTTTTTGGAGAGACTTTTTTAGATGGAATTGAGAAAATTGTCTCCACTCAACCTCACCCAGTGACTCAGTTATGTCAAGAAGATGCATAAATTCTCTTGGAGAATGTTATTTTTCATATTCAACAAACGATGATCCGAGAAATTCAAGAATTTAGAGTAGAGAATAAGCTGCTGAGTGCTGATGTTGAAAATCTGAAAAGTATGGTAGCAATTCTGAAGAGTGAGTTATCCTTGAGATCAGAGCATGCTCTTGTTTCTACCCCGTCACCTCTTGCAGTTTCTCCTGAGTATTCTGATTCCATCCTTACTAGGGAGATTGTGTCTCATGTTCATGCAGATCTTCTATATTTTTATGAAATAATTGGAAAACGACACACCAAGATGCTGGAACGCATGAAAGATATTGTGGAAAATCTGAATAAGCTTACAGATGAATACACTGGATGCCTACAAAAAGTTCTGAAACATCTCAAGGTTTTAACTGAAACTGTCATGGCTTCAGCTGCTTCTAGTCAGATCTCCACACCTTATTTGGATGAATCTATGCTGATAGCCATAATAAAGGATGAATTTCAGAATGTCTTCAGTGTCTTGGATCTATCTTCTTTGTCAGAAGTGATTAAGAATACAGATAAAGCATTGGACTTGGTTAGGATTCTTTCTAAGATAGCCAATGATGCTCAACAAGAGATCACCATGAAAATTGATTTGTATCTCTCCTAGATTATCTATAAAAGTGATATGCCAGATCACTTTAGATATCTTGTGGAAAACTTGAGAATCCCTCTGGTGACTCAAGCTTTTAATGCTCAAGTTCAGAAACGTACAGAGTTCACGAGATTATTGGACATATTTCTGGAGAATAAGGATTATTTTGAAAAGGCTATGCAATATGGTGGTGAAATCAGTACTGATTTCGTCAATCGTTCGAAGTCGTATCTTCATGTGTAGAGTACTTCTATAGTTTCTCTAGCTGTTTCCCCCCTTAGACCAGGTCTACCTGCCTTAGCCTCAACTGCCATGAAAGTTAGCCAAGTTCTTTCTCAGATCCGACCATTCATTCTTGACCAACCATAGCCTAGATCTTCTACTGCTCTTACTTTGGCTCCATATTTTTTTGAAGGTCTACCCTTACCCTCATTGTCTACCAAATCTATGTCATCTTCTACTTCAGCACCAACTCCTACTGCTGATAAAGGAAAAGACAAAGTGGATCCTTGAAGATTCCGAGGACTGTTTTTCTTTCTGATGGGATGTATTTTGTTGTTTCATGTTTTATTGTATTTTGATCCCATTGTTTAATATCAAATGAAGTGTTTCATTTCATTCCCTCTACTTTTTTATAATCCCTAAAGGGGGAGAACAACTACAAGTGTCAGTTCATTAATAGTATAAATGGGGGAGAAAAACTACAAGTGTCAGTTCTATAATGTTTTCGCTATGCTAGTATCTTTAATATTACATGTCATTTATATTCTGCCTTTATCTGATTTGTGATCATCAAAAAAGGTGAGATTGTTGGACTCCTCATGTGTTAATCATGTTTTAATGATCAAAAATCTTATTACTATTAATTAATCTCAATCTTCTTTGCACATCTTGCTAATGCTCTTCAGTCTCAATAATAGCTACACATCATGTTTTAATGATAAAAAATCTTATCGATGTTAATTACTCTTTTTATTCTTTACTAGTGTCATGCATGATCACAATTCTGACATATATTATCACACCTTTATATTTATGATTCAATCTCTTTTACTCTCTTTTGATTAAACATAATCCGTGTTCTGCATATTACTGTCTAAGTCCAAATACATATATTTGTCTATGTATCCAGACACTGTGAAGGACTCACCATGACCAGACATCGTGAATGACTCACTGTGACCGGACACCGTGAAGGACTCACCGTGACCTAGATACCGTGACGGAAAAACCGTGAAGGACAAACCATGAACCACACACCGTGAAGAAGGCATCATTTACATAATCACTATGACATTGTTTCATATGTTTTTTTCAATATTATTTAAATAATGCTAATTGTAAAATTTGTTGTTTTCAGTGCAATTAATGTTATTTAATGGTAGTTGTTGGCATGTCAGGAAACCGTATCTCGAACCTATGAGAAGGGAATAATTCCTACTACCAGAACTCGTGGAATATAAGAAAGATTGAAATGCAGTACACATGCAACGCAACAAGAAGAAGAAGCGGTGTGTAAGTGTGAATATAAAAACACGAGGAACTTACATACACCTAATAGCACTATGCTGAACAAGAAGAACAATCCTGAACAAGAAAGGGATTGCAAGACCTTCAGAGAAATCTCATTATTGCAATCCAATAATGTTGAAGAACACACGACGAATCAAGAGATCTTTCTCACTCCTGAAAAAGACAAACTGAACTACGATACTCTGTTTTTCAATAGAAAAATTAGAGAAGGACTCAGAAGAATTACTGCTAAATCCAATGAGTCCAGAGCTACATTGATAATCACTAGATCTTTCTAAACTCTCATCTATCTTCTCTACGTTATTTATTTATTAACTATCGAGCATTGTGGTGTACTCTGTATATCTTTTAGACACATTGTCTCCTGCACTGAACTAGAGGATATCAAAATCCTCACTCAAATTCTCTTAACACGTGTTTACAAACGTTAACTGTGGAAGAGGTCCTTGTGTGATCTGGTTATTGCTTTGTTTCGCACGTAGAACAATGGTAGTGGTCCTTGCATGGCCTGGACAGTTTTGTAAACTGTTGTTAACCCCGATCTAGGGTGTGGATCAAATTTATATATATTTGAGAGGACTTAGTCTCGACTTGAGACTGAACCTATTATTTTACATGTTGTGAATCTTTAATTTATGTTTAATGTATACTACATATATATTATTTATTCCTCTACTATTACTTTGAAATACAAAACTATTTTGAAGCTACTTTGATAGTTAAATTAGAAAGTGTTTACACTTATTGTAAATCAGTAGATTTATTTCATAAGTTAGTTTGATCTTGTGCTAAAACTAACTGAGACCTAATAAATCTTTGAGAAGCTAAGTGAACATTTACAATCTGTATAAATTCACTACAGTTTAACTTGTTTTATAAATCGGGGGATTTTAACTAGACAATATTTTAACAGAAATTTTAATTGGAACTCAATTCACCCCCCTCTTGAGTGTCCACTCCGAACAACAAATTCTAATATTGTGAATCATTAAAAAAGATAATTTCCCAATGAATTGAATCACTATTTAGGTGCACTCGTTGTATAAGAACCATCGGTCCCACCCAATGATGTATAGAAACACCAATCATATCACCTATAACATGCTCACCTAGCTATGTCTCGTTGAACCCATTTTAGAAGTTATAATGGCCTCACCCGACGTTATTTGTGTGCACCCATCAAATAAGATATAACAGGATCACTCAGTGTTAACTTGAAGCACCCATCATATATAATTTCCCTAATCCAAAACGTGGATAAAGTACATAGATCATACATTTCAACATAAACATAGAGATACAATCATTATTTTTTCAGAACATGATTATCCCCTGGAAAGAAAATGTGTTCCATGATAAACCCATTAAACACAATTAACCCATGGAAATTGAATGAGTTATTTGAAAATCTCATTGAGAAGTGATTAACTGAAGGAAAATATGTGGTTTTCAGGTCAATATCATTAAAATCACCACAATCCATCTAAATACACAATAAGGGTGGTATAATTACAAAATATCCCTATTTTATTATAACAAACAAATAATATTATTTATTTTTTTGACTATATATATCATTTAAATATAATAGAAGGAATTTAGAGTAAAGTAAAATATTCATTTTGAATGTAAATACTTTTAATATTATAAAATCAAAATAAATTATTAAAATAATTTTCATTGAAAATAACATTGGAAACATATAATGGGGTATTTAAAAATAATTTTCTAAAACTTCATGAGGAAAGTTATCGTTCTATTTTTGAAAAAAAATGTGTTCTTATAAAAATGGGTTTTCATCCAAAGAGAGAAATATAGACCATTTTCATAAAAATGTGTTCTCGTTATTTTTAAGTTCTATTGTGTGAAAAATGGTACTATTATTTTAAAATATAATTAAAAATACTGTACAATAATGATAATTATAATCCTTGAGAGGTAGATCATGGTATTTTGACATTTGGAGACTTAATCATAGAGAAACCTGACAAATGATTAGATTGTAAATAAAAATAATTCAACTTTTTTAACATTAACTTATAATCCCTCTGAAAGTATATAATTAAATTAATAAACATAGAATAAGTTAAAAAACATATTGTACTTTATTTTTTTGGGTTTCACCAATTTCCATTTTTAATGGGATTTCTACCCACAATGGTGATTCTAGGATGATATGTGTGAGTTATAGAAGTGATTTTGGAAGGTATTTTTTGAACTAATTAGTTTTGAATGTTAGAATTTAGTAGTAGAGTTGGTAGCCATTTGTAAGTGCAGTAAATGACACTCGTGTAATTTTCTAAAACAATGAACTCCAATCATGTTATTTCCATGTCACAATACTCTAATAATTGAAAATTATTAGTAATATAATGTTAAAGTTCTAAATATATCTATAAAATATGTTTTATTCAAGTTTCATTATAACCCTTATCTTTTTATTTTAACCCATGGTAAACCCATTTTTATCTTAATAATAGTAATTACAATTTATTATTTTCACTATTAATTTTTGTCATCAATTAATTTTAAATTTTTGGATAATAGAAATAATTATGATTTAAAATTTTGAATAAATTTTTCCCAAAATCTATTCATATAGGTGTAAAAATTAATTTAAATATAATATCAGAATTGTGAAGAGAAAGTGGGTTTTTAAAGCGAAAATGTGCAAATTTTAACGATGTTTTTATATCCAATTTAAATATGATATTTATTAAAATGTCTTAATTTATATAAATATAAATTTAATTTAACTTATTTTAATTCATAACCAAATTCATTTATTATTTATAATTATAAATAATTTTAACAAAAATGATGTTATCAAATAAAATTCAATGTTTTCATAATTCATGAAAAATTTAATCCTTTTATAAAATTCAATAAAAACCATAATAAAATTTTGAAATGATTATTTAAAAAAGATTTATTATTTTTTGATTTAAACATTCTAATATAAAAAATATTAAATTTCAAAAAATTCCCATAGATACATTGAAAAAATGGTGTTTGAGAAGTTTATATATTTCAAATACAATATTATTTTATATTTACTATTTTTATAAATATTATAATTTTTTGAATCGCAATTAATTTATTTTGATATATAATAAATATATTTATTTTAAAATATTTCTAATTATAATTTTTTAAATTAATGAAAATGGTGAAACATTATGAACATTAAAACGGTGTTGAAAAATAAATTTAAATACAAAAACAAATATGTACAATAATAATATATAAAAATGATAAAAATGTAAATAGTTGTATTAAATATAAATAAATATTTCTCCAGTTACATTAAATAATATTCATAAAAAAAATTTTATTATAAAATAACTAATTTATTGAATGAAAATGATAATTTTTTAAAAAACTAATTTTTTGACTTTTCACTAAAAAAAATAAAATTAAAAATAATCCGAAATATTATACCCAAAATAAAAAAATTTATTATTATTTAACAAATGCATTTCATTTTTCCATATAAATTATATATATATTTAAATAATTAATTAATATATTTGTTTTCCGGAAAAGCGATAAAATGTTTTTTTGATGAACACATAATTTCGAAGAATAAAATAACTTTACTAACAAATGGATGATTATTTATTAATTATTTATATATAGATATATAACTAAGGATTGAATAATATTCATACTCACCAATTTAACATCTATGTTATAATGATTATATATATTGTTGGTTGTTCAGGCTCGGTGTTGCATCTTGAATATGCTATCAATCCAAAAAATTCCATGGTTACATGTACCAAAAGATATCAATGAAATTAAATTTATTTCATTATAAATACCTCATAATGTCTTAAGGATATAAATTTTACTCCCCTAAAAAATTGTATCCACAAAATTTTAACTTTATATCTGTAATAAGAGGATATAAATATCAATATTATTTTGTGGTAAAACCACATCATAAACAATAATAATAAAACATATTATTTATTAATGTGAAAGGGATAATAGATGGTCACATATATTAAAACATACAAGTATTAAAAAATTTAAATAAAATATAGAATTGAATATTTTTATATTTAAGAAAAGATTAAATAATTATGAAGAGAGAATGAGGTCATTGCTAACAAACAAGTGAATGATCAATGGCAAGATAAGGGCCTAAAATCCATAAATATGTGAAGATTTAAAAGACCAAATGATTCATTATATATCAATTTAATAACATTTTGTTTCGAATATCATTTTTCTAAAATGAGTACTTATTTGTCCATCAATATAATTTTTGTTAAATGTACGTACATGACTAATAGAATTTCATTCTTTAACTAATTTCCACAAGTATATCATATTTCTCTCCAAACGATGAGTATCAATGGATATTTTCTCAATTCTAAAGCACTAAAAATATATATTTAAATGATCATATAACTATAAAATATAAAATAACCCATTCATCCTCTCATTTGATGTCAACAAAAGCCAAAATTTGTAGAACATGGTAAGATAATTCACAAAATTAGTTAACCTTACTATGATGAAATAATACCTTAATCTATAACATTAAACAGTAATATCCAAAGTACAAACAATTAATTCTTAAAAGAACCTCAAAATTAAAAAATTACTTAAATTGAAATTTAATCTTATTTCATTAATTATTCATGAAAACAATATTATGGTTTTTTTTGAAATAACATTAATCTTGTTGTCAGTAAATTTCTTTTCAATCCTACAGTTATCTATATGATAAATATTTTATTCCAAAAATTACTATAGTAACCATTTTCATATAAATCATAAAGATATTAAATACCTTAAATTTTATTTTAATAAAATCAATTAATATGTCACATTCAACAAAATATTTACATATAATTCTACATGATAAAATATATCCTATTGTGTCATTAATTACATTATGATCAAATCATTTTGACCTTCAAAAGAAGATTCATAGAAGTTTAATATAAGATCATACATAATATTATATACCTATTATTGTATCCGTATATCTTAATATATAATAAAATAATGAAATCGTGCTCATGGAATTTATCTAAACATTTAATTTAATTGTAAATATAATATCCAAGAACCTGTTCTCACTCAATCTTGGATTTAGATAATTGTGAACCAATATTTTGCCATTAAAATTATATACCAGAAAATGAGAAATTTAGATCACATAAATTATCATGGACATATTAGGTTTAAATTTTTTTTGAATTATGAAAATATAATAAATAAAAAATGCAGTGGTTGTTAAATGAAAATTTCATTCACATAACCATGAATTTTATATTTCAAATAGACACATAATCATCTTCTATATTAAATCCCCTATATAAATAAATCATTAAAAACTATTTTTTAATAACCTATGGAAAACAAAACAACAGATGGGTGAGATGAAATGATCAGTACATGCAAACATAAGAAATAACATATTAATATAATCAATGATCATAAGAAGTGTATAAGGTTTTGATAAAATAACATAAGTCCATTACGAAGTCATAAAAAAATATGTACCCAATAATACATGAATCATTAATCATGAAACATTTTATAATGTTTAATTAATGAATATATTCCTAATAATTAGTATTCATGAGCCATTTGATGTTAATATTTATCAATGAACCGTTTCAAACTCATGAAATCGTAGATCGTTTTTTCTGAACATCACCTTTATAGAACTGTTATTGAATCTATAAATAATTCTTTAATATTGAATAGAAATGCATTCGACATAATGATTAAAATTATGGATAACAGAATCATTACCACATTCATTTTAGTGCTATCTATGTGCACCCATCATATAAGAAATATTGGGATAACATGAATATATCTTGGAACAACAACAATATAGTCTATAATACTATTACTCAGTTCTTTTAGGAAGACCCATCATATAAGACATAATGGAATTAACTAGATCTATCTCTGTGTTTCCATTGAATATTCTATAATAGTCTCACCCAATTTCATTTATGCTCAATCATTGTTTATACATTCTAGTAACCACAAAATGAATAATTTAATGAGTGATTAAATGTTTTCCAAAACTCATAAAAAATTTAATTATTCTTTTCAGAATATGATTAACATATGGAAAATAAATTGGTTCTATTATATTCTATTTGAAACATGATTTTACCATTGAAAATAAATTAGTTCTATAAAAATATCTTTCGAACATGATTAACCGATGTTAATTAAATGGTTTCCATTTCAATCCTTATGAAATAATCTTATTCAATCTTCGGAAAGGATGATGACGGTATAGTTAAAAATTTTCCACATTCTTGCATATGTAAAAAATTGGTTATTTTTATTGATAAATAAAAATATAAATAAAATACCACTATTGAAATTTGATTGAAAATTAACATTTCATTTTGATAAACATCATTTGTAAAATTAAAAATTTTCAAAATATTTTAGAAATTCATTACTTTTACAAATCCTTGAAAAAATATAGAAGATGCATTAAAATAATTCGAATCATTTTTCAAGAAACAATAACCTTTCAATTTGAAAAATAACATCTTAAAGAATTGTTTGAATTATTTTCTTCTAAAATAATATTAAAATGTATATAATTTAAGATTAAATGATTATTATGGTTTAAAATTCCTTTCATGTCGTGCATGTTAAACAATATATTCCTTTTATATTTTCTTTAATGGCCAAACCAACATTGTTTGGAATATGAAATGATTATATATTTAATATTTTTTTGAAAAATACTAAAATGTGGGAAACAATTTAATAATTTTTTTAATAATTCCATTTTGTGAAAAATTTCCAAAAATATTGTATTAAATGAAAGGGGGGGGGGGGGGGTTTGACCGAAGAGAGAAATAATGATAAATTTTTTTATCAAAATTATCACAATTATTTAAAGTTCCAAAGAGTTCAAAATTATACTAATATATGAAAATATTATCAATAACTATATGGGAAGAAGTATCCTAAGATTCCAGGATAGGTATATCATATGATTTCAACATTAGAGACTTAATCATAGTCAATCCTATTAAATGGTTAGATTAAAACAACAAACTCTTACCACTTTGATATATTTTAATAATAATATGCATGAATGTATAACATTACATTAGAAAAATAAATGAAACAAAATAATAAATTAATGATATTAAATGTCAAAGGGAATTTATATTAAAAACTTAAAAATAGATAGGTTCATACCATGACATAAGTCTCAATAATGCAAAATTAATTCAATGATAGCTTATAATGATCATATCATTTATGTATAACTTAATAAATGTATTTTTTTTGTAAATAAAATGTAAATAAAAATAAATTTTTTTAATGAAACTAAAATATAAAAATTTAATTACAGACATAATCATAGCATGAAATATTCCTTGATGTAGAAGTTTAACCCAATGAATGGAAAGTTAATCCCTTATCTCTTTATTATTTTTAATTGAAGATGCTTTAAACTCAACTATTGCGGTTAAAAATATTTATTAACTTATTATTTAACAAATTTATATTTAAAATATCATATATTATACTTTTATATTATCTTATCATGTTTTCATTAATCAACATTCTTTAATTTCATTGATCCATGTGTTAATTTCCATGTTTTCTCATTTTTTATTTTTAATAAATATTTTTGTAATTATTCATATAATAGAGTGGTATTATATACATAAAAATAAGTGGGAAATAATTATCATATTTATAAATCAATGGGAATTTTTGAGACAACCTATTAATGATGGTTTCTAATAGTGAAGTATGTTAATATCATGGAGATGGTAGGTCCTAGGTATGGATGAGTAATGACTCAAATTATCAACGATCATTATATATTGTTTTAATTAACATATTATCTTCAAAAAATAATTTTAATATAATAAATAACATATTATATATATAAATATACTTATATATATATATCATCTATGTGGTTTGGTTATTGAAGAGAGAGTTATACCACTTCGTGATGGAGGTAGTCCACAACAACAAGAATTATGATATCATCCGTAGGTGAGTGAAAAATTAAGAGATAAATGATATATTATATTTTATAAATGATATATATTTCATTAATATAAAAATTATTTCCTTTATATAACATATATTAAATATTATGATCTTTATTACTATCCATGTAAAGGGTTAGTGAAAAATGAATCGCATAGTTTCATATGCTGGTATTCTGTTGTACACAAGATCTAAATGTTCTTATGCTCTATGGAATGAAACACAAAAGTTATATATTATATAAAGGGAAAATATTTTTATTTATGTTTTAAATATCAGATTTATTATTTATATTCACCATCATACAGAGGATTATATGTGTTAATGGATGAAATAGATGACATCGGTTCGCAATGCCTTAGATTTTTTATACTCACGAATGACAATTTGATAACCAATTTTATTGAAAATGAGATTTATTTATGTTGTCTAATTAACCCAATAACCTATAATTATATTCAATTGCTTTAGGATATTATATAATAATTTTTTGGAAGAATTTTATGAGGTGGAGTATGAAATAATATAAAAACAAATGTTGAATACGGTTAACTTCACATCGGGTAACTTCTTTAGGCTTGCAACAAAGGCATTTATTTTCTGTATTTACTCCCAAAAAATAATTATAGGATGAGAGTAAGGAAGTATACATGTTATTTGGGTTGTTATTGTCTTATCCAATGAAAGTTTATGGTTTTATGATTGGAGGATAGGGTTTGGATTTTTATAAATGATGTTAGTGGAACACTTAATATTTTTTAAATTTATTAATTAAAGCGATTTTTCAGGAACAATGGATCCAATAATAGAAAATTTTTAATAATTTAAAGTATAATTGCTCAATATTTGATTAAAATATTATTTAGTGGAGTTTTTTTGTCTGTTAAACTTTTACCTTTTTAGTTCAATCCCATATAAAACCATTTTTTCCTTAACCACAACAATTACTTTTAACTATATTCAATATTATGTTTAGTGTGAAAACTGAAATTATTAGATTATATAAATTATAAATATTAAAAATTTGAAATAAATTTCTCAAAATTATTTTCCCATATGTTTAAAATTTTAATTTAAAATTAATCATGTTGTTACAATGATAAACATATTTTCAAATAGATTTTTTTTGAATAATTAAAACGTTTTTATATTAAAGATAAATATAAAATTTATTTGAAGTATATAAATTGAGTTAATAGATATATATTATAACTAATTTTACATTAAAATTAATTTGAAATATAATTACATTTTATAAATAATATAAATGAGAAGGCAGTTTTCAATTAAAATTCACTACTATCAATATTCCTCAAAAAAATAATTTTTTTAGATATTTTTAAAAAAATTACTAAAAAATTTATTGTAATTATTATTTTAAATATTTAATTTATTTTTCCAATTTTACTTTGAATGAATACAAAATATCAATTTTAAAACAATACATGCAGATTCCACCAAAAATAAGGTTTTCGGGAAGTGTATTATTTCAGCAAAAGTTGTTGTTATATTATTATTATGACTAATAATAATCATTGAATGAATATAAATTAAAATTTAGTGATATATAATATATAAATATAATTTAAATCATTTATTTGTAGTGATAATTTAAAATAACTAAAATGGAGAAACATTCTGTAGTTTAAAATTGTTTTAAGAAAAACTCTAATTTTCAACCCAAAATTAACATATACTAAAATAAAATAAAATTAATATTAAAATAAAATTAATAGAAAAAATATTACTAAATAGAACTCAACTTACTTTAAATATCATTCAAAAACTATTTTGGTTTTAAAATTACTTAATATATTGTACATAAACGACATTTCCTAAAAAATCATTAATTTGCACTATTCAATAAATATCAATATTTTCTATAAAATAGTAGAATTACCCCAGAATAAATTTTACTATTATGATTTAAAATAAAATAATACCTATGGAATAATTTTTATAAATATTTTAATATTAAATTATTATATTTTTTCTTATGAACAGAAGTAAAAATCAATTCTGACTAAATTACTTTTTTTCCCAAATAAAATTACATTACAGAAAACTGATTGATTATATACAAAACATTTATGAATATTGTATATTGAGTTTTAGATATATATATATAAATATATAAATATATATATAATTATATAATGAATTAATTAATACTATTCAAATCCACCCATTTAATGGCTCATTTATAACAATTATATATATCACCTGTCATTTAAGCCTAGTGTTCCATATTGAATATGCTGCAAAACCTAAGAATAATGGGATTTTGTGTTCTAGAATATATCATAGAAAATGAATTTATCTGAAAATAATCCTAGAATAATGTATCATGGTTTTGAAAAAAAATACCACTATCAATCATTCATTCCATAAAATTTAACATTAAAGTATCACTCTTGCATATGTGTGGACTACTACCTCCAAGTCATGAAAAAATTCATTTCACATCACCATATTTGATTGATTTTTATTATGTTGGATATAAATTTTAGAACTAATATATAGTAATTAATCTTGATTATTTAGTTATAATATTACATCTACCTACTTACATTCTTTCCCATTGGAAAAGGATAAAGTCACTCATATGTATATGCAAACAACCCCAGAACGAAGTGATGCAATATGTTTTCTATTTCTAATTTACATAGATGAAAATAAGGATAGATAATATATATATATATGCTATAAATATTATATAATAATTATTCATTAACAAAAAATTATTATTTACCTTTCTTTCATTGCATCAATTGAAATCAGAGAATAATATTTGTGCGTACGTACATCACATGGTCTCCATGAACTATGTAATTTCGTTTTAATTCATTAAAATTTATGGATAATTATAGAAATTTATATAGTTAATAAATATAATATTAATATTACTATTTTTAATTAGGATAATATTTTAACATGATCAATGTATAAGTACTATAACAACCGAGCCAAATTTCTTATTCAAAATAATATAGTTAAAACATATAAATGATGTTTTAAATAATTAATTTTTAATAAATGGGCGATGAAATGTTTTATGTCATTCTTAGATTATTTTAAATGTATATAAATTTTATTTTAATATAATTTAAATAAATTTATATTTATTATAAAGGAGGTTAATTCACTTTTTTGAAATTCAAACTCAATGAAATGGTTTGATACATTAAATTGTTTTCTTTGAGAAATATGTTATGTTGTTCACATATTTTCAAATGTGAGGTGTATATAAATATTTTTTCTATATCTAATATAAATTTTTATTATGTTATATATCTATTTAAAATTTCATTTTATGTAATTATTTCATTGGGATTATAATTCAAATGGAACCAAATAGATAAGGGTTTAATATAAAAATATTTGGGTATACTAGGAATGTTTATGATTACGTATGAAATGAAAAAAAATTGATCATCAAAATAAAAATATGAAGATTTTATTCACCTACATAATTTTTTTGTGAACATATTATCTTCATACACTTTATCTTTTTTTCTCTTTAAAATGTCAAAAATCTATTCTAAAAAAACAATTTTTTCTATTTAGTTGGAATATTTTTCCCAACACATTGTATTAAAAATGTATTTTTCAAATATATTCACTATTACAAAGAATTACTTAATCTTCACCCAATTTTTATTTTTATCAAATGGTTTAAAAATATTCTTCCTATCATCTTCCAAAATAAGTATTTTTTAATTTTTATTGAAAATGATAAAGGAATATCAATTTTAATGTACATGTCATGAATTGTTATTAACATAGTCTTGAACACTCAATTAATTGAAGCTTACATTATTATTTTATAAGATTCATTAAATATATAATATTTTTAATAACAATAAATAATTTTTTCAAAATTATATTTTATATTTAAAAATGATAATATTATTATTTTCAATAAATTCTCGAGTAATATTATTAAAAAAATTATTCATGATAAAATCCTCTAAGGTTCCAAATTATTTACTAGTGAATTGATCCATGGATACCATAATTTTTCTTTAAATAGATTATTTTTTATTAATTTGTTGTGATGTTTATGAATTCTCATTTATCTTCCATAGTTTATTCTTTGATCAAATGATCTAATATAAATTATTCAATTACAATTATAGGGGTTATGATATATGTTTAATGATTTATGATCCTATAAATCACATATGAAAAATATTATGATTATCTGATTGAAGGGCCCAAAAAATCATATCCCTCCTCTTCATTTGGTAAAAATAAATACTCACAAGATAATAAGGACTTTTATGGGGACTAAATCCAATTCAATAATGGACTTTTCCACTATGATATTAATGAATGATAAAATTCACTAAAAACAAGATGTAATGGGGTGTGATCCAAGCACTCTATGATAGTGTTGGATGCGATCCATAACTATGGAACTTATTTTATATGATAATTTAAATTCCAAAAATTTATATCTGTTTATAATTTTATTCTCTAATGAATCATGTTATTTGATTATTTTTTGAGTTATATGACTTTGTTTCACGACTGAAGATTGTTCGATTCTGTATGAAGGGTATGGTTTTCAAAATTTACAACCATGTTCTAATACGCTATTACTCATTATATTTTTTATGTGATCAATTTTGTCTCCCTTGTTTACATTTACACAGAATCTGAACACTTCCATTGAAATGGTTCCCATATCATGGTATTGATGATTTTATTTAAGTATGATATATATACCAAAGATACTAGTTTGGAAAAATTTTTGGGATATGATGTAGATATATTATTATCAAGTTGTTTATGAATCCATGTTTCCAAAAACACTAATCCTTTATGATTTTAGAGTGGATGAAAATGTTATTTTTACACCCTAAAACATTAAAATAGGAACATTTTATCGATTAGCATATGATACAAGAAACACTGAGATTAATATTCCAAAACAATATATATCTTTAAATTTAATCTCCTTAATAGCTTGAAAATCATAAAAGCCTAGGAATAAATGATCGACAATATAGTATACTATCATAACATATCTATTAAATTTATTGTTATAAATAGTAATAAATAAATATTAAAACTATAGTCATTTATTTAATTGAAATAAAATATGAATCCTTGAAATGAAAAAGAAATCACTTTTTTGAAAAAATATATTTTTTAAAAAATATTGTTTCATTATGATTTATGTAAATAATTGAAAATTAAATTATACTAATATTAGAAAATTTATATAGAAAAATAAAACCATTTTTTAATTCCAAATAGAAAAATTATCTTTGAGTTATTTTTTTATTTTTGGAAATATTTCATTTTTCAATGAATAATAAAATGTACTGAATTTCAATTAGAAGTTGATTTTTTATTTAAATTGTCTATAAAGTAAAATTATAATTTTTTTAAATTAAAACATGTTAATAAATATTTATAATAATCCAATTTAGGTCATTATAATAATTTTTATATTGAATTGTAATATAAAAACATCACAACATTTTTAAAAAAAAATTCTTTGAAAACTCCCTTTCCCAAAACTTTTATGAGATTAATTTTAAATTGAATTTTTATAATAATGTGAAGGAAAATTTAAAATATGTTTTATATATTTTGAATTAGAATAATTTATTTATCTAATAATTTAAACTTATTTTTTACCAAAATGAATCGTTAAGATATAATAATAATTCATAGTTTTAAAGGTATAAATGGATATAATGGAGGTTTAACTAAAAATTAGATATTAAAATGACAAAAAAATTTATGAATTACCTTATAAACCCATATTTCAACCATATAATGTCCAGGACTCTAAAATACACTATTTTGACTCTTTTTTCATGTGATAAAAATGGTACACCTATTTTTCAAATTTTACAATAGTATCACTCACCTCTCTTGTAAAAGGACATCCCATATCCTCTCTTGTTGAAAACATCAATACATTTTGGTTCAAATAATAATTAAAAAAATAAATAAAAAATGATATTTCATAACCTTTGTATCCTTAGTAATTTAATAAATACAACATCAAATGGCTTTTGGGGTATATTAAAGCGGTTTACCTGAATAAGTAGTAACGTTTATTACCGGGCATTTTTAATTTTCTTTCTTTGTCAAACTAGTTGAATTATAAGTAAAACGTGATGATATTATAAATTATTTTTCTAATATATACTGTGTTTTGTTATTTCATGGTAGTGACTACAATCTTCCCCACTTCCATCAAATGGGTTGAGAAATCATCATTCGTGTGTACGATGGGATATTTCCCTGTGAACAAATGCCATTTGTTTTTTTCAATAACACCTCTCATATTTGGGTATGATTATGGATAGGAACTATATATATATATATTATTTACAACATAATCATAATATTGGATTCATTAAATCATGGATATTTTTTTAATTCCTATTCCATAGGAGATATGATAACGTCGTTCATCTATACGGTGGCCTACCCCTCATAATGCAGTGTGATTAATTTTTTCACTAAAGAATTACAAGGTAGGTAATAAGGGTAAATTACAAGAATATATGAGATATAAATGAAAAAATTATCATTTAAATAACATATTTATCATTTCAAAAATATAATATATATTATTTTATTTATAACACTTTAGTTAATTTAAAAATGATATTATGGTTCATGTATGTGTGGTTTAATACCTTCATGATGACATGTGAGTATATGTTCCATTATGATCATTGAAAAATAGAATCATCTTGTAAAAAAACATGTTTAACTTTAATGATATTTTTAGTAGATAAATAATTTTTTTCTACCATATTTTTATAAGGGATAAAATAATCTTTTCCCCTATATGGTGATATCAAATAATTTTTCTGATGACTCCATTAGTCCAAAAATAGTATTTTTTACACTGAGACATAAGTTTGAAAGAAATATGAGCCCTTGAAATTTTATATATATATTTATTTCTTAATATTTAATAAATAGAAAATTAAATTACCCATATAGGCTCGTTAGGTCATATAATTTGAAGAGATCATTTTATTCAGACACAATATCTTAAGTTGTGTCCTTAATGTGGATTTTTTCTTAGGTAGTATATAAACTCATGTTGTGTGTTGGGCCCAGCTATTCCCCACATTTATTATTCATTTAATTTATTTCATTTTATTTATTTTATTTTCTATCGCATTTACTTGTTTTCAAAGTATCTCTTATCTCATACACCCCATGGGCCTTCTCATTAACAAGATGAATAAAAAAGAAGGGAAGGAAACAATTTTGTTTGAGAGTGAGGATGAAAAGTACCATTGTGGAGCTGATGACATGTTTGATTGATTTGAGACAACCTTGAACTACAGAAATTTGTGAAGCATTTTTAGATTCCCCCAAAAGGTAGTCTATTTTTTTGTTTTACTTAAAATTCAATTAGTTTTTCAATTAATTGGATCCCTTTTAATCTTTTTATAATATTAAAGGGTTGATATACAATTGTTTGGTTAAAATAGGGGTTTTATGTTTATTCTAGGGTTTTATATTCAGGAAAACCTATCTATACAATGTGTTGTTCTGGGAGACATTCTATATATTATTTTTTTAGGAAAAATAATTTGTCTATGTACATTTCGTGTACATTTTTGTAAGTAAATTATACTGGTACACACCCATGTAGTCGAGTACCTATCCTAGAAAACACGTGAAGGGGTACATGGTCATTTAGAGTACACAACAAGACCCCCTATGTGGGTAAGATACCATGTACAATTACCGGGTGATGCAATATACATGTCCATTCTATTTGAGGGATGTGAGAAGGTACCTCATTTGGATTATATGCCATGTACCCTATTTTACACAATGTGTACTTGGGAATTTACACACAATTTAAAAGCGATAGTAAAATGCCATTTGTAGCATTGAGGTTACACACCATGTATGGTCTGTACACATTATGTAATCTTCTTTTGGTCCCCTTTGTAAGGTTTTTTACAATGTTATTACCCTAGGTTTTATTTGGACATATTATTAGTCCATTTTCAGTAGTTTTCTAAATATATTATTTCAATAAAACCCCTATGGTGTTTTGAGGACTCCTATATTGAGTTTTATAATTTAATCTTAATAGATAGGTTATTCTTCCAATAATAAAATTCAATTGAATCCTGAGCATGATACCACTTCGATGTAATATTATACATGATCTATCTCTCATGAAATTTTATTGGTATCATTTCCCCTGAGGATGTCTCCCTATTGATATATGCCTTTCTGGACTAGGTGGTCGTGAAACTAGTTTCTTTGAGGAGACCTTGTAGGGTTCTTCTATATACGTTTATAATTAGAGGATTCAGAATAGGATGCCTATATATTAATATTGTTACTAAGTGTCCCATATGTGATTCATTTTCATATATATGGACCAAAGGAATCCATAATAGGACACCATTACATTTATATTACTTCTAGAATACAATGTAAGATTCATATTCCTTTACACTCAATTTCTATGGTACCCAAGCTGCATCCTTGTCAAAATTATCTTTAATAGGATCCCAAGTATGTTTCTCTTATATTTATTAACATTAGAGGGTTCAATGTAGTATTATTATTTCAACCATTTCATCAAATGATCTCATGAATGTTGCCTTCAATTTTGTAAAGACCTTCAGGATCCCTTGTAGGATGCCTCTCTTATGTTGACACATGGGAACTAGTGGGTTTCCCATTGGTTTGACGGCCCTATGTTAGAACTTCCCATTGGGTGGATATGGTAGGGGTATCTCCTTAGAAACTATGTTGAACTTATCATCCTTTAGGACTATGGTTTTAGTTATATTTTTGGCATTCTACTATACTATCTCTTTTGATTATACATTATCATTTTTATTGTTTATGTATTGATATTATTAATAAGTTCTTCTAGGTTGGTGGTTATTGAGCCTTACATGAGGCATCATTATTTTTCATTGGGATTCCAAGATGTTATTCCTATAATTTGTCTTATTTATTGGGATATGAAGTTATTCTTTCCTATGATCCATTTTTAAGGCATGATATTTCTTATGACTATTTTTATATCAACAGGTACTACCTCAGATCTGGATATTGAAACTATATACATGATAATTATATTTTTGGTAAATCTATAGTTTCATTTTGGGAACTGCATTATGTGCTTAAGATTAGGATATTCCGGAATAGTATCCCAAGTAATGATACTCAAGTAAGATTCTTCTTTCCCTTATGATAAGGATGGTTACGCTCTCTTTACCTCGTGGTTCAAATGAGGATTACTTTTTTCACCTCAAGAAACGTTTTTAGGTTTATGATTATTCAATCCATATCTGGTGACCTATAGAATATTATTATTCACTCATTGAAATATGAAATATATAGGATGATTAGACTATCGATAATTTTTCATACGATTTGTATATCAATACATTCAACATGGGATCACACTTTTGATCCCTTTTATTTGTAGGGTATTTTAGCATGGAATATAACACCTATCAGTGTAATTTACTTTTGGATCTCAAGGGGTGGGAAGGACGTCTCACCGGTGAGCCCTCCTATTGAATGCCTAAGGGTCAGACTCTTAGGGTTTATACAAGTTGCAATGTCGTGACCACCTACGTACAATGACACGGGGCTCAGAATATAGACCAGAATTACATGCAATTGTCATTACGATGACTATCTCAGTGACCATTTATAGGATATCTAGATGTACTTCCCTAAAATCCATATTTATAGTTCTTGTAGGTGACAATGGGTGAACCCAGTTTTATGATGATTATCCCCCTATGCTGACAACTCTATGTGAGAGAAAGTTCTGGCATTGGTCAAAGAAGGTATATGTTGATTGCAATTACATATTTATAGAATTAATTAATAAAATTTGGCATGAGTTTCATGACATGTAACTCAAATATATTGCATATGATATATAGATGATTAGGATTACAGACCCAAGATCATCTACTGATGTGTTTTTATGTTACTTGATTCACTAACTAATGAATATTAATAATTATGTTTATATATATGGGTTTGAAAATACACATGTTTATATATATAAATATTGATATCCATGGTAAATATATCCTAGCTGATTAGGATTATGTACCTAGTGATAAACTATGTTTTGATGTTATTGGCTTTACATACCATATGAGTTGTGTCTCATTTAGGATGAGTTGTTGACTTATGAATAAAATTATAACATCATAAATTAAATGTTTATAATTGGTGTGGCCTAATGAGATTATTTATCACCCCTTACATTCAAATTGTTGTATTAATAGACCATATTTACTCTTTTTTTGGATGGGCACAGTTTCATGGTGGAAGGGATTATGCCCAAGCTTTCAGGATCGAGTGGAGATACTCATATTGGTTTTTCTGATCAAGTCATTTTAGTTTGGTAGTGTGTAGGGACCGAGTATGTTTTCTATCCTAGTGTTAGTTTTATATCCCTTTACATTAATTTTATATTCTATTGTAATTCTATATCTGTATGGTCATCGATATGGTGACAATTATTTTATTTATGGAATATTTGTTCATGATTATTTTATAATTTTCATTTATTATTACAACATGTTCTATTGTAACTTAGTTACTCCTTATTCACATTATTTATTTACTTATATTAATGGTTCTTATATATATCATCTATATTCTCACACTGATACGTGTGAATTGTCTCCCACTAGGACACATTTTTCCTTTACTTCTAGTCAACAACCTATAGCATACATAAAGGTCTGATAGAGGCCTCGTAACTAGTAAGAATGGAGCACCATTTACTGGAATCTAGGTTATGATGTTACAAAGTGATATCATTACGTTTATTTTCCTAGATTTCACTATTTGAGATAAGGTAGACATTAGTGTTAATAATTTTTTAAAAAATGTGATTGATATTAAACTGATGTTTTCAGAAAACTAGTTCTGATAAGATTGCATATTTCCCAGAGTATGAGATTGATTTTTGTCAGCATTGGTATAGTGTTATATGATTTTCACCTTGAGTGATGAACATTTTTTGTGTATTTTAATATTTATTATTCATTTGTGGCTCTGGGAAATTGGAAATAGGTCCAAGGTGGAATTTGACACTTTTCCAGAAATGGAAATTGGCATCCCATGAATCTTATAAAGCACGTATGATTCAAAACATATAACCATTCCCATGTGTGGTTATTATATATATATATATATATATATATATATATCCATCTGATGGATGATTATGTGAATCTATGTTGAGATGTTTGGTAGTGTGTAAAATGACTCATTCCTCATGCACAAGAGGTGTAGTGACCTTAGTTTGTATATATGGGACATGATATCCTTATGATGTACACATTATAGGTTGTTGTTTCTCAGGTCATGGTAATCTAGAATGATCGTTGAGTGTGATGATTATCGATAGTGGGACGTTTCTTGTGAATCATAACTCTAAGTGTATTAGCCTATACAGATGCCTACTGAGTGTTATTTTCATTACAATTATATATTAGTATCATGATCTCCTATGATTAGTTCTTTATGAGGATTCTCGATTATGATCGAGATAATGTAGTTCATCTATTTGTTTTGGCACTAGGAGATCATTTGGAGCTTTAACATCATCAGAGAGGCTTGATCTTATGGGATAAGTGGTTAGACAATATGACTCACTACTGAGGCTTATTCTATTGGGATAGGTGGGAGACATAGTAGCCCTTGGGTTGAATCAAAACCAAGTACGTCATTTTTTATTTTCTATGGGGGTGGCCCGTTATAAAAGATGACCCATTTTAAGATTCCATTATATTAAGTGAGCTTTGTTTTAAACACATTATGAAACTAATGAATGACTAGTGATTTTTTTTGCATCATATGCATGTTGATGACTTATTATTCTAAAATAATACATGGTTTCTTCGGTATCAAGAATAGATTTTATGTGTAGGACAATTTTGGTTCCTCACATGGTAGATCAGTGTTCCTATTGTTTTTAATATTGAAAGTGTGTGGGTAGACACTAGTTACTAGAACGACATCTGGTGATAGGTGTGCATGGAATAAATTGGGGAAAATTTGATGTTCCAGATTTTTATGAGATGTTCCAAGGGTTCATATAGAATAAAAAGATTCATGATTTGTGAATCATGATCATCTAATCCCTGTAATTGAAGGCTCGCATGAGTTTATGGTGGGTGATAAAGGTACCTATTAGTTCCATGTGGAAAGGTTTTTTATCGTAAATTAGTCAATTTTATGGTTAGAGATGAGTATCTATGTTCCCAAGGATTCCCATATGGGTGCTTTCAGGGGAGTTTTGGTAAAGTGATTAATAACCCTATATTGTGGAAGATACATTTATTATGAATGGGGTACCATTAGAAGATTGAACCATTTCTGAATGATGCTCATGTATTTATATGATTGTGAGTGTGGCATGAAAAAAATTTACACACCTTTCAATGTAATAATATTGTACTCTTGGTTAGGGATGATCATTCTATATCTTGAATTCATCCTAAGTAAGATGTGAGGGAATCCGTTATACACCAATCTCATTTTCTTTTGAAATTTTCATCCCTTAATGAGGGAAAAAATCTACCAAGGATGCACTTGAAGAGTGGTGTAATATAATAATCGTGGTGGGAGTACACCATTTTCTTTTGGTTGTTGTGATGATCAATTTTCAATTTGAAATAGGGTTTTTATATGGGTCGTTGGGATTACATATAGTTTTTTAGATGATGATATGGGAAGTACTATGGTGGGGAGTACCATATCATTCATAGTTGAATGTCTTCCATATAAGAGAATTTTTTTGATTATATGAGTCTAGCCATTGGATAGTCTAGATATATTTTAGGTGAAGATGCTAGGGTAGAGATCATATCTATAATTAATTCCACCAAGCATCTTGATGATGAAAACCATTATGGTGTAGAGATTCTAATGACCCATGTTTATCCAGTGTATCATTTTGAGTATAAATTTGAATTTTTACTATCAAATGAATGTAAGGGGTAAAATGGAATTATTAACCTAGTAAATGATCTTAAATAATCTTCATGACTACTATATTGAACCAATAATATATTATTTTCCAGAGGAAAATAGTTTGGTCGAAATTTGAGCCATTTAAATTTTATAGAAAAAATTAATTATTCATTATTCATTATTCATACAGGTTCATTTATTCCTATATTTTGAATAGAGAGTAGGATTGAGATTATGTATCCTCCATGGGTTATGAAATTTTTATGTTTTATATGTTAGGGAATTAACTTGACGTGGGAACCAGGGTCGATCATTCCCCCTTTTCTTTTTTCCTTTTTTTATTTTCGTTCTTTTCATTTCCATGGTTATTATCTTATTTCCTCCTCAATATAATTGTTTATGCCTCAAGGGTATCCTCTTTCTCTATGAAACTAATATAGTAGGTCGAGGGAGAGAGAAAGAGGGAGATATATAGAGGATGTGAGGTACCACCACAGAGCCTTCGACACACCAGATCGACATGCGATAACCAAGAAACGTGGAAACAGGTGTGGCTTTAGCAGATTCTCCAAAATGTTATCCATTTTTTTATATTACTAAAAATCCCCCTAGATTCATTTTTCTCTACTTTTTAAACACATTTATTGATGAATAGTAAACCTTGAGGGTAGACCTACTACTTTTGGGGTAAAACGGTTGTTTCAGGACCATTTACAAGTCTTTTTGTTCAGGATAACCCATATACAATGCGTGTTGTTCTAGGAGATATGGTCTGTGTTATTCATGTTTAAAAAACCTGATTTATTATAAACACACTCCATGAACAGGGGAGTATACAATATGTAGTGGTGAAGAGTCATGTAACTGAGTACATAACCAGGCATCCCAGTGTTGGGGTACATGACCATATAACGTACATAGTAAGACCCTGTGTGGGTCACACACCATGTAAAATTAAATTTCTAAGACTTGTACGTAGATAGTATATTTGAGTCGCATGGGTAGGTAACTGATGTATGGTATATTATGTGTACCCCATAATACACACTATGTACTTGGGCATTTACACACCATGTAAAATCGGTAGTACATGCCCGGGAGGGGCTTTGAGGGTACACAATATGTATGGTATTTACACACTGTTTACTTCTCCATTGTTGACCATTGTAGTTATTTTACTATTTTATTCCCCAGAGTCATATTTGGACATATATTTTGTCCACTCAGTGTAGAATTCCTTGCTGATCTAGATGGTGAAACCGTTGTGATAGTTTATGGACTAGTAGGTTGTGTTTCAGGCATTAATCTAAACAATGAGGTTTTTCCTTTGGAAAATTATTTTAGTTGACTCATGAGGGTGAGGAACCATTGATCTGAGATGATCCATGAAGTATCTCTATTTACCATTGCATCAAAACATTCCCTTTTAGGATATCTCCCTAGTGTGATATGTGTTTTAGGCAACGTAGTTCGTGATACATGTTTTTTGATGATCCCCTGTAGGATTACTCTACATAGGATTAAACCTAATGAATCTAGTACATGAAGGATCTATCTTATTCCTATTTAAAAGGGTCATCTATTGGATTAATTTACTTATGTGTAGACCTATAGAATATTGTGGGATATTTAATTACCCATATATTGTTACGAGGATCCCATGTAAGATGACTATGCCTTCATAATTAGTTTCCAAGGGTCCCCTATAGGATTAGTTGTCTTATGTATCGTTATGAGAATCCCAAGTAGTATGACTCTAATTTGAATACATTTTTAGGATCTAATGTATATTTTTTCTAAATAACTTTTCATCGAAGGATACCTTGTAGGATGCCTTATTTTTTTGTAGACCTTGGGGATATCAAGTAAGATTTTTCTGTTGTGTTGACTTGAGGGACTTCATGGGATCCCCATTGTTCGACTGAACCTAAGATAGTATGTTTGTTTTGGGTAGAGATGTTAGCAGGTGTCACATTAGAACCCATTATAAACATGTAATCCCTTGTGTATGTGGCACTGGTTTTGGGTTCAGGCAATCATCCACCCTGACACTTTTTCTAATTTCACATGTTTATTTCTATTGCAACGATTTTTACTAGAGGTCCTTCCAGGTTGGAATCTCTTGAAAAAGAAAAGAGACTTATTTATTTCCCTTTCAGATAACTGAAAATTCTACCTAGGATCTTTATTATTTTTTTGGGATGCCTAGACATTCCATCCAAGGATCCCAATTCTGGGTCATGCTATTCTTAACCCTAGCTTTCATATCTAAAGGTACTACCTATGATCCAACTATCGATCATGTATATTTAAATATTAGACTATTTGGTTTTTAATAAGTTCTAATTGGGACCCTACTATTGAGCCAATGATTATGATATAGGGGTATAATTTCCCTTGTGATATTACTCATGGATGATTTTTCTCTACTAAGTGTTGAGGGCGATTGCACTCAACTCAGATCATGGGTCATATGAGGATGATTACAATCTCCTCAACCTTAGGTTGTCAGAGGATGGTTACGATATCTCTATGTTGTACAATATAATGTATGATGACTCCCTAATCGACCTTTGGAATATAGATGATGTCTACAATCTCCATGATTTTTCCTATGATGTGGATCATCATACAATATCTCTGGGATGGGATTATAAGAACATTTCTTTTTCCATGTGGTAGATCAGGGTGCCTCAAAACTACTATTGAAATTCAATTCTGGATCATGAGGTGTAAGAATTTCTTATAACATATATTATCTCCAATAGATAACTTAAGGGTTTTACCCTTAGGGGGCATCCAATTTACAATTTTCTGACCACATTCAAACCGGGACCTTGTGATCAATAATTATATTATATTTACATGGAATTAGCAGTACGAAAACTAGATTAGTGACCATTTATATTATGTTAGGATGTACTTACCTGGAATCATTATTTTGTGTGACTATATGAGAGTATGGGTGAACCCAAGTGTTGGAAATTTATCACCTTATGGTGATGTTGCATGATTAGAGATAGTTCTGGAATTGTCCGAAATAAGTATATATTGATTTTGATTATGGACCCAATGATCTACTTAATGAGATATGGATTGAGTGGAATTATGTCCATATAAATTCCATAGCAAAAGATGTCAAAGATATTTGGATAAAAATCCTGAGAATACTATGTTCCTATATCTTTATGTTATTTGACTCACATACTCATGAATATTAATATTTATGTTTATACGTATAAATGTGGGACTGTAAATTACTATATATATTAAAATGTATAACCTTGGGGGAAATTTAACAGATTACCAGGATTACTGAGTTGGGGTTTTACTATGGTTTTAAATTATTTGTTTAACACATGTTTTTAGTTGTGTTTTTTCTAGGATGAGAAGTATTAGTTTTCATATAAATTATCCATCAGGATTTTTAGGTTCATTTTTAGGGTTTCCTATAATGATTTTTTATCACACATTTATATTCACCTTGATGTAGGTATAAACATCATGTGTGCTTATTAAGATGAGCACAATTTCATGGTGGATATTTGTATCATCCCAGGTAAATAAAAAATAATACATTTTCATATTTAATAATATTTGTGAATTAAATATTAATTTTACTTTAATGGGGATTCTATGTTCTATAGCGTACTTGATACGCAACAACAGGGTTCTTTGAAATCTTACGTTGCACACTAATAATATAATATTATTATTTTAAATGGTAGTTAATGCATAGTCATTGTATTGGTGGGAGGGAACAGAACTAACTAAAATATGATTATACATGATTTTTAAATGTTTTTACATTTATCCAATAAAAATAAGAGGCTTAAAATATGAAATTATTTTGATTTTAAGCATAAATACTATAATATTCACTAAAAGGATGATTTACTACCTTTTAATGGAGTACCCACATTAAATATAGTATTTTACAGTTTATACAGTCTATTTGACCAACATATCCCTCTTTATAATTCAGAAATCAAAATAAAATTTGTGTAAATTTTTTAATTTTTCCGATAAAGTTCATTTTTAATGAATAGTGACAAATATTGTATTTTAATTAAAACCTGCATTTTATTCTAATTTATTTATATGGATATATTAAATTTTTAATTGGTTTTAATGTGTAAATAGATTATATTATTACCATTTAACCCAATTTTGTTCATTGGAAGTAATTTCATTTTGAAATTGGACATTAACAAGTATCAATCTTTTGATGGTTATTATTTCTTAAAAACACAATTTTGTATGATAGGAATTAATTATAAAATTAATTAATGAATCTTATATGTTTCTAATTTGATAAAATAGACATCATTTTTATATTCAAAATATCAAATTTTCCTTAGAGTGAATTCATTGAATTTTTCTGAAAACCATTAATTTTATATTAATAGTGAAACCACTATGTAGTAGTTAAAAAACTGAATCATTCATTTAAATGAAATTTTACATATTTTGTAAATTGAAATTAAAAAATTATACATTCATGGTTTTCATTATTAAGTAAAATTGGGTTCAATTGGATGAAAATAAATTTTGGGGAATGGTTTTATTTTATTTTTTAAAAGCGATTTCAGATAATTAGGGTAATTAATGGTATAAATAATGTTACAATAATATAAAATTACCTTGAAACTTGTCCTAAACTTGTTTAATGAGTCATTCCCGACCTATAAAATCCATGTGTCAATTTTGGGACCCCATGGTGCAACTTGGGTAAGATAATGAGATTAATAACTTTTTGTTTAATGTTAAAATAAAAATGTTTTAAACATGTACTGTTTTACTAATGTTTTTTAAATGAGGATATATAAGTTATATATTCGACTATAAATATTAATTGTAAAACTGACATGATTTCCTACATAATGAAATTTTTTATATAATGTTTATACATCAAATAAATAAAATTATTTATGACACCATGATAATGTAGTGTTTACGTCATTGATGAATTATTTAAATAAATAAGAAGAAAATAATTAATAAAATATCCAAAACATGTAAAAATTTTATTGGATGATTTTATTTTGAACATGGGACACCTTATAATATACTTTAACGTTATTTTTGGGCCTTTATAATCCAAAAATCATTATATAATCAATTAATATTTTCAAACATTCAAAAAGTGCCCCTCCTCTCCCTTATAAAAATCCCTCAATTCCTACCAATATATCACACTTCTCAAGCCATTGTCTTGTCAAAACCCTTATCCAATAAGCTCCCAATATCCCTCTATTCATCCTATAAGCCTTACTGTAGGCATAAAGCACTTCATGAAACCCTTTTGGTTCAAACCAAATAGAGTTACCCATTTTAAAGGTAACAACATCTCTAAAGTTCTTTTATTTTATTTTACTTATCCAATGCCCTAAAAACTTTTTAATCCTTTATTTTATAACTACACCAGTATACTAAATATGTTGGATCTGAATCTATGGATTACACACAAGAGGGGGGGTGAATTGTGTCTTTTCAAAAAATTTTACAATCTCTTCAATTTAGACAAATTCTGTCCACTATGCTTTAGCACGATTTAATATGCAGCGGAAAAAGTAAAAGCATGAACACACAGATGTATAGTGGTTCGGGGAACAGAAGGCCCCTAGTCCACTCCACCAACGCTCAAATCCACGAGCTTGGCGATTTTCACTATCTGGTCCTCGTTTCCATAGACCTGTTCACAACTGAGTACAGGCAGTTGACACCTTTACAAGTTTCAGGCAAACACACCCTTCCTGGTTCAAACACGAACCCACACAGCTTAGAACGAGAAGCTGATCACTCAAAAAATAAAAAGGGTTTCGATAAAGAAAACACTTCTCCAGTTGTTCTTCACAATTTCAACAGAATGCAATTGACAGTAGATAGATCATCGTCTTCAGAAAATAAAGATCTGTAATCAAAACAGTTCTGAGTCGATCCAGTTGCAATAGATATTACAAGAAACTTCACAACTTCAGCAGCAGTAGATTCACAACAGATAGTCGATGAAGAACACGTGAATCTTCTATCAAGATCTTCCTTCGATAATAAAGGTTTTACACTTCTTCTCAATCACCAGAAAAGAACGCCTTCACACAGTCTCTGTTTCTTGCTCGTTAAAATATCAATCTGTATATATCATACACTTTCCTGTGTATATATATATCCGAAGTTTCCAAGATAGAACATATATATTCAAATCTGAGAAAATCTTCCGCATAAATAGATCCATGAAAATCTCCTTTAGATTCGCGAAATTAAATAACAGAGCCGTTGTAACTTCCCTGAAGAATCGGCATAAAAAGCTCCATTCTAAATCAATCATTAATCCGTTGAAAATCGTCTTTGATTCCGTCAAAGTCGTACTTAAGAATCGGCTCGAAATCCGCTTAATAATCCGCCTGTTTGACCAATGCAAAAGGAAATATCGTCTGTCAAAAATATCCCGACGCCAAACGTAGGGTTGATGACGTGGCTCCAAACGTAGGGTTCACAAACATAAGGTTTACAAACGTAAGGTTCACAAACGTAAGGTTCACAAACATATGGTTGAACATACATATTTTCTCTTCAGCATTCAAACGTAGGGTTGATCATCCATACTTTGCCTTGCTTCAACTCTCCAAAGAACGTACGGTTGATTATAAAAGTAAGGTTGATGATCCATACTTTTGAGAAACAAACTCCACACTGAAAACTAACGTACGGTTTCTCTTCCATACTTGTCTAACAACAAAAACGTAAGGTTCCTTCCAAACGTAATGTTCTTCTTCCATACTTTTCAACAACGTAAGGTTCATTAACCATACGTTTCAAAATAACGTAAGGTTCTTTAACCATACGTTTCTTTTTACAAAAAAAAGTAAACTTTTCATCCATACGTTACGTTCATCAACGTAGGGTATGAACAGTGATTCCAGTACGCGCTAAAACTGATCTCGCACTACAGTGATTCCAGAACGCGCTAAAATTGATCTCGCGCTACAGTGATTCCGGAACGCGCTAAAATTGATCTCGGAATAAATGAAGTATGAAATCTCGTTATATGAAATAAATAAATAAAATAAATTCCTGCAAAATACTCAATGAAATAATTAGTAAATAATTAAGGGTATTTGTGAGCATCAAAACCATCATAAAGAGACAGAGTATTATTTAAAATAATCTCCCCCTTTAAAAAACATTATTTTGAATTGTTTGAAAACAATACATTGTTCAACAATCTCCCCCTTTTTGATGATCACAAAACCCATAAAAATAATAGAAATAATTTAATTGCAATCTTTATTGAAAAATTAGTTTTATAAAATTTTAGAATTTTGAAAGGATTAAAACAGTATTTAACTATAATAAAATTTCTCCCCCATAAAAATAAATTTTCAGCTAAAAATAGATAAAAGATAAATATCGTATATATCCAAATTCTCCATATAAATATCGTATATATCCAAATTCTCCATATATCCAAATTTCATTATAGGAAACAAATGAATTTAAATGTTGTGTTTATCCAAATTCTCCCCCTTTTTGTGATATCAAAAATAATGAAAAAATTACTGATTTGAACACATTCAATATTGCACTGAACTATAAGTAAATGCTATAGTTAACTGTGTATGAATAAGTGAATTTGTTATACTGGCTAACATAATCATAAATCAATAAACAAAACAAAATAAATAAGAAAAGAATTTTCATTCACAAGCTGTTATATATAAACGATTGTGATATACAGAGGAATCAAGGTTCATAGATAAGACAAGGAAAAAGGTGTCTATTTCCTTTGAAACGCGGTCTTTATCTCTGTAAACTGTTCTCTGAGTCTCTTCATCATCCCATCTCCTAACTTGATGATAAGATCCATGTTATCTTGAGTCATATGAATATCTTCAATCAAATTAACTCTGAAAAACTCATGCATTCTTTCTTCTTTTTCAACAAAAAGAGCCAGTTTTTCTGATAACTGATTCAAAAGAATCCTAATCGGTTTCTCTCCAGATGTCAACTGATCCACTAAAAATTTCTGATTATCTAGCAAAACTGACAAAGGGGCACTATTACACTGAAGATCGTGTAATCTGTCACTCATATTGCTCATTGCTCCAGTAATTGCTTGAAATCTCCGAATCAAATCAGGTGAAGAGCCAATAAACTATCCTCCATATCTCCAAGGCTAAACTGAACAGTTCTAAAGAAATGTCTCATTTCTGCCTCATATAAAAACTCAGAATTTTCACTATTAAAAGCTTGCTCAAGGCTTTGAAACGACAACGCTTGCTTCAACAGTAAATTAGTTTCAAACAACCACTCTAAATCTATGACTTTACCTTGCAGTATTTTCCGACCTACAACCTTAGGTTTCTTTGCAGCACTGCTCTCGGCTTCATCTAGACGCTTAGTCTTTGCCATTCCAACAACGATTTCTGAAGGTTCGTAAGTTTAGGGTTTGAAGATTCAGAAAAGGGTTTTGGAGCAGATGTGCGGTTTTAGGTTTTCGAAAGGGTTTCCGAAAAAGGTGAAGCAGTTTAGAAGGTGAAACGGTTCTGACAGCCTTGATTCCCGTGTAATCACTAATCATTACTTTTATTTAAAACAAAATAAAATTACTTATAGCGGAAAACAGAAATTAAGCAGAATTCGAAAACAGAAATTATTTAAAATTAAATAAACCTAACTCCCCCTTAATAAATTCAAACCTTGCCGTGGGAAGTGGTTTAGTAAAAATATCTGCTAATTGATTTTCTCTATTTACAAATTCTAAAAATATATTCTTTTTAAATACATGATCTCTTAAAAAGTGATGTCTTATATCAATGTGCTTAGTTCTAGAATGACTAATAGGATTTTTTGAAATATTAATTGCACTAGTATTATCACATATAATAGGTGTATTGTTGAAAATTAATCCAAAGTCCATAAGAGTGTTTTTCATCCACAACACCTGTGCACAGCAACTACCTGCAGACACATATTCTGCCTCGGCTGTTGACAGGGCAACTGAGTGTTGTTTCTTACTAGACCATGATACTAAATACTTTCCTAAAAAGTGACATGTTCCTGAAGTACTCTTCCTATCTAATCTACAGCTTCCAATGTCAGCATCTGAATATGAAATTAAATTAAAGTCAGAGGTTTTCGGATAAAGCAGAGAATGATAAATAGTACCTTTTAAATATCTAAAAATTCTTTTAACAGCAGTTAAATGCGATTCTTTGGGATTTGATTGAAATCGAGCACAAAGACATACTGAATACATTATATCTGGTCTACTAGCAGAATGATATAACAAACTACCAATCATACCTCTATATAACTTGTTGTCCACTGATTTTCCAGTTTCATCCAAATCAAGTTTTATATTAGTACACATAGGAGTTGTAAATGGATTGCTGTTTTCAAGTCCAAATTTCATAAGTAAATCAGTAATGTATTTGCATTGATTTAAAACATTTCCAAAATCTTTTTGAAATATTTGAAGACCCAAAAAGAAATTTAATTCTCCCATTATACTCATTTCAAATTCTTTTTGCATTAATTCTGAAAATTCATGACAATGAATTTTATTGGTTGATCCAAAAATTACATCATCAACATAAATTTGTACCAACAAAACATTATTTTTCACAGTTTTCTTAAAGAGTGTTGGATCTGCCAGTCCAACAGTAAAATCATTTTTCAAAAGAAAAGAACTTAGTCTTTCATACCAAGCTCTAGGTGCTTGTTTAAGGCCATAAAGAGCTTTAGTAAGTTTGAAAACAGAATCTGGTTTTTGAGAATTTTCAAAACCAGGAGGTTGCTCAACATAAACTTCCTCCATTAAATAACCATTTAAAAAGGCAGATTTAACATCCATCTGAAATAATTTAAAATTCATATAAGATGCATAGGCTAAAAGGATTCTAATGGCTTCTAACCTGGATACAGGTGCAAAGGTCTCATCATAATCTATTCCTTCTTCTTGATTATATCCTTTAGCTACTTATCTTGCTTTATTTCTAGTTATTATCCCTTGATCATCCTGTTTATTCCTAAAGACCCATTTAGTTCCTATTACTGGATAATCATATGGTCTTTCAACTAATTCCCAAACCTTATTTCTCTTGAACTGGTTCAATTCATCCTGCATTGCTATTACCCAGCTCTCATCATCTAAGGCTTCTTCTATGGTCTTAGGTTCTTGTTGGGATAGGAAAGCAGAGAATTCAACTATGTTTCCAAGGTTTCTTCTAGTTTGAATACCAGTCTCTAAGTCACCTATCACAGATTCTAAAGGGTGATTCTTTAAGGTTCTAGACTGTCTAGGCATTACATTCAAGGGTTCTTCAGTGTCATGTTCTTCTGAAATGGACTGAATTTCTTTTATATCATTTTCAAAATCATTCTTTAAATTCTCAAGTCTCATGTTTTCATTAGAATCAGGTTCATCTATTTGTTCTATCCTTTTCTCAAAAGGATCAGATTCATCAAATTTCACATGAACTGATTCTTCAACAATCCTTGACTTTTTATTATAGACTCAATAAGGTTTGGAGGTTGCAGAATATCCTAAGAAAATACCTTTATCAGATTTTGGATCAAATTTACCAAGATTATCTTTGGTATTCAAGATGTAAACCTTGCATCCAAAAACTTTAAAGTAATTTACTTTAGGTTTTCTGTTATTCCATAGTTCATAGGGTGTCTTTTTCAAAATAGGTCTTATTAAAATTCTATTCATTATATAACACGCTGTATTAACAGCTTCTACCCAGAAATATATAGGTAGTCTATATTCATTTAACATAGTTCTAGCCATTTCTTGAATGGTTCTATTTCTTCTTTCTACAATCCCATTCTGTTGAGATGTTCTTGGAGCAGAGAAGGTGTGTTTAATACCCATGTTTGAGCAAAAGGAATTAAATTCCTGGTTCTCAAATTCTCCACCATGATCACTTCTCAATGAGATTATATTAAAACCTTTTTCATTTTGAATAGATTTACTAAAACCTTCAAATAAACTAAAAGCTTCACTTTTAAATTTCAAAAAGAAAATCCAAGTAAATCTAGAATAATCATCAACTAATACATAAACATATAATTTACCAGCTAAACTTTCTAATCATGAAGGTCCAAACAAATCCATATGGATAAGTTCTAGAGGTTTAGTTGTAGCAACTTTATTAACAGATTTGAATGATGACTTGTGTTGCTTGCCAAGATGACATGCATCACAGAATCTGTCATTTTCAAATTTGAGACTAGGCAAATCAGAAACTAGATCTTTCTTAGATAATTTATGTAAAGCATATATATTGCAATGACCAAGTCTTCTATGCCAGATCCAGGATTCACTTATATTAGCAGTTAAGCAGTTTACTTGTTGTTTACACAAGGAATACAAATCCAAAGTATAAACATTATCAGTTCTGGGTGCTCTAAACTTAAACAGTTTATCTTTAGAAATAGTAAAACTATTGTTAGTAAAATCAACAGTGTATCCATCATCACAGAGTTGAGAGATACTTATCAGATTGTGTTTTAACCCTTGTACATAAAGTACTTTGTTGATTGAGACTGTCTCTGGATCTCCAACTGTTCCAATACCAATAATCTTTCCTTTGGCATTGTCACCAAAGGTGACAAGTCCTCCTTCCTTTCGAGTAAGAGAAGAGAAATTAGATGAAGTTCCACTCATGTGTCTTGAGCAGCCACTGTCCATATACCATATTTCTTTCTTTCTTTGATGACCTGTTACCTGCAAAGTCATTCAAACTAATTGCTTTGATACCCATATTTTGTTGGGTCCAGGAGTGTTAGCAAGCAGTGATCTGGGTATCCAGATTTTCTTTGTTTTCTTAAAATTGATTGAATCATATAGATCATTGGAAATATAAGCTTTCATAATTCCACATATTTGAGGTTGTCTTAGAAAACAGTTTTTAGCTATATGACCTTTTGTTCCACAGAAGTTACAAATAACCCGTTTAGTGCTAGGAACAAAATAATTTCTGTATTGCTTAGGTTTTTCTCCTTTACTTCCAATTCCAAACCTTTCCTTTTTAATTACAGTTTTTCCATGTATCTCATTTAAGGCGTTTTCTCCTTTTGTAAAAACTAATGCAGCCTTTTTATAAGATTCTACTTCATCCTGTAGAGTTTTTATTTTTGATTCAAAATTAATTTTATTTGAGTCAGCAGAGTTGTATTTGTCAATTAATTCCTTATGTTGTTTTAGCAAAGTATTTCTCTCATCTGAAATAGATTTATGCAAGTTCTTTATAGATTTATATTTTTTAAATAATGAGTCATACCTTTCTTCAAGCATATTGCAGTAAGCTGCAAGTTTTTTATTTGAGAAACCTGTTTCAGAGTTTGATTCATTATTTGAGTAAGAGGAGTAGTATGAGTGTACCTCATCAGTTTCAGCCATGAAACACATATTTGCTTTTAAATTGGCTTCCTCCTTCTCTGGGCTTGATTCAGAAGAATTACTTGAGTCTTCAGAAACACTCCAAGTAGCTTTCATAGCTTTCTTGTCTTTCGGCTCATAATCATCTCTTTTAAAGAATTTCTTCTTCTTTGCATCTTTCAATTTTGGACAATCCGGTCTGATATGTCCCATATTTTTGCATTCATAACATCTCACTTCCTTGCTATCCTTCTTGAAGGATTTCTTGAAGTCTTTCTTCTTACTGTAGAACTTTCTGAATTTTCTTGCTAGCTGAGCCAGTTCTTCATCCGAATTTGAAGAATCAGAGCTTTCTAATTTAGAACTTACTTCTCTGTTCTTCATCTTTCTATCGTTTTGTTGAGAAGTCACTTTCAAAGCAGTATTTTCCCTTTTTATGTAGACTTTATGTTCATTTACCTCATCTTGCATTTCAGCCTCGTACATCATCAATGTACCAATCAGCTCTCTCATAGTTAGATCTTTAATAGAAGTTGATTGTCTGATTGCTGCAGAGATTCCATTCCATCGAGTAGGAAGTACTCTCAGTACCTTTAACGCTTGATCAGCCTGCTTGATTGGTTCTCCTAGAGCTGTTATATTATTGACAATTTCTGTCAATCTTCCATTCATCTGAGTGATGCTTTCTCCTTCAATCATTCTGAAAGTATCGAATTTTAATTTAGCAGATGCATATCTCATCTGTCTTACATTATCTGTTCCTTCATAAGCAACAGCTATTGTTTGCCACATTTCATATGCAGTCGGGCATTGAGATACTCTGTTAAATTCATCCGGTCCTAAACCACAGATGATTGCATTCATAGCTTTTGAATTCATGTCATACTTAGCTTCTGTAGCAGCACTCCATGTATCGGGATTTTCAGGAATTTTATAGGGAGTCAGAATCATTGAATAGACTCTGTAACCAAGATTTTTCAGATAAATAATCATACGTGATTTCCAGCAACCATAATTATCTCCATTAAAGTAACTTGCTCTAACCATTGACATTCCCTCTCTCGTATCAGCCATAATACACTATGTATAATCTTTAAATACTTCTATCTTGATAAGACTTTTAAAAATAAGAAGCTCCTCCTCTGATACCAATTGTTGGATCTAAATCTACGGATTACACACAAGAGGGGGGGGGTGAATTGTGTCTTTTCAAAAAATATTACAATCTCTTCAATTTAGACAAATTCTGTCCACTATGCTTTAGCACGATTAAATATGCAGCGGAAAAAGTAAAAGCATGAACACAGGGATGTATAGTGGTTCAGGGAACAGAAGGCCCCTAGTCCACTCCACCAACGCTCAAATCCATGAGCTTGGCGATTTTCACTATCTGGTCCTCGTTTCCACAGACCTATTCACAACTGAGTACAGGCAGTTGACACCATTACAAGTTTCAGGCAAACACAGCCTTCCTGGTTCAAACACGAACCCACACAGCTTAGAACGAGAAGCTGATCACTCAAAAAATAAAAAGGGTTTCGATAAAGAAAACACTTCTCCAGTTGTTCTTCACAATTGCAACAGAATGCAATTGACAGTAGATAGATCGTCGTCTTTAGAAAATATTGATCTGTAATCGAAACAGTTCTGAGTCGATCCAGTTGCAATAGATATTACAAGAAAATTCACAACTTCAGCAGCAGTAGATTCACAACAGATAGTCGATGAAGAACACGTGAATCTGCTATCAAGATCTTCCTTCGATAATAAAGGTTTTACACTTCTTCTCGATCACTAGAAAAGAACGCCTTCACACAGTCTCTGTTTCTTGCTCGTTAAAAGATCAATCTGTATATCTCATACACTTTCCTGTGTATATATATATCCGAAGTTTCCAAGATAGAACATATATATTCAAATCTGAGAAAATTTTCCGCATAAATAGATCCATGAAAATCTCCTTTAGATTGGCGATATTAAATAACAGAGCCATTGTAACTTCCCTAAAGAATCGGCATAAAAATCTCCATTTTAAATCAATCATTAATCCATTGAAAATCGTCTTTGATTCCGTCAAAGTCGTACTTAAGAATCGGCTCAAAATCCGCTTAATAATCCGCCTGTTTGACCAATGCAAAAGGAAATATCGTCTGTCAAAAATATCCCGACGCCAAACGTATGGTTGATGACGTGGCTCCAAACGTAGGGTTCACAAACGTAAGGTTTACAAACGTAAGGTTCACAAACGTAAGGTTCACAAACGTAAGGTTGAACATACATATTTTCTCTTCAGCATTCAAACGTAGGGTTGATCATCCATACTTTGTCTTGCTTCAACTCTCCAAAGAACGTACGGTTGATTATAAAACTAAGGTTGATGATCCATACTTTTGAGAAACAAACTCCACACTGAAAACTAACGTACGGTTTCTCTTCCATACTTGTCTAACAACAAAAACGTAAGGTTCCTTCCAAACGTAATGTTCTTCTTCCATACTTTTCAACAACGTAATGTTCATTAACCATACGTTTCAAAATAACGTAAGGTTCCTTAACCATACGTTTCTTTTAACATAAAAAAGTAAACTTTTCATCCATACGTTACGTTCATCAACGTAGGGTATGAACAGTGATTCCAGTACGCGCTAAAACTGATCTCGCACTACAGTGATTCCAGAACGCGCTAAAATTGATCTCGCGCTACAGTGATTCCGGAACGCGCTAAAATTGATCTCGGAATAAATGAAGTATGAAATCTCGTTATATGAAATAAATAAATAAAATAAATTCCTGCAAAATACTCAATGAAATAATTAGTAAATAATTAAGGGTATTTGTGAGTATCAAAACCATCATAAAGAGACAGAGTATTATTTAAAATAATCTCCCCCTTTAAAAAACATTATTTTGAATTGTTTGAAAACAATACATTGCTCAACAAAATATACAAGGATTTAGTTAAGAGATCTATTCGAGCTACACTTACACACACCTCTATCTAATGGGTGTAGAACATACTGTTTCAGTGGACGGAGAACTACTGCCTCACGATACGATAATTGTTCAATTATCTCCTATCGCCTTTCATGGTGGCCATTATGGTGGAAATGTATCTATATATGATATATATTTTATTTATTTTTTCTTTATGCTTATTTATTTTCTTTTTTATATCATATCATTATGGTTCCCATAATGGGTAAACGTGATAAATTCATTAGAGGAAGTGCAGACTACCGCCCTTTCAAAGTGATATGACTCATTCATGCCAAATGTGGAACTTATAAAGGATATGATTTATGAACTAATGTAACATATATGACATGAATATTATAATGAAATTATAATATAATGATGAATCACTATGTTTTCATTTCATTAAAATATGAAATATAAATGGAAGTAGTGTTCATGCATATGTACGGCTTACCGTCTCCATGAATGGTGCATTTCATTTCTTATCTACAAATTTTAAGTACTTTTATTAATACATATATATATAATGGATATATATATATTATATATATATATATATATGAAATCTAAATTATGAGTATCATTCTTGAGATAATGGAATTTTGACGACATGGACAATTTATAATTATAACAAGTTCAGTTTTGACTCAAGTTCCGAACATTAACAAAATGTCAGATATGAGCTCAAATAATTAACTAATTGTTATAGCTAGGTGATAAGTAATATAAAAGAAATAATAAACATGAAATATATTATTATGAAATTATAAATTAAATTATCTTCGTTATTCAGGAAGAACAAGGAATATACAAGCGAGTAAAGTCAGACAACGAGGTATGGGATTCATATATCACATTTAATTCCATTAGATTTCCATTATTATCCACTTATTTATTTCATGTGGTGTATTATGTAATGACATTTGATATATATTATAATGATTCCATTTATATTCATGTTGTTATGTAATTCATTTGGTGGTTATTATCTTTAGGTCATACGACTCGATTGATTACAATGAGGTAAAGGGTTTTCATCTCATTTTTCTTCCCATGAGATTCTTACTACATTTGACACTATTTACATTTTTTTGGTGTATATAATTCACATGATTTTATTATTTTAGTAATATAGTTTAATTTATGTGTATTTACAATTTCATTTTATGATCCTTCTTTTTTGCGGTGTACGTTTCAAAAGTTACCCAAATAGTCAAGGAAACCTTTCACCCTCCTATTTTTTGTAAAAAAACGTCTTTTTGTTATGAATTTTAATTTAAAAATTATAATGTTGGGATATGTTATTATATATCCTTGTTTTTATTAATATTATTTCCATGTGATGAGATACCCTTTTTCTCTCATCAACTCATTTCCTGAATTTTAAAGTGACACCATTAGGCTGTTGAATTTCTGTAAGGGAACTTATTTACCCAATTTTAATTCATTGGGTTAAACCTCTACTTCTTGATTATGTCATTCTATCAATAAGAGTGTATGACCTCTGATTGTGTTGCACATAATATCAACTTATATTGGGTGTATTTATATTTTTCACAAAAAATTACATAATTGATTTATTCTTAATCTAAGGATACCATCTTTGTATGGGACATCATCTCAATCTCCTTTCATTGAGGCATATTTTGTTTTAATATACGATTTTCTATTATAATAAATATAAACATCTATGAAATTTCATTTCATTCAAAGTAAATATATTTCGAAAAGGAATTTTACTAAATGAAAAAATAATGTTTTTTTTTCGTATGTGGTGATAACGACATTTCCACCACCGCGAGTATTATTTGATCTTTGGCTTTCTCAACAAGACGAAATGTTTTTAAAAGGAAAAAATATATCATATACACTTTTACATATTTTGGTATTGAAAATGGTTTTGATAATGGATATGTTATTTCAATATATTTAAATGATATATTGTGGTTGAAATGTGGAAATTTTATCATTCTTTTATGTTTGTTTTGTGTGTTACAAACACGTTATGGTTCTTGGGAATTGTTACGTATATGGATGGTTCCATGATAATCCTTGGGTGGGTCAGTCCAAGATAGCTCTCTAATGTATTGGGTAACGTAATTGAGATAAAGGTGAATGTTTCTCCTAAGGGATTTATGGAATAAACTGTGATGGGTATTCCAAAGGAAACTACCAACGTAGCTGTGATAGTTACAATGTAAGTATGATATGGATGCCACAAGTTACCTTTATGATTTGTTATTACTATGTGTTATTCATAAATATAATGATTTCAGAAGGTATGTTATGAATTAAAATCATGGTTTCATTGATTTTTATTTATTTATGTGTTAATGTTTCTTTTCCTTATGTTATAACACTTACTGAGATTTTTATGCTCATCCCATGGTTTTGAAATTTTTTTCACATGTTATAAGAATGGGTAGGAGAAAGGAAGTAATCAAGAATACTAATATCATGAAATAACTATTGTGTTATTTAATCATTCTTTTTTCTTTGTGAAAAATAGTTATATTATACATCACTACATTGTAATATTCAAGTTGATATGTAAGAGTTATGGCCATATTCTCCAAAACACTAAATCTAAAAAGATACATAAAGTGGATTATTCATTTAATTAAAGATTATGAAATGTTTTAATGTCGGGTCCTTATAGATGGTATCAATGGTCGGTTTAGATAACTTTAGAGGTTATGGTATTCTGTAAGCCTAAGTGAGATTACCATAATGATTAGGATTTCATAAAGTGTCATATTTTTTAGATAATGTTAATGTGTTTAAGATAACATTAATAATTACACCATATTATTTACCCTCATCATAAGATATTATATGATGATTTTACTGATATACTCAGATTTACCTCTTTGCTATTATTAAATGGATGGATCTAGCAGCAACCAAAGTAACAGTGGATGTAAAGAAATATTTGATGGTTGTGTGAATGAGAAATTGATTTAAATGGGAGCCTAAATGGGAAATCTTTTACTTATTTATAACCAATTACTTGGAGTCATTATTGAACACCAGGACCATGGTGATTTTTATCAGGCAAGATATATACGAGAAAAAAATACCTACGGATGTTTAGGTAATAATCATAAAGGTATGTAGGATTAAAAAATCATATGTGATGGATGTGGAAAGAAACACCTAGTAAAATGTATTAAAGGGACAAGATGATGCTATATATGTGGAAATGATGTTCATAAATCCGGAACCTATCATGGAAAAAGGAAGCATTCAATTGACTCAAGGAAAGGGAAAGAAGTTCTTTTTGAGAGATCAATTGACTTTTTTAAATGTGGTGTGCATGGTCATTATACCAACACATGTCATACAAAGAAGTTTCAGTAATGGGATCACTTGGAGCGTAAAAAAAATCGTTTACCAATACCTAATGTCGTTCCAATTGAAGATGAAGAAACTGACTATGTCTAATGAAAGGTATGGATTATTTCATAACATATGTTTTGATAATATTTATTCTTAGGATTTGAATCATGATTTTTTCTGTAGGATAAAAGTATTTAAGAATATGTTAAAAGGAATGGTTTATAAGTCATTAATAATGTTGAATAAGTAAGAAGTAAAAATAAAGGGATTCAAGAGTTATGGTAGATTTTAGGATCGTGAAATGCTTAAAAGTATTAAGGCTCTTTTGATAATGGGATGAGATTAGAATAATTTTTATATTATGTGTAACCCTAAAGTTCGATATATGAAAATTTTATTCGAGGAATAATTATCTTTTCTTTTGTGGATATAGTTATAAAAAACCATTTGGGTTTATATGATCCTTGAATTTGAGTTAATTACAGGTTAATACTTTTTGGGATGAAAAATGAATGTTATTAGATATCCTTCATGGATAAAATATGTTTTGGTTATTTTTTATGAATTTATCTCTTTTTTTGTAATTTTATAAAATTATATAGTTTTTGAAAAAGAAAACACACGGACCGTGTGATAACCCATCACGTTAGACAACGCTATGGGAATCGAACCCACAACCAAAGTGTGGTTGGGATTTATCGCCTACCACATGACTACGTAATGTACCTGGTTAGTATGACTAATTATTTATAGTTAGAAGATCTTATGAATCAATAATAAGTAGATTTTGGGTTATCTATGTAAATTATTAACCTGTCATAGAGGATATGTGATTAGGTTAATTTCCTTCCATTATGAGACTTGAAGAGTAACAAATGTTATTTGGAGATAAATGTTAAGATTTATCTTGGATGAAAATGTGATTAAATTTTTTTGAGAATTGGTTTCAATCTTAGTTTGGATTACATTTAAGACTTTTATGGAAAAATTGTAATTGAATGGTGTTTAATGAACTTTGGGTTTTGTTTGACAAATTTTAGACATTATGAGTAGTTATTATTTTTGTAAAAGAGTATCCTTTGTGGGGGTTATCTGATCTTGTACTAACAATTTTGGTTTTGGTTAAGGTCTAATGACATGGGAAATATATGGTTCATATTTTTTGGATTATTTGATACTCTCTATGTTAATTATAGCACTCTTAATGTGAATAACTCATCCTGAATACTCGTCGATTAGAGAAAATATAAGTTTGTGTTATAAATCTAGTAAAAGATGAAAGTCTAAATGACATGTAAGTATGTTTCCTTATGTTTTTAGTTAAGCTCTTAAATAAATACCTTAATAATATGAAATCTAAATTAAAAAAACAACATTTTCAGTTAAATTTTCTTATTGGGGAATCAAAGACCATTTAACCCATCAAAAGTTTGGGATTTTCGGGGGGTCAACTTTCTTCTAATCAAGTTTTCTATCACTCTCCATCAGAACAAGACCATTTATTTTCTCTTCAATATCCATGTTTTCCTATATGGAATCCTAGTACAGGTTAACTTTGGTGACCTTTTTACTTCTCTTTCTTTCTTTTAAAGTGATTGTTTTACTAACTCTTTTTCCGATGTGGGACATTCAATGAAGTTTTCAAGCCTAATTTTTTTTCAATTGCGAGGAACAAATTCCCAAAAGGGGAAGGATGTAACATCCCAGGTAAAAAAAGAATAAAAAAAATTCATATTTATTAGTATTTTTGAATTTAATAATAAATTTACTTTAATGGGGATGTTATGTTTGATAGCGTACCTGATACGCAACAATGAGTTTTTTCGAAATCTTATGTTGCAAACTAACAATATAATACCATTATTTTAAATGGTAGTTAATGCCTAGCCATTGAATTGGAGGGAATGAACAGAACTAACTAAAATATGATTATACATTTTTGTTAAATGTTTTTACATTTATCCAATAAATGTTAGAGGCTTAAAATATGAAAATATTTTGATTTTAAGCATAAATTCTCTAGTATTCACTAAAAGGTCGATTTACCGCCTTTTGATGGAGAACCCCCAATAAATCTAGTTTTGGTCTCATTCATACATTCTATTTGACCAAATAAAATCCTTTTTTATAATTTGGACATCAAAATTTACGATGTGTAAATTTTTTATTTTTTCCGATAAAGTTCATTTTTTTAATGAATAGTGAAAAATATTGAATTTTATTTCAAATATGCTTTTTAATCTAAAATATTTATTTTTATAGATTAATTGATCATTAGTTTCAAAGTTTTAATAGATTATATTTCTACCATTTAACGCAATGTTGGCCATTGGAGATAATTTCACATTGGAATTGGACATTAACAAGTATCAATCTTTTGAAGGTTATTATTTCGTAAAAACACGCTTTTTGTTTTGATGATGGGAAATAATTATAAAAAAAATTAATTAAACAACTATGTTTTGAATTTGGTAAAATAGACATCATTTTTTAATTAAAAATATCAAATTTATCTTAGATTGAAATTTTTATATTTTACTGAAAACCATCATTTTTTGATAAATACTGAAACCACTAAGTAGTAGTTAAAAACTGAATTTTTCATTTAAATGAAATTTTACAACTACTTTGAATTGAATTTTCAAAAACCTACATTCATTTTATTCATTATTAAGTAACAAATAGTTCAATGGGATCAAAATAATTTTTGGCGCATAGTAATTTTTAACTTTTACTAACTGGGATTAAAGGTAATTAGGCTAATTTTTGGTAAAAATAATGTTATAATAATATAAAATTACATTGAAAACTGACCTAACCTCATTGGATGAGTAATGACAGAGCAATACAATCCATGGGTCAATTTTGGGACTTCATGGAGGAACGTGGGAAAGATAATGACATTTATATTTTTTTAATTAAAGTAAAAATAAAAGTTTCATAAACATGTATTATATTACTAAAACAATTTTTAAAATGGGTTGTATAAGTTATTTTTTTGAATATAAATATTCATTGTAAAGATATAATTATTTCCTAAATCATGGTAATTTTTTTATAATTTTTAGATGTCAAATAAATAAAATTATTTATGACACAATGATGATGTAGTGTTTACATCATTAATGAATGATTTAAATAAATAAGATAAGAATTAAAACAACATCAAAAACATGTCAAATTATTATTGAATGATTTTATTTCAAACATGGGACACCTTATATCTGAATGTAATGTTTTTTGGACCTTTAGAAACCGAAAATCATTTTTTAATAAAATAATATTTTCAAACATTCCAAAAGAGCCCCTCCTCTCCCTTATAAAAATTTCTCACTTGCTACCCATTTTTCAAACTTATCAATCCATGTTCTCGTAAAAACTCTGATTTAATAATCTCACAACATCCCTCTCTTATTCCTTGAAGCCTTACCTTAGGAATAAAGCACGTCAAGAAACCCTTTGGGTTCAAACCAAATAGAGTTACCGAATTTAAAGGTAACATCTTCTATTAAGTTCTTTTTTTTATTTTACATGTCCATACCCCTAAACACTTTATATTACATTATTTTATAAAAAAAATATCCTAAATCTATGAGGATGTTTTTATGAGAAGTATTATAGCTACACTTACACACCCCACTATCTAGTGGGTAAAGAACATACTGTATCAGTGGATGACAAACTAATGCCTCACAGAACGATGATTGTTCAATTATCACCTACCGCCTCTCATAGTGGCCATTATAGTGGAACTGTATCTATCTATGATATATATTATATATTATGTTTTTTTCTTCATCCATATTTTCTTTTTTATAGCATACAGTTGTGGTTCCCATAATGGGTAAACATGATAATTTCATTAGAGGAAGTGCGGACTACTGCCCCCTCAAATTCATATGACTCATAGATGCCATACATGGAACGTATAAAGGATATTATTTATTAACTATTGTAACATATATGAAATACATATTATACTGAAATTTTAATATCACAATGAATCACTATGTTTTCATTTCATTAAAATATGAAATAGAAATGAAAATAGCATTCATGTGTACGTACAGCTTACCATCTCCATGAATGATGCATTCTTTTCTTATCTCCAAATGTTATGTACAATTATAAATACATATATATATTAAATATATATATTATATATGTATATGAAATCTAAAAGATTAATATCATTCTATAGATAATGGAATATTGACCACATGTATAATTTATAATTATAACAAGTTCGTTTTTGACTCATGTTCTGAACATTAACAAAATATCAAATATGAGCTCAAATAATTAACTAATTGTTATAGAAAGGTAATAAGTAACATAAATAGAATAATAAAATTCAAAAATATTCTTAAAAATATATAACGCAACTTATGTTTAGTATTCTACAAGAACAAGAAACATACGAGAGAGTCAAGTCGGACAACAATGTAAGGGATTCGTATCTCACTTTTAATTCCGTGAGATTTCCATTGTTCAGCACTTATTTATTTCATGTGGTGTATTATGTACTGAAATTTTATATATATTATCATGATTCCCTTTATATTCATGGTATTCTATAATTCATTTGGTGTTTATTATCTTTTTGTCATACGACTCGATTGATTACAATGAGGTAAGAGGTTTTCATCTCACTTTTGTTCCCGCGATATTGATGCTAAATTTGCCACTATTTCCATATGTATGGTGTATAAACATACCATGATTGTACTATTTGTGTAATTTACATTAATTTATGGTTATTTACATCTTCATTGTATGATCCTTTTTCATGGATTGTGTGTTTCGAGAGTTACCCAAATCGGTAATGAAACGTTTAACCCTCCCCATTTTAAAAAAAAACTTATTTTTGTAAGGTCTTTTAATATACATCTTCTTATGCTAGGATATGTTCTTATATATCCATATTTCTATAAATTTTATGTCCATGTGATGAGATTCCCTTTTATCTCTTCATCAACTTATTTCATGAATTTTAAAGTGACATCGTTAGGCTGTTGAATTTCTGTAAGGGAACTTCTTTACCCCATTTTAATTCTTTGGGCTAAACCTATAATTCTTGATTATATCATGATATGAAAACGTGTGGATGAGATTGGATTTTTTACACTTAATATCCATTTATATTGGGTTTATTTATATTTTTCACAAATAATTACATAATTGATTTATATTTAATCTAATGATACTTCCTTTGTAAGGGACTTCGTCTCAGTCTCCATTCATTATGGCATATTTTGTTTCAATACACGATTTTCTTTTATACACTGTATAAACACCATTTACATTTCATCTCATTCAAATGGAATCTTTTTCTACGATGCATTTTACTAAATGAAAAAATAGAATGTTTCTTTTAATGTACGTCGTGACAACAACCTTTCCGCCCAAACGAGTATTATTTAATATTTGGATTCCTTAATAAGCTGTAATGTTTAAAAAGGAAAATAAATACCATCTACAGTTTTATGTATTTTGGTATTGAAAATGGTTTTGATAATAGATTTGTTATGTAAATATATTCAAATGATATATTGTGATTGAAATGTGGAAATTTTAACATTCTTTTATGTTTGTTTTGTGTGTTACGAACATGTTATGGTTCTTGGGAATTGTTACATATACTGGTGGTTTGTGATAAACAGATGGTGGGTGATCCCGAGATAGCTCTCCAATTCATTGGTTAACGTGACAGGGGTAAATGTGAATGTTTCTCCTAAGAGATTTAGGGAATATATTTTGATGGGTATTCCAAATGTAAATCCCTACGTAGCTGTGATGGCTATAATGTTAGTATGATATGGATGCCACAAGATTCCTTTATGATTTGTGATTACTATGTGTCATTCATAAATATTATGCTTTACGAAGGAATTTTATGATTGAAATTCAGGGTTTCATTGATTTTTATTTATTTATGGGTTGATGTTTTCTTTCATTATGTTATAACACTTACTGAGATTTTTATGCTCATCCCATGTTTTTGAAAAAAAATTCACAGGTTATATGGAAGGGTAATAGATTGGAAGTATTCAATAAGATTTATATCAAGAAAATAACTCCTCTATTCTTCAAGGATTTTTTATTGTTTTGAAAACTCATTTGTAGTAGAAGTTTCTACTTTATAATATTCAAGTTTATATGTAATAGTTATGGCATAATTCTCTAAAACATTAACCTAAAAAGATCATCAATGTGAATTATTCATTTAATTAAATATTGTAAAATGTTTTAAGGTTGTGTCCTTATAATATTAATGAGGCATAGATTTGCAATATATGTCATATCTATTCATGTGGGCTCTTTGATTTTAATGGTACAGTTTGATAGTGTCTGGAGACCAGGTATGTCATCTAGATCATAGTTAGTAGTAGAGACCTGTATTTTTATTTCAGTTCCTTTCAATCTTCTATATCTATATGGTCGGACCAATGTGTGACCATTACTTTATGTATGACATAGCTATTCAGTAATTTATATAATTTTTATTTTTTTACTCTATATTATATTTTAGTTTATTTACATCTCCCACACTCTGTTTATTTACTCATATGTATGATACATTAACAATTATGATGTTTTCATCCTTTGATATGAGGGAATAACCTCTCCACTATCACACCTTAAGCCCCTGATACTAGTTATAATACTTTGACATACCTATAGTCATGCTTCAAGCCTCATAAAAAACTATATTGAAGCATAATTTTACTAGAATCTAGTTCATCATGATACACATTAGTCATTCATTTGTAAGACCAAAAAACACAATGAACATAGCGTACATAAATTCTCAAAATCATTTTTATTTATTATAATAAAAATTATAACTGATATATTATCATGATAATTATATAATGGATACTATTCTTGAAATTTGGTATTTACCTCATATATCCATGAACTAGAACTTTCATAGAAAAACATGAATGATAAAATAAGGAAATTGACACTCAAAAAAGACAAAATAATGAAATATTAATAACGATAGGGTGATAAGATGTTATAGGATGATAATAAATTATATTATAGATATGGATATAGTACTTTTACACACAAATAACATTGTTATAAACATTATACAAAATTTTAATTCATTTTCAAATGATAGGAAGACTGAGGTAATGGATTTCTTTACTCTATTTCCATTCATTAGGTTATTCTTCTATTTCCTTGACTATGCCTTCTTAAGATTATGTGTTCAATTTAATTCGTTTATTTTATGTTCTATTCCAAATTTTTTTATGTGGATACATATTTGATACATATAATAAATTAACTAATTTATCCCTAGTTTGATGATATGAATATCATATGGGACTACATCTCAATTTGTCTTCATTGATTCTTATTGTAATGTTATGCTACTATTTTCTTATTAATAGTGTATATACTTACCCTTTAACAGATATTATAATTATTCATTCATATTTCATGGAATTTTATAATTCAATTTGAATTATTTTATCCAATGTTTTTAACTTGAAAATTAAATGTTGGTAAATGTTATTATAAATTATCACATTATTTTTTGAATGGGAACTTTCTCTTAAAAAATTCACATTATTGTGATAATCTTTCATTGGAAACTAAATTTCTCTAAAATATAAATACTTTTTTATTAAGTATTAGATTATTTCTTAACAGGTATTATATTTTATCATATAGTGTTTACATTATATTTTTTCATATAATCTAGGGACATACTGATAAATTTATATTAATTAATAAATATATATATATATTTTATGTGTAGGAACATTATCCATGAAGTAAATAAATTAATCAATACATGATTATTAATTTTGATATAAATTTATTGGTGGGACTCCGAATTATGCAACCCCTCATATAATCTGTTGTATAATGATGTGAATAAGTATGTTTGAATTAATATTTTTTCTACATATAGTTTTAAACATTCTGGACAATGTTCTTGATAGTAGAGTTATTGTAATGTCTATGATCATGATGTCCAATAATTAAAAAATTCCTTCACTATGAATTCATTTATTTTTATCCATGAATTATTAACAATGATGTTATCTTTGGATGCATTTAATTATTATTTTATTGATAAAATTACATGTATTTTTTCTGTTATTGTCCTTTCCATATTGATTATGACTTATCATATCATGATATTCATGTTGTTTAAATTACATGTGTGATCAAGAATTTCTATCGGAAAATTGGTTATTCAATATATTAACAATATATGTAGGTTTTTAAATGGAATTTGTGATTAGTTATTTATATTTTTGTGTTGAAAATACTTATTTATTCATGATATGCTATTCTATTATTAAACCTCGTATAGAATTTGAGAAACCCTTAGTATTATACACATCCACAGATTTATGAGAAGTATATTATCATTGATGAGAAATTATATTCATGATAGACAAATTTTATAGTCAAAACCAATTATATCATAATATGTGGTTTAAAATTAATTATGGAAATATTATATGTATCTAGTTTACAAATAATACTAAACTTGATAGTTAATAGGGATAAAATTCCATATATCTTATGCTAATGTAATAATTCAGACACCATATTCTGGCAACTGGGGTCAGGGTCCCAATATTTTGATATTAAGGAAATTTTATTAAAAATATTGTTATATTTATTTAGGAAAACATTAGGTATGGAATATATCCCTATTATAGAATTTGAGGATACTAATATAAGGACATCCAAATGGTATGGTAAGGTAGATAAAAGGTATTTGTTTCGTTCAATATGTATGCACCAAAGGGGGGGTTCTCAAACTATGTGGGGTGCATAACTTGTGCATAGCCTGGCCAACTGTGCGACCAAACTGTATAACCCCTTAAATAAAGGTGAATATTTCAATTTTACCATTAAAATGTTTTTAACCATACTACATTTTTTATTCCTACTTTAGTGGACATACATCACACATTCTTCTCTTATCGAGCATTCCCTTATCCATTTATAGGAAATATTATAAATCCCTAATCTAATCTCCATTTTTATCTGTAGTAAGATAATTGGATCCAAAATTTTAGGCTCTTTAATCCACTTAATTCAATTCTTATATTATATTCCAATATATTGAACTATTTTGGTGTGATATCACATGCCTTATAATTAGGGAATAGGTCCTTTCTCTAAACTCTTCTCATTATATTTCAACTAAATTGTCATCACTAGATGTGCAGTGTGTTGTAGGCCTAAGATAGGTGGAAGAGTTATTTTTTGTAAAATATTAGTTCTTTTATAATATAGTTTTGGTTCAGCACACCGAGGAAATCCCCATGACTCCATAAATTGTGTCTCATCTTCATAAATAAATCCCACCATGTTTAGATAATTAAATAAATATGTATTTTATTATAAGAGGTTACATGGATCTTGGATGCCGACCATTTTAGTGTGAAAAATGAAATTCACTATTTGAGTTAAATTTTCACTTGGCCCAAGAACCATCTTAGTGGTCTACATTGATTTATGAATTTATTTTCATTGCATTATAAATTAAATAGATTAATATATTAAAATAGAGGTTCATTGATATTCAACACCATGTGTTATATATAAAATATGATTATGTGAAATTTTACACCCATTTTTAGATGCAATTAAATATTATATATGTTAATGAGATAATTCATCATTTTTTGTTATTAGACCATGGTTACTAGTCATTGAACGACAATTAAAGTATTTGTTTTACATGGAATTTCATACTCATTTATGTTGGTAAATGCCTTGTTGGATGATGGGAATGAGATTCCACATTCTATTTCATAGCATGTTGGGAATAAAAAATTCATCTCACCATATCAAGTGATTAACATGACATCTCGTAATCGTATAAGATCAAGTCTTGTACCCATGTTGGATCCTATATCTCATTATAATTTTCATCGACACTTGAGTGACAAAATAATTCTATTTAGAACCTAGTATCCACATATATTCCAATAAAGTTCATTACCTATATAGTGGATATATAGGTAAACATATAATATACATTTATAATTACTATATATACATGAAAAATTGATCTGACTTATTCTAACCCATGATGAAGTATGTAATGTCTTCCGGGTGTCCTATAAATATCTGAGACACTATTATTTATTTTCCAACATTTTCTATTATTGTTTATACTTCTATGATTCAATGCTATATACACCATCTGGTTTATTATAAACCCCGCTGGTGGTGGCCTACTGAGTTTACCTCACATTCTAATATGGAAACCTTCGGTTCCCAAGTAGTCATCCGGAATGTAGCCATGGATAATAGAAATTTTACTTCCATCGATTCTAGATCTATCATTATAATCGAATAGAGTATGTGAGTAGAGGATTTATTATATGATCGTGATGACAGTGGAAATTTCTTTTGGGATTTATGTAATTTTTCAAAGAATGTAGTAAATTCATGTTTAATGTATCCCATTTTACCTTTTTTAATATATCAAAATTCAATAAAATCATTTCTTATATGACTTAGTGTAACGATTCTTGTTAGTTTTTTTTGACATTTTATTTTTCCACCATTGATTATTGAACATATTTCCCATGTGATATTTTCTAGGTTGTGTTTTTGATAGTTCAGTTTATTTACTATTATTGTAGTTCTAATATTATAACTGAGGTTGAAGTATATCCATCTTACCACCATATAACCTCATTTCTTTTTTTTAATCTGATGGATTACATAGAGGCATAATTGAGGCAATGTGACCCACCAGATGGGGGAACCTTTTTCATGTCACCTAGTTTGGGATGTTATAAAGTGATATCAAATCTCATATTTCATATTCTCATACAATTTGGATATTTGGAATTAGAATATGATGTATTAAAATTTGGTAATGATCTATTTCTTGTGAGTAGATGACATAAATACATATGAAACTCTGATTACCTTGGATGATTTGTTAGTCATATTATATTGAGGGTGTTATAGTTGCACTAATTTCACTATAGTGTGATACAATTTTTTTCGAAGATATCATTATTATAGTTGTTGTTAATATTGATATAATTTTTATTAGTACAGACTCTTCCTCTATGTCCTAGTATAATAAAGATTTATCATATCATGCTTCATTATATGGACTCAGGTACTTATGTGACACACATTTTGAAATTCTAGGTTTACATTATACAGGAATTGCCTACGGTATATAGTTATTGTATTGATTATTATATCGGAATAATCTAATTTTTCTCATAGGTTGAAATGATTTGGATAACAAATGTCCCTACATCTATCAAATTATAAAATCACCACATATATTTATGATTGAAACTTACATGGATAATTCTACCATGTTTTGGGTTCTAGACTTAATAGTTCTAGGGATCAAAATGATGTTAGAGGGTTTTATTACATGATTTTGAATAATTATTTTTTGAGCAATTAAATCAATAAATTTCAAATGATAATTCATTTAATTAAAATAAATAACATAACCTATTAAATCTTGATACCGAATGCAGATGCGAAGTTTAAAATACATGATGTGATAATAAAATTTTATAAGGAGTATGAAAATTATAAATTATGAATTGTGACATATTTATGAAGAAAATCAAATATATAAATATAAAAGTGTATGAAAAAATGAATTTAAATAGCTAAATTAAATAGTTACAGTTAAAAGGTATTCCTTTTACACTGTAATTTTTTTGTCTTCTATACCTTATAGTTGACACTCATTATACTGGAACATTTCCATGTGACATGAGTCATTGACCCATTCCCAACCATAGAAGTGGATAGTTGGGGGGTTCCACATACAATTCTTATGGATTTTATGGTTATATCCTCTACACATAGACCACAATTTTAAATAAGGTGGAGAGGTTTGATTATTTCCATAAGAAATAAAATTATCTGTCCTATTATGTATTTCCAATCCATTCAATTGTTAAATTCTCTTATGAGGCGTTCATTTTGAATTCTTGAATCATTCCACAGTGATGGCCTCAAGTGGTAATCTTGGAAGGCAGATGAAACCATGTAGTAGAGAATTTATTCATGAATCCACCAGTATTACCTATAATCGATCCATGATAGGTACCCCTATTATTCATAATTTGGGAACTAATTCCCAATTTTATAAGAGTTTCCTTTATAAAATGTACTCTATGCATGGTGTTACTTAACCTATCCCAATTTTGGAATAGGTTAGTAGAAAATTTCAATAGAAACATCCTCTTATAATCTAGGTGGATGAAAGGCCTCATGCTGCCCAATCATGTCTATAGGCCCTAGTTTATATTTTCTACATTAAGAATACGCCTCCAAAACAGACTGTAAATCATGATGCCTATATGCACTGCGGTTCTACAAAGAAATTATGGTATTTAATATACATGTGAGAACAATATTAGGATATGAGTTGGATAAATTTCCTTACGGTTTTATATTATTTAAAATTTCCACAGACATTGAGAGATGATCAGGCTACAGAGTTTATGAACATGCGTCGAGGGACTATGTTTGTGAGGGAGTATTCTTCTTATTTTACTAATCATTCAAGATTCACTTAGACTGTATATGTTAATTAGTTTATCATTCTAGGTTTTTATGATGATGGGTTGGTGTGTTCAGTCCATTTGTAGGTTAATGTTTTTTGGATGAATCGTATTTATGAGATCATCAACTTGGTCCTCAAAAACTAACCAGAATTTTAGGGAACCCTTTTTATTGAGATTTGGGTGTTTAGTATCTATACCATGAAGTTGTTATTATTGCAGATGGAATCATTTCTTTGAGTTTTCTCATAGGGTGTTTTGTATTCATACAACATATAATTAAATCTTCCATATATGTCATCAATGAAAGAATCCAGAACAGATGTAATCACAATGCATTTGAGACCCAAGGGAATACAGAGTTTGTGGCATCGTGAGTAATCACTAGTGCAGAAAACGTTTTTTACGTCACCATTTTTTACGTCGGTTATAAAAAACCGACGTCATAATATGTAAAACGAGGTTTTTTACGTCGGTTATTTAATAACCGCCGTTAAAACCTGTGTTTAGTACACCTTTAACGTCGGTTATTTTTATAACCGACGTTATTAATCGCGCGACTTCGTTTTTTATGTCGGTTATACATTAACAACCGTAAAAATCAGAAGCGGGGGGTGTTTGTTACGTCGGTTATTCAATAACCGACGTAAAAAATGCGGGTTTTGATGGACTTTTTACGTCGGTTATTTTATAACCGATGTAAAAAAAGAATCCGCAGATGTTTTTGACGTCGGTTATGGAATAACCGACGTAATAAAACGCGGATTTTGAGCCCTTTATAGAGTCGGTTATAAAATAACCGGCGTAAAAAAAGAATCGGAGGAAGGTTTTTACGTCGGTTATTGAATAACCGACGTTATAAATGTTTTTAAAAAAATTATAACGTCGGTTATTGAATAACCGACCTGATAACTCATTTAAAAATCTACCCAGACCCGTGGATTGTCATTCGCGAGTTTACCTTCAACAGTCGCGACTCGTCTCTCTCGCGCGTAAACTCGAATCGGCTCGTCCATTTCATGGGTTTAGATTCGTTTTGCGATCATCGTTTCTCATATTTAATCTCCTCGGATCAATCATCTAAACTCACAGCACTCAGGTAATCCTCCCACTCGTTCGTTTTTTTCGCGGATAGTATATATATATGTGTTGTGATTTTTTTGTTGAAACTAGCTAAGATTCATCGATTGCGAACCCTTTTAACTCATTTTGGCACCATAATCTTATTTATCGTCCCTAGATCTATTAGTTCGACTTGCAATATTGACTAATTTTATGATTTCACTAATTTTTCATCGTTTTCTATAAATCCCCGAGAGGGTTGGGGCGTGTCCATTTGGATGGGTTTCCCATTTACAGTTGTTACTACTTTATTCACGCACAACCATGGCATAGGTGCATGGATTTGGGATCACATCACCATTTTCACCCCCTGCAAACAAAGTTTCACGAGGAGGACTCGCCAGATTTCCCCTCGGCATGTTAAAAATTTTAGATACCCTCTTTTCAGCAAGTAAAAAATTAACTAGTTTTTTCTTCACTACTTATCCTAAACAAATAAAACCACCATTCATTCAAGAACCTCTACTAGATCCATTGCATCCATCAACATACATATTTGGATCTGAAAGCATCCCTTAAGCCTTATGTTCGATGCTAACATCCTTTAATGATCTATAGAAAATATGATGGTCTGCTAAGCTCTCCATTTAAAAGACAAACCCCACCAATTATTCATCCTCATCATGAGAAAATGGCACAACATCTGAATTTATGATTCAATCTCTTGGGTCACTGAACAAACATTAACTCCTTCAAATCCACAACTGGAATAGACAACCTAATGTCGAGTTCCTTCTCTATCTATTGAAACTCAGTTCTTCCTACACACTTAAAAACATTCTTTGAATGGCCCAGCTTCTTGTTATGGTAAATTTTTAGTGATTCCTGGGGGGTGGGAGGGCTATCAAGAGGGTTGGGGGTGTCCAGGGGGGTGTCCAAGGGGGTAGGGTGTGGGGGGTGGTGTCCAGGAGGGGTCGGGGGCTGTCCAGAGGGGTCGGGGGGTGTCCAGGGGGGTTTACAAGGGGGTGGGTGGGTGTGGGGGGTTGTCCAAGGGTGTGGGTGGGTGTTGGGGGGTGTCCAGGGTGGTGTCCAAGGGGGTAGGGGGTGGGGGTGGTGTTTAGGAGGGGTGGGGGGCTGTCCAGAGGGTTGGGGGGTGTCCAGGGGGGTGTCCAAGCAGGTCGGGGGTGGGGGGTTGTGTCCAGGAGGGGTGGGGGTGCTTTCTAGAGGGGTCGGGGGCTGTCCATAGGGGTCGAGGGGTGTCCAGGGTGGTGTCCAAGGGGATGGGTGGGTGTGGGGGGCTGTCCAAGGGGGTGGCGGCCTGTCCAGAGGGGTCGGTGGGGTGTCCAGGGGGGGTGTCCAAGGGGTTGGATGGGTGTGGGGGGCTGTCCAAGTGGGTGGCGGCCTCTCCAAGGGGTATTTGGGGTTGTCCGGGTCGGTGGGGGGGGGGGATGTCCAGAGGGTTGGGGGATGTCCAGGGGGGTGTCCAAGGGGGTAGGGGGTGGGGGTGGTGTCCAGGAGGGGCGGGGGGCTGTCCAGAGGGGTCGGGGGGGTGTCAAGGGGGGTTTACAAGGGGGTGGGTGGGTGTGGGGGGCTGTCCAAGGGTGTGGGTGGGTGTTGGGGGGTGTCCAGGGGGTGTCCAAGGGGGGTAGGGGGGGTTTGGTGTTTAGGAGGGGTGGGGGATGTCCAGAGGGTTGGGGGGTGTCCAGGGGGGTGTCCAAGCAGGTCGGGGTGGGGGTTGTGTCCAGGAGGGGTGGGGGTGCTTTCTAGAGGGGTCGGGGGCTGTCCAGAGGGGTCGGGGGTGTCTAGGGTGGTGTCCAAGGGGATGGGTGGGTGTGGGGGGCTGTCCAAGGGGGTGGCGGCCTGTCCAGAGGGGTCGGTGGGGTGTCCAGGGGGGTGTCCAAGGGGTTGGATGGGTGTGGGGGGCTGTCCAAGTGGGTGGCGGCCTCTCCAAAGGGTATTTGGGGTTGTCCGGGTGGGTGGGGGGGCTGTCCAGAGGGTATTTGGGGTTGTCCAAGTGGGTGGAGGCCTCTCCATATGGTATTTGGGGTTGTCCGGGTGGGTGGGGGGGGCTGTCCAGAGGGTTGGGGGATGTCCAGGGGGGTGTCCAAGGGGGTAGGGGGTGGGGGGGTGGTGTCCAGGAGGGGCGGGGGGCTGTCCAGAGGGGTCGGGGGGTGTCCAGGGGGGTTTACAAGGGGGTGGGTGGGTGTGGGGGGTTGTCCAAGGGTGTGGGTGGGTGTTGGGGGGTGTCCAGGGGGGTGTCCAAGGGGGTAGGGGGTGGGGGTGGTGTCCAGGGGGGGTGTTATATCTTACTATATTTTTTTTAAAAAAATAATATTCAAGCATATTTTTTTAAATACACATCGATTTGTTTTATATTTCAAAATTTTTTACATTCAAATTATGATTTTTTTCATATAAACATATATTTGTCTTATCTAAAAAATATATATATTTTTTCTATTTGTTATAGGTAATAATGAGTCGAAGTTGGATTACGGCACATCGAATGAGCAATGAATATGAGGAAGGTGTTGATGCCTTTTTGGAATTTGCTAAACGAAATGTTCCAAGTAGTGACATTTTTTTCTTGTCCATGCCTGAAATGTCTGAATATGATGAAGTTGAAAAGTAGAGAGATAAAAGATCATCTGATTTTTCATGGTTTCAATCCGAGTTACAACCCTTGGATTTGGCATGGCGAAACTGGACAGAATGTCACTGATGATAATGAATCGCAAGATGGTAACTCCGATGGAATTGAAGAAATGATTCGCGATATTGTAGCAGAACAAATTGAGATAGAACCGACAGTTGCACGTCTATATGGTGATGCCGAAAAACCATTATATCCTGGTTGTACAGATTTTACGGTTTTGTCGGTGGTGTTATGATTGATTAACCTGAAGGCAAAACATGGATGGAGTGACAAAAGTTTTATAGAGCTGCTACAATTGATGAAAGACATTCTTCCAAAAGATAACGATCTTCCAGATTCAGATTATAAGGCCAAAAAAATATTATGCCCGATGGGATTGGGATATAGGAAAATACATGCCTGTCCGAATGACTGCATTATATATAGGAAGGAATATGAATTTCTGAAACAGTGTCCTAAATGTGGGACATCACGGTATAAGGTCAAAGAAAAATCACAAGCTGATGTAGAGATTACAAAGCTCCCTTCAAAGGTATTTTGGTATCTTTCTATAATTCCTCGTTTCAAACGTTTATTTGCTAATTCACATGATGCAAAAAGGTTATGATGGCATGCTGATGAGCGGGTATGTGATGGAAAAATACGCCATCCAGCTGATTGTCCACAATGGAAGAAAATTGATGCCCAGTACCCTACATTTGGAAATGAAATTAGAAATCTGAGACTAGGCTTGTGCACAGATGGAATGAATCCATACCGAACCCTCAGTAGCACACATAGTTCATGGCCTGTTTTATTAGTAATTTACAACCTCTCTCCTGAAGTTTGAATGAAGCGCAAATATGTCATGTTGAGTATCATGATCTCTGGTCCAAAGAAACCCGACAATGATGTTGATGTATACTTGTCACCGCTGATTGATGATTTGAAACTGTTATGGGCTGATGGTATTAGGGTGTATGATTCTTATAAAATGGAATATTTTCAACTGCATGCAGTGCTTCTATTCACTATAAATGACTTCCCAGCATATGGAAATTTGTCTGGATACAGTGTTAAAGGGCATAAAGAATGTCCAATTTGCGAACAACAGACGTCATATTGTCAATTGCATCATGGGAGGAAAACAGTGTACATGGGTCATCGAAAGTTTTTGCCTATGGATCACCCTTATAGAAGACTAAAAAAGGCATTCAATGGCTCACAAGAATTTTATACTGCTCCAAAACCTATATCCCTAGATTTGTATTTTGAGAGGGTGAAAAACCTTGATGTGACATTGGGAAAGACACAGAAATCTGGTAATGATAGACATATTTGGAAGAAAAGGTCAATATTTTTTGAGCTACCATATTGGAGGTATCATGAAGTCAAACATAATATTGATGTCATGCACGTGGAGAAGAATATCTATGATTCTTTGATCGAAACATTGCTAGATATTAAAGGAAAGACAAAAGATGGGTTTAATGCAAGGTTAGACCTACTATCAATGGGAATACGTTTGGAGTTAGCTCCCACTGCTAAAGGAAGACGAACATTTCTTCCCCCGGCTTGTCATACATTATCGAAGAGGGAGAAAAGTAGCTTCTGTCATTGTCTTCATGATATCAAAGAGCCTCAAGGTTATTCTTCAAATGTAAAAATTTTTGTCTCATTGAAAGACTTGAAGTTGATAGGTATGAAATCACATGATTTTCATGTCTTGATGCAACAAATTCTACCAGTTTCACTGCGTGGAATATTGCCCATCTGTGTCAGAAAGACTATAATGAGGTTGTGTTATTTTTTCAATTCAATTTGTAACAAGGCGATTGATGTGAATGCTTTGAACATTTTGGAAAAGGATGCAATTTTTATACTTTGTCATTTGGAAATGTATTTTCCTCCAACTTTTTTTGATATGATGGTGCATTTAATGATTCATCTGGTTCGAGAAATAAAGCTTTGTGGACCTATATATCTTCGTTGGATGTATCCTTTTGAAAGGTATATGAAAATATTAAAGGGATATGTTAAAAATCCATATCGACCTGAAGCCTCCATTATTGAAAAGTATATTTCTGAGGAGGTAGTAGAGTTTTGTACGAGCTACATGGCTACGGCGCAACACATAGGTTTGCCTCCATCTCACCATGAACAGGTTAATAATGAGGGAAAGGGGATTCGTGGCTTGAAAGTCAAATCACTGTCATCTGAACATATGAAGAAGTTAGAATCATACATCTTGAATAACATAGCTGATGTTCAACCGTATATCACATTGCATATTAATGAGTTGAAACAATGTCATCTAAAGAAGAAAGAAATGTGGATTTTGAATGAGCACAACAAAACTTTTTTTCCATGGTTTAAAAAGACCTCGCTTGGTAGATCAGATGTATCAGAGACATTAAAATGGATAGTGGGTGGTCCGTCTTTAAATGTGATAACATGGTCCGCTTATGACATTAATGGATATACATTTCATACGAATGCTCAGGACAACAGAAGTGCAGTTCAGAATAGTGGTGTATTGGTGTTTGCAGAAGCAATGCATTTTTCGAGTGCTAAGGACAGAAACCCAATTTCGGAATCAAGTGCATATTATGGAGTGATTGAAGACATATGGGAGGCTGATTACTTTAAAATTAAAGTTCATGTTTTTAACTATAAATGGTTTATCGGTAACAACAGTGTCAGACACGATGAATTTGGAATGACACTTGTTAATCTGAATAGATTGGAAGACACAGCTGATTCTTTTATAATGGAAACACATGCCAAACAAATTTTCTATGTAGTAGATCAATCAGATATGCAGTGGGCTATTGTATTACAAGGGAAAAAACAATATGTTGGTGAGGATGAATTTGATGAAGATGCTGATTTATGTGAGATCCCTACTTCCATGGAAAGATTAACAGAACATAATGATGAGTATGTTGAAGACATGGTTTGTGCCATAAGGAACGATCACAACGAAGGAATTTGGGAAAACAATCCAACTGTACATTCCTAAAATTACAGGTAACATATGTTTATTTCTTGTTTACATTTAGTTTTTTCATATAATTTTAGATATTGTAAATTTTTTACTTATTAAAACATGTATCAAACCAAAATGATAAAACAATAAATACAGTAAAGAGGAGAAGTCCTGGGCGCACCAGCTGGCCAGTGGTGGATCACCGGTTGGCCGGTGGTCCAGAGCAAAGCTCTGTCTGGTCCACCGGCCGGCCGGTGGTGATCCAGCGGCCGGCCGATGGTTCAGACAGAGGAAGGCTCTCTGTCTGGTCCACCGGCCGGCCGGTGGTCCAGACCGGAAGGCTCTGTCTGGTCCAGCAGCCGGCCGGTGGCACCAGGCAGTGGGAAAGTCCACTGCCTGGGTCCTCCGGCGGGCCGGTGACCTCACACCGGCTGACCGGTGGACTCAGTGAGTCCACTTTTCAGCTTTCTTGGGCCAACTCCTTGGCAACCTTTTGCCTGTGTATACCATGTTTATCATTGTTTAACATGCTTACCATATTACCAATGTTTATTATTATGTAATTTAGTGCACTTTTCTATTTTCTGATTAAGTAGTATTACAATATTTGAATTTGTATATTTGTGAACTAATGTTTGTTTTTTTTTGATTTGAAGGAAAATGACAGATCAATCAGTTGATCAGCCACATGATTCTGGAGATGAGCATATTGGTCATACATCTGGGGAGGAACATTCACATGCTCCTATTACGAAAAAGAGTTCAAAGGTTGGTAAGCGTGGGTGCACACGTTTACCAAAATTATCACTTGCCCATACGAAGGAGGAGAGGATAGTCGTGGAGTGTGATGATGATGATCTTCCTAGAGGTCCAAATGCTAATGATTTTAAGGGTTTTGTAGCAACTCATGCTAAGAGAAAAGTAATCATTCTCTATGATGATTGGAGAAGTGTGGATAAGGCGATAATTTCTCAACTGTGGGAGACCATTTTGGTAAGATCTTTTGCTATTGTTTGATTGTTCTTTAAATGTTTCTTGTATATATAATATTTTTAACCTCTTTTTTATCAGATGACATTTGATATTCCTGACACTGGAGGAGTCAGGAAGAAATTCTTATCGTTGGCTGCTAGGAGATAGAGGGATTTCAAATCAACCCTCTCATCTGATTTCATTTATGGTCATAGGAGTCGTGAGAATCCATGTCGTATATATCCTTTTATAGATGAAGACACATGGAGACAATTTTTTGAAAGTAGAAGAAAAGAATCATTTTTGGTAAGGGAAATGTAAACTTTTATAAGAATTCTTATATAAATGATCTTATTATTGTTTTGTTAATGATTACTTATTCTTAATTTACAGCAAACAAGGAAAGCTCATCAAGAGATCCACTCTAAACATTTATACCCTCATAGTTTATCTCGGGGAGGGTATGTATTATTGGAAGAACAAATGATGGCAGAAAAATTTCAAAAACTAAGAGCTGAGTCTTCAAGCTCTGAAGAGGTGGCCCCTCCATCCCCTCCATCTAGACATGAGAAATGGAAAAGAGCTCGGAAGGGCAAAAAAACACAATATCTTTCGGAAGAATCGAGACTCGTAGTTGAGAGGATTGTAAGATATCTATTTTATTTATTTAAGTTTACTATTTTCGTCATATATTTCCAATCATTATAGAAATGTTCAATTAATTATTAAAGGACTCTCTTGAGGAGCAGAGTTCACAGGGGACATTTACACCATCTGAGAGGGAAGATATTTTATCTGTGGCATTGGGAAAGCCCGAACATCCTGGCCGTGTTAGAGGATATCCGGCAGGTTTATCGGTATGAAAAGTGTTGCCACGTTCTTCAACTTCTAACGTTGAGGGTGTTTATAAAAAAATAGAATCCTTGGAGGCTGAAGTCCATAATATTAATGCGAAAATGGAGGACAAGATTAGAGCATCGGTGCAGTTTATGTTTGCAGACATGCAAAGACAATTTCAGGGTGCAGCTCCCACTCCACCTCTCCCAGTAGCTCCCACTCCCCCACCTCAGCCTGCGGACCCCATTTTTGATCCTCCTCCTCTGCCGCAGCTACCTACTTATTGTGAGTTGTATGTTGATGATCCTCAACATCATATAGTTGCATATGGGATGGTATATTGTATAGGAGATACAGTTCATCATCAACAGTTAGAGGTAGAGAATCAGAGGGTCATTGTACAGGATATTATAGATAGATCAGCTCGGATACCATTACCTACAGATGAGGTGACGACCGTTGGACATAGTATCGGCCATTTTTTACTTTGGCCATCCAGACTTCTTCGACTCATTACCATAGAGTTATGGATGTTATATCTTTTATTTTATATTTTTATTAATGTTTTATCATTTGAAAACTAATATATTTTTCAATTTATTTTTACAGGAATACTTCAAAGGTAAAGAAATACTGTATAGACAACAACAAAGACAGATAGCTATGACATCAGATGCAGATACTAGAAGTCTTGACAAATTGTCAAGATATTCAAATTTGTTGGAGGATCATTATGACTTTACAATGGAAGCTCATGTATGAGGACGTGAACTAAGTGTGGGGATTATGAAAACTGATATCATGGAGTTTGTCACTGGAGATAAGTTGGGCATCAACGTGGTGCAAATTTTTATCATGTAAGTCTTAACACCTTTTCCTTGCGTTATATTTATTAAAAATGTATACTTATGTCTGCTTTGTATTAGGTATCTGTATAAAATTTGTGAGAGGAATGAGATGACAGATGTATATGGATTCGTGGACCCACAATTGATTTCCCCTGAAGCATGTGCATTGGATGAGGAACAAAGAATGCTATATATTGCTGATAGATTTGAAAAGAATGTAATCACACAGTGTTGGATGATGCCTTTTTGTGAGAGGTATGAAACACATCCCTCTCAAAGAGTTAATTATCTTTTAACATAAAAAACCACTAACGTTAAATTTCCTTTTATCAGGGATCATTGGATGTTAGGGGTTTTTTGCCCTAGGGAGAAAACACTTTATTGGATATGCTCTCTCCATGATGATGTGCGAGAAAGTTTTAAGAATATATTGGAAAAGTAAGTTTCAATTTCACAATAGTTTTATATATTATAATGAATTTTAAATTTACCCCATTCGTATTATTTTCTAACAGGGCATGGGTCCACTTTCGAAAAAGTGCAAAGAAAAGGAATTTCAAGATCAAATATGTACATGCGAAGGTAAATATCCATTTATAATTTGTACATTTTGATTTATTACATAAAAATAATATATTGAATTTACACTCATTCAAACAGAAATTTCATGAGCAACAAGGCATCATCGAATGCGGATATTACATGTTAAGATTTATGTATGAAATAATAAAAACTGGGACAGTTCTGAGTTTTGACCTGGTAAGATTTCCTATTTCTCATAATATTTCAATTTGATTTATTCATTATACACGTTGACTACTATCCTTTTCCTTTGTAGCTTTTTGATGACCCTCAACCCTTTACTACTGAAGATATCAAACACTTACAAGTGGAGTAGTCAAATTATTTTACAGGTTTGATTGACTTTTAGTTGTTTGTAATGTAAAATGTAATTTTGAATATTGTCAATGTAATTGTGTATTTCGTAGTCATTTAGGTTGGATTTAGTTTTTTTTGAAGTTGACAGTGTAAGTTTTGAATGTTATATAAGTGAATGTTTAATTTTTCTCTACTTCTTGTTTTGGTCTACTGTTGATGGTTTTTCTGGTCTGGATTTTGGTATGGGGGGAGAGGTTCCAAGGGGGTGGGTGGGTGTTTGGGGGTGTCCAAGGGATATGGGAGGGGTGTCCAAGGTGTGTTTGGGGCTGTCCTAGGGGTCGGGGGGGTGTAAATGAGGGTGGGGGTGTCCAAGGGGTGGGGGGTGTCCAAGGGATATGGGAGGGGTGTCCAAGGTGTGTTTGGGGCAGTCCAAGGAGTCGGTTGGGTGTAAATGAGGGTGGGGGGGGGGGGGCTGTCCAAGGGGTAGGGGGTGTCCAAGTGGTGGGGGGTGTCCAAGGGATATAGGAGGGGTGTCCAAGGGGTGTTTGGCGCTGTCCAAGGGGATGGGGGGGGTTCCAAGGGGTAGGGGGGTTTCCAAGGGGTCGGGGGGTGTCCAGGGGGTGGGGGCTGTCCAAGGTGTGGGGGGTGTCCAAGGGGTGGGGGGGGGGTCTAAGGGATATGGGAGGGGTGTCCAAGGGGTGTTTGGGGCTGTCCTAGTGTTCGGGGGGTGTAAATGAGGGTGGGGGGCTGTCGAAGGGGTGGGGGTGTCCAAGGGGTGGGGGGTGTCCAAGGGATATGGGAGTGGTGTCCAAGGTGTCTGGGAGTTCTGTCAAAGGAGCCGGTTGGGTGTAAATGAGGGTGGGGGCTGCCGAAGGGGTGGGGGGTGTCCAAGGGGTGGGGGGGTGTCCAAGGGATATGGGAGGGGTGTCCAAGGTGTGTTTGGGGTTGTCCTAGGGGTCGGGGGGGTGTAACTGAGGGTGGGGGGGTGTCCAAGTGGTGGGGGTGTCCAAGGGATATGGGAGGGGTGTCCAAGGTATGTTTGGGGCTGTCCAAGGAGTCGGTTGGGTGTAAATGAGGGTGGGGGGGCTGTCCAATGGGTGGGGGGTGTCCAAGTGGTGGGGGGTGTCCAAGGGATATAAGAGGGGTGTCCAAGGGGTGTTTGGGGCTGTCCAAGGGGATGGGGGGGGGGGGGGGGGGTTTCCAAGGGGTAGGGGGGGTTTCCAAGGGGTCGAGGGGGTGTCCAGGGGGTGGGGGGCTGTCCAAGGGGTGGGGGGTGTCCAAGGGGTGGGGGTGTCCAAGGGATATGGGAGGGGTGTCCAAGGGGTGTTTGGGGCTGTCCTAGTGTTCGGGGGGTGTAAATGAGGGTGGGGGGGGGGCTGTCGAAGTGGTGGGGGTGTCCAAGGGGTGGGGGGTGTCCAAGGGATATGGGAGTGGTGTCCAAGGTGTCTGGGAGTTCTGTCCAAGGGGCCGGTTGGGTGTAAATGAGGGTGGGTGGGTTGTCCAAGGGGTGGGGGTGTCCAAGGGGTGGGGGTGTCCAAGGGATATGGGAGGGGTGTCCAAGGGGTGTTTGGGGCTGTCCAAGGGCTCGGGGGGTGTCCAGGGGTCGGGGGGGGGTGTCCAAGGGGTGTTTGAGGCTGTACTAGGGGTCTTGGGGGTGTAAATGAGGGTGGGGGGGCTGTCCAAGGGGTGGGGGTGTCCAAGGGGTGGGGGTGTCCAAGGGATATGGGAGGGGTGTCCAATGGGTGTTTGAGGCTGTACTAGGGGTCGTGGGGGTGTAAATGCGGGTGGGGGCTGTCCAAGGGGTGGGGGTGTCCAAGGGTTGTGGTGGGGCTCCAATGTGGTGGGGGAGGGCTGGCCAGGTTGTTAGGTGGGTATAGATGAGGGTGGGGTTCAGTTGGGGCTTGGGGGAGGACTGGCATGGTTATTTTTGTTGTTTAGTTTCTGGTTGCTTTTTGGTGAGAGCAGTGCATTAATTTAAAAAAATATATCGCTTTCACGTCGGTAATTTTATAACCGACGTGGTAAATAAATCGGTAGGGATTTATCACGTCGGTTTTTTCGAGAACTGACGTGCTAAACCGTTCCCGAGCCTTTTATCACGTCGGTTCTTAATATAACCGACGTGCTAAAAGGCCTGGGAATCGATTTACCACGTCGGTTATTGGATAACCGACGTGCTAAAACGTTTCCCAGGCCTTTTTTATCACGTCGGTTATTTAAGAAACCGACGTGATAATAGGCCCGGGGAAGGGTTAATCACGTCGGTTATGTCATAACCGACGTGATAAATGATATCCCAGGCGTTTTATCACGTCGGTTTAGAAAATAACTGACATGATAAACCCCCCCCCCCCCCCCCCCGTGCATATTTATCACGTCGGTTATTAATGAACCGACGTGATAAACACCGTGATGTTAGGGATGTTACATCGGGTTTTAAATAACCGACGTAAAAAACGTTATTTATAACGTCGTCCGTATTAACGTCGCCTAAAAACCGACGTAAATAATGAAAAATAACCGACGTAAAAAATGTTTTCTGCACTAGTGAATATTCAATGGTTCTTTACGAAAATAAAAATATATTTTAGAAAGAATGGGTCTACATCGACTCCATGATTTGGAGTGGGGAAATTAAAATAATTAAAAAAATGTTGTTGGAATACCACCACCTTCTCTGGTCGAGGCGATGTACTAGGAAGAAGATATTAGGCTCCAGATTCACAAAAAAAGAAGAGTATGTCGACACATGGAAGTCGGGGAGTATCTCAAGGCCATATTTTGGAATAGTTACATGAAATGAAACCTACATAGGATGAAAAAATAGTGGGGACTTATACAATTCAAATTACTTTTCTAGTATCCTATATATTGTTTTTGATATTATTTTAAATAGATGTACCACATTCCATTATATCTATAGGATTTATAGTGCTTATGAGACATAGGATACATTACAACTTTTCCATGATAACACTCAAAACCATATTGGGTATTGGATTACTGTGTGTTCTATATTTTATATCATGTCCCCTTGATATAGGCAACTATTTGTCAGAGTGGATTATTTTATTGTTCAAAATGTTAGGGTTTGATGTAACTCATGGGGGGGATTATTGGTTCCCTATCACCCTATAAATACCCTATTGATTTGTATCATTTTAAGGTGATGTTTAAACATTAATTGGATATTATATATGTTCATAAGGGGTAATGGGATGTCCATGTATCTCCACATGGACCTGAGTGAATGTTCTGTGTAGAGTGATATTCCATATCTCCAGTATATTTTCAGATAACAGGGTTTTATGAAATGTAGATTTTACTTCTGTAGTGGATCATTTCATTGAATTAATTTCTAATAGAATTTATGGGAATCCACCATATATAAAGGTATAATTAACCATGGATCTAGTTCTAAGTGCATCACCAATGTCTATTCCTTCTAACAAGATGGCGCCTACAAAGCATCTGAAATAGAAGACCTGATAGGAGGAGTTGGAATATAAAAGTTTTACATGGTCTATTACATATCGATGGGGTTCAGTGGTATGTTTTTCTAATATGATGGAAAAAATACTCAAACACTAAATTTATTAAATATATCTACAATAGATCACATTTAAGAATCTGTATCAACAAACTCAAATAGATGACCTTTTTAATTACTTTTTATAAGTGATGTTGTTTTCAAATATTTATTATTGTTCTTCCACCATCTGGTTCATTTCATGGATTTATAAATACTACATAGATAATTTTGGTGTGGGTATGTTCTTTATGAGTACCTCTTAATGTGATGTGGTCCAACAAAAAGAGTGAATTTTTTGAGGATTTGATGAACTAGTTTACCCTCCATTATTTTGATTCATTTATGCTATTATTTTGTGTTTATATCATTACAAATTATCATTATCTATATGGACATGCCAAATATATTGATAACAATTTGAATATACTAAAGGAGAACACGATTTAAAAAAAATATCACCAAAATATAACTTTTTGATCAATAAATCCCACTTACTACGTCAAATCATCTCAGAGTTAGAAGTATCGAATGAGCCATAGATGGTGAAATATTGTTTCCTAGTAGAAACCTAATAACTTCATTGATATCATCTTTTTATAAGTTCTATCTAGATATTACGAATAATTATTCAAGGATTTATCATTCCCAGAAGATCCACTTATGGTATTGAACTAGAATTGTTATAAAATTTTATAGTTAGAAGCCTCGGGAATTTCTTTTCAAAATTCGATGAAATTTTTGACTTTAAAACTGATTCCAATTATACCCCAGACGGAAAGAAGATACACTATTTATTATGACGAATCATGTATCTAGATGTTTATAGTTATGATGCATGATATTATTTTCATGGAATAAGGGACTCATTTGTTGAGGCCTTATAAGAAATATTACTAGAATTGTGATCTCTATTTAGCCTGTTTGGTGAATTAGTTATTCCACTTAAGGAATTATTTTCTTAGGGATCATTTTTTGGAAATTTCTGATCATAATTTATTGATCCTTATTTTCACATAACATGATTTGAATATCTGAAATTATAGATAATTTGAATAAATAGTGTCCTTGAATTTGTATTTTTATTAAATATTTTAATGTTATGTAAATTAGTTGTTTTTATGATCTACATTATTTAGAATCAGGTAGATTTGGTGGCCATTAGTGAGTGATCGCTTTTGGAATTTTTTCATACATGCATGTTGAGGTTTATTAGGATCAATGAAAGATAGAACTATAAGCTTTAGAAATTACCCATACACTTCTATAAAGGGAAATAAGGATATATATATCAAATCCAAAGGGAATAGTGTTTGGGGACAATATCTCAAATCATGATTGTTTTCTAGGTTGGACTGTGGATAAGGACGAGATAGTACACATAAACGGGTATTCATGGATCTTTGATGACATAAATAAGGATATAATAAAGCCATGCCGCATCTTGGTAGGTATATAAAAATGGCACTAAGATGTATGGATTCATGCATTTCTATTATTTTGGAATAGTATGAAATTAATTATAGTATAATTTATTAAGAAATATTCCATTTTTTAATCTGTGATGGCGGAACATCCCCAACTAGAAATAATTTTACAACCATTTTCTATTCTTGAGTTGAAATTGGATAATGTCTCCATGGATTTCATGATATTTTTCATAGATCATATCAGGGGAACAATATAGTTTGGATTATAACTAACCCTGAGATGAATGTATACCACTTCATAAATGATAATGAAACCTTCTCAATAGATTCTATTGGTAGGATATATGTTAGGGAGGTCATACACCTTCATCAAGATAAATATACAATCATATCTGATAAATATTCCTATTTTTCATATTAGTTATAGACTGGATTATAATAAGAAACAGGTACATTGTATTTTAAGAAAAAAAATTATCACCCTCAAACTTATGGAAAAATGTATAGTATGATTATTTTGTTTGAGGACATGATCAACACATGTGTCATTGACTTAAAGGGTTCATGGTAATAACACCTAACCCTAGTTGAGTACCCTTACAATAATAGTTTTATATCTACCATTCGAATGACTCCATATGATGAATTATATGGTAATTCATTCAAGTGACCTCTATACTAGTTAGAGGCATGGTGGGGATTTTCAAATATCAAATATCATCAAAGTGACATTAGAGTTAGTCCAATCGATCAGGGAGCACATATTGACTACTCATCCCATACCATAGTCATATGCCAACCCCCATTGAAGACCTCTTGATTTTGAGGTCTGGGATTATGATTTATTTTGGTTTTCCTCCAATTTAGGAAAACTATAGATTCTGATAATGAGTATGATTTCATCACTATTTGTTGAACCTTTTGAGATATTAAAATGAATTGTTCTGGTGACCTATATGATTACACATCCCCTGATATAATGATCATTGAATAACATTTATACATGTCTCAACTACTCCAATTTTATCTAGACCCATCACATATTCAAAATCTTTTAGGGATTGTGTTAGAGGTTGAATATTCTTTTGATTAGTAACCATTACGCATCACAGATCTGAAAGTGAAGGATATCATAGGTAAGTCAGTCCCATTTGTATTAGTTCTATGGAATCATATTTCAGTACATGGTAAGAACTAAGGGTGGGAATGTGATTTAATTTCCCATTGGAGGGATCATTTCTCAATGGATTACATACTAACCACATAAGCCCATCTCGAGGAAGAGTTTTCCTTATGGATGAGTGGTGGTAATGACCTAGATTTTAATGATGGTATCTATTTATATAAATTTTATGTTCTTAGTTTGTCATACAAAATGTTCCCTATGGCCTAGGGATGGTATCTATAGTATCTAGGGATCTTTTGGAGTCTAGATCACTAGATAGTGGAGAGGAAGATAGAACCGCATGGATGGAAAAAGATTAGAAAAAACCTTGCATCTAAACGATGTGGGGAACTATGTTCACTAAAGGAGGCCACGTAGTTTTTTGTAAATATTTGACTAGACAACATGACCATGTTTTTTTTCTCAATCAATGTATAGAGCCATTATTCAGGGTATGGGAATGGTTATACACACAATTAACCATGTATTGTGTGGGGAACACTGAGGTTTCTTGTTTTTAAAACAATAGGGACAAACTATGAGAACACTTAAAATGAATTTGAATTTACGCATTCCCATTATTTTTCACTCTCCTATCCTTTTTCATCCTCTGCTGGCAGATGTAAAACACCCTTGCTTCTCTAGTGGAGTTCTCCCTTATACATTGCAAGGTGTTTGCATAACTCCATCATATGATATTCATTTCAACACCATTAGAAGCATTGGATCCATAATGGAATGTTTTTTCAGTCCACATACTTTTATTCTTAGTTGATCTTCCAACCTATTACACTATTATTTCTTATGATCAGACACCCTATTTTCATCGCATTATATTTTTATTTTTATTTCTCCCATTCTATCTTAATTCAAAGGTCGAAATTTGATGAAGACAGTTATACAAGTATAAGGAAGGGGGTCTAGAAATTTTCTAAAAAAAATCAGATTTTTAATATCTATGACATTGATCCATGCACCATGAATTTTCATGCGATTACAAAAATATTTTATCTTAATAATAAATTAATTTCAGAATGATTAGATACTCTCGTTGATCTATATTAAATTATTTGAGTTTTATGAACTCTTGGATACCACCCGTATTAGTGTGTTAAATGAATACCCCCATTGATTTAAATGTTTAGTTGAACAAACCACATTATAATTAGTCTTTCTTAACCCTTTCATGGATTTTACCTATTTCATAAATCAAACGGTTTTGATTAATTAAATGGATGTGGGTGGAAAGACCATTTCCTATGTTGTATAAATATATATTGTTTATATATATAATGAAACCCATGGTTTGATTGGGTTAAATGATTATAAATACTTTGCAGGTAATTCCCCATTATTATTATTATTCCATAGTTATTTTTCATTTAACAATGTTTAAGGGATTCATTGTGAATGGAATTTCACTCTCAATTGCATTCGATGATAGAAATGGCATTTTATAATGCTTACTCATATTTGGAGAATGGGCATGACATTTTACTTTTCCTCACATCAGGTGTTGTGCCTGAAAACTAAACCCACTATATGATGTTATGATAATAACCTCTCTAATTAATATTAGACAAGTTATTGTACCATTGTTTGAGAAAATAGTTAATTAGATATTTTTCGGATGCCTGAGTTATTCCCAAAGTCCATCTAGACCCTAGTATCCATGTATATTCCTATATCTGTCCAGAACTATTTAATGGATATACATGCATACATTTTTTGTACATATGATTACTATATGTGTCTATGATAAATTGACCATACTTATTCCATCCCATGACAAAGTAGGTAATGTCTTCTAGGTTCCCTATTGAATCAAGATGTTACTATAATTTAATTTATTTCATAATTTATTATTTATTATCCCTACACACATATATGAAATATTTACTAGCTAGATTATTCTATACATTGTTCATGGTTTCTTATTGAGTGTGTGTCTCACTCTAGTTAGTACTTAGTTGGTACCTGAGTTAACATCATGATTTGAGTTATGTATGACGGTAAGTGATCTTCCATAGATGCATGATTTGTAATTCTTAATCAATGTATTATAGGAATAGAGGACCAGGTGTGTTATTTTGATAATAATGTGGATCTCCTTTGGTATTTTTTTTATTTTTTTATATCATATAGTATACACCCATGCCCAATATCACATGTTCTTATTTTTAAATATCAACATGGTTGGACATCGTTAAGTATATGAGTCACTTATATATATATATATATTAGTTTTACTATTTTATGTAGGTTTATGTATCCTGTATTGATTATTTTATATATTTCCATTTTTCAATATGTTTTATTATGAATCATTTATTCCTGTTTATTTAGTATTCTTCCTATTTTACTTTTATAAAAGATGGTATTTCCCCCCTTTTATATGGCCATAGACCCTTGCTACTTTTTGGTATCCTCTAGAATATGAGGATATGAACTTGATGCCATGTGACCAACATGCTCAGGGAAACATTTTAGTCAAAAAAAAATGGAAGTAACTCAATACATCCATATATAGAAACTAAAATTGTATGTTGTTCTAACACAAATAAACCTAGGGGTAGTAACTCAATAAAAGGATTTTTTATCTTGATTTGATCATCTCATTGGTCATGATAATGGGTCTTACTACGTATCTAGTTTGACACTCTCGATGGATATGCTTAGGAAAATTCATATTTTCTTTACTAACCATTATGAATGATTTAAACACATGATGAAAATTATAGATATGGATTAAACCATATGTATATTTGATAAATAAAAGTGATTCATGATATAAAATTCGTAAAAATTATTATATTATTTTCCCTATATTATTAATATTTCTCACACAATGCCTTTTATTTTTAGTGAATGGCTATAACTCCATGGAATCAATATGAAATTTAACATGAAATAATATTTGGTGACTGTTAGGAAGAAAGTTAGATAATGACGGGATTGAATGATATTGTTATTATTATTAATCCATTATCTCAAAATATATATATCTAACTATAATTTAACTAACTAAAAAAATATCCAATGAAGATAAAAATGGTTTTTATGAAGAGATCTGGGGGTGGAGACCACAGAGAAAATGAGTCTTGATTTCTATCATGCAATAAATGTGGATAAAATCCCAGGAATGATTATTAATAAAACAAGAAAATATTTTATTTCTATAAATCAAGGGGATGAAGAAAATTCTTATTGAAGAATTATTAATAGTATAATAGAAGAAAATAATTCCCATTATATGGATCCATTTATAGTTTTTTCATAAATGTTGGGACTTGGGCATTATGAATTTCATTTTGCACTTCTAATGGTTAAAATATATACCATAGAATGACGTATTTTTAAATAATATGAATATACTATTTATGAATTTTTATGAAGAATAAAATTGTATAATTAATTTACTAATTCAATTTTGTTTATTAGAATACTAATAAATCTATATATTTTTTATATTTTAGATGAAATAGTTTCTTTATTAACATTTGATTTATGGATACCGACGTGGGTTTTTTATTTTAAGGATGATCATAAAAATAATTTCATCAAATAATTTTTTTATATAGTGGGATTCTGCCATGATTAAGGGTATTTTGAAATAAAATTATAGAAATATAACCCATTGGATAGGTATATGGTATATTGAAAGTATTAGTTTTGGAATAATATCTTTTTTATAGACATATTTTTAATGGTATGGATTGACTTTTGGGTATATGAAATCATTAATGACATTGTTATCGTATTCCAATTTGATTATTAGGATTTGTGTGAAAAATTTAAAAAATAATTTCTTTTGAAATCATAGTAATAAAATTATTAACATGTTAATTTTATTTCATGGATTCTAATCATTTATTTTTTGGGAGAATTAAAGGAATTATATTAATATTCCCCTAAAAAAGAATAACCCACATTCCATGTGATAATGTATCACATATAGTAATGACGTGGGGCTTTATCCCATTACTAATGGTTGACAAGGGTGATGCACCAACCATTGGACTATGTAATGTCCAAGTTAATATGTCATAGTTTTTAGTTAAATTATATAAAAAATGATTAATGATGAACCATTTGTATAAACTTCCAGATTACATATTAATGTCTTATATTGAGTATATTATACTAACCGTACTACCTTGGAAAATAGTTAGAGATAGAAGAAAATAAAATTCACTATTTTATAGAAAATATGATCTTTTATAAGTGAATTTTAGTTCTTTTGCGAAAAATCATTTTTGGATATTTATTTATTGGAGTAATGAATGAATTTCTAATTTAACAAATGACCACCAAAGGATGTAATTTTTATTTTCAGATAGAAACATTTCATTGGAGTATATTTTTTATTATTCATAGTCAATAAAAGAATTATTCAATAAGAGAAAAATGATCTAAAAAATAATCAGATTATATTAATTTATGTTGAATAATATGTCCTATTAAATCATCACTTATTTATGGTTTTGAGTTCCTTAACATTCCATTAATCATTCATGTCATTATGATGAATATCTTATGTCATTTTATATAATTATTTATGATTTATATCCATGTACATATTATCAATTTGAAAAAAAATTCCAACATGGAATACTAGTTATGTGTTATCCCATATGAAATTTTTAAATCCCTTTTTCTCTTTCTGAGAGGAGAATTTGTAGCATATTTTTTACAAAGTAGATGTTTACTAAAAAAATATTCAAATAAAAGACCCTTGAATTCCAAGATAAAGTTAAAATAATGGAGAAATAATTTATTTAAGGTGTGTAGAATATAAAATGTTGTCCTAAAATAGCAAAATGTTATTTGATAAGTTACGTGAAATTAAATATAGAGATTAAAGAAGACACAAGTTATGTTTCATTTAATTTATTATCATTATCACAATGTGGAACACACAACGTTAATTATAATTGAACCATAATATAGAACATCATTTAAAAATAGAAATTAAACTAGTGGGTATGAGTAGTATGAATTTAATTAATAAAATTATGGAAATTTATTTATTATAAATTAAATAATAATAATATAAAAGTGGATTTTTTTTTGGAAAATTTTTATTTTTATAAAGTTTTATTCAGTCACTCTTTAAAAAAATAATGTACATTTAGTATTTAACTCTTTTTGAATTTTATTTGAAAAATATACATGATTTTTGAAATAATAATATCAAAATTATCTTATAGCGAATTTTCTGAATTTTCTGAAATATTTCCTTTTACACAAATAATGAAAAATTGTGAAGATTAATAGCAAAAATTATTTCCATTTAAATTATTTTAATAATTTAAATATTGATATAATATAATATAATTTAAAATTATTTAAATTATATACCATATTATATAATTTATTTCATTGGAATCACTTTCATATTGTATTTTTATATGAAAAAATTTTAAACAATTGAACATTTTCTCAATGAAAAACTCCTTTTTCATCACCTATATAGGATTAAATTATAATTTAAATATTCTAGTTACCATAATAGTATTTTGAAAAATGTATTCCATATTCAGAATCAGTTTAATTGAAATTATCCATTATGACCTACTATATTTTCGATCAAAATCTATAGTGAAAACAGAAAAAAATATTTACCACAATTAAAGTAAAAATGGGGTTAATGGGGGTTAAATTAAGATGGAAATGGATAAGATTAACTATAACATATCTAAAATATATTTTATAGTCTTTTATAGACCATATATTTTCCAATTATATAGAATAATCCATTTCAGATCAATTTATTAATTTTAAAATGTGGGCAAGACTTTTTCCTTTCATAAAACTACAATTTTACACTCCTATCTCCACTTCTCTCATTATATTATTGGATTAGCCAAAAAAAATCTATAATGTAATACCTAATTCAATAACCACATTATCGAATAAAATTTTAGGTATACATGAGGTCTATGATGTATTTTGGTGGAAACCTAATAACGTTCTCAAAGAAGAGGTACCATTTCATAATGAGCATTTTATTTTATTTCTTCCAACATGAACATAAATTTATTTTGAACCATAATGCCGAAATAATAAAATTATATTACATATAAATGGTTAGTTTAATATTATTTATGACATATATCCATAAAGAGGTTTATGAAATGTTGTAAAAAATCATCATTTGTGTGTACGGGGGACTACTGCCTCATGAACCAATATCTTTCATTTTTCCATTATTACTTATCACGAATGGTTATGGCGATGAATAAAAATTAAATATATCATATTTGATACATAATTATACTTATAGAGACATTTTATCATTTAATAGTTTTTACACTTCATTTAATATGGGAAACAATATAGTGGCTCATGTCTGTGTAAAACTACGGGCTCGTGAACTGATGTGATCCACTTTTAAAAAATTATTTACATGGAAGGTAATTAAAAAATATCTAATGAATATATTTTACATAAATTACATATTTATTATATTTATTAAATATTTATTATTAATATATTTTCTATTCTTTTATTTTCTTTTCATTCATACATTTTTATATACAAAATATGATAACCTCATTTCAGTATGTGTAGAATACCAGCTTCTTGAATCGATTTGACTGTATTTTATTGACCACACAATATTGATTATATATATATATGTGAATATTTATAGAAAGAATATGGTATTAATGATATTATTATTATTATTTTTATGCAATGATAAAATATTACTCAACATTTTTCTGTTATTATCATTGAAAAATTTTCACGTTACACTTGTGGACGTAAGACCTACCGTATCAATGATCGTAACATACTTAATATGTAAAACCCGCAATTAATTAATGGTGTTAACAGAATAATTGATTTATAAATATGATAATTATTTCATGACAATTTTTTTATATAAGATTTATTTATATCATATTTCAAATAAAAGGAACATTCCTAACAAAACACTCATGAAAAAATATGAAAATTAACATCCAAAACAATGGAAATAAAGAATAATTAATAATAAATGGGTGATAGGATGTTTTAAGAGGAATATACATGATATTATAATTATTGACATAGTTATGGTATGAACTGATAAAATTATTTACAAAATTAAATAAGATTTTAAAGCTTGTTCAACCCAAATGACTGTTGATATAATGAATTTTAGAATTCAATTTCCATTTACTCGAATAATCTTATACTTTAGTGATTACGGCATTATATGCTTATTTCCAAAAAAAATATTTTTTATTTCAGAAGAAATTTTAATGAAGAATTGGGAATCTAACGAAGATAAAAATACAAGAAATAATAAAACCTCATATGAAATTAAAAAACAATCCTATAAAAATTAAAACAATTAAAATTCTTAACCTTACACAGTCACCATTTATTGGATGTAACCTATATTTCTAGATTTCCATTAATGGATCCTCAAAGTGAGAAGAAATTTTTCCCCATGTCATGACATTATATTCCATGTTTTTTTTCAATCAATGAAACAATATATCAATATCATATTTTATTTTTTAATCTATGAGGATTATTTCTCATTCAAATCATATCTCAACGATCATTCAAACATTCTGTGCTTATCACCATTTGATATCATAATTCGGAAATACTTCTCTATCATTTCTTCATTCAAGTGCATGAGAAGCTCCTGGGTTTTTTCATATTCAATATCCTCTTTATCAACATTCACCAGACCAGATAAATTCTATTCTTCTACCTGTGTATTTATTTTCCTATTAGGTACTGTATCCAATTGTATAATAGACACCTTGAATAGAATATTTAGGTTTTCAATTACCTGAAAACTGTACTATGGGGATTTATCATTGATTTTATACCATTTAAAAAGACTTCTAGGGAGATAGGAATAGTATATACATTTCCATAGCCTCCAAATATATGGAATAAATCCATCTAAATCCACTGGGGTGTTCATTCATTTCTTAAATAAGATATAAATAAATCTTTGGCAACATTCAATTTCTTAGGCTTTAAAGACCAAGATTCGAAAGCAGAATTGATATCCACACCTATTTCATCCATCTTAGCTCAACGAGGATGAATATCTTCATAACCATCCTCTACAACAATACCTTCTTGATATTGGGGAGGTTCTCTTTCTCTATCCACTATAAAAAGGTTCAAATAAAGGTTATAAAAACACATTTATAACCTATAATTACATGAGATGGAGTCATTCTGGCCTCAATTATATCTTGTACCTCAATAACACTCTTTAGCCTTGAACATTGTACTAGACTCCAACTAACTTCCTATCCCACTAAATACGCATACTATACATGTTTCCAACTATTGACACTGGAAGATCCTTCCTTATATATTTCATGTATCGTGACCTCTTGAGAATAATTACAATTGAGTCTCACAACATATTGAAATGAATCATATTTCTAGGAGTATATTATCATCACCGTACTAAACCCATCACCCTATTATAATCATCAATGGTATTACCTTGATGTTGATATGACACATAATTCATTCCTAAAATAGTAAAAAATCATTCTCCAACCACTATTTAAAAACCATAAAACTCACATCTTTCATGGAAATTGAAGGATTCCTTATTTCCCCAGCACCTAGTGGATCCATTGCATGGATGTTTCATGTTTTTATAGAATTGTAGATACGAAAAACTTTCCCTACATCATGATTGGTATGATAATCACCCATTGGAATAGGGATCTCCTAGGAATTACCGATCTCCTTCCAGTTGACATCATCATTGAGCATCGATCCGACCACATTAAATGAATTCAAAACCAGCAAAGCTATACCTCTACGATGAAATTACATGGAAGTGTGACATTGGATGAAGTTTCTGAAATATTAATGGGTCCATAACACATAAACTTCCATATGTTTGATTCTATAATCTCCTTCAATCTCAATCCAATTGATTTCCAAAGGAGGATTAGAATTGGTGTCCTCAACAAAAATTTGGGGTTCAATGGGATGGTCGACCACTTTTGTCATAGTATACACTACCAATAAATTGACCATAGGATTTCACATCATCTAAAATATATAGGTATTTTGGAAGGAGAGTGGGAAACCACGAATACAGAACGAAATCACAATGGTCTCCTTGTCCCGATTCAAATGCATATCAAAGGACCACTAAAGAAGAATGAAATGGATGTTGTTGACTATGTGAGAGGTATTGTACCACATGAGAGAATGATATTATTTAGAGGAAAAAATTATAATCATTTTCATTGAGTCGAGCAATACCACCACCACGATATGATAAAACCCCAATTAAGATTTGAAAAATCTATCAATTACATCCACTAAAGGCGTTCACTAACTGAAGTGAGAAACCATGGTATTGTTTTTCGGGGAAGAAGCTTTAGAAAACTACAACAGGGAAATATAATCTTATGTGTAACTGATAGAAAATCTAAAAAACGTTGTGGACTATCACAATACCCACGAAAACTGGGAGTAATTCAAGTTTGGTGATGGCCAGAAAGTAGAGGGAAGAGCCAACAAAAGAGGATGAGATGATTCCAGCTCCTCTATATGAGAGCATTATTGAGAACATATTCTTGTAATTATTTTTGATTATTTTATGATGTATATATTGTTCTTTAAATTTATTTAAATATTTTACAATGTATTTTTTTATAAATCCCTAATTCAATGATATGATCTTTATAATTAGATTCATCACAATTTAATTTTTTTATGGCATATCAAAATATTATGCAAATAATTTATTTTATATATTGTGTATACAACCCCTTTTACAAGTAATGTATTAATTCATTCATATTAGATGATAATTTGGGTTTTTTAAAGTCAATTCATCCATTTTTATTTGAAATGAAAATTACCAAGTGGTAAAATATTTTGTATAATATCACTTTCTTTTATTTTTATTAACATTCTCTTAAAAAAATAAATTTATCATTATGATTTTTCAGGGGAAACTAAATTTTTATTATGTATCCATATTAGTATATAATGTATACGAATATATCCAAAACCTTATACCTTTTTACATGCGGTGTTTAGGTGAATGTTATTTTATAAATTGAAGAGTTTTAGATAAATGCATATTATTTACACAATAGAAATATTTGATTGTATGGAATATTGTTCATGAATTAAATTGATTATTCAATATAAATGGAATTATTGGGGAATGAATTATGGTTGGTTACTTAAATCTGTATCACATCTAAGAATTTATATTACGAATAAGTGAATAATTAATATATCATTAAATGGGACTCTACATGTAGTTCTAAACCATATTATGAAAGGTCCAGAATGTAGAGTTATCATGATTCTTGAGATATTGAATTACAATAATATTAAATTTTAATCGTTGTTAATTTAGTTATATTAATACATAATATTTTCATTGTGATTTAATCGTTGAGTAAATTTTATTCTCAATTTATTTTTTAAATGATAAGTGTTTTCATTTATCGATCATGACATCTTAATTATGTATTACCTTATCATGATAGTAAAATTTTCAAAATGGATTTTTGGTTAAGTTATTTACCTTTCAATATTGATTATGAATTATATTATCATGGTAGAAAAGTTTTTGAAATGGAATTTAATTTCTTCTCTTTCACATTCCATGTTGATTATGATTATTGATTCATTAGAGGTTCAGTTCTACTTAACCCTTACTGGTCATCTGATCTCATTCGTACTTTTTTCTCTTTCATGGGTGTTTCGGTGCGGATGTGCGTCGGGTTACGCTGTTCCGCCAGGACGCGTTCGCGCGTGCACCCGTCAACCCGAGGGGATGGGCGCGCGGCTTGTGGTCCCGCAGTCCCGCTTTCCAAGGGCGGGCGGCATCCGTCCCTTATTCAGGGGCGTCTGCTCCTTGATCGAAACCGGGATGATGGGATGTCGGCTCTTACTTCCTTGGACGTCTCCTCGGAACTCGTCGCCTAATCCGGGTCTCCCTCATAGACTTAAGAATGTTCGTGAATCTCGTTCCCGGCGCCATATCTTCATGGACACCGGTTAATTACGCTGCTTCCGCCCGGACGTTCCAAGGAGTCTGGTCGGGGCAGCAACCTGCGGTGAGAAGGCCGGGTGGCTCTGGGTGCTGGGGGCGTGTCGTAACACTGCGGCTCTGCAGGTCTGTCTTCCGTCCCTAATAGGTCTTCTCGAAGGCATGATGGCCTGAGGAATCCCGCACTGGGTGCGGGGAACTGTGTCACCTGAGGTTTTCCTCAGCTTCCCATGTTTAACACGGGGTATGCCGCGAGTTTAACGTCCAGCGGGGACGGCATCGGACCGATCAACACGAAAAGTGGATCAGATGACAGAACCCCTTGCGGGGAACCTCCGACGCTGGGGCCAGCACATGGGCGGCATCCCAGGTAACGTGGAGTGGAGTGAAGTGGCATGACCCCACCGGGATGTGGCGGCCCGGGTAAGGATCAGGATGGATGATGGAGTGAAGAGCTTGGACCCCGTAGGGGCTTCCTACGTACCGCGCGTTAGCACGGATCAAAGTCAACGTAGTTCGGGTATACAGTTTAACGTCATGCTGGACGTCGGCAAGCCGACTCACGAAGAGGTCGAGGCCGCCGGGCGGCGGATTGAACCGAACCACCTCGCACAGAGGGGGATGGAACGGCCGGGTGGATCACAGTTTCACGTCATGCTGGACGATAAAAGGAGAAATGGAAAAGGGGGGGCTGTGGGGAGGCACCGTGGAGATACACACGGGCAGTCTCCCACAGGGGCGGATTCATAGGTGAATCGACGCAAGCGTGAACCCTGGAGGGGTCCACTGATGGACGAACCGACGTAAATACGACCGGGACGACCAGGTGGCGGGCTTGAACCTCAGGGAGGCATCCTACGTACCCTGTATAGGAGACAGGGATCAAAGTCCACGTAGTTCATTCTGCCAGGACTTACGCACTTGGGGCAGCCCGGATGCGGCAAAACTCAGTTGGAAGGGACTTGGACCGAAAGCAGAAGACACCTCGATCCCAGTCACACCCTCTACTGGCTTCGGCAGTGGGGAGGCGCAATGGAGATACACATGTGCAGCCTCCCACGAGAAACTAGGGGTTTGTAATACCCTGCCCCCGTAGGGAAAAGCCACTCCCATTAAATCGTCCCAAAAGGGGGACAATCCCGACATCCCTGCAGAGACGAGCGGGTGGGGGACACATCCAAACCGGGGGAGACCCTGCGTGCGAGGCACGAGATCGAATGATGCGGACGGTTTAGCGTCTTGCCAGACGAAGTACAGTTTAACGTCGTGTGTTGAGGACGAAGCGGTCGGTTTAACGTCTTGTCGGACGAAGTACAGTTTAACGTCGTGTGTTAAGGACGAAACACTTGGCAGTTTAACGTCTTGCAGCGCGGACGATGGGGGCTAGGCAGTTTAGCGTCGTGCAGCTTGGACGTAGTACAGTTTAACGTCATGTTGGACGGATGTGCAGTTTAACGTCATGCTGGACGAATATGCAGTTTAACGTCATGCTGGACGAACGGGCAGTTTAACGTCATGCTGGACGAATATGCAGTTTAACGTCATGCTGGACGAACGGGCAGTTTAACGTCATGCTGGACGAATATGCAGTTTAACGTCATGCTGGACGTACGGGCAGTTTAACGTCATGCTGGACGAATATGCAGTTTAACGTCATGCTGGACGTACGGTTGCCGCCGATGGGTCCGTGTCACTTCGCACAAGCCTGGAAGGCTGCACGGGAAGACAGCGCACGGTTCGGGCACCCAGGATGAGGATCATCGGGCGCCACACAGGCGGGTACCCTCAGGGGGGTCGAGGGAGGCGACCCTGGCGGATTGCGCGCAAAAGAGGAGATTTGCGCGCAAAACCGCGGGTTGGCGCGCAAAATGGCGGGCTGGCACGCAATTGGGCCAGCGCTTCGCGCGCGGATGATTGGGATTGCGCGCACCGGGCTTCGGACAGCTCGCGGGGGCAACGGCTCATTCTATAACGAATGGCCACTTTGAAGATGGGGGTGCGCGCAATCGGGTTGGATTGCGCGCACCCGGGGGCAATTGCGCGCAAGAGGCTTCTTTTGCGCGCAAAGGCCTTCGGGTTTGAAATTTATTCAAAGGAAATGAGCCAAGGGGATTGCGCGCGAAGGCGGACCCCAAGGCTCTATTGCGCGAAATAAAGGAGGTTACCTGAAGATCGGCATTGCGCGCGGAAGGGGTTGGATTGCGCGAACGAGTGACGCTTCGGATTCTGGAAACCTTTAAAACGTCGGGGGTCGCCTTATATTTATAGGCAACCCCGGGCGCGGAATCCGGTCTCGGGCGCGCAATTCGCTTCGCGGGCGCGGAATCAGGGCCCAGCGCGCAAAGGCGCCGCGCAGGCCGCGGGCGCGCAAAATAGCGCGCCGGTCCGGCGCATTGCGCGCATCCCGGGAGGATTGCGCGCCGAGCCTTAACTTTGCGCGCGAGCCTCTGAAATTTCGCGCAAGTCCTCCGGGCCCTCCGGAACTTGCCTCTGACTCCAAATATCACTTCGCTTTCCGCATCCGGAGCTTCGTTTGGGAACAACGGACTTTTCCGGCGTCTACAATGGGTTATAAAATGATAAATTTATACAAATACAACTTAGATTAAATGGGTTATTATGGGAGGAAATGATGAAATAATTATGAAACCTTCCTCTTTGTTTTAGGTTATGATATGATGAAATGTTTATGAAACCATTTTCATTTGATTGGTTATGATATGATGAATGTTTTATAATATTTTATAACACAATAATATAATCTTCATTATGAGATGTGGGAGAAATATATCTCCCTCTAATTCATTGGGTAATGATTAATGTTATATGAGCTCAAAGTGTATATAATAGGTTTTTCCATGCACAAAATCGAAACTCGAAAAGCCATTTGAAGCCTGAAGCGGGTACACAAGTGGTTATCCCAATACTAACATGTTATGAATGTCATGGTGGGTAACCATACATAATATTTTCTATGATTTTGTGTTTTCCAAAAATCCATTTCTTATCTATTGGTATGCCCTCATCGCCCATGTTCATTGGTTCCCATAAGAGTTATGTCTTACGAAATTCCAATATTTTTCCTATACATGATAATTTTTATATTTAATATTAAAGGTATAATTATAAAGTGTTATTAAAATTTTAACATACTATTATGTTCACATTATGATTACGTATCTCTATTGTTTACTATTACTAAGCATTTGATGTCACCCATTACTATATTACATTTCCCTAGGATATGAATGAGTGTTTTACATATGATATTTCTAGAAAAGGTTCTATTAATGAAAATCATATTTTTATATGATTTATATTACTTATGAAAATAATTTATGTTCCTAAATTCCCAAATAGACTAAACTATTATAGTTATTTTGCAAGATTATATGTGATGAAATGTATATTCATAAAAATATATGTAATATTTATGTTTGATAATACAGAGTCACTATAATTTGTATCAATACATATGTTTATTTTTCTATTAAAAACAGGGATAATCAAACCATAGTGATATCATTAACTACATGTCTAAGGATACGTCTAGGGTTGATTCAATATATAGTAATATCATTTGGAATTTCTATAAATGATAAATAAATTGGTTCCTAATAAATTTCATCTAATTATGTATATAATAAGTGGATTTGTGTCATGTAAAGATGTTCATAAGGGTAATATATCTAAATGGGAACATTGAGGTAGTCAAAATTGTCACATGGTGCACAATAAAGGGCCTTGCTAGACACCGGGTTTGACAATCCTGAGGGATATTCTATGGAATTTCAAAAAACAATTTGTAATCCATCATGAAATAATTAAATATATTATGAATATAAATGAACATGGATAAGTCTAAGTTATAATAGATTTAATATTTTTTCATTATTTATTCATCATCTTTGTTATTTTTCATGATTATGTGGTTCCTCATCATGATTATTTTTTCATACACTATACCTTTTTGTCCTAGTAAATGGAGAGAACCTAAATTAATTGTCTTAATATTGAGTGTGATGGATAATAAAATGATTTCACTCCATAGGAACCAATCATTATGAATATGGAATAAAAATCACATTTTTATGCTCACGCGAGATTCACAAGATGTGAATCATGCTGGAGTTCAATTTTAATAAAGGAGGGACCAATATTCTATTCAATAATTTATAATGAAATATCCACCTTCTTTCACTGGGTAATCTGATCCACTAGTTGTTAAAAATTTTACTACCAACACAAAACTAATAGTTTCCATTCTCTAGTGTTCAGAATATAAAAATGTCATTTTGGATACCTATCATTTTAATGGTAGAGAAGATCAATGGTGTATTTCAATAATGAATATGACGCACCATAATTAAATTTCCTCCATATATTGAGATTAGTTCAAAAACATTTTTTAGAAAGAAATTTCATTTATATTCATTACATTAAGAATAATAAGGACTTAGTTGAGATAAAAAAAGTGTCATTAATCTATTGAAAACCATTTTGGTACTTTTATAAGACATGCAATGTACACATTTGGTATTATCATAAAATAAAAAATTATGGAGATAAATTATTTTGTAGTTTAAAACCATGTATCTAAAGATAATTATCAATTGGATACATTGGAATTTATGAATATATTGTTTGATATTATATCAAGGTGAAAATGGAGGTTGCAGTTACAAATGATGCACGAGATTTTCATAAGAGGATATAAGTTTAATTAAAATAAAAATATAAGAATCATTAAATGACTAAGATGATCGTTAATTTATGCACAATGTGTGGGAAGAATCATGATGGAATCATTCTTAAGGGGACTAATAAATTTTATTAGAATGGAAGTGTTGGTTATTGATTTTTTTGATGTAAAAGTTATGGTAAGAAGTTAGATAATGATAAAAATAATAATAATGCTCCAATGAATGAACATCCCATAAGATATTGTATCAAATGAAAGGATTTTTGGCATTATTCTTAGAAGTTCACAAATTAGAGGGATAATTAAAGCGATAAATTCATGAAAGTTATTAAAATAAATACTTGGTGGAATATCATGTGATAAATGTTTTGGATGAGGGGTGCGATAATAAAATTGTGAATCATACACATATCATCCACTGTAGAACTTCCATTGACATACACGAGTCAATATCTCCCCATTATTTCATAACTGAGGTAAATTAGTTTGGTATCCTTATTCCACCAAAATGATTATATTTATAATTATCAGTGAAAAAACATAATGGTATGATGATCGCATATCATGTCTTTGATTCCTCTCTACTTTAGTTTGGTCAGAATGTTCTTCCTCTAAATATTCTAATTCTTCCTTTGGTGGAATTTTATGTTTTCATCGACATAGATAACATTTATCTACATAAAAATCAACCTAATTTTCAAGTATGTGAAGTTATATTTGATACTATAGACCAGCATATGATCATCTATCAATGGGAATACACGTAAAATCTTTCTATAGAGATCGTATCGTTTTTTTGGGTCTTTATTCCCATTAAAAAGTGGTGTTTATCACAAATGTAAGTGGAAAATAATGACATCAATTATAATCATATTTTGATGAAATTGGTTTACTTTATTCGAGAAGACATTCATATATTAATAACAGTAATTAAATTTAAGTTCCCCAAAATACTCAGACATGGTTCCATACTAATTTCAAAAACTACCAGTTGAATGGACCCCATAGGGTTGTAGGAATTGAAGAAGAATCTCAAGGAAAGACATGTTAAGGGATTCATTCGGCCCTGTGGGTTAACTTGGGGTGATTTTTTTTTATTTTTTGTAATTATTCATAGATAAATGTGATTCTACACTATTTATTAGGATCTAAACATGAATAATGTTAAGAAGAATTATCAACTTCCTTGTATTGATGACTTGGTTGTGAAAAAACAATGATCACAAAAAATTTTCATGATTGACAGTTATATAGTATATCATTAATTAGGGGTCATAAAATAAGAAATGACTAAGGAAATAACCCATAAAAGTTATACTCAATACGAATATATAGTGATTCAATTTGGACTAACTTATTCCCATAGTATCTTCATTGATATAATAAATATATTCATTAGATAATACTGTGATCAGTTTGTGGTACTCAAAATTAATGATATTCTTATCTATTCAAAGAGAAAGGAACAGAATTATACTCCTTGTGAATTTTACTAAAGAACCTTTGGAAGAAAAACTATATGAAAAATAAAAAATGATTTTATTTTTTCATAATATGTTTTCTATTTTGGGTCACGTGAACTCAGGAGAGGGAATATTAGGTGATCCATCAAAGAGGAAGGCTATTAAATATTGGCCCAGACCAACCATAGTGACTGAGATTCATAGTTCTCATAATTTACCTAGATATTATATCTATTTTATGGGGAATATATCTTGAAAATATAATCCAATCATGATGTTGAATTAAACGAGGGCCAAGTTCCTCTAAATTTACGAACATAAAGAAAATTTTATGAAATGTAATAGAATACTAGTTTTCACACATTTGATTATATTACCCTTTTGTGGAGAAATGTTTTTAAAATATATAAATGAATCCTAGAAGGGATTGAAATATTTTATTATGTATAATTACATTTTTATGTCTTACGGATAATGAAAATAGATGATTCATCAAAAAAATTATCCAACTCATGAATGAGAGTTGTCTGAGGTAATTTTCCATTAAACATAAGGATGTATCAACTTATAAATCTATCAATTATTTTCCGTTATTATAATTATTTCATATGCTATAAATCAATACAAATTATATAATGAACAAAAATCATATTTCTAAATAAATATTGAATAAAATAAGAAGATTTTTCATAAATTAAGGAACTTAAACCAATGGATTTGAAACTTGGGCATTGGAAAACCAATATTATCCTTTTGAAAAGTAAACTCGAAAATAATATAGATTCCTCACTAATAATTTTATAAATAATATTTAGGTATATTATAGATTAAAATATGATATAATTATATCTATGTATATGAATATTAATGATTTAGAAAATATTAATTATTTTTTAATATTTTTATTATACATAAATTTTTTATTTTCATTTTTATAAATAATTTAATTTTTTGAAATAATATTTTTCATAAAATGATTTAAAATTTTAATATTTCGTTTCCTTATGATTATAATATATATTTTATGAGACCTTAATTAATTTCTCAAAGTATTATAAATATTGTTACAATTTAATTCTTTTTTGAATAAAAGATGATTTTAATTAAATATTAAATTTCCCATATTAAGATAATTATTTTATAACAATATGGTTCATTTTTTAATTCTAAACATCTAATAACATTTAGAGTGATTTTTTATTATTTTTATAATATAATGTAATTTTTTTCAGTAGTGAAATATGCCAATGAAAGGTATAAGAAAAATAAATGAATTATTGAGTCATAGATGATGTAAGGATGATGTAAGTGAAATTAGTTTGACCTCACTTGCACTATTTAATATAACTAATCATAGTTATACACATTATTTATATTCATGATCCTATATAAAAAAATTGACAAAGTAATCAAAAAGAAACTGTCTCCTCAACTACAAATACCACCCCTCACCACCTCTTCTACTCACACCTCTTAGTCTTTGAATATTGTCCAATTTCTTCACAATGATATACCAATAATCCTCCCACATTCTAGATGTTTTTTATCTATAAAATTACTAATACAATTTCTTTAAAGATAGTCTCAAAGAGAATAATGAATGATTAAGAACCTCTTTCACTTTATTTATTTTGATTTAACTTTCTTTTCTTTACTAAACCTATCCAAATATCTTATTTCCAAACATGAATGATAATTATAGTGTATTATATATTATTTAATTTTATTATGTTAATAGACAATCCCCCATAATTTATCTTCATTTCATTATTTTACTCTTAAAATGAAGATATCGCATGTGAGATGTTGATTTGTCACCTTATAGGATGACACATTTTCATCTTCCATTAAAACTGTTATGGATGGAAATAAAACCATAATAATGGTTGTTAGATATTGCAAAAAAATTTACAACCATTTTTATTTTCTTAAACAATAATTTATACATAATAATGAATAATTAATCATAACTAGTTTGCGAGGACTAAAAAAATCTAAAATAATATAATTTATTATCAATAACATCTTATGTAATGATTTAACCACACCCAAAACAGCCAAATTAATTATATTACTTTTAAAGAATTAATATTTTCATTAATAAAATATAAATCTAATTATGTATATCTATTATCATTTTACAATATCAATCACACATTTATACAATTGAACCAATCCTAAAAACCAAGGAAACAAACATTCCCAAACAATGAAATCGTATATTATAACTCATCCAAAAGGCCATAAATGAACATAATTAAATTTTTTTAAAAATTATTCATCTAGATAAGTTCAAAAATAAATTAATTATTAGATTTAATTTTTTTGTCATGGAAATTAATATCATTTTCAGAACACTTTGGTACATAAGGTATGTTACTCTTTCCGAACGTCAATTCTTCCTTAATGTTACACCTTATATCTCTTTATACCAATATAATTATTAATTATTCATAGAATATACTCCTAAAATATAATATTATATTCCAAAAATATGTTCTTATCCGAATTTCTATATCTTTAAAGGGGTAATAACTTTTTTTATAAGGTTCCCTTTTCAAATTTTCATTATAAGAAAGCCCAATTAAATGAAATTACTAATTTATTACCCATATATTAGTGCACTCTATAATATATTTTAATCCATCATTATTTTTCAAAATTAACAAATTTAGTCATGAATAACTATTTTGGATAAAAAAAAATTTGAAACAAATAATCCATTCCCCATTTCAATTCATTTTGATATTATTGATAAATAACACTAAAATGATTCATTTATAATGAATCTTTTATATTATTTTTACATGTTTTCATGTAACAATGGAATCAAATATCATGATATATATATATTATTAAAATATTAATTTCTATTAATAGTTTAAATATATTCTCTCATGGACACCATTATGATATTTCCTTTTGGTTATTCCTTATGACATTACATTGATACCTTATTCCTTCCATGGGTAACTCTTATGATTGATTCTTCATATAAAACAAATAATCATAAACATGTTATGATGGGTGTGACTAGATAACTCTCCAATATATTGGGTAATGTTTAGTCTCATTAGATGTCAAAATGTGACATAGAGTGAACTTAATCCCTTTATGAGACTTTGTCTACCATGTGAAAATGATCGTCGCAGGTAGCCTTAACCCATAGTTATGTCAGTTTGTGTGTTTCTGTCACATTCCATGGATTACATGATTACATATCCGCATTTTCTACATGTTATGCTTCCCTATGTTAATTCTTGATATAATCCTTTTTATTTCATCATGTTATGCCTTTTAACCCATGTTATATTCCTTATTCATATAATTATACCCTTAATATTATATTTCGATCGTCCCATTTTCTCATGTGTTCCCCATGTTATTTGATGTTGATTTAGGATATCAATGGGCGTTTTGATCTAATTATGGAGTTTATATAAAACATTCATTAATTTTCATTTCATATTTTTAGTTTTATGTACCTATTCATATAATGACACTTGACATTATAACCCTTGGATTTTTATAGATAGTTATTTATGATTAAAATAATATAATAATAGTTTTAGTATTATAGGGATGTTATAGTTTGTATCAAATCATGGTCAAGTTTTTTTGGATATTAGGACAAGATAACATTAGTAAGAACCCTAGAGATAATTCTATCACCATGGATAACCAAGATGGAATCTTAGGGTATCATAAGTTGGGTTATACATTTCCATTACTTGTCTATCCTCTTTAAGTTCAATGTTATATTTTTTATGTATTTATTAGCTTTGTATTAGGTACCCCCTAATTGTACATTCATCTTCATATATTATGGATATAAGTAGAAGGTGTTGTTAATGTAATTAATGTGGTTGTAAATTTGATGATTTCCCTAATGATATACCAAATATGATGGGAAATATTTCTCAAAACATAATGACATTAATTTCTCAACTACCTCATGTAAGGAATAATAACATGAATTATGTTGAACACCCTCCTACTCCTATGGAAGTGACTATTGTGGTAAAAATTTTCAGGCGAAAAGGGACTCCCATGTTTAGAGAATATCTTAATCACTTTCATGGAGGACCACATAGTAACTACAACGAGAAGATTTTCTTTTTCACCAAGTGCTCAGAATAATATTATGAGGTTAGTGTATCATTTTTATGGAGAAACTAATTATTTGAGGATATAGATCAGGAAAAAAAACTCCGAATATGAAATTGATTCAATATATTAGATGTAATTAAAGAAAAAAAATTTAAACAACTATTTTTCCTTATGCATCAAAATAAATATAGGAATGGAATTACTTAGACTAATAAACATAGAAAAGAGGTAAATTTGTGGGTTTGAGGAAAACATTAAAAGGATAGAATTTTAAAACTCCAACTTTTTCATAAAAAACTATAGAAATTTCGATTAAATATTTATCATAATAATGCTCATGTTATGAATATATTTTTTTATTAAATACATTGAATGCTATGAGTAAATTTTTTTTATCACATAAGGTTGAAATAGAAATTGGAAGCTCTCAGTCATTTCATGGTCTTGATGATAAAATTTTAACAATTGATTTTAATGTTGGTAGATCATTAGATAAATCCCATGATGGAATTCTGTCCCAAAATCCCACGTTTCATAAGGCTAGGAGGAAGAATCATGGAAACATAATAAAGTGGACAAAGAGAAACTTCAGTTGTGGAAGAAAAGGGCATATAGATAATAACAACTTAATGGATATAAATAATCACACTACTGTTGAAGAGGAAATTAAGGTTCAGATAATCAGTCTTCTAATATTGAGGTCTCTCAACTATAAGAAACATGTGCATTATTCAATACATTTCATTAAGACAAGGGTTATTGGTGAAAATCAACAACAACAACCTCCATAGAAACAAAAAATGTTATATTCTATCACTACTTATATGGAGGGACTTGGAAATGATGTGGTGAGTGGTATGATGGTTATTCATTGAAGAATAGAAACATACTATTTTTTTCTATGTATTATTTCATATTATGCAGTTTTCATATAATGATTTGAACACTACCTGAATATATATAGTGTGAGTTAACTATGAGAACTATAAATGGGGAAATTATTAAATCCAAAGTATATAACTCCTCTTATTTAATGTTTGTGTAATAAACCTCTAAGTATATCTTGTATTAATTATTTTGGTGGATATAAATGCTATATTGGGAATGGATTGGCTATATTTATACCAATCCTTCATTAGCTGTGTGTAATGAGAGGTCACTTTTCATATCCCAATGCATTCTCCAGTTATGGAAATGTGTAGGGAGGAATATGAATCTCTATTTCATTAAACATATACATTATGGATATTATTACCTTAGGAGCATCAATATCTATCTCAAATGATTGATAAAAATGAGATAATCATGATCAAGTACATTCCCTTTTTGGGGGAATACAACGATTTTTCCCTTGAATAATTGTATTGTCTTCGTCATGACCGAGAGGTTTAGATATCAATCGAAGTTATTCATGGATCTCAACCTAAATAAAAGAACCTTATAGAATGTCCATTGTTGAATTGGAAGGAATGAAGAAGTAGTTATTGAAGAATCAATAAATGGGTTTTTACACCCGAATGGATCACCATGTGGTGGGATAGTCCACTTAATCATGAATATGGATAGTCCAATGTGCCTATGTATTGATTATTGTGAGCCCCAAAAAATAATGATAAAGAATAGATATCTCATTATATAGATAGATAACTTGTTCGATCAATTATATGGGGAATATTAATTCTCTATGGTGGATCTTTGGTCGGGTGATCCCTAATTAATGGTGATAAAGGAATTTATTCCCCAAAAAACAGTTCAAAAGAGGTATGGACTCTATAAGTTCATAGTGATGCCCTATAGACTCACTAATTTTGAAGAAATATTAATTTACTTAATGCATAGAGTCTTCAGAGACTAACATAATTAATTTATGGTGATCATTATTAATGATATTTTGATTTACTCAAAGAGAAATTAGAAACATTGGGAGAATTTAATTATTGGGTTGGAAACCTAGAGAAGGGAGAATCATTAGGAAAAGTAAAAAAATTGAGTTTTGTATGGGGGAAGTATCATTCTTGGGGAAAGTTACCACCAAAAAATGAATATATCTGGACCCTTACAAGACAATGGAAACTAAGGAGTGGCCCAATTTAACATTTAAAAATGAGAGATGTAGTTGCCATGACCTAGATAGTTATTACATATGAGTTGTAAAGAAATTATCATCATTTTAAAACAAATAAATCATGCTGAATCAGAATGGAGACATTTTTGTCTAACCAATGGAATATGAAGACTACATCAAATAGTTGAAAAAGATTCTTATCACTATGACAATAATCACATTTCATACAATTGTGAACCATTTTTGAAGTAAAACAATTCTACATATAAGTTATTATGATGTTTATTGATGGTAAATGATAAAGTGATATCCTACACCTCAAGGAAGATTGAAATTAACGAGAGAAATTATACCATGCATGATTTGGAGTTGGGAGCTATGATATTTGCCTATAAAACTCGTCAGCATTATCTATGTGAGAAGAAGTGTGAAATTTATATTGATCATGAATGACTCGAGTATGTATTCAAAAAGATTTATCATAATATATGCCAATGAATAGGGTTATATATCATTAAATATTATGACTAATTGATCGACTATGATCTGGAAAAAGTGATTAATGTGGTAGATGCTCTATTTATAATGGATCATATAAAATTAACGAGGATGATAACTGAGAAGGATATAATCATTGTAAAATAACAAATTAATGACAGGAAAATCAATAAATAAGAAAAATAATCATTCTCTTAAAAAAATTACTCATCCAACCATCATAAAGAAAATGCATGACTCTTAAATAAATTTATTAAAAATTTAGTTGAAGGTGTCAGTACTATGAAAGGAGAAATACTTATAGTTCAAAATTAATGGGGAAGAATTCATGATATTTGGGTCACGACTATATGAACAATCTAATACAGCGATAAAGAAGTAGCTTCTAACTGATGCACATAGACCAACCCTCTATATTCACCTAGGGAGCACAATGATGTTTTTAGAACATCGAGATAAATAATGTTAGGAAAATATAGAGAAAGAGATCGATGAATATAAATAGAAGTGCCTGTTTTTTAAGAAATTGAGGAATGAAAGGAAAGGTCTAATGGGATAATTCCACTATTATCCATACTACCATGGGATGGGAAACAACAACACATACATTGTAGTTGGGATTCTAAAGACATCCAAATGAAATAATCCTATATGGGGTTTTGCAGGTTGTCTTATAAATATAGCTCTGAATATCAATATTTGAGAGGAATTATCACTAAATAAACATGAACAAATATACAATAGATAAGCGGAAAGATTCTTTGATTAAAACTATCTATTGTATCCTATTGAGATCCATGATTTCCCTCCATGTTCTGAAAAATTCCACGACATGCTCTAAATAGTGAGCTAAACTTAAGTTATAATATCATCCTCAAACTGATGTCCAATATGAACAAACAATTTAGATAATATAAGATCGGTTGAGAGCATGTTAAATGCACTCCAAATGAGGATGTGACTATCATCTACCACTGGACAAGTCATCTTTCAAAAATCTTTTCCACTCAATCTTCCAAATGGATCTATGTGATTCCATTTATGGAAAAAATGTAGCAAACCGACATGTTGGGATGAAGTTGGTGAATTTAATATTCACATAAATGAAATGGCCTATGAAATGGTGGAAAAGGTAAAAACCATTTAGAACGACATCAAGGTACCCCAAATTTTACAATACATCTATGGAAAAAATTTAGTATTAGACAAGGAGTTTAAGGATGGAGTCATGGTATTATTCTACATATAAATATGGAATAGGGTCAGGATATTTGGGATGATTTTAAACTTGGGTCCTAGGTACATTAGAACCATCTATATTCTTGATCATATTATAGCTCTGGACCATCGAAAAACACTTCCACCAACCTTGTCTGGTGTACAAAATGTATTGTAAATATCCTCCATGAGGAATTATATATGAGATCCCTCACATGAACTGAATTCAATGGTTGTATATTTGGAAATGAATCTCTATTATGAAGACCAACAAGTTATGATATTGCATCATATAGATAATTTTCTAGGAAATAAGACCACTTTCATGGTCAAAGTACTATGGGGGAACCATACGTAAGAAGAGGTATCATGGGAACTAGATGAAGCAATATAGGAGAAGTACCCTCCTAATTATTCCCCATAGTCTGTAAAATGAAATTTCATGGGCGAAATTTCATATGAGGGGAATAATGTAATGACCCAGAATTATTTTCATAAAGATTTCCTTCATATAATACATTTTTATAGTATAAATAAAAAAATTACATAAGAGCATATAATATAGTTTCTAAATAAATAATTAATGAGATAAGATGCTTCTTCAGATAGTAAGGAACTTACTCAAATTTAATAGAAACACAACAACTAGAATAATAATATGCTTTTATGAATAGTAAATTGTCCAATACAGCAGTAAACAAATCCATGAAATTATAAAAAAATATGTATCTTTAAATGAAAATATGATATAATTATATCTTTGTGTAACTTAATAATTGTTATAAAAAATATTAAATAATTTTTGTTATTTTTCAAAAAAAAATTCTTTTTATTTTCTAATTTTTAATTAATATAATAATTTAAAATAAAATTTATTTTCATTAAATTTATTTATAAAATATTATATATTTTTTATTATGATAATCAGATAAAATTTATGAGACTTTAATTAATTTTTGAATGTGTTATAAAACTTGTTATTTTTTTAAAATTAGAATTTTTTGAATAAATGAATTTTAGAATTAAAAATTAATTTCCAGACACATAGAAAATCATTCTTATTAATGGATTTCATTATTGAATTATACATGTCACGAAAAGGTTTAGGTTAATTTTATTTGGAATTTTCTAAAATAGTTTAATTTTGGGTGAATAGTGAAATATTATAATTAACAGTATTGGTTAAATCCATTAATTATTGAGTCACATATGATTTTCGGTTGATGTAAGAACCATTTTTTCAAAATAAAATCTACTATTTACTGTACCTAGTCACAATAATCCACACTATTCATTGTATGGAACCAAAATAATAAAAAAATGAATAAAATTATTTGAAAACACCCCTCACCTCCACTACAAATCCACCCCTCACCATCGATTCTCCTCAAACATCTTATGTTAAAAAGCTAGTGCAATTTCTTCCATATTATAATATCCCTAACCTGAGTGACACTAAATCGGTGTCCAAATCTAGTGGTAAAATGACTTCAAGTGCACCTCCCAAATATGCTAGAGGTTGATAACTAGTAGTGAGGATGAAATAGGTCATGTGTGGAAACTATAACCACTTTACCATAGTAAGCCACAATATAACATAATATAAATCGAATGAAATATGAAACAACCAATGAAATTCATAACGAACCATCTTCCAAACTAGGTACAACCCATATGTAATACTAAATATGTCATGTCATACTACAATGCCAAGTGATCAAAACCAAAAAATAAAATCAAAAAAAGTAGAATCCCCAAAACGGTCTAAAATCCAAGGTTGAAAAATTAACCATTTACCCATTAATCATTAATCAAACCCAATATAAGGGGCCCATTAACTTTTCCTACCCAAAATGTATGTCATCTGCTCAGGTTCCCAATGGAGGCCCGAGCAAGGTGTGAGTACTCCTCATTAGTACACCACCAATGGTGTCTATAAAATATCAAGTATAAACTGACAATTCATGTAAGTAAAAATGAATTTCATGTAAAATAAAGACAATACAGTGGCCTCTAGTTGAAAAATATCCACTTTTGTATTGCAATCATTATTATTGATCCAATTTCATTATGTATATAATCTAGTCATTTAGTTCATCATCAATATATAATCTATGGGTTAGAAATTATCATTTTTCACAAAAAAAAATTCATGGAATTCATCATTACAAATAATAGAAACAAGTTATGTCTATTTCTCACTAGGTGTGATCATATAATCTAATAACCAGAATTAACTTGGGGCCCCAGTCCTTGTATTTTCATTGAATACAACCATTAGGGGAATATAGCATCAATTCAACTCCCTAACTTGTGAATTCCTAGGTAAGTTAGAGTATCAATCCTTTAACACACCACCAAGCCATGTTCACATGCTTATTTATCTTTTCCCCATATTTAACAATTTCACATCCATTATAATGAATACATATAACAATCATGATTGAAAAAAATCAACATGGGATTTAATGTTATGTCATATCCCATTCACAATTCCATTTAACAATACATAACCCCTGAGATCAATTCTATTTCCCATGTCTCATCCCATTCACCATATTCATCACTTCAGAAGCCATTATGAATCCCATATTTTCAATATTTCATATACATTAACCCTCTTTTGGATTTCATCATAATTCATTATCCATAAGGCACAATCACCATTTTATTAATTAAACAAAATTTTATTACCATGACAAAATATCCCATAACCCGTTACTAATCATAGGTACATTCCAATAATTCATTTTCACTCCAATTGAACTTTTCAATGTTCTTATCAAGGTCACTACATTATTTCCTCAAAACATTGCACATAGATAGATAACATCAATGTGTGGAAAGTATCAGCACACCATGGGTGACGCTAAAATGGTCAAGTAATCCCTATGTGTCCTATGTTGACCATGAGGGTACCCATTCATCATTTTTAAATTCATTATACAAAATATCATAAAAATATCAAAATCAAAACCAAGGTGTAACCAAGAAATAATCCCATGCATGAAAAAATTTCAAACAAATCTATAGGATATAACTTCTAGACCACATACCATGAATCTATTGTTGAATTCTATCTCAAATCAAGCCTTATATCGCGATTCAATCAACCAATTAATCTTCATCCTATATTTCAGTAGGAAATGATGGATTTAGATCATAAGATAGGGATAATAGAAATATGCAAAGACTATTCGAGAAGAGGAAGTTTGTAAGATATTAGACTTACTTGGATCCTCGATTATGAACTGATAGCACTCCAAACAACCTATAGTTTAGGGGTAATCACCCTTGGATGATCATGAGAGATATTCCTCATTACTAGGGTTTCAATGGTTAATAAAGAAAGAAATAACATGTTTGGGATAAAAATACCATAATGGAATTTTTTAAAATATATCAACTTTTCTGGGCAACCGAGTTTACCCGCACGACTAGCCTAACTATGCGTATTCCAAGTGAGAGATGATATCCCAAAAAGAATCCATCACACAGTTTCCTTGGAATTCTAAAATGGTTAGCATAACCATGAAATAACCACATGGAAGCCTCTTTTCAAGGATGCACCGTTTCTTGGGATGATATCCATGGTTTTCACTAATAGTGTTCAGATAGTGCAACATGCTGAGAAAAAACACTTTTCTTATTTGTTCCTGCCATGAATCCCCAGAACACCGCTGATCCTTCTCATGAACATAAGGAAACACTCATTGGACCAAAATAAAATACATAAACTGAAACATAAATAAAAAATTACCTTATGAAATATATTATATCATAATACGTCCCCACCATAGGATGGCTCATTATTGATCCTCTCGTCCACGGAATCAAAGAGCTTCTAATAAAAATATAATAGGATCAAAATATTATATAGATGCTCAAATAAAATAGGGGTGAATTGTATGATAAAGAAAATTAATTTTTAACCTTATAAAAAACAATGTTTAACAATGTTAAAGATGGTAAATTCACAAGACATCTTTAAGATCTACAGACTTGCAAGGTTCCAAAAATATGGTTTCGAAAATGAAACATAAGGAAGGTTTCAAGGAAAATATTCTACCTTAAAGACTATATGTTATTACAAATCAGAGTATACAAAAGTGAAAGGAAGTATAAGATAGTTATACTTTCCTTATTAATCCAAATTCAGTGGAAATAAACTTGAAACAAAACAAGTAACAATTATGAAATATATTATCCCAAATAATAGGGTATCCAACAACCTACAATAAAGGTCCCTTGATAAATACTTTAAAAAATTTATATCTTAACTAGACAAGGGTATGCCCTTGATAGAAATATATGAAACTGTCTTCTTATCCCCGCAAGTCGTCAAACTTCATCATAGTTGGCACCTCTTTCTTCCTATCCATGGATATCCTCAATCATTAATGTAGTCAGCACCTTGGACTTACTATCAACGAAAGACCTCGATTTTACACAACAACAATCAGAGTCGCCCTAACAAGAAATACAAGATGTCCAGTACGCACAAGGCATGAGATTCTCTGTCTCTAAAATCACTTCAGTAGCATGAAATCTCTAGAGTGATCAACAGTTCTTAACTATTTTGACCTCTATCAATTGTTCTCTTATTTATAGGCCCTTCTCCAATGGTCTACTCCCTCCTCCAACGATCAAATGTTACCTTGTTTCTCAGAGGGTCCAGTAGACGTGTCACTTAAAAAATGGTTAGTTAGAAATATATTATACAACACCGTTTCATAACATTAACAAGGGTAAGAAAAATATGGTTGCTTAACCAAATCCATTTTTTCAGTGTCTAAGGAGAAATAATGTTCAGAGTCTATGAAAATAAATTTCAGAGTCTATATTAGATGGTTCTTAATATTCTATTTTTCAATGAATTTGGAATCATAATTTTATAGACTTCAGAGTCTTAATTCCATGTAATTCGTGTTCTGAATATCAAATTATTAAGAATCTATATTCATAGGAATTCGTAGTCTGATTTTAGAGGAATTCAGTGTTAGAATAATGAGGAATTCAGATTCTGAATTTTGAAGATTTTATAGTCATAATTTCATAGAGTTCAGTGCCTAATTTTTAGAGAATTCGAAATACGAATTTCAGAAAATTCAGAATTTGAATTTCACAGAATTCAGAGATTGAATTTTAGATAATTCGGAGTATGAATTTCATAGAATTGGGATTTTGAATTTGGAACATGAAAAAAGAATACTATATATATATATATATATATTTATAGGATTCCATGTTTTTAAATTTGAAACTTAATTTTACACATAGAAATAAAATGTCTTACATTTAGAGAAACTAAAACATGAACAATAAAAACAATGGTAAGGAGAAAATTTCCCTAGGGAAGGAAAATTTTCCTTATTAACACAATTTGAAGGAAAAATTATACATGCCTTGAGATATAGTTTTTGTGATATTCAAAACATAAAGCAATGGAAAAGTAATAAAGAAACCTTATTAACTCAAAAATCACCTCTTTTTTTGAAAGCACAAACACCCATTCGAAAAAAACATAAGAAATTATTTTAATGGACATGAAAATAAAAACATATCTCCATTTTACATATGGATCATAGTGAATATGACAAACTACCCATTATTCTTTGAAATCCATAAGGATCGTATTTTTGACTTCCAGAAGGAGATTTGACATTTTCATTATACAAAAATCTTCATTGATAATAACTCACTCGTAGATGAACTCCCCCTTACCTAGGGAAATATATTCTTCACATAGTATTCTTTTTATCCTTCCCTCCCTCCCTTAGTGATTTTCAAGAAGGAATTGATGGAATGAATAGAAAATGGTACCTGAAATAAATCGTCCAACAAAACAAATTTTATAGAGAAAAACCAATAATTCATTAATATTGATAGAATTTTTTCAGGAATGAAATAAAACAGAATATAGGAATGAGAAAAAAATTTCATCTTTCTCCTTCATCATAGGCTTCTGGATAATGTTTTACATATTCTTGAGGTCCTTGTGATAATCCTCTATACGTTTAAAAAGAAAATCATGATCATTGCATTTATTCTCTATGGGTTTTATCTTTTCTTCCTAAGCCTTAAGACATTTCGCATCAGCTTTCAAAAATTATTCTTACTTAACCAGCTTCTCTTCAAATTCGTTTTGAGATCCCTTTTCCTCTTCCAATTCAAGACGACATAATTAATCATTCCATTTAAATCCTTGACTTCTTATTTCCGATTTGTCTGTTTGAGAGTCAGCTTTTCCTCAAAGCTCTTAGTTAGATCATTAAGCTTTCTATCTTTAGTGTCAAATGCATATTTGACATTATCTTGAATTATAAAAAACAATATCAGGTCTTCAACTGTCTCCCTAGAATATACTATAATATTCTTGCATGACCATTTATGAGCCTCCTAACCAATGAGAAAGGATTTAAAATCTACATTAAGTCCATCGAATTTTTTCATACTAATTGAAACTAAATCTGATTTTTGATTGAATGAATGGTGAAGAAACTAAAACCTCAAATCTATACTTGAAAAAAAGGAATAGTTCAAACCTTATTTTTCAAAGACTAAATAAAAAAATCATTTCCATGAAAGGACAATTCAGAATCAGAATGTTTGGTTGGTGAGGGTTATTTTTATAACTCCTCGGGTTTTCTCTTCGACGAACATCCAAAAACTTTCTCTTTCACTAAATAATTATAGCTGTATGATCCAAAACCTACTTTCCCTTTTCAAATCGTTAATTTATTTCTTCTATATTTGGTTATTTATTCCCACTGTCTGATAACTAGAAAATTTTGTCTTCCTCAAACATCCTATTTCTCAGCATTAACCACTTGATCTTCTGAATGTACAAAATCTTGATGACTTCTTTATTCTTTGAACATGTTGTTTCTTCTTTCTAATCCTTCTATACATTCACTAGAGTAGAAAGCATTGAGTATTCAGCTTGAGAAGTCCAGATTGAAAATTTTATATAGGGACTTTCCTTATCATTGTATTCATTAACTTTCTTGATGAAATCATCAATGTCATCCCCTACTTCTTGTTCTTGTTCTTCTTCTGCTTCTATTTCCTCTTCCTCTTCATGAACAATTTCTTCTTCTTGTTCTAGATCTAGAATCACCACCTTCTTTACCAGAGATTGAGGATGATTTTCTAGAAAAAACGATTTTGGCACTGGGATTTGTTCAAATTATTTCTTAGAATTCGTGAGAATGGATTGAAAATTTTAGCCTCCTATAACTTTTTCCTCTGCTTATTTTTTTCTCTTGATGCTCAATTTCTTCAGCATCCTTTATCTTTAAAGATTTTTCCTCAGTATGATCCAATCAAAAATGAGGATCCCCTTCCATCCAATATTTCTTGTCGTCTCTCAACTTAGACACTAATTAATCTAGATAAGCTTTTTTATACATTGGGTTGGGGGTGTTAACTGAGTTTCCTTAGACACATGGGGTTTTTCATTATCATTTCGTTCCTTGTCCTTCCTCTTCCTTCCACCCTTCATGAAGGTTTCGGAAACCACCAGTTTCATTAACAGATCATGATTTTTAGGTTTTGACAAATCATAATTTTTTTGAAACACCAGAAAAACCAACATTCTTTCTCCTTATATTATCATCACATAACAACATTACTTTGAAATTTCATGGCATTGAACTACGATGAATTTTGAATGACTAAGGACAAATAACTGTAATCTTTAAAAGAATAGTTGGATACCTGATAATCTTATATTTTTGGGTTCAATATTGATATTATAGATTGTCAACAAAACATACTTTACTAAATTGATCATCCTGAAATTCACCAAAAAAATCTAATGCATATATATCACTATTCTTCTGGGTGTCCTTGTCCCTTTTTCTCGAAAATCGAAATCCATTAACCCATAGCCGAATAATCCGATGATTTTTATATAGATGAATAATTTTCAAAGTATTCACATCCTTCAATGCATGAAACTCTATAGATTTATCCTTTTCAAAAGATCTGGTTACATCATGTAACTTGTGATTTCATAGCTCTGGTTCTCCCTCATAAATAATTCCAATCAAGTTGGCAGCCATATTGAAAGAAAATGAGTATGTTTTACCATTTCTCTAAAAAGAGAACTTATCTGTCCCTCCTTCATTGGAAAAACATACTGGATCCTATTACTCAAATAGAAACTCTATATATTAGAGATTCTATGCCCTCGTTTTGGATATGCAAAGGCTCTCCCAACCTTAAGCATAACATTCATTGAAATAATGGAATCAAACTTAGTAATGAATTCCTGATCAACTATCCTCACTTTATATATTTTCCACTTGAAGATTACCATTACTGAAGACATTTCTTTCTGTGGATAGTCTTGTACAGACATTCAGAATTTATAAAAAATTGTATATTCAGAATGACCTTAAATAGAGAATGAAGTGTTTAGAACACCAGAGCGTGAAGAACGATGTGGGACTACCATTGGGGTTCCTTATACATGTGATTGAGGTGACGGTTAATCTTCCTTAGTTTATCCATCTGTTGAATTACTCTTGATTAGATCTGACAGTTCAGGTGATAACCGAAGAAATATTTTGATAGGTTCCGATCTTTTGAGTTTCTTAAGATAATAAATCAGATTTATGGAAATGTGAATCTGAAAAATTTAAAAGAAAATGAAAATACCACCAAGTTAAAATATGATTACAAAAATTTATGAAAGGAAACATACCTTTTGGATTTCATAGGGAAATTATCTGTAATGAGGAAAAAATCATCCCGATGAACATTAGATTCCGAAAAAAAAATTAAAAAATTTGTTTATGAAAAAATTTTAATATGAAAAATTTTGATTGCAAAATGTTGGACAAAGAGAAATCCTAACTACAAAAATTTTGATGAAGAAAAATATTCATTATGAAAATTTTTCACTGTCAAAAATTTTCAATAATAGCAAATATACTCCCCCTATGAAAATTATTTTCTTACTATAAGGAGATAGGATTAAACAAGAAGTTAATAAGGAAAATTATCTTTTAATTATCATGCCTAACTTCTTTTTAATATTTTCAAATATTTCGGAGGGTAATGATTTTGTGAAAATATCAGCAAGTTGATCATGTGTTCTGATAAATTAAATAATTATATCTCTTTTATGTGTGTGATCCCTACGAAAGTGATTTCTAATATATATGGGGTTTTAACGAGAGTTATGTACTTGGATTTTACTGAAAGAAATGTCACTAATATTGTCACAAAATAAATTTGTTTTGGTAAAACTAATACCATATTCTATGAGTGTGTGTTACATCCACAACACTTGAGCACAACAACATCCAACTGCTATATATTCAGCCTAAGTAGTGGAAAGTGCTTCTGAGTGTTTGTTTTACCTGACCAAGAATCTAATGAATCTCCTAAGAAATGGACATTTTCTGATGTACTTTTCCTATCCATTCTACATCCTCTAAAGTCAACATCTGAAAAACTTTTAAAAAAAAATAATTTCCAGATGTATAAAAGAGTCCTAAATCCATGGTTCATTTTAAGTAGCTAAAAAAAATTTCATTGCATTTAAATGATATTCCTTAGGATTAGATTGAAATATGGCACATAAGCATACTAAAAACATTAAGTCTGGACTACTATATATCAAGTATAAGAGACTTTATATCATATCTCTAAATGGTGTTTGATCTACCAGTTTCCCAGTATCATCAAGATTAAGAGAATTTGAGGTACCAATGCGAGTACTTATACTATTAGTGTTTTAGTATCCATACTTTTTAAGAAGATCTTTAATATACGTATATATGGATATATAAATTCATTTTGGATTTGGAGAAATTTGAAAACATTGGAAAAATGTTAACACACCCATCATACTCATTTCAAAATCACATTTAATTAGTTTCGCAAAGGAATTAGTTATATATTGATAAGTTGAACCAAAAATAATGTCATAAAAATAAATATAAACATTCAAAACCTTTTTCTTTTCGTTATTTATAAAAAGTGTTGGATATACATTTCCCTTAACATACTTGTTTTGTAACAAAAATTCTTTAATTCTATCATAAAAATCTCTTGGATCTTGTTTGAGTCCACACAAGGCCTCAGTAAGTATGAAATCATGTTCAAGTTGTTTTTTGTCTTCATAACTAGGAGCATATTCAACAAAAACATCCTCTTGAACGCAACCATTATGAAAAGCTCATTTAACATCCATTTGAAAAAGTTTTTAAATAATGAATCTTGGAAAGGGAAGTATAATACGAATAGATTCAAGTGTAGCTACTAGGGCATAGGTTTCTAAATAGTTTATTACATCTTGATGGTTATATCCTTTATCAAATAATATTGAATTATTTATTAATATGATTCCATTTTCATCATAGTTATTTCTGACGTTCCATTTTATTCCAATAACAGATGTTTCCTTAGGTCATTCAACCAAGGTCTAGACATTATTTCTTTCGAATTCATTTATCTTATCTTGCATGGATTTTATCCAATAACCATCACCTATAGATTGATTAGTGATTTTTGTTCTAATTTAGAAATGAATGATATGTGATCAACATTATTCCATAAAGAACTTCTTGTCCTTATAGGTTGACTTATATCAGCAATGATACTATCACTGGGATGATTCGTAAGAAACAACTGATTTCGGTTTTGTAAAACATGTTCAACAAAATATGGTAAGAAATATTCTAGGGTAAATGATTCAGAAACATCTTCTTGAACATTTTCCTTATTAGAATTGTCTTCTATAAAGGGTTCATAATTAGTTTTTGAAAACACATCTGAAGAATTTGGTTGAGGTTGTTTAAAAACAAGAGGATCAGTTTCATCAAATTTGACATGTACTATTTCTTAAAAAGTACACGAATTATTATTAAAAACTCTATAAGCCTTAGAAGTTGTGGAGTAACCTAAGAAAACTCCATCATCATATCTAGGTTCAAATTTATGTAAATTATCATTATTATTCATAAATTAATACATTGAAATCAAATAAATTGATGTTAGAAATTATAGGTTTTCTACCATTCCACAATTCATATGGGTTTTATTAAAAAAGGTATAATCAAAACATAATTTATAGAATAACAAGCAATACTTACCTCTTCTTCCCAAAAGTGTTTAGCTATCCAATATTCACGCAACAATGTTATAGTTATCTCTTTAAGAACTCTATTTTGTCTTTCAACAACACCATTCTGTTGAGGAGTTCTTGGTGCTGATAAGTAAAGAGGAATGCCTTTTCTACTACAAAATGATTCAAAATCATAATTTTGATATTCTCCTCCATGATCACTATGAATAGTTATCAATGAATGGTTTTTCTCATTTTTATCTTGGGCGTAAAAAGTTTTGAAATAAAAAAATTCTTCAGATTTATTTCCTAGAAAATAGACCGATGTAAATATAGTGTAATCATCAACTAATAAAAATACATGAAATTTTACTCCAGTGCTTCCATTTTGTGTCAGAAAAAAAGGTCAATATGCACCAACTTTATTGCACTAGTAGTTGAGACTTCACTGAAAAATTTAATAGTTGATTTATGTTTCTTTTCAAATTAACAAAGATCACAAACTTTTGAAGAATCAAATCTACGATCTGGTTAATCCTTAACTAGTCTTTTTTAGATAGGTTACAAAGATTTCTATGGTCAAAATGTCTAAACCATCTTTTCCATAACTGTGAATGATCTTCCATTGACCCAAAAAACATTAATTCCTGGATCCTAATTTCTTCTACATTTACTGTGTATACATTCCCTTGCCTATTGGATGTATGAATAAACTATTCATGGAAATTGTGTACTAATCATTTTTCCTTCCTAAAATTCACAAGGTAACCTTCATCACATAATTGACTTATGCTATTGAGGTTGTTCTTAAGACTCTTAACAAACAAAACATTGAAATCAAAGTTTTCCCAAGAAGAACAATGTTACAGATACCAATATTTTCTTCCATAGCATTATCTTAGAATGTTACTTTTCCTCCTTCCATCATGATAATCTTTTAAAAGAATTTGTTGTTACCAATCATATGTCGGGAGCATCGACTATCCTTGTACCATGTACTATATTTTTTAATATCTTCATTTATTTGAAAATGAGATTTTTAGACTTTCAAAGCCCAAACATTCATGGATATATAAATTTCTGAAAGAAAGATGTCATGAATCCAAATTTTCCTAAAGAAATAGGCTTTATGAAAACATAAATAATGAGTTTTGTTTAATTAAATTTTTTTGGCCCAATGTCCAGCACACTAACATTTAGTACATAATGGAACACTTTTAAGGACAAAATAGTTATTAATGAAAACTAGTTTAGTATGAGTATAACCAAATATAGAATTATTTATTAGAGGTAGAATTTGAGAATATATCTTATCATTGTTTTCCTTACATAAGGAAAAGTTTGAAAAACACATTCTCAAGGAAAATATTTATTACTTTAGTTTTATATCCAATTTTTTATCCTAAAAACATTATTTTTAGAACCACAATTAGTCTCTAAAATATTATTACTAGAGATTACATTTTCAAGGTCTTTAGAAAGTTTATCATTATCAGAATTAACTTCCTCATGGTTTTTGGAAATACATTCAAAATAATAAATTTTATTATCATGATCTTTAGAACGATATAATACTTCTTTATTAAGAATATAAATTCTAGAATTTTCCTTATTAATCATTTTCTTGAGTTTAGAATTTTCATTCTCATAAATCATAGTAAACCTAAAAACGTCTTCATAAGTAGGTAATTTATTATCTTCATTAGAAGACGTCTCTTCATCTAAATTATAGTATTTAAAATCACTATAATTTTAATTCTAGGATACATTAGTTATGGATTTATGTCACGAACCGGATCTGGTCTCCACTATTAACGGCACCAAACACAGACCGTGGAAAGGACCGAAGGGCGTTCCCTATCCCCACGGGCTGCCACAGGTGCCCGGGTATCAAAAAATCTTGTTTGGGAATAATTTACCTGAGCATGAAAGCATACAACATAAAAAAACAATCAATAATTAGATTTTGAAATTTTCATGCTAAACAATTATTAACAAACCCAGTTCTGAATACATATGTTTAAAGAAAATACAATTGGTCCAAAAATAGATAATGAAAATATAAAGACGCCCCCATGGACTCCACATGATAAGGGGGTCATCACCCGCAAGCCTTCTCCACAACTCCGCCCCAACGATGGGGACTAACACCCTAAACCGCCATCACCCTTAGCCTTCCCATTACCTGAGTCAAGCATAAGAAGGTCTACTTACACCAAAAGGGTGTAATTAGGGTGTGATCCTAAGCCCAATAGGATACCACTAGATGATTCCAAAGGGCATGCAATACAATGTGAACAAAACAAGCAATTTAAATACACAAGGTTAAACAGTGTTAAAATTTGAAGAAATGCAACTTTCAAATTTAAATAGTTTTCAATCCGAGAATTTCAGAATGTTAACACATTAAATAGACATGTGAGATACTGAAATGTACTTCCAAAAAACCCCAAAACAAGATTAATTACCACAAATCCAATGAGAAACATAATCAGGAATAGCCCTAAGCACTAGGTTGTCTCCGGCCCTATGTAGCTCATACCTCGGTGTAAAGTTACCATAGAAAAATCCATTATCGTGCACGAGCCACTAGTAGGGAACATACCCATAACCTAGTGGTCCCCAATCATCATCCACATAGTTTATTTAGAGTTGTTGTTATCCAAATGCTATGTGAAACAGGGACAAACCCCATCTAATCCACTAGTCATACTAGTACAAATCTGCCCCACCTAGGTACCTGGGCATCCCCTTTTGTGCTCAAACAATTTCAGAAAACAACACAAATCCTATTGCATATAAAATATCACTACTGGTCACAAAAAAAGAGTACTGTATTTACACACATTTTATACCATTTAAAACACATTATAAAATAGTTTGATTTTCAATAAAACAACCTCTCAAAACATCAAATTTATTCACACAAAGCTCTTTAAAATATCCAATTTTCACACTATGTGAACACTTGTAAGTCATTAAAACAAAATTTCAGTTCAAAACAATTTAATGAAATCAAAAATTCTGTTATGGGGAATCCCAATGTGAACCAAGATGTTATGTATTTTTAAAACCACCATTTTTACACAAACATGACACTTAAATCCCATTTGTTTCCCCAACACCATTTAAACAAAATTTCACAGCAAAATAAAAGAATAAACATTAAAAACATTATTTTAATTCCTAATACAGTTCAATAAAATAATCTACGTAATTATAGGTCAGCCCAAAATGAACCAATAAAAGATTTGAATGAAAAACCCCCAATTTCACCAATAATTGAAACATAAAATTCATTTGCATTATAAATTCAACTAAAAAATTTTTTTACAGAAACATTCAAGTGAAGTAAACATTAAGGTACCATGAAAACAGAAATCTAACTCACAAAAATTGCACACACAATGGAATCACCTACCAAAGTATCCAAAAACCCTTGAATCTTCGTGCGAAAATCAAATCGCACCCCCGCCACACCAAGAGAGACCGAGATCAAACCTAAAACTGCAAAAATTGGCCAAGAAAGCCCAAATTTAAACCCTAGGTTCAAAAACCTAGTTTCTGGACATTAGGAAACTAAATGATAAGAAAATAAACCCTAAGAACAATGAATGAAACCCTATGTTGTATGAAAGAGGAAAGAAAAGGACTCATTTACTTGAAGTATCTTGAATTAATCACTCAAAAACACAAGTATATAAAATTTAAAAAATCCAACATTCAGGGTTCGTTCGAAAAATATTTATTATGTAATTTAGGAGCTATAATGGAAGAAAAATATTGAGAATTGAGAGATTATTAAAGAAATAATTTACCTCTTCAAATCTATAAGATTTGAGGAAGCCTATGAAGTTCGGCACGAAATCTTGATTACCAAGAGCTCCAAAAAGGGGGGAGAGAGTTCAGGTGCGCGGATGGGTTAATTTGTCTTGGGTGAGACTTGGAATCACTAAATGATCCCAAAAATTGAATATGTTATAACATAATCAAAATTTATTTTTAAAATAGGAATTGGGCTTTCGAGCAGGCCCAACACATTAGATAAAAACCCAAATAAACCTTTGTTATGTATTTCTAAAATCTCCAAATTAACGTGGTGTTGTTAATGGTTTAGGGGAGGCCAAGTAGGAATTTTAGTGGATGATAAATTAAGAAAAATTAATAAGTTAAAAAAGATACAAAATTTATTTTTCAATATGGAATTGGGCTCATGGTTTGGCCCAATTCATGAATACTCATCTATTCCTCCCTAAAACCTAGGGAAACCCAAAAAACAAATCAAGGATGTAAATAAAATGAAAAAATACATTAAAATATTTCTTGTATGTGACAATTCTCCCCACCATGAAGGAATTTCCACCCCAGAAAGTCAACTTGAAGCTTGGTTGGAAAACCAGAATGGGTACTCTTCCTCAACCCATGACTTTCGCTCCCATGTTTCATGTGTATCATTCCCATGATTCCATTGAACCCGGACTAATGGAATAGACTTCCCTCTATGTATCTTCTCTTGGGAGTCCACTATTTTCACCGGCCACTCAACAATAGACAAGTCAGGCTCTATCTCCAATTCTTCCCAACTCAACACATGGGATGGATCAGGGTTGTATTTCATCAAATGAGAGACGTGGAAGACATCATAGATAGACTTCAACTAAGAAGGTAATTCCAACCTGTATTACACCTTTTCAATATTCTCGGTGATCTCAAAGGGCCCGACATACCGCGGAATCACCATACCGTGCTTCCCCAATCGATGATGGCCTAGACGCGGGGTAGCTTTTAAGAATAACCTGTCACCCACAGAAAACTCTAGGTCTCGATGCCTCTGGTCTGCATAAGATTTATGACGACTATGAGCTGTAAATAAGCACTGCTTGATCAACTTGACCTTCTCAGAAGTCTCCTGCACAAGGCTCGGCCCCAACAGTGAAGTCTCTCCTACCTCAGCCCAACATTGGGGGGACTGACATGGCCGACCATAGAGCACCTCAAAAGGGGCCATTAGAATCGAGGATTGGTAACTATTATTATAAGGAAACTTAGCCAATCACAAATGGTTATCACAAGAAACTCCAAATTCCAGGACACATGCATGAAGTATGTCCTCTAAAATCTGATTCGCCCGATCTGTCTGACCATCCATCTGAGGGTGGTATGCCGTGCTCATTTTAATCTAATACCCCAAGGACTTCTGAAGGCCTTCCCAAAATTGGGAAGTGAAGCATGGGTCTCTATCTGAGACAACTCATGATGGTACTCCATGGAGTCTCACCACTTCCTGAAGATAAAAATGGCCCATCTCATCCACTTTAGTTGTATCGTTTATCAGAATGAAGTGGGATGATTTTGTCATACAATCTGTCACCACCGAAATGGAATTATTACCCCAAGGTGTACGAGGTAAGCCAACAATGAAGTCCATCGAGACCTCATCCCACTTCCAGGTAGGAATGGGTAGTGTATGGAGAAAACTAGAAGCCCTTTGGTGCTCTTCTTTCACCTGCTAGCATGTGTAGCATCTTGAAAAAAAGTCTTCTATGTCCCGTCTCATACCAGGCCACCAAAACTGTCAATGAACATCATAATACATCATAGTTGCACCAGGATGGACAACCCACTAAGACTAGTGGATATCCTGCATCACCACCTTCACAGAGATAATGGTACTACCAAACGGCCCTTGAAGCACAAGATGCCCTCGGGAGACGATGACCAATCCGAGGATGTCTCCCCACAACGAAGAAACTACTTCGACCACTGACACAACTTATCACTGGGTTGTTCCCAAATAATCAACTCCAATAGAGAAGGAGTCAACTGGACACTCTCCAAGAATGCCCCTCCACTGTGTTCCCTGGTCTCCATATGCATCTGAGAAAAGAGCCCCATCAATGCCCACTCATCACTGGACATCCTCAAAGCCTGCACTGGAACCTGTCTTCTCAAGGCATCGACCACTACATTACCCTTACCTAGGGTATAGGAAATGTCAAAGTCAAACCCCTTCAAGTACTCGATCCAGCGACGCTGCCTCAAGTTGAGGTCCTTCTGCAAGAAGATATACGCCATGATTTTGTGATCAGAGTATACCACAAACAACTCCCCAAAGAGGTAGTGACACCATGTATTCAAAGCATGCATCCCCACTGCCAACTCCGAGTCATGGGTTGGGTAGTTCTTTTCATGTGGTCAAAGGTGGCGAGATCCATACATGACCACATGATCATCCTGCATAAGCACACACCCAAGACCCATACATGAAGTATCACAATAGACCACATATCCCATTCATACCTCTGGTAAAATCAGCATGGGGGTGGTAGTCAACCACATCTTCAGCTCCTCAAACGATGCCTGAAATTATGGACCCCATACAAACTCCACCCCTTTCTGGGTGAGGGAAGTCATCTATGAAGCAAGACGAGAGAAATCTCGAATGAATTTATTGTAATAACCATCCATTCCAAGGAAACTCGAGATGTCGAACACATTCTTCTACTGCTCCCATGACATTACCGCACTAATCTTCTCAGGGTCCACTGAAACGCCCTGCTCAGAGATCACATGCCCCAGAAATCTCACATCCCTGATCCAAAAAGTGCACTTTGACAACTTTTCATAGAGGTGGTGATCTCATAATGTACCCAACACAATCCTCAAGTGATGTTCGTCTTCCTCCTCAGAGATAGAGTATACCAGAATGTCATCCAAGAACACCACAACAAATTAATCGAGATTCTTATGGAAACCCCTATTCATGAGTTCCATAAAGACTGTTGGATCATTTTTCAATCCAAAGGGCATGAACAAATACTCAATGTGGTCGTACCTTCTTCGAAAGGCTGTCTTTCAGATATCTGACTCTTTCACCTGAAGTTGATGATACCCCCAACGCAGGTCTATTTTTAAGAACCACTTTTCCCCCTTCAACTGATCAAAAAAATCATCTATTCTAGGAAAAGGTTATTTATTCTTAATTGTTACCTTATTCAGCTTCTGGTAGTCAATGCACAACCGGAGGGATCCATCAGCCTTTTTGTGAACAACACAAGAGTGGCCCAAGGAGAGACGCTCGAGTGAATGAATACTTTCGATTATAAGTCGTCCATCTGTATCTTTTATTACCTCAGCTTGGTGGGGGCCATCCGATAAGAGGTAAGAGATATCGACTGTGTTCCTGGTGCCAGATCAATCGAAAACACCACATCCCGCTCCGGGTGAAAACCTGAAAAAATCATCTGAGAATACATCCGGGAACTCGTTCACTACATGAGGTAATGAACCGTCAGGGGAAAGGCCATCCTCTAGTACGAGCGAAGATAAATGGAAGATAAAACATCACAACTATGTGAGTGGAGGCCCTGCGTGACCTGACTGAGGATCCCAATCTCCATGAAATACCTGACGACTGCCATCAAGTGCCGTGAAACTCACACGCCGTCTGTAGCAATCCATGTGTGCCTAGAAGATTACTAGACAATCCATCCCGAGTATGACATAAAAAGAGTCGGTATCTAACACCATGAGTTACCACTCCATCTCGACCCCTAACACAAAAAGAACACATGATGGGCACCTGAGACCCTACTCCTTCTTCTTTCCCAGCGGTGTCACCAACTCCATCGCAAAAGACAACAATCCGTTGGAAAAAATCAGAATGTCCACAAAATGGGAATAAATGAATGAAACAGAGGCACCCGTATCAAAAAGAGCAGTATTTATAGAAGATGTGATCATAATGGTACCTCGAACTGTCGACGATCCCGCCTCTGATCCTGCTGGTGCCTAATCCACTGCATGGAGATGTACAGTATCTGCCTGAGGACGACCGCTAGTCTGTGGTTGTGCCCTGAACATGATCTTCCTATAAGATGACCCAGCCCTACCACCATGATTGCCAAATCGAGATCCCCCTGTCCTCGATGGCGCAGACTGTGCTGGCACTCCTCTTGAAGCCACTGACCCAACCCCACTCGGAAATGGACGTGCCACACCACAGAAATACTACAAATTCCCCATACCTCTACACTGGTAAAAAGGATTCAGTGGCCGTGGACATGCTGGTCGGATATTCCCGAGCTTCCCACATTGGTGGCACATGACCGATCTCGCATCAGAAGACGCAGAAGAAAACTGCCTGGAAGAGTGGCATAAACTACCCCCTCCATTCTTCACATAATCCTCCCGCTTCCTTTTATTCTCTGAAGAGCTTCCACTTCCCACTACTGATACTAAACCATAAGAACCAACCCTACATTTCTTATCAATCTCCACCATGCACGCCCGATCAACGACCTCAGCATAGGTCCTCAGCTTAAGCAAGAACAATTGGGAGTATATTTATAGTCTGAATCCTTTCTTAAACCTCTAGGCCTTCACTTTCTAATTAGAGACAATTTCTGGAGCATTCCAAACCAACTCAGCGAAGCGGTTGGCATACTCCATAATAGATAGATTCCTTTGAACAAGTTCCATGAACTCTCTAGACCTAGCATAAGACAACACCTCAGGGGAATATCGTTCATTGAAGACAACCTTGAATTCTCCCCAGCACATCTGCTCATTCTTCCCAGCCTGAAGCACTGACTCCCACCACTTACGGCTGGGACCCTCCAACAGAAAAGAGGCACACTTCACCATGATCTCCACAGGCGTTTCCAAGAACTCAAATATACACTCGATCTTCTCGACCCATTATTCTGCTTCCTGGGGTTCTGAGCTACCTCGGAAGGTAAGAGTATTGATTCTCAGAAACTCTTGTGCTTTGTCTTTTCTAGGACCTGTCTCTTCTGCCCCAACAGGAATAGGAGTTGGAGCTAGTCCACGTCCCAAAGAATGGATATCATGAACCACAACCTCCATGAGCCTCTGATCAATCGGCATGAGAGAACTCTCTTCAGCTTCCTCATGTGGGTGCGTGGGAGCTTTCTTGGGAGGCATGTTACTACAAAATGCAACATTCACAAAACAATATTCAATACCACAATTCTGAAAATTGTAATCACATACATCAAATATAAATAAACTAAACATATTCCAGTAATAAAATAAACAACTACTCCACATCCATCTAATGTCCACAAGTGGTCTGCAGCCCACACGTCTCACCTGGAAGTGAAGTCAATCTGTAAATTCCAACATCCCCTGGTGACTCAAGGTATTTTATGAGAGGTGTGGACCAGGAACCCCACTCACAACCAAAACTCCGAGCCCCAACAGTCCTAGTAATGTTCTATCCAGACTCATCCGAAAATAGCAATACAACCCAAAAACATTAACCTACTCTGATACCATTTTGTCACGAACCGGATCTGGTCGCCACCATTAACGGCACCAAACCCAGAATGTGGCACGTCCCGAAGGGCATTCCCTATCCCCACGGGCTGGGACAAGTGCCCGGGTATCAAAAAATATTGTTTGGGAACGATATACCCGAGTATGAAAGCATATAACATAAAAAACAATCAATAATTAGAATTTGAAATTTTCATGCTAAACAATTCTTAACAAAACCAGATCTGAATACATATGTTTAAAGAATTACAGGTGCTCAAAAACAAATAATGTCAACATAAATACATCCCCATGGACTCCACATGACAATGGGGTCATCACCCGCAAGCCTTCTCCGCAACTCCGCCCCAACGATGGGGACAAACACTATGAACCGCCATCACCCTTAGCCTTCCCTTTACCTTAGTCAAGCATAAGTAGGTCTACTTACACCAAAGGGGTGTAAGTAGGGTTTGATCCTATTCCCAATAGGATACCACCAGATTATTCCAAAGGGCATGCAATACAATGTGAACAAAACAAGCAATTTTAATACACAAGGTGAAACAATGTTAAAATTTGAACAAATGCAACTTTCAAATGAAATCGGTTTTCAATCCGAGAATTTTAGAATGTTAACACATTAAATAGACATGTGAGATACTGTAATGTACTTCCAAAAACACCCAAAAATAAGGGTAAATACCACAAATACAATGAGAAAAAAAATCGGGAACACCCCTAAGCACTAGGTTGTCTTGGGCCCTTTGTACCTCGTACCACGGGGTAATGTAACAGTAGAAAAATATGTTCTCATGCACAATCCACTAGTAGGGAACATAACCATAACTTTTTGGTCTCTAATAATCATCCCATAGTTTAGTTAGAGTTGAATTTATCCAAATTATAAGTGAAACATGGACAAAACAAATCTGATCCACTAGCCGTACTAGTACAAATCTGCCCACCTAGGTACCCGGGCTTCCCCTTTTGTGCACAAACAATTTCAGCAAACAACACACATCATTTTTCATATAAAATATCACTACTGGTCACAAAAAAAGAAGTGTAGTAGATACACACATTTTATACAATTTAAAACACACAATAAAATAATTTGATTTTCAATAAAACAACCTCTCAAAACATCACATTGTTTTGCACCCAAATCTCTTTAAAATATCATCGTTGCACAATATGTGTACACTTTTAGGTCATTAAAAAAAATTTCCGTTCAATACCCTTTAATGAAACCAACAATTCAGTTATGGGGCAGCCCAATGTGAACCAAGAAGTTATATCTTTTAAAAACCACCATTTTCACACAAACATGGCTCTTAAAGCCCATTTGCTTCCCAAACACCATTTAAAAAAAATTCACAGAAAAAAAAAATAATAAACATTCAAAACATTATTTTCAGTCCTAATACAGTTAAATAAAATAAACTAAGTAATTATTGGTCAGCCCAAAATGAACCAATAAAAGATTTGAATGAAAAACCCCTAATTTCACCAAAAATTGGAACTTAAAATTCATTTCCATTATAAATGAAACTAAAACCAATTTTTACAGAAACATTAAAGTGAAATAAAAATTAAGGTACAATAAAAAAATCAATCCAATTCACAATAATTTCACACACAATAGAATCACCTACCAAAGTAACCAAAAACCCTTGAATCTTTGTGCGAAAATCAAATCGCACCCCCGCCGCACCAAGAGAGACCTAGATCAAACCTAAAACCACATGAATTGGCCAAGAAATCCCAAAGTTAAACCCTAGGTTTTTAAAAACTAGTTTCTGGTCATTAGAAAACTAGATGATATGCAAAGAAACCCTAGGAACAATGAATGAATCCCTAAGTAGTTTGAAAGAGGAAAGAAAAGGACACATTTACTTGATGTATCTTGAAGTAATGACTCCAAAACACTAGTAGCTGAAATTTAAAACATCCAACAATCAGTGTTCATTTGAGAAATATTTATTAGGTAATTTAAGAGCTAGAATGGAGGAAAAATATTGAGAATTGAGAGAGTTATGAAATAAATAATTTACCTCTTCAAATCTGGACGATTTGAGGAAGCCTACGACTTTCGGCACCAAATCGCGATTAACCATAGCTCCAAAGAGGGGGGAGAGATTTCAGACACGTGGCTGGGTTAATTGGTCTTGGGTGAGACTTAGAATCACTGAAAATACCAAAAATTGAATAAGTTATAACATAATCAACATTTATTTTTAAAACAGGAATTGGGTGTTCGGGAAGGCCCACCCGCTTAGATAAAAACCCAAATAAACCATGGTTATGGATTTCTAAAAGCTCCAAATTAACTTGGTGGTGTTACTAGGTTAGGGGAGGACACGTATGTACTTTAATGGATTAATAATGATGAAAAATGAAAAAATTATAAAAGATACAAAATTTATTTTTCAATATGGAATTGGGCTCATGGTTTGGCCCAATTCATGAATACTAATATATGCCTCCCAAAAACCTAGGGAAACCCCCAAAAAATCATGGATGTAAATTAAATGAAAAAGAACCTTTAAAATATGTCATGTATGTGTAAATTTAGCATTGTGTACCTCGGCCATTAGACAATGATTTTCGATGGGTAGTCTAGCTAGTAGACCAAGATTCGTATAACAATAAGATTCATACTTTGAGGATTATAATAAGAGTCACCACCACTGGAAGTCCATGTGTCATTGGCCTTTAAGAAATTATTATAATTACCCTTGTAGTATATCTTACTTTTTTTCTCTCATAATTTGTTTCCTTTTTATCCTTTTTCTTAAGCATAGGATAGTCTGGTCATATATGCCCTTCTCTTTTTCATTCACAACAAGTGACTTCCGAATCATTCTGGCCTTTTCATTCGTTCTACTTATATCAATTATAAAAGTATTTATTACAAAATATCATTTTCATCCTTTGATAAATATTAGCTATCTCATTACCATAATTTTCACTTCCACTAGATTTAGATAAAACAATGACTTTCAAATATTTGGATCTTATAACCCGCCCAAAAGTCTTGGATATAGTTTTAGTAAATACTACACTACAAATACTATTTTTCTACTTATTCATATCATAATATCATTTCATTCTTGTCTCTTTTTGAAGAAGTGTTCCAAAAAACTCATCAAGCATTATTTTAGATACTTTTTTATTCTCATCAATAGTTGTTCTCTTAGATTACCACTCATTAGGAATGATTTCTATAATATTGTCCACAAGTGCCTCATCGTCAAGACCCTTCTCGTCCATTGATTGTAAAATATTAACAATAGTCATAAACCTTTGTTGTAATTTATACATGGGTTCTCCATAAGGAAATAGAAATCCATGACATTCTACTCTAAGCATAGCTCTTACAGTTTCTACAACATTGGATATACTAAAATGAGTAACCTCCAATTTAATCCAAATACAATTTGCAGATTCACAAGATAAAATATGACTATATATATTTCTGTTCATGGAACATAGCAATATATTGCATACCTTGTAGTAATGTTGATATTTTAACATGTCATGAGTAGTAAAAGTTCTTACTTCCTTATCATGAATATTTTAATCTCTAGTAATCATTACAAAGTTGTCAACTCCAGTATTAATAATAAAATTCATCATAATATCTCTCCAATATTCATAATAATTCCAGTTTATATAGGTTGTCTAGTGGTATTTAGATTTTCAATCGAACCAACATTAATTCCTACCATCTAAAAGAAAATGAATTTCCACTCAAACATGTTAATAGGGAAAATTAGTAAATATGGATAAAAATACCTAAGGAATAAAAATATTGAACATTGTAAAAATGCGAAAGAAAAATATAAGTGAATATAAGTATTTCATAGACCTCTTTTGATACCAATATTAGGATCAAAATATTATGTAGATTCTAAAATACAAGTGGGGGGTTAATTTTATGATTAAAAATTATCATTTTTAACCTTAAATAAAACTATGTTTAAAAATGGTAAACAAGGTAAATTCATAAGACCTCTTTTAGTTCTACAGATTTTCTAGGCTCCAAGAATATGGTTCCGGAAATGAATGTTAAGGAAATTTTACAAGGAAACAATTCTACCATAAAGGGTATAGAATCTTACTTATTAGAGTGTACAAAAGTACAAGGAAGTATAATATTGTTATAATTTCCTTAGTAATGAAAATGCCGTGAAACAAACTTGAATGAAAACATGTAATAAGTATGAAATATTTTATCCCAAAGTGTAGGCGATCCAAAAAGAATTCATAAATGTCCCTAGATTTATACTTTCAAGATATCCTATCTTACCCACACCATGGTAAACCCTTGATAGGACTATCGAAAACTATCTTGTTATCCTAGAAATCCTTTGAACTTCAATGTAGTCAACACCTCTGTCTTTCTATCCACCGAACACCTTAAACATTAAGGTAGTTGGTACCTCTGTCATCCAATCTCTAGAAGTCCTAGATTGTACACAACAACAAGCAGAGTCTCGTTAATCAAGTTGAACAAGTATATATCATGAACAAGGAATGACAGTCTCTCTCCCTAAAAATAACTTCAATAAAATGAAATTTCTAGTGTGATCAATAGGTCTTAGTTGTTTTGAGATCGTTAAAATGGGCTCGTATTTATAGGAACTTCTCCAATAGTTGGCTCCCTCCACCAGAAATCATATTTTTTCACTTCTCACTCAAACAATAGTGAGTTAAAAATAGATTTAAGGAAATCGTTTCATAACTTTTAAAAAGTTACTAATAATAAGGTTGCTTAAAAATCCATTTTTCAAGAGAATAAAGGAAAAATAAAGTTTGGAGTCTAAGAAAAAATAACAATCAGAGTCTTTATTAAATGGATATTCAGATTATATTTTCCAAGGAATTAGGAATCAGAAATCTATAGACATCAGAGTCTGAATTCAGAGGAATTCGGAGTCCAAATATCATAGAATTAAGAGTCCGAATTTAGAGGAATTAGGTGTCTGAATTCTGAGAAATTCGGAGTTTGAATTTTCAAAAATTCATATTCTAAATTTCATAGAATTCAGAGTTTGAATTTAAGAGAATTTGGAATCAGAATTTCAGAGAATTTTGAATCTGAATTTTACAGAATTCTGAGTCTAAATTTCAGAGAATTCGGGGTCTGAATTTTAGAGAATTTGGAGTCTAAATATGGAATTGGAAAATTTAATACACTATAACTATGTATTTATAGGATTCTGAGATTTTATATGTGAAACTAAATTTTACACATAGAAATAAAATGTTTTAGATTTAGATAAACTATAACATGAACAATGAAAACAAATTTAAGGAGGAAATTTTCTTGGGAAAGGAAAATTTTATTGATTATGATAATTATTAGGAAAAATAAAATTTTCCTTGAGATAGAGCGTTTGTGATTTTCAGAACATAAAGGAATGGAAAAGTCATGAAGAAACCTTGTTGACTCAACAATGAGATCGTATAACAGGTCCCACACATCTGATTGTCACTCCCAATTTTATTCATAAACATTTCAATGGATCTATAGAATAAGAAAAAAAAGGTACATACATTACCTGAAAAACATTATCAGTATGATCCAAATAAGAACATGGTGCTCCTCAAAGGATGCATCAGGATGAAGCTCAAAAAAATCAACGTTAATCACGTGATATGTATAAGGTTGATACATCCATAGTTTTGAAAAATGAAAACATCATACATTCCACTATACCATTTTTGAAGAGCCATTCAGTATGCCAATTGTCCAACCCACTCCACAGTATCAAATGAACCCACATACCTAGGAACCAACATTCATTGTATCCAAATTAGTTGGTGACCCAACCTTGGAGGAACCTAAAGAAACACAATATCTCCTACGATGAGCTGAAGTGGACTACGATGCCAATATGAATATGAATTATTCCAACTTTGAGCTGAAATCACATGATTCTAAATCAAAATAAATTTTTTTGACATCTCCAACTAGATACTAGATCCTAACAACTCATATTCCTCATCCTCTATCCAACACAATAGAGATCAAAAATATCTCCCATTGAATTCCTCTAATGTCCCAATATAAATTTTATCCTAGAAATTATAATTATAAGAAAACTAAATTATTAATATGTTCATTTTCCATGAAGCTTGAAAATCTATGACACAAACTTTAAACATGTCATCCAATAACATAATTTTACAGTCAGACCGCTCGTTCATCTGTGGGTGATAAGCCATACTCAAAATCACCTAGGTACCAAGTGCATTATGTAATCCCTTTTAGCTGAATGACGTGAAAGACTAATCATGATTCAAATATATGGATCTTTTCACACCATTAAATAACACTATTTCACGAACATGTAACTCACCCAATAGTTCAACTGTGAGTGTTTCCTGGATCAGTATGAAATCATCCATTTTAGTCACCAGGTCTACAACAACCCAAATTAAATAATTCTTTTGAGGCTTCCTCAAAACTGACACTACTAATTCTATCATTACATCGTTCCACATCTAATCAGGAATGGAAAATTACTTTAACAAACAATCTAGACATTGATTCTCAGCCTTAACCTATTGATAGAGAAGGCATCCTACCAAAAATCCATCAATGTCTTTCTCTATTCCCAGACACCAATACTTCCAATGAAAATCATGATAGATCTTAGTCATGCCAGGATGTATTACCCACATTGATGAATATAACCCACTCATCAACTCTTCAAGGGAACACTCTGGTACCACATCATGGCCCTAAACATAGACAACTCTATCAGCACCAATGGCCCACTACGAAGGTGACTCCCAACCTTGAATATTTTTTTCATAACCAAACCCTATGAATCCTCTAGGTGTATAAAGTATATAATTATACACTATAGACACAATGGTCACTTGTTTTTTCCCAAGATGCACCTCCAAGAGCATCTCTGTAAATAAGAACATCATCCTCCACTCATATTTGGATTACTAAAGAACTAGATTATGAGTATTCCGGCTCAAGGTATCTAAAACACTATTTTCTTTTCCCGATGCATAAGAATGTTGTAAAATAAAGTATTGTAGGTACTATAGTGACATTCATTGCCGAAGATTCAAATCCAGCTGAAATAATATATGCTATAAATATTTATTATTGGTAAATTCCATGAGTAGTTCTCCAAACAAGTAATGCCTTCAACATATTTAGGCATTATCCACAACCACAAGAATAAGATCGTGGGTAAGATAATTTCTTTCAAGGGGCCTCAAATATATTGACCCATAAACTATAGCCTGATCATCCAGAATCATCAATATCCAAAGTCCAATACAAGATGCATCACAGACAAAAGTGGACTTATTACATGGTTGAGGTAATATTAGAATCAGTGTCGTATTAAACCTATTCATAAAATCTGGAATAGTAGTTCTGTATACCATCGGCCACTAAAAATGAATACCCTTATTGGTTAAAAAGGATATTGGAACTACCAAACAAAAAAAATTCCTAATGAGCCATTGTTAATAACTGGATAATCCCAGAAAACACAAAACCCCAAAAACTATCTTCAGATGCTCCCAAGACACAACTGCCTACACCTTCTATGGATCATCTGACACACCTGACTCGAAAATGATGTGTCCCAATAAATGAACATTATAAATCCAAAACATACATTTTTTTAGCTAGGAATAAAGAATATAATCTCATATTAAAATAAATATTATGTCAAAGGTTTTAGCATGATCATCAAGTGTTCGTGAGTACACCAAGATTTCATGAACAAAGGAAAAAGTGAAATGATTCAAATAAGGATGAAATATTTGATTAATTAGATCCATAAACACATAGGGATGATTTTTCAACCCAATTGACCTCAGAAAAAATTCATACAACCTGGACCTATGCCAGAAAGCTATCCATGGTATGTCAGAAGGTCTCAACCTCAACTGATGGTTTCCCAACCATAAATCAATCTTGGAGAACACTAAGGCCCCCTTAATTTGTTCAAACATTTCGTCGATTCTAGGATGCAGGTAATGGTTCAAAATCATTATCTCATTCATATTCATTTAATTGACACATAAAAGCAATTACCCGTCATCCTTCTTTGAAAAATTTCATGGTGATCCCCATAGTGGAATACTTGGTCCAATTAACACCTTTCACTCAAATGCTTCTATCTGATCAATAATATCGTGGAATTCTGCTAGTTCCATTCGATATAGTGGAATAGAAACTAGCTCTTCCCATATTAGAAAATCGATTGTTAACACCACATCCCTCTCATGAGGTTGTCCCGAGAAATTCTTAGTAAACTGATCCTGGAAGTCATCCACCTCATGAGGAAAGACATGTTGCTTCACCTATCAATAAACAAGAATAATTCAGGATGCTTGGGCTTTGTGTTTCCCAAAATGCTAATAACTAACCCTCTAGGGCCTTCTAGTTCATCCCACTTACAACGAAAGGCATAAGTGTCTCCATTGAGAGACACAAATGTTAAACTACAATGGTATATATCAATATGGTTTTAATACAACACTAGATAGTTCATTCCCAAAATCAGGTCAACAAATAACATATAGAGAATAAATATATTGCATATAAAATTACAACCACCAACTTATAAGTCACAACCTCTACAATGTATTATATCCTAAACTCGCACAACTGATTGAGAATCAATTGACATAACACCACAAACTGGCTCCATGTCTGGTCGCAACACAACCAAAAACTAGGTAGATATAATACAGTCTCTGGAACATGTTTCAAATAGAGTATTTTATTGTTGGGAAGATTTTTGAATCGTTCCTCGAATAGTAGAAGGTCTTGCCTCGCCACCATTAGGTGTATACTAAACTGTGTGATGATGTAATGTCCCTATACCCTGGGTTCTATCGTGAGTACCATGCACTACACTACCATGATGGTGTGGATGGAATCATTCTAGAGTTCCAAATCCACCAATAATAATAATTTGACCTATGAAGCTCCAATTACCTGCCATATATGGGGTTGTCGACCCCCTACCTTCACTCTGCTTTGTCACTGTCGTCCATCATTTTCCATCCATCGTGGGTTTTTTCGGAACCACTTTCCAAGGACCATGTTTTCACATGCTATGTACTCTATAGGTAGTAATGAATTATGACATCACACATGCTCTATTCTTCCACAGTAATACCAGCAAACTAATTTAGTAACCTTAGAGCCTAGTTAGTTTTATGGATGTTTTTTCCTCTCTTAATCTGGTGGAAATTCTCAGTGGGGTGCATCATACTATCAAAATTCACACCATTGGTTCACCACATCCGAACTGCATTCCTGCTTTAGGGGCCCTATTTAAGGTTTCCTTTTGAGAAGATGACCTGATATTTATCACCAAAAAACCACTTTAATTAAATCATATTTATATAGGATCTAATTTGTTGCGGATGTCCACCTCGAAATCACCTTGACATCAGAGCCTCATCCGACACAAGAAGAAAAAAAATTTCTAGTCTTTGAACTTACCTACATTCTCCATTACTAACATCATCCCCATAGTAAAACTCATAAAATATTTAAAATTTCATATCTTATGGTTTTTGGGAAGTAATTATCTAGATAGTTTTCTTTAATCTTTTCTACTTCATTCTTTCTACTTGTTCATTCTAAATAAATATTACCCACCAATGCTTTTCCTGGCCCCAAAACATATAATCCAATAACATAACTCCCAACTAAGAAGAAGTCATCATATGATCATGAATTGTCTAGGTAAACTCTCTCCAGAACTAATCCTCATCTATCCCACCCAATTCGGCAATGAATGGAGGTTTCTGCAACTAAAACTATATAGTCAACACGAACATACTCGATGTTACACGCCCTGAGTCTCATTCCATAATCTTCATAAAACAAGAAATTTTCTTATGAAACTCATCTTCCCTATAATCCAAAACCACTATAAATTCGTGCTCTACTACTAGGGAGAATTTTAACCAATATCCCCTTGTCACCAAACTGAAACACGCATTCATGGTGGAATTTATCTACAATTCCAAAAACAGAAATTTTAGAATGCAACCGTGAATCATTGACAATGTATAAGGGATGCATCATCACTAGACATAAACAAACTTTTTCGCATACACTATCCATTTGGATTTATTAAATCAGGAACTCTACCATCAAAAATCATTTAAATATCCACGGTTAAAATAGGGTAAGTAACTCACATGACTATAAGTCATACAATCAACACCATTTCAATACTCTTCTCATAGCACAACTTACTCCAATAACATTTCATTTCACCTAACACCCTTTATCAAGTATAATTACTTATTTATTGTTTAACATTTTTCTCCCCTTTTAACCCATTTTAAATTTTTCATCATACCCCATTATTCACCGCTTCAAATAAATTCAAATCCATTCTACCCCCTATGTCCCACACATGCATCCCATGTGTGTGGGACCACTATGATGCATTTCACTTATATATATGGGTTTCTAGAATGATGCATGAATTCACAGCCATATGAAATTACGACGATGAGAATAATGCCGTAAAACTATCACATCTGACCACATGTGCATCACCAAATGGTGATATGTCATTAAATTTAACAACAAAAAACATCAATAACAATCCCCACATTGTGTGACGTGGGTTTTACCACGTACATGGGTAAGATACTACCAATAATTAGATTATAAACAAGGCATGAAACTAATCTAATCTTTTTTATACCATCCCCAATTACAAAGAATTTGAAAATAACTCATCTGATAAAACATTGTAATGTATTTGACCTGGGTGTCACTAAATCAGTGCGCCGAGTTGGGTCATCACATGACCTCAATAAGTACTTCCCATACACCAGAGGTGGCTAACTAGCATTGAGGGTATAATAGTTCATGTGAGGAGACCAAAACTTATTTACTTGAGTAAGACATTTCATAACACTACATAAATATGATAACAGTATGAAACAACCAATAATATAAATAATCAAACATCTCCTAAAATGTGTACAAACTACAAGCAATAGTAAATATTCCAGGTCATGTTTCAATGCCAAGTGAACACAACCTCGAATAAATACAAAAAGTGGAATCCAAAAAATGGTCCTGCCTCTCGGGGTGGAACATCATCCATTTACCTTTCGATCATGACTCAACCCCAAACAAGGGTCCCTTCCCCTTTCTTGTCGTACAATTATGAAATCTTCTCAGGTTCCCAATGGAGGTCCAAGCAGGGTGTGTGTATAACTCAATATTCCACCACAAAAGTGTCTACATAATGTAAACCATAAACTGATAATGCATGTAAGTAAAAATTAATAGAATTTGGTGAAAGACAATACTCGGTTCTATTGTTAAAAATATTTTCTTTTCTACTACTGTTAGGATTATTATGCCAGGGGCATTATGTAAATCATCTCATCATTTTGTTCATCATCAATATGTAAGCCTATGTAGGAGATTTACCTTATTCACAAAATATTTATGGTATTTATCATTCAATATAAGAGAATCTTGTTATGTCCCAATCTCACTAGGGATGAGAAAATCAAGTAATCACCAAACATACCTTGGAGCCTCATTCTCAGTATTTTCATTGAATATAACCATTTCAGTCATAGAGAATCACTTCTATTCACTAACCCATGCATTATTGGGTAGGTTATTCCATCTACCAAACACTACTAGTGGGAGGACCATTAGTCCTTTAACCAATCACCATGATATGTAAAGATGATTATTTATTCAATCGCCACTTTTATCAATATCACATCCAATACAACCAATAAATATAAATTTTTTATTCACAATAACAAACATGGGTTCTAATGTTATGTAATAGAAATTTTTCAATACCATTTTACAATCAAAAACTGATTATCACAATTCAATTTATCATATCGCATCCCATTAACCATATTAATAACTACACTATACATTAACAATCCCACATTATCAACATTTCATATACAACAACCCTATTTGTATTTTCAACATAATTCTTCATCCATAAGGCCCAATAAAAATTTAACAAATTTTTCCCATTTTTTTACCATTCAAGACAATCTCTTATACCATTTCTATTCCTAGGCACATGAAAATTACTCATTTTCACTCCCATTTAATATGGAATCATGCTTATCGAGGAAGATACATTGTCCCGTGGCAACCTTGGTTATAATTAGCTAACTTCAATGACCCAAAAGTATCAACGCACCCCATGGGTTCCCCTACAAAATTAAACTCATTTTTCATATGTCCCATGTGGATGATGAGGGTTCTTATTCAACATTTATACATTAATAATACAAAATAACATCATAGGATAAAAACAAAAATAAGGGGTAACCATTAAATAATCCCAAGAATGAAAAAATATCAAAAAATTATTGCGATATTACTTATAGGATAGTAATATTTTTTTAATATGCCCTCAAAAGAAACAATAGATGCTCAATAAAACAACCCTTGAAGCTTCAACAATGATCTCACATGGAAATGAGGGTTTTAGATCTTTGGTAGGATATGGACAAATGATGACAATCCTTATTGAGAAGAGAAAGGAAAGAAGAATTTAGACTTACCCGGATTTTTTATTCAAAAATGACAGAATTCCAACCATCCTAGTGATGAAGGGGAATCATTTTTTCAAGTTCTTAAGAGCTCTTCCACAACACTAGGGTTGCAAGGGAGAAGAAAGGGGGAAATCATGAGTTGGGGTTAAGAATCCCATAATGGAATGTTTTGTAAATTTATCAACTTTACTGGGCTTCATGGTTTTCCTATACAATTTTCCAAACCATCTGCAAACCATGTGAGATATACTATCCCAAAATAACCCATTCTCATAATTTCCTAGGAAATCAGAATGGTTAGCTTAACAATGTGATAAATGGACGAAATACTCTACCCAGGTCTACACGTCTACCTAGGATGATATGAATGATTTTTACTAACCATGAACAAACTGTTCAATATGACCAGAAAACTCCATTTTCATCCTCTTTTGTGCCTTGAACCCCCAAAACCCCCTCTAATCCTTTTAAAAAATATAGGGAAACACTCATTGGACTAAAGAAAAAGGCATTAACTAAAACATTATTAAAACCACACCTTAAGGAAAATCTTTAATCTTACACCAATATTATTCCCATGTATTCCCACCTTGTATAGGATGTAATGTTTTCAAAAAAGGCCTAAAACAATTTCCCTATGTACGTTCTCAATGAGAACAATTCAAGTTGTAAAAATCCTCTTTGATTGATTTTATTTTATATTTGTTTTCATTTCTTATACTCCAATCACCTCCTCTGTCCAAAATAATGATGAAAACCATATCCTTTATATAATATAATTTTATTGTATTAATTGAAAATCAACCATCAAGTATCTTATCCCCTTCCTTTAATTTTAAAAATGATAATGTCATCCATGAGATGTTGATTTATCACATTCATGGATGAAAATTTTTCATTTTCATTTCCCTGTATTCACGGTTGGAAATAAAACCCATATAATTGATGATACATATTATAAAATTTATGTCCTATCCCAATTTTATTTTTTAATTAGATATTATACACAGTAGTTAATAACGAAACAATAATAGTTTTTTAAGGTCTAAAAATGCTAAATTAATCTAAACCATTATCACCAACACATTGTCTAATGATTCATCCTCACTAGAAGTAACTAAATGAATTATATAACCATTTAATCTTTTGGATGTTTATTAATAACATATAACTGTAATTCTGGAAATTTATTCCCATTTTACAAGATCATTAATACATTTATACAAGTTAACCAATCATGAAAACTATGAAAACAAACACTCCCAAATAATGAAATTGTACCTTAGAACTCATCAAAGAGGCTATATATGAAGATAATTAAATTATAATAAATTATATAAATGTGTAAATGAAAAAAAAATAATTAATTAATCTATTTAATTTGGTTATCTATGATATTATGATCTTGTGAAGAAAATGTTTTGACCAAAGTAAATATATTTTTCCAGAACCACAATTTTTCATTTGAGTTACCCTTTCTCTACCTTTATTCTAAGGTAATTCTTAAATCCTCTTACGTAATACTCAAATATTATGTGTTTAAATTCCAAAAAAATATTTTAATATCCATACACATATTTATTTTCTGGGGAATTATATGTTTTATAAAGATCCTTTCTCAAAAATTATTGACATGTAAGCCCGATAAAAAAAAACATCCCTATTTGTAATCAATTTAAAGTGAACACAATAGAATGTTTTAATCGAAAATTATTTTATAAAATCATTCATACAATCATGAATAAAAAGTTTAGTTTATTTATTGTTTTATGAAAAAAAATATCCATTTTCCTCTTTAAATGATAATTATTATTTTTCTTAACATATACTAAAATGTTTCATTTATAATGACTCTTAAGAACACTTTTTACATGTATTACCTTCATTATAACAAAAAACATCATGATCTATAACTATTTTTTTTTATTAATGTCTATGTATGACATAAATCAATTCATTCAGAGAAACCATTTTTAAATTTACTTTTGGTGTTCCTTATGATTTGATTATGATACCCATTAATTTCTATTGGTAACCCATCTGCCTAATTCTTCTTGTGGAATGAATATGAGTCAACATGTTAGGATGGGTGAACCCAGATATCAATTAAATTTATTTGGTAATGTGTTGTCTCATGATACATCATGCTGGAGAAGGGTGTGAGCCTAGTTATTTTATTGGACATTTTCCCCGATGTGTAATGGTCATGACAGTTTTCCTTGACATATGATTATGTCGTGTTATGTATTGTTTCCACATTATTATGGTTCCATGATTACATGTCCTCATGCTCAACATATTATTATTTCTTATGTTTTTTCATGAATATTTACTTTTTATTTAATACTGTTATAATTTCTAATCCATTTTTTATTCATTATTCTTATGTTTGTACCATTATTAGTATTTTTCAAACATGCATTTTGTTCATGTATTCTCATAGTTATCCTATGATGATATAAGAACAAAATGGGAATTATAATGGATGAATGATATTTATGGATACAATTGTGATATATATACCAATCAAAAATTCCTAAAGTATATATCAACACATAAGGAGTATAATATGTGAAAAATGAGATGGTTATAGATTATTAAATATTAAGAAAATTCAATACATTACCACCATGGGAAATTGAATACAGTGGTTGATGCATTGAGTTAAAATAATCATGCAAGATTATCCTTGATGTGGATTAATAAATGTTTAACTTTTTGGATTTGAATGGTATAGATCTATAAATCCTAATGAAAGGGGAAAATCATTTCATTATAAATTTAATGTTCCACCATTTATCAATGTGATGATTAATGAGGCACCAAATCAATATGTAATGGTGAGTAATAAGGTTATAAATGATCCTATGTTTAACCATGATCATGATTGAATAATAATGATTAAGAATTTTTTATTGATTCCATCTATACCATTTTTTATGAATGAATTGTTATAAGAATATTTTAGTTATTCATTATCTATTCATTTGGGAAGAATGAAGATGTATTGAAATTTGAATGAGTGTTTCTGGTGGCATAGGATAAAGAGAGGTATAACAGAGTTTATATCTCAATGACTGTTATGCTTGAAAGTTAAGGATGAAAGTCATAACTCTCGAGGGGATGTTACATCCAGTACACATTATGTAATAGAAATGGGAAAACATCTCCATGCATTTTGTTGTTGAACACCCAAAAATGTTCAATTGGAATAATGATATATTCGTTGTAGTCGATCACCTTACAAATTTAAAAAAATTCATTTTTAGTAGAGTATACTATATGTGGATCATTTTTTCAGGATGCATAGTACTAATGTTGTACGCTTACAAGGAGTACCAAATTCCATTATGTCTTTTCATGATCTGAGGTTTACCTCTATGTTTTTGTGAAGTCTTTGGTACGCTATTGATATGGAGTACTGTTTCAGTGTCATCTATCATCCATAGGTAGATGGTCCATTTAAATAGAAAATTATAACCCTAAATGACATGTGGATATTTTATTCATTATATTTCATAGGTGCTAGAGATTAACACATTCTTCTAGTTGATATGTTATACTAAAATTGATTTCACTCAAGAATTAATATGGATCCTTATGAATCCATATATGTAATTTAAAATAGAGATATACCATTCTCAAATGATTATGGGAAACTAAATCTATTGGTACTTGAGATAGATTAAAAATGAAATATATGAATAGATCTATTCAAAATACATTTAGGAAACTATGATTCAGTAGAAATGTTATGTCGATTATCAATGGCGTGATATTGAATTTTATTTTGGTGAGAAGTTTTTCAATTTATTTCCCAGTGGATGAATTTTTTGAGATATGGGAATAGTGGAAAAAAATCTATTGTTTTTTTAGTTTTAGTGAAATTCATGACTATATCAGGATAATGGTCGATCGATTAATGATTCCACAAAAAATATATCATGTCACAATGTTTTCATTGTATCACTCTAGAGGAATTACATACCTAAACCTTCCCATTTACATATATAATAGGTCATCCAACTACAAAAATATCATTCTTATGAGGAATAAGTTATATAGATTCATGATCGTATAGAAAATTTTATATGAAACGTGATTACTCACTTAATAATTGTTTGATATAAAATCTAGAAGATTGAGAAATATATGTGGTAACATTAGGATATAATGGTTTAGATGAATAATATGTTTTTATATTAATAAGGATAATTGTTTGGGTGATATTCATTTTATGGGGGTAGAATGTAGCATCCTGGGTTTTTATGATTTTTTGAATAGTTTAAACTTTTATTATATCTTGTGTTAGAGGAAACACTACATTATGAATAAACTAAAGAAAATTAGAAATATAAGATTATTCTACATGAAAACCTAGGTTATATTTTGTTACACCCAACAATGAGTTAATATTGAACTATACGTAACACTATGTTATTTCTACACTACATGAAACACTTGGTTGTCTTTCATTACACATGACAATGCGTTTTAAAAAAAACTCAATATATTATTAATATAGTTATTTTAATAGGACTGTTATAACATAGCCATTAAAAATAATTATATTAATTGAAATAAATCAATTTTCAATATTAATGAAATTGTATTAGTTAATGGAAACATATTGATAAAAAATATAAATATTTTTTTTGTAAATCATTTATATTTTTTGAAAATAGTATTTTCTATAAAAATTGATTATATTTATTTTGTAATGAATAATGCAATTAAATTTTCACACTTTTAGAAAATTCATTTAATAAAATATTACTAAATTTCAGAATAACCATTTCAATATTATAATATTGTGAATTTATGGGATTTTTTTTGAAATGTTTCATTTTTATATAAATAGTGATTAGAAAATAATTTTAATTGAAACTACCTTTTGATTTTATATGATTATAAATTTAAATTTAATTTCAAATTGATTCCAAGGAAAAATTAATTAAATTTTACATAAATTAATACAATTTAGTCCACTATTATAAATATAATATTTAATTTCAAAATTAAAACATTGTAATGTTCTGAAAATTTTCTTTTCCAAAACATGCATTCTTATCACCTATGTGCGATTAATTTTAAATTAAAATATTTATATTATGTGATTGTAATTAGAAATAACAAATCATATATTTACAATTAGGATAATTTATATTATCTAAATTTTTCAAGTAAATTGGTGACCAAAATGAATAGTAATTATAGTAATAATTATTTATCACTGTTAAGGTAAAAATGTGTGTACCGGGTTTTGGGGTCGATAAAATAAAATAATATGAGTTAAAAATAACACAAAGAAATTAAAATACCTACGGGATGTTAATAATTATACATTTTCTATTATATTCCCAACAACACTCTTTTTTTATCCATTTTTTCATGAAAAATATATGGGCCACCTTTCTCTATTAAAAAAATTACAAATGTGCCACTCACCTCACTTATTAAATGTCACAACCCGACACCTGGGGCCTGTATCGTGAATACCCGAAGCCCGCCTTCCACAGGCCAGGGGCTAGCAACTAGCAACAAAGGCGTAAATCCCTAGAACATTGAAGGCATTTTCTATATAGCATAAAACAAACAAAACCAAATAACAAGTATAAGAAAACACTAAGTGAAAACTATATAACAACAGTATTGAATGTAAAGGGGCCAAAATACAAGACCAACTATAATGTACAAGTACAACTGAGATCAAGTACAACTAAAAAGGGACTAACAGCTGGAAGGTGAAAGCAGCTCTCGGATCGTCCTCTAGGGTCCTACCTGAAGGGTAGGTACAGATAACCTCGTCAGTGCTCCATGTCTTTCTGTCTCCTCTGGGTACCATATCGTCGTGAGTTCCACCTCCAGGTACTGTCCAGTCCTCATCCACTCTGCCTCGGTCAACGTTGTATGTTGTCTGCATCTAATACAATGAGGTGTAGGCATAGACCGTGCAGGTGCGTGTATAACGATACTCAGTAGGGACCCCGAGACCCTCAAGGTCTCACAAAATCCATCATGGATAATCTAAAAAATAAGACATAAATAGATCACCATTACTTGATTATATTCCCATACATATACCTATGATATCAAGTAACCCATCTCAATCATGAGGAAAAAACAAAAGTCATTGACTCAGATCAACCCTGGATTTTTATTCACAAAGTAGAAACCACAATTGCTAGAGAACTGCTCCTCTGTTGAGTATAGTTGGACTGCCACTAAAACCAAGCTCTTCCCACTAACCTTGGAATGATGATGTACTCCACCTGTCAGGTACTATGGGCATGATGTTACAACCAAGCACTTCCCGCCATGGGTCTGCCGCTACAACCAAGTGCTCCCCCTCATAGCGTACATAGGTACTCCTTCTGTTGAGTACCCCGGGTATGCCGCTACAACCAAGAACTCCTCAATTGTGGGTCTACTAATAAAACGAAGCGCTCCCCAATGGGCCATCTGAATCATTCCAGGTTGATCGATCAGCAGTCGTCAAGTCTCAGAAAGCTACTAGGTCAATGCAATCTGCTTGCTCGTCACCAGGAGGGTCCGCTCCATGGGAGAAAAGATGATAATCCTAGTGTCATGAAGTCTCATGTAGAAGTATCACAATGGACCGCCACGTTATAGGGGTCTCAACGGAATAGACAGTGCATCAATCGGACGCTCGGTCTATGAGTTATTGGCTATTCTGTTCGAGGGGACCATTTGTTTTTTAAACAAAAACCAACCCGAACATACTCCAAATGCATCCAAACCACAAGTGGAGTGTGCCAAAAGTATATTCTCATCAAAAGGAATCCAACATAGTTGACATCACGTCAAACAGTTGTCTGGTCCTTAATTTATAAGCGTTTTTACTCCGGGGGCCTGGTTGGTTATGAGATCTGTAAGATCGGTATAGTGTACGAGGTTTCCAACCTCTGATACCAATTGTAGGATCGAAATTATGATGTAGATGCTCAATATACAAGAGGGTGGGGGTGAATTTTTACTTTTAAAAATTTCAATAAACAAGGAAATATCTATGTTTAACAAAGCTAAACTATGAAAATTCACAACACCTATAACACCAATGAACGATTGGGACAAAGTATGAAGTTACAAACATCTAGTTCTATGCACTTGATTAAATCTAGAAAGTAATTCCGAAAATTTGGTTCTGAAAATATGTATCCGAAAATTGAAACTTAACCAAAGTTTACAATATGAGATTCTAACTTAAAGCATATAGAATCTAAATAAATCAAAGTACAAGTGTAAGGAAATATAAGAATGTTATACATTCCTTTCAATACAAAATGCAGTGTTTAAAAAAGTAGTAAAACTACAAGTAACAATCAATAACTCTTTTAACCAAAAGAGAAGGGTATCCAACAACCGTGGATAAAGGTCTCTTGATTTATACTTTCAAGAAAGTCTGTCTTACCCACGCTAGGGTAATCCCTCAATACGAAGATCAGAGTCTCTATCTTGCTATCCCCGCAAGCCCTCAACTTCAAGGTAGATGGAACCTCTGTCTTCCTTAGCAAGGAAGCCCTCAACTTCAATGTGTTGAAACCTCTATCTTCCTATCCCCAGATTCCCTCGAACGTAGTCACACACATTTGGAGTCCCACGAAGCAAGTCTGCATAAGGAAATGTTTGAAGAAGCCAATAAAACATTCTGCATGAAGCATGAGAGTTAATAAGAGCCTCTATGTCTAGAAATCACTTCAACAGCATGTAATCACATGTTGTCAAAGTTGGATAAAATTGTATCTGAGCTCTTTCAAATGAGCTCCTATTTATAGGCACGGTTGGAATGGTCAGCTCCCTCCTCCAACGGTCATATTTTCCTTCAAATTCGGAAGGACCTGTACACGTGTCACTAAACCAACAGTTAGTTTGAAACAGAATGGAGGACATCGTTTTATAACAAAACATATGCAACTGAAAGCACGACATCGTTTTATAATGAAGTAAGTGTAAGAATAAGAAAAACAAAATTTTGGAAAGTAAGAAAATAAATATTCAGAGTCTAACCAAAATGGAATTCGGAGTCTATAATAAAAGGATATTCAAATTCTATTTTATATAAATTCAGAACCTGAATTTTGTAGAAATCTAGAGTCAGAATTTCTAAGGAAATTCGGAGTCCGGTTTCACCAGAGTTCAGAATCTTAACTTACATTGTTTGGAGTCGATGATGGAAAAGTTCGTAGTCGAACTCTTAATAGTTCGGAGTCGAACTAGTAAATGTTCGGAATCGAACTTATAAATGTTCGGAGTCGAACTAGTAAACGTTCGGAGTCGAACTAGTAAAATTTCGGAGTCAAACTAGTAATGGTTTTCAGTCAAACTTAGTAAAAGGTCGGAGTCGAACTCATAAGAGTTCGGAGTCAAACTAGTAAAAGTTCGGAGTCCATAATTTGGAGTTGATCTTTGTTAGAGTTCATATCCATAATTAGGAATGGAACTTAATTAGATTTCATATCTTGAATTCGTAGTGGATCTTCATTACAGTTCATATCTAGAATTTGGAGTGGATCTTCATTACCGTTCATATCCATAATTCGAATCCTAAAACAGAATTCTTCATATCATAACATTATATGATTCCGAGATTTTGGTTATAAATCCTATTTTTATACTTAATAAAAATATTGCTATTTATAAGGAAATCTATGTTAGGGTAAATTTCCTTTAAGGAAGGAAATTTTCCTTAGGGAAGTAAAATATAGATTTTCTTATGTAAAAGGTGTTTGTTATTTTCAAAACAAGAAGGAATGGAAAAGTTAAAAGGGAAACCTTATTGACTGAACAATCTCCCCATTTTTTGAAATCACAAACATCCTTACAAAAAAGAATATAATGAATTTGAATATATATCATTAGACATTGAAATTAAAACTTATCTCCCTTATTCATGGATGATAGTGAATACAACTAAATCCCCATTAGGCATTGAAACTCTAAGGATTGTATTTTGAATTTCAATAGTGGAGTTTTCATTATCATGGGAATGAAAATCATTGTAATGGGAAACTCCCCCTAACATAAAGGATATCTTCACCTAGAAATTTTTTCTTCTCCATTTTAAATTTTCTTTCTTCCTTTTAAGTAGTTCTTTTTCCTTCTCCCCCTTTTATATTTTCAAAAATACTTTAAGGGAATGGAAATGACATATGGTACCTGAAACATTAGTATATAAAAATACAAGATAAAACCAACCAAAATATCATTAAAGTTGAAAAAAAATTACAAGGAAAAAACAAAATATAGGAATGAGTTAATTTATCTTTCTTTTCCTTCAGAATAAGTTTTTTCAACAAAATTGTCAGATTCTTCAAGTCATTTTGATCCTCCTCAGCTTTCTTCTGCAAATCTGTGATCCTTTCTTGTTAAGATTTCAACACTTATACCTGAGACTTCATGGCTTCATCTTGAATCTTCACTAACTCATCTTGCCTTAAAAGTTTCTCTTGGAGCTCAATCCGGTGATCTCTACCCCTTTTAAATTTTTAAGCAAGAGAGTTAACCTTATAATTAAAATACTTCACTTATTGACTCTGAGAACTTTGCTCAATGATCATCTCATCCTAAAGATTTTAATCTTGGCATCCTCAGTGTTAAAGGAATCTTTAACATCATTCTGAAAATGATCAAAATCTACCATGTCTTCTTCAACATTCATAGACCACAAAGTGATTTTGCTGCATGATTTCCTGTGTACATCATAATTGATAAGGAAATTTCTATGGTCAGATTCAATCTTCACACAGTTATCAATCACCATGGATAAGGATTCCGATTTCTAATTTAGACTATGTTGCAGCATCTAGCATCTGGAATCAACAGTGGAGAAAATCGATATTGTGTCCACCAAAGTTATTAAAGATTCAACAACAAAGTCATGACCATGTGCTGATGACTCTGAATCTGATAATTTGCATGGGGATTGTTCTTCCTCAATTTGTTCCTTCTTTATTTTAGAAGAACTGCCAACTTATTTTTTCCTGATGATATCTTTTGTTTTTGTATCCTTGAGCACTTGCTTATCTTTATCAGTTTTTAGAATGGGTTGATCATCAAGAGATTCTTCCGCACTTTATGATAGTTGAACAATTAGGCCTTCATCAATTTTCTCCTTCTATGTTCCTCCTTAAAGATAATTCTTCTCATAACTTTCTTCCTCACCAGATAACTCATTTTCTTCTTCCTGAACAACATCTGGCTTAGCATCATTCTCAACTCTATTTCCTAGAGTGACTAATTTTGTGGATTCAGCCTTTTCTTGATAATATTCTACTTGTTTTATTAGGTCATCAAGATCATCACTTCCTTCTTCTTCTTCTTCCTCAACTCTCTCAACAACTTCTTCTTCTACTTCATCAGCAGTTGTTTTATATACTTTTTAAACTACCTCTTTACCCTTAGACTTTTCCGGAGTGGAGTACTTCTTCCTGGGAGTCTCTGGTAATGGTTGAACATCAAAGATTTCTAGAATAGGAATCTTCTCAGAGGCTATTTCAGTGGCTTTCAACAATGATTTTATAATATAATCTTAAGACATCATTTTATTCATCTTTTTCTCTTTTTCTTGTTTTTCTAACTCATCTGCAGCTCTCTCCTTTAGGGCCTTAGCCTCATCAGGGTCCAATCTGAACTGTGGATCCCCTTATTTTCTTTTCTTCATGTATTCCATCCACATAGAAGCTACCTCATTCGGATAAGATTTTTGTTTCTTCGGCTTGGGTGGGGAATATTGAGTTTCCTTAGCTTTGGGGGTTATGTTTTCAGCAACCACTTCCTTAAGCTTCCTCTTCTTAGTAACATTCTTCACTGGTTCTGCCTTCTCCACATTTTATGGAATGGTCTCAGCCTCTTCTTTTGGTAAAGGGTAAAATTCTTCAGATTCATCAAAAGAACCAGTTTTCATTATCTTTATTATATAATCACTTACTAGCAATACATTGCAATTTATTTACTAGGAAGTGCAAGAAACTTTGAATGAATCAAGACATCTGATGATAAGTTTAGAAATCAGGTCCGGATACATTATGATCTAAGCTCTCAGATTCCCTTATTTGATATTCTTAACTGTAATAAAAGGATTCCTAATCAGATTTATCTTCATTAGATTTACAAAGAAATATTGGATATAAATGTCACTCTTCTTTAGATTATCCTTATCACCCCATCTTGGTACGTGAAAACCTTGTACCCATAGCTGTAGAATCTGATTATTCGGAGAAAGATGATTAATCTTAGCAGTCTTGGCATCTTTAAGTCCAAGTAATTTCAATGCCATAACTTTTTTGAAACTTCTTTACTCATACAAAAGCTTATGGGAAGAAAACATAGCTTCACCTTCATAATATAAACCCACTAAACTTGCAGCTGTGGTGTGGGATAATTAGTATGTTTTCCAATAAGACATGAAAGAGAAAAATTCTCTGACATCTTCCTCATGAATGGAAACAGACTCATAGAACTCAGAAAGTAAATCTGTATAAACCAGATCCTGTTACTCTAGCTTCGATAACGAAACCTCCTCCCAGCCATTCAATTTGATATTCTTAGTTATAAGAGAATCATACTTGAAGATGCTCAGATGCACTAACCTCTTCCTGTAAACAAAAAATTTTGAGATTGGTTTTGAGGTAGACATATCTTGGGAAGTAGCTTCAACAGACATTCAGAATGGAGTGTTCTGGAAGATTTGGAACAGGCTTCGACAAAGATCGGAACGGTCCTTAAGAAGAGAGTCAGGGCTGTGAGACGTGAAAGCTTTGGGAAACCGATGTGGGACGACCCTCGGGGGGGCCCCTTTATATAGGAAATGGATTTGACCTTGGAACTTCCAAAAACCATCTAATGGTTAAAAAACATTTTGATCTGATTTGACGGTTAAAAACATACCCTCAAGGAAATCTTGAATCCGATCTTTTTAGGTTTTTAGAAAAACAATCGGATTTGAGAAAACTAGAATCTGAGAAATTTTTAAACGCATAAGAAAACACCAGCAAGTAAAATATGATTACAAAGACTTAAGTTTGGAAGTCATACCTTTCGGATTGGCTGGAAATATTGTTCGTAATTGGTAATATTCTTCTTGAGGAAAATTTTACTAAAAAATCTTACAAAGAAAAACATCATTACGAAAAAAGTCAGTATGAAAACATCATTACAAAAATTTTCATTACAAAAATATCCATTCTGAAAATTCAAGTTCCGAAAATTTACATTCCGGAAATTTCAGTTCCAAAAATATCAGTTCTGGAAATTATCATTTCGAAAATTTTAGTTTCGGAAATTTTGAAAAACGAATTACGGAAAATTTTTGTTGGAAAAGTTTGAAAAAAAACCGTCTACAAAATTTTTGATGATAAAATCTTGAGAAAAAAAACATACAATGAAAATATTGATTACAAAAGCATGAAAAAAACATAATATGAAAATTTTGATTATTCTAACAAGTAAATGTACTCCTCCTATAAAAAGGACTTTATTACTGTAAGGAGAATTGTTCAACAAGAAGTTTATGAAGAAGGATTAACTCATAGTTATGATTCCTAACTTCTGTTTAATGTATTCAAATCCATCGTAGGGTAATGATTTTGTGAAAATGTCAGAAAGTTGATCATTCATTCCAATAAATTGAAGAATGATATCTCCTTTATAAAATAAACAAATCATTTGAAATCAATGTTTTACCAAGAAGAACAATATTACATATACCAACAATTTCTCCCTGAGCATTATCTCCAAAAGTTTCTTTTCCTCCTTTCATCTTGATAATATTTTCAAAATATTTTTTGTTACCATTCATGTGCTTGGAACATCAACTATCCATGTATCAAATATTGTTGTGGGTACTTCCATTACCACATGAAAATAAGAAAAGAGTTAAAATTTCATAATCCAAACTTGTTTGGATCAGAGATTTCCATATAAAAAAATTTTGGGTATCCACATTTGTTTATAGAAATATACCTTATGAAACCCAGGATATTGAACTTTATTCAAAGAATAGTTTTTCGTCCAATGCCCACCACTTTGACACTTAGTGAAATATGGGGATCTATAAGGAACAAAATAGTTGTTTTTGAAAACCAGTTTTTGGTGAGTATAACCTACACCAGTAGTGTTTCCTTGAAGTTTAATTTGATAGTACAACTTGTCAAAATTTTCCTTCCCATAGGTAAATTTTGCAAGAATCTTCTTAAGAGAAAAAAATTTGGATTTTAGTATAATGACTAAAATCTTATCCTCGGGAATCATTTCTTTAGAGTTAGATTTGTCCGAAAAAACATTTATCTTTAAAATAGCATTCTTATGATCTTTTGAAAGTTCTTCCTTATCAGAATTTTCTTTCTCAAGGTCCTTAGAAATTTTTTCTATAAGCTCTTCTTTATCATTAATATCTCAAGAATGATCTGAAATCTCTTTTGTAAGAACCTATTCCCTATTATTTTCCTTGTCTAATTTCTTAGAAATTCTACAAATTTTTTTCTTCAAGTAACTTGGAAAGTCTATATACTTCTTCATATGAAGGATCTTCATTTTACAAGGATGAAGTATCTTCATTATAAGTACTATTTTCAGAATAGTAATTCTTATAAAGATATAAGTTTGTTAAAGCCACGACAGAGCGCACATTGGCTATAAGACATGTATGTAGAAAAGAAGTATTAGCAGTGAATCTCATATTCTTCCGAGCTGATGAATCATATTCTGAAGATTCTCTTTCTAAATAGTCTCAACAGCTAGTACTCTAGGTAGTATTAGTTTTTAGACTTTTCTGAGCTTTATCTTTATAAAACTTCTTCATGTTCCTTTCAGAATGCTTCTCTTTTCTTTCTTTCTTTTTTAGCAAAGGGCAGTCAGGTCGTATGTGTCCACTTCTCTTGAATTCATAGCATGTGAGCTCTGAATATTTCGTATCTTTCATTTCCTTGTTTTTATACATGGATTGGAAATTTCTTTGACCATCTATCTTGTTCATTTTTCGAGCATGATTTTCTAACTCATTCTCTGAGACTTCACTCTCACTAGATTCGGATTGGATAGTAACCTTCTTAGACATGGATCTAGTTACTATCTCAGGATTCATTGATTTCATGTGATTTGATGTTGTGGTAAAAGAAACAGTTCCATTTCCGTTCTTCTTTTTGAAGTTGTCTGCATCTCTTTTCATCCTTGTTTCATTTTGGAGGTGAGTTCCAAACAATGCATCTATAGCAATTTGAGTGACCTTCATATTCTCTTAAATTTATATTCTGTATGATTCCCACTCATTGGGCATAATATCAATAATATTGTCCACAAGATCTTCATCATCTAGACCATTCTCTCCCATAGATTGAAATCAATTTAAGATAGTCATAAATATTTGTTTCATTTTGCTTATAGGTTCTCCATAAGGAAAGTTAAAACCATGATACTCAGCTCTCAACATAGCTATTCTTGTCTATATGACTTTGGATGTACCAAAATGAGTAATTTCAAGTTTCTTCCATATACAGTTAGGTGTTTCACATGAAGAAATTTGGCTATATACGTTCCTAGTCATTGAACATAGTAGAGTATTGCGTACCTTATATTTCAATTGATAATCATGCTTATCTTGGTTTGTGAATGTACTAACATCCTTATCAGGAATTTTAAAACCTCTAGTAATCATAACAAAGTTATCTACTCTAGTATTGATAACGAAAGTCTTCATTCGATCTCTCCAGTATTCATAATCATTTCCATCAAAAATTGGTGGTCTTGTACGATTTAGGTTGTCGATGGAACCAACATTTAAACCTTCCATCTTTAATAAAATCTTTCTACACAAAAACATGTTAATAACTAAAGTCAGGATTGAAGTTAAATATTCCTAAGCAAGGAAAATATTGAACAAGGAAAAAATGAGCAAGGAAAACTTATATGTGAGTATAAGTATTTTAGTGACCTTCTCTGATACCAAATGTAAGATTGATATAGAGTATGAGGTTCCCAACCTCTGATAAGAATTGTTGGATCAAAATTATGATGTAGATGCTCAATATACAGGAGGGGGGGGGTGAATTGTACATTTTGAAAATTTTCCTAAAACAAGGAATGATCTATGTTTAAAAAAGTTAAACTAAGAAAATTCACAACACCTCTAACAACAATGAATGATTGGGACAAAGTATGAAGTTACATACATCCAGTTCTATGGATTTTCTTAAATCCGGAAAGTGATTCCGAAAATAGGTTACAAAAATATGGATCTGGAAATAGAAACTTAACTAATGTTTATAATATGATATTCTACATTAAATCTTATAGAATCTAAATTAATCATTGTACAATTGTATGAAAATATAAGAAGTTATACATTCCTTACAATACGAAATGCAGTGAAAAATAAGGTAGTAAAACTACAAGTAACAAAAAATAACTATTTTAACCCAAAGAATATGAAAATGAAATCAACGCAAAAGATGGCGTGTAGAAGTATCTAAAAGGACCACCACGTCATAGAGGTCTCAACGCAACAGATGTCGCGTCAATCGGACGACCGGTCTGTGAGTTATTTTCTTTTCCGTTCCAGGGCCCCGGTTGGTTTTTAAGCTAAAACCAACCCTACCGTACTCCAACTGTGTCCAAACCACAAATAAAGTATGAAAAAGTAATCTTCTTTTCACTACTAATCCAACGTAGTAGACGGAACGTCAAACAGACATATGGTCCATAAGTAATAAGTGTTTTTGCTCCGGGGGCCCAGTTGGTTACGGGATGGAACCAACCCGGTCATAACCAAACATTGTCAAATCTTTGAATTTCATATACAAAAACGACCATCTAAATCCATGGATTCCAACACAACTGACAGTGCGTCGATCTGAGATCCGTAGATCACGTTATGGGCGATAAACCAAAAATGGTCCGATGAGTGGGGTATGGGCCCGGTCTGACCCGACCCAACCCACCCTAGGTCGGCCCGAACCGGATCGACCCGAACCGGGTCCGGGTCCAGCCCAGAAGGGTGCAGCCCAGCCTGACGGGAAATGCCCGGCCTGGTGGTTGTAGCCCAGCCCACACGAGGGTGACCTGGCCCGCGCAACAGGCGGCCCGTCCCGCTCGCCAGCGGTCCGGCCCGGTGGTCGGTCGTGGCTCGTCCAGGCTAGCCGAGTGGGGGGGGGGCAGCCTCCCCTGATTCCTCGTAAAGGCAGCACAAGGCTGGCGCTGCCTAGCCTTACTGAAACCCACGTGTCCTAGGTTCCGCTCCACCGCCACTATGGCGGTCTTCCGCCAGCAATACACTAGGGTGCCGCTACCCCCAGCCAGCTAGCCGGTGCCGGATTCCACCTCTGGTCTCCGGCGCCACTGTGCCGGCGATCTTCTCTGCCGCGATATTCCGCGGGCCACCAGAGTCATTCAAGTTGTCCGTTTTAGCTCACGTCTGTGCCTACGTACTCCTCAGGTTCCGCTCTTTAATCCGAATGCATCAAAACGATGTTTCCCTTCAGTTCACCCGTCTCCCAACAAATCACGTACCACAAACCAGTTGGGGTGGGTCAGGACTTTTTTTGTATGGCCATACCCACCGCGTTAGTGGTTCAAACTATCACCCAACAAATAATCTCCCATGTTCGAGGGTATAAATCACATATATAAAATTACACAATATCCCCCTACCTCTTAACTGACATCGCATGTCGTCGAGCTGCAGAAGACAAGCGTGGTGGTAGTCGGGAATCGTGGAATACCAGTGTCATCCCATCAGTGATGGAGGAAGAGTCGTTGTCGTGACATGGAAAGAGAATCTGAAGACAACATAAATTCCTTGACGTCAGGATGCATCCGAAGGGAAGTGTCGTTGAATAAGTCTTTCGCGTACTTCGTCAGAGTTGTTCTTAATTGAATAATGGTGTTCTTCATTGGATAGGAACACCTTTCTTCTAATTCTCTAGATCCTCCTCCAAAAAATATTTTCCAACACAAATATAATAAAATCCACCCAACTTAATAATTCCAATCACATCAAATTAATTCGAAATGAACCAATTAATTAAGGGTTCTCAATTAATTAAAAAGATGATGTCGGTGCACTTAATGGAGGGAGGTGGAGAGTTAATAGAGGGCATCAAAGGGAGTTAAAAAGTGGAGTTGAAGGGTTAGGGGATCGTGTGGCCCAAACCACCTTTATCCTCCCATGGGAGGTTATGTGGGATGTGGTCCCCACCTCCAACACCTCTTTGGAGGAATTAACCACCATAAAATAAAATCAAATTATGTACACATTTTCTTTTAATTTTTAATGATTCTACAAAAAATAACTTCTCCGCTCGATCAAACGTAAATGTTGTATATGTCCCCTTAATCGAATACCGGCGCTGCGAGTTCATCTATGTCCTCAGATTTCAATTCCGAGAACTGGGTCAAAAGTTAAAAAAACCCACACGTATGTTCACTGAACGTACCCGAACAAATCTTCGGAAATTGATTCCGGGCACACCGGGCCTCAGAATTAGGCACCATCAAAAACTGCGGACTCGTAAAATATAAAAAAAAATTAAGAATTTTTTTTTGAAATTTCCGGGTCCTAGCATTAGAGGATTACCAATCTCATAAAAAATGTCCACCATAAAAACATTGTGGTTCTCCCATGAAATCAAATACTAATTTCCCAAATTCACTCATCTAATCTTATAAATCATAATTTTCTGTTGAAATCCATCTTAGTAGGCCTTTTGGTGATAACCTAAGGAGGATTCTCAAAGAAGAGGTAAAGTTCATCAATGTGTGTTTTTTTCTTTTTTCCTTCACCAGCATCATTTTTTATTAATAAAGGAGTATTTAGTAACCTCAGTATCTACCATATACTTATATGTTGTTATGTTAAGGAAATTACCCATACGTATCTCCACTACCATCAAAAGGGATATGAAATTGTCATTATTGTGTACAGGGGACTACAACCTCATGAACTGAAGTCATTCATTTTTCCATTTCAAACAATTTATGGTGGAATAATAATAAATTTTTTAATGATATTAATTATATTACTATTTTTCTATGATAATTATTTGACACATATTTTCATGCCGTCAATTTTGTGCGAATATGATAATTTTACTCATGTGTATAGAGGAATACCGCCTCTGGAAGCGAAGTGATTCATTCACTCTTCACATAGATGGAAAAAGACATTTTTAATAAACATATGTGATATATATGTAATAAAAATTACAATGTAATGATATTATATTATTTACCTATATTTCGTTCAATCTGATGAGAAAATGCCACAATGTTCATGCATACATTTTGTCCACCATCTACATGAAAGATGTATTTCATCTTATATCACATATTTTATTGTATTACTATAAATACATATATAATGAAAATATATTATATTTATATCATAATTAGAATTTATAATTTGATGAAATCATGATCAATAAATGGAAAAAATATAACAAAGACAATCATATATGAAAAACAGTGTGGTTATTACCCCAAACGTTACATTTAAAATGTAATTGATTATAAATGGTTAATAAAATGTAAAAAGTGAATAATATATGAAATTATATATATATATAATATATTTAATACATGTATAGTAAAATATTATTTATTAGAAGTGATTTTTTATTGTGTATGTTTTATTTAAGACTAAAGGTAAGTGATTTTTGTATCAATTTTACATCTTTTAATCGTATGTTATGTTATCAATATATTTATAATCATGATATTTTATGTTCCAAATTATGTTGCACATTTTAAGTGATTATTATTGAATGTTACAAACTTGTTAATGACTTTATGTTATCTTTATGTCATTCGTCGGGATTATATATGGTTATGTTTCCGATGAAAAAATATTATTTTCTATCAATCATGAAAATCATAACTTTTATTCAAATCTTCTTATTCATGATAATTTAAAGTATTATTAATAATTTAAAAATATTATTAGCATAACATAATTAAGAAAATGTTCTTAATGAAATCCAACATTATCACTCTGTTCAGTATGAAAATTATTTTCTTTCAAAATCATGTTTCATAAAAAATATTTTAAAACAATTTTATTATTATCAAATTTATTTTAAAAAAAATTATTCATGATTAATATTTTTAAAAAAAATTGAATGTATTATTTATTTCACATTTTTACAGAATCCTCATCTGTATCTTACACATAATTCGGAAGGAATGTATATTTTAACATGAACGATATGAGTGAAACCACCCACTATCATGAAAATTATTTTCATTAAATATAATTTATATATAATTATATATATATTTTTCTCAAATAAAATAAATTTCAAAATAATTCAATAACTAAGATGACATCAATTGATGTTACTTATGATTTATTGGGGATATGATCATAGGATACAATTTTCATTCATTCTGTGAATTGTTTATTATAAAATGACATTTAGGAAACTTATTTCCCATTCATGGGTTACACCATGATAATATTATTATGAAACTAGTTTTTCCCATGTGTTATGCTATGGTAAAATGATTATAAATCCTATTCTTTAAACAAAGTTTATGATATGGTTATTTCATTATGAAACTATTTTCATTTTATGGGATACCATATAATAAAATTTTTATTATCTTATAACACACATAAATTTCGATTTCTTTATGAGATGTGTGGGACCTAGATCTTTGTCCAATGTATTGGGATATGATTAATGTATTATGGGATCAAAGGGTACATGAGATGTTATACCAATCCCAAAATAGGGCAGAAAGGAGTTAAAACAAAAGTATGTGTAGGTATATGAGTGGTTATTTCTAGCCTAACATTTTGTGATGGTCTTAGCGGGTGCCCATAAAAAAATATTTAATATTCTTGGGATTATTAAAAAAATCTAGGTCTTATTAATTTATTATGCCTTTATGGATCATGTTTGTTGATTCCCTTATGATTCATGTATTATGAACTAAAAATATCTATAACATAACTCATGAATATTATCTTTGATATGCATGTCATGGTTTTCAAATGATATGCTGAATCTTTCATATCATTGTGTTCATGTTATGACTATGAATCTCCCTTGTTTAAACATATTGAAGATCTTATCCCACCCTTTTTTAATTTCCATGTCACAACACATAACAATGGGGAATGTTCCATGATAATCCCAAGACCACCTCAAATAGGCCAGGGTCTAAAAACGATTTGTAATATTAGTCACATGGGAGGAATTATCCTAATGTATCTACACTCTCCCTACCTTTCAAAAACACACATATTCATTCATATATAATGATAAAATGTAAAAAAAATTGATTTCCATGCATGCGTATATATATCTCCCACCACAAGATTATGAAATGAAGTACTGGAAAATAAATTGGCCAAATTTAATCCTACCTTAAATAAATAGAATAAATTTCAACCTGTAATGCTTGTGGTAACTTATATAAATGAAAATTCATGACCACGCGTCAATCTATCTTGCCCACTAACACTTTCTGATTATTATTCTTTATTGGATTTTATTGAATGGTTGGTCATCTGCATAAGACAAGACACACATGGGAAAATCCCATGAATCAGTGAGTATAACAATGGAAAGTAGGAAACCCAATCTAAATTAGTATAGAACATTTGGAATAAAGGTGAAATAATCATCTGTATATGTATACAACAAATATAACAATAATAAATAGATATACTAAACAAATGCACACAATCTCAACATAATGTCACAACTATAATACCTGCATAGGATTCATGCTCTATGGATCCATAAACAACCCATCCCTGAAAACACACACCATGATTAAGAATAACTTTGATATATTTTATCCAAGATGTCTTTCTCGTTAGGTCTCACCATAATAAGTACATTATATATGTCCAATGAGAGCTATACACAGAACGGTTCCACACATAAATACACGGGGAAAACCAACAACCCAATCTAGAACAAACCACTAAGTATAGATTTATTCCAATGTAATGTTTTGTCACTCAGATTCCAAAAACCTTGTCTAGGAAAATGATGATGATAGGGTATCTCACTTTAGGGATCATTGATGGATTCCAATAACTCTATCTGTGATTGGAGTTCATTTATGGGATCACCATCTTATGAAAAGGATGTGATTATAAAATAAAACTACATTAAATGAGTTATGGGAACACAACCTAATGATTATTATTTAATATGGAGATAAAAATGGATCCAAATGATCATTTAATGGTACATGATATGCACTTGTGTTACATAGTGTGTCCCTTTAATATTGTTCTTATTAATGTCTTAGATCATGTGCCCACATCCATGTCTGATTAATCAGTGAGTCTGGGATGGAATACACATAATAGTGTACATGTCCCTACAGTTGTGTAAGTGCCCATGTAATCAAAATTTATAAGAAATTTTACTACTGGATGTGTATGTGTATCCAATATGGTACACATCGACATTCTAGGAATGGGTCACATGTCTTATGACATTTTCAAATTCCATGGGGTCTTTATATTCATTGAAAAACCCTAGAACCACATGGGGTACCACATGGTGTGTGATATCAGATAACATACCATGTAACCCAAAACAGTACATAATTATAGATTCTTCCTCTACATTTGGAAACACAATTTCCAATGGTTCTATCCCCGATCATTCCCGAAGATTGAGAATTTTATTCTACTAGGCTTCTTCGTCCCCTAATTATATGATATCATCCCTTGATACACTCAAAAACACACTTTGAGCCTCACTCACATCCCTTTCCAAATATATAATTAATATTTATCCCTTAATACATCCACAATTGAGAAAGAATTTTAACCATCATCAAATATTGATCTCGTCATCGATCTAAAAATGGATATATGATAACAATATTTTGTTCAATGAATAGGTTGTGAAAAATTTCTTTATTTTGTATTTGATGAATCATTTTCAAAATAAAAATCTATGAGGAAAGAAGAATTGGTATAGGAAAAAACAAACAAAATACGAGAAACTGAACAAACACTATGTTTTTCTTGGCCTCGAATCATTGAATTTAGAATGATGAATAATGAAGAATCACAAAATCAACAAAAAATTCCCCATCCCTAGATAATATCTATCCCAAATCTATAATAAAAATGATTCACAAATTAATTAATTATAGTATTGATTGAAATTTATGAATAAATAGTAAGGGAAAAAAGAATGTAAAAACATCCTACCATGATAAGGATAAATCAATGGTGAGGAATGAGTCTTTGATGTATTTGTTGGAGAGATCATTGTGTTTTATCACACATCGATCGATGAACCATGATCAGTTGATCGCTCTCTAATAGAATCTCATAAAATACCCTCTGATATGTTTCTAGTATTATGTGAATAATCTTATCATTTTCTATAAAATATGTATTTATATAAAATTTTTGGTACTGGAATATAATTAAATAAAATAATGAAATAATTTTATTTATTTATTAATTTTCATTTGAGTGCGATCAACCAAAATTTCTGATTCACAACTAGGTTTTCCTGTGCAAAAGATAAACCATAAAATCTAAACTCACCAGAGGACTCAAATTTCTAATACAAGCCTCTTTTTATATTTTCTTCCATTTTTCTTTAATAATATTCATGTATAATATTTAATATATTTCAAAAATTAATCTCAGGAACACTGTTCCACATAGTCTTTTTACATCTCAATGCCTAGATCATTAAAGAATCAATATAATATTCAAATGCAATACCTGAAAAAAAATAGTAGGCATTACACTCTCTCCACCTTGGGGCATTAAATACTGATAATACTAAACAGAATTCTATAAAAAGGGGTGTGGTTATTAAGTATTAATTGAAGAATCCTACTACAAGGATCTCTTCTGGGGATTCTCATTATACAACTGGACACCCAATAGGGAAATTTCCCACATATGCAGGATCCTATGTTAAAGATAATATATTTTGACTATGTAATTAACAATGGTAGCACAGTCTCGGATGTGCAGCTCGCCTGATTCCCTATAATGTGATTGGTTTTTCATGTACCCTATCAACTATGACATGTGGAATATTATTTGTAACAGGTCTAACTATGTTGTTCGAATTAAGTTGTGTTCCACTTCTTCAACTCTATTATGTATAAGGAAATGTTCAATGAATCTCAACTACATTATTCTAGTCATTCGAATCATCGTAATACATATCAAGGTCAGACCATCTAAAGCACATGGTATCCATCCTCAAAATCCATATACCTCTATTTCCAGTCATCATTATACTATTTTTGGATATATGCAGTCCTTATTCAATCCTAGATAATCTTCAACATTGTGGTTTTGTCCCACAAAAACTCTAGGACCATATGTTCTTACTCCCTTGGGATGGTCCAACATGGTGGTGAACTTTAGAGTAACATGTACAAGGGATCAAATGGCGCCATAATGATAGATTAATAGAAGTTATTTGGGTAAAAAAACTCCACCAATTATTGGTGTTCCTCCCCAATATAGCCAATTTATATCGCGGATGCCTGTATAATTTTTTCCAATGCCAAAATGGTCTTCTCAGTTTTGCCCTTAGCCTAGGGGTGAAATGTTGTTCTCAGAAACAACTAATTATCAAGACCCTCATGAAATCCCTTATATTAACATGATGGTAAGGTATAATCGTAGTCATAAACAATCATTGAGGGAACCTAATGGGGTCAGACTAACTCATGCATGAATATGCATCCCATGATCCCTAATGAAATATAACTTTGAATCTCTAAGAAGTGGGCCTGCAAAGTGAGCTGGTCTATGAAAACCTAGATAGAATCATGTTCCCTAGATGTTCATCATAACCCCAACAATAATTCTTTAAATATCCCATAAAACATTTTCTATAGAGGTTAAAAGGGATGAGTGAAACCTATTGAATCATTTTGCTTACAGTTCACTTACGAGTAATTATGGAATCGGGAGATTATCTCTACAACTCCCTTCTTCATCCATGACCACCATAATAATGTATAAGATCCTAGTATATCATCAAAATACATGAATTTATCACCATGTTAGATATATGAAAATCCCTTAAAACATCATTTGGCAACATCACTAGAACACTCATGTTTCCTTTATAGGGAATGATATTATTACTACATTCAGAAAATCCATCATGATCATGTCTAGTGGAAATATGAGAATGTAGTGTCTCACAGTAAGTATCCAGATGCTATTATTCTCTAACTCACTATATAAGTATAGGGGTAAAAACCATTGTTGTCAGGTAAATGATCCATCAATATCCACAAAAGGTAATTTCTATGTAGAAAATAGGTCTGACTCCTCACATAAAATTTGTGAACAAGATATCGCGGTAAGAGAGTCCTCTACCACGTTCATCTTCCCACAAATATAGGAAATCTCAAAGACAAACTCCTAGGGGAACTATAGTCATCATGTATTTCTAATGTTATTATCATTCTGAATTAAGATATACTTAATACAATTCATCTATCAATATATGATAAACCTCTCTCCCATTAGGTAGTGTCACCACATAGTATGTGTGAAGACTACTAATGTAAACACAACTTAATTTTTAACATATTTATTATATAATAATATCAAATAACAATACCATATGTAATCAATTCCTACATATACATTAGTAAATAATAAATATTGGTCATTGATGTCTCACAAAACTCTATATAATCAACACCACTACAGAAATCTCAAGATGGGAGTGATCATCAATCTCTTCCTCGACGCCTGAAAAGCATTCAATCACCTGTCTTCTCAACCAAATGGTTCTACCTTTTTTGGTCTATGAATTTATGGGATCTAATATCATAGATAAATCATGTAATCATATTTTATAATAGCATACCAACCAAAGGATGTTCTATATCATCGACACACTCTAGGGTGGCTATCAGGTATTCACATCCTTAAATATCATTATGTAGACTAATATACCATATCCAATGATTACAGGTTCCAGAAATTTTAATTAAAAAATCTATAATTTTAGATTTGAGATATTCTCATGAAGAAGGTTCTCTCAGAGTAAGAAAAAATCCACCCTCCTGTTTTTTGTGTGATCCTCCTAGGATGCTATGTACACTAGGATATCATCGATGAACACTTCCAGGAACAGGTTTATGGAAGGATGAAAGAACTGATTCATGAGTCCCATAAAATATATGTGTAATTACTCATGAATATGGGAATCACCATGTACTCATAGTGAAAATAGAGACATCTGAATGTCATATTTGATATATTCTCATCTTATACTTGAAAATGGTTATATCCTGATCTAAGGACTATCATTAATAACAATCATTCCCCCATTAATACATAATATATATTACCAATCATTGGTAGTTGATACTCATTCTATAATATATAATATTTTAGGTGACGGTAATACAAACAAAACATTATTCTCTTATCCACATTCTTGGATAACAAATTGGGGAATCTTATGGTGAATCACTACATTAGAAAAACCCATTGCTCAACCTGTCCTCTAATTAAACCCTAAGAAAACAAATCCCCTCAATATCATTTCGATATGTGTACATTGATAATGGTTCCATATAAGGGTTTAGATAAATGATCAATTCTATCATTTGCTATAGAAGTAATCTTGGAAAGTCATCACAGGAAGATGTCCAGATAATTGTCCACCACTTTAAAAAAATAAAAGCTCAGAGCATGTATCACACCAAGGGTCATTATATCCAACTGATGAGTAATCAGTTGAACCATCATATCTATGTGTCCATAATACTCTTTATAGGTTTCCATTAGGCCCACAATGGAAAACCTCATCGAAGAAAAATGGAAACATTATATACTCATCCAAAAATAGTCTATTAGGGATTGAACAATAGATAAAAAGTCTATACGGAAGATGACATTGCAGAAAATAATTTCTTCTTATAAGGAGAAAGCATATAAAACTTCCACCTATAAATTTAGGGTTAAAATGTTGGCAGATTTGCGAGAATGATGTGTTAGTTTCCAGAGGAATCTATATGTTCATGGGATGATCCAAGGGATCCACAAGAATACCTCTGTCTCAATCCAAATATGTTTAAATAATGGAATTACACTCACTAGTGTCTATAAATACTCCAACTATTGTATAAATGTCATAGATATTTCCTTTAATTGTCCCTAGAGCCTCTGTTTCATAAGCCTCTACCGCCTGCAGCTTCTGTTTTTCTATCCCCAATTTACATGAGCCTGGTGTGGACAACCTCAAGATGGTTGAAATAATAAGGAAACATGTCAATGTCCTCATTTTTATTCTTCAATATCCCCTCCCATGTTCATTTATCTACACAACTAACTCTTTCTACCTCTTCTAATACATGAGTATCATTTCCACTATCTCTTTGCAAACTGAAAAAAGAGTTGTTCAATCACATATGACATGTACTATATCATCACTAGAGTATAACAACCAATACCTTGGTTTAAATGGTCAATCATCTGATCCTATAACCGTATACCCTATATACTGGGAACAACTCTTGAATCCTATCAGATATCTGGGTCCCAATGTCTAATATTGGAAATATACTTCTGATGACTCAACTCCTACATGAACATTACATGCACCAAATTTCTACAGCTTCTTAGCCAAAAACCGCTCAACAACCAAATTATTTTTAATCACCCCAAATAAGGTTGTAATGTTTATCAGATTCATATTGGATCAGATTCCTCTATGTAGTCCTTTGTCAAAAGGTATAGACTTAATTAAATAATACAATCCAAATCTATGAAGTAAAAAAAAGAGGTTGTTTAACAATAATGAATATGCATTGATGGTCATACTTCCTTGCTGAAGCTGTATAAGCTCTTAGATGTACCCATAACTAATCATATCTTTAGAATAATCCATTATAAATGGTACTCAAAAACTGACCATGCATGATTTGACTCATCATATCAATGGGTCACTAAACCCCACCATCATCATGTAGTGAATTAAATATGTCTTGCCGCTAGGAAATTTTTTTTTCTTCCTGTGTCTTGATTAATTGAATGAGAAACATCACTGCCTCCAGACATTCATCATCCACTAGTTTTTTAGGAAAACTACAGAACATGAGGGATTACTATCACTAATAATCATGAAGTGAGCTCAACCTACAAACCTTATACAGTAGTGCTACCAGAACAATCCTCTACTCGATACATGGTGGTATTACTAGTGCACCACCTAGAGGTAACAAATCCTGAATAAGTACATTTATTGGAGCCTCATCACTAAGGGGATCATCCATGTAATAATGATATTGATACCTAGATACAAAATTTGTGGAGGTTTTTTTAAATAGATGATATTTATCATAGTCAGTGATTGATATATGAATCATGAAGGACATGGAACCCATAACCCACACATATATGATTGATTTACCAATGTGTTTTGTGAAAATAATGTCTTTAAGTAGTGCATAAACTATAAGTTTATAAAAGTCCTTGTGTTTTGATACGACGGATGCCACACCAACACAATATTACCTGTCTTAAAAGTTATACTCGATACACATAATGTTGTTTCCCCAAATCAATCTCAAAGGCTTTAGTTATATGGTAATTTTGATACCTCCCATACCACTATATCATGACACGCCATAATTGGGATCATTCCATGACTACCCTAAACCCACCACCAATAGGTTATAGTCTGACGATACAGTCAAGAGACCATATCTCACATATGGGAGGTGTTATCCGAATATACTTGTACACAAAATGAAATATACAAGTCCATACTATGATAATATTTAAAATTACTGACAACCATGCATACATAAATATAAATACCTCCATCACTGTATAAGAAACTACAAGAAATAAAAACATCCAAATAAAATATCCCCACAATAGAAAAAAAACACAATCAGTTAATGTTGGTGAGGACTGTTGTCAATGAAACTGTAGGAACAAACCTAGGTTTATCCTACTCACCAAGATCTACTTGGAATTGGTAACACTGTGACGCTTTCCTTATCTAAAAATTCCTTTCATGCATTACGATTATATTACTTTTTCAGAATACTCAATACATTAAAAATGAGCTGATGGCCATATCAATTTAGTGCCTTTAGAAATTTGGAAACATATAAACTGGTTAAAAAGTGCCATAAATTATCTCTCATTAGGATATTTTTTACTAGAACCCTACTTACACACATAAAACATAATACATATATTCATAACATGGGTGAGAGGAAGCATAAATAAGGGGTGATCTCAGATGCTCAATAAGGGTATGAAACAGAGATATGTAATCATAATCAATAGTATAAGGGTATGAGAATATGATCTTGAAAATATAAGAGAATACCCTACATATTTTAAATCATAAACAAGAATAATAGAATTATGATTTGGAATTCACAATATATGAATTATAATTAAATAAATAAAATAATATTCTAAACCATAACATAAGAAGACATTGAATTGTGGAAAACACATAAGCATGTAAAATGATTTCCATAGTATTTTAGGTATCATTGACACAACCATGTTAGTAGTATGGTTCACTCCACATTCCATATTAGTAGTCATGGCTCACTTTCATGTATATCATATTAGTCATAGTTAACTCACAAGAACATATTAGTATATATCATGAGATACAAATCTTCACCCATTGAAATGTAAGGAGATATAGGTCCCACCCTTCTCATAATTACATCATACATACATATTCTAGAATATCCCAAACAAACATATCATAACCCATGAAATAAAATGTGTTTCATTAAAATGTAATCATATAATAAATTGTGGAAAAAATTGGTTTCATAAGTATTTCATCACAAAATGTCTCATGAAATATTGTTGGATTCATTAGCATAAAACTCATGGAAGTGGAACATATTTCACAAAAATATTACCTATGAAAGAGAAACTGGTTTCATAAACATCATTCTATAAAAAAATATACTATTCAGAGATAGAATATGAATGGAATCACTGAATAAATTCAGAAAAAATGTTTTAATAACACTCAAATATGTCACATTAAATGAGATATAAATTTAAAAGGTCTTTAAAAAACATTTCTTTAAAAAATATCATTTTTTAAATGAAAATAATTTTTAAATCATAATACATTTTTCAAAAAAAAATTCTTGGAAAATCGATTTGAAAACATATAGAGGAATTATTGAAAACAATAAATTTTTTTAAATAAATTATTCCATGAAAATAATGTTGAAGTATGAATTAAAAACATTTATGAAAAAATGTTTTTTTAAATAAATACTATTTAGAATCGAAGAGATAAATATGGCCAAATTTTTCGTCAAAATATATTTTAAATTATCATATGTAATAATGTGAGGAAATTTAGTATTATTAAACATAAACATGATTTACCAATATTAATTGTTTTATATAAAGGTGTTTTATTTATATAAAAAAACTATAAATAATATTTAAAAATATGTTATTTATATTCAAATTACTATGTTTAATGACTATGTTATAACTATCTCATTTAAATAATTATTTCAAAAAAATTATTTTCCATAAAAAATCAATGTTTTGTGTGACATAAGAAAATTTATTCTTGAGTGTAGTGAAAACTAATCTATGTATTGTGTGTGGATTATTAAAAAAATTAGTGATTTAAAAATGAAAACTATATTTTGTGTTTTATGAAATTCAAAATATGACAATAATTAAACTAATTAAAAAAATCATGAGGGTGTTAAATTATAACCAACATAAAAATGATTCCCCCAAATTCTTATGTTTTATGAAATATTTATTACTTGAAAAAAAATTTCATAGAAACTCACAATATAAAAATTAATAATAAAACATCCTATAAATAAAAAAATTTGGAAAAAATATCGTAACATAAAATAAAATATGAATAAGTTTCAACAAAAGAGAACATAGGTGGGAAATGAAAATATGGATTTAGAGGAATAAATTAAATATTTATAGGGTCTGAATGAGGTCATCAATCAAAAATTAGTGAACGATAAATGGAATATTGAGGTTTATAGAGTCATAAATCTATGACGATTAAAATGGTCATAGGTTGTTAAAAATCTGGTACTAAGAAAACATGTTTTTGATCATTTTTATAATGTTGAAAAAATTGTTTTATTGACCAAGAATATAAGGAACTATACATACATGAAATATTTATATAAACATGATTTCATGATTTTATTGTTTTTTGATATATTTATAATTTATCCATTACTATAAGAAATGGATATCCATGAATTATTATGTGCCAAAATCAATGAAATACAATATTAATAGATCTTATGTCCCATAAAAGATAGAAAAATCTTTCTAATTTCCCAAACTATTCTAAAAAGTCAATATGGTTAGTATATTAATCACAAATCCTGAAATGTAACACATTTGGATCATCATTAATATTTATTCATCCAAAATAATTACACATTAATGGGGATAACGTGTAGTCTTATGCTAGTTTTGAAACCCTTAAAGTCATTCTGTCACAGTTTCAAGACCCATGGCCTTGTTGTAAATGGTTATTTGTTATCCCAAATAATTGTTTTCATTTTTGAAAACCACATTGATATAAATTCCAAAATTATTAATGTGAACATTTTTAAAAAATTGTTAATAACGTTGTAACCATTTAACTTTAGTATTCCATATGACCTCAATACATAAATACTTCATCTAATGTTTAAGTTAAACTTTTCATACAAGGATTACCATATAAATCATCTCAAATATGATAACTAAAAAAAATTAATGAATGACTAAAATTTATCTTCACACTGATCCCCCCATATTTTAAAGATTATCTATTGGTTGTCCTATTCTAAACATGTTAAAATCCTCATCGTATATTCTCTTAAAACATGGAAATAACCTGAATTACCATAAATAATTTTGGAAAACATAAAGGCATCCTTATTACAATTATTACTGGTTATATTCATTTAATTGAAGAAGTGGTAAGCTTATTCCATGATAACATAGACATATTTTTTCAACAAATAATTTATCAGTTATGTGGAAATCAATACCATCCAATTTATGTATTCATATAAAACATACCATTATCTCAAAATAGAATATCAATATAAAGAATAAATTAAGGGGTTCATTCCCTTAATAAATATATCACCATTCATGATATCACCTTAATATTTCTTTGATACTATTCAACATATTCATGTAAATCCATTGAAAATGATTAACTGAATAATCCTTATATTGTTCAGCATTCATAATTTATGTGTCTAAATACATAAATACATCAACATTTCCACTTTAATGATTGGAATTGAATATTCCCTTAATTGTTTTAGAAGAAAATTCTTTTGAAGTTTATTTAGAAGGTAATTCATGTGTTCTTTATAGAGAAGACATTGAACTCCATGAAAATTCATCATTATCTGGCCCTTTTTCCAATATAGATAACATATTCCCCTCCATTTTATGTATTCCTCATGGTTTATCTTCCATTATTCTTGATATACAGGAAGTCAAACTTTTTTTTCCTCTATCTTATTTACCATTTAAACATTTATAAATGTTTATATTACTCTTATTTGATGTATTAGGAATAACAGCTGACCTAAATTTGTTTATCACATACACCAATAGATAATTTGGAATAATAAAACTATCTTTCATTGCATTGATCATCCCATATGAACCCTCGTCATCAAATTTTCCTTCACATTCATCATTATCCCAATTCCATCTAGTCCCATAAGATTACTAAAATCATAAATCATTGGGTGTGATACTCATATCATTATGAGGAACCACATAATCTAGAAAACCACTTATAGAATTTATAAATTATAAAACCCTTCCGTAATCTATTACACCATAGTATTATAAATGTTTATTCCTAGAGAACATATTTTTAAATTCGTCAGGATGGTTTATGATGATTATTTTAATTCCTAATGCATATACCCTATGAGTGTCAAACCAACTGTATAGAAAGGCCTATTTTTTTTACCGGGATACGTCAATTCAATTTGACACACCTTGCCAATTTATATAATCCTATGTACCTATGTTATGGAGCCACGCCAACTTGTAGTATCCTGACAACGACGTATAACTAGGAAACCACCTGCTATATCCTTTTATAAAATTACCAGGCATTTTCCTATACTTTTAATTATACTTATATATATCCACAGGCATGACCATAGGGTTCCCTTAAAGGATTTATCATCCAATGTCCAAAAAGATAAATAAACCATTTTTATAATACCAACTATTATTACCATTTAATTTCATACATTTTCATTACATTAATTTTTCAAAATACATTTTAAAATATGGAATAAACTAAAAAAAACTATATCAGTGTACTGACTTTCGAAACATGGAACTATAAAAACATGTAAACAAAATTTGCTACATTCACTTGAAATCAGTTATTCTTGACTAGTACCCTTCTTAGAAATAGGAAAAATAATAAAAATATTCATATACTCGGAGAAATGAAACATAATAAAAGATGAACTCGTATTCTAAATAAGGCTGAAAATGTAGATATGTAATCATAATCATGAGGAAAAAGGTATGAGGATATGATCATGAATATATACGATCATATCATACAGATCAAAGATCGTAAACATGAATCATTCCCTAAATAATTATAAATCATATGACATGAATAATTACGAAATAAATAATAGAAGACATTAAATAGGAACATAGGAATTAGATATGGAATTTTGGTAGACACATAAGAATATAAATGATTTACATAATTGTCAATGGATCACTTTAAAGGACATCTTGGTAGAATGAGTTCACTCCACATACAGTCCTGGTAGTCATGGTTCACTCTGATGGGCATATTAGTTGTCATGGATCACTACCAATACCATTTTATTCTATATAATGTGATCTAAATCATTACCAAATTCATTATAAAGAGATATAGGTCTCAACGATCTCATAATGAAATCATACAAACAAGTTCCACTTGATCATAAATAATCATATCATAACCCACTATATGAAAAGCGTGTTATAAACATGTAATCATATCATAACATGAGAAAAAATATATTTTTCATAATAACATGTGAAATGAAGTGGGTTTCATAGGTACAAAACCCATGTAAGGGGAATGAGTTTCATAAAACTATAACCATTAAAAGAGAAACAGGTTTCATAAAAATCATGTCATCAAATCCAAAACCATTATGATAAAGAATATGATTGGATGCATTGAATCATTTCCCCAATGATGAATGAATGAAACAAACATATGTCATATTCGATGGTAATTAATTTTGAAATATCTTTTTAAATTATTTACGAAAGAAACTTTTCTCTCTACATTAAAAAACATTTTTTAAATCAATATAATTTGTTAACATATTTTTATAAAAAATCACATTGAAAACATACAGAGGATGATTTAAAAGCTTAAAAAATTTTAAAATTCTTTTATCCAGAAAATTATATTCATATTTTATTTTATGTTATTTAAACCATGGTTTTGAAATAAAATTGATTTCCGACCAATTAGAGAAATATAGTCATAATTTTTTTATTTAAAAAAACATAATTATTTTTAGCTCCAAAGATTGGAAAATGGTACTAGTAAATGGATATTTTCTAAAAAAACAGATTACAATAATATGCAAGAAAGATCTTGAGATATGGATAATAATATTTTATCAATGGAAGCATAATCACTAGAAATCCTGATAAACAGTTAGAGTGTTTCAATAAACAATAACTATATGGTAACATAGGATAATAATATCCAGGTAATAAAACATAATTACATGTAGTACAAAATATCATTTAAACAATTATATTCATGATATTATATGTCTAATGGATGTAAATACACCACAAAAAAATAATGTCAGTGTATAATAAAACATGTGTCTCAACAAAGGCCAAACGAGACAAAAAAACCGTACTGATTTGTTAACATTTGAAACATAAAACCTATAAAAAAATGATAATAGAATTTATATGTAAATACACATAAATATAAGAATAATAAACATATAAAAATTTCATTGGATGTGTATACACCATATAAAATATATGAGTGGTGAGCATGTCATGTATCTCACAGATATAAAAAGTGAGATAATATTCCCTTTCCTTATGAAATCAGTCTCATCAGACTCATACAAGATTCCTATTTAACAAATATAAATTTATTATACATTATTTACAAAACCATATTCTTATATAAACTATTTCATATAATTTTTTATAAATTTATATTACCCTCTTATTATTAATTACATGATAATGTTACGTTTCAGGAAATATATTCTTTGTTTTTGGTATGTATAATTTTTTTTATATAATTGTTCCTTGAACATATATGTTGATTTATATAATTTAACCATTATATAAATATAATTTATATTTAATATATTTTTATTATAATAATCTATATAATTAATAAGTACGAAACAGAAAACATCGTTCATGTAGACGGTATTCCATACGTACTCTTGGACATTATTTGTATTTTATTATCTATTGGAAAGAAACAAATTAAATGAAATATATGTATAAAAATTTATATATATTATTATTTCAGTATACTTATTACCTAATATATATATACATATCATATAATATCACTAAACCCATCCTTAATACATTCTATGTAGAGTGTGAAAAAATCACATCACTCTAAGTGGGTCGTAGTCCACACATCCACAAATGATTTATCATATTTATGCGAGACAAAAAGTATAAAGATATGTTTTATAAAATAAATAAATAATCTTAGAGAAATAATATATGTGATATAAATAAGATATTAAAAAAAAAATCATCGTAATGTCCTACCATGAAAGGTGGTAAACGATAACATGAACAAGTTTGTTTTTTGAGGATGTATTTCTCTATACAGAATAATTGTATGTTCATTAACCATTATATGGAAGCCCATTTAAGTGTATGTAAAACCCATAATATTACAAAAATATAAGTATATATATGATATTGGAGTTATTTTATAATCATGGAATATGGATAATTTATATGATAGAGAAAGAAAAAAATAGAAATGAACATGAGGAAAGATGTTTCCTTTTTTTTGGGTAAATCCTTTTGGTTTGCACCAAAGGGATTCATTGGATGAATTTATTATGTTGGAAAAATCATGGAGGAAGGTGGGGATGTTTTTAAGAAATATTGAAGATATTATTTGTACCTAAGTGTTTTCATTATTGCGGAGAACGGTGGGATTCCATTTAGAACGGAGGGAGGGGACAAAATGGGAATTTTAAAAAAAGTTAGGTTCACCAAATTTTTTATGGAAAAATCATTAAATCCAATACAAATTAATCAATGTATGGTTTATGGAATAAATATGACCTTAAAATGGGGTTTCTAAAAGATTCTCTGTCTTTTTGACAATTAAAATTATGGATCAGTCCCCTATTAATATTAATTTTACCTTAATCATTGTAATTAATTTTAATCATTTTCGCTAATATGTTTGGTAAAATGAAATGGTGAACTTATTAGAACTTAAATATTATACTGATTAAAACCGTGAATGTCTATTTTTTAAACTTCAATTCATGATGCAACAAAATTCTATTTCATGTTAATCTCGCATACATGGTGATAAAGTGGGTTTTTAAGTAACAATGTAACAATTTTCATTATTCTTTTATGTCTAAATTCAATATAATATCATTCCAATGAAAAAATTGGATTTAAATATTTATAATTTATATATTTTAATAATAAAAAACATAAAATATAATTTCATTGTATAAATAAAATCTATGAAAATTTAGTTTCAAATTATAATTATGTATTTTTCACTATTCATCAAAAATGTTGTTTCCATGAATAATAAAAAAATATTCCAAAGTTAAATTTGAAATAATTAAATTTGAAATGATTATTATTTTATGAAATTTATTTTTTCTGACTACCTAATAATAATTTTATTATATTTCAATGATAGACATGAAATGTTGTTTATTTGAGAAAATAGTATTTTAAAACATATAATGACATTACCAATATTATATGTTTTATTAAAAAGGGTTATTATTTATATTAAAAAATTAAAAAAAATAATTAAAAATTAATTATTTCTAATTACATTACAATGTTTAATGTCTTGGTTATAACTATATCTTTTTAATAATTAGGAAAATAAAATGACGCTTCATTGAAACTATGTGTTGCATGTATTGTAATAAAACTTGGTGTTTCCTCCAGTGGAAGCTAATATAATTATTGTGTGTAGTTTTTGAAAACCAAAAGTAGTCATTTAATTTTAAAAATCTATAATTATTGACTTTTGAAATGAAAAATAAAAAAAATTAAATTAATTCAGAAAAAAATTCACAAAATCATAGGATGTCACACCGTAGAATGGACTTTTATTATAAAAAGACAAAACACATGTGAGGAAAGACATTTAAAGGGTGACTATAAAAATAAAAATGTTAGTTACCATAATATAAATAAGAATATAACATCAAGAATAATAGTCAGAGCATAAAAGGTATATATCTATCACACATACAACATGAATGTCCATATATACACAAAAAAGACACACAACCTCAAGGTAAAGTAATAACTATAATTAAAGAATATGATTCCCTCTCCAAGTTTCCATAAGGAACTTATATGGTAGAAAACGTACCTTGAGTCAAAATAGAATTGATGGTGTTTGTTAGATATATCATGTCCATCAGATTTTTCCTTAAGAAATACATAATGGAAGTCTAAAGATAGTGATACATATAAGGGGATCACACCATAGTAAAGGGAGTATTCCATCAAACCAATATGCATTAATCCTCTATGTAGGGGATATATACCCATATAGTTTTGGTCACGGTGATTCCAAAAAACCCGACATAAGAAATTGATGATGGTAGAGGATCTCAATTCGAGCCTCATAGAAGGATCCCAAAAACTCTATCCATTACTGAAGTCCTTATGAAAGTGATCACCATTCTATGTAACTGATGTGATTTTATACTATACTAATAGGTAATGGATCAATAGAACATACCATAAAGAAGCTTATCCATGATAAAGAGTACAATGTAACTAATCCATATTTGAGGGTGTACACACTGTGTACTATTAGTGCATGACATGTGTAATAGACATTTTTTCCTAAACAAATATCATTGACTCTTCATGTGTTTTTGTTTTACAAATAGATGTGTCTGATCTCATTCACTCTTTTCGATGTATGTGTTACTCTGACATATTTTTTCTTGAGTACACAACATGTTCAATCTCTTGTACTCGTGGTCATGTTTCTGGAACCTCCATAGTGCACTATGGGACTCCATATAAGGGTCAAATGACATGAGATAGTTTCTACACATCATGTGATATTTATCTTTTCTGTGGAATGATAAAACCACATAGTGGAGTCCCACACAATGTGTGATCCATAATTACAAGTTTTGTGATGAGAAATTGGACAGATCTCATGGTTCATCCTCCATGTACTCCAATTCTACCAGTGATGGTTTCTCCTATAATATAGACTAAAGATCAGGGATTTGGATTTACTAATCCTCTCTCAAGCCTGCTCAATAGAGATCATGTCATGATCTACTCAGATACCATCTATTAAGCAACCTTATAATCCATAAATAATGATATAAAAATTGGGTATCCCTAAATCCTTCCTCATCCCATTAAATATCATTTCCATCATCAAAACATAATATCATCATTAATCCAATCCTAGGGCTGTCATTAAAATTAGTTTCTATAAGAAATGTGTGTGAAGTGACTAATTATTGTGTTTACTAGGAATCAAGAGAGAAATCATTTTCTCGCGATAGACAAATAATGGAGAAAGGAAATTCACAACACAAAAATGTGCGGAAAGAACCATATCCAATTTTTATAATAACACTGAATCAGTGTTGTTAGAATAAAAAATGATGTGATATAGAATAATCAACAAAAAGGTCTCGTAACATGTATAATATAAATCCCATTCTTACAATACACATGATTCTTGAATCAATTCATTAGTTGATTAATTTTCATTCATCACAAGAATAAATACATGTATAAAAATCTAGAAATTACAAATAAACTACCATGATTTTGTTAAATCTCTATCAAATAATGAATCCATGTCCTTGCTATTGGAATGGTTGTAGATTTCCAGCACACACTGATCAACCATGTGCATATTATCATTTCTCACTAACGCATGCACCTCTAATGATCTCTCAAAAATATCAAGGGATATATGGATAACCTCATGAATTATTTTTAAAAGTGTATTCATAATCCCCACTCAAATCATGGAAATTAATCAAATAAAATTAATAATTTATTTTATTTATTTATTAATCCACTGAAGACGATGCTCAACCCAAATGGATATCATGTTCCATGGTTATGTCAAACATAGTGTAATACTCATGTTATGAACACATTGGTGGCCTCATATTTCTGATCTGGTCCAATGTTTTATGTTATTTCTCATTTTTTGGATACCTACACACATGTGATATTAAATATATTTAAAAAACTAATCCTAGATGCATCAGGAATTGGAATCTCACAGCGTCTCAACACATAGATCAGTAAATAATCTATACAATATTTCAAACTAATACATGGAAAAATCAGTGTTATTAAATTTAGTTTCCCTGGAATATTAAGAAATTTATTAAATATGATTTTTCTAATATTTGTTGTAGTTAATAATAGTGGTACACAATATAGTCTTCAAAGGGGCCATTTGTTTGTGTTCCCAATTTTCCAGATATACTAAATTATATTTGAAAAAATGAATGGACTTTTGTATTGTCAATAACATTCATAAAAAATAATGTTATACTTGTGTATGAAAATCATGGGTATATATATTCATAATAGAGTATTATAGGTACAAATTTTATGTAATGATTATCATGGGTCTGGATTGGCATTTAAATTTCACATTTACCTATTAGACACAAAAAAATAATTTTTTCCTTATGATCCGCAATATATATGAAATAGTGTGACATAAATTATACATTTAAAGGACAAAGTGTTTATGTTTTATAATGAATACCAATACATGAGGTTGAAAATATATATTTAATTAGAACATTTATAATTTAATACCTTTCATATGATATAATGGAGACTGTGCTAATTTTGGGTTGGATCGGTATTTTTTATCATACCATAAAGTGAGGTTTAACCAATATGGTATTAATCCTTTAAGAATATGAGTATGAAAGAACCATAATTGATTTACATAAACTAAACATGTTTATATCTATATATATATATGGGGAAAGTTATATACTAATTTATATACACTGGTGAAATGAGATATTATCTTTTATTTGGGTGAATTACTTATGATGTTTTCATCTATTTTCCCAGTCTATAATTAGAAAATTGATGGAATATGAGTATGATATATATGATTGATATATTTTTTCATGACCCATCCTCGGGGCTCGTGCCGTGACTACCCCAAGCCTGCCTTCCATAGGCCAGGGGCTGGCGTCTAGCACCAAGGAGAAAATTCCCGATAAAAAGGGAAGGCATTACCTTTGTAAAGTAAACAAACACCATAGAGGAAGCAAGAAGTAGAAGTATACACTAAGTAAAAACAGAGTACAATAGTAAGTGCAGAAAGTACGTGGGCCAGTATACAAACCCAAACTGAAATTAAAGTACAACTGGAAAGGGAAAAAGAGAAACTGAAAAGTAAACCCGCAACATCTACCTGTCCACTGGAAATCCCACCTAAAGGGTGGGTACATATAGCCTCCAATGCTCCTCGGGTCCATCCGCCGCTCCGAGTACGTCCCGTCCAATGGTCCACCTCCAGGAACAGTCCTGCTCCGCAAGCCTCATCCACGATCAGTGCTGTCTGTCATCTGCAACCAACACAACGTTGTGCGGGAATAGCCCGTGCATGGGTGAGTATAAGATTCTCAGTAGGGACCCTGAGACCTCCGAAGGTCTCCCTAAATCCACAAAGGAAAAATACAATCACGAATTAATATCCACCATTGCTTAGATATATGCCCATACATATACCTAAGTCATCAATTCTCGTTCGGCTCCAACATCCGAGAACAAGTACAACCTAGTCCACACAGGAAAGAAAAACGTAAATCCACACAGGATAGCACAACACAATCCACAAAGGAAAGAAAAACGTAAATCCACACAGGATAGCACAACACAATCCACATAGGAAAGAAAAACGTAAATCCACACAGTATAGCACATCACAATACACATAGGAACGAAAAACGGATTCAGCTCACACAGGTATACTTCTTCGTATGACGATAGAGATGATCAAATATATCCACTGATTCATCTAAGTAGCCGGACCTACAAAGGATCGATAGGTACTAACCCCCGCAATGACCCCGGAAGTGTCTGACCGACACAGGATCGATAGGTAACTGACCCCCGCAATGACCCATGAAGGATCTGACCCACACAAGATCGATAGGTAACTAACCCCCGCAAAGACCAACACAGGATCAGACCCACACAGGATCTGTAGGCGCTGTCTCACACAGAACCGTTGAGCGCTGACCCACACATGATCGGACCCACACAGGATCGGTAGCACTGATGCACGTAGGATCGCTGAGTGCTGTAGTCGTCGCAATCGAATCCACTGAAGATCTCTGTACAGTCGTCATCGTCACGGTAGCAAACGCAGCCAGCACTAGGGTTCCCGCACACAGCAAGCTCGTTCGGGAGGGTCCGCTCCACGACTCTAGAGTCTGATACATCAACTGACACATAGTTCAGAGTTGATGTATCAAAAAGTTCTGTATCGTCAATAGGAACTCAACGTCGCAGACGGTGCGTCAATCGGACGCCCGGTCTGAGAGTTATTGGCTTTTTCGTCCCAGGGGCCCGGTTGGTTTTTAAGGAAAAACCAACCCGACCATACTCCACCTATGTCCAAACCTCGGGCAGAGTAATCCAAAAGATCCGTCTCACTTAGAGTTATCCACCAAAGTCTACAGAACATCAATCGGACGTCCGGAGCTTACGATATGAGCGTTTCCGCTCCGAGGGCCCGGTTGGTTTCGTGTCCGAACCAACCCGGACGAAGCCAAAGTATTCCGAAACCTTGAGTGCGATATACCTAAATGACTGTCTCGATACAAGGATCGCATCTCAACTGACGGTGCATCGATCGGAGGCCCGTAGCACAAGTTATGGGTGTCCGACCAAAAACGATTCGGTATTAAGGGGTTCGGGCCCGGTCCGACCCGGCCCGATACCCCCGGGGTCGACCCGAATCTGGTCGACCCGAACTGTGTCTGGGTCTATCCCGCTTTGGCGCGGCCCGGCCTAGGCACAACGTGCCCAGTGCGCTGGCCGGTCGGGGGTATGAACCCCCGGCTGTCTTCCTGTCCGGCTGGCCCATCCCGGCCGGCCGGTTTCTGCCACCACGGGACCGACGACGGCCGGTCCCCTGCCTGCTCTGACACCAGCGACCCGGAACCGGCCGCCGGTCTCCATGCTCCACCGTGGCCCGGAACCGGCCGCGGTTTTGGTTCGTTCGGCACGGCGCGATGGCGCTGCACCCCACCGCCGCGGCCCCGCTCCGGCCGCGGTGTCTTCGGTTTTCTCCGACGCGACGCGACGGCGCCGCGACTTGGTTCAACATCAGGGCGTGGTGCCACACATTACTTGCCACACCATCCCGCGCGGTGCGATGGCACAGTTCCATTCCCATTCGAACACATTAGAAACAAAACAAGGATAAGGGAGGAGAGTCGGCCGTGTTTGTGCAGTCTGGCCCCCTCTCGTTAATCGAAAGCATTTGGATGTATATTCACGAAGAACGAAAAAGTGGTAAACACGAACAAAATAACTAAATAACCCCTTCCTCGTGCGAGCATGAATGGAGGTTCGTCGAACGAGGATTCGTCGCGGGTTGAGACTTCGCGAAAGGAGATATTTTGGAAGAAGACGTCGAGGAAGAAGACGTCGCCGGCATCACGGTACACGTGGTCGCGTAATCGGTTTCCGAGAACTCGGCGTTCTTCATTGAAGACCGATGTGTTCTTTGCATTCTTTGTCGAAGATGAAGAAGTTCTTCAATCCTTATCCTTTTTCTCCCCAAGACTCCTCCACAAGAAACTAACCCAAAATAAAATAATCTCACCTCTTATTTTATTAACATAACATAACTTTTGAATTTCAAGAGTTTGAAATTCAAATATCCACACTAAACTCACTTAATTAAAAACATAAGTTATTTATGTTTGAGTTATCAAAAGTTAATGGTGAGTTGAGGGGGGTTGAAGAATATGACGGGGTGGGGTTCGTGTGGGCCCCACCACCCTCATAACATCTCTTGGGAAGTTGGTTAGTCACCCAACTTCCACCCAAAGCCTTAAACCAGTAAAAGAAAATAAAAATTGTAGTTAATTTATAAATTAAACTTCCACAATTTTTATCATCTTCTCTCATGAAAACGCAACTCCGGAAATGGCGTTCCTAAGAAATCACCGGCACTACGGATCCATCGGTGCCCTCGGAATTCAATTTTGAGCACCGGTTCAAAGGATATAAATTCCCACTCATTCGTTCACTTAACGTACCCGAGCTAAACATTGGATAGAAATTACGGGCACACCGGGCCTCGGAATCAAGTGCTGTCTGATACTGCGTTCTAGTAAAATCCCAAATAAAAGTAAGAAAAAAATTTCCTTGAATTTTACGTGTCTTTACATTACTCCCACCTCAGGGATTTACGTCCCCATAAAGATACATCATATGCTAGGGAAACAAATGTGGGTACTGAGCACGCATCTGAGCCTCCCCCTCCCAAGTGCTCTCCTGGAGGTTCTCGTGCTTCCATCTGATGGGAACCAGAGGAATCGACCATCCATGTAGGACCAGCTCCTGTCGATCCTCGATTTCCACCGGGACCTCCGCGAAAGTCGACCCATCATCAACATCATTCTCCCCATGGTCAATGATATGTGTCGGGTCGTGCACGTATCTTCTCAGCTGAGATATGGTGAAGACGTCGTGCACCCGGTTCAACTGAGGTGGTAGAGCCAGGAGATAATCCACCTCTCCAATCCTGCTGAGGACCTGGAAGGGTCCGATGAATTGTGGAGACAACTTGTTGCCTCGGTCAAATCTATGTAATACACATCGAGGTGAGACACGCAAAAAGACATGGTCGCCATCCTCGAACTCTAGTGGCCTCCGCCTCCTGTCAATATAAGACTTCTGCTGGCTCTGGGCTATCCTCATTCGCTCCTGGATGACCTGGACCTTCTCTATCATGGCCTGGACCATCTCTGGTCCCACAAGTGCTGACTCCCCAGGGTCTGTCCAAAACAAAGGAGATCTGCAAGGTCGGTCGTACAACGCCTCGTATGGTGCCATCCCCATGGTGGAGTGGTAACTGTTGTTTTACGCGAACTCCACCAAGGGTAGGTGGTCCTCCCAGCTGTGTCCAAAGTCGAGGAAACATGCGAGTAGCATATACTCCAGAGTATGAATGGTCCTCTCCGTCTGACCATCCATCTGAGGGTGAAAGGTTGTGCTCAGGCGTAGCTGTGTCCCGAACGCCTCCTGCAACCCCTTCCAAAGCCGGGATGTAAAGCGACCATCTTGATCGGAGACGATAGATGATGGCACACCATGAAGCCATACAATCTCCAGAACGTAAAGTCTTCCCAAGCTCTCCACTAAGCCCTTCTCTCGGATGGGTAAGAAGTGTGCTGGCTTGGTGAGTCGGTTGAAAATCACCCAAATGGAGTCGTTACCTCTGGAAGTGCGTGGAATTCCAGTCACGAAGTCCATAGATATCCCGTCCCACTTCCAATCTGGGACCTCTAAGGGCTGTACCATGCCTGTTGGTACCTGGTGCTCTGCCTTCACCTGCTGGCAGGTGAGGCATCGAGAAACGAACTCTGCCACATCCTTCTTCATGACCGGCCACCAGTGATGTCGTCTAAGATCATGGTACATCTTTTCCACTACAGGATGTACCGCCAAAGGAGAAGTGTGAAACTCCCTCACCACCTCCTCCCGTAAATCAACTGGTACCAAGGTATGTCCTCTGAAAAGGACTTCGTGCTCTACTCTAAAGGAGAAACCATCTGGTGCCTGTCCTGAGGATATCTATGCACGCCGTGTCTCATAGTCAGTGTCCCCACACTGTGCCTCTCTGACCCGCTGCAGAAGTGGAGGGGTGACTGTGAGAGACTGAAGGAAGGCTGCTCCATCTCTATCCATGCCTCTAGGGCACCAGTTAAACTCTGTCTCAGCTCCTGGAAGCTCTGCTGACATCTGTCTAACTACACGAAGGGTTTCCCCTTCCACCTTAATGTTCTGAAAAGATGCAATGATTTCTCCTTTTCCGAAAAGGGAAATCCTATCTCATCCCCTTGATGAACCGCATTCCTTGCCTAATACAGTCAATCCCGTCATGATTTGTTAATTAATGGCATGGATGACGTCGTAAGGCCTTGACGTTGCTACTAAGATATCCAACCGTTACTCTCACCTCCAAGGGTTGAGACACACTGTCAGCATCGGTGTGTGGTCACTGGGTCTCCTCCAATAAGAATCTCTCAAGTGAGGGTCATGTCAACAGTTTTTAACCGGCACATCTTAGTATTAACAAACAAAAGACAGGAAAGCAAACGTCACTATTACAGGCGACTTTTATTACTTCAACTCAAAGTACAAGGACTCAAGGCAACACAAACAAAGAAGCTAGAGGCATTATGGTCAAGGGCCTCTATGCCTGGAGCAAGTCCCGCACTTTTCCACCCACTTCCGGAGCTCCATGATCATAGGCTTCAGCTGCCTGAAGTTGTGCTCTCCCCTGAGGTCGGGGTGGACCTCCTGGTAGTGGTGGTGGTAGAGCCTCAAAGCGTCGCCCACCACCTGCGGCTCTACCAGCTCCTCTACCTCGTCCGCCTGCTCCCTGCGTACCACCACAGTCGAACCTCTGCCTCTGCCTAGGTGGTTCCTCAACCGTTTGTTTCTCCTCTGCATGGCGGGTCAGGCAGTCATGAGCCATGTGGTCGTGCCCGCTGTAAGCATAGAACTGTCTTCCCCTCGTAAGACCGGTTCTGCTGTGTGTGCCCCACACCTCCGAGCCAGTATCATGTGGTTGTCCACCCATTTTCCTTGCCCAGTTGGACCTCTGCGAAATCTGTCTACTTCCGGCGGCAGAAAACTCTACCACGTGTCGCCCTGCGGTAGGTCTAGCCGCTGGTGTAGACTCAGAAAGAAAACTCTCAATCAAAAGGGCTCGCTCCAGTACTCCTGCCTGAGTCGGAATACTGAGGGATATCAGCGATGCTCCGAGCTCATGTCTCAATCCCTTCTCAAAGGTCCGGGCCCAGAAGAATTGGACACGTACCATGTCTGTCGAGTAGCGTGAGAGATCGGTAAATCTCGCCGAGTACTGGGCGACCGTCAAGCTGCCCTGCTGCAGCTATAGAAGCTCCTGGATGCGCACCGCACTGAGGGTGGCTGGGAAGAACTCCGAGCGGAAGAGTCTCTCAAAGTCCACCCAGAGAAGAGATGCCTCAATGTGCACCTGGATCATCATGCTCCACCATCGGCCCGCTACCGCGAGCAGTAGGCTTGCTGCGAGGATCACCATGAGGTCTGCTAGTGTCCTCACTAACCAAAAAACTCGTACCACTGCCTCCAGCCAGTCCTCGAATGTCTGGGGGTCCGTCTCCCCGTGGAACCTGGGCTGTCGCTGGCGCTGGAACTCATGTAGTGCACTAAGGCGACGTGCATCGTCAGCGGCTGGGGCTGGAAGCATCGGTGGCTCGACGGTAAAGGTATCTTCGGTGCCTCAGCTGTCAAAGGGCCCTGCACCGAGGCCTCGTCGCTCGGTGGGCTGTCGTCATAGTCAACTCTTGGAACCCTAGCTAGCTGCCATCGTGGGGAAATCCTGAAAAGAAACAGGTGTGCCACTGTCAAAAAGTATACCTTTTTATCTGACACAAGTAATCACATAGAAAACATGAAACACACGTGCAATTAATGTTTTTGTGCATGAAGTTGGAAATTAGAAGTCAGGGTCCTGGTGTACGGATACGTCGGCCACCGCACCAACACTGGACTTCCTGGACAGATAACCACACCCAATACGCTTAACACTATTGCTTCACATAGAAAAAGATCAGAGTCCCAAGTTCTGTGGGAGAACCGAACTCCTTTGATACCAATTTGTCATGACCCGTCCTCGGGGCCCGTGTCATGACTACCCCAAGACCACCTTCCATAGGCTAGGGGCTGGCGACTAGCACCAAGGCGAAAATCCCCAATAAAAAGAGAAGGCATTGACTTTGTAAAGTTAACAAACACCACATAGCAAGAAAGCAGTAGAAGTATACACTAAGTAAAAACAAAGTACAACAGTAAGTTCGGAATTTATGTGGGCTAGTATACAAACCCAAACTGAACGTAAAGTACAACTGGAAAGGGAAAAACAGCAACTGAAAAGTAAAGCCGCAACGTCGAGCTGTCCACTGGAAATCCCACCTGAAGGGTGGGTACAGATAACCTCCACTGCTCCTCGGTTCCAGCCGACCACTCCGAGTACGTCCCGTCTAGTGGTCCACCTCCAGGCACCGTCCTGCTCCACAAGCCTCATCCACGATCAGCGTTGTCCATCGTCTGCAACCAACACAACGAAGTGAGGGCATAGCCCGTGCAGGGGTGAGTATAAGCTACTCAGTAGGGATCCCGAGACCCTCGAAGGTCTCCCTAAATCCACAAAGGAAAAATACAATCATGATGTAACATCCGACATTGCTTAAGTATATTCCCATACATATACCTAAGTCATCAATTCTCATTCGGCTCCAACATCCTAGCCCAAGTACAACCCAGTCCACACAGGAAAGAAAAACGTAAATCCACACAGGATAGCATAACACAATCAACATAGGAAAGAAAAATGTAAATCTACACAGGATAGCAAAACAAAATCCACATAGGAATGAAAAACGTAAATCCACATAGGATAGCACAACACAATCCACATAGGAAAGAAAAATAGATTCATCTCACAAAGGTATACTTCTTCGTATGACGATAGAGATGATCAGATATATCCACTAATTCATCTAAGTCGTCGGAACCACAAAGGATTGATAGGTACTAACTCCCGCAATGACCCAGGAAGGGTCTGACCCACATAAGATCGATAGGTAACTGACCCCCACAATGACCCAGGAAGGTTTTGACACACACAGGATCGATAGGTAACTAACCCCCGCAAAGACCCACACAGGATCGGACCCACACATGATCTGTAGGCGCTGGCCCATACAGAACCGCTAAGCACTGACCCACACAGGATCAGACCCACACAAGATCGGTAGCACAGATCCATGTAGGATCGCTGAGTGTTGTAGTCGTCGCCATCGAATCCACTGAGGATCTCTGTACAGCCGTCATCGTCACAGTAGCAAACACATCCAGCACTAGTGTTCCCGCACACAGCAAGCTAGTTAGGGAGGGTCCTCTCCATGACTCGAGAGGCTGATACATCAACTGAAACATAGTCCAAATATGATGTATCCCAATGTTCCGTATCGTCAACCGGAACTCAAAGTCGCAGACGGCACGTCAATCGAACGCCTGGTCTGAGAGTTATTGGCTTTTTCGTCCCTGGAGCCCAGTTGGTTTTTAAGGAAATACCAACCCAACCATACTCCACTTGTGTCCAAACCTCGGGCGGATTAATCCAAATGATCTGTCTCACTTAGAGGAATCCAACAAAGTTGACGGCACGTCAATCGGACGTCCGGAGCATAAGATATGAGTGTTCCCGCTCCGAGGGCCCAGTTGGTTTTGTGTACGAACCAACCCGGACAACCCAAAGTATTCCGAAACCTTTATTTTGATATAGTAAAATGGCCATCTCGATCCAAGTATCGCATCTCAACTGACGATGCGTCGATCGGAGGCCCATAGCACCTGTTATGGGCGTCCGACCGAAAAATATTCGGTAATAAGGGGTTCGGGCCCGGTCCGACCCAGCCCGATACCCCCGGGGTCGACCCAAAATCAGGTCAACACGAACCGGGTCCGGGTCCGGCTCGTCCGGCTTGGCCAGACCAGGGCAAAGCGCGCCCGGCGCGCTGGCCGGGCGCTCGGGCAAACGGTCGAGCCGTTTGGCGTGGGGGGGGGGGGCTGCCCCCTAGTTGTAACCACAGCCCCCCATTAATGGGTGTCGTTTTGTTGGCCGGTCGGGGGTTTGAAGACCCGACTATCTTCCTGTCTGGCTGGCCCATCCCGGCCGGCCGGTTTCTGCCACCACGGGACCGGCGACGGTCGGTCCCCTCCCTGCCCCGACACCGGCGGCCCGGAACCGCCTGTCGGTCACCCTGCTCCGCCGCGGCCCGGAACTGGCCGCAATTTTGGTTCGTCCGACACGGTGCAACGGCGCCGCACCCCTCCGCCGTGGCCCCGCTCATGCCGCGGTGTCTTTGGATTTCTCCGACGCGGCGCGATGGCGCCACGACTTGGTTCAACTTCACGGTGCCGCGCAACGGCGCCACGCATTACTTGCCGCACCATCCCGCGCGGTGCGACGACACCGCGCCATTCCCGTTCCAACACATTAGAAGCAAAACAAGGATAAGGGAAGAGAGTTGGCCGTGTTTGTGCGGTCCGGCCCCCTCTCCTTAATGGAATGCATTTGGTTGTATATTCACGAAGAATGACAAAGTGGTAAACACGGAAAAAATAATTAAATAACCCCTACCTCTTGGGAGCTTGAACGGTGGATTGGCGAACGAGGATTCACTATGGGTTGAGATGTCGCAGAAGGAGATATTGCAGAAGAAGACGTCGAGGAAGAAGACGTCACCAGCGTCATGGTACATGGCGTCGCGTAATTAGTTTCCGAGAACTCGGCGTTCTTCGTCGGAGACCGATGTGTTCTTCGTGTTCTTCGTCGAAGATGAATAAGTTCTTCAATCCTTAGACTTTTTCTCCCCAAGACTCAACCACAAGAAATTAACCCAAAATAAAATAACCTCACCTCTTATTTTATTAATATAACATAACATTTGAATTTCATTAGATTGAAATTCAAATATCCACAGATAACTCACTTAATTAATAACATAAGTAATTAATGTTTAAGTTATCAAAAGATAATGGCGAGTTGAGGGGGGTTGAAGAATATGAAGGGGTGGGGTTCGTGTGGGCCCACCACCCTCATAACCTCTCTTGGGATGTTTGGTAGTTACCCAACTTCCACCCAAAGCCTTAAACCACTAAAAGAAAATATAAATTGTAGTTAATTTATAAATTAAACTTCCACAATTTTTATCATCTTCTCTCATGAAAACGCAACTCCAGAAATGGCGTTCCTAAGAAATTACCGACACTACAGTTCCATCGGTGCCCTCAGAATTCGATTCCGAGCACCAGTTCAAAAGATAGAAATTCCCGCTCGTTCGTTCACTGAATGTACCCAAGCTAATCTTCGGATAGAAATTACAGGCACACCGGGCCTCAGAATCAAGTGCCGTCTGAAACTGCGTTCATGTAAAATCCCAAATAAAATTAAGAAAAAAATTTCCTTGAATTTTACGGGACTTTACATAATTTATATCACATGATTAAATTCTTATATAATGGTGTTTTTCTAATGCCCCGACCCCAGAATCCAGGAGCCGATGCAATATTTTAATACATTAGCGTGATTACAAGGAATCAAGTCCCAAAGGAACGATCATTTTAGTAGTATTTGATACAAGATACTTACATATGGACAACACTACATCTTGAAAAGATGAAAAACCATAATTTATTCCACTCGAAACATCCAAGAATCCAAGATTATTCCTGCAAGTCACTCATAACTAACTTCTTCTTATCCTGGGAAAATGAAACTTGAGAAATGGGTGCACTCAAATGCTCAGTAAGAGTAAGAAATATAGTATATGATATAATAAACATTAGGCATGTTGAATAATTGAAAATAACTTACATTACAAATAACAAACATGAACACTTTATGGTAGGAATATGAGCTGAGTAAATAATAACATAATAAAACATAGTCGTTGGTATTCTACTAGTCGAATAACCACTTGAAATATCGATATCTAATCACATAATAATAGAATTCATAATTCCGGACATCATAGCCATATAGTCTAGGCCTTGTGTCATGACTACAAATTAGATTTTGTCAAGGACTTATTCCGAGAAACTAGTTTGTCTCATGAAACCTACCGATGCAACAAGGAGCTATAGAGGGATTCACCCATCACATACTAAGCATAATGAATTCCTCATATGAAATGTTTGAAGAATAACATAATCTTTTTTATTAAAACTAGCTTACAAAATCTCAATACATTATCCACAAACCATGAATGGTATAAAAATAGCTCATCAACAGTGGAACATAACTCATTCAACACAATATGGGAGATTCTATTGTAACATATTAACCTCAATTGAGAATAATGAAGGATATTGACATAGATGATAATAATCATCAAAACTATTTCAGAGAAATATCCCCCTTTTCCTTGTAAACATTTAAAGGTCACACTATTTGTAAAGAAGCTGTTTAAAAATAGATTTTTGAATCAAAGTTTCCCACAAAACATTGAATCTTTTAAAAGAAATTATAATTTTAAAAATTTAATTTCCATATAAATAAATCCTTAAATAAATTTTTAAAACATGGACATTAGTGATAATGATTTAGAATAAGAAATCTTTAAAACATTTAAAATGATATTTTAGTCAGAGTTCCTTACCAAAAGAGAGAAACATGAATACAAATAATTGAGGTAATCAAAACATTATAATATCATGTGAATAAAGGGATTCATGATATACTATGTCAAAGTACAATATATACAACATATAAAACTAAATTGGTGTATAACAATAATGAAGTCTCAATTGAATGTAAATTGAGATGAAATCTCTTATAAAGACCGTAAATTTAGGTTACGGACAAATCAATGACATAATAATGTGATAAAAATATAAATACACTCAATATGATTCGATATATAGTGTGAATCAATCATAGGAAATTAACACATATTCTTGTAAAAACAAAACCAATGAATTGAATGTTTAAATCAATAAATTGAGATTGAGTTAAAATTACTCTTATAAAATTAATATTGATGACTTGAGAATTTATCTATTGAGTGATTATGTGTATCAAAATATATCCATAGAAATTGGAGTAGAAATTACTACACAAATAGATAATAATGATTCCACACATAATCATGGAATAAAATAATCAATGAAGTATGTGTAAAACCAAATGAGTTGAAGTTGAAATTTGAAATTCCTTTACTAATTTGGTAACTTATAAAACATACACCCCATGAAAGAAGTATCATAAATTGAATATGTAAATACCCATACATTAAAGTATATTAAAAAAAATACTATCAGGGGCTGTACATACTCCATAAAAAAAGGAAATAATATCCAATATTGCATGAATCTCATGGGAATAAAAGTGAGATAAAAAACCCTTACTAAGTTGTAATCAATCAAGTGTATGAAAAAAAGTTAATAACCATCAAATAAATCTCAAGATACCATGAATATAAAGAGAATCATTTTAATATATATCATATGGCAGTACACAATACACCAAATGCAATAAATTAGTGGTGAATAATGGAAATGTCACAGAATTAAAAGTGAGATTAGAGACCCCTTACCTCAAGTCTATCTTATCTTTTATGTTCTTTGTTCTTACTGAATAAGTAACATCAGTTAATTTTTTTCAAGTTTATTATTCCTTTTATATAACTTATTACCTTTCTATAACAATTAGTTTTTTATTTGAGTTCATATTGGCTATTTTATCGATATTTGGAACTTGAGTCAAAAATGAACTTGTTATAATTACAATTTTTCCATGTGGTCAAAATCCCATTATCTCCATAATGATATAAAATATTTATATATCATATATATATATATTATATATTCAGTTTATATATCCATTTATAACAGTATATAACATTTGGTGATAAGAAATGAAATGTACCGTTCATGGAGACGATAACCCGTACGTACGTATGAACGCTACTTTCATTTCTATTTTTTATTTTAATGGAATTAAAACATAATAATATATAGTTACATAATAATTATAGTATAATATCATATATAATATCATTAAGAACATCATTTATACATCCCACATAAGCTATTAACGAGTCATATCATTTTGAGGGGGCGGTAGTCCGAACATCCTCAAATTAAATTATCACGTTTTACAGATAAAGGAAACCATAAAATTATGATATAAATGGAAACTACAGAAGCATAAATAAAACATTAACATAATATATATATCATATATAAATAATATTCCATCTTAATTTCCACCATGAGAGGTGGTAGGATATAATCGAACAGTCATCATTTCAGGAGGTGTTGTATTTCCATCCACTGAAACAGTATGTTCTTCACCCATTTGATGGAGTTGTGTGTAATTTTAGTTGGAATCCTTCTCATAACAACATCCTAGTATATTTAGGATAGTGTGTTTTATATAAGAATGTAATAAAAAATTTTAGGGGGTTGGAGAAGTAAAATTAAAAAACTAAAACAAAATAATTTAAGAGAAATTGTTGCGTTTAATTTGGGTATCATCCTTTGGATTGATCCAAAAGTACTTCTTGAAGTGCCTTACACATATGTTAATGATTTTAAGAGGAATAGGGGTATATAGAGAGATTAGGTTTTCAGGGGACAGACATGACAAGGGGCTTGAGAGGAGTGTGGAATGGGTTAGAAGTGGTGTCCTTTTATATAGGGAGGAGGGGATCTTTAGGAATGTGTGAAAATACAATTTTATTATATAGTGATATTCGGTTTATAGAGGTCAAAAACTGATTAAAGTAGAAGATAAAATGACACATGGATGATATAAAATCATCTAATTAAAATTATACAGCTTTTGGATATTATTTTAATATTAATAATCATATTTATTTAGATAGTTTATTAATGGGCTAAATACTACATCATTAATGTGTCATAAATAATTTATTTTATTTGATGTATAAAAATTATATACAAGTTAACATAATTTAAGAAATATTATTATCTTTAAAATCATTATTTATAGTATAAATTATTACTTATATAATTCCATGTTAAAATTGATATAGTAAAAAATATTTTAATGTCATTTTTTCATTACTTTTAGTTAATTAAAATAAAGTGTCATTATCATTATTAAGTAACTCCATGGGGTCCCAAAATTGACCCAAAGATGACCATGGTATTCCATGACTCTACCAATAAGGTTAGAAAAATTGTTAAGGTAATTTTTTATTACTATAATATTCTTTTTACCTTGAATTACCCTATTTACGTTTAACTGCGTTCAATAAAAGTTAAATGTTACTATTCACCGAAAAATTATTTTCATTTTATTGAACCAAATTTTACTTAATAATAACAACCATGTATCTCATATTTTCGAAATTCAATTCACAAAAGAGGTAAAATTTCATTTAAATGAAAAATTCGTATTTTTAACTAATACTTAGTGGTTTCACAATTCATCAAAAATTGATGTTTTGCAGAAAAATACAATAAATTCAGCCTAATCTATATTTTATATTCCGAATTAAAAAATGATATCTATTTTACCAAATTAAAAACATAGAATTTGGATTAATTAATTTAAAATTAATTCCTCTTGTCAAAAAAAATTGTGTGTTTTTAAGAAATAAAAACTATCAAAAGATTGACACTTCTTTATGTATAAATGCAATGTGAAATTAATTCCAACGACCAAAATTAGATTAATGGGTAAAAATATAATCTAATTACACTTCAAATAAAATTTTAAATATAATCTATCCAAATAAATACATTAGAAAAAAATGCATATTTGAATTAAAATATATTATTTCTCACTATTCATAAAAAATGAATACTATTAAGAAAATACCAAAATTTCATCCAAAGGAAATTTTTAAGTCCCGATTCTAAAGAAGAATTTTTTTTGTCAAAATGAATATATAAAAGTGTCAAATATTGGATTTGAAAAGGGATCTTCATTAAAAGGTCATAAAATATATTTTTTTTATATAAATTTTTTATCTGAATTATTAATTTTCTTCTTATAATATGTCTAAGATATACATAATACATAAGTTAATATTAAATGGAGTACATAAAATTCAAAACTCAGGTAATACTATTCATAACCAGTTTTGAACAACTAATTTGGTAAGTCAAGGTGTGGTTGAACTCAGTGTTTCGTGTAGCACAAGCTATTCTATTTAAAAAAATAACTTAATATGAAATCTTGGAGTGTTATATTCTCCCCTCCTTCAATAAATTGTGTCCTCAAAAATTGAAATTGTTTGTTGAAAATAAATGTATAAGAATAGAAAAATACCTTTTTTGAATACCCACATCAGAAACTGTGTAAATAAAATTTACTCTTAATAAGATGGAAAATGAGATGAAAAAGTCACCACTAAATTATGATCTTTATTAAGAGAACATTGGTTGCAGTTAGAGACACATAAATGTAGGAAGAAAAGAAATATATCTAGCAAGTGATTGAAGTCATCAATCACAAACAAGTGTAAAATTGAGGTCCTCAAAGCCATCAATCTATGAAAATTTAAAATATCATCGGTTCAACAAATCATAAAGCATTAAGATAACACGTTTATTGTTTTATTCTCCCTTCCTTAAAGTTTAACAATTAATTTATTATTATAATAAGAAAAAAACATGACAAGTAGAGTTTAATCCATTATTTAATTATTACCAAAAAAATCATCTTCCACTCCAAATGATGAGTATTAAAGATTACATGGTCACACCTGAAGCGCTAAAATCAACTTATCGAGAATAAAATAATCCACAATGGATGAACTATATATTTTCCTTTTCTTTAGAGATTAACCAAAGACAAAATGGTTAGTAAAATATCATATGATCCGAAAAAAATAAATACTAATATTAATTTCAAAAATTAAAACAACAAAACCCAAAGATCAATAAATACCATTCAATAAACAATTGTCCATAAAATCTTTTAATATAATCCAAACTAATATTGAAATCCAAAACTCTGATGAATTTTCTTATGTAGTTTTCAAGGTTAAATTTAATCTCCAAATAATATCAACTACTCTTAAAGCCACATACTTAAAATTAATTAACCTAATCACATATTCTATATGATAGGTTAATTATTTTCATAAATAACCCAAATTAATATAAATCTACAATAAAAACATAGGTAAAAACACCTTTACTCTTCAAATGAAATCCTATTGTATTCTATTTTACTTAGCTATATAGTATTCCCAATATATCAAACATCTTCCAAAGAAACATTTATAACATAATGATAAAAAATCATTTTCCTATACTAATGATATCCATTTGATAACACAAAAGATCCCAAATCAGCTTATTATCGATAAATAAAATATTTTAATTAAAAATAATTAGTCACACTAACTAGGGACTTCACATAGTCTAGTGGAAGGCGATAATTCACAATTGCACTATGGTTATGGATTCTATTCCCACAGATTTGTCCGAAACGACGGGTTGTCACACGGTCTATGTGTTCTCCTTTTCAAAAAACTCAATAATTTTATAAAATTCTAAAAAATTAGACAGATTCCTCAAAGTAACTATAACATAATGTCATTATAAATGTTTTCTCATACCTCACATTTTCATTCCAAAATTAAATAACTTGTAATTTCCTCAAACTCAATGATCATATAAAAAATTGGTTATTTATGACTATATCTGCGAGAGAAACAATAATTCTTCCCAAATATCATTTTCACATGAAAACCCACATGGTTACAAATACAAGAGAAAAGTATTCCAAAGTAATCTCATCAAGAAAGGGAACTAATACTTTTTAAACATTTCTTAATCCATGTATTTCAATATAGATTCTTCCTTGGCCAAGAGGATATCTTATAGAATAGGGCATTCACTTGAGTAATGGCCATGTCCCCTATATTTAATGCAAATGATTGTAAATTAATTCTTAAGACCATTTTTAGTTTCTTCTATAGTACTCTTCATTTTTCCTCGAAAATTCTTTACATTATCTCCTTATTTCCCACAGATAAATCATTTCTTTTCTCCATTAAGACACCTTCTATAGTGTCTCATTCCACATTTCCTGCATGATGGAAAATGAGCTTTCTTTTCTCCATGGTCTTCACTGTTGGAGCTCTTATCATTCACAAAATTTCTCTTCCTTGTTAAGTCTAGGAGTTGGTTAATATATATATTTTTTATCATATTTCTTTAAAACTGATTCGACATGAACATGATATCTTTTACACCTGTAAATATTCAATTTTTTTTGCTCATTTCCACCATGATTCACACCTTATAAATCATTCTCAAATTTACTATGACTTATTTGGAATCCATCCATTGACTAAAACTTGAAAGCATTTTGTGAGTAATAATAGTAAAAAAATCATTTAGAGAATATCCTGACACCCTATTTTCAATTTAAAACACCTTAGGATTAACCATGGTCATTTATTCAAATATTATATTAAAATCATTCAAATCGGTTTGTAAAGTGAATGTAAATTATTCTATACATATCCCCCCGGGGAGTGTCGTAACCAAGAGTGAAAAAAGGCCTATTTTTTTGTACAGGATACCCCCGTTCAATCCCAAAACTCATTGTCGGTGTTTTCACTCCTATGTACATCTATACAATAGCCGCCTCTACCTGCTCGTATCAAGACAGTGATGTACTACTTGGAAAGTACATAAAATCAGTACATTTCCAATATTCTACGAAGTTCTTCTATACTAATCCTCAAAGTCTTACACAGGGAAATGTTCCCTAATCATAGTTTATCTAAATCTAGTTTCTAGGGTGTGTACTATACTTTCTCTGATACCAACTTTAACTCCCCGAACATAGAGTCTAAGAGCTGCTGAAATATTTTAAGACATTGGCATCATTACAAGGAATAAAGTCCCGAAGGACCGATCAGTTTAATAGTCTTGGAAACAAGATACATACTTAAGTTCAACACTACAACTTGAAAAGTAAAACAACAATAATTTATTCCATTATAAACATCCAAGATTCCAATGTTATTCATATAAGTCACTCATAACAATCTCCTTAATATCCAGGGAAAATGAAACATGAGAAAGGGGTGAGAAAAAACACTCAGTAAGAGTAAGAAATATATAAGAAGATAACATAAACATCGAGCATGGTGAATAATTGAAAACACATGACTTTACAAATAAAAAACGTGAACACTTTATGGAAGGAATATGAGTTTATTAAAAAATTCCATAATAAAACATACTCATGGGTACTCTACTTATCAAATAACCACATGAAATATAAATATCTAATCTCATAATGATGGAATGAAAATTTCCGTACATCATAAAAACATAGTACAAGCCTTGTGCCAAGACTAAAATAAGATTTTGTCATGGCCTTGTTCCAAGAAACTAGTTTGTCTCATGAGATCTACTGTTGCATCGAGGAGCTATAGTGGGATCCCCCCCATCACATACTAATTCCAATGAATTCCTCATATGGAATGTTTGAAACATAAAATAAACATTCGTATTAAAACTAACATACGAAATGTCAATACTTTTTCTACAAACCCTAAATAATATAAAAATAGCATATCCTCAGTCAAACATAACTCAATCAATACAATATCGATGATTTTATTATAACAGATTATCCTCCATTGAGAATAATGAAGTATATTGACATAGATGAAAATAATAATCAAAACTATTTGAGAGAAATATCCCCCTTTTTCATGAAAACATTTAAATGTCACACTATTTGAAAATAATCCATTTAAAAATAGATTTTTGAATCCATTTTTCCCACACCACACTGAAACTTTTAATAGAAATTTTAATTTTATAAATTTAATATATATATATATATAAATATTTAAAACCATTTTTAAAACACTGACATTAATGAGAATGATTTAGAATAATAAATCATTAAAACATTTAAAATGATATTTTAGTTAGAGTTCAAAAACAAAATAGAGACACTTGAATAAAAATAATTATGGTCATATAAAAATTATAATATTATGAAATAAATTTATTCATGATATACTATGTCAATGTACATTATATACACCATAAAAAGTGAATTGGTGTATAATAACAATGAAGTGTCAATGGAATATAAACTGAGATGAAATCTATTATAACGATTTTATTCTTATGTTAAAGATAAATCAACAACATACTTATGTGTGAAAAATATAAATACACTTGATATGACTAGATATTCTGTGTAAATAAATCCTAGTACTTTCACACATATTCTTGTAAAAATAACACCAATGAATAGGATGTTAAACTCAATAAATGGAGATTGAATTAAAATTACTGTTATCATGTTCATATCGATGACTTGAGAATTCATCAATGGATTGATTATGTGTATAAAAAGTATATCCATGGAAAGGGGAGTGGAGATTACTATAAAATTAATAAATAGTGATTCCACACATAATCATGGAGTAAAATAATCAATGAAGTATGCGTAATGCCCAATGAGTGGAAATTGAAATTCGAAATTCCATTACTGATTTGGTAACTTATGAAACATACACCCCATTAAATAAGTATAATAAAATGAAGATTTAAATATAAATACATTAAATTATATTAAAAAAATAATACAATTAGGGGTAGTACTTACTCCACACAAAACGAAATAGTGGCCAATATAGAATGAATCTCACGGGAATAAAAGTTAGATGAAAAACCCTTACTTCGTTTGTAATCAATCGATTCATATGAACGTAAGTTAATAAAAAACAAGTTAATAACATAATACCAATAATATAAAGTAAATAATGATAATATATCAAATGTAAGTACTCAATATAAAACTTGAAACAAATAAGTGGCGCACTATAGAAATCTCAGTTAATTAAAAGTGAGATAAGAAACCCATTACCCTATGTCCGACTTAAATGGTATGTTCCATGTTTTTCCTGAATACTAATCTTAAGTTAATATATACTTTATTTAGATCATTTTTCAAGTTTATTATTCCTTTTAAATCACTTATTACCTTTCTATAACAATTAGTTAATTATTTGAGTTCACATTGTATATTTTATCGATGTTCAGAACTTGAGTCCAAAATGAACTTGTTATAATTACAATTTTTCCTTCTGGTCAGAAGTCCATTATCGCCAAAATGATATACATGATTTAGATATAATATATATATATATATATATTATATATCCAGTATATATACACTTTTATAACAGTGCATAAAATTTTGAGATAAGAAATGAAATGTACTGTTCATGGAGACGATAAGCCGTACGTATGCATGAACACTACTTTCATTTATAGTTGATATTTTAATGGAATTAAAACACAATGATAAATAGGTATATAACAATTCCATTATAATATATTATATAATATCATTAATTTCATTATTTATATGTCCCACATAAGTTATTAATGCGTCATATCTTTTTGAGGGGTTGGTAGTCCGCACTTCCTCAAATGAAATTATCGCGTTTACCCATAATGGAAACCATAAAATAATGATATAAATGGAAAATAAAGAAGCATAAAAAACATAAACATAATATATATATATCATATATAAATGCAGTTCAATATTAATGTCCACCATGAGAGACGGTAGTTGAAAATCGAACAATCATCATTTCGTGAGGCGTTAGTTTGCCATCCACAAAAACAATATGTTCTTCAACCAATAGATAGAGGTTTGTGTAAGTGTAGTTAGAATACATCTCATAAAAAATCCATGTATATTGACGAATAATTGATTTTTTTGTAAAATAATGTAATAAAAATTGTTTAGGGGGATGGAGAAGTAAAATAAAATGAAATAAAACAAAAGAATTTAAGAGAAATGGTTACCTAAAATTTGGGTAAATTCCATTGTTTTGAACCAAAATGACTTCTTGATGTTCCTTCTGTCAAAGGTAAGGCTTCTATGTAGAGGAGGGGGATCTTGAGTGATTATTTTGGCAGGGTTTGGTTGAGCCAAGGGGCTTGAGAGGTGTTTGGAATGGTTTAGATGTGGTGTCATTTTATAAGGGGAGGAGGGGCTCTTTAGGAAAGTGTGAAAATATTATTTTATTATATAGTGATATTCAGTTTATAATGGTTCAGAAGTAACTAATGTCAAATATAAGATTACTCATGTTCAAAATAAAATAATCCAATAAGAATTGGATGGTTTTTGGATATTATTTTGATATTAATAATCATATTTATTTATATCATTTATTAATGAGGCAAATATTGCATCATTATTGTGTCATAAATAATTTAACTTATATGTTTTCTAAAAATTATAAAAAATTACCATAATGTAGGAAATATTTTTATAATTCCAATAATTATTTATATTTTAACATATGACTTATATAACTCCATGTAAAAATTGATATAGTAAAATCTATTTGTTAAAGTCATTTTTGTCATTACTTTCTGTTAATTAAAATAAAGTGTCATTATCAGGCTTAAGTGGCTCCATGGGGTCCCAAAATCTACCCAACAATTTCCATGGTCGATCATGAATCATCCAATAAGGTTAAGACACGTGTTAATGTACTTATTTATTATTATAATATTCATTTTTCCTTGAATTACCATATTTACATTTAACCCCGGTAAATAAAATTCAAAAGTTACTATTCACAAAAAAAATATTTGCATCCTATTGAAAAAAAATTATCATAAAAATTACAACCATGTATCTCAGATTTTCTAAATTCAATTCATAAAAGTGTTAAAATATCATTAAGTGAAAACGTAGGATTTTAACTACTACTAAATGGATTCACTAGTCATAAAAAAATTGATGTTTTTATGAAAAATACCAAAAATTCAACCTAAGAAATATTTGATATTCCAAATTCAAAAATTATATCTATAATACCAAATTCAAAAAATAGAAGTTGGTTTAATTTATTTGAAATTAATTCATGTTCTCAAAACAAATAGCGTGTATTTAAGAAACAATAACTTTCTAAAGATTGACACTTGTTTATGTATAATTTCAAATTGAAATTAATTCCAATGAACCAAATTGAATTAAAGGGTTAAATTTTAATCTAATTGAACTTAAAAAAAAATTAAAATATAAATTTACCATATAATTAAATTAGATTAAAACGAAGTTTTGAATTAAAATACATTATTTCTCACTATTCATAAAAAATTAATACTATAAGAAAAATACCAAAATTTCATCCAAAGTAAATTTTGATGTCCCGATTCTAAAGATGAATTTTATTTTGTCAATATTTATATGTAAAAGGGTAAAATAATGTATTTAATAATGGTTCATCATTAAAAGGTGGTAAAATAGATTTTTTTATAAAAAAATGCATTTTTTATCTGTAAAATTGAATATGTTGGTATAATATTTCTAAGAAACACATAATACCAATGTCAAAAAAATATGGAGTATATTAAATTCATAATCCATTTGTACTATTCATAATCACTTTTGAACCGCTAGTTTTCAAAGTCGTGGTGCACTCGAACTCAATGATTCGTGTAGCGCAAGAAATTGAATTTAATGAAAATAACATAATATGAAATATTGGGGTGTTACAGTTTTATTATTCTCTTCATATTTATTTGAAACAAATAGGTGGAATACTTATATAAATATATTTTTTGATATAAATAATGTTATATCTTATTAAATACATTTTTACATTAGTCAATTTCTAAAGGCTCATATTTACATATAAATATAGATAAAACATTTCCTAGATTATTCATTAAAAAACATATTTAAAATTATATGGAAATTAATCTAATAATTTGGAATAAAATTTCATGGGAATTTATAAACACTATCAAAATGGTTAATTGTAACACCCCAAGATTTCATAGTGTGTTATTCAATAACTTGCACGACACGCAACACTGAGTTCAATTGCACCATGACTTATAAAAAAAAAGCCATTAAAAGAGGTCATGAATAGTATTAACTAAATTTTAAACTTTATATAATCCTTATAATTTTAGAATCCATATTATGAGTTTCTTAGTCATAATGCAAGAACATATTCATTTTCAGTACTGCACTTTTATCAACCTTTGATAGTGACACCTTTTTAAATACAATATTTTAAACTTTTTGACTAAATGGAGACATAAAAAAATTTAAAATGAAACATCCCAAGCTTCCACGGTACGCTTTCCTTTGAATAAAACAGTAGCGTGTGTTGTATGCAACTTCGAGTTCTAACACACCGTAACCAATCAAACTTGCTGTTATGAATAGTAATCCCTACTTTTTGAAGTTATATATATTATATATTTTAAAATGGACTTCATTTTTGGATTCGGAATATCAAATTTAACCTATGGTGAAATTTTGGTACTTTTCGGATAACTTTCATATTTTGATGAATAGTGAAAATTACTAAATTTTAATTAAAAACAACTTTTTTAATCAAAATAATTAATAGTGATAAATTATGAATTTGAGTGGTTTTAAAATATATTTAGAATATATTTTTACTATTTAATATAATGTTGGTCATTGGAAATAATTTTACAATTAAACCGAACATAAACAAGTGTCAATCTTTTGATAGTTATTATCTCTTAAAAACACGCTTTTTGTTTTGACAGCGGGAATTAATTTTAAATTAATTTCTGCCACTTCTGTGTTTTGAATTTAGGAAAATGGATTCCATATTTGAAATCAGGATGTTCAAATTGTGTAAATAGGTAACTTTTATTTTTAGACATTTTGAATAATTACTGCGGTAAATATTTTATTTACCATGGTTAAGGGTAACTCCGGTAAATAAGGGTTAAAAAAATAATATTATAATAATACTGAATTACCCTAAAACTTGTCTTAAACCTATTGGTTGATACATGGTCTACCATGGGAATCTTTGGGTCTATTTTGGGACCCCATGGATCCACTTGTAAGTGATAATGACACTTTATTTTAATTAAGTTAAAATGAATACACAAGCATATATCTTTTAGAAAAACAATTGTTACATAGGGTTATATATGTTGGATTTTAGATTATAAATACTCATTAGAAAGATAAAAATATTTCCTACATAATGATTGTTTATTTATAATTTTTAGACATTAAATAAGTTATTTTATTTATGACACAATGATGATGCAGTAATTACTATAATAGTGAAAAAATAAAATAATTGATATTATAAATACCCAAATAAATATAATATGAAACTTTTAATTAATTAAACTAATTTTATAGGATAATATGATATATTAGGATTGATTTAATTAACTTTGTTCGAAGTAATCAATCTGTTATGAGTTTCACAAAAATCAACTATTGAATATTGCCAAAATTGACATAAAAGAGTTCTTAAAACAAATATTATATTATTAATTGATATTAAATTCCAAAAAATCTACGGTTCGGCCAAGAGACTTATATCAGGATAGGTTCATCATTAATTGACCACTTGGGGGTCGCTTGGATGTATATAGTATGTTTATTAACCATATTATATAAAAATACAAAGAGACATTGTAAAAGTGAAACTAATTAACTTAGAGTTAATAATTAAAGATAAGGTTAATATAAGTACCCAAACCTGTCTAAATTCTATTGGTTGAGTTGTTTTCGACCTATCCCCACCTTATCCTTTGAATAGTCAACTTTGGAGCCATTGGAAACCGAATATGAATTTATTATAAATTAATATTTCTAGCTTTTCCAAAGGTGCCCCTCACCCCTCTTATAAAAGGGCACTCCTCCTTCTCATTTCTTCACACCTTAAAAGCCTTTTGGTTCGGAAAAACTCTGCCCAAATACTCTCCCAACATCCCTCACTACAACCTAGAGGCCTTATTTTGATCAGAAAGCCAACCTATGGAGCCATTTTGATCAAATCAAAAGGAAGAACCCGAAGAAGAGGTAATGATTTCACCACCATTTTCTAAGTTCATTTCTTCTTCCACTTCTTCTTCCTTTGTTCTTACCGTTCTAAAATAATAACTACAGTATCTCACATATACCGTGATGTTATTATAAGTATGGTACAACCATATTCAGTATTCTATCCACCCTTTGAATAACATGTCACCATACGTGTGTACGTACGGCTTACCGTCTCCACGTCGTGGTGTAATTGTTATTCAATGTAATATTATTTGGATGGGTATAATAATGATGTGTAAATCACGTAAATAATAAATATAACATGTTAATGATTCTGTATATATGATATACCATTCATTTATATATTATTTTAATATCAAAAGAATGATATTGTCGCTCGTGCGTACGTACGGACTACCGTCTCCACAAACGCGATGAGATTCATTCTCCATCGTAACCATTCAAGTATAATTATCATTTGATGATTTAAAAATGATTTTTAAGGACTAGATATCATTCTGGATAAGAATAAGATACAACAACCATGGCTTATGTAACAAAACATATAAATAAAATGAGTAAGTTAACACCCGAAACGACGATAATTCTAAGATATTATTAACAATCAATGTTAAAAGATCATATATGATATCATATTATTATATATGATTCTTGTATAATTTAATAACAACTATTTCACCATTATACTGGAGGTTAACCTACCCCAACCAAGGAAAAGTACAAGGTAAGGGTTATTTCACAACCTCTTCATTATCCAAGGTTGTTTATACGTAATAATCTACTGGGATCTCTTTATCATCCACATCCATGTTTCTTAAAAATGTATTTCAAAACATTTTTACTATTACAAGAATATGGGTTAAAGTCATTTATACCCTTGTTTTACTTTTTATAAGAGGTTTATAAAGGAATCTTTCCGTCGTTTTCAAAACAAGGTCCTTTTTAACCTTTTCGACAGAATTGAGGTAAGAATGTTTTTTTAACTTATACGGCGGGTGCGGTTATTTTACGCCGTTATAAAATCTTCAAAGCTTTCCTTACAAGCTTATAAGAATATTTTCAAAGAAAATGTTTTATTTTATATGGATCTTAAATGATTTCAAAATAAAAAGAGATATTTCTTTAAAAAGAATTTTGATTTCATCTATGTCAACATCCTTTGATGGATTTTACGCTTATTTGAAGTTGATTTATTGTAATACAAAGCTTCTATATTGTATTGAAAGTTTTGTGATATGTTTGACTATGGATGTGATATTTTTATACCATTCATAGTTTATGGTGAAAGTATTGACATTTCGTATGCTAGTTCCAATAAGATTGTCTATGTTATATTTCAATCTTTACTTCATATGAATGTGTTGGAAAAGTATGTTCCAGGTAGGGGACTGGTTAAAGTAAGCCCTCCTGGTTGGGGACTGGTAAAAGTAAGCCCTCCAGGTTAGGGACTGGTAAAAGTAAGCCCTCCGGGTTGGTGTCCGGTTATTAGAGGCACTCCGGGTTGGTGTCCGGATATTAGAGGCACTCCGGGTTGGTGTCCGGTTATTAGAGGCACTCCGGGTTGGGTTCCGGTTACAGTTAGCCCCAAGGTCTTGGGACGAGGCCTTGAAAAGTAATTAAAGTTTAGCATTATGCATTCCAACATTATGAATGTGGTTATTGATTTTTTCATGTGATTATTCAATTAGTAGAATATCCATGTGAATAAGTAAATGGCATTATTTCATTTTATTTATGTCATACCATGTTGAATGTTCATGTTTAAAAGGATTTTGTTTTAGTTATACATTACCTTAAATGTTTATTCTTATTGATGAAAGTTTCCGCTATATTGTTATCCTTACTGGGCATTTGATCTCACCCCTTTTCTATGTTTTATTTTTCCCAGGAAGTGAAGATGTAAGTTATGAATGACCTGCAGGGATATTATGAGGGGATTATAGTGTGGACTGTGGAAACATTATGTTGTTGTAGTAGTTTTTCATTTTATGATGTAATGTAAAACTTATGAATATATCTAGTGTTTCCAAGACTACTAAACCAATCGGTCTTTCGAGATTTGATCTTTCTTGTGATCATGCCAATGTTATGTAATAATGCACCGACTCTAGGCAACTAGGGTCGGGGCGTTACAGTTGGTATCAGAGGAGGTTTAGTACAAACCTTGGAAACTAGATTTAGATAAACTCTGATTAGAGCACATAGACCTAAGATGAAATTTGAGGATTAGTATAGAAGAAATTCCTATAATTTTGGTATTGTAGAGATTTTGTGAGTTTTCCGAGCAATACATCCCTGTCTGGATACGAGCAGGTAGAGGCGGCTCTGGCACAGATGTACCTAGGGGTAAAACCCGAAAACACCGCTTTGAGCTAGACTCGAACGAGAACTGGTGCACGACAACGGGCCTTGCTGCACTCTTGGTTACGACACTCCCGGGGGATATGCTTAGGATAACTCTCATTTTCTTTACATATCATTTTGAAGGGATTATGAGTATATACATCCTCAAAGAAAACATTCTTATGATTATGGATTATATCCATAAATAGTTCAATTTATGTTAAGTGTTTTATAAGTATGGGATTATGTGTTTTGATTCATAAACTGATCTAGTTTATGCCATGGTATAGAAATGGCGCCCAGTAGAAGGAATGAGAACTCCAGAAATACACATGATTCAAAGAGAAGAAGGATCATATCTTTCATGGTCTTAAGCTAGAATTTATAAGAGAAATAGTCTCCCATGTATTATCATCATATGAAGAAATAATATCATGTGTTGATAAGATATGTAAAGAGTTTACTGAGTCCTATGGCTTTGAAGGGATGCAAGAGAAGAAAATGATGGAAGAGAGAAAGATGGATAAAGGGAAGAGGGAAAAGAAGAATTTTCCCATATGTGGTAACTGTGGAAAGAAACACCCTGGAACATGCCTGAAAGGAATGGGAGTTTGTTATAAGTGTGGAGGAAAAGGGTACAAAGTACGTGACTGCAAGGGTAAGAAAATGGTTTTAAATGTACAATGCTTCATTTGCAAGGAGTTTGGACACTACAAGAACCTATGTCCCAGTCATCAGACTATGCCGCAAATGATGTTATTGGTTAATAACCAAGTTATGATACTACCACAGATGAAGAGGAATGATTAGAGTTCTTTTGTTGATTATGTCAATTGAGTGTTGTATCAACAATGTACTTGTTATAATAATTATGGAGTATATAAAGATTGTACTGCAGTACTATTTCATTAAGGACTTGAGATTATGTGGAACAAAGAAAAGTGACTCAATAGCAGGATAAATTTTTGGAAAATATATGGTTGAGAGAATGATAAATCATAATATAGTTCTGATACTGAGGTAGTGATTTTGGAATAATATGTGATTGTTTTGGATAAATTATATTGGATATTCTTGACTACCTTGGAACTGATGTATTATTTGTATATTCCATCATTGTTGGGGTTTAAAACATTTTTGGATTAATGAAGTATATCCAGCATTCTATATGGAATAAGGGAGCATGAATGTAATCAATAAGGAATATGGTAATACAAGATGAAGGTATTCATATGCTATTACGGGGTAAAAAGGATCTATATTATGTTTACCTTCCTTATAAATGTTGGACTGTGAGTTTGGACAGAAGTATTTTGGATAGTTCTAGTTTGGATTATTTTGGATTGCTATAAAAGGACAACCCGGAGGTCGGGCGGCAACCCGTCGCGTCCGGAAAGGCTGCGAGACTTGAACCCGCAACCGAAGGGCGACATGGGTGTATCACCTACCACTGGCCCAAGAGATGTCCTGGATTAAATAATGTAGTTTTTTTAAAAGATCTGGTAGATGAATTATAAATTCGTTTATTTTGGAACCCTGTACGAATAGTATAAATATAATTTTTTTACGAGTGAAAGATGAGTTTATGGTAGAAACTTATTAATGGATAAAACTCTGATTATAAAGTAAGTATATCTCCTTATGATCTTACCATATCTCATAAATAAATTCCTCAACATTAATAAAAGTAACTTAGAACAAAAATGTTTCCCTAGATGGTACCTTAAATCATCACTAATTTATGGCTTTGGGATTGTTGGCCTTTTCATAGCCATGTTCTCTACCACTCTCCATCAGATAATTGATGGTTAGATTTCTCTTCCATATCCATATTTTCCTACATGGAACCCTAGTATGTGTTATTTTCGGTAATCTTCATACTTTCCACTCTTTATTTTAAATAGAGGCCTCATTAATTCATTTTTCGATGTGGGATTTCAACTAAGATATTTCGAAACGTCAAAAATGTGTTATCCCAATTCCCTATATTTTGTTGAACCGATGGTACTTCAAATCATCATAGATTGATTAGTTTAAGGACCTCAATTTTATACTTTTTGTGATTGATGACCTCAATCACTACCTATAAATATTTACGTTTTTCCTCCAATTATATGTCTCTAATTGCCACCAATGTTCTCCTAATCAAGATCATAATTTGGTGGTGACCCTTTGATTTCTCTTTTCCTCATATTAGGACTAAATTTTAGTAACCCAATTTCTGATGTGGGTTTTCCCACAAATATATTTTCCACTTTCAACCTTTTATTTTTGAAGAACAATTTCAAATTGCGAGGACGCAATTTATTGAAGGAGGGGAGAATGTAACACCCCAAGATTTCATAGTGTGTTATTAAATAACTTTCACTACACGCAACACTGAGTTCAATTGCACCATGACTTACCAAAAAAAAATCCATTAAAAGAGGTCATGAATAGTATTAACTAAATTTTAAACTTTATATAATCCTTATAATTTTAGAATCCATATTATGAGTTTCTTAGTCATAATGCAAGAACAGATTCATTTTCAGTACTGCACTTTTATCAACTTTTGATAGTGAAACCTTTTTAAATACAATATTTTAAAAATTTTGACTAAATGGAGACATCAAAAAATTTAAAATGAAACATCCCAAGCTTCCACGGTACGCTTTCCTTTGAATAAAACAGTAGCGTGTGTTGTACGCAACTTCGAGTTCTAACACACCGTAACCAATCAAACTAGCTGTTATGAATAGTAATACCAACTTTTTGAAGTTATATATATTTTATATTTTAAAATGGACTTCATTTTTGGATTCGGAATATCAAATTTAACCTAAGGTGAAATTTTGGTACTTTTCGGATAACTTTCATATTTTGATGAATAGTGAAAATTAATAAATTTTAATTAAAAACAACTTTTTTAATCAAAATAATTAATAGTGATAAATTATGAATTTGAGTGGTTTTAAAATATATTTAGAATATATTTTTACTATTTAATATAATTTTGGTCATTGGACATAATTTTACAATTAAACCGAACATAAACAAGTGTCAATCTTTTGATAGTTATTATCTCTTAAAAACACGCTTTTTGTTTTGACAGCGGGAATTAATTTTAAATTAATTTCTGCCACTTCTGTGTTTTGAATTTAGGAAAATGGATTCCATATTTGGAATCAGGATGTTCAAATTGTGTAAATATGTAACTTTTTATTTTTAGACATTTTGAATAATTACTGCGGTAAATATTTTATTTACCATGGTTAAGGGTAAATCCGGTAAATAAGGGTTAAAAAATAATATTATAATAATACTAAATTACCCTAAAACGTGTCTTAAACCTATTGGTTGATACATGGTCTACCATGGGAATCTTTGGGTCTATTTTGGGACCCCATGGATCCACTTGTAAGTGATAATGACACTTTATTTTAATTAAGTTAAAATGAATACACAAGCATATATCTTTTAGAAAAACAATTGTTACATAGGGTTAAATATGTTTGATTTTAGATTATAAATATTCATTAGAAAGATAAAAAGATTTCCTACATAATGATATTTTATTTATAATTTTTAGACATTAAATAATTTATTTTATTTATGACACAATGATGATGCAGTAATTACTATAATAGTGAAAAATTAAAATAATTGATATTATAAATACCCAAATAAATATAATATGAAACTTTTAATGAATTAAACTAATTTTCTAGGATAATATGATATATTAGGATTGATTTAATTGACTTTGTTCGAAGTAATCAATCTGTTATGAGTTTCACAAAAATCAACTATTGAATAGTGTCAAAATTGACATAAAAGAGTTCTTAAAACAAATATTATATTATTAATTGATATTAAATTCCTAAAAATCTAAGGTTCGGCCAAGAGACTTATATCAGGATAGGTTCATCATTAATGGACCACATGGGGGTCGCTTGGATGTATATAGTATGTTTATTAACCATATTATATAAAAATACAAAGAGACATTGTAAAAGTGAAACTAATTAACTTAGAGTTAATACTTAAAGATAAGGTTAATATAAGTACCCAAACCTGTCTAAATTCTATTGGTTGAGTTGTTTTCGACCTATCCCCACCTTAGCCTTTGAATAGTCAACTTTGGAGCCATTGGAAACCGAATATGAATTTATTATAAATTAATATTTCTAGCTTTTCCAAAGGTGCCCCTCACCCCTCTTATAAAAGGGCACTCCTCCTTCTCATTTCTTCACACCTTCAAAGCCTTTTGGTTCGGCAAAACTCTGCCCAAATACTCTCCCAACATCCCTCACTACAACCTAGAGGCCTTATTTTGATCAGAAAGCCAACCTAAGGAGCCCTTTTGATCAAATCAAAAGGAAGAACCCGAAGAAGAGGTAATGATTTCACCACCCTTTTCTAAGTTCATTTCTTCTTCCACTTCTTCTTCCTTTGTTCTTACCATTCTAAAATAATAACTACAGTATCTCACATATACTGTGATGTTATTATAAGTATGGTACAACCATATTCAGTATTCTATCCACCCTTTGAATAACATGTCACCATACGTGCGTACGTACGGCTTACCGTCTCCACGTCGTGGTGTAATTGTTATTCAATATAATATTATATGGATGGGTATAATAATGATGTGTAACTTATGTAAATAATAAATATAACATGTTAATGATTCTGTGTATATGATATACCATTCATTTATATATTATTTTAATATCAAAAGAATGATATTGTCGCTTGTGCGTACGTACGGACTACCGTCTCCACAAACGTGATGAGATTCATTCTCCATCGTAACCATTCAAGTATAATTATCATTTGATGATTTAAAAATGATTTTTAAGGACTAGATATCATTCTGGATAAGAATAAGATACAGAAACCATGGCTTATGTAACAAAACATATAAATAAAATGAGTAAGTTAACACCCGAAACGACGATAATTCTAAGATATTATTAACAATCAATGTTAAAAGATCATATATGATATCATATTGTTATATATGATTCTTGTATAATTTAATAACAACTATTTCACCATTATACAGGAGGTTAACCTACCCCAACCAAGGAAAAGTACAAGGTAAGGGTTATTTCACAACCTCTTCATTATCCAAGGTTGTTTATACGTAATAATCTACTGGGATCTCTTTATCATCCACATCCATGTTTCTTAAAAATGTATTTCAAAACATTTTTACTATTACAAGAATATGGGTTAAAGTCATTTATACCCTTGTTTGACTTTTTATAAGAGGTTTATAAAGGAATCTTTCTGTCGTTTTCAAAACAAGGTCCTTTTTAACCTTTTCGACAGAAATGAGGTAAGAATGTTTTTTTAACTTATACGGCGGGTGCGGTTATTTTACGCCGTTATAAAATCTTCAAAGCTTTCCATACAAGCTTATAAGAATATTTTCAAAGAAAATGTTTTATTTTATATGGATCTTAAATGATTTCAAAATAAAAAGAGATATTTCTTTAAAAATAATTTTGATTTCATCTATGTCAACATCCTTTGATGGATTTTACGCTTATTTGAAGTTGATTTATTGTAATACAAAGCTTCTATATTGTATTGAAAGTTTTGTGATATGTTTGACTGTGGATGTGCTATTTTTATACCATTCATAGTTTATGGTGAAAGTATTGACATTTCGTATGCTAGTTCTAATAAGAATGTCTATGTTATATTTCAATCTTTACTTCATATGAATGTGTTGGACAAGTATGTTCCAGGTTGGGGACTGGTTAAAGTAAGCCCTCCAGGTTGGGGACTGGTAAAAGTAAGCCCTCCAGGTTAGGGACTGGTAAAAGTAAGCCCTCCGGGTTGGTGTCTGGTTATTAGAGGCACTCCGGGTTGGTGTCCGGTTATTAGAGGCACTCCGGGTTGGTGTCCGGTTATTAGAGGCACTCCGGGTTGGGTTCCGGTTACAGTTAGCCCCAAGGTCTTGGGACGAGGCCTTGAAAAGTAATTAAAGTTTAGCATTATGCATTCCAACATTATGAAAGTGGTTATTGATTTTTGCATGTGATTATTCGATTAGTAGAATATCCATGTGAATAAGTAAATGGCATTATTTCATTTTATTTATGCCATACTATGTTGAAAGTTCATGTTTAAAAGGCTTTTGTTTTAGTTATACATTACCTTAAATGTTTATTATTATTGATGAAAGTTTCCGCTATATTGTTATCCTTACTGGGCATTTGAGCTCACCCCTTTTCTATGTTTTATTTTTCCCAGGAAGTGAAGATGTATGTTATGAATGACCTGCAGGGATATTATGAGGGGATTATAGTGTGGACTGTGGAAACATTATGTTGTTGTAGTAGTTTTTCATTTTATGATGTAATGTAAAACTTATGAATATATCTAGTGTTTCCAAGACTACTAAACCAATCGGTCTTTCGAGATTTGATCTTTCTTGTGATCATGCCAATGTTATGTAATAATGCACCGACTCTAGGCAACTAGGGTCGGGGCGTTACATTAATCAAAACAAATTATTCCATAATATATTATCATGCAATTATGTTAAATATAATTTGTGACAAACTTATGAATTTTTCATTATTGAACTAGTCCTTTGAGATCCTTAATAAAATTTTAATTGATATTGTTGACAAGATAAAATAATACTCTATCCTTCTAAGGAATCCACAATATTAATGAATCCATACATTCATTGGAAGGAACTTATCTTCTTTATATATACGGGAAACACTTTTAAAGAGAATACGAAAATATAGAGAGGAAAATTCAGCTGTGGTTTTTGAAAATTTTAATTATATTTTCATAATATATTTAGATTCAATAAATCAAAAAACAATATAGTCATTATATAACAATGTATGGACTTTTTGCCTACTCCAAAAATTTATCAAATGATTCACAATTAAATGAATCATTTTATTATATACAAATCATTGTCACATTTTTCTCATAAATGTTAAATGTTTAAACTTCTCATTGGGATGATCAAAATTCCAAAAAATAATGATTTCATGATCTAACATAATATTATGGATTATAATAGGGGAAATTAATTTTTTACTATAAAATTTAAACTACAATATTCTAATTCATAAAAGAGTGACCCTGTCGGCATTATGGTTTGTACGAGTAAAAACTATAATGTCGTTTGTACTACCACCTCATGAATTTTAATGAAGTGAATATTTTTAACAATACACTACATGAATTATATTCTTATACAACATCAACACATTCACATTATGTCATATCATATATAAAAGGTCAGGAAACTATAAACGAAAAAACCTTTGATACGATACAATATTCCTTTTGAAAGTGTTATCATTCCTTTTTAGCACATTTTATATCATATGTAAAAATATATAAAAATCTGAAAAAACTTCATATAAATATATGTAAAATTAATTTTTGGGTTTATTTCAAACAAAATATTAATTTTTTATAATACATTATTATTAATCACAGGACCACAATATATGACCAAAAATCTATTTTTATAATTTAAAAAAATTATAATTTAATGAATTCATAATTATATGAAAATAAAATACTATATAAAAGTGTATGTACCAGTAAAACTATAATGGGATTTAGAGTGATCTATGTTAAACATATTTTCAAAGAAACATCTTCCAACTTTTTCTATCAAATAAATGTTTTCGTAATCAAACAACCTCATATTCTAAGGAATCGAGTTAATATAATATAAACAATTTCTCAATAAAATATATCCCAGTCATAAAATCAAGGTTCTCAAATGATAGAAAATCTAGATTGATTAACACATCACACATTTTTTTCATTCATTAATGAGAATATAACATCAACCTCAGAAAAATTAATATGAAAATCACATGTTACATTTCTAAGTAAGGATGTGATCTTACTTATATTTTATGAATTGATTTTCAAGGATTTAAAATTCAACATATAATAATACAAATCACAATATAGTAAATTACCAATTAAAAAAAGACCAGTAACATATCCAAATACTCGTTGATTATCCTAGCCTATTGTTTGTTATATGAAAGGTATAAAATTATGAAGTAAATCATGCTTTGAATCTATTCATCTTTAAGTATGGGGATTTAATATGAATAGTGTATCTCTTATAATTCTTCATGTTTGTGGATATATTATTATTATTATTTCTATTATCAATTATGTACATAACTGTAAATATAATTTCCCTATTATTTTGAATAAATTTTATTCGATTAGAGATTGGACCAAAGAAGGTTTGGACTCAACTAACAAAACATTATTTAATTATAACGGAATATTAAAATTATTTTATATGAAACCATGTATCATATTAATATATTATTACACAGCATAGATTATTACATCAATTCAAATAATAAAAGATAAAATGGATTTATAAATTGAAATTAGTACTATCATTAGAACATAGAACTCCCATAGATTAGTATCACCTTTATGAACAAACAATATCCTAACAAAACCTATAATAAGAAACAATAAAACAAAATAGGTAATTGTGTTGTAAGATATAAAATGAAATGTATGGAAATGAGAAGTTGGAATGGATTATATTTAAAGTCTATATATATGTTGGAAAAAATTTAGTCATTACAAATATAGTCATTATAGTTATGGAAATTGAAATTATGGTCTTTTCATTAATGGTATTTGGTCATATTTAATATATGTATACCGATGTCAAGTATTATTATGTGTAAAATTTAAAAAATATAATTCAAATTGAAAAATATACTACTAAAATAATATATATATATACATTATATAAAAATATTAATATTAATATTATCAATATTTGAAAATATATATATATATATAATTCTAATAAATATTTCATTATCAATTGAGTAGTAAAATTATTATATTTAGATTAGAAATTATTAATTAATGGTTATTGTCAAATTGTATTTAATATTAAAACACTATTTAATTTGATTGTTTTTATTACAATGTATACTTTTCCTAATAAATTAAATTTATACCAATATATATATATATATAAATATATTAATTCCACTTAAATTATAAATTGTTGTGAAATAATATTAAGAACGCGTATTTTTTTTGAAACATCCAATTTCCAATAAAGAGGTTTCATTTATAATTTCTATATTAAAAATGAAATTATTTAAATGTTATAATTTTAATTTCATAATACAATAATTATTTTAGAATTCATTATATCTATATTATCTTAAGATGAATTTTCCTGATATTTATGAAATAGTTTATTTTTATGTCAATAGTAAACAAAAATATTTTTATTAAGGACGATAAGTTTTATAATACACGAAATGAATAATAGTTTATGAGATATTTTTTATTTATAAAATATATATTTAATATATAATAAAAATAATTAAACAATTCATAAAATAATATTTTAATAATTTTAAAATTCAAGTAAATTATTACACTATATTTTTTTGACACACTTATAATAAAAATTAGACATTATTATTTTTGAAAATTAAGTATAGGAAAATATATCATGTTTCGGTTAAAAATATCAATACTATATAAAATATAAAATTTCTTTTCTAGGATAATGATTATATGAGAATGATAATTTTTAATTACAATGATAATGAAAATATTTTTTTTGAATATTTTTTAAGTAAAATCATGTAAGTGTTTATTTATTCAATAATATTGATATATTTTTAAAAAAGAATATGTTTAAACTAATATATTATAATATTTACACTTATTATGTTTGTAATGAAAACTATATAATATTTAAGAACACATAATGGTTAAATATATGTTTTCTAAATGAAATATTTTTTAATTGAGTATTTTTATTTAAAACATGTTTTTGACATACATGTAAATTGAATTATTTTAAATAGAAATTAATTTTTGTTTTATGATATTAGTTTTTTTATTATGAGCTTCCTTATTTGTAGCGATCTGGTGGGAAAAAAGCTCGTAGCTGATGTAATCTATCAATTGCATTGGCATTATTACAAGGAATCATGACCTTAAGGACCGGGAAAATACGAGTCTTGGAAATTCAGATACATAGAAGAGACATATATTAAAAATGAATACACTAATTGGAAAAAAAATCACATTCATTGTAGGATTATAAAATTTTTGCATCTAGACTTTTCTTGCACATCATTCTTAGTACTCTTATTGGAATCCTAGAGAATGAAGCATTATATGGGTGATCTCAAATACTCAATCAGTAAAAAATATCACAAAAAAATTATTGAATAAATGAGAATAGTGAATATGGAATGGTAAATAATATTACACACAAGCTATGTAATCAATAAACTAAATGGATGTTCGTAAAAAATATGGAATGGAAATAATTATAAAAAAATACATTTCAAAATACAAGATAATTAAAAAATAATTATGGTAAGGTAAGTAAAATTAATCACATTCCATTTAATCAATGAATTGAAATTGAAATGTATCCATTGATAGGATGACTAAAAAATTCATGGTTTATTAATAATTGAATCTAATTCGGGTAAATTCTATCTTAATGGATGACATGTCTAAGTCACATGAAAACCTATACCATCACGTCCTTTCACAAGAATGTTTAAAATATTTTTATTTTAGAACTAATTAGTCTCATTAGAACATTTTGATTCATTGAGATATTATATCATATCGAGGTTCCTCCCATCATTTCCTATCCAATGCATTCCTCATATAGAATAATAAAACTAAATAATATGCTATATCTTGTAGATATATCGAATAAAGAATATAAGGTTATCAATATTTCTCTACAAAATAAACTAAATATCAATTTAGACACCATATAAAAAATGGTATATGGTTTAGTAAATAGTAATATCCATGATAAATGAAATGGATAATTTATGGGAAATTAGATGATCAGTGGTCATAGTAGAATGATCATTTCAAGGGAACTAACAAATAAATCAATGATGTGAATGTGAATACTGCCATTTTTTAAATCAAACATAATCCATCCAAATGAATGAAAAGGATGGTATGAATAAAACATATCCCAAGTGGTATAAAATAAAGGATTGCAGTTATTGATGAATGAAAATATTATAAAAATATATCATAAAAGGAATATTGAGGAATATAATCTATTATTTTAAAAAAAATTTAGAAACCATTTCTTTTAAAATCAATTATAAAATCCTTTTCATTTATAACATTATCCTTTTTAATAAGAAAATGATTCTTTATAGAAATGGTGGAGGGTAAATCCATTGATGTTTGTGAAGTGTCCAGATCAGTGTGAATCACTGAGAGGGGGAGGGGGTGAATCAGTGATCCCTTAAATACTTTTTACTAATTGATTCTTATCAATTAAACCTCTATGATTGGTTAAAGCCTTGATCCACTCGTCTTGTATCTCTCACCTTTCCTCGAATGATGCAGTAAATGTAAAGGAACTCGACACATAGATTTACAATGTTCGGCACCAAAGGCCTACATCCTTTCCATGTTGGTTATACACCCCAACATGGTTTCTCCATTATAACCTGTTAAAATTACAATGGTCGATACAGAGTCCCACTGTATCTCTCCTGAGTCCCACAGGAGGGTCTTTATACTGTGTCCCACAGTATTACTAGAGTCCCACTGGCCTGCTCCAGAATCCCACTGAGGACTTCTTCCGCCCTGAGTCTCACAGGGGGCTTCTCCTGGCTTCTCGAGTCACACGAGCATCACTTCTTCACTTCAAGTTCTTTAAGTATCTTCTGCAGCCTGGGATAAAGGCTGTTGGCCTTGCTCTTTTCCTCTGATCACATGAGTTGATCAGGACTTCTCGTCTTGCTCAGGATTTATCTCTTTTCTCTTAGGATAACCTGGCTTCCCTCTTTAAGAATCTTCAATAGCCTCTAATAAGGTCTATTGGTCTTGCTCACAGCTTCTGATCACTTCTATTGATCAGGGTCTTATCAATTACTAAAAACTCAGGCAGCTGATGTCTTTAACTTTAGTCTGGCTTTAGTCTCACTTGACATCAACTTCATGCACTGAGTGCATGGCAACTCTTCTTCCTCATGCACTGACTGCATGGCCTCTCGAAATCTTCTTCAAGAACTTTCAGTCTTGGACAACTCAAAATGCACACAAGCAGATTCAACTTGTTCACGTGTGCATGTGCATGCATGCATGCATGCACTCCCCTTCTTCTTGTCTTGGTGCAATAAACCCACAAAGGGTGTATTTCATTTTAGCACAAACCTTCTTCTTGAACTTCACACACATTGTTCAATTTTTTTACACACTTAAAAGTGTTTTGTTCTTTAGTGTGGGTATCCTCTTCTTCTTCTTCTAAGTGTGTTCACTCCACTTAGTGCACACACAAAGGTTCGACCTCTTTGTTGTTTTTCACACACAACTTGTTCTTTTAGTTCACACAATTGAACATGGCCTACTCCTCTTCTCATGAACATACCCAAGGCTATGGCCTCTTTGTTATTTTGCACACACAAGTCGTAGGTATGTAATGGCCTTCCTCCTTTGAACACCCACTAGCCCACGACCTTCTCTTTATTTGAATTGCACACACTCAAAGTTTGGTATCTCACTTATACCCGAACCCTTATCACAAAGAAATCGCGCAAGGGGTGCGGCCAACCTTTTACTTGAAAGAGCAGGGAACACTTGGGTGCACAAGGCAGCGCACAAGGTCTTGAGTGCAAGCACCGCGCAAGGTGAATCCGTGGGCGCGCAAGTACCACTGCCGCGCAGGGGGCGCGGTGCACAGTGGGAGCGCGCAAGTTCGCGCTGCCCAACCTCTCCTTCCTGTTGCGAAAATGGGTAGCGCGCAGGGGTCTTGTCCCCTTCTTCTTTTCTGCAAGTATGCGCAAAAGGGACTTTGCAAATCCAAAAATGGATCCGGGCTTCTCTGCCGCATAGGGGGAGCGCATGGTGTTCTTCGAGAGGCTTGAATCACTCACATGACGTCAGATTTTCAACAAAGGATCAGCAAGCTGCATCGAGGTCTCAGCCTCTCATTATATAGGCAGAGGAGGTGCAAAATCTTCCGCGTGAGATATCTCTCGAACCCCTGAAATTCTCGGGTTAAAAGATTTTCAAAATCATTCTATTATCTTCTGTTTCACCGCGGGTATTCATTCATTGGCTTCTTCATGTGTATGCCCATGTTGAACGTTTTCATGCCTTCTGTTTAGGCCCATGCATGCAAAGCATGATCTGCACGTGGACTCGGAATTTTCAATTGCCTCGGCTGAACTTCGAATTTCTTTCTCGATGCATGCATGCAAGATTTTAATGCATGCATGCGATCATTATGTCAAGACGATCACAAAGGTGGCTACAACATGATCAGTGGTGGTCCGAAGCTTCATATTCGTCGTGCGGGAGGTCACTGGTTGGATGGAGGCACGCGGGGAGGCTCATCTCGTCGCGAGGTTGAAGACGATGCCCGCAACCATTGGATTGGCGAATAAATTGTCTCCAACGGCTGTGATTAGATCGTCCAGTGGCGGATGAGATGAGCGGTGCAGATCAGCCGCGCGATCGCTTGGACGGCCACGATTAGATCCCGGATAAAAATTCCGCATCCCACATCGAAACGGCGAGCGAATTTTCCGTGGTTTAACAACCATCCGCTCCCTCCCAACCCACAATTGAACTTCCTCCTCCACGGTGCCTCCCCGCACCGTGTTCTCTCTACGGGCGCGCTCTTGCGCCCACCTCTGCCTCTCGCGGGCGCGCTACTGGCGCCCACTATGCTTGTCACGGGCGCGCCCGTCGCGCTCACGCTGCGTAGGGCTTGACAACCCTGCGTGGCCGTCAGGGATTATACACCCCCCCGGCCTCTCGGGATGGCCCCATGGGATCCCCATGGGCGTGGTGACCTTCAGTCCCACAAGAGCCTTGGGTTGAACCCCTAAGGCGGGCCCTTTAGGTTGGCTATTTTTTTGCTTCTTAAACACTAAGTACTTTGTTTAAAGACAAAGTAACTAAGTGTAAAATACCAAATGCAAAGCCACTTCTTCCAAGCCATTCTTCCTTTTCTCCATTCTTCATCTTCTTCAAAAGAATTCCTTCCATCCTCTTCATCATTCCTATCTCCTTCTATAATATGTAATCCTCACTAATAAATGGAATTCTTCTTCAATCGAACTCTCGAATCAAACAAATTCTTCAAAGTTCTTCTTTGATCCAATAAGAGATCAAGTTGGATCTTCTTCATGTTCACATGCACTACGAAATAGTACATGGTCTCTTTCAATCCACTTCATCCACTTCATTGTGAAGACACTGCATGGTCTTCAAACATTTTTTTGACATGGTATCCAGTTGATACAAGTTCTTTGAACTTTAAGATCAGCTCATCAATTGTCAGATATAATGATGCTCTATCATCATACATTCTTCAAGTGTTGTCACTTAGTATCACCTTGATACATGTATTGAAACATTAAGATCAGTTCTACAATCGTCTGATATCGAATGGAGAATGTTTCAACCATTACCTCATATGACACTTAGTGAATCTCCTAAGTGACATTAATCTTAGTACCATGGCCATTCTCCATTCATCACCAACACCATCACATCCCTTGTCATTCACATATTGAAACTCCTTGACATCCATCCATTCCTTGACAACAACATACCTCATTGACAAGAATTGCAACACAGTGCACTTCAATCTCCCCCTTTGTATTTGTTGTCAATATACTATTTCTGCACATATGAATGTGTCAATATGTGTGCCAATATTTTCTCCCCCTTATTGGAAATCAAATGCAACGATGTGGTGTGGTTCTCTTCAAAAATCACTTCCTCTCTTTTCAAAGTATTTTCTTTAAAAACACTGAGGGAGGGATGATGACACATGGTCTCTTTAGCAAAAAACCTTTAGAAAATCAACTCTAAGTCTACTTGGGAAAACTCGGTGTAGAAAACAAGAGTGATGTAACCAAAGAACTCAATGTTGTCCAGCATTCTCTGTACATGTGAGATCATGCTTCAAGGGTTTGAAATTTTTCAGATATATCAATGAATTGATAAATCCTGCACATACTTCCCCAAACACATCAGAATGTTCAGGTGCAAATATAAATCTCCCCCTTTCAACCATTTGTCTTCAATCAATACACCCCAGTAATTGTGATGATGAATACAATTAAGAAACAAGGGATGAAAGTATGATTGGAATAACTTCACTTTTCTCAAGATGGTATTAAATCTCAGAATCCCATTTTCTACGGATTGGCTCCCCCTCAAGGGGTTCACTCCATTCGGTCCAAACCACTCTCCAGATGAAAATGATCATCATCTTCAATTCCTTGCAATGTTAGCACACGTAAATACCAGAAGTATAAGGGAATAAGATGGAACCTCCTTGGTTCATCAATGTGAACAACAAGGTTGAGAAGATTCTCTCATCCGAGATGTCCCATTTTCAACATTATTCACACTTGCACATTTGATCCTCAATGATGTTTGTGCTGGTGTGGATCTCAATACATCTTCATGTGAAATATTCTTCATCCCTTTTGCCTTAGCAATTTCCAGAACTTCATCTTCAGCTCTTTGTAGATCATTGGCATATTGCCACTAATTTTTCCATATGACTAGTAAGTCACATGGAAGTGTGGCATCAGTTCTGGATATTCCACATGGTTCCTTTGATGCTTTCAAGCTACCTTTCTTAGGCAACTAGTTTTCAACCAATCCTTTCTGCTTCATCTAGATTGATTTTCTGTTTGAGTCCAGTCTACCTCTATTGAATTTCATGGCTTTTTTACAAGGATCCATGATATGTCCTTTCTTTCCACAGTAGAATCATGTTTTCTTGGTGGTCCTTCTAGATGCATCGCCTTTCTTGTATTTAGAATCCAAGGTCTTCTCTTCATTTTTCAAGATCATCCTGGGAGAAATTTCATTTTTCATCTGCTTTCTTCCCAAGGATTCCTTTTTAGCCAGGTTCTGTGAACTTTTCTTCTTTTTAGATGTGGATACAGTTGGAGATTGACATGTATCTTTTTAACCACTTTTTCAAACATCCCAGATGTTGTCAAGAAAACCAAATCTGTTAGTAGTAAACAGATGTCTCTGGACCTATGACTGCTGCTTCTTTCCTTCTGGCTTGCTCCCCCTTGGCATGGGCTTCTTTTGTGCTTTCACATTGAGAGGATTGTACCAACAATCATTTTCACAATTCCCATACATGTTACAACACCATCATTGACCCACAAATATTGACCTTTTGAGTCCTTCTGATTGTTGGGTACTTTTCTTGACTTGTTGTGTTGTTCCAGGAGAGCTCTCTTTCTTCATTGTCTTCATCCATACTTGTTTGGAGTTATTCTTCCATCCTGCACTTTTTGTGGAAACACATTTAGAAACATGAGTACAAGATGGGATGGATGGTACCTTCTTTTTAGAAGTAGTTTCCCTTTTATTAGAGGATGTATTTCTTTTAGAATCATCCTGCTCAATGCATACTTGAGTAGCAACATTTCTCCTTTCAGCTGACTGGGAGGCATTGGCTTTGGGTGATTGCTGATTTTTCAATATCACCTAGAATTATAAGCATTTCATATTGAGGGAGTTCTTCTCATCCTCAATAGTTCTTAGCCTTCCTTCCCAATTTTCTACCAGCTGTTTCATTTGGTCATCATGCACCTTCTTCATTTCTAGAAATTAATTGTCAAGCTTCTTCACCATTTTGACTTTATATTCTAGTAGAGCATCTCTGACAACCATTGAAACTTTGTGCCTCTTTTCCAGCGCATGGAAAACATCTTTAACCATTATCTTAAATAATTCTTTCTCAGAAAGGATTCTTTGAAATTCTTCTGTAGTGTCTTCATATCATTCATTTCAAAGTGATACTGTTTCATCTTTAGCCTTCACCAGCTTTCTGAGAGTGTTGGTTATGCCAACCCTTTTAGCCAACTAATCTTCCATTGCATTGGCTTCTTCTTCTAGCTGTATTTTTTAATCTTGAATATCAAGGATGCCTGAAGTAATAGACATTTACACTTCCTTGGGGACTGTCTTCTGAAGATATTTGAGTGCATTTTGAAGATCATTCATTGTTCCAACCTCATCACAGCTAGGACATGATTTCTTCAACTTCTTTTCCTGTTTCTTCTTCTTGTTTTTCAGAGTCTTGGCAGATATCTCCATTTTAGGGTATTCACTCACTTCCTCAAATACGAACTTCATAAAGACTCCCTTGGATCTTTTAGAGGTAACCTCAATCTGATACCAATTGAAGTGCCCAGATCAGTGTGAATCACTGAGAGGGGGAGGGGTGAATCAGTGATCCCTTAATAACTTTTTACTAATTGATTCTTATCAATTAAACCTCTATGACTGGTTAAAGCCTCGATCCAGTCTTCTTGTATCTCTCACATTTCCTTGAATGATGCAGTAAATGTAAAGGCATTGGACAGAAGGATTTACAAGGTTCGACACCAAAGGCCTACGTCCTTGCCATGCTGGTTATACACCCCAACATGGTTTCTCCATTATAACCTGTTAAAATTACAATGGTTGATACAGAGTCCCACTGTATCTCACCTGAGTCCCATAGGAGGGTCTTTATACTGCTTCGCACAGTGTTACCAGAGTCCCACTGGCCTGCTCCAGAATCCCACTGAAGACTTCTTCCGCCCTGAGTCTCACATGGGGATTCTCCTGGCTTCTCGAGTCACACGAGAAGCACTTCTTCACTTCAAGTTCTTCAAGTATCTTCAACACCCTGGGATAAAGGCTGCTAGCCTTGCTCTTTTCCTCTGATCACTTGAGTTGATCAGGACTTCTCCTCTTGCTCAAGATTTATCTCCTTTGTCTTAGGATAACATGGATTCCCTCTTCAATAATCTTCAACAGCCTCTGATAAGGCCTATTGGTCTTGATCACAGCTTTTGATCACTTCTATTGATCAGGGTCTTCTCAATTACTGAAAACTCAGGCAGCTGATGTCTTTAACATCAGTCTGGCTTCAGTCTCACTTCACATCAACTTCATGCACTAAGTGCATGGCAACTCTTCTTCCTCATGCACTGACTGCATGGCCTCTCAATATCTTATTCAAGAACATTCATTCTTGGAAAACTCAAAATGCCCACAATAAGATTCAACTTGTTCATGTGTGCACGTGCATGCATGCATGCATGCACTCCCCTTCATCTTGTCTTGGTGCAATAAACCCACAAAGGGTGTATTTCATTATAGCACAGACCTTCTTCTTGAACTTCACACACATTGTTAAATTTGTTTACACACTTAAAAGTGTGTTGTTCTTTATTGTGGGTATCCTCCTCTTCTACTTCTAAGTGTGTTCACTCCACTTAGTGCACACACAAAGGATCGGCCACTTTGTTGTTTTTCACACACAACTTGTTCTTTTATTGCACACACTTGAACTTGGCCTACTCCATTTCTTATGCACATACACAAGGCTACTACCTATTTGTTATTTTGCACACAAAAGCCCTAGGTATGTAATGGCCTTCCTACTTTGCACACCCACAAGCCCACGGCCTTCTCTTTCTTTGAATTACACACACTCAAAGTTTGGTATCTCACTTATACCCGGACCCTTATCACAAAGAAAGTGCGCAATGGGTGCGGCCAAACTTCTCCTTCAAAGCGCAAGGCACACTTGGCTGCATAAGGCAACGCACAAGGTCTTGAGTGCAAGAACTGCACAAGGTGATTCCGTGGGCGCGCAAGTACCACTTCCGCGCAGGGGGAACGGTGCACAGAGGGAGCGTGCAAGGTCATGCTGCCCAACCTCTCCTTCCGGTTGCGAAAAGGGGTAGCGCGCATGGGTCTTCTCCCCTTATTCTTTCGTGAAAGTATGCGCAAAAGGGACTTCGCAAAGCCAAAAATGGCACCGGGCTTCTCTGCCGCCCAGGGGGTGTGCAGGGTGTTATTCGCGAGGCTTGAAGCACTCATGAGACGTCAGATATTCAACAAAGGATTAGCAAGCTACACCGAGGTCTCAGCCACTCTTTATATAGTCAGAGGCAGTGAAAAATATTCCGCGTGAGATATCTCTCGAACCCCCAAAATTCTCGGGTTTCCATGATTTTCAAAATCTTGATATTATTCTCTGTTTCACCGCGGGTATTCATTCATCTCCTTCTTCACGTGTATGCCCACGCTGAACATTTCCCTGCCTTCTGTTTAGGCCCATGCATGCAAAGAATGATCTCCACGTGGCCTCGGCATTTTCTTTTGTCTCGTCCAAACTTTGAATTTCTTTCTCAATGCATGCATGCAACATTTTAATGCATGCATGTGATCAGTATGTCGAGACGATCACAATGGTGGCTACAACATGATCGGTGGTGGTACGAAGCTTCATCTCCGTCATGCGAGAGGTCACTAGTTCGACGAAGGCACACGGGGAGGCTCAGCTCATCGCGAGGTTGAAGACGATGCACGCATCCGTTGGATCGGCGAATAAATGATATCCAACGGCTGTGATTAGATCATGCTATGGCGGATGAGATGAGCGGTGCAGATCAGCTGCGCGATCGCTTGGACGACCACGATTATATCCCGGATAAAAATTCCGCATCCCACATCGAAACGACGAGCGAATTTTCTGCGGTTTAACAACCATCCGCTCCCTGCCAACCCACAATTGATCTTCCCCCTCTACGGTGTCGCCCCACACCATGTTCTCTCTGCGGCCGCGCTCTTTCGCCCACCTCTGCCTCTTGCGGCTGCGCTACTGGCGCCCACTATGCTTGTCACGGGCGCGCTCCTCGCGCTCATGCTGCGCAGGGCTTGACAACCCTGCGTGGCCCTCAGGGCTTATACATGGCCCCCCGGCCTCTCGGGCTGGCCCCATGGGATCCCCATGGGCGTGGTGACCTTCACTCCCACAAGAGCCCTGGGTCGAACCCTTAAGACTGGCCCTTTAGGTTGGATATTTTTTTTCTTCTTAAACACTAAGTACTTTGATTAAAGACAAACTAAATAAGTGTAAAATTCCATATACAAAGCCACTTCTTCCAAGCCATTCTTCCTCTTCTACATTCTTCTTCTTATTCAAAATAATTCCTTCCATCCTCTTCATGATTCCTATCTCCTTCTAAAATATGTAATCCTCACTAATAAATGGAATTCTTCTTCAACTGAACTCTTGAATCAAACAAATTCTTCAAAGTTCTTCATTGATCCAATCAGGGATCAAGTTGGATCTTCTTCATGCTCACATGCACTACGAAATAGTACATGGTCTCTTCCAATCCACTTCATCACTTCATTGTGAAGACAATGCATGGTCTTCAAACATTGTTGTGACATGGTATCCAGTTGATACAAGTTCTTTGAACTTTAAGATCATCTCATCAATTGTCAGATATAATGATGCTCCATCATCATTAATTCTTCAAGTGTTGTCACTTAGTATCACCTTGATACAAGTATTGAAACATTAAGATCAGTTCTATAATTGTCTGATATCGTATGGAGAATGTTTCAACCATTACCTCCTATGCCACTTAGTGAATCTCCTAAGTGACAATCATCTTAGTACCATGGCCATTCTCCATTCATCACCAACACCATCACATCCTTTGTCATTCACATATTGATACTCCTTGACATCCATCAATTACTTGACAACAACATACCTCATTGACAACAAATGCAACATAGTGCACTTCAGTCATAAAATAACAATCCTTTTTCTTGATATATTGTTTATAAATATGCCTTGTTATGAAAGTGAAAATAATATTCCATTGAAAACATTGTTAAAAGAAACGAAAATTAACAATGCCATATCCATTTTAATTTTTTTGAATTTTTTTATTAAAATAAGGGTATTAGAGAAAAATAGGTTCTCCGACTTAAGAGTTAAATGATGTCATGGTTTCTTAAAAAACTATTCTAAAACACCTTATGTACCCAAGAATTTGAAACGTTAGTAATAACTGAAATATATCATGAATAAAAAATTTACAGTAAAATGATTAGTTTTATAGAGCAATGTTTATATAATATCATTGAATGTAAATACCATTGAAATATTATTAAATTTATTATTGAGGAGAATAATTTAGAAACAATCCAATTTTTAACATAACACATTGAAACATTTTAAATAAAAATACAAATGAATGAATAAAATTAAATGAAAATTAATAATACCATCATGATAAAAGTATTAATTATATAATATTACAAAATGGGAAAATATAAACCATATAAAAAAATTATGTAGTGAACATGACATTTATCTCCACTAAAGTAAAAAGTGAGACGAGAATATCATAGCTTGTGTTTCCATTCGGGTGAATGTCCATTAACATAATGTATAATAAATTATTTTAATTATAAATTAACTTTATAACCATTTTCATGTTTAGGTTTTTTTATTTGTCTTATTACATTGTTTTAAACAACTAATTAAAAATTATTTTCAGGTTAGTTGTTTTGACCAAATTCGGATTATGTGTTAAAACAACTTTTGGTGGTCAACTAAGTTCAATGGGATCATTATATAAAATCTATAGAAAAATAATCAAGACATAATTATCTTATTTATACATCAATTTCACTTTTAAAATCAATCATTTAATATGGTTATGAAAAATTATCCAATTCTATAATCATGGAGATGATAGGTCATACAAATGCATGAGTAACCATCCCCTTTTTCAATGATCATTATAGAAAGAAGATAAGTTATATTAATATTTATAGAATGAATGTTTTATCATAAATTCCATTTTATTTAATATTGTATATTTATATATATAACTCTTCTTATATGAATGAAATCACATCATGTTAAGGAGGTGATAGTCTGTAGAGACCCAAAGCTTGACGTACATGGACATTACATTAATTTTTCGGAATACTTAATACATAATGAAAATAGACACATAAGGACCGTAATAGTTTAGTGTCTTTAGAAACATGGAAAAGTAATCTTCTAATCGTGGTGAATGATATTCAACATCTCCCATAAAGATGTTCCCATTTCGTTTTCTTACCTAAAACCATTCTTTATATCCTGGGGAAAAGAAAACATATAAAGGGTGAGCTCAAATGGTCAGTAAGGGTAAGCATGGAGAAAATAAAACAAACCAAATACATTTTTACATAAAAACATGAACATAATGATTAAACATTAAAATCTTGAGCAATGACATAAAACATGGCTGTACGTAAGTCATAGATCATAATGGAACATCAATCATGATAAAATTGCTTGGAAATAAAACTTGTAATTATTGAAAAACATTACGCACATGATATAATTTCCATAGTAGCCAAGGCATTGCTGCCAACACCATCATAGTGGACGAAGTCCCTTTCTGAATCGAGTTCACTCCTCATTTCAATCATGTAACACTAAACCAAATTAACATACTGTTCCAGCCATGTATATCTCATGAGATATATATCATTACCCATAGAATTGGAGGGAGATATATGACCCACCCATCCCATAATGAAATCATTCTTACTTGTGCCACAAAATATACTTAAAACATTCATTATAACCCAACGAATAAAATGGGTTTCATAAACATCATCCCATAATCACATAATCCATATAAAACAAATGCATATTTCATCATAAGAAAAGTGAAAACATGTAAATCATAGAGACATTATACTTGAAACATACACATATGAAATAATGTTATTTTATGTGGAAAATGGGTTTGATAAAACATTTGAAATGAATTCTTGATGAAAATATCCTTTCTTCTTCAAAATCATTTTATTTTCACAAAATTCAATTCAATATTAAAAGAAAATTATTTTTTTCAAAATAGTCATAATATTTTTAGAGGAATATTCGTTGAAATAATTCTTTGTGAATCCGTAAAAATCTGTTCAAGATATATAAGTTTAAAAAAACATTCTCCTCGTACTTTTGTCGGAAAAGTAACAAAAGTACCATGTATGGTAACCAAAAAAAATATTCCTTCAATAACACAGAGTAAAAGTCAAAGAGGGGTAAACATGAATTTAAACATACATGGAAGAATATGAAACACACTATGAAAAAAAATTTATGGACATGGATGAAAAATATAACCCTAGTAAATACTTACATAAAATGAAATCTCGGATAAAAATGAGATTTGCAAAGTTATCTCGTACCTTAGGTCCGATAGGATTTTTACGTATATGAAAAAGATATATAATGATTTAAATAATGTCATTGACTTATTAAAGAATCATATTCATTATTATGATATCATATATGGTTCACATATGACTTTATATTACCCGTTCTTTTGTAAATTCTGTGTTAAAGCAGCATTTTGGGTAAAACGTTTAATTTATCGTACGTGTTTGGACTTGTTGTTATTGATATTATTATTACTTATATCATTATTTAATTACTTCTAAAATTTAAATCATGATTTATATATCATATATATATATTCAGTATATATATATAATAGATTGAGAAATTAAATGAAATACACTGTTAATGGAGACGGTAGGCCGTACGTACGCATGAATGTTGTTTTCTTTTCCTTATTGACTTGAATGGAATTAAGTAGATGAAATATATATATATGTATACATAAATCTAGTAGCTTTATTATTATGTCATATATTTCATTATTATTCATTATATATACTTTATAATCATTCATGAATGGTTAACATGGAGAATGAATCTCATCGTGTCGCAGAGACGGTAGTCCATACGTACGCACGAGCGATGATATCATTCCCATGATCATGGAATTGTATTGAAGTGTATTTATAATATTTCAGAATCAATATCAATTTACAATAATCATATATAGTTATTTATTTACACCATTATACCCATACAAGTAAGGTGGTAGTCGAAAACCGATTACACCACGGCGTGGAGACGGTATTCCGTACGTATGCACGCGCGGTGATTTCATTTTCTGTAGGGTGGATAGAAGGTGAAATAGTGTTGTTTCAGATTTATAATAACATATCATTATATAAGTAATACCAATGTTATTACTTTATAATGAGACAACTAAAGAAGAATAAGTAGGAGAAGAAAGAAACTTGAGAGAATCGAAAGAAGAGATTACCTCTTCTTCGATGCACCTCCTTTAAGCTTCCTCTTATGGAAAAAGAGTTGGTATTTTTAGAAGAAAAAAATTTCAAGAAATTTCCAAGGAAGTGGATAAGATAAATGGGAAGAGGTTGGCCGAGCTTCATCGCTCAAAAGGGTGTGAAGAGAAGAGGGAAGGGGTGCCCTTTTTATAAAGGAGGAGAGGGGCACCTTTGGAAAAATATAAAATATTATTTTATAATAAAGTCATATTCAGTTTATAATAGCTCCAAATTGATTAATTACAAAGATAAAGTGGGGATGGGTTTACGTCCTCTCAACCAATAGATTTTAGACAAGTTTATGTTTCAATTTTACCCTTATCATTTAGATTTTACTCTAAGTTAAATAATTTAACTTTTACTGTGTCTTCTTGTTTTCTAACACTATATGGTTAATAAACATACTATAACAAGCCAAAAGAACCCATAGTGGTTCATTATTAAAATATATATCCATATATAAGTCATTTGGCAGATCCTTATATTTTTAAGATAAAAATAACAATTAATAATATTATATATTTTTTAAAAACTATTTTATATCAATTATGACACTATTTGGTAATTGATTTTTTTGAAAATCATAATTGCATGATTAGTTAACAGAACGTTAATTAAATCAATATTAACATGTCATATTAACCTATAAAATTAGTGGAATTCAAAAAAATTCTCAAATTACATTTATTTACTTATTTATAATTTCAATTATTTTAATATTTCAATATTTAGTTAATTACTTCATAAATATTGTGTCATAAATAACATAAATTTTTTAATGTCTAAAAATTATAAATAAAATACCATTAGGTAGGATATATTTGTATCTTTATAATGAATATTTATAGTCGAATTTATCTTATGTATAACCCAATATTAAAAATTAATTAGTTATTAAACTTATATTTTAACTATTTTAACCCTTATTTAAATAAATTAATAATAAATGTCCTAATCTAATCCAAGTGGACCTAAATGGTCATATTTTATTCCTATGGTTTTTTTGGTCTAATTACACTTATCGAATAGAATTAGGACATGTGGTAGGGTAATAATAATATTATTATTAACCTTAATTACTCTATTTACTTTTAACCGTGGTAAATAAAAGTAAAAAGTTACTATTCACCAAAAATTATTTTCATCTCATTGAACCATATTTTAGTCCTTGATATTAACCGTGTCACTCGTGTTTTCGAAATTTCACTCACAGAAGCAGTAAAATTATGTTTTATGTGAATTTCCAAATTCTCCTAGGAGGTGGGTAAAAGACGCTGAAAAGTTCAATAAAATTTTTTTATATATAAAATTATTATAAAATGACAGAAATGAATTATATTGATCTTATATAAGTATTATGTATCAATTATGACCTAAAATAAATTTAATTAAAATAAATAAATATTTAAATAAAAAATTGGTTTTTAAATAGTAACCTAGTGTTTTCACTATTAATCAAAAATTGAATGTTTTCAAATAAATACCAAAAATTCACCATAGGATAATTTTGTTATTCTGAATCCTAATATGAAATTAATTTTGAAAGATAAAATTGATAAAATTTTAATAATTGGGTATTACTATTAATTACGACTAGTTTATATAACATATCATTGTTTAGTGAAACTCGGTATTGCGCACAACACACACTATTGTGGAAGGTTTTGATTTTGTGTAATGCAAGCCAACTCAGGGATGCATGTAGTTCAAGCTCCTTTTGGTGTAGCACGCAACACAAGACATCAATAAAATTAAAAAGAATATCATTCATAAAATCTCGGGGTGTTACATTTTACCCCCCTTAAAATGAATTTCTCCCTCAAAATTCGTCGGGGTTATAAATTTTTTATTAATCCAATGTTTCTTTAATATAAACACACATCGTAAAAATTAATACAAAAAAAATCTTCATGAACTAATGTATGAAACGTAATGGTTACCCAAATTATCTAATCACTAGGTTTACACATAGGAGAATATAAGTGAAAATATGGATATGGAAGAGAAATCTAACCATCATGTTCTGATGTAGAGTGGTAGAAAATATGGCTATGAAAAATCCAACAATCACAAAGCCATAGATTTGTGATGATCTAAGGTACCATCTGATTCATCGGATATAAGGGTACTAGGACTACATTTTTGGTTTTCAAGATCATTTCCCTAAAGTTAAAGAAATTTCAATTAAAAGAAATACTTTCTCGATTTAGGAACTGTCTCACCGTTGGTTGTTCCTTGGACAATTTCCACTTCATCTCTTAAATATATGAAGTTGAATTTTTCATTGATGAAATGTTAGCAGATCATGTGATAGAATTATGGGTCATTCCATCTGTCTCAAACAAAAGGTTAGAAAAAGTTATCAAAAATACATAAGTCCATCAATAGTGAGATTAATCATATATGGTTCCTAAAATAGACTTATACTTCATATATCATACTACTTAATATGATAAAACGGGTTTCTATTAAAAAGGGCCTTCCTATAGGCCAGTGGTAGGCGATAAAGGCATATCGCAATTCAGTTGTGAGTTTGATTCCCACATCCTTGTCCGATGGGATGGGTTGTCACCCGTTCTACAGGTTTTCCTTTTTCTAAAACTATATTATTATAACATTCCATAAATAATATTGAAAAAAAATTCCAGCCTTAAACAATTCTATCTGATGTCCATCATAATCAATTTCAACCTTTAAGCTTATTGAAAATACATCTGTCCAATCTCATAGTGTAAAGAAAATAATTACTTGAGTGATCACCAAAAAAGTACGTGAATACCATCATTTATCCCCCATATATCATACGATATATCTTATTGGTCACATTCCAAACATTCGAAGGCCTTAATTATGCATTCTCTTGAAAAATGAATACCCATTGAGTCGTAGTGAATACATGAATACTGTCAAAAGTTAACTCTTTCCACATACCAAAATCCAAAAATTATATATACTCAAACCATGATATAACCTTGTCCTTATATCAGTCATGATGTCATGAATACTATCGAACATTTAATTTTCTCATTATCCCTTCATTATGTGCATATCATCTACATTCCAAAAAATATCTGAATTACCTTTCATGGTTACTGGTACTATTCAACATATATGTTCAAATACATTAGAAAAAACAATAGTGTTATAATCATTAGATGTGTCTCTATTCCATAGTACCATTACATATACAACAAAACTCTTGATAAACATAAATCATTCCACTACCTTCTTAAACCATTGTCTGAGCTTCAAAAATTATATCATCTCACAGATCATTTGTAGTCTCTTGATCATCATCAACATAAATACTACCAATACAACCATGCTGATTCTCTTCATGTGACTTTCCCTTAGGGCATTGGTTTGCATAATGCCCGTACATTCCACATTTAAAACATTTAACAATTTTTGATGTTTTAACAATACCATTATCCTTTTCCATGGTGTTAACTGATCATTTTCTTTTGGAATTACTGGCTTTGTGTCCTTCTTTTCCACAACCATAGCATCTTCTAGTTCCTTTGGAACATTCTCTTTGATGTCTCTTCCCACATGATTCACATGAGTAAAATTGAACTTTCATTCATATATGATCATCATGAAACTCCATCTTTATCTAATTAGCTGGGTTAGGAAACATACCAAAGTTGAGATTATTGATCATATTATGAAATTATTGATTAGGAATAATAACGATGTTTCTCCTTCCAAATCCCATTTCATTTTCTTGATCATTATTAATATCATTCCATTGTCCACCATATTCTCTATTAACACGAATCTTCTGGTTTCTATCCATTTTCTTAAACCCATAAATAATAGTGTGAGAGGCATAAATCATGCTAGAAAAACAACATATTGAAGGGGTGTACTTTCATTCTCTAACATCATTGGTTTAATCCTAGGTTATTCATGATCATTATCATAATTATATGACTATAACCTATACTTATACTTAAACATAGGGACATCCACAGACATACCATAGAAATATCTATTGGTATCTCACTATAGTCTTCACATCCTAGTTTCGAAAGGTTAACTAAACCTTTCCTCTGATACCAACTTTAGAGACCCAAATCTTGACGTACATGGTAATTAAATTACTTTTGCGGAATAATTAATACATAATGAAAACAGAAACACAAGGACCGTAATAGTTTAGTGTCTTTAGAAACTCAGAAAAATAATCTTCTAGTCGTGGTGAAAGATCTTCAACATCTCCCATAAAGATGTTCCCCTTTTGTTTTCTTGCCTAAAACCTTTCTTTAAATCATGGGGAAAAGAAAACATGTAAAGGGTGAGCTCAAATGCTCAGTAAGGGTATGGATAGAGAAAATAAAACAAACCATATACATTTAAACAAAAAACATGAACATAATGTTTACACATCAAAATCTTGTGCAATTACATAAAACATGGAAGTACACAAGGCATAGATCATAATGGAACATCCATAATGATAAAATAGCTTTGAAATAAAACTTCTAATAGTGGAAAAACATTAAGCACATGATATGATTTCTATAGTAGCCAAGGCATTGATGCCGAGACCATCTTAGTGGAGAAAGTCCCTTTCTGAATCGAGTTCACTCCTCATTTCAGTCTTGTAACACTTAACCGGATTAACATACTATTTCATCCATGCCTATGTCATGAGATATAAATCTTTACCCAATGCAATGGAAGGATATATAGGTCCCACCCATCTTATAATGAAATCATTTTTACTTGTTCCACAAAATAAACTTAAAACATTCATCATAACCCAAAGAATAAAATGGGTTTCATAAACATCATCCCATCATCAAATAATCAATATAAAACAAATGGATATTTCATCATAAGAAAAGTGAAACCATGTAAATCATAGAGGCATTATACTTGAAACATACACATATGAAATAATGTCATATTTTGTGGAAAATGGTTTTGATAAAACACTTTAAATGAATTCTTGAGGAAAATATCCTTTCTCATTCAAAATCATTTTCTTTTCACAAAATTCCATGAAATTTTTTTAAAAAATTATTTTTTTGAAAATAGTCATAAAATTTTGTAGAGGAATCTTCATTGAAATAATTTTTTATGAAACCGTAAAAATCTGTTCATGTCATATGAGTAAAAAAACATTCTCCTTGTACTTTTGTCGGAAAAGTAAAAAAAGTACCATGTATGGTAAACAAAATAAAGATTCCTTCCATAACAAAAATTAAAAGTCAAAGAGGGGTAAACATGACTTTATACATACATGTAAGAAGATTAAACATTTTATGAAAAACATTTTATGGACATGGATGAAAAATATGACCCCATTAAATACTTACGTATAAGCAATCTCATATAAAAATGGGATTTGCAATATTATCCCTTACCTTAGGTCCGATATGCTTAGTACATATCCGAACATCCAGTATAAAGATTTAAATAATGTAATTGAATTATTACAGAATCATATTCATTGTTATTATATCATATATGGTTCACTTATGACTTTATATTACCCTTTTTTGTAAATTCCATGTTAAAGTAGCGTTTTGGGTAAAACGTTTTATTTATCGTATGTGTTTGGACTTGTTGTTTTTGATATTGTTATTACTTATATCATGATTTAATTACTTCCAGAATGTAAATCATGATTTTTATATCATACATATTCAGTATATATATATATATATATATATAATAGATAGATAAATGAAATTAAATACACCGTTCATGGAGACGTTAGGCTGTACGTACGCATGAACATTGTTTTCTTTTTCTTATTGACTTGAATGGAAGTAAGTATATGACATAAATATATATATACATATATCCATTAGAATCATTATTATGTCATATATTTCATTATTATTCATTATATATACTTTATAATCATTCATAAATGGTTAACATGGAGAATGAATCTCATCGCGTTGTGGAGACGGTTGTCCGTACGTACGCACGAGCGACGATATCATTCCCATGATCGTGGAATTGTATTGAAGCATATGTATAATATTTCAGAATCAATATCACTTTATAATAATCATATATAGTTATTTATTTATACCATTATACCCATCCAAGTAAGGTGATGGTCGAAAACATATTACACCACGGCGTGTAGATAGCATTCCGTACATACACACGCTCGGTGATTTTATTTTCTGTAGGATGGATAGAAGGTGAAATATGTTTGATTCATATTTATAACAACATATCAGTATATAAGTAATACCTATGTTATTACTTTATAATGAGACAACTAAATAAGAAGAAGTAGAAGAAGAAAGAACCTTGAGAGAATCGGAAGAAGAGATTACCTCTTCTTCGACGCACCTCCTTTAAGTTTCCTCTTATGGAAGTAGAGTTGGACTTTTGAGAAGACCAAAATATCAAGAATCTTTCTAGTGAAGTGGAGAAGATAAATGGGCATTGTTTTTCTGAGCTTAAAGGCACAAAAGGGTGTGAAGAGAAGAGGGAAGGAGTGCCCTTTTTATAAGGGAGGATAGGGGAACCTTTGAAAATACATAAAATATTTTTTTATAATAAAGTCATATTCAGTTTATAATTGCTCCAAATTGATTTATTTCTAAGATAGAGTGGGGATCGATTTAAATCCTCTCAAGCAATATATTTTAGACAAGTCTAGGTTACAATTTTAACCTTCTCATTTAGATTTAACTCTAAGTTAAATAATTTAACTTTTACTGTGTCTTCTGGTTTTCTTACACTATATGGTTAATAAACATACTATAACAAGACAAAAGAACCCCAAGTGGTTCATTATTAATATATATATCTTTATCTAAGTCATTTGGCCAAACCGTATATTTTAAGGATAAAAATAACAATTAATCATATAATATTTATTTCAAAACTATTTTATATCAATTTTGACACTATTTTGTAATTGATTTTTGTGAAACTCATAAGAGCATGATTATTTAGAAAAAAATATAATTAAATAAATAATAACATGTCATATTAACCTATAAAATTAGTGGAATTTAGAAAAAGTCTCAAATTACATTTATTTAGTTATTTATAATATATATTATTTTAGTATTTCATTATTTAGGTAATTATTGCGTCACCAATGTGTCATAAATAACGTAAATTACATAAGTTATAAAAATTATAAATAAAACACCATTTGGTAGGAAATCGTTTTATCTTTCTAATGAATATTTATAGTCTAATTCATCTTATGTATAACCCTATATTAAGAATAAATTATTTATTAAACATTGATATCAACTATTTTAACCCTTCTTTAAATAAATTAATAATAAATGTCCTAATCTAATCCAAGTGGACATAAATGGTCATATATTATTTCTAAATTTTTTTTGGTCGAATTAAACTTATCCAATATAATTATGACATGTGTTAGGGTAATAATAATATAATTTTTACCCTTAATTACCCTATTTACTTTTAACCATGGTAAATAAAAGTAAATAGTTACTATTAACCAAAATTATTTTCATCTCATTGAACCATATTATAGTCCTTGATATTAACTGTGTCTCTTGGATTTTCGAAATTCCACTCACAGAAGCGGTAAAATTAAGATTTATGTGTATTTCCAAATTCTACTAGGAGGTTGGTAAAAGACGGTGAAAAGTTCAATAAAATTTTTATATATCTAAAATTATTATAAAATGACTCCAATGAATTATATTGAACTTATATAGGTATTATGTATCAATTTTAACCTAAAATAAATTTAAATAAAATAAATTATTATTTAAATAAAAAGTCTGTTTTTAAATAGTAACCTAGTGATTTCACTATTCATCAAAAATTGAAAGTTTTCAGAAAAATACGAAAAAATCACGCTAGAAAAATTTCACTATTCTGAAGCCAAAATTTAATTCAATTTCAAAAGATAAATTTTATAAAAATTTTAAAAGTGGGTATTACTATTCATAACCGCTATATTATATAACATATCGTTGTTTAGTGAAACTCGGTATTGCGTACAACAAACACTATCGTGGAAGGTCAAGAATGAATGTAATGAAATACAAGTCAGGGATGCATATAGTGAAAGATCCTTTTGGTGTAGCGTACAACACAAGACATCAATAAAATTAAAAAAGATATTTTTCATAAAATCTCAGGGTGTTACAAAGTCCATACTTCCATGAATGATGTTATCACATTTTATGTGATTAAATGGGTAATAAAAAATAATATATATAATATTTACATAAATGTATTTATTTATTTAATAAAATATTGAGGTTTTTATGTCACGTTTTTTCAAATAAATTCCTCCTTTATATGAGCTATGTAATATGTGAACGAATCACATTGCATTGAGCATTTGATATTCCAGACATCCACAAACGATGTTATAATTCTTACACAAAATAGAATCTATAACGGTGTGAATTGGAAGGTAGTGAAATAAGATTAATATATATATATATATATATATATATATATATAGAATATAGTACATATATACAGTTATTTTCAATCATAATTTGTACCTCGAGAGGAGGTAATGGAAAAAATGAATAATCGTTGTTTTGTGAGGCGACAGTTCCGTATACATAGACAATGTATATTTGTTACCCTTTAGATGGATGTGTGTAATTATAGGTCAAAACCTTAATAAAAAAACATAAAATAACATTTATTTTAATTTTTTAGTAATACAAAATTATTTTAAAAATTTGAAGGGGTGGGGAGTAAATTAATGAAGAGATATTGTTTGAAAAAGTTAGTTTAAAATTGTGTAACTCTTTTTCATTTATACCAAATGGATTCATTAGTAGTATTTAAGCCCAAATTAATGAATAAAGGTCAAGGATATTGATTTAGGTAAGCAATTTGGGTATATAATTTCCAAACCTACATGATTTTAGAGTTGTGATAAATGAGGAGAAGTGGTGGCCTTTTATACTGAAGGAGGAGTTTCACTCTTGTATCATTTTGAAAAAGGAATATAATCCACATGTTTCATGTTGACAGTGGAGCTAGTAATCGTATAATATTAATGTAGGATATGGCAGGGTCCAATTTATTTAATCCAATACCTCATGGAAATTGTGTATAAGAGGTTTTGGTCTATAAAGATATGGTTTAGTTCCTTATTAAGCTTATGTTAACCTTAATCATTGAAATTAATATTTATTACATTCACTAAAATTTGGGGTAAAAATATATGTTATTATTATTATTCATTATAAATTAATATTTCTCCAAATATGTAATCTATTTCTCAAGATTATAATCATAGAAGTGTCCAAAATTAATTTAAAATTAACCCCGCACTTGGGATGAAAATGTGGGTGTTTAACTTAAAAACATCCAAAAGATCGATATGTTTTTAGATTAACATTCAATGTGAAATTGATCCCAATAAACTAAATAGGATTTATGGGAGAAATTATGATCTTATTAAACAATAACATTAATTAAAATTAAAATTTCATATTGTAAATAAATTAAAAAGAATTAAGTTTGATATTAATATTCACTATTTTTAAATATTCATTATGAAATTAATTATTTCTAAAAAATTTGAAATATTCAACATAACATAATTTTATATATCTCTATTTTGAATATGATGTTTATTTTTAAAAATTATATCAATTAAAGTCCCAAAAGACATATTTAAAATGGTTTTTCTATTATAAGGTGGAAGAATTGACTTTATAAAAATATATATTTTTATTTGTGAAATTGGGAATGTTCTTATCATATGAATATGAATCATAATGGATGAATAAAAAAATATTTTATAGAATATATAACATATATAATTCATTAAAATCAATCACTAATTTAAATTAATATATTTAATAATACACACATCCTTTACAAATATAAAATAAAAAATATTTTTTATATCCAATTTGTTCTTATTTCCATTTATCATTAATTGGTAACAAATGAATTATTTTTTTGATTTATATAAATATATATTTTTATAAGTTAGATAATAATATTCATAATTACAAACTTAATGGCATTCTTTTATCATACTGTACTAAAAAAAATTATATTAATATTACGTTGTTATTTTGTTAAACTCTGTCTTTCATGCGACTCAAGCTATTAAGGAAGGTTCTCTTGTATGTAACACAAGATACAATGGATGGAATCACTTTCATGTAATTCAATATAAAATTTTGTTCTATTCATTACAATCTATATAATATATCATAATTTTTTAATATCATAATATATCAGGTTAATATATTTTATTTTGTAGACTTGGTGTTGCGTTTTTCATAATAACTATTGAATAAGAAGTTGTAAATTAGAATTTAATTGTGTTACATTGTCCCCGTGTTATTTAAATTACATGCTCCCAATTTAAACTCACTCGTTGTTTTATATTTTGGATATTGAAATCCAAAATCATCTAAACAATACATAAACCATCATCTAGAAATTAATGAATTGGAAGTACAAAGGATACATGCACTACCCTAAGTCTATGTTTCTATGATGCATAACATTGGTTGAAAGTTAAAAACATTTCTTGGAGGAATAGTGTAAACATTTATAGCGAGTGATTTAGGTCATGAATCCAAAACATGTAAATGCCCAATTGAATGTTGACGACCCCAAATCTATAAATCAGTGATGGTTATGAAGACTATTGGTTCAACCAAAATTAAGGTATGAGGATAAAATTTTATTTATAAATAAATTTACTAATATTGGATAATTCATTAACAACCAAATGATATAATGAAATTGAATTTCTTGATATATACCTATAAACACAGATTGATCCTTTGTCTTAAAAAAATTAAATTTTTTATTATGCAAACACTTTTGAGGAAAAAGAGAGAAACCAAACATGACTTCATTGCCACACCACAACATCAGACCACCCCTTGACCACTTCACCATTTCATCACATCACCACATACAAACAACAAAATCGAGGCCCAGAAACCATGAACCAAGGCACAAACATCAGACAAGCTGACCAATCCTCAAAGCCAGCCTCCCCAAACGTCCACCGGTGCGACCATCGACACCAGCCCAAATCCTCCTATCATCAAACTGAAGACGGAGTTCGCCCAACCTACCAGCAACATGAGATGAACCTCCAGGGATAATCCATCCACAAAAGCACATTTAAGAAACCAGAACGAAGATCAAGACGCCCTGATGCCGCACCCTGCTCCGTATACACCACGACCGTTCCTCCTTCACCCTTAACCACAAATCCTCATTCATCTTCATCCAATTGTCACGAACCAGAGCCAAATGCAAGGCATCACCCAAAAACAAGCAATCTAAGTAGATCCAAATCATCCCAAACATCCAATTTCTACTGCCAAGGAATGATATCAAGCACCTCACTCATACCCCACAATCATCAGTGCAAAACATGTCTCCGCCCTCATCCCTGCACACAGATACCACAACAATCAAACCAAGGTACCTCAGCCTTTACTCGATGCATGTGACGAACCAACCCCTTCGTCGGTCCTGTACATGATTCATGAAGAAATAATATTTATTTATAAAGGGTCTTAAGGCCCATAAATGACTGGTAAGTATAACAATTTCTCATTTAACATTCCTCAGAAACTAATATGGTTAATATATTAAATTTTAATCATTGAAATTTTTACTAATTATTCTTTATAAAATTTATTCATAAAATTCATTAAAAGAAATTGAAAAATTAACCAGGAAATAGAATAGGTCAGCAGCTGGCGTGAAACCCTTATCATCCTTAGCTAATGTGTTCAATACATGTGGACTTTTCATAAGTGATTACATATCACCCAACATATACAAATCATTTTCTAAAACCTAATTATTATAGTTTCTAAAATAAATATTATTTAAATCCTTGATGTCAGATTAATCAATAAAAATAATCTTAACTAACATTTTTTATATAATTCAATAACATAAATACATCATCCATTTATTTCCACTTAGGACTTTTCTTGGTCGAACGAATATACATGATACCATAAGTACGATTTTTAAATCCTGACACATTGTATTCAATATATAACTTTATAGGTTTATCCTATGTTATTTATTATCATTATCTTTTGAAATCCATATGAATGTTTTGTAATGAAAATTTTAAATATCTTAAGAATATACCATTAGATTATCAAACCAGGTGTGTTGTAAGCCTCGTTGTCATGTATCAGGTTTCATCATGACAGGCTCGACACACCATGTCATAATTTTTACTCCTAAGCACATCTATTCTAGAACCACGTCCACTAGAAGTATCCATATAAGAACGTATAACTAGAAAATCCACATAATCTCTACCTTTATAAAATTCAATGATGTTTTTATACACTTATCCCAAAATTCTACTTTAAAGAAATGGTATTTAATATTTGTTTTAACAAACCTAGTTCCCAAGGTTACTACTAATCTTCTTATGATACAAACTATAGATCCCCACCCCCAAAAATCTCAGAGAGAGTTTATGCTATCAATTACCTTGGCACGATTATAAGGAATCAATACCTTAACGGCTCTGAGTTTTGTAGTCATAGAAAACCATATACATAAATGATACTAGAATTATAGATAAATACACTAATTAAAATAAAACTATTCCTAATTTTGAGGACTATAACATCATTCCATCTGGTATTTCCCAACACATTAATCTTAGTAAACATTTTGGAAACATGGGGGGAGAAACATTGTAAGGGTGAGATAAAATGATCAGTAAGGTAAAAATATTGTTTAATAAACAAAGATCAATTTTAAAAGAAAATATGGGATTGTAAATAACTAAATTCACATTCTATATGATCAATAATTTCAAAGAAAGTGCTTAAACAATATGGAATGTAAATTATAAGAAACAAATTCCATTTAAATAACTAGATAGGGATAAATAAATATGGAAATGTAATACATATAAATCACATTCCATTTTATCCATAAATTGAAAATGAAATGTATATGTAGATACACAGACACAATATCACATGGATAGTTAATAATTAAAACTAAACAAAGTAAATGACTTTTAATGGACTCCAGGTATAAAGCACATAAAAACTATACCGTCCATAGCTTTCATAATAAGTTTTGGAATATTCTAATTTTCACACATATTTTGTCTCATGAGTACCTGTCGATTCATTGAGAAGCTATATAATGTCTCGGATCCTCCTCGGAATGCCTATATAAATAATTTCTTATATTGAATAATATAAAAAAATTATCATCCTTATTAATTATCTAAATTGAATAAATAATACAAAATTATCAATATTTCCCTAAATAATCCAAAAACTATGTAATTTGACATAGAATGTAATTTTGTATATGGTTTCGGAAATAATATTATCTATGATTAATAAGGTGGATAATTTATGAGAAATTCAATTTTTTATTATCATAGGAGAATGATTATTTTATGGGGAATAAACAATAAATTATGGAATTGAATGTGAATAATGCCCTCATCTAAATAAATCATATACCATCTCGAAGAATAATAATAATTTTATCAATACAATATATCACAAGTTTATTAAAATAAATCGTTAATTTTGTTGATTAATGTAGATATTATAAAAATATATATTAAAACAATTCTTGAAGAAAATATCATTTTGTTTTTAAAAACATTTCAAAAAAATTTAAAATAAGTTTTAAATAGTCATTTAAAAATTATCCATTTGAACATGAAAATGATGCTTCTTAAGAATTGCTATGGGTAAATAAAGACATTTTGTGAAAGAACATTCATTTTTCATGACAAAAAGATCCAAAAAATTCCTTATTTGGAAAGTGACAAGAATATTCCATTGAAAAAATTGTTAGAAGAAAAAAATTTAACAAATAACATTAATAGATATTTTAATTTTTTGAAAAAAAAATTATTACAAAATGGGTTTTAGTGGAAAATATATTCCCTTACTAAAGAGAGAAACGAAGTCAGGTTTTCTTAAAAACATTTTATTAAACACCTTGAGTAACAATGAGTGAAAATTGTACTAAGAATATTCTGATTTCATGAATAACTAAGGGATAAGAAAAAGAATTGTTTTAATTTCAATAGTCATATAATAGAGTATTAAGTCTAAATATGGTCTGAAAATATCTATTGGATATGTTTATAAGTCATTTTTGTCAACAAGGTAAATGTTTAGTCCCACATTATGCTTCATTTAACACTAATTGTTATAATTAATGTTATATTTATTCAATAATCATTTTTGTCAAATACTAAGTTATTTTTATTGAAAATTAAAAAATTTCTAATTATTAATATGGATCCAATTTTCAAAATTATAATCATAGAAGTGGAAAATAATAATTTAATATTCAGCCCACATGTGGGACGGTAATGCTGGTTTTTATTTTAAAAACGTCCATTAGGTAGATATGATTTTTTATTTCATTTCAAATTTAAATTGACATCAATGAAATAAATTGGACTACATTATAAAATTATGATATATTTATAAATTAAAACATATTAAAATTATAATTTTTCCTTATAATTAAATTGTATGGATAACTAGTTTTGAACTAAAATTTAGTATGTTTTAGTTGTAATTAAAAAATCATATGTTTTTAAAAAATATAAAAAAGTCACCATAACATTAATTTTTTGTTTCTCTATAAAATATTAATTTTATTTAGAAAAATTTAATTAATTTAACTTTCAGAATTAAAATCTAAAATGTCTTTTTAATTAAAAGGATTTAAAATGTCGTTTATAAAAATATTGGGTTTGTCATGTGAAAATGGGTTTGTTTTTATCTTGTGCCTACCATTACTTATGGATGAATATAAAAAAATTTTATTGAATATTTAAAATATATATTTCATTAAAATAAATCAAAAATTGTAATTTATTGTGTTTATTAAGGGAAAAACTTTTTGGGTGAAAAAAACAATAATATTCTATCAAATGTCTAATTGTTTTTTAATTTCAATTATCATTAATTAGTAACCAATGAATTCATTTTATATTTATATGAAACTAAATTTCCATATGTTAGTTTATATTATTTATAATTTTTTATATAACATATAGGTTATATTATATAATATAATATAATATTAATTTAAAAATTCATTTTTATTTAGTGAAACTCAGTCTTTAATTTAACATAAGCTATCGTGGAAGGCCTCTCTTGCATGTAACATAATATTTCATGAAATTATTATCTTGAATTTTATGCAATATAACACAATGTTTTTTTCATTACAGGATATAGAAGATATTATATTTATTTAATATTATAGTGTATGAGGTTAACATATTATCTTTTTAAATTTTATGTTTTGATTCATAAACACTATTGAATATAAAGTTGTATAATATAATTTATAGTTGATAAATTATTTATTTTCAATAAAATATAAATTACGTAGTAAAAAACAAGTTACCAAGTTAAAAAATCGTGATTTTATAATGTAAAAACACAAGGTAAAATACCAGACACATGTTAGAATCATGTGTATAAAGACATTGATAAGGATTAATAAATCCAATATCACCCCACATTCCATTATCATGACATTATTGAGTTTAAAACCATAGAAAAATGTATTGATATCATGGAAATGTATAGGGTTTTTCCAAAACATCCCTTTTCATCACATATAAAATGGTATCACATCCAAACACAATTATTAAACTTGCATAGGAATTTACCATTATCCCATGCCCAAAATACAACTCAAGACACACCTTATAATATACCTATGACCCAAATCTCAATAGTTTATCTCATTTCAGTCACTTACAAAAAAAATCATTATGAGACAATGATGTCTACAATGTATGAATATACATATTCGAAACATTTTCTCGAAAATAATTCTTTAAATAATATATTAAAATTTTACTTAAATAATGAAATAATTACAATTATAATTATTATAATTTATTACATTAATTCAATTATAATTATTAATCCCCCTTCAATATCTACAAAAAACAGAACTGCCATTAGTGTATTAAAAAAACTACCACCTCCACAAAGAGGTGTATTTTTTCATCTCCATTGATGGTGGATGATAAAAAGTGTAATTTCCCAAACCTATCTAGTCCATTACCTTGCTGAATTTTATTTGAGATGTTCTGGGAGGTCAAGGGGACTCATCCATAACACTTTTACAAATTTGCAGTTATGTGAATAGTGTTTCCAGAACTATAGGTCTATAGTTTTTCAAGAATAGTATGTCTATAGTGTTTCCAGACCGGTAGGTATACACTGTTTCTAGAATAGTGAGATGTCTAATGGTAGGTCAATTGTGTTTCCAGAATTATAGGTCTGCAGTGTTTCCAAAATGGTAGGTCTCAGGTTTTCCAGACCGGTTGGTCTAAAGTGTTTCCAGAACAGAGATACATCTAATGGTAGGTCTATAATGTTTACAAACATGAGGTTCTACAGTGTTTCCAATACAATAGGTTTATAGTGTTTCCAAACCGGTAGGTCTACAGTGATTATAGAATGGTGAGAAAACTAACGGTAGGTCTATAGTATTTCCAAAATGGTAGGTTTGCAGTGTTTCCAAAACAATGGTTCTACAGTGTTTCCATAACAGTGATACCACTAACGGTTTCATGAATAGTGTTTCCAAAACTATTTCATTTCCTTTTTCAAATTTATAGATTTTTCTAGATTTCCCAGTTTCTCCCATTTTACGTTTTTGTGGACAAAAAATGTATTAATTGTCTTGTTTTAAGGTATTTAATTATGATTCAAATCCCATAACTCATATATTAATTTTTATGAGGATTGGGATTCTTTTTCCTAGTCAAACTGCATTGTTTAATATAATCCTTTTTAATGGATAATCTATCATATCTTAATCTGATGCACCATTAAATCATTTAAAGGTATGAGATATCTTCCTCCCATTCTCCATATAATTGTTCCATGCTTCGAGATAATCGATCATTTATTCCTTCACATAGGACTAGTGTGACCAAACATTAATCCTTGGATCGTTTCTTCCCTGTAGTTTCTTCCTACTGCATGTGCACCCTCTATTTTAATGCAACCAACCAGCATCGATCAATCATCATTATAATGTATAATCAATATTAGTTCTTCTGGGATCCTCTCCTTTTGATTATACTTGACATGTTATGAAATGATATCTCCAAGTTCCTAGTGTTATTTTATTGTGTATTTGATGGTGTGTGTGTGTCTCTACATCCTCAGGTGGATGCGTTCCACTAGTAGAGTTGATTGATATCTCTTTTTCTAGATAGCTCTAGTTCAAAGAGCATAAAAACCAATTGAGTAAAGGGATTCATGTATTCTCTATTCTTTGATGTGGATCTATATAGTTATTTTGTTTCATAGCATCTCTATTCAATGTTGTTGTTGTAGTAAGCTAGTGTAATTGAATAATTTGATGAGCTTGAGGCATATTGATTCTTATTGAAATTAACCATTTAGTTAATTTTTAATAGATGACTATTTATGTTTCACATAGTTGGTACCTATAATAAATAAATCATTTAATTCAATATGAATTAAAGAACCCCCTATTTGAAAAAAAACACAATGTATGGTAGGGTTCTAAGTCTCCCTCTTGCTTTTATAGGTAAGTGCCTTATGCTTTGGAGCCATGGGTACTCATTATGTGTGAAGGATGGATGCCTTTTTTATTGTCCAAGTTCCTAGTTGATATGATATTTGATTATTACATCTTGTTTTGTGATGTGAGCCTAGATGGATATTGTAATATTCAAGGTAGAAAGGTGCATTTATTGCGGTAGAAGATGACACCTAGAGTGGCTAGATGCATCCGTATATACATGTGGGTGGTGAGGTGGACAGTATAGATGATGAAATGGGTTGGATGTGAATATTTAATGCTTGCTAAATCTTATTGAGTGTTTATATTATTTACATTCCCCACTGTTCAAGGTATCAGTTTTTTCTACCCTCCTTCCAAAAAGTGGCGAAGAGTCCCAGGGTATGCACATGCTTTCTTTTTTTATCTTATAGAGGGAGGATTGGCCTATTCTCTTGAATGTGGTGTCAATGACATGAAATGTTTTTCATTTACACATATTGTTGATCTCCATATTCATGGTATCATAGAATGTTTTCATATATTGCTTCGGAATATGGGAAATTAATAATTTTGTTAATACAATATTGGAAAAATGATGTTAACCCATTAGGTAGGAGCTTGCTGGGATTCAATACTGAGGTTGTAATTAAAAGGAACGATGGATCTTGGTTAGAATGCTAATGAAATATAATGTGGAATTGATAATGATTAATTAATTTTTAAGGAAATAATTAACGTAATGTGATACTGATAAAATTTTAATGAATTAATATAACAAATCTCTTAAAATGGTTGTGTGCTTGTAATATACCTAATCATAGAAATGGAAGCCATGAGTTTGAGATACATTAGTTGATGTTGATTCTAAGAAGAGGTTATCAACATAGTATGGTTGTGAGATAAAGTTTATTCTATACTTTTTTACTTTTATACACCACTCCACCATGTCTGTTAGGGAAACTACGACCCTGGGGATTCAGAGCTCAGGGGGGGATGTTTTCCCCAACATTCAAGTGGGAGGATGGATGGATGACTAACCCATTTGAACCCACTATATTATCTTGTTAGTTACTTGTGATATTAGGAAAATCAGTTAGTTTTCCACATATATGTGTGTAGAAAGATGTAATGGCTTTTTGTTATCCTCACACATATATTCTGGATATTATATTCTATAGATTACTTTAGGTGTGACTTGTATCGATTATGACGGATTGAGGATCCTTACTCAATGTGTGGGATATAACAGCATTAGGATTAATTCTTAAAGTATGATACACATTATATATGACGTTGTGTCTCCTAGAGACTACCTGGTTATTTTGGTTACTTTGACATGGTGGTTGTGTTGCACGAGATTCACTATGCATTAGGATGCTTTGTTAACTTTTTTCAGGGGATGATCCAGGAAGGATCCTACCGAGTATAATATTTTACTCACCCTATATATATAAACAATTTTACAATCACTTAGTGAAGGTTATTGATCAGGCTGTTAACTACTAGCTTGGGGTTGCAAGAGCTGCTCAGGGATCATTTTCATTGTTGTTTTTCATTACTTTGGAACTTGCAGTTTCTCTTTTCAGTTGTAGTAGTATTTCATGACATTAGAAACTTGTACTTAAGGTTTATTTTAAATTTTATTACGAGTTGGTGTTGGTTGTTGTATGTGTTATATCTCTCTTGTAAGTGTGTTCTCTTAGAGGGTAATGCCTACCAATTCTGGGTTACTATACCCTCGTTGCTAGTTTCCAAACTAGGGCCTACTGGCAGTGGGACTCGGGGCTTCACTTTTTCCCTACATTACAGGCCTAGGAAGCGTACAAAATTTTTGGAGGGGGTCATGAAATTTTGTATCAGAGATCAGGTTGGTGGATAAGATGGAGTTTTTTGTTAGGAAGAGGTGATGTTTCATGGGTTGGTAGGGAAATGGTGTCATTCATGTTTAGATTGTGAAGTAAACACTGCAGACCGGTTGAGACATTGGCATCCAGGCCCTCCTAGTGATCTGACGTACATACCTTTAAGATTAAAGGGGCTAATAAATGAAGTGATATTGGTTTCAGGGTAGTGATATCAGAAATGATTATTCAACATTCTTTTTTATGTATGTGTTTTAATGGGTAGAACTTAGGATATGTAATCATAAAATTAATAAAAGAAAACATTTAATTAATTGATGTTCAGTCTTCCATATATAAGGATTAAGGGCTCTAAATTATTTTTTATTTGGAAATTATTGTTATTGGTTGAAATCCTCATCATGTTTGTGCTGAAGATTTCCATCAGGTTGTACTGGTAGATCTCCACAAGGTAGATGTTGACGATGGAAATACAAGGAGGAGGGCACTATGAGGGTATCTGCGCTATAGTCTACATATGTTTGAGGGATCCACTTCATATGCAGTCATGGAAGACTATATATAGGAGGTTGATATAGCCTTTAGTTCGATCTGTGCTTAGAAGGAGAAATTGGTGTTATTAGATGTGATGATGATTTTTGGGGAAGTGTGACAATGGTGGTTCTAGTTCCTTGGGGATCAAGAGGAGTAGCCAATCATGTGGGAGGTGTTCTGTGACAAGTCCAGAGTTATGTTTCATTCATTGATCGTAAAGGCATCCGGTCACCATGAGTAGTTTACCATTCGATAGGGGAGTTCCAATGTTCGAGATTTCAGAATCTGATTCAGGAATATTTTACGATATATTGTGGACCTATTTCCAGATGAGGAGGCTAGAGAAATAATTTTTGAGGAGGCATTTCATCCAGAGATATAGTTCCAGCTCTCCCGGTTTATGATGAAGACATATTTTGTGGTGTTGTTGAAGGATGAGGTCGTCGAGAGGAAATTATACTGAACAAGATATTTATGATACGAGAGTCATCCAAATTCCTCACAAAGTAAAGCTATAGTCTAAGGATCCGAGTTATCAACATAAAAGAGTTTTCTTTTTTTTTTGAGGGCAAGTCCTAGCACTCAATATCATGTTTCTGAGGTGGTGGTGGCTCTCAGGCCTATGCTAAGGGATCAGGAGCCTGTTTTTCTTGAAGAGGTCGAGGTCAACTGCAGTGAGAGTGCCCAACCTTTCAGTGCTATCATCATGCACCAGATGTTCCGTTACAGGTTCCCCTTTGGAGGCAGTTCATTCTGAGGAACTTATTTTATATTTCACCATCTTTTGATCAGAAAATAGTAGATGGGGTTGGCATAGAATATATCTGTGATTCTCCTCATCTTCATTGAGCATATTTTTTCCATGGTGGTGGTCATCATTAGGGTCAGAGAGGCGGTAGAGGAGGTATGGGTCAACATCATGCATTATCATTGCCTGAACCATGTGAGCCATGTGTCATTAAAGGTACAAATAGCTTGTTTTCTACAAGGGTGTATTCCAAGTTTGTTTCAGGAGTGACCCAATCCTTCATATCAGATGACCTTATCCATTCTTTGGGACATGAGGTAGAGAGGCTTTTAGTACCCTTGGGATAGACTATGCTAGTTTGAGTTCTAACTAACTTCTTTGAAGAATGTAGATATTGTGAGTTACTTCTTGGGAAGCTCCACTCTTGAGGGGATTTCCTATACTTACATATACAACCATATGATATCCTCCTCATTATGGATTGGTTTTATTCAATAAATAATATCATGGATTTCTTCAGTAGGAAGATGGGGTTCATCAATGTTGATGGAGACCCAGTTGTGTTTCTTGGTGAGAGAGATCATTAGATGGGCTAGAGGGTTGTTTTATCCTTTTCATCCTATAAGTATTATCAAATTCTATGTTTTTCTGAGTTTTGGTAGTTGTAATATTCTAGGGTTGTAGAAGATTACCCTATTGTCTTTGCGGAAGAGGTTGTAGCATTACCCCCAAAATGAGAGACCGAGTTTGGGATCAAACTATAGATTTTAGCGTCTCTTATCTCTATGTCTTTGTATACTATATCCCCTTATCAGTTACAGGAGCTATGTATATAGTTCAATGGTTTTTTATAGATTGGTTTTGTTTGGATGAGTTTTTCACCCTAGGGTGCACCTGTTTTGTTCATGAAAAATGAAAATGGTAGTTTGCGGTTGTGTATCGATTATCATCACTTTAATAAAGGGAAAGTAAATAATATCTATCCTCTTCTACGGATTGAATATTTGTTTGACCAATTGAAGCATGAAAGTTGGGTCTCCATGACCAACATGTGGTCATGATATTATTAGATGCATTTGAATGATGAGGATATCCTGAAGAGTGATTTTCTTTGCATTCATGGTTATTAAGAGTTCATTGTAATGTCATTTGGTGTGATGAATTCCCTAGCTGTGTGCATGGGATTGATGAACGTTGTATCCAATGAGTTACTAGATAATTTCATGGTGGGTTTCATCGATGACATCCTTATGTACTACGTGTCTAAATAGAAGCATTTAGAGCATCTTCACACCCTTTGGTGAGATCTTTATCAACTAAATCTATTTGGAAAGAAGTTGAAGTGAGTGTTTTGGGCTTGAGAAGTTCATTTCATATGTAATGTGGTGTCCCTAGAGTGATTATTTACAGATCCATCGAAGATAGAAATAGTTGGTTCTTGGGTATTCCCCAAGACTATGGTTGAGGTGAAAACATTCTATGGTCTCACTAGATACTATAGGAGGTTCTTAGAGGATTTATCTAAGGTTGAAACTCATTTGAAAACATTTACTAGGAAGGTTCGTGAGTTCATTTTTACTAGTTAGGGTCTAGAAACATTTGAGTATCTAATGAAGAATTTTATAAGTGCTTTGGTTTATTTTCTTCCAGTAGTTGGTGTTCCATTTGATGATGTCTGTGATTCTTCTCATCTTTGGTTATGCTGATTTCTAATGCAGTATTGATTGATCACTATTTATGGGTGTAGGGATTTGAGCCCGCGTGAATGTAAATATTCCACCCATGATCTTGAGATGGCATCTATGGCGTTTTCTCTGATGTTGTGGATACATTAACTAATTTTCAAGCATTTTTTTGTTTTCACTGATCATAAGAGAATGAGATATCTTATCTCCTAACATTACATGATCTTGAAGTTTCATTAGTGGATGGATTTATTATATGTATATTACTTCAAAATCTCGTAAAACCCTACAAAGGGGAATTTTGAAGCTGATGTGTCAAGTTGGAAGACATGTAGTGATGCAGTGCATGAATCTAGTGATTCATGGGGAGTGATGGAAGCACTATCAGCATTAAATATCTATATGAGAGAATTTGGGGGAAGTGGTTGTCTTTTTCAAATGACATAGAGTCATCTATGGGGAAGTATTTAGATGAGTCCCAATTGGTCGATCTTGAGTTAGAGGTCTGGAGAGACTGAGTTGTTTGTGGCAAGGCCCTTCCATGTTGGTTTGAGGATAAACATCTATGTGTGATGTATCAGGGAAGGATTTTAATTCATTTAGAATTGTGAGAGTTGATTCTAATAGAGTCCCATAGTTCCCCTTTGTCTATATTTTCTTGGGTTGAAAAAGATGTACTGATACTTCAAGAGTCAGTTTTGGTGGGCTGGGATGAAGTGTGCATTGTTGGATTTTGTGTATCGATGTTTAGTCTACCAAAAGGTGAAGGCTATGCACTATGTACCTAGTGGTTTTGTCCAACCATTAGATATTACTCAATCTAAGTGGGAGTAAATGTCGATAGACATTGATACTGGTTTACCTTGAGCTCAGGGTGGACTTGACGCTCTATGGGTGGTGGTTGATCTTTTGACAAAAAAATCTCACATCATAGCAATCAAAGAGATGAACTTAGTATAAATTTAATCAAGGCAGTATCTAGAGAATGAGTTGAGACTCAATGGAGTCCTTAGGACGATCACTTCTGATCAAGAGCCTCATTTTACCTCAAGGGCATAGAGAGGTCTCCAGTATGATCATTGTTCTTAGCTATTCCTTAGAACTTATTTTCATCTATAGATGAATGGTCAGATAGAGAGGACCATCCAAACACTTGAAGACATGTTTTTCTCTTCTATCCTAGATTTTGGAGGCATTTGGATGAGGAACTTAACATTAGTGGAGTTCTCATACAACAATAGTTTCCACTACACCATCGGTATGGAACCATTTTAAGCTTTAATTGTATGACCTAGTAATTCTATTTTTTGAAGTACTGGGGTCTGAGAGTCACCAATTTTCTAACTGAAACCTATAGAAAATACGATATATATTTTTCAGGTGATTCGTGAGAGGATGAGTGTAACACAACATCATTATAAATCATTTTCCAATCAAAGTAGGAGACCATTATATTCTTATGTAGAGAACACATGTTCATGATAGTGACTTCCAATTGGGGGAAGTGAATGTTTGTAGGTGAGGGTAAGCATTATCCTGGGTTTTTTGGGCCTTCAGTGGTGTTGTCTCCTGTTGGAGTCATGGAATACTGAGAACTTCCCCCGAAGATGAGTAGGATACACAATTTTTTCAATGTGTTGGAGCTCTATCGGTATCTTCATGACGACTCTCATGTTGTCGATTGGGGAGATATCGACATTGACAATGATAGGACTTTCAAGGAGTGGAATGTAGGGATCCATGACTACCAAGATAAGGTGTTGTGAGGGTGTGTTATTACCTTGGTTCATGTCTTGTGGAGGCATGATGGCATTGAGGTGAGTACCATGGAACATGATTCCCTGAAATGTACATAGTACCTCAAGTTGTTTGAGGTTGTTCACTTTTCTTATGATGATGTTCATTTTATGGTTTTAGAACTTTTCTTGTTATGAGTAGGAATTATTTTTTAAGTTGTTCTGGAATTTCCTATTTTGAGGGTTATCTTCCTCAAGAGATTTTTTAGAAGCTAGTTGTGGTTTTCATGTTGTTTCACGTTTTCCTTTTTGAAGTGGATGAGCTCCACTGGTGGCGAGATACATGATAGGTATCTTGAAGAGTGGTTGCCTAGACCCCTATTTCAGGTGATTCATGATAGGTTTAAGGTAGTGAAACAATGTCAGAAATCATAATTCATTCAAATGAGGAGACCATTAGATTACGATGTTGGGGATCATGTGTTTCTGAAGGTGACTCCCCATAATTGGAAGTGATGGATTGGTGGTGGGGTTAATCACTCTCTTTTGTTTGATGGGCCTTTTGAGGTGTTGTCTCATGTTGGTGTCATGGAATTCCAAGAATCACATTCCCCATAGAATAATCTCACTTCATCGACTGGGGAGATATCAACATTGACGATGATGTGAGCTTCAAGGAGAGACATGTAGAGTTCTTTGAATGCAAGGAGAAGGTGTTTTATGGGCATTTTATACACTTAGTTCATATCTTTTTGAGTCATGGTGGCATGGAGGTGAGTACAAGGAAACGTGATACATTGAAACATGCTCAGTAACTCATGATGTTTGAGGCTTAGTTGTTTATTTGGGAGGATGTTTGTTTCATTGTTTTAGTACCTTTCTTGTTATGAGATGGTATTTTTTTCTTGGTTATTGAGGCATTCCATCTTTTGAGAGGTATCTCCCCTGGGAAATTGTTTTGAAGATAGATGTGATTTTTGTGTGGTATTGCGTCTTTATTTTTGAAACTATTGGGCTCCTTTGGTGGAGAGATCCTCGATAGGTATCTTGAATAGTGGTTGATCATACCACATTATCTGTTTTTTTATCATGGTTGGTTTTGAATTCTCTAGGATGAGAATTTGTTGAGGGGTATATAATTTAATATATCAGACCTATCTGGTCCATTCCCATGATGAAATTGGCTCTTTGATGTTCTATAGGAGGTTAAAGTGACTCATCCCCAACACTTTTCCAATATTCCAATTCAGTGAATAGTGTTTCCAGAATGATAGGTCTACAGTGTTTATTGACCAGTATGTCTATAGTTTTTCTAGAATGGTAGGTTTATATTGCTTTTAGACTGTTTGTCCAATAGTATTTCCAGAGAAGTGTGACAACCAAAAGTAGATCTACAATGTTTCTTATCTAGTTGGTCTATAGTGTTTCCAAAAAGGTAGATCTACAATTTTTCCACAACGGAAGGTCTATATTGTTTCTAGAACGGTAGTTCTATAGTTTTTCCAGACAAGTAGGTTTATAGAATTTCTATAACGGTGAGACATCTAATTGTATGTCTACTGTGTTTCTTGACTGGTAGGTCTACAGTGTTTCCAGAATGATAGGTCTATAGTTTTTCTAGACCAATTGGTCTATAATGTTTCCAAAATAATGAGACTTACAATGATAGGTCTATAGTGTTTCTAGACCAGTAGGACTACAATGTTTCTAGAAGGGTGGTTCAATAGTTTTTCTAGAATTGCGATACTGTTGACGGTGTCATGAACAATGATTTTAAAACTATTTCATTTCCTTTTTCAAATATCCAGATATTTCATGTTTTCCCTATTTCAACTGTTTAACGTTTTCTATGATGAAAAATGAATTAAAATATTCCTTAAGGGATTTAAGGGTGATTCAAATACCATAACACCAATATTACTTTTCTTATTGTTTGAAATTCTATTACTTGGTCAAACCAGAAGGTTTAATGCGATCATCATTTAATGGAAAATCCAACGTATCAAAAACTGCTACTTCCCTAAATCTTATATAGGGACAAGATACCTCCAACCTTGTTCTACCATATGTTCTCTCTTTTGAAAATTTCAAACATTTTTTCCTTCCCATAAGAGCGGTTTGACCTAACCATAATCCTTGGATCGTGTCTTCTATAGAGTTTCTTCCTCCTACATGTGCACCACCTCTTTTGGGGAAACCAAGGAGTATCGATCAATCATCAGTATAAGGTATGATCTACCATCTTTATTCTGGGTTCCTCCAAATTTATATCTCATTTACCGATTATGGTATGCTATATCCATGTTCATAATGTCATATTCTTGGGTGTGGGATGGTGTGTTGGTGTCTCTACATACCGAGGTGGATTCAATCTTCTAGTAGAGGATAATGTGATCTGTTTTTCATATTGTGCTCATGAAAAGAGCATAAAAACATTTTGACAAAGGGGATTCATGTATTTTATATTCATTGATGTGAAACTGTAGGGTTATTTTGTTTTTCCCCACTGGATCATAATGGAATTGACTAAATAATTATTTGAACCAGATAAATAAATCAGTAAAGATCATATGTTATTACCTCATGTTTTTCATCATGGTTTTATATCTAAGAATTACTTATTTATCATTTCATTCATGAAAAAAATTGGTAAATAACATTAATTGTTATTAATTCTAATTATTTTTCAATGATAAATGGGCATTTAATTGAATTTGGTGGTTATTGAAGAAATCTTGTTTAATTGAATTAATTGATGAGCCAGAGGAGGACACTAGAGAGGATAAAATAGGTTTGAGGTGAATGTTGTATTCTTGGAAAATCCTATTTATTTTTCATCTTATTTACATTCCCCACTACTCAAGACAACTTTTTTTCAACCCTCCTTCCAAAAAGATGTGAAGATGCTTGTGGTATGCTTTTTTCTTTCAATGTTTAGCTTCTCGAGGGAGGATGGGCCTATGCACCTACTAGAGGTAGAAAAGTCATGATGGGTAGTTAATCTACTCACCGTGTTGATCCAATTGTGCTTTGTGGCTTTGAATGTTTTTTTAAAATACATTGGAATATTGGAATGTAAAAAGTTTGTTTACAAATTTTTGAAAGAAATATGATAACCCATGGGGTTGGAGCTTGAATGGACACTATGAAAATGGTTAAAATTAAAGGAATTGTGGATCTTGGATGGAATTCTAATGAAATGTAATATTAAATTGATAATTATTCATTAATTTTTAAGGAAATAATTAATGTAAACTAAAATTGAAAAAAGTGAACGAAGTAACATAAAAAATATAACATTGGTTTTTTATCTTATTTAATTTCCCCACATCTCAATCCATCTGTTTTTGCAACCCTCCTTCAAAAAAGATGTTAAGACTCATGGGGTATGTTTTGTGCTTTCTATGTTTAGCTTCTCGTGGGAGAATGGGACTACGGTCCTACTAGAGGTGAAAAATCTATGACGGGTAGTTCATCTACACCCCAAGTTTATCCCATTGAGTTTCGATACTTAGAATGTTTATTTGGAATTCTTGGGAATATTGGAATGTAATAATGTTGTTTATAAATTTTTTAAAAAATGATTCTAACCCATGGGGTTGGAGCTTGTAGGGACACTATGCATAGGTTTCAATTTAAAGGAACTATAGATCTTGGAAGAAATGTTAATGAAATGTAATGCTGAATTGATAATTATTAATTATTTTTTAAGGACCTGATTAATGTAAATTAGAATAGAAAAATAAGGAATGATGTAAAAGAAAAAATACCTTTAGATGGTTTTGTACTTATAGGATACATAGTCTTAGTAGTGGCAGACAAAAGTTCGAGAGAAATTACTACATTTGACTCTATGACTATGTTATTCCCATAGTGTGGTTGTGGGATATTGTATAATCTATAATTTTGTTTCCATATTATACTCCACACCACTAGTTAGGTCAACTGGCCATGAGGGTTCTGAGCCCTAGGGGGTGTTTCCCCAATATTCTAGTGGGATGATGGATGACTGACTACCCACTTCGTCCCCACTCTCTTATCATTGTAGTTACTAGTGTTGGTAGGAATAATGGTTAGTTTTCCCATTATATGTGTATAAAATGGATATAATGTCTTTTGGTTATTCAAAAACACATATTCATGATATAGTTTCCTATGGACTACTATAGTTGTAACATGTACAAGCTGTTCTGGCTTGAAAATTCTTACTTGGTGAATGAGCTATAATTTCTTGAGGATTAATTGCCGAAATATGAAACATGTTATACGAGCTATGGTGGATCCCAAAAACTACTTGGTTACATTGGTTATGTTGACATGGTGGTTTTGTTGCATGACATGCATGTTGTGGTGCATTGCCCAGGTGTCTGTGAGAATTCCATTTTGGAGAGAGATGATTTAGACGTGCAATGTTTGGGATAAGTAGGAAACTAGTGGGGATTTAGTAGTGAGGTACCATTGATATTCCTTGTTATATTATATACTCTTGCATTCGAAACATGTATAGAGTTTCCATAGTGAGGTTGGTAACATAATAAACCTATTTAGTTGATGAGTTTGTTTCACTTGTTATTCAATGTGCTTTAGAATTCTTTCATTAGATTTTTACGAGAGGATCTGTGGAGGATCCTATTGATTATATTGTTATAATACCCCTATGTATATATAAACTATTTTTTAGGTCACCTGGAGTAGGTTATATATTAGGCTGGTTACTACTAGCATGGAGTTAAATGAGTATTCGAGATTCAGGTTCACAATTGTTTTTTTAATTTCCATTGGTACTTACAATTTTTTTCATTTGTTGTTGTTTTTCAGGACATTACATATGTGTACCTGGGATTTAATTTATATTGAAATGTGATGTAGATTTGGTTGGTGTACGTCTTGTCTCTATCTTCTGCATGTATTCTCTTAGATCGAAATGCCTCCCATTTCTGTGTTACAATACCCTCTGTGCTAGTCACCAACTCGGGTCCTACTAGAGGTAGGATTTGGGGGGTCACTATCTCCCTTTACACATTGTCGACCTACGAGAGGTATAACATGTGGGGAGTGGGGGTGTGGTCTTGAAAAAATGATATATGTAATGTCTTGGCTATGATTACCACTGAACTAGTAGCCAGACTGGTAGGTCACATGTCATCAAAGTTGTTTGCACATACCCTAGAGGATGCCGACTAGCAGTGAAGGTCTTAGTAGTTTATTGTGGGGAGACTATACCGTCATATCATAGGTAGAATAGTTGTAAAACATTATATCAATATAAGATAAATGTAGATAATAAAATAAATAGATAACAGAGTTATGGTAAAATAATATGTTCAAATTAATAAATGTTTCCAATGCTAATCTATACAAGAGATGGATGAATGTCAGGGTGATGATGATAAACTAGAAATAATAAATTGTGCCACATGATTTCTAATATAATAACTAAATAATGAAAAGATAAAAAATCATGATAGGTGGAATCAATGAGAATCTCAATCTCTATCTCAGTCCTTTTGTACAGCTCAGTCCATTGCTCCCAAATCCCTGGTACATGAAAGTAGAAAAAAATCTAGATCCCGAAAATATAAGGTCTTACCAGGTACCAAGGCTTACCTAGTAGGGTTTAAAATATAAATCTCAGTTTGCTGGAACCCACAGTGTCTATCCCAATCCCGATAGTAAAATATAACATTAAAAGTGTGGATGCATGCACAAATAAAGTAAGAAATACAATGTAACTAAATACCGAGTACATTTTTAGCCCTCTGTTGGTGTCTGAACATGCAACTGGTTCATTATTTGATTGTTACATGTTTATATTAAAAACATTTTTTAGCAATAACAAAGGTTCCATGATGTAACAAGGATACTGATGATGATATTTAATAATGAAGTTCCAAGGTAACAACCAAGGCAATGAAGACCTCAAGGGTAACCAACACAATAATAACAGTATCTTAGATAAGGTATGGAGTTTAATCCAAGGAACATAGTCCAAGGAATTCCATAATAAGATGCCTATCAAGTTTGAGGAGTCCATCCAAGATAAAACAAGGCTATGCAAGGGATGGACCATATTGGATTTAACCATGGAACCCACTTGTCCATGTATGATCCAAAGGTTTTAACCAAGTAATCATGTTGAGTGGAATGAGTGTAACCCAAGATGCAATTTCCAAGGTATTCCACAATAAGACATATAAAAATTCCATGGAGTTCAATCAAGGTAAAACCGGGCTCAGTAATGACTGGGCCCGATGGGCTTTTACGATGGAAACTACTAGTCAGTTCTGGATCTGAGGAGCGTACATGAGGTATCATGTAGTTCAAAATGATGGATCCTATGGTAACTTATTGGAATCCATGGTTAGATAAGGATTGGTTTCTAGGGTGGTCTGAACCTAAAAAGATGGATCCTTGAATTTGTAATAGAGTACTAGAGTTATTGAGGATTTTATTTTGGAAATCCAAGGTGATCATGAGTCATGCCAATATTTTTTTGATAATTATGTCACATAATATTTCATAAGGTTCAAGACATTACTTTTCATTAATTTGATAAGGCTACTTGAGTGTGAAACTATTTAATCAAGTCTTAATTAATCAATATGTTAATTTGGATCAAGCCTTTCTTTCATTATTGGGATAAGGCCATGTAGCATGAAACCATTCATCAAATTCTTTTAGGTATTTATTAGTTAACATTGTTCCCTTTTTTACCTTCCATTAACATGGTAAGGGGTAAAAAAGTCATTCAGACTATTATTAAAATATATCTAATATGGCGATGTCATATACTTATTATACATTTCTATTTTCCATTTAACATTAATTTATCACTTTTAAGAACATACCCTAGGAGTGTCATGTGGTAAGAATACATAGTACATTCCATTATGAAATTAAGAAATTAAAACAACCCATTAAATATCTATATTATTACACCTCAAATTTTCAATCCTAAAAACCTTCGAATGACATATAAAACATGCCAAAACACAAAAATGGAAATTTTAGAATATCAACATACATGGACTGTTGTGAATTCTGATCATAACCACCAATAACCAATCACATTTATAGAAAAAGATAAAAAAAACTATCATTACTAAAAGTCACAAAATCATAAATTTCTAATCACTTATTTATATCTTAATGATACTGTTCATCGGTTTGAGAGGTTTTATTATTAAATATTGATATTGGTTACCACCCAAATAATTTATTACATTTTTCATTTAAATCATGAAACATTATAAATTCAATTTTAATAGGGAATTATTCTAAATAATTCACAGTATAAATTAAAATCTAAAAATTTTGTGGTAATCAATTAATTAAATCACTTATAAAATTTGCAGACAATAAAAGGGACCATACCATTGGGAGGAACCAAACCGAACAATTAATCTCTTGTGAAAATAGGTAGCGACCACTCGAAATCACCCCTCACTCATACATAGATAAATTCACATATATATATACATATATGATAATATAATTGACATATTCATTTCACCATGAAAGAATATGTACATGGAGGATATATATATATATACCCATGATTATGTACATGAACTCCAAAAAAGCCCAAAACACATTATTTCATTAATAGTAACTCAAAATTAATTTTGAAACTACCAACAGACCTCATAAAAAAATTCTATGAACCCATAAAACAAAAAACCGCAAAATATAAACTAAGAAACATTGAAGAATGAAAGGATAACTAATCATAAAACATTGGAAGAAAACTAAATCTTTTCAATACATTTTTCCTTCGATAGTGGTTTATAAAACACACAAAAGAGATTCATAATAGATTATTCTCACACACGTACAGTATAATAAAAACAAAAATTACATAAACCAAAAACCATCAGTTCGACTAAGTGGAAACCAGGTGACAGGAGACCCAAAAATCGATCGGAAGTGGAAGAGGAGGGAGTGGAGAGGCATACCATGGGGATTTTATTGAGAATCAAATGAAAAACTACTGAATTGATGAATCATATAGGTTCCAAAGGGTGGTGGTATGGGAGGCCATGGAGGAGCTGAGGGAGGGGCTACAGCATCGTGTATGGAGGGGAAGAAAAAGTGAAGCACTCCCATGAGGGGATTACTAAAAACCGAAAGATAAAATATTAATGATAATAACATAATAATAACAATAATAACAATAATAAAAAAATAATTTATTATTATTATAAAAATTTCTTTTATATTTATTTATATTTAAATGTTAATTAATTTATTTCAATATCTTTATAATGAAACATCAAACGAATGGGGACACTTGGTCAGCCAAACTATGTGCCAAATGTGTGATGAACAATGCAATAATGTTGTCCATTTGTGCAACCCATATATGCATGGGATTCAATTTTGGAAGATCGTGCATAGTTTGTGAGACAACTCATGTCACCTTCATGTATCCAGACAGTTACCTTCAACAGGATTCACAATTTCAAATAAATGGTGTTCCTATTTTCAATCATGTTAAATCATTGTTTTTTCAGTTTCTCCACTCTTAAAAAACAATGAGACTCCATAGAAAATTATTGTAACGTTATCTAAGTCCCAAAACATCACATTAATGAATACCAGCATGATGAAATTGGTTCTGAATAATGGTTTTAAATTCAACCCATCCTTTAAATGAAAAGGTTCAAAAACCCATTGGATTTTTCTCCAGTTCAAAAACAAAAAACTATAAAATCTACCTACCTTAAAACTTCTCGTCATTGATAAACATTCAAAAATTACAAAAACATCATCTATCCAAAAAGGGTCATGAAGTTTCATTCAAACTAGTTCACTACATTTCCAATTCCCAACACACTGTTAAGATCTTCTTTTGCAGTCAACAAATAAGACTTTACAACTTGATACGGTAGTCATTATCCAATTGAAACACTAAGAGGGAGCTTACATGATGTTTTAATGATAGATACATGATCATATAATAATATAAATAACTATCAATCCTATGTTTCTCCACACCATTGGTTAGTAATAAAAAAATATAGGATTCATAGACACAGAACCTACAACATCGTAATTTACAAATAGGGAATGTCATAACCATTCTAGAGAGAATTATAACATGATTTATTTAACTAGGAGAACCATATTACATACAAGACCATAACAGAGTTTTCATCAAAGGGAACGAATGAATCTTAAATGATTAAAAAAATCAGCTACACATGGTTTCCTCGAATGAAAATGCCAACCCACAATCCACACTCACCCTTAAACTGGTGACATGATTTTAAAACGGTTTCACCACCAAATGTACACATTGAATAAGTGAGATCTAATGGGTTGAGCCACATGGCTAATATATCTTAAAAATGTATGGATTTGGTGTCTGAAGAAATTAAAAATAAATAGATAAGTTTGTTAGTCCAACCAAGGCGTTCTTACTTGGAAACCCCTGAATCACTCAAAATAGGTTTCAATAAGAATCACAAGTTTAAGAATAACACAAAAAATGATCACCCAACAAGCTCAAAATCATTAAAATATTTAGTGTGGTGTAAGAACGATGACATATTAATGTATCTTGGTTGGCTACAAGATAGGGGACACACTTCCCACCTAGAAGAATACAAAACGAGTGTCGAAATGGGTTCTATTCAAACACACCCAACTATGGGAAGGAAAAATATTCCTACCACAATGGGTTGACATCATGGAATAATCCTAGCCTCAACTTCCAATCCACTATCATTTAAATAACTAATTTTTTTACTACCCAGTTAATTCCAAGATCGATATATATTTATCCACCAATGTCCTCCAAGCCCAATGGTGTGTTCCCAAGGTTTCTTACAATGCAAACAAAATAAAATTCATTCTTCCAAGAAAGCGCTGACATTCACAAACCCAACCATCCCCAAGGGATAATATGCATATGTGACTAATATGAATTGTCCCCTTAGATTGTGTCACATCTACTTGGAATATACACATTTCCCAAAACCTATATGAAACTCCTCAATTTAGGAGTGTCCCGGTTGTTAAATTATATGAAGATAACAGTTCTCTCAAATGTAGACTAATGAAAAAACACGTAAATTGTACATGTGTCAGCCGATCCACACTCACATATGTCAAATCAAACTATGAATCCCAAACCAATGAGACCGACATGTCAAAAAACATTCAACTTTAGAAAATGTATCCCAATAATTTGGGAGAACATAATTTCTTATCATTGGGGTCACTATACTTGGAGATGACCCAAGACCATACTCAAAACCAATAGTTATTTATTTTTATGTTATATTTCCTCCTAAAACCATTATTTGGGATCAAAATATGGCCAATAATCCATTATTATGAAGAAGAAAGGGTCAAATGGCCTTTAAAAATGCTGACCAAGCCCGTGGCATGTATAACCTACAAAAAATGGGGATCAGTCGTTACTCATGCCCAAAACAACAACAAGGAAACCATGAAAACCCATCTGAACAAGGGTTTCATTGGAAACTGAAAGTCCGACTTTGGACAACAATATGCAAACGACACTAAACTTGAGATATCTTACGGAACTTACAGGCAATTGAAAATCTAATGTTCCTACCTACCACGAGCTGAGCCCTTATTAATAAGAAGTGTCTACCTTAACACTAGGTCACACACAAATATGTTACCATGCTCACAATCCAATCATCTCAATCATTACTAAATGTAGAAGAATTCCAACATAAAGCTCTTGTGCTTCCATTCCAAGGAATATCAGTGTGAATATTTAACAAACCATACACGAGGATTCAAAAAAAAAAGGACACCACTGCATGATTCATTTCCAATCCCATTATATATAACCATATTTTATATATTAACCATTAAAAATATTTAACTAATACATCAATGGAGAACTGGAATGTCTCAGAAATCTTCTTTTTAAATCTTTTTCCTTTTTTTGACATCCCATACTTAATTAGGAATTTTATCACATAAATTCATTTTTAATAGATATGGTGACCCATGAGGTTTCCAAAAAGCTAACTTGAGTTCATCAGAATTCATCCCAATAACGATTTCAAAATTATTAAGAGTCTAGTCACACATACAATGTTATCTCTTATGTAACATGCACCAACATGCCTACATGGGCCTAATTGTGCAATTAAATAGGTAACAAATTATTTGAAAATTATATCATTCTCAAACACATAAATCTTTCATCACATGGGTGGCCATCTTATAATCTATTAAGAAACTATACACATTATATTCTGGCATTTTTCTCCCATTTAATTAACCAATTCACTTTAGCATTGAACTTTTTTACACTTTTCATATCTTCAATGGATGGCATATATGAGTTACCTATTCCCAATTTAAAGGATACCATGCTCTATTCTGTTGAAAATTTCATCTCATTAGAATTGAAAGGAGTTAATTTATCAACAGAAACCATTTATATATTAATGGATGTAATAATGTCTCTATAAGTAACTAATATAGATAAACATGCTAAAACAACTGAAACATGGCATTTTATTCTCAAAAACATGCTACAGTGATCAGTAAACATAGAATCCATGATAATGAAGTACCTAAATAGGTACAAATCTATGCATTGAATATCACTCAAGGCACAAAATACAACCAGCACGCAACCTATAAACGCAACTACATTACATGAAATAAGCATGAAATGTTAATTTTTATGGGCCTAGTATGATGCATTAAATCAAACATCCTTTCTGAACCGATCCATGTGTAAAAATAATGTAATTCCAAAATCATAAGAAGAGGAATACACATCAATCACTTTATGTGAAATCATATCAACCATAATAGAAAACAACACGAATATCAATCATAGACCAGGACACATTTAAATTTCCAATAGGTGAGGTGATCAGTCCCAAGAATGACTATTAACCTAGCATTGACACATATGTAGTCTCCTAGCTAAAAACACAAAATAGTAAGTAAATGAAAAATTTTAACACTCTAATTCCACTTGAAACGTCCCGACTGGGTTTACCACCATAACGAAAATCGCAGTGGGTCACATGGACTTAAGTGAATCTCCTCAAACATTAGAGGCTAATGACTTGTAGTTAGGGTTTTGGGGGGTGATATTGTGGATACAATACCATAATATTTGATATTTTATTGTGGAAAACATTATATAAATATAGGTCAATAGATGAAGTAGAAAATAAATAGACAACATAGTAGTAGAAAAGTATTATATTCAACATTATAAAAGGGTCCAATTCTAATTTATACAATAGATGATTGTGTGTCAGGGTGATGACACATAAACATAAAAAATTAAAAATAATTACATTATTATTATTATTATTATTATTATTAAAAAATTACATATTTAAATTATTTATATTTTATTTTTAATTAATTTATTTCGATTTCATTAAAAAGACACATTGCATGGCTTTGGCCACACGATCAGCCAAACTGTGCACCAACCATGCGATGAATAGGGTGAGCACATTGTTTATTTCTAAAAACCATGAATTCTAGGTGCACAGTTTGGAAAATTGTGTGCTTCCCGTATGACAGATCATGTCCACCTGTATGAATCGGTAGGGTTACAAACAATGGGCCACATGGATTCTGAAAAACTATGGGCCTAGTTGCAGACCAATTAAAACATTGATGTTTTGGGTCTAGCACAATCAAAACTCATCGAGTCACTCATTAAACATATCAGACCTTTACCTGAGTGCAAAAAAATTACATTAGTTTTTTCCAACTAAAGGAAATGAGGTCCATATATTGTTATTAAATTCAACAAGATCATTAATGTAAATGAACAAAAATCACATGGATTTTTGTTCAGATTAAAAAACATAATGATATAATATAATTAAAGAATATGTATGATATATATGTATAAAATATTGTTATGAAATTATAAATTATAATTTACCATTTTTCCTAATATTTCATTGAGGAATGGAAATATAATTATTCATATGTGTGAACTATCTCCTCCACGAGCAATACATTTCATATGTCATCACCAACTATAATGGTTATACATATATATATATATATATATATAATATTGAAAACTTATTTCCATAAATGAATTAATTTTTTGGATAATGGGAAAGTGTTTTATAGTTATTTACACCATGGGTAATTTATATATGGAGATTTTTAGAAATTCACATAACAATCATAGAAAAATAATACAGGTAATAAAATTACATTACAAATAATAATTATATTATTTTTAATGGTCGTTAGACTATTAAATATATAGGAATAAGTTTCATAGGTATATATCTATGGATATTAATTTTTTTATTTTGAATTTAAAAACAAAATCACAACGCTTTTATACACAATATGTGGGTTCTATCTCAATCATGTTACATTGATACATGATTTGATGTTATGAAACAAAAATTATATTTATAGTATATCTAATTCCCCAATGAATTATATTTTCTAAAATTATTTTTGAAAATATCTAATAAATTAACATTCACGATCTTACTTTTATCAGTTGTGTTTGATATATAACATAAAATATAAGATTATTCTCTAACTCAATATGATTTCATAAGATATAATGTTTCTCCCAAAGTTTCATCATTCATTTGATTTGGAAGAAACTACTCTTATTTTGTTAGATCAATTTGTATAAAATTCTATTTATTTTTGAACTATAATCCTTTTTTAAAACGTATATATGTTTTGAATAAAAATCATCTATTTTAACCATGGATTCCAGTTCTTTTCCATAATTTCCCTTCTTGCAAATGTTCCCATTTTTAATCGGTAACAAAATACAGTTTTTCTCCTATTAACATAATATTTACATTATTACAATTTAAATAAAATGATTAAATTTTTTAGGATGATGTATTTTCATAAATGGTGTTTTTATACATAGTATTGGATCTTATATATCTAATTTTTTGACATTCTAATTATGCAATCTAATTCATCTTCTCACTTGTATGAAATTTTATTATTGTATACCACTTATATATTCTTATATATATATAAAGAATATATACCATGTAGTATATTCATTTAATTATTGTTTTTATTCATTTTTATATCCCTTTACTATTTCCACATTTAAATAAAACCACATTAGTGAAACATTCTTTTTTTTTCTTTATCACATAAAAAATCCCCCCAATTAAATGTTTTTAATCCATGAACATAATATAAATTCCATAATTATTTTATATGTATGAAAATTTTTTAAAATAAATATTTGTGGAAAACAATAACATGTTTAATTTTTTGAACACTCTCATTACTTATTTTATAAAGCACAACCGAAGAAGATCATTTTTATTCCATCTTCTCCATGATGATCCGCCTTAATTTTCTAATTTTTTATACATGTTAAAGACCTATATCACATTTATAATTATATATATTCAAATTATTTAATCATTTATTTTATTTTTAGTACATATTATTTAACATTTGGTTATTACTTTAATAAGAATTAAGTAACCCATTTACTATTCTGGGGCTAATTGTGCCTATTATACACATATTGTTTTTTTTCATTGTGTGAAATATATATATATATATCATTTTTAATATATTTTAATAATATTTATTAAAATTTTATATCCCTCTCATTAATAGGAAATTATTTATATAACATAATATTTAATTCATTATCTTATTGAGTTAACATGATATAACCAGGGACTTCTTCCACATTAAGATGATGGTATCAGAGTGGATCTTGGATTATGTTTATTATATCGAATTTTATATAGTTTCAGAATTTTTATGATTCCATTATAGTATGCTATACTTTCAATTTTCAATTTTTATATTCATAGAATCATGCTCTATATGATTTCATGATATGAATTTTGACTCTCTTGTTTAGATTTATTCATCTGTTTACTCTTTTATGGTTATTTCTAGATCAACCTTTACATTATTTCAGTTTTGTGGAATATTCTATGTTGTTTGAGAAGATATTTTGGATAAAATATCCATTTATTGATTTAAATGATGATAATGCTTTTTTAATTATGATGATTTATTTTTAGGTCTAATATTCATCTAAACTAGGTGTTTAGATCTATTTCATGTACAATTGAAAATTAATAATATATGTCATGAAATAATGTATGTTTAAGTGATAGGTTACCAAATATTTTATAAGAGAATGTTAATTTTTTTGATATTAGGATTAATAAACATTAGTGAAGACCCTCGAATGAATTCTTATAGATAACACTAACCATATGATACCATTATAATTTTTTATTAATGTAGTTATTTTTGTGATTTTACAAGGAATAAATCCTTATTTGGATACTAGAAGGATCATGTAGTTATGGTAATGGAAAACATAGTGGTAATCAGCTAAAAAGTACTGGGATAGAATTTAATTAATCATCAGTATGATGTTTAATGAGTTGGGAAAATATTTCATATCTAGAAATAAAATCTTGTTTTATAAGATTAGTTTTATCATATTATACATAAAAAACAATAAAATAATGAAATCATTGTCATTTTGTGTGAAATGTTTGATATGTTTATAATAACCCATCATAATGTTACATAGGATAAACCAGGATAGATATATAATATAATAAAGGATTCATGGGAAACATGATAATGATGAAAGAGGTTAAGAATAGATATATTCAAATTCCAATAGAATACGAGAAGACCAATGCATTTAAAAAAATGAATGTGAGTTTTGAAAGTGATGTGGGGTGAGAAACGCTGGTATTACACTAAATAACATTGAGTATTATATTTTTATATTGTTTAACTCACTCATCTTTATCATGAATAATTTCTATGAATATAAAATTTTCAAATATATGTATATATATTTAATTATTAATAAAATACACTAGTGTTATAAATATTTTTTCCCACGTGTATATTTGTGAGAAATTGTCTTATTTAAATATAATTATCCTTCATACATAAATTTAATGTTATGTTGGAAATGGATTGGTTCTCTCTGTATAAATGAAAATTATTTGGAATAAAGAAACAATTTTTTTAAATGTATGATAGTCTCTGTTGAGAGGATTAAGAAAACAACTTATTATAATATTATAAAATGTGATACCAGACACCAAATAATTTTTAAAACATGCCTCATATTATTGTATTGAATTTTTATCTTTGATTATCCTACATTATGTAAAAAATATGTTTCTAATTATTTTAATATTGATATCACACTTGAAACATAATATTGAGTAACATTATAGATATCATTGGATAATTTTATAGTAATTATTAATTTAAATTATGAGGTTGTAATCTATTTGTGTAGTGGATAATTTAATAGCCTATGTTTTTATAGTTATTATTTTTAATATTTATTTATTTATTTATATCGATAATTGTGAAGAATATTTCTACATTCATTTATATAATTAATACATGATAATATTTATTGATAAAAAATATATGGACCAAGTTAGGGACTCATTATAAAATTATAATGAAACATTAAAACAATGTTATATGAAATCATCTATAAAATAAAATGGATTGTTAATCATTATGAATTATTACACCTATTAAAATAGTAAAAAATAAAAAGGGAAAAAGAATTGATAAATTTTATATCCTTACGACTAGTAACTCGTAAAAAATCCATCACCTTTACAAACAAAAATTACTATAGAAAACATTCATTGAATAAGAATAAAAAGAAAAAATAAAACATTTTTCATGAACTATAAATAAAACTCTGTAAATGAGATGTTTTAATGAAATTTGTATAGAAAGTATAAGAATTTATAAAAAATTATGGTCATTAGAAATATGGTTGAAATAATTTGGCCTGTTAAAAAAATTTTGTTTTTTAAATATGGTTTTTTCCTATATCATGTAGATAAAATAATGTCGAATACTATTCGGTGGTAAATTTAAAATAATATTTGTCATTATAAAATAAAAAATATTATATTGAAATAATATATATATATGCATTATGTATAAATTAATAGTAATTTTATTAAAAATATGATATTTTTTATATATATAATTAAAATAAATGTTTCAATATCAATAGAGTAATAAAAATCAAAATTTTAGAATATATAAAATAATACAATTACATTTATTAAAAAATAATTATTATGAAAATGATTATTATTTTCAAGAAACAATTTTATAAATTGTTTTATATTTATAATAATTAATTAATTGATAATATTAATATATTATTATTTAGGAACTGATATATAAATATCAATTAAATTAATCATCAATGTGAAATAATATTATGAATAAAGAATTTAAAAATCCATATTTAAGGGTTTTATAAAAAATGAAAAACAATTAATGAAAAAAAATTGTATATATTAAGAAAACAAATTTATAAATAAAATATTTATTTAATTTGTAATATAAAATAAATAATTAATTAATGTGTTTCTTCTTAAAACCCCATTTCTAACATCATTGAACTCATATAGTATTTCACCATAAAAACATTTTTCCAATGATTATAATAAAATGTAGACATTAGCATTTTTATAAATTAAATATAACTAAATTTCTTCCCTATTTGAGAAGAAAATGTTAATACTAGATAAATGTTTAGTTCTATTTTATTATATATATATAATATTTATAATATTTGTGTTTTTTACCATGATAATGTTGAATTATTTTTCTATGAATTATCTAATTAATATAATTTTCATTATAATTTATTTAATATTATTTATTCTATTTAAATTCAAAGTATAATATAATCTTTTAACATATATTTATATATATTATCACTTATTCTATTGGTAATAAATACTATATAAGAATAAATAACACATATTTCTTGGAATTCATTTTTCAAGAAAAAGGATTATATGTATTTTATAGTTACCTTAAAAGATAATTTTATTATTTTTAAATTGAATTATATTAAATGTTAATTTAATATGGGTTTAATACACCAAAATATTTAAATTGGGTTAACCTTATATTTTAACAATAACCTATTAATTTCATTGTTAAAAAATAGTTTCCGAGTTAAAAATAAAATTTTCAAAATAGATGAACCTATTGTAAAAGACATGAATAATGATTAAATATTGTGTGGAATGTATATTATGATTATTTATAAGACAACTATCACTCTATAATAAATTATTAAATATATTGTGTATCATTGCACATAGAATAGTCTATTGATAAAATTTATGTCCAATATTATTCTAAAACGATACAATTTTCCTTATAAAAGGGGATCACATCACCATATCCAATGTTACACTTAAAAATAAAATTTACATTTTATATCCACAAAAACAATTTCCCATTTAATAAATTTTATAATCCATAATCCCATGGAATATTTAAGTCAATTTATGGAATTAAAATTTTTGAAATTATTTATGAGAAGATTGTGTCTCTAATACAAGTATTACCAACTTTAAATCAATTTACATTTATTATTTATTGTATTATTATCTTATATCATAGATATATAATGAAATAAGTTTCATTATTATACTAAAAAACTATTATACTATCATAATAAATATTATTTTTTCCCTTCAGTCCTCTTAGAAAAATAAAAGTTTCATTAGTACATATCACAGACTACAACTTATACAAAGCACCTCAACTATTTTCCCCCACCAAAATTAATGGATTATCAATAGTTTGAAATATATTAGTAAATAATATATATTTAATACAAATATGATATCTAAATTTAAAATTATCATTTACCTAATTCCATACCAGTCTTTGATAAATTTAATCATTAATCAAGCATACATGAAAAATATCACCAATATTATAAATAAATATCATTTTTCATCACAAATAATGTCACGGACCTTCCCCTAAAGGTGTTACCCTCTAGGGTAGACAATGTGGGAAGGGGATTAATGACCCCCTATTACCTCGTCCAGTATTCCCCGAGTAGGAGACTAGCACCGAGGGTATAATAAACACAAAAATAGGAGGCATTACCCTCTAAGAGAACACATGCAAATGGGAGAGATATGGCATATAGAAACCAAATCCATCTCAGAATATAATATAAATATATCCCAATTACACATGTAATATAAAGAAAAAACTACTATAACTGAAAGGGAAAACTGAAGTACCAATGGAAAGTAAAAAATAGCAGTGACCATGAACCCCAAACAGCTCCTGCAACACCAATATAGTAGTAACAACCCCCATATCAAACCTACTCCATGTGACCTAAAAATTATTATATATACATAGGGCGAGTATAATAGTTTACTAAATATGGTATTCCCTAGAGACACTCTTGTAAAAGTAAAAAAATCATGCTAAAGCGCAATGAACATTACGTGAACGTAACTCATCACATAAATAGGTATACTATGTTACCAGCCTCACCATGGCTACTCTCACCGAGATTCTAATATGAGGAAATATAAAATAATTGAGAATATCAAGGGTATCATTCTACTACTTCCACAATGGTTTTCCTCTTTTCCTCAACGTCGCAGGTCCTAAGCATCTCTCTGCAAAAATTATTTCCCAATGACATATGAGAGATGAACCACAACATGAACCATATGCAGCATAACCACCACATACTCGTATCGAAGGTATCTTGGTAGTTTCTGAGATCCACAATAGCTCGCATAACGTTAATCATACCTCGGGTATCAAACCTCAAGCTATTACATACCATACAAAATGTAAGGATCCGGAATCCATCCTTATCTATACATGATACTCCTATAATAGTATACAGGAATCTACATCCAGAATATATTTTTGTGAATAAACAAAATCCATTACTTCCAACTTCACACATATTTGGGGAAAACTAACCATTGATCCTACCATCACATGTATCTACCAATATAATAGAGAATAGACAAAGGGTGTAGTCAACCATCCATCCTCTCACCAGAACGGTAGGGAAAACACCCCCAGGGCTCAGAATCCCCGAGCTCTATGTTTACCTAACTGATTGGGTATAGTTGTATATAGAATCAAAAAAATCTACATTATAGAGTATAACTCACAACCACACTATGGTCAAAACCTAGTCTCATACTCAACTCCAGCTATCGTCTCTCGGACTCCCGACTGCCACTTTTAAGACTAGGTATCATATAAGCACACAACCATTTAAATAACATTATCATATTACTTAATTCCCTTTTTATTACTTTCACATTATGTTAATTAATTTTATAGAAATTATTGTATCATTAATTATTCCACATTATATTTCATTAGCATCACACCCTCATTAAACTGTTCCATTAAATTTCAACCTCGACATTGCATCCTAGAAAGCTCCAACACCATGGTTTAACATAATATATTCAACCATTTATTAACATCATTATTACATTATCATAATCTCATTCATTCGATAATTACATTATTCTATTCTAAACACAAAGATATCAACATGGTGAGTAGGTGAACTACCAATCATGTTATTTCAATCTATAGAAAGATAGTAGACCTATCCTCCCTCGAGAAGCTAAATAGGAAAGGCACGTGGTGAACCCCAAGCGTCTTTGCGCCTTTTGGAAGGAGGGTACGAAAAAATACTTACCGTGAGTAGTGGGGAATGTAAAGAAGATAAAAATCCAACATTGTTTAGAAAACATCCAGTCATTCACATCCAACTGGTTTCATCATCTCTAGTTTCATCCCTGATAACCACATGCATAAACCGATGTGTCTCGCCACTCTTATCGTACACTACTACCACGACCAATGGGCCTCCTTCCCTGCACATATCAGAACTACCATCCAGGCTCACATCACAACACAGGCAGTAGAAAAGCAACATCATATCAGCTATACTCCTGGCTCATAAAAGGGGAATTAATCCATCATACAAAATGAGTGCTGATGGGTCCAAGCACGAGTCACTCAACCATTACAAGTAGAAGGGTAACTCAAAACCCCACGAGGAATTATATTTTATCAAACAACCAATTATATAATCCAAAGTGAATTAACCGGTTCATTAATATTATGATCCAACTAGGAGAAACCAAAAAATAAATCTATCAGAGCTATGAAAAATAATTATACAAGTTTACTACACCAATTTTATTAACATAAAATTACAAAAACAACAAACAGGTTCATTTACATGCCTCTTTATCGTTGAAAAGTAATTAAAATTAATCCTAGACTATTTAATTTAACAATAAACATCATGAATTAAATGATAAACATGGGATGAATATATATCGAACTATCTTGAAAAACAAGAGGCAATAACCTACAATAAATACCAATCTATTTATACAGCTTAATTATTTATTATATTAAATCATTTGTGATCCAGTGGATAAAACTATCAAAGTCTACAGTTGCATGTAAAATAATATAAAAGCAAAGAATCCACTACCTCAAAAGGGTTTTGATTTTCCTCCCTTGAGATTGGATAAATGTAACAGATCACGATCGTCTTCACCACAACAACCAAATCAACTTGAGGATGGCACATGATAACCGCATCAACAACAACCAATGAAAACACCCTTAGAACAATGGAGATAAAATTCCATATCATGTAAATGAGAAATGGGAGAAGACAGATCGATGAAACCAACGAATATATATAGATCTTACCACAGATTTAAGACAGATCAAAGATGGATTGAAAATGGAATCCCATGATTTATCATAGTAGAAAAGATCTCTTAAATTCCACAGGGTGTCTATTGGATTAATTGGGATGAGAGGTAGAGGATCCTTGTCTATAGGGTTGTAATGACTGGGGCAGTTGTAATGTCTTTAAAACATATAAAGGTAGGTCAGTACACGACATGTACCTCACATTCATGTCTTGTACTGCCCTGAGGTCAGGTTCTACAGATAAATGTGTTTCCTCAACACTTCATTTTATTTTTCTAGAAACTGACTGGTACACATCGTTTACTCCTTATTCATGTCGTGTATCCCCCCATTTCTAGCTTCTCGTTACCAAAATCCTCCAGACATCCTCCGAGCCTTCTCCAAGAACCTCAGTATTTAAAAAAAGCAAGTGCTAATCAACATGGATCCAATCCCATTCATCATATACCTCCTAAAACATTCTCATCCACAAGAATTCCAAACCCACCACAAAATAAATAAGAAAGGGGTTCGGACAACCACCAATCGAGATATAACTCCAAAGAGAGAAAGACACAAAAAGCATCAAAAGAAATCCATCTCATTATAATGAAAATTTTACATCCACAAGGAATCCATCATTACAAGAAAATATTTAATCTTAAAACAAATTGGGGTATTGAGCACGTATCTGCAACTGACGTTATCATATACTCTTTTTTATGCCACCATGTATCCACAAGACATGAGCCAAGGGGATAGAACTCTAATGCAATGCCTAATCTCTCCAGTCATGGATCCCCAACAGACACTCCTCGAAGGTTGAATCATCATCAACATTGATCTACCCTCAATCGATAATGTGAGAGCCATCGGGAAGATAAAAATAGATCTGTGACACATGAAAAACATGGTGTAAATGACTCATCTGTGGGGGAATTTCTACTCAATATTCCACAAATCCAACTCTATCCAACACCTCAATGGGCCTAAAAAAGGGGGATACTACACACTACCATGACTAGATCTTCAATTATCACGACGGGGTGTCACCTTCAGAAACAAATGATCCCCAACATCAAACTCCAATGGTCTCCTCCTTTGATAGGAATATGATTTCGGATGATCCTGCATTGTCTTCACATTGATTAAATAATGTTTTTATGACTTTTCCACTCCTTATTTTTTTAATAATCACAAAAAATTTATCTTAAGGATAATTTTATTTATCCTGTGTTTTACTTGATAAGTGAAATTTTCCGTTCCTAAGGAAATTTTTCCTTACCATGTTTTTAATTGTTCATTTTTTTAAGTGTAAATTTCGGTTTCATATCAAAATCCTCGGAATCATATAATACGTAGATATAGAGAATTCTGTTTTCATGATCCGGATTCAGATTTTAAATTCTCTTAATTCAGACTTTGGACACTTATGAGTTTAGACTCTGAATTCTAATTAATTTAGACTCCAATTGTGGTATGTTCAGTCTCCGGATTCTAATGAATTTAGACTCTGAACTTTACAACTTCATACTCTTAATTCCAATGAATTCAGACTCGAAAAATTGTAAGATCATACTCAATATTCCAATGAAATTAGACTCCAAAATTTTTATGTACAGACTTCGAATTCCAATGAATTAAGACTCCAAACATTGTATGTTTTGAATCTGAATTCCAGTGAATTCAGAATCTGAGCTTTGTAAGTTTGGACTCCAAATTCTTATGAATTCTGTCTCTGAATTATTATGAATTTAGACTCTATATTCTACTAAATTCACTCTCCAAATTTCCTTGAAATTCAAACTCCATAATTCTATCGAATTCATGTTCTGAATTCTTCTGATGAAAGTATCCGTATATCCTTGTATAATGGATACCAAATATATGTTTTGTTAGACTCCAATATTTCATTCCTTACACTCAGAAAAATGAATTTGGTTAAGTAAAGAGAAATTTTTTTCTTACACTTGTTTTGGTTATAAAATGATTGCCTGTATTTAGTCACTAACTAACAGTTGTTTGAGTGGCACATGTACATGTCCCTCAGAAATTCAAGGAAAAGTATGACTGTTGGAGGAGGGAGCATACCGTTGGAGCTGTGACTATAAATATGAGCTCATTTGAAAGAGCTCATAATGTTGGAAACAAGTTGATAAATCTAGAAATTACATGTTGTTGAAGTGATTTCTAGTGAGAGAGACTTTCATTCTTAGTGTGTACTGAACACCTTGCTTAGATTTTATTTGTGCGATTCTGAATGATGGTGAGTACATTCAAGGGATTCCAAGGATAAGAAGACAGAGATACTGACTACATTAATGTTCAAGGACTTCTTTGCTGAGTAAGATAGGGGTGCCGACTACTTTGATGTTGAGGTTGTTAGGGGATAACAAGACAGACTCCAATCATCATATCATGGGCTTACTGTGGGGTGGGTAAGAAAGAATATCTTGAAAGTATAAATCAAGGGACCATTATCCAAGGTTGTTGGATACCCTTCCCTTTGCATTAAAAAATTTTCTACTTGTATCTTATTTTTTTCAATTTTTCCTCTTCATTTTATTTGTTAAGGAATGTATAATGATATTATAATTCCTTATACTAGTATACTCTGATTTAGTAAGTTTCTATATGATTTAAGGTAGAATATTTATCTTTTTAATATTTTGTTATGTTTCATTTTTGGAACCACGTTTCCATTATTACATTCATGAAATTATATTTCCGGAATCAAGCATGTGTGTAGGACAAGAGGATTTGTGAATTACATTATTTAACTTTGTTAAACATCACCATCATTAAAAGATCGAAATGAATTCTTTAAATTATACAATTCACCCCCTCTTGTATATTAAGATTCATTAGATAATAAATATGGTATCTATATCATTTCTATATAATAATTGGTATCAGTGAAGGTCTATTAAATAAATATATTCACATATAAGTATTCTTTCTCATGTTTTCATTGTTCTTTTTCTTGCTTTCTTAGGATATATTTTTTCCTTTTTTACAAACATTTATTACTGAAAAGATTGTGTGGAATGATTTTCATTTAAGATGGAAGAAATCAATGTTGGTTCCACAAAAAAAAAAAATCCTACCAGACCACCTATTTTTGATGGAAATGATTACTAATATTGGAGAGATCACATGAAGAAATTTATTATCAATACTAGAGTGGATAATTTTTTTATTTATACTGGAGGATATAAAATCCATGAGATGGAAGTTAGTACATTCACCAACCATGAAAAGCATGAATATCAACTGAATTATAAGATACACAATACTTTTCTTTATTTTATGAGTAGAAATATATATATCCAGATTTCATCTTGTGAAGAAGAAAATTTTATTTGGAAGAAACATGATGTCACACACATTGGAACGTAAAAAGTTATTGAAACTAGAAGAGCCATTCTTGGTGATGAATATCATGGTATTCTTTTTTCCTTATGGAGAACCCATATGTAAATTGCAACCATGATTCATGACTATTGTTAATAGTTTACAATCTATGGGTGAGAAAGGATTATATGATGATTCTCTTATGGATAAGATCATAGACATCATTCCCAACGAATGGGAATCCAAGAGGATAGTTATAGATGAAAATATAAAGGTTACTCAAATTTCTCTTGATGAACTTTTTGGAACTCTTCTGCAACATTAAACTAGAATGAAGAGATATTATGACAACGTTAAAAAGAATAATGCAAATGAAAGTGTTTATTTAACTACAAATTCAAATCATATGAAAGCCATGAATCATGAGAGAGTTACAAGATCTAAATATAAGATGCTTTTTATTCAATCTGAATCTAGTGGAAGTGAATCTTCAAAAAAAGAACTATCCATTTTTGATCGAAGGATGAACATGATTGTTGGACAGAATAATGTTCAATACAAATAATAGAATAAAGAATGGAAATATAAGAAAGACTAAAAATTCACATGTTATTAATGCAAGAGTCCTAGATAAATAAGAGCAGACTGTTTTATTCAAAAGAGAAAGGAAAAAAAGAAAATCGTTTTGAAAGGAATAGAAAGAAGTAATATAAAGATTAAGCTAAGAATGTTTAGAATGTTAATGACACGTAGAGTGCCAGTGGTGGATAATCTTCAGATGAATCATCATATTACGAATATTCTGGATAGAAGAATCTTGGTTTAATAGAAAGACTACATTTAAAAAATCATTACATAATGGCTAATGTACACAATGCTGAATCTATGACCAATGTATCCTTGAATGCTAATTCTAATGATAGTAAATATTATGAATCTTCTGATGAAGAATCCTTTTTTCGATTAGGATAATACATTACCTACCTATGATGATGTTTCTAGGTTTTCTATGCTTCCTGAGAATGAAAATTATAAAGTCAAAAAAAGGCTTGATAAGACAAATTATAATGTTTATATACTTACTAAGGGAATATAAGATCTTTCTAAGGATCTTGATAAGAAAATATGTTATTTTGAAATTATTTAAAAAAACTTGAAAAAGTAAATTCTGAGAAGGATAAACTTTCTAAGGATCTAGAAAATGAAATTTATAAGAAATTATTTTGAGCCTAACACTAGTTCAAATTTTTTTTTGGAAGACAAGAAATTAGTTATCAAAATAAAATCTGAAATTTTTTCCTTGAGGAAGTATTTGTCAAACATTACCTTATGTAAGGAAAATTTTGAAAATATGTATTCTAAAATTCTTTCACTAAGGAATAATTCTATATTTTGTTATAATAATTCTAAATCAATTTTTAGTAACAATTATTTTTCCACAAAGTGCTCCATTAGGTACTAGGTGTCAGTGTGGTGGGAAATGGGCAAGAAATTATTCCTTAAACAAAACTCAGTCTTTGGGTTTTCAGAATGATTATTTTTCTATTAAAATTTGGGTGCCTAAGATTTTTCTTTCTGAAATTTCTAGATCCAAGAAAGTTTGGATTCCAAATGTATAACACTATTATTTTCCGTAAAATAAAGATCTTACCAACAGCAATACATTGTACATGGATAGTGGATGTTCCTGGAATATGAATAGTAACAAAAACTAATTTCAAAATATTATCAAGTCGAATGGAAGAAAAGTTACTTTTGGAGATAATGCTTAATGAGAAAATACTGGTATATGAAACATTGTAATTCTTGGAAAAACATTGATTTCAAATGTTTTAGTTGTTAAGGGTCACAAGAAAAACCTCATTAGAATAAGCCAATTATGTGATCAAGGTTAGGTTGTGAATTTTAGGAATGACAAGTGCTTAGTAAATAATTCCAATGAATATTTTATTCTTTCTACCCATAGGAAATAGAATTTATACACACTAAACGTAGATTACCATAGGAGACAAGACTTACCTTTCCTTAGTGCAATGGAAGTTCATTATTGGTTATGGCATACAAGGTTATGTAAACTCTTTAAGAAAAGACTAGTTAAGGATCTACCAGAGCTTAGATTTGATTCTTCAAAAGTTTATGATCCTTTTCAATATGGAAAGAAACATAAATCAAGTTTTAAATAAGTCTGTGAAGTCTCAACTACTGATGCATTACAGTTAGTGTATGGATATTTTTATACCATCAAAAACTAGTAGTATTGGAGGAAAATATTTTTTATTTGTCTTAGTTGATGATTACACTAGATTTACGTGGATCTATTCTCTAACAATGAAATCTGAAGATTTTTCTTATTTTAAAAGTTCTAGATCCCATGTTAAAAATGAGAAAAACCTTCCATTGATAACTATTCATAGTGATTGTTGAGGAGAATTTCAAAATTCCGATTTTGAAACTTTTTGTAGTATAAAAGGCATTACTCATAACTTCTCATCACCCAGAACACCTCAAGAAATTGGTGTTGTTGAAATAAAGAATATAATTATTCAAGAGATAAAAAACCATGTTGAGTGAGTATTTTTTAGCCTAAAATTTTTGGGATGAAGCTGTAACTACTGATTTTTATACTATAAATTGAGATTTTATTAGACCTTTTCTTAAAAAAAACTCTTTATTAGTTATGTAATGATAGAAGAGATAGAAGTTCCTTCTGAAAGGTTTTTGTTGCAAGGTATTCATTCTAAATACTAAAGATAATCTATGCAAATTGGCACCAAAATATAATGAATAAACTTTCCTAGGATACTCCACAACTTCTAATGCTTATAGAGTTTTCAATAAAAACACTTGTAATTATGAAGAGACAATACATATCATATTTGATGAAACTGATCCATTTATTTTTAAACAACCCCAAACTACATCTTCAAATGTGTTTTTAATAACTTATTAACAAAATTTGTTATAAGATCCTTCTGGTATGGAATATGTCCAAGAAAATGTTTCTGAATCATTTACACCAGAAAACTTCATACCTTATGTTGATGAAAAGGTTTTACAAAACCCAAATCAGTTGTTTCTAGAGAATAATCCTAGTGATAGTAACATTGTTGATGTGAATCAACCTATAATTACTAGAATATTTTTAAGAAATGAAGTAGAAAATCTAACATTCCGTTCCCAATTAGAAGCAAAAAAGCACTAATGAAAATTTAGGTGATGATGATTGGAAAAAAGCTATGCATGATAAGATAAATGAATTTGAAAAGAATAAAGTCTAGACCTTGGTTGAAAGACCAAAGGGAACTTCTATTATTGGAGTAAAATGGTTCTTCAGAAATAAATGTGATGAAAATGGAATCATCTAAGAAATAAGGCTAGATTGGTTGCTAAAGGCTATAATCAACAAGAGAAAATATACTATGAAGAAACTTATGCTCCCGTAGATAGACTTGAATCTATTCGTATTTTACTTTCTATTATAGAATTCTTCAATTTAAAACTATTTCAAATGAATGTTAAATTTTATTTCCTTAATGTCTTTGTACAAGAAGAAATTTTTGATGAACAATATCCTGGTTTTGAAGATCTAAAACATCCTGATCATGTTTACAAACTTACCAATGCCTTATATAGACTTAATAAAGCCCCATGAGCTTGGTATGATAGAATTACATGATTTTTTCTTCAAAATAATTACGTTAAGGGAAATTAATATCCAAAATATTTTATAAAGGAAGATAAGAAAAATGTTTTGATTTTTCACATTTATGTAAAGGATATTATATTTGGTTCAACTCAACAATCATTCACTGATTCCTTTATGGATCTAATGAAATATTGGTTGAAATGAGTATGATGGGTGAGCTAAAAGTATTCCTTGTTATTTGAATTTATAAAAAACCAAATGGAATCTACATATCCCAACCAAATTATATTAAATATCTTCTTAAAAATTATGGATATGATTGCACAAAGAGTATAAGTACTCCCATCAGTAACTCAAATTCACTGGATCTTAATAATGCTTGGAAACCGGTACATCAAACTTCTTTTAGAGGTATGATAGGAAGTCTACATTACATGATAGCTAGTCATCCATACATAATGTTTTCAGTAGTCTTATGTGAAAGATATGAATCCAATCCTATGTAATCTCATTTAAAGGTAGGGGAATGAATTTTTCACTTCCTAAAGGGAACCATGGATCTTGGAATCTTGTATACTTCAAGAAATGATTTTATTTGGAAACGTTTTTTGGATGCTGACTTTGGTGGATGTATAATGGTTAGAAAAGGTACATATGAAATGTGCCATTTCTTAGGATATCAATTAGTTTTTTGGTCATTCAAGAAGCAACACTCAGTAGAACTTTCCACTGCTAAAGCTGAATATGTAGAAACTGGAATTTGTTGTGCTCAAGTGTTGTGAATGAACCACACACTCACAAACTATGGTATGAGTTTTACCAAAACAAAAAATGTTGTGTGATAATACTAGGGCAATTCCCCTATGTAAAAACCCAACACATCACACTCATGAAAACATATAGATATTAGGAATCACTTTCTTAGGGATCACACACAAAAAAGAGATATCATTCTTCAATTTAACGGAACAGAAGATCAACATGCTGGTATTTTCACAAAATCATTACCCTCTGATAGATTTGAATACATTAAACAAGATTTAGGAATTATAACCCTAAGGTAATGAACATTATTAAATTTCTGTTGAAACCAATCTCCATACAGTCATAAAATACTTTTCATAGGGGGAGTAAATTTTTTTGTTAGATTTCTTAACTTTTTTTAGTTAGTCTTAAATTTTTTATAGTTAAATTTTTTTCGGTGTTATATTTTTTTTGATTTTCTAAAATTTATTAATAATGATTTCCAAAATTTTCGAAATGAAGATTTTTCAATCTGTTTATAATTATAATTTACTAAAACATTTCATATTATGTTTTTCAAAATATTTCGCAGTAATATTTTTCAGAATATAAGGTTCTTCCAGAAGAATTTTCCCCATTATGAATAATATTTCTAGAAATCCGAAAGTTATGATTCCATTCTTGAGCTTTTTTAATCATATTTTACCTGTTGGTATTTTGATATGTTTTTTAAAATTTTCAGATTCTCTTTTTCTTAAATCCGATTGTTTTTATTTAAAACCTAAAAATATCATAATCTATCAAATTCTCCTTGCAGCTATCATTTTAACTGTTGGATTTTATCAAGAAGTTTTCCAGCCATTGGATCAATTAGGGAAGTTGAACCGCCATTCCATTTGCCTATATAAAGGACCCATGATGGTTGACTCAAATCAAAACTCAAGCCTTCATGTGCTAATGTTCTGCCCTTCAACATAATCCCATTCTGATATAATCAAATCTTTCTCAAATCCGAATGTCTGTCAAAGAATCTTCTTTGAAAGACATTTCAACTATTAAGAAAATATCGGAGTGGCAGGTTTATAGAGAATGGTTGTTGCATCCAAATATCATTTTCAGGTATGATTCCATCGTCTCAAATAACATCAAGATGAATGGATGGGAGATTGTTTCTGTTACTATACCAGGAGCTGAAGATTTTGGATATCCAGATTTTCTAGTTGAATTTTAGAAAACAATATGTTTTTTCAATGAATAAGGCATTGGTATGATCTCTTTCAAGAGATATGGGAAAAATTATTCTCTTTCATACACCAAGACTGCTAGCCAGGTTGTTATTCCGTATAAAGGAGAATATGAGTTTTGTTCTCCTATATTTCTTGATAATCAAGGAAGTTTCAATAAGGTTAAGGTAATGGCTTGTCTTGGAATTTCTAATGTAAAGACATCGAGTATTGCTTATGTGTCTACAAATTTCCGGATTCTCGAATTACGGGATCAATGTTTTATTATTTTTAGAAAAGGGTACAATGATACTTTGAAGAAGAGAGTCATGTATATCCTGGATTTCTTTTTGAATATGAGGATGATTAATTTTGGTAAACATATTATGATTACCATAGAAAATATAAAGAATGGATATCTGAAGGCTCAGATCATTTTGTATCCAACCATTCTTTCAAAACTAATTATTTGGTTCTTAGAGTCTTCCAAAATTCCTGGCAGTTCAAAGTCATGATATTTAAATGTCATGATGGTTAGTCGTGATACATTGACAAGGACAAAAGTCAATTTTTTCTAAGCAATATGAAGAATTTTATAACTTGAAATAAGAAGAAGCTGAAGAAATATATAAAAAATACGAGGTGGATGAACTGTCTAAAATGGTTAGAAGGAAGAGGAAGATGAAGGAAGTAGAAGAGGAAATAAAAACCCCAGTTCCTAATTAAATCCAATCCGCATATCTAAAACCCAAGAAGGAAAAAGACTTATTCGGATGAGGTAGTAGCAAAATTGGGGGAAGAAAATAAATAAAAGGAAAAGAGGGGAGCCCAATTTTGGCCTCGACCCTGCTAAATAAAAATATTTGAAGGAGAAGACTGCTGATGAGCTTGAAAATAAAGTAAATGAAAAGAAACAGAAGAAGAAGATATCTGAGGCAGAAATAGTTCAATCTCTTCTGAAGGATACTGAGAGAGATTATGAGAAAATTCTGGTACCACAATCCTTCATGGTTGAAGCTTTACCAGAGACACTGAGGATGAAATACGTGACTCCGAAAAAATTCAAAGAAAAATAATTAGAAGAAGTAGCAGAATAAAAAGAATAATAAGCCAGTGATGATACTGATGATCTCATTAATCATATAGAATATTATCATGAGACGGAAAGCCCTTCTGAAAAATTGTCAATCTGATCTTTTGATGCTGAGTCTTCAGAGCTTGCTACACCTGGGAATGTTGAGAAAGGGAAAGATGACATGGTTGAAGAAGAAGTGAATAAGCTGTCTAAATATGGGAGTTCTAATCAAGATTTTATTCATCCTAATTGTGTTGAGGTAAGATATGAGAAGTAATAACTAGATGATGATAAAATAGTTCATCTTTCTGACAGTGAACATGAATCCCCTGATGAGGAATCCATTCCGAAAGCTAATAAGGGAAAACAAGTTGTTTTTGATACACCCTGTAAAATTATCTTGAAGAATAAATAAGTTGGTGGATCTTTGAAGTGGAAGGAAGTTGAAATAGAGAATGAAGACTCACTAAGTAATGTCTCAGATTCTGAATAGTCCTCCCATGGACATTATTTCGTTGTCATGTCATTGAAGAAGATTGTTGGGAACATTCCTATTTTTCTAAGCATTGACTCGAGATGTCAGATACTTCAACACACCTTGAATCAGAAAGCAGATTTAGTATCCACAGTGATGGATAAGTGTGTCAAGAATGAGACTAATTTCAAAAATTCATTCATGAACTACGATGACCATAAAATATCATGCCAGAATATGACCAGTTGGCCAAGTAAAACCATAGAATACATAATAAATCTTGAAGAGTTCCAAGATAGTGTCAATAGGAATTTGACACAAGGGATAGTAAGATCAAGGATCTCTCAAGCAGTTTTGAAGAAAATATGACTGTAGAAACGAATACTCAGATTCAAGAAGTGAAGGATTTGAATGGGAAGCTTTATTCAGTTACCCAGAGTTGGATAAGTGAAAGAGATCTCATGATTGAGATATATGAAAATATGTTCAAGCAGGAAGAAGACTTGAAGGCTCAGGCTAATGTTCTTAATACTCAGTACGAAAAGATCAAAGCCTTAGAGAAAACTGTAGAGGATCATGATCATATTTTTAAGCGAGCAGAGGATGACCATAAAGAGATCAAGAAGTTGAAAACAATCGCGATGAAGCTGATTCCCAAGGAAAAGGAAGGATAACGTTATTTAAATCAAATATTTTTTTATTTTCCTTGTAAATATTCATTCTAATCATAATAGAATTTTTGGTTGCTTGTATTTTTGACATTTTCTACTATATTTTTCAGGTACTCTAAATTATTTTCCATTCCCTGTATTCCTTTTTAAAAATCCAATGGGGGAGAAATGAAAAATGAATACTATGAAATGAAGAAATTTCCCAATGTAAGGGGGAGTTCATCTAAGGGAGAGTTCTTATCCAATAAGAAAATTGTATGCATTTAAATTGTAATTCTCATTCCAAAAATCTAGAATACGACTCTTAGTGTTCAAAAGCCTAACGTGGAGTTAGTTGTATTCATTTTTACCCATGTGTAAAGGGAGATAAGTTTTACATTCAAAATCCATAAAATTATTTTTTAAGACCTTATATTCTATTTTCGTATGGATGTTTCTGCTTTCCAAAAAATGGGGAGATTGTTGAGTCAATAAGGTTTCTTTATGAATTTTCCATTCCTTCTTGTTTTGAAAATCGCAAACACCTTATCTTAAGGAAATTTTCATTTACCCTTTGTTTTACTTGATAGGGGAAATTTTCCATTCCAAAGGAAATATATTCTTACCATGTTTTTCATTGATTGTTTTTTTGACTAAATGTAAATTTCGGTTTCATATCTAAAACCTCGGAATCATATAATACATAGATATAGATCATTCTTTTTTCAGGATCCAGATCCAGATTCAGATTCTGAATTCTTTGAATTCAGATTCCGAACTCTTATGAGTTTAGACTCTGTATTTCAATGAATTCAGACTCCGAACTTTTTATGTTCAGACTCTGAATTCCAATGGATTAAGAATCATAACATTGTCAGTTCATACTCCAAATTCCAATGAATTCAGACTCCGAACGTTATAGGTTCCGACACTAAATTCTAATGAATTCAGACTCCGAACATTGTATGTTCAGGCTCTAAGTTCCAATGAATTCACATTTTGAATATTGTAAGTTCAGAATCTTAATTCTAATGAATTTAGACTCTGATCATTGCAAGTTCAGACTTTTAATTCTTATGAATTCAGAATATGAATTTTATTTGAAATTAAGATGTAAAAATTATATATAATTCAGGTTCTGAATTCATCTGAAGACAGACTCTATATGTCCTTGTATTATAGATAACAATTGTATTTTTGGTTAGAATCCGAAATTTTATTCCTTACACTCTTTAGAATGATTTTGGTTATGTAAATATAATTTTTTTTCTTACTCATGTTTTGGTTATAAAATGATGTCGTGCATTTTGTAACTAACTAACAATATTTTGAGTGACACATGTATAGGTCCCTCCAAAATTTAAGGAAAAATATTACCATGGGAGGAGGGAGCCAACCATTTGAGTTTTTTCTATAAATAGGAGCTTGTTTGAAAGATCTCATAACATTGGAAACAAGTTGATCAATCTAGCGATTACATACTATTGAAGTGATTTATAGTGAGAGAGACTTTCATGTTTAGTGCATACTAAACACATTGTTCTGATTTTCTTCGTGTGGCACTGAATGTTTCTTAGTACATTCGAGGGCTTCCAGGTATATGAAGAAAGATGCGCTGACTACTTTAATGTTCTAGGAATTCCTTGCTGAGGAAGACAGAGGTGACGAATACCTTGAAGTTGAGGGCTTGCAGGGATAGCAAGACATACTCTGATCTTCATATTGAGGGCTTTCCCTAGTGTGGGTAATATATGTTTTCTTGGAAGTATAAATCAAGGTAACATTATCCAATGTTGTTGGATACCCCTCTCTTTGGGTTAAAATATTTAATACTTGTTACATGTTTTTTTCACGTTTTCCCTGGATTTTGTTTGTTAAAGAAAGTATAACTATCTTTTACATAATTATACTTGTATACTCTGATTTAGTAATATTCTATATGATTTAAGGTAGAATCATTATCTCTGTTAAAAAAAATTATATTTCATTTCTGGAACCATATTTCTGGAATTACATTCACATAATCATATTTCTGGAATCAAGCAAGTGTGTAGATGTAGGGGTTTTGTGAATTACCTTTTTTAACTGTGTTAAACATCCCCATCATTAAAAGATCCAAAGGAATTTTTTAAATTATAAAATTAACCCCCTCCCCCACCCCTCATGTATATTGAGCATCATTAGATACTAAATATGGTATTTATATCATTTCTATCAAACACTTCATCCTCTCAAGAATCACCTGAACCATATCTGTCGTATTCTATACTAGTTTTGGTCCGAGAATTGCTGACTCTCCAACCCCAGTCCTGCACAACGGAGAACTACATGGTATATCATAAATGGATTCAAATGGTTCCATACCAATGGAGGAGTGAAAACTATTGTTGTCAGTAACCTCCACCAAGTGAACGGGCGTCATCCCAGAACCTATAAAATCATAGACACAAGTGTGCCACATATAATCATGATCCTAGATGGTCTTCTCTATCTTACCATCTATCTGTTGATATAAAGTAGTACTATGGAATAAATGAGAACCAAAATCATGTTGTAACCTCTCTACACTCTAGACGTAAAATGAGGTTCCCGATAAGAAATGATAATCCTTGGGAATATGTGGAGCCTCACCATCTCCCCCATATATTTCCTTGACAAAAAGACCACTGAGCATGAATCCTTGATTGCTATAGTGTGCGATGATTTCATTAAATGATCGACTACCACCCAAATAACATCATTTCCTCCCTAAAATCGAGGTAAACCTGTAAAAAAGTCCATCATGATATCCTCCCACATCAATTAAGGAATATCAAATGGATGGATAAAACCACAGGGGACAGGGTGCTCGGTCTTCAACATCTAGAAGACCAAACATCGAGACACAACCTCTACAACTGCATGCTTCATGCCATTCCACCAAAACTAACTTCTCAATTTCTGGTACATAATTTAATTGCCATGGTACACCGCTAAACGAAAAATATGGAACTATCTTGAAACCATCTCAAAGATACCCAATGAAAAGAAAAGCCTTCCCTGATGTGAAACCCAGTGTTTTTGATCGTTAGACAAACCATTAGGGGCCATTCCATAAACTACACAGTCTCTCCAAATCTCCACCTCAATAGAACCCATAATGGACTCTCCCACCTGTTTCACTGTATAGTATTTCACCATTTTCTTGAAAAGACATCCTATTCCCCAAACATCTCCCATATCGATATTTAATGGTTTATGATCTTTCATCACTCTCCATGAATCACCAAATTCATGAACTGCATCAGTATGAGACTTCCTACTCATCCCATCAGCTACAACATCCCCCTTTCTAGGGGTATACGATATATCGAAGTTGTAATCAAGTATGAACTCTATCCACTGACATTGTCACATGTTTGAGTCATAGAGGTAGAAAACACACCTCAAGCTCTTATGATTAGTGGAACCCACAATGTTCTCCCCAATGAGGTAATTTCTCATCAACTTCCATGAAAACACATCTACCACCAACTCAATATCATAGGTGGAATTTTTACATTAACATGGATTCAACTTCCTAGACCCATAAGAAACAACTGATCTATGCTGCATCAGAACACATCCTAAACCCAGATGTGAAGAATCACAAAAAAACATCAAACTAAACTCCTTATGTTGGAAGACAATGAACTGGAGAACTTACCAAAGTCCCCTTATGATATTTGAAAGCATTTTGACACTAATCAGTCATCACAAACTCTTGATTCTTCTATTCAATCATGTTAGAGGAGTTTCAACTTCAGATAAATCGACAATGAACCTTCTTATGTAGACTAAGAGACCACAAAAACATTACACCTCAACCATTTTTGTGGGATTACCAAGACAAAATTGCTTCTATATTCGATGGATACACTACTAATCTTGATAGGGACACCATATTCCCTATGAAACTAACTTCTCATGCCCAAAACTGACTCATTTTGAACATCAAAAATAGGTGATTTTGACGAAGATCTTCCAAAATGGCATGAAGATTATCTGCATGCTCTTACTCATATGTGGAGTACAGAAGCATGTGATCAATGAAACCACCAAAAAAATATCCAGGAACTCATGGAAAACAGTGTTCATCATTACCATGAACACAACTGGATCATTCATCACACCAAACGACATTACCACGAACGTGTAATGCCCACGACGAAAATGGAATGAAGTCTTCGAGATATCATCACCCTTCACGAAAATTTGATGATATCCTGACCGCATGTCGATCATTGAGAACCAACATTTAACATTAATTTGATCAAATAAGTCATCAATCCACATAATAGGATAGATATTCCTCATTATCACATTTTTTATGTTATGATAATTGTTAAAAAACTAAAAACTTTCATCAACCATCTTCACAAACAAAACTGGTACACTCCACGGTGACACACTCGGCAGAACAAAACCAAATTGTAAGAGAACATCAAGCTGTATATGTAGATCCTATATCTCATTAGGGGCTATCCAATATGGATACATAGAAAATGGAGACACTCCTAGGTGTAGCTTGATCATAAAATTGATCTCTCATTGATGGGGTAATTCTACAACCTCGTCCTGAAAGAAATCAGTGTAATCTTCAATGACCATAGGAAACACAAACATCTGAACCTCAGATGAACTCACCATCAGCTCAACCATCAAGGATAATAAAGAAGAAACATGCCTCTAACCCATTCGAGGGTCTCAATCACCAATAGACATCATTGGCTCTCCATCTACATTAAAGAACACCACCTACCTGCTGAAGCAATCCATGATAGCCTACAAAGAATATAGCTAATACATGATGAAGATGACATCATGTGTTAATATCCATAATCATTGTAAATAACCCCATGAGTGGTGCTTATCCAGCACTATCTCTAGGTCTCTACATACTCCAATCAAGTCATATCGACCTCCAACATGTGTGTAGTAAACTCCAAGGGCACTGTAAGCCTCACTACCTCGAGTACCAAAGCATAGAAAACAGCTGGTGATTTGAATGAGTGTGGGGATTTTGAATCAAACAAATTCATAAGAGAGTGTATAGAAAAATCAAAGGGTTCCTCGAATGGTGTCTGGCTCGCCTATCATAGGCAACACAAAAGCATGAAGCTGACCACGACCTCATCCATGACATCTCTAAACCTGATGATGACCACCACCATGGTCGCCCTCTACATTATTAGAATGTGGAGAACCACAGGGCAGTCTTCTTCCTTCCTCATATACTCAATGTTGATTGATAGATAGTGAAACATATTGCTACGGCCTCATCTAGAGCTTCCTCAACTGATGAACATGACGCAGAACACCTAGTGCACGATGAATTCTCTAAATACTCGGGCACTCTCATATCTAATGACCACGGTCCCCATAAGATTTTTTTTATTAATCCCTTGGAGTAGTCCATAGATCTACCACCCCATGATAAATGAGATAATGTGGGCTGGGACCTACCCATGCTCACATAGAAACTGTTCTTCCCTGAAAACTGAGAACCCAAACCACAACTCTTCTTCACGATGAATCATGGAGACACTGCGCTTGTAATGATCCGATATGATCCAATGTTCATTTGATGACCTATGACATCTCTAGTACCTCTAGTTATGTCTCCCACATAAATGGGGTGACCTGTCACCAGATCTCTAGATGTGAATCCTCATTGAAATTCCTTACCATGGTCTCCTCATCTAGAAGCAGTTCCAAAGCATATCATAAAAGGTTCCGGAAATATATTTGAAACTCTTGAACACTGGAGATCCCCTATTGAAGGGAAAGAATCTCATGGAGGCAAGTTCCCTTCATGGTCGAGGAATGAAACTCGACCATTAACTTGTCTCCAAACACTTACCATGAGATCGAAGACTCCTCAAGATCCCTAAGGATTAAGAACCATGACTACCTCACTTCTCCATGAAACATCATCACATCCAATGTAACCCAATGCTTCTTTTAAGCCCAGATCAAACTGATGTTTATCTCAAACTTCTCCAACCAGTCATCTATGACTTCATCTTAAATGGAGAACTCATCCTTCTGTACGCTCTGGTGCTAAAACTCTCAGAGTGTCCTCCTCCAAGGGTCTTCATCGTCAACCTCTACACTATGATGATCTAGTGGCATAAACTACTGGATATCTTTTGTGAGTCCCTGATGAGGGTTTCTACCTAGATCCAAACTTATAAAAAGGCCATTAGATCCCCTAAACCTAAGATATTGAAGACTCAACATTTATTAATTAATTATTTTCATTTAATCATTTTAGGTTATCTTATCACATGTTCTACCCATTGAAACATGGAAATAAAGAAGAATGACGCATGATCCTTTCCTAGGTCGCTACCATGCAGCTAGTATCAACTCATTTAGCATCCACTGTAAGCTTAAAGTTCCATTCATCAAATCAAAGGGGGCCCTAAATGCCTATTAATTAGATATTCTCCAATGTTTAAATTACTTGCTATGCTTATCTGACACAGTTTCCATACAAAACCATGAAACATCACTTGGGCCTAACACTGAACTACATCATATCCCTCAAACTCTATCTGATACCAGTATTTTAGGAACCCTCCCTACAAGGTGTACCCCTTTTGTGCCAAAAATGTGAGAAGGAAGGTAATGCCCACCGAGCCCCACCTCCAGTAGGCACTGGGATGGAAACTAGCATCGAGGGTTTAGTAAACACACTAATTAGAGCTCTGACACACTAAGAGAACGCGTGTAAAAGAGAGATATAAGAGACAAACAATTTAAATATTAATAAGACTGTAATATAAAATATATCCCAATTACACATATGTAATGTCATGAAAAAACTACTAAAACTAAAAGGGAATACTAAAGTACCAAAGAAAAGTAAAAACAGCCGCAACCACAAAGCCTGAATAGCTCCTACAAACCCAAGCTAGAGGTAACCATCTTGATCTCCAACCTTCTACAAGTGAACTAAAAATTGTATATATATTTATATATACATATGGTGATTATAATAATATAATTATTAGGATCCTCCCCAAATCCACTCTTGAAAATGTAAAGAAAGAATGCTAAATCACAGTGAAGAATAAGTGAAACTAACTCGTCTCCTAAATAGGTATAATAAGTTCCCTGCCTCACCATGGATACTCTCACCATGTATCACATACAAGAGTATATTATATAATAAATAATATCAAGGGTACCCTACTACAACTTCCCAACTAGGTTTCCCATTTTCCCCAACATCGGACTTCCTATGCATCTCTCTCCAAAATGGCTTGCCCATAGACACATGGGTGAAGCACCACAACATATACCTCATGTAGCACAACAACCATGTCCACATAACCACGGTAAATAGGTAGTTTTTGGGATCCACCACAGCTCGAATAATGTGTATCATACATCAGGTATTAAATCTCAATCCATTATATCCCATACACTGAGTAAGGATCCTCAACCAATCACAACCTATACACATTACACCTATAGTAGTCCATTAGAAACTGTATCCATAATATATATGTGGGAATAACCACAAGTCATTATATCCCTCTACACACATATATGGAAAAAATAACTATTGTTCCTACTAGCACAAGTATCTACCAAGAGAACAGAGTGGGGCCAATGTGGGTACTCAGCCATCCATCCTCCCACCAGAATGTTCGAGAAAACACCTCCCATGACTCAGAATCATCAGGGTGACAATTTCTCTAACTGATTGGGTGCAGTGGTGTATAAAATCCAAAAAAATGTAAAAGAAATATTATATATCACAAACACACTAAGAAAAAACCTAGTCTCATACTCAACTGCACCTAACGTCTCTCAGACTTCTGAATTCCACTACTAAGACTATGTTTACAATAAATACACAACCATTTAAATAACATTATCATATTAATTCATTACATTTTTCTTAGTTTCACTTTACATTAATTAATTATTTAAAAATAAATTATCTATTAACAATTCCACATTATATGTCATTATAATCCCACCAAAATTCCACATTATCTTTAAATTTAATCCTCAATATTTGATCCTAGCATGCTCCAACCCCATGGAATGACATCATTTATTCAATCATTTATTAACAAAATTATTACTTTCCTATATTCCCATGCATTCTATAAAAATCATTCTAATAATCTAAACACAAGGGGATCAACATGATGAGTATGTGAACTACCCATTGAGTCTTTTCCACTTATATAAAGAGAGTAGAGCCATCCTCCCTAAAAAATCTAAACATAGAAAGCATGTGGGTTACTCTATGCGTCTTTTCCCCTTTTGGAAGGAGGGAAAAAAATTAGATACCTTGAGTAGTGGTGAATTTAAAGATGATAAATGGCCCAAAACATTCGAAAAACATCCAATCATTCACATATAACATGTTCCATCATCTCTAGTGTCATCCCTGATACCCACATGTATAAACTGATGCATCTCACCACTCTAGGTGTAAACTGCTGCCAAAACCAGTGAGCAACTTGGCCCCCACATATCACAAGATCTCCCCAGGCTCGAATCACAACACAAGATGCAGGAAAAAACACCATATAATCTTGTCTCCTGGCCCTTAAACAAGGAATTCTACCTTCATTAATAATTAGAACTCATTGCTCCAAGAATAACACACTAAACCTTACAAGAAAAGAGCATAACTCAAAACCCTGCATGGAATTATCTTTTATCGAAAAACTCATTATTTAATCCAGCATGAATAAAACAACTCATTAATAGTAGGTTCTAACTAAGAGAAACATTAAAAAAACTATCAAAGCTATCAAAAATAAACATACACGCTTACTACACAAATTTGATTAACAACAAATAACAATGACAACATCTAGATTCATTTACATGCCTCTTTAAATTTGAAAAATAATTACCATTAATCCCATTTAACGTTCTATAGAAATTTCTATCAAGAATGATATGATAAACATGGGATTCATAGATATGACACTATCTAGTGAAACTGATGGCAATAACATACAATCGTTACCTATTTATTTATTTGGTTCAATTATTTTTTATGTCAATTACTTTGTGATAAAGTGGATAAAACATGATAACACTATAGTATTATGTAAATGACTAGGGATGCAATGAATCCTTTACCTCCAAAGGTCCTTGATGCAATTCCCTAGAGAATAGATCAAAAAAATAGATCACGATATCCTTCCCTGTAATAACAACATCCACCAGAGATTGTCACGGGTAAACCACATCAACAAAAATAAAAAAACTCCCATATAACCATGGATATCACAAACCATAGTATGGAATATAGAAACAGGAGAAGATGGATCAATGAAAACCAAATAACGGAGGTTGATAGTACATTCGATTGAAGATGGATTGAAGACAGATCCAAGAAGGAAGACTGAGATCTATCCTAGCTGAAGATATCCCCAAAATTCCATGAAGGGGTCTCTAGGTCTCCTAGGACGAGAGGGGGTGGAGCATATGCTATAGGGTTGTAATGACTGAAGGGTCTGTTATGTAATTTAAGGATACAGTGGTGGGTCAGTACACAACCTGTACCATCGCATTCATGTCATGTACTACCTTGAGGTCAGGTTCTGCTGAGAAAAACATCACCTCGATGCTTTATTTTATTTTTCTGAAACCTGAATTGTACACATCATGAAATACTTATTCATTTAATGTAGATTATATTTCAATCTTCTCATGACTGAACACCTCTATACTTCCTCCGAGACTTCTCTGAGAACCTCAACTTTCAAAAACATAGAATGGGTTGATCTACGTGGATCTAGGTTCTTAAAAAACATCACATATAGACAAAAAAATTTGTACTATTTGAAAAATACATACCTTATACTATTAATAATCATGATTTTATGAAAAAAAATTTCAATTATTTCTACCATGGATAACATACATATGAAGATATGAAGAAATTGACCGAGAAGTATCAAGTAACTGATACAAGAATGAAATGTATATCATATATAAATTGAATATCAAATATATTAGAAATTGGAATATGAAATATATATGAATACATATCATGGTTATACATATAATTATCTGAATTAATGCATCCAATAATTTTAGTACAAGTGAGAGAGCATTCAGACATGAGGTAAGGGTTTTATTTCAATCAAACATCATTGAGCTATGATTTGATTTTTATGAACCAACCATCAATTTTATGATGCATCCCTTAACCCCATGATTAATAATATTATAAATTATTATTTACATAAAAAACATAAAATCTATGAATTCCATTCTATTTTGTTTTATATGAATGATGTATTCTCTAAAATGTATTGGTATTTTTTACCTAAATATTACATACTGAGTTACAATATATCTCCCTGAGTTATGTCATTTATTACATAAGGTACACAAATTTTATATTTTTAGACATCACATTGACGAAAATGTTATTTATCGGTGATTTTTTATCCTTTTATATAATCAAACTATTTAATGGATAATTTCTATCTAATTAAATTCTGGGTTCTTATCTTTTTCCTCAACTTCCATTACAAACAATGTTCTCCTATTTAATTTGACTCCAAATTATGTTTTATATCATGATAACATGAAATTTACCTTATCATATTTTTAATAATAATTTATTAACTTTTTTTATTTAGTATTATTTTCAACTAAAATTATTTTGGAACATTGTATGGAGTATTCTGGACCTCCATCACAACAAAATGATTATGTTTTTATATTTTTTTTTCACCCATTTATAAAATGAAACTCTCATTTACCTATTATAATATAAATATATGTTCCTTAAATATTTATGGAGTTATGTATACATCTTCATTTCTTGGAATATTTATTTGTTACATCCTTTAAAAATTTTCAATTTTAAGTATACCATGTTTCTTGAAACATTTCTGTTTCATAACTCACATCGAGCATCAGCCCATTAAATTTATATAAATGGTTATTAGATAAAAATCCCCTCATTAAATTATATAGAAACAACTTTGTCTAATTTTAATTATTTATAAAACATTTAGGCCATTCCTTCCTTAGAAATAACACTTACATATTTCGTAAAGCACCAACAAAGTAACTTGTTTTTTTCTTTATTCTTATAAATAATAATCATGGATATTATGTGTTGGTTTTATTAACTCTTACCTAATTACATTTTCCAATAATTTAAGTAAAAATTATTTATTTCAATATTTAGTTTGGAATCCATTATATTTATTCTTCCCTAATACCTTGATTCAGAATTATGCAACCTACTTATTTCAAATGGGTATGATCATGCTTTTCTATTGTCTATAATTTATTTTTTTCATGTTCATTGAATATGAATGATTTTATTTTATGTTATTGGTTTTCTCAAAATTATATATTCCAACAATTCATTGGTTAATACAATATATCTTTATAGATTTCTCGTATGTGATTATGTAGTAAATATAATCTGTCATGGCACGTTGTCCACATTACACGGATAGAATTGGGAGGACCGTTTAATTATTTTTATAATATCATCTATTATGTTTTTCAAAATATTTTTTTTATTTGAAGACCTAATGATATAATATAATTTCTGTTCCATGTTTCCACATTTATGTGTATCCTTATTAGGATATCATGTTATGATGTTTTTCCATCATATAATTACATATTTCCATATGTACTCCCATTTAACTCTATCTCTCTCACCCTCATTATATTTTTCTTTTCCCAAGGACAAAATATGTAGTTTAAGAATAATTTTGTAATTAAAGAGAACTATATAGATATTTATATAATGATATTTTTTATGTTTAAGAAGAATTATTTGTATATCAATCATTTTGATAAAACTAAACCACTATATCCATATAATTATAGTGTTGGGAAAGTATTTTACTAATATGAAAATAAATAACATTTACGTATTTTGTATTCTTCACCATTAGATTTCAATTCAAAAATATATAACAATAAATTTGGCATTAATTATGGTTTTTATAATAAAATCAAATATTTATATATCTTATAAGAGAGTAATATATCTAAAAAATCCCAAAAGTTAATGATTCTCTCATGTTATCAAAACATTTAAGGATCCATTATTATCTTCTATTTTGTATAAAACGAATTAATATATTATGAAGTCAAATATCATTTATCATTTTAAATATATAATGGAATCATGAATGAATGAAAATGTTTTACTTAATTTTTATGTCATATTATATTTTATATCATTTAAATCACATATAAATATTAAATAACCACATTTATTTTCTATTCAGTTAAAACCTGGACCCTATTTTGTTCCTATTGAGTTTTCAACAAGTCCAAATGTAGTCAAATTATTCCAACCTCTTATAGACATGGTGTGAGATATTAGATTCATGTGCATCAATCATAAAAAATATAAGTGAAATTACCCACTATAAAAATAAAATCTCTGCTAATATTTATATAAATACAGAAAATAAAATTAATGAAAAAATAGTTATGATGTCCTCAAATATAAAACCATCATCAAATTTCTTATGATGTGGAAACCATAAAAAATTTAATAATATACATCTATAGTGAAATTTAAATAACTATACCAAGATCCACAGATAAATAAATATATTCTAATTCCCACCACCTCCATCAATATACTCTATGTTAGAGAAAAATAATATATATAGTCCACAGGTGAGCATAAAAAACATGCACAGTTTCTTCTCTAGAAAAATGTGTTTCCTTGATTAAAGAGATAACTAATATATGAAGGATATATTCTGGTAATTAATATAACCACAACAAGAATTTCAATAGTCTACTAATATCTCATAAGAATTGAGACCCCCTAGACCCACACATATGTATTTTGTAATAAACCTGGATGGTATTAAAAATAGAAATGTATTATAACCAACCCTAAATATTGAAATTTTAGTGTATTAGAGAAATTGGCGTATAATACAATAATATTTTATAATTATACTATGAATTATAGAAATATACTTTATTAATGACCACATACAGATTAATCATAATCCCTTTACACATATTATTATATAAGTAAATGGAAAATCATAAGAAATGAGTGATATATATCTCTTTGTATAGGATAATGTGTTTTAAATAAATCATAGAGGACTTATTAATATAGATTAAAAATTTAGAGTTATTTTCATGAATTAAATTTTCTAATTATTTTAAATATACTATGAATTTATGATAATTGATCAAGAACTATGATACAAAAAGAATATATTATAACAAAATATTTTTGAAGGATTGGTCCTGATGACATAAGAAAAGGTATAAGAAGGTGAAAAACTAAGAAAATAATCATGAATCATGTGAACAAAGAATATGAATGTGGGATATTTATAAGAATATTGTAATATAAATTATGCCAAATCACACTTCCAATTCCATCATAACATAGTGGATTGGGTTGACTATATTGACCCATAAAATAAAAGAATATGATAGCACCCATACCTATGACACAATATTCTATCATGGGATGTAAATCATTATCCAATGTATTTAAGGTTTAATTATATGGACACCGATCACATAATTATATATCATAATTAATGTATGAACATTAATTTGAATACAATTTTAATTATATCAAAATCATATCATGATTTACTTATTAAAATAAACACATATCAAATGAAATAGAGGAATGATATATGAAAATACCCCACAATCGGGATAATTATTTTTAATGTTTTAACAGCATATAATTTAAGATAAATACAATAAATACAATAATTTCCAAATTGAATCCAATATAATAGTTTCTAGGTAAAAACCCATAAATCATAATAATGTTATAAAGGGTATTTATAATGAAAAGAAATTATTAAAATTTTTGACAATATTAATAGCTAAAAACATGAATATAAAATTAATGTGACATATAAATCAATACCTAATAATTTCACTTATATAATAAGAAGAATGTTTGGAATCATCGATTAATAATAAAAAACTTTTGTTATCTTAAAAAAATCCTATAAATAAGAATAATTTGAGTTAATTTAACTAAATTAATATTAAAATAGTATAATTATAAAGGGTACTGGTATTGATGGAAAAAAATTAATTGATGATAATATGGCTTAAATGAGTAATGAATATAATTTTTTACCAATATAAAAATACTAAAAATGTGTACTATCATGTTAAAAAAATTATATAAATATTGGATTATTTTAACAAATATATCAATTTTTATAAATGATAGTAACTTGTAATATAATCAAAATATTGTAAACATAATATTTTCAATAAGTGGAAGGATAATGTAATTGATATCCTAAAAATATATTTCAATTTTTTGGATGATAATACTGTAAAGGATGAGAAATTCGTAATATACAAGATTTGTTTTCAAGAAATGACAAAAATGATATTAATAATATAATTCCCCAATAATGGAAATGGTAAAAAATAGTTTAATACATAAAGCAAGGATATGTAAATGGGAATTAAAAAAATTTCATATAAACATCATAGGTTTTGAATAACATAAAAAAAATAAATGAAGAATAATTGACTAAATATAAATAGAAATATAGAAGAAATAATAATTCAAATAAGTGAACCTTATCTGGAATATTGGAAAATCAAAATAGATATATTGAGGATAATAGATAGCATGTAAATATTGGAATGAAAACATGATAATGAGTCATTATGAACAATTCATGGAATGGTGTTTGAATATGTGTGAGAGGAAGAGAGACAATTAATATCTAAAAAATGAAAATAGTAAGTCATACTTTCACTATCATTCAGGTAACCCATCAAGGTTATAATAGCTCATAGAGAAGCAATCTATTTTGATAAATAATACATCGAAGAGAAAAACTTTTACTATGAGTCCAAATGTGCTTAAGATATCCTATAATGTAACTACTTGAAATTTTATGTACATGAAAAAACATACTACTTCATATAACTTATATCACATTCTACACACAATGTAAAAAACACAACATATTAGGAATAAAATTTTAAAAACTATACAACATTAAATAAAATAGTAAAACATTAATATTTTATATATTTAGAGGGTAAATAAATATTATGTGTTACCATTGGAAAAGTTATTTCTAATAATAAAATTTGCCTTTTTATTGGAAATTTTATTTTAAAATATAATTTTTAACATCTATGAATTTAAATTGGGTAATATAAGAATAAATATTTCATCCCTTAAAAAATTATCTTAGAATTTATTTATCAAATTTTCTTAAAATAATAAATTATATTGTTAATGGTTAAAATAATAATTCTATTAATTACTTATCCATAAGGTCATTTTGTATATATATTTAAAATTTTGATGATTTTGAATCCTTTAACTAAGATATTATATATTATAAAAAATTATTAATAATATTAAACGACATTTTTACATTTATTAACCCATTCTCAATATTTTGAGAGTTTATATAGTGATTTAATGAAAAAAATTGATAGTTTTATTTAAGGAATAATTAAATGATGAAATTTATTTATTTATTTATTTATTAAATTATTAATATTATTATAAAAATAAGTATTTTAAATTCAATTGGTTTGATTTCTTTTATAATTCTTTTACTGTGATAAATCATTTTTCTTAAACATTAATTTTAAAAAATCAAGGTTTTACATGGTGTGTGTGCTAAAATTAAGATTAATTTATATATAAATATGATTTTACAATGATTAAATGAGTATAATGTTTTAAATTATTATGATACTATTATTAAATAATGAAATTTTCATTTTCAAGTATAAAATTTAAATTATTATGATTAATGGAAATGACCAAGATAATTATAAAATAATTATTTAAAACTTTTTTCAATATAATTGAATTTATATCAAATAACATAATTGAAAAACATTAAATAATGTTCCTAGTATGATTTATAAATATATTATTAATTATATTTTAAATCATATAATTATTCATAAAAACTAAATAATATTATGAATCTATAATGGGATAAAATAATTAGTTTACTAAAATAGATTTAGTAACCATTAAATGTTTTAATTTAAAAATTAACATTATAACAGTTAAAAAATATAACGTGATTAAATTGTGGTTCAATATAGTTTAATGAATCAAAAAAATTTATATGGTTTATATTAACAAAAAATATAATCACATAATAATAATCTACTTACCCCATTTAAAGTAAGAATGTAAAATATAAAAAAATAATGGTAATAACTCTATAACTTATTTTGAACATTATAGAAACACATCTTTTTACCTTATATACCTAGATAAAATCCCTATTTGATAATTTAGAAACATTGGAGCAGTTGAACATGGTATAGTGTAATGGATTTATTAAATTATAAAGGGTGTTTCCAAAAAATAAATTTTAATATGTTATAATAGATTATCACCTACACCATTTCCAATAAACACTATTCCATATAATACATCCATTAATATATTAAAATTTATTCCCCCTAGCACCCTATATAAAAAACATAATTGCATGGTCCCTAATAGTTATACTAACCCTTTTAATCAAAAAGGGATCTTCCAAGGGAAAATTAATGTCTCCAACTTATGTGATATATCCTCCTCTATTTTTATTTTTAATATTACTCTTCCAAATATATTATCCTAATACAAATATAATTAATTAATTATCATAATTTTACAAATATGTTGTTATATTAGTGGTAAAACCATTATTTATTCATATTTATTCACAAAGACAAACAAAAGAACATTGTTAGTGTATTACTCAAATTACTACCTCAACATAGTGATGACATTTTTTCGTTATTTATTTTTTTAATGGATATTATTTATATTTCAATATATGAATAAATATTATGTATAAAATATAAATGTTATTTTAAATTCCAATTTTATATCCACCTTTACCCCTACTCATGTGTTAAAAAATATAAACACTAATTGTTTATGCATGTGTATTAACTCCTTCACACCGAAACGTTTATATATATATATATATATTAAATTATTATTTATAAATTATTAAATATGGTTCAAAATAATTAAAATACAAAATTTATATCATTATTAATATTTTATAATGTTTTTTGATTCATTATAAAATCCTCGATATGCATACTCTCCAATCGAGTTAATGTGTGTTCATGATTGGAATGTTTTCCACCTACATGAAAAATTCATTAAATTATGATTTCGAATGAATATTGAAACATGGAAAATAAAATTATTATAATATATTATGTAAATATTCACTACTATATGGGCCATTAAATATTACATAAATAATTAAAAAAATTATCAAGTAACATTTTCATTCTATAAAATTATCCAAATAATCCATTATCAATTTAGTTTACGTATAATGCAGCTAAAGAAAATAAGTGATGAATAATAATATTTTTAAATGATATAATATATATATTATAGAATATTATGTGATATATCAATAGTTACCTTTCTATAAAATTATATGTAATGATATCGAAATTATTAAACACCCAAAAAAAATTCATATTATTGACACACAATGGTCATAACAGTTAGAAATTTTTAAAATACTCGTGATTAAAAGTTGTGATAATTATAAAAAAATACAATTATTTATTATGAAGATTATAAAATTGGATATTAATTTTCTTATTTTTTTACAAGAATATAATGTTTCATACAAAAATTTGGGAAACACTGTAAGGGTTTGGACATTAATTTACTTTGGTGAGACATACCTTGTTTAGTGCACATAAATTTTATAAATGGTATTTAAAAGGCATATTACCTTTATAATATCACTATTAAAATTAACCATTATATTTGATGTTATATTTAATTTTAACTCTCAATAATGGGGTTTATATTGCATCATTTCTTACACAGTAAGAATTATTTATCTCAAATTAACTTTATTGGGGACTATTTTATTACAATTAAGAAATTCCTTATTTATCTGTTATATATTAATTAAATGAATTAATTATATCATAAAACCTAATTTAAATAATTTTTTTTATATAACCTCATTATTTTAAATCTTCTAATGACTTTTTGTTTAAAAATTACTAATGTCTTATGGGGTCTTTGTAACTCAAAGTTCATCCTTGCATCATATTCAAAATTATATTCCTATTACATTTAAAGATTGATATATTATCACATAAAAATATGTTATGTAATATTTCCACATTTTTTATATGGAAATAATAATTTATAAGAAATTATTCTTCCTTCAGGTTTTTATTGTTTAATTTCCACACAATTTTTTATGGATAATATTTTAAACATTTATTGTATTTTTGATAAAAATTCATGTTTTTTCATTCGACCAATGTTATCCTTTTCCTACGTTGAAATAAATTAGTTTCACACCAGTGATGATTTTTACATCAATAAACTTAAAGAAAATGTTTTGATATCTTTTTAATGATTTTTTTTAAAATTAGATATTTCAAAATGTTCAAAATGATTTCCAATCCATTAAAAAATAGGTTTTAAGATCCAATACATATTTTCATTTGATAACACAATTTTTATTTTCAATTTACCATTATGAAATACTTTTTTAAAAAATATAAATGATTTCTGTGTAATTATACTTATTTTATAGAAATTGTTATGTCGTTTCAGATATTTATTTATGAATTATTATATTTAATAGGAAATTTTTTTATCATTTTTTTATTTTTATATTGAAAACATTATGGAAATTCTAAAATTACATTAATAATGTATATTTAAATAGTTTTTTTAAAATTACATTCTATTCTTCTTTAATACATTTATTTAATCTCTTTTTCTTTTTATTAGGTCATACATATAAACATCTTTAAAACATTTTCACCATCCCTTCCCAAAATATGTTTAGAAAGTTTTATTAACGTTGTGGTTTTAAAAAATTTTTGGGAAAAACATTTATATGATCATGTATATTTACCCTCCAAGTATTTTTTCACGAAGTGAAATTTTATTAAACTTTATATGTTATTTTGATCTCAATTGTTTTGAAAGAAAAATGTGTTTGACATTCTATTATTTAATAATTTAAGGACATGTGATATTTTTATTGTTTTAGGAAATTAATTTTTTTCCATGGGCTCTTTAAGAGATGATGATTATTTTATTTTCATGTGGCACAAAATTTTTTAAATTATTAGATTGGTGGAACCAATATATCACTCATTTTCTTTTGGTGGACAATTATATATTTTATGGTAGAATTTTTATGTGAACACATTATTGAGTAGCAGGGTTTATAAATGGTGAGTGAGATGGAATTAATCTCTACTCAAACATTTATATTTAATCAGGTTAGAGGGTATCAAGATTCAAAAAGGATGAGTGTGGTTGGGTTAATCAATACTGATAATTTTATGTGTGAATAGGTTAGTGAGTAACTTGGTTCCAAAAGTGTGATTGTGATGGTGTCATGGTATACTCACAATTTTATGCGTGAACAGGATAGACAAGGTCAGCTTAATAATAATATGAAATCAGATGGTTAATATAATTACACACTTTCATGTTTTTATATGTTTATTTAATGTTTTCTTTATTAAGAGTTAATTTAAAGGAATTATTCACATTTATTTCATTCTCACATATTTATTATTGTTAATTTTTATTTTTATAGATGTCATAACTTCTGCATATCCTTAACAATATTTTTAAGATCATATGATACTCTTTGATGTTCTAGGAGAAACATATGTGGTATTTTGTTATCAAATTAATATATTTTTATTTTTATCTTCTCCCCAGATGTTTTCTAACCAACAAATTTATATATTTTATTAATAATTGATCTCATCTCATTATTATGTTATCCTTTCAATAGGTTTCATATATATGTGTAATTTTTGTTCAGTATAAAAGAGAGCCTATATGAATTCCAATTTGGATAAATGATTGTGTATAAATATGTTTATGCTGATAATCCCTATAAAACATAGGATTTTAGTCCTTATGATTTTCATATATTTTCAGATATTTTTATTAAAACATATTCTAAGTCAATTAATTATATATGAATATATTTTTCCTATTACATTCACATAGATCCATATTTAGTTATTTTTTTATTAGTTTATCTATTTATGGAGATTAGTTTAGTTACCTTTAGTATTAGGTTAAATAAAAATGGTAAAATATTATAGAACAAGAGTATAAATATGTGTTGATATCCTAAAATATTAGAAATGTGTTGATTATTGGGTTTCCCTATAAATACACAATTTTACAGAAACTAGAAAGTGTATGCAGATGTAGAGTAGATATTCCTAGAGGTAATCACCCAAAAAAGAGTTGGTTGATTATTGACTCGGTCATCACCTTGATGAATGATGTAAGGGACAAATACTACACTCGTAGCTAGAAAATATGAGGGGATATTATTTGGCTAAGCATATATCCCTTTCAAACCACTAAGAATGATTGATTTTATAGTCAGTTTGAGGAATTTGTAATGGAATAATAAGATTTCTAAATTCAACGTAACCAATGTATAACAAATATATTTATAATATTTATCAACAAGGATGAAGTTAAAATAAAAGTATTAATTTGATAAATGAATATCTCATTGGAGAATAAATATTATGATTGAACCATAATTTGACATACTACAATTATTTTATATATTAATATTAAAATTCTAGATATAGTATTATATTTCATCAAGGAAAAATGAAATGAATTTTTGAAATTTATGTCCTAATGAAGTATAAAAGACAATATTTGGGTTAAGTATTTTTTTTATTTCTACCAAATATATATATTGAGATATCGTAGTAGATGATATATGTTGAGATTGAAAATATTATTTTAGGTTATTTCATTAGTAAAATATAAATTATGTTTTTAGAATGAAATGTATTTAAGGGGAAGAATGTAAGAAACCATGATTTTGGAGCCTTTATAATAATTACAATGTTCCATACCATGTTTCACACACTACACCCAAATTAATAAAACTACAAAAAATTAATAATTCATTATTAATAAATCAATAATAGAAGTTACGATGGAAAATAATTAATAATATTACATTTATAGTGTAAATAATTAATACACGTAAATATTGAAAAATTTATTTCATATAAAAACTATTATTTATATTATACATTTTCATTTACAAAATATAAATTTTTACATTTACAAATTTTAATTTTTAAGATCATTAAAAATAATTTCATTAGATATATTTATGACATTTTTTATGAAATTATATATTCTTTTCCGGAATTTTTATAACACAAATTTTATAAATACCAGCACATTCATCAAAAATTTTTATTATATGAAAGAATTTGAATATTTTAAAATATTTTTCTTAAAAAAATATTATATATTATTATAAAATATTTCAAAAAACGACATGAAATTTTTAAACCTATGCTCAATATTTTGAATGATAACATAATGAGTTAATGAAATCTATTCTCCAAAATGTTTTATTAATTTATATCAGATGAAATGAAATTCTATATTTTATTTGTTTTTAAATTAATTCTAATTGAATGAAAATAATTATTTTAATCTATTTGGAAAATATTTCATCCATAATTCTATCACAATCATAAATCTTTTGCTGAAATTGACTTTTCTTTAAAAAACTAGTCTTTACGCATCGAACGCTCTCATAAAAAAATAAATTTCCATATTTGAATACTATAATTTGATAAAATAATTATTATATTTTATGTAGGACTTATAATATTATATAATATTTAGAATTTCATATTTAGTTATGAAATTTAAATTATTAATATTAATTCTAATCATTGGGATAATGATCAAACTATTATTAAAAATTTATATTTTTTAAATATATACGTATTTGTATAAATAATAAATTTGAAATACATAATATAATTAATATAATTTTATTTATAAATATATATAAAATATATTAAAACATAATTAATTCATTATTATTACCATATAATATTATGTATATATAATAGTCAAAATTAAAAAATTTCAATAAAACTATTTCTTACACACTATCTATATTAAATTAAAATAAAATTCTTAAATATTTATAAATTGAATTAAAATTTTCATAGGCTATATATTTACATCCTTCATATAATAATATTGTTATATGGCTCTTGTAATATGTTTAATAACATATAAAATCACATAGTTTAAAAGTAGTTACACAGTTTAAAATTAATTTGGGTAAATTTTAATGATGAAAATTTATTAGATCAATAAAATATTTAATATGATGTTGGAAACAAATTTTTCTGCCTTCATAAACCCAAATAAACCCTACATTCAATAATTTTGAAACCTTAGAGCATCGAACATCAAATAGTATGATAAAATTATTTAATTTTATAAGTTGTTTCCCAATGTTCCATTTTCCTCTCTTAAAAAAGGGTATCACATACATAATTTAAAAAAACACATATTTTATCCATATTTTCTTTACCAGCCCATTAAATTGTCGATTTTAGGTGTTTTAGGTGTTTTAGAAAAGGGTTTAGGAGGATCCAAGGGGGTTGGAGGTGTGAAAAAGCTACTATAAGAAATTCACATAATGAAAGGTTTGCAAGACTTGAATTGGTGTTCCATGTATTGTGTTGGTTACTGAATTTCTTAAATGTACGTGGATATGAGGAAACCAATGAAATGAATTAAATTTTTTGCAATGTGTTATCACAGTTTTTAATTAAATTAGGTTGAGGTGATTTTGTTTTCATCAAAATTTATATATTCTGAGAATCATAAAGATTTTGTGTAGTGAATGGGATAAACAATATTAAATCAGATGGTAGAATGTTATTTTTATAAACATTATGGATGATATTTTCTAGAACCTATCTATCTGTAATTTTTAGGATGACCCGAGGTGATTTTTGAAGATCTTGGACCACCCCATCCTCCATCCTTGATCAATTGGTTTTAGTGAATGATAGTTGGTGATCATTTCTTAGTCCATGGTTTCCCATTTGTGGGTGTAGTTTTCAAGTTTTCATCATTACATTCAGGTGTACAGTAAGATGGAAAATACCATTTGATGTAGGTAATCCATGATTTATCTTTTTTGTGTATCAAGCAGGAGGGGATTACTCTTGTTCATCTATGGGGTATTTTCTCCCAACATAATCTAGATAAATTAATTGGATAACTGAAATTAACGGGGATATGGAATGATACAATCACTTTTATAGATTTGATAATATTGTTTTGTTGTGTTTATAAGGTGTAACTTTCCCTTTAGAATTTATTTTTATTGGAACCTTTTCGGTCACTATTAATACTGGGAAATGGAAACCATATTTCATGTTGTTCTGATATAATGAAAAAATAAAGCTTTTCCAACCACATATATCTGGCTATTGTCATGGTTACCCCTTTATTTATGGATTGTGTGATAATAACACTAAAATAATGTGAAATTTGATAAAATACACTTCATTAAATCTATATAATGGTATTTAATGTGTGGATATGTGTGTACTTATTTTTAGGGGCGATGTGGTGATGTTTTATTGGATGTGTTATTTGGGTAGTGAGGTGATGTTTATTTTTCCATTTTATTGTGAGGCGATTTGATCATTCATTTGGTTGTGATTTTTGGTTGGTGAGGTTATTTTTATTTTTCATTTATTCTAGGGTCATGTGGTGATGTTTTTTTCAATAATAATTATGGTGGTGTGATGTTGTTTGTTAGATGTGGTTTTGATGTAGTGAGGTGATGGTTCGTTTGGATGTAATTATGGGATGGTGAAATTATGGTTTGTTGGTTTTACATTTAGGGTAGTAAAGGAATGGTTTAATGGGAATTTTGAACAACTTGTGAAGTTTCATTACATTGTTCTAGATGCTTGAGTATTTATGTAATTATTAATTATTAATGATTGAAATTTATAGTGTTTGGTTTGGTTAATGGGATGAAAATGACTAATGAGAATAATTATAGGTTGTGTGGTTAGAAGTGATTGATTCTAAATAATTAAGTGATTCTCTAGATAATTTTATTTAATTTAATTGAAATATCCATCTTGTGGGGTGTGTGGTGTTATAAATTTAGAGGTTACATAGAATTTTTTTATTTTTTGAGTATTTTAGTGTTTCAAAAGGGGTCCTAGAGTTTGGGATTATTGGTGGATATATATATATATATATTTGTGTGTGTGTGTGAGTGTGTGTATTCTTTGTGATTACTATAATCATTCAACCCACATCATGAAATATGTACCAAAGCCTATATTTTCACACTATGGGGATTTTCCCAACATCCTTGTATAGAGTATGGATTGGTGGATACACACTATCTTCTCAATCATCTAAACGATTAGATTTTCATAAGATGTGATGGAATTAATATCTTAGTTCAATATGAAGGGGACCATGTGTTGTCGGGAGAGATGAAATGTGATTGTGTTTGGGTTTAATGACTACTGTTTTTTTATTTGAGATGTTATATGACCATGAATTAGGGAGTTGGTCCATGATTTTTCTGGTGATATATGATATGTATGTTATATGAGATGACTTATGGGGGTATTATTTCATGGTATGGTGATTGATAATGATTGATGTAATTAATGTTAATGATATCCTACTAATATGGTAATATTTGTGATGTTATGGCCATGTTGTCTTCATGTGGGATGAGATGTGACCATGTTGTGGGGTATTAGATAAGGTATCTATGAGAATGATGTTATGTGACCATGATTTTGGGGTGGTGTTATGTGTTATTCAAAAGTGATGGGATAACTAAGATGTAAAATATTGGTGTGTGAGAGAAAAAAATATTTTAAATGTACTACGCGGCACCCTTTATTTATATTCATATTATTATTTTACTATACATGGAATTTTTTATTTATTAAGAATGCATTATTTTGATTGGGATTCAAATTTTTCTTTTTAGAAGATTTAGGTTCTTCAATTTTCTAATGTCCACATTATTATGAATAATTTACATGTGAAAAAGATACTCTGGTTTTCATGTAAATTATATATGTGTTTTTACCCATTGTATAATGATATTTTTAGGCTTCCTAGAGGATTCTGTATATTATTTTTGGAATTACAATCTCAAACCCCAGGACAATATTTATGTCACTGTATTAGATTATATTTTGTGTATTTACTTTTGGAGACTCTTATCTGAAGTTTTTTTATTTATACATCTATTGTCGGAGGGATATAGTTTATTTTTATTTTTATTTCATGATGTTTCATTTGGGTTAATACTATTATCCCCCAATATAATATTATTAGAGAGGGTTATTCATCATATTAAATGATATTATTATACTCTCAGTTCTGATCACTAACACAGGAAAAAAAAGAACTTAATAGGGAATTATCTATCTCCTCTTATTTTTTATACTTTGCTGGACGGGTTCATGAAAAAACATGTTATCATATTTAATGTTTGGTATAAAACATCGAGTTTTGAGTTTGGTATATTGAAAATGTAATGGCATGATTTGTAATAAATATTAGATGAACATGGCGCATAACATATGCTAGGGAAACTAGTTAGGATAAAATGATTTAGGCCCACGGTGATATAGTGTATAGAATCTAATATTATTGAATGAAAAAGTAAGTTGGACATGTTTATAAGTTATAGTTCAATGAGAGTTACAAGAAACATGATGAATTGTGTTCCTATTTTAGTTGGGTTGTTCTAGGAATGTGAAAATGATGAAAATTTATCTTAATAAAATTCCATACTACTAGGCGTAGGAAAATTATTTATTCCTTCCTATAATGGAACCTTGTTTTCACCCCTATGTGGTTTTTTAGGAGGTTGTTTAATAGTTGTATTTATTCTATTGTCATAGTGTTTATATCACAAAGAATGGTGAGGCATTATAGAGGGTGTTTCATTCATTTTAGGGGACGGAATTTTTGAATTAGGACGGTAGTGTTTTATATTTGGGGAAATAGACATAACTGGAAGAGATTGAGATAAAGTAGGATTTGATCTGGGCCTTGATGGGATATTGGGCTCCTTTTTCTAGTAGATATAGGAATGGTGCTATTCAATAGTGGTTGACGTAGTATTTGGGTCAGTGGAAGAAGTAAAATGTTTCATGGGTTAAATTTCAAATATAGTATTTTGAAGAGTTCATTTTGTTAACCATAAAGTCAGTGAAGAGGTGGGGTTTTATTTATATTATGCATGTGAGTATATTATTATGGGTATTAGGAATTGCGTTCAAATACCATCTTCATTTTACACTATATGTTTTTTCCAATTAGGAGTCTTATGTGACACGACTTAAGGAGTATCTTCATTCATCTATTCATTATTTTGTTACAACATTTACATTTCCAACATATCATGATGTTTAGAGTAAGAAAGAGGTGATAGAGTGGAATAACTAACATGAAGCGTAACGTGAGTGGTTACTCGTATGTATTTCTTAAGGATCATGGTTTCTAATGGAAATCCGCAGGCACCAGTACCATCGAGGTTTTTACCAGCAGGGATTCAAACTCTACAGCTTCCCTTATGACATTCTAAGGTAGTTTATTATTTGAATATCCTATAGATAATGTTAAATAGTTTATATATGGTGTTTTTTCCCATAAAAATATCTAGTTATAAATGGTTCTTTGAGCTTTGTTTGGTCGAGGAGGACAGGTTCAGTTCCGAACTCAAAAGAATTTTTCATTGAGACCATTTAAGCAGTAGGGGAAACAGAATTATGATCTATCAAAAGAAGATGGATTATGTAGAGGATGACCCCATGATTATCATCTAGTCTAGGGTCCTAGACCCAAATGTGGTAATGCATATTATAACGACCCATACATTACACACATGGTTAATAATTCAAAATTGAAGCATACTTATTACAACATATAACAGAACCATGAAAGGACCGTATAGGTATAGTGTCATTAGAAACTGGGAAACATAAACAACTGGTTCATAAAGCATATACACTGTCTCCCATTTATTTCATCATATCTATAGTCCCTTTTTGGAATATCTTACTTAATAAACTTCTTCCTGACCTGGGGAAAGATAACATACAAAATGGTGATCTCAAATGCTCAGTAAGGGTAAACAAAAGAAATATCAATCACATCAAATTTATAAGAACATAACATTTTTGAAATCTTACCCTACAAAAGAGATCATAATTTCATAACATTGGATAAATCATGGTAGTGAAATGTAATACCAATAATCATAACATAAAACATGAAACTTTGTGTCATACACACATAATCATATAGAATCATTTCTTATTAGTCAAGACTCATAGCCAAGACTATCTTAGTGGACAAAGTCCATTTCTGAACTGAGTTCACTCCTCGTTTCAGTCCTGTTTCACTGAAACGGTTTAACCTGTCATTCCAGCAATGTCAATCTCATGAGATATATAATTTTATACAATTCATTGGAGTGATATATAGGTCCCACCCATCTTATAATGATACCATTCTTATGTGTGCCACAATATTATAGACCATACATCATAGCATAACCCATGTAATAAAAATGGGAATCATAAACATCATGAAATCAGAAAACAATTCATATAAGATAAAGGAATTCATAAAAATACTTCCATCACAACATAATCGAATCAATGTAATTATAGGAATAGAAACAGAACCCTATATTATCTTAGATGGAAAATAATATTTATAAAACACTTGAACTCCATTCTTGAGGAAAATATCCTTTCTACTTCAATTACATTTTTCCTTTCATAACATGTCATACAATTTTAAACTAAAAGAAGTTGATTAAAAATAAAATTGAAAACTTGTAAAGGAATATTCTTGGAAATAATGTTTTAAAAATCCATTCATGTCGTATAAGTTAAAAAAACATTCTTCTCGTACTTTTGTCGGAAATGTCAAAAAGTACCTCATACGAAAAATGAAAAAATATTCCATTCATAGATTTTACTAAAAACTCATCGAATGGTAAAATTGGATTTAAAAAATTGTCGGTGGATGGAAATAATATTATATATTGAGGAAACATGGATTTTGATGATAAAATACACCCCAGTAAATACCAAAGTATAAACAATCTCGGATAAAAATGTGATTGTGATATTTTCCCTTACCTCAGGTCTGATATGCTTTGTACGTGTACGAACCTCCTGTATAATGATTTAAATAATGTCAATGACTTATTAAAGAATAATATTCATTGTTATGATACCATATATGGTCATATTCTTAGCTTCTTATTAGTAATATTTCATTACTACTTGTTATTTGGGTGTTTATTACTTTTTGTTCTTATGCCTGTTTTGTCGAATAAATTCTTATTACTCTTTATAGGATATAGATACATCATTTTAAAAATGGTATTGTGTAATATATATCATATTCATTAATTAAATTCATTTATATAATCATTATTCAATGAATATCATATAGAACGAGTCGCATCACATCGTGGAGACGGTAGGTCGTATGTATGCACGAGCGATGATATCGTTCCCATGATCGTGGAATTGTATTGAAGTGTATGTATACTATTTCAGAATAAATATCACTTTAAAATAATCATATATAGTAATTCTTTACACAATTATACCCATCCATGTAAGGTGGTGGTGGAAAACAGATTACACCACGGCGTGGAGACGGTATTCCGTACGTACGCACGTGCGGCGATTTCATTTTCCGTAGGATGGATAAGAAGAGAAAGAGGGTTGTTTAATATTTATAATAACATATAATTATATGAGGGATACTTATTTTATTACCTCATAATGAAACAACTAAAGAAGAGGTAGTAGAAGAAGAATGGAACTTGAAAAAATGGTAGAAGATATTACCTCTTTCTCGAAATGCCTCCTTTAAAATTTCTCTTAAGACACTAGAGTTGGTCTTTCAATAAGACCAGTACCTCTAGTAGATTTATAAGGAATTGGGGAAGTAAAATGGGCAGGGTTTGGCTGATCTTGAAAGCTAAAATAGGTTTTAGGAAGAGAGGGAGGAGGTTCCCTTTTATAAAGGAGGAGAGGGGCACCTTTGGAAAGTGTGGAAATATTATTTTATTATAATCATATCTTCGGTTTCAAAAGGTCCAAAAATAATTAAAGATGAAGATAAGATGACTCATAGTCGAAATAAAATCATCCAATCAGAATTGGACATGTTTTTGAAAATATTTTAATCATTATAATATTATTTATTTAAATCATTTATTAATGAGGTAAATACTTCATTATTATTTTGTCATAAATAATTTAATTTATTTGGTGTCTAAAAATTATAAAAAAATATCATTATGTAGGAAATTTTTTTATATTTAAAATTAATATTTATAGTCGAAAATATATTTTATATAACCTCTTATAAAAATTAATTACTAAAAGATTTTTGTTAATGTCAATTTTGTCATTACATTAAATTAATTAATCCAAATTGTCATTGTCACTACCAAGTGGCTCAATGGGTTCCCAAAATCAACCCAAGTATGACAAGGGTTGTCCACTACTCATTCAATAAGGTTAGGACAAGTGTCAAGGAAAGTATGAATTATTATAACATTCTTTTAACCTTAAATTACCCTATTTACCTTTAACCGTAGTAAATAAAAATTACCGTAGTTACTATTCATAATATCAAAAAAATAAAAGTAACCAATTAACATAATTTGGACCCAATAATTCCAAATATGGAATCCATTTTTCAAAATTCAAAACACAGAAGTTGTAGTAATTAATTTAAAATTAATCTCGTTGTTAAGCAAACCAGTTTTAAAAGTTAAAACATTGCCAAAGATTGAAATGTTTTTACCTATGAATTCAATGTAAAATTAATGCTAATGACATACATTATATTAAATGGTAAAAATAAATTATATTTATACTTTAAAAACATTAAATATTATAATTTAACCATATAATGTATTGCGATGAAAAAAGATGTTTTTAATTAAAATATATCGTGTTTGTACTATTAATTAAAATATGAAAGTTATCAGAATAATATGAAAAATTTATCCGAAGTAAATTTTTATATCATGATTCTAAAGAAATATTTTATTTTGTCAAATTGTACTTATAAACTTTTCAAAAACAAGATTTAATGTGGGTGTGCCATCAAAAGGCGGTAAAACTGCATTTTTTTAAAAATAATTCTTTATTACCAAAAACTGATTTTGTTTTCATATCTCAATCTAGAAAATGTATAAGATGAATTATAATGTTATAAAATTCAAAATTCAGTTAATACTATTCATAACAGCTAATATTATAATATATCATTGTTCAGTGAAACTCGGTTATTGCGTACGACGCAAGCTATCGAGGAAGGCCGCAATTTCGTGTAAAGAAAGACAAGCTAGTGTTGTGTGTAGTGAAAGATTCTTTTGATGATTTATATATCACAAAAACAAAATATTTATCATAAAAGTCTCGGGTGTTACATTCTACCACCATTAAATTTTTTTCTCCCTCGAAATTCGTCACTTCGTAACAAACAAATTAGGATACCTCTCCCTCATCACACCCTCAAGTTCCCATGTAGCTTCTTCTAATTGGTGGTTCCTCCATAAAACTTTCACCAAGAGAGTGGTCTTGTTCCGTAACAATTTTGCACTACAATCCAAAATCTCTATCGGTTGTTCTTCAGAAGAAATTTCGTGTTCCAGTGGTACAACTTCTGAGCTGAGTACATGTGAAAAATCAGGTATGTACTTTCTCAGGAGAGATACATGGAACACATTGTGAACTTGAGAGAGATTCGGTGGAAGCGCCAATCGTTAAGCTACCTTCCCAACATGATCAAGAATTTCAAAAGGACCGATATATCTAGGGCTCAAATTTCCCTTCCTTCCAAATCTCATCACTCTCTTCCAAGGATATATTCGTAAGAACACTTTATCACCCACTTCAAACTCCAGGTCTTTTCTTCAGTTGTCGGCATAACTTATTTGTTGACTATGAGCTTCTATTATGTGTTGTTGAATACATTTGACCTTTTCTGCCATCTCATCAACAAGATCAGGTCCTAATAGATTTATTTCCCCAACTTCATCCCAGCAAGTTGGAGCCCTGCATTTCTTTCTATAGAGAGCTTCATAAGGAGCCATCTGAATACTGGATTGAAAGCTATTATTATAAGAAAATTGCACCAAAGGTAGGGGTTGATCCTAACCACCTTTGAATTCCATACAGAAAGCTATCAACATATCTTCTAGAGTATGAATTGTCCTCTCAGACTGACCGTCTGTCTGAGGATGATACGCAGTGCTGAAACTCAACTCTGTATCTAGAGTATGCTGAAGACTTCGCTAGAACTTTGAGTTAAACCTTGGATCCCGATCAGATATAATAGAAAGTGGTACTCCATGAAATCTTACCACTTTTTTTACATATATCTTGGCAAGCAGATCTAGAGTGAAATACTATCTAATAGAAATGAAGTGTGCAGACATTGTATGACGATCAACTATGACCCAGATAGCATTATTGCCTTTGGATGTTTTAGGAAGTCCAGTGACAAAGTCTATAGTGACATTTTCCCATTTCCATTCAGGAATGGGTAATGGTTGTAACATCCCCTTAGACTTCTGTCTCTCACCTTTAACTTGCTGACAAACCAAGCCTCGAGAGACATATTCAGCCCCATCTCTTTTCATGCCATCCCGCCAGAAGTACTCTTTCAGGTCCCTATACATCTTCGTGCTTCCAAGATGAATAGAGAATAATGAACTATGACCCTCATCCAGCAGCTCCTTTAAATCAGGGATGGGAGGAACACAAACCTGATTCTTGAACATTATTATCCCATCACAATCAAGGTTGAATTCAGGAAAAAATTTAACCTTCTTTTGTAACTCCATATCTTCTTTCTACGCCTCTTTAATCTTCACATGTATAGATGGTTGAACATTCATTTGAGAAAGATACGATATTCCCCTTTCATTATAATTCCAAGATCCATCCTTTGTAAATACATAAATATTGGATCTTTTGAGATCCTCATCATGGATAAGCTAGCATGGTCTTGTCGACATAATGCATCTGCCACCTTGTTTGCTTTCCCAGGGTGGTAATGAATTGAGCAGTCGTAATCCTTAATCAGCTCCAACCATCTTCTTTGGTGCATATTTAGCTCATTTTGTGTGAAAACATAATTTAATATTTTATGTTCAGTATAAATGTCACACTTTTCTACATAATGATAATTCATCCAAATCTTTAATTCAAATATTACCGCAGCTAACTCCAAATCATGAGTTGGGTAATTTTTCTCATGGATTTTCGACTGTTGTGAGGCATAAGCTATCACCATATCATTATGCATGAGAACACATCCCAGTCCCTTCTTGGATGAGTCACTGTAGATCACAAACCTTTCTGCACTGCAAGGTAGTGTGACCACAGCTGCACTGGCTAACCTTCTTTGTAGCTCTTTGAAATTTTTCTTCACATTCCTCCGTCCAAACAAACTTAACTACTTTTCAATTTAACTTGGTGACTGGTTTAGATAACCTTGAAAAATCTTTCACAAAACATCGGTAATATCCAGCCAAACCAAGAAAACATCGGATCTCAGTTACTGTTGTTGGTCTCGACCATCTTTCGATAACCTCTATTTTTGCTGGATCCACAGATTTCCTCACTTTTGAGATTATGTGACCCAAAAATGCAACTTTTTGAAGCCAAAATTCACACTTGGTAAATTTGGCATAAATCTTCTCTTTTCTTATGGTCTTTAATACAATTCTCAAGTGATCTTTATGTTCTTCTTTTCTCTTTGAATATACAAGAATATCATCTATAAATACTACCACAAACTGATCAAGATAGTCTCTATAGACTCCATTCATCAGATCCATGAAGATAGCATGGGCATTAGTAAGACCAAATGGCATCACTATAAATTCATAGTGTCCATACCTTGTACAGAAAGCCTTATTTGGTATATCCACCCTTTAGACCCTTAATTAATGCTACCCTGAATGAAGATCAATCTTGGAAAATTATTGAGCTCCACGTAGTTGGTCAAATATGTCATCAATGCGTGGGAGATGATATTTGTTCTTGATAGTGATCTTGTTAAGTTCTCGATAATCAATGCAGTGTCTCATTGATCCATCTTTCTTCTTAACAAACAGAACAGGTGCTCCCCAAGGTGACACACTAGGGAGTATGAATCCTTTATCAAGATTCTCTTGGAGTTGCTTCTTTAATTCCTGGAACTCAATTGGGGCCATTCTATAAGGTGTCTTTTAAATAGCCAAATCACCTGGTATGAGTTATATTGAAAACTCAACTGCGCGATTTGGTGGAAGACCTGAAAATTTCTCTGGAAAGACATCATCAAACTCTCGTCCAATGGGAATATTCTTAATCGTGAGTTTCTCAGCAACCATTTGAGATAAATAACCTTCATTTAGTGGGATCAAGACCCATAAGATGGAAGAAAATTCCACTGGAAGGTTATGTTCATCCTTGCATCGATATATAATCATAGATTGATCTGGAAAATATGAAATGTGACTTCACTTCTTTGGAAATTAATATGAGCTCCATATAATGAAATCCAATCCATGCCAAGAATCACATCAAATTCCACTATAGGAAGGATCACAAGATTTGCAGGAAGCACTTTCCCACAAACTTCAATCGGAGAAGAATTATATACTTTTGATGTGATCAGTGTGCCATTAGGAGTTGCCACAGCCAACTCAACATCTAATTGTTGAGGTAATATGGTGATACCCATCGAAATTTCTTCAGAAATAAAAGAGTGGGTGGATCCAAAATCAAATAAAACATTTTCTACTTTAGAGTGGATGGTAAGTGTACCTCTCACCACTTCGTTGTCGTACTCCACATCGCCGATAGTAATTGCATGTGACATTCCTTTTTCTTTGGCCTTAAGAGTTTGTTGACATCGATCATCATCATCAACCCTTGGATTTGGGCATTGATTTGCGTAATTCCCCATCTCCTTGCACTTGAAACATTGAAGTGTAGTAGGTTCATTCTGTGTATCCCTTTCTTTGATTGCATCATTAGACATCTTCTTCCAATTATTTTTACATTCAATTGCCTGATGACCTTCTTTTCCACACTTATAACATTTTCTTGTCCCCTAAAGAAAATTTCCTCCAAGTTTCTTTCCACACATTGAGCATAAGGGAAAACTAATCTTGTTTTTAGTGTGGCCTTTAGATTTTCCTTTGATTTCCATTTTCCTCTTCTTATCAAACCCATGTGACTGATGGGTTACACCAATCTCCATCTCAACCTTGAGAGCATGCCGAACAATTTCCTCGTAGCTATTGAAGTCCCTTATGGCTAACACCCTTCTAAGACTTGGTTTTAAGCCACTAAAGAATCGATCGATCTTACTCTCAGGTTGGATAATAATTCTGGATGCGTACCTTGCATGTCTTGTAAAATTTCCTTCATAGGTACCAACAGATTCATCATCCTTTTGCTTTAGATCAAGAAACTCCTTCTCTATCTTTGTTCGAAGAATACGAGGGAAATACTTATTGAAAAATAAGTTTTTGAACTCTTCCCATTCCATGGACTCAATTTCATCCCTTTTCCTCGTATTATTAATAAGATTCCACCATTGATCAACATCACATTCCAAACGATACACTGCTAAGATGACATTATCCTGTTCAAAATATTGAATAACTGAAAATAACTTTTTTGTGGTACTGATCCATTTTTCAACCACTAATGGATCAGAAGACCCACTGAATGAAGGCGGACGCTGCCTCATGAAGGATTCGACAGAATGTTGCTCTTTCCTTTGCTCATTTGGAAGTCCAGCGTTGTTCATAGCTTGAGATAGCTGTGTGATCACGCCTACAAGATTTTTCATTCCAGCTCCCATAACGTTTTGTTGCTCAGGGGGACAATCATTTCATTTCTTGTCGCATTCTGCATTAACACGGTTTCTTCAGGTTCTATCCATTGACTAAAACCAAGAAGAATAGTGTGAGAAACACTAATTATAATAGTAAAACCACATAATCACGAATAAAATTTCACACTTAAGTTCTTATCATAGTTTGTTCATGGCCATTTCTAAAACACTAAGATTGTGTTCTATGCTTAGACATATCCTTAGGTCTCTTACTAAGGCTTTCAAATCCTAGTTTCCAACGGTTGACTATACCTTTCCTCTGATACCAACTATAACGACCCATACAATACACATATGGTTAAAACGTTAAAATTGAGGCATACTTATTACAACATATAATAAAACCATGAAAGGACCGTATAGGTATAGTGTCTTTAAAAACTGGGAAACATAAACAACTTGTTCATAAAACATCTACACTATCTCTCATTTATTTCATCATATCTATAGTCCCTTTTTGGCATATCTTACATAATAACCTTCTTCCTGACCTAGGGAAAGGAAAATTACAAAAGGGTGAGCTCAAATTCTCATTAATCGTAAAAAAAAGAAATGTCAATCACATCCAATTTATAAGAACATAACATTTTGGGAATCTTACCCTACAAAAGAGATCATAATTTCATAACATGGGATAAATCATGGTAGTGAAATGTAATCCAAATAATCATAACATAAAACATTAAACTTTTTGGCATACACACATAATCATAGAGAATCATTGCTTATTATTCAAGACTCATAGCCAATACTATCTTAGTGGAAAAAGTCCATTTCTGAACTGAGTTCACTCCTCGTTTCAGTACTGTTTCACTGAATCGGTTTAACCTGCCATTCAAGCCATCCTATCTCACGAGATATTAACTCTTTACCCAATGCATTGGAGGGAGATATAGGTCCCACCAATCTTATAATTATACCATTCTTATGTGTGCCACAAAATCATAAACCATACATCATAGCATGACCTATGTAATAAAAATGGGAATCTTAAACATCATGACATCATAAAACAATTCATAAAGGATAATGGAATTAATAAAAATATTTCCATAACAACATAATAAAATCAATGTAATAAATGGGATAGAAACAAAACCCTATATTATCATAGATGGAAGATAATTTTGATAAAACACTTGAACTCCATTCGTGAGGAAAATATCCTTCCTACATCAAAAACATTTTTCATTTCATAACATGTCATACACTTTTAAACTAAAAGAAGTTAATTAAAAATAAACATGAGAACTTTTTAAGGAAGATTCTTGGAAATAATTTTTTAAAAATCCACTCATTCCGTATAAGTTAAAAAAACATTCTTCCCGAAATTTTTTCTGAAAATTCAAAAAGTACCTCGTACGAAAAACGACAAAAGATTCCTCTCATATCTTTTACTAAAAACTCACCGAAGGGTAAAATTGGAGTTAAAAAATATTAGGTGGATGTAAATAATATTACATATTGAGGAAAAATGGAAGTGGATGGTAAAATACAGCCCCGTAAATACCAAACTATAAACAATCTCGGATAAAAATGAGATTGTAATATTTTCCCTAACCTCAAGTCCGATATTCTTTTTAAGTGTCCGAACCTCCTGTATATTGATTTAAATAATTTCATTGACTTATTAAAGAATCACATTTATTGTTATGATACCATATATGGTCATATTCTTATCTTCTTATTAGTTATATTTCATTACTACTTATTATTCGCGTGTTTATTACTTTTTGTTCTTCTGCGTGTTTTGTCGAATAAATTATTATTAATCATTATTGGGTATAGATAAATCATTTACAGAATTTTATTGGTGTAATATATATCATATTCATTCATTAAATTCATTTATATAATCATTATTCAATGAATACCATATAGAACGAGTCACATCACATCGTTGAGACGGTAGGCCGTACGCACGCACGAGCGATGATATCATTCCCATGATCGTGGAATTGTATTGAAGTGTATATATACTACTTAAGAATCAATATCACATTAAAATAATCATATATAGTTATTCTTTACACCATTATACCCATCCAAGTAAGGTGGTGGTAGAAAACTGATTACACCGCGACGTGGAGACAGTATTCCGTACGTAAGCAAGCGCGGTGATTTCGTTTTACGTAGGATCGATAAGAGGTGAAATAGGGTTGTTTCATATTTATAATAACATATCAGTATATGAGGGATACTGATTTTATTACCTCATAATTAAAGAACTAATGAAGAGGGAGTAGAAGAAGAATGGAACTTGAAAAAATGTAGAAGATATTACCTCTTTCTCGAAGTGCCTCCTTTAAACATTCTCTTAAGGCACTAGAGTTAGTCTTTTGACAAGACCAGTACCTCTAGTAGGTTTCTATGGAACTGGGGAAGTTAAATGGGCAGAGTTTGGCCGATCTTGAAGGCTCAAATTGGTGTGAGGAAGAGAGGGAGGAGGTACCCTTTTATAAGGGAGGAGAGGGGCACCTTTGGAAAGTGTGGAAATATTATTTTATTATAAACATATCTTTGGATTAAAAAGGTCCATAAATCATTAAAGATGAAGATGAGATGACTCATAGTCGAAATAAAATCAACCAATCAGAATTGGACATGTTTAGTAAAATATTTTAATCATTATAGTCTTATTTATTTAAATCATTTATTAATGAGGTAAATACTTCATCATTATTGTGTCATAAATAATTTAATTTATTTGGTGTCTAAAAATTCTAAAAAAATATCATTATGTAGGAAATCGTTTTATGTTTCCAAAGAATATTTATATTTGAAAATATAATTTATATAAAACCTTATAAAAATTAATTACTAAAAGATATTTGTTAATGTCAATTTTGTCTTTACATTAAATTAATTAATCCAAATTGACATTGTAACTACCATGTGGCTCAATGGGGTCCCAAAATCGTCCCAAGCATGCCCATTGCTGGCCAATACTCATCCAATAAGGTTAGGACAAGTGTCAAGGAACTTTTGAATTATTATTATATTCATTTAACCTTGAATCACCCTATTTACCTTTTACCGTAGTAAATAATAATTACCGTAGTTACTATTCATAATATCAAATAAATAAAAGTATCCTATTAACATAATTTGGACCCACTGATTTTAAATATGGAATCCATTTTTCAAAATTCAAAACACAGTCGTTGTAGTAATTAATTTAAAATTAATCCTGTTGTTAAGCAAATGGGTTTTAAAAGATAAAACATTGCCAAAGATTGAAATGTTTTTACCTATTAATTGAATGTAAAATTAATGCTAATGAAATAAATTATTTCCACGACCCCCTCCCACCAAACATGCCCCTCCTGAGCTGGCAATGGAGAAAGGGAGATAATAACCCCCGATTCGTACCTCCAGTAGGCCATGGGGTGGCGACTATCACCAAGGGTATGAGTTTTTCACAAATATGTGAGGCATTGCCCTTTTAATTTTTAATGATCGGGAAATAGGACATGTCAATCAACAAAAGGGAAAGTGTATAGAAATAAACCCAAACCATTCCCACATGCATTTTTAAACAATTTTATAAAAAGGTACAAGTACAAGAAATCTCAAAGTACAATACCAAAAGAAAACAAAGGTACAACAACAGCAACAACTCCAACTGTCTGACTAGTTGGGTCCCGCCCGACCCTGGTAGTCCTCCTAGAAATCTGAAAGTAAACATAGGGTGAGAATAAAAGTATACTTAGTAGGTAAATCTAAATCTCTCATCCACAAGTGGGGAGACATCCAAATGTCCCGTATGAACAAAAGATGAAATCTATCAAGGAATTCTATCCACCCAACCTCACCAGCCACAATCACCAAAAACACAAGCACAACAGGTATTAGTATATCAGAAACAAGAGTATTGGGTACCTCGCACCATTTCCCATTAGTTAGCTGCTCTTCCTAATGATGAATGTCCTGACGCTGCCACACTCTCCCTGCCCGCACACACATGGGCCTCACAACCACGTATCCTGCCCGCACACACCTGGGCATCACAACCACGTATCGCGCCATCACACACCTAGGACTCACAACCACGTATCCCACCCGCACACACCTAGGCCTCATCCCGAAGATTCTTGGGAAACATATTAACCTTCCCCAAGAGTGTTGGGCTATAACCACCCCAATCAAAACCTACCTGAAGAGTCTTAGGTGTAAGGTCGCCTCAAGCCATCACAGACTAGGGTAGAAGGAGCAGGAGGGAGCTAGTAACTAAGGGAAAAACACCCTCTCCTATAAAATGGGAGTGTTTGGAACTAAGTTCTCAACATGGGTGGGGTGCGATAAAACACAAAAGATACAAATATATATATATATATATACCATCCACATAGCCCAACCTATGGCTTTTAAAAAGAGAAACTAAGAACGTGCCTCGACACTACTACTACGAAGCATACATACAATAAACAATCCCAACCCCCTTTAGGTTTTCACATTTGAGTATAAATAGTTATCTAGTTCCTTAACTACTGGGAAACTAACCACAACTAACCACACCAATCGTTCGTAAAACACATCCATGTCATCCACAAATCAAGTTAATAAAACACAAGCAACACAACCAAGCCCTTCTTATCTACAAACAAACCCATTGATTATTAAACCGATTCCATTACCACTCCCCACCATTCATTAACTCTTCCACTTTAATACCATTTATTGTAGCCTCGCTGCCCATTACCAATACAACATTACACCAACCTAGATCCACGTCAACTGCAGCCCTGCTGCTCACTCGATCCACAAAAACTCACAAAAACACCCCCATCACATGCATCGTAACCAAGCCAACACCCATATGTTCATTTTCCCATTTTGTTTATTCGTGGTGATCACACAAGTGATCCAGATTTTAAAGCGCCAACTTTACGTGATTAACCAATTTCCACAATCCACAAGGTTTCCATCCATAAGAAAATTCAGAAGGAGAGGGCAACATTTAATTGCCTATGAAAAGGCCCCCAACTACCATGATTTTTAGTAGGTAGAAGCTCATTAAATTCATAACATAATACCATAGGATGTAAAGTAACAACAATCACAACGTCCCATCCCCGATATATAATCCAGTTATTATCTTTATTAAACCGGTTCAAAAGTGTTTCACGTATAAAATAGAACACCCACCCCGCATGATGCAAAAAATTAAAGAGACTAAGGTAAGATCCCTACCTCAATAGGTTCTTGATCGCAACGCTCCCTGGGATCAACCTAAGAAGACATCTGTCGGCATCCGTCACTTCTATCATGTCCTGACAAAACCTCCTTGGGTGGAAGTCGGAATGAAAATGCCCAAGGAAAGTCAACGGATCCAAGCTCGGATGCTTCTCCTCGTCGTTATGATCCTGTGTCCGCTGACAGATCGTAAATCGGAGCTCAGACGAAGAAGTTATGGAAGAAAGAGCCTTTGAGTCTCGTGGGAGAGCTCTGCTCAGAGGAGAGGGGAGGAGAGGTGTGAGTTGAAGGGAGGAGGGGACCCTCCTTTTATAGGCGTGAAAAGCAAAAGTACCTGGCGTGTACTTTATAGTACACAGTGTGTACTCGCTTCTTTCACACGGTCTCCACACGACTTCCAACATGGCTCTGCGGCCGTTGACTGGTCAACACACAGTTTGAGGGTAACACATACGCAGGAATGGACTACACGGCATGTAGTTTGGACACACGACGTGTACTCATTTATTGCACACATCAAGGACACGACTCCAACATGGTACACGACCATTGACTGGTAATGCGTACGCGGGAAAGGACTACACAGCGTGTAGAACTGGACACATGGCATGCACCCATTATTCCACACAGTAAGGACACGGTCTGCAATACGGGGTATACCCAGGAAGGGGGTACACGGCAGGTACTCAAACTACACGGCGTGTAGTTTCAAAATTCTGGACACTGTGGAAAACATCTATTTTACCCTCGAGAACACTTCTTGACCTTATTTTTGACAAAGGAATGGGCCGGAGAGGTCCGGTCCATTACCTCAGATAACTCTTATAACATTCTTGTCCCTGAGAATTCAAAAACCAACCCAGAGGAAACCCAACAAGACACCTCTTAGGGTTCTCGTTATAACAGGAGCCCAACCAAAAACTGTAATCATATGTGTTAGGAATTCCTTCTCCTATTTCAAGATATTATCCTCTTTAGGCGGCACTGACTCGCCTTCACGGGTTTAATCACATCCTCATTAATGCGTCTCGATTAAGAATTGGGTCTTCCCACTTTCATACATTAGGATTTTTCAACTCGCACTAACCCCAACACCACACAACCAGCACACTGCCCGAACACATGGGTTTGGGAAATTCCTTTACCTATGTCGAGATATTATCCGCTTTAGGCGGCACTAACTCGCTTGCACAGGATCAATCGCATCTTCATTAAAGAATCTCGATTAAGGGTCAGGTTTTTTTCCTTTCCCACACATCCGGACATGTTACACATTACCAGGGAACAATGAAACAAAAGGTCTCACAACTGACAAGCCAAGCATTCCATATAACAAGGGTACATATTACAACATCAACACAAGATTAGAAGAACATGGAAAAACATAAGTCAAAACAACTCCATTTACTGAGCGTGCATCTGGGTATCCCACTCCCATGTGCTCTCCTCGAGGCTGCCATGCCTCCACAACAGACGAACCATGGGAATGGTTCGTCCACAGAGCACCTTCTCTTTACGATCTTCGATTATGACTGGTCCTTCCTCGAAGGTTGCATCATCTCCCATATCTATCTCTCCCCAGTCAATAACGTGGGAGTTGTCATGTAAGTACCGACGAAGCCGGGAGACGTGGAAGAAATCATGAACCTTCTCCAACTGAGGTGGCAGGGCCAGTTGATATGCCACCTCGCCGACTCGCCTCAACACCTCAAAATGTATGATGAACCTGGGTGAGAGCTTGGTCCCTTTCCCAAACCTCTGCTTCCCCTGTCGAGGGGAAACCTTCAAGAACACATGATCCTCCACCACGAACTCCAAGGGCCTCCTCTGACAATCAGCATAAGACTTATGTCGGTCCTGAGCCGTTTTCATTCTCTCACGTACAAGCTGGACTTTCTCTGTGGTGGTCTGCACTACCTCTGGCCCAAGAGCACCTGTCTCACCAACCTCTGCCTAACAAATGGGTGAACGACATGGCCTTCCATACAAATCCTCAAACGGTGCCATGCCAATAGTAGAGTGGAAGATTTTGTTGTAGGAAAACTCTACTAAAGGAAAGTGTCATACCCATGATCCTCTGAAATCCAGAACGCATGCTCGCATCATGTCCTCCATCGTTTGGATAGTCCGCTCCGTCTGCCCATCGGTATGGGGGTGGAAACCAGTGCTAAGGCGTAGATGGGTGCCAAAAGAATGTTGTAACCCCCTCCAGACTCGTGAGGTAAACCGAGTATCACGATCTGAGACGATAGTCCTTGGAACTCCATGAAAACGCACTACATTGTCTATGTACCTCTGTGATAAGGTACTCACCAGGCCCGACTACTTGATTGCTAAGAAGTGAGCCGATTTCGTCAGACGATCCACCACTACCCAGATAGCATCATAACCACCCTGAGCTCTTGGTAGTCCTATGAAGAAGTCAATTGATATGTCATCCCACATCCACTCGGGGACATCTAAAACATGAAACACACCAATGGGAACATGGTGTTCAACCTTCACTTGCTGACACACTAGGCATTTAGCCACAAATTCCACCACTTCTCGTTTCACCCCGGGCCACCAAAACTGTTCCCTCAGGCCTTGGTAAATTTTTGAAACTCTTGGATGTACCGCCAAGGATGAGCTATGGAACTCATAGAGAACTCCCTCACGCGTTGCCTCCGGAACAACCAACCTTCCTTGGAAAAGCATCCGATGTAGGCTTTCCTCTGACCATCCCTCTAGAGCGTTCCCCTGATCGACACGATCTCGCATCGCTTCCTCCTCCGAGTCCCCCCACTGGGACTCTTCCACCAGCTGCAACAAGGAGGACTGCAACATCATCTGAAACAAATAGCCTCTAACACCCTCTACCCTGGCATCCAAGTGCAAGGCATCCAACTCTCCCATCGCCTTCCAAGCATCAGAAGATTCCCGAACCACTTCCTGATGCGACTTCCTACTCAGGGAATTATCCACAATGTTTCCCTTACCTTATGTGTAAGAGATCACAAAGTCAAAGTCTTGGAGAAACTCGACCCATCTCTGCTGCGGCAAGTTCAGGTCACGATGGGAGAAGATATAACACAGGCTCTTGTGATCTGGGAATACCACAAAGAGCTCCCCAAAGAGGTAATGTCTCCACAAATTTAGTGAGAAGACTAGTGCTGCAAGCTCCAAGTCATGGGTGGCATAGTTACTCTCGTGAGGGCGCAACGGCCTAGACCCATAACAAATCACTCCGTTCTTCTGCATTAGCACGCACCCCATAAAAAGGCCAGAAGCATCACAAAACACTTCATACAACAACCCCTCTTCTTGGAACCTGAGTACAGGAGCACTGACCAACTTCTCCTTTAGGTAGTCAAAATCTTTCTAGCACTGCTCGCTCCATAGGAAGACCTGGTTCTTCCTCGTCAAAGCTTTCAATGGAGAAGAAACTCGAGAGAAGTTGGAAACGAACCTCTGATAGTAACCTGCTAACCCCAGGAAACTACGAACTTCTGCCATGATCTTGGGTTTTGCCCAAGAAACAACTGCCTTCCCCTTAGACGGGTCCACTGACACTCCATGCTAAGACACCACATGCCTAAGGAAGTGTACTTCTTGTGTCAAGAACTTACAATTCGACAATTTCCCATAATGCTGGTGGTGTCGAAGGACTTCCAAGTATTCCCTGAGATGCTCAACATGCTCCTCCTATGATCTTGGGTAGATCAGGATGTCTTCGATAAAAACAACGACGAACCGGTCCAGAAACTCTCGGAAGACAAAGTTCATGCATCCCATGAACACATACGGTGCATTCATAACTCCAAACGACATCACTAAAAACTCGAAGTGCCCATACCGGCACCTGAAAGTTGTCTTCGAGATGTCATTTTTCTTCACCCTCAGTTGATGGTATCCAGATCATAGATCAATCTTGGAAAACCAACCTGCTCCCCTCAGCTAGTCGAAGAGATCATCTATCCTTGGAAGGGGGTAATGGTTCTTGACCGTTACCTGGTTCAACCTTCTGTAGTCTATGTATAGCCTGAGACCACCATCTGCCTTCTTCACGAACAAAACTGGAGCACCCCATGGCGACATGCTGGGTCGAACAAAACCCTTCTCCATCAGATCGTCAATCTGAATCTGCAGCTCCCGCAACTCCGAAGGTCCCATCCAATAAGGGGCCATCGAAATCGGACTGGCACCAGGCTGTATGTCTATCCCGAACTCAACGTCGCGTCGGGGGTGTAGAGTTACAACCTCCTAAGGAAAAACATCAAGGAACTCCCCATCGACCTCTGGGACATCCATCATCTTTGTATCAGTTGGAACCACTGATAACCTGCCCAACAAGGAAAGGAGAGGATCCATACGCCGGCTTCCCGCCTGATATCTCCTCTCACCAACAAAAGCTGCGCGCTGTCCATCCACGTCGGAGAACATGAATCTTCTCCGGAAGCAGTCGATAATGGCACTAACAGAATAAAACCATTCGATGCCTAGGATGACATCGTATGACTGCATCTGTAACAGAATAAGGTCCCCACTAGATCGATGTAGTCCCAACATCATCCCACATCCCCGGCAAACACAAGATACGTTGGTCTGGCCTCCAATTGGTTTACTCAATACCAGTGGTACGTAATGTCTCTCTACGTCTTGTCCCAAATCATGGGATAAAATAGGTTCAACAAAAGAGTGCGAGGCTCCCGAATCGAACAAAGTAGAAACAAGAGTGCTGAACAAACAAATCATACCTCGTACCACCTCTGGTCCCACTGGAGCTGCCAACTCTGCCGCGTGCAACTTTCCACGCCCAACTCCTTTGCTTCTCTAATGTCGTCCACCTACCCAACCACGCCCTGGTCGAGGTCCCTGAGGAGCACCCTGAGGTCGGCCTCCAACCGCAAAGTCTGTCCTCGAAGGAGCATGGTCATGCTGCTAATGGAAGGGCCTCGTTGGCAATTGGTGTTGCTCAGGTGGGCGTTGAACCTGCCCACCTCCAACATACAGAGATCGGGCCGGTCAGCGACTCTAAACGTGCTCGAAACCTCAACAAGAAAAAACCCCGGTCCTAGGCTCCTGAAAAAGTGATGAGGACCCGAAGATCTGAACTGGAACTGCTGGGGCCTAATACCCACTGGCCTGAACCTGGAAGGTCCCGTCGCAGGAGACCTGCTGCAGACTGCCTTCCCCTTCGACGAGCCGGGCTGGATCCCCTCTCTTGGTGCACCTCCCAAAGAGTGCATCCTCTCTACAACCTCTGCCTTCTTCTATACCGCCATGTACGTCAGAAGGGTGAATCGGGTGATAGCATACTGAAGAAAAGGATGAAGCGCCTCCTCCAAATGTCTCACCCGAGACTCCTCATCCGGAAAGAGATCCGGAGCAAAGCGCATGAGATCCTTGAACTTGATCCCCAGCTCTCGTACCGACATACTCCCCTACTGAAGGGAGTGTAACTCCTGCCGCTTCTCCGCCTTGATCATGGAAGAAAGGAATTCCTCTCAGAATTCCATCTCAAAGTCATCCCATGGAACCTCTTCCTCTATCCTCTCTCTGAGGTAGAGCATCCACCACTGTCGCACCGCACCTCTCAGCTGACTGATTGCTAGGGGGACCCAGTTCTCCCTCAGAGTACAGATAAAGGTAAAATCTATCCCTAGCTCCTCAAGATACCCCTCCGTCTCCGTATCCGAAGTACTACCCTCATACTTCTTGAGGGTTTTCCGCTGGAAAGAATGGAGAGTCTTCTGCCACTATCTATATTCCTCTTCTCGATCAATCCTCAACTGGTCGACCGCCTGAATCTGCTGGGCCTCGGCCGTCTGAGCCACCCGGGGACGACGTCTAGGTGCCATATCTATACGGTAAACAAGGATTTCCTAAGCCCAAGTAGTAAGGAAAAAATCGAGGTTACATTTTATCATTTTAATTTGATTTCATTCCCAGAACACACAAATCAAGTAAAACACTATTGTGATGACGCATGTTCCTTCCCTAGGTTCTCTACCATGCAATCAATGTAGTCTCACTTGGTCGTTCAGTAGGCTCAGAGTCCTTGCATCAGATAACGGGGGGCACTAATATCTCGTGTCCTAGCCGGTCTTCCCTGGCCTATGTCACGCACCAAGATTGACTAACATCGTTTCCCTACCATCCCATGAAATCATCACTGTGCCTAATTCCAGACTCCATCTTATCTCTCAACCATCAGCTCTGATACCATTCTGTCATGACCCCCTCCCACCAAAGATGACCCTCCTAAGTTGGCAATGGCGAAAGGGAGATAATGACCCCCGAGTCCCGCCTCCAGTAAGCCTAGGGGTGGAAACTAGCACCAAGGTTATCAGTTTTTCACAAATATGGGAGGCATTACCCATTGTATTTTTAAAGATCAGCAAATAGGACAAGTCAATCACCAAAAGGGAAAGTGTATATAAATAAACCCAAACCATTCCCACATGCATTTTTAAACAATTTTATAACAAGGTACAAGTACAAGAAATCTCAAAGTACAATACCAAAAGAAAAAAAGGTACAATAACAGCAACAACTCCAACTGTCCGACTAGTAGGGTCCCGCATGGCCCTGGTAGTCCTCCTGAAAACATGAAAGTAAACGTAGGGTGAGCATACAAGTATAATCAGTAGGGAAACCTAAAGTCCTCGTGCACAAGTATGGAGACATCCTTATGTCCCGTGAGAAAAACATAAGAATCCTAGCAAGGAATTCTATCCACCCAACCTCACCAGCCACACTCAACAAAAACACAAGAACAACAGGTAGCAGTATATCAGAAACAAGAGTATTGGGTACCCCTCACCACTTCCCTTTAGTTAGATTCTCTTCCTAGCAATGAACGTCCTAACGCTACCACACACTCCCCGCCCGCACACACCTGGGCCTCACAACCACGTATCCTGCCCGCACACACCAGGGCCTCATCCCGAAGATTCTTGGGAAACAGAAGAACCAGCCCCGATGAGTCTTGGTCTTTAACCACCCCAATCGAAACCTACCCGAAGAGTCTTAGGTGTAAGGTCGCCTCAATCCATCACAACCTGGGGGAGAAGGAGTAGGAAGGAGCTAATAACTAAGGGAAAAACACCCTCTCCCATAAAATGGGAGTGTTCAGCACTAAGTGCTCAACATGGGTGGGGTGTGATAAAACACAAAAGATACACATATATATATGTATATACCAACCACACAGCCCAAACTATGGCTTCTAAAGAGAGAAACTGAGCACGTGCCTCAGAACTGCTACTACGAAGCATGCATAAAACAAACATACCCAACCCCATTTAGGTTTTCACATTTCAGTAGAAATAGTTATCTAGTTCCTTAACTACTGGGCAACTATCAACAACTAACCACATCGATCATTCGTAAAACACATCCCGGTCATCCACAAATCAATTTAGGAAAACACAAGCAACACAACCAAGCCCTTCTTATCAACCAACCAACCCATTTATTATTAAACCCATTCCATTACCATGCCCCACCATTCATTAAGTATTCCACTTTAATACCATTTATTGCAGCCCCGCTGCCCATTACCAATAAAACATTCACACCAACCCACAACCAAGTCAACTGTAGCCCCGCTTCTCACCCGATCCACAACAACCCACAAAAACACCCCAATCACATGCCTCGTAACCAAGCCAACACCCACATGTTCATTATCCTATTTTGTTTAATCGGGGTGATCACACAAGGGTTCTAGATTTTAAACAGCCAACATTATGTGATTAACCAATTTCCACAATCCACAAGGTTTCCATCCATAAGAAAATCCATAAGGAGAGGGAAACATTTAATTGCGTAAGAAAAGGCCCCCAACGATAGTGATTTTATGTAGGTAAAAGCTCATTTAATTCACAAAATAATATCACAGGATGTAAAGTAACATCAATCACAACTTCCCATCCACGTTATATAAGCCAATTATTTTCTTTATTAAACCGGTTCAAAACTGTTTCACGTAAAAAATAGAATACCCACCACACATGATGCAAAAATTAAGGTGATGAAGGTAAGATCGCTACCTCAATAGGTTCTTGATCAAAACACTCCCCTAGATCAACCATAGAAGACATCCGTCGGCATCCGTCACTTCTGTCAGGTCCCCGAAAAACCTCCTTGGGTGGAAGTTGGAAATAAAAGGCTAAAGGAAAGTCAACAGATCCATGCTCGGAAGCTCTGCCTCGTCGTTACGATCCCGTGGCCGCCGACGGATTGTAAATTGATGCTCGGACGAAGAAGTTATGGAAGAAATAGGCTTCGAGTCTCTTGGGAGAGCTCTGCTCAGAAGGGAGGGGAGGAGAGGTGTGAGTTGAAGGGAGGAGGGGAAAACTCCTTTTATAGGCGTGAAAGGAAAAAGTACACAGCGTGTACATTATAGTACACGACGTGTACTCTATTCTTTAACACGGTCTCCACGCGGCTTCCAACATGGCTCTGCGGCCGTTGACTGCTCAACACACAGTTTGAGGGTAATGCATACGCCAGAAAGGACTACACGACATGTAGTTTGGACAAACGGTGTGTACTCATTTATTGCACACGACAAGGACACTGCTCCAACACAGTACACAATTGTTGATTGGTAACGTGTACGCGGGAAAGGACTACACGGCGTGTAGAACTAGATAGACAGCGTGCACCCATTATTCCACACAGCACGGACATGGTCTACAACACGGGGTATACCCGAGAAGGTGGTACACTACATGTACTCAAACTAGACGATGTGTAGTATCAAAATTCTGGAAAGTGTGGAAAAAGTCCATTTTACACTCCAGAACACTTCTTGACCTTCTTTTTGACAAAAGAATGGACCGGAGAGGTCCGGGCCATTAAAATTATATTAAACAGTAAAAATATATTCTATTTATACTTTAAAAACATCCAATATTATAATTTAACCATATAAAGTATTGCGATGAAAAAAAAATTTAATTAAAATATAGCGTGTTTTTACTATTTATTAAAATATGAAATTTATCAGAATAATATGAAAAATTTATCCAAAGTAATTTTTTATATCTTTATTATAAAGAATAATTTTATTTTGTCAAATTGAACTTATAAACTTTTAAAAAACTAGATTTAATATGGGTGCACCATCAAAAGGCGGTAAAACTGCAATTTTTGAAAAATACTTCTTTTTTCCAAAAAACTGATTTTGTTTTCATACCTCATTCTAGAAAATGTATAAGATGAATTAAAATGTTATGAAATTCAAAATTCAGGTAATACTATTCATAATGGCTAATATTATAATATATCTTTGTTTAGTGAAACTCGTCTATTGCGTACGATGCACGCTATCGAGGAAGGCCGCAGTTGCATGTAAAGCAAGCCAAGCTAGTGTTGTGTGTAGTAAAAGATTCCATTGATGATTTATATATCATAAAAAAATATTTCTCATAAAATTCTTGGGTGTTACACATATGGTTATTAATAATTATGTAGAGTAGAAATGTATGGTCAGTTTAACGTAGTGGTGTAATAGTTATGATGGTTCTGGATATCATTTTGTGTACACTGAGTTTTTTCATCTACCCCACCTTGTGACTTTTTTGATTGTGAAATTATTCACCCATTTGTTTCACCCAATGTATTCCATTGATTGTGACTATATCTATAAATTTATTTATGCCATTATAGTAGAATACTCTAGTCAAAGGTCATAAAAGCCAATTTGATGTGTGATGAGGGTATAGACTGATTATGGGGCCCCATCAGTCCCAAAATTATCTTATCATAATGTAAAATCATCCATATAATTTGAAACAAGACATCTATTTTTTTATTAAATAAAATCTGTTATCGACTTCTTCTACAGGAGGGTCATGTTCTCATATGTCGATGGCAACAATGTCGTTTTCATTTTTAGAGTGTTTTCAGGTGGGAAGTAAGAATAAATATCCCATTTATTATTTTATTTCATATTTTTTTACCGAATTAGTGGACTTCGGGATAGTGGGGTTCCCCATGGTCATTGGGTATTTTTTAGATGTATTTTCCAAGGATTTCATGATGTCACGTCTTGACATGACATTAAGTTCATGGGCTAGCACAAGGGCCATTGAATCAAATTCATATTCAATATCAAGAGAAAAATTTCCATATATTAAATCATATTATAAATTATTCAAAAAATTAATAATTCATCATGTAATATTTATATGAAGAACCACATACCTCGGTGTAGAAAACCACAATTTTTAGTTCCACAATCCAATTGCTCGCAAAATTCACAACAAAAAACTCATATTGAACCATAAAATCAAAAAACTAAAACCAAAATCATCAAATTATAATCCTAAACAATAGACCCCGAGGTATGGAGGATGAAGAGAGGCTTACAAAAGTGTAATTCACCTACGGTAGGGGGGAGGGAGGAGGACCGAGCAAGAAGTGGACTACCAAAGATGAGCCAGTGGATAGGGTGTCACCGAAGAGTCCCACAAATAAGGGGGGAGGGAAAAGAAATGCAAGAGGTGACAATGACAGTGTGAGGGTGTTTACCTAGGTGTTAGGGATATCTGATGTGGTTCATCGGGTGATCGGGCAAGACCTTTCCGGAGAAGTGTAGGTGCACCAACCAAAGGAATTGACGAGGGGTGGAGGTGTACTAGTGTTCGAGAGAAGGGAAGTGCTTCTAGATTAGAGAGGGAAGGGATATATGAAGACTGCAAAATATTAGTGATGGAAAAAATAGAAAATAAATGAAAATTAAATACCTAAAAAATACTACATACAATACACATAAAAATAATAAAGATAATCATAATTAAAATTTTAAATAATATTTTTCCAATAATAATAAAGATAATTATTACTAAATAAAATAATAACCGTAATGATGTTTTTAAAATATGAATATTAATGACTTGATTTAAATATTAACAATAATAATAATTACATTATTAAATAATAATATTAATTTTAATACAATTCTCAGTTCATATTATTTTTCATACTTTATTTTGTTAAATAATTAATAGTGCATCAAGCTTGCTACATGGTAATTTGGAAAATCCAAATGGCTTCGCCCAAGCCCTAACCATGCTCCAGACACTGTCTATCCCAAATACATTTATGTATCATCAAAACACAAAAATTTAATTGTGGTCAGACCATGTAACACCCGAATATTTCAGGGTATGTTTCATCTTGAATAATGTAATAGCTTGTGTTGTACGCAACACTGAGTTTTAACACATCATGACCGATCAAACTATATGTTAAGAATATTATTACTCAACTTATGAAATTTTTTAAATTTTATTTTTTAATGGACTTCATTTTTGGATTCCTAATATCAAAATTAACTTTGGTTAAATTTTTTGTATTTTTCTGAAAACATTCAAATTTTTGATGTATAGTGAAAAAAATTGTGTAATTGTTTAAAACATAATTTTTTTTATATAATTAATTATTTTATTTAAATTTATTTTAAGTCAAAATAGATACATAATACCTATATTAGATCAATTCAATTCATTTGAGTCATTTAATAATAAAACTAGATGTATAAAATTATATTGAATTTTTTAACGTCTATTACCCACATTTTAATAACGTTAGAAAATTTGAATGAAACATAATTTTACCACTTGTATTTATTGAATTAAAAAATAATAGAGACACAGTTGTTATCAGTATGTGAAATTTGGTTTAATAAGATGAAAATCATATTTTATGAATAGTAACTTTGACTTTTAATTACCATGGTTAAAAGTAAATAGGGTAATTAATGATAAAAATGATATTATTACTACACTAAAACAAGTCCCGATTCTATTGGATATGTGTATTTAGACCAAAATAAACCTTATGAATAAAAAATTACCCTTTTGGTCCACATGGATTAGATTAAGACATTTATTATTATTTTAATTAAAACATGGTTAAAAGTTTTAAATTCAAATTTTCACAACTAAAACATTTTTAATATTGGGATACCCAAAAGATAAATTCATCTATAAATATTCATTACAAATATAAAAATATTTCCTACGTAATAGTATTTTATTTATAAATTATATACATTAAATAATCAAATTTATTGATGACACAATGATGATGCAGTAATTACCTTATTAGTGAATGATTAAAATAATTGATATTATAAATAATCAAATAAATGTAAATTGAGGATTTGGATAAATTAAATGAATTTTCTAAGTTAATATTACATGATAGGGTTTATCAAATGAATTTAATTTGATGTAATAATGTTTTTATGACTATAAAAAAAACAAATACCAAATAGTGTCAAAATTTAGATAAATGAGTTTTTTAGAAAAATTCTATATTATTAAATGATATAATATTTCAAAAAATATAATGTCAATACAAATGACTTATATAATGATATATATGTTATTAATGATCTACTTGTTGTTTCCATGGTATTTTATTGTATTTTTATTTACCATACAATATACAAATACAAATAGACATGGTAAATGATAAACTATTTAACCATGGGTTAAATCTAAAAGATATGGATAATATGGTAACCTAAATCTATCTAAAACCTATTGTTTTTGAGTTTTTAGACCCAACCCTATATTATCCTTGAAATAAATCATTTCAAAGCCATTATAAACCAAATATTTTTGTATATTAAAATAATATTTCATGTTTTTCCTAAATTGACTCTCACCTATCTTATAAAAAGGTATTTTACCATCTCTCATAATAAAACCTACAAAGTCATTTGGCTTGGCCAAAACTTACAAAAAAATCCTCCCAACAAACCTCACCTCTACTTAGAGGCCTTACATTGATCTGAAATCAAACCTACAGATCCCTTTTGATAATCTCAAATGAAAACACCTGAAAAGAGACAATAATATCACCACCTATTTCAATGTTCTTTTCTTCTTCAACATTCTCTATCTATGTAGTTTCCATAACAAAATAATTTCTCTAGTAACTTATATGTACTATGATTTTATTATAAATATGGTACAACAATATTCATTTTTAAATCCATCCTATGAATGTCAAGTGACCATACGTACGTATGTTTTACCGTCTCCACGTTATGGTGTAGTTTGTTATTCAAACACTTCAGTATATGGAAGGGTATAATAATGAGAACAATTGATGTAACTATTAAATATAACATGATAATGAATCTCTATATATGAAATACCTTCCAATTAAATGTGATTCCACCATCAATAGAATGGTATTGTCGCTCCTATGTACGTAAAAATTACTGTCTCCGCGAATGCGACGAGATTCATTCGACATCGTAAACATTCAAGAATAAAGATCATTTTATGATTAAAAAATAATTTTTAAGAATTTAATTTCATTATACATATGAATCAAATACAAATTATCCATAACAATACTGACTTACGTAAAAAAACATTTAAATGAAAATGTATCATTTAACACCAGAAATAATGATACTACTGAAATATTATTAACAAATAAATATTATAAGATCATATATGATATCATATTTGTGTATGTGGTTATTGTATAATTTAATAAAAATTAGTTAACTATTATACATGTTTTTAATGAACCCTTGATCTGGGAAAGTACTAGCCAAGAGTAAATTATACAATCGCTTTACTTATCTGAGGCTGTTAATACCTAATTATCTACTTGGACCACTTTATCATCCACGTCCGTCTTTCTTAATAAATTTATTTAAATTGTTTTTTACTATTCTCTAGACTATTTTATATGTAATTTATACCCTTATTTTAATTTTATAATATATTCATAAAGGAATCATTCCATCGTTTTCCAAACAAAGTCATTTACGACATTATCGACAAAATTAAGGAAAGAATGTTTTTTAACTTATGCAAAAAATGATGATATTTCACACCTTTATAACACATTTGAAAACTAACATGCCCAATTATAAGAATATTTCCAAAATGAATTTTTTCTTTTATAATTATGTGACTTTTAAATTGTTTAAAAATAGAAAGAGGTATTTCTTTCAAATAGTTTTCATTTCATCTTTGTCAACATCATATGATGGATTTAAAACTTGTTTGAAGTTTATTTATTTTGATACAAATATTTCATATTGTATTCAATGTTTTTTGATATGTTTGAGTGTGGATGTGTTATTGTTATAACATTCATGGTTTATGGATAAATTATTGACACTTCTTATTCTATTTTTGATACAAATGTTTATGTTATGTTTAATCCTTTTCATATGAGGAATACATTGGACTTATGAAGTAACGGTTAAATCCCGCTATATCTCCTCGATGCATTGGTTGGTCTCATAAGTCAAGACAGTGTCTTGGTACAAGGCCTTGAAAAGAATATTATTTGTAGTCTTGGAATGAGACCTTGACTATGTGGTTATGATGTATGGAATTATGCATTCAAACATTATGAAATTGGGTATTGGTATTTCGTGAGATAATTATACTAGTAGAATATCTATTTGAATAAGTACATGGAATTATTTGATTTATATTTTATATATTATGCTGAATTTTATGTTTAAAAGTCATTTGTTTTAGTCTTACTGATTTCCTTAAATGTTTATCCTTATTTATAAAAGTATCCTCTATATTGTTATCCTTACTGAGCATCTGAGCTCACCCCTTTCTATGTATTATTTTTCATAGGATGTGAAGATGTATTTTATGGTTAACCTATAGGGATTGGATAAGATATATAAGTGTGTTCAAAGGGGAAAAATTTTGTTGTTTCTTTATCTCATGATGTAATGTAAAAATTATGTTTGTATCTAGTACTTCTAGGGCTACTAAACTGATCGATATTTTGGTACTTAATCCCTTGTAATCATTCCAATATTATGTAATAATGCACTGAATATGGGTAACTGGTGTCGGAGAATTACATTTGTTATTAAAGGATATTTAGTACAAATATTGAAAGTTGGATTTAGAAAAACTCTAATTAGTGAACATTACACTAAGATTAATATTGTGTATTACTATAGAAGAACAATTTATAAATTTGGTAATGTAGAGATTTTGGGAGTCTTCCAAGAAATAAATCCTTGTCTGGATGTGAGCGGGGAGAGGCAGCTATAAAAATGTTGTACCTAGGAGTGAAAACACTGACAAGGTGTTTTTGGATTGACCCGGGGTATCCTGGTACACAACAACGGGCCATACTGCACTATTGGTTATGAAACTCCTGGGGGATATGCTTTAGATAATTCACATTTTCTATACCCACCATTATAATGGATTTATGAGTATACACCTCCTCAAAGAAAACATTTTTTTGTATATTTAATTATCAATAATCTTTTGTTTATTATGTTAAGTGTTTTAAAAATTTTGAATATAATATTGCGATTAATAAACTAATCTAGTATATGTCATTGGTTAGAAACTACACTTAGTGGAAGGAATGGAAACTGTATCAATAAACATTATCCATGAAGGTATTTACCTTATACTCCAGATAATTATAGGGGAATTGATGATGCAATAGGTTCTGATTGTCTAATCACCATACTGGGACAACTCACCTAGGTTATGAATAATAACCTTACATGTGTGTAGTACTTTGATCCACCACACAAAGGATCAACACTAGACCGCTTCTTGAGGAAAGAACCAAAAAATTTCAATCGGACTAAAAAACCATTTATAGCTGAGCAATGGATAAGTCACATAGAGAAAATATTTCATTCATTGGGGAGTAGAGAAAGGGAAAAAGTTTCCAAGGTAGTTTATCTCCCCATGGGAGATTTAGATCAATGGAGATGATTAATTAAAAACACAAAGAAGGATGAAAAAGAATAAAATATGTAATAGGCGAGTTTAACGATTTTTTCATAGAAAAATACATTCCTCGTGACCATCAAGTGGATATGGAAAGACAATTTCTAAATCTGAGGAAAAAGAGGATGAGAATTTTGCAAAGAATGAGGCTAACACTACAAGATTAACATGTCATGTAGAATATTATATATTTAACCCAAGGAGTAAGATTGATGAATTATTTTATGGTTTAAAATCATTTTTCTGTCGAGCATTAGTCTCACAATCAATCTCACTATACGAAGATATTTTCTAATGTTCTATCAAGACAGAAAAGGAATTATCTAAGTTTTACAACTTTAATGCAATGAAAGAGAAGAAGAGATCTCTTGAACACTCAAGAATTGGAAATAAGGGGAAGAAGTAAAAAATTTGAATATCCATCCTTCTATACATGTGAGAAGAAACACCCTGGTACTTTTCTAAAGGGAACAATGATTTGTTAAAATTTTAGTGAAAAGGGACAACAAGATCATGATTTCACGAGAATGAAAGAGGTTTTTAATGTTGAATTCCACAATTGTAGATAAGAGGGGAATTATGCAAATAACTTTCCTAAGTGCCAAGGAAAAAACATAGAAAAGGACAGGGTATCAAGGCCAATATTATGCAATCACTACTGCTAAGATTGAAACATTGAAAGACGTGGTGGAAGGTAATTTCAGGGTTTACACAAGTTTATCCAAAGATTTTTTTGATCATGGGTCATCACATTATTTCATATCTTCCACGCTTTCTAGGAAAATTTTATATTTCCAATTTTATTTAACAATGGAGTTTTCAGTCAAAACTCATAAGGGAAGTATCATTGCAACACTATTTTGTTAATCAGTCCCCATTAGGGCATATAAATTTTCTTTATCAGCTGATATCATCACCATACCCATGATTAAATTTCATATAATCCTCATTATGGATAAGATATCAGACCATGATGCAAAAATTTATTTTAAGAAGAATGAGGTTACAATTCTCGATGATGATAATATGTACCTTATCATTAGAAAAAAAAATTCACCACCTAATTTTTATCAAGATCAACCCCCAGTATGTCTACTAAATTCAATTATTGGGGAGGAAGAGAATGAAATAACTATTGGTGAGGAAATGAATTTTCTAATAGAGTATGTACCTGTTGTACATGAATATGTTGATGTGTTTCTATAGTTTTTACCTGGACATCCTCGAGAACGAGTAAATGAGTTTTCCATCGATTTAATTCCTAGTTCAAGGCTCATATCGAATACCTCTTATATAATAGACACTTTGGAATGAGTGGAACTAAAGAGACAACTAGAGGAATTGTGTAATAAAGTATTGATTCTCCTTACTGTTTCTCCATGGGGAGCCACAATTCTTTTTGTTAAGAAACAATTTCGATCTATGAGGTTGTGCATTCACTATAGGGAGATTAATGTTATAAGAATAAAGAAAAGGTATCCCCTACCTCAAAATGATGATTTATTCGACCAAAATCATGGAGTTAAATATTTTTCAAATATTGACCTTCGATCTGGATATCATCTGTTGTGTATGAAGAAGGAAGACATTCCGAAAACAGCATTTCGAACAAGGTACGAGCGTTACGAGAATACATTAATTCATTTTGGACTAACTAATAGACCCTCTTTTTCATGAATCTAATAAATAGATTATTGTAGGAATATCTTAATGACTTTTTAGTGGTATTTATTGATGATATATTGGTTTACTCCAAAATCTATATAGATCATGAAAATCAAATGTACACTATTCTGAAAACCCTCAAAAGAAATGAATTATATGAGAAGTTTAGTATATGTGAATTCTTGCTTAAGAAGATTTATTTTCTTGGCCAAATTTTCTCTAAGGATGGAATCTCTATTGATCCTTCTAAGAAAGGAACAATATAAGAATGGCTGACAATGATGATTATAATCATGGTACATAGTCTTATTGGTTTAGTAGGTTATTATCAACGTTTCTACTGAATGTTTCTTGATTGGAAAACCCATTAACCAAGCTCACACATAAAGGGGATAATTTTTTTTCGAAAAAAGAGTCTAAAGAATGTTTTGAAGAACTGAAGACTATATTAATCATTTATCATATCTTGCATCTACCGTCATGGGATGATGGGTTTTTTATTTATAGTGATGCTTCAATGAAAGGACATGGTTGTTTCTTTATGCAAAATTATCGAGTTATTGACTATGCATCACAACAACAAAAAATTCATGAAAAAATCTATCCTACACATGATCTTGAGATTGTAGTTGTAATATATGATTTGATGATATGTAGACACTATATATATGGTGAAAATGTGAGATATATACCGATTACAAGAGATTAAAGTATTATTTCACACAAAAAGAACTCAACTTGAGGGATAGGAGATTGTCAATCTACTCAAAGATTATGATTTCACTATACACTACCACCCAGAGAAAAAATTAGGTGGTAGATGCTTTGAGAAGAAAGAGTCATAGAGTATTGAACAATATGAGAGTTGAAAGGGGTACTATGTTAATGGATTTCGTAAGCATGGATATAGGAATAATCATGGAAGGTGAACCATAAATACCTTTCCAAATGGTTTCAAAACCATGTTTACTTGAAAGGATAAAAATTTATCAGAATAATGAAGATATGTTTCAAAAGACAATTGAAGATGTGAATGATGGGAGATTGATTGGCTTAGTATATAATGATGAAATTATGAAATTTTGGAAGAGACATTGTGTTCCTGATATAACTCATCTAAAAATGGAATTGTTGGGTTATGCTCATAGCTCCGATTTCTTTATAAACCTTGGTAGCACTAAGATGTATAGAGATTTGATGGAACTTTTCTGGTGGGATGAAATGAAGAGGGTGATTGTTAATTATGAATCAAGTTGTACAGTTTGTCAATAGGTTATGTCTGGAAGATGATATCCTGGATGAGTTATGAAACCTCTTCCCATAGATGAGTTGAAATGATATGATATTATGATGGACTTTTTCATGGGTCTACTAGATACACCTATAAAGAATAATGAAATATGGGTCATTGTTGATCGTCTTACCATGTGAGTTTATTTTCATGCTATAAGAGAAGAATTTACACTTGAATCTTTAGTAATAATATATATTAATGACGTTTTATGACTTCATGGAGTACCCCTATCGATTGTTTTTTTATCGTGATCCCCATTTTACATCAAGATTATGGAATATTTTTCAAAATACCCTAGATACTGATCTTCGTTTGAGCACTGCCTACCACCCTCAAACAGATGGACAATCAGAAAGGAAAAATAAAACCATAGAAGACATGTTGATAACTTTCTCACATGATATTCAAGGTATATGTGATCAATATTTTCCTCTCGTGGAATTTTACTATAACAATAGCTTCCATTAATGTATTTAGATGGCACCATATGAAGCGTTATATGGAAAGATATGTTGCACACCAACATGTTGGGATGACGTTAGTGACAAAAAACTAATAGGCTTAGAACTTGTTGAGAAAACAATGGGAAAGATTTAGGTTATCCAAACCCACATCAAAAGCAAATCAAAGTAGTCAAAAGAACTACGTCGATAACCGAAGGAATGATTTGGAATTAGGAGTAGGAGATCATGTTTTCCTGATGGAATCTTCATGTAAGGGAGTTCGAAAATTTGGTAAGAAGTTTAAATTAAGTCCTAGGTACATCAGACCTTTCGAAATTCTACAATGAATTGGGGATGTGGTTTACCATTTGTCGATACCACCAAGTCTCTTCAATGTTCTTGATGTTTCCCATATATCACTATTGAGAAAATACATGGCTGACCCAACATATGTACTCACCCATGTTGAAATAGAACTGGAACCAGAATAGTCTTATTGTGAAGAGCCTGTCTCGATTATTGATACCAGAGAACAAGTGTTGTGAAACCAGACGACTCATTTGGTGAATGTTCTATAGAAAAACCATAAGATGGAATATGCAATGTGAGATCTCAAGAAACTTATGATGAATAACCACCCAAATCATTTTATGCTGTAATATTCTAGAAATTTTGAGGATGAAATTTTTTGAAGGATGGAATAATGTAACACCCCAAGCTTATATGGTACATTTCTCTTGGAATAATGAAATAGCTTGGATTGTACTCAACACAGAGTTTTAACACACTACGACCAATCAAACTAGTCGTTATGAATATTAATACCAAATTTCTAAAATTTTATCAATTTCATTTTTCAAAATGGACTTCATTTTTAGATTCATAATATCAAAATTATCTTAGGTTGAATTTTATGTATTTTTCTGAGAACATTCAATTTTTTATGAATAGTGAAAATACTACATTATTATTTAAAACGGAATAATTATTTAAATAATAATTTATACAATTTAAATTTATTTTATGTCAAAACAAAAACATAATACCTATATTATTTCAATGAAATTCGTTGGAGTTATTTCATAATAAAATTAAATGTATTAAATTTTATTTAATTTTTTAACGTTTTTTCCCACCTCCTAGGTACGTTATCAAATTTTCATAAAACATAATTTTACAACATCTCTAAATTGAGTTCCAAAAATCTAAGAAACACATTTTATATTAGTGAGTAAAATGAGGTTCAATAATATGAAATGAATTATTGATGAATAATAACATTACACTTTTAATTACCACAGTTATAAGTAAATAGGGTAATTAAAGGTAAAAATGATATTATTATTATCTTTACAGTTGTCTTAATTCTTTTGGATAAGTGTATTTAGACCAAAATAAGACATAGGAATAAAATATGATCCTTTTGTTCCACTTGGATTAGATTATTAAAATTATTATTATTTTATTTAAAGAAGAGTTAAAAATGTTAAATTCATATTTTCAAATCTAGTTTTTTTAATATATGATTAAAAATAAGATAAATTATATTATAAATATTCAATAGAAAGATGAAAAAATTTCCTAAATAATGTAATTTTTTTAATTTTTAGACAATATATTAATAAATTTATTTATGACACAATGATGATTCAGAAATTACCTTACTAATGATAGATTAAAATAATTAATATTATAAATATCCAAATAAATGTAAATTGAGAATTTTGATGAATTAATCATATTTTATAGGTTAATAAGACTTTTTAGGGTTAATGAAATTATTTTTTTGTGAAGTAATCATGTTTTAGGACTTTATCTATAATCAAATAATAAATATTGTCAAAATTGACATAAATGAGGTTTAAAAACAAATACAATATTATTTAATGATATAATAGTCATAAAAATATAATGTTCCGTCAAATGACATATATAATAACATATATTCCATTTATGAACTACTTGGGGTTTTCTTGTAATTTTATTGTATGTTTATTAATCGTATTATATAATGATACAAGGATATATGGTAAATGATAAACTATATAAGCAAGAGTTAAATCTGAAATATAAGGATAATAGGGTGACATAAACCTGAATAAAACATATTGGTTGTGATATTTTCGACTGATCCCCACCTTATCGTCTTAATGAATCATTTGTGAGCCATTAAAATCTGAATTGTATTGTATAATAAAATAATATTTCATGCTTTTCCTAAAGAGACCATCACCTCTCTTATAAAAGGGTACTTCCTCTTATCTAAGAACAACATCTCAAAAGCCATTTGGATGGGACAAACCATACCCAAATATAATCCCAAATACCCTCTAATATACCTAGTGTCCTTACTTTTATCAGAAAGCCAACCTGAGGAGCCCTTTTGATCAACTCAAAAGGAAACACCTGAAGAAAATGTAATAATTTCACAACCTCTTTCAAAGTCCTTTTCTTCTTCCACTTTATCTTTCCATGTTGATTCCATACCAAAATAAAAAAAATAATAAATTTTATACATACATTGATGTAATTATAAATTCATTATAGCCATATTAATTATTCTATTCATCCTATGAATTACAAGTCACCACATGTGAGTATGTATGGCTTAACATCTCAACGTCTGTTGTAGTTTGTTATTCAGAAATATCATTATTTGGATGGGTATAATAATGAGTATAATTTATTTCTATAAAATATATAACATGTTAATGATACTGTATATATGATATAACATCCAATTAAATACGCTTCCACCGTCAATTGAATGGTATTGACGCTCGTGCGTACGTACGGATTACCATCTCCACGAACGCGATGAGATTCATTCCCCATCGTTACCATTCTATAATAAATATCATTTTATGATTAAAAATTAATTTTTATTAAAATAATATCATTATGGATATGAATCAATTACAACATATCCATAAAAAACATTACTTACGTAACAAAACATATGAAGGAAAATGAATCAGTTAACACCAGAAACGATGATACTACAAAAATATAATTTACAAATCAATATTAGAATATAATATATGGTATCATATTTATTTATGTGGTTCATGTATAATTTAATAACAATGATTTAACTATTATTCAGGACGTTAACCTACCCTTGATCATGGAAAAGTAAAATCTAAGGTTTAATTCTACAATCTCTTTACTTATTTGAGGTTGCTAACACGTAAATATCTACTGTGACCTCTTTACCATCCACATCAATGTTTCTTAAAAAATGTATTTCAAATCATTTTTAGTTTTTCATAGACTATGTGTTAAAGTCATTTATACCCTTTTTTTATTTTTATAATATTTTTATAGAGGAATATTTCCATCGTTTTCCAAACATGGTCTTTTGCGACATTTTCAACAAATTTAAGGAAATAATGTTTTTTTAACTTCTACGACCGGTGAATCTATTTTCTATCATTATAAATCCTTAGAAGCTTCCCTTACAAACTTATGAACGTATTTCCAAAATATATGTTTTCTATTATAATTATGTGACTTTTAAATAGTTTCAAAATAAAATGAGGTATTTATTTCAAATAATTTTCATTTCATCTATGTCAACATCCTTTAATGGATTTTATACTTTTTGAAGTTGATTTATTATTATACCAATAGTTTATATTACATTGAATCTTTTTTGGATATGTGTGAATGATAATGTGTTATTTTTATACAGTTTAGGGTTTATATATTACATGTTGACATTTCTTATGCTAGTTTTAATACGGATTTCGATGTTTTTTAAACCATTTCATATGAGGAATGCATTGGACATAATAAGTGATAGGTGGATCCTGTTATAGCTCCTCTATGAATTGATAGTTCTCATGAGAAAACTACTAACTTTCTGTAAGTCCTTGAGAAAAAATTATTTATTTTCTTAGCACAAGGTCTTTACTCTGTGGTTATAATATGTGGCATTATTCATTCCATCATTATCAAATTTGTTATTGATATTGAATAATATTATTCGACTAGTAGAATATCCATATAAATAAGTAAATGGAATTATATGGTTTATATTTTCCATATTATGATGATGTTTAAGTTTAATTGGATTGTTTTTCAGTCTTATACATTTCCTAAAATAATTATGCTTATTTATAAAAGTTTCTATTGTATTGTTATCCTAATTGAGCATTTGAGATCACCCCTTTCTATATTTTATTTTTCCTAGGATGTGAAGAAATATTTTACGGATGACCTTCTTGGATAGGCTAAGAGATAAATATATACATTCAATGTGGGAAATTTTTTTTTGTTATTTTTATCTCATTATGTAATTCACAACTTATGATTGAATCTAGTACTTTAATGGATACTAAACTGATCGGCCGTTCGGGACATGATCCCTTGTGATCATGCTAATGTTATGAAATAATGCATCGACTTTGGTGAACTAGTGTCAGGAATTTATAGACTAAACATCAATAAAACATTTCAAAGAAGGATAAAATTATAAAATAATAATATTAAAAAAGTTCGGGTGTTACAATTCACCCTACCATGAAAACATTCCACCCTCAAGAGGTCAACTCAAAGCCTCATCGGAGAACAAAATCAGGCACTCCTTCACAACCCATGACTTCTGCTCCCAATGATCATGCTCATCATTCCAATGAAACCAAAGGATACAGACCAAAAAATAGACATTCTCTGAAGATCCTTCTCTAGGGAATCTAATATCTATACAAGTCACTCAAACACATATAAACTGTGTTCTATCTCCAAATATTCCCAATTCAACACATGAGACGGATCTAGGCCATACATCAATAATTGGGAGACATGAAATACATCATGAATAAAGGCCAAATATGATAAGAAATATAACATTTATGTCAGACTAAAAATATGCTTAGTGATCTCAAAAGGAACGTTATACCTCAACATCATCTTTCCGTACATTCCCAATTTATGATGACCCAAGCGAGGGGCTACCTTAAATAACACCCGATCGCCTTCAGAAAACTTAAGTTCATGATGTGTCTGATCTGCATAAGGTTTTTAGTAATTATGAGCTATTAGTAATCGATTCCTGATCAACTTAACCTTCTCCAAGATATCCTACACATGGTTCAGTACCAAAAGTCATATCGTGTATACCTCATCCCAACATAAAAGATACCAACATGACCGACTATAAATCCCCTCAAACTGATCTGTGCGAATTGAACAATAGAATCTGTTATTAAAAGTAAATTCAAAAAATCCCAAATTACTATCCTACATCACCACATTCATTGGAGTTAATGAAACCATTATACAACCCTTAAAACATGTAATTAACTCAGGATATAGTGATCATTTTGAGATCATGTCCCAACCCTAAGGATAATGCATTAAACGATGACACATATCATCATGGGGATGCTTCTGTTGAATCAACTCCAAGAGAAACAGAGATAATTTCACACTTTCCACAAATGGACCTCCACTGTGGTCCTTAGTCTATACATTAATCTAAGAAAATAGCCTCATCAAAGTCCAATTATCACTGCAATTCCTCCAATCCATCACTTGATCCTTTATACTCAAGGCGTCATCCACCACATTACCCTAGTTATCTTCTCGGGTTCCTCTGAAACACTTTTCTCTGAAATATCATGGCACATAAAAATCAACTCTATAATTCATAATGTGTAATTTGAAATAATCACATAAAGGAGATGATCCCACATAGATCCTAACACAGTCTTCAAAGGATGCTCGTTCTCCTCCACATATCCAGAGTGATCTAGGATTTTGTCTCCAAAAACAACAACAATGGAGTCAAGATATTAGAGTAACACCCTATTCTTGAGCACCATAAAACTACTTTGGATGTTTACAATGTTAAAGGAAAGAATAAATAATCAAGGTGGTCATACATGATTCAAAAATATTTTTTAGGGTGTCTGCCACTCTCAACCTGACTTGGTGGTAACTAAAACATATGTCGATATCGGGGAACCACTTTCCCCCATTAGCTGGTCGAAAAAATTGCCAATCCAGGGAAAATGGAATTTAGTCTTGATTGTTGCCATTTTTGAATTCCTGTAATTGATGCACAATAGAAGATATTTTTTCATCCATGCACATGAATAACATAGAAACAGCCCAAGGAGAGGCGCTCAGGACAATGAATCAATTAGATTCAAATTCCTCCATTTATATCACTAATTCCATCAACTCTATGGGGACCATATGATAAGAGGTACGATATATCATTTGTGTTCTCAACTCTAAATAAATCAAAAACTCTATGTTCTATACTAGGGGAAAGCCTGGAAATCATCTAGAAATACCTCTGAGAACATGTTCACTACATGAGGTAATCCACCCTAAGGAGGACAACCATCGTACCCTAACATGAGCGATGATAATTGGGAGATAAGGATTCCCAATTATGGGAGAGGAGGTCCCACATAACTTGACGGAGGATCCAATTCCCCATGAAAAACCTAGGAACTCCAATCAGGTGCCATGAAACTCACCCAAGACCTATAGAAATCAATATGTGTTTGAAAGTGAAGTAGTGAATCCATGATTAAGATTACATCAAATAGGTACATATCCCGGACCTGGAGACCTCTATACATTTCATCTTTTAATAGATAAATATCACATGATGTGCACCTAAGACCTTTATCTTTCATAATACGCAACAACATTTCCAACTCGATCCCAAAAGACACCAACTCGTTTGGAAAATACAATAGGTTCACAATAAAGGTAGATATAAAATAAAAAAATACAGGAGAATCAAAAGGAATGGAAATTATTTAGGGTGAAATTAGAATGTAACTTCAAACTATTTATTGTCTTACATTAGATCCACTTAGTGCCTAATCCACAAAATGAAGTTCCCTGCTCTCTAACTAAGAGCGACCCCTCGCCTGTGTCACTTCCCTTATCTAGATCTTCTGAAAATATGATCCGGTCAAACCACCTAGACCACTAAAATGATATTCCATCATTATGGTTGGCGCTAAACAAACAGACACTCCCCTAGAAGACACAGATCCTACCACAATCTAATATGGGCATTCAACCTTGTAATGAAATTATAAACACCACATCATCCCACATTGATGTTATGGACTTGGAGGATATGTACATTCAGGTCAGATGTGCCCTTCCTGGTTTCACTAATGACAGATAAGAGACCCTGCATGAGAATCCATATATAGAGCCTTCCTGGAAGGATGACTTAATCTGCCACAACACTTCCTCTCTTTCTCATCATGATTCCTCTACTTATTATACAAAATTACACTGCCAAAAACTAACATATACCAAAAGGAAACCGACCATCCATTTTTTTCTGTCACTTCCATAGATGATCAGTCAAAAACCTCATCATAAGTATTCAAATTGAATAGAAATTTATAAGAATTTAAATCCATTCTAAATCCCTTTTAAAACCTCCAAAACGTCTTCTATTCATTTGAGACTATCTCAGGTGAATATCAGACTAGCTTAGTAAAGTTGTTTTCATAATCCATCATAGTCTGGTACCCTTGAACAATATCTATTATCTCACAGGATCTATCATAGAAAAAAAATTTGGAAAATAATATTTTGTAAAGACCTCCTTGAATTCCTTCCAACTCATATGTTCTTGCTTCCCTGTCCGAGGTACTGAGTCCCTCCACCATTGACTGGGACTCTCTATCATGAATGAGGCGCATTTCATACTAACTTCTTCTAGAGTATCCAATAACTCAAACATACACTCAATCATCACAATCCACTCACCTACTTCTTAAGGTTCCACATTTCTCCCAAAATGTAGTAGGCTTGTAGAAGAAACATAATGAACAAGACACTTCTCCCCATCCTGGTGTCCATGTAATGTTGGTATCCTACACATCCCACCTAAAGGAGATGTCAAAATAGCATCCCGAAATCCCATGGGAACTCATGGTCAATCATGATGTGTGCTATCCATGAACCCTACTTGTAACTAGATCCAAAATCCCAAATAGTTCAATCTCTTGTATAACTAGATCCATCAAAAATAAAATAACATAATGGGTTTAAACATCCTCTCATACCATTTTTTATGGAAAAAACTGGGGTCACTATTCAAATGACACTTGTCCTAGTCTTCAGCAAGGACCAAGGGGTGTTCCCAATCCCCATGGGCTAGCACAAGTTCCTGGGTATCAAAAGTAAAGTGTGGTAAGGATTTAAATTAATAAATATATTTAAATGTAAAACAATGAAAAATATTAAATTCACCAAATATGGAAGTCACAGTCAATCAAGCCCTTAACCAAAAACCATAATTTTAGTAACATGTTTAAAAAATACAAATAATAACTACAAATTATATTGCCCAAAAAAAAGCTCAAAATCCACCACCTGGAAAGAGGAAACCTCCCTCATGTCATCTCCACTATACAACACCCATATGTATAGCTAGAATCCCGATCCTTCATCTCCAAAAACATTACCCTTATTTTTATAATTTTTCCAAATATAATTACACCCAAATATGTAAGTCAAGTGTGAGCTTATTCCTAGTAGAATGCCAACAATAAAATATTTCCTGAATAAAAATTAACTGTTGAATACACATTAAATTTAATAAAATGAAATGAAATAAATGATTCAACTATTTTTAAGAAAAAATTATAATGAATATTTATTTAATAGAAATATCAATATAAGAAGGTAGCCTTAGTGAAAAAAACATTAAAGGAAATGAAATTTTTAAATAAAACATATTTTCCCTTATAGTAACCAAAAAATAATACCATATGCAGATGGTGAGTGTATAGTAGTAAAATAAAACAAAATATGTTAGAGGGCATATGTGTTCTACCAAGGGGAGAGACTCTAGAATATCATGTTTTGGTGAAAGTGGTATTGAAGCCATGGAAAACTGTGTTTTCATGAATGAGCCACTATGGTGAGTCATCTACCAAGGTCTAGTTGTCTACAACCATTATCCAAAAATTTAGTTAGAGTTGTAATCATCAATCTAGCTAAGTGAAACCAGGGTGATTCTATGTCAGTATCACTATCACAATAGTCCAAGTCCACAAACTTAGTTACTCAAGCTACCCTTAGTGCTCTTTCAATTTGTATGTTCATATCAGAAGTCATATTGATGAACCCAAACCATCCAAGATACTACACACACACATCAACAACATTTGAACCCCCAAAATCTATTTTAAAATCAAATGAACAACAAAACCTTTTTAAAACATAATTCACCACAATTACCTAATCAAATAAACAATATTCAAAGTCAATGAAACAATTTTCAGGATTAAACAATCCATAATGAAAATTTAAAAAAACAATTCAAGATGTTACACTTGACTCAAAATAAAAAACTCACTCAAATATGATTTTATGATTAAATGAAAAGAGATGTCATAACAAAACACAAACTGCAACCCATGCACATTATAATAAAAAAACTACATAGATTATGAAACACTAACGAATGGATCAATGTGGGTTTTCTTAGAAAAAATAATAATATCACATAAAAATGTTACTAAACAAACCAAATTGATGTCAAATTTTCTGATAAACTAAATTGGTGTGCATAAAAATTAATTAAATAATATTCTATATTAATTAAACAAATAATAAATTAATCCAACAATATTCATATTTGAATCCACCTACCTTGGTGTAGAAAAATTTTAATTTCATTGAGGCACTCCAATTTCTCTCCAAACACATTAATATAAAATCAAATTGACCAATAAAATCAAGACATGAAACCAAAATCATCAAATTAGAACCCTAAAAATCAGACCCCAAGGGCTGGAGGAGGAAGAGAGGCTTACTATAGTTGAATTCACTTGCTGTGGGGAGTGAGAGGTTAAAAAAGAAAGAATGGGGCTTCTAGTGGTGCTTCGTATTCTTAGAGGGTCATAAGAGGGTCTGTATGTGAGGGGGGAGGTTACAATAGTCTATATCAGGTATCATGGTTGTCATGAGATTTTTTCATTTGGTGACCGGGCGATGTGAGGTGGTTTGACAAGTGCACGGGTGATACATCACCCGATAAGTGGAGGGGCACAGACCAAAGGTGTGGGTGAGGAGAGGAGCCTTTCTAGGGTATGGGATAAAGGAGGTGCAACACGAGGAGGGGGGGGTAGGGACATAAGAAGAGTGAATAATAAGAAGGAAAATAAAAATGAGAAAAAGTTAAAAATTAAAAGAAATTAAAATCCATATAAATGACTAAATACAATACATAGTAAAATAATAACGACAATAATAATAAATAATTGAAAATAAAATTTTTCAAGTAACAATAAATAAATTATAACTAAATAGAATATAAACTATAATGATAATTTTAATAATATTAACATTTAAGAATATATTTAAATAATAATAATAATAACATTCTTAAATAATAATTATATTATTACCAAAACAGTTCTTAGTTCATCTAATTTTTCATTTTCTATTTTATTAATAAATTAATTATCCAAGAACTAGGTAGGCTGCATGGGGATTTGGTGAAGCATCACTGTTTTGGCCATGCATTGCATGTGCACCAGACACTGTCAAGCCCAATATATTCATTTATCAATAAAACACAAAAAATTTATCAGGATCGGCCTGAACTATGAAAAAAATTTCAATGATAGATAAAATTATAAAATAAATATATTACCAATTTTTAGGTGTGATAGTAGTTATAGTACATATGTACCTTTGGGTAAAAATGCTAAAAAAGACACCATGGGCTTATATTTGATCACCACCAAATAAATAGAATCGCGATTTACTATACACCTAGTTTGACACTCCCATGAGATATTCATGGGAAATTTCACATTATCTTTAAAAATAATTATTATGTATTTGAAAATAATTTTATTATTTAAGATAATTTCCAAATAATCCTTGATTATGTTTATTAAAAGAACTCTGCATAAAATTTTCAATTTATGTTAATTAGTTCAATATTTTTGGGATCAAATATAGTTTTTTATAATATAATGATCTAATGTAGTGTATTTTCTTATTTATAAATGGTTCCTTTAGGAATTTATTAGAACTGAATAAATACACGTACAAACTACTGGAAAATGATATAATACCCAAGGATCAAAACCGTGGGTATGGACCCCAAAACCGTGGGTATAGGCAATACCCACGGTTTGGGGAACATTGGTCATTAGTGGAGTCGGTATAGGTACATGACCTATACCCATGGTTTTTATAAACCATGGGTATAGGTTTTTCTACTATGTCATAACTCTATACCCACATTTTGGAAACTGTCGGTATAACATATTTTACAAAATTGCAGCTCATAGGATTCGATCTCGTGACCACTTCTCTGTTCATGAGTGTCCTTACCACTACCCCATCACCACATATATGTTTCTATATTTATTTATTTTTAAATATATTTATTTAAACTGTGGGTATATAGGAATAAACCATGGGTAATGAACTGCCGCCAAAATTGTTTTTGTTCCCACAGAAAAAATAAATTTCCCGCGCACACACGGCAAACATATACCCACGTTTTGAAAAACTGTGGGTACATGATTTTTTATCCAATGACTATACCTATAGTTTTGGGAAAACCATGGATATAGGGCACCCTATTCCCACAGTTTTGGGCAAACCATGGGTATAAGAATTTTTTGATACCCTATACCCACGATTTGGAGAAAACTGTAGTTATAGGGTAGCCTATGCCCATGGTTTGGGTAAATCTTGGGCTTAGGTTATCAAAAAATACCTATACCCACGGTTTTCCTAAAACCATGGGGATAGGGTTCCCTAAACCCACGCTTTTCCCCAAAATCGTGGGTATATGTCCATTTTCCAGTATTGACTCCCTGGTGGGATTTCCCTCTATAACAAGAAAAAAAGTCTTCTAATGGAGATGTAGTTGGGACTGATCAAATATTAACCATATTGGGGAAGCATAATGAGGTTTTCGATAAAAAATGATATCTTATAGTGTATCTAGATTATCCACCATGTGTTTTAGCAATGATATAAAACATCATGAATGATAAAACTCCATCATTAAATTGGAATTAAAATCCATCTTTAGTGGAGTATAGTTTAAGTTCCTTAGAGAATATATTTTATTTTTATGTATGTAATGAACAAGATAATATTTTAATGATATATTATTATCTCACATGTAATGTAAACTATTGGTGGTCATTGATTAATAATCACAATAGATGAGTAGGAAATTGTGAGAATGATGTGAAACTATTTTAAGGTATAATTCATTGGAAAATATTTTTCTCTAGAGTAATGATTTTATATGGAGAGAAATTTCCCAATTCAAATACAAAAGTATGAAGACAAGGATGACTTAAATCAAGAATTATTTATATGTTTCATATGGGATGTTGTGTACTACGTAAGTAATCAAATGAAAAGTGATAACAATTTCATTGATTTTCTCATGAAACTACTTTGAAGGTAACCTATCCCCACAATATTCTTATCATATGACTATATATCATTATGTGTTATCAATCCATAAAAATAATTATACATTCCTAATGAATTTTAAGTGATGTAAGATTAGAATAGGGTTATTGATCATGCTTGAAAATGAAATATGGTATAATTTAATAATGGATGAGAGGATTTTACATCTACAAATAAACGAGGAAAGAAACACTAATGAATAATTATTTTGGAAATGGGAGTTTTCGACATGTGAAGAGAGAAAGGAAACAATTCTCATAACTGTATGAGAAATAATGTCACTTCCAATGATTAGTGATTCCAATGTAAGTGTATGGGAAACTATATAAATGATTTACCTAGGTGATATGTGAATATTCTTAAAAAACTCTAAGGGATCTAGTGTATTCATATGTGATCACTAAATCTGAGTATTATGTTCAAAATGATGTGGAAGTGGGTAAATTAATCATATCATAATAATTATCAAATGGATTATTTTATTGTGGATACCTACACTCCCTAATACCCAAATAAGAGGTAATGTTCTTCAACGAGCATCTTTATATTACAACACTATACACATCATTAAAAATTAATTATACAAACATGATATAATAACATCGATATAGAACATGTGATGGGATATTTAAATAATAATTTAATGTGATAAATAGTAATAAAGTCCATCAAATGGGTAATGAAATCAGCGTTAGTGTGTATGGAGGACTACCACTTCGCAAAATGTTATCATTCATTATTTTTTCTTCTGTAAATATCATGAATGAGTATGTTGATTGATATAAAGTGTATATATAATATTTATAAGATATTAATACCTCAAGAGTCATAATATCTTATATATATTTTTAACTTCCATTCTATAAGGTATATGATAATCTCTCTCGTGTTTGTGGTGGTATACCGTCTCGTGAAGCGATGTGATTCGGCTTTCAAAAATGATTCACATTGATGTTGATAAAAACAATTTTAATGAATATATGCGATATAAATGAAAAATTTATTATATATATGAAACATTTATCATTATAAAAATATATTGTATATCCTTTTATTTATGTTATTTTCAATAACGTAATGATGATAACAGAATTCATGTATGTGTAGACTACTGCCTTCACTAAGCGATATGACTATATTCTCATCACCACATATCATGGATAGTATAAATAAAAATAAATTATTGTATATATCATCATATAATTATTATATAAACATAAATTATTACATAAGTCATTTCAACAATGATCATTGAAAAATGTAAATGATACTCATGCACACGTATGGCTAAACATCTCCATGTTCGTAACTTACATCATTTATCATAAAAACTTGTAATTATTGTTTTAAACAGTAAAATTAAAGTAAAAATATAATAATTATTTAATTTTTATTATTTTAGAGTTGATAGAACAATATATTATATACAGGAACTGGATCTTCCAAGATGAAACACAGGTGAGAAAACAAGGCGATTAACACCCAAAACAAGAATAATAATGAAATATTATACGAATGATAAATAAATTTTTTTAAATGGTCAAAATTTTATATAATGAATATTAATATGAATCTATAAAAAGTTTGAATATTTTTTATAACCACTCCACATTATATTAAAAAACATTCTATGAAATGGGAGCATAGGGTAAGGTATTTCATCTCAATTTAAATTTGATTCAAACTTATTTATTATTATCCACCATTTAACTTTTAATCTATGTATATAAAGGCACTTTAACATGTAGTATCCTAAAATTTACTTTATTCTTGGTATTTTAGGATTCATGTTTAATTATTTCATCAAACTGTGTTATACATGAAAATTCAAAAAATAATAAGAAGTTATCATTAAATCTAACTTTCATTTGTGATTGTTATCATTATCATAAAATAAGGACATTATTGTAAACACTTTTTATTAAAAAAGTAATTTTTTTTCAAATATTCATATTTTTGTGTGAAGGAAATTATTATTTCCTAAAATATATACCATTTACATATTTGTTGTTTAATTTTGTTGTTATTTGATTAATTGGGAAAATTTTGATAAATTAGCAAACTTTACTCAAAAAAATATATGATAGTCACGCATAATCATTATAAATAAAATCATTTATACTGTATATGTGGAATTTTTTTTTTATATATATGAAATGGGTTTGGATAATTTATGGATAACCCCTCGATGCATCAGTAGTCTCACGATATTAATCAGTTTGTCAAATAAGATGGGTTTTTACCCAATATGTTTTAAACTGTCTTGTGAAAAGTGTCAATGATAAAGGTATCATGTACCTTGGAATCATGATGTCTAAATATTAAATGATTCATTCATTGAAATTTTTTCTATTATTATTATCCAAGATATTTTCTGTACGATATTTTCTAAGGATTCATTCCATTCATAGTTAATTGGTTAAATAGAAATTTTTTAGTTATATACATTTCCGTAATGATTCTTCATTATCTCACAATGATATTAATCTAATTTATAAATAATGTGTGTTCAGTTGTATAACATGACTATTTATTTTTATTATTGATTCACGATTTTTTCTGTAATAAATTAACCATGAATATAATTAATCCTCACCCTTATTTTTATTTCATTCCCAAGTATATGGTGATTAATTATTGAATTATAATCAACGATGCATTCTATTTTATATTGATATGAATTACGTTTTATTGTATTTTTTCAATGTAAAATGTGTATCATGTATGTATTTTGTTCTCAAAAACTACTAAACTATTTGTGATATCAAGATTTAGACCCTTTTTATCAATTAGATTGTAATAAAATGGACAGTATCTTGTGGTTACTAGGGTCGGGGTCATTTCACCTTTTGGTATATTTCCATACATAATTGTTTATTGAAAGAAGATTTATCTAACTGTTGAGTTGGAACAGAAATCCTACTGAGATATGTTAAGAGGTAACATGGAGTTTATAAAATCTAGAGAATATATTAATCTAATAATAATATATCTAGAGGACCAAAGAAGATAATTATTAGAGAATTAAAGTCCATAAAAGGATAAATTCAGTTCTTTCCGTGGAGTTATAATGAAAAAATGATTTAAAAAAATGATGTAATTTTTTATTATTCATATTGATGATGAAACCCATGATAGGTAATCATCATTCAAAATTATATGGACACTTCATAGTGACTAAAAAATTATTATATAGTGTAGTTGTGATCATATGATCTAAGTTACAAACCCCATATATATTAAATCAGTTTGTCAGTGAATATTTATAGTAATGATTTTCAAAAAGATAATGGATCAGTTTAAATACTCCATATTATCATTGAATAAGAAAATAGAGGATGGATTTTTTCTTCTACACTAGTTTGTATTCAATTTAATTTATCTATTTTACTTGTATAAAATTTATGCACAATATTTAATGTATGTGTGTCCGAATTATGTGAGGGGAGAGAATAAAAAGTAGTTTAAAATGAAAATAATTTTTTTAAATTGTACATTAAGTATCATATAAGTAAATAAATAAATATATATGTATATATATATATTTTAAAATATAATTGAAAAATCTAATTTGTTTATAAATGTTGACTATTCAACATTTGGATAGTTTTTGTAAGTTTTTTTCAAATGTTACTTATGAAGAATGATACCCTACCTAGTGTTAATTCCATGATATTGTTATTAATTTCCTTTTTTATAATATAGTTTGTAATCTACTAATATTGACAGAATTTTTCATTACCATGATATAAATTAGAATTCATAAATAATATTGACTTTTTGTATGAAAATATTTATATGGAATTATATATATAACTTTATATTATTGGAATTTTTGAGCATAATCTAATAAAACATTGTCTATATTAGTAATAAAATTTGGGACATCCAATATAAAATATTTGTATAATATCATTAAAACTATAGTAAAAAACAAATTAAAGACCCGTGGAGATTCTTTCAGTTATTTGTCACTATATGTTAGAGTAATCCCTCCATTAATAGATTTGTATGTTCCTCTTTACAGTCTTCTTCTGAAACACAAATAGATAATATTTTAATAAAAATACTTTTCTTCATTGTAAAAATAAATTCATTTAGGTGATTGGAATATTGTACCTATATATATATGGGAAACAATAAACTATAGACAATTTATTTTATTATATATAATGATATGGAAATTAAATAAAAACTTATTGAATCTTATAAGAAAAGGGAAAAATGTATGTGAATCCTATTAACAATGTAATTCCACTTAAATTTAAATTGATCCCCTACTATAATTGTAACATTTATTGAATTAATTTCCAAATTAAATTAAACTCATAAATGAGGCTTTAAATTTTAATTAATTGAGGGTCCTATTAATATAATCTTATCATTTTTGAATATTGATGTTTAGTAAAGAAAATATTTTAGGTTTATATAATAAATTGAGTCCATTACAAAAAAGTACCATCAATAAAATGGTCTATTTATGGGGGTGTGATGTGAGTTGAGAATTTTAAAATATTTATCTTTTTTTATTGATAATTAACTACCTAATTAATTTAATCAATTGTAAATAAATAATTTTATTAATATATTTAATTGTTATTGGAGTTGATATTTATTTTGATTTGATGATTTTCAATGATTAATTACTTGTAATCATGTGATTCATATGTTGATAAATGGTTAATGATTCATTAACCACATAAATTATTTGTTTTTCAATAAATTTTTATGTTTTTATTAAATTATTCATTCTTTTATTTAATAAATTTCATAATTTTATTTTTAAAATTCATTTTTAATATTAAATGTATATTTTGAAATATATGATTTAAATTGGATTAAATAAAAAAATAAATTTGATATTTAATACCATTAAAATGAATATAATTTAAAATAATTTCATTTATGGAACGTTTTTATTATTATTAAATCATTCACTTCAATGAAAAAAATATAAATATAAATTTTACATGTAGTCGCATGATGTGATTGAAAAAATTCTTGAAGAAACCATGGATGTCACCCAATTCATGAGGATGATCCATATGATCAGATAAAAGAGACAATTTTCTTCCATAAACAAAGTGATTATAGGACCATTCTCGAATTTCTGGAATTATAAGGGGAAAATAATGATCCTCCTCCACCCTATGAAATAAGCTATAATTGAAAGAAACAGAAATATGACCAAATAGATCGTTCCTATCCACGTTCATCTGCAACTCATCAGTATTTCACACTCTATACATAATAATGTCAGCATCACTAAATATACCCCAAGTAATCCTCCACAATGGTGGATCATCATGATAACCATTATTATTTTTAGGAAACTCCCACTTTACGGTGTCTTCTACTAGTTGGATTTATTCACCCTCAATGGTAAACCAACCACATCAGATTCACAATAACCAATGAGGATCACGACTAGATTTGATGGGTTTTTCAATGATTGATTATCAAACCCTCAATAAAAATTGACAATACTAATTTACTTCTCTATAAAATAGGATCAAAATTGCAGGTATTGTAATGTGTGTATCCTTGAACATTTCATTTAGAGAGTACAAATATAGAACCGGACACCTGTATCCTAGGGATGTATGATTCTTTTCTAAACAAAATATATCCTTGAAGTCATCCATTTTCATCTCTATTTGTGTACTTAAACATCTTCCTGAACTTCCAATACCCCATAAAAGTTGTATAAAATGAATCATATTTGAAACAGTAACAAGAAAGATTATTTTTACAGTGACCATGGAATTTAAGGTATTTAGAAATTTTTTGATGCTAGATCCATGCTAGATCCATGAAGAGATAATTAGGATATTTCTACTGGCACAAATGTCATGAAATAATGAGCTGAAACAAATTTAGTGGAGGTGGTCATTGTTTTGTTGAAAACATGAGATAAAAAATACCAATATTTAGTGCTTAGAACGGCCTATGAAGGGAGGGGTGAATTAATGTTTCAAATAGTTCTTTTAAAGCTATGTATCATATTCCTATGTTGGTAGGAACTTTTTAAAAATGTCTTTTTGAATCGTTTATTAAGAAAGAAATCTCATGACGATGGAAAACACATCAATTATATGTGTTTCACCACCAAGGTAATGTCCAAGGAGAACCGAATAACTGTGTTTTGGTGATACCTAAATCCAATAATCATCACTAGTTCCCTTATACTGAATTTCAGACACATACAATGTCTTCCAGGAACATTTACATTATAATATTTTTTGGATGACACACTACCACCGTTTGAACACTTACATCAACTCCCCCAAAGTCACTACATTGTGTGAAGCCTCACCCAATTTCATGAAGTGATGGTCTACTCAATAGAATGGAATATAATTATTTTTATGCAACTATAATGAGAATCTTCATTCCTCATTGACTTGATTTTTTACACTTGAAAAAACATTTCACATAATCCATATTTTAACTACGATGTTTCAAAAAGCTCTTTTGTGAAGTTCAAAACCTTCACAAAGAAAATTTACTTCACGTAACAAACAAATTTCACGAAGCCCACAGAGTCATCATGGAATACCTGGTAATAATTAAACACATTTTTTCCTAATATGAACCATTGGATAAGACTACGATAGTATTTTTTTGATACTCAAAAATATAATGAATACTATATTCACGATACTTTTATCCTTCCTGAATTCAGAATGATTCATAAATTTGTACAAATATATTTCCCATTCTATATGAAGTGTGAGGTAGCCTCTTATTTATAGGCTCAACCCTTTAATGACGATCCCATTCCAGTAGTGGATTTTTTGTGAAACTAAAAAATTTCACTTGCAATGCTTCTTCTATTATTGGAATTATAGTGAAATTTAACATGTTTGAAAAGCTTATCATATTCAAGGAGATGTACGATTTTCCATCATTCATTTTCGATGGTCGAATTATTGTGGTCCCAGAGAGGTACCATTTTTCCTTACTCAATCATGATGATCTACACCATAATGATTTTCATGCTTTTGAGAAAAAAATATCTTAATTCATCCTAGCCTTGAAATAAAGTTTCCATCTCCATATTTTTGAGGATTCAATCCTCAAAATTTACCTTTCATAAAGCATCCTCTATCATCCTTATTTCGAGAATATGTTTGGGAAAACACTATGAAATGATGACACCATAAATAATATAGTCACATTGGACAACAAGATCACTAACCATGAAATCCTCTTAATCAACCTAGAACGAATTGTCAAAAATAAAAAACAAACTTTATTTCTAGCAATGAAATCCTTTGTTCCAACACCCCTGATAATGAAGATGACAGTATTCATGAAGACTTCATGTTTTTGGGGATTTGTCAAGACACTATTCTAGTGAGCCATGTTGGCATAAACTCATGATTTGATCTAGAAAATTGAAATGGTTTATGGAATATATTTGCCAATTGAAGTCCATTTTTAGGGATCCAAGAGTTATTTCGAACTATTTCGACTATATAGACACATCTATATGGTTATATTTTTAATGTTCTGAATAGATCAATGGAATAAAATAATATTAACTTTATTAAGTTTAAACAATTTAATTATTACATTAGGAATCCCAATATGGAGTATCTTTTATATATATTAATGATATTTTGAATGCAAAAGTGGATACCATTATGCCCATTATAGTTAATGTGATGGATTATTCAATAGTAGGTCTATCTATTGAGAGGATGTCATTTAGTACCCCACCAGTTAATGGAGAGTGGTTCATGATTATTAGTAATTGCACTTATCAAATCGTAAAATGGATCAATAAGAGTATCATTAAAATTTATTCCAATAAACATGCGGGTTTTATTTTATATAGATAATAGGTAAATAACTATGCGCTGAAAAACATGAAAAATAAAGAAAACCTGGTGTATGAACATTTAAATTTTAATTGAAATAATAAGAGAAACCTATATGAGCACAAAAGTGCATTACAATGTACTAATAATTAGTTTAACTCAATAAAAATGATGAATAGTGATGAGTTTCTGGACATTTTTATGTCAATTATTTACCATGGAAATGGGTCACAGTAGTACTATAGGTCATTAATTGCTACTCTAGATATAACTATCACTAGGGAGATTTTGAAAGTCAAAATATTGATTGAATATTCCCAAGGTATGTCTTATGGATACACACATGAATAAGATTATATGTTAATAGAAAGAAAAGGTATGTAAAAATAGAATGGATGAAGGGGAGGAAGAAAAACCCATGATAAATGTTTTTAAAAAATGAAGCTATCAAAATCCTAATCTAGATATGAGCTGATGTTCTGACATTGTAGAAATACAATAAGATTCATTTGAGAGGGTAGATGGTTGAAGGAAGAACATATGAATTAATAAGTTTAGACCCAAAAATAATGATACCAGAGTTCTAAATGGACAAATAATTTTTATTTAGAAATATAATTAGGATAGTCTTGATTTCCATGACTTGACTACAGTAATCGTTGATGGTTCCACCTACCACGATACTACCAAAATATATTTTATATAATTTTATGATTCAGGGATTTTTAGACATACGATTTTGGGAAATTATGGTGCATAAAGTATTATTGTGAATGGAAATATTTCACTAGAGACTAAAAATTGGATGCATGTTATTTTTATAGGATAGAGTAATGTTCCTGATATTCACATCAACATGAAATGCATTGGAATTCTTGACAATAATGGATAGTTCAGTTCCATTGGTGATGTGAAAGGAAATCTTTCCCTAGGTAATATGTTAACTTCTAATAGGTAAAAATAATTTTCATTTTATCTAATAAATGCTAGATCAAGTGGAGGGGAAGTCAATATTTCTAGGAAACATATTCTTTTATATGATTGGCATTGGTGACATGGTCAGATGAGTGAGAGTGGAATCATAATACTCCGCCAAAAGGTTATCCTTCTAAGAATAAAAGGTATAAATTTCGATACTTGTGTTGATTTCATCTTATGAAAACATTACATAGTATCAATTAATTATTATATACAATGAAAAATTGAAAATGATTTATATATAACTCATAATAATGTTTATATGATGTTAACTATGTAAATAAGATGTGTTATTTAATTTTTTCCCTTCAAATATTATCATTCTATAATATTTTGGTTCGTGGATTTGAAAACTAAAAATCATGTTCAGGATGTTTGTCATGTAGTTTCCTATGAAGGGGGAAGAAGAAATATTTGTCTTGTTAATGTGTATGTGAGAATAAAAGAAAGGATAATATCAATAACCATTTCGATAATTAATAATATATATTCAGCATTATTCTTTAGAAATCATTTCCGAAGACACCACCAGATAAAAGTGTTAGTAAGAACATGAACAAACCAATTTGTGTGAGAATCAAATGTATAATATCAAATACAATGTTGTCAAACACCATTTGTGGAGAGGTAATTCTTACCATTGTTTATAATATCAATATTTTCTTCGTCATTTCCATTAAAATACAACATTTCATTATGGTTTTTGATAGGTAATGATGTTTCATAAAAACAAATCCGAGTATTTGTTTTTCAGGCTTGTATCAACATTCCCAAATAGGTGTGTGTAAAGCTGGATACAAAATGAAAGTAGTGTATATTTTTGGTGTATAATCATGAGATGTTTAGATCATGACATTGGATTCCTATTATAAAGTGGATAATTAGAATAATAAATATGGTGTTTCTTGAGGATCATGATTTTGATGATTTTGATGAGTTAGAAAATGTAGAGAAGCTATATTCTAAAGAAATTATTATCAATGAAGAACCAATATCACTAGCATTAGTATAATATAACAATAGAGAGTTCTAAAAAAATGATGATACATCACTACCTTGTAATACCCCTCCATCTATTGATATGTCTCCATCATATGATATTCCTAAATAGACCCCCTAGAAAATTTGAAGAGATCCAACAAAAAATGGAAATTTATTAGTAGTTACCCACCACATGATTATGTGATTATCATTGGTTGGAGAGATCCATAATTTTATGAGGATGAAACTAGAATTTAGTGGAAGAGGAAATGGAAATATTCCATGAAATATGATATTATATCCTTGCATAAGAACCATGCATTTTATTTGGTTGAGTTACCGAGAAGAAATAAAGCACTCAAGAACTAATGCGTAACAGAATAAATTGAGAATATGGAAACTGACAACCAAATTATATATCTATAATGATTTTAATGGGATTTAGTAAAACATTTATTGACATTGATGAAATGTTTTCTTCAGTTTTTAGAATTTTATCTAGCAAAGTTGTTCCTGTATTAGAGGATAGTCTGATCCTAGAGGTTCAATAACGAGATGTAGAGCTAGATTTCGTACAATATGATCTTGATGTGGAGATATATAAGGATAATATATACGAATATCATGTGATAGGTAATGAAAAACTGAAAAGAAATCCTAGTGATAGTTTTTATGGTTGTACGTACCATCAAGGAAGTGGTATATGAAATTCAACTCATTAATGGAGAAAATTGAGTACAGTAAGATGGATTTTGATAACTCGGTATTAATAAAAAAAAATTTGATAGTGATTATATTATCATATTTTAATATATTTATGATATATAGATAATCAATAGATTTATCAAAATGATTTATAGTTCAAAAAGTATAGTTTAATAAGATTTATAAAATGATGTAATTGGGAGATGATTTTAAATTCTTGATATAGTGATTTCCTACTACAGTGGGATCATGATATTGAGATGTCATAGGAAAGATACATTGATAAGATCCTTGAAATGTTCAAAATGATAAAGTTGAAACCAATTAACACTCCAATTGAATGTTAGTTATGAATCATAAAAAATCATATTCTATCTAATTAGGAGGAGAATGAATATACCTAATAATTCCTTAGTAGTCAGCAGTCAGCAGTAAAATTTAGGTGTGGTGTTCACCAGACCATATATTTCTCATTCTATTTTAATTGTGATCATATTATTTTCAAATATAGTAATGGTGATTTGGAAATGGTTCAAATAGATATTGAGGTATCTCTATAGTACATGTAGTTGGTTTTAATGTTTTGGAAGTGATAAACATATTTTAGAAGGACACATTGATGCAAATATATCTAGAGATATCGAAATCATGAAATCCATATCCAGGTACATGATATCAACTGAAGGGATAGATTTATAACAAAAATTATGAAATTAAATGTGTGTTTCATTTTTTAAAATAAATGTTGAGTATATCACAGTTATTGAAAGACGTTAAGAGATGTTTCAGATAAAGAAATTCTTACAGGAGCTGGAACAGAGTTTCGAGATTTATGATCACTATTGTGATCTTTATAACACTATTAATATTTGTAAAAACATTTAATATCATTATAGGTAAAAATATATCAATGTTTTATAAAACTATATCGAAAATTTGTTGGATGAAACATTGTATAATGTTGAGAAAATCTATACCAATGAAAATGAGGCAGACATGATGATGTTTGTTCTACATAAAGGGGAGATGGACCCACTCACTAATATTATCGGTCTATCATCTACCCGATATTGGCCATTTTAGGGGGGATGGATTTTTGGGGGTCACACATAATTGGGGGACCAGTCTATCAATATTATGAGTCATCCTTTATTGGGAAACAAACAACAACGGATGCGCAACTGCGAACATTGAACATAGCTAGTTGTGTTATATTTTATAGTGTTGATGAATCAACCCTCAAAAAAAATTGACACCATAGTTTTCTTTCTCAAAAAAATGAGATCAAAATCAAATTAATTTTAATGTGTGTATCATATAAAGTTTCATCTTTAGAGTGGAAATATTCAACTGACCACTATTTATCTCTTTGATATAGTCACCATTGTCGAACCCTCTAAATCCTTATGTTATATCATTTTTTAGTTTTTATTCATTTCCAAGAAACTACAAAACCACAAAATGATGGTCACATTCTCATTCAAGGATATCAATGATTAGAAGAACCCCAAGGACCCCTATTAATGTTCAACAATACCCAACATCACATATTGAGTCCAAGTAAGATCTATTTCCATGGTTGACCAGAGAAGGTAACCAATTCGGTGGTGAAAGTAGATTCCAAATAGAAATAAAAATGAGGAATTATCATGAAATTAATATCATAAATATTCCATATAATTTATAATCACATTTTTATTTCACCAAACCATAGTAAAGAGACTTTTGGAATCGATGTTGAGGCTCTACGTGTACTACTTCCTAATGCATGAAGAGACACTCTGTCTGATCGGATGCTCTCTGATGAATAAGTGTGTAAAGATGATGGATCCAATATTAAATTAATAAAATCATGAGGATATGACTAAATTTCATGTTGTTTTCCTTATTATGAGAAGTTGAAACTCCTTGTGATAAATGCATAAATCTAAATGATAGTTGTAACCCTTGTGAACATCTTCTAGAAAAATATTTATCAAGGTTCCCTAATGAAAATTTTCAAAGATCACCCATTGAATCATAAAGTATTCCTCATAAATATGGATTATCAATTCCCACTATGAAGCATTAAAAAATTTTGATTCATAGCCTACCAACGTTAATAAAGAATGGAGTAGCCCTACCACACTAATTTAAAGGAAAACTAAAACATGACTATTCGGAGGAAATAAGATTTGAAATATGGAATAAAATATATATTAATGACGTCGTTATAAAAAATTACCCAGATCAATTGAAAATTAATGATTTCACCTAATGAATATTCCTCTAGAAATTGAACCCAGGATCAGTGGAAAACACTAATGACGAAATTCAATTTTGAGGCTAATTAATTATTTTCCCCCAACAATCCTTTCATCCGTTCTGCCTTGATAAGGATTAAGTAGAATAAAAATTGTTTACAACGTAATATTTGGTATTTTTTAGAGAGTTATGTGTCAACTGGTAAATTTTATGCTCTCATATGTTTTTGGTCAATGAAAAACATGAATTTTAGTTCCATATTACAATTAATGATAAGGAATTCAGAACACTATCTCTACTGAATGGAGACCTAATCTATTACACATTACATATTCTACTATGGTATTACAATATCAAATGATGAATCCAAGGATAATGATTGTTTATATAATCAAATCCCTCGGTAGATGGTGATTAGAATATCCTCAATTGGTTATGACTATGAAAAATGTGACCATGACATCCAACCAAGAGGCTTGGTATGTTATAAGAGAAACCCTATTATTCATATTGAATTACATTATTTTTTTAATTTATGTTCATATATCTATTTTATAATATGATTAATCAATGGTTGATTTAATAATACTAGACAATACCTTATTTTTCCATATAAAACTTAATAATATATCCTTATTAAATTTAATAAGAAAGTGAATCCTATGTAGATCCATTAGTATTTTAATCACCAATACATGTTCTGGTTCACGTAGGCATGAATATAGTATTTTGAGGCCCAATTTTGATGATATATTGGACCGTTCCATATAAAAGTAAAATAAAAATCCCTAGCTTCTCATAGACAATATCTCTTTTTCCAAGTTGTGTTTCATGTAATGTGATTCCATAAAACATAAAATCATTTCTCTTTAGACCTTCATGGAGAAGTATAGGGTTTGATCAAGTGGGATGGTTGGGTTGATGGAAAAATATTGGTGTATGCTGATTTTGAGAAATCCTATCATCAAACCTTGCATGTGGATGAAATATGAATAAATGGAAGTAATATTTGATTTTGTGGAATAATTTAGATATGTTGGGTTCATTTGAAGAGAATCTCATGCCTTTAATGTGGATAAAAATGGGAGTTTGAATAAATGGAAGTGTCTAATTACAATATATGAAAAATTAAATAGATATTGAATTTTTTCACCAATTATTAAACAAGGGAAGATATTATTGGATCATCAAAAATTAATTCATGTTTTTTAATTGTATAATGATGGAACACAAAAGAATTAGTTACAATGAATAGATGATATCATTTAACCAATGTAAATGATATAATTTTATAAATAATTTATTTTATAAACGGTATCTTTGGATTTATTTAGTCATGTTATCTATTAGAAGAATTAAATTTTTATATTTTTAAAAAATTTATCATCTATATATCTATATATTACATAAAATGACAGTATAAATCACACTAATGTATTCAATAACTTGTAATGTATAAGTAGAAGAGTGAATGAATATATCCCTTCACCATTTCAGGTGAGTTTTTTTTATATTGATTATTTACTCCCCTACTCTTGAAGATATGTCTTTAACCAGGAAATTTAAATGATTATTCCCTAGGTTAGAGATAGTTTAATAGGTTCATTAACTGTAATCCCGATTCTAAATAAATGATAATGTGATAATATACATTTTAGAGACTATATCAAAAAACATAATTTAAAACCAATTAATTCATTATCAAATAATTTTTCATAAAATTGACACCAAAAAATAAAAGAGAACCCCACTCATAATAATATTCTCTCTAAGAGATATCCCAAATATACTACTACTAAATTATCTTTAATTAAAAACTTGTATTTATCATAACATGAATATATGAAACTCATCATAGTGTTCATTTATAATTCAAGACTATCTCTGGATATCATTTTAGTATTGTTGAATCCATTCAGATGATGATCCATCTTAATTCAATAATCATTCCACTATCAATTTCATTTAAAAATTTCAAATTCTCTTCATAAATATATATTATCTGAAAAATTTTATTGTAAAAAAAATAATGCTAATAATCCACTTTTATTCAGAAAATATCATTTCCCATTAGGGTTAAAAAGAAACTTTCTTTATATTCTTAAAATGTTTATTTATTAATTAATATAAAACAATGACCACTATATGTACTATTATAAAGAAACTACATGGTATTCCCCGGAAGTATTCCATCATCTTTAAAAAATACACTATCATCTTACTTATTTTCATATGAATGCTATGCATAATTCATGATAATAAACCCATGAAATCTAGATTTTTCTATATCCTAATCCATCATAATCAAAAAGTATTTAAAAAATATATCAACTTAATGTAGACCAACTATGATCCCAATCGTTAGTAACCACTATAATTAAATTTTTTGATAAACCAAATCACATGAAACATTATTATTTTCTCATAAATTCATCTCTTGTTACTCTTATTTTGGCTGACCATAGCCATCATGGCCTATTTCTTTAGGAATATTTAAATGGAATTCAATTATATGTGTATCCCCTCTTGAATAATGAATTAATACGGAACACATTGTCTTATGGTCATCTACATATATAAATTTCTATTTTCAGAAGAACACACAAAAACATGATATAAACTTATATATATAATATCCATGAATAGTTTGTTTTAATATAAATATTATACCGTCTCTTAGTTATATTCTATAGATAATTCATAGTCCTTTTATAGGATCCTCTAACCACATATGTACTCTTCCAGTTTCCCAACACAATAGTTAGGACTTTGTTTATATATATAATTTCATTAAAAACATAATGAAAATCTTCTCTAGTGTGTACTTCAAACCCTATCATAATATCACTTACTATGGTATATTTTTATCATGTGTTGACCCTGTTGGTGCTCATCTTATACTTGTATGAAGATTTGTTTTGACACCTTTCTATTATATATTAGGAATGGTATTGGAGAATGACACAGAGGGTATCAATCACAGACTCCATATATCCTATTTATTTATATAAAAATAAAATACGATAAATGGATAAATATATTATGAACATTAATTTTATATAAATTTATATGACAATAATATCCACGTCTGAGTTTTGGTTAGTCACCAACAAACATGAGAATGGGATTTCCCTAAAATGAAATGTAATTAACTCCCCTAAACTCTAAATATCCATGAAATAATTGTAAAAACTATATTCCCCCTAATATGGTTCTATTAATATGGAAAATATTATATATTGAATAGTTTTTATTAAAAAAATACTCATTAGGTTATTCAATTAGATCAATGATTGTAAATATTTCTAGAATATCTTAGTGAATCTATGAGATAATTATATAAGAGATATAACCAACATTAAAATTACAAATAAATACCTTCATTAAACTAAAATCACACCTAAAAAATATAATATAGATAAATATAACTTACACTATGTGTAATGAACTATATAAGGGAACACATATTCCATCTCCCACTAGCTAACTTTCTATAAATAACAATGAAAAAAATTTGGTCTATTTAATCACTAATAATTTCATTTTGGAGGGTATGGGAAAAGTATAAATGTTTTCCAACATGTAACATGAAACCATCTAAGATTTTGGTCATTACATATAAGAAAAAATAGGCATGGTTAGTATAACCAAATATGATCATGTATCTCCACTCAGATAAAAAAATATAACAAATGCACACAATTTCCATTCCTAATAATATCAATCAACTATATGTCTTCAGACTATATTATCTAATAACTTTAGTAATGACGACTATAAATAATTTAAACTACATAAAATTTCCTTGAGGAACGATTGTTTATTACCCCTAATTTTACAAATAACAATTTATATTTACATAGTGAAAGCACTGGTAAAAACATTTAATTTCATCATCAGGAATTTTTTTTTGAGACACACTATTAGTAGTTTCCATAAATGTATTTTTGTCAAATAAATATTTTTGTTATAAATTAGATGAATGTACCATTCATAACTATTATATAACACTATAAATAATAAAATATGCATTCCATTAATAATTAACAATATAATCCATAAAATATAAGAATGTGATAGAAACATACAATCCATATATGAATCCCATGCATATCAATACACATATCCATTTTCATGTGCATGTCTAAAACCACAACCATAACCCATATAAGAAATCATGTTCATAACCATCACTATACTATATCTAATATAATATCTATATTCATAACATGATCCATATCAATTCATGTAGCCTTGATAGTTACCTAGTAAGAAATTAGTGGTCATGCCGAAATTATTCTGACCATTATTCCCATAAACCACGATCAAATATCTCAAAAAATCAATCAATAATAATTAAAATACTATTTACCCATCTTCAATCATACCTAACTACTATCTTCCATAGAAAAAATTATATCTAATACTACATGCACCATTTGTACTACATCCTAGTGGATACCAAAAATACATTGAAACTTTAAAAAAATAAACACTAGAAATTATCTTCAACAATCAGCATCCAATTTTTTATAATTTTTAAAAAAAAATAATCTATTATATTCGACATAATTATTTAAATTTTATGGATTTCTATATGAATATTTCATTCGGAATGACTGTTATTCTGTATTTTTCATGATATTTTTAATATTATATAAAACAAATTTAAATTATAAAATTCATCATATCCACTAAAATACTATGGTTCCATCACCCAGAGGGTGGAAATCCTCTATGCCAATGTGGCCTAAATTCTCTGTTACTCACTACCACATTATCCCTATTTATCTACAAACTTAATTGTCTATTTTTATATTGTGGAAAGATTGATTCAATACTTAAAAAATAATCCTTTCTAATATTAGATTATAATTTAAAATGAATTCTATTATTATAATTCTTGTTTAATAAATTACATTTAAAAAATCATTCACATATAAAAAATTAATAAATTTCACCCAAAAATTAAAAAACAGTGTAATGAGTTTTTTATCTTAAGTTTTAATTATCAAATTTATAATTCTATTATAAGTTAATTTAATAGGAAACACACATGGTATAATATATGTTCTCTATGGTGAATATATTTATAAATAATATATAAGAATTTTATAAACATATGAAATAAGAATCCATTATAGTTTTTACTATTATATTTTACCATTTCATTTTATGTATTTCACCACCCCTATGCAAACACACATTAACTGTAAAAATAAAAAATGAGTGAAATGGATGAGAAAAAAAAATCGTTATTTTAATGATCCCAAATCATGTTTTTAATCATTTAAATGAATTTCATTTTTTCTATCAGTAAATTTTGTTCTTTCTATAAGCAAACTATTTCTATAAATTGTTTTGACAAAATTCAATATGTACAATGAACTTAGCATGCGAATGATTTAATTTAATTGTAATGGTCACGTGAATTTTTGGAGCCAAACACATGTTTCACTCTAAATAATTGAATTTGTATTTTTTAAAAATGAATTAATAAATAAATACCACATTAATATTTGTACTTATTCTAACTAAAAAATAGTATACTATGTGATGTGATGAATATATCGTGTGTTAATGTCAAGTGAGAACATGAAATCAGAAAATTAATGAATGACTAAATGATGTAACTGTAACTTGTTGTTCGGTCAACTGACTCTAAGAAACAATTTTGTTCTATGGTTAGGATAATTTATATGAAGACAATATACCATCTATAAATTAGAAGTGTATTATTTTTAAACCTCCATGTACTATATTTTTTCAAATTAATTTTATAGATAATCGAATTAATCATCCATTGAATGTTCTACAACAACTATTTCAAAATGACATATTTTTAATACAATTAGGCACATGTGGAAAATTAGTAGATAATTTTTGACATACTATTCTACATGTATTACATATCGGATTAATTCAAAACCCCTTATAAAACAATCTTTTGTCATCAATTGGATTGAACACACGATTTAAGTCACTCAAAGGTAAATTCACTGTCATCCGAATAACCAAAGATGATAAGACTAAGATGCACCTAATTTTTACATCTCTCATAATTTTCCATTTAAATTTGTGTCTAGTCTTTTTTTATGTGTATTATTTTAATTTCTTTATACATAAATACAATATCTTATGATGAATAAGAGACTTATTAACACTACCATTCAATTATTTTCAAATATAAGCAAACGTATAATTGTGGAAGAGGTTGTTTATGACCTGGAATATTTTCTACCTTGTAGAACCATTGAAAAAGGATTTTTTATGGGTATGTATTCGATATTTTCTTGTAAAAACTAAATCTTGATTATGGGTCGATTTATTTAAAAATAATTTTTATATCAAGGGGTGATTCCAATGTAGAGGGGATCAGATGTTGGATTAATATTGAACCTCTTGATTAATTTATTTTATATGATTTCCATTATAGTTTTCACTATTTTAAATTGAACTTCATATATCTTTTTTAAAACTAAAAACAAAAATTCACTTTTGTAGTTGTATTTTACTAGTATTTAATATGTGGTGTTTACACAATTTTAATTTGAAGCATTATTCACCAACATTTTATTTTTCCACTCCAGGAAACATTTTCTATCGAAATATTTTTTCAATTAATATTAACCATGATGTTTTTTTACCAAAATATTTTAATTTATGTTCGTTTTTAATTACTACCATTGTGGATAATAATTTTCTCGAAGAAGATACTTCTAATCAGAATCTTTATTTTAAGGCTATAAAATATCCTCAATGGATGATAAAGAAGAAAATATATTTAAAATTTATTCCCACTAAAATCATGGATTGAAATTATGGACAAATATGAAATACCCAAAACTGGATGAAATTAATTGGTTCCTACATTTAAATTTTTATATGATTCAAACTATAACGAAATGAATGTATTATATTATTCCTTAAGATATGTTGAGATTAATATAATATATTTTGGTTCTACTCAATTTATAATATGAGACTCACTAGTTGTTTGTCCAGAAAGAACATTCATTGATAAAGAAATTTGTTTTAATGTGTATATAATTAATTTTGATAAATTAAAAATGAAGCCTAGAAATCCATAACATATATTGATCATATGTAACATGAAATATTCAACAGTATACATAAAATATGAAATACAACTATAGAAAAATATTAATTGACGTGAATGCAAAGATTTCTACCTAATTAGTGGAGAGGAACTTTATTCCCCATTACAGAATAATAAAATATCATCCAAATACTAGATAAACAATTATTATTAAACTAATGATGTGGGAGTAGTAACATAATTTTATTAAAGAAGAGGATTATTCTCTAAAGATGAAGTTATTAGAATTCAAAAACTTTGACTCAAAGCTATAATATATGATGAATGATCACAGTTCTAGTAATAAAGATTCACCCTTGGGATTTTATAATTAAATGGATAATATATCCATATAATTGAATAAATTCAATAAGACGAAGAAATTATTCAAGAAATAGAATTGTAGTTGTTTGTATGATAATAATGTAAATTGGAGGAATGGTGGGGAAAATGATTATACCACTAATGAGGTAATCATATATGAGTGTAAAATAAAAGGACATAGGGAAGAAGTACGAATATACCTAATTTATAAAAAAATGATGAAAAATGTAATAATTATAAAAAGGATGTGGTCTCCACTTAGAGTGCTTTATTGAATAGTTCAAGTGATTCAAATAAAAGTATTGAGGATTAAAATTCCATAAGTAATATGTGTTTTATCAATAACACATCTGAGCTATGAAACATTTTTCTAATATCAATTTAACATATATTTAATTAATATTTGAATTAAAATATTGATAAAAACAATTTAATATGGGATTTATTTTAATAAATTAATATATAAGAATTCACATTTAATAATCTCAATAATAAATAATAAATTTTAATTTAGTGACATGCTTATTCTTCCCTATATTAATCTAAAATTACCATATAAAAGAACATAAATTCTAATTTTTATGAAGAAAATATTAAGATTCAAATGTAAAAAAATAAATTAATGAATTATATGAATAAATTAAATTATTCTAGAAAAAATCTAACAACTATTATTTATTATAAAAACACTAAAAAATATACTACTGTAATTGGTTATCAACATGGACTGAGGAACATTTATAAGAATAAAATTGTTCTTAGCTATACCTCTTTTATGTATGTTAGTAAATATTTTTCCTCTAGAAAAAATAATTATATATTACTTATTAAATTCTCAATATAATAAATTGGATTAAAAAATTTAATTAACTTATTAATAATATATATGGACCCAAGAAAAAATGTTTTCCAAATTAATTTCATGTTTAAACTTTTATTGTATGATGATTTCTTAAAGAGTACAATTGAAAAACAATGGTATCAGTATACGGTATTTTCTAGAAACATAATAAGGGACTACTCATTTTTTAAGATCGTTATCAATAATGACGGGTGAAATGTATTATTTTGTTACAATGCTAAATGAAAAATAATTAGACATTCCTAAATCAGTAAGTCTATAAATATTTTAATTTATAATGTATTCTGTTTAGATGGATTGATAAATAATACCCTGAGAATGTCATAGATATGTGATGATGGAAATCATGTTATGTTTGAAAATAATTATACTTATTATTCCTATTCTAAAAATGATTTAGATTTTTCATCCTTTTATAATGATAATACTTATACCACTAAATTAAATCCATTACATTTCCAAATATTTCTAATTTATGTACCTTTTTAGTGATTGTTATCTTTTCATAATAGACTATTCCATTACAACATACACATCCATAAAAAGATTACTGCTAAATTATTAGTCAAGGATCGTTTTAAAAATTAATTTCTAAAAGATAATTTTTGTAACCTGTGTGAATAATTAATACAAAAAAAGTAATACATACTATAAAACTATGATTCTTAGTCTCAAAACCAAAATATGGCTCCCATGGATCTCTTTGTAATATATAAATTTATTTCGTAACTGTGATTAACTATGATTATACTCTAGTAGATGACTTTTCTGAATAAACCTGATTAATCATTTTGGATCAGAAAAGTGAATCTTTTTCTATTTTTAACATATATGAGACACTTGTTCTGAATCATAGTTTATGTAGAATTATATATTAATAAATAATCATTGTAATGAGATTGATAATTAATATTTTTTTATCACTATACTAATAATTGATATATATTCCTAACATTTCTACTATTAAGGCCCCACACCATAATGATGTATTAGAACAGAGAAATAGAACCTTTAATGAAATTAACTAGATCGTCCTCAATGAGATTGATTTAACTATATATTATGGATAGATACTATTAATATATGTTAAAAAATTATTAATAGAGTTAATATTCAATCACTTTTATAGAAAACCCCAACAGAGTAGTTTTATAAAAGAAAACAAAAAATTATATAAATTATAATTATTGGTTGAAATGTCATTATACTCTATAAAAATGTAAATTTAGAAAAACATTCATTGATAAGTTACAAATTAATTTTCATTATATATTAAAAATATAATAAATAATACATTTTAGTCATCTAATTTCGTAATATTATAGAAACATATGAACCCGTATACGTTATCTTTTATGAGACATACCAATATGAACCTAAAATTTATATAGAGATACTTATGGACGAACATTTCAATTTTAATATAAATAAAAAAACATTGAAATAATAGTATGAAATCTAAAAGAAAATATTCTAGATATTATTAACTCATTGAAACTAATTCGGTATATGACAATGGCTTTTAAAAAAATTCAATCCATAGAACTATTTATGTTCACAGAGATCATCCCATAAATGCAGGAATTGATTCCCAGAAAGAGGGAAAAACTAGATCTTCTCTATGAAATCTTTTTTTTCATAAATATTTATTATTATAGACTGAACCTATGAACATCAATGATGAAATTGATGATGTATTCTATTTAAATCATATTCAAAATTAATATAATTACATTGGTTGAATTATATTATTGGAAATAGGAGATGGTCTCATGGAATTCATGGCCATTTTAACTAAATGGATGTTTTGGAACAAGGTAAACAGTTCAAACAATATAATGATAAACAATACAGGATGTGGTGTACAAGGATAAAATAAAGGGTAAGGTATTAAATTTGAGGAATCACCTTCACTAGTAGATAGACAAGATGTTTTCTTAATGTTTCTTTCCAATGAGACAAATTGGGATTTAAAGTTATATCAAATGGATTATTATTGAGATCCTTAAAATTTTATATAGTTGATGATATTTTTATAGAGAAACCCCCTCAATTTATAAACCAATATTTTAAATACAATATATTTAAAATTAAAAAATATTTTTATAGTTAAAAATGATCTTAGGACTTAGTATGATGGAATTAAAAGATTTTTTTATTCAAAAAAGATTTAGTATTGGGAAAAGGTATTGAAAAACCACAAACCATCCCATGATTTTTTCTCATTATTTTTATGAAAGGGTATTGAAAAAAAACATTATAAGGAAAAAGTCATAAATTCTTAAAATAATAGGGCTTCTTATGTGGAGGTTAGTCACACTTCCAATGAAAACAATTGAAAAAGACAAAATGATTAATACGGCTTCAAGGGTTCACTAATGCTTTGTAAAATAAATCAAACAAACCAAAAATCACATTATTTTAATATTAAAACATATATTGGCCGAACATAAAATTTATACAATTTATTACACAACTATTGGGTAATTATGATGTAATAAAACACATTATATAATTAAACCATATTTAGTTTTTACCCAACAATTTTACTCTCTCATAAAATTATGAAAACATCACTGTTGGATAATTTTTTCATCCTTATTCCATAAATAATATTAAATTTATCTAAATAATCTTCTAAAAATGTTAATTTTCACTTTTAAAATAATAATTGTCATTTATTGAAAATTTATGGGTTTTTAAAAAATGGCTTTAAAACCTTAATAAAAATTACAATTGCATTCATAAAATTATATGATAATTTATATTTAATAAAAATTAATTTAATAATAATATTATTATTTTATTAAAATATTATTTATCTAAAAATATATTAATTCATTAAGGTTTATTTCTTAGTAGAATATTAACTAAAAATAAAATTTGTTCTTTAAAAACTATTATAAAGTAACAATAATTAAATGAACGTATATTCATTTTTTTATACAATAATATTTTAAATAACCATATTACTAGGGTCTCATTACATAACCACTTAAAACAACCTTATAAGACTGAAGGGTGAGGTGTACGATGGTGACAATCTTTTGTGGTGGCTCTGATAATATTGCTCGGGTAGCAATCTCTATCAACTTCAACATCTCCTGTAAGGGGTTCCACTCAAGTATAACATATTCAAGATCAGAGTGAGATTGGTCAAGAGCTAATCCCAATGACGCCACATCTTTTCCAAGCTCCAACAAAGGGACTTCATACGGGGAAAGACTACTAGATGAGGCCATCACTTTCTTTGTCTGAGTAAATTGGATTCGTTAAAGCCCATAGTTATACTAATCATGTGATCATTGGTCAACAACTACAATAGAAACAGTCATAATTATTTATGGAATTTTAAAATACAGAAACATAAAACAAAATAATTGTATTTGTTGCATTACCTTTTCATATATCAATACATTTAATTAGATCAAGAAGGATTTTCATTAACAAAAGTGGGGATCGTTACAATCTTCCCATATTATGAAATTTCACCCTCAAAATTTCATTTTACATTCTTGGACACAAACAGATGTGGGTAATTTTCATTCCTTGCTTCTTCTAATTCCCATGTTTACTCTTCATACTTATGGTTTCTCCATAGTACCTTGACTAGATGAGTATTCTTGTTGTGTAGAACATTGTCTTTACAATCCAATAACATTACTGGCTGCTCCACATAGGAATGATCCTCCTCTATATGTAATAACTTTGACGAGAGTACATGTGAATGGTTTTATATGTACTTCTATAAGAGGGATACATGAAATAAATCATGTACTTTGGCCATGGTAGGTGGAAGCGCTAGTCTATAGGCCACAGACCCAACACGATCAATAATCTCGAAGGGGTGATGTAACTAGGGCTTAACTTCCATTTCTTTCCAAACCTCATAACCTTCTTCCACAAAGATATGTGTAGAAATTCCATGTCTCTAACAATAAACTCATGTTCTTGTTGAAAATTATCTTCATAACTCTTCTGTCGACTCTGGGATGCCTTGATATGATGCTAAATGGTATTAACCTCCTCCACCATTTTATCGACCTTTTCTGGTCCTAGATGCTTACGCTCAACGAATTCATCCCAACATGCTGGTTTTCTACTCTTCTTCCCACAAAGGGCTTCATAAGGTTCCATTTGGATGATTGAGTGGAAAATGTTATTATAAGAGAACACAACCAGAGGAAGATTTTGATCCCACCATCCTTTGAAGTCCATTGAGAATGCTCTCAACATGTCCTAATGTGTTTGGATACTGCGCTGAGGTTGGGCATCAGTTTGATGTTGATAAGACATACTGGAGATTAAATCAGTATCTAGATCATTTTGAAGACTCTTCCAAAACATAGAGGTGAATCTTGGATCTCAATCGAAAATAATAGATCGTGGTACTCCATGAAGCCTTACCACTTATTTGAAATAAACACATGAATGTTGATCCAATGAGAAGTCATCTCATACAATGATAAAGTGAGAATTCTTTGTATGACAATTTACATGACCTATATAGCATTATTTCCTCTATATTTCCTTGGAAGTCCATTGATAAAGTCCATGGTAATGTTCTCCCACTTCCATGTTGGTATGGGAAGTGGTTGTATCATCCCCTTAGACTTCTGTCTGTTAGCCTTCACTTGCTGACATATCAGAAACTTTGATGTATTCTCGTCAAAATCCATTTTCATATTTTCCACCAAAAATATTTCTCAGAGATCTCAACACATCTTTGTGCTCTCTGGTTGGATAGAGAAGGTCGATCTATGTAAATCATTCAATAGCTCCTTCATTATCTCTGGATCAGATGGTACACATAATTGCATCCCAAATCACGCAACTCCTTCCTCATCAACATTGAAATCAGAGGATTTCCCATTTCTAATAGCTTCCACCCTTTTTAAAATTTTCACATATTTTATATAAGCATCTTTTATTCTCTCCAAGTGGGATTCTTGAGAAATCATTTCAGAAAGGATTATTGATGATCCTCCCTTAATGATTCCCATGTCAATCCTTTGCTAATCTATGAATATTATATCATTTTCAATTCTCATCATTGATAATGTTATAGGATCCTTTCTACCTAGAGAATCCACCACATTTTTTTCCTTACCAGGATGGTAGTGGATTGAGTAGTCATAATCATTGATGAGCACTATCCATCTTCACTATGTCATATTAAGCTCTTTCTATGTGAATCTATATTTTAGATTCATGTGGTATGTATATGTATCACATTTCTCTCCATAGAGATTGTAACATCCTAGGTAAATAAAGAATATTACTCTTTCATATATATCCATATTTGTGAATTAAATGCTAACATTAATTTAAAGGGAACTCTATGCTCGATGGCGTACCCAATACGCAATAATGAGTTTCTTTGAAATCATACATTGCACTATAATAATTAAATAATATTATTTTAAATGGTAGTTAATGCCTAGCCATTATAATGGTGGGAATGAACACAACTAAGTACAAAATTATTATATATATATTTCAAATATTTTTACTTTTTTCCAATAAATTTTAGAGGCTTAAAATGCGAATGAATCCAATTTTAAGCATAAATCTTCTAATATTCTTTAAAAGGTCGATTAACCGCCTTTTGACAGAAAAATATTTTTTAAATATAAATTTAAAGATTTTATATGTAATATTTGACAAAATAAAATCATTCTTTATAATTTGGACATCAAAATTTTGTTTGTGTAAATTTTTGTTATTTTTTCTGAAAAAGATCAGTTTTAGTGAAAATATAGTATTTTAATTCAAAATCTCTTTTTAAAATAATTTATATATATGATTAGATCATATATTGAATTTGTTTTAATGTTAAATTATAATATATTTTTACCATTAAATCCAGTTGTGGTAATTTGAATTAATTTCACTTTGAAATTTGACTTAAACTAGTGGCAATCTTTTAATAGATATTGTTTCTTAAAAACACGCAATTTGTTTTGACACCAGGAATTAATTATTAAATTAATTAATGCATATTTTATGTTTTGAATTTTTTAAAATAGAGATCATTATTTATTTTGGAATATCAAATATAGCATAGGGTGAATTTTTTGTATTTTTCTGAAAAACTAAAATTTTTGATGAATAGTGAAACCACTAATTGGTAGTTAAAAAACTGATTTTTTGTTTAAATGAAACGTTACCACTTCTGTGGTTTGAATTTCAAAAATATGACATACATGGTCATCATTATGATGTAAAATGTGGTTCAATGGGGTTAAAATAATTTTTTGGTGAATAATAACTTTTATGTCTTATTAATCGCGATTAATAGTAATTAGTGTAATTTAAGGTAAAGATAATGTTATAATAATATGAAATGACCTTGACACATGTCCTAAACATATTTTAGGATTCATTTCCAACCACGAAAATCCATGGGTCAACATGGGGACCCCATGGAGCGACTTTCGTAGGAAAATGACATTAATAACTTTTTATTTAATGTTAAAATAAAAATTTCACAAACATGTATTGTTTTTACTAAAACAATTTTTACATGGGGTTATACAAGTAATATGTTTGACTATAAATATCAATTATAAATCTAAAATGATATCCTACATCATTATATTTTTTTATAATTTTTATACATTAAATAAATTAATTTATTTATGACGCCATGATGATGCAACGATTACCTCATTAATAATTGATTTAAATAACATGAGAAGATAAAGTAAAATATAAGACATAAACGTGTAAAAAACCTATTGGATGGGTTGATTTATAACCCTTATCACTTTATCCTCTAAATATATAATTGTGGGACCTTTAATATCTGAAAATCATTTTTTAATAAAGTAACTTTTCAAGACATTCCATGAGTCCCCTCCTCCGTCTTATAAAAGGCCCCCACCTCAACCCCTTTACCCACACATCTCAAGCCTTTGGATCGACCAAAATCTGCTCAGTTTCTCTCTCCACATCCATCTATTCATCCTAGGAGCCTTACCTTTGATAGAAATCACAACAAGAATCCTTTTTGGTTCAAACCAAGAGGAATTACCCGATTTAATGGTAATGTCTTCCCTGGTGTTCTTTTGTTTTATTTTTTTCTCCAACCCCATAAAATATTTTTATTCCTTTATTTTTTAACAACACAAGTATATTAAATATACTAGGATGTTGTTATGTGAAGTATTCGTTCTACACTTACACACACCACCGTCTAATTGTTAATGAACATACAGTTTCTGTGGATGGTGAATTACTGCCTCACGAAACGATGATTGTTCAATCATCTCTTAACACCTTTCATGGTGGCAATTATGATTTCAATATATTTTATATATGATAAATATGGTATTTATGTTTTCTATATGCTTATGAATTTTATATTTAAATCATAACTTTGTGCTTTTCATGTTGTGGAAATGCGATAATTTCATACGAGGAAGTGTGCACTATAGCCCCCTCATGTGACGTGACTTGTTCATGCAATACATGGAATGTATAAAGAATGAAATTAATGATCATATGTGATCTATATAACATATATATTATACTTTAATTATAATATATATATATATTTCATTTAGTTTTAATTCCATTACTGTGCCAAAGCAATGAAAGTAGTGTTCATGCGTATGTACGACCTACCGTCTCCATGAACGGTGCATTTCATTTATTTTTATCTCAAAATATAATGGAATAAGTATGAAACGAATATATACTGGATATATATGATATTTACATCATTAATACAATCTGGATAAGATTTACATACAACTACATTGACAATTCTTTTCAAACAAGACCATTTTTGACTCGTGTACCGAACATCGACAAAACGTATGATATTTACTCACATTATTAACTAATTATTATAACATGATAATATATGATATTAATTGAATAATAAACTATAAATTTATTCCTTATGAAATTATAAACTGACTAATGTTTATTATTCAGGAATATAAAGAAATGAACAAGACAAGTCGGACTTCAGGTAAGGGATCCTACCTTTCTCATTCTTTTTAAGTACTCTCTTTTATGTCATTTTTGTAAATCTCATACTTCATATGTTTGGGAATGTTCTTTTATATTCCTCATTATGTACTTTTTATGTTCATATTATGAGAGACCCTATTTTATCTCATCAATCAATTTTTGGAAGTGTTATGTGGCGCTGTTAGGCTGCTGAATTCTAATAAGGGGATTTTCATCTCACTTTATATTCCCGTGAGATTCATGCTACATTGGCCACTATTTCCTTTTTTTTGTGTATTCAGTGACCCTTATTTTAATATTTTTATAGTATAATCTCATTTATGCGTATTTAAATCTTCATTGTAAGACCCTTATTTCATGGGGTGTACGTTTCGAAAGATGCCCAATTCGGTAAGGGAACCTTTCACAGTCCTCTTTTTAAAAGACTTATTTTGTTATGTATTTTAATTTACATATTACAATGTTGGGATATGTTCGTCTATATCCTTATTGATGTAAAATATATGTCAATGTGATGAGAAACCATTTTCTCTCTCATCAACTAATTTAATGAATTTTACGGTTACGCCGTTAGGCTGTAGAATTTTACCAAAGGAACTTATTAACCCAATTCGATTTCTTTGGGTTCAACTTGTAGTTATTGAATATGTCGTCCTATGAATATGTGTGAATGAACACTGGTTGTTTTAAACTTAATATCCACTTATATTGGGTGTATTTATATTTGTCAAACATAATTATGAGATTTATTTATCCTTAATTTAAGGATATCTTCTTTATAAGGGATTTCATCTCATTTTACATTTCTATTGAGACATAATTGTTTTTATGAACCAATTCACAGTTATATGGTTTATATACTGTCCTTTGGAATATTATATCCTGAATCCCTTTATTCTCATGATATTATAATGGTCTGATTAAATTTTATTCCTCAATTATTGTATTCAAGTGTATCTCATTTTATAGAAAACCCTTTAACTAAAATATCATTTTAAAAGTTTTAATGATTTATTCTTATAAATATTTATAATTATTATTAATTTTTTGAAAATGTTTTTAAGGATTTATATATATGGATATTAATGGTTTAAAAATTTTAAAATCTTCAAAGTGTTATGGGACACATTGTTTCAAAAATATCTTTATTAAATGTTATAAATGGTTTTGAAAATTGGTTTTAGAATGGATTCATTATTTCAATATCTTAAAATGTTACATTGTTATTACAATGTGGGAATGTAATCTTTCATTTATGATTAATTTATGTGTTATGATTATGTTATGGTTCTTGGGAATTTTTTATGAAGACGGGTGGTTCTGTGATAAACTAGGGGTGTGTGCGCCTAATATAGCTCTCCAATGCATTTGGTAACATGAATGTGTTGAACGTTAAGGTTTCTACGAAGAAATTTAGGGAATATAATTTGATGGGTAATCCAAACGTAACCACGATGGTTACTCCCTGTGTAAGAATGTTATGAATGCCTCAAGTTACCTTCATGTCTTAAGATTTCTTTTGAGTTATGCATAAATCTTATAATTTCATGAGGTATGTTAAATTGCTTATGTTTTATGAGTAAAGTATGATTTCCTGTATTATTATGTATACATGGACTAATGGTTTCTTTTCGTATTGTTTTAACCCTTACTGAGATTTTTATGCTCTTCCCATGTTTTTTGAAATGTTTTTCATAGGACATAAAGTGGAATTTGGTCAAGGATGGGATCATGGAAATGTCATGCTATTTAAAACAAGGACTAGAAATGACTTTTTTTTTCAAGAGTTTTTATTTTGTGAAAAAAATGGAAACTGAGTAGATGTGCCTACTTTGTAATCGTTGAGATGTAGTAGTTATTTCCTAATTCTCTAAAACTCTAATCCTTAAAAGATCATCAATGTGTATTCTTGAAATAACTCAAGATTAAGTAAGGTATAATGTCAGGTCCTTATAGTTGGTATCATAGGTCGGTTTAGATAACTTTAGAAGTTTGAGTGTTGTTCAGGAATAAGTGACAAGTTGTGTATAACCACAATGGTTATTATATTAGATAGATTCATTGATATTTTTGAATGTTGGAATGAGTTTGAGATAACTTGGACCAGTATATCTTAGTGTTTGTATTCCTCTTTAGCACATGATTCTTTTGTTGATATACTCACACTGAAATTTTTGGTTTTAGTAAATGGATGGATCTCTTAGGAACCAAATTGACAATGGGTTTGAAGAAACTGTGGTGGTTCTTTGATTTTAAGACTGTTAGAAATGGGGGATTCAATGAGGAATATCGTGGTTATTCTAAACCAACTATCAGGAGTCATGATCAACCACTTGAAGCTTGGTGAGTTCTCTAATGCATCTTTTAACATGATAACCAACTCTATGTGGAAGATCATGTGATAATTATATAGGTAACCATTAGGGTTTATATGATCATTATTTATGAGGTAATTATCGGTTACTATATGTTATGATGGAATATGAAAGGCATGAGATAAAATTGAGGTTTAAATATGTTATAATTATTTTTGAATATTTTATCTATTTTTGGGGAATGTTTTAAGAATTATATAGTTTTGGAAAAAGGACAACACGCATACCGTATGCCAACCCATCACGTCAAACAAAGAAGAGGGAATCGAACCAACAACCAAAGTGCAACTGGTATTTTTCGCCTACCACTGGACTACATGAAGTCCATGGTTAGTTTGACTAATTATTTATAGTTATAAGATTTTATGAATCAACAGTATGTTGATTTTGGGTTATCTATGTAAAGTATTAACCTATCATAGAGGATATGTGGTTAGGTTAATTACTTGTCAATATGAGACTTTAAGAGCAACTAATGTTATTTAGAGATAATTGTTAATTTGTACCATGGAAGACTATGTGATTAAATCCTTCAAATATTTTGGTTTCAATCTTAGTTTGGTTTACTTTTAATAATTTTATGGACAAAGTTTTTTATTGAATGGTCTTCTTTAAACTTTGGGTTTTCTTGGAAAATTTTGGAGATTAAGAATAGATTTTCTTTTTTATAAAGGATTTTCCATTTTTGGATTATCTTATCTTGTTCTAAAAATTTTGGTTTTGGTTAGGGTCTAAAGACATGGGAAATATATAGTTCTCTTTTGTGGATAAGATGGTTCTCTAGAAGTTGATTGTAGCTCTCTTAATGTGAGAAAGTCATCCTAAATACTCGTCTTTTGGAGAAAATATGAGTTTGTGTAAGAAATGTAGTAGGAGATGAGAGTCTACACAACAAGTAAGTATGTTTCCTTATGATTCCGTTAGGCTCGTAAATACAGTCCTTAATTAAAAGTAACTTAAAAACAAAAATGTTGTCAGTTAACTTTTCCTATTGGGGAATCAAATATCGTTTAACCCATCAACAGTTTGTGATTTTCGGGTGGTTAAATTTATCCTAAACATGTTTTCTATTACTCTCCCTCAGAACGTGACCCTTTGTTTTTTCATCCATATTCACGTTTTCTTACAATAAATCCTAGTATGGGTTATCTAGGGTGACCTTTGTACTTCCCTTTCTTTTTTTAAAGTGACAGTTTAACATACTCATTTTATTATGTGGGGCTTTCAATGAATTTTCCAAGCCCAGTTTTAAAAATTGCGAAGACGAAATTCCCAAAAGGGAGGAAGGATGTATCATCCTGGGTAAATAACAAATATTAATTTTTAATATTAATCCATATTTTTGATTAAAAGTTTAATATTAATTTAAAGGTAATTCTATGCTCGATAGCGTACCCAATACGTAACAATGAGTTTATTTGAAATCTTACGTTGTACTCTAATAATAAAATAATTTTATTTTAAATGGTAGTTAACGGCTAGCCATTATAATTGCGGGAATGAACAGAACTAACTAGAAAAATGATTATATATGTTTGTCAAATATTTTGTTTTTTTTCCTATAAATGTTAGAGGCTTAAAATGCGAATGAATCCAATTTTAAGCATAAATCATCTCAAATTCTTTAAAAGATCGATTAACCACCTTTTGATGGCGAACCCTTTTTATTAAATATACTTTTGTAGATTTTATATGTTATATTAGACAAAATAAACTCCTTCTTTAGACTCTAGACATCAAAATTTACTTTGTTTATATTTTTGTTAATTTTCCGATAAAGATCTGTTTTACTGAAAATATTGTATTTTAATTCAAAACCTCTATTAAATATAATTTATTTATATGATTAGATCATATTTTGATTTGATTTTAATGTGCAATTATAATATATTTTTACCATTTAATCCAATGGTGGTCATTGGAATTAATTTCACTTTGAAATTGTACTTAAACTAGTGTCAATCTTTTAATAGATATTGTTTCTTAAAAACACACTATTTTTTTAAAGCTAGAATTAATTATTAAATTAATTAATGCAACTTTTATGTTTGGAATTTTGTAAAATGGACGTCATTTTTGATTTCAGAATATCAAATATATCTTAGGGTGAATTTTTGGTATTTTTCTAAAAAACATCAATTTTTGTTGAATAGTGGTAAAAAACAGATTTTTCATTTAATTGAAACATTACTACTTCTGTGATTTGATTTTCAAAAATCTGAAGTACATGGTTGTCATTTGGATATAAAATGTGGTTCAATGGGATTAAAATAATTTTTGGTGAATAGTAACTTTTATGTTTTATTAATCGCGATTAAAGGTAATTAGTGTAATTTAAGGTAATGATAATGTTATAATAATATGAAATGACCTTGAATCATGTCCTACCCTTATTTGAGGAGTCATGTCCGACCAAGAAAATCCATGGGTCAACTTGGGGACCCCATGGAGCCACTTTGGTAGGAAAATAACATTAATAACTTTATATTTAAAGTTAAAATAAAAATGTCACAAACATGTATTGTTTTAATAAAACAATTATTACATGGGGTTATAAAAGTCATATTTTTTAGGATAAATATGCATTATAAATCTAAAAATATTTCCAACATCATATTATTTTTTTCTATAATTTTTAGACTTTAATTAAATAAATTTATTTATGACACCATGATGATGCAACGATTAACTCATTAATAAAAGATTTAAATATAATGAGAATATAAGTTAAAATATAAGATGTAAACTTGTCAAAAATCTATTGGATCAGTGAATTTAAACCCTTATCACCTTAGCCTCGAAATGTATAATTTTGGGACCTTTAATATATGAAAATCATCATATAATAAAGTAACTTTTCAAGACATTCCAAGAGTGCCCCTCCTCCCTCTTATAAAAGGCCCCCACCTCTACACCATTACCCACACCACTCAGTCCTTTGGCTCGACCAAACTCTGCTCATTTTATCTCTCCACATGGCTCTATTCATCCTAGGAGCCTTACCTTTAGCAGAAATAACTTCTAGAAACTGTTTTGGTGAAAACAAAGAGGAGTTACCCGATTTAAAGGCAATGTCTTCACTGGTGTTCTTTTGTTTTATTTTTCTTCTCCAACCCCCTAAAATCTTTTTATTCTTTTAATTTGTAACAAAACCAGTATCTTAAATATACTAGGATGTTTTTATGTGATGGATTAATGCTAAACTTACACAAACCTCCATCTAATGGTTAATGAACATTCTGTTTCTCTAGATGTTGAATTACTACCTCACAAAACGATGATTGTTCAGTATTCTCTTAACACCTTTCATGGTGGCCATTATGATGTCATTGTATTATATATATTATATATATGGTATTTATGTTTTCTAAATTATTTTTCATTTTATATTTAAAACATACCTTTATGCTTTGCATGTTGTGAAAATGCGATAATTTCATTCGAGGAAGTGTGGACTACCGCCCCCTCAAGTGATGTGACTCGTTCATGCAATACATGGAATGTATAAAGAATGAAATTAATGAACATATGTGACCTATATAACATATATATTATACTAGAATTATAATATATATATATCTCTCTCATTTAGTTTTAATTCCATTAATTTGCCAAAGCAATGAAAGTAGCGTTCATTCTTACGTACAGCCTACCGTCTCCATGAACGGTGCATTTCATTTCTATTTATCTCCAAATATTATGGAATAATTATAAAACGAATATATAAAGGATATATATTATATTTAAATCATTAATACTATTCTAGATATGATTTACATACAACTACATTGACAATTCTTTTCAAATAAGATCATTTTTTACTCATGTACTGAACATCGACAAAACGTATGATATGAACTCACATAATTAACTAATTATTATAACATGATAATATATTATATTAATTGAATAATAAAATTTAAATTATTTCCTTGAGAAATTATAAATTGACCAAATTTTATTATTCAGGAATATATTGAAATGAATAAGACAACTCGGACTTGAGGTAAGGGATCCTACCTCTATCTTTCTTTTTAAGTACTCTCTTTTATGTCATTTATTTTAAGCTCATATTTCTTATGTTTGGGGATGTTCTTTTATATTATTAATTATGTACTTTTTTATGTTCATATTATGAGAGACCATATTTTATCTCATCAAACCATTTTTGAAAGTATTATGTTGTGATGTTAGGCTGCCGAATTCTCATAAGCGGATTTTCATCTCACTTTTTATTCCTGTGAGATTCATGCTACATTGGACACTATTTATACTTGTCTGGTGTATGTACTGCCCATTATTTTACTATTTGTATATTATAATCTCATTTATGGTCATTTACATCTTCATTGTATGACCCTTCTTTCATAGGGTGTACGTTTCGAAAGTTTCCAAAATCGGCAAGGGAACCTTTCACACTCCCCTTTTTAAAAGACTTTTTTTATGTCTTTTAATTTACATATTTTTAAGTTGGGATATGTTCATGTATATCCTTATTGATGTAAATTTTATGTCCATGTTATGATATACCATTTTCTCTCTCATCAACTAATTTTATGAATTTTAAGGTGACACTGTTATGCTGTCGAATTTTACCAAAGGATCTTCTTGCCCCAATTTCGATTTCTTTCGGCTCAACTAGTAGTTATTGAATATATCATCCTATGAATATGTGTGAATGATTTATGGTTGTTTTAAAATTAATATCCACTTATACTGGGTGTATTAATATTTTTCAAAAATAATTATGAGATTGATTTATCCTTAATTTAAGGATACCTTCTTTATAAGGGATTTCATCTAATTTTACATTTCTATTGAGAATTCATTGATGTTATGAACCAATTCACTCTTATATGGTGTATATACTATCCTTTGGAATATTATATCATGAATCCCTTTATTCTCATGATATTATAAAGTTCTGATTAAATTTTATTCCTCAATTATTGTATTCAAGTGTCTCTCATTTAATTGAAAACCCTTTAACTAAAATATCATTTTAAATGTTTTAATGATCAATTCTTATAAATATTTCTCATTATTATAAATGTTTTGAAAATGGTTTTAAGGATTTATTTATATGTATATTAATGGTTTAAAAATGTTAAAATCTTCAAAGTGGTATGAGAAACTTTGTTTAAAAAATACTTTATTAAATGTTATAAATGGTTTTGAAAATGGTTTTTAGAATGGATTCATTATTTAGGTATCTTAAAATATTAAATTGTTATTACAATGTGTGAATGTTTTATTTCCTTTATGCTTAAGTTATGTGTTATGATTATGTTATGGTTCTTGGTCATTTTTTATGAATATGGTTGGTTCTGTGATAAACTAAGGGTGGGAGAGCCCGATATAGCTCTCCAATGCATTGGGTAACATGAAGGGGTTAAACATTAAGGTTTCTCTGAAAAGATTTAGGGAATATACTGTGATATGTATTTCAAACATAACCACGAGGGTTACTCCCTACGTAAGAATGTTATGAATGCCTCAAGTTACCATTATGTCTTATGATTTCTATTGAGTTATTCATAAATCTTATTATTTCATGAGGTATGTGAAATTGATTATGTTTTATGAGTAAAGTATGATTTCATTGATTCATATGTATACATGGACTAATGGTTTCTTTTCGTATTGGTATTACCCTTACTGAGCTTTTTATGCTCATCCCACGTTTTTTGAAATGATTTTCACAGGAAATAAAGTGGAATAGGGTCAAGGATGGGATCATGGAAATGTCATGCTGTCTAAAACAAGAACTAGACATGACTCTTTTGTTCAAGAGTTTTTATTTTGTGAAAAAATGGAAACTGTGTAGATGTGTCTAATTTGTAACTCTTGAGATGTAATAGTTATGTCCTAATTCTCAAAACTCTAATCCTAAAAAGATCATCAATGTGTATTCTATAAATAACTCAAGATTAAGTAAGGTATAAGGCCGGGTCCTTATAGAGATAATGCCGCTAGATTTTCAAGGCAAAGATCACACCCTCTAACTCCAGATCATGTGTTGGAAAGTTTTGCTCATGTATTTTCAACTTCCTTGAGGAATAGGCTATCACTTTATCATTTTGCATCAGCACACAACAAAATCTCTTATTAGAAGCATCACTATACACCACAAAAAATTCTCCACTTGTAGGTAGAGTGGGTACTAGCACAGTGATAAGGTTCTATTTTAACTCCTCGAAACAATTTTGACATTCCTTTTTGCAATCATACATTTCTCCCTTCTGTGTCTCCATGGTCATTGGGTTTGACTATCACGAAAATTTCTTCACATATCGTCAATAATACCTAGCTAGACCCAAAAAGGTGCAGATCTCTATCATAGAAGTTGGTCTGGGCTACTCCACAACTGCCTTCATCTTGGTAGGGTCCACAGATATCCCTTTGCTGGTGATAACATTCCCCAAGAATGATTTTTCCTCCCTCCAGAACACACATATAATTTAAAATTCCTAGAAATTATCCCTTTTCAAAGTCTTTAACACAGTTTTCAAATTCTCATCATGTTTCTCCTTTCTCTTGGAATATATCATAATATCATTAATAACGTCTACTGAAAATTTTTAGAGGTAATCATAGAAGATTATATTCATAAAATACATGATAATTTCTAGAGCATTAGTGTGTCCAAAGGGCATCACTATGAACTCATATTGTCAATATCTCATTTGAAAGGTATTCTTGGTAATATATTCCTTCCTAACCTTTAATTGGTGATATCCCGACTAAAGGACTACCTTAGAGAAATAACTGACCCCATGAAGTTGATCGAACATGTTATCTATCTGTGGCAAGGGATACTTATTCCTTATCGTGATTTTATTGAGCTCACGATAATCAATTTAGAGGAGGATTGATCTATCCTTATTCATAATGAAGTGGAACGACACACCCCATGGTGAAGCACATGGGCATATAAAACCCTTCTCTATATTCCCATGTAACTTCTTCCTCAACTCATCCAGCTCTACAGTGGCCAATTTGTATGTTGTCTTCGATATTGGAAGAGATATAGGGATAAGTTCAATTGAGAACTCAACCTCTAGTCCCGGAGGAAAAAAAGGAAACTCTTCAGGGAATACCTAAGTGTAATCTCTAATGACGAGCATGTTTTGAATCATGATTCAATCCTTTTTATAAATCATTATAGCTAGATATGCTTTCTCAAAAGGCAAAAAAATCAACACATGAGATGATTATATGAAATGAGATTCATCTTCCTCTATTCATTTGTAAGTAATTGGAGGATGCTTTGGGATGTGAAGAGTAATGCCCCTTTCATGGAAGTTAATAGTCTCTTTCTATAAATATATCCAATTGATGCCCAAGATAAAATCAAACACTACTAAAGGAAGTATGATGAGATATGATGGGAGGTTCTATCCACAAAAAATAACTGGGGAGGAGTTATAAACCATGGATGCAACGATTTCCCCATTCTCTATAATCATAGATAACATTCCATCCAAATTTTGAGGTGGTGTTTGAATTGTTCTACTAAACATAATAGATATGAAAGAATTCATGGAACCTAAAACAAATAGTATGTTCTCTATACATGAATGAATAACTGGCATACATGTAACCACATTGTTGTCTGGATCCACCTAAGTGGTATTGATAGCATAGGTCCTTCCATTTTTCCTTGGAGGTTGTTTTTGATTGCTTCCTACAACCCTCGGATTAGGGAAATTGTTTTCCTAATGCCCAACCTCCTTGCAGTTGTAACACTGCACGGCTGGGTGAGTGTTGATCAGAACCATCCTTTACTCTTAAACATTAGTGGGATTTTTCATATCCCTTTGGCAGTTCTTGGCCACATGAACAAACTTTTCTCATTTGAAGCAATTCCCAGTTCCCTTGAGACAGTTACCAAGATGTTTCTTCCAACAATTTTGGCAAGGGAAAAAGTCAGGCTACTTTCCATCATGGGAGTGGTTTGACGGACCCCAATTGTTGTTATCCATTTTCTGCTTATTGTCACTGGGCCCATGAAACCAATGAGTGTCTCCAATCCCTATTTCATCCTTGAGGGCACAAAGGAAAATATCCTCATAACTCTCAAAGTCTCAAATCGCCAATTTTTTTCATAGACTCAAGTTTAGCCTTCTAAAGAAGTGATCCACCTTGCATTCAGTGTTCATGAGAAATCTAGAGGCTTACCTATCATGTCTTGTAATTTTTTCTTAATTCATCCCGATAGACTCATCTTGCTTCTTCTTGAGTCTGAGGAACTCTCTTTCCATCATGATATGGAGGGTTCAAGGAAAATATTTGTTCAAAAACATCTTCTTGAATACCTCCCAAATCATGGGATCTATTTCTTATTGGAATTTTTATTCATGATTAGTGTCCACAACTAATCATCTTCCCCATCAAAATGATAGACTGCATGTACAAATTTTTCATCTTCTAAGCACTGGAATATGGAGAATATATTTTCAATGAAGTTAATCCATTGTTCCGCAAGGAGGGGATCAGAAGATCTTCTAAACATGGGAGGCCTTTACTGCATGAAATATTATATAGAAACATACTATTTCCATGGAGGGGGAGGGAGTTCCACATAATTGATGTTATGATTCATAATTCAAGCCAGCTGAGCAAGTACAGTAATGAATTTTTGAGAACCTTCTCCCATCATATCAGGAATATCATTAGGGAAATCTTCACATTTCCTAACAAATTGGTTGTTGGAACGTTTAATTCTATTTCCCTTCATTAACTATGAAAAAGAACGTATAATTAAAGGTCTTAAATACTTTTCAACTAATCCTAAAAAGGAAACATTCAACATAAATGTATAAACATGTAACGGATAAGTATATCCTAACTTCTGATATCTTAGGTTTAAATCTAGGTTTTCCTCAATCTATTTTTTAACTTAGATTCGTATATTATTTTTTATACCTTAATAAAATTTTGTACCATGCTCGTGAATCTACCAGTTATTTTCCCATGGGAGTGTCATGACCAATAGTACAACAAGGCTTGTTGTCATGTATAAGTTCCCATTGGTGTCTAGCTCAAAGTTGTGTTTTCTGGTTTTACCCCTAGGATACATCTGTGCCACAAGCTCCTCTACCTGCTTCTATCCAGACCTTGATGTATTTTCTTGATAAAACACTTAATCAATACTCAAGAAAAACATATGTATTTTCTTATTAGTCTTGTCTCTAATGCATCCCTAGAGTTTTCTAATACATATCCCAAAATTAACTAAATGTTTCCTCTGATTCCAACTATGACAAACCTACTTTTTTTATTACTCAATTAAACATAATTTATTACATAAAATTCACATGATAAAACCTAAAAAAATTTGAGGTCTAGCGTATTTGGGGAATATGATCAATACATAACAACATAAACCATGAAATAAAACATCATTATTGAAAAAATCTTTTACATGACCACTACATTCCCTCGTACATAGCATTGCATGGGATAACCTTTGGACATGCATACGAAAATGGTGAGCTATAAAGCCCAATAAGGGAATAAACATGGAGTACCATGAGTATTACAATACAGGTTAGAAAATAGGCATATGAATAGATCAAAAAGATAATAATTCACATAAATACATGATAAATCATGATAATCAAAACATGAAAATGTTGAAACAACACATAACATTAAATTAGCATGAGCCTAGGCTCATTGCACATAGAGCATGAGTAAACCCTCATTGCACATGAATAACGAGTGATCCATAGTTTTAGATGAATTAACATGAGTAAACACCCATTTCACATGACATATCATGATAAAATACTTTACCCAATGGATTGGTGCGCTATCGGGGCACACCCTTCTTAAAAATTCACTTCATGCATAAGTGTACCACATGGATCATAAAACATTGAATCATTCATCATAATAATTTATTCCATGATAAAAAAATAAGGAATATATATTTGAGTCTCTTTAAATAAGATGTAAATTTTCATAAAAGTGAATACCCTTGATAGATAAATGGGAATGGTATTCACTACACAATGACTTTGGCTGAAAAAAAAAGGTGCAATTTCCATAGCATAATGGCAGGACATAAGAATTCATAAAAAATGTTTATGAGGGAGAAAGTGGTGTCTAATAATATTTAAATGACATTTATTGTAAGGCGCCAATTAAATACATGTCCCAAGAAATGTAATATAATTTATATTCATGATACAACAGAATTGCTTGAATGTAAATGAGTAGAGAGAAATTTCTTTCATAATTTTGGCATAGAAATAGGTGTACATGGGAGGAATTTAATGAATGTGAAAGGGGTCTCCCATAATTCAGACATAAATAATGCATTATATAGGATATTAGAAACCATACCCCAACATTTCTAATTGAACTTAAAATGGGAAAATATCTTAAGGAATATTGGAAAAAATGAGAATGGAAGAAAACCCTTACGTTGAAATGTGCTTCCAAAGGCTTGAGAGAGGATTGAAATTAGCTTATGAGGAGCTTGGAGTGACTTGAGAGGATTGTAGAGAGATTAGTTAATAGGTTTAAAGAATGAAAAATGCATTGAGTGAGGAGGAAGTTGAAGAATTGGTGATTTTAAATAGGAATGGAGAGGGAATTGTTTATTATATAGGTTTCAGACACCTCACATTAAACTAATCAAAATCCCAAAACACCCCATGGTTATTGCACATTGTTTTTTATAAAGGGGAGAATAAAACAATATTTTATATTGATAAACTATGAAACCCTTAAAATAATAGGGTTTCTTATGTGGAGGTGTGTCACACTCCCAAGAAAAGCAATCTAGAAAGACAAAATGTTTCATAATTCATGAAGGGTACACTAATGCTTTGTAAAATAAATCAATACAACCCAAAATCAAATTATTTTAATTTGAAAACATATATTGACCGAGAATAAAGTTTATATCAATTTATTACATCACTATTTGGTCATTATGATATCATAAAACACAATATATATTAAAACAGTATTAAATTTATTCACAAAAATTTGACCGTCTCAAAAAATTATGAAAATTTCACCATTGGATAATTTTGACGTCCTGATTCCAAAAATAATATTAATTTTATCTAAATAATTTTCTAAATATTTTAATTTTCAATTTTGAAATAAAAACTGACATTTATCGAAAATTCATGGGTTTTGAAAAAAATGGATTTGAAATCTTAATAAAAATTAAAACTGCATTCATAAAATTATACGATCATTTATATTTAATATAAAATAATTTTATAATAATAATAATATTTTATTAAAATATAAATTTATTCAAAAATCTATTAATTCATCAAAATAGATTTCTTAGTTGAATATAAACTTAAAATACTATTTGTGCTTTAAAAACAATTTGCAATGTAACAATAATAAAATGAATGTATATTCATTATTATTTACTATAATAATGTACATAACCATAGAACAACGGTATTTTTACATAACCCTTTAAAACTCGAGCATAATACCGATGGTTGAGGTGTGAGATGGTGACAGATTATTGGGGCGTCTCAGATAACATCGCTCGGGAGGTAATCTCTATCAACTTCCACTTCTCCCGTAGGCGGTTCCAGTCAAGCTTAACGTGTTAAATCTCGGCTTGAGCTTGGTCAGGAGTGCATCCCAATGACACCACCTCCTTTCTGAGCTTTAACAAATGGGATTCATATGGGGAAAGTATACTGAATGGGGCCATCACTTCCTTTTTTCTGAGTAAATTATATTTGTTAAAGATCATATTTATACTAATCATGTGATCACTGTTCAATGGCTACAATAGCAATGGTCACAATTCATAATGGTATTTTTAATATCCCAAAACAGAAAACAAAATAAGTTCACACGTTGTATAACCATTTCACATATAAAGATATTTAATTAGATCAAGAGGGATTTTCATTATCAGAAGTTGGGTCATTATAGAGACTGATAATGAATTCGACCAAGAACATGCTAATGATTTGAATGTGAACTAGGAATTTATTTTGGGAGAGAAATTGGATAATGTTAAGATTATGATCAATGTGAATGTTCTAGAGTTTTCTTCCAGGCATTGGTCAATGCGCTTAGGTGTACCACATTATGGTAATGTAGTTATTACTTGGTGATAAATTCCCATGTAAGGTTTATAATATGATGTTTTTAGATCATGGTAATGAAGTAATTTTTAGGTGAAAAGTCTCCATGAATTAGGGAAAATCATAGTTACCAAGTGTGGGAATTGTTCATCTTGATTTTCATTTTTTATTGAATTATTTCCACATAAAATGGTGTTGTAGGGTGTGATTTTAATCTTGGAATGTATTGCGTGAGGGTGTGCGAATTCACACACATTAATAAGAATATTATATTTGTATATTATTTATATTTTTCCTATTAATGTTAGTTATATATTATTCAAATATTATTTTGTTTTATATTATGTAGCTTATATGTTCTAGTTATTTACATCTTATTATTGTTTTATAAAACTATGAGTGGTTCGTTAATTTCTGTTTCCACAACCAATAATTTGGAGTTTATCTTATATATGTTTCTGGGGGTATTATACTTATTATCCCATCATGTATTCCATTAAAAATTGTAGGTAGATATATATATATATATATATATATATTTATATATATGATCCACTAATATCGGAACTATCCATTACTAATATGAAAAACTGGTATATTACATATAAATCACAAGTAATTGTTTTTTTCATGATCAAATCACAATGTATAACAAAACACCAAGATTACTTGACTACATTAAAATTTCATAACCAAGGATAAAGGATATTCATATCTAATTTATAAAATGTTTCATATCTAACCTAACTCATAGTTCTCTCTTATTTTATGATTGGTGGAATATATCTCATCGCATAGTCATTATATGATAATTTCCATGTATAGAATCCATCATAATGTGATACAAATTCTTATCACAATATCTGAACAATGTTCTATAATCATAAGTTACTTGTCTAAAAAATCTTGATAACTTGGGTTGTTCTATATTTTCCATAGTAGAATAATTCATGAGAGGAACAAATCATGGTTATATATCAATGGATTCAGAGTGGATTATATTAGAACAATCTAGATCTCATGATCTCTCACTACAGATTGATAGAATCACACTCCATAAATTGTGAATAATGATTTTCAAATTGGAAATTGAGAAATCTAAATATTTATTATATATGTTTTAGGGTTGGATAACCACACACAAGCCCCTACCATATTTAATATTTTAAAACGACACCATGAGCAAAAAATACCAATAATATAATTTTCATTTCATTTTTGGTGAAAAAAGAATATAAAAGAATAGCATTAATTCAGTATGGACCATTAAACATGATCATGTTTACCACATCATAATTTACATTTCCTGAAGTATTAGAAATTTAATTCATTTAATGTCACAACATTAATATATAATAAATATTAAATATGTTAAATTTAAAAAAAAATTACCTAAAATTTAATATTATAATTTATACCACACAATCATTCAAATTAGATTTTATTAAATTATGGAGAAAAAGAAACCATGAATAAATATCATTTATTCTATCTTTTTCAATTCAATAATATAATTTTAAAAAGACGTTGACTGCACTTAGATTTTGGCCCCCTAGGATTTTTTCTTGTTGGAATTATGAATAAGCACTTAAATTCCAAGGTTATCATCTAGAAATATGACATGAATCCCGAAGGAATAAAGTTAATGTAGCAAGAACAATCAATCTACTTTGAATATTTACAGTGTAATATTTTCTATTTACCACACCACCATAAATTCTGTAGGTTTCTTATCGGTGCCATCATCAAATTTTATTAGTGTGATTTCATTATCTTTTAGGATTTTAAATTTCATATAGAAAACCCTTTACATAGACTATTATAGGATGATCTATTCCATTACAGGGGCATGTGATATCAATTTACATATAAGAACAAAGTAGATATGTCTTTTATTACACTATCCATTAACGAAATATCATTCAAAACACACCAACATATCCTATTTCACAAAAAAACATATTTCATAATTGTTTCTTTTCAATACATAAATGTTTTTGGGTCCAAATATATATTAATTAAAATCATAATGTCTATGAGCAATACACATGTATACAAATAGGAACATGCAATGACACATGGAAATATAGAATTCCTATTAACATTTTGATTAATATAATCTCAAAGCATAGACATTACCAAGGGAAAACACAATGAGAAGGTGTGTCAACATTTTATGACCCTCAATCCCCTAACGTCCTATATTTTCTATGTTCCATTGGACAATATCTTTGGACTATAAGAAAAGGGTCATGACTAAATTCATGAAGAATCTATGTTCTCATTATAATAAGGAATTTCAATTTCCTTTTTCATGAAATATATTAATAGGAAATTATAACATAAAGTTATCACGAAGTATAATAATTGAGATGTGATAGAAAAAATTATTTGATCGAAAAACAATTCTTGTTGTAATAAACATGATAGTTCTAGGGAACCTACTCTAACAGAATCCATCTTTCACTAGAGAAACCACAAAACAACCATTATTTCATTAAGTATCCCATGATACCATTTCTTCTACTGAGATAAATATATAATCAAGGGGATGTACATGTTTTTCTCCATGTATATTTTATTCATCGTAACATCACATCATTGAGAAAAATAACACAATATATGAACATTATTAAATATGTGTTTTAACCATTGGTGTGACTTTTGATCATTGTATAGAGCCACCATTATAGTTTTATCATAGATTAATGTGATAATAAAATTATTTCTAAGTACCACATCAATCACAGGGAAAATGTATTTAATAAAAAATGCATCATTTTCGACATCTAAAGATGATATATATTCCGAATGTGCGGTATAATTGGATATAATTGGATTCATTGATCTATTCCATCATACAAATTTGATTTCCTGAAAAATTCAAATAATAATTTGAAATTAGATAATTCCTATCTATCTAAAAAATATCATCTATATAACCCCAAGTCACTATATCACCATCACCTCAATACACCTTGAAAATTTCTTTAGTATACCTTAGATACTCACTAATAACATTAAAAGTAGACCAATTATATTCACATGATTTTTCATGATATATTTAAACTATGCTCAATGAATAAAAAGTATAAATCCTTTTACGTAACATGGAATACATCATAGATACAATCATAAATGTGTATGTTATCTTACTCACCCTATTTTATTTTCATTAATGTATAAAGTCACATTTTATTGAAAATATATATACCATGTGGAACTTGAAATAATAATCTCTTGGAATGTTCCATATTGTACCCCTACCTATATTTTATAAATACATACCTTGAATTATTTTGATAATCCAATTAAAGATTTCACAGAATATCCTGATCCCAAAACTAAGGATACTTCATCTATGTCCTTTAGGTATAATAACATTCTCAACCATTCCTTAACCAATTTTAAGGATTATATTTCATTTGAAATAATTTCCATTGGATGAAGATAAAATAATAAGAAAACTAGTATACCTGTTATAAACTTTTTCTAAACACATGGATCACATTATTTCATTATGAAACTAAATTACTTTATTGCTTTTTTAAATTGAATGTTACATGACCTCGATGATTGATTTAATCCATAAATGGATCATTGAAATTTTTATATCATCATTGTATTTACCGGAGTCCAAAACCATTTTCATTATGTCACATACACAACCTCCTGTAGGATCCCATTATGGAAATAAGTTTTTACATCTATTTTCCCAATCTTATAATCCAATTAAGCTTCCTTAAACCCTCAATTAACTCCTTTTATTAGAGATGACCATCATTGCAACCAATAGCGAGGAATAATCATAAGTGACTAAAACAACATACCGCTCTATTTCACTTACCATTATGGTCATCAAATACTATATTTTTATTTTTGGAAGAATATATTCCAATGATTCTAGTTAATTTTTTATCAAATATTGGGTATCTTGAGACTCAACTACATAAAATTACATATTTCCACAATTATCCTTCATGAGGATGTGATACCTATCAAGATAGATGGTGTATCTTGAGAGAATTTTGTTCTTGTCTGACATGTTATATAGGTTGTATCTCTTTCATTCCATAGAATACTCTATAATGATTCACATTATTCCGTAATGTTTTACTATGTACCTTGATATATCTTTGAAATATTCATTGTAACCCCATTAATGAACATTTCATAATACAGATTACTTTCTACTTCATTACTCGAATGTTTTACCGTTTGATGCTTTATTTGGAACATGGTTCAGTTTGTGTAATATTATCTATAATTAATATACAAAAAGGATAATGGAAGGCATACATTTCTCATCATCGACCATACCATGTCTAATAATTTACAATTCCTATATTCCTTAACATTATTTCGCAATGGGGAATAAGGTGAGGCTAGTTGATAAAAACACCCTTACAGCCACATAAATTCAATGAAGTATTAGATAATATATTCACCAATAAAATCCTATCGATGTTCTAGTATCACTATACCTATATGATTAAAGATTTCATTATTTTTCTCATTGAGTTTCTCAATGGATTATTAATTATACATTATCAAGTAGATATGAAAATCTCAAATAAATTCATTATTAAAAGTAATAATGTATAATAATTCACTTCTAATTTATAATTAAATTTTCCACACAAATTAGTGTGTACTAATTCAAGAATATATGATGTCCACTTACATTGACCATTCAATGATGGTTTTATTGTCTTACCCTATGAATAATAATGATTTTGTTCAAGTGGTATAAACTCAAAATAATTTAAGTGTCCCTATTTGTAGATTTATTTAGAAAACATGTAATTTATGTGACCAACATAGTGATAGCATAACTGGTTGTAATGTGATTTTTCATGTCTTTTTCATTATTAATTTAAAATATATTTTTTTCATAATTTTATACATTGAGACCATACTTCAGTTGTTGCATACCATAGCATATTATATAAATATAAAACATGTAACCATTATTTCTTAGGATAAAATTAAATCCTCCATATATATTAATGATATAGTGATAATTATTTTTGATAAAACGTTTAACATAATAAATGTTCCTCATTTAAAAAAATCAATTCTATCAGCAATGTGATATGGTAGTCTCCAATGAAAGAAGATGGAATTCTCGCTCTGTAAATGGCCTGTATATCTACAACAACTCTAGTAATATTCAAAAAAATCCACATGGTACATATATTTGAATAAAAATGTGCAAACGCATGAAATATCTATTAACTAGAATTTAGATAATGGATGATTACACTCAATAACAAATTCATCCAAAGAATCCCCATACATATTTTGCAGGGTGCAATTACTTATTTAGTTTCCTTTATTTCCCAATGAAAATATACCTAAACTTATTCATTTATACTCCATTCGATCTTATTCTTCTTATTGTGATAGAGCTCCAGATACATAGAGATTAAATGATGCTTCTTCCCCTTCTCATTATTTATCATATTATAAATAACCATAAGGATAGTGGGTTTGTCATGTACCATGTCATTATCAATCATTGAGGATTTAATTCAGAAATACCAATATTATATTAATTATATTTATCATATAATTCTTCCCAATATAGTTGAATATGTTTTTTGATATTAACGAAAAATTGGTTTTTCTATGAATATCTTCACTGAAAATAAAACCCATGTTGTTTAGATACTAAATTATCAATGAATATGGACTACATGGTCTTTAATTATTTTTTATCTTCATGATTTAATGATAATAGTTCATTAGAGATCTCATATTCCTTTAATATCTCTTTCTCAAGATAGAGATTTCGAATGTGAAAAACTATGTTATATAAATCCAAATCCTTTTATTAAATTATTATCTCCTTTGACATATAATATAAAATTAATTATTAGACTTCATTTTATCATCCATGGAATTCAAATAGAGATATACCACTTTATCACATTTCAATATGGAATGAATCCTAGGAAATGGGTTTTTTAGTATGTTCATTTTTTTGTGGCATAGTATTGCATTCAAGAACCTATATCATCCCTATAAATTCATTCTTGATGATGGATATCCTTATTTATCAAGATTTTATAATATTTGATGACATTTGAATTTTCAATTGTTTAATTTTGGATAAGATAGTCAACTCTTATTTTTACAACATAATTAGATTAAAATATTTAATATTAATTAAAATCTATTATTTCATCTCTTTTTTTGAAAGATAATATACCTTACCATATGTTTCATAAAATTTCATTTCATTGTTAGTCTAATTGAACGAACCTATATTCTATTCCTATATCCTATACATTAGTTTTAAAAGATTAGTTTAACAGTTTTAGGTAGGTGTAACATTCTACTTTTTTCTATATAGGTTATTTATCTTTTTAAGGGACTCACTAACTCAAAAATACTTATTGATGATTTTAGTATCAATATCTTCATAATTAATCCAAATCTTCCATAGACAGTCAAACCTTGTTGTAAAATAAGGAATGTCAACCAAAAGCATCAAGCTAAAATTTCTAGGATAATAGTAAAAATCATATCATGGTTTAGTCAATATGTTTTACCTATTAAGTAAATTATATCATAAGTAGTGTATAGAAATGTTGACTAATTGATTTAGATTGATGGATTTTTTTTCAATATTCATAAATAAATTTTTTTAGCTTTTCATATGATTTGTTAGCATTTTTTTTATTCTTCTTAAATTATTAACTATGTCTTATAAAAAAATAAATACACTCCGATTATATTTTATTCCATATTAAAATATAATTTTTTAATTTATTAAGTGACCTCACATCACTCAAAAACATAAATAATGATAAACTAAATTGAAAGAAAATATATAAGTGTCTTGATGATGAGTTTTTGTATTATTTATTTTATTTAGAATCTTATTAAATAACTCTCTAACCCCAGAGATAACATACCTTGAATCGTTACACGATTCATGCAACATTAGTCAATAGTTGATAGTATGATTTTACATGATATGTTTTTCCTAGAATCATTGAATTGGACCACCTTTTCTTTCTTGAGAGCTATATCCATACATAACCATTTACTCAGACACCGGTGAGGGGATCCAATGGATTGGATATGCGTTTTTACATAAAATAATACACAAGAACATATTCCATTACAAAATAAAAAAAAGTTATGATTTGAATTCCATAAATAAGAATTTTATTAAACTACATTTTAAAATAAAATTCATACCCAAGGGCCAGTTTAATCTCATAACCATCCAAACATCAATAATCATGACAATAGTTACAATATATCTTATCAGTTACATAGATTAATGGATTAATTAATACTATGAAACTATTAATTAAACAAATTAATCCAACATTTCATAATTATTTCAACCCATTCATAAATACCCATAATATATAAATTTAAAAAATCTTAATTTAGTTTAAAATAAATATAGTATAAAAATACACCTTGAGGAAACCTTACGTTTTCGTTAAAATTTTAACATGAATAAAAACATAATATATAATTGTTAATCCAATGATATGGAATATACTATAGAATGAAAGGAATATAAATATATAATCAATGACGTTAATTATAAATTTAATTAATATTTGTATGATGATTTTGGAACAATATTGGTAGAATAATATACAATTTATATAAATGTACATATCCTAGAAATGAATTCTACCAATTTTCAAATCACTCACCAAGGTTTTTTCATATCTCATCAAATTATGTATAAAATAAAAATCCTGAATTGGTATTATAAAACATTTAACATTATTGATCATGAAATGTGTGTCCTGATATCTTGCTTCCATTTCATGGATCATTAGGACACCATATGTTCCCATACATTAGAAAATAGGGGTTACATGATGTGTAATCTACTTAGATGAATGCACTTATAAATTCCAAATTATAGTCATTTACGATCTGCACATTGATCCAATCTATTCTGGTCATATATTTTAAATTTTCATAATTCACCCAATAGAGGTAGATAAAAATACTTAAACAAACATACATGTCATATACTCTAGTATTACATGATGTGTTGATTTTTTATGAAGGAAAAACTATTTTCACATGTAGTTGGTAATCTCCAAAGTATTCATCACTTTTAATCATTAACTACTGACAACTTATGTTATCATGAATGTAGAAAAGAAGAGGGAATGTTATCAGATTATTAAAATGAATTAGTTTTTCTAAATATAAACCAAAATAAATTTAATTAAAAAATTATTTGTAAATTAATATAAATTAAACATTAGAATGATCTGATACTACATGTTTGTTCCATTCATAAAAGAAGAATCATTTTTTGGTATGTCCAAATGATATTTTATTCATAAAATATATGTAATAATTATTTACGTGGTCAATGAATCATGTCAAATTAAAATAGTAGAATATTAAAATATATTTAAATTCTGGAACAATGGGTGAAGGAGCATCACATGTAATTTAGAAAAAGATAGAAAATCATGATGACATGTAATTATCTCTTCATTGAATATCATGGTAATAGAAATCACAACACCATCATTAAGATTTAGGATTTATGTGTAGAATACCATTATCAGTGATCAACATGTGAACCAAAATATTTGAAAGATTTCATAGAATCCTAGGGTACTACAACTACCTTTCTTAATAAACATTGTTTTTTATAGTTCACTATAGTATAATTATTCTAAATATGAATAACTGTTGAGGATATATCATTGTATTGAGAGATAAGAGGAGGGGATCACTCTAGATTTATTAATATCTCTTTATCACTTGAGTGATTCTCACTCTATTTGTTGCGTATATAAATTATTAATTATGAAAATGATATATATATATATATATATATATATTATTTGTTGGTTTATGATAGGATAATCACATATAACCCCTAATTGTATTTAATTTTCTTAAATGACCCCATGTATAATAAAAATATAATTATTATTAATTTCATTATATGTGTTACAAATTAAAAATATAAATAAATATCATGTATAATACCATGACTATTAATCTCGGTCCTCTTTCCTCATCCAAAATTATCGATCATTGAATAATCATTATTTAGTTGAATAGATGTAACATCATTGTTCTATCATTAATACCATAAATATTGTTTTTTTTCAAATGTGTAAAAAATTGTATATAATTACCATTAAACTCAATAAATCATCTTAAACATGTGATTTTATTATGGTAATCAACAAAAGAAGAATGAATATTATTTCTTCAAACATCAAAAATTAGATAATTGAATTTAAATGGCCTTGAATATGGACCAAGGGTTCAACACTCATGTACTCGTTCTCAGTGTAATTAGGCGTGAAAAGATAAATTCCATGGTTGTCATTGACAAATATTATAAGGGATCGAAAGAAAAAGAAGCTAGTGTCGCAATAATATCCAACCTATTACAAATGTTTTGAATAAAATATAAACCTTTTATTATTATATTTAAAATCCTGAAGCTTCCATATAGAAGATATTAACCTATATGTTAAATTTATTATTATTTAAAATTTAAAAAATGAACTCCCTCAAAAAACACAATTTCCATGTATTTATTGAGCTAGTTTGATTATCATCAATTTTCCTAATATATCAACATATAATGATGGATGGAAGGGGTAAATCCATTATAAAATTATACATTAATGTTATATAATTTTTAATGCACCCAATGTATCCTAGCTTACTACAAACATTTTTCATCATAGTAATCCTCAATATATCAATGTATGCATTGCATGATATCCACTAATAATAGTCACAATTTCTAATGTCCAATAGATATGTCCTTATATTGGAACATCCATTGAAAAATTGAAATTTGTATTTCTAATTGAATTTCCTATTCACATACCCACCTATAAAAAATATTACCAATGGATAACTCAACAAGACAGTGTATCATTACATTATGATCATTTTAACCAAATATATCCTATATTATTGGTGTCACATTAAGAAATGACATTCTTCCATTGAACAATGATCATTATTAATTTAATTGAACCTATACTTTCTCAACTTTATAGGGATGTTCTATGACCTTTCATGGAAACATGAATTATAAGGACACTGTCACATACACATATTAGGTAGAAGAATAATCAATAAATGATATGAAAATAACTTTAATAAAAAAGATAATAATCATTAAATAGAGAAGATTATTATAGGGAACAATATCTATTAATAAATGGGTTCTTAATGTAGTTCATTTAATTTATTAGGGCGCCAGAACAAATTTTATATTTTTATTTTCAATATAACACATGAATGAAATTTTATTTAACCAAAAAATGTTTTTTATATGTAAATAAATGATGTATGGTTGAGAAAATGTAATATTTAAAAACTAGAAAATGAATATTGATATGAATCCTATGAAAAATTGATTTTTGGATTCTGACATGTGAGTTAATGTAGGTGTTACATAAAATTGGTACCTGTCACAATATAAAGAGTCTTTTTCCATATAACTATTTATTTAATCTTTATAAGATAATAACATAGAACAATAATTTTAATGTTCATGATAACACTATGTGGTTAAAGGTATAAATTAATTTGACATGTCGGACCTGGGTCAAGAAATTTGATGATCGTGGTTAAATTAAATCCAAGTAAGAAACGTATATTGTGTTTTCCCTTATATCATTTGAATAAAACCAATTTTAATGAATCTTGGGAACATTTAGATGTAAAAACTGTGAACTTTTATGGAACTAATTAAATGAAAAAAATTTATGTCTATTATAAATAATAGTCAATGTCTTTGATTGGTAGGTGGTTCTTAGATAAATAATCAATTTTATGACCAGGTTATATGATTTTGACCTAGTTATGGGTGGGTTATCCTTTCGACAGTTCTTCTGTCATGATACCTTTACGATATGTGTGCTTCTATATTCTTTTTAATGATATTTATGATTTATTTTTGGTATTTATATGTTTTCTATAGTGTGGGACTGAGATAGTAATGACATTGTTTGATAAGAGAAATATATTATTGTAATCTAATATATTGGACTTGTATAAGGATTAAATATTCCTTATATCTGACCTTGTTTATTAGTGACATGATGGATGGTTACCCGTGATGGTATCCCATGAGGGGGGATGAACCATTATTGTGGGATGAGGTGTGATTCTTTGTATAAAGCTTCAGTTTGTGGTATTGTTAAATAGAAGATGTCACTATGTGTGTGGTTTAATTTATTCATTATTCATTTTCTTTCATGAGGTAGATACCTTATATTTTTGGAGCCTATAAATTAAAAACAAGTCATTGGAATGGGTGATCCATCATATAAACATTAAATAATCTTATGTTGAGGATTTTGACATCACTATTATAAGATGATCTTGAAGTTAGGGTTTAGGAGTGGAAGGTCTTTGTGAAATTATCATTATTATAAAAAAAATACAAGATGTTTTTGGGAGTGTTTTATTTAAGAACACATATTCCATGAGGATACTCAACACAAGTGGAATATATATTCATACGTTACCCTTTGAGAGTTTTGGTGGATGATTGGGAGTTTCCTAATCTTTTGGTGTATAAGAAACATTGATATTTAGTTACAATGGTCTGTGGTAGTTATACAAGGTTTTTTCCATTGTATTTTTTCCATATTAATTTTTGATGAGTTATGTTATGCGATGAGTGAGGTTAGATACTTCTTTCCAGAATGACGCTCAAGAGATGGTTGTTTTAGGGGTGATATTTTGCTTGGTAAGAATGATGGACCCATATGTCTGGAGGTCCTGATTTTTGGCTGACTAATAAGGTGTTGTGTCATTATTACAAGAGTTTACTAGGTAAGTGTGTGACCTATTGTTTTTATTAAAATAATGATTGACTGTGCTTTTTTATGGGAAGTGGTGTAGTTGTGGTGATATGATCGACTGTCTTGGGAGTAGGTTACTAATATTTTTCTTATGATCTCATGGTTTGTGTTGGACATGAATGGTTCATATTTATTTTTTATAGAAAAAAAAAGAAATTTATTAATCATAATTATATCATCCATGTCTTGGTGGTGATTGAAAGATATGATGGTTATAATATTATGTTTATTGTGGATTGATGACCAATTGAGTGAATGTCAGGGAAGAAAACTTTGGTTGGTCAAAATGTTCCTATAGATATAAGTTGTTCAGGGAATTACTGTTCTTTCGATCATGATGAACTATGGTAGATGATTTTATTTATAATTTCTCATTTGAAGTGTTATAAATAACATGAAGAATGATACTAATTAAGCACCATCAAACCTCGTTAATAACAATAGAATAATTAAGGTAAGATGGTGTGTGTGAGAGTAGATAAAGTGGGCTAGAACATGAATGTTTTAACCAATTTAGTTTTTATTTCATGTTTATATATATGAGTTTTTATGGTGAGGAGTGAACAAAGAGATATTTTGTGTTAAAAACTTTTTTTGTGGGAGTTATTTATTGACATAATATATAAGATTCCAATTATATAGAGTGAAAAAGTGGGTTAAATATCATGAATAGTGTTTCTATTATGTTGGAAATATATGTTTTGTTTTATCATATAGTTATGAATGTCATAAGGGATGTGGAGGTCATGAGTTTTTTCATTGCGTGATGGAAAAGACACACCTTAGTTGTAAGTGATAAATCTCTCAAGAAAAGATCAATACTTGTTTAAATGTATCATCCATTTAAAGAGGATACTTATTTTTCTTGTGAAGAGGGATTATCTAGATCCCATTTATGATTCCATGAAGGATTATTATGATGATCTGTGGTGAATTTTGATAAAATATGACTACATGAGATTTTCTGGAGAGGGTTCGATGGTGACTTCAAATTTTGGAGTGTCAATGATTACGGTGGATAATGATAAAAATAGCTATTTTTTGATTCCTCAACTAGGAATTTTTACTAAATTTAAGGGTTTTACCACGTGAAGAATGTATTTTATGGTCATAGAATTTCACTAGAGGAAAAAATGAATCATAATCATGTGTTTTGGTGATGTGTTAGTAGTTAAAACTAAGAATTCAATGTATATTGATTTGGAATTTAATGTTGCCATTTTCATTTGATAGTGTAAATTTATGGCTGGAAATCATTTGAGGTGAATCTTCTTAAATAGGAATGATATATTACATCTTTGAACCATGCATTATTGGTTAATAAAAGTTGAATACACTATAAATCAGAGCGATGAAACTTGTTGGTTTTGTCTAGGAATAGGGAAAAAGTGTTTCACCAACCATTGGCCCATGGTTTTTCTGATAGGTTTATGATTCTTTTTGGGAAAATGATAATTATTCCATGTAACATCTAGATTAATCCAAAATGAGAAATAAAAATGTGGGAAGGCACCATGTTTTGAAATTATCATTATGTGTATCTTCAATAAAAGTGACTAACATAGGAATAATGGTTAACCAGATAGTGGTGTTTTGATGTTTTTCTGAAGAATAGTATAGTGATTACAATATAGATTTCAAAATTCTAATATGTATATTTAAGAATCAATGTGATATGGGAGAGTCCCAGGAGATTGGTAAAGGTTAATAACCATTTAAGCATGTATGTTCCATGTTTCCTCTCTATTTTTTATATAGAATACATTGCGAGTTTGTAGAAAACCATAATTTTAATTGAACCTACGTTGTGGTTGAAGTTAGTGAATTGATCATTTAACAACATATAGGCTTGGTAAGGACAGTGTTTGGCTATGGCTATTATCTTCTGGGTTTGTTCACAAATATCATTAAAAATAATATCACATAATGGGGAGTTTTCATTGGAAAATTTGTATAGAGATTGATCATTAAGATAGTTTTTTCAAGGAATGTTGGGAGTGACATGTTGTTGAACCCATCAGGTGAGGGTTCATTTTTAATTGAATACTACGGTGTTTTAGTATGTGGTTGGAGTTAGATGATTTGAAATCCATGTCTAGTTTTGGGATGATGTTCCAGTGCTCAGACCAAGTTTTTATATCATAAGGAAATTTCTTTTAGTTACTAAGTTTATTAAACCTTAATGTATTTAAGAAATAACTTCATATTCAGTGTTGAGGTGTGGCCTCAAGACAAACCACATCCCTTAAGTTGTAATTCAGGTTATTGATTCAATTTTAATTGTTAAATTTCTACTATAGAATTATAATATCAACTTGTAGTGTTTGATATTTCTATGTCAGGAGTTATAATATTCCTATGGTACCAGGGAATCAGGTTTGGGCCATAATCTTGAGTAATAGTGTATTATTTGGGCCGATAAAGATTTAAACTATTAAATTTGTTGTCATGGTCATGGATTTACCATATGAAATGAAATGTGTGTAAAATTTTCGGAACAAAATGTTTAGTAATGATTGGGTGAAAAAATCATGGATGATTTGTTTTATTGTGGAGAGTTTATATAACCTTTAAATATACATGAATATTATTATTTTGAAGCATTGGTTTTTTAGTATATTGGAATTATTTTTTCTATCGTTTTTTTATTCCAGTTTTAGAGGTTTTAATTCCTTAAAATATACATTTAATTCTTAAAATGAAGTTCTCAAGGGGGATTGGTGGTCTCCTGAGTATCCTTGGGGTTTATTATTGTGTATCAGGTTTTTGTAGTCGTAATATAGGTGGTAGGGCTAGGTAGCACTTATTAGTAAGTGTAGACCCCAACGATGTAGATTGAATATTAGTGGCGCAAATTTTATTTTTTCATGTTAATGGGATCTATAAATGATGTAAGTATCTAATAAAATTCAGTGGAATTCTATAATGTTGAAACATAGTTTTTAAAATGATCATATAACCATTCATAATGTAATTTGTTTTTCAACGTGAATATCATGGTTATATTATGGTTAGTCAAATGTTGTGACCAAACCATGAAACTAAATCATGACCCCCTAAAAATTTTGTAATATTATATTTTTCTTTGAAGTTTATCAATAAAATTTTCGTAATTATGTCTATTTCCTGTCTTAAATAATAAGGACCTGGCCTAAAAATATACATTATCATTTTTTGGCGATATGTTGTCACCTTATTAGATTTTAAGGAACTTTTGTGTTAGTATTTTTTGATTATTAGATCATAAAGTTTATTTTTGAAACCCTTATATCAAATTCTGAACACTTCCGCTCAACATCATTTTTTCTAATAATATAATTTTTCTTAATATAATTTTTATTTCATTTCATGAAAATTCATCCTGTCATTCAACATGACTTATTCATTTCTTTTATATATCCATAAAATGTTATGGAAGGCATTTTAAAACATGAGATGGAAAAAATATCTTAGTAACTGATATAATATAATGGAATTTATTGGTCATGTGAAGAACAGAAAGGCCCATAAAATATTTACCATCATGAAATTTCTCATTGTTTATATGAAATAAATCATATCCACATAAAATCCCAAATTTCACACAAAATAAATAATTAAAACCAATTGAAATAAAATAGAAACCCATATTAGAATCATAATGTATTTTAATCTAAGAGAATAATATTAATAAACCACATTTAATCATGAAAAAAATTTAAATGGCCAAATTAAATCCATTAGATAAAACACATTGGATAATTCCCTCCTTATTTCCCTTGATGGAAATTAATATTATAAATTCATTATAGAGAAATACATGGATCTACATGCATATAATCTATATTGGGATCACCCAACATATAAGTTCCATCAGGATCTCCCAAAATCATTTATAAATCTAATGTATCATATAATGAATAATATTTCTTTAATGTAACATTTTATAAAAACCTTTTAAAAACACTTGTATACCCACATGTAAAAATAATTTTAGATATCAAAATAGCACATCATTTTAAAAACCGATTTCTAAATTTAAATTTCCCATAAAAAGGAATGTATTTTTTTCATTCATGAGAATATATATGATTGAAATGGATTAAAAATATAAAATATTTTATATTATATAAAGATAATCTATTGTCATTATATACATTAAAATATAACATTACATCTACCTTTTGTAAATAATTTCAAATATTCCATATAAAATATGTAAAAAATTTATTTAGGGAAAAAGTAATTTGAATTGAAAACAAAAAAAACATGATGTTTATAATTATTATATTCCACATAATTACATTAATAAAATAATATTATAATATGGAATGGAATAAAATTATTTTAAAAACAAATCAATAAGACTTTAACAAAATAGTTTGTGGTAAAGTCTCCTTTATAAATTTATATATTATAAACCGACAAAACTATAAATAATAAATAAATGATTTTTAAAGGAATTATATTATAAATAAGGGTGATAAAATACATCTATAAGGATTTATTATACAACCCATTAATTAATACTTCTTGTGAAAATTGATTTTATATCAATGAATGGTAGTTGAAAATAGAAATCACATACCTCATCTCCAAATATTCCATGAAAGTTTTTAAAATCCTATAAAAGGTACATATTCTAATAATTTATTGTCTAATTTTTTTCAGTATTTAGTGCTTTATCATTCGAAAAATAATTTCATTTAATTCAATAACATATTTAATTACATAATAGGTTAAGTCGAAGATGGATATTTTGATGATTTTTACTTAATAATTTTAAAATGAAATATTTGTAAATTCACCATGAATAAAGAGATAATTATTCCAAAATTACCATAATATTTGTTAAAAAATTTATATAATCTTTATACTTTAATTACAATTTTATTACTACCCATCAAATTTCTGTATGAAAAAATTGTATCACTTTTATGATGTGGTAGTCCACACTTACGCATGAATAATGTCATATATTTTCTTATAATGGTAAGACAATACATGAAATATATAAATGATAATAATGTCAGTAATATCATATATATATATATATATACATATTAATTAAATTCATCATAACTACTATCCTTGTGCGGTTGTTATGAAATTTTAAAAACATTTTTTCATCTAGTTGGTAATCCACATGTACAAAAGTGAAATGTTTCAAATTCTCATTAAAAGGAAATAGAGATGATTTTTTTTGTACCATATTCATAAGAAAATTTAATTGTATGAATGGTATAGATTTTATTATTTCATCATATTTTTAGAAAATTTAAAGCACACTGAAAAATAAATAAACATGAAGTTGGTCGGTTATGACATAAAAAATCCCCCAAAATACCATAATCCTTCATAGTTTTAACCTTTGGTGATAGAAAGATATATAGGACATATGAATTGGTGTTGGAGAGATATTTGGGATGGTTAATTTTGAAATTGAGTTCTAATAACATGTGGGAAATATAAGAGAATGGTTTCCCTTTTATATATAAGGGTAGGAAACACATGGAATTATTTAAATGTGTAAATAATATATATTTCATTATATTGAAATATATATAAATTGCACTTATTATTTGAAGATAAGATTTCACATAGTCATGTTAAACTTAAATAATAACAAGTAGTAAAATAGAAGATATGTCTTAAGCCTTATCTCCAAGTTAACCAATTAAAAATTTATTTTATCACAACCCATGTGAACATAAATTTTTTCCATGAAAAATTAAATATAAGACAAAAAATAAAAAATGCAATTTAAAAAAATTGGACACGATGATTAAAAATTTATTATCAGGTTTAATTTTTAAAGGTGAAACAAATTACATTTAAGGTAACAACACAAAACGCAATAAAAAGAGGTTTTGTAAGACCCCATGATTCTAAAATTGGAAAACCATGTTTGATAGAATATATGAAACAAATACCCCAGAATAAAATATAATGTTACACCCAAATACGTTATGATATATTTATTTTTAAATAATTTCACAATCTTAATAACACGAGATAAATGAAACCAAGCCTTGAATGAAACACAATACTCAATTAAAATATTATTATTAAAAGATAATAAATATAATATTGTCATTAAATTGGAGGGTAATATTATTAATAAATAAATTATTAAATTTTATTTATTTTAAATACTATAAAATAAATTCAATAGATGTATATTATTAAGAAATAAAATAAGAATCATTTTATAGAAATAGAAATATTTTCTAACAATAATATTTTTTAGAAAAACAATTTAGTCACTCTTTGGGAACGTAATTTAAAATTAATAAGACTAATTATAGAAAATTAAGATTATAAATTAATCTTAACTTTTTAGATATATTTTTTAAAATATTATTAGGGTGTATTTTGGATAATTTTATGAAATATTAATATTTTTTTAATAGTGAAATATACGAAATCTTATCGAAAACTATCTTTTGGTATAATTGATTTACTAAGATAAATTATATTTTAATTACAATACAAAATGAAATTAGTTCAATTAAATAAAATTTCAATTAATTTATTTAATTTCAAAAAAAATCATATTGAATTGTGATTTTCATTCATATTTACTTTTGAAAATCATCATTTGAAAATTAATTTTTTCGACACACATGCAGGTCTGATTTTAAACTGAATTAAGCCAGTTTTGTGAATTTTGTTTTGAAAAATTTTGTCAATATTTAGATTACAAAAAATAAATATAATATAATATTTTCAACTCAATTATTTAATATACTTAAAAGTTTAAATATTTAAAAATAAATACCATTATTAAACTAAAAATTGGTTTTATGAGGGTATAAACTAAGAAGAGAATCATTAAAAATGATCTAAAACATTTAAAAGAGACATTGTAAAAATCATTAGACCATACAACATATATTTATCTTTATAGAAATAATTTGTGTCTTTTTTCCATGAGAAAAACATCGGAATCAAATTTTATTTTCCAAAATATACAAGTGTGTCATATCTCCCCATTATAAAAGGCCAGACCTCTAATCATCTATTCAGACATTGAAACAAATTGATTTTTCCAATAAATAACTTAATATTATAATAAATCCTATCTCAACATCATTGAGTTATATTTGTACACATTAATAATATTTAAAAATAAATTAGATAAAACATTGTGTGAGTTTTTAGATGAAGAGGTTAAAATTTTAACAAGAATATTTTATTTATTTCATATCAACCACCAAAATATTATTAAATAATTATATTGTAATAATTATAGTTTATACCATATATATATATATTCTATAGTGTTAATTTCATTTAATATATATCTGTCTCTACTTATATCAAATTGAAAATGAAACTGTTAATCCTGTTAACAATGGACTAGATGATCGAGAACCATTGTAATTGTTTTCCCATAACCAAATTTAATTTCGGTATATAATTAGGATTATAACATATATATGTTGAAATTGAAAAATATATATACTTATGTAATTATTATATCACGTATACCCTTTTACATGCCATTATTTTGGGTATATTTTAACATCACTCATCTGTATGGAGATCTACCAATATTGTGATGCAATGTCATTGTTTTTAACTTGTCATTTATATATAATTTCTTAAGTAAAATGTTAATGAAACATATGTGATATATATTACCTAATAAATTATATAAATAAAAAAATACATCTATCGTATTACTGTCTTATCTTTTGGAAAAACAATATAGTTACTCGTGCATATGTATGGTCAATCACCTCCACATTCTAATGTCATTTTTTTGTATTATTTTTATGTAGATGGTACTAAGAATGTATTTTATTTTTATATATTCTATATAATAAATAAAATTTATTCAATAAATGATAATCATTTTCATTTTCATATCATTTCATTTGTTATGAATGTTGAGTTAACGTCTATAGGTACGTACGAGCTTCCATCTCCATTAACATTTTATTCCATTTACAATATCTTTATTTTATATAATTATAAAAATAAACATATAACGAATATATATGATATTTTATCATTTTTTAAATTTTAGAGATGGTGTAATCATGATGAATTTAAATTAAATTAAATTAATGATAAAAATATACATGAAAAATAATGAAATTATGAACATATAGAGTGATTTAAATAAAACATTTCTATTAAATAGATGCAAAAAAATTATTTAAATAATATATGGTATGATAAATATTATTATCATTCTATAACATTTGTAAAATAAATTTATATATATTAAAATTAGTTTTTGACATAGGCGATGGATGTCGAACAATAGTTATGGGTATATTGTCTCACTTTTTCATCAATGAGACATATGTAATAGTCATAACACATACCTTTTTATTCAAATGTTATTCAATATAAAAAATTAATATCACGAATCTATTTATCTTCAATGTCTTTAATGTTTCTTCTAATGTTATTTATATCATCTGGATTATTATAAGAAATTTACCATTGTGGTAAGAGTTTATTTCAAAATCTCATCAGTGTTTTGGATTATATTTGTTTATATTTCACTAGGTATAATTATTTTTTAATTTCAAAAAAAACATTGTAATTTCTTATACCATAGTTTTCATTGAAAATATCATATAATATAACCATTTTTCCAATCCCTGGTACTATTTTATATCTAATGAATCAGCTCTACCGGTTACTAATAATGAGGGTTTAATGGTAAATTTATTCATGTTAGGATCACCATCATTTCAGAAATGTTTAAAATGTGTTTATTCATGGAACTTGATTCACCCAATAGTTCTACATCCTTAAAGTAACATAATTCCAAATGAAGGTGCTCATCGGAGAGTTTGTCTAATGGTGCTTAGGTACTCACGTATACCCTTTTACATTCCAATATTTTGGGTATATGATAACATCACACATATGAATGGCGATCTTCCATATTATGAAGCAACGTCATTTGTTTTTAACATATTATTTACGTATAATTTCTTAATGATAATGTTAATGAAACATATATGATATATATTACGTAATAACTTCAATAAATATAATAATACATCTATCTTATTATCGTTTTATCTTTTGGGAAAACAATATAGTTTCTTGTGCATATGTGTGGTCAATCACCTCCACGTCGTAATGTAAAATATTTTTTGTTTTATTTTTAATCAGATTGTAGTAAGGATTTATTTAATTTTTATAAATTCTATATAAAAAAATATTTATTTAGTAAATGATAATTAATTTAGTTTTCATTTCATTTCATCCATTATGAATGTTGAATTAGGGTCCATGTGTACGTATGAGCTACCATCTCCATAAACAATGTATTCCATTTCCAATATCTATATTTTATATAATTATATAAATAAACATATAAGGAGTATATACAATATTTTATCATTTTTTACATTTTATAGATGATGTAATCATGATCAATGTAAAATGAATTAAATTACTAACAAAAATATACATGAAAAATAAATAAATTATAATCATATATTGTGATTTTAAAAAATAAATTCTATTAAAATAGATGAAAAAATAAATTATGTAAATAGTATACGGTATGATAAATATTATTATCATTCTATAACATTTTTAAAATAACATTATATATATTAAAAATTAGTTTTCAACACACAAGATGGATGTCAAACAATAGTTATAGCTTTATTGTCTCACTTTTTCATCAATGAGACATATGTAATAGTAATACCATATAACTTTTTATTCAATATGTTATTCATTTAAAAAAATTTAAATCATTAATCTAATTATCTTCAATATATTTAATGTTTCATCTTATGTTAGTTATATCATCTGGATTATGATAAAAAATTAACCAATGTGGTAAGGGTTTATTTCACAATCTCATTATTACTTTAGATTGTTTTTTTATGTTTCCCTAGGTATAATTATTTCTTCATTTAAAAAATAAAAAACAATGTAATTCCTTATCCCAAAGTTTTTAAAGAAAATTTCATGTAATAGTACCATTTTTTCAATCATTTGTAATGTCTTATAACTGATTAATCTGCTCTACCCGTTTTAGAATATGAGGGTTGAATTGTGAATTCATACATATCAGGTTCATCATCATTTCAGAAATGTTTAAAATGGTATTATTCATAGAACATAAATCATCCAAAAGTTCTACATCCTTAAATTTATATCATTCCAAATGAAGGCGCTCATTGGAGAGTTTGGCAAATGGTGCTTATGTACTCACATTGGATGATAAGAATTGGAGGTCGGGCCCATCACACTCCTTTTAGGGGGAATTATTACCTAATATGTGACTCTATTATATATTTAAAATATGATCACTAATACTTTCTTAATTCTTAAATATATTGTGGGTCATACATTAATTAACATTCAATTATATAAATGTATAGAATTTAGAATCATGTGTATATATATATGGATCTTCATGAATGAAAATACTTGTATGTACACGAGATTCTCTATCAATGGTATTCTATTATGTACTGATTAGATATTATTTGGTTGTTATTATAATGATTCTATTTTTCTAACCACATAGTAGGGAATTGTGGAGTGTGTTATCATCCAATGATATAGAAGTTGTTTTGATGTTGGGATGAAACCCACGAATGAGATTCTAATGTATCCTTGTGAAAGGAATAAGAAACCATGTTGTTTAGGGACATTTAATGTGACATGTCAAACCTTTTATGTTCATGTGAGAAGTACCAAACCATGCAGTTTAGTGTCATATGTATAGTATATATATTTTAACTGTTCCTAGTCAATGTTTGGTGGGGGACTTATGCCGAGGAGATATTGGGGACACGGAAGGGGTATGAATTATATATTTTAATAAGAATCTATTGGGGATTTATCTTAATGAAAAATAGGGCATGTTTGATGTGTTGGGTTTGGAAATTTGAGAGGCATTCTAAGTATCCCATTTAAACAAGAATTAAATCCAAAGTAGTTTGGTTATAAGCACATATTCATATGAAGTCCCATGGAAGTATCTCACATGGGAATATGGATTTTGAGGGTATTATGTTGGGGTTTATTCAAGAAAATGGTTCCTAGTGAATAGATCCATGATAAATGTATCAACTCATGGTGATTCAAAGGCCTGTTTGGGACTTATACCAAAATAAGAGGCCCATGGATTAGTATAATGACATGTTGAGGCTTATACCTAATATGAGGCAGAATGTTTTGATTTTGGGAATTATTCCTAGAGGGTAAACCCTTGTTAAATTATTTTTTCTCATGATTACTATTGAGAAGTATTCATAGGTTTGATTATGATGAGGTCTTATAAATAAGGAGGAGGAATTTGGATGAGTGTGGTGACATGGTTTGGTTTTATACCATGTTAGATAACAAATAATTAGATTCGTAGGATTTTACCCAAAGAGGATGACCTGGTGAATGTATGCTTGGTTGGGGCCTATTGCTGAGGAGGATTCGAAGGTCTTACATTAATCAGGGACTATACATGTGGATGATACCTAGGAGGTTTGGGGATCATGTAGTTGTCTTGAACACTATCCACTTCTAATCCCACATTAGTCATTATTAGTGTGAGAAAAAATGTGAAATGATATATCCGAGAAACTGGTTTATTATGTTATCCCTAATGTTGGAGGCACGACCTTGAGGTCCCACACCTGTGGGGAAACTCTATGTGAAGGCAGAAGTAAGATCTGAAAGAAGATTCTACACCAAAACTTTTATTTGAAGGTGTGAAATCCAGGTTCATAGATATCCAATATTCCCAGATGAGTCATGATGATCCATGCTTGAATGTGATAAACAAGAGGATGCTTAAGATTGAAAATACAACATGATCCCTCATATACTGGTGGAAGTGGTTGGGCCGACAACACCTTCATATCAACATCATTTCGTACACCCAAAGCGATATCAAATGAGCTTTGAAATGTCCATCTCCCCTCAAATTTTGTTAAATAGGACAGATAGAGGAATGAACAATAAAATAAGTGTTCTTAAATGAATTTTTAGAGGATCACTCTAGGAGATATTCTCTAAAAAAATACACAGCAGGAGAGGGGCATCTCATTACATTTTTAATTGAAAAGAAAGCATGATCTGGTCCCACCCCACCAAGAATTGGAGGATACGAGTCCTAGAGATGGATATGCAAGTAAATTTTCTTATCCCATTTACCGATGACCGAGATATCCCTAACACCACCACCTCGGGATAGGTTCTCATTGTAGTAGAAATAAAAATCCACCTATAGCCCGGGGACCCAAATTATCAGGTAGGAGAAGTTTGGTAAACCTCTAACTGTTGGAATGAAAATCCAAATGATAAATATGCTATTGTTCTCCTATTCATGGGTTTCTATGTTTGGAGGATTTTTTTGGGGATTCTGTTAGCTCCCTATTGGGAAAGGAATCCAATGTAGGAGAGGCTGAGCCATTTGTGTCATATAAGAGGACATGAGTTGTGGCTTGCATAGGGTAGTGGTTTGGGAGATCAAGGAGGTCACTCATAGATAGAATGATGTGACATGTGGGAGATTCACATATGTAAGACTATGTGAGATAATGGTACTTTTGTCGATCAATATTATAGAAAACATCCCTTGAGAGAGGATTTTCTCAATCCAATGAGGGACTTTATAGGTGTTCATAGAAGTGTCTTTCACGGGTCATGGGATAGGGAAAGATACTTCAATCTATTTATCAAACACCGCATGGGAGAGGGTGCCTCTTGTATGATTTATATTTTCTATGTCCTGGGAGGACTTTGGTTCTTCTATAACTCCTAAATTCCTCCTTTAGATTTAGGATGGATTCCATGATGGTTTTAGAGGGTCTGGTCGATGTAATATGGTGATCATAGCATCAAGAGATATTTAGGAATTTCCATCTATATAAATTTATATCACAATACGGTATTTATAAGAAAATATGGGTCCCTAAGTGAGTGGTATCATTCCCTCATGTGTTAAAAGAAGGTGTTTCGTGTTTCCTAATGCTCAAGCCAATAATGTTGGCTAATGTCAATGTTCCCTGAATGTTGATGCTTCTTAGGGGTTCATACATGAATGAATTTAATTGGTTTCTCATCTCTTTTCCTTCTTCATTTGTCTTATTATATTCCCTTTAAAATATTTCCATTGAAATATTTTAATCCACGTTTTAAAACATCGAATTATCCAAACCAACTTTTGGATTGGATTAAATCAAATGAATAGGGTCTAATACAATTGTAAGTGGATGAAAATTATGGGTAATCACAAAGTTCATCTATGATGGTCATCCATGTAGTTCATTTACATAAATCTTCCATGAAGTTGGGGTTCACACATGGAACATGTATAAGGTAATACTCATCTATAAATAAATCCACATTTCAATGGTGGGTTCTCAGCCTTGGAATTTTGAGTTTGATTATGCTACTATTCTATGGAGATATTTCTCTAATGATTGTTTCCTAAAGAATCATTCACTAAGACATGGTATGAACCTTCGTATGTGATTCAAATTTTTAAGTGATATGCTTGTGAATTGCCTTTTGGGAGAGTGACGTAGGCTATGTCACTAACATGGGTACCTCGGGTGAGCTCATGCCTCTTCCAAATTCTCATCTTTTCCATCCTTTTTTGAAATTAAGGCTTACCTAAAAATGATTCTTATTTATAGGTTCAGTGGATATTCAGAATAATAGAGTGTCTGATATAAAATCTAGAAATAACTTTTAAGAGATGACAATAGTTGTAAGTAGTGAATACTATAATTCTTGTGACACTACACTATATAATCTAGCATGAAATCTGAATAAATAGCATCATGTCCTCTATGAGGGTAATTATAAACAAAATTATAAAAATTAACATCTAAGAGCGGTCCAGATATTTGATTATAAGAATTACTCTCCTATTTCACTATTTCATGAAAATAAAAACATCACCATTACCAACATTTCATGAATGGGTGAATATATTAGTTATGGTAAATCTACCTCAAATTCCATCATGTATCATAGATAATTATATATGTATTTGAATCCACAAATTTAGGAATTAACTCAAATATATTATCTGTAAGTCTTCCATGACTACTATATAGACTAGTCAAAGGGTTGTAAGGGATAACAATACTTTCACAAGAGAGGGGATGTAAGACCTGAGTGGATTTGGGTGTACTAGATGTGTTATACATGTGAAAAACTCATGATAGAGGTTCAAGAATCTATATTCTATGAGGTAGTTGGGTTATGGAAAACATACGTATATAAGAATTCCACATTTATCCCTTAGATGTTAAGCTTATTGAGTTTATAGATGAACTCTTTCCACGAGGTGATTGTAAAAGTCGGCATCATCTTGTGGGATACCAATAATATCTATGTGGCTTTGATACATTGAGATATGTATGTCAAGTTTATCCCTATAAGGTTGATATTGAACGATGTTGAGAGGATTTCATGTCTTGTTCACGGGCTGTAGATTATATCGTATGATATTTATAAGATCCCACCTGAAGGGGACATCCATCACAAAGTTTGTATAAGTACATTATTAGAGCTACCAAAGAATTCCCCCACATGGAAACATTCAAATGGGGTCCCAAAATGGAATATAGGATCACTCTTAGTACATTATGTCCTACATTGGAATATGGGGAGTACAAAAAATGTGTTTACAATCCCACGTCCAATGTACCTGTAAACCCACATCTCGTATGTGTTTTAGCCATGTGGAAAAAACATCTATATACTACCCATCTGTGATTCCATTAGTGTTGTGATGCCAATTACATTGCTCATCATGGGAAAGTGGGTAGAGAATAAGCACAGGGGTTTTGAAATCCCCATTTTGGAAAACATTTACTAATGCCTACTTCATATTCACATTGGGGAGGCTTCTTTATGAATTTTAGGGTCGTTCTAGGAATTGTGGGGATGTGTTTCAACACAATTTAGTTCCAATATCGGGTTATGTAGGGTTGTGATTCCTTGGATCTAGTTTCAACCAATTTTTTAGGTCGTATCTTGTATTCATCCCTTGTTCATGAAACCCCATGAGACCCAAATGTGGGTGATCCTATTTAAGTATTTCAATTTCTTACTGTATGGGGACATTCCTAAAGGGAGATATACATATTAAATATAGGCTAGAGATGTGCTATGATTTTACAAGATGACCCTTAGGTATGGAATTCTGGTGACCTATATGAATGGGAAAGTCATATGTGAGGTCGATGCTCTATATATGTTTTCACTCCAATTCAAGGGACAAAAAATAACTATATCTTTTCCAGTGTGAGTTTGATTAGAAAATACTATGATGGTATCCTAATAGATACATCTTCATACAACAATGGAGCTAACTGAAATGGTAAAAAACCTAACTCTAGTGGTTATTCCTAATAAACTGGCTTCCTCGTATTAAAAATCATGGATTTCATCATATCTCAAGGTAGTGTTGGTAACAGTTATCCCTGTAGTTTTGAATGGAATAAATTCAAAGAACGGAATGTGAGGAACAATGTGTCCTAATCATGGATAAGGTGATTTTTCTCCCATGGAGGAATACTTTTCCCATTTGGAATGCACATATGATAAGGTCCCAAAGTTCACACAGATGACCTCATGCATGGTATAGTCTGTTGATCATAATCAAAAAGGCTACGCCAACTGAGGCTGAGCCTAGATGGACCAGTAAAAACCATCATGAAGAGTCCTGGGTTCCATTTTCCATTCCCTCATATATGATAGAGTGGGTTGAGAATCCCATGAAATTGAATATTATTAAATTGGCTTCATCAATTACATGGATAGACCTTGAATACATGCAAATAGAGGCATCCCAATTTGGTAGGAATTTCTTTTGAATGATGAAGTTGTATGGTGGCTTCATTATGTTGGTTCATATATTCATGTGAGAGGAGATAGTCAAACCCCACCCAATATTCATTTTGAGTAGAATCCCATCTAGGTGGGTATTTATGTACGAAAAATAGAGATTCTTATTTGTGCAACAAAAAACGAGAAACCGTATATGAGTTGGTTTGAGTACATGTTGAGAAGGGGTGTCGATAAAGTGTTTGACCACCTAACATCTAAGGAATAGATCGACAATTTTACTCATATGTATGTATGTTCTCTCTTTATTATCTCTAATTTTTTTATTCCTTTTATTTAATTAAAAAAAACTACTATTACAGAGGAAAAATGTAATCATGATTTGAAGCTAACAAGGGGTAATTAGGTGAAATATCATCATCATAATATATGCTAGAATGCACCCCATAGGGAACTGGCAAGTTATATCCCAAACTGAGAGAACAATGCCCAAACCAATAGGAAATGTTGTATTATATTGCTTGATACATTACACAACAATCAATAAAACCTATCATTGAGGTGTAGAACTATAGACATCTTACATAAAAAATTAATTCGAATTGAAAAATCATTGTCTAATCACTCTGTTAGTTTTGGTATGTCTCCACAGTATAATTAATCTTAAATTTATCAATAAAAATGGTTAGGTATGTCCGTGATTTAAAAATATCATTCTCAATCATCTCTTATGGAACATTAAAATGAGTATTCAAGGGCTGAGGAGGATATTACATAATAAATGCAGATTTCATATGGAGAGTCCATTCCAATGATAGAAGAGGTTCCAGTGTTTGAGGATTCATAATCTAATCTTGTCAATTATTATGTCACCCTAGAGAGGGAGGATGATTCTTTTAATGTAAAATATGTATCATAATGAGTTATATGATGATTTTTGACTTTTATCCTTATGTTATTTCAGCTTCATCTCATGCACCATAGGACCTTATAATGGCTGATGATGACACTATGGCTATCACTAAGGAAGACGTTCAAGGTCTGATGTAGTAGGGAGAGGGTGATGTATTAAGTCCACTGTGAAATATTCTAGGAGTATCCATGGGTTAGACTACAATGAGTATTGGTACTTCAACACAGGTCATGATAAATATTATCATTAACATTGAATAAATATTTGAACATATTAATCACCTTACAACATTATATGAATTTGAGGTTCATAATAGGGAATTCAATAGACATAAGTCTCTATTATTTTGTAACCAATTTTTATGTCTGGTCTTATTATCATGAATGGATGTAATATATAGTAATATCCAAGTATAATGTCATAGTGAAAGTTTATTAACAACAGGTTGAAATCCATAGTAGTCCCATTTATATGTGGAAAACAGCTCTGTTGGATCTTCTAATAGGGAGTATTATGGACCCACATTTAAAAACTCTAATTAGACCTCTTATTGTTAACCTCAACATGAGGTTACTTTTCAGATTACTGAGGTCGATAATGCTAGGGATGAATCCCCCCAATCTAATGATTCATCAATGGGTGAGTGTAATCCAACACATTATTCATCCACTATTTCTTACCTCTATTATCCATTAGAGGATAACAATGATTCTTATCCATTTTCAACACCATCAACATCCATTGCTAGGAATAATGGCAGAGCATCTATTTTAAATATGTTGATTATTGTATTAGACAATTCAAATAACATAGTGGGATTGTGGCATGGGGATTTATTGAATTCTTTGGTCCCAGAATACATTTCCCCTTCTGATATTGTCTCTTATTTAGAATGGTAGACTAAAATTTTCTTTGCATCACCAAATGCGTGGAATGATGTGAAATTTGGGAAATAATAACATAAAAAAACTTTGTAAAATGATCCTTCACGGTTAGGTAGACATACATTTCAATTTTTTATTCTAGGATATGGTTGTTTCTATTACAACACCCTAAATGATGTTGTAACGGAGAACATCCAGAAATGGGAGTTAGAACACGGACATCAACAAGACCTACAAAAAGGCGAATCATCTTGTCGACCCTAATGAACTATGAAGAGAATTATTATAGGAAGATTCAAACCATGTTTAGACAGTGGAGGAATTTAAATAATAAATTAATGATAATACTCCTTATATATTGCGCCATTAGTAAGAACTGGATGCTGCTTAGGGGGATCTTATCAAACATCACCATTCAATGGAAGGACAAAAAATTAAGTATAAATTAATATTATGACTAAAATATAAGTACATAATTGGACTATGGAGACCAATTTTATTTATTTGTATGGGCTTGGAAAAGCTGATGATGGGGCACAGGAGGATGTGGAATGAATGAAAAATTGTGTTGATGGTTCTTGTTATTTATGATGGAGGGACTCCATTATTTTGATACACATATGATTATGTTTTCCCATAAATGAAATCAATTTTTTCACATCATTTATATTTATATAACTATATTCTTCCTATTATCATAACAGAATATTGAAATTAATTTTAGTAGAAAAATATATTTGTGTCATCTAATCATAACCACAATGATAGGGTTGGGGAGATGTTAAATTATTTTCCTAAGCTATGGTGCCTTGAGGTCATAGTTTTACTATTTATATTTTCATATGGACAAAAATACACAAATTATGTCTCTTGTTTCATTCCCATAACTTTTTTTATATGTCCAATGATGAAGAAACAGTGGGTGAGACTTTTCTTATTCATAGACACCCTATTGAAGGATTTAAGACAATAATGTTATTTTCCATTTATATATTCATGGCTTAATTCATTCTTAAGCATTTCAATGTGAAAGTGTAGAGAGTTATGGGTCAAATTTTGTAAAGGGTTACATTTATTTTTTTCAATATAGCGAGTATTTTGTGTTGATAGTTTAAGATTAGTCTAAATTAATGTTATAAGGACTATTGGGAAATGTTTTATTGGTCAAATAGTTTTCACAAAGACTTCTTTAATGATGTACCATTCACGGTTTATTTTCCTAAAATATTCCAACATTATTCAGATTTTGGATTGGGAATCATGAGACATGTTTTTATAGTTCTTAAATGTAAAACATTACATTTGGGAATAGATGAGGTTCCTCCAATGGATGAAGTTACCACTGGTTGGAAAACCCATTTTCGGTGACATTATGGAGTACCATCTGTGCGTGTTTCTAAATATTAAAATAGTGGAATCATTTCATTGATTGGCATTGAAATTTTTGAGAATCTTATGGAAATCCAACTACGGAATATTATAGTATAGTCAGAAAAGGATTTCTTAGGAATGATAACATTATTTTACTGAAGAAAAAAAAGGATGTTTATTAAGATTTGGGTTTCTAAAGACCATGAACATTGGTTATGATAAGGAAATGTGTCTATGAATTGATGGAATATATGAATCTATATTAACCATGAATAAAAAAATGTCCCATGGATGAGTTCAGATTATGTGAAGGAGGGTACTTTTTTTAAATTTCCAGTATTCATGGTGGTGGTAACATTATGAAAATGGTTAAAGCATCATGCAGTTTATTGTTGTTCGAAGTGGACATTAACCATTTAGTATAGCATCTGATGGTGGGGAAATTTTTTTATCAATTAAACATATTGTAACCAAGATGTTATGATATGAAGTTTAATATCATTCAATTAGGACGTTATTCTATGTAGTACAATTTCATTCAAAAAAAGAAATAATGAGATCTAGTTTAAATCTAGACAATAATTAAATTTTGGAGGCTATAATTTATTGTATTTATCATGGATTTATTTTTTTTAATGCTCACATTTAATGGAGAATTTAATGAGAATGTTCCATCATATTATAAACTTCTGAGTGGCAGTTTTGTAAGTTGTAGTATGGGGAATTCGAGCACTGAATAGTGGTATAAGGAAAATGGATTATTTTAATATTGGAGGTCTCTCTTCAGGATGAAGTCAATTATATTATAGAAACACATTTATTGTATAATTTATGAGTATCCAGATGGGTAGTTGTATTATAGAGTAAAATGATGGAATCCTTTGGTGGACATGTCCATTTCCAGGGTGATTTATGAAATTCCAACTAGGGCATGTTAAAATATATTCACCCAGTTGTGTTTATAGTATTTCTGAAATTATATGGTTGATAGTTAATGGATGGTCATTAAGATTAGGATTTATCCATATACAGAGTCTTGTTTTGTGGAATCATAATAACATGAATGTGGGAGGAGAATTTTACATAAAAATTAAATAATCATTGGGGGAAAAGTTTCTTTACATTGGTTTCGCCCATATTTGGGAAATATAAAGCTTGTAGCTTTTGGTCACACAACATGGGCCACAGCATTGGGGAAGAAATATGTTATATATGGCCTATTGGACCATGTTAATTCCTTTATTAAATGTATATGATGGAGGAAATTGGTCATTGGGGTTTTCATACTAGGAGAAAGGACATTGGAGGAATATTTGAGTGATGACCACATAATGATTTTGAATAATTGGTTTCAACACAATTCCATCATGTAATATAAGGATATAAGATGAATCTCCTCTAGATGAAGTTACCATAGGTTGAAATTCCCATTTTTGAGCTATCTTTTGAAAATATAATTAGGGTATGTTAATTCGTAGTCCAGTAATGGTATCACATGGCATAAAATCCCATTTTGTGAATTATATTATGAGAAACAACTGGTTATTTTTATCGTATTGTAAGGAAAAAGGGGACCTCAGGTATCAAAGATTCTATAACATAGAGATGAAAAATTACTATGAATATCTAAGAGTTTCCATGATTTGAAGAATAACGTATTACATGGATATGTCCAGAAAAAAAAAGGAATCATTTGGATAGTTATTGGACATGAATTGTAGTGACCCATGTATGGATTTGATGTATATGTAAGAGGGGGACATCGTTGTAATTTTGGTGGACCCACTAATGAGGGGATCCAAAATAAGATATCAAACCTAATTTTTTGTTTGTATACAATAGAGGGGGTATGTATTTTTACCCTGTATTTGGGAATATAACATGAGACCTATGTTTCACTAAGAATCTCACTGGGATTAAAGTAAATCTACACGTAGTACTTGAGGTACCATTTGGTTTAATGTCCTGCGAAGAGGATATTATCTACAAAATTTAGAGTCATGTGGTAAGTACATCATCCATTTTGTTTAACATCATGTATTAAGGATTATAGTTTTACATTTTACCATCATGAAATTAGGGTATTAGACGTGAAATTTTCAATCATGTAGTGAGGACATTATCCTTTCTATTTAATATCATGTGGTGAGGATTTATGTGAACCATTGTTAAAAACACAAGAATCTTGTGGTTTGACCATGGTATAAGATGATATTTTTACCACGTATTATCCTTTGATAAGAATAAAGCCACATGTTGTTATTAAATAATGATCCACCACATTGATGGAATTCAAATGTGGAGGGAAGAGATGGATATTTTTTAGTATGGGCTCATGCATTGGGTGATACACCATGCTAAATTATCTTATGTAAAATATGAATCCAACATAGGAGACCTAGGGAATTTACTTTATTAAGTTTCATTTTTTCCCTGATTAATGATCTAGACATCCCAATGTATCTCTTTTGATTGATAATAAATCCACACATTGTTCTTGAAAAAATAATTCAGTTAATTATCATGTGTCGAGGACATGATGTTTTATTTTTAATGTATTGAAACAAGAACCATAACATCACCAATGTGAATTGATATTTCTTACATAAAAAAGGAATTATTTTACCACAAGTCTTTTTATCACATGATACCAAAAGTATTTTCTATCACATGATATATTCTTTTGTGATCGTGATTTGTGGGTCAATATTTCTTCTTTTGGAAATTATACCATCAACCCTCTGGAATAATCATGAGGGGGGATTATCAATTATTTTTTGATAGGAAAATCCCCATTTATATGTTTTATTAATGATTATGAGTCTCCATTCACCTCTAGTTGATTCACTTTTTTTTAAAAACCTATGACGAGGGTATGATTTTCCTCCAAATTTTTGATACAGACAAATGATTTCTATGAAGATTATGGTATAAAAACATTCATTAGGAATATAAGAGCATTCATTAGACGGACATTTTGCTGTTAGGGTCTTCATTCAACTCATTTTTCAGATCCTAGATGCACTATAACAGAAATTCCCATGTTAGGGGGAATATTTTCTTTGATAAAATCCTTTAATGTAGAAATTATGTACTTATCAATTTTTCTTCTGAAGATGGGTTTTCTTTAAAGAAATCATCTAAGTCCAAGGCTTTAATTTCATTTTTAGGAATGACTGTTTTATCAAAAAGATCCATTATTACTGTCCACCATTCCTGGCATCATGTCAATATAGGATGACTGAGAATTTAATAGAGTGGGTTATTCTGAAGGAACAAATGGAACTTATATTGATACAGATATTTCATCATTTTTAGAACTGCACAGAATATTTCCAGTCATCACTTATTGATATCTAAATAAATATTCACATCACAGGGAATGGTTTATCTGATATAATAATTTGTGTTCTCATTCACAACATCATTCGTTTTTGAAAAGTAATGAACCCCATGGTTGATCTGTGGCCATCACTTATAGAATGAGTGGATTTCCCATGAGAGATGGCATTATTACAAGTCATATCAATAGGTAATTCATGATGTTTTCAAATGATTCTTGATAGTAACTAATCCACTAATATGTCACCCATATCATCATTAGTTTAGTTAATAGTAAACATATTCCTATAAGGATGGCTATGAATAATTAAATATAGGACAAGATTTGTAAAATTCCTTATATATTATTAATTCATGGATGAGGTGACATTATACAGATATATTTTATCTTTGTAGGGTTTTCATTGATGTCATGATTACATACAATGATGTCGTTAATGATCCTTGAGGTTACCCTTAAATAGTATTTTATGGGTCCTTCTTCATGATATGTTTTCGTAGCATGTAGAATAGGGTCTCCACGTCATCTTGAGGCTTAGAGAATTGTCGATATTTGACCAATAAATAATTATCGTAACATTGTGCTAACTTCCAAATAAAGTTTATGAAGATGTGATGCAAGTCAGCTTGGTATCTGTAACAAAAATTATTCTAGATAACGGTTATAGATTATAGTTGAATACTCCCAGAAGTTCCCCCAATGAGGTAGCATATTGATCTTCTGGGGCATCCAAATTTTGTTTGACATTAACTATCCATACAACAAGGATAGGGATTTATAACTATCTATTTCATCAATTAGGTGTTCTATAACTAGAACCCAGAATTTGTCATTCAAAAAATGCCGATTAATATCTTCGAACTCAAAGAAAACTATGATTTTTCCATTTTTCTTTTTAGTGATGAATTTTTTTCTACATTGTGAAATTGCACCTAATTTATTATTTCTTCCTTGATAATATTATCTGCTTTAGCCTCAATATTTGTGGAATGAATTTGGTGTTTCCTTATGGATTCATGTTAGTATCCCTAATGGTCTTTCGGTAAACCCGTGTGATGGGAGGTCACTTCAGGATTGATGCCTGATCTCTCTATTTAATTATAAAAAACCACATCCCAATGATTCTTCATGAAGGATGTGTACCCATCATCATATTTGAATGTCCTAGAATCAATTATTAGAGTGGGTCATGTATATTCATTCATACCCATATTTATTAATATGAGTTCTTAAATAGTTGTGGAGAAATATTTATTAAATATTGGAGGGGAATCCCTGATGTCTTCTTCTTCTTCATCCACATGATTCACATCTTCTTATTCTTTATAGGAAATTAGTGATGGAACATGTTTCTTTGAGGTAGGTAAGGAGTTTAAATTTGTACATATAGAGGGAGAAGTAACCATTTCTGGCGCAATCGATGTCATGAGGCCCTTTTGGAGCTCTGGTGGGGAGATTATTTACTTATAATTAGTAAACCCGTTTTATTTTTTTAATGTGAAAACATATTCTACACATGCTGATAGAACAATGCATTTTTTCAAATTAGGGTATGGAATGAATATACCTTCATCTAGGACTCAATCACTACACAAAGAGTTTAAAACATCTCCTGTTCTATTGGTAATTTTTGTCACAACTAACATTAAAAATGTCATTGAATGTGTAATTCAATATAGGTCCACCCCTTTTATTTTTTTTATTAGTAGTACATTTTTTTTCACTGAGGATATTAAATGTGTTAGTCAGTATCATATTCTGACCATTCAGGTACTGATTTGAGTGACATTGTATTCCATGTAATTTTTCCCTTCCAAATAGTAGAATTTGGCTACAAATTATAGATATTCAATGATTTGAATGGGAATTTTTCATCATGAAATTTCTTACATTGTCCAATGGTATAGTAATTAAGGCATTAATGGTATGATGAATGGATGGAAATTTGTTGATGTAGCCATGTATGTCCTAAAAGAATGTTGAAGGACATATCCGTCTAGAAAATAATGATTTTTGAGTGAGACACAAGACCCATGAACATATTTCTACGATATATTTCACCAACGAGATTTCTCTCATCCATTTCATTACCCTGTACCATTAATATGTATATGGAAATAGAGATGCCTTTAAACATAGATGATGAAGTGTTCAGATTGGGGGTATGTTTACTCCTAAGAAATTTTCAATGAAATCATGTTAGATATCAATACCATTTATCTTAATATATATATATATATATAAGGTTTTAATGTTCCCATGTTCGATGACATCCACATATTGTTCTGTGAATGATTTGATTATGTGAAATTCTACATGATCATTATCTTTATTATACAAATCATTAGTATCAACCTCATCCTCAAATTCATTAGGGCCTCTGAAGGCCTATATGATTACATCCCAAAAGTCACTTTATTGACTCAAAGCATCCAGGATCGACTACATGGATAAAAAAAGGATAATTTCATCAAAACATAATTATTCTAATAAAATGATATTTTCTATCAAGAATGAGTATGTATATTAAAATATTATTTAGGATATTAATTATCAGATGTAGAAAGATCATCCATTAGAATAGGAGCTGATGGTTCTTCTTCTTGTGGTGGATAGGGTCGGCTACGTCTTCCTCTACGCAGATGTTGATTAGGAAATGAAATATATTCTAGTTGATCATCAGTGTTGATCAATTTATAGAATACCCTGAAATTTATGGGATAATTTCATTGTTACCTCTAAGACCACTCAGGAGATCGTACATGGGATTCATCTATGTTGAGAGTTAGAGTAGGGATGTCATTAGATTAATGGTTTCTAGCATGACTGAATGTCTCCCTATACCATCGACTCTGATAGTATCTTCCTCCAGTTCCTAAATCATTTGTTGGGGAATTTGGGTTTATAATCACAATCAACATTTGAGAATTATTACACTAAGTGAACAACATTAATGAAACTAATGATTCAAACCAAATATGACGGGGATCCTACCATGTGGGCTGACACTTTATGTAAAAATTTGGTTGTTGGTTCTTGTGATTTTAATTGATAAACTTTCATATCATCGAGTCATTTAGGGTTATCGAACCCCTATTGTTAACTTTCTTCCTTTTATTATCCTCCTCCAAAACAGTAGTATAGGAACATTCCACAAGGGTAGGGGATTTCCTAACATAACTATGTTGGAGTCCACCATATTTTTTTGAATGACTCTGTAACAAAAAAAACATCTAGATATTGTACCAAAACACGTAATGGAAGGGGAAATAGTTTGGGAGATCTTCAGAACTATCTTATATAGTATCCGTATTCATTAGAAACATGATAACAGTTTTATCAAATTTACATATGAAGTATCTTGGAAATTAGTCATTTCAATAATAATAGACCTTTTTAAATCTCCTAGAAATTTCTTCACCTAAACACTCTCTAATGACCATAAAAATATAGGAATTGAATCTGATGATCTGGATGAAGAACATCATGATTTGATGCTATATATTGAGCAAGAGGAGGTACATGGGCACACAGAAGTGTAATAGTGACATCCTATTCTTGCTGCATTCTCATTCCCTCAGATGATGGAATTACTCAGGACATAGCGTTATTCATCGCGATGGAATATTCAAATCAATGTGTAATTAGATCATGGACTCTAAACCCCATATATATTTCAGATGGATATGTTTCATGCATATATTTTTGAGTATATTCTATATATAGATAAGGAAAAAATATTATTTAAGGTGTTGTAGGGTACATGATTATGTAAATATTTTTATATGAGAAATTAAATCTGAGACTCTTTCATTTTACCATTTCGTATAGTTTGATTGGTCAAGGTCTATGTTCTTCTGCATTTTTATGTTGAAATAGAAGAGAAACATGCAACAGAGGTATTATATCCCATGATTGACATATCCTTAAAAATAGTGTACTGCAAGAAGGTGCATCCCAATAGTGATTTCATGAAGAATATATGTTTCATTTCCTCCTATTTTTTAAGGATCTCCATTATAAGATCATAATAAGAAAAAAATGAACAAATTTTTGATAGAGGTCTCTTAATCCATTAAAATTTAAATATTTTGTTTTCTAATTGTTCAGAGGTGGAAGAGTAGGATCTAACCATTCAGAGTAATCCTTATTCCCTAGTATTATTGATGCACACCATTATTCTATTGATTAAAATAGAGCTATGAGTGACTCAAGATAATTCATGATCCCTCTATGAATGTATAGATGAGTCAGAGCATGAGGTGGTGTTGTGATAGGTAAGTATATCTATAATGGCACTGCTGGAATATTTTTTAGGTATCTCATAAAGGTATTACTATAAGGATGTTCCTATACATGATCTTTTTTTTTTGACTGAATGGTGGTAATTCCCAATCTATTATTTCTAGTTTTATGAATATTTGTGGTTTGTATGTATCGTTGAGTGGTTTTCGGGATCATCTTCAGTCACCATGACAAAACCTCCTTTTCGAGGTACACTAGTGAGGAATGTGAGTCGAGGAACTTCTTGCAGAACATATATAGTATAAAGTCTCCCACGAAGTAGTTCTTCATTGAGTCACCTGAACTCTTTCATCCATTTCATCATATGAGAAAATATTTTTTCATGTGAATGTTGATTAACCTGTATAGGTGGTAGGAAAGGAACAACATTTCCCTTACCCATTTCTTTTTTGAATGTATTTTGATGATGAAATGTCGGATTATTTGTGGGAATGCCTAGATTTGGGGCCAAACTTTTGTTCCTAGAATATAGACCTTCTTTAATCATTTTATTGTGTATATTATGTTGAACGCAAAATTCATCCTCCATATCTGCCTTTTAATATTCTTCATGAACTATAAGATGTGAACGGGTGGTGATGATGAAATTTACATATATATTGTGTGTTGCACACATTCGACCATTATCTTTAAATGACTTACCTTTTCTACTACCACCACGAGGCACAGTACATTCCATCCAAGATTTTATGTGATATACTAGAGGATGGTAATATGAATGGAATCTCTAGATAGTTTATCATTTTTTCTCAATCATTATATCAAATTGTGTGATGGAATAAAATTGGTGGATCCACTATGTGGAATTTCACAAAATTAAGAGAAGAATGATATCCTCTAAGGAGGATAATTTTTAGGTTAAATATATCCCAATAATGTAGTATATGGTTTTTCCTATACCAATTTTACATCTATTTGGTCATGCCTTATAGACCATAATGGTTGGGTAAAAATCTCCCAGCCCTTATTGCTGGGGTTTCTCATGAACTATTGTTGCTACTACATCCAGAGTTTCCCTTCTGATTTTTAGTTATTTATCAAACCGGGGTTGGGATAATCATCTTATATTCTCTTGAATCATCCACTTTCGAATACCATTGTGATATTTCTTACATTTATTCTATTTTAAGATGATGTTACCCTAAGAGGGAGTATTTATCAATATTTTCAGTTTCCTGATGCAAATATCACCCAATATCCTTCTATCCTCTTTCCTGATATCAAAAAGGGTTAGCTAGGGCCAGTTTATTTCAGAATATCTTTATTCATGAACATACTCCAATTTTTTAGGTGAAATTGATTTAATGATATTCCATGTTACCTATTTCAGTGGGCTTTATATATTAGGTTTCATGGTGAAATTTAATGCTATGTGTTCACCCCATCCTTTTATATACACACCAGATGGCGCAACAACGATCAAAGGCTAGAATATTTCTTACACATTGAGGCTTGAATGTTAAAGTGATCCTTTAAATTTACCAAACATTGGATGTCTTATAGTCACGATTATTTCCATTTAAATTGGTTGTCACATCCCATCCATTACACTTACATGACTCTGGTACTGATCGGGGGGGAAATTATATCTCTATGACGTGATGTTGAGTTTTCCATATGTTGGGATAGATTTTGTGCATAAAATATTTAAACAACACATCTAGAATAATTTCTTACTGGGTGGATAAAGGATATAACATTACTGACTTATCGTCTTTATCCAAATTTTTTCTCATGATTAGAATTTCATCATTGATTTCAATAGGGGTTATTCTACCTTATCTGATCAAAGAAAACACTTTCCCACAATATTATCATAATCAATAATATTTTTAGAAACATCCTCTAATATGTTGGAAAAAATACGCTCAAAATGGGGTTTTGAGAATGACCATCTTTGTGGAATATCTTTTCGTTGAGAAACTATTTCACCTTCAAATGAAAAGTCATTAGAGATGGAAGGACATGTTTTCCCATGATACATGTGGTTGTAGGGACATCCCATAATGACATTGAAATGGGGAGGGTTTCTATGGATGTCATGTTACCCTATTTTTCCTTATTCTTTTTCTGACATGGAGGGTTTCTGTGGATGTCATTAGCAGTTGGGCTCTCGAGATTAATCAGATATTGGTCATGATGTAAGGATTCATGGTGATGTGTGTGAGGAGGACCTTCAGGATTTCTGGTACATCCTATATAATATGTTATATGGTTTTTAGTATATTAAAATTACACATATAATTGTATAAGATGAGTATTTATTTAGGAACTGATTTTTTCTTAACTAGTCCACATGTTTCTATAGAGATTTTTAAATAAGATTATATAATTATGGTCAGGGGTTTTGTCTAACTCAGAGTGGCCATTGGAATGGGATGATAGCCTCATATTGGAATAGGTGAATGTTTTTAATCCAATACTCCATATATCAGGTGTGAGTTTGTACCCCAATCCTTTTTGAAAGAAAGAGAGTCGTGTCCCTATTCAGATGTAATATTATGATGATTCACCATATATATGGGGAAGAAACTGTGTTTCTATTCCTTTGGAACATCAATTTTTCTACTATGAGTTTCTGTAAGGGTTGTAAGATGTGGGTGGGGATTTTTTCATCCAATTAACCACTATTAGAATATTCTTGTTGAGTTGAAAAATAAGAACATGGATATATATATATATATTACATATTTGGATAAGGGTTATGTTCCATGATCTATCATCACTTTCCATTATGTTCATAATAAAATTTATTGTGTGTGGAGAAGATATTAGGGTCTACCCCATATTGAGCATCGTGACATTCTAACTAACTTATCATGTTGTTTCCAGATGAAACAACTGGTAGGTTTCAAAAATGCATGTAGGTGTGTTTTTGTGCTTATATATTATGTGTGTATTGGTTTGGAATAAATATTGAATGATTCTAGTTGAATCAGCTAGATGGATATATTAATACATCCAGGTGTGTGCTCATGCTTTCGGATTTCCACTGCATTTTTTGGAGGGATTATTGGAATTCTAACAGATGAGTCTGGTAGAAGTCATAATTAGTGTGGGTAGGTGTATATTATTTCACATGGATTGTTTCCTTATTTTGTTGGAGGAAAATTCATGAAGAGTCTACTAGAATTCTTCATTAGTGTAGGTTGGTGTATTTTCATAATCTTAGTTCGATTTAATATTTGAATAGTGATATTCCTTGAATTTCATGAGGAGAATCTTCTGGATAGATATGTTTAAGAGGGTAGCAGTATATTCATGCTCCCAATTTCAAGCCATATTTTTTCGGTGGGACTCTTCAGAGTGGGAAGAGGTGTGACCATGAACCTTTTTGACTAGTTTCTTCCCTCGACAGGTAGTCATTCATGCTCAAGTCTAAATAACCATAGCCAAATGGCCCTTGATGGAAAAATCATAATGTTGAGTGATCACTACTATTCAACATTGGAAATAGAGATTGTGGGTAGGATCCCATTTGAATAAACCATGTGTCTTCTGGATGAGGTTATATGTATCCTCTTGATATATTTATATTAGATTAGGGATATTCTGATTGAATTATTTCGTGGATAAACTCCTGAAATGGTGGAAGAAGGTGATTGGTGTTTCTCGATTTTAGAAAAGTTAATGGCAATCGCTGGGAAATAAATGTTGCGTCATGTGATGGATGGAATATCATGTGGCCTCTAGGGTTTGTATTTTACAATTTTGTCGGTGCATATAAACCAATGCATTCAAGACCCAATGTTGAAGATTCTATGTTGGTGACAATGTTCTATTCTTAGAAGAGGGGACAAATTGAATATTTGTTGCAGAATACACTTTTGGAAGCCTGAATGACACCGTTGGATAGATGGGTGTTCTGAGAGAATGTGCATTAATATTAAAATAAAAAAATAATAATACCCCATAATATAATCTTCTCATATAAATGAACACATGTGTGATTTATTTTATTGTATAGTACTCTATTAGTTTGAAAGAGAAGGGATTCAGATAGGTATGTGATGATATCATCATGGTTAAGGATACACATCGAGTTCACCCAGAAGAATATTCTGATATCCCAACGACTGATTGTAAGGGTATGAATTGTGATATCATTCATATCGGTTTCACCATCATTTCTGAATGGTTTCCAATTTTTTATTCATAGAACTGTAAACACTCAATACCTCTATATTAATTTGGGCCCTACTTTCCAAAGGTCATCACTCAATGGGGATTTCAGACATGATTCTAAAGAACACATTTTGGTTGAGATGATTGTAGGTTGTGCTCATCACAAAATTTTAGATGGAATTATTTCCTACTCTAAGGCTCTCATATAGAATTAATAAATTCTTATGAATCCTTCATTAATTACCAAGTTTGATGTTGGTCACCCCTAAAATAGAAATTATTTATTATCTTAAGTGGAATTTAGAATCATCTTCATATTTCATTTGTTATCCATAACTAGAAATATCTATATGTATAAGATATTCTCCATCAATAATATTTTCATTTCAATTGATTCGAGATTCATTGGTCATTATTATGATGATTTTGGTTTTATATCCATATATTGGTTTTCCCTAGAGTGTGTCGTATTCCATGGAGATGAGGGTTGTTTTGATGTTGAGATTAAACCCATGTATAGGCTACCTAATCAAATTTTTTATAGTAATAGGAAACAAAATAGTCCAGTTTCAATTAATTGGAGTTGCCATTATTTTAATGTCATGTAATATATACTATATATGGTAGTTTACCATCAAGAAGCTAAGACATCTTAGAAGTTGATTCTTAATAAACTTTTGGTTTTATAGATGTATAGATGAAGATCGGGGAACCGGGAAGGGATAAGGATTCTATTGTTGAATAAAAATATATTGGGGATGTGGCCTAGAGTCTGTTATGGTTTGTTAGGGTTGTTGGGTTTTGACCATAGCGAGACATCCTATAAATTCCATTGGAATGGGAATAAAAAACTAGATAGTTTGGTTATACATACCTACACCTATGTAGGCCCTATTATTTGTATTTTATGGGAATATGGCCTTTTGAATTATTGAGTTTGGGGTTATTCTTATAATGGATGCCCTGTGAATGAGGCCCTGGGTGATGTCTCAATGCAAGGTGATATGGATGATTTTTTGTGTCTTATAACTAAAGAGGATTCACTTGGTTGAATATATTGACATGATTGGGGATTATACCAAGTAGAAGGCCAAAAGTATTTATTTTGGGGATTATTATTAAATGGTATCCCATGGTGAATGTAAGATTGGTTAAGGATTGCTCCAAAGCTTGATGCCCAGATTTGATTATGATCATGGATTGTACATGGGGAAAAGGCCATTGGATTAGTATCGTTACATTGTTTTGGATTACACTATGTAGGAGGCCTATAGGATGGGTTTTAGGACTTATTCTTGAAGTGTATTACATGGTGAATGAATGTTTTTTGGGGAATACTCTTGATCACGATTTCTAGGTTTGATTATCATCATTGGTTATACATGAGTAGGAGTATCTATAGGTTTGGTGATCATGTGGATTTCATTTATAATTTCTACCTGTAAGAACAAGTGAGTAATTATTGGTGTAAGAAAAAAAAAGTAAATATATGATTCAGGATGCCACTTGATCTCATTTTCCCTATGGTTGAATACATGGCCTTAATGATCCACACGTATGGAGGAACTATGAAGTAAGGAAATAAAAATATATATAATATGATTATATACCCTAACATGTATTAATGTTTGTTGATTTTGTCCTCATGTATATCATTTAATCCCACATGTGTCATGATGAGTATGGTCTCAATGTGAGAAATGAGAGGCATTGGATGTTCTGGTAAACATGATGATCCCTCTTATTCGGGTGGAAGAGGATGTGGTTATGAGACATCCCTCCCATCATTATACCCTATTCCTAAATGGAGATATAAACGTATTTTAAATTACCATATACCCTAACATTATGGAAACTAGGATATAAGGTTGGAAAATCGAAGCATGTGAGGTATAAAAACAAAGGATTAGGTATTAATCCACGATGGAATCCCTAAAATTAGTTCTTTAGTGGCAGAGGAGGATCTCAATCCTCTCTGAATTAAAAGGCATGCATGATCCTCACACTACTCGATTATAATAGGAGGCTTTGGGACATAGAGAAAAATAAGGATGTAGATGACCAGAACTCTTTTACCCAAGAAGAGGTGTTACTTAATAGCTACCACTAGTTTGGTGTAATCCTGATCATGGGAATTAAAATGAACATGTCCCTTTAGGTAAATAACAATCAGGTGTGAGATGTGTAGGAAACCATTGACCATAAAAATTAAAATCCAAATGGGATACATATTTTGTCCCTGTATTATTGGTTTCTCAAAAAAAGAGTCTTCATTTTAGCTCTCAATTTATTTCCATTTGAGAAATGGAGACAAATGAGGCGAGGGCCTTTCATGGGTGGCTATTAAGAGGTCCTGAGAAGTTGCTCGAACATGAAAGACCATTGGGCGAGCTAGGGGTTCTCGAACATGTAATCGTGCATGCACGAAGAGTTATTTTTGAATGTAGTACTACATGATCAAAACATAAATTGGTTGAATGATCACTAGGTAAAGAAAAATTAAGTGAGTCTTTATCAATAATTCATGGTTCTCCACAAGTGTCCAACGATTTGACATGAACATATATTTTTTTGGGATGGATATCTCATTCCAGTGTTCATCAAACAAATGGGAGATTATAGAGACCCAAATCATAACGTACATAGACATTACATTAATTTTGTGGAATACTTAATACATAACAAAAAAACAGACACCAAATGACCGTAGTAGTTTAGTGTCTTTGAGAACGTGGAACATAATCTTCTAATCATGATGAAAGATCTTCAACATCTGCCATAAAGATCTTTCCCTTTTGTTTTGTTACCTAAAGCCATTCTTTATAACAATGGGAAATGAAAACATAAAAAGGGTGAGCACAATGCTCAGTAGTGGTAAACATAGAGAACATAAAACAGTCCATAAACATTTTAATGCAAAAACTTGAACACAATATCCAAACATCAAAATCTTGAGCAAATACTTATATCTTTGAAGTACATAAGGCATATATCATAATGAAACATCAATAATTATAAAATAGCATGGTAAGAAAACATATAATTGTTTTAAACCATTAAGCACATGATATTATTTCCATAGTAGCCAAGTCATTGTTGTCATGACCATCTTAGTGGACAAAGACCCTTTCTGAATCGAGTTCACTCCTCGTTCTGATCATGTATCACTGATCCAAATTAACATACTATTCCAGCCATGTATATATCATGACATATAAATATTTATCCAATGCATTGGAGGGATATATAGTTCCCACCCATCTCATAATGAAATTATTATTACGTGTTCCATAACATAAACATAAATCATTCATCATAACCCAAAGAATAAAATGGGATTCATAAACATCATCACATCATAACATATCTACATAAAACAAATGGATATAATTTCATCATAAGAAAAGTGAAACAATGTAAATCATAGATATGTTATACTTGAAACATGTTCATACTAAATAATGTCATCTTAGATGGAAATTAGTTTTGACAAAACACTTGAAATTAATTCTTGAGGAAAATATCCTTTCTTCTTCAAAATCATTTTTCTTCTCACAAAATGCCAAAAAAATTTAAAAGAAAATGTTTTTTTGGAAAATAATCATGAAATCTTGTGGAAGATGCTTCAAGAAAATAACTCTTTATGAAAAAAAAATTTCACATCGTATAAGATAAAAAAACATTCACCTTGTACTTATTCCGGAAAAGTCAAAAAGTTCCTCGTATGGTAAAAAAAAGAAAGATTCCTTCCATAACACAATGTTAAAGTAAAAGAGGGATAAATATGACTTTAAACATACATGGAATAATATTAAAAAATTTATGAAAACAATTTTTTGGACATGGATGAATAATATAACCCTATTAAATACTTGCGCATAAGCAATCTCCAATAAAAATGAGATTTGCAAAATTATCCCTTACCTTATGTCTGATATGGTTTGTATGTATATGAAAATCCTGTATAATGATTCAAATATTTTCATTGAAATATTAAATAATCATATTCATTGTTATGATATCATATATGGTTCACTTATGAATTGATATTACCCATTTTTTGTAAATTCATGTTAAGGTAACATATTGGGTAAAATCGTTTCATTTATTGTCCGTCATTTGACTTGTAGTTATTAATATGATTACTTAGATCATGATTAATTACTTGTATAATTTAAAACATGATTTATATATAATATTTTATCAGAATATACATATATAAAAGATCGATAAATGGAATGAAATACACCATTCATGGAGACGGTAGGTCGTACGTACGTAGAAATGTTGTTCTCGTTTCCTTATTAAATTGAATAGAAGTAACTAAATAACATATAAATAAGTCTACTATCATTAATATGTCATATAATTTATTATTATTTAATATATAAACTTTATAATCATTCTTGATTGGTTAATTTGGAGAATAAATCTCATCGCGTCGCAGAAGCTGTAATCCGTACGTACGCATGAGTGATGATATCGTTCCCATAATTATTGAATAGAATTTGATTGGATGATATAATATCTCAGAATTAGTCTCATGATATAATTAACATATATATAGTTATTCCTTACAACATTATACCCATCCATGTAAGGTGGTGGTGGAAAAATAGATTACACTACGGTATTGAGACGGTATTCCGTACGTACTCACGCACGGTGATTTCATTTTTCATAGGATGGATAGAAGGTGAAATGGGTTTGTTTCATATTTATAATAACATATCAGTATATTATTGATACTGATTTTATTACTTTATAATGGAACAACTAATGATGAAGAAGTTGAAGCAGAAGGAAACTTGAATGAAATGGTAGAAGGTATTACCTATTCTTCGACGCACCTCTTTTAAGATTTCTCTTAAGGCACTAGAGTTGGTCTTTTTAGAAGAAAAAAACCTAAATATTTTTTCTAGGGAAGTGGATAAGATAAATGGTGAGGTTTTGGCTAAGCTTGAAGGCTAAATGTGTTGTGAATAGGAGAGGGATGAGGTGCCCTTTTATAGGGGAGGAGATTGGCACCTTTGGAAGCCTCAAAAATATTAATTTATAATAAATTCAAACCCCACATAAATACTTCCAAAATGACTCAAATACAAAGATTAGATGAGACAGGATTTTTATCCCATAATCCAATAATATTTATACATGTTGTGAATTTATTTTAAACATTATCAACTTGGATTATCCTTATTTAAATTATTTAATCTTATTTGTGGTAATAAAACTCTAAATTTTAAATTGTTATAAATAATTACTTATTTGTTTTGAATTTTCCATAATTGGATTATTTATGAAATTTTAGACCATAAAAATTTTAATTTATAATTTTTAAATATTTTGTGGTTTTTAAACAATTTTATTTTATGTTATTTTTATAAAATAACAATTGTGTCAATTTTGAAACTATTCAGTTATTTGAATTTAAATAAAATCCATACAGAAGATATGTTCAAAATAAAATATTTAATAGATTAATGACATATCATATTTAGCTTTTAAATTAGTGGAGATCATTAAATAGTTCATATAATATTTATTTTAATATTTTTAAAACCGTTTATTTGATATTTAAATCAATAAAATAATTTCAACATCAATATTGTGTCACCTTTAATGATAATTATTTAATCCCTAAAAATTCATAATAAATCCAAATTATATAGATAAATCTAATATATTTTTGGAGACAATTCATGTTTGAAGTTTCATGAGATTTATCACAAAATTAAAATTATTATACTTATAAGATTTAAGAGAGTGACATGTTGTCACTTTCTTTGGTTTTAATTAGAATTAAATTATTTCAACGGTCAAAAGTTCATAAAATGAATCTAATACGACCCTTAGGTGATACGGGTATACTTTTAGTCATCTAATAGAATTCGGGCATGTGTTAGGGTAATTTTATAATTTTAGGTTTACCCTTAATTGCCCGATTTATCTTTAAATGATGTAAAGAAAAATTACCTAAGTTACTATTCATAATATCAAAAAAAAAAGTAAACTATTAACATAATTTGGACCCACTGAATCCAAATATGGAATCCATTTTTCAAATTTCAAAACAAATAAGTTTCCGTAATTAAATTAAAATTTATCCCATTGTAAAGAAAACAGGTTTTAAAAGTTAAAATTTTTCCAACGATTGAAATGCTTTTACCTATGAATTCAATATAAAATTAATGGTAATGACATAAGTTATATTAAATTGTAAAAATATATTCTATTTATACTTTAAAACAATTATTGTGATGACAACAATTGTTTTTAATTAAAATATATCGTGTTTTTATTAATCATTACAATATGAAAGTTATCACAATAATATGAAAATGTATCCAAAGTAAATTTTTATATCCTTATTCCAAAAAAGAATTTTATTTTGTAAAATTGAACTTATAAACATGTTAAAATATATATTTAAAGTAGTTGTTCCATCAAAAGTCACCAAAACTACATTATTTGACAAATAGTTATTTTACATAAATAATATATTTTGTTCTCATACCATGTTATAGAAATTGTGTAAGACGAATAATAATGTTATAAAATTAAAATTTTAGTTAATACTATTCATAACGGCTAGTCCATTATAATAATATAACAATATATCATTGTTTAGTGAAACCCGGTATTGCGTATTACACAAGCTATCGAGGAAGATCGCGATTGGGTGTAATGCAAGACAAGTCAGGGATGTGTGCATTGAAGTATCCATTTGGTGTAGCGTACAACATAAGACATCAATGAAATTAAAAATAATAATTCTCATAAAATCTTGGGTTCTACATTCTACCCCCTTAAAATGAATTTCTCCCTCAAAATTCGTCGGGGTTATAAATGGTTTACTACTTCAAAGTTTCTTTCATAGAAACCCACATCATAAAAAAGAATACTAATACATAATTTTAAAAAGTGAAGTATGAAACATAATGGTTATCCAAATTAACTCATCACTGGGATTCCACATAGGAGAACATAGGTGAAAATATGGATATGGAAGAGAAACCTAACCATCTTGTTATAATAGAGAGTGGTAGAGAACATTGCTATGAAAATCCAACAATCAAAAATCCATAAATTTATGAGGATCTAAGGTACAATTTGATTCATCAGATATAAGATCACTAGGACAACATTTTAGGTTTTCAATATCATTTCCATAAATTTAAAAATTTTGAAATAGAATAAATACTTACTAGATTTTGGTACAATATCACTGTATTTTTTGCGTTGAACAATTTCCACTTCATATCTTAATGAAAAAAAGTTGAATTTATCTTCTGTGAAGTGTTAGTAGATCATGTGATTGAATAATAGGTCATTCCATCTGTCTCAAACAGAAGGTTAGAAAAAGTTATATACATAAGTCCATTTCTGGTGAGATTAATTGTATATGGTTCTTAAAATGGACTTATACTTCATGTATCATACCTATTAATAAAATAAAACTAGTTTCTACTAAACATGGTCTTCCTGTAGGACAATGGTTTGCGATGAAGGCTTGTCGTACTTCGGTTGTGGGTTCGATTCTCGCAACCATGTCCAACATGATGGGCTGTCTCCCATCATGCAGGTTTTCCTTTTTCTAAAACTATACAATCATAACATTTAAGAAATGAAATCAAAAAGTTATAGCATTAATAAATACTATATGATGCGTATTCCAACTTTTAGGCTTATCAAAAATACTTCTATCTGATTACTAGAAATTTCATCTACTGAGCGTGTGAATACCATCAGTTATCCCACATATAATATAAAATATATCTTGTGTATCGCATTCCAAACATATAACTACCTTAATCTTATATTCTCTTGCAACATGAATTACTATATAACCATAGTGAAAACATGAATTCTGTCAAAAGGTAACTCTTTCCACATACCCAAATCCCAAAATTTCAATATACTCAAACCCTAATATCACATTGTCGTTATATTAGTCATGATCTTATTAATATTATTTTCTCATTATCCCTTTATTATGCACATTTCATCTTCTCTCCAAAATATATACATTACTTTTCATGGCAACCGATACCATATAATTATTCAATACATAGATATTCCATTATTCCATAGTACTATAAATTAGATTACACAACATTATTTTGGAATCCCGTCACAAAAACACATAATCATTCCACTACATTGTTGTCATAATAAACATTTCCATTAGTGATCACATGTGACTTCCCTTTGTCCTTTTCCATAAGAGGTTTCTCACGTCGATCGTCATTAACACTTGGATTAGGGCATTGATTAGCATAATGACCTATTTCCTTGCAGTTGAAGCATTGAAGTGTTGGTGGAGCATTCTATGTATTCTTTTCTCTACTCACGTCATTAAAAACCATTTTCTTATTAATTAGGAACTTAGATACTTTATGACCTTATTTTCAACACTTGAAACATTTTCTAGTACCTTTTAGAAAATCTCCACCATGCTTCTTTCCACACATTGAGCATAAATAAACATTCACCTTATTTTCACCGTTGTTCTGAGGTTTTTCCTTGAACTCCATATTTTGTTTCTTATCAAAACCATGTGATGTATATGTAATTCCAACTTCAAGTTCTACCTTGGTAGCACAATGCAAAATTTATTCATAGCTACTGAAGTCTCTTATAACTAATCCCCTTCAAATACTTGGTTTTATGCCACATAAGAATCGATCAACATTACATTCAAGTTGGATGAAAAAGCTAGATTCATACCTTGGAAGTCTTGTAAAATTCGGTTTGTATTTACCAACAGATTCATCATCATTCTGCTTAAGCTCAAGGAACACGTTTTCCTTCTTTGTACTAAGAATACTAGGGATGTACTTGCTGAAAAACATGTTCTAGAACTCGTCCCATTCCATGAATTCAATTTCATCTTGGGGCCTTGTATTCTTAACTAGAGTCCACCACGGGTCTGCTTCACCTTCTAAACAGTAAACAACTAAAATAAATTTTTCATGTTTTGAACAGTGAAGTATGGAAAATATCCTTTCAATGGTACTTATCCACTGTTCAGCAACAAGCGGATCAGAAGACCAATTGAAAGACGATGGATGTTTCCTCATAAAGAACTCAATAGAATATTTTTCCCTTCTCTGATCATTTTGAAATACATAATGATTCATAGCTTGTGTAAGTATAGTAATCTGATTTTGCACTCCATCTCCCATCACATTTGGTTTCTCATGAGGACAGTCATTGCATTGTCCATTACATTGATCAACACAGTTTTTTCAGGTTCCAGCCATCATCTAAAACCCAAAAAGAATAGTGTGAGAGGCAAAAATCAGGCTAGGAAAACAACATAATAAAGGGGTAGTACCATAAATATCTAAAATCATAGGTTTAATTATAATATTTTTACAATTATTTCTAGGACTATAACCTAATCTTATACTTAACTTTAGGGACATCCCTAGACATAGCTTAGAAATATCTCTAGGGATCTCACTAATGTTCTTGCATCCTAGTTTCCAAAGGTTGTCTAAATATTTCCTCTGATACAAACAGTAGAGACACGAAGCCTGATGTAAATAAACATTACATTAATTTTGTGTAATATGTAATACATAACTAAAACAGACACTAAAGGGCCGTAATAGTTTAGTGTCTTTTGAAGCATGGAACAAAATCTACTAATCCTGGTGAATGATCTTCAACATATCCCATAAAGATCTTCCCATTTTGTGTTCTTACCTAAATCCTTTCTTTATTTCCTGGGGAAAAAACATTAAAATGGTGAGCTCAAATTCTCATTAAGGGTAAACATAGTGAACATGAAACAATCCATAAACATTCAAATGAAAAAACTTGAACATAAAATCTAAACATTAAAATCATGAGAAAAGACATATATCTTGGTAGTACGTAAGGAATATATCATAATGGAACATCAATCATGATAAAATAGCATGGGAAGAAAACATATAATTGTTGAAAACCATTAATCACATGATATGATTTCCATAGTAGCCAAGGCATTGCTTCCAAGACCATCTTAGTGGACAAAGTCCCTTTTTGAATTGTGTTCACTCCTCGTTCCAGTCCTATATCACTAATCCGGATTAACTTACCGTTACAGACATGTCTATCTCATGACAAATAAATCGTTACCCAATGAATTGGAGGTAGATATATGTCCCACCCATCTCATAATTAAACCATTCTTAAGTGTACCACAATATAAACATAAATCATTCATCATGACCCAAAGAATAAAATTGGTTTCATAAACATCATCCCATCATATCATAATCCATATAAAAGAAATGGATTTCATTTCATCATATGAAAAGTTATACCATGTAAATCATAAAGATATTATAAATGATACATAATCATAATAAATAATGTTACCTTAGATATAAAATAGTTTTGAAAAAACACTTGAAATTAATCATTGAGGAAAATATCCTTTCTTCTTCAAAATCATTTTCTTTACACAAAATGCCAAGAAATTTTAAAAGAAATAGATTTTGTTAAAAATAATCATGAAATATTTTGGAGGATGATTAATGAAAATAAAGATTTATGAAACTGTTAAAAAATCCATTCATGTCGTATAAGTTAAGAAAACATTATCCACATACTTTTGCTGGAAAAGTAAAAAAGTTCCTCGTATTGTAACCAAAAGATATATTTCATCCATAACTCAACGTAAAAGTAAAAGTGGAATAAAAATAAATTTAAAAATACATGGAAGAATATTAAACACTTTATGAAAACAGTTTTATGGACATGGTTGAAAAATATAACCCCAGTAAATACTTACGCATAAGTAATCTCAGATAAAAATGAGATTTGCAAAATTATCCCTTACCTTATGTTTGATATGCTTCCTATATATCTGATCCTCCTGTATAATGATATAAATAATGTCATTGAATTATTATAGAATCATATTCAGTGTTATGATATCATATATGGTTCACTTATGACTTTATATTACCTATTCATTTGTAAATTCATGTTAAATTAGCATTTTGGGTAAAATCGGTTCATTTATCGTCTATGTTTTGACTTGTAGTTATTCATATGATTACTTATATCATGATTAATTACATCTAGAATGAAAAACATGATATATATATATAATATTTTCAAAATATACATATATATATATAATAGATCGATAAATGCAATGAAATACACCGTTCATGAGACGGTAGGTCGTACGTACGCAAGAACGCTATTTTTGTTTCTTTATTAAATTGAATGGATATAGAGACCCTTCCTATCATTAAATTACTATAACATCATTTAAAAGATAAAAAACATAATTGTATTACACATAGAGGATATAAAGGTTTAGTGTCTTGGGAAAACAAGGACCACACATAACAAATAAACATCAACCATAACCATTTATTTAATTTCTTTTTCACTAGCTTCTTAGTGGAACTTGTCCTCTCCTTAGTACATGTAGCCACCTGAGGATATACATCAAAAGGGGTGAGCTAGAAGCCCAGTATGAGGATAGATAAGATAAATATAGCAAGGGGTGAGCATAATGATAACATAAGCAAAAGATCATGAACCTGAAAGGAGTATAAATAAAAGACATGAAATGTGGCAATGCATAAAAATGAAACATCATGTATTAGTGGTTAACTACAACAAATAATTGTGAACAAAGATAGAATCTTGTTATCAAATCATTTCACATTAATCATGAGATTCATCACTTTACCCAATTCATTGGAGCACTATATAATTCCGGCCGCACCCGTCACATTTAAACATTCATATTGCGCTATATAATTCCGGGCGTACCCGTCACATCATAACATTATAATTTATCATGATTTCCACAATGAACATATAACATAAATAAACATAATTATACCATGAAATTTAATGGGTTTTATCTCATAATAACACATTCATAAGCTTGGGGTTCCCAAAAGGAGGGAATAACATACATGTTACATGAACCGTTCACTTTGAGTGAGAAGTAAAAGGGGCATTCTTAAAAGAAGAGTTCTTTTGGAAAACACATTGTTAAACATAAAAACCAGTGAAAAAACTGTATATTCAAGAAAATTAAAGTAAATTATCAAAAAATGATCATTTAGGAGTAACCATATCAAAAATGGAGTGAAAGTGGGAGAACCTAAAGGAAGAAAATTGGGTTCGAGATTTCCCCTTACCTTGCACTCGAATGCCTCCTTCTCTTTAATGTCCAATATAATTAAATTATATTCATTAATTAGAAATTCAATAACCTTTTATACATTAATATGGTTCATCATGGTTTCATTATTTCTTATTATGTTCCTTGGATGACTTATAGAGTTTAAAAACAGTGTTAGGGGATGTTCATTTTCATGGTTTTCTTGAGTGGTTCACTTGTATTCTTAAATTGATGTTTGGGTAGATCATGGGTAATAATCCAGAACTGATATTACATGTTATTAATGATATTACAGGAGATTTATTGATTTTTTTATTAATTATATTATATCCATGTGGACGAATCATTAGATAAGAATTTAATGATGGTTATTTGGGATAATTTGAGCGGTTCTTGGATCACAACGAACTTGTTTTAACTTTTCACTTAGTAATATAGCCATAGGTTATTTAAATAAAATAAAATAGAACATAATAAATATAAAATATTCTTATTCAATCGTAAAAATGGTTTCATGACCATATATGAAGGTAGAAATGGAAGAAGAGAGAATGTCGTTTTTTATGGTGATAAATTAACACCTCATGAACAACGTTCTCTTTAATGAAATAAAAGGAAGAGTGAAAGGGGTTGGGGTGATATAATATAACCTTAGAATATTAAAATTACATTATATGTATAATAATGGAGTTACAAAACAATTTAGATGAATATAGGTGTGGAGAGATCATGAATGGAACTTGAACTTGAAAGGAAATTAAAGGAGAAGAGGAAGAGAAATTACCTCTAGAATCTTCCTCCTGAGATCCTCCATAAGGGCCTAAGACTGGTATTTTGATGATACCAGCTGCTCTTGGACGTGTGTGAGGGTCTAGAGAAGGGGTTTGGGCAGAGTTTAGATAAGGATTAGAGCTTGAGAGGTGTAAGGAAAAGAGGGAGTGAAGGGTGTCTTTTATAGTGGAGGGGAGAGGGGTTTCCTTAATATAAAATTGATTAGTTTATTATTTTCCCCTAAGACAAGGAATAGTGAGAAATGGATGACAAATAATAGTAAATAAGGCATGTGAGTTAGGGATTTGGGTTCCTACATCACTTGTGATGTTAGGAATAGTGGGTTTTAATTAAAATTTATTTATATGGTATATTAATGTATTCTACTATTCACCAAAAAATCTAAGTATCTCAGAAAAATCCCAAAACATTACCCCAACCATTTTTCGATGTGTAGAATCCAAAAATGAAGTAAATTTTTGAAAAATAATTTTCTAAATATCATTAATTTAATATTTAATTAAAATCATAATTTACTTAGAAAAAAAAAATTTAAGAATAAAACTGATTTTATTGTTCATTCAAAATTTACATAGGCTCTTATGAAATTATCTAAAAATGAAGATTTCATGAAACTATTTATATATAGATATAGGACCCTAGATGAATGGTATCTTTCACTTAGCCATGCATGTGTGTTGAGTTCGAAGATGCACAAGTCGGTCGTATAGGCTGATGCGCAGTTACCCTACTCGTAGATGCTACATGGGGGTACCTACATGATGGGAATTTAATAGAGTCAGAGACCATTTTACTTATTCATTTCCCTTCTTGTATTTCACTTTATGAATTTCCCTTGGGCTTATGTTAATCCATATGAATAAACTGACTGTCAATAAGCACCTAAAATGAAATAGAAAAAGTTTTTATGAAAATTAGACTATATTCATATTTTTGGTCAAAAATATATGTTTTTTTAAATAATGTTATCTAAAATCACATTCAGAAATTATTTTTACATTCTTTAAATGATATAAAAAATTAATATATTCCATGTTTTATTATTTATAGATTTTCTAGAATGATATATTATGTTCCTTTTCAAAACAATTTCCATTTTACATTTATTGAAAATGTGAATAGAATCATTATTGTTACATGTAAATCATGAAAGTAACATTCTCTTGTGGTGAGAAAATAATTTTTTATACTTATTTTAAATGTTTTCAAAATATAATTTAATTTACTTTAATTATAATATTTGTGAAATTTTTGTTGTAAAACTATATTAATTTTGAAAGGGTTATTTTCCTCGAAATGTTTTCACTCTCATTTTATTGGAATTTATAGTCATCAATGACATACAAAATTAATTATAATTATGATCTACTGGGGATATATTGAATTTATATCATAATTATTCTTCATTTGGATGAGTTATTATCAGTTTTACTAAGGTGGTATGATTTCATTACAATTCTCTCTAATACTCAAAATGGTTTATGATTATGTTTATTTTATTGGCGTACATATTAGCATTTTATATGTTATTTTTTAGTAAAACAATTCATTGAGTGTAATCTAACCTATTAATATGTGAAATGAATTCGAAAGTGAAAGTGTTGGGTGGGTACTGATTATATATTTCCTCTCAATGAATTAGTAGATATCATGAGACAAATTAATTAGAAAAATTAGTTTGGGTTTTACCAAAATATTTAAACTATCTTGTGAATGGTCATAATAGTATGTTCTAGATGTCCATCATTATGAATTACCTCATTATGTGATTATGTATTGATATCCATTTCATTATTATGTTTGTAAAAATATACATGAAATGGTTTCAAACACATATGATTAATATGAAGACATAATTATATCATCATTTATTAACACGATATTTTTTCATGTTAATATTTAAATAGAATGTGTTTCATCTATTCACCGTTCTATATTTATTATTCCTTATTCATTCATAACAGCATCCAATATTCAGAAACCCAAAATGAGTATTTGATCTCACCCAATTATAATATTTTTTACCCCATGATACCAAGATATGTTTTTTTATATTCATTGATATTCTAAGTGGAGTAATGGAATTCCAAAATATTATACTATGTTGTATTTTTATGTTTTCAATTTTAATATGTTATTAAAGTATTAATATATTTTTCTAAGACAAAAAAAAATATATGGTCTATTATGATGTGATTCCTTGTTTGTTATGACAATTTAATATGTATATTTCAAATCTGTGCTACTAGGGTTTGGTCTCGACATGAGCATTACTTGGAACATTAATAAAAGACTTATTGCGGCCCTATTTTGACACTCCTGGGGGATATACATGGGTAAATTCACATTATCATGACATTCCATTATTATGGATGTAAAAATAATTTTATTATTTTGAATCTTTCATAATAAAGCAATGTTTAAAATTATCATATTTTCAATGTATAATTGTTTCAATTTATATTAAATTTTTTACTTGTTTTGGGATTGTATATTGTGATAGACGATTTTATGATCTAATATTATTTATTATATTATATAGAAATTAAACCGTGAAGATTAAATTGAAATTATATCAATGAAAATAATATAAATAGTGAGAATGATTTTTTTCTTAAAATGAATAATCTAATCATTCAAAGGAAAATAATCCCCTAAGCATTCACACCATTCTAGGACATATAGTCATGTGACATTAAGGTATAATATAAATTATTAAAAAATATAACTCCAATGGAAATAATGATAACAATAGTACTAGATGGAAAATATTTATATGTGGAATAAGGAAAAAAAATTTCCCCCCCATGTGATAATTTTCGAAATAAGAACCATGGTACTTTCATTATGGAAATACTATTTTTTAAAAAGTGCTGAGAGAAAGAACATCAATAATTTTATTTAAAGTGTCTGAATGAATCCTTTTATTTTCATTGTTTCAATTGTATGTAGATGGGGTACAATATAGATGAATTCTATATGATTCAAAGGGAATATACCTCAATAGAAGATAATAAAATAAGTTCAATCTCATTCGATTACTAAATATGATATACAATAACTAATTTTTGATGTGGGGATTCAACAGTTATGTTATATGATTATTTTATAAAGTATATTATTTCAATATGAATATTTAAATGTAAATAGATTGTACTATAGTTCTTTTTCTTTAATGATTCATAATAAGATAATGAATAGTACTAAAAACAAAGTAAAGTGATTCAGTTACATTTTGATATTTTTTTTAAAAAAATTATTGATGGTATATATTGCATAATATGTGTTCAATGTTAATATATTAATGACTAATAGATGTTTAAGGGATAATATTATTATCCCCGAAATTGGTTAGTGATATATGTTTTCATTACTAGATTTTAATTTAAATATTGATTAATATAATATATTCAAAACCATATATATTATTTTGTGAAGCATGAATGATTTGATTGTGGAATTACAATGAGAAAAGAATTATCATATTTTTAATGTGGAATTATGTTCCAAATTGTATATTATTGGTGAATGAAGTATTTATTTAATGAAATCCATTTTATATTTTTTCACATTTAATTTGGTTAGATATATTTTTGATGAGGAATAAGAAAAAAAATTATAGAATGGACTAATATGATCCAAAGTAGTTATTTTATGACTTATGTTAAACATTATGGTCATGTAAAATATATAGATATAGGTGGAATTATTTTCATTATTTTAATGAGGAAATGATACATAAAATTTTAATTTTAGTTGTTAAGGCATAAAAATTTCTATTTCGTATTCATTTAATTGTGTAATATATGAAGTAATAAGTGATCAATTAATATATAATGGTTGAAATTGTTGATAAGAAATTAAAATATAATTTTTATTATTATTTTGTTAGTCTATAAGAAAAAAATATTCCTCAAGACATGGAGAATGATGTTTATACGAACGCTTTATCCTACTAAATTCATTTTTTTTAAATTAAATAACCTTTTAACTCGTCAATAATTAATTTAATGGAGGACATTAAATTATATAGATTATTAAATTTAATTTTATAAATGATAAATTTCACTCTTTAAAATTATTTATGTCATCCATGCATGTCCATGTAGTCATATCCAACTGTAGTTTTTTTGGAAGCATAGTAATATGTTTTTATAGATCTATGTTGTAGTTATATTTATCTATTATGTTTATATTTTTTAATTAATCATTTTTATGATGTTATTTTATATCCAATATATTTTAAATTTTCAAACACTTGATTACTGAGTTCAAGATTAATTTTCTACAATGTAATTTATTTAAGGTTATAGAATGTAACCCCTAGAGATTTTAAAATTGGAATATATTATATGAAAGTATTTATGATACACAAAAACAAGCTTAGAATATAAATTTTTACTCAAAAATATTCTGATATATTTATTCTAAAATAAATTAAATATCTTTTATAACTTCTGATTCACGTAACACAAAGTTTAAATGAACTGTGGTTCTATATAAAAGTACAGTTATTTTATCATTCTCCTTATAACCTGGTTTTTAGTTGGTAGGTATGAATAGTTTTAACTAGATTATAAAAAAATATGTAGAATAAAAATTTATGAAATAAATTCATGGGGTATCTACATATTATAAGTATAATAATAAATATTTTATATAATAATAATCGTTTTCTTAGAAGATGTATTTTTTATAAAGGTAGTATAATCCTTATTTGATCATAAATTATAAAAAAACTTTTTAACATGTTTAGAATTTCTTTAAAATTTATTATTAAATTTTTTAAATATAAAGGTAAAAATTATCTTAGGGATAATTTATTATAATTTTATAAAAAAGTTAATGTTTGGAATATTGATTTGTTTATTATTATCAAAAACTACCATTTAAATTAATATTCATTTTTTTCTATAATTCAATGTGAATAGTAAAAATTAATTATTTTGGTTTAGGTATAATGAATTTATACATTTCGTTAGGTAAAAAAGACAACAATTAAAATGACAAAAAAATTTAAAACACCCATTTTCAAAAAATATTTCAACATTTCCACATATAAGGATCATTAATACCCTTTCTGATCCTTTTTTCATGACAGAAATGTGTTTATCACTTTTTATTTTTAAAAATACCAAGTGTGTCCTCTCCCCCAATTATTAATGGGCACCCCATATATTTTCTACATTACACATCCAAAACCATTTGGTTATACCAATCTATAATCATGTACCTTATTTACACATATAATGAAATCATAGAAGCATTTCATAATAAGAATGAAAATTGAGGAAGGATGCATGTATAATGCTAAAATAGTTATTCTATGAATACAAAAAATTCATAACATGATTATTTATTTTATTTCTTATTCCCGCTCTATAAAATATTATTCAATAATAAAAATACAAAAACAAATATATATAACTTATAAAATGATTCTATAATTTTAAAATCATAAAATATATCATTCTCAAATTGAATTATATAGAAAACAAATCAATCAATTTTTTCGGTGGTGGACTACAACCTCATGATTCGATGGAATTCACATTTTATCACATTTTATCAAGGATGGATATAATGATAGTTTAACCGTATTTATATCATAATTATGAAATTATTATAATTATATAATTATTATTTCATCTATACTATATTACATTCCATAAAATAGAGGATATGATAACGTCGCTCATGTTTACAGTAGAGTACCACACCAGGAAGCGATACAATTATTTTTTCATTATTGTTTAAATAAAAGATAATTAAAACAATGTTAATGAAATATATCAAATATATGTAAGAAAAGAATAATTTTATAAATTTTCTATCACATATAAATTATTTCTATTTGATCCTATTGAAAAATAATAATGTCGCTCGTGTGTACAAGTAGAATAACCCATCCAAATAGAAATGTGAAATGTTTTTCATTTATTTTATACATTGAAGGTAATATATTTCCAAATAAATAAATTAAATTTAATATAAAAAAAATTATTTTTTGGAAAATTATAATTAATTTTTTTTCATTCTATCCTTCATGAAAATTTAAAAAATGTTTATTTGTGTATATGGCTTACAATTTCCATGAACAGTGTCACTGAGTGCATATCAATATATTATATGAAATACTATAAATAAATATAAAAGGAATATTTATGATAGTTATATTGTGCTAAAAATTATATAGATTATGGACCCATGATCAATGTAAATGGAATGAAATTACAAAATGAAAACAAAATAAATAACAAATAAATTATCACCCGTGATAGTGATTTCCACAATGAATTTTTAATAAATATGTTATAAAATAAATCAATAAAAAATACATTGTATGAAAAAAAATTTATGGATATAAAATAGATTTATAATAAACCTATATTTATTATATATGATATTTTGACAGATACGATGGATTTTAAACATGAGGTTAGTGTTTTCATCTCAATTTTTCTTCCATGAGACTAATTCTATAATCATAAAATATTACTTTGTCTGGGTGTGTATACTTAAACTTTTGATATGATGTACCTTGAATATATTTGTGTTTTATTTATTAATTTTTAATTTCGTATTATTTAATTAATGGGTCTAATTCTTAAAAACATTCCTAATAGGAAAGGCTTTATTAATAATGTAACCATTATCTGAGACTATTTTTCATTATGTATCCCTTTGAGTAATTATCTTATATTTTAATAAAAAACAAAAAAAAATTAATTATACACTTGTTAATATTGAGAATTAAAATTAATAGTTTTATTTTACACTCTCTATTACATTAATTATTGGGAATTGTTTCTTAGAATATTTTACCTTAACTATTTGGTACGAAATCTTTTTTCTTCCAAAACCATGTTTTCTAAAACTGTTATAAAAAAATTAATTTGAAAATTAATTATTTTTATTAAATACATGGTTAAACATGTTTTAATTTTTAAAAAATACCATGAAGGAAATTTACATGGAATGTTCGAAACAATTCTAATTTGAATTTTATCGAAAATATTAAAGAAATTTTTATTTTAATATGAATGGCAAGAAAATAATTTAATGTAGTCATGAAAAATCAGTATTTTATGAGATATTTAAAACATTTTTAAATTTTATTTCCATAACAATTATTTTATAAATATTTTCGGTGCACTTTTTTTTAAAACATTTTCAAACATAAAATGATATTCACCACTAAAAAGATTTAAATGAAATTTTTTTAGTATTTAAACTCATCGCGGAAATCAAAAAAAAAATTCTAATTGTCATCCATTAAGTATATGTTTTATTTATATCACAATTAATATTTTTTGTATGGTTTAATATTATTTTAATTTAGGATTATAATTTAATTACTGTTCTAAATATTACACTTGATAGTTTAATATATTTTTACTATATTTCTAGAAGGTACTAACATTTCGTATATTATTTTATAAATATGATTTTTTTTATTTTTTTTATTTTAAACCCAATTAATATGAGGAATTCATGGGTATATTTATGTTAAGGGTACAACAAATTATAGATATCCCTTCATTGCATCAAATTTTTTATTTAGACATTTGAATTGTCTAATACAGATGGTATTTTACACAAATATTTTAACTATTTTGTTCAATTTATTAAAAATATGATTCCAATGTTCTAAATTATATGTTAATTAATTGTGATATTATTACTTATATCAATTTTTTTGTTCAACTACATTGAATATCCCTGTATGAGTTTAATGATCTTGTGATTACAGATACGACTTTATTTCATCATCATTGATTACTATATTATTATATTGAACTTCATTATTAAAGTTCATGTGTATTGGTTATTTAAATTTCCATTTTGATTATTCCATATATAGTTATGATATATTCTATTGTAATAATTTTTTTCAATGAATTGATTCTCACCTATTTTTATGTTTTATTTTCCCCAGGATACAAGGATGTGTTTTGTTATTGATATACAAGGATATGGTAAGGGACTTAATTGTGTTATTAACGAAAATAATATTTACTATTTGATATTTTAAATTTTATTATGTGATTTAATTATAAACTTCCTTACAAATAAAACACTATTGTGACTTAAGATATTCCATTCCATGCATCATTTTCTAAATTAATATGGTTAGAACCGGCTCTAGAATAGTGTGGTTGGGGCATTTAAATTATGAATAAAAAAAATACTCAACGTAAGAGTGAAAAAAAATTTACCTCGAATTAATATTATAATTTTTCATTAAGAGTTTTTAAAGTTAAATTATTATAGAATGTTCTATTTATACTTGTGGATAATTACAAAACAGAATGATATCTTCCAGAAATTCCAATATATAAAATTGCTTAAAATAGTATTTATATTTCATAAAATATAAATCATCTTCATAAAATTGAATGTTGTTATCCAAAATTAACAATAATTTTTTTAAATTCATTATTTATGTCTATATAATAACATTGGTAAAATAGAACTCATACAAAGGGATAAAGGAATGTGATCAAGTTATTTTAGAGGTTTACCCCATTTCTTTATCCATGTTCTATCTATATGACAGAGGGGGAAAATATAAATTATGGTTACTATTTCAAATGATAAAGAAATATGTCTTCCATATTAAATTATATTTATTTGTTTGATATTAATTATTCAAATAATAATATAAAGATAATTTTTATGAATTTAATGAATTTAACATATAATTTAAATAAAAGAAAACATGCCGAAAATTGGTTTTCCAGCAAAAAATTCATCAGAAGTATCAAATTTTTTATATAAATATAATTAATAAAATTAATTTATATTTCCATGACTAGATAGTTTATAATATTTAAGAAATAATGTAATATTGAGATAATATTATAAATAAATCAAAATTTTTAAATGATATAAATGAAGTAATAGTTTTGAATAAAAAATATTGTTTTATACCATTCACCCAAATAACATATTTTTAGGAAATTACTTAAAAAACTCCCACTGGAAATTTTTATATAATTAATAAAAAATAATAACCTTTTTCAGTTCAAAAATTTTATTTCATTTGATTTCATTTTCAAAAACCATATAATTCCAAATAACATAATTTGGATAAAAATAAAGGTTATTTCCTATTGAGTCAGAAAGTATAAATATTATTATAATAAATATAACTCTATAAAATATATGGGATGGATATTATTAAGAAAATAAATTAATTAATTTTAATATTAAATGGTTTTTTAAAATTAGTCTTTACATTTTTAAATTTAATTTCCTAAATGTCATTTCATTACATAAAAAAGTGGGGATTGTTTTACATAATAGGATTTTATTACTATCATTTTTTCAAACCTTGTTTATCCAAAAAGAATTTTACTTGATGAAATTTTTTTATTATACAACTTTTGACTTCTATGTTCAAGAATCTTTAATGTGTTTTCATCATATGATATTTTTTCCCTCAAATAAACTACATTTGGAATCAAAACACTATATATATCAGGAACATATTTCCTAAAGAAAGAACATACCATAGATAATTTCAGGTGAAAGGGAACTCTATATGAAACTTTTAAATCTTTTAATATGATTTCATATGGCCATATGATGCATCTACTTATCATTTAATCAAAAATTTTAATAAAAAAACCATTATAGGTAGTTCAAAACCATTGTTAGGATAATTTTTCTCAGGTGGTGTTAATTTATGTCAATAATTAGTTATTAACTATTAATTATATATTATAATACAACCAATTACCTATAATAAGTCACCACTATAGATGGATAATTATTCATTTATAATGGATAGGTCCCAGACTAGATCATTCACCAATAATATTTTTAGTTCTTAGAGACTATCATTATTCCATTTTGTCAATACGGATTTATGTCACATTAGATTTGACATAGTTGGTGGAATAGAAAACCAATCATTTTTTTCAATGATCTTCTAATGGTAACCCACCAATTAACATAAAATATGAATATCACAGAAATTTATAGATCAACTCCATTCATTAATCATGCTATTTTTTTAATGGTAAATATACATTCCATATTTTAAAATAGTAATCTTAATGTATGTCATTTTCTACAATGAATAATAACATTTATAAAAGTTTCCATATAACTTATATTCATCCAATGTTATATATAATAATTCATTTGTTTCTAATAACATAAAATAAATTTGTAATATACTAAATTCTCATCAATTAACACAATAATAATATTATTAAATATTCATGGAAAATCCTTCTTAATAACTATTAATATAGGTGATGCATTAAACAACCAAAATAGAATAACCACATACAAATAATTCCCATATATGGTCAGAAATATTATCTTCATAATATCATCCTCCTTCACCATCAACTAAATATATCATAACATGAGATCAATAATTAACGAACACATCACTTATTGGATCTTTCAAACCATTATTAAATGACCCAAAATCTATCGTTGTATTGAAAATGTTTTTTCATCTACTTTTTTATTTAAAACCTAATGGTTCAGACAGTAAATTTCTAAAATCAAACTCACAATATCATAATTACAATATTTATTTCAATTTAAAAAATCATCATATTATGGTAATCCATTACCCCACTTTTGGATTTTTCTAAACTATTTACATTATAGCCATGATCCCAATGATATAAAATTCCTCAACTATAAGAAAATAGTCATTCCTTGAGTAACATTTTACAAGACATGGAATATTTTAAGGTTACTACCATTCATTTTTTAGTCGACTAATTTTATATTTCTTTCCTCATTGGATACTTCTTCTTCCTATCATCAAAAAGAAAAAAGGTGTTAGAAAAATCCATTTTAACATTATCAACACAATGAACTAAAATATCATAGATTTTAAATTCCTTTAAGTCCAATTGTTTTTTTAATCATGGTTTCAACCCTGAGTGAATTTTTCTAATTTTGTTATCAATTTAAAAAATATAATTTGATGTGTACCATTATACTCTATTATAACTTGGAACACACAGACACAAAGACTCCTCCACAAGTTACCCAAAATATAGGAACTTTTCCTAATTCTGAGACAAATTTCCATAGGTATATATTTTTCTAAGAAATGATTCAAAAATGTTTCTCATAACATGCAATAGATCTCCTCACTAATTTTGGTATTATTAATCAATGACATCCATCGATCAACCTCATATTAAATATGGTAGACAAAAAGAGTTTACATTTTATGAATTATAAAATCCATTAATTGAATATAATTTTTATGTAATTTATCCATAACTTGGATACCATTATAACTAATCTTCATCTAGATGATAGAGGGTGGAGTTCAATATTATGCTCAACTATATATTTATTCCATTGTGGTCAATCTAATTTTTATTTAATATGGATGTCACCACTATTTATTAATTTCATCAACTGATAAGGTGCTATAAAAATGACTCATTTACGTATACAACCACTCTACTATAATAATTTTGAAGAATATTGTCCCCTTGATACCATTATAATTCATATAACGTATTTTATAAATGGAGAAACATTCATAGAATATATTTATTATCTAGTTAAAATGGTAATCTCAAGATTCCATACCATTTCAACATGACAATACATTAAAATATCACACTGTGTTTCTTTCAAAAATATAATTAAATCAAAGGTTATATAAACCTTTCATTAAAAACCGACTATATGGACCCAATGATATCACATTAGATAATCCGTAGTTTTTAGAAATGAATTCACATTCTTACATTCCAATTAACATTATATTTACAGTGTTAGATAATTAATTCATAACATTTACATTTAATAATCATACATTATTAAGTAGAAACAACCACTTAGAACCCATCATTCCAATATACTAAAATATTCAAAAAGAAAAATGTTTTCATTTCATGAAATTTATACATGAATTTAAAATTGATGTTCTATTTATTTACATTAATCCATAAAACAACTAAAAAGCTTTTGAAAACAATTGATGATAATGAAAATCTTAGTAAGGAATTTAAGAGAATGGTAAACATTAGTGCAGTTAAAAAAATTACCCATACTAAATTTTTTTAATCACGATATTAGTTTTTTATGTTAAATAAATAATATCAACGTGAAAACATTCTTTTTTTCTAATTTAAAAACATTAAAAACCGTAACAAGGAAATAGAAATGTATGTTTGAATTAGAGAGTATTTTCATTAGAGTGGATCGTATTTATAACATATGTCCACCATAGTTCAAAATAATTATATCCCTTTTAAATTTATGAAAAATTCACCCATTTTAATTTCCTCCTTATTTCCTTGAAATAACTCAATGTTGCCAAATGCAATGCATGGTTATATTGGGCTCACCAGTAAGATAATATGTATTAGTGTAGTACATTTTATAATATTTATTGGACTCACCCTTCAACATATATAATGGTATATTACCTTATAGTAAATAAATATTTTTTATAACGCACATTCTCTACTCAAAACCCAATAATGAAACCCATTTTTTAACCGATATAAAAAAATTTATATCGATACAAAATTCCTATTTCAATTACTATTTTATAATATTAAACACTATAAAGAAAACGAAAAAATTGTTTTATTTTTTGAAAAAATATAATCCAATAACGTATTCCAAACATCAAATACTAGTTATGGTGGTGGGATAATTTTTTTTCCTATTATTTATTAAAATATAATATAACATTTTCCTATTTCATATAATTCCAAAATGCTTCATATAAAATAAATAAATAAATTAATATTAAAAAAAATTAATGAATGTAACAAATAATAGAAAATGTAAATTTCAATTAATTTATTTTGTATAAATTGATCCATAATATAATTTTATTAATAACCACATGGAAGAACATTATTTAGAAAATAAATATTTTAACAATTTTAAACAAGGTTTTATGATAATGTATCACTTAGGAGTTCCTAACATTAAAATAAATGATGGACTCTATGATAGAAAATTTAATGGTTTCATAAATATATTAATATTTAATAAAAAATTGACAAAAATTGACATAAGGAATTTTTTTACACATTAAAAAAACATGCGCTAAAAATCGTATGACTAATAAAAAGGGAATAGAGAATAGAAATCCCAAGCATTTTCTTCCAATTTTCCATGAACATTCTGTAAGTCATCTATAATGTGCTTATAATAATTATGTACTTTCAAAAAAAAATTCCAAACTAAATCCCTTGGAAATGAATAATTAATTTAATTTAGTTAATAAGTATATGTCATTATTTTTTTCGTTTATGTTCAAGTATTTTGTATTAAGGAAATTAAGTTTAAAACGTCAAAATATCATCTGTATGTTGGACAGGGTGAATGGGATAACTATTCCATCATATACAATATATCAATCATGATATGATTATAATTTCTAAAATTATATATTTTTTAAACCTTTTTTCATTTATGTTTAATAAAAAAGGAATAATTCCACTTCATGGATGTGATAGTACACATCTACACAAAAACAACAAAACCATTTTTCAATAGGAGGAATGATAAGAAGATATATGATAAATTTCTATTAAATAATTATTTTTATTGAATAATATTGATATATATTAATTAAATCCTTCATAATAACCATCCTTGCAAGGTGGTGATAAAAAAATGAAATTATGGAGGTACTAGTCAACATGTACAAACAAGTGTTTCTTTTTCATTTCCCATATGATGGAAATGGGGATGAAAACAGGTTGTAACATAATAATAATAACATTTTAGTATATGGGACATACTAATGATATAATTGAAAAATATTTATTAGAGGAATAAGAATAGGTAATCTTGAAATAGGTCTATTAGGGATTATACCGTATCTGTAGATAACCAATTTTTTAACACCATAATCTTTCATTGATCTTTATTTTGACGAGACCATGACCTCTAAAAAATGGGAAGGGATTATAAGGAGATATTGAGTTAGGTATTAGATAATATAAATTCTAAAATGTTATTACTAATGGGGAATGTAAGGACCCAAGGATCCATTAATTGTTTTAAATTATTTGGGATTATTAAGAGTCTGTGAAACTTGGCGGCCTGTGATTCTGAGGTCTGGAGAGCCCGAAACAGATTTTTGAACATTTTTAGGTAAGTTTAGTAAATGTGTGAGTGATGTTTTTTATATTTTGAACTAGGGCTTAGAATAAAAATATGAGGGAACCATTTAATCCGCAGCACCGGTATTCCCTTAAGGGAAACTTCATTTGACAGGCAAGGTTCAGACAAAAAAAAAGATATTTTGTTGAACTTTAAAAATATAATAAAATAACTAAAAGTTATTTGATTTTATTTATGTTTCAACCATTGGAAAATGGTGGTGGGACCATAGTGGAATGTCACACCATTTAATTTATTGACCCTTTGTTTGTGTAACTACACTACTGGGAGAATTAATTGGTTTTCCAACCTCACCGTGGGTATAATTAATAGATTCATTAATTAAACTCATTAATAACCCCCATTAATTGTGCCATTCATTGTTCCCTTTTATTATTCTATTTAATCGATTATCGGCCTTGTTTTATGGGAGATTTAGGAGAGGAAGATCTCACAAAACTCCAAGGACTTCCCATTGTGATAAATAATAGTGATTGAGCGACGGTTGTTGGTGGAATCGACAAACGACAGCAAGCACCGATGAAAAGCTTCGGTCGTAGAACCTACTTTCTCATCTACATCACCTTACAATGGAAACAAGGTAGGGGGTTTTGTTGTTTAACTATGAGATGTTTCCTCCTTGAGAATCATCCCATATTCTTATGTTAATGCAGAGGGCGCGTGCCAAACGAACAAGGCTCGAACCCTCCGTCGAACTCGGTTATGGTTGTGTTATTTGTGGTCAATCAGATGATATGGTGACAAGTTCGAACTAAGGGCCACATAGAGTAGGCATCGTCCTGGAGGCCCATAAGCATGGAAGAGAATAAAACAAACCACTATAGCTTCACTGGTTGCCCTCAAAAGATACCTCGGTGCGGCGACACCACCGACCGAGGGATGAGGAAGCTGACACCTGTCGTCCCTGAATGAACAATGGCCCCGGAAGGGGCTTTGGAAGACAATGGAGTTGTCGGCTAGAACCATACACATTGAAATGATGTTTTATGCTTTGGTGGTGTGTTTCATTGGAAGGCCATGAATTCGAGATGTTGGAGAGGTAAGACTCGATCCCATGGGTCCGTTGCGGGTCATTCCATGTGGACCAGCCAGGTGGGGAAGTGGCATCTAGTGTTGCTACTCAGCCATGCAGCATTCTTACCTTGCACACTACGGATGAGGGTCGTGGCATCATGCTGTAGGGGAGGGAAGACCCTCACCCACGGGTCATTAATGGGACAGTCCATGTGGACCTACCAAGTGGTGTGGCGCCAACTGGCACCGCGACTGTGAATACAAGAATGGCCAAAGTAGATTGAGAAGGGAGAAGACCCCCCCCCCCACGCTCTACCTGTAGGTTGAGCGGTTCTGTGGCCTGGCGGGCCACACCTAGCCGGGTGGGCCAGGCCGAACACGAGGTCCATTGGGCCTTTCTAAACTTCCAGTGTGTCTGGACTGCGGCCAAGAGAGGCTAGCCTATGGCCCTGCAGGCCAAACCAGGCCTAGCTGTATTGGACGGAGCCTTGCACCCTTTAGGCCGAGTCGAGTTGGTCAGACCGATTCCGACCGTACTCAGACCCCTTTTTTCCGAGTTACGCTTAAACAGAATATCTCATAAACCAGATGACTATTTGAGAAACCGTCTGCAGTTCCATAACACTTAGTATGAGGTAGTAATTTTGACATACTTTACTTGAGACTCGAATAATGTTGTATTTTTGTTGGGTTGGATTGTACCATAATCCAACCAATCCCTCAACACTAAAATAACTATAACTTACTGACCGGGCGTCCAGTTGACGTGTCGTCTATTGCTATGGAACTCTTATGACATGGTCGATCATCGGGTTACATCATCAAGGGACGTTTTCAATTTGAAATATTTGGGATTTCTTGAGAAGCAGTTCTCCCAATCACGCTATGTGAAGAATCCTACGACAGGATGAGACCTGAAGACTGCTAACTTTCAAATCTATGAGAATCGACGGGCCAATGGGAATCACCTATGTGTGACGTTGAAGGCCCACATCGGGGAGTTGTTCTATGTGACCATACAGACCCATTGTACATGATGGGGAGGAGTACCTATGAATTTCAGGGCTAGTGAGAAGCACCTCGGTGGACATGGTATACCCACTATACATGATAGAGGAGTTATCTAGCAGCCAAGATATTCGATGATGGGACTGATGATTCTACTGTTACTACCCCAGAATATACCTGGTGTGAGATGTCTTTTTCATTGAGCCTTGTGATTGAGATCATGCTTGTGGTTTTTCCCTTTTAGAATTCTATGAGACATTCGGGGTTCTCGGGGTCCCTACTTGGTATTTTTATATTCATCCATGCATGGGCTTCACCAACACCTTGTTGTGTCTTGTGTAGATGACGAGAATCTTTTATTGAGTCTCGAGGATCTAGGACTTGAGGGCGTTCAGATGTGACTGATGGATGTGGAGAGACGAAGTGATGAGTTGTTTCTATCCTTCATGTAGGATCCTTGGCCAATTACCTCAAGAGATGTTTCCCCTTTTTTCTATATTTCCATTTCAGTTGGACATGAATTCTGGACCCTTTATATCATTACATAGTTTTACAATCTATTGTGGTTATTTGTTGTGGATTTACCTTTCTCCTTCAGTTGTGTTTTACTTGTGAGCAATGGGCCCAGTCTGTGTGTGTGTATAGGTTTGGAGGCAATGCCTTCCAATTTTAGGGAAATGCCTTTGTAGTGCTAGTCTCCAACCACTGGACTATGGAAGGTAGGCTTGTGGAATTCATGGCATGGTCCCCATGGGATGGGTCATGAAAAATTTGTATTAGTGGGCAGTCAGTTCCCCCTCAAAGACCAGGTGTCTAATGTTTTGTTTGGGGGAAATAATGTTAATTGTTGTGAGTCCGAATATCAGGTTCAGGGAGTCCAATATTGGCGCGATGGCCGACGTATCCATACACCAGGACCGTAAATTCTATTTTCCACTCAATACATGAAAACCCTTGTTGAAAAAGTGCCTCCTTTTTTGAATATGATTTAGATCAACCGGTATAACCTTTTAATCTTTATAAATATTGATCTATCTCAGGATGCCACCAAATGAAAGACCAACTAGGATCCCAATACGGGGTCGTGAGGATAGCTCACCTAGTGAGTAGGAATCCATTCATGGGATAGTTCTTTTGATGGCCCCACCGAGTGGATCTCCAGTGAAACCATCCCTAATTGGTCAACATTTATTTTCATCTTTTCCGGCAGAGGATGATTATAGGCTCAGTGCCTACATGGGTTTCTAGACAGAGGGCTCCCATGTTCAGGGAATAGACATATCCTCAGGTCACTGAGGACAATATAGAGGTTGTGACGTGGGTATTCTACTTAGTGAGGACACTGCTCGACCACATGGTAATCCTGGAAGAGAGCCTTCTATAGGGATCAGTAGATAGATAGAGGATTTTGAACATCTATACTCACAGTGAGGCAACCATCAAATGGCTTGACTTTGAGAGACATTTCCAGGAGGAGTTTTTCCCTGCAACATTGCGCTTTGTGTGTATTCAGGAGTTAATTCACCTAAAATAGTGCAACATGGTAGTCGCTGAGTACTCGTCGAGGTTCACAGAGCTTTCCAACTACTCTACAGACATGGTGCAATACCCTTTCGTTAGGGTTCGAGTCTTAGATCAGAAACTCAGGACGAATATAAGTGATTCAGTGGTGTCTCTCAGAATCCGTACACAGGCGGGGGTGCTGAAGATATCCCTTATTAAAGAGGGAATCGTGGAAGAGTAGGCACCCATCATACGGATGACAAAAAGAAGGTTTATGGGCCACCAAGAAAGTAGCAATGGTTCAAACAAGGAGGTCTGTAAGGGGAAAACGTGGCTGGGGAGATGGGTGAGTGGTGAGCAGTGGGGACGGATTATGGTGCTACAGCCACCACCCCTAGGTGGTCCACCCAGACCTCAGAAAGCAGGCATATAGTTGGATGCCCAACTCTAGTTAGTACATGCTTACGACCATGACACTCTAGAGATGGTTATAATTACAATCTATATCTATTCCACCCTAGCTGAAGTTCTTATAGATACACGTTCTAGTTACTCTTTCTTTTATACATCACTCGTTTGGTGCTCGGGGATTTCGAAAGATCCATTGGCTCAATCCTTATGATTATAGATTCCTACAAGAGATGATTTGATGATTAACCATTGGATAAGAGAATTTTAGATCACTCTAGGAGGTGATAACATCGCCCGATATCTCTTAGTAGAAGCGTCAAGGCCTAACGATGCCATCTCTAGTACAGACCGGTTATCCACAGTCTATGATCAGATCGACTATTTAAGGTGGAAAGTGTGGTGTATTTGGGAGTGTGGTACCAGGTTTTCGTTAACTAGTGAAAGGGAACCTTTACATCATCTGATGGAATTTCTAGGAGGAGGGTACATCTAGTCACACATCAGTTGGCTAGACACACCATCAATTTTTTGGAAGAGAGGACTTTGAGCTATCCTCTTGTGGTGGAAAACTATGCTGATGTATTCCTTGATGATTTTTAAAGACTACCCCCTCTTTGAGAAGTAGAATTTTACATCGACCTATACCCCATGACGATACCGATATCTACACCAGCAAATTAGATGTCCCTCATGGAGCTTCGTGAGCTGAGGGTACAGTTGTAAGACTTCTAAAGGAAGGGATTCATAATGCCCATTATTTCTCCTAGGGAATTCTCAATTTTGTTCATCAAGAAGGCATGTGGGAGTCTGAGGATTTTTGTGGACTATTGGATCCAGAACTAGGGAACCATGTATAATAATTATTCTATGCTGAGGATTGATGATCTCTTTGACCAGCTAATTTGAGCACAATAGTTTACAATGATATACCTCAGATCAAGATATCTTCAGCTCAGGGTACGAGATGTGAATGTATGGAAGACAAACATAAGATTTTGGTATGGCCGTTTGAGTTATTGGTGATACAATTCGGCATGACTAATGCTCCGGTAGTGGTCATGGGGTTCATGAATAGAATTTTCCATCCTTACCTCGATCACTTCGGTAGTAGTATTCATTGACAAAATCCTGCTGTGCTTAGGGATAGAGGAGAAGCACAACACCCACCTGCAGATAGTTTTGAATACACTCTAAGATAACCGACTTTATGGATATCTCTCGATGTGCCAGTCCTGGATACATGATGTAAATTTATTGGGGAATTTTATCACATAGGATGAAGTTAGAGTGGCTCCGGAAAATATAGAGGAAATATTCCTTGGGAGCCACCCATGAGTGTGATTGAGGTGCTGAGTTTCATGGGATTGACTGGGTACTACAAGATATTTGTACCTGGATTTTCTAGGGTAGCGACAAATGATCATATTTGAAAAAGAAGGGGAATCCATTCATTTGGATGGAGAAGTGCCTGTATATTTTCTAAGAGCTGAGGCGGAGACCGAAGATTGCCCCCATATTGAGGCTACCAGAAGATGGAGATGGGTATGTAGTATAATATGATGCATCCGAGACATGACTAGTTTGTGTCCTAATGTATATGTGAGAGGGGATCACCTACGGCTCACAACATTTGAGACTGTATGAGAAAAACTACACTACCCATGACCTGGAGTTAGCAACACTGGTCATTGGCCAAAATATGTGGCTGCACTACTAGATGGGTGAATGGTTTAGTGTTTACTCCCTCCAATGTCCCGCAAGCCTTCATTTTTTATTGATTTTGATAATACACCATTCAAGGGGTGTGGTGGAACCATTACAAGGCTTGTAGGCATATGTATTACATGGATCGTAGGCCTTAGAATAATTAATTTCATGTATGCTTCCAAAATTAAAAACATCCCGGACTAACTACATAGAACTTCTCCTCCCCAACATCTTCACCATGAATTTAGCTCTCCACATTCGCATGGTTGTTTGGATAGTCTTTCTGATGCATGCACATTCTTGTCTCGATTGTATGTTCTATACCCTCTTATTCGTGCAATCCATTTAGCTTTTTCTGTGGTGAAGGATCCTTGATCCTCCTACTTTAGAAGTTTGTTCCTTGAAGGTTGTATGGTTTCCATCTGCACTTATGGTGACCCTAAGGACTAGAGGTGGCAAGATGTCCTTACTGACCCAAAGCCCCAGGTGGCCTGAATGAACTAAACATGAGATATATGAGATGGTTATAGTTCTTCCAAGACTACATCTTTTAGATAGTCTACACTCCTGGGAAGGGGAATTTAGTAGTATATGCACTTAGTAGGAGTTCTCCACTATAGTTGTAGAGTGAGGAGATAGAAGAGCTAGAAACATTTCATATACCCTTAATGGATAGAGATGGAGAATATTACCTCCAGTATATGACTGCCACTCCTCCAATTATTCAGTGAGTTCTAGAGACTCAACATGCGGACATTGAATCTATGTCTTGATGTGCTCAGATATCCTTTGGGAAGTCTCCTAAGGGATTTTCGGAAGGTGGGGAGCATGTCTCCCCTTTATGGTATGCACCATTGTACCAGTGACACAACGATGTGAGATGTTGAAGGATTTCCAAACATCTTGTTTTGAGGAACATCTTGGTGTGGTGAAAATGTACCAGGACCTCTGATATCAGTACGTGTGGCCAGGGATGATGAATGTCATGGAAGATTTCATACCACAATTCCTTAAATGTGAGTAGGTGAAGGCTAAGAATCAGGTACCAGTAGGCTTAGCTCATCCTCTTGAGTTTCTGGAATAGAAGTGGGATGGTCTTTCCATGGACGTTGTGACATGGCTACCACGTATGTCCAAGGGACACAATTCATGTTGGGAGATTTTTGACTGACTCACCCATTTATCCAACTTCCTACCCATTCGATAGAAGGGTTTAATAGGGGGATTAGTATGTTTATATGTATATGAGATTTTGCGGCTTCACAGGGTGCCATTGATGATCGTATCAGATTGTGATGATTGTTTTACAAACCGCTTGTGGAAGAGATTGTAGGAGGAATTTGGGACTCATCAACTCTTCTGCACTACCTTTCCCCCTTAGACTGATGGTTAGATAGAGCAGACAATACAAACACCTGAGGAAATTCTTCATGCTTGGGACCTTGATTTTGGTCGTAGTTGGGAGGACCACCTACCACTGATGGAGTTCTCTCGCAATGAAATTTGTCACTCCACCATCATCATGGACCTGTTTGAGGCCATGTATGAGGGAACTTGTAGATCATCTCTATGTTGGACAGACCCAGGAGTGGATGAAGACGATATAGAGTTGACAGACGTCTTAAGCCAACAAGAGACGGAGACCCACATAGTTTAAGGAGATAGACCATGTCTCACTATGGTTCTCACCACAACGAGGATAACAAAGGTTTGGCCAGGGGGGACAAGCTATCTACAAGGTTCATCATACTTTTCAAGATCCTCAATAGAGTAGGTGAGGTGGAATACTTTCTATACCTTCCACCATAGATGCATCAGGTGCATAATGTTTTCCATGTTTCATAAATGAGGAGATACATGCATGATCCATCATGCGTTATCGACTAGGGTGATTTGGACATCGGCGAGGGGGCGATGTTTGTAGTGTTCTCAATGGAGATAGAGTATCGGTAGAAGCGTGTCCTTTGTGGGTGCCTGATTCAAATGGTCTGTGTTTTTTGGCAGCATGGGAATCTCCGGGAGAGAAAATTGGAATTGGAGGCTCAGATATGTTCTTTGTACCCCCATTTGATTCCAAATTTTTGTTATTGATTTCAGGGATTGAATGTCTATGCTAGGGAGAATGTAAAGACTACAGAATTCGATATAATTTTTTTTTAATTATTTTGGATTATTAAAAGTCTGTGAAAATTTGCAGCATGTGATTCTGAGGCTTGGAGAGCCTGAAAAGGCTTTTTAAAAAAATATTTCGTACATTCAATAAATGTGTGGGAATAATTTTTATCTTTTGATTCGGTTCTCAAATTAAAAATCTAAGTGCACCGTGGAATTTGAAGTGCTGAGATTCTATTAAGGGAATCATAACTTTGGCCGGAAAGGTTCAAACAAAAAATACTATTTTTTGGGACATTAGAAAAAATAATAAAATGACTAACAATAATTTATTTAATTTTTTTAAAACATTGAACAAAAGATGGTGAGACCACAGTTCAATGTCAGAGCATTTAATGGATTGAACCTTAGGTTGTGTAACTTCCCCACAGGAAGAATTAATTTGTTGAGTAACGACTCTGTTTGGAGAATAAATAGTTTCATTAATTAAACTCATTAATGAACTCCATTAATTGTGTGGTGCATTGTAACCGACATTTATTCTATTTAATCAAAGATCAGGCTTGAATTTGTTGAGATCTGCAAGAGGATGCTATGATGAAACGCCACTGATTGTCTCTCTAATGATGAATGGTTATCGAGCGACAGTCGTTGTAGGAATTGACGGAGGATAGAGAGCGCCAATGAATTGCTTCAGAGGTAGACACTAATTCCTCATGCACAGTGCCATCCAACAGAAACAAGGTAGGGGTTTATTTGTTTACCTTTGTGTTTTCTATTTCATTAAATGCATCTTGTGGTATTATTATAATGTGGAGGGCATGAGCCAAAAGAAAAAGGCTTGGACCCTTTTATAGACTTGGTTTTTGTTGCGTTCTTCATGGGAAAGCAGAAAATATGGCGACAACGTTGAACCAAGGATCATGTGTTGTAGGAATCATCCCGGGAGGCCTGTAGGCAGGGATTAGAATAAAAACAGACCACTGATGCTTCACGGGTGGACCGCGAAAGCTCCACCAACATGGCTACACCATATACCGAGGGAGGTGGCAACCAACTCCTACTATCCGTGAAGGAAGAGCGGCACCCGATGGACTACATCAGAGAAAGGAGTGGCCATCCATCACCGACCGCGTTGAAGTGAGGTAGCACGTCATGAAGGAAGGTCACTACTTCGAGCAGTGGGGGAGTGCAGACCCCCGCCCATTGGTTCGTTGCAGGCTTGTCCATGCTGACTGGCCGGGTGGTGGGGAACCATTTGGAACCGCTGCTGAGCTGAGTGGAACGTCACATCGGAGGGCGGACCCACTGTTATGGGTCTTTAACGAGCTGCTCTATATGGACCGTCCAGGTGGAGCGGTGCCAATTGGCACCACAGTATTGAAGACTCCAATGACTGAATCCATTCCAAAAATTTGTTCACCCCCACCCCCACCCCCCCACCCCCGCAATCGGTTCCGTGGACCAATGGGCCACGCCCGACCGGGTCGGCCGGGTTGAACCCATGGTCCAGCTGGCCTACACATGGATCACCAGGCCGAACCAGGCCCATACATACAAGGATGGGGCTAGCGGGCCAGGTCAGGACATTCTAACTAGATCAGACTGTACCCAAATCCCTTTTTACCTAGCTACACTTAAACTATAATATCTCCTAAACCTAAAGTTTGTTTGATGAACTGTCTATGGTGTGCGAACCCTTAGGATGAGGATGTCCTTTTGATAAATTCAATGAGAGACTTAGAGAAGGATGGAGTTTTTTTTGTGTTGGATCGTACTAGAATCCAACCGGGCCCTCGGCACATAAATACTTATAACTTATGGACCCGACGTCTAGTTGACATGCCATATGTCATGATGAAACCCTAATGACATGGCGGATCATTAGGTTAGTTCTTCGAGGGACTTCATGCCAGATTAAATATGATCGATGGATTGAGAGAAGTTCTCCCATGAAAACTACTTGAGGAAACCTACAACCGGATGAGACCTAAAGAAATTAATCTTTCAACTCTGTGCGACTTGACAGCCCAGTGGAAATCAGCATTGTGTTTCATTATAGGATCACTATGGGAAGAGGATCTATGTGACTTGGAAGACCCACAGTACTCAAGAGGATGAGTACCACATCATACCATGGTGGGGATAATCTCTTTTTGAATTGGATATCCCATGTTATGTGATAGAGAGGAGTACCTAAGAAGTTAAAGGTTAGTTGGAAGCTCCTCTGTGTCACATGGCAGGCCCGCTATACTCCATAGAGGTGGAGTTCTCCAGTTTTTGAGGTGTTTGACAATGTGACTGATGATGATACATATACTACCCTAAAATATACCTGGTGTGAGATTTATTTTTATTTATTCCTTGTGATTAAGATCATGCTTGTGGTTTTTTCATTGTGGAATAGGGGGTGAACTTTGGGTGTCTCTGGGACCCTACTAAGTATTGTAATACTCACCCCCACATGGGTTTAATCCACACCTTTTTGTGTCTTGTGAAGATGAAGAACATCATTGATAGAGTCTCGAGGATCCATGACTTGATGGTGCATGAAGGTGACTGGTGGACATGGAGATCCGCAATGACGAGCTGTAATTATATTTTAGGTAGTATCATTGACAGAAGACGTCATGATCTTATTTCCCTTTTTTATAGTTTCATTTCGGTTGGGATTGTATTCTGGAACATTTAATTAAGTTCTTACTTCTACAATTTGTATTCATTAGTAGTTTTGGTTGTACTTTTATCCTTCAATTGTGTTTTTCTTATGCACAGTGTGACCTATGTATGGGTGTGTAGGTTTTGAGGCAATGCCTTCCCAGTTTATGGAAATGTCTTTTAGGTGCAGGTCTCCAACCCCTGGCCTATAAGAGGGGTGGCATGGGGTAGTCATGACACGGGCCCCAAAATATGGGTCATGATAGAGTATATGGGGTTCCCATTTATAATTGAGGGAAAAGACACACATAGAATTAAATAAAATATTAAATACAATTTATGTATATTTTACCATTTTATGTGGCGCACTAGATCCCCATATTGGAATATATGGTGTGATAAGGCCTAAATAAATTAAAATTACACATTTACATAGGTTTCAGAAAGTTTTAAGTCATTTTCTCCTTGTATTTCTATATTAAATATTTTTTTCATTAACTCCATGAAATTTTTTACCATGACGAAAAAAATTCTCTATCTAAAAATATTATGGGAATTAAATTATTTTGAACAAGATGGTTCAAAAAATATAAACCAATTTATCATGATCTATTTATATGCGGGGAATAAATTTATTTTAATAGTAGAATAAAAATGCATCAAAAATAGTTTATTGGAAGGATTCCAATTTAAGCATAAAAATCAACATAAATTGAAATAATGTAATAAATGTTTTTCTAAAAATTTATTAGTTAAACAATAAAAATGGTTCTGTTGTTAAATTTTGATAATTATAAAAAAGAATGTAATTTTACATACATAGGATTAAATTTAATGACCAAACTATATTTTTTAAATTTTTATTAAATATATGTTATCTTTCTAAAATTCAAGATTCAGTTAAAAAATTATAAATAGTTATCTAAAATACATTATATAATTCATTTAATATATATTTGAAAAAAAACTAAAAAATAGGCTAATTTCAAGTGTTAAAGATATATTAATTCATTTCCCCATAATTTTAATCTTGATCTATATCTGTATCCATTGAAAAACATATTTACTATGATTTCTATTGATTATGAAAAAAATTAATTTAACCCATTACATAGTAATAATTATACCAATTTAAAATATGAAATCATTTTTCTATAAATAAAATTATTTATAATGATTAATTAAATTTAAAATTCATCTTGTAAGTATTTTTGGAATGGGATTTCCATGAAAATTGTTTTCTTATGTATAAAATGATTTTATATGAAGATATATTATAATTTTTATCCAATTATATTAATTGTATTATTCAAAGTATAATTAAATTAATTCATAATTTGAACTATTATTAAAAATTTTAATTTATTATATACATAAATGAAATGATAGTATTCCATTATAATTGTTATTTTCTACTATTTAACCAAAAATCAATGGTTTTTTTTAAATTTCAAAAGAACATATTTTTAATATATTTTCACATTATGAACTTGGAAATGATATTTTTTAAAAAAAAATTAAAATTTAAAACTTATAAATTATATATTTAGATAAAACCATATAACGTAAGAAATTCATATATGATTAAAAATAAATCATATTCCTTTTGACTAAAAAATAAATTATTATGCTCAAAACAAATATAAATCTACAAAACCTAGTGGATTAATATAAATAAGAAATGATACTGATTCATATTATCATTAACTGTGTTGTTAAAAGAACTCTCTTCCCCACATGTCCCACCAGGCACCCATGGATCTTAGTGGATCTCCTACATTTTTTGGTTTTTCCATATTCTACTTCAGGTTATCAAAGGCCGATGGTATGAATAAGAGTAACCCTCATTATTTTTCTTATGTTCATCACTTCCATTCCAGTTTTATTGATCACATATAATATACACCACATAAAGGATTTGGTGATGTCCCAGACCTGACTTCCACTTTGTAACACCCCAAGATTTCATAGTGTGTTATTTCTTCAAAATAATTCAATAACTTTCACTACATGCAACACCATGTTCAAGCACACCATGACTTACCAAACAAGCCGTTCAAAAGAGGTTATGAATAGTATTAGATAAATTTTAATGTTTATATAATCCTTATAATTTTAGAATCCATATTATGAGTTTCTTAGATATAATGCAAGAACAAATTCATTTTCAGTATTGCACTTTTATCAACTTTAATAGTGAACCCTTTTTAAATACTATATTTTAAACTTTTTGACTAAATGGGGACATCAAAAATTTAAAATGAAACATCCCAAGCTTCCACGGTACGCTTTCTTTGAATAATACAGTAGCGTGTGTTGTACGCAACCTTGAGTTTTAACACACACCACAACCAATCAAACTAGCCGTTATGAATAGTAATACCTAATTTTTGAAATTATATATATTTTATATTTAAAAATGGACTTCATTTTTGGATTCGGAATATCGAAATTATCCTAGGGTGAAATTTTGGTACTTTTCGGATAACTTTTATATTTTGATGAATAGTGAAAATTACTAAATTTTAATTAAAAACAACTTTTTTAATCAAAATAATTAATAGTGATAAATTATGAATTTGAGTGGTTTTAAAGTATATTTAGAATATATTTTTACCATTTAATATAATGTTGGTCATTGGACATAATTTTACAATTAAACCGAACATAAACGAGTGTCAATCTTTTGATAGTTATTATCTCTTAAAAACACGCTTTTTGTTTTGACAGCGGGATTTAATTTTAAATTAATTTCTGCCACTTCTGTGTTTTGAATTTAGGAAAATGGATTCCATATTTGGAATCAGGATATTAAAATTGTGTAAATAGGTAACTTTTATTTTTAGACATTTTGAATAATTACTGCGGTAAATATTTTATTTACCATGGTTAAGGGTAAATCCGGTAAATAAGGGTTAAAAAAAATAATATTATAATAATACTAAATTACCCTAAAACGTGTCTTAACCCTATTGGTTGATACATGGTCGACCATGGGAATCTTTGGGTCTATTTTGGGACCCCATGGATCCACTTGTAAGTGATAATGACACTTTATTTTAATTTAGTTAAAATGAATACAAAAATGACACAAGCATATATCTTTTAGAACAACAATTGTTACATAGGGTTATATATGTTAGATTTTAGATTATAAATATTCATTAGAAATCTAAAAAGATTTTCTACATACTGATATTTTATTTATAATTTTTAGACATTAAATAATTTATTTTATTTATGACACAATGATGATGCAGTAATTACTATAATAGTGAAAAATTAAAATAATTGATATTATAAATACCCAAATAAATATAATATGAAACTTTTAATGAATTAAACTAATTTTCTAGGATAATATGATATATTAGGATTGATTTAATTGACTTTTTTCGAAGTAATCAATCTGTTATGAGTTTCACAAAAATCAACTATTTAATAGTGTCAAAAATGACATAAAAGAGTTCTTAAAACAAATATTATATTATTAATTGATATTAAATTCCTAAAAATCTAAGGTTCGGCCAAGAGACTTATATTATGATAGGTTAATCATTAATGGACCACTTGTGGGTCGCTTGGATGTATATAGTAATTTTATTAACCATATTATATAAAAATACAAAGAGACATTGTAAAAGTGAAACTAATTAACTTAGAGTTAATACTTAAAGATAAGGTTAATATAAGTACCCAAACCTGTCTAAATTCTATTGGATGAGTTGTTTTCGACCTATCCCCACCTCAACCTTTTAATAGTCAACTTTGGAGCCTTTGGAAACCGAATATGAATTTATTATAAATTAATATTTCTAGCTTTTCCAAAGGTGCCCCTCACCCCTCTTATAAAAGGGCACTCCTCCTTCTCATTTCCTCACACCTCTCAAGCCACTTGGCTCGTCCAAACTCTGCCCAACTAAGCTCCCCACATCCCTATCCTCCTCCTTGAAGCTTCCACTTAGGCATAAAGCATTTCAAGAAGTCCTTTGGTTCCAACCAAAGTGAGTTACCTAAATTAAAGGTAACAATTTTTCTTAAAGTATTTTCATTTATTTTGCTTCTCCAACCCCCAAAATCTTTTTATTTCCTTTATTTTATAACAACACCAGTATCCTCAATATACTAGGATGTTGTTATAAGAAGGATTCAAACTACACATTCACACAACTCCATCTAATGGATGATGAACATAATGTTTCTGTGGATGGCAAACTAACGCCTCACGAAACGATGATTGTTCAAATACATCTTACCGCCTCTCATGGTGGCCATTAGGATGGCACTGTAATTAAATATGATATTAATGATATATATTCTATATATAAGTTTCTGTAATTCCATTTTATTTCATACCATTATTCGTTTCATGTTGTATATACATACGATAATTTCATTTGAGGAAGTGCGGACTACCGCCCCCTTAAAATGATATGACTCGTTCATACCACACATGGAACGTATAAAGGATGGTGTAAATGAACTTAAGTAACATATATAAAATATTATATTATACTGGAATAGTAATATACCTATGTATAATTTGGATTCGATTCTTTTAAAATAAAAATTAAATGGAAGTAGCGTTCGTGCGTACGTACGGACTACCGTCTCCACGAACGCGATGAGATTCATTCTCCATCGTATAATTTGATGATTTAAAAATGATGTTTAAGAACTTGATACCATTCTGGATATGAATAATATACATCCCATTAATAACGAATATGTCTCACATAACAAAGAATATAAAGTAAAATGAACCCGTTAACACCCGAAATGACGATAATTCTAAAATATTATTAACAAATCAATGATAAAAGATCATATATGATATCATATTAAAGTAAATGATTCTTTTATTATTCAATAACAATTATTTCACCATTATACAGGAGGTAAACCTACCATCGACCAAGGAAAAAGTACAATGTAAGGGTTTTCTTATCTCACTTTTAATTCCGTGAGAATTCCATTGATCACCACTTAATTATTGCATGTGGTGTATGTGTACTGCCCATGATCGTATTCATTGTGTAATATACTTTAATTTATGGGTATTTACATCATCATGGTATGATACTTCTTTCATGTGTGTATGTTTCGTATGTTACCTAATCGATAAGGGAATTTGAGATTTCAATTTCCACACATTTGGCTTTACACATATTTCATTGATTATATTACCCCAAGATTATGTGTGGAATCACTATTCATTTGATTATGTCATAATTTCCACTCCCCTTCCTGTGGATAGAAGTTTGATACACATAATCACTCCATTGGTAATTCTCAAGTCATTGATATGAATTTGATAAGAGTAATTCTCCATTTGTTGAGTTAAACATCCAATTCGTTGGTATTGTTTTTTTACAAGAATATGTGTGAATGTACTTTGATTGTTTTACACTGAATATCCAATCATATTTAGTGTATTTATATTTGTCACACATAATTATGTCATTGATTTATCCTTAACCTAAGGATACAACCTTTTTGAGAAATTTCATCTCAATTTACATTCCATTGAGACTTCTTTGATGATATACACCAAATCACTTCTATGTGGTGTATATAATGTACTTTGACATAGTATATCATGAATTCCTTTATTCTCATGATATTACAATGTTTTGATTACCTCAATTATTTTTATTCAAGTGTCTCTCTTTTGGTTAGAAACTCTAACCAAAATACCATTTTAAAATGTTTTAAAGAATTATTCTTCTAAATCATGCTCATTAATGTCCATATTTTAAAAATTGTTTTAAGGATTTATTTATATGGACATTAAAGTTTTAAAATTAAAACTTCTTTTAAAAGTTTCAATGTGGTATGGGACACTTTGATTCAAAAATATACTTTTAAATGGCTTCTTGACAAATAGTGTGACTTTTAAATGTTTTCAAGAAAAGGGGGATATTTCTCTCAAATAGTTTTGATGATTATTTTCATCTATGTCAACATCCTTCATTATTATTGATTGAGGTTAATGTGATACAATACAATCTTCCATATTGTATCGAATGAATTATGTTTGACTGTGGATGTGCTATTTTTATACCATTCATGGTTTGTGGTGAAAGTATTGACATTTCGTATGCTAGTTTAATACGAATGTTTACGTTATGTTTAAACCTTTTCATATGGGAATGCATTGGACTTAATAAGTGACGGGTGGAGCCCAATATAGCTCCTCGATGCATCGGTAGGTCTCATGAGACAAACTAGTGTCTTGGCACAAGGCCTTGGCAAAATCTTATTTGTAGTCTTGGCACGAGGCCTTGGCTATGTGGTTATGATAGTCTGGCATTATGCATTCCATCATTATGAAAGTGGTTATTGATATTGCATGTGATCATTCGACTAGTAGAATATCCATGTGAGTAAGTAAATGGCATTATTTCATTATACCTTTGCCATTTTATGCTGAAGTTCAAGTTTAAAAGGCTTTTGTTTTAGTTATAATTTGCCTTAAGTGTTTATGCTCATTTATGAAAGCTTCTGCTATAATGTTATCCTTACTGAGCATCCGAGCTCACCCCTTTCAATGTTTTATTTATTGTTTCCCAGGATTATGAAGAAGTAATTTATGAATGACCTGCAGGGATAGTATGAGGGGATATGAAGACATGATGTTTTTTATGATGTAATGTAAAAATTTATGGATGTATCTAGTTATTTCAAGGCTACTAAACTAATCGGTCTTTCGAGACTTGATCTTTCTCGTGATCATGCCAATGTTATGTAATTAATGCACCGACTCTGGGTAGCTGGGGTCGGGGCGTTACAGTTGGTATCAGAGGAAGTTTAGTACAAACCTTGGTAGCTAGATTTAGATAAACTCTGATTAGAGCACGTAGACCTAAGATGAACTTTGAGGATTAGTATAAAAAAAAACTTCCTAGAATTTTGGTATTGTAAAGATTTTGTGAGTTTTCCGAGCAATACATCCCTGTCTGGATACGAGCAGGTAGAGGCGGCTCTGGCACAGATGTACCTAGGGATAAAACCCGAAAACACCGCTTTGAGCTAGACTCGAACGGGAACTGGTGCACGACAACGGGCCTTGCTGCACTCATGGTTACGACACTCCCGGGGGATATGCTTAGGATAATTTACATTTTCTTTACAAACCGATTTAAGTAATATATACATAAGATGAGAGAAAATGACCTTGGTTAATCCTAATATGTTTCAAATTGAGAATATGGTCACATTTTAATCTCTAAATGATTTTACGACTACTATTACTCACACAATGCCTTCTGGTTTTAGTCAATGGCTGGATTCCAAGGAAGTCATAGTGACTTTGAGAATGATGTACAAGTTGGGAACAGTGGTGGCAATGAGCAACAAAATGGAATGTTGATAGGCGTGAAAGATATCGTCTTTATGCCAAATCAGTTTTCCAAAAATATGATCAACAACATATATATTAACCAACTCCCAGACTCAACAAGGAAGAGAAAGGTGATAAATGATAAGATCTCCAGCAATGGAGACCATGGAGAAAAGAAACCTCAATTTTCATCATGCAAGAATTGTGGAAAGAGACACCCAGGAAAGTGTCTCAATGGGACAACGAAATGTTTTACGTGCGGGAAGGAAGGACATAAAGTGAAGAATTGCCGAAGAAAAATGAAGAGTACTATGGAAGAAGATAAAAATGGTCCCAAGAGTCCATTTACAGTCATTTGTCGTAAATGTAGGGGACCTGGCCATTACCCGAGTGAATGTCCTATTTTATAGGATATTTTCTTGGTCAAAGAAGAAGCTATGTGGAAATAAATGGCTGGAGAAAAATTTAAAAAGTATTAGCACTCCTTGTTGATGGGTTTGCTTTGGAATAATTTTCTCTTGTATTTGTAACCCCGCAGTTTGCCATGTGAGAATGATATTTGAGGAAGAATTGTCTCTTCTCTTGTGGATATAGGTATAAATAACCATTTGGTTTTATATGATCATTGGGGTTTGAGAAAATGATAAGTTATTATAATTTGGGATGAAAATGCAAAGTATGATATAACATTTGTGGTTAAATTATGTTATTTTGAGGAATTTATCTCATTTTGGTAATATTATAAAATATAGTTTTTGAGAAAGGACAACACGTAGACCGTGTGACAACCCATCACGTCGGACAAAGCCGTGGGAATCGAACCCACAACCAAAGTGCGATTGGGATTTATCGCCTACCACTGGACTACGTGAAGTCCCTGGTTAGTGTGACTATTTTTTTAAATGATTTTATTGATCAATAATAAGATGATTTGGGTTCTTATGTCTTATCAAATTAATACCCTTGGTATAGGAAAATGATTTGGTGATTAAGTGCTAAATGTTATTTTGGAAGATGTTCGTTTTGTTAGGAACACTATATGCCCAAGGAAAATAGAATACAATGAGGTTTCATTTGTAGAGTAATGGTGGATTTTTATCAACATTTTTATTGTTGATTTATAGTGATTCGGGTTATTTATGGAAATGATTAACCTATAACAGAGAATATGTGATGATTACTTTTAAGTATGTGACTTTAAGAGTATTTGATGTAATTTGGAGATACAATGTAACATGGGAGACTACATAATCAAATTCTTCTATGTTTTGGGTTTCAATATTAGTTTGGATTATATTAAAGGATTTTAAGGACAATTGGTTATTGAATGGTATCTATTTAACTTTGGGGTATTGTTGGTTTAATTTTAGAAATTAAGATTAGTGCATATTTATCTCAATGAATATCCTTATGGGGGATCATTAGATCATTCACTAACCATTTTGGTTTTGATTAATATATGGTTTATCCTGCATGGATCATGTGATTCTATAGAAGTTTATTCTAGCTCTTCCAGTGTGACCAAGTCTTCTTGAATACTCATCGTTTAAAAAAAAATTGAGTTAGTGGTGGAAATTTATTAAAGAATGAAAATCTACTTAAAATTTAAGTATATCTCATAATGTTCTTAGCCAATATCATAAATAAAATCCCCAACATTAATAAAAGAAACATAGAACAAAAATGTTGTCCTAGATGGTACCTTAAATCATCACAAATTTATGGCTTTGGGATTTTTGGCCTTTTCATAGCCATGTTCTCTACCACTCTCCATCAGATAATTGATGGTTAGATTTCTCCTCCATATCCATATTTTCCTTCATGGAACCCTAGTATGTGTTATTTTCGGTAATCTTCATACTTTCGACTCTTTATTTTAAATAGAGGCCTCATTAATTCATTTTTCGATGTGGGATTTCAACTAAGATATTTTGAAACGTCAAAAATGTGTTATCCTAATACCCTATGTTTTGTTGAACCGATGGTATTTCAAATCATCATAGATTGATGATTATAAGGACCTCAATTTTACACTTGTTTGTGATTGATGACCTCAATCACCACCTATAAATATTTACGTTTTTCCTCCAATTATATGTCTCTAGTTGCCACCAATGTTCTCCTAATCGAGATCATAATTTGGTGGTGACCCTTTGATTTCTCTTTTTCTCATATTAAGACTAAATTTTAGTAACCCAATTTCCGATGTGGGTTTTCCCACAAATATATTATCTATTTTCAACCTTTTTTTTTTCCAAGAACAATTTCAAATTGCGAGGACGCAATTTATTGAAGGAGGGGAGAATGTAACACCCCAAGATTTCATAGTGTGTTATTTCTTCAAAATAATTCAATAACTTTCACTACATGCAACACCATGTTCAAGCACACCATGACTTACCAAACAAGCCGTTCAAAAGAGGTTATGAATAGTATTAGATAAATTTTAATGTTTATATAATCCTTATAATTTTAGAATCCATATTATGAGTTTCTTAGATATAATGCAAGAACAAATTCATTTTCAGTATTGCACTTTTATCAACTTTAATAGTGAACCCTTTTTAAATACTATATTTTAAACTTTTTGACTAAATGGGGACATTAAAAATTTAAAATGAAACATCCCAAGCTTCCACGGTACGCTTTCTTTGAATAATACAGTAGCGTGTGTTGTACGCAACCTTGAGTTTTAACACACACCACAACCAATCAAACTAGCCGTTATGAATAGTAATACCTAATTTTTTAAATTATATATATTTTATATTTAAAAATGGACTTCATTTTTGGATTCGGAATATCGAAATTATCCTAGGGTGAAATTTTGGTACTTTTCGGATAACTTTTATATTTTGATGAATAGTGAAAATTACTAAATTTTAATTAAAAACAACTTTTTTAATCAAAATAATTAATAGTGATAAATTATGAATTTGAGTGGTTTTAAAGTATATTTAGAATATATTTTTACCATTTAATATAATGTTGGTCATTGGACATAATTTTACAATTAAACCGAACATAAACGAGTGTCAATCTTTTGATAGTTATTATCTCTTAAAAACACGCTTTTTGTTTTGACAGCGGGATTTAATTTTAAATTAATTTCTGCCACTTCTGTGTTTTGAATTTAGGAAAATGGATTCCATATTTGGAATCAGGATATTAAAATTGTGTAAATAGGTAACTTTTATTTTTAGACATTTTGAATAATTACTGCGGTAAATATTTTATTTACCATGGTTAAGGGTAAATCCGGTAAATAAGGGTTAAAAAAAATAATATTATAATAATACTAAATTACCCTAAAACGTGTCTTAACCCTATTGGTTGATACATGGTCGACCATGGGAATCTTTGGGTCTATTTTGGGACCCCATGGGTCCACTTGTAAGTGATAATGACACTTTATTTTAATTTAGTTAAAATGAATACAAAAATGACACAAGCATATATCTTTTAGAACAACAATTGTTACATAGGGTTATATATGTTAGATTTTAGATTATAAATATTCATTAGAAAGCTAAAAATATTTTCTACATAATGATATTTTATTTATAATTTTTAGACATTAAATAATTTATTTTATTTATGACACAATGAAGATGCAGTAATTAATATAATAGTGAAAAATTAAAATAATTGATATTATAAATACCCAAATAAATATAATATGAAACTTTTAATGAATTAAACTAATTTTCTAGGATAATATGATATATTAGGATTGATTTAATTGACTTTTTTCGAAGTAATCAATCTGTTATGAGTTTCACAAAAATCAACTATTGAATAGTGTCAAAATTGACATAAAAGAGTTCTTAAAACAAATATTATATTATTAATTGATATTAAATTCCTAAAAATCTAAGGTTCGGCCAAGAGACTTATATTATGATAGGTTAATCATTAATGGACCACTTGTGGGTCGCTTGGATGTATATAGTAATTTTATTAACCATATTATATAAAAATACAAAGAGACATTGTAAAAGTGAAACTAATTAACTTAGAGTTAATACTTAAAGATAAGGTTAATATAAGTACCCAAACCTGTCTAAATTCTATTGGATGAGTTGTTTTCGACCTATCCCCACCTCAACCTTTTAATAGTCAACTTTGGAGCCTTTGGAAACCGAATATGAATTTATTATAAATTAATATTTCTAGCTTTTCCAAAGGTGCCCCTCACCCCTCTTATAAAAGGGCACTCCTCCTTCTCATTTCCTCACACCTCTCAAGCCACTTGGCTCGTCCAAACTCTGCCCAACTAAGCTCCCCACATCCCTCTCCTCCTCCTTGAAGCTTTCCCTTAGGCATAAAGCATTTCAAGAAGTCCTTTGGTTCCAACCAAAGTGAGTTACCTAAATTAAAGGTAACAATTTCTCTTAAAGTATTTTCATTTATTTTGCTTCTCCAACCCCCAAAATCTTTTTATTTCCTTTATTTTATAACAACACCAGTATCCTCAATATACTAGGATGTTGTTATAAGAAGGATTCAAACTACACATTCACACAACTCCATCTAATGGATGATGAACATAATGTTTCTGTGGATGGCAAACTAACGCCTCACGAAACGATGATTGTTCAAATACATCTTACCGCCTCTCATGGTGGCCATTAGGATGGCACTGTAATTAAATGTGATATTAATGATATATATTCTATATATAAGCTTCTGTAATTCCATTTTATTTCATACCATTATTCGTTTCATGTTGTATATACATACGATAATTTCATTTGAGGAAGTGCGGACTACCGCCCCCTTAAAATGATATGACTCGTTCATACCACACATGGAACGTATAAAGGATGGCGTAAATGAACTTAAGTAACATATATAAAATATTATATTATACTGTAATAGTAATATACCTATGTATAATTTGGATTCGATTCTTTTAAAATAAAAATTAAATGGAAGTAGCGTTCGTGCGTACGTACGGACTACCGTCTCCACGAACGCGATGAGATTCATTCTCCATCGTATAATTTGATGATTTAAAAATGATGTTTAAGAACTTGATACCATTCTGGATATGAATAATATACATCCCATTAATAACGAATATGTCTCACATAACAAAGAATATAAAGTAAAATGAACCCGTTAACACCCGAAATGACGATAATTCTAAAATATTATTAACAAATCAATGATAAAAGATCATATATGATATCATATTAAAGTAAATGATTCTTTTATTATTCAATAACAATTATTTCACCATTATACAGGAGGTAAACCTACCATCGACCAAGGAAAAAGTACAATGTAAGGGTTTTCTTATCTCACTTTTCATTCCGTGAGAATTCCATTGATCACCACTTAATTATTGCATGTGGTGTATGTGTACTGCCCATGATCATATTCATTGTGTAATATACTTTAATTTATGGGTATTTACATCATCATGGTATGATACTTCTTTCATGGGTGTATGTTTCGTAAGTTACCTAATCGATAAGGGAATTTGAGATTTCAATTTCCACTCATTTGGCTTTACACATATTTCATTGATTATATTACCCCAAGATTATGTGTGGAATCACTATTCATTTGATTATGTCATAATTTCCACTCCCCTTCCTGTGGATAGAAGTTTGATACACATAATAACTCCATTGGTAATTCTCAAGTCATTGATATGAATTTGATAAGAGTAATTCTCCATTTGTTGAGTTAAACATCCAATTCGTTGGTATTGTTTTTTTACAAGAATATGTGTGAATGTCCTTTGATTGTTTTACACTGAATATCCAATCATATTTAGTGTATTTATATTTGTCACACATAATTATGTCATTGATTTATCCTTAACCTAAGGATACAACCTTTTTGAGAAATTTCATCTCAATTTACATTCCATTGAGACTTCTTTGATGATATACACCAAATCACTTCTATGTGGTGTATATAATGTACTTTGACATAGTATATCATGAATTCATTTATTCTCATGATATTACAATGTTTTGATTACCTCAATTATTTGTATTCAAGTGTCTCTCTTTTGGTTAGAAACTCTAACCAAAATACCATTTTAAAATGTTTTAAAGAATTATTCTTCTAAATCATGCTCATTAATGTCCATATTTTAAAAATGGTTTTAAGGATTTATTTATATGGACATTAAAGTTTTAAAATTAAAACTTCTTTTAAAAGTTTCAAAGTGGTATGGGACACTTTGATTCAAAAATATACTTTTAAATGGCTTCTTGACAAATACTGTGACTTTTAAATGTTTTCAAGAAAAGGGGGATATTTCTCTCAAATAGTTTTGATGATTATTTTCATCTATGTCAACATCCTTCATTATTATTGATTGAGGTTAATGTGATACAATACAATCTTCCATATTGTATCGAATGAATTATGTTTGACTGTGGATGTGCTATTTTTATACCATTCATGGTTTGTGGTGAAAGTATTGACATTTCGTATGCTAGTTTAATACGAATGTTTACGTTATGTTTAAACCTTTTCATATGGGAATGCATTGGACTTAATAAGTGACGGGTGGAGCCCGATATAGCTCCTCGATGCATCGGTAGGTCTCATGAGACAAACTAGTGTCTTGGCACAAGGCCTTGGCAAAATCTTATTTGTAGTCTTGGCACGAGGCCTTGGCTATGTGGTTATGATAGTCTGGCATTATGCATTCCATCATTATGAAAGTGGTTATTGATATTGCATGTGATCATTCGACTAGTAGAATATCCATGTGAGTAAGTAAATGGCATTATTTCATTTTACCTTTGCCATTTTATGCTGAAGTTCAAGTTTAAAAGGCTTTTGTTTTAGTTATAATTTGCCTTAAGTGTTTATGCTCATTTATGAAAGCTTCTGCTATAATGTTATCCTTACTGAGCATCCGAGCTCACCCCTTTCAATGTTTTATTTATTTTTTCCCAGGATTATGAAGAAGTAATTTATGAATGACCTGCAGGGATAGTATGAGGGGATATGAAGACAAGATGTTTTTTTATGATGTAATGTAAAAATTTATGGATGTATCTAGTTATTTCAAGGCTACTAAACTAATCGGTCTTTCGAGACTTGATCTTTCTCGTGATCATGCCAATGTTATGTAATTAATGCACCGACTCTGGGTAGCTGGGGTCGGGGCGTTACACACTTAACCTATGCTATGAGCCCATTTGGCCACAAGGGCCTTGGTGCATCTCCCAATATGATAGGGTATGCTTATTATTAGTGGGGGTGTGACGATAAATTATATGGGAGACTATATCCCCAGGTAAGAGTACACAATAGGTTAATTAGTAATGTACATTATCATTAGAATAACAAAATAGAATGATACAATAAATAGTAGAAGAATAAATAAGTATAGTGTAATTATAAATAAGTAAATAATATATTAAAGGCATCATGGTGGCTAATACAACATGTATTCATGTCATGCTAGTACAACTGGAAAACTAGAAAATTGGAAACATAAATACTGATAAAAATGTAATTTGTTTAAACTAAATCCAAACGTTGTTCGATAGTATCTTGAGCCTAAGCATGATTATATGCTCCAAAGATTCATCTATGAATATATAATCAAAACCCTAAAGAGGGTTTTTTTACACTATCCATACCTAACGAAAAATTGTCTTCTCGGGTACAGAAGGCGGCCTGAGTATTGTGTGAGATAAATACCTCTGTTAGACACGACCAATGATTTCTATGTATAAACCTAGTAGGAGATCACATGTAAAAAATATGATATCAGACATATAAGTATATAAATGAAGAACTAATAAAATATCACCGTTCTCAAGTTCTTAAAGGATATCTAATGGACTCCCAAATTCATCTCACAATTGCTATGTATGATTATGAAAATATGTATATATACATATTAATATCACATGTGTGTATATATATATATATTTATATATGTTGGGAAATATAAGGACTTTACTCTCAAAAATCCCATTCAACGGAATCTCACAAGTTCTAACCTCGTACGCAACCCCAAGAGATCTCATGGTCTCTTGACAATACACAATAGAGATCTCATATTCATACAAACTTCAGGGCTCTCAGAGTCCATTGGTATTCAATATAAGCTATCAAATTCTTTCTATTAGGCCCCTCGTGATCCCTTAAATCCCCATCCTTATGTCATACCATTTATAATACAATGTTCCTGAGGCATGAACCTCTCATTCCTTCATTAAGTCCAGAACCATGTAAGGGGCACATTTATTATCCCAAGTAGAATACATAAGGCATAAAATCTTATGAAATTACATTTAAATCATAATCAAGGGCTGGTCACATATTCATTCAATTAATTTCAAGGGAAATCATTAATTACATGTGAACTTGTATATTAAAGGCATTTCATCCAGGATTCCCTTCATTGGATATTCAATTATAAAGGCATATCAAAATATTCCCATAACAATTTTTGAATTACAAGACTAAGTGGTCAAAACACCCACCTAGTTTATTGGGATCAACAATATATACATTATTCAATGGTAAATTGAATTTATTCTCAATCTCAAACTTTTAAATTTCAATCAGTCTTATTGGGATATAATCCTAAAATGTTCAATTTGGGTTGGAACAACCCTTATGTGTCTATATATTGCAAGGGTGACATCATAAAACCTATACACGATTCAATTATTCTATGTAATCACACATGGATCAATTATACATACTATAATCAACACAACACGAGAGCTCGGCAGATCTCGACCCACGACATGATAGAATAAATATGAGAAAACAAAACATCAAATGGAAAACAACATGACCACCTACCATTAGGCCATAGACAAAGCCTTGACAGATATCAACCTCATATTAAAAGAAGGTTGGAAGATATCTATGTTTCAATCCAATTACATGTAAATATATCATATGAAAATAAACCACATAGTCCAATTGATGGAAGCAATAACATGAACTGTAGAAAATAAAATTGGAAGCCTTATGACATGGGATCCAATGCCACCGACATACTATTAATCTGAAAATGAATGTAGGACTTATCGAAAAACCGATATTGGAATTGGTTTTTATCTCAAAGTTGATACGGAAGGAGGTTTTTTCCACTAGAGGTGGGGAAAATATTAAAATAACATAATTTAAAGAGGGAGATGAAAATTGGTAATTTTTTCCAAAAAAAATACAAATATTTTATGCATAGGGTTTAGGAACCCAATGTGAAGGCTCTACCCCTAACTACAGGAGGCCTATACAGCCATGCGTCCAGTACTCATCATTTTAGACAAAACCTGCATTCTATTATGGTTCCCCTCTCTATAAATGCAGAATTCATCAAAATTGTGCGTCTTGGGATACAAATTTTATAAAAACTGGGAATCCCAAACCGCATCCCCCGTTTTTAGACCTTCGGGCTTTGAACCATCCCTTGATGCTCCTCAGTCCTTCCATATGTCATTGAACACCTATACAAAGTTCAAGGGAATGATTTAAAATGAAAACAAATGAGTTGAACTGTAACACCCTGAGATTTTATTACATATATTTTTTTAATTTATTTGATGTCTTGAATTGAACGCGACACTATGATTAGTTTGTTCTATATACAACACCGTGTTATTTTTCATTATATGAAACACTATTATTGGATGGAGTTACACACAATTTCATGTTATTATGATAGAATTTATTTCACGCAACACTGAGTATAGATTTTTTCAATGTATAAATTTAAATAAGTTTGTATTACATAATAATAATTTACAAATTAAGCTTGAACTATTGGAAACTCTGAATTAACTTACGGTACATGCCAGAGTGACCTTCTCTGATATCTTGAGTTGTATGCGATACCGAGTTTCAATAAACAATGATATATTGTTAAATTATTATTATTTATGGGGATATAAACATGCCGTTATGTATTCTATTAACCACATTTTGAATTTTATTTAACCTTCCACTTCATCTTAAATAATTTATTGAACATCATATGCAAAAAAAAATTCAATTAAAAGAATTATTTTTAATAAAATTTAGTTTTACAGCCTTATGATGGAGCCATGATTTTAAATATAGTATTTGACACTTTTATAAGTTAAATTTGAAAAAAAAATAAATGTCTTATATATAAGAGGGACACAAACATCTAATTTCCTTCTGATAAACTTCAAATTTTAATGAAATATTCAAAAATAAAGCATTTTAATTCCAATCATCCTTTTCATCTAATTTATTTTTATATTAAAATTTACTATTTTATTGGTTTAAAAGTTTAATTGGATTATATTATTATCCGTTAATCCTATTTTGGTCATTGTAAGTAATTTCACTTTTAAATTGGACATTAACACATGTCAATCTTTTCATAGTTTTTAGTTCATAAAAAATCTGGGTTTTCATTTTGAAAATGGTAATTAGTTTTAAATTAATTACAACAAAAAATGTGTTCTGAATTTGGGAAAATTAAATAAAAATTTGGAATCCTAAGGTTCATATTTTATGAATTGGTTCCTTTTAATTTTTTTGACATTTTGAACAGTAACTTTAGTTATTATTTTTTTAGCATGGAAAACAGGTAAATCTTGAAAATAAGGTTAAAAAATAGTAATATATTAATATGAAACTACGATAACACATGTCCTAATCATATTAGATGAGATATTTATGACCACGGGAATCATTGGTTCTATTTTGGGACTCTATGAATTAACTCTGATTTGAAAATGACATTTTATAAGAATTAATTTAATGTAAATATAATTATAACCTAATCATATATCTTTTAGTACATTGATTGTAATATAGGGTTATATAAATAATATATATGTCTATAAATAATCATTAAAAATATAAAACTATTTCTGACATCATGTTATTTTATATATTATTTTTTTGACATTAGATAAATATAGTTATTTTTGACACAATTTTGATGTAGTGATTACCTTATTAATGAATGATTCCAAAAAAAAAATTTATAAATATTAAAATAAATTTAAATCTGAACATTTTGATGAAATATACTAATTTGAGGGAAGTAATTAACATATTATGGATAATTTAATTAATTTTTTTCTAAGGAAAAATGTTTCTACTAGTTTAGAAATATAAATTACTAAATAGTGTCAAAATTGACATAAATGTTAAAAAAAATACTTTTTTATTAAATGATATAAAATTCCTAAAAATATAAATATTTGTAAAATAACACTACTAGTGATACAAATTTCATAAATTATCCCCATTAGGTCTCCTTTTCATTTTATAGTAAAAATTCTAACCATGTAGAATAAAAATACAAGAGGACAATATAGGAGTTATCTTATTTTACAAGGGGTTAAATCTAGAAGATATGTTTATTTTATGATCTAAACAAGTTTGAAACATATTTTCAGAGAATATTTTGACCCATAATCATCTTATCCTATAAATAAATTGATTTTTAGCTATTATAAAGTGAAAATCATTTTATAATAAATTAATATTTCATGATTTTTCGTTAAGTACAACTCACCACTCTTAAAAAAGGGAACCTCCCATTATATTTAACTCAATCATCTAAAGACATTTGGTTCATACATACCCTGCCAATTTCTTCTTCCAACATCCCTAATATCTTCCTAGAGAAATAAATTTGGGAAGAGATCCATCCTATGGAGAACTTTTATTCAAATCTAAAGGAAACACCAAAAGAATAAGTAATAGTTTTATCCCTTTGTTCAAGGTTATTTTCTTCTTCTTCTTCTTATTTCTATACTGTTTCAATAACAAATTAATAAAACCAGTATCAACATATAACTAAATTAAAAATAATCAGGGTACAATTATATTCACCATTTTATCCATCATATGAATAATAATATCACCATGTGTGCGTACGTACGACTTACTCTATCCACGTCCTTGTATAATTTTCTATTCTATATTACTTTATTTGGATGAGTATAATAATGATTATAATTGATATAAATAACGAATATGACATTATAATGAGTCTTTATAATTAATACCGCATCCATATACATATCTTTTAATCATTAATAGAATGATATCTTCGCTCGTGCATACGTATTATCTACCGTCTCAACGACGTGATGAGATTCATTCTCCAATTTCACCATCCAATAATGATTATTAATAAATATATATATAATATTCATAATTTTAAATATATTACATAACAATTCCATAGGAATGATATATGTGTGTGTGTGTGTGTGTGTGTGTCTATGTCATTCACATACTTCTATAAAATACGATATGAAAATGGAATCAACGTTCATGTGAACGTACGACCTACCTTCTCTTTGAACGATGTATTTCATTTTATATATCTATATTTTATATATACATATTTATATAATGAATGTATATGATACATAGATCATATTATACATTCTAGAAGTAATTAAATCATGATATACGTAATATGATCAAGAATAACAAGTCAAAACATGTACGATAAAAAAAGTGATATGACCAGAAATGTTTCATTAACTTGGAATTGATAATAAACATGTAATATAAGGTCATGAAAGAATTATTTTTGATTTAATAAATTATACAATTATTGTAAAATAATTTAATAATATGTTTAAAATTGTTATATAAGAGTTTTGGACCCATACAGAGACTATCTGACCAAAGCTAAGGGATACTTTTTCAATATCATTTCTATCCGAGATTGCATATACGTAAATCTTTTCTAGGGTTATATTAACCATAAATTTACATTTTTTTCTATGAATATTATCGTAAATTTGTTTTATCTTATATTAAATTTTATAGTCACTCTTTCCCATTTTGACTTTTACAACATGGTATGGAAAAAATATATATTCTGTTTACTATACGTGGTAGCATTTGACTTTTCCAGCAAAAGTATGAGGAGAATGTTTTATATCTTAAACGACATGACTGGATTTTTATGTGTTCATGATTTCTTATTTCCATGAATATTCATCTTCAATATTTTATTTTTTACCTAAATTATTCTTTTTTTAAATTTCATGTAATTTTGAGAAAAGGAAATTTTTTAAAGAAAAAACGATATTTTCTACAGGAATTAAGCTCAAGTGTTTTATCAAAATTACTTTCCATATAAGATGACATAAGTTTATGTTTCTATACCTATTTTTACTATTTTTTTATTGACTTTATGATGGAATAATATTTACGAAGATCATTTGTCTTATATGGATTATTTTATGATGACATGATGTTTAAGAATCCCATTTTATTTCATGGGTTATGCTATGATGAATGATTTAAATTTTGGTGGAACAAGTAAGAATGATTTAATTATGAAATTGGTGGGACCTATATATTCATCGAATTAATTTGGTAACGATTAATATCTAATGATATAGACATGAATAGAACAAAAAGTAAATCTGGTTTAGTAATACAGTACTTGAACTACATGTAAACCTAGTTCAATAAGAGAATTTTTCCACTATGATAGTCTTGGTGTAATTATTTGGAACTATGAAAATAATAATATGTTCATAATAGTTTTCCAAAAATACATATTATATGAAAATTATATTCTTTCATGGTTAATATTCCTTTATGATCCATGCCTTATTTACTGCAAATATTTATTTCATGACTCAAGATATTGAGGTTTTTATGTTCAAATGACTATAGTTTGTTTTATTTTCTCCATTTTACCCGTACTGACTATTTGATCTCACCCTTTTTATGTTTTACTTTCCCCAGGATAAAAATAAATGTTTTAGGTAGGAAAAAAGGGTGGATGATCATTATGGGATATGTTGAAGATCTTTTACCGTGTTAGAAGATGATGTTCTAAGTTTCCAAATACACTAAACTAATACAGTTTTTGGGCATCTGTTTGGGTGATATATTAAGTATTTCATAAAAGAAATGTAATTTCCATGAACAAAATGGGCCTCATTAATTGGTTTTAGAGAAAAGTTTTAGTTAACCTTTGAAAACTATGATGAGGACACATTAGTGAGATCCATATAGATATTTCTAAGGTATCTATAGGGATGTCCGTAAGGGTAACTATAACTAGAGGTTTAAATCCTATAATTATGCTATTGATCATGAATAACCTATTATTAAACCAAAGATGTTTGATATTGAAGTACTACCCCTTGATTATGTTGTTTTCCTTTTATGATTTTTCCTCTCACGCTATTCTTTAAGGGTTTTAGATAATGGATGGAACCCAAATGAACCATGTTAATGAAGGATGTGATGGGAAATGAAATGATTTTCTTATGAAACTACCAAATGTAATGGGAGCTCAAATTATGAATCTTGTTTCTATGACCACAAATCCTACTAGGGTTCCAAATGACCAAATATTGAAACAACGTTCACCTTAATCTCTTTTAAGGAATCATCAACCTTATTTTAGAGGAAAAATGATCCAATTGTTGCAAAGGAATGTATTTATATAGTTTAAAAATTTTTTTTAATTATCCATTGATCAAAATAAGAAATGATAATGTTGGGAAATTATTTTGTTGAATGTAAAGAGAATCTATGGTAGAACATTATAAAGAATATGGGGCAAGAAGATAAATTTGACTCCATGGATTGGAATAAATTTAAAAACAATAAGTATTTACTTGTATTATTCATTACAAAATATATATTGTAGTTTATCATTTATTTCATGAATATGATAAGAAAAGAAGTATAGAATTCAATAGAAAATATAAAAATTTTGTATACGTGAAAATTAGATTTTCATTATGAAAAAAGTGTTGAAGGACACATGGAGGAAACTTTTATAAGGGGACGAATAAATTTTTTATGTCTGGGAAAGAAGGTAATCGAGCATTTTACTGGAAAAGTAATAGTAATAAATTGAAATCTCAATAGAGTCCACCTCCAACAAATAAGGGTTACAAGTGTAAGGAAATGGGACATTATGCAAACCAATGCCCAAATTCATGGGTTTTTTATGATTATCAATGTCAACAACATCTTATGACAAAAAAGGAAAATCATATGTGATATATATTAGTGACATTGAGTATGATAATGATGACGTTGAATGATTAAGAAGTTATGTAATGGAAATCGAAATTATTGTTTTCAAATATCATTTATAGTATGATGGAATACTTAAATATCTATTTAATGTTCCATGGTGGTTTTCCATAAGTATATGGTACTGATAAGCCTGAAAAGTAAATTAAATATTTTTGGAAAGCACATGATATGCACATAATGATTGTAAAAGAAGATAATGAGATGATTGATAGTATTAATGACCTCAAGAATCATATATAGACAATGTGATATCATGGATTATTATACATAATTTTTGGGATTTTGGTATGTGAAAAATGTTTACTTTTGAGAGCATTCTTATTTTCACTATGTTCTATGATAGATAATGTTTCAAGAGAATACATGATTAAGGTATTTAAATGTTTCTAATGTGACAACCAAGTACTAACTTATGAGATATGGGAGAAAATCCTATGTATATTTAGTTACCTCTTTCTAATGTTTTGTATTTTATGTTTTGGAAGGATTTTGATGATATCAATTTATGGATAGTACATGTTATATTCTTGTTGAAGATTGTATTATATCACTATAGGTGGCCTTATGATAATTTTATTACTTGTTAAAGCCTTTTTGTTGAAACATATGGAATGACCTATCATTCTATCACATGATCTCATAACACTTCAATAATAAATAAATCCAACATAATTTATTTAAATAAGAGATGAAGTGGAAATTGGCCAAGGCACAAAAAATGGTGAGATTGTACCAAAATAATGTATGTATTTATTCTCATTAAAAATGATTAATCATTCGTAGAAAGATATTTAAAACAAGTAATTTTATCCATGTTCCTTCTAAAATGATGAATCATATGGTCCCATAAATCATCAAAGAATTTTGGATTTCTAGAAGTTATCTTTCTCCAAACCTAATTCACTATCACTATCCATCAAAACATGACAGATATATTTCTCTTCCATATCCATGTTTTCACTTTCCCACATATGATCTTTTATGTAGAAACCCACTGAAAAGTTACATGAAGTAACTATTGTGTTTCTATCATTTCTTTTGAAAATGTAGATTTATTATCACTCTTTACATTATTGGTTTCCATGAAATAAACATTCTATTAGTAAAACTTTTATAACCCCAACAATGTTCAAGGGAGAAATTCATTTTAGGGGGTAGAATGTAACACCCCGGGATTTTATAAGATAAATTATTTTTAATTTATTTGATGATTTGTGTTGAAATCTACACAAATATTTTCTTGCGCTATATGCAACACTGTAATATCTTATAGTGTATGGAATAATATTCATGGCTTGTGTTACACAAAATTTAATGTTCAATTGAGAAAATTCATTTCACACAATGATGAGTATAAATATTTTTTCGTGTATAAATGAACTATGTTACGATTATGTTATACGCAACACAAAAAGGGGATTTCACTAAATGTGACACCGAATTGTCTTACGTTACACAGAAGAGATACCTTCCTCAATAGCTTGTGTTGTACGCGATATCGAGTTTCACTAAACAATGATATATTCTTAAAATAATATTATTTAAGAGGATATAAGATAGAAATTATGAATAATATTAACCACATTGTAATTTTTATAAAACATTATAATTCATATTACACATTTTCTATAACATTAATTTAGAAAAAAATCTACTTTTCCTATAAATGAAGTATTAAAAAAATGCATTTTTACAACATTTTGATTGATGATCGATTTTAAATCTAGTTTTGACACTTTTATAAGATAAATTTGATAAAAGAATATTTTTCTTGGAATGGGGACATAAAAATATAATTTTCTTATATTTTAGGTATTTTTATGATAAAATGATAATTTTAATGAATAGTGAAAAATAATGAATTTTAATTCGAAATTTCATTTTAATATTAATTATTAATATGGTTAGATTAAATTATTAATTGGTTTTAAAGTTAATTTGGATTATATTTTTATCATTTAATAATATTTTCATCATTGAATATAATTTCATATTGAAATTTTACATAAACACATGTTAGACTTTTGATAATTATTACTTCATAAAAAACCTTCTTTTTGGTTTTAAAAACAGGAAATAATTTTAAATTAATTACTAAAACTTGTATTTTTTTAAATTGCTAAAATGGATTACATTATTTTAATAATATGTTACAAATTGTGTAAATAGGTATCTTAAATTTTCTTGGACATTAAGAATAGTAACATTAGTAATTATTTTATTTACCATGGTTAAATGGTCAATTTGGAATATAATGGTAATGAAATAAAATTATACTAATATTAAAGTAACCTAAAACATGTCATAATACTATTGTATGAGCCAACCATGGGCATCCTTGGGTCTATTTTGGTACTCGAGGGTTTCACATGGATCTGATAATTAAATTTTATAGCAATTAATTTGAAGTAATGATAATTATAACATAAACATATATCTTTTAATAAATAGAATTTAATATAGTGTTTTACAACTAATATCTATGTATATAAATAGAAATTATGCATCTAATAATATTTCCAATATCATGGTATTTTATTTATAATTTTTATACTTTAGATAAGTATATTTATTTATAACACAATTATGATGTATTGACTACATAATTAATGAGTGAATGAAATAAAATAATTTATAAATATTAAAATATATATAAATTGAAAATTTAGATTCCATTAATAAATTTTAACAATTAAATTAGATTATTATATATGATTTATTGTCTTTTTTTATAAGTAATCAACTTGTTATATCTTTAATAAAATTCAATTACTAAATAGTTAAAAGCATTAACATAATTTGTTTTTAAAACAAATACTATTTTATTAAATGATATAAAAATATGAAAAATATATATATTGACCAGAAATCATTTATAGTGAATTTTTTTTTATAAATTTCCACTTCAGGTACTCTTGGAATTTTATTTTAAAAATACTAAAAATGTAATATAAAGACACAATAGGACATGGTAAGAGTTAACTTATTTTACACAGGTTTATATTTGAAAGATAAAGATAATTTTAGGATATCAAAATTTATAAGACCTATTGGATGAAATTATTTGTACCCATACTCATATTATCATCAAAATAAATAAATTTGGAGCATTTATATACCGAAACTCCATTTATAATAAATTAATATTTCAATTTTTTTCTAAACTACCCCTCACCTCTCCTATAAAGTGGAACATTCCTTTCTCTTTAACACACACCTCTAAAGCCATTTTCACAGATAAAACATACATATTTCATCTCCCAACATCCCTCATTTCATCCTAGTGGAATAAATTTTTCAATAGAGCCATCCTTTGGAGCCTTTTTTTTCAAATAAAAAGGAAACACCCAACAAAGATTCGTTTATACCTTCTTTCAATGTTATTTTCTTCTTCTACTTCTTATTTCTATATTTTTTCCCTAAAAAGTAATAAATAATATATAATAAATATAAGTATTCATTAAATTTTCCATGGGACAATTATTTTCAAAATTTTATCCATCCTATGAATAATAATATCACTATGGATGTGTGCGTACGAATTACCAACTCCCTAACGTGGTGTTATTTTTTATTCAACATTGCATTATTTAGATGAGTATAATGATGAGTATAATTGAAATAAATCAGCAATATTACATGATTATGATTCTTTATAATTTCGATATTATCCATTTACAAATCAATTAATCATTAATGAAATGATATGGTCACTCTTGAATACGTACGACCTACCGTCTCCACGATGCAATGAGATTCAACCTCCACTTTAACCATCCAGGAATGATTAATATATATATATATATATATAATTCATAATTATGTAATATATGAAATAATAAGTCCATTGGATTGATATATAAATATATGATCATATATGTCATGCACTTACTTCCATTCAACACGATATGAAAATAGAAACAATGTTCATGCGTATGTATGACTTACCGTCTCCATGAACAATGAATTGAATTATATATATATATATATATATATCTATATATTATATATATATATTTATATTATGAATTTATATGATATATAAATCATATTATACATTCTTTATGTAATTAAATCATGATCTATGTAATAGGATCACGAATAACATGTCAAGACACGTACGACGAATAAAATGATATTACCTAAAATGTTGAATTAATATAAAATTGTTAATAAAAGGGTAATATAAAGTCATAAAATAAAAAAATATGATATAATAAATATTATTATGATTCTGATATTTGTTAATAATATGTTTAAAAAATTTATACAGGAATTTTGGACTCATAGAGAGAGAATAAGAACAAAGGTCAGAGAGAAATTTTCAATATCATTTTTATCCAATGCTGTTTATATGAAAGTATTTAATGGGGGAGTATTTATCATCCATTTCCATGTTTTCTAATAAAATTCTCACTAAATGTTTACCATCCTTCTATTTAAATTTATATTAATTTTTAACCATTTTTACCCATTTTTAATTTCTCAACATGGAATGAAACGAATCTTTAATTTATTTACCATACAAGGTACTTTTTAACATTTATGGAAAAGGTACGAGGATAATGTTTTTTTTTAAATTTTATGGAATTAGGGGATCTTCGGTTTTCATGAAGAATAATTTCCATGAAACTTCCACTACACAGTTTACAGTTTGTTATCTCCTAAATTCTTTTCTTTTAAAATTGCATGGAATTTTGAGGAAAGAAAATGTTTTCAAAGAAGAAAGGATATTTCCCACACAAATTATGATCAAGTGTTTTTCAAAATTATTTACCATTTAATATCACATAGATTTATATTTATTTCACTATTATTACATATATTTGACTATGTTTATGATAGAATTATTTTTATGATGTCCATTTATCTTATATGGATTATGTTATGATGACATGATCTTTAGGAATCCCATTTAATTTCAAAGGATATGCTATGATGAATGATAAATGTTTTTGTGGAATATGTATTATTGATTTTAATATGATATGGGTGATATCTATATCTCCCTCCAATAAATTGGGTAAGGATTTATATCTCATTATATGGACATGTTTCTAATGTAATGAAATTATGGTTAAGTAATACACAGATGTAACTAAAAGTAAAATCAGTTCAGTAATGGAATTTATCCACTATGATTTTCTTGGGAGAAATCCTTGGATACTATGGAAATCATATTATGTTCATATAAGTTTCCCCCAATTAAATTTTTTATTCCAATGATATTCTATCATGGTTAATAATCAATTATGATCAATTCCTTACATACTGCCAAGATTTCATTCATGACTCAATATTTTGATGTTTTTATGTTCATATGAGTATGTTTTGTTTTATTTTCTTCATGATTACACTTGATGAGAATTTTAGATCACCCTTTTTATTTTTTCTTTTCCCCATGATATATTTAATGGTCTTATGTTGGAAAAAAGGGATGATCATTATGGGGGATGTTGAAGATCTTTCACAATGTTAGAAGATGATATTATGAGATTCTGAAGACACTAAAATAATACATTATTTGGGAGTCTATTTGTGTAATTAATAAAGTATTCTGAAAAAGAAATGTAACATCCATGTACGTCAAGAATATGTCTCTACATGTAACATGGTCAAAATTCTAGTTGTTACAACCCCTATCTTTATCTAAACTCATCCCCGAGTTGGACTTCTAAGGGTAAAGAGGTACTATCAAGAAACATTTCCAGCCACTGAGAATGTACATCAACTTCTTGCTCCCATGTCTCATCCAGCCCTAGTCTATGCTTCTACAGAATCCATATAAGAGGGAAAATACATCCTCAAAGTGTCTTCATGATTTAATCAAAAATAAAAATTGGATACACCTCCAAATATTCTTCCATATCTATCACAACCTCATCATTAGGATAGAAATGAGATGGTTCTGGATAATACCAGCGAAGATGAGATACGTGAAAGACATGATGCAGAGATGTGAATTTTTTAGGACGTTTCAACTAGTAAGTCACTGGCCTGATCCATTTCATAACATCAAAGGGTCCAACCAACCTCTTAATTTCTGAATATGTCTGTGTACTAACCTAGGATGTACTTTCAAGAAAACCCAGTCTCCAATATTGAACCTTGGAGATTGATAACATCTATTGCAATAAGAATGATTCCTGGACTGATCTATCAACACGTACTTTCTAATTAGCTAGACCTTCTCTAAAGTCTCCTACACTAGATTATGCTGATGAATAACTACTTCACCTACCTCTAACCATCATAGAGGCAAGTGAAAAGGCCTACCATACATGTCTTCATAGGGATTAATTTCAATGGTATCCTAGAATCTTTTGTTGTAGGAAAACTCATTGATAAGAATTTTTTTCTCCCAAGAACCCCTAATGTTTAGAACACACACAAAGAGCATATAATCTATCACATATATTGTACAATCTATTTTTCAATAATTTTGTGTGTCACATGCCATTACAAAATGTATCTACATACACAAGGCTTTCTATAACCCCTAAAAAAATAGTGACATGAAACAAGAATATGTGTTTGAAATGATAGAATGTGGTTCTCCATGAAGATGAACCACTTCTTTGATGTATAGTATTCCTAGATAATCAATTGAGAAGGTCTATATATCTTGTGAGAAGTGTGAAATGTTCATTAGATAGGCAATTAAAAAAAACTATGTCATTCCCCATGAGATGATCTAGCTAAACCAGTCATGGATTTCATCAAAACATCGTCCCATTTCCACTCATGAGTGGAACAAAACATAACGATATTTGCTAGATGCTCATGTTATTCCTTGATATACTAATAGGTGTAACATAGTGTGATCAAACCAGAAATTTTATGCCTCATGATAGTACAACTATATTGATTTTGTTGATCTTGTTACAATTTGGTGACTTTGGGGTAAAATTCCTAAGTTTGGGAATTGAAATACTTCATCAACTCCTCTGTAAGACTTTCTAGGACTCATAAATTCCAACAAAATAATATTATAATCTTTATCTACCAACCAAATTGAAAACTTATCAAAAACCAAAACACTTTCCCATAAGAAAAGACCTTTAGGATCATATAGTTGTCTCATCCATACTAATTCTATAAGAGAACATAACACCACTAAGGGTGAATGAATAGCCTATCCACAGTCATCCTAAACCTCAAAACGTATCACTGAGAATAGTCCCATAAGACTAAATTCATCACTTGATTCCTAAACCATTAGATTATGATTGTTTCAACATAGAGAATTAGAAACTGAACTCCCATTCATGATAGTGTTGGGAAGTTATAAATCAAACGATTACAGAAACTAATCCTATATATAATGCCTAAGATTTAGAACCTGCTAACTGAATAAGTATTTGAGGATTTTTTGGACTTCAAACACCAAAAAACACTATCCAAATAGTTTGTGTCTCTAACATCGTATGTCATGAGCAACATGACTAAAAATGGGACTTTGTGTCTGGTAATTCTACTCATTAGGCCTAAACATAAGAGAACCATTCTCAAAATCTCCCTTGTCTTATATCAAAACATCTCCAATACTAACACATAATGCATCATAGTATACTATATAATCCATTCCTAGATCTGGTATCTTTAGTATCATTATTGATGTAACTCTTCCCTTCAACTCTTGAAAGTCTGTTTCACAATATCCTAAACCAGGTAAATTTACTACCTTTTTTGTCAAGCCTATAAGTACCACTTCAAGGCATGAAAAATCATAAGTGAAGCATCTATAATATCGGGAAATCCCTAAGTAACATTTATATCAAATATATTCATGGTTTCACCTAAGAAAATACAAATCTCACTTTCTATGTGTCATCAAAAACTCTTGATTTTGAGATGATATGTCCTTGGAAATAGACCTTGTTGATCCAAAAGTGTAATTAACCAATCATATCACAGAGTTGATTCCCTCTCAATGTATTCAATACGATCTCATGATCAGTTACATAGTCCTTTCTGTATTGCAAATACACTAAGATATAATCATATATGACCACCAAAAAAGAATCTACATATGGGTGGAGATCTAATTTGTAAGACCCATGAAGATATAATGTGCATTTTTGAGTCCATAAAATATAACTATACACTCTTAGAGACTATACCTACTACTGAACGTTATACGAGGTATCTCTATAGTAATGAAATGTACCAGATGATAGCCAAAACTCAAATCGATACCTAAAAACACATTCTCTCATCATAGGTGACCAAATAGTTCATCTATTATAGGAAATGGACACTATTTCTTAATAGTTATATAATTCAAGCAATGTTAATCCACATAAAGAATAAGGGTACCATCCACATTCTTGGAAAATTGAATAGGTGAACCCCAAAGATAAGTACTGGTGAATATATATCATTTCACCTCCAGATCCTCTAACTAATTATTAAGCTCTGGATTCTTTTTAGGCTACATCCTATATGTAGGAATGGTCATAGTTTTTCCCCTATAATAAGATCAGTAGTGAAAAATACCTCTCACACAATAGGTATACTTGATAAATCATTAGGGAATACATCCTAGAAATAATACACAATAACATGGTACACAATGGGTTTTAACCCTTGATCATATTGTTAAATACTTGAAAAATGTGTTCTAACACTACCTATCCTCTTCGCCATGGTTCCCTCTCATTTTCCAATGACATCCAATTCTACATTATGAACCAACATAATGCTCTATGGTAATTTGAATAGAACCCTCTAACGGCAGCAGTCAATATGGGATCTATAGGGAACTTACCTTCCCATCCAAATAATTACATCTGAACCAATCCTGTTGAGAATATATAAGTTCCATTCGAAAATGTAACCACGGACCTCAAAAGGATTACTCTATAGGAGGTAAAATTTCCATGAATGGATACCTAATGGTGTATCCAACATCCATGAAACTCTGATAATACTCCATGTTAGACCTAGGCTCTCATATATTTCCTCATATATAAGGGAGTGAGACACATTTGTGTCCAAAAAATGACACTGAAGTAGAGGATACTAGAATGGTACCTCTTACAGAAGATGGTTCATCACTATGCTACTATGATGTAGGCTGAACTGCATGTAAATAGCCTATACCATGGCTATGAGTTAATTCCTGATTACTATTAGCGGTCATGCTCTACTGGCGCTTATAATCATAAGTATGTTTTCTTATTCGTCGATCAAAACCTCAGCCTAAATGACCAGTGTTATTCCATCTACCTATGTATTGAGAACCTTATGACCCTACACTTGGTTGAGGAGGAGGTGAAGATCCCATTTATCAATGAACTGGAGGGATATTCATATAGATATTTTTTATTTGTACCATCCTTCAATAACCTCTTCATTCCATTCTATCCCTTGTACACTGCAATTTTAGGTTCCCTATTAATCGGCAACGATTAAAAAATAAAAAACTACCATTGGTAAGATCCTGACTGCTACCCCCCCCCCCCTGAGAAAACTGAAAATGTTTTTTTCCAATGGAACATCCACTAGAAACATTTGTCCCCACACCTCCCTGGCTTGAACCTTCCGACTCTATTATGTTTTTCACAATAATTATGTCCAAGTTGATGATTTATAAAATAGTTGTCAAGAAGTAAAAATTGAAATCTAATCAGGTGGCATAACACATCCCATCATCAAATCACCTAGCAACCTTTAGATCATTAGTTTCTTGAAAAAGAGTGAACCATTATAGATTAGTTAAATGGGATGAGTAATCCATAACAAACTTAGTGACCTATTGATGATTCACGAACGCTCTGGCTATGTCATCCCTCAGAGTTTGGTTATAGAAGTAGTATAAATGATTTGATTAAGAGTTGGCCCAAAACATATCCATAAACTAGCAGACAAGGGTGATGACATCACACCCCTCTTGTCTATGTCTTGTAAAATATAAGTATATATCTTAACCCACCTATTTGGAGGTGTCTCTATATAATCTAAGATATATAGGATCTCCTTGAACTATTACTCTGATAATTTGTTCAACCATCCCTTCAGAATGTTGGAGGATGATACTTTTAAAACTCATGAGTATAATCTACCATGATAGGGGTTAGTTGCACTATGGATTTCTTATTATGCATCGTATGTAAGAATCCCTCTCATAAACTGGGTGTTAGTGCCCCAATCAATTATGGAATGAGGATCCATATGAGGAACGAATAGAATAACAACAATCATCTCATGGACCTATAGCTGAGGAACATGATCCTCACTGCCTTCAGGGTGTGCTGCTCAAGGATGTTGTGGTGGAATAATAATACAATTTCAAAAAAACATCTTAGAAGAGGTCATGAAATTTAAAAAATTCCATTCATGGATATAGGTTAGGTATTAATTCCTACCAAGGGGAAAACTCATTTCTCTACCTATATCAAAAGCTAGGTTTGGACATTGGAATTAATATAATAATAAATAAACACCAACTACCCACTTCTATGGGCAGTTTCAGGTCATGTTTATTTGTTAGTCATGTGCAAGATGGTTGTTTTAAAGTTAAAATCCATTTATCATATGAAAGCTCTCTCATTGGAAAATTTTATGCCATCTAATTAGGCTTAACCCAATGATAAGTTTGTTTCAACCCCATAAGGTCTAATACACCTTATTCACCAAATGATAAAGCACACATGGATGTAATTTTCATTTAAATAAATTGTATCCTCGTTATTATATCATTTATTTCAAATGGTCGAACTAGATGGAATGAAATTTTCCAATCCCTAAGGGCCCACACTCCTTATTAGTCATAAAGTGGAACCTAGTAAACTCATACCATAGATCGTTCTAATATATATAAGAAATGTCATCACAATTATATATATATAAAGTAAAAATGATTACAAAAAAATCAATCCATTCTAAATTCATTAATGTCATGGAGAAATGTATAGCCTATTCACATTTTCCCTATCAAGATGTTTTATTAGTACATAACCGTAATTTCATTTGGTAGACCAATGAATCAAAAATTACAATATAATAATATCAATAAAATCAAAAAACAAGTGAATTTCCTAATTGTGAAATCTTATCTATGGTATTGGAAGATTCACTAGAAATCATAAATATGGAAACTTGGTCTTTTCCCCAAACATGGTTTCATGATTCCAATGATCATCTTATGACTGCGTCCCTAGGCATTCCCAATCTCTAGTATATTGTCACCAAATATTAAACCCTTAATGAAACATCCTATGATTCTATATTGTGACGTGATGACATGACTACCACTAATGTTTTCCCTGATCCTGATTGGCCACATTACCCCTAGTGTTTCTCCATATATTCTAGAGTTTGGAAACTACCAGCAAGGTTGTGATAGTGAATATGCGGGGAGAAAATAATCATATCTTAGAGTACACAATGGGTGAAAAAATCACAGATATTATTGGATTCATAACCAATCAAAAATATAAAACAAATATAAGAAGCATATATTGATACAAAAAAAGTCTAAATGAAAAAAATAATAGAGTAATGTCCTCATATTTAATGTCTAACATGACATGTATTCATGGAATCATAGTACAAAAGGAAAACTATAAACAAGAATCATAAATGGCAATAAACAGTACAAAAGTTTAAAAAATTCAAAATCTATTCAATAGCATGTCGAACCAAAGACGTATCATCATCTCTTAAACTCCATATATGAAAATAGAATCAACAGTCTAATGTGTGGTGTTTGCCTCTATCCATACATAGAAAAAACAGTCTTCCTAGGTGCCAAAGGAAACCATGAGTAGTGTGTGAGATAAAAATATCAGTAGTCCACCACCAATTGTGTCTATATTTAATCTAATAAGGAGATTTTATGTAAGATGTTTCCAATACAATGGATATGTAATCAAATTTTGAATAAATAAGCAATCATCCACTGATGTTCAAAAAGGACACCTCATGGTCTACCATCTACAGCTCACATTTGGTATGCCTAATTGTGTCACTAGGTATATATACATATTATATTCATATATATATATATATATATATATTTGTGTGTGTGTTGGTAATGATTGGGATATAACTCTATGAAATCTTATTCCATTTAATTTTACATGGTCTAACCCCTATCCCAACCCCAATAGCTCTCACAGTCTATTAAAAATACATAAGGGAGCTCTCACAGTCATCCCTACATAAGGAACACTCTTTCATTGGGTCCTAAATAGAGGCTCACACAGTCTACCCAATAATGATATCATGTTCCCTTATCTCAACCAACAAAAATAAGGACATTTATAATACACAGGTCCATAGGCATGCACCTATCGTGACCAAATCGATTCCAAAACTATTTAAGGGGCATATTAATTATCACAAGTAGAATACTTATGGAATATAATATTATGCATTTACATTTAACGATTAAAATAATCATGGACAAGTATTAATTCAACTCATTTCAATGGGTTGAATTAAATACATGTGAACCAATCTAGATAAGTAATTGAATTCAATTTGCCTCTCATGGAAATTTAAATTTTGAATTCATGCAATGATAGTCCCATAACTGTTTTGGAAATTTCAAGATGAAGTTGTACAAAAACTCATTGGGTTACTTGGTTAAAATAATATACACTTTTTGAAATGGGTAAATTCAATTTAAACTCAATCTCGGAGATGTAAACATGATTCAATATTATTGGGAAATTGGCATAAAATGGCCAATTTGTTCAGCAAACTAATTCGTTTTCCATTTAGTGCATTGGTATATCAAAATCCCTAAAAATGATTCAATTACACTATTTCATCACACTATGGTCAATTAGAAATGATGAATAAACCGAAAAAATGGATCTTAAAAAAATTCCATCCCACAACATTATGGAATAAATATGAAAATACCAAAACTGAAAAGGAAAATTACTTGACCACGTACCTTAAATTTAAATAAAAAAGCATTCTTGATATCAACATAAAAATCAAAGAAGGTTGAAATGTATTTTAGTTTTATTACAACTACCTAATCATGGGGCATATGATCCTAAAATCAAATATCATAATTGATAGAATGAAGAATAGGAATAAATGTAGAGATACTAGGGAGCCGCATCACATGGGATTTGATTCCACCGACATATTGATAATAAATCTCCAGATGGAGGAGTAATCAGAAAACCTATCTTGGAAGAGTTTATTAGCACAATGAGGAGGAAGTAGAATTCTTTTACTTCTAGAGGTGGGAAAAGTGAATGATAACTCATGTTCAAGAGGGAAGGTGAAAATGGTAATTTTTCCCTAAAAGAATTGTGCAAGGTTTATGTGAATTATTTCAATACCATGTGAAATCCTTGCATAAAGGATCTTCCCCAAATATTAGTAGGCCTAAACAGTCAAGCACATGCTCTGCACTATTATAGATAAGTCATGCATACTTGTGGGTTCCCCTATTTATAGTCGCACCGTTTATGTAAACTGTGCGGCCTAGGTTGCACGGTTTACACTAACTGTGCATACCTATATGTATCCCACTATCATAGACCTCTAGGCTTCAAACAATTCACAGAAACTCATAGGTATTTTCTTAATAAATACCACAACTTTACCATGTTTAATGGAAAGATTCAAAACAAAAAATCAACAATCCATACCATGGTAAAAAGCCAGGTTATTATAGTTGTAATCAACTTCATATATTTCTCTAATTTATGCTAAAACCCAAGGCAAATATCAGACATGTGGGTCTCTCTGATGACATGGTAAGTGGAAATGATGTACCACAAATTATTCATCATTTTTCTACATTTTGGTTTTTTTGGTTCTGTTTTATTATAAAAGAAATTAACTATTGGAATTAGTTATTAGTTGAATTTTTAGAACCTTGAAAACCTCATCCGGACTAAGTGAATAATATTGGAAATAATGGATCATTTTTGGAACCATTAAAATAATGAGTTACAGAATTACATTGGTAATTTTTGAGTTTGTTCATTGGGTGGGGGTGGAGCTATATATAGATTTGATGATTTTAATTTAGAATGTTAGTTTTCAGGGTGGATCTTTAGGAATTGGTAGTTTTACTAGCCTTGTGAATTTTAAATATAATTTGAATTGAGTAACAAGAAATTATTGTCGTGAATTTTTAGATGACAAAAATGACAAATTATTCAAATGGGTGGTAATTTTTTAAAATCCTTAACCAATTATGTTCAATTTTTTCGGATAATGATTTGTTTTTAATATGAAAATTCAATTTAAGAATTTGATTTCATTAGAAAGTCACACTGATTAATTATAAAATTGATGAGTGTTGAATAACCTTGAGTGATTCCTTGTATTCTTTGTGATATTTATTAGTGTATATTACTAAACAAGATCCTTAACTACCCCTAGGGGGATCATATGAATTAACTAAGTAAATACTTCCCTAGATCCAATGAATACCAAATCTATGGAATTTAATAAGTTAAATATTGGATTCTACAAATATTATTTTACTCTAATGACACATGTTGTCTTCTACTTATAATATGGTAAATTTTCCATTTTTAAATGTCTATATATTAAAATTGTTGATTGATAAGGGTCATTATTTGGTGATGTTTTGGGTTGAGACCCCCTTATACATATTGATTATTATTGTTATAGAATGTCTTAGTTGTGAGTTTGGATTACAATAAATTATTAACTTTAAATTTCAAAGGATGTACCTAGAGTTCAGATTAGACCAACGGTTTTTCATAAAAATTAATATGAAGGTTTTACATATATATTATTTCCTTATAAGACTATATAATAAATTAAGGATTTTTTTAGAGCACAGATCTATGGTTTCCAGAGATTCCATGTCTTCAAGAGAATAAATTCTAATAAAATAATAATATTAAATATATTATATCATTCGTTGATATTTATTTTATATGTAATGGAACATATAATTAATGGAGTCATAGTTTATAAATCTAAGACAATTATTAAATCTAGAATTTGAGTTTTACACTAGGTTTGATATTGTCTTTGTAGGAAAAAATTATATGTCTTGATGGACATCATGGGTGAAATTATTTAATAAATTTGTTTATTAAGTATTTTTAGTTGAATCCTATACCAATAAACTTTTTATAAAAATAATATTATGTAAAATTTATATGGTTTTCCCCAAAACCCTTGATATTGTTAGAGGAAACATTGCAGGAGATATTTGTGAATAAAAATAGAACGAGGAAGAAGATTTATTTCTAAATGTCCATATTTGGAAATGATGCCCATGGATCATAAAATATTTGATATTTTAGTTCCATTGTTCATCAATGGTCAACCCAAAAAGTATGGTCAATTGTTTATTTTCATTATATTATTTTCCCTGTTTAATTATACCATGATTAATGTGAATCAAATCAACTAATGGATTGATTAATTGGTCGATAATGCTTTGGTGGTTTGGGATATCTTCATGGGATATTGGGTAATAAAATTTACATTATTATTAATATTATATATTCATTATTCTAAGAGAAAATATTTGAGGGAAACCCAAAAAATTGATGAGGGTCGTTCAAATTTTTTAATTGGTTCACGTATTTAACATTACTTCTCACATTCAATGACAAGATTTTCATTGGCCAAGGGTATGAAAAAAAAATATTTTATCATTACATGATAATCATTTTCCAAAATATATTGATACAATCAGTTTTTCAGGGTGATAGATGTATAAATCAAGGTGAAATAAGTATGATGGTTAACTGGAGGTGAATCAAGATAAAATTGATATTCCCCATTTAACAGTTTGGAATTAATTGATGTAATGGTTGGACTATGTATGTTAGAAAAACAAATTGAAGAGGTTGGAATCTGGAAAATCATGATGATTAGGTTCAGTAAACCACATATTTATATATTCTATCCATGATGTGATTCAAATATGAATAAGTGGCATTTCATATTTGAGCTCATAAAAAATGATGAACTATGTTTTTGGGAAAAAATACAACAACACGGAATGTAGATAAGAAACACACACCATACAACACCTCATTTTCAGATATATCGTTTACACGTAAAGAAAAGTATCACATGCTTCCAGATGTGTGACACCCCACGTTACATTTATTTGACCGGATCTTCATATATTGAAATTACAAACCTTGCAAGCCATGTGGTGTTACATTATATGTTTTATATTGACATTCTTTTTAACCATTATTGGATAGCTTGACATGTTAAGAGAGTATATTCCTTGGAGTCATTGTGACATGGTACACCAAGTGTGTTGTATTAAGAACTATGAAACATGGAGTTTTCCTAGCGATAGGATGACAACACATGTTGAGTTTCGCACGTAACACTACATGTCATGTGATGTGGAGTACACCCTATGTAACTCAGAAAAGATCTCAGACACGGACTAATAACAAGGTATAAACCTAAAAAATTCATATTACCTATGTTACATGTGTAAGAACCCAGATCTTTTATTTATGTATGTCTTTCCTTTTTCTCGATTTTTTGTGAAAAAAGGATTTTTTGGAAATTTTTCAAGTACATGTTGTGTTCTTTCTGAGTACATGCCGTGTACTCTTTTCCTGCTCGATGTTGTGTACTGGCCGTGTCCAGGCCACACACACGGTGTGTAGGGGTGATGTGGAGGATGATTTTTTCGGAGTAAGGAAAGACCTAGTACACTTCATGTACTCTAAAAGTACATGCCGTGTACTTTGTTTTTTTCATTAAACGGACCAGGTTCGCGGCTGATCTCCATAAACATCTTCTTCTAGGTCTGGTTCGACCGAGAGACGTTGTACGACCGCAAAACTTCTCCAATTTCCCGAGCCTCCATCCGTTGGCTGATTCGACCACCGTCGATTGTGTTGGAACCACAATGGTGAGTACTTCATTCTTCTTGAGTTTCATTCCTTGTTTCTTCCTCTCTCTAAATTTATCTAAGGTTGATCATTTTGGACATTATCTCATATCTATGACATTTGGGGGAGAATCAATCATTGTGTTTCAGGTATATCAAACTTCAAGGATAGAGGTAGGTGATTTGTGCCTTACCGTTCATCGTCCTTGAGTTTATGTGAAAATTTCACCAATACCCATGAATGGGGTATTGGGTGTTTACCGTTTTACCCCTATTGTTTACCTGCCTTGCTTGAATGCTTGCGTATTGGTAAATTAATCATGTTAGATGATATTTTGTTGTCCTTGGATGTTTTTCCCATGCTTTGCTCTGTTTACGACCTTTAGGTCTTGTTCGCCTTTGGCCGTTATGACTATTACCATGCCTTGTGTTTATAGGATGGTGTATTTTGCATTACATGCTTGTTGCCTTGTAGACTTTTTATCCAAGTAGCTCTATAGGTAAAATTTGGTTAGCCAAGTATCTCTCTAGGTGTACTTTGGCCTTCTATCATTAGTATTCACTGAATGGGAAGGGGCTGAGAGAACCTAGTGCTATAGATTATAAGGTATAGACCGAGTGAGCTTCCTAGAGAGTCTTTGACATTATAGACTATAGTAGGTTAGACCAAGATAGCTTCCTTAGTGATTCATAGATATTATAGGCCCCAAGGGATAGACCAAGTGAGAATCCCAGAGTTCCTTCAGATATTATAGAATGTATGAGGGTAGACTAAGTGAGCTTATTTAGAGTGTCTTACTTTGTCTGAATCTTCTTAAGAACCTTCCCATGCTAGTGGATGAATTGACAGAGTGAACTTCCTTAGAGAGTTTGTGGTATACCTGAGGCTATTGGTAGAATTGATCAAGATAGCTTCCTCAGAGAGTCTTTAGACCTTGGGTCTAAGAGGGTTAGGCCGCGTGATCTTCCTCAGAGAGTCCCAGACTACCATAGACTATAATTGGAATTGTCCGAGTGTGCTTCCCTAGAGAGTCTCATAATTTTGTATGATCAAAACCATAGGGGTTAGGATGAGTGCACTGCCCCGAGGGTTGTGGTTCATCTTGGATAGGACAATAGGGGATGGCTGTGATTACATCCCAGAGGTTTTACTGCTTGTTAGTTGTTTTCTTCAATACTGTTGTTGGTTGTGGATTGATTACTTTTGTGTATCATCCTGCCTTACTACTCACTGTTTACTTCCTACTGCTTTGTTGTTGCTTTTGAGTTCTTATTGTACTTTTACTTGCCATATACTCACTGACTGTTAGGCACAAATCATCGGGTGAATGCATATTGGGATTTAGTCTCACCCAATATTTGGGTCATTCTTTTGGGCCCAAACAGACTATGTTGTTGCTGGTATAGACAAGGGAAAGCACCGTTCGACTTCCAGTACTTAATTTCCTAGAGCAGGAGAGCATAAGACCAAGCTTTGGCCTGCGATGTAGAGGAGCAGTATTATTATTTTTGTACTTGTTTAGGTGTTGTGGTGTTTTCCAACATTGTGACTTGTTTGGATGCTTTCCTAGATATGTAACATGCATCCTTTAATATATACATATGTGCTCCAATTTGTTGTTTTTGTTTTCTGTTGTTAATATTTTTGGTTATTACTGTTTCCACTATTTCATGTTTATTTTTCTTCCACTGTGTACTCGGTAAATGAGGGAATTGTTTCCCCACTATCACACCCAAGGCCCTCACTACTAGTCAGCAGACTCTAGCGTTTAGGGAAATGTGCTTGAGGCCTTCGGGCGAATCGGCTCGGATCCCCGATTAGTGGAATCCGGGTCGAGATGTTACAAAGTGGTATTAGAGGAATTATTTTCTCTTGATTTACTACATGGAGGCTTTAGCTAGGGATAGGATGGATTCAGTACTTGGTATTAAGTTGTGCTCGAGAGAAGCTAACCCGTGTATAGGGAAAATCCATACTAACTCATTTATTATAGTTTTCTAGTTTTGAGATTTTACGGTTGATATGATTTCACCTAGAGTGATTCACATGTTTTGGGTTGTTATTGTTTTGACTATTGCGGTTCTATTTCTGTCACAACCCGATGAGATGGGGGTATGCCATATCATGCATCATATAGGCACTTATAGAGATCACATTCCATGCATTCTTTCAATTCCATCTAAGGGGAATTTGCGATTGCATGCTGTTGAGATAGAATTTGTGTAGATTATTCATGTTGTTGTGATTGATTCTTGATAGAATCTCTGATGCTTTGTTATATGATTGTTTGTATTGTAAATTGCTTAAATGAACGCCAAATTTTGATTATTGAGGAGTTATGGGCCCTCTTGAATTAGAAATTGGTGCATCATGATCCTATTTTCACTTGTCTATGACTGTAGGAGATGCCAAGCATTCATTCGCGGGGAGTATGGGCCCTCACATATCTGAATCTGGCAACTCATTTCCTTGTTTTCTGTGTATTCTGGGCTTCTGTGCAGTTTCTAAGAAACTGCCCAAAAAATCACAGAATACACGGCGTGTACTTTTTGACTACACGCCGTATTGTATTTGGACCTTGACATTGACCTTGTGAGCATGGACACTCTATTGTAGAAATGCCTTTAGGAACATTCCATGTACGGTAGGTACACGCCGTGTAGTTTCGAGCCATGTACCTAGTCATGTCACTAACAACACGGGACATGGAAGCTCGAGTAGAACACGCAGTGTTGGTGAGGAGCATGCCGTGTAGTTGTGTTCAAGTACCCGACAATGGCATGAACAACACGGGTCAGTGTCACCTTCTTCCAGACACGCCGTGTGGGTAAAGAACATGATGTGTAGTCTTGTCCCAAGTACCAGGCGGTGTCGCGAATAACCCGGGTCGGTGTTACCTTCTCTTATATATGACATGTTTGTTTTGAACACGCTGTGAATGGGTCAGCTGTGTAGACCACTGTGTAACTAACAACACGGGCTGTGAGACCTTGTCTAGTACACGTCGTGTCCCAAGGGAACACGCCGAGTAGTCTGGGGTTATTTTGGACCGTGTGGGATAGCTGTGTTAGGAGACTCGGGCAGGGGTTTAGAGTTCAAGTACATGCTATGTGTGGGGATGACATGTCCTGTAGTTTGGGGTGTAACATGACTAGTAGTTGTAGAAGTACACGCCCATGTCAATAGATTAAACAGACACACCGTGTAGTTTTTATACATGTCGTGTCGTCGTGTTTCACAAAACATGAATGTTTCTTCCACATGTTTCTGTTTTGTACTCATGTGTCTCCATTCCTTGTTAATTCTGATTTATGGTGTGCTTTTGATCATTCAAAGCTATTCCTCTGAGACATCCTCCAGTTGTACGTTAGTTACCAGACGGTGATCAGACACTGGATATGGCCGATCAGGGACCTCCTGTTGATCCTCCTACATATCCTCCTGTTGTGCCAGCCTTGGCACTAGCAGTTATACCCGTCGTAGGAACCAATGCGCAGATTAAGGTAGATTTCTTGAAAATGATGTAGACTTTTCAGGGAGCGCCGCCTCATGCCCCGTCGATGGATAAGGTGATGAGGGGTTTTAGCAGCATCAGCCTCCTACTTTCTCAGGGGATGGAGGACCCAAAGATGCATAGTCATGGTTCGAGGCCATCCTAACTATCTTCGAGCACCTAGAGATACCTCCGGAGAAAAGGGTAAATCTGGCCACCTGTATTCTTTGGGACACTACCAAGATGTGGTGGGAGGTGATCTCACAGTCAGGGCACCAGTAGGGTATGTCATGGGATGAGTTTCAACGTACATTCTATGACTACTTCTATCCGGATAACCTGAGGGCCAATCGAGCCCAAGAGTTTATGAGCCTACAGAAGGGTTCTTTTTCTTTCATGGAGTACTCGTCCCATTTTACTAAGTAGAAGCATTTCACGTCGATCCCAGCAGGTTCTGAGTTGTTCTTTTCTAGGTTGTTTGAGGATGGTCTCAGGCAGGAGATTTGTTCCCAGGTGAATATCCTCCAGTTAACTTCGATATCTTCTATCATCAACCAAGCGATGATCATTGAGTGCAATCTGAGAGACTTTGGGGAAGTGATCCATGGCGGTTCGACACACAGAGATGGTGTTCCTCCTACAGTTAGTAGGAAGCGTCACAGAGAGTCTTCTTGGGGAGATTGGGGTTCACGGGATATGTCTTCTGGCAGCTTGGTTGTATGCTACCAGTGTTGTATGAGTGGGCATAATAGGCCTCAGTGCTAGAGGGATCAGATGGAGTATCGGTCTTGTGACAAGATGGGCCATCTTCCGCACTTTTGTCAGATCTTCTCTCCTTCAGCTGGTGGTAGGTGTTCCTCTATGACCCCGCGTTCTGGAGATACTTCCCCAGTTTCCCACCAGTCCATGAACTAGAGTTCTTTTGGCCATTCATGACGAGGTGGAGGTCATGGCCATGGTGGTCAGTCACCATGTCATCAGCGACATGATATTGGATCAGCTCAGAGCGGTCAACCAGGGGCACATGGCCATGGTGTAGGCCAGTCTTTCACTGTGGAGCAGACCTATCAGGAGCAGGATCCCGACTCATCTACAGTTCGAGGTACGATATTAGTAGCCACAGTTTTATCTTTATATTTTTTTGATATTGGTGCTTCCCATTGCATTATCTCTAATGTGGTTGTGGAGATCCTTGCACTTTGTATCTTTTGTTCTGTCGACTTGTTGACTCTTGACACACCTTTGGGAACAAGGACATCTAGTGTACGTATGTGCAGAGAATTCCCTCTTGAGGTTGATGGGTTTCATTTCATGTGGGACCTCTAAGTCCTAGAGATGATGGTCTATGACGTCATTCTCAGTATGGACTAGTTGGATCCCTTCGAGGAAGTCATTGATTGTTATCGTCGTAGGGAGAGTTTCATATCCATAGAGGGCAGATCATTCATTCATAGAGGTGAGTGGGATGTCCAGGCGGGTAGAGCTGAACCAGAGCATCATGGGCTAGGAGGAGTTATAGCCCAGATTGTCAGTCTTTATCTAGATGACCAGGGAACTTCACAGTTAGACTTTCCCCCAGAGGTGGATCGTTTAAGGAATATCTTTCCAGAGGACCTTTTGGTTTGCCTCCAGTGCGTGAGGTAGAATTATCGATTGATCTCATTCCAAGAGTATCACCGGTGTTCATTCCACTTTATAGGATGGCTTTACCTGATTTTCAGGAGCTCAAGAAGCAGATGGAGGAGTTGCAGGAAAAGTGTTTCATCTAACCCATTACTTCTCCTTGGGGTTCACCTGTCTTGTTTGAGAAAATGGTAGATGACACCAATCATATTTTTTTAGATTATCAGAAACTAAACCAGTTGACGGTCAAGAACAGATATCCCTTCCAGAGTATAGATGACCTCTTTGATCAGCTTCGAGGAGACCGGGTGTTCTCGAAGATTGATTTGAGGGCCGATTATCATCAGTTGCACATTAGTCCATCAGATATACCTCTGACAGACTTCAGGATCAAGTATGGTCTATACGATTATAAAGTCATTCTGTTCGGTCTCACGAATGCGCCAGCAGTTTTCAAGGCACTGATGAACCGAGTGTTTTATCCTTATTTGGACTCCTTCTTCGTGGTCTTCATGGAGGATGTCATGGTGAACTTTTGTACTCGACACGACCATTTTACCCATCTTGAGATCGTTCTGAGTACACTAAGATAGCAACATCTTTATGATAAACTCTCGAAGTTCCATATTTTGATGGATCAGATTCACTTCTTACGTCACATAATCTCAGATACAAGAGTTTCAGTGGACCTAGAGAAAGTGAGAGCTGTATTTTCCTCAGAGTAGCTGAAGAATTTCATTGAGGTGCGAAGTTTTCTAGGGCTGGCTAGATACTACATGCATTTCATACAGGACTTCTCGCACCTATAAGAACCATTACAAGGTTTGTCCAAGAAGGGGGAAATGTTTTTATGGTCTGATTCATGTGAGTCCACCTTTAAGAAGCTGAAGAGGAGGTTGACATCAGCACCGATACTAGTCTTTCCAGATCGAGGCATGGTCCATATTGTTTACTGTGATGCTTCATGTATCGGGCATGGAGCTACGCTTATGCAGTGAGATGTGGTCATTGCTTAGGGGTCTCGGTAGTTGAGAGCACATGGGAAAAACTACCTGATGCATGATCTGGAGTAGTAAGAAGTTGTTCATTCCTTACACTGTTGGAGAAACTACATTCTAGAAGACCACTTTGTGGGTTTCACCGACCATAAGAGTCTCAAGTATATCTTCACTCAGTGTAATATGAATCTGAGACAACATACATGGGTTGAGTATCTTTAGTCCATTGACTTCGAGCTCGCCTATAAACTGGGAAACAACAATGTAGTGGAAGATGCGTTGAGCAGAAGAACTCAGATTCAGGTAGTTCAGGAGGCCAGTAGTGAGTGGCAGCTTATTGCTCTATTCTCTGAGATCCACTTGGATGTGCATGACAGGAAGAGACAGACTGTCATATCTTCTGTAGTTGTTATCTCTTCACATCTTATTTGGGTACGGATGAGGATGCTATCAGATTTGAAGGCCATAGTCCCATGGGAGAGTACGTCAGGAGGGGACACTCTTCCTAGATGGACAGTGGGCGAGGATGAGATCTTGTGTTTCCAGGGACGCGTATGGGTTCCATCAGACAAACGCAAGGAGAAGATGCATGATTTTCATTACTCAATTTGGGAAGCTCATCCTGGCATCACCAAGATGTATCTTGAACTACACCACCAGTACTGGTGGCCAGGTATGAAGAAATATGTTGCGGGTTTTGTCATGTGATGTTCATCTTGTCAGCAGGTGAAATTAGAGCATCAGCGACCAGCAGGGATTTTGCAGCAGTTACCAATTCTCGAGTGGATGTGGAATTATGTCGCAATGGAATTCTTGACCTGGTTACCGAGGTCACCTCAGGGGAATGATGTTTTTTTGGTTGTCGTCGATAAGATTCTGAAGGTTTCTCACTTCTTTCCAATCAAGGAGACCTTCAGTGTTGATGATCTGCGACGGTTGTACATCAGGGAGATCGTACGTCTACACGGAGTTCCACACTCCATTGTTTCAGACAGGGATGCGCACTTTACTTCTCGGTTTTGGAAGGGACTTTAGAAGGCTTTGGGCACACATGTACTTTTGATTACAGCACACCATCCCCAGACTGATGGAAACTCCGAGCACACGAACTAGGTGCTTGAGGATATGCATTGAGCTTGCATTATAGACTTTGGTGGTTCTTGGGAGAAGCATATACCTCTTGGGTAGTTTTATTACAACAATAGGTTTCATTAGACCATTCAGATGGCCCTATATGAGGCTCTGTACGGTAGGCCTTCTTGATCACCCTTATGCTAGCTGGAGGCTTGAGATGCAGCTTTTCTGTGACATCGTCTTGATCAAGATTCCTCAGAGTAGATAGAGTTGATATGGAAGAGGATGGCTACCGCACAGTCTCAAAAGAAGTCTTATACTGATCAGCGGAGATGACCTTTGTGTTTTGAGGTTGAAGATCAGGTTTTCCTGCGTATCGCACCGACGTTGGGACACAATAGGATTCGGAGATAGGGTACGCTTTCACCATGGTATGTCGGGCCGTTTGAGGTTTTGGAGAGAGTTGGGCCGATTTCCTATCGGTTGCAGCTACATCAGAGGTACCGGGCCAATGCCCGACTTCTTCCACGTATCTCATCTCTGATGTTACTTTTCAGACCCGTCTCATGTCTTTCAGCCCGAGGAGGTTGAGCATGAAGTGGATGTGTCGTTTGAGGAGCATCCTATCTAGATTGTCGATCGCAGTACAAAGGTTCTCCCAGGGTGGTTTGTTCCTCTAGTATGGGTGCTATGGCATCATGGGAGAGTATTGGACGAGACCTAGGAGAGGGAGCCCGATGTTGGATCGCAGTGGCCGGAGCTGTTCAGGGTTTCTTCTTCTCTTCCTCGCTAGGGAAATTCAGGGGAGAATTTCTATAAGGGGGATGTTTCTAAGAACCCAGATCTTCGTTTCAGGTATGTCTTTTCCTTTTTATGGAGTTTTTGAGAAAAATGTTGTTTCTGAAAAAAAAAATAAAGTACACGCCGTGTACTTTCTGAGTACACGGCATGTGCTCTTTTCCCGTTCAAATCCATGCACTGGCCATGTCCGGGCCACACACACAGTGTGTAGGGGTGATATGGAGGCCAATTTTGGTGGAGTATAGAAAGTCCTAGTAAACGTCATGTACTTAAGAATTACACGTCATGTACTTTCTTTTTTTGTTTCATTAAAAGGACCGAGGTCGCGACTGATCACCATAAACATCTTTTTCTATGTCTGGTTTGACCGAGAGATGCCGTACAACCGCAAAACCTCTTCGTTTTCCCGAGCCTCCATATATTGGACGATTCGACCATCATCGATTGCGTTGGAACCACAGAGGTGAGTTCTTACTTATTATTGAGTTTCAATCCATGTTTCTTCCTCTCTATCAAGTTAATGAAGGTTGAGCGTTTTTTTATGTTTTCTCAGATCTACGACATTCAGGGTAGATTCAATCATCGTTTTTCAAGTATATCGATCTCCTAGGATCGAGGTAGGTGGTTTTTACCTTACCGTTCAACGTCCTTGAGTTTTATGTGCAAATTTTACCAATACCCGAGAATGGGGTATTGCGTGTTTTCTATTTTACCATTGTTGTTTTCCTACCTTGCTAGTATGCTTTTTTGAGGTAAAATAATCATGTTACTGGATATTTTGTTGTTCTTGGATGTTTTTCCCCTTCTTTTCTCTATTTACGTCCTTTGGGTCTAGTTAGCCTTTGGCCATGATGACTGTTTCCATGCCTTGTGTCTATAGGATGGAGTGTTTTTCATTACATGCTTGTTTCCTTGTAGACTATTTGTCCAAGTAGCTCTATATGTTTTCTTTGGTTATCCAAGTATCTCTCTAGGTGTACATTGGCGTTATAGCATTATTATTCACTAACTGGCACGGGGATGAGAGAACCTAGTGCTATAGATTATAAGGGATAGACCGAGTGAGCTTCCCAGAGAGTCTTTCACATTATATACTACAGGAGGGTAGACCAAGTGAGCTTCCTCAATGAGTCTTAGACATTATAGGTCACATGGGATAGACCTAGTGAGCTTCCTATAGTGCCTTTACATATTATAGACTATAGGAGGGTAGATCGAGTGAGCTTCCTCAGAGAGTCTTACCTTGTTTGAATCTTCTTAAGAACCTTCCCAGGATAGAGGAGGAATTGACCGAGTGATCTTCCTCAGAGTCTCTATCATATACCTGGGGATATAAGAGGAATTGACCAAGATAGCTTCCTTAGTGAGTCTCTAGACTTTGGGGATAATAGGGTTAGACCACGTGATCTTCCTCAGAGAGTCCCTGACTACCCTAGACTATAAGGGGAATTGATCGAATGAGCTTCCCCAGAGAGTCTCATAAATTCGTATGACCAAACCAGTGGGGTTAGTCTTAGTGCACTGCCCAAAGGGTTGTTGTACTTCTTGGATATGACCAGAGGAGATGGCTGCGATTACTTCCCAGAGGGTTTCCTGCTTGTTAACTGTTTGCTTCACTGCTGTTGTTGGTTGTGAATTGATTACTGTTGTGTATCATCCTGCCTTACTGCTTACTGTTTAGAGCCTACCTATTTGTTGTTGTTGTTTAATGCGTATTGTACTTTTACCTACCATATACTCACTAACAGTTAGGCAGAGATATTCGGCTGAATTCCTACTGGGATTTAGTCTCACACCCTTTTTGGGTTATGCTTTTGTGCCCAAACAGACTATGTTGTTGCAGGTATAGACAAGGGAAAGCGCCCTTTAACTTTTGGTACCTTATTTCTTTGAGCAGGAGAGCATGGGTCAAAGCTTTATCTTGCAATGCTGAGGAGATATTTTATTTTCTTTTTTAATTGTTAGGTTACTATCGTGTTTTCCAGCATTGTGACTTGTTTAGATACTTTCCTATATATTTATCATGCATCATTTCATATATACATATGTGTTCCAGTTTGTCGATTTAGTTTTCCAGTGTTTATATTGTCAGTTATTACTGTTTCCGATATTGCATATTTATTTTTGTTCTGCTGTGTACTCTGCCAATGGGGGAATAGTTTCCCCACTATCACACCAAAGGCCCTCGCTGCTAGTCGGAAGCCTCTCACATTTGGGGAAATACACTTGAGGCATTGTGGCAAACCGGCTCGGAGCCCTAGTTAGTGGCATCTAGGTCGGGATGTTACAACATGGGCTAGGTAGGATACCATTCTGAGAGACAGAATGAAATTTGAATTCCATGTCCTCCTAGGTAATATACTCTGTTATTTTGGGAAATATAAGGCATGTGTGTGAGATACATAGGTAGGTATGTGCTTTTGGAGACACACTATTTACCGTTATTATATATACAGTTTACTCATTGAAGATGAGGTTACATACCTCTTTCTTATCAGTTTAGAAATGTAGGATATTGGGTGAATTTCCCCAAAGTAGTTTCAGTGCATTCCAATATGATTTGAGGGTTTCCCCAAGGTCCATCCCTATGAGATTATAGGTTGAAATTACATCCACAGTATAAGAATGTTTCCCGTATTGGTTTTAAATATTATATAGTGTTCATAAAATTCCATCACGAGACTTGGGATGATTCCTCTAGCATTCTTTGTTCTCCCTTTAGTTGGGTTTTTGACATCAACATGATCATCATTAATGGTTGTTGATCCCCATGTTTTTGGGTTATTTGAGATTAGATTTTTGAAATCCCCTAGTTGTATTGGGTATAATCTGAAGGTCCCGGGCACAGTAGAAGCTCGTGGGTGGATGTTCCCACTTGGATTTATGTTATTAGAAATGATCAATCCGGGATCAATAATACAAGAAATGAGAGACTCTACAGATCTAATCACAGAAAAAGGAAAAGAATAAGAATAGTCCTGAAACCACAAAGGAGGATCATCACATGTTGATTATAATTAATTTAATTAATTGACAAGATGTACCTTTTATGGCATTCTTTACTCGTTGTTATTTCTGATCACGTTCCGATGTAATTCATCATTCCATTGTATAAGACAAGTGTATAATTCCTCTAGCATGGATCCAAACACGCACCCCATATCTCTGGATGTCGCCAAAGAAATCTCGGGGTGATTCCAGGGAGAAGCATTTACTTGCGTTGTCCACCTTCGATTGCCCTAATCTAATGGAGGACAGTCTCTCTCGGTCATAAGAGCATTATTGGAGGAAGGATTTCATTTTTCCATGAGATAATTATACATAATTATTGTTCACAATGATTAAGGAAAAGTCTTGGGGTTGTGTGGATATTTATAATCAGTTTTGAGGTTATAGAGTTATGATAATAAATTAACATGTTACGCATTTAATTTATTTCATTAACTGTTATTGAAAACCCCCCATGTCAAATCATTAATTCCTTGAAATGAACCCATGATGATTATAAAAAATATCATTTAATAAAACAATATTATTTCCTCAAAATCCCGACATGAAAAACCACACGGTGTGTAATCATTAATACACGTCGTGTACTTGTGTTTCATTTCCTTTCCAAAATGAAAACTACACAGCGCGTACATTCAATGCGCATAATGTGTATATAATTTATTCATTTTATTTTTCCCTCAACATTAAAACAATTTAGTCTTCCTTGGAAAATTTTTAAACCACATACAAGAATAATCATTATTGTACTTGAGATACTTGGATACACTTAGTGTGTTACCCTACAGGACTCTTTCTCGTTGGAAATAGGTGGTTTTTCCTAAAGTCCAAGATTACTATCTAGTAAAGTATTAAGGCACTCAAGAGAATGAAGTTGACGTTGCATTGACATTCCACCTCATATGAAATATTACTGTGTTATTTAATCCCTTTTTCTCATTATCTCATCGTGCTGGATTCATGGAAGTCTCAAAAACCTATATGCTTGATCATGAATTTTTGACTTCTAGAAATAAACTTGTTGTGGCACTATGATAATGGAATTTGGGTGAAAATTAATCTTCAATTAAATGGCATGAGATATCTACTTCCTTAAATAAGGAAGGGACAAATCCTTCCTCAGAAAATCCATTAACAACATGTCATTCGTGATGCACCCAACGTACCCTACTTCCTGATAACTATCATTATGATGGTTTCATCAAAAAATCTATGTGAGAGAGTCAGGACATGAGTTAATGATAATATTCCAGTCCATGGACCATTACACATTCTCAAAGATAGAACTGTCCGATGACACCAAGACATTCAGAATTAGTACTGGTGGGTCTGTTCTTATAATCTCCCATCTTGGAGATTACCAAGTGAGAACTCCTTGAGATAGAGTCTCATCTCTTTACATGTACTAACACATGAGATTCTGTATACTATGTTTCCTTTCATTGTATGTCATCCATCCGTAGAACATTATTTTATAATATTGTTATATACATTGAAGGTTCTCATAATAGCAGGGATCTACCATGACCTTATTAAGGACACAAATATTCCATGACATTAGTATATAATTTTCATGCAAAACAATGAACAATATATAATATGGTTACATCCATTTAATCAATGTATAAACTGTGGGTTCTAAGGAAACCATCTCTAACAAACTCCCACATGGACTACAACCAATTGCCTACTACTTTTAGTCAGCTAGACCTCACAATATTATAATGTTTTTGCTGAGTCAAGGCTTTAGTCAATGGGTCTGCCACGTTGTCTTCCATGTCAATACTGGTCACTGCAACTTCACCTCTTAGAGAAAAATCCCTCATGAGATGATACTTCTAAAGTATGTGCTTTGTCCACAAATGTGACCTTGGCTCTTTTGCAAGTGCCACCGCTATAGTATTATAACAATAAAGAGTGATCAGATCATTATTTCTAGGTACTACATCAAGCTCTTGGATGATGATTCACATCCATACTTATTCTTTAGCTACCTCAGAAGCTGCATATACTCGTACTCTGTTGTATAATCTTCTACCACACCTTTCTTTGAGCTCTTATAGCTCACCGCACCTCCATTAAAACTGAAGATGTATCCATTCAGAGAATTCATGTCATATTGATCAGTCTGGAAACTTGAATTTACATGTCATATGATGATTAGTTTCTTATCTTTTACATAAACTAGGACCATACCCTTAGTACGCCTCAAATACTTAAGGATGTTCTTGACTGCCAACAAATGGCAGTCTCCTGGATCAACTTGAAATCTTCCTACCTCACATAATGCATAAGCAACATATAGCCTTGTACATAACATAACATACATGACTGAACCAATTGAGGATGCATAAGGGATCATTTCCATTTTCATTATTTCTTCATGTGTCTGAGGACAAATTTTCTTTGAATGATAAATGCCATGTGACACTGGAAACAATATCTTCTTACACTGTTCCATACTAAATCTTTTCAGTATCTTTTCAGTGTATGTACTTTGAATGAGGCCCAACATTCTCTTGGATCTATCACAATGGATATTAATCCAATGAATATATGCTACCTTGCCCAAGTATTTCATAGAGAGTCATTTAACTTACCAAACCTTAATTGATTTTACGACATGTAATCTGTTTCCAATTAGTTATATGTCACCAACATATACAATTCGGAAAAATATTGCACTACCACTAAACCTTTTTTAGTCACAAAGCTGAAATTCGTTCTTATCAAACCCAAATTCCATTAAGACATTATCAAAATGAATGTTCCATGACCTTGATGATTTCTTTAATCCATAAATGTATTTCGGAAACATTCATAACTTTTTGGCATCCTTTAGTGTCACAAACCCTTTAGGTTGTTTCATGTAGACATCTTCCTGGAGGTTCTCATTAAGGAATGATGTTTTGACATCCATTTTACAAATTTCATTGTCATGTTAAGAAGTAATGGCCAAAATAATTCATATGGATTTTAGCATTTCAACTGGTTAAAAGGTTTCATCATAGTCAATTCCTTGATGTTGTCTAAAACCTTTTGGAACCAATGGTGCCTTATAGGTGCTTAATTTTCCCTCCTTGTCCAGTTTCTTCTTGAATACCCATTTATTACCAATATTCTTTACATCATGTAGAGGATCTAGGAATATCCAGAAATGCTTTTGGTACTTGGAATCTATTTCATAAATCATGGATTCATGCCACTTGGGAACGTCTATACCTTCAACTACTTCATTTTGTGTGAGAGGACCATCATTGTCAACCAATAATGCGTCACCATCTGCAGTGACATGAAAATGATATCATTCTAGTTGTCTCACCTCTCAGGTACTCCCACGTAGTTCTGGTGTCTCTGAAATAGATTGGTCTTCCACGGGGAATTGTAGAATCCTTTCTTGTACCAACTCTTGTGTATCTTGATCCTAGACTTCATCGAAGACCATATCGCTCCCACTATCTCTTTATGATATGTTCTCCCTCTCAAGGTATATGGAATGTCTTGCTACTGTAACCTTTTTATCTGAGGCTTGTATAGGTAACATCCCCTTGTTTCCTTGGGATATCCTATAAAGGTACACTTTGTGCCTTGGGGAGAAAGTATGTTACCTGAAGAGTCCTTATAAAATCCTTCACAACCCCACCCATGTAAATTTGATAACATTGATTTGTGTCAACACTATAACTCGTATGGAATAACATTTGTCGATTTAGTTGGTACTTGATTTAGTATCTGTGATTCTGTTTGTAATGAATATCCCCAAAAGGATAATAGACGTCTTACAGGAGTCATCATTGATCTAACCATGTCCAACATGGTGCGGTTCCTCCTTTCAATTACACCATTCTAATAAGGCATTTAAGGAGAAGGGAGTTGAGATAGAATCCCAAACTCCATTAAGAAATCAATGAAGTCATGATTAAGATATTTTCATCCTCTGTCTGGGCAGATTTTTTTAATATTCATACCAATATGGTTCTCAACATAATTTTTGTATTCTTTGAACTGATCAAATGTTTCTGACTTATACCTCATTAAGTAAATATTTCTATATCAACTAAAATCATCGGTAAATTTTATAATGTACAAGAACCCACCCCTTTCTTCAACTAGAAATGGTCCACACTCATTTTTGTGAACAAAATCTAGAATCTCTTTAGCGCTTTCACCTTTCACACTAAAAGGGGTTTTGTCATTTTCCATTGTAGACATGTAGGACATACACCAAGTGTTTTTAGTTCGAAATAATCTAAATACCCATCTTGATGTAATTTTGTCAAATGTTTCTCATTTAAATGACCTAGTCGGTGATACTGATGTTGGGTTGTGTATGAGTTATGGGAATTAACTTTTTAATCGATTTCCATTACTTGTTTTTTAGCGTTTAACACATAAATGTCGTTAAATAAATGTGCCCTACCCGAAAAAATGATACCTATATAAAAGTAGGAACATTAATTTCCAAACATGAAGATGAATACATCAGTATCTAATCTGGATACTGAAATAATATTTTTGGTTACATAGGGTACATAATAACATCCTTTTAATGCCATGACTATCCTAGTAGGCAATGTTAGGTGGTAGTCTAGGACATCTAAAGTAGCGAGCCTAGCTATGTTGGCTACTTATAGATCCACCTCACCTCAATATATCTTTCTGAATCTACTTGGTTCCTATATTTGGATATGGATTTGAGAGCCAAATGAATTATCTAATACCGAATTATTAAAAATAGATAAATTTCATTCGATAACAATCTCACATGAAGCTTCCCCTTTCTCACTTGGCTGGGTGCAGTTTTTCTTCCAGTGGCCCTTCTTGCCACATGAGAAACAAATATCACCATTTTCTCTTGCCTCCCCTTTGATCTTCCTTTTCCTGGAAGGCCCTAAAGAATCTTTGGGCATAAATGACTTCTCCTTACCTTTCCTTTTATTCACCATAAGGACAGAAGGATTTTCACTCTTTATATCATTGTCCAATTAGTGAATGAGGATAAGAAGATCAGATAGAGACTTCTCAATGTTGTTCATAATGAAATCTACAACACTATTAGAGAATCACTGGGGGAGTGATTCAAGAATGTGATTGTTACCCAGTTATTCGGGGAGTTTAAACCCTAGAACCTCCAAGTGCTCAATCTAGCCAATTAGGTTAACTACATGATGCCAAACTAGGGTACCCTTTCCATGCATTCTCTGAAATAGTGCCTTGAAGATCTCAAACCTTTTCCTTCATTCTTTCTCCCTGTATATTCCCTGGAGGTGATCGAGCATACTATAGGAATTCATGTCTTCATGAGACTTCATGAGGTCACTAGACATTGATGACATCATCAAACATTGAATGCCAAGTACATCCCTCAAATGTTGATCATAGATTAGGAAGTCTTCATCACTTTCCCCTTGGGCAGGAGAATCAAGAAGTGAGGACTCCAGCATGTAAAACATTCGTTCATGGAATTAGATAACAAGAATTTTCCTAAACCAACCCTAACAGTTACTTCATGTGAGGATATTTCCTTTATCCAGAATTTATCGCAAAGAAAATGTGGTTGACGAGTTTGTCATATTTATTCTTCAAATAAAAAGAGAAGATTTATCAGTACCTTTTGATTACAATTTAGGAAAAATAATAAATGAATTTATTAATTATACCACTATTTTATCATGTCCCAATTGTCCCCACCATTGAACATGGAATTCCTAGTAGCTTTGACATTTTAGTGGCAAAGATCTATATTCCCCTTCACATAACCCAAACAAGGGCTGGTCAAGCTATTTAAAGGTATTTATCATGGAATGTTTTTGCCAAATGTGAGCTTACAGTTCCATGATCTGTTGATTGGACACCCCAATCCTGAAATCTTGACTTGGATTTCCTCAACACTTGCCTCTATTTTACAACAAGTCTTGCTAGGGATACACATGTTGATGTTAAATGTTTATGTCAAACTGAAACATTCATAGGATATTCATTTATAAAAGTTAGGGTCCCAATAAGGGTTGGACAAACACATAGTTTTATTGAGTCATTACCTTAATAATGTAATGGAAGGCTTGGTCAGATTTAATATGATATTTGGGGAATTTTAATCCTTTATGTGAAATTTCACATAATAATATTTTTTTTAATATTAAGTGACTATTTCTAAATTTATTAACAATATTCTGATAATATTTTCGCATATTCTAGTTTTTTTATTCCATCATTGCGTGTTTGTCTATTTCATTAACTTTGTGATCATGAAACCCCATATATAATAAATAAATCATGATATCAAACAGAAATAAAATAAGATGGTATGATCATGAGATTCTATTGGTTAACTTATCTAGCAGTTTTGATAAGATAACCCTAACATAGGAAAAAACACCTTGAACCTGATGCTTCATGTTTTGCAGCTCCCACCTATACACCTTTGTATCTTCTTGGGTTGGTTTTGCTTCAGCTTCAGATTTTGAACCATCTCCTCTTGCTTGGGATATCCTCCATTACATGGGGTTTACATTACAGAAACCATGGGCATGCATGCCCTACATTTTATTGGAAGAAGCATCGTAGGCCAAAAAATTTAAATTAAATAAATTTAAATGAATCCATACACACATAAAGGTTATTTGGTCTACCTCATGATCATCTGTAGCATGCAATGACATTTAAGCATATTTAGTATTTGAATTCTATTAATCAGTATTTTATTTAAGATAAGTTTCTATTGAATAAAATTAATTATTATATTATAATTAATCAATTCATTATCTTAATTTTCTTTCTAAATTTCCTTGATAATTTTCTCATCCATATTCCATGTACGAGACTTTATACTTTGGAAGAAATGTGGTGAAATTTTATTTCTGTAAAGTACAAGGCAGAGAGGTAATATTAAATTGTGTGTATTTGTTTTCAACCATTATCCAAATTACATTTCTGGGGCATTGGCGTGTTTTTTGTACATTGGAAATTTTGGAGTACACAGCGTGTAGATTAACATAACATTGCATGTACTTCATTGTTATGCGGTTACCGGCTTGGAAATCTCGTGTACACGGTACACGAATTCTATTTGTATATTGTTTCACCTGGGATGGATTATACTACATGGCATGTTGATTCAAAATACATGCAGTGTATTCCGGTTTCCATGAGTTGTTTAGTTCTGGTCAACAGGTTGTATTAAAAACATAGGTATGCTCAATTCACACAGCGTGGTTTGGCGGACCAGTACCAGTATGTTGAAGCCATGTACACGATGTGTAGTCTTCACTACATGATGTGTATTATTGTTTTGTACATACAGAATGAGTGGCTCCTCTGGATGAGTTCCTCATTTCTACATTAATCAATATTAATATTAAAATGTCATTTCTGTAATGTGAATCATGAAAAAAAGGTGGAAGAATAGATCTCATTCATTCATTTTTATAGAATGATTTATCATTAAATGAATGAAATATAAATGCATAAATTATCAACAAAAATTAAATAACTATAATCAATGTTGAGACCCCTCTGATACCATTTTAAGGCCTCGAGCATAGAAAAATGTCATGGGTGGATGTTCCCAGTTGGATTTTTGTCATTAGCAATCATCAATCCGGGATTAGTACGATGATAAACGCTAGACTCAACGGATCGAATCACGGTAATAGACAAAGAAGATGAATAGTACTCAAATCAAAAAAAGAGGATAATCACAGGTTGATTATAATTAATTTAATTAATTGACAAGAAGTACCTTTTATGGAGTTCTTTCTTCAATGATATTTATAATCATGATCTGATGTGATTCATCATTTCATCACAGAATCCAACTGTAGAATTCCTCTAGTGGTGACCCAAACGTGTGCCCCATATCTCTGGAAGTAGCCAAAGGAATCATCTGATGCTAGCGCTATGAATCCTTTTCTTGAGCTGTCCTCCATAGATCGCCTTGATCCGATAGAGGAGGATCTCTCTCATTCTTGTGAGAGTTCATGGAAAAAGTAGTTATTTACTCCTTGAGAGAATTCTCCATTATTTTTGTGTACAACGATTAGGGAAAACTTTTGGGGTTGGGAGAATATTTACAATCTGCTTTGAGGTTATAGAGTTATGACAATAAATAAACATGTTACACATTTTATTTAATACATTAACTCTTGTTAAACCCCCCCACGTTGAACCATTAATTTTTTTGACATGTTCCCACACTGATTATAATAAATATCATTTAATAAAAAAATATTATTTCCTCAAAATCCCAACTGGAAAAACTACTCGGTGTTAAATAATTAATACATGGTGTGTACTTGTTTTTTATTTCCTTTCGAAAATTAAAACTACACAGCATGTCTAGTCAATGAACATAGTGTGTATATCTTGTTTTGGTTTTATTCTTCTTCCAACATTAACACAATTTACACTTCCTTGAATAATTATTAAGCCAAATATGAGGATAATCTTTATTCTAGTTGAGATACTTTTATACACTTATTTTTAACCCTCTAGGCCTATTTCTCATTTGCATTAGGCGACTTTCCTAAAGTCCAAGATTACTATCTAGAAATGGGTCAAGGTACGCAATAGAAAGAAGTTGACGTTTCATTGACGTGTCACCTCATGCTAATTTTTACAATGCAATTTAATCCCTTTGTCTCAATATCTAATCAAGAAGGTTTCATGGTAGTCTCATAAATCAATATGCATGATCTGTCATTCTTTGACTTCCAAAAATAATCTTATCATGACAGCATGGCCATGGTATTTGGGCGACAGTTCTATTTCAATAAAAGGGCCTAAGATCTCCACATACATAAATATGGAAGGGACAAACCCTTCATCGACTTATCCATTAACAACATGTCATTTGTGACACATCCAATGTACCCTACTTCTCACCAACTGTCTTCATGATAGTTCTCATCATCAAATCTATGTGCGCGAGTCATGACATGAGTCAATGATAATCTTATAGTCTGTGGACTGTTACACACTCTCGTAGACAGAAATGTCTGATGACACAAAGACATGTGGAATTACTACTACCAGATATGTTCTCTTAAACTCTCATATTGGAGATTACTAAGTGGGAACTCCATGAGATAGAGTCTTTTGTTTTTACGAGTACTGACACATGACGGTTTGTATACTATGTGTCCTATCATAGTATCCCATTCAACCGTAGAATGTCATTTAAAAATATTGTTAAACCATTTCAAGGTTCTCATCATATCAGGGATCTGGCATGACATTTTTAATGCAAAAAATATTCCAGGACATTTTTTTATTATTTTCATGTAGAACAATAAACAATATAAAATTTGTGTGCATTCATGTAATCAATTTATATACAGTATGTTCTTAAGACACCAACTCTTAAATGATCCCCTATCTATGTGTCGTTATATTGGAATTTATAGTTAGGAATCTCAGTATTACATAGTGTTACTAGGTGTGATATCCAATAAATATGTCAATATCATCTTTTTTACCATGATTACTTCTTCATAAAAATACCTAAAAAGAATGGCCTCTTGGATGGAAGTAATCAATGAAAACATGGGTAATGGAGTGAGATCTCTTAAATGGGAATCAACATATAGCATTAAGAAGAAATCTATGGATGAAATAATGGTTGAGACATTATCAAAAAATTAATTTTTTAAGTGAATAAAAATTTATTTATTTGTTGTTATTAATTTCTCTCGTAACTTCATTGAAATACATTTTGATTATACTGATACTCCATTTATGAATTATGTTTGGTGATTTCTGGGCATCATACTAGGTATTATTACAATATCACCAACATGAGATCATCCTATAAATTATATGTCTTATGTTGATGAATGATATTTTTACCATGTCACTGTAGGACTAGAAATTGGTGGAGCATATTTTGGGCTCGAGATACCATGGTTGGAACAATTGTTAATTTTCAATGCACTACACTACTTTTTGATCAGACTGGTCCTTTTTTCTATTTTTATGGGATATTATTTCCACATTTTGGAATTCTGATACTTATTCAATACTATAATATGGGATGTATGTTGTTCTAGAATTATGGTATCAATTTTAACTTACCTTCAAAATCTTTATGTGTATTTGGATATGTGTGTGTGTGTCAAGGTACGTGGCTATGGAAACCCATGTGTGAGATTATCATACAAGATGTTGGATGATATATCCTAATCTATTTGAGGTGGGATTAGCATTTCATGCATGGATTACCTATATCCTTGTGGGCGTCGATGGGTTTGGCTATGATATAGTGGTATTAGAGGGCCTTCATCATGGGACCAATGTTTGAAGATTATCATGTTATGAGGTCTTGCATCAGATTAATGAATATAATGTTATGTGGTTTTGAGTTAAAAGATTAGGATATGGATTCTAGTAGCGGCGAGATATCCAATATATCATTTCTGAATGACTATAATAGCCTTCTTATTGTTTCATTAAATTTATATTCTAATTTCAGGGAGAAACATCTATACATGAAACATATAGAAATTGGTTGAGGTTTCCATGTCCTTCTTTAGTAAACTTTACAGATAAACTCAATGAATAAGGTATATCATTTATCCTTGAAGTATTTATTCACTATGATAGCTATAATAGTTTTCAGAGCATCATCAATTATATGATTATTTTGGTGATAAATCCTCCATGTAGGGACCTTTTAATGATGTGGTTTTCTCATTAGTGGACACTAGGTGGTCACCCTCCCAAAGATTAGTTCATTGACCCATATCCATTTGTTTATGTGAATTTATCATGTTAGAATTATCCATGGATGGATTTTTTTTGGTGTTGAATTATGACACATAGGGATAAAACACCCATCATGAGCATTAATTTCATAAATATCAAGTGATACATGGTGAATGTGACTTTTTGGAATTATGCATGTAACAGATGTAATGACATTGGTTTTTGCTTCATTTCGGATGACCATTAGGATATCTCAGTCCATCGACAAAAAAGAATTTTTATGATTGTTTTGGAAAAGTAGATATCATAGAGGATTTTCCACCACATCATGATTTAAAGAGAGTGATGGTTGATGGATTGCCATATCAAAGGAAGCAATTGGAGAAGGGAGGTCCACATGGATGCAGATATTGTATAAAAGTTGGGATATCAAAAGTATATGGTCAGAGATTTGAACATTTTCCACCACCACCACCCCAAGTGTCCCACAATAAGATTATAGTGGTGGTTTTCAAAAAAAATAATTAGTTTTAGAAACTATATGTTAATGAAAAAATTTCACCGATAGTGATTCATGTTATTAACCATTTCTTCAGTACTTGAGATGCAATACTGATAGAAATAGAATCACGTATCTCTTTTGTATCCACATCTCATATTTTATACATATAGATTTTGGTTGACCCCGTGTCTTAGACCATGTGTTGTAGTCTCTAGTAAAAATTATTGTTGATCACATAAATTTAATTTGTGAAAATTGAGATATTTAAAGAGATAATCACATGGAATCCTTCTGTAGTGGTAGTTGGAAACTATAAAGTTTTCCATAGAGTGTACTGGTTTTCCACTATCAATACTCATTTGACTATTACCATTCAGTGTTATAGTGAATCAATGTTGTGGGAGGGTTGTTTAGTAGCTTTGTAAAAGTGAACCAATGAAGTTCTGTATGATATCATGTCAAGGAAGGTAAAAGTATTTCTTAATATTTGCCTAGTGTGATAATTTTATATAAGGATTCAATTATGTTTATTTTCCTATGGTTTTATAGGAGTAGGTGTTCATCAGCCATTATGATGTTCCATGATAATTTCCTAATATAATATTTTTTTTTTTTAAATACTTGAATTAATGAGATCTTGATACCTGTGTCATCATAATCAATGATCCCATGTAGCTTTGAGAGACGGAGGGGAGGTTGAAAACTTCTACAATTTACGGGATACATTAGACCTAGTGTGTTCACCTCAGAAGACCTATTTTATTATACTCAAAGGGGAAAAAACCCTGATGAAATGTTTAGATTTATTTCACATAAAAAATCTGACTGTTAGGGAGGATTGTCCTCTACTATTAATCGATGACTTATTTGACCTATGGATATCGAAAAAATAGTAAAAATATTTACATCTCAGGAAATGTTATCAACAACTCTTGGTTTTATATGATGATGTACCACATCTAGATTTATAGAGATACAACTGTATCTTTGATTTCATTGTGTTAAATTTTATAATTTTAAACAAAAATTTGTGTTTTGATACATATTATACGAGATCTTCTAATAATCCATGGATCTCTTTATCATTTTATGCATTGATCTTATACTTGTGAACAAGGATCCAATAGTGGAGCACTTGAGTTATATGAGTATAGTTCCCTATATGTTATTATAGTACAATAATTACAATTTTAACTTCAATGATCAAATTTAAATTTTATGAGGTCCACCACCTGGGAAATGGATTGAATACTTGGTAGTCATTTTGGACTCATTAATGGATGATGTATTTGTAGCTTGTGATCCAACAAAGGGAATTAATGTAGTACAAGGTTATCACAATGATTCTTTTATCATATTATGTCGACTAATATGATGATGTGGTTGACTGCATTCATGAAATTCAGGTTTGGATTATACCTTCTCATGGGAAAACTAGGGTTCGACTACTGATTCGTGACGGCCTCAACCATCACATATGTCCCTCCCCCACTAGTTTGGGAGGGACCTCTATACTTCTTCATTATAGAATCACCTATCATTTCCCCCTATTCCAATAATGAGGCCCTTTACCCATTCCCCTAATAATATATGTTTCCTTATGTAACTTTTTTGTACAGTGGATTCCCTAACATACTGATCGCAATCATGGAATTTAATGATATTTTGCCTATCCTTAGTCAGTCATTGATCACCTGTTTCATGATGTGATGACCTTTAGAGGATTTATTCGACCAGTTCATGTTCAGATTCTATGATTTTCAACATCAGGTTACTGTGGGGCTACTATATAGAAATAACATCATGATACCATTTACATCGGAAGAGTATATGATTAAATCTTGGGCCCTCACTCCCTACAGATGAAACAAGTCCAAAAATTTTCTCTTTAGATGGACATATGATTTACTCATGAAGTGAAAAACTTCCTCAGATGTTATTTTGATGAGATTTATTAACCATACATTCCAATATTAAAATCATTCAATTGTACGAAATCTAGGGAACCTATTAGGTAGGGTTATTTGATCTGATATTTAATCTCAATATCTTTTCATCCTATTAATCATCTTTCGTGAGTATAATTTGATTCCTCAATAAAACCTCGTGATTTTATTTGGATAAAAATAGGAGAAGTGTTTCAGTATAAGAAACCTGTTTTTTATGAATCTTGGTTTGATTTCATCGTACTGTGTATGTGAATGGGTCACTCACCATTCGTTTGAAGGCATCGATCTCAGAAACCTGTTACGTAGATTGGTATGGAAGCACCAGACAACAATAAGGATCCTATGAAAAATGGTACTATAGGATCCTCTGGTTATGTTCAGGTGGATTCAGGGATAGTTGAAGTGGTATTTCTAGTTGAACCTCAGAAAGGGATTCATTGGTTAGTTACATCTTTGGTTGGTGGAGTAATGAACTATATAATCGTCAACATTATGTAAAATCTTATTTATAGAAAAGGAGTTCATAGAAATAGAAATAGAATAAATCAACTATGTATATTCAATTGGTGGATACATAAGTTTCCATGACCCCTTAGTGTGGGTCATATGCATAGGTGGTGTGTCCAGGGCACAATAGTAGTGTAGGAGTCCTGTTAGTGGCTTTCATTGAACCCATGAAGGGTTATTCCATAGTAATAATCCACGAGTAATGATTATGGTGGTATGGAATTGATTAGGACAATTCATAGTAGATTGGTGGAATCCATTCAACTAGATAAACATTTTTATTAATGTTTGATTGATGAAATGATGTCAGATCTTGAGGATAAGTCAGTCTGGTACTCTATATATGGGGAGAGGAAAGAGTCATGTGTAAGTGAAATAGAGGGCTAGGGATATGCCTATATGTTTTGGGAGTATCAAGAGTCAAAATATAATTCATAATCAAAGGAAGGGTTACTCTTTTCATCCACATCCAATGGATACACGATCCGAGAAGAATTTGAAAGATAACCTGATAGATTGTGATGCCACTTGTCAGTAGATTAATTCAAATGATATGTATACGAAATACTTTTAATTGAACATGGGATTGTAATAAGAATTTTTTAATCAGGTTATTTCAATCAATTATATAGATTATGAAGCTTCAAACATGATGGGGAGAGTTCAATTACGGTGACCCTCAATGAGAATAAATATTCTTGGACCAAAATGTAGGACATGATTCTTTTTGGGGTTTCCAATAATGGGAATATCATCCTTGAGTAGTACATCTTGTCACAGGACAACATGGCCTTTCATTTTGAAGATATTATAATGGGTGAACAAGACAATCAGGTAACTTATATCTCTATGAAAATGATTAGGTAGATAAAATATGTTAGTCATAAATTCCCACTCAATTTCTCCATTATCAATTTTTTGGTTGAACCTACGGGTTCTCCCTTATTTCATAAAAGTTTTCCAATAATAAAAATTTAATTTTATGTTATTAGTTTACCTGTTGTCAATTGACCCTTGAGGTCCAGAAAATAAAGAATATCTCTAGTTCATGGTTGTTGTCGCTTATATTCTTTAGTATGTTAGGATGGAAGACATTTTGTATATCGATTACGAGGTATTCTGTGACAAAATATATACTATAAATTTTCTTTAGGGATTTACCAACAGTGTAGAGTAATTCATCCTTATGTGAAAGATGATAAAAACTATCACGATGCAAAATGTGGGGTTTAAAATATTTAATTCCATTATAAATACATATTGGAAAGATAAGGATGTACCAAGATCATTTCAGATCATGTTTAGTTGGCATGGATATGGTATATTAGTGCATTGTTTTGGACACCATTTCTAATAGAAGGTAGTTCGACTGAATGAAATTCCCTTGATGATCAATTTATATCATAGTTCTTACATCACATCATGATTTTGGAGAGGACTCCAGAGTACTTCAGAATCATTTCTAATTTAGAAATAGCATTATAACCTTGGAAATTACCAAGGAAAAGAAGACTATTCCATTATTGGATAATATTATTTAGGTCTACATGATAGATTTGGGGCCAAGCTGTTTGGATCCTCAACCATCAGTTGATTTTTCATTACATGAATTCTACGAAATCAACATCGGTGTAGAAAAATTTGGGTCCAGGTATCATAGACCCTACAAGACACATTTTCACAAGTCAAATCCAGTGGGAGAAAATTATAGTTGGACAAGATATTGTACTAGTGATTTTCCTATAGGCTTTACAATATACATAGGTATAGGGGGACTTCACATTAATGATTGAAGTTCCTTTTGAACTTATGAAAATGGATCATGGAATTTATGAGGAGATATTATGTTATAATACATCTCTCCCCGATGTGGATTATAGATATTTTCTAGCAGGAAATTATATCTCTATGATTCATTTGATGTTTCAAAATACATCATATGCTTGTAGAGGTGGTGTTAAACTTAGCCTTACAGACAATGTTAAAATAGTATATTAGGTCTTCCATCTGTCACATATAAGGATATATGTTAGGAATTATTCACACATTATGGAATGGGGTGACATGGAAATCGAGTGCAGAGCTATATTATTGGGTACACAGTAATGATCACAGATCAATAAGAGAAGATCATATTGGGTGAGGGATTCATAGGGTTTATATCCAGTGAATACACATTAATCTGTAGGAGAGGAGTTGGGTTTGGGAGACCTATATGTGATTTAATTACCCTCAGTATTTTAAATATAAATAAATATTATAGGATGAAAATATATTTGGTGGGGATAATGTGTCATCAATAATTTGGTCTTATATGGCACTGTAACATACTATGTGAATTTTTTAAATCAAGAATCTGTGGTGAAATTAGATTCCGAGGCCTAGTGATCCTTAGTGATGATATAATAAAAATTATAAATAAATTATATAACATACTATTAGTTTTTCATAAATATTAAAAAAAATAACTAAGGGAGGCTCAAATCATAAATTTTAGGTTGTTATTGATTCAAGAATGTCATGTTTACCATATCAATGACATAACAATAATACATGTTAGGAGTTTTGTTATGTTTAATTAGGGGTGAAATAATTCAATTAATTTATTTATTTATTTATTTATTTATTTATTTCTAACTAAACCCTCTCATAATAAACAATTTTTTATGGAATATTAATGTAATTCCCTTATGTTATCCACATAAAAATATGTATTCAGGGAGGAACAGTTGGAGTGGATCTTGGTGAATGAAAATATATTAATAATCATGATCATTTTCCAAAGGATCTACCTAGCTAATGAAGCTCATGGATCTCACCAATGTTAATGACACAATTCTATTCTCCCCCATTGACCAATACTAATATGAGGTAGATAATTTTCTGGTAGTTTATTTTCCCCATTTGATTATCCCATTGTGGAGATGATTTAAATAACTAATGGATGGATTCAGGTCTCAATCATGAATTATCGGTTCATGTAATCATTTTTTTGATGATGTTAAATTAAATTTTTTAAATTATCATTTGTTATTTATTCATAATTAAAATATTAATGAATCATGGAATTCCAAAAAGAGACTTTTGTGTGTTCATATGCTATGATATTTTCTTTTATTATTCATTTCATAGAAATATCAACAATTAATATTACAATGGTGAGTGTTTTGAAAAATGTTTGTCATTCAATATTTCTGTGACTATTATTCGATATAAAAAATTGATATTGTCGGTTTGTGTTTGCAATCAAGGGAGTGAAATAGGTGAAATGGTGGCGGCGGATGATCGGAGATGAATCAAGGTCATATTGATGTTGTATATATTGAATATTAGTTTTCCTGATGAAAAAATATAGTGAAATATGTTCTATGAATCGATTTGGGTTGATGTAATTAGGCCACCATAAATAATGAGGTTCGTGAAAACATATATCATTTATCTGTTGAGTAACTCATGGAGGAATTAGGTGTGGTCTCTATAGGAGTAATAACACATTATGAATCATGGATTCTAAAACTCTCCGCACATTATGAAATATAGTTTTGGGCCACATTTCTAATAATCTATTTATTTTGGAGATATCTTTTTGAAGGGAGAAAAGATTAATTTAAAATTTGACACATGTCACATTTCATTTAACTTTTATTCGAACATATATCCATGTATACGAAAAATATGACTAGTTATAATTGTGGTGTTAAACACCCTGTGTTCTTTATCATACATCATGTAACTGTTACAAGATGACCCATTCTGTAAAGGGAGTACACACCCAAGATTCCTTGTGGCATTAAACATAGTGTATGGAGGTGTACATACATTTTAAATTGGATACTACACCGGAATGGTAGATTAAACATGTATATTTATAGATTGAAACGTACACATTTTGTAAGGTAGATTACATGCCATGTACCTCAGAAAAGTACTCAAACACTAACTAATAAAATGAACATTACCTGAGTACACATGCATGAACGATGATACTTGGTCTATGTATGACAAAACATTTGGAGATAGATAGACCATTAAAAGAAATATATCACTATTGTACATACCATTTATTTTGGTAAAATCATGCCATCTGAGCATGAGACACTTTTTATGACATTCTTGGTGAGACACATCATGTATCCTTATGGGTCGTGACATGTACTCTTTTAAAGGTCGGTGGGAACCCTCATTTTTATTAGTCGATCAATGGTATTTATTTTGGTGAATTCCCTCAAACAAATTAAGTGTTGAAAAATATTATATGGGTTTGATTCCTTGGACAATCCTAATGAGGGTGAATTGTGGAATTATTGAAATAATATTGGGTTTTGATAACACATATTGTTTAATTTGTGGATGGATTTCATTGATCCATTCATGAGAACGTGGTGGGATTATGTATTATTAATTTTTTTCCATAGGTGTTTTCTATGTAATCATAATGAAATACTTACATGGGAATGGATACACGACATATAGGGTTTTTAAACTATTTTTACGGTTCCTCCTATGGTACTATTTTTAGGGTTCCTCCTATGGTACAACTTCTTGAAGATACATTATGAGAATGGCCTCTAAAATTGTAATCAACGTGGGAATAATGGATCAATGAATGAGACATCATGAATGACCATTACCATGATGGATTGAGTGGAATCATATGAATGGAAGTATCATTTTGACTTCATTAATACTCTGAGTCTTTTATGAGAATATATTTTTATTTATAGTTCGTATTTTTATGGATCATATCTTGATTCACCTACATTATTATGGGTTGACTAATATATTGAGTCTTTATGTTTAGATAATTTATTGTGTTCTATTTGGTATTTTTATACCCACCCTGCATGGCCTCTCCCCACACATGTCATGTCTTATGAAAATGAAATTGCATTTAAAAGACTCATTATAGGACTCGGAATAGGAAGAGTATAGTGTGGTTTAAATTTTCAGATGTTTGACCACGTCTTGCTTTTTATTATTTTCCCAACATTATGAAACAATTCAGACCTTTTTCTAGTTTTTTTGGGATTCTATTTGACCACTTATGATTTCATGTATTATATTTTTACACTGATGAGTAATAGATGTTATGTATGAAAAATGTAATCACTTTTCCCTTTTCTTACAACAATTTATTGGTTTTTAAAGATGTGGTTCTGTGTGCTAATAGGTACATAGTCTAATTCCACACATGTGTACGATATTACTTATTGGAATACATCAAAAACCCAATGCCTACTAGAGGTACGATTGGGGAGTTACCTCATATTTATGTCATTTAGGTGGGCCCCATGTATTTTATTGATGAAAGGGGGAATGTCTGAAAGACCCACTTGGATTCCGCTTGGGCCACATGATTATCTTTCCCTCAATTATTTCCCTTAGAAACAATAAGTGTCATGACTCTCCCACTATGATATGATTTAACACTATTTCCAATTTTTTGTAAGGTTATCATGGTTTTTCTCTTTTAGAAACGATTGTCAACTAGGATTGGATTCTTTTTAAAACATTTTAATATTACTCATTTATCTCTATATTAAATATCATAATTATTTGTTCCCACAGACGTGATTTTAATATTATACAATTTGTGGTTGACTAATGAGTAATAATTACACTCTTCTCAGGACACCATGGATCTTGTGTATATTAGAATATTTCCCTTTAGTCACAGGTTATAAGTTGTGGAAATTTCTTAAGATAGATTCAAGTATGTTGTTGGAGTTTGTGTTCTAGATCCAGTTGTATTATACAATATATTACAATATATTTTAAAAATAGTTAATATTAAATATATATGCTATGACATATTTATAGTTATTTGGTAAGTTGTTAATGTTATAATTTCAAATAGTATCAGTCGCATTAAAATCTGTTATAGTAGTTACCTCCTATGATGAGATCCTGGAGATTCAATAAAGATATATCTTAAATAATTTTCCATTGGTCATCATGATGAAATATTATTGGTCAAATAGTTAATCAATTTTTAGGTGAATCTGATCATATGACTATGAGGAAGCATCTCATGAAGTTTACACATAGTGATATCTAAATTAGTGATTTTTAGGAAAGAACCCCACATAGGAGTTCCATATATTTTCATGTCATTGTATATTTCTATTTTCCAACATGATTATGATTCTTATAACATTATAATTATTATTAATATATATTTTTACTAATATAATTTTATGTATTGATTAATCCTATGACACAATATGTTCACAAAATGTAGAATACATTGGGTATGTCACAATAAGTATCTTATTAATGGATATGTTGATGAAAGATTTGTACCTTCAATTTATGGAAGTTAATATAATGGACCATTGATTGTAATGGAATATTCAAAATTAATTCCATGGCCATGTTGATGAAGAAAAGTTCATTGTGGATAATCAAAGACATATATATAAAAAAAATTGGATGAAGAAAAAATTATTTATCATAAGTAATTATACATTATAAAAAAGGAATTATATTCCATAGTCTAGGAAAATATATGGTTTTCAACCTAAAAAAATTAAATACATGGTCATTGGTACCATAACCCATTAATAGATGATAATCATGGACATTTGGGAGGCCCAACTAATGCCAATAAGGTAGAATCCTTGATGGGAACCCAATAAGGGTTTCCATTAATATCAATTAAATTATATTCAAATTTATTTATTAGAATTTCAATTATTTTCATCTTCATTATGTAGTTTCACTCCTGATTTATTGACAACAAAAAATGTGTTTTTTTTCTTCCCATGGTTATTGTTTAATTAGATGAATATAAAATATTTTTTAATTATTTATTAAATGAATAAATAATTAATAAGTAGTTTATTTTAGTATTTAATAATGGTTGGGTATGAATATAAGGTAATGGTGAGGTCCTTGGATATATATTGAATTATATATATGGTAAAAAATAATTTTTATTTATTTTGTCAACCCACACAATAGCTATAATAATAATTAAATTAAGAGTAATAATAATAATAATAATAATAATAATTATAAATTTTAGAGAATCAGCAAAAAGTTTAATATACTATTAAGTGAATTTTTGATATTATATAATAGTAAACCCTAACACATAACTCTATAAATAGATTGTTATATATATTATGTGATGGTTAATTGAATTTGGTAAATTTTTTTGAGAAACAAAATGGTATGATCCTTATAAAGACTAGATAAAGATATAGAGTTTAATCTATAAATCCCAAGAGGTTCTCCACCATTCTATATCATAAAAATAAAGGTATTGAAATCATTGTTCTTCATGAATAAATTAATCATCACAGATTTATAGGAAAAAACTATAAGATGATTGATACCCCACGATAACACCTAAAAATATACCACCATCTTTACGATGTTAGAGGAGCTCTTGTGGATTGCTGCTAGAGGGATTATACACTTGTATCCTACAATAATAATGATATAATAATTAATGTTGTTAAAACAATCAATATCTTCATCAAATACATACCTCAAATAAGATTTAATATTTCTCGACATCCAGTGAATTATTTTATAATTTCAACCCGAAATATCCAATTGGTTGTGGAATATATGTGATGTTTAATTGAAAAAACAATTATAAATGGATTCCAGATCATATTAATACATAATAGATATTCAATTTAAAAATTAATTACTCTATACCACCACTAATAATAAATTCAACTACACGCAAATTCTAGTAATGGTGTCATACAAGTTTTGATGAAATTAAAATTATTTATATGATTTTTGAACATTAATAATTTGGATGTTTGAATTCATTTACATGTTTTAATTATTTCTTAACTTTTACTGGATATATCTTCTCTAATATATTATTCTCTCACTTACACAACCATGATTAATTCACTATTGTGGGTGATGAAATATGAATAACATGTTTAGATATTCCATGAACTTTGGATGGTTGAAACATGGTTTCATGGTATTTTATTCTTATTTATTGGTCATGTATACTTGATAATTTTATATAGAAACACATGTGGACTCTCTATTATCATGTAGTGATTAAAAAATGTTAATTAAATGCACTATTTATTTGACATCTAGGCTTCCGCATGGTTTTCTTGCAATATATACCCTGTTGATTTCTTATATGTCACGTAATCCAAATATTTTTATAGATAAAAAATTATAGGTTATGAAGTATCTTTTAGTTAATATATCACATGTATTAAAAAAATACTTGTATAAGTTGAACACCATGAAATTTTATTTACACATTAAGTCACATTCAAATGAATCATGTACCTCCTATGTTCCCATTTGATGTACACAATGAATCCCGAGGTATGTAATGAAATCATCTGGTGAGGCAATGTAAACATTATGTGAAAATACAAAACTCACCATGTATGTTACTAATATAATAAAAATTAATTATTTTAACTATTTAATCCATAAAACCAAATTGAATTGAGTTCCATTAGTAAATAAATTTATAGTACACATCATATTTTAAGTATTGTATTATTTGAAATTCAAAATAAATTACTCATAATAACTGATACTACAATTCATGTATGGTTGTTTCATACTAAATACACATTATTAATTAAAACATAATAGAAATTTAGTTTTATGTGTTTGGTGCAAAATTAATTTTATAGATTATTTCATTTAATTAGAACACATTATATATATGTAGTATGTAGTGTGATTGAATTATATATAATAAGGACCATATTGTGCAGTTAGGATATTTCATCAATCTCTTTATTTTAGTTACAATGTTGTCTAGTAATTTATTAAATTTTAATAAAATAGTGTTACATATTTTACATGCAATCATATCATATTTGAATCTAATGAATAATTGTATTGAACATGATAAAATAAATTTATTTATTGAAATATATTTAGCCAAAATAATGTTAATCGTTTTATATTATTGATAAAAGAATTGAAATTGTTGAAATCCATCTATTTTAAATGTGTATTCATTTCTTGTAAATAAATTTCATAGACCATTAACTTTGCCATTTTATATATTGGTTTTATATCATTTAATTTTATTACACGGGGTTACAATTAATTGATATTAATCTAAATATGATACCCTTCATGTCATCCCTCCATCCTTTTTCTATGTATGACATGCATGATCCATGTCATTTTATGTACTTTCCTATGTCCAATATATTGGATCTACTCAACTATGTTAGAATTAGAAACCATATTAAATAAAAGGAGAATTTGAGTGTGAAATAATATTTTTTATGGAATAGATCGGCTGGACATAGTTTTAAATAATACTCAGGAGAATACAAATCAAGAAACATCTTAAGTTCATTAATGAATCTCTTCAATCCAGAATGACTTGGAATTTGATCCATAGAAACTCTGATTCCTTGACATTTCTTAAGAAAATATTTGTGAACAGGCTTCAGAATGGTAACTTGGGTTACATTACTTCTTATATCTAGCCATCCATAAGGTGTTCTTTCCTTAAAATCATGAGCAATTCTAGATGGATGGTTAGCGCTGACTCCTCTATGCATTTCTGGCATGACAACTGGACTAGTGTTCCATTAATCTCTATGCTAACTTCCACCAATACTCCTGTAAACACCAACTACTCTATAAGCGAGGTTGTTAACTCTCATGACATCATCCTTCCAACTCACATCAATCACGTCATTGGATTCTAAAAACTTCTACATAAAATTTTTTAGTAACTCTGATTCTATATTTGTTTGGTTGAAAGCTTTTAGCAAGCCTTGTATCAAGCCCTCGCGGCTCTCTCTCATTTGGCGTGTTGCACATGATAGGGTCCCCAATGATGTGTGTCTTCAATCTTTTGGGATCTATCTTTATTCTAGATGTCACCTGTGCAACCAACATCGTGAAGATGATAATCATTTGTTCTTGTCTTGTGCTACAGCTACCGCTCTTTGGAATTACATTTCTAACATTTTTGGTTGTAGATGGTCTCTTCTTGCTTATATTATCTCTCAACTTCAATACTGTGTGATTTGGGATGCTTCCAAGAAAATATGGAATCTCTTTCTGGCTATGGTGGCAGAGCTCCTGCATGTGATCTGGTATGATAGAAATAACTTCATTCCTAATAATTGATCTATCAATCTCAATGCAGGTAAAACACATATTTTCATTTCCATCAAAGATGATGCCTCTCTTCAGAAGGATAATTGTGACAACTCTGTTGGTGATTTTGAGATTCTCTGCCAGCTTCGAATTGTGGGCTCTTATAGGCTACCCCGACGTACCTTTGAGGTCTTCTGGGAAGCGTCGTTACCAGGATGGATCAAAGTGATTGTTTTCGACGCCTCCAGAGGAATCCCGGGCCCGACAGGCTGTGGTGCCATATTCAGAGATTTTCTTTGTAAACTCTTTATTTTCTTCTTCGGTGGATGTCATACAGCCTCGGCTTTGGAAGCCGAAATGCTGGGAGTCATTCATGCGGTTGATTTCACCAAGAAAAAGGGTTGGCGCAACCTATGGATTGAATGTGATTCATCCACTGTTGTCCAAGCTATCTGGAAAGGGGTGGTTCACCTTGCCTGGCCGCTTCCCTCTCGTTGGATGAAATGTCTTGACTCGGTTAGGGATCTCAACTACATTGCCACTCATATCTTCCGAGAAGCGAACATGGTTGCCTATAGTCTTCCCAATAAGGGAGACGATCATGTTTTTAACTGGTTGGATGATTTTCCTGACGAATCGCTCCCTTTCTTCCACAAGTATTGTAATATGATTCTGTCTTTCAGACTATTTTAGTTCCTTTTCTTTTTAATCAATAAATCGTGCCTTGGTCTATGACTGAGGCACCACCTCTTAATAAAATACAAATCAAGAATCATATTTTTGGATTAGGGGGATAATACAATGCATTCTTAGACCGACAAAATGTGATTCACCCAGGGACATTAGTTTATTTATTTTATGCTCAACGAAATAGAAAACAGATAAATATCATCTTAATGTCAATTATTAATTTATTTTATTTGTATCTATTACATTATTAATCCTGTTAATGTAGGTTTACAACCACAGATATTTATTTACTAATATGTATATATTGAATGAAAAAATATTATACTTATATTTTTTTAAAAAAATTAATAAAACCACATTTAAAATCCTCTAAATATATAGAAGGCATGTAAAGAATAAAATATGAAAATATTAAATAATAAATAAAATCACTTAAGAAAATATTCAGTCCGAATCAGAATTAAATTACTTGATTAGGAATGAAACCATATAATAATGTGTTGGGCATTCCCTTATTAGAAGAAATAGATTTATGAAGGAGTTATTATTGTTGTTTTGGGTTAACATGACCGTTTTAAATCAATATTAGAATCCCAAATTATAATTGATGTTACATAGAGGTAATTATTAAAGATTCCAAGGAGAGTGTTTCTGGAATTGGGAGTACACTCACAGGATCCAAAATATTAAATACTATAGTTGGAAAAGGATAACATACATAAAATTATTCATGTAATTAACCATTCAATTTATTTGATTATGATAATGGAGATATCAATAAATTCCAATAAAATGTCAATGAGACTAGATAATTTGATTCTAATGGAGAGGGTTATTGAGAACTAATAAAAGAGAGGGATTCATATAATAAATTTAATTTCACCTATATTTTCATAATCATATAATGTAATAATTATATAATGAAAATATTTTAAATTCAAATTGAATTTGTAAAACAAAAAATATTATAACATTTAAATAACATGAATAAATTAAAAATCCCTAAAGGTATAATATTTTATGTATGTTACAGGAACATGAATATAGTACTATGCACAGGATAAATGTGTCATTTTTATGCCACTAGTTACATATTTTCCAATTTTTGAGGTTATTATAGATGATTTCTTTGTTCATAATAAAAAAAATATGATAGGATTTATGTTCAGGGATCTAAAAAAATCACATTAGACCATGTAAGTATATGAAATTCATATTCATTTTCCTGATATTAATTATGTAGGATAAATAAAATAACTATTCGAGATCTCCAGGGAACATTTCACACAAATGATTGAATAATCCACAAAAACTAAACCACACATATTCCAAATAATTTTCTATATATTGTGATAATAATTTATTAGGATTAAAATAGATGATTAATTTATCATTATCCCAAGTCTCACCTCACACCCTTAGAGCATCTAAAATATCATTATTAATTTAAACGTGAATAATATAGATAAATAACTCCTAGATATACCCACATAAATTATTTAAACCAATATGTAATTGGAGAAAAAAAATTATTATCAGAATCCATGTATAAAATATAGATATATCTATCCTTTTGATTACTATTTGATATTTCACCCTTATAAATTGTTGGATTACTGTAATGGAATAGTGTTTATGGATACTAGATATTTAAACATATTATTTTTATACATACTTTAGGATCTAAAAAATCATTGATAAATCATATATACTTTTTGAATCATCATTATTAGTACACATCATCATAACCAGGGTGAAAATTAACACATAACCATGTGTTATCTTAGAAACCCTGTAAGGGAAATTATAAGAGACATCAACAGAAAATATAGAAATAATGGTATGATATCCTGATCATAACAAAAATATTTAATATCAAATACATCAGTGAACATAATCATGATCCATGGAAAAAACCCTTATATTTTCATAAGATTAGGTAATCTTAAAAAATTCATCCTGAACCAAATCAGAAATTTAAAAATAATCCATAAGTGTGTGTCTCTATCAAGGTAATAGAACACATTTCGTATGTCAATTTTAAATACTATGACCGAAATGTTATAGTGGATAAGGAATAAACTCATATTTCATATATCATAGAGGAACAATGATCACCATATATTTTCAATATCATATGAGAAAATAATGAAAAACTATGTCCCATATCAGAGTGGTTCAGGAATCCAAACCTAATTATTATAGTGTATTGAGTACATAAACTCATTTCCTATAATTTTTGCAATATATATATGGATTTAAACTATGCATAAGAGTGATATAAAGGAACTAGATGTAACATACTGAATCCCATACATAGGTATTCCAAAAGATCATGAAACATTCATCAAATAATCCTAACATAACCCATGTAACGGAAACTGGACTTAAAATAAGTTTATCATTTCCTCATAACATAACCCATGACAAAAATTATGTTTCACAATATTTTCATTGTAACATAGTTATCATATGGGAAAAAATGGGTTTTATAAAATCATCATCATTATACGACATATAATGAATGGGGATGATATCATATGATCATAATCCAAAAGAATCATATAAATACACAATATTTTATTAAAAAGATAAAAACATAACATTAATATATTATTTAAATTTTTAATTGAAAACATGAGAAAATGAGATTTTTTAAATTATTTGACTAAAAATTTATAATATATTGATTGAATAAATTTTATTCAAAATATCTATGGATACATATAATTTGATCTCCAATTCCAAAAAAATTATATATATTTGGAATATCTAATCATCCCAAATTGTTTTGAAAATGACATTTCAAACAATTTTAAAAAGTCAAAAAAAAAATTTCAAGGACATGTTTTAGAAATATCCATTCATAAAAAAATTTAATCATAGAAAAATTTAGTTAAAATAATTTATAGTGAATTTCATTTTTAAGTAATAAATTTAATACAATAATTTTGACCATGTAAATGTCATAACGTGTTCATCAACCAAATTGGAAACAAGGTCAACTATTATATAAAAATAAATTTTTGAATAATTTAATTTTATTATAGTGAAAAATTGTGCTAGTACTATAAAATATCATAAATAACTATAGAATAATAATATAAATGGGATTTAGTGCGTACGATCAATAAAATTTCTCTATAAGGAAATATATCATAGATTGTCCTAAAAGATTTGGTTGTTTCAAAAAGTTCATACCACTTTGGAAACAATTGATTTATAACCACCATTAATGAAATATCATCAAATAGAATTTTCAATATAAATAATCTAATGTTATCAATTATATAAAATTTAAATGTGGTAGTAGATACACCTCAAAATATAAGATATTTTTACATGTTAACATGTCCCAAAGAATAAAATTTGGAATGTAAAATCATTACCAGTTTTTCAATTTTTAAATTAATTCCTCATAAAGAATATAAATTTAATTATTTTTTTAAAATACCAACATATTTCTTGAGATTCATCATAAAATAAATTCATAGGAATTATATAAACCCAAAAAACTAAACAATTTGTCAATAAAGAGCATTACTCCTATAAATAAAATTGATGTAACAAACCCTTTCCACATCGGTGAATTTTGAATCATAAACCCCATAAAAGAAATTAAATAAAATAAAATTTACAATACACGGAATATAAATATATTATTAGTAAAACACATCATATAGTACGTAGATACAACTCGTTTACATAAACTGGTCAGTAATATTAAACATAATTTTATTAAATTATATTGAAATGAATAACCCTTATATAAAGTCTCATCTATATTTTTGTATATTTGAAAAACCTCTATAGTATTTATATATTTACTTGATTTATATTCAAGAAAAATAATTTTATATATCAGAAATTATTCTATTTACTTATAACATATTATGACTCATTTATTAATAATTCATTATTAATGTTGTTTTTCATGTTGAAAATTGCATCATTTTTCTCTCATTCCTTAGTTCAAGCATCCCTGCAATTGTTCATTGATCACAGTTTCATCATATAAATAATTTTATCAATATAATGATAATAAAATTTAATCAATTAATACATATTTATAAATATTTATATAAAGAGTGGATGAAAAATTTATCACATCAATTTAGGAAAATTATTGTCTATACGAACGCATGAGTGATGTTTCCACGATTTGATTAATTGAATAAAAAAAATTCACCATCCATTACTATATTGATGTCATAAAATGAATAAATATATATATATTAAATCCAATATAATAATTATTCTTGTGAGTAGGTGATGGAAAAATAATTTTATCACAATGTGGAGGTTTTAGTTTAAACCTATAAACAACTTGAACTTTTATGTAACATTTTATGGGAATAAGAGATAAATTTGGATTTTATATTTACACAATAAAAATAATTATATGGGTGGTATTGAATCTATTATCTAGAAATGGCTATGATTGTATTGAAGTAATTAGAAGAAAAATTAAAATAAATTTTTTTTAATGATTATTTCCATATATTTGAAGAACTAAATTTAGATATCTACTTAAGGATCCCAGGGATGGATAATTATGTTGAATATTACCTATAGAATATGTATATGTATGTATATAATATATTTTTCAAGGGTTTTTTCTAGGAATGTGACTAAAATAATATTGTGTAATATAATATTGGTTGTGTCCGTTTATATTAAAGGAATAGATATAAGGGGAATCACTTAAATGTTATAAATATAATAAATTATTTTTCATGTACACATGCTGTCCAACAGTCAAAAAATAAAATATAAGAATGGATATGGTTTAAATAATTCTAACTAATAATATTTGTATGGGTTTCTATGTAATTTAAAAAATTATATTTTCAATTTTCACATTTTATAAATAATTTTAACCATAAACATTGAAAAATAAATTTCAATAATAACAGGTTATAAATATACATCTATTAAAGTAATTGGATAAAATATTGTCATGGGTTAAAATTTTGGAACTTATCTCATCACTATTTTCCTCTTTCATGATTTTTATGATTTTAAAATCATTCAATAATGTATGATAAATCATAAAATACCATTACATAACATATCAGGGAAATGAAAATATTTTTAGTTAAAAATAATAATGAAAGGTATGTAATTTGAATATAAGATATCTAACAATAAATTATATATTAATATTAAAAATTAAATTTGAGACAACCATATATTTATCTTATAAATAATACTTTATAAACATATTCTTATTATTTACATTGATTTTTATATTACATTCACAAGCACTATGTTAACATTGTTTATGAATTTAATGTAATTAAAACATCATAAAAAATAAAAAAAATGATAATTCAATAAAAAATAAATTAATTTCATATTATTCGTTAATATTCATTCATATCATCCCTTTTATCCCTATGAAAACAATTAATATAAATTATGAGGAAGAGACTGAAGTTTTCATAAGTTCTATATACATGAAATATTAAAAAGTTCATTATCATAGACAAATGGAAAAAAATATATTTTAGATGTAACACCCCAAGCTTCAACGGCACGCTTCTCACTGAATAATACAGTAGCGTGTGTTGTATGAAATTTCAAGTTCTAACACTCACCACAACAAATAAAACTGGCCGTTATGAATAATAATACCCACTTTTTGAAATTTTATACATTTTATCTTTCAAAATAGACTTTTTTTTGGATTCGGAATATAGAAATTATCTTAGGGTGAAATTTTGGAACTTTTCAGATAACATTTATATTTTGATGAATAGTGAAAATTAATAGATTTTAATTAAAAAAACATTATAAATCAAAATAATTAATAGTGATCAATTTTGAAATTCAGTGGTTTTTTTATACATTTTGAATAATTACTTCGGAAAATATTTTATTTATCATGGTTAAAGGGTAAAAAATAATATTATAATAATACTAAATTACCCTAAAACGTGTCCTAACCTTATTGGTTGATACATGTTTGACAATGGGCATCTTTGGGTCGATTTTGGGACCCCATGGATCCACTTTTATGTGATAAGGCCACATTATATTAATTAAGTTAAAAAAATACAAAAATTACATAAACATATATATTTTTGAATAAAAATTATTACAAAGGGTTATATATGTTTTATTTTAGACTATAAATATTCATTATAAATAAAAAAAGATTTCTTGCATAATAAAATTTTATTTATAATTTTTAGACCTTTAATAATTAATATTATTTATGAAAAAATAATGATGTCGTATTTTCCTTATTAATGAAAGGATCCAATAATTGGTCTTATAAATGCTAAATTAAATATAATTTGAATGTTTTTATGACATCCATGAATTTTATTGGTTAATATGATATTATAGGATTGCTTAAATGATTTTGGTTCGAATTAATAATGTTTTTACGACTTTAACAAAAATCAATTATTGAATAGTGTCAAAATTGACATAAAAGAGTTCTTTTAAAACAAATATTGTATTATTAATTTATATTAAATTTCTAAAAATTTACGGTTCGGCCAAGAGACTTATATCATGATAGGTGTATCATTAATGGACCACTTGGGGGTCTATTGGACGTCTATACTATGTTTATTACCTATATAATATAAAAATACAATGTGACATGGTAAATATCAAACTAATTAACTAAGAGTTAAAACTAAAAGATAATCCACTTTGGATCCATTAGAAACCGAATATGAATTTATTATAAAATTATATTTCTAGCTTTTCCAAAGGTGCCCCTCACCCCTCTTATAAAAGGGAACTCTCCCTTCTCACTAATTCACACATTCAAAGCCTTTTGGCTCGGCCAACCCCTACCCAAATACTCTCTCAACTTTCCTCACTTCCACCTTTAGGCCATAGTTTGATCAGAAGGCCATCCTATAGAGTCCTTTCATAAAATCAAAAGGAATAACACGAAGAAGAGGTAATGTTTTCACCACCCTCTTTCAAGTTCCTTTCTTCTTCTACTTCTTCTTTCCTTGTTATTCCCATTATAAAATAAAAAATCCAGTATCTTATACATACTAAGATATTATTATAAATATGGTACAACCATATTCAGTATTATATCCATCCTTTGAATGACATGTTACCATAGGTTCGTACGTACGGCTTACCGTCTCCACGTCGTGGCGTAATTGTTATTCAATAAATTATTATTTGGATGGGTATAATAATGATGTGTAATTCATTTAAATAATAATTATAACATTATAATTATTCTGTATATATGATATACCATCCAATTATATATTACTTTAACATCAAAAGAATCATATTGTCACTCGTGCATAGGTACGGACTACCGTCTCCACGAACGCGATGAGATACATTCCCCATCATATCCATTCAAGACTAACTCTAATTTAATGATTAGAAATAATTTTTAAGGACTTGATATCATTCTGTATATTAATAAGATACAACTTCTTCATGATAAAGATGTCTTATGTAAGAAAACATATAAAAGAAAACGAGTAAGTTAACGCCCAAAACAATGATAATACTAAGATATTATTAACAAATCAATGTTAAAAGATCATATATGATATCATATTAATATATATGATTCTTGTATAATTTAATAATTATTATTTCACCATTATACAGGAGGTTAACCGACCCTCAACCAAGGAAATGTACAAGGTAAAGGTTATTTCCCAATCTATTCATTATCCGAGGTTGCTTATACATTATTATCTACTAGGACCTCTTTATCATCCACATCCATGTTTCTTAAAAATGTATTTCAAAACATTCTTACCATTTTACGTAATATGGGTTAATGTCATTTATACCCTTGGTTGACAATTAATAAGATGTTTATAAATGATTATTTACGTCATATTCCAAAAAAGGTCCTTTTAACCATTTCGAAAAAATTAAGGAATACTTTTTTTAACTTATACGGAGGGTGCAGCTATTTTTCACCGTTGTAAAATCTTCAAAGCTTCCTTTAAAAGCTTATAAGAATATTTTTAAAGTAAATGTTTTATTTTATAATTATGTTGCATTTATATGATTTCAAAATTAATATTTTAATAATTTGTGAAAGGTACTCTTTATAATGATCATAATTTTAAATTTTTTAAAGATTTATCTTTCTAAATCTTTTTATTTAATGTCCATGTTGTCAAAATGATATTAGAAATTTATTTATATGGACATGAATGTTATGAAAATATATTCCTTTTAAAAAGTTTGAAAGTGGTATGGGACACTTTGATTCAAAAATCATTTTTAAATTACATCCTTTATAACTGTGTGACTTTTAAATGATTTCAAAAAAGTAAGATTTCTCTCAAATAGATTTGATTTCAACTATGTCAACATATTTTGATGGATTTTAAGATTATTTGAAGTCGATTTATTATGATACAAAACATCCATATTTTATTGATGGTTTTGTGATATGTTTGACTGTGGATGTTTTATTTTTATACCATTCATGGTTTATAGATAAAGTATTGACATTTTGTATGCTTGTTTTAATACTAATGTTTATGTTATGTTTAAACCTATTCATATGAGGAATTCATTGGACTTAGTAAGCGATGGGTGGATCCCACTATAGCTCTTCGATGCATCGGTAGGTCTCATGAGACAAACTAGTGTCTTGGCATAAGGCCTTGATAAAATCTTATTTGTAGTCTTGGCACGAGGCCTTGACTATGTTGTTATGATAGTCTGGAATTATGAATTCCATCATTATGAAAGTGGTTGTTGATATGTCATGTGATTATTAGACTAGTAGAATATCCACGTGAATAAATATATGACATTATTTCAGTTTATTTCTTCCATATTATACTGATTTTAAAGTTTAAAAGGCTTTTGTTTCAGTTATACATTGCCTTAAATGTTTATCCTTATTTATGAAAGTTTCTTCTATATTGTTATCCTTACTGGGCATTTGAGATCACCCTTTATATGTTTTATTTTTCCCAGGATGTGAAGAAGTATTTTATGAATGAACTACAGGGATAGTATGAGGGGATAAGAGTGTGGTCTATGGAGACTATATTGTTGTAGTTTTCATTTTATGATGTAATGTAATCTTTATGAATGTATCTAGTGTTTCCAATACTACTAAACTAATCGGTCATTCTAGACTTGATATTTCATGTGATCATGCCAATTTTATGTAATAATGCACCGACTCTGGGTAACTGGGGTCGGGGAATTACAGTTGGTATCAGAGGAAGTTTAGTACAAAATGTGGGAGCTAGATTTAGATAAATTCTGACTAGAGCACATAACCCTAAGATAGACTTTGAGGATTAGTATAGAAGAACATCCTATATTTTTTCTATTGTAGATATTTTATGAGTTTTCCATGAAATACATCCATGTCTGGATACAAGAAGGTAGAGGCAGCTCTGGCACATATGTTCCTAGGGGTAAAACCCAAAAACACCTCTTTGAGCTAGACTCGAACAGTAACTGGTGCACGACAACATGACTTGTTGTACTCTTGGTTACGACACTACCAGGTAATATTCTTAGGATAATTTACATTTTAATTACAAACCGATTTCAAGAATTATATATAAGATGAGAGTAAATGACCTTGGTTAATCCTAATGTGTTTCCAATCGAGAATATGGTGAAAGGATATTATATAAATGATTTTATGACTACTCTTACTCAAACAATGATTTCTGGTTTTAGTACATGGATGGATTCCATGGATGTCATTGTGACATTGAGAATGATGTAAAATCTGGGAACAGTGGTGGAAATGAGCAAAAAAATGGAATATTGATAGGCATAAAAGATATCATCTTCATACCAAATCAATTTTCCAAAAATAGGATCAAATATATATATTAACCAATTCCCGGACTCAACAAAGAATAGAAAGGTGATGAATGATAAGAGCTCCAACAGTGGAGACCATGGAGAAAGGAATCCTCAATTTCTATAAAGAAGGAAATGTGGAAGGAGACACCCAGTAATGTGTCTCAATGGGACAAAGAAATTCTTTACATGCGGGAAGGAAGGAAATAATGTAATGAATTGCCGATGAAAAATCGAGATTACTATAGAAGAAGATAAAAATGGTCCCAAGAATCCATTTACAGTCATTTGTCATAAAATTAGGGGACCTGACCATTAATCTAGTGAATTCACTATTCTATAGGATATTTTCTTGGTCAAAGAAGAAGCTATGTGCAAATAAATGGTTGGAGAAATGTTTAAAAATTATTAGTGCTCCTTGTTGATGGGATTACTTTGGAAAAATTTTATCTCATATTTTTAACCAAATAGTTTCCCATGTGAGAATGATATTTGAGGAAGAATTTTCTTTTATCTTGTGGATATAGATATAAATAACCATTTTCTTTTATATGATCAATGGGTTTGATGCAATTACATGTTATTATAATTTGGGATGAAAATGAAAGGTATGAGATAACATTTGTGGTTAAATTGTGTTATGGTTATTTTGAGGAATTTATCTCATTTTTGTAATGTTATAAAATATAGTTTTTGAAATAGGACAACACACAGACCATGTGAAAACTTGTCGCGTCAGACAAAGTTGTGGGAATCGAACTCAGAACCAAAGTTCAATTGTGATTTTTCGCCTACCGCTGGACTACGCGAAGTCCTTGGTTATTGTGACTATTATTATTAGTTAAATGATTTAATTGATCAATAATAATTTGATTTGGGATCTTATGACTTATAAGATGAATACCCTTATTATAGAAAAATTATTTGGTGATTAAGTGATAAATGTTATTTTGGAAGATAATTTCTTTGTTGGGAACACTATATTCCCATGGAAAAGAGAATATTTTGGGATTTTATTTGAGGAGTAATGGTGGATTTTTATATATGCTTTTATTATGTATTTAGAGTGATTTGGGTTATTTATGGAAATTATTATTCTATAATAGAGAATATGTGATTAGTCTAATTATTTAAAAGTATGTGAATTTATGAGTAATTGATATCATTTAGAGATACCATTTAACATGGAAGACTACATAACCAAATTCTTCTATGTTTTGAGTTTCAAAATTATTTTGGATTTTATTAAAGGATTTTAAGGACACTTCTTTATTAAATGATATTTATTTAACATTGGGGTTTTGTTGGTTTAATTTTAGAAAATATGATTACTATTTCTTTCTCTAATGAAATAACCTTTTCGGGGATCATTAGATCTTATTCTAACCATTTTTGTTTTGATTAATCTCTAAAGACAATGTAAATATATAGTTTATTCTTGGTGGATCATGTGATTCTACAAGCATTTTATTGTAGCTCTTCTAGTGTGACCATGTATTCTGGAATACTCATCGTTTAAAAATGAGTTAGTAGTAGAAAATTATTAAAGAATGAAACATTACTTAAAAATTATGTATATATCTTTATATTCTTAGTCAATCTCAGAAATGGATTCCACATCATTATGTAATGTATGTTAAAAAAATTTTGTTCGTTTACTTTTCCTACTAGGAAACTAATGACTGTTTCTCCCATCACAAGTTTGTGGTTTTCTTATTTTAAATTTCTCCTGATCATGTTTTCCATCGCTCTACCTCAGAACTTGACACTTATTTTATCATACATATCCATGTTTTTCTACATGGAATCCTAGTATAGGTTATCTAGGGTGACCTTTACACTTCTCTTTCATTCTTTTAAATTGATAATTTTATTGAATCTTTTTCCAATGTGGGAATTTACATTATATTCCGAAGACCAATTTTAAATATTCTGAGGAGGCAATTTATTGAAGAAGGGGAGAATGTGGCACCCCAAGCGTCCACGGTACGATTCTCGTTGAATTATACAGTAGCATGTGTTGTACGCAACTTCATGTTCTAACACACACCACAACCAATAAAACTAGCGGTTATGAATAGTAATACCCACCTTTTGAAATTGTATACATTTTATCATTAAAAATAGACTTCATTTTTTGATTCAAAATATTGAAATTATCCTAGGGTGAAATTTTGGGACTTTTCAGATAACATTTCTATTTTGATGAATAGTCAAAATTAATAGATTTGAATTAAAAACAAATTTTTTAATCAAAATAATTAATAGTTATAAATTATAAATTTATGTGGTTTTAAAGTATATTGAGAATATATTTTTACCATATAATAAAATTTTGGTCATTGTACATAACTTCATATTTAATCCGGACATAAACAAGTATCAATCTTTTGATAGTTATTATCTCTTAAAAACACGCTTTTTGTTTTAACAACGGGAATTAATTTTAAATTAGTTTATTCCACTTATGTGCATTGAATTTAGAAAAATAGATCTCATATTTAGAATCAGGAGGTAAAAATTGTGTAAATAGGTAACTTTTATTTTTATACATTTTGAATAATTACTTTGGTAAATATTTTATTTACCATGGTTAAAGGGTAAATCCGATAAATAAGGGTAAAAAATAATATTATAATAATAATAAATTACCTAAAACGTGTCCGAACCTTATTGAAATACAAATTTTCGACAATGGGAATCTTTGGGTCGATTTTGGGACCCCATGGATCCACTTGTAACAGATAAGGTCACTTTATATTAATTAAGTTAAAATAAATACAAAAATGACATAAGCATATATCTATTAGAAAAACAATTTTTAAAAAGAGTTATATATGTTGGATTTTAGACTATAAATATTCATTAGAAAGATAAAAATACTTACTACATAATATTATTTTATTTATAATTTTTTGACATTTTATAATTAATATTATTTATGACAAAATAATGATGCAGTATTTTCTTTATTAATGAAAGAATCCAATAATTGATATTATAAATGTTAAAATAAATATAATTGGAAAGTTTTGCTGACATAAACTAATTTTATTGTTCAATGTGACATTATAGTATTTCTTAAATGAATTTTTATATAATTAATAATGTTTTTAAGATGTTAACAAAAATCAAATTTTGAATAGTGTCAAAATTGACATAAAAGAGTTTTTTAAAACAAATATTGTATTATTAATTGATATTAAATTCCAAAAAATCTAAGGTTCGGCCAAGGGACTTATATCATGATAATTTTATCATTAAGGGATCACTTGGGGGACTCTTGGATGTATATAGTAAGTTTATTAACTATATAATATAAAAATACAATGTGACATGGTAAATGTCAATGTAATTAACTAAGAATTAAAACTAAAAGATAAGGTTAATATAGTGCCCCAATCCTGTCTAAAACCTATTTTTTGAGTGGTTTTCGACCTATCCCCACCTTAAACTTTAAATAATTCACCTTGGAGCCATTAAAAACCGAATATTAATTTATTATAAAATAATATTTCTATCTTTTCCAAAGGTGCCCCTCACCCCTCTTATAAAAGGGCACTCCCACCTCTCACTAATTCACACATTGATAGCCTTTTGGCTTGGCCAAACCCTACCCAAATACACTCTAAAATTACCTACCTTCAACCTTTAGGGCTTATTTTGATCATCAAGCCAACCTATGGAGTCATCTGATAAAATCAAAAATAAGAACCCAAAGAAGAGGTAATGTTTTCACCACCTTTTTTCAAGTTCCATTCATCTTCCACTTCTTCTTTCCTTGTTATTTCCATTCTAGAATAAATACTCCAGTATATTCTATATACTGAGATGTTATTATAAATATGGTACAACCATATTCAGTATTATATCCATCCTTTGAATGACATGTCACCATAGGTGTGTACGTACGGCTTACCGTCTCCACGTCGTGATGTAATTGATATTCAATAAATTATTATTTGGATGGGTATAATAATGATGTGTAATTCATGTAAAAAATAAATATAAATTTATAATTACTCTGTATATATGATATAACATCCAATTATATATTATTTTAATATCAAAAGAATGATATTGTCGCTCGTGCGTACGTATGAACTACCGTCTCCACGAACGTGATGAGATTCATTCCCCATTGTATCCATTCAAGAGTAATTCTCATTTAATTTTTAAAAATAATTTTTAAGCACTTGATATAATTCTAGATATGAAGAAGATATATACTATCCATGTCAAACACAGCTTACGTAACAAAACATATAAAAGAAAATGAGTAAGTTAACACCCTAAACAACGATAATACTAAGATATTATTAACAAATAAATGTTAAAAGATCATATATGATATCATATTAATGTGTATGATTATTGTATAATTTAATAACAATTATTTTACCATTATATAGGAGTTTAATCTACCCTCAACTATAGAAATTTACAAGATAATGGTTGTTTAACAATCTCTTCATTATCCGAGGTTTTTTATACGTGATTATCTACTAGGACCTATTTATCATCCACATCCATGTTTCTTAAAAATGTATTTCAAAACATTATTAAAATTTTACAGAATATGGGTTAAATTCATTTATACCCTTGTTTGACTTTTTATAAGAAGATTATAATGGAATCTTTACATCATTTTCCAAACAAGGTCCTTTTAACCTTTTCGACAAAATTATGGATGTCTTTTTTTTAACTTATACAGCGGGTGCGGCTATTTTTCACCGCTGTAAAGTCTTCGAAGCATAGCATACAATATTAGAAGAATATTTTGAATGTAAATGTTTTATTTTATAATAATGTGACCTTTAAATTATTTCAAAATGAATATTATAGGAATTTTCGAATGGTAATCTTTATCAAGATATAAATTTTAAATGTTTTAAAGATTTATCTTTCTAAATCATTTTAATTAATGTCAATGTTTTCAAAATTATTTTTAAGGAATTATTTATATGGACATGAATGTTATGAAATTATATTCCTTTTCAAAATCATCAAAGTGGTTTGGGAAACATTGATTCAAAAATCACTTTTAAATTACTTCCTTTATAAATGTGTGACTTTTAAATGATTTCAAAAAAGAGATATTTCTATCAAATAGATTTGATTTCATCTATGTCAACATCCTTTGATAGATTTTAAGCTTAGTTGAAGTTGATTTATTATGATACAAATCTTCCATATTGTTTTGATGTTTCTGTGATATGTTTGACTGTGGACGTGTTATTTTTATACCAATCATGGTTTATAGAGAAATTATTGACATTTCGTATGCTAGATTTAATACGAATGTTTTAGTTATGTTTAAACCTATTGATATGAGGAATGCATTGGGATTTGTTAGTGACGGGTGGATCCCGATATAGCTCCTCGATTCATCGGTAGGTCGTATGAGAAAAACTAGTGTCTTGGAACAAGGCCTTGACAAAATCTTATTTGTAGTCTTGGCATGAGGCCTTGACTATGTGGTTATGATAGTCCGGCATTATGAATTCCATCATTATCAATGTGGTTATTGATATTCCATGTGATTATTCGACTAGTAGAATATCCATGTGAATAAATATATGACATTATTTAATTTTATTTCTTCCATATTATGATGAAGTTCAAGTTTAAAAGACTTTTGTTTTAGTTATACATTGCCTTAAAAGTTTATTCTTATTTATGAAATTTTTCGCTATATTGTTATCCTTACTAGGCATTTGAGATCACCCATTTCTATGGTTTATTTTTCCTAGTACGTGAAGAAGTATTTTATGAATGACCTTCAAGGTTAGTATGAGGGTATAAGAGTGTAAACTATGGAGACTATACTGTTGTAGTCTTCATTTAATGATGTAATGTAATCATTATGAATGTATCTATTGTTTCCAAGACTACTAAATTAATCGGTCTTTCAATACTTGATCTTTCCTGTGATCATGCGATTGTTATGTAATAATGCACCGACTCTGGGTAACTGGGGTTGGTGCGTTACATTATAAATCATTATTGGATTGGTAAAGTACAGAATTTCAAAAGAAATATATGAAACTGTATGGATGATTTTTATGACTCATCTCATATTTTTAACCATGTTCTTACTGTTTTACCTTTACCATGGTGAAAAACATGTACCATGGTTATTATTAAAAATAATTGAAAACAATGTTGACCCATTTAATTTTTTTGAAATACTTATTTAACATATGGAATCTATTTTATCTTATAAAATTAATATATGTTTCTAAATTTTTTTTATATAATTTACTCACAATATGAAATATGAAATATTTTGTGAAGGGAATTTGTTTTTGATGAATGATTTATGTATTACATGCATATATTTTATTATTTTTAGTGTATTGGTTTATGTATTTAATTGATTAATCATGCCAATATATGGAATGTTTGACTTATTTTTGGATTTCTGGAAGGAAAAAATTAATGAAAATAAAAAAAAGGGGTGTGCGATACAATATTTTTTAGGATAAAACAAAGCTTGAAAACCAGAGAAGAACAAGTAAACATCTTGCATTTCATTACAAAATATAATTTCAGTAGGAATCTTTTTTTGCTATAGTCAATTCATGATTACATTACATGCTGTGATAATTAGTTACAAATTTTTCAAATCAATTCATTTAAAAAAATACGTTTAGGAGAGCATTGAAAAATTCGTTGTTGGAAGGGATTTAATACCGTCTAATGTATAAAATGATGCGAATGATTCAGAAAGGAAAAAAATAAATGACATTTGAGGATGGGGTTTAGTGAAAAAAATCATTATATTTACCCCTCGGCTGGATATTTATATATGATAAGGACTGAAGGAATCTGATAGATGCTTCTAGATGATGTACTGACGATCTGAAGCTATCCTTCTACAATGTTCATCACTGCCATTCATCCTCTAGTTAACATATTTCTCAATATCATCATGCAAAACATGAGAGACCAGTTTTCATAGAGATTATTGTTGAAATTTTAGTGGTTTTTACTAAATAGGTATTATTTATTTTTCTTATTATAGTATTTTGTTTTTTCGACAATTTTTATCAATACCAATTCATCTATTTTTCGTATTAGATGAGAATTGATGCATTTTGGGGATTATCAATTCATTCCAACCATTAATCAGATTTTATGTGTATGGTCATTATAGAATCTAGGTTAGTTGTGTTTAAATAAGTATTTTATTTCCTATTGTTGTCATTGATTCAAGTATATGACCATTTCGAAGGATTATTTGTAGGATTTGTGTAGGGTACCAAAACAAAGGATCCCAGCTGAACCAATTCCGACACCAAACCGAAAATAATAATTTATCAATTGAATTTGTTTCTTTTTCTTCGATAAATCATGAAATTGAAATTGAAATTGTATTAATGAATTTATAAAATATGATGAATTCTTATAAGTTCGACAAACATATAGGTAAAGTAATATATTTTTAGTATTTTTCTGTATTTTAAAAACCATAATTTTTTTTATACCTCTAGGAAATTAAATATACCATGGTGGATTTTAAATTATTTTCATTGTTTATATGGTAGATAACATATTTTATTATGTTAATTAAAAATAATGATAATTTTTTTATTTTAAATTATTGTTATATACATAGTCCTGTTGTAATGGTTCTTCAGGCGACAGTTCGTCGTATGAATACTCCACTCACAAGAATGATAAATTGGATTATCATTACATTGACCAACAGATGGAGAATTCCTTACAAAAGAATTGAAAATAGAAGTAATAGGTTGATCAAGAATAGAACATCATGGAATGTAGAGACCAATTTCAAGTAGGTGGTCTTATGTTGGGCCAATGGGCATGAACACAAGTCCATGGAAGAAATATCGAGGAAATCAATAATCAATAATGTAGAACCATTAAACATGGTGTTAAATCCAAGTATTCATTTACCCCCATTCCCTGGTCAATATTTCATGATAAAGATGATGATCATCCAACCGATGAAAAATTTAAACCAATTTTCATGGATACCTCATGAAGTCCCCAACTCACACTTCGGGAGTTTCCTAAATAACTATTACACATTCCAATTATAGAAATAAAAAAATTATACGGTGGTACTATAAATATTATGTTCCTAATTAAAGAAATAAAAGAGAAAGTGTAGACCCAAAGTCGGCCTCAACATTCAAACAACATATGGGAAGACATTAAAAAACGTTAATAACACATGTTTTCTTGCCCTTAAAATATATAGATCAATGTGTATGTTTTTAAAATTCTGAATTATTTATTGAAAAATATTTATTTAGTTCATTGGAAGTATTTAAGGATTTAATATGTTTATTTCGTCATCATTTTATAAAATGATGGTTATTAATTCAGACATTTTATAAAGGATTATCACTGGGAAATAATTTTATCATAAATGCTTCTATAGGAGAATCTCTTTTGATAATATCATTTATGGAGGGCTATGAGTTATGGATGAGATTTCCAAAAATAGTACATGGTGGAAACAAGAATAAGTGAGGGCACATAGAGTGCATATGGTAGACAAAAACAGGGTTTTATACCAAATGAATGTGATGTCAATGAAACGTGGTGTTATGATGAGTATTCAAAATCCCAAATGTATTTATTAAAAATATTAAAAATAATTTTTTTAATTAAAAATAATTATGTGCAGTGATAGAAGCAATAATAACCACAATATCAAGAATATTAGATTCGAAATCAATAAAATCATTTCTTCCAATACAACATTGGTTTCAACCCAGCACCACGGTCCCTCAAATAATAGTGAAGTCTAATCGCTAGTGGATAACGCTGAAACCATTATGAAAAATAGATATAATTAAGGATTTATAATAATATTCAATGGATCATGTTACAAAAATCATATAATTTAGAATTGAATCAAATAACCAAAAATATGCAATTAGAAACCTTGAATGTCAGGAAGTTCAGATTACTGATAAACATAAAGAATGAAAATTTGTAAAAATTATAGGATGCTTATGAAGGGACCACTGTGTATAAATGGAATCAATATTACATAAAAGTATAAATAAGTCAAAATGAAGTTGTATATAATTCATGGGAAATAATGGAAATCAACCCAGAGGATATTGTAATGAAAAAATAGATAAGTTGAGGAAAATAATGTACAAGAAGCATCACCACCATACCGACCAAAAATAATATTTCCATATTAGTCTAATCTTGTGAATATACATCAATGAAAATATAAAGTCCTAGATATTTTAAAAATTATACAATCTTACATCACATTTTTAAGGAGATTCAAACGTGCCAGTCTATGCAATGTTCAAAAAGGTGTTGGTGGAGAAAAAAATGAATCATAAAGAATTAGCTACAATTCCACTAGTGGGATAATGTTCTACAATATTATAAATAATCCTAAAAATGAAGTAGAGTGATCCATGTAGTTTTTTTATTCAGATTACGACATGTAAAAATAAGTTTGGTAGTGATTTATGTGGAATATGTTGCACTTTAAATATAATTTTATATCCAACATTCAGGATCCTTGGTTTAAGAAAGATTCAACACACTCCTATTATACAAAAACTAATGATACAATTGTGATATATCCTCTATGGACACTTGAATTTTTCATCAACAAAGTACACAACTTCTATTTTTCGGTAGATTTTCAAATGGTGGACATGGATGATGAGAATTTCCCCTTAATCACAGGACGATTATTCCTAACAATGGGAAGAGATATAATTTATGTTCATAAAGGAATACTATGATTAAAATATGTAGAATCAGAGGTGATTTTTTACATTTCAGTAGAAAATATATAAATAATAACAAAAAAATGATGAATTTTCAAAAGATATTTTGGTGAAAGAATAAGATTTTGTGGTCCATAGAATAATATATGAAGTATCTACTATATTAAGTGATGATGAATATAATAAAAATATGAATAAAGGTATGAAATTTATGAAAAATATGAAGATAATGTTGTAAATTTAATCCAATTGTAATTCAATGATGTAGAATATTTTTGGACACACAATGAACTTGTATTTTATTTTTTGAGAAGGGCCAACAACAAATGGATTGGAGGCGTGTAAATTGAGAAATTATTCATCAATGGGAGAGTGAAATTAGATTAATTATTGTTAGATGACCCATATACATCGAAGAATCATTTATTTGACATTTTGTAGTTATAAACTAGGTTACATCTTTTCAAACTTCATTCCCATGGAGATGAAGGAGGTAAGATTGATCCAAAGATGGTAAAAAAATTCATCTGGGAGGTAACATGAGTTTATCCTTTTTTTCTTTATTTATTTTCTGTTTTTAGAGTAAGAACTAATCTGTACTTATTTTTAATTCCATTTTAAAGTCTTTTTATTAGAATTTTGTTTGTAGGAACGTAAAGGTAGATCGCATGTAGAAGGAATTTGTAGGTGGAGAAGTTGTAGATGAATTTCACAACATGATTTACATTTAAATGTCTTAAAAAAGTACAGGCAAAACCTATGCATCCTAATAGTAAATGACCAATTTACATGGGTGTAATTATTTAAATTAAAAAAAATTAAAATATATTCCCCACATGTGAAAATTTATTTATTTTTAACTCCCAATTAAATACTCTCACTTGATTCTTTCTTTACTAAAAAAATCAATGATACATATACTGCTCTAGAAAAATTATCATTCCCTGAATTTAGATTCATTTGTAAATAAATTTTAGTGAGAATAATGAGGGGAATAATTTTTAGTGTTATGTATTTGTATTATTATTGGGGAATTCATTATATTTGGGAGTATATAAATTTTGGTAAATGAAATTTTTATTACATTTTTCCAACCATAAATTTATGATATTTCCATTTATTGATTTAATTATTTTTATGAATTTCCATCACTAATTGATCGAACCATTTTTTTCATTCTCGAGACATCCTAGGATCCAAATATTTCTCATTTTTTTAAATTATGTTTCTTGTGAAACGCGAGAAATTTTCTTATAGAAATTATTTTCATATCTTTTCGAAATTATGACTACAAAAAGTCAGTTTTAAAATGATTGACACAATCTTTTATAAATTTTTCCCATGTTATGACAATGAATTAATAATTTTTAATCTCCTAGAATTTTTTAACATCCTTGTTAGGAAATTAAATATGTTACAATTTTATTTTTTTCCATTCCTACAATATCTTAATTGTTTTTTATGATATTAAAATGAATAAGTGTGGGGGAGGGACATTATAGGGCGTACAAGGATTTACATAATTAGGTATATATTTCTATGGTTCGTTGATTATTATATTGGGAGAGTCCATGTAATATTTCATTTTATTTTATTATTCACATAACCTGGTAAAATTAATATGAAAAAAACAAAAAGAAAAAATGAATAAAAACTGGGTTGTGTTTGGGGAGGATAAAAAATAACTAATTTTTTAGATTGATGATATTTCAATCATGTGATCTTAGTTGGTGGATGTGATATTTTCTTAAGAATAATTTTTAAAAAACAAAAAAATAATTAAAATAAATCACTTAATAACATTAATAAAGGTTTATTAATTCATTGTACATACATGTATCAGGGGCCCACATTGAATCTTTTGGGGGTGAGAGAAATGACAAATGTAAAGGGAGATATTTAATGACTGTGTCTTAATATATAATTGATTAATATTTATAAGTAAACAAATTTTTAGAGCCTTACCTTTTCCACATCATTTACCTACCTACCCAAAAACTCTATGTAATTTTATTGTAATTGCTGAAGCCCTTATGGTTATTTGTGATTTATTTTATTACAAGGAAGTGTTTTTATATGCCCAACATGTCAAGTGTAAGTTACATGTATTTGAGGTATTTCATTAAATATATCTACATCTATACCTAGATTATGAGAGGAAAAATTAAAATATAAATAAATTTAAAATCAAATACATATTAATAATAAATGTATAAAATAAAATAGATGATTGAAAAGGCTTTGATGTTTCGAAAGAGAAATTAAAATTACGGGATTCAGATATGTTTTTTTTGAAATGTGAGGAATTAATGAATTTTCCAATCTGATGATTGAACATTTTAATTTTCATTTTATATTTTTCTTTCTTTCAAATATATTTTCTGCATTTTATGGTAATTTAACTTTTTTTATATTGAGTTCCATCCTTGAAGAAAAGTATGAATCAATGTGTTGTGGAATTTTATATATGTGTTTTGTTCTTATTTTTATTTGTATCTTAATGTGTCTATTTTTTATTTAATTGATTAATAATTATAATATATGGAATTCATGACTTGTTTTTTGAATAATTATAGTAATAACAACTTAATCAAAAGGGAATGAAAAGGGGCGAACAACATCAGATTTTTTAGAATGTAGTAGAGCTACAAAATTTGAATAGTAAAATTACACATCATGTATTTCATTATCTGATGTAAATTCCTAAAGAAGTTTCTGATACATTGTACAAGTAGTGAAATAATTAAACATTTTGAAAATAGGTTACAAGCCATGTATATAAGAATGTTCTATGAATGTGTAGGTTATGACAAATTTTAAAAGTCACTGTTCACAAGGATTTCACATCATGTAATGTGTTATATTGCATAAATGTTTTGACAGGAAAAAAATAATGAAGTTGGTGGCCGATGGTTGTTGAAAAATAATTTATATTCACTCCTTAGACAAATAGGAGGAGATGTTCACATCCCAAGAAAGCTGGTGAATACTACCAATTGATGGATTAATGATCATGATCCAAACTTCGTCACTATACATCTTCACCATTCTTATTTGGTTATCTATGCTTCTCATTCTAATCATTCCTAGAATGATCATGACGTTTACATAGTACGATATGATGTGACTATATGGGGGTGTGATGGTTATGGATTATTTTTATTCTTATTCTCTACACTATTTATCAATTATAGTTCATCTTCTTTTCATATTGTAAGACCATTACTACATTCATGAGGATTAACATTTCATTGAATCAATTAGTTGGGCTATTTTTTGTGTGACTATTATCAAATCAAGGTTAGTTATGTTTAAATAGGTCATTGGGTTTTTAATTAATTATTGAACATTGTAGATTTCTATTCTAAAGGATAAATCATTGGATTAGAGCTGGGTACCTAAAAGAAGGATCACCGATGACTGAAGTCCAACACTAAATCTGAAAACTCAAATATCAGGTGAATCCCAATCACACAAATATAAAATATTTGAACATATAATTCCTTGTATGTTGATATAAAACCCAATAAATTTTTATATTTGTTTATATTTCTCTAAATAATATATAATTTAAATTTAAATTTCATTAATTAATTTAGAAAATATGATTTGGCAATGTGGGTTCAACACACAGTCTTTCCATGTACTATAGTTTTAGTAGTTTTATCAGATTTATAAATTGTTTATGTTATACCACCCCATAAGAAATTAATGATTTCTTATGGGATATTTATGAATAAAATGACGTCACTATAAATTTAATTTTTATTTCCCAATATTTTTTCAAAATAGTATTTGTGAGTTGGGAAATTATACATATATTTAATAATGTATCTACTCATAATCATAACCACCAATTTAATGTCAAGGATATAATGGTATAATTTATATAATGATATTTATAATATATATAACAAATTCTGTAATGGTGAATGTTGTTTCTGGAGGAATATATCAAATATAATTTAATTCTCAACTAGGTTTTTAGGGTGTCTCTTGTATTATGCCCTTATAGTCTATTAGCTGAAAGGTAATGAGTATAAATACTATGTATAATTCTAAGGATTCAATGCAGCACCATTCTAGGAAGAAGAAAAAAAACAAGGATGTGATGGAGTAGAATTTTGTTCATTTCCTGTCTGGAAATAACTTCCACTGGAAGAAAAACATCACATCAGTAATAATGAAAGGTGATGTTTAATGTTTGTTTTTATCGAATTTAACCATTCAATTAATATGGATTTTGTATTAGATAATAATGTTTTATCTCAAATTTTTATATCAAATTAGGGTCCTTATAAATTTCAAATTATTCCATTGGGTAAGGTGAATTTTTAGGATGAAAATGGTTATAGGTTGGATGCACTATACTTTTTGAACTACCATATAACTTTTAGGAGATGAATGATCATTGATTTTGAAACACTTCGTCATCGTGCTATAAATTTAAAAAAACATTTTTATGTATATTAATTATGTTTATAATAATTTATTTACATGGTTGGAATTGATATTTTCTTATTTTATAATAAATGTATATTTTATTAAATGGATCATTTACATAATTTATCTTATGTATTATATTGTGAGAAAAAACTGTCAATAGGATTCAAAAAATCGTATTCACATGACTCATTCTACCATTATATATGGAATACAATAATTGGTCATGTAATGAAGGAACAACGAAATATGTAATATCAAAATGTTTATTTAGATTCACTAATACTAAAAATAGTTGGTATTTATCGAGATTGTTTGGAAGGTAAAGAACCAATGGACTATTTGTGGAATGAAGTGAAAGGGACACATAACTTCTATGTGTGGTTCATACAGATATCATTGGGCAATTCCAAGTTGAATCAAAGGGAGGATACTCACACTTTATATCTTTTACTAATGAATGTAATAGGTATGAACACATCTAATTAATATTTTACATGTATGAATATTTTTAGAAATTAATATTACATGAGAATAATTTTGAGAACTATATTGGTAATAATACATAGAAATCCTTATTTGAATGTGTTGTAGAATGTCTTAGGAAAAAAAATTAAATGATCATTTGAAGGATTTTGGGATTTTACAATAAATATTATTCCCTATACAGCCCAAGGAGAATAGAGTATGTGAAAGGTGGAATGATACCATGTTGGACATGGTGATTTTAATGACGAGTCATGAGAACCATCCAATATCATCTTAGGGATATTCTTTTCAGAGATAAGTGCACATACTAAAAAATGTACCAACTAAAGTGGAAGATTTAATAACATAAAAACTAATGAATTGAATGAAACTAGTTCTTCCGAAATACATATGTTGTGAGTAAAATAATTTCTTTGTGCATCCTCATGAAACAACATTCCAACTGAAGGCACAAAGAGTATCTTTAGGGGATAACACAAAGAAAAAAGGGGATATTACCTATAACATCACATTAATAAAAATTGAATTTTGAAATTACATGGAATGTTCCTTGGGAGGTGGAACATCTCTAAAATCTATAGTGTGAGTTAGATTGACTTTCATGATTTCAAATATTAGGATATATAGGTGTTGGTATAAAAACAAGTTCCACAAATACTAATGAATGAAATTATTCCAGAGAAATAAGTTTTGAGTTAGAGTAAAATTGTGTTATGAGAACATTGATGATATGTATTTATAGTCATTGAATATGGTGAATCATTATTAGTTTTGGGTAATGATCCTATATTCTAAAAGGAATAAGTATGTTGAATATATAATACCAAATGAAAATAAGAAATGAATGCATAAATAGATTCCATGTACAAAATCTATGTATAGATTTTACTAGATCCTCTAGTTTATTTGATGAATATTTTATCCAAATGCGTATTCAAGATGAAAGTAAACATGAAAAACATTATTATTATGAGTTAAGAATGAATAGTTGAAAAGGGTTGAAGAAACATCATGGTTTCGACATTAAAAAACCATTTTCACTTGTCACTATGCCTAAATCGATTATCATTATGCCTTACGTAACATCATACTGTGTCTTTGAAATTTTTAAAATGGATTCCAAAATAGAAATCCTTAATGAGAACCTTAAATAATATGTCTATATTACTAATCTAGAAGGGCTTGTGACTCTTTATTATAAAATTAATGTATGAATGTTTCACAGAAGCATATATGGGTTAATGTAACCATCCAAAAAAATATGACATTCATTTTTATGAACCCACAACCAAATTTGGTTTCATAAGAAATGAATTTGAACATGGTGTCTACAAATTGTTTAGTGGTACCAAAGGGAATTATCAAAATGGTATATGTTGATTAAAGTATACCGATTCGAAATGAGATACCTATATTATAGACTATTAACAAATGGTTAAATGCATCTTTATAATTGATATACATAAGAAATGTGTCATATTTTCTTAATATTAAGATCCATATCAATTAAAATAGGAGACTACATGATCCTTTTCAGTGATAATATGTCACTAAAATACTAAGGATAATGAATATATAAAAATCTATGAGGGGATTGTTTCCCATACCACATGATTTTTATCATTAATGTAAAAAAGTGTTTTTATACCAAAGAAGAATGATAGATAATTGTCACTATTCTGTATTTCTGACCAAATGTTCCCATCATATATTCTAGGCTTCATAATATGCCAAATTTGTATTATTCCCCATATTTAATTAGGAAGATATCATGTAGACCCAATAGACCGTTATTGGATGGATGTCACAAATATCATTATATATCTGAGACAAACTAAGGATATATTCTAGGTACATTTTGGTGATTTAGAGATAGTATTAAAATGATATAAAAAATCTAGGTCAAAATAGATTTGGAAAATATGAACGCATAGTCAGGATAGGTCATCAATAATAATGGAGAAGTTATTAATATGAATAACTATAAGAATGTAGAGGTTTTTTCTTCTAAAAACAACTTATAGAATTTTTTTTTATGTTATCCAAATAAGTATAATAAATTTGCTATTATTCTCATGATGTCGAAGTGATATATAGTACTAAAAAACCGATCACAGTTTGCAATTATTATAGTATAACGGTTGATATCTCCAAATAAACGTAGTCACATTTGGGGATAATGAACATACTCAAAACACTTCAACTCTTAAAGTATTTTTATGAAAGTGATGTATATGGAATGGGGAGTATTTCCCTTGAATAAAATGATGCATCTACGTTAAAAACCCATATCTGAAAAGAAACATGGGAAAACTGTGAGTGATAGAAGACTGAAATTTGTTAGCATATGTAACTTTTTTAAATAGGTTTATTGGAGATGGATAACTATAAACATCTACTTTTTACGTTATACTATTGAATATATATAAATATTTTAATGTTAAAAATATCATTTCACATATTGAATGTTATTCATCCAACAAATAATTTTATAATTTTTGAGTTTATCTGTCACAACAAAGATATTGGTAGATGTTCACTGCTATGATGAGAACCTTGAAATGATATGAATAAATATCATTAATAAATTAATTATTATAATATTGATGAATTCTGATCAAGAAAATTGTTTCATGACTATGAGGTGTGAGTCCTCATAAAAGGGTGAAGAAATATCTCATGATGTTTCCACATATTTATATCAATTATCATAGATTATAATAAAAGAACTAGCTCAAGGAAATTTTCATGATTACACATCATTAGATATTCGAATTATTGGGTATGTCTATTGGACCATGTAAATTATTATTTTTATTAATTTATTTTTTTAATCAAATACATTGATGTAATGATGAAACCTAAAATGGACCTTGTTCATGCTATATAGGATGTGTTGGGTACGTCATGATTTGTTTTTTATTAATAAATAATTCAAGGAATGATCTTTCCTGTCCATTAATGGGAGTTAAAATCATTCCATTTGATTACAATGAAATCCAAAAACGAAATTCCATGGAAATGGTGACTTTGACATGTTTATTTACAATAGTTAATAAAAGATATATTAATAATAAATATCAATGAAACGAGTTTTAATCCACGAATTGAGATATCAACACAAAATGTATTATATTACATAGACTGCACTCATATTTGGTTGTAGATATAGTGAAATTAACTTCATCTTATTTGTTTCCATTAACCATTTCTATATAATAATTCTGTATTTTATGAAGGATCACCAAACGAAAATTAAAAATTACTAGATGGTCACACACAATGTGTTTCTATTAATTTCAATAAATTCAATTATAATTAGATTATTAGAATAAATATTAAGCACATGAATGAGGAATAATTTTATTTTTTGATTTAGTGATGGAAAAAATTAACTAACTATTCATTCACATTGTAATTGTTTAATTAGACAGATATGAATTTTTTTTATTTGTCACATAAATTAAGGAATATTTAATTAAATTTTAATTTAGTTATAAAATTATTTTATAGTAGTTTAATCAAACCAATATTGGTTCCAACTAATAATAATAAATTTGAATGATGGAAAAGATGACTTATATTTTCTCCAGTTTCCATAATCAATGAGAAAAATGTTAATATGATTATTAATATATCAAATGGGGTAATTTAATTATTTAATATATTATGATTTACCAATATGAAATTAAATAATATTTAACTATATCCCATAAAAATATAAATATATCATTATATCTATTTTCATTGGGGAATCATATTCTAGGGATCATTGTTAATAAGGAAATCTATTGCTCTCTCACAATATTGAATAACACTCCAGATTTTCTTCTCATGAGCACGAGAGAGTATCCAATATCATCTATCTTCTCCAGAATGAGAGGTAAAGTAATGTTCATCATGATAGAATGAATCATAACACTAATCAAGGCAAACAACACAATATGATCTATATTAAATTCTTTCACCTGATAATCAATTGGTGTTGTTCAATGATCAAACAGGAACATGAGGATCATTTCTAGATGGATTATATATGTGAATCCCACTAGAATAACTATTATAGGATGAAATGGTTTCGTATTATCAATATATTCATTAAATAAATATCTCAAAACCGTGGTAGTCATTTATCCAATATAATTGTTAATTATAAATTTAACAAGAGATACTTTTATTTTTGAAATGCCTATAATTTTTCTTCTGAATTGTTTTGTTCATGAAATCCATGTGAACTATATTTTGGAATATGTATTGAATCTAATAATTGACTTATTATGTATAACACTAATAATCACTTCTTCTATACAAAAAAAATATTTTTTTTGTATAGGTTGGAGAATTAGAGATATAATATAGGATAGATCATATTATTTCGAAGTGTTGTGCTTCCAATTGTTATATTTCACTTTTATATAATTTTGGGATGTAGTTCATGGTTATTATATATAACCATATATATTATATATAGTACCATAATGATACTACATGGGATGTGGTTTAATTTTGTAGTAAATGTTCTTTATTGGTTACATATGATGTGTTATTTAATTTAGATATTTTCATATGTGTTGCACACCCATGAAATGATGGCATGGTCTCCCCATGATAACATTAAACCCTTTTATCTATAGTTTTTAGTTTATGTCATACATCATGGTCTTCTTGAATACATTTGGAATAATAGCATGGGGAAATATCACACTATAAGCTGGATTTAGGAGTTTGATCTCCCATATCCCTTTACCACAATATCTTATTAAAAACCCCAAAATATATGTTGGCTTTACATTCCCTTAAAACAATTTAAAAAATTATATATCACCCTAAAATAATCCATGTTACCACCATTTATTAAAATTATCTATCCATCCACATTACTTTTATAATAAATAATAATTAAATTCCTCTTTCCCCAATATTTATTGGTAAAACCAACACCCCATAAAAATTACCAACAATGATTAAACATCATCTCTTGAGTCTAATAATGTGGTGAACATTAATTTGGTGATAATTATAATTTCAACTGAATCATTCAATGCCACAAACCATCCAAAATATCACCGAAATTCAAATCCACATTTATAGGCCTTTATTTTATAAACATATCCTATAAGATAGAGTATCATAGTGGCCTAATGTTTTTAGAACTTTTTTTCGGTTTTAAGTCTCATTACATATCTATATAATTTCTTCATTATCAACATGTGGCCATATGAAATTTATTCAATGGGAAATAATATATTAAATTCCATATATTAAGATATATTGTTTGAATAATTGAAATATTAGGATTCATAATCCTCAAATTATAATTTCATGAGAATATATAAATAGAGATTTATATCCAAATATTTAATGTTATGATGATAATAAGATTTCATACCTAAATAATTTTTTTCCAAGATCATCATCATTATTAGTGGAAAATTCTATAAAGTAGTTCGATGGAGATTATTTGGAAACTAATTAAAATATACACATGATATTTTGATATTATGTTGACAAAAAAGACAAAAATATTTCAGGCTGTAAAAGTACATTTAGTTTTAGTTAACCTTTTTTCCCAAAAAAATTACATTAATTAAATCAATTATTGTGGAATTACGAAAAATATAAATTAAACTATAAGGAAATAATAATAATAATATAGAATTTTTATACTAGTTGTGGTTAAATTATCTTTCATCTACCATTAACATCACATTACTTCTAAATAAGTTTATCTTACATAGTAAAAATAACATTTAAATGAAATTCAAAAACCATGTATAATGATCCATTTCTATTATATGAATAACCAATATTGAAAATTCATTTTAATCATTTATTAGAACCAATATTAGATCAATAATTTGTATAATTGTATAATAAGGTCAAATATTCCATTGAAATAGAAAAGTATAATAAAATTTAGTGTAAGGAATAGTCCAGATAATACTGAAATTAACACTAAATATAAGATATAAATATATAATAAATTAATTAACCTAGTAGTTTTTATTTATTTACCACTTTAAAAAACGAATGTTTCTAAAGGGTACATTCACAAAAATCAATTTACAAAGATTATTTTAATCAATGTTCAAAATAAGGTGAGAGAAATTCATTTGATATTCATTTATATGGTAATATATAACTTAATATGAACCAATTCATTATTTTTTTACTTTTTATTCAATGGTTATTTTCAGAATTGTTTCTAAATTAAAAAGTAACTATTTTCCCTCTTGATTCTCAAATAGAATGTTAATAATAAATTGATTATTTAATTTATTTTGGAAGAGTAGTTAAAATAATACATTATTCATATGATAAGAGTATTTCCATACCTTATAACACATTATTGTGTCATCATAGTGATGGTTTACTTCTTGATGCTGCATTCTATAATAGATGTATAGATAATTTAGAGATTGATCATTCCATTGAACCTCAATGTTTATCATGTTAATATTATTAACATGATGTTAGTATGAAAAACTATTCTAATAATTTAACTAAATTTTTTGTCTTTATAATATATATTTCTTGTATATAGTCCACATATTATATAGTTTTACAATAATTCTTTTGTCCAAATATTGATACACTTTTAGTACTAAAACATACAGAAATTAATACTCAATACCATATTTTTTTATTGACATAGTCTATTACTTACTGTTAATACATCAACACATATTATGTTTGTTTATCATAGTCTCAGGATAAAACATAACACCATAAAGTATTCAAAATGTATTGTATATTTCATAACTATTTAGATTCCATGACTGAATTTAGTTAAACCATACGTCAGTACTATTCATTTCATTTTGAAATGGAAGGTAATAATACTACTTATATATTTCATATACTAAAATCATCAGAATATCGATTTTCCAAAAATTCATGATGTGATTATAATAACCTATAATCCAAATATGGGAATTCAAAATATATACATTGATTTCTTATCTTCATATCCTCATCCTCTGATGCATCATATATCATATCCAATGCAGTTTCATCATCCAACACCACTTCCTCTGACATTAATGTGGTTTAATAATTCAATGTAATATATAAATATTATATTGAAATGAAAAATAAAAGAAAAGTAAGTATAATATCATGACCTGACCAAATGGGGTCTATCTGGCTGGCTGTGAATGAAGTGTAGATACCACAAGTATTACATGAATAATGTAGGGCTTGGAAACAAGAAATGAGTAGAAATATCACAAACCTGGTAGGACTTATCCAATGCTAACTATATGCATGAACAAACAATAATCTCTTTGTAATGATAATTTGATATTAGTATTACTAATATTTAAATACATGCAATAATATATCCCACAATCAGAGTAAATAAATGTAAAAAATAATCTAAAGGGGAGAATAAAATACCAAAGAAATGATAAAATGTACAAACTACATATATAGAGTTTAATCCTATCAAATTCATACACAACTCTATCTTTCTTTCCCACAAAGCTCTACCTCCTCCGGTCCCTCCTAGGAATCCATCGCAATGATTATTGTATGCATAAGAAAAAACATATTTAGGTAGTTCCAATGCATGGTTGAGTAAAACAATACATATTATAATCACAATAACCCCAAAATAAAATAGGTAAATTTATGGTAAATATTTTACTCAACCCCAATACATAGGATAACCCAAGTTATAGATTACAAGAAACTCCATATCATCCATTCCTCAGTAATATATTACTATACAGATCATCTCTGCATGGAATTTCAATTTGATATGGAATTATGGAATCCAGTAATATCATAGTTATACATATCTCAAACTCCGTATCCTATCGTCTCAACAATACATCTTACCACATGATTCTACTAGAGGCTTTGTGGTATCACCTTATAGGGGAACACAATCCATGAGACCCACCATTCTTAATAGAAATCATAAAAGAGATCTCATTAATTGGGTAAAATTATGTCATCTACGAAGGAAATAATATCGTATATCATTCTCATAAACTGATAATAATTTGATGGAATACCCATTACATCCCTAATGGTGTTGAACATAGAAGGCACGATGGTCAAATATGTCAATGAAGATAGTGATTATGGAACCAAGAAGAGAACAATTATTATCTTGGGGATCTAACTCATGAATTATGTGGTATTCCAAAATACCTATTGGATCCCGGAAGTTCTCAAATCATAGATAGGTTATCATATAGAACATCAGTGGGGGATTCCACAAACTATGTTTTTAATTTCAAAGATAAAGACACATAGATATGGGATCGAACCCATTACCAATCTGGAACACCACAAACCCTATAATGAGTCTATACCATGGTACAATGATAGATGATACAACTCAAGACCACCGAGAGACAATGTACAACCAATATAAATTTAACCACCATATAGTGTTTTTTACAGATAATGATGGAACAAACAGTAAAAAATATAATTTCTAAATAATGGATCTTATTAATTAAAATACCCCAAGATCTATTGGGAGTACTATCAAGATATAGAATCACCTCCCCATGCAGGATGATCACGATGATTCCATGAACCCAACCATGGATATATGAAAATATATATTTTTCCACATAGTCATCTTGTAGGGATACACGAACAATATATGAACACATCTTGTATATGGGATCAAAATCCTATAATGAAGACATAATTCTACACTATTAGTTCATAGAAATGGACAAAGGTAACCTAATAAATTGATACAACTCTACATTACACTGTAATAACTGTATCACTAGTTCCATCTCACTATACATATCTCGAACTAAATCCAATTCCACCGTGACATTCATTGTTGTTATACACAGTGGAGAGGCTAATCACGGTCCTCCATCTATGTAAAAATAATGAATATATATAAGGGGGACGACACGAAGGTGGTATACTTCGTATACCCATAGTAAAAAATGTGTAACTAAAAAAAAGACCTATGTAAATTTATACTCTCATTAATGATTATTATGAGGATCATAATTGTTTTCTACCCTATGTCACATGGAGTGTCACATAATATAATCACATGGTCATGTCCTCACCCACACAAGGATTGACTTCCCATGTATCCACACATGAGTTATAGCCTCTGTGCATGGTATGTCACACAAACAATGCAAATTGACAAACCCTTCTACCTATTCGCATTTTTATCGACACGTTTTTGTGTCATCTATCCATGTACTAACACATGACCCTGTCTCATGACCAAAAATTATGACCATATTCATTTCCACAAGTAATAAGCACACTAAAAGTTGTTTACACATAGTAAACATCATTTACAACACAATATATCATCTTCCCATAATGGGAGGCACACAAGGGGTGTTCTCCTGCACTTAACGCCTTGTGATCGGTATTTATGAATGAAAAATTCCTATGTACCTTCCAAATAAACTTATTTCCTTAAAAAACTAAAACATATTCCCCCATGGGATATATTGTAGTAATAATAGGAATTTAAAACCAAAAAACAATTCCCATTTGGTGATCAACATGTAATGATCGTTAATATATCTACCACATGGAGAGACACCAAAGCTTCATGTCAATATCTAGGCCCTAAAGACACTACAACATGATCCTAGAGTTATCATCATTAACAATAGAATTTAGTGATACCTCTACACCATAGTTTGGACATATGTCATCTTTAACTAAAACGACGAACATCCTTATCCTTTTCCATGCATGAGAATGAAAGGGGACATGGTATACTAGTTTAATTATTTATATATATAAAAATATATCATCTATACATTCCCCAATTCACTGCAAAAATTGGAATACAAATCCCAAAATTCATTTTTTTCATCCCAAGGATAAAATCACATCTTGAACCCAACAAAAAAATTGTAATCTAAAACTCTAATTCATATTTAAACATCAATTTAAGAAAAACTGCACAAGTGTGATATAAAAAATTTGAATAATTTTTATAGTAATGTTCTAGTGTTCTTTGATCCCTAAAATCCTTCATCGACATAGTTTATATATTTGGAAATATTCCAAAAATATTCCAAATTCATTAATGAAAAAAAAGTGTCATAACACTCTCACCAACTTTGTAGTTTTTATCAAAAAAATAAAATCCCTAGTCACCTTGGGGAAATATAAACTCCCAATTGGTTCTCCATATCTATATATATCTCTAATGGATTCCTGGAAAATTTAAAAATACTCACTCAGGGGAACCAAAATCTCTACATGGATCCTCCCTAACCAGAACCCAATCAACATTTGGTATGTCAAAAGGAAACACTACCCCTACTGTTCAGGTCAAAAAAGGATTTAATCATTAAATGAGGTGTGAACATGTCACCTCATTTGAGAAATTTGAAAAACACCCAGAACCTAATCAAATTTGGGTCATAAGGTATACCCGTAAACCACCTCGATAGATAGATATAGATATGATTACAACTTTTCATTCCTCATCTATCCCTGGATGAAATAAACCCTTAACATAAATAAAAATAACCAACTATTGGCATTTTAAGACTATCTCTAACTCACACCAACTAGTACATCAATGACTTGTATGTTCTCCCAAATATGGAATTAAATGGTGTCATGTCATAGTGGAGCCAAAATTTAACCATGCCAACATGAAAACCCAAAAAGTTTCCAAAAATAAAGAGGATTATCTTCCATGATACCACCACACTAAAGGGTGTACTATGTAGTGTTTAAAACCTATTCATCGTCACATCTACCAGCATGAATGGGGTTATAATTAATCTCAAATGGTTATATGTACTCCGCACCTTAAAAACAAATAAATAAAATGTTTATTGGATATCTGGTCATAAAAAATATATGAACAAAATCTCTTTACAATGCCTCTATGTCCCATAGAAAATGTGGAGGGGTAACCACCAAAAACTAGAGACATGTCATGTCATTATCACCCACAAGGGATATATAAAATGAGGACAAATACTCCATTACCTCTATTAAAACATAGAAATAAAGAAATTTAAATAGAAGCTTTTATTATGAAGACATCGTTAGGGGGATCTCATACTATAATTTCCCCAACATCTTCTCGGTCCACTATCACTCCCTTGCATACGAATACATATAAACAGGAAGGGATAACTTGATTCCAAATTTGGATCTCTGAGAACTCCCCAAGAAATTGGTTCTGATATAACATTTCTAGAACATATCCTCAAGTGTCTCACATTAAATAGTGATTCCAAGAACTTGAATATATGAAATATGATTAATCTTATTAACCAATGAAAATGGGTGAAGGACCAAGTCCATAAGGAACATATCTTTCTCTTATGAGGACATAGGGATAACCATGGGTTCACAACATCTAATACATAAATATACATCTAAAAACCCTTTACTAGACCATTACACCCAAATATTCATGAGATTAATCCAATATAATGATGAAAATTACAGGGCATTCCTTATGTGAAATTCAATATAGAAATTTTTATATTGCAAGGGAGATAAACCTAAAATGTGTACGGTAAGACATCCTAAAATCCAATAATAAGGTAGGAAACCAAATTATTATTTTATTACTTCACCATGGTTCATACTATCCATATAATAAAATTTGGTTATATCCACACACAAAGGAGATTTTACTTTTTATTCTGGGATCACTCCTCTAAAAATGAAGTTAAATTCATCTGATACACTGGTAACACTACCACCTCAATTAATTGTATTCTTCTAATATTGGATGGTATTCAAAATGAGAATTCATCCTATGGAATATATACTACTAAAAAATTATATGTAAGGATATATCCTATAGAGTTGGATCACATTATAGATAAATTTTCATGACCTTTGATCCTCTCTGAGGGAGTCTCCAAGAAAACAGGGCATAAAAATGTGTCTAATGGTATCAGTTGGCCTCAAAAAGTGGAATGCCTTAAGGAAAATGGATAATGACCTTGTAATGTTGTAGTTAGAGAAATTCATCCTTTCTTAGGTACCCAAACCAAAATCAATCCTCTGTTCCAGAATCCCCACTATCCTAAAGAACATCCTTTCCCTTGACTACCTATCTGCCAAAACAAGGGCCTAATATAATAAAATTTCACTAATAGTTCTCAACCACAATTAAAACTAACATGGAAACAACTCCTTGACAATATTTTATTGAGGAGACACTAAATATCACACAACGTTTTCTGTTTATTCATAAGAACCTGTCCCATTTGGGGATGTGTTCCATAGTTTCATGATTTTGAGGATACATTGACATCACCATCACAAGGATCCACTGACTCCTTGGGGAATCCTAGACAAGAATCATCCATGATGTGGAAGGAAAAGGGTACCAAACAACTATATCTATAAATACTCTTTATTTGTTTAAACAGAATATATTATTACACTAATTGTCATGATAGATTCTTTCTCATAGTGATCTATGGCATGCAACTATCCTATCTCCACCACAGAACTTTTTAAGCATGTTACAAACCACCTAGAAGTGGTGTTGGTAATAGATGGGTCATTATGAGACCTCTTGTACCATTAATAATTTCTCTTCAACATTATCTATTATACAAAAAATCATGATCCAATCACTCGCTCTAATAGGGTGCTCCATTAGCTATCTCGATTTCAATAGAATATAGGGAAAACAAATGTCTTTCGATATACCCCATCCACCACAAGTAAAACACCACATTTCATGCAGATGTTTTCAACTAGATTAGGATCCCTTAGATATAGGTGTTACATCCTAGGATTGTCCCATGAAATTTCTCATCGGCCTGAATCTCAAATCCTTCCATTGCCCACCGGCTCCCAATGTCCAAGATCTTATGTTCCCATCACTAATAGACAATGTTTTCTCATCCAAAAATATCTACACTAAAAATTCCAAGTAGATCACTCTATAATATGTGGTAATGAACAATGATATCAGAAAATGCATGATATCACAACAAATTCCATTCTCAAGGAATTTTTATTGGAAAGACTTATCATGAACCAACTCTATGGAGTATCAAAAAAAGTTATAGGACCCAATCCAAGTACTCTTCAATGATCATGATGTGCTTATGATGTTGGATATGTTCTTTGATATAAAAAATCATAACATGGCTAGGTAAAAATCATCATTGAAGATCCAAAAAAGCTCTGTCCAAGTGAGAATCATATAATTATTATTATTTTTCACTAGAATATTCGATCACCAAAAAGAATCCAATATTTTTATGACATATAAGACCTCCATAGGCTCATGTTGTGTTCTAAAAAAGTAGAAAACATGCATGACTAGAACAATATCTTCATTTAGTCCATGGGGTTGTAGCTAACCCTGATACCTAAGAGGTCATTACATATGAAACTGATATTGTACACTCAGTCTAAACATATCCTCATACTAAGATACCAGAACACACTACTTCTCAATAGGCTTTATCTAGACTAGAAAACCACCAGGTGGTACCGTCTTCTATTCAAAGCCTTTAACCTATGCCTCATCACAAGCTGGATTTGCATCACCATCTCTCATTGGAACCCTGGATAGCTATCATCACAGTTGAATAATGAAATAAAATTAATATTCAATTTCATAATTTACACTATATAAGGATATTACTCAATAACAACATGAAAACTAAAACCAATCCATATATGATACATGTAATAAAGTTAACAATAAACTAGTTACTATATGTTCATAGTCAATGTTAATGCTTTTAGAGTCTTGGGGAATGTATATGTTATTCTCCACACCAACATTGGATTCCATGTTCTAAAAGAAAAACCTGAAAAATTTAAAAGCTATCATCAAAAATATCAATCCATGCCCACAGTTATAAAACATCATAATCATGTCCTACGGAATATCCACCAATAATACCACTATTTCACAACACGAACCAATGGGGATTTCTTAATTCATGATGATCCGAGTGTGAAAACACCAAGATTATCTCTAATAGGTCCGAGGATGGAGAACAGTGCAGAGTAAGAATATCTCATTTAAGGGAGGCATTAGCTTATGGTACCTATATATAAAACCATTCATCCATCTTCATTTAACAATGTATGGATGAAAATAAAATTAAAAAAAAATATTCTTGCATATATGTTTTCCTTAAAAAGAGTACATAAATATTTCAAAAATAATGTAAAATAAAAATCTAAAACACACTAAAAACTAAAAAAGATTCTAATATTATCAAATGGAGAGGACTACATGTAACAGCCCAAGATTTTATAAAAAAAATATATTCTTTTTAATTTTATTTATGTCTTGTGTTGTACGCTACACCCAAAGGAGCTTGCACAACACACATCCTTGACTTGACTTGCATTACACGCAATCGCGACCTTCCTCGATAGCGTGTGTAGTACGCAATACCGAGTTTCACTAAACAACGATATGCTATAAAAATATTATTAAAACTAGCCGTTATGAATAGTAATAACCACTTTTTGAAATCCAGTAAATCTTATTTTTCAAAATGAACTTTATTTTTGGATTCGGAGTATCGAATTTAGCCTAAGGTGAAATTTTGGTACTTTTCGGATAACTTTCATATTCTGATGAATAGTGAAAATTACTAAATTATAATTAAAAAACAACTTTTTTAATCGAAATAATTAATAGTGATAAATCATTAATTTGAGTGGTTTTAAAGTATATTTAGAATATATTTTTACAATTTAATACAATGTTGGTCATTGGATGTAATTTCACATTTAAACTAGACATAAACAAGTGTCAATCTTTTGATAGATATTGTTTCTTAAAAACACGCTATTTGTTTTAACAGCGGGATTTAATTATAAAATTAATTAATTCAACTTTTATGTTATGAATTTGGTAAAATAGACTTCATTTTTGAATTCGGAATATGAAATATAGCTTAGGATGAAATTTTGGCATTTTTCTGAAAACCTTCATTTTTTGATGAATAGTAAAACTACTAAGTGGTAGGTTAAAAACTGAATTTTGCATAAAAATTAATTTTACCGCTTCTATGAATGGAATTTCAAAAATCCGAGAGACACGGTTAATATCAAGGACTAAAATGTGGTTCAATGAGATGAAAATAATTTTTTGGTGAATAGTAACTTTTTACTTTTTACCGCGGTTAATAGTAAATAGGGTAACTAAGGGTAAATATGATATTAATATTACCCTAACACATGTCCTAATCCTATTGGACAAGTGTATTTCGACCAAAAACAAACTTAGGAATAAAATATGACCATTTAGGCCCACTTGGATTAGATTAGGACATTTATTATTAATTTATTTAAAGAAAGGTTAAAATAGTTAAAATCAAAGTTTAATAAGTAAATCATTTTTAATATGGGGTTATACATAAGATAAATTCGATTGTAAATATTCATTAGAAAGCTAAAACAATTTCCTACATAATGGTATTTTATTTGTAATTTTTAAACATCAAATAAGTTAATTTATTTATGACACAAAGATGATGCAGTAATTATCTTATTAATGAAATATTGACATAATTGATGTTATAAACACCAAACTAAATATAATTTGAGACTTTTTATGAATTCCACTAATTTTCTAGGTTACTATGATATATTAATGTTGATTTAATCAACTTGGTTCGAACATTTAATTCTGTTATGACTTTCACAAAAATCATATATCAAATAGTGTCAAAATTGACACAAAATAGTTTTTAAATCAAATATTATATTATTAATTGTTATTGTATTCCTAAAAATCTAAGGTTCGGCCAAATGACTTAGATAAGGATATATATATTAATAATAAACAATTTGGGGTTCGTTTGGCATGTTATAGTAAGTTTATTAACCATATAGTGAAAGAAAACAAAAAGACACGGTAGAAGTTAAATTATTTAACTTAGAGTTAAATCTAATTGATAAGGTTTAAAATAATATCCAAACATGTCTAAATTTGATTGGTTGATGAGATTACAACCCTATCTCATCTAATATTCGAATATGAGTCATTTTTGGAGTTTTTTTAAGTGGGGTTAGATTTATTATAAATTAATATTTTTAAAAATTCCTAAGGTGCCCCTCTCCTCCCCTATAAAAGGACACCTCCTCCCCCTCCTCCTCACACCAATTTGAGCACTCAAGCTCGGCCAACCCCTGCCAAAATCTCTTCTCCACTTCCCTAGAAACATCCTAGAGGTTCTGGTCTTCCTCAAAGACCAATTCTAGTGCCCTAAGAGGAGGTCTCAAAGAGGCACTTCAAAGAAGAGGTAATTACCGTTACCAATTCGTTCATCTTTATTTCTTCTTCCACTTCTTCTTCTTAGGTTGTTTCATTATGAAGTAATAACATCAGTATCACTCATATACTGATATGTTATTATAAGTATGAAACAACCCTATTTCACCATCTATCCATCCTACGGAAAAAGAAATCACCGCGCGTGCGTACGTACGGAATACCGTCTCCACGCCGTGGTGTAATCTATTTTCCACCACCACCTTACATGGATGGGTATAATGGTGTAAAGAATAACTATACATAGTTATTACAACATCATATTGATTCTGATATATTGTATAATCCACTCCAATTCAATTCAATATTTATAGAAATGATATCATCGCTCGTGCGTACGTACGGAATACCGTCTCCACGACGCGATGAGATTCATTCTCCATGTTAACCATTTAAGAATGATTATAATGTATATACAAGAAATAATAATGAAATATATGACATTATAAAGCTACTGATTTATGTATATATATACATATGTATTTCATCTACTTACTTCCATTTCAAGACAATAAGGAAAGAAAAACAGCGTTCATGCGTACGTACGGACTACCGTCTCCATGAACGGTGTTTTTCATTTTATTTATCTATCTATTATATATATATACTGAATATATATGATATATAAATCATATTTTATATTCTGGAAGTAAGTAAATCATGATATAAGTAATAATGATGTCAAGAACAACAAGTCAAAACACCTACGATAAATGAAACGATTTTACCCAAAAGGCTTCTTTAACATGGAATTTACAAAAGAACGGGTAATATAATGTCATAAGTGAACCATATATGATATCATAACAATGAATATGATTCTTTAATAAGTCAATGACATTATTTAAATCATTATACAGGAGGTTCGGACACATACGAAGCAAATTGGACCTAAGGTAATGGAAATATCACAATCTCATTTTTATCCGAGATTGTTTATTCGTAAGTATTTACTGGGGTGTATTTTATCATCCACATCCATGTTACCTCAATATGAAATATTGTTTTTATACACTTGCAATAGTTTAAATCCAATTTTACCCTTAGGTGAGTTTTTAGAAAAGAATATGAAAGGAATCTTTTGTCGTTTTTCCGTACGAGGTACTTTTTGACTTTTCCGACAAAAGTACGAAGAATGTTTTTTTAACTTATACGGCACGAATGGATTTATACTGTTTTATAATGCCTTATTTTCATGAAGCTTCCTATAAAAGATTTCATGACTATTTTCAATAAAATCTCTTTCTTTTAAAATTGCATGATGTTTTGTGAAAAGAAATTGATTTTGAAGAAGAAAGGATATTTTCCTCAAGAATTCAATTCAAGTGTTTTATCAAAATTATTTTCCATCTAAGATAATAAAGGGTTCTGTTTCTATCCATATATTTACATTGATTTGACTATGTTGTGATGGAATTATGTTTATGAATTCCTTTATCTTATATGAATGGTTTTATGATGTCATGTTGTTTAAGAATCCCATTTTTATTACATGGGTTATGCGATGATGTATGATTTATGATTTTGTGGCACACATAAGAAAGGATTCATTAAGAGATGGGTGGGACCTATATCTCCCTCCAATTCATTGGGTAAAGATTTTATATCTCATGAGATAGACATGGCTGGAATGGTAGGTTATACCGGTTCAGTGAAACAGGACTGAAACGAGGATTACTCGATTCAGAAAGGGACTTTGTCCACTAAGATAGTCTTGGAAATGAGTCTTGACTAACAAGAAATGATTCTCTATGATTATGTGTGTATGCCACAATGAGTAATGTTTTAAGTTATGGTTTCATTTTCACTACTATGATTTATCCCATGTTATGAAATTATGCTCTCTTTTGCAGGTTAAGATTTCCAAAAATGTTATGTTCTTATGAAAATTATGTGATTGATATTTATTTTGTTTACCCTTACTGAGCATTTGAGCTCACCCTTTTATGTTTTCTTTTCCCCAGGATTTAAAGAAAGGTTTTAGGTAAAAAAAAAGAAGATCTTTGTGGGAGATTTTGAAGATCTTTCACCAGGATTAGAAGATTACGTTCCGAGTTTCAAAAGACACTAAACTATTACGGTCCTTGTGTGTGTGTTTTTGTTATGTACTAAGTATTCCGCAAATGTAATGTAATGTCCATGTACGTCAAGCTTCGGGTCTCTACAGTTGGTATCAGAGGAAAAGTTTAGTCAACCTTTGGAAACTAGGATGCGAAAACGTTAGTGAGATCCCTAGAGATATTTCTAAGGTATGTCTAGGGATGTCCCTAGGGATAAGTATACGTATAGGTTATAGTAATAGAATTACGCTAACGATCATAGAATTAAACCTAAGATGTTGGATATTGAAGGTACTCCCCCTTTATTATGTTGTTTTCCCTAGTAAGATTTTTGCCTCTCACACTATTCTTTTGGGGTTTTAGACGATGGCTGGAACTCGAAGGAACCGTGTTAATGCAGAATGTGATGGGCAATGCAATGATTGTCCCCCTGAGCAACCAAACGATATAGGAGCTGGAATGAAAAATCTTGTAGCCATGCTCACACAACTTTCTCAAGCTATGAATCATGCAGGACTTCCAAACGAGCAAAGGAAGGAGCAACATTCTGTTGAATCCTTCATGAGGCAGCGTCCACCTTCTTTCAGTGGGTCTACTGATCCATTAGTTGCTGAACAATGGATTAGTACTACTGAAAAGATATTTTCAGTTCTTCAATGTTCTGAACATGATAAAGTCATCCTAGCAGTGTATCGTTTGGAAGGTGAAGCTGATCAATGGTGGAATCTTATCAAGAATACGAGGCCAAGAGATGAAATTGAGTCCATGGAATGGGACGAGTTCAAGAACTTGTTTTTCAGTAAGTACTTCCCTCGTATTCTTCGAACGAAGATGGAAAAGGAGTTTCTTGAGCTGAAACAGAAGGATGATGAATCTGTTGGTATATACGAAGCGAATTTTACAAGACTTGCAAGGTATGCATCTGGCATTATCATCCAACCTGAAAGTAAAGTTGATCGATTTTTCAGTGGCTTAAAACCAAGTCTTCGAAGGGCATTAGCTATAAGAGACGTCAGTAGCTATGAAGAAATTGTGTGTTGTGCTATCAAGGTAGAAATGGAAGTTGGTGTTACATATCCATCTCATGGTTTTGACAAGAAACGAAAGATGGAGTTCAAGGAGAAATCTCAGAATAATGGTGAAAAGAAGATGAATGTTTCCTTATGCACAAAGTGTGGAAAGAAGCATAGTGGAGATTGTCTTAAAGGGACTAGAAAATGTTTTAAGTGTGGAAAATAAGGTCATCGAGAAGCTGAGTGTCGAAGTAATGGAAAAAGGGTTTCTAATGATGTGAATAAAGCAAACACTGCAGATAACGCACCGCCAACACTTCAATGCTTCAAGTGCAAGGAGATGGGACATTATGCCAATAAATGCCCTAATCCAAGGGTTAGTGATGATCGACATGAGCAACCGCTTAAGGCGAATGACAAAGGGAAGTCACATGCGATCACTATTGGCAATGTTGAATATGACAACGATGTGGTGGAATGATTAAGTTTTTATGTAATGGGATTCCATAATAATGTTGTATCATGGAATATTGGAATATTTATGTATTGGTCTAATGTGGTATTCAAAGTGATTGAGATATTATGCGGATAATGAAGGGAAAACGAGAAAATGAAATGTTTAACAGTATTCATGAGCTCATGATTGATATAAGGACCAAGTGATATCATGGTTTGAGTATATAGAATTTTGAGGATTTTGGTATAACTTTTAACTGCAATCAAGTTTTCACTAAGGTTCAATGGGTATTCAAGAGAGTACAAGATTAAGGCCTTTGAATGTTTGGAATGTGTCCAACAAGATATATCTTATGATATGTGGGGATCAACGACAGTATTAAATCTCTGGTAATCGTTGTCACTATATTATGAGAGTGGACTGCAGTATTATGTATAAGCCTAAAGATTAGACTGGATTATGTTGGACATAAGTTAGTATTGTTTAAGGATATAAGTTTTTCGATATTATGGGATGTTATAGTAACGTAGTTTTAGAAAAAGGGACAACCTACAGGACGGGCGACAGCCCATCGCTTCAGACAAGGCTGTAGGAATCGAACCCACAACCGAAGTGCGACTGGCCTTTATCGCCAACCACTGACCTACAGGAAGTCCCTGTTTAGTAGAAACTAGTTTTATTTTAGTAAGTGGTATGATATATGAAGTATAAGTTCATTTTTGGAACCATATACAATTAATCTAGCCATAAGATGAACTTAAAACTTTTCAAACCTTTTGTTTGAGACAGATGGAATGACCCGTCATTCTATCACATGATCTGCTAACACTTCACGAATAACAAATTCAACTTCATTTATTTAAGAGATGAAGTGGAAATTGTTCAAGGCACGAACAATAGTGCGACTGTACCAAAATAAAGTAAGTATTTATTCTAATTCAAATTTTCAACTTTAGGGAAATGATCTTGAAAACCAAAAATGTTGTCCTAGTTCTATTATACCTGATGAATCAGATGGTACCTTAGATCGTCACAAATTTATGGATTTGTGCTTACTGGCTTTTCCATAGCCATGTTCTCTACCACTCTCCATCAGAACATGATGGTTAGATTTCTCTTCCATATCCATATTTTCACCTATGTGGAAACCCAGTGATTAGTTTATTTGGGTAATCGTTACATTTCATACTTTAGTTTTTAAAGCCAAGTTTTGGTATTCCCTTTTACGATGTGGGTTTCTATTAAAGAAACTTTGAAATAGTAAACCATTTATAACCCCGACGAATTTCGAGGGCGAAATTCATTTTAAGGGGGGTAGAATGTAACAGCCCAAGATTTTATAAAAAAAATATATTCTTTTTAATTTTATTTATGTCTTGTGTTGTACGCTACACCCAAAGGAGCTTGCACAACACACATCCTTGACTTGACTTGCATTACACGCAATCGCGACCTTCCTCGATAGCGTGTGTAGTACGCAATACCGAGTTTCACTAAACAACGATATGCTATAAAAATATTATTAAAACTAGCCGTTATGAATAGTAATAACCACTTTTTGAAATCCAGTAAATCTTATTTTTCAAAATGAACTTTATTTTTGGATTCGGAGTATCGAATTTAGCCTAAGGTGAAATTTTGGTACTTTTCGGATAACTTTCATATTCTGATGAATAGTGAAAATTACTAAATTATAATTAAAAAACAACTTTTTTAATCGAAATAATTAATAGTGATAAATCATTAATTTGAGTGGTTTTAAAGTATATTTAGAATATATTTTTACAATTTAATACAATGTTGGTCATTGGATGTAATTTCACATTTAAACTAGACATAAACAAGTGTCAATCTTTTGATAGATATTGTTTCTTAAAAACACGCTATTTGTTTTAACAGCGGGATTTAATTATAAAATTAATTAATTCAACTTTTATGTTATGAATTTGGTAAAATAGACTTCATTTTTGAATTCGGAATATGAAATATAGCTTAGGATGAAATTTTGGCATTTTTCTGAAAACCTTCATTTTTTGATGAATAGTAAAACTACTAAGTGGTAGGTTAAAAACTGAATTTTGCATAAAACTTAATTTTACCGCTTCTATGAATGGAATTTCAAAAATCCGAGAGACACGGTTAATATCAAGGACTAAAATGTGGTTCAATGAGATGAAAATAATTTTTTGGTGAATAGTAACTTTTTACTTTTTACCGCGGTTAATAGTAAATAGGGTAACTAAGGGTAAATATGATATTAATATTACCCTAACACATGTCCTAATCCTATTGGACAAGTGTATTTCGACCAAAAACAAACTTAGGAATAAAATATGACCATTTAGGCCCACTTGGATTAGATTAGGACATTTATTATTAATTTATTTAAAGAAAGGTTAAAATAGTTAAAATCAAAGTTTAATAAGTAAATCATTTTTAATATGGGGTTATACATAAGATAAATTCGATTGTAAATATTCATTAGAAAGCTAAAAAAATTTCCTACATAATGGTATTTTATTTGTAATTTTTAAACATCAAATAAGTTAATTTATTTATGACACAAAGATGATGCAGTAATTATCTTATTAATGAAATATTGACATAATTGATGTTATAAACACCAAACTAAATATAATTTGAGACTTTTTATGAATTCCACTAATTTTCTAGGTTACTATGATATATTAATGTTGATTTAATCAACTTGGTTCGAACATTTAATTCTGTTATGACTTTCACAAAAATCATATATCAAATAGTGTCAAAATTGACACAAAATAGTTTTTAAATCAAATATTATATTATTAATTGTTATTGTATTCCTAAAAATCTAAGGTTCGGCCAAATGACTTAGATAAGGATATATATATTAATAATAAACAATTTGGGGTTAGTTTGGCATGTTATAGTATGTTTATTAACCATATAGTGAAAGAAAACAAAAAGACACGGTAAAAGTTAAATTATTTAACTTAGAGTTAAATCTAATTGATAAGGTTTAAAATAATATCCAAACATGTCTAAATTTGATTGGTTGATGAGATTACAACCCTATCTCATCTAATCTTCGAATATGAGTCATTTTTGGAGTTTTTATAAGTGGGGTTAGATTTATTATAAATTAATATTTTTAAAAATTCCTAAGGTGCCCCTCTCCTCCCCTATAAAAGGACACCTCCTCCCCCTCCTCCTCACACCAATTTGAGCACTCAAGCTCGGCCAACCCCTGCCAAAATCTCTTCTCCACTTCCCTAGAAACATCCTAGAGGTTCTGGTCTTCCTCAAAGACCAATTCTAGTGCCCTAAGAGGAGGTCTCAAAGAGGCACTTCAAAGAAGAGGTAATTACCGTTACCAATTCTTTCATCTTTATTTCTTCTTCCACTTCTTCTTCTTAGGTTGTATCATTATGAAGTAATAACATCAGTATCACTCATATACTGATATGTTATTATAAGTATGAAACAACCCTATTTCACCATCTATCCATCCTACGGAAAAAGAAATCACCGCGCGTGCGTACGTACGGAATACCGTCTCCACGCCGTGGTGTAATCTATTTTCCACCACCACCTTACATGGATGGGTATAATGGTGTAAAGAATAACTATACATAGTTATTACAACATCATATTGATTCTGATATATTGTATAATCCACTCCAATTCAATTCAATATTTATAGAAATGATATCATCGCTCGTGCGTACGTACGGAATACCGTCTCCACGACGCGATGAGATTCATTCTCCATGTTAACCATTTAAGAATGATTATAATGTATATACAAGAAATAATAATGAAATATATGAAATTATAAAGCTACTGATTTATTTATATATATACATATATATGTCATCTACTTACTTCCATTTCAAGACAATAAGGAAAGAAAAACAGCGTTCATGCGTACGTACGGACTACCGTCTCCATGAACGGTGTTTTTCATTTTATTTATCTATCTATTATATATATATATATACTGAATATATATGATATATAAATCATATTTTATATTCTGGAAGTAAGTAAATCATGATATAAGTAATAATGATGTCAAGAACAACAAGTCAAAACACCTACGATAAATGAAACGATTTTACCCAAAACGCTTCTTTAACATGGAATTTACAAAAGAACGGGTAATATAATGTCATAAGTGAACCATATATGATATCATAACAATGAATATGATTCTGTAATAATTCAATGACATTATTTAAATCATTATACAGGAGGTTCGGACACATACGAAGCAAATTGGACCTAAGGTAAGGGAAATATCACAATCTCATTTTTATCCGAGATTGTTTATTCGTAAGTATTTACTGGGGTGTATTTTATCATCCAAATCCATGTTACCTCAATATGAAATATTGTTTTTATACACTTGCAATAGTTTAAATCCAATTTTACCCTTAGGTGAGTTTTTAGAAAAGAATATGAAAGGAATCTTTTGTCGTTTTTCCGTACGAGGTACTTTTTGACTTTTCCGACTAAAGTACGAAGAATGTTTTTTTAACTTATACGGCACGAATGGATTTATACTGTTTTATAAAGCCTTATTTTCATGAAGCTTCCTCTAAAAGATTTCATGACTATTTTAAATAAAATCTCTTTCTTTTAAAATTGCATGATGTTTTGTGAAAAGAAATTGATTTTGAAGAAGAAAGGATATTTTCCTCAAGAATTCAATTCAAGTGTTTTATCAAAATTATTTTCCATCTAAGATAATAAAGGGTTCTGTTTCTATCCATATTTTTACATTGATTTGACTATGTTGTGATGGAATTATGTTTATGAATTCCTTTATCTTATATGAATGGTTTTATGATGTCATGTTGTTTAAGAATCCCATTTTTATTACATGGGTTATGCGATGATGTATGATTTATGATTTTGTGGCACACATAAGAAAGGATTCATTAAGAGATGGGTGGGACCTATATCTCCCTCCAATGCATTGGGTAAAGATTTTATATCTCATGAGATAGACATGGCTGGAATGGTAGGTTATACCGGTTCAGTGAAACAGGACTGAAACGAGGATTACTCGATTCAGAAAGGGACTTTGTCCACTAAGATAGTCTTGGCAATGAGTATTGACTAACAAGAAATGATTCTCTATGATTATGTGTGTATGCCACAATGAGTAATGTTTTAAGTTATGGTTTCATTTTCACTACTATGATTTATCCCATGTTATGAAATTATGCTCTCTTTTGCAGGATAAGATTTCCAAAAATGTTATGTTCTTATGAAAATTTTGTGATTTATATTTCTTTTGTTTACCCTTACTGAGCATTTGAGCTCACCCTTTTATGTTTTCTTTTCCCCAGGATTTAAAGAAAGGTTTTAGGTAAAAAAAAAAGAAGATCTTTGTGGGAGATTTTGAAGATCTTTCACCAGGATTAGAAGATTACGTTCCGAGTTTCCAAAGACACTAAACTATTACGGTCCTTGTGTGTGTGTTTTTGTTATGTACTAAGTATTCCGCAAATGTAATGTAATGTCCATGTACGTCAAGCTTCGGGTCTCTACACTACATGTCACGACCCAGACCCGTACTGGGGCTCGAGCCACAACTACCCCAAGCCTGCCTCTATAGGCCAGGGGATGGCGTCTAGTGTTGAAGGCACATCAAACATGGGGAGGCCTTTTCCTATGAACTTTTACACACACACACAGCCAAATCAATGAAAAAGTGCAGAGGAAAAAATTCAAGGTACCATACTACTATAAAAAAGATACCAACATAAATTTATCTTACACTAAAAAGTAACAGTCCAAGAAAACTAAAGAAAAAAGAGAAAGGGGAAAAAAATACACAACCAACTAGAAAATATCCACAACCTAGAAACACGTGAAGAAGTAAAATAGCTAGAATATTCCCACACCAGAATCCCAATCAATGACCACTACAAGCTGTCCAAGAACCCTGTATCCCTAAGCTCCTCTGATATCATGATCAACCTGTCCATAGATTGCAAGGGAACATTAAATATCTGAAAAGGCCAAGCATGTGTAAGTATAAGAATAATCAGTAGGATTCCCCGATAGCTATATGGAGTGGAAAGAGAGGTATTGAAGAGGGTTTTAGTAAGAGACAACATGGTACAAGAAGATTCAACATAAAGTGTATAGCTCAACCCAATAGTATATATGCTTACTAAAAGTAACCCAAATGAGGGGGTAAAAAGATATCCATCTCATATCTCACACCATGTATATGCCCATACATATACACATGGCTTTCAGATATACTCATCTCAGCCACAAAAATCATAAGGCTACAACCTCAAGTCATTCCCAGGATTTCCAAGGATGGGTCAAGCGTAACTCAAGGATCAAGAGTACATGCCCAATGAGCTAGCCATCCCAGTGGCACCTGTATGAGAGATGTACTTCATCTGGTACAACATAACCATTCCTAATGGTATGTCCGAATGGACATGCTCCATCAGGAACATTCTGCTCGAACTGCCTCTTGTTCCAGACACTAGAGGTATCGTTGACGCAGTCTTGCTCCGAAGGCTTGACAACATGAAAGCAAGTGAAGAGGACCACTCCTCATAATTGTGTCCTAATTTTTAGGGAGCTTCAACTCCGATAATAGACCTACTCCCCATCTCTACATGAAGATGGGGGAGAACTAATCCATAACTGAGGACATAAAACCTACTATGTAGGGGAGTATAAATCTGGTAGTTTATTCACTATCCAGGAACCATGCCGTAGTATGTCAGGGGAGTACCGACCCAAGGCTAGAGGACTCCCGACCTGACATGGCAGGGGAGTACCAACTCTTCTGGAACAAGGTGTAGAGGGGACCCGAACCCTAAATCGGTAGGGGAGTACAACTCGGTGACTAGAGGACCTGCACCATTGTAAATTAGGGGAGATACTGACTCTTTCACAATATCTGTTGTAGCACTACATATGGAGGACTCACACCTTGGGTTGACACGGGAGTAGATACTCCTAACATTGAGGACCCCCACCCTACTAGTTAGGGGAGTTCCTTACTCTATGTGAGGTAAGTATAAAGGACTCACACCCTAGTCCAATAGGGTACTACTTAATCCAAAGATAAGAAACCCATATTAGAGGAAAATGAGCCCACACTCATGACATGGAGAGTCCCATTTATACTAGAGCATATGAGTAAGGAATACACACTCCTTGATTTATCAAGGCTATAGCCATACTAAATCTTAATATATGAAACAATCTAGTTCTCATCCACATGTTATCTGTTGTACCTCGACCACCATGAAGTTCCTCAAGGAAGTAACTTGATGACCCATCATGGAATAAGGGTTCCGATGCAATAGCCGATGCGTCAACTAGACACTCAGTTTGAATGTTATAGGCATTTTAATGACGAGGGCCCGGTAGAATCTGGGTACAATCCAACATTGAAAAACTAAAACATTCATAGAATCTCACATGCAGTATCTCAAAGGACCTCTTCATCCTAAGGGTTTTGACTCCGCAGACGGTTCATCATTTCGGCACCTCTAGAGGAAGATATGTCGGATATAATATCCAGTATTATTATTATTGTTGTTATTATTATTGTTGTTGGGTGTTTCTTGGACCTGATCCATGAAACAAAATTTAATATTCAACATTAGACTTGAATCATCTTTCTTAATGATTTCATCACATCTCCAATGATGACAATTCAATCAGACGTTGCACACAACAGTTATGATGGGTCAAAGATATAATAATAATATTAAATTTATTATCTCCCGAGCTCTTCGAGTACCAGATCTGAAAACCAGAAAAATTCATCTGATATTTTACCCAGAATGTTCGTCTCAGAGTCAAGTACATACTCCCGCTGGCAGTTCATGAACCCGATAACGTAGGAAGAATATATGGTCGAAACATGGTTTTCATAATGAAAATAATAAGAAGAATATAAATTATTGTTATCATTAATTAAATGTTTTATTTTCCTTCAATTCCAAAACTGATGTTCAAAACATTCAATCAATCATGTGTAACCTAAAACCCAAAACCAGTCATCCTTTATCATTTATTTCTCCTTTTATTTTATTTCCGTTCTATTTATTTATCTTTCCATTATCCTTCTCTCTATCCAATCTCCTTATTTCATGATTTTTTCTCCTCTAAACCAAACTGTAGGGTTTCTATGGACAAACAGAACATACACTACCACCTCCGTCAATCCTTGATACAACCCCTCCAGCTTACCATAGTGCTGTGCTTAAATCCAGTTGCACCACCTAGTCCCCTGGTCCGCTTGCTGATGGCATCAACCATTCTAGCTCTACTGCTCTACAATGGGTCGTCGTCCCACCTTCCATTACCGTGAGCCGCCTCAACTCTCTACACGGTATACTGTAATAAATTGGACTTCATATCTCATAGGATCTATGCCCTAAAGATATTCCAGAATAGCACTGCCACATCTCCCCTTTCGTGAGCCGCTATATCTTTGTTCTAAGCCCAAAAAATGTGACCACCGCGTATTTACAATCCTCAGGTCAAGATCTTTGTGTCCGTGTGTCGTGCACAATAAAACGCTGAGTTCTTGATGTGCTTAATTATTTTACGATGAAGAACATGTGAAGAACACATAATGAATGAATAAAAAATGATCACGGTCAATGTGAGGATCGATGGATGTGTTTTTTTCCATCGTTTTTTAGAATCATGAACACGGGGAAATGACAAAGAAATATTTATCGTACTACAAGAGTTTCAAATTCATGATAAATAAGAAGAAAATTTACCAATAAATAGTTTTTCGATCTGCGAATTATTTCATTTAATTGGAATTACTAATGAAAATTCTACCGAGGTAGGGAATCCGCAATGATATATCCTACCTAAAATGGTTCGGTCTCCAAAGATGTAGATCACACTTGTGAAATGTTTGGGAGAAGTTGATGTGGTCACTGCTCCTTGTTCTACCTCGATCTATGATTTTCTTCATCGTCCTTCATCATTCGTCAACAGGAAGAGGAGCATAGGAGAGGAAGGGAGTGTTTACCGCCGTTATCCAAAATGAATTCTGAGGACATCCCCCTATAAAAATGAATTTATAACCTCTCATTAGGATAAAAGATATTAATCAAATAATTAAATAAAAATTCGTTTAATCATTTAATTAATAGTCTGCACGGAAACACATGCCATCCTCCTATTACCAATAGAGGTTATACGCTATATAGGGTAAAACATATGTTCTAAGATCATTGATGGTCTTAGATTTTTCATTTGATTCCCCCCTCCTATATATATTCTAGATTGAGCTATTAAATGAATAATTTAATAATTTAATTCATCCATTTAACTCAATTCTATCGAGAAAGGGGTCTGAACATCCCACACCACTTATTTTATGTCGCGCCTAGGGGAAACACTCCATTTCAGACCCAACCGTGGTGTTAAATTTATGATCTGATCAACCATTTAAGAGATATCCTGTATTATTTAGGTAATTGTTTGTGTGTAATATAAAAACACATCAAATTATTATGAAAATATTTCCAGTCAAATTGGAACTCAGAATTGTGCATCGTCTCAGCACCCAGCTTGTGAAATATTCATAGAAACATTTCAATGTCATCTTATGTGAAAAACCAGGTCTCTAATTTATTTTTTCCTTCAATATGTTCTTCCTTGTATAGAAAAACTAGGAAAACCACTCAGGATTCCCAGCCCACACATAGCTCTCCCACTCATAGGGAAACATGTAGGTTTCTAGGCTGCCAAAGAATGAGAACCAATGGAATGGTCCACCCTCTTCGGGTTTTCTTCAGTTGATGACATGTGTAAGAAAACACCTGTATCTTCATAGTTACAACACAAGTAAGAAATAGTTTAACCACCCCAACTATTTGGGGGTAAGGCAAGGTGGTATGAAACCTATCCATCTCCTTGTATAGTCTCAAATGACCTGATAGAACTAGGAGAATAATCTTCCTCACCGGTTGAACCTCAACATCCCATGTCAGAATTAGAATAACTATTTTCACTAGAACTGTGTCTTCTGATTCCCTCCATCATAATATCTATATGGTGAAACACCAAAGGATATCTACTAACATAAGATTTAACAGCTGACAAATCAAAAAATGAGACTCTCTTAGATGCTCAAAAGGTGAAGGAGTCTACACCGTAAACTGAAAAAAAAAAATTTACCCTCAGGTTTCACTAGGGTCAGCTGCAGGGAAGTTAACTTCTCTAAAATTTCCTATAATAGGTGTGTCTGGTACTTCCTGCACTTCCTGTTAAGGGTATCTGCAACACAACCATACCTTGAGTGCACTTGTCAGAGGGATTATTCCACCATGCTTCCACTCTACTGTCTAGGTACCTTATTACCATTTGCCAGATACCGATCATGATAAGTTCTCCTATGTTGAGATCTCATCGTCTGTCATCTTCTAGCTACAAAAGACATCTCAATCCTGTTATACTGACTTTTACAACAAGGTGTATGGTGTTCTTCTAACTAAAATCTCTATGTAACCAAATCCTACTCCATTACCCTGTTATATGTTGGCAAGCACAAGGGCACTATGGTAACACATATATCTCTCAGGACCCCCCTAATAAAATATTCATTCTCATAAATATCTATTATAGATCATGCCCATATAGTAGTGTGTAAGGTCTGTGAACCTAGTCTCATTCGTAGTCACCGTCATCCCTCCCTACTGTAACTAGAGATGCTCTTAATGTCAAATGGAGTGTAAATAAGAGGGGTATAACTCCTCATGAAACAACTGTATGAAGTGATCCCATGACAGTTCCAACCCATTGCCTATCTATGTAACTATGCTCCACCAACATCCAACTACTCCGAGGAAATGGTCAGCTGCAAAATCTAATATCTAATATAATGGTGACCATACAAGCATAAAGAGGAGGACTACTAGCTTTAGCCATACCATCACTGTCTGAGGGTATGGATCACTGTGGAACCTCAGTGGTCTCTGGTGCTAGACCTCATGGAGTGCGCTCAGCCTGCACACGTCCTCAACCTGCTCTAACGTGGTTGTTGGCTGCTCAATAGGTGGGGTTGCTTCTACCTACGCACCCTGAGAAAGGGTATCACATGATGGGTCATGAACATAGGTCTCTTTTCTCACAAAATCATCATCACAAACCAAAGATAATATCTTGGATAGCTATCATTACGAATACATCTTGAATATTTTCAAAGAGTACCATGGTCAAATGAGAATATCTATATATATCAACATAAATGGAAATCTAACTCGAGAAGAACATTCAAAAACTGAATCCTACATGATGCATTTAGCATTGTTCACTGAAACATGTGTTTCAGGGTGACGAGTCGACAAGTATGTAATCAGGGTCTGGGTGAATGGATATATCGAATGGCCGTACCGTCACTGGAATCCCAGTCTAGAGAGCCTCTCTTGAGAGACATTGACATTATTTCTAAAAAACTAACCAAGACATTTTTAATGAAACATCCTAATAACATCGTAGGGGTCAAACACCTCGGATAGACCTTTTTCATGACCTTACACATAATGAGATCGAGTCGCAACTAACACATGCCTACCTTCTATAGGCCAAGGGCTGGCGACTAGAGCCAATGACACAAAAAACTCTAGATGGTCTTTTCCTATAAACTTCTACACTCTCAAACGCCTTCAAATCATTGAAAATGTGCCGAGGAAAAGAATGAAATGTACCACACTTCTATAAAAGGGATCTAACCTAAATGGATCTACCACTAAATTGTATTAGTACATGAAAATTAAAGACGAAAGGGAAAGGGAAAAAGTACACACCTAAGTAGAAAAGTTCCACAACCCGACAATAGGTGAAAAAGTAAAACAAATAGAAGAGTCCCACTCCTAACACCCAATCTATGACCACCGCATATGTTCCAAGAACCCCATATCCCTAAGCTCCTCGGATATGATGGTCAACTTATCCATCATCTACAATGGAACACAAAATGTGGGAAAATACTAAGTAGGGGTGAGTATAAGAATACATAATAGGGTGCCTTGAATGCTCGAGGGAGAGGTAAGAGAGGTACTGAAGAGAGGAGAAGTATGTGAAAAAAGGTACAATAAGAATGAACAAAATGATTACAGATCCACCAAATAGAAGATATGTTCGCTCAAGGAAACTCAAATGAGAGAGTAAGGGTATCTCCATCTCATAGCTCACACCAGGTATATGGACATACAAATATTCAAGGAATATATATATACTCGTCTTTTCCACAGAGAAACACATGGATTCGACCTCAATACATTAATAGGATTTTCAAATAAGTCTCATGTGTATCTCAAGGATCATGAGTACACACCCCATGAGCTGGCCATCCCTGATGCCACTTGTCTGATACATGTACTCCATCAGGCGCAACTCAACCATTCCTAATGGTATGTATGAAAGGATGTGCTCTATCAATAAAAATTCTGCTATAACTTCCACTAGTGCCCATCACTAGAGGTCTCGCAGACATGATCTTGCACCCGAGGCAAGACCAAGGGAATACAAGTGAAGAGGCCCACTCCTCGTAAATGTGTTCTGGAGTCAAGGGAGCTCCAACTCCCTTGAAGGACCCTCCTCTATCTATACTCGAAGATGGGAGAGACATACTCCATAAGTGAGGACCCACACCCTAACCAGTAGGGGTGTACAACTCTAATATTTTGTTCACTGTAGGGGGACCATTTCCTAGTACGGTAGAGGAATACCAACCCCAGGTTAGAGGACCCTTACCATGGCACGAGAGGGGAGTACCGAATCTGCAAGAAAAATGTTGTAAAGAGAACCTCCACCCTAATTTGGTAGGGGAGTATAACTCAGTTACTAGAGGACACACGCCTGGTAATGTAGCAGAGTAACCGACTCTGTCACAATATCTGATTTAGAACTGAATAAGGAGGAGCCGTACTCTGGGTTGAAAGGGGAGTCCTAAATCCAAACATAGATGACCCGTACTCTACTTGGTAGGGGAGTACCTGAATCCATGTGAGCTAAGTATGGAGCACCCTCTCCCTAGTCTTATAGGGGAGTACCGACTACAAATATCAGAAAACCATTTCATAAGAAAATGAACCCATAATCATGATGTGGGGTGTCCTGTCTCTACTAGAGAAGAGGAGTAAGTAATACCCACTCCTTGATTCATCAAGGGAGTGTCCATCTTAACTATCACTACCAAAACCACCATGGTTTTGATCCTCAGTTTATCAGTCATACCTCTACCACCTCGAAGTTCCACACATAAGTAACTCCGATGACCCATCATGTCATAAGGATTCCAACGGAATACACGACACATCAACCGAGGACCCAGTCTGAATGTTATATGAATTTTAATGTCAAGGGCCTAGTTGGATTCTGACACAATTGAACCCGGAAAAACTCCAACATTATCCAAAAATCATATTGATTATCACAAAAGTAATGGACAATCATAATGGTTCATGTGCCGCAGAAGGTTCATCATTTGGAAACCGTATAAGAATGATTTTTCATATACAATATCTCACAATAATAATAATAATAATAATAATAATAATGGGTGTTTCGTGGACCCGAGCCATGAACTGAAATTTAACATTCAAAATTAGGCTTAAATATGCCTTCTTAATAAAAGGATCACATCGCCACTGACGGAAAGTCAATCAGACATCACACACAAGAGTTTTGACGGGTTGAATGTATAATAATAATATTAATTCTATTATTTCCCGAGCACTTTAGGTACCTGATTAGAAATCCCAAAAAAAACATCCAAACCATGACATGGAATGTCTATCTTGGAGTTAGGTTCGTACTGCCGCTAATGGCATGTAAAACCTAGATTGCATGAAGAAGTTATAGTCCAAACACAACTTTCTCAACAAAAATAATAAGAAAATTATTTTATTATTTTTATATTTATTTAACCATTTTATTTTCCTTCAATTCCAAAACCCGCGTTCAAAACATTCCATCTCTCATGCGAAGCACACAACCACCAAAACACTCCTCCTTTATCATTTATTTCTCTATTAATTTTAATTCCATTCTATTTATTTATCTTTCTAATATCCTTCTCTCTTTCCAATATCCTTATTTCACATTTTCTTCTCCTCCAATCCAAATAGTAAGGTTCATTCGCATGTCCAGAACCGACAACACCACCTCTGGATGGCCGCAAAACCGTGCCTCTATCTTGCCACGATGTCGCGCCTCATTCCTGGGGCACCACCTAGACTCCCGGTCCGCTCACCCACTACATTGACCGAGCCGGATTTTCCGCTTTACCACATGATGTGGTTCCGCCATCTGTCATCATAAGATTCCTAGATTCTTCAGATGGACTGGCATAGTTTCCCATGCAACCAATCTCACCCTATGTCATTCCTTAAAGACATGCCAGAATAGAACTGCCACATCCCCCTTCTGTGGGCTGATGCATCTTTTTTCTATGCCTGAAAATTGAGGCGATCGTTGATTCACGATCCTTGAGATGAGATCTCTAGGTCTGTATGCCACACTCAATGAATCATTGAGTTCTTGATGTGATTAATTATTTTGTGATGATGAAAACATGAATAACGCTCAAATAATGAATATGAAAAGATCATGGTCTATGTGTAGATCAATGGTCATGTATGTTTGGCCATCATTTTTAGAATCAAGAAGACGGGTAATTCACAATTAAATATTTATCATACTAGAATAATTTAAAATTCATGATTTATAGGAAGAAAATTAATTCAATAAATTTTTTATCGATCCATGAATTATTTCATTTAAATAGTATATGTCATCAAAATTCAACTTTTTTTAGGTAATCCACAAAGATAAATCCTACCTGACATGGTTCGGTCGCCAACGATGGAGATAACACTTGCTCAATATTCAGGAGAAGCTGTTGCATTCTCCACTCCTTATTCTGCCTCGATCAAAAAATTTCCCCATCGTTATTCGTCTTTCATCAATGGGAATAGGAGGATAAGGGAGGAAGGGGTGTTTTTCATCATTGGGAAAAATTAATTCTTAAGCCAACCCCCACTAAACAAAGAATTTATAACCACTCATTAGGTCAGAAGAGATTAATCAAATAATTATACAAACAATTATTTAATCATTTAAATAATCATCCACACTGGCACGCTTGCCAACCTCCCAATAACGATAATGGTTATACTCTTCATTGGGTAAAATCAATGTTCTATGCTAATTAGAGGTGTCATAATTTTCAGATGTGTCCTCATTTTGGAGATATTCGAGTTAGAGCTATTAAATGAATAAATTTATAATTTAATTAACCCATTTAACAAACCGCCATTATGCAAGGGGTCTGAACATCCCACACCGAATTATTTTATGTCGCACATAGGGGAAAAATGCATTCTGAACCCAACTATGGTCTTTGATTTCTAATATGATAAACCATATAAGAGATTTATTTTTTTTCATTAGTTAATCATGCGTGCATAATATAAAAATACTTCACAATTTTATACAATCAATTCAGTGCACAATCGGCCTTGGAATATTATCTCCTCTCAGTGCCTATCTATGGAAATATTCATAGAAATATTTCAAAGTCTTAATAGAACAAAAAAGGGTCTATACACTAATATCAAATGAATCCATTGGTACACATTTTTCTAAACCTAGATCACTATTTTCTTCCTTCTATGATTTCTTCTATGACACCGTTAAATGGAATGTAATATACATAACAATTTTCAATTTTCCACAAGTCTATATAGTCGTGAGAGAACAGAATATCTTGTTGGACACCCAAAAAATAAAAAATAAAATGGAGGAACTAAAAAACAACAAACTGAATAGACCCAATCTAAAGGAGAACCTAAGAGAGAGGGATTAAAAGAAACACCATCTATACCATTCATCTAATTTAAATTTCCATCCAATTAAAATCCACATGGTGTTTCAATTAGAAATAACCGCATGGTATTTTAGAAAAACAAATATATACTCATCAGAGAGTCCAATTTTTGTGGTCTCAGTCATACACCCTTAAATGGATTCTACTTGAAGATATGATATATCACTCATATAGGATAACTGATTACATCATGACTTCAATCCTATAGTGAACTCATTTGACATATCTTTCCCATTGGGTGTAGCTATGTGATTCCTAATGTCAATTGTCCATTATATAACTTTGATAAGGTAATAATTAGCTTCTTGGATGTCCCCCCACCCATAATTGATAAAATATACATGGCAATTCTCATCTTGTATCCACAAGAAGAATGTTACAATGGAACCTGGAGGGTCATGATAAACAGTTTGGGAATCTCACCCATGTCCAATAAGGAATTCTAAAAATTGTACTCGACCCAAGATGATCAAAACACAAAGATAGGGGGTCACTATTATGACTACTGGGGGACCCCACCAACCTAGAGTGTTACTCGTAATATACCAAAACTTAGATAGGATATCACACATAGGACTATGGGTGAACACTATGAACCCTACTAAGACATAGATTTAGAATACATGGATAATTTTTCTCACTCAAGACCACAAAGAGATACTAAGAACCCAATCCAAATATGAACACAAAGTATGGTATAATATAGCTGATGGTGAAAAAAGCATATGACAACCAACCCGCCAAAGAGCCTATACCCTAGTGGTACAGGCTCCTGATTGGCATCCAAAAGACCCAGGATCGAATCTGGGCAGGGGAGAATTTCCCAGGCACTGTAGCAGTACTGTAGTAGATATTGTTGCAGCGGCGGCACTGTAGCAGCGGAAGCACTGTAGCGGCGGAGGGACTGTAGCAGATACTGTAGCAGTGGCGGTACTGTAAGAGTCAATGTAGCAGCGTGGATACTGTAGCAGTACTGTTCACCGAGGGGTCCTTTGGGCCAAAAAATGGGCTTTCAAGCCTTTTATTTAGGACACTAGGCCTTGGGCCTTCGAGCTATGTAATGGGTCTCCCTCTACCCAGTCTAAAGAGGTCTTTGCTTTCAAATAATAAATTGAGGCTTCGGCCCCAACCTTTAAAAAAATATGATAACCACCCACTATGTAAGGAATATTATAAATGAAGATTCCCAAACCGTACATGGAAAATCTACAAGATTGGGTATCTCTTCCCTCTGTATTATGGATCTGATGATACTAAAATATCACCCTGTGGAAGAAAATATGATAATACATCCCACCCACAAACACATTGAAGGATACACAAACTCTATCCATAGTCATCATGTAGAGGGGATAATAATTTTTTATTGAGGATACACTTCCACTTTATACCATCATTGAAATCGGCCAAGGAAACCCAATTAACTAATATTACCCCACACAACAATATAATATGAATCATGTTAGTTCCTCCTTGTACAACATCAGTCACACCACAACAATGTACAACATAGTATTATATAATGAAAATCAATATGGATAAGCTATTAGGGGACATGAATCTGTGTCTTGATGATAGATATACCTATGGGGGAAGACTCTAAGTGGTTCTCATTGTGTTTCCCTTATGAAACAATATGTGTGATGCCATCCGAGCACATGGGTCTATCCCCCTTTTCAAATGGGATTTATGGCAATGTTTCCACACATAGAATTTACCATATGTTCCCCACATTTAACTGAATCTAGAGAATATGGACATTACCTCATTCCAATGCTATTATATCTCAACATATTCTCATGCCATCTAGATATGTAGTAACACACAACCATCTCCCTTGACCTGGAATGTCTGGCCAAATCCTCATCCACACTACCTAGTCTCACTAATTGGTCTATACTACTAGTATATATAATTTGGTACAAAAATATCAAATTCCATGAATATAAAAAACACATGGAGTGTCATGATGCACTATAATCCATTTGATCAGGATTTTTGACTGGGAAATTACTATGAACCTATAAAAACCAATAATTTCTTCCAAGAACCCATAGATCTAAAAATATGGGAACTCTAGTATTCACTATAGGGATATAATGCCATAAAACCATTACAAAACAGTTATTGGAATGTAAATTTCATAAATATTCATACCTCATGGTGAAACACAAAATATTCGTGTCTAGATCAACAACCTGAAGTGGTTGAGACCCTATCTAATAATTTACATCCTCAAGAACAGAGGTTTGAAGTTCCTAATCAACTTGGTTTGGACTTATATCATCTTCCATGAAGAGATCCCTCCTCACTATCCTCTAACTTGAGCGAGAAATAGTATTCTAGGGGTTTTATTAGTTTATTTATTTTTAATTAAACTAATATATCATCAACACATCCACCAGTTCTCCCCCCAATGATGCACATGATGCTAACAAAAATTATGTCACACCTTGGATAAAACCGACATTATGATATCAATAATAGTCTATGATTTCCATCATTAAACGAGGCTTAAGATTTAAAAAAAATCAGGAAAAATATTCAAAAGGTATATAAAATAGCGAATAAATCTAATATGATAGCATTAAGGGTCTCCATTCCCCAAATTCATGTGTCGAGTCAGTGCCTAGCTCGAGAAATATTTCTTGAAATATTTGAAAGTCCGACATAAAAGAAAAGATTCAGTACATAAAAAATAAACATATCACATGAAAGTAATAAGGATTTTTTAAGCATAATAAAATAAAGCATTACAAGATCTTTTATCCCAAAATCAATTTTTTTGATAATGATATCAATTCTCGTACAAATAATATAAAAATAAAAATAATTAATTTGTAATAATAACCATCAATTTAGTCTAATATTTCGCATTTTCATCCTTTTTTAAATTTATTAAAACATGTCTTAATTGAAAATGATAACTTTAATAACGTGTAAGAAAAATTAAACTGTAACCATAAAAATATTAAATATTGAGAAATTAAAATTGAATAAGGGAAATCCATTTCAATTTTTCTTCCAAAATGATTTTATCTTTCAGAGTTATTTTTGACTCATTATTAATCAATCATCCCATGTAATATATATTTGGAAAAAAATTTAAATAAATTATATTTCAATATTTATTCATTAAAAATATTTACCATGTCTTTTAAAACATTTAGCTCACAGACATAATTGTTTATTATATCTTGTAATAATTAACTAATTGTACATCCTCCTATGGATTCTCAATATTAGTTATTTCAATAATGTCAATAGATAGTGTAGAATATAATCCAAAATGTTTTCTTATACTAGATATGTTCTAAATTAAAAACCTAAATATAATATAGAGTCATATTAGTATATAAATAAATTTTTACATAAATTGACTTGTTATGAAAACACGATAAAGATATTATAGGAACGCTAATTTATATGGAAGTGACAACACTGCACGTAATTATGGAATAAAATCCACATATAGTTTCTTTTTCAAAATGATTATCTGATAAATTTGGATAATGTGGAATAGAAGAAGACAGTATAAGTTGATCTCATCCATTCACTTTTTCATCACTATATAGAGGTATAATAATAACTCTAACCATATTATTTTATATTTTCTTTTCCTATTTTTAGGTGGTAGAATATTAATTTTTTTCGTATTGATTGTATAACCTCTTCACTATTTATCAACTATTTATCCTTTAAAATTATTTGTATCACGATAAATAACATATTTATGGAATACCTAATATTATTTTATTCCTTAATAAATTCAAAATATTCTAATTTCATTAAATTTTCATTATTATATTAATCAATATTTTCACTAGAACATTCATTCCACTAAGATTTAAGTATTTTATTTTCAAAATGTGAAATTATATTTTGAATTGTTTTAGTAATCTCTTCAATTTTATTAACGGAGTCTATTTATTTTTTATAACTACTCTTGGTAATTGTAAGGAAGGTCTTAACACCGACTTATGTTTTTATATACTTTATTTATATAAATAAATGTTTTTAAGAACGCCCATCATTTGAATCTCCAAAATAATATGGATCCGGATATAACTTATTTGAATAATTCAATATGATTGAAAACATTAATAATAAAATAAAAAATAAATCCACATGTAATTAAATATATTGAAATTACATATTATAATTTCATATATTAAAATTATTTATATATTATTGTTATATTTAATTAATTATTGATGTATTCATTAAAATGAAGTGTTAAACATAAAAAATCAATGAAGGGTTATTATAAATATTAAATGTATAAGTGGTAAGTTATTCAATGATAAATTACTAATGTGATATGTAACTATAAATTAATTTTATCAAATATAAGTGATGATTTTGGTAATAGTTAATATTTCAAACTAATATATAAAAATATTAATTATGAAATGATATGAAAATATATTATAATGATTTAATTTTAAAATGGTATTTTTTTAAAATAAACTAATTTTAGATAAATTTAATCATTCAATAAATATTATTTTAATGTATATAATTATAATTTGAAGGAAAAATATGATTTTTTTAATTTATCATTAAAAAATTTGAATATGGTGAATTATTGGGAGTTTTTCTCAAAACGTTAAATTTTTTATCTACTGATATTGGCCTATTTTGGAAATACATACATTTTTATGAAATTTTCAATAAATAATGATACATAATTTTATGAATAATTTGTGTTTCAATAAATAATATTAATAGAATAAATTATAACATTCTTAAATAATATTTCGATCTTATAATATGCATGTTTAATCAACTGTTAACGTATGAAATATTTTACTCTAAGAAAGAACATATTTTGACATGTTTCTCTTAAATATGTATCCATAAGGTATAATTCTATTTTGATTCATTTTTAGGAAATACAAATATTCATAATAAACAAGTTAATTTGTAATAAATAAATAATTTTTATAATTTTAAATAAATTAAACAATTTATATGTAGAAATATGGTTGTACTGAATAGGTTTAAACTCATATTTTGTGCAGATATTATAATTTCTAAATAACCTCAAAATAAATATTAAATGATAAAATGGATTCATATTTTATTTGTTAGGTCATAATTATTTAATATATTCTTTTTTATATTTTCAGAATTAAATATAAATTACATAGATAGAAATTAGTTATCACCATTAAAACCAATAATAACAAAACTAAAAAAACATAAGTGTAATATAAAAAAAGTTAAAAAATGTCAAAAAATATTTTTTTGGTATTCTTTACATTATCCCTACCCTAAAATATTATAATCCATTATTTGATATATTTTAACTTTTAATGGTAAAAATTAATTTTTTAACATAATCTAAATCCATTTACTTGAAAGGGGAACCATCACAGACATAATTTTGTTCACACCAAAATCCAGTTATTTTGACAAAAATATTTTCAAATAACTATACAAAGCACATATATATTTTCTAGAGGTTATGGTCTTCCCAGTAGAGTACCTATGAAATCCGCAATCTTATTTAAAATGGACCTCTTTTAAGGAATATGGTATAATTCTAAATTACTCCTTTTTCAGTTCTATTCCAATATTTTATATTTACCTCCTATAAATGTAATATACCATTTAAAAAAAATTATGTATAATAATTATAATAAAATTTTATTATATTTTATTTTTGACCATATAAAAGATTCTTCCCAACCATTTAAAAATTTTAATTTTATTTGTTTCATGTGAAGGCTACTACCTCTATAAGTGATATTTTTCTTCCATAATTGAGATACATGGTTGGTTTAGAGATAGTATTTAATTAATAAATATTCTATGTATGTAGAGACCCGAAGCTTATCGTACATGGACATTACATTACATTTGCGGAATACTTAGTACATAACAAAAACACACACACAAGGACCGTAATAGTTTAGTGTCTTTGGAAACTCGGAATAAAATCTTCTAATCGTGGGGAAAGATCTTCAAAATCTCCCATAAAGATCTTCCTCTTTTTTTTTACCTAAAACCTTTCTTTATATCCTGGGGAAAAGAAAACATAAAAGGGTGAGCTCAAATGCTCAGTAAGGGTAAACAAAAGAAATATCAATCACATAATTTTCATAAGAACATAACATTTTTGGAAATCTTAACCTGCAAAAGAGAGCATAATTTCATAACATGGGATAAATCATAGTAGTGAAAATGAAACCATAACTTAAAACATTACTCATTGTGGCATACCCACATAATCATAGAGAATCATTTCTTGTTAGTCAAGACTCATTGCCAAGACTATCTTAGTGGACAAAGTCCCTTTCTGAATCGAGTAATCCTCGTTTCAGTCCTGTTTCACTGAACCGGTATAACCTACCATTCCAGCCATGTCTATCTCATGAGATATGAAATCTTTACCCAATGAATTGGAGGGAGATATAGGTCCCACCCATCTCTTAATTAATCCTTTCTTATGTGTGCCACAAAATCATAAATCATACATCATTGCATAACTCATGTAATAAAAATGGGATTCTTAAAACAACATGACATCATAAAACCATTCATATAAGATAAAGGGATTCATAAACATAATTCCATCACATCATAGTCAAATCAATGTAAAAATATGGATAGAAATAGAACCCTTTATTATCTTAGATGGAAAATAATTTTGATAAAACACTTGAAATGAATTCTTGAGGAAAATATCCTTTCTTCTTCAAAATCAATTTCTTTTCACAAAACATCATGAAATTTTAAAAGAAAGAGATTTTATTAAAAATAGTCATGAAATCTTTTGTAGGAAGCTTCATGAAAATAAGGCTTTATAAAACCGTAAAAATCCGTTCATGCCGTTTAAGTTAAAAAAACATTCTTCGTACTTTTGTCGGAAAAGTCAAAAAGTACCTCGTACGAAAAACGAAAAAAAGATTCCTTTCATATCCTTTACTAAAAACTCATAGAAGGGTAAAATTGGATTTAAACAATTTTAGGTGGATGGAAATAATATTACATATTGAGGGAACATGGATGTGGATGATAAAATACACCCCAGTAAATACTTACGAATAAACAATCTCGGATAAAAATGAGATTGTGATATTTCCCTTACCTTAGGTCCGACTTGCTTTGTAAGTGTCCGAACCTCCTGTATAATGATTTAAATCATGTTATTGACTTATTACAGAATCATATTCATTGTTATGATATCATATATGGTTCACTTATGACATTATATTACCCGTTCTTTTGTAAATTCCATGTTAAAGAAGCGTTTTGGGTAAAATCGTTTCATTTATCGTAGGTGTTTTGACTTGTTGTTCTTGACATCATTATTACTTATATCATGATTTACTTACTTCCAGAATATAAAATATGATTTATATATCATATATATTCAGTATATATATATATATAATAGGTAGATAAATAAAATGAAAAACACCGTTCATGGAGACGGTAGTCCGTACGTACACATGAACGCTGTTTTCCTTTCCTTATTGTCTTGAAATGGAAGTAAGTAGATGAAATACATATGTATATATATACATAAATCCAGTAGCCTTATAATGTCATATATTTCATTATTATTTCTTATATATACATTATAATCATTCTTAAATGGTTAACATGGAGAATGAATCTCATCGCGTCGTGGAGACGGTATTCCGTACGTACGCACGAGCGATGATATCATTTCTATAAATATTGAATTGAATTGGAGTGGATTATACAATATATCAGAATCAATATGATGTTGTAATAACTATGTATAGTTATTCTTTACACCATTATACCCATCCATGTAAGGTGGTGGTGGAAAATAGATTACACCACGGCGTGGAGACGGTATTCCGTACGTACGCACGCGCGGTGATTTCTTTTTCCGTAGGATGGATAGATGGTGAAATAGGGTTGTTTCATACTTATAATAACATATCAGTATATGAGTGATACTGATGTTATTACTTCATAATGAAACAACCTAAGAAGAAGAAGTGGAAGAAGAAATAAAGATGAAAGAATTGGTAACGGTAATTACCTCTTCTTTGAAGTGCCTCTTTGAGACCTCCTCTTAGGGCACTAAAATTGGTCTTTGAGGAAGACCAGAACCTCTAGGATGTTGCTAGGGAAGTGGAGAGGAGAAATTGGCAGGGGTTGGCGGATCTTGAGTTCTCAAATTGGTGTGAGGAGGAGGGGGAGGAGGTGTCCTTTTATAGGGGAGGAGAGGGGCACCTTAGGAATATCTCAAAATATTATTTTATATTAAAGTCAAAATCGGTTTATAATGGTTCCAAAGGGTCTTATTTCGAAGCTAAAGTAAGGATGGGTCGAAATCCTATCAACCAATAGAATTTAGACAAGTTTAAGATATTATTTTAACCTTATCAATTAGATTTAACTCTAAGTTAATTAATTTAACTTTTACCGTGTCTTTTTGTTTTCTTTCACTATATGGTTAATACACTTACTATAACATGCCAAAAGAACCCCAAATTGTTTATTATTAATATATATATCCTTATCTAAGTCATTTGGCCGAACCTTAGATTTTTAGGAATAAAATAACAATTAATAATATAATATTTGATTTAAAAACTATTTTGTGTCAATTTTGACACTATTTGATATATGATTTTTGTGAAAGTCATAAAAGAATTATATGTTCGAACCAAGTTGATTAAATCAACACTAATATATCATAGTAACCTAGAAAATTAGTGGAATTCATAAAAAGTCTTAAATTACATTTATTTTGGTATTTATATTATCAATTATGTCAATATTTCATTAATAAGATAATTACTGCATCATTTTTGTGTCATAAATAAATTATATTATTTGATGTCTAAAAATTACAAATAAAATACCATCATGTAGGAAATCTTTTTAGATTTCTAATGAATATTTATAGTCGAATTTATCTTATGTATAAACCCATATTAAAAATGATTTACTTATTAAACTTTGATTTTAACTATTTTAACCCTTCTTTAAATAAATTAATAATAAATGTCCTAATCTAATCCAAGTGGGCCTAAATGGTCATATTTTATTCCTAAGTTTGTTTTTGGTCGAATTACACTTGTCCAATAGAATTAGGACATGTGTTAGGGTAATAGTGATATCATATTTACCCTTAGTTACCCTATTTACTATTAACCGCGGTAAAAAAGTAAGAAGTTACTATTCACCAAAAAATTATTTTCATCTCATTGAACCACATTTTAGTCCTTGATATTAACCGTGTCTCTCGGATTTTTGAAATTCCATTCACAGAAGCGGTAAAATTAAGTTTTATGCAAAATTCAGTTTTTAACCTACCACTTAGTAGTTTCACTATTCATCAAAAATTGATGTTTTTCAGAACAATGCCAAAATTTCATCCCAAGCAATATTTCATATTCCGAATTCAAAAATGAAGTCTATTTTACCAAATTCATAACATAAAATTTGCATTAATTAATTTTATAATTAAATCCCGCTGTTAAAACAAATAGCGTGTTTTTAAGAAACAATATCTATCAAAAGATTGACACTTGTTTATGTCTGGTTTAAATATGCAATTACATCCAATGACCAACATTGTATTAAATTGTAAAAATATATTCTAAATACACTTTAAAACCACTCAAATTAATGATTTATCACTATTAATTATTTCGATTAAAAAAGTTGTTTTTAATTATAATTTAGTAATTTTTCACTATTCATCAGAAAAAGTTATCCGAAAAGTACCAAAATTTCACCTTAGGCTAAATTCGATACTCCGAATCCAAGAATGAAGTTCATTTTGAAAAATAAGATTTACAGAATATTAAAAAGTGGTTATTACTATTCATAACGGCTAGTTTTAATAATATTTTAATAGCACATCGTTGTTTAGTGAAACTCGGTATTGCGTATTACACACGCTATTGAGGAAGGTCGCGATTGCGTGTAATGCAAGGCAATACAAGGATGCGTGTTGTGCAAGCTCCTTTTGGTGTAGCGTACAACACAAGACATTAATAAAATTAAAAAGAATATTTTTTTATAAAATCTTGGGCTGTTACATTCTACCCCCCTTAAAATGAATTTCGCCCTCGAAATTCATCGGGGTTATAAATGGTTTACTATTTGAAATTTTCTTTAATAGAAACCCACATCGTAAAAGGGAATACCAAAACTTGGCTTTAAAAACTAAAGTATGAAATGTAACGATTACCCAAATAAACTAATCACTGGGTTTCCACATAGGTGAAAATATGGATATGGAAGAGAAATCTAACCATCATGTTCTGATGGAGAGTGGTAGAGAACATGGCTATGGAAAAGCCAGTAGTCACAAATCCATAGATTTGTGATGATATAAGGTACCATCTGATTCATCAGGTATAAGAGAACTAGGACAACATTTTTGGTTTTCAAGATTATTTCCCTAAAGTTAAAGAATTTGAATTAGAATAAATACTTACTTTATTTTGGTACAATCTCACTGTTGTTCGTGCCTTTAACAATTTCCACTTCATCTCTTAAATAAATGAAGTTGAATTTGTTATTCGTGAAGTGTTAGCAGATCATGTGAAAGAATGACGGGTCATTCCATCTGTCTCAAAAGGTTAGCAAAATTTATATACATAAGTCGATCTATAGTGGGATTAATCATATATGGTTCCAAAAATGGACTTATACTTCATATATCATACTGCTTAATATAATAAAACTAGTTTCTACTAAACAGGGACTTCCTGTAGGTCAGTGGTAGGCGATAAAGGCCTGTCGCACTTCGGTTGTGGGTTCGATTCCCACAGCCTTGTCCGAAGCGATGGGCTGTCGCCCGTCCTGCAGGTTGTCCTTTTTCTAAAAATATATTACTACAACATCCCATAAATAATATCGAAAAAACTTCTATCCTTAAACAATACTAACTTATGTCCAACATAATCCATTCCAATCTTTAGTCCTATCCATAATACTGCAGTCCATTCTCATAACATAGTGAAAACGATTACCAGAGATTTAATACCATCGTTGATCCCCATATATCATAAGATATATCTTGTTGGACACATTCCAAACATTCAAAGTCCTTAATCGTGTATTCTCTTGAATACCTTAGTGAAAACATGAGTGCAGTTAAAAGTTAACACTTTCCACATACCAAAATCCTCAAAATTCTATATACTCAAACCATGATATCACTTAGTCCTTATATCAATCATGAGCTCATTAATACTATCAAACATTTAATTTTCTCCTCATCCCTTCATTATGCGCATATCATCTACATTCCAAAAATATCTGAATAACCTTTCATGGTTACTGGTACCATTCATCATACACTTTCAAAACATAAGGAAAGACAACAGTGTAACAATCCATAGATGTCTCTTTATTCCAAAATTACACATGATAAACATGTAATCATTCCACTGCATTCTCAAACCATTGATCGAGCTTCAAAAATTCTTTCATCTCACATATAATTTGTAGTCTCTTCATCATCATCCACATAAATACTACCCATATGACCATACTGATTCTCTTCATGAGTCTTTCCCTTAGGGCATTTGTTTGCATAATGCCCATACATTCCACATTTAAAACACTTAACCATTTTTGATGTCGTAGCAATACCATTATCCTCATCCATGGTGTTAACCGACCCTTTTCCTTTGCACTTACTTGCTTTGTGTCCTTCTATTCCACACCCAAAGCATCTTCCAGTTCCCTTGAAACATTCTCCTTGATGCCTCTTCCCACATGATTTACATAGGGGAAATTGAACGTTCTTTCCTCTATGATCATCATGGAACTCCATCTTTCTCTTATTAGTCGAGTCAGGAAACTTACCAAATTTTACTTTATTGATCATGTTGTGAGATTGCTGATTCGGCATAATAATGATGTTTGGACATCCAAATCCCATTTCATTTGGTTGCTCATGAAGAATATGATTCCATTGTCCATCATATCCTCCATTATTGTGAATCATCTTGTTTCTAGCCATTTTCTAAAACCCAAACAGAATAGTGTTAGATGCAAAAATCGTAATAAAGGGGGAGTAACTTAAATATCTACCATCTTTGGTTTAATCTAATATCGTTACCATAGTTCTAGAACTATATCCTATACGTATACTTATCCTTAGGGGAATCCCTAGACATACCTTAGAAATATCTCTAGGGATCTCACTAACGTTTTCGTATCCTAGTTTCCAAAGGTTGACTAAACCTTTCCTCTAATACCAACTGTAGAGGCCCGAAGCTTATCGTACATGGACATTACATTACATTTGCGGAATACTTAGTACATAACAAAAACACACACACAAGGACCGTAATAGTTTAGTGTCTTTGGAAACTCGGAATAAAATCTTCTAATCGTGGGGAAAGATCTTCAAAATCTCCCATAAAGATCTTCCTCTTTTTTTTACCTAAAACCTTTCTTTATATCCTGGGGAAAAGAAAACATAAAAGGGTGAGCTCAAATGCTCAGTAAGGGTAAACAAAAGAAATATCAATCACATAATTTTCATAAGAACATAACATTTTTGGAAATCTTAACCTGCAAAAGAGAGCATAATTTCATAACATGGGATAAATCATAGTAGTGAAAATGAAACCATAACTTAAAACATTACTCATTGTGGAATACACACATAATCATAGAGAATCATTTCTTGTTAGTCAAGACTCATTGCCAAGACTATCTTAGTGGACAAAGTCCCTTTCTGAATCGAGTAATCCTCGTTTCAGTCCTGTTTCACTGAACCGGTATAACCTACCATTCCAGCCATGTCTATCTCATGAGATATGAAATCTTTACCCAATGCATTGGAGGGAGATATAGGTCCCACCCATCTCTTAATGAATCCTTTCTTATGTGTGCCACAAAATCATAAATCATACATCATTGCATAACTCATGTAATAAAAATGGGATTCTTAAAACAACATGACATCATAAAACCATTCATATAAGATAAAGGGATTCATAAACATAATTCCATCACATCATAGTCAAATCAATGTAAAAATATGGATAGAAATAGAACCCTTTATTATCTTATATGGAAAATAATTTTGATAAAACACTTGAAATGAATTCTTGAGGAAAATATCCTTTCTTCTTCAAAATCAATTTCTTTTCACAAAACATCATGAAATTTTAAAAGAAAGTGATTTTATTAAAAATAGTCATGAAATCTTTTGGAGGAAGCTTCATGAAAATAAGGCTTTATAAAACCGTAAAAATCCGTTCATGCCGTTTAAGTTAAAAAAACATTCTTCGTACTTTTGTCGGAAAAGTCAAAAAGTACCTCGTACGAAAAACGAAAAAAAGATTCCTTTCATATCCTTTACTAAAAACTCATAGAAGGGTAAAATTGGATTTAAACAATTTTAGGTGGATGGAAATAATATTACATATTGAGGGAACATGGATGTGGATGATAAAATACACCCCAGTAAATACTTACGAATAAACAATCTCGGATAAAAATGAGATTGTGATATTTCCCTTACCTTAGGTCCGACTTGCTTTGTAAGTGTCCGAACCTCCTGTATAATGATTTAAATCATGTTATTGACTTATTAAAGAATCATATTCATTGTTATGATATCATATATGGTTCACTTATGACATTATATTACCCGTTCTTTTGTAAATTCCATGTTAAAGAAGCGTTTTGGGTAAAATCGTTTCATTTATCGTAGGTGTTTTGACTTGTTGTTCTTGACATCATTATTACTTATATCATGATTTACTTACTTCCAGAATATAAAATATGATTTATATATCATATATATTCAGTATATATATATATATAATAGGTAGATAAATAAAATGAAAAACACCGTTCATGGAGACGGTAGTCCGTACGTACACATGAACGCTGTTTTCCTTTCCTTATTGTCTTGAAATGGAAGTAAGTAGATGAAATACATATGTATATATATACATAAATCCAGTAGCCTTATAATGTCATATATTTCATTATTATTTCTTATATATACATTATAATCATTCTTAAATGGTTAACATGGAGAATGAATCTCATCGCGTCGTGGAGACGGTATTCCGTACGTACGCACGAGCGATGATATCATTTCTATAAATATTGAATTGAATTGGAGTGGATTATACAATATATCAGAATCAATATGATGTTGTAATAACTATGTATAGTTATTCTTTACACCATTATACCCATCCATGTAAGGTGGTGGTGGAAAATAGATTACACCACGGCGTGGAGACGGTATTCCGTACGTACGCACGCGCGGTGATTTCTTTTTCCGTAGGATGGATAGATGGTGAAATAGGGTTGTTTCATACTTATAATAACATATCAGTATATGAGTGATACTGATGTTATTACTTCATAATGAAACAACCTAAGAAGAATAAGTGGAAGAAGAAATAAAGATGAAAGAATTGGTAACGGTAATTACCTCTTCTTTGAAGTGCCTCTTTGAGACCTCCTCTTAGGGCACTAAAATTGGTCTTTGAGGAAGACCAGAACCTCTAGGATGTTGCTAGGGAAGTGGAGAGGAGAAATTGGCAGGGTTTGGCCGAGCTTGAGTTCTCAAATTGGTGTGAGGAGGAGGGGGAGGAGGTGTCCTTTTATAGGGGAGGAGAGGGGCACCTTAGGAATATCTCAAAATATTATTTTATATTAAAGTCAAAATCGGTTTATAATGGTTCCAAAGGGTCTTATTTCGAAGCTAAAGTAAGGATGGGTCGAAATCCTATCAACCAATAGAATTTAGACAAGTTTACGATATTATTTTAACCTTATCAATTAGATTTAACTCTAAGTTAATTAATTTAACTTTTACCGTGTCTTTTTGTTTTCTTTCACTATATGGTTAATACACTTACTATAACATGCCAAACGAACCCCAAATTGTTTATTATTAATATATATATCCTTATCTAAGTCATTTGGCCGAACCTTAGATTTTTAGGAATAAAATAACAATTAATAATATAATATTTGATTTAAAAACTATTTTGTGTCAATTTTGACACTATTTGATATATGATTTTTGTGAAAGTCATAAAAGAATTATATGTTCGAACCAAGTTGATTAAATCAACACTAATATATCATAGTAACCTAGAAAATTAGTGGAATTCATAAAAAGTCTTAAATTACATTTATTTTGGTATTTATATTATCAATTATGTCAATATTTCATTAATAAGATAATTACTGCATCATTTTTGTGTCATAAATAAATTATATTATTTGATGTCTAAAAATTACAAATAAAATACCATCATGTAGGAAATCTTTTTAGATTTCTAATGAATATTTATAGTCGAATTTATCTTATGTATAACCCCATATTAAAAATGATTTACTTATTAAACATTGATTTTAACTATTTTAACCCTTCTTTAAATAAATTAATAATAAATGTCCTAATCTAATCCAAGTGGGCCTAAATGGTCATATTTTATTCCTAAGTTTGTTTTTGGTCGAATTACACTTGTCCAATAGAATTAGGACATGTGTTAGGGTAATAGTGATATCATATTTACCCTTAGTTACCCTATTTACTATTAACCGCGGTAAAAAAGTAAAAAGTTACTATTCACCAAAAAATTATTTTCATCTCATTGAACCACATTTTAGTCCTTGATATTAACCGTGTCTCTCGGATTTTTGAAATTCCATTCACAGAAGCGGTAAAATTAAGTTTTATGCAAAATTCAGTTTTTAACCTACCACTTAGTAGTTTCACTATTCATCAAAAATTGATGTTTTTCAGAACAATGCCAAAATTTCATCCCAAGCAATATTTCATATTCCGAATTCAAAAATGAAGTCTATTTTACCAAATTCATAACATAAAAGTTGCATTAATTAATTTTATAATTAAATCCCGCTGTTAAAACAAATAGCGTGTTTTTAAGAAACAATATCTATCAAAAGATTGACACTTGTTTATGTCTGGTTTAAATGTGCAATTACATCCAATGACCAACATTGTATTAAATTGTAAAAATATATTCTAAATACACTTTAAAACCGCTCAAATTAATGATTTATCACTATTAATTATTTCGATTAAAAAAGTTGTTTTTAATTATAATTTAGTAATTTTTCACTATTCATCAGAAAAAGTTAACCGAAAAGTACCAAAATTTCACCTTAGGCTAAATTCGATACTCCGAATCCAAGAATGAAGTTCATTTTGAAAAATAAGATTTACAGAATATTAAAAAGTGGTTATTACTATTCCTAACGGCTAGTTTTAATAATATTTTAATAGCACATCGTTGTTTAGTGAAACTCGGTATTGCGTATTACACACGCTATTGAGGAAGGTCGCGATTGCGTGTAATGCAAGGCAATACAAGGATGCGTGTTGTGCAAGCTCCTTTTGGTGTAGCGTACAACACAAGACATTAATAAAATTAAAAAGAATATTTTTTTATAAAATCTTGGGCTGTTACATTCTACCCCCCTTAAAATGAATTTCGCCCTCGAAATTCATCGGGGTTATAAATGGTTTACTATTTGAAATTTTCTTTAATAGAAACCCACATCGTAAAAGGGAATACCAAAACTTGGCTTTAAAAACTAAAGTATGAAATGTAACGATTACCCAAATAAACTAATCACTGGGTTTCCACATAGGTGAAAATATGGATATGGAAGAGAAATCTAACCATCATGTTCTGATGGAGAGTGGTAGAGAACATGGCTATGGAAAAGCCAGTAGTCACAAATCCATAGATTTGTGATGATATAAGGTACCATCTGATTCATCAGGTATAAGAGAACTAGGACAACATTTTTGGTTTTCAAGATTATTTCCCTAAAGTTAAAGAATTTGAATTAGAATAAATACTTACTTTATTTTGGTACAATCTCACTGTTGTTCGTGCCTTTAACAATTTCCACTTCATCTCTTAAATAAATGAAGTTGAATTTGTTATTCGTGAAGTGTTAGCAGATCATGTGAAAGAATGACGGGTCATTCCATCTGTCTCAAAAGGTTAGCAAAATTTATATACATAAGTCGATCTATAGTGGGATTAATCATATATGGTTCCAAAAATGGACTTATACTTCATATATCATACTGCTTAATATAATAAAACTAGTTTCTACTAAACAGGGACTTCCTGTAGGTCAGTGGTAGGCGATAAAGGCCAGTCGCACTTCGGTTGTGGGTTCGATTCCCACAGCCTTGTCCGAAGCGATGGGCTGTCGCCCGTCCTGCAGGTTGTCCTTTTTCTAAAAATATATTACTACAACATCCCATAAATAATATCGAAAAAACTTCTATCCTTAAACAATACTAACTTATGTCCAACATAATCCATTCCAATCTTTAGTCCTATCCATAATACTGCAGTCCATTCTCATAACATAGTGAAAACGATTACCAGAGATTTAATACCATCGTTGATCCCCATATATCATAAGATATATCTTGTTGGACACATTCCAAACATTCAAAGTCCTTAATCGTGTATTCTCTTGAATACCTTAGTGAAAACATGAGTGCAGTTAAAAGTTAACACTTTCCACATACCAAAATCCTCAAAATTCTATATACTCAAACCATGATATCACTTAGTCCTTATATCAATCATGAGCTCATTAATACTATCAAACATTTAATTTTCTCCTCATCCCTTCATTATGCGCATATCATCTACATTCCAAAAATATCTGAATAACCTTTCATGGTTACTGGTACCATTCATCATACACTTTCAAAACCTAAGGAAAGACAACAGTGTAACAATCCATAGATGTCTCTTTATTCCAAAATTACACATGATAAACATGTAATCATTCCACTGCATTCTCAAACCATTGATCGAGCTTCAAAAATTCTTTCATCTCACATATAATTTGTAGTCTCTTCATCATCATCCACATAAATACTACCCATATGACCATACTGATTCTCTTCATGAGTCTTTCCCTTAGGGCATTTGTTTGCATAATGCCCATACATTCCACATTTAAAACACTTAACCATTTTTGATGTCGTAGCAATACCATTATCCTCATCCATGGTGTTAACCGACCCTTTTCCTTTGCACTTACTTGCTTTGTGTCCTTCTATTCCACACCCAAAGCATCTTCCAGTTCCCTTGAAACATTCTCCTTGATGCCTCTTCCCACATGATTTACATAGGGGAAATTGAACGTTCTTTCCTCTATGATCATCATGGAACTCCATCTTTCTCTTATTAGTCGAGTCAGGAAACTTACCAAATTTTACTTTATTGATCATGTTGTGAGATTGCTGATTCGGCATAATAATGATGTTTGGACATCCAAATCCCATTTCATTTGGTTGCTCATGAAGAATATCATTCCATTGTCCATCATATCCTCCATTATTGTGAATCATCTTGTTTCCAGCCATTTTCTAAAACCCAAACAGAATAGTGTTAGATGCAAAAATCGTAATAAAGGGGGAGTAACTTAAATATCTACCATCTTTGGTTTAATCTAATATCGTTACCATAGTTCTAGAACTATATCCTATACGTATACTTATCCTTAGGGGAATCCCTAGACATACCTTAGAAATATCTCTAGGGATCTCACTAACGTTTTCGTATCCTAGTTTCCAAAGGTTGACTAAACCTTTCCTCTAATACCAACTGTAGAGACCCGAAGCTTATCGTACATGGACATTACATTACATTTTCGGAATACTTAGTACATAACAAAAACACACACACAAGGACCGTAATAGTTTAGTGTCTTTGGAAACTCGGAATAAAATCTTCTAATCGTGGGGAAAGATCTTCAAAATCTCCCATAAAGATCTTCCTCTTTTTTTTTACCTAAAACCTTTCTTTATATCCTGGGGAAAAGAAAACATAAAAGGGTGAGCTCAAATGCTCAGTAAGGGTAAACAAAAGAAATATCAATCACATAATTTTCATAAGAACATAACATTTTTGGAAATCTTAACCTGCAAAAGAGAGCATAATTTCATAACATGGGATAAATCATAGTAGTGAAAATGAAACCATAACTTAAAACATTACTCATTGTGGAATACACACATAATCATAGAGAATCATTTCTTGTTAGTCAAGACTCATTGCCAAGACTATCTTAGTGGACAAAGTCCCTTTCTGAATCGAGTAATCCTCGTTTCAGTCCTGTTTCACTGAACCGGTATAACCTACCATTCCAGCCATGTCTATCTCATGAGATATGAAATCTTTACCCAATGCATTGGAGGGAGATATAGGTCCCACCCATCTCTTAATGAATCCTTTCTTATGTGTGCCACAAAATCATAAATCATACATCATTGCATAACTCATGTAATAAAAATGGGATTCTTAAAACAACATGACATCATAAAACCATTCATATAAGATAAAGGGATTCATAAACATAATTCCATCACATCATAGTCAAATCAATGTAACAATATGGATAGAAATAGAACCCTTTATTATCTTAGATGGAAAATAATTTTGATAAAACACTTGAAATGAATTCTTGAGGAAAATATCCTTTCTTCTTCAAAATCAATTTCTTTTCACAAAACATCATGAAATTTTAAAAGAAAGAGATTTTATTAAAAATAGTCATGAAATCTTTTGGAGGAAGCTTCATGAAAATAAGGCTTTATAAAACCGTAAAAATCCGTTCATGCCGTTTAAGTTAAAAAAACATTCTTCGTACTTTTGTCGGAAAAGTCAAAAAGTACCTCGTACGAAAAACGAAAAAAAGATTCCTTTCATATCCTTTACTAAAAACTCATAGAAGGGTAAAATTGGATTTAAACAATTTTAGGTGGATGGAAATAATATTACATATTGAGGGAACATGGATGTGGATGATAAAATACACCCCAGTAAATACTTACGAATAAACAATCTCGGATAAAAATGAGATTGTGATATTTCCCTTACCTTAGGTCCGACTTGCTTTGTAAGTGTCCGAACCTCCTGTATAATGATTTAAATCATGTTATTGACTTATTACAGAATCATATTCATTGTTATGATATCATATATGGTTCACTTATGACATTATATTACCCGTTCTTTTGTAAATTCCATGTTAAAGAAGCGTTTTGGGTAAAATCGTTTCATTTATCGTAGGTGTTTTGACTTGTTGTTCTTGACATCATTATTACTTATATCATGATTTACTTACTTCCAGAATATAAAATATGATTTATATATCATATATATTCAGTATATATATATATAATAGGTAGATAAATAAAATGAAAAACACCGTTCATGGAGACGGTAGTCCGTACGTACACATGAACGCTGTTTTCCTTTCCTTATTGTCTTGAAATGGAAGTAAGTAGATGAAATACATATGTATATATATACATAAATCCAGTAGCCTTATAATGTCATATATTTCATTATTATTTCTTATATATACATTATAATCATTCTTAAATGGTTAACATGGAGAATGAATCTCATCGCGTCGTGGAGACGGTATTCCGTACGTACGCACGAGCGATGATATCATTTCTATAAATATTGAATTGAATTGGAGTGGATTATACAATATATCAGAATCAATATGATGTTGTAATAACTATGTATAGTTATTCTTTACACCATTATACCCATCCATGTAAGGTGGTGGTGGAAAATAGATTACACCACGGCGTGGAGACGGTATTCCGTACGTACGCACGCGCGGTGATTTCTTTTTCCGTAGGATGGATAGATGGTGAAATAGGGTTGTTTCATACATATAATAACATATCAGTATATGAGTGATACTGATGTTATTACTTCATAATGAAACAACCTAAGAAGAAGAAGTGGAAGAAAAAATAAAGATGAAAGAATTGGTAACGGTAATTACCTCTTCTTTGAAGTGCCTCTTTGAGACCTCCTCTTAGGGCACTAAAATTGGTCTTTGAGGAAGACCAGAACCTCTAGGATGTTGCTAGGGAAGTGGAGAGGAGAAATTGGCAGGGGTTGGCCGAGCTTGAGTTCTCAAATTGGTGTGAGGAGGAGGGGGAGGAGGTGTCCTTTTATAGGGGAGGAGAGGGGCACCTTAGGAATATCTCAAAATATTATTTTATATTAAAGTCAAAATCGGTTTATAATGGTTCCAAAGGGTCTTATTTCGAAGCTAAAGTAAGGATGGGTCGAAATCCTATCAACCAATAGAATTTAGACAAGTTTAAGATATTATTTTAACCTTATCAATTTGATTTAACTCTAAGTTAATTAATTTAACTTTTACCGTGTCTTTTTGTTTTCTTTCACTATATGGTTAATACACTTACTATAACATGCCAAACGAACCCCAAATTGTTTATTATTAATATATATATCCTTATCTAAGTCATTTGGCCGAACCTTAGATTTTTAGGAATAAAATAACAATTAATAATATAATATTTGATTTAAAAACTATTTTGTGTCAATTTTGACACTATTTGATATATGATTTTTGTGAAAGTCATAAAAGAATTATATGTTCGAACCAAGTTGATTAAATCAACACTAATATATCATAGTAACCTAGAAAATTAGTGGAATTCATAAAAAGTCTTAAATTACATTTATTTTGGTATTTATATTATCAATTATGTCAATATTTCATTAATAAGATAATTACTGCATCATTTTTGTGTCATAAATAAATTATATTATTTGATGTCTAAAAATTACAAATAAAATACCATCATGTAGGAAATATTTTTAGATTTCTAATGAATATTTATAGTCGAATTTATCTTATGTATAACCCCATATTAAAAATGATTTACTTATTAAACTTTGATTTTAACTATTTTAACCCTTCTTTAAATAAATTAATAATAAATGTCCTAATCTAATCCAAGTGGGCCTAAATGGTCATATTTTATTCCTAAGTTTGTTTTTGGTCGAATTACACTTGTCCAATAGAATTAGGACATGTTTTAGGGTAATAGTGATATCATATTTACCCTTAGTTACCCTATTTACTATTAACCGCGGTAAAAAAGTAAAAAGTTACTATTCACCAAAAAATTATTTTCATCTCATTGAACCACATTTTAGTCCTTGATATTAACCGTGTCTCTCGGATTTTTGAAATTCCATTCACAGAAGCGGTAAAATTAAGTTTTATGCAAAATTCAGTTTTTAACCTACCACTTAGTAGTTTCACTATTCATCAAAAATTGATGTTTTTCAGAACAATGCCAAAATTTCATCCCAAGCAATATTTCATATTCCGAATTCAAAAATGAAGTCTATTTTACCAAATTCATAACATAAAAGTTGCATTAATTAATTTTATAATTAAATCCCGCTGTTAAAACAAATAGCGTGTTTTTAAGAAACAATATCTATCAAAAGATTGACACTTGTTTATGTCTGGTTTAAATGTGCAATTACATACAATGACCAACATTGTATTAAATTGTAAAAATATATTCTAAATACACTTTAAAACCACTCAAATTAATGATTTATCACTATTAATTATTTCGATTAAAAAAGTTGTTTTTAATTATAATTTAGTAATTTTTCACTATTCATCAGAAAAAGTTATCCGAAAAGTACCAAAATTTCACCTTAGGCTAAATTCGATACTCCGAATCCAAGAATGAAGTTCATTTTGAAAAATAAGATTTACAGAATATTAAAAAGTGGTTATTACTATTCATAACGGCTAGTTTTAATAATATTTTAATAGCACATCGTTGTTTAGTGAAACTCGGTATTGCGTATTACACACGCTATTGAGGAAGGTCGCGATTGCGTGTAATGCAAGGCAATACAAGGATGCGTGTTGTGCAAGCTCCTTTTGGTGTAGCGTACAACACAAGACATTAATAAAATTAAAAAGAATATTTTTTTATAAAATCTTGGGCTGTTACATTCTACCCCCCTTAAAATGAATTTCGCCCTCGAAATTCATCGGGGTTATAAATGGTTTACTATTTGAAATTTTCTTTAATAGAAACCCACATCGTAAAAGGGAATACCAAAACTTGGCTTTAAAAACTAAAGTATGAAATGTAACGATTACCCAAATAAACTAATCACTGGGTTTCCACATAGGTGAAAATATGGATATGGAAGAGAAATCTAACCATCATGTTCTGATGGAGAGTGGTAGAGAACATGGCTATGGAAAAGCCAGTAGTCACAAATCCATAGATTTGTGATGATATAAGGTACCATCTGATTCATCAGGTATAAGAGAACTAGGACAACATTTTTGGTTTTCAAGATTATTTCCCTAAAGTTAAAGAATTTGAATTAGAATAAATACTTACTTTATTTTGGTACAATCTCACTGTTGTTGGTGCCTTTAACAATTTCCACTTCATCTCTTAAATAAATGAAGTTGAATTTGTTATTCGTGAAGTGTTAGCAGATCATGTGAAAGAATGACGGGTCATTCCATCTGTCTCAAAAGGTTAGCAAAATTTATATACATAAGTCGATCTATAGTGGGATTAATCATATATGGTTCCAAAAATGGACTTATACTTCATATATCATACTGCTTAATATAATAAAACTAGTTTCTACTAAACAGGGACTTCCTGTAGGTCAGTGGTAGGCGATAAAGGCCAGTCGCACTTCGGTTGTGGGTTCGATTCCCACAGCCTTGTCCGAAGCGATGGGCTGTCGCCCGTCCTGCAGGTTGTCCTTTTTCTAAAAATATATTACTACAACATCCCATAAATAATATCGAAAAAACTTCTATCCTTAAACAATACTAACTTATGTCCAACATAATCCATTCCAATCTTTAGTCCTATCCATAATACTGCAGTCCATTCTCATAACATAGTGAAAACGATTACCAGAGATTTAATACCATCGTTGATCCCCATATATCATAAGATATATCTTGTTGGACACATTCCAAACATTCAAAGTCCTTAATCGTGTATTCTCTTGAATACCTTAGTGAAAACATGAGTGCAGTTAAAAGTTAACACTTTCCACATACCAAAATCCTCAAAATTCTATATACTCAAACCATGATATCACTTAGTCCTTATATCAATCATGAGCTCATTAATACTATCAAACATTTAATTTTCTCCTCATCCCTTCATTATGCGCATATCATCTACATTCCAAAAATATCTGAATAACCTTTCATGGTTACTGGTACCATTCATCATACACTTTCAAAACATAAGGAAAGACAACAGTGTAACAATCCATAGATGTCTCTTTATTCCAAAATTACACATGATAAACATGTAATCATTCCACTGCATTCTCAAACCATTGATCGAGCTTCAAAAATTCTTTCATCTCACATATAATTTGTAGTCTCTTCATCATCATCCACATAAATACTACCCATATGACCATACTGATTCTCTTCATGAGTCTTTCCCTTAGGGCATTTGTTTTCATAATGCCCATACATTCCACATTTAAAACACTTAACCATTTTTGATGTCGTAGCAATACCATTATCCTCATCCATGGTGTTAACCGACCCTTTTCCTTTGCACTTACTTGCTTTGTGTCCTTCTATTCCACACCCAAAGCATCTTCCAGTTCCCTTGAAACATTCTCCTTAATGCCTCTTCCCACATGATTTACATAGGGGAAATTGAACGTTCTTTCCTCTATGATCATCATGGAACTCCATCTTTCTCTTATTAGTCGAGTCAGGAAACTTACCAAATTTTACTTTATTGATCATGTTGTGAGATTGCTGATTCGGCATAATAATGATGTTTGGACATCCAAATCCCATTTCATTTGGTTGCTCATGAAGAATATCATTCCATTGTCCATCATATCCTCCATTATTGTGAATCATCTTGTTTCCAGCCATTTTCTAAAACCCAAACAGAATAGTGTTAGATGAAAAAATCGTAATAAAGGGGGAGTAACTTAAATATCTACCATCTTTGGTTTAATCTAATATCGTTACCATTGTTCTAGAACTATATCCTATACGTATACTTATCCTTAGGGGAATCCCTAGACATACCTTAGAAATATCTCTAGGGATCTCACTAACGTTTTCGTATCCTAGTTTCCAAAGGTTGACTAAACCATTCCTCTAATACCAACTGTAGAGACCCGAAGCTTATCGTACATGGACATTACATTACATTTGCGGAATACTTAGTACATAACAAAAACACACACACAAGGACCGTAATAGTTTAGTGTCTTTGGAAACTCGGAATAAAATCTTCTAATCGTGGGGAAAGATCTTCAAAATCTCCCATAAAGATCTTCCTCTTTTTTTTACCTAAAACCTTTCTTTATATCCTGGGGAAAAGAAAACATAAAAGGGTGAGCTCAAATGCTCAGTAAGGGTAAACAAAAGAAATATCAATCACATAATTTTCATAAGAACATAACATTTTTGGAAATCTTAACCTGCAAAAGAGAGCATAATTTCATAACATGGGATAAATCATAGTAGTGAAAATGAAACCATAACTTAAAACATTACTCATTGTGGAATACACACATAATCATAGAGAATCATTTCTTGTTAGTCAAGACTCATTGCCAAGACTATCTTAGTGGACAAAGTCCCTTTCTGAATCGAGTAATCCTCGTTTCAGTCCTGTTTCACTGAACCGGTATAACCTACCATTCCAGCCATGTCTATCTCATGAGATATGAAATCTTTACCCAATGCATTGGAGGGAGATATAGGTCCCACCCATCTCTTAATGAATCCTTTCTTATGTGTGCCACAAAATCATAAATCATACATCATTGCATAACTCATGTAATAAAAATGGGATTCTTAAAACAACATGACATCATAAAACCATTCATATAAGATAAAGGGATTCATAAACATAATTCCATCACATCATAGTCAAATCAATGTAAAAATATGGATAGAAATAGAACCCTTTATTATCTTAGATGGAAAATAATTTTGATAAAACACTTGAAATGAATTCTTGAGGAAAATATCCTTTCTTCTTCAAAATCAATTTCTTTTCACAAAACATCATGAAATTTTAAAAGAAAGAGATTTTATTAAAAATAGTCATGAAATATTTTGGAGGAAGCTTCATGAAAATAAGGCTTTATAAAACCGTAAAAATCCGTTCATGCCGTTTAAGTTAAAAAAACATTCTTCGTACTTTTGTCGGAAAAGTCAAAAAGTACCTCGTACGAAAAACGAAAAAAAGATTTCTTTCATATCCTTACTAAAAACTCATAGAAGGGTAAAATTGGATTTAAACAATTGTAGGTGGATGGAAATAATATTACATATTGAGGGAACATGGATGTGGATGATAAAATACACCCCAGTAAATACTTACGAATAAACAATCTCGGATAAAAATGAGATTGTGATATTTCCCTTACCTTAGGTCCGACTTGCTTTGTAAGTGTCCAAACCTCCTGTATAATGATTTAAATCATGTTATTGACTTATTACAGAATCATATTCATTGTTATGATATCATATATGGTTCACTTATGACATTATATTACCCGTTCTTTTGTAAATTCCATGTTAAAGAAGCGTTTTGGGTAAAATCGTTTCATTTATCGTAGGTGTTTTGACTTGTTGTTCTTGACATCATTATTACTTATATCATGATTTACTTACTTCCAGAATATAAAATATGATTTATATATCATATATATTCAGTATATATATATATATAATAGGTAGATAAATAAAATGAAAAACACCGTTCATGGAGACGGTAGTCCGTACGTACACATGAACGCTGTTTTCCTTTCCTTATTGTCTTGAAATGGAAGTAAGTAGATGAAATACATATGTATATATATACATAAATCCAGTAGCCTTATAATGTCATATATTTCATTATTATTTCTTATATATACATTATAATCATTCTTAAATGGTTAACATGGAGAATGAATCTCATCGCGTCGTGGAGACGGTATTCCGTACGTACGCACGAGCGATGATATCATTTCTATAAATATTGAATTGAATTGGAGTGGATTATACAATATATCAGAATCAATATGATGTTGTAATAACTATGTATAGTTATTCTTTACACCATTATACCCATCCATGTAAGGTGGTGGTGGAAAATAGATTACACCACGGCGTGGAGACGGTATTCCGTACGTACGCACGCGCGGTGATTTCTTTTTCCGTAGGATGGATAGATGGTGAAATAGGGTTGTTTCATACTTATAATAACATATCAGTATATGAGTGATACTGATGTTATTACTTCATAATGAAACAACCTAAGAAGAAGAAGTGGAAGAAGAAATAAAGATGAAAGAATTGGTAACGGTAATTACCTCTTCTTTGAAGTGCCTCTTTGAGACCTCCTCTTAGGGCACTAAAATTGGTCTTTGAGGAAGACCAGAACCTCTAGGATGTTGCTAGGGAAGTGGAGAGGAGAAATTGGCAGGGGTTGGCCGAGCTTGAGTTCTCAAATTGGTGTGAGGAGGAGGGGGAGGAGGTGTCCTTTTATAGGGGAGGAGAGGGGCACCTTAGGAATATCTCAAAATATTATTTTATATTAAAGTCAAAATCGGTTTATAATGGTTCCACAGGGTCTTATTTCGAAGCTAAAGTAAGGATGGGTCGAAATCCTATCAACCAATAGAATTTAGACAAGTTTAAGATATTATTTTAACCTTATCAATTAGATTTAACTCTAAGTTAATTAATTTAACTTTTACCGTGTCTTTTTGTTTTCTTTCACTATATGGTTAATACACTTACTATAACATGCCAAACGAACCCCACATTGTTTATTATTAATATATATATCCTTATCTAAGTCATTTGGCCGAACCTTAGATTTTTAGGAATAAAATAACAATTAATAATATAATATTTGATTTAAAAACTATTTTGTGTCAATTTTGACACTATTTGATATATGATTTTTGTGAAAGTCATAAAAGAATTATATGTTCGAACCAAGTTGATTAAATCAACACTAATATATCATAGTAACCTAGAAAATTAGTGGAATTCATAAAATGTCTTAAATTACATTTATTTTGGTATTTATATTATCAATTATGTCAATATTTCATTAATAAGATAATTACTGCATCATTTTTGTGTCATAAATAAATTATATTATTTGATGTCTAAAAATTACAAATAAAATACCATCATGTAGGAAATCTTTTTAGATTTATAATGAATATTTATAGTCGAATTTATCTTATGTATAACCCCATATTAAAAATGATTTACTTATTAAACTTTGATTTTAACTATTTTAACCCTTCTTTAAATAAATTAATAATAAATGTCCTAATCTAATCCAAGTGGGCCTAAATGGTCATATTTTATTCCTAAGTTTGTTTTTGGTCGAATTACACTTGTCCAATAGAATTAGGACATGTGTTAGGGTAATAGTGATATCATATTTACCCTTAGTTACCCTATTTACTATTAACCGCGGTAAAAAAGTAAAAAGTTACTATTCACCAAAAAATTATTTTCATCTCATTGAACCACATTTTAGTCCTTGATATTAACCATGTCTCTCGGATTTTTGAAATTCCATTCACAGAAGCGGTAAAATTAAGTTTTATGCAAAATTCAGTTTTTAACCTACCACTTAGTAGTTTCACTATTCATCAAAAATTGATGTTTTTGAGAACAATGCCAAAATTTCATCCCAAGCAATATTTCATATTCCGAATTCAAAAATGAAGTCTATTTTACCAAATTCATAACATAAAAGTTGCATTAATTAATTTTATAATTAAATCCCGCTGTTAAAACAAATAGCGTGTTTTTAAGAAACAATATCTATCAAAAGATTGACACTTGTTTATGTCTGGTTTAAATGTGCAATTACATCCAATGACCAACATTGTATTAAATTGTAAAAATATATTCTAAATACACTTTAAAACCACTCAAATTAATGATTTATCACTATTAATTATTTCGATTAAAAAAGTTGTTTTTAATTATAATTTAGTAATTTTTCACTATTCATCAGAAAAAGTTATCCGAAAAGTACCAAAATTTCACCTTAGGCTAAATTCGATACTCCGAATCCAAGAATGAAGTTCATTTTGAAAAATAAGATTTACAGAATTTTAAAAAGTGGTTATTACTATTCATAACGGCTAGTTTTAATAATATTTTAATAGCACATCGTTGTTTAGTGAAACTCGGTATTGCGTATTACACACGCTATTGAGGAAGGTCGCGATTGCGTGTAATGCAAGGCAATACAAGGATGCGTGTTGTGCAAGCTCCTTTTGGTGTAGCGTACAACACAAGACATTAATAAAATTAAAAAGAATATTTTTTTATAAAATCTTGGGTTGTTACAATGTAAAATGTTATTAATATTAAAAAATAATTAAACAAATTCCTACAACCTTCCCACTCAATGGAAAATGAGAACGTCACCATGCGTACATGTGGACAACCATGTCAATGATCCTATATATTTATTTTTAATAAATTGATTTTTTGTATTTAAAATGAAATTAAAATGTATTCCATAACCTAAAAATTGATATAATATAATTATAATATTAAAATAATAATATTATTGAAATTGAATCATTTTATTAGCAATACTCACAAATCAATTATGGGATATTTTGGTTCAGGTCAGTGTTACCACATACAAGAACAATGCTTCAAATTAGTATAATATACTACAAGGGAAAATTCACTAATGTAATTATAATAAATTAACTAAAAACACCATTTGATTATGTTGTTTTGAATGATATCTTATGGATTCACTGATTTATAACACTTGATCCTATGTTTGTTAAAAAAATATGTTAAAAGACTTGTTATAAATGTTTCCTTCACATGTCTGAACAAAAATATTCAAGTAAACAATATAAACATCTTTAAAAAATCACGAACCATATATTAATATATAGATAAATTTATTTTAAATAATAAATTTTTTCTAAAACCAACGGATCACAGTCGACATTAGAAATGGTTTCACGAAACTAACAAAATTAAGAAATCTGAAAATGAAAATATTCGATAACTAAAAGTTGAATATTGGGAAAATTAATATAAAAAAATAATTAAACTGTTTAATAATATTACTAAGGTTATAATTTTTTTTAATATTTTAATATTTATTATTTTGGAGGTTGAAACACTTTATTTGGAATCTATGTATTTTTACATGTGTATTTTCGTAATATCCAATCCTAAGATATGTGTTTTTTTGTACTCCTAATTAATATTAACAACATGTAAATAGATTATTATATATATATAAAAGAATTTTATATATTTTATTCATGTTATTGAATGTTCTATTTCATTATCTCTCTTCAAATTTGTTTATATTGACTGATCCTAATGTTTTATGAGAGTCTCATTTCAATATTAGTTCTTTGAAACTTATGTAGATTTCAACACTTATTTATTATTGGGATGTGTATTAACATCGCACACACATATTATTAACATATTAATCATTAAATTAACTAAAATTTCAAATTTTTCAATTTTTCAATTATCCATGGGTTTTCAATTATAATTATAATAATTTTTTAGGTTTTGTGTTAACTCATTTTTTCATTCATTGAGTTATGATTCTTCTTTTCAAACAATACTCTTATCATATGGGTATTTTTTAAACTATTATTGTGTAATGCTTAAATTTTTGATTATTTTTTTTGATATTATAATTATTTTCACATAAAATCTTTTTCAAAAGTTATTTACATCATGAATTATATTGTCATAGAAGATTATCATACCAAATATCCTTCTATGAGAATTATATTTTATCCACAACTAGTATTATTTTTTAGTTTATATAAAATTTATATTTTTTTTATTATAAAAATTATGAAATTAAATATAATTAAATATAAAAACATTATATCTCTAATTTTTTTAATTTAGGTGATAATAAGGTCATACGGGATTTTGTCAACTAAAATCCCATTTTTTTAGTTAACAAGTTTTATCTTGGAAATGATTATTATATGGTTGGTTTTCACCAACAATATATTTTATATTTAATAATATCATTCTCATAGAAGAAAATAAAACAATTATATCAAATCAACATATTAAATGAATTTATTCCCACAAAAAATAAGGCACTTTTTAGAATATATCATATTTAATTTTGAAATAATTTTTCCTCCATATTCACGCATTCTTTTACAATGAAACTTTTCTTATATATTTCAAAGGAAAAAGATATTGTTATATCTAGTGACCTTAATTTTTTCTTCTAATATTTTCAAAATTAATTTTCATTATCACATTTTGTGCGGGTTTTTAGTAGTGGAGTATAACTGTATTTATAAGGTTTTAAATTCTTAATGATATTCTTGATATTCGACTACAAAATTTCTCTAAAAAAATTAAGTACATTTAATGGAACTATTATTGAATATTATTTATTAATATTTTCAATTCACAATTTCATAAATTAATTTTGAATCTGACCAATATAGTTTCATTTTAAAAGAGTGGTGAAAACAAGTTCTATTATCTCTTTACGGATATATTAGGCCTTATTGGAATTTTTCTTTACAGAGATTCCATTTCAAGATATAAAATGGGTTTCAAAATTATTATCAACTCTTAATGATATTGAAATGAAAGGTAATTGTTATTATTATTTCACTTTTATAATATGATGGTGTTAAATTATACATTATTAAATAAATTTCATCATCTCAATTTAACCATGATCACATTAATAAAGTAGATTAAATTTTAAAATACAGGGTTTATAAACCCGAATGTTAAGAATTATTAGTAAAAATTTCTCTTCATAGTTTATAATGGGATGTACAATGTTTATCAAGAAAATAAAATTAGAAGGATTTCAAGTGTGAAATCTTGTTTAGAAATGAGGATACGTACAAAAAATTCATAAATTATTATGGATAGTGTTACAAAAAATTGATAAAAATAGAGTTAATGATCTATAAAATTTAATTTCCACCAACCCATAAATCTGTGATCTGTTAAGATTCAATATTATTTATAGAAAATTAATGTAATATGGAAAAATTTGTGTTTAATTATCTTTTCCCTATAGTTGAAAAACTAACTAATCAAATTGAATGAGATTATAAAGAAATATTGTTACTTGTTATATTTCTATTTCTTAAGAACAATTTAATCTATTAGATATTATAGATCAATTAAAGATTCATTTCATACAATATTAAATGAATATCAAATAGAAATTTTTATTCCTGAAGAAGTCAAATTACCATCTAAGATATCATTACATTAGTTGAATAATTAATAGTTATCCATCCATAATCTAAATACGTTCTAATATTCAAAAAGATTAGCATATTTACTAATATAACACCAAATTTTCAAGTAATTCAATTCTATAAATTTTTAACCTTATGAATAACCGAAAATATGCATGACTAAATTAGAGTCCAAATATTTTGAGCGGAAGACACTAAATAAAAAAATGTTCCCCTAAAAATATAAAATTTCATTTAATTTCACTATAAAAATATGTGAATATGTTAATCAAAATAATAACATAATTAAATCATGTATTCTTCCAAAAAATCATAGGTTTATTGAATATATTCTATAATTTTAAATATTATAGTAAACTCCAGAAACGATAACATAAATATGTGATCAATATGAAGGGTACAAACACAATCCCATAAAAATCCATTTGCAATTATTATCTCAATATCTTGCAGATATTAAACGTTATTGTCTATCAATCATGTGTGATAAAAATTATTATCATTATAACACCCTTCCCCTACCTCATTGGCTTGAGAAGGCGGTGAGGGAAACTTGGCCTTAAGTGACATTCCCAAGATGCGAATGGCTGGAAATAAATGCACAAGGGATTTAAGATCAAGTTGGGGAACGATTTTTCCTTAAGAAAAAACAAAACAAACAATCCAAAAACAGCCACTATATGATACATGTCAATCTAATTACCCAACCATGCATTCCCAAAAGACAACCAAGTTGTTCCACAACACAACTCAACACCAATATTACCAGACATGTCCACCCCACATTAGAGTACAAGCGGAAAACTAAACAACAACCACTATGAGCCATGAAACCACCACATCTCCACACTAAGATCCAAGCTCCACGCTCCACCAAGACATCACAATGCACCACTAGAGGAGGGAGATTCCTTACATTTGTCCATGTCATGGTACAAAACATCTGTAAAGAAACCATAGTGCCAATGCAGGGGGTGAGTACTAAAACTCAATAGGATTTCCAAAAATTACTTCCTGAAACACGCCACTAGGATAAAACCATTAGCACATATATATATATATATAACAATTTATATAAAATAATCACAAGTGAAACCATCATCATAAGCCGACCATGCTCTTACCAAGCCATCACACCCAAAACAAGCAACCAAGGGAAAGTAAACCAAACAAGCCACAATCATCCCAACTTTTACACATTACCACAACAATTCCATCTTGAAAAGCAATGAACTAAAAGTATCCAAAAGAACCAAACAACCAAATGGTGGAGCTTCTATCCAACCCTTTCACACATTCACAACTAGTGGCTCTTCCGTCCACTTATCATTTGATGGTGGCCCTTCCGTTCACTATCTATCCCCTCTTTATAGTGGTACATCTCTCCACTTCCACACAACATTCCAAAAAAACCAAACCAATCATATAGTCCACTACAGTCACAAAATCATGCAACCAACCAAGTTCCATTTCATATCAATCAATTTCAATAAATTATCCATTTATTGAAACCATTTTCCATGCCAAAAAACATTTGAATAAAACAACCCTTTTTTTGAAAACCCTTTCGATAAATCATTTTAAAAAATCAATCTCATCAACCTATTTTGAACTCTCAGTTTTAAAATTCACAAGAAAAGTATTTCACCATAAAACACCATTTTTCCAAAAATCCCCAAAACATCACCCACGGGATTTTCAATGAATTTCACACATCAAAAAACATTTAATTTCAAGAAAAAAAATTTAATTGTAACCAAAACCAAAATCTCCAACCAAGTGGAGTCGAGAGAGAAGCCACCTACATTTAGGGTTCTTGATAAATCAACCCACGAAAAACCGCGCCTCAAATCTGGCGAATGCACCACCGAAACCTCTCTAGATCCCTTTCCATAACATCTAGAACCCTCAATATTAACATCCAAGGAAAACAGAACCCTAGATCTACACAGAACAAGTGTAGATCTTGAAATCCACAAAAGAGAGGGATGTAGATCTAGAGTAAAACACAAGAGAAACAAGAAGAGAGTCTTAACCAGAAGCAATCACCTTCAAACTTCCTTGAATCCACATTGAAACGCTTCCAAATTGAGTGGGAGAGCACCCTTAATGTATGAGAACACAAAAAACATGAGTGAGGCTGAAGTGGGAGGAAGATTGGAGTAAAATGAGGCAATACCGAGTGAGCTCAGATGTTATAACCATAACATTATGTGGACGCACGGTTAGGCCGCACAGTTAGGTCGCACGGTTTGGCAAACCTTGTGCTAATCGTGCGCATGCCACTACCTCAAGAGACAGGGTTTGCATGGCTTCCTCGCACGGTTTGGAAAACCATGTGCAGGCTGTGTAAGGCCTTCTGTTTCAAGAACAAGGGTCTACATAGTTTCATGGGGAACCCGCACGGTTTCCAATAACCGTGCTCAAACTGTACACCCCTTTAAAAGCCACTTAACTCATCCAAAACCATTCCAAACTCTCCCGACCTCTTCCCAAATCATCCCATGCACTTATAACACATAAAAATTGATAAAAAAGGCCACATACCTCAAAACGGGAGTGCTTATTTCTCCAAAAAATTGGACTTTCCATCCTCGGAATGTAGTGAACCCGCCCTTTGCCGAAGGAGCTCGGTCCACTGCTCGATCATCTCTTTCTACCGCTCCCATGTCTCCTCTTGAATCTGACAATGTTGCCACAAAACCTGAAGTAAACTGTTTATTTTACCACGGAAGACACTCTCTTGCCTATCCACAACCCGCACTAGTACGTGCACTAACAAATCATTGGGTTCTAGCTCAACATGATCCCATCGAATCACATGGTCATGATCCAGCTGATAATTTTTCAACTGCGAGACATGAAACACATTGTGCACCGCACCAAACCGTGGTGGCATAGCCAAACAATAATCCACCTCACCAACCCACACAAGAACCTCAAAAGGTATAATATACCTTGGAGATAGCTTTCCCTACTTCCCAAATCGACGGTTTCCCATCCTAGGATAGATCCTAAAGAACACATGATCAATCATGTGGAACGACAACGGCCTTCGACGATGATATGCATACAATTTCTAATGACTTTGAGCCATCTCCATTATCTTCCTGATCAACTTGATCTTTTCCATAGTCTCCTGGACAATACTCGGTCCAACCATCGAACACTCACCAGTTTCCACCGAACATAGTGGAGAATGACACGACCGCCCATTCAATGCATCAAATGGAGCCATCTGTATGGATTCCTGATAACAATTATTGAACGAGTCCTCGACCAATGTAATGTGCTCCTCCCACAAGAAGCCAAAGTACATGACAGAAGCCCACAACATATCCTCCAGTGTTTGTATCGTCCTCTCGGATTGACCATCTATCAGAGGGCGATACGCTGTACACTTCGTCAACTATTTCCCAAGGGATTCCTATAAGGATTTCCAGAAACGAGATGTAAATCATGGTTCTCTATCTAATACATTCGAAAATGGAACACCATGCCTCTTTACCACCTCCTGGATATTGATTTTGGACTGATCCTCCACCGTATGAGATTCATGAATCAGGATGAAAAGGGCCAACCTCATTAGCTGGTCCACTATCAACCAAATGGTATCATTCTTCTTGACCATTATTGGGAGACCTCGGTCAAAATACATCTCTATCTGATCCCACTTCCAAATAGGGATTGGTAAAGAATGCAACATTCATGTTGGACTCTGATGCTTTGCCTTGACCTGCTAACAAGTCAAGCATCCGGAAACAATCTCAGACACACTTCATTTCATACCAGCCCCCCAGAACTACACCATCAGCGCTTTAAACATTTTCTGAATTCCAGGATGAACAGCCCACCTGGAATGATGATATGCCCTGAGATGATCCTCCCAACAAGAAACGGGTACAACCATCTGATTCTGTAAACACAAATCTGAATCTCTATTCAGTTTTCAACCCTCAATGGTCTCCCCACCATTGAGTCTCGACCCCACGGTCACACACTCATAATTTGATAATTGTGCCTCTCTAACCAGGCCAACCACGTCAGGAATCAACTAAACCAGAAAGAAGACCGCTATATCTCCGTGGTCTTCACATTCCAACCACATATCATCTATAACCGACATCAACAGCCACTGGTCAGATTCCTTCTTCATTACCTAAGAATATGATTTTCTACTTAATGAATCAACCACTAAATTTCCCTTACTCGGTGAGTACATAAAGTCAAAATCAAACATCTGAAGATATTACATCCATCTCCTTATCCTCAAGTTCAAATCCCTTTGTGAGAAAACGTGTTTCAAGCTCTTTTGAGCTATATATACCGTGAATTTCTCACCGAATAGATAATGACGCCGCACTTTCAAAGCATGGACCACTACTGCCAACTCCAAATCATGGGTTGGGTAGTTCTTCTCATGCACTCTCAAATGTCATGAGCCATATGCAACCACATTATTCCCTTGCATGAGAACCTACCCAAACTTTGATCTCGATGCATCATAATACACCACGTATACTTTTCCTGATTCTGGAAAAACCAAGATTCGTGCTGATGTAAGACAACCATTTAGCTCTTCGAAACACTACTGACATTGTTCATTGCACAGGAATGGAACTTTATTTCTTTTCAAATTTATTATTGTCGAAGAAAAACCTGAAAAATCGTGAACAAAACTTCGATAATACCCAGCTACACCAATAAAACACCGTATATCAAACAAATTATTTGGCAGTTTCCACGAGATAAAAACCTCTAACTTTTCTGGATCCACTAAAACACCCCTTTCAGAAATCACATATCCATGAAAATGAACTTCCTATATCTGAAAGTCACACGTTGATAATTTGGCATACAACCGATTATCCCTCGATATCCCCAGAACTGTCTCCACGTGCTGCTAATGCTCCGCCCTTGTCTTTGAATACACCAGAATATCATTGAAAAACGCCACCACAAGTGAATCTAGATATCTTTGAAATATTTGATTCATTAATGCTATAAACACCGCTAGTGCATTCATTAGACGAAATGACATAATCACATATTCATAATGGCCATATCTACTTCTGAAAGATGTTTTAGAAATATCCTATTTCCTCACTCGGAATTGATGATATCCTGACCTCAGGTCGATCTTGGAGAACCACTGGGCTCCCCTCAACTGGTCGAACAAATAATCAATTAGTGGAAGTGGATATCTATTCTTTATCGTAACTTGGTTAAGTCTATGATAATCAACACATAGCCACATGGTTACATCCACCTTTTTCACAAACAACATTGGCGCATCCCATGGAGACATGCTGGGCCGAATAAACCCTCTGTTTTTTACTCTTCAAACTAGATTTTCATTTCCCGCAATTCAGCCAGTGCCATCCATTAAGATGGAAGTGAGATAGGATTGTTCCCCGGAAGGATATCAATCATAAACTCCACTTCTGTTATGGGTGGTAACCTAGAGAACTCATCAAGAAAAAACATCCACCAACTGATCCACCACAGCCGGAGGAACACTCTTCTCAACACCCTCTACCAATTCCAACGACAACACCGCCAACTGATATGATAACGTACCAACTGCTGGTTCCAACAAACCCGTTGCACCATGCCTATCAAGATTCTATCCTCTAAAGAGATTCCTAAAGCCATCGTGTGTTGTAAAAGCCATTGTCCATGCATCATAGTCGATGTGGGCCTTAAAAGCCACCAACCAATCCATTCTGAGGATTACATCATACCCATCCATCTCAAGCACTGAAAAAATCCAGGTTATCTCACCCTCACCCACAATGATACAACCTTCTCTACACAAGAAGGCTCGACACTCTCTTCGACCCAGATGAGTTTGATGTTTCAAAACCGAGGGCATCATTTCTACCCTTAAACCCAGCAAATCAACCACACATGCAGCAATGAAAGAGTGTGAAGAACCCGTATCAAACCACACTTGCATCAAGGTAGAATTTAAAAGAATAGTACCACACACCGTGTATGGTCCCAACTGATCATCCACCACAACCTTCTATGCTCCAAACACATGTTTTCTTTCCACAGTCTGCTCTTTATTGCTCTGCTAAGGCATCGTGGTATTCCGAGAATCACCATGACCCACATTACTCTGCTGACGAGGGGTGTGATGTTGTCCCCATCTCGTCGAAGCATAAGACGTATGCGATCCCTGAGGAGTGTCACGTTCACCCTACCTTGGATAATTCCTACAATAACACTACAGATGCCCCATCTACTTAAAATTTTTACATGCTCGAGGTTGTGTCGTACAATTCCTCTTGATGTGGCTCATCGAACTACACTGAAAATATCACGGCTTTCTTTGGGGCTTTAGAGGAAGATTTACTGATCCTGTCGTCAGATTATGCCATATTCCCATCCTGGGAATAAGTGTCCATCCTTCGCTTGAACCCAGTGTTAGAGTTCCCAATATTCCACATGGGTACCACCATGCATCCCCTGCCCGGAGCGCCCAACAGATCACGCTCAGCCACCGAGGCTCTATTCATCATCTCTGTGTATTCATCTATACAAAACACAGCTATATTTGAACATATTTCTTGCCTTAAACCCTCTTCAATGATCCTTGCCTTCAACGACGTGCTACCCACCACCTCTGGTGCAAACCATATTATGATCATGACCATAGCTGCATACTTCGTCACAAACAGAATCTCATGTTTCAAACAGGAGAAATCAGTCGTACGCTGAATTTTAAACATATGTGGGTAGAATTTTTTGTTAAAAAATTCCTCAAAACCTTCCCACATCATACACTGGTCCGTCCCATCGTGGACTACCAACTCCCACCACTGAAGGGCAAGACCTTCCAACATATACGTGGCGAAATTCACATTCAGCGCTACCGGTGTTCCCAAGAACTCAAAGATGTTGTTCACTATATTCAAGCATGCTTCTGCCAATTTCAGCTCTGAATCACCCCTGATGATGGGTCAATTCTGCCTTTGAAATTGAACCTCTTGATATATATGCCTTTGTTCATTTGTTTTCTTTCCACCACCCACCCCTTAGAAAGAATGCACTATACTTTTCACTAGCTGCTGGTTCACCTGAGGCTTAAGTGCAACCAAATTCTCAAAAGCCTCCTCCAGTTGGTCTCTACAATGCTTACCCGGTGACATTTCTCTAAACAGAAAACAAACGACCATGAGTCTCACTTCTGTAGAGATCACAAAATCCCATTTCAAATCACATTACAATACATTATCACAACAAGGCTTTTCACCAATTCACATTTTTCCACATGTGCCATGTTTCACTATTTTGAAAACCAAATCATTTTCAAAATACCAATTAATTCACCTTACAATTTCACATATTCATATCACATCATATATCATTATACCCCAATGAAATATGCATATGAGAGGGAATCCTTTTCTACCATTCATGTCATGCTCATCTTATCGGGAACACCCATGACAATAAGATATCTAATACCAATATGTCTCTCCAAAACACATATACACCCAACTCCCTAGTAACTTCAATTTTAGCATAAAAGCGTTAGATACATCCTTTTATGCTATACATTCCAAGTTCCGACATTTCTACGCCTTTCCAACATCCCGAATAAAGAAGTATACCACAATGAACGTCAACACAAAATCCTAGATTCAACTCCAAATGACTGATCAAACTGATACCACTTGTAACACCCCACCCCTACCTCATTAAATTGAGGAGAAAGTGAGGGATACATGGCCTTAAGAGACATTCCCAAGATTTTAATGGTTGACAATAAATACCGAGGGCTTCAAGATCAAGTTGTGGAATGATTTGTCGTTAAGACAAAACCAACCAAACCTTCCACAAATAACCACTATATGATGCATGTCAATATGATAACCCAACCATGCATTCCCAAAATACAACCAAGTTGTTACACAACACAACTCAAAACAAATAAAATCATACATGTCCACACAATATCATAGTATAAGTGGAAAACTAAACAACAACCACTACGAGCCATGACACCACCACAGCTCCACACCAAGATCCAAGCTCCACGATCCACCAAGACATCACAATGCACCACTAAAGGAGGGAGATGCCTTACCATTGCCCACCTCACAGTACAAAACATTTTCAAAGACACCATAGTGCCAAAGTAGCGGGTGAGAGGCCCACCTCATAGTACAAAACATTTTCAAAGAAACCATAGTGCCAAAGTAGCGGGTGATAACTAAAACTCAGTAGGATTTCCCCATATTACTTCCCTAAACACGCCACTAGGATAAAACCATTAACACATTTATATAAAAAAGTTTATATAAAATAATCCCAAGTGGAACCATCACCATAAGTCGACCATGGTCTTACCAAGCCTTCACACCCAAACCAAGAAACCAAGGGAAAGACAACCAAAAAATCCACAATCATCCCAACATTTACCCAATATCACAAAAATTCCATCTTGCAAAGCAATTCACTACAGGAAATCAAAACAACCAAACAACCAAACGGTGGAGCTTCCGTCCAACCCGTTCACCCATTCACAACTACTAGCTCTTCCGTCCACTTATCCTTTGATGGTGGCCTTTCCGTCGACTATACATCCCCTTTTTATAGTGGTACTTCTCGTCACATCTACACAACATTCCAAACCAACCAAACCAAGAATATAACCCACTAAGGTCACACCATCAAGCAATCAACCAAGATCCATTGCATATCAATCCATTTCAATAAATTATCCATTTATTGAAACCATTTTCCATGCCAAACAATATTTCAATTAAACAACCCTTTTTTGAAACCCTTTAAATCAATCATTTTTCCAAATCAATCTCTTCAAACTATTTTAAAATCTCTGTTTTATAATTCACAAGAATAGAATTTCACCATAAAAACCCCTTTTTCCCAAAAAATCTCCAAAACATCACCCAAGGGATTTTCAACCAAATTTCCACATCAAAACACAATTGAATTCAATCACAAAAAATTAATTGTAACCGAAACCAAAATATCTAACCATGTGGAGTTGAAAGAGAATCCACATACCTTTAGGTTTCTCGAGAAAACCACCCACGAACAACCGCACCTCAAATTCGGCCAACGCACCACCGAAACCTCCCTATATCCCTTTACCTAACATCCACAAGCCTCAATATTAACATCAAAGGAAACAAAAAAACCTAGATCTACACACAACTAGTGTAGATATAGAAAACCACGAAAGAGAGGGATGTAGATCTAGAGGAAAACACAAGAGAAACAACAGGAGAGACTTAACCGGAAACAATCACCTTCAAACTGACTTGAATCCTATTTGAATCACTTACAAATCGAGTGGGAGAGCACCCATAACTCTTGAGAACCCAAAACCCCAAGTGAGGCTCGAGTGGGAGGAAGATTGCAGTGAAATGAGGCAATCCCAAGTGAGCCCATAACTTATTACCCAAACGTTAAGTGGTCGCACGGTTAGCCTGCACAGTTGGGAAAACCATGTGCTAACCATGTGCATGCCACTGCCTCGAGAGACAGTGTCCGCATGGTTTCCTCACACGATATGGAAAACCGTGTGTAGGCAGTGCGAGGCATACTGTCTCGAGATCAAAGGCCTACACAGTTTCCTTGGGAACCCATAGGGTTTCCACTAACCGTGCTCAAACTGTCCACCCCTTTAAAAGCCACCAAACTCATCCAAAACCATTCCAAACTCTCAAGAACTCTTCCCAACTCATCACATTCACATTAAACACATAAAAATCCATAAAAATGGCCACATACCTCAATCTAGGGGGTGCTACAATCATTAGATTGAAATTATTTTCGTTTCATCCAGTGTTATTCATAATATTCCATTGATTATTTAATGAAAATGTACTTTAGTAGAATCAATAAACATTTACTAATTCTTGTACCAAAATTATCATTTATAATGTACTGATATAAAATAATTCTTGAACAAAATATATCATTAGTAATTCCACATCATATATAGTAATAGCATAAACCTGATCTTGTTCGATTAACTTCTTCGTAAGTATATTTCCTTTCCTCTTTGGGAATATTTCTTTTCATAGTTACTTGTATCATTATAGATTAAACAATGAACATAAAACTTTTCTCTCTTAAAAATTCCTTCAGTAATATAATGGGAATAATATATATACAATAGATGAAAAATCTCATTCCCTTTAAAGAAAGTTCAAGAGTGTTTCTTTACACAACAATCACATGTTGTAAAACCCTTCATTACATTATTCCTTTAATCCATTTCTTCTCAACTATTATCTTATTCTGTTTCTTCTATTAAAATAAAGAATAGAGTAAGACTTTTATCTCTCTCATTAAAGAATAAAACACTATTCCCTCATATGGTGAGATTGTTTTAGAGACTTCTATCATTCAAAACATGTGATTAATCTAATTAAGGGAATTATCATTATAACTATTTTTATTATTTTCCTTCAAAATGTTTGAAATCCTTCTCATATGGTCCATTTCTAACAATTGAAATAAAATATAATCAAATATAATCATAGATATCATAATGTATAATATCACAATTAATTAATCACTTTACATAAATACAATAATTTATTTATGGATAAACTAAAAATCATATAAATTCTTTCCATGGGAATGTACCAGAGTCATAACAATATTATCAAATCCATCATAATGGTTTATATAGAAACCATGAATTCTCATTTCATATTCCTCAAGAGTGTAAATCTAGATGAACAGTAAGGTTCATTGTCGTGTACTATGTATCACTTTAGTCAATCATGTAACACCAACCCCTCTTTGGTTTCTTAAGAAGGGGTTGAGGTGACACCATGCCTTCAGTCACATACTATAAACCAAATAATAAAAAAACACTAAGGACCTCAGGAAAAGTTTAGGGATACTTCTCTATATTAATGAAAAAACAGAAAACATATAACCATATCAAACTTTATATGATGGATGAGTACACCATTGATCAAAAAACTTATCCATACTAAAAACCCATATTAGAGTACCAAAAAACTAAATAAATACCCAAGAAGACTAAAAGGACAAAAAACAAAATAATAAAATGTTAAAAAACATGAAACACGACACCCGCTCGAAGATCCAACAACAAATTCATGGCCAGGGAATCATGAAGTTTCATTAAAAAATAATATACATTAAATTACATATGCCTTGACATATGACTTCAGTAAATGCATAACTATGACACTGAAAGGGTGAATCTAAACTCAGTAAGATTTCCCAAATTACTTCCCAACCCATTCCAATAGGCAAAAACTATTATTACATTTATTGAAAAAGTTTCAAAGTACTTTACACAATAAATATCAAAACTACATATACAATCCATGTGCAGAATAAACAATGGATTTAAACCATTTCATATTTGAGGTGTAATATTCTATTCAATTTCATCACACATATCAACACACACATAGATAAAAAATCATGATGTCCACAATAACATTGGAAAATATTTCCCATAATCCGTCTCATTTTTTGGTGGAATTTATAGACCATTAGACATACTAGTCCACTAATTACCAACCATTTATACAAATGTCGTGGTATGTCAATTTAATTTAAAAAATTATTTTCCTTAATGAATTTATAAAAATTTTCAATAAACCCAAGAATTATTTAAAAAATCATTTTAAAATTATAAAAATGGGGGTTTTCAATAAAAAATAAAATTTCAACAATTTTGAAGACAATACATAAATAATAATTCTTTCAGACCCACACCAATATATTAATAACATTTCATGAAAATCATTTTATAAAAAATATTACATCATGATATAAATCATGTATAGTCGATAGAGAAGACACCTACACAAAATTTTTTTAAAAAAAAAGAAAGACACATATAAGTCATGGTCCAAAAACATACCATATCCGCTTCACTTGGAATAATAGTATTATATTATAAAATAATTCATAAAACAAAGATTTATCTATAACAAACCAGATAAATGGTTCCATGAGGGGGAAGAACTATGGATCTAAGAAGAACCTATAAAAACTATTATTAATTTATGAATATAGACATGAAAAATAAATTGATTTAAATATGGATCACTCCTATATTAGAGGGGATCATCTGTTATTCTATTGGAGAAAATGAAATTTGAGTTATGGGTAAAATAGTGTAAAATAAGGTTTCAAGGGGATAATTTATATTATATCTACAATTTATGAATGGAATACTCATTTACACACTGTTTGGAATCTTTTTTGGTAAAAATTGCACCATAAATGACATTTTATTACTTTATGGTCATAACTCACATAGTTGTCTCACATGATTCGAACACCCATGAACCAACTATGAGTTTAACTATGTTTCAAGATGTAAATTTTCTCACGGTAATTTCTATTGGTATTATAAATTATTTGACAACCATGTGCCTTCCCATATTACAAAATCATTGATTTAATAGATTTTTTGAGATGCTTAATATCTTATATTAACCATTCACAAAAATTATACCTCCAGGAAAGCCTAACAAACATGTCAAAACCCCACGAAACCCCCTGAAACATAGACTCAGCATTATATAGACTAATGTTTTATGAATATAGTGTAATTTAACTTGGATTGGGGGTGTTATATTCTCCTAAATATTTTACATAAAATTATAAATAATTTGAAAAAAATCATTTCTCTCAAATAGTTAAGGTTATTATTCAATAATTTCCTTCTCATGTTCCCAGTTTTCTTCCTAAATCTGAATATATTTCAAAAATTCCCACAATATATTGAGACTTATTCCTTTGAGAGATATTATCATGGATACCAGAAATCTAAAGTAGTACATGATTCAATATTTCATCTATATTTAGGTCAATGTGATCGCATCAAATCAAATCGCCAGGATCCAGTTTATAGTTCTTCGGGTGAGATACATGAAACACATTATTCACTAAACTAAACCATGGTGTATATTAAAACAGATATTCCATGACCCCAAAAAATTAAATTACCTCAAAAGGATGTTTTTATTGAAAATATAAAATTCCCTTCATTCAAAAACAATGGTTCCTAATTATTGGAGACATTCTCTGTAACATGGAATCACTCACAATAAATGAAAACAGTCCCAAATGATTATTTCCATATAATTTTTTTTATAACTATGTGCCATGTCCACTATCCTTCCATTCAAATAAATCTTATATCGTGTATGTAACATTTTAATGGTTACAATTAGTGAATTCTTTCCCATTTCAACATTAAAAAGAGGAAATTTTCAAAGTTATACGTAAAATATTTCAAAATATCTATATGTTTCGACAATTGATAGATGATATTATAAGAGTTCTATATCATTGGTTATTTCTCCTAAAAAGAACCAAAAAAATCCATTAATAAAATCCCAAATATAATCCTCTAAAATATATATTCTCTATCCAAACATTCCATCCATTTAGAAATGATAATTAATAGTAATATACAAGATTTTCCCAAAGGATTTATACATGCATTTAAAAAAATGATGTAAACCTCGAGTCTCTATCCAATAAATTTATGGATGGAACAATTTTACTATTTATGATTTCTGGAATAAAATGTTGAGACAATTATTCCACCAAATCATTTAATATAATATAGAAAAAATTATCTGAATTTGTGATATAATCAATAATCACCCATTTTTACCGTATTTTCTAACCCTCTTCGTAGTCCTCTTACAAAAGTCCATGCATATCTACTTCCATTTCTACATGGGAATCAATCAAAACTTTAACATACCCACTGGCACTTAATACATTACCTTGACTAGCTAATAAGTGAGGAGTATTAAAAAATAATCTCTTATTGCTCTTTTTATTCCAACCAAAAAATATTTCATTTTCAATTCTTTTTAAATTTACTCATGTCTATGGTGAATATTAAATCTCAAATTGAATTATGTATAAAGATGATGTTCCTAACATTAAAAATAGATGAATATTTTTTATTAAAACTAAAATAGTGAATTCTGATTCAACTCCAAACCCACATTGGTCTCCCCACCATTTAATTTTGATTTTATTGGAACACATTCTAGAACTGATTTATCATCCATTTTAACTCACTCAATGAAATGAAGAACAAAAAAACCTGGAATGAAAAATTTTACAATACCTTGGCCATATAAATATAGATTATTATATGATATGACAGAACACAATATCCAATATTTTTAATATTGTTTAACTATTGAAGTATGTGAATTTATACTCAATTCAATTTCCAAAGAGTTCCCAATACCCGGTGTATACATAAAAATAATTTCAAACATAGGTAGATACTCTATAAATATGCATTATCATAAACTCAATTATACTTGTAAGAAATCGTTTATCAAAATCATATAGTCCATAAATACTATTAATTTCTCTCCAAATAGGTAATGATTCAAATTTTCCAAATCGGATACCATAATAGGTAATTCCAAATCATGTGTTGGATAATTCGTCTCATGCACCCAAAAAAAGTTTTTTTCCATAAGAAAAAACATGTTCTCCCTACATGGGAACACATACAAAACTATATCCTAATGCCTCATAATTTACTAAATAGACCTTTCATGACTCTCACAACAATAGTATAGGTTCTCGTGTAAGTCTAACCGTAATTTATTGAAAGGATTACAAATGTTTTTGTTCCATTAGAAAAAATTACCATCCATCATAAAATATATCAACTGTGATTCCAAACCTGAATAATCACATAAAAACGTTTTTAATATCCCTCAAAGGTAATAATACTACATATCTAAAAGATATTATTAAGTAGTTTCCAAGATATGAGAGATTAAATATTTTATTGAACCTTTTAAATTATTTTTTTCTAGAACTAACATATTTATGTACACATACCTCATGAATACATAAATCAAAATTTTATGAATTTTTTTATAGATGATATTCCCTCAGGATACCCAAATCTGTCATCAGTTGTATCTAATAAACAATTGTTTTCATAAAATATGGTAGTATATCATCAAAAAATTAACAAAAGGACTATAGATACCCCCTTAAATGTTCTATTCATCAATTAGATAAATATGGTTGGTCAATTCATAATACAAAATGGTAAAACAACATATTTCAAAAGGTTATATCTTCTTTTAAATGTCTTCTCCAAAAAACAATCCTTTATAATATAAAATTAGTGATACCCCAAACATATTTCAATTTTATATAACCTTTGAGATACCAAAATTTTTTTAAAATATAATCAACGTGTCGAAAAGTATGTTGATTCTTTATTTGTACAGACGTAAACATAAGATAATCCTCAAAAAGTATCAGTGTTACATCGACCTTATTCACAAACAGAACTAGTTCAACCCATATAGATGTCCTTGTATGAATAAAACCAATATATTTTAAACCCTCTTAAATAGATATATAATTCATAAAAAATTTTATGAACAGATAAAATGGAGGTGAGATAGGATTGGACACTGGAATAAGAACAATGTAAAATGTACTTCTCATTTGTGTTGAAACCATGATAAATTATCATAAATATTTATATAAAATGATTATAAAAAGTTTTAAGAAATCAATTCCTAACATCATCAACATATTACAAAGTAAGAGATAAAAATCTAAAAATATGGTTACAAACACCAATTCCAAAAGTAATTATTTACCAGCTATTACAACCCAGTCTCCACTAACGATATTCTTAACAACAAATGGAGATGTGTTGATAAATATCTACATATAACCATTGGTGTGTGCCATTAATGACATCATCCAACATATAGTAAAATAAATATAAGATAAATCAATCTTAATCATATAAAAAAAATAAATATATCCACATTGATATCTATTGAATAATATTTACACATAAAGTATCTACACCGACTGTGGCCAAATAGAGTTTGTTGTTTTACTGTATAAAGAACCATATCAATATGGAAACCCATATGATCAAAAAAAACAATGATCATTATATTATTGGGACATTAAAATATCATACATAGCATGTATAAATGTATAATTCATAATTATCATTCATATCACAATCAAATGACCATATTGACCATCCAATATCATTTTCTCATCTTCATTAAATTCATTACTCTTAGTAAATTTCAATTTGTTACCTTTTGGTATTTCCCTAATTGACATGATTTGGTGTTAGTAGAATCATATTGGATGTCACAATTATAATAATGATAATTATTGTAATACAGAACACCTTTTAAATCACACGACGTCGAAGAATCATGAGATTTATCTTTATCACGTGAATTGGGATCGCAAATAAAATTGATCTGAAAATGTTATATTTTCTTTAAAACATGATCATGATGGTATCATAAAATCTATATTTATGTGATCCAATGAGACACACTGAAACAAATTTTCCTTAATTTTCCATCAAGGTTGTATATTTACAAGTCTCGTGATCTAATTATTGGTGTACCACTAGTCTGGAATTTGTTGTCCCTCTTCCACTTATTCAACACATTAGTCATCAAATATTTTACCATAGGAATAAGCATTCTCCCCAACCATATTTTTTGAGATATCCATTTCATTTATAGTTTATCTATTGAATATATCTCCATAATTCATTATACAAATCCTAAAAATCATTTGGTAAATATGTATTCGTAATCTCTAATAAAAAACATCGGCCTTCAAGAAATCAATTTCAGTAACATCCTAGGAAAATAGGACTATATTTAAAATTTTATACAATAATACTTCATTTATAAAGACACTATATTAAAATTGAAAATATTTTTATTTATAGAAATATGAAATATGTAAGGACAAAAGTACACATTAAAAAATTATTCCAAATCCTACCATGTCGTGTCATTGTCAATTTTTTCTAGAACTAATAATTAACCCCATTGGCGTGAAAAAATAATCAATAATATATGTTTCCAAATTAACATTTATCTCTACTAGTGTACCATGTAAATCGATGATTCAATTCATCATATTGAACTGTGCTTGTACATTTTTTGTCTATAAATCCCACTAAATGATGGGTGCATTATACTTTTGTAAATAAAAATAATGTTGTACTTACCATAGTTCTTCATTCTTATTTACCTTATACAAGGACCAGAAAACTAGAATATTCTTTGAACGTATTGTTTTATCACCTATGGATTATGTTCAATGACATTTTCAATATCCTCTTTATGTAGGTTTCAACAATGCATATTTAATTCCATCATTATAACCAGAAATGAAAATTGACTAGTCTCACTAATTATCTATTGAAGGATTAATAATTACAATTTAATAAATAAACACATATTATAACATATATTTTCTCAATTTAACCTCTATCCACATTTTAATAATTTTTTTAAATATTAAAACATTGTTATTCAAAAAAACCATTTTCCAATATTTAAAAATAATATTTTTGTCCTTTCATATATTGTTTTATTCAAAATGAAACATGATGTCTAATTTTACTATCTTACAATCAGTTTATTTCATGAAACTCCAATTGGATGACCCCTTAATGATGAGGTGAAAAATCAACTAGATGACTTTTAAAACACAAATGTACCAAACTAAACCTATTAACATCATGTGTTGCATAAGAGGTTAGATACACAATTTTATAATATAGAACTACGGTTTCATAAATCATACTCCTTAATAAGGACACATTATATTGATTTATACTATTTCTAAATATAGTATCAATCCAAAATAAAACTATTTCTTATATCGATAAAAAATATTATTGATCCAGTTTTTTCCAAAATATAGATGCACCAAATGAAGGTTAATCCATTTCTATTTAAATTTAATGAAAGAATAGAAAAGAATAACACCATTTGTAACATCCCCACTACTATTTGGCTTGATATGTGGTGGTAGTACTAGTTGGATTCAGGTAATACACCAGAGAGAGAAAATGTTGATTATAAATTGAAAGGGCCTCAAGAACATTCGGAGGATGATTTTCCCTTTGAATGAAAAATATCCATACCACAATATTAATGACCAAACAATCCTCTATATGATGAATGAGTAAAAAATAGGTCAAAAAAACATAATAAACAACACAAAATATTTTATTATTATAAAAAACAAAATAATCACTCAATAGGAAGAAGAAAAGATATGATCCTCAAAACTCAAAAGTGACAACAACTGACAACAACCTACTCTATTATCCAAATCTACAAGCCATGCTAGGATTTAAAGAAGTATAACTAAATTACTAATATACATTTCTTTTACATATGTATTGATAGATGACATCTACAAACCCACAATAGTGCAAAAACATGGGGTGATTCTAATCTATGTACTATTTCCCAAATCACATCCTACCTCAAACCACTGGGAAAACCCCTTTTAGAACATTCATTAAAATAGTGTAATATATGATGACATAATGTATATCCAAACGATAAATGGTTTTTCCTAGGAAAAAAAATTCAAACCATTTCCAATTTTAATTATAATATTGTTTTCTATTTTCAATCACACACATGATAAATCATAGTGTCACTATTGATGGTGGAACTTAATTCTTGTACTACATCCAATTTTAATGGTAGTAATTCCAAAACATTTGGGCCTTGGGCCATTTAATGGGATAAATTCCCACTTGGACTTCGGTCTATGTAATGGTTCTCCATATACCAAGTCAAAGTGGTATTCTATTTTCTTTAATAATAAATGATGCTTCGGCCCCAACATTTAAAAAAACTAAAAAACATCAAAAAAAAAATTCAAGAAAATACCACATATCATTTCAATCATGAATCAGAAAAATAATTAATTTCTATTTTGATAAAATAATTTAATTAATACAGTCATACTAGTTATATCTAATGTGGATTGGAGAGAGTATCCAGATACCCCTTAAATCATTAAAAAAATGAAGACCCACACCATGTATTATAAATATCTGAACATAACTCACACTCCCATCACTAGATCAAAAAATAATTCATTATAATACCATTAATAACACATAGATATTTTCATAATGGACTAGATCTATTATTTCTTGATGGGACAACCTTATATATAAGATTATTTAAAAATAAAAAGAAGAAACAATGTATAAAAGCCTCAAATTGACATTTATTCACTTATAGATCTCTCTTGAATCAATTTGGATCAGTTATTATTAATTTTTGTCACATTGAATTTGGTTTGTGGGTTTATTTTTTATAATATGATGTTTAAATGGGATAAACAAGATTAGATCTAGAATTTATAGAGGGAAACTACATGGCACTTATTTAGGCTGTAAATTTTGGAAAACCATGTTCCAACTATGTGGTCGTTATATCTTATGGTTAAACCTAACATGCATGGGTCGAACTATAATAAAAAATTTTCCCAAACATTAATTTCAATAAGCAAAATTTATGTTGGATGATCTTGGGAAAATTTATAGATTCTCATAAGTGTGTAAAAACCATGATCATACCTAGTGTCTATAGTCATCACATTCAAAGTTTCCTAGAGGTTACGCCCACTTTCATCTAACCATTCCCAAATTTTTTGCCTCTACAAAAATCCCCCAATATGTTTCAAAACCACTCAGAACCACCAAAAACCAAAGTAAAATATTATATAGGATCATAATAAATCATAATAGGGTCATTTCCCTGAAAAGGTTCTTCTAAATTACAAAAGGTCCATGATCAGAGCTATTAAGACTTGATATATCTATTCTAAAACAATATCCAATGATAATATCCATACATAAATATAACTCTTTGTAAACCATATAATCTCTAAATTAACAACAAAATTAGGACAATATCCTTCAATTAAAAAAATGATTAAATATTCTCAAGGTGTTATATTCTATATTGTATGTTATTATTAATATATTTACCAATATTTCATATACACATTATATATTACCTAATTTAATGACACCGAACTTAGTAGCTTAAAACCAATGAGTACATTATTATGCTAAAATAAGATATATGGAATCAAATCCCAATAGACTGAATAGTTTGGTAGTTTTTTTACACTAGATACTTACTTTAATATTATATTTTAATTGAAAACATAAATTTAAACATAGTATTTTCTTTGAGAATTCCATTAATCCTATGGAATGACAATTTATATCAATCACAAAACTCTTCTTGGTATATTATGGAAAATAAAAAAAAATAAAGTGGTGAAATCCAATGAATAGTATGGGTATGCATAGATCAGAAGATATAATGAAAAATTATATAATGAATACAGAAACATAAATAACTGAAACACATTATATTTACGTAATAAAATGAACATAATATAGAATGAATTAAGGTTGATCACATAATGTATTATCAATAATAAAAATTTATTAAAACTTATCAATATATATTCTCTCTAATGGTATATACAGATTCATATTAGTATCACATTACATTTTATAGAATTCATAATATGAGAAATCTGAAATATACTTTCACGACCTTCTACATAATAATAAAAATATTTTGGTTGCAATACATCTAATTTGGCTAACTAATTTGTCTCATGATATCCTTCTTTGATTCAAGAAAATATTTATACATAGACCCCAAAAATAATAGATTATTTTTAATTCATTAATCATATAAAAGTGGTGGAACATTATCCGTATAAAAAATTATATAGAAAAAATATCAAATAAAATTTAAATACATAACAGAATTTAATAAACATTATCATTAACCATCTTGAAAAAATTCTTGAATTTTAATAACATTGGACATCCTCATTGAAAATGAATAAAAAATTTCAAAAAATAATAATTACATTGATATCAATAAAAAAATATCACATTTGTGTCAAAATTATTATACAAGGATGGTTTCATTGATCAATATAAATAGTATAAAAAGTCAAATATTAACATTATTGTGGAAAAAAAAATTTGTAGTCTAAAAAATTGGTCACGTAATATTTAGAAAATTACATCTATTTAAAATAAACATGAAAAAATATCAAATATTCCTTAAATAATTGTAGTCGTTATGATAGTGGAAATTTATGTTCCTGTCATACTCATTAAAAAATGTTGTATTTATTATTTTTGTTAAAAGAGAAACATTAATTTTTTGGAAAAAGAAATGAAGATTCATTTAAAAAGGTGTTCTAAAAAATGTAAAAAATGGGTCAAAAATAAATTACTAAATCATTTTGAGATTGTTACCAAAAAGGTTATACAATTTTGATAATTAAATTGGATGAAAAATTATTTTTTCCTGAAGATGGTTGTTAAGTAAAATTTTATTAAAAAACATTTTTTATCATTTAATGGAAAAAAGAGAAAAATATTGTGTTATTACATTAAAATTTCATGAATAAACATATTATAATGAAATATATTATTTTCCTAGAAATTAATGATAATTAAAACAAAATACTCTCAAAAAAGAACAATCCCAAAAAATGATGATATCATAAAATAATCCCATAAGTATATGGTTAGTTTTGAGCCATATTCCCAATGAATGTAATAAAAACAAATGAAACATTAAATAATTTAAGGATAAAAATATCTATAATATAACATATTTAATGGGGTAGTATATATTCCACATAATGGAATATATTGTGAATGAGGCATATGTCTTAGTGATGTAAAAGCAAGAAAAGAAACACTCACCCCCTATTTAACAACCTCTTTATGTGTCAAAACCACCTATATATTAAATTTAATGGAATTATACATATAATACATAACCATATTAATATTTATCTATAATGTAAATGAATTTATTATAGTTTTTATAATCCTTTGATTAAGAATTCATTGTTAAAATCGTGGTTTTGGGTGATAAATGCATTATTTTACCTATTTGGATTGGTTCAGTATTACCAGTCCATGTTATTTATAAAGATTAAATCCTTTCCATAAATTCAAAAATTATATAATTATCCTATATATTCCTTATATATTTATTACTAGTAATCTATATAATATTGATATAGGAAGTAGATTACCACAATAATGGGGACGATAGGTCGTAAGCAAACATAAACCTTGTAACCATTTTCTCGAAGAATGAAAAGATTTCAAAATAATATTAAAAAAAATTAAATAATAAATTTTATGTTACATATATAATTTATATTAATTAAATATATCCATATTACCATATATGTGATATTAAAATGAATAACATTTCAAATCACTACCTGGAGGCAGTTGTCCACACGTACACACAAGCAACAACTTTACATTTGCAAAGGATGGTAATGTATGAAGTTAGTTGTTAAATTATACTAACAAAAGTATTTTTAGGTAATAAATATAACATATATTTTATTATATTCTTCCTTACTAACTTCCATTTACTGAATACGTGGAAATAGATTCACATAGCTATGCAACGTAGTAGTCCACCACACACACAAGCGACATTTTCTCATCCCCTAATGAAATAGAATATAATAAAGAATATGTTATACCATATTGCAGAATTTTTATAAATATAATAAAAATTATTTAAATATAAAAAATTATTCATTATATATATACTTGAATGGTTGTAATAGAAAATGAATTTAATTGGTTCATGAGGTTGTAGTCCACTGTACACACGATCAACAGTTTCATTTTACATATGGTGTATGTAGTGATAGATATAGTTTTTGAATTAAAAAATTAAATTTAAATTTAAATGATATTAGTATATTATTATATTATAATGATGTAATAATATTTTACTGAGAAGAATGAAGAGATAACAGAAATACGAATATTAATTATTTTACATCATACTCAAAAACGTCATTGACAATTATAACTAAATCCATCTTATATATGATTAATGATCAAAACAAAGACTTTGAGATATAGTTATAGGATTAAGTAAGGTATTTGGGTAGTTATTGGATGATATAACATGTTTCTTAAGTGTAAATAAGACAGGATATAGGATGCACACATATAAGTGGGGGAGAGGACAAAATTTATATTTTTGAAATGAAAAAGTATTCCTGATCTTATTCATAAAAATAATTCTAAATAATGTATCTTGATAGAACCCTATAAGATAAATGAAATAAATATATCAATAAAAAAAAATTTGGAAAATTTTTATGTCTCTTTATCTTTATTATTCTTATTTTAACCCCCAGTAATCCAATTTTTTCCAAAAGCACATTAATTATTTATTATTATTTGTACTATTCATTATGGTAAAAATCATGTTTCAATTATTATGTAATACCAATTATGACGATTAGAAGTATGGAATAAATTTTTTCATATTCAATTCACATATGTAGAATCATTCTACTTAAAATTAAACTCAGAGGAGCATCTGAAACATACGTATTAAAAAAAACATTCACAAATTAAAATGATATCATATTAGATTTAAATTAATAAATTATTAAAATAAAATTATTTATTAAATATTTAATATAAATGGTCTAGTTTATGTTTATAAAAAATTTAAAATATAATTTTTCCATATATATATATTTTAACATGAAATGAAATTATTTGATAAAAATCAATATAATTCATTATTCATCAAAGAATTAATTTTTATTTTGTAAAAAATTCAACAAAAGATAAATATTAAATATATATTTTCATAATTAATTTTAATTTTTTATATACATTTCATATAAGTTGCAAAAAATATTATTATATTATTAATGCAAAGAAGGACTCAACCACCTTTTTGCAAAATAATGGTTTTTAAAAAACATTTCATTTTCATTTAAATAAATATTGGTTTATTTTTAATCATTATATATAAATTGAAATTATTTTATACATGTTTAAAACATATAATTTGCATAATTTTTGTATTAATATTCATACCATCCATCATAAGGGACCTATTGTAATTGTCATGTTTAAATAATGATATTTTAATATATTATAATGTTTCATCCGAATTTGATTTTATGTGAATTTCAATAAATCCAAAATTTTGAATTCATATAAAATGAAATATATAAAAAGTATATGGTTTTACATTCTAATATAGGTTAGTACATATATATATTAATTACTTTCACATTTCCTTCAACATTTATTAAATGATTTACATTTACTAATGTGACAATGAATTACCAAAGATACTATTCATTCTAAACTATAATAATTCTTCTTATACTAAAAATGGTTTATTAATAAATATTATGTTCTATAATATTTTATGATCATAATACCATTCTTATTTTACTAATCAATCATCTAGTAATTATTTGTATATGTTTCTTTATTTAGATAAACTCTAATGAAAAATGAAAATTGTGTTCTATTTATAAAAATCCAACTATTAAAAGAAAAATCGAAAACATTAGGACTTGGAAAATGTGAAGTATCGATACATGGAGTGGTCTGCTATGTCTATACACCACCTTCTAGAATAGCTAGCATTGTAGATTCGACTATACGATAAACAACTACATCAAATCGATGTTATCGAGAATTCAAATATGTGAATTGGATTCATGGAATATTATGAAAATTGTTACAATCCTATTAAAAAATTATTCGGATAGTTAAATTTGATCCATGAACCAGATGGGTATGTTAATAATTCTTCATCTTGAATATCGGGAAGGTGGATCAATTTTTCATCATAGTGAATAAAAATTTTATAAGTCATTATATAACACAGGAATTTATTAATATTGTATTATTTTAATTTAAATTTTATATTTTAATGGATTAAATAGTATGATAACTCATTATGGTAAAATATATATGTGAAGCCAATGATTAGTATGATGTAAATAGAGAAAATATTATTTTATTTCCTACTATTTTTTGTAATTTTAATTTTTATCAAATGATCCGAGGGTTTTATCCAAAACCATATTTCTGTGGATTTAATGTTCATAATATTTTTTAGATGTGGAAAGAAATATTGAAATAGAAACTAATATAAATGAAGAATATATCATATTCTCACACCCCTCGAAATAATTATATCATCATTCTTCTCAAAATAAATAAGAATTATAAGAATACTTTTTTGATCAAATATTGTAATGAAACTCATGCAAATAACCTAGTGTTTATTTCTTTATTTATTACATTGGCATACAATACAAGGGATTTCATCCTGATTGATTGAATAATGTATTACTCGAAATTATATTTATAAAAACATAATTAAAAAATAAATTACAAAACATATATCAAAATTTGTTTTGAGAATATCATGAATCCCTCTAGAATATCCTTGCATATAATTCTAATTATTTATACTAGATTCCTATGAAAGGAAAATAATAACGGAAAGCTCAAATTTTTTATATATTAGAAGATATCACGTATTAATAAGAATATTCATAGTAAGGTAAATATCTGAACACACATAATAATTAAATTACTTCACTACAATAATCAATATTGGAAGATAAATTAATAAAAAAACATTCCCTTTAATCAGTAAAAAGGTTATCAATACAAGATAAGGAACAATAAATATGGAATGGTAAATAAATGAAATCTCATTCCATTTTAATAATAAAATGATAATATAAGGAACCCATTGATAATATCATGGATGAATCTATATGGATAATATTAAATAATATATAAACGAAGTAAATCATTATTTATTAGATATCATTATCTCATACCTCGTGATACCTCTATTAACAATCCCTTTCTTGAGATAGTTTTAATCCTATGGGTAGGTATACAAAACAATAAAATTTAACTAAGGATACAAAATTTAATCCCTTCTTGAGATTAATTGTTCATTAAGTGGATATCTATAACCGAGACCCATATATATCTACATGTAAAAATGATTCCTTTTATAATGAATAATCATATTGATTAATGAAAAAATGAATTATCATAAAATATATATTTTTAGTATATAATATTTATTTATAAATATTTTTCAGTATAATAATGTTACATTCAGAGTAAATATGTATGTAAAATTATATTTATTTTAATTAATAATAAAATCAATGATATAAAAAATATATATAAGAGAAATGTAATTTCTAAAAAAATTATCATAAAAAAAAGATTTCTTCAAGATAATGTTATCTATAAAAAAATATTTGAAATTGGAGGTGACGATCAATTCATCTGGGATAAAATTTTCAAAAATAATATCATTAAAAATATGGGATCATCTGAGATATATAAAATGGATAGTATATAAACCACATGAAATTGAAAATATTAAATATGTATAAATGAAATGGAAATTGACAGTAAATCCCAAACCAAATATATAACATTATAGTGAGAATTGATAAATAAATAAATTTTTTATACAATTTGTTAAAATATGAAAAATAAAGTTTAAATAATATATAAAATAGTAATTTTCATTAAACAAAAAAACAAATAATTTAAAATAAAATGAGTATTTAATAGATCCTAATGAAAATAAATTAAGTTATAATAATATTTACCATAAATTAATTTTCAAGTCAACCCCTATGAGATGAATTAAATCAAATTAAAACTGTAAATTCCACTGTTATGTTTTCTAATGATATTAAAATAAAATAATTAAGTATATAGACCATATAAAATAAAATATTTCTATATTATGACAATATTCCTAAGTGAACAGAAATTGACATGAATTCATTTACATCACTCTATATTTTGGATGAATGTGATTAATCAAAACATGTAATGGTTTAATGGTTTCTATTAATATATAATATGAAAATAGTTATATTTATAATATCATATATTATCCTGCTATAACAGCTTATCATTCGTTAGTTATTAGTCAATAATTTTTTCATTATTTGGGGGTATTAATCAACTTGTTTACTAATGTGTATATTTTAATGATTGTTCCATTACATTAGTATTTCATATATATTAATCATCTATAGAATTATATAAATGATATAAATATTAATTTTTTATAGATTCAATTTTATAATCATTATTAGGATTTGAACGTCAGAAATGGATCACATATATTCGTGGAGATGTTAGGTCATATGTATCGAAGAGTGGCATTATCATTCCCATATCAGGTGAAAACGGTAAGTAATTGTATGATATTTTAATTTTTAAGAATCATTATTATTTTTTTTATCTCATATAATCCTTAAATTTATTTTTATTACATTAAATGTAAAATGTATGTGAAAAAAATCACATCACATCACCAGGTGGTAGTCTGTGGAACACATGAGTGACATTGTATTATTTTAAATAGAATGGGATATAAGAAGTTATATGTGATATTAAAATTACATATGTATAATAATTTCATAAATATCATATAAATTGTTTATATATATCATTATATTCATCATTTATAGGTGGTTATGGAAATCAAATTACTTCGGTTAATGAGGAGGTTTCCCAACTTACACACAATTAAAAGGATTGTTTTAAATTTGATGGAATATGATAGGTATATATGTTCTGAAATTAACATAATAAAATATAATTATATTTAATATTACACTGATATTATATCTTCTTTACTAAATAATATTTTATCAAGGTGTAAAATGAAATAATATGAATGTTATTATTAAAATATTTTAACATATCATATGGTATCTTCTTTTTGAATGCACAAAAATTCATCTTTGGAGGATATTATGATCAATAATATATATCTAGGATTATATGTTTTGAATATGTATGTGTTTTTTGGTACATTCTAGTCCTAATTAGATTTGATGTCTGAAGTAGGGAGCTGAGTTTGTGGCCTTTTATAAGTGTGGGAGATGCACAAAAGGCAAAAAAAACTATTAATACATTTTATTTATCATAAAAATGGTCCCCAAAATGGGTCATTATCGACTCTTATAGGATATAAGTTTGAAATATTTCCATTAAATTAGTTTTTTAGAATAAATTAGGTCATTTTTGACCATTATTTACTTTGTTTAACACCCGAGTGAATCCAGTTCTACCATAACTCTGATAAATAATTTTCATAGATTTTACACTTCTTAATGGTATAAAATAAATTTTAACCTTTTAAATAATATAAATTATTCTTATTCCAAAATTGGAATCCATTTTTTCTAATTTCATTATAAATACATGAATATTAAAATTTTAAATTTTTCTCATAGATGTGATGAAAAAACAAGTCATCAATGAAAATAGACTCATAATAATAGAATATTTTAATGTCAAAATTAAATATGTAATTAATTATAATGGAATAAAATAGTTAAATTATAATAAATTGAACTAATTTTAATTTAAAATAAATTTAAAATATAATTTAACTCAATGAATTGTTTAATTGATAATGGTGCTCCCAATATAATTCATACTTTTTACTATTCACTAATAAACAATTCAAAAAATTCCGAAACATTTTCCAAAATATAATTTTTATATGATGATTTTAAAAATAATGATAATTTTATCAAATAATGTTCCTTCCTGAGGTAAAAATTAATTTCAAATTGTGAGTGAAAAGCCCAAATAAATGTATTTTTAGAAAAACTAAATGTTTTTCAGAAAACATTTCTTCATATTTATAATTAATATTATTTTATTTGTAATCAATAGTGAACTATATCATTTTAAATTTTGTTTTTACAATTCATAACCTAGAATATTGAATCTATATTATAATGGTATAATATATTATGGTTCAATTATACACAGGGATATGTGTTCCTCAACCTATATATGTTATGAAATTTAAATAAGTTTATTTTCTGTATTATTTTGTATTTTTTGTTGTTGTTTTTGTATGTAATTTCATGAAATATTATTATTTTTTAAATTTCAGCGGGTAATATTATACCCACTATAAATAAATTAAACCCTAAAAATTTTATATTTTTGTAAAAAAGGTAATTGTTAGATGTAACAACAACTACTCTTTTACTCTAGTGTAGGTTATCCATTTATTAAATTGGAATAGATAAAGAACATAATATCCTAATGTAATTTTATGTTCAGTAGTTTTGGATAAATGGAAACATACATGATACACATTTTTCAGATGGAAAATAAATTAGAAAATAATACAATACAAAAAAATGTGAACATTATCCTTGAGAAAACATTCAATGAATTGTACTACTTATCTTGGGGAAGGAAAAAAATTATGGGAGATATAAAATTCATATTAAGCATTACGTACAAAAGACATTATCCAGAATCCAAAAGTATAATCAATATGTGTTAGTAAATAACTAAATTCACTTTACATTTAAATAAAATTACTATCATGATATGAAAATCCATAATCAATATAGAAAGGTAAATAATAGATAAAATAAATATTCTTTCCATTAACATACAATGAAATTCTTTGAGAGATGACATCAAGGAAAAAATATAAAATATAATAATACAACATAATTATCATTGACAGAAATGATTAATTAATTAAGGTCATGTATCATGCATATCATACCCCAACTGTCATGATCTATTAGCCTGAAAATTTAAAATATTTTATTAAAAAATAATATGGTATTGCAAACTTGTTAGAGTATACTCGGTCAAAACTTATATGGAGTGAACAAATTTTAAAAATGACAAGGAACAAATTCATCTGTTTTAGTTAAATATTTTTTCTCACAAGACCTGTTGATGTTTCAATTGGATATATATAATTGTTCCCACCCATTTATTAACCTTCAATAATTCTATATATATCGAATAATGTATTTAATTAATCAATTAATATTCTATATCATCATGTATCTAAATTGATTAAAGGATATGGATTTATTAATTTTCCAAAGTTAATCAAGAAATTATAATTTTAAAAACCACATTTAAAAATTATATATGTGTTATGAAATAATAATATAAAATATATAATAATAATATTGTTTATTATAAATTTATTTTTGAATGAAAAATGATCAAAATAATATGATTGTTTTAATACAAATATATCACTCACAAAAAAAAGAAAGATTGTACAATTACAATAACCACATCATAGTTTGTATTTCAAATAATTATTGAGAATATAATTCAAATTGAAACATCAAATAGAATGATTTATTAATGTATCAAGACATTAGATATAAAATGGGCATTATATGCACTATATAAAAGTGAATAGGTTTGTAGCATTACAATATTGCTCAATAAGAGGAAATTGAGACAAAATCCCTTTTTCTCACACTTCCTTTCGGTCGAACATTCCTTAAAATATATTATAATTATATTAAACATTTTATTACAATAATCCATAAAAAATTAATATTTAATATAACATATTTGATGGTTTTATATTATTTTATCAACAATTCTTTAATAATCTACCATTATTGTCATTATTTTAGGTGTTAACTGAACTATTTTCTCATATGTGTTTTATAATAATTTTTCTAGATCCTGTGTATTCCTTATTATTCCATCATCTGTAGAATAATAATTAAAAAGTTATTTTCATATTCACAAATTACTACTACTTTTAAAACTACTCCTTAAATATGGAAATGAAAAATGAAGTACACTATGATCATTGAGATTGTAGTTCATATGCAAAGATAAGATAGATTTCCATTTTTCAGTAGTCATTATGGAAATATGTATTGTAATTTTTTTTTCATTTCAGACCGATCAAAATAACATTTATTCCATATTATATCATTATATATATATATATATATATACTTCATTAATGTTGTGTGGTGATGAAAATAGAGTCACATTGCTGTATAAAGGTGGTAGTCCACACATACATGAATGACGTTATCATCATTCAGCTAGTGAAAAGGATAAAAAAATTATTATATATTATAATTTCATAAAATTAATTTAATAGTTATTTCAAGTTTCTCAAATTTGTTCAACAACATTATCTTTATTTCTTTCCATGTAAAGTGTTAATGAATGAAAAATCATGGCGCTTTATTTTGTATCAGTCCCCCGTATAGAAGAGTAATGTTATCATATCTCCCATGTAATGTAAAAAAAATTATATAATGACTTTAGATGTATAATTATGATATAAAAATCAAATATTCATTTTTATCAATCCGAAAACCCATCCATGAGAGGTTTTAATGGAAAAATTAGTGACATCGGTTTGAGAGGTGGTAGATAACCGTGAAAAAAATGAATACTTCTTAAACCAATTAATGGACATGGAGATTTTTGTACATCATTGTCTTTAACATAATAACATTTGATTATATAGAATTCACTATGTTTATAATATCAAATGGTTTAATAATAATTCATGTAACATGAGTACTAAAAAAATAAATACAATGATTGGATTTCTCCACTATCACATCCATGTATTCAAGATAAATCCTACTATATTTTTTTAGATTATCCAAGATCTATTAAACATTATTATGTAATACCTTACTATTCCCTTATTTTCTACCAATTTACTCATGCATCTTTTTAGTTCATTTTTGTAATATCTTGTTATATTTTCTAATTGATTTATCTAAATACTGAAACAACTATCTTGTGAAGGATATTGTTTTTTATAAAACCATATTAGAGACTTGGAAAAGATACCATATTTTTACGAAGTCACAAATTCATAAACGCATTTATTAAGTACTGATTAAATGGACTGGAGATAGTAAAATCACAATGTACTGGGATTTTGGCAATAATGGTGTGGACTAAGAGATCGTTAGTCACCAACAAACCTAAAATATTATATATTAGATTATTCTCTTACTGTATTTATTTTAAGTGATTCGATATGATATAAAGATATAACAATCAATGTTAAATAAATAGTCGGTGGTTTTATATAACGAAAACAATAATTACTCAATTCACCCGCCTCTTGAGTCTTTGTACAATACCTATCTAGAAAACAATTTTCATCAATGGAGTTTACTTATGAGTTCACAATTGTCGTTATTTTATGATTGAATATTCAATTACACTATTTTAAAATAATAATGAAAGGATTTTTAATAGTTGAAGATCTATATTTTAATACATAAAAATATACATGATGGATGGAATGTTTTATAAAAATTTTAATGAACCATTCTTGACATATTTTTTATTGGAATCGATTATGACTTACAAATAGTTTGATGGAGTTCCTAAAATTGGGATACTACAATAGAAATTTAATATTTTTAAAATTCCAAATTTGTGAATATAATAATATATGGAAATAGTCTATATACGTTCAAAAGAGTTTCATAATGATATACATCACTAGAAATGTGTACATCTATTTTAGTAGCATAATATTAAAATAACTATATAATATATTTTAGATATAAAACTACAATAGTCTTGTTTGACACATTTAAGATAGTGGAAGGGGAAAACATCACTTATATAAATTTAATATTTATTATTATTGAAATTTTTGTTTTTTCTCTTGTAATTCAAATTACTATAGAATATCACACTCTAAAAATTCTATGGATTATACCACCCAAATATAGTGGAATATCAGCTTCAATTTTTACATATACTATTGTGAAAAATGTGAAAATTTAAATAAACTATTTGTTATTTAATTATACATGATGGTAAAATAGAATTTGAATTTGGGGATAAAATTACCTAAAACTGATAGTGCTTCTTTGAACGATACAACATCAATGGTTTAAAATAAAGGGGTTATATAAATTTCCAAATACTTAGATGATGAAAATTCAAATAGTTCCAATTCTAATGGTTATCTAGTAAAATTTAATATTATGTAATAATTTTTACTAAATTAGATATACTAATTTGTTAAATCATTTAATAATTAACAAAAGTTTGATAGAAACACAATATATGTCATAAGATATGAATGTAATATGCATATACATTTCACAAAAGAATTCCCACAATTTCATAAAACTAAAATGTTTAAAATATTTTATTCTATAAGGCTATCTATTAAATGAATGAAAATCATGCTATACAAGACACGACGATTTCTTCTATGGATCCTAGAAATGAAACACCTTTTAAATTTGAGGATGAAATCTCAAATCAGAAGCCCAATGTGTGTTTTATAAAAAATTCGAATGAGGTTCATTAATTATATTCTTCTATTCATAATTTTGAATTTGAATGTGCAAATTTCAATTTTGATGAATTGAATAAATATTGTACAATAGAGAAAACTAAATATTAATTATTTAATTAAAATTTAAAAAACATATAATGATTATAATTTTTCATAAGAGATATTTATAGATTATTGAATAAAATTTATAAATGAATATTGGGATGTAGAATTTATGGATTCATATAATGAAATAGACAGTACAATTAAAAGAATATAAAAGAGTTTAAATCCAATAAAAATGAATATAGTGTTTAAAATATGCAAACGTAGATAACTAAAATCCTTGATGATAATAAAATCTCATAATATAGGTATCAAATTGGAAAGTATAATGAACGATTGATGTGTTATGAAAATTGTTTTCTTAATAGATCACTGTTATTTTTAATGTCTTTTATGATTTCCATTGATTGTTGTTAAACTAAATATTAAGAGACTTATTTACTCTATGGAACCCTAAATTTTGTGGTTGTATGTATCATATAATTCAAAATTATATATCAAAATTTATTGATGGAATTTTCAGCAGCATAATCATATTTTTATTCCCAAGTCATTGGATATTATTGTATCATAACCTAAGATAATATTGTTAGAAAAATATTTCTTCTTTTATTTATTTTTTAGGGAAATGATACAAGCTTATAGATTACTAATGATAAATGATATGATTTGATAATTACCAAATTTCTATTCCTTATCCAAAAATTTATGGAAGATATGTCTCATTTAGTTACAATTCACGAGGAATGAATATTGGAGTTGGATTGGTCAAAAATTAAATTTTAGTTCTCATCCAAAAAGTACTCTATAAGAAATTTCTGGAACATGATATAATAATTATTTGTCAATATATTAATAAATGTTACAAAAAATATTTTCCAAATAATATATGATATATTTTTAAAAATAAATCTGTTAATTATATAGAACCTAAAACAGATCATGTCTACATTTTCTATCTTAATTATTTGTGTAAGAAAATTTTGATTTATTATAATAGTGAAAAAATGAATCATGAATTTCTCAAATAAGACATGGTCATTATAGAGACTATTATTTGAGAAATATTTGTATGAAAAAATGTAATTTATGAATTATTGTAACTCGAATTGTGTAAAGAGAAGTTATGTGATTAGCACGAAATAATAATGAAACACAAGTTAATATTTAGGTCAATTAAATAGGTTGTTATATAAATACCTCTAGAATATAACCATATTTATTTTACTTTATGATCTATAAAATCAATCAAATAAAGAAAATATTTTAATTCTGAGTCAATTTACAAATTATATAATTTTCATTGGTAATTATTTTTTATCTATGATTTGAATATTGTTCTATTTTTAAAATATCTTTTATCTTCATTATAAAATATATGTATTCAATAATAATTTCCTTGGTATTTTACCATAGTGTGAAATTTTAAAACCCTAGGTAAATTTTTTTAACAATATAGTATCAAACATAGTTTTTGTACACCCATGGTACCCTAGTAGAGTAATTTTTATGTGATTATGAAAAACTAGTAATAAATTTCTATGAAAACATTATGTGAATATAAATTTTTACTCACTTTTATGTGGTTTTTATAAATGAATAAATTAATTTCATTAACAAAATTATAGTTATGCCTATTTTGTAGAAAAAAACTTGCGAGCAATGAAACAATAGACAACCAATATTTGGACATATTTTAATGTTTTGATGAAAAGTTTAACAAATGAAAATAAAGGTAAATGGTTGAAAATTTCATCGAACTGGTAATAAATGAATATTTAATAATTATTTTAATTTTTATATGGCTTATAGAGTTATCAAAAATTGAAATATTGGTGAGATATCAATGATTATAAAAATTACTGAAATTGATATGATCGACCATAAAAGGAATAAATTTGATGATTTAAGAGTTTTTTTTGAAAATTCCAATACATGATCAAATTTTTTACTACCTAATGATGATTAATTGATTGATAAATTTATTGAACCCAATTTGGAAGGATAAAAACATTTGAACATGAAATTTTATTGACTAGAAATCCTATAACCCATATATATAATTCCTTAGTTACAATAATATGAAGCTTGGATGATTGAATTTGAACAATTATTTTCGAAAAAAATGTGGAATATTCTACTCTTTTATCTAATTTTGAATAAAAATATTCATAAAAATATTTAGTTGTAGAGGGTTGGGATTTATATATTAAATATGATTTGAACATATTCTTTAGGAAAATGTTTTGAAAATTAGTTGATAGACCCTATCAATTATTTTATGAACCATGTTCTTTCACAGGAAAATAATGGATGATCATGGTGTTATCACATTGAATAAGTCATTATAAGTGGTTTATGGGTATAAGCAAGAGGTAATAATAGATTATTGGGAATTTTTTCCCCATTATGTAGAACAAAATTGATTAGAATTATTAATTTAGATAAATTGAATATATATTTCACACTATATCAGATGTATATTAAATATTCCTATATATATATATCGTATTATGTTTATGTTGGACAACCAATAGGTTTCAAAAATCAATAATTTCCAAAAAAGAATTGAAAAATACTAAATCTCATTATGGCCAACCACCAAAAACTATGTATTTTTATAATGGTTCAAGTTATTTTCTTCTGAAAAAAATATTTTTATTGGATTGATATATAATAATATTTAATCAAAAAAATCATCACACATTTTTTAATTCAAATATGTTTTGATATTTTTATTTTTTGTTCTATAAATAAATTATTTTTTTAATAATATTTCAAAAAACATAAAAATATAAAGTCAAATTTATAGGACATATGAGTTATATTATTTTGTGAAATTTGAAATTTATCAAAAAGGTTTTATGATTTTACTAAATCAAATAAAATACATAATTTACTTACATAATAGTGTTATACATGAATACAGAAAAATAAATTAAAAGCCTATGATTTGTAATCAAAATCATGATTTTTATAATGTTTCAAAAAAGATGACAACATGTTTTCTAGATGACTAGTTAGGATTCTACTATATTTGAGAGGAATAATCTATCTTTCACAACTTTTTCCAAAATCCAAAACTATTAAATTTAATGGTTTTCAGCCGATGAATTTTTAGGTTATAGAATATATTGGAAAATATCCTCATGATCCTGTCACATTTTATGTATACATTTAGAGTATTATTCTTCTAAGAAAAAAAATAATAGGCTGAATTTTACGTAATTTAAGTATAAAATATAACTAATAGTAGTTTTTTTAAATAGATCTGTATATAAACACATCATGTAATATTTGGATTCAATTTTATTAATGTTTGAATAAAATTTCATAAAAATAGGGATCTGAACTTTTAAAAGAATTAAATAATCCTTTCTACAATGACAAATACATATATACGTATAACATCATTTCTTAATATTTATTTTTCACAAAAAGGTTATACCTACCTTGAATTTATCCCTATTTAGATTCAATTAGATGGTATTTTTAGTATGTCCCATTCTTGTGAGAATGATTATTTTGTTATGTTGTAATTTGTTTTTTTGAATATAAATCATTTATGTTTATTTTTTCACATTACTTTTATAGTGTTTCAATTTTTTTAATTGTTTCAAAATTATTTAAATCTTCACTCATTTTGAAAATTAATTTAAATATTATTATTTTAATATATTTATTTTAAAAATAGTATTGTTGATTTATTTTATTTTACCATATTACTTATTTCATTTCATTTTTCATCATCAAATTAAATCACACAGGCACCCTTTTCCCAAATTGGGTATGTGACCATATCGATTAAATTTACCCTCTCATCACCCATGATTTTGATAATTCCTAACTCTCATAAAATCAAAAAATCACACTATTGAATCTATTGACCATCAAAAATTCTATCAATATTGTGGAAGAAAATGTGGGATAATGATGTTAGTAGTTCTCAGACATTGATGAACTCCAAGGATGAAATTTTATTATTCTCAGTTATTGAAGGAAAATTCATTATCATTTCCTTATTGAGGGGAATAATGTTTTTGATATGGAATTTATTTCAACATTGGGATGATAAATAGTTATTGAAGATAATTTCTCATTCAATTTTGTTTGAATAGAAATTCAACAATGTTATGAGGAAATATGTGTTCCAATTTGGTAACAGAATGGTTGGTTTATATATGAGGGTGAATAGTAATCCATTATCAGTTTAATCAATTGTGATGGTTGAAACATTATACTGCCTTCAGGATGGTGAGTATGATTTTAGATATAACCTAATGGAAACATAATTAGAAAGACCCATGTATATATTTTACATTGTTTTTCATGTTATCTACTTTTATGAATAAATGAATATGATAATTAGAGGTAAATGAAATGTTATAAAAAATTCCATACATACAAGGATTAGTCATTTGAATAGTGAAAAATAAAATGTGTTTTTTGAGACTATGTACCATATATATGTCTTTATCCTAAATGTGAATATAAAATTTTATAGGAACATTATGCATTCAATAAACCTTTGTTTTCATGGAATTATTGAGATCCAATATCCACCCTATGGAAGAATTGTGTCTCTAATTTTTAAGATTAAGGAAGTGGAACTAAAAAATAGAGGCGCTATCCTGGTCAATAATATAAAAATTTTATATTTATTTCATTTCATTTCCTTCTGGTACAACTGTGATTTTCCACTAATTCATTGATTTATGTTAGCCATAAATCTAATACATAGGTGTTGTTAGAACCTCCTCCACTAATTCAAGGGATGAAATTGAAAACCCCAAATCATAGGGATAAGACATCAATTGTGGTGGATCCTGAGAGGGACGTAGATGATATTGTTTTTCATTGATTTTATCCTTTAATTATAGGGGTCACCTCTATTGTGTAGGTTTCTAAGTGTCCCCATTGTAAAGAATTCAAATGGTGTTGAGTAAGTTCAGAACATGGTTTAAACAATTTAGTCATGTTTAACAAAATTATTGGAAATGAACATTGATTTTGAGTGAAACTTATCTATCTAAGATATACCTCACATGTTTGGGATGATTTTTTACCACAAAACAATATGTATTAATTAAATGAAGACAACTTGATGATAGGATTCAAAATAAATTCTATAAGACCATGGTCTCAAAACCCAAGATTGATCCCGCGTCCACACCCCAATACTATCTATAATAGAAATGAATAATTTGTAGGAACCAATTATATTATCCATTAAGGTTTCAATGAAATCTATCAAGTAAAAGAACAAATTATTAATAAGGTGTGATTAAAACTATGTATGAGGATACACAATATTTTTGTATGAAAATATTTCAATATTATAGATGAATATTCATTACATTGTATTATGATCTATTCGTGAAATATAATGGATTAGTGAATTTGGATACTATGTGTATGAATATATTATTTATCTTCATTGTTGATCATCTATCATAAAAATTATCTCAGTTAAACAATTCTTGAGATACCCTACCGTAGAGTATGTAATGTAAATGAGGTAAAAGAAACATAGAAAATGGTGCGATCACTTTTTATGTAATGGTATACATAGGAGATATAAAGTAATGATAATATGAAATTATAATATATGAATAAGGGAGTTGGATCTTGATCAAAACAAACAACGTTCATACCAAATATTCTAAAGATCAAAAACATGATTCATGGAAAAATAAATTATATTTTCAAATAACATGAATCATAAGAGAAGGGAATAATAACAAATTCATCATGACCCATAAGTTAATATCACATTAATATGAAAATTTCATAAATATATTTTACCATTATTTAAAAAAACCCCATTTTATATGTCAATGATAAGTACAAATACCATCCAATAATAATGGAATTACTATCAGTATCTATTTTTAACATAATAATTGGTCATCCATCACCACCTATATTCTTATAGTGGACCAGGAATTACTATATATCTCTAATAGTGTATAAATAACATAATATAATTTATCCTAATTATATCATGAGATGTAAATGATTATCTAATTAATTAGAGGAAAAATTTATTTTATACCCACCCATCTCAAAATGAAGACAATAATTATCTGATCCTCAAGATCATAAAACAGTTATCATATCATGATTAAATAACTTGTGTATAGAAAATTAATTTCATAAACGATTCATCATTTTATCATATCTTATAATATAATAATTAAATGAGATTCAAAAAATTCATCAGCAAAATCAGTAACCATCTAATCAAGTAATAGGGTTTCTATCACTGGATTATATCATTAGTCAATATTAATTTACATCAAAGGATGTTACCATAGATATAAATATTCATATAATATAAAAGAAATTTTTTATAAAATACCAATTAAAAAATAACATGGGAAAATATCAATTAATTTTGAAATAAATTGTTTAAAATATAAATATTTCTAAAACATTATGGAAAAAACATATTTTACAATATATGTGGATGGTTTTTGACATAAGTGTTTTCTTTTTGTGGTAACCTCAAATTTATTTTTGTATTATCTTAGTACATTGTATTTATCATGTATTTATTTAAAAAGTGTAGTTTTAGACATGATAATAGGTGGATCATTGCTGGAAAATAATATGTAGAAACAATTCTCCATCCAAGGGAGACTGTGTGCCGTGGACAATTGAAATGTCCAGTCTATATGGCCTATCATACATGCATGTGTCTTACCGTGTAGCTAGACTAGTGTTTTAGTATTAGGTGAATAATCTAATAAATAGGAATGAGGGCTCCCACATAAAATTATGTGACCTCCTTCACATATAGGAATAGGTGCCACAATATTTCCTCAATGTTTGTAAAACTGTGCTTCCAAATATTGTGGAATGTCCAGGTTTTTAAAAATATTTAATTTATGGGATCCCTTTTAATAATTTTAACACAAATCCTCCACTTTTTCCATACTCAGGATTTCTATACCTTTTTTCCTCCCCCTATCCTCTTGGTTCCCTTTTATCTCCATTTTCATGGTGAATTTGTTTTGGAATCTTCAAGAATCCTCATTTATGTCTCACCATTATTGATATATTACTTATTATTTTTCTCATATTCCTTCTTCATTCTGTAATGCTTTATCTAGTAGTGGTTTTACCTAATAACGATTATGCCATGATTCTTTTAATTTAATCTTTATGAATGAGGTATAATATTACTTTTAATGTGTCTCCTCGTGGTGAATGTTCAATTTTCAACTGATCTCTAGATGTTTCCAAGATTGAGTGAGGTGGTTCAATAAAATAAAATTATTTTATTAATTTATTAGGATTTTTATGGTTTTTAAATATGTTCAATGAAATTTTTTTTGGTATGTCTCATGATGTTTTTTTGGATTTTTCTGTGCATATGGGTTGAAAGATTATTTTCCAATTTACAATGAATGGTTTTAATGAATGTTTTAAATATTATACATGTTTTTATGTATAGGGGATTATTGAAAATGGTTTTTATATTGAAAATGGAATATTTTATTTTGTTATTTCCATATTGAACTTTTTTTGTAAAAATTGGTGAATTTTATGGGTGCCCAATATTTTTTATTATGAGAATGTGTAAATTTTTTTCATGAGACATGAGAAATGGAAATTGAGTATGAATGGAATCATTGAGATCATGGTTGGTAGACTACTAATAGTATGTTATTCATATTAATAGGGTAGAGGCCGCATCCCCCTAATAGGAACGGTGCTACAACACTAACTAAATAATGACTGTGATTAGAGTCCACTAGATATTGGGATATATTACCCCCTAATGGATTTTTCATGAGTATTTTGTGGGTTATGGTATCTATACAATGTTAACTAAGGTATGAGGTTCCAACTATACCACTAATTCTAGAGCCTTTACGTATTACACATGGATTACATTTGATTTTATGCTTATAATCACCACATGGTGGAATTGACCATTCATTGTAATTTCAACACAGGTTTCCCAAAATACATTCCTTAAGAAGTATTTCTTTCTTTTTCATAAAAAAATTCACCTATAATTTCTTAATAATTTTTTGGAATTAATTATTTTTGGATGTCATCATAAATTAAATTGTCTCACACCCCACAAACACCCTCAGTTTAATATAGGTGTTTTCATGTTTGATCCATGTAATGTAAATATGATATGTGGTAGTGTTGGTGGATCCAATTTCTAGTGTTCCTTCCCTTGTAGATATTTTTTGTGGTAGGATGGGCATGTTAGACCTATTTTTTCATGATATTTTGGATTTTTTTTCATTTTCATTCCCTATACAATATTGTGTTTTTTCCAAAATGTAAAACTATAAAATATTTTATAGTTGTGCCTGTTTCTGATGTGGCTAATGATTATAATGTGATTCTTTGTTAACATAAGATTCATATAGTTGATTATTATGGGATAAATCACTCCGAAATGTGATTTTTGATGCCCAAAAACTGGTGTCCAACCATGGGGATCTGGAATACATTTCATGCCTTGTCATCGTATGGGTTAGGTGCCAAGTTGGATTGAACTTTGGATTGATTCATAAAAATAACAGTATCATATAATGTTTTACCCCTTTCATTTAAAATGTTATTTGGATGAGTATAAATGTAAAAGATCTAAAACAAGATGGGATTGATGTATATGTTGTGAGTGTGGAGTCTAGCCAACACACCTTATAATGGTCCTAATTCTCCAATAGGTGTTTGTGATTTAGTTTGACTTCTCCATCGGGTGAGATGTATGTGTTGAATACTATTCATGAACACTAGGTGGGGATGACGTGGTATGGATATTTATGAAGATTTTAATTATTTTGATTTGATTTAGTAAACAGTTTCGAATTTTTTGATGTTGTTGATATTTTTTCAGAATAGTGTGTTGTGGGTTTTACCTTGTGATTATTGATTGATGAAGGAAGATTACTCCCTTGGGACTTCACATGAAACTGCAGTAAATAGTTAGAGAGAGTTATCCCTAACTATATAATCACATTCTAATTGAATTAGTGGTTCTGGAGGTCCATTCATTAGGTCTCGGAGAGGGCCCTGGTCCCGTTCATGTTAGGGAAGCCAAATTATTTTTGAGAAAAGAAAATAATCAGGTGTTCTTCATGTATAAGCATCCTTCCTTTTGCTGTAGGACATACTCTATAATAGCCAATTGGATTTAGTAAAATTAGTGTCCATACTAATTTTTGGTTTTATTATATCTTATAATATAATACCAAAATATTTATAGAGAAAACAATGATGGCATTGTTTCATTACTAAGGGATGTTACATTAATCAGCGATGAAACTAATTAAAATTACAAACATTCCAACAACAAAAAATTATAAATGGTAGAATCGGAAAATATTTATCAAACCAATCTTCTAGAATCATTAACAACATGGATGAATCTTTACATAAGAAGAAACATATTAGTACATAAAGAATCATTATAGAAAATAGAACTATAGAAGCTCAAGACGAATTGAAAGAAATACTACGTGAAATAATTAATTGGTGTCTATAAGAAGTAAAGTGATAATTATAATAGCATTGTTATCATTGGTATAGTAACTTGACTATTATGAATAATAACCTGGACAATTGGAATATTAAGATGACTGTTGAAATAGTAATTTTACCTAAACTATATATTTTTAATAATAATAATATTCATGATTTTTAAATTGTTTAAATATATACTTTATAATCTAAAAAAAATTATATAATGATTAAAAAACTCACAGAAAATATTAACACTTTATAAATAAATTGTATTTTTAAGTATTTCATAAAATCCATAGTTTTTATATTAAAAAAATTAACTATATTAGAAAATTATTTTGAAAAAAAACAATATTATTTTAGAAAAAATTTCTTAATTATCCAATGTTAATTTTTTGTAATTTTATGAAATACTTCAATTTTATTTCGAATAATAAAAATATAGTTAATCACATAACCTATGTAAGTCAAATTACATCATTAACGATATAATAATGGAATAATTATATATAGAACATCATTTTTGGCCATGGTATATTAAATTTCATAAATGGTTAATTATAATGAAATAAACTCAATTTAATAACCAAAAAAGAACAGTTGTAAACCTAAAGTCAAAAGAGATTCCTTAAAAACAATTTTTCTTTCATTCCACTTTTCATTTTAATCAATAAATATATTAGAATTATAAAAGGAATTTGAATCCATAAAATCATAACAACATATTAATATTAGTTTTATAATGTCATAAAATTTCTATTAGAATTTTACTTTTGATATATTATTTTATACAATATTTTCTTCAAAAATTAACCATCCCCTCGAGTATAAAAAACCACTCTCACTACATTTGGAAGAACACTCCTTCCACCCATTATAAATCATATAATCTACTCGAATCCTCCCACTAAATAAAATCATAACACTTAAGGATATTCTAGATTAATGTAACAATAATCACTAAGTAGTTATCATATTGTACAAGAGAAGCTACATCAATGATTAAGTATATTTTGATCCACTACTATCCATTTTTTATTCTTCTTCCTCAATTTCATTTATCCTCCACCACATTAAGAACCAAAAAATATTTTATTAGGTTTTACTTTTATTATATAAAAATTATTTAAACCCATTTTTAGTATCATACTACTATATATATATATATATTAATCTTCTTCTTCCCTCTCTACAAACAATGCCCCTTCAAATTTTGATTAACCACCTATAGTGACATTTCAATGTCAACAAATATAATCATAATTTTGGATGAATATTTTAATATATATATGTAATATAATCATTTAATTATATGAATTATAATATTCTATAATTAATTATACTAATTAATAAATTGGATTTGAGAAAATAGAGAAATCAATGGGATTCCTGAAATTTTCACGAAACATGTGATATCAAAACATTTCAATTTCATTAACAAGAATTAATAAATATATTCTAATTTTTTTAATAGATAAATTCTTATAGAAGTGTATATAGCAAACTTTTGGACCTATATTTTGATAAATCCATGTTATTTTTCAGGAGGCATAAAGTGAAGAAATAAAGAGGCAACTAAGGTAAATGGATTCATTAACCCAATTCCATTATTTGGGTTATTCTCTCTTATATAGTATGAATTTTTATATTATGTTCTTCAATTGTCCCTTACATTTTCTTTTGGTGATATAAATGTTCCTACCATGTAAAAATGTTTTCCAAGAATGTATTTTTACAAAGTTACATCAATTTCTAAAACATCGTATTTTAATCATCTTGAAATAATTCATGTCCACTAAAGAATGATTATGTATTTTGGACATGTAGGATTTTCTTTATTATTTTTTTGAAAAAAACATTTATTCATGAATGTATTATTTATTTAATGGTTATGAAAAAAACATCTTCCTTGCATTTAAATCCCAAATTTGATTGATATACGTCTTATATCGCATGAATGATTGTGTAAATGTTTTGATGTAATGGGTGGGGCAATAATTATATATCCCTCTTATCAAATGATGTTCTATTTTTATACATTTCACCATTATGTGTCATTTCTCCACTATGAAATGATGTTTCATTTTTATAAATTTCCATATTCTGTAAAATTATCATAGGATTCCCAAATAATGTTGATTATGATCCTATTATTATGATACTATATTAATGATTATGATCACCCATTTTTTATTGAATCGTGTACATTATTCTTTGACATGCTGTGATTTTAGAACACCCATTTCCATTATGTATACTCTTAGGTGATTACATGGACAATGTATAATTTGAAGGCCACTTATAATATAGAGAATATTGATTTAGATAATATTTACATTTTATTATGTAAAATTTATGTATAAGACTAATTTTCTCAATAAAATAAACATTTGGATATAGGATTTATAACAATATTAATTTTTTTATTTTTAATATAACTTAATTGTGATGTTATGGAATGTAGGTAATCTATAGTTATTATTATAATATGATTTTTTAATTTTGTAATTAGGAATAGAAGACATTAGTGAAAACTCATAGTATAAGACTATTTATATTTAAATATACATACATCTTTAATAAAAAGTATCATATGATTTGGGATCCCATATGATATGCCTTTAGTGTTAATTGTATAAAAGAATAAATTAGTAACTGTTTTTTTAATTTCATTTTTTTTCAAACATCTTCAATTTTATAAAATTGTGGAAAAAGTTGAAACCAATCCAACTACCCACGTGGGGGATAGTTAAATGATTTTATGAATTAAATCCCCTATTCCAAGGTAGGTGGAGTTAATAAATTTATGGAAATACTTTCCCAGTTGTCTAAAGATAATAATAATTTTCCAAATGATGTGGAACATTCTTAATCCCCTAATATGGATCAACATTCAATTGATTACATTATATGGTAAGGACCATCGTTGATTACTTATCTTCTGATCGACCTATCATGGAGCTATGGGTGCAATCAATAGTGTATATATTATTTGGGATCAATTATTCTGCGAAGGATATTGTGAATCTATCCATCTATAATTTATATAGGCATGCTGATCAGTGGTGGGTTTTGATAAGGAATTCAACTAAATGGATGAAAAGGAATTCATAGAGTCTGAATAAAATAAAAAATACTTCCTACTACATATTTAGCATGAACACATTGAACAATGATAGAGAGATAATTCAAAGAGGTGAAGAAAAAGGAAGCTTGATCGCTCACATATTTTGAGATAAAAATTATAAGTATTATAATATATGACTACATTTTTGTTATCTATAATGATATAAATATAGATAGATTCTATTGGGTTTTAAATCCAAACCTTTTAAAAGGTCTACCAATAAGAGAATTTGAGAGTTACGAATATTTGGTTTGATGTGCTCTCATTTTATAGATGGAGTTTAGAGAATAACACCATGGAAATGGATATAAGATGATAAGAATGGAGTTTCATGCCAGTTGTCAAATTGAAAAGTAGGAAATATGATCTAACTATCGACATGTTAAATAATGTTGGAGGAAGCATAATGGGTATTGTTTTAGAGGAATGGGGAAATTATTCATGTGTGAGAGAGATTAAAATAATGCTCTAAAAATGTTAAAGAGAAATAAAGAATGTATCAAACATGATAACGGAAATGAGGGTGCCTCCTAATACACCACACTTGGTTCAACTTATCAACTATAGTGTTTAAGGTAATAATGTAAGCTAGGGCACAAAAACATGAGTCTATGATTGTAATTATCATCAGTAGCCAAAAATTACAAAGGATAAAGGGAAATCCTATTACATCACTACTACTGAAGTGATGAAAAAAACTAATTCATAGAAGGTACTCTTCCTATGTAGTTAATAATGGAATAAGATTTATTTGATTTTGGTTCTACAAATTCCTTTATAACTTGAATCTTATCTAAAACTATTGAATCAATTCATTGATATGGGTGAATCATTGTTATTATTTATTGATTAATAGGTTCTCAACAATATCAATATAAGGGAGAAGGGGTTCTTATTTCCTAGTGCATCATGTTGGGCCACTCCAATGCAATTTTTTTAGAAATGGGTGAATCAATGTTATTGTTTATTTACTAACAGGTTCTCAACATTATCACCATAAGGAACAAGTATTCCCTACTAAGGACTGATGACTCATTTGATTAACAGTTTGAAGATCAACTCTTTTCAAAGTTGGATCATCAATCTGAATATCATCAACTGAAGGTGGGTAAAAAATTGAATCAGAATAATGATTTCCATTGAATTTATGGGAACTATTAATTCATAGTAATACCCTTAGGTCTTAATAATTTCCCTACATTCAAAATGTATTTTGTTAATTTATTCTTTAGATACTACCTCATCAAATATGTGGTAGTTTTTGTCATTGACATTCTAATTTAATCTATCATAATAGAGGAATGTGAAGAGAATTCAAGGATAGACTTGGTGAAATTAAGGAAGGATACAATTAATGATATGTTCATCATGTTTAGAATTTGGAAGTATAAAATAACATTCCTTGGGCATGTGATCACAAGTGGGAGAATTTCTATGGACCCTAGAAAAAGGAAATTGAGGAATGTACTAGACCCACTAGTGTCATGAAAATCCACAGTTTCCTTGAATTGGACGGTTATTATATAAATTTTATAGGGGATATATCATGATTTTCTGGCAATCTAAATATGTCAAGAAGGAACGGCGTATATTATTTCATGATGGAAGATTTAAAGGAAAGCCCATGGATCATTATAATTGGCTAATCACTACACTTGTACTAACTGTAAACACAAGTGTATAAGGTTTGGTGATATAAATTGATTATTTATATAAATTATTGATATTTTTACTCATTAAAAAGAATAATTTTATTTCTTACGCCTCACCTTATAAGAAAATCGAAATTCAAAACTACGCAATTAATTATTTGGAGCAAGTCGATTTGAATTTTTCTTTGAAAATATAGTGAAAATATGTTTATGTTCAGAACTGTGACATATAAACTGGTCACAAGATCCTAATGTATATATTAACAAAATATGATATCATAATTCACCAAAGAAAATGGATAGAGATAATCATGGAATATGATTTCTCTACTAACTACTATCTGAGAAAGGTCAAGAAGGTAACTAATTCTCTTATCTAAAAAGTATATGTTATTATATTCATGATACGGATTGAGAAATACCCTACATTCATTTTATGGTAAACGATAGTTCTTGAAATCATAATGGTAGGGCATACATCATACCATTCCAAAATAATATCCCAACCATCCACCTAATAAATTATTAAAGAAGTACAAAGTGGTAATCTTGAGATACAAAACAATGTGAAAGTAGAAAAAGAAGTGAATCTACATTAGTTCAATATCAATGATCAGGCTATTGTTTTAATCTTACCAAATTTTTTTGTTTTTTCTTCTTATGATATATGAATTTACTATTGGATAATTCACATAGATTATATTTTTCCATCCCTCAAGGAAGCACTAAGATGTACTTTTATATTTTAGAAACATTCTGGTGGGGAAGCATGAATAGGAAGATTACTGATTATGTCTCAAGGTGATTAGTATGTCATCATGTTAAAGAATAGTGAAATAAGTCAAAATGGGGATAAAACGATTTCCCATACTCATGTAAAAATGGAGAATATCAGCAATGAATTTTTCTATGGTCTCTCAAAGAAATCCAACAGAAATAGTTTGATTTGGTTTGTGGTGGATCAAAAAACTAAGACGACCAAATTTTTCTCTATTAATGGGGATTTATCGATTAAAAAACAAACAAAGATATAGGTGGAGGATGTGGTGAGGTTGAATTGGGTACCACATTCAATTGTCTCTAATTGTTATCCAATGTTATACACTATATTCTTGATATGTATTCAACAAGATTTTAGTACTGAATTGAATTTCATCACGGTCAATCGCTCCAAATAGATGCCAAATATGATTGGACTACTTAGATTCTTGAATGAAAACAATGAGTTTTTTCGGTGGAAATCAAAGGAAGGTGATATTGGCATCTTTTATTGGTAGAGTTATCATATTATAACAACTTCTACTCAGGAATTCAAATAAGTCCATATAAATCTCTAAATGGGACATAGTGTAGAACAATATCATGTTGGAATGGAGTTGGTTAATGAATTCTACACAGACATCAATGATACACAATGTAGGAAAAAGATTTATTATGAATACCATTATATAGACATGGAGTTCTACGTAGGAGAAAATTTATTCAATTGAATATCACCTCGGAATAGTGACATACTATTTGTAAATAAAGGGAAGCTTATACCAAGGAACATTGTCCAATTTGAGATCCTTGATCTCAAAGTACTAGTGGCCTATCCTCTTTCACTTCCACTAATTATGGATCATTTTCATGGAATGTTCCATGCATCACTCCTGAGAAAGTACATAAGATATCCCTCAAATTTACAGAATCCAATGGTGGTAAAACTAGATAATTACATCTCATAGGAAGAAAAACAACTAATGATCAAGGACGATAAAGAAAACCTTCTACCCAGATATACAACTCTCCTTGTTAATTTTTTTTTCTGTCGGAACCATATGTATGAAGAAGTAATTTTCGAACCAAAGTAAATAATTTAACATATGTACTCTCACCTATTCTTAATAAAGAATATTAGTTGAAATATTATGAATGAAATTTTTTAATGGGGGAAAGATATGACAACCTCGTATTTTTAGTAAAAAAAATTTCTTGAATAAATGGGTGTTTTATTAAATTATATAATATTATATAGATATAAAATATGTAGAAAAAAACATATAATTATTTTCATTACTAAATATTATTACATTAATCAGCAATGAAACCTATTAAAATTCCAAACATTACAATATAATAAAAATATGAAATGTAAAAATAAAATGGTAAAATATATATCTCTCCAATCTACTGGAACCATCACCACCACTGGAAACATTATAGTTTAGAAGAAAACTATTAGTAAATCAAGAAAACTTATATAAAGTTGAAATAGAGAACCATAGGAGGAATTGATTTGTATATTATGTGAATGAATTTCGTTATATTTATATGAAGTAATGTGATTGTTGGAATAATAATGTAACCATTTTGAGTAGTAACTAGACCATTGAGAATAGTGACCCAATTATTGGGAATAGTAAACTGAATGTTGAAATGGTAATTTAGCCTCAAATTATAAATAATTTAAAAATGATGTTTATCAAAATTAATTTATTTTAATATTAATTTTATAATTCCAAAAAATTAACAGCATGAATATGAAACTCCAAGAAAATATAAGAACATTTTAAAGAAACATTAATTTATTTTATTTCATAAAAGAGGTACATTAAAAATTAAAATTTAAAATTAACTAATGTATAAATTTAATATGGGAAAAATAATTTCCTTTTATAAATTATAACGCCAAAATTATTTAATGGTGTTCTTTAGTAACATATGGATGTAATAAAATTTTTAGGTGAATAATAAATATACATTATTCCATACAAATGGGGTAATTGAAATTAGATCATTCATGATGTAATAATGAAATAATCCTATTTATAATATTGGTTTCAGCCATGTTATGTTTATTTTATCAAATGGTTTGTCAAAATAAAATAAACATAATTTCCCAACCATATTGGAATTCCCAAAACATAAATTCAAAAGGAATTATTTTTAAAAAAATATTTTTATTACACATTCCTTTTTAGTGAAATAATGAAATATAGTTATAATGGGTGTTTAAAGACATCAACTCATTATAATTTATTAATATATGATATATATATTATCAAAAAATAATTATTATAATTTTATCATTTGATATTTTATGTTGTTGAATATTTTATTCTAAAATTACCCATCTCCTCAATATGAAATAACCCCTATCCCTCCTATTAGAAAAACAATTATTACACCAATTCCAAATCCTTATATATTCCTAAATAATCCATAAAAATCTACTTAAAATACATTAGTAAATTACAGAGAAGTCCATCTCTATTCACTAATAAGTTTTAATTTTTTTACCGGAGAACCTACTTCAAGGATTACGTAAGTTCCAATCCAGTTTTGACACTTATTTTACTTATTTTCCTCTTCTATTTATATTTCCACCCACCATTATAGAAAATAATTCTACCGTATTTTAATCCTTTATTGATGATGTTAATAAAATATAGGTATCATACTTCTATACATATATATTTTATGCTTCTCCATCTAACTCTCCCGAAAATTTCCTGTCAGTGGTCAGTTAACCACCTACGAAGACATTTTCATGTCAACACATATAACCATAATCATGGATAAATATTATGAACTGTATTTTTTATATAAAATGTAATTATTTTAATTATATTCTTTTGTAACTAATTATACTAATATATAAATTACATTTATGATAGTTTAGAAATCCAAATAAATATGACTTACTAAAAAAATTATTATAAAAACATCAGACAAAAAAGTTAGAAAACCAAATATCCATTCAATAAAAAAAATTATCTCATAAAAAAATTTAACCCAAATCAAGTTTACAGGAACTCCCCACCCTAGCAGCTACATCATGATATCAAGTCTCCACCTGATCATGAAACCTCTGATAGATGTCTCGTGCAGGGTTTCACAATATAAATGTTCATATTATGTTATTAAAATGTACATTACCATTTTCTTTTGGGATATAAATGTTCCTCCCATGTAAAAAATATCTTCTAAGATAACCCTTTTTAAAATTCAATTCAATTTTGAAAACATCCTATTAAAATCATCTTGATATAATTCTTGTCTGTTGATGAATAATGATGTATTATATCCATGAATGATTTATAGTATTATTTTTGGAACAAATAAATTTATTCATAAATGTATGTATTATGACATACGTTTGGAAGACATTCCCTTCCATGGGCATAATTCGTGAACTTTATTGATATATGTTCTATATGTCATGTATGATTCTATTAATGTCTCATTCTATGGGGTGGGAATAAAATTTTATATCCCTCCATTGCATTGTTTAATGTGATATATCTCACGAGATATTGTTAAATATTCCTGAATATTATTGTAGCATTGTTAAAAATTATGATTTTATTATTATAATATATTTATCTATGAATAAATACGGATAATTATTTCACGTCTTCCATATGGCCATACATTAAATGTACCATCAAATCCATTATGCCTAATTCTAGATGGATGGCCAATAGAGACTTGAATTTGAATTTTTGGCTTAATAGATGCACTGGAACACCCTTGATCTCCTTGATTTTTTCCTCTCAACTCCGTTTACATACAAGTGACACCATCAACAACATAATGAACATTCAAAATACTCCTTTTCTGTAAGTGATTAAATGTAGTGTTGAAAATTACAATTTCTCTTTTAATGATAATTTTCTTATCTGGGATCCTTCACATAATGGGATGAATGACTCGAAGAGTTTCTATAAGCATTTGTACATCAATGATATGAAAAACTGTTGCTGGATTAATAACATCAATAATGATGGGATTAATCCTTCAATATTTATTGTAGTTTGGCATATTGCTCATGGTAGGATTACCACTGACTCTTGTTTACAATATTTTGGAATCAACCTATTCTATAAATGTCTTATGTGTAACAAACATCATGAAGATATTAACCATATTTTCCTTTCTTTTGATATGGATACTACTTTTTGGCATTATATCTTTGACATATTTTTATGAAATTGGATGTTTTTTAGTTCTCTAATCTATCAGGATAAAAGATTTTTCGAGACATCTAACTCTCAACAGATCAGTAACCTCTTTCTGGCAGTGATTGCAGATCATTTGCATGTGATCTGGTATGGTAGGAATGAAAATACTTTTAGAAAAAGTTCTTTTAATATTAATGCAGGTAATATGATAATTATAATCGCTACCCGAGAGTTGACATCGATACAGAAGGATCAGTGTAACAAATCAGTCATTGATTTGGTGATTCATTGAGGTCTTAGGATTGTAGGTAAGTATCCTCACCCTAAATCCATGCTTGACGTTTTTTGTCACCCTATACAGGATGGATCAAAATCAATATGGATAGCACCTCTAAGGGAAACTCGGGCCCAATGGGTTGTGGAGACATCTCCAAAAAACATCAGGATCAAGTTATCAGGTGCTTTTATGGATCATGTGGCATTGCTACCTCCCTGGAAGCTGAGATGCTCCAAGTCATTCATGCGATCTTGTTTTCCAATATACAAAACTGGAACAACATATGGATTGAAAGCGACTCCTCTACTATAGTCCAAGAAATCTTGAAGGGTACCATCCACCTAGATTAGAAGTTCACTTCCTGATGGATTTACATTCTTCACTCACTATCCCCCCTCACCTTCATTGCTACAGATGCTTACTGGGAAGCGAACAGAATTACTAATGCCTTTGCCTACATGGTTGTTAATAAGGATTCTACCTGGAGAGATGATCTTCCCCCTGAGCTTCTTCTTCTTTACGTTTGGGATGTAAACAAAATTCCTTCCATTCAACTCATGTAACCCCATTATTTTATATAATAAATTTTCTTTTTTGGTCTTTGATAATAAAACTACGTTTTGAAAAAAACTTGTACATAAGGGAATTTGATTTTCACTAAGAATATATAAAAAAAGGAATTAAATAATTTTTATATTTTATTATGTAAAATTTATGTCAAAGCATAATTTTATGAAGACACTAATCATATGGGTCCAATATTTGTATATCTATAATGTTCTTTTTATTTAAAATTATGTAATAGTTATGTAAGTAAATGTCTGATAACAATAGACCCCCATGAAGATGAGGATTGGATTGAAAGGATTCAGAAGATGTATGGATTTTATGATTCCACTGATGAAATTTATGTGAATTGTGTTATATTATTGTTTTATGGACCCAGTCAGATGTAGTGGGAATAAGTTAATGAGGTGGTGAAGTATTATAAAATGGATAGTATGTACATTACGGTCTAGTTCAATGAGATGTAATACATTGAGACATTGTCTGTCGCCAAGACAAGATAGTTTCTAAAAATATTCTAGAGGGATTAGACATTGATGATGTATGTCATCCACTTTCTTATTTTTTAATTTATACACCACAGGTAGTTTTTGTTGAAAATTTTATGTCTCAAAATTTATAAATAGGGTTAAGAACAAACATTTGTTCCTTTGTATTCCAATTCAATTTGAAGATGAATTCTATGTTGGATGATAATTATGTTATAGTGGATATAGATCTATATTGAATGTATTTTTTTTCTAAAGTGGGTTTTTTGGTTGGTTTGGGAATTGGAAGTTCATCTGAGAATTTGAGGAATAAAAACAAGCATGAGAATTGGGTATGTGGTAGTCAAGCCAATCCTTATTCAATGATTTAATCTACATATTCCAATTTTTGGCATGCTCTATGAACATTGTATGGGAAGTCATGTAATATGTATTGATTTTATTAATATATATGAATATTATTCCATCGTTGATGAACAATGGTGAACTAATAGTGGTTTTAAAAAGTGGGGTGCCCATATTTGGGTGATGTTGTGAATCCTAATGGGGAATGTCAGCCATGTCAGAGCCATATAGGATAGTGGAAACTCATTTTGGTTATCATGGTGGTAGGTTTGCATCATATCTATTGTAGATCAAATATAAGGTAAATCCATGGGTTATTATACTTTGTTAGGATCAGGTATATAATAAGTATCATGATTCTCTGTAAAGGGGTCCAGTATAATCATATTTAAGACATACTATAGTTTAAGGTTATTTTTATTGAAAAATCATTAGTAGATTCTTTATTTGATATATGTGCCTATTATTATATTATTTATATCCACCATTTGTATGTGATGATATTTCTATCCAAGATTAGGATTTATGCAATAGTGTTTTCATTGACACTTGTTAAATAGATAGAGCATGGTTTTAGGGGTCCATATTTCATGCTCATTGAGTCAAAGGTAAAGATGGAATGAGATTTATTGGTCATGGAAATGGACCTCCTTCATATGATCCTCAATATTGATTAGATGATGTATTTCTAGGTGCATATCAATTTATATCGTTGGTGAGTGACTTTCAAGGCACCTGATTGAACTCCTAGGGTTTTAAATGATGATAAGATTTTTATTTGGGATGTGGAGGAAATCCACATCCCTAAATCAACAATTGGTATTTTCAAATATCATCACTGACGATTTAGGATAGTGATACGAGTACTAAGGGTTGAATATCTCATGTGTTGGATTTATTTCCTTAGGTATATGTAGATTATTTTTTAGGGTTACTTACGGAGTGGTACATGGAGTTCCCCATTGATTTGGAACTTGGGACACACCTGATTACTTTTCCTACATATCATGTGGCTCCCACCGATTTAAGGTAATTAATGATACAGTTGGATGATTTAGAATCCAATGAATTCATTTCCTTAACGAATCATCGTATCCCACCCCATTTTTATCTGAGAAGAAGGAATATGTGTTTCTTGGATAGTATATTTATTACCAAAATATGGATATGGTAAAAATATAAAAATAAGTATACTTTTCCCAGTATCTATGACCATTTTATAATCTCATTGGGAAATTTGGTTCTCTAAGATCAATTTTTATTCTCGATGTTTCCATGTCAGATTAATATAGGTATATGTTCCTAGGAATACTTTCCAAATCATGTACATATACTATTAGTTTTTCATAATTCTCTTCATTATGATGAATTCTCTATTATTTTTCATGGAACTCGGGAATATGGTGTTTCACATGTAGCATGTCTCTTTAATTGTTCTTTTTGTTAATGACATCATGTTCTATCCGAGGACTGAGGAAGAGCATGAAAACCATTTGAGGAATGTTTGTGTTACTCTTTGTTATCATCTTATTTATTTTAAGCTCACAAAGTGAACCTTATAAATTAATTTGGTGTGGTTTTTGGGTTAATGAGATATCATAATGATGGGTTTTGGTGGAACATGGGAAGATGAGTTTATTAATCTCATGTAAGAAACTAAATAGTGGTTTCCACATTATGAGCTTTTTGGGACTATTTGGGTGTTACAGGAGATTATTCATAGATTTTAGTCAGTTTTCTTCATCATCGACTTATCTTACCTAGAAATGGGTAATTTTCAAGGTGGACATAAGAATATTAATAATATAATGAGGAGATTATGTGATGGTTGGATAAGCCACTCTATTATTGTTTTTGGATTATATAAATGGATATGGGGTCTAACGTGTTGCTTCATGTATTGGTCTTCGATGTGTGTTGATGCATGAAAGGAATGTGGTGGTTTATTGTTCTCACTATCTCTGACCACAAAATAAAAACTACCTACCCATAACCATTAATTAGTGTATGTGATGAATGATTTGAAGATATTGACTATTTATATATTTAGAAAGATGTTTGTAGTCTATTAACCTCATATGATAATGGCCTATATCTTCTCATAGAAGGATTTGAGTTTCATGTAATATCATCAGGATTAATACATTAAGTGTTTCAATTTTGATATCATATATACCCTAGTCAAAGTAAATGTGGTAGCAGTTTACTTGATTTGTAATGTGTTATGGAAATCATTGAAAGAGTCTACTTAAGAGTTGAAGTTGATGGGGATTTTTTCTTAGATTCAGTTGTAGTCCTACGAACATAGTGGACATGCATTCTTAGATAACGCTCAACTAACACTTTCCCTTATAGATTTAATTATTTGAGAGAATTCGGATGATGAGTTACGTTATTAGTTATTTCAACTTTGTAACAGTGGGGAGGTTCATATATATTTTTCATCATCCTTATAGGGATATATTTGATTCACAGGATGTGTTGTGGTGTCATTGTCATAATGGAAGGTGGTGATGGAAAATTTCCACCAGTCTCAATGGATTGTTCTTTTTAGTTCCACCATGATGTTCTATCACATGAATAATTAATTATGGTGGACAAGCATGAGATGGTTCATATATGAATTTGTTTCTTGGTGTTATACCTAACAATGGGTTAAATATGAGTACCCATGGACCTTTGTTTATCTTCAAACACTATGTATTCATTTCTAGAATTTGGAAGAGACTTCATGGATATCATTAATTAATTACCTCATACACTCCATTGAAGAACAGAAATTTTTTTAGTGATTGGCCAGCAGCCTATCTCAACCCATTTCATTCAATATATCAATTCATATATTGTGGATGATTTAGGTTGGATGTTTATTCTTGGGTAGTGGGACTTCATGTTGTTCCATTAGTGATCATATTAGATAGTGACCCCCCGTTTTACCTTTATTTTTGGATATTTATTCATATGATCATGGGATTTCATGTCATGTTAATAATAAATTACCATCCTCAAAAATAATTTCAAACATCCTGTGTGAATCATTTAATTGATGACATTCTTCAGGAATGATTGTTTGATTTCAAAGACTCCTGAGAAACCAATTTTTGGGATGGTGAAATTTTTTAATAACTATTTCCAATCAATGATACGGATCAATACTTTTTTGGAGAATAATGCTCATCCATGTCCATATAAACTATCATTTACATAGACTGGTGAGACCTCATTATTTGGAACGAGTCTTATACTGGATAAATATGATAAGGTAATATCAATCGTGTAGCAATTGTCGATAGTTTCAAGTTATAATAAATATTATGCAATAAATGAAAAATATACTTGAAATTCAATGTTGGTGAGAGTTTATTTTATATAGTGGAACCTATTTTAGGTCATTATGTTCTTTGTAATCATGAAAATATGACACCGAGTTATGTCCGACTTCTTTAGATTTTTTATTCAATTTCTATGGTGGAATACCGGTTTCATTTTCTATATCAGTTTGTGTCAATTCTTAATGTCTTATATATCCCACACTTGAAAAATTATAATCCAATTTAATCTCAGGTGTTTAATTGGAATGATTTTTAGTTGGAGCCTTACCTTTCATTGTTTTAAATATTTGTACTGATTGTGGATTCCTAATAAAAAGTGTTCCATGGGATGTCTATATTGTTGGTTCCTATTCATTGGAGGCATAGTAATGATGAGCATTAGACATAGGATTGGATGACTCGGGTTTATTAACAATATCCATTTTTATTCTCTGATAATATTTTGAGATCATATTTTAAGGGATGAAATTCCTCATGGTGGAGAGAAATATCACATTTGTGGTTTCTTCTTGGGGAATTATTGGTTTTATTTTGTTTTTATCATGTATCATTATATCTACTAGATATTTTTGTTGAAAAGTGGAGTTTTTTAATCAATGGAACGTGGCACACACTTGGCTCATTGTTAGTTGAAACTATGTGGTAGACTAGGAAGGACCTTGTTCTGTAGAGAGTGTCACTATCAATGACACATAACATACCTCCCCGATAATCAACTAATCATTCATTAGGAATAATTGGTTTGTCTGAGTTACAATGTGTACTACATAGGAATGTCGACTCCTCTTAATAATACTATTGCCTTATTTACATAAGGATAGAGAAAATGCATGTTTTCCACATAGTTGGAAACTATGTGGCAAAACCATGCAGCATGTGTAGGACATTAAAATATGAACATTATTGGTATTACATTAACTAATTTTACCTAGATCCACTAATTCATCCCCAATCAATATTTGTAGCCCTAGATGCCTCTCACTCTCCTCTTAAATTCCTTACATATCGATTGTAATTTAGATTATTATTTTTCATCATCATGAAACATCATGTAAGTCCCTTGAATCCATATTTATCAATTCTTATTGGTCTCATTTTCATTCTTCATTTTGTTTATATTTATCTAATATTTCGGATGACATAATAAAAGTATAGTATGAATTTTTAGGCTTCAATTATGATGGTCAAGGTATGATCATGCCATTGTTTGGTCTCATTGTGCATTTGTTGTGGTTCTAAAATAAAATCTGGAATTTTCCAATCATAATGTAGGTTGTTACATTATTGACATCAATTTATTATTTTAGAATTCTATTTATTCCTTCTAAGAGTTTTAGTATAATTATGTGGGTGGTTTTTATCAAGTTTTTTAAAAAACTTATTGGTGTTTTTGAAATAAAAGATGATTTATGAAATGAAAATGTTTGGTTTTCATTAGTGTTTTCAAGGATAGACTTACATGTATGTGTAATGGGTTTTTTAAAATAGATTCTCTATTGAAAATGGTTGATTGTGTTTGTAAAAATTGATTTGTGTTAGATTTGTGTTTATAAAAATTGTTTTTATTTAGGTATGTATAATATTTAAAATCAGGTGAACATGTAATAGGTGGTGCATGTGAAAATATAAATGGAAATTCATCATCATGGGAATCCAAAGAATCTATATGGGACTATGTGGACTTATAGAATAGTCAAATGAATGGGTCAGAGTCCTGGTTTCAAATAGTAAGATAAATGATATAACCTTAAATAGATAATGATCATTATTAGAGACTACAAGGTAATAGGATGTCGTCCACTATTTTGGATGGTGTTTGGGGATGTTGTGTTTTATGCTTTCTATACCATGTTTAATAAGGTACATGGTGAAAACAGTAGAACAAATTCTATATCCTTTAGGGATTACACATGCTACTCTTGTGATGTAATGTGTTCCATCAACAAAAGGTGTACATTACCATTCATTTAAATTTAAATATTGGGTTCCCATAAAATGTTTTTCATTAGAATTTATACCTTCATTTTCATAAAAGATTCATTTTAATTTTTCTTTCAATTATATGGAATGTAATATCTTTTTGTTGGATATATATTGGAAATTGGTTCTCACCATACATACACAATCTGATATCTATAGAATTTTTCTGATAAACCATGATAAAGGAAAAATTATATATAATGGTTAGGAGTATCCACTTCTTATAGTTCCTTCTCTGGAAGGTGTTGGTGTATGTGTAATGGGGATGTTAGACCTCTTGTTGCATAGAGTTTTTTTGGTTATGTGGTTGTTTTCCTCCCCTTTTGGAATTTTTTTAATTTGGAAATATGGAATTGTATAACATTTGATAGTTGTATCTATTTTGAATGTGTTTAATCATCATGATGATATTCATTGTTATATTATATTTCTTATGGATTATTCTCATAGGTAAAATCATTCCAAAGTAATATATTTTATTTACAAACACTAGATTCAAGCCCATGTGGATCGGGAATGCTCTTTTGGCCATATCATGGCCAGGTTGGGTGTCATTTTGGTTGGAACCCCATCTTAGTTTCTGGTATGATTTAAAATAAATAAGAAAAACATTTACTATTAATAGTGGTGTAATCATAAATTAATTTTTCTTATGTTAAAAAATATTCAATTTAAATATTCATAAAATTCATAAGTTCCTCATTCCAAAATACATAGGAATATATCTTTGTATAATTTTAATAGAATGTAAAAAATTGGATCAAATTAAATAATTAAATATTTGTATTAGAATAAGAATATCAATGAGGACATTATAATGAAATTATGTACGTGGAATAAAATTTACCCTAACCAAATTTGAAATATTGGCCATTTATTGTGAAAACATTTTAATGAAAATTTTATATTGTTTATTTTGTAAAAACATTTTTTACAATGAAATTATATGAAAAATTGTATGAGTGAACAATTAAAGATAATAATCCTATAATAATTATTATTTTTCTTAGTTGAAATTCGTGTATAAATAGTCGTGATTAAAATATGGTTGAAACATAAATCCCTCGCCCTATGTCTTGTCATACGTCAAACCCTTTCAAAAGTACAACATACAAATTATAATTTATTTATAGATATTGTAACATCCCAAGTAAGTAATGAATAATATATATTTTTATCTATGTCTATTAATGATTAAGATAGTGTTTTAGAGGCTTAAAATGAAAATAAATCCAATCATAAGCATGAAATACACTAATATTCTTAAAAGATTGTTTTACTGCCTTATGATGGAAAAACCTTTTTAAATCTATATTTGAAAATTTTATAATCTATTTTTGTCAAAATAAACTTATTCTTTATGATTGGGACAGCAAAATTTACTTTGTGTGAATTTTTGGTAATTTTCTGAAAAACTCCAATTTTTTATGAATAGTGAAACCACTAAGTGGTACTTATAAAGACTGATTTTCCGTTTAAATGAAATTTTGCCATCATTGTGTTTTGAATTTCAAAAATCTGACATACATGGTTGTCATTAAGAAGTAAAATGTGGTTCAATGAGATTATAATTAGTTTTTGGTGAATAGTAACTTATTAAGTTCTTAATCGCGAATAGTGGTAATTAGGGTAGTTTAAGGTATAAATAATGCTTTAATAATATGAAATGACCTAGAAACATGTCCCAACTTTATTGGTTGTGTCATGTCAGACCAAGAAAATCCATGGGTCAACATGGGGACCCCATGGATCCGCTTTTGTTGGGAAATGACAAATATAACTTTTTATTTAATGTAAAAGTAAAAATGACACAAACATAATATGTTTTACAAAAACAGTTTTTACATGGGATTATTAAGAACATAGTTTTGATTATAAATAGTCATTGGAAAGCTAAAAAGATTTCCTACATTATAGTATTTTTTTATAATTTTTAGACATTAAATAAATTAAATTATTTATGACATAATAATGATACAGCGATGACATCATTATTTGACGATTTAAATAAAATAGAAAGATAATGTAAAATCTATGAACTACACATGTCCAAAACCAATTGGATGAGTGGATGTCGAACCCTTATCACCTTAACCACGAATTATATCAATGTGGGACCTTTTAAAACCGATACACATTTTCAAATAAATTAATATTTCTTTACTTTCCGAAAGTGCCCCTCCACTCCTCTTATAAAAGGCCCCCACCTCTACCTCATTTCACAAACTCCTCAAGCCTTTGGCTCGGAAAACCACTTCCTATTTACTCTCTCCACATCCCTCTCCTCATCCTAGTGGATTCCATTTGGGCAGAATCCTTTCAAAGGAAGCCTTTAGGCTCAAATCAAAAGGAGTTACACTTTTTAAGGTAATTCATTCTCTCATGTTCATTTGTTTTATTTTGCTTCTCCAACCCCATAAACTCTTTTTATTTACTTATTTTGTAACAACACCAGTTTCTTCAATATACAAGGATGTTTTTATAATATTTATTTGAGCTACACTCTCACACAACTACATCAAATGGTTAAAGAACATACGGTTTCCATGGATGGCGAAATTCTGCCTCCCGAAACGATGATTGTTCAACACTCATTTAACACCTTCAAAGGTGGCCATTATGATGTCACTATGTTTATATATGATATATAATATGTTTATTTTTTCCTTAAGCTTCTGTTTTTTTTCATTTTGGGCATACCTTTATGGTTTCCATTATGGGTAAACACGATATCTTTATTTTAGGAAGTGTGGACTACCGCCCCCTCAAAGTGATTTGATTCGTTAAATACCATATGTGGGACATATAAAGGATGGAACTATGATATTATATATGATATTATACTGGAATTATAATATACCTTTATATCATTATGATTCCGTTCTATAAAATACTAAATAGAAATGAAAGTAGCGTTCATGCGTACGTACGGCTTACCGTCTCCATGAACGGTGCATATCATTTCTTACCTCTAAATGATTATGTAATATAATAAATGAATGTATGTATTGGATATATATGAAATATATTATATCTATATCATGAATACCATTCTGGATATAATGAACCTTTGACCAAATTAACAACATGTAAGTGTAAGAAGTCTATTTTTGACTTAAGAACCAAATGCCGACAAAATGAACATTATTAACTTAACTGATTACATGATGTTCATAACATGGTATAAAAGGAATAATGAACTTGAAAAAGATTCATAATCAAGTAGAGATTAACTCAAGTTTATTATTCAGGAGATTAAAGAACGGTCGGGTCAAGTCGGATACGAGGTATGGGACTTCGTCTCAATCTCCTTTCTTTGAGGCATATTTTATTTTATACACATCATTATTTTATACGGTGTATAAACCCCTTTGACTTTTACGTTTATTCAAAAGGAATCTTTTTTATACGAAGCGTTTACTAAATGACAAAAGGGAATGTTTTTGTCTTACGTATGCGGCGACAACGACTTCTCCGCCGTCGTGACCGTTATTTGAGTTTCGGCTTCCTCTACAATCCATACCTTCTTTTTCAAAGAAAAATAAATACCACGTTTTACTTTTCTTTTATTTTGGTATTGAAAATGGTTTTCATAATGTTTTTATATCAATGTGTTGTATTGATATCTTTTGATTGAAAGGTGGATATGTTATGTTTCCTTTATGCATGTTTTATGTGATATGAATTATGTTATGGTTCTTGGGCATTATTATGAAGACGGGTGGTTCCGTGATAAACTAAGGGCGGGTGTGCCCGATATAGCTCTCCAATGCATTGGGTAACCCAAAGGAGTGAAACGTTAAGGTTTCTCCGAAGATATTTTAGGGAATATACTGTGATGGGTATTCCAAATGTAACCAAGAGGGTTACTCCCTACGTAAGAATGGTATGAATGCCTCATGTTACCTTTATGTCTTATGATTTCTATGATTTATTCATGATTTTATGAGGTATGTTAAAGTGCCTATGTTTTATGGGTAAAGTATTATTTCATTCTTATGTATATATGAACTCATGTTTCCATTCCATGTTTTTTTTATAACCCATACTGAGTTTTTATGATCATCCCATGTTTTTGAAATGTTTTTCACAGGTCACGGGTAAGGTACATGATAAGATGATAGAGTCAAGGATGTGTCAAGAAAGAATCCATGTTTTATTTTAAATATGTTTCCATTGATGGGAATGAAGAATACTATCTTTATGTAACCACTTTGTTTATATGTGGAATGCAATGCAAGTTTTATGATCTAATTCTCTAAAAGTCTAAACCTGAAAAGATCCTCAATGTGTAATCTTGTAATAACTCAAGATTTAATTATGTTTTAAGGCTGGGGCCTTATAGTTGGTATCAAAGGTCGGTTTAGATAACATTAGGAGTTAGAATTCTATTGAATGATTATCCAAAAATATTTTTTTATGCTCAAATTGAAGTGATATAGCATTTGAAGATTACCATGTTGCTTCATCTAAGACATGTTTGTTCAGAATGGTTTTCCGTAGAGGAAACAGGGAAGCAGTTATAGGAAGGCATACAGAAGGAAATAACCATCCGAATCAGCATCCAGAAATGGTCAGAATTGGAACTGAACAGTTTGTTGCAGTAATGGCGCAGTTGACTCAAGCGATAAATGGCGGTGGTATCCATACCCGAGATCAGCCAGACCAACCGCAGAGGAACATGTCAGTGGTGGAACATTTCATGAGGCAACATCCACCATCATTCAGAGGATCATCTGACCTTGTGCTAGCTTAAGGGTGGATTAAAGCACTGGAGAAGATTTTTGATGTCATTGGGTGTTCAGACAATCAAAAGGTTAGTCATGTTATTTACCGTTTGGAGGGTGAAGCAGATCCGTGGTGGTCTATGATTAAAAATATCAGGGACGCCGATGAGATTGATGCTCTTGACTGGGATGAATTCAAAGGTATGTTTCTTGAGAAGTATTTTCCTAAGGTTTTTCGACTTAGGATGGAAAAGCAATTCTTGGAATTGAGGCAAGAGGAAGACTCAGTGGCTGCCTATGAAGAAAGGTTCACTCGACTGGCAAGGTATTCTCCAAATTTTATTCGAGACCTTGATAGTAAAATCAATCATTTTTACTCAGGATTAAAGCCAAAATATCGAAGGGCATTAGCTTCTCGTGAGTTTAAAAGTTATGAAAAGCTTGTTCGATGTGCTGAGAAGGTGGAAATGGAGTTTTCTGATGACCAAGTGTTCTATAACAACTAGCATAAGAAGAGACCGAAGTGGCGGGAGAAAGGTAAGAATTTTTCAAAAAAGTCTGACGGTAAGAGAACTAAGTTTCCAGTTTGTGATAAATGTGGAAAAAGGCATGCTGGGGAATGTCTTCTGAATTCTGGAATGTGCTACCGATGTGGTAAGATGGTACATAAGGCTCGTGATTTCACTGAAAAGGATCAAGGTGAAGGTAAGAACAAATTTGATTTACAGTTAGTGAAATGTTATAAGTGCAATGAGATGGGTCACTATGAAAACGAGTGTCCGAAAAAGATCTTGAGTGATGGGAATCAGTTAGACTACAAGCAGAAAGGGGTGGTGAAATCCTTTGCAACTACTTCAGCAGATGTCGGGCCATCAAATGAAGTTGTATCAGGTACTTTGTTTGTTTTTTCATATTATGCCAGTGTGTTGTTTGATTCGGGGTCTACACATTCTTTCATCTCTGAAATCTTTTCTAGTAAAATGGGAATACCATCTCAAGAAATGACTCCGGAACTATTGGTAAAAACACCTGGGGGAAATGTTGAGGCAAAAAGAATTTATAAGAATCTTCTTATCCTTATCTGTGGAAAGAACCTACTTGAAAACCTTATTGTTCTACCTCCAGTAGAGTTTGATGTTATCCTGGGTATGGATTGGCTCTCTATTTACCATGCTAAGATTGACTGTAGAGCTAAAGAAGTTTCTTTTCAGAAAGACTTTCAGTTTGTTTACAATAATGAACCCTTACTTTTGATAACATGTCAAGAGGCTGAGAAACTTGTACAAAATGTAAATGAATGTTACCTTGCACACGTCGTTGAAAATAAAGGAACTGTTCAGATTAATGATGTGCCAGTGGTAAATGAGTATCCTGATGTTTTTCCTGATGAGTTGCCTGGAATAATACCAGATCGAGAAGTTGAGTTTACTGTTGACATAGTTCCTGATGCTATGCCAATTTCAAAACCCCCTTATCGAATGGCACAAATTGAACTTTTAGAGTTGATGGAGCAATTGCAAGATTTATTAGAGAAAGGTTTCATTAGACCTAGCACATCACTATGGGGTGCTCCGGATTTATTTGTTAAAAAGAAAGATGGTTCTATGATACTTTGCATTGATTATAGAGCCTTGAATAATATCACTGTTAAGAACAAATATCCTTTTCCTCATATAGATGATTTGTTTGATCAGCTTCAGGGAGCTTAGTTTTTTTCAAAGATTGACTTGAGATCGGGGTACCATCAGCTGAAGGTAAAGGAGGCAGATATTCTGAAGACCGTGTTCCGTACGAGATATGGCCATTATGAATTTGTAGTAATGCCTTTTGGGCTAACCAATTCACCTGCTGTATTCATGGATTTAATGAATATAATTTTCCATGAGTTCTTGGATAAGTTTGTGGTGGTTTCATTGATGAAATTTTGCTATTTTCTAAAAGTAATGAGGAGCATGAAGGACATTTAATGGTTATCTTGAAAACATTAAAAGAAAAGAAACTGTATGGGAAATTCAGAAAGTGTGAGTTTTGGTTGCAACAAATTTCTTTCCTTGGTCACATTGTTTCTAAAGATGGAATAACTGTTGATCCTGCAAAAACAAAAGTTGTGGAAGAATGGCCAAGACCCACAAATGTAAACAAGATTCGTAGATTCCTTGGTTTGGCGGGCTATTACCGAAGGTTTTTTAGAAATTTTCCACGGTTATCTAGTCCAATGACTAAGCTAACTCGGAAGGGTGTTAAGTTTATCTGGACAAAACAATGTGATTATTGTTTTCCGGAATTGAAAAGAAGATTGGTGAATACTCCAGTTTTGGCACTACCTTCCAGGAATGGTGAGTTTGTTATATACAGTGATGCTTCATTGAAAGGACTTGGTTGTGTCCTAATGCAGAATGATCAGGTAATTGCTTATGCTTCATGACAGTTTAAAACTCATGAGGTTAATTACCCTACACATGATTTGGAATTAGCTATTGTTGTTTTTGCTTTAAAAAATTGGAGGCATCATTTGTATGGAGTAAAGTGTGAAATATATACCGATCACAAAAGTTTAATGTATATATTCACTCAGAAAAAGTTAAACATGAGACAGAGGAGATGGCTAGAATTAATCAAGGATTATGATTTTACAATTCATTACCATCCGGGAAAAGCAAATAAAGTGGCTGATGCTTTGAGTCGAAAAATTAATGCTTCATTAAAAATGTTGTGTTTGGAACGTGATCCTTTGGTTAAGGATTTGATGAACTTTGGAATAGAAGTTGTTGTTGCAGGAAGTCCTTCTGTTTTGTTTCAGGTATCAGTGAGATCTTCTCTATCAGATAGAATCAAGCAGGCACAGAAGCAAGATAGTGAGTTGCAGAAAAAGGTAGAGCTGGTTCAGAAAGGTAAGATGCCTGAATTCAACATTGATAATGATTGTGTTTTGAGATTTGGGAAGAGATTGTGTGTCCCTTGTGATTCACAGTTGAAGAGAGATTTGTTATGTGATTCTCATAGTTCTCCGTTTTCAGTTCATCTGGGAAGTACTAAGATGTATAGAGATCTGCGAGAGTATTACTGGTGGGATGGAATGAAAAGAGACATTGCTGATTTTACTGTAAAGTGTTTGACATGTCAACAGGTTAAAGCAGAGCGGCAGTTACCGAAAGAAATGCTTCAGCCTTTACGAGTGCCAGAGTGGAAATGGGAGAATATATCCATGGACTTTGTTGTTGGATTACCGAAGACATCTCGAGGTGATAATGCAATCTGGGTTATTGTTGATCGCTTGACCAAATCTGCTCATTTCCTTGCTATACGAGATACTTTCTCTCTTGATCAACTTTCCCGTTTGTATCTTAAAGAGATAGTCAGGTTAAATGGAGTTTCTCTCTCCATTTTATCGGATCGTGATCCCAGGTTTACTTCTAACTTTTGGAAAGGCCTTCAGAAGTCGTTGGGTACTGAATTAAATTTTAGTACGGCTTTTCATCCTCAATCAGATGGGCAGTCAGAACGAACAATTCAGACATTGGAGGATATGCTACGAGCTTGTTCTATGGATTATCAGGGAAGTTGGGACCAACATCTTTCTTTGGTTGAGTTTTCATATAATAACAGTTTCCATTCTAGTATACAGATGGCACCATTTCAGGCATTATATGGGAAGCGGTGTCGAACTCCAGCTTTCTGGGATGAAGTGGGTGAAAGGAAGTTGATGGGACCAGAATTGGTGGAAGAGATGGCAGAAAAAGTTCAGCTGATTCAGAAACACATGAGAACAGCTCAGAGCAGGCAGAAGAGTTATGCGGATAACCGGAGGAAAGATCTATCTTTCAAGGTAGGTGATCAAGTTTTTCTCAAGGATTCGCCTTGGAAATGTGTGATGAGATTTGGTAAGAAAGGAAAGCTGAGTCCAAGGTTTATTGGACCATATGAAATTCTGGAAAGAGTTGGATCAGTTGCATACCGGGTGGCTTTACCTCCGAGTTTATCTCAGGTACACAATGTTTTTCATGTTTCAATGTTGAGGAAGTATATGCCAGATCCATCTCATGTTTTGAGTCCAGAGGTAGTTCAGCTGGAAGAGAATATATCTTATGAGGAACAACCGGTCCAGATTTTTGACCACAGGGAGCAAGTGTTACGGAATGAGGTGATTAAGCAAGTAAAGGTTTTGTGGAAAAACCACATGATTAAAGAGGCAACATGGGAATCTGAAAATGCAATGAGGGATAAGTACCCCTATTTATTCGATAATTAAATAAATTGCGGGGACACAACTTTCTAAAGGGGGGAAGGATGTAACATCCCAAGTAAGTAATGAATAATAGATATTTTTATCTATGTCTATTAATGATTAAGATAGTGTTTTAGAGGCTTAAAATGAAAATAAATCCAATCTTAAGCATGAAATACACTAATATTCTTAAAAGATTATTTTACTGCCTTATGATGGAAAACCCTTTTTAATTCTATATTTGACAATTTTATAAACTATTTTTGTCAAAATAAACTTATTCATTATGATTGGGAAATCAAAATTTACTTTGTGTGAATTTCTGGTAATTTTCTGAAAAACTCCAATTGTTTATGAATAGTGAAACCACTAAGTGGTACTTATAAAGACTGATTTTCCGTTTAAATGAAAATTTTCCATCATTGTGTTATGAATTTAAAAAATCCGACATACATGGTTGTCATTAAGAAGTAAAATGTGGTTCAATGAGATTATAATAATTTTTTGGTGAATAGTAACTTATTAAGTTCTTAATGGCGATTAGTGGTAATTAGGGTAGTTTAAGGTATAAATAATTTTTTAATAATATGAAATGACCTAGACACATGTCCCAAACTTATTGGTTGTGTCATGGACGACCAAGACAATCCATGGGTCAACTTGGGGACCACATGGATCCGCTTTTGTTGGGAAATGACAAAAATAACTTTTTATTTAATGTAAAAGTAAAAATGACACAAACATAATATGTTTTACAAAAACAATTTTTACATGGGAATATTAAGATCATAGTTTTGATTATAAATAGTCATTGGAAAGCTAAAAATATTTCCTACATCATAGTATTTTTTTAATAATTTTTAGACATTAAATAAATTAAATTATTTATGACATAATAATGATGCAGCGATGACATCATTATTTGACGATTTAAATAAAATGGAAAGATAATGTAAAATCTATGAACTACACATGTCCAAAACTAATTGGATGAGTGGATGTCGAACCCTTATCACCTTATCCACGAATTATATCAATGTGGGACCTTTTAAAACCGAAACACATTTTCAAATAAATTAATATTTCTTTACTTTCCAAAAGTTCCCCTCCTCTCCTCTTATAAAAGGCCCCCACCTCTACCTCATTTCACACACTCCTCAAGCCTTTGGCTCGGCCAAACCCTACCCATTTACTCTCTACACATCCCTATCCTCATCCTAGAGGATTCCCTTTGGGAAGAATCCTTTCAAAGAAAGCCTTTAGGCCCAAATCAAAAGGAGTTACACTTTTTAAGGTAATTCATTCTCTCATGTTCATTTGTTTTATTTTGCTTCTCCAACCCCCTAAACTCTTTTTATTTACTTATTTTGTAACAACACCAGTATCTTCAATATACAAGGATGTTTTTATAATATTTATTTGAGCTACACTCTCACACAAATACATCAAATGGTCAAATAACATACGGTTTCAGTGGATGGAGAAATTCTGCCTCCCGAAACGATGATTGTTCAACACTCATTTAACACCTTCAAAGGTGGCCATTATGATGTCACTATTTTTATATATGATATATAATATATTTATGTTTTCCTTAAGCTTCTTGTTTTTTTCATTTTGGGCATACCTTTATGGTTTCCATTATGGGTAAACACGATATCTTCATTTTAGGAAGTGCGGACTACCGCCCCCTCAAAGTGATTTGATTCGTTAAATACCATATGTGGGACATATAAAGGATGGAACTATGATATTATATATGATATTATACTGGAATTATAATATACCTTTATGTCATTATGATTCCATTCTATAAAATACGAAATAGAAATGAAAGTAGCGTTCATGCGTACGTACGGCTTACCGTCTCCATGAACGGTGCATTTCATTTCTTACCTCTAAATGATTATGTAATATTATAAATGCATGCATGTACTGGATATATATGACATATATGATATATACATCATTAATACCATTCTGGATACAATTAACCTTTGACCAAATTAACAACATGTAAGTGTAAGAAGTCTATTTTTGACTTAAGAACCAAATACCGACAAAATGAACATTATTAACTTAACTGATTACATGATGTTCATAACATGGTATAAAAGGAATAATGAACTTGAAAAAGATTCATAAGAAAGTAGAGATTAACTCAAGTTTATTATTTAGGAGATTAAAGAACGGTCGGGTCAAGTCGGATACGAGGTATGGGACTTCGTCTCAATCTCTTTTCTTTGAGGCATATTTTATTTTATACACAACATTCTTTTATACGGTTTATAAACCCCTTTGACTTTTACGTTTATTCAAAAGGAATATTTTTTATACGAAGCTTTTACTAAACGACAAAGGGGAATGTTTTTGTCATACGTATGCGGCGACAACGACTTCTCCGCCATCGTGACCGTTATTTGAGTTTCGGCTTCCTCTACAAGCCATACCTTCTTTTTAAAAGAAAAATAAATGCCATGTTTTACTTTTATTTTATTTTGGTATTGAAAATGGTTTTCATAATGTTTTTATATCAATGTGTTGTATTGATATCTTGTGATTGAAAGGTGGATATGTTATGTTTCCTTTATGCATGTTTTATGTGATAGGAATTATGTTATGGTTCTTGGGCATTATTATGAAGACGGGTGGTTCCGTGATAAACTAAGGGCGGGTGAGCCCGATATAGCTCTTCAATGCATTGGGTAACCCGAAGGAGTGAAACATTAAGGTTTCTCCGAAGAGATTTTAGGGAATATACTGTGATGGGTATTCCAAATGTAACCAAGAGGGTTACTCCCTACGTAAGAATGTTATGAATGCCTCAAGTTACCTTTATGTCTTATGATTTCTATGATTTATTCCTGATTTTATGAGGTATGTTAAAGTGCCTATGTTTTATGGGTAAAGTATGATTTCATTCTTATGTATATATGAACTGATGTTTCCTTTCCATGTTTTTTTTATAACCCATACTGAGTTTTTATTCTCATCCCATGTTTTTGAAATGTTTTTCACAGGTCACGGGTAAGGTACATGATAAGATGATAGAGTCAAGGATGTGTCAAGAAAGAATCCCTGTTTTATTTTAAATATGTTTCCATTTATGGGAATGAGGAATACTATCTTTATGTAACCACTTTGTTTATATGTGGAATGCAATGCAAGTTTTATGATCTAATTCTCTAAAAGTCTAAACCTGAAAAGATCCTCAATGTGTAATCTTGTAATAACTCAAGATTTAATTATGTTTTAAGGCTGGGGCCTTATAGATATATTCATGAACTTAAAATATATATATTATAGAATATATTATTTAAATATAACATCATAAAACCATTTTATTAATAATTTATATATATAAATCTATTCCATGTGATAATTTCATTGTTCTTCATGCATGTTTTGATTCGAAAATGATGGTCCCTATAAATTGTTAATGGTTCTATAAAACCCATATTATAAATCATTTCATGAGTATCATATTTAACAATGATCAGTACTTTTATAACTATTAATATAATTTCATTATGAAAAATGAATTATATCGCTTTATGGAGAAGGATGTTTTTATGTATACATGTTTATTGTTTCCATTTTTTGACAGATGGAACAATAGAATGGTCAGAAACAATAAAAATTTTGAGAAAAAATATAATATCATAAATAATAATTTATTGATTAAATCAATATAACATTCCTTGTTAAGTGGTGATTAAAAATGAATTACACCACTATATGGGGATGATAAGACAGTTGTAATCAAGAGAAATTTTCACTCTTCTCGTATGATAAAAATAATATGTATAATGGATAATCAATAATAATAATAATAACTACCATTCAATATTTTGATGAAATAATATAATTATATATTAAGGTATAACAATGATTTATAGGAGTTAGAAGATGAAATAAAACTGAAAATATATGATTGGTAGTTATAACCCATAATTGAGAAACAACTTTTAGATTAGACATTATTCTTTAACATTATAGTATTTTAAGAAGACCAGGAGATACATTATGTAGTAAATAATTATAGTATGAAATTATAAATATTATTCTCCAATAAATATGTCTCATATTTTTTGAGTAATGTGGGAGAGGATGTACCATTATACAAGTGATGGGAGGGCTACCCTTGTAATAACAAATTGTTTTAAATTAATATTAATTAATTGGAAAATCAACATGTTCAAAATGGATATAATTCATATATAGGATGATTATAGGTCTAAATAGTTTAATACATTAATATTTATAGAATATTTATTATTTTTTTACTCTTATCCCCATGTTTTATACCACTAATTGTTTCTTTTACAATTACATCAATATTAATGTTATTAGCTAAATAAGGGTCAGGAATTTTACCATTATTGGAAAATTATACCGTAAAAGTATTATGGTTGATATTCTCAAATGTTTCATAGTAACATGTCCAAATATATGATTTTTTTTATTTATAAATAATTTAATAAAAAATAATTTCTTATAAAAATACCATTAATGTCATACTTTAGAACAATTCATTTTTATTAGAATTAATTTATTAATGATACTTATGGAATTAAAATATAAATAACTAAAATATCAATAATATATTATATGTTTCTAAAAAAATCATGGAATATAATAATAGAATATATTATTAATATTTTTTATATTTATTAAATCATTTTTTTATTTTTTCCATTAGTTGAATGAATGCTATACCGTCATTGCATAAGAATTTTTTGAAATTAATCAATCAAAAAAAATTTAAATAAATCACTATGGAAAATATAATTATTCTTTCAAATAAACATTTAGAACCTAACATAAAATCATTTTATCCTTATGAATAAATCATAGAGATATTAAATTAAAAAAATAACCCTTTGTATTTCTAATTTTCATGAAATATTATAAAGGCCATATCTAGTAAAACATTAGTCAAGGTGGCCATATTTTTTAGTCATGGATGATAATTTCCAATACAGACTCATTCAATATGATATATTAATTTTTTGGAGAATTATTAAATACTTGTCTATATTTTTAACAATTTTTACCCATATTGAGTTGATATATATTTACAGGTTAATGTTCAAAATGACCAAACATACAAGTAAACTATTTAAAACAATGATCGTCATGATTATATATAATGAATCAATTTTTCATTATTATGTTTTTATATGAGATGCATTTTCATTTGAAAAATAATCACGGAAAATATAATGAAAACTGTTTTTTGAAAAATCTAATTTGAAGCATAAAACCCGAATTACTCTTATCACATGCCTTCTAAAAATCATTAGATGAATATGAAATTTTTTATTGAAAATATATACATTAAATTTCATTAAAATATTTGAATTCAATTATTAATATAACTTATTACGATAAAAACACATTTCCTGCATAAAAAGGGTTTTCTAGAAAAACAAAAAATGTACTTTCAAATGTATTTATTTTAATTTATAATTACATTATAACCAATTAATTCATTTTATAGATGTCTATAGATGTTTTTATAAAAAAAAAATTTGTTGTATTCAAAAACTCTAATCAGAAAACTGGTATATTAAGGTTCATTCATACTTGGTTTTGTTTATAAAGTAATATATCAACAAAATCAGTTTTATTTACTATTAAAACATTATAAAATCATGTGGTGTTTCATTAAACCCCCAATATAAATGTTATTCACACATAATTCCAACATCGTTATATAATAAATTGAGTAAAATATAATCATGTCACATTATTTAGTTCCCTCGTAGCATCGAAAAATTTATTGTTTTGAAAGAAAATTAACCAGTTGAGTGGTCTTGTAAAATATTAATTTCTAAATTTGATCCAAAATATCAATTTTTTGTTTCTCAAAAGTGATATATTAATCTAGTAGTAATAAATTTTTGTTCATTACATGTGAATGGTTTGTAATGTACTTATTTATGAGAGACATGTGTAAGAAATCATGAACTTGAAATATATTTGGTGGATGCCCCAAGGGATGAGAGACCCCAATATGAACTAGAATTAAAAGGGGTCCAATTTATATATATATCAAAATTATAATCATTGAAAATATTATATATTTATTCATTGGACATAATTCTAGGATACTTTTTTACAATCTTTGAATAATAGATATCACATATGATTGTCATAAAAAACCTTTTTATTGACTCTATGATTGTATAATGTGTTTCTGAATAGATCTAACCTACTCTTACATATGCTTAACTAGATGATATTCAAAAATATTTTTTTTATCCAAATTCATCCTAGCATGTTGGATTTCTTCACTTTCAACTAATGATTTTTTCAAATGGATTCATCTAAATGATTTAGTAAAAGCTATTATTGCATGAAAATTTCACCCAAAAAAGTTTTTTATCTCAACAATCATTAATATATATATATATTGATATCATCATGTATTCTTGATTTTTAATGTTCGTCTAAAATTGAAAATCCATCTAATGATGATATGAATTATATAAACTCGACAATGTATGTAGATCCTACATGATACTTATCCAAAAAGTCAGGGTAAATGTCATATCCCAATCCAATACAATTAAGTGTTGTACTTAATGATATCCCACCACTCCTTTTAAATATATCCTAGAAATATTATATAGAGATAAATCAAAAATAATGGAAAATAATTGTTCTGAAAATTTATGGATGTTTAACAAAACCCAGAATTGAATTATTCCAATTAAATGATTTGGGAGTCAAATTATTAAATCAATGATGATATTTTCTCATTTTAATTTAGATATAAGATGTGGATGTAACAACATGTTGGAATTTTATCACTCATCCTTAAATTTTTGGCATACCAGTCATTGAGATACATATTCTGAACTATTATCTTCCACAAATAGTTATTTATAGTGAATGATAAACTATTAGATTCCTCAAATAGTTATTTATTTTTATATTGTATTGAAATGGAATCCTTTATGCATGAACCTTATCATTAGATAACTATTAAAGTTGAACATACGAAAACACATTACATACTATTATTGTTTTACATCAACCACTGAGTCATCTCTAATATTTAAATGAGAGGATCATTGAACATTAATATCATAATGATAGATAATATCGTATTTCTTTAGTATTTAATGTTAAACCATCTTTAAATAAATATGTATTTGATATCACTCGATCCACATCATGGTGAAAATAATACAATATTTATTATAGTGAACATTACCACCTTTTTCACCATCTTTAGGTGGAAATGTATTGTGAAATAATAATCATTAATCAATTCATAAAATCTTCTCTAGTAAATGTTAAACTATTCATATGGGGACATATGAATAATGATTCTATATTCCATACATATTAGACACTGCATAATATAATTATAATGTTTTCATATCTTAAATTAATAAATTACTTATTTTGGCTATAAATCATGTGTAGGGAAATGTTTCACATGTGTATTCAATTTTCATGAGATATATTTTATTACCACATCATTCTATAGTAGAAAACATATTATTACCTTTATTGATGCATCATAATGGGAGATATAACTCTAATAAAAAAAGTTAATGTGAGTATGTGGGATCTATATAACATTATATTTTGCTCATTCAATTTCATTTCACATTCTTCTATATACATGGTTAGAAACCCATTATGATTCAAAAAAAATTATTGTATTAAATACTAATTAAAAAACTCTAAAATATAACTTATAGTATTTTATTAGCATAATAAAACTACATATTTTGGTTATTTAGTTTGGTATATTCCATTTCATAATAGTATTCAAATTTGAAGAATTCATCGATATACCCTCACATGAGATTATATAACCTATAAATGAATCATTCCTACTTGAAAATTTATAGTTGAAATAATTTATAAAACATATCATTCCTTGTGGTCTTTGACACAATTCTAAATTATACTTTATGGTATTCATTGAATTTTTAATATAAAATAATTTAATCTGTGAAGACAACCAAAAACGGATCCGGGTAATATCTAAAGATTATAATAAATAAATGAATCTGCATATATATGGTATTATTAATTCCAAATGGAATCACTATAAATTCATAATTCATATAAAAATTATAAAGTGTTTATTTATTATATCCACTTTCATAATAATAAATTTATGATATCAATAGTGAAGGTCAAACATTGAAATGTATTGATATCCTCATAATTTATATAACAAATCATTAATACGGTGTAAACAAGAATTATTAATGATATTAATCCATTAATGTTCTAGATAATATATGAAAAGTTGCATTGACCCATATTTCAACCAAATAAAAAATTTATTTTTATACAAAGGTAAAACACATTGATCTATAAATAATTTACCATTAATCTCTTATTTTTTTCGTTGACAATTAATATTACTTAATTTTTTCTATTATATAACGATTATTTGAAATTGATATATCATTGGGTTAGAGTTCTATTGGAATCTCAAAATGACAATTTTGAGGGTGGTTAGGGAAATATTCCAAAAATACAACATTAAATTCCATTAAAATAAGAATATACACTAATTTCTCTCTCCCAAACCATATGTGATTAATATAATTCACAAATTAAAAAAATACCCACAAAATGGATGTAATTTATAGTTGTTAATCATGTACATCCTTCCACTAAAAAATGATCATTTTTTTATTTTAGGATATGAATTCTTATATCCTATCCTTTTAAATTAAAATGGGATCTATTTGATGAAATCCAATCCATTCCTACAATCACATAAAATTTCACTAAATAGAGAATCTGAATATTTACAGGATGCATAGAACCACAAATATCAAAGGATTAATAACTATAGGCATAATATGTACTTATCACACCTTATGTTTTTTCATATATAATTTAAAATATAATATTTGAGTTGGTAATTTGATACCATTATGAAATTCCTTTAATAAAAATGATTTGGGAAAACTATAGTAAAAAAAATTATATATTATTCAGTGGATGATAAATTTACTGTTCCCCAAATCATTAAAATAACCCACTTCTATAGTCATTCCCTCCTTATAATTGTTATTACATTTTTGATTAAGATGTTATTACTATCGGTCTTAATTAAAAAAACATACTATTATTGTGTTGTTTAGTGTAATTTATATATGCCTTCAAATATATGTATTGGATAATGGATAGTTCATTTGATGGAATCTTCCATTCCTATATTTTATAGATTCAACACTTCATCATAATTAGTCACTCACAGGATTCGTGACTATCATTTAACCAATATAATAACATCCCATTCTGTTGAAAATGTTCCCATGATTTTTATTCTCCTATTTAGTGAATATAGATGGATAGAATTTTACTACACCAATTGATTTATTACAGTATTCAGGTGATATGAACATTCTATTTTTATAAAAACTATAAGAATAATGTGAATATCCAATTTCCATTTTTTAATGAGTACACATTGAATGATTTATTTATATCTACTAATAAATATTATAGCTAACCCATATCATATATTTTATTTTATTCCACGATACAAAATTCATATTTTATTATAGATATTAATACTGAAACTAGAGAATACCATGTAGGCCATGTGAAATTTTCATCATAGATTCCAGTTGTTTCATCATAATTGTTCTTGAAATAATGGAGTTAATATTTAATTTTAATTCATTAAATACATGGAGAGTACCAAATTAAATAATATCATCATAAACACATCCTGTTACATCGAGTCATTTTATTTATCTTAGCTCGTATTCATAATAAAAATCCACCATCCACATGACAAATTCATTTGGAAATAGTTTATATTATATGTAAAGATGGACATTTTTTATTATCTTAGTGGGTACTAATCAATTACTCATACAATATTGGATTAACTAACTAACTAAATAGATGTGGATATTTTCTTTCGAATGTCAATTTTTTTTCCTCTATTGATAATTTGGAAGACCAACATGATTCATTGGCTAAGAAAGTAATCTAATATGATAATACGATTCTAAATTGAATCCTCCATAAAATATTGTAACTCTAGTGGTAAATCATTTCATTGTATATCATATTCATTATTTGTATGGTGCCTTTCGGTTCAATCCATCGAATAAAACCGAAATTTAAAATTTAATCATCTAAATATACTATTAATATAATTCTCTCATATAATGTAGACATATAATTCATATGATATCTAAATCAAGAGACATTATCTTCAAATGATGGAAGTTTTTTAACTAGGTTTAAATTATTATTATCTATAATAATATATGAAAATCATTAGAAAATAAAATTTTACTAATCCAAAAACGTCTTATAGGAGTGTCAAACATGGTATAATGTATCAGAATTGTTTTGATCACAAGAATGATTTCCAATATATATTTCAATAAACTCTTTTAGGATTATTACACCAAGATGCATGAGTTGGAATCTAACATTCACTTGTTGTATCCAAAAAGAGATATATTTCTTGTAAAAGTGGATAAATTACTATCTTACCAAAAAAATATGATTTTATACAATATATAGACTTTTACCAAGGGTTATTAGAAAAATTTACTAATCATAATCACAAAATATTAGCTATATCCCACTTTGATACAAATAGACATGACTGTGTATTTTCATATATATATATATATATATATATATTAAATAATTTATATTAATATTCATTACAAAACATCACCATACATTCAAAAACCATAATGGATTTGTGTCACTGGAGACATGATACATAAATATGTAATTAATATACATTAGTAATCATCTCTCGTATTATTCATTTGACATGTATACTCTATAACATACACCTATAAAATCCATTTCGCATAGGCTAAGGAACTGAAATGTAATATTGGGTGATATCTGATACTTGGTAAGGGTATATATCAGAGATAAACATTTATTATCATATATAAAAATCAGATAAGTATAATGGTGTGATATCATGATCAAAACATAAAATATTCATACCAAATCATTTAGAAATTATAGAAAATATTCATTTCATAAAAAATTGACATTTCAAAATATATGAATTATAATAGAGAATAATCATAAAAAATAAATCATGAACCATAATATCATATTATAATAATTATAACATGTAATAAAATGTGTTTCACCATCATTATAATAGAGACCATTTCATGTGTCAATGTTAATCACAGAGACCATGAAATAATAATGGATCAAGCATCGAAACATGTTTCTCATATCATAAGGAAGTATGAATCACCAGTAGTTTCCCATAGTGGATATAATATTCATAACTATTTTCTATAGCTGATAAGAACATGTATTCATCTACTAGAATTAACTTATGAGAAATAATGATTTACATAATGCATTGAAAATATGTACAAATCCATTCTCACCTATAAATTAGTGATGAATATAAATATTAGTTCTATAAGATCATAAAAGAGGCATCATATAATCATTAAATATCCTATGAAAATAAAAGTGTTTTAAAAACATTTTATCATTTAATCATAGAATAACCCACTAAAAATAAATGTGTTCCCTAAATAAATGGCATCACCAAATTCAAAAACCATCTAGATAAAATAATAATGAATTTATTATTGGATAATTTCAATAGTAAATCCTAAATAATATCATTGGTTGTTTTCATAAATGAAAATTTCTATAAAGTATAAATAAATTATTTCTTAAGGAGAATATTGTTTCTATTTTGAAACATATTTTTTAAAATAAAAAGATTTCCAAAAAAGGATGGAAAAAGAATTTGAAAATAACCATGTATTATTTCAATGGTAGATTAAATTCATTGAGAATTCGTGATGGAAGGAAGCTCCATCTATACTGTGAACATTAAAACCATGAGTTCATTTACATTTCCGATAATAATTCATAAGTAACGCATTCATAAGATAACATGTATAATGTATTAAATATTCATTATAGAAAGTTATAGATGGGTAAAAATTACTTTATTAAATATTTTTATAATGTTTAAAACATTATTTAAATCATTTCAAAATATATGGATACTGATGATTTTCTTTACCAAATAGAAAATAATTCATTTTTAAACATTTACTTTTTCTCAATAATATTAAGTGGCAAATATATGAAATAAATTATTATATTATAATTATAGGAAAAACTATAGTTTAATAAAATAAAAATGATTTATAATATTAGGAAAAACAATTTCAATGTAAATTTTAGTATTAATAAAAATAATTAAAATTGAATTAAAATAGAAATCCTTATCCTCAACTCTTATATTTCATCATACATGATAAAAAATACTATATGAAAATATTAAATTTATTATATGTGTATTAATTTAGAATAATGAAATATATAAAAACATATTTGATTCACTTATAATATTCTATCACCCATTTATCAATAATGAGATAATAAAATAACTATTTTGGGAGATAATAGTTTATTTTTTCAATCACATTTTTTTAATAAATGAAAATAATTAAACCATAATCATGGTTTAGTCATATATATAATATTGAAAATTTAATTAATATCATAATTGACTAATATATATACTTTTGTTACTATTCGTATAATTTGTTGATGAAAAACAAATTACTTCACATAATTGAGATTGTTGTATATATATATTATGTGATTGGGGTACAATTACATTAAACAGACACACACCTTAAAAATACAAATTATGTAATAACATACCCCATCATAGATAACACACTAATCAAGAAATATTTTTTCAATACAGGGACTAAAGGCCCAGTGGTTACGAAGCCCATTACATGGGCTAAAGGCCAACAAATTGGCTCGAAGGCCAGTACAACGTCAAACCTGCATCATGACTGCATCATTGCTTATCTTCAGCACCGCCTTCCTACATAATTCTTGTGTAACCACATAATTGAGAATATTTTCTCCCACTCAGATAAGAACATTAGACATATTCAATATTATGGGGATCAATAACAAATTGGTTAACCCCCAACTGCATGGATATGATTGTATACACATACACATGCGTGATATTTCCATTTTTGATTGATGGAAATGGAAAAATATAAATAATAATTAACATTTTTAGAAGCATTATAATATCTTAAATAACCCAGATACTCATTAAACCCATTATCATAACTATCTATGTAATGTTATGATGAAAACTAATTGTGTTGATAAATGGAGACGGTAATTTTCATGTATGCACGAGTGTTGTTTTCGATTTTCACAGGATGGAATGATTGTGGATAATAGTTTCTCCATTATTAATTAAATTTAAATATGTTTATGAAATTTCTTAAATTATTCTATATAAGATTCAATTTATTTATATTCGTTAGAAGAAGAAATAAAATTTAAAACACTCAATTAAGAGTTATAACTATTATTTGAGATACCAATTTATTATAATACATTAGGCCTAAAAATAAATGTTTATTGGATGTAATATAATATATAAGAATTTATAAAGGAATATATAATTATATTATGATATTTATTGGCCATGATATAAGGATAAAACATTTTGAATAATGAAATGGGGGAGGTACCACATTAAAAGTGATGGTAAAGGTTCCCTTTGAATGACATAAAGTATTTAATTAAAATAATTTCTTTATAATAAATGATATCCAAATATATATACTTTCAATATAGTATGTGTATAGGACAATAAAATGGAATAAAATGATATTTTATACAACATTAATTTATGTTTTAACCCTTATCAGTTAATTTTAACCTCGTGTTGACCCGATTGACAATTACGAAAATATAAATGTTTTTCAACACTAAAATAAATATTTTAACCCTAAAAAACATTTGTCTAAAAAATTGATCACGATTGATATTTTCAGCCATATAAATTTATTGTTTTTAAATAAATTATTTTTATTATTTTTATTTATTTTAAAAAAATATTGTTATTTTTAAAATAATAGCAATGCCATTTTGGGAACTATTAATTTACCTAGTCATTAATTATATATATATATTGTCATGGAACAAAAATATAAACAATTAAACCATTATTAATTTATTATATTTGTCTAAAAAATTATTATAACCCAATAATACACTCAAATGATGTTATCTTTTTTTTCAAATAATATATTATATTTTTCTGCCATGTGATCAAAAAATGTATCATTGTTTCGAATTAATTAAATGTAATTATTAAATAACTAAAAGCAAAAAATAAATTTTTATAACAAAAAATAACTGTAATGGCCTGAACCAAGGTGGGGCTTGAGCAGCAACTACCACTATCCTGCCTCCATAATCAAGAGGTTACCGACAAGAACCGAAGGAAAAAATATTCTCGAGGAGGACTTTGCAAAATCTACCAATATGAATTCACCCACATACACTTAAATGATATAGTACTAAGATCTAAAAATATGAAAATATAATTCATGCATACATCTTACGTGAACCAGAGTACAGTAGTAATACATAAAAGAAAATGGAAATATAAGTGATCACTAAAAAGAAACTATAAAAGTGTCTGAAATTTCAGATTTAGGGGATCAATGATAACAACAACTTCCTTAAATCTGTTCATCCCTACTCTAATAGAAACTCGGTCGGTCTATATTTCAATGGTCCTCCTAACTTAGGTCCTCTCGTACTCTATAGAAATTCCTATTTTTTGTACAGTACATAGAACATGTATGGAAAAAAACCATACATTGATGAGTATAATGATACTAAGAATGTACCCCAAAAAAATCCCAAAATAAAAGGGGTGACTAGATGCAGACATGCCACTTCATCTAACATAGGGGAAACCATTTGAAAGAGAAACTCCATCAAGAATCATTGATGATTTTACATGACAAGTCATATATGTCAAATAAGAATACACTATAAGAGAGTAAGGAAATATCTCTATCCCATAATAAAACCCAATAAAGGATTAATGTTAAACACTTTCAAAAACAAGGATCTTGACACGATGGTAATATAAAATATTTTGGAGTCTACTATACTTATATAATACGAGTGGACTAATACAACCATGAGAATCAATACATATAAATCACATGGAATAGCATTCTATCTTCACCTACCATTGAAGGAGTCTATCAAAAATTATGGTCTAGGAATAGAATTAATAGGTATACTATTTTTTCAATTAGTGTCAACCTAGAATATGACAACCCCACATAGTATCTGAAACATAACCTATATATACTCATAATTGAATCCAATTCTCCTGATGTTCTATACTCATAGTCTAAACCCAAATTATATGTGAGGCTCTAAATGTAAACACAAATCAAGGAGAACACACACAATGAGATCATCTATACGAGATAAAACTCATCTATGAGATAAAATCAATCATGAATGGTTATACCCTTTCAAATAGTACATTTGAGATAAGGTTCCCCATCAGGAACAACCTTTTCGGTCCATCTCTATTTCCCAGGACCATAGATTATACAATCGATAACCTTCACCCTGTGTAAGGATAATAAAACCATGTAATGATTATTTCTCCACACCACTATCATGTAGTTGAGGGAGAACTAAACTAGGATATGTACCATGTGAATCTTCTCTAACAAGAGGGAGTATAGGTACCATCACCTCACCACTAACCCACATTTCGAGGAGTACTACATCTTGAAAAACACATGGATCCTTTGTCACTCCAGTGTATATTGGAATGAACCTCAGTCTGTTGAGGGAGATATGACTAAAAAATAGTTATTACACATATCTGGTAGAGGGACTTACTCCTCATAACCAATATCAAAATCCATGGGAGCTCCAACTCCATTGGAGGACCCAATACCTTCTACAACATAGAAATGAGGAAGTACTAATCCATTGGTGAGAAACCATTCCATGGAATTATAGGGGAGTAATTCGATCAGAAAGAAGGTCCCACACCCATATATGACATCGGAGTAAAACTATGTAGATTGAGAAGCCACACCATAACTTGGTAGGGGAGTAAGACCTTGTTCCTAGAGGACCGTCACCCTGGTAAGACAATGGTTTACCACCTATACTCGATGGTTTACGATGGGGACATTCACCCTTGTACAACAAGGGAGTACTGAACCCATGATAGAGGAACATCATCTTGGAATGGTGTTGGAGTGCCAAACATACTAGATCATTTTCTATAGGTGATCGTCACCCCAGTATGATATGAGGTTACTATCCCGTGGCAAGAGGACTATCTCCATAACATGATATGGAATTACTGACTATGTCAGAACATCACATATGGGGGACCCAAAACCATGAATTATAGGGTAGTTGAGACCCCAAGGATTCAAAAACATCACCCAATCCCATTATGGGTGTACCTACTCTACCTATAAAACAAGTATGGAGGGCATGTTCTCTAACACATTAGGGGAGCTCTATCCAGCATTGGGAACAATAACAAGAACCCACGCCCTACCCCATTAATGGTGTTCTAATAGATTTCAATGAACATAAATTATTCCCATCATCCCTTGTGGCTACTTGGGACGCCCAAGTATCAGGATATCAATAACCACACATAGATATTATCCACTTTGGCAGGAACTAACATAATTGTATGGTTTTATTAGGTTGAGTGACAATGATGTATCTCAGTGGGGAAACTATTCCTCTTCCTCTTGAGTCTAAGGCTATGTAAAACCATGTTTGATGGTAAATAAATACCAAGAGTTAAAATAAATTACATGCACATGATGTGGGGATTATCATATATACTAATTAAAAGTGGGAAGTTATACATGTACCTTGATGACAGAAGGAAGTAATAGTATGAATGTCTCTTCAAGAACTATATTGATCTCTACAATCTATCAAGAACCTCTAAGAGCAGTATAATGCTTATCATACTTCAGGAAGTAGTAACTCCAAGGATAGGTAACCCAAACCCAATACTAATAGGGGAGACCACTGTTCTAATCTATAAAGTACAGGTGACCCACATCCTAAAGTGAAAGGGCATGGTACTGACCAAAACATCAACCTAGTGATTCTCTCTATTAACATCCCTAGATTGGAACCACTACTCATGAATCATGATAATAATGTTCCCCCTCATACCTTTTAGGCCAAAATAGAGGAACCATGTAATTATTAATGAAAAAACACATTGGATAGTATACTCAAATGTTAGAATCCAATTCATGGATAAGGATTTGTGGAAGTTGGAAGATCATAATGTGGAAAAGAAGGGGTAGTCTGTGCATTGAGGCGCACAAAACGTGTGAACCCACCTAATCACATTGTCAAGTTTCCATTAGACACGGTTTCTAACCCATGTATGGGTACATGGTATTTGCAGAAGTTTGAAAATGTTTTCTAATTCACCTAGCCCATAGCCATGTAGTTTACATTTTTCTATGTACCAAATGTTATTTCCATGTACATTGGATGTGTTTTTGTACATGAACATGTGTTTCCAAACGACTTCCCAATCCATGTCTCATAGGAAAACATATTGTGGTATTAGAAGATGTGTAACTAAAATACCTGGATTCTAGTCTCCAAAATCATGATCACAAAATATGAATTTATATGTGGAAAATTTCTCTTGACTCCACACCATGTAAATTAAAATTCTAGTAAGGAATAACCTACATAAATGCTTGACATTTCTAACTCTACTAAAATCCCACAGATATCCTTTGAAGGGATTACAAACACTAGAAATTTTGAATTAGAACCATAGAAAAATGAAAAATTAAAGGGATCAATACTAAATAACAAAAAATATTACCTCAAGGTAGAAACTACATGATTCTGTTGAAGAACAGTGTATCGATAATTACGGTTCTCTATTTTCTGAAAATTTTATTGGGAAATAGTGATTGATGGATCATTTAATTGATTATTAATATTTTTCTTTCTGTCCAGTTTACATATGGAGAATATGCGGTGGATTTACTCTTTTATTTTTTCACAACCAATATGGGGGAAGGGAGGGTTTAGGATACATTTATGTTTTAATTAATTCAATTAATTCTCAATTAATTAATTAAACTACCCATTAACTCCCCATCCAAAAAAAATGGTGTGGAAAACAATGTGTCAAGCTGTGAGAAAATTAGATGTTCTGGACTCAACCGCAGGATAAGAAATCAGATCGGAGTCTTCAATAATGATTTATTCCAATTTTCAAATTAAATTTCATGTTCATGGTATAATATATTTAATATTTCTTAAATCCTTGCATAGAGGCTCTTAGGGGTCCAAATTCATATGTCTCCATATCATATGGAATAAAAAATATTATTGGAATCATTTGAATGTTATACAGGTTGAATCATGTGGGTCAACATCACTACCAACATCAAAACCACTTATCATTGAAAATAAAAAATCCATGCATATATAAAAGTTACTATGTTTTACTACTAGGACTCATATTCAATCAAGATCGACAAGTGTTATCAAGCTCCATTAAAGAAAGTACTTTAGGAAAAAAATTTGGAAAAACTACACTTATATCAATATTCTACTAGAAAAACATTGAGTGATAAGAAGGCACGTGAATCCTCACCTATGATAGGAGAGAAAACACAAATCACCACGGTCAATCTGTAGTCACGTGGTCTAGAAGTACACCACCTCTCTAAAATTATGTAGATGATAAAAAATACCCAGAGTTTAAATCCCCCATGTATAAATTGTCTCACAACCTCAATAAGAATCTTGTGTTCAAGGTTTTTGTTATTCATGTGAGGGTAACAACGAATAAGAGGGGAGGATAGACTCATACCTCATAAATATATTGACATGAAATTTATGTGATGTAAACTATGTTTCTTTTACCCTCTATTAAGGAGATTAAAAAAATCCAAAAACAACACTTCACAAACTAGTGGTTTCCCAGCTACTCACAGATGGTTGTTGACCAATCGATTCTACAAAAACATAAAAGGGTATAACTCTTCCCTTATGGAATGATTATAATAAAATATCTCTACTACTCATCCATTCCCTAGACACACAAGTAAAGCTGAATCATCCACCACACATCGATACAGTCGTCTTTGGTTAGCACTAGTTCACCTGTGAGGTTTTATCTGTGTCACTTAAAAATTCCTTACTATGGGAAAGACCTCACATTTTCTATAATTTGATGCTACATCCAACAGAACCAACTTAGGGTTCTGTCAACACCTCATGTCTGCATGGTTTAAACATAGTGAAATAATAAGAATGAAAAGTATACCCAAAATGGTGTCTATCAATTTCAACAACATAAATTAAAATTGAAAAAATACCTACCTCTATTCATCCTAGACACATCTGGGTCAAATGAATCTAAAACCTATAGATATCCTTTTTCATTTCCTCTAGCTCCCTGGTCCAACAAACGACCACCACTAGCTTCTATCTATGCTCCTCTCCATTTTCTTCCAACTCACTGACTCCCATATTCATGTGCTACCTCTACCAGGTCGGCCCTCGTATGAACTATCTCAGTAGCATAGTGGGTCAGAAAACATTGATCAAGATTTCTTCAACTATCAGAAGAAAAAACCACCCCACCTACGGTTGACCTAGACATCCATGTTTCTCTTCTGATATAGGCACATGTGCTTAAATCTGGGCAAGGTAAAGCCTACTATATGTCGATCATGTAAACTGTCATCTTAAGGAAATTCAAAACTCTTCGTCCTCGTGAATTCCACCTCGGGCCACATCCACAGATTTATATAACTCGAATATCTCTACTATTGAAGATCACTCCAACACACCATCATATTTAAGAATGTACAATAGAATAGAATATTCCCTGATCTCGTGGGGTAATCCATTATCAAAGGTCTATTTTATAAACAAAAAATATCAATCCATATATAGGGACTATCGCAAGAGGTCTATGAACCTTTCCAAAAACATTAATACAGTCGTGGTGCACTATCAAAGAATCAAATGCTCTTTCTCAAGTATTAGTCTTAGTTTGAATCTTTAGATATCATCCTCTAAAAATATTCTTGAAATCATCCCATGTGAGCATCAACACATCATGAGATTATGTCACTATACTCCAACATCTCCCGGCCGAACCCTGTAGAAGACTTGCCACTAAGACTGTCAGCTGATTGGGTTGTTTCCTCGCTAAGACAAAAAATGTGATTTCCTAGATCCACTAATCTTCTTCCTAAGGATTTGGATTCCCTGAGTACTTTAGATATCAATTCCATTGGGACATATTCAATGCACTTAGAAAATGTGGATCCTCATCTGAAATAACTAGCATAAACATCTACTCAACAGGTTGTGTTACTATCGATGGACTGCCTGGTGGTAATGCCTCCAATCAATTCCCTACACTAATGTCTCATCAAGTGGAATGTTATCACCACAATAAATTCCACGAATCTCCGATGGGTTTCATAATGGAGGCTTTATGAAATTAAATCAACACACACAACGGTGAGAGAGTATCTCTCAAAAGCTGACTCAATAAGGACATGGAATGAAAATCCATAACCCGGTCCTATATAAGGAATGTAACATTTATTTCTCCTGTGACCAATTTTATAATGAACCAATTTGAAAATAAGGTTATTATTGGCATATTTAATGTATAAGATTGTCTCCAAACATATACTTATGCCCTGGTTGGACAACCGCACTCCAAACATCTTAAGACTGTCACTATGCAACCCAACCAAAACCTTTTATGGGGAAATTATAAAAAAAATCCTCTGATACACCTACTTCACAACCCAACCCAAGACGAGACACTATCCTTGAATGACCTGATCCCACCTCTATATGGTGGAGAGGTGGTGTTATATATGCGATGGATTGGGACATATTTCTAGATATTTTCCAGCATGTTGTTCTATAGAGAGGGAGGCAGAGATGGGCCACCCTTTCAGAGATAGATCGTGGAGTGGGGTGTTCTCTGAGATGATGGATGTTGTTTGGGAACAGGAATGGAAGTAATAGTTGGTCAACACCATACTCAAGGATCTAGAGGAAACATGTGAGGAAAACTGCATTCCATAGATGCGTTAAACCAAGAAATATAATCTACTATTATATAAGGTTTAATTTAAACACTGTGATGGTGTTTTTCAAAATAATATTGAATTCATGAAAAGGATAGGTCCTTCCCCAACCAAGTCATGTTTCTATAATGCGGCTAAAACATTGTGGGTCAGTCATTTCCACCCAAAGTAAATAGTATTGATGTTCATTTGTTGAGTCTCTATGACATGGATGTTCAGGGAATGATTTATTAGTGGATATATTTTCATATAATCTTTATGAAGTGGCAATTTTAGTACCTAAAATGTTTCTATAGAGTTTATTGGATGCCTACCGTCAATAATTAGCTAGGATGGCACTAGTGGGTGTAGTGGTGTTTTGGGTTCAGGTTACTATAATTCCAACAGGGTAAAAGATAGATGAGTTATTCCCCATGCATTCTATGTGTGCATCATAAATATTGGATGATTCTACCCACCTCTCTTTTTCATTGGAACCCTCATTTGATCGACACCAACATTAAACATAAGATGATTGAGGAGGTCATGAGACATTTCATCCATTGGTGTATATAAACTCTGGGTATACATCAACATCTATGCGAGGTTAGTAAGATTGTGTAACACTAGACCCCATGAATACAGGTAGACCACTGTATATGAGAAATTGTATTGCCCTATTCTGTTATGTTATCCCAGATTACCCATTTTACACTTACCTAGGTGAAAAATATATTCGTAGGTTACAAGTCATAATAACAGAATACAAAAGGGACAAATTTAAAACATTTATCCCTATAATTGAGGAAATGAAATCAATTTTTCTTGATTTTTTTATATAATAGAGAAAATAAAATCAAAATAAGAAAAAAAACATGAGAAGAAGTTTTTTTGGATGAAATCATTTATAAGAATAGAACTAGATTTATAGTTATTCCATACCAACGAAGAACCATTATATTATTATTAAAAATAGTTCAAAAAATTTAATATATAAATTTCATTAAAATCATCATTAAATAAGGATTAATTTAATTTATGATGATAAACGACACATAAAACATAAATATAGGTTTTTAGAACAACATTCCCTGAGTTTCAACTAATTTTAGTATAATTTATAATGAGTTTATGTCCAATGAATTAATTTTATACATATGTAAACAATAAATTTTTCATAATTTATTCATTTATTTTCATACCCACAAAAAATGATTAGTATATAGTTATTGGTTTAGACATGTTTTTTCATGTAAATAAAGCAATCAAAGAAATCGAATATATTTATAGAATAATATGTCATAAAATCTAGGGATTTTACATAGAATTACATAATCATTTTTTTCAAAATAATCAAGTATAAACATTTCTTCTGGGAAATAATATTGCACACAATGGAATTAATTTAGAAACATATGAAACCCATTAATTAAAATGTCCATATTTTGAGCTATTGGTTCACACCTAGGGCAGTCAACCATCCTTCATCACAATAACATCTGTATATGTAATTGAAATATAGCTAAATTAATTGAATTCAACATACACATCCATTACCAAATTATTTCCCCCAGTAATAAAATATATACATACATCTCATCTTTCAGCATCCAGTAACTTTGCATCTAACGATTAGAAGATATAAAAAAACTATTCTATCATTTATGTTGTATTCACTCATATATCCTCCAATCAAGCCTTCTGTAAAGACACAACACGTCGTCATGAGTTTTTTACTAGGGATCTAGCCCTCATACAGGATGTGACCATGCGTATATCCCATATGAGAAACATAACCAAGAACATATCCCTATAGAGAAAACATAATTCTAGAGTCATATATAACAAAAATCCATCAAGGAAAATTATGATTCCAAAATCAAAATATACCAAACATGTTTTTATAAACCATATTGGCGAATTCATAAAATTACTAATAAAGAATGAATTTATTCTATTAAACCATTCATTCTAAATATCATTATATATGACACATTGGATAATTACTCTAAATTACAGATTATCATCAATTAATTGAATCATACCGAGTTTTCACCTATTAATATAATTTCAAAATTCTATTTTTGTAAAAAATTATTCCAATTATATTTTAGAATTAATATTTTTTATATCCCACCACATTATAATTTTAATTCCATTAAAAATTAAATTAATCACTTTAATAAGAAGTGTTTTATCAATTTTTTTATAAAATAAATTTACAATATTAGAAAATTATAGTTATTAAGAAAATTTTAAAATTACTTGGTATATTGAAAAAGGGATTTAGGTTCATTTAGTAAAAGGTAGCACTTAATGTGAAGGGTTTGAACACCTCATATGTAGATACATATCATGCTATCAATGAAAGAATACCAAAAATATTACATGGGTGGTATGGATGTATATAATCATCAACATAAGAAAATTAATAGTTATATTTAGTTATGTTTAGGAAATGAATTTTGATTGAATTTTTTAAATATACTAAAAATAAGAAATAATTATAATGGAGTTGTCATAGATCATCTAACTCAGGTAATTAAGTACAAGAGAAAAAATATTATAGATCAAATATATCTGAAACACCCAAATCCACTATAGATTTAATTTAAATGGACTAATAATGGCTGGATGAAGGATATGCATGTATTATTAAGTGAAATACATAGAATATCTTATAAATAATTACTAAGATCAATAACTAAAAAATGATAGGTATTTATGAACTAATTATGACATTGTAGATTCTTTAAAATTAATATAAAACAAATTGAGGTCGATTGAGTGGTTAAGAGGTGCATAAAATATGTTTTGGGTCATAGATAGACCACACCAACCCTTACATGATATGCCCAATGTGACGCCACTACCTTTCTGGTGGTGTCACCGAGTACACCTCCATGGTTGAGAAACCCACTAGGTTTAGAGTGGGTTCCCACCATGTTACTTGTGGGTTTCATATAAGAGACCCATTATATCATTTTTGATATATTGGTTGGTGGTACACTAGTATCTTTATATTTCCATTGGACAACCCACCAGCTATCTGATGGTGTTGCACCCTCTCCATGGATGCACACCACCTCCTTCCCCCTGATACATTGGATCAATGAGATAGTGACTAACTTATAAATTATGTTTTACATGGAATATATTTAATTTGTACCATTCCATTAATTCATTAAAAATTAGACAGAGAGTCTTCCAGACACTTAAAGAGTAATATACCTAGATAAATATAGGATTTTATAACCTAAAAACCAAATAATAACTCCTCCCCAAGCTATACTTCCATGAATCACTGGAAAATATCAATGAAAAAATAGTCCTACATTGATCATATACCAATCTTTTTTCAACCAAGATATTTTAAAATCGAACTATTCTTGACAGCGAATATGAAAAAAATGGGCCTAAACAAATCACAAAATATAATTATTTAATTTTAACTATTACAACATATCTTGTTAATTTGAGGGAATGACTAGTGTTAAGCATGTCATGAAATATTTATAATGTCCAAGTGTTATTAATAATTCTTATGAAATATATTTTTTTAATTTAAAAAAGTTTTTTTTATGATTCATCATATCAGAATCATATTTGGGTTAAATTTTTTATTTTTTTAGGAAAAGATTTCATATTTAGTATATAAGGAAAAATATTAGTTTTTTTAAAATTTTATTTAATTTTTAAAAATTAACGAACACACATACCTTTTAAAATGACTCAAATAATTATTAAAACCATTATATTGTGAGCCATTTTGTTAATCATAATAAATTTGTTATTATTAAAAATTATAGTAAAATAACATTTATATTCATACAATATATTTTTCAATTAAATGGTTTATCGAGGTATTTTTATTTTTTATTATAAATTATTTGATGAAAATCGTATAAATTCAGTCATGAAATACTGATTAAATATTTGGAATCAGGAGTTCCAAATTTGGTAAATATTTTCCTTTTATTTTTTTCCATTATGGTTAGTACCCATATTAAAATATTATAATCATGTAAAGGGTATGTTAGGTATTTAAGGATAAAAATAATATTATTATGACTATAAAATGTACCTCGCACTTACCATAATTTTATTTGATAAACTAATACCATACATTATTATCCAATATTAAATTACATGATTTTTATAATATTTATTGGTTTTTTAGGAAAATATATTATTTTATCAATTGAAATAAAGAACGGTCATTTTAATTTTTTTTATTATAAAAAAAATTTAAATAAGGAAAAATAGTGGATAGGTAAATTTTTATATAGTTATTTAATGATAATTAATTATTCTTTAATTTAAAATTATTTAATAAGTTTAATGTTGAAATAAATATGTAAAATAGTTATGGAACATCAAAAATAATTTTTATTAATTTATTGAAAATTAAATACATTATATTGAAAATAATACTAGTGATATAATTTGAAACAATTAATGTGTCCTGTGAATTATATTGATAAATATGACAAGTTATGTAAGGTTTAAATACATTTCCTTCAATTCCCTCTTTTTATTGATGAATTTTAATTAATATTAACTAAATGGTGTCCAAAATTCATTACAAATATTTCGTAATAAATAATATTTTTTTAAATTTATACTACTCATAAAAATATTACCTTTTGATAAAAGAATTTCAAATGGTCCATAAAATCATTCATAATCTTTTTATAAGTCATTTTTATACTCATGGAAACATCTATGACACATAAACTGTATAAGAAAATAAAATCATAGTAATTGTCGAATTAGTTAGTGGGGGGTTCAAATAAAAAATGAGAATATAGAAGAAGTATTATAATCTTGTAAAAAACCTGTAATTAAGTTCATTTACACACATACTAATCATATATTGGAAATATAAAATTTGGATCCATTTGTTAAAAAAATGTAATTTGGATTACTTTTGTACACAAAAAAGTATAAATTCTCTCTCCCCACTTTTATGAAAGGGAACCCCCTCTATACTTCTGTAATTTCATAATGATCTTTTTCCCTAGGCAATACATTATATAATCTATTTATAAAACACATACCGATATTATGGTGGAAATAATTTCATAGGTGTGCAAATCAATAAGGAGTTAAGTTATAATGAAAATATGGTTTCATGAAGAAGAGTTATTTTTCGTAACTGAACCTTTTATATATTATTTCTCATTCTAATTTCATAAAAATACACCAAGTATTTTGATATAAAAAAATTATTTTAAATATGCCTTGATATTATGATGTTAATGATATACTCTATATATATTTTCTTCCTACACATGGGAAATTAAACTTTCATTAATTTTATTTGAAGACAACATCCTTTAAAATCAATGTTAGTTGTTTTGGATCACATAACCTCATGGATAGTAGTAACCATTTATTTTGTGTCTAAAGGAGATAATAGTTAATTTTTTTAATCATTATAAAATTTTCATATATTATCCAATTACATTCATTTATATTTAATTGAAAAATTAAAACATCGTTAGTGTGTATGTGTAGACTACCACATCCTTGAAGAGAGGTTATTCATTTTCCATACCACATTTCATGGATAATATGTATATATCTATGTTAAAATGTATAATATGTTATTTATGATATTATCTTAATTAAAAAAATATAAAATATTACTTATTTTCTTCACATTATGATCATTGAAAAATTGAAACATTACTTATATGTGTGTTGTGTGTTAGATCTCCAATATTGTAACATACTTCATTTTCAAAAAAATAATAATTAATGATTCGCTTTAGTTGTATAATTTATGTGTCAAAAATAAAATTATATAAGTAATATAATTCATGAGATGATTTAATAATAAAAATACTGGCCATATTCCACTTTCCATAGTCATTTTTGATTTATAAACCAAATAATGTCAAAACATGTGAGATGAACTTGATTGATTAATAATATATATAAGACATGGTAATAAATAAAATATTATTAACTATAAACATTAATATATTCATTATGAACGTAAATATATAAACTATCCATATTATAAAAGATCATAAAGATTGTATATGACAGGTGGGACCTAAGGTATGTAATTTCTTAACTCAATATCAAATAATTAGGTTATACATCTACATAATTAAATATGTAATTCCATTATTATTTATAGAATGAACATATGTTATACTATGTTTTATTTCCCAATATTTATTAATGATTTTCATGTGTTATAGATAATAACTTCCTTAATTAATTATATCTCAAATGATATGATATTTATAACATAATTCAACTTATTTTCATTATAGTTAATGTTTCATTTGATGATATAATTTCATGGATATTATGATTGAAAAATTACCAATGTAGTGACAATTATTTTCTCAATCTCATAATTTGTTAGTATTATTTATGTCTAAGTATTTAATGGGAGAATTATTTGACTTTATTACATTATACCAAATATATTTAATACTCCTACGGATATTTTGGAAAATCATTATTATTATTTAATTTTCATATATTAATTACTCATGATACATAATGATTTTTTAAAGGAACACTACCTTTTTTATTCTATTTGGTTTGGTATCTTATTCTTCAATTTCCATATCATCCTATTTCTTTTAACAAAATGTTTTTTCTATTATTATATTATATGAAAATGAATTTGTTACATATTTTGAAAAAATTTTATTTATATTTTTTAGAAGGAAACAACATGTCTTTTCCCAATGGTGGAGAATTTAAATTTCTTACAAATATGTGAATGGAATTTTTAAAACTTATACAACATAGAGAAAATATCTTATTTTCCTCACTGATCATTTTTCTAAATAATACATTATATTTTTCATTGATTTTTCAATTAAAAAAATATCATAATATTTTTGAAATATTTTGACTTAATGAGATATTTTAAATCTGAAAAGGGAATTTTCATATAAAAAATAAATGTTAGTTTTATGGAATTTTAATTCATCAATAGAAAAATCCATTTATTAAACTTTTTTTGCAATATAGATTTATTTTAATAATATAATATTCTATGTTTCAACATATTCCATACGATCATGTTATATTTATTAATAAGGGAATGTTTTAATATTACATATTAATTTTATTCAATATGAATGTTTGTGTGGATTATTTTCACCCCTTTTATATGGTCAATTCATTAGAATGATTGATTTCTGGGGGATTAGCGTTATAGACCCATAATGAATAAGTAGGTCTCATGATAGAATCCATTTTGTGTACTTGGACAAGGCCATCCCTTTCTTTATAAGATGACTTAATGTGAGGTCATGATGAAAAGTTTATGACATCTGGCATTATGAATTCTTTAATTGTGAAATTATTTATTAAGGTCCATGTGATTATTCAAATTGTTATGATTTATATGAATAAGTTACAATATAACTTCATTATTTATACAACATTATTCTTTCATAATTTATTCCTTCCATAAAATTATTTTTAATCTTGTTCCAGATTAAATGTAATGTGTTTTTGTTTTTTAAATTTCCATATTTATCATTCCGTATTTAATAAATAAATCTTCAACTATACATAACTCTTAATTTTCATTTGAGGTTTCACGTAATTTTTTCTATTCCACGCAATATGAATTAAGGGAACATTCAATGTGTTTAAGCATCCAGAATAATTAAGTAATATATGTTTTGTATTTTTTTTCAATTTAATTTGAGTGGAATATTATTATCTTGTTTTTCAAGACTACTAAAATATACAATCTATAAAGAATTGATAAAATTTTATAGAATAAATGAAATAATTTAACCAGAAGATCTAGGAAACTAAAAACAGGGCCATTAATGTTTTTATATGAGGAATATTAGTAGATTCTTTAGGAATAATATCTTGGTAAAAAATATTCAGAAACATGACTCATTTAATTAATTTGGGGATAATTATATGTAATATCATGGGATTTTATAAGGAAATTATATATTTTATTATGTTTGAGATACACAACACCGATATTAAACGAACAAAAAAATATTATTTTATGACTATTATAACCTAGGAAGTAAATTTACAAGAATGACAAGATTTAATGATTTCATGATATATTTTATGGTCATACACAATTATAATTAACTCATTGGTTCATTTTAATGATGAACATGATATCTAGTAAATTCATTTTTTTTATTAAATACATTTTTCTTTTAAAGAAGACATAATTTCCTCTTTATGTTAAAAGGGTATATAATTAATTTCTAGTGTTTATATAAAAAGATTATTATAAAATGAACACAATTTTTTTGTGAAAGTAATAACATTCCAATGATGAAATTTTTATACTTTTATAAAAAGAATTATTTTTAAAGGAATAGTAAAAAATAATGATTTTTGTTATATTATTCATGTATTTACAATGTAAAATTTTTAATTTATTATAGATTTTAATTAGATAAATTTTATTTAAATTAATATAATTATGTGTTTTAAGTGAATTTTATACATGAATATTGTGTAAAAACATTTTATACTTAAAAATGCATTTTTATGAAAAACATGTTTTTCATTGTGGTTTTACTATTTTATTCTACATTATACTCTACAAATTATCATTTTTTAATTTTGAAAAATGGATCCCATTTTTATATTTAAAAATTTAAAATTTAGTAAATATATTACTTCTATTTTTAGCTAATATGAAGAGTAACCTTTATAAATTTTGTTACCCCACGAAAGGGAAATTTTGGTAATTATGTTTTAAAATATAATTGTAAGGACTATAAAAGGACCCTATGAAATTCCAAAATCATATTAGATGATGTTAATTATACCCTTAGAAGTGAAGATTCTAGATTTAGTAATCAAATGCACACGTGTACTTGAAATGACTTATATACCATTTAAATGAATGAATGTCACAAATTGAAATTTACTTTGTCTTAAATATCTATTTTTTGTCCACATGTTGAAAAATAAGATTATGGATAAAAATAAGCATTGATTATAAAATTAATATTATTATTTTTAGGATGTAAATTCACTTATATATTTTTTGTCCTTATAGTCAAGATTATAACCATTATATTTATTAATTTAATGAAATGTAAAACTTGCCACAGTCTTATTTTAATTATGTATCTTCTTTTTTAGAAGTGGTTAAATAGAATATATGGTCAAATATTAAAATTATTTTGAAATAAAAAATATTCATATGCCTCATGGTAATTTTTTTTATAATTTTTAAAAAGTAATTATTTACGTTAATCAATTACACAGAAATTCTAGAGTAATTACTCAACTAATGGGATATTAAAATAAATTATTTTAAAAATATTAAAAGAAATATAATTTTCATTAATTACGTTGATAAAAGAATTTTATAGTTGTCTATGAAATATTATTTTTAGACTGAAGTATTATTTTTTTAATGTAACATTTTCTATTGATTTTATTAAGATTCAATGTAATGAATAGTTTCTCAAGTGAAAATAATGATATTTTATAAAAATAATATATTATTAAATTATTTTAAAATGAAAAAAATAATTTAATAAATAAAAAAGTAATTATTATAAGGCCTAAATGTTTTTAAATTTTTCATTATTGGTCAATTTATACCATATTATTAATAATCAAAACTATTTATTATTAAAATATTTGTTACCATAGAAAGAATTAAAATAAGACATCTTAGGGTTAATAAAAATTATAAGGTTAAGAATCATTTCAAAATGTTAAAAACAATTCAATTGATGTGAATAAAATATAATATTATGCTCTTCTTGAATCCACTTCAGTTTTAATTTAATTATACTGAAAATTAAATTAAAATTGTTTAATCTTATCATAAATTTTTAAAAAGTGCCTCACATAAATTATAAAAGTGAACCTGCTCCATCAGTGCTTTACATGAATCTTAAAATTCTATATAGAATAGAAAATGAAAATATTTCTTCTAAACATCCCTATTCACATTTAATTTGTTTTAGTATTATCAAAAAATCTAACCTAGATTCCTTTAACAGATATTCAATGTATACAGTTCCAAAAAGAGGTAAACATTATAACCAATCACATTATTTTTATAATATTTCAAACCTTAAATAAATCTATAATTTTTTTTCATAAAATAATTAATTTATTTTTATAAAATTTCATAAATTTTGTTATTATTATGGAATAAACATTAGACATCCTATTTCCCATCAAACAATAAGTTAATACATCGCTCATGAGAATGTATGTATTACCATCTCCAAACAGTGATACATTTAATTTCTTCTCACGGTCTGGAATGGAATGGTATTATGACAAGTTTAATGAATAAATATGACATATATGATATAATAATTAATATATAATTAATAATTATTAGTATAATTTCTACAATTCCATCATTCAAATAATGAAAACATCGTTCATACATACATATGACATACAATCTTTAAGAATGGTGTGGATCATTTTCTATTAATAATTTATATGAATGAATAATAAAATAATTACAGTTATTAAATATAATTTTTATACCATGTTTAAAATTATGTAAATCATGTGAATAGTGATTAAATTTGAAGTACTACTAATAAAAAACTCAATAATGTTTGGAAAACCAAGCAGTTATCACCCAGAATTGGGTTTTAAATGACATGTTATTAATTAGAAGGTGATAAGATGATATAAATTAATCATAATTTCTATGAAATAAATATTATTATGGGTTAAATATATAAAAAATCCATATTTATTATACATGTCATTTTAAAAAGAAAAATAAAGTCGATTCTTAAGGTATGTGATATCTTAACTAAACTTACATTCATTATGTTAAACTATTATTTAATTTATTATTTCTTTCTACGATTATATGGAAAAAACAATTTTTTATGTAAATATATGTTTACAATAGATTTATGGGGATTTAATATTAATAAACATAATTTATTCATTCATTAATTCTTAATAAAGAGATGATTTTAGAGGATTTTTTTCTCACATTAATTTCTATAGGGAACATGGATTATGTAATATATATTTATTTTTTAGGTGTTCTCACTTCCCATTAATTTATTTGACGAGTCATATTTTTGGGAATATGGGATTTAAATATCTGTATAATATTTTTATTCCATGTGTAACACGATTCAAATAATTATAATGTTTTAGGGTTTAGTTCATAATCTCATCATTATAAAAGATTACTTCTGATTATGTCCCTCCTGGTGAATATTTCTCCTCAATGTGCATGTTTTCTAAAAAAATAATCAAATATTATTTTTATACTCTCTTATTAATGTTTAGTGATATTTTTACCCATGTATTACATTTTAGAAAATGTTTTTGAAAATATTTTTTTTTTGTTTTCAAAAAAACAATCTTTGTTAAATTTTTTAAAAAAATATATTAAAGAAATATTTTTTAACATATATGACCGGAGTGGAATTTTCCCAATATCATGATACCATAATTTTTTTTCTTTAGTGATTGATAGTGTTATTTTATTATAAATTCATTTGTTTTTAAATTTTAAAACTATTTTATTTATTTTATCACAATAGAAAGGATATTTTAATGACTAATTGTTTCAAGTGATATTTAAAAAAATTATTCCATCTACAATAACGTTATTTGATTATAATAAATCATTAAACGGTATATGATTCAAGGATAAAATTATAAATATTTCTTTGCATGATTTATGTTTGAAATAAATAAATGTTTATGAAACCCATTTCATTTCATTGTTCTGATATGATGGGATATTAATGATTTTGTGGTACCTAAAGGTATAGTTTTCATCATATGATAGGTGTGACCAATTTCTCGGACGAATTATTTTGTTATATAATTTTACATAATTATATGGTTAGGGGAAACAATTCGGTGTTCTTGATATTTTATGGGACACACGGTTATTTTCTGTATATGTTATGGGAAACAAGACAATGTGATTTATTAGTAATGTGAAACTTATAATAAAGCCTAATTTAAGGATATTGTAATTTCTACTTGACATATGAGATAAGTTATAAAATTTCAATTATTCAACTCAGATTCGTCATAAGAAATAATTTTTTATGATTTTGATGTGATGAATTTACATTCTTATCATTCATGTGATTTTGAATTTAAATTTTTTATTACATAATTTATATTTATGATCACTGACATCATGGGTATAAACATTGTTTTTTTGATCATGATCACATACCCATATTTATTATCATATGAATTTATAAGATAAAAAATTGATAAATTCCATGTTTACCCTTACCGATCATTGAATCTCAATGTTTATTATCAATTATTTTCTCTAGATTATAATGAAATTTCTTATAAAGGATGTCAGAAATTATGGATATAAATGAAAAAAAATTGGGTATATTATATAAATTTTTATAGGCCAATTGTTTATAATTATAATACATGTATATGTTTGTGATAATGCTATGAAAAAAACATAATAGGATATTCGCTATTTAGGTGATCTAGTACATCATCTTGATTTTGTAAATTGTGATGGAAAAAATTGCTTCACATTTTAATGTTTATGTTTTTTAGAACCAGATCTAGAAGTGTGGATTTTCAGATTGTTTCATTTGGTATAAATGTTGGGTTTATAAATAATTTGGTATTATTATATTATATTTTATTTTTATCTTACGATTTATATAAAACATATATGTTTGATCATAAGAGTAATTTATTAGTAACTCCTATTGATGATTTATGTTATGAATGTTTTTGGAAAAATTTATAAATTTAGAGGTATTTTTTAGGTAATTATTGGTTCTTACTATTTTGGATGAAAAATGAATCGTAAGAGGAATACATTGTGGTTAAAAAATAATAAGGTTATTTATTAGGATCTTTATATCATTTCTGGATTTTTTATATGGATTATATTAATATTTTATTAGAAAAAAGGCAAACTGTAGATCGTGTGACAACTCATCACATCCAGAAAGGCCATGGGAATTGAACCCACAACTGAAGGATGAAAAGGGTGTATGGCCTACCTCTAGAAAAAATAAATTCACTATTAGTATTTCATTTTCTATTAAAATAAACAATATGATCAAACAAGGTTATTTTATTTGTAGGAATTTAATTTTAATCATATAGATAATCATGGGATTATAAATATAATTGGTATAAAGTGATTAATGTTATTTTGAGAACATTCACAATTTGAAAACCCTGACATGGTTTCGGAAAATTGAATATTATTGAATTTTTTTGAGTAATAAATAAATATTTTTTTAGAATAAAATATTTTATTGGTTACTTTTTGAGGTTCATGTTAATTATTTAAATAGTTATTATATCTTAGAGATTATTAATGCAATTACATTTTGGTATAAGGAATTATTGATGAGTATACTTATTAAGAGATAAATATTAACATATTACTCAGAAGGATATGGTATAAAATATTTATTATTATTTTGTTTTGTTATTATTATATAATATTTCATAAAAATTATGTGGGTAGTAATTTATTGAATGGTATATATTGAAAAATGGGTACAACTCAAATAATGGGTTATTATTTTAAGATATTTTTCATATTTTGTACTAATAATTTTAGTTTTGGTTAATTCCAAAAGATAAGATGAATATGTAGTTATTATTTTTATTTTTATTGACCCATATAAGATGATTCTGATACTTTAGGAATGAGTAAAAAATTCTCCTAGAATACTCATCATTATAGGAAATGATGATATTATGGTTAAAATTAATTAATAAATGAAATTACTCTTTTCAAGTAAGTTTATATCCCTGTTTTATTTTTCAATTATGTAAAATATTTCATCAAATCTATGTAATATATATTTGAATAAAAATATTTCCATTTATTTTTCTTACCATTGAATTAGTGGTCTTTTAACAGATAAGAGATTTTCAGTTTTGTGATGGTTAATGTTATAATGACTGTATTCTATATCATTCCCCATTAGAATATGATAGATTGTTTTATTTATATTTTCAAATTTTCTAACATGGAATCTTATTAAAAGTTATCTTAGGTGACCTTCGCAATTTCCTTTATCTCTTTTGGAATGAAGGTTGTATAGACCCTTCCTCCAATGTGGGATTTCAAAAATATTATTTTGATAATAAAAATATTGGTTCCCAAGATTATGTTTAAATTTTTATGGTGAAATTCATTAAAGTGTGGAGTGTAATATCTTGAGATTTTATAAGGAAACTATAAGTTTGATAGTGTATAGGATACACAACCCCACGATTAAATAGAGGATGAAATTTTATTTTTTGACCATTGTAACCTAGATAGTAAATTGTTTTGAATGGAAATTATTAATGGATTTATATAATATATATTTTTCATACAAATTGATAATGTAGTAATCAATTATTTTTAATTAGTGCTATATTTTTAGTAAAGTCATTTTATGCATCAAAAACATATTTTCTTCAAAAACTAGCTTTATTTATTTTTATGTGAACGGAAAATATATTAAATTTTTATATATTTTATAAGATGTATATTTTAAAATGAATATTAATTTTTATAATATAATATAATATTTTTCTTTCGGTAAAATTATGATGTTTTTTTAGAAAATTTATTATTCAATGTATAGTAAAAAAATACCATTTTTATTATATTTGTTAAGTATATACATTATCAGATTATGTTTTTAATTAGTTCAATATTTTTAAAATATTATTTTTATTTTAAATAATCTAATTAAGGATTGAAATCGATTTTACAATTGAATTAAAAATATAAAAATTTTATAATTAAAATGGAATTTTTATTAAAAAAGATTTTCAATTATTTTTATTTTATATTATATTAAATTTAAAAAATTAATTTATTTTAATTTTTCAAAAATTGATGAAATGTTTTTATTTTTAATTTAAATTTTTTTTAAATATGTAACCATTATTTTTCTGACATGAATACTAACATAGGATAATTTTGTAACCATAGTAAAGGGTAAATTACATAATTTTGGTAAAAAATAAAAAAATAAGGGCTATAAAATGAAGATAATATTTGGAAAAAATTTAATGTATGAATTTAATTGGACAATAAACACCTAACATACTAAATTATTTTTTTAATATTAACTTTACAATGAAAAAAAAGATATATATTATTTTTATCAAAGCAAGTTACAAAATTTCACTTTTATTATCTTAAATATCTCTTATGTATCCACATGTTGAAATATTTTTTTATGAACTAATACAAGTGTCAATATTAAATTTAAAAAACTTATTTTCATGATATAATTTTATTTTGTACTTTTGGGTCCACATTAATAATAATATTACATTTATTGAATTAAATTTTAAAAAAAATCTAACATGTCAAATACTTATTTTTATTAAGAATATTATTTTTAATATGGGGTTCAAAATAATATAAGATGAACTATATATATATTTTTAAATCTAAATGTCTATTCTAAATCATTGTAATTTATTTATAATTTTTATAAATTATATAGTTACCCTAAATAATTTCACATTAATGATTAAAATATTATTCAACTAATGGGAGAATAAAATAAATGATATTAAAAGTATGAAAGGAAATATAATGTGAATTAATAATGGACATATTCAAATTTTATAGGTGAATATGACATATTACGGGTGTATTAAATTATTTTACCTATGTTATCATGTTTTCTTGATTCTATTAAATGTTAATGTAATAAATAGTTTCTAAATGATCTATAATGATATTTTATGAAATAAATATTATATTTATTTATTTAAAAATAATAATAATATTTTCTAAAATAAAATTTAATTATTATATGGTTAATATTTTTATAAATATTCTATTTATAGATAATATATACCTTGTTAGTCAAAATTTAAAGAAATTTATCATAAATGTTTCTATGATAGTTAAAATTAAAATTAGTTAACTTCGATTTAATCAATATGATAAGGTTAAACAATAATTGAAAATAATTCTATAATATATTGGTTTATTATATTACAACATTTTTTTATTTTCCCATAAAATAGATATCCATTTGGTAGTATTTGGAAATAAAATTTATTTATTATGATTTTATCTTTTGTTAATTTTGTAAATTCCCCCACCTCAATCATAAAAGGACTCCTCATACCTCACTTATTTACATCACTATGAGCTTTATATATTCACCATTCCATACTAATTTATCTTAATAAAATCCCTATCAACATTCTATATGGTCTTGTATTCACAAAAAACCATCCCTAGAGCCGATTATAAGAGATCCAAAAGATACATTTCTAATATGAGGAAATCATTCTAACCAATAACATTATTTATCTACTAGAACATTCCTCCTCTAAATATAAGATGTTTATCAGAAAATAATAAATTCCATATCCAATGTCTTATAAAATTATATTATTATTATCAATACACCATTATACTCCCTCTCCCCTAAAAAAATAAGTGAATGTATCCCTTGTTCATATATATAACTTACCATATCAATGTAGGAATGCTATTATGTTATAATCACCATCTTGGTAAGATTGGTATTGTAATTACCTTGACCCATGTAGTCTATTACTTTCAGGGAAATATAGTTCTGAGTTGTTTTGTGTAGTCATGGTGACTCTTTTTGAAAAATTCAAAATTCATAGTTTTTCTGAGTCATCCCATCATGCCACACTATTGTAGTATCACCCTAGTCATGTCACCATATACGTAACAACGATATGGTGTCACCCTAGAATTATATTTCACTAATGGGGTGTCACCCTATTGATCACTCACCCTAGCGGTGTCTCAACCATTTCAGGGCTCACTGGCGGTCACTCATCCAGTGGTCCCCTATCCCGATATGCATTTTATAGTAGTGTCACGACTGACAATGTCTACCAAATGGTGGAATATGACTCATCAAGAATGTTCCTTACCCAATGTTGCCTCATCTGTCAGTGCCTCATTGGCGGTGCATCATCTAATTGTCTTTCATGAGTATTGTTCCTTTTTTTTGAAGATTTTCTATTTAGTTGTATTTTTTGGAGGTAAAATGTGTTGACGGAAAGATTTAAAAGGTTTTACGAACTATTCAATGTGCTTAAATAATAATAATAATTACATAATTATTTGAAGTATTTTTATTTGTGAAAATGAATGGTCAAGTCTATATCGACATTTAATTGAAAATAAAAACTTTATCTAATCTCGTGACTCTATTAAAATTTCCTAATATTGAAATATATTTTTCATTTCTCATTACTTTTGTCTTCCTCTAGTTTCGAGGTTCCAAGAATCCTTCTTCTAGTAGTAGTTGAGTGAAGTGTTATATAATTTGGTTCATGTTTAATATAGGTTTTCCCTACTACATGTGCAGACCTATTTCAGTGCAACCAGGATGCACCAATCATGTTTTCTTCCATCAAGGATTCCATTCACGTTTCTTAAATGTTCATTGTGTGGGGTCTGTATGTGAATGTTTCACATTTTAGATATATTGGAATTTAGATTAATGATGATAATTCAATCGGTTTATGATACATATATAGATGGTTGGGAAAAGTCATGCATGATCTTGGTTTATTACTTATTTTTGGTTGATATTGTGATTTGGATTAAAACACTACCCACTAAAATTTTTTGTTGTTGGGGGATCCTTTTTTTACACTTTATAATTGATGGGATGAATTTTTTTTATTACTCATTGATCACCAGTGAATAAAAAATATGAACCACAAATATTTATCTATTTAATGTATTCCATATGATCATTGGGATTCTATGATAACCCCTAAATTATCAAGTGGAAATAAATATTGGATGAAATATTAAATTTAAATATATGTATTTATTTGGTTTTTGTGGGGATGTGGTTATGGGAATAGTTGTGAATTTGGGGTTGGTATTGTTGGTATGGAAATCTGGGCATTGGATGACGATGTATAAGGGATACAAATCTAGGTTTTTTATTATTTTGGTGGATGTGTTTCTGAGATTGGTGTTTGTTTTGGGACGGTATGGTGGTTTGGGAAGGATGACATTGATGAAAAAAATTATTGATTAGTATGAGTCCTTCTATAAGGATAACATGTATAAATATTCACCTAGTATAAATAGTTTGTCGTGTGATGTGTCTTCTTTGTGAAGTGTGTTATTTTACCATGTTTTTTTAAAAAAATTGTTACTCGTGTAGTGATATAATGAATAAATAATTTATTAATAACGTTTGGAGTGACGTGGGATTGTTTTTTAATTAGATGAATGCGGATAATGAAATATTAAAATAGTGTTTTTGTGATTAAACATGTTTGGTTCTAGTTGATGAAATGAATAGGTGTTTATTATTGATTTAATGTGATTCCAAATTATATTATCTAGATATTCAACTTATGAAATAATTATTTTATATTATAATAAATATATCAAATTTTAGAAGCATAGTTGGGAATTCATGGGTTGGTTTTATGTTTTGTTTGTAAACCAATTGGTTGTTCTTGTGTTCTTTCTTCTATACATATGTTCACATTGTAAATTCTTCTGATTGATATATTCACCCCACCCATGGTGAGCACTATGTGCCGATCACCCGCATAGTCATGTGGGGGTGCCATTCAAAACATTCTGGTGAGATGATGGATGGATGGACACCCACTCTTTTCTAGTCCCTCTTACTAATGATTGTGACCCATGTTTCTTCTACCAAGATGTGATGAGATGTGGTGTCCAATGTGTCTTCAGGATATGATGTGATCTGATTTTCTAGGTGTGTTCAGAATGAGGAGGTACATATTATGATACATAGGTGTGTGTGGGTGGGATGTTTTGTGAGGACCATGTCTATTCGGGTGGGATGTGTTGTTAGTCCAATGTGTGTTTTAGTGGGATGTGTTGTGTTGAAAAAGATATTTTGGGTGGTATATTCAAAAAATGGGGGACCACAATGATGTTTACAATTGGTGTGTGGTAGTAAATAATTAGTGGGAAAGTGGGGTGAGGTAACCTATCATCAATTTAATTTATATTGTACTACAAGACTTTCATTACTTGGCGAGTGTGCATTTGTGAGGTTGGGATGGTTATTACACTAGTTTAGGTGATGTTTGGTACTATTTTTTTCACACTCGATCATTAGTAATCTTTATTCACATGTAAATTAATGACTTTTTTTTCCATCATTGTATACTTATATGGTCACTGTAGAGACCCGAAGCCTGACGTACATGGACTTTACATTACTTTTGCGGAATACTTAGTACATTACAAAAACACACACACAAGGACCGTAATAGTTTAGTGTCTTTGGAAACTCGGACTATAATCTTCTAATCGTGGTGAAAGATCTTCAACATCTCCCATAAAGATATTCCTTTTTTTTTACCTAAAACCTTTCTTTATATCCTGGGGAAAAGAAAACATAAAAGGGTGAGCTCAAATGCTCAGTAAGGGTAAACAAAAGAAATATCAATCACATCATATTCATAAGAACATAACATTTTGGAAATCATAACCTGCAAAAGAGAGCATAATTTCATAACATGGGATAAATCATGGCAGTGAAATGTAATCACAATAATCATAACATAAAACATGGAACTTTGTGGCATACACACATAATCATAGAGAATCATTTCTTGTTAGTCAAGACTCATTGCCAAGACTATCTTAGTGGACAAAGTCCCTTTCTGAACCGAGTTCACTCCTCGTTTCAGTCCTGTATCACTGAACCGAAATAACCTTCCGTTCCAGCCATGTATATCTCATGAGATATAAAATCATTACCCAATGCATTGGAGGGAGATATAGGTCCCACCAATCTTATAATGAATCCTTTCTTATGTGTGCCACATAATCATAAAACATACATCATCGCATAACACTTGTAACAAAAATGGGATTCTTGAAACATCATGACATCATAAATCAATTCATATAAGATAAAGGAATTTATAAACATAATTCCATCACAACATAGTCAAATCAATGTAAAAATATGGATAGAAACAGAACCCTTTATTATCTTAGATGGAAAATAATTTTGATAAAACACTTGAATTGAATTCTTGAGGAAAATATCCTTTCTTCTTCAAAATCAATTTCTTTTCACAAAACATCATGCAATTTTAAAAGAAAGAGATTTTATTGAAAATAGTCATGAAATCCTTTAGAGGAAGCTTCATTAAAATAAGGCTTTATAAAACAGTAGAAATCCGTTCGTGCCGTATAAGTAAAAAAAACATTCTTCGTACTTTTGTCGGAAAAGTCAAAAAATACCTCGTACGAAAAACGACAAAAGATTCCTTTCATACGTATTACTAAAAACTCACTAAAGGGTAAAAATGGATTTAAACAATTTTAGGTGGATGGAAATAATATTACATATTGAGTAAACATGGATGTGGATGATAAAATACACCCCAGTAAATACTTACGAATAAACAATCTCGGATAAAAATGAGATTGTGATATTTCCCTTACCTTAGGTCCGACTTGCTTTGTAAGTGTCCGAACCTCCTGTGTAATGATTTAAATCATGTTATTGACTTATTACAGAATCATATTCATTGTTATGATATCATATATGGTTCACTTATGACATTATATTACCCGTTCTTTTGTAAATTCCATGTTAAAGAAGCATTTTGGGTAAAATCGTTTCATTTATCGTAGGTGTTTTGACTTGTTGTTCATGACATCATTATTACTTATATCATGATTTACTTACTTCCAGAATATAAAATATGATTTATATATCATATATATTCAGTATATATATATATAATAGATAGATAAATAAAATGAAAAACACCGTTCATGGAGACGGTAGTCCGTACGTACGCATGAACGCTGTTTTTCTTTCCTTATTGTCTTGAAATGGAAGTAAGTAGATGACATAAATATGTATATATATACATAAATCCAGTAGCTTTATAATGTCATATATTTCATTATTATTTCTTATATATACATTATAATCATTCTTAAATGGTTAACATAGAGAATGAATCTCATCGCGTCGTGGAGACGGTAGTCCGTACGTACGCACGAGCGATGATATCATTTCTATAAATATTGAATTGAATTGGAGTGGATTATAAAATATATCAGAATCAATATGATGTTGTAATAACTATGTATAGTTATTCTTTACACCATTATACCCATCCATGTAAGGTGGTGGTGGAAAATAGATTACACCACGGCGTGGAGACGGTATTCCGTACGTACGCACGCGCGGTGATTTCTTTTTTCCGTAGGATGGATAGATGGTGAAATAGGGTTGTTTCATACTTATAATAACATATCAGTATATTAGTGATACTGATGTTATTACTTCATAATGAAACAACCTAAGAAGAAGAAGTGGAAGAAGAAATAAAGATGAAAGAATTGGTAACGGTAATTACCTCTTCTTTGAAGTGCCTCTTTGAGACCTCCTCTTAGGGCACTAAAATTGGTCTTGGAGGAAGACCAGAACCTCTAGGATATTGCTAGGGAAGTGGAGAGGAGAAATTGGCAGGGGTTGGCCGAGCTTGAGTGCTCAAATTGGTGTGAGGAGGAGGGGGAGGAGGTGTCCTTTTATAGGGGAGGAGAGGGGCACCTTAGGAATTCTTAAAAATATTAATTTATAATAAATCTAACCCCACTTAAAAACCTCCAAAAATGACTCATATTCGAAGCTTATATGAGATAGGGTTTTAATCTCATCAACCAATCAAATTTAGACATGTTTGGATCTTATTTTAAACCTTATCAATTAGATTTAACTCTAAGTTAAATAATTTAACTTTTACCGTGTCTTTTTGTTTTCTTTCACTATATGGTTAATACACTTACTATAACATGCCAAACGAACCCCAAATTGTTTATTATTAATATATATATCCTTATCTAAGTCATTTGGCCGAACCTTAGATTTTTAGAAATAAAATAACAATTAATAATATAATATTTGATTTAAAAACTATTTTGTGTCAATTTTGACACTATTTGATATATGATTTTTGTGAAAGTCATAACAGAATTAAATGTTCGAACCAAGTTGATTAAATCAACATTAATATATCATAGGAACCTATAAAATTAGTGTAATTCACAAAAATTCTCAAATTACATTTATTTTGGTGTTTATAACATCAATTATGTCAATATTTCATAAATAAGATAATTACTGCATCATCATTGTGTCATAAATTAATTAACTTATTTGATGTCTAAAAATTAAAAATAAAATACCATTATGTAGTAAATATTTTTAGCTTTCTAATGAATATTTACAATCGAATTTATCTTATGTATAACCCCATATTAAAAATGTTTTAGTAAATAAACTTTGATTTTAACTCTTTTAACTCTTCTTTGAATTAAATAATAATAAATGTCCTAATCTAATCCATGTGGGGATAAATGATAATATTTTACACTTAAGGTTGTTTTTGGTCGAGATACACTTTTCCAATAGGATTAGGACATGTGTTAGGGTAATATTAATATCATATTTACCCTTAGTTACCCTATTTACTATTAACCGCGGTAAAAAAAAGTAAACAGTTACTATTCACCAAAAATTATTTTCATCTCATTGAACCACATTTTAGTCCTTGATATTAACCGTGTCTCTCGGATTTTCGAAATTCCATTCACAGAAGCGGTAAAATTAAGTTTTATGCAAAATTCAGTTTTTAACCTACCACTTAGTGGTTTCACTATTCATCAAAAATTGAAGTTTTTCAGAAAAATGCCAAAATTTCACCCTAAGCTATAATTGATATTCCGAATTCAAAAATGATTTCTATTTTACAAAATTCCAAACATATAAGTTGCATTAATTAATTTTATAATTAAATCCTGCTGTTAAAACAAATAGCGTGTTTTTAAGAAACAATATCTATCAAAAGATTGACAGTTGTTTATGTCTAGTTTAAATGTGAAATTACAACCAATGACCAGCATTGAATTAAATTGTAAAAATATATTCTAAATATACTTTAAAACCACTCAAATTAATAATTTATTACTATTAATAATTTCGATTAAAAAAGTTGTTTTTAATTAAAATTTAGTAATTTTCACTATTCATCAGAATATGAAAGTTATCCGAAATGTACCAAAATTTCACCTTAGGCTAAATTCGATACTCCGAATCCAAAAATAAAGTACATTTTGAAAAATAAGATTTACTGGATTTCAAAAAGTGGTTATTACTATTCATAACAGCTAGTTTTAATAATATTTTTATAGCATATCGTTGTTTAGTGAAACTCGGTATTGCGTATTACACACGCTATCGAGAAAGGTCGCGATTGAGTGTAATGCAAGTCAAGTCAAGGATGTGTGTTGTGCAAGCTCCTTTTGGTGTAGCGTACAACACAAGACATTAATAAAATTAAAAAGAATATTTTTTTATAAAATCTTGGTCTGTTACATTCTACCCCCCTTAAAATGAATTTCGCCCTCGAAATTCGTCGGGGTTATAAATGGTTTACTATTTGAAAGTTTCTTTAATAGAAACCCACATCGTAAAAGGGAATAACAAAACTTGGCTTTAAAAACTAAAGTATGAAATGTAACGATTACCCAAATATACTAATCACTGGGTTTCCACATAGGTGAAAATATGGATATGGAAGAGAAATCTAACCATCATGTTCTGATGGAGAGTGGTAGAGAACATGGCTATGGAAAAGCCAGTAATCACAAATCCATAAATTTGTGACGATCTAAGGTACCATCTGATTCATCAGGTATAAGATCACTAGGACAACATTTTTGGTTTTCAAGATCATTTCCCTAAAGTTGAAAATTTGAATTAGAATAAATACTTACTTTATTTTGGTACAATCTCACTGTTGTTCGTTCCCTGAACAATTTCCACATCATCTCTTAAATAAATGAATTTGAATTTGTTATTCATGAAGTGTTAGCAGATCATGTGATAGAATGACGGGTCATTCCATCTGTCTCAAACAAAAGGTTAGCAAAAATTATATGCATAAGTCGATCTATAGGGAGATTAATCATATATGGTTCCTAAAATGGACTTATACTTCATATATCATACTGCTTAATATAATAAAACTAGTTTCTACTAAACAGGGACTTCCTGTAGGCCAGTGGTAGGCGATAAAGGCCAGTCGCACTTCGGTTGTGGGTTCGATTCCTACAGCCTTGTCCGAAGCGATGGGTTGTCGCCCGTCCTGCAGGTTGTCCTTTTTCTAAAACTATATTACTATAACATCCCATCAATAATATCGAGAAAACATCTATCCTTAAACAATACTAACTTGTGTCCAACATAATCCATTCCAATCTTTAGGCTTATCCATAATACTGCAGTCCACTCTCATAACATAGTGAAAATGATTTCCAGAGATTTAATACCATCGTTGATCCCCATATATCATAAGATATATCTCGTTGGTCACATTCTAATCATTCAAAGGCCTTAATCATGTATTCCCTTGAATACCCATTGAACCTTATTGAAAACATGAATGCAGTTAAATGTTAACACTTTCCACATACCAAAATCCTCAAAATTCTACATACTCAAACCATGATATCACTTAGTCCTTATATCAATCATGAGCTCATGAATATAATCAAACACCCCATTATCTTATTATTCCTTCATTGTGCACATATCATCTAAATTCTAAAAATATCTGAATAACCATTCATGGATAGTGTACCATTAATCATACACTTTCATAACTCAAGGAAAGACAACAGTGTAACAATCCTTAGACGTCTCTTTATTCCATAGTACCATGAGATTTCTTATACAACATTACACATGATAAACATGTAATCATTTAAACCATTGACCGAGCTTCAAAAATTCTTTCATCTCACATATCATTTGTAGTCTCTTCATCATCATCCACATAAATACTACCCATATGACCATACTGATTCTCTTCATGAGTCTTTCCCTTAGGGCATTTGTTTTCATAATGGCCATACATTCCACATTTAAAACACTTAACCATTTTTGATGTCGTAGCAATACCATTATCCTCATTCATGGTGTTAACCGACCCTTTTCCATTGCACTTACTTGCTTTGTGTCCTTCTTTTCCACACCCAAAGCATCTTCCAGTTCCCTTGAAACATTCTCCTTGATGCCTCTTCCCACATGATTTACATAGGGGAAATTGAACTTTCTTTCCTCTATGATCATCATGAAACTCCATCTTTCTCTTATTAGTCGAGTCAGGAAACTTACCAAATTTTACTTTATTGATCATGTTGTGAGATTGCTGATTCGGCATAATAATGATGTTTGGACATCCAAATCCCATTTCATTTGGTTGCTCATGAAGAATATCATTCCATTGTCCATCATATCCTCCATTATTGTGAATCATCTTGTTTCCAGCCATTTTCTAAAACCCAAACAGAATAGTGTTAGATGCAAAAATCGTAATAAAGGGGGAGTAACTTAAATATCTATCATCTTTGGTTTAATCTAATATCGTTACCATAGTTCTAGAACTATATCCTATATGTATACTTATCCTTAGGGGCATCCCTAGACATACCTTAGAATTATCTCTAGGGATCTTACTAACATTTTCGCGTCCTAGTTTCCAAAGGTTGACTAAACCTTTCCTCTGATACCAACTGTAGAGACCCGTATCGTGACTTACATGGACATTACATTACATTTGCGGAATACTTAGTACATTACAAAAACACACACACAAGGAACGTAATAGTTTAGTGTCTTTGGAAACTCGGACTATAATCTTCTAATCGTGGTGAAAGATCTTCAACATCTCCCATAAAGATATTCCTTTTTTTTACCTAAAACCTTTCTTTATATCCTGGGGAAAAGAAAACATAAAAGGGTGAGCTCAAATGCTCAGTAAGGGTAAACAAAAGAAATATCAATCACATCATATTCATAAGAACATAACATTTTGGAAATCATAACCTGCAAAAGAGAGCATAATTTCATAACATGGGATAAATCATGGCAGTGAAATGTAATCACAATAATCATAACATAAAACATGGAACTTTGTGGCATACACACATAATCATAGAGAATCATTTCTTGTTAGTCAAGACTCATTGCCAAGACTATCTTAGTGGACAAAGTCCCTTTCTGAACCGAGTTCACTCCTCGTTTCAGTCCTGTATCACTGAACCGAAATAACCTTCCGTTCCAGCCATGTATATCTCATGAGATATAAAATCATTACCCAATGCATTGGAGGGAGATATAGGTCCCACCCATCTTATAATGAATCCTTTCTTATGTGTGCCACATAATCATAAAACATACATCATCGCATAACACATGTAACAAAAATGGGATTCTTGAAACATCATGACATCATAAATCAATTCATATAAGATAAAGGAATTCATAAACATAATTCCATCACAACATAGTCAAATCAATGTAAAAATATGGATAGAAACAGAACCCTTTATTATCTTAGATGGAAAATAATTTTGATAAAACACTTGAATTGAATTCTTGAGGAAAATATCCTTTCTTCTTCAAAATCAATTTCTTTTCACAAAACATCATGCAATTTTAAAAGAAAGAGATTTTATTGAAAATAGTCATGAAATCCTTTAGAGGAAGCTTCATTAAAATAAGGCTTTATAAAACAGTAGAAATCCGTTCGTGCCATATAAGTAAAAAAAACATTCTTCGTACTTTTGTCGGAAAAGTCAAAAAGTACCTCGTACGAAAAACGACAAAAGATTCCTTTCATACGTATTACTAAAAACTCACTAAAGGGTAAAAATGGATTTAAACAATTTTAGGTGGATGGAAATAATATTACATATTGAGTAAACATGGATGTGGATGATAAAATACACCCCAGTAAATACTTACGAATAAACAATCTCGGATAAAAATGAGATTGTGATATTTCCCTTACCTTAGGTCCGACTTGCTTTGTAAGTGTCCGAACCTCCTGTATAATGATTTAAATCATGTTATTGACTTATTACAGAATCATATTCATTGTTATGATATCATATATGGTTCACTTATGACATTATATTACCCGTTCTTTTGTAAATTCCATGTTAAAGAAGCGTTTTGGGTAAAATCGTTTCATTTATCGTAGGTGTTTTGACTTGTTGTTCTTGACATCATTATTACTTATATCATGATTTACTTACTTCCAGAATATAAAATATGATTTATATATCATATATATTCAGTATATATATATATATAATAGATAGATAAATAAAATGAAAAACACCGTTCATGGAGACGGTAGTCCGTACGTACGCATGAACGCTGTTTTTCTTTCCTTATTGTCTTGAAATGGAAGTAAGTAGATGACATACATATGTATATATATACATAAATCCAGTAGCTTTATAATGTCATATATTTCATTATTATTTCTTATATATACATTATAATCATTCTTAAATGGTTAACATAGAGAATGAATCTCATCGCGTCGTGGAGACGGTAGTCCGTACGTACGCACGAGCGATGATATCATTTATATAAATATTGAATTGAATTGGAGTGGATTATAAAATATATCAGAATCAATATGATGTTGTAATAACTATGTATAGTTATTCTTTACACCATTATACCCATCCATGTAAGGTGGTGGTGGAAAATAGATTACACCACGGCGTGGAGACGGTATTCCGTACGTACGCACGCGCGGTGATTTCTTTTTTCCGTAGGATGGATAGATGGTGAAATAGGGTTGTTTCATACTTATAATAACATATCAGTATATTAGTGATACTGATGTTATTACTTCATAATGAAACAACCTAAGAAGAAGAAGTGGAAGAAGAAATAAAGATGAAAGAATTGGTAACGGTAATTACCTCTTCTTTGAAGTGCCTCTTTGAGACCTCCTCTTAGGGCACTAAAATTGGTCTTGGAGGAAGACCAGAACCTCTAGGATGTTGCTAGGGAAGTGGAGAGGAGAAATTGGCAGGGGTTGGCCGAGCTTGAGTGCTCAAATTGGTGTGAGGAGGAGGGGGAGGAGGTGTCCTTTTATAGGGGAGGAGAGGGGCACCTTAGGAATTCTTAAAAATATTAATTTATAATAAATCTAACCCCACTTAAAAACCTCCAAAAATGACTCATATTCGAAGCTTATATGAGATAGGGTTTTAATCTCATCAACCAATCAAATTTAGACATGTTTGGATCTTATTTTAAACCTTATCAATTAGATTTAACTCTAAGTTAAATAATTTAACTTTTACCGTGTCTTTTTGTTTTCTTTCACTATATGGTTAATACACTTACTATAACATGCCAAACGAACCCCAAATTGTTTATTATTAATATATATATCCTTATCTAAGTCATTTGGCCGAACCTTAGATTTTTAGGAATAAAATAACAATTAATAATATAATATTTGATTTAAAAACTATTTTGTGTCAATTTTGACACTATTTGATATATGATTTTTGTGAAAGTCATAACAGAATTAAATGTTCGAACCAAGTTGATTAAATCAACATTAATATATCACAGTAACCTATAAAATTAGTGGAATTCACAAAAATTCTCAAATTAACTTTATTTTGGTGTTTATAACATCAATTATGTCAATATTTCATAAATAAGATAATTACTGCATCATCTTTGTGTCATAAATTAATTAACTTATTTGATGTCTAAAAATTAAAAATAAAATACCATTATGTAGTAAATCTTTTTAGCTTTCTAATGAATATTTACAATCGAATTTATCTTATGTATAACCCCATATTAAAAATGTTTTAGTAAATAAACATTGATTTTAACTCTTTTAACTCTTCTTTGAATTAAATAATAATAAATGTCCTAATCTAATCCAAGTGGGGCTAAATGATAATATTTTACACTTAAGGTTGTTTTTGGTCGAGATACACTTGTCCAATAGGATTAGTACATGTGTTAGGGTAATATTAATATCATATTTACCCTTAGTTACCCTATTTACTATTAACCGCGGTAAAAAAAAGTAAAAAGTTACTATTCACCAAAAATTATTTTCATCTCATTGAACCACATTTTAGTCCTTGATATTAACCGTGTCTCTCGGATTTTCGAAATTCCATTCACAGAAGCGGTAAAATTAAGTTTTATGCAAAATTCAGTTTTTAACCTACCACTTAGTGGTTTCACTATTCATCAAAAATTGAAGTTTTTCAGAAAAATGCCAAAATTTCACCCTAAGCTATAATTGATATTCCGAATTCAAAAATGATTTCTATTTTACAAAATTCCAAACATATAAGTTGCATTAATTAATTTTATAATTAAATCCCGCTGTTAAAACAAATAGCGTGTTTTTAAGAAACAATATCTATCAAAAGATTGACACTTGTTTATGTCTAGTTTAAATGTCAAATTACAACCAATGACCAGCATTGAATTAAATTGTAAAAATATATTCTAAATATACTTTAAAACCACTCAAATTAATAATTTATTACTATTAATAATTTCGATTAAAAAAGTTGTTTTTAATTAAAATTTAGTAATTTTCACTATTCATCAGAATATGAAAGTTATCCGAAATGTACCAAAATTTCACCTTAGGCTAAATTCGATACTCCGAATCCAAAAATAAAGTTCATTTTGAAAAATAAGATTTACTGGATTTCAAAAAGTGGTTATTACTATTCATAACGGCTAGTTTTAATAATATTTTTATAGCATATCGTTGTTTAGTGAAACTCGGTATTGCGTATTACACACGCTATCGAGAAAGGTCGCGATTGCGTGTAATGCAAGTCAAGTCAAGGATGTGTGTTGTGCAAGCTCCTTTTGGTGTAGCATACAACACAAGACATTAATAAAATTAAAAAGAATATTTTTTTATAAAATCTTGGTCTGTTACAGTCACCCTACATATATAAAACTAATTTCATGTTTCTAGTATTATTTTAGGGACGTGTTGGGTGATACTAGCTTAGACCATTAGACATTTGGTGTGTCATATCATAGCTTTAATTTTTGGTATTTACATTGGATACTATTACTTTATCAATTTTATTTATAAATTCATTGTGGCATGTTTTTGGATTTTTTTTGTATTATTCCTTCGAGTTGTTGGGGATTATTGGATCTATCTTTCTATCTGGTTTTCCTGTGAGGTGTAATGCCTCCAATATTGTGATGTTTTTACGCCCATGTGGCCAGTCACCATCTTGGGGCCGACTGTAGGTGGGACTCAAGGGGTCACTATCTCTCACCCCTAATTTTGGTATCTTTGGATGGAGGGTCTATGAAGGAGTAGTATCAGAGTATGATTCTTGAAAAAAATAAGTATTTTGGAATTAGGAACAGTGAGTATTGAATATGATGGTATGGAAACAGTTCTAGATGACCTTGGGGCATGACACGGGCAAAGGAGACCAGCTAAGACATAGGATTTTAGGTCCCCCATGATCATATACCTATAATCTAAGCTTATGGAATGAACAAGTTAGATGGACCTTCATAGAGGGAATGGACTTAGTAATTGTACATGTATCTTAATGAATTGTGTTGTAATTTGAATTCGGATGTTTTGGGAAGGTTTTAAATGGATATAAAAATGAATTAAATGGGATAAAATAAATATTAATAAAATTTCATTCTATACAGTCTTAAGAAATATTGTTTTACCATTCAGATATGGATCCTCAACATTGTCCACATTTGGCTCATGTAGTGGGGGTTTATAATGTTGATCTTGTTGATCCCTATAGGGTTGATCTTGTTTAGAAAGATAGCATATGGTAGAGGGAGTTTCATTCCTTCCAGTGGAAGACCCTGGGGATGTATGAGGGTATTTTAACTAATATGGAGACAAAATGATAGATAGAGGAGATAGTGATTGTATTTAGTTTAATCTTGGCCCTGAAAAAGTGCATGGTCCCTTTGAATGTTATTCAAATGCAAGGTGTTTTTTATTAGTGTTGTATGATGTATGAGGTAGAGGGGAAGAAGGAAGAAGTTTTGTGGGTTGAATTAAAAAATTAGTTTTTGGGAAGAGTTCCTTTCATTGACCATGAAGTCTTATAAGAGGCAGGAGAAACTATCCCTTCAACAAAAGAGTATATCAGTGTGTTATCTTGCGATGAAGTTCAAGGATAATTTTTTTATTATGGAGATCTCTTTCCAGTTGATGAGTCACTTGCAATAATCTTTGAGGTTGCACTGAATCCTTTTATTCTCTATAAAGTCAATCATTTTACGCTTCCAACATATTTGGATGTTTTGAAGAAGTTGATGGTGTTCAAGTGGATGTACTATAAGGATATCTTTTTTGATAGGGGATGTATAAGAGTTATCCAAAAGGAATAGTTATTAGTTGTAGATCTATGGTGCTCGGACAATCGATATTTCGACTAAAATGGAGACAACATCAATTGCTACCTTTATAACCATCTAGTGCATGTGGTCTTTATTCCATTTCAGAAGAATTATGGATGATTTGTTTATTCTATGTGTTTCGTAGCAATCATTATAAACTATACCCAATATCTATCTGAGCTCAGTTTGGTGGAGGTGGAAGGTTTCTACACAAGGTGAAAAAATAATTCCCAGTGAGTCCATTCTAGCAGCCTACGATGTAGACTTTTTTTATTGAGAGGATATGGGGACAGTAGTTTTTTTCATCAAAAAGATCCACATGATTAGGGATACTGACACGAGTTTGGTCATTGAGGTTGTCGTCAGTTGATATGTAGATGATTCATGTGTGTTCAGTTTCACATAGTGAATTTAGCTGTTCTAGAGGGGCTAGATATCGTCATAGGTACGACCTATTTTTTGGTACCTAGTTGGCACCTCGTTTTATCTAGGAGCTTCACACTCTGTTGTTGAACCTACTCTATACCATTCTATTTTACTTGAGGTAGAGTGGCATCTCATTCCCTTAGTGTTGACTATACCACTTAAAGTTCATACCTAGTTTTTTGATGTGTGTTGAGGGTGTAGAATGGTGATGATACAAAATCAATCCCATGGGGATATCTTCTTGTTATATATGAATCAATATAATTTCATCCTTTAATTAATTAGTTGTAGTATGTACATTTCATTGTTAACTACTTCTGGAGGTGTGTTTTTTTTCTAATGTGTATGGACAATGAGTTTTTTTAGCGAGTAGAGTTTTCGAGTGGGTAGTCGGATTGTGGGACCCCATCATTACATGTTGGATGATTTGTTAGTGAAATTATTAGATTTTGGGATGGTATAGGTTTCTAGGGTCTATGGATAATTCCTTTATGTTTTTCATCAATGTGGTCATGACTCTAATTCCTCTACTTGCTGTTAAATTCAAGATAGACATGTAGTCTATCGCTACCCTGATTTTGATGGCTCTTTATAAGAGAAAACTTTCTATGTTATTGCAGTTTAGGATTTAAATATATGATTGACAAATAATGGTTTTATCTAGACTTGTGTGTCATCATGGGGTGCCCTAGTGTTCTTCTCCCAGAAGGTAGACGATAGACTATCATGGTGAAACGTCTACAAGAGAACGAATCAGGTGATGATAAACAATAATTAACCTCTGTCGAGAATAGATGACCACATCGACAGAGTAAGAGGGTTGGGTTGGTTTTTTATGAATGATCTACCATTTTGATGTCACCAGTTAAGGGTGAAGGAGGGTGATATCTCAATGTCTTCATTCAGATGACGGTATGGGCACATAGATTTTTTATTCCTTCCATTAAGTGTTAGAAATTAACCATTTGTGTTTATAGGGCTCATGAAATCCATCATTTCATGAGATCATGGACCAGTTATTCATCGTATTCATCAATGTAATCTAAAACTATTATATATCGAAGGAGGAGGAAATCAAGCCTCTCAGAATTGTCTTGCAGGTTCTTCAACATTGCTAACTATATGGAAACTTCCCTAAGAATATGTTTTTGGAAACTATAGGTGAATTTCCTTAAGAATTTGGTGTCTTGGATGGTTGTGGTAGTAGACTCATCAATGTTTGAAGCTGCCTTCTCAACATCACCTCCCAAGAATGTGGCAGAAGATTGTAGTGTATTTGGTCTTGTAGGCTATTATCATAAGTTTTCTCATGATTTTTCTCGATTTTCATCCCCATTGATGGATTTGAAATGGAAGGAATGTGTTTTTTCATAGAGAGAGCAGTTCTAGAAATCATTTTGTTACCCAAAGAGGGAGTTGGATAGATCCCATGTGCTCCAGTTTCCTGGGGATGTGATAATGTTAGAGATGTTTTGTGGCACTTCTCATATAGGGTTGGGATGCCTGTTGATGCATCATAATGTATTGATACTTTATGGGTATAGGAATTTATTTCCTCAGGAGAATTACTATTTCATCAATGATATAGAGATTTAATTTGGGTTTTTTTGTTTGTTGAAGTTGTTGTGTCATTACCTCCTTAGGGGTAATTTATGGTCTTCATAAATCATTAGAGCATGAGGTATATCTTTTCCCAACGTGAACTAATTTTTTGAAAATAGTGTTGGATCATTTATCTTCAAGTCTATGATTTTAAGATATCATACACCATAGGAAATGAATATTTTATTGATGAAGCCTTGGGCAGGAAGTCGTAGAATGAGGTTGTTTGGGAATCAATAGAGGCATGGAGATCAATATAGGTGATTCCACAATACACATGGATATAATAGTGGATGCGGTAAATGATAAATATTTTAAATGATGATGCAGTATTTTTTGATGCATTAGGTGGAAGAATTCTAGTGGGGAGACTCAAAGGCATTGATTACTCATGATTGTGAAGGCCATGGTGATGCTCTGATGGGATGGTCGGAAGATGGTCAAAATCGGATGTTGTTTCATGGGATGTTTTTCATCTGATAGCGATAAATGATGGATCCCTTTGTCAGATTCATAAATCACCTTGGATGGTACACCCTTGAATATAAAAGAGGTATCACATCCTGAGGATTTAGTTTTGATGGCTTGGGATAAAACAAGTAGAGGTAGAGTTTGTGGAAAGTTACTACAATTTCTAGCTGGTAAAGGAGATGCATTGTGTCCATAGAATATTTTTTCATCCATTGGATGGTCCCAAATGGAAATGGGATTATATCTCAATGGATCTAATCAGAGGGTTACATAGATCTCAGGGAGGTTGTGATGTTATTTGGATAATCATAGATCAGTTGAGTAAATCAACTCACTTTTTAGTGATAAATGACTCAGTCATATTGGATACATTGACTAAAACTTATAAGGATTAAGTGTTGAAGTAGTGTGCAGTTATACGGTCCATTGTATCAGACAAAGACATATTGTTTACATAGTGAGTCTAGAGGGGATTATAGCATGATTTTTGAACTCAGCTACAACTCATCACTTCATTCCACCCTCAGACAAATTGGTAGATTGAACAGACTATCCAAACATTAGATGATATGTAAAAATCATTAATATTAGAGTTTGGTGGATCTTTGGTGTGACATTTTACCTTGGTGAATCTATCTTATAATAATATTTTTCACACTTCATTTGGCATGGATCTATTTGAGGATGGGTAATGGAGGTTATTCCATCTTGCATTTTGAAGGATGGATTTCGCAGAGATAGTTTGTATTGGTCCTGATGTGTTGTAGAGCATGACCGAAAAGGTTGAACTTTTTTTTGTGAGAGAATGAATGATGCGCTGGTTTGGAAAAAGTCTTATATCGACCAAAGATGTATTCCCTTGGATTTAGAGGTTGGGGACCATGTATTCATGATGTTTTTTCATTGGTATAGTAAGTTAAGGTTTGGTAGAGGATGTAATATTTTTCCAAGGTTTGTTGGACCCTTTCAGGTGGTGGGGAGATTTGTCAAGGTGGTGTATTGATTGTCATTTCCACCATAGTTGGAAATGATCCACGATTTGTTTCATGTCTCATAGATTCATCAATATCTTCATGAAGACTCCCACATTGTGGACTAGGGATAGTTAGATATTGAGGATGACACAACATATGTGGATCAACGTGTAGTAATCTGTGATCTTCCAGAGAAGTTATTTCTTGGACATACCATTACTTGATTTCTATGTTGTAGAGGATTCATGGATAGGAAGATAATACTTTTCAACAAGATACATAGATTATTTTATAGTATCCAGAGTTATTTAAATTGTTTTCATTGATCTATTTGGTTTTAAAATGTGATTTTTAATCCTTATAATCTTGTTCGATGAGATGTTTTTCCTTAGGTGTTTGGGATGGCATGTCAAAAAATGATGATAATTCTAGGTTAGAATATGTCAGAGAATTTGTTCTTGGGTTTAGAGGTTTCCAAAATAGCATTTGAACATAATAAGAAGGTTTATAATTGAATGGTGATGAGTTATGTTGACTCTCATTCTTCACGTGTAATGAGACCCTTGAGAGGTATTTCAAGGGATAGTTATTCATACCATTGCTCTATTTCCATATTGGTTTGGATTTAAATTCATGAAGGAGAGATTGGTTTGAGTGGTATCTAATATAATGGATCTGACCCTACGAATCCATTACTGTATGGGAAATATGGTCATTGATGAGTTTTAGGGATTCAAGGTGACTCATTTCAAAGAATTGAAAATATTGTAGATTTTCTGATTATTCCAATGATGCCACACCCTGGAAGCCTCAATCTGATAGTGTCACCATAATAGTGTAACCATGGACATTTCATCAAAGTACATCACCCTAGAGGCCTCACCCTAGTTGTGTCCCCTAGAATTCGCTTGCAATGTGGTGTCTCACCCTTGAGGTGGCTCACCCTACAGTGCCTCCAAAAATGGTGCCTCGTTTGACATTTTCTCTCATGAAGGATTCTCACTGATGGTGATAGGAGGTTCATCATGATGGTTCCATATCCAATGGTGCCTCATCGTTTGGTGCCTCGTCCAATAGTGTCTTGTGGACAATGTTCCAACATATTCTACTTTTCCCCTTTTGATGTCTTTATTTGAGGTAAAACGACATTAAAGAAAAATTTAAAATGTTTTAACACCAATTAAATGTCCTTACATTGTATAATTAATTCTATAATGTTCTAGAGTATTTTTATAGTTCAAAACATGTGGTCTTGGCCAGATCCACCTTTAATAAAAAATATAAACTATATCTAATCCCATGAATCTATTTATATTTTAATAAATTCCAGATATAATTCTCCTTGATCATTCCTTTTCACTTCCCCTTTCTATAAGAAACCCTAAATCCTTATTCCCATATGAGTTGAGTGATGTGATGTATAATTTGGTTCATGTTCTAATAGAGTTTTTACACTTCATGCATTCCCATGTTTTGGTGATACCAGGATTTAATGATCACCATTTCTTCCAAGTCGCTTCCCCTTTATCTTTTTTTATTCATCTTATTGGGTGGGTATAAGGACGTTTTGCATTGTTAAGATTATTGAATTAAAATTAATTAAGATAATTGGATTAGTTTATGATCAATATATAGCGGGTTCTGAAAAGTGAAGCATGATATTGGTTTTTTGGTTGATATTTTATTTCTTATGGGAAAACTACCTTCTAAAAATCATGTCATTTGAGGGTGCCTAATTGTTCATAGAATTATTTATGGAATTATTGTTGTCAATTTCTTGTTGAGACCCTATTTAGGAAAATTATTTACCAAGTATATTTGGATAATAAATTGATGCACTGGGATCTTTGAGTTTCTGTGATAACCCATGAATTAACAAGTGGATTTATATAAGGGATTCCATATTACATCTGACAATATATTTTTCTTTGGTGTGTATGGTGATGTGGTTATGTGAAAATTTGTGCATAGGGGGTTGGTTTTTAATTTTATGGAAATCTAGGAATGTTATGATGATGTATCATGTTTGATCAAATAGTTGAGAAATATTATTTTGTTGGATATGGATGTGAGTTGGGGGTTTCATTGGGATAGTATTTTGGGTTTGGAAGGATGATTTGGATGAATGACATTAGTGACTTGTTTTGGTACGTCAACATTGGTAACATGTCGAAATCCTCACCCTGAAACTAGGTAGTGATGGAATGAATAATATATAAGTGGTTAATGAAATATTAATATGGTGGTTCTATAATTAAACATGGTTGGTTCTAAATTAAGAAATGATTTCTTGTTAAAATAGATGTAATTTGATGCCTCCATAGTTTATCGGGATGTTCTCCTTTTCAAATTATCATTGTATATTATAATAAATGCATTTGATGATATAATTAAAGTGTGTAATTAATGGGTTGGTTAGTGTTATGCTTATAAACCCATAGGTAGGGCTTGTTTTCATTCGTCTATAAAAATTTACACATTGTTCATTCTTGTGATTTATATATGCACCCACCCACATAAAGCACTCTGTTGCGAATGCCTACATAGTCACATAGGTGTGCCGTTACTAATATCTCATGGGAAATAAGAATGGATGGACAACCACTCATCTCGGGTCACTCATTTGGATGATGATGACTAATGATTCTTTGGGAGTAATTAATGAGATGGTATGTATGATATTTCTTCAAGATGAGTTGTGATATTGTTTCCCTTGTATATTTTGGATTGGGCAGTGTGTATTGTGTGGCCCAAGTGTGCGAAATAATTATGTGTTGTGAGGACCATGTGTGTGTGGGTGGGATATTTTGTTATGATAAGGTGTGTATGGGTTGGATTTTTTGTGATGCCTAGTTGTGCAGGGGCGGGATACGACATGGTATATTCGGAAGATGTGAGACCGCATGGACGTTTTCCATTGGGGTGTGAGAGTGGTTAATTAGTGGGAATGTGGTGTGACATAACAAATCATTGATGTTCTTTATATCCCAATACATGACTTTTTTTACATGGTGAGTGTAACTTGGTGATTTTGGGATGGTTAGTATGTCTTTTAGTTGTTATTTTGTTCTACTGTTTTCTCACAGGAGAATTAGTATACATCTTTCACATGTGCATTAGACACTTCGTTTTTCCTAATAAGTATATTTTTATGCTCAGGAAATGTATATAAAAATGATTTCAAATTTCCAATGGATTTCATAGACCATGTTGGGAATTACTATCTAAGACCTCGTGATAGTTGTTTTGTATTTTCTTAGCTTCACTTATGGTTATTTACTTTGCGTATTGTTACTATATCATTTCTATTTATACATGGGTTGTGGGATGGTTTTTTGATTTCTCTTTTATACTATGAAATGGATTTATTGTGTATGATTCATTAAATATATTTATCTTGTTTTCTGAAAAGGATAAAATGCACCCATATTGTGAAATTTTTGAATCCTTGGTACTAGTCTCCAACCTGGTGCCTACTAGAGGTGGCACTTGAGGGGTCATTTTCTATCTATCCTCATTGTGGTATCATTGGATGGGGGTGTTGAAAAATGAATTATTATGATTTTAATGAATAGATAATATATAATAATTATTCTATAAATTTTAATTATTAATTAACTTTCACTCATTCTATAAGTCAAAAAATGAAAAGAACGATAATTCAAATGTACGATGTACCGTCTGTATGAACAGAGTAATTCATTTTATATTTCAACATTCTAAGAATGAATATAATTATTAGAATAATTATTATATATGATATTTATACCATGGTTAAAATTATTGAAATGATGAGAACAAGGATTAATGTATAAGGACCTATATTACAAAACCGAATGTTTCTTGGCTAACGAAGAAGAAATAATACATAATAATGAATAAAATAAATTATTATTATTAAATGGGTAATAATATTTTAAAAATATATAATGAAATCGATAATAAATATATTGTTATGGAATAAATATAAAATAAATCCAAATTTATTATATGTGATGTTTCAACATGAACAAATTATGTCGAGACATGTGGTAAGGAAAATATTAATTAAATTTCACTTCTTTGGGATAAACTAATATTTAATTTATTAGATCATTATACAATTATGATGAAAATTAATTTTGATTCTATTATATTTTATTTCACGTTTTTTATATAAAATTATAGTCAATAAAAATAATCTATTCATTGATAAATTTTCACATTAATGATATGATATTTGAAATGTATTTTTTTCTCACATGAATTTTAGTGGGAGACATTCCTTAAACACAAATTATTTATTTTTTTATTGTTTGAAAAATACACACGGTTCAATATCATGAGTATCATCTTAAATATTATGATATTTAAATATCTATATAATTTTATTTCATTAATGGGGAATATTATTTGATAGAGTACAATGGGCTGAGGGTTTATTTCAAAATATCATCATTTATCAGATTGTTTCTATTTAAGTCGCCCATAGATAATATTTCTCTAAGATGGCCACATTTTCTAAAAAAATTCCTTAAAAATTTACATTATTATTATCATATGAATCTCAAAATTCATTTTTATCCTTATGTTAATTTTACAAAATGGTTTTGAAAAGATTAATTTTTGTTCATATATGCCTCTTTGTGAATATTATGAAAAGAATATTCCAAATTAATTTTTATTAAATTATAATATATTAGTATATTTTACAAAATTAATGAATCAATAATTTCATGAATCATACATTAAAATAAAACACATTTATTTTATAATAAAATGTTTCTATTGCAATTATAATGACCCATACATTAAATACATTTTTAATAATTCAAAATTGAAGTGTATTTATTACAACATATAACAAAACCATTATAGGACTGTATAGGTATAGAGTCTTTAGAAACAGGGAACATAAACAACAGGCTCATAAAGAATCATCAATGTCTCCCATTTATTTGATCATATCTAAACTAGTTTTTGGCATATCATATCTAATATCCTTCATCCTAACCTGGGGAAAAGAAACATATAAAAGGTTGAGTTCAAATGCTCATTAAGGGTAAAAAAATTAAATGTTAGTCATATCAAATTCTTAAAATCATAACATTTGAAAATCTTATCTTGCATAAGAGGTCATAATATTATGTCATGGGATAAATCATAGAACTGCAATGTAATCCCAAAACTCATAACAGAAGACATGAAAATTTGTGTAATAAACACATAATCATATAAAATCATTTCATATTAGTCAAGGAATATCACCAAGACCATCATAGAAGAAAAAGTCCATTACTGAACTGGGTTCACTCCTCGTTCCATCATGGTAATACTGAACCAGATTTACTTTTCCGTTCAAGCCATGCATATCTCATGAGATACAAATCTTTACCCAATGCATTGTAAAAATATATAGGTCCCACCAATCTCATAATGAAACAATTCTTATGTGTTCCACAAAATCATAAATCATACATCATTACATAACCCATTTAATAGAATGGGATTCTTAAACATCACGCCATCATAACATAATCCATATAAGAGGGAAGGACTTCAAAAAAATTACTCCATAATAAAATAATCAAATAAATGTAAAAATAGGGATTGAAACATAACAATATATCATATAATATGGAAAATAATTTTGATAAAACACTTGAACTTATTTCTTGAGGAAAATATCCTTTATTCTTCAAAAACAATTTTTCTTCTCAACATGTCATTCAATTTTTAAATAAAATAAGTTTATTATAAAGATATATAGAAACATGTGAATGATTCTTCATCGAAATAATGTTCTCTGAAATGATAAAAAATCTGTTCATGCCGTATAAGAAAAAAAACATTCTTCTTATACTATTGCTGAAAAAGTCAAAAAGCATCTCGTACTAATAATGAAAAATGATTTGATTCATATCTTTTAATAAAAATTTACCAACATGTAAATTTTTATTTAAACCATTGTAGAAGGATAGAAATAATATCACATATTGAGGAAACATAAATGTGGATGATAAATATACCCAAGTAAATACTGATGTATCAAAAATCTTGGATAAAAATGAGATTGCGAGATTTTCCCTTACCTTTGGTCGGATATGGTTGGTACATATCCGAACCTCCTATATAATGATTTAAATAATGCAATTGACTTATTCCATAAACATAGTCATTATTATGATATCATTTATGGTCATATTCTAATCTTTTTATATGTAACAATTCATTGTTACTCGTTATTCGTGTGTTAACTACTTTATGTTCTTATTCATGTTTTGTCGAATAAATTCTTATCTCTCTTTTTATGTTATAGATATACCATTTATAGAATGGTATTAGTATAATATAAATCATATTTATTCAATCAATTAATTTATATTATCAATCTTCAATAAATATCATGTAGAACGAATAACATCACATCGTGGAGATGGTAGGTCGTACGTACGCACGAGCGATGATATCATTCTCATGTTTGGGGAATTGTTTTGAAGTGTGTGGTGAAAAATATTTCAAAATCAATATAAATTTATAATAATCATATATAGTTATTTATTCCATCATTATACACATCCAATAACGTTGGTGAAGAAAAAAAATTACACCACGGCGTGGAGACAGTAGGTCTTACATACGCACTTGTGGTGATTTCATTTTTTTATATGATAGATAGAAGATGTAATATGGCTGTTTAATATTCACAATATCATATTAGTATACAAGTGATACTGGATTTATTACTTATAAATGAAACAACTCATATATATGATGTAGATGAAGAAATAATTTCGAAATAATCGGTAAAGGATGTTACCTCTTCTTCAACGTGCCTCTTCTAAACCTCCACATGTGGCATTAAAGATGGACTTTTAAGAAGACCAGGAACACTATTATATTTCTAGGTAATCCTATAATGGAAAAGGGCAGGGTTTGGATGAGTTTGAAATCACATAATGGTGTGAAGAGAAGAGGGAAGAGCTTCCCTTTTTATAAGAGAGTAGTGAGGCACTTTTGGGATCCTCCAAAATATTAATTTATAATAAACTCAAATCCAACATAAAAAATCCAAAGTGATTCAAATTATAAGATGACATATATCAGGGTTGTTATATAATCATCAAATCAAATTTATAAATGTTTTGATTTTATTTTCAACCTTATCATTTTGATTTATCTTTATTTAATCTATTTAATTTTATTTGTGGTAATAATATTCTAAATTTAAAATTGTTATAAATACTTACTTATGTGTTTTGAATTTTCCATAATTGGATACATTAAGAAATTGGTGACCATATAAATTTTAATTAATAATTTTTTAAATTTTTTGTGATTTTTAAACAATTTAATAATATAAAATATAAATATTGTCAATTTTGACACTATTTATTTATTTGAATTTAAATAAAATCCACACAAAATATATGATCGAAAAAAAATATTTAATAGTTTACTAAGATGTCATATTTATCAGAGAAATTCCTGGAGAACATTAATTAGGTCATATAATATTTATTTTAACATTTTTAATACCATTTATTTGATATTTATCTTAATAAAATAATTACAAAAATAGTTTTGTATAATTATTTAGTATAATTATTTATGCATAAAAATTAATTATAAAATACTCTGATGAAGATAAATCTAATATCTTTCATATGAATACATATAGTCTTTTTTATCTTCTAAAATAACGAACTTTTATAATGTTATCTTTATTAAAGTATAAACGTGACAACTTTGACATCATTTAAAATAAAGTATTATAAATATTATAATCTTTTTTTAAGGCTCCAACTGGTCCAAAGGTCATCCATTCAATTATTAAAATATAGATATACTAAAACAATAAGTTTTGGTCAGGTTTTGGGGCCTTTTGATGGTTATTATTATGTTAATAAAAATTATATTATTGATTTTTCACTAAATAAATAATTGTTGAATCATTAATGTATAAGATATTAAGGTAATGAAATATTTCATAAAAATTACAAATAAATTACCATAACAAAGAAGAAATTTTTGTATTTTAAATGAATATTTATAATCAAATTTATACTCATTATAATCTTATATTGAAAATACATTATTTATTAAAGTTTGACTGAGAGATATTTCACTTTCTTTAAAAAAATTAAAGGTCTCAATCACATCCAAGTGTGTTAAAAAAGATTCCATTTTGACCCAAGTATGATTTAAGGAAAAATATAATCATCCAATTATATTAAGACAAGCGATAGTTTAATTTTATAATATTATATTTACCCTTAATTACCCGATTTACCTTTCACCGTGGTAAATAAAATATTTCGTAGTTACTATTAAGAATTCCTAAAAATAAAAAGTTGTCTATTAATATAATTTTAACATAATGATTCCAAATATGGAATCCATTTTTCGAAATTCAATACACATAAGTGGCAGTATTTTATTTAAAATTAACCCCATTATTGAGAAAACAAGTTTTAAATGTTAAAACCTTGAAAATGATTGAAAGGTTATTACCTATGAATTCAAAGTAAAATTAATGATAATGACATAAATTATATTAAATTGTAAAAATATATTATATTTTTACATTAGAACCAATCAGTATTATAATTTAACCACATAAATTACCTCGATGAAAAAAAAGTAATTAATTGTTGTCGTATTTTCACTATTCTTCAGTGATTCAATTTTATTAGAAAAATATAAAAATTTAAGCCAATGTAAATTTTTATATTCTTCTTCCGATAAATGGTTTACATTATAATATTAAATTTTTTAATTTGTCTAAAAGGGTTTTCTATTAAAAGGAGGAAAACTTTCTTTTAAAGTCTATTTGATGAATATCAAAAATACCATTTTAATAACATACATATCTTATTAATTTCATTCACTCCAAAAATTAATATTACAAATAATTTATTTACATTTATAATAGATTTTTTTAAAAGTTAGATACATTTATTCCCGATAATATAATGACTAGGTTGTAATAGTAAATTTATATTTAGGGGATCTGACAGTTTGTTTAATCTCACGTTTGCGTGCAAAACAAGCTACTAAAAAATTATTTAAATATTTCATAAAACACATGGGTGTTACATTCTATCCCCCTTAAACTGAATTTCACCCTCAAAATTTACCACTTGGAAATAAGCAGATTAGGATACCTCTCCCTCATCATATTCACATGTTCCCATGTATCTTCTTTAAATTGGTGGTTCCACCATAAAACATTTACCAATCGAGTGTTATTTTTTAGTAGAACTTTTTCTCTACGATCCAGAATCTATATCATTTGTTCTTCATTTGAATTATCTTTCTTCGGTGATATGACTTCTATGCTTAGTACATGTAAAGGAATAGGAATGTACTTTATCGGGAGGGATACATGGAACACATCATGAATTTGAGAGAGATTCGGTGGAAGCGCCAATCTGTAAGATACTTTCCCAACAAGATTCATAATTTCAAAAGGACTGATATACCTAGGGCTAAACATTCCCTTTTTCCCAAATATCATTGCTCTCTCCCAGGGAGATATTCGTAAGAACACCTTATCTCCCACTTCAAACTCTAAGCTTTTTTTTATTTTCAGCATAATGTTTTTGTTGACTCTGAGCTGGTCTTATATGTTGATGAATAGATCTGACCTTTTATTCCATCTCATCAACAAGATGAGGACCTAATAGATTTCATTTTCCAAATTCATCCCAACATGATAGAGTTCTGCACTTTTTTCTATATAGGGCTTCATAATGAGCCATCTGAATAATGGAGTGAGAGAATTTATTGTATGAAAATTCCACCAATGGTAGGTGTTGATCCCAGCAACCATTTAAATCCCTAGAGAAAGGTCACAACATGTATTATAGAGTTAGAATTGTCCATTTAGATAGACTGTATGTCTGAGGATGATATGCAGTGCTGAAACTCAACTCTGTATCTAGAGCATGCTGAAGACTTTTCCAGAACTTTGAGGTAAACCTAGTATCTTGATCAGATATAATGGAAAGTGGTTCTCCATGAAATCATAGCACATATTCTATATATATCCTAGTAAGATGATCAATAGAGAAAACCTATCTAATATAAATGAAGTGTGCTGACATCGTAAGACGATAAATTATAACCTAGATAGCATTATTTAAGTTGGATGTTATGGGATGTCCGGTGACTATGTTCATAGTGATGTTTTCCCATTTCCATTCTGGAAAGGGTAATTGATGCAACATCCCCAATGACTTCTGTCTTTCAAACATAATTTTTTTAAAAACCATGCATCAAGGGACATTTTAGCAACATCTCTTTTCATTTAATCCCACCAGAAGTACTTTTTTAGGTCCCTATACATCTTTGTGCTTCCAGGGTGGATAAATAATGTAGAACTATGAGCCTCATCCAATATTTACTTATTTAATTCATTTATGGGAGGAACAAAAACACAATTCATTATCCTTATTATTTTATCAAAATCAATGTTGAATTAAGAAACATTTCACACTTTCTTTTGTAACTATACATCTTCTTTTTGTTCCTATTTATTCTTCACATGTATAGATAGTTGAAAATTCATTTGAGAAAGATAATATTATCCACATCAATTATAATTTCAATATCCATCCTTTGAAAATCCATAAATATTGGATCTTTAATGATCCTCATCATGGAAAATAGGGCATTGTCTTGTCGGCGTATTGCATTTTCCACCTTGTTTTCTTTACTAGGGTGGTAATTTATGGAGCGGTCTTAATCTTTAATCAACTCCAACCATATTCTTTAGTGCATATTCAGCTCCTTTTTTTTGTGAAAATATACTTCGATCTTTTAGTTTTTAAGTATAAATATTACAACATTCACCATAATGATAATACCTCCATATTTTTAAGGAAAAGATTACAGCGGCTAACTCTCAATCATGTGTTGGGTAATTTTTCTCATGGATTTTCAACTGTCGTGAGGCATAAACTATAACCAAATCATTTTTTTCAAGAACACACCCCAATCACTTCTTGGATGCATCACTATAGACCACAAACCTTTCTCCACTACTAGGTAGTGTCATCATAGGTGCACTGGGTAGCCTTCTTTTTAACTCCTTGAAATTCCCTTCAAACTCCTCCGTCCAAAAGAACATATCTTATTTTCGATTCAACCTGGTGAGTGGATTAAATAGTCATTAAAAATCATTCAAAAAACGTTGATAATATCCATATAAACCATGAAATATTCAGATCTCAGTTAATGTTGTTGGCCTAGACTATCTTTTTATGACCTCTATTTTTGTTCCATCCACATATATCCTCTTTCATGAAATTATGTGACCAAAAAATGAATCTGTTTGTACCCAACATTCACACATGGTAAATTTGTCATAAAGCTTCTCCTTTCTCGGGGTCTTCAATACAATTCTTAAGTGATCTTCATGTACATTATTTCTCTTTGAATATACAAGAATATAATCTATAAAGGCTACGAAAAACTGATCAAGATAGTCTCTAAAGAATCTATTCATTAGATCTATAAAGATATATGGGTCCTTAGTAAGACCAAATCGCATCACAATAAATTCAAAGTGTCTATACATTGTACGGAAAGCTGTCCTTGGTATATCCTCTTTTTTACCCTTATTTTATGATACCATTAATAAAAATCAATCTTGGAAAAGTATTGAGATCCGTGTAGTTGGTTAAATAAGTCATCAACGCGTGGGAGAGGATATTTGTTCTTGATAGTGATCTTATTATGTTCTCGATAATCAATACAGAGTCCCATTGATCCGTCTTTCTTTATAACAAAAAAAATAGGTTCTCCCTAAGGTGATATACTAGGGCATATGAATCTCGTATCAATATTCTCTTGGACTTTATTCTTCAATTCATGCAACTTAATTGGGTCCATTTTATAACGTGTCTTTGTAATGGGCCTAACACCCGGTATGAGTTCTATTGAAAACTCAACATCATGATTTAGTGGAAGACCTAGGAATTCCTCTAGAAATACATCTTCAAACTCCCATAAAAATTGAATTTTCATTATCGTGAGTTTCTCTCCAACCATATGAGATAAATAAACATCTTTTATAGGAATCAAGACCCATATGATGGGTGAAATTTCCATTGGAAGGTAATATTCATCCTTGCATAGATAGATGATCATAGATTGATCTGGAATATGAAATGTGACATTCCTTCTTTGGAAATTGATATGAGCTCTGTATAAAGATATCCAATCCATGACAAGAATCACATAAAATTCTACTATTGGAAGGATCACAAGATTTGCAGGAAGAACATTCCAAAAAATGTCAATTGGAGTGGAATTATAATCTTTTGATGCAACCATTATGCCATTGTGAGTTTTCATCGATAACTCATCATTTAATTGTTGAGGTAGTACACATATACCCTTAGAAAATTCTTCAGAAATAAATGAGTGGGTAGATCTAGAATCAAATAAAACATCTTCTACTTTAGAGTGGATGGTAAGTGTACCTTTAACCACTTCGTTATCGTAATCCTCATGGACAAAAGAAATTGCATGTGACATTCCTTTTGGATTTACCTTAAGAGTTTGTTGATGTTGATCGTTTTCAAAAACCATTGGATTAGGTTATTCATTGGTATAATGCCCCATTTCCTTGCACATGTAAGATTGAAGTGTAAAAGATGCATTCTTTATAGTTTTCTCTCTATTCACATCATTGGTCATCTTTTTCACATCACCGAGGCATTCAATTTCCTGATGACCTTATTTTCCTAATTCAATACATTTACATGTACCTTTAAGACAATTCCTTCCATGTTTATTTCTACACACTGAGCATAAGGGAAAACTAATCATTTTTTCAGTGTTGTCATTAGATTTTCCTCTGAATTCCATTTTCCACTTTATATCAAACCTATATGACTGATGGGTTACTCCAATCTCCATATCAACCTTGAGAGCACATCGAACAATTTCCTCATAGCTATTTATGTCCTTTATGGCTAACTCCCTTAGAAATATTTGATTTAAGACACTAAATAATTGATCGATCTTACTCTCTGGTGGGATAATAATTCTGGAAGTGTACCTTTCATGTATTGTAATATTTTCTTCGTTGGCACCAATAGATTCATCATCATTTTTCTTTAGTTCAAGAAACTCTTTCTCTATATTTTTTCGAATAATTCAAGAGAATTACTTATTAAAAAATAAGTTCTTGAACTTATCCCATTCTAGGGACTCAATTTCATCTCTTTGCCTCATATTCTTGGTAAGATTACACCATCGACCAGCTTCACCATCCAAAAGATATACTTCTAAGATTACTTTATCATTTTAAGAACATTGTAGAACTAAAAACATCTTTTTAGTGGTATTGATCCATTGTTAACCCACTAAAAGCTAAGAAGACCACTGAATGGAGGTGGACGCTACCTTATGAAGGATTCAATAGGATGTTTCTCTATCATTTTTCCTTTTGGAAGTCCTGCATGATTTATAGCATGTAATAGTTGTGTGAGCATGGATACAAGATTTTTCATTCCATCTCCCATAACGTTTGATTGATAAGGGGGAAAATTATTCCATTGGCCATCACATTCAGCATTAACATGGTTTTTTCAAGTTCCAACCATTGATTAAAACCAAGAATCATAGTTTAATAAAAAATATTTACAACAAGAAAACCAAATAATCATGAATAAAATTTCACACTTTAGGTCTCATCATTGGTTATTCATGGCCATTTATAAAACAGTAGGATTGTTTCCTATTCTTAGATATATCCTTGGGGTTTTTACTAAGGTGTTCACATCCTAGTTTCCAAAAGACGACTATATCATTCCTCTAACAACAACTATATCTACCCATACATTACATAAATTGATAATACATCAAAAACCATGTATATTTATTACAACATAAAACAAAATCATGGCAGGACCGTATAGGTAAGTGTCATTAGAAACTAGGAAACATAAACAAATTGGGTAATAAAGCATCAACATTGTCTCCCATTTATTTGATCATAGATAGAATCCTTTTTGGTATATCTTATTTAATACCCTTCATCCTGGAAAGGGGAAATGAAGAATATAAAAGGGTGAGCTCAAATTGTCAGTAAGGGTAAACAAATGAAATTTAAATCATATAATATTCTTAAGTTAAACACATTTGAAAATATTATCTTGCATAAGAGGTCATAATATAATGTCATGGGATAAATCATAGAACTTCAATGTAATCCCGAAAATCAGAACATAAGACATGAAACTTTTTGGCATACACACATAATCATATAAAATCAATTCATATTATTCAAGGATCATCTCCAAGACCATCATAGAGGGCAAGGTCCATTATTGAACCGAGTTCACTCATCGTTCCAGCCCTGCAATACTGAACCTGAATTACTTGTCATTACATCCATGTCTATCTCATGAGATCCAAATCATTACCCAATTAATTGGAGAGAGATATATGTCCCAAAAATCTCATAATTAAACCAATATTATGTGTTCCACAAAATCATAAATCATACATCAAAAAATAACCCATATAATAGAATGAGATTCTTGAACATCATGCCATCAAAAAAGAATCCATATAAGATAAAATGACATCATAAAAATAAATCCACTGTAACATTATCATATTAATGTACTAATAGGTATATAAACATAACCCTATGTCACCATATATAGAATATAATTTTGATAAACGTCTAGAACATAGTTTTTGGGGAAAATAGCCTCTCTTCTTCAAAAACATTTTCGGTTCTCAACATGTCTTGAAATTTTAAAATAAAAAAATTTAATTGAAAATAAATATGAAAAATTGTAAAATAAGTTTCATGGAAATAATGTTAATATAAATAATAAAGAAATACGTTCATTCCGTATAAGGGAAAAAACATTCTTCTCATACTATGGCCAGAAAAGTCAAAAAGTATCTCGTACTGAAAAAGACAAAAGATTTTATCCATATCTTTTACTAAAAATTCACTATTTGGTAAAATTGGAATTAAATAATTTTTGGAAGATATATATAATATATAATATTTAGGAAACACATATGTGGAATATAAATATGCCTCAATAAATTCTGAAGTATAAAACTTTTCAGATAAAAATGAGATTGTGATATTTTCCCTTACCGTAGGTTTGATATTATTGGTACATATCCAATCCTATTGTATAATGATTTAAATAATGACATTTACTTATTTGATAATCATATTTCTTGTTATGATATCATAAATGGTAATATTCTTAACTGTTTATTAGTAACATTTTGTTGTTACTCGTTATTCAGGAGTTAATTGCTTTAAGATCTTATGCATGTTTTGTCAAATAAATTCGTATTCATCTTTTTAGGATATAGATATATCATATATAGAATGGTATTAGTATAATATATATCATATTTATTCATTCAATTAATTCAATTAATTTATATAATAATTCTTCAATGAAGTTCATGTAGAACGAGTCGCATCACATCGTGGAGACGGTAGGTCGTACATACACACGAGCGATGATATCATTCTCATGATTGTGAAAATTGTGTTTAAGTGTATGGTGTATAAAATTTCAGAATAAATATCAATTTATAATAATTATATATAGTTATTTATTCCATAATTATACCAATCCAAGCATGTTGGTGAATAAAAATAGATTATACCACGGTGTTGAGACGTTAGGTCGTACGTACGCACGTGTGGTGATTTCATTTTTTTTATATGATGGATAGAAGATGGAATATGGATGATTCATATTCATAATAACATATCAATATACAAGTGATACTGGAGTTATTACTTTAAAATGAAACAAATCTTATAGAAGAAGTATAAGAAGAAAGAAGTTTGAAGGAATCAGTAAAGGATGTTACCTCTTCTTCGTCGTGCCTCTTATAAACCTCATCTTAGGGCACTAAAGATGGTCTTTTAAGAAGACCAATACTACTAGTATGTTTATAGTTATGTTTTATGGGAATAGGGTAGGGTTTTCCTGAGTTTGGAAGCTCAAAATGGGGTGAAGAGAAGTGGGAGGAGGTTCCCTTTTTATAAAAGATTAGGGGGGAACTTTTGGACACCTCCAAAATATTAATTTATAATAAACTCAAAACCAACATAAAAACGTCCAATGTTACATCAATTCAAAAATGAGATACTATATGGTTGTAATATCATTAACCAATCAAATTTATACTTGTTATGATTTTATTTAAAACCTTATCATTTTGATTTATACTTTTTTAATCTATATAATTTTATTAGTGGGAAAAAATAGTCTAAATTTTAAATTGTTATAAATAATTACTAATGTGTAGTGAATTGTCTATAATTGGATAAATTATGAAATTTAAGAACAAATAAAATTGAATTTATAATTATTTAAATATTTTTGTAATTTTTAAACTATTTAAAAATATAAAATATCAATAGTGTCAATTTTGACACTATTCATTTATTTGAATTTAAATAAAATCCACACAAAAGATATGTACCATAAATATATTTAACAGATTTATAACATGTCATATTTATCTATAAAATTCTTCTAGAACATTAATTAGTTTATTTAATATTAATTTAAACATTTTTAAAACCATTTATTTTATATTTCTCTTAATACAATAATTACTACAACATTATTGTATAAATATTTAGTATAATTATTTTTTTCTTAAAATAAAAAATAAAAAACTATTTTTAAGATAAATATAAAATATTTCATAATAATATTTTTAGTCTAATTTATCTTCTAAAATAACCAACTTTTAGAATGTTATCTTTATTAATGTATGAAGGTGTCAACATTTACCTTATTTAAAATAAAATAATATAAATTTCATAATCTGTTTTATAAGGCTCCAAAAGGAACAAAGGTAGACCCTTGGATGATTAGGATATATATATACTCAACCAATAAGTTTTTTTCACGTGTTTCAGCCTTTTATGGGTATTGTTAGTTTAATAAAAACTATATTATTGATTTTTTACCAAATAAATAAATTCTGCATCATTAATGTATAAGCTATTAAGGTAATTACATATTTCATAAAAATTAAAAATAAATTACCATATCAAAGAAAATAATTTTAGATTTTTAATTAGTATTTATAATATAATTTATATTCTGTATACCCTTATATGAAAAATACATTAATTATTAAATATTGAGTGAGACAAACATCACTTTCTTTAAAAAAATAAATTAAAGGTCTTAATCCAATACAAGTGGGTTCCAAAAGATTCGATTTAGACCCAAGTATGGTTTAGGGAAAAATATAACCATCCATTTATATTATGGAAAGTGCTACGGTACTTTTATAATATTATATTTACCCTTAATTAATATATTTACCTTTAACCATGGTAAATAAAATTAACCATAGTTTCTATTTATAATTACTTAAAATAAAAATAAGTCTATTAAAAAAAATTGGACCTAATTATTCCAAATATGGAATCCATTTTTCCAAAATGAATACAAATAAGTGGTAGTATTTAATTGAAAATTAATCCCGCTGTTGAGAAAATGGGTTTTAAAAGTTAAAACATTGCAAAAGAATTAAATGTTTTTACCTATGAATACAAAGAAAAATTAATGATAATGATATATGTTATGTTAAATGTTAAAAATATATTCTATTTATACTTTAAAACCATTCAATATTATAATTTATCCATATAAATTATCTTGATGAAAAAAAGTTGTTTTCATTTAATTTTTAGCATATTTTTACTATTCATGAAATTATGAAGTTTATCAGAAATATATAAGAATGTTAACAAAAGTAAATTTTTATATTCCACATACAAAGAAATGGTTTAAATTTTAATATTAATATTTTAATGTGTCTAAAATTCTTTTACATTAAAAGGAAGAAAAAATTCTTCCAATATATATTTAATAAATATCAAAAATAACATGTTAACAACATATATTTCTTATTAATTTCATTCACTCAAAAAATTAATTTGACAAATAATTGATTAATATTTATCATATATTTTTTTAAAAGTTAGTTATATTTATTCCTACTAATAGAACATCTAGGTTATAATGGTAACTTTGTATTATGTTTATCTCACAGTTTGTTTAAACTCACGATTGCATGCAAAACACGCTATTGAAAAATTATTTAAATATTTCATAAAACACATGCGTGTTACAACAGTTATGTTGATATTCGAAAAAAATCAAAATACAAAGTTTATTTCTATAAAGAATTATTTCATCTGATCTGTAGAAATACTCTCCCATATAATATAATAATATTTAATGTTTCTAATGATTTCATAAGGATATTATTCATCAATAGTAATATTATTCATTAGTTGATTGGTTTAGGATTGAAATGATGTAATATTTATGAACCAAAATTCTTATTCATGGTTCTAATACGATGAATAATTTATTTTCCCAAGGAAAACATATGTATTATATTCATTTTTTAAATGGTGGGACCTATGATTATAAAAATAATTTGATAATGAATTGTATCTTACGAGTTAGTTAGGGGAAACATGCACATGATCTCGATCCATAAAGTGAAACAAGTCGATGCACATGATATACTCTATGAAATAGTATGTCAGGCCTGATATTAGGGTCTTGGTAGTTGTCCATGAAACGTGAAATACATTCAGTACATATGATGATCCATACACATTATTGACATAAAATTATGGCTCATGATATATTTATGATGAATTTTCATTATTGTGATTTAGGACTTTTTAAATGTTATATTTTATGATGTAAGTAATTTTTATGATCAATGATAAGTTGGGTATGACAATATTCAGTTATTCTCATGATAACATACACATATTTCAAATAATATTACTTAAAAACTTAATAAATTTATAACTTCAATGTTAACCCTCACTAAACATACAATATCACCCTTTATTAGGTTTCCTCTTCCCAAGGTTATGAAGGAATGTTTTGAGTAAGATGTGTCGAAGAAGGGTTATATACATGAATGAAATTTCAGAGCTGATAATGATTTTTTTGTGGGACATTTTTATTCTATGATATGTAAGACACTGTATTAATCATCTAAAATACTATATCAAAAATTTATTTGAGTACATATGTGATCCTATATTTCCTTCTGATGTTGTAATATTTAATATAGATAATTGGGACTCCTTTTTAAAATTAATGTCATTATTACTATATCTATATGTTCATATTTTGGTATTTTACAATATTTGTTTTGGGTTTCATAATAACAAATTTTAAGATATAAATTATTTGGGTTTTCTTGCAATACATGCATGTAGGTATTCTACATGTGGACATGGGGTTTTCACCAATGAACCTATGGGTAATAATGATAATTGATTTGGTTGATTATATATCAAGCATCCATCTAGTTCATTATGAGTGTTCCTTTACTACCCACCATGTTCTAACACTCACAGGGGATAATCCTATGTTTACTCAGATTTTGATTATAAAAAAATATAAAATATTAGAATAGATATTAAAAAAATTTCACAGGGTTTTACCGATGGTGTAATATTGTATATAGTTGATGTTAGGATTTATACACACTATTAATGTTATTCCATGTTCTCCACTATGATAATTGTTTCTTAGAAAATGTCTTTTTTTTTCTTTAGTTAGGGGATGGTATGATAAAGTACCATGTTAAGATGGAATGTAATGGAAAATGTTGTGATTAGAAATATCTAGAATGGATGATTATCATATTAAAATATATTATTATTATGCATAATAATTTATCATGATATATGGTTGAAAACAAGAATATTATCCAAGAATTGGACTCAATATATAATTAAAGGATATATTACTCAGAGACCACATGTTTCAGTTACCAAGAAGAAATTAATAAAAAAAATTAATCATTTTAGAAATTTTGAAGGATTCACAATTATTATTGAGTCAAAGTAATAGGAAAAAATTTATATCTGGAATGAGGATAAGTAAGTGAATTGTAGAGGATAAATGAAGAGTGTGATGTAAGGTAATATGTCACATCATACCAAACCATTTATTGTTTAAAGTATTATGTTTGGGGAATCCGTGAATTATCTATCTAAATTAAAAAATATAAGTGATAAATCCTTGAACAAAGAAGGTACATATAAATGGAAATCATTAAAGTGTAAGGATTGATGTGTTTATATATCAAAAATTCGGAATTATGTTATAGAAATTTTTTATCATTGTTATTACCATATAATATTAAAAAAATATCAATGTATTGTTCTTTATTTTTTAAATTAAGGATTTTAAAACCTATTTTATATAGTAATTATTACATAGAATCTTGATTTATTGATATGGTTATATTTTTTAGCGCAAATGACTGATGACTTTTACCCCATTTTTATATGATTGATGTTGGGATAAACTGCACATGCCCTGGGATGATATAGCTATGCTTTATCATAATTTTAATGGAAGCGATACCCCTTTTACGACCTATGTGGTGATACTTTAACAATGTTATCTATATTTTAGGATTCCTAAAATGAAATCAACCCTTTAGTTTAGAGTATGTTTTATTGAAGATTTTTTTATCTGAATAATTGTTTTATTATTTTTTCAAATGAGTTTTAATTTATTGATAACCATTAGGTTCATTTTAATTTATTTAGAGGGATGTTTATGGTTTATTGGGATAAGTGGGTAGTAAATTTTGAGAATATTTTGTGTTGAAAATCATTGCGGTTAAAAGAATAATTATTTACAAGTTAATTTTATTTTGAGGATGATTATGATAATCTTGTAAATGCTATATTTTTAGTAAAAGTACATCCCAATGTATGGGAGATAACCTATCACATCCTATATAGTCATGGGAATATAAACCACAACTGAAGGGTGATATGTTTGAAACACCCACCCCAAGACTGCTTAATTGTCTGGTTTGTATGAAATTATTTTTATATAAATTATATGAGGGATACATATTTTTCTAATCTTGTGAATTATATTATATGAGTAAATCATGTTAATTTTTTTTTATTTTTAGGCAGTTTATAAAAATTTTGGTGATTTTTATGAGGTTATGGGGTATATAACCTTCTGTTTTAATATATCATATTATTTTGGAAAAACAAAATATCATTCTCCATGGTGTAAGAAGAATGGTATGAGATATAATTTTCGTTAAAAAATTCATTAAGTTAACATTTATTATCATTATTTTTCAATTTAGATTTATTTATTTCTGAAATAACTTAAATTTAATCCTTAATGTTATTATAGAAATTTTGGTTAAAAATGATTTATCACTTCCCATAAAGGATTTTACATTTTTGTTTTTGTCTTATATTATATAATAAAATTATCATCGGATTAATATCTAAATATATTATTAATATATTGTTATTATTTATTGGAAAATGTGATAATGTTAGAAGATTATTTTAGTGCATTGGTAATAAACAATCCTTCTTCAATACTCAGCATTTAGATAAAAAGTGGATATTGCAATGAAAAATTGATTAATAGTTTCTATTACACTTGTCATGTAAATAAATTTCCTTATGTTTCTAGTAGAAATGTTAAATAAGTTCCTCATCACTTGAATATTTATCATGTCACAAAAAACATGATCTAATTACCATCAATTATGATGAATCTATTTATTTTTTCACACTTATATGGTTTGTGGTTTTGTGGTAGTTAACATTCTAATAATCATTAAAATTATTGTGATCAATGATAAATTTTAATTTAAATATTTATTTGGATATTATAATATTATTACATGTAAATATTTTCAATTATTATAAATTTGATACGATTTTTAAAAAATTTTATGTGTTATTTGAGATGAAAATTTTATTTTGGTTTTCCTCTTTTTAAAATAAATCATTGTTAACTATTATTAAGATGTGTGTTTTACACAAAATAATTTTCATATTTCAAACCATTTATTATTTATTATATGTTAAAATTAAAGAACATAACATTTTTATGATTTGGGGGTTGAATTTATGTCCTTGATATTTTAGATGAACACTATTTTCTATAGTGTATACAACACACCAAATCAACTTTAAAAATGAAAAAAATATTTTTATTTAAATATTTTTATTATAACATATACATTAAAACGAAATATATGAAAAATATTAATGAAATTATAAAATATAACTTCTATTATTCCTCAATAAGAATATATTTATTAATACTTACTAAATAAGTACTAAATTTTCTATAATGTTATTTTATGCTTCATAAATAATTTGTCATCCAATTTTTTTTGGAAAGAAAATATAACATTTAAATCCTTGAATTTATAAAAAATATATTCAATAAATATAATATAAAATTTCAAATCATCGTATCAAAATATTATTATGTAAAATATAATAATTTTTCATAAAAGTTTATATTTTCAGTGATTTAAATAAAATATCTATTTTTATTTAGAATAGTATTATTGATTTGAGAATTTAAAAACATATATATTGTTTTTAAATGATTTCAATGACTAAATAGTTAATATATGATGCAAATAATGAAATTAGGGTAGTTAGAATTAATTTTATGATTGAATTACTAATAGAAACATTTTTATACATAAACAAGTAATTATTCAAAATACAGTTTTTAGTTTGGTTTTCCATTTTGATGATAATGTATTTAATTCCAATAAAAAATTTATCATGATAAATGGATTCCATATTTTTAATATGGAGATATATTTATTGATAGGTACCCATTAGTTTTTGGTCATTATGAATATAAATCAGAACATATAATTGTCACCATTGAATTGGTAAATTGAGTAATGAAAGATAAAATTTATATGATAAAGACTATAAATTGAGCCTAACACTTTCTTTAATGTAATTAAATGATTTTTTATAAAACATACCAACCAATTATTAATATATTTGAGAATTGTTTAATTTTTATTTTTTTATCATTATATTAATTTATTTAATTAAATGTATAAAATTTAACTGTCTATATTTTATTATCATTGAATTTTTTAAATTCTGATAAATAGATGATATATTCTATTAGAAAGAGTTACTTTAATGATACATACTTTCTTTGTCTATTTAAATTATTAATTTTATTTATGATATAATTATATTAAATTCCTCCACAACACCGTCAAATTATTTATTTAATTAACTAAAAAATAAATTAAATGATATTGAAATGTCGTGTTGTATATTATTTGAACGAATTAATGTGTCCCAAAATTTTTAAAAATCTTTATCAACTTTTATATATATACAATTTATTTATATTTTAATTACATCATTGTATTGATATATTTAATTGCATATTAATTGAATAGTGAAAAAATGGCATTAATAATAATTTATAATAAATATTTTTCAGCAAATAATTAATAAATAATAAATATCTTATCATTGGGAAAATGAATTGAATATTTTTAAAAACATAAAGTGTGGTCCATTTATGTTTTTTTTCTATTTATACATATATTATTGACCTATAAATTATAGAAAACATTAATAATCCTTTAATTATAAATATGGTCAATGGGGTTATAATAAGAATATTAGGGTCAAAACCTCATATAATAATGTAATTTTTTATCAAAGATTTTATTTAGAAAAATTAAAAATTAAAAATTAAAATATATCAATATAGTAAAAAAAATCCATTTAATTTATATTAAATTAAGACTTTAAGAAATTGAAAATTTTATCTCCCCTATATTATAAAATAGAATATAGTGTCCTTTTATCTCCACAATTCATGAATTATTTTTATGTCCATTGATTGACTAAATACAATCCAAAATCCATAAACCCAATATAGATATCATGTTTTTGAAGAAATACTAATTCTATTGTGGTGAAGGTGTAATGAAAGAGAGGTTTTTTAAAGGAGAATAATTATTCATAACCAATCATTTTCTTGTTGCATATTATATTACCTACAAAAAATATTCTACAATTATTTTTAGAAAATAAAATCATTATATTCTATATACATTAATTTTATTATTTTAATTAAATAAAATATATATGAATCCTCTTCTTTCAAATAGGAAATCAAGCTAACACGTATGTGAATGGAAGACAATAACCTCGAGAACCGATGTGATATGTTCTCCATCACCACCTATGATGGCTTGTTATACTAATATATAATGTGTAAATATATTTTATTCATGAAATTTTAATCATTATTAAATCATATTATATAATGTAATATCATAAAATTTTATTCATTGTAAAATGATAACCCAGTTCATGCGTATGTGTGGACAAACTGCTCTTTAAAGGGATGTGACATTCCTTCCATAACCACATCACAAGGATGGTATATATAATTATATTTACATTAATAAATGTTTATATGTTTATAATTATAATTATGTAAATTTAAAACATTACTGAAAATATTTCCAATAAAATTGTGAGAAAATGGATACTTTACTATACATATGGACTGAATAACATCAAAATATTTAATGTGAACAGAATTGATTAAAGAAATAATTAAAACATAGTAATAAATAACAAATCAATAGAAACATGTAATATTTTTTAATAATGTAAAAAATTAACATAATTCTTCTATTCAATAAAAAAATTGTATGACATTATTATGGCCTGAGTTATGGGGTTTCATAACAGAATATCAAATCATTAGGTTGTGTTTATAATGTATTGAATATGTTTTTCAATGATTATTCAAGAAGTAAAATTTAATTATATTATGTTGTATTTATACATTTTATGTCGGGAATTACATTTGTTTCATATAGCGACTTCATTCATCAATTCTCACTCAAATTATATGATCTTTAAAATGTGTTTCTTCTGAAATTATACTCCATTGCGAAATATTTTGTAGAAAATGCCAATTTATTTATATATAAGGTATATATTTCACAGTGTATGGTTATAGATTATTAACCATATAATCAGGATATTTTAGGTTTCATTTGACGCTAATCATTTATGGGGCATAAAATTCAATTGTTACCAATGTGGTAAGGGTTTATTTCATAATTTTATCATTATTTAGGATTTCTTATGTTTTAGAATTTGGTAGATAATATTTTGATATTCCCATATTAAACCCAATATATTTTCTTTTCCACTATTTATTTCTGAAAATTGACTGTTTCTTCAATCATTTGACTTTTTTAAATGCTCATGATACCAATGGAATGTTTTTAATGAAAATTGACATAGATTTTTTTTTCATTTTTGGGAAAAAATAAATCCCATTTAGATGTATTCCTAAAAATATTTTATTGAATAACTATACTATAATTGAAATATTTATTAAATTAATTTTTAATGTTTTTTCGATTTTTAATTATTATAAAATAATCATCATGTAATACAATAAATGAGGTTTATTTTGACAATTTTTATTAATATGTGGGATGATTTATTTAAATTATATGGATAAGATAAAATCTTCCACTATCATGAACAATTAATTAATTAAATATTCCATTAATGTTTACAATGGTACTTTAAAAAAAATTACTTTTCATAACATTTTAAAAATTTTAGTTTCAAATTGCTGTTTTAAAACTGAAATTGAAATTCTCTTCAATAAAGTTTTTGGTAATATTTTTATGGTAATTATATTCATTAAAGAAAAAAACATTATTTTACTAATGGTACATTAAGGATATGTAAGAATAATACCATACACTATTTTTCCCTATATGGATTATTCGACTGTTATATTTATTGATTGTGTAAAGTAATAACATTTTATATGCTAATTTTTCAAAATTAATGTATTTTTTGATTATGTTCGACCCATTAACATGATAAATTAATTAAAAATATTATGTGAAGGGACAAGACCAATATATTCCCTTAATGCATCAGTATGTTTCAAGATAAAAACTAATTTGGTTGTTGGATGATGCCTTTGCCATTTTTTGTAAGATTTCCTAGCAAGTGGCCTTGATTATACATTTCTAATTCATGGAATTATACATTTCAATGTAGTGAAATATATTATTGGTGTACTTTTTATTTTTTAAATTCTGTAGCTTTCTAAGGATCTATTTCAAAATCTGTTGATGACTTATATAGAATATTTTTTTAATCATTACTTAATTCCAAATTATTATTATATTATCATGTTATTAATTAAATGACTTGACTTTTCAATTATTTAATTTTACATTATTGATAATCACTTATTTAATTATGGTATATTCCATGGTACATAACCCATACTCATAATTTTAGATAAAACATATATTTTTCCCTTTCTCCAGGATATATGGATCGACACTTTGATAGTGATCAAAGATTCAGAATAATTTATTTCACTATGATAGTTATTTTTTCAATATAAAATGGGATCCATGTTCATATATAGATTACCAGGACAAATAAACTATTATTTACATTGGGTTTACATCACTTATATCGAGTACTTGTATAATAATTTCATAGCATACTCTAGGAAATTAAAAATGTGGTCTTTACAAAACTCATTGTCTCGGGTATCTTCTTGTACAAGCCATGCTTCAACTGTTATCACAGTATATGAATATTCATTCAAGATAGATTAATCTAAATTACATGCATGATATGAATCATATTTTTCACAAAATATCCATAAAAATATAAATATATCTCACATGGAATTTTCCCTCATGATATATATAAATTAGTGAATCACGATACACATAATGAATTAATCTCTAGCACTATAGAAGGGATGTATAGCATTCTACTAGATTGAAACTATTAATTTTTTTGAATAGCCTGATCAACCTAGGATCTATCATTCCTACTTCTTGATACCACATTTCAATAGATTATGTGACCCCCAACATAAAAAATGATAAAAACCATGAAACAAAGAGGTCACCTCAAGTTGTTAATGTACTATTATTTCTTACAGTTTTGGGTTATAACCAAATTACTAACCATATAATACTACTATGTATTCTTATTTTGGTGAATAAGTATAATTATAACTAACTGACTATCATCCAACCATTATATTGGTGAACAATAAAACCTCTTTGAAAATGATCACAATAAGTCATTTGGATAAATTCTTGGAACATGTTATTATATTGGTATTACATGATTGCAAATTATTTCTCATAGTTCCATATAAAGGACATCACATCACAAATACATGAAATATTGATGCTCATCCAAAATTATACTCATATTTAAACTGTTAAATTGAACTATATCTTGGATATAGGGACTTCCCAAATCATATGTCAGGAATGACTCCTTTATTAGAAAGAAGTGGGATATATTTTTAGTCAATCAGTAATCACCCATAATGCATTGTTTTTTTGAGATATACAAGGTAATCCAATATTGAAACACATAGTTAAATTATCCCAGTTCCTTTTTGTAATTATAAAATATAACATTAACCAACATGCATATGGTTCTCAGTGTTAACATAATGATAGGCGATTCATCTCATAAAAAATCATTATATCATTATTTATACCAGGACACCAATACTTCTTATGTATATCATGATATATCATTACATATCTAAAATAACCTCTTATTTATATGAATATATATCATTAATAAACTCCCCCATGTACCTCATAAGATCTTAGATAAAATCAAATATAATATGGACAACATTGTTTTCATGAGACTATTCAGATTGTAGGAAACCAACTTATTTTTTTCCCTTATATCTAATTCATAAATATTATTTAAGTTTTATATAATGATGTAGTATGAGATTGTGAGGTCTATAGATGTGAAATTTAGAGTCACTCATCTAGAGGAATCCTAAATATATAGATACATATTTTTTGTAGCATCATTATATTCCACATGTAACAAGTCCCCCACACATCATATATTTGTTTATTCTTAAAAAGGTAATCAACTAGAATGTTTCCCTTAACATGAGTGTCATTTTAATAAAATTTTCAAAAATATAGATACTAGATATACCTAATCTGATGATTGTTTATTTAATTCATTGAAAAATGTACTTGAGGATATTGGGGTCCTTGTAAGCCACATAATATTTCCCAAAAGATAATGGTTCTGGTATCTCAAGGAATGTTGCATTATAAAAGACTCTAGATCTAGAGTAATGAAATTCGTCATCTATAGCCTCAAAATTCTAGATCTATATGAAACCAGTCAATTCTTTTACATAAAAATATATATAAGTCAAAATATGGATTATTTTCTATAAATATTCTATTTTGTTACCCTACCCATGTATTTTTGAGGATCAGTGATGTAGTCATATTTATCCTCCTCAACTGAAAATAATAATTTTAAGTATCTAAACCAACAAAATTTAACATATTCATGTTTGTCGTGGACATAGAAATTTCCAAATGTGATTGGTAGTTGATGAAATGATAGTATTAGACTTAAAGACTGAAAAATAATTGAATCTTTAATACACATTTCGGTTGTACCCATGATACAATCAATGTAACCTTATATATTTTCATTGAAACTACTATCTCTAAAATAAATATTCACATGATGTGAATAAACTTGGTCCATAATTTAATGATAGATAGCATGGAATATAGCCCATAATCCTTAAAAATTCTCTAGATTATGTCAAGATGTTTGGAATAATGATCCCATGACTAGAAGTACACCATAATTTCATCTATGAAAACCAGAAAAACTGATCTATAAAATGATGGAATATGTAATTGATCATGTAGATAAATAATTATTTTTTATTCATGAAACCATATGGTATCACCAAAATATTAGACAATATGTACTATATATAAAAAATTTCTCATGTTATGTTAGGAGGTCTCTCCCTTAACTCTAACTATCCTAATCATAATTTAATCTTGGAAAATATATGGGCACCTAACAGTTGATTGAAGATATTTTATGTGAGGGGTCGGGGATGTACATAAATTACATTGATCTATATGTTTCTCTGATAATATATACGTAATTAAAAATTCCAATCATCGATATTTGATAAAATCATTGGAGTACCCCATAGTGAAGTAGTAGGTTATAGGAATATCACTACATCTAAATCATCCAAATTCGCGTTTAAATCATAAATCTCTTCTAGATCTATCTTATAAAATGGGACTGAAACTAGTTCTTCTCTAAAAACTAGCATGATTGTGAGATTGAACATCGAATCTGGTGGTTATCTTGCTAATTCTTCATGATGGAAATTCAGATAGCAGTCTACTACTAGAGGAATGGTAATCTACTAAAACATGAAATCATCATGAGAATGGTCCACTATATAGTATATTTTCATATTTGACAAGTGTTAATATACCCTTTACCCTAATTGAAATATCTACCTCTTCTTCAGATAGAAAATTAACTTCCATTTGTTAATAGTTATTATGAGTCTGATATAGAATAGTCCAACTTATACCCAAATTAAAAATCAAAACCTACCCTTTCCAGAAAAAATTTCTCCAAAATTAATTGTTACCCACCAAATTTAAATGAATAAATATTTCATCATATATCACATTCAGATCAAACAGAAATTTTTTTGTCAATGTATATATCATATTATTATATTTCTACATTCAAACCAAATTCATTGAAATAATTAGTACAAAAATGAATGTCATGATATTGTAATAAAGTAAACCATATGAAAGGGTATATAAAATAATAGTTGTACCTAAAAATGTTTAAGGTAATATATAAAAATTTCTATGAGTATACAATATAACATGTATTTGGATCACCCTATTCCATTGTATCGAGTCTGAAATCCCCTAGATTCCCCATTCACTTGGTACATATGCCTCTGTATCAGGGTACCTCTGTCCATATTCAAACCAAGTATATAGTGGAATTATATCCACTTGTTTACTAAGGGTTAGAAATGTCCTTCATGTACTATAGTTCATATCATAGCCCTATACTACCACTCGACTATAAAAAATATCCTATATAACCTCAATGTATGGTCCATCGTACCATTTTCTTAACACACCACTATAGGGTAATGAAACCTTCGGTGATTTTAAAAACACTTAAAATACTAAAAACACTACCATTTGGGTTAAATTTTAAGATGGATTCACATTCTTATAGTTTTTCGTACCATTACGTCCCCTTTGATAAATATAGGATCCAAACATAATATTACCTAAATAAAATCCCCTTGAACATTTGGAAAAGAATATATGACCACAACCTAGGGTTTCCTTATTGTTTTCTTCCTTGATTATATCCATATTAGTAACATAAAAAATGTTTCACATGTGAAATAAATTCACATGATTCTTGATCTCATAAGAAATACATGGTTGGGGAAAACATTATTAGTTTGACAAAAAACAAACCATGATCAACCATATCATTCTCCCTAGTTTATTTGTATGAAATATATATCCTTATCATTAAATAATTGATTTGAATTGATTTGGAAAATGAACAACACCATAAATTACCTATATGATTGGTCATATTTCATTCCAAATTTTCCTTAGATATCCCACCAATAATTTCACATTACTTGTACCATACAAGTTAAATTATTGAAAATTAATTTTGTGGGCATCTCATGTTTCATGAACATCATCTGGGAAAACACAATCAAAGTTACATATATCCAGGGGCATCTCTTCCCATTTTTATTTGGTGGAATCTATAGTCGGAACCCTCTTGTTAAATTAGAAATTTTATGCATGATACTATTAATATCCTTATCTATGGGTCTCCTAACCCAATGGAATCTATTAAAAGTTTAATGTTTTTCAGTTTTCCTATAACCGTAGGATGTTATAGGACAACTGTTTGAGAATTTAGATCCCTAACACTATCATTATTCTCAATGAAAGAATAATGAAGGGGAATTACATCCACAGAGGTAAACATGGTCATTAGATCACATGATATATAACTAGACCAACCTAACAAGGTCAATAATACAAAAAGACCATTTAATACAAGGTTACTATAAAATATGTCTTATCAATTGAATTTAATTTTCATAAATATTCAATTTTTTCCTTTTTATAATGTATATTAGGGTATTTATTTTAAAAATTCAAATGTGAAGATATGTTACAAGTGATAAATATTTTACTGGAATGAAAAATGTTTTTCGATATATTTCTTTATGCATTTACTATGATTTATTCAAACTAATCTCATGAAATATTATCCGATGAGTAAAATTTCATTAAAATGTATTGTTAAAGAGCATGTGAATCAACCACAGTGAACTTAGATAAAAACCAAAACAAAGAACATCATGAATGACAATCCAACCCATGGGTAGTTGGGTTTTCACCAACACATAGTTTAGTTACTCCATTATATGACATCATCACCAAGCACAGAGACATCCTAGTCTCCAATATACCATTCCAAAATAGAAAATTAGTAGAAATAACAATATAACATAAATCAAATTTTATTTCCCATACTCAATTCCCCTTGATGGGACATGATGGATTGCTATGATATCACATGTACATCTCCCCATATTCGAGAGGATTTCTAATATATGGGAGGGTATAGGGAATATATATAGAATACTATACCCATTTATATATAGATTTAATAACATTGGAAAATAATAATAGATATAACAAATAATAATTAGATACAAAAAATATCTCAAACAAAACTGGATATATTGAAATAAAATAATTCATGCTATAATAAATGTTTTCTAAATGATAAAAAGAATTTATAAAATCAATAAAACTAGATGAAGGAATCCAAAATAAATCATCCCAGTTACCAATCCCAAAATTCATGATCTTTTGTACCTCTATGGCCCAATCCCATCCATCAACGTAATCAATCACGTATAGGGACCACTTCCCATGCCTATACATACATCAATGAATCATCCCTAGTACCTAATAGTGTACTAACATGGAATGATAAAAACAAATTTGGCCAACACCCAAGACATCAAAACAATTATCCCTAATCGATTGTGATTTTAACTATATTATGAAAATTGTCCATAATTCATTATTTAATGAAGATAAAAAAATAATCCCTAAACCCTCAAGCTATGGTCTAACACATGGGGTCAGAAAAAAATTCTTCTACACTATGGTAGAAGTATTTATCCTTAAATCTGAGTTAATTTAACCAAATTGTAATAAAATTCCTAATCCCACTAACTCAAACTCTACAATAAAATATAAAAATTCATTAAGCCCATAAGAATAGAGAAACCATGTATATATCCCTTAGGAAACATGTAACCATTGAAAATTCCCTCAAATGGTTGTTACCAAGAATTTATCCCTCAGAGGTTATGACCTAATGTATGTATCCCTTATATTGTATGAAAACATATACATTTACATATGGTTTTATGTTACTATTATTTTATCCCTCATGTATTATGTTACCAGGCATCTAAAGGACATGAAACATTTAACCACACACATAACCCTTAGGAATCAAACATAACTAAAGATTCATATATGTTAACATAATGTGAAATCCATTTATAAAAAAACTCCAAATATTGAAACGATGTTTTTAAATTAATTTTATTTAATTTCTCAAATTAACATTAAAAAATACATTTAATCCAATGACCCATTCAATCCAGACATGTTGATATATTGAAAATAATTAAATTAAATGAAATAAAAATTATTAACTATTCATTCAATTATTGGGATCTTCCAATTATCAACATAATTTCTATTAATACATTTCTCTAATTAATTAATTCCATGAACAATTATTAATCCATTATATCAATATCATACAAAAATTTCATCGAAATTACATTCATAGTGAAATTTATCACCTTGAAGACATGTAGTTATCAATGAGCCAATCAAATATTTTCAAAATGTAAAGCAATTCACAATTTAATCTGATTATTCAACTTATATCCATATTTAATATTTCATATGGGTTCATTTGAAGAAAATAATTTTTTGTGTTAAGGGTTGGTCTGTCTTGAAAGGGTCCTCATGTCAAAGTCTTAATTTAAATGAACCTAAAAAGATATATGGCTTCTAGGCATAATGATTCATTAATATTTCAATTGTTACCAATTTGATTAGGTTCTGCACACAACATAATATTGTGGTTTCATATGTTATTCATACTATAAAAGTGTAACAACCAATACATATTTATTTTAGACATACTACATCAATAAAAAAAGAATAAGAGATATAGGATCATTCACAAGATCTATCTGAAATAGCATTATCCCCTGTGGATATATTTTTACACACATCATAATGGATAGAAGGAGACATAATGAGGAAACAAGAGGATTCCAATAGTTAAAAAAGAGGCTTAGTGATTATAAATTATTGGATTGGTGAACCAGTGATAGGTGTTATAGATTTCTTAAGAGTCATTATAACACATAAAAATTTACAATGTAAACATTATTGTTTTATAAGTGTTTAAGATGAGTTTAAAAGAGGTTTAGAGTCTATGAAATACCACCTTTTCCGATACATCACTATATCAACCAGACAACACCATCATTTTTATGGTAACATCTAGTGCACCTATATGGATTATAACCCCACCTTTTTACATGTGGGTTACCATCGGCTAGATACTAGGTCTCAAATTGGAGACTCACTTTCCATAGTTCCCAAATTATGGATGGTTAGACTCGAATATCATCACTAAGATACTGTACATCTAACCCAATAACTAGTGGATTTTATTGGTGGGTGGGTGGTTCTATATCCTTTCCTTGGATACAGGACAACCCTATCCCCCAATTAGATAATCTCATTGTGTTCCCAAATGAAATAGAAATGATTTTTTACATTGATAAATGTAACATTTACCCCTTTTAGAAATGTTTAACAAAACTAAAGGAGACTCAAAAAAATGGTAAAATATCGTGAAAAATAAATTATATTAAAACCTTTGTATCATATAAAATATTTTTGTGGAGCTATTTTATAATGATAATATACTAATAAACATTTTATTTAATTATTTTAAGTATAACTACCAACCTATTTACAAGAAAATGATCATAAAGGCTACTGTCTTTTGATGATTAAAAAAATAATTAAACATCATCAAACAAAAATAAAAAAATTATTTTATTTAATCTCATTAATGTCCTTATAACTTCCATTGAGGTCATTAATCTACACAGGATAACCTATTGAATACGTGAACAAAAGGTATGAGCTAAAAATCCCTACTTGGAAAAAAACAGAGGAATAAAACAGATGACATGGGTCAAAGGAAATAAAAATATATCCTAAAAGTCCTAGAAAATGAAAAACATATTTAAAGAATGAAATATAGAACATTAAAAATATAATCATGGAATCATTGTAATGGGGAAAAAATATATAACATTACATAAAAATTTTTCAAGGATAGCTGCAAATACATATTGGAGAAAGTACCATAAAGGAATCATGTTCACTCACTGTACCAACATGAAGTCTTAGGAGACTAAACATTATTTAATACATTCATGTTCTTTAATATGTGGTATAGATGAAAAATCATAAATAATTAATCAAACATAAACACAAGGGTTACCCATGGAATAAATTTTGTATCATTATCATGTCAAATTGAATAGTATAAGGGAATATAAAAATAGTGTCTATATAAGAAAGGATTTAAATCATACATGTAAATGAAAATGTAAAATATAAATATACACTTATATGCGATGTTTATCTAAAGAGAAAACATTTTTTTTTCAAAAACATTTGAAAGTAATCATTTTATTACGGTATAAGGAAAGTATTTAGGATTCATTGTAACATATAAAGATTAATTGTTTATATAATATCATTAGTGATCTATGAAAGTTTTTCATGGTAAAATTATTAATTTTAATTAAATAAGGGTGTCTTAACAAATATTATGGTTTGTATTTGATTATGGGTATGATATTTGGATGTTCCCTTCATCTGGGCTAGCATTCTAGGAAGAATTGAAAGTTAACCTTATTAGAATGATTGTATTTAAAAATAAAAAAGGATTAAATGCTCCAGATACATGATATTGGAACCAATAATCATAATTTATAGGAATTAAATAAAAATACATAATATTTAAATAAGGATAAAAATGGAGAATGTGTATCCCGAATGAAAAATGGTTGTTTAGAAACAATCCCTTACCTTAAGTGAGAAATGGTTCAATGCATGAAATTATTATACTGGCTAGGAAGATTAAATCCATTAGTTAATTAATTTAGATTAATTAATAAATATATTATATTTATTATAATTTTATTACATTTATTTATGTCCCTTTTGATAGATTATATGATTCTATCTCATTATTCTGGAGGGGTATTTTCCCAGGTTTTTGTGATCTGTTGACTAATATGCATCTATTGAAAATCATTTAAAATGAGAATGGATATCCATAATTGTTGTTATATGTTATTAAAGAACAACTTTATGGTTAAATTATTCTATCAACCATTTTTTTTATTTGGTATAATGTTGAATCATTAGATAAATTTTTAATGATAATTGTTTGCATAATTTTGGTCAATATTCACTCAACAAAATACATGATTTTTATTATTATTTAAAATCATGTGTACATAATGATTATTGAAAATTCAATAATATTTAATAAATATATTTTAATTTATTTACCATAAAAATGGTATTATGAACATCTTTTGAAGGCTTCAATGATAAATGAAAATTTTTCATCATTGAAGGGGATAAATTAACACCTTACTAATGCCGATTTCATTTTTAGAATAAAAAGTGTAGGGGGATATTTATTGATTAATTATTCCATTATAATAATAAAATTATTGTATATGTGAGTTTATGTAGTTTTAATACCATTTGGATGAGGTTAGGTGAGGATATAATAAGAAAAGAACTTGAAATAAAATTAAAATAAAAGGAAGTAGAATTTTCCCATTGAATTTATCCTCCTTGAAAACATTTACATGGAAAATATTTTGGTCTTTTTATGAGACAATGATCTTTTATGAAAATAATTTTCTAAATATGATAAATTTATTTTTTAATAAATATCTGCATTTACGTGTAAAATAATAATTTTATAATCATAGGTAATTTTATAACACCTTGGAATATTAATTAAGATATCATGAAATTAAATTATAATCATAAGAAAGTAGAATATTAATTTATAAATTTATTTTATCGAAATATATTTTCTTTTAAAAAATCTATTAATTATGAAATTGAAAATAAATAATTTTTTATTAAAATATCTAAAATTAAATAATAATATCTAAAATATTTATTTAGTTATATTATGACATAATTAAATCATATTTTTATTTAAAATAATTAATTTTTTTATACTTTATTTAGAGAGGTTAATATTCTTTTATCAGGTTTACTATTTATATGTTTAACATTATTATTCCAAAGGATATCATAATATTTCATTTGTGTATGTTCTTTAACAACTATAAAGGAATTTTATATCATTTAAAAATAATTTAAAATGTGTTTATTTTGTTTTTAATTTTATTTTAGGTGATTAAACTATATATTATAATTATATGAACGAAATTTACAATGATGAAAATTTGGTTCATTACATTCTTTATCGATTATAAAATTTCACCCTCAAAAATTCATTTTACATTTTATGGGGAAAATAGGTGAAGGTACTTCTCCTTCATAACTTCATATAGTACCCATGTAACCTATTTGTACATACAGTTCTACCACTATACCTCTACCAATTGGGTTATCTCGTTGTGTAGATAATTATCTCTACGGTCCCAGATCATCACTGGATTCTCCTCGTAAGAGAGGTCATTCTCCAAAGGAACCACCATTTAATTAAAAAAATGTTAAAGAGATTCTATGTACTTCTTAAAGTGGGTTACATTTAATAAAACATTCACATGAGAAATGGTAGTTGTATGTGTTAGTCTATAGGACCTAACTCTAACACAAATAAGAATCTCAAGTGGGTTGATATATATATTACTCATATTTACATTCTTATCAATTCTCCTGATCCCATTACATTAAGGTATGGGGAGGAATAACATGTCTCCTGCAACAAACTAAAGGTATCTTAAATGATTGTCTGGATATATCTTATGTTGAATTTATCTTTCATTGAAGAGTAATTGAATTGTTTTCACCTTTTCCAAAATTTCATGGAACATTTCTAGTCCTAATAGTTTATGTTCACCAACATCATCCTAGGACCTTGGTGTTCTATATCTTTTTAAATAGAGGTATTTATATAGAGAGATGTGTATGCTAGAGTGTAGATTTTTATTGTAGGATAATTCGACTACAATCATATGTTCGCCCCATCCTCCCTCAATGTCTATAGGATATACTCTCAATATTTCTTATAGTGTTTGAATAGTCCATTCAGACTGGAAATAATTTTGAGAATTATAGTCCATATTTAAGTTCATATTTATTCATAGAGAGTTTTTGTGACTTTTCAAAAATATTTATGTTATTCTCATATCTCAATTTGGTAAAATCATTAGTGGTACTCCATACAGCCTTACCACTTATTTGATGTATATCCATGCAAGTTGTTCTAATGAGAATTCATATCAAATTATGATACTCTAATTTTCCATTATAAGACAATCCACAATAACACCTATAGAATTATTTCCAATAGATGATTTAAAATGTATAATGACAAAGTATATGGTGATTTTCTCCCACTTAGTTTTTGGTTTTATAGATATTTCATCATCCCGTTATGATTTTTCTTTCATGCATTCATTTTGGATATATAAGGAACTTTGTTGTATATTATATGATCTCCTTATTCATAATGTCCTACAAATTTTTTTCTCAGAGACCTCAATAGATCATGGTACACACTAGGTGAATACAAAAGGATGAGTTATTTTCATCATTCTAATAGAATAACTTTTTCTATTGATTGGATGGTACACATATTCATGACCTAAATCTCAACAATCCATCACCACCTGTCGTGAAATAAATGTATTTTCCATTTTTTACAGCATGCACTCAATTATGAATTTCCACATCATTCTTCTGAGAATCATTTATTTTTTTATAAGAGATGGTTGAGCAGTAATATATGAAAGGATTAATGATGTTCCTTCCTTAATGATTCCCATGTCCATCTTTTCTAGGTATAATAATATTGGATCCATTTTAATAACCATCATTGATAAATATGGATGATCATTTATTCATAGAGCATCTACTACCTCATTTTCCTTAGTCGGCTTGTAGTCGATTCAGAAGTCACAATACTTAATTATCTCCAGCCATATTCCCATGAACATATTAATCCCCTTCAGGGTGAATATATATTTGAGGATCTTAGGGTAAGTATATATTTCACACATCTCCACATAAGGATAATTCATCTATATATTTATGGTAACGATCAAAATTTCTATCTCTAGATCATGATTATGCTAGTTTTCCCAATTAATTTTCATTTTCTGTAATGCATAATCTACCACTTCATCATTTTTCATTATTACCCATCCAAATAACTTCATTAAAATATCATTGTATATGAAATTTTTTCCCTATTTGTCTGAAGTTTGAGCACTGGTGTAGTGAATAGCCTCTATTTCACCACTTTAATGTAGTCTTCACAATCAACGGTGTAATCTAAAATTACCCCTTTCCATGTCAACTTGTATAGTGGGATTGAAAATTGTGAGACTATCCTCACAAATATTTGATAGTACCTTCATTCCTCGCCATTAATTATTGATATCCCAACTATAGGTCCACCTTAAGGATATACTGGCACCATTATCTAGAAAAAAGGTTATCTATTAATGGTTGCAGATACATGTTTTTTAACATGATTTTATTCTTCTCTCAATAATCAATACAGAGTAAAATAGATCTATCTTTCTTCTGTAAAAAGAGAATGGGTGCACCCCTTTGTGTAGCACTCAGGAATATTATACCCTCTTCCAATATTTTCATGTAACTGCTTCATTATTTCATCCATCTCAATAGTGGCTATTCTGTATGGTTTGTTTGATATATGAATAGATCGAGGAAAAAAATCAATTGAAAACTCAACCACTAGATCAGAATAAAGGATATGAAACTATTCGATGAACACATTAGTTTAGTCCCTCACAATGGGCATGTCTTTGAGAATTATTCTATCATTTTTATCAACCATTTCAGCTATATATTCTTTCTCATATTGAAAAAATATCAACTATAGAGATGATTGTTCTAATGAAAAATCATCATATTTCATACACTTTTACTGAATTGAAGGATGCTTCTGGATGGGAAGTGTCATCTCCCTTTCCAAACAGTTGATATTTACTTTTAATAATGATATCCAATCCATGCCCAAAATAATAACAAACTCTTCCAAAAGCAGTACAAAAAGATTTATTATGATGTTTTTTCTAAATACATTATCTAAGGAGGAGTTATATAATTTGAATTCTATAATTTCCCCATTTTTTTCTCAAAGATAAGTCAACCAACTACTTTTTAGGTGATGATTAAATAGTTCTTATAATCTAAAATGAAATTAAATAATTCATATAAATAGAATGAAATATTACATTCTATATTAATAAATGAATAACTATCATAGCTATCACCACATCATCTATGGACTCCACCTTTGTAGTAGTGAGAGAATATTACCTTTTATACTACCTTGGAGGCTGTTGTTGATTTTCTTTGAGAACTCTTTACATAGGGATATGGATTTCATTTATCCCATTATCATTGAAGTTGAAGCATTATACTATAAGAAGTGTATTGATCTAAAACATCCATTATTTTTCTAAATTAGTGGTAATATTCATATACCATAGGAATTTATTTTCCACATGCCCTTATCTTCAACATTTTATGTGTCTATTCATTCCCTATATTCATTTTATAGGATTTTATTCCCACACTTCTAACAAATGGGGTGTAGGTTCTTCTTTCAATCATATTATTTATCACCCTGATTATACTCTATTTTTTCATTTTTTTTTCTCCTGTCCCACGACACCATGGATATTCCCCGATCACTTTTTCAACCTTATGGTCACCATAAAAGTTATCTTCATAGTTGTTGAAGTCTTTAATCACCAACGGTTTTCATAATCATACATTTAGTCTACTAAATAATTTATCCATAATGTTTTATGTTTTCACGATAATGACATAGGGGTATATTGAAGGCCTTGTGACATTTTCTTCATATGAACATGTATACTCATCTTCTTTTTCCCTTCAGTACGGGGAAATACCCTCTATTATACATATGGAGGGTTCATGGAAAATAGTTATTGAAAATTATTTTCTTGTGTTCTTCCCCTATCATGTAATCAATTACCACCATTGAATTTGTGATCTTGATTACTGTCCATGACTGATCATCCTCTCCATTAAAATGGTAGTCTTCCAAAAAAAAATCTCGTATTCAATGCACTAGAGGATAAACAATATATTTTCAATTGAGTTAATCCATTATTATATGAGGAGGGTATCAGGAGATCCACTAAAGAAGGAAGGAATATTTTTATAATAGATTTAAATAAAAAAATTCTCTTAGGATAATGATGGATTTCCATGTGATTGATGTTATTATTCATACATTGATCCAATTGAGCATGTACTGTTGTGATGTTCTGAGTACCTGTTGCCAATATTTTGGGCATATCATTAAGGAAATAATCACATTAAATACATAATTTATTTCAAAAGGTCTTTTATTTCAATTCATTTATCTTGAAAAACTAATTTCAATTCAGTACATCAATACATAGTTAATAAACATAAATTACACATTAAACATAAAAGGATAATTTTTCAAAGTAATATGAAATCATAAATTTGGATTCCATAGGTTATAATTACATTTTTCATGATATTATTCATTACATATATTCTTATGGTCATATTTTGTTCCCTAAATAAGGGTTTCTAATGAGATTATTAATAATGCAAGGTAAATATACTGGGATTGTCAAACTAGGTCCATAGTAATGCCCCATATCATGTACCATGTTACCATGAGTTAGGACCATAACTAATTGTTAGGTTTTTACTCCTAGATACATCTGTGTGAGAACCATGTCCACTTGTACTATCTAGAGAAGGATGTATTTTGTAGATAAACCACTTCATATATACAAACCAAAACATAGGGATGTTTTATCATACATAGTCATATATGTAATGATTTATATAGAGTTTTATATGCCCAATAAAAAAAATAACTAAAAATTTACTCTAAAAGAATTTACTACAACCCTATCAATTTAGGCATATTATTACATGATTTAAGATTAATAAATCATCAAATTACAAGACAAATAATACAATGTTCTATGTATTTGGAAAATGTGGTACATAATTAATCATCACAAAAATATAGAAAATTTTTTCTTTAATCTATATAATGATATCCTGACATCAAATGATCGCATACATAATCATAGGATAACCGAGGGGAATACATGAAAGAATGAGAGGAGAAAAGAAATCCTAATATTGAAATACACATAGGAATAAAACAAATCCCTTGTGTTAGAATCCATAACATGATGGAATAAAAGGCATGAAACATGAATAAACATAAGAAAGAATAACATGTTTAACATGTGAATATATTATCATGTAATCATATTAATTTTTCAATAAAATACAACATGACATAAATATGTGTAAAGACAAGTTGACAAGACATGGTGTAAAATGTCCCATAAATGAATTTGGTTCAGTCCCTATCTAAACATGATGTCTAAAGAGACTAAACATTACCCAATTAATTGAAGAAATATATGGGTGTACAATTCATGAACTATTAATGAATATGATTACAAAATTATTAATCATAAATAATGAATCAATCATAAACATAAGGCTTATCCATTGAATGAATTGGTTATCATAATCATGTCAAAAGTGATAAAATATTGGAATATTGCAACAATGTCCATGTAAGAATGAATTAATATCATAAATGAACTATAGTAATGATAAATAATCATATATCATTATAATTTATGTCAAAATAATGTGAATACATATAAAAATAGAGTTTAATAAAATTATATATAAATATTTTTACTGCGATTTAATGAAAGCATTCCAGATTCTTTAAAATGGATAAGGAATAAGTGATCGTATAAAACCAGTAATGAACCAATATTGTATTCCATGATAAAATGATTTATCTTATAACGAAAATGGTAGATTAAAATATTTATGTATAATACATGATAATTGGAACGAAATTTTGACGTTCTCTTTAATCTGGGTAGATTTTCAGGATGAATTTAGAAATTAACCTTATTAAAACAGGTAGATCCATGAAGAATAAATATTAAATGTTACAAATTAATGATTTTGAAACATATACAGATAATTTATAATAATTATAACAAAATAAAGATTATCTTCCTTAGGATAAACTATGATAAAGAATAACACGAATGAAAAAAATTGATGTTTAGAAAGAATCCCTTACCATATACCCGAAATGGTTCGTCAATTGATCTTAACATCCTATATAATGAAACGAAATCGATTATTTATTTAACTATTCCAAAATTTATTATATTTAGTATTATTTTATTATATTTAATTATGGGAATTATTATGGGTATTAATATTTAATTTCATTGTTCAAGAGCATTGTTTTCCATTGTAATCCTGAGTAGTTTAATTATTTATGTATATGGAAAATCATATAAATTTAGAAATTTTGTATATAATTAACGTTATATATTATTAATGGACATGAATAAGACTAAAATATACTATTAATCATTTGGTTAAATTGTATCAGGACGAATCAATAGATAAATAGATAATGAAATTTTCTTGGATTATTTTGGGCGGGTTATTATCACAATAGACTAATTGTGATTTATTATATAAGATCATGTGTATATGAAGATTTTAGTTCATTTTATTGGTTGTAATAAAAATATGATAATAATTTAACCATGTAAATGGTTTTTTATGAAAATCCATGAAGGCGTTAATTTAAAAAGAAAAGTTTTCATCCTGTTCATGATAAATTAACACCCTGCAAAAAATGCTTTCATTTTTACTGTTAGCATGATATAGAGTGGTTTAATGATGTATTATTACACTAGAAACATAACAGTAAATTATTTTTTATATAATAGAGTTTTCATAAAATTCGGATGGGAGGAGTTTTGGAGAGACTAATAAAAGAACATCGAAAGTAATTAAATGAAAAAGCAAGAGGAATTTACCTCCTGAATTTATCCTCAACGAAAATCTCCATCCGGAAAAGATTTGGGAATTTTGATGTGAAAAAGAAATCCTAGACGTGGGGGAGGGTCTTGGGAATATTATAGGAAATAATGGAGACACACCTTTTATATTTTAAGGTGTGAGGAGAAGTGGATGTGAGGGGTGGTATTTATACTAGAGGAGAGGGGTGTTTTCTAATTATTTTATTCATTGGTGAATTATTTTAGATCCACATAATGAATTTATTTAGAATTATCACAAAATATAATAAATATAATGAAGGGAAGTTCGAGATTATGGTTCTTACATATATGATGGTTAAAGGAATTTCTTATATAATTTATAATTTATATATACCATAAATTACCATATTTTACTATTCAAAATTTTTTAACATTAATTGGAAAATTCCAAAAAGTATCATAACCATTTTTTAATATGATTATTTAAAAGATGAAACTATTTTATGAAAATTATCTTCTGAATATGAAAAAGTATTTTTTTTTTAGAATAATAATTTACATGGAAAATAAAAATTGTAAAATTATAACTGATTGTACAAAACATTGATAAATTAATTAAGGCCCCATAAAATTATCTTATAATCATATGAAAAAAAATTATAATCAATTTAATGGATATAATTTTTATTTTAAAACATTACATTATTTATATAATTTAAAAAAACAGTTCTATTTATTACAATATCATATATTAATTAATAATTTCTAAAATATTTATTTTCTTATACAATGAAATAATTATATCATATTTTCTTTTATAATTAGGATAATTTTTTTAATATTTTCTATGTTAATAATACTATTCTATTGGATACATTACTATTCATATGGTTTACATTACCATTATGAATGTTAAGTTAATATTTCTTTGGTATATTATCTATAACTACATGAAAACCACTCATCTCATCCAATAATAATTTAAAATGTTTTTATTGTGTTCTTAAATTGATTTTATGTGATTATACATTGTGACATAATTATAGGTCATGAAATTTCCATTGATAAAATTTCATGTTTTTACATGTTCTCTTAATGATATCTATGGGGGTAATTATGTAATTAATGGGATTCTTCACCTGTATATAATAATTCGACTCTTTTGTATTATTTTGGCCATTGTTATGGATCCACTATACTATCATTAGAGATATGGAATTTACTTGATGATTTTTATCAATATCGTTCATGATATATTTCATTCGGACCTTGAAGGATGTATTAACATCAATCTATAAATAATCAAAATATATCACATAAATAAAATAAAATTGATATCTATTAGATGAAACATGTGAAACACTTCACGCATGTTACAATAGCACTATAGAGGGTCTGTATGGTACAACACTAGACCAATAGTCTCTACTGTATCAAACAACCCAACAAACCAGGGTGGTATGTTTCTATATTTTGGGATATCTTATTTTCCCATCATTAGTAACACATGATGAAAAACATGATAATAATACTTGAAAACCAGATTTCACCTCTAGTGGTTATCATAAAATTTATTCCTACTCATATATGTTACAATATACTTCCTTGTCATCTTAACTAGATCACATGTATCCTAAAAGAGAGTACTTCCAGTAAGATCGAACTGAAATTCCTCCGACCAATATAGGGGAGAACTGCATGACCTTCCATATAAATTCAATAATGTTTCTATAAGGATTATTATCTGGATTATATTATTTTATAGAAACAACATGAGTTTTAAATACTTATTCAATGAACCACTGAAATTTATGTTTTAGTCTTTCAACATATCACCTAGAATATTTATCAATCAATAATATTTTCAATTATTAAAAGAAAGGTCAGATATAATTATAATAACACCTGATCTAAAATCCATAAGAAGGCCCTTCCAGAACATGGAACTGAAATTTTGATCTGAATCCAAAATTAGACTCCATGGATCACAATTCTGTCAAACTATGTCAAGAATATAGATTCTACAGAGATAATTAATAGTGAAGGTCTCTCATATAAGAAATATGTGGCATTCCAACATCATTCGATCTGCAATCTCCTGTACATCATAATTTTTCTCTGGTTTCATGAATAATTATATAAAGAAATTCAATGATATCGTTATTTAAAATAGGTTATAGAATTTGTAAAGACTATGATAACCCATCAGGCCTCTAGTGATCATCAGTCACTCATAGACAAGAAAAAAATTACACCACAAAGACCACTATCTATTTCTTAATTCTCCATACTCTATAAATTTTAATGAAGATAACAATATTAAATTTTAATACAATATTGAATGAACCTATAGAAGAATATAAATCCCACATCATTTTGTCATAGAACATCGTAGGAACCCAGATTTATTTATGGATAATAATAACATCATCATTGTCAGGAGAATATTTTGATAGTGGATCCCCACAATGTATGATATCCCAAAGAGAGAATCCCTCAATATTAGATTAATTCCACATCTGGATCAAATCTAGGATCTTTGAGAACATTTATGGAAATTTTAGATTCAATATTTTTAATGAATATTGAATATCCAAATGAATATATTTAATGTTCTTCTTTTTCCACCACCTATTACAAGACACACACACTGCCATTATCATCATATTACTACTCAAGGAATGAACTATAATGTTTCTCATTCCTTGAGTGAATGTAAAATCAAATTTGGAACATTCAAGATACCTAACGGACCATATCTGCTAATGGTTATGGTAAACCAACAATAGTATATACATGAGGTTCGTGTAAACCATGTAAATCACAATTACCCCACCCAAAAGATAATTTGTTAGAATATGATGGAATGTACCCCCACATAAAACTCTATATCATGAGAAATATAATTCATCTCTAGAATCATCAATAGATTGGATCCATAATAATTCTCTAACTCGTTCTACATCACATCCAATTTGGGTCTGAATATGGATACATCACTATACATGTGATCTTCCTAACTCGAATATGATAATGTGACTATCAGTGTTGAGGTCCACTGGCTATTTCTCTATTGAAAGGACTATTCATAAATATCATTAAAACATAATTAAATGCATTCATGATCATTTAGTATATCAGTTCTATAAAAGGGGAGAACAAGTTGTTCAATTTCATATAACATCCTACTATAACAAAAATGACTGGAATATTTATTACATTATTGGGAATCTCCCAAGGTTCCATAGATGAAACCTTATTTGGGTTCAATAAAACACCTGCCATTGAGATTTCATGACCAAATATGTGAGCATTGGTGAACATATGTAAAATGAATAGTACACTATCACTATATTAATGAAAACCATAGAAACTATTATAGAAACTAATGCATTATGTAATTTATAAATTAAATTAATACCACCAATTCATTAATCATAATATATAAATTCACAATGAACTCATACAATCCTTACATGATCTTAAAATCTGTCATAGGTATGTCAGATGGTCTCACCTACAACATATAATACTATAACCAAAAGATAATCTTTATGAAATTCCAGTATCCTCTTCTTTGATAATATATATTATCAATGCAAGGAACATTATTGTAGTTAATTTTTATCATCTAGTTAAATCTAGGATAATACACAAACAAGATAAATTTCCCATCATCCTTTTTGGAGAAAACAATGTTCAATGCCAATATGGATGTACTAGATCATGTTAATTTCCCTGACTACAAATCATCCAATTACACATTAGAACCCTGATACACTTCTAGTTATATTATAAAAAATGATCAAAAATGATTCAGATACAAATACTAACTCAACATTGAAATTGATCTCCCACTATGGTGGTATGATGATTAATTACTTAAGAAAAACAGAATAAAATCTTTCCACTACAAGTGGAATGAAACTCTACCAATACTATCCATATTCCAAAACAAGGATCACTATATAAGCCAGGTGACAATAAAATATAAATTAAATTTGTCCGACATGACTAGACTAAAGGTTGCATTCATCTTAATTGATATATCTTCCCCCCTCCGGTGATAGAATATCCACTCCCCTATTGTATGATTCATTAAGAGCATGATATATAACATTCTAATCCACACCAAGAATCAAATCATGCTCATAATGGTTTTGATATAAATACCCAAAATGAAACAAGATCATTCAATTTCAGGATAAACCTTTTTGGTGTACATAATACCATATAATAACACTAATAATGGTGTGTCAATTTTAAAAAAATTCTTCTTCTATTTTATAAAAACTCTAGATGTTGGAAAATTAAGTAGATCTCAATGTATGTGTTTCTTCTATATAAAACACAATGTATGCTATTCTAAATGACACATGAATCATTCCTATAATATTGGAATGTCCTATATTTGTACATATATGAATCAAATATATAGAATGATTATCCCTCCCCCATCATAGAATCCTCTCTGGCTCTACTGAGATGGACCCTCTGGTTGGTACCTCACCTTCTGCTTGTGGGTACCGCATCCCATAACACGAAACAAGAATTTGGTGGAACTAAATCCACCTATATACAAATGGGTAATTGACTCATTTGAAAACAATCTTTCTCCCCAATATCATTTGGCATTATTCGACTATTAGGGACACCTACAAAACAATTATAGATGGCCAATCATTCCAAACCCTTAATACTATAATACTAGGCAAGTAAACTATAAGAACTTATTTCATTCCCTATTACAATGAATTCACTACACCATGTTCTAGAACTAATATCGAATCTCACTCCCTTGGCTACTCCTCCCACAATTTTCATGGGGGAAAATGTCCAAAAAATGCTTCCTGTTACCTAAAGTCAAGTTCACAAATCGACATACTATTATTGTCTTCAAACTTTTCTGGGCCTGCTTTAAGATTTTATTCATTATTAAGGTATGATTAATCATGATAAGTATATTTCTCAGGTGAAATACATTCCCTTGTAACTTTATCTCAAATCAAATCAAATGATGTATTCAAATTATAATTGTTATAAAACCCTTAGCATATCCCACCACATTGACACTCCCCTATGACAAGTGAATGAATTAATGAGTACCTCATCCCAAAATGTAACTAGTTAGAAGTGTATCAAGAACATAACCAATAATTATTTCTTTATGAGGTTCTCGTATATCCTGACGTACAATAGGAAATCCCAATATTGATTGTATGGTACACAGAGAAGACAAGAAGTAATATTCACCCTCCAAAAAAAGTGTCTCATGGTTATTAAAGATGATATGGATAGACTCAAACCATAAAATATATTCAGGGGATCTCCCTTACTAGTAAATCAGTTTGAATTTTAAAATTTGAGATACATGGTTAGATTATAAATTGACAGATTGATATAAGATGCCTCCCTCTCCATTGGTTACATGACCTACAAGAAATATTCTTGAAGGTGACCATCTAATTTGTTTATCAGAACCATAGGTTGTTACATTATAGCTTTATGTGGGTTGAGTTAACTACCAATCGACTGATACTCAACTTGAATATAACATGGATTCATTTTCTATAAAATGATACACAAACTTTTCTTATAATAAGATACATAACAATACCAACCTTAGATTTCTAAGATAATAATAGTGAACCATGATGATAAGGATTCTACCAACCATGGTTTAATAATTGAATTTGAATTTCATCAAGATTCCATTTATTCTTTTTTAGGATATATATCAATGAATTTCATTTCAATGTTTAGATACAAATATATGTTAAATGTGATAAATATTTATCATTATTGAATTATTCAGTTCATCATATTTTCCTATATTCTTACCATGATGCAGACATTCTCAACCAGTACTACATTGAACAATGATTAAAATATCATAAATTGGTACCATTAATGAATATGTGAATCAATAATGTTGAAATAACATAAAAACTATAATAAAAAAATCATGAAACTCAATATTATCTAATTGTACATGGGTTTAAACCCATAAAAGGTTCATATACTACCTTACATGATCTCATTACCAAGAATCAAGACATCATAGAACCATTTGTAACATTCCAAAATAGTAAATCCACAAAAGACTTGTTCTATAATATAATTTTCCTCCCATCCTGGTTCCCCTCCATGTAGACCTAATGAACCATTATGATACCTTGTGTGTGCCTCCCTATTCTGTAGAAATTTTTTGATTATCCATGAGGGTGTATTAAATATTGTGGGGGAGACTATACCTTATGAATCAATGATTCCATAATGGTTAAAATAATCTCATTAAATAATAGAAATATATAAATAATAATAATACAACCCAAACAAAAAAATACATATAATAATAAACCATGAAATTCCATAAAAATAGTTAATTATAAATCAGTCAAATGTTATATAAAAAATATTCTATATGATAGACCTAAAAATACAAATCCTTCGTCCCTTGTCCCAAAAACATTCCTTATACCAACTCCATGCTCTAATACCACCCAAAAAAAGTGAAAAATCAAGTAAATAAACTCAATTAGTTTTCCATATCCATTTCCATTATGTCTATTAGGGTACCAACTAATTCATCAATAGGGTTTGACTATGAATTAGTTGGATGGAATCCATATGATCAATATAATATATATTTAATTGATACTGGATGAAACAATACTATAAATTGCGTTAGAAATTTTATAAATTATTTGTTAACATACTATAACCCTACCTCCCATTGGGATCCTTGTTTGAACTCCGGGTCAGTGAATCCTTCTTCTAAATAATCTAATATGATTCCATACATTCACTTAGTGAAATTAACCAAAACGGAACAACATGTTCAATCCCACTATAGATCCCTCATGCATCATATATAAAAATACAGCTCACCCTCATTCATCATGTAACCAGGTATTTACCCATCTGGTGTATTATTCCATTTTAGCTTTCTTCCAATCTATTTTTACCATTAATAAAGACATTATTTGTCATACTCCCATGTATATATCCCTATAGAGGTGGTTAACCACACACATATCTATCATGGAATATTTTACCCTGCATTTATCCCTCGTGTGGAATGTAACATTGTATCTATCCCTCATGTGGTAGATAACCGTGAACCAATCCCTCAAATATCAAAAACGATCAGTGAGTCATATATTTAACTATTCCATAAACTATTATTATAATTCCAAACTCCAAACAAATAAAAATGATTTTATAAAACATATTAGTCAATTAAAAAAATTAAAATACATGTATTACATTTATTCATTAATTCAAAATATAATTATATATGTAAGATTATTTAATTACTGAAAAATAAAAATTATTTACCATTTCTTTGGTTATTTAATGTTCCCAATTATCAAAAAAATTAAATAATTCGGTTTCTCAATAAAAATTAATCCAATTATTATTAAAAAGTCATTATATCAATATTCCAATACATTATCCTACTTATTTCATTAATTATCCAATTGAATGATTTCAATGAAATGGGTTTATCATTTAGAAAATAACACATGTTCACAATATATGAAAATTCACACTGTTAATACAAATTGAAAAATAGTTTCTATACTTGTCATGTGATGTAGGTTTATTCATAATAGACCACATTAACCCTTACATCATAGGACCAACATAATACCCCCAACAATTCTATGGAGTTTTATAGTGAAACTACACACTTGGGAACCCCGCCAGTAGGATGGTGGGTTCCCACTTTATGGCTTGTGGGTCTCCTTTTGGATAACCACGGTATTGATTACCATAAAAAAGACTATGGTATTCTAGTAGATTCTCTAAAATACAAACCATTAGATGAAAAATGAAGTACCATTTCGTTCTAGTAGTGATGAAACATCTACCGAGATGCACAACATCTCGAGCCTTCTCCTAAGTCGGATCTTCGAGTTCCCAAATAACATGGAAACTAAAATCTACATTGGAAAAAATAATTATTAACATGGATTAAATAGTTTTAAAATTTTAATGGAGCATAAAAATTACTAAATAATAATTCACATCGAAAAAATAAAATATATTACACTACTCCTAGTAATTTATCTTCTAGAGTTAGTGGGGATGGACTAATTGTAAGACGAAATATTTTTTCAGAGTATTTGGATGCACATAAAGTGGTTGATCCATCCTCTACATAACCTATTTTTCAATTGAGATTGATATGGGGACTTTAACATAGAATAAGATTATATTAATGAACATCACATAAATCTCCTTCCAACTTCTCTAAATGTGTGATATGATACACCATAAAAGAGAAACATTGTTGAATGATATGATATTCTAATACATATCCAAAGTATTGAATCATATATTTTCACTGAATTTTATAATATAAATAAATTTTATGATGAGATAAATATATAATTTATCTCTTATATAATGAAATTAGATAGTTTATATAGACCTCTAGGACTCGGTCGAACATTCGTAGGATAGTTGGGATGATGAATTCCCAATTGGACAAGATCAATAATCTATAAACATTATAGTAAGATCCTTTTAATGTTAATCATATTTATAAATTGTGGATAAGAATATAAATGTTAGTGAGCTCTAAATTTCTTATTAAACCATGTATGAATTAAATTAAAATGGAGTTATAGTGTCATTATAGAGATATTTAGTTCATAACATGTCGATAGTTTAGTCGTATATTTTTGAGAATTCCATATGTGAGATTAAATGTTTCAACATTTATGTGAATGAGTATACCAATACTTTTATATATATGTTGTTGATTATATATGTAATTAATTTGTAATTTTGAACAGTGTTCCACAAAAAAAAAATTATATGATCATTATCTGAAGAATCACTTTGAATATATTTCATCTAGACTAAATTTAGTTTTCTCATACATCTATTCATTGCAATGTCACTTATTCACTCCAACGATGTTATTTTATTTTAAATGAACTACTGGATGAATTTAATGAATCTAGGGATATTCTAGTAATATATTGGATTAGAATAGTTGTTTTTTTGAGAAAACATTTAATTCATTCTTAGAGAATCTATTTCGTTCATATGTTCTATTGTGGATGAAAAAATAATAGTGTTTATGGATGTCCAAAATATTATTTCATCAAATTATAAGATATTATGATTGTATTATTAGTATATTTCACCATCATGGATAATATTTGACACAATATTGTAGATATATACTCATATTCTTGTAATGTATGGTCTAATTATTTAGAGTTAAAAGCATATCTAGTTTTCATATCTCAAGAAAAAGAGAAGAAACGTCTTTTGTAAGTACATATCATAATGGTAGAACCAACAATTATTTCTACCCCTATTACATGATCACTAGTTCATCAATAAAAATCATGTACCACACAATATTATACTCATGTAAATAGTAGTTAGCTAATATAGATCAAATATTAACTTCTTCAGTAGAAATTATTTATATTTTCAATTTATTTAAAGATATAATTAAAGAAAATATATTTTTAAAAAAAATTGAAACATGGTCCAGTGATGTATATCCTGCTAATTAGTTCATTATTTGACCCAAGGATTCAATATTGTTTTTTAATGAATTTAAAGGAATTAACAAAAATTCTCTCAGTATATTCTATATAAGCTATAGAATAATTATCAAACTATTTTGGATTTTTAAATTTCAGACATTATCAAGGTAATTGACATGGGTTATAATTAACATTTCCAAATAGAAGGAAAAAGATCCCTTATACATTCACCTCTGTATATCTACAATTTAACTAACCATTTGTTAGAATCCTTTATTTACCTCAATACTCTCTATCATAAAAGGAACTTAAAGATTGTTTGTTTTTATATTGAAACAGAGCATTCCCCTTAAAATATTATAATGAATATTTACTTAAGTACCTTCGATAATTATGATTTTAATATATAATATATAACAATATACAATGTGTTGAACATTCCTCCATAATGGCCATGTTATACAATCAGAAATGGAGTTATGAATAGTTCATTGATACAACAAGGAACATTAGATCCTCCTATAGTTATAGACCCACCTAATACCCCATACTATTTTGTGATCATAATAAATATCCACTCAAACATTCATATACCATTATTCTCATCTATATACCCCAGTCATGAAAATTATCTTTCATATAACTATATATATATTATATGTTGTGTAAATGTAATTTTTTTAGTTCTTCCAATTAATAAAATTATATTTTTTCACATTTTTTGTGTGAAGTGAATATTTTTTTATTGTCTTCCTATATTTGTCACTGAATTTTCTTCACCCCTGAATCAAATTCATTTTCACAATTATATTTTCAATTTTTATGTCTCAATGTGATATAGTGAATGTGTGTTCCAAATACTGCCATATTTTTAATGTAATAAACAGGGATCATACAAATATTTGAGAATAATAAAATAAAAACAACAAATAGTAAATATATTATAAATCATACAAATTTTCAAGTGAACTCTTTCAAATATTTCGGATTTAATGTTAAATTTTCAATGGGATTTATGATCATTAAATTATAGTGATTGTTGAAACAATGATGTTTCTCTAATATACCTCATGTTTTTTGTTATTATTATCCCAAACCCCTTATTATTTTATTAATTAATATTCTATAAAGTTTTTTTAATATTTTATAATAATATTTATTACAATTCTGCTGAAATATGATATTATTATTATTCTATTTTAAATTAATATATATCTTCAAAAATCATATACATTTTAAAATTTTCTAATAGATGTTTGGATACACCATGAGTTATGAAAAATTAATCACCTTTATAACATAATATCTTATGTGAATCAAAAACCTTAGAGTTTCAACTATATGGAAAAATAGAAACATTGATGTAAATACTATATAAAATTAGTTGCATCCATAATTTCTACAATTGAATTAGTTGTGTTGTATATCTAGATATGTGGATTGAATCAGCAATGTGAATTAAATTGAAATGTAATTTTGGATTAATTAAAAATATGGATATATGGTTTGGATGTGTGGATAATAATTCTATATGATGTTCAACTATGTGGATCAATTTAGTTATATAAATCCAAATAAATGTATTTTGGCTATATGGTGAATCAAAATCAAATAGGTAATTCTACAACTTCTGTATTTTTCACATTGATAGTATTTTCATTGAAAATAAATGTTTTTCAAATAATTAAACTAAATAATACTTCATTATGATTTTATCTAATTCGAAATACTATGTATATAAAAAATTGGGAAGAGTGTAGATTATTTTATTTCAATGTTAATTTTTTCATATAAATTTTGATAAAATAAATAGTAAAAATTTAAAAACTAGATATTTTTCATGTTTTTATGTTATGAATATTATTTAACTAGAATAATAATAAATTCAGAGAATAATATTAAAACATAAGGCTTACAATAGATTCTCAAAATTTATTTTGATGATTTCAAATCTATTGCTTCTTTTTTCTAATAAGAGGAATAATAGTTTGGTTATCTATAACTATTGTTTCATGATATTTTTATTCTATGTTTCTGAATAATTTCCATGATCTCTTATATTTTCATAATATCTATATTGGATTTATCTTCTCTTCTATCAATTTTATTTTATAATTGTGAACATCAATTTTTTAATCACAAATTATTATCTTGTATTGCTATATTTGAGAACTACTTGTACTTGGGGTTAAGGGTTGATCTTTTTAAAAATTATTGTTGGAGTCCAATATTAATCTCTATATGTATTCCAAATTATTAATTCATTCACATAGGTGGGAAATACCTATAAAAACGATAGGTAATTTTATAAAATAAAACTCAAGGATCAAAGAATTAGTGAAGTTTACTATGATATTGTTTTTCACTAAACCATTTTAAATAATATGTGTTATATCATTGTATTACTAGTTTATTTATGTTACATTATTTTGAGAAAAGTAGATCATAATATTTTATAACTTAATATAAATTATTTTTACGTAAAAAAAATATCAATAACAAAATTCACCCTACAAACTTAACAACTTGTGAAAAACATATCCATAAAAAAATTACTAATTTGTTGAATTTGTACATGTTGATTTGAAAAATGGAGTCCAAATATCATGGTTAAATTTAAATCATATTCAGAGTTGAATTTTTAATGAATCTTAAAAAATTAATTAGAAACATTTTTAAATAAAATTTTATTAAACAAAAAAACATTATTTCTTCATATCCCATGCATAGTAATATCCATTAGATTGAAATTAAAATATTTTCATGATATTATATCTTTCAAATAATATTTAAATTATTAAAAAAATATAAATTAATTAAATTTATTAAAATTTAAAAAAGTTATGTAAAATTGTTTTTTATAAAAACATGTTTTTACATATAATTTCATCTATAAATTTACAACCATGGAATTAATTATGTAGACATGTAAAATTTACTTTTAGAAAATGTAGTTAGTCTTACTCAAACTCTCTAATTAAATAATGTGGAGGGAAAAGTAACATAATATAATAATAGTTGATTATTATAACATTATTCATTTTAACTTAGTATTTCTTTTAAGTAAAGAATCCAAGTATATCATATCAATTTCAATGGAAGTTGATATAAAATCATGTGGTGTTACAACACAAAACCAGACACTCTTAAAGTTTCATCCCCATCCCACATCAAAAAGAATTATAAACATCTAATAAACCAATTTTATAACATATTTATGGAATGAAGGGTGATGTTTATTTTTTACTTAAGGATTAGCATAATATAAACTATAAGACCATAAAGGAGATAACCAAAGGATAATATGTGCTGCAATGAATCACACCAGTTCACTATTATGTAGGCTTCCATCACTTCTAGAATGACCACAATTTCTTTCTCTACATTAGTATTGTATAACATACTTCTATCCCACTTTGGAAATGAATGTTGGTATTGGGAAATTATATATGTTCCAATAAAACCGTTTCAAATTGAAGTCTCCATCATTGTGATAACCTCATTTAAATATAATTGAGTTTCTTTATATTTATAATGTTTAATCAAACTAGTAACACATGAAACTATATCACTAATAAACTCATCATACAAGCAACCTTGCATCATCCTTCACAGTGTGGTACACTCTATTTTCTATTCGAGGGTACGGATCCATCACAAATTACAAATCAATGTTGGTTTGTGAATGGAAATTAATCTCCACTTCACCCATCACTCATTTGATTCTCTCAAATGAAAATGTCATCATTTTCAACGACACACCACCTACCATGTAATGTCATTATATTCAGCAAATCTGATGTATCCAACAACTTTTCATCCACAAAATATTAAATGATCAACATTATATTTTCTACTATTCTGTAACCCATAAATAATATTTATGAAAATATTTTTTTTCTAGATTATAATTAGGCATATAAAACACTATGGGAAAAACTTATACTAACAAATATACGGGAACTCCAAACTCACATAGAATACCCCTTCCATTTTATTGATGATTCATATTATTTCTCTCTAAGAATCAATAATACTAAATTTTTTTCTTATTTTAATATATTATTATAATACTTATTCCTTTCAAAAGTAATTTATGTCTACTGATTATGGAATTCATCACCATGATCTATTTAGATTGTTTGATCATGTATCCTTACTTATTCTATGAAATATTAAAATAGTTATAGAAATATATATTTAATCACGTATTTGTGATTGAAAATATACATATAAGAGACTAAAAAAGTAGTCTACTATAAAAAATACATCATTAATAGTAGAAAGTAAGTCTCCTATGGAAAATGGGTCTTGAAGGAAAATCTGAAGTTGGATTTATAATGATCACTTTAGTCCTTATAATAGAGGAATCTTTGTGATTATTTCCTTCGTATATAAATCAAAAACAAGATTCATTCCACTTTGATTCAATTACCATTCAATATGCTATATTTATTTCATATATTATGAAACATTTTTAAATTTAGATTCTGAAGCCTTTAATTTCATAAAATAGTATATGTTTTCATCAAATTCAAACTGTTCAAATGTTATATAGTTATATCATAATGTTTATTTATATAAATATTTTCTATATAATGATATTACTAAATATAATTATCATTAATATAAATTTGTTATTAGTGAACATAATGTTTTTTGAAAAATTAATTAATCATGAAATTTTATTTATATTTCACAATAGTGATTCAATATAAAAAACATTATTTATAGTCCTAGAATGTGATATAAAAACCTCAAAAAAGATATTTACTTTTTAAATATATTGCCTCCAAATGTCACATTACCTGTGTGATGTATATTTTAGGATATGATTATTTAAGTGTGTTCAACCATAATTTTAGAGTATTAACTATACAGGTACCACATGTATTTTTTAGTACTTCTCAAAAGAATAATTTCTAAAAATTTTGATAAAATTTATATTTTATAACCCATGAAAATTTAGTTTCAATGGAAGTTATAATATTATTAGGAATATATAAAATTTTCAATAATGTATTATCCTAGTTCATGCGTGTTTTACAAAAAAATGTAATTCAAACATGTCCTAATTTATCATATGGTTTTATCCTCTTTAAATACAATTGTTAAACTAATAAACTTATATTATGTAGTTTTAAGAAATCAATCAATTTTTCTTAGTAATTTTTCATTATACAGTATTTTGATCAAATTTGATGTATTATTTTGTGAAGAAATTTTATAAGGAAAAGATCATACGATTTGAAAAAATTTCCCACAATTTAGAAATTTATCATAGGTGCTTTAGATTGTCATACTCATATATGAAATATGACTTCTATCAAAGGAAATCAACTGTAGGATAGATATTGTTCTTCATAATAAAATACTTATTTCTAACATAAGTAAAATATAATACATATGTAATAACATAAAAGGTCGCTATGTATTTTCCATAGGTAAATAATATATTGACAGATTATTCTACACACAATTATTTTCCAAAAAATGATGACATGTAAAAACAAAATTTTACTCCACTGCTATAGTAGTTAATTTACAATGTTAGAATGTAATTTATTATATTACTAAATTTATGAATGAAAGAAAATAAAATTAAATTGATTTTTAGAAATTATCTTTATGAATCACATTTATCTTGGATTTGGAAGGAGGTAGCTTTTCAGGTGTTTTCCCAATATCAAGACTAATTCAGTTTATAAAATATTTTTTGACCCCATTTGATTTTAAATGAAAAATAATATTGTGTTCTATTATGTGAAACACAAAAAATGAAATTGTTTACGTAAATAATGATATTCTAAAAAAATATTATAATTTCAATTTGAGTGTTGTGATTGTGAAATTGAATTGTAAGGTATGAATAATAATGACAACATTAAAAAATATTTTTATAAACTATTTTTATAATAAAAATTTGTTGATTAATGAAGAATAAATAATTAATACAATTTTAGTGATTTCATTTAATACATAAGAAAAAAATTTCCATCATAAAAAGTTTAATATCATATTGTTTCTGGATGTTGAAATTAATTACTAAATATTTTTTAATTTTATTTGAATAAAATGAAATTATTTTTGAAATTATAATGTTATAACAAGAATTGAATAATTTTTTGTAATTTTTTGAAATGATTTATTTATATTTTAACATTAGAAGATATATTTTTTTACAATTTCAATTCTTTTAATTAGATAAATTAAATTGAATGGATCATTATTTTTTAAAATTTATGTCAATGTAAAATTTAGATCCACTAATTAAAGAAATTTAAATAAGTATATAAATTAATTTATTATAAAATATTTTGATATATGATATTTTTTTGGGTTATAAGCATTTTTTTAAAAACATATTCAATGTGTTTTAGAAATTTGTATTTAAATTTAATTCTTACACTTATAGAAATTTAATATTGAAGAACAAATCCAAAATTTATAATCATAGAGGTAAAATTTGGATAATATAACTCTTTTATTTATGTTCATTATGAATACTTATAGTGGTAAATACTTTTCATTTGTAGAGCATAAAATAGGAAAAACAAGGATTAAATAATTTGATGGTGCATAAATAATATTCTAAATTAATCTTTTATCATATTTTATTAATCATGTTTTTTAAAATCCATAATTAGTATGAAAAAAGGATATTTATTACAAACATCAATATATTATTTCATTTAATATTTTAAGGATAATACAATGTTCGACTTTCTTGATTCCAATTTTTAGTATATTTTTTCATAGCTATAGATAGAAATTATAAATGATTATAAAAAAAATTAAAATTAATGATTTTAATGATATTAGATTTTATATTTTTATATTATGATATAATTACATTGAAATCTTATTCCACATTGATGCATTTCTTGTGCATCTAGTATAAAATACAAGAATTATTATTTAAAATTTATAATGTTAAATTCTTTTATATTAAAATTAAATATTATTGTATATGTATTGAATGTCAAATTAAATTAATTGTCCAAAAAATTAATTTAATGATATTTAATGTGAAATAATATTTTATAATATGATTTAAAATAATAAAATTACTTAAATAGGACTTTCATTATTTTAAATTGTATATAATTTTATAAATTTCTAATATGGGTGCCACAATTCACCATTTAAAAAATAGTATTCCTTAGTTTCAGATAAACAAGTGTCCACCATTATTATTGCAAATTGTTAATGATGGGGATAAACACTATGTTATGGCTTAAAATTGAAAATAAACATTTTATTTTTTTTGGTTTAAGGTATTTTTATAATAATTTATATTATCATATATATTATTTCTATTTTTTTACACATTACATGATTATGATATATATGATATTTAAATATTTTATGTAATTCCAATTGTATCCATTACACATTTTTATTAGAGAACAACCTATTCTCATTTATGTCAAAAAATATCACTATATTACAACTAATGGGTGAATATATTCCTTTTAGATATAGTCTACATGAATTAAATGTTATATTCTCAACAAAATAAAAACCCTAGAGGGAATAAAGTATAATATGAATTTGGTTTTCCAAATAAGAGGTATAACTCTTAACTAAGAATTTTTATCTTATTTAACAGTTTAACTCTATTAAATAAACATAAACCATGATTATATAATTAAATTATTATATAAAATTAACCTACATGTTATTATGAATAGGAAAACTCCCTTTTCAACCCATTTTCCATCACAAAGGGAACCAAAACATTATTTTTTGTATGTGTGGATAACCACTTCTATGAAGTGATGTGTTTGGTTTTCCGGCACCACCTATTTTGGATATTAATAATAGTGGATTTAATAAATAAATATATTTTTTTATATTAATGAAATGATTATAATTTTCTAGAGATAAAATGTCATGAATTTTCATTTGTATTTATCCACTAAAAAGAAAATTTCATTTCTGTATTTGTGTAAATTACAACCTCCACAAAGCCGTGTGACTTATTTTTCATTACCCCAGTATATATATAATTTTCATATTATATTTAATTTGAAAAAGATATAGTTAAGTAATTATTAATAAGTAGTTTATGATTTAACTATTTTCATTTGTACTATAGTCTACTTACAAAATTTGGTTCGTGATTATGTATGGAACATCTTCAAAATGGCTATCAAGTATATAACTAATATTAGAACTATATAAAGAAATTAATTAAATGATATAAGATAGATAATTTTAAGTAAATACCCATCCAAAATATTCTTAACCATGTTTAAAATAAATATATGTTTATTAAAATTATCTTTAACTATAGACATGGTGAGTCAGATATGATGTAAGGGATTTGTCATGTCAATATTTTTTCATTGAAATCATTTCATATTCACCATATTTTTCCATTGTGTGGTTTATATACATACACATTGATGTATTTTATAATTTATTTAATAATATTTTAAATGAATAGTAATATTTTTATGGTTCATTACATCTATTATATATTGATTCAATATATAAAAATATGGTATGAGATATTTGTTTTGAATAATGTTTTAATGATTTTAAAATCATTTTCATATTTATATATGTTATTTTATTATATTTAAATGATATTATTACCTATGTTTCAATTATTTTCAGATGTTTAATTTCTAATAGTTTTAATTTCATTAATTTTTTTTTAAATATTCTTAAAAAAAATCTCATTTACCAGTTTTTTAATATTTTCAAAAAAATAATGAATGATTATTTTAAAATATATATCTATTTAGATTAATTTCACACTGTCTCGACAATTAATAATTTTTAATCATCAATTAAATGAAATTATGGGTTTTAAAATGGTTTCACATTTCATATTCCTTAAAGAAATTTATTATTTTAAAATATTTTATATAAAAATTATATATATCCATATTATCATTTCAATCCAGAAAGTGATTATATATATATGTTTTAGAAAGGATGACTTAGGTGTTTTTATGATTTAAATTATTTTTTATCATGATTACACTATTTAACATTTTTTATGAATTATATTTGATCATGATATAAGTGAGATGATATGTGATCATGTTATAGATATAAAATTCATTGTGTAATGAGAAACATTTTACTGATGATAGGATACTCATAATAGGTGTGTTAATTATCATATTATACGATTTCATTATATCTTAGATTTTAATTATTATTTACCATTATTCATAATTAGTTTCTCAATGATTTATTAGTATTTTAAAAATAAATATTTTAATTTCATATTAAATAAAATAAAATTATTGTTTAATTAATTTTTATGATCATCAGTAGGTCAAAGGGTTGTCTTAAGATACCATTATTGTTTACATTTTAAGTTCATTACTAAGATATTTTCATTATGATTCGTCAAAAAATAATTTTTTGAATGATCTTGTAATTGAAATTTATTTTAATGATATAGGATTTTTTATCTTGAAATACTAATATATAAAAAATCCTATAAATGGGTTTCAAGGAATTTCTAATTGAATTTTTGGATTCCTTTAGTTTTTATACCTTTATGGTTCTTTTATGATCATCCCATGTTTTGATACTTTTTTCTAATAGGTAACTAATATTAGTGAAATCTTCAATGACATCTAATATTGAATGTGGGAAATCAACCTTGAATGAAACACATGATTCATGATTATAAAAGATGGTGATCTTATGAATACTAATTTTTTAGGAAAAATTAAACACTATGTGTCAGTGTTCCTTATCCAAGGTAATATTTTCATCATTATCATTCACTATAAACCTAACATATCATGTTAATGTTGGTATGTGAAACACTAGTATATATGATACTAAATATGGATTTATTATTTTATGGGGAATTTTAATTCTATTATAGGGATGATTTAGATATCATTATAGGTAATAATGATTTATATATGGATATTTTTTTTTAAATACCCTCATGGATTATTATTTCTATGGATGATAATAATTATAATATTATAGTTACTCCATTATTGGTTTTATGTTATGTCTATAATGTGGGGGCCATTTATTTTGTTTGAATAGATGTATTATGTTTATGGAACCCTTAATATTAACTAATAAAATTTTATTTTATAAAGAAATCATTCATAGTATTGGAATAAATTTAATTGTATTAATATCTTCTAGGGTCAATATGGTCATTAATTATTTATTAATTATGGTTATATGGGATAAAATTTTATTTAAATTTGGAAACATATGTTTTATCATATTAATAACCATTGGAATAATAATATATTTTTATGTTAAGTGATAATTGTTATTTTTAATGATTCTGAATATATTGGGAACATTATTTGATTATAGTAAATGGAAATATTTTTGGAAATGTTGGGTTCATTGTAATAACAGTTTAAATATATTTTTAAGGAAAATAATATTTTGATGTGGATTTATGGTTATTCATGATATTTACGGAAATTATTATTTCATTTTCCGGATTATGTGATTATTTAATATAATTTTTATTAATTTTATATTAAGGGTGATTAAAATTATTATTAGACTATTTCATATTTTATCATAGAAGTGTATGATGAAAATAATTTTAATCATACTGTTTCAATCTTTATCAAGAATGTTTTGAAGAGTTCATTATTCCATTTATGGAATTATTTAAGGTGAAATTTGGATGTTGGTTTTGATATTATAGAGATTAATTTGTGTTGATTTATTAATAAAAATAATATCTTATCTCGTTCTAGCCATTTTTTCTTAAACGTTTAATAATCAAATGAATAAATTTTTATCCTTTTGGGCATTTTTTTTATTTTTGAAATGATATTTTTAGTGCATTATTTATGAAAAATTCATCATGAATATTAATTTATTTGATTAAGAGATGATACATAAGGTGAAATTTATCTATATACATCCAAAGGATAAATATAAGCTTAGGAAATTCGATAAAACTATTATTTATATATTATTATATTAAATACATTGATTGTAAAAGAATCCATCTACTAATGGAAAAAATATCCAAAAATAAAAAATTAATGGCCTTTTTCCATCATATAGAATGAATTTATGGTCATATTTATTCCATACTGATTTATATTTTTATAGTCATAAAATTAAAAATGAATGTGTTCTATATGACTTTCTATTATTCATTAAATGCTATTTTTCTCAAATTTATATATTTTCAATTATAAGTAATTTTATCCTTACTTGGTAACAAGATAATATATGATTTTTCCTGATCATTATATTTAACTTCTCATATTTTAAAACTGATGGGGTTTTTCCATTGTTATGATGTGGCTTTTTATTTAATGTATTTTTAATTGTTTTTTAAAAAAAATCATTCATTATTTTATGTTTTATCTTCCACTTGTTGTATTATATTATTCATTTAAAATGTTTTAAAAATTTTAGGAAGATTAATATAAATTATCATTATGTAATTTATTTATTGGGGATATAATGTAAAACTTATAGATTTTTTAATAAAAATAATATTATGTTCAATTTCATGGACAATATGCAATACTGATTTTTTAAAATATTTTTTTATACTCTAAAATTATTCTTATTTGAATGTGTCTATTATAAAATTGTTTTAAAATTGATAGGTATTAATATTTAAACCCATATAATGAAAACAAATATGTAAAATATTCATATAATTTAAATGTGTTGAATAATTTAGAATAAATATGTACTCAATTTTAAGAAAAGTAATTTTATACTTTACAATATATTTTTTCTTAATTTATTTTTATTTTATTTTATATGAATATTATTATTAATTCAATCCAATGATATTAATTTAATTTTAAAAAATTGATATTGAATTTGAAATTATAGTTTTTTTATTTTTTAGGATGTTTTTTTGTGATTTTTATGAAATGATTTATTTTTATGTGAATATTGAAAAATACCAGTTTTTTTTATAAAAAATAATTTATTTTGTAACACCCCAAGCTTCAGTGGTACGGTTCACTTTGAATAATACAGTAACATGTGTTGTACACAACTTTGAGTTCTAACACACCACAACCAATCAAACTATCCGTTATGAATAATAATACCCACCTTTTGAAATTTTATAAATTTTATCATTCAAAATAGACTTCATTTTAAGATTCGGAATATCGAAATAAGCTTACGCTGAATTTGTGGTACTTTTCTGATAACTATCATATTTTGATGAATATTGAAAAGTACTAAATTTTAATTACAAACAATTTTTTGTAATAAAAATAATTTATATTGATAAATTATGAATTTTAGTGATTTTAAAGTAAAATGAGATTATATTTTTACCATTTAATCCAATTTTGGCCATTACACATAATTTCACATTTAAATTGGACATAAGCAAGAGCCAATCTTCTGATAGTTGTTATTTCTTAAAAACACCTTTTTTGTTTTGACAACAGAAATTAATTTTAAATTAATTTATGCCACTTTTGTGTTTTTAATTTAGAAAATTGGATTCCATATTTATAATAATGAGGATCAAATTATATAAATAGGTAAATTTTATTTTTAGGCAATTTGAATAATTACTTCGGTAAATATTTTATTTACCATGGTTAAAGGGTAAATCCGGTACATAAGGGTAAAAAATAATATTATAATAATATTTTATTACCTTAAAACGTGTCCTACCCCTATTGGTTGATAGATGTCTGACAATGGGAATATTTTGCTCGATTTTGGGACCCCTTGGAGCCACTTTTAAGTGATAATGACACTTTATATTATTTAAGATAATGTAAATACAAAAAAGTCAAAAGCATACATCTTTTAGAAAACTAATTTTTACATTGAGTTATATATGTTATGGTTTCGACTATATATATTCATTATAAAGATAAATTTATTTCCTATATAATGGTACATTAATAATAATTTTTAGACATTGAATAATTAAATTTATTTATGACACAATGATGATGCAGTATTATCATTATTAATGAAGCAATCAAATAATTGGAATTATAAATGTCAAAGTAAATGAAATTTGAATTTTTTGATGCCATACACGATTTTTTCTGGTTAATATGACATGTTAGGATTGATTAATTGAATTTTCTTCTAATTAATAAAGTTTATATGACTTTAAAAAAATCAATTATTAAATAGTGTCAAAAGAGACATAAAAGAGTTTTTAAAACAAATATAATATTATTAATTGATATACTATTCCTAAAAATATAAGGGTTTTCCAAAGGACTTATATGATGATAGGTATCTCCTTAATGAACCACAAGGCTCTTTCTTGGCTGCTTACATTATGTTTATTAACCAAATAATATAAAAATACAAAGAGACATGGTAAATGTCTAACTAATTAACTAAGAGTTAAATTTAAAAGATAAGGTTAATATAGTTACCCAAACCTGTCTACAACCTATTGGTTGAGTGGATTTTGACCCATACCCACATTTTCCTCGAAATAAATCAGTTTGTAGCTATTATAAACCGAATATTAATTTATTATAAATTAATATTTTAAGTTTTTCCTAACGTGCCCCTCAACCCACTTATAAAAGGGTACTCCCCCTTCTCTTTAATTAATAACATCAAAGCCTTTTGGCTCAGACACACCATGAACAAATATCCTCTCAAATTCTCTAACTATATCATAGAGGCATTCTATTAATATGAAATCCAAATTATGAGCCCTTTTGATCATATTAAAAGGAAGAACCTGAAAAAGAGGTAATGATTTCACCACTCTCTTTCAAGTTCCTTCCTTTTTTCCACTTCTTCTTTATTTGTTATTTCAATTAAAAAATAATAAATCCAGTATCTTCTGTATAATGTGATGTTATTAAAAATATGTTTCAACCATATTCAGTAATCTATCCATCCTTTGAATGACATGTCACCATACGTGTGTACGTACGGCTTACCGTCTCCACGTCATGGTGTAATTTTTATTCAAAACATTATTATTTGTATGAGAATGATAATGATGTGTAATTGATGTAAATAATAAATATAACATGAAAATGATTCTATATATATGATATAGTATCCAATTATATATTATTTTAATATAAAAATAATGATATTGTCATTCGTGTGTACGTTTGGAATACCGTCTCCACGAATGCAATGAGATAAATTCCAAATCATATCCATTCAAGTATAATTATCATTTGATGATTAATAAAAATGTTCAAGGGCTTGATATAATTCTTGATATGTATAATATACAACCTATCCATAACAAACATGGACTATATAACAAAACATATAAAATAAAACGAGTAAGTTAACACCCGAAACAACGATAATATTAAGATATTATTAACGAAGAAATGTTAAAAGATCACATATGATATCATATTAATTTATACGATTCTTGAATAATTTAGTACCAATTATTTCACCATTATACAAGAGGTTAACCTACCCTCGATCGAGGAAAAGTACATGGTAAGGGTTAATTCTACAATTTCGTCATTATCCAAGGTTGTTTATACATAATTATCTACTAAGACATCTTTATCATCCACATCCATGATGCTTAAACATTTATTTCAAAACATTTATACTATTTAATATAAAATGTGTTAAATTTATTTATAACCTTTTGTGTTTTGAAAGGAATATTTCCGTCATTTTCCAAACAAGTTACTTTTTGACTTTTTCGACAAATTTATGGTAAAATTATTTTTTTAACTTATACGGTAGGTGCAGCTATTTTCCATTGTTATAACATCATCAAAGCTTCACATACAAGCTTGTAAAAATATTTTCAAAATAAAAGTTTTCTTTATAATTATGTGACTCTTTAATTATTTAAAATTAGAAAGAGATATTTCTCAAAAAAGGTTATTGATTTCATCTATGTCAACATCCTTTGATGGATTCAAAGTTTATTTGAAATTGTTTTATTATGATACAAAACATCCATATTATATTGATGGTTTTGTTATATGTTTGACTGTAGATGTGCTATTTTTATACCATTCGTGTTTTATGGTTAATGTATTGACATTTCGTATGCTAGTTTTAGTACGAACTTTTATGATATGTTTAAACCATTTCATATGAGGAAGGTATTAGATTTAGTAAGTGACGGGTGGATCTTGCAATAGCTCCTTGATGCATCGGTAGGTCTCATGAGACAACTAATTGTGGAATTAGCTAAGGCCCTTTCCCAATTTTGATATATGGTTTTCGCCGAGGCCTTAATCATTTTTAGACGACTTGGTCGAGGGCTTGACAAAATGTTTTCAGAATGTCCGATATTATACATTTCCTCATTATGAAAATAATATTGATGGTTAATGTGGTTATTCGACTAGTAGAATACCAATGATTATGTTTTATTATGGCATTATTTACGCAACTCATATTCCTGCCACAAAAGTATTCATGTTTTTTATTTGTAAAGGAATGCGATTTCAATTATTCACCATGATTGATATTTACGTTATCTTAAACTGTATTTCTTACCCCAACTGAGCTTTTGTGCTCACCCCTTTCTTACGTTTCATTTTCCCATGATATGAAGAAGTTAGTGATGAGTTACTTACAAGCATTATAGGAGGACTAGATGATTCCAATGGAATAAACTCGTGTTGTATTTCATTTCAAGTTGTAAGGTTGAAATTATGTATGAAATTTGTTTCCAATAATACTAATCTTATCGGTCTGTTGAGAAATTATTTCCTTGTGATCTTTCCAATGTTATGTAATATTGCACTGACTCTGGGTAACTGGGACTGGGGTGTTGAGTTGGTATCAGAGGAAGTTTAGTACAAAACTTGGAAACTTGATTTAGATAAACTATGATTAGAGCACATATCCCTAAGATAGAATTTGAGGATTAATATAGAAGAACATACTAGAATTTTGGTATTTTATAGATTTTGTGAGTTTTCCGAAAAATACATCCCTATCTGGATATGAGAAAGTAGAGGCGGCTGTGGCATAGATGTACCTAGGGGTAAAACATGAAAAAACAACCGCTTTAAGCTAGACTCGAAAGGGAACTGGTGCACGACAACGGGCCTTGCTTCACTCTTAGTTAGGATACTCCCGAGGGATATTCTTAGGATAATTATCATTTTCATTACAAAACATTATGAAGGTATTATGTGTATATAATTTCTCAAAGAAAACATTTTTATGTTTATGAATTATATCCATAAATTGTTCGATTTATGTTTAGTGTTTTACACAATTGGATTTATGTATTGCGATTCATAAACTAATCTAGTGTATGCCATTGTTTAGAAATGGATCATTGTGGAAGCAATGGAAACCATACTAATGCACACACTCCATGGAAGGATTTACCTCCTTCTCAAGATAATTATAGTGGATCTGGTGATACAACTGGTGCTGATCAGGTTATCACCATACTGGGACAACTCACTCAGGTTATGAATAATAACCTTACACATATAGAGCACCCTGATCCACGGCATGGGGGATCAATGTTTGATTACTTCATGAGGCAACAACCACTGACATTCAATGGGAGTAAAAATCCTTTAGTGGATGATCAATGGATAAATTCCTTAAAAAAATTATTCCACACTTTGCAGAGTAGCGAAAAAGAAAAATTTGTCATGGAATTTTACCACCTTACTAAAGATGCTGATCGATGGTGCTTATTGATTAAAAACATAAAACCTGACGCAGAAGTATCAAATATGGAATGGAGGGAATTTAATGAAATTTTCTTAGAAAAATACTTTCCTCATGACCATTAAGCTGATATGGAAAGACAATTTCTGAGTCTGAGGAAAAAGGAGGTCTGAAAATGTCACAAAGTATGAAGCTAACTTTACATGGTTAGTGAGGAATGTAGTAGATTATATACGTAACCCAATAAGATAGATTGATAGTTTCATTTATGGGTTAAAAACAATTCCTCATTGAGCATTAGTATCACAATCCTTCTCATCATACGAAGATTTTGTCTCATGTAATATCAAGACATAAAAGTAATTCTCTAAGTCTTATGACTTTAAATCAAAGCAAGATAAAAATAGATCTGCTGAACACTGTGGGAAAATAAATAAGGAAACAAGGAAGAAGGGGTGAATTGAATTTCTACCCCATGATAATTGTGGATGGAAGCACCCTGGTGCCTGTCTAAAAGGAAAAGGATTATGCTACAAATGTGGACATAAATGCTATAATGGTGGTGATTATAAGGAAGGAAACACACTACCAATGTTCAATGCTACAACTGCAGGGAGGTGGGAAATTATTCAAATGAATGTCCTAAGTGTCTAGGGAACTTACCTCAGAAAAGGCCATGGGATCAAGGCCAAGCTTATGCTATCACTATTACTGAGGTAGAAGCTCCAATAGATGTGGTGGAGGGTAATTTAATGGTTTCCTCATGTTTAGAAAGTTCTTCATTTTATTCTGGATCATCACATTTTTCCATATCATCCCAGTTTCCTTAAAAAATTAGATATTTCCAATTTGATTTAACAAGGGAGTTGTCAGTCAAAACTCCTAAGGTATGTATCATTGCCACAATGTTCTGTGAATCAGTTCCCATTAGGGCATATAAATGTTCTTTATCTTTTAATCTCATCGTCATACCCATGATCAAATTTGATATAATCCTCAGTATAGAATGGATTTCAGAATATGATGCAAAAAATTATTGTATGAAGAAGGAGGTTACTATTTTTTATGACTATTATAAAGGAAACCTTATCTTTAGAGCCGAATCATCACCACCTAATTCTTATCTAGAACCACCCTCAGTAGCTCAACTAAATTAAATTATTAGAGAGGAAAAGAATGAAATAGCTATGGGTGAGTAAAGGAATGTTCAAATAGAGGACGTACCTATTGTGGAATAATATGTTGATGTGTTTTCTGAAGATTTACCTAGACATCCTCTTGAATGAGAAATTGATTTTTCCATTGATTTAATTCCTGGATCAAGACCCATATCAAAGACCCCTTATAGAATAGAAACTCTGAAATTATTAGAAGTAATGAAACAACTAGAGGAATTGAGTAATAAGGTATTTATTCACCCTAGTTTTTCTCCTTGGGGATCCCATTTCCATTTTATTAAGAAGAAAGATGGGTATATGAGGTTATGTATCGGCAACATGAAGATCAATACTATAACAATAAAGAACAAGTATCCATAACCTCACATTGAAGATTTATTCGACCAAATTCATGGAGCTCAATATTTTTCAATGATTGACCATCGATCTGGATATCATCAGTTCTGTTTGAAGAAGGAAGACATTCCAAAAACAACATTTCGATCAAGGTATGAGAATTATGAGTTTACAGTAATGCCATTTGGGCTGACTAATGCACACTCTGTTTTCATGGATCTAATGAACATAGTTTTCAAGGAATATGTTGATTACTTTTTAGTGGTACTTATTGACGATGTCATGGTATATTCCAAAATCTATGAAGATCATGAAAATCACATGCTTATTATCCTAAAGGCACTTAAAAACATGAATTATATGAGAACTTTAGAAAGTGTGAATTCTGGCTTCAGGAGATGTCTTTTCCTTGACATATTTTCTCTATGGATGGAATCTTCATTGATCCTTCTAAGACAAGAGAAATCCAAGAGTGTCCAGCACCAACGAGTATAACTAAGGTACGCAGTGTTATTGGTTTATTGGGTTATTATCGATGTCTCATCCAGAATTTTTCCCAATTGGCTAACCCATTAACAAACCTTACATGTAAAGGGGTTAAATTTGTTTGGACAATAGTGTGTGAATAATGTTTCGATGAATTGAATAGAAGATTAGTCAATGATCCTATATTGAATCTACCATCAGGGAATGATGAATTTTTTATTTATAGTGATGCCTCAAAGAATTTACTTGGTTGTGTCCTTACGAATAATGATAGGTTAATTTCCTATGCATCACGACAACTAAAAATTCATGAGAAAAACTATCCTACTCACGATCTTGAGTTAGCAGCTGTAATATTTGCTTTGAATATTTGGAGGCACTATCTCTATGGTGAAAAATGTGAGATTAATACTGATCACAAGAGCATTAAGTATATTTTCTCACAGAAAGAACCCAACATGAGGCAAAGGTGATGGCTTGATCTACTCAAGGATTATGTTTGCACGATAAACTACCACCTGGGGAAGGAAAATATGGTTGCAGATGCTTTGTGCAAAAAGTATCATGAATTTTTGTACAAGATGAGAGTCGAAAGGGATCCTATTTTCAGGTATCTAGTAAAGATGGACATGGGAATAACCATGGAAGGTGAAACATAAATGCTTTTTCAAATTTTTTCCAAACCATAATTACTAGAAAAGATTTAGAGTTCTCAGACTGATGATGAAGAGTTTCAAAAGAAGATTAAAGCTGTGAATGAAGGGAGATTGAGTGACTTTGTCTATGAAGATGGAATTTTCAAATTTTGGATGAGACATTGTGATCCCAATATACCTAATCTAAAAATAGAATTGTTGGATGATGTTCATAGTTCCAATTTTTCTATACACCCTAGGTGCACCAAAATGAATAGAGATTTGAAGGAACATTTTTTGTGGGACAACATGAAGAGGGAGATTGTGTATTTTGTGTCAATATGTATGGTTTTTCAACAAGTGAAAGATAGAAGGCATCATCCTGGATGAGTCATGAAACCTCTTCCCATACCGGATTGGAAATTGGATAATATTACGATGGACTTTGTCATGGGACTACCAAAGACTTCTAGAAGGAACGATACAATATGGGTCATTTTTGATCGTCTTACCAAGTCAACACATTTTCTTACTATAAGAGAATATCTACCACTTGAACGTCTAGAAAGGATATATATTAATGAATTTTTGAGAAATCATGGAGTACCCCTATTTATTTTTTCATATAGTGATCCATATTTTACATCAAGATTCTGGAAGGTTAATCAAAAGGCCCTGGATACTGAAATTCGTTTGAGCACTGTCTACCTCCCCCAAACTAATGTAAAATCAGAATGGACAATTCAAGCCTTAGAAGACATGTTGAGATCCTGCTCACATGACTTTCAGGTTATGTTGGATCAATACTAAACTCTGGTGTAATTTTCCTATATCAATAGCATCCATTCAAGTATTCAGATAGAACCATATGAAGCGTAATATGAAAAGAGATGTCGCACACCAACCTGTTGAGATGATATTGGTAAAGGAAAACCCGTAGGCCCTGAACTGGTGGATGAAACGATGGAAAAGGTGAAGGCAATCCAAAACCACATCAAAGAAGCTCAAAGTAGGTAGAAGAGCTGTACCGATTACCAAAGAAAGGATTTGGAAATTCTGGTAGGAGAGCATTTTCTTTTGAAGGTGTCTCCATGGATGGGATTCATACGTTTTGGTAAGAAAGATAAATTAATTCCCATGTACATAGGACCTTTCAAAATTCTAGAACAAATTGGGGCTGTAGAATATTATTTGTCAATGCCGCCAAATCTCTCCAAAGTTAACGATGTATTCCACATATCACTGATGAGAAAATACCTGCCTAACCCAAAACATGTACTTAACTACGAGGAATTAGAACTAGAACCTGATTTTTCTTATTGCGAAGAGCCTTTCAAGATTCTTGATATAATTGAACAACTGCTGAGAAACCAGAAGACTCGTCTGGTAAAAGTTCTATGGAGAATCCACAAGATGGAAGAGGAAACGTGGGAACCCAAGGAACATATGATGAATAACCACCAGAGTCTTTTTATGCCGTAGTATTTGAGAAATTTCGAGGGAAAATTTATTTGAAGTAGGAGAGAATGTAACACCCCAATTTTTCATGATACGCTTCTCTTTGAATAATACAGTACTATGTGTTGTACGCAACTTCGAGTTCTAACACACCACAACCAATCAAACTAGTCATTATGAATAGTAATACCCACCTTTTAAAATTTTATAAATTTTATCATTCAAAATGGACTTCATTTTTGGATTCAGAATATCAAAATTTACATAGGGTGAATTTTTGTTTCTTTTCTAATAACTTTCATGTTTTGATGAATAGTGAAAATTACTAAATTTTAATTAAAGACCATTTTTTTAATCGAAATAATTAATAGTGATAAATTATGAATTTGTGTGATTTTATAGAATAATTCGATTATATTTTTACCATTTAATCGAATTTTGGTCATTGGATATAATTTCACATTTTAACTGGACATAAGAAAGTTCCATTCTTTTGATAGTTATTATTTCTTAAAAACACATTTTTTGTTTTGACAAAAAAAATTAATTTTAAATTAATTTATACCACTTATTTGTTTTGAATTTAGAAAAATGGATTACATATTTAGAATCAGGAGGTCCAAATTGTGTAAATAGGTAACTTTTATTTTTATACATTTTGAATAATTAGTTCGGTAAATATTTTACTTGTAAGTGATAATGACACTTTATAATAATTAAGTGAAAATATATACAAAAATGAGAAAAGCATTTATCTTTTGGAAAAACAATTTTTACATAGGGTAAAATATGTTATATTTTAGACTATACATATAAATTATAAAGACAAAAACATTTCATACATAATGGTATTTTATTTATAATTTTTAGACATTGTATATTAAAATTTATTTATGACACAATGACGATGAAATATTTTCTTTACTAATGAAAGAATCAAATAATTTGTATTATAAATGTAAAAATAAATGTAATTTTAATGTTTTGATTCCATAAACAAACTTTATTAGTTAATATGACATGTCAGGACTGATTTAATGATTATTTCTGGAATTTATAACGTTTGTAAGACTTTAAAAAAATCAATTATTAAATAGTGTCAAAATTGACATAAAGGAGTTTTTAAAACAAATATAATATTATTAACTGATATAATATTCATAAAAATCGATGGACTGGCCATAGGACTTATAATTTCATAGGTATGTCATTAATGAACCACGTGGGGTTCGCTTGGCAGCTTATAGTATGTTTAATAACCAACTAATATAAAAATACAAAGAGACATGGTAAATGTCAAACTAATTAACTAAGAGTTAAATCTCAAAGATAAGGATTATATAGTAACCCAAAACTATCTAAAAAGCATTAGATGAGTGGCTTTATACCCATCCCCACTTTATCCTTGAAATAAATCAGTTGGGAGTGATTATAAACTAAATATGAATTTATTATAAAAAAATATTTTATGTTTTTTTAAGGTTCCCATCACCCCTTTTATAAAAGGGTACTCCCCCCTTCTCTCTAATTAACACAATAATAGTATTTTGGTTCGGCCAACCCCTACCCAAATATCCTATTAACGTCCCTAAATTCATCTCATAGGCCTAAAATTATTAATAAAACATACTTAAGGAGCTCTTTTGATCAAATCAAAATGAAGAACCCAAAGAAGATGTAATTATTTCACCACCATGTTTCATGATCCTTTCTTTTTTCCACATCTATTTTCTTTGTTATTTTCATTATAAAATAATCAACACAGTATCTTATATATAATTTTATGTAATTATAAATATGCTACAACTATATTCAGTATTCTATCCATCCTTTGACTGACATGTCATCATACGTGTGTGCGCACGGCTTACCGTCAGCACGTCAGGGTGTAATTGTTATTCAAAACATTATTATTTTGATGGGTATGATAATGATGTGTAATTAAAATAAATAATAAATATAACATGATAATGATTCTTTATATATGATACACCATCCAATTATATATTATTTTTATATCAAAGTAATGATATAGTCACTCATACGTACGTACGGACTACCGTCTCCACGAACGCTATGACATTCATTCCTTATCATATCTCTTCAAGTATAATTATCATTTGATGATTAAAAATAATGTTTAAGGACATGATATCATAATGGTTATGAATAATATAAAACCTTTCCATAACAAACACGTCTTATGTAATAAAATATATAAAATAAAACGAGTATGTTAACACACGAAACAACGATAAAACTAATATATTATTAACGAAGCAATTTTAAAAGATCATATACAATATCATATTAATGTATATGATTATTGAATAATTTAATAACAATTATTTCACCATTATATAGGAGTTTAACCTACCATCAACCAAGGAAAAGTACAAGGTAAGGGTTAATTCTACAATCTCTTCATTATCTGTGTTTCTTTATACGTAATTTTCTACAGAGACCTCTTTATCATCCACATCCATGTTTCTTAAAAATGTATTTCAAAAAAAATTACTACCTACTAGAAAATGGTTTAAAGTCATTTATTCCCTTATTTTTTTTGAAAGGAATGTTTTCATTGTTTTCCAAACACAATACTTTTTTACTTTTTCGACAAATTTAATGTAAGAAGGTTTTTTTAACCTATACGGAGGGTGCAGCTATTTTCTGCCGTTATAACATCATAAAATCTACCCTTACAATCTTATAATAATAATTTAAAAATAAAAGTTTTCTTTATAATTATGTGGATTTTAAATGATTTCAAAATAGAATGATATATTTCTCTAAAAATGGTTTTGATTTCATCTATGTCCACATCTTTATATGGATTTTACGTTTATTTGAAATTGATTTATTATGATACAAAACTTCCATATTGTATTGAAGGTTTTGAGATATGATTGAGTGTGGATGTGTTATTTTTATACCATTCATGGTTTATGGTTAAAGTATTGACATTTCATATTCTAGTTTTAATTCGAACATTTGTGATATGTTTAATCCTTTTCATATGAGGAAATTATTGGACTTAGTAAGTTACGGGTGGATCCCATCATTACTTCTCGATGCATCGGTAGGTCTCATGAGACAACTAGACGTGTAATTCAGTTAGGTCCTTTCCCAATTTTGATATATGGTTTTGGCGAAGTCCTTAATAATTTTTGGACATCTAGGTCGAGGCCTTGACAAAATGTTTCAGAATGTCCGACATTATATATTTGACCATTAGGAAAATAATATTGATGGTTCATGAGGTCATTCGACTATTAGAATACCAATGATTCTGTTTTATTATGGAATTATTTACTCATCTCATATTATTGCAATCAAAGTATTCATGTTTATTTTTGGTAAAGGAATGTCGTTTCAATTATTCACCACGATTAATATTTATGTTGTACTCCGCTGTATTCCATACCCTTACTGAGAATTTGAGCTCACCCCTTTATTATGTTTCATTTTCCCAGGATATGAAGAAGTTATTTATGAGTGACTTGAAGGAATTTCAGGATTCCTGGATATTTCCAATGGAATAAATTCCTATTGTATTTCTTTTCATGTTGTAAAGTTGAAATTATGTATGAATATTGTTTCCAATAATACTAAACTGATCGGTCTTTCAAGACATGATTTCCTTGTGATGATGCCAATGTTATTTAACAATGCATCGACTCTGGGTAACTGGGGTCGAGGCATTACATATTTGTATTCAACAATATAAATTAAAAGTGACATTATGTTGTTAATTTTATATTAATGTAAAATTTTTTTTGAATTAATTAAAATAAGTATAATTATGTTTATATGAAAAATTATTATACATTCTTATAATATAACTTCATTTTTATTCATATAAACAAATTTTTATAAGAACAGTTTTCATTAATTATTCTCCATTGATTTTAAAATTAATTTAATAATATATTAGAAATAGAATATTTAAAAATTTATACCATATTAATAAATTGGGGGTTCAAATTTGGATAACATTTACCTTCGGTTTTTTTCATAATTAATAGAAAAAATTATTTATATTTGTTGTATCTTTATGGTCAGAATGGGTCAAATGTGGTTTAACCTATGAAATAGGGCCTAAAAATATCCTTAATACTTGCATAAATACTATTTTTCGAGTTTTCTTTGGACATATATATAATATATTTGAATCTATTGATATTTATCTCAAAAATAATTTAATTTTAACATTAAAATTATTTTGTTAAAAGGAAAAATAGATAGTGTCACTTTCTTGATTACAATTTAACTTATATGTTTACAGATAATTAAAAATAAAAATTAATAAAAATAAATGTTTAATTTTATGGTAAAAAAATTATTTTTATAATATTTAATTTTATTTACTTTTTAGGTAACGTAATATAACTCAAAATTCTTATATAACATTGAGGTAGTGTTTATGAAGGCAGTTTAAAAAATCAAGGAAAGATATTTTTTTATAAAAAATTAACTATTTTAAGAATTAACTGTTCTATAAAATAAATTTAAATTTAAATTAATTTATTGATTATATGAAATTTATTTATATTATAATTTCATTTATTACTTAATCTCATTACCATAAATTTAATTGAAGTGTTTGAAAAATGAATTTAATAATATTTTATGTCAAATAGTATTTTATTAAATGAATCTACAATTAATAAAAATTAAAATAGAAATCTTTTGATAAAAATTTTTATTATATTTTATATATAAATGGTTATTTTTAAAAAAAATGTTTCATTATAAATTAAGCTATAACCCTTAATGATTTAAATATTTGTTACTATTATTATGGATAAACAGGTTAACAAGAAGATTAATCCGTAAGATAAGGCATGTTATGCCATAAAAACTCATCCAAATTTTATTTTCTATTGGTATTTTGAGTCATAACATTTTTATATTCTATATTATAGATATTTGGATCCATATTGAATGATTATGAAGTATGTTATATTTAAATCATTTTAGTAATTTTTCATGTCCCATTTCCCTCAGTTATAATAGGGAACCACTTATTCTCTAATTTTTATATTTTTATAGAACTATATATGTCCCTTTAACATTAATGATACATTTAAAACATTCATCCACATTAACATGAGTCTATTTCTCATCATAAGTATAATATAGTAGGATTACGGTGAATGGAAAATGTATTTTTTTCCAAAAAAATTATAAAACTATAATTATTCAGTTTTTTTGTTTGATTTTTTCTTATACCACATTTAGATTTTCATAAAATATGAGGAGATAAAAGAATAAATATTTTAAATACTATGAAAAGTTATTAGGAATATAGTAAAATCCATTTTTATCACCTCTTCATTCAAATGGGTCTAAATAAACATCAATCGGATAATGTGTTTACTAGAACCACCACAACGTGGTTTGTTTCGATTTCCACCACTACCAATTGTGGAAATTTATAATGATGGATCCAATATATATACCGTATATTATTGAAATAGAAATAAATTTTTTATGATAATATAATAAACATTTAGTTACCTTTATATTCATAGATAAATTATATCATCCTTTGTGGGTATGTGTGGATTACTATATCCAGAAATTGATGTGACTCACTTTTACTTACCAAAAATCTTTAATTGTATCAAAATTTTATTTAATTTATAAAAATTATATTAATTTCACAATTAGTTTTCATAATATGATTTATCATTGATCCCATTGAACATTTTCAACCTTCCAAAGTTGTTTGGTGATTATGAACTGAACATTTGTAAAATGTATCACACGATCATTACTAATTTAACAAATCCATAAGGTAATTAAAATATTGAAATAAATTTTATTATGATAAGTTTATACACTATAAAAAGGATATTAATTAAGTTTAAAATCATTATAAGTTTATTATACACAAGTTAAAATAATTATATGGTGACTTGGACTCATGCTAATGGATTTCTTATCTCAATTTATTCACATTAGACTCATACCATGTTCTCCAAATATTTTATTTTCTTATTTATATACTACCATAAAGAATCATTTTATCACTAATTTACATAAAATAAGATGGGTTAAAAATATTGTTTTAGTTAATTCCATATGATATGTTTCGATTCCATTGTTACAAAATTGTAAAATATTTTTTCATTAAATTTTATTTAATATGATTTGAACTTTTTTTCTTTGATGTCTATGTTATCTTAAATAAACACACATATGTTATAATATACAAAAGAAATATTTTTAATGGAAAATTTTATTCTTTTTATAATGGGTTTAAAGGAATCTATATACTATTATCTTTAAGAGACACTTTTTGGAATATTTTTATCAATTTTAGAAAAGTGTGTTTTTTAAATTTATATAGAATTAAAGAAACATACACTCATCTTGATCATTACAATTTCATAATATTACTCTTTGATTTTAAATAGTATTTTTATTAAAATTATATTTCCCATTCATTGGTAAAAATTATCATTTTAATTAATTTCATTGAAAAGAGTAATTTATACTTATTTTAACATGAAACCTAAAATTTATTTTACATATTTTATTTAAAATGACATCTTATATAACTTTATGATTTAAATATTATATTTTATGGGTTTTCCCATGTGATGGTTATTAAAAAATTTATTTAAATTATGACTGTTCTTGATGAAGATTTGGTGATAGTAGAGGATCATATATGTCTAAAAAACAAGGGTAAATAGATTGACATTAAAGCTAATATGCCACTCATAATATATATTTTAATTAAAATAATCACTTATTTATGGAATGTTAATAATATAAGAAATGTTAAGGGTTTTTTTATATGAGTTCTCTTATTTTACTATGTGAATTTCATGACTGTTATTTTTTTCATTACATATTTATATAAAATTTGATACCAAAACAATGGGATTTGAAGCTAATTTCATTTTTATTTAAATTTATTTTTTATATCTAATTTTTAAAAGGTAATGTATCATTAAGTATTTTTATGAATTTCCAAGGCATTACCAAGTTTTCATTATTATTTCCCCTTTAATGAGGTTTTTTGCTTTCATTTAAAGATTTTAATTTTCTTCATATGAAGTAAGAATGATTAAGTATAACTATGATGTCTATCTTTGGAGTAAGTAAATTTTCCCTGATTAAAGAATGTGTTTCATTAGCGAAACAGAACAATCATCAGACAAATCATATTTTTTAGAAAACATTGGACACTATGTGTCAGACATCCATATGTAATGTAATGTTTTTATTAATTATATAAAATTATATACCTAAAAGATAATCATAATGTAATAATGTGAATCACTCATTACTAATATCATAATTATATGTTTATTTTTCGTATAGGTAATTATAATTAATGTATGATAAAAATATAGTTTTGAGAGAAATTAATGCTTCTGGAAATTTAGTGAGATCTATTTAAGAGTTATCACCACCCTCGACTACAACCAGACTGTGCTTTATTATTATATAATTCCAGATGATATTTTGGGGACATGTATATAGAAATTTGGATAGAAAAATAATTTAATTATTAATTTAATATTTTTTATCTGATGTATTTAATAGAATTCACATTTTTTGATTTTAATGAGGATATACAAATTTTTTTTACAATAATTTTAATCATTTCATAAATATTTAAAATCAAAATTTATAAATGTTTGAATTTAAATTTATAAATAAAATTTCATTTTTTATTTGTATTATAAAAATTTTCTGAGTACTTTTCCTTAATTTTATGAAATCATCAAATGTTAAGAGAATAGTGAATAATACCAATATTACTAACACTTTAACTTTAATGATATTATCATTATACTATATTAACTTATTTTTTGTAAATTATTGTTTGATAAAATATATTTTAATTTATATGTAAAATAATTCATATAATATTAATATGTTTTAGTTATAATATCCACATATATCATTAACCCAATATACATAACATATATCTCATGAAACCATTTATTAAAAAAAATTAAAAATAAGTTTTCATCTCCTAAATAAATTAAATCCATAATATATATATTTAATATTTAATATCAATATTATTAATCTATTCAATAATGAAAATTTAATTTTTTTCCATTGATGTTTGATTACTTTTAATAAATATAATAGAATTGATATTGGAATAACATGTATTTTGAATGAATTGTTTTATTAGTAATCTTTTACATTTTCATATAATTAAACATATAAATAACTTATAATAGGTGAATTATATAAATTATATATTAAAAATATTTAAATATATTATAACTCATTCAATTTGTAATCTATAAAAATTAAAATTCAAGATGAATAATGGTGAAAAAAATATTTTTCTACCGGATTGGTATCCTCTATAAAAATGTTTTAATTTTAATCATTTTGTAATATTTTTTATATGTAGAATTATAAAATTTTGATACCATATTTTTCTTTTCCACAACCAAATTTCATACAGTGGGTTTTTATATCATTATTAAAACATATATTACATGGAAAAAGGTAAGTGACCTCATTAAAAGAGATATATGTAATAAAAATATGAGAATAAATGAATTTAAACCTGTTTAAAATAGATATAAAAATAAATTTTTAGGATTACATGACCTGATATCACCCTTAATTCCATTATTATCAATTTTGAAACATTTTAACCTCGAATAGATTACTTACATTATTTAATTACAATTTGATTTCACAAATGTGTCATCATCATAAGCTACAAAATGGGATTCATTTACCACCTCATTCCACAAATATTCATTCAAAATAAATTTTAGAAAACTAAATTTATTTTTCTCTTTTGAATCCCCCTCTTATTAATATGGCTATAATACCAATAATGTATCATAAAATATTAATTTATAATAATATTTTTATGAGAATTTTCAAGGTTGAAAAATGAGTATTACATTCACTATTATGTTTTTTCATAATCATTTTCATTTGAAAATAACCTAACCAATGTAATTTAATGACCAAAGTAAAATTTTAATATATATTATATATTATTTTAATATAAAACTCATTATTTATTCATTTTAATCCGCATAAGGTAAAATATTTAATGGTGCATCGAGCAGAATATTGCCTCTATGATATAATTTTTTTAATTTTTTAGCATTATTTTATTTCATGATGAAAACCAGATCACATATGACATTACAAATTTAAAAATTAAATTTATGAAAATTATTGTTTTATGAGTATATAAACTACCTTTACAAACTCACCTATCGAGATATAGATTTTTCAAATTTGGATTTCTTTAAGAACCAAAATTAAAAAATACTATAACAATCTATCATTCAGGACTATGGTAACATAGATAATTTTTTTATAATAATTTAATAATAGGATAATTAAATTTTTGTATTCATTGGAAATAAATATTAACTACTATAATTATTATTAATATATAATCTTCAATCACTTAAAATGATGAAATAAGGTGTTAGGAATTTAAATTTAAAAAATCGTTTGAAAAAATTTATAATAAAAAATTATATTATAATATTATATTCAATGTATTTAATTAAATATAGATGAAAATTATTTATATTATAGATTATAATAAATTTTAGATAATTATTTAGGAAGCAAGTCACTTGTGTAGAATGAATCAGGAATAAAGTAAGAGTTTTGTGTCTCAATTTCCACCTATTATCAGATAATTAATTATATTAGTATTGATTTCATTAGAAAGGATTATCTAATATCATTTTAATATTTTAATCTCGGTTTTCTAATTATTAATCATAGTAAATTTTTAATTTTAAATTATACTGATTAACTGGTTTTGATTTGTATGATTCTATTAGTGTAATGAATTTTTTTGCTCATTTCTAATTCATTGAGACATGTTACATGTTATGAACCAATATTAATTTGTATGGTGTTGTATTTATTTAAAGATTCAAGAATTTTCTATTTTTAAATAAATAATATGTTTTCAGAACAATAATTTTTATTCTTCGAATAATTTAGTATTCATCTTCTACCCTAGTCATTAAAGTTGTTGGTATCTCAATTATAATTTTATTACTTATGATAGTTATAGTGATAATATTTTGTATAATTTTAATAAAATATTCACTTTGGATTTATTCTATATTATTCTTTATTTTTTTTAGGTTTTACAACAAAATAGTGTTTTCATATATTTCTAAGTTCATGTACTATATTTTCTATAAGATATATTGTTAACTCAATTCTTTTCTCTTTGTGTTACATGATTTCATAATTGAAAACTTCACAATTATATTTCTCCCCCAAGCTATTATTATTGATATGATACCTTTAATTCATTTATATGTAGAATAAAATTCTAATAGAAATTTTTTTCATTGAGGTATCTCATCTCCATAAACATTAGTAATTTTATGGATAATTCCCAATTCTATTAAATTATGGTCTCCAGTCACTATCAATATTTCCAATTGAAAATAGTGTTGTCAAAAGTAATTAAAACACTATTTATGAGTTCTCTCATGTAACCTAAATATATTCATCCTCGTATAATTAGTAGGGATAATTTTTAGTTTTTTTTCTAATGAGGTTTTTCATTAGATGTGCATTAAAATTTAAAAAATGTATGTTTCTATTCATAATTTTTTTATCTACAATAAAATGACTATGATAAATTTAATTCTTTTTTATGAACCAAATAATGGATTTTATTTTTATAATTATATAGTTTCAAAATTATCACTTTAATATTTTATAAAATTGAATTATGTGACATGATGATTTTTCATTTATGATTACATTAAAAATGAATTTGAAAATCATTGTTATGATTTCACACCATTTTTATCTTTAATAGTATGATGTATTTACATATTGGGACTTATATTTAATGAAATGAAAAATATTATGATAGTTATAGTTATCTTTTTAGTGGGATTGAACATATGGTATTAAAAAATAAATATATTAATTCATTCTTTTGAGTTATCATTCGAATAATTCTTCTATCAATTTTTTTTTCTACCGATTAATTTATCCTTCCATGTTTCTTTTACAATCCTAGGGATATGGTCCTTTGTATCCACAATAAATCATTTCCTTTATGATATATACTTATTTATATATTTTTTTGTTATTTACATTTTTAATCTTTTTCTGTTAGTACGGAGGACTATTATTTACTAATTAAAGTTTAATATAGGTTGAATTTATACTCATATCATTAAAAAATTTATTGAATTAGACATAAAAAAGATAATGGCATTGTATGATATAATATAAACCCTCATTGAATTTGTTATCCTTCTAGGGAAAAATGTTTTTTAATTTGGTTTTTTCTTACACAATTCATATGTGATGTATTTGTTGCATCCTTGATATTTATAATGGTGTCTTGGTAAGAAGATTGAGTAATATAATTTTTAAAATCCAGAGGTCTTAACATTAAAGATCATGATTCCCCACATTATGCATCCCATCACAATTAATTTAATTTTTGTATTCCATGTCTTTATTTATATTATTATCAATGGATATTTTACATAAACATGTGACATGTTATATGGAATTATTTGATAACAATATTTTCAATAAAATTATCTATTCCATGGTTTTCCTTAATAGATTCTAATATATGTTTTATACTCATGAGAATTATATACCATGATATATATATTTATATATCCTTTGGATATAAGGAAATTTATTACAAAAGATATGTATGTATGTGCATACCATGTAGATAATTTTTTAGATATGTTTATGACTTATCATGGATTTTTTCATTTCTTCTATATAGTATTTTTTTTAATTTATGATAAATATATAAGTGTTTTATGAAAATATTTATTCCTACATATTTAAAACTAAAAAAATATAATTTACATTATATATAAGTGATCAAATGTTTCGTAGTGATATTATAATTATTAATGGAAAAATTTTGGACATATTTCTTCACATAAAAGTGGATAAATAAATAATTAGTTTATTCACATATGTTTTTAATGATCATGAGTCCAAGGAATCACAGTTATTATAAAAATAATACTTAGATAACATTATATAAGTGAATAATGTTTTATGAAAAAATAAATCTTCATATGTAAAATACCTTCAAAATATTAGATGTATGGAAATCCCTTTTGGTTTTTGTATGAACTATTAAATAATTCATGGATTTGTATATGTAATATTTAGTGAAGAACCAATGATATGTCCATGTGTTGTTTCTATGTATCAAATTTCATTTTAATGACTTGTTAATATAGATATTATCTTTTTTCACCTATAAATTACATCCCTATATGAATACAACTAGTTGGTTGTAACTTCCTGACATGGGATCCATCTATCCCTAACCCCGAGTTATTGAGTGACATAGCCTCAAGAATTCCTCCCCAGACACTATTGGTTTCTGAAAAACAGTAAGGTTGTAAATATCATATTGTGGGGACACTATGTCAACCTATAATAATGCTATAGAAAATACAACAAATAAAACTCAAATGTGGAACCATGCTATAATCATATAGAATAAACAATTAGTTCAAGAATAAATTAAACTCTATAACTGAAAATATTATCAAAATCCTCAATATTAGTATCTGATAGATGAATGGATGGATGGCTGACATTAAAAATGGGAACATGGTTCCAACATATATAATCATTTTTTAATACAATACTATAGATAATAAGGAAAAACATAGATCCATAAATATCATGAGCATATTCCTGGTACTCTAGTCATATGCTCCAATTATTGGTAATTATTTCAAAGAACAAAATTAGGGTGATTAAACTTATCCAAACCTACATACAGATAATCTTCTTGGATACCCATGGATTTAAAAGTAGGGTGTGATATATATATCATAGTAAGACACCACAAATAGTGTGAAATTTTAATCCAGGTAGTGATCGCAACTAAACAATGTGCCATTATTACTATATAAGGAAAATAATGAAAAAATCAACAACCATCTATCTGAGGTTCGTATAATACATTTGAAGAGTCTAACTACATCAGAAAATTTCTAGAAAGTAATTACGAACATATTCCATATATATATATAGTAATAGTATTCATATATAGTCTAATTATATATTGAATCCTCGTTTATGATCCATGTACATGAACATGTTAGAAGTTGTATACTGAAAATACTAGTTCTGGATGGACCAAGGTGTAGCATAGAAATCCATGACATTTATATCAAGAATATAAGATCAATAGAAAGTGTACATTCCATATATCTAAATAAGATTGGGAGACATCATTCTTAGCACTCGAGTTGGTGAGTGAGCCATCATGTAATCAATATAAGATTGATGTAGTGTCTAAATCCTAATGTAAATCTATTTTCAAATAGTGTCAGATATCATTCTCAATACATGATGTAAGGGAGAGTCATACCATCATTCTCAACTTTTCCCTTACCATTATTTTACAACCTCTTTATAGCGTAATATAATTTTTCTTTCTTGGGGAATAACCTCTCATCAATAACTTGGATTTAGCCCATATATATTTAATCAATTCACTTAGAATTTTCAGATTTATAATATCACACGTGAATACATACCTCTCATATATCCCTTTAGTATTGTTCAATTAAATATAAAACGTTAAAATTCAAAGGAATAACATTTTAAAGAATAAAAAAGTCATAGATATACCACCCTCTATATAACATTTTCGTTAATTCATCTATTTAACTAGAATTAAGGTAACCATCATTCATTATCCACTCCATTCAATATAATCATCTCATAAAATTATTTATGGCATAGAAAATAACTTCAATAAGGCTAAAGGTGTCATTTGGATTGTGTAATGGTCAAAAAGGAAAATTTCAACATGGGAATCTCCCTTAACTTGTAAGTATAGGAAGTTAATAATTGATTGGTATCATTAAAAAAATTTATAATTTAGGGGAAACCCATTTAATGTCTAAGAACAAGGCTAAATAAGATTTCTTGGAAAATTTTCAATTAAATATTAATGGAAAATTGACTTGTCAAACCCATGAGGTGTCCATAATTGTGGAAATCCACATATAAACTACAAAATAAGGATCAATTGATATATAATAAGAGAAATTTATCAATTTAATATGAATATCACAAAATAAAGTGGACCATTGAAAAAAATATATCATGTGCATCAACGACATATCTAGGAGTCATAAAAAAGGGAGGGAAATGACATGAATACCTACATCAAGTCTATAGGTGACTCCTTTCATGATATATGCTTCAAAATTAGAGTATTACGGAACATATATGAGAAAATTTAAAACACCCTAAAAATATAGAAAATGATCATACACCTAAAGAGCCTAATGTATTCAAAAACAATAATAGAACGTATTAAAGAGACTATAAAAGATCACCATGATAGATCCAGTGATTTAGAAAGATTGAGTAATTGAATCCAAATGAAGAAACATAATCAAAGAAAATACTTGGGTGTTCTTGATATTAGAAGATGAGAAAAACCATGCATGGATTCTTGAGGGATATCGGAGAAAGAGGAAAAGTATTTTAACAAAATCGATGCAAAATAGAAATTTAACAAAAAAATATTCAGGCTAATGGTGTAGGATAATGACATGAAATAATTTGAAAAACAATTCATACTTCACTTTTATAGAGTGGAACAACACAAGGAAAAATAATATCATATGCCTAACTGTGTGAAAACAAGGTAAAAATGACCTATCACAAAACACTATAATTTTGAATGGTTGCGCACCTAGAGGCATACAGTTGTAGAAAAAGAAGGTGAATTATTTTTTCAGATCTATCTTCCCATGAATTATTTACTAATATTTTGCGGCGTGGTCTATAAAATTTCATAAAACTATGAATCTTATATATTTTTACATATTTCTAGAACTCTATGATCTTAATATTCCCTAGATTCTCATGGGACATTCCTCAGGCTATAATACACCATTCCCATGATTAAAAAATGATTCAAATTAAAAAAATGATCTATAATATCTTGAAAAGACATTTTATTAAAACATCCCCTCTATAATGAAACACATCCCCATGTTAGAATTATGAGAGTAAAGGGGTATTGTTTGTAAAGTGTCCAAAAACTAAGTTTGAATATTAGTTTCCCTTTACCACATCTCATCTTGTACCTCGACATGATTCAATATCACCTATACAAAAGGAACTAACCTTCCTTAGAGTTTCTTTATACTCCTATCAACAATACACATATGATACTCTGTGATGGAATCATATATATCAAATAAAATATCATCGATATTGAAGACATGTGATGGGTTTAGTTAGTATCAGTGAAGATGAGATACATAAAATACATCATATATAGACGGATATATCATAGTAGTTCTAACAATGAAGCCAATAGTCTAAACCATTTCATAACATCAAAGGGTCCAAAAAAACTTAATGAGAGCATACCCGAATTTCGATTATGTATATTCCCCAACCTACGTGAGACTCGCAAGAAACCTGCTCTACATCCTTGAACTCAAGAGGTCACCAGCATCAGTTTTCATATGCCTGATATCTAGACAAATCTATCATCAGGCACCTTATAATTATATGGACCTTCTCTAGAATCTTAACTATTAGATAGGGTTCATTAATTTATGATTCCCCAATATCTTTCTATTATATAAGTGAGAAAAAATACTAACCATATAAGGATTCACAAGCAGCCATATAAATTATAGCTTAAAAGATTTTATTATATGATAAATCCATAAGATAAATTTTCCAATACCATGATCCTTCATATTCAATGAAAAAACTACAATGAATATCCAATAACACATAAATAAAATGCTCTATCTATCAGTCAGTCTATAGGTGATAGGTCATGTTCAAACCAATCGGTGTACATATGCCCTCCTACAACCACTACCAGAACTGTGGTGTAAAATGAGTGTATTATTGCCAAAATATTGAATAAGGATATCCATAATGATGTATAATATACTTGATTTACATACTTCCATGCACATATATCATTAAGGTCTCTCAAATAGGTAAAATGTGTTTGACCATCTGTTGACAATTAATGGCAATCCTCATGTTATCCTTTGCAGGAGGAAATCTTGGTAAACCAGTCACGAAATCTGTTGGACTCAACTATTTTGATAATCCGAAATCATGTTTCATTTATGTGATAATTGTGTTTCATTAATATTCCTAGTATTTATCAATAATTAACCATATAATTTTAATCTCACTACTCTCTTGTTTTAGATTACAGTGCAAAATTTACCTAAGTGCAAAGGTCACCGATGCAATGGTCACAAATGCAATGGTCACTGATGCAAAGGTCACCGATGCAAAGGTCACTGATGCAATTGTCATTGATACGTAGGTCATTGATGAAATGATCACCGATTCAAGGTCATCGATGGAAGGTAACCAATGCAAGGTCACTGATGTAGGGATACCAACGAAGGTTACTGATGGAAGGTTACCGTTGATGGTTACCGATGAAGGCTGTCGATGTGCACCTAATGTAAAATCCTACCATTCTGAATACTAGAGTTATCTTTCTACCAATTCTTACCCTTCCATACTTTTTCAAATTATTAATATTATTTTAATGGTCGTATTTGATAAATTAAATGCTTCTCACATTAATTGATGTTGATTGTAGACATATCAAGAGACCGTATCTAGGGACATTACGAGGTATGGGGATGAACAAACATGGTCTACTTAATTTTATTGTCAGACCCTAAATATAATGGAGAGTACTGAGGTAGAATAGTTTGAGTGGAATGATAAGTGCATCTTGGTAGATGAATGATCATAATTACTATATCAAAAAGAATAATCAAGAACATACACTGTGAACACACAAGCATCATGAATATCATTTGGGACAAACTATCTTCTTCTTTAGGTGCCTCATCAACTCTCAATCAACTCCAGAGGCAGAATATTCAAAGCTATAACCTGGAATTGCGACACTCTGTTTTTGATAGAACTTCTAGATAAATACTAGAATAGAAAATTCCTCAATCCAAGGATTCAAGTGGTGAACTTCAAACACATATATCTTTCTAAACTCAAGATTAAAATCTTAGATCTATTATGTTATTTTACTTTACTTTTTTGAGATGTGTGTGTCTTTTTGTTACACAATGTACCTTCTGTTCTTAAAATGAAGGATACTAATATCCTCACATCAAACTTCACTTACATTTTGTTTTCCACATATAACTGTGGAGGAGATTGTGCGTGGTCTGTATTGTTTGTTTTTTCTAGGAAGAACTATGATTGATGGTGTGAACCCTGGATAGTTGTGAAAACTATTGTATATCCCAATAAAGGTTGTCTAAAAAGTTTATTGTTAATATAAAATACATTGTGGCAGGTGATCACCAAGTTGGGAGGATTATGTCTTGGCGTTAGACAATAACTCCTGTTTAACTTTACTGTGCACTATATTTTTGTTATACTCTATTTTATGTATTTTCTACTACTTATTATTTCTAGAACATAAAAGTATTGGAAATTCACATTGATAGTTACTTTTGGTTAGTGTGTGTATATTTTTACTTCAGTAAACTTATTTCAAAAGATGAAGATGTTTACTACATTAATTCAACTGAGGACTAATCACCCTTTGGGAAACCTACTTACCAACTACATATTTACATCTCTACTTTCTTAATTAACTAGACCGTTTTATAAATGGGGGATCTTTATAAGAATCTTTTGTACAAAAATTTTATTTTGGAAGTCAATTCACCGCCTATTAATATTTCACTCCAACCAACATTTTGTATCATAGGATTATAATTTTTTTTAATATATGAACTATTTGTTCTATTTGTCAAATTATTTAACTAGGATTTTATTTGTATCTTAAATATCATAATATTTATATCATATCTAAATTTTAAATTCATTAAAATTCTAGTTAAAAATGGATGACATAGTTGAGGGTTTTTCTACAAACATGCCACCTTTCATTAATGGTAATAACTATACTCAATAAAAATTAAAAAGGAAAATGTATATAAAGAGCATGGGACCTGAAATCTGGGAGGCAATTGAAGAAAAACATGCATTTCCGGCTACTACTAGGGACACATGATCTCATTTGAATAAAGCTACATATAAAAATTATAGGTTCCGGGCACAGCGGAAGCACGTTGGTGGGTTTGCCCAACTTTTATTTTAACGTTAAACAACGTTCAATCTGAGATCCGTCACGATATAAAATGCCGAATCTTCGGAATAGAATGAAGAACGAAAAGAAAAGAAGTGTCCTGAAACCCTTGAGGAGGATCATCATATGTTGATTACAATTAATTTAATTAATGCATAAGAATTACCTTGTTAAAATTCTTTCTTCGTGGATGTGTCCGGTCATGATTCGGTGATCCGTCGTTGCGTCGTAGAATCCATGTGTAGGATTCCTCTAGAAGTGATCCACATGTGTGTCACGTATCTCCGGACATCACCGAAGAGATCTCCGGGTGCTAGCGCGGAAGAACCTTCGCTTGCGATGTCCGCCTTTGACCGCCTTGATCCGGTGGAGGATCTTGCTCTCGTAACTTGAGGGCGTTCTTGGTGGAAAGGGAATTCTCTCTTGGTTTGAGAGTATTTCCAAATCCGTTGTGCACAACAATGTCTCTCAAAAAATGTTGGGGTTGCGAGGATATTTATAATCAGGTTTGAGGTTAATAGAGTTATGACAATAAATAAACACGTTATGCGTTTTATTTATTTCATTAACTCTTATTGAAAACCCCCATGTCGAATTATTAATTCCTTGACATGAGCCCACGCTGATTATAATAAATATCATTTAATAAAACAATATTAAATCCTCAAAATCCCAATTAGAAAAACTACACGGCGTGTAATAATTAATACACGGCGTGTACTTGTTTTCCATAAAACTACACAGCGTGTATATTTAATATACACGGCGTGTACTTTTATTTTCCATTTTTCTCCACCACATTTATTAGACCTTGAGTAATGAATATTTATTTCTTAAATAAATGTAACTGCATTACTCGCTAATAAATATATTATTTTATCCACGGTATATTCTATCGAATAACTAGTGTCAAAATAAATGCGATCAGACATCCTTAAATAATTATTAAACCACAGTCGGGAATAATATTTATTTAACTTGTTGAATTAATATTTAACTGAGATACATGGACACACTTAGTGTGTGGCCCTCTAGGCCTCTTTCTCAGTGGCATTAGGCTAAGCCTGCCTAATGTCCAAGGTTAGCGTCTAGCAACACACCAAGGCACCCATAGAGAAAGAAGTTAACGCCGCAATGAAATGTCACCTCCTACGAATGCTTACCGTGTAATATAATCCCTTTGTCTCGATATCTCCAATCAAGCGGGTTGCATGCTAGTGCCATCAACCCATGTGCTTGATTATTCTTTCTTTAAATTCCCGGAATTGAACTTGCCCATAACTTACCATGTCCATGGATTTATTTAGGCTATATCAATTCCATCAAAGGGCCTGAGGTATCTACTTCCATTATGAAACGGAAGGGACAAATCCTTTCTCGCATTATCTATTAATGTGGTATTACTTGTGACGCACCCAACGTATCTTACCTCACTGCGAACAGTGTGTCGTCACAGTTTTCGTCAATACATCTAAGTGTGCGAGTTGTAATACCCATTAATAATAATCTTAATGTCTAAGGATCAATACACATGTCCGTAGATAGGAACATCCAATGACACTATGAAATGTGGATTTCCTACTGGCGCGGGACTCGTTCTCATAATATCCTCCTGGATATTACCAAGGGCGCACACCTTGAGACGGTGCCTCAAAGATTAATGAGTCCTCACCCCTAATGACCTGTATTATTTGTGTCCCTCAAATAATATCATCCGTCCATAGAACATACATTCAAGAACAGTGTTATGGCACTTTCGGGTTCTCCTCATAGCAGGGATCTGCTACGACCCTTTAATGCAACAGCTGTCCTTAGGACATTATCACATGACATGCACACAGAAGAAAAATCAAGATGTGATAAGGCTTTTATTTAATGAATAAAGTACAAAGTAGTTGGTTCTAGACCACCAACTCCAACAGACTCCCACTTGTACTAGAGCCAACTGCTAACAACCTTTAACCTGCTAGCTCTCACATGATATTCATGCTTCTGCTGAGATAGGCCTTTAGTCATGGGGTCCGCCACGTTCTCTTCCGTGGACACTCTGCTCACTGCAACTTCACCCCTTTGATAGAAATCCCTCAAGAAGTGATTCTTCTGGAGTATGTTTTTTGTCCATTGATGTGACCTTGGTTCTTTTGCAAGAGCCATCACTGTAGTATTATCACAATACAATGTAATGGGATCTTTACTACTAGGCACCACATCAAGCTCCTGGACAATGTTCCGAATCCAAACAGCTTCTTTGGCTGCATCAGAAGCCGCTATATACTCGGACTCCACCGTAGAATCGGCAACAACTGGCTGCTTTGAACTCTTCCAGCTCACAGCTCCTCCATTGAGACAGAAAACATATCCAGATTGCGACTTCAGATCATTCTGATCTGTTTGAAAACCAGCATCAGCATACCCTCTGATGACAAGCTCCTCATCTCCTCCATACACCAGGAACATATCCTTAGTTCTTCTCAGATAATTAAGGATAGTCTTAACAGTAGTTCAATGCTGTTCTCCTGGATCTTCTTGATATCTGCTGACCATGCTTAGTGCATAGGTAACATCAAGCCTGGTACATAACATGGCATACATGACAGATCCTATAGCCGAAGCGTATGGGATCTTTCTCATCCTATATTTCTCCTGTTGTGTATGGGGACACATTTTCGTAGAATGATGTAAGCCATGTGACACTGGAACCAATCCACTCTTGGATTTTTCCATACTAAATTGCTTTAGTATCTGGTCAGTGTATGTACCCTGACTTAGTCCAAGCAGCCTCTTGGATCTATCACGAATGATCTTGATCCCTAGAATGTAGGCTGCTTCCCCTATGTCCTTCATAGAGAAACACTTGTTCAACTAGTCCTTGACTGACTGTAAGGCTGGTACATCGTTTCCAATAAGCAATATGTCATCAACATATACCACTAGGATGACAACCGCATTCCCATTAAACCTCTTATAAACTCATGGATCACATTCATTCTTAATGAAACCAAATTCCTTTATGGCTTCATCAAATCGAATGTTCCATGACCTGGATTCTTGTTTTAATCCATAAATGGATTTCTGCATCTTGCAAACCCGTTTGGCTTCACCTGGTGTCACAAACCCTTCTGGTTGTGTCATATAGACATCTTCCTGAAGGTTCCCGTTAAGGAATGTTGTTTTGACATCCATCTGCCAAATCAAATAGTCATGGTAAGCTGCTATGGCAAGTATGATTCTTATGGATTTAAACATGGAAACTGGCGAGAAGGTTTCATCATAGTCAATTCCTTGACGCTATCTGAATCCTTTATCCACTAGCCTTGCTTTATAGGTTCTAACTTAACCTTCCATGTCCATCTTTCTTTTGAATACCCATTTGCATCCAATAGGCTTTACATCAACTAGCTCATCGACCGAAACCCAAACTTGGTTCTGATACATGGAATCCATCTCAGAATTCATAGCTTCTAGCCATCTTGCAGCTTCTGAGCATTCTACTGCTTCCTTGTAGGAGAGAGGTTCATCATTGTCCAACAATAATGATTCACCATCCTCGGTGACTAGGAAACCAAATCTCTCTGGTTCCCTTACCGCTCTTGAGCTCCTATGCAGTACTTGTGTTTCTGGAACCTCTTCCACTGGGACCTGTTGAACTTGTTCCTGTACCAACTCTTGTGTATCTTGAGCATCAACTTCATCGAACTCAATCTTGCTCCCATTATCCTTCTTGAGGATGTGCTGCCTCTCAAAAAAAGACGGCTTGTCAGGCGACAGTCACTTTGTTGTCTTGGGGGTTATATAGGTAATATCCTTTTGTTTCCATGGGATATCCTATAAATATACACTTCGTGCCCCGGGGTGCTAGTTTGTTGCCTGAGAAGGCCATAAAAAATGCCTCGCATCCCCATACACGTGTGTGCGAAAAAGTGGGTTTCCTTCCATTCCATAACAGGGATGGAATTCCATTTTCCGCCTTAGTTGGTACTCGGTTTAATGTGTATGCTGCAGTTTGTAATACATATCCCCAAAAGGATAATGGAAGATCCGCATGACTCATCATCGACCTCACCATGTCCAACAAGGTGTGGTTCCTCCTTTCACTAATACCATTCCACTGTGGTGTATAAGGAGGAGTGATCTGAGATAGAATCCCAGACTCCCATAGAAGATCGATGAACTCTTGGTTCAGATATTCTCCACCTCGATCCGATCAAAGATTCTTTATCTTCTTACCAAGCTGATTCTCTACTTCATTCTTGAATTCCATAAATTTCTGTAAGGACTCTGACTTATACCTCATTAAGTAGACATAGCCATATCTACTCAAATCATCAGTAAAAGTAATAAAGTAAGAATATCCACCTCTAGCTTCTACTAGAAATGGTCCACACAAATCTGTGTGTACCAATCCTAGAAGCTCTGTGGCCCTTTCACCTTGTCCACCAAAAGGCGGCTTGGTCATTTTTCCTTGTAAACAAGCGTGACATCTATTAAGTGGTTTTAACTCAGTAGAGTCTAAATAGCCATCTTGGCAGAGATTTTTCAAGCGCTTCTCGTTCACATGACCAAGGCGGTGATGCCATAACTGGGTGATGTATGAGTCATGTGAGTTTGTTTCGTTATCTATTGCCAACACTTGGTTTTCGTAATTTAATACATACAAACCATTTGTCAAATGTTCTATACCATAACATACGTTGTTCTTATAAAAGAGACAACCCTTATTTCGAAGCTTGAAAATAAATCCATCTATATCCAAACAAGATATAGAAATTATGTTCTTGGTAACACTAGGCACAAAATAACAGTTTTGTAAAACCAAAATCATGCCAGTTGGGAATGAGAGGTGATAGTCACCAATAGCCAATGCAGCCAGCCTTGCGCCATTGGCAGCTCGAAGATCCACCTATCCTCTGTCGATCTTTCTAAATCTATCTGGTTCCTGCATTTGAATACAGTTGTGAGCCCCACAAGCTGTATCTAATACCCAATGTGTAGAAATAGAATGATTGCACTCGATAACGAACACAACTTTAGCGTCCCCACGCTTCTGGGTGCACTTCCCCTTCCAGTGGCCATGCTTGCCACATGCAAAACACATTGCTTCCCATTCCTTGCCCTGCCTCTGGATCTTCCCCTTCTTGGAGGGACGGTGCTCGGGGTCTTCAGACCATTTATAAGTCTTTGGCCCCTTTGCCTTGTCCTTTCTTTTCTTGTTCACCATAATGACCGCGGGTTTGTCATGCCCCATGTTCTTATCTACCTGGCGAATCAAGGTCAGAAGCTCCGATAGACTCTTCTCATTGCCGCTCATGTAATAGTTGACAATGAATCTAGAGAAGGACTTGGGAAATGACGATAGGATGAGAACTGTACGCAACTCATCTGGGAATTTAATCCATAAGATGTCCATGTGTTCAATGTAGCCAATAAGTTTGACCACATGAGGCCCAGCTGGCGCAGAATCTCCAAGCTTCATGGTATACAAAGCATTGGAGATCTCATGCCTCTCCTGTCTCGCCTTCTCTTGGTAGAGATCTTTAAGGTGAGACATCATGCTATACACATCCATGTTTTCATGTTACTTCAAGAGCTCATTGGACATAGCCGATAGCATGAAACACTGGACATATGTGGCATCATCCATGTGTTTCATGTAGAGAGATAATTCATCACCACTAGCCTCTTTCATAGGTGCAACTGGAATAGGATCTTCCAGCACATATAATTTCCTATTGTGGCGAAGGACAACGCGTAAACGCCTCTGCCACTCTTGTACATTGGTGCTGGTGAGAAGGTTTTCTTTTTCGATTATGGTGCGCAATGATATGTTTGAAGTCATTTTCATGCAGTTTCTACAATTTAAGTTGAGCAAAGGTTTAGTACTTTATTATAAAAATTTAGACAAATAAATAAATTAATACTTATTAGTCTCCCACTATTTTATCAAAATCTAATAGCCCTCACCATTGACATCGGAATATTCTATTGCGTGAATATTCTAGTGGCAATGATCCATATTTCCCTTCGCATTACCCCAACTAGGGTTGGTCAAGCAACTTGAAGGGTTTTAGGTAGGCATTCCAAATGCCAACTGCATTAACTCACAATTCCTTGATCCGCTGAGTGGACTCCCCAATCCTGAAATCCTTTTTGGATTTCCTCAACCTTTGCCTCTTGGTCACACCATGTCCTGCTGTGGCAGTCATCCCTTGGCGCGAACCAAGTCAAGTCAACCCAAAACCTTGAATTAGAATTCCCTGATAATTGAGAGCACCCCAACTAGGGTTGGACAAGCACTTTGAACTATGGTTCGATTCTAACCAAGATTATGGAAGTCTATGCCGACTTAATATTTATTTTGAGGGATTTTATCCTTATACGTAAATTTCCATTTTATTATCTTTGATTACATGGTTGTTAATATTAAGTGGTATATACTTAAGTGATTAACCATGTCTAAGAAAATATTTACGTATAAGCCAATTTTATTTTAGTTCTATCTTCCATTCTCGTTTAATTAATTAATTGTGTGATCGTGACAACACACCCACAATAAATATACCAAGCAAATGACAGAAATAAAATAAATGGTATGATCATGAACTTTTCTATTGGTTAGTTTATCTAGCGGTTGATAAACTAACCCAATACCTAGGGGAGAAACACCTTGAACCTTTCGGGTTCGTGTTTACATCTTTCCACCTGTCCACCTTTGTATCTCCTTGGATTGGTTTCATCTTGGCTCCTGACTTGAGCCGGCTCCACTATCTTGGGAGCTCCATCAATTACATATGCATTTATCTCACATGCAGGTGAGGGGAAAGGGGGGTTTTTACAAAAAATAATCCTTGGGCACGCAGGCCCTACATATTAATGAGGAGATGGCTCACAGGCCAACAAATTTAATTTAAATAAATAAATTAAAAGAAACAATTCACATACAAAGGTCTCGGTCTAGCTCATGATCATCAATACATGCAATAATATTTGTGCATAAATAAAACTAGCATTCAATTCTTTAATCGTTCTCATTTAAGATAAGTCACGCTTTAATCAATTAATTATCTTTAATTAATCAATCCTTTTATCCTAAATCCATTTTCTGAATTTCCTTGAGATTCTCATCCATCATAATTTTAAAAAAATAAATTCATTTAAAATTATCCTTGTACACAACTTGTACCTTGGAGGAAACCCGGCGAATTCTCATTTATTACGCAGATATTAAATTAAACACATATATATAAAACACCTATCACGTGTTATGCCTCAAATTTATGCCTGCACCATGGTACATGTCTCAAGGGTTTGTAAAATATAATAATAAATTATAATAAATCTCTGTAATTTGGGTGAGTACACGGCGTGTAGTTCTGACTACACAGCGTGTACTTTTTCTTCACCGTCCTTCCGAAGTAAACGCTCGCGGATAGGGCATGTTAATTTACTTCAGAAATTTTCGGAGTACACGGCGTGTACAGTGGGACACACGCCGTGTAGTTTCTTCATTACACGGTTTCCAGCCGGGCATGCTATGTACGGAGTACACGACCCAACCCTAACCCGAAGTGACTACACGCCGTGTTCATTGGACCACACGGCATGTATTCCGGAAACCGTGTGCCACCAGTTTCTGGTCAACACACGGTGTCTTAAATTCTAAGAACGAATCCAATACACTGCCTGATTTGGCGGATCAGTCAATGCATTGAACCTAGACTACACGGTGTATACTACCGAATACACGCCGTGTATTCTGGTGTTATACGGCCAGAAACATTTGGCTCCTCCGGATGAGTTCCTCTATTTTATTTTAATAAAAATTTAAAGAAAAATATGTTTCTGTGAGGTGAACGAGAAACAAGGGAGGAGGAACAGATCTCGATATTCAGATTTCCAGAATGATTAAACATGAATTGAAATAACTAAATTATTAAATGCATAAATCACCAACAAAAAAACTAAATAATTATAACCAACGATATGACTGCTCTGATACCACTTGTAGGTTTCGGGCGCATCGGAAGCGCGTTAGTGGGTTTGCCCAACTTTAATTTTAACATTAAACAACGTTCAATCCGAGATCCGTCCCGATATAAAACGCCGAATCATAGGAATAGAATGAAGAATGAAAAGAAAAGAAGAGTCCCGAAACCCTTGAGGAGGATCATCATATGTTGATTATAATTAATTTAATTAATGCATAAGAATTACCTTATTGGAATTCTTTCTTCGTTGATGTGTCCGGTCACGATTCGGTGATCCGTCGTTGCGACATAAAATCCAAGTGTAGGATTCCTCTAGCGGTGATCCACACGTGTGTCACGTATCTCCGGACATCACTGAAGAGATCTCCGGGTGCTAGCGCGGATGAACATTCGCTTGCGATGTCCGCCATTGACCGCCTTGATCCGGTGGAGGATCTTGCTCTTGTAACTTGAGGGCGTTCTTGGTGGAAAGGGAATTCTCTCTTGGTTTGAGAGTATTTCCAAATCCGTTGTGCACAACAATGACTCTCAAAAAATGTTGGGGTTGTGAGGATATTTATAATCAGGTTTGAGGTTAATAGAGTTATGACAATAAATAAACGCGTTACACATTTTATTTATTTCATTAACTCTTATTGAAAACCCCCATGTCGAATTATTAATTCCTTGACATGCGCCCACGCTGATTATAATAAATATCATTTAGTAAAACAATATTAAATTCTCAAAATACCAATTGGAAAAACTACACGGCGTTTAATAATTAATACACGGTGTGTACTTGTCTTCCATAAAACTACACAGCGTGTATATTTAATATACACAACATGTACTTTTATTTTCCATTTTTCTCCACCACATTTATTAGACCTTGAGTAATGACAATTTATTTCTTAAATAAATGTAACTGCATTACTCGCTAATAAATATTTTATTTTATCCACAGTATATTCTCTCGAATAACTAGTGTCAAAATAAATGCGATCAGACATCCTTAAATAATTATTAAACCATAGTCGGGAATAATATTTATTTAACTTGTTAAATTAATATTTAACTGAGATACATGGACACACTTAGTGTGTGACCTTCTAGGCCTCTTTCTCAGTGCCATTAGGCTGAGCCTGCCTAAAGTCCAAGGTTAGCATCTAGCAACACGCCAAGGAACCCATAGATAAAGAAGTTAACGCCGCAATGATGTGTCTCCTCATACGAACACTTCCCGTGTAATATAATCCCTTTGTCTCGATATCTCCAATCAAGCGGGTTGCATGCTAGTGCCGTCAAACCATGTTCTTGATTATTCTTTCTTTGTCTTCCCGTAATTGAACTTGCCCATACCTTACCATGGCCATGTATTTATTTAGGCTATATCAATTCCATTAAAGGGCCTGAGATATCTACTTCGTTATGGAACGGAAGGGACAAATCCTTTCTCGCATAATCTATTAATGCGGTATTACTCGTGACGCACCCAACATATCCTACCACGCTGCGAACAGTGTGTCGTCACAGTTTTCGTTAACACATCTAAGTGTGCGAGTTGTAATACCCATTAATAATAATCTTAATGTCTAAGGATCAATACACACGCCCATAGATAGGAACATCCAATGACACTATGAAATGTGGATTTCCTACTGGTGCGGGTCTCGTTCTCATAATATCCTCCTGGATATTACCAAGGGCACACACCATGAGAAGGTGCCTCAATGTTTTATGAGTCCTCACCCCTAATGACCTGTATTATTTGTGTCCCTCAAATAATATCATCCGGGCATAGAAAAAACATTCAAGAACAGTGTTAAGGCACTTTCGGGTTCTCATCATAGCAGGGATCCGCTACGACCCTTTAATAAAACAGCTGTCCTTAGTACATTATCACATGACATGTCACAAAGAAGAACAATCAATATGTGATAAGGCTTTTATTTAATGAATAAAGTAAAAAGTAGTTGGATCTAGACCACCAACTCCAACAAAAATATCTTTAAATCAATGAATGCATTATAATATTCTCAAGGTGATAAATAATTTAACATAACATTTTCCTGTATAACTGCATATAAAATTTTGGATAATTTAGTTTTTTCGCATGAGGGAATATCCAATGTTAATGAAAGGATATTAAATACCTATACTATTAAATTTGATAATTTAATAATGAATCCTTGTGACCTTAAATATGAAATTTATCTTAGGTTAAATGAAATAATGAATACCATGAGTCTTCTTGGGAAACGAGTGGACAAGAAGGACCATATTATGAGATTGCTTCGATGCCTACCTGAAAGACAGAGAGGAACATCTGTTTCTATCCGAGAATCTTGTGAAATAGGAATTCTTCTAGTAATGGAACAAATTGGAAAACTAATGATGTATGAAGAAGAGATTATAGTAAATCAAGAAGTAGATAAAGAGCATGTAAGGAAATATGTATCATTCATGACTGCTACCTCAAAGAACAAGAACAATGAAAATTTTGAAGTTCCTATAAACATTTTAACTAGTGAAGACTCTGAATCTGAAAGTGATGATGAGATGGAACATCATGATAGGTGATTCAAGATGTTTTACCCAAAAATATATTCTTTAAAAAGCTAAACTATTAAGGAATTTATGAAAATAAAGGACAGTGGAAAAAGGATAGAAAATGGAATGATAATAAAAATGATATAGTCTTCTACGTGTATAAATGAAAAGTCCATGTGAAGGCTGATTTCACCCAGCTAAAATTCAAGAAGAAATATGAAGACACATAAAATGGATATAAAATGGCTTTGAAAGCTACGTAGAGTGCTTCAGAAGATAGTCAATTGGCTATTCCACTTTAGATATTGACAAGAAAAAACATGCCAATCTGTGTTACATGAAAGAAACATTTGAGGTAACACCCAATTCCCCTATACATAATGCTTACTATTATAATAATGAAAGTGAATCAAATAGTGATTATAATATGACTAAGGATGAACTATTTAAATAAAGTGTAATGCTTTAGGATGCCATTAATGAACTCAAGGATAGGTATAAACTATTGAAATGAAACATGATTTAAATGCTAATTTTCTATTAGGTCTAGATATTGAAAAAGAAAAATGTGCTCAGGTATTAAAAAAAATAATGAACATAAATTATCAAATGAGGTATTAAAATAGATTTGGAAAAGTTTACTACAGGTAGAGATACCCTAACTTAGTTTCTAGGGAAAACAAATTTCTCTAAAATATAAAGATTTTATAGGATACCATCCCTGACAAAGAAGGATTATTAATCATAAATTTGTTCAAAAATATGGGCAGTTCACTACTAGTTCATGATCTAGACCATCTATTGAAAAAAAATTCTCAAAAAGACCAAAAAATTATTCATGTCTCAAATCCCATCTGTTGATTATAGGAAAAATGCGAGAAAATTGATGGTTCCAAATTCTTTACTTACTAACCTCTCTGGACCCAAGAAAATCTAGGTACAAAAGTTACCCTACACTTATTATGTTTTTCAGGAAAATTGACTAAAGAGCTCCTACAAAACTCTATGGTACATGGATATTGGATGTTCAAGATATATGACAATAGACTATTCATGCTACAAGAGCCTAATTAATTTTGACTGTTGAAAAGTTACATTTGGTGATAATGATAAATGGATGATTGTCCACTTAGGCCAAACTGGTAACCCTAATACTGTATTAATTTCGAAAATACATTTTTTTGATGGCTTAAAATACCATTTACTAAGTATCACTCAGTTTTTTGATGATGGTTTCTATGTTATGTAAGAAAATTATTCATGAAATGTTTTTCTCTTTGAAATGAAAATGTATATACTGTTGATTTAAATTCTTTAGCCATGAAAAATGATTCTTGTTTAAATTCTTTTCATAAGGAACACTTGTTATGGCAAAGAAGATTGGAACACCTAAATGTGCACTAACTTAGGAAACTTACTGGGAAATGTTTAGTTAAATACATACCTAAATTTTAATTCCTTATTAAGAATGTGTGTAATCCATGTAAAAAGGGAAAACAACACAAAGATTCTTGCATTGCAAAGAATGAAGTTTCTACTTTTGAATAGCTTGAGTTGGTTCACATGGATTTATTTGGAATATCTATAGTTTCGAGTTTAAATATGAAGTAGTTTGTTTATGTTCATGTAAATTATTTTTCCAGTTATATATGGTTGTACGTTCTAGATCCCAAAATTGAATCATATTATTACTTCATTAAATATCCTATGTCTGTAGATAATCATATTGGACGTAGAATTATGCCCTTGAGATGTGATCATGGCAGTGAGTACGAAAATCAATATTTTGAATATTTTTTCTCAAAAAAAGGGTATACTCACAATTTCCCTACTCTTAGAACACAAAAAAATAGATTTGTAGAATGAAGAAATAAGACACATCCAGAGACTTCCCGGACTATGATAAATGAGTATAATCTACCAATCTATTTTTGGGATGAAGTTGTCAATACAGCTTATTACATTATGAATAACATCTTAATTAGACCTATTCTTAAGAAGACGCCTTATGAGCTCGAGAATAATTGGAAGACTAAAGTTAATTACTTTAGTGTTTTTGGTTTCAAAGTCATCATACATAACACTATGATAAATATTGACATGTTTTTCTTCCAAATGCAATGACGTAATTTTCCTTGGTCAATCAATGTCAAGTTATGTTTATAGAGTTTTCGATAATAGAACCAAATGTTTGGAAGAATCATTTCATGTAAAATTTGATGAGACTAATCCACAGGAAACCAAAACCTTTTTGGAACATATTTAGGAAGAAATATCAATTCTGGACCTTATTGATGAAGGCATTGAACATTTAGTGAAAACAAACAGTTCTAGAAATTTTCTAGAATATGTACATGGTAAAACTGAACCAACAGAAAATTATGAGGAGTCTAGTTTAACCTTTTCTAAAGGTATTATAACACTTCAGAACAATCCTTTAGATTTTGTAGTAGGTTATCTAAATAGATGAACACAAACGAGAGTTTCTCTGAGAATCTAGGTTGAACATTGAGCCTTTCCTTCACATCATTAACCTAGAAATATCAAGGATGCAATTAATGATAAATTTTAGGTGATACCTATGCAAGAAGAATTAAATTAGATTGAATGAAGCAATGTTTGGTAATTTGTAGAAATAACTAAAGACACTTTTACCAAAATAACTAAATGGTTGTTTATAAATAAAGTTGATGAATTTGGAATCATAGTTAGAAAAAAAGGCAATACTAGTAGCAAAAGGATATAGTTAAGAATAATGATTATACTATGAATAATCCATTTCCCCTGTAGATAGACTAAAATCAATTAGGATACTAATTGATTATGTAGCTCATCTGAATTTAAAACATTAACAAATGAATTTCAAAATTACATTTTTAAATGGGTATATAGTTGAGGATGCATTTTATGAACAACCCCCAGATTTAACAAATCCCCATTTTCCAAATCATGTTTTTAAAATGTCTAAATATTTATATGATCTAAAAAAGTGCCAAGAGCTTGGTATGATAAACATTATTCTTTATTTATTTAATAAATAATTTAATAGAGGAATAGTGTATCTTAATATTTTTAATAAATGGATTTCCAAAGATGTTTTAATAGTACCGATTTCTGTAGATGACATTATTTTTGAATCCTCTAAGATCTCTTTATGTACTTATTTTTCAAAAATGATGCAACATGAATTTGAAATGAGTTCAATGGGGGAATTAAAATTATTCCTTGGATTTCAAATTTTTTAAAATAAAAAAGGTATTATTTTAAACAATGTAAATATACTAAATATATTTTAAAACATTTTTGTTTGGATAGAAATAACGGTAGTGATACACCAATGAGTACCAGATTCAAGTTGGATGCTGATGAAACTGTTAAACCAGTGGATCAAACAAGTTACAGAGGTATGATTGGAAGTCTTCTCTATCTTACTTCTAGAATACCTGATATTATGTTTAGTGTGGGAAGTGTGCTCATTTTCATGCAAATTCCAAAGAGTCTCATTTAACTATTGTTTAGAGGATTTTTAAATATCTAAAGTATACTAAAAACATAAGACTATTTGATCCAAGAGGACAATCATTAGATTTAATAAGTTATTTGGATGCTGACATTGATGGTTTCATGTTAGATAGAAAGGGATCCTCTGGAAAATGTCAAATTTTCAGCAAGTCACTTGTATCATGGTGTAGTTAGAAACAGAATTATGTTGCATTATCTACTACCAAATCTAAATATATAGTTGGTGGAAGATGTTGTGCTCAAATTATATTGATGAAACACACTTTACTAGACTATGGAAATCAATTCAAACATGTCTACATATGTTGTGACAAGACAATTTCTTTTAACATCTCTAACAATCCAATACCTCATTCATGGACAAAGAACATTGATCTGAGACATCACATCTTGAGAGATCATTATCAAAGAGTTGATATCACTATATAATTCATTGGTACTGAACACCAATTGGCTGATATATTCACAAATACATTGAGTTATGAGAGTTTAAATTACATCAAACATGAGTTAGGTATGATAAACTGTTAAGGGTTGGAACATCACTGTGGGAACCACACCATTGGAACCTCACCATTAGGAACCTCACAGTTGGACCTCATAGTTCGAACCATACCATTGAACCTCATAGATGGAACCTCACCGTTAGGACCTCATAGTTGAAACCTCATCGTTGGAACTCACCATTAGGACCTCATAGTTGGAACCTCACCATTGGAAGTCACTATTCAGAACCTCACAGATGGACCTCACCGTTATGAAACTGACAATTGGAACCTCACCGTTGGACATCACAGTTAGGAACCTTTCCATTTGACCTCCCCATTAGGACATCACCATTGGAACCTCACAATTATAAACTATCTGATAATACTCCACATTGTTACCTTACTCATAGTGGATGTTTTCGATACATAGCATTTTCTCTTTTGGAATATGAAATGTTTGTTGTTTTTCATATTTTTTTAATCTAATTGGGTTTTTTATCACTAAGTGATAAAATTAAAGTTTAAACCAAATTTCGATCCACTTCTACTCTCTCTCCAAAATCACTTTCTCCCTAACCTCAGAACATAACCCTCTTTCTAAACCTTCGAACCACTCTAGATTGATGGAAAGGTTGAAGCGACCATTGGTTAGTGATGAAGGGGATGCACCGAATCCTAAGAAACCTCGTTCTGAGTCCAGTAGTGGATTCCATGATATGTCAAAGCTAATCAACCCTCATCCGTCAAAGAGGGAATCGATGTTGAAAAAGGGCTATGTTCCGATTGGTTTCTGATAAGAAGGTATCTAGTACTTAAGGATGTTTAATCTCAAGTCTTGGAAGAATGGTTTGCAAACAACAATGGTCCATATTACCCGAAGCTATTAAAATAGTTTTATGATTTTTTGAAATTCAAATATACTGAGGATCAAGAAAAAAAATTCATCGGTAAATTGAGTGAGTATGAAGTTTTCCTATGTTGAATGTGATATGTTTCAGAGATTACCACATTAAGGGATTTATGATTACTACATAGGAGTGGGCCTCTCACTACTAAGTTCTTCTATTATAAAAAAGCCTTAGATGAACTGACAGGGGGTAGGATCCCAGGAAATCTCATTGATACTGAAATGGAAGGTGAATACAAGTTAATGTTTATCTTTTTCCAGCATGTATTGATTCCCCAAATGAGGTTACATTTCTACCTTGAAATATTAGTACATATTTATTTTATATTTTTTGAAGCGTTGAATGAATATAAACATTTGTAGGTTGCTGATGATTCAGTTTGAAGATACCAAAAATCCCAGTTCCATGTCCAATGCATTCATTCAATTCAGATCGATATCCTTGATGATGAAGGTGAACGGAGTTGCTAGAAACAGGGAGGAAACAATTGTAGAATGGGATGATTTTTGTATTAGAAAGGTGATTTTCAAGTTGATGAAGATAAATTGGAACCCTTGGAAAAAAAGATGGGTGCATCATGAGGCTAATATATATGTGAAATTAAATCGTGTAACTCCTTTTACTAGGCCTAGGGATAAGAGATATCATGGTCTATAGCCTGATGAAGTGGAACTAGTATATATAGATAATTAAGAGGAAGCTTCTGTTGTAAAAGAATGATTTATTTCTCCTATAGATGGAAGGAGTTATCATGGCCTTCCCTCAAATTCTCATGCTGAAATTGTATCCTTTGGTGATCTTATACCACCAATGAGTCTTCCTAGAACATAAAATTTTCCTAATAGAGAGTGATGATGAAGATACATGTGAATAATAATGGATAGAAAATGTCTTAAGAGACATTAGAGAAACCTCATATGAGGATGAGGACATTGAATCAAGACATGATGACTTTGAGACTGCTGCTGATGTGAGTAAAAAGTAATGTTTATGTCTCAGTCCCTTTATAGGGATTATAGAAATGGTTGAAATATTAGATAAAGAGGATGTTTATTCGGTTTAATCATCAATGTTTTTGGATGTTATTGAAGATTCTATAATGGAAGTGTCAGCGGACCCTTCTGTTGATGTAGATTCTCAAGGAGGTATGTATGAACTGACTGTTGTTGATCAAAATATTTCACCAAGTTAGGTGGTGGAACCTGTTGCCATATGTTTTGTTTCTATTTCTCAAGGGATACAAGACTTGTCTGAAGAACATAGATTTTTTGTTTTGGGTTTAGACTATAGAGATTCGAATGGTGACTATCATATTAGAAGTCCTCCAACTCCTACTATTTCACAAACTACTATTGTGCAGCCAATGGTTCTTTTTCCTCGAGACTATGTTAATACGGATGATTTGGAATCAATAAAATCAGATTTGAAGTTCCACAATGATGATAGATTTGTTTGAGAATAGAATTCTATGACTCACAATCAAGGACGCATGAAATATGTAGTGAAATGACTCGTTTCTACTTATCACTCAATCCAGATACATGATGTAAAGGACTATCAGAATCAGAATATAACCTTGGCAGATTCTATTGAATCTGTGAAGACGTCTATTGCAATTTTATAATCCTGCATGGCTTCAAGGACTCTGGTGGAAAAAGATCTTCTATATATTAAAGGGGTTATTTAGTAAATAGTCACTGTGTTTGAGGACATTAAGAAGTCCATGGAGACACATGTGATTGGAAAAGATGATGGTGTAAAAATGCTGATCAGTGGTCTGAAAATACCTTTTAATGAAAAAGTATATTTCACTATGGGGCCTCTGTGTGCATCTACTTCCTCTTCAGCTACTTCTCATGTTGATCTATAATCTTTCAGGTTGGTTTTCCAAGAAGAATTAGATATTTTTTCTGGTGCAAGCACCCCATACCCTCAGTCTATGACTCATGCGATTTCTACTACCAGTGAAATTCATAACCTTTTGGGAAATTATCGGAGGGAAGCCTCTAAAAATCAGAAGGCCATAAAAGGATCATGTTAGAAGGCATAGAGAGTTAACTCCTTCCTTAGAGAAATTCATAGAGAATAAGGATGATTTTACCTCAGTCGTGAAAAATTGGAGGAATTATTGTCATGGATTTCATAAATCATCTTTTACCCTTCCTCCATGTGAACTGCACTCCCATAAATGTTCCTCTAGCCTTTCCTTCTAACTCGGATGCTTCAAGATCTACCAGTGCTGCACCAATGATGACTGCTGCACAAGGCATCAGATATTTGTCCCCTATGAATCCTCAGATATCTACACAGTAAAGGTCTACAAGTGCCTCTATTTCTACTACTCCAACCCTACTGACTGGCATACCATGGCCTATCATTCCTCCTTCGGAACATACATCATGAACATCCTAATACAAATCTCCCTTTGGCATATCTGATGCAGATTGGAATTGGGATGTCATAATTTATAGGGTTTTTTGTTGCATTTATATATATTTTACAACTTATTCATTAATGGAAAATCATATTTTGTTTATTTTTTTCTGTAAATATTTTTGTTAATCACAAAGGGAGAGAAATAGGTTAGGTTACATGTCAGGTTTATGTTCTATGCTTCCTGAACTGATGGAAAGATAAGTTATTAAGTGGAGTTTTTATATATATTCTATCTATATGTTTCCCATAATATACATTGTTCAAATTTTCATATACACAACTCTGATGATATTATCAAATGTGCTTAACCCTGATTCAAACATACCGACATAATTTGTTATTATCAAAAAGGGAGATATTATTGGACTCACCTATTTTGATAATCCCAAATCATGTTACAATTATTTGATAATATTGTATCATTAATATTCCAAGTGATTATCATGTAATAACCATGTACATTTAATCTCATTCCTCTCCCATTTAAGCTTATAGTGAAAAATTTATCTCTGTGAATAGGTCAATGATGCAAAGGTCACCAATTCAAAGGTCACTGATGCAAAGGTCATAGTTTCAATGGTCACAGATGAAAAGGCCATCGAAGCAAAGGTCACTGATGAAAAGGTCACCGATGTAAAGGTCACGGATGCAAGGGTCATTGATGCAAGGTCACCGATTCAAGCACACCGATTAATGTTCACCGATGCAAAGCTACTGATGAAGGTTACTGATGGAATGTTACCATTGAAGGTTACTGATGAAGGTTTCCGATTTTCACCTACTGTTGAATTCTATCGTTATGAAGGATATCATTACCAATATTTCGATGCTTACCCATCCGTACTTTTTCAAATTCTAATGTTTATTCTAACGATCATATTTGATAAATTTAATTTTTCTGATATTAATTAATGTTGATGGTAGACATATCAAGATACTGTATCTAGGGATATTATGAGGTATGAGGAGGACCGTATGTGGTTTACTTATTCCAATTGTCGGCTATCAAATATAAAAGGGAAGACAGATGAGGAAAAGTGTGGGGGTAATGACAAGCGTGTTCGTGTATGTGAAGGATCTTACTTACATGATCAAAGAATAACCATTCAATAGATACACTATGAACCCAACAACATAGTGAAGATCATTTGGGAAAAACTCTCTTCTTCCTTCTATGCCTCATCAAATATTGAACGAAAACAGAGGAAGAATCCTCAGAGCTAGAACCTAGAGTTGCGACACTCTATTTTGGAGACAACATCTAGCGAAAGACTCATACAACAAATTCTTCACTCTCAAGAGTAAACAGTTGAATAAGAAACACATAGATCCTTCTAAAGTCATGCTTATAATATTAGCTCTATTTTTTCGTTTTATATTACATTTCTAAGAACTGTGTGTCTATCTGTTACACACACTTTCTTCTGTTCTATAACTGGAGGATACTGAATATCCTAACATCAAACATCACTTACATTTATTTTCCCACATAGAACTATGGAATAGATAGTGTGTGGTCGGTATTGTTTGTTTTTTCCATCAATAACTGTGGTATAGGGATTGAACCTCATACAGTTTGTGAAAACTATCATAAATCCTGATATAGGTTGTGTGTGATGTTTACTGTTAATATAAAAAACATGGTGGCGGTGATCACTAAGTGGAGAAGATTATGTCTCGACTTGAGACTGAACCTCTTGTTTAACCTTACTGTGCACTATATTATTGTTATAATCTATTTTATCTATTTTCTGCTACTTATAATTGATAAAAAAAAATCATTGATATTGATAGTTATTTCTTGTTATTGTGTGTATATGTTTAATTCAGTAAACTTTTTCAACCTGTTGAGATTACACTCTGACCAAAAAAATCCATAGAGAAATAATCCCATTTTGACTCAGGAATGGAAAATGGATAGAAAATCAATTCTGATCACCAGTACTTTTCATTCACATGCTGACAAGTGAAACATTGAGTGAGGAATCCAGAAATCTCGGGTTTCCTACCTAAACACCAGTAATGGCATTAAAGACGTGGACACATTTTTCTGTCACGAGGTTGAACTACTGATATTGTGGGTTGGAATTACCATATCACCTCTTCTAAGATGTCTTCTAGGACCTATACACGCCTATGTAATAATAATGTGTCAACCCTATCTATAGTTCAAAATTATGATGTATCAAAATATGAAACTATTTCTCATAGGATAATAACTTTAGGATCATAAGTGTTGTCTCATTCTATCCTATTTAAATAGAGTATAGGTCACTACTAAGGGTGGGGTTGTAGTCTGACCATGGTCTTCATAAACCAGAACATAATTTGTTGAGAATAAGACTACAATCATAAATTCAAAATCAGATTCCTAATCTACATGTGTTTTAGAATTTCAACTTAGATAATTGGAAACTAAATTTCATTTCCCAGGCAGGGTGGAAAGCTAAAAATCAATTGATATTAAGTATTCAAACCACCTATGTTACTTGTGACAATTTCATCACTATGTAAATCTGTACATGAGGGTTTTTGTGATCATTTAACACCATAAAATTCATTCCACGTATATTTTTTCTTCAATAAATTAAGACATTAACTACATCACTAACCATGAGGTCATTAGTTAGGTAATAACTCTTGTGAGTGCTCAACTAATGAGACTCATACATGATGAATTACTCGTTCAATGCTAGAAAAACATTATGACCCATACCTAATGCATCAAAATATATAGTATATCTCATGCATGGATCTGAAATAATCTATATTGGTGCATAATGTAGACTACACTTCCACTCTTGAAAGGCTGCTACACATGATATTCACAATAAGAATTCCATGATCTTCTTTTTGAGGATCATAAGAGGAACTGGATAGCATGGCATATTCTCAGTTGAAGCATATTTAATATTTGGATATCTCTAAGAAACTATTGATGTCAAATAAATTCCTTGGATGTATCCCAGAAACTAAATCTCTCAATTTCATTTATTCCACTAAAAATCCTCACTTTGAGATGGTGTGACATAGGAAGTGGACTCGAACGATCTAAAAGAGGAATTTACAGAGCATAGCATAGAGATGGTTCTTGCATGGTGTATTCATCATGATTTCAATATTTATATCATGGTCATGTATCAATAGTGACTACACCAAGACAATTTCATAAAATATTAATGTGAATTTATTGAGATATGGGTCGAAACATTGATTCATAGGAACCATAATGACTGCAATTATGTTTTTAAGTCCAAACGGCATAACCAGGTACTCTTATAAACCAATAATTCTTATGATTGTTGTAATGGGTATGTCTAAACTCATGAAATGAAAATAATGCTAACTAGACATATTATCAATCTATGAAAAAACATTCTCTCTTTATTGATGATCAAATATGTTTTATATTATTGGAAGTGGTTACCAATTATTTCTCATAATCTGAATAAAATTATTGTAATCCATACAAATCTTGTGGTTAGCATTGTTATTCATAGATAAATGCACTAATGAACCCCAAAGCGTAGTGTTAGGGAGAATGAAGATGTGATCCTAAAAAACATCCAATTAATTATTTATTTATAGAATCTATTTAGGTTCCATCCTATATGGATGAATGATCACTTGTATTGATCCTATAAGAAGATAAATAATGAATTATTCCTTTCACAGAAGAGGTCGACTATAAAATATTTCTAGAAATAAATAATAGAAATGACATAATACATGACAAAAAAATCAGGCCATAACCCCTAGTCCTCGAAGAAAATATTGGATATCTGAGTTTTAATATCACCCATCCTCTACAAATAGGTTATAGTTTACATCCCAATGACATCACATTCCCCCATATATATCTATGTAATTCACTACGGTGATATAAACCAAGATGTATGATGATTATATGAAATATGGGATCAATAGGGGACTAACTGGTCAATCCCTATGATTTTCTCCAATCCCTTAATTTAAATGATGTAAATATTACAAATGAAGAGGTAACCTCCTAACTAAATAGGAAAATTCATTCAATGGATAATTACCTCAAAACAGATACCCAATGGGGTTTATTGAATCATTAAAACATATTATTTCTTGATCTCAAGGCCTATAAATTTTATGATTGCATAAGATAGAAAATAGCGAGACACACCGATGTCAATTAAATCAGACACTAAAGTAGATATTTCTAGAGTAGTATCTCTTATTATAGAAGGCATTGAGATATGGTCCTCCTGAATAGGATAGAATTCATGTAACTAGCTTGTACTATGTCATTAAGTCACTGCATGACAACCCTAAGTAAGCTCACTATACATGAACTGAGAATCAGAAGTATCACTGCATGTTTCTTGATCATCATCTCGGCCTGATCGGTCATTGGTATTCTAGTTTCTTGATTTTCTTGTTCCCACTAGCCCTGATCGTTATCATGGTGTAGGAATATATCATTTATTTCAAGGAACTATAGAAAAATCCTTTCCAAAATCATGATATGCCCCATCTTACCAAATCATTTGCAATCAAATGGATTATAGAATACTTGAGGATTCCTGATTCCCAGCTTCCCACACTAGTGAAAATTCAATAAGTTGTCAAAGTAAAGATAATAACTACTACTATGACCATGGTCTACCACAAAAAAACTGTCAGACAAAGAATATGAAACACTAATAGATTTATATTCCAATCCTCCCTAACTTGAAACATCATCATCCCTCATATTACTCTCAATAATAAGGGCATAATTTATGATTTCATAAATATACTTTAACCTTAACACATTGATTGGTGAATGAATAGTGTAAACCAGTCCATCCTTGAATCTCCAACAATTCATAAAATCATCACCTACTATATTATAAGTGAAATACTCCAGCACATTGAAACAGATAGTATTCCATTACTAACATACTCTACTTTATTGGATTGTAAATTCATGTAACACCCCGAAATTCTAAAGTAAAACATTATATTCGATGACATGTATGACACACATCAAATGTAATATAATGTAACATAATATCCGTGAATTATATTATATATTTAATATTTTATATGAATTCTATATTTGATATAGATTTTAAATATTTCAACCCTGAGTTACATTTCATTATACGCATGTGTATCCATTTATGATATCTTCTGTTACACAAAAGAATGGGTTTTACTGAAAAAATAATATATTATGAAAGAATTATTATTTAATATAATATGATACAACCAATAATTTATGTTAGAGGTTATGAATAGTATTAACTAACTTTTGAAAATTTTTGGTGTTTATAATTATAAAATGAATTCATCGGTTACATATTAATAATAAATGAAAATAAGATCCAATTGGATATAAAAAAGAAATATTTATTATATTTATTATTCCAAAGGAGTTTCTTCTCAACACACACTACAAATTACAATTGGTGAATGATTTTAATTACATTTATATATTATATATTCAATAAATTCTTTTTTAACATTCATCAATTAGTTTTGATAGTCGTAATATAAGAATAAACTCTGTTTCACACATCAAAAACAATATTTTTATTAAGGCAACCTTACAGCCATTTAAATGAGAACCCATATTAAAACTAAATTTTGATTCTTTAATTTATTTAATATTTAAAAATTTATTTCATATATAAAAAATAGACATAAATTTAATGTATATATAATTGTTTATATTTTTCATAAACATTTCTTTTTCTAACAAATAGTTAAATATATAGAATTTTCTTTCAAAACATATTTTCATTTAAATTGTCTATAATTATAATTTATACGTATAATTTGATTTAAATTTTATTTAGTTCATTTTTTAACTATTTCATACAATATATGTCATATTAATTAATTCCACTTTGAAATTTTTAATAAAAACATAGAAACCCTTTGGATGTTTTTACGTTAAAAGATTGCATTTTCCTCCCTCTTGTAGGTTTAAATTCAAATCAACATTTGACACTTAAATAATTGTAATTTGTAAAAATATATTACATATTCTGAATAATAATTATTTATAATTTAATATAAACAAAAATATTTTGACAAAAAATAATATTGTAAGTGATTAAAATTAATTGCAATTATTAAGAAAAATTCCTTCTTAATAAAAGACTAAAACAATAAATTTGGGGCCCAAATGGAATAGAAAATTATAAAGAACACATTATATAACAACAATTCGGCTACCCACCATCCACTATTAGGTTTGGTTGGTCTAGGGTCACTTTTTAGGTAAAATGCTTGGTACTCCCAACATGTTTTGAAACTACTATGTGGGTCTTTTTCCACCACTATAAAAGGACACCACTTCTCCCCATTAATACCACCTCTCAAACCGTTTAGGTTCAGCAAAAATCTACCTAATAAACTACCCAAAATCCATATCCTAGACCAGTGATCCTGTATTTTGGAATAAATCAATCCATGTAAGCTCTTTAGTATTAACGAAATGGATTAGTCGATTTGAAGGCAACAATTTCAAATGATCTATTCTCATTTGTTTACTTTTGTGCCAACTAAAATATAATTCTTTAATATTTGTGTAAAAAAAATTATCCTCAATATACTAAGATGATTTCATATTATGATATCGACCAAAATTTAAACAAATATCCATCAAATGTGTAACGAATATACTGTTTCTGTGTACGGAAAAACTATTGCCTCATGAAATGATGATTGTTATTTTTTAATTTACCACTTCTCATGGATTCATTTATGTTAAAAAAATATGAATATCTATGATATTTATGATATTTATTATGTAATTATACACTTTTTAATTCTTTTATAGCACATAACATTAAAAAAACTAATTTTTTGTTAATATGCTAACATCGTTTCAGGAAGTGTAGACTACCACCCCCTCAAAACGATGTGATTCATTCACTGGATACATGGAATGTGTATAAGATGATTATAATTAATAATTTGACGAAAATAAATATATGTGATATTCATTATATAATTATCTTTCTAGAAATATATATAAGCACAATTTTCTTTTGTTACCCTTTCACACACTTAAAAAGTGATAACGTTATTCATGGATTTGTGGACTACCGCCTCCTCGGCATAAAGTGATTCCATTTTCATCAGAATAATTAAAAAAATTATATATGAATAAATAATAATTTATTTATGATATAATTATAATTCAATAATGTTATTTTGTTACTAACTTTCTTTGTCTAATAATCATTGAAAAATAAGACGTCCCTCATGCGCACGGACTACCTACTAGGTGCCTGATGGTAACATTTATACATTTTTCATAAAAGTAATTAACTAATGATTTTAAAAATGTAATTTATTTATAAATATGATAATTATGTCATTATTATTATTCTATATATGTTATATAATTTCCCATTTTACCATAGTTTACCAAACAATGATTTTTCGACACAAAATCAAAATTTTGTCTAAACACCCAACATAAAGAGAATTGTATTAGTAGATGTACAAAAAATAGTAAAATGATAAATAATGTAATTATAGAAAATAAAAATATTATCATGCAATTAAATAATAAACATATGTTTATTATACAGGAATTTAAAGGATATTCACATCGAAGGAACTGCATGGTTACTGATTTTCATCTCATTTTTTACATATGTGGGATAAATTTAATGTTCCCCACTTACTTTTTTTGTGGGGTATCTAACAAGTATTATTATGTATTATACCATGAATTAATTTATCATCATTGTATTTAAAACCTTCATTTAACATTATTCCATCATGAGTTTTATGATTTAAAATGTTTCTAAGTGTATAGGAAACTTTGGAATGATTGCCGATTATTTTCCTAAATAATAAAAGTAATGATCGTTCTATGGTATTTCCATTTGAAAAAATTATTTGTACTTTTTTCACAAAAAACATTAATTTTATCTACTATAATTATTTATGACCATTTTTAATTATTTGAATCATATTTAAACTCATTGGTAATAAAATTCCTATAGAAAATTCATTTTATTAAACCTGACATTGTTTCTTTATTTAGTAGGAGAAGCAATTTTCTTCTAAAAATATTGTTTTATTAAAATTTTTTCAATAATATTTTAAAAATTATTGGGTTTTTAAAATTTTACCCTTTTTTATTTTTCCAATTTTTTCAAAGGAATTTTCCTATCTTTTTCCAAACAATGAATTTTTCTATTAATTTATCGTGGAAAAGAAATGATCTCTATACATTGTATGGATTCAACGGAACTATAATCCTTCATTTCATTGAGGCTTACTTTTTATTTTTTAATAGTTAGTTTTTAAATAATATATTTTTAAAAGTTATTTTCAAAGAAAATATTTTTTACAAGGTTTTTATTATAATAAATGATTTTTTCCTCTAAAATAATTTAAAAATATATTTATAGTATCTATATTAATCAACAAGAACATCCGATTAGTTTTTAATTCATATGGTATTTTTATTGATATAATCATTATAATTCATAGGATAATTTGATACTTATTTGGCCAAGCATAGTATTCACATTCATTTATTTGAATCATTTTATAATCCTCTATAAAAATTAAGTCTCTAAAGATCATTGAACATTGAATTTATCCCAAATTATACATATCTTTTATCATGGATAATACTATTACATAAATCACATACCATTTTAAATATGATGTATACATTTAATGTTATATGATTATTTTGGGAAATATTGATAATTTCATATTCTTTATTCAATATGGATATTTATTTAGGCATATTATTAATTTTGATTATTCAATATAATGAATTAAAGGAATTGGTACTGATGGGTGAATCCCAATCATTATATCGATCCTCGATGCATCGATAGGTTATGATGAGACAAATATGTTGCACAAAATAAATAGGTTTCTATCCATTATTTTATACCATCTTGTGAAAGGCCTCAAAAATATATACTTCCATGTCCCTTAGACATGACATAAATTAAGAAATCATTTCCTTCATATTAGTATCAATTATTAATTAACCATGGAATTTTTTAGCAATGTATATATGGATCAATTTTTATATTTTAATAATTAAATTGAATTTGTATTAATTTCTGACATTTCCCTATTTAATTTTCTTTATCTAGTTATTTTAATGCCATTTTTTTCTATTTATTACCATTTATCATTGTTTATGGATTTTCTCCTATGTTTTTTATTATTTTTTATGTGTGTCCTTTTATTTTCGCTGTCATAATTATTGGTATCATTGATTCATTAATTCATATGGTATATTTTTCCATTACTAAGAATTTGAGATTACACTTTTTATTTTTCATTCCTTGTGAATAAAATAAGAATAATATGAAATATATAAGGGGATTTACATGATCGATTAGAGTTATCCACTATGTTATTTATTTATAATGATTAAGAAAATTATGTTTTAATTGTTGTATTAATTTGTAATACAATACCCATTTATGAGTCTGATATACTGAGACTACAAAACTGATCAGTCTGTCTAGATTGGATTACTTTTAATCATAATAGTTTACTTTATTGATGTCATATTCTCTAGTTTATTTAGGTTCAGGTCACTATAGTTTGTATTATTGGATGTTTAGGAACAACATTGGGAACTATATTTAGAAAAAAATATGTTAGATAATATAATCCTAAGGTATAATTTGAGGATATGTATAGAATAACATCCAAGATTTTATTACATTATATATTTTCCGGTTATTCCTAGAATTAAATCCATATATGGATACAACATGTGGATGTGGATCTAAAAACGATTTACTTATGAGAAATAACATATACATGGAGTTCTAGTCCTGACTAGAGGTGACATAGAATATGAAAATAGTACTTATCATTCCCCTAGTTTGACACTCATAGGGGATATGCATAGTATAATCCATGGGTTCTTTAATAAAACATAAGAAGATTTTGAATTTATAATGACAAACAATAGTCATGGTTAAACCTAAGGGGTTTTAGATTTAAAATAAGGTTTCATGATTTTCAAATCCAAGAAAGGAAATTCTAAAAAAACTCTATAACAATGAAGGTCCTAGATGAAATAAATAGATGACCTAATTATATATTACTATTATATGGAGTTATTTAAGGATATTAGTGATTAAATTTAATCAATTATGTGCATATTATTTATTTTCAAATTAATATTAATTTGGTTTTAGAAAATGGAAACCAGTAAGCTTGGTGAAAACCTATCAAAACCTAAAATTGCTACGTGTCTTGAACCCATTCCCTTAGGATGATAAGGCTTCTATGCCAAAAATTGAACCACATAGTGTCCTCTTTTTTTCTGTGTTTTTAGATAAATAAATTGAAAAATAAATGCCATTGATGAACCATTAATATCAATTTTTCAGATTAGATATTAATTTATTAAATATATTGTTTTTAAAATATAGTTAAAGACAAATAGTCGGATATCTCAATATTTTATGGGCCATGTGATCCTAAAAATGTTTCTTTTAGTGTTGTAGGAAAAAACATTATTGGTAATTAATTTATGGGTGTAATGGAATAAATTATAATTTGATAATTGAAAAACCAAAATTTATGATTGATCTAATTAAATATAAACATATCCATTAGGTTTATTTATTTATATTATTAGGAAATAAAAAATTTCTTCAACAATTGGAAAAGTAAATTAAAACAAAAAAATCCGAATACATTAATTTTTATTGCATCAATGTATTCTAAATAATCATATATTTATGGATTTGTGGCCCTAAACTCCCTATTGATCAGTAATTTTTTCTAATTATGAATTCATTCACAACTTATAAATATTTTTTATTTTCCTCCAAGTACATATTTTCACATTCAACTAATGTTCTCCTACTTTGAGACTGTGTTACATGGTAGTCTGTGTGACCACTGTAATAATCGTTCTCCCTAATCATGAATATGTTTTATGAATGCTTCCAATGATGTCGTAATTCAACATATTAAATATAAAAAAAAAATCCACTAGCTATTTTAAAATTGAAAAACACATTTTAATTAATATGTGGTGAATGTTACACCTTAAAATTCTAATGTAAAACATTGTATTCAATAGTGTGTTTGACACACATCACTAAGCATGTAAGGGAATATAATTTTCCAATAATATATATATATATATATAATATTTTAAATTAATTAAATGTATAATTTCTCTTATAATTGAATGTATAATTGAGTTATCTTGCATTATAATAAAAGGAGACCTTCCATGATAGCTTGTGTTACATGCAAGACAAAGTATTACCTAACACTAATATATGGTTATTTAATATAATATTATATAACCTAGTTTTTGGTTAGTTCATAATAATATTATTAACTTACTTATGAAAATTAGTTGTTTATATTCAAAAAAATGAATCCATTTGATACCAATTAATGAAAAATGAAAATAAGAACCAATTGAATATAAAAATAATTATTTTATTATTATTCTTCCAGAAGAGTTTTGTCATAATAAAATTAATTAACTAGCATTAGTGGATTATATTAATGAAATACATTATATTTATTCAAATAAAATTTTTTTATATTCATCCATCCAGATTGATAGTCATAAAATAAGAACAAACACTATATTGCAAATAAAACAAATTTTTTTATAAATGAAATTTAACACCCTTTAAAAGTATAACACATTTTAATTTTAAATTTTGAGACATTATTCTATTTAATATGTCATAATAAACTTCATATTTTAAATATAAACACAATAATTAGGTTATGATCAATTTTTTTGATGTTATTAGACATTTCCTTTTTAACGAGTAGTAAAAATATTGAGTTTTAGTTCGAAACTTATATATCATAAAATTTATATATATGGTAAAATAATAAATTTAATTTTTTTATTGTTTATAAAAATAATATTTTTATTAATTAATACAATATATGTTATTGAAACTAATTTCACATAGATATTAATTATCAAAACATAGCAATCTTTTAAATGTTTTTACATTAAAAGTCACATTGTTGTCCTGACTGTAGGATTAAATTTAAATAAACTATTATCACATCATAGAATAGAATTTGAAAAAATGGATTCATTATTTGGAATTATAATTATTTATAATTTTAATAAGATAAAAATTGTTTCTAACTAAAAGTATTAGTGAATGTGAATACAATTAATTACAAATATAAATGACAAATTAAGCTTAAAAGGGACAAAACCATAATCATATGAGCCCAAATGACCTATCGTATCTTCCAAACTCTTTTTTCCTAGTAATAATAAATTAATTAAACTAAAATTAATGAGTTGGGTCACTTATTATTTTCTTTTTTTATTAAAAATGTGGGTACATGAGTCTTTTTTTCAAAATACCATGTGACTCATTTTACTCAACTACAAAATGCCACCACTTCTCCCCAGTACTCCCACCACTCATACCACATATGATCATCAATGATATACCAAATTAACATAAAAAAATCCCTACCATAGGTTATGAATCATCACTTTTAGTATAATTCCTTTTACAAAAGCCCATTGGTATAAACAAAATTGGGTTACTTGATTTTTAATGTTACGATTTCCATCAATGTATTCTATTTCATTTAAATTTCCACTACCTCATATATTTTTATTCAATGTTCATAAAATAAAAAAAGTATCATATATATTATTATATGTTTTAATATAAATTATATGAAATATTCTTGCACACACTTTAATCTTAAGGGTAATTAACTTATTACTTCTGTGTACTGCGTACTGCTACATTTTGAAACGATGAATGACCATTTTTTTGTTACCACCTATCTTGATTGACATTGTGATGGAAAAAATGTTTATATATTATATATGTGATAAATATATGATATTTATAATGTAAATATATTTTTTTAATTCTTTTATAGCACATACTTTTAGATCATTAAATTTTTCATTGATATAATAACATCATTTGAGGAAGGGTGGACTAATGCCCCCATAAAACTATGTGATTTGATCACATGGAAAGTGGAATGTATAAAAAAATATTATATTAAAAAAATGTGATATAAAAATAATATAATATATTCATGAAATAATTACCTTTAAATATAAATATAAATATTTCATTTTATTTATTACAGTTTAATGTACAGAAAAAGTGATAATGTAATTTATGAACGTTTGGACTGCCACCTCCTCAACATGATGTGATTCCTTTTTCATCACAATAAATTTATATATATGTATACGTGATTAAAAAATATTAATTTTTTTCTATAATGATCCTTATGTAAATATTTTTTCATACTAACTTTCCTTACATAACTATCAATGAAAAATGAGAATGTTTCTCATGCATATGTATGGCCTATGGTCTCCATGATTATAACATTGATTAATTTTTTATAAATACATGAATGATTTATTTTAAAATTACATTTAATGTATAAATATGATAATTATTTCATTATTATCTTTCTTTAGATGTTATATAATGGCAACATTGCCCATATTTAACCTATAAATGTTATTTTCGATATATAAACTGAATTTTTTCTCAACATCCTATGTAAAGAGAATTGATATAGTAATTTTAAAAAACATATTAAAAAGTTAAATAAAAGTAATTATAAACCTAAAAATAGTTATCAATTATGTAAATAATTAACATAATTTTATTATACAAGATGTTAAAGGATGTTCACCAAAAAAGAAATGAATGGTATGAGATTGTCAGTTCAATATTTTACTTCTATGAGATAAATTTCATATTCAACAAATAATTATTTTTTGTGGGGTATCTACTACAAATTTTTGTGTATAATACCATCAATTACATTATCATAATGGTATTTAAAATATTCATTTAACAGACTTCATTCTTGAGGGTTATGACTAAAATATTACCAAGTGGTTTGAGACACTTTGGAATGTTTATTGATTATTTTACCCAATAATTAAATTATTATTTTCTGAATCGTATTTCCATTAGAGAAAATTATATGATCATGGTTCATCAAAACCATTATTTTTCTATCGGTGGGATATCCATCACCATTTTCATTTATTAGTACCTTTTTTCTAATTTTTGTAATCAAAAATGTTTATAATATATTTTTTGAAAACAAATCATTAAATCTATCCTTAAGTGGGGAACCATTTTTCTTCTAAAATGAATGACTCATTAAAATGTTTTAATTTATTTTGAAATGATTTGGTAATTAAATATTAACCCATGTTTCTTTTACTAATGTTTGGATAAGAATTGTAGTACCCCCAAATTCTGGTATATAACCCTTACTTGATGATTTTTATGGTTATAATGTGTAAGGGTGATAGTTGCAAGAGTTGGGAGAACATTAGAAGAGTTTGTAGGGATATGTAATGTTCGAACGAGTGGCACAAGGTTTACCTAACCGTGCGTCCAAACCGTATGAAGTGGTCCTTTTGCGATAGTAGTTCTTGCACGGTGGGAGCACTATTTGGGAGAAAATGTGAGGGGAAGCTGTGTGTGCAGGGGCTACTACAAGGTTAGAGCATGGGCTGCCTAACTGTGCAGCCGAACTATACACATAGTAAAAATGAGATCCTTAAAATTGGATCTCAATTGTTTTTTCCATAACTCCCTCATTTTTTTACCCAAATATATCCTAACTAGGGATTTTTATTCTCCTAAGGCCAAAAAAGGTTCTCCCATCTGTCTAAAAGGAAAATGAAGGCTTCCCATGGTGAATCGAATCCATATTCGAGAGTTATGTGATCATTCTTCTTCGTTCTTGACCAGTTTCTTAGATATAATTAGATTTACTTCTCTTTTTCTATTTGTTTCCTAGATCAACACCCATTATGTGTATATATAGTAGTTTGGATGAAAAATATGATGATATTTTGTCTTAATATTTCATGTTGAAGAGTAATATCGTGGGTTCATAGAGAACTGACCTTGTTTTCTTGTGATTTGTTAATTCGTTTGGGTTTTTGTCAAAACCAGTATGGTAGGAGGATTCTTTCTTGACTCCACATCATTGAACTTATTGAAATCATTTTGTATTATTTTTTTTAATTTATTGTAATTTGTTTTTTGAACACTTGTTGGAAAACCTTTTTAGATATTGTTGTAAAATCTAAAAAATTCGTGTTTTAGTAAAGTGATTATGACCTCAGTTTAAAATTTTGAATTTAAAAATGGAATTTTTCTGGTTTGTTGGAACATGAATTTAATTTAATTTTTTCAATAAAATGGAAGGTTTTATAGAAATCATAATATTCTTTGAAATTAGATGTGCTTTGGTTTTCAATAAAATATTTTTGTTACTGAAGTGGTTTGTTTTGGAAATAAAAATATTTTGAATAAATGGTGTTTATTTGATATAATGATTAATAAGACCATAATAAGGAATTTGTACCATTGGGGTAAAATAGATATGACTATAAATCGAGGTTATGTTTCATTGGGACATAAGGTAATTGCATGAGAGACCACTCATGAGTATGGAACTGTCAAATGAAGCATGCATGTGTGGGTGTGCTGTGAACTATGGAATGAGTATGCGAAATGATAAGAATAATTGTTGTTAAATCGTTGGTGAATTATATTTCTGGAAAAATAAATTTAGGGAAATTAGTTTCATTTAGTTTTTATTTCACTTGGTTTCAACCCGCTTTTGGTACATGTTTATATTTGGTTATAAACTATTTTAGTAAAAAAATCATATAAACAATTTTATATAAAAGTGGATAACATTTCATTCCTAGGGGCATGAGTAGGGAATTAATTGGGGATAACCATCTGAGTTTTATACTCACCCCTACTTTGGAACCTTTGTTCTTTTTTATATGTTATCTTCAAGGAATGGAGAAAGGGTAACATTCCCCACATTTTTAGCACTACATCGTGATACATGGTGTTTTTGGTGATTGTGGATCATGAAGCGTATTTTGGGTGGAGTCTTGTGGTATCCTGAGAGTATTTAGTTGTTTTATCCCCTATTAATTTTATACTTGTTTTGTCTTACATTGTATTTCACGTTGATTTTCTTTTGAGATACATGAAATTATTTTGTTGGGTTTCTTTTGTTCATGCATCGTTGAGTGAACGGTTTGGTTATGGGTTGTTGGTTTGTTACTATATTTCATAAAGAGGAAATCATCCTCCACTTGTATTTGAAACACTTCGGCATTTATTACCATCTTTTGGTGTCATGGGGATGTCACTTAATCCCAAGTAATGACTTGTTGTTCTCTCAAGACAATTAGAATGAGCGGTACATTACAAATGGTATCAGACTGGTCCTTGCTTTGTGGTACAAATATTATAAGTTTTTACATTCAAAAAAAACATGTGGTCATCAGTGTTCTTGGTCCGGGAGTTGAAATTATTTTTTCTATATAATTTGGGATGAAATCATCAACTAGAGTAGGATTTTTGAAACACTAAATTCATAGCGTAAAAGGACGTAGATAACCATTTTATGCTGAACTTCATGTTACCAATGATTTTTTTACATAAGTGTTTGGAGACACTTATATGATTTGAAAATCTCATTGTCATGGGTTTACCCAATGAAACGAGCATGACATGCATTTTAGAGGAAATATTTTCCACTAGTATTTCATACATCATTTGGAGTATTGATTCTTATAGTGTAAAATGTGTTGATTTTTTAAATGTAAGTAATTTTTTTCTAAAATGAATGAATATGAAAAATGGAATTCTTATAGTATTTTTAAAGTGGATTAATTTTCAAAAACGGTGTGTTTATTGTTTTTAAAAAATATTGAACATTGAAAAATATTGGTTTTGTAAAATAATGTTGTGATAGTTTATGTGATAGAATTTAAAATATGAAGCTAACATTTACTTGACTATTAGATTGATGGATTTTGTTATTAGTTTAGAAAATGGCACTGAGTAAGCGTCTTCGAAAACAACCCGATGAAGATGCACAGAATGTGGATGCACTAGAACCATAGGTTAATGAAGAGATGATTTTGAGTATTTTCCAGGCATTTCATGTTGTGGTTATGGGGAACCAGATGAATTATCCAAGGAATGTGGACCATACCATCCAATTCATATAGTAGAACCCAACAAATATCCTGGGCGATTCTGACTCCGAGAAGGTAGAGGTGTGGCAGAGTAGGATGATTCATATCATCGACTTCATCGGCACAACAATAGAGATAATGGTCTAGATATCAACATATATGAAAGGGGATCATGCATTCTAGGGGTGGGATTTAGTGGTGAAGGCTAAATTAGATGAAAGGCATACATTGGATGATTTTAAGGAATTGTTCAACAAAAAAGTATATCCTTAGACATTCAAGATCTATAAAATGACATGCTTCATCATCCTGAAACAAGAGAATCAATCTGTCATAATGTATGCATCTAAATTTTGGAATTTAGTCAGTTTTTCACCATAGGACGAGTAAAGTCCGTCTTTGAAGGTACAAATCATCAAATCTGGATACATATGGAGATTCGATCGAAAATTGCAGTGATTTGTATTATGTATTTTAAAAATATGGAGAATAGAGAGACTATCACTGAATGTGATATCTTGGGATCTATGGGAGGATGTATGATAATACCTATAAGAAACAGTGGGAACTCAACTGCTGGGAACAACAGCAAAAGGGACACCTATTTCCAAGGAGGAAGTGGAAATCAAGACCAGGAAGCTTGATCAGTGATCCATTATCCATGACCACAGAAAAAAGATGTTTTCATTCAATATGGTTGTCTTGACCTCAAAATAGATAGTGTGAGGCACAACCTAGAGAATGTCATAACTACAACAAGTAAGGCCATCTTCAACGCTATTGTCGCAGTGATCAAAGTTCAGGTGCTCAAGAAATTTATCAAGCGTCGAAAGAATCATAGGCTTCGATAGGGAAAGTATATCAGAATCATTCTTGTCAGCATTGAAGATCTTTCCATTTTGATTATATAAATAACATGACTCCTCAAGAAGTGATATCTAATCAGGGAAACAAGGGAAACAATGCAGCGATGAATCAATTATATGGAGTAGAGAAGATGATTGTCTATGGTCATGAAGTACTATATATGGTGAGTAGGAAAATTATTTTGAATTATACCCTAGTGCAAGTGATCTTCAATACCGGTGCATCGAATTCTTTCATTTCTTCTTATGCTGTTTATTATTAATGTTTAAAGTTGTAAATAATTGCTTCGGTTTTAAAAGTCCAAACTCCACTCTATGAATTAGAATGTCATGCCTTTTCTTATAGATAATGTGATATAATTTTTGATAGTGGTTAGAAAAAATGGGACTTATAGATTTTGGACTTTTATTTCTATGACACAATTCTGGGTATGGATTGGTTGATAATGTCTAAAGATCACATAGACTATTACAGGAGAACAGTGAGTTTCACGACTGAGGAAGACATAAAGCATCTCTTTAGAGGATAGGGGATGGTAATGAAAAATGGGAATAGATTATTGGATGAATGGTGGGCACAATCATTTAAAACATAGTGATATTGAAATTTGCATCAATGGATGTGATTGAGTGAAATATTTTTCAAGCAGTTGTGGATCAATTTACCAATGTATTTCCCGATAACATCTTATGGTTACCACCTATATGGGAAGTTGATTTTATGATAGATATCCTTCAGGGGAGTTTTCCCATTTCCCTTCCATATTGTAGGATGGAACCAATTTTGTTAAAGGAATTGAATGTGTAGTTGTAGCAGTAGTAAACCGAAAGTTTCATTCGACAAAGTATGTCTTCATGGAAAGCACAAGTTTTTTTCTGGAGAAGGAAGATATAACTCTTCGGTTGTGTGGTGATTTTCTTACTCTTACCTGAATAATGATGTATAACAGATATCCAATTACACACATTTATAATCTATTGAATCCTTCAACTGGAGCTAAGTGGTTCTCCAAGAATGAATTGCAAATAGAATATCACCAATTGTGAGTTCGGAAAAGATGATATTCCAAAGATAGCTTCAAAAATATGATGGGGCCACAATGAATATCTATTCATTCCATTCATTCTAGTGAATTCCCTTGTAGTCCTCATGGATTTTTTGAACTAGATATTTCATCAATATCTGGATTCTATTGTTTCTGTGTATGTGGACAAAATCATGGTGTATTCATAGAAAATGGATGACTATGAGGAGCACCTGGAAATAGTGATAATAATCATAAGAGATCACCATTTGTATGAAAAATTATAAGAGTGTGATTTTTGGATATAGAATGTACGTTTCCTTTTCCATGTATTTTTTGAGAAAGGGAATTCTATTGATCCTAAAATGATTGAATCCATGATCACATGTGAACTACAAAATAATGTATTCGAGATACGTAGATTTCCTGGACTAGATGGTTACTACTCATACATTTTGCTTGATTTCACATGACTATATTTTCCAATTACAGCTCTAAACAGAATAATTCTCCATTACAATAGAAAAAGGAATGTCATAAGTCTTTTAAGGAACTAAAAATTTGTCTTACATTAGAACCTATCTAAATTTTTATAGAATTATGACTCGGCTATGGGGTGTAATGTGATTATTCAGTGTCAGGGTTGGGATGTGTTTTCATTCAAGGACATCGTGCGGTTTATTATGGTTCAAGGCAATTGAGGTTGCGTGAGAAGAATTACCCAACACACGATTTCATGTTTGTCGCAGCCATCTATGCTTTGAAGACATGCCGATATTTTCTATTTGGTGAGAAATTTACAATGTTCAAGGACCACAAAAGCTTGAAACACTTTTTATCATAAATATAATTGAATATGAGGTAATGGATATGGATGGAATTCCCCCAAATGATTGGATATGTCTTGATGTACACACTATGTATATGACATCCCCAAATGCTAAAGGGTTAAATGACTAAATGATATGACTCATGTGAACAAGTTGCACCTTCCTTTTCAGCAGCCTGTCTGGTTAGAACTCTACAGGTTAAGCATTCTTGTCCTGGATAAGTAATCAGGATGGGTGACCTTCTGGGAAGTCTCCCAGGGTGTGTGTGAGTGAGGAAAAATCACACTAGAAAGGACATGTATTGGCTTGTCTGGACTATCATTAGTCATACGACCCATTCAGGCACGTGGGTGGACCCTATGGTGGGCCCCACCTATCTGTGGGGAAACTGGTGGTTCCTAGTGGGCATGAACCCAATGGGCTTGTTAAGGAGGGGTGTCTGTGCAGTCACTAGGTCCCGGTTGTCACATTTGGTATCATAGGTGGTACCCAGCCTTAAGTGTGGTGCACTGCCTGGGTTGATATGTAGGGCCCACAACGAGGGTGTTGTGCCTTAAAGGGGGACTGTAACATCCCCAAATGATAAAGAGTTAAATGACTAAATGATATGACTCATGTGAACAAGGTGCACATTCCTTTTCAGGAGCATGTCTGATTAGAAATCTACAGGTTAAGCGTTCTCGGCTTGGAGTAGTAATCATGATGGGTGACCTTCTGGGAAGTCTCTCAGGATGTGTGTGAGAGAGGAAAAATCACACTCGAAAGGACATGTATTGGTCTGTCTGGACTATCATTAGTCATATGACCCGTTCTGGCATGTGGGTGGACCCTAGGGTGGGCCCCACATATTTGTGGGGGCAACTGGTGGTTCCTAGTGTGCGAGAACCCAACGACCATGTTAAGGCGGGGTGTATGTGCAGTCACTGGGGCCCGGTTGTCACAATGTAATGGAAATTTGTTGTTGGAAGCACTGAGAATAATTTCTAATGCTTAGTTGGTGAACAAATATTTATGTAAATCGCAGTTGATGTTTGTCCTAGAAGACATACATGTGGATTACGAAGACCAAGGTAATGTGGTTGTTTTCATTTCAGATACTCTTCTTTTTGATTTGGTAAATATGGTCAAAGAGGCATATAAATATGATGAAAATTTTCTTGTTGTGAGTTAAAAACACAGTTGTGTGGAGACCATTGAGGGATGGGAACTTGATGGGAGTTCAGTTTTATATTTCAAAGATAAGATGGTTGTACCTGTGTCTTTTTACTAAAAAATCCTTCACGCCTTCCACTATTTGAGATGGGCATTACATCCATGTACACAGAAGATGTTTATAGTTATAAAGTCATAGTTTGGGTGGAATGACATTAAAAGGAAGGAGGCTGAGTCCATATCGCGATGCTTAAATTGCCAGTAGGTTAAAGGAAAGCATCACATACCAGTAGAAATGGTGTAGTATTTACATATACTAGTGTGGATATGGGAGTAGATAATGATGGATTTTCTTATAGGTCTACCTAGAATTGTCTGGAAACATGATTCCATTTGTTTGATAGCGGATCAGCATACCAAGTTGTTCCATTTCATTCCAATTCATGAATCTCATATGGTGGAGGATCTGTCAAAAATATATATCCAAGAAGTGGTAAATAGGTACGTCATACTAGTTTCAAAAGTATCAGATAGAGATCTGAGGTTCACAACTCATTTTTGGAAATCCTTATACCAATCCCTTGGCACTCAGTGGAATATGATCATATCTTACATCCTCATACAGATGGTAAATCCAAGAGAACGATACAAACATTGGAAGACATGTTGTATTCTAGTGTAATAGATTTTGGTTTATCATTGATGTATCATATACCATCATTAGAGTTTCCATACAATAACAGCTATAAGGAGTTCATACACAAGTCTCTATTTGGATCACTGTACAGGAATCCTTGTCATTCTCCACTATGCTGTGCGAAAACAGGTGAAACATTTGAAGTGGGCCGAGCCATTTCCATGAAACAAAGGATAAGATCGAGTTGATTATAAAGAGGATGGTGATGGCTTGGAGTCGTCAAAATTCATATCCATATCACCGGTGAAGACCATTGTCATTCTCTATGGGTGATCATGAATTATTGAGGATATCTCCAAGGCTTAGACATCATCATTTTAGGGACATGGAAAAGTTACATCCTGGATACATTAGCCATTTTGATATACTGTAACAGATTGTAGAGGTGGAATATCAACAAGAATTTCAACCACAATTAAGTTCAGTACATAATGTGTTCCGTGTATCTCGGTTCAAAAAGTGACAGGTTGACCGGACCATATGATCAGATGGGATCTTGTTGACCTAGAGCCAGCTGCATTACATATCCTGACGAGGATTATGGATAAGCAATAAAAAGAGATGTGTAGAAATGGAAACAGTCTAGTCAAATTTTTATGACAGCATGGTCAGATTCAATAAAATACTAGGGAATGCGATATAGAGTTGAAAGAGCAATGACCAAAAAACATTAAGATCGTTGCGGGTTTTTTACTTTCCGAGGATGGAAAGACCATTGTTGGGGAGAATTTAGTACCCCCATTTTCGGGTATGTAACCCTTAATTGATGATTTTTATGGATATAATGTGTAAGGTTGATAATTGGAAGAGTGGGGAGAACATTGGAATTGTTTTTGGGGCTAAGTCAAGATTCCATGGGTGGCACATGATTTACCTAACCATGTGGCCAAACCATTAATAGTGTTCTTTCTATGTAGTAGCTCCAGCACAACTACAGTATGGTCTGGGAGACTATTAAAGGGTATGTTGTGAGTGAAGGGGATTCCACATGGTTTGAACATGGTTTTCCCAACGGTACGATCAAACCGTGAGCGGAGTCAAAATAGGATCCCAAAAAAATAGGATCTCGCTCCTTTTTTACATAAATCCATCGTTTTTACCCAAACTGGTCCTAATATGGGATTTTTCTTCTCTAACTACCAAATATGGTTCTACCATTGGTCTAAAAGTGATCATACGGTGATCTGAAGGCTTCCATTGTGGAATTGATGATGTATTCTTGAGGTATGTGATCATTATTCTTCGTTCATGATTGGTTTCTTAGATCTACGTATATCAACTTATCCTCTTCACTTTTTTTCTAATATTTATTCTTGTTATGGGTAGATCTAGGTTTTTTCATGCCAAATATGTTGATATTGTTCCTTTATCTTTCTACGAGAATATTTCTATGGAAGGTTCTTGGAGAATTGACTCAGTTTTATTTTGAATTCTTCATTTATTGGGGATTTTGTCAAAAACATTGTGGGAGGAATCTTCTTTATCGACTCTAGTTAGTAGAACTGATTGGAATGATTCAAAATTTAATGTGTGGTGTTGAATTTAATGTGATTTGGTTTTAGAACACTTTTGGTTAACCTTCTTTAATGATTTTTTTTGAAATTTGGAAAATAGGGTGTAGGGTTAAAGTGCTTTTTCTATTTGTTTTAAAATATGGATTTCAAAATGGGGAATTATTTTGATTATTGGAACATGAATTGGATTAGATGATTTCAATAAAAGTCAAGGTTTTATTAAAATTAAATTTTCCGTTGAAATTGACAGTTCTTTGGTTTCCAATAAAAGTTCAGTTTTATTGAAGTTGTTTGTTTTGAAAATGGAAATATTTTTCATAAATGGTGTTGGTGTGAGTTCTTGATTAATAAGCCCTTAATAAGGGATTAGCACAATAGGGGTACAAGATAAATGACCCATGATAGAGGGAGTGTTTCATTAGTAAACATAGTAATTGGATATGGGACAACACATGAATAAAGTATTGTGAAACAAAGCATGCATGTGTAGTTGTATTGTGAACTAGGGAATGGGTATTCCAAATAATAGTAATAATTGGTGTAAAATAATTGATTAATTATTCTTCTGGAAGAATAATTTTTATAAATTGGTTTCATTTAGATTTTTTCACTTTGTTTACAAACGGTTTTTGGAACATGTTTATATTTTGTTATATCTTGTTTTTGTAAATTGTTTTATATATACTTTTTTTATATAAATGTGTCTATCTTTTCAATTAAAGTTTCCTAAGTAGGGATGTCATTGGGGAAAACCTGGTGAGTTTTATACTCACCCCTTCTTTTTCACTTTGGTACATTTGATGATATTATCTTCTGGGACAGGGGAAAGGGTATTGTTTCCCACATTTTTTGCACTACATCATGACACATGGGTTGTTCAATGATTATAGATCTTGGAGCTTGTGTAGCATGGAGTCTTGTTGTCTCTTTATGGTATTTATTTGTTTAATCCTGATTTTACTTTGTTACATTTTTTGTTATCTATTATTGTTCACATTGATGTGGTTTTGAGAATGTTTATATTATTTACTTGTCTTTCTTTTGTTCAGGCATCATTGAGTGAACGGCTTGGATATGGTTTGTTGGTTTATTAGTTTATTAATTAAATAGTAAATCATCCCCCACATGTATTTGAAACCCTTTGGCATTTATTTCCATCCTTTGGTATCTTGGGGATGTCACTTAAGTCCATGTAATTACTCATTGTTATATCAAGAAAATGTGAATGAATGTGTCATTATAAAAATACTATTTCTGAAAAAGGCATTATTTGACCTTTATCTATTCAAAGTAATGATATTTTTACCTCGTATGGCTTTAAATAATCTGTACTCCATCGTTTATTTTAGGCTTTCATTTCATGGTTCAAATGTTACATTATAAAAAAATCAAAATTGATTCTCAAGGAAATTTTTTTAGCAAATTATTTTATAATATCAGGATATTTCTTCAATAATGATTTGAAGAGTTATTTTATAGTATTTTTATTCATCAAAACCAAAAACCATTTATTTTTACTCTACTTATGATTATATGAATTGATAACAACCTTATTCTTCCTCTAGTGGGTTTATTATTGATTTTTCCAAGGATAATATTAACATTAACTTCCTCAAATATTTTTTTCCACTTGAAAGATTCCATCTGCAACGATAATTTATCATTGAATTTACCCCTAATCATCGATTTCATTTATCATGGGTATTACTATTTTCTAAACTATATACCAAATAATATATAATGTCTACTATGATAGATATTTTATTATTTGGGTAAATATTGATAATTATGTATTATTTACTCAATACAAATAATAGATCCACCATGTTATTTAATTTTATTATTCGATATGAGGACTGATTTGGACTCGTAATAATGGGTGGAGACTGTACATTATATAGATCTTCAAAGCACTGATAGGTTCTCATGATACAAATAAGTTGTGAAAATTAAATTTGTTTCAATCCATTTTTTTAAATTGTCTTGTGAATGTACTTGATCATATAGGTTTTCATGTGACTTAGAAATGACATCCATTAAGAAATAATTACCATCATATTAGTTTCATTTATTATTCATCCATGAGATTTAGCATTGACATATCAATGGGTAACATAAATTTAATTTAATTTACTAAATGGAATGTTATTTAGTTTATTACCTTCCCCTATTAATTTTTCATTATCTAGTTATTTTAATGTCATGTGATTCCATATATTACCTTACAATATTATTTAAGAACATCCTTTCCAGTTTTTCTGATTATATGTTATCTGTTTTATATTAGGTACCATACAATAATTATTATTCTCAATGATTTATTGCTAATTCCACTATAATTTTTCCTTATACATCATTTGATATCACCTTACTATGTATAATTCCCCAGAAATCCAAGATGTATATTATGAAATATAGGTATGGATTTACTATAAGGATTACAGTTATCCATAGAGTTATTTATTAAGAAATAACAATATAAAAATTATGTTGTAATTAGTGCATTAATTTCTAATAAGATACTCATTTATTTATCTAATTTACCTTTAGTATTAAAATGATAGGTCATTTAGGATTTGTTTCGATGTAATAATTCCAATGTAATTGATAGAAGACACGTTCTCTAGGTTATCTGCAGTTGGGTCACTATAATTCTATGGCTTTGTCGGATCTCAGAGTTCGGGGAAAAAGTTATGCATATAATATTTTCAATAAATATTAATATAATATGGATAAATGATGAAATTATTAGGTGATTAACTACCACTACCGCTCATCTTGGATATGTAGCTTATATGACACATTGTTGACCCTCTACTATGTGGGTGTCTTAAAATGATCAAATAGAGATATTATGTATTTTATCCAATACACCTCAACATGAGATCCACCACCCACACTAATCGTGGGAATATGCTACTAAAGAAATTCTTGAGTCAACTACACCTTAATTGGGGTAGGTCAAATAAAACCTTGTATGTTATGAAGTATATGTAAAAACCCTTTAAAAAATATTGCATCACTTCCCATATTATGTATAAGATGAGGTGTCACATGTGGAACTACATGATTAATCACAATAGGATATAGCCAGTCACCTCAATATAATGGTCACCACTGCCTTCATGGTGTACATAAAGAGGATATATTGGTGGAATGATACGATAATGAAAAATAAACACGTTAATATAAAATTAATAAATTGATAAAATTAAATTTTAGAAACTAGGATATGACTAAAGAATTTATATTGAAAAATCAATGCATATCTTCTTACATAATAATCAAAGTCTAGATTCTATAAGAGACCATTATAAGCCATAATAATGTAATGGATACCCTGTTATCAACTACTTCGGTTAGGTTTAGGTCGAAGGATTTGTTTCACATGTATATGGTAACCAATTTCACTTCAGATGTTATATGTATTTTTAAATTTTTCTTTTTCAATTTTGGAAATTAAAAAACATGAATTAATTAGATAGTATACCACTTTCAATCCATGGTGTACCATAATCCTTAGGTTCCATCATATGAGATTTATTCAACTCACACCTTAACCCATTCCGTACAATGTGATCAATGGTTCATGACTCAACATGCAATAATTGACTACATAAAGTGTCTAATTAAACCTAATTAAGAAAACACTCTTTCGCTTTGGAGGACCATTTAAGTATTAATAATTCATTACAATCCCTATAACATGTTTTATCAAAATTCAATACATATTTAGGGGACTATAGATATGAAATAGTAAAATGAACATTGAAAATTGACAAGTTATGGAAAAATTTGTGGAAAATTAGTCTTAGTTTTCCTAATAATGATGCTTGTTCAATTCTAATTACCCTCATACAATCAGGTCTAGGATGAAATAAATCCCTTATCAGAACAATAATAATAACTACATCATTGAATGCGAATCACCTAACAATGAAATGATATGAATAGTTATGTTAAAAATATGAACGAAAATTACAATTCAGGAATCTCAGACATTACATAGAACATGGTTCCACAACACCAAAACACGACTTCTGATAATATTCGATGTGTTACCAATATCCATCATATTGTCTCTAAATAGTAAAAAACAATCGAACCCATTTAACACAACAATGTAATTCTCTAACCCTGTATGCCAGAGGCTACCAGATAGAAGTGAGGGTGTAATGGTGGTTCCTTATAGAGACTATACCAACATATCAAAATGGAACAGAAGAAAAAATAGATAACTTTTAGTAGTATAAGAATAATATAATCATATATTATAGATAAACAGTAGAAGAAAAAATAAAACTGAAGAACTGATAATTCAGTCAAAAGGCTCTATTTCATTTTCAAATAAATAATTCATGTAGTGATGATAATTTAAAGATAAAAAATGGTCAATTAGATACATTCAATTAATATAGTAGTAAAAACATAAGAATGAAAAAACATTCTCATATTCATCTTGATAATATGGTCATTCCCCTTCTCATAAGCTCGAACTAGGGGCAAGCAAGTTAATACTATGTGAATGAAACATTACCTTATTTTTACCAACATACATATTATATAATTTTGTTGATAAGGTATCCCAAGTAGGGTGTGATATTTAAATCTCATTAAAAAACTAACAATGGTGTCTATGTGTAATACAAGCTGTTATCATTACTAATGAGCATGCATGTGTAACCAAATAAGAGAAAAATTCTAAAATAAACTAAAAGTCCACTTAGGTTCATATAGGATGAATTATAGGTCTAAAAAATTTAGATCATTACCAGAACTAAATGGAAAACATATAACATATATATAGTAATAGTATAAACATAATGAAAAAATATATATTTCATCATCCTATATAAACCATGTAGGTGAGCACATAGGTGGTCATATTCCTGTAATACTAGTACTGGCTAGAATATGGAATAATATGGAAATCCATGAACGTTCTACGAATCCTATAATATCATTCGAAAGGGTACTGTATATATATCTCTATAAGTGTGTGAGACTTCATTCATGACACAAGGGATGATGTGTCAGCCAATATGTTATCTAGGATATGGAAGTGCCATGTAAAGACCAACATCCAACTTGTTTAAAACATTTAGAGACATCATGCCCATAACATTATGTAAGGGAGCATGATACCATGATGATCAACTAATACAGTACTATCGTGTAAAATCATATTTAAAGTGGTAATATATTTTTAACTAGTGTGGGGAATTACCTCCCATCCATTAAATTAATCTATCCTTTATATATATTTATATATATATTAGAATGGAACTCTGAATGTTCATTTTTATAACTTCACAAATGATTAATTCCCTCTCATATGTCCCATTATTCATGTTGAATTCTATTTAACACATTCCAATTCAAAATAACCATTTTATAAACTATAAACAATATTGTGGCGTAACCACCCTCTGTGGACCAGTTAATTAAATTCATCAAATTCACATGAATTAATGTAATAATCATACATTAGCCAATCCATTCAATATAATCATCCCTTCCAATATATTATGGCATAGCAAACTATTTCAATGTTTCTCATGGTGTCAATTTCTTGGTGTTCTGGTCATGAGGAAAAATTCCAAGATGAAAAATTACCTCAATGAGCTAGGAAAAACACTTTTGAAGGAGTTTTTATCATTAAAAAGTTGTATAACTATAGGGAAACCCATTTAATATCTATGTCGAAGGATAAATATGCTTTTCATAAAAATAGGTAATTAAACATTAAGGTAAAATTGACTTGGCACTCACATGGGGTGTCTATAACTGGGGGAATGAACCACTATACTACTCAATAAGGAATAATTCATACATAATAGGATCTTATGATCAAAATAAAAATAAAATAACAATATAATGGGAGATCTCAAGAAATTTGGGAATGCATCACATTGTAATAGCTACGGTACATCAAACATCAAATACAAATAACCTAGCCACATACCCCAAGGCCGTAAATGACACCTCGCTCAATGCCAGCCTTGTATTCGAAGTAGGATGAAATAGATATGATAAAAGGACCAGCACCCTGAATGTAGGGAAAATTTTCTTGAACCTAAATAGTGCGATGGAATAAAAAATAAATAATGATAAGGGGTATTATACTTGAAAATCATACCATGAGGTATCTAATGATTTCAACAGATTGTGGAATGGACATTCAGTGATTGATATAGTTAAATTTGTATATTGACGTGTTCATTACCACAAAATAGTAGAAAAACAGTCCTAAGAACTAGAGGAATAGAAGATAGATATAGAAAAAGGTACTTATCATAAGTTCTAGGAAAATGGTAATTTCCACCCAAAATATCGAAATTCACAGTTTAGGAACAATATTTACTCAAGTGAGAAAACCCTCAAAAAGTCACTAATATAGATGGGAAGACTACATGGTTATGGTGCATGGTGTGACTAATCATACACAAACCAATTAAAATGGTTCCATCCCAAAACAATGTAACGGATTTCGACCTACAGTTGCATAGCTATAGGAAAACTAGGTGGCTCTTATAGAAAATCAGATTTCCGCTGAACAGTATAAAAATTCAAGTTGACAAGGACTTCACAGATTCAAAAAATCATGATTCCTATGTATTTTTTCACATTTCTAGACCTTTGGGCCCAAACACACTCCAAATGCTACTAGGATCTTCCATAGGTTGTATTACACCATTCCCTTGATTAAATAATGGATTCAAATGAAAAACCAAATGATATGTACCTACTTGAAAAATGTATTGTTACATTCGTACATGATCAATCATATATATACCCATTATTAATATCTATAAATGGGGGATTTAGTTTTAACTTAAATTTCACATAGTTTTGGACAAAAAAACTATATTCATAGTAGTTTTGGCACTCATATGGGGAGAGGTAACATTATAAATTCACATTCCATATAATGAAGCTTTGTGAATATTTTTAAAAACATTCGGAAAAGAAAATGTAACTAATCATGACTATATAAAACATAGAAATTCATGATTTATGGTATATATTATTAGAGATATTCATTTATATTGAATTTATATGTCAATATTTAGTACATAGTTTCCAATGATTTGTAGGTTTAAAATATTGTAAAAATTTTGATTATATTTTTATTTTTGGATGATGATAATAAGTAAAAGAGTAAAAAAACATAAAATAATCTTTATTTAACATGATTTATCATAATATTAATTGAATATTACATTATATAATACATATTATAAATGAGTTATCATACATACACAAACATTTACACAAAATTTTTCGATAACCATTTTGGGTTTCAGTATTATTTTGGAAGAATATCACAAAAATAAAAATGAAAAAGGTATGAATATACAATCAACTATGATTCATAACAAATTATGGGAGAATATATATATGTATTATAATCACATAATATTCATTTCATGGTGGAAAATTCTATATTCATAATATTAACATAGATACGATGATTTTTATAGAAATTAAATCCTAATACTCTTTTCTATTTTAATTAGTTTATGTTATTTATATTTGATATTCTAGAATTTTATAATAGTTATAAGGATTATGTGGGAAATACAATCTAAAAACACCTTAAAAAACTTTCTCCCAATAATAAAATAGGTTGGTTGAATGACATCATGTTTTCATCCCTCTATTCATGGGGCATCTTACTAGTAGTAGGGTCATAAAGGAGTAGTGGAGGGACTATACTCCCATGATATAGATATATAATAATATCTTAATAAATAATAGACTAACAGAAATATAATATCAATTATAATTAATATAGATAAAAAATAGTGATGGAAATTGATAAAAACAATATTATGAAAAATAATGTAATAACATGATGGAATGTACCAAATTGTCTAGCCGAATGTAGAATAGATAAATTGAAATAAAACTCGAAGAATACACCAAATATTGCGGTTCCAAATACCATGACAGTAACATCTCCAAGAAACAAACTATCCAATAAGAAAAAATCAATAACAATGTCCTTTGAGCTTGTCCAAACATGCATTCATGTAGTCTAATTAGGCACTGAATAGAGAAATGTATAGTGTTTGAATAAAAAATAGGAGGATGACAACACCATGTATAAAATATCATTTCTAGTAGTACGTCCACATAATAAAGAAATAAATATATACATTAATTATTTATTTACTACCAAATTGAAATTAACCATATTCATACCTTTCTATAATATCTCTGAGCCTGTAGATTCATCAATACAATAGTAACCACATGTCTAAGGCATAATTACCTAACTAGGAGAAAGTTCTCATTTAAAAATTTTCATCATTACAAGAGAAAGACTATTATTTATGTATTTCAGCATAACAAGACCAATACCTTTATAATATATTTTTTGAATAATAAATTCAATCCTATTATATATGTATTTCATAATAACCTGTAAAATAATTTTTTATAAGTATTTCAATATAACCCATCCAATACCATTATATTTTCATTTCATCAAAACCATTAAATTAATATTTTAGCATAACTTGCCCAATACCATTATAATAATATTTTATCTAGACAGAGAAAATACTTTTTAATAATAATTTTTGTATATGTCACAACAAAATCCATAATGACAATAATAAAAATATGTTAAATTATGAGCCGGAATGGTAAAATATTCCAATTTTTATTTATCATTAAATTGAATTTTCATACATAAAATTATATTGTATGTAGTAATCATGATAATATACAAAAAATTATCATATTAATGTATCAAAAAATATTTCAATAAACAAGAATTCCATTTTACAAAGTGATAATATGATATTAAATCACCTAATCTCTCATTAATTGATAACAAATAGTTGAATCCAATATCCAGCTCATTATCATTAAAGGGTAGGCTCATCCTAGGTAAGTTGTAAACTATGTCTCAAAAATATTGGATACAATGTGATATAATAAGTAGTCCAAACATATGCTCATCATAAATCAATATTCCATTAGTTAATTCCTACATTATTTTGGAAGTATCATATCAAATTTCATTGAATTTTAAAAAATTGAATCATACAAAAGTGATTTATTCTAGATCACCCAACTTAATCAGGTGATCAATGCGGCACTCTGACCTGGAAATTTCAACAATGAATAGAGCTGAACGAGATCACAATGAAAACATAGATCATAAAATAATTAAGAACTATTGTTGATTAAATAACAGTATAAACATAACAATGCTATAATACTGGAACAGAGAATGAAGCATAAAACAAAATTGAATAACATAAAAGGGAATAATTTCTAACTGGAGACATCTCACTGGATACATCTCAAAGGGAATGAATCACTCCAAAATTTCTTGGGGATTCTATAAGTTTTGATATATGAGGCCTCACAATGAATGAAAAATAAAATCATATATTCAATGTGGATTAAAATAGTTTGACCCAATAAAATTCCAATGTGGACCCCTTTCTTTATATGAATTTATTGATTATTCATATATGGTGAAAATAGATAATAATGGATTAATTACCATAGATTTAACTTTTCACAAGATGAACTAGTTTCAAATGGTGTAAAAATTTTAGGCAATATACTAGATATCATCGTCTTCCTAGAAATAAGATTACTTCATGTTACCCCATCCCGATGTTAATTTTTCCAGCTAGTAGATCATAACACAAATTCTAGAGAAATGTAATAAAAAACCATTGATTCATAAAAACACATGGATAACCCCTAAATGATTTATACACATTCATACCTGGTCTTCATTAATTAAAATCATTACACATCCCTGAACATTAGGTCAACTTATTATTCAAAACATCACTATCCCCAATGAAAATTATAGAAACCATGACATTAAAATAAGAATAATCAAACTAAAATAAGTTCATCCAATACTTAATGATATATATTTCTCTAAAAAGATATGAATTTTCAACTTCGAAATAATAAAATTCATCCTCCATGTGCTACTTTAAGAAACGATATGGGGTCTTGGAGAACATTTTTGGACGTAATGATTGAAAATAATATTCCCCCTATTAGTTATCCTATTTATCATTCCTATTATACCACTACACATTCACCAATTTTATAGAATTTACGTAAATAAACCTCTCACTATAGCCTAGAATCCATATAATATTCTCTTCAAAGGACTCAGCTACACTAAGCTCGATATCATCAACATATATTGAAATATATGTGTTGGGATGATGTTATGAAATATATGTATGGATTTACTATATAGATTACAGTTATACGTAGAGTTATTTATTAAAAAATAACATTATAAAAATTATAATAAAATTAGTTTATTAAATTCTAATTCAATACGAACTTATTTATCTAATTTACCTATAATATTGAAATGATAGGTTCATTATGATTTGATTCCATGTAATCATTCCAATGTTATTGATATAAGACACACTCTCTTGGCTATCTGCGGTTGGGCCACTATAATTCATTGGCTTTGTCCGATCTCGGAGTTCGAGGAAAAAGGTATGCATATAAGATCATCATGAAATATTCATATACTATGCATAATTGATGATATTATTAGGTTATTACCTCCCACTACTTCTTATCGTAGTTATGTAGCATATATGACACATGGTTGACCCTCTGCTCTGTGGGTGTCTTGAAATGATCAAATAGAGATAGTATGTATTTTATCCAATACACCTCAACATGAGATCCACCACCCCCACTAATGGTAGGAATATGATACTAAAGAAATTACTAAGTCAACTACACCTCAATTGGGTTAGGACAAATAAAACCATGTATTTTTTTTATTTATATATAGTAACCATTTAAAAAATATTTCATTCGTTCCCATATTATGTATAAGAAGAGGTGCCACATGTGGAACTACATGATGAATCACTGTAGGATATAGGCCAGCCACCTCAAGAGTATGTTCATCACTGCCTTCATGGGTACGTAAACATGATATATTTGTGGAATGATACTATAATGAAAAATAAACACATAAAATAAATTTAATAAAATGAGAATATTAAATTTTAGAAACTAGGAGAAGACTAAAGCCTTCATACAGACAAATCCTTGAATATCTTCTTAATTAAAAATCCAAGTATAGATTATATAAGATACCATTATAGTCCATAATAATGTAATTAATTCCGTATTATCATCTACAAATGTTTGGTTTAGTTCGAAGTCTTTGTTTCACATTTATATGACAACCAATTTAACTTGAGATGTTATATTTATTTTTAATTTTTTCTTTTTCAATTGTGGAAATTACAAAACATGATTTAATTAGATGGTATACCACTTTTAATCCATGGGGTACCATACTCCTTAGGTTCTATAATAAGAGATTCGTTCAACTCACACCTTAACACATTCCATACAATGTGAGGAATGGTCCGTGACTCAATATGCAATACATGACTACATAAAGTTTATGATTTAACCTGACCAGGAAAACACTATTAAGCATTGCTGGACCCTTTAAGTATTAATAATGCATTACAATCCATACAACATGTTTTATCAAAATTCAATACATATTTAGGGAATTATAGATATGAAATATTATAATGCACAATGAAAATAGACGTGTCATGGAAAAAAGTGTGGCATATAAGTCCTAGTTTTCCAAATAATGAGATTGTTCAATTATAATATCCCTCTTACCGTCATCACTATTATTAAATAAATCCATTATCATAAAAATAATAAAAACTATATCATATAATGTGAATCACCCAACAATGAAATAATATTAGTTGTTATGTGAAAAATAAGAACAAAAATTACAAATCAGGCATCTCAAACATTTCACAACATAGGGTTCCACAACACCAAAACACAGCTTATGATAATATTCTATGTGTTACCAATATCCATCATATTGTATCCAAATAGTAAAAAACAATAGAAATCCTTTTAATACCATAATGTAATTCTCTATCCCTATATGCCAGAGGTTACCAGATAGAAGTGAGGTTGTAATGGTGGTTTCTAAGAGAGACTATTCCAACATATCAGAATAGAACAAAAGACAAAATAGATAAAATTTAGTAGTATAAGAATAATATAAAAATATATAATATATAAACATCAGAACAAAAAATAAAACTAAAGAACTGATAATTTAATCAAAATGAACTATTTCATTTTCAAGTAAATAATTCATGTAATGATGATAATTAAAAGTCATAAAATGTTCAATTAGATACATTCATTTAATATAGTTGTCAAAAACATAAAAAGGAAAAAAAAGCTTCATATTCATCTTGATAATATGGCCAGTCCTCTTCTCATAAGATCGAACTAGGGGTAAGAATGCTAATACTAGGTTAAAGAAACATTACCTTATTTTGTACCAACATACATTTTATATAATTGGGTATATAAGCTATCCCATGTAGGGTGTGATATTTAGATCTCATTTGGAAAAAAACAATTTTGTCTACATGTAATACAAATTGTTGTCATAACTAATGAGCATGCACGTGTAACTGAATAATGAAAAAATTCTAAAATAAACAACAAGTCCACTCAGGTTCATATAGGATGAATTATAGGTCTATCCACATTATCTCATTTACAGAATAAAATTCAGAACATATAACTTATATATAGTTATAGTATAAACTTAATGAAAAAATATATATTTCATCATCTTATATAAACAATGTACGTGCGGAAATAGGTGGCCATATTCCTGTAATACTAGTTCTAGCTAGACTGTTGTAGAAGATGGAAATCCATGACCATTATAAGAATCCTATAATATCATTCCAATGGGTACTGTCTATATATTTAAATAAGTGTGTGATACTTTATTCGTGACCTAAGGAATTATGTGTAAGTCAATATGTTATCTAGAATAATGATGCGGCATGTAAAGCCCAACATCCAACTTGTTTAAAACGGTTTGAGACATCATGACCATAACATGATGTAACGGAGAAAGATACATTGATCTCAACTAGTTCATTACCATCGTGTAAAAGCCTCTTTAATGTATCAATATAATTTTAACTATTGTGGGGAATTACCTCCCATATATCACATTAATCTATCCCTTATAAATATTTATGTGTATTAGAAAGGAGCTATGAGTGTTTATTTTTATAACTTCACAAAAGATTAAATCCTACTCATATGTCCCATTAGACATGTTGAATTCAATTTAACACATTCCAATTCAAAATAAACATTTTATAAATTATAAACAATGTTGTGTCCTTACCACCCTCTATGGACTAGTTAATTAAATTCATCAAATTCACTTGAATTAATGTAACCGACATACATTATCCAATCCATTCAATATATTCATCCCATCTAATTCATTATGACATATAAAACTATTTCAATAATTCTCACGGTGTCAATTTCAAGGTGTACAGGTCTTGCGGAAAAATTCCATGATGGGAAATTACATGAATGAGCTAGGAAAAGAACTTTTGAAGGGATTTTTATCATTAAGAAGTCATATAACTATGGGGAAAACAATTTAATATCTATGTCGAAGGATAAACATTCTTTTCATAAAAATAGGTAATTAAAAATTAAGGGAAAATTGACTTGGCACACCCATGGGGTGTCTATAACTGGGGGCATAAACCACTAAACTACTCAATAAGGAAAAATTTATACATAATAGGATCATGTGATCAAAATAAAAACAATATAACAATATAATGGGATATATTAAAAAATATTGTCCTGAATCATAATGGAATATCTACGAAACATGAAATATCAAAGAAAAAATAACCTAGCCACCAACCCCAAGTTCGTAAATGAAACCTTGCTCAATGTCAGCCTCATATTCAGGGTATGTTGAAATAGATATGAGAAAATGTCCAACACCATGAAAATAAGGAAAATGTTTTTGAACCTAAATAGTGCGATGGATTAAGAAATAAATAATTATAAGGGGTATTAGATTATAGAATTATACCATGAGGTATGTGATGATTTCAACGGATTGTGGAATAGAAATTCGGTGATAGATGTAGTTAAATTCATATATTGGCGTGTTCATTATGACAAATGTGTAGAAAAACAAACCTAGAAACCGGAGTAATAGATGAGAGATATTGAAAAAGGTATTTAACTTATGTTCTCGGAAAATGGTAATTTCACCCCAAAATATCGAAATTTACAGTTTAAGAACACAGTTTACAAAGCATGAGAAAACCCTAAAAAAGTCACTACAATAAATGGGAAAACTACATGGTTTTGGTGCACAGTGTGACTAATAATACACAAACCAATAGAAATGGATCCCTCCCGAAACAATTCAATATCAAACAGTTGTCAACCTAGAGTTGCATAGCTATAGACAAACCATGCAGCTCTTATTGAAAATATTCTTTCTGTTGAACGGTTTTCAAAGACCAGTCGACATGAACTTCACAGTTTCAAGGAATCATGATCCCTTTGTATTTTTTCCCATTTCTAGACCTCTGGGATAAAACACACTCCAAATGATACTAAGATCTTCCTTACGCTATAGTACACCATTTCCATGATTAAATAATGGATTCAAATGAAAAACAAATGATCTGTACCTATGTGAAAAATGTATTGGTACATTCGTACATGATCTATCATATATATACCCATTATTAATATCTATAAAGGGGTGATTTAGTTTTAACATGAGTTTCACATGGTTAATGAAAAAATAAATAAATTCACAAAATATTTGACACTCATAGGGGGGAGGTAATATGACCAATTCACATTCAATATAATGAAGCTTTGTGATTTTTTTTAAAACATTAGGGATATAAAAGGTAACTAATAATGACTATATAAAATATAGACATTCATGATTTATGTTATATATTATTAGAGATATTCATTTATAGTGAATTTATATTTCCATATTGAGTTCATAGTTTCCAATGATTTGTTGGTTTAGAATATTTTAAAATTTTTGATTATATATTTATTTTTGGGATGTTGATAAGAAGTAAAAGAGTAAAAAAAATAAAATAATTTTTATTCAACATGATGTATAAAAAGATGAAATTAGTATTACATTATATAATACATATTATAAATAATTTATCATGTTTATACACTCATTTAATCTAACTTTATTGATAACTATTTTAGGTTCCAGTATTATTTTAGAAGAATATCACAAAAATAAAAATGAAAATGGTATGAATCTACAGTCATATATGATTCATAAAAAATTATGGGAGAATATATATATGTATGAGAATTACATAATATTCATGCGTGATGGAAAATTCTATATTCTTACTTTTAACATAGGTATGAAGATTTATATAGAAATTAAATCTTGATACTGTTTTTTTATTTTCATTATTTCATGTTATATATATTTGATATTCTAGTATTTTATAATAGTTAAAAGTATTATGTGAGAAATAAAATCTAAAAACCGCTGACCTAAAATATCTTCACAATAATAAAATAGGTTGGATAAATTACATCATGTTTTCATCCCTCTATTCAAGAGGCATCTTACTAGTAGAAGAGTCGTAAAGGGAATAGTGTATGGACTACACCCCCATGATATAGATCTATAATAAAATCATAAAAAATTATAAAATAATAGAAATATAATATCTAATATAGTTAATATGGATAAAAAATAGTGATGGAAATTGATCAAAACAATATTATGAAAAATATTGTAATGACATTATGTAATGTAACAAAATGTCTAGGTGAATTTAGAATAGATAAATGGAAATAAAACTTGAACAATACAACAAATATTGTTGTTCCAAATCCCATGTCAGTAACATCTCCAAAAACTGAACTATTCTATAAGAAAAATTCAATAAATATGTCCTTTGACCTTGTCCAAACATGCATCCTTGTAGTCTAATTAGGCACTGAATATAGAAATGTATAGTGTTTGAATAAAACATTGGAGGAAGACAACACCCTGTCTAAAATATCATTACTGGTAGTAAGTCCATGTAATAAAGAAATAAATATATTTATTAATTATTCATTTACTACCAAATGATATTTACCCATATTCATACCATGCTATAATAGCTCTGAGCATGTAGATTTATCAATACAATAGTAACCATAGGACAAAGGCATAATTACCTAACCAAGAGAAATTTCTCATTTTAATAATTTCATCATTACAAGGGCAAGACTATTATTTAGGTATTTCAACATAACTAGACCAATACATTTATAAAATGTTTTTTGAATAATAATTATAATCTTATTATGTATTTATTTAATAAAAATGTGTAAAATAATTTTTTATATGTATTTCAATATAACCCATCAAATACAATTTTTTATTAATTTCATAATAACCATTAAATTTCCATTAAATTAAAATTTTAGCATAAATTTTCCAAGACCATTATAAATTAATTTAATCTTGACCAAAAAAATGCATTTTAAAAATAATTTTAGTATGACTCACAACAAAATCCATAATGACAATAATATAAAAAATATAAAATTATGAGCCAGAATGGTAAAATAATTCAATTTCAATTTATCAATATATTTTATTTTCATTCATCAAATTATATTGTATGTAGTTGTCATGCTACTATACAAAAAATCATCATATTAATGTATCAAAAATTATTTCAATAAACATGTATTCCATTTTAAAATGTGATAATTGGAAATTAAATCACCTAATATCTCCTTCCTTTATAACAAATAGTTGAATCCAATTTCCATTTCATTATCATTAAATGGATGGATAATCCTAGGTAATCTATAAAACATGTCTCAAAAATATTGGATCCAATGTGATACAATAAGTAGTCAAAACATATGATCATCATTAATAATTATTACTTTAGTTAATTCCCACTTTATTTTGGAATTATCGTATCAAAGTTCATTGAATTTTAAAAAATAGAAACATACAAAAGAGATTTATTCTAGATCACCCACCTTAATCAGGCGATCAATGTGACACTCTCAATAGGAAATTCCAACAAATAATAAAGGTGAATGATATCACAATGAAAACATAGATCATAAAATAATTAAGAAAATATATTGATTAAATAGTAGTCAAAACATCACAATGCTATAATAGTGGAACGAAGAAGGAAGCATAAAACCAAATTGAATAACCTAAAAGGGATTAAATTCTAATTGGAGACATCTTAAAGGGAATGAATCACTCCAAAATTTCTTGAGGATTCAATAGGGTTTGATATATGAGGCTTCACCAAGAATGAAAAATAAAATCATATATGCAACGTGGTTTAGAATAGCTGGACCCAATAAAATCCCAATGTAGACCCCTTTCATTATTTGAACTTATTGATTAATCATATATGACGAAAATAGATAATATTGGATTAATTAATATAGATTGAACTTTTTACAAGATGAAGTAGTTTCAAATTGTGTAAAAATATTTGGCAATACACTAGATATAATTATCTTCCTAGAAATAGGTTTACTTCATGTAACCCCATCACGATGTTAAAGATTCCAGCTACTAGATGATAACACAAATTCTTCAGAAACATCATAAAAAAACATTGATTCAATAAAACACATGGATAGCCCCAAAATTATTTATACACATTCTAACTGGTCTCCTTTAATTCAAATCACTACACATCCCTTATCGTTAGATCAATTTTCTCTTACAAGCATCACTATCCCCAAACAAATTATAGAAAACATGACATTAAAATAATAATAATAAAACTAAAATAAGTTCATTCAATACTTAGTGATATATATTTCAAGAAAAATATATGACTTTTCAACTTCCAAACAATAAAATTCATCATCCATGTGATAAATTAAGAATCAATATGGGGTCTTGGGGAACATGTTTGTTCATAATGATTGAAAATAATATTCCCCCCTTAGTTCTCCTATTTAACATTCTAATTATAAAACTACACATTCACTGATTTTATATAATTTTCATAAAGAAACATCTCACTATATCCCAGAATCAATATAAGATTCTCCTCAATGGACTCAGCTACACTAAGCTCGATGTCAACAAAATATATTGCATGACAAGGGTTAGGATGATATCCTCGTAACTATAGTACACATAATAAGTCATGAATGATATTATGGAACTATGGAAGGCCTAATCAGTATTCCACTAGAATAAACCTCCCCACATTCTCAAATGGTATGAATGTCATTTGTTTCCAAATTCCATGTTTCTTGATGTGACATTTCCCCATATTATGTGACACTCAATGGAAAACATGATATATGACATGAAACAATATCGTTTATCTCGACTTGTTAGTATAAATTTGTTCGTGATATTCATAGTCTCTATCAAATTTGTGAATAGATAAAATTGCTCAGATGTATCCTATACAAGACTAGGTCCAACCAACATAGAGTCAACTACATTTCATAAGAAAAGATAAGAATGCCATGGTGATCTATAAAAATACATGAAGTCTACCAATTGGTTCAATTACTAGAATATATTGTTAAATTAAAACTCTATGAGTTCAATACACTACATCGATGGTCGAAAAAATAATGTACATAGGCTCATAACATATCCTATAGATAATGAATTTTCTATTCATATTAGACATAAACATGAACATAATAGGTTTACATAGAGGAATCATCTATCCCAGGGCCTTCTGAAGATACTTTTATACTTGATATGTGAAATGATGATCTTTATAAAAAATTATAAACCTCGGAACACTATTCAGTAAATCTTTTTCCCGCACATAAATACTACCCAAATCATAAGATATTATGGTCTATATAATGGAAATATAATGGTATACATTCATTATTAAATGAATGATCATCTAAAAATCATTATTTATTGATTATTTTCTTTGTAACCCTATCACAAAATTCACTATAACATAATACCATTTCTAATTTTGAATGGACTGAGGTTGAACCAACCAAGCAGGATTATGTTCTCATCATTCACAAGAAGACAACAGAAATATCTTGATAATACAAACATTATCATCATAAAAAATCAAATAATGATGGTATATCTAGACCATAAACTTTATCACATAGGGATTATCCCTCTGTATTAGAAAATTTACCATTCCTAATATATTCCATAATAATTAAAAAATATGTCAATGTAATATCTACTCATCCCTAGGAGTCCATAGTATCTATATGAACATCGGAAAAGAGTTACATCGTCCACCATTTTACACAATACAAACACACCAGTTAAATATATGTATTTTGTCCTAATGCATCCGTAATGATATTTTCATTACCCATTATATCATTTATTTCAACGTTGAATGACTAAAAATACTTTACCCACCCCTATGCTGAAGGTTTATGTCTTTTTGAAAATAGATGTACATGTTTCCCTTAGAGTCTTTGTACACCACAATTTTGTCACCCTAAATATAGTGTCTCTATATTATTAGGGATTATTACAACACAACTAAACTTAGATGTTGATTTTTTTTGTTTCACTATCGCAGTCTCACCATTATTTTTCCACACAAAACCATTATGTCCTCTTGCGTCATAAATTCTTCAAATATAATTTTCTATTCATTACAATATAAGGTATATTCATTCTATGAATAATTTAGGCTTTGGAATGGGCATGAGTTGATCCTTTTCATCAGCACATGAATAAAATCATATTCAATCCTATAACCAAAAATCATCACTCATTTCTTGGTCTTCCAAAAAATAAATTATCCCATACAAGATAATTCTTATACGAAATTCCAATCATAAACTTGTATACAAAAAAAATACAATATCACTAAAATTCATGGTTTTCTCACAATATAGTACGGTAGAAAACTGGATAGGGTCTACTGAAACTCTATCCAATAAGCTAAAGTGAACAAATAAGTTCACTTTATCAATAAAATTTATAATTTTCTAGATTGGTGTAAATATTATGCTCTATATATTTAATCAAGAAGATTATAGGATTTTAAGAATGATAATTAATTGAATTGGAGTATAATATGATGTAATAGATGAAAAAACAAAAAAAATCGTACAGTCTTAAAAATACAATTCATCAAGTCCATGAATACCCTGGGTGTGTTTATCAAACCAAATGACATCAATAAGAACTCATACAAGAAATACCTCCTTATCAAATTAGAATAATTAATTTTTTATTGACTCACTCTCAATTGATGATACCTTGAACTCAATTCAATCTTATATAAAATCTAGGAACCTCTCAATGGATTGAATATATCATCGATGTGTGGAAAGGGATACTCATTATTGACCACCATCAGGTTCAAAATATGATAGACTACCCATAATGATAGTTTCTTATCATCATTTGTAGATAAAATTACTTGAGAACCCCAAGGTTATGTAATAGTTATTATGAAATACCTTTCATCCAGATATGCCAAATGAAATTAAATTCATGAATCTCTCTTACTACAATAATATAAGAAAAAATTGAAACATGAACTTCTCACATCACCAATATGATCGTGAACTTCGTCTCCCACATTGGTTGTAAAACAAAAAACCCATAAATAACAAAATTTCGAAATAGTTTACAATCAAAAAAACGAAGCATACTCTATTCCATAATCTTTTATATAAAAACATGTTTTATAATAATTGAAACAATCCTATTTCACTTAATTTGTTCTGTATGACCAGCCTAAATATCCTACACCCCTTACTGATAATAAGTGAATAATTATGGACATATAAATTTACAAATCTTCCTGAAATAATAGATATGAGACCAATAAATTACTAACCAATCTATACAATAATTTAAAATGAAACATATCATTTACCCAATAAGAGTTCCCAAAAGAAATATTAGAAACCAATTTCAAGATAACAAACCTTGAAATGCTTGATATTTTATGAAAACACTCCCAAAAGTGTATTGATGGTCAAAAATACATCCAATGTTTAGAAAACCAATCCCATTCCTCTTTCAAAAAAATTATATTATATTGAAATTTTATTCTAATGTGTCAATAAAAAAACCAGATATTATAGGTGATAACATAGTCATACCTATGATGGTATAATATCCTATATCCAAGCTTACAAGAGTTTATTGGGTCTCATTTATATGATATGCCCCTTTTAAATGGGATCTGTTATTACTACCTTCTGTTACTACCACATCCTGGTAATGTTTCTCTTGCACTAGGGTACCACATAACCTACCTCGACCTGATAACCTAGTGGATATAAAACTACAATTGTACAAAAATGTAGTTGACCCCTTATTGGAATCTAACAACCATCCAAATCTCCTTCCACTAATGAGATTATAAAATAACTGAAAATCCCTTTGTAGGTTTCTAAGCCTACCTAAATCCTAACACTCTATTGTAGGGTAAAAAACTATGGATTCTTTCTTCAAAATATTCTATACTGATACAAATAAAATGTAACATAGTCTTGATATGGATTCCCACTACCGAAGATATTTTTTACTATTTCTTTGGAGGTAATTTTCATATAGAATTTTTTTACTAAAATAAGAGCTTCATGTTCACCCTTCAAAAGTAGGTTGGCTATTATAGGGGTACCTACTCAAATTCCCTTACATGAAAAGATAACGATTCATCATAAATGAAATTTTACTCCCAAAAATAAATTTCACTTATCAAAACATCACATAGTGAATCCCATCCATGAAAAATATGGAATCCCACAATTTTATTACATAACATTTCATTACAACTTACAAACAGAGGATCTATAAAGTATAGTGTCTTAGAAATAAGGAACAATATAATGAAAACAACATAAATAATTCTTCTAATCCTCTTGTAAGGATTTATCATAAGTTCATCCTTGGTACAATTACTGCATCTCATAACATGGAGAAATACATCAATGGAAAGGGTGAGTAGAAGGCACAGTAAGGAAAACAAGTGAAACAATTTACATGTGATATGGAGCGAAATTGATAAGAACTTGAAGTATATCATAAATGAATGTTAATGATAAGTATCACAGAAATAATAAAATGAATAGAAACTAGAATATGTGGCTAAAAAATTTAAATTAAACATTCATTAACACCTCACCAAGGTCCATCCCCAAGGTGTCAAAAATATTACCAAGGTTATTCACTAGGGTATCGTGAAACTAGTCATCTATAAAGATTAAATTGTCTACCAAATTAATTAGAGAGATATAATGTTGCACCGATAATATGTATTTATTTTTATTTTATCCATGTAGATAATAATCATAAATTTAAAAAATAACCCATAGAGAGTAAAAGAAATGGTTTTCACTTCAAAATCATTACGTTTTAAAAAGTGCTTAAAAAAGATCATTTTGTCATTTATTAACCATGAAAAGGAAATTAGGGATATATGTATGTCAATTAAAAAATAAAATAGATAAATTTTATGTCTCTATGAATACCCATCGAAATTAAATACGTTTGGGTATTCACATAAATATAATAAGATAATTTCATTAGAAAAAGAGAGAGATTTTTAGAGGAAAATTCTGTAGCAAAACTACTATACAAAATGGTTTAGAAAATATTTACAAGAGAGGGGGAAAGGGTTAAAAACTCAATAATAACTCATAATATAGTATGGTTAAATAATAAGAACATTTTATGAATATTTGAATGACATAACACATGAAAAAATAAATATGAAATAAAAGAGAAGATACTATTTCTTTTCCAAAACTTTTGGTAGCCTAACGACGTCCCTTAAAATTCAGAATAATACGTTAATGATAGTGGAAAGGGTATCTCATAATTTGGAAATAATATTTAAATAAATAAGGGCATATATGAACATATCCTAACATAATAAGATGGAAACTAAAAGTCATAACTTAATGGAATCTGTGAGTTAAAAGAAGAGGGTGAAAGGTTCCCTTACCTTTAAGTGTAACTTTAAAAGAATGAAGGTCCAGACCATGGGGGATTAAGGGAACCTTGGGAGGAATAATTGGGAATTAAATGTACCATATATTCTTTGAGGTGGAATTTGAAATGAAATTAATAAAGGAATGGGTTTGTATTTATAGCAAAAGTGATGAAATAATCTATTAATTTCAAACAGACACCTCATCGGTGGTATTTTCCCAAAACCATGGGCTTGCCCATGGGATTTTCCCACGGTATTGAACACTTGGGACACCTCATAACATATATTACAATTCACATGTTGATCAGACTTATTACATCATGATTACATCATTGATTATGTCATTAATCACACCGAAACTCAAAACTACATTTTTAATAATCACTGAAAAACAAAACATTTTATAACAATATCATTAATTTACCCTAAGCTAATATTGATGCTCTGAATTCAAAAATGAGTTCCATTTTATGAAAATAATTTTATAATTATGAGATATTCAATTTTTAATTAAAAACACTATTTACCATAAAAATACTGTTACTTAAATAAATATATCTGAAATAGTTATTTACTTATGCTATTATATCACATTACCAAACAAGATGCCTAAATTATATTTATACATTCTTATGTGAGGTTACTGTTCGATTGGTAACAATACTATTTATAAGGGTAATATTACTATTCATACATTACTATTCACTATAAATTATGTCGATCTTTTTATACTCTAAATTGTTTAATGATCACAACCGTAGAAGTCCATTTTTCAACGTCATTTCAAATTAATAATTATTTAAATTATACAAAAATACTTTAAAATATCCCTTTTTCGAAAAATTTTCAATAATGTAGAACTTCTTTAAATTTATCCTAAATTTATCTGGGAATTTTAAATACACATATTTTACCATAACAATAAATAAAAAATTTATTTATATAAAAGGAATATACTATGTAACTATAGCATTATTACATATCACCTCATAAAACCTTCTTATGACCTAATTCATAGGTTTTATATGGTTAATTAATCTTGGGGCGGCTCAAACAGAATTCCTCGAGCGATCATTTATATCAGCATGAACCTTTCCTGTAGGAAATCCCTTTCAAGAATCACATGTTGAAGATTAGCTTTGAATTTGTCCATAAAACACACATAGATGATAACTTCTTCCCAAGATCTGATTGATAGGCTTCAGACAACCTGAGTCTACAAGATGAGGCCATCAACTCCACTTTCTATATTAATTAACGAAGATCACATTTATTAATAAAATATAATCATAACATGAAGAGTATAGTATCTAATAGTCATATAATAGTAAAAACCCAATGGTCTCATTTAAATTATGATCACTTTGTTAATTATAGGATATGGTTCTTTGATTATAAAATAATGCACAAAATTAGGAAACAAATATTTTTCTAAAGTGCAGGTCATTAAATTTTTCCACCCTTAAGAAATTTCATTCCAAAAATATTAACTCAGACCCTTATAAGATAAAAGGTGTGGTTACTTCGACCTCAATGACTCATCTAGTTCCCACGTGGCTTCTTCTCATTTTTGGTTTCTCCATAATACCTTAACAAGGTGGGTAGTCTTGTGGTGTAGAACCCTATCCCTACGAGCCACGATCTCAACTGGTTATTCCTCATAACAGAAGTGATTTTCTATTTGTAAAACCTATGGGTTTAGTATCTGTGAAGAATCACGTATGTACTCCATTAATAGGGATTCGTGGAAGAAATATTGAACACATTCTAGATTTGGAGGAAGTGCAAGTCGATAGGCCACTACTCCTACATGATCAAGGATTTCATATGGGACAATGTACCAAAGGCTGAGCATCCCTATCTTCCCTAACCTCATTACTCTCTTCCAAGGTGAAATTTAAGAAAGACATTGTCACCAACATCAATCTCCAAGTCCATTAGATGATTAATGGTATAGCTCTCATTCTGACTCTGAGCAGCCTTAATGTGTTTATGGATGGCATAAATCTTTTTCATCATCTATCGAACTATATTAGGCCCAAGAATATTTATCTCAGTAGTATCATACAAAAAAGTATGAGTTCTACATTACTTCCCAGAAATAGCTTCGTATGGTGCCATGTGAATGCTAGATTAGAAGTTGTTCTTTTAAGAGAACTCATCTAACTGTAGATGTTGATCCCATCAACCATCAAATTCCATTGAGTATATTCTTTGTATTTCCTAAACTTTTTGAATTTTCTGTTCATATTGGACATAAGTTTGGGGGTGATATTCCCTACTAAAATTCAATTCGATGCTCATAACATGTTGAAGTAATCTCCATCATCATTATGTGAACCATGGATCACGATCATATATGATAGAAAGAGGGACTCCATACATCCTTACAACTTCCTTAAAATAAATCATGGCATGTTGATCAAGATACAAATCTTTCCAAATTGAGATTAATTGGATTGCCTTGGTGAGATAATCCATAACAACCCATATTGCATTATTTCCTTTGGATGTTCTCGAGAGACCAGTAACAAAGTCCATAGTGATATTGTCCCACTTCCATGCTGGTATGGGTAGTGGTTGCAATACTGCTTTCAGAAGTTGCCACTCTGGATTCACTTTTTGACATACGAGGAATGTTGAAGTGTACTCAGGAATCTCCATATTCATATTATCCCACCAATAATTATCAAAAATGTATCTTTACATTTTTTTACTTCCAATATGTATATAGAACATAGATAAATGTGCTTCATTCATCAGTTCCTTCTTTATTTCTGAAATAGATTGAACACGTATTCTTGTATGAAATATCAGTACACCTTATTGATCAATATTGAACACAAGAAATTTAAAATCATTAAGTTCATCAAACATCTTCTGTAACAAAGAGTCTTTTTTCTGATCAATTTTTATCTTCTCTTATAATGAAGGTTGATATATCATTTGGGTTAGGGTTGATGATGTCCCTTCCCTTATGATTCCCATGTCCAGTTTTACTTGGTCACTGATACAAGGATCTCTTTGAATCCTCATCATTGATAGAACAACTGGGTCTTTTATTGTTAATGCATTAGTGACTTTGTTTGATATTCCAGGATAATAATGAATTTAACAATAATAGTTTCAAGAAGTTCCATACATCTCTTTTATGTCATGTTCAATTTCATTTGGGTGAAAATATACTTAAAACATTGATAGTCTGTGTATATATCACATTTCTCCCCATAAATATAGTGCCTCCATATCTTTAGAGAAAAAAATGACAGCAACCAACTGCATATCATGTGTAGGATAGTTTTTCTGATGATTTTTCTACTGTCGATTTGCAGAAGCAATGAATTTTTCATTTTTCATGAGGTCGCACCCAAGTCCATTTAGAGATGCATCACTAAAAATGATGAATCCTTCTCCCCTTGAGGGAATAGTTAGAATCGGTTCAGTAACCGATCTCTTCTTAAACTATTTGAAACATTCCTCACACTCCTTTTTCTAGATGACCTTTACCCCTTTTCGAGTTAACATGGTTAATGCATTATAAATTCTTGAAATGTTTTTCACAAACCTAATATAATATCACACTAATCCAAGGAAACTATGAATCTCAATTATTCATGTAGGCAGAGGTCACTCATCTACAACATTTTTCTTTGTTCTTTAAATTGTGATTTCTTCATTGGTTACTATGTTCCCCAAAAAAGCATCATGTTGTAACCAAAATTCTCATTTTCTGAACATTCCAAATATCCTCTCCTTCGGTAGTGTATTCAAAATAACCCTCAGATGATCCTCATGCTTCTCGTGACATTTGGAATATATCCAAATATCATCAATAAAAACAACCACAATGTTATCATGGTAGTCATTAAATACTCTATTCTACAAAGCCATAAAAATAGAAGGTTCATTAGTCATCCCGAATGGCATAAAATTAAACTCATAATTTCCATATCTTGATCAGAAGGCATTTTTTGGAATATCTTATTTCCTCACCCATAGTTGATGATAACCAAATCAAAGATAAATCTTAGAGAAGAATTGAGACACATGAAGTTGGTAAAATAAGTCATCAAATCTTGGAAGAGGTTATTTTTTCTTCACGGTGGTCCCATTCACCTATTTATAATCAATTAATAGCCACATCGATCCATACTTCTTCTTCACAAAGAGAATAGGTGCTCTCAAAAGAGACACACTCGGTCAGATCAACTGCTTATCAAATTGATCTTGGGGTTTCTTCTTTAATTTTTCTAGCACTAAATTTTCTATCCTATACATATTCTATGATTTTGGATGAGATCCTAGTATGAGTTAAATGAATAAAACAACCTCTATTTCTAGGGGATGCTCAGGTAACTCATCAGGAAATACATAAATGCATTCGTGGATGATGGAGTCATTTTTTATACTTGTACTCTCATTTATATCATCTAATTTATCAATAAAACACATCAAGAAGGACATAGGTGGTTCATATTGACAATGATCTAGTTGATATATCTCTCCTTGGAAGATAACTGTATGTTTACCATTCAAGACTTCTGAGATTTCCTTGCTTCTACATTTTATCTTATCATTATACATTGATTACTAGTCCATTGTTATTATAATTCCTAATTCTATCATGTGAATGAATACTAGATTTTTGATATGATTGTTCTCACTAAAGTATATACTAGTGTTTATAAAAACTATTGACTCTTGGATAATCCCACCAAGAGTCTTGACTGATAACTCTACTTTTTTAAATTCAGGGGATGATTCTAAATTCATTGCAAATGTGGAGGAAATAAATTAATGCATAGAAATAGAAACAAACGATGTACATTATAGCATTTTGATAAGAACAAGATTACCTATCAACACATCATTTGGCACTTCAACATCAGCCGTAGTGATTGATAATGTATGAAATTGTTCAATTAGCTGTTGCTGAGGCTGATGGTGATTCCCATCCAATGGCCTTGGATTTGGAAAGTGATTGGAAAAGTGCAAATGTTCTCCTTGCTTATAGCATTGGACATCAGTTAGGGAATACACCATCTTCCCTTTTTTAGTGTTTTGGAGTAGATTTTTCACCTCACTAAGACAATTCCGTGCGATATGGCCATCTTTTCAACACATGTAGCACATCCTACTCCCATGAACGTAGTTCCCTGAATTCTTCTTCCCACATTTATTACATGTGGATTGTTGCGCTTGTTTTCCTCTTCTTCTCAGATCAATGTTCCCCCCTAATATTTGATCCATTGATCTCTTCTTGTCCTTTGATATATGTGACCACTACATCTCACCAAAGTTCAATTCAACATTCATCAAACATCGCACTATCTCATCATAACTGTCATAGTCTCATTTGGCTAGATTATTCCTTAGATACGATCATAGTCCACCAAAGAATCTATCAGCCTTCTCATTTAGATCCATGAAAAAGATAGAGGTGTAACATGAAAGCCTTTTGATGTTCATCTCATAGCTTCCCACTGATTCATTATCCTTCTGCTACAGGTCGAGAAATTCCTTCTCCATTGTTGTTCTCCTAGAACAAGGGAAATACAAATAGAAAATATCCTTCTAAACTCTTCCAACTCAAAATGTTTATCCTCTACTCTATTCCTTGTGTTTTTAATTAGTTCCCACCATTGTTCAAATTCTCCCTTTAAGACGCAAAAAACCATGGAAACCTTCTCTTGTTTTGAATAGTGGATCACAATAAATTTATTCTCCATAGATTTAATCCACTGTAATGAAATAATTGTGTCAGTAGATCCACTAATGGTTTTTGGTCATTGATGCATAATGGATTCAATGAAATTTTGTTCCCTTCACAGTGAGATTGGACTCTCATCTTGATTTAAGTTATTTCCCATAACATGATTTAGTTGGTTTATCATTCTCATAATGGTTTCCAATATGGCATCCATCAGAGGGTCGTTAGCACATGGTCAATTTTGGTAACCATTTTCATAGTTCCACCTATTTACCTCAATTATCAAAAATAATAAAACCTTATTTAAAATATTATTTCATTTATGAATCTTTTAACTATAACGGATTTTATATCTAAAAAATTCATATTTAAACAATTAAATTTCTCTCCAAATCCTTTATAATGATTCATAAAAACCAAATGATTAACCAATAATATCCCCCTGGAGTGTCAAACCAGGAGTGAACCAAGGAAAGTTGTTGTGTACCAGGATACACTTAGTCAATCCTTGAATTAAGAATCAAATTTTTCACACCTAGGAATATCTATGCCAGTGCCACATCCATTTTTTTGTATCCAGACATAGATTTATTTGTCTGGAAACTACTTACATAATAGTTCACCAAAATCCTATGATGTTTTCCTATATTAAAATTTTTCTATAGGGTTCTTCCTAAATTTTTCATAGGCTACTTTCAATAAATATCTAAACTATTCTTTGATAACAGCTTTGGCATCCTACTTCATTATTACATAACTTTTCATTACAATTTACAAATAGAGGCCCATTAATGTCAAGTGTCTTAGAAATTAGGAACAATATACGTGAAAACAATATTAATAATACTTATAAAACACTTTTAAGGATTTACTATAAGTCCATACTATGTAAAATTAGTGAACCTCAAAACCTAGAGACATGCATACATGGAAAGTGTGATTATAAGTCCTGGTATGTAAACCAATTGAAATCGTTTACATGTGATCTTGAATGATATCAATAAGAACATGAGGGTTATCCTAAATAAATTCTAAAGAAGCATATCCTTGAAATAAAAATACGAATAATAACTTGAATATGTGGCTACAATATTTAATTTATAAATCATGAACATATCACCAAGGTCCATACCCAAGGTGTCATAAAAATTACTAATGTTATTCTCCAAGGTATCATGAAACTTTTTATATCTGGAGATTAAAGTCTTTACCCAATGCATTAGACTGATATCAGGGCTCACCCTAAATAAGACATTATTTTCATGTGATCCACATATATCATAATCATACATTTTATAAATAACCCAAAAGGTGTAAAAGAAATGGTTTTTACTTCAAAATTGTGATGTTTTAAAAAGTGATTAAAAACAAGAATATTATGTCATTTATAACCCATGGAAGGGGAGTGAGGGTAATAAGGACCCAACCTTAAACATCACATAACAGAGAAATGTTTACAGGTATAGGTTATTGATAATAGATACAAACATAAAATTTATCAATCTTGAACCAAGAATAAAATTAAACAAACAAAAACATGACGTTCTCTAACACTACAAGTGACAAAAATGCCTTTGGAAAACTACGAGTGACCTATGGAAAATAATTTTAAAATGAGGGGGGAGGAAAAAAATTCCCTGTAAATAGGTATAAAACAATTGATAAATCCTTAAAAAATATTTTTTTGAAAATTATCGTGATAATAAATTTTGAGATACCCTTTTTTAAAAGTTATTTCAAATTACATACAGTTTAAGAATACTAGATCATGTTAGAAAATACATTCATTTACAATTGCATAAAAATAATCCTGTTTTTTTCAAAATGTAATATTCAATGTTCTAAAAATACAAAACATTATTTTGTGGTTACATGAATCATCGAAGGCTTCCTGGGCCTACCCACTTAGCAAATGATGGGTTGAATCCCCAAAGAACATCCATAATTACAACGATCAGACACCAAATTTTTGAAATACATTTTATTCTTGTTTTACTTATGTATATATTTTCACTAGAGTTATCAATTATTGATAAAACACCTCACTGCTATAAAATATGCATTCCCACTAATGATTATATATATGTACATATGTATATATTTGTATGCATATTATAGTTCATTTTGTAGCACTTGTGATTTTCGTTACAACTAAAACCCTTATCATAAACTGTTCATGAATTTAATACATATTACATTCTTATAAATGATTGATCTTATTGAAATAATCATAATAATTAATTATGTAACTCACATAAATTTTAGATGTTATTTATTTGAAACATAACACATCCAATGTAACACATGTACTAATAAAATTTAGAGTTTATACCATTAATTTGGAATTGAAACCATGAGATTATTAAGGATGCAGTGGATGTCGATGTAAAAGCATAAATGCATGACCATGTATATATGAAAGAGAGACACCCAAAATGTCTATAAAAAGTGATTAAATATTATTCCCATTATTCACGAAGCATGATGTTAAATTGATAATAAAATTATAAACATGATAATAATAATTTCATCCATATACACATCTACATAAAAAACATTTTAAAATGAAGATAAATAATAAATAACTTACACATATTTAAATAAATCTTATATAGATAAATATAAACAATTATTTAAAATAAATGGTCAAAACCAAATTACAATCTCATTTATATCAGAAAAAAATTTATTTATATTTTTGATAAAATCAAATCAATATATCTTCGTATAATTTCATAACACACACTTCAAATATTTTATACTTCAATAAAAAGGTAATTAGATAATTATTATAAAACAATAACGACAAGTAACATAAATACACACATAAAAAATATAATTGAAAATAATAATTATCCCCTTACATTCTTGATAGAAACACAAAAAATGGTTTTCTTGTTGTTGGGGTTTTCGATCAAGAATGAAGGCTTGATTCGGGTGGGGTTTCTCTTTCAAATAATATGAATGAGTACTATCAAAAAAATAGATATATAAAAAGTCGTTTGGTATGGATTGAGCTTCCTAAAAAAGATGTGATAAAAAATGTTTTCCAAACAATTGGTGTTTCACCCACGTTGTGATGATTGTCTCAACGCAACAAAAAACTTGAGTTGTGTTTCAATTATTCACATTTTCCTTTCTATTATTATCTGATATTATGTGGTCATTATCACTCTTTATAATTTCAAGTAATTACCATTACTTATTTTTATATTCTATAAAAAAATTATTTAATCTCAATTTTTTATTATAATAATTTTTTTATTTACATTAATAAATACAAATATACTATATTTAATTTGTTTTTAGAATTTTCTACAAGTCAACATTTTTTCCATCAATTTTTTTTTGATTATTTTATTTTATTACATGAATTATGTTTTTTAATGAAATTTATATAAAACATTTCATCAAATATTTAGTGTTTTATTTTAACAAAATATATGTCATTTTTTTAAATAAATCATATTACAAACTATTTTCAAACAAATCAAACAACCTTTTTTTAACTTATCTATATCATCAAATTTTTTAATGAAATCATGTAGCTAATATATATATTTTTATTTTTATTTGTTTTTATTTTTATTTTATATTCATATATATATATATATATTAAACAAAAAAAGTTATTTTTTATATATTTAATTTAGTTGTTTAACTAAGAAAACATATCATTTTTTTCTCCAAAATTACCCACATACCATTATTGTTTGCCTCAAATTAAAACCACCTTTTGACTTTCTTGTCAACCCCTTGCCTCTCGCTCATGTTGTCATAATAATATTTTATTTTATTTTCCAATCATCTCACATTTTTTTATATTTATTTGTTACATCATTTTGTTGTCTTCTTCAATATTTTTTTATTCTTTTATGACATTTTTATTTTATAAACAGAACATTTTCTGAAATACATTTTATATATACATTGTTTTTTACATTTTAATACATACATATGTATATATTTATTGTTTTTAGTAATAATACGAATATATATATTTATAATTTTAAAAACTCAATATATTTTGTTATATTAAAAATAAAATTTTTGATACAAACATGTTTCACAGATATTTATTATTACAATTATTATAATCATCATAAAAATATCAAAAAAAATTATATTTATTTCAAAAAAATGGTAATATTATAATTAGTATCACACATTTCATTATCTATGTGTTAAAATTTAATAATCTTATTTTTGAAAAAATTAATTATTGGATTCATTTATGTTTTTATAAAAATTAAACGTAAACCAATTAATATTAAAATACTTTGTTTAATAGTTTAATAAACTGTATATATATTTTTTATAATTACAATATAAACAAAACATTAAATTAAATCTATATTTTATCATAAAAAATTATGTCAAATAATATTACTTTCAATGAATATTTTAGTTTTGTAAACTCATTGTTAAATCATTTAATGACATATAGAAACAATCATTAATTAAATAATTAATTAATAAAAATTAAATATTAACATTCATAAAGATTTACAAGGGTTATATGTATGTCAATTCCAGAATCAAATAGATCAATTTTATGTCTTCATTAATACCCCTATAAATGATGCAGGTTTGGGTATTCATAGAAATAAAATAAGATAATCTCTTCGGAAAAAGAGAAAGAGATTTTGAGACAAAATTCTGCCGCATAACTGCTATACAATATGGTTTTAAAAAATATTGAAAAGAGAGGGGACAAGGGAATCCCACTCTTGATTAACTCATGATACAGTATTGGTAATGAATAAGAACATGGTATGGATATTTTATGGACATTCAACTTGAAAAGGAAACATGAAAGAAAATATTAGAGGCGATTTCATGTATAAAAATGACGGCAGCCTAACAACGTCACTAAAAATTCAAAAGTACAGTTTTTTGAGAGTATAAATTGTATCTAATCATTTGGGCATAAAATGGACAGAAATATGGATATTTAAGACTATACCACATCATAATAAGATGGAACTTAGAAGACATTACATAAAGGAGGTCATGAATTAAAGAGGAGTGTGAAATTGTCCCTTAACGTGAAGAGTAACATAAAAAGCATGATGGTTGGGACTTTAGGAATTGATGGAAACTTAGGAGGACTTAATGGGAGATGAAATGACAAGAGCATAGTTGAGGAGGAATTTGTACTTATATTAATGAAGAAATGGGTTGTTATTTCTAGCACAAGTGATGGAATAATTTATTAATTTCCAAGGAACACCTTATCAGTGGTATTTGAAAAACCATGCACTTTCCCATAGTATTTTCCAAATTTATTGGCATCTTGGGACACCTGATATCATATATAACTATTCAGATGTCTACCATAATTATTAAATCATGATTACATCATTTACGATGTTATTAATGACATAGAAACTCAAAACTGTATTTTTACTGTTCACCGAAAAACAAAACATTTTATAAAAATATCATAAATTAACCCAATCTTAATATTAATGCTCTGAATTAAAAAATGAGGTCCATTTTATGAAAATAATTTTCTAATTTTGAGATATTTAATTTTTATCTTAAAACACTATTTAACAATAAAAATATGAATACATAACTAATAATTTCGGAAACAGTTATTTACTTATGTTATTATATCACATTACCAATCAATATGCCTAAATTATATTTATAATTTTATTGCTAAGGTTACTATTCTATTGGTCACATTACTATCCATAAGGGTAATATTACTATTTATACTATACTATTCATTAAAAATTATGTTGTTCTTATTAGACATTAAATTTGTTGTTCATCAAAACTGTAAAATGCCATTTTTTTGAAAATAATTTCACATTATTAATTATTTATTATATAAAAATATATTTTCAAATATCCTTTTTCTAAAATTTGATCAATAATATTGAACTTCTATAAATTCATCCTCTATTTAATGAGCCATTTTAAATACATAAAATTTACTATAAGAATAAATAAAAAATTTATTTATAAAAAAGGATTACACAATGTAACTAACGCCTTATTACCTAGCCTTGTATAACACTAGTTTCTAACCAAAGTGTAAGGTGTGGTCTGGTGATAGAATATTTGGGCATCTTCAACTACATTTCTCTGGTGGTGATTTCTATCCGCTTGAACATCTCCCACAACTGATTCTATTCAAGCTTCACATGTTGAAGTTAAGCTTGGGCCTGGTCCAGAGTAAAGCCCAGAGATGCTACCTCCTTCCCAAGCTCGACAGATAGACTTCGTACAGCCCGAGTAAACTAGATGAGGCCATCAACTCCACTTTCTATATTAATTAACCAATATAACATGTATTTATAAACAATAATAATAACAATAAGAGTATAATTTGCAATGATCATATAATGATAAAAGACCAATTGTCTTGTTTTAATTTTACTCAATTCACTAATTAGAGGATATAGTTTTGTTCAGTATAAAATAGCACACAAAATCATGAAACAAATATTATTCAAAAGTTTGTGTCATTAAAAAAAATGACACACTATAACAATCAACTCCTATTTTAAATAATGTTTAAAGTGATTCATGTTTGTGAAACATCCATCATAGTCCATCACTAATATGTCCTCATGTGTCTGGTGTATTAAATCACATTCTTTATAATCCCCCAAAATTTCAAGGTAGAAGTGGATCAATAAATCCATATCAAATCCATTCTAGTATAACCACTATATCTACCCATTATTCTACAGAATGTCCCACAAATTATTGGAAGGTTCTTCACGAATGAATGAGGATGGTTTCACCCTCTTATATGTTGGTGTCTTGAAGATATAGATGATTCAATGGTCTGATTAATTCCATAACTCGATTACCTTGGGTTCTCCGCACTCCAGTGAATATAAGAAGATGATTATATTGAAACTATACACTGTTAGATCATACATAAAAGGTAATGTGTGAATAGTATACCATTCCATGTATGAAATGAAATTCAAGAAGTAATCACTAAGAAAAATAGCCATCTATTTTTTAGGAGCATAAAAATGTTCTAGTTCAGCTATGTTAATATTTTGTTGATTTCTGCCCTCCTAACAATCAAATTAAAGATAATAAATTGTAATTTTATATATATGAAAAACAAACTCTTTATATTAGATGATAAATTCATTGCCAACCACAAATGCCAACAAAAATTAATAAAAATTGGTTCATGGATTCACTAAACTTTACATAACATGTGCTTTTTTATGGAATTACAATGAATTTATTCATTATCTTTTATCAAAATTAATAGTTATCTATTGACATAATTCACTTGTGAAAATATAAAACATTCAATAAATTTGATACTATTATAAACCATGGATGTCAATGCATATCCATACATTTATATCGCGATGTATGAATTCTTGTATCATGTTATATCAGGCAATGAGAATAAATATCAATAAAATTAACATCACACAACATCTGAATCATCAAAAGTGAAATAACATCAACTATAACAAGTGAACAATGTGACCCAAAATTCCATCCCTAGGTACACTGCTTTTCCCCAATGCATGGATTTACTACTCCCATGCACAAGATCCTGAATATTCCCCAATATGTTCTAAGTATCTCTTATATAATTTAAAAATAGTTATTAAACAAAAAAGAAAACCAGAATCTATCATAAAACTTTGTAACATCCCCAGATTTGTAACGCCCTTGTGTTTCTAAATTGGGTAAGATATGTGACATCAATCACACCTACCCATATGTTAGAGGTTGAAGACAAGTATTTGGGTTTCAATAAGAATATGGAGATTTTTTATCCATTCATATAGAATTATAATAATATAAAAATAATTATAAAATTAAAATAAATATAAATAAAATATAATAAAAATAGTTAAAAATGAATAAAATGATCTAATAAATAATATGAAAAAATTTAATAAAAATATGGAATTTATTTGAATTTCAAGTTGAATATATAAATGGTAAATGAATAAAAATCAATGAAGTCCTCAAATACTGCAGTTCAAATCCCCATGTTGGTCCAGTATTCATCCTCCAACACATCCAGTAAAAAAATCAACTATAAGGTCTATTTTCATGTCCAATCATACATCAATGTATTGTTCTTGGGTTCTAAAGGAAGGCATAATTAGTATGTGAGTAAAAATCTATATGTCAACAATAAAACATTTAGAAACCACATTTGATAGTATTTTCATGAAATAATGTGATTAAAATATTTATGAATTATCTAATCAACACAATACAAAAATTATCTTTCTTTGGAAACAACCCATACTTACAATTATCAAGTAACATCACAATTCCAAATACAACTAAAAATCCAAAAAATAATAAAATAACTAGGAAAAATATGAATGTTAATAATTTCAACATAATATGGGCAAGAACATTATATATACATTACTTAGTAATTGGGGAAATACCTTTATATAAGAAATTAGGCATAACATATCCCAGAAAATTATTCCAAAATATCAACATAATCAAGTCATGCCCTTTATATAAGTACATCATCATAACCTACCCATACCCATTATTTAATAATTTTAGCATAATTAGGACTATCCCATTATATAATAATTTTAGTATAACTATTCTATGCACTTTATGTATGCATTTCAGCATATCCTGACCAATAAATTTATATAATCATTTTAGCATGATTTACCACATTGTTCATAATGAAAAGAATAAAAAACAATAACATTATAAGTGAAAATGATCAATGAATCCAATTACCATTTATATTTCCATTAATCGTTTATTCATTAAAATCTAATAATTCCATTATCTAGCTATTGTATAAAATCATATCTTATCAAATTATCACCAACCCTTTTTTTAACAAGTAATCGCATTTCCAATGTGATCATAAAATAATTAATCACATAAGGGATGGATTAATTATAATTAATATTGTAACCCAATAGCTAATTAATTTCCATTATGGGGTATGTTCACCCAAATTTCGTCTCAATCCATGTCCAAAAACTATTGGATACAAATGGATCGATGGAGTACTCCAAACACATGCTTATCATCACTAGTTTTTTCATTAGTAAACACGCACGTTGTTTAGGCATGATCACATAGAATTTCACACAAATAAACAAATAAGGAAAGGCTATATGGATTAATTCTAGATCACCATACGTTTTACAGAGATACAAAAAATACTCTAAATAGGACACTAAAATGAAGAATGAAGGTGATGGAGATCAAAATTAAATTATAGATCAAATAATAATCAAGATCTAATCCCAATTCAATGTTGGTCAAAGAGTTCAGAAAACCATAACAGAACATATATGTAGGAATTTAAAAAATAATGTGAAAGAACTCAATAATTATTAAATGATAGAATGATGTATTTTTAAGGGAACGAGTCACTCCAAAATCACATGTCATTTCCCGAGGGTTTGATAAGCAAGTGAATACCCTGATAGAAAAATAAAACCCTATGTGTAGTGTGGTTTGATTGTTTTGGATTCATGATATTCATGATGTGACCCCATTTTGTGAAGTTAGTTTATCAATTTATTAGATGCATCAAAAAACAAATTTCATTTGTTAAATTAAAAATGAAAAAACTTCTCATAACATGAACATGCTTCATGACATTTAACTATTTCATGATCTAAACCTACTCAAATTATCAGACCTACAACATGTTCACATCGTGTGTCCCAATCATGACCAAATATTTACCCAGAAAGAGATCACATTCCTGATTATTTGTAAAAATCATAACAAAATATAATGGTTTCCAATAAAATAAATAACAATGAAATCTTTACACTTTTTTATACTCATAATCCATTAATTAAAACAATTATAATCCACTAATCATTAGGATATTTCAACAATAAAAATCAATCCATACCCAGAGAAAATTTATATTAAAGAATATTTAAATTAACAAGAACACAATAATAATATTTTCCACAAAAACACAATGTGGGACATACTTAGAAAAATATGGTAAATTACATATGGGGATTTTTATTTTTATATTTTAGTTTAATGTTTTGGTAACATATATTAAATGTAATGAATGAACATGAAAATATATTTTAGGAAAAATTTATATTTAGGGGGGTAACTATTAAAGAATACATTCATGAGGTGCAATGTATTTTATTTTTTGAGGTAATAATGTGTTCAATGAATCAGAAAAATTAACATATACAACATTTGTATCCTAGGGATTGATAATTTAATTATGTTATTGTGGTGTGGTTCATTGAATTTTAGGTATTATGGTATATATTAAACACTATGTGATTTAATTTCATAGTCATATTTACATTTTTTGAGTTCATGATGTTATTAATTTATGGTAAAATATTTCATTTAATTTTTATTTATTCTTTTCTGAAGTTATCCAATTTAGGGAAAGGTATATTTTTAGATAATGTGTGAATAATCTATATACATTTTTGAGTATATGATTTTGTAACTGATTAACGTCGATTTCTAAATAATAAGTAAATAAAAAATTTTGAATCAGAGTATTGATATTGTCATATTAGATGATTTATTATAATGATACTAATGTTAAAAAAACCCACCCAAATTAGTTTTTTTAATAATGAATGTTTTGGGGATTTAATTTTTTTGGGGGAGGATGTAATAACATTAAAGACAAAAATATTTTTTACATAAGTTAATATTATGTAAATAAGATATTCTATACCCAACATAAAACTAAAAAAACCCTGATCTTAGAAAATATTAATCTATCATAATAATATTTCTATTAAATTAACAATTTAAATAGATGTAACCTTATTATGAAATGTATGAATTAAAATTATTAAATTACATTAGTTTTAAGAAGAATTTATTATGATGATAATTTTAAAAAACAATATGGGGTCAATGTATCATTTCTTTAGTTTTTTTCCCAATTCATGTAAAAATCAAACAATTACAATTTGAGAAAATCATATATGATAGAAATTCTTTCTTGGTGAAATTCCTATGATATTTTTGTTAGTTGAATGACCCCCTAAACTATTAAAAAATTAGATTTTATATATAGATATTTATGGGGTATGTGACTAGAAATTCTCATTATATAAATATGTCTTCACTAATCTAATAAGTTATTTATAACAAGAATCTTACAAATATATCTTTTTTAATAGAATTCTAAAAAATGAATGTTTTTTATCAAAATATATTTTCATTCTATTTCATGTGTATGAAATAAATTTAAAAATTATTTAATATGAATTAAAAAAAATTCGTTTTTTCTTTATAATTTGGAAAATATCTTATAAGGAATTTATATTATTTTTGACAAAACATTCATTTAATGTGAGTATTGAAAATACAGATATTGATAAAACCATCAGTTTTTTTTGGAAATTATCTTAATATAAGAACTATATAATTTTTTTCAAATGGGTTTTCTATAATAGAAATATACATACATACATACATATAATTATAATAAGCCATGTATATTTAATATTTTTAATTTTTAATACCATTTTATATCATTTTTGAAATATATGTACTGTTTGAAAATTAAAACTAATTTAATTGCATATATTAAAATATTAGTTTTATTTGCATGTGAAAATTAAATATAGGAATATAGATATCATATCTCATATCCCCATGTTCATATTATTTAATAAGGTCAATTTACATTGTGGAAAAAACTGTGATTACTATGAATATATTCATGACTATGATAGTTAAAAATCAGTTATCCTTTGTTAATTACTTTATTAAAAAAAATTAATATTATTTCAATAAAATAATAATTTATTTTATAAAATTTTATAAGAATAAATTTTTTCATCCTATATTTTAAAAAAATTCCACCAACTAATTGGAAATCAATGAAAATGATATTATGATTAATTAAAAGCGAGATATATATTTTCATAACAAAATGTATATATATATATATATTTTTAATAAGAATGTTCATATTATAATTATTATAAAATATATTTGCTTATCTTGTGATTAAATTTATATTCATTAACAAAAAAATTTAATTTGGGTTTATTGTATAATTTTAGTAAAAAAAAGTTACAGAGGTAAATAACATTTACCTAGAGAAAAAATATTAAAAGAAAATTATTATAAAAAATGAATTCCAAAATGTAAAAAAGAATGTGTGGAAATGTATTTTTGAGGAATTATCAGCCCCATATAACCCAATAATTCATTATTTCTATTATTTGGAACCATTTCCCTTTTAATATATTAAATAAACTATTGAAAAAATAAAGGTTCTTTCAAGAATTCTATTTTATACACATATAAAAGTAGAAACTTATACACATGCATTCCACGTATATTTTATAAACATTATTCTTCAAACTATTCAATTTTTATCCTCATAGAATCCTCTATAAATTTCATAATCATACGGTGTCAATAAAATATCTTATTCCATTCATTTATTGGCATTATTTCATGACAAACTCAATGTACCAAACTGAGTACAACATAATAATTACATTTTCTTCTAAATCATTGTATTCCAAATATATCCCATTATTAGTAATAAAATGAAATTAATATCAATATTATAAATAAATTTTATTATATTAATGAAAAATATATAATTTTTTTCTTCAATAAACTTTTAACAAAAAAAATATTATCTGCATTCTGACAAGATATAAATTCTTATCTGAACCACTTTAACGAATTTTGGAGTTGGGAGTTTAAATTTGGGATTCTTGGAGAAAATGGTCAAAGATCAAGGTTAGTATAACCATCTGGTAACCTTTTGAAATTGATTTGTGGTTTATAATTGAATTTTTCATTGTTTGATCACGTTTTATCTGACCAGTATGTGTCTCAAAAAATAATAAATATATAAATGAATAGTTCCAAATACTAACATAAGGATTGTGAAGTGTTTTCCAAACCGTGATATTATTACCATGAAATTGTTTGACTCATTTTTCTATGTGAAGATGCCACATCATTTTTAGCAAAAAAAAATTATACTATGAATAAAAATTATGTGGACCTATCCAAACATTTTCAAATGGAAAATTATCTCAATTATATTGATCATTTTTACCTTTAATAGTCTTCTAATATTAATTATCTTGAAAAAAGTCCATCCACAATGCACTTTATGACACTCCCACTAATTCATTCATGATCCTTCATTATTTTTGTTGGATATAATCAATGTTTAATTAATTTTTTTCTCGATTTATCATCATTTATCACGATATCCTATTTATATCACTTTTCATAATCTTGATCAAACCGAACTGGATGTGTCACGACCACACCCTAACCGTGGATCAAGATGAAACATCCCCAAGCCCAGCAAAATAAGCCCGATGTGGCGATAAGTGTTGAAAGGAATATCGTAATTGGAATCCCTTTTAATAATGTATATGTTTGATTATACTTTAACATATCAATGAATAATAATGACGAATAATTATATAATGCTGAAATAACTAGAAAATAAAGCAGACATTAAATTTTTTTTTGTTATACAAAAGTAAAATACTGAAAATTGATAAGTAAATGGGATAAGTACAAACCCATCCTAAAAGATTTCCAAACATAACAAAACTAGAAATAAAATTTTTTAGATACACCAACTCTTGATATCCATGTTTCGAACACTATATGTGGTCCAATTAACCTAGAATCACTAAGACACAATGAATTCGTCATCGACCTGTCCATCACCGGCATAAGACATGCCTTGTGCAGGTAAACCCCATGAAGGGTTGAGTATATATATACCTTGTAGGATTCCCAAAAATACAAAACATGGAAAAATACAAAATAGAATAAAAATATGAATATAATTAATTTAAAAAATGATCACCTCACATCAAACAAAGTATGAAACCTAATCCTAACACAAGGATCTCAACACGCCATATAGGTGGAGTACACCTCAGATATATATGACCCACATAAATAGAGTAGAAAAATAAATCAACACACATATCTATATCCTTGTGGATATATTATTTGTGTCATTAGAAATGGGTGGCATATGTGCGATGTGTAGTCCACCTACAATATATTTTGAGATCAATGTGGTTGGGTGAGGTTTATTACATTCTTTGGGTTGAAATGTTCATTATTAAATATCTAATACATTTATCTACTTATTATGACTCTTAATTATCTTCATTTACTATTTTTTAGAACCATAATATTTATTTATTTACTTACCCCTACATGGGATATTCCCACACATGTCGTATCTTAAGAAGATGATATACAGATCCATGGTGACATAAAAGGATCATTGGGGTATTCTGATCCCTAGACCTCCTATTATGGTCACATATTAGAGATTCATATGTTGGGATATCTTGTTATAATAATATCTATTTTTAATAGGATTGTAAATCATTCATGTTGGGCCTGTATTTTTTCCCTTTAGTTTTTAGTTTTCACTATCTTACTATTGTAGGAACTATTGGTTTTCATGATTGATTTCATTTCTAGTTTTTGATATATTTTCTATTATTAATATATAATATATAATTTATATTTTTTATTCTATGTGTATTGGTACGTTTAGAAAAACCCACCCATTTTGGATACTCCTTTCGAGAGTTATATCCACCTAGCATTTTTAGGCGGTGTTGGTGTAGTGGTGGCTTGAGGACACGGTCTAGTTTTGATATATTGGTATCTAATGTGGCTTGATCTCCCAGATGGTGTATGGAGTAGTCCTATTTTTAGGTCATGTTTAGTATTTAGGGAAAAATATTCAATTTTTCTTGAGTGATTCTCTCTATCTAGGGAATCTAAGGATGGAATCTTCGGAAAACATATGCAATCACCAGATCCTTGACTACCTACATGTAGAATCATTATTCCAAAGCATCAGATATTGGGATAAAATTTTATATTCATTATATATTATTTTTTCATTGAATTTTATTATTTAGTTAGGTCCCCATTGTTATATATTTTTATATATATAGTTGATCATTTGATCGTGGTTCATCTGGATCAAAAATTTTAGGATTCCTCCAGGACAAGTTTCATCCTGGATACTAGTTTCAGATCATGATTATGATTCTATTAGTGATAATTACTCATCTCATCATACATATCATGATATCATTCTTCTAGGTGGATGGGTTATCACACCAAAATATATTATGAATCATAATCAAACTAGTAGAGTAGGCTAAGTATTCACACATGCATAGCACACTTCGCAAGTTCTAGCACCAATGGAATCTTAGGCTTCAGAGTGAGACAGATCCCTAGGTTCTACTATATTGTATATATTTAATGGACTATATCATCAAGGTCATTTGGGAACTTCAAGATAATATGGTTTTGATTGAGGGTACCCTTTTCAATGGAGAAGATCGGTGGTATTGGAATCTTCTTATGAAGAATCTTGATTAATTCATACTCTCATTTCCAAAAATTGAATAGTTATTCATTGATGATTACTACCATTACTTATTGAACATTGTTATGATGTGAGAGATTCTTGATCTACATCTAGGAGGCAGGACAATGGAAGTGTACACTGTGAGGTTCAGAGACCTTATATGGCACTCTTTTCACATGATTCAAGTGGATACCTCCAAGCACATAATTTTGAGCATGGACCCCATGGAGATATACGTTAATTTTCAATCCTTGTTCATCAAAATTTAAGATAGTGTGTGTATAGGGAACTAGTTATATAAAAATTAATTTCAATCAGATATAAAATATCTTGATATTTTGGTGGGTTTTAATGGCAATACCCTTCTACAACAGCTAGAAGATTCCAGTCAATCGGATCTTGGTTTAGTATTTCATCCATGGAACATTATTAAGTATGTTTTCCAAAGAAGAAAAAAGGACTAGTGAATACTTGATAGGGGATGGTCAAATATTGTTATGGGAATGGACACATAACACAATAATTTATGACTCGATGTGTTGAGTAGAATAGACGGATTGTGGGAAGACCGCCTCAATAGAGTAAATAACATGTTCAGGGAACTCACTCGAGAGGGAAGGGAGGAGTTGATTGAGGATAATGATGAGATATAGTTGGTGGATTATGATATTAGATCCTTCACCACCACCAACATACATCTAATGTCAGTCTCATAGGGATGGATATCAAGGCTGTAGATAGTTGAAGGAAATGGATTCTTATGACTCAATGAAACATGATATAAATAGAGGACATATTTGTGTATAATTTATTCATGATTCTGTGTTATGAATAATATGTTATAGTAATTAATTCTTCTCTATAAACATAGTGTGAGATCTGGAGATCTAAGAAGTGGCTTTCCCCAATAACATCATCTTTAGGTTCCAATTGGGACTACATATTATGGAACATTAATCGTTATATACTATGAGTTGTCACTTGGTGTATAGTTGGTTATATGGGACCTTTCTTCCATCACAGTGTAAACCTATGATGTCATCTTTGGTATGGATTGGTTTTTCATTTCCTGATCTAAGATCAAATGTCACCATAGATGAGTTATATTCCTTTGCACAAGTGGGAGGAGATTATCCATTATGAGAGAGAGTCTTCTCATGGAGGGGAGAGAATGATCAACAAGCTTGAGGATGTATCGCACCACTATGAAGATAATGAGTGTGTCTCTTTTCTAATCAATCTCTTCAGGAATATGGATTTCTATATTTTTTGATGATTTGAGGAATTTATTTCCTAATGATTTTATTTGAATACCTCAAAGGAGTGGGGTGGTGTTTTGTATAGAATTACATATCAGGAGTGATCATATGTCTTCATTGACATATCAAACAGACCCTAACAATAATGTGGATTTGGGGATATATTTGGAGGGACATTTTCAAAAGGATTTCCATATTCATAGTGGGTCCCCCTTATAAGCTACTAGGTTGTTCCTGAAAAAATTTGGTGTGATCTTGCTTCTTTTCGTGGATTATTGTCACCATAAAAAGAAACAATAAATAACTAGTACCCATTATGGAGGATTGATATCCTCTTTTTCCTGGTTCAAGGTGTGAGATGTTTCTCAATGATCCATATTATGTCTTACTACCACTAGTTATAGTTTTTCAAGGCTTGCATTTTGATGATGAAATTCTCGATGATTCTATTGACACTATGAGTTCCAAGTGATTACCTTTTGTGTATCAAATACAACCTCAATGATTAGATATTTATTGAATTAGGGTCTCCATACATACATGGTCCGTTTTATGGTATTAATTATTGAAAATATACTCATCTACTCCATGTTCAAGAAGGAAAATGAAGATCCCCTAAGTTTGGTCTAGGATTTTCATTAGGAACACCATATTTAGGGTAAGATTGAAATTCCTATTCTATATAATTATTCTTCATTTTCATGGTAATTTAAATTTCTGTCATGGTTATTCTATAAAATTTTTAATTTTCTAAGTAATGTTTTCTGGGGATCCCCCCAATATCATGTTATAGGGGTGGAGTTTTATTTGAATAATGGGGTTCAAAAGAGGTTTTTGGCATCATTCTATAGGATTTCAGACACATTGACTAAATTTATATTGAAAGTGAATCCATTTACCATGAATGTGAAATTCTAGGGGGCCTTTTAGTAGTAAAGGATGAGGATGATGAGAGTTTCTAAGTTTATACTACCAGAGGATGACATGTAATATGTAGTGTACTGTGATGCCTCATGAGTAGGGTTTGGCTATGTATTGATGTAGTCGTATGAAGTTATCACATATGGGTCTGGATATTTATGTCCCTATGAGAATAATTATGATACTCACAACCTATATTATCAAGTGGTACTCTTCTACATGAGGATTTGGAGGATCTATCATCTAGTAGAGTGCATCCTGGGTTACTCAGACCATCAGAGATTCAGCTACATTTTACAGATTCATAGACTATGGATAATGATGCTGGATATAGTTACTATAGAAAAATGGATATGAGGTCTTCTATAAATTATGTAATATCAACTTGGAAGAATATTACCAAAGTAGGATTTCCTATGACCATTTGGTGTAGGAGGCTATAGATTAGTGATATTCCATGCTTCTTCCCCTGCTAGATAATGAGTGTGAAACACTTCACCAGTCATTGGTGTTGATTACACTACTTATCAAGTGTTTGAGAGTTCCCCAATAATGATACATTGACAATTAGGTATTTTCTGAACAGATATCCTCAAGATTTTCACTAGATGTATTTTATAATGGAGGGAATCAAATCACTTTTTTATAGTGATGGATGATGGTCCTTGTCATGTTGTTGTAGGAGGTGATGAAAAAGTTCCAAACATATCCTTTAGATGAATATATCTATGTTTGGAATTTGTAAAGACACCTTAAGTTTCCATTTTGGTGGTCTGGAATGAGATATAGGGTGGATGAGTTCATCTCTAATTTCTGAAACATTCAAAAGGTGATGACTGAGCACTAGCTTCTGATGGGGTTATTTCATCCTCTTGTGATCTAGAAGAGGATGTTATATTACATTTCCAAGTAATTTTTGACAAGTCCTCCATGGAATGTGTTGGTTCATGATTCAATATGGGTTATATATTACATACATACAAATTCATTACACATATTCTCTATAAGGGAGAATATTTCGGTATAGTGTTGGGTGTAATTTTATGTATTGTATAATGTTCCCCTACATGGGGTTCCCTCAAATTTTGTCTCGGATCATGATTAATAGTTCACTACATCATGATGGAAAGGCATGCAGTATGAATTCATGTCCTTGATGAGCATGGATAAATCCTTTTACACTAAGAATAATTTGGATATTTAATTCACTATACTTGTGTTATATGATATTTTGGTATATTGTGTGATAGATATTTTTTGGAGTATGGAATATCACTTTCCCTTGGTAGAGTTTGAATAAAACAACAGATACCAAATTAATATCAGCATTAAATTTCAAGGCCATGTATGGGAGACCATGTAGGTTTCCCTTGTGGTATACATTGATTAGATTGGGGTTTAATATGGTTCTAGAGTTGGTGATGGTGAAGATAGGGAATGTACATGTCATCTATGAATGGATGAAGAAATCCAGGAGTAGGAAAAAATATTTCATAGATCATTATCATATTACCTTGGAATTTGACATGTTATTCCAAATTTTTCTTGATTATCCTTCCATTATGTGGATTATAGTGATTAACATTGGGAGGTTCTCTATCCCTGAGCATCATCAGGGTGTTCGAGATTGTACAGAGGATCAGAAATGTTGCTTACTTTTTCATCCTACTACCACTATTAAAGTAGGTGTAGAACATCATTCATGTGTCATAGATGAGGATGTGTGTTCATGATCTCATAAACATTATCTGTTGGGGAGTATTAGATCTTGTGGATAGAGCCACTTTTACGGATCACCCAGTGGTGATTGTGGGTCAATAGAAGAGGATCATGTTTTGATGGACCACCCCCTTGGTTCTTGTGATGTGGAAGAATGAGAATGTTCATGAAAGATCATAGGAGTGGTATAGATTGATAAAGTGTCACTATACTGATATAATTATTATCTTTTCATTTTTTTAGTCTCTATAATTAATGAATGAATGATGTAGAGATCCATGTTTTTTATTTTAAGACATTTAAATATTTCCATATATATATTTTTGGAGCCAGTAACAGAGACTATGTGCGATTTTGAGGTCCAATGTTCTCGTAAATAAAAAAAATTAAAATATATTTTTATTACATTTTCATAGTTTAATAGTGAAAATGAGATAAATCATAAAAAGAGGATTAAATTAGAAATCTGCAACTAATAATGAGTCTGGAATGCAGTTTTACCAAAAGTGTGACATAAAATGGGTTAATGTGGGACATTATGATAAGATGACTTTTAGAGGTAAATCTAGTGGATTGATAAATTTATAGATACATTTAATTTATTAAATAAAAATAATGGACTGTAAATATATAATAAACACTATGTATATTTTCACGGGGTTACCAATATGTAATGCCCCAACCCCATTTACCTTGAGTCGGTGCATTATTTAATAACATTGGCATGATCACAAAGAAATCATGTCTCGAAAGACCAATCAGTTTAGTGTTATTGGAAACCAGATTCATACATATGTTCAACTTTACATCATGAAAAGAAATACAACACGAATATATTCCATTGGAAATATCAAAGCCTCAAAAATAATGCATGCCAGTCACTCATAACTAACTTCTTCATATCCTGAGAAAATGAAACATAAGAAATGGGTGATCTCAAACGCTCAGTAAGGGTATGAAATATAGTGAAAGATAACATAAATATAAAGCAAGGTGAATAATTGTAACCACATGCCTTTAACAATAATAATCATGAATAATTTTATGGAAGTAATATGAGATGAGTAAATAATGCCATAATAAAACATAATCATTGGTATTCTACTAGTTGAATGACCACATGAACCATCAATATTATTTTCATAAGGAGGAAATGTATAATTTTGTACATTCTGAAACATTTTGTCAAAGCCTTGGCCAAGACATCTAAAAATTATTAAGGCCTCGTCCAAAACCATATATCAAAATTGGGAAAGGGCCTCAACCAATTCCATGTATAGATGTCTCATGAGACCTACCGATGCATCGAGAAGCTATAGCGGGCTCCACCTGTCACTTACTAATTCCAATACATTACTCATATGAAAAGGCTTAAACACATCATAAAAATTCGTATTAAAACTAGTATAAGAAATGTCAATACATTAACCATAATCCATGAATGGTATAAAAATAGAACAACATAGTCAAACATATCACAAAACCTTCAATATAATATGGAAGTTTTGTATCATAATAAATCAATTTCAAATAAACATAAAATCCATCAAAGGATGTTGACATAGATGAAATCAAAACCCTTTTTAGAGAAATATATCCTTCTATATTGAAATTATTTAGGAGAAACATAATTAAAAAGAAAAAATTTATTTTGAAAATATTCTGATAATCTTGTAAGGGAAGCTTTGATGATGTTATAACGGAAAAAAACAGCCACACCCACCGTATAAGTTAAAAAAACATTCTTACCTTAAATTTGTCGAAAAGGTCAAAAAGTAACAAGTTTGGAAAATGAAGGAAGGTTTCCTTTCAAAACACATAAGGCTGTAAATGACATTAACCAATTTTCTAGTAAATAGTAAAACTGTTTTGAAATATATTTTTAAGACACATGGATGTGGATGATAAAGATGCCCCAATAGATAATTACGTATAAACAACCTCGGATAATGAAGAGATTGTAGAATTAACCCTTACATTTTACATTTCCTTGTCGAGGTAAGATTAACCTCCTGTATAATGGTGAAATAATTGTTATTAAATTATGCAATATTATTATAAATTAATATGATATCATATATGTTCTTTTAAAATTTCTTCGTTAATAATATCTTAGTGTTATCGTTGTTTTGGTTGTTAACATATTTGTTTTCATTTATATTTCTTGTTTTGTGAGTCATAATTGTTATGTATGGAATGTATCATATTCATATATAGAATGATAGAATTTATATATAAATTATTTTGTTATCATATAATGAAAGTTAGTCTTGGATGGATACGATGGGGAAAGAATCTCATCGCGCTCGTAGAGGCAGTAATCCGTACGTACGCATTAGCGACAATATCATTATTTTGATATTAAAATAATATATAATTGGATTTTATATCATATATACAGAATAATTATCATGTTATATTAATTTTTTACAAGATTTAAACATCATTATTATACCAATCCAAATAATAATGTATTGAATGACAATTACACCACGATGTGGAGACGGTAAGCCGTACGTACGCACATGTGGTCACGTGACATTCAAAGGATGGATAGAATAATGAATATGGATTCAACAACATAGTATATAGAAGATATTGGTGTTTTTATTTTAGAATGCAAATAACAAAGAAAGAAGAAGTGGAAGAAGAAATGAACTTGAAAGAGAGTGGTGAGATTATTACCTCTTCTTCAGGTTCTTCCTATTGATTTGATCAAAATGGATCCTAAAGATGGCTTTCTGACAAAACGAATGTCTCTAGGATGAAGTGAGGGAATTTGAGAGGATATTTGGGCAGGGTTTGGCCGAGCCAAAAGTATTTTATGGTATGAATTAGAGAGAAGGGGGAGTACCATTATATAAGAGGGATGAAAGAAACCTTAGGAAAAACATAAAATATTACTTTATAATAAATTCATATTCGATATTTAAGGTTTCAAACCTAATTTATTTTGAGGATAAGGTAGGGGTGGGTCGAAACCCTCTAAACCAATAGTTTTTAGATAGGTTTGGGTCACTAAGTTAACCATTTATTTTAGATTTATCTCTTAGTTAATTAGTTGTACATTTACCATGTCTCTTTTTATTTATATATTATTCGGATAATAAACATACAATAAACTACCAAGAGAACCTCTAGTCATTCATTAATGACATACTTGTCACCATATAATTCCTTTTCCAAAACCATAGTTTTTTTGGAATATTATATCAATTAATAATAAAATATTTGTTTTAAAAACTCATTTCTGTCAATTTTGACACTATTTAATAATTGATTTTTGTTAAAGTCATAAAAACTCTATTAAATCGAAAAAAATTCATATAATCAATCCTAAAATTTCATACATTCCAATAAAAAAAATTTATGTCACGAAAACTTTCATATTTTTTTCATTTTAACATTTAAAATAACAATTATTTGATTCTTTCATTAATAAGGAAAATAATGCATCATCATTGTGTCATAAATAAATTCAATTATTAAAAGTCTAAAAATAATAAATAAAATACCATTATGTATAAAATCATTTTAGCTTTCTAATTAATATTTATAGTCAAAATGATAACATATATAACCCTATGTAAAAATTATTATTCTAAAAGATATATTCTTTTGTCATTTTTTTAGTTACATTAACTTAATTAATATAAAGTGTAATTAACCCTTACACGTGACTCCAGGGGGTCCCAAAATCGTCCCAATGATGACCATGGTAGGACATTTATCATCCAATAGGTTTAGGACACGTGTTAGGGTATTTTTATATTATTATAATATTATTTCTACCCTTATTTACCGGATTTGCCCTTTAACCATGGTAAATAAAATAATTACCGAATTAATTATTTAAAATGTCTAAAAATAAATGTTACATATTTAAACAATTTGGACCTCCTGATTCAAAATATGGAATCTATTTTCCCAAATTCAAAACACAGAAGTGGCAGAAATTAATTTAAAATTAATTCTCGTTGTCAAAATAAAAAGTGTCCTTTTTAAGGAACAATAACTCTCAAAATATTGACACTTGTTTATGTCCAGTTTAAATGTGAAATTACTTCCAATGGCCTTAATTGTATTAAATGGAAAAAATATATTCTAAATATACTTTAAAAACAATAAATAGTATAATTTATCACTATAAATTATTTGGATTAAAAAAGATATTTTTAATTAAAATTTCGTATTTCTCACTATTCATCAAAAAATGGATGTTCTCAGAAAAATACAAAAAATTCACCCTAGGATAATTTGGATATTCCAAATACAAAAATGATGTCCGTTTTGAATGATAAAATTTAGGAAATTTCAAAAAGTTGTAATTACTATTCATAAAGGCTAGTTTGATTGGTTGCGGTGTGTGTTAGAACTCGAAGTTGCGTACAACACACGATATTGTATTATTTAAAGAGAAGCATACCATTTATTCTTGGGGTGTTAAATTATACCCTCCTTCAAATAATTTTTTCCTCGAAATTTCTAAATTTTTACTGCATAAAAATACTTGGGAGGTTCTTAGTTATAAGTTCCTCGAGTTCACATGTTTCCTCTTCTATCTTATAGTTTCTCCATACATCTTTTACTAGACGAGTCTTCTAGTTTCTTAGCACTTGTTCTCTTATATCAAGAATCTTGATATGCTTTTCACAAAAAGAAAAATTCGGTTCCAGTTCTAATTCCTCGTAGGTAAGTACATGCATTAGGTGTGGCATGTATTTTCTCAACATTGATACGTGGAATACATCGTGAACTTTGGAGAGATTTGGCAGCATTGGAAAAAAAATAAGCTACAACTCTAATTGGTTTTAGAATTTCTAAAGGTCCTATGTACCTGTGACAAAATTTACCATTCTTACCAAAACCTATAACTCCCTTCTATGGAGATACATTTAAGAAAACATTCTCTTCTACCTGAAATTCCAAATCTTTCCTTTGGTTATCTGAATAGCTCTTCTGGATACTTTGAGCTACTTTGATGTGGTTTTGGATTACCATTTCCTTTTCCATAGTTTCATCCACCAGTTCTGGGCCAACGAGTTTTCATTCACCAAAATCATTCCAACAGGTTGGTGTGCGACATATCTTTCTGTATAACGTTTCATATGGAGCCATCATAATACTTGAATGGAAGCAATTCTTACAGTAAAATTCCACCAAAGGTAAATATTGATCCTAAAAACCCTTAAAGTCAAGTGATCATGATCTCAACATGTCATATAATGTTTGAATATTCTTTTCCGATTGTCCATCAGTTTGTGGGTTGTAGGAAGTGCTCAAATGAAGTTCAGTATCCAAGTCCTTCTGAAGACCCTTCCAGGATCGTGATATAAAACATGGATCACGATAAGAAACAATTAATAGGGGTACTCCATGATGTCTCATAGCTTTATTAATATATAGTTGTGCTAGACGTTCCGGTGGTAGATCATATTTTATAGAATGAAATTGTGCTGACTTGGTAAGACGATCAACAATGACCCATATTGCATCATTCCTTCTTGGAGTCATTGGCAGTCCCACGAAAAAGTCCATCGTAATATTATCCCATTTCTAATCTGGTATGGGAAGAGTTTCCATGACTCTTCCGGGCTGTTTTCTTTCAACTTTCACTTGTTGAAAAACCATACATCTTGACAGAAAATAAGCAATCTCACTCATCATGTTGTCCCACCAAAATTGCTCCTTAAAATATCTATACATTTTAGTGCTCCAATTGTGTATAGAGAAATTGGAACTATGAGAATCATCTCACAATTATATTTTTAGATCAAGTATATTGGGAACACGATGTCTCTTACCAAATTTCAAAATTCCATCTTCGTACACAAATTCACTCAATCTCCCATCATTCACAGCTTTAATCTTCTTTGGAAACTATTTATCATCATTCTGAGAACTCTTATTATTTTTTAGTAAAGATGATTTGGAATCCTTTTGATAAATAATTGATGTTTCACCTTCCATGGATATTCTCATGTCCATCGTTACTAGATCCAGGAAAATAAAATTCCTTTCAACTCTCATCCTATTCATAACTCCATGATCCTCTCTTCTCAAAGCATCTTCCACCTTATTTTCCTTCCCCAAGTGGTAGTGTATCGTGCAATCATAATCCTTGAGTAGTTCATGCCATCTTCATTGCCACATGTTGAGTACTTTCTATGAGAAAATATACTTCAAACTCTTTTGATCAGTATAAATCTCACATTTGTCACCATAGAGATAGTGGCTCCAAATATTCAAAGCTAAAATTAAAACTTCTAACACAAGATCATGTGTAGGATACTTTTGATCATGAATTTTTAGCTATCATGATGCATAGGCAATTACCCAATCATTTTGCATAAGGAGACAACCAAGTCCTTTCATTTAGGCATGACTATAAATAGAAAATCCATCATTCCAAGATGGTAGATTCAAGATAGATGCATTGATTAATCTTCTCTTCAATTCTTCAAAACATTCTTCGCACTCTTTTGTCCAAACAAATTTAGCCCCTTTATGTGTGAGCTTCATTAATGGGTGAGCCAATCGGGAAAAATTCTCGATGAAATGTTAATAATAACCAACTAACCCAATAGAACAGAATACCTCATTTATACTCCTCAGTTCTGGCCATTTTTTTATTTCTCTTGTCTTAGAACGATCAACAGAGATTCCATCCTTAGAGACAAATTGGCCAAGAAAATAAGTCTCCAGAAGCCAGAATTCACACTTTCTAAACTTCCCATATAATTCATTTCTTCTCAAAGTCTTTAGGATGATATGCAAGTGATTTTCATGATATTTGTAGCTTTTGAAGTATACCAAGATATCATCAATAAATACCACTCCTAAGTCATCATGATATTCCTTGAAAACTCTATTCATTAGATCCATGAAAGCAGAGGGTGCATTAGTCAGCCCAAAAGTCATTACAGTAAACTCTAATTCTCGTACCTGGTTCGAAATGATGTTTTTGAAATGTCTTCCTTCTTCACACAAAACTAATGATATCCAGATCGAAGGTCAATCTTTCAAAAATATTGAGCTGCATGAATTTGGTTGTATACATCATCAATGTGTAGTAGGGGATACCTGTTATTTATTGTTATTGCATTGATCTCCTTGTAGTCGATACATAACCTCATAGAACTATCTTTTTTCTTATCAAAATGATAGAGGCTCTCCATGGAGAAACAATAAGGCGAATAAATACCTTATTACTCAATTCCTTTAGTTTCTTCTTTAGTTCCACTAATTCCACAGTTTCCATTCTTTAAGGGGTCTTTGATATGGGCCTTGATCCAGGAATTAAATCAATGGAAAACTAAATTTCTCGTTTTTTAGGATGTCCAGGTAAATCATTTGGACACACATCAACATATTCTTTCACAATAGGTACATCCTCTTTTTGAACATTCCTTTCCTCACCCACATCTATTTCATTCACTTCCTCTCTAACGTTTTAAAGAAAGCACCCTGGTGCAAGTCTTAGAGGAAATGTAATATGCTAAAAATGTGGATAGAAAGGCCATATTGCTGGTGATTGTAAGGGGGAAAAGGTTCTACCAATGTTCAATGATACAACTGTCTGGAGATGGGACATTATGCCAATGAATATCCTAAGCATCAGGGGAACTTACCTCAGAAAAGGCCAAGGTATCAAGCCAAAGATTATGTTATCACTACTGTTGAGGTAGATGCTTCGAATGATGTGGTGGAAGGTAATTTAATGGTTTCCCAAAGATTAGAAAATGATTTATTTGATTCTGGATCATGTCATTTTTCCCTATCTTCTCAGTTTTCTAAGAAAATTAGTTACATACAATTTGATTTAAGAAGGGAGTTGTCAGTCAACAATCTAAAGGAAAGTATCATTACTACAATTTTTTGTGAATCAGTTCTCATTATGGAATATAAATGTTCTTTATCTTCTAATATCATTGTCATACCCATGATTGAATTTGATTTAATCATCGGAATGGATTGGATTTCAGACCATGATGCAAAAACATATTATAATAAGAAGGATGTTACTGCATGCCTCTCTAACGTTTTAAAGTTAGCTTCATACTTTGCGACGTTCTCATACTCCTTTTGCCTTAGTCACATAAATTGTCTTTCCATATCCGCCTGATGGTCATGGGGAACATATTTTTCTATGAAAATATCTTTAGACTCCCTCTATTCCACATTTGATACTTCGTCTTCATCCTTTTCGTTTTGGATTAATGACCACCATTGATCAGCATCTCCAGTAAGGTGGTAAACATACATGAAAACCTTTTCACTTTCGCTACTCCCCAAAGCGTGGAATATTTTCTCTAAGGAATTTATCAATTGCCCACTCACTAATGGATTTTTACACCCATTGAATTTCAGTGGTTTTTTCTTCATTAAGCGATATACCATTGAGCTTCCATGCTGAGGATCAGGGTTCTCTATATGGGTAAGGATATTATTCATAACCTGAGTGAGTTGTCCTAGTATCGTGATAATCTTATCAGCACCAGTTGTATCACTAGCTCCACTATAATTATCTTAAGGAGGAGGTAAATCCCTACATGGAGTGCATGCATTGGTATAGTTTCCATTCCTTCCACTTGGCGCCATTTCTAAAAAATGGAATACAATAGATTAGTTTATGAATCGCAATACATTAATCCAAACTTGTAAAACACTAAACATAAATTGAACAGTTTAAGGATATAATCCATAATCGTAAAACTGTTTTCTTTGAGGAAGTATATACTCATAAGCCCTTCATAATGGTTTGTAATGAAAATGAGAATTATCCTAAGAATATCCCTCAGAGTTTCGTAACCAAGAGTGCAGCAAGGCCTGTTGTCGTGCTCCAGTTACCGTTCGAGTCTAGCTCAAAGCAGTGTTTTGGGGTTTTACTCCTAGGTACATCTATGCCAAATCCGCCTCTACCTTCTCGTATCTATACAATGATTTATTTCTCAGAAAACTCACAAAATCTCTACAAGACATAAACTCTAGAAACTTATTCTATACTAATCCTAAAAATCTATCTTATGGCTAGGTGCTCTAATCATATATTATCTAAATCTAGTTTCCATGGTTTGTATTAAATTTCTTATGATACCAATTGTAATTCTCTGACCCCAGTTACCAAGTTTCGGTTCATTATTTCATAAATTTGGAATGATCACAAGGAAATCATGTCTCGAAAGACTGATCAGTTTAGTTTTATTGGAAAAAAGATTCTTACATAAGTTCAACATTACAATTTGAAAAGAAATACAACATGAATTTATTCCATTTGAAACATTAAATCCTACTAAATAATGCATGCATGTAACTCATAACTAACTTCTTCATATCCTGGGAAAATGAAACAAAAGAAAGAGGTGAGCTCAAATGCTCAGTAAGGGTATGAAATACAGTAGAAGTTAACATAAATATTAAGCATGGTGTATAATTGAAACAACATGCCTTTACCAATAATAATCATGAATACATTTATTGCAGAAATATGAGTTGAGTAAATAATGACATAATAAATCATAATCATTGGTATTCTACTAGTCGAATGACCACATGAACCATCAATATTATTTTCATAATGAGTAAATGTATAATGCCAGACATTCTAAAATATTTTTTCACGGCCTCGGCCAAGACATCTAAAAATGATTAAGGCCTCAGCCAAAACCATATATCAAAATAGGGAAAGGGCCTCAGCCAATTCCACATCTAGTTGTCTCATGAGACCTACCGATGCATCGAGGAGCTATAGTGGGCTCCACCTGTCACTTACTAAGTCCAATACATTCCACATATGAAAATTATTAAACATATCATAACCATTCCTATTAAAACTAGCATACGAAATGTAAATATATTAACCATAAACCATTATTGGTTTAAAAATAGCACATCCACAGTCAAACATATCACAAAACCTTCAATACAATATGGAGGTTTTGTATCTTAATAAAACAATTTCAAATAACCATAAAATCAATCAAATTATGTTGACATTGATGAAATCAAACCCCTTTTTAGAGAAATATCTCTTTCTATTTTGAAATCATTTGAGAGTCACATAATTATAATGAAAAATTTTATTTTTAAAATACTCTTATATACTTGTAAAGGAATCTTTTATGATGTTATAACGGTATAAAATAGCCTCACCCGCCATATATGTTAAAAAACATTCTTACCTTAAATTTTTCAAAAATGTCAAAAAGTACCTTGTTTGGAAAACGACGGAAATATTACTTTAAAAACACATAAGGGTATAAATTAATTTATCCCACAGTCTATTAAATAGTAAAAATGATTTTAAATACCTTTTTAAGAAACATGGATGTGGATTATAAAGAGGTCCCAATATATAATTACGTATAAACAACCTCAAATAATGGAGAGATTGTAGAATTAACCCTTGCCTTGTACATTACCTTGGTCGAGGGTTGGTAAACATCCTATATAATGGTGAAATAATTGTTATTAAATTATTCAATAATCACGTAAATTAATATGGTATTATATATTGTCTTTTAAAATTTTATTGTTAATAATATCTTATTATTATCGTTGTTTCAGGTGTTAACAGATTCATTTTTTATATTCCTTGTTTTGTGAGTCATAATTGTTATGTATGGGATGTATAATATTCATATCCAAAATGATATCAAGTATTTATACATTATTTTTAATCATATAATGATAATTAGTCTTGAATGGATACTATGGGAAATGAATCTCAGCGCATTCGTGGAGAATGTAATCCGTACGTACACACGAGCAACAATATCATTTTTTTGATATTAAAATAATATATAATTAGATGTTATTTCATATATAAAGAATCATTATCATGTTATATTTATTATTTACTTGAATTACACATAATTATTATATACATCCAAATAATAACATTTTGAATAACAATTACACCATAACGCGAAGACGGTAAGTCGTACGTACGCACGTATCGTGACATTTCCTTCAAAGAATAGACATAATAATGAATATGGATGTACCATCATAGTATATAGAAGATATTGGAGTTATTATTTTCGAATGGAAATAAAAAATAAAGACGAAGAGGAAGAATAAAAGAACTTGAAAGAGGGTGGTGAGATTATTACCTCTTCTTCAAGTTCTTCCTTTTGATTCGATCAAAAGGGATCCATAAGTTGACTTTCAGACTAAAAGAAGGCCTCTAGGATTAAGTGAGAGATTTTGATAGGATATTTGGGCAGGGGTTGGTAGATCCATGAGGCTTTGATGGTATGAATTATAGAGATGGTAGAGTACCCTTTTATAAGAGGGGTGAGGGGCACCTTAGAAAAAAAACATAAAATATTATTTTATAATAAATTCATATTCAGATTCTTATGGCCCCAAACTGATTAATATCAAAGATAAGGTGGGTATTGGTCAAAATCCACGAAACCAATAGGTTTTATAAAGGTTTGGGTCACTACATTAACCTTACCGTTTAGATTTAACTATTAGTTAATTAGTTTGACAGTCACCATGTCTCTTGGTCTTTTTATATTATTTGGATAATAAAAATAATATAAACTACCACGTGATCCCCAAGTTTCTAATTAATGACATACCGATCATCATATATGTCTTTTGGCCAAACCGTAGATTTTTAATAATATTATATCAATTAGTAATATAATAATTTTTTTAAAAACTCCTTTATGTCATTATTGACACTATTTAATAATTGATTTTTGTTAAAGTCTTAACAACTTTATTAATTCAAACAAAAATTCATTTAATCACTAATAACATGTCATATTGACCAATAGATTTCATTTATGGAATCAAAAAATTGAAATTATATTTTTGTTAACATTTCTAATACCAATTATTCGATTCATTCATTAATTAAGAAAATATTGCATCATCATTGTGTCATAAATATATTTACTTATTCAGTGTCTAAAAAGTATAAATAAAATACCATTATTTACTAAATTTTTTTATCTTTCTAATAAATATTTATAGTCAAAAAGATAACATATATAACCCTATTTAAAAATTGTTTTTCTGAAACATATATTCTTTTGTCATTTTTTAATTACTTTAACTTAATTAATATAAAGTGTCATTGTCACTTACATGTGACTCCACGGTGTCCCAAAATAGGCCCAAAAATGACCAGGGTCGGACATGTATCATCAAATAGGGTTAATACACGTGTTAGAATAATTTAATATTATTATAATATTATTTTTTACACTTATTTATGATTTACCCATTAACCATTGTAAATAAAATATTTACTGAAATAATTCTTCAAAATGTCTAAAAATAAAAGTTACCTATTTACATTATTTGGATCTCATGATTGTAAATATGGAATCACTTTTTCTAAATTCAAAACACAGAAGTGGAAGAAATTATTTTAAAATTAATTCCCATTATCAAAACAAAAAGAGTATCTTTTAAGAATTACTAACTATCAAAATATTGACACATGTTTATGTCTAGTTTAAATGTGAAATTACGTCCCATGAACAACATTGTATTGAATGGTAAAAGTATATTATAACTATACTTTAAAAACACTCAATAGTATAATTTATCAATATAAAATAATTGGATTAAAAAAGTTGTTTTGTATTAATGTTTAGTAATTTTCACTATTCATTAAAAAATGGACGTTCTCAGAAAAATACCAAAAATTTATCCTCAGATTATTTCTATATTCTGAATCCAAAAATGAATTCCATTTTGAATGATAAAATTTATAAAATTTCAAAAAGTGGGTATTACTATTCATTAGAGCTAGTTTGATTGGTTGTGTTGTGTATTATAACTCAAAGTTTCTTATAACACACGATATTGTATTATTCAAAGAGAAGCGTATCGTGGTTGCTTGGGGTGTTACAAATATAAACCCTAATAGAATCGAGATTTTACATCTCCTCTTACTATTGGAGAATTGAATATGATGATAACAAATATATTTATGAGGGCATATCAATGTGAATAAAATGAAATGTATTGTCTCAATTATTTTTTGGGATGGTATTCATTATATAATTATTTACTACTTAGGTTGGAGTAGTCAGTTTTTATTTTCTGCTAATTTGAATAAATTTCAGAGAAAGATTCTCTCTTTAAATTTGATTTATGCAATTTTTTGTCTTCAAATGTAAACAAGTACTGAAATTTTATTGGTTATTAATTTATTATCATTTTAGAAATCCAAAGTTATTTTTTTTTCAAGAAATATTGGCATATTATAATTGAATCATTTATCATTTTAATCTCTCCCACGATTCTTTTTACTCTTTTCCATTGGGCTACATGCCCATGGATCAAGGTTACCAGGTGGTACAATACCTGATCAGACCTACATATTAACATAATAATGTTGCATAAATAATGTAATATAGAATTAATAATGAATTTTGGGATGTTTTCAAGTCACATGTGATGGATGAGTTGATAGGAATCTGGATCGAAGGATGTGTGGATATCGATTTTGTATGTGTTGATTGTTGGAGGTGATGAACCATATTAGGATATACTTTTGGGCTACTACATAGCCATAATTTAAGAGAACTAGGGTGATCATTAAATATATGGATTAAATGAGTCTATATTCAATGGAATAAATAATAGATCTCATTTTTTGAGACCAGATATATTTCTATAGGTAAATCCCCAGTACATGTTGTTTAGTTTGGGAGAACACACTTTGTACCACCCCAATACAGTGGTATCTAGTATTTTTCTAGAAATACATGTATCATAAACCATGTGGAACCCCCACATTCATTATGACCTTGTTCATGAAGTCTACGTCTATATTACAAGAGGTCATGGGAACAAACACAACTAGGAACACACTGTGTTCTGAAGTACACAGACATGGGATGGATACATGTACAAGACCAAGGAGTATTGGAAGGGACCATAAGTTGCATGAGGAGGTCATGTATCCCCCATAAACATCATGTAGTTTTATGTTTTTTGTGAGATATTTACTGGTAGGGACATAGATAAGTGATGGAGTGGGACCACATGCTGATTGGGTCTTCTCACACAATATGTACCCCAAGGATCATTTTGAGAAAAAATAAATCACTTGTATCTCAATTGTTTGGACTCGTATTTGAAAATGTGAGTATCCCATCCTATGTTTTATCATCAAAGAATTCAATTTTGGAATTTTTAATGGATTCTGGGATATTATATGAGATGTTATAATTGTGGATATTATTTTTGAGACAGTCGATGACGACAGTGATAAGGCAGGATCACCTTAGGTTTCTGAGTGGATCCCTCTTGTAGAATTGGGAATGGTTCATGAACAAAATAGATCCACTCTAATGTATATATAATGAATTGGTATTTTAACTTTTTGAGTGGAGCAATCATTATGGTATGGACTTGGATCCTCTATGACTAGATTGAAACCCTCTTACAGAGAGATGGAATAGGTCCTAGGCATTTTAAGTGCCACCTTCCAATGGGTTGGGCATGTGTCCATGATGACTAGAGTTTCACCCCTTATAGAGGTAAAGAATAATTATATGACATTTTGAGTGGCACCATCGAGCTAGTTTGGTCCTATATCATCAACATTTTGAGTGGTACCCACTATCTAGGATGTACATGGGTCCAAAGTGATTGATGTGGAACCCTCCCATGAAGACATTACATGGGCCATTGACCTTCCCAGTGGCTCCCTACTGGCAGGCTGGGCGTTTTTTTTTCACCATTCTGACTAAAACCATCTTTAAGGGATATTCATGGCTCTTTGATGACAAGAGTGAAAACCATGTATGGAGACATGGATTGAGAATTTCACCTTTTAGATAGGCTAGTCATGGGTCCTCATCCTTCCAAGTGGAACCCTCCAGCCATGAAATTCATGGAAACCTGATGAATATAGCCGAACCCATATATATATATGGTATGGTTCCCAAACCTTACAAGTTATTCACACTATCTATCCTGTGAATGTGTCCTCAACACTCCTAGTATAACCCTTGAAACCGCCTGGGCATGGGTTTTTGATAACTATAGTAGCACCATCCAGTTATGTTGGGCATGGGTCTGAGATGATTAGTGTGGGGTCCTAAAACATGGATAGACATGGGACCTCTATATAGAGATTTTTCCACTCAATTATTATGTTTTTTAACAAGGTTTTTCTTATGTTTCATGTTTGATGTTGGGAAAACCTGCGGGATGTTTGGAATCATTGATGGAATTCTAGAACTGATGGTGTCTATATTATTTGTATGGGATGTGAGGTGTATATACCATTCTATCTCAATTATTATTATTCGGTTTTAGAAAAACAAATATCCATGTTTATGTATTTTTATACTATATTATCATTGTTGGTAGATATTCAATCTTTTTTCCAACTACACGACCTATTTATGTCCTTATTGTTGGATGGTATTTCATAGTTTCTTTAGTTTTAGGTGTTCACAATTTAATATATACATTCATTAAATTCCTATTGGATCTGTTACATATCCAACTATCATCATTTCTGAAATCATACTGTGTATATATATACTCAACCCTATATGTTTTTCCCACACATGTCATGTGTAATTCAAAGCATAGAAATTCCAGCCGTGACTGCAGATGATCATAGGGATACTAGGTGTTTTGGACTGCATATGATGTCCACATTCTGGATATCAGGATATATGATTTTTATAATTTTACATTCCAATATATTTATATTGGTATTTATTTTTTAGGGAGCTTATTATTTCCCTTCGCTTTTCAGTTTTCAAAATAATACTTTTGTAAACTTATAGGTTTTCCATTTTCAATTTGATTTCTAGTTGTTCAATATTTTTTTATTTCTATACACATCATTGTCGGTATTTTCTGGTTTTTGAGAGAAATTACATTATAAATAGTCAACCCTTAGGATTTTACTTTCAATTCTTTTCACCACCCTTAGCCAATATTGGCAGGCTTGAGAGAGTAACGACTTGAGCATCGGTCATGTTAGGTTCGTAAAGGTTGTTATTTCTTGATCGATAGATTTATGTGATAAATTAATGGTGTCTCCCTTCAACATAGTATCTTATTTCTAAATATATTAATTTATTTTAACATAAAACAGTATATTTATTATCATTTCAATTTTTAATGTATAAATTTAATTCATTAATGTCGTGATATTAAAGATTCATGGAAGGAATTAAAGTGTAAATGTGAAATGGTTATTATGAATTATTTTTTATAATGAGTTCAATATTGATGAATATGTTATCCCACGAATATTATTATTCAATTAAATTTATAAACATTTAATGAAATAGAATTTATATTTAAAAAATGAGTGTTTTTATGAATCATTATATGAAAAAATTGTCGATTTATTACTTATAGAAATTTCGGAAAATTTTTATTTCTAATAAAAGGAAAATATATTGAATTTACATAAAGAATGTTTTTATGATGTGAAAAATGAACCACAATGTAAAAATGATGAAAATATTGGAAATATATTGGATTTTGATTAATATTTCAGAAATAAAAAATTAAAATAATTGAAAATTATAATTCAACTCAAGGGTTTGATTCTACCTGAGCTGGAATAAATTAACATGGACACTTGACCATGATCATGGGTGACATGGATGACATATGATATGAATGTAAAAAGTATCATAGTAAAATTACCCTCATGGATCATGTTGGATCACAGGTTTGAAGGAAAGTGTACAATTTAATTTTATATAATCTAAATATGGGTTAGTACAAGAGTCCACATGGTAAGAACCAACACCTTAATTTCCTTGTTTTGTACAGTTGGTAGTAGGAATTTTATTTTCATGGAGGATAATTTCAAGAAGGACTTTTCTGTGGGATTATACTATTTCAACTTCTTTTCATCCATATTAAAAAGTTCGATATGTGTGATGTGAAACAAATTCTCTTATCTTCATCCTCATGATTCTTGTTTAATCCCTAAAAGTTTATATATTCTATAAAATTAAGTATATTTTTTCTCCATGATGAAATGAAGATAACCATTATGTAATAAAATAAAACAACATCATAATTAATTATGGATGATTTATTGTTATCATGGAGACTATGTATAAATTGAAACAACTACACCAAAGAATAAGATGATATTACTAACAGTTTTTTTCTAGAAATAATGTATTTATTCTACCCAACAAAAAAACTCTGGTAGAGACATACCAAAATATCCACATCATAAAAGGATTATTCCATGCATGAATTGAAGGATGAAAATCATGAAAATATTTAGAATGTTTTCTATGATTTAACAGACCTATTTTGAATCGAGATGATTTCTATTTAATTGTAAATATTGATGTATTCATTCCAAAAAGTTATATACTAATCTAAAAAGATGAAAATTAATCATGGGAAGGAATATTACATGTTTTAGTCATGATATTTTCTCTATGATATTAACTGTATCTTAAAAAATGAATTAGATTCATGTATATTAATTCTCATTCTAATGGTCATGGATAGAGAATCTAATATATATTCAGAAATTCAAAGTGATTTTATCTTTATTAGGTTTATTATCATGGTATGGTTTTGATGAAACACAAATTATTATAAATATGAGGGATAGATAAGTATTACATGAATATTTCATAAATATTAAACACAGATGCATTAATATTTAATTGTTTAGATTTCATGGATATAAAGAAGATGGAATATTCAAAAGTGGAGAAACTGATTCATTCTACATATACTTTATAAGTAGAATCAGGATGAAATTGTAGGGAATAATAAATTTTATATTTTTTACAAAAAAATTTCAAAATTCATATATCTAATAAGGTAAAATAAATAGGATACCATTTTATTTGATGTAAAAAATATAAATATATATATTGATATAAACATATCAGTACATGTATAATGACAAGATCATGTGTTGTGGTAGGGAATTGAGGATGAATAAGATAAATTAGTACTAGTGTAGTCCAAATTTTAACTTTACTAGATGTAAAAGAGAAGAAGGGTATGTTGATAACTCCACAATTTCGAAGGAAAAATATTTCATTCAACACGTGTAATAAATTAAAAGGAGTTTTGAAAAAAATTTAATAAAGGATGTGACATTTACATATTATTAAAAATAAAAAATTATTTTTGTTCTATAAATAATTAAACTAAAGAACCATGTTCAGGATGTTATGTATGTGAAGGAAAATGAAGAAGTTGTATACCAAAGTGGAACCCCAATAACCTGAAGAGAAAAAAATGGATGACATGTATATTTAGTTTTTTTATTTTATTATATATCTTAATGTATGAGATACATTATAGTATAATAAATTCCAAACTGAGCAGTGTGGTAGGAAAATCCATTCATTAACATTAGAATATATATTTATATATCACATGTGGATTCTAGATTATTTTTTGTCTATTGGGTATTCTTGTTAAAATCAAGGATAATCATTCTCATATTTAGAGGCGAACCTTATTGAATGACGTGACGTAATCTTTTTAAGTGTTTATAGGAATTTAATATAATATTTATTTTGTGAGAGAGAATAAGAAAACAATAAACCATACCCAGTGAAAGAGGTAAAAAGAAAATCGATAAAAGAATGTGTTTGGTAAAAAAAGATCCTACACTGATTCACCACCTCTTAGTTGTGACACCCTGGACCTATTTCATGTGTAATAATAATAATTTTGTGGTTTTACATCATTTAATTTTCATGTTATCCAAATATTGATTTTAAAATAAATATTATCTCACATTGTTGAGAGATTATTTAAAATACCTATTTTACTAAACCGAATTTATTCTTATTGAAATAATATTTAATAGAATATTTTAAATAATAATTATAATAATATATTAATATAGATAATTGGTTTTTTTATTTACAAAATATGATATATATATATATATATATATATTTGTGTGTTTGAATGAATGAAATTATGATATAAAACTACTACTATTATAAAATTATAATTTTATATTGAGGTCATAAAGGATAATGGAATTTTTTATTTTAAATTATTTTAACGACATTAATTTTTAAAATTAAATTATTTTAATTATGCTGACAATTATTTTAATATATTATATGAGATGTATATTTTTAAAAATATGACATATACATTTGTATATGTATATAAGGTAATAATTATTAGACTACAAATTAATATTTTAAATTTTGTTTAATAAAATTATAAATATATATTACAACTATTTTAATAGAATGATTAAACTTATACATATATGAACGATCCTTCAATAAAATTATGGTTACATTGAATCATATATATAATATTATCATTTTTTTATGATTCAAAATTACAAATATTTTGTACAAAATTATGATAAATATTATTTTGATTTTCAAGATAATAAATTTTCAATTATTAATTTAATTTATAACATTTTAAGTATATATATGTATATTTTTTATAAAATTTAATAATAAAAACCATTACTTTTTAATGTATTGATAAAATAGGAATAATATATTATTATATTTGTTAAATATTTGAATTTTTAATGTTTTTAATAATATATGATAATAATATAATAAGAATATAACAAAATAAGAATAATAATATAATAGTAACAAAATTATAATAATAATAAATTAAAACATTAGAAGAATCTCGTGAGGAGGGCGGGGTAAATATTTCGGGTTTTCGGGCGTAGGGTTTCGGGAGGCGTCGGGTGTCGCGCCGCTTAGGGGAGAGCATAGTGTTTTAGTAAGGTGGCTTTAAAAAGGGTACATTGGGAGTCATCCGACACCGTTGAACCTGAGTGTGGTCAAGTTCATGTTTTTGTTTCTCTCGCAAGTCACAAGACATGGCCCAGTCTTCGGGGGTCGATTCTTGATCCGGAGAAGCTGAGTTCAGTGGTCGTCAGAGTCCCATCATCTATATGTTTTCATACGAGTCGAGGTATTCGACTGAGGATCTCGAGCCATGGTGTGGGTCGCGTTTGTTGAAGGTTTCATGACTAGTGTTTGGCCTCCCATGGTGGAGAGGAATACAATCTATCTGACATCAACTGGTCCGATCAAGGTAATGGTTTGGACTTGCGTTGGGATATGTTATCTGTTTGTGGTGTTTGAATATTTGATAGGTAGGTGTCTAATTTGATCTAACTCACATGTTTGTCATTAATCTCGAATTATGTATGAACCACACATCGCATTCCCTGTTTTCCGTCAACATTTGGTGTCTGCATCTTGTTTTCCTCTACTATTTTCCTTGTCACTCTCATATTTATTGTTTATTAATTAACAATACTGTGTTATTTTTTTTCAAATACCATCTGTTTTTAGTCTGATTTTGAAAGAAACAAATTTTTATTTTGTAAATTTTATCAAAAGAAGATTGGAACATTTGGACACTTCCATTTTTTTAGAATGATTCATAACTTATATAGGATTTTTTTTTCTTTTGTAATCACAACTATTTCCAAAAAGATTCTCGAGTATGGTTCATTAAGTGGATATATCTATACACACCATCGGACCTATTTTTTCTCATTCGGTCTATGGTTGTGTTCTTCACTCACTTCTGGTGTTTTATTTTTTTGTATTTAATTCATTGGGTTTTGTTATACATGTTTCTAGGGGTATTACATACTCTATTTCTACTTTTTTGCTTAGTGTATCCATGCATCAGAATCCAAGTAAGGGTTATCTATATATGCTTGTCTCTATTGGGAAAAATCATATAAACACTCTTTGTATATATGCATATGTATATGTTCATATATATATATATATATTTCCATCATAATCCTATTTTTGATTTCTAATTGTTTTTTATCAATTTTTCACCGATGTGAGCAGTACTTGTAAGGGAATTAATATTTATTTTCATGGTTGATATTATTTAGTAAGAAAATATTTTCATCATATTACTTTATGTTTAAGGTTATTTCCTTTTAAGGGCATATTTAATATATTTACAATTTATTGAAAAATTATGGATCTGATAAATTTATTTTCAAGGTTGTATACATATATCTATATAAATCCAATGATTTATACATGTGTATGAATATGACATTGTTTCAAACAATATTTTATTTTATTTTATTTTATTATATTTTCAAAAATAGAAATTTAAGGGAAATGTTTTAATTATTATATGTAAACATATATTTATTGAATTTTATTTATATTTATGTTTTGAAAATATTCTTAAGGGTGTGTTTATATTGCATGCAGCGCATGTTTTCCTCAAGGAAACATGTAAGGAATAATATGTGTTGTGGAAAACCCATTCATTTATTTATATGTATATACGGTTTATATATATATGTATATATATATATATATATATTCTAAAGAGAATCCATGTTTTCAATTGTCAAAAGTTTGTGTTTATTAATATTTCAATGTTTTTAATGATATAAGGGTTCAATTAAAATGGTTTTTTATCTTAGAAAACCAAATATACACTTAGTGCATATTCATACATACACATTTAATTCATTTTAATTCTGTTTTATGTTATTAAATAAAGTTTCCAATATTTAAATAATGAATTTGATGAAAATAATGTTTGGGGTTCAAATGGATTAGTATTCTTCTGTAAGAAATTAGTTTTTATGTATGTATATCCAGGTGTTTATATACTTAAAACCTATCAGATGTTTTGGTTTTCAATCTGGTGATATTTTGGATTAAATAATTTTATGAAGTTTTTATTAATTTTAAGGGTTTAAAATACCATGTCTACCATGTGAAAAACCTATTTATACACATTGTATTTTTTGTTATATATATCTAAATATATAAATATAAATATATATTCACAGTGTTTTAAATAAAAATATCTTATATCCTTTTATCATCATATGTTTTATATACAAATGAAATATACCATAAATTCAATTTATTCATTTTTGAATATAAAATGTTTCTTTATATTAAGGAAATTGGGATATAAGTGTCGTAATTTTATGTGAAAAAACCAATATTTAATGTGAAATATATATAATTACATATAATTTAATTCGACGACCATACTTTTCATTAATTAAATTTCCATAATCTTGTAGTTGTTAGTTTTTTTTTGACACTTAATGCATGAATAACTATGTATATTTAAATGCTAAAGAATGTAATTAAAACTCTTATAAACTTATATGGAGTTTTGAGATAAATTATTAAAAGTGGTATGGCCCACTTTCAATAATATTAAATGAGAAATTAAATGTTCAAAGGGGTATGGGACACTTTGAATATACGACCTATCTTTCCATATGAAGAATCTATTGGACTCAGTATATGGCTGGTTGGGGACCGGTTAATGAAATCCCTAGAGGATGTGGACTACTTAATGAAAGATCTACCGATTGGTGACCTGTTAATGAAATCCCTATGATGCATCAAAAGTTCTCAGGAGATAAATTATTTCATGGCACGATGCCGTGAAACAGTCTAACATTATACATTTCCCTCATTACTTTTATGATAATTAATTAACAAATTGGATATTTGAGTAGTTGAATATACCTGGATAAGATCTTGTACATATTAGTATCAGAATATGAAAATTCATATGAAATAATTATTATTCATCATTCAGATATTTATCTTATAGTTTATGATTTATAGTTAGTAAGGAATGAAATGGATGTTATCATTTTATGCACAACTCTATTCTGGTATTACTTTCATTTGTAAATTTTTTACTTGCAGATTCGCATGTCACACTTATTATTTTTAGAATAAATATTTCTTTATATGATTCACACCATATATTTTGTATTAGCATTATTTTGACTGGAATATGTTTTATTGTATCCCTTTTAAGGTTCCTCAAAATGTTCACTTCATGTATTGTGGTTTTATTTAAGAAAAAGTTTAATGAAAATTTTAAAAGGGTTTTTTTTAATGGTTTAATTAAAATATTATTTTATTTTAAAACCCCTTACTAGGAATTCGTTTGCTCAACTGGAATTTTCAATATATTTTTACATGATTAGTAGAATTGAGTTACATAGTTTTCTGGCCTCTTTGTGGAGTATTTTTCTATATAGTATTTAATGAATAGTATTGTTTTAATCTTGCTTTCTATAATCTAAACTGAAAAGGTCCCTTTTAGTGGAACATTATGTGAAAATTATCATCATTTCTTTTTATAAAAATAATTACACACCATGTTTATTAATGCACCAACTCCAGGGCTTCTGGGGTTGGGGCATGACATTCAACATGTACCTCTATGGATCCTATAATTTGTATCAATTATAAATTTCACCTCTATTAAAATCACTATACCAGAACGTTTTCTATAAAACTATTAAATTTTCTTCCAATAATTATAATAATGATTATTTAGTGTAAATTATTTAATTTTCCACCTAATGAATACATTCTTCAATGACATTCATTATTGAGAAAATTAATTTGAATTTGATAATGAGTAACATGTATTTAATTTCATATGTTGAAGATGTTTTAGTCCTGCTGAGAAATAATAATGGAAGATGTGAAATTACAGGAGAATAAAAAATGGGTTTTTTTAAAAAAGGATATAGATAACATTACAGCTCTTTGTGATCAGTGGATTCATTTTTAATAAATCACATATCATAATGGTGATTCCAAAATCCTGGAAAAATAGTTGAGGTAAATTTTTTCTACTTTCATTACGTTCTAAAAATATATTTTTTATACATTATGATAACTATTTGTAGTTTAGATAATGATTCTCCCTAATTGATGAAGTGTGGGTAAAAATATTATTAAATAAAAATTAAGTTAGTAAATTATATTATAAGAAATTTTATTACATGGGAGAAAATTATAAAAATAACATTGATTACAAGAATGTTTTTTCTATATCAAATCAAAGATGTTCAAATATCTTTACATGTTTTTAAAAGAGAAGGTGGTCATATTGAATTTCATGTTATGCATAAGAATAAGGAATGTTATGATAAAATTTTGTTTAAAAAAGATCAAAATAATTCCATCAAAATGAGAGATTTAGTGTTTGAAATAAAATTAGAATATATAGAAAAGACATATTTTTATAATAAACAATCAAATAGGTATGTAGATATAATCATATATAATCCTATAGAGGATTATTATATAAAAACCCTATCTTTAGTTATGATTACGTCATGAATGACATTTATGATGTTCCAAAATAATTTTCAATGAATAAATTACCACCCCTGTTTAATTTTAATGATTTTAAAAAATTTGTTTCTATAGTGAATGTTTGTTTAAATTAAAATTGTATAAAAATATTGATATAAAGAAATATGGGTGTACATGTAATCATATCTATAAATAATAAGAGAATACTTTTTATTTTTTATTCACTATTTGAAGTAAAATTAGTGATAATAAAGGCCTAAAAACAACTCGCAACTGAATTTGAGAAATCATTACAAAATTTAAATAATTATATAAGCATTTTTTTGGGAAATTTTTGTGGTGCACAAGTTTATTACAATTTGAATTGGATTTCATGTACAATCAACTCATTCTGTAATAAAAAAAGAACTCTAATTTTAGAGGGTTTATGTTGGAGAATAATAAATATCCCCCAATTTTTAAGACCTTCTCTATCTCAAATGGGTTTGAGAATCATAGATTTTTTTATGGTATTTATAGTGTTTTTGGTGAGAAAAATGATACATTCATAACTCAATATTTATTGACTACAAGAAATCATTTATGTCAACTTGTGAATATTGATGTGTTCGAATTGGGGTTCATTTTAAAAAGGTATCCAAATCATAGTACTCTCTAATATATTGATAATGGTAAGATATCCATATAAAACATGATGAATTCCATCTGGATTCAATTTATGCCTATGAATATTATGAGTAGTGGAACATATAAAAAAATTCATCTCAAAAAGTGAAATAAAATTTTTCCATCTAGAAAACAAAAACAATCTATGAGTATTTATAATGATATCTAAGATACTTGGATAGAAAATATAGACAATTCATTAAATATTTTTGATCAATGATAAAAATACTATTTTAAAGGTAATGAGAACTATACATATGACGATTTCTAATATCATGATCATTTTCCAAAAAGACATATCATATGTTAGTCAAATTATATGTAGGAGATTCAAGTGGACTGGAAACAATTCTAAAGGTTGTTTGACCATCTAGATGGTTTAAGAAAGATACTTGATAATAATTAAATATAAAAGGAAAATCAAGGATGGTATCATACTCAAAAAATAATAGGATTTAAAAATATTCATACTATTAGACACTATATACAAATTGAATATAATATATAGAAGCATTGTGGATGAAGAAACTCAACTAAGAAAAACGTTTTGACTTTGTAGTCTTTATTGATGAATATGAGGATCTAATTTATATTAAATAATAAAGGATCATTGTATGTGCACATAAAATTAAATAAATTAATGTTGAATCATGATCATAGAGTGGGGGACTTATAAGGAGTAACATCATTAAATTGTGGTCTATATGGATGAGTTTTCCACCCAATATTATGCCAAAAAGAATGAATTCTAAAAATAAAACATTAAATTGGTCATCCATCGTAATGATATAGAAATTCTAAAATCTATATGCCACCTAAGGAATTCCATTTTGGTATAGTCTAAATGTTAGAACATTATGGAAATATTTTATCTCATTAATGTAAAGAGCTATGAATCCTCACATAGATTGTTTTTATGCCATAAAATTTCAACCACCCCGTAAAAGAAATGAAAATAAAAACTATATATGTATTGTGGATTTAAATATTAATGAAGAAAAGTTCAAGGTATTATAGAATATTATTTTATCACAAGGATATTTAGCCACTATACAATAAATTCATTCGCATGGACACATGACCATGCTATAGATTGAAAAAGATAGCTTCGTGGCGATTGTTTATAGGATTATAGGTAAAGACCCTTTGTTGATGTTGAAATATTAGGAATCATATGTGAGAACGCATGGTGAGATCTTATATTTTCTATATAGATCATTAATTTATCCATAAGGTGAAAAACAACACCTAAATATACAAAATATAGATGTTTGTTGGGGAAAATATGACTACTAAGGGGTAACATTCTATGAATGAGGTAAATGTTGGATTTAGTTTCTGAATTAGTGATCAAAAATTTAAAAAAATATAGATATGTGCAAAGAGGCAATGATTTATCTACATCAAACCTAGTTAATATAGATTAAACTATACTATTATAAACAAATTGTAAAATTAGATTTAATATTTACTTAATGCTAAAATTAAGGCAAATATAATGAAATCCAAAACAACCATAATTTAATAAAGAGAGTACTTTTGGTCAGTATTTATGTGGGCTTGGAGAAATAAACACATATACACTATAGAAGTGGATGATGTCCATTAATTATGTTTAACAAACCTTCTGTCATTATTCTACAATGTAATTAAAAATCAACTCTAGAATTATCAAGACCCACACATCACTATATAATTATGCAACATATGAATGAAATGATATAAATAGATGAAAATAATTGAATCACAATATAAGAATACATAGCGTAATGATTAATCAAGAATAATTATATGTCACTGTAAATATGTTGTCTATCATGGAACAAGATATATATTATGAATTTTTTTAAAACAAATCACGTGTTGGAATTATCTATTCTTCATTTATAAAGTTTCCATAATTAGATTAATAGAAAATAAAAAATATTCTTGACTTTCCTGCACATTAAGATGTTTGATGATGAATATATATTTAATACATTATTTAAATATGAAGGTTCCAAGTGGGTTACACATCAATGATATTATTATCATGATACAATTTTCAGGAATCACGAATAATTATAAAGATTAGTGAAGGATAATAATGAAAAAAGTATTTTTGTAACATACAACATGCATGCATACATATTAATCCATATATATTACATATTTAAGAATATGAGGTAAATTTAAAAATAAGAAAAACTCATGACTATTATATATTTTTTATATGATGTAAAATGAAGTAGTTTTAGTGTTTTTGAAATTTTTATATTTTTGGAACATAAAATTTAAAATGTTGAAAGGTAAGAATGAAGTAATATAAGTCAAACACTTGATGATATATTTTAAATATAAATAAATATATATATATACAGGTGGAATATATATAATAGATAAATAGAAGTTTTTAAACATTAATCGTTTTTATAACACATTACATTTGATAAGGAAAATAAAACCAATAAAAAATTTACAACATTAGAAATATTTTTTTATTTATGATGAGATGATCTAGTTCTGCAGTGGTGGACTATAGAATAAAAAAATAGTTATAGACTAGTATAGTGAAATTTTAAAATTTAGTGGAGGTATAATATATGGAAAAGGTGTTATTAATTCCATATCTTTGTAGGAAAAATATTCCCTATACAATCAATGAAATAAAATAATACATCTCTTGTAACATGTTCTAGAAAGATATTTAAATTTTATTACTATTTTTAATGTTCATTGACTTATGTAATACCTAGTAGAAAATAATAGAAATTCATTCATGATGTTGTTCAAGTGAAATTTGAGGATGCAGTAAGATAATAACTAATCACACTATATGATTAAAGAGATAATTCTTTTTTGAAAATACAATTTAGTAGTTATATTGTTTTATATCATTGATATGTGTGGGATACACTTTAGTTCAAGAAATAGCATAAAATTAAGTGAAATTTCCAAAAACCTACAATGTTATGATATAATAGTGAAAATATAACATGGTGATTATAAATGGGTTTGTGAAAATAGATGAATCTAGTTCCAACAAAGGCCAACTTTCTCACATTGAGAGCTCAACCATGAAAATTATTTTTCCATACTTGTTAGTGAGGTTTTTGGGGATTTTAAAAAAATTACGAGAGTGATATAGAGAATAAGAGAAGCATATTCACCATTACTACTTAAACAGTTCAAAAATAGAATGTGATAAAATAATATGTTTTGTTTAAAGGGACAAACACAAATTTACCCCCATATCCACGTCAAACATATATCACATTAGATCCTATTTTTTCCTTCACAAATTTTGAGGTAAATGAGATCATTTTTGCTATTTTATTATGTTTATATATCATAAATTTTATTTCATGATGATCATTGGTTTATTATAATTCTTTCCTTTTATTTTAATTTTGAAATTGACTACATAATTTTTCCTTGAATATTGATTACAAAATAACATTTTTGAAATTGTATTTCATTAACAACTTTTTATTTCACATGACATACCTGATGAAATTACTCAAAGATGGGGATGGATGATTAATGTATTTTCAATCATGGATGTTGTGTTTCATCCCACTATAATGTATTTTAATAATATGGGAATGGTATTATAAAAAATTTATTGGTGATATTTATCGCAATGGGAGACCACAGGGTACGGTGGAAAATTATAGCTATACGAATTATAAGGATGATAGATATCATTTAGAGAGGCTCCCCTGATTATGTGGTTTCTAGTGAATGTCCTTTATATTATACCTTATTTAAAAAATATTACGAGTCACTTATATCAACTAGTTTACCTTTGATTTTTCTTATTTATGTACACACTTGCGACATTGATTACCCTTTTTGGATTCTTTGTGATCTCATAGCATGCTTTTATATTTTATATGTTTTTTTCACACATGATCATGATATGGATATTTATAATTTATAAATTTATTATTGGGTTATTTTATGCCATTCGATATAGGATACATCATATATTTATGTATATGTGAATATGAAAAGTTTTTTAATTGAATGGATTTATTTTTAAAAGGATTATTATAAATGGAATGTTTTTTACAGAAAATTTTTAATATATTTTTTATATAATTACCATTTGATTCATTTGGAATAATGTTTTAAATATTATATGGTGATATCATACTTGTCTTTAGTTTTTTTAAAAAATATTTTTCATATAGGAATTTATAGTCTTTATTTTAAATAATACTAGTTAAAAGAAGTTAATGATGAATAGAATGAATCAATTGGATCGTGAAACCATAATGGTGGGTTTATATAGTATTGAAATATGCCCGTGAGGAGATAAACCCCATGGTTTCTTTATTTTCCATGACAATGTTAATTCAATTTGTTCTAATAGACAATTGTTTTCAAATTATTGGTTGTTTAATTTAGAGATTGTTTGTTATATTTTAGGTTATTTTAAAGATATATTCTTTGATATATTATTTCCCATTTCTAATTATATATAATTTGTTAGGGCCAATAGGGGCCTATGTACCCTGAGAGGGGGGGGGGTGAATCAGGGTATGGATATTCTTTTTCAAAATGCTTCCTGCCCCACTAGATCTTGACCTCTTTGTTACAAGGGTCACTTTGTTTGCTCTTGTGTGTATACTATGCTCAGTTCTATTCAAGTTTATCTGATGATAATGCTTTGAGTGCAATGCAGAGAAGCGACCAGGCAGACACAGCGATTTTAACTTGGTTCACCACTAAGGGCTACGTCCAAGGAGCATACGCCGACAAGTTGCCGGTTCGTACCAAGATCCACTAACTTCACTAGCTGTGGTTTACAATGTTCGGGCTAGATGACTTATATGCCCAGGATCACTACCTTTACAATGTTTAGGGTCAGCTCACTACTTTCCCAAGGGTCACTCCCTGTCTCTCTCTCTCTCTGGCTCACTGCCGGTGGAGAGGATCACCCACTTCCTCTTCCTAAGCTCACTGCTCCAGAAGGGATCCACTCACAGTTTATAGACCTGTAGGTCTCTTCATTTTCATGAAAGAATGCATCTTCTCTTGTATGTAGATGCTCTGTTGAAGTTTAACTTTCACCTGTTGATGAATATCTCTTTGCACCGAAGGTATCGGGCAAACTTCCAGCTTCCACACAGTCTGAAAATCACTGCGGGAACAAAACCTTACTTGGCGCGCAAGTCAACCTCGGCGCGCAAGTATCGGCGCGCAAGTCAGAACGGGCGCGCAAGTCCTCCCCTGACACTTGCGCGACACAAGCTTCCTCAACTCCAAACTTGCGCGACTCTCTTCCCTTTATGCCCAAACCACTATTGGCACGCAACTGCAAACCGGCGCGCAACTTCTAACACCGGCGCACAACTTCAACCACTGGCGCGCAAGTCCCACCTGCGCGACCACACACACCACTTGCGCGACCACCACACCTGCGCGACGGGAGCCCTCGTCTTGAACTCCGGTGAGAAATGAGGAGGGGTGGTCCGGTATTTATAGGCAATCTGACCACCCTGCGCGACGGCGCGCAAGTCACCTGCGCGACCCAATCTCGGCGCGCAAGTCTTCTCTCCTTTTAGACACTTGCGCGACCAACTTCCAAATTTGCGCGAACCTATCTCCTTAGCCATATTTTGATCTTCTGATCTTGAAAAACATATGGCGCGCAAGTTTCCTATACTCCAAGTCCACAGTGCGCAAGTCCCTTTGCCAAAAACACTTTTCTTCATTTGCCGATTTTCAGGTCCAAAAATTTGGCAAACACTAGAAAACGGCGCCACCTTGTATCTGTTCTTTTGTACCGCCTCCAGATCATCCATTCCTTTTATCGACGTTCTCGAATCAAACATGGATCGTTGACCTCAGCTCTTGAACTCAACATTCAACCATGAAATCCTCTTTGTCAACAATCACAACTTAGATGTCCACTTTGTCAACAAACACAATCACCTCAAAAAGGCTTCAATGATACCTTGAGGGATTTTTGCCCAAAAATCTCCCCCTTTGGGTTTGTTGACAACTCTTCCAAACAAAGATACTTCATTGATTCTTCAACCTCCATTTGCTTCATTGCGATTCTGATAGCGACCAAGGATTTACTCAACACATACTCTAAGCCCACATGAGCAATGCTCGGCGTGAGAAAGAAGAGTAAATGAAAAGTTCATCAATGAATCACTTTGTCTCTGACATCCACTGTTGACTCCAAACACTGTCCAACACCACTCTTCTGCTTTTATCACGATCCTCAGCTGTCGTGATATCTATTCTTTGATCGATCACTTCTAGCATCGTCAGAATTAATATGCTCCCCCTTTCTGCTCACAGCTTCAACACCTCTTTAGCCATATTTCCTGTGTTGTCCAAGCTAAGCTCTGGCTAAGCACGTTCAACTAGCTTCAACTCCCCCTATCTGGCTGCTCCACCTGTCAGCTGCTCCCCATATCAGTCAAGATTTTTCAAATCTCCACATTGTCTCCCCCTTGAATAATCACTATTTTCTCCCCCTTTGTCAACGAACCCAAAGGACACTCCTTTGTAGTCTGTAACATAGTAGAGAACACATATCAGCATATTAGGGAAAAACACATCATACCTCGGGGAGAGGGGGGGGGGTGTCCCGCCTCCACAGTATTTCAAGTGCGGGGAATCGACTGAACTCCCAGAGCTAGTCGATGCCTCTCAAAAGCTTCCTTGGGTAAGGCCTTTGTCAGAATGTCTGCAACCTGTAGCTCTGTAGGCACATACTCCAACTTCACGATGCCCTGCTCAACCTTCTCCTTGATGAAATGATACATGATCTCAATGTGCATTGTCCTGGAATGATGGACAGGATTTTTGCTAAGATTTATAGCACTTGAGTTGTCACACTGGATTCCGATCTGAGACTTCACTTCAACTCCCATATCCTCAAGCTGCTGCTTCATCCACAATAACTGTGTGCATGCTTGAGTGGCCGCAATATACTCAGCTTCTGCGGTGCTCAATGAAATGAAATCTTGTTTCTTGCTTAACCAAGAAATACACAATCCACCAAGATAGAATGCACCACCTGACGTTGATTTTCTATCATCTGCTGAACCGGCCCAGTCTGCATCAGAATATCCCAATAACTCTGTCTGAGATTTGTCATTGTATGTCAATCCGAAGTCCACCGTGCCCTTGATATACCGAAATATTCTTTTCACTTCAAGCATGTGACTTTCCTTGGGATTACTCTGATATCTCGCTGCTTGGCATGTGTCGAAAACAATATCAGGCCTTGTTGCGGTTAAGTACAACAAACTTCCAATGATTTGCCTGTATTCTGTGATATTAACTTCCTTGCCATCTTCATCTTTTGATAATCTCATCCGGGTAGTAACCGGAGTCTTTATCTCCTTGGAATTATCCATTCCAAACCTTCTTAGAACCTCCTTGGCATATTTGGATTGAGAAATAAAAGTGCCATTACTTCCTTGTGTCACATTCATTGCTGAAATAGAGGTTGTAATCAAATCCTCCACGCTGGAAACCAAGCTTCTTCAAGTATTGATCAAGCCTTGAGTACCATTCCCTTGGTGCTTGTTTCAGCCCTTAGAATGCCTTCTTCAGCCTGCAAAACTTTTTCTCATCCTCATGAATGAGAAAACCATCTGGCTGCTCAATGTACACCTCTTCTTCCAGAATCCCATTCAGGAATGTTGATTTGACATCCATCTAGAACACTTTGAACTTTCTTTGCACTACTATGGCCAAAAATAATCTGATTGTCTCCAACCTTTCAACCGGTGCAAATGTCTCATCAACATCTATTCCCTCTATCTGGGAGTATCCCTTGCACACTAGTCGTGCTTTGTTCCGAATCACTGTGCCATCTTTATTCATCTTGTTGCGATAGACCCATTTATTCCCGATGACATTCTTGTCTGCTGGCATCGAAACAATCTCCCATGTCTGGCTCTTCTCAATCTGATCAAGCTCTTCGTTCATAGCCTGAACCCAATTTTCATCTTCAGCTGCATCAGAAAAACATTTCGTCTCCACTTAAGACAAAAACAATGTTTGCAATGATGATTTCATTCTTTGAGTCTGAACTGGAGCTTTTTGATCACCAATGATATTATTTCTATCAATTTCAGCTCATCTCTTTGGCATCCTTGTAGACACACACTTGAAACATTCATGTTCATCATCAGCGTCTTCTTCTTAATCAGCATCATTCACTTCTTCTCCCCCTGTGTTGCTTTCTTCCTCAACACATTCATTTGTTCTCATCTTCCACTCAGATTTGAGCCATTAACAAAATCTCTAAGCCTACTGAGTTTAAACTCGGTGTAGGAAACAAGAGACAAAGTTAACAACACAATCACATTCTGTTGTGCTCTGTTTCTCCCTGTCTTATTCAACTCTTGTACCTGATTTGAATCAATTGAAACTGTAGAGAATATCACATATCCACTTCACATCCTTATATGCCACTTCCCCTTGGATTGTATCTCCCTAAAACCTAAAACACACAGATCATCACTTAATAGCATTTATATACATAGGGAGAGGGGATTCTTCCAAATTCCTCAAGATGAGGATTGTGGTTGATCCTGATGGGTCAACCCTTTGATTCTTTCTTGAAGAGTATCACACTCTTTCCTTGCTTCTTCTAGCTGCCTAGCCAACTTCAACTGTTCTGGCCATATGACTAGGCATTCTTTTATCACATTCTGAGCCTTTTTCTGATATGAAGATTCTGTAGTCTTGGCCTTTCTCACAATCTGGGGTTTAGAACAACTGGTACACATTTTGGTCTTTGATGTTCTACTAAAATTCCATTTCCATTGATTGTTTCTCAGTGCAGGAATCTCCTTTCTTGTCATCTTCCCCATCTTCTTTGTCCATTGCAGGGATCTGCCTTTTTCTTCCACTTCTCGTTGCGGGGCAAATTTTGCAATGCATTCTTTGCTTATCTGCCTTTTATCAGATTTATGAGTCGCCACCCTATTTTTCATTGGTGGTGGGTCCTCCATTGAACGTTCATTCTTCTTTATCACAACTGGAGTAGATCTCCCCTTAATCTTCCAGGTTTGTTCGCATTCTCTCCTTGAGAGTTGTTGTGAGCACGATAGAGGAGGTGACTGATACAACTTTTGTTCAGCTCCATGTGATTTCCCCGAGGCTTTAAGCCTATTCTTCTCCTTACCACTTTGTCTCCCAGTACAGGCTTCTTTCTTGTACACTTCTTGTGGTGGGGATCTCTTTTCTTGTTCCTTTCCCTTTCCTGCTTTCTTCTTACTGCAATGTCTCGCCATGTGCCCATAGTGAGAACATATAAAACATTTTCCCTCAAAGGCATACCTCATTTCATCATCTCTCTGCTGAGATGTTGATGCCCCTTGATTTCTTCTTTTGATATTGGGCTCCTGAGCTTCCTGACACATACTCATTGTGTGTCCCATTCTTCTACAGTAATAGCATCTAACATATGCTTTCCTCTGAGAAGCTCTTCTTTCTAAATTCTCCTGATGCTTCTTCCTGTTCTCAGATTTATTAATGTTTCTCTCTTCACAGCCTGAAATGTACTCCAGAGCCTCTGTACAGAAGCTTGATGTGTGGCCATGAACTCCGCAGAAATAACACACATCATCACTCCTTGAAACTATCCTCATAGGCCTATCTCCAGCACCTATAGGATTTTTGTTACCTTTGAAATTTTTCACTGCATTTTTCTTATCATCCATAGGAGTGAGATTATCATATCCAATTCCAGATTTTCCCAAAAAGGTTGACCTTTGGGAAGATACAATCCTTTCATGCTTCTCCTCTGATGCAGCATATTTGGACTTCATTTCATCATCACCTGCCGAAGGATGATCAAATAATAAGTGTAGTGCATCCTTCATCTTGGGCTTATCTCTGGATTTAGAATTCTCCATTTCCTTCTTGACTGATTGTATCTCTTCTTCCAACTTTTTAATATTCAAATCTCTTGATACAAGTTGAGCATCAAGTTCTTTTCCGAGATTCTTTCCACAACTCATCTCATCTTCCAGTTCATGCTTCAGCTTATTAACCATGACATTTTGCTCTTTTACATTCAATTTTTCTTGAGCAAGAGAATCGGAGCAACATGCATTTTCTTGTTGTAGTTTTTGATTCTTCTGAACTAACTCAGACAGCTGTGTTGCTAGATCATAATTTTTGGCGTTCAGATTTCGAACTTCATCGGACTCTTGATTCTCTTCACACTTACCAGCCTTTTGTTTTCCTTTTCCTTTGGCCAGCTTCTGTAGTTCCTCACTTTGAGAATCATTCTTCTCTGTTAGGTCAGTAACTATATCAATAAGCCTTTGATTTAATACTCTTAGCTTGTTGACCTCAGTTTCCAGAGCATGGATCTGTATGCCTTTAGATTTAATTTCCTCAGTGGATTTCTGATCCAATTCTTCAGTCCCATGGACATCTTCCACCTTTTTGTTCAGTCCATCGATCTCTCGTTTCTGTTCTTCAACCTTCATATTATACTTACTAATGGATTCTGAGTTCTCTGATGTTGATAAATTAAGTTTCTCAATTTCTTCCATCAGCTCAGACTTCTCTTCTTCTTGCTGCTGCATGTAGAGTTTGGCATCGCGAACAATTTTGTTAGCTTTCTTGGTTTTGGCCCTCCAAACATCTATCTCTTCAAGAGCAGCCTCCAACTCAGCTCGCATATCAATTCTTCCTTCAATTTCTTCTTCTTCACCGTCAGTGGTTCCAACTTCACTTGGAAAGTCTGGTTCTTCACTCATTCCATCAGCATCATTGACTGAGTAAGTATTTTTGTGGTATGATTTATCCAAATCATTTTTCTGTTCAGTGCATGATTCCTTCAGTAAGCTGTTTGATTCTTTTATTTGAATCACACTTTTTCCAAAAACACTTCCACACTGAGGGATACCACCTGACTTCTGATTCTTCTTTGAAGATTTTCTTTTTCCCATGGTAGACCGAGATAAGCGCAAACAATATCTTCAACAACACAGATCGACTACACCAAGTTGAAGCAACCAAATCTGATAAAAGCAACCAGTCCCTCTGATACCAATTGTTAGGGCCAATAGGGGACTATGTACCCTGAGAGGGGGGGGGGGGTGAATCAGGGTATGGATATTCTTTTTCAAAATGCTTCCTGCCCCACTGGATCTTGACCTCTTTGTTACAAGGGTCACTTTGTTTGATCTTGTGTGTATACTATGCTCAGTTCTATTCAAGTTTATCTGATGATAATGCTTTGAGTGCAATGCAGAGAAGCGACCAGGCAGACACAGCGATTTTAACTTGGTTCACCACTAAGGGCTACGTCCAAGGAGCATACGCCGACAAGTTGTCGGTTCGTACCAAGATCCACTAACTTCACTAGCTGTGGTTTACAATGTTCGGGCTAGATGACTTCTATTCCCAGGATCACTACCTTTACAATGTTTAGGGTCAGCTCACTACTTTCCCAAGGGTCACTCCCTGTCTCTCTCTCTCTCTGGCTCACTGCCGGTGGAGAGGATCACCTACTTCCTCTTCCAAAGCTCACTGCTCTAGAAGGGATCCACTCACAGTTTATAGACCTGTAGGTCTCTTCATTTTCATGAAAGAATGCATCTTCTCTTGTATGTAGATGCTCTGTTGAAGTTTAACTTTCACCTGTTGATGAATATCTCTTTGCACCGAAGGTATCGGGCAAACTTCCAGCTTCCACACAGTCTGAAAATCACTGCGGGAACAAAACCTTACTTGGCGCGCAAGTCAACCTCGGCGCGCAAGTATCGGCGCGCAAGTCAGAACGGGCGCGCAAGTCCTCCCCTGACACTTGCGCGACACAAGCTTCCTCAACTCCAAACTTGCGCGACTCTCTTCCCTTTATGCCCAAACCACTATTGGCACGCAACTGCAAACCGGCGCGCAACTTATAACACCGGCGCACAACTTCAACCACTGGCGCACAAGTCCCACCTGCGCGACCACACACACCACTTGCGCGACCACCACACCTGCACGACGGGAGCTCTCGTCTTGAACTCCGGTGAGAAATGAGGAGGGGTGGTCCGGTATTTATAGGCAATCTGACCACCCTGCGCGACGGCGCGCAAGTCACCTGCGCGACCCAATCTCGGCGCGCAAGTCTTCTCTCCTTTTAGACACTTGCGCGACCAACTTCCAAACTTGCGCGAACCTATCTCCTTAGACATATTTTGATCTTCTGATCTTGAAAAACATATGGCGCGCAAGTTTCCTATACTCCAAGTCCACAGCGCGCAAGTCCCTTTGCCAAAAACACTTTTCTTCATTTGCCGATTTTCAGGTCCAAAAATTTGGCAAACACTGGAAAACGGCGCCACCTTGTATCTGTTCTTTTGTACCGCCTCCAGATCATCCATTCCTTTTATCGACGTTCTCGAATCAAACATGGATCGTTGACCACAGCTCTTGAACTTGACATTCAACCATGAAATCCTCTTTGTCAACAATCACAACTTAGATGTCCACTTTGTCAACAAACACAATCACCTCAAAAAGGCTTCAATGATACCTTGAGGGATTTTTTCCCAACATAATTTTATTTTCAAATTGTTACCATCATTTATTATGACACCTTGATGCTTCTCTCTAGCTTCTGTCAATCAAGACCACACATTGGTATTTCTTGTATACCAATTCATGTTACTTAATGGGATAACTTGAGTTGGTCTAATAAAATTTTTTATCAAATGGATAGCTTTTCAATAAATAATATGATCATTCTTGTGTATCACACTATAATGTTTTTTTGGTTATTGATATATGGTACATAAGACTACTAGAACTATGGAGGGAGTCAGTGATTGTGATTATAAATCTCACTGTCTTGAAGAACATCATGTTACCTTCGGATATATGAGGTTATAAAAACCCAATGTTTATATTTTTATACCTTTTGGATTCATTCCATTGAAATCATTTTGTAATAAATGAATCATTTTATATTATAAATTTTATTAACATTATTTTTTTGGAATCAATAATCTAAATGATCTAGTCTATGGGAAAATTCACCAATATTCAACAATAACAAATTGTTTCTAAGATGTATAATTCAATGAGCTATATCCAAGGTTATTTTGTTTCTAAAGGGTCCATAAGATATACAAGAATTAATTGAGTGGATAGGGTCGATTTTTCACTTCTTGAACTCTCTTAAATACCCTATGGTTTTTTTATAATTTATATGATTGAATGGATAGGAAGGAATTGGTGGAAATATTTTTGGCAATCAATGTTTAATGAATATATCACTTGATATAACTTGAAACAATCCTTCAATTGGTAGTTCTAAAAATATAAACTATGTGTTTTGAATGAAATTGAATTTTAACATTATTTCAAGGTGATTTAACTATCATGGGGTGTGATACAATGTTGTTGAAATTTGTGAAACTATATCTATAACTAGTTTATAATGACTATATCAAATAATATAGGTATAAGAATGATTTGAGGATTAAAAATAGGTACATATATTAATTATCTTTCACACGTATATGAATATTGAATATAAAGTAGTTATGTTTGGGGAGTGATATCCTAGATAAATATAATATATACAGAATCAGTGATAAAAATATATATAAAGAGTTTTAATTATTATCACAAAATGAATAGGGTGACCAACACCAAGGTAGTAGTCAGAATGTGAAATATACATCTAAGTAGAGTATGGTGGTCTGTAACCAGTGTTGGAATAATTAAACATCTCACATTATATTAATTGATCCTCATAATATGTTTTGGTTATCAGATATCTAGTCATCTCACTTGTTTTTTAGATGGAATCCTTAGGATATAGATATGAATCCACATTAAACAAGGGATCTCTGTTTAGATATGACACAATAAAAGGGTTTTAAATTGAATCATATTCCATGTTAATTGTTACATCTATAAAGAAATGGTTGTTTGAAGTTAGATATATCTATACAATACAGTGTAAAATTTTAGAGTTGAAGGTATGATCTTGAATTATGAGAATAATATTTTTTATTAAATACTATTTGGATATAGATTTTTTGATACAAGTAAATTTTTTACTCTAATATCATTAATGATAATTGATATTTTGGGCATGTATTTGGAGCTTATTGCATTCATAATAACTTTTATCACTCTATTGGGAATGATGCTATAGTAGGTATGTATATTTCATATGTGTCGGGTGATGATTAACAACACTTACATTTCATTGACATTTTTTTTACATGATCCTGAAATCATTGATCTCATAATTATAATGGATTTTATTATTGATTATAAATCCTAGATTTATTTATATCAGTTTGGGGAAAAGTTATTTTTAATATATAGGAACACTTAAGCCTTTTTAGTTGAGTGGGATACATAAACTCCAGGCAGCATCAGCGCTCGTGAATCGAAAATCTTCGGATTCGAATAGAAATGAGGTCAGTTCCCATAACCGCAACTTTACTTCCTTCAGAGCTTCGAATGCTGGTATTCATAGGAAAGGCACATTAGCTCACGTCAAAGCTGATATGGACGCTATATCGGAAAGACTGGAGATGGGGGCGCACTCTATCATTGCCAGACTCATCTTGCCGAAAGGCTCTATGCCATGGAAGCTTGAACTTCTAATACAACGCTTGACGGAAGTCTGGGGTTTCGACTCCTGGAAATGTATCTCCTTAGGGAAAGGGTTTTACCACATCTTATTTCCATCCGAAGACCTTAAGATGCATGCCTGGGGTCACGGCTCTATCTCCTTCAAGCCTGGAGCATTGCATATCCGAGAATGGGACAGAAGTTTTAACCCCCTAGAAATAGGAAATACGACGGTTCAGACTTGGGTGAAGGTATTTGGTCTAAATTGGATCCTTTGGCACCCTTGTATTCTATATGATATTGCTCTAGCAATGGGAGTTCCAATCAAATTGGACAAAGAAACGGAAGCTGCCAGGTATGGACACCATGCCAGGTTCTTAGTTGAAATTGATCTTTGTTCTACATTAATTGATAAGGTCTTTCTCTCTACTAATATTGATGAATTGGAACTGAAAATTGAATATAAAACCCTCCCCAAGTTTTTCCCAGACTGTAAGACTATAGGTCATGAGTCTTCAAATTGTAGAAGATCAATTGTTTGCGCTTCTTGTGCTAAACGTGGGCATGATATGCATTCCTGCTTCAAAAAATCACATCACCAGAAGACCAATAGCTCTGGTTTAACTACACAGACTGCTGGTTTTAATGGGGATGTCTTGATTTCTGTTAACACTACTCAGACGATGTCTGTTCCTTATGTCCAATGTGATCTTGACAATAATCAAAAGAAGGTTGTTTCACCTCTGCCTATTGCTATGCATAATACTCTGGCAGATAACACAGCAGATCATATTGTGGATCCACTTTTTGTGCATGATCAACCTCAGTTGATCACTGGCCAGCATGGCACTCGGTCTTGGGCTGATATTTTTGAGCATGGGGGGAATTGTGCGACTCATATTGCCAAGGACCTCACTCAGGATCCGGCAAAGGTGGGGCTCACTGTTTCCCAGACCCCCCTGCCCAAGGTTCAAGATGATTCTTTTTTGGTGAAAGTAGTTTCTTCCTCCCCTGACACACATTCTTGTGATGATAAAAAAGCTGGAAAATGCCTCTGTATCCAACTTCTGATCCCACTGTGGTTGTTCCTCCTGGAGTTGATATGTTTCCCTCAAAAGAATTCCAACTTTCTGAGGGGGATATTGGGGCTTCATCACCCACGTTTCCCTCACCTGGCAAGGATGATATGCAGACGTCTTCTCATGAGCATGTGAGAAATTCTAATTTTCCATGTAGTGCTTCAGGTCAGTTAGAGGCTGTAGTTGTTGACCCTCCTCGGAAAGAGGTGGAAACCACGACTTTGAACCCACCAAAGCTGCTGGAAAATCAGCAGACACCTTCTGACTTGAGTGGATGTTTTAAAACCTGTGAAGCTACTGCTTCACCTGGATTTTCTGAAAAGGCTGATTCGGCTTCTCTTTCTCTGGATCCATCAATCCTTGAACCTTTTGTAGTGGCTGTTGAAGAATCAATCACTCCGACTAATGAAGTGGTGGAAAACACCTCGGTCACTCCAGCGGGGAAGGTGAGTAACACCTTGAAAGAATCATCTCTTATCTCTACACTGGATGTGCAGGAGACAGAGCAGAAAACAGATAAACCAAGAAAAGGTCACAAAAAAGATGGAGATGATGAAGGTACTTGGCAACAAGTCAGAACCAGAAGTCAAAAAAGGGTAGGAAAGGAGGCCTTGAAGATGAAGGAGGAGGTGCAAGCTGACAGCTCGGATGAAGATGTAGAATCGTTGCTACAGCAAGCCAAGGAGCTTGAAATCCACTTTAAGAGAGGAAGAGGTCGAAGGCATATCAGTGCCAAAACATGGAACGAATGGAGAGAGAAAGAAAGATTAATTTCTGACAAGATAAAGAAAAAGATTGGTTCACCGGGACAGGGAACTTGATGTATTATCCTTCATGTTGACTTCGGTGTTCTCCTTTGATTTTCTTTTAATATAATATTTTGGGGCCTAGCCCCACCTTTCAAAAAAAAGGATACATGATCATAAAGGGAAGGTCATTTTGTTCCAAATTTTCAGATCATCTCAAGTTAGTTTTAAAAAATAATGTATCTCACAATAGATGACTTGTAGGCGCTCATCTACTGGTTGTTAGAGAATATCTTAATGTTTTTCAAGATGAATTTTATTAGTAATTTATTTAGAGGGAAAATGAGTTTTTCATAGACATGCTTCCAATAATGGGACCCAACATTTTACAATCATACAATATAAAATCCATTGATTTATGTGCATTAAAAGATTATATTGAGGATATTATTTCGATGAAATATATTCATAATAATATTTTAAATTTCATATCGCAAGTGGTTTTTGAAAACAAGGATTATATGGGTATATAAAAATATGTTGATTATTGGTAACTCTTCTTGGTCATAGTGAGGTTAAAATATCCCTTTCCTAAGATAAATGAACTTTTAATCGTCTCAAGTGGTGTGGCAGTTTCAAAAAAATTATCAATGATCAGGGTAACATCAATTGGGGTATGAAATTTTAAAGATGTGTTTAAGAGTGGTGTGGGAATTATTTTTAGTTTCTTATGATATGGAGACTTATAAATGATCTTATTATTCTTATGTATATATTTAATTCAATCATCAATTAGCTCATAGACATGATAATAATAGATTTCATGGATGATAGCATTTTTTACTCAAGAATGGAAGAAGATCATACTAATTTCTTGAATATTTTCCATGATATAATGAACAAACCTCTTGTAAATGAAATTATATCTAAATTTTTATTTGCGATTCAATATGTAAAATATCATATAAATATTTTTTCATAGAAGTTTGTCTTGGTGGTATGTGAGATGATTTTAGTGGTTATATATTGGGAGTAGACATAAATGTGTTTGAGATATGAATAATCAATGTATTATATTTCTATAACGAACACCCTGTTCAGTATTTATCTAAGATGACATATCTATTGTTAGTGTAAACATGTAAGGGTGTAATGGTTTTATATATTTGACTGCTATAGATCATTTTAGGGGTATATTATGAGAGATAATTCATCTCCAAAGATGATTCTTCTTGATCTATGTTTGGGCTTTGATATTAACGCGGATTCCTTAGGAATTGTTTTGGATACTATTCTGATGTAGAGAAGATATTTAGCAGCTTATAAATTTAATTAGCTACCAATTAATGATAATAAAGTTCCCATAAATTTTATCGATTTGGATAAAGTGAGTTGAACTCTTAATACATGGTGTATAACTTCTTTATGGAGTATATTATAGCATAATAAACCAAAAGAGTATGTAGTAAACTTTCACTCAGAGATATCACAAATTAATAGAAAGGAAAACGGTAGTGTACATTTAGAATTTTTTTGATATTTTGTACACCCATATAAAGCTAATCACGGTTTCAAATTCTTGATTATGAATACTCATGATTCATTTTTTATTGGAATCAGGGGAAACATGATACATGATGAGAAATATTAGAATGTTATACCTGTATGATAAGAGAAAAACGTATAGGTATTCCCCCAAATTATCTCAATCCTGAACAAATAAAAATGATAATATATGACGCTGAAATGATTTTTATGGAGATTTTTAGTTAATTATCGAGAATATATTTGGTGAAGAGGCCTTAGGTGAATGAAATTTCTTTACTGTTGGGATTTTTCACTTTTGATGAATAAACGATTTTCCAAAAAACATGAAACTTAAATTTTCGGATGTTGTAAAATGATCAAATTGGTAAGTGAACAAATAATATTACCTGATGTACCATGATTCGGATGTAATTAATTTGGGATTTAATTATATAATTTAGTTTGAATTTTCTATCTTCATTTCGTTCATGTTATGTAATTGAGGAGGAAAATAAAATTCCTATAGGGATTTTGTAACCATTACTCATTCCATTATAGAAATTATATGATATAACCATGGAAATAATAATTTGGATATGATAGAATATTATTATTATAGATTCAATATGGGCGAATATTAATTGACCCATGAAATGAGTTTATTTTCTACCTATCATGGATTCAATGATGGTAGAGTATCCTAGGTACTTGTATGTGTGGGAAATTTTAGACATAATTGTGTGCCATAAGATGTTTTTTATGGATTCCCTAATTTTCAAACATTTTTTGTAGAATATTAATTAAAATTATGGGGTCTTAGAAGAATTTGATCATAACTTGTCACCCACAAAGGGATGAACTGTCTGAGAGAGTCATCTAGATTCATATGGAAATGCATCAAACAAGTGTTTTTTAAATCAATTAATTTTGGGAGAACATTATGCACCACATAGTGTTTTCTATAAATACTGTTACTAGGATTTGATATCGATAAATCCATTTCAGGTTTGGGGTTGGAGGCCTTTATGATCAACTCATTTTTGGAATGTTCTTTGAGAATAAACATTTGAAGGACTGATAATCATTCAAGAGATGACATATATCATACAATTGATCAGGAAAAAGATTAGAGATAGCTCATAGAAACCAAAAATCATATTTCAAACACAATCAACATATACTAGAATTCAAAATTGGTGATAATGTTTTTAATAATGGTTCAACAGAGTTACAAAATTGAAATATGGGATGTTTGGGAATTATTTCACCTCATAATGTAATCCTATTTGAGAATGTGGAATAGACTGGGAATATGGATTATCATTTTAAAATAACTTATCATTTTAATTATATCAATGTTGTGTAAAATATTTCACATAAATGGATGTATTAGTTATATATATCCCATGTGATTGGGTAAGAGGTTGTAAAAAATGATCCTAGCACCGATGTAGTTGAAATACCAATTTAGATAGTTGAAAGATTGGATAATGTTTTGTTATGAATCAAATAATATAGTATTAATTGAGATGTTTGTGTGTTAGGTAAATATATTAGATAAGGGATCACGAGTCATTGAGGTTATAGAAATTTCAGTATCTTTGTTCACAATTGTTATCTACAGCATTTTGTATGAGAAAATATTTTATGGTGGGGACAATTTTGATTACCTCTAAGACAAAATTATAAATAATTTTATGAATTTAATTTATATTATGGGGTTTTATGGGATTTTCGGTTTCTATGTTTTAAATTATGAATATTTTTGGATAATATGCTAGGAAATTTTTTTATGAACATTATTAGAAAAACTGTGCAGTAATTGTGTGAAATGGATCCTTGGTTTCCAAAATAGATTTCATCATTTAAGAACATTTTTTAACTATGTCAGTAAAAACGGATACCATGAATATATATATATATTTTATTTTTAAATATCACACATAATTAGAATGGGTTTTCAAATAGTTCATCTATAACAATGAATACGTGGGAATTGGTTTTCAATTAACAATATCTAGAATAGTTTTGGTGCATAATTTCTGAAATTGTGTAGCATTACTTGTAGACAGACATAAAATGCATAAAATTGAACATTACAACACTTACCTTTGTGATTTTTAATTCTAATCCAATCATAATCCTTTATTATTATGAACCACCACCCCCCCCCCTAAATAGATTTGTAAGACTCACCCCATGATTCTAGTGTGATCTTTGATTTCTTTTTGGGATATCATTTTGTTATGATTTTCCATTATTTAATTTTTTTCTTCTTGTATCTATAACACCAATTCATCAGTATTCAATATATATTTATGAAACCATAATATAAAATGAATAAATCATATAAATGGTTTATTACATAATTGTTGGTGTGTCTCTTTGATGGTGGTATGTTTGGACCATCTCTATTAATTTCTAACATTTTTTTGAAGGTAATGAGTTTCCCCCTGATATGTAGGTATGTGTCTCTATCATATGGTATATCCCATTTTGATATTTTAATTTTTTTGATTTATTATAGTGATTTCATTTTTGAAAATTTCTATAGATTTTGTCTTTGACCATTAGTGGAAATAAAAGATGTTTCAAATGTATGTAATTAAAAAATTAGTTTAAGAACATTATATATTTAAATTAATTCATCCAATACGGTTTGGTATCTAAAACGGTATTTCAAACATGGATGTGTTGTTACATTGCAATAGAAGGGTTTTAAAAATATGGGAATGGTTTTTTAAAATTCTAATAGTGATATATATATAAAATTTGGTAAACGTGTGCTATAAGGAAAAAAAGACATAGATGAACATTGGGTGTCATACCTATAACATATCTGGGTTCCCATAATTCTGGAGGTTATGATTGGAAGAAAATCCATGGGACTATGGTTCTAGGACATTATGATTAACCTTTTTTAGCAAGTTATCCTTTCTATTTTCCTAGTTGTGTACATCCTCACATCATGGAATATCATTATTAGATTCTCTAAGATTTAATTATATTCACAGATATTTGATTTGATTATTTTTCCGTTGAACCATGGTATGGATATTGATGCTTAAAAATAAATTTATTTTTCTTTTTCTTCAACTCGATGTGTGATATGTCATATTTATATATTTAGTGGAATATTAAATGTTTTTGGAATGAATTTCATGAATATTGAATATAAAATCAAACAATGGTTCTATATGGAATGATGATTTCTATTGGAATGATTCCAATAATATTATATATAGAAATAATAAATCAATGATAATAGTGTAAATATATTATGAATTGTTAAATGATTCTTAAATATATTTCACAAATTAATTATTTAGGACTAAGAGGGTTTATATTCATTTTATACTTGATACAAAATCACTTTTTTCATTAAATATTCCTATCATCTCCATAACATCATTCAACAGAGTATGCTTCGTTGACATTACCAATATAAATAGTTAAAAAAAGAATGGTTAAATTAAACATATTAAAGAATAATATTTGATGTTTAAAATGGATAAACATGGTATATGTCAATTTATAATCATATTAAATGAAAAGATATAAATAATATATTAGATCATTATCATTACATATAACGTATTAAACAATAAATTAGGGATTACAAATATGATTCAATGAATAACAATTAACAATTTCAAAAGACACGAATTATATGTAAAATTATTCGATATTTTTTATTATATATTTTTTGTTGATAATGAAATATTAAATACCTTTCTCAGATACATGCATTATGATCGAAAATGTTTATTTTCTCATGAGACTAGTAAAAAATCACCATATTTCAATAATTGTCCCCATCATATCACATAAATATCTCCCAATTTTATACTTTTTATATACAAACCCTACATAATCCTTACATTATTCTGTGGTGAAAGGAAACATAAGAATGTGCCACCTGAGATATGTTTTATGTGCGGACATGGTAGGCATCAAGAAATTATCATATTAGAGAATAAGATATTATTTTGGGGATTGGATTATAAAAATAAAATAAAATGTTTCAAATCCAATCTATCATGGATCATAAAACTGAGCCATCTGATAAAATGTACCATTTCAAAATAAATGAATTATTTGAGTAAAAAATTATTGTGAGTAAATAATGTATCAGAATTCATTTAACATAATTTTGGAACCATCATATGTATAGAATTCATTATGTATGTCATTCTTATCATCTAAGGTGATAAAATTATAATAATTTAGTAATTAAAACCTATTTACCATTTCGTATTGTACCATGAATCATCACCTGTTTCCCATAATGGATCAAGTATATTTTTTATTTCATATATAAAATCAAGGACTTCATCGTTTTTCCCATTGTTATATCTTGAGATATAAAAAATTACCCAATTCATTATAGGGATATATAGGTCCCAATCATCAAATAATACATATGTTTTTCTTCCTCATATTCATAACACATTCATCATGCCATAAATCATGAAAAATTAAATTCTTTTAAAAAATATTTAATCATATCATTACCAGAATAAAACAAACAGGATCCCTAAACAGTTCATAAATTAATAATTTCAATAGATATTGAAAATAATATTATAAAAGCATTTAGATTAAAATATTCTTTTCAATATAAAAAAACTTATTTAAAATTTATAAGTTTATAAAACTAAGCAAGAATTTATATGAACGGGATTTTTAACATATTTAATGGAAAATTCATATAATTCAGTGGTCATAAATGAGAAAAATATTTTACATGACTTACTTGATAAAAAATGATGCATTTTACAATTTCATTAAAATAAAAAACCTACCTCATTTAGAAACCACCAATAATATATTGTTAAATAATTGAGAAGTAAAACATGGGTATAAATTCTTTTAAAATATCGATGGAATATGGTAAATCTTTCTTTTATTATTTTTTTGAAAATCTATACGTAGAAGAAAAATGGTTTTCGATTGAAAATAGAAATAAATTCGTGTATTATTTAAACAAGTCTACTTGATTCATTATTTCATAGATAATTTAAAACTAAATGATAATAATTATCTAATAGAATAACAATATTGTAAAATAGTTCATGAGGTTCTTGATAGATATATGATAATATTTCATCAATATAAACTCAATATTAATCAATAATGATAGATAATGTGATTTTAATAAAAAAACACTTTATCACATTGAAATGTTTAAAAATAAAAGCCTCATGACTGAAGTAAAATTTTATGAATATGAACATCCCATAATTTAATGATAATAATAAAACACAATAAATAATGGGAACTATATATTCCACATAAAAGAAAGTAGTAGTGTATTAATAATTTATACAAAAGAAATAAATGTGAGATGAAAATCCTATACCATATGTCCTAAGATCCTTTATAATCAATCAAAACTACCTTATAAAATTTATTTTTATTATAAATATATTCTAGAAACATTATAATACATATAGTACAATATAATATTTACTTTTGATATTTTATTTCAAAATTTTTTAAAATTCTATATAAGGATATTTTCTCATTTAGTAAATACCTTGTTTGTCATTTACATTTTGGTTTGGTATTTTTTTCCCTTTTATTTTGATCATGATTCCATAATATAAAAAATATGATAAATTATATCAATAAAATATATATTCAAAAAACATTTAATTATAGTAATATATAAAGGTTGAAAATGGTAAATGAATTACACAATTCTTGGATAATGTTATCCATACGTACACATGAATTTTTTTTCCATTTTCATAACAGATAGGATGAATAATAGGTAAAAAATACATCAAATTCCAAAAATAATTTGGATTTCATATATATCAAATATTTTTATTACATTTATTTATATTATCTTTTTACTAATGGATAAGTAAAAAAATCACGCCAATTCATGAGGCTATAGTCTGTTGTACCCATGAGCGATGTTTACTAATTCCAATGGAATGGAAATAAATAAGGTTTATGTCGTAGTATAACTCTATAGTTCTAATATTTTAATAAAATATCAAATATATACATATACACACACATTAAATACATCATTATATCCATCCCAGAGAGGTGGTGGTGGAAAAATAAATAAAACTGTTAATGGGATGGTAATCTTTTGTATAAAGGATCGACACATTCATTTCAAATTTGATGGAATAGGATATTAATATTGGTTATTAAATTAAGATAACAAACTCCCTATGTATGGTTTACAATATTTTATTATATCATCATAATTTATAAATATTTAAATGAGTTGGTGGAAGAAATAAAAGGGTAATGCTATTTTTAGAACCATACCTCATCATTGGATATTCTCCATAGTCCAAAACCAAAATCACCCTAGGTTAGATTCCAAATAAAGAAAGGTCATCTAAAATTTGATTTTGGATTTAAGGATATTATTTGTTTAGGTATCAACAAATAAATTTGTTTTATAAGGGAAAAGTGGAGGGTATAATCGGTTTCCTTTTATATATTTGGAGGGGAAATAACTAGAATTTTGGAAAACGTTAAAATATACCCACGTGTTTCAAATGAGACAAGGATAGAAATAAATTATTATAAAACATTATATGATATATAGTATATATATGAACATAATAATGAATTAAGAAACGTTTCTGAGACATGTTACCCAATAAAATTTTTTAAACACTCTGTAATACTAATATAACTGCAAATATTGTTGTTAAATTTTCTGGTTTACTAATATTCATTTTGAAAAAACCAATTAGATCATGTAATATAATATTATACATTCTTATTCGAAATATGTAATCTATTCTGATATATTCAATTCACATAAGTGAAAAATTTTAATTTTATATTGAAATTGTGTGGGTGATAAAAATGGGGTATTCTATTTCAAAAATTATCAAGTGTGGAATGGTTTTATATGAAAATTAAATATGAAATTTACTATGATGTCATAAATAGGATTAATAGTTTCATTTTTTATAAAACATATATTTTAAAATAGTTTTAAATAAGATATATATTTTAATATTCTTTTGGAAAAAGTGATGTTTTTATAAAAATAGTGTTAATTAATATTCATTGTTAAATTAATATGTTCGAAAAATTGTCAAAAAAACTCAAAATAATGTAATTATGAAATATTGATTACCAAAACGAATTTATATTTTCCAAATATAATTTATTGATTTTTTAAAATATAATTTTTTTTTTCAAAAATTTAAAAAGAAATAATTTTTGAGGGAAAGAATATTTTGGACACATTTAATGAATTTACTAAATACTAAGGACTTATTTATAAATATTATATATATATATATATATATTATATAATATAATTAAATTATTGTCATTAAATTTGAAAAAAATGTACCTCTAGGTTATGATAGTTATTAATAATAACAATAATAGAATATCATGATTTGATAAAACTTGGTGTTATGTGTAACACACACTATCAATGATATTAAAAATATTTTAAAAAATTAATCAAATCATATAGTATTACATTATACCCCACATAAATGTATTTTTACCTTGAAATTAATCTCCCCAATATAACAAAATTAGGATACATCTGGATCATCATATCCTAAAGATCCAACGTAACATCATCTAATTATTGGTTTCACTAAAAAACAGTAACTAGGTGAGGGGCCTTGTTTCATAGAACATTCTCAATATTTAATAGAATCCACATAAATTTTCCCTCATAGTATATACCATGATTTTGCTGTTATACACATGATTTCAGTACATTTGGATGATCATGAATGTACTTTCTTAGGATAGGTACATGGATCATATTGTAGACCTGAAAGATGTTCAGTGGGAGACCCAAGAAATATGGTAGGGTTCTGGTATGATTAATAATTTCAATGAGGAAAATATACATATGTATTTAATAGAAATTATTTCTATATACCATTTCCTTATTCCATGGATAAATTCATAAGAACACCTTTTCACCCACTTCTAAATTATGATCACATCGACGATTATCAGAATAAATGTTTTAGTAAATTGGGCCTTCTCTTATGTGTCACTGAATTTCAATATCCAATTATTTGATTTCATCAATTATAAAATATTTCAACAAATTTCATTCTCTTACTTCATCCTAGTACAATGAATTTATAAAACCCATTCAATAGAGGTAATCAAAATTATTCATCTAAATTCTCATGTAAAAAATATTTTCTTATAAAAAACCTAACTATATGTAAGAGTTGATCCTAGTTTTGTTTAAATTCGTATATTAGGATCCATTAATATAATATATGGTCTAAATTATTTTAAAAAAATTACCATATTTATAGGAATGAGACGCAATTCTGATGTTAAAAAATGAATCATGAGTATACTGAGGATATTTCCCGAACTTTAAGATAATCCTTGGATCTGGATTTGAAATAATTGAATATAGTATTCTATTAAACCTTACCAAATAGATAATTTATATCATATAGATATAAAATTGATATAATACCTCACTAATAGTGATAATGTGTGGTCTCTTTTTAAATAGATTTACTAAAACCCATTCATCATTATTTCCAATAATAAATTTATAGAGACTAATGAAAAATTACATGGCAATGTTCTCTCTTTTCTGATAAATGATTTTGGAATGGGTAGTGGTTGTAACATCTTAGTACGAATCATTCCCTCGATGTTATCTTTATAGAATAATATGATTTAAGATAAAAATTATGTGTTTTCACACATTATTCCATCCTATAAAAATACACAACAAATTCCATATATATCATTTTAATTCCCAAAAGAATATTGACTGATGAATTATGTGCCTCTTGTGACAAAAAAATCCAAAAATAATAAATGTATGGAACCCATTCATGTTCAAAAAAACATAACGTTCCCCTAATATCAATGGTATACCTAGGAACATTTAAAAACATATTCTAGATCTCTAAAAAGGTATTCTATGCCACCTTATTCTTTACATGTAAATAGTTTTTGGCACTAATTTCTATAAGAAAATATTTATTCCCTTCCATTAGGATTTCTAGATCCTTCCATTTCAAATTCTGAAATATGGATTCTTTTGTGATACCCAACATGAATAAGATATGATAATGTTATTTTTACTAATATCATGGTATATTTTGATCAATTTCTTACGGTACTAATGTGTTGAGATTTTATAATATTTAATCAAATCTAACCACCATCTCTAGAACATATTCAAAACCTTATATACTCTTTTATTCAATGTATATATTTGATAACGGATATTAATTATTTTGACTATTAAATATGAGGAATTATTTGGAATAGAAAAGGTGGTAGGATCCCATACATTATATACCTCCTTAGTGAATAAAATTGTTCTAATTAGACTAATAATATGAAGAAATTAAGTGTGATTCTATCATTTTTTAATAAATCATGAGAAATTTATTGACAATATTGGTTTCCCTATTCCTTAGATGTTACATACATTATAAAAGAATTTTCCTCATTTAGTTTCAGTTATTATATGACCACGACATTTTCTGTCAACATATATATGTATATAATTGATTTTAGATCATTTATTAAATGGCATGTGTTTTAGTTTATTACCTTAACATATTGACTTTTCATAATCTTTTTAATTGTATGCCATGTGTTATTAGTTATTTTCCATTCCAAATTAATTTAATATTTTTTAATCAATATGGTTTCAACATTGCATTCCCCAAATATACATTTTAGATCAACCTTATTATGTTTCATTTCCCCGGGTTATGAAGAAGAAATATTTGAATAAGATTTCCAGGTAACATTTTATTTCATTTTTTATGTATTATGTTTTTGTTTTATATTTCCCAATGTATTATGTACATATTCTATGTAATTTGGACATTGGATAATTCTAAACTAATCGATATTTTAGATTTGATTACTTATAATCATTTCAATGTAATAAAATAATGCATCGGATCAGGGATTTTAGGTTTAGGGTGACACAGTTGGTATTACAGGATTTTTAGCACCAATATTTGAAATTAGATTTTGAAATCATTGATTATGGAGAAAGAACCTTAGATTGACATTGAGGATAAGTATGCTTGAACATCCTATAATTTTTGTATGGTATAGATTATGTGGATATTCCTAGAAATACATCTCTGTCTCGATTGCACAAGTGGATGCAGTTTTGGTATAGATTTACTTAGGTGTAACACCTCTATCAAGGTGTATTGGTCATGAATCGGGGTAACATGGTACATGACAACTATCTTTACCATGCACACCATTTTACACTCTTGGGAGATATGCATAAGATAATTCACATTTTCATTAGAAACCATTTTTGATGTATTTTTAAATGAGAATCAAAAGTTGAAACAAAAGTAGTTTTGGATTTAAGAATCCATGTCATGATTTCAAAATCCTATATAAAATTTTATAGATAAACACTAGAATAAAAAAGAACCTATTTGAAAAAAAATGAATTATTTATATGCTTAGGTTTTACTGAAAACCTTACTTGAAATGATATTCTGTAATTTTCCATATATGAATGTTATCCATTAGATTTATTTATTATGTTATATTAATATGGTTTTAGTAAAGGAAAACATATATTTCGGGTGACAACATATCAGTTATAGCAAGACCACTAGGCTTGAACCCATGACGGAAGGACGATAAGGGATTTGCACCTAACAATAACCCACATGATTTTATGGTTAATTAATATGTAATTAAAAATAGTGATTAATAAATATTAAGGATGAACAATTAGTGTTACTTTTTAGGTTTACATATTAATATATTAGCTATTTTGAATTTGGATAATAGTTAGACGTGTCACTCTTTATGGTCCTTATGATCGTTCAGATATTGCAGTGCTTGTGGGATCAATGTTAATTTTTGAATGCGAATATCGTGGAGGTTGGGGCGAATTTTAATCTGTTCGAAGAACAACCAAAAGATGAATTTTTTACCATGAAATTAAATTGTGTCAGAAATTATATTTCCTTATATTCATAAGTAGTAAAATAACAACTAGCATTTGGTAAATTATAAAATAAATTTTTTTCTTAAATGTAAAGACCCACATATTTATAGAATAATACATTTTCAAATTTATAAATATTTATGAATAAGATATTAATTTTACATTAAAGTGGAATCTTTTTATGATAGTGTACCTAACACACAACAACAGGTTTCTCTAAGTCATATGTTGCACACAATGTTGACTCATACTGAGAAATAATACAATAATATTATTATTATTTTAAATGGTAGTCAACGCCTAACTGTTGTATTGGTGGGAATGAATATAATTAACCATATTTTTATTATACAATTTTTTAAATGTTTTAAAATTTATCCAATTATTTTTAGAGGCTTAAAATGAGAATGTGTCCTATTTTATGAATAAAATACTTTAATATTTTGAAATAGTTTTTTTACCACCTTTTGATAAAGATCACTTTTTAAATCATACATTTCCCAATTTTGTATGTTATATTGGAAAAAATAATCTTATTTAATAGTAGCGGGTCGTCAATATTTAATTTTGATAAATCTTTGGTAATTTAATGATAAAATTTATTTTTTTGATGAATAGAGAAAAATATGGAATTTAAATTCAAAACAACCTTTTCATATAAATTATTAATATTGATATATACATGTATCTTCTTATAAAAATAATTTTTATATGGGGTTATGTAAGTGATATATTCAACTATTAATAGTAATTAGAAATATAAAATGATTTCCTATATTATGATTATTTATTTATAATTTTTAACATTAAATAAATAAATATAGTAATGAAGTAATGATAACGAAGTTATTTATTTATTAATAAAAGATTCAAATAAATGATATTATAAATATTATAATAAATATTATTTGAAATAATTAATGCCATCCACCAATTTTCTAGGTGAGTAGGAAATTTTAGTATTTAATTAATGTTTTTAGTGGAATTAAGTTGTTTTAAATGTGTAAAAAAGTCATGTATGAATATTTTCCAATATTGACATAATTAATAAATTAAAATATAAAATATTTTATTAAATGATATTAAATTCCTAAAAATAAATTTTTTTAAAAAATTTTTAATATAAGTCCACATATATAATAAATTACATTTTTATAGTCATTTGACATGATAATGTAATTACATTAACCCACATTTTTTAAATATCAAGATATTAATATAAGAATAAAAATAGACAAATTAGTGTTAAACCAAAATGATAAAAAAAAATTACAACAAGTATAAAAATAATTTTATTATGGTAATTATAATCAAAATAATCTTATATTATAATTAAAATAGTTTTGGACCCTTTTTAATAGAAATTGAATTTAAAATAAATTAATATTTCATGTCTTTCGTAAAATGCCCCTCCTCCCTTTTATAAAAGGGCACCACTTCTACCCACATAATCACACCTCTCGAGCCCCTTGTGTCATTAATATTCTTCTCAAATAATCCCCCAGAAACCATACATTTGTTCGTCAATCCTTAACTTGGTTATAAGGAAATTTAAGAAATCCATTTGGATCAAATCAAAAAAAGATAACCAATTTAGAGGTAATGACTTCTCTCAAATTCCTTTCCTTTATTTTACTTCTCCACCCCATATGATCTTCTTATTATGGGAATACACAACAGCACCAGTATCCAAAATATACTATGAAATTTTTATGATAATTATTCTATCAACAATTATAGATACCTCCATCTAATGAATAAGAACATTTTGTTTCTGTTTATGGCAAACTCCTTCCTCACAAAATGATTATTGTTCAATTTTCCCATAAGACATATTATGGTAGGCTTCATGATTTAATTTTATTATATATTATATATATTATATTTATATTTTTTCTATTCTTCTGTAATTTTTATTTACATTATACTTTTATGCTTTCCAAGATGTGTAAATACGATAATTTCATTTAAGAACGTGTGTACTACTGCCCCCACAATGTGATATGACATCTTCATTCCATACATTGAATTTATAAAGATGGAACTAATAAAATTATGTAACATATTAAAAAATTTATTATACTTGAATTATAATGTACCTATTTAAAATTTAGTTTTCCTTACATTAATATGACAAAGAAATAAATATAGTGTTCATCTGTACGTATGACCTAACATCTCCATGAATGGTGCATCTCATTTATTATCTCCAAATATTATGGATTATTATAAATACATATATACTTGATATATATATGATATTTAAATCTTGAATAACATTCTGGAGATAATGAAATTATGACCACATGGACAATTTTAATGAAAACAAATACATTTTTGACTCAAGTACCGAATATCGACAAACCGACGGATATGAACTTAAATAATTATGTATTTTTTATTACACGATGGTAAGTAATATAAAATGAAGAAAAAAATTATAAAATTTCTTAATCATGTATAAATTAACCTATCATTATTTTTCAAGAATATAAATAATGAAAGTTACAAGTCAGACTCAAGGTAATGGAATTTCAAAACTCAATTTCTACTCCTTGGGTTTTATTCATACAAGGTTGATTATTTTATGGGAATATTATGGGTGAATCCATTTTTATTTATTTATATTTTAATTTCCTCTTCCCTTTGTGTGGATATACTTTTTCTGTATAAAATCACCCCATTGATAAATTATTATGTCATTTAATGAACTATGAAAGGGAAATCTCAACTAAATTTAAATTCATTGAGTAAAATATCCATGTCATTGGATTTTTTAAATGAATATGTGTGAAGGACCACAAATATTTTTTACACTGAATATCCACTTATATTGGGTGTATTTTTAATTATCATACACAATTATGTCATTGATTTGTCCATAATCTATGGATATAATCTATAGGTATTTCACCTCAATATCCTTACATTTCGGCATATCACATTGTTATTAAAATTTATAATATTATAATGTGTATATATAACCATTTTGAATCTTTATGTCATAAATTAATATATAATAAGGATATTTAATTTTTCACTTGATGTTATTCTTTAACTAGTTTAATACAAGTGTTTCTCAAGTGGTAAGGGACTCTTTAACTAAAACATCATTTTAAATGTTTTATATATTTATTCATTTAAAACCTTTTACTTCATGACCATTTTTTGAAAATGGTTTTTTATAATTTATTTATATAGTCCTAAATGATCTGTAATAATATTTTATTTCAAAATTTAATATTTTATGTGACACTTTGAGTAAAAATTATTTTTATTAAATGTTTTAAATGTTTTTAGGAATGGGTTGATTATTTATATATGTTAAAATGAACTCCTAGGGTCGATGTGGGGAAGTTTTAATTTTTTATGATTGTTTTATCTATTATGATTATGTAATAGTACATGGACATTTGATGGGTGGTTTCCTGATAAACAAAATATAGATGGGTTCGTGATAAACTGAGGATGGGTGAGCCCATGATACCTCTCCAATTCATTAGGTAATATGTCAGAGGTAAATTTTATGGTTCATTCTAAGAGATTGATGGAAAAATACTATGATGTGTGTTCCAAACATAGCCATGAAAGATACTCCCTATGTAGCTGTGAAAGATACCATTTATTTGTGATATAGATTCTATAAGTTAACTAAATCTTTTATTATTTCTATAAATATTTTTAATAATCAAAAGATTACATGATTTAAGGTATGTGGTTTATGTTTTATGGGTGAAAGGTATGATTTTTTGAACGTGTTCTCTTGGGATTCAAATATTAATGATGTAATGGATTTAATCCTTATTTTATATTACTTAATTATCTTTTTATTCTCATACCTTATATTTTGAAATGTTTTTCACATGGTATAAAGAATGGTAAAAGAATGGAAGAATTCAAAAATATTTTTAACATGAAAATATTTCATTTTTTATTTAAGGGGTTTTATTATTATGAACATTTTTGGATAGAGTAGAACTGACTAATTTGTAATTTTTGAAATTTAATGTAATAATTATGGACTAATTCTATAAAACCATAATAATGACATGATCTTCAATGATAATGAATTTAAAATCATTCCCAAAACACAAGATTATGTATGGTTTAAGGTCAGGCCTTTACAGATTGCATCAAAGGACAAGTTTAGACAACTTTAGGGATTATTTGTTTTGGATAACTTCATGGTATGTGTCTATGTCTTTTAATTTAGTCAAATCCTTTTATTATACTTTTTTCATCAAGAAATTTTGATTAAAATTAAAGGGGTAGGATTTTAAATGAAATTCATATCTCTTCCTGAAAAGGTTCATGCCAAAATTACTGCAAATTCATGTCCAAACAATTCAAAAACATTTTCTAACAAAAAAATCACATGAAACCACTTTCAAAGACCTCATTTGGAACTCGATAGGATCATGGATCATGGGATGTATTTAATCAAATTCCATTTTATCAATATTTTAATATTTTCAAGAATGGTAAAAATTATCAAGTCCTTTTCAAATATTTTAACTTATCACAAGATTATAAATTTTATTATGATTTTGATAAATTGGATGAAGAAGTACAACCTTGGAAAAAAAATTGATATTTTCATTTAGAATTTAGTATTTCATTACATACATATGGTATTTCAAAAGTACCATTGATTTAAAGGTTTAACTCAAACTTGGTCTGAATTCTTTATAAAAATCATGTTTTATCCAATGAGTATAAATTATATGTCATACAAGATTATTTTACAAAACTATTTTTCTTTGAACATCCATATGACCCATGTTGTACATGGTGTATTTGGATAAAGTAAGAAAATGATTTTTAAGTATATTTAAATCATTTTTTCAATGCATGGACCTTCTATATACGTGAACAAGATTTCAATGAAAACAGGTGGACACCATGAACCATGTATGATGTTGTTTCATTGGGAATAATTTTATTTTATTATATAGAGGTGAAATAAAAAAATAAATATATATAATAATAAATGAATTATGATGTTGACTTCATTATGTGTTAGGATGAAAAAAAGGAATAAGACAACCATTTAGTTTAAAACATGTTTGTGTTGTTTTTGATTTTTATAAAAGGGAAAACCCGCAAGATGAGTGATAAACCGTAAAGTCCGAAAGAGCCACATGATTTGAAGTATAAATTATTCATAGATATAATTAGAATCGGAAAATTGATTGGGTGATTAACTTATAAATTATATTTTGGATGACATTATCTCTTTTGTGAAAAGTGTATGTCTAAGGAAAATATAATAGTATGTTATTTCATTTGAGGAGTAATAGTTAGCATTTATTTTGGAAGAATATTTTTTTTAATATTATTGTGATTTGGTTTGTTCATGGAAATGAATTCCCTAAAAACAAGAATATGTGATTATGTTAATTAAATTTACGTATGATAGTTTAAAAGTATTCAATGTTATTTGGAGATAAATGTTAAGATTTTTCGTGGAAGACTACGAGATCAAGTGCTTCTGCATTTTAAGAATCAATGTATGTTTGGATTATTTTGAATTATTTTATGGAAAATTGTATATTGAATGGTATTTGTTTATCTTTGGGTATTTTTGTTGAATTATAGAGATTAAGAGTTGTATTACATTGTATAAATGATTAATATTTGTTTGGGATTATCTGATATTGTACTAACATCTTTGGTTTTGGTTGATGTATAATGATATGGAAAACATATTTTTCAAATGTTTTAGATTATTTGATTCTATAGAAGTTGATTCTGGAACTTATGGTGTGTCTAATTAATCATTAATTCTAATAGGTTGGAGAAATGATGAGTTTGTGGTAGATATTTTTTAAAGGATGAAACTCTACTTGACAAGTATGTATGTTTCCATATTTTTAAATCAATATCAGAAATAAATTCCTCAAATTTGTGATAATGATATTAAAACAAAATAAATTCCATTTAATTTCCCTAATGGGATGTCAATGACCATTTAACCCATTATATGTTTTTGGTGTTCATATTGGTAATTTTATATTGATCATGTTTTTTATCAATCTTTATCATAACAAGATGATTACATTTCATTCCAAATCTAGGTTTTCTTACATGGAATCCTAGAATCTATTACGTTTGGTGGCATTTTTACTTATCTTTATTTCTTTTAATGTGATATTTTTATTGAATTTTTTCGATGTGGGATTTTCAATAATGTTTCTGAGCCCAATTTCAAAATTCTAAGGACACAATTTCCCAAAGGGGGAATGATATAACAATCTAGGTATTTACAGAATAATAAATATTGATATCTATTAATTATTTTGAATAAGATGTTGATTTAATGTTAAAAAGTACACCTTATCTGATAGATTACCTGACACACAAAAATGGGTTTCTCTGAAATATTACATTTCACATAATGTTGAGTTATACCGAAAAATAATATATTAATAATAATCTTTTAAATATTAGTAAAAAAAATAAGACGTTTAATTGGTAGCAATGAACTGAATTAACAATATTATGATTTAAAAAAATTAAATTTTATAACATTTATCTAATTAGTTTTAGAGGCTTAAATGAGAATAGATATAATTTTAATCATAAAATACCCTAATATTTTTAAAAGTTACTTTCACTTCCTTTTGATGGTAAACAATATTTAAATAAAGATTTTTCAAACATAATATGATCTATTTGAAAACCTAATCTTATTAAATAGAATAGGTAAATAAAAATATAAATTGATTAAATTTTTTGTACTTTTCTCATGAAGATCATTTATTATGAATAGTCAAAAATATTGAATTTTAATTGAAAACTACCATTTCATCTAATTTATTTAAATAGTTACATATTCATTTTATATTTTTATGTGAAATTGGATTATGTTTTTATCATTTAATACAATTTTAATTATTTTAAGTAATTTCACATTGAAATTTTACTAAAACACATGTCGATCATTTAATCATTTTAACTTCTTAAAACCCCGCTTTTTGGTTTTGACAAAGAAAATTAGTTATATATTAACTTATGAAAATTATGTATTTTGATTTTTAAAAAATGGATTCCATATTTGGAATCAGATGTTCTAAATTGTGTATAAACTTTTCTTCTATTTATGAACATTACGAGTAGTAATGTTTGTTATTACATTTATTTACAATGTTTAAAGTGTAAATCTGTTATGTAAGGGAAAAAATAAAATTTTAATAATATAATACTACCAAAAAACGTGTAATAATCCAATTGGATGATTTCTGTCTAACCATGTCCATCCTTAGTCCAAAACATTTGCATTTTAGAGCTATATGGGAGTGATAATGACATGTTATTATAATTACATTAAAGAGATAAATAATATAAACATGTATATTTTTACTAAGACATTTCTTATATGGGGTTATATAAATTATATCTTAGACTATAAATGGTTATTAAAAAAATAAAAAAAAATTCCTACATCATTATATTTTATTTATAATCTTTGATAATTAAATAAATAAATTTAAATATGACACTATAATGATGCACAGATTGAATTTTTAATAAAAGATTAAAATAAATGATATCATCAATATTAAAATAAATATTATTTTACATAATTAATTTCATCCACGAATTTTCTAGGTGGATATGTCATTTGATGATTGATTATATGTTTTTTTGAATGAATAAGGTGGTTATGAATTTGTAAATAAGTCATGTAATAATAGTGTCCTAAACTGATATAATTACTAACATAAAATAAAAAATAGTTTAGTAAATGATATTAAATTCTTAAAAATATAATATTTTTAAAAATTGTTAAGAAAAGTCCTAATATGGCATGAATGACATTTTTGTGGGTCATTTGACATGATATGTTAATTATGTTAACCTAGAATGTGTAAATTACATGATATCAATTTAATATTAAAATAGTTAAAATAATGGTAAATCCAAATATATAAGGATTTACAATTCCAAAAAATGTCAAAAATTTATTGGACGATGATTATTCGAACTGAAATCATCAAATCTTCAAATTAAATTCGTTTTGGACAATTTTTAAACAATATATAATTTATAAGAAATTAATATTTCAATACCTTTATAAAGTGACCCTAATCTATCTTATAAAAGGCCACCATATATACCCATATACTCAAACCTCTCAAGAACCTTGGATTATCCAAAATCTACTCAATAATCTCCCAATATCCATTTATTCCTCCCAGTTGAAATAAATTTGGTATAAGGAAATTCTTGAAATCCTTTTGGCTCAAAATAAAAGTAGATACCCAAGTTAGAAGTAATGTCTTTTCTCAAGTTCCATTCCATTATTTTCCTTATCAACTCCCTTTGTTCATAATATAACTTGATTACATAACAAATTAATTATCCTCAATATAGTAGGATATTTTTAGGGTAACTATTTTCACTAGTCTTAAACACACCTCCATATCATAGATATGAACATAATGTTTCTGTGTACAGTAAACTACTGCCTCAAAAAAAAAATGATTGTTCAATTTTCTCCTACCAACACTCATGGTGGCCATTATGATGAACTTTTTTTATATATAATATATATTATATTTATATTGACTCTATTCTGTTGTGATTTTTATTTACAACATATCCCTATGCATTTCGTGATGTGTGAATATGATAATTTCATTTGAAGATGCGTGGACTACATGCTCTCAAAGTGATTTGAAACGTTCATGCCAGACATGGAACGTATTAATTGTGTAATTAATAAAAATAAGTAACATATAAAATAGTGTTATTATACTAAAATTATAATATAAATATGTACCATGTAGTTTTTATTCCTTTAATACGACTTTGAAATGAATGTATTGTTAATGCATACGTACGACCTACCGTCCCCATGAATGCTGCATTTCATTTAATCTTTAAAAATTATATGGACTATTATAAATATTTATATACATGATATATATGTTATTGAAATCATTAATATCATTCTAGATTTCATGACCCACCTTCCCCAAAAGGAGGGAAGGGTTAGTAGATTGTCAGTCTCTTACTTCTTTAAGTTGAAGGAGATATAATGACCCCCAAAACCCGCCATCAATAGGTCCTGGAGTGGCGAATATCACCAAGGGTATATAATCACACACTAAATGTAAGGCATTAACCTTTTTCTATTAATAGGATCAGGAGATCCGATAGTGAATCCCACAACACCAAAACTGAAAGTGCAAGTATGGTTGAATGTAAACCATTCCCATATTCATGTTCAAAGGTAAAAGATACAAGCCAAAAAATTCTAAGGTAAAAAGATATCAAGAAAATTAAAACAACAAATGCAACTGCCCTAAAGGTCCATGCTAGTACGGATCCGCACAATCCAAAAAGTCCTCATGGAAACATGAAAGTATTTTTATATACATAGGGTGATCATACAAGTACACTTAGTAGGGAAAACCAAAGACTCTCGTGCACAAGTGAGGAGACATTCTAATGCCCCGTGGAAAAAGAGATAACCAATCACCTAACAAGTTAAACTATCCACCCAACCCTCACCAAGGCACACATCGAAAATAACTCATGTCATGTAAAGTATTGTAATATCACAGTGATGTTTGGGTACCTCGCTCCGCTTTCTCACTGGTCATTGAAGACATCCAACGCATCGAACCAATCCCGCCATTCTCACCGCAGTCCCACTGCCACTCCCGCCCACACACACTTGGGCCACAACCACACATCCCGCCGCAAACACCTAGGCCACAACCGCTATCCCTCCCAGAGACACCTGGGCCACAAAAATCTCACATAACCATGCCTGCAAACACTTTGGCCAGAACAAACACTACCACTCCTGAAGACACCTGGGCCTCATCCCGAAGATACTTGGGAATCAACCTGCCTGTAAACACCTGGTCCAACCACCGCAACCACCCCGCCCGAAGATTCATGGGCTAATAATGGACCTAATGCCATCACATGATTCCTGAAGATACTTGGGATATCTGGGAAAGGGAGTAGAATGGATCTAATAACCATCCACTAATAGAAGTGTTGGAAAAAACACCCTCCCCCATGAAATGGAGGTGTTCGGAACTAAGTGTTCAACTTGGGTGGGGCGTGAAAAATAAACATAAGAACAAAAAAATATATGTATAAGTAACAAACATTCAACCCAACCTAGGGTTTCCAAGGCCAATCCAAGGATAAGCACACTCATCACTATTCATAGGAAGCACACTGCTCACAGACAAGTCACAAATCACCCCCTAGAACCAATTCCCATTTAAAATATTCTTGCTTCCATGTTCAAGTAATCTCATTTAAATAATGTTCTGCACTATTGGGCAACTAACAGCATAAGCACAAACCAAGGGAAAAAGTTACAGCCAACAACAATATAAGCATTCACACCTGGTTCTCTTGCAAAGTCACAACAAAAAAGGTATAAGGGAGATCCCTCGAAGTACTGGAACCAAAGAAAACAACTAGATACAACCCCATGTTCCTAAAATCCAGGAGCCAAAAGTTTCTCAACATTAGAGGATCCCACCCCAATTTGTGATATATGAATAGTAATCACATAGCCTCAAATTCACAACCAGCAAAATTATAGCAACATGTGATCCCATCCCCACCGGCATCACCCTAGCAATCGCCCTGAAAAAGAAACAACCAAACTGCAACCACCAACATAAGGCAGGCCCATTCAGGTATTTTCAGATATAAAATATATAACACACTCCATGTTTTTAATTCCACTTTTCTTTAATAGGGGTTATCACAGAAAAATTTTGATCATGGTGCTTTCAATTTATTTAACCGAGTATACCTAATTAACCAATTCCATGTTATGGTAATTTAAATATCCAAAAACACCGAGGTTAAGTAGTGCACTGAGAAAGAAGTCCAATGACCATGATTTTCAGTGTGCATAGGCCCGTATAATTCACAAAATTTATCAATAATAAAAGATCACATTAGTTTATCGATCACACCCCCCTTTAATTCTTTAAAATTCAGTTCATTATCTTTATTATGTTCGGTTTCATCAATTTACATAGAGACAAAAGCATGCCCACCCCGCATTATACACAGAATAAGAGATGAAGGAAAAAATCTCTACCTGATGGATCAAGGATCGATGTTAAGTCCTCATGTGGAAACTGGAAAACAAGAGTGTCAAGAAATCCACGAAACATGAATGGAAAACATCACAACTGGGGTACAACTCGTCGGGAGGAAGGGTACTCTGAGCGTAGGATGATCGAGAAAAGAAACCTAGGGAGAATCCATTGTTTATAAAGGCTGAGATACAGCATTCTTGGGATGGTTATGATACAGAAAGAAAAACTCAAAATCGCGTAAGAAGTGGGATCGTGGGTTGACAATGCGGTTGAGACACCCCACACGCTACTTATATGTACCTGCCTTTTGGGGCGGTTTAAACTGACGCACACCTCATGATATTTGTTTTCATTTAAGGGGGTACCCCACCAATCATTTAATTTAAACAGGAATTAATGGGTTTTAAAACGGGCTTAAAGGGGTCATAACATGGTTTAAAACCCAATTAGCGCAAAAAAGAAGGCCCTACTGGAAAACCCGTGGGGGTAGGCGAGAGCTACCGGTAGCCGAGAGCTATCGGTTGGCAACTGCTACCGATAGCTGAGAGCTACCGGTTGGCAACAGCTACTGGTTGCCGACAGCTACCTGTAGCCGAGAGCTACGGGTTGGCGACAGCTACCGGTATCTAAGAGTGAATGGTATCCTAGAGTTACCGGTAGATGAGAGCTACCAGTAGCCTAGAGCTACCGGTTGGCGACAGATACTGGTAGTTGAGAGCTTCCAGTAGCATAGTGTTACCTGTAGCCGAGAGCTACTGATATAAGAGGGCTATCGATACCCCAATCTCACTAGTAGGCTAGGTCGATCGGTAGGCTGAGGCTACCGGTAGGCCAAGGCTACCGGTAAGAGTCACCAAGAAGCTAGGATGGCCTTCCTGGACACCCAAAACACCTCAAAGATCATATTTTTAGCAAGTAATAGACCCCAAAAACCAGGGAAATTACATCAGATACTTCTAAAATTATTCTACTCCCTGAGAATATAAGAACAACCAAGAAGGGAGAAATGTGGGGTCCAAACAACCACCCTCTAATGATACTTCTCAGGGGAAAACACTGGAGTTGTTCGAAAGATGGAACAGAACACCCCCCTGTATCCAGGAGTACTCCCCCATGAGTTATCAACCACAAACATTCACAACAAGCACAAGGATCACATGTCCAACACATGAGTTAGGGAGTCCCCTCCGACATGTCATGATATTATCTGCTTTGGGCAGCACTGACTCGCCCGCATGGGTTTAATCTCATCCACATTAATTCACCCTGATTAGTAGTCAGGTTTTCCTATCATCACACATTAGTACACACAAACACATAGAATAGGGAACATATCATATAATATCTAAGAAAAAAAAATCTTTTCATATATTTAAGCACATTGTAAAATATCTCAAGGATCAAAACAAAAAAAACAAGGAAGTCAAAATAGCTCTGGGTACTGAACGCGTAACTGGGCCTCCAGCTCCCATGTGCTCTCTTCCAGGCCACCATGCCTCTACAATACACGTACCAAGGGGATGGTTCATCTACACAACAATTTATCCTTACAATCCTCAATCTTGATTGGTCGTTCTATGAAGGTCGCATCGTCTTCGACATCTAACTCTCCCAAATCGATGATGTTGGAGTCGTTGTGTAGATATCAATGAAGCTGGGACACATGGAATACATCGTGTATCCTCAGTAGCAGCGGTGGTAGCGCTAGCTGATAAGCCACTTCACCGACCCGCCGCAACACTACGAAGGGTCCGATGAACCTGGTAGAAAGCTTAAATCCTCTATCGATCCTCTGTTGTCCATGACGAAGGGATACCTTCAAGAAAACGTGGTCCCCAACCTCTAAATCAAAGGGTCTCCTCCTATCATAGGAATATGACTTATGCCTGTCCTATGCCGCCTTCATTCTTTCTCCTATAAGCTGAACCTTATCTGTCATGCTCTGCACCACCTTCAGGCCAAGAACACATGCTTCCCCAGCCTCAGTCCTGCACATGGGTGAGCGACATGACCTTCCATATAGGGCTTCTAATGGAGCCTTCCTAATGGTAGAGTGATGGATATTACTATAGGAGAACTATACTAGAGGCAAGTGTCACACCCATGATCACCCAAAGTCCAGAATACATTCCCGCAACATGTCTTCCAATGTCTAGATGCTGCGCTCTGTCTGCCCATCTTTATTGGGGTGGAAAGTAGTGCTAACACATAGCTGGGTGCCAAAAGCATGTTGTAAACCCCTCCAGACTCGTGAGATAAAACGTTCATCCCTATCCAAGACTATTGAAATCGGAACTCCATGAAACTGCACTACCTCGTCCACATACTTTTGTGCTAGAGCGTCTAATGAACTCGACTCCTTAATCACCAGAAAGTGAGCCGACTTCATCATGCGGTCCACTACTACCCAGATGGCGTCGCAACCCCCTTGCACCTTGGGTAGTCCCATGATGAAATCTATCGAGATTTTTTCCCACTTCCACTCTGGGACATCTAAAGTTTGAAACAACCCGCCCGGAACACGGTGTTCAACCATTACCTGCTGACACACTAGGCACTTGGCCACAAACTCTGCCACTGTTCGCTTTACTCTAGGACACCAAAGATATCTTCTAAGACCCTGGTACATCTTGGAAACTCATGGGTGTACCTTTAGGTCTGAGTTGTGTAACTTAATAAGAACCTTGACACGAATCTCCAATGGAAAAAACATCTTCCCTGAGAAAAGCATCTGATTTTTACCATTTTTCGTACACACTTTCGGAGCATCGCCCTGGTCAACTCGGTCACACATCACTTCACACTCTGGGTCTCCCTACTGAGACTCCTTCTCTTTCCACAATAGAGAATATTGCACTGTCATCTGATACAGGCATCATCTACCACTATCCATCCTCACATCCAGGTGCAAGGCTGTCAACTCCTCCATCGCCTTCCAAGCATCTGCCGACTCTCAGGCCGCATCATTCTACGACCTCCTGTTCAAATCATCAGCCACTAGATTCACTTTTCCATAAGTGTAGGAAATCTCGATGTCATAATCTTGGAGGAACTCCATACACCTTCACTCCCGTAAGTCTAGGTCACGCTAGGAGAAGATATACCTCAAGCTCTTGTGATCCGTGAAGACCACTTGTGTTCTCTGATGAGGTAATGCTGCCAAAACATTAGTGCAAAAACAACTGATTCAAGATCCAGATCATGGGTGGCACAATTAATCTCATTAGGGAATAGCTTCTTAGACCCATAAGAGATCACCCCTTGTCGCTGCATCAACCCACATCTGAGGCCTTCCCTGAAGCATCACAAAACACCTCATAAGCTGCCCCTTCTTCTGGTAGTATCTGCACTGGGGCACTAACCAACTTTTCCTTCAGATATCTGAAGTCTGCCTCACACTACTCACTCCACACGAAAACCTAGTCCTTCTTGGTCAAGGCCGTCAAAGGTGCCGCAACTCGAGAGATGTTGAGTACGAACCTCCGGTAGTAGCCTTCCAGGCTGAGGAAACTACGAACCTCTGCCACGTTATTGGGTTCTACCCAAGAAACAACCACCTCAACCTTTGATAGTTCCACTGCTACCCCTTTCTTGGACACTACGTGCACAAATAAGTGTACTTATCATGTCCAGAACATGAGTTTCGACAACTTCCCATAGAGTTGGTTCTGTCGGAGGACCTCCAAAACCGTCATCAGGTGCTCAGCGTGGTCCTCCTCTGATCCTGTGTAGAACAAGATGTCGTCAATCAACACGACTACAAACCGATCCAGATACTCCTGGAAGATGGATTTCATAAGCCCCATGAACAAAGCTGGAGAATTCATAATGCTGAAAGGAATGACTACAAACTCGACGTGCCCGCATCTGCACCTGAAGTCCGTCTTCGAGATGTCGCCCTAATTTACACTCAACTGGTGATACCCAGACCGCAGGTCGATCTTCGAGAACCATCTTGCCTCGTTTAGCAGGTCAAAGAGACCATCAATCCTTGGAAGAGGGTAGAAATTCATGACCGTTACCTGATTCAGCCTCCTGTAGTCTATGCACACCCCTTAGATCGCCATCCACCTTCTTTGCAAACAACATAAGAGCACCCCATGGTGACACACTCGGTCGAAAAAAACCCTTCTTCATCAGATGGTCAATCTGAATCCGCAACTCGAGTAGCTTTGAAGGAGCCATCTGGTAGGGAGCCATCAAAATCGTACATGAACCATGATGCAAGTCTATCCCAAACTTGATATCACGTCAAGGGGGTAGAGTCGTCACCTCATCAGGGAAGACATCGAAAAGCTCACTAACAATCCATGGTACTTACATCATCTGAGCATCCACTGACTCTAGTGACAGCTCGGCTTACAAGGAGAGGAGGGGTTCCTCTCTCCTACTTCCCTTCTGGACACTCCGCTCACTGGTGAAAGTAACACGTCGTCCACCCACGTCTGAGAACACAACCCTTCATTGGATGTATTCAATGTTGGAACACACAAAGATCACCATGTCAATGACTAGGATGACATCATATGGTTGTATATGTAGTTGTAGTAGATACCTGCCCGACTAATGTGGCCCTATCATCAATCTGCATCAGTTACAATCATATAAAAAGTCGGTCTGACCTTCGACTGGTGTGCTCAGCAACAGGGTCACTAGAATTCTCTCGACATCTAGACCCATAGCACAGGCCAGACCAGGTACAACAAAGGAATGTGAATCACTAGTATTAAACAAGATGAAAGCACGGGTACTGAAAAAACTGATCGTACCTCGAACAACCTCTAGTCCCACTAGAACTGATGCCGCTACGGCGTGCATGTAACGACTCAATATTTTTGAGTAGTATATTAACTTACTCTTATTGATTTAATAAGATGTTAATGGTTAATGCAGAAAGAGGAGTCGATGGCTTCATCCAGTAGACTCAACCCTTATGAAGCCCACTTATCAGAGCTTGGGAAGGAGGTAGCATCTGTGGGCTTCGCTTTGGACCATGCCCAAGCCGAACTCCAGCGTGTCAAGCTTGAACGGAAACGCCTACGGGAGAAGTTCAAGTTAGTAGAGATTGCTACTAGGGCAATGTTATCTGAGACTCCCTCAGATTCTCTCACCATAGCACACCTTACACTTAGGTCTTATTCCAGTGTTATAAGGGGCTATGTGATGAGACCCTAGATTCCTTGTGTAATCCTTTCGGGTGAATAAATTGAGATTTCTTCCTTTAGTGATGTTTGTGAAATTTCAAATGTCTAGATAATTTTAGAATGTATTTTATTGATGAATTTTGAAAAAGGGATATTTTGAAATATTTATGTAAACCCTAAATAACTAATGATGTGGAATGATTTTCAAAAAATGGTCTTCTACAAAAGTGTTCATTAAAGAATTTGGAGTCTAATAAGATCAACTTAATTTTTGATGAACAGTAAATTATGAATAGTGATTTTACGCTTAGGATTAGTAATATGACCAAATGGATTAGTAATTTCACTCAAAGAAGGTTTTAATATAATTTAGACACCTAGATTAAGTAATGTGATTCAATAAAATGGTTAAATAATGGTTTCATAAATTATTATTCAAGTATTAGTTTTTTCGGATGAATAGTGTTTTTTTAATTAAAAATTTAATTAAAAATAATTAGAAAATTATTTTTATAAAAATGACTTTTTTTTAACTCAGAGCATCGATATTATGTTATGGTATTTTTTGGGGATTTTTCTGAAAAAATAAATTTTCGGTGAATAGTGTATTTATTTAAAAATAAAATTAAAAATATTTAGAAAATTATTTTTATAAAATGGAGTTCATTTTTGAAATCATATCATTGATATTTGGTTAAGGTGAAATTTTGGGATTATTCTGAGAAAGTTGAATTTTCGGTGAATAGTGAAAGTATAGTTTTTAAGTTACAGGTGTTTAGTGACATCATTAAATGATGTATTAAGTATATATTCAATATGGTCGAATTATGAATAGTAATATAAGGTGTGAGGTGTCCCAAGTTTCCAATACCATGGGAAAGCCCATGGTTTTTCCAAAACCACTAGTGAGGTGTCCCTTGGCCATTAATGCTTTGTCCCCTCACTTTCCCTATAAATACCCACCCTTTCCTCCTTTAGTTTTCACTCCCAACTCTCCCCCAACGAAGTTCTGGTCTTCTTACCTTCCAAGGAGTCCTCCCAAGGTGCTCCCAAGCCCTCAAGGTCCAATCCTTTGAGTTTCAAGAGTCACATTTTAAGGTAAGGGATCCGACCCCTCTCTTTCTTTTCATGTAATCTCTTTTATGTCATTCCTATTATGCTCTATGTTTTTATGAGAGTGGATGTTCTTTTATATTACTCTTACTGCCCTTTCATGTTTATATGATGAGAGATCCCCTCTTACTCTCATCATTTCGTTTTATGAAAGTTTAAGTGACGCCGTTAGGCTGCCGAATTTTTAAGGGATTCTTTCACCCTTCTCATTTTTCAAGTTCGATTTTCATGTCAAGTCTTTCAAGTTCCTTTTTATTATGTTGGGGTATGATCTCTATATCTACCATACTGATCTCTTATGATCATATGATGAGGGACCCTATTTGATCTTGTCAAATCATTTTCTTTTGAAGTTAAGTGACGTCGTAAGGCTGCCGAATTTTCATAAGAGAAATCTAATCTTTTTTCCTTCCATGTTTTTCATTTCAAATGTTATGTCCCTCAAATTTCATTACCATGTCCATATTTCCTTCTTACTCTTTCACCCTACTGTTTTATGGATCATTTATGAGTGGGTGACCCATGTCCCCTCTCATTTCAATGTTTTCTAAAACACCGAAACTTAGCCGTTATGCTGCAGAATTTTCCCCTCAAAATGCCTCTCTCTTTTCTCAAAAATTATTTTATGTTATAAAGTGAATACTCAAAGCTCTTATTTCTACAAGGGTATTCACATATATATCAAAATGTTCCATTTTAAATTCTGGGATTTACATAAATGAGACCCGCTTTCCCTTTCCGTGGGTTTAAAGTGACGTAAAGATCATGTCTTTAAAGCAGTTTTTAAAACGTTATGATTATGAAATAAAACCCATTTATTTTATGCTATGTGGGTTATTTATGAAATGTTTGATGATGATATATGTGGCTCACATGATAATAAAGGCAAATTTAAGGGTGTGCCCTGATAGCGCTCCAATGCATTTGGTAATTATGTAACCACTAGAGATTTCAATTTTCACGATACCTTGGTGAATAACCTTGGTAATTTCCAAATGACACCTTGGGGATGGACCTTGGTGATATGTTCATGATTGTCTATGATAATTGATGTAGCCACATCTTCAAGTTTTGAAAAATTTTATTTTTATTATGAAATGCCTCATGATTTCTTTCTTATGCCTTAATGTTCTTTTCATGTCTTTATTGAAGTATCTCAAGTTCACATGTAAAATGTTCCTCTTATTTCCCTTACTGGGCCTTCTGCTCACCCTTTCTTTTGATGTATGTCCCCAGGTTATGAGATGCAGTAATGAACCTAGAATGAACATAAAGAGACGCCTTTCAAGTGTTTAAGAAGAATGTTTTATGTTGTTTTCATGTATTATGTTCCTGGTTTCCAAGACACTAGACCTTAAAGATCCTCAGTTTTGTGTAATGTAATGAAATTTTATGTTATAAAATGGCGGGATGCTATAGTTGGTATCAAAGGATGGTTTAGTTATTTATGGAAATTAGGATATAAAAACTTTAGGAAGAACCCTATAGAAAAGTTTAAATATAGGAAAACTTCCTGGTATTTTGGTATGTATTGAGTAAGTGGTCTATCAAACAAATACATCCCTGTCTGGATACGAGCAGGTAGAGGCGGCTCTGGCACAGATGTACATAGGGGTAAAACCCGAAAACACCGCTTTGAGCTAGACTCGAATGGGAACAGGTGCACGATAACGGGCCTTGCTGCACTCTTGGTTACGACACTCCCGGGGGATATGTTTGGTTAATCACATGCTTTTTATGAATCATTATGAAGGAATTATAGAGAACTATAATTTTCTAAGCACGAAGTCTTAGTTAAAAGATTCATAAATGAAATAAGTTTCTCACTAAGGTTTTATTCTTTTAGAAAATGGCGGGCAATAGGAGGAACCGTGCCGATGGTGACCGCAATGCACCATGTGCTGACGGCCCTCCGATGGAAGCCGGAATGGAAACATTCATGCGAATGATGAACCAACTGACTCATGTTATGAGTAATAACTTGAATCAAGCTGAGAGGCCGACCTCACCACGAAGGGAACAACTTTCTGTTGAGTCCTTCATGCGTCAACGACCGCCAACATTCAGTGGATCTACTGACCCATTGGTTGCGGAACAATGGATAAGCTCCATTGAAAAGATCTTTTCTGTACTTCATTGTTCGGAACAAGAAAAAGTCACCCTTGCTGTTTACCGCCTAGAGGGAGAAGCTGATCATTGGTGGTCACTGATCAAAAACATGAAGCCACGAGGAGATATGGAAGCTATGGAGTGGGAAGAATTTCAGGGGATTTTCTTTAACAAGTATTTCCCTCGTTCCATGAGAACGAAAATGGAGAAAGAGTTTCTCGAGCTGAAGTAGGAGGAGAACGAATCTGTCGGAAGCTATGAGATGAACTTCACAAGGCTTTCCCGTTATACCTCAAGTTTTGTCATGGACCCTAATGGGAAGGTTGATAGATTCTTTGGCGGACTACGACCACATTTGCCGAAGAATCTAGCCAACAAGGACTACGATAGCTATGAAGAAATAGTTCAAAGTGCTATGAAAGTTGAACTAGAGTTTGGGGAGACACAGTGGTCTCACAAATCTAATGAGAAGAAGAGAACTCTAGAACTGAGCCTGGGAAGAAGTTTTGATCAGGAAAGAGGTGGAAAGCATATGCAACATGCCACATGCAATAAATGTGGGAAGAAGCATCCGGGGAACTGCTTGATTGGAAGTGGCAAGTGCTATAGGTGTGGAAAAGAAGGCCATATTTCTCGTAATTGTCGTGGTGATGTGAAGCCTCAACTTCCCAACACTAACGACAGAGGAAAGATGGTTCTGGCCCTACCCGAAGTCACATGCTTCAAGTGTGGACAGCTTGGGCACTTTGCTAATCAATGTCTAAATCCGAGGGCGGTGGAGGGGAATCACCATCAGCCTCAGCAGAGGCCAAGGGAGCAAGGTCGTGCTTTCGCTATCACAACAACTGAAGTTGAAGTTCCGAACGATGTGGTAGCAGGTACTCTTGTTGTCCTCTCAAAACTAGCAAGTGCTTTATTTGATTCTGGTTCTACGCATTCCTTTATTTCTTCCATGTTTGCAAAGAATATAGAATCAATCCTCAAATTTCTTGAGGTAGAGTTGTCAGTCAAGACTCCAAGTGGGATTATCCATGCATCAATAGTGTTTAGAGACTCTAGTGTTTACTTTGGTGAGCACAATATTATCACAAATCTAGTAGTCATTCCCATGATGGAATTCGACGTTATACTAGGGATGGACTGGATCTCAAAGTATAATGCTAAGATCAAATGCAGAAGTAAGGAAATCTCAGTAGTCTTGAATGAACTACCTACAGTTATCTTCCGAGGAGAGATATCCCGAACTGATCCCTATCTAGAAGCACCTCCTATAGCTTTCTTTATGGAGTTAATCGGTGATGAGGAAGAAGGGAAAGGGAGCATACAAATTGAAGATGTTCCGATTGTTCAGGAATACATCGATGTATTTCCTGAGGAGTTACCTGGACCTCCCCCAGAAAGAGAGGTAGAGTTCTCCATTGAACTCGTACCTGGGTCTCAACCGATATCAAAGACTCCGTATAGAATAGAAAATGTGGAGCTAGAGGAGCTAAAGAAACAACTCCAAGACTTGTTGGAGAAGGGGTTTATCCGACCGAGTGTGTCTCCTTGAGGAGCACCAGTTCTCTTTGTGAAGAAGAAGGATGGATCAATGCGGCTATGCATTGATTATAGAGAACTGAACGGGATCACAGTGAAGAACAGATACCCTCTACCAAGAATTGATGATTTATTTGACCAACTTCGTGGGGCTCAATTCTTCTCTAAGATTGACCTTCGATCTGGTTATCATCAACTGAGGGTGAAGAAGGAAGATATTCCAAAGACTGCCTTCCGATCAAGATATGGGCATTATGAGTTTACTGTTATGCCCTTCGGCTTGACTAATGCTCCTGCTATTTTCATGGATTTGATGAATAGAGTCTTTAAGGACTTCCTTGATAACTTTGTGGTAGTTTTTATTGATGATATTTTGATATATTCAAAAAGTCGTGAGGAGCATGAAGATCATCTGAGGGTTGTTTTGAAAACTCTAAGGAAGGAGAGGCTCTTTGGGAAGTTCAGCAAGTGTGAGTTTTGGTTACAACAAGTGGCTTTCTTGGGGCACATCGTAACCAATGAAGGAATCTCGGTTGACCCTGCAAAGACAATGGTTGTAGAGGAGTGGCCTCAACCCACAACAGTAACTGAGATTCGTAGTTTCCTTGGCTTAGCGGGATATTATAGGAGGTTTGTGAAAAACTTTTCACGGCTTTCTAATCCACTAACTAAGTTGACTCGAAAAGGGGTTATGTTCATCTGGACAAAGGAATGTGAGGAATGTTTCCAAGAGCTGAAGAAGAGATTGGTTACTGCACCTGTGTTAACACTACCCTCTATCGGAGAAGGATTCGTTATTTTTAGCGATGCATCTCTGAAAGGGCTTGGGTGCGTCCTCATGAAAAATGACAAAGTAATTTCTTATGCATCTCGACAGTTGAAGATTCATGAGCAGAATTATCCTACGCATGATCTAGAGCTGGCGGCAGTTGTTTTTGCTCTAAAGATATGGAGGCACTATCTTTATGGGGAGAAATGTGATATATACACTGACCACCAAAGTCTAAAGTATATTTTCACACAGAAAGAATTGAACATGAGACAAAGGAGATGGTTGGAGCTTTTTAAAGACTATGATTGTTCAATTCATTATCACCCTGGAAGAGCAAACAATGTCGCGGAGGCATTAAGCAGGAAAGATCCTGTTGTTCTGGCAACAATGAGAATCCTGGGAGATCCCTTGATTAAAGATCTAGTAAAACTGGACATGGGAATTATAAGGAAAGGGAAATCATCAACCCTATCCCAAATGATTTCTCAACCTTCATTACTAGAGAATATCAAGAAGGATCAAAAAGAAGATCCTTTGCTGCAGGAGAAGTTAGAGGCTGTAAAGGATAGGAAGTTCCCTGATTTCAATATTGATCAAGAAGGTGTATTGAAATTTCGTACAAGACTATGTGTTCCATCTATTCCGGAGATAAAGAAAGAACTGATGGATGAAGCTCATAGCTCTACTTTCTCTATACATCCGGGAAGCACTAAGATGTATAGAGACCTTCGTGATCATTATTGGTGGGATAACATGAAGAGGGAGATTGCCGATTACACTACAAGGTGCCTGGTGTATCAACAAGTAAAGGAAGAAAGACAACTTCCTAAGGGGGTATTACAACCGCTACCCATACCAGAATGGAAGTGGGATAATATCACCATGGACTTTGTAACTGGTCTCCCAAAAACATCCAAAGGAAACAATGCGATATGGGTTATTGTGGACCGTCTCACCAAGACAGCCCATTTTATCTCTATTCGGGAAGATTTCTCTCTGGATCAGCTTGCCAAGATATACGTGAAGGAAGTGGTAAGGCTACATGGGGTACCACTATCCATCGTATCTGATCGTGACCCAAGATTCACATCAAAATTCTGGAGAAGTCTTCAGCATGCTCTGAATAATGAATTGAATTTTAGTACGGCCTATCATCCTCAAACTGATGGCCAATCTGAAAGGACTATTCAAACACTCGAAGACATGTTGAGATTATGCTCAATGGAATTTAAAGGTGGATGGGATCAACACCTCCCATTAGTGGAGTTCTCCTATAACAACAGCTTCCATGCGAGTATTCAGATCGCACCCTATGAAGCTCTGTATGGAAAGCGGTGTAGAACTCCTACTTGTTGGGATGAAACTGGTGAGAGGAATCTTCTTAGGCCTGATCTCGTGCAAGAGATGAAAGAACAGGTTCATGCCATCCAACAACAGATAAAGGCTGCTCAGAGTCGGCAGAAGAGCTATGCTGACAATCGTCGAAGGGACTTGGAGTTTGGTGTTGGTGACAAAGTCTTCCTTCGAATTTCTCCATGGAAGAGAGTGATGCGGTTTGGGAAGAAAGGGAAGCTCAGCCCTAGGTACATTGGCCCCTATGAAATCCTTGATCGCATAGGAGCAGTGGCCTATCGTCTAGCACTTCCACCGAACCTAGCTCAAGTTCATGATGTCTTCCATGTATCTCTCTTGAAGAAGTACATACCCGACCCTTCGCATGTACTGAACCCAGAGGTGGTACAACTTGAACATGACCTCTCTTATGAGGAGCAGCCAGTGGAGATCTTGGACCGTAGAGACAAGGTCCTACGAAACAATACTACCCACCTTGTGAAATTGTTGTGGAGGAATCATAAATATGAAGAATCGACTTGGGAGCCTGAGGAAACGATGAAGCAAAAGTACCCTCACCTTTTCAACTAGGCCTCAAGTATAAATTTCGGGGACGAAATTTCTTAAGGGGGGAAGAATGTAACGACCCAATCTTTTTGAGTAGTATATTAACTTACTCTTATTGATTTAATAAGATGTTAATGGTTAATGCAGAAAGAGGAGTCGATGGCTTCATCCAGTAGACTCAACCCTTATGAAGCCCACTTATCAGAGCTTGGGAAGGAGGTAGCATCTGTGGGCTTCGCTTTGGACCAATCCCAAGCCGAACTCTAGCGTGTCAAGCTTGAACGGAAACGCCTGCGGGAGAAGTTCAAGTTAGTAGAGATTGCTACTAGGGCAATGTTATCTGAGACTCCCTCAGATTCTCTCACCATAGCACACCTTACACTTAGGTCTTATGCTAGTGTTATAAGGGGCTATGTGATGAGACCCTAGTTTCCTTGTGTAATCCTTTCGGGTGAATAAATTGAGATTTCTTCCTTTAGTGATGTTTGTGAAATTTCAAATGTCTAGATAATTTTAGAATGTATTTTATTGATGAATTTTGAAAAAGGGATATTTTGAAATATTTATGTAAACCCTAAATAACTAATGATGTGTAATGATTTTCAAAAAATGGTCTTCTACAAAAGTGTTCATTAAAGAATTTGGAGTCTAATAAGATCAACTTAATTTTTGATGAATAGTAAATCATGAAAAGTGATTTTACGCTTAGGATTAGTAATATGACCAAATGGATTAGTAATTTCACTCAAAGAAAGTTTTAATATAATTTAGACACCTAGATTAAGTAATGTGATTCAATAAAATGGTTAAATAACGGTTTCATAAATTATTATTCAAGTATTAGTTTTTTCGGATGAATAGTGTTTTTTTAATTAAAAATTTAATTAAAAATAAATAGAAAATTCTTTATATAAAAATGACTTTATTTTTGAACTCAGAGCATCGATATTATGTTATGGTAATTTTTGGGGATTTTTCTGAAAAAATAAATTTTCGGTGAATAGTGTATTTATTTAAAAATAAAATTAAAAATATTTAGAAAATTATTTTTATAAAATGGAGTTCATTTTTGAAATCATAGCATTGATTTTTTGTTAAGGTGAAATTTTGGGATTATTCTGAGAAAGTTGAATTTTCGGTGAATAGTGAAAGTATAGTTTTTAAGTTACGGGTGTTGAATGACATCATTAAATGATGTATTAAGTATATATTCAATATGGTCGAATTATGAATAGTAAGATAAGGTGTGAGGTGTCCCAAGTTGCCAATACCATGGGAATATACCATGGGAAAGCCCATGGTTTTTCCAAAACCACTAGTGAGGTGTCCCTTGGCCATTAATGCTTTGTCACCTCACTTTCCCTATAAATACCCACCCTTTCCTCCTTTAGTTTTCACTCCCAACTCTCCCCCAACGAAGTTCTGGTCTTCTTACCTTCCAAGGAGTCCTCCCAAGGTTCCCCCAAGCCCTCAAGGTCCAATCCTTTGAGTTTCAAGAGTCACATTTTAAGGTAAGGGATCCGACCCCTCTCTTTCTTTTCATGTAATCTCTTTTATGTCATTCCTATTATGCTGCATGTTTTTATGAGAGATGATGTTCTTTTATATTACTCTTACTGCCCTTTCATGTTTATATGATGAGAGATCCCCTCTTACTCTCATCATTTCGTTTTATGAAAGTTTAAGTGACGCCGTTAGGCTGCCGAATTTTTAAGGGATTCTTTCACCCTTCTCATTTTTCAAGTTCGATTTTCATGTCAAGTCTTTCAAGTTCCTTTTTATTATGTTGGGGTATGATCTCTATATCTACCATACTGATCTCTTATGATCATATGATGAGGGACCCTATTTTATCTTGTCAAATCATTTTCTTTTGAAGTTAAGTGACGCCGTAAGGCTGCCGAATTTTCATAAGAGAAATCTAATCTTTTTTCCTTCCATGTTTTTCATTTCAAATGTTATGTCCCTCAAATTTCATTACCATGTCCATATGTCCTTCTTACTCTTTCACCCTACTGTTTTATGGATCATTTATGAGTTGGTGACCCATGTCCCCTCTCATTTCAATGTTTTCTAAAACCCCGAAACTTAGCCGTTATGCTGCAGAATTTTCCCCTCAAAATGCCTCTCTCTTTTCTCAAAAATTATTTTATGTTATAAAGTGAATATTCAAAGCTCTTATTTCTACAAGGGTATTCACATATATATCAAAATGTTCCATTTTAAATTCTGGGATTTACATAAATGAGACCCGCTTTCCCTTTCCGTGGGTTTAAAGTGACGTAAAGATCATGTCTTTAAAGCAGTTTTTAAAACGTTATGATTATGAAATAAAACCCATTTATTTTATGCTATGTGGGTTATTTATGAAATTTTTGATGATAATATATGTGGCTCACATGATAATAAAGGAGAATTTAAGGGTGCTCCCTGATAGAGCTCCAATACATTGGGTAATGATGTAACCACTAGAGATTACAATTTTCACGATACCTTGGTGAATAACCATGGTAATTTCCAAATGACACCTTGGGGATGGACCTTGGTGATATGTTCATGATTTTATATGTTAAATGATGTAGCCACATCTTCATGTTATGAAAAATGTTATTTTTATTATTAAATGCCTCATGATTTCTTTCTTATGCCTTAAAGTTCTTTTCATGTCTTTATTGAAGTATCTCAAGTTCACTTGTAAAATGTTCCTCTTATTTCCCTTACTGGGCCTTCTGCTCACCCTTTCATTTGATGTATGTCCCCAGGTTATGAGATGCAGTAATGAACCTAGAATGAACTTAAGGAGACGCCTTTCAAGTGTTTAAGAATAATGTTTTATGTTGTTTTCATGTATTATGTTCCTGGTTTCCAAGACACTAGACCTTAAAGATCCTCAGTTTTGTGTAATGTAATGAAAGTTTATGTTATAAAATGGCGGGATGCTATAGTGCAACTGTCCACGCCCAGCTCCTCTGGAAAACTCTCCATCTTCATTTCTGAGGTGCTTCCCTCATACTTCTCAAGGGTTTGTCGCTGGAAGCCTCGAAGTATCTTCTTCCACTGGACATCCTCCTCCTCTTGATTAGTCCTCTACTGATCGGCCAAGTCAACCTCCTTTGCCTCGATCACCCATACAACTCGTGGTCGTCTCCCATGTTCCATAGCTATAAGGTAAACAAAGAATTACTAAGCCCAAGTAGTGCAGAATATTGTTCTTAAAACTCCCTAAAGTTCTTATTTATATCAATTTCCCAAAAAACCCTAGAAAAACGATAAAACAAGTCATTTATGATGCATGTACCCTTCCTAGGGTCTCTACCCTGCAATCAGCGTGGCCTCACTTGGTCATTCGGTAGGTCCAGATTCCTTGCATCAGATCATGGGGGGCCCTAAAATCCAATGTCCTAGCCGGTCTTCCCTGGCCTAATTCATGTACCAAGTTCATCCAACATCGTTCACCCACCATCCCATGTAATCCTCACTATGACTAACTCCAAACTCCATCCAATATCTCAACCTATCTCTGATTCCATTCTATCACGACCCGCCTTTACCAAAAGGATGGAAGGGTCAGCAGATTGTCATGTCCTTCCTTCATTATGTTGATGGAGTGATAATGACCCCCGAAATCCCCCTTCAATAGGTCCTGGAGTGGCGACCAGCAACAAGGGTATAGAATCACACAGTAAATGGAAGGCATTACCATATTTCTTTTAATAGGATCGGGAGATCTGATAGTGAATCCCACAACACCAAAACTGAAAGTGCAAGTATGGCTGAAAGTAAACCATTCCCATATGCATGTTGAAAGGTAAAAGATACAAGACACAAAACTCCAAGGTCAAAAGAAAACAAGAAAAAGAAAAACAACAAGAGCAGCTAACCTAAAGGTCCAAGCTAGTACAGATCCACATGATCCCCGAAGTCCTCCTGGAAACCTGAAAGTAGTTTTATATACCTAGGGGGAGCATACAGGTACACTCAGTAGGGAAAACCAAAGACTATCGTGCACAAGTGAGGAGACATTCTAATGCCTTGTGAAAAAAGAGATAACCAAACACCTAACAAGGCAAACTATCCACCCAAGCCTCACCAAGGAACACTCCCCAAATAAAGAGGGTCAAGTAAAGTATAGTAATAGAACATAGATGATTGGGTACCCTGCAATGCTTTACCACTGGTCATTGAAGACATTATAAGCATCGATCCAATCCCGCCATTCTCACCACAGTCCCACTTCCACTCCCGCCCGCACACACCTGGACCACAACCACACATCCTCCCCGCAAACACCTGGGAAACAATCTCAATCCCGCCCGCAGACACGTGGACCAGAACAATCTCACATTACCATGCCCATAAACACCTAGGCTAGAACAACCACTTCCATGCCCGAAGACATCTGGGCCTCATCCCAATGATACTTGCGAAACAACTTGCTCATAAACACCTAGGCCAACCATCACAACCCCCCCCCCCCAAGATTCATGGGCTAATAGTGGACCTCATGCCATCAAAACCTGCCCAAAGTTACATGGGCTATCCGGGAAAAGGAGAAGAAATGAGCTAATAACGAACCACTAATGGAAGTGTTGAAAAAAACACCATCCCCCATGAAATGGGGGTGTTCGGCACTAAGTGCTCAACTTGGGTGGGGCGTGAATAAGAAACATAAGAACTACAAAATATATGTATAAGTAACAAACACTCAACCCAACCTAGGGTTACCAAGGCCAATCCAAGCACAAGCACAGTCGTCCCTATTCATAGAAAGCACACTACTCACAGCCGAGTCACAACTCACCCCCAGAACCAATTCCCATTTAAGATATTCTTGCTTCCATGTTCAAGTAATCTCATTTAAATAATGTTCTGCACTACTGGGCAACAAACAACATAAGAACAACTAAGGTAAAATGTTACAACCAACAACAATTTAAGAATTCACACCCGGTTCTCTTGCAAAGTCACAAAAACAAAGGTATACGGGAGATCCCTCGAGTACTAGAACCAAATTAAACCCTACGATACATCCACATGTTCCAAAAATCCAGGTGACAATGGTTTTACAACAATATAGGATCCCACCCCAATTCGTGATATAAGCAGAGTAATCACACGACCGCAAATTCACAACTAACGAAAGTATAACAACAGGGGATCCCATCCTCGCCCACATCAACCCAGCAATCGGCCCATGAAAGAAACAACCAAACTGATACCACCAACACAAGGCAAGCCCATGCAACTATTTTCAGTTTTAAAATATTTAACACACTCCATGGTTTCGATTCCACTATGCTTTAACCGGGGTTATCACAAAAAAGGCTTGATCCTAGTGCATTCAATTTATTTAACCGAGTATACGTAATTAACCAATTCTATGTTACGGTTATTTAAATATCTAAAAACATCGAGGTTCATTAGTGCACAGAGAAAGACCACCGAATGACATGATTTTCAGTGAGAATAGGACCGTATAATTCACAACATATATCAACAACAAAATAGAATAAAAGGTCTTCGATCACACCCCCTTTCATTCTTTAAAGGTCGGTTAATTATCTTCGTTAAGTTCGGTTTCATAAATTTCCACGGAGACAAAAGCATGCCCACCCCGCATGATACACATAAGGAGAGATGAAGGATAAAATCCCTACATGGAGGATCATGTATTGACATTACGTCCTCATGTGGAAACTGGAAAACATGAGTGGTAGGAACTCCACGGAACGGGAAAGGAGAACTTTGCAACAGGGGTACGGCTCATCCGGAGGAAGGGTACTCCGAGCGCAGGATGATCGGGAAAAGAAACCTAGGTAGAATACTTTGGTTATAAAGGATGAGAGGAAGAATTCATGGGATGGTTAAGATACCCAAAGAAAAAAATGAAACTGTGTAAGAAGTGGGATCGTGGGTTGACCATGCGTCTGAGACACCCCACACGCTACATAGAGTCCCCGCCTTTCGGGGCGGTTTAAACTGACGCATACCTCATGGTTTTTTTCATTTAAAGGCGTACCTCGCCAAGAATTTAATTTAAATGGGCATTAATGGGCTTTAAAACAGGCTTAAATGAGTCAAAACATGGTTTAAAACCCAATTAGCTCAAAAAGGAGGCACTACTGGAAAACCTGTGGGGGTACGCGATAGATACCGATAGCCGAGAGCTACCGATTCTTGATAGCTTCTGGTAGCCGAGAGCCACCGGTATCCAAGAGGTACTGGTGGCCAAGAGGTATAGGTAGCCAAGAGCTACCCGTAGCCAAGGGCTACCGGTACCCCAAGGTCACCGGTAGGCCGAGGCTACCGATAGGCCAAGGCAACCGCTAGGAGTCACTAAGAAGCTGGGGTAGCCTTTCAGGCCACCCAGAACACCTCAAATATCATATTTTTACCATGTAATGGACCCCAAAACCCTAGTCCATTACACAAGAGGTGATCGACTCATGTCTACAAGGACACTTTTAAACCAAACAAGATAATTTTTTGATCATGTACAGAATATAGACAGATATATAGATATGAAAATAAATAATTATTTAATTTTTATAACATGATGATAAGTAATATAATAATAAATAATAAACATGAAAAAGGATATGTTGAATACTTTAAATTAACATAAGTTCATTATTCTAGAATATAAAGAACAATCAAGACAAGTGAAACCCAAGGAAAATGAATTTCTAAACTTGATTTCAACTCATTGGGTATTACACATACCTTGTTGATTATAATATTCAATATTATGTGTGGAATCCCTTATTATTTATTTGTGTTTTAATTTCCCTATCTCTTTTTGTTGATATACCATTTCTACACATAATCACCACATTATTAAATTCTTATGACATTTATATAAATTTTTTTAAGGGAAATCATAACTAAATTTCTATTCATTGACCCAAAAATCCATGAAATTGGTTTTTTTTCAAGAATATGTGTGAATGAACTCTGATTTTTTTACATGGAATATCCACATATATTGGGTTTATTAATATTTTTTACACATATTTATGTCATTGATTTTTCCTTAATCTATGGATATGAACATTGTAGTGCATTTAATATCAATCTCCTTTCATTAGAAATATCTTATTATTGTTCACATTTTTTATCCAATAATATCTAAATACTACCCTTACAACTCTTTATGTATTGAATTGGTATACCCTAATGACATTTAATGTTTCATTTTATGTTATTCTTTAATTATTTTTCTTCACGTGTTTCTCAAGTGGTAATGGACTCTTTAACAAAAACATCTTATTAAATGTTTTAATGATTTATTTATTTAGAGCCTTTTATTTCCGGCCCATGTTATCAAAATGAGTTTTTTGAATTTATTGATATGGACCAGAATGGATTGTAATGATAATTTATTTCAAAAGCTTCAATGTTTCGTGGGACAATTTCGTTCAATATTACCATTATTATATATTTTTAATGGTTCTGGAAATGGGTTGAATATTTTTATATATTAAAAATAATTCTTATGGTTGTAGTGTGGAAATTTTATTTTTCTTTTATGATTTTTTATGTGTTCTGATATTGAAATTGTACTTGGACATTTTAAGGGTGGTTTTGTGATAAACCAATGTTGAGGCCAAAATTGGCATTGAACAGACTATCCTGAAAGAATTAAGGACTACCTCACGAAGAAAGATCAGGAAGCTCCTGGAGCCCTACAGTCAGCACAAAAGAGCTCCTTCATGACCCCTCGCAAAGAAAAAAAGGTTGGACCACTCCGCGAAGCCCTCTAACGTTCTCATCCCATCGTGAAACAAGGATTCCTGACCTATCTGCAAAGCCCTCTGAAGTTCGCGAAGCAAGGAGGTGGAAACACTCCTTAAAGCCCCCTGACCTTCGTGACCCCCCACAAAGCAACGAGGCGGGACCCCTCTGTAAATCCCACTGACATTCGTGACCCATCGCGAAGCATGGATGCAGTAACACTCCATGAAGCCCCCTAAATTTCGCGACCCATCACGAAGCAAGGATTCAGTAATGCTCCTAAGATCCCTTTGACATTCACGACCCCTCACGAAGCAAGAAGTTGAGACCCCTCTATGATGCCCTTTGACGTTTGCGACCCATCACGATGAAATGATGTGGTAACGCACCACAACAACATGTGAAATTCGCGATCCGATGTGAATCTCTCTTTGCGTCGAGTGAGCTCTGCTTTGCGTCCCCTCGTGCCTACAAATACAGGGCTCCCCTAGTCCAACAGACAGACTTTCCAACCATTCACCTTTCTAGCTCCCAAATCACGAAGCACCTATGCTCTGCGAACCATGAGCTCCTCAGGGTATTTTTTCTGAATGATGTACCTACCCCTTGGTGTTAGCCCCCCTTTAGAGATGGATGCCATTGACAAATACCACAAGTCTTCGCAAAGGAATGAGATCCCCAAGGGGGCTCAGGTCTTCTCAAAACACTTACACTTCACAAACCACCCCCCATGAACATGTAACCCAAGTTCCAAGGTTGGGTCGCTGTGCATTGCGAAGCACATCACTTCTCTAATACCCTAATTTTCGAGGCATCCCCGCTTCACGGGGCATCGCATCATGATTTTCATTCCACTTCGTGAAGCACCCCATGTTCATTTAACCCAAGTGCGAATTCTAGGTCACTGTTTATGATGAAGCACATTGCTTCCTAATGATATTCTCTTCAAGGAACCATGGCTTCATGAGTCATTTCTTTGTGAATTCCTTTCCACTTTGTAATGCTCCTCCTATATAAACCTCTTCCCTATGCCTAGCCTAGGAAACATTAATTGGCTATGTAGAACCCTTCATGAATACCCTCCACTGTATGGAGCACCATAGCATCACAAGGCTTATACCTATGTCCCCTCTTGCTCTACAACTCCTTTTCTCGTGTGACCCTTAAGGATTTCATGATACAACTTCAATGTCCCTTGTACGATATTGCCTGTTGTGTCACTTCAACTCATGCATCTTCGCATAGGCACGCTAATGGCTATTTCTTATTTTCATATCCACACTAATGTGGACCCCCACACCAATGATTCTCTCCATAACACCCCCTCACCACAGAATTGCAGATACCTTCCTTCCCCCAAGGTTTAGCATGTATAGGTTATGTATGTCCTAGGGGAGTGGATCGCACCCACATCATCAGAGATGTAGGATGTTAAACTGCCAAGCGTCATCATCCTCAGCACATCATGTTAAACTCTGACCTCGCCGCATGCCTCGCATGCGTGGTTCCCCCACCTTGGAAATTCTTTACACCCATTGGTCTCCATAGAAGAGAGGTCATTTCTCATATGGAATGGTATTATCTTCATAGGAGCCACATCTATCTGTGGTGAAAGGGAAACCACCATTGTGTAAGCCCCTAGATTTTCTTGCAGGGGGAGCATCCTTGACCCTCCTTTCTTTGGTGCTAAAATCTCCCTATCGATGGGCTTTTTTTCTTCTAGGCCTCCATCCTGAAGTAATTACAAACCTATTTGGGCTTATAACCACACGTAAGCCCCACTCTACTTTCTACGGATGAACCTTTCGTGAAGTGATCGTCATGTTTTTGTTGCCTCTTGTTTCTGACACCGAGAATGACTCACGTGGGCTTGGAGCAAAAATCGTCCATGAAATCCTTTAGGGGATCCTATAGTGCGAGCCTCGAACACCCTTCCGATCTATGAGGACATTGATCCTTCCTATGGAAAGGTACATAGGAAGCCTCCCTGAGGTTCAATCCCGACACTCGGTCATTCCGACCACCTTCACATTGGTTCTCCCATCTTCCGAACTATGAGAAAATTTATCCTTTCCAAGGAAAGGTATGTAAGAAGCCTCCATGAGGTTCAATCCCAACACCTGGCCGTTCCGACCACCTTCACATTGGTTCTCCCATCTTCTGAACATTGAGGTCTTTGATCCTTGCCAAGGAAAGGTATGTAAGAAGCCTTCCTAAGGTTCAACCCCAACACCTTGTGTCTCTGACCACCTTCACGTCGGTTCTTCCATCTTCCAAAATATGAGGAAATAGATCCTTGCCAAGGCAAGGTACGTAGGAAGAGTACCTAAGGTTCAAGCCCAACACTTGGTCGTTCTGACCACCTTTATGTCAGTTATCCCATCATCTGAACTATGAGGACTTTGATCATTACCGAGGCACAGTTCTTAGGAAGCCTCCCGGAGGTTCAATCCCAACACACTGTCATTCTGACCACCTTCACGTCGGTTCAACCATATTTCGGACTATGAGTAATTTGATCCTTTCCAATGCACGGTATATAGGAAGCCTCCATGAGGTTCAATCCCAACACCTGGTCGTTCCGACCACCTTCATGGTAATTCTCCCATCCTCTAAACTATGGAGACTTTGATCATTGCCATGGAAAGTTAGGTAGGAAGCCTCCCTTTGGTTCAAGACCAACACCTGATCGATCCAACCACCTTCATTTCTGTTCTATAATCTACCTAAACTATGTGGTCTTTGATCCTTTCCAAGGAATAGTATGTAGGAAGCCTCCTTGAGGTTCAATCTCAACAACCATTGGATCCCAGGTCCTCCTCCACTTCGGTTCGCCCCCGTCCCACATGATGTTAAACTGCATCCCTTATCCAGCAGTAAGCCATTGTGTCCCCAGTCAGTGGTAAGCCACTGAAAACCCTATCCAGCGGTAAGCCATTGTGACCCCATTCAGCGGAAATCCATTGACAACCTTATCCAGTGGTAAACCATTTTGACCCTATTCAGTGATCAGCCATTGAAATCCCCATCAAATGAAAATCTGTTGTGACCCCTTCCAGCGGTAAGCCACTGAAACCCCCCAATCAGTGGTAAGCCATCATTAGATTAACTATGTGGAATTTGATTCCCTACCATGGGGATATGTAGGAGGTCTCTTTGATGCTCACAACCAACATCATTGTCATCATTGTATCGACACCACCTCATTCTCCATCAACTTTATTAAACCATCCCTTATCTATCTTAATTATTACCTTGGTCTCTACATCCCAGTGAGATCTTTCCACCTCATTCCACATTCCCCTTAAAAAAAAACCAAAATCTATCTATGTGTTGGCCTCAACATCAGTGATCCCACCAGGGGTTGCACCTACCTGATCAACTCTAGTCAGTTTTCCAATCAGTCTGATCCATCTCCAATGGACGTTAAGCTCGTGGAATACCCTATTTTTAACATGGTATGACGAGGAAAACCTCATATATATATATATGTATATTCCATATGATTCCCTACATTTTACGTGGTATGTCTTGGGATTCCACACCCTCGAGAAGCCCAATAATAAGGGGATGAAACAAGACGGGCCAATATCTCTGCGTCTAGACCCTCCATTAATGTACAACAAGACTATTTCCTTGACTGAAGATTTCTGCAATGAAAAGAACCTTTGAAATATCCTGACAGAAGCAGTGTAATTAACTGGTGACCATGAAGACATGGCACTAAGAAGAGTTTCACAAAAAAAAATTGTAATTCGATGAGGGAGACTCGTTCTAGGGGACAAGTTCTGAGGATTAATCCATAGAAAGAAGAACCGACATCCCATCATCCTATTTTGATCAAGGAGAAAACGTCCCTGAATATGGAATAGATGTCTCCAGCCAGTGGAAAGTGAGAATATAGGGCAGAAAACCGCGACTTTCGTCCCATCAAACGAGATGGACGTGTGCACCCCGACAAAATCATTAGAAACATAAATGGTGATACTGATGTGATGTTATTCTCCTCAATATAGAGATTAGTTGAGTTCGAGACATCAGTAGATTAGATTGTCACCAGATCCAATTATCGGGTGCTGTGTCCCACCAAGAAAATAGTGGTCCTAGCACGAATCTCACCAGTATTTGGGGCCGTAAAAACGTTGTACATCTCAGTCTATGATGTTTTTAGTTTGGATCCCTCTTACTAGCCATGGAATGTATAAAGGCGTCAGGGCACTGGTCGTCGATTCCTTTCCTTTCATCCCGGATGGTCAAATATCCGTACATTTAGGAACCATGTTGTTGCATTCGGAGTGCAATCACCACCTGCCCACCGAAATAGGGGCAGGGGCAGTGTCAATGCCGTAGTCCCATGTTACTCCGCCTCTTCCGCAATGGCCTCTACACCGATTACCATGGGGTGACCACTCCCCATATGAGGTCATCCAATGAAGGGTGAGAAATGATCACCTATGTCGGTACGAGGATGAGGGCATTGTCCCAACTCGGGGTATGGAGTACCTAGATTTTGAGGCGTCTGTGCCTCATCATCAATGTCACCGTCGAGGGACGCGCAGGGAGCCGCTGCTCCCCACGCTGACATATAATCAATTCCGGAGTCTCTCACAGGAATTCTTATATGACTCCATATTCTATGCTGATGAGGTAGGTGACGTCTAGCCCAACCCGATCAGAGTCACAATCTATGGGATCCAATCGAGGACTCCCACCCAGCCGCGTCAACACCGCCGCCCGATCCTACTAGACGAGGAGTAGGTAATCGACGAGCCTATTCCACTAGCTCTAGTTTGTCCGACCCAATTCCAATGTCAGGCACAAGAGGATTCCCACTAAGGGGCGTCAATGTCAGCAGCTACTATGGCCCGATCCACCATGGATGCATATCAGCAACTCCCAATATACGCTGAGAAAGGGCACTTATATGCCCAATCAGGATCGAGGCCCCAACTACCCCACTGGTAGGATGGGTCGACTCTCTTGGTCGCCGACAAAGGCAGTGGTTGTTGTAGACTAACCCGCAGTGATGCCACTCAATACGAAGGTCCTCCCTATACAACTACCATATAGAACATGTGACTTCTCCACTTCAAGGCTCGACATGGAGGCCCGCCCTGTTCCACCGTGAATCAAATGAGGGTCTCCCCTATGGCAGTGACGCTCACTATGGAGGTCTCTCTCATTCCCACTACCCCGAATATGGGGTCATTCCTCCCGCCGCCGACTGCCTGTATGGGGGAGTTGTGCATCTGGAATCTCTCCAACACGAGGACCCTCCTCATGTCCTCAAAGTAGTTAGAGAATCTCCTCATCTCCCCAACAATCAGAGGGGTGAAGGCTAGCCTTGCTTCACTAGCACCTAGAATGGAGGTCCTACCCGTGTTAGGCCTAAACAGTACGAGGGCCTTCCTCATACTAATTCCACCAGGGGAAAAAAGAATGGAGTTCCTCCACATGATTCTACCATTACCAGTATAGGACTTTACTTCTCCATCACTACCCATGGAGTTCCTCCTCATGTCCCCTTTGACATCTATCCTAATACTCCTCACACCCTGTCTTACACAGGCGGAAATTCTCTCCAACCCAGCACCAGTGCGGCCGAAGGACCTTGTGTGAGAATTCATCCTTATCCCAAAGAGGCATCCAGGGGCTAGAAGGTGGGCCGTCACAGTCACAAGAAGAGTTCGTGGAATGTATGAATAGAGGTTAAACTATTCTGATTCTCCAATTTTGATGTAGAGTATGACTCAGTGATGGAACCTTCACCTTGGTCCTCTACGTTATGGGATGGGGCAGGAAAGATGTGCATCAGCCTAGTACTCTCAGAATTTGAGGTCCATAGGATTTCTGCCTCCCTTCGAAAATATATCCAAGAGGACTACTTTTTGGAAACCCCACAGGTTATGGTCGTACAATCATCATAGTTTTCAACAGAAGCACTCTCTACCTCAACTAGAGATCACAAAGAGCTATTCTGGGGACCAATGATGGGTGAGTTGCAGTTTGGCCCATCGTCGGTGGCCCTAGTCCCTTCACCAGGAACTACAGCTTTCATCCCATCTTACCGCGACATAACATACAGGTCGCTACACTCTATGGAAGAAAACCCGAGATCTGTTGGCCAGTTAGCCCGTTCTTCGTACTCTCCACTAGCCGGCCTCTCATCCCAGTGGTCTTCCTCTGTACCACTACCAGTTCCTCAGCCACCCCTGGTTGATGAGTTGGGTAATGAAGGTCCCAACCCTGAATCCGAGTTGAGGAGCTTATCAAACATCCTCGCAGCGGACCACTACCCCAAGATGTTTTGGCCCGTGGCAACGCCAAATTTCTGTGCACCAGAATCCCTAACACTTGAAAAATTGGAGTGTTTCTATCAAACCCTCTGGGCGATGCAAACTCTACATCATCATCAGTGAGTGTTTTATTCCAGGAGCCAAGTGAATTTTGAATGAATTGGTGTGAAATGCAGTCTAGTTGATCTGGACACACTCCTCATGCCCCTGCAATCTGAGTCGCCAGGTCACCGTAAGGACCTCCAACAGAAATGCATTCAGAGTTTCAAGGAACACCGCAAGATTATCAAGGAGGCCTCCCCCCACATGAATATTTGTGGTTAGGGGTAGTATGTTGCCCTCCATTTCATCCCTATCTGACGGCTGCCCGAATCATTAGGTGATATTGAGGACATACCCCCGAGAAAGGTCACAGCCCATATTTCCGACATAGTGGATGAAGAGGATGAGCTAAAGTATGTTGATGGGGAATTACCCCCCGAGGGCATTCCAACCCTACTAGACCCTTTGGGAAGAGTTACTCTCCAACATAGGAATCTACTGAGTCTCCCTCTGCCAACCAATGTGTTAGTGCTATGCTGGAATTCTGTTAATGGTAAAGGGCACGTCGGAGCTGCCAAACACTCTAACCCCTCCACCTAAGTGCAGAAGATGGTTGAGGACCCTGAAAATGCCACATTGCGCCAATAGCTTGTTGAGGAGAAGAAGTTGGTTGATGACCTCCTGGCTGAACAAGCTGGAGAGTGACGACCAAATTACGGTGATCCTAGGGCAGGGCAACTGGGGCGGGAACAAAATCCCCTTGACGAACTGCCTCTTGGATACCCCAACCATCCTTCCCCTGTGAACAAGGTTGAATCAGGGACATATGGAAAGAGGGTGTGGTATGACTCGACATACTCTCCCGAACGGCGTGACAATCCAACGGTCCTAGCTCGCGTTCCCTCAACATACACAAGGGTTGATTCACCAGCCACTCCATGAGCCACTCAACTAGATTACCATGTTTAAGATCCTTCTAATGAACTCATGGTTTGGGATACTCGTCAATACAAGGACCCCTGTCTAGATGATCCAATGGCAGCACTCATTGCCCGCCTTGAGGCGTTGGAAACACAACACATCGCAATACCACCTAATAGCAAGCCATATCCAGTGTGGGTGAATGATGAGACTACACCTTCAAGTTTTGTAAATCCCACCTTATCCCCCTTAAAGGGGATGAGGGAGCCACCACAGCTCCTAGCCCACTTTTCCTCAAGGTGTGGCCCCTTGTTGGGAACTCCAGTGTAGTAGGAGGCTGCCAAACTGTGGTGTTTTTTTTGCAGACATAGGATGGCCCTTTGTTTTTCTGGTATAGCCATCTCCCCATCAAAACTGTGAACAGTAGGGAGGACCTATGTAGGTAGTTCCATTACCAGTTCATATCCACCACATAGAAGATAAGCAATGAAAACCTCTTCAAGTGAAAATAGAGGCATGAGGAGCACATAGCCAACATTGTCACCTGGGGGAAAAGGCTCACATACATCATTGATATGCCACTGACTCATGAGTAATAACTGATGATGTGTGTAAGAAATGTTAAGATGGAACAAGTTCCCTCTTTGATCACCCAAAAAAACCCTAGAGGATTTATAGACTTCCCTGATAAGGCACAAAACCGCGAAGAAGCCCTACAAGAGGCCATCCAGGCACGTCTGTTGCCTCCCGTAATTCTAGTGAGAAGGGGTGTCGGGGACGGGCCTACCATAGTGGCCCAAATAGATTCCCCCAGATGGAAAAAATTATTAACAATGGAGCCACCACCGCAACATCGTAGAGGATCGCCACCAAAGGCACAACATCTAGCCCAGCAAATTCCGCCTCAGAATTAGCAGGTACCCCACGAAATAAGCATATAATGAATAGGAAAGACAATTTGGCTCTTCCTCTTTAACAGGCTCCTCTAGCTCCTCGTCAAGGCCAAGCTCTAAGGCCTCCATATTCGGATAAAAGACACCAGGCCTACTCATTCAATGAGAATCAGGTCCGTGACCATTTCTGAAGTGTCGTGGAACAAGGGATTGTGCATTTGTCCGATTTCAGAAGGTCGTAAGAGGCATACCTCACTGATCCCCTCAACTACTATCCCTATCATCGGATCCTGGGGCACACACTCAAGCAGTTATATGTGTTCAAAGACAGGCTCCAAGACCAGGTCTATAATAACAAAGTCTGGTTGGTCTTGGCCCCAACATAAGTGGCATGCGCCGTCGTAAGACCAGACAATAGCTGCGACAATGAGGGTGTGGCCGTAGGATTCTAACCATGTGTCCTAGAAGTATGACTACTGGATGGATTGAAAAATGGCTACCCATGCCCATTGTATCATTCATGCTTGCTTGAATTAGCTGGATCCTTCATAAGCTGAGCCACCACTACTGCATCGTCATCTCAACCAGCCTCTTCCTAGGAGAGAAAACATCGGTGACACAAGGGAACGCTATGAGCCCCACCAATGCCATCGTCGTCTCGTACTCTCGTTGACATCATGCCCTGAGATATGGGGATTTCTCCCAAAATCCTCCAAGTAGTGGATGACTCTTTGAGTGATAGTCATGTGGACACTTCAGCTAACATTGTGGAGATGGTAAACCCCTATATGAATCCTGAATACGGGGAGCGCTAGTCGAACCTCCCCAATGTCCCCAACCTACACCAACGTTGATGAAGACACGAACATGTGGGTCATTGGGGACTATTATTCAGCACTTCCTTCCGGGCCATTCATGCCACTGAGACTAGAAAACAGGCCCAACACTGAGCTCAGCATGTGAAACCCCTTCATCCGTTGTCATAGAGCCTACCTCCACCACCGTTTTTACTACCGAACCAAGTAGCGCCACCTAGGCCTCATCGTGATCAACCACGCTCCATCCCGAACCGGTCCCAATTGGCTAGCCCTAGTATGGAGGGTACTCTGCATGCTTGAAATAGTGATCAGCGAGACATTCCCACCCCCATTAAACTGTCGGTCAAGCTGACAGTGCCCACAATAACTTCTGTCATTGATAGACCACCTGTCAGCAGAAGAATGCATTTGGCACGGAGGTATGATGTTCTCAATCACCTTGCGAGCATCCCAGTGAGGCTTTCCATCCTTGAAGCCGTTATCCTATAATCAGAAATGTGTGAGGCCCACAATGAGGCATTATGAAGCCCCCTCAAGTTTGAGATAGAGGTATCAATTGAAGAGTCCTTTAAAGTTGAGGCGATCAATAATGCTGAATGCCCGGCCACTATCTCACTATTATGAGAATACGAAGTCTTCCCCTTATAGGGGAATATTCTCCCACTCTATATCACCATAAATTTCAATGGTATGGAAGTTTGCCGCTGTCTTGTGGACATAGGTTTTAGGATCAAATTTATCCCAACACGAACATAGCAGAAGATGGTGTTATCCGAAGATTACATGACTCCCGCTGACTTAAGAATCCAAGGATACGATAAGACTGAGCAGACCCTTGTTGGAAAGATCTATTTGAAGACCCAGTTCGGTGGCCATGTTTCCAGCATCGAGTTTATAGTTGTCTCCCATGACACCATGTATAATACATTGATGGGTAGACCATATGTCCACCTGCATGCAATGGTTCCCTCATTGTATCACCAGTGCCTCAAGTACCCCCACAATGGCTGATTGGGAATTCTCTAAGGTGACGTGTCTCATTTTTCCTCTTCTGAAGCCTGCTACCTAGACATCGACTATTACAAGGGAAAGGACAAACAGATTCATTCCAGTGAGGTAGAACCCATCCCAGTTGCAACAGATCCCTGGGCAGGCCTGGATGACGCCTACGTCTTCTTGATCTATCGATTGGAGGCCATGACCCCCAACATGGGGAAATGTTTTGTTGCCTATGTTACAAGAAGGAATAATATTCCCAAGTATGAGTGACGGTGTAGAATCACCTCGTACTCCTATACAAACCAGGCTCTGTTGATCCTGGAGCCTCCTACCCCCGTAAGGTGTCGGGATGTCTTTCCCATGGCAATGTCAGTACGTCATATGTGCATGTTTCACTGAGATGAAATTAATCAGATCAAGACGATGTGCCACTATTGATTTGATATCATCAAACATGGCCCCTTGAGCCGAATACCAGATGTGATTGGATCAACAAACTTAATTTATATGGTTTCAACAACACGATAATCTCTTAAGATGTTGTCCACTGTCGCCCAGGTCGGTACCAGCCTCCAATCGGAATCTGACGACCTAGAGTAAGATCCTCCCTCTGAGGATCCCTCCTCCACAAGAGAAGAAGAGGAGTAAGAGGAAACCCCTTGACCATTGAAGAGGGTGTCTCTACCCGGGTCAATGAATGGGTAAAGTTGAACATTGGTAGCAAGGCAGACCCGAGACCCACGTTGATCAGTGCCGCCATGCCCCTTGAAGAGCATCAGTAGTACGTGGAATTCCTGAAACAACATCGTTTTTTACTTGAATGAAGCTACAATGAGATGTCAGGACTAGATCCTTAGGTAGTCTTCCACTACCTCAGTCTCCCTGCAAATCATCGCAGGTTCAAGCAGCTTCTCAAAAAGATGCACCCTTCTCACAGTGCCATGGTTAAGGCCAATGTTGACAAGCTCACTAGGGCCAACATTGATAAGGAGGTCCAGTACCCCAAATGGCTGGCCAATATCATACTAGTCAGTATGAAGAATGGGAAAATCGGAGTCTTCATCGACTTCCATGATCTCAACTGTCACTGTTCGAAGGATGATTTTCCTTTCCTGTGATGGAATTGTTGATATATTCTACAACTGGGTTACAAGCCCACTCCATCATGGATGGTTATTCCGGATACAACTAGATCCCAATAGAACCCAAGGAAGAGGATTCCACAGCTTTCAAGTCACCCCATGGTGTGTTCTATTACATGTATATTCCCTTCGTCCTGAAAAATGTAGGTTCCACCTATCAGTAGGCCATGCACTGCATATTTAAGCCTATCTTCAAGACATTGGTGGATAGTTTTTTGGATGATTAGGTCGTCAAATCCCTCTATTTCCTAGACCATCTCGAGTATCTTTAGAAAGTGTTCAAATTCCTATGCTCCCACCATCTGAAGATGAACCTATTGAAGTGTGATTTCAGAGTCACCTCCAGAAAATTTCGTAGTTTCATTATCAAACATAGGGGCATCGAGATCAACCTAGAGGAGATCAAGGTAATCAGTCAGATGCCTCCCTCTAGAAAATTTTCGGGAGATTTGAGGTTTCCAAGGCCACATAGCCTACATAAGCCGATTCATTACGAATCTGCCTGGAAAATGTAAGCCATTTTCACAGTTCATGAAGAACGGACCTGCATATGAATGGGACAAAGAGTGTCAGAAAGCATTCAATGAAATCAAGCAGTATCTTCTCCAGCCTCCAGTTTTAATGCCACATATCTCTAAAAATCCATTGGTCATTTATGATACTGCCATGGAACTATCTCTTGGTGCCATTCTCACCCATAAGAAGAATGAGGGGACATAAAACAGCCTCTAAAACCTCAGTTGTATTCTCATCGATATAGAGACTATATACTCTCCCATAGAAAAGAGATGCCTTGTGTTGGTATTAGCAGTACAATAACTGTGAAAATACTTATAGCACCGCGTGGTATAGCTGGTGTCTCGTGTAGACCCGCTGAAGTACATTCTAAAAAGCCCCATGTTGACATGACATCTAGCTTGGTGGGCAGTGATTCATCGACAATTCGACCTCATGTTTTTTCCTCATAAAGATATCAAGTGAAAAGTATTGGAAGACTTCCTCGCTGTTCATCCAACTCATACTGACTAGTCTCTCGATCTCAATTTCCCCGTTGAGGAAATCCTCTCAGTGGACCAAGCCATTCCATGCTGGCAGATGCACTTCGATAGCACTTCTCAAAGACCCACAATTAGGAGGATTAATGATCCCAGGCATTACAGGGTAGGCTTGGGTATTGTCTTTATTACCCCGGCACAGGAAATTCTATCGTACTCATTGATGTTGTTGGAAGGTTGCACGAACAATGAGGAAGAGTATCAGGCTCTCATCACAGGCCTCGATTTGGCCCTCGAGATTGATGTGCCCCATTTTCATGTGAATGTGGATTCTGAACTTTTCATCATGTATATCAAGGGTGAATACGTGATCAGAAACACAGATATTGCGCCATTGTTGGAGCTCACTCTCTTACTAATGGCACAATTCCCATCTCAGCCGTAAGTCACTCATGTCCCTTAATCTCAGAGTGGTCGAGCTAAATCCCTAGCCGTCCTGGCTGCATCACTTGCACAACACAAGTAGGATGATCTGGGTATCCACGTTGTACATCAGAGAGTCATTGCTCCTATCTCACCAGATGATGATGATGGACATCATGTAAGTCATCTTACAACTGGAGAATCCATGTCTGGACCCCCAGGTTCCTTAGATCTAGTGGTTGATGTGACTCCTAACTAGAGGGTCCCCTTTGTCGAGTATCTCAAAAATGGTTACCTCTCGGCTGATTGGGCCGAGCACGAGTTAATAAGACACCGCGCGTTACAGTTTACCCTCTAGGAAATCCCTGTCCTGAGAAGATCCTCTACAAGCATGGGTTTGATTGTTTTTTCCTTCATTGATTCCACAAAATCAAGATTTATCTGGTCATGCATGAGGTTAATGAATGTTCATGCAGTGACCCTAGACTGCGTTGAAGCTATCTCTCCAGATCTACAGACTGGGGTGCATTTGGCCATCCATGATCCATGATTGAATCAAGTTCTCCAAGAGACATCACGTGTGCAATGTTCATTCCAAGTTCATGCATCGTCCACTAAAGCCTCTTCGCATTACCATATAGACTTGGACCTTCGTAGTCTGGGGACTAGATTTCGTCGGACCATATCCACCGGGGACAGCTCGCCAGTGCAGATTCATCATGACCGCTATGGATTTTTTTCCATGTGGGCAGAAGAAGTTCCACTCAAGGTCGTCAAGGCCTATTCTATCATTGACTTCAAGTGATCCAATATCATTTACCAGTTTGTGGTCCCTCATACCATCCTCATCGATAACCGCACAAGCATTCAAGCAGGTGAGTTGAAGAAGATGTACGCTAAGTACAACATCTGTTCGAACCATACCTCCTGCTACCACGCACAGGAATATGGGAAGATCGAGGTGTTTAACAAAAACCCCTAAATTTTTTTTCCAGAAAATGGTTGGTTAGAACAAGATGAGTTTGCCGAACAAGATCTTCAACGCCCAATGGGCCAATCGAACGATGACTCGTAATTCCACTCAGGTGACCCCATATTCCTTGGTGTACGGAGCTGAGGCTATCCTGCCCATAGAGATTTAGTGGCCTTCGATACGCACAGTGGTCTATGACCCACAAGCGCCAGATAAGGTTGCCATAATTGTCCTGGATGAATTGGAATCACTTGATGAGAATATGATTTAGTCCCTGCATAATCTAGAATGGAATCAAAACAAGATAGCCAAAGACTTCAGCAAGAAGGTTCCCCTCCACACTTTCCTGCAAGGTGACTTGGTATTGTCCCTCCAGACACCAATGATACCAAGCATGAAACCAACCACGTTGGAGCCCAAATGGGAAAGAACATACATAATCCATAGGGCTTACCGCAATGGTGCATATTCGCTGAAGACCATGGATGGTGAGTGTACAAATCCTTCCACCAATGCCACGTTTCTCAAGAAATACTTTTCCTAAACCTTTTTTTTTCAGCATGAAACTATAATGTCCGGTCTGACATGTCCCTAAACTGGTTGGTTATGTATGACCCTAAACTCCCGGGTCATGCATGACCCTAAACTTCTTCATCCCACATGATGTTAACCTTTTCATTGTCCCGAGTGTCGTTAAACAGTTCATCATCCTGCACGATGTTATACTTTTCATCACCCTCACTACATGACGTTAAACTGCATGGCTTGTAAGAACAATGTAAGGCCTGATTCCAATTCTTACAGGATACGTAGAAATGCTCAAACATGTTGTCTTGAGCCCAGCCCCCATACTATTCTCTTTGATTATGCCCCCTGAGTATAGTTCTCTCTGAGGATCCTTACATGGTGTAGTGCAGGCTTCCTTGGCCCCGCTCATGTCAGAATTATGATGATCACAGCATGTGCTCCCTCCTCGTTCTTCTATTCCACCACGTCCTCACCAGCCGATGACAAACTGCATGTCCTTCAGGAACTGCGTACGGCTTGATTCTCATCCTCAAGGGATATGTAGGAACGCCCATGCATTTTTTCTATTGGCCCAGCCCAAACGTCAGAATTTCCCATCAGGTCAGGACATATGGTGGAATGGGATTTTCCCCAATTCATGTTGAACTCCTCTCAATCCCACCATACATCCACTCCCCAGAGATGTCACTCACTCTCACTGCCCTTCTTAACATTAAGATGCATGGGCACAATTATTCTTCACCCACTCCTTTGATTGGAACTCCGTCATCTTTCACATCCAAAAGGACCCCTGACTGGCATGGATGCTCGGCCTAAGATCTCTCCTCCAACTTCGGGCCAACACCCTCAAGGATGTTGAGAAAAAATTTGATACAAGTACCGTGTTGTGAATATGGTCAGAGGGTGATGCTCATTTGTTGTTCCCATCTCAGGTCACACTATAAGGACGATGTGTTTCGAACATGGACAGTGGTTATCATTTTTCATTATCACCACCCCCCATAAGTCCCAAAGATTGAGTGTGGTGGTTCATCCTGCCTGCTGTATCTTTGAGTAACAAAACACTTTTGGTGATTCTAGTTATCAGACCCTTATATAGGGAAATCTGAATCTGACTCATTGTTCCCCACAACTAGCACTGCTCACAATGTTTTAGGAACATTGATGAGACGATTACTGCACAAGAGGTCATATGGCCACAGTTGGCTGGTATGCCGAGTCTCAGGTCATTCAACCCCTTCGGGCCCGTCACCCATGTTCTCATTTAGGATTGCGTGGTGTGGTGTGGACTTATGTTCTCATTCACGACATTCTATTAATCCATGACACACATATCCCCTTCAAACATCCCTCCCTTCATTTTTCATCCATCCCGCAAGAACAGGACTTGCCATGCTTCACCTGTCCCATCAATTGGGCTCACATAATCCTCTATATCCAGAAGGTCCCCCCGAATGGAATGGATGCTAGGTCCAAGGGTTCTCCTACAATTACGAGATAACGTCCAATAGGATTGAGGGTGGAAAATTGATACGAGTCATGTGTTTCTAATATGGTCAATTGTCGATGCTCAATTGCTTACCCCAAATTCCGGTCACACAACGATGGATACGGTGTTGCGAACCTGATCAACAGTTTTCCACTATCATCATTGTTGTTTGTGGTATTCCATAAAAAAAATCATTCTCCCTATTTTTCCCATGAATATGACATTAATGTTGGAATATGTGGTCTGAGATCTATGACCCTAAACTAAGATCATCATTATCCTCACTACATGACGTTAAACTCAAAATTGGTCGTGACATCCCTTCTAAGGCCTTGTCGCATGCCCCTTGGCCTTTTCGGGCCCCTGGTCCATGTTTTCAAAAAGGGTTGTACATTGTGGCCCTTGTCCTGCACTCTAACATGAGAGGGATATATGGTGTGATACGAGATCATGTCCTCATTCACTTCAGGTATGTAACAACCATGCCATGTACCTCTTTCTCATGATAGTTCTCCATCTCTTTTTATATAATAATCTTTTAAAATCGGCTTCTATCATGTTCAGCCTCTCGACCCTATATAGTGATTCACCAATGTTCCAAAGAGTATTATGGTCTAGAACCTGGAGTGTTAGATTCTACCAGGACATGTTTTCACCCATTTTCTAGGATTTTTGTTCCCCTTAGTTTGGGCTTATATTATCTTTCATATCCAGAGGGACCCCCAAATGTCATGGATGCTTGGACTATGGGTTCTCGTACCATTATGGGCCAACGTACTCATGGGTTTCAGGCCGAAAATTGATACATGTCCTGCATTACGAATATGGTCAGCGGCTGACGCTCATTTGTTTTCCGTCATTACAGGCTAACACAATATGGATGCTGTGTTTCGAACACGGTCAGCAGTAATCCTCCATCGTCACGCCAGCCCCTTCAAGCCATGAATTTTTGTTACGTGATTCACATTAGGTTCCAACCCATCATATCCAGATAGAATTTCGACACTCCTGGAACTATCCTCCAGTGCACATTTGCATGTTAGGAGGACAAAGTCGTGGTACCGTGTTCTTCGGGGCTCCGCGCCGACTTTATTTTGTTGTTCTTTCCAGGTATTGCAAAAAACAACTTCTAACATTCTCTCCCACACTGAGATAGTCTCACATGTGCTTATAGATAAGGTTGAGTTTTTAACTTACTTATAATTATTCCACTGCTCCTTGGTCCGAGTTCTAATACCATAAACTAAGATCTCTCCTAGAACTATGAACAACTTGATTCCCATTCCCATTGGATACGTAGGAAATCCAAGACATATTTCCTTTGAGTCCAAATCGAGTTACACTAGTTTATTTCCTTTTTTCTTCCTTCAAGGCATTAATTCCTATGGGACTGTATGGCATGGTATGGTATTATGTCCTCATTCATGTCGGGTTTGCATTAGTCACACCACATACACCCCTTTCTAGGAAGTTATCTCCCCAATTCGTGTCCTACATAACATTAAACTGTATATTGTCCCTCATAACATTAAAATTCATCATATAGAACTACGTAAGGCTTGATTCCCATCCTCATGGGATACGTAGGAACACCTGGAAATCTCGTCATCAGGTCTAGCTCAATTAGGAGCTAGTTTCTCCTGCCCCTTATCCTCTAATATTTCTTATCCCCTCGGCCTGACGTTTTTTTTATGGAATCGTGCATGGTATGATGTGGACCTCATCCTCATTCATTATGGGTATTCTTTATCATGCCATGCACATTACCTTTTAAACCTCATCCTTATTTTTTATGTCTGGTCCATATTACTGTAGGCTATGTTGCCTAGTCCCACATGACTCCGAACTATTACGTCTATGTTGCACGATGTTAAAATGCATGGTTGGTCCCATCACATGACCCTAAATAGTGACATTATCATCCTGGCAGCATGACAAAAAATGGCATTACACCATGATATCCTCACTCAAGGGGAAATCATTTTTGGTATGAGTTGCACACCATACCATTTTTCAATGCCAGCATATAGAATTATTCATGTGGAATACCTGGAATTTTTATCCTAGGTCCATCGCTTCACAAAAATTTATATATACACACACCTTCATGCTAAAAGGACAAACAAGATCTATCAAATACCGCTTCTTTTAGTGCAAGGGCCAGGCCCGCACAACCTTATTATTCCTAGATCTGGTGTCCTACCATGTCATTTTATAGAACAACATATGGATTGATTCCCATACTCATGGGATATGTAGGAACGCTCGTTCACATTGCCTCGAGCCCAGATTAACTTACGTTTTTGGTCCATCAAACTAAATCATTCCTAGGAAACACATGGTGATTTGGATGTTAGGTCTTCATTCACTTTGGGTTTTAAAATTACACCACTGCATGTCTCCCTCATTTCCTACCATTCAAGGTCCAAGATCTATGACCATAAACATAGACCACTCCATGTCCTTGCTGAAAGACATTAAACTGCACGACAACTTCCAAAACTACGTATGGATTGATTCCCATCTTCATGGGATATGTTGGAATGCCCATTTGTCTGGTCTCTAGGTCTAGCCCAAAGAATGTACAAATCCTATCCCTACTTTTTCGGCCGCTTGGACCGAACTCATTTAAAGGACATGTGGAGTGGAAAGCACCTCTTAGGTTCTCCTTCATGTTAGGATTTCAATAGCCTCACCATGTGCATCCCATATCGTTTCCTAGCATGGTTCGAGTTGTATGACCCTAAACTATGATCTCTATATGGATACTGTGAATTGGGTTTGGATACTTCACCACCCAGTGCACAGTCAATTAAATCAAGTCCCCCCCTCAACAACTCATCCTACGACCATTACGCTGGGAGAATCCATCCCCAGGACCCTTGTCCTTGGGAAGGGACTCAACTCCCTCTATCTTATATGTCATATATTCATATTCAGATGCGTTTTGAAAAAGATCCCAAAGTGTGGAATCTTCCGAGGGATTATCCCCTCATTCCATATCCAAGTATAGGGAGCCCGTCATTTGGATCCTCATCCTCTTCCATGTCTAAAAGGACCCCCTTGCGGCCTCATCTCATGCCACACTGGCTTACCTACCTTGCTGGGGCGACGTCCCTGAAGACCTCAAACAACATTTGTAATAGGTCCCATGTTTCAAACATGGCCAATGGTCGACCCTCATTTCTTTTTCCTCATGTCAGGATAATGGGTTATGGATACTGTGTATCAAACATGGTCAACTGTAATCCCCTATCATCACGCCACCATCAATACGGTTCCGATCTCGAGCATCATGATTCACATATTTCCACTTCCTTTTGTTCAATTGGAATTCTAGCTACTTGTCTTTATTTCTTCACGCATCTAGGTGTGTTACATGGACGGGTTAGCATCATTGGGACAGAATTCACCTAGTGTCCCATCACCCCTAACATGTTCCTTCTTATGTCATGAAATTCAAATCTCTACTTCTTGTTTCTGACATTGAGCATGACTCACGTGAGGTTAGTAGTTCTGGTATGACGTGTATTGGTGCAACCATGTTGCTCCTGCCATCCTTCATCCCATATGATGTTAAACTACGCCCATAGAACAACTTTCTGCTTGGTTCCCATCCTAATGGGGTACGTAGGAATGCCCAACCACTTTGTTTCAGTCCCTCTCTAATTTTCCCCTTTGGCCAGATGAAATAATGGGATTCCACTAGGAATACGTGCTGTGATCCGGACTCTGGGTCCTCATTCGTGTTGGGTTGATAGCTATAATACCACGTAATCCATCCTTGGGATCTTCTGTCTAACTCCACGTCCTATTATATGACGCTAAACTACACGAGTCCATGTCCTAGAAAAGCATGACAGTAAATTATGGTTCTACCCTGAACAAGTTTTGGATACCCTATGTTAATCATGGGATGCGTCAGTTTCCCCTCCAGGAAGGATTCTCCCATTCATTGTTGGGCCATAACCACACTTTTCCCCAAGAACTACATTTTTCTTGATTCCCATTCTCATGGGATATGTAGGAACCCCCAGACATCCTATCTCCGAGTCCAATCCTTTGGATCCATGATTCTCATTTCCCCCTCCTTTTTCTGTCCCATGGCCTGAGCTCTTTTGGGAAACAATGAATCTGAGGATTTACCATGTGCAAGTACGGGATGCCCCAAGATAATGTTGGGAGACAAAAGTTTCTTCATCAAAGAGGTCCTGTTCAAAATTATTTTTCATCCCTGGTCAGACTGATGTATCCACCTAATGTGTTTCCACCATATTGGTGTAATTTCATGAGTGTTGGACTCTATTCGAACAAGCCATCACTCCAATTTCCACACTTTGTGCACCCTTTTATTCAGATCCGCATCCTCTTTCACATCTATAGGAACCCACTAATAGTATCGATGCACGACCTAATGCTCGCCTACAATCCTAGGCATGTGTTTCAGAAGACTAATAGATGGCATTTTGATTCAAGCCCCATGATTCAAACATGATCAGCAGTCGGCCCTCATTTTCATTCCCCATTCAATGCTAACACATTGAGTATAATGTGTTTTGAATGGGGCCAACAATTATCCTTCATTGTCACACATCCACCACAGTTTTCCGATTCCTGGGTATCGTGATTCACGCCTTCTAATCCCATATGTTTGTATTAATTCCAGTGCCCCTAGAATTACGCTCTTCATTCACATGAGCACTCTTGGAAAACGGTAATTCGGCTGTTCTGAGAGCTTCATTATCCAGTGAGGTCTGTCCCTTCTCTTTCTAAGAATCCAGGTTGGTTTTTCAAACCTCAAATCCCCAAAACAAGGCCAACATTCTAATGTTCAGGAGAAATGTCATAGTAGTCATCCTTTTTTTCTCATGTTGGGCTCGACCCACGTGATCTTAGGGATTGATCACTGGGTGTTTCACAAATATAACCGATGTGTGTAAAACAAATACAAATAACATAACTCATGAAGGCTATGGAATCAAACAATAAAAACATGAAAGTACATTTGATGGTTTGTAATCATTACAGTAACTGAGGGTTGTTTCCCCCCATGGATGGGTTAACCTCGTCAAAATACCGTAGAAGATCTACTACCCTCTTCCTGGTGGCATCCAAGAGTTGTTGCCGCATGTTCATCTCCAGATCCTCCTCTACAACGATGGGGAATGATTCGTTGGCCCTAATCTGGGCCTTCTCTACATTGGTCCGGATAACGGTCATCTCTTCAGAGGTTCTCTTCATGCCCTCTTCAGCCACTGACAGTTGTGCCATCAATGACAATATTAGATCAGATTGCGCGTTGAGGGATGTCAAGTGCTCGTCTGCCTGACTCTTCCGCCGGTGGACCTCATCTTCAGCCTTATCGAGACTCTTGATGTTTACTACATTCATATTCTACAGGACCACACTAAGGCCATGATCATACTCCCAAACTATTTCCCCTATAAGATTTCAGATGATCACGTGAGGATGCTGGGCATCTACTTCCCCATCACACAGTTCGCGCAGTCGTGAGAAATGTTTTTCCATATCATCCAGCCATAGTGCTTCAGGGGTGTCGTTAATGAAGAGGTTGATCCTCTTCCATGATCGGTGACAGACTATTCTTTTATCCTCCTCATAAGAGGCCATCTCTTCCCAGTCAGCGCGGTTGGCAGTCTCATACGTGGGTAATTCCCCCAAGAACACATCATCAGGGTCCAGGTCTGGTTTTTGATCACGAATAGTGGTACATGGGCTATCTGATCGATCGTCATAATCGGATCCCACCTCAATGATCTCGAGTTCAGCCTCTCTGACATTCCCACCAGTGATCTGTAGCGCCGTAGTTCGGTTAGTCTGGAAATCCGCCTCCAAGATCACCAGTATTTCCCTGGGGAAGGCACTGCCAGAAGTCCTGACCAACCATACGGTTGCATCCCATTCCATTTGAAGAACATTGTGCAACACAAAGGAACATTAACGTCTGTTAACATGGTCCGGGGATGACAGTCATAAAATTGGTAGAGGGGACATACAAATATTGAATTCTAGGTCTCGTTCTTGTTTTGATGTCGTCGGGACCCTGAAGCGTGGCCCCCATATATTATCGAAAGGTCTAAAATATCCAAAGGGGTCACCTGAGGTGTCATGGACTAGCCGTATGTAGCAGTTGATGCAACCACAGGTGTAGATTCTGAAGGTGCCACATCATAATTAATTTATGGAAGGGAACATGTCCTATGTATGAGGTCCTCTTACATAGTTCAGATGTTAGTATGGATTCTGGAAAAACCTTGGAGCAGACCCTGAGGAATGGGTTTGGGGTTTTACCTCGATGGGCTCTGCAAATTTTTCTACTTCCGAGTCCAGGTCTCCGACTTCGCCCTCCTACAACAGACTCTCTCTAATGACCTTTTCCACCCATGAGGAATAGAGCTATTCTACTGGAAGAGGTAAGCACTCCCTGAGTTCATCGGTCGACTACTTCGGTGGGACCGTGTGATTCAACAACACCCTTACATGATCTATCATTGGACGGTGGGAACCCTGATAATGCAAAATGTCCTCCAGCTCTGCCAGGTATTGCTATGCCTTTTCCTAGGACACCAAAAAGCCGGACTGGACATGGAATATTCTTGGAAAATCCATTCCTTAACGGTTCAAGTGTTTCCACATCTTAGAAGGAATGTGAAATTTCCAATTTAATTCCCAGATGTCCTAGGCCTCTGGGAAAAAAACATTCTCCAGTAAGTCTATATGGCACAACAGAATCCCCGGATCTTGGTTAGTTATCTTTCGGAACCCTCTCAATGGCCTCCACTCTGGATGACTCTGTTCATATAGAACAGTCAGGTCCGCTCCTGTCAAATGGGTCTATCACCGCCACATCACCCTCAACTGATGCAGGTCTTATCTCCATGGAAGCCCCACCATCACGAGAAGCCATTTCCGCTTTCCAGCCTTGGCCCCGTGGTTGGTAATGCTCTCCATCACCGACCTGAACTATTGGTTTCTTCAGTATTTCCCCGAGGTAGGCTACCTCCCAACATTGGGCATACTCATTGACCAACCCGAAGGAATCAGTGGGAGGAGGTAGCCCATTTCTCATCATTCCATCCTTGCGAGTGAACACAATCCACATCTGCCTCATCACACAAGGATGATCTTTAATTCACACCCCTAGGTAAACTTGGGGGGTCAGTCGCTGCATGCACTGAAATATTTGGGCAAATCGGTGTAGGGTGTACGACACCGAGAGCGGCTAACAATCCACGGTTACCCCCAAGACTCCGCCTATAAATTCCAGGAGATAATACCGGTGCTCTTTTGTCCCTCAGTCATCATCCATGAAGGCCCCCGTTGGAAATGGGAAAAGATGGAAGTTGTACTCTTCTACTTTCCAGGCTCGTTTTAATACTGATGGTATGGTCAGCTTGGCAGGAAAGCTCCCCATGGAGTTCAAGATGGATGGGAGAAAGTCTAATCCTGGAGGAGAAATATGGTTTGGGTATTCATAAACCCCCCCTAATAGGAACCACTATACACCTGAACAGAAGCTGGAATATCCTAGATATCCTCTGTGGCCTCTTCCCCTCAACGTTGTGCCAGAGATTTTTGTACATCATGGAAAGCATCGGAATTCCAAGATTCACCCACCCTCTGGTCGCTAGCATGGAGGCCACGATGAATGTTATAGGTCACACACCCATATTTTTATCCCTCACTGACAAGATCCAGCCACAAATAAGAGCCTCAAGGAATGCAGCCAACCAGACTATCGGCTGCTGCTCGGTGCTGATGCTGATGCCCCCAGTCTTCCCCTGACTTTCCTCCAGTAGCCGCTAGTATGAGTGCTTCTTACCCCATTGAAACCCCTTTGGGAAAGCCTGAGGCCTCACTAGAAACTTCCTGTCTTCTGAGAAGTTCATAAATTGCATGAACTACCGTCTGATGTGGACATATCTCACCGCTTCCTTGTCCTCTCCCGACACCAATCTCATCAACACCATGGCCAGTGACAGCATGTGCTCTGTATCCTTCTAGGAACCCATAACAGTGAGGAATTCACCATACTTCTCTCCCATTATCAGGACCCACTGAGATCAGATGCACGTCCCATAAGCTGATGCCAACCTCCCCATGATGTAGGTGGAATGTATTGGTCCCTGATGACCACCGGCTCAACAACTATGGAATCAACTGCTTCTGCTGGTAGATGTGTAATTGGGAGGCACATACCACCATATATAGGGCTACTCATCTCTGCTCTGCCCAGAACTCTTCACATGAGGTGCTTACCTAGTAGGCCAAGGCCTAGTCATCTGTGAAGTTCCCACCTTGGCACAAGTCCCACTCATTAGACCATCTGTTCATGGGGTTCCACAGTGCCACCTTTAGGATTGTTTGGAATAGTGGAGGGGACGTCTCTAGCCACAATGGTTTCTTGGAAATGTCATTTAGATGATTGTATAAACATTCAGAGATAACAGACGTAAAGTCCTCTCGATCATGGCCACTGGCCACCCTAAACCACTGGTGCTGGCACGATGTGCTCTTTAACAAGTCGGTCGGATTGTCCCTACTTGCTCCAGGTGTGAAAATGTCATCCCTCGGTAAAAAACCATACAAGGATTGTCTGTTGCATAATGTGTAGTCCCTTTGTCTTTCTGACAATAGCTGCACCAGGGAATCATTGTCGGAGTGGCTCTGTACCGACTCCCCTACACCCAATATGTTCTCCATCTCTTCCCTTCAGGAAGCGTCCTCATGGACCCCCCCTAATGACTTCCTGGGGAGCCATCCTTTTCTTAAAATTCAGATGATTTTTGGGCTAGATCGTGAAGATCAATCACGACGCTTGATCACAGAGATCGATCATGGAAACCGATTGTGGAGATCGATCCAGACAGCAAAATCGTAGAGCCTTGCGCTAACCGTCAGACACAAGTCACAGAACACACTAATGCAAAGTTGATGATTCAATGTGTGTCGCGAACCAAAGGCCCGATTCGTGGAGAGCGATCACGAAGTATGTAGAGATTCTCAAATTGAGAGTGGAAAATGTTGAAATCATAGGGGAGAGATAAAGGAGAAAAGAGAAGTCGGCCCAAATAATTATAGGCGATGACCTTGGGTCCTTCGTAGTGCGTCCAACTGCGGTGGAGTTCACGGCGCGCCCTACTCACACATCGCTGCTCCACCTCCTGAGCCTCCTTTGCGAGGTTTCCTCGCAAGCATTCTTCGCATGGACCCCTCGTAGGTAACCAAGGAATTTTGGTAATGGAACCTTAGACTCAGGTTCTCGTTTTCTCATCGACTTCTAGTCTGAGGGGGGTGTTTTTTTATGCCAAAATTGGGGGTGAACAAACCATCTTGAAAGCATTAAGGACTACATCATGAAGACAGATCACGAAGCTACCAGAGCCCGGCGACCGGCTCAAAATAGCTCCTTCAAGACCCCTCATAAATCAAAAAGGACGGACCACTCCACGAAGACCTCTGTTCTTTGCAAACCCTTGCGATGCAAGGAGGATAGACCTCTCCACGAAGCCCACTGACGTTCGGGACCCGTTGCGAGGGAAGGAGGCAGAAATGCTATGCGAAGCCCTCAGACCTTCACGACCTCTCATGAAGCAATTAGGCGGGACCCTCCCTGGAGCCCGCTGACGTTCGTGACCCCTCGCAATGAAAGGATGTGGTAATGCTCCGCGAAGCCCGCTGACATTCATGACCCCTCGCGAAGCAAGGTGGTAGGACCGCTCTGTGAAGCCCTCAAACGTTCACGACTCATCGCGAAGAAAGGATGGGGTAACACTCCGAGAAGCCCTATGACATTCGAAACCCCTCGCGAAGAAAGGGGGATGGACTGCTCCGTGAATCACTTTGACGTTTACGACCCGTTGCGAAGCAAGGAGGCGGTAATGATCCACGACGGTAGGTGACATTCGCGATCCGCCGCGAAGCTCTATTTGTGCCACGAAAGCACTATTAAATGTACACACCGTGTAGTTCTATTTTGGGAAGGAAATGAATAAATGAAAACATGATATACACGCCGTGTACATTTAATGTACACGCCGTGTAGTTTTCAATGAAAAACAAGTACATGCCATGTATTTATTATAACACGCCGTGTAGTATTTCCAGTCGGGATTTTGAGGATATAATATTGTTTTAAATGATATTTATTATAATGAGAGTGGGTGCATGTCAAGGAATTATCTATTCGACATGGGGGTTTAAAATAAGAGTCAATAAAATAAATAAAATGCGTAACACATTTATTTATTTTCATAACTCTATAACCCCACACACCCGATTATAAATATCCTCACAACCCCAACTCTTTTCTGACAGACTAGAGAATCATTGTGCACAACATCTATGGAGAATTATTTCAAGGTCTAAAGTACCTATTTATCCATGAACCCTCTCAAAACCGGGAGAGATCCTCTTCCCTCAGATCAAGACGATCTAGGGCGGACAACGCAAGCAAAGGCTTCTCCACGCTAGCACCTGGAGAATCCTTTGGCGACGTCCAGAGATACGAGGTACACGTGTGGATCACCGCTAGAGGGAGTCTACACTTGGATTCTGCGATGCAACGATGGATCACATCGACAACGTGATCAAGAACATCAATGAAGAAAGAACACCCAAAAGGTATTTCTTTATAATTAATTAAATTAATTATTAAAATCCTATAACGATCCTTGTTTGTGGTTCCGGGAAAAACTAGATTCTTTGTCTTTTTCTGTAATTTGAGTCGTGGAGACTGGCGTTTATCGTCGTGTTGATCCCGGATTGATCATTTCTAATGACAAAAATCCAAGTGGGAACATCCACCAACGTGCTTCCACTGCGCCCGAAACCTTCAAATGGTATCAGAGCGAGGGTACAACGTTGATTATAGTTATTTAATTTTTGTTGATAATTTACGCATTCATATTTGATTCAATTCGAAATAAATCGTTCTATAAATCTGAATTAACGAGATCTATTCTTCCTCCTTCGTTTCTCGATTCATATCTCAGAAACAACCTTTTAATTTAAATTTTGATTATAATAAAAATGTGGAACTCATCCGGAGGAGCCTCTCTTTCTTTCTGTACAACACGGGATTACACGACGTGTAATTAAAACTACACACCGTGTACATAGGTTCAACGAACTGGCACTGGTCTGCCAAACCACGCCTTGTGAATTGATTATGCCTATGTTTTAATCACGCCGTGTTGACCAGAATAGAATGGGGCATGGAAACCGGAATACACGGCGTGTATGTTGGAACAACATGTCGTGTAGTCCATTCCCACCTAGGTGAAAATGTGTACAAAGATAAGCCGTGTACCGCGTATAGGGGATCTCCATGCCGGTTACCGCTTAACAAGGAAGTACACGTCATGTATGATTCATCTACACGCCGTGTACTCTAAAATTTACAAAGTACAGAAAACACGCCAAAGCCTCGGTGAGTACTTAGGATAAAAGGTGAAAAGAAAAATACATGCCGTGTAATTATAAACTACACGCCGTGTACTTTCCAGAAATGGAATTTCACCAGGTTTCCTCCAATGTACAAAGACCCGTACAAGGAATATGGATGAGAAGAATCTCAAGGAAATTCAAAAAGTAATTTTAGATAAAGAATTGATTAATTATAAGATCATAATTAATTTAATTCGAGCTCGTCTTATCTTAAATAAAAGGACGATTGAAAGAATTTGAATTCTAAATACGCGTAAATACCGTTGCATACTATGGATGATCATGAGCTAGACCAAAGCCCCTTTGTATGTGTATGGTTTCATTTAAATTTATTTAATTTAAATTTGTTGGCCTGCGAGACTTCTTCCAATAAAATGTAGGGCCTTCATGCCCATGGGTTCTTTAATGTAAACCCATGTAATGAAGGATCTCCCAAGCTAGAGGAGACAGTTCAAATCCAGAAGCCGAGGCAAAACTGACACATGAAGATACAATGGTGGACAGGTGGGAGCTATAAAACATGAACCATCAGGTTCATGGTGTTTTCCCTAGGCCAGGGTTAGCTTATCAAGACCACTAGTTAAGCTAACCAACAGAAGCTCATGATCATGCCATCTTTTTTTATTTCTGTCTGATTTCATGGTTTATTTATTATGCATGTGTTGTCGCGATCACATATTTAATAAAATGAACAAGCATGCAAAGATGGAATAAAATAAAAACTGGACTATGCGTAAACATTATCGGAACATGGTTAATCACTTAATAAAGAATCACTTAATATTAACAAACATGTGATAATGAAAAGATACGCATAAAGAATAAAATCCCTCAAATACCATATTAAGTCAGACCAAGCCTTCTGTTACTTGATTAAGGGAATGACTCAATAAAACTATGTGTTTCACCACCCTTGTTGGGACACTTACTTTTATAAAGGAAGCCCTTATGAAAGGTTTCGTGTGGACTTAACCATATTACATCAAGATAATAAGACTTTGATATACTTGATGTAATATTGGAGGCAAGAGTTGAGGAAATCCATGTCAGGATTTCAGGATTGGGGAGTACACTCAACAGATTAAGGAACTGTAAGCTCACAGTTGGCAAAGACCTGCCTACCTAAATACCTTCAAATAGATTGACCAACCCTTGTTGGGGTTATGCTATGGGGAATATGGATCCTTGACACTAGAATGTCAAAGCAACTGGACATTCCGAGTTCAATGGTGAGGGCCATTGTGACTTGATAAAATAGTGGGAGACTTAATAAAATTTATCATTTCTCATAAAATGTAATCAAGAAAGTACTAATGAATCTGCTCTTTGAATTTGTATAATCGATATGACAAACCCATCAACCACATTTTCTCTACGATCAATTCTAGATAAAGACAACATCCTCACTGGCAGTAACTTTCCAGAATGGTTTAGGCGCCTTTGGGTTATCCTACTCCATGAACGGATGTTTTACGTGCTGGAGTCCTCATTTCCTGATTCTCCTGCCCCAGGGGCGAGTGATGATGATTTCCTACTCTATGATCAACATTTGAACGATGCTCTCAATGTTCAATGTTTGATGATGTCATCTATGTCTCGTGAGCTCATGAAGTCTCATGAAGTCATGGATGCCGACAGCATGCTCGATCACCTCTGTGGTTAATACCAGGAGAGAGCAAGACATGAATGGTTTGAGATCTCCAAGGCTATGTTTCAGAGCATGCTTGGATTGGGTGCCCCAGCTGGGCCTCATGTATTCAAGCTCATTGGCTACATTGAGCGCTTGGAGGTTCTGGGGTTTAAACTCCCTGAAGAACTGGGTACTGATCTCATTCTCGCATCACTCCCCCAGAGCTTCTCAAACACTATTGTTAATTTCAACATGAACAATATTGAGAAGTCTCTATCTGATCATCTTATCCTTATTTTCCATGTTGACAATGACATGAAGCGTGAAAAGCCTTCTGTCCTTATGGTTAATAAAAGGAAAGGTAAGGAAATGAGCTTTAAGCCCAAAGCATCTTCAAGGCATTCCAAGAATGGGAAGATCAAAGGGGAGGCAAAGGAACAGGATGCTTTTTGTTTCGCATGTGGCAAGAAGGGCCACTGGAGGAAAAACTGCACCCATCCAAGGAAGCAAGGGGAAGCTTCAGGTGCGTTTGTTATCGAATGCAATCTATCTGTTTCTACTAATTGGGTATTAAATATTGCTTGTGGTGCTCACATTTGTATCCAAATACAGGAACCAAGTAGATTTAGGAAGATCGATCGAGGGGAGGTAGATCTACGATCAGCCAACGGAGCCAGACTCGCTGTTATAGCTGTCGGAGACTACCACTTCACATTGCCTACCGGGATGGTCTTGGTTTTGAAAGGTTGTTATTATGTGCCTTCTGTTACTAAAAACATTATTTCAGTATCTAGATTAGATAATTATGGATTCATATTCATGTTTGGAAATGGATGTTGCTACTTTTATAAAGATAGAATTTGTTTTGGTAGGGCACAGTTATATAATGGCCTTTATGTGTTAGACTACACAAACCAAGTAATGGAAATTGATAATAATGTTAATTCACATGAATCACACCACACCAAACATTGGCATCACCAGCCAGGTCATGTCAATGAGAAACGTTTGACAAAATTACAACAATATGGGTATTTAGATTCATTCGAACTAAAACCACTTGGTGTATGTCATGCGTGTCTACATGGAAAAATGACCAAATCCCCATTTAGTGGGAATGGTGAAAGAGCTAAAGAGCTTCTAGAATTTGATTAAACAGATGTGTGTGGACCATTTCCAGTTGAAGCAAGGGGTGGGTTCCCGTACTTCATAAATTTTACTGATGATTTTAGTAGATATGGATATGTCTATTTAATGAGGTATAAGTCAGATTCTTTTGATCGGTTCAAATAATTCAAGAATGAAGGTGAGAACCAGCTTGGTAATAAGATTAAGAAACTCCGCTCAGACAGAGGATGAAAATATATTAATCAAGACTTCATTGATTTCATACGAGAGTTTGGGATTCTATCTCAACTCACTCCGCCTTACACACTGCAGTGGAATGGTGTTAGTGAAAGGAGGAACTACACCCTATTGGACATGGTGAGATCAATGATGAGTCATGCGAGTCTTCCATTATCCTTTTGGGGAAATTAATTACAAACAGCAGCGCACATACTAAACCAAGTACCAACTAAATCGATAAATTGTATTCCATATGAATTATGGAGTGGACCAAATCCATGTTATCGAATTTACATGTGTGGGGTAGTGAAGCATTTTTTAAGGCCTCTCCAGGTAACAAACTTGCACCCCGGGGAACAAAGTGTATCTTTATAGGATATCCCAAGGAAACAAGGGGATATTACCTATACAACCCCTCAGACAAAAAGGTTACAGTGGCAAGACACTCCATATTCCTTGAGAGGGAGCCAATCTCCAAAAGAAATAGTGGGAGTGAGATAGACTTCGATGAAGTCGAGGCTCAAGATACACATGAGTTGGTAAAAGAATAGATTCCACAAAACCCCATGGAAGAACAATCTGTTCCAGAGACACAATAACTGCGTAGGAGCACGAGAGAGGTGAGAGAACCAGAACAATATGGTTTTCTTGTCACCAAGGATGGCAACTCATTATTGGTTGACAATGATGATCCTATTACCTACAAGGAAGCAGTTGAAGGCATAGACATTGCCAAGTGGCAATAATCCATGAATTCTGAAATGGATTCCATGTACCAAAAGCAAGTCTGGATTTTGGTAGATCCTCCAGCTGATCTAAAGCCTATTGGTAATAAATGGGTTATCAAGAAGAAACTGGACATGGAGGGGCAAGTCAGCACCTACAAGGCACAACTTGTTGAAAAAGGTTTTAGCCAACGTCAAGGAATTGACTATGATGAAACCTTTTCACCGGTTGCAATGCTAAAGTCCATCAGAATCCAATTGGCCATTGTTGATTACCATGACTATGAAATTTGGAAAATGGATGTCAAAACAACTTTCCTTAATGGGAAGCTCCAGGAAGTTGTCTACATGACACAACCTGAAGGGTTTGTGACTCCAAAGGATTCCAACAAGGTATGAAAGTTGCAGAAATCCATTTATGGATTAAAGCAAGCATCAAGGTCATGGAACATTCGTGTTGATGAAGCTGTTTTAGAATTTGGATTTGTTAAGAATGAATATGAGCCTTGTGTCTACAAAAGGTTTAGTGGAAGTGCATTCGTTTTTCTAATAGTATATGTTGATGACATATTCATAATTTGAAATGAAGTACATGTATTACAGTCAGTTAAGGCAAGGTTTCATAAATGATTCTCCATGAAAGACTTGGTTGAGGTGGCATATATTCTTGGGATCAAGATCCATCGTGATAGATCCAAGAGAATGCTGGGCCTGAGTCAAAGTACATACATTGACAAGATACTGAAGAGATTCAGTATGGAACAGTCCAAGAGGGGATTGTGGAAAGTGTCACATGGCATTCATCTTTCCAAGAAAATGTGTCCTCAGACACATGAGGAAAGAAAGAGGATGACAAGGATCCCTTACGCATCCGCGATTGGGTCAGTCATGTATGCTATGCTATGTACGAGGCTAGATGTTGCTTACGTATTAAGTGTGGTAGGTAGATATCAAGATGATCCAGGGGACTGCCATTGGATGGCATTCAATACTATCCTTAAGTATTTGAGGCGTACTAAGGATATGTTCCTGGTTTATGGAGGAGATGAGGAACTAGTCATCCGAGGACATGTAGATGCTAGTTTCCAGACTGATCAAGATGACATAAAGTCACAGACTGGATACATCTTCAGTTTGAATGGAGGCGTAGTGAGCTGGAAGAGCTCAAAAAAAAGTGTGCTGGAAGATTCTACAGTGGAGTACGAGTATATTGTAGATTCTGAGGCAGCTAAATAAGCAGTATGGATGCAAAGCTTCGTCCAAGACCATGATGTTGTACCGAGCAGTAAACATCCTATCACACTCTATTGTGATAATACTGCAGCGGTGGCACTTGAAAAAGAGCCAAGGTCACATCAGCGGACAAAGAACATATTTCAGAAGTATCATCTCTTGAGGGATTTTTCTCAGAGAGGTGAAGTTGCAGTGAGAAGTATTTCCACGGAAGACAACGTGGCTGACCCATTGACTAAAGCCATGACTCAGTAGAAACATGATCATCCTGTGAGGTCTAGCGGACATAAAGTCGTAGGCAGTTGAATCTAGTCCAAGTGGGAGTTTGTAAGGGTTGGTGTCCGGAGAACCAACTGTTTTGTACTTTGATTTCATGAATGTTGACTTATTATATATTGTTCATTGTTCTACATGACTATAATATAATAATGTCCTGGAATATTTGTTGCATTAATAAGGTCATAGAAGATCCCCGCTATGATGAGAAAATTGAAATTCTATAACAATATTCTTAAATAAAGTTCTACGGTTGGATGACATACTGTGATAGGACACATAGTATTCAGACCGTCATGTGCGAGTAATCGTAAGAAGAGGAGACTCTCTCTCATGGAGTTCGCACATGGTAATCTCCAAGATGGGAGATTATGAGAACAGACCCGCCAGTAGTAATTCCGCATGTCTTGGTGTTATCGGATATTGCTATCTGCGAGCGTGTGTAATGGTCCTTAGACTGGAAGATTTTCATTAACTCATGTCATGACTTGTGCACTTATATTTACTGACGAAAACCTTCACTCAGACAGTTGGCGGGAAGTAGGCTACGTTGGGTGAGTCGCGAGTGACATGTTGTTAATGGATAAGTAGAGGAAGGATTTGTCCCTTCCATTTATGGATGTTGATATGTCGGCCCTTTGATTGAAATAGAACTGTCACATTAAATTCCATGGACATGGTGTAAACGACGAGTTTATTTTAGGTAGTCAAAGGACGACAGATCAAGCATATAGATTTATGACACTTCCATGAAACCTACTTGATGAGATATTAAGACAAAGGGATTAAATTAAATAGTAAGCATTCGTATGAGGTGATACGTCAATGTGGTGTCAACTTCTTTCTCTTGGGTGCCTTGACCCATTGCTAGACAGTAATCTTGTACGTTAGGCAAGCCTGCCTAATGCCAACGAGAAAGAGGGCTAGAGAGTCACACACTAAGTGTATCCAAGTATCTCAAGTTGAATAAAGATTATTCCCTTACGTGGTTTAATAATTATTCAAGGAATCCTAATTTGTTTTAAATGATGGAGGAAAAATAAAATAAAACAAGTATACACCGTGTATTATTAAATGTACATGCCGTGCAGTTTTATTTTGGAAAGGAAATGAATAAATGAAAACAAGATATACACGCCATTTACATTTAATGTACACACCGTGTAGTTTTCAATGAAAAACAAGTACACGCCGTGTATTTATTATTACACGCCGTGTAGTTTTTTCAGTCAGGATTTTGAGGATATAATATTGTTTTAAATGATATTTATTATAATCAGCATGGGCGCATGTCAAGGAATTATCTATTCGATATGGGGGTTTTAAATAAGAGTCAATGAAAAAAATAAAATGCGTAACGCATTTATTTATTGTCATAGCTCTATAAGACCACACACCCAATTATAAATATCCTCACAACCCCAAATCTTTTCCGACACACAAGAGAATTGTTGTGCACAACATCTCTGCAGAATTCTTTCAATGATGAATGTAAATCTTCCTCCAAGAATGCTCTCAAGACTGAGAGAGATCCTCTTCCATCAGATCAAGATGATCTAAGGCGGACAACGCAATAAAAGGCTTCTCCATGCTAGCAACCGGAGAATCCTTTGGCGACATCCAGAGATATGAGGTCGATGACCACTAGAGGTAGTCTACACGTGGCTTCTGCGACACAACAACGGATCACATCGACAACGTGATCGAGAACATCAACGAAGACAGAACAACCAAAAGGTATTTCTTTATAATTAATTAAATTAATTATAATCATCCTGTAACGATCCTTGTTTGTGGTTCCAGTACAAACCATCTTCTTGTTCTTTTTCTGTGATTCGATCTGTGGAGACTGGCGTTTATCATCATTTTGATCCCGGATTGATCATTGCTAATGACAAAAATCCATGTGGGCACATCCACCCACGCGCTTCCGCTACGCCCAAAACCATCAGGCACTGCTACACAGTGGCTATTGTCTATAAATACTGGGCTCCCCTTGATCCCGAAGGATGTACTTTTCAACCTTTCACCTTCCTAACTCCTGAATCATGATGCACCTTTGCTCTGTAAACCATGAGCTCATCACGATACTTTATCTCCGTGAAGTACCTCCCCCTTGGTGTTAATTGATCCCCTCTTTCGAGAGGGTTGCCTTTTGCGAAGCCCTCAAGTCATTGCGAAGGAAGTTTATCCCCAAGGGGACTTAGGTCTTCTCGGAGCACTTATGTTTCACAAAGCTCCACCCATTTTCATGTAACTCATGTGCCATGGTCGGGTCACCATGCATCATGAATCCCATTGCTTCATATTACCCTACTTCGCGAGTCAGCCCCTCTTCATGGTGGTATTACTTCATGAATGTCTTTCCACTTTGCGAAGCACACCCCATGCACATGTAACCCAAGTGCCAATGTCGGGTCACCGTGCATCGTGAAGAACATTTCATCCCAATGAAATGCTTTGCAAGACACCCTTGCTTCCCGAGGCATTGCTTCATAGATGTATTTACACTTCGTGAAGCTCGTCCCATATGCACCTATGCCATATGCCTAGCCTAGGAAACTTCACATCGAGAAGAAGAACCCATCGTGAAGTCCCTCTACTGCATTGAGAACTAGAGCTTCACAAGGTTTCTCCCTATAACCCCTCTCACTCAACAACTCCTTTTCCCGTGTGGCCATTCAGGTGTTCAAGAAGCAACATCAATGTCCCTTGGATGATATTTCCTGTTGCGTCACTTCGCCTCATGCTTCTTCTCATCAGAATGCTTAAGGCTATTTCTTCTTCGAATAAACATGTTAATGTGGACCCCTCCAATTGTTCGCTCCATAACACCCCCTCACAACAGCATTGCTGATGCCTTACTTCCCCAAAGGGAAGGTGGGTAACTTTTATGTAAGTCCTTGGGATCGGAGCTCACCGTTATTGTCTAAGATGCAGGACGTTAAACTGCCATGTGCCATCATTCTCAGCACATGAGGTTAAACTGTGTCCTCACCCCATGCCTCACACGCGGGGTTCCCCCACCTTATACATTCTTCATGCCCACTGGTCTCCACAGGAGTGATATCATTTTATATATTAAATGGGATTGTCTTCATAAGAGAGGCGTCTGTCCATGGGAAAAGGAAAACCACCTTAGTGTAAGCCCCTAGACTTTCTTGTAGGGGGAACATCATTGCCCTTACTTTCTTAGGTGCCAAATCCCTCTCTCGCTGTGCTTTTCCACCACCGGTCCACCATCCTGGAGTAAGTCCCAAACTCTTCGAGCTGCAAACCATGCGTAAGCCCCACTCTACATTCCACAGACGCACCTTTCACGACATGATCATCAGGTCATTATGGCCTCTTATTTCTCACACCGAGCATGACTCATATTGTCTTAGAGAAATTATCGGCCATGACATCCTTGTGTGTAGCTAGAGTGTAAGCCCCACACACAATTCAGATCTATGAGGACATTGAACCTTTCTAAGGAAAAATACGTAGGAAGCCTCCATGAGGATCAATCCCAACACCTGGTCATTCCAACCATCTTCATGTCGGTTTTCCCATATTCTAAACTATGAGGACTTTGATCCTTTCCAAGGAAAGGTACGTAGGAAGCCTCCCGGAGGTTCAAGCCCAACACCCAGTCATTCCTACCACCTTCACGTCAGTTCACCCATATTTTGAACTACGAGGACTTTAATCCTTTCCACGGAAAGGTATGTAGGAAGCCTCCCCAAGGTTTAATCCCAACACTCGGTCATTCTGACCACCTTCATCTAAGTTCTCCCATATTCTGAACTACCAGGAACTTGATCCTTCCAAAAGAAAAGTAAGACGGAATCCTCTTATAGGTTCAAGACCAACACCCAGTCATTCCGACCACCTTCATATCGGTTCTACCATATTCCAAACTACAAGGACATTGATCCTTTCCAAGGAAAGGAATGTAGGATGCCTCCCTGGCGTTCAATCCTAGCACCTGGTCATTCCAACAACCTTCACGCTGGTTCCCCCATCATCTGAACTACAAGGACTTTGATCCTTGCCATTGAATTTTACGTAAGAAGCCTCCCTGATGTTCAAGCCCAACACACAGTCATTCTGACCACCTTTACGTCAGTTCTCCCATCCTCTGAACTATGACGATTATGATCCTTGCCAAGGTAAGGTACGTAGGAAGTATCCCTGAGGTTCAATCCCAACACCTGGTTGTTCTGACCACCTTCATGTCTGTTCGCCCATCCACATGAACTACGTGGTCTTTGATCCATTCCAAGTCAAGGTACGTTGGAAGCCTCCCTGAGGATCATGCCCAACAACCATTGGACCCCAATTCATCCTCCATGTCGGTTCTCCCCCATCCCACACGAAGTTAAACTGCACCCCTCATCCATCAGTAATCAATTGTGATTCCATTCAGCGGTAATCTAATGAAAACCCTATCCAACGGTATATCATTGTGACCCAATTCAGTGGTAATCTGCTGACAACCCTATCAGAAGTAAGGAATTGTGTCCCCTTTCAATGTTAATCCATTGACATTCCCATCCAATAGCAATCTGTTGTGACCACATCCAATGGTAAGCTGTTGAAGCCCCCCAAATCGAAGGTATGTCATCATCAGATGAACTATGTGGAGTTTGATTCCATACCATGCGGATACATAAGAGGTCTCTTCGAAGGTGAAGCCCATCATCACTGTCATCCTCGAGTCGACCCCACCTCGTTCTTTATCTACTTCATTACAACCTCCATCATCCATCCTAATTCTAACCTGGACCGCCACATCCAGGTGAGATCATGCCACCTCATTCCCCATTCCCCTTAACAAAAAATGTGTAGATAACTATGCATTGGCCCCAAAATCAGTGCTCCCTCCAGGGGTTGCACCCACCTGATCCACTCCAGTTAGTGTTCTGATCAGTCTGATCTGTCTCCGCTGGACGTTAAACTCGAGGCATACCCTGTGGTAAACATTAGAACCTGAGGAAAACTTCAGATATATACGTATGGCATATGATTCCTAGAATTCGACGTGGGATGCCTCGGGCTTCCATGCCCACGAGAATCCCTATAGTTTGGGGAAGAAACCGGACATGCCAGTATCCCAACATCTAGACACGCTAGTTATAATGACCCATACTTTACATACATTGTTATTACTTCAAAACTGAAGCACACATATTACATCATATAACAAAACAATGAAATGACTGTATAGGTATAGTGTCTTTAGAAACTGGGAAACATAAACAACAGGTTCATAAAGCATCTACATTTTCTCCCATTTATTTCATCATATCTAGAGTCCCTTTTTTGCATATCCTACTTAATAACCTTCTTCCTGACCTGGGGAAAGAAAACATACAAAAGGTTGAGCTCAAATTCTCATTAAGGGTAAAAAATGAAATATCAATAACATTATATTCATAAGAACATAACATTTTGGAAATCATAACCTACAAAAAAAATCATAATTTCCTAACATGGGATAAATCATGGTAGGGAAATTTAATCCCAATAATCATAAAATAAATCATGAAACATTGTGGAATACACACATAATCATATAGAATAATTTCTTAGTAGTCAAGACTCATTTCCAAACCTATCTTAGTAGACAAAGTTCATTTCTGAACCGAGTTCACTCCACATTTCAGTCTTGTTTCACTGATCTGGATTAACCTTCCATTCCAGACATTTCTATCTCATGAGATATAAATATTTACCCAATTAATTAGAGGGAGATATAGGTCCCACCAATCTCATAATTAAACCATTCTTATGTGTTCCACAAAATTATAAATCATACATCATAGCATAACCAATGTAATAAAAATGGGATTCTTTTACATCATGCCACCATAACATAAATCATATAAGATAAAAGGACTTCATAAATATAATTCCATCCTAACATAATCAATTAAAGGTAAAAATATGGATAGAAACATTACCCTATATTATCTTAGATGGAAAATAATTTTGATAAAACACTTGAACTCCATTATTGGGGAAAATATCCTTTCTACTTCAAAAACATTTTCATTTCTTAAGATGTCATATAATTTTAAACTAAAATAAGTTGATTAAAAATAAACTTGAAAACTTGTAATGTATGCTTAATGGAAATAATGTTTTAAAAATCCATTCATTCCATATAAGTAAAAAAACATTCTTCTCATACTTTGGCCGGAAAAGTCCAAATGTACCCCGTACGAAAAATGACAAAAGATTCCTTTCATATCTTTTACTAAAAACTCACAGAAGGGTAAAATTTGATTTAAACAATTTTATGAGGAGAGAAATAATATTACATATTGACAAAACATGTATTTGGATGATAAATATTCCCCAGTAAATTCTGAAGTAAAAACAATCTTGGATAAAAATTGAGATTGTGAGATTTTCCCTTACCGTAGGTCTAATTTGATTCGTAAGTGTCCGAACCTCCTGTATAATGATTTAAATAATGTCATTTTCTTATTCCAGAATCATTATTATTGTTATGATATCTTCTATGGTCATATTCCTAGCTTCTTATTAGTAATATTTCATTTCTACTTGTTATTCGGGTGTTTATTACTTTTTGTTCTTATGCGTGTTTTGTCGAATAAATTCTTATTATTCTTTTTAGGTTATTAATACCTCATTTAAAGAATGGTATTAGTGTAATATATATCATATTTATTCATTAAATTCATTTATATAATCATTATGCAATGAAGATCATGTAAAATGAGCCGCATCAGATCGTGGAGACGGTATTCCGTACATATGCACGAGCGATGATATCGTTCCCATGGTCATGGAATTGTATTGGAGTGTATGTATACTATTTCAGAATCAATATAAATTTACAATAATCATATATAGTTATTATTTACACCATTATACCCATCCAAGTAAGGTGGTGGTGTAAAATAGATTACACTACGGCGTGGAGACGGTATTCCGTACGTACGCACGCGCGATGATAATGTTTTCCGTAGGATGGATAGATGGTGAAATATGATTTTTTCATACTTCTAATAAAATATCAATATATGAGTGATAATGATGTAATTACTTCATAATGAAACAACTAAATATGAATAATTAGAAGAAGAAATAAAGTTGAAATAATCGGTAATGGACATTACCTCTTCTTTGAAGCGCCTCTTCTTAACCTCCTCTTTGAGCACTAAAGATGGTCTTTGAAGAAGACCAGAACCTCTACGATGTTTATAGGGAAGCGGAGAAGGGAAATTGGCCAGGGTTGGCCAAACTTGGAGGCTCCAAGTGCTGTGAGGAGGAGAGGGAGGAGGCGCCCTTTTATAAGGGAGGAGAGGGGCACCTTTGGAAAAACTAAAAATATTATTTTATTATAAAGTCATATTCGGTTTTTAATAGCTCCAAATTGATTTATTTAGAAGCTAAGGTGGGGATGGGTCGAAATAGTATCATACAATATAATTTATACAAGTTTAGGTTTCTATTTTAACCTTATCATTTAGATTTATCTTTAAGTCAAATAATTTTACTTTTACTGTGTCCTCTTGTTTTCTTACACTATAAGGTTACTAAAATTACTATAAAAAGTCAAACGAACCCCAAGTTGATTATTATTAATATATATAACCTTATATAAGTCATTTTTTAACCTTATATTTTGAGGTATAATGTAACAATTAATAATATAATATTTGTTTTAAAAACTATTTTATGTAAATTTTGACATTATTTGGTGATTTATTTTTTTGAAAATCCTAATAGAATTATTATTTCAAACAAAGTTAATTAAATCAATACTAACATGTCATATTGACCTATAAAATTAATGTAATTCATAAAAAGTCTCAAATTACATTTATTTTAGTATTTTTAACATCAATTATGTTAATATTTCATTAATAAGATAATTACTGCATCATCATTGTGTCATAAATAAATTAAATTATTAAATGTCTAAAAATTATAAATAAAATAACATTATGTAGGAAGATATTTAGATTTATAATTAATATTTATAGATGAATTTATCTTATATATAACCCTATATTAAAAATGTTTTAGTTATTAAACATTGATTTTAAATATTTTAACTATTCTTTAAATAAAATAATATTAAATGTCCTAATCTAATCCATGTGGGCCTAAATGGTCATTTTTTATTCCTAAGGTTGTTTTGGGACTAATTACACTTATCCAATAGAATTAGGACATGTGTTAGGGCAATATTAATATCATTTGTACCCTGAATTACCCTATTTACTTTTAAACGTGGTAAAAAAAGTAAAAAGTTACTATTCACCAAAAATTATTTTCATCTTATTGAACCAAATTTTAGTCCTTGATATTAACAGTGTCTCTAGGTTTTTTGAAATTTCACTCAGAGAAGTGGTAAAATTAAGTTTCATGTGAATTTGCAAATTCTCCTAAGAGGTGGGTAAAAGACTGTGAAAAGTTCAATAAAAATTTTATATATCTAAAATTATTATAAAATGACTCGAATTAGTTACATTGATCATAAATAGGTAGTATGTATCAATTTTTACCTAAAATAAATTTAAATAAAATAAATAATTATTTAAATAAAAAGTCAGTTTTTAAATAATACCCCAGTGTTTTCACTATTCATAAAAATTGATAGTTTTCAGAAAAATATCAAAATTTCAACTGAGGTTAATTTCGATATTCCAAATTCAAAAATGAAGTCCATTTTTAATGATAAAATTTAAAAAATTTCAAAAAAGTGTGTATTACTATTCATAATGGCTAGTTTTAATAATATTTTAATAGTATATCGTTGTTTAGTGAAACTCGGTATTGTGTACGACGCCAGCTATCAAGAAAGGTCGCGATTGCATGTAAAGCAAGCCAACCTAGTGTTGTGTGTATGGAAATATTTATATGATGATGTATATAACATAAAAACAAAGCATTTCTCATAAAAGTCTCGGGTGTTACATTCTACCCCCTTAAAATGAATTTCACCCTCGAAATTCGTCACTTTGTAACAAACAGATGAGGATAACATTCCCTCATCATATCCTCAAGCTCCCATGTAGCTTCTTCTAATTGGTGGTTTCTCCATAAAACATTCACCAAACGAGTGGTCTTGTTCCATGGGACTTTTTCGCTACGATCTAGAATCTCTATCGGCTATTTTTCATAAGAATGATCTTGCTCTATCGGTACAACTTCTGAGCTTAGTATATGTGGAGGATCAGGTATGTACTTTCTCAGGAACAATACATGGAACACATCATGAACTTGAGAGAGATTCGGTGGAAGATCCAATCGGTATGCTACCTTCAAAACACGATCCAATATTCTGAAAGGACTAATATACCTTGGTCTCACCGTTCCCTTCTTTCCAAATCTTATTACTCTATTCCAGGTAGATATTCATAAGAACACATTATCACCAACTTTAAACTCTAGGTCTTTTCTTCGGTTGTTGGCATAACTTTTTTGTCGACTTTGAGCTGCTCTTATGTGTTGTTGAATAGATCTGACCTTGTCTGTCTTCTCATCAACAAGATCATGTCCTAATTGCTTTCTTTCGCCATCTTCTTCCCAGCAAGTTGGAGTCACACACTACTTTCCATAGAGAGCTTCATAATGAGCCATCTGAATACTAGAGTAAAAGCTATTATTATAAGAAAATTCCACCAAAGATAGGTGTTGATCCCAACCACCTTTGAAATCCATAGTGCAGGCTCTCAACATATCTTCTACAGTTTTAATTGTCCTCTCAGACTAACCATCTATCTGAGGATGATAAGTAGTGATGAAACTCAACTCTGTATCCAGACTATGCTGAAGACTTCACCAAAACATTGAGTTTAACCTCAGATCCCGATCAGATATAATGGAAAGAGGTAATCCACGAAATCTTACCACTTCCTTTACATATATCCTAGAAAGCTGATCCAGAGGGAAATCATCTATATTATCAATAAAGTGTGCCGACTTTGTAAGATGATCAACTTTGACCGAGATAGCATTATTGCATTTGGATGTTTTAAGAAGTCTAGTGACAAATTCCATAGTGATATTTTCTTATTTCCATTCAGGTATGGGTAATGGTTGTAACATCCCATTAGACTTCTATCTCTCAGATTTAACTTGTTGACAAACCAATCATCGAGAGACATATTCAACAACATCTCTTTTCATACCATCACACTAGAAGTACTCTTTCAAGTCCATATACTTCCTTGTGCTTCCAGGATGAATAGAGAATGAAGAACTATGAGCCTCATCCATCAGCTCCTTGTTTAATTCTAGGATGGGAGGAACACAAACCCGATTCCGGAACTTTATTATCCCATCACAATCATGGTTGAATTCAGGATCAGTTCTCACCTTCTATTGTAACTCTACATCTTCTTTCTACCCCTTTTTAATCATCACATGTATAGATGGTTGAACATTCATTTGAGAAAGATAATATTTCTCCCCATCCATTATAATTCCATGATGCATCCATTGTAAATCCATAAATATTGGATCTTTTTTGATCCTCATCATGGATAAGCTATCATGGTCTTGTCGACTTAATGCATATGCCACCTTGTTTTCTTTCCCAGGTTGGTAATGAATTGAGCATTCATAATCCTTATTCAGCTCCAACCATCTTCTTTGGCGCTTTTTCTGCTCCTTTTGTGTGAAAAATATACTTTAAAGATTTATGATCAGTATAAATATCACACCTTTCTCCATAACAATAATGGCTCTAAATCTTTAATGTAAAGATTACCACAGCTAACTCCAAATCATGAGTTGGTTACTTTTTCTCTTGGATTTTCAACTGTCGGGGGGCATAAGCTATCACCATATAATTTTTCATGAGAACACACCCCAGTCGCTTCTTGGATGCATCACTATAGATCACAAACCTTTCTTCACTACAAGGAAGTCTTAGGATAGATGCACTGGATAACTTTCATTTCAACTCCTTAAATTCTATTCACACTCATCTGTCCATACTAACTTAACTCCTTTTCGAGTCAACCTGGTGAGTGGATTAGATAATCATGAAAAATCATTCACAAAAAGTCGATAATATCCATCCAAAACAAGAAAACTTCGGATCTAAGTTACTACTATTGGTCTCAACCATCTTTTGACAACCTCTGTTTTTGCTGGATCAACAGATATCCAATCTTTTGAGATTATGTGACCCCATAATGCAACTTATTGAAGCCAAAATTCACAATTGGTAAATTTGGCATAAAGCATCTCCTTTCTCAGGGTCTTTAATATAATTTTCAAGTGATCTTCATGTTCTTTATTTCTCTTTGAATAGGCAAGAATATCATCTATAAAGACTACCACAAACAGATCAATATTGTCTCTAAAGACTCTATTCATTAGATCCATGAATATAGCAGGGGAATTAGTAAGACCAAATGGAATCACTATAAATTCATAGTGTCCATACCTTGTACTGAAAGATGTCTTTGGTATATCCTCCCTTTTGACCCTTAATTGATGATACACTGAATGAAGATCAATCTTGGAAAATTATTGAGCTCCACGTAGTTGGTCAAATAAGTCATCAATCCGTGGGAGAGGATATTTGTTCTTGATAGTTATCTTGTTATGTTCTCGATAATCAATGCAGAGTCTCATTTATACATGTTTCTTCTTAACAAACAAAACAGGTGCTCCCCAAGGTGATGCACTAGGGTGTATGAATCCCTTATCAATATTCTTCTTGGTGTTGCTTCTTCAATTCCTGAAACTCAATTGGTGTAATTCTATAAGGTGTCATTGAAATAGGAAAAGAACCCGGTATGAGTTCTATTTAAAACTCAACTTCACAATTTGGTGGAAGACCAGAAAATTCCTCTTGAACGAAATCATCAATCTCTCGTACAATGGGCATATTCTTAATCTTGAGTTTCTCTCCAACCATTTGAGATAAATAACCTCCATTTAGTTGAATCAAGACCCATAATGTGGATGAAATTTCCACTAGAAGGTTATGTTTATCCTTGCATCGAGAGACGATCATAGATTGATCTGGAATATGAAATGTGACATCCCTTATTTGGAAATTGATATGATCTCTATTTAAAGTAAGCCGATTCATGCCATGAATCACATCAAATTACACTATAGGAAGGATCACAAGATTTGCAAAAATCACTATCCCAAAAACATCAATCAGAGAAGAATTATAAACACTTGATGTGACTTTTGTGCCATTAGGGGTTTTCACAGCTAAATCAACATCTAATTGTTGAGGTAATATGGAAATACAATTAGAAAATTCTTCATAAATAAATGAGTGGGTGGATCCAGAATCAAATAAAACATTTTTCACTTTAGATTGGATGGAAAGTGTACCATTCACCACTTCGTTCTCATACTCCATGTCGCAGATAGAAATTCCATGTGACATTCCTTTTTCATTAACCTTAATAGTTTGTTGAGGTCGATCATCATCAACAACCATTGGATTAGCGAATTTATTGTCATAATGCCCTATTTGCTTGCACTTGTAACATTGAAGTGTAGAAGGTGCACTATATTTAGACTTTTCATTGTTCGCATCCCTAGACATCTTCTTCCCATCATTGCGGCATTCAAATGCCCAATGACCATCCTTTCCACATTTGAAACATTTACTTTTCCCTTTAAGTCAACTCCTCCATTTTTCATTCCACACATTTAGCATAAGGGAAAACTAATCTTTATTTCAGTGTGCTCTTTAGATTTTCCCTTGAATTCTATTTTCCTCTTCTTACCAAACCCATATGACTGACGGGTTACTCTAATATCCATCTCAACCTTGAGAGCACATCGATCGATTTCCACGTAGCTATTGAAGTCCCTTATGCCTAACACCCTTCGAAGACTTGGTTTTAATCGACTAAAGAATCGATCGATCTTACTCTCAGGTTGGATAATAATCCCAGAAGTGTACCTAGCAAGTCTTGTAAAATTTGCTACGTAGGTACCAACAAATTCATCATCCTTTTTCTTCAATTCAAGAAACTATTTCTCCATATTTATTTGAAGAATACGAGGGAAGTAATTATTTAAAAATAAGTTCTTAAACTCATCTGATTCCATGGACTCAATTTCATCTCTTGGCCTCGTATTCTTGATAAGGTTCCACCATTGATCAGCTTCACCTTCCAAATGATAAACTGCTAAGATGACATTATCATGTTCATAACATCGAAGAACTGAAAATATCTTTTTAGTGGTAGCGATCCATTGTTCAGCCACTAATGGATCAGTAGACCCGCTGAATGAGGGGGGGGGCTACCTATGGAAGGATTAAATAGAATGTTTCTCCTTCCTTTTCTCATTTGGAAGTCCTGCATGATTCATGGCTTGAGAAAGTTGTGTGATCATGGCTAAAAGATTTTTCATTCCAGCTCCCAAAACTTTTGGTTGCTCAGGGGTACAATCATTGCATTTCCTATCGCATTCGGTGTTAACATAGATCCTTCGTGTTCTAACCATTGACTAAAACCAAGAAAAATAGTGTGATCAACAATAATTATAACAGGAAAACCACATAATTATGAATAAAATTTCACACTTACGGTCTTATCATAGGTTATTCCTGGCCATTTCTAAAACACTATGATTGTGTTCTATGCTTAGACGTATCCTTAGGGTTCTTACTAAGGCTTTCACATCCTATTTTCCAAATGTTGACTATACCTTTCCTCTGATACCAACTATAACGACCCATAATTTACACATATTGTTAATTCATCAAAATTGAAGCACACTTATTACAACATATAACAAAACCATGAAATGACCGTATAGGTATAGTTTCTTTAGAAACTGGGAAACATAAACAAATGGTTCATAAAGCATCTACATTGCCTCCCATTTATTTCATCATATCTAGAGTCCATTTTTGGAATATCCTACTTAATAACCTTTTTCATAACATGGGGATAGAATTCATACAAAAGGGTGAGATCAAATGTGCAGTATGGGTAAACAAATGAAATATCAATCACATCATATTCATAAGAACATAACATTTTGGAAATATTAACCTACAATAGAAATCATAATTTCATAACATGGGATAAATCATAGTAGTAAAATATAATCCCAATAATCATTACATAAAACATGAAATGTTGTGGAATACACACATAATCATAGATAATAATTTCTTAGTATTCAAGACTCATTTCCAAGACTATCTTAGCGGACAAAGTCCATTTCTGAACAGAGTTTCCTCCTCATTTCAGTCCAGTTTCACTAAACCCGATTAACCTTTCGTTCCAGCCATGTCTATCTAATGAGATTTAAATCTTTACCCAATGCATTGGAGGGAGATATAGGTCCCACCCATCCCATAATGAAACCATTCTTATGTGTTCCACAAAATAATAAATCATACATCATAGCATAACCCATTTAATAAAAATGGGATTCTTATACATCATGCCATCATAATATAAATCATATAAGATAAAAGGACTTAATAAAAATAATTCCATCATAACATAATCAAATCAATGTAAAAATAAGGATATAAACAGAACCCTATATTATCTTATATGGAAAATAATTTTTATAAAACACTTGAACTCCATTCTTGGGGAAAATATCATTTCTAATTTAAAAACATTTTCCTTTCTTAACATGTCATATAATTTTAAACTAAAAGAATTTGATTAAAAATAAACATTAAAACTAGTAATGTAATCTTCATGGAAATAATGTTCTAATAATCCATTCATGCCGTATAAGTTAAAAAACATTTTTCTCGTACTTTGGCAGGAAAAGTAAAAAAGTACCTCGTATGAAAAACGACAACAGATTCCTTTCACATCTTTTACTAAAAACTCACCGAAGGGTAAAATTGGATTTAAAAAATTGTAGGAGGATAGAAATAATATTACATATTGACGAAACATGGATGTGGATGATAAATATTCTCCAGTAAATTCCGAAGTAAAAAAAACAATCTCAGATAAAAATTGAGATTGCAAGATTTTCCCTTACCTTAGTTCCAATTTTCTTCACAAGTGTGTGAACCTCTTGTATAATGATTTAAATAATTTCATTTACTTATTCCAGAATCATAAGTATTGATGCAATATCATATATGGTCATATTCTTAGCTTCTTATTATTAATATTTCATTGCTACTTGTTATTAGGGTGTCTATTACTTTTTGTTCTTATGCGTGTTTTGTAGAATAAATTCATATTCTTCTTTTTAGGTTATAGATAACTCAAATATAGAATGGTATTAGTGTAATATATATCATAGTTATTCATAAAATTCATTTATATAATCATTATGCAATGAAGATCATGTATAACGAGTCGCATCACATTGTGGAGACGGTATTCCGTACGTACGCACGAGTGATGATATCGTTCCCATGATCGTGGAATTGTATTGGAGTGTATGTATTGTATTTCAGAATAAATATCACACTAAAATAAATAAATATATACTTATTATTTACACTATTATACCCATCCAAGTAAGGTGGTGGTGAAAAATAGATTACACCACAGCGTGGAGATGGTATTCCATATGTACGCACGCGCGGTGATTTCATTTTCCGTAGGACGGATAGATGGTGGAATATGGTTATTTCATACTTATAATAAAATATCAGTATATTAGTGATACCTATGTTATTACTTCATAATTAAACAACTGAATAAGAATAAGTATAAGAAGAAATAAAGTTGAAAGAATCGGTAATGGACATTACCTCATCTCTGAAGTGCCTCTTCTTAACCTCCTCTTTGGGCACTAAAGATGGACTTTGAAAAAGACCAGAACCTCTATTATGTTTCTAGGGAAGTGTAGAAGAGAAATTGGCCGGGTTTTTCTGAGCTTGAGGGCTCAATGTGGTGTGAGGAGGAGAGGGAGGAGGTGTCCTTTTATAAGGGAGGATAGGGGCACCTTTGGAAAAACTAAAAATATTATTTTATTTTAAAGTCATATTCGATTATTAATAGCTCTAAACTGATTTATTTCGAAGATAAAGTGGGGATGGGTCGCAATCCTCTCATTAAATAGAATGTATACAAGTTTATGTTTCTAGTTTAACCTTTTCATTTAGATTTAACTTTAAGTTAACTAATTTTACTTTTACCGTGTCTTCTTGTTTTCTTACACTCTAAGGTTAATAAACTTACTATAACAAGACAAACGAACCCCAAGTTGTTTATTATTAATATATATAACCCTATCTAAGTCCTTTCGGAGAACCTTAGATTTTTAGGAATAATAAAATAATTAATAATACAATATTTGTTTTAAAAACTATTTTACGTCAATTTTGACACTATTTGGTTGTTGATTTTTGTGAAAATTATAACAGATTGATTAGTTAGAAAAAATTTAATTAAATCAAAACTAACATGTCATATTAACCTAGAAAAAGATTTTAATTCATAAAAAGTCTCATATTACATTTATTTAGCTATTTATAACTTCAATTATGTTAATATTTCATTAATAAGATAATTACTGCATCATCATTGTGTCATAAATAAGATAAATTATTTAATGTAGAGAAATTATAAATAAGATACCATTATGTAGGAAATCGTGTTAGCTTTCTAATGAATATTTATATTCTAATTTATTTTATGTGTAACTCCATATTAAAAATGTTTTAGCTATTAAACATTGATTTTAACTATTTTAACTATTCATTAAATAAAATAATATTAAATGTCCTAATATAATCCAAGTGGGCCTAAATGGGAATATTTTATTTCTAATGTTGTTTTTGGTCGAATTAAACAAATCCAATAGAATTAGGACATGTGTTAGGGTAATAATAATAACATTTTTACCCTTAATTACCCTATTTACTTTTAACGGTGGTAAAAAAAGTAAAAAGATACTATTCACCAAAAATTATTTTCATCTCATTGAACCACATTTCAGTCTTAGATATTAACCGTGTCTCTTGGATTTTCAAAATTTCACTCGTAGAAGAGGTAAAAATATGTTTTATGTGAATTTTCAAATTCTCCTAGGAGGTGGGTAAGAGACGGTGAAAAGTTAAATAAAATTTTTATATATCTAAAATTATTATAAAATGACTCCAATTAATTACATTGAAATTATATAGGTATTATGTATCAATTTTGACCTGAAATATATTTAAATAGAATAAATAATTATATAAATAAAAAGTCAGTTTTTATATAGTAACGCAATGTTTTCACTATTCATCAAAAATTGAATGTTTTCAGAAAAATACCAAAATTTTACCCTAGGCTAATTTCGATATTCCGAATCCAAAAATGAGTCCATTTTGAAAGATAAAATTTACAAAATTTTAAAAAGTGGGTATTACTATTCATAATGTCTAGTTTTAATAATACTTTAATAGCATATCGTTGTTTATGAAACTCGATCTTGCGTCCGACGCAAGCTATCGACAAAGGTCATCATTTCATGTAAAGAAAGTCATGATAGTGTTGTGTGTAGTGAAATATTCGTTTGATGATGTATATAACATAAAAACAAAATATTTCTCACAAAAATATTGGGTGTTACACTAGTGATGTCCAACGTGAGTACTTCCCTGACTGAAGGTTGCCGCCCTAACCTGACAGTTTTTAATGTCCTGAAAGAAAAAGTGTAATTAAATAATGTCCATGAAAATATGAAACTAGTAATATTTTCACGAACAACGTCTTAAGTCTATGAGATATACCCAGACTAGGTGACTAGTTCCAAGGAGGAATCCATGGAAGGAATAACCGACCTCCCACCATCCCGTTTTAATCAAGGAGCAAACGTACCTAAATATGGAACAGATGTTTCCCACCATTGGAAAACCGGAATGTTGGGCCACAAACAGCTCCTTTCATTCCACCAAACAAGACGGACGTGCGGGCCCTGATGAAAGCGTCATAAACAACCATATACCGGTGGTTCCATGATAAACTAAGGGCGGGTGAACCTATGATAGCTCTCCAATTCATTGTGAAATGTGATTGAGGTAAATATTATGGGTTCTTCAAAAATATTAAGGGAATATGTTGTGATGGGTATTTCAAACGTAACCATATGTAGTTGTGAAAGCTACAATATAATTAAGATATGGATACAAAGAATTACCTTTATGTTTTATTATTTATTTGATATTTGTAGTAATATTATGATTACATGATGTAAGCTATATAGTTTATGTTTTATTAGTGAACATTATGTTTTTTGGGAAAATGTTTTCATGGTTTCAAATATTTATGGACTATTGGTTTTATTACATATTTTATATTCCTTATTGATCTTTGTATGCTCATCCCATGTTTTTTTGAAATGTTTTTTCACATGGTATAATGAAGGGTATGACAAATGAATAATTCATGAATATTTTTATCATGAAAAGAATTATTGTTTTATTTAAGGGGTTTTATTATTTGGAATAAAAGATGGATATATAAGATGTGTGTACTTTGTAATTTTTGAGAAATAATGTAATGTTTATGGCCTATTTCTCTAAAACTATAAACATGAAAAGTTCCTCAGTTTCAATGAATATAATTTCTTGATCAAAACTCATAATTATATAATGTTTACGGCTGAGGCCTTACTAAAATTTTTTGTTGAAAATATTATATAATAGATCATGTACGATTTATGGCATTGAATCCCTCAACAATCTTGTGATTGTTCTCTTATATGTGATTGATAAATTCAATCACACCTATAAATATTTATGCTTTTCCTCCAATTATGAATATCTAAATTTTATTGATATTAACTTATATAGATATGTATTTATATATTATTCAATGTGACCAATGTAATTCCAAATATTTCATTTCAAGATGATATTTTACGAACCCTTCTTACGACGTCAGATTTAAAAATAAGAAATATTAGACAATCTATTACCATGACTGAGATTTAATTATGTGGCATCAATTTAATTATGATGAGGAGAATGTAACACCAAGAAATTATAGATTATGAATATAAAATTCGATATCATGTAGGAAATGAAACCCTATGTGCATAACATAATATAATATCCTAACAATTTATGATTTAGTTTTTATTTTTAAATAAATTAAATATATTTTAGATATTGTAATACATGAATAACTGATTAAGATTTCATCGAATGAAATATCACCATTCCTCAATAGCTTTCTCGACATGAAAGACCATGTTTAACCAAATAACATTGTGTTGTTAGAATATTATCATTTAACATAATAATAATAAACCTCTCCATTAAAATTAGTAATAATGAATAGTACTAACTAATTTGTGAATTTATATGGTTTAAGAAAATATAAAATGAAATAATAGGGTACAAATTAATTAGAAATGAAAAAATATAAACAAATTGAATATAAAATAAATATTATAAATATAATGCTCAAAAAATAATTTTGTATTAATTGATTAAATTAATTACAATTAGTTAATGATATTAATGGAAAATATATTTTATATATTCAATAAAAAAAATTTATAATAATTGAATATGTTCAATAGGTATAATATAAAAATAAACTCAATATAGCACAAAATATCATATATTTTTATTAAGGTACTTTTAACATCTTTTAATAGAGAACCTCTTTTAAATCAAAATTCATACATTTTTATGAATCTTATCTATCAAAATAAACATAAACCTTGAGATAAAAACATAAAATTGTTGTAGGGTAAATTGTTGGTATTTTTTATGAAGAATAACTTTTTTATTAATACAAAAATAATGATATTTAATTCACATCTTCATTTTCTTATAATTTTTTTATTAAGGATATGTTATGTTTTAGATTGTTTTAAAATTGAAATTATATTATATTTTGTAAAATTTATCAAATTTAATAAATTTTAGTTAATTTCACTATGAAATTGAATATAAAAACAAATCATTGTTGTCACGTCTATAGGATTTAATTTAAATTAATTTTTTCCACTTCTGTGATTAGAATTTAGAAAAATAGATTCAATTGTTTTATCGAAATAATTTATAATATATAATTAGGTGAACATTATTTTTTACCAACAATATTAGTGAAGGTAATTAAAATTACATAGAAGGATTAACGTTATATTAATCTAAATGTGGGACTAAACCATAAATATATGGCCTAAAATAACCTACACACTTGTACAAAAGCTATTTTTTGAACATATTTTTACCCTATCATATCATTTGATGAATTTCATTCATTATTGATCATCTTTCATAAAAAATCAGTCATGGGGTTTCTTTCTTTAAAAATAGTACAACAGTGCCACTCCACCTCCATTATAAAAGGCCTTGTTTCTTTATAATCCCTTACACCTCTCAATCCATATATGTTTGAAATAACTTGGAAAAAATAGATCCCAAACATTACTACATTCGTCTTTTAAGCCTACATTTTTTAATAAGGATATAAAATGAATCCTTTTGGTGCAAAACAAAAGGAGTTAATTGATTAAGAGTTAAATTCATTCCTAAAGCCCTTTAATTTTATTTCTATTCTTTAATTCCTAAATTATTATTGTTAAATAATTAAATCACCAAACCAATAAAAAATATAATAGTATTTTTATGATAATGGTTCTACCTAGACTACTATTACCTATATCTAATGGGTAATGAACATACTGTTTACGTGTATGGTGAACAACCGCCTCACGAAATGATGAATGTTCATTTTTCCCTTACCACATATATTGAACGACATTATAACAAAAAATATACGTATATATTATATATATCATATTATATATATATATATATGAGGACCTTAATATTATTTAATTATATTACAACACATATCTTTATATGTCCCACTTTGTTTAAAAATGATAACATCATTTGTAGTTGGGTAGACTACCGCCCCCTCAAAGCTGTGGGATTTATTCACATGAAACATGGGATGTTTAAGGGGTGGTATTAATTAAAAATTTGTCACACAAATGTATTTTATATTATTTAAATAATTTTCTTTATATAAATAATATATATATATATATATCACTTATTTTTTTTACCCTTTCACACACACACAAAATGTGATAACATAATTCATGGATGTGTGGACTTCCACCTCCTTGACAATATATGATTCCTTTTTCATCCTAATAATTATATATATTAATATATGTAATTAAGTAATACTTTTATAATATTATTATTAGTATGGAATGATTTATGTTACTTACCTTTTTCCTAAAATATCATTGAAAAATAGGAACGTTACTCATGCGTACGTACGACATACAATCTCCATTTTAATAATGGTGGTTCACTTTTCAAAAATATATTTAATGATTTATTTTCAAATTAAAACTTATTAATAAATATAACTATTATTTCATGATTATTATTCTATATTTTTAATATAATAATCCAGTTGACAATATTGGACCAACCCATGCTGTTTTTGACATATAAACCGAAATTTTCCAAAACACCCGATGCAATGGTAACTGATTTATTTGATGTATAAAACATGGGGGGAGTGAAATAAATGTAATTATAAATATGAATGTTTTTAAATAAATTAAATAATTATCATATATAATTACACACGAGAAAAGTTAAACTAAAGGTAAGGTATTGTTGTATCATTTTCATTTCAGGGGGGATACCGAATTGTTGCACACCTAATTTCTTATATATGGTGTATGTATTGAAATATTTACATGTAATATTATTTATGGTATTTTGAGTATTAATTTTATGAGTTCATTTTAATGGTAATGTAGATAAAAGTGACCAAGTTTAATATAATTTCATAACTCAATTTCTTTTAATTGAGTTATATTAATTCCTCATTGTCATTAATATGATATGATTTTGTGTGTAATAACTTTTTTTAATATTGATATTTCTATTTATACTTCCCTTATGTTGATTTAGATTTAATACACATAGTGTACAGATTGAATTATTTTTACATTTATGTTATATCATTTTGAAGGTTTTATTCTACGACCTCATTTTATTCAATATTGTTAGTAATTGAATTTACATTCATGTAAACGTTTGAATAATTATGGAATAAACCATTTAAATCTAATATACATAGGTTATTAATGACCATTATCATGTATTAATACTATTTTCCACTCTTTGGACCTGATGGTGTTTTTGAAAGAAAATGTTAAGAACACCTGAATTTATTTCTCTCCTTAGTCGAATAACATGTTTTCATCTAAAATATATTATTTAATAAAAAAAAATTTCCTTTTAATAATGAAATTTTTTCTTTGTTTTATTCTACCCATGTTTTCAAGGGAATATTATTTTCACTTTCTTGAAAAGGAATTTTTCAAAAAAAATTATTGTGACAAAGGATTGTTCTTTTACCTAGTATGGAAATTATGAATTTACTCACCATAATTTTGATGAATGGTCCATTTCATTTATACAATTTTACATTTTAAAGAAATGTTTTTCAAATTTTATTTTCACACCAATGGTTTCTCAGAAGGTTTTAGAAAAAATACTTATTTTCCTCAATAATTCTCTTGAATGGTTTTTATAGTAATTCCATTCATCAATAACTGATACACATTAATATTACTCGAATTATAATTTGTTTTTTGATACCATCAGTATTCTTAAAATGGAAGGTTATTATTGATTTAGAAAATGAAAATATTCAAATTCACTTCCGTGAATTATTTTTTATTCCCCTTTAAATATTCGACCTTCCATGATCATTGAGCATTGAATATTCCCTTATTATCTATTTCATTTATCATGGATATTACTATTGTATAATCTTTATAAAATTTTACATATGGTGTCTACTTTGATATTTATATGATTATAGAGGTGTGTGGAATGAACCATCAGAGAAATTCTACTTGGTACTGTATATAGTGGGAGTTTCCCATGTGGTGGTGACTAATACGGGAGATGGCCGTTTAGGCAAGCCAACAATGTAGTGAAAGGCTGAGAGTGCGTATTGTAGCACAAAGGGCATGTGAATGATAGTGGAATAGAGCCAGAGGGGTCACAAGTATAGAGACCAGATGGAGGGAATCTAAGGTGATCCTGAAGGGGACAAAAGTGGGGAGCATGAGCTTGATATTCAGGTCACATCTTTAACATGATCAACCAACCAACTCGCGTAGGGGGGATTCTAGGTGATGTGCTAGTAGGGCCAGGGAATGGGTGGTCCAAGCTACAGTAGGATGCCTTGGTCACATGGCAGGGCCATGGGCTCGCGAATCAGACTGGGCTAGCCTGGGTTGGAAGTCCTTGGAGGAGGGGTCCATCCAGAATGGGTTGGACTAATTAGAACCGGATCGATATTCCATTAAGTGGTCATATCTTCTAATTAGGGTGTTTATTTGTCCGGATGTCTGTAGAAACAAATTCCTCTCATCAAGACTGATCTTTTCAGTCTGATTAAAGAATTTAATGTTTTTTTAGTGGCCCAGTTAGACAAAATTCATGAGTATAATAATAATAATACGATAATTATTATTTGGGGTTCTTATCGCAAACACAGAATCTGTATGAGATTTATGATTAGTGCACCATGTGGGAGGTGAAACAATAGTAATTTGGAAAACATTTAATTATGCCTTTCATGTGTTCAAAAAAATATTGGGGTGAGGGTCAGACAAGGGTTCAGATCACACATGTTGTTGTGAATGGAATCATTTTCATCGGGTTTCCGTTCTGTGTTAACGAGAAGTTGATTTAGTGTTTTTTTCATGAGGATTGAAATGGTAAAATTGATATAATTAATAGTAGGAACATGGGTTAGGCCTCATAATATGAATTTCCAATGAAATTAGGTGACATATTACTTTACCAATATATGTATGGTTTTGGTGAGAGAATATTCTACCTCGTGTGTTTTTTTCCCAATGATCATGACGATGTTATATGTTTGGATGTGTCAATACTAATTTATGATCTCATTGAATATGAAATAATTAAAGGAATATTAATTGAATATTATTTTGATGATTTTGAAGTGAATTCATTGTCACGGTGATAAAACCATGAAACCAGGGACTTCTGAGTGGCACCCTGCAACCAATTTGGGAATGGGTCCTTAATGACATTAGAGTCTCACCCTCCAGCCAATCTAGGGAAGGGGAATTGATTACACTTTAGTGGAACCCTCCATACATGATGATAGTGGGTCATTGACACCACTAGAGTGAAGCCCTACAACTGGTATAGTCCTGGGTCCTTGAAGACACTAGTGTAGAACCTTCCAGCTGGGATAGACATGGGTCCTTGATGAAACTACAGTGAAACTCTCCAGTTGGGCTTGCCATGTTCCCTGACCCTCAGATAAAATTTTTACCCCATATCAGTAGATAGAATTAAATTTACATCAATTTCTACTCATGAGTAAGATTGAAGAATTACCCATCAAGACACATCGTTATGAAATGACCTAAAACCATACGATTGAGATAGAAACTCCAAAAGAAGATAGTATCGATGTTTTGTGTTTAAGACCTTTTGACTTCCAGTTACATGGAATATGGGAGGAATTTCATGTATCAAATGTGGTTACTTCTATAATAGTTGGAGACTATTTTTCATGGGAATATATATATGAGATATATATCCCCTTAGTCACTCATATAGGCTTCCTGACTGAGATTATATATACAAATTCTCATGAAAACTCACTCATGGGTTTTTGGTTTCTCCTCCTTGAAAAAACAAAATGACGCGCAAGGTTTTCTCCATGATTTATGTGTCCGGTTTCTCATGGTTGGATGAGTATAATCTCATACTATAGGTATAGAAGAATCTAAATGAAGTTCATATTGTCACAATTTCTAGCTCATTGTGTTTAGATTAACTTACTTGACGTTCTTGTTGTGTAGTGTTTCACTCTTTTACAATAAATATTTCCATCAACTATTATACTTTTCTAATAGTAAATCATAGTACTTCCATTATTTTCAAAAAATACTTCTAATTATTCAAACACTCACCACATCGTGGGATTATCCCACACATATTGTGCTTTATATAGATGAACAGTAGATTTGATAAGTATTATGGCAGCTTATAGACACATGTTTCTGGACAACATGTGGTGGTCAGAGTTTGGATTCCTAGAGTAGGTATTTCTCAGTTACATTGCATTCATAGTATTCTATTAGGTTGGGACACTATTATGGTTAGGAATGTATTTTTCGCTTATTTTGTTTCTACTTACTACTATATCATTACCTTTTTGGGTCTATTCATGTATTTTATATTTTATAGTAGGTATAATATTTTACTCCATTCACATTGCAATATTTCATCAAGCTAGCTGCATGTGGGTGTTAAGGATCTTAGGAAAATGTCTCCCTGAGATATGGTGCCTTATGTGCTTGTCACCACATTTTGGCCTATGGAGGCAGAATTGTGGTAGTTACAGTTCGAGCCCCGACATGGGTCATGTTGTGAAAAAATAATATGAAATTTATTTAACCAAAGAGGAGTAATTAGAATGATTATATATTTGGATGCACCTAATATGTTTTAATGGTATTTTGTTGATGATATTCTCATAAAAATTTATGAAATATATACATATTTTATTGTTGTACTATTTTAGTAATGATTTAATATAATTTTTTTAATGGAACCTTGAAAAGTTATTTAATTGAATGTTATTTTTTTTAAAAACATGGTTAAGGGAAAATAACTCATAATATGTTACTGATGTAGATATAAATATTTTCAGATAAATAAATTTTTGGAATGGAAAATATAAATTCGATAATATTGAATACCCTAGACATTGTTAATTATTTTTTGTCAAAGTGATTTTTGATATCATTAATGGATCTTATATTAATTTTTTATTTAAGTAATATAAAAAATGATTTATGTTTTACTTGAGGAACAAATAATAATTCATGTTTTCAAATAGGTTTTATGGTAATTTTGATCATTACCATGTTTAAATAAAACAGATGATGATGTTATTTACATATTTTGTGTGTGAATATTTTAATCTACTAAATGTTTCATGGTGGATTAATGATATGTCTATTTTTAGATAAATTGGATTCCATTTTTCTATATTTATGGATAAAAATATTTTAGAAGGGATATATGGTAACCCATTTATCAAATTTTTTAAATTCATATGTGGATGAGGTTTTAGAGATTAATATATTACCTCACCATTTCCTGATTTATGAATATTTAATAACTCAGAAAAACCATTTTATAATAAAAATAAAATCAGATTGAATTATCTTCAAATCATTCTATTATGGATATTACAATATGTTAAAATTTAATTTTACTGCTTCAAGAATAAAAATGTCATTTTTGGGAATTCATTTGATGGAGGATGCGATGAAGTGGAAATTGATCATAGAACAATCAATGGATGGAATTATTTCAATGAAATATATATATATCAATTAAGTTTATTTAGTTATTTTCTTACATAATTAAATAATTTCTAAACTCTAGGAAAGGTTCTTGAAAAAAATTTGTTGTCATGTTTTCACCATTTTTGATGATATCCATTTCATTTTTCACACCTCTCATTGATGGATTCTTGGTTGCTAACATCCACCTTAAAATATTTTATTTCACTATCTGTTACTGTTTGGGTGTCATTTTATACTTCAATGCCCATGTTTTCATATACCATATACGTTATCCTGTATAGAAAACAAGTTATGTGATTATTCTCTATGAAATTTCCACTTCTCAATACCACTTATTAAGAGGATATTTATAACTCCTATTGCAATATGGGTTTTTCCAAAATGGTACTTAAAAATTACAAAACCTTATTTTTCAAAAACGTGAATTGATTATTGGGATATAACATGTTTTAGTAGGGGAGAATGTAAACCTTGAAATTCGTAAATAATAAAATTGTATTGGATATAATGTTTGAAAAAGAAAAAAAAATATTTTAACAGAATAAAAAAGTTTATAACTTATAATATTAATCATTTTAAAAAAATTTACTCTCTTAAATAGGTTGCGAATATTATAACACTTCGTTTAAACTAAACATGATACTTTATTAACAATTTAGTTTTTAAACAAAAAAATTATAACATGGAAATAAAATAGGAGGGTATGATTATTAATAAATAAATTATGAAAATATATGGTTTATCAAAATTTAAAATTAATTATATTTAAATCTATTTCTGAAAAATAAAATTTTAATCATTCCTAATTACAAGAAATGTCTTCAATAAACAGTATTTTTTATAAAATGTTGTTTAATATTTCTTTTTGAATATAATTCAAAATTAATTTTAATGAATTTTAGAAAAAATATTTTATATAATAGAAATCAGTTTTTAAATAATATTATTAAAATTATCAGAGGTTTATCTTTTTGGTATTTTATAAAATGTTTCATTTTTTGACAAATAGTGAAAGCTATGCAATTTTAACTGAAACTATAATTTCATTTAAATAAAATATAATGTTAAATTATATTTAAAATAGATAATAAATTTGAATTAATACAATTATATATCATTTAATCCAATTAACTTATTTTTAATAATTTTAATACTGATTTTTTATTAAAAAAATATGTAACCATTTGAACATTATCCCTTCAAAACTCGCTTTTTATCATGTTTGTGTGATTAATTTTAAATTAAAATTTTCCCATTATATGAATTCAATTTGGAAAATTGGATTATATTTTCTGTATGAAAATATTTTATAATTTATATTAAGTTCCACATAATTTTGTACAAAAATGAATACTGAAAATAGTTGAAATTAAATAACGAGTTTCAGGTATAACTAGATTTATCTGGGGTTAAATTTATAAATAACACTTAAAATAACATAATAATTTTCCTAAAATATATTTTATGACCATATTTATACGTTATAATTATAGTTTCGGAATGTTTAAATAATTATGTGCTTGTGATATAAATATAAAATTGCCTATAATTCATTCTATTCAAAAATTTCAAGAGTGCCACTCACCACACCTTTTAAATGCCAACCACTATCCACACAACATGACATCATAAAAAAATTTTTGATTAGAAAATACCAATCCAAATAAATTCCCAATATATTTTATATCATCATAGAATCCTTAATTAGTGAATATGTCCATCCTAAGAAGGATTTAGTGCTATGCTAAGGAGGATAATCGAATGAGAGACACCATTATTCAAAAGGAGTTATTATTTTATTTCATTTCCAACCCAAATTAATAATTTTTTAACAATTTTGATATAATATAATATATATCATAAATAATATTATATGTTTTTATTTTAATTTCTTGACCTAAAAACTCCAAAGTTTGTAAAATTGGTATAAAATTCACTATTCGTATGTTTGGCAGACTTCCGCCTCAAGAACCAATGGCATCTGTTTTTCAATTACCTCATCTCATAGTTGACTGTAATGATGGATCTAATATATATATATATATATGATATTTATGAAATTATTATACCAATGGGGTAATTATAAAATATATACATTTTCATCTTCCTTTACGTAAAAAATACGATAACATCACTTGTGTGTACGACGAACAACCGCCTTCCCATGTGATGCAATTAATCATTCAGTAAATATTTACATGGAATGTGATAAGGATAATGGTTTTTAAAATATGTTATCTAATTGATCTAATTGTTATATTCTTGAAATATTTATCATTTTAAAATCATAATATATTATTTTCATTTCTACTCTTAAATATGATAACATCGTTCGTTTACATGTGGACTACCACCATCACGAACTGATTTTACTTTTTTGATCACCAAACCACATGGATGATAGATAAATATGTATATTTAAATAAATAATATGGTATTTATGAATTTATTATAATTTTAATATGATGAAATATTACATACCACTTATACAAAACAACCTTTGGAAAATGGAAATGTTATTCACGGGTACATACGACCTACTACATCCATGATCATAACATAAATCATATCACAAAAAATATATTTCATGATTGGTTTTGAATATTAATTAATGTATAAATATAAAAAGAATGTAAATATTATTATTCTTGCAAAAGATATAGAACTAAAATATGTGCATGAACTGGATCTTCCATGATGAAACACGCATGAGAAACTATGTTCATTAACACCCAAACTAATAAAAATAATGAAATATTAGTAACAGAACAATGATAATATGTTATTCAATTATATTATTTGATATTATAAATATTAATATGGTTCTATTATAATTTAATTAAATGATTAAAACAAACATACAAGCGGTAAAATCTTGTTTAATAAAAATCAAGCACAAGGTAAATGGATTTGTCTCAATTTCCCTTCAGTGATTTATATTTGAAGGTTACGAAACTAATTCCATTTATATAGTGTATGTAATTTCAAATTAACATGTAATATAATGATTCAGTCTCAATTCATAGTATTTTATGTTTCAATTCTATTTATTTAATTTTAGGTGATATTTCATGAAAATTTCAAAATTTTTAAAAATATGTTGCAATCTAACTTTCTTTTGAGATTATTAAACTTCCATTTCAAAATAAAATTATTTTTATAAATTTTATATGGAAATTAAATTTATCTCAAAATTCTATATTACCGTAGTATAGATTTATCATCCATTTTTTAGAGTGTTGGAATCTCCTCCAATTTTCTAAAATTTTATTTTTACTGGTCATTCCAAACATTTATGTTTGATTTAAAACCTAATTCATAGAGTTGGAAGGCTCACAAAAATTATTCAGGATTGGGTCTAATCCTCATCTAGTTCATCGGGCATTTATATGGTGTTTTAGTGTTTTGGATCCTAAATTAATATTTTTCAAAAGGAATAGAATGAGGAACATAGTTATATTTAACAATCATACCTTAGGGGGGAAGTGTGTGGGTGTGTGTATGGCTTCTTAGTGGGAGATCAAGATCTACACATGGTTTGAAAAATATTATATCCTATTAATAAAAATAAGTACCATATTGTTAGTAGGTGCACATTGTTGGATCATTATTTTTCTAAACTATATTAGAAAATTGTGTGACCCATTTTATGGGGCTAACCCTTTTGATATTGAGTGTGTACGATTATTTCAAGGTAACAAAAACCCAGAACCTCTTTTAAAAGTGGGACAATAATTTTTTAAACTTCATTATTTAATATCAGTTCTCTATAATTTCATCCACCTTGAGTCATCACACTCTCTAGTAGTTGTGGATCTCTTGTCTTCATCACCTAGGACTTGGAATTCCACCTATAATCAAACTACATTTCAACATATATCAAGTGTATATGAAGTGTAGTGGTAATTCAATTGATATTATTTCCCCCATTTTCTATATCACATTTAGAATTTATAAACAATGTGAGAACTATTTGTATAATTCTAGGGTGTGTGTATAAAATGCATATTTCCACCAGTTCAACACATGCGAGAGGCCAATATTCATTGTGTGGTCAGCTAATAGTATAAGGTAGTGGTTTCTAGATTTCTAAATAATATAATGAGTTTTATGAATTGAATTCTTATATGAAACCTTGTTGTCTATCTAATTAAAACCCATAACAAAATAGTATTTTTCTTTAAATTTTGAAATTGATATTATGAGATGCTGATGGGTGTGCTCTAGCTTATAAATTATGCTATGCTGGGTAATGAGATTTTTAACAACATAGAAGGAAGAGGTGGTGGATTAATTTATATTATTTAAATTTTAATGATTTCTTTAGTTCCTTGGTTTCATAAATATAATCACCCTAGGATCTGTGGTTCTGATGATCACTAAGACTATGGCGGTGTGGTTCATCAGGTTGATCTTGGACCATGATAAATAGGTGATGATGATCATCAGGTTATGATTACTTGGTATTAATTTATAGAGATATGAGATTGTAACTTCATGAGTTTTTAGGAATTAGTTTTTTCAGTTAAATTTAAATTTATTGATTGCTTTCATTTCATGTTAATGCATGGTAATATTTCTTTATACACAATTCCATGATAAGATAGTGTGACATGAAACACTGAATTTAACATTTGATACATGAATCACTCTATTTTTCATGTGTTATATGCAATAAACTATTTATATTTCATTACCCAAAACAATTATCATAGCTTTCACTACAGAAAACACTAAGTTCAAATGATAACATAACATTTTATTACAATATTAGAATAGAAATCATATAGCTGTTAAAATGGAAGGTATGAAAAAGATAAACAAAATTTAAAAAATGTGTTTGATTCTTTTTTATAAAATGAATTTATTTTTATTCAATTAACTATAAATGATAGTATGAACTATTTGAAAATAAAGAAATTCCTTTATTGAAAAATAATTTTCTACTCACAAAAACATTACATTTTAATAAGATAAACTGCCAACTTTTGATGATCTAAATTAATGATATATAGATTTATAGATTATTCAATAAAATATTAATAAATCATTTTTATTTGTTTTTTGGGAATGACATATGAATAAATCTAATTTTAGGCATAAAAGTTGTATTTGTCAAAAATGTAGTTTTATGACCTTTTAATGGAATGGTTATGTTAAAAATGGTTTTGGAAACGTTTATGAATTCAATTTTAAAAAATAAAATTCAATTTTAAAAATGTAACATTAAAATAATCATAGGATTATTTAGTTGTATTTTTCTGAAATGATTCATTTTTTGATGAATAATGAAAAATTCTGAATTTAAATTGAAAGCTGCCTTTTTGTTTAATTTAATTATAAATGGAAAATATAGGTTTAATTGGTTTTAAAGTATAATTAGATTAAATATACATATATTAATTGAAATTAGGATATTTGTTAAATTTTATATTTAAAATTAATATAATTGTTTTAAAACTTTTTATCATTTTCTCTTTAAAACAGGTTTCCTCAATGCATATGTGGGATGCATATTAGATAAATTTTTACCAATTTGGTGAATTGATTAGTAAAAAGTTAATCCATATTTGGAGGGAACATAATTTATAATTTCTAGTATGTTGGACAGAATTTATGACTAAAATGATTAATGAAAACTGTTAAAACTTATTACAGGTATTAACGTGAAAAAAATTACATTGTGGTTAAACATTGAATGAAAGGTGTAAAATGACCCAAAAATGTCCAAATTAAATTTTATAGCCATAATTAGACATTATATGTTAGGAATTTAGATTTAAATCCATTTATCACAGTATTTTAAAAAGAAAAATGTAAGCCAAATAATATATTTCAAAATTATACAAGTTCTCCTGCAACACCCCAGGTAAATAAAGAATATGAAATTTTCATATTTATCCATATTTTTTGAATAAAATATTAATATTGATTTAAAGGGAATGCTATGCTCGAGGGCATACCCAATACGCAACAACAAGTTTCTTGGGAATCTTACGTTGCACTCTAATAATAAAATAATATTATTTTAAATAGTAGTTAACGCCTAGCCATTGTAATGGCGAGAATGAACAGAACTTACTAAAAAATGATTATATATGTTTTTCAAATATTTTTACTTTTTACAATAAATGTTATAGGATTAAAAATGTGAATGAATCCAATTTTAAGCGTAAAAATTCTAATTTTCTTTAAAAGGTCGATTTACCGCTTTTTGTCGACGAACCTCTTTTAAATCCACCTTTTGAAAATTTTATGTGTTATATTTGATAAAATAAAATTCATCATTAGAATAAGGACATTAAAATTTACATTGTGTAAATTTTTTGTATTTTTCTGATAAAGATTATTTTTTAATGAATATTGAAAAATGTTGTATTTTAATTCAAAACCTCCTTTTAATCTGATTTATTTAAATGGATAGATTATATTTTTAATTTATATTAAAGTTTATTTAGAATATATTTTTACCATTTAATCTAATGGTTGTTTTTGGAATTAATATCACATTAAAATTGGACTTAAACTAGTGTCAATCTTTTAATAAATATTGTTTCATAAAAACACGCTATTTGTTTTGATAGCGGGAATTAATTATTAAATTAATTAATGCAACATATATGTTTTTAATTTTGTAAAATAGACATAATTTTTGAATTCTAAACATAAAATATAGCTTAGGGTGAATTTTTGGTATTTTTCTGAAAAACTTCAATTTTTGATGAATAGTGAATCCACTAAGTGGTTGTTTAAAAACTGATTTTCATTTAAATGAAACATTACCACTTCTGGGATTTGAATTTCAAAAAATCCGACATACATGGTTTTCATTAGGATGTAAAATATGGTTCAATGGGATTAAAATAATTTTTTGGTGAATAGTAACTTTTATGTTTTTAATCGTGATTAGAGGTAATTAGTTTAATTTAATGTAAAAATAATGTTTTAATAATATGAAATGACCTAGTCACATGTACTAACCTCATTATATGTGTCATTTCCAACCAATACAATCCATGGGTCAACTTGGGGACCCCATGGTGCCACTTTGGTTGGAAAATGACATAAATAACTTTTTATTTAATGTTAAAATAAAAATGTCACAAGCATGAGATGTTTCACTAAAACAATTTTTAAATGGTGTTATAGAAGCCATATTTTGGACTGTAAATATTAATTATAAAGATAAAAAGATTAACTACATCATTATAGTTTTTTTATAATTTTTAGACATTAAATAAATTAAATTATTTATGACATCATGATGATGCAGCGATTACATCATTAATAATGGATTTAAATAAAATGAAATGATAATGTTAAAACAATAAAATACACTTGTCAAAGACATATTGGATGAGTATATTTCGAACCCTTACCACCTAATCCTCGAAATACATCAATTTTGGACATTTAAATTCCGAAACTCATTTGAAAATAATGTAACATTTTTTAACATCCCAAGAGTGCCCCTCCTCTCCTCTTATAAAAGGCCCCCACCTCTACCACCTTACCCACACCTCTCAAGCCTTTGGATAGGCCACCCCCTGATCATTTTGCCTCTCCACATGCCTCTCTTACTCCAATAAGACTCACGTTGGGCAGAAGTCTTCCCGAGGAAGCCTTTGAGATCAAGTCAAAGAGAGATACTCGATTCTAAGGTAATGTGTTCACTTGTGTTCTTTTGTTTTATTTTACTTCTCCAACACCTTAAACTCTTTTTATTCATCTATTTTGTAACATATTAAGTATCTTCAATATACTAGGATGTTGTTATAAGAAATATTCTATCCAAACTTACACAAACATACATCTAATGGTTAAATAACATACTGTTTCTGTGGATGGTGAATTTCTACCTCACGAAACGATGATTGTTCAACATTCTTTTAACACCATCAAAGGAGGACATTAAGAAGTCACTATATTTATATATGATATATGATATGTTTATGTTTTCTTTAAGCTTATTTATTTTTCATTTATGGCATACCTTTATGGTTTCCATTATGGGTAAACGCGATATCTTCATTTTAGGAACTGCGGACTACCGCCCCCTAAAAGTGATTTGATTCGTTAATGCCATACGTGGGACGTATAAAGGATGGAATTAATGGTGTTACATATTATATCCTACTAGAATTATAATATACCTTTATATCATTATTATTTCATTCCATTCAATACAAAAAAAAAACAAATGAAAGTAGCGTTCATTCGTACGTACGGCTTACCGTCTCAATGAACGGTACATTTCATTTCTTATCTCCAAATGTTATGTACTATTATAAGTACATAAATATAATGGATATATATGTAATATATTACATCTAAATGATGGATATCATTCTGTAATTATAATATATATATCTATCATTTTGTTTTAATTCCATTAATATGACAAAAAATGAAAGTAGCGTTCATGCGTAGGTACGACCTACCATCTCCATGAACGGTGCTTTTAAATCCAAATTCTATTGAATAGTATAAAATTAATATATACTGGATATATATGATATTTAAAACATCAATACTATTCTGTATATTATGTACCTATAACTACATGGAAAATTCATTTCCAACAAGTTCAATTTTTACTCATGTACCGAACATCGACAAAAACGTCTGATATGAACTCACTTTATTAACAAATTATTATAACATTATAATATGAGATATGAACTGAATAATAATATTTAAAGGATTTCCTTAAGAAATTATAAATTGATCAAATTGTATTATTCAAGATATTAAAGAACGATCGAGTCATGCCGGACACGAGGAAAGGGATCCTACTGCTCTCTTCCTTTTTAAGTACTCTCTTTTATGTAATTTCTTTTAAGATAATCTTTCTTATGTTTGGGGATGTTATTTTATATTCATAATTCTGTACTTTTTATTTTAATATTATGAGAGACCCAATTTGATCTCATCAATCCATTTTTGGATGTTTTATGTGGCGCTGTTAGGCTGCCGAGTTTTCGTAAGGGATTTTTCATCTTACTTTTATTCTCGTGAGATTTATGCTACATTTTCCATCATTTCTGTTCAGTGGTATATATACTTCCAATTATTCTACTCTTTGAGAAATATAATTTCGTTTATGAGTATTTGCATCAATGATGTATTTTCCATCTTTCATGGGGTGTATGTTTCGAATGATACCCAAGTCGGTAAGGGAACCTTTCACCCTCTTCTTTTTAAAAGACTTCTTTTGTTGGGTCTTTTAATTTACATATTTTTATGTTGGGATACGTTCTTATATATACTTATTGATGTAAATTTTATTTCCAAGTTATGAGATACCCTTTTTATCTCTCATCAACTCATTTTTATGTGACACCGTTAGGCTGTCAAGGGAACTTCTTAACCCAATTTCAATTTCTTTGGGTTCAACATGTAGTTATTGAATATGTCATCCTTTGAATATGTGTGAATGACCTTTGATTATTTTACACTTAATATCCCCTTATATTGGGTGTATATATATTTTTCACACATAATTATTAGATTGATTTATCGTAATTTAAGGATACCATCTTTATAATGGATTTCATCTCAATTTGCATTTCCATTGAGACTTAATTGTTGTTATGCACCAATTCATTCTTCAATGGTGTATATACTATCATTTGGAATATTAAATCATGAATACCTTTATTCTCATGACATTATAAAGTATTTATTAAATTTTATTCCTCAATTATTGTATTCAAGTGTCTCTCATTTTGTTAAAAATCCTTTAACTAGAATATCGTTTTAAATGTATAATGATTTAATATTATAAATATTTCTAATTAATATCCATGTTTTCAAAGTGGTTTTAATGATTTATTTATATCGATATTAATAGTTTAAAATGTTAAAATCTTCCAAGTGGTATGGGACACTTTGATTCAAAAATATCTTTATTAAATGTTTTAAATGGTTTTTAAAATGGTTTATAGAATGGATTCATTATTTCAATATCTTAAAATGTTATATTGTTATTGCAATGTGGGAATGTTATCTTTCCTTTATGCTTAAGTTATGTTCTATGATTATGTTATGGTTCTTGGGAATTTTTATGAAGACGAGTGGTTCTGTGATAAATTAAGGGCAGGTGAGCCAGATATAGCTCTCCAATGCATTGGGTAACGTGAAGGGGTTAAACATTAAGGTTTCTCCGAAGAGATTTAGGGAATATACTATGCCGGGTATTCCAAACGTAACCAAGAGGGTTACTCAATACGTAAGAATGTTATGAATTCCTCAATTTGCCTTTATGTATTATGATTTCTATGATTTATTTATCATTTTAGGAGGTATGTGAAAGTGCATATGTTTTATGGGTAATGTATGATTTCATTTTAATGTATATATGTACTCATGTTTCCTTTCCATACTTTTTATAACCCTTACTGAGCTTTTTATTCTCATCCCAAGTTTTTGAAATTATTTTCACTGGTCAAGGGAATGGTACATGATATGATGATAGTGTCAAGGAAGTTTCAAGAAAGAATCCATGTTTTTTTAAATATGTTTCCATTGATGGGAAAAATGAATACTATCTTTTATGTAACCACTTTGTTTAAATGTGGAATGTAATGCAGGTTGTTTGATCTAATTATCTGAAACTCTAATCCTGAAAAGATCCTCAATGTGTAATCTTGTATTAACACAATATTAAGTAATGTTTAAGGCTGGTTCCTTATAGTTGGTATCAGAGGTCAGTTTACATAACTTTAGAGGTCAGGTTATTCTCTATGCATAAGTGACATTAAAATAATGGATAGGATTTCAGAAAGTGTCCTAGTTTTAGATAAAGTGAATGAGTAAGTATATCTTAGTGTTTACCTTCCTCATTAGTACATGATGGTTTTATTGATATACTCACACTGACATTTCAGTTTTTAGTGAATGGATGGATCTAGCAGGAACCAAAGGGACAACAGGTTTGAAGGAAACTATGGTGGTTCTCTGATTAAGATACTAGATTAAATAGAGGATTCAATGAGGAAACTCGTGGTTGTCCTAAACCAACTATCAAGGTGTCATGATCAACCACTTGAACCTTGGTATGTTCTGTAATGAATCATGTATGAGATGACCAATCGATGTGGAAGTTCATGTAATGATTATAAGGGTAACCATTAGTGTTTATATGATCCTTACTTTTGAGGTAATTATGGGTTATTATATTTTATGATGGAAAATGAAAGGCATGAGATAATCTTGTGGTTAAAATAGGTTATGATTATTTTTGAAGATTTTATCTCGTTTTGGTGAATGTTTTAAGAATTATATAGTTTTGGAAAAAGGACAACACACAGACCGTGTGACAACCCATCTCATCGGACAACGATGCGGGAATCGAACCCACAACCAAATTGCAACTGGTATTTTTCGCCCACCACTGGAAAACATGATGTACCTGGTTAGTTTTTCTAATTATTTTTAGTTAGATGATTTTAGGAATCAAGAGTAAGTTTATTTTGGGTTATATATGGAAATTATTAACCTATCATCAAGGATATGTAATTAGGTTAATTACTTTTCAATATGAGAATTTTAGAGCAACTGATGGTATTTGGAGATAAAAGTTAATTTGTACCTTGTAAGACTATGTGATTAAATCCTTCAAATATTTGGGTTTCAATCTTAGTTTTGTTTACTTTGATGAATTTTATGGACAATTGTTTATCGAATTGTCTTCGTTGACCTTTGGGTTTTTTGGACAAATTTCAGAGATTAAGAATAGTTTTTCTTTTTACAAAGGATTATACTTTTGTGGATTATTTGATATCATACTAACAATTTTTGGTTTTTGATTTTGTCTAAAGGTATGGGAAATATATAGGTCTCTTTTGTGGATTTGGTGATTCTCAAGAAGTTGATTATAGTACTCTTAATGCGAACAAGTCTTCCTAAAAACTCGTCTTTTGGAGAAAATATGAGTTTGATTAAGTAATCTAGTAAAAGTTGAATGTCTACGTGACAAGTATGTTTAATTCATTATGATTTAGTTAATCTCAAAAATAAATTCCTCAATAAAGAGTAACTTAAAACAAAAATGTCGTCTGTTAACTTTTCCTACTGGGGAATCGAATATCGTTTAACACATCACATGTTTGTGATTTTCTTGTGGTTAACTTTCTCTTAGACATGTTTACTATCACTATCCATCCGAACATGACCCTTTTTTTTCTCCTCCATATCCATATTTTCATACTTGGAAACCTAGTATGGGTTAATTCGGGTGACATTTTTACTTCTCTCCAATTCTTTTAAAGTTGTAGTTTTACTGACTTTGTTCCGATGTGGGATTTTCAATGAAGCTTCCAAGCCAAATTTTAAAATTAAGAGTACGCAATTCCAAAAAGGGAGGAAAGATGTAACACCCCATGTAAATAAATAATATGAAATTTTCATATTTATTTACATTTTTTTAATAAAATATTAATATTACTTTAAAGGGAATTCTATGCTTGAGGGCATACCCAATACACAACAATGAGTTTCTTGGTAATCTTAAGTTGCACTCTACTAATAAAATAATATTATTTTAAATTGAAGCTAATGCCAAACCGTTGTAATGGCAGGAATGAACAGAACTAACTACAAAATGATTATATATGTTTTTCAGATATTTTTACTTTTTATAATAAATGTTAGTGGATTAATAATGCGAATGAATCCATTTTTAAGCGTAAACATTCTAATATTCTTTAATAGGTCGATAAACCGCCTTTTGATGACAAACCTCTTTTAAATCCACCTTTTGAAAATTTTATGTGTTATATTTGACAAAATTAAAATCTTCTTTAGAATCGGGACATCAAAATTTACTTTGTGTAATTTATTGGTATTTTTCCGATAAAGTTCATTTTTAATGAATAGTGAAAAATGTTGTATTTTAATTCAAAACCTCCTTTTAATCTGATTTATTTATATGGATAGATTATATTTTTAATTTAGATTAAAGTGTATTTAAAATAAATTTTTACCATTTAATCTAATGGTGGTACTTGGAATTAATATCACTTTGAAATTGGACTTAAACTAGTTTCAATCTTTTAATATATATTGTTTCTTAAAAACATGCTATTTGTTTTGACAGTGGAAATTAATTATTAAATTAATAAATGAAACATATATGTTTTCAATTTTGTAAAATAGACATCATTTTTTAATTCTAAACATCAAATATATCTTAGGGTGAATTTTTGGTATTTTTCTGAAAAACTTTTATTTTTGATGAATAGTGAAACCACTAAGTGTTGTTTAAAAACTGATTTTTTGTTTAAATGAAACTTTACCACTTCTGTGATTTGAATATCAAAAAATCTGACATACATGGTTGTCATTAGGATGTAAAATGTGGTTCAATGTGATTAAAATAACTTTTTGGTGAATAGTTACTTTTCTGTTTTTAATCACGATTAGAGGTAATTAGTATAATTTAAGGTAAAAATAATGTTTTAATAATATGAAATTACCTATACAGATGTCCTACCCTCATTGTATGTATCATGGCCGACCAGGACAATCCATGTGTCAACTTGGGGACCCCATGGAGCCACATTCGTTTGAAAATGACCTAAATAACTTTTTATTTAATGTTAAAATAAAAATGTCACAAGCATGAGATGTTTCAATAAAACAATTATTAAATGGGGTTATACAAGTCATATTTTTGACTGTAAATATTAATTTGGAAGATAAAAAGATTTCCTACATCATTATATTTATTTTATAATTTTTAGACTTTAAATAAATTAAATTATTTATGACATCATGATGATGCGACGATTACATCATTAATAAAAGATTTAAATAAAATGAAAAGATAATGTTAAAACTATAACTAAAACTTGTTGAAGACCTATTTAATGAGTATATTTATAAACCTTACCACCTTATACTCGAAATAAATCAATTTGGGACATTTAAAATCAGAAACTCATTTGAAAATAATGTTACATTTTGTTACTTTCCAATAGTGCCCCTCCTCTCCTCTTATAAAAGGCCCCCATCTCTACCACATTACCCACACCTATCAAGCCTTTTTCTCAGCCAACCCATGCTCATTTTTCCTCTCCACATACCTCTCTTACTCTTAGAAGCCTCACGTTGGGCAGAAGTCTTCCCAAGGAAGCCTTTGATCTCAAATCAAAGAGAGATACTCGATTTTAAGGTAATGTCTTCATTTGTGTTCTTTTGTATTATTTTGATTTTCCAACCCCATAAACTCTTTTTATTCAATTATTTTGTAACAAATACAGTATCTTAAATATGCTAGGATGTTTCTATAAGAAGTATTCGAGCTACACTTACACACACCTACATCTAATGGTTAAATAACATACTGTTTCTGTGGAAGGTGAATTTCTGCCTCACGAAAGGATGATTGTTCAATATACTTTTAACACCTTCAAAGGTGGCCAGTAAGATGTCACTATATTTATATATGATATAGAATATGTTTATGTTTTCCTTAATCTTATGTATTTTTTATTTATGTCATACCTTTATGATTTCTATTATGGGTAAACGCGATATCATCATTTTCGGAAGTGCGGACTACCACCCCCTTAAAGTGATTTGATTCGTTAATGCCATATGTGGGACGTATAAAGGATGTAATTAATGGTATTACATATGATATCATACTGTAATTATAATACACCTTTATATAATTATTATTTCATTCTATTGAATACAAAAAAAGAAATGAAAGTAGTTTTTATGCATATGTACGGCTTACCGTCTCCATTAACGGTACATTTCATTTCTTATTTCCAAATGTTATGTACTATTATAAGTACATAAATATAATGAATATATATGTTATATATTACATCTAAATGATGTATATAATTCTGGAATTATAATATATATATCTCTCATTTTGTTTTAATTCCATTAATATGACAAAAAATTAAAGTAGCGTTAATGTGTACGTACGGCCTACCGTATCCATGAACATTTCTTTTAATTCCAAATGCTATGGAATAGTATAAAATGAATATATATGGGATATATATGACATTTAAAACATCAATACTATTCTGTATATTATGTACTTATAACTACATGGAAAATTCTTTTCCAAAAAGTTTAATTTTTACTCATGTACCGAACATCGACAAAAACGTCTGATATAAACTCACTTTATTAACCAATTATTATAACATTATAATATGTTATATGATATGAATAATAATCTTTAAAGGAGTTCCTTAAGAAATTATAAATTGACCAAATTTTATTATTCAGGAGATTTATGAATGATCGAGTCATGTCGGACACGAGGTAAGGGATCCTACCTCTCTCTTCCTTTTTAAGTACTCTCTTTTATGTCATTTCTTTTAAGCTCATCTTTCTTATGTTTGGGGATGTTATTTTATATTCGTCATTCGGTACTTTTTATTTTCATATTGTGAGAGACCCTATTTGATCTCATCAATCCATTTTTGGAAGTTTTAACTGGAGCCGTTAGGCTGCCGAGTTTTCGTAAGGGATTTTTCATCTCACTTTTATTCCCATGAGATTTATGCTACATTTTCCACCATTTCTTTTTTGTGGTATATATACATCCCATTATTCTACTCTTTGTGTAATATACTTTCATTTATGAGTATTTACATCAATGATGTATTGACCTTCTTTCATGGGGTGTATGTTTCAAAAGATACCCAAGTTAGTAAGGGAACCATTCAACCTCTTCTTTTTAAAAGACATATTTTGTTGGGTCTTTTAATTTATATATTGTTATGTTGGGATATGTTCTTCTATATCCTTATTTATTTAAATTTTATGTCCAAGCTATGATATTCCCTTTTTATCTCTCATCAACTCATTTTGATGTGACGTCGTTAGGCTGTCAAGGGAACTTCTTAACCCAATTTCGATTTCTTTGGGTTCAACATGTAGTTATTAAATAAGTCATCCTTTGAATATGTGTGAATGAACTTTGATTATTTTACACATAATATCCACTTATATTGGGTGTATTTATATTTGTCGCACATAATTAGAAAATTGATTTATCCTTAATTTAAGGATACCATCTTTATAATGGATTTCACTCAATTTACATTTCCATTGAGACTTCATTGTTGTTATGCACCAATTCACTCTTATATAGTGTATATACTATCATTTGGAATATTATATCATGAATCCCTTTATTCTCAGGATATTATAAAGTTTGTATTAAATTTTATTCCTCAATTATTGTATTCAAGTGTCTCTCATTTTGTTAAATACCCTTTAACTAAAATATCATTTTAAATGTTTTAATGATTTAATCTTATAAATATTTCTCATTAATATCCATGTTTTCAAAATGGTTTTAAGGATTTACTTATATGGATATTAATGGTTTAAAATGTTAAAATCTTAAAATTGGTATGGGACACTTTTATTCAAAAATATCTTTATTAAATGTTTTAAATGGTTTTGAAAATGGTTTTTAGAATAGATTCATTATTTCAATATATTAAAATGTTATATTGTTATTGCAATGTGGGAATGTTATATTTCCTTTATGCTTATGTTATGTGATATGATTATGTTATGGTTATTGGTGATTGTTATGAAGACGGGTGGTTCCGTGATAATCTAAGGGCGGGTGAGCCCGATATAGCTCTCTAATGCATTGGGTAATGCGAAGGGGTTAAATGTTAAGGTTTCTCTGATGATATTTAGGGAATATACTGTGATGGGTATTCCAAACGTAACCAAGATGGTTACTTCCTACGTAAGAATGTTATGAATGCCTCATTTTACCTTTATGTCTTATTATTTCTATGATTTATTCATGATTTTATGAGGTATGGTAAAGTGCATATGTTTTATGGGTAAAGTATGATTTCATTCTAATGTATATATGTACTCATGTTTCCTTTACATACTTTTTTAACCCATACTAGGCTTTTTATGCCCATCCCATGTTTTTGAAATGTTTTTCATAGGTCAAGGGAATGGTACATGATATGATGATAGTGTCAAGGAAGTGTCAAGAAAGAATCCATGTTTTATTTTAAATATGTTTCCGTTGATGGGAAAAATGAATTCTATCTTTTATGTAACCACTTTGTTTAAATGTGGAATGTAATGCAAGGTTTATGATCTAATTCTCTAAAACTCTAAACCTGAAAAGATCATCAATGTTTAATCTTGTAATAACTCAAGATTAAGTATGGTTTAAGGCTGGGGCCTTATATTTCCACTCACATCCCTTAAAAAATTCCACCACTCTCTGCTCTCATCGCACCATTAAAATCATTTTTCTTTGAAAATAAATGATAATATATCCTATACACTTCTATAAATTATTCCTAAAATAAATAGTTTTCGCATAAATCAAACAAAGGAATGCCTTTGGTGCAACCAAAATAGAGATACCGAAATAAGAGGTAATTTCATCAATGAACGTTCCTATATGATTTATTCTTAAAACCCAATAAATAATTTTTATATCATCATTTTTAATAAACTCATTTTCTTCCATATTATGATATTTTTTTATGTTTGTATTATTACGTATAACCAAAGAAACTTCTACCAAATGAGATAGGAAAACCTCATGTGTGTTTATGGTAGAATACCACATCATGAACCAATATCATTCATTTTCCCATTAAAACCTTTATAGGATGTTGATAACAATAAAAATACTATTTATATAAAATATATATTATATTTATGATATTTATTATGTATTTCTGTTTCTATAATTATTATATAACATATACCACAATGTTACCCATTTTTTTGGAATATGATAACAATATTCATGTGAATGGTGGAAAACTACCTCACAAAGAGATGTGATTCATTTGATATATAGATGGAATGTAATAACGCTTTGTTAAACATATATATTATATATATATGACATATATATTATATTTTAATGATAAAATATCATATAAATTTCATTCTTTTAGTACGAAAAAAATTCAAATAGCCTTCACGCATACATATGACCATCCTTCTCCCATCAATATTTTTTTGGATAAATATAAATATTTATATAATTATTTAAAATTATATTTATATCATTTTAATCATTCTTAATATAAATAATTCATTATCTATTTTTTATGATATTAAATAAAATGTCAAAACATGTATGAAAAATATAGCGGTTGTTACTTGAAACATAACATTAATATGTAATTGTCAATAAAATGGGAAATGTAAAATAATAAGAATATCATATATTGTGTGATATGTATGATTATAATTCAATGGTATATTTATTATAAACTAATATATAATATGTTTATTATTTTAATGAGTACAATGAATGTAAATAAATAAGGTAATGTATTTACACCTCTATTTTTTATTTCTATGAGACACATGGTATATTCAACACCACTTTATTAATTATGCTAAAAAAATAACCATGAATATATATATTTATTATTCAAAAATATTTATTTTTATATACATATATAGTTCAGGATATCCCTTTCATGTAGATTATGGTTCAATGGTAACTGAATCTGTAAGTGAATATTATATGAATTTTATTCCTCTTTGAAGTATGTTATGTTATGCACCTATATTTTATCACAATGTGTATATAAATCCCCATTGAAAATTAATATCATTAATATACTCATCCTAATTATATTTTATGTTTCATTTTATTATATTATATAATGGGGATTATGATTCCATGTTATAAAAGTGGTAATGATTTTATGTTATAATTTCATCATTTATGAGAATTATTTACGAATAATTCTCCAATATTGAAATATAATGATCAATATCAAATGAATTATAATGAATTTTATTATCCTCATGTTATTAAATATTTATTCATGTAATGTTACCATTTATCCACTCATTAGTATTTAATATATTTAAGAAAATGTTTTTTTTAGAAAATCTAACTTTATTTCTCTCTTCGGTTGGACATTGTTGTTCTTTAAATAAAAAAAATTATAAATTTTCATTAAAATTATTTTAAACATTCATTAATATTATTTTCAAGGAAATTGTTTTTTATAATTTATTATTCTTTAGAAAATGTTTAAAATGCTCTTTAAATTTTCCATTATATATTTTTTGTTTTATTTTCAAAGAGAAAGGATTAAAAAATGTTTTATGTATTTAAAAATTATTTGTGAAAGAATAAAGTATATTGTTCTCAATATTTAAATAAAAATTATTTTAAAAAATTAAATTATATTCAACATTAATATTAAAGGAAATGTAATATTCAAAAGGATTTATTCTTTCAAAAACCATTTTCCAATAAAAGTTATTTTTCTAAAGGAATGATTTAAATGATTGAAAAAAATATTTTCCATATCAGATAATGATATTTTAATATCGTCAATTACAAATAAATATTGTATTAATTTTGTGAAATATGGGACCTATATCCCCTTTCAATTAATTGGTTAAAGACTTATATATCATGAGATAGAATGAAATGTAATGGAGTGTGAACTCAATTTGTTAATATTTAATGGGAATGGGAAGTAATCTCGGTTATATAAGTGAACCAAGTTAGTCGTACTGGTTGACGATGATAAGTTAACCTATATCAGTAATACAAGGCTAGAACGAGGAGTAAAACTGGTTCAATAATGGGATTTCTCCCACATTAATGGTGTTGGAATTATTCAATAACTAATATGGAAATAATTTTCTATTCTTATGATTATTCCAAAAATATCAATGACTTGTTCTCCCATACCTCATGTTCATTGATTCTCTTATGACTAATATATTATGAACATTCAGCCTTTATGCCAAGAATCATGATTATTATATTTTATATATAGAATATGGTTTTCATATTTTACTCTCATTTATCATATGTATATGTTCATATTATGCATACTTATGTTCCATCATAACCCTTGATGAGCATCTGAGCTCAATCTCTATTATGTTTCTGTTCCCCAAGTTAAAAAAATATCAATTATAAAAGATTTAATAAGAATAGTTCTAGTTATGAAGAACACGATTGAATATAAAATATCCATTTTTAGGCTACTGTATATTATTCAATGTTTTTAAAATAAATAATCTATTGTAGTTATTTTAGGTATATGTTTTTAATTAATTTATTATTTATTAAAAAGTTGAAATATCCATGTATGGATTGCATGTTCTATTATAGTTAATATCGTAGAAAATGTTTATTCAATCTTTAAAAAATAATATGATAAAAAATTAGTGATATATCTATGGAAATGTCTAAGTATAATTATAAGGAGGTGTCAAATAATAGGTATTACTCTTTGAATTTTTGAAAATGATAGAGAGGGGGGTTTCCTAATAATACTTCCCAACTAAGATACTATAAGTTGAAATGGCATTGGTAGTGATACAACTAGGGGTAACAACCCTAAAACATCATATTAGCAAGACTCGATGAGGAACTGGTGAACAATAGTGGACCACTCTACACACTTGGTTTGAAAATCCTAGGGGATATACATTAAAAATTCACAACATCTTTATTATAAATGATTAATAATTTAAAAGGAATATCAAAATCATTAACCGATGATAAATCAAAGGTGTAATATTTTATTGAATATCTTGTCATGATTTAGATATCCTATTGCTTATTTTTTCAAAATTATATTTTTATCTTCCATGATATATGTTTCTCACACTATGCATGTTGGTTTTAGTTATTGGTAAGAAAAGAGTAAATTATTATAATGTTGAATGAGAATAAAACATTTATGATGATCAGTTACATGAGATTATTACTTGAGTCAAATATTTTTTCATTATGCCTATTATGTTATCGCTGAACATGATTTACAACATCCACCTTAACCAACTCTCAGATACACCAAATAATTGAAGGGAAGAGTTCTCTAAGAGTTTCTGTAATAGAAACCATGGAAGAAATAAGATACAATTTCTACTTTATTGACAATGATGATGGAACCAAATAAATCAATGACTTAGATGATAATAATGATATTTTGATTATGGAAAAGAAGTATAATAGTAATGTAACTAACAAGGGAAAATGAAAATCTTAGCTAACATAATGGATTAGAATAATGGACTCCTTATGGAATAAACTATGGTTGATTTCTTTAAATGTTAAAAGTAGGGTCATTATTAAAATTTATGTCTAAAGATCAAATTTTGTGATGATAATCAACTATTGGGTTTACGGAATGGTAATATGGATGAAAATGATGAAGTGAATAAAGAATATACGTTAATGTATATAAGAGTTAAATAATATGATGATGAATCTTAGTGAACTATATGATATTTAATTGGGATGAATGAAGTATTTATTTATTTAAATTGAATGATTTTAATATCTATAGAAAATAATATGTATATGATATTAATTATATTTTTTTCATTAAGGATTTTTTAGAAAATTTAGAATATTTCTAGTGAAATTGATAATTTAATTAATAAAATCTAATATTTTATTGGAAAAAGCATGACTAATAGATGGTAAACCATAATATGTTTCTGATTGTAAAAAAATGGTTTTTTGTTTTTATAAAAGTTGTTTCATAAGAATAAACTAAATTTGATAGTATTCATTACATTAAAATTGATAAATAATTTTTGAAAATGTTAGTTCTGATGATTTTTTTATATTTTTTGGTTTTAAAAAATATATCCAATAATCTATATAAGAAATATGGAAAATTTATTATTTTCATTAAGTTTATATGATATTTTTGTTTGTTACCATGTTTTAATATTCTATATGATGAAGGTATTAACATGTTATGTATATAAAAATCAATATATACATTATGATATTTGGGTGATTAAAGTAATATCGATTTTGGGGAATTTTTTTACAATAATATTCATTTTTATTTGATTTTAATGATTTAAAAGTGTTATAATGATGAAAAATTATTAAAAAAATTATGTTGATAATTGGAATTGGTTATTGGTATTATTGTATTATTTCACCATATAATTATATATAAATAGTTGATCACTTGGGATAACCATTTTTCTTTTATGATAATGAAATATAGACAGAAGGACTTATCATTATATCTATGGATCTTAGGATTTTTATGTTCATATGGCATAAAAATGCACCCGGATTTCTCAGAGAGAGATATTATGTGTCAATTGATATATTTAAAACCCATAAGTGATATTACTATTATTAAAAATAATGAAATCATTTAAGTGTATCTTATCATGATAATTATTCAAATTTAAGAAAATTATCATAAAGGATAAATGTTATCTAATTACCATCATTTTAGATGAATCAAATGGTCTCTTAGATCATAATAGATTTTCGGTTTTCTGATCATTAACATTTTATAGGTATCCATTTTTATTATTATTAGTGAAATCTATCACACTAAACTGTTTTAGGATTTTCTTCCATGTACAAAACTTCACTTTACAACTACGTTCTCCTAAATGAAAACCTAGTCATGAGTTACATTAGTTAACTGTTATGTTTCCAATATTTTTTTAAATGGCCTTTTATTATTTTTTTTAAGATGTGTTCTTCCATGAAAGGGGAATTCATGTTTTAATCCTTTAATAATGAAGATGAATTTCTATGGAGAAATTACTTTTTTGGGGTGTCGAATATAACACCCTAATTTTTATGAATCATTATTTTGGGATAAATTAAAATTAATTGATGCCATAAATTGAATAACAGATATTGTTAAGATATTATTATGCAAATCACCAATATAATATTTTTATGGTTAACATTGAATTTATTTTTTAGTATACATAACACTGAGTTTGGATTGTGTGATACAAAACACCGATATTAGATTTCATCTCACATGACACAGATTAAATGAAAATGTGAGATATTATTAATTTTTTAATAAAGTTGTAACCCAACCACATTAATTAGATTTATTGAATGTGTTTAATAAATTATGAAAATTTTATTTATTCATGTATATAAAATTAATTCATTTGTAACCAATTAAGTATAAATTAAATTTTAGAATTTTTTTAAAATAAATAACTTCTATTTCTCAAAACTATTTTTTGTTGGGTCATTATATATATACAGATGAAACAATAAAATAGGGGGTGAATTATAGGTTTAAAAACATTCATTTATTATCTCTATAGGAATTTAATATAAAATAATCTAGATTAATTCAATTCACAATACCTCTTAATATATTAAAACATTAATTGGATAGAGCCTTTGGTCTTGTTATAAAAGTATCATTATTCAGCTGCTTGTGATAATTTAATCCACATGTCATAAATTATATTAATAATATTAAAATTTAAGAACATTTAAATAGAGTAGTGATGTGAAAGATCATTATAAAATATGTATACAATGATTAGAGTAAAACAATAAAATGATTCAATAATAATGTATACTGAATCATTTCGAGTAATTGAAAATATCATAATTACAGAAATCGTAATCACAAAGTAAAGAATAAAAAATGAATATATTATATAAGACACAACCTATTATAATGTAGCTGAAATATATACATATAAAAGAATAAAATTATTCTAACATAAAAATAATAGTATCTAATGACATTGGATAGATGTACCGTGATTTATATATTCATGATAGTCAATCTTACCCACACTAGGTTAATCCATCTATAATATTACAAGCCTATATCTTTCTATCATTACAATCCCTTGATCAAGAAGGTGGTATTTGCCTCTATATTCCTAGCCTTGAAATCCCTCGATCCAAAAATAATCGGCACCACTACCTTTATATCCATGGGAGCCCTCGATCGTTATTACCAACAATTATTGTCTCACTATAAAAAAACTCTTTGAAAATCACAATTATGTAGAATGATAAGTTCACAACTTGTATTCTTCATTGATTTTTCATGGACCATCAATTTGACAGAGCACTTGTACAACATCTCAAATTCTTCAAAATGACCAGTAGCACATCATATTTGATCTAATTGAAATGACATTGTATTTGTAAGCCAATGTCCCAAATGAAATCTTGAATTCCAACAGTCATATTTTTGTTTGATAATATGGATTGACATGGACACCTAGAACTCCATTTGTCATTTTCTAACTGAAACAATGGCATCGTTCCAAAGAAAATTTTTAAATGGTATACATGATATCATTTTGATTTAATATTTTTTCATTCATTACGATTGTTTTTTTATAGATAAGGAAAACTAGAATAAAATTAGTATGATGATTTTCCTACTGGGAGTTAGTTTGATTTATATCATATTGATAAAATTATCTTTATAAAGGGTAAACAGTGTATGGTTAATTTTTAATTGGTGTGTATGATAAATAATCATATCTATATCATAATTCTGACCATGAAAATAGTTATATTTTAATTTTTTGGTGTGTATGATTTTTATCATACACAATATGAAAATTTGTAAAAATGAATTGGCAAAAATCCTTAATGTAATAATGATACAATAATATATTCTTTTTAAAATAATATAGTTTTTGATTTATAAAATCGATAGGAATAGAGATGTAAATAAAAGTCTATTGACTCAACAATCTCCCACTATTTTGGAAAACACCAACCAGATGTCAAAAAAAATAGAATATTACTTAAAAGTTTCCTGATCAGAAGTAATCCCTTATACTTACCACTATTTTCTGTTTTAAAAACTTATGAATATGGTTCCAATGGGAATAATCTACCCCTTAGGACAAAAAAATTCATTAAATATTTTTTATATATATAAAATTCCCCCTTACTAAAATCATTCTTCTTTTAAATATCAAAATCTAATTTTTAAAATTTTATAAAATTTCTCCTCGTATATAACACATTCTCCTCTGTTGTGATTTAAAAACTACAATAGGGAATGTTATTGAATTCATGAAATGGGTTACATAAACAAAATCTACATAGAAACTCAGTGTTCCAACATCTATAATTAATAAAGGAACATTCAACCAAAAAATGGAAAACTTGCTATCAAAAAAATATAGATGGAAAAATAAATTCATTAATGATTTAAAAATATAAAAAGAGTTCAAAAAGATTTAATTTATTTTCATTTTATTTATCTTTCTTCAATAGATATAAAACAATTGTCTTCATTTTCATAAAATATTTCATATCTTCAATCAAATTATCTAGAGATTCCTTCTAATATTAAAAAACATGTTACTAATATGAAAATGGATGGTCCCGTGTATGATTTTTTTTCATTTTCAGATAATATTTTTTTTCTAGAAAATGTATATGAGATTCCATGCCCTTTTTCATCTTCTATTAGAATTCAGTCTGATCATTCAGTATGAAAATTTAAATTTTCAATTCATTTATCTCATCTTTAAAAAACATATTCATTGAAACCTTAGATTAAATAACATATAGGTTTTTTATATTTATTTGATATCTTCAGACTGAATATCGTCTGGCCCACTAAATTATTTCAATTTTTGAGTGGTATCACTTTCCATCATGTTGAATGCAGCTGATACATCATTCATGAGATTTCTGATATATTTTTTTTTATTCAATTTGGTCGATACTTATATCAATTTTGTGAGACCACATTGAAACATTATTATAAGCCTTCTTGTGATCCCTGGTTACTTCTTAAGAAATGTTTATATGATCCTAAATCATTACCAATCATTTTCATAAAATACTAATGGAATTTGATCACTAATTGTGATTGTATAAAAGAAAATCAACATTCCCTTCAGTCCTCGAGTGATATGAAAATCTCTTTTAATTCATTTATGTACTTGAACAATGTAATGATCCATTTTCAAGGATATTTTTTATCTGAAAAATTATGGTCATCATAATAAGGATGATCTATATAATGACTTCCATTAGTTCTTGCATCTAAATCCTAATTATGATTTTTTCATATCACGTCTCTTCATCTTTATCAGAGCATTGAATTATTTTTTGAGATTGGACTCTCTATGAATCCAATTTTGATGACTCAACTCATGGTTATGGAATTTTAATTGATGTGTCATAGGAAGATCTTACTATAAATTTTTCGTACTCTCCTTCATCATCAGATTAATTTTCATTCTCTTATTCACCCATTTGATCATTTTTCCTTCTTCTTTATCTTCATCTTTATTTCTTTCAAAATCTTCAGAAATATATTAATCTATCCCTATCATATTTATATCATCATTTATTCTAGAATAGTCTCCTGATACATTTTTTTGAGGTTCAAATTATTCAATTTCATTTTGATTTTTCTTTCCCATGTCTTGAATAGATGGAATGATTTCTTCTTCTTCTAGATTTTTTTTTTCAGATGGTTCTACCAAAACAATCCTTTTTAATGCTTTAAAACATATTGTCAATATTATGAATGTATTATTTCCTCTTTTTCAACATGTTCTTCTTATTCTTATTTTTTAGTGTTTCTGGTGTCTATATCTTTTCATAATGTTTTTAAATGTATAATAGACCAAATTACGAATCTCCAACAATCGTTTTCTGTTTTCTCCTTTATCTACTTCATAGGTGTTTCAACATTGTAATCACTTTTCTTATTTGGATTTTGTAGAGTATCTGATTATCATTTCTATTTTTTTATATAAAACTTGACATAGATTTTTTTAGGAGACCTTAAATTTTTATAACTATCTCATTTGTAGTTTCATCTTCAACATATTTAACAAACTTCTTAGATTCTAGATAGAAATAAAATTTAATTCTCTTTATCTTATCATCATCAATCAATGGAACATAATAATTCTCAATACTAACTAAAATACATGATTCAAAAAAATTAATATTTCAAAAATGAACCTACTCAAAATTGATGGAAACATGAAATGTCAGGATATAATTTCAACAGACTTCATATTTTTAACGGTTTCAAAAATTTAGCCCATAATTTTTATCATTATAATGTTCACCAAATAATCATGGACAAAAACATTTAAAACCTTCAATTTTTCCTTGTCACCTTTAGTAGGAATTAATAATCATTTTATCTAAATAGTTATCAAATGATATTCTACTAGATGAATAATTTTTTTCATTCATGTACATAAAACAGTGATTATTTATATTTTATTTTGATGAATGTTCCTTTTACATATGGAAAATTGTGGGAAGGAAAAAATCTGTCAGTCTTACAAGAAGCACCTAAAAATGAGAAAATTATTTTTACGATACCAAATTTTTTCTATCATACATATGAAAATTAATATTAAAAACTATAATAATTTTCATAGTATTATATATATGTTTACATCTTCCAAAATAATTGGGTCTTTATGATAATTAGGTTTTTCAACATTATGTCACTCCCTACTTGAAATTAAATGATTCTTTTCAATGATGAATCAAAATTAAAATAAAATTTTATAAGCATTTTGATTTCCCTAAAAAAATTGATGTTGTTGAAATCCTTCATAGGTATTTATTTTACAGGTGTTTCTGATGATTCATACATGGGTACAATAAAATTCTCTGAGTGAACCAATTATCGGTCGAATCAATATGAGGAGTAGCAGAGCTTCGACATAGAAAATAAGAAATATTATTTTGGATAGTTAGGGTTATTTTTATATAGGTGTTGAAAAAAAGACCATTGAACTTCTATGGGTCATATTATATAAAAAAGGATAAAATGGTAGAAAAAATTTAATCCTTAAGGGGGTTTTTAAAACATAAATTTATTTTCATCAAGATTAATCTGTTATAAATTTAAAAAACAAGTACTAATAATTAAAATATAATTGAAATGGAAAAATAAATCATATAAGAGATTGCATCTTTTGAAGTCTCAAGATAGATTTGTTATTATCAATTAATTATTATTTTAAAATGAATAAGAAAAATTTTATAATGATAATGATAGAAATATAAAGTGAAAAGTATAAATGAGTATTAAAAATATCATGACAAGTATGTTGGAAATAAAAATTCAATAGTAAAAATGAGTATGAAAAAAAATTAAAAATTTATTCTTAGTAACAAAAAAATTTTAATTATAAAATTTTGGTTATGAAAAACAAATTAATCCAAAAACAAATTTTGGGTTTGACATTTCTTGTCATGAATAAATATTTGAGTACGAAAACCAAATTTTGAGAATGTATTTTTTTATTATGTATAAATAATATGTTACCCCTCCCTCTATGAAAAGGATTAACATAATGTAAGGTGATCGTTTTTTAAATAAGTTGATTTTAATGATTACATTAGAAGGATAAATCCTACCTTATGTTTAATGTAATAAAATCTATCAGATGTTAATGGCTATTTAAAAATATTAGCAAGTTGATGTTGTGTGAAAATTAATTGTAAAATGATACATCCATCAATTATGTGATCCCTAGGAAATTGATGCCTACTATATATTTTTTTTTGAGAGTGATGTGTTGTTTGTTTACCTAGAGATATGGATTTAGTGTTATCACATAGTATTTTTTTTATCAATACTATTGCCATAATCAATGAGTTTGGGTTGCATCTATAACACATGGGTAAAAAAGGTTTAGCAAACTACATATTAAGCTTTAGTAGTAGAAAGTGATATTGAATGTGGTTTCTTAAAAGACAAAGAAACTAGTGAATCACCTAAAAAATTAAAAGCTCTGGATGTATATTTTCTATCATTTCTCAAACCACTAAATTCCTCATCGGAAAATCATTTTATTTCTAAATGATTTCCATTAGTGTAAAAAATAAAAAATCTATAATCCATTTTATATTACGAAACATTATTTTAACACCTTTAAAATTGAATTTTTTGGATTTTCTTGATATATTTTACATAAAAATACTAAAAAAATTATGTATGGCCAACTAGTTATTCTATATATTAACGATCCTATCATCCATCTAAAATTTGCTTCATTTACTAGTTTTCAATATTCATATATTTCAAGAGTATTTGATGTACTGATTGGCATACTAATTCCTTTAGTTTTTTTATATTTAATATTTTTAAGAATATATTTAATATACTTATTATGGTATATATAAATAACTTCAGGTTTTTAAGAAATTTGAAAAACATGAATGATGTTTTTCTCACCCATCATAGTCATCTCAATCTAGGATTTAATCAGATTTGAAAAATAATATTTTAATGAATGGGGATTTGATCAAAATATAGTTTCATGAACATAAATTTGAATGATACAATCATTTTTCAATTCATTCATTGTAAGAAGATTACTGATCAGTGGTTCCCTTAAACATGTTTTTTTAAATTAAAAAGCATGTTAATTTATCATACCAGGCTCTGGGGGATTGTTTAAGGCCTTATAAAGCTTTTAAAATTTTGTAAAAATAATATGGATGTATTGTATCTTCAAAACCAATAGATTTTTCGAAAAAAAATCATATTTAACATATCCATTGAGAAAATGACACATCACATCCCTTGGAAAAGAATTAAAATTACAGAATGTTGTAAAGGCTAATAGAAGACTAATAGATTCATGTATAGCTACCAGAGCATAGGTTTATTCATAATATGTTCCCTCTTATTGATTATAACCATTATAAAATAATCATAATTTATTTAAAATTATTATTACATTTTCATCACGTTGTTTTATGAAGACCATTTTTCTCCAATTATAAAAGATTCATTATATATTTCAACCATGGACTAGAATTTATTCCTTTTATTTTCATTTGGTTCATATCGCATTTCTTTAGTCTAATCCTCATCACCAAAATCCTTATCAGGACATTTAGAGTCCAATTCGGAAAAAATAATGATTTTCTATCTCATTTCATAAAGAACATATAGTCCTTATAGGATTATTCACATCAGCAATCATATTATCACTGAGATGATTCTTATGAAACAGATGATATGGATTTTTTAATCCTAGATTTTTAACAAAAGATATAAAGCCTTCTAGAGTGAATACTTGAGAAACATTTTTTTAGTTTTATTCCTTTTATAAGATTCATCTATCAATGGATGATAACCATAATTTGATAAAACGTTAGAAGATATAGTTTGGGGTGTTTAAAAACAAAAGGATCAGTTTCCTCAAATTTGACACTTTTTATTTCCTCAACAATGCTATAATTTTTATTGAAAACAATGTAATATATTAAGTAGTGTAATATCCTATGAAAATACCATCATCATATTTGAGTGAAAATTTCTGAAGAATAACTTTTGTATTCAGAATGAGTATTTTGAATCCAAATAAATTTAATTAAGAAACATTTGGTTTTAAACCTGTACATATCTCATAAGATGTTTTATTAGGAAATGTACTAATTTAAAAATTATTTATAGTATAATATGTAGTAATCAAAGGTTCAACCAAAAAATGTTTTGAAATATAATATCCAATCAACATAGTTCTTATAATAATAAAATAATATGATTTATTCATTTAAAAACACCATTTTTTGAGATGTTTTGGGAGATGAAAAGTTATGTGAAATTCTTTTCTTACTACAAACTTTTTCAAATTTTGCATTTTAAAATTCCTTATAAGGATCACAATGAAAAGTTATTAATGGTATTTTTTTTATCATTGTCTATTTTTTTAAAATAACAATATACGTCACATTTCCTTTCTAGAAAATTAACCAATATATATCTAATGTTGTCATAAACTAAAATAAATAAATTTTAATTTCTCTAATACTCTAATTTTTTATGACCCAATAATTCAATTTTCACAAACTATAAAGCATGATAAATTTATAATTCTCTAATTGAAATGAATTTTGAATTATGTATCATTGTATGTTGATAAGGGTCACTGAATTTTGAATAATCAAATATATGTTTTGGTAGATCCTTACTAATTCTTCTCTTAGAAAATTTATATAGCCTTCTAATATTATAGTGTTTTAATATTATATTCCATAACCAAGATTGATCTTCCATTTCACTATGGAAAGATGCGTCTTGGATCATAAGGTCTTCTGTTTTTATTGTGTAAACATTCACATGTTGATGGGTAGAGAGAATGAGTTTATCCTTGAAATTTTGAACTACACAATTAGAATTTCTAAAATTCACAAGGCAACCTTCATCACATAATTTAAGTATTTTTATAGGGTTATGATTATGACCGTTCACAGATAAAATATTAAAAATCAAAGATTTTAGGAGAAGAACAATATTACCTATATCTACAATATTTCCTTGAGAGTTGTCTACAAAGGTAACTCTTCCACCTTCCATTTGAAAAATCATTTAAAAGACGTATTTTTTACCATTCATGTGATGGGAACATCCACTATCCATGTTACATATATTCTCATTATTGGTAATTCCATTTTTTTTATAAAAATAGAACAATTATTTGTTAGTATCCAAACATTATTGGATCCATTAATATTAGAATTATATATTTTGGGAAGACACTATTGTTTTTAAAAATGTTATTTATGGAACACCAATGATTGAATTTTATTTATATAAAAAATTTTCTTCTAATGATCTCCACATTGACATTCTGTGTAAAATGTGGAATTTTTTGGAACCATATAAATGTTACTAAAAATGGTTAAGAATTAGTAGATCCCATTCTGGAACTATTACCTTCCGGAATTTTTTTTAAACATTTTATCAAATTATTCTTTACCAGTAAAAATTTTAGATAAGAGTATCATTAGTGAAAATATTTCTTCATTTAGCCTTATAAATAAATTCCTATCAACATATGTGTTTAATTATGAAGTGAGTATTGTATCTAAAACATTTGACTCAGAAATATCATTTTCAAAATATTTTGAATGATTATCCTTTTCATAATTATCTTCTTTATATTTTTTATAAATAGAATAAATTTAAGAAAAATATCTTATCAATATCTTTATAAATATTTAATATTCATTTTTATAAAAAATTTATTCTAGAATTTTACTTTTCTACTTTTTTACTAAATGTATAATATTTAATCTCATTGAAATTTTACAAATCTAGAAAAAACATCATGTGAAGGTAATGTACTATTATCATTGGCTTAAGAATATTTTTCTTCTGATGATCAATAACTCTTCTCCTCAAAACAATTTCCATTTAATGAAATGTTATTTTATGATTTAGAATTGTGCACATTTTCCATGAATCATTGATTTTAAATTCGTATTACAGTTATAAGATGCAGAATTTTTTTTCCAAAATTATCAATATCTGATGATTCATCTATTGATTATCCACCACTACCACTCTATGAGTTGTTTTCCTTTATGAATTTACTCTTGACTTATAGTACATTTTATGATTCCTTTCATATTTGTTTCCATTCAATCCCTAGTTTTATTCATTGGAAAACCAAGTTTGATGTATTATTCTTTCTTTAAATAATAGCATGTAACATTAATAGATTTTTTTTCATTTTATTCCTTATAACTATAATTATATCTATACTGAAAATACATTTTTTCAACTGTATTTTCCATCCATTAAGCATGATTGAAAAATTAATTTACTGAATTTTTTTATTCAATTAATGATTGAACCAACACTTTCATTATATTTGTAGTCCTAACAACTATATCAGGAGTCTTGGATTTATTTTGATTTGAATTAGGCATAAAATAAATTCCTCCATTCATTTTATTTTTCCTTTAAAGAATATTTTTTTTAACAGTTATCATAAATAAAAATATTCCAAACTACTCATCAATATGAATATTTGTTACTTTTCTCAACTCATCAACCTTTATCCTTTTTTACTCCCATTCATTTGTCATGATATCTACAATCTTCTAAACTAATACCTCAACAATTATCACCTTCACTTCCGTTGATTGTAAATTATTTAAAATTTTGAAGCATTATTGTTTTAACTTACAAACTGGTTCTACATAAAGAATTCCCAAACAAGATAATCTTCTATTAGAATAGATCTTTTAGTCTGAATCAAATTAGAAGTACCAAAATGTGTTATCTATAGATTTTCCAAAATACTATTCTCTACATCAAAAATGATATTTTTCTATATATATTGCTAGTCATAAAAAAATTATATTTTTCTATACCTTATAATTCAATTGATATTCGTGTTTCTCTTGATTGGTAAAGATTATAACTTCTTTAAAATGTGATTTATAATAATTATTTACCCTGAAATAATTATAAACTCAAATTTTTTTTAAAAAAATGTCTTAATTTGATCTCTCTAATAATTGTGATTGTTTCAAAAAACAATTGTGGTCTTATAGGATTGATATTTTCAATTAAACTAACATTAAGTCCTCCCATCTTTAGAATACTACAAAACATCATTTTCAATAGAACATGTTCGAGTAAAAATTATTTATAAACAAAAATGTATATTATAAATATATCAATCCTGAAGAAGTAATTTATGGAAATATTTGAGAATTGAAAACCTTCTCTGAAACAAATTTTTGGATCAGAATGTATATGTAGATGGAAAAACACATGAGGGGTGAATTTTAGGTTTAAATTATTTTAATATTTATCCCTAAATAAATTTTGATTAATACAATTTAAACTAATTCAAGTGACAATACCTCTTAATGTATTAAAAGATTAATCATATAGGGCCCTAGGTCTGGTTACAAAAGTATTATAATCTGGTTTATTGTAAAAATTTAATCCACATATCATAAATGAATTTAATATTATTAATGGTAGAAATTATCGAAGTAGTGTAAGAATGTAAAAGATAATAATCACAATGGTTAAAAAGATCATTATAAACAAATACAATGATTCAATCATAAAGAAGGTTGATTTTTTTGTATAATTGGACATATCATAATTGTGGAAATTGTAATCACAATATAATGAATAGAATATGAATATTTAATATAATTCAATTCATATTATTAGGTAGTCGAAATGTATATCAGTCAAACAAAAAATATTAATTTAACCCACTAAGAAGGTTATCCAATAAATTTGGACAGAGGTCCCTTGATTTAATCATTCAATAATGTTTGTCTTGACCACACTATTGTAAGACCTCCGTTTAATGATTAGCTTCGGTCTTACTATCCTCGAATTCACTTAATCAAAAATGTGACCATCACTTTGGTCTTCCTATCCTCAAAATCCCTTGTTTCAAAAATGATTGAAACAATTTTCATCCTATCCATGGAATACCTTAATAAAAATTACTATCAATTAGTGTCACGATAACCCATAAAAATTAAAAGTCACAAGTATATAAAATATTTTGTTCAAAACATGTACTCTTCAGAAATTTCAAATAATGTATTAATTTGTTATAGAACACACACATATTCTCAAATTCATCAAGAACTTATATTTAACTTCATCTCTGGGATCATTCAAATGATCGGGCATTTATAGGTGAATTTACCAACAGTCACCTCGAATTACAGTTATTTTATTTTATCCTGAAAATAGGGACGAGTTTGGAGACCTAGTAATACAACATTAATTTTTTAACTAAAACAAACCAAGATTTCATAATATATATTATAAAAAAATACATGACCTTATTTTTATTTAATAGTTTTCATTCATTATGACTATATTTTATGGACATGGTAAACTCGAATATAATGAGTTCCATAATTATCTAAATGGGACATAGTAATATTTATATCGTTATGATAAAATTATCACAATGGAAGGTGAATATTTTATGATAAAATTTTGATTGATGTGTATGATAAATAATTGTATCTCTGTCATTACAATAAATATAAATACTATTATATTTTCATTCATAACTGTGTACTGTATTTGTTGTACAAATAATGAAAATTTTAAAAATTAGATGGTAAAATAAAATCCCTAAAGTAATTATGATAAAAAATATATAATTTTATTAAAAAAGAGTTTGTTAATTCCAAAACAATAATATATAGAAAAGTCAAACAGAGACTTTTGAATCTATATTTTTATATGACAACCCATGTTTTATCTAAAAAATTAATAAAATCACTTCTAATGAATTTTATTAATTAATATATATATATTATTAAATAAAATATTTAACATTCATTTTACAAATTTTCTATGAAATTGATAATAATTAATCAATTTTTATGTATAAAATAATATATTTTTCTAAAAGATATTTTAAATAACTTTTAATGGAACACTTATTTCAAAAACATGATTTGAAAATTTTATAAATTACACTTGAAAAACATTCCATCATTTTTTAAATTTTAAATGAAAAATTATGTAAAGATGAATTTTTGTGATTTTTCTAAAATGATCAATTTTTTTGAATAATGAAAAATATTATTTTTTAAAAAAAAATAACATTTCATTTAATTTATTTTTATACTTAAATTATATTTTTAAATTGTTTTAATGTATAACTAGAAAATTTGTAATTCTATTAATCATATCTATGTCATTCGACTTAATTTCCAATTGATATTGAATATAAAAACATTGTAAACTTATTATATTTCTCACATTAAACCCATGATTTATCGATATGTTTGGAAGATTAATTTTAAACAAATTTCTACCATATAAATTAAATGAATTAAGAAAAATAAATTAAATATTTTTACATAGAATAATTTATAATATTTATTATTTATATCTTAATTTTTAACCAAAATTATTTCTGATAATAGTTAAAATTATTTACAGTTATTGAGGTAAAAAGATAATAATTTATTGTTAAACATAGAAAATAAGGTCTAAAATGACCCAAACATATTTAAAACCCATTTTATTGACAACATGAGAACTTAACACATCTAATGATAGAATGTAAACATTTTTACACGTGTTCAGTATAAAAATCAAGGTTCAAATTAACTCTGAAAAATCATTACATGTGTTTAACTCACCACCCATATAGAAGTCCCCCCCTTCCCCCTCTCTTCACACATTTTAAGACCATTTAATTGGGAATTACTTATCCAAATATCTTTCCAAATTAACATCTCTAATACTTGAATTTTTTTTTGTGATGACATGAATCCAAGGATGGTGTTTGATGCAAACAAAATGGAAATACCCAAATAAGAGGAAAGGTCCATCAACAAACATTTATGTTTTATTTATTCCACAATAGCCTTAAATACATTATATATATTTATTATTTTACATTATAAGAATATTAAATATAAAAATGTGTGTTATGTTATTTTTATGACATTAAACCGCACACAATTCCATCAAATTGGTTATGAAATAATTGTTCGTGTGTGTAATAGACAACCTCCTAAGGAATGGATGTCATTCATTTTTTCATTTCCATCATTAAATCCTATGAATAATGATGCAAATAATATATATATATATATATATTATATAATATATTTATGATTCCTTAATTATTCTATTATAATTATATAACACATTACATCTTTCGTTCTTTTTTGGGGGTCTATGATATCTTCATTCGTCTGCATAGAAGACCAGAGCCTCACGATGAAAGTTTATTCACTCATGATTTACATGGAAGGTATTAAAGATGGTTTCAAGAAATATATATGAAATATATTTAAATAAAACAACTCTATAATGATAATGTATAATATAATTTTCAATTATTCATTATAACAAAAATATTGAATGATCATTTATCTGCATGTATGACCTACCTTCTCCATGAATGGTGCATTTATTTTCCAAATACTAAATTTTTGAATTTATATAAATTAATATATGTTAATTATAAATATTAAACAAAAAATATTCATCTATCTCATACCATATATTATTTCATTATATATTTATAAAACCTGTTTATTAACAAATTAATATTAAAGATATTTTTTTTGGTAATATGATGTTTACCATAATCATAACTTAAATATTAATTTCATAATAAATAGGTTTTATAAATTCATAATGAAATAATATATGGTATGATATAAATGATTTTTTTGGTGTTATATTTATAATAAACATATTTGTATAAGATTATTGAAATCTTACAATAGATGTTAATACATATGTTAAAGGATTTCAATATCAGTTTTTACATTTCTAAGTCACATTACTTATTCACCACTTCTTTCATCAAAGTGGTGTATGATTTTCACATGAATTTATATGATTATTAATATACTATTATTGGGTATTTTAATATCCATTTGATGATATCTCTTTCATGAGTATTACGATTCAAATGTTACCAAATCAATATGGGATTAGTGTCTCATTTTTTATTTTTTGACATGTCCATTGTGTTATACTCTTATATTCATTAATAAGGTGAATATAATGCCCATTAAAATATAATATCATGAATTTAATCATCATAATGTTATTATATGTTTAATTTTATTTTATTCATTCATGAGTTTTAAGAATCAATGTTATCAAATTGGTAAATATTGTATGTTACAATATCTCCATTTATTGAGATTGTTCATGGTTAATTATCTAATGATAAAATATCATAACAAAACATTCATGAATTCTAAAAACATTTATTCTTCTCTGGTTATTCATAATATCTTTATTTATTGTATTCTTTATCCACTCCTTGGTAATTAAGAGAATGAATATATTTTTTAATAAAATACGAATTCATTGCTATATTTGGTCATAAATCTATGTTATTTAGAAAAATATTTTTATTAAATAAATTTATAAATGATTTAAATGTTATATTATGTTTATTTTTATGGGAAGGTATTTTTATTTTATTATTTATGTTTTATAATGTTTTAGAAATGGTTTCTAAGTAATCCTTTGTATGTAATCTAGGATACATTCACATAAATAGGTATTTAAAATGTTTTATGTCCTTAAATGTGTTTTAACATTTGTAAAATATATTTTCATTATGAAATGCTTTAATTTTTCTAAATCTTCTAATATATTAATTGGTTAGTTTTAATTAAATTTATTATCCAAAATTATTTATGTTTTAAAAAATGATTACCCATGAAATGTTATTTCTTCAATGAAATATTTTAAATTATTGATCAAATTTATTTTCCATCTAAGATGAAATATTTATGTAAATTATTCCTTATTAGGGATATGATCCATGTTTAAAATTAATATTCTTTGATTTAGTTCTTTATGTTTTTGATGATATGTTTTTTTATGAAACCCATTTCTCTTCAATGTGTTATACCATATGGAAATGATTTTGAAACCCTCTTATTTTAAGGGGTAATTCTATGATAAATTGATTAAAATACATGCCTATTTTCTATAGTTAATGATATGATTATATGTTTATGATACAAATTTCAAGTCACTATTTATCATATGATTAATTTTTATAATATTTTTAAGAAAAAAATATGGTATTTATTATTTGACTAGTGGGACCAATATCACCCTCCAATGAATTTGGTAAATATTAATAAATCCTGAGATATACATTAATGGAACATGAATTGAATTAGTTTCACTAAAACAAGACTTTAGTGGGATGTGAACTCAATTTAGTAAAACATTTCTCAAATTTGAAGAGACCCGAGTTCAGTAATAATGGGCTGGAATGAGAAGCGAACCTGGTTTGGTAATACAAGGCTGGAACATGGAGTAAACCTAGTTCTATAATTTATTTGGATTACTAAAATGTTCATAAGAGTGATCTTTTACTAATATGTAAATAATTTTATATGCCAATGTATATGCCCCAAATTCGTTTTTATGCTCTCTTGAATAATTTAATTTGATTCTCTTATGACTCATTTATTTTAAAATTCAAATATTTATGACACGACTCATGATAATGCTATCTGATTTATAGGGTACGGTTTCTAATTATTCTCATTTCATCATAACCATATGATCATATTATGCATACATATATCCCTTGTATTCTATAATAGATCATCTGAGATCACACATTCTCGTTTTTCACATCTTTATGTTATAAAGAAATGTATTATGTTTGATATGTCTAATATGTTTGATAGTAAAGAATAATGTAGTGGGAGAATACATATCTCACTTCCGGTCTAGTGTTCACGTTTCCCTGTTCCCAAAAGAACTAAACAGTAACTATTTTTAGAAATGTACTTTTATAATGTATTAAAAATTCAAATAAAAAGTTTAATAATCCATTTCTGAAAATCCTGGGTCATTATAGTGGTAATTAGGTTGACAATGTGGATGGTTTTACTTTCAATTATGTTGGTTGTTGATACATATCATGGTAGTTGCTTGGGTAATGTGGTTTTAAATGATGTGGATTAGGAAATGTCAGTTATATGCACACATTTTTTCACCAACACATCATTGTTTTCATTTTCAGAAACATTGGGCATAGTTGAGGTGGCGTTGACCACTGGTTGTGGGTAGATGATTCCATTGATATAAAATATTAATGAATATGTTGAAAAAAATTATAGAGGAGGGGTTGATAATAAAAAATGGTTGTTGGTGGATATGAACCATCACAAGATGGTGTTAAGACCATTACTTGGGGGATGAGGCTCACCTTTTTACATGATGTTAATGGGATTCGATTATTGGAAGATAGATTTCACCATGCCTCAAGACGTTTGATAATTGATATGGTGGTCATGTTATTAAACAATTGTAGTTGGATATCACCTTGCCTGGCGATGTTGGTCTGTAGAGACAATAGTGCTTTTATTATACATTAGTGGATATATATCGTTGTACCTTGGTAAATTTTCCCATTGATTGAATAGTGAAGTTTTGAGAAGTGTTCATAGGGACCTTTGAAATATTTATGGTAATTTAATTGGGATTCTAGTTATATGCTCTATGTCATGTGGGTTCTATATTACATGTGTTATTGGATATATATTTATCAACAGATCCTGACGAATCTTCAGCTTTGATTCTCTTAATGGGACACTTGGGAACTAATCAACGGTTACTCACAAAAAATTAATATATTGGAAAAAACTATATTTTACACAAAATATATATTTTGGGGTATAGTTTCATTTATATAATGGTATTTGGTGATGTATATAATGATTTATATTTCGTAGTTCTATTTTTAGAAAATTATTGGGAAATTTACGAGACCATTTTCTAAGATAGCATGCGATTCTGAGGCCTGGTGTGCCCATAACATTCGGTAAATTTTTTTATGTTTTATAATAATTGCATGTGCGGTATTCTAGAAAAAATTTAATAACTCTTAAATGGGTTCCTAGATAAGAAATATAAGGGCACCGTTGTTTCTATAACATAAACATTATCTTAGGAAGGGCCTAACCCCAACCGATACATGTCAATGGTGAAAGTAAATTTTTGGATTTGGATGTCAATAAAAGATTTAATAAAAATATTTTTAATTGATTTCATATGAAAACACATTTTTTCTTTCATGTTAATTGATCCTTTTTAGGAAATACAAGGTTATATTCAAAACCATAGAGTTTTCCTGAGGTAGGGGAAAGACCATCCATTTGGTGAATGACGAATGATGATGAATGTCGATGATCAATGTAATGTCGGATCATGACAGCTCTCCGTAGATTTCCAACAATTATAAAAACTTGATACCTACCAATACAAAGTCTATGTAGGGTTTTTATTTAAATCACCCCTTTTACCATTCATAAAGTTAAATGAAAAATGCAGATCAACCCACGAACAGGTTGATCGGTTGTCCGATTGTTCTTGTAAGGGGTTTCAACTTACAGTTTTTAATTTAGGGAAAATTGTTCTTCTTAAGTTTGTTTTCAGGATCAATTTAACTGTAAAGGATCAAGGACATAACAAATAATGGTCAAGGTCTGTCACTCAGTTTCCTGTCCTTCATGTTTCTTCTCCCATTCACATTCTTTTCATTTATTATAGAATAAAAAAAAAATTATAATTGTGCTCATGTTTCATAGAGCAATAATCCAAAATCCAATATCTAGCCTTTTGATGACCTAGAGGAGGTGCAATAGTGATGGCGACAGATGGATCAAAGTGACATGGGAGATACCACCATTGGATCATTTTCTAGTAATGTGATTCTTATCATATATTCGATTGTACATCAGGGAATAATGAGACTCGAGGATTTCAAAAAATATTTTGGATCCAAGATCATAGCATCAGTGCACATCTGGTGGCCTGCATAAGGGGCCCATATGGTACCAGCACCATTGGTGGCCAATGGTGGCATGCTGCAGAAGCCAAACTCTAGCAGAAGCGGTTGTAGGAGCCCATGGAGAAGTTGTATGATGATGTGGAAAGAACAGTGTCAGACTAGTGGCACACAGTCTACAGACCTCATGTGGGATCAGTGGCCGGACTATCCATCCATGTGACATAGAGGGGATGCAGAATCTTTCCATGTCTAGGGAAGATGAAATGGTCTGCGTCTGAGAAGGCTGGATTAGAGCCGGTAGGCTGGGTCCTTCCGGCGTGGGCGGGGCCAGAAGTGGGTATGTCCCAGCGGGTCGGTTCAACCCGAACAGTTGGGTCGGTGGACCCAGTGCTGGGTCATGTCGGGTCGGTCTGACTAGGATAGATAAGAACTGGACCTAACCATCCCCTTTTCACTAAAATAACTGTATCATTAAATCATTCAGCCCGTTTGATGATCCATCTTCAGAATTAGGACCATATCATGAGGCGGTCCAATAGGTATTCCCTAGTGGGTTTTTAGTTTTACTAGAAGGGTATTGTCGAGTTCTCTTTGTCTCTTATATGAGGGATCAATGAAGGATCCTAATCCCATCATAGTGGGATAATGTTGAGATCGAGACCATACCCATGGGCTTAGCAATGACGGTTAGATGCATGATCCCATCCCTATAATGGAGAATGGATCATGTTCTTAAGTAATTTTGATGAGCCCAGTTTTCTCAGTGCATCTGTGGTCTAGAGCATGGATTAAATCGAGTGGCACGGTTGGTCCTAAATTCATTTCATCATACGTTAGATAATGTTTGTGGCATGGTTTTGACGAATATTTACATGGGAACCCATCCCCTATCTAGGATAATTATTTTAGTAGGTCTATAATGTCCCATAGTGAGCCCTGGGTGCATGACCCCCTAAATGTGTATTGAGAATAAATTTACTACTTCAAGACATGACATGAAGATAATTTCTTGATCAGAATCATGGGACTAAGTCTTGGCTATGATATTGGAAATCAATTTCATAGCATGACCACACCTCTCATTGAAACATCGTGATGTATCATAACCAGATGTTCTATCAGATACTTTTGGTAGACTTGTTCTACATGCTTACTATCAGACTGCTCGAGGATTGAGATCTTCTTGAATAGAATATGGTGTAAGAAGAATCATATGACTGGAATTATACGAGAAGTTTCATCTCATAATCCATTATGTGTATACCTAGAGGTTCCTGTTATATGATTTGCTAACAAATACCTGTGTTGAGATGAATTTATCATCTTATTGGTGTTTCATTTGTGGTCTTTTACTTTGTGTTTTAGTTTTCCATAATTTTTATTTTTTTACTCAACAATACGTGATCTTTTCTCACTTGTTTTGTATCTTTTTATATTGAGTGATGCTTTGTCATAGTCATAACTATTGAAATACCATCACCAGACAATGCCTTGTGGGAACAGATGATTTGAGGTTTTTTTATTACATTCTACAGTTGCTTTAGTATGCATGTTGTAGGGCAGACATTGTTATTGTCATTCTTTTATAAGGATTGTATTCTGGCACATTTGTACATTACTACATTACTTTCTTTTATACTATGTTGTTGGGTTGTAGTTGTATGCATTCATTTTCTTTACATTCCGTTTTCACTTTCCATCCTCAATGGCTTGGAGTCGTGTGTGTTTGTGTACATGTCATTCAAAAAATTCCACCCATTAGTGTGATATTGTAACACCCCAGGTAAATAAATAATATGACATTTTCTTATTTATCCATATTTGTGAATAAAATATTAATATGACTTTAAAGGGGACGCTATTCTCGATGGCATACCCAACACGCAAGAACGAGTTTCTTGGGAATCTTACATTGAACTCTAATAATAAAATAATATTATTTTAAATGGCAGTTAACATGTATCAATTGTATTGGTGGGAATGGATAGAAATAACTAAAATATGATTATATATGTTTTTAAAGGTTTTTACATTTATCCAATAAAAGATAAAGGCTTAAAATACGGAAAGAATTCAATTTTAGGCGTATATGCCCTAGTTTTCACTAAAAGGTTCACTTATCGCCTTTTGATGGCGAACCATCATTAAATATAGTTTTTTTCACTTTTTTTATTCTATTGGACCAAATAAAACTCTTCTTAAGAATTGGGACATCAAAATTTACTTTGTGTAAATTTTTTGTATCTTTCCGATAAAGTTCATTTTTTAATGAATAGTGTAAAATGTTGTATTTTAATTCAAAACCTATTTTTAATATAATTAATCTATATGATTAGATTATATTTTGAATTGGTTTTAAAGTTAAATTAGAATATATTTTTACCATTAATTCCAATAGTGGTTGTTGTAATTAATTTCACTTTGAAATCAGACTTAAACTAGTATCAATCTTTGGATACTTATTGTTTCATAAAAATACGCTATTTGCTCTGAAAGCGGGAATTAATTATTAAATTAATTAATGTGACTTATATATTTTGAATTTTGAAAAATATACTTCATTTTTTAATTCAGAATATCAAATATAGCTTAGGGTGAATTTTTGGTAATTTTCTGAAAAACTCCAATTTTTGATGAATAGTGAAACCACTAAGTGGTAATCAAGCAAACTGATTTTTCAGTTAAATGATAGTTTACCACTAATATGTATTGAATTTTGAAAATCCGACATACATGGTTGTCATTAGTATGTAAAATTTGGTTCAATGGGATGAAAATAATTTTTTGGTGAGTAATAATTTTTTTTTTCATTAATCGCGATTAGAGGTAATTAGTGTAATTTAAGGTAAAAATGATGTTATAAAAATATGGAAACACCATGAAACTTGTCTTAAACCTATTGGATGAGTCATGGCCGACCAATAAAACCCATGGGTCGATTTAGGGGACCCTATGGAGCCTCTTGGGTGAGATAATGACTTTAATGCCTTTTTTAAATAAAGGTGAAAATGACACTAACATAAATTGTTTTACTAAAACGATTTTTATAAGGGGTAATACTAATCATATATTTGTATATAAAAAATATTTGGAAAGATAAAAAGATTTATTACATCAGGATATTTTTTTTATAATTTTTAGACATTAAATAAATTAATTTAATTATGACATCATGATGATGCAACAATGACCTCATTAATGAACAGTTTAAATAAAATGAAACGATAATATAAAATCTAAAAACTACACATGTCCAAAAACTATTGTATAGGAATATTTCTAAGCCTTATCATCTTATCTTCGAAATATATCAATGTGGGACCTTATAAATTCGAAACACTTTTGAAAATAAAATAATAGTTTCATGATTTCCAAAAGTGCCCCTCCTCTCCTCTTATAAAAGGCCCCCACCTCTACCTCATTTCACACACTCCTCAAGCCTTTTTCTCGGCCATCGCATGCCCATTTACTCTCTTCACATCCCTATCCTAATCCTAGAGGATTCTCATTGGGCAGAATCCTTTCAGAGAAAGCCTTTAGGCTCAAATCAAAAGTAGTTACACTTTTAAAGGTAATTCATTCTCTCATTTTCATTTGTTTTATTTTTCTTCTCAAACCCCCTAAAATCATTTTATTTACTTCTTTTGTAACAACAACAGTATCTTAAATATACTAGGATTTTGTTATAATATTTATTCGAGCTACACTCTCACACAACTACATCAAATGGTTAAAGAACATACGGTTTTTGTGGATGGTGAAATTCTGCCTACCGAAACGATGATTGTTCAATACTCATTTAACACCTTCAAAGGTGGCCATTATGATGTCACTATTTTTATATATGATATATAATATGTTTACTCTTTCCTTAAGCTTCTGTATTTTTCATTTATGGTATACCATTATTGTTTCCATTATGGGTAAACACGATATCTTCATTTTTGGAAGTGCGGACTACCGCCCCCTGAAAGTGATTTGATTCTTTAATACCATATGTGGGATGTGTAAAGGATAAAGTTAATGATATTATATATTTTATTATACTGGAATTATAATATACTCTTCTATCATTATTATTCCATTCCATAAAATACGAAATAGAAATGGAAGTAGCATTCATGCGTACGTACGGCTTACCGTCTCCATGAACGGTACATTTCATTTCTTATCACAAAATATTATGTACTATTATAAGTACATATATTAATGGATATATATTATTTATGATACATCTAAATGATTAATATAATTCTGTAATTAAAATATACATACCTCTCATATAGTTTTAATTCCATTAATACGACATAGAAATGAACGTATCGTTCATGCGTACGTACGGCTTACCGTCTCCATGAACGGTGCATTTCATTTCTTTCCTCTAAATGATTATGTGATATTATAAATACATGTATATGATGGATATATATGATATATATGATATCCAAATCAGTAATGTCATTCTGGATATAAAGAACCTTTGACCACATGAACAACAGGTAATTGTAAGAAGTCCACTTTCGACTTAAGAACCATATATCGACAAAACAATCATTATTAACTTAATGATTACATAATGTTTATAACATGTAAATAAGTGATATAAAAGGAATAATAAGCTAGAAAAAGGTTCTTAATCATGTATTAATTAACTCAAGTTTATTATTCAGGAGATTAAAGAACGATCGAGTCAAGTATGACCCGAGGTAAGGGATCCCACTCCTCTCTTTCTTTTTAAGTACACTCTTTTATGTCATTACTTCCAAGATCATATTTCTTGTGATTGGGATGTTCTTTTAAATTAATCTTACTTTAATTTTTATGTTCATATGATGATAGACCTTATTCTCTCTCATCAATCCATTTTGGAAGTTTTGAGTGGCGCCGTTAGGCTGCCGAATTTTCGTAAGAGATCTAACATCTCTTTTTATCTTTAAGTACTCTCCTTTTTGTCACTTGTTTTAAGATCCTCTTTTTTTATTATGGGGGATGTTATTTTATATTCATCTTTATGTACATTTTATTGTAATGTTATGAGATACCCTATTTGATTTCATCAATCCATTTTTTGGAAGTTTTAAGTGGCGCCGTTAGGCTGCCACGTTTTCGTAAAGGATTTTTCATCTCACTTTTATTCTTGTGAGATTTATGCTACATTTGCCACAATTTCCTTTGATTGGTGTATATAATGACCATTATTTTACTCATTGTGTAATATTATTTCATTTATGAGTATTTACATTAATGTTGTATTGTCCTTCTTTCACGGGGCGTATGTTTCGAAAGATACCCATGTCGGTAAGGGAACCATTCACCCTCCTCTTTTTAAAAGACTTCTTTTGTTGGGTCTTTTAATTTACATATTGTTATGTTGGGATATGTTCTCATATGTCCTTATTGATGTAAATTTTATGTCCAAGTGATGAGATACACTTTTTATCTATCATCAACTCATTTTGATGTGACGCTGTTAGGTTGTCAAGGGAACTTCTTAACCCAATTTCGATTTCTTTGGGTTCAACATGTAGTTATTGAATATGTCATACTTTGAATATGTTTGAATGACCTTTGATTATTTTAAACTTAATATCCACTTATATTTGGTGTATTCGTTTTTCACACATAATTATGTAATTGATTTATCCTTAATTTAAGGATACCTTCTTTATAAGGGATTTCAACACATTTGAAATTTCTATCGAGACTTCGTTGTTGTTATGCACCAATTCACTCTTATATGGTGTATATACTGTGCTTTGGAATATTATATCTTGAATCCATTTATTCTCATGATATTATAAAGTTCTGACTAAATTTTATTCCTCAATTATTGTATTCAAGTGTCTCTTATTTTGGTAAAACCACTTTAACCAAAATATCGCTTTAAATGTTTTAATTATTTGTTCTTATTAATATCAATATTTTCAAAATGGTTTTGAGGATTTATTTATATGGATATTAATGGATTAAAATTTTAAAAGCTTCAAGGTGGTATGGGACTTCGTCTCAATCTCCTTTCATTGAGGAATATTTTGTTTTATACACAACCATCTTTTATACGGTGTATAAACCCCTTTGACTTTTACATTTATTCAAAAGGAATCTTTTTTATACGAAGAATTTACTAAATGACGAAAGGGAATGTTTTTGTCGTACGTATGAGGCGACAACGACTTCTCTGCCGCCGTGTCCATTATTTGAGTTTCGGCTTCCTCTACAAGCCATACATTTTTGAAAGAAAAATAAATACCATGTTTTACTTTTCTTTTATTTTGGTATTGAAAATGGTTTTCATAATATTTTTATATCAATGTGCGGTATTGATATCTTGTGATTGAAAGGTGGAAATGTTATGTTTCCTTAATTCATGTTTTATGTAATACGATTATGTTGAGGTTCTTGGGCATTATTATGAAGACGGGTGGTTCCGTGAAAAACTAAGGGTGGGTGTGCCCAATATAGCTCACCAATGCATTGGGTAATGCGAAGGAGTGAAACATTAAGGTTTCTCCAAAGATATGTAGGGAATATACTGTGATGGGTATTCCAAATGTAACCAAGAGGGTTACTCCCTACAAAAGGATGTTATGAATGCCTCAAGTTACCTTTTTGTCATATAATTTCTATGATTTTATGAGGTATGTTAAAGTTATTATGTTTTATGGGTAAAGTATGATTTCATTCTTATATATATATGTACTCATGTTTCCTTTCCATATTTTTATATCACTTACTGAGCTTTTTATGCTCATCCCATGTTTTTTTTGAAATGTTTTTCACTGTTCAAGGGAAGGGTAAATGATGTGATGATAGTGTCAAGGATGTGTCAAGAAAGAATCCATGTTATATTTTAAATATGTTTCCGTTGATGGGAATAATGAATACTGTCTTTTATGTAACCACTTTGTTTAAATGTGGAATGTAATGCAAGTTTCATGATCTAATTCACTAAAACTCTAAACCTGAAAAGATCCTCAATGTGTAATCTTGTAATAACTCATGATTAAGTAAGGTTTAAGGCTGGGACCTTATAGTTGGTATCAAAGGTCGATTTAGATAACTTTAGAGGATAGGGTATTCTCTAAGCACAAGTGACATTACAATAATGGTTAGGATTTCAGAAAGAGTCCTAGTTTTAGATAAAGTGAATGACTCAGTATATCTTAGTGTTTATCATCCTCATTAGTACATGATGGTTATGTTGATATACTCACACTGAACTTTTTGGTTTTAGTAAATGGCTGGATCTAGCAGGCACTAAAGTGACAATGGGTTTGAAGGAAACTGTGGTGGTTCTCTGATTAAGAGACTGGAGGAGATGGGGGATTCAATGAGGAATATCATGGTTGTTCTAAACCGACTATCAAGGAGTCATGATCAACCACTTCAACATTGGTGAGTTCTCTAATGCATCATGTACGAGATGGCCAACTCGATGTGGAAATTCAGGTAATAATTATTATGGTAACCATTGGGGTTTATATGATCATTACTGTTTAGGTAATTATGGGTGGCTCTATGATATGATGGAAAATGAAAGGAATGAGATAAACTTGAGGTTAAAATATGTTATGATCATTTTTTAAGATTTTATCTCATTTTGGGGGATGTTTTAAGAGTTATATAGTTTTGGAAAAAGGACACCACGCAGACCGTGTGACAACCTGTCGCGTCCGACAAAGCTGCGGGAATCGAACCCACAACCAAAGTGTGACTGGTATTTATCGCCTACCACTGGACTACGTGAAGTCCCTGGTTAGTTTGACTGATTCATTCTAGTTATATGATTTTATGAATTTATAGTAAGTTGATTTTGGGTTATTTATGAAAATGAGTAACCTATCATGGAGGATATGTGATTAGGTTAATTACATTTCAATACGAGACTTTAGGAGAAACTGATGTTGTTTGGAGATAAATGTTATGATTTAACGTGGAAGACTTTGTGACTAAATCCTTCAAATATTTCGGTTTCAACCTTAGTTTGGTTTACATTGAAGAATTTTATGGACACATTGTTTATCTAATGGTCCTCATTGAACTTTGGGTTTTGTTGGACAAATTTCGGAGGATAGGAATAGATTTTCTTTTTATAAAGGGTTGTCCTTTTCTGGATTATCTGACCTTGTACTAACCTTTTTGGTTTTGGTTTTGCTTAAATCCTAAAGACATGGGATGTATATAGTTCTCTTTGGTGTATTAGGTTATTCTCTAGAAGTTTATTATAGTACTCTTAATGCGATCAAGTCTCCCAAAATACTCTTCTTTTGGAAAAAAATATGAGTTTGATTAAGGAATCTAGTAAAAGTTTAAAGTCAACATGATAAGTGATTATGTTTCCTTATGAATAAATTCCTAAATAAAAAGTAAATGAAAACAAAAATGTTGTCTATTAACTTTTCCTACTGGGGAATCGAATACCGTTTAACCCATCACAATTTTGTGATTTTCTCGTGGTTAACTCTCTCCTAAATATGTTATCTATCACTCTCTATCAGAACATGACCATTTGTTTTTTCCTCCATGTCCATATTTTCATACTTGGAATCCTAGTATGGGTTAACTCGGGTGACCTTTGTACTTATCTTTCTTTGTTTTAATGTGATTGTTTTACCGACTCTTGTTCCGATGTGGGACATTCAAGGATGTTTCCAAGCGCAATTTTAAAATTGCGAGGACGCAATTCCCAAAAGGGGGAAGGATGTAACACCCCAGGTAAATAAAGAATATGACATTTTCTTATTTATCCATATTTTTGAATAAAATATTAATATGACTTTAAAGGGGATGCTATGCTCGATGGCGTACCCAACACGCAACAACGAGTTTCTTGAGAATCTTACGTTGCACTCTAATAATAAAATAATATTATTTTAAATGGTAGTTAACATGTAGCTGTTGTATTGGCAGGAATGGATAGAAATAAATAAAATATGATTATATATGTTTTTAAATGTTTTTACATTTATCCAATAAAAGATAAAGGCTTAAAATACGGAAAGAATTCAATTTTAGGCGTATATGCACTAGTTTTCACTAAAGGTTCACTTATCGCCTTTTGATGGTGAACCATCATTAAATATAGTTTTTTCACTCTTATAAATTCTATTGGACCAAATAAAACCCTTCTTAAGAATTGGGACATCAAAATTTACTTTGTGTAAATTTTTGGTATCTTTCCGATAAAGTTCATTTTTAATGAATAGTGTAAAATGTTGTATTTTAATTCAAAACCTCTTTTTAATCTAATAAATTTATATGATTAGATTATCTTTTGAATTGGTTTTAAATTGAAATTAGAATATATTTTTACCATTAAATCTAATAGTGGTTGTTGGAATTAATTTCACTTTGAAATCAGATTTAAACTAGTGTCAATCTTTTGATACTTATTGTTTCATAAAAACACGCTATTTACTCTGACAGTGGGAATTAATTATTAAATTAATTAATGTGACTTATATGTTTTGAATTTTGTAAAATAGACATCATTTTTGAATTCATAATATCAAATATAGCTTAGGGTGAATTTTTTGTAATTTTCTGAAAAACTCCAATTTTTTATGAATAGTGAAACCACTAGGTGGTAATCAAGCAAACTGATTTTTCAGTTAAATGAATGTTTACCACTAATGTGTATTGAATTTTGAAAATCTGACATACATGGTTTTCATTAGTATGTAAAATGTGGTTCAATGGGATGAAAATAATTTTTTTGGTGAATAGTAATTTTTTTCCATTAATCGCGATTAGTGGTAATTAGTGTAATTCAAGGTAAAAATGATATTATAAAAATATAGAAACACCATGACACTTGTCCTAACCCAATTGTATGAGTCATGGACGACCAAGACAACCCATGGGTCGATTTAGGTGACCCTATGGAGCCTCTTGGGTGAGATAATGACTTTAATGCCTTTTTTTTAAATAAAAGGTGAAAATGACACTAACATAAATTGTTTTACCAAAACAATTTTTAGAAGCGGTTATACTAATCAAATATTTGTATATAAATACTCTTTGGAAAGATAAAAAGATTTCCCACGTCATTATATTTTTGTTATAATTTTTAGACATTAAATACATTAATTTAATTATGACAGCATAATGATGCAATGATGACCTCATTAATGAACAATTTAAATAAAATGAAACGATAATATAATATATAAGACCTACATATGTCCAAAAACTATTGTATGGGAATATTTCGAAGCCTTATCATCTTATCGTCAAAATATATCAATGTGGGACCTTAGAAATTCGAAACACTTTTGAAAATAAATAAAAAAGTTTCATGATTTCCAAAAGTGCCCCTCCTCTCCTCTTATAAAAGGCCCCCACATCTACCTCATTCCACACACTCCTCAAGCCTTTGGCTCGGCCTTCCCCTGCCCACTTACTCTCTTCACATCCCTCTCCTCATCCTAGTGTATTCCCTTTGGGAATAATCCTTTCAAAGGAAGCCTTTAGGCTCAAATCAAAAGGAGTTACACTTTTAAAAGTAATTTATTCTCTCATGTTCATTTGTTTTATTTTGCTTCTCCAACCCCCTAAACTCTTTTTATTTACTTATTTTGTAACAAAACCAGTATCTTAAATATACTAGGATATTTTTATAAGATTTATTCGAGCTACACTCTCACACAACTACATCAAATGGTTAAAGAACATACGGTTTCCGTGGATTTCGAAATTCTGCCTCCCGAAACGATGATTGTTCAATACTCATTTAACACCTTCAAAGGTGGCCATTATGATGTCACTATTTCTATATATAATATATAATTTGTTTAATCTTTCCTTAAGCTTCTGTATTATTCATTTATGTTATACCATTATTGTTTCCATTATGGGTAAACACAATATCTTCATTTTAGGAAGTGCGGACTACCGCCCCCTGAAAGTGATTTGATTCGTTAATACCATATGTGGGACGTGTAAAGGATAAATTTAATGATATTATATATGTTATTATACTGGAATTATAATATTCTATTTTATAATTATGATTCCATTCCAGAAAATACGAAATAGAAATGCAAGTAGCGTTCATGCGTACGTACGGCTTACCGTCTCCATGAACGGTACATTTCATTTCTTATCTCAAAATATTATGTACTATTATAAGTACATATATATAATGGATATATATGATATATGATACATCTAAATGATTAATATAATTCTGTAATTAAAATATACATACCTCTCATATAGTTTTAATTCCATTAATACGACATAGAAATGAAAGTAGCGTTCATGCGTACGTACGGCTTACCGTCTCCATGAACGGTGCATTTCATTTCTTTCCTCTAAATGATTATGTGATATTATAAATACATGTATATGCTGGATATATATGATATATATGATATCCAAATCAGGAATGTCATTCTGGATATACAGAACCTTTGACCACATGAACAACATGTAATTGTAAGAAGTCCAATTACGACTTAAGAACCATATATCGACAAAACAATCATTATTAACTTAATGATTACATAATGTTTATAACATGTAAATAATTGATATAAAAGGAATAATAAGCTTTGAAAAGGTTCTTAATCAAGTAGAAATTAACTCAAGTTTATTATTCAGGATATTAAAGAACGATCGAGTCAAGTCAGACCCGAGGTAAGGGATCCTACTCCTCTCTTTCTTTTTAAGTACAGTCTTTTATGTCATTCCATATAAGCTCATATTTTTTGTGATTGGGATGTTCTTTTATATTAATATTACTGCAATTTTTATGTTCATATGATGAGAGACCCTATTCTATCTCATCAATCCATTTTGGATGTTTTGAGTGGTGCCGTTAGGCTGCCGAATTTTCGTAAGAGATCTAACCTCTCTCTTTCTCTTTAAGTACTCTCCTTTTTGTCACTTATTTTAAGCTCCACATTTTATTTATGATGGGGGATGTTCTTTTATATTCCTCTTTCTGTAAATTTTATTGTAATGTGATGAGATACCCTATTTGATTTCATAAATCCATTTTTTGGAAGTTTTAAGTGGCGCTGTTAGGCTGCCATGTTTTCGTAAGGGATTTTTCATCTCACTTTTATTCCTCTGAGATTTATACTAAATTTTCCACAATTTCCTTTGAGTTGTGTATGTACTAAACATTATTTTACTCATTTTGTAATATTATTTCATTTATGATTATTTACATCAATGTTTTATTGATCTTCTTTCACGGGGCATATGTTTCGAAAGATACCCATGTCGGTAAGGGAACCTTTCACCCTCCTCTTTTTAAAAGACTTATTTTGTTGGGTCTTTAAATTTACATATTGTTATGTTGGGATATGTTCTCATATTTCCTTATTGATGTAATTTTATGTCCAAGTGATGAGATACACTTTTTATCTCTCATCAACTCATTTTGATGTGAAGCTGTTAGGCTGTCAAGGGAACTTCTTAACCAAATTTCGATTTCTTTGGGGTCAACATGTAGTTATTGAATATGTCATACTTTGAATATGTTTGAATGACCTTTGATTATTTTAAACTTAATATCCACCTATATTTGGTGTATTCTTTTTTCACACATAATTATTTAATTGATTTCTCCTTAATTTAAGGATACCTTCTATATAAGGGATTTCAACACATTTGACATTTCTATTGAGACTTCATTGTTGTTATGCACCAATTCACTCTTATATGGTGTATATACTGTGCTTTGGAATATTATATCATGAATCCATTTATTCTCATGATATTATAAAGTTCTGATTCAATGTTATTCCTCAATTATTGTATTCAAGTGTCTCTAATTTTGGTAAAACCACTTTAACCAAAATATCGCTTTAAATGTTTTAATTATTTGTTCTTATTAATATCCATATTTTCAAAATGGTTTTGAGGATTTATTTATATGCATATTAATGGATTAAAATTTTAAAAGCTTCAAGGTTTTATGGGACTTCGTCTCAATCTCCTTTCATTAGGGCATATTTTGTTTTATACACAACTTTCTTTTATACGGTGTATAAACCCATTTGACTTTTATGTTTATTTAAAAGGAATCTTTTTTATACGAAGGGATTACTAAACGAAAAAAGGGAATGTTTTTTTCGTACATATGCAGCAAAAACGACTTCTCCACCGCCGTGACCATTATTTGAGTTTCGGCTTCCTCTACAAGCCATACTTTTTTCAAAGAAAAATAAATACCATGTTTTACTTTTCTTTTATTTTGGTATTGAAAATGGTTTTCATAATATTTTTATATCAATGTGTGGTATTGATATCTTGTGATTGAAAGGTGGAAATGTTATGATTCCTTTATGCATGTTTTATTTGATACGATTATGTTGAGGTTCTTGGTCATTATTATGAAGACTGGTGGTTCCGTGAAAAACTAAGGGCGGGTGAGCCCGATATAGCTCTCCAATGCATTGGGTAGCACAAAGGAGTGAAACGTTAAGGTTTCTCCGAAGAGATTTAGGGAATATACTATGATAAGTATTCCAAATGTAACCAAGAGGGTTACTCCCTACGTAAGGATGTTATGAATGCCTCAAGTTACCTTTATGTCATATGATTTCTATGATTTTATGAGGTATGTTAAAGTGATTATGTTTTATGGGTAAAGTATGATTTCATTCTTATATATACATGTACTCATGTTTCCTTTCCATATTTTTATATCTCTTACTGAGCTTTTTATGCTCATCCCAAGTTTTTTTTGAAATGTTTTTCACAGGTCAAGGAAAGGGTACATGATGTGATGATAGTGTCAAGGATGTGTCAAGAAAGAATCCATGTTATATTTTAAATATGTTTCTGTTGATGGGAAGAATGAATACTGTCTTTTATGTTACCACTTTGTTTAAATGTGGAATGTAATGAAAGTTTCACGATCTAATTTTCTAAAACTCTAAACCTGAAAATATTCTCAATGTTTAATCTTTTAATAACTCAAGATTAAGTAAGGTTTAAGGCTGGGGCCTTATAGATATTCCTAATCAATGCTAAATGACATACCCTAGTCTATTGGAGGCATGATTGGGGTAGTCAAAGTATGGGAACTATGGGACGATTGATGAAAAAGTTGTATTATAGGGAGGTTTAGTTCCACATTGAAACTGTGAGTCTCTTAGTTGGGTTTGGGGAAAGATTGTTATGTGTTTCGATTTCAGATTTTAGTCTAGGGACTCTGGAGTTCATGCGGTGGCCAGCGTATCAATACATCAAGACTCAGGGAACCTACTTTCTTACTCTATAGTTGAAAACACCATTTGAAGGGAAACATAATTGTACATGCATCATATAAAAATGGGTAGTGTTTCCACATCATTTCTAGGTCATCTCACCAGGTATACATTTTTAACCATGATATATCTTGTTATCTTAAGGATGTCTTCATGTTCCCATCTAACGAGGTTTCTTTGGAATGATAAGGAGTTTGGAAAAATTCTCGATGAGGCCTCCCTAGTGGGATCCAGTCATGGAGATGATTTTCTATATTATGGTTAGTAGGTGAAGGTTTCTCTAGATTATCAGTTAAAAAACCCCCTCTAGTGGTCTAGTTGGATTTATCTTACTTTACTAAGTCTTTTACGACTCTTTTGGTGTTAGATGATGAGGTGTAGGATTTACACACGTGTCATAGGAATCTGGGGAAACGATTTTCTAGGATGTAGGGTCATCATGACCTACAACTATCAAGTACAAAACATAAGCAACAGAACCATAGGTTTTGTCAAAAGTTCTAGGGATGTGACAGTTCCCAGAAGGACATCATTTTTTATTTTTGTTGTAAACGGGTGAATCTCGCATGATATTGTCACTCCATTTGTGCTACATTCAAAGAGTTGGTTGAAGAACCACCAGGGAATATGTAGCAGCAAGAGTATAAATATCCATCAACCATAGAATGTGGAAGGAGAGATGGGGAGCAGTAGGTGGTGGATGAAATTTTAATCTCTTACAAACACCACCTCCAGGTGGTCCGTACTAGGCTCTAGGAGCTAGAGGATAGGAGGAGATAGTCGTACGATGTTTTCAAATTCTAAAACCTACAATCTAATTATTGTACAAGGTACTAACTATGTATTTCTACCTTATATATAGTATTGATAGACACATGTACTAGGGATTTCCTTTCCTGCCACTTTTTTGTTTGATACCTATAGTTTCCAATTAATAATGTTAACTTGATTCACATGTTTAAAGTCTCCTACTATAAGAGACCCATTGACCACACACTGGTGACAACATTGTGACTTCACTCTTATAGGCGATATTTTCAGTTGGGATCTATTGGTAATGGTGTCGAGGCCTTATGATGTCATTATTGGTATGTAATAATCCACAGTTCATGATCATATTTATTTTTTTAGGAAAATAGTGCAGTTTGTGCATAGTTATAGAACTCGATTTCCTTCTATCAGGAAGGGGTAAATCCTTGATGCTCTTTATGGACTTCAGAAGAGAAGGTGAAACCAATTTCTATTATGATGGAAAGTTTGACCCTCAGTTGAGTAGATGTTATCAGTCCTCGTGTTTCTTAGTGGTGGTAGAGTATAAAGACATTTTCATTAAATATGTTCCAGGTTTACCTCTATGTCAAGAGTTAAACATCTTCTTTGGTCTACACCTCAGGGTGGCAATGATATTTATGTCAGTATATCAGATGGATCCTAAAGAGCTTCATGAGCTGAGATACAGATGGGGGACATGCATATAAAGGTCTCAGTAGGACCCATTATTTCCCCTAGGAATCCCCAAGTGATTTTTAATGATGCCATCTTACTGTACGTGGCGTTTGAAGAGAAGCACATGAGACACTTAATAATGGTCTTGGACACGCTCAGAGAGTATGATAATTAAGAGAAGCCTGTGAAGTGTTAGTTTATGTTTCATAATTTCCCTTTCCCTAGGACTGGTCATCACAAAGACTGGAGATTTAGTTATACCAGTGAATGATGAGATAGAGTTTGACGAGTTGAACTGTACAACCCATAATCTTGAGTTAGTATTGGTGGATTTCATGTTGAAAATATTACGATACTACATGATTGGTGGATGATTCATATTATACATCAATCAGATTATTCTCAAGTATTTCTTCATATAGAACGAATGGGGCATGAGATAGAAGCATTACTAAGAGTTCCTACAGTACTATGACTTAGGGTTTTACTATACCCCTATAAAGAGGAATGTGAAAGTAGATGCACTCATCTAGAATCTAGTTAGCAATTACTGGACAATGAATCAGATCAGTTGGCCTCATTTCATTTACCCTTCATTGGTGGAGATGGAGAAGATTATCCCAAATAATTAGTTATTACCCATACACTCTTAAATGTTTCATGTAGGCACAACTCTTCCATACCGCTTATGAGTATTCACGTGGTCAGTTGTCCACAAGAAATAATCCTGATGAACATTTGATATGTGGGGAGCACGTTGTTCCATTCAGTATATTTGTGGTTGTCTAAGTAGATGACTAGAGTGGGGAGATGTATTTGAATAGGCATGTGGGATTCAAGGTGGAAGTCAGGGGTGATGGAATAGGTTGAAACAACTCTTACAAATTGAGATAGAATGTAGATTCATTTTATGAATTTTTTCGTGGGTTTTCAACCAACTATATCAAGCCCCTTTGTTTGTAAGGATTTTGCCTTTCACTTTAATGGGGTACCAGGAAGGAAGTGGGAAGGAATATCAATGGACATTGTGATTTTTTTACCATGTACATCCTGGGGACATGATTCCATCTAGGTGATCATTGACCAACTCACCATGTAGGCCCACTTATTGACTACCCATGAATATAGATTAGTAAAGGTCTTTTGATAACTCTATGATTAGAAGATACATCGACTCTATAGAATTTCATTGAAGATTGTTTCCGATCATAATGATTTGTTACATCCCAGTTGTGGAAGGGATTAAAGGGGTCATTTTTAGTGAATTTTCATGTCCTCTAGTAGTATATGAATAATGAATAAGGTTATCTGATGTTGTGTCTTATAAAATGGTGGACACCATTGGAGTTTTATGAAAGAGTTTATATATTCCTTTTTGGTCTCACCTCACTGAGATTTATAGAGATTTATTTTGAGGCAGAATGATATCTATGAGGTTAATAGTCCATCTTTTGGGTCTGTGTTGAGTTGGAAATGTAGCATGCTTCTTAGATCTGCCCCATAGTGGATCTGGATAAACAACGTCTTCTACGTGTCATAGCTGAGGGGATTCATGCATTACTCTTTGCAGGTCATAATATACAATGATATGGACGTCAATATTGGTGTCTCTTGGGTTGAGTATGCAATGAATATTGTGGATCCTTCTTGGATGATCATTTCCATTGGTGCGTTTCTAGAGGCTACACGAGGTTCTAAAGAAGATCAAGTGGGAGTGGTAGGATCAGATTCATCTGCAATGCTCTCACCTTTTGTTCGTGTAAACCTTTTCCAACTTTTCAAGGACATAAACCCTTACGTTTGGGAGAATGTAATGACGTGGATATTTCCAAATCTAATTTTAGAAAATTATTTGGAAAATTATGATACATGTTGTTGAGATGGTGTGTGATTATGAGGCCCAGTGTTCCTAGAATAATATGATGAAAAATATTATTATTTTAAATAGCAGACATGGGGGGTTTTCATGAAAGAGTGGAATAACTCATAAATGGGTGACCATATTAGAAATATGAATGCTCTCTTGCATTCTGGAAATTGAAATTTATTTATTCAGGGCCTAACCCCACATGGAACTGCTTGTGGGTGAATGTCATGTTTTGGACGTGAACATCATTAAATTGTATATTACAAATATCTAGAAGTGGTGTAATGTAGAGATGTAACATCATTTTTATTTTAGTTCAGCCTTTTCTAGAAATACAAAGTTTTCATCAAAAGTCATGAGTTTTCTGGATTCATGGAGAAATATACTTCCCATTGGTGAATGAAGAACAACAATAATGCTTGGGGATCGACAAGACAACAAATCGCAATGTCCCTCAAAGGATCTCCAATGATGATCAGACCCCAATGATGACCAATCCAAAATCCATGTAGGGTTATTATTTAGATCATTCCATTACCTATTATTTATTTTAAACAATGAATGTAGATCATCCCACAAAAAGGTTGACCCACAGTTTGACCACTGTAATGAGATGGTTCAACATGCGGGTTTTAATTTTGGGAAAATTGTTCTACTTATGTGTGTTTTTTTAATCCTCCAAATGGAGGAAAATCATTTCTATAATGAACAATGGCAGAGGTTTAGTCCTTGTTTTTATCTTTTGTTTTTCTTCCACCAATAATGATCTTCTTATTCTTCATGTATGATCATGGTGGGCACACTTCAGGTCCCAATGATCCCAAATCAAAGATCCAACCTCATGACGACCTAGAGGAGTTGGAATAGTGACGATGGCAGACAGATCAAATCGACGTGGGAGATAACAGCATTCAATAATTTTCTATGTAAGTGGGTAGTAATTATTATTAGATCCCACAAAAGGGAATATAGTGACCCTAGGATTGTAGAATGTCTTCTAGATCGATGATCAGAGCACAAGAATGCGTCTTGTGGCCCACAGAAGGGGCCACTTGGGCAATGACGACGGTGACTGAAATCAGTGATGGAACATGGAATAAGAAGGCCACCCATATTTGTGTAAGGGGGATCCCATGATGGATCATCTATGGGTTGTGATGGGGACTTGACTAGGGAGGGCTATAGTGGATCGGGTGGACGACGCATCTAGTGTCGCGTCGGACCGGTGGCATGCGTTCAATAGACCGCATGTGAGATCAGTGGTCAACGAAGACGAATGCATGACAAGGAAGGGATGCGGCATGATGAAACATCTGGGGAGGGGGAAACGACCAACGTTTGAGTGGACTGGGCCCAGTGGGATGGGTCAATGGCCGAAATTACGTCCTCTCAGTCTGAGCCGTTGGAACCTGTCCCAAACACCATCGACTCCTTTTTAGTAAAATGAATGTGACATTCAAACTTTATGTATGTTTGATACAACTATTGCATAATTGGGAACCTCTGGATGAAGTATTCCTGTTTATATGGATTGGTTTTGTTTTAATTGAACCAACAGAGTCTGGGGAAATTTTATTTTTATTTATTATGCGGGATCTATGTCAGATCTTGATCCCATCATAGAAGGTGACATTAGAGATCGAGACAATACCCTTCGGATTCTCTATAAATGTTTGATGTAGGATCCAAAACCATTCATCGATAATGGACTATGTTTTAATGTTAGTTGGATCAACCCAATGTTCACAGTGACTTTACAGGATGGAGCATGGATCACAACAAGAGGCCCAGTCAGTCCTCACATCTCTTCGTGGTACCATATGGCATGGGAGTGTCCAATATTTACATAGGAAACCATTCCATATCTAGGATGACAATTCCAGTAAGTTCAGGATGTCCCTTAGTGAGCTGTAGGTTCCATACCCCCTATATGGGTATAGAGAACATATTTTTTCTTCGTGAATTCACACGACGAGCGTGACTTGAGCAGCATCTTCTGGCTAAGGTTTGGATGTGATATCGAGACTCATTTCATAGAGATACTAGATGTATTATGGAAACTTCAAGACATATCAAGAACATATGTTCTTTCAGATACTTTTGGTAGACTTTTTTATGTGATTACTATTTGACAGCTTGAAGTGTTTAATCTCATGAAATGGTGCGTGATATGAGCAGAACCGTATGGGTCGCAGTGTATGAGATGTTGCATCTTAAATAATTTATTATTATACATAGATTGTATTTATATATATCTTGTTGACATAAAACTATGTTGAGTAGACTGTATATTCATAGTGGTGTTTCCATTATGGCCTTTTACTTTGTGTTTTAGTGTTACCTGCGGAGTATTGGTTTACTCTCCACTGCATAGGCTTTTCCAGCACATGTCTTGTCTTGTGAAGACGATAGATGGTTCCGTGGAATTCTAGGTAAATTAGGATCATGACCATGAACAGACCATGCCTTATGATATCTGATGAGTCGATGTTTTTTCAGATGATTTCTAGAGCTACTTCACTGCCCTTGTTTTCAGGTCGTACATTGTTGTTTTCTTTCAGTTATAGGGATATTATTGATGCCTGGTTGTAATTTACTTCTTTACATTTGGTCAAACTCTATTTTTGGGTTGTAGTGTAATGAATGAATTTTCAATAATTAGTGTTTCCACTTCCTACCTCTTTCTTCTTGGAATCATGTGCATGTATACATGTTCTTACATAAAAAACTCCCATTTTTGGGATATCCTGACCCCATGCTAGTCATTAACCCATGGAATATCTAAGAAAGACATGGGGTAGTCACGAGACGGGCCTCTGAGGACAGGTTATGAAAATGTAGGTAAATTGTTCGTTGTTTTTTTATCACAATGGATGTGTTTAAATTAAGAATTTTGTTTTAATGTCAATTTCAATTATATATTTATGACACTATATAATTAAGGATGTAATCTAGGAAGACAATAGTGGTGTACTAGTGCATTAATACTCACATCCTATATGTGCCCATGAAGATTTAGTTCAATATTATGTAATTGAGATCATGTAATGGATTAGGCGTGGAGCTACACTATAGTTATCTAATCAATGTACATTTTCATCTGATAGATGATAGTTGACTAGGAGTTTCCTTTATGTCAAAAAAGATGGCTTTATAAGATTATATATGGGTAATTATTTGATAAAAAAAAGTGAAATTACTTATATAATTGTTCAATGTCCACTATTTTAGAGCTTTATAATATACAAATGGTAATATATATTGATAATATAATTATTACTACTGTTATTGTAATTGTAATGATTATTTATTTTTTTCTTATATTTATGGTGATTATTATGGAGTTATATATATTTGTCAATAATATTACCATAACCAAATATTATAGACTGCCAACTATCAACTAATTATAAATTCTCTACTATTCAATATCCATTGGCAGACAAGAATCCACCCTTGAGGTCAAATGTCCAACCGATAAAAATTATGTGGCAATCAAGGTCCGTTTCTACTAATGATTACAAATGAGTTTAATTTAATGTTTTCTTAACTATTGGGGATACCATATACCAAAAACCAAGATGTAGTTAGAAATAGATAAAGAGAATTTTTCTGGGTTTAACTTCTCAATTTCATGGGGGACGTAACATGTTTCTCTGTATGGGACGTTGACGCCAAACATTGTTTATTTAAAATATATTGTTTTATATATTGTGTAATGCACTTTGGTTGGATTTTACTAGAATATGTTATATGACCTTTAGCCCAATATGGAAAGGGGTAATAGATTATGCATCAGGGTAGGTAAAAATATTGAATGGGATGATCTACATATGTGCCTTTAAATAATTTCATGGAATTGGAAACACCATAAGAGGGGTTCAGATTTTGAATGTCTCACAAACATGATAAATATTATGTTAATAATTATCATTTATAATGTCATTTTACTCTACCAGAATAGGTATGTGATTAATAGAGAGACTGATATTTCATTCTATATGTATGTGATATATGTGACTTACCCTAATTAGGGTGGGAAAGGATGATTACATGGGATTATTTTTTGAAAAAATTCATGAAAAAGATAAACATTGTTTTCCTTTATAGAATTGTTTTGAAATCTATTTAGATACACAAATTATGATATATTTTTATAAATGATATGTGATTATTGAATCAGTTATGGATTGGTTAAGGGAAATAATACATGATTATATTTTGTAGCATACACTAATCAGGGTATGTATTGAGCCATTTGTATAGATTTGATCATTCATCGATAGGGTAGGGGAGTGCAAGGTTTGAGATATTTCCTTCCTATTATATAATTCTGTAGCTTAGATTAATATATATTGTTATGGCTATATTTACCAAGGCAATTGGAATTTAGTGTGACTCAACATATATTGATGTTGATAGAGTTTCGGGAGGGTGAAGACGAGGTGTTTATTAAGCATGGATTGGAAGTGGACCTTATGGTTTGGGATGAGTCCCTAGAGGTTTGAGTTTACCATGAACTACATGTACATGCTCAAGAACATGTATGGAAACAACAAGAAAATTCATAAATATGAAAATTTATAGATGAATAGATTAGGGTGAACTTGGTTCATGTCGTACATGGTATTTATAATGCCCCAACCCCAATTACCCAGAGTCGGTGCATTATTTTAATATATTGGCATAATTACAAGGAATGAAGTCCCGAAAGACCGATCAGTTTAGCAGTCTTGGAAAATAGATTACATACATGAATGTTACATTGAAATTTAAGACATACAAAACAACATAAATAATATTTATGAACTCCATTATTCCATTGGCATAACCCTAAATATCAATCACAATACACTTCTTGGAATCCTGGGAAAAATAAATCATAGAAAGGGGTGAGGTCAAATGCTCAGTAAGGGTAATCAATACTGCAGAAACATTCGTAAATAAGAATAAACATTTAAAGAAAATGTATAACTAAAACAAAAGTCTTTTAATCTTAAACATCAACAGAATATTGAAAAGTTAAAATGAAATAATTCCAATTACTTATTCACATGGATATTCTACTGGTCGAATAATCGCATACAATATCAATAACCACTTTCATAATGATGGAATGCATAATGCCAGTCTATTATAACCACATTTCCAAGGCCTCGTGCCAAGACTACAAATAAGATTTTGTCAAGGCTTTGTGCCAAGACACTTGTTTGTCTCAGGAGACCTACCGATGCATCGAGGAGCTATTGCGGGATCCACCCGTCACTTACTAAGTCCAATGCATTCCTCATATGAAAAGGACTCAACATAACATAAACATTCATATTAAAACTATCATACTAAATGTCAATACTTTCCCCATAAACCATGAATGGTATAAAAATAACACATCCACATTAAAACATATAACAAAACCTTCAACACATTATGGAAGATTTGCATCATGATAAATCAACTTCAAAATAATTTTAAAAACCATTAAAGGATGTTGACGTTGATGAAAATGATTTGTAAAGCCCTTTGAGAGAAAAACCCCTTTTTCATGAAAGCATTTAAAAGTCACAAAATCTGGAAAAGAAGTCATTTAAATAAATTTTTGAATCAAAGTTTCCCATACCACATTGAAACTTTTGAATGGAATTAACATTTTAAAAACATTCATGTCCATATAAATAAATCCTTAAAAACCATTTTGAAGACATGGACATTAATGAGAATGATTTAGAAGAATATATATTTAAAACGTTTGAAATGATGTTTTAGTAAAAAGTACCTTAAAATAATCCCTTTGAAAAATCTTTCATAAAACATGGGTATGGATAATAAATATGTCCCAGTAGATACTTACGTAAAAACAACCTCGGATAATAAAGAGGTTGTGAAATTAACCCTTACCAATTTGGTAACTTACGAAACAAACAACCCATGAAAGAGGTACCATACAATGAATATGTAAATACACATAAATAGAAGTGTATTACACAAAGAATACAATTATGGGTTGTACATACACCAAAAAAAGGTAATAGTGTCAATATGGCATGAATCTCACGGAAATAAGGAGTGAGATGAAAACCCCTTACCTTGCACTTTACTGTAGTCGAGGGTATTTTTAACCTCTTGTACGAAGATCATAGTATGTTATTAAATTATTCCAGAACCATATTAATATTTATGATATCATACATGATTCATTTATGACTTTATACTAACCACTTATAATAATATCCATGTTAAATTAATATTTTGGGTAATAATCGATTTCTTTATCGTACGTGTTTTAACATGTCACTCTTGATTGTATCACATAGATAATGATTTAAATACTTCCATAATAGAAAAAATTATAAATATGTCATATATATTTAGAATATAAATATTTATAATAGACATATATATGAAATGGAAAGCACCGTTTATGAAGAAGGTAGTCCGTACGTACGCATAAACGTTGTTTCTGTTTTCATATAGTATTGAACAGAAGTAAGTGAATAAGATATATGTAAGTACATAAATAATTATATATAAATATATATATCTCTAGTATCATTATTATGTCATATATTTCATACTTATTATTAATATATACATTTATAATCGTCGATGAATAGTGAACTTGGAAATGAATCTCATCGCGTCGTGGAGACGGTAATCCGTACGCATACACGAGCAAAAATATCATTCTTTTAATATTAAAATAATACATAATTTGATGGTATATCATTTATACAGAATAATTATCATGTAATATTTATTATTTAAATCAACTATACATCATTATTATAACCATATAAAAAATTATATATTGAATAACAATTACACCACAACGTGGAGACGGTAGGCCGTATGTACGCACGTATGGTGAAATGTCATTCAAGGGATGGATAAAATAGTAAATTTGTTTGTTACATAATTATAATAACATCCCAGTATATATAATATACTAGAGTTATTATTTTATAATGGAAATAACAATGAAAGAGGAAGTTGAAGAAGAAAGGAACTTTAAAGAGGGTGGTGAAGACGCTACCTCTTCTTCGGGTTCTTCCTTTTGATTTGATCAAATTGGACCTTTAGGTAGGATTTATGATCAAACTAATTCCTCTAGGACAAAGTAAGGGAAGATGAAAGAGTATTTGGGCAGGGATTTTCTAAACCAAAAGGCTTTGAAGGTGTGAAGAATTGGTTATAAGTTTGGTCCTTTTATAAGGGGGGGATGGGCTCTTTAGGAAAAACTAAAAGTATTAATTTATAATAAATTCATATTCGGTTTATAATGGCTCAAAAGTATATTATTTAAATGTTAAGATTGTGATGGGTCGGACAGAACTCAACCAATAGTTCTTAGATAGGTTTGGGTCACTATATTAACCTTATCTTTTAGTTTTAACTCTTGGTTAATTAGTTTAACAATTACCAGGTAACTTTGTATTTTTATATTATATAGTTAATAAACATACAATATACATCCAAGAGACCCCCAAGTGGTTCATTAATGATACAACTAAGAAGATATGAGACTCTTCGCGGAACCTTATATTTTTATGAATTTAATATCAATTGATAATGTAATATTTGTTTTAAAAACTTTTTTATGTCAATTTTGACACTATTCAATAATTGATTTTTGTAAAAAACATAACAGAAATATTACTTAGATAAAAGTTAATTAAATAAATCCTATAATTACATAGTAACATAGAAAATTATTGGTATTTATAAAAATTCTCAAATTAAATTTATTTGTGTATTTATAATATCAATTATTCTAATTTTTCTCTATTATGGTAATTACTGCATCACCATTGTGACATATATAAATTAAATTATTTAATGTCTAAAAATTATAAATAAAATACAATTAAGTAGGAAATCTTTTTATCTTTCTAATGAATATTTATAATCGAAAATATAACATATATAACCCAATGTAAAAAATTGTTTTTCTAAAATATATATGCTTGTGTTATTTTTGTATTAATTTTAACTTAATTAAAATAAACTGTCCCTATCACTTACATGTGGCTCCATGGGGTCCCAAAATCGACCCAAAGATGCCCATGGCCGGAAATGTATCGACCAATAATGTTAGGACACGTTTTAGGGTAATTTTGTATTATTATAATCTTATTTTTTAACCCTTATTTACTGGATTTAGCCTTTAACCATGATAAATAAAATATTTACCGAAAGAATTATTCAAAATTTCTAAAAATAAAAGTTCCATATTTACAAAATTTTAACATCCTGATTTCAAATATGGAATCCATTTTTTTCAAATTAAATACATATAAGTGGCAGAAAATAATTTAAAATTAATTCCCGTTGTTAAAACAAAAAGCGTGTTTTTAAGAGATAATAACAATCAAAAGATTGACACTTGTTTATATCCGGTTTAATTGTGAAATTCTTCCAATGACCATAATTGTATTAAATGGATATAATATATTCTAAATATAGTTTAAAACCACTAAAATTCATAATTTATCACTACCAATTATTTTGATTAAAAAAGTTGTTTTTAATTAAAATTTAGTAATTTTCACTATTCATCAAAATATAAAAGTTATCCGAAAAGTACCAAAATTTTCACCCTAGGCTAAATTTGATATTCTTAATCCAAAAATGAAGTCCATTTTGAGAGATAATATTTATAAATTTTTAAACAGTAGGTATTACTATTCATTATGGCTAGTTTGATTGGTTGTAGTGTGTGTTAGAACTCGAAGTTGCGTACAACACACGCTACTGTATTATTCAAAGAGAAGTTTAACGTGGATGTTTGGAGTGTTCCATTGTAATTTTTTTTATGTCACCATAAATTTATTTAGTCAAATTGTTTATATAAATGTTTAAAATGTTGGATTCAAAAAGGGTTCACTATTAAAGTTGATAAAAGTGCATTTTTGAAAAATACTTTTTTTCTTTGAAAAAAAACGAATTTGTTCTTACATTATGTATAAGAAACTCATAATATGGATTATAAAATTATAAAGATTATATAAGGTTCAAAATTTAGTTAATAATATTCATAACCTCTTTTGAGCGACTTGTTTGGTAAGTCATGGTGTGTTGAACTCAGTGTCACGTGTGGTGCAAGTTATTGAATTGTTTTGAAGAAGTAAATACTATGAAATCTTGGGGTGTTACATTCTTCCCTCCATCAATAAATTGCGTCCTTGAAATTTGATATTATTTTTCGAAAATAAAGGTTGAAAATAGAAAATATATTTGTAGGAAAACCCACATCGGAAATTTGGTTAATAAAATTTAGTCTTAATAAGAGGAAAAGAGAAATGAAAGGGTCACCACCAAATTATGATATCTATTTGGAGAACATTGGTGGAAATTAGAGATAGTTAATTGGAGGAAAAACATAAATATTTATATGTAGTGATTGAGATCATCAATCACAAACAAGTGTAAAATTGAGGTCCTTAAATTCATCAATCTATGATGATTTCAAATACCATCGGTTCAACAAAACATAGGGTATTATGATAACACATTTTTTGTTTTAGGATCCCTTAAGTAAAGTATAAGAATTAATTTCTTCATTGAATAACAGAAGAAGAAAAATATATACGTGACAAGTAGAGTCTCATCCTTTAACTAAGTTCTACCACAAAATCATCTTTCACTCTAAAAGATAATAGAACTTAAAAATAATATTCTATTTATCCTAATCATATAGGGTTAAAAATGAATTTATAATTCATCTAGTAGAACCATTAAAAAATGAAATTATTCAATACAAGACATCTCATGGGTTAGTGGTAGGTGATACACCTTTTCGCCCTTCGGTTGTGGGTTCAAGTCTCATAGCCTTGTCGGACGCGACAATTTTCTGCATGTCCTCTGGGATTCCCTTTTATGGCAATCCAAAAATAATCCAAACTAGAACTATCCAAAATACTTCACTCCAAAATTTACAAGGAAGGTAAACACAGTAAAGAAAATTTTTTCCGCGTAATAACATGTGAACACCTTAATCATATATTCTTTTAAAACACTACAACATCCCGAATTATCATAATACCTTATTGATTACATTCATGATCCCTTATTACTTAAAGAATAATTGATATACTCCTTCAATCCAAAAAAGTAGTAAACCCCAACAATGATGGAACATACAAATCATTAATCAGTTTCATGGCCGGTAAGAATATCCAATATAATTTACCCAAATCAACCATATCTTATTCCAAAATAAGTTCCTCAATATTAGGACCATATTAAGGTTTATCTTTCCTTCATCCATATAATTTACAAAAAGTTTAACTTGATGTAGTGTCACTTCTCTTATTACCATAAAATTTCAAATCCTCAATGAAATAGTACTGCAGTACAATCCTTATATACTTCATAATTATTATAACATGTACATTGCTGATACAACACTCAAATGACATAATCAACATAAGAACACTAATAATTCCTCTTCATCTATGGTAGTATCATAACTTGATTGTTATCCAATAACATCATTTGAGGAATATTCTGATGATAGGTTCGTGTAGTGTCCAAACTCCTTGCAAATGAAGCATTGTGAATTTGAAACCATTTTCTTACCCTTGCAGTCACGTATTTGGGGCCCTTTTTCCTACACACTTATAACAAACTTCCATTTCATTCAGGAAAGTTCCAGGGTGTTTCTTCCCACAGTTATCACATATGGGGAAATTATTCTTTTAACTCTTCCCTTTATCCATCTTTCTCTCTTCCATCACTTTCTTCTTTTTCTTCCCTTCAAAGCCTTAGGTCCCAGTAAACACTTTACTTATCTTATCCACACATGATACTATTTCTTCATATAATGATAATACATGGGAGACTATTTCCTTCTAAAGCATGGCTTAATACAATGAAATATAGGATCCTTATTACTCTTTGGATCATACGTATTACTCGAGTTTACTTTCCTTATACTGGGTGCCATTTCAATATAATAGCATAAACTAGGTCAGTTTGTGAATTGCAATGAATAATTCCAAACTTGTAAAATACCTAACAGAAACTGAATAGTTTATGGATATAATACATTGTCATAAAAAAATATCTTTTAGTAAGTATATACTCATGATCCCTTCATAATGGTTTGTAATGAAAATGGGAATTATCCCAAGCATATCCCCTAGGTGTGTCGTAACCAAGAGTGCAGCAAGGCCCGTTGTCATGCACCAGTTCCTGTTCGAGTCTAGCTCAAAGTGGTGATTTACGGTTTTACCCCTAGGTACATCTGTGCCAGAGCCGCCTCTACCTGCTCATATCCAGAGAAGGATGTATTTCTCAGAAAACTCACAAAATCTCTACAATACCAAAATTCTAGGAAGTTATTCTATACTAATCCTCAAAGTCTATCTTAGGGCTATGTGATCTAATAAGATTTTATATAAATCTAGTTTCCAAGGTTATTCCTAAACTTCCTCTGATACCAACGATAATGCCCCGACCCCAGTTACACAGTGTCTGTGCATTATTTTAATACATCGGCATAATTACAAGGAATGAAGTCCTGAAAGACCGATCAGTTTAGCAGTCTTGGAAAATATATTACATACATGAATGTTACATTGCTTTATAAAACATACAAAACAACATAAATAATATTTATGAATCCCATTATTCCATTGTTTTAACCCGACATATCAATCACAATACACTTATTGTAATCCTGTGAAAAATAAAACAAGAAAAGGGGTGAGCTCAAACGCTTAGTAAGGGTAATCAATACACCAGAAACATTCATAATTAAGAATAAACATTTAAGGCAATGTATAACTAAAACAGATGCCTTTTAAACTTGACCTTCAACATAATATGGAAAAGATAAAATGAAATAATTCAATTTACTTATTCACATGAATATTCTACTAGTCGAAAAATCACAAGCAATATCAATAACCACTTTCATAATAATGGAATGCATAATGCCAGACTATCATAACCATATAGCCAAGGCCTCGTTCCAAGACTAAAAATAAGATTATTTCAAGGCCTTGTTCCAAGACACTAGTTTGTCTCATGAGACCTACCGATGAATTGAGGAGCTATAGTGGGCTCCGCTCATCACTTACTAAGTCCAATGCATTCCTCATATGAAAAGGTCTAAACATAACATAAACATTCGTATTAAAATTATCATACGAAATGTCAATACATTACCTATAAACCATGAAATGTATAAAAATAACACATCCACATCCAAACATATCAAAAAACCTTCAACACACTATGGAATATTTGTATCATGATAAATCAACTTCAAAATAATTATAAAATCTATTAAATGATGATGACGTTGATGAAAATGATTTGTAAAACCCTTTCAGAGAAATACCCCTTTTCATGAAAGCATTTAAAAGTCACACAAATTTTAAAAGAATTCATTTAAATACATTTTTGAATCAATGTGTCCCATACCACTTTGAAACTTTTGAAAGAAATTAACAATTTAAAAACATTCATGTCCATATAAATATATCCTTAAAAACTATTTTGATGACATGGACATTAATGAGAATGATTTAGAAGAATAAATATTTAAAACGTTTGAAATGATGTTTTAGTAAAAATTCCCTTAAAAGAATCCATTTGGAAACTCTTTAATAAAACATGGATATGGATAATAAATATGTCCTAGTAGATACTTACGTAAAAACAACCTCGGATAATAAAGAGGTTGTGAAATTAACCCTTACCAATTTGGTAACTTACGAAACATACAACCCATGAAAGAGATACCATAAAATGAATATGTAAATACACATTAATTAAAGTGTATTACACAAATAATAAAATTATGGGCCGTACATACACCACAAAAAAGGTAATAGTGGCAATATGGCATGAATCTCATGGAAATAAGGAGTGAGATGAAAACCCCTAACCTTGCACTTTCCTTTAGTCGAGGGTATGTTTAACCTCCTTAATGAAGATCGTAGTATGTAATTAAATTATAACATTACCATATTAATATTTATGATATCATACATGATTAATTTATGACTTTATACGGCCCATTTATAATAATATTCATGTTAAATTAATATTTCGGGTAATAATCACTTTCACTATCGTACGTGTTTTAACATGTTACTCTTGATTGTATCACATAAATCATGATTTAAATACTTCCAGAATATAAAAAATGATAAATATATCATATATATTTAAAATATAAATATGTATAATAGACATATATATGAAATTGAAAGCACCGTTTATGGAGACGGTAGTCCGTACGTACGCATAAACGATGTTTTTGTTTTCATATAATATTGAACGGAAGTAAGTGAATAAGATATATGTAAGTACATAAATACTTATATATATAAATATATATATCTCCATTATCATTATTATGTCATATATTACATACTTATTAGTAATATATATTTTTATAATCGTCGATGAATGGTGAACTTGGAAATGAATCTCATCGCGTCGTGGAGACTGTAATCTGTACATACGCATGAGCGAAAATATCATTCTTTTGTTATTAAAATAATACATAATTTGATGGTATATCATATATAATGAATAATTATCATGTTATATTTATTATTTACATAAATTATACATCATTATTATAACCATATAAATAATAATATATTGAATAACAATTACACCACAACGTGGAGACGGTAGGTCGTACGTACGCACGTATTGTGACATTTCATTCAAGGGATGGATAAAATAGTGAAAATGTTAGTTCCATAATTATAATGACATACCAGTATATATAGGATACTATATTAATTGTTTTATAATGGAAAAAACAAGGAAATAAGAAGTTGAAGAAGAATGGAACATTAAAGAGGGTGGTGAAGATGTTACCTCTTCTTCAGGTTCTTCTTTTTGATTTGATCAAAATGGCCCTATAAGTTGGATTTATGATCAAACTAATGCCTCTAGGATGAAGTTATGAAATTTTAGAGATTATATGGGCAGGTCTTGGTAGAACCAAAAGAATTTGATGCTGTGAAGAATTGGTTAGAAGTTGGGTCCATTTATAAGGGGGAGGAGGGGCTCTTTAGGGAAAACTAAAAGTAATAATTTATAATAAATTCATATTTGGTTTATAATGGATCCAAATTATATTATTTAAATTTTTAGATGGGTATGGGTCGCAAAAAACTCATCAAATAGGTTTTTTACAGGTTTGAGTCACTATATTAACATTATCTTTTAGTTTTAACTCTTAGTTAATTAGTTTAACAATTACCATGTTACTTTGTATTTTTATATTATATAGATAGTAAACATACTATATACATCTAATAGACCCCCAAGTGGACCATTAATGATACAAATATGATTATATGAGTCTCTTGGAAAACCCTTAGATTTTTATGAATTTAATATCAATTGATAATATAATATATGTTTTAAAAACTCTTTTTTGTCAATTTTGACACTATTCAATAATTGATTTTTTTAAAACTCATAACAGAATGATTACTTCGAAAAAAGTAAATTAAATCAATCCTAAAATTCCATCTTATCCTAGAAATTTATTTGTTTTTTTAAAAAGTCTCACATTAAATTTATTTGGGTATTTATAATATCAATTATTCTAATTCTTCACTATTATGCTAATTACTGCATCACCATTATGTGATAAAAAAATTAAATTATTTAATGTATAAAAAATATAAATAAAATACCATTATGTAGGAAATATGTTTATCTTTCTAAGGAATATTTATAGTCTAAAATATATCATATATAACCCTATGTAAAAATTATTTTTCTAAAAGATATATGCTTGTGTTATTTTTGTATTCCTTTTGACTTAATTAAAATAAAGTGTCAATATCACTTACAAGTGGCTCCATGGGGTCCCAAAAACAACCCAAAGATTCCCATGGCCGGACATGTATCAACCAATAAGGTTAGGACAAGTTTTAGTATAATTTATTAATATTATAATATTATTTTGTAACCCTTATTTACTGGATTTAGCCTTTAACCATGGTAAATAAAATATTTTCCGAAGTAATTATTCAAAATGTTTAAAAATAAAAATTACCTATTTACACAATTTGAAAATCCTGATTCCAAATATGGAATCCATTTTTCCAAATTAAAAACACAGAATTGGAAGAAATTAATTTAAAATTATTTCCCGTTGTTAAAACAAAAAGCGTGTTTTTAAGAGATAATAACTATCAAAAGATTGACACTTGTTTATGTCCGGTTTAATTGTGAAATTTTGTACAATGACCAAAATTGTATTAAATGGTAAAAATATATTCTAAATATACTTTAAAACAACTCAAATTCATTATTTATCACTACCACTTTTTTTTATTAAAAAGGTTGTTTTTAATTAAAATTATTAATTTTCACTATTCATCAAAATATAAAAGTTATCCGAAAACTACCGAAGTTTCACCCTATGCTAAATTTGATATTCTGAATCTAAAAATGAAGTCCATTTTGAGAGATAAATTTTATAAATTTTTAAAAAGTAGGCATTACTATTCATTACAGCTAGTTTGATTGGTTGTAGTGTGTGTTAGAACTCGAAATTGTGTACAACACACGCTACTGTATTATTTAAAGAAAATTGTACAATGGAAGCATGGGGTGTTACATTGTAAATTTTTTTTATGTCCCCATAAATTTATTTATTCAAATTTAATATATAAAAGTTTAAAATATTGGATTTAAAAAGGGTTCACTATTAAAGTTGGTAAAAGTGCATTTTTGAAAAATACTTCTTTTATCTGAAAAAAATGAATTTGTTCTTACATTATGTCTAAGAAAATCATAATATGGATTATAAATTTATAAGGATAATATAAGGGTCAAAATATAGTTAATACTATTCATAAAAAATTTTGAACGACTTGTTCGGTAAGTCATGGTGATCTTGAACTCAGTGACACATGTGGGGGAAGTTATTGAATTATTTTGAAGAAGTACATAATATGAAATCTTGGGGTGTTACAGTATTAATAAGATATATCATAGAGATGAGACACCCATTTAATATTTAACTCATGAGTTATAGTTGCCACAAAAATTTCAATTTCAATTTGATGGTGGACCACAATTTTTTTTTGAATTTGATCGTTTGGCTACAAGAGATTTTCAACCGGGTATAGACACCCCCTAGTCGGAGGGTGAGGATTGATACGTATAGGGTTAGATGATAGGAAACCCACGGTTAGGTTGTATAGGTGTTATTTTTTAGGAATTTGAGACTAGAATACATGGTTTTTGTGTCCACGATCTCTGATCACATCTTCCTAGATATATTAAGGGATGATATATCCCATGAGTTCATGAACATATAGTTGAATGATGAATCTGTTATGGATTACGCAATGAAATTCACTGACCTGTTCTGATTTTCAAATTCTATGTTGTGAGAAGACATCACTAGTGTGAGGTGGTATGATGTTGGAATATGGAATGACAATAAGGTGAATGTAAAAATATTCATGATGAGATCATTCTCTGAGGTAATGAATTAGGCACTGATAACTATGGGAAAGATGGTAGACCTATAATATTTTATTCCCATGATTTAATCAGGTGAGCTGAGAAGGGATGATTTATGTGACCAGAAGTGAGAATGTGATGATTTTAAAATGGGTACTCATACCACATACTTGGGTAGGCCACCATGGAGTGATTCTTCAATAGTGTCCCACCAGTGGGGGGAGACATAGAATGTTCAGACTCAGTTTTTTGAGCTCTAATGGAATTATGACAATGTGATCAGATGGGGAATCTAGTGGGGTTCTTCATGAATCCTTCTCAAATAGATAGGATGGAGGACAGGGTCAGAATAAAGGATTTGAGATAGTATTAGGAGTTGTACCAGGATCTAGACATGATGATATGACAACACACGTACATAATTGAAGAGATAGAGTGACACATTAGTCTGTTTGGTGTATGGTACATTATGAATCTCCATGGGATGTTTGAGACATGGGTAATCAATCTTCGGGATTGTATTCCTCTATTGAACTAGAATGTTCACAATTATCCCGATAGACAATGATGGTTATAGATACTCCTTGATTTTAGGCATAACCCAATTTGTGTAGGAATATCCGTACTTGTTTCATGAAGTTGATGTTAATTTTATTTATACTAATAATGATTTTGTTGCTATATATAAATTTTATGGAATTCATGTTCTATAACAGCAATATATTTTTTGGATATAGTTTATTATTTTTGAGATTGAAAATTTCACACAACAATGAATATAGCTGGTTTTATCTAATATAACCAAGTGATTATTTAATTTTAAGTTAAATAATGATAATATTTATCTATATGATACCCTAATATATTTTTCCAACACACTTGACACCGACATGGAATGAATTATTCAAATCATCGATACGTCTTGTGCTCCACACAACATTGATATTCTAACAAAATGCATTTCTTAATTTTTATTAATTAAAAAATATAGTTATAACATATCCATTAAACATAATAACATGAATTGCCATAAAAAATTATAATATATTACTAATAATGGTTTTAGGTAAATAAATCTTAATTATGATAAAAAAATATATTTTTTTAAATTATTTATATATTTGGAAATACTATTTTATTTAAACAAATTATTTATATGTCCTTTAGTGAATAATAATAATTTTTTTAGATAAATTTATTTATTTAATTTGAAAAAATTAAAATTATCTATTAATTCATAATTATTAAATTATTACAGAGATAATTTATGTTAGTTTTCTGAGAAACATCATTTTTGGGTGAATATTGAAAAATAAATAATTTTAAATCAAAACTTCTTTTTTATATAATTTATTTATAGATATAATTAAATTCAATAATTGTTTTTATGTAATAATAAATAAATAATACAAATATTATTCCAATTTAGGTTTTTTAAATAGTTTTATGATGAATTTAAAACATAAATACTAAATAGCTTTTGAACATTATCAACTTCAAACCCCTCTTTCTCTCCATATTTTTGTTATTAGCACTAAATTAATTTTTTCAATTCTATAAATTGATTTAAAAAACACATAAATACATGATTTTAATAAATATAATATTAATATTATAATAATATCATCTTAATTTTTGACCAAAATGATTATTGAAGTGATTAAAATTAATTACAATGATTAATGTATATTTAAATTTAACAGTGGAATAAAAGTTAAAAATATATCAAAAAATTACATTTACATGAGTAGAAACTCATTTTTATGGCCATATGTTTTCGAAAAAACTACCAATAATGAGTTGGGTTGGATTTTAGATAATTTTTTTTAAGTAAAAATGTGGTACACCTAACTGGATTTAAAAAATACCAAGTGTGTCCTTTATCTCCCCTATAAAATTCAACCACATCTCCCCATTATTCATACAAATCACGACACTTAAATTTAATCAATACAAAACCAATTAACTTACCGAAATCCCTAACTTCCTCTCTAAAGCCTCCCATTAGTATCCATTCAATCCAATTATGGCATTTTGAGGAAAGAAAAAGGAGTTACACAAGGAAGTGGTAACATCCTTCTTCAGGGTCCTTTCTTTTATTTGCTTTTCCCACCATTTAAATTAATATCATTACATGAAAAAATTATTGAATCAGTATCCTAAAAAACTATTATTTCATCATTAAGGTTTTTCATTCACTTAAAAACACTTCAATCTATGTGGTAACGAACAAACTGTTCTTATGTACGGTGGACTGCTACCTTGAGAAGCGACGTTGGTTGTTCATCCATTACCACCTATTATGGTGGTGAATAATGTTGGAAACTATGTTTTTATAATATATATATTATTTTAATGATATATTTATAATTCATTAATAATTATTTAAATCCTTCTTTCATTCTTTTCATTTTTTGTAAATATTATAACATCATTTGTGGATGTGTGAACAACCATCTCCTCAAAGCATTGTGATTCATTCAGACTTTGCATGGAATGTATTGATGATGGGTTTAGAAGCATTATATGATATATGTGAAAAAAGTATTCTACTATAATGAAATTGGACACATATATACAAATATTTAATTTTTACTCTTTTTTACAATACACCATTAAAATAGAAATAGTGTTCATTCCTATGTATGACCCACCTTCTCAATTAACAATGTCTTCCATTGCATATTTATATATCTATATTTCATTATAAATGTTTATATACAAAATATATACTATATATATGTCATTTTTCATGTTCATTAACTAATTAAATCATTAGTTAATTAATATTATCAAGCACAACAAGTCAAAACACCTGTGATAAAAAAAGAAGTTATTTCCAGAAATGTTACTTTAAAATATATTTGTAAAAAATAGTTAATAGAAGTAATGGAAAAATATAAAATAGTATTATATTTTATGAATCTGGTTATTTTATAAATTTATAATAACCATAAACTGATTATACAATTAGCTTGTATGTGTATGATGAAATTCAAGACCCATGGTAAGGGAATTTCATCCAAATTTTTATTTTTGTGAGATATATGCCTTATATACAAATTATATCATTTTTATGGTATATATACTTCCAATTTTGTTATTCTATTACTATTATAATTATATTTATGGTCATTTAAATGTCCATTTTTTTGATATTTCTCTAATTGGAAAAATCTTTAAAATGATACCAAATTGGTAAAGTAATTATGTATCAATATACCTTCTTTGAGACAAATTCCATGTTATGGAATAATATCTTAATATAAATATTATATAATTCTTTTCTCATTTTATATCATGATTCTAATCATTTTGTTATATATTTAATTTCCAAGTAATTTTATTTTCTTATATGGGGTGTATGATTCATAATTTTTATATGGATAGAGTTTATTGAAATAATTTCATCGTTTTTCAAGATTTATTATGATTATTTTTCTCGTCGATGAAATAGTATGATACTTATATTTATAAATCTATTTATTTTTCTTACCCTATATTTATTCATGTTATATCCATTCAATGGTAACATTTTTCCACTCATTGGTATAAAATATGATCATGAATTTCTTTTTTAGAATGTTATACTTTACCTTTATGTTAATTAGAAAAATTATATTCCATAATAATAATTTTTTATAAAATCATTTGAAAAAATATTATATTATTATCATAGGGTCGATAATGTAAATTTTAAACAATTTTTAACGTGATATCAAAGGGTTTTTAAAGACTAATGTTTTTTTAATTTAAAGGTCAAGTCACTTGTCTATACTTTTTATGATGAAAAGGGAATGTTCGGCATGTATGGATGCTCCTTCTATCATGATCATCATTCCCTAGACTCTTCTGTTATAATATGATATTTTTATTTTGTGTAGATTTGCTTTTCAAAATTCATTGAAAATTATTTTTTCTAATATTGGATAAAATGAAAATGGTTTTTAAATGGTTTTCAATATTATTTTATAGAATGTCAAGGAAAAATGTTTTAAAATTATTTTCATGCATCATTTGTTAATTTTCAAGGAAATTGGTTGTCAAAAAGTATTCAATATTATTATATATGTATTTTGGGATAAAAATTTTCAATAAAAATTACAGACACTTTTATATGATTTTACGTTAATTTTTTTAGAAAATGGTTTTAAAAAGGTTTTATTTTTTAAAGATCATTCTTCAATGAAGGGAGGATATTTTCTAAATAAATTTTTTAAATTATAATTCTATACTATTTATTATCTATGATAAAAGCCATTGATGTTACTCATTAATTTATATTAAATGAATCAATGGACCCTTTCATATTCTTTCTTAAATGGTTTATTCTTGAATGGAATTATTCTTATCACACATATTTCTATTTCATGGGTTTCATGATTTTGAATCCTTCTTCATGCCACGGGTAATATTTTAGTGAAATTATTAGGAATCCTATCTATTTTCAATATATTTTGATTTGATCAAATGTAAATGATACCCATTTCATTTCATGGGGTATAATTTGATTTTTATAAAACCCATATCTTTTTATGGGTCCTAATATGATTCAATCATTATTATATTATGTCACATGCATGATCAATTGTATTTTGATATGGGTGGGACCTATAACTCTATCCAATTCATTAGGTAATGATAATTTTTTTATAAAATCGGCGGTTACATGGTTTGTATCGCAAGACTGAAAGTATGTGGGAACATGTTTTTTATCCCAAGATTAAATGTAAGAGGAAAAATTGTTATATCCTAAGACTAAAATTAAGAGGGTACACAGGTTATATCCCAATATCAAAAAAAAAATGATTGTACATGGGTTGTATCCCATTCATGAAAATAAGTAGGTACGCACGTCGTAGAAATTCCAAACATGTGATAAATATATCCTTAGGTATTCTTGACATACAATTCACTATGATTACGTGCATTCCATAAATTCCATGTCTTATTCTATAGTTATTCTTGCACATCATATGATTTAAACTCACTTATGATTATTGTTGTGAACTTACAACCATTTCGAAATGATTCATATTTACGATCTTTGATGTAAACGGTTTGATCTAAATATGTTATTCTCATTTTCACATACCCTTATGTTCTTTTTATGCTTGTGTATTTCATTTATTTACCCATATTGAGCATTACATTTCACCCATTTCTTTTGTTTCCTTTTCCCGTTTGGTGAAGAATGTTTTTTATATAGGATTTTTAATGGGGAATACGAGTGTTTCACAAATTGAAAATCTTTCATTGAGGTAGGATATTTTTTAACCTATTTCTTAATGGTCCTACAGTAACATGATATTTGGGCGTCTATTTTTATATAGTATTATGTATTCTGAAAAATTGATTTTATTTATACAAATGAAAAAATAGGGTATCTATAGTTTGTATCAGGGTGATGGTTTTTTCATCCATTATAAACTTGGAGGATAAAACATTAGTTAGATCCCCTAAGAATATTACAAAAGAAATTTATAGGTATGTATCTATGGATATGTATATGGATAAGTTTAAATTTTAGATATTTTCTTGGAATTTTGTTAAAGGATATAGTAATGAGTTTTGTTGTAATGAATCACTAAATAGATACTATAAGTTGACATGTCTCTAGAAAAATATGTACCTAGGAGTAACAACTCTGACAAGGTGCATCTGGCATGGCTCGACATAACCTGGTATATGAAAAAGATTCTTTTTCCACACCTAGTTGGACACAAAAAGGGATATGATTTATTAATTTAGAAACACATCATGAATGATCATAATGGATTTATAAATAATTTATCAATATATATCCTTGGATTAACCTATGGTTTCATATATTAATGAATTATTTGTCATTATTTAGAAATCCTATAATTAAATTTTCACGATTTTATGGTTTTATGATATGATAAGTGTTTCTCACTCTATTCCTTCTTGTTTTATACAATAGTGGAATGTAGAAAAAACTAGTTAAATATTTAATTCTTCATAAGTAGAATGTATTGGGATAATTAAAACTGATTTCCAAAGTGTAAATCCCCTGATCATAATTAGGCAGTACCATGAGTACTGGATATACTTTTTAATATAATGAGACCAAAAAAACATGTGAATGTTATGGAATGCTCTTCTTGTATTTTTTTACATTAAACAGATGAAGCATGATTAGATTAATGTTGAGGAACCATATGAAATTATTAATACTTCAATTTAAAGGGAAACTTAATTGTAGAATAAGGTAGTGAAGCCTATGTAATTGGTTATGAATAATTATTGATAAATAATATACGTATTTTTTTGGAATTTATGGATTATGAAACATAAATAATGAAATATATAATATTTTTTAAGGAATTTTCCATTATATATTTTAAGGGATGTGTAGAATGGTTTTAGTGAGTTAGAATAGTGATTTCATGGAAACGATATATTCTGATTAATGGAAGTTAACCATAAATTTGTTCTAGATTTTTGGGTAATGATACTTGGATAAAGGGATAATGGATATGACTACGTAAGGTGGATTGTATTGATTAACACAAAACTAATAAAAGATTTTATGTAAAATTAGTATATGTTATAAATGATGACGCTCACAACTACCTGGATATATAGAATATATCCTATAAAATTTTTTAATAAGGAATCTTTCATGTTTTCTAAATGTATGTTTTGATATTTTGGTTATTACCATGTTTCGTGAGAATAAATGATAAAGATATTCACATGTTTTAAATGTGAAAAAAGTGAAGCTTTTCAATATATTGGAAGAAAATGTTAATATGATTTTCTGAATTTATTTCTGATGTGTTGGATTTACATCATTTTGAAGGGTTATAAGGTTAACCATTTATGGAAATATTATGTTAAACTTCTGATGATGCTTATAGGATTAAGGTACTATATCACTATATTATGATTTATGCATATCTTAGAACTTGTTCTAACAACATTCTATTGATTTAAACTATTTACATATGGAATGGCATATTGTTTATCAGATGATATATTAGTGATTCTGTAATGAAAAATTAACCTTCGTTTTTAGAGAAAGATGTGAAGTAGATCATGGAACAAAAAATGTACTTTTTTTCCTAAAATCATTCATTTATAAATTAAAATGAAAATTATTATTAATTAAAAATATGATCTAGAAATAAAATTTTGTCATTATCCCATAATTTTTTTTGAATCAATGGATTTTTAATTAATCTTAGTTTCATGACATTGAGGCCCTGAAATATTCTCTAATAATTAACATGTTATTTAGTGATGGCCTCAATCACTACATATGGATATTTATGATTTTCCTCCAACTCATTTTTTCACATCCTACCCATGTTATCCAATTTGTAAGCCCAATAATTAATTACTATTAAAAAAAATTATGGTCTAAACATTCCTTTTATAATGCAATTTTTGTTTTTCATTTTTATGAAGTTGCATAAAATTAATGGAATTAAAATTAGTCAATTGTTGATAACCCAAACGAATTTCAAGGGAGAAAATCATTTTATGTGGTTTACAATGTAACACCCATTTTTTCAAATTAATTTATCCTTTTTTATATTCTTCATTTCTCAGAACAATGAATATAGGTTTTTTAGATATGAGAACTAAGTGATTATTATATTGTAAAAAACATTCTAATCAATTCAAATATAATACCCTAGTATTATTTTATGATTCATACAAAATCCACATGGCATTAATTATACACAAAACATGATTCAATTACATTACTTGCAACACTCAGTTTTTATACAACTACATTTTATTATTATAATTAATTAAAGTGATGGTGATAACATAAACTTTAAACATAATTATATGAATATTAATAACACATTTTTAAATAATATTATTAATGATTTTTTATAAAAACATAATTATAGTATAACATATTTTTTTTGTAAAGTCTATATATATTTGGAAATACTATTTTCTCAAAAGAACATTGTTCCATTTCCTTACAGAAACAATAATAATATAACTTTTATACAATTTTAAAAATTTAATTTGAAAAAATATTAATGTTTTATTAATTCATACTTAATAAATTTTCTTTTGATGATTTATGAAATTTTTCAGCGAAACATTATTTTATGGTGAATACTTCAAAAATAATAATTATTAATTAAAAAACATTTTAAAATAATTTATTTATATATTTAAAATATATTTATTCTTTTTTGTATTGTCATAATTGATCAATTATAGATCTATTCATCTAATTTAGGTCAATAGAATCATTTTTTTGCTAGAGTTGGATAAAAAGAAAAATGTAATGTTGAACATTCTCACTTTTAAAACCCATGTTTTCACCACATTTGAGAGATTAACGAAAAAAATTATTTTAACTCTTATGAGAATTTATTTTCAAAAAAGATATGCATTTTTTTAATCAGTATAATATTCATAGTCTAATATTAGAAACATAAATTTTGACAAAAAATATAATTTATAGTGACTAAAATAAATAACGGCGAGTGAAATAAAATTTAGTATTTCAGGGGAAAAAACTGTAAATTAAATTTCCAAAATGACATGGATAGATTTTGAACACCCATTAACTAGAAATATATAATCTATAATGGTAATTTTTTTTTTGTTTTTTTAATTTTTTATTTAAAAAGGTGGGCACACCTAAATTGATTAAAAAATTTCTTTGTGTGTCCTTTGGCCTCAATAATAAAAGGCCCCAACCCCTCCCACTTATTAACTCGTATCATGAAACTTAATACTGGCTGGAATCTAGAAATTTAACATTACAACAACACTCTAATCCTCATTGAATCTTCCCATTTCACGAAAACATAACTAATGAAATCCTTTTGTTCAGTGAAAAACGAGTTACCCAAAGAAGAGGTAACATCCTTCCTCGTGCAACTTAATTTTATTTTCTCTCTAAAATTACAAAATTATAAAAATTACATTAACTCATAATAAACACAGTATCCTCAATATTTATTACCTTTTATGTTATTGTTTTAAACAACACTTGCACAGAGTTACACCTAATTGGTAACAGGCATACCGTTATTATGTACGGTGAAGTACCGCATAACGAAACGATGTTGTTCATTTGAGATTCACCACCTATTATGGTTTTAAAAAATTATTAAAACTATGTTTTTACATGATATGTATTTTATTTATAATGTATTTGTACATATTTTTTTACTATACAATGCCTACCTACATGCTTTCAAATTTTTGTAAATACGATAACTTCTTTTATGGATGTGTGAAATATCGTCTCCTCAAAGTGACATGATTTGTTCAAATTTCATATGGATTGTATTAAAGATGGTTTTAGAAAATTATTCGATATATATGATATAATTATGTCACTATAGTGATATTTAGTGCATATATACATATCATTCATTAACATTATTTCTTTCAATTTGACATGAAAATGGAAATATCGTTCATGCATATGTGTGATCCATCGCCTCCAAAAACAATGTATTTCATTTCAGATTTATATATGTTATGGTTTATTATAAATGATTATATATTAAATATATATGATATATAATACACATTTTACATTATTTAAATAATAAAATAATGCTTTAATAATGCGTGTGAAAAATTTTATGTGAAAAAAAGTCTGATAAACAAATCGGTTAATTCACAAAACATTACTTCATCATACAATTATTAATAAAGGGGTAACAGAAGGTCCTTAGAAAATATTATAAGGAAGTATATACATGACCATGGTTATGTTATAAATGTATTATAAACTTATACATATTATACAAGAGGATTGTAAGTGTACGATGACAAACAAGACCTATGGTATAAGAATTTCATCCAGCATTTCATTTCACTGAGATACATTCCTTATACACCACTCCATTATTTTTTTAGTATATATAATTGACATGAATTTAATATATGAATCATATAGTTAAATTTATGTTTATTTTAATATATTCTTTATCATTATCTCATGGCGTTTTTGTTTCATAACTTATAAAATGTGTAAAGTAATTTCATATCAATTTTCATTCATTGAGACACAAGCCATGTTATGCAACAATATTATTCTAGGAGGTGTATAAAAAACTATTGAAATTTTATATAATGGTTCACATTATTATCTTGATATTATAATCTTAATTTTATTTTATTTTCAATAATGGGAGTATGATTTAGAGATAACATGAAGTATGATTTTATTAATATAATCTTATTCTTTTTCAATATTGTTTTTATTATGTTATCATTAATTAAATATTGTGAACCATACCTCAATAAGAGACTTTATTTTACATAATCCTTATTTATTCTTATTATACCCATGTATTGGCCCCATTTTTCTACTCTTTAATATATAATATTCTCAAAAATGGTTTTTTATAAATGGTAGACTATAACTCTCTCTTCTGTCAAAAATATATGTTCCTTGAAAACCATTTTTTATAAAAGGTTTCAAAAAAATATTATGCAATTCTCTTATGGTATTTAAAATTCATTTTTACCCATGTTTTACATTTTATACAAAAGTTTTTTAAAAAATAATCACCTTTTCATTTTCTAGTCGAGGAACATTTCAAATCCCTTTACGGTGCAAATAGAATATTGAAAATGTTTGGATTTATTCTTCATCGTAACCATCATTCCCATGAATATAATTTTATAATAATAAATTTTTATTTTTTATTGAAATTATCTTCATAATAATTTAGATATTATTTTTTATAAAGAGGATATCAATGAATTTTTTTCAAATGTTTGTTGGATTCATTTAAAATTTTTGATTAAAATATTTTTTAGAATGTTTCAAAGATTATTTGATAAGATTTTATGTAAAATGGCCTTTAAAATGTTTTCAATATTATTTTCTAATTTATTAATGAACCAGGTTTTTAATATTTTCCCTAGATTCATTAATATTTTTTCTTTTTTAATTTCAATTATAATGGTTTAAAAAGGGTTTTTTGTCTTAATGATATATCATCATAGAAAAAAAATATTTTCCTCCAAGAATGTTTTCAAAATATATTTCAAAATTTATTACCATTTTGGATAACACAATTTTATGTTACTCATGACTTAATATTAAAATACAATAAGGTTTTATTTTTATTCATTCTTGATTTTTTATGTTTTTATCGAATTATTATTATGACACATGTTTCTCTTCAACAATTTATATGATTTTGAATCCTGATTAATTTCATTGGTTATTTGATAATGAGATGATTTGAAAAACAATCTATTTTTTAAGGTAATTTTGTGAATAAATGTATATGATTATAATTTAATTTAATTGGTAATGATTTTATGTTTATAATACCCGTATATTTTTATGTTTGATTGTATGATGAATGTATTATTATATTGTAGATAATGCATGAATTATTTTATAATGAGATGGGCGGGGCCTTTATCTCCCTCTAATGAATTGGGTAATAATATGTTATATATGATATAAAATGTTACACGGGATGTATCCTATTATTGAAATTAACTGGGAACAAGGATTTTTAGCCTTATCCTAGAAGTAATAAGGCACACGAGTTGTACCCAGGGATGAATGTAATAGGGAACATTGTTTTTAAACCAATACTAAAATTAAAAGGGTACATAGTTTAAATAATAAACCTAAAATTTAGATATTAAAGAGGTAATATCCAAATAATAATAATCAGGTATATGGATTATAGCATAATAATAATAAAAAATTAGGCAAATGGGATATTTCTCAAACCTAACATGTAAAAAAGGTCGTGGTAGGTAGAAATGATGTAGTATTTTCTATTCATATGTGTATGACAAAAAATTCTAAGTCTTATTCCTTAGTTATTTTTTCATGGAATATAATCTTCATTAACATATGATTTAAGTCTAATGAACTACCAATATTTACTCCATGATTCATTTTTATGATCATTGATATAAAGGATTTGATCTTATAATGTTATTCTCTTGTTATTGAACCCTTATGTTCCAGTTATTCATAAATATTTCCTTGATTTACCGTTACCTTGAATTCACGATCACCCATATCTTATGATTCCTTTCCCCATGTTTGAAGAAATTTTTTTATGTAGGATTAATAAAGGGGAGATCATTTTGATAATCATTTATAATTATTTGTAGAGTTAGAATATTTTGGTTTGAATATTTCAAAGAAACTAATTTAATAAGGTCATTGGGTGTTTACTTTTGTAATGTATTAATTATTTATATAAAATTATCTAATTTTATTTTATGAAAAATGATGTTCTCTATAATTTTTATAGGTTTGAATGTTCATTAATCCTTTGTAATCTAGGATGAGAAATCATTAGTGAGATCCATTGGTATATTAGAATGCATATGTATAGGTCTGTATCTAAATATATGTATTTGGATGAGTTAATGTTTTGTAAAATATATAGTAATTTAGGTAAAGGATATAGTGAGTCTTTTACTTGTAAAACATCTATGTATAGAGACAAAAACTACATGTGTCTCTAGAAATGATGTACCTAGGTGTAACAACTCTGATAAGGTGTGCCAGGTCTGACTTTTTGTAACCTGGTAGAAACAAAATGCCTTATTATGCACCATATTCAGCACTCTCGATGGATATGTTTATGAAATTCTGAAACCCTTCATGATCCATCATTAAGGATTTAAAAATAATTTATCTATAATTTACCTAGTATAAACCTATGTATTCAAAGATTAATGAAGTATGTGTCAATATTTAAGCATCCTATAATAAATTTTTGATATAATGAGGTTTCTTATATTATAAGTGTTACTTACCCTATGGCTTCTAGTTTTATTAATGAGTGAGAACTAGAAAAAACAATTCTATCATTGGATTTTTCTAATCTATAATGTATTGGAATGATTAAAATTGATTTCCTAAGTATAAAAATTAAATATAAAATCATGATGGTATGTGAGTATTGGATATTCTTCTACAGATAAGGTTACCACAAATGACTTGTGAAAGGTATGAAATTTTTCGTGACATTCAACACTACCTTTACATGCTTTATACGAAACACAGAATCGGAATGCATTGCATGCAAGACTGAGTTTCGATGAAAATACATATTTTTAATTAAAAGAGATAGAAATAACTTATCCATACATCATAATAACATTAATTGAAATAAAAAATAAAAAATATATTTATAATTGTTTAATAATTATTAAACATAATTATGATGAGACATATAATTTTTGGTAAAGTCATTCTATGTTTGGAAATAAACTTTTCTCAAAATAAATTCTTTCTAAGTCCATTAGTGAACAATAATAAAATTCATTTTATAAAATTTTAAATTGTTAATTTTCTAAAATAAAAAAAATAATTAATAATTTTGATGTTATCTTAGAATGAATTAAATATATTTTTCTAAGGAACTTCATTATTGGGTGAATAGTGGAAATTAATGAATTTTAATTGAAAAAAGATTTTTCTACTAATATATTTTTCTATTAAAAATATATTTAATGTTGGTTTTAATGACTTAAAATATCTACTATGGAACTATTTATCCAATTTTAGTTATTTGAATCAATTTTATTTTGAATTTATATAAAAATATTAATGATATTTTTAACATTCACATTATAAAACCTCGCTTTCTCACATTATTTGGGAGATTAGCCATTAAAATAATTTCAATGCTTCTGTTAAATGAAATTCATAAAATAGAAATACATAATATTAATCAGTTTAATATTTATATTATAATAATATCGACTAATTTTTTTATTAAAAATATTACTGAATGTGATTAAAATTAATTACATCAATTAGAGTAAAATTATACTTAATAAAGGACAAACCCTGAATCTTAGGTTCCATAATGACCGACCATCTTGTCCAAAACAACATTTGTTGAAATATATCAGCCATAACAATTCCATTATAATTTATTGTTTGTTTTTTATTAATTTTGTTAGGTTAAATGGTGTGTACAACTATCTAGTTTTAAATAATTCCATGTGTCTCATCTGGTACCAATATCAATGGACACCAACTCTCCCCACTAGTCACACATATAAAGAAAGTAAATTTTAGATAATCTATTTCAAATTCACCTTCCAAAATATCCCCACCCTCCTTGTCACCTCCCTTGGGTCAGACAACTATGTGATAATTCCTTTTTTTAAAGAAAATTTAGTTACCCAAAGAAGGAGTAAACATCATTCCTTAAGCTCTATTATTTTAATTTTTTTATCCATATCCTAAATTGTTCTTATTCAATAAAAAATATTATCCTCAATATACTGATATGTTTTCATGTTACGGTTTCAACGCCAGTTATATACACTTTTATCTAATGGGTAATGAACTTATTTCTCTTTTGTATGGTGAAGTACTGCCTCACGAACCGATATTGTTCATTTTACATTTACCACCTCTTATAGTTGGGAATAATGATGAAAAAAATATTTTCATAATATATAATTGACAATTATCCTTTATCAACACATCTATATGTATAATTTAAGGCCTGACTTCATTATTTCCATTTTTTAAATACAATAATATAGTTCGTGAATGTGTGGACTACCGCCACCTCAAGGCGATGTGACTCATTCATAGTTTACATGTAATGTACTTAGGATGAGTTTAGTAAAATTATATGATATATATGACATAATTATTCAACTTGAATGATTTTTTATACATATGTATATATATATATATTTCCTTTACTACCTTTCCTTATGTGCTCCATTAAAATGGAAATAATATTCACGTGTATGTACATCCTTTCACCTTCATAAATTGTGTATTCTATTTCTTATAACTATATTTAATAGATTATTATAAATTATTATATATTTAATATATATGACATATACAGAAGTTTTTAAATTTTATGAATAAATAAATCATTATTCAATAAAGAGGATCAAGAATGACTAGTAAAAAATCATATGATAAACAAAGCAGTTAATACATGAAACATGACTTTAACATAGAATTGTAAATAATTTTTTAATATATTGTCAGAAGAAAATATTTTGTGGAAGTATATATATTAATATGGATCATTTATAAATAAAAAATTAGTATATAGTTGTTGTACATGATGCTTGTATGTGTACAATGAATGTCGAGAAACAAGGTAAGAGAGTTTTATATCACTTTTTATTTATGTTAGAAACATTCCTTATACACCGATCATTTCTTTTTTCTTTGTGGTATATATATTTCCAAAAAATTTAAAAGATGAATCTTATTATTAAATTTACTTTTTTTGAGATATAATTTTTATGATATTTCTCCCATGGGTATTGTGTTTCAAAATTTAAGGAATCTGTAAAGTAATTTCATCTCAATTTTCTATCATTCAGACACATTCCATGTTATGATATTATATTTTTCTATGAAGTGTATATATTATCTTTAAAATATTATATCATGAATATTATAATTTTAATTATTTTTTAATTATTTAAAAATTTTCATTTTCTATTATGAGGAGTATGATTTAGAGTATCTATGTGGTAATAGTTTATTGAAATAATCTTATCATTTGCTGAGATTGTTTATGATTATGTTTTATTTGATTAAATATTATAATCCATATTTAAATAACTATAATGAATTTTCATAAACAATTTTTATACTTTATATATCCATGAAATGGATCCATTTTCAAGTATTTTTACACAATATGGTGAAATTTATGTTTTTTCATAATGTTTAGCTTTACCATTCACTTATGACCAAAATCTATGTTCCTTCAAAACCATGTTTTATAAATGTTTTTCAGAAATATTTTACGACTCTATTTTTTTATTTAAAATATATTTTTCCCATGTTATACCTTTTTAAAATCTTTTCATTAAAATAAAAATCCTTATGATTTTCTATTCAACGAACTTCTCTAAACTTTTTTGTGTGACAAATGAATTTTTAGTATATAAGTATTTACCCACCATCATGGTCATCTTTCCCTGAATCATAATTCATAATATTAAAATTTTATAAATTTATTAGAAATATTATCCTATTATTTTGGAAATTAGTTTTTATATAGTGTTTTTTAGTGAAAAATGTTTTAAAAATGAGTTCAAACATCTTTTATAAGGATTAAAGGAAAATATTTTTCCAAATTTTTTGAAGCATATTAGATAAGATTTAATGGGAAAGGGTTTTCAAAATGTTTTCAATATTATTTTATATGTTTTGAAGGAAATTTTTATCAAAATATTTTATAAGATAATTTATAATTTTTCAATGAAACATTAGTTTAAACAATTTCTAGACTCTTCTATAAGGTTTAATTATTATTTAAAAATAAAATTATTTGAAAAAGGTTTTATGCTTTAAATATAATATTTCTATGAATACATGAAATGTTCTTGATGAAATGTTTTAAAAATATATTCCAAAATTATTTCCCATATAATATCACATACTATGATGTTACTCATGGATTTATAAGAAATGATCCAAAGGATCCATTCTTATTCTTCGTTGAATGGATTATGTTTTGATATAATTAATCATATGACAACCATTTATCTTCCATGGTTTATATGCCTTTGAAACCCTCTTCTTATAACTTGTAATGATTTAATGAAATTATTAGTAAACCTATATATTTTTCATACGATATTATGTGAGTAAGTATCAATGATACCTATTTTATTTCATTGGTTATGATTTGATGATTATACCCCTAATCTCTTTTTACGGGTATATATATATTGAATGATTTATTTTATTGTCGCACATTTATGAGTAATTTTATTATGATATGGGTGTAACCTATATCTCCCTCCAATTATTCGAGTAATGATTTATTGTATATGATTTTAAAGGTTATATAATTATAGAATAATCATTAATTTTAGTGGGAACATGGGTTGTAGGCCAAACATGTTAGTAGGAGGGTACACGACTTGTACCACAATATAGAAAGTATGAGGGACATGATATTTATACCATGATGGAAATTATGAAGGTACATGGGTTGTATCCCAAGCCTAAAAATAATAAGTTATATGTGTTGTAACTGGAACATCAATATAAGAAGGTACACAGGTCATATCCCAAGCATAACATGTTAAAAAGGACTTGGTACGGTCCTTGAGAAATTATTTTCTGTGATTATCTATTTTCCAGAAATTCCATCTCTTATTACTCAGTTATTTCTTCATGGATTACTCTCTTGATTCATTAATGATTTATGTCTTAAAAACTATAAACCATTATGAAATTATTAGTGTTTATGATCCTTGATTTAAAGGGTTTGATCTTTGAAAGTTGTTATCATGTTCCCATTCTTTTATGTTTATGTTATGCTTATGTTTTTCTATTTTTTACCCTTTGTGAGAATTCAAGATCAACCATTTATTATGTTTCCTTTACCTATGTTATGAATAAGGATTTTTTTTATGATTACTATTGTGTGAGATATTTTATAGAATAAATAAATATCTTTCAATGAGTAAGAATTTTAATTTTCTATTATTCGAAATCCATGAAACTAACATGATCATTGGGAATATCTATTTTAATGTATTAAGTATTTGGAATAAAGGATGTCTTGTATATATATGAAAAGAGAGGATCACTATATGTTTTGTATGAGGTGCATAGGCATCAAGAATTTGCGAGAAAAGAATATATATAAAAATTATGTAAGTTATATTTTAAATAAATTAGTTTTGATGCTAGATCTTTGGGCATCAGTTGTGATTTGGGTTTTGATGAGTATCATTTATGTAATAGGTATGAAATGGACAGATAATGAGATTCCAGATGTGATGCATTTAATTCATGATATAAGTGTTAATTGATCACTATATGTGGTTCTACGATGATGCTATGTCAGGTGTGGTCGGTAGGAACATATAGATGTTTTATTTTTAGGGTCAGGAAGTAACCATGAAAGTAATTCCTAATATGGAGTGTGACATAATTAGAATTAACCCTAAAACAATACCTAGAGATTAATATGTTTATATAATTTGGATGGTTATTTTCAGTTCCATATCCAGCTAATGGATGAATGATCGATTATTAGCTATTAAAAGGATGGGAGACATAAATGTTCTTGGTTTACGAGTGGTTAGTAATTTCCTCTAACATTCTTGAATTTTTACTTTGGTGGTCTAGAATGCCATTCAATTTGGATTCAAAATACAATTTTTATACTATTAATTCTCATATTAATTGTATTGAGATAGTTTATAAGCCACATGATGTGTCATGGGGGTTCAAATGAGTTTCTATTGTGTTCGGACCTGAAAACAAAATTTTTAAGGTGAAGACTAAGCAACATGGTTAGATTTAGATATACACACATAAGCATAAATTGGTTGGTGTGTCTAAAGAAAATCTACGAGTGCTCGCATAGGTTTCACATGGTTTGGGATACTTTACAGTATATACCAATCACTTAGTGCCACTTAGGTAGTAGGTGTAAACTGCTGCCACACAGTTTCTCCAAATCGTGCGCCCTATTTTAATATGGTGAACCATAGTACAATTAGATTAAATAGTTTGCCTATTATTATCCTAACTGTGTTACATAACTATGATTCTATTATAAATGTGGTAATTTACATTTTTCATTATTCTTATTTTAGATAATTTATCCTTTCTTTCATCTACTATGAATTATATTCTCATCTTGCAGCCATGGTACTCTCATGCGTATCACCTAGGATTCGGTGTCCCTCCTCCAATTGGAACCATTACCAATATCCAAAAAAAACGAAGAGTATTAATCTGAAATTTCATCCAATATCTTCTATTTATTGTTTATATTTACATATTTAATTCAAAATCAATGTTAGCTCTTTTTCTTTATTTCTCGGTTTTTTTCTAAAACTATGATTTCACTCATCTCATCACAAGTTAAAGGATGATAGTACACAATGTATTTCCTATAATTATATGGTGGGAAGATCCTATAATTCTATTTAATATTATAGTATTTATTGGTTACATCCTTAAATATACACATGTGGGTTCACCGAGAGAGGATATAAATTAATTTATATTTTTAATTAAAATTTTCAGATGACATTATGTTGAACTGATGGGAATTTTTTATCCTAATATTATGTTAATACTTGTAAAGGTAACATATCCAACTCAAAATGCATGGATGATTTTTCAATTAAAATTAATTAAATGATATATGATTTCATTGGTTCTTCGGGAATATGATGGGAAAGAAAAATGTCTATGTGGGGATGATGATCTCCGGGACTAGCTTGTCATATAAAAGGTTTTTATTGTCTCAAGACACATGGAGTGTTGTTGATCACATGGTTTAGGAATCATGTTCATAATATTTGAGTGCATGAGGTCACCAGGATGAAGGAAATGGCTAGGGTGGAATTGATAATGTTGAACATTGGGACATATGAACATGGTATCACATAGAACATGGGAAAATATGGTTTTTTCATAGTTAATTTTAATATTTCATATAAAATTAATTTGATAATGAACTATTATAGTCATTTTTAAATAAATATGACTCAGTTGAGGTAGTATTTTTTAGATATTTTGGTTGGTGGCATTGTAGATTTTGGAGTCTAGGGGATAGTGATGAACATCTGTTATAAAGGTGGTTATAACTATAGAAATCCCTGGTTGATGGTGATATAAAATTGAGAGATGGTGTTGAGATCATCTGTCGGGGGATAAGACTCGCTATTATATATGAGAATGAAGTAATAGGTTTATTGGAAGATGGATATCACTACTCTTAATGATTTCTGGATTTTGAGTTGACTAGAATTTTATTATAAATTTGATGAAAAATATCACTGTAACATTGACTAAAAATATTTGGTTCAAAATATAATTTTTTATACATTAGAAAGGAAATATCTATAACTAACAAACATAAAAATATTGAGGTGACAATGACATTGTTAGAGGAGATGGTATGGACCTAGTTCATATTGACGGTCATGTTATTGGTACATCGAATACTTGTGTAATGGCATGTGATGGAATTTATAGATCAAGGTGAAAATATTTATGTATTAGAGGTTCGGGGGGGGGGCTCTACATGAATGACACTCTTTATGGGATTCATGGTAACTATTCTATGTGACCTCACCACTACAAATATATATTTTAAGATATGTATTGTATTCCAACTCCATATTTTGGTAACTTGTTCTGTGAAATAATGACATTGGAAAAATAATATAAATGATTCATTATTGTTGTGGAATGCAAAATAAAGTGGTTATTTATTAAACATATATGTTTTTCCATTTAAATTATAATTTTTATCCACTTTATATTTATTAATGTAATAAATTCATACAATAGTGGTTGCCTACATAGTTCATACTAACACCTTACAGAATCCCTTCAGGACACGTATAAAGATTATTTAATAATGATCGTGTACGAGATTAGACTCAAGAGGTGGGCCTTAGTGAAGCCAGATTAATGATTTTTCTTGGTATGGATGGTAGTGAACCAGATGGTTCCCCAATATCAAAATTATCCTTCATTTAAAATTCAATATATATGAAATTTAATGTTCCTCCAAGGGAAACCTTTCTTATCTATTTCTTATATGACCTATAATAGGATTCATTTTCATCTAAAATGTTATTATAAGTTGGGATTATTATTATTACTACATATAATATATATTAATATATTATGTTTTTATTATTTTGTACATGGTATTTATACCATCATGTTGTATACATATGGATAATAATTATTTACATTTCCAAATGGTATATTCTCTCCACTATCACCTAATCAGGCCATCACTTACAGTTGGAATCCATTAACATATGGTAAGTTATTCTTATGTCCCACTTACCAACGGACCTATAGTGCATATTAGGTTGAAAATATATCTGAGGTTTCACAATGGATAACAATATTTCTGAATCTGTCATTCATTTCTAGGTACTGAGTTTTCATTTAAATTTATTTGATTTACTATTGAAATTTTGATAAATATGTTTAATTTACTCAATTTTTATACTTGAAGGTATGAAGAAATATTTATAAATTAAATCAATTATTCATTATAAATTTAATGCTACAAATATACATGTCACAAGTGGGGCCGCATTATTTAGATCCCCATGATGTGTCAGTAGACTCATGAGAAAAAATTAGGTGACCAAATTAGATAACATTTTAAGCATTATTTTTAAATTATATTTAGGATATATCTGGATGCAGATGGTATCATGTTCCTGAAAAAACGATGTTAAAATATTAATAATTTCCTTTATTATAAATTCCATTATTTTTATAATCCATGAGATTTTTTTCGATAATATTATCTATGGTTTCATTAAATTATCATTTTATTAATTAAATTATATAATTTCTAGTTTTTTTAAAATTTTATATAGATTCATCCACAACATACCATAATAGTAATGTTATTTAGATGGAATACATGTTTAGGTATTTACCTTCCCATGTTGATTATTCTTATTAATTCATGATAGCTTCTACTATACATAGTCCTCACTGAGAATTTGATGCACAGTTTTTTATTTTCATTCCCTTGGATATGAATAAGAATTCTTAGAATTAGTTCTCAATAATATATAATATATATTTTATATGAATAATGTTTTATTATATATTCCCAATATAAAATGGGCATCATATATGTATATATTTGTTCAAAACTATTATTCTAATCATTACTTAAAGATTTGATTCTTTATATATATATATATAACAATGTAATAATGTAATACAATTAATCTAGGAAAATAGAATTGGGGCCATTACATCAGTATAGCTCATATGGTGGGTGATCCCATTATATATATCCAATTCATTGTATAAATTGACCCTGATTTCTAGTTATAGATTTCTACTATGAGATAAGAAAAATAAATGGTTTGGTGATTCCATTGAATTTTATATTATAATAATGAATGAGAGGATAAGTTAAGAAGGAATCTAAATGGTATACATTAAATTATATATAAAGGAAATATACTTATTTCATTATGTAAGGAAAATACCTGATGTTTAATGGAATATTTAATAATTTTTTATACAGTTCTGAGAGAATAATTATAATTTAATCGTATTAATGTGATACAATGTATTCATAGAGGACTTTAATTTTATGAATTTTACATTATTATATCATGTGAAATGTATTGTGATATTTATTATGATTTAACCTTTATTTTATTAAATATTAAATAGATATTTTAGGTTCAATTTTCTGTGAGAAAAAAAAATTATTTATTTTGAATTTTTGATGTTTATAAATTTTATAATAAATTTCATTTAATTTATTTCTCCTAATGATTTATTTTCTAATTAAATATTTTCAAATGAGTTTTAAAATGTCTTTATGTCAAGAATAAATGTTAGTAATGTAAGATTTTATATATATGATATTTACACTAAATGAAGTAACTCACTCTTTTTAAAACAATAGTTTGGTCTGGAATATTGGTATTGTGTACAAAAGTCCTCCTTTTTATGTAATATATTTTATAATTATCTAATATTATTAATTGAACATATCGTAAAAATGTATGACTATGATGTAGTTTTTATTAGTCACAGAATTATGGTTCTTTTCACTCATATGGATTTATAGTTTGTATTAGAGAAAACATTTAGATAACATTATATATTATGGTGATATTAAAAAGAAATATAAAATATATTCTAATATATAGTTATATTTTTATAAGATCAATTATAATGATATCTATACAGATTTTTGTGATCCAATTTTATCTATTATTTTTTCCATAGAGTAAAAATAATTCCTGAGGTAGAATGGAATCATGGGATAATATTCACAAAAAACATCTGCTTGGGACGGTTGGAATTTGAAATCATCTGGTTTTAGATATGTTGATACTGTTAGAACCAAATATCAATATATGAACCAGTTTAGTATAGTGAAATAATATTTCTTTTATTAAAATGCCAATATCATATAATTACATGATGAAAATCATCCATGTTGTGGTTAATCATCAGAAAAAGTAAAAGAAAAAGGATGGAATAGTATCCGAGAGAAAATATTTGAAATTATGGGATGTTTGGAACAACATAATGAAACCTATTATATTTTTCTTTTTTACGTTGAATAAAATCAATGGTGGTATTTGATTATGAACACTAAGGAAAATAATGAAATTGATTTCCTGGATTGGACCGTGTATAATGATTTATTTCTTGTAAACTATATTAAGAAAGTTATTTTGAATAATATAGAATGAAAATACATAGATTTTATTTAGAAGTACGAGTATTATGTTGTCACTTATGAGAATAATTTTAATTTACTAGAAAGAAATGAAATGAATTCATTCTAGATGATGATTGTAAAATTTATCGGGTTTTTTCAAGATTTTTTCCATAGAATGGGCCGAATTTAAAAACCTATTTATTGAAAATTATTTTCAGGATTTGAGTTGATATATGATTGAAAGGAAGTTTCCAGAGTTTACAAAAAATTAATAGGATTCAATTTTCATCTATTTAGAAAATTTTACTATATTGACAAGGTATGCACTAAATTTAATTCAGGACTCGGATAGAAAATTTTAATGATTTTACAATAGATAGAAACAATTTTTTCAATGATCTCTAATCACTCATTAGTTAGGATTAATTGAAGAGATTGCGAGGTGTGGTGAGAAAGTGTAGATAGAAATTGTGTTTTTTACAAAAATTAAGATAAAAAGCGATCGGTGTGGATGATATTTGGGAAATCATTATTGAATGAACACAATTGTAAGAAGAATAAACTATCACCTTCTGATAGGTCTACAAGGTAGTTTTCTGAATAAATTTTAGGAGATATATGATATCCCATAGATATGAAAAACCTAGAAAAAATTATAGTTATAATGAAGAAATGATAAATGGAATTAATTAAACCCATAATGAAAATGAAAAAATACAACATCTAATTCCATTGAGTCAGTTCGTTATGATAATGTATATCCAAGTTTAGTTACGCTATATGATAATTATTATGATCCAAAATATAAAGGGGAATAATTTTTGTATATACATACTATAGATGTGGGATAATAAAATGATGTGGTGATAGGTTCATTACATATTTATTTAGAGTATATAAATATATTTTTTGATTTGGGATCCAAACATTCTTTTATATCTAGGAAATTTGAAATGAAAATTGAAATATCATCTCCTGAAATGATGTTCATAATTTTGGTAAAAAAAAATAGAATGTGAAATATAAATGCATTAATAATTTATAGAAGTATTTCTCTTTTTGACTATGGAATAATTTTTCATACAAAACCATTTTTTTTCGGACCCAGTGTATATTTTTATGGTATTTTTGGAATGATATTTTTTATATATTGTCATTCATATATAGATTATAATTATAAAAAAGTTATTTTTTTAATAATATTCCTTTTTTATATAGTAATTAGTTATCCAGTTTGATAACATATCAAGAAGCTATGAGACGGGTAAAATAAGGAACTGATGTTTTTCTACCACATGTTATTAGCAATTAAGTATATATTCTCGTTGGTGATTTTATAGTATTATATATATATATATGATGTTCCCAATGCTTTTAATGTTTTCTTAAAGATAAATAGGTTAAATCTCTTATTAAGTTAGTTATTTATACATAAAAAAATTAAAAAAACTACATATCATATTTTATAAATTCATTTATGTATAATTGGAAAATAATTATAAGACTTTCATGCTAAGGGTTTAATCATCCATTTAAATTATCAATTGGGGTTATCATATTAAATTTTTTAAAAATAATTATGGTTCCATGGGACTTTTCATTGATTGTTCCGAACATAATAAAATCAATATGACGAAGAAGTGTCAATTGGCTATTTTCAATGTCATGCTTGATCATCTCTTTGGTTCATAGTATTATTTTCATTTGATACCAGGATTGGGTTTTTACAGATAAAGGAAAAGTAATAAGATATTATGATAAAAAAAATTCTACTAGGTATGGTCATTATAATTTTTTCATTCTATATAGGTTAACAAACAAACTCATTTTATTTATGGGCCTAAATAATATAGTTTTCAACGTTTTTATTGTTAGGTTTTATTTTCATATTTATAAATGTTTTCTTTGGTATTCTCTATAATATTTGGACATTGTTCAAAACACTTATATCTATTTTTAGTGTTTAATAGAAATAATATTTTATGTAAATTTTTATAAATGTAAATTTTAACTAAAATTGATTATTTATCGAAGAATTTTTTTTATAAAGATGGAATAACTATTGATCTACTTAAAAAAATCATTGAAAGAGTTGTCAAGGATGAAACTGTTCGCCAAGATTCATAGTCTTCTTAGATTAAAGGGTTACTAATGATGGTTTTCTTGTAAAAATTTATGGGTTATCAAACCCAATAACTAAATTAAATATAAAAGAGTTAAATTAATATGGAATGAAAAATGTGATGAATTTTTTCCTAATGGAAAATTAAATTGAATAATGATTCCAGGTTACCATTACCATTATGAAATTGTGTATTTCATATTTTTATTGATTCTTATTTTAATATGTTTGATTCTTCATTGATAAGATAATGTTTGATTATCTCATATTGATTCCATAATTTCTAAAAAAATTAGAAGACTTATACAACACAAAACAAGGTAGAGATTTTGTAGTTTTTGATATTTAAATATTGATTCATCATTAAGATGAATATAAATCTGAAAGTATAAAAATTAAAATAGTTTAATGTATATATTCCCACAAACTGAATTAATCATGTTGGAGAAAAGTAAACTAGCACTGATTAATAAGGTAACTGATTTCTTAATTTAGAAATTTTATACATTATTTTATGTTTCAATAAAGAACATTATATTTAATTTGATAAATTAGTAAATATTTTCATAGAAGTGGTCTTTGAAAAAAATTATTAAACGTTTTTCATGTATTTCAAGAAATATCAGAATTGATAATTTAGGGTATCATTTATGATATTTAAATAGATAAATAATGTTTTACCAGTTTTTGAGAGGTGGTTTTTTATGAAAGGTGATTCTTAGTTGGGGAATGGTTACTTATGATAAGCTCACAACATCCCATTTTCTATTCATCCCTATAAAATTGAGATGTACAGTGACATTAGAGAATATTTTTTGTGGGATAGGATAAAAAAATATATATCTTGATTCATATTTAAATAGTTTTTTATATTGGAAAAAGGTGAATGAAAACTAACCAAGGGGTTTCTACGTGAATTAAGATCGCTACAATTGAAATGGGAGAATACATCCTGGGCATTCATATAGGGATTATTGAAGGCATATCAATGTAATATATTGATTTGCGTTATTTTATGTCGTTTTTAAAGATATACACATTTTATTACCAATTGATATATTATTTATATTGAACAAAAATAATGAATGTATATAAAAGAGAAATTATGATTATGTGGGTTCTCACTGTAAATTGAATCTAACAACCATCCTAGGATTTGATATCAAATTTTAAATGTCTTCATAGTTCAATGTGCACTAAATTATATTTTAGTACATCTTTTAAACCACAATATGATGAAAAAATATTATATAAAAATCAGAAATCAGAGGATATGATTTGATCATTCACATTGTATTATCAAGGAATTTAGGATCATCATATGTTTTCAATTAAATTTATTATTACAATAATATAAAGAAAAAATTGTAAAAATTACTAAATATTGAGTTTAAAGTCATGAAGTATTTCACTTAAATTTGAGGAACACTTTATGTTGATAGTTTTATAGAATTAATTAGTAACCCAAACATAAAAATTCCACATTATACATATTGGAAACATTTTATTATAATCCATTTTCCACAATATTTAAAACTTTTAAAAATAAAATAAAAATTCATTTCTGGAATATTATTCAAGAATATCAACTTCAAATGATACTATCCCTTACCCATACATACATACTATGAAAAATAATTCAAAATGTCAATGAGAACCATACACTTAGTAAGGAAGATAAATAGTATAAAACCATCAGAATACTGAAAAAATGAAAACCCGTAAATTTTTTATTATTAAAATGTTTCCAATATTCCCATAAATGAAATATTCATTACATTAAAAATATCATTAATAGTATATTTTGAAATTAAATTATTTCCATGAAACATGATTAGCAGGCATACAAATTTCATATGGGTACCCTGGGATAAAATATCATTAATACCTTATAGAACACATACATAACCCTTACTAATTAGAATAATTATATGAAAAAATCCAATATGATTTTTTTGAAAACATAATCATTACACAATGCATTGGAAATTTATCATGGAGTACCAATAATATTATCTATAACAGGATTACCAGTTGCAATATAAGCATACCAATCATATATAATATCTATGTACTACAACTAAAATAATGAAAACTAATTTGAAAAACATATTAAAAAACTCATTCAATCACTATCAAATATCAAAATACCATATTAATTTCATAACACATTTTCAATATAAAAATGAATAAAAACAAATGTAAATCAGTTTTTATATGAATGAAAACATTAAATATTAAAAATTAATATATGAATGGAATAACAACCATAGAGGTCGAATAATTAGTTGACATCATGTATGTTTATAATAAAACATCAATTTAATCTATTATAAAAATGTTCTATATAAAAAATTTAAAAATATTCGTTTTGAAAAAAATTTAATATAATGTAAAAATTAGGCATAAAACAAAGATTTAAAATATTTAATATCTATAAAAAAACATTTTCAAAATCATCCTAAGAACATGATTCTAGAAGAAAAATGTGTTTTTAGGAAAATATTAAAAATATTACTTTATAATAACTATCACTTATCAATTAGGTAATATTTGAATTATGATCCCTTTGAAGTAATAAAAATAAAAAATCTATAAAGACCATGTAAAAAAGAGACTATCATGATATAACATGCCAATGTTTCCTCATATAGTCCTCATAAATAAGTGTAGGGGGATAATATAAAAATCTACCTCAATGAATGGAAATATAGACAAAGTCATTTAACATGAGTCTGACTTGTCACGTATGCCTTTATCTTCCAAAATAATAAACCTATATTAATTTTTCACATTCCTTGGAACATTTTTAAATATTTTTCTTGATTTAATTTCACTTAATATAATGTTTTATAAAACTATTTTTTCAATTAGGTTTAGGTTGATGGATTTTCTGACGACACAAGTATTTATAGAATAATAAATTTTAATATCAATTAATATTTTTGAATCTAATATTTTTTTAATTTAATGGGGAAAATATATACTATATAATACCTAACATGCAACATTATGTTTAACTGAAATCTTATGTTAGACACAATAGAGAGTTATGTGAAAAAATGATATATTATTATTATTATAATTTTAAATTATACTTAATTCCTATGCATTGTATTGTCCAGAATGAACAAAACTAACTAAAATATAACTACACACAATTTATTAGCATTTTTACATTTATGAAATGAATTTTAGAGACTAAAAATGATAATCAATCCAATTTTATGCATAAAATACTCTAGTATTTTTAAAGGTTGTTTTACCATCTTATGATTGAGAACCCATTTTCAGTCTAGTTTTTTAACTTATATATATTCTATTTGAAAAAATAAACTTCTTCAATAGAATTGTAACATCAAAATTTACTTGGAAAAAACATTTCTGTAATTTTATTATAATGTTCAATTTTTTATGAATATTGAATAATACCACATTTTATGCCAAAACTGCATTTCCGTATAATTTATTTATATAGTTAGACTATGTTTTTTATTTATTTTAAAGTGTAATCGTATTAAGTTTTTATAATTTACTCTAATTTAGGTTTTTGAATGTAATTTCATATATAATTTGGACATAGACACTTGTCAATCTATTGATAGTTTTTACATCTTTAAAGCTTGATTTTTGGTTTTGATAATGGAAATTAATTTTAAATTAATTAATGAATCATCTGTGTTTTTGAATTATCAAAAATTATTTCCATATTTCAAATAAAAAATTTTGTATTATGTAAATAGGTACCTTTTATTTTTTTATATTATGAACAACATCTATAGTAAGATTTTAATGATGGTTAAAGAGTTAATCCTGTAAATAAGGGTAACAATAATATTATAAATATATAAAACTACTTTAAGAGATTTAAAACTCATATTTTATGAGTTATTAATGACCATGAGAATCCATAGGCCAAACTTTTGGAATTTTTTAGTCAATTATATGTGATAATGACATGTTATAAAATAAATTTAAAGTGAAGAGAAATACAACATTAACATGTATTATTTAATAATATAATTTTAATATAGGGTTATATAACTAATGTCAATGACTACAAATAGTATTTAGATATCTAAAATTAGTTCTTAAATTATGGTACTTTATTAATAATTTTTATACATTAACTAAATAAATTTATTTATGACAAAATGATGATGCAATGATTACCTTTTTAATGAACGATTCAAATAAATGATATTATAAATATTAAAGTAAATATTATTTGACATTATTAATTCCATCAAAAAATTATCAAGGATAATATGATTGGTCAGTAATTATACAATGTTTTTTTCAAAGGAATCAAGTTGTTATGAATTTGTCAAAAATTCATGTATAAATATTTTCCAAAATTGACATAATTTATTTCTTAAATTATAAAATAGTTTATTATATGATATTAAATTCAAAAATGTAGATGATTCTTCCAAATGGTTAAGATAAGTCCAAATTTTTCATAAATTTGTTTTGGGCTTTTTATATGTTATGGTAATTAAATTAACCCACAATGTATACATAAAATGATATCATTATAAGATTGAAAAGCGTAAAATAATTTTAAAACAAAAAAGTTAAGGATAAAAAAATATTCCAAACATAATGAAAAGTTTTTTTAATATGGGTATTCGAACCCAAGTCATATTATCTAAAAAAAATTCGTATTTTACCATTTTTATTTGACACTTAATTTATTATAAATTATTATTTCAAGACTTTCCTAAAGTTCCCCTCATCCCTCTTATAAAAGGGCAACAACTCTACCCACTTACTCGCACGTCTCAAGACCCATGTATCATTTAAATTCTACTCAAATAAGATCCAAAGATCCCTCCTTTCCTCCTAAGAATCCTTACTTTGTGTATAAAGAAATTCTAGAATGAAATTTGGGTCCAATAAAAAGGAGTTACCTGTTTTGGAGGCAGTGTATTCTCTAAATATCATTTCCCTTATTTTACATCTTCACTCCTTATGATCTTCCTATTCTATTATTACATAATAATAACAATATAAAAATTATACTAGGTTTATTTTATGAATTTGTTTTTGAAAATTTCTTACAAGACCTCAATCTAATGGATGCAAACATTTTTTTCTGTGTACAGTGAACTACTTCCTCACGAAACAATGATTGTTCAATTTTACTCTACCACCTCTCATGCGGTCCATTATGATGTAACTACATTTATATATGATATATATTATATTTATATTGTCTAAATTATTCTATAATATTTATTACATCATACCTTTATTCTCTCCATACTTTGTAAATACAAAAATTTAATTTGAGGAAGTTCGTACTACCATCCACTCAAAGTGGTATGACATGTTCATGATATACATTAAACATATAAAGGTTGGTTTTCTTAAAAAAATGTGACACACATTAAATAAATACAATAATAGTTTTATAATATATATTTATATGATTTAATTATTATTCTTTTAATATGAAAAAAGAAATGAAAGTAGCATTCATGTATATATACGACTTACCATATCCACAAACTGTTCATTTCATTTGTTATCTCCAAATATTATAGATATTATAAATACATTTATATTGGATATATTTATATATATGATATCTAAATTATGAATAATAGTCTTGAGATAGTGTAATTTGGACCACATGGGCATTTTATATCAAACTAGTTCATTTTCGACTCAAGTATCGAATATCGACAAACAGACCGATATGAACATAAATAATTATATAATTTTTATAACATGAGGATAAGTAATATTAAATCAATAATAAACCAGAAAATGTTTCTGAAGTAATTATAAATTATAAAATGTTTATTATTTATAAAGATAAGAATGAACGTGATGAGACAGATTCAAGATAAGGGAATTTCAAAACTCATTTTCCACTCATTGGGTTTTAAACATACATCGTTGATTATATTATTCCTAGATTATGTGAAGAATAAATTTTTTTTATTTCTGTTGTAATTTATACTTATATTTTTGTGGATAAGTTTTTGCTACACATAATCACCGTATGGATAAATTATTACATACTAGATACAATATTTTTAAAGGACTACGTCTCAATCTCCTTTAATTGAGGCATATATTGATATTATGAACCTTTAATATCCTATATGGTGTATATACAAACCTTTTGACCTTTTATATATTCAATTTCTATATTCTCATAATATTTAAATTTTTTATGTTATTCTTTGATCATTTTTATTAAATTTTTTCTCAAGTGTTACAAGACTCTTTACATAAAAAATCATTTAATAGGTTTTAAAGATTTATTATTCTAAATATTTATCATTAATGTCCATTATTTCAAAATTATTTTAAGGATTTATTTATATGGACATATATGTTTTAAAATTATAATTCTCAAATTTCATTTATAAGTTTCAAAGTCGTATGGTACACTTTGATTCAAAAATATCTTTATTAAATGTTTTAAATAGTTTTGGAAGTAGATTGAATATTTCAATATGTTGGATTGATTTATTTTGAGTGATAAGTGAAATGTTGATAATTTTTATCTTTTATGTGTTATGTATATGTAATGGCACATTTAAATTTTAATTCTTTTTACATGATAAACCAAATACGGGTTGTTCCATGATAAACCCAGGGTGGTTGAGCCCGTGATAGCTTTCTAATGCATTGGGTGACATGAAAAAGGTAAAAGATAAAGTTTCTTTTAAGGGATTTTGGGAATATACTATGATGGGTATCAAAACCCAACCATGAATGATACTCCATATGTAGTTGTGAAATGAAAAATGTATGTATGATATTGAAGTCACATGATACCTTTAAGTTTAATTATTTCTATGAAGCATTATATTAATCGTCAGATTACATGATGTAAGATATGTAGTTTGTATTTTATGGGTGAAAAATATGATTTTGTGAAAATGTACTCATAGGTGCAAAATAATCATGAAAAAACATTTGTAATACTTTTTTTATATTCATTAATGTTCTTTTTATTCTCATCAGAAATGTTTTTAAATTTTTTTCATATCGTATAAGGCTGAATAAGAGAAATTAATAAATCTATAAGATTTTTGTCATGAAAATAGTTCATGTTTTATTTTAGGAGTTCAATTATTATGAAAAAAATTAGATATAGTTGAAGTGTCCACATGGAAATTTTTCAGATGTAATGTAATAGACATTTCCTAATTCTCTATAACTCTAAAACAGAAAATATCATCACTGTGAATGAATGTAAATTCATGACCAAAACTCATGATTAAGAAATGCTAAGGTCGAGGCATTATAGTTGGTCTTAGAGGAATGGTTTAAAAAACATTAGGGATAAGGAGTTTTGGATAACCACATAGTAAGCCCCTATATCTATTCATTTAATTAAATATTTGTTTATTAACTTTTTCAGATCAAGGAAATATAGATGCAAATGGATGGAGGATGATCTAAAAAACAAGACTATATATACCTGATGACATGCATGAAATATTTTTTATCATTTAATTCAATATTGTTCATTGAAAGTAATCTCACATTGACATTGGATATAAAGACATGTCAGTATTTTGACAGTTGTTATTTCTTAAAAACTTATTTTCTGGTTTTAAAAATGAGAAATAATTTTAAATTAATTACTACAAATTATATGATTTGAAATTGGAAAATGGATTCTATATTTTGAATCATATGGTTTAAACTGTGTAAATAGGTACCTATTATTTTTTTGAAAATTTTGAATACTAACATCATTAACTATTTTTATTTACCATGGTTAATGGATATATATTTTAAATAAGAGTAAGAAAAATAATATCCTAATATTATAAAACTACACTAAAATGTTTCCTTATCCTATTATATGAGTTATTTCTGACCATGATAATCCTTAGGTTTGAATTTTGGAATTTGGGGGCCACATGGGTGTGATAATGACATGTTATAAGAATTAATATAATGTAAATAGAAATTCAACAAAAACATATATCTTTTACTAAAATAATTTTAATACGGGGCTATATAACTAATATTATTGAATATATATAGTCAATATAATGAAAAAAATTTCATAAATAATGGTGTTTTATTTATAATTTTTAGACATTATATAAATAAATTTATTTTGACATATTGATGATGCAATGATTACATTATTAAGGAATGATCCAAATAAATGATATTATAGTTTTTAAAAGAATTACTTTTTGACATAATTAATTTCATAAACTAATTTTACAGGTGAATATGACATGTAAGGATTTATTAAAGTTTTTTTGAATAAATCATGTTGATATGAATTTTTTAAAAAGTCCAATAAGAATAGTGTCCAAAATTGACATATTTCATAACATAAAATATAAAATAATTTGTTAAATGATATTAAATTCTAAAAAATATCAAATTTGGCCAAGTGTTTATGATATTTTAAATATTTCATTAATGTATTTTTTGTGGGTTTTTTGACATTTTATGTTAATTAAATTTAAACAAAAAGTTTAAATAACATTATATCACATTATGATTTAAAAGGGTAATATGAGGGTTAAACCCAAATGATAAGGATATAAAATTAATGAAAACATGTTTAAAAATTATATTATGATGGGAATTAGAACAAAAGTTATCTTACCTATGAATAAAAGGATTTTTTTACAAAATTTAATAGAAATTGAATTTATAATAAATTAATATTTCAAGACATTCCTAATGTTCCCCTCCTCCCTCTAATAAAAGGCCACTACCTATACCCACTTAATCACACCACTCAAGAACATTTTATCATCCAAAATCTACTCAAATAAGCTCTCATGAAACCTAATTTACACTTAAAATAATTAAAATGTGCATATGGTAATTGTAGAAATCCTTTTGGCTCAACTCAAAAGGAGTAACCCATTTTAGAGGTAGTGTCTTCCCTAACATTGATTTCTTTTATTTCCCTTACTCAATCCCTATGATATTATTATTATATTATTTTATAAAAAATAATGTATCATAAATAGACTTTTATTTTTTTATGTGAATTATTCTATGTAAACGTATACACACCTCCATCTAATAGACACAAACAAATAGATACTATGTACAACGAACTATTGGCACATGAAATGATGACTGTTCAATTCCTCCCCCACCTCATATCATTATGGAAATTATAATGTAACTGTATTTATATATGATATATATTATATTTATATTGTCTCTATGAATCTGTATTTTTTTAAACATTCCTTTATGCTTTCCGTAATGTGTAAATACATTAATTTCATTTTAGGTAGTGAGGACTATCACCCTCTTAATGTGTTATGACTCATTCTTGCTATACATAGAAAATATAAAGGATGATTTTATTAAACCTATGAGTCATTAAAGACAAAAATTTAATTCTGTTATTATAATATACATTTATATCATTTTTTATTCTTCTATTAATATAAAATATAAGTGAAAGTAGCATTCATGCATTGTTATGTCCTACCATCTCAATGAACGGTGCATTTCAATTCATATCCAAAAATATTATGAATAATATTAATACATATATACAAGATATATATATCATTATTAAATCATGAATAATATTCTATATATTATGGATTTTTGACCACAAGGACAATTTACATCAAACAATTTCATTTTCGACTCAAGTACCGAATATTGGAAAAATGACTAAATTGAACGTAAAAAATTATGTAACATTTATAACATGATTATAAGTAATATAAAATGGATAGAAAAAATGAAAAATGTTCCTAAGAAAGTAGATAATAACCAAATTTTATTATTCAGGAATATAAGGATTATACGTGATGAGTCAGATTCATGGTAGGGGAATTTTTAAATTCAATTTACACTCATTGTGTTTTACGCATAATTAATTGTTTCTATTATGGAAATATTCTTGGTGGAATTTTTTTATTTATTTATATTTTAATTTCCACTTATTTTTTATCTATATGATCTTGTTATACATAACCACCAGATTGACTAAAACTTACAACATCAATATAAACCGTGTAAGGGACTATGTCCTAATCTCCCATCATTTAGGTATATCTTAATATTGTGAAAAATTAATATTATATAAGGTGTATATAAAAATATTTTTAAATTCAATATCATGTATTTCAATAGTTTCATGATATTTAATGTTATCATGATTTTATTCTTTAATTATTTTTATTCAAGTTTTTCTTAAGTGTAAAAAGACACATTAACTAAAACGTCGTTTTAAAAGTTTTTAATATTTATTGATATTAATTTTTCTAATTAATATCCATGTTTTCAAAATGGTTTCATGTAATTTTTTAATATGGATATATAAGTTTTAAAATTCTAATTCTATAATTTCTTTTAAATGATTCACAGTGGTATGAGACACTTTGATTCAAAAATCTCTTTATTTAATGTTTTTAATATTTTTGGAAATGGAATGAATATTTCAATATCATGAATTGATTTGTTGTAATTGGTGACTGAGATGTTGATAATTTCAATCTTTTATTGGTTATTTTAATGTAATGGAACTTGGAAATATTATTAGGTGGTTACCAAATAAGCTATAAGTGGTTCCATGATAAACCTAGGGATTGTAATTCTGTGATAGCTCTCTAATGCACTGGGTAACGTGATGGAAGTAAATGCTTATGTTTCCAAAAAGATATGTAGGGAATATACTGTGATGGGTATTCAAAATAAAACAACTAAGTATACTCCATATGTAGTTGTGAAAGATATAATGTAATTAGGATATTTATGCCACACGTTATTTTTATTTTTTATGGTATATGATGTTTTTTAGTAATCATTAGTTTACATTGTGTAGAGAAAGTAGTTTATGTTTTGTTGGTTAAAGTAAGATTTTTTGAAAATGTTTTCATGGGTTTAAAATATCCATGGACAAAAGGATTTATTCCTTATTTAATATTCCTTACTATGCATTTTATGATCATCCCATGATTTTTTAAATGATTTTAACAGTTTATATGGAAGGGTAAAGAAAAGGAAGAAATGAAGAAATTTTTTATCAAGAATTAAATTTTGGTTTTATTTATGTAGTTTTATTATTGTGAATTTTTTTATAGATTATAAGTTCTTACTTTTTAATTTTTTGAGATGTAATGAAATAGATATGTCCTAATAATCTAAAAACCTAAACCTGAAATGATATTTAATGTTAATTAGTTTAAATTCTTGATCAAAGCAGAAGATTATATAAGGATTAAGGTAAGGGATTTATAAATTTTTTCCATATTCAGATTATGTGTGAAAAATAACTTTGGTAGGATGACTATGATCAAGGAGGCCATTATTTTAACATATCCATAATAATATTCATGACATAGTTTTCATATTTATACATAATTTAAACTTTTCAAACTAATCATGGATTATGGTTATTGATAATGAACTAGTATTATAATCATGGAGATGGTAGTTCGTTCGTACAAATGATTAATGTTTCCATTTTACAATGATCATTATGGAAATAATGTCAGTGACATATGTCATTTTAGGTTGATAATAAAATCATAAAACCCATATTATATAATTATATATACTTTTATACGTCATACTTGTTATGTGATGTTGAAAAAGGAAATTAATTTATTCTTGTAGGAGAGGTTCAATACATCCATGAATAATGTTATAATTATATTCCATGACTGAAAGAGTAAGAAAGAAAATGATATATTATAATTAAAAAATTGTAAATATATCATTAAAAATCATAATTATTTCTATTATATCACATATGTACATTATCATTACTGATATTAGCATTCATGAAACGCATTAGAGAAAAAGAATCATGTTTCTTTGCGAGTTTGTGGTCTATCAAACACAAGAGCGTTGATCTTATATCCCATATGGAATGAAAAAAAAACTTAAATATTTTAAAATGTCACCATTTTTAAGAATATGATACCAATACAAAATATAAACCTTATACCCATCGTAATTCCTAAATGAGAGATATGGTAATTAGAAAATGACCAACATCATATCATGAGGGTATATTATGATATAAACATGAATTATGGTTTTATAACACATTTTATAGGAGAAAGAAATTATTTACATTATTACATAAACATAACAACATATAAGTTGTAGCACCCAAGAATTCCGAAAAGTAACCCCTTTATTATGCTTTTTCAAGATTTAAAGTAAATCAGTGATGTTTGGGAGTGTTTGGAACACATATTGAGTGTTTTTTATTTTAAATAGGTGCATGGATGCAGTACAGTTTGGGAAAAACATGAAACACCTCTAGGAAATTATACATTGTGTGACAATGGGCTAATGGGAAGGTGTACAAGTTGCACATGGTTTCTCATAACCATGTAGAAGACTAGGATAATCTGTCTATTATTGTGAATATTTTGGACAATGATCATTGGAATAATTAGTGCATATATTGTTAACCAAGTAAGGTCCACCCTTTTGTACGTTTCTAACACACGTTTAGAACACGATTTTCCTGATCATGTGACTAACTGTGCACGAGTCCAATTGAGATTTATATATAGTGGATCTCACAATATTTATCATCTAACTCATTTCTATCCTCCTATGTGGTCCTAAATTAATGTTCCATCTTCACAGAGGTCAAAGAATGTTCTCTAATTGATATGGAGGTAGCCTCAAGACTTATCATGGTTATTTGAAGTCATATTATTATATTAACCCTTTGTTCTTGGTAGTTCTTTCTTCGTTTTCATTGATCCAACTCTCCCTTTCTCTCAGTTTTAGATAAATATTCATGATTTGGGTAGATATAGGTTCGATAATTCCAAATATTTATATATTTTGTCTTTTTTTTGTAGGGGAAGAGATATAATGTGGGTTTTTTATATTTCACTCGGTTTAATGGGCATTCTTCTTGTTTGTCTTCATTTTCTTCATGAAACTCGAGGATGGTTTATTCTCTCCTGAATCATCTATTTTAGAACTTCAATTGTTGGTTTCAAATTAGTTTATTTTATATTATTTTAATTTCATTTGATGTGTAATAATTTTTGAAACTCTCTTCAGTGACAGTTTATGGAAATCTCCCAATTTGGTGTCTGATTGGATAGTGTTTTTGTAACATGATTCTAAAATGATGATTTTAAAATAAGATTTTGTTTTGTTACATGGATGAATATTGTTTTCAATAAAAAAGAACACCTTTTTATTGAAATTGTTTGAGCATAAATGGATTTTGAATGGTTTTTGCTTTGATAAATATTGTGTTTTAAAACAAATTGGGATGGATAAGGGTATTATGTACACCCATCCAAAATGATGGGACATATATTTTCATGAAGTACCCTATCAAAGGATTCCATTATGTAGTGTCCTGGGGGATGGATAAATAACCACTCATGATCATAGGGTTGTCCATGGATTGCATGGATGTTATGATGTGTGGTTTTATGGTAAGGAATGAGTGGTGTCAAAGTGGGATGACAAATGTTATTACGAATTGTTAATGTGATTTACTTTGAAAACTGTTTTGAGGTGAACAACTGAGCTATGATATAAAGTGTGAAACTATTTAATGTGTTTTATATAATATTTATTATATGTAGTGTTATCCTGTTCTATTTTAGTGGCATGAGTTTAGATATACTCTAGGGAATACTATAGAGTTTTAGTACTCACCCATGATTTGGTACATAGGTTCATTTTCATATATTTTCCATCAGTATATAGGAATAAGTAACGTAGATCACATATTAAGCACTAATTCATGATACTAAGGTAGTTTGGTGGACTTGAGGCATTGATATTGTATGATAATGTGAGTTTTAGTAGTCTTTGGTTATATTGAGTTTTGATTTTTTGTTCATCCGTTGTGTACTTTAATAGTGTTGTTTTCCAATATGAAATTAGGTTTTAGTTTGGTTTTTATATAAATGAAATTTTTTTATTTTCATTCCTTGAATTGTTCATTATGTCGTGGATTGTTTTGTTATGGAATGGTTGGGTTGTTTTTAATTTATAAAAGGTCAAATCGACCTCCACTTTTATTAAAGACCTTTTTCATTTATTTCCAGCATTTGGCATCTTGGGGATGTCTCTTAAGGACAAGTAATTTAATCCACCTTCTCAAGAAAATTAGGAGGGGACAGATATTAGAAATTGGTGTTAGTTATATTTTTCCAATGTCTATTTTAGACAATTCGTATCAACTCGGTCCTTCCTTTGTTGAAAAAATGGTATAGCATTATTAATTCCCTTGTGGAAGAAGTGGTCATTAACTTGGTATTGGTTTCCAGTCTTGGAGTTGAACTCATTATGGTCTATTCATTGGCTTGGAATCATGGAATAGAGTATGATATTCAGAACATGCAATGTAGAGGATAAAATAATATAGCTAGGAATTTTATTATGAACATCAGGTTACCAGTGAGTTGGTTACATAATAATATTTTATATACTTATATGATTTGGAATTGAATTATTGTGGGTTTAGACAATGGGATAACCATGAAATGAATCATAAGAATGAATTCACACAAGGACTGAATACATCATTTTTAGTAACAATCTACAACATTTTTTTAATGTATTTATGTTTTAAAATTGATAATTTTATTTCATAAATATAATTAAGAAATATCTATGAAATGGTGATTTTGAAAATGGTTTGATTTTCGAAAAAATTGTAAATAATTTAAAAAATGGTAGAGAATGGAAAATGATTTTTTTAAAAGTAATGTTCTGGAGTATATGTTGATGGAATTTGAAATGATAAACAATCAGTTAATAGAGATTGAGACATAAGATTTTTTTTATAGAATATGGAACCCGATATGAATCATTGTAATAGACTGGACGAAGATGTTGAGAAAGTGGTTACACCTAACCTATAGGTGATCTAATAGATGATTTATATTAACATCCATGAATTTCAGGCTATTGTCAAAAGGAACCTATGGGATGAGCCCAGGAAAATGAATCATTTAGTATACTTCTAGAAGTAGAATCGAAAAATCATTTGGGGTGATTCAGACCTAGAAAAACCAATGTTTTGGATAAATAGGATGATTCGTATCATCAATTACATAAAGACACCAATAGATGTCAAATTCATGCTAACAATGTATATGATAGAGGATATTCCACATCAGTGTTGGCACCTAGCTTTATATGATAATGTGAATCAAGGCCTTAGTTGGGTGGATTTTAAAGAATTGTTCTACAAATAATTATATCCTTGCATGTTTGAGATCCAAAAAATGATAGAATTCTTCATCATGAAGTTGGAAAACCTCTCTATCACCGATTATGTGGCCAAATTCCTGAATTTAGTAATCTTTTCACATGAATTTCCTACTTTTGAATCCTTAACGGCCCATATCCTTGAATCTGGGCTGATACAGATGATTACTTTATGAAAGTTGTGCTCTGTATTACAGATTATACAAAGATATTTAATAGTGAGGTGGTGGATAAACGACACTTATAATGATCTATGGGAGGAGGAATTATGTTGATTCCCCTAGGAAACTGTGGGAACTCTAATTATGGGTGAAAGAGGAAGAGGGAAACATATTCCCAAAGTGGGAGCATGTATCAAAATTAGATGGATGGATTAGTGAACCTTTATTATAGAGTATGATAAAAAATATGAGGTTTACATTATGGTTCTCTAGACCACATAATGTAAGAATATATGGACCAAACTAGAAAATTCCATAACTGTAGCTAGATGGAGAATCATTAGCGCATTTTTCTCAGTACTCTATGGTCAGGTGATTTGGACACATCTTAGGGTTTGTATACATTGTCTACTTCAATGGGGAGATGGATGTAGACTTAGTCTCTTAGTAGAATAGATATAGACATGGTGAATCCAAAAATATCATGGCTCCTCTTAATGGGAAATATCAATAGGGAAAAAATTATAGATTTTTGTGAGGGGAAAATTATACGAAGATGAGAGTTGGATTTGGGATGATCTGTCGGGACCATCTACTGTGAGAAGTATGATATTTTTGAATTATATATGTATGATTTTTTGACTTATACACTTCTTCAAGGTTTTGTTTGTTTCTGGTTCACCCCATTATTTCATTTCTTCTCAAACTTTTTATTTTTTGAGTTAAAAATACGAGAGGATTCCCTCTAGGATAAAAAAGTAATCTTATACTGGGTAACGAATATTTAAATCTTATTTCTACAAAGAATATATGATAACTATAAATTGAACTAAGAAGAAATCATATTTCATTATCCCAGAAATGGATTAATATGATGTATTTCTTATATTGGATTGTTTTAAAACTTCAACGTCTCATATCAACTATTACAATAGAGCAGTTTGTTTTATGAATGAGGATGTAGTCAAACATATATTTATAGTAGAAAATAATGTAAATATAGGATCAATGGTATTATTATTACCTTATGTGGGAATATTATCTTACCAGTTGGAATAGTTGACATTGGTAGTGATGGAAGAGATCGAGATAAATTTTTTCCTACAGCTCTCTATTAATTTACAGATGATTTTCCAGAAAAATTATCCTGGTTACAACATATAAGTGAGGTTGAGTTAATGATTTATCTCTTCATATTAATCATTCATATCTCACCTATATATTATCGGATAGCAGAAAATGAATTAAGAGAGTTGATATTGTTATAGGATGAGTAGAAAATAAAAGGGTTTATTCGGTTGAGCACATCTCTATGGCCATCACCGATATTTTTCGTCAAGAAAGAAGATGGACATATAAGAAAGTGTGTAGATTATTATAAGATTAATCATGTTACAATAAAGAATATATATCCACTACCTCGCATTGATAATATATTTAATCAATTGTTTTGAGCTTAATGGTTATCTTGGATTTAAATGAGATCAAAATATCATTAACTATGAGTTGGAAAGGGGGATATTTAGAATACAACTTTCACAAGACAATATGGCCATTATTAATATGTGGTAATTCAATTTGGCCTTACAAATTCCCTAATGGACTTTATGATATTGATGAATCTGATCTTTTAATGATACCTAGATTCTTTTGTGGTGGTGTTTTTGGATTACATGTCATTTTATTAAAAGAAAAGTGTTGATCATGAGAAATTGTTGGATACATTGATGAGACTCTTGACGAACCATCATTTGTTTGCCAAATTATCAAAGTTAGATTTTTTTGATACAAGATCTAAATTCTCTTTTCCATTTAATTTCTAAAATATGGGTTTGAGTGGATCTAGATAAGATAAAAACTGCAATCTCTTACCTGACACCAAATAATGTCTTTTTTATAAGATGTCTTATTATCCTTAGTAGTTATTACCCATGATTTATTTAAGAATTCTCATAACTAGATTCAACTATGATATATTTTATAAGGATTAATCTTCGACTCTAACGGTCTATGATATTCTAGAGGTCTTTTAAAGAGTTGAAATTTCACCTTACATCAGCTCTAGTCTTTATTTTTCTTGAAGTAAGTCAAGGTTATGTGGTCTAATGTGATGCTTTAGGATCTAGGTTGGTGTGTGTTCTCTTGCAAGGAGAACATGTTGTTTATTATGGTTCAAGGATGTTAAGGGTTCTTGAGAAGACGTACCTAACACACGATTTGTAGTTACCTACATTCAACCATGCTTTGATGACATGGTGTCGCTATATATTTGGTAGGAATGTTACTGTGTTTACATATCATAATAGATTGAAACTTATTTTTTTACCATGGAATTTGAATATGAGACAAATAAATAGGATGGTGTATCTCAAAATGATCGACTTTAACATGATGTGAACACTAGGTAAAGGAAATTCAGTGGTTGGAGAATTTTTCAAAATTTATATGCTCGGATTGAAAAGGCGACATCAATTGAGTAGATTTTTATGTCTGTCCTATCCAATAAGAGTTTGAAATGTGATGATCGAGGTGATTTTATGGGTTTCCTTCTAGTTTCCCTTATTACTCATTTATTGAAGATGGTTAATGAGGCATACAAGAATTATTTGGAATGTGATTGGATTTGTTCAAAACTCAATGGTGGGGAGACCATTGAGGGATGTAAGCTAGATGAGAGTTTAGTGATGTGGTTAACAGATCTATTGGTTGTCCCTACAGCTTCTCAGGAGCAACATCTTCATGCATAACATAATTCAAGATGTGTTATCCATCCTAGATTATTGATGATGTATAAGGTTCTTTAATTTTCATCAAGTTAAAGAATAGAATTAGCATCTAATAGGTATGTGTTGGTCTTTATATATCCTTGATTGGAAATTGGAGCTGATAAATGTGTATTTTGTAACAGACATCACATGAATAGTCAAAAACATGAATTAATATGGGGGATTGTGTGCTGGCTCGAGAAGTCGGCTCATTTAATAAATATTATTCAATCTAATATGGTCGAGGACTTGTCAAAAATCGATATCCGAGAATTGGTAAAAAAGACATGGCATACCAATTTTGATATTGTCAGAAAGAGATCCATGGTTCATGTCTCGTTTTACGAAATGCTCACAACAAGACCATATGAATCATTTGACTATGAGAACAGAATATCATCCTCAGAAGAATGGGAAATATCACTATGAGAAAAGGGGATATTTGCGGTGAGGAGGGGTCTCGTCATAAGTAGTCCATCGAGAGGAGATATATGCGACATGATGCACTGTCCATTGCAAATAAGTTGTTATTTGATGTGGGAATTGGGTCCCCATCAAAAAAGGAATGATAAGACTTGTGCACCAAACTATTGGAAGGGTATTTGTGATGGGTTTTTATACCCATCACAAATACTCGTTGGTGGTTTTTTGTTTTTACGACAGGAGTAAACACCCGTCATAAATACAATCTTGGTAGGTGGGTATTTTCGATAGGTCTCATCGCAAATACCTTTTAACTGCCGCCCCTAATTAATAGGGTGTTAGTATTTGAAATAGTATGCTCATCGCAAATACTTCCATCACTAATAATCTAACCTATATATAACCCATCTGATTTTTCCCGTTCTACTACTATCTCTACCCCACTCTGCCTCTCAAACAACATTTTCCCTGTCAGAAATTTTCAATGGTTATGATTCTATATCAGATCAATATTCATGACTTACATCCTATGAAAGAATTGGTTTCATTGTATTTATCTATTTATATTATTTTTAGATAATTCATTTTAATTTATTCAATGTTAATAATTATTTTTAATTAGATGCAATTAGATTAAATTATAAGTAGATCATTTTATTTTTCATTATTTATTTTTACAAAAAATTACTGGTTATTAGTTTTATTTAGTATTCATTAATATTTATTTTATGAATTGTTATTAATTAGTCATCATTATTATTCACTTTAAAAATTAATAATTATTATTAATAATTAGTCACAATTAATAATAATTTCCAATAATTAGTAAAAATTACCATATATAATTAGTAAATAGAAATATATATTTTTAAATAGTAATATTTAGTAATAATTTGTGATAATTAGTGATAAAAAGTAATATTTAGCAGTAATTATTAGAAATTATAAATAATTAGTAATAATTACTGTGAATAAGTAATAATTAGCGGTAATTGGTAATAAATTGAAATAAATAATAACAATTCGTATTAAATTTTAATAATTATCTATAATTAGTAATAAATAATCAAAATTAGTAAGAATTGGAAACAATTAGCAATAAATATAATTAATTAGTTATAACCATGAATGATTAGAAATAATTATGAACAAGTCGTAATAAATATGAATAATATCACAATATTTATGAATAATTAGTAAAAAATATGAATAATTAGTAATCCTTTGTAATAAATATGAATAATTTGTAACAATTAGTAAAAAATATAAGAAATTATTAATAAATATAAATAATTAGTAATAATTAAGAATAACTGGGAATAATTAAGAGTAATTAGAAATTAATATGAATGCTTAGGAATAAAAATTTATAATTAGAAATAAATATGAATAATTTGTAATAATTTGTAATAATTAGTAACAATTACTAATAATTTATAAGAATTAGTAATAATTAATAATAATTAGTAATAAATATAATTTAATATTTTCTAATAATTAGTAATAAATTTTTAACAAATAATAATAAATAGTATTAATTGGTAATAATAAGCAATAATAAGTAATAATTATTAATAATTTGTAATAATTCATAATAAATAGTAAGTAATGGTAATAAATAGTAATCAATTATAATAAATAGTAGGAAATAGTAATATATAGAAATAAATATTAATAAATAAAATTAAATTGTAACAATTAGTAATGATTAGTAATAAATAGTAATAAGTAATAATAAATAGTAATAAATCGTAATAACTCGTAATAATTTAAAATACATAGTACCAAATAGAAATAATTAGTAATGATTAGTAATAAATACTAATAAATATTAATAAATACTAATAAATAGTATCAAATATTTATAAATATTAATATTGTATAAAAAGTAGTAATGAATACTAATAAATAGAAATAAATAGTTATAACTAGTAATAAATAGTAACATATTGTAAAAAATGGTAATAAATTATAATAAATTGTAATAAATTATAATAAATTGTAATAAATAGTAACAATTTGTATTAAATAGTAATAAATTAGAATAAAGAGTAATAATTAATAACAAATAGAAATAGTTAGTAATAATTAGTAATAAATAGTCTTTAATAGTAATAAATAGTAATAATTAGTAATAATCAATAATAATTTGAAAAAATTAGTGTTATTAAGTAACGATTAGAATAAATTATCCATAAATAATAATAATTAGAAATAAAATTTAATAATCAGTAATAATTTGAAATAAATAGTAACAAGTAGTAATAAATAGTAATAATTTTTATTAATTTTTAATAAAGAGTAATAAATAGTTATAAAAAGTAATGAACAGTAATAAATAGAAATAAATAGTAATAATTGGTAATACATAGTAATAAATAGAAATAAATATTAATAATTAATAATAATTCATATTAAATCGTAATCAATATAAATAAAATGTTATAAATAGTAAAATACAATAATAATTAGTAATAAATTGTAATAAATTGTAACATATTGTCAAAAAATATCCATAATTAGTAATAATTAGTAATAAATAGTAAATAATAGTAAAATACAATAAATAATAGAAATAAAAAGTAGTAAATATTAGTAAATAGTAATAAATAATAATAAATAATAATGATCACTAAAAATTAATAATAGTAATAGAAACAATAATAGTAATAAATAGTTATAATAATAAATAAATACTGATAAATTAGATCATTTTCCAATGGATTAGAGATAACAATTTTTCCCAAAGGCTTATATATTTTTTATCTTTCTCCAATTGATATTATATAAATAATCTACACTAATGTATGGATATCCATTTTTGAATGTCTGAGAATGTAGAGAAGCATGATGATGCCTCCATGCTATGAATTCTCGTGTATATGAAAATTGATATGGATACGCCGTATCAAATTTTTCCTTCTAATTTCATTCAGAGAATGTTTTAAGGAGATGAGGCATCGTGAAAAAGAGGCTCTTTTTCTTGAGGCCTCATCTATATGAAACTCTCTTCCACTGAAATTACTATGAAAAATAAGCTCTAATGTACACATTTCTATTTTATTATGGATGAGAATGGAGAGTAGTGTGGCGAGGTCACCATCCTCTCCTTTCTCGTTCATATGAAAATGAAAATCTCTACGTCATCACAAATTTTTAATACTAATTTCTGTTAGATATGGTTGCAAGGATATGATCCATAAAGAAAAAGAGCTACCAATAATCTTTTAGAAACTGTGTCACCTGTAATTAGCAGTAATTAGTTTAAATAAGCAGAAATGACTAATAATTAGTTGTAGTTTGAATAAATTATTATTAGTAAGTGTAGATTGGTATAAGTTTCTAAAAAATTCTCCAAATAACTGTGAAATAATATAAATGATTATAAATTGTTGGAAAAGTGAATTTAATTATTTCTTTTTTTTTTGATAATTTTTTTCTTATGTAAAATATTTTAAAAAACCAATCATTTACTGTTTTTAAGGTAATATTGAACAAGGAAGTCAAAAAAAGTCATTATATGATGATTTCACATGGATAAATTAGAATAAGAATACCGAATGTTGTGGTTTTAATCCTGTATATATTTTTGTTGTTGAAGTTATCCATTCATTTTTATCATCAAAACAATAATTCGTTTTTGAAGGGATAATTAAGTGTCCTTGTAAATAATGTTATCTGATGACTTTTGACACATGTGACAATTTTAGGGGTTACCTATTGCATTTTTGTTTTCAACCAGATTATGTTTTTTGGTATCAAAATGGTGAACAAAGTTCCAAATAAAAGATAAATAATTTTGGTCCAAATCCATCATGATTTCTAAATTTAGTACGTAATGTGGTAGGTACATCTTTTGAAAACCCTGAATCTCATAATGATATTAATTTTACTCATGATTTGGAACCATCGTAAATTTATTATTTTCTGAGGTCTTATTAGGATGCCTCATATCCTATCATCATGATAAGAAAATTTGAAATGATTGAAGAAATTATGGCTATTAAGGCAGATAATGGAATATAAAATAGCTATTTTGATCAGATACCCTCTTTCGTTAAAACACTGTTACATTAATAAAATGTGTTTCCAACAAATTTATATGAGAGGAAGGAGCTGGTTTGTAATCTGGGCCTTAGTAATTATAAGGTTCATGAATATTTAAATTATTTCATTGTATATTATAGTAAAAATGAGTTATTATATGGTTTTCCCACATGTTAACAATTGAGTTATAAAGAGGATCAACTAGGGATGTCTGAATTGATTCTAGTAAAATAGTTGAGAAATTTTATGCATACACTCAGATTGCAGTATTTATTTAGGCCTCAGAACACAATGACATTGCTTTAATTGCATGAAAAAAAATATTTCAACTAGAAAAATCAAAAATCATATCTTTGATGGTGATTTGTGGAAACATTTTTACAAAATGAATAGGTGTTTTAACACAGAATCCCAAAATGTTTGATTTAGACTTTCAAATGATAAATTAAATCCCTTTAGTTATTATGATCATCAGTATTAATGTTTTCTTTTATTCATAAATTTTTGCAATTTATCTCATTAGATGTTAATGAATGAGGCATATATATTTTTAAACTTATAATTTCTATAAAATACAAAAAAATAATATTGTTATTTATTTCAAACCATTATTTGATGAGTTAAATTCATCGTGGAGTTATAGAGTTTGTGCAAATGATGTTGTTATGAAACAAAATTTCAAACTGAAAGATGAATTGATGTAGATAATAAATTACATCCCAACATATGGAATTTATCAGGATGGATTACAAATTTTAAAAATCATCCCTGTGCTATATGAGTGACAAAAAGTGTTCATTCTCATCAATGGAATAAACCTTATTTTTCTGAATATCATCACAAATTGCATCCATCCAATTATCATTTTTGGGGGACAAATATATTTTGAGAAAAATCACAATTAAAAGAATTGGACCTCCAAAAATGATATCAGGTAAAGAGTTAATATCAATTGACTCTTCATTACCTCCCATTACATTTGGACAAACAATATACAAAAAGAAAATTGATATCATTGGGAGAGAACACAATTGGATAAAACATATATTTTTTTTGGATCTTCCATACTGAAATTATTTTTTGGTCCCTCACATGTTTGATGTAATGCACATTGAAAAGAACAATTTTGATAATTTATTTTATATTGTTTTGGATACTACAAGTAAGACCAAAGATAATGTAAATGCATGATTGGATTTTTCCAAAATTTATAGGGGATCTGAATATGTATTTGTTGAAAATGTATGATAATATAAGTTAATGAAGCCAAAAGAAGTGTATACACTTTCTAAAGAGAATAGATTATCATTTTCCTAGTGGATTGTATATTTTAGACTTCCATATGGTTATTCTTCGAATTTTTGTTGATGTGTCATAAATAGTCATATTAATGAATTAAAATTCCATGATAGTCATGTTATAATAGAAATATTTCAACCAATTATATTAAGTAGATTAATGATTTTATGATATGGGATGCGATAAAAAATATATCATATTTCAGTGAGAAGAATTTTATTATGGGAATAATGTACGATTCTCAATGAATTATATAAGGAGATGTGGATACAAATTTATATTAACTGGAAACAATCATCCCACCATATTTCAATGACTTAATGGAACATTTTTTATTGAATTTTTCACATAAATAAAATTTTGGTGGTTCAGTACAGTTCTGATGGATGTTCCCATTCAAGAGATGCATGCAGAAATTGAAGAAAAAATATGTAACAAAGAATTGGTTTAAGGCTTAATTGCATCATCTTATTTGTTAGAGGAAATTTATTATTTTTACTCTAATTATTTTCAATATGAATATCCATCAAAACAAAAATTCTTGTGTTGTAATGATGGGAATATTCAGAATGAAATAGGAAATAAATTATAAATTTTTAATCATCTAAAACATAGCATTGGTGGAGTTAGTGACATATGGATTTTAGATGACAAACATCACATACCTCATACATATGTTCTTTTAAACCGTGATGAAATAAAAAAATTTCTATTGTGAGTTATCCCTTAACATATTCTATAATCATTAGTAAAGTAAATTGATACTTTTTTATTTTTAGGTTATATTATAATCATATTAAGAAATAGCTTCCACAAATTAAAATATAATCTCCTAATGGAAATGGGTGAAATAGTTTTTCCAACTAGTTTAAAAAACTAGTAACATAAATTCTTTATGGTTGAAAAAAATAAATGAATTTAATACTAGTTATATTGATAATTTTTTTAAAAATAATTCATATATATCTATATTATAATAAAATTGATAATAGATTGTGTGAATCGATTATCCCACCATCCAAAATGGTTAATTTTTATAATTAATATTTGGGGAATAGTTTTTGTTTTGATACATGTGCATATGGGGAAAAAATAAAACAATGAATAGTTTTTTTTCATGAGATGATATCATCGTAGTGAAACTGATGTAGACATTTTGGGTATGATGGATGAAATTATTGAACTATGTTATCTCATAGAGAATACTATAACACTATTTAAATGAAATCAGCTGGATACTGAGAAAGGATTTCTTGTTCATCTGAGCCATAGAATTATTGAAGTGAAATGAATTGATTTTTTCAAGAGAATCATCCAAACCAATATTTTTCATAAAAATACATGAATAATGATGATGAAACCCCATAGTGAAGGGTCCATAGGGATGATTATGTAAATGATGTTAAAAATGAATTTTAAATGACAAGAAATGATGATACACAAAATCATATAAAAATTGATGATGTTGATGAGGAATATGAATACATTGACACAATCAGATATGAAGATGAGGATGAAGATGATATTGAAATAGTTAAATTGTGTTTTTAGTAATCTATAATACATATTTATATATATATATATACAGTTTTTTCAACTATTTCCTAAAAATATTAATTCTGTGTTTAGGTGGATGAGGATCTGTTTCATTAGTTACAGGAGGATGATATAACTGATGATGAGAGGGATGTTGGATCATATGAAACTCATACTACAGGTGGATTTGGGGAGGACTCATATAGGGAATGGTTATTCACAATTGATTACTATTGACCCTATCTCTGAATAACGTCTATGTCTTGGAATCAATCCACAAATGAAAATGTGTGTTTAAATTTGTATTTTAGTAAGTTTTGATTAATTATCGATAATTTATTTATATGTTAAATGTTGGATTATGTGTTCATTTGTATCACATATTTACACATATACCTATTGGATTTGAGAGTTCTATATTGTGAAATTTTTTTATTAAGGCATGTTTTACAAGGGATGAATTTCTAATAGATATTCAACACCTCATGTTTGATAATAGGTTGTTATGTAAACAAATAATATTTAATTTGAAATTTATGTAATTAATAAAATTATATTGATACATCATTGTAGGGTTTGTGGTATCATATTGACAAGATCATTTGTGAATCTATCTAGTTTGCATGGGATGTTTTTACGTGTGGGAATTTTCATTTGTTTGTGCATAATTTGAGAAGGAAAAAAATTAAGAATGTAGGAGTCACAGAGTTTGATCAATCCCCCTGCGCCCACCGAACTAATTTCATTTCATTTCTCATTTTGGATGGATGATATTCACATTTGGTGGGTGATAATTTTTGTAGGATATCACCACTATATCGACCAAACAAGTGGAGAAAAGAGGTGACACATCATGTTGGTACAATACATTCATTTTGTATAGGGAACATACGGTACAAACTTTTTTTAAATTTATTAATATTACATTAAATGAAAAATGAATATTTTATATTCATATACGCTGTCTAACAAACCGATATTATGGATTTCTGTGTTTATAAGAGGATGTAATGATATCCTTTCACTTGAGATATTATAGGTGATCTCCATCATGGGATTGTGGTTAGTATAGTTTATTTTCATGTTTCAAAATTAATTACAAAAAATATTTTAACTACTTAATTTTTAAATTGTAATTTAATGAGTCATAATAGGAAACGTAATCTCGTACATAGATTGAGTGTTAGGATGAGGCTGATGATCAGACCAGTGAAACCAGATTTGAGGAGGTAGCATGGATGTCAGAGACCTAGTATGCCTTCGAGAAAGGATGAGTTATTGGTATCACCTCTTGATTAACGCATAAAAGTTATTCTGGTACCATTGTGACATCGGCATCATGCATGAGAGGAGACTTTGGAGAGTCATCAACATTTGTTGCACAGTATCAGGAGCAGCTATGAGCTAAGAGTGAGCTTAAAGAGACTATGCATAGGGAGTAGGAGGAGATGCATCAACGCCACTAGAAGTAGTAGGAAGATCTCGGATGATAGCGGGAGGAGGAGGTTGAGAAGATGTGTTTATGGAATCACCAACAACACGAGTAGATAGTGTAGATGTGATGTCTGACTCATGGTTTAGGGATGGTGTTCTCTCCACCATCTCCATCACCTGAAAATAATCTTCCCCCTCAGTGATAAAATTACTTTTTATGATAAAACATTTGAATGATTTTTTTGTAATATTAACTATATAAATTTTAATACAGTATGTTTTTAAATTTTCATTAATATAATTTTTTTTATTATTTATTTAATTACTTATTACTATATCACTTTATTTAGCTTTTTGAATTTTAATAATTTTAATAATTTTATTATTTTTTATTATTTTGTTCCCATTATTTTTTTTATATTTTTGTGAATATTGAGGTTTTTATTATTTTATTATTTGTAATATATTAATAATAATTATAATATTCTTATTATTTTATTATTCTTTACATTTTTATTTTATTATTTTATTATTATGTTACTAAAATTGATTTTATTATTTTATTGATATTAATATTAATATTATTATATTATTAATACTATTCTATTATAACAATTATTATATTAATATATTTATTTTATTTATTTTCTTTTTTAAATAATTTACTTATAATTTTATATTTATTTCATTAATAATAATAATAATAATATTTTTATATTATATATATTTTTATTTTTATTAATATTATTAGTATTATTATTTCAAATATTATTTTATTGTTGTTATTAGCATTATTTTATTCAAATTTTTTAACTTTTTATTGATATTTGGTATGGGACGATTAGAAATATTAATTGTGATGGGTCGTCACCACACATTATTTAAAAAAACATGAGAATACTATTATCGAAGTGGAGGTAGCCCGTGGCGAATAGTATTTGCAATAAGCCATCTCAATAGATATTATTAAAAAACTGAGGGAATCTTTTTGGGATGCCCTTTTCTAAAATAGGGCATTTACAATTGGACCCCATCACAAATGCCTGGTCACGAATAACAAAATTCTAAGTTGTTTCTAAAAGTATGATATTACCATTGGAATATATGATACGTTCTTGTTTAGTAGATTTTTATGGCTCAAGGGAAGATAACATGACATTAGTGTAGTTTTCATATAACAACAATTATCAAGCCTTAATGCATATGCCTCTTTATATATGAATGTGTTCAACCTTTTAATTCTCCACATTGTGAGATGAAAATAGAGAACACATCACTATTTGGGCCATGTCTTGTCCATGAAACGATGAAGAAGAATCAATTGATTAAAAAAAGGATGTATATGGCTCAGAGTAACCAGAAATCTTATAAAAATCATCATCAATGCCCACTGTCGTTAATAGTAACTAATCATGTGTTTATGTTGATCTTTCCAAATATTATAAATCAACATTTTTGAATGTAGATCATGTTATATCCTTGATATATTTTCCCTTTTGATATATTGCAACTGGTTAGATGGGTTCATATCAATTGGATTTTCCACCAAGATTTATGGTGGTGCATAATGTGTTCCACATATCCTAGTTGAAAAAGCAACTCCCTGATCTAGACCATGTGATCATATTGGATAATATAAACCCATATCTATATGGTTCATTGGTTCAGATTCCAGTCCAGATTGTTGATAGCTATGATAATGTTGTTCATGGAAAAATAATTGGCCAAGTGCATGTCGTTTGGAAACCTGGTGACATTCAGGAGGACTCCTGGAAGCGTGAGAAGGATATGAATGTGAAATGGCTAGAACTATTTATGGGGAATGATTGGTTTCTTAACATCTATGAAGGAAATTAAAATTATGATAAGAATTTATAACCCTAGTTTTTTGTTTTTTAAACCCTTATTTTTACTTTTTAAGAATATAAAGAATATGGGTGATATTTGGTAATGTTTAGAGAACATTGGGAGTGTTTTTGGGAGTTTCAATAGCTGCATGGATTGGGAATACAATGAAATGCCTATTGGAAACCATGCATAGTGAATAATGGGATAAAGAGAAGGAGAATGAGCTATGCATAATATGTTCAAATCATCTGGAATACTATGTGAAACTATGTGGTATTATCCATATTTTGGATAGTTACCTTTGAATGGTTGGTGAGTGGTTGGGTAAACATATGAGATGATTGTGTGAGTTCCACCCTATAGCCAGTTGATGACACATGATTAGCGTATGGTTTTCCTAACCATTTTAATAACTATGAGTGGTTCAAAAGTTAGATCCTATAATTGTGGATCTCACCCATTTTACATTCTATCTCCTTAATGTTTTCGTCTATATTTCCTTAACTCAATATTCACTTTAACCAATGGCTAAGGATGGTTCTCCCATTGATCCTGAGGCTACCCAAAATATTATCATAGTTATTTGATGTAAAATTAATGTGGTTACCCTTTTTTATGGTATTTCATGATGAGTTTTCAATGATTTGTGTCTCTCTTTATCGTGGAATCTTAGATTTATGGCTTCAGTGGGTAGATATAGGGTTGGAAATACGAAATATGTTTATATTTTTTTATTTTGCTGATATTGGAAGAGATCTAAGGTGGGGTTTGGGAGATTTAACTTAGTTTCATGGACATTCTTCTTTCCATTATTTGTTTTCATTATTAAACTCAAGGTAGGTGGCCTCAATACAAACTCAACTATTTTAGAACATGACTATTAGTTAAAAATTATATTATTTGATTGATTTTTTTTATTCCCTATGGAATAAATTTTTAAACATTATTGAGATATAATTGTTCGAAATTAAAAATTTTGGTTTGTGATTAGACTTTTTATTATTAATAGTATTTTAAAATGATTATTTTAAAATAATTATGGGGTTTTCTACGAGTATGAAAATGGTTTTCAATTAAATTAATAATCTTTCATTGAAATGGTTTGACATAGATTTATTTTTATGGGATTGGTATGGTTTAACGGTGTGTGTTCATATGCATTAGGATGGATAAGGTCTTGGAAAACCCACAACAAAAAAGACGAGAAGGATATGCCTGTGATATACCCCTTTTAAAGTGGTCTTCTATGTGAAATCTTAGTTGAAGGATGCGTCATAACTCACATGTATAGGGAGTTCTATGTATTGAATTCATGGTAGGATGAGTGGTAAAATTATAATGAATGGTTCATGTCAAAGAGGAATGTTAAAATATTTATTTAACTATTTATGTTCTTTCCTTGGGAAAATTTTTTGATGTCAACTTCTTTCCATGAAATAAACCTCGAAACGATATGTTAGGTGTTTTATATAAATTAATTAATTTATTTTTCTGACACGTCCTATTGTAGTTGCATGAGTTGGGAAGTAATCGTGGAAAAATGACTGAGTTTTAGTAATTAGTTACGCATTGGAACATTTTTTATTTTAAAGATATCATCCATCAGGATACATCAAAAGGTAATGTATCACACTTTTTTAGAACCACATTAGGATACATTTTATAATTTGATGATTTTTTCATGGATCTTGTTGAATATTGGGAGTTTTAGTTTTCTTTTGTCATTTTGAGTTTTGATAGTTTTGTCTTCTGTTTTTTACGTTGATATTATTGAATTTTGTTGTGGCACTTGGTTTTAGTTGGGTTTTCATAAAAATAAATTTTTTAGTTTTCTTTTATTGTATCATAGATCATGAATTATATTTTTTGTTTGTGGACTATTTGGGCTGTTTTTTATTTCTAAAAGGTAAAATTGTTTCCCACTTATATTGAAGTCCTTCGATATTGATTTATAGTCTTCTGTGTCATGGGGATGTTACTTAAGGGCAATTAATGTTCCTCCAACTTCTCAAGACAATAATAAGGGGAGAGATATTATTACATAAGTTTATATAATTAATGACGATATTATATAATAATGTTTTATAAATAATTTAATGTTCTGGTGGATGAAATAAAACATAAAAACTCGTCGATAAACATTTCCTCTTCATTGGGTATCCACATTAGGATTATATAAAAATCCTTCGTATATTTCATTTATTAACAAAATTAGGATTATAAAATGTGGTATGTGGAGTTAGAAGGTGATATGTTGAGGTAATGGTTAATAAAAAGTGTCCTGAATGTTTGAATATAAGAGGAAACAAGTGAATTTTTATACGTTGGGAATGTGATGCACAAGGTATTTTTGAATAAAAATACTAAAAAAATATTTTTCAATGTACGATTTCCAAATAATTATCCCTTATACATGAAATTTTATAAATGGTCAAAATATGTCCATACAATTGGGTTTTGAAAAGTTTCAATGTCATTTCCACCCTTATGATTAATGTTGAATCACATAGTAATCATGTTTTTAACTTAATTGTTGTGATTAATTTTAACAGTTTTAACTAATGATTATGGTCAAAAATTATGTTGACCATATTATAAATTATAAATTATATTAATTACAAATATGCTATAGATTTTTTCAAATTCAATTCACATATTTGAAAATTTTAATTTAATATTAATCATGCATACTCTTAAATAAAAGCCAGTTTTTATCAAGATTTTTTTTATCAAAATACGATTCCGTATTAAATGTATGTCTCATAACAATAATTTTACAAATCTATAATAAAAAATATTTATATATGATATATAAAATTCAAATAAGAATTTCTCATTAGGTATTATTTTAATTAATTAAAATTGAGAAAAAAGATGCACTTTAATACACTTTCTAGAAGAACCCATTTTTAAACCCACAAAACATATTCTATAAACTAATATAATGATGATTAAAAAATAAATAAGTTGATTGAATATAAATTAATAAAAAATTTATTACATTCAGTAATATTAAAATTATACTAATAATTTTTAATTAATTTTTTTTAAAAAATTACTTTTTTATAAAACTTTTTATTTTTTACTATTGATAAAAAATAAAATATTTTTAGAATAACCGAATATTCACCAAAATATATATTTGAAATTCTAATTTAAAAAACTATATCAATTTTTCATATTAAAGTTATAATATTTACAAATTAAACGTTAATAAATGTATTTATAGATATGTTTTTAATTAGATATATTCTATTATTTATTTAAAAATTAACATATATTTTTATATTGAATAGTAGTACATAATTCATATTAAAAAATAAATGTGATTTAATTTATAATTACATGGGATATTAAATTATTCTTCTATGTTTTATATTTCATCTTTATAATTTTATTTACTTACTAAATAATTTAGGATATCAATCCCTCAGAGTATTTTCATATTTCTGTGTTTCCTCTTCAGCAATATAGATTTTCTATATAACATTAAACTGTCCTATAAAATTTTTCAAGAACAAAATTTCTCTATGGACAACAATATAAAATTGTTATTCCTCATATGAAATATTCTCTTCCAAATGAACTACTTCAGGGATTAAAATATGAGATGAATATGGCACATATTTTATTAACATGAAGGCATCAGAAATGATTTTTTTTCTGGGATGAACTCAGATATACTGCCAACCCATAAGAAATTGATAAAAATTATCTAATATTTTATATTGTATAATGATTTAGGAACATATAATTCCATTTTTACATAAACTCATAACACATTTCCATATAGATACATTGATAATAACAACATCACCTACCATGAAACAAATATATTTCATCTAGTTATCTGCATAACTCTTCTTCATGATATATGTCATCTTCTTATGTTTCAAGATAAACTACATCTTCTAGTACATTTTAACTATCAAATTTGGTCGCATAAGATTCCATTTTCCAAATTAAACAAAAACATGCCATCTAAAACTGATTTTCATATAATGTTCGAAACAGTGCAATACGTATATTGGAATGAAAACTGTTATTATATTTATACTCAACGAGATAATGATGAAAACCAAACAACCCTGGTAATCAATCATAAAATAGTGAATAATAGATTTTATTATATTATTTTTTTACTCAATATATCCATCAAATTACAAATGAAAACCAATAAATACATAAATTTAGTAACCATTGACTTATGAATTTCATTCCAAAAATTAGATATGATCCTGCAATCATGGTATGATACAAAGGAGAGAGGCACTAAATATAACATGACTATATCCTTTAAATAATTTCAAACAAATAGATCCAAATTCCTTGTAACTCATGTGTTAAGGAAATGTAATGATTTAGTTAATAAATCAACCACATCCCATGTAATGACCCGACATTTATTAAATAAAATTTCTCATGATCCATTTAAATGTAAAATTATGTAAAAGGGAAATATAAAACATACAATATTATTTGTTTTTATGATTTTGAATTTCAATATACCGTTAAGAATTTTTACCACTGCTAATATAGATGTTGAATAGAGATCAACTTATTAGTATAAATATAGGGCCATAACAAATCCTATTCTTTCAAAAAAAGGAATTGATGACATCATCCAGTAGAATTTCTCCATAGAAATCCAATTTTTCAGAGCTCAGAAAGGTCTTGGTGTCATTGGGCTTCATTCTTGAACAAGCCCAAGCCGAACTTCAACACGTTATGCTCTAATGTAACCGCTTACGGGAGAAGTGAATGTATGTTGAGATTACCAAATGAGTGATGTTATATAATCCACCTCAAGTGTCTGTCACCATCTCAAAACATACTCTTAAGTCTCATGCGAGTGTTATAAGGGCATATGTAACAAGACCTTAGAACCATGATTTTGTACAATATTTTTGTATAGGGAATATTCATTCATTTTATTATTATTAATTTGTAAATAGTTTTTAAAGCACAAATAGTATTTTTACTTAATATTCAATTAAGAAATCTATTTAGATGAATTAATGGATTTATGAATAAAATAATATTTTAACAAAATACTGTTACAAAATAAAATTTTATTAAATACAATTTATTGTTTAATTTTTATGAATACAATTTAATTTTTATTAAGGTTTTAAAGCCATTTTCTCATAACAAACAAATTTTCAATAATGACGGTTTTCTATTTATAAGTAAAAATTAACATATTATAAAAATATATAGATAAAATGAATATTAGTTTTGGAATCAAGATATAAAATTATACACAAGTTAATTTTTCATAATTTTCTGAGACATTCGAATATTTGGATAAATATTAAATACCGTTTAAATGTATAATATGTTTTATGAAATCATAATAACATAATAGTGATTTAATAAAATATTTTAGATGATTTTTTCATCCAATATATTTTAGATATTTAATATAATGTGATTTTATATTTTTTTGATTAATTTTATAGTTCCTTAGTGGACACTTCAAGACTTATAAAACATTATAACAATTTAAATTGATTTCCTTGAGAGTGTGACTCGCCTCAACATAAGGAAGCCTAATATTTAAAGAATTTCTACCATTTTCCTTATAAAATAATGTTTTTACTACCCTTTGGAAAAAACCATGGGGAAAAACCATGTGTTGGATTGTTGTTTTGATTAGTTTATTGTGTGGTGTAAAAAACCTAAATAATAAACAATTCCTTATCTTTTCCTATTAAACCCAAATAATCTCCCACTTACTCTTCACACAAACACTTTGGATCTCGACCAAACTCTTCCCACCTCTATCAAAAATCATCCCAAGGCACCCGAAGCTTTCTAGAAGCCACTCACAAGCTGTGAAGAGCTGACCCCAGAATGCCCGAAGTCGGAGCCTTCAAAACATGATGTGTAATTTTAACCAAAAAATTCACTGATAAATTACACATCATGTCCCATATAGAGAATCATATTCGTTCCAGGTTCTGGGAAACCAATATCTTCTTGTCAAGCATCATTAGCTAAAAATCGATCCCTGATAATTTTATTTAAAAAAAGTAGGGTGTGAATATGAATGACTAGAAAGGGTTTTTTGAAATAACATATTATACCAAATATAACTTTTGAGAACATACATTATTATTTTCCATAAAACCTTTTCATAAGAGATGTTGTAACACATATAAGATATTATAAAAATTATCTATGAAATGAAAGAGTAAAATTGAAATCATGCTAACTCAGTTACAAAAGAACAAGATTCAATTAGGCATGCACATTCAAAATAATAATTGAAAGACATTATATTTTTTATATATATCACATGTGAATATGCAGGTACAAAATAACAACGAGTAATACAATATTGGAGGTTCCCTTAAAATAACAACTTCAATTTAATCTTTTACTAGTTTGAAATGTAAACTGGCTAAACAATATCTTAATACTACATCAATACAAGTCCTTAACATTTAAATCTTTTAATTCACATAATCATAAGCACATTAACAAAAAATATTCCACAAGTCGAATATTCATCTTGTTAATTAAATTAAATAGTCATAATTAGGAAATTTCATATGCCGAATTGTGTTAAGGTCTCAGCTAATACATCTAATGATTAAGGCCTCGACAAAAATACATAACACATAGTTGGGAAATGCCTTAGTCAATTCCACTTCTAGTTGTATCTTGAGACCTACCAATGCCTCGAGGGGCTATAGAGGGTCCCACCCATCACATACAAAGTCCAATACATTCATAATATCTCTAAACAAATGTGTGCATACCACCTTGATTTATCAAATTACTTATCACATATCAAATCCAAGTGTCACATTTTACTTGATTACTTACTTCACATTATTGATAGTGTCCCATACCACCTTGAATAATAAAATTCACATTTCATAAATTATCATAAGTGATAAATAAATACCAACTTTATTGATTTATCACATAAATTAATAAATTTATAACCATTCAATAATCATTCAATGGATTAAAATACTTGTTTATGACATCAGAATAGATATTATTCATGATTAATTCAGGCACTGATAAATGGAAATGACAAGGGACTAAATCATAATATGTCAGTTATTATTTAGAGAACATGTTTCTTAATAACATTTATAAACTAGTAAATGTTCTTTTCACATGAAATGATATCCTTAAAATTAGAAAACATTATTAATCAAATACCTATTTGAATTTCATCAAGATTCATAATAAATAAAAAGGTAAACAAAATATTTCATATAGGGTAATACGCTTGTAGATTCTCAAACCTTTGTTGTTAAAATTCCTTTGTTTAATATAACATAATGTCAAAAATATAACGCAACAAACTCAACCACAACCAATACCCAAAATCCTAATAACACAGACATGGCTTAATGTTTATTGGGGTTCTTGAATTTAAAACCATAGAGTGAAATTAAAAGGGTTTCATATTAAAAAAACATATGTATTTACATATATTCTTATGTAGATATGAATATCTCACATGTATAATATAGTGAACTAATGGGTCTTACACCAATGTTTTATGTCACTTAATTTTTACCAAAACATCAATTATTCATAGATATTCAATGTTGAATGATTTACAACTGGTCAAGGAGGTGGGATACCCAAACTATACCATTATATATGACCATGTATCCGTATATAAGTATTTATTTATATGAAAATATAAAAAAATTCTACCTCATCATAGAAAGTTAATGTATAGAGGACATGAAACTGAACCTCAAGGAGGTTCTTCCAAAAATGTATGGTTATAAGTATAGATATATATAAACATACATAATCGGGTATGTAAAGTATATAAAAGATTTATACAAAATATAACTCCTTGCATTTTGTAGTTCTTCATTAGCTCTGAAATTCCATGTTTTAGAAAATATTAAATCCATACATAAGGTGGTTTATGTAAATTAGTAAGGTTGTACATATGTATATATATATTCAAACATATATATATAAGGAAGTAATGTATATAATTCATGAGGAATGAAATTATTTCTTCAAGTTTTCATAACCCAATTATCCGTAGGACCTAGGGTTGGGTATTTGATGGTTCCCACCCAAACCATATGACCGTACAAGCATTCATTCCTTTATAAACCTAATTTACCAAAAAAATGCATATATCAGTTATATATATCTAGTACATAATTCAGTTTTCCTTGTATAAAATACACCCTTATGTTTATACAAGCTTTTGTACTCGAAACAAAAGATTTAGGTTCCGTTTAAGGGAATCTTTTAAACTGAACCGTATAGTTAAATATATATATATATGAGTATACATGTATATGAACATACCATCAGTCATAAAAGACTAGGCAAAAATAAATTCCGTTACATTTTTTTGAGGAGGAGGAGGATCTCAGAAATCACTAGAGACCTCCGAGGACAATTTTTGAGGTTTGCAAGAGCATTGAGTGGAACGAACCGATGGATTCTTGGGGGTCCAATGGTACGGTTTAAATAAACTATTTTATTCTTTCATAGAATATTTTAATGTCATTTTCATAGGGTTTGAGGCCTATATGGATTATATAAATACCAGGAGTCAGTCTTTGTGGAAATTTCTTGACAGGAGGGGCCATCGACTGTCAATGGTAACGAAATGGTGCAAGTGGGAGTAGAATAGGTTACTGGTGTTGCGCACACCGCGGATAAGAAGACGATGTTTCCGGAAGAAACCCATAAAATAATGGACTGCTGGGATTTGATTTGTCCTTGATCTGATGGATGGGGAACGTCCGCGGATTTAAAAGTGATGGATGGCTCGAATTAAATCTGCGGCCTGATCGGATGGCTCTGGTTCATCATGGGATTTTAGAAATATCGAATGACCTAAATTAAATCCATGTCAAATCATATGGTGTCTGAAAAAACAGAGGTAATACACGGTTTCTGATATGACACCCCTTCTTTTTCTTACAACTTAAACATGATTTATTACATAAAACATCACTAGATTCAACAAAGAAGATCGAGAGGTTTAGTGTCTTTGTGGATTAGGATCATTACATAAAATCTTAAAGCATGAAATACAACATCTTTATTGAAAACATCCTTTACATGACCACTACATTCCCTCGTACTTAGCATTGCATGCGATAACCTGAGGACATGCATTAGAAAATGGTGAGCTACAAAGCCCATTAAGAAAATACACATGGAATAACATGAGTATTACAATACATGTTATACATTAGGCATATAAATAGATCACAAGAGAAACATGAACATAAATGATTCTTAATTCATGGTAATCATAACATGGAAATGTGGCAACAACACTTAACATGGAATTAGCATTAGCCAAGGCTCATTGCACATGGAGCATTAGTAAATCCTCATTGCACATAAAGAACGAGTAAACCCTAGTTGCACTTGAATTAGCATGATTCAACACTAATTGCACATGACGTATCATGATACTATACTTAACCAATGCATTGGAGTGCTACAAGGAAGCACCCTTCTTAAACATTTCATTTCATGCATAAGTGTGCCACATGGATCATAAAACATGGTTTCATAAAACATAATAATTTATTCCATGATAAAGTAATGTCGAATTCATACATGAAACTTGATAATAAATATGTAAATGAGCATAAGGTTGAATACCTTTGATGGAGATATAGGCATGGTATTCACTAAACAATGACATTGGCTTGGAAAATTGGTGCGATTTCGGCAGCGTAACGGCGTGACATATGAATTCATAAAAATTGTTGATAAGGGAAAAAGGGGTTCCTCATCATATTTACATGTAATGGACACTAAGGAGGTCATATAGATACGTGTCCCAACAATTGTAATGGAACTTAGATTCATGATGCAAAATTACAGCTTGAATGTAAAAGATGAGAGAGAAGTTCTTTTCGGAATTTCGGCATAGTAACGGGTGTACATGGGAGGCATTTAATGAGAGAGAAAGGGGTATCCCAACATTAAAACATAAATAGGGAAGTATGAGGGAGGATTTAACCCATACCCCAACATTCATAATTGATATTTAAAGGGAAAAACAATATAAAGAAAATTGGACAAAATGAGAAAAGAAGAAAAAAACCTTACATGGTAGTGTGCTTCCAAATGCTTGAGAGAGGCTTGAGAGAGGATTCTTGGGAGCCTGGGGCACCTTGGGAGGCTTCTATAGACAGTAGGGCATAGGTTGGACGAAATCCAATGGCTTTTAGTGAGGAGGAAGTGGGAGCTTGGGTGGGTTTATATAGGAAAGGTGAGGGAATTCTTTATTATTTAGGTTTGGGACCCCTTATATTAAATTAATCCAAAACACAACCATCCCATGGTTTTTGCCCATGGTTTTTGGCAAAGGGAAGAGGAAAATAATATTTTATAAGGCCAAGGTCCGAAATTCATAAAATATTAGGGTTTCTTATGTGGTGGTGAGTCACACTCCAATGGAAATTAATTTAAAAAGACATGGTGTTTAATAAGTCTTGAGGGGTCCATTAATGCTTTGAAAAGTAAGCCGAAAAAACCAAGAATCACATTATTTTAATTTTAAAACATATATTGGATGATCATAAAGACTATATTATTTTATTACATCACTATTCGGTCATTATGATGTCATAAACACAATATATATTTAAACGGTATTTAATTTTTACTCAAAAATTTGACTGCCTCAGAAAATTATGAAAATTTCACCGTTGGATAATTTTGAAATCCTGATTCCAAAAATAAAATTTATTTTATCTAAATAATTTTCGAAATATGTTAATTTTTACTTTTAAAATAAAAACCGACATTTATAAAAAATTTACGGGTTTTGACAAAAATGGCTTTCAAACCTTAATAAAAATTATAATTGCATTCATAAAATTACATGATCATTTATATATATTAAAATTAATCTAATAATAATAATAATAATATTTTATTAAAATGTGATTTAATTGAAAAATACCTTAATTTAATAAAATATATTTATTAATTAAATAATAACTAAAAACACCATTTGTACATTAAAAACTATTTACAATGTATCAATAATGACAAGAAATTATATTCATTATTATATTAAAAAATAATGTACATGAACATAGTATTATCGATTAGTTACATAACCACTTAAAATAGCCGCATAAGACCTAAGGGTAAGGTGTGCGATAGTGACAGACTCTTGGGGTGGCTCGGATAACATCGCTTGAGTGGTAATTTCTTTCAACTACCACTTCTCCAGTAGACGGTCCAGTTTGAGCATGACATGGTGAAGCACAGCTTGGGATTGGTCAAGAACGAAGCCCAAGGATACCACCTCTTTTCCAAGCTCCGACAAATAGGCTTCGTATGGAGCAATTCTACTGGATGAGGCCATCACTTCCTTTGTCTATGTAAAATTCAATTTGATAAAGACATATATTTATACTAATCATGTGATCACTGTTCAATTACTATAAAAGTAACGGTCACAATTCATATCATAAAACCAATGAATTTGACATTTTATAAAAACATTTTATATAAAGAGACATTTAATAAGATGAAGATGGATTTTCCATTAATGAAACGTTGGGTCGTTACAATATCCCCCCCATTAGAAATTTCCCCCTAGAAATTTTCCTTTTCCCGCAATAAAACCGATGTGGGTAACTCAGCTTCATCATTTCCTCCAATTCCCAAGTCGCTTCTTCAAAATTGTGGTTTCTCTACAACACCTTGACGATGGGCATTGTCTAATTTCGTAGAACATTTTCTCTACGATATAAAATTGTCACTGGTTTCTCCTAATAAAAAAGATCATCTTCTAATTGTACCTCCTCGGAAGAGAGTACATGTGAAGGGTCCGTTATGTACTTCCTCAAGAGGGATACATGAAAGACATCATGTATTTTGGCCATGGCAGGTGGAAGTGCTAGTCGATAGGCCATAGACTCGACACGATCAAGAATATCGAAGGGGCCGATGTACCTAGGACTTAACTTCCCTTTCCTTCCAAACCTCATGACCTTCTTCCATGGAGATATGCGCAGAAACACCATGTCTATAACTTTAAACTCAAGGTCTCGTCAACGATTATCTGCATAACTCTTCTGTCGACTATGGGCTTCCTTGATATGCTGCGGAATGGTTTTCACCTTCTCCACCATTTCTTCGACCATTTTTGGTCCAAGAAGATTACGTTCACCAACCTCATCCCAACATGCCGGTGTTCGGCACCTTTTCCCATTCAGGGCTTCATATGGTGCCATTTGGATTCTTGAGTGGAAACAGTTATTATAAGAGAACTCAACCATAGGAACATTTTGATCTCATCCTCCTTTAAAGTCCATTGAGCATGCTCTCAACATGTCCTCAAGTGTTTGGATAGTCCGCTCGGATTGGCCATCAGTTTGAGGATGATAGGTCGTAATGAATTTCAGTTCAGTATTCAGAGCATGTTGGTGACTCTTCCAAAACTTAGAGGTGAATCTTGGATCTTGGTTAGACACAATAGATCTTGGTACTCCATGCAACCTTACCACTTCCATGATATATATTTGTGCTAGTTTATCCAAAGAGAAGTCCTCCCGAATAGCAATGAAGTGTGCAGTCTTTGTAAGATGATCCACAACAACCCAGATTGCATAGTCTCCTTTGGATGTCCTTGGAAGTCCAGTGACAAAGTCCATTGTGATGTTCTACCATTTCCATTCTAGTATGGGAAATGGTTTCATCATCCCATAAGACTTATGCCTCTCTTCCTTCACTTTCTGACACACCATGCACTTTGATATATATTCATCGATCTCCTTCTTCATATTCTCCCACCAAAAGTTTTCTCGGAGATCTCTATACTTCTTTGTGCTCCATGGGTGAATATAAAAATTTGAACTATGTGCATTATCCAAAAGTTACTTCTTCAGCTCCGGATTTAATGGAACACATATTCTTTTCCCAAACCTCACAATTCCTTCTTCATTAACATTAAACTCCGAGGATTTCCCTTTTTTGATAGCTTCCACTTTTTCTTGAATTCCCACATCATCCTTTTGAGCATCATTTAGCCTTTCTAAAAGAGATGGTTGAGCAATCATTTTTGAAAGGATTGATTATGTTACCTTCTTTATGATTCCCACATCCATCTTCATCAAGTCTAAGAAGATTGTATCCTTCTCAATTCTCATCATTGATAGAATCACTGGATCCTTTCTACTTAGGGAATCCACCAACTTGTTCGCTTTCCCAGGGTGGTAATGGATTGAACAGTCATAATCCTTGATGAGCTCTATCCATATTCTATGGCACTTATTAAGCTCTTCTTGTGCGGATATATATTTAAGACTATTGTGGTCAGTATATATCTCACATTTCTCTCCATAGAGGAAATGCCGCCAGATTTTCAAGGCAATGATCACCGCCGCCAACTCCAGATCATGTGTTTGATAGTTTAGCTCATGGATTTTCAATTTCCTTGAGGCATAGTATGTAAATTTATCATTCTGCATCAGCACACAGCCTAAGCCTTTCTTTGAAGCATCAATGAATACCACAAAAAGTTCCCCACTTTTTGGTAAAGTGAGCACATGCACAGTGATAAGCCTTAATTTCAATTCCTTAAAGCATTCTTCGCATTCATCACTCCAAGAAAACTTTAAACCCTTTCGAGTTATCTTGGTAAGAGGTTTGGACAATCGTGAGAAATTTCTCACAAATCCTCGATAATATCTAGCTAACCCCAAGAAGCTACGGATATCCGTTACTGATGTTGTCCTCAGCCATCCCTCAATTGCATCTGTTTTGTAGGGGTCTACAGAAATCCCATTGCTTGTGATGATATGGCCCAAGAATGAGACCTCGTTCAACCAGAACTCACACTTGTTGTACATTTAATATAGCTTATCCTTGCACAAATTCTGTAGTACAGTTCTTAAATGCTCCTCATGATCCTCCTTGGTTTTAGAGTATATTAGAATATCATCTATAAAGACTACCACAAATTTGTCAAGGTAATCCCTAAAAACACTATTCATCAATTCCATGATGATTTCTGGAGTATTGGTGAGTCCGAAAGGAATTACTATGAATTCATAGTGCCCGTATCTTGTACGAAAAGAAGTCTTGGGGACATCTTCCTTCTTCACCCTTACTTGATAATATCTTGACTGCAAATCTACCTTGGAGAAGTATTGTGATCCACATAGCTGATTGAACAAGTCATCAATTCCTGGGAGAGGAAACTTGTTCTTTATCGTGATTTTGTTAAGTTCACGATAATCGATGCAAAGCCGCATTGACCCATCCTTCTTCTAGACGAAGAGGACTGATGCACCCTAGGGTGAACCACATGGGCTATAAACCCTTTATCCATATTCTCTTGTAGTTTCTTTTTCAGCTCTTCATGATCTACAACAGCCATTATATATGGATTCTTGGATATTGGTAAAGCCCCAGGTATAAGTTCAATTGAGAATTCAACATCTCTTCTAGGAGGAAGACTAGGCAGTTCCTCAGGAAACACTTCAGCGAATTACCTCACAACAGGCATTTCTTCAAGGATGGATTCTTCCTTGGACTCAATTATCTGAACTCGATACGCGTGCTCATAGGGCAGTAATATCCATTCTTGAGATGATGGAGCTAAAGGAGATTCATCTTCCTCTTTACACTTGTAACGAATCGGGGGTCGATTCTCCATATGGAGTGTGATTTCCCTCTCCCGAAAATTTATGTTGGATCTATATAAGGAAAGAAAATCCATGCCACGAATTGCATCAAATTCTTCCAGGGGGAGATGATGAGGTTCGTCGGGAAATTCAATCCACAAATTATAAAAGGGGAGGATTTATATTCATTGGATGCAATGATTTCCCCATTTTCTATACTCACCGACATCTTCACTTCCATGATTTTTGGTGGTGCTGGGATTTCTCTACTAAACATTCGAGATATAAAAGAATGTGTAGAAACTAAATCCAAAAGTACGTTCGCTGTTCTTGAATGAATAACTAGAGTACCTATCACCACTTCGTTGTCGGGGATCACTTCGGTAGAATTGATGGAAAATGCTCTTCCTTTCTACCTTGGAGGCTGTTGGTTTCCTCCGAAAACTGTTGTACTAGGGAACTGATTTGCAAAATGCCCTAGTTCTTTGCATTTGTAGCATTTAACAATGCGTTGAGGTTCAAATGGAGCATTCCTCTCCTCTATCACAGCTGCGGGTTTTTCTTTCTGACAGTTAATAGCTCAATGGCCTTCTCTTCTACACCTGAAGCATTTCCTAATCCCCTTAAAGCAATTTCCAGGGTGTTTCTTTCCGAACTTTTTGCAAGTGGGGTGCAGGATCTTCTTAGCACCATTGGATTTATCCATTGACCCACCAGCATTGAATTCCACATTACACTTCTTATCCCCCTGATACCCATGTGATTCTCCGATCTCTATTTCGACTATGAGGGCACATTGAACAATTTCCTCATAACTGTCGAAGTCACGGATCGCTAATTCTTTCCGCAGGATAGGCTTCATCCCACCAAAGTGGAGGTCAACCATCCATTCGGAGGTAAAGAAAAATCTGAATGTGTATCGTTCAAGCCTTGTGTTGTTTTCCTCGTACGCTCCAATAGATTATTCATCTTTTTGCTTGAGGGAAAGGAAGTCCCATTCCATCTTAAGCCGGAGGGTGCGCAAAAAATATTAATCGAAAAAAATCATCCAGAAATCCTTCCATTTCAACACCTCGATCTCATCCTCAGGCTTGGTATTTTTGATCAACATCCACCATTGATCAGCTTCACCCTCCATATGATAAGCCACCAGGAAAACCTTCTCATGTTCAGAACATTGAAGGATGGAGATGATCTTTTCAATGGAGATGATCCATTGTTCAGCGATTGTGGGATCGGATGATCCACTAAAAGTAGGAGGCCTTTGTCTCATGAAGCTCTCGATAGCGACTTGGTTTTTCGTAGGGGGGTTGAATTTTCCTATTGACCCATGTTTCAATTCAAAACATGAGTTAGGTGAGAGATAAGCGTGACGAATTTCGCGATTCCCACTCCCATTGGATTGGATATCTCATTAGTACAGTCATCACAATGATCTTCACAACGATTGTTAGCCTGAGTTCTCCTATTACAGGCCATTGGATGGAATAAAAGTAAAGTTTGGGGTAACAAATAAAGGGTAATTCAAATACAAAAGTTTATGACTTATAAATAAACTTTCATTTACATAACTCATGAGTATATAGGCTTCAATCTAGGCTTTTCATGATCTACTTTCTAACATATATCCATAGGGGCATTTTTTAATTCCCATTATAAGGGTTAATAATAAGCTTGTGAATTTACCAAATCATATCCCCTGGGAGTTTAGTAACCAAAAGTACAGCAAGTCCCATTGTCGTTCACCAATTCCTGTTCGAGTCTAGCTCAAAGCGGTGTTTTCTGGTTTTACCCCTAGGATACATCTGTGCCAGAGCCTCCTCTACCTGCTCGTATGCAGACAAGGATGTATTTTCTTGATAACCCACTTACTAAATACTCACCAAAACATAGGGACGTTTTTATTGTACTTAGATTTGTATCTAAGGCTTTACTAGGGTTTTATAATCATAATCCAAAAAATAACCAAACCTATCCTCTGATATGAACTATGACAACCCTGCTTTTTATTAAAACTTAAACATGATTTATTACATAAAACATCACTTGATACAACAAAGAAGATTGATTGGTTTAGTGTCTTTGGGGCTTAGGATCATTACTAAAAACATAAATCATTAAATACAACATCTTTATTGAAAACTTCCTTTACATGACCACTACATTCCCTCGTACTTAGCATTGCATGGGATAACCTGAGGACATGCATAAGAAAAGGGTGAGCTTTAAAGCCCGGTAAGGGAATACAAATGGAATAACATGATGAGTACAATACATATTAGACATTAGGAATATCAATATAGCACAATATAAACATGAACATAAAGGCATGATAAAGCATGGTAATCATAACTGGGAAATGTGGCAACAACACTTAACATGGAATTTGCATGAGCTAAGGCCCATTGCACATGGGGAATGAGTAAATCCTCATTGAACAAAAATAACGAATAAACCTTGTTGAACTTGAATTATAATGAGTCAATACTCATTTCACAAGACATATCATGATATTATACCTTACCCAATGCATTGGAGAGCATTAAGGAAGCACCCTTCTTAAACATTTCATTTCATGCATAAGTGTGCCACATGGATCATAAAACATGGAATCATAAAACATAATCATTTATTACATGATAAAGGAATGTGGAATTGATACATGAAACTTTATAATCAATAAGTAAATGTACATAACGTTGAATAACTTTGATGGAGAAATATGCATGGTATTCACTACACAATGACATTGTCTTAGAAAATCGGTGCGATTTCGGCAGCGTAACGGCGTGACATAAGAATTCATAAAAATGGTTGATGGGGGAGAAAGGGGTTCCTAATCATATTTAAATGTAATGGACAGTAAGTAGGTCATATAGATACATGTACCAACAATTTTAATGGAATTTAGATACATGATGAAAAATTATCGCTTGAATGTAAAAGAGGCGAGAGAAGTTCCTTTCGGAATTTCGGCATAGTAACAGGTGTACATGGGAGGAATTTAATGAGAGATAAATGGGTCTACCATCATTAAAACATAAATAGGGAAGTATGAGGGAGGTTTGAAACCATACCCCAACATTCATAATTTAAATTAAAAGGGCAAAACAACTTAAAGAAAATTGGACAAAAATGAGAAAGGAAGAAAAAACCCTTACTTGGAAGTGTGCTTCCAAAGGCTTGAGAGAGGCTTGAGAAAGGATTCTTGGGAACTTGGGTCACCTTGGGAGGATTCTATAGAGAGTAGGGCAGAGTTTGGACGAACTCCGAAGGATTTTAGTGAGGAGGAAGTGGGTGCTTTTGTGGGTTTATATTGGAAAGGTAAGGGAATTATTTATTATTTAGGTTTGGGACCCCTTATATTAAATTAATCCAAAACACAAACCATCCCATGGTTTTTGGAAAAGGGAAGAGGAAAATAATATTTTATAAGGCCAAAGTCTGAACATCGTAAAATATTAGGGTTTCTTATGTGGAGGTGAGTCACACTCCCAGGGAAATTAATTTAAAAAGACAAGGTGTTTAATAAGTCTTGAGGGGTCCATTACTGCTTTGAAAATTAAGCAAAACAAACCCAAAATCACATTATTTTAATGGTGAAACATATATTGTCCGAAAATAAATATTATAGTATTTTATTACATCACTATTGGGTTATTATGATGTTATTAAACATATTATATATTTAAACAGTATTTAATTTTTACTCAAAAATTTGACTGTCTCAGAAAATTATGAAAAATTCACTGTTGGATAATTTTGTCATCCTGATTCCAAAAATAACATTTATTTTATCAAAATAATTTTCTAAATATGTTAATTTTCTCTTTTAAAATAAAAACCGACATTTATAAAAAATTCACGGGTTTTGACAATAATGGATTTCAAACCTTAATAAAAATTATAATTGCATTCATACAATTACATGTTCATTTATATATAATAAAATTAATCTAATAATAATAATAATAATATTTTATTAAAATATTATTTAATTAAAAATTCCCATAATTTAATAAAATAGATTTCTTAATTAAATAATAACTAAAAACACTATTTGTACATTAAAAGCTATTTACAATGTATCAATAATGACAATAAATTATATTTATTAGTATATACAAAAATAATGTACATGAACATAGTACTATAGATTATTTACCTAACCCCTTAAAATAGCCACATAAGACCTAAGGGTAGTGTGTGTGATGGTGACAGACTCTTGGGGTGGCTCAAATAACATCGCTCGAGTAGTAATTTCTATCAACTAACACTTCTCCCGTAGACGGTCCCAATCGAGCTTGACATGGTGATTCTCAGCTTGGGATTGGTCAAGAGTGTAGCCCAAGGACGCCACCTCTATTCTGAGCTCCGAAAAATGGGCTTCGTATGGAGAAATTCTACTCGATGATGCCATCGCTTCATTTTTCTAAGTAAAATTTGATGTGTTAAAGCCCTATATTTATACTAATCATGTGATCACTATTCAACGACTATAAATGTAATGGTAAAAATTCTTATCATAAAACCAAAGAAGTTGACATTTTATAAAAACATTTTAAATAAAGAAACATTTAATAAGATCAATAGGGATTTTCCATTAATGAAACTTTGGGTCGTTACAGCTGAGGGTCGAGCAGTAGATCGAGATCGAATGCGCATATCGTGCATGACACGATCCAACAACCAAGATCATGTTTCTCTTGAAAATCATCAATCCACATCAAAAAGGAAAAGTGTGCACCGCTTCCTTATAAGCCTGAGGCTCTAAAGCTCAGCATAGAAATCTCATCTCCACAATAGTACGACCCCGTACCAGCTTCTGCGGGCGTTCTCTAATGCAGACCCATGCCTCCGAGCTTCCCCGCATAGAGGTTCCTCTGGTTCTCTCATTCACTCTTCTGCTCCCTCTGGGGAAACTATTCCCACCCTCAAGCTGGTCTAAGCTGATTCTAAGGGCTATGCTCAGCTGCCTAGTGTGAGCTTCCTCCCTTAGCCCTGCAAAAGGGCTAGCCCAAGTAGGATTATTTCTTTAATAAAATACAATATTTCAAAATTATAATTTCTTAAAAAAATTAATACATTCTTTATAACTATATAGAAATTATCTTTTAAGACATGATTGTTATTTAATCTTTGAAAGGATAAAGTGTACAAATGAAATTATACCTTGTCTTAACTTATAGTATTTCTAAAATTATAAACACTAATGTTTTTATATACAATTATTGGAATTGAAATTTAATATATACACATGATACTTTTATACTTTTATTATAGATATCAAAACATGGATTCTTGAAATCAATCATAGTTTAACTAAAACATTATTTATTCTTTAGCAATGAAAACATTAACAATATATTTGAAATATTTTGAAGGCATTTGAATTCCAAATTAGATTTCGAAATCACATAATTTTAGTTCAATATATTACACCATGTATTTTTTAATGATCATAAATAGAGGTTGTTTTATAATATTCAATCCATAACATAATTATTTGGAAAAATATATTACAGTCACATGTTTTTAAATAATTTCACAAAAGGAGAATGACTATAATTATATCCATTGGAATTTAACTATTACCCAAGGCAATGACCAAGTTGTTTCTTTATAAGACCATGCCTTAGGGTGTACTAAATTCAAGGTAATTGATGAAAATGTCTCTCGTCATTCCATTGGTTCATAGCATAGTTGTAGTGTCTTTTCTTGTACTAATGTTAGTTCTGATGGAACCTAAGGAAACATATTATCTTCTTGTGGTTCTCGTTGTTTTGGGTGATCTCTCTATAATTTTGATAGGGTTTTTAATATGAATTTGTGTGTAGAATTGTTTCTAGTTAACTTGGTACATTGTAAACACATCGGTGTATGGTTTCATTAAAAAAATCCATGTTTTTATCATCTAATTTTTGATTGGATAAAAAGATATTTAATCAAAATATTATCAAAATATTATCATTATATAAGATACAAGTTTTGGGGTGTTACATTTTTACCCTAAAAATAATTGCTTACTCACAGTTCTTTTCACATAACTTCGTTAAAATACTCCCTTACAAACTTCAAAACATCCTACATCATGGAGTATTATCATGTAAGGCTATATGAATACTCATGTTGGTGTTCAACTATTCTGTTTCTCGGGGTGAAAAACACCTCAGACAGTATGGGTTGAACTCATGTTATGTACACTCGGACATCCAAACGGAGTCTCGAACGGTAGAGAGTGTAGAGATGTCTGAATGGGAAAACTCTCGATGGACTCCCTAGACTATCTCGAGATTGAGAATAACTATGTAATAGACATTTTCATATAAGATGATGATGAGAAATTGATACATGTAGGTTGTTAAAAGATTTCTCTCCAATGTAGACTCTTAAAATCTTACTCTAGATGTGATGTTATGGGCTAGATCAAAGCATAGAAAAATCCCATCATGGTATTTTCCACTTCACATGTACTCGGATAGTTGGGTCATGGCTATGAAATGTTATATGTAAGAAATGTTCTGGTAGGAGTGGATAATTTCCAGAATATTTGATACTTCATAATGTTTCTGCCATGTTATTCAGATGTTTTTGAAAGGTAGGTACTCTTCCTAAGGGGTTTTGACCATGATGGTCTCTAGTATCTCGGTAGGGAGTGATAAGATGACAGTCTATAAAAAAATTTTATTTTTTTTAAAGTCCAATTACTTAAACAAAAACACTAAATAGGTAGAAGATGGAAGAGGAATCAAATTATATATTCATAAACAAGTGGTACAAGAAACCAATGACTAACGGTTTCCCTAATTCCCAAATATAAGAATCCTTTAATCAAGTTCAAAACTATCAATCTCCTTGAACCATATGAAACCCGAGCAGTCTGATTCGATCTCATGGGTTCACTTTTTTTTGTCTCCAGAGTCTATAATGTGAGGTGTATAGTTGAGAGATATCTGTATGTACTTGATGTTTGTACATTGAACATGAGTCTTTGAATTCAAGGATGTCAAAGTCTACTTGATCAAAATCATCCTAGGACAATACTTGGCATATATACACTGCGTTATGGTCTCCCGCTGATGCAGCCTCTTGGAGATCCATAAGGTACTGGATTCCATCTGCTATGGTGAAGCATATAAAAATTCCCTTTTAGTACTTTCCCAATCATACGTAAGATGGAAATCGGGTTTGAATCATAAAGATGTAGTCCAAACCCACTCCCCGGTGAAGTTAAAGTACCTGAGGAGAGTTGGATACATCGTAGAAGTGTTTTCATGTTATACGAATATGGGCATAGTTTACAAAATATTAACGGATAGATATGGAAATTATGGTTTATAGGGCTACATTGGAAAGGGAAATAAGGCAAGTACCTTCGTTTGCCATAAAAAAAAGTATGAAAACCACATATTTAGTAATACTTATGTAAATGTTTTGTTGTTTTTGATCAAGTTTTCATGAGTAATCTAAATTGAATCCTCTGATTCCAACTATGAGGACTCGACCCTAGAATGCCCGAATTATGTGCCTTCAAAACATGATGTGTAATTTAACAAAAACATGCAGTGATTAATTTCAAATCATGTCCCATATAATGAATCGAATTCGGTTCATGTTCTAGGAAACCATCATCTTCTTTCAAGCATTATCTGCTGAAAATGGATTCCTAACAAATTTATTTAAAAAATGTAGGGTGAGCATACGAGTGCACAGTAAAGGTTTTTAAAAAAAACATACTATAAAAAATATAAATTTTGAAAACATACATCAAGATTTTCCCTAAAAAGTTTACTTAATAGATATTGTAACACATTTTACATATCATAAAAATTGTCTTAGAAAGGAAAGTGTATTTTTATTGAATTATTACAGAGTTACAAGGTAAAATGATTCAAATTTTCATGCTCATTCAGAATAATAATTGAAATAATTTCTAACATTTATAAGTATGACATGTGAATATGAAGGTAGAAAATAACTAAGAGTAATACAATATTGGAGTTGCGCATAAAATAATAACATCAATTTCATCTTTTACTACTATGAAATGTACATTGGATAAATAATCTCTGAGTACTTCATAAATATGTGGCCATAGAATCTACTTATTCTGATTCTCATAAACATATGCTCTTTATCCAAGAATATTCTACTAGCCAAATATTCTTCTAGTTTTTTAAATTACATATTAGTAATGATGAATGGGCATGTTCCACACTGTGTCAAGGCCTCGGCCAAGATGTCTAATGATTAAGGCCTATGCCAAAATCCATAACTCATAGTTGGGAAATGCCTCGACCAATTCTGCTTCTAGTTGTCTCTTGATACCTACCGATGTATCGAAGGGCTATAGTGGGACCCACCCATCACATACAAAGTCCAATGAATTCCTTGTATCTCTAAACCAATGTGTTAATTACAATTTGATTTATCAAATTACTTATCATATATCAAATTCAAATGTCCCATTTTACTTTTTAATTACTTCACATTATTCAATGTGTCCCATACCTCCTTGAATAATTAAACTCCCATATCATAAATTATTATATGTGATAAATAAATAACAACTTACTTGATTTATCACATTAATTAATTTTTTTAAAACACATCCATAAATTTGTAACGCATTAAAATACACGTTTATGACTTCAAAATAGATATTAATCATGCTCAATTATTGCTCTAATAAATGGATATGACAAGGGACTAAATCATAATAAGTCAGTTATTATTTAGATAACACGTTTCTCAATGACATGTATAGACTATTAGGTGTTCCTTGCAAAGGAATTATAACCATAAAATTATAAAACCTTATTAACCAAATACCTATTAGAATTTTATCTGGATACATAATAAATAAAAAGGAAAACCAAACATTTCATATAGGGTTTTAAACTTGCTGATGCTCAAATTATTATTGATAAAATTTCATTGTATAATACACTATAATATCAAAAACAGAAAACAAGGTACTCAACCACAACCAATACCCAAAATCTAAATTACACCCACATGAATTAAATTTTACACGGGTTCATTAATTTAAAACCATTGAGTGAAATTAAAAGGTTTACTTATTAAAAATACTTATGTATGTACATATATGCTTATGTTGACATGAATATATCACATGTATAATAGAGTACACTAATGGGTCATACACCAAAGTTTGTTTCCACTTAATTTTAACCAAAACATCTATTAATCATGGATTGTCAAATTCTAAGGATTTACAACTGATCACGGAGGAAAGATACACAAAATATACAATTATTCAAGACCAAGTATTCTATATATAATTATTTATATATATATATAAATATAAAAACATTGTACCTCATCTTTGAATCATAATGTATAGAGGACTTGAAACCGAACCACAAGGAGGGTATTTTAAAAATTTATGGTTATATATGTATATACAAAATCTGGTATGTAATGTATATAAATGTTTTATACAATATATAACTCCTTGTAATTTGTAGTTCATCATTAACTCTGAAATTCAATGTTTTAAAAAATCATAATTCTGGACATAAGATTGTTTATTTAAAGCAGTAAGGTTGTACATAAGTAATTGTATATTCAGTTATATATATATAAAAGAAATTCATATATTTAATGAAAGAGGAATGAAATTATTTCATCAAAATTCCATAACCCAAAAATCTATAGGACCATGGATCGGGTATTTGAGGGTGCCCACCTAAACTATATGACCATACATATATTCATACTTTCATAAACCAAATTTACAAACAAATTCATATATATATATATATGTTTTTCCAATATGAAATACACACTTATGTTTATCAAGCCTTTTTCACTAAAAATATAATATTTAGGTTTCGTTTAAGGGAAGGTTTTAAAATGAACCATAAAATTAAATATATATGTCTATGAGTATACATGTATATTGATTGACCCTCAAGCAACAAAGAAAAGGGAAAAAATCCCTTACCTTGATTTGTGTGGGAGGAGGAGCTTGGAAAATGCTGGAGATCTCGGAGGAGACTTATTGAGTTTTTCTGGAAGTTTTGAGTGGAAGGAACTGAGGGATTTTTTGGGGTGTAAATTCTGTTTTTTTATAAACTATGTCATACATAAATAGAATATTTTAATTCCATTTTAATTTGATATCAGGTCAATATAGATTATTAAAATTCAAGGGGGTTAGTCATTGTGGAAACCATGTCTGAGGAGGGGCCAGCGGGTGTCAAGGGTCAAGGAAATGGTGCAAGTGGGAGTAGAATATGTAACTGATGTTGTGCACAATGCAGAGAATAAGATGATGCAATGGGAAGAAACCAGTAATAGAATAGACATCTAGGATTTGATTTTTCCTTGATCTGATGGCTTGGAAGCGTCCGAAGATTTAAAAGTGATGAATGACTCGGGTTAAATCCGCAGTCTGATTCGGTGGATCTTGTTCAACGAGGTGTTTTAAAAATCTTGGAAAACTGAGATTATGTAGAGACCCAAAGCCTGATGTACATGGAAATTACATTACTTTTTCGGAATACTTAGTACATAACAAAAACACACACATAAGGACCGTAATAGTTTAGTGTCTTTGGAAACTCGGAACGTAATCTTCTAATCATTGTGAAAGATCTTCAACATCTCCCATAAAGATATTACCCTTTTTTTCTTACCTAAAACCTTTCATTATATCCTGGGGAAAAGAAAAAATAAAAGGGTGAGCTCAAATGCTCAGTAAGGGTAAACAATAGAAATATCAATCACATCATATTCATAAGAACATAACATTTTGGAAATCTTAACCTGCAAAAGAGATCATAATATTATAACATGGGATAAATCATAGAAGTGAAATGTAATCCCAATAATCATAACTTATAACATGAAACCTTGTGGAATACACACATAATCATATAGAATCATTTCTTATTAGTCAAGACTCATTGCCAAGACTATCTTAGTGGAAAAAGTCCATTTCTGATCCGAGTTCATTCCTCGTTTCAGTCATGTTTCACTGAACTAGTTTAACCTGCTGTCCCAGCCATGTCTATCACATGAGATATAAAATCATTACCCAATGCATTAGAGGGAGATATAGGTCCCACCCATATCATAATGATACCATTCTTATTTGTGCCATAAAATCAAAAAAATCATACATCATTGCATAACCCATGTAATAAAAATGGGAATCTTAAACATCATGCCATCATAACATAATACATATAAGATAAAAAGACATAATAAAAATAATTCCATCATAACATAATCAAATCAATGTAAAAATAGGGATATAAATAGAACCCTTTATTATCTTAGATGGAAAATAATTTTGATAAAACACTTGAACACCATTCTTGAGGAAAATATCTTTTCTACTTCAAAAACACTATTCCTCCTTTCTTAACATGTCATACAATTATAAACTAAAAGAAGTAGATTAAAAATAAACTTGAAAAATTGTTAAGTAAGCTTCTAGAAAATAATTTTTTTTAAATCCATTCATGCCGTATAAGTTAAAAAAACATTCTTCCTGTACTTTTGTCGGAAAAGTCACAAAGTACCTCGTATGAAAAACGACAAAAGATTCCTTTTATATCTTTTACTAAAAACTCATAGAATGGTAAAATTGGATTTAAAAAATTGTAGGTGGATGGAAACAATATTACATATCTAGGAAACATGGATGTGGATGATAAAATACACCCCAGTAAATACCAAAGTATAAACAATCTCGGATAAAATGAGACTTTGATATTTTCCCTTACCTTAGGTCCAATTTGCTTCGTAAGTGTCCGAACCTCATGTATAATGATTTAAATAATGTCATTGACTTATTCCAGAATCATAGTCATTGTTATGATATCATATATGGTTCACTTATGACTTTATATTACCCGTTCTTTTGTAAATTCCATGTTAAAGAGCGTTTTGGGTAAAATTGTTTCATTTTTCGTTCGTGTTTTGACTTGTTATTATTCATATGATTACATAGATCATGATTACTTAATTACAGAATATAAAACATGATTTATATATAATATATATTCATAATATACATATATATAATAAATCAGTTAATGGAAATAAATACACTATTCATGGAGACGGTAGGTCGTACGTACGCATGAACGCTGTTTTCGTTTCCTTAAAGAGTTGAATGGAATTAAGTAGATGACATACATATATATACACATAAATACAGTATCATTATTATGAAATATATTTCATGATTAATTATTATATATACTTTATAATCATTCATGAATGGTTAACGTGGAGAATGAATCTCATCGCGTCGTGGAGACGGTATTCTGTACGTATGCACACACGGTGATTTTGTTTTCCGTAGGATTGATAGATGGTGAAATAGGGTTGTTTCATACTTATAATAACATATCAGTATATTATTGATACTGATTTTGTTACTTCATAATGAAACAACCTAAGAAGAAGAAGTGGAAGAAGAAATAAAGTTGAAAGAATCGGTAACAGACATTACCTCTTCTTTGAAACGCCTCTTTGAGTCCTCTTCTTAGGGCACTAAAATTGGTATTTGAAGAATCCCAATACCTCTAGGATGTTTCTAGGGAAGTGTAAAAGAGAATTTTGCAGTGGTTGGCCGAGATTGAAGGCTCAAAGTGGTGTGATGAAGAGGGGGAGGAGGTGCCCTTTTATAAGGGGGGAGAGGGGCTCCTTTGGAAAACTAAAAATATTATTTTATTATAAAGTCATATTCGGTTTTAAATAGCTCCAAATTGATTTATTTTGAAACTAAGGTGGGTATGAGTCGAAATCCTCTCATCCAATAGAATTTAGACAAGTTTAGGTTCCTATTTTAACCTTATCATTTATATTTAACTTTAAGATAGATAATTTTACTTTTACCATGTCTTTTTGTGTTCTTACATTATAAGGTTAATAAACTTACTATAAAAAGCCAAAAGAACCCCAAGTTGTTTATTATTAATATATATAACCTTATCTAAGTCATTTGGCTGAACCATATATTTTTAGGAATAAAATAACAATTAATAATATAATATTTGTTTTAAAAACTATTTTATGTCAATTTTGACACTATTTAGTAATTGATTTTTTGAAAATAATAACAGAATAATTAGTTCTCAAAAAGTAACTTAAATAAATACTAACATGTCATTTTAACCTATATCATTATTGGGATTTATAAAAAGTCTCAAATTACATTTATTTGGGTATTTATAACATCAATTTTGTCAATATTTCATTAATAAGATAATTACTACATCATCTTTGTGTCATAAATAAAGTAACTTATTTAAAGTCTAAAAATTTCAAATAAGATATCATTATGTAGGAAATATTTTTATATTTCTAATTAATATTTATAGTCGAATTTATCTTATGTATAACCATATATTAAAAATGATATACTTCTTAAACTTTGATTTTAACTATTTTAACCCTTCTTTAAATAAATTAATAATAAATGTCCTAATCTAATCCAAGTGGGCCTAAATGGTCATATTTTATTCCTAAGGTTGTTTTTGGTCGACTTAAACTTTTCCAATAGAATTAGGACATGTTTTAGTGTAATAATAATATAATTTTAATCATTAATTACCCGATTTATTTTTAACCGTGGTAAAAAAAGTAAAAAGTTACTATTCACCAAAAATTATATTCATCTCATTGAACCACATTTTACCTACTGACATCAACAATATCTCTTGGATTTTTGAAATTCTAGTCACATAAGCCGTAAAATTATGTTTTATGAAAAATTCATTTTTTTTAACTACCACTTAGTGGTTTCACTATTCATCAAAAAAATGAATGTTTCCAGAAAAATACAAAACATTATGCCTAAGATATATTTGATATTATGAACTCAAAAATGATGTCTATTTTACCAAATTCAAAACATATCAGTTGCATTAATTAATATAAAAATTAATTCTCGTCTTCAAAACAAATAGTGTGTTCTTAAAAGATAATAACTATCAAAAGATTGACACTTGTTTATGTCTTGTTTAAATGTGAAATTACATCCAATGACAAACATTGTATTAAATTGCAAAAATATATTCTAAATATACTTTAAAACCACTCAAATTAATAATTTATCACTATTAATTATTTCGATTAGAATGGTTTTTTTTAATTAAAATTTAGTAATTTTCACTATTCATCAGAAAATGAAAGTTATCCGTAATGTACCAAAATTTCACCCTAAGCTAATTTCGATAATCCAAATCAAAAAATGCAGTCCATTTTGAGAGATGAAATTTCTAAAATTTTAAAAAGTGTTTATTACTATTCACAACCGCTAGTTTTAAGCATATTGTTGTTTAGTGAAACTCGGTATTGCGTACTACACACGCTATCGAGGAAGGTCGCGATTGCGTGTAATGCAAGGAAAGTCAAGGATGCATGTTGTGAAATCTCCTTTTGGTGTAGCGTAAAACAAAATACATTAATGAAATTGAAAAAAATATTTTTCATAAAATCTCAGGGTGTTACATTCTACCCCCCTTAAAATGAATTTCAACATCAAAATTCGTCGGGGTTATAAATTCTTTACTATTTATAAAAACCCACATCATAAAAAGGAATTATAAAACTTAATTTTAAAAACAAAAGTATGAAATTTAACAATTACCCAAAGTAACTCATCACTGGGATTCCATATGGAAGAAAAATATAACCATTAAGTTCTGATGGAGTGTGGTAGAGAACATGGCTATGAAAAAACCATCAATCACAAAGCCATAGATTTGTGATGATCTAAGGTACCATCAGATTCATTGGATATAAGAGCACTAGGACAACATTTTTGGTTTTCAAGATCATTTCCCTAAAATTGATGAAATTTGAATTAGAAGAAATACTTTCGTGATTTCAGAATAGTCTCACTGTTGGTCGTTCTTTGGACAATTTTCACTTCATCTCTTAAAGAAATAAAGTTGAATTTGTAATTCTGATGTGTTAGCAGATCATGTGATATAATGATGGGTCATTCTATCTGTCTCAAACAAAAGGTTAGAAAAGTTATCAAAAAATACATAAGTCCATCTATAGTGAGATTAATCATATATGGTTCCTAAAATGGACTTATACTTCATATATCATACAACATAATATAATAAAACTAGTTTCAACTAAACATGGACTTCCTGTGGGCCAGTGGTAGGCGATAAAGGCCAGTCGCACTTCGGTTGTGGGTCTGATTCCCACAGCCCTGTCTGACGCGATGGGCTGTCGCCCATCCTGCAGGTTATCCTTTTTCTAAATCTAAATTACTATAACATCCCATAAATAATATCTAAAAAACATATATCCATAAACAATACTAACTTATTTCCAACATAATCCTTTCCAATATTTAGGCTTATCCAAAATAAGGTTGTCTAATCACATATTATAGTGAAAAATATTACCAAAGAGTTCATAAAACTAGCATGTTAATACCATTGTTGATTCCCATATATCATGAGATATGCCTTGTTGGTCACATTCCAAACATTGAAAGGTCTTAATCATGTATTCTCTTGAAAAAAAATAAATACCCATTTCAACCTTATTGAAAACATGAATGCTATTAAAAGATAACTCTTTCCACATACCAAAATCCTCAAAATTCTATATACTCAAACCATGATATCACTTTGTCCTTATATCATTCATGAGCTCATGAATACTGTCAAACATTTCAATTTCTCTTTATCCCTTCATTATGTGCATATCATCTGCTTTCCAAATTATTTGAATCACTTTTCATGGTTACCGGTACCTTAAAATTATTTAAAACCACAATAGAATAATACAAAAATATTCTAATATACAATAAAAGTATCTCAACAACATTATTATTGAATACCAATACATAAACACTTCAATACATCTTCTTCAATTATTGTCTTGGAATAAGTCCTTACTTGATTTAGAAGTATCTTTTTAGGTCAGGGCATTGAGTTGGGTAATGCCCATGTTCTCCACAAATAATACACTGAACTCCATAACATTCTATAACTCTATGACCCTTTTCTCCACACAGATAACATCGGTCCGACCATTTGGGGAATTCCTCAAGGTTCTTCTTCCCTTCTTTCGAAATCTCAATCTTCCTTTCTTTATGCTCCTCAACATGCGAACATGCATAATTGTCTATCTTCCTCTTCATTGATGAATTAGGCATACCACTAAATTTCACCTTGTTAATCATATATCGCGATTATTAATTCGTCATAATCACAATATCTTTCTCTCTAGGCATTATACAATTTTTTGCTCGTAGTGACCAATTTGTCCATTGGATTCAATGTTAAATGAATTCCTTCTAGTTCCCTCCATTAACTAAAACACAAAAACAATTATGTGAGAGGAAAAAATCATGATATAGAAAACAACAAAGTAAAGGGAGAGTACCCTCAATATCTAACATCTTAGGTTAAATTCTATGATCGTTAGCGCAATTCTAGGACTATAACCTAAAGTATACATATCCTTAGAGACATCCCTAGACATACCTTAGAAATATCTCTAGGGATCTCACTACCGTTTTCGCATACTAGTTTCCAAAGGTTGACTAAACCTTTCCACTGATACAAACTGTAGAGACCCAAAGCTTAGAGTACATGGACATTACATTACTTTTGTAGAATACTTAGTACATAACAAAAACACACACACAAGGACCGTAATAGTTTTGTGTCTTTGGAAACTCGAAACGTAATATTCTAATCATGGTTAAAGATCTTCAATATCTCCCATGATGATCTTCCCCATATTTTTTTACCTAAACCCTTTATTTATAACCTGGGGAAAAGAAAACATAAAAGGGTGAGCTCAAATGCTTAGTAAGGGTAAACAAAAGAAATATCAATCACATCATATTCATAAGAACATACCATTTTGGAAATCATAACCTGCAAAAGAGATCATAATATCATAACATGGGATAAATCATAGAAGTGAAATGTAATCCCAATAATCATAACATAAAACATGAAACATTGTGGTGTACACACATAATCATAGAGAGTAATTTCTTATTAGTCAAGACTCATTTCCACGACTATCTTAGTGGACAATGTCCATTTCTGAACCGAGTTCATTCCTCATTTCAGTCCTGTTTCACTGAACCGGTTTAACCTGCCATTCCAGCCATGTCTATCTTATGAGATTTAAAATCATTACCCAATGAATTGTAGAGAGATATTTGTACCACCCATCTCATAATGATACCATTCTTATGTGTGCCACAAAATCAAAAAAATCATACATCATTGCATAACCCATGTTATAAAAATGGGAATCTTAAACATCATGCCATCATAACATAATCCATATAAGATAAAAAGACATCATTAAATAATTCCATCATAACATAGTCAAATCAATTTAAAAGTAGGGATAGAAATATAACCCTTTATTATCTTAGATATAAAATAATTTTGATAAAACACTTGAACTCCATTCTTGAGGAAAATATCCTTTCTACATCAAAAACACATTTTCTTTCGTAACATATCATACAATTATAAACAAAATTAAGTTGATTAAAAATAAACTTGAAAACATGTAAATTAAGATTCTTGGAAATATTTTTTTTTAAATCCATTCATGCCGTATACGTTAAAAAAACATTCTTCCCGTACTTTTGTCGGAAAAGTCAAAAAGTGCCTCGTACGAAAAACGACAAGAGATTCCATTAATATCTTTTCCTAAAAACTCACCGAAGGTAAAAATTGGATTTAAAAAATTGTAGTTGGATGGAAACAATATTACATATTGAGGGAACATGGATGTGGATGATGAAATACACCCCAGTAAATACCAAAGTTTATACAATCTCGGATAAAATGAGATTGTGATATTTTCCCTTACCTTAGGTCAGATTTGCTTCGTAAGTGTCCGAACCTCCTATATAATGATTTAAATAATGTCATTGACTTATTCCAGAATCATAATCATTGTTATGATATCATATATGGTTCAATTATGACTTTATATTACCCGTTCTTTTGTAAATTCCATGTTAAAAAGCGTTTTGGGTAAAATTGTTTCATTTGTCGTTCGTGTTTTGACTTGTAATTATTCATATGATTACTTAGATCATGATTACATAATTCTAGAATATAAAACATGATTATATATAATATATATTCCTAATAAACATATATATAATAAATCAGTAAATTGAAAGAAATACACCGTTCATGGAGACAGTAGGCCGTACGTACACATGAACGCTGTTTTCGTTTCCTTATTGAGTTGAATGGAATTAAGTAGATGACATACATATATATACACATAAATCCAGTATCATTATTATGTCATATATTTCATGATTACTTATTATATATACTTAATAATCATTCATGAATGGTTAACGTGGAGAATGAATCTCATCGCGTCGTGGAGACGGTATTCCGTACGTACGTACGCGCGGTAATTTCGTTTTCCGTAGGATGGATAGATGGTGAAATAGGGTTGAATAATTCTTATAATAACATATCAGTATATGCGTGATACTGTTGTTGTTACTTCATAATGAAACAACCTAATAAGAAGAAGTGGAAGTAGAAATAAAGTTGAAAGAATCGGTAACGGACATTACCTCTTCTTTGAAGCGCCTCTTTGAGTCCTCCTCTTAGGGAACTAAAATTGGTCTTTGAAGAAGACCAGTACCTCTAGGATGTTTCTAGTGAAGTGGATAAGATAATTTTACAGGGTTTGGACGATCTTGAAGGCTCAATGTGGTGTGAGGAAGAGGGGGAGGAGGTGCCCTTTTATAAGGGAGGAGAGGGGCTCCTTTAGAAAACTAAAAATATTATTTTATTATAAAGTCATATTCAGTTTTAAATAGCTCCAAATTGATTTATTTAAAATCTAAGGTGGGGATGGGTCGAAATTCTCTAATTCTATAGAATTTAGACAAGTTTAGGTTCCTATTTTATCCTTATCATTTATATTTATCTTTAAGATAGATAATTTTACTTTTACCGTGTCTTTTTGTGTTCTTACACAATAAGGTTAACAAACATACTATATCAAGACAAAGGAACCCCAAGTTGTTTATTATTAATATATATAACCTTGTCTAAGTCATTGGGACGAACCATAGATTTTTAGGAATAAAATAACAATTAATAATATAATATTTGTTTTAAAAACTATTTAATGTCAATTTTGACACTATTTAGTAATTGATTTTTTTGAAAATAATAACATAATAATTAGTTCAAAAAAAGTTACTTAAATCAATACTAACATGTCATATTAACCTATAAATTAGTTTAATTCATAAAAAGTCTCAAATTACATTTATTTGGGTATTTATAACATCAATTATGTCAATATTTCATTAATATGATAATTACTGCATCATCTTTGTGTCATAGATAAATTAACATATTTAAAGTCTAAAAATTACAAATAAAATATCATTATGTTGGAAATATTTTTATCTTTATAATGAATATTTATTGTCGAATTTATCTTATGTATAACCCTATATTAGAAATTATATACTTATTAAACATTGATTTTAACTATTTTAACCCTTCTTTAAATAAATTAATAATAAATGTCCTAATCTTATCCATGTGGGCCTAAATGGTCATATTATATTCCTAAGGTTGTTTTTGGTCGAATTACACTTATCCAATAGAATTAGGACATGTGTTACGGTAATTATAACATTATTTTTACCCCTAATTACCCTATTTATTTTTAATAGTGGTAAAAAAAGAAAAAATTTACTGTTCACCAAAAATTATATTCATCTCATTGAACCATATTTTACTTACTGTAATCAACTGTGTCTCTCGGATTTTTGAAATTCCACTCACAGAAGCGGTAAAATAAAGTTTTATCAAAAATTCATTTTTTTTAACTACCACTTAGAGGTTTCACTATCCATCAAAAAAATGAAAGTTTCTAGAAAAATACCAACAAATATGTAACATCCCAGGTAAATAAAGAATAAATAATTTTCATATTTATTAATATTTACGAATTAAATATTAATTTTATTTTAAAGGGGTTGCTATGTTCGATAGCGTACCTAATACGCAACGATGAGTTTCTTTGAAACTTACGTAGCACACTAGTAATAAAATAATATTATTTTAAATGTTAGTTAACAAGTAGCCGTTGTACTGGCGGGAATGGATAGAAATAACTAAAATATTTTTAGATATGTTTTTAAATGTTTTTACATTTATCCAATAAAAGATAAAGGCTTAAAATACGGAAAGAATTCAATTTTAGGCGTATATGCCCTAGTTTTCACTAAAGGTTCACTTATCACCTTTTGACAGCGAACCGTCATTAAATATAGTTTTGATAACTTTTATACATTATTTTGGACCAAATAAAACTCTTCTTTAGAATCGGGACATTAAATTTTACTTTGTGTAAATTTTTGGTATCTTTCTGATAAAGTTCATTTTTTTAATGAATACTTTAAAGTGTTGTATTTTAATTCAAAACTGCTTTTTAATCTAAATTATTTATATGATTAGATTATTATTTTAATTGGTTTTAAAGTGAAATGAGGAAATATTTTTACCAGTTAATCCAATGGTGGTCATTGGAATCAATTTCACTTTGAAATTGGATTTAAACTGCTGTCAATCTTTTGATACTTATTGTTTCACAAAAACACGCTATTTGTCATGACAACGGGAATTAATTATTAAATTAATTAATTTGACTTATATGTTTTGAATTTTGTAAAATGGACTTCATTTTTTAATTCGGAATATCAAATATAGCTTAGGGTGAATTTTTGGTAATTTTCTGAAAAACTAAAATTTTTGATGAATAGTGAAACCACTAAGTGGTAATCAAGCAAACTGATTTTTCAGTTAAATGAATTTTTACCACTGATGTGTATTGAATTTTGATAATCCAACATACATGGTTGTCATTAAGAAGTAAAATGTGGTTCAATGAGATTAAAATAATTTTTTGGTGAATAGTAACTTTTTTTCATTAATCGCGATTAGAGGTAATTAGTGTAGTTTAAGGTAAAAATGGTATTATAAGAATGTGAAAACACCATGAAACTTGTCCTAAACCTATTGGGTGAGTCATGGCCGACCAAGACAAGTCATTGGACAACTTGGGGACCCCATGGAGCCACTTTAGTTGGAAAATGACATTAATATATTTTTATTTAATGTTAAAGTGAAAATGACACTAACATAAATTGGTTTACTAAAATAATTTTTAAGTGGGGTTATACAAGTCCAAATTTTGATTATAAATATTCATTGGAAAGATAAAAAGATTTCCAACATCATAGTATTTTTTTTATAATTTTTAGATATTAAATAAATTAAATTATTTATGACATAATAATGATGCAGCGATGACATCATTATTTGACAATTTAAATAAAATGGAAAGATAATGAAAAATCTAAAACCTACACATGGCAAAAAACAATTGGATGAGTGGATTTATAACCCTTATTACCTTATACACGAATTATATCAATGTGGGACCTTTTAAAACCGAAACACATTTTCAAATAAAGTAATATATCTTTACTTTCCAAAAGTGCCCCTCCTCTCCTCTTATAAAAGGCCCCCACCTCTACCCCATTTCACACACTTCTCAAGCCTTTGGCTCGGCCAACCCCTGCCCAATTACTCTCTACACATCCCTCTCTTCATCCTAGAGGATTCCCTTTGGGCATAATCCTTTAAAAGGAAGCCTTTAGGCTCAAATCAAAAGGGAGTTACACTTTTAAAGGTAATTCATTATGTATTGTTCATTTGTTTTATTTTGCTTCTCCAACCACCTAAACTCTTTTTATTTACTTATTTTGTAACAACAACAGTATCTTCAATATACTAGGATGTTGTTATAAGATTTATTTGAGCTACACTCTCACACAACTACATCAAATGGTTAAAGAACATACGGTTTCCGTGGATGGCGAAATTCTACCTCCCGAAACGATGATTGTTCAATACTCATTTAACACCTTCAGAGGTGGCCATTATGATGTCACTATTTTTATATATGAAATATAATATGTTTATGTTTTCCTTAAGCTTCTGTTTTTTTCATTTTGGGCATACCATTATGGTTTCCATTATGGGTAAACAGGATATCTTCATTTAAGGAAGTGCGGACTACCGCCCCCTCAAAGTTATGTGATTCGTTAATGCCATATGTGGGACGTGTAAAGGATGGATTTAAAGTTTTTATATATGATGTTATACTGTAATTATAATATAACTCTATATCATTATTATTTATTTCCATTAATGTATGAGATAGAAATGAAAGTAGCGTTCATGCGTACGTACGGCTTACCGTCTCCAGGAACGGTGCATTTCATTTCTTATCCCCAAATGTAATGTACTATTAAAATTACATGTATATAATGTATATATATAATTAATGATATATCTAAATGATGAATATAATTATGGAATTAAAATATACATACCTCTCATTTAGTTTTAATTCCACTAATATGACAAAGAAATGAAAGTAGCGTTCATGCGTACGTACGGCTTACCGTCTCCATGAACGGTGCATTTCATTTCTTACCTCTAAATGATTATGTAATATTATAAATACATGTATATGCTGGATATATATTATATATATGATATCCAAATCAGGAATTTCATTCTGGATATAAAGAACATTTGACCACACGAACAACATGTAATTGTAAGAAGTCAACTTTCGACTTAAGAACCAAATATTGACAAAACAAACATTATTAATGTAAATGGTTACATAATGTTTATAACATGGCAGTAACTGATATAAAAGGAATAATAAACATTAAAAAAGGTTCTTAATCAATTATAAATTAACTCAAGTTTATTATTAAGGACGTTAAATAACGATCGAGTCAAGTCGGACCCAAGGTAAGGGAATTCGTCTCAATCTCTTTTCATTGAGGCATATTTCATTTTATACACAACTTTCTTTTATACGGTGTATAAACCCCCTTTTACATTTACTTTTATACAAAAGGCATCTTTTTATACGAAGCGTTTTACAAAACGACAAAAAGGAATGTATCTTTTAACGTACGTGGCGACAAAAACCTTTTCCGCCACCGCGAGTATTATTTGGTCTTTGGCTTTCTCAACAAGCCGTAATGTTTTCAGAAAAAAATAAATACCATATACTCTTTTATGTATTTTGGTATTGAAAATGGTTTTGAAAAAGGATTCTATTATGTCAATATATTTATGATATATTTTGATTGAAATGTGGAAATGTTATCATTCCTTTATATTGGTTTTATGTTTTATGATTTTATATTGGTACTTGGACATTTTAACGGGTGGTTACGTTATAAACCATATGACGGGTGGTGCCGTGAATACCAGGACAGGTGGTTACGTTATAACCTCCAATGCATTGGGTATGGAAGTCAGCCGTATGGCTATTCCATTAAGTATGTATGGAAATTGTCTGTATGGCTATTCCATTAAGTGATATGTGTGGAAGTCGACTGTATGGTTACTCCACTTAAGTATGTTTATGTCCCAAGTTACCTTTATATATGTTATGTGTTCTTTATATGGGTTTTATGGTAATACTTTGGTTACAAAAAGGTAAGTAATGATACTTTATTCAGTGAATAGTTTTTACTACTTCATGAAGGTGAAGGTATTACTTTGATAGAGTATACATGGTTTACTTGATTTTGAAAAACTAACAGTTTTCTTTCTTTGTGTATCCCTTACTGAGCTTTTTATGCTCACCCCATGTTTTTTCGAAATGTTTTTCACAGGACTTAAAGTGGAATAAGGTCAAGGATGGGATCAAGGGAATTTAATTCTATCTAAAACATGGAATCTAGACATCTTTCTTTTTAAGAGTTTTTATTTTATGTAGACTTAGTAGAAGTGTCTACTTTGTAATCTTTTAAGATGTAATAGTTATTTTCTAATTCTCTAAAACTCTAAACCTGAAAAGATCCTCAATGTGAATTATTCATTTAATTCAATATTAAGTAAGGTTTAAGGCTGGGGCCTTATAGTTGGTATCAATGGACGGTTTAGACAACTTTAGGAGTTACAAAAGTGTTAAATTATAATATCATTGAAATGATATAGCATTTACAGATTACCATGTTGCTTCGCCTAAGATATTTCTGTGTTCAGAATGGTTTTCCGTAGAGGAAACAAAGCAGCTATGTTGGGACGACATCAGGAGGAAGATAACCTTCCAAATCAGCAACCTGAGATGGTCAGAATCGGAACTGAACATTTTGTTGCAGTAATGGCACAGTTGACTCAGGCTATAAATGCTGGTGGTATCCATGCACGAGATCAGCCAGATCAACCGTAGAGGAACATGTTAGTGGTGGAACATTTCATGAGGCAACATCCCCCATCATTTAGAGGATCATCTGACCCTGTGCAAGCTGAAGGGTGGATTAAATCACTAGAGAAGATTTTTGATGTCATGGGGTGTTCAGAACATCAAAAGGTTAGTCTTTCTATTTACCGTTTTGAAGGTGAAGTTGATCAGTGGTGGTCGATGGTGAAAAATATAAGGGATAGTGATGAGATTGAGGATCTTCACTGGGACGAATTCAAAGGTATGTTTCTTGAGAAATATTTTCCTAAGGTGGTTCGTCTTAGGATGGAAAAACAGTTCCTAGAATTGAGGCAGGAGGATGATTCAGTGGCTACTTATGAAGAAAAGTTCACTCGATTGGCAAGGTATGCTCCAAACTTCATACGAGATCTTGATAGTAAAATAAACCATTTTTACTCAGGGTTAAAGACAATGTATCGAAGGTATTTAGCTTCTCGTGTGTTCAAAAGTTATGAAAAACTTGTTCGATGTGCCGAGAAGGTGTAAATGGAGTTTGCTGATGATCAGGTGTTCTATGACAAACAACAGAATAAGAGGTCTAGTTGGCAGGAAAAAGGAATGAATTCATCAAAGAAGCAAGGAGTTAAGAAAACCAAATATCCATCCTGTGAGAAGTGTGGTAAAATGCATCCTGTAGAATGTTTATCCAAGTCTGGTAAGTGCTTTCGGTGTGGTAAGTCTAGTCATATTGCTCGTAACTGTAAGGAAGATGATCAAGCAGGAAATGAAAAGCCAATGGTAATATGTTTGAAGTGTAATGAAATGGGTCATTATGAAAACGAGTGTCCAACGAAGAACTCAACTGGGGGAATGCAGCCCGACCATAAGCAGAAAGGGGTGGTGAAATCCTTTACAACAACTTCAGCAGATGTTGGGCCATTGAATGAAGTGGTATCAGCTCCAGGGAGCTCAGTATTTTTCGAAGATTGACTTGAGGTTGGGGTACCATTAGTTGAAAGTAAAAGAAGAAGACGTTCCGAAGACTGTGTTCCATACTAGATATGGCCTTTATGAATTTGTAGTTATGCCTTTTGGGTTAACCAATGCACCTGCTGTATTCATGGACCTTATGAATAAAATTTTCCATGAGTTCTTGGATAAGTTTGTGTTTGTGTTTTGAGGTTTGTGAAGAGGTTATGTGTGCCTTGTGATTCACAGTTGAAGAATGAGTTGTTTTTTCATCCTGGAAGTACTAAGATGTACATAGGTCTGCGGGAGTATTACTGGTGGGATGGAATGAAAAGAGACATTGCTGATTTTACTGTGAAGTGTTTCACATGTCAACAGGTTAAAGTAGAGCAGCAGTTACCGAAAGGGATGCTTCAGCCTTTACCAGTGCCAGAGTGGAAATGGGAAAACATATCCATGGACTTTGTTGTGGGATTACCGAGGAAATCTCGAGGTAATAATGCAATCTGGGTTATTGTTGATCGCTTGACCAAATCTGCTCATTTCCTTTCTATACGAGATACTTTCTCTCTTGATCAACATTCCCGTTTGTATCTTAAAGAGATAGTCAGGTTACATGGAGTTCCTCTCTCCATTGTATCGGATCGTGATCCCAGGTTTACTTCTAACTTTTGGAAAGGCCTTCAGAAGTCGTTGGGTACTGAATTAAATTTTAGTACAGCTTTTCATCCTCAATCAGATGGGCAGTCAGAACGAACAATTCAGACATTGGAGGATATGCTACGAGCTTGTTCGATGGATTATCAGGGATGTTGGGACCAACATCTTTCTTTGGTTGAATTTTCTTATAATAACAGTTTTCATTCCAGTATACAGATGGCACCATTTGAGGCATTATATGGGAAGCGGTGTCGAACTCTAGCATTTTGGAATGAAGTGGGTGAAAGGAAGCTGATGGGACAAAAATTGGTAGAAGAGATGGCAGAAAAAGATTAGTTGATTCAGAAGCACATGAGAACAGCTCAGAGCAGGCAGAAGAGTTATGCGGATAACCGGAGGAAGGATCTATCTTTCAAGGTAGGTGATCATGTTTTTCTCATGGTTTCTCATTGGAAAAGTGTGATGAGATTTGGTAAGAAAAGAAAGTTGAGTCAATGGTTGGTTGGACCATACGAAATTCTGGAAAGAGTTGGATCAGTTGCATACCGAGTGGCTTTACCTCCGAGTTTATCTCAGGTACACAATGTTTTACACATTTCGATGTTGAGAAAGTATATGCCAAATCCATCTCATGTTTTGAGTCCAGAGGTAGTTTAGCTGGAAGAGAACCTATCTTATGAGGAACAACCGGTCCAGATTCTTGACCATAGGGAGAAAGTGTTATGGAATAAGGTGATTCATCAGGTAAAGGTTTTGTGGAAAAACCATGTGATTGGAGAGGCAACGTGGGAATCTGAAAATGCTATGAGGGATAAATACCCCCACTTATTTTGATAAGTGAATAAAATTGCGAGGATGCAATTCCCAAATGGGGGGAAGGATGTAACATCCCAGGTAAATAGAGAATAAATAATTATCATATTTATTAGTATTTACGAATTAAATATTAATTTTATTTTAAAGAGGTTGCTATGTTCGATAGCGTACCTGATACGCAACGATGACTTTCTTTGAAACTTACATAGCACACTAGTAATAAAATAATATTATTTTAAATGTTAGTTAACAAGTAGTCGTTGTACTGGCGGGAATGGATAGAAATAACCAATATATGATTAGATATGTTTTTAAATGTTTTTACATTTATCCAATATAAGATAAAGGCTTAAAATACGGAAAGAATTCAATTTTAGGCGTATATGCCCTAGTTTTCATTAAAGGTTCACTTATCACCTTTTTATGGCGAACCGTCATTAAATATAGTTTTTATCACTCTTATACATTCTTTTGGACCAAATAAAACTCTTCTTTAGAATCGGGACATTAAATTTTACTTTGTGTAAATTTTGGGTATCTTTCTGATAATGTTCATTTTGTTTAATGAATAGTGTAAAGTGTTGTATTTTAATTCAAAACCTCTTTTTAATCTAAATTATTTATATGATTAGATTATTATTTTAATTGGTTTTAAAGTGAAATTAGAAAATATTTTTACCAGTTAATCCAATGGTGGTCATTGGAATCAATTTCACTTTGAAATTGGACTTAAACTGGTGTCAATCTTTTGATACTTATTGTTTCACAAAAACACGCTATTTGTCATGACAGCGGGAATTAAATTTGGAACACGAAAAAGATTTTATAACATATATATAGTCTTTTATCCTTTATTATATACCATCTTGGATGTTCATCTATCATACATATTCAATTATATTAAAATTTACTAACAGAATAATGATTTTGTTTATTTACCTTCACATATACCTAATGCTTGTCATAAATGGATTTAAAATATTTTGGAATTATGGTGTATAAAAATAATATATATTAATAACAAATGATTCAGATAAAATTATAATAAGTACAGTTACTAATAGAACATGTGTATAAAATTTTACTGTATATAACACACTATGGTTTCTAATATCTAGTTTTTATTTATATTTTATGATTTAATGACTATGTAATAACTGATATCATTTATATATGATTATTAAAACATTTTTTAAATAAATAAAATAATTATAATTCATTTTAAAATTTATTGGTTTAATGGCTTTTAAAAGTCATGATGATATGATTAACTTATTATGAAATTTAAAATAGTATTTAAATCCTTCATCATGGTCCCACTATTAGTTTGAATAATTTTATTAATTAGGTAATACCATCATGAAAAAATTCAATGAAATATTGAGCTAAATTCTCAATATATGAGTGAAAAAATCAAAGAAAGAAGAAAAAATAATCAGTATTGTACATTAATAAGTATTATTAATTTCAAAATATCATAAGTATAATATCAAAATCATATTCACTGGGATATAATATATAGGATTCATAGGATTGGGCACATAAAAAAAGAAATAATTGTATATGTGTGAAAAAATCCTATACATTGAATGGGAACAATGATATAATCATTTTCATGCATAACATACATGTATGAAAATAATTCCATATATTTTAAAAAAAATCTATTAATATGTTCCAAAAAATTCAATAATGTCACTATAAATATAATAGTACCTAATTATGTGATGGGATATATAATTACAAGATCACCAATGTTATAAATAAATGTTAACTAATCATATATTATTAGTTTAAGGGAATATTTATAAATCATAAACATGAAAAAAAACCCAAGAGAAAAGAATAGGTGTGTGAATAGTATTATAAAACATATATCAATGAATAAAACCTGGAGGATTCTAAATAGAATAATGGATAATTTAATTCTGATTTATGGTGTGTAAAATAACAAATAAAAGATCATATTTTGTGTAAAAGATGATAATAACCAAAAGAATAATCAAAGAGTTTTTATAGAAAACATTATTTGATCAAAACAATAATGGTGTAAAATAATTTATAAAAATGATTTATGAACATGTACATATATTTAAGAATATTGTTAAATAAAAATAACTTGATTTTTTTTATTTATAATAATCATGATTAGAATTGATGTAAACTGGGTATAAACTCAAAAGGAAAGTGTTGGGTTAGATATTAACCCAACCAAAAGTACCATTTTGTTTAGTCATCTTTTCACATTAGTTATATTAATATTAGGTTTACTAAAACCATAAAAAATTAATATTATATTAGTTTTATTCATCATTTTTCATTATAATCAATTGATTTTTTATTACTATTTTTAGGAGTTAATTTCTTGGTGACATGTCTATTTTATTTTTTCTATTTAAATTTAATTTTATTTATTTTATTGATTTTATTTTAATAAATATATAATTTTATATCCATAATAAAAAAATTAAATATATTTTCATTTTTATATAATATTAAATAGATACATTAATTATTTATTATGGTGGTAATAATTAAGCAATAAAAAATTTCATCATCAATAGGCAAAACAAAAAATTAATAGGATATATAAAAAAATAGGATAGAGGTAGAGATAGTTTATATACTAATAATGGTATAGAATAAATATATCATACCATTATAATATAAATATGTTGGATAATTTCGATTTAAATATGTAAGGAAGTCAATTAAATAAAAAATAATTTTAGAGTAGAGATAAAATTAATAGAAGTGGATTATATGGTTATGTATTCATTGATGCTTACTACCGTGTTATGGAAAAAATATACATGAAATATTGGTGTTAATGATTCAAATAAAATAACCATAAGCTTAATAGAAAAATTTATATAGTAAAATATAAAAATATTATTCTAGAAGATGTGTTTTTTAGGTGGAGGTAGATGTTTTATTTTTATTTGTGGTGTTGGAAATTTTGGAATATAATTTTGAATAAATTATTTTTTCAAAGTAAGAAACATTAAATAGTGGTATTTTTACATTATGAATTTTATTTTATATAATTATATATTTTTATTACTTTTAAACCCATTTACCCTTGAATATATTTTTCATACATTAAATATATTTTTTTAAAAGATAAAATATGTAGCATCACAATTTGAAAATTAATTTTCAATTTTAGAATTTACATTTTTTTAGTAAATTATCTTTATTTAAGTCTACTTTATTTATGTAACCATCTAATTATTTATTAAGTGATAAATATGTCATCATTATGTCATAAATCATGACGAATATGGAAACAATCATTTTTAATTATTCTCCTAAAAATTTCATTTGGTTAATAAAATTATCAAAAATAAAAACTCAATAAATTTTTTGGTGGTGATTTTATATATTTCTACAAGTTATATACGTCTAGGAAATAAAACTATTTTCATTGAAATATGGACTTCTATTAGGTTGTATAAATATTTTAATATATAATATTCAATAAATCAATTCATGGACACATTTGGTAACCTAAAATACTCTGTAGTATAACTAAAAGAATTATCCTTTTGTGTCTTCATGGTTCCAATAAAATAAAATATTATTATATTATATTATTATGTTATGTACGAATTATGTTTCTTGTTTTATATCAAATTGGATAGATTTTTTTTTATTTTTAAGTATGATACCATAACATGTATTTTTTATTAAGTTTTTTTCATAGAGGTTTTTTAAAACAAATCCATGTATTATACATAGAAAAAAAATTGAATAAATTTATATGTTATCTTGGAAACAACCTCAATAATAATTTAGGGTCATTCAATTTCCACTGTTAAATTAGGAAACCAATATAAAATATATTATTTGAATATAATCATTAATTAAATCAATATATTTATATTTTGGTAATAATTTTAAAATCCATCGAATCCAATTCCAAAATATGGTTTCTCAAAAATCATAACAAATTATTGTGAAATAATATTAAGCACTACAAAATGAACAATGATATATAAATATATAATATATTAATGACTTTTTTATATAAGTTGCTAATGGTTAATAATATAATGATACATAATCATAATATTTAAAGATTATATATACAATAGTATGGGACTATATTTTTTATGATTAAATTTGAATGATGATAAACTTATATTGTGATCTCAAGAAAATTTTTATATCAAATAATATGACATCACCATAACCTATTATAATTTTATTTAAATTCATGACATTATAAATGCATAATAGATGTAATCTTGTATACCAGACATGTATTTATGAAATAATTCTAAAAAAATACGATGTTTCATTAGTTTTTATTATCCCAACCAATTCAAACCAAATGTTGAATTTATTTAACATCCATATATGGATGCTTTTGAGGAACATGAAATGATTCTCTCAAAGCCATAATGGTATTTTTTATTTGATATATGTCTAATGAAATATCAATTTTTAATCGTGAACATAACATTATTGGGGAGTTATTAATTTTAAGTGACCAATGGTCACATTTTTTTCCTGATCATTTAATTGATTTCATTTTTTGACTTATTTTCTAAACTTTCATATAATATAAATCTGTTTAATCATATGTTATTTTATCATCAAATATTATTTAGGATATATAAGTTGAATATGTTATATGAATACTTGGGTAATGTTTTGATAACATAAATGGGATAATTTTTCTAGTGAAAACATAGAATAAGCTTCTAATAGTCATCCTAGATTATTAAAATCAAAATTAGGCTTCACAAAATATGATAATTTATTCAATTGGTTTTTTAATTTTTCATAGTACCTAAATGGGTTCCATAAACTCCAAATAGATTCCATGATATTTTTTTTATGGTTATAGATGTCTAATATTTAAAATTTAATGGTGTATAATAGAAAATTTACATTTTAAAACTCTTGTAAATACACAATATTTTCATATTTATGAATGGACTTATTATGATTATAATTTCCAATTATGTGATGAAGAAATGATTTAAAAAATAAAGTTGATGAATGAAAAGGTATAGATCAATGATATAAGAATATTTAATAAGTGATGTGTGTTTTAATATTTTTCTCTCATATAGGAAAAAATAGATTTTTTGAAAAAAAAAATGATGTTGAAATAACAAGATTATGTCTATGATATTAAAGGTTTGTAATTAAATTAATTTAATAACAATATTTCAAATAAAATAAATGATAAAATGATTTATATCCTGTATATAATTATTTTAATATTTATTTACTGAAATACAAGGGAAAGGTTACTCAATCCCCAATTGTTGAATATGATAAATAATAAAATAATTTTTTTAATTTTTTTTACAAATATTCAAAAAAATTGGTTTGGTGGTTATTTTTTAAATAAACACATAAATGTGATAACTGTTATATACATATGAAATAGCTTATATTAAAGAATTTTATATTATATAAAACATTCTGTCTCTAATTTTAGTGAAAGTATGTTTAAACATTGAGAGGATCATAGTTTAAACATAATAAATTATACCCTAGTATATCAATGTGAATGATATTTATGTCTTGAATAAATTTATGGTATGTTGGTAAAATTTTATCTTCTGATGAAAAGGTATAATTTAATTAGTTACCTAATTATATATAAAAAATTCAATATCGATGAGATCCATAACGATTATGATTATGTTATTAATATTTCTTTTTAGATAACTGATGTTTTATAACAATGTAAGATTCAATTATGTGAAAAAATATGTATAAACCTTATGTCTAAAAATATGAACAATAATATTATATGACATCGTTTTTCTAAAAATATATCCAATTATATACAATAAATTAAAGGAGTTTGTGGGGTGGATTTATCGTATGATCAAAATGAGATTTGGAATGAATTACATTGTCATATAAAGTGTTTAAAAGTGATTTGAAAATAAAATAATATAGTGGCAAATTAATCAGGCATCACATATAATATAATTAAGTTATCACAGATTAATGTTCAATTCGTATTCCTAAATTAATTTATGAAAAAAATATCATGTGAGAATAAATAAAGTAAACAAATTATCTATGTTTCATGTTGCATTCATAAATTAATGTAGTGATTTGAAAACTGACCTATCAAAGTATAAATTTGTGTTTTTCTAGAATTGATTAAAACCATGGAGTGTTGTGGGTTGTAAATATATTAGATTGTTATTATTATTTGGAATTAATATATTTATATTCATTTCACAGGGGAGGTATAAAATGAATTTTATATTTATGATAAGATACTATGAACAACATATCAAGTGGCATTCAATATGTCTTTCGTATTTGAGTGTTTCTTGTTTCATAATGAATATAAATTATATATATCAATAAAACACCTTCTCTATGAACATTAATTTTTTTTACTCTCATTAAACCACCACTGAGGATGATCTAATTTCAGGTTGTTTGGTTTTTTTATCATTTCATAAGTTTATGTTTAACGAAAATGTGATTTTTCCTCATATTTGATGAATATAAATATACTATATTTTAATAATATAGACAATGGAATTTTATAGACATAAATATATATTTGTAATTTTATGTGTATATTTATTTGACAGTGTTCATGTGATTCCCTAATGTATTTGGGTGAATGAAATTTGATTTTTTTTAATATATCTAAAATAAATATAGAAAGATAATTGAGAACATATATGTAGGATATATGATAATAACATTTATTTTCCCATAATCACTGAATGTTTTGAAAAAATTTAATATTTGATTATTAAAAATTATATAATTCAAATGGTGGATATATGTTTTAAAAAACATGTGTTTGATAAATATATAAATAGATCCATTTATAGATTAAGTAACATTTATAATTAACTTGATCCATCACATTGATAAAAAAATTAAAAAAGAATTGATAATTATTATAAAAACATAAAAATATTCCGAGATTACAATTAATGGTAATGTAATTGAATATTATGTTTTTCGAAAAAGTGTTTTTTTAAAACATTTATATATTCTCCAGAATTTTTATCATGGATTCTAAAAATAATATATTAAAAAAATTAAATAAGAAAAAAAATATCCTAATAGAATTGAAGATATGGGGACATTGTTCATTACAAAAATATTTAAAATAAATTGGAATTTAATTATGTCTATAAATATGCAGTTCATATGGGATTTGTTATTTAATATCTAATAAGTCAAAAACTATGGAATATATGTATAGAACCACATCATGATAACTTTTTGAGTAAAAAACAATGTAGTGTATTTCATGTAATGAATCGAAAATATTAATTATAGTATTTTTTTGAAATTTTTATTATTAATTATTTCATTGTGTTTCTCTTTTGAATTTGTTTTCATATTGGAATTTAGGGAGGGGTAATCATCTAAATGTATTATTTAGAAATTTTATAATTACTTTTTTTTTAAATATCACCATTTTAAATCATGAATCCCTCTTGATTCCACAATTTATTGGGTTTGGGAATCCATACAATATTATCTATATTAAAACCCTCTTCTAACTTAATTAATCATCATTCCCCTATTCCATTTCTCTAATCATTATATTTTATAATGTTTTTTATATTCACTATTCTTTATTCTGATTCATATATTTTTGTTTTTTCTCATTGTCTGAAGACTCAATCACCCTAGAAAATTTCCATTGATTCCATACATATATTTTGGAATATATTCTTGTTGGAATGGTCATTTGTGGGGAATAATTTTAATTTTATGTTATAGTTCATGTTATTGATCCTTGGTCAGTGTAATTTTGGTTATCTATATCAAAATCTATTTTCTAGTGTTATAATTCTTCAATGAATGAATTCTTTCCATCCTAAAGTATTAGAATAATTTACATCATGATGGAAAAAATATTTTTCTAAAATTATTGATATACTAATGTATTGGGTTTGTAATAATAAATGTTAATTAGTGGATCTATAATATAGGTCAAAACTGTTGTATATACATTGATATTATATCATGGTAGATTATCGATGTGGTCCTCTATAGTATAGGTGTGTTTCCTAATGGGTTGTATAATTCATTCAATGATGAAGGTTCATTGGAAGGATCCAAGTCGGTGAAAAACTTGTGATTTGTTTTACACCATCATTCTTTGGTATGAATCTCATCAGTGGTGTTTTTTCATTGTTTCCATCTTTTTAATGGTTATAATTTAATCATTTGAATATAATTTTTACAATAGTATATATGGTATTAGTTATCATCATATATGCACATGTATTATAGAATATAGTAGGTTTTTGTTTGATATTGTCTTTAGAGGTTTTTGATGTATAAAACCCCACTTATGTTTGTATGAAATCAATTATCTTTTTGAAATAATGTTAAAACATATCTATTGATGGTGGATAGTGTTTTATTAGTTTAGTTCACCAATGGGTTAGTTTCCCATTAAAATTTTCCTTTACGAAATAGGGTTACTATTTTGTTACATTTAATTAGAATTCAGGGGATTGAGTTGGGATTAAGTAAATATAAGGATGGTAATATAGATTCCCCTATATGTAAGGGTATTCATGTTCATCAATATGATATTAAATTTTTATATCTAATTTTGGTATATTTATTTATTTATATTTTGGGGTTCTTTTCATTTCCAAATGTTAGTCTTCAATTAATTCAATAATTTTAATGTTTGTAATTAAATAGAATGTGAGGATTTTTATAAAACCAAATATAAGTGTGTTTTATGGGAAAAAATTATTGGATGAGTATAATTTGAGCATGTACTAAGTGTTCATGATGAATCCACATAGGTAATAATTTTGTGTTGATTCCCTTAGAAATTTTAAAAATAATCTTCTAATTTTTAGATTAAAATGTTAGTTAATCATTTTAATTGGGGGACCCTGCCTCTTTTCTAAAAACAACAAGAAACAATAAGACCATATCCCACATAAATTCCCATATCATTATTCACAATTAATGATACAAAGAGGACAATTGTTTAAGGATAAATATGTTTTCTAAAATAGGAGTATTATCATGGAATGTATTAGATAATCCCTATTTTCATTCTATCAGTTTATTCTATTTCTTTAATATTTCAGTATTTACATCATTTTAGTTTATATATTTTTAATTATTATTTTCAACTTAGTGGGAAATATATAAATAATCATAATTTGACATGACACATATATTGGGAAAGATATATTTTTTTCTTCTCATTTTTATTTATATCACATGTGTTTTTTTATGATGTTCATTAATGGTTCTTGGGTTTCAAGAAAAACATTTATATAAAGAGTTCGTGTGATTTCATAATTTAGTAATTGGATATTTTAAATTAACATATGTGTCAGTTAAGTGTGTTATGAATGGATATATGATTTTTCAGTGGCCCAATAAGAATTCCAGTGAGGAAGAAAACCTATAGAATAATCAAATAGACCCCACAGCGATATTGCCATATGAAATTATTTTAAAATGAACTTGGTTAGGCTATTAAAAGGGGACATATAGTTCATCATGATTTAATAGACATTAATTGTGTTTCATCTGAGTTAATTACCATGGTAAATGCATTGAAGGTGATAAAAATGAATTTTATACATCATAATAACATTTATGAGGTTACTATGATGGTTACATGGAATATATAGAAGGATACCATACTCCAATATAGGATTTTATTTTTCTAATGCATGTTCCTTAGTGAATGGGAATATATTTGAATATTTGGGTATGCCCTAGTGGGTTTGGATTTCATAAGATATTTTATTTGTATAATGTATATAATTTTACAGAGTTTCATTTTATAAAATGGGAAAAGAGAGTTCTTGTGTAATTATATACATCACTAGGTTTTTGGAAATATGGAGTGAATAAAAACTATTGTACTCATATAACCCTAATGGGAAGAGTTCTTGGATAAATTTCAATTTAATCTGTTGGGATAAGGTAATTAATGATGTTATTGGTAGGAGAAATTGATATATGTTGTAAATTATTAAATAAATTACTTATCCCTAGGGGTATATAAGTTTCATAGAGGGGTTTCATATTACTTTTAAAGTAGAGTATTTATGGTGAGTTATACATTATAAGTTATATTTTGATAGTTTTCCTTTAAAACTATATTTTATACATGGGGTATCAAGTCTATTGACATTTTTTTGGTGTGGGATGTGTTGGTGTATAAAGGGTAAGCCTTTATAGGGGAACATGGTGTCAACCATTGGCCAACAATGATATATGATGATCATAACTTCAATTTTTTTATGACCTAAAGCATTGTTTTGTAGATGTTTAAATATCATGGTGGATTATAGATCAGGGAATAGAGATCTACATTTAATAATATATTCATCCATTAGTTATGGGATACATTGATGAGATTATAGATAGAAATTTTTGGGATGTGATTAATATGAATATGTTATCTTAGAATACTGGGTTGTGATAGATACTGGTAATGGTAACTACATTGAATTTTTTATTTTCCTTATATAAGTTGTTAGATTGTGTAATGGAGTCCTACAATAGACTCTTAATATATCCTATTGATAAGATACATGTCAACTAGACCTCATGTTTTAGATTATGTGAGTGGATAGACAATATGATTCTTTACTCACATATTTATTGGTTGAAAATGTATGTAAAACATATCTTGGAAACCATAATATAATTTAATTCCATGAAATTCTGATTAGTGTGATATTATGATAACATAATTAGATCACATATTGTGATGACATATGATATGAGATGTGGATATGGGACCATAACATTATCAGATAGTTCAATAAGTACGAGAGGGTGTATATTTTTATTACCTATAATGAGTTCTTCATTAATTAAAAAATTGGGTTCACGTGATTGGATGGTCTTTTTTCCTTGTTATTTATCCTAAATGGTAGGGTAATGTTTCATGTTGTCGTGTTTTTCACACAATGAACAAATATTTAGGCTTGTGTACTTTTTTTATTATTCATATGCATACCTACACTACATATTGTTACATATCTGTCGAACCTCATTTGTTGTTCCCAACTGATAATTATTTTTCACACAATTAATGGAAATTATAGTGAATATGTAGACATTATATATCACATTAATTTGAAATTGTAAATAGGATTTTTTATGGTAGTTGAGTGATGTTTGGAGATTGGACTATGGAGGGACTCAAACTATTGTATCCATATCAATTTTTAATTTTTTCAAGTTTATTCCATTTTTTTACACTCTTCAGGGGATGTTCATTTTATATATGTAAGCATGAATTTTTTCTCGTATAATTATATTATTATGTTCGTTACATGATATTTTTTTCAACATATTTATATGATTCCACTCACACTTATGTTATCTGATATTCAAGTCATTTACATACTATTTTATATGTTGTAACCACGTTTATTATCATACCATTATGGTTATAAAATAATTCCACTAGTTTAGGACCGATTTCAGAAGAGTATGTGTGCCTTTGATAGTGTGGTTCTGGATCTAGGGTGACATTCGGGAGATTTTAGAAGGAAAAATACAAATTGGTATTAAAAATTATTTTGGATGTCATATTTTTTAGACTTGGTACATAGAGAAAATGTTTTTTTAAATTTTCTCTCAATGGACTACCATTTATTCTGTGAACACCAATATGGTGTAATCCAATGTTACATGTGGGGAATTATTTTTTTATTTCATTTTGATATTAGTATTTAGTTACATATTCATGTATGAGGATTTCATTATAGTTTTTTATTTTTTAAACTGATAGAAATTCATGAATTTATGTTCTCATGTATCATATATATTATGTATGTTTATTTTACCAGTTCACACATTATTTTTGTGACATATAGTTTTTAAAATGTTAATTTTAACATCCCACTATTGACCCCATTTATTGGAAAATGTGACTAGACTGGATAACTTATTTTACTCTCCCAATCAGAAAATCATTCCAATAAGTTTGAATGGATTTTTTAAAACATAGTGGACATTTTACAATTAAAAAACAAACCTTTAGAATACAAAAAATATTATATATAATATCATTAATAAAGGTAAAAAAACACATTGTCAAAATGAAATAAATAGTACGAATGTAGCAATATTACTCAAAAATAAAAGAGAAATGCACTAATCTAAATACCTGTAAGACTCTAGCCATCATTGTCGAACCACTATAGAAACCATGACCTGATCACTCCTAAAATTAATTTCCCATTATCCATAAAAAAAACATCATTATAAAATATAACAATATGATACATTCCCCTTACTATTATCATGCGTAACAATATCTACATATACCCCATGGTGAATGTTCAATGTTTACGAATACATACTATTAAAAAATACACAATAATAATCCTAAATGAATCACTATTTCAGAAATAGAATAGAATAATTTATATAAAATAAGAATTAGAATGAAAATAATTATCATGTTTATTCTATAAAATGTATGAAATGGATATATATAAAAATATTCATTAACTTAGACATTTTAACTAGTATTTATTATAATCATAATCCAAATGTAACACATATTTTTCAAATAGTGACACACTAATGTCAGTCAAATGACCATATAAATACACATGAGTGGTAACCCACCCCATTACATAATCATCACTTTGTGGAAACCTATATTTTCTTCTAAATAAATGAAAACCATTTCGTAAACCAATTGTACTTGTAAATTGATTTCATTTAAATATTCCAAACCATGTAATCCAAAAAATCACTGAATATTTCTTTCATTAACAGGTTTCTTATTAAGTGTTTTAGAAACCCTTCATTTTCATAATTCAAAAAACTAATTTCAATACCACACTATAAATGAATATTAAAAAAATATCATCTTGTTTTATTTTCAATAAAAATATAATATATATTTTTATAAATCTATATCATTCATTTTAAAGAATATGAGAAACCACAAACCCTGAGTTCATTCACACAACAAGATCCAAAGATAATGATAATTATGTCAACCATGTGATCATATTAAATCGATTCTGGAAATTAAATTATAAGGTTCCGAAAATAAAATTATTTCACATCTAGGTTTATTTATATTTATAAATTGTCAAAATGAGAAAATAACATCCACATAAAAACATTATCATCCCCACCTCAAGGAAATATAATTTTCTAATCAATTAGATTTCATTTCGAAATTTCCATATCTCTTATGATAATTACTATGGACTAGTGATTCTTACCATAGTCATGGTTACATGATTTTTACCTCCCCCAAGAGGTCCACCTTCGTGGTCAACAAATGTGAAAGAAGTAATCCATTACCATTTTCAACTCACCATTCATTGGACCACATCAATTTGTGGTATTCCATATTATTTAATCTATAGTATAATTACTGAATCTCTTGTACATGATAACTAATTACATGGATGGTTCTCCACTACATATTCCATAGTGAAATAAAATCTGATAATGATGACCATAACAATAATTTCCCATCATTTTATTTCTCTTCAAAATTCATGAACAATAACATATAAACCTAACAACCATCCTACCATTATAAAATTCTAACATTATTCTATAATATTTAAAAAACAATAAGGATTATAAAATACCATACACATGGGGTGTTTCATAATTTCCATAGTTGGGAATTCCATTATTATAATAATGATTATTTGAAATTCATGAGAAGAGATGCATACATTCCTACAAAATAATATTTTCTCATTCCTATATATCCTCTTTCATTTGATCATGATACCACAATAACCTCACCTAATGAATAATTTTTCCTTAAAAATTATCTCTTATATGTCCATAATACATATTGAGGCATGGATAAATGTAGAATCTATCTTAATAACATTTTGATCCCATTTAATAACATAATTAGATTAAAAATGTACTTATATTATTGTGTTACAAGAATCCCATTATAATAAAATTGAACATAGGTGGTATATCAAACTGATTATCTACAACCCAAAACCATTTTGGAATGTTAACAAGAAGAAAATAATTAGAAAAAAACATCCCTTGTTTATCCAAATCATGATCCCCATCAAAGAATAGATCTTTAAGAAAATATCTTTTCACAAATAAAATGATATGAGGTGATGATGATTATTTTTATAGCATTTACAACCAATCTATAAATTTTACGATTTTTTCTTTATAATTCAAATGTTCTCTATGATTTGATTCCCAAGGATAAATCTAATTAGTGATGTTGTTAGATGACATTACCAAAAACATTGATATAAATAAGGATGACTATAGAGTTATCCGAATGGATCCATTTGTATCATAGACTAAAAAATATAAATATAAGAACACATTTAATGGTAGATGGACTTATCAGGATCAACTATAATAAATTAAATAATCTATATATATTTATTAAAATTAATGGATCATACATTATTACATCCCATCCATTTATTAAGGATATTCCATGCATGTTGTCATCATGGTTCCTAAGGCATTTGGAAAGGATCAAAAATAAAAGTTTAAAACCACATATCCCAGTATGATATAATTGAAACATGGATTCATAAAACATTAATATTTCACTATTGAAATGAACATGCATGATATCTAACATGACAGATTCATGAATCAGAATTTATTTGGATGACATTATGAGTAATTCCAAAATATCCTAGAAGGTATAAATCTTCCGAATAAATATTGTAAAACATATTACAAAGTCCATATGGATTCTATTCCAATACCATGTCGATATAGGTAAGGATTGGAACATACAAACTAGTTTTTGAGGTTCATCCTATAACTGATTTCATGAAAGGAATTTAAAAACAAACTCAAACTCCATTTATTTGAAATGTGATCAACAAATATGGTTTCTTAGTGAATTATACATCATTTGGATGCTTATATGTTAGGAATATTTTGAAAGTGAGACGAAGGAAGAAAATATTCTTAAATTTATAGAAGAATCACTATTCCAACTAGTAAATGAAACACCATGTTTTAACTATCACCCATCCATATACAATATACATAATTTGGATTTATAACCAAAATAAAACCAAATATAGGTCATATCATTGGGAATCCTAGAACTAAAAAACCAAAATCATTAATAAAACTCACATGAATGATAAATTGAAACCTACATATCTTGGTGGAAAATATATATGGATATCCGTAATAATCATCATCAACCACCACTAATAAAAATATACTTTAAAGAACTAATTATAAGATATTGTATTTAACACACGAGCTACTGAATTACATTTACGAGATTTATACACTACATCATTGTTGAAAACATAAATATATTTCATCCATTAATAAGGGATGATGTTAAAATAACTTTATGAAATTATGTGTTTCAAGATTTTCTGATTGGTAACCATAATGAACATTTTAACAAATAGTTATGGACTCTATATTATTAATGGGTAGACATCCCAAAAATCTCCAATATATACATTGGATAATTATTTTCATGAAATTGTAAATATTTTCTTCTATATAATATCACAAGATCAACTTGAATGAGGGAGATGGAAAAACGATATCCAACTTTATCATCATATACAGCATATCCCTTCCCACTAATGTAAATACAATGATAGGTACCCAAGTAAGTTTATAATTATTCTCCATAAAGGATTTATATCATTTAACACTCTATTTGAATTAGAAAACATTCATTTCTAATTTATAAATAGGAGATAGAAGACATGAAATGCCCTAAAAATATAAGATAATAAATTTTAAAATGAGAATTTTGTATAATAGAAAGATATTCTTTTGTGTTTTTACGATATAATAATATTATTAATTTCATTATCTATTGATACAGATTTCTTTGAAATACTATAGAGAAGGTACCATACATCTCATACCTTCATGTGACATATTTATAATTTTGAAAATATCGTGTTTCCCCAAAGAGTGCTCCAAAAAATATTCATGTGTTTTCCATTTTAACTTATTATGTGGGAATAAAAAATAATAAAATCAACAAATTACACATTTATGTACTCATCTTACAATTATGATATGATTCCTCAATTCCATGAAAATTGATATTTCATTTGTCGGAAAAAAGTGATTAATATGGTCTTCAAAATGACTTTGACATCATGTGAAATAAGTCATTCTAATATCCACTTTTCTAACACATAGTTGATGATAAATTGATTCTAAATATATTTTATATAATAATTTGGCTCACATTAATTGACCAAATTGATAATGAATTCATAGAAGACATCACAGATTTGATACAATTTCGTGATTTAGCTTATATTAATCACCACCAAGATGATAAAACCCAAATATTTTTATCTTAAGGGAAATATGATTATCATATGATGAAATAATAATTCTTATAAAAACATATTCTTAAAACTATTCTAATATGAGCATAAATTATCCAAAATTTTTGGGGGGAATACTATAAAATTGAAGTGAAATAAGATTTTTTTCATAGTCATAGATCTGTTATTTATTTAAATTCCCCTTTAGGTGGAAATCATGGTAAAATTTAAGGAAAATCCTTCAGATTTCATCCTCTAAATGTTGGAAACTATATTTTCATTATAATGCCAACATATTTTTAATATACTACTTCAAATAGATAATATATAGTCTATCCTGTCAGTAAGAAAATGACATAATCTATAAGTATGCAGATACCCATATCACTTAAAGATATTTAAAACTCCTTCAAAAAGTATAATCCTCAATTTTCATGTATAAAAATAATTATTATCCTTCAATGATGTTAACTAGTCCATTTATTATATTATATCACTGAAATATACCAATATAATTTAAAAATACCACATCTAATAGAACCATTTTAACATTATAGGGAATGATAAACACTTCAAACCACTACAACCTTATTTCTCTAGAGGTGTCAGAATCCTCACAGTGTGAGGTTTCATTTAACCATGTATTATAATATAACATAATAAATGAACAGAAATAAAAAATTAGTATTCACTTATATACGAAATTTTATGTAAATGGGTTGAAAAAATAAGGATGGTAGATCATGCCATTTAATCACGGTACTGATCTCCGTAATATTTTTTTCTTTGTATAAATAGTCACTAGGAATTTCCAGATACTCCTTACAATCATGTTATAGTTTCATAGACTACATCATTAGGGGTTCCCTATGATTATATTACCATTTTTGGTTATATGGATGAGCGTTATTATGATGTTGTCATTTTTTTGTGAACAATTGTATTCAATCATATTAAATCATCTACCATTAGATATATTCATTTCATTAGTGAAATAACATTTGATATCTCACATTTGACCATAACAATTACTGCCTTTAGGTGGTTCTGTATAGTTTCTTCATATTTTCTATATTGAAACACAATAGAGAAATCTCGGATTTTAATTATATAATGAATGAAAATATACATAACCCATGTATTGAATCTATATTACCAAACATACTAATGAGAATGTCTCTAGGTATTACTTGTTTCATCCATTTTAGTTCCCATATTTGTCTAGATAAAAAAAGTGTTTCGTTTACCATCATTCCGAATGATGAACGTTTCATACATTATCACCCAATTCAACATAATTAATAAAAAAAATATAGAATGTGTATATATTAGTGTAAATTAATAACAACACCCCAACATCAAAGATACACTATTTTAGGTAATCTCTATCATCAACCATATAAAAAAATTAAAATGTTATAAAGACATCAGTTAAATAATCCATTATTAAAATACTTTATTTCTTCAGTGGAAAGAATAAATATTATTTTAGACCATGGAGGTATATCATTAAAATATTTTATAAAATAACTCTTTAAAATAATCCTTGTAAGATGCTAATATTCCACTATTTTAGAAACAATTGTATACCATTGTATTATAAGGTATTAAATCTTGTATTCATATCGCATTAACTAGTTATTCATTTGGGTTCTTAGAAAATTTAATATTCTATTATTTAGACAAGTCCATTTCTCCATGTTTTCTTGTACTATAACCCAATGAAAAATTAGGTTATTTCATGAATGAAACTAAAATAATGAATTTTAATTTCAGGGTTGAAAAATATTATTTCCATAACCTGTTTATGTGTGTTGATATATACTATATATAAAATTATAATTCACATACGTATTGGTCGAAAAAAAATTCATATCGATTTCATTATAATGGTTTTGAGTAATCAGACTATTGCAACACATTATATAACCATAGATGGATGCTTAGTATATTCAAAATCATTAAAAATTAAATCACAATAATAATATCTCAACCGTAATCAAATGTAACATAGATTATGAATTATAAGATAGAAGTATCCATAAAAATGGATGATGTTTTCCTCTTATTAGATAAACCCATGACGATGAGTTGATGACAATCCCAATAGTGTATATGAAAACATTTTATAGTATAGTCATCCAATTATCATGATGTTTTGTATAATTTGGTATGTTTTACATTTCATGCAATTAATTTAAAGTTCTCATAAATTGTATCCCAAAACCTATAGTCCCAAAATATGAACAAAACTAATAAAATACCATTTGTGACATTCCACACATTTCCAATTGTCTTGGGAGAAGGTATCTATTATACTGGACTTTGGTGATAACCATGAGACAGAAAAGGATGATAAAAATTCTAATAAATTTTCTAAAAAATTGGGGATATTTCTCCCATAAAAAACATGCAGTTTAATAAAATAGTGACAAAAAATATAATTAATAAAGGTAACAAAAATACTAAATAAGGGAAAAATTTGAAGAAAAAAATTTTAGTATATGATAAAAAATGGGAATCTATAAATCTAGATAATTGCATGACTCCGGGAACCATGGTAACAGCACTCCATACACAAGGACTCAACTAAATCCCAGGATTCATCTACCTTTATCCATGACATAGACATGATGATATTTTATTAGTGATATATGATACCTTACCCTTACATATATAAAGATAAATAGATTTTATATACACACATATGTAAAATGTATTGGGATTATATACAACCGTGATTTCAATCCATCAGAGCCATCCCACAGATTCCACTAATACTATAATTATAAGAAAAATTTACATAAAAAAGTAGGAGTATAAAAATATTTATTAACGGAATTTCATATAATAGATGATACGAGTAATATAGAACATTAACATTATATCATGTATTTTAACTATAATTTTACATAATATCTATCTATATATAATAAAAATAAAAAATACACACACCAATTTTACATACTGAATGAAAATCCCAATACTCAATATTAGTGACTTGTCTTATCACTAAATCACCAATTAGTGGTAACATTAATGTTACCTAATGGAACTAAAATACATATCCCATAAAAAGTACTGTAATATACATTCATGATCACACATAAACTCATGTATGAAAATGTATCTATAAGACATTAATTATTTAAACCAATTTTCTTTTATCAATTTTAAAAAACAATTTTTTTGCATATTTCCAAAACCAAGACATAAAAAACACAAAAAAACTCATTTAAAAAATTACTCATTAAGGGGGTTTTCGTGGTAGAAACATAATAGTTTTTTTATAAAACCAAATATTTAAATAACTAAATATTCTATATAATTTTTTAAAAATGATTTGTAATTATTACAAATCTACGAAAACTGAAGACGCTTGATTCTGATGCATGGTGTACCCATAATGGGGTTTTGAACATTTCTATGTTATTTTGAGTAATTGCATAGGTGGGATTTTCTATCTTCAGAATTACTACTCAGATTAAAAATCATAGGGAACCATTGAATCCACAGCACCAGAATTCCCCTAAGGGAGGCTTAACTTCAACCGTATTTGGTCCGGAGAAAAAGTTAGTTTTGAGACCTTTTACAAAATAATAAAATGAAATAAAATTGTTATTTTATTATTCTACTAATGTTTGAGTGGCGTTGGTAGGACTGCTGAGTTGTCATGCATTAAAATGGACTGACTCCCCTATTTTTTAAGTCCACTATTGGAAATTAATAGGTCCGATCATTGATTAGACTCATTAATATCTTGTTGCATTAATCACCTTCCCCCCAGTTTTCAACTAAGGCTCGGGATTTTTATTTTGTGATGGAAGGGAGGAACCTCTAGAAAATAACCACATTATCTTCTACCAACAATAAATGGAGATGGAAACATTGAAAGAATCAATCCAGAATTGACGAAGGCATGTGGCTTCATCAAACGTGAATTCTTCTACCCCAAGCCACGACGTCTTCACTGATTCCAAGGTAACAGTTTTTTTTAAATTTTTTAGAATTTTTTTCTTTTCCTCATTCATTAATATAATGGTAAATTGTGGAAGCATGAGTTCAACTATGTCCAATTAATTGATGTCTTCTTGTTATGATGGTAATGTGGAGGGCGAAGGCCAAACAAATAAGGCTCAGACCCTCTGCTGATTTGGTATTTGTCTCGTTCATCAGGGAAAAATTTCCAAGTAAGAAAAAAAATTGAAATCGTGAGCCACGTAGTGATGACATCAATTCGGGAGGCCCATAGGAACATTCGAAAGGGAAAACAGACCATTGGAGCTCACCTAGTGGCCCACAAAAGATCTTCCAGCACAACGGAGGCGGCGAACGACCGACATTGGCTGGTTGCAGTGGAAGAAGAAGGAGCACAGTCACGCACCATGGAGGTGAGAAGTGGAAGAAAACTAGGGGCAGGGGTGGATGGTTCTCGGTCGGCCGCAGTTGCCGAAGGAGGTGCGACATCGCGCACCGTGCAGAATAGAGCACCATCTTCGAAGCAGCGGTGATAGGAACACACACAATCTTCATTTTATTGCACACTTACACATGATTTATTTCATAAAATCATCTAATGATACAACATGGAATATTGAGAGGTCTAGTCATTAGGGTATAGGAACATTACATAAGGGATTTTAACATGAAACACAACATCTTTACTGAAAACATCCTTTACCTGACAACTACACTCCCTCATACTTAGCATTGCATGGAATAACCTAAGGACATGCATAAGAAAAAGGTGAGCTATAAAGCCCATAAAGGTGGTAAAAAAGCAAAATCATGAATAATACAATACATGTTAGGAAATTGGAATATCAATGGATCATAAGAGGTACATGAACATAAAGGCTTGATAAATCATGATTATCATAAAATGAAAATGTGGTGACAACACATAAAATAGTATTAGCATGAGCCAAGGATCACTGCACATGGAACATGATAAAACCCTCATTGAACTTGAATTATCATGAGTAAACCCTCGTTTCACTTAAAATGTCATGAAACTAATCATTGCCCAATGCATTCTAGCACTATAAGGGAAAACCCTACATAAACATTTCATTTCATGCATAAGTATGCCACATGGATTCATTAAAATCACAATTTTTTCATTGGTAAAAGAATGTATAATTCATACATTAAACTATTCTATCAATAATAAAATTTTCATAATGGTTAATACCATTGATAGATAAATGGGCATGGTATTCACTACACAATGATTTTGTCTTGGAATATGGCGGTACAATTTCTATAGCATAACGGCGTGACATAAGACTTCATAAAAAAGGATTGATGAGATAAAAAATGTATTCTCACGATATTTACATGAAATGGCTGGTAAGGGCTTCATATAGATACATGTCCCAACATATTTAATGGAATTTGGATACATAATACAAAATAATTTCTTGAATGTAAATGAGGAGGGAGAAATTTCATTATGGAATTTCAGCATGGTAACAGGTGTACATTGGAGGCATTAATGAGAGAGACAAGGGGTCTCTCATCATTCAAACATAATTAGGGATGTTTGAGGGAGGTGAGAAACCATACCCCAATATTTACAATTGAAAATAAAAGGGCATTACAATACTACGAAACATGGATAAAATGAGAAATGAAGGAATCCCTTACTTGAAACCGTGATACAAAAGGCTTGGAAGGGACCCGAGAGTGGCTTCATGAGATAATGGGTCTCCTTGGGAAGATTATAGAGAGAGGAGGGAGGGTTTGGTCGAGCTTCAAAGGCTTTGAGTGAAGAGTAAATGGGAGCATGGGTGGGTTTATATATGAATGGAGAGGGAATTATTTATTATTTAAGTTTGGGTCACCACAAATTAAACTAATCCAAACCACAATCCCACCCACGGTTTATCAAATTTTTTTTCAAAGTGTTGTGGAAATTAAGTATAAGGCCAATGGATGAAATTATTAAAATATTTGGCTTTCTTATATGGAGGTAAGTCACACTCTCAATGAAATCATTTTAAAATGAAACAAATGGTATATATGTATTGGTGGGAACACTAAGAATTTGAAATATAAATCAAACCTAATATAACCATATTTTAATTATAAAACATATATAATATATGAAAATAATGTTTATAGAATTTTATTACATCACTATTGAGTAATTATGATGTCATAAAACACATTATATATTTAAATGGTATTTAATTTATAACAAAATATTCGAAAGTCTCAGAAAATTATAAAAAATTCACCATTTGATAATTTTGACATCCTGATTCCAAAAATAATTTTCGTTTTATGTAAATAATTTACTAATTATCTGAATTTTTAATTTTAAAATAAAAAACGACATTTATCGAAAATTCATGGGATTTGAAAAAAATAGCTTTCAACCATTAATAAAAATTAAATTCTATTCATAATAATTATATGGACTTTTATATTTAATTTAATTTAATTTAATAATATTATTTAATTCAAAATTCTATTAATTCGTCAAAATAGATTTCTTAAATAACTAAAAAAGGCTATTTTTTCATTGAAAATTTCTTACAAAGTAACAATAATGAAATTAATTTATATTCTCTATACCAAAATAATGTACATAATCATAGTACTTTGGGTCTTCTTACATAACCCGTTATAACACCCACATAAGACTGAAGGGTAAGATGTGTGATGGTGAAAGACTCTTGGGGTGGTTCAGATAACATCACTCAGGTGGTAATCATTATCAACTTCTACATCTCTCATAGGCAGTTCCGTTCGAGCTTAACATGTTGAACCTCAACATTTCCATGGTCAACAGCGAAGCCTAATGACTCCATATTCTTTCCGAGATCTAGAAAATGGGCTTTGTATGGGGAAAGCCTAATGGTTGAGTCCATCAATTTCTTTGTCTGAGTAATTTGAATTTTTAAAAGCCCTATATTTATGCTGATCTTGTGATCACTAATCAATGGATATATTAATAACGATAACAATTTATAACAATATTTGAAAATCCAAAAACATAAAACCAAAGAAGCACATATTTTATATAACCTTCTTATATAATGATACATTTAATCAGATCAAAAGAAATTTTTATTAATAAAAGTTTGGGTCATTATAGGTAGGCCCAAACCAGGTCCGGTCATCTCGAACCATGTCGGACCATCCCGAATCAGGTCGGGTTGGGTCGGTCCGACCAGGTGGGATCGGACCTGGAGCCCATTCCCACCCAGATTCACATACAAGGTCACATCTCGCAAACTACATTTCTGTTTGAAAAAACATTTACAAAACTAGAATCCTTTGAATTTGATGGTACTTTTGAGTTACTCCATATTAGTTTTGTAGAATGTTGGAGTATGGCCTGGTTGGATCAAACATGAATCTAACCGGGCCCCCAGCACTAAAATTCCTATAACTCACAAACTTGGTGTCTAATTCACGCAACGGCTATCACATTAGGACCATTATGAGATTTTGGTACTTTGGGTTACTAATTTGTGTAATGTTGTGTCAGTCAAGGCAGGACTGATATCATGAGGAGAAGATACTGAGGAATTTTAGCGTACTGGGTGCGTGGAATCTTGTGGATGGCTGTCATTATAGAGCAACCCTGTGTGGATCATCATTATAGGGACCCTCTGTGGATAATAATTATAGTTACCCTATGTGGATCAATATTCTCACGACCCTATGTAAATCAGCATTATACCTAACCTATTTGGATCATCATTATAGGGAACCGTTCTAGATCATCATTATAGTGACCCTGTGTGGATCAGCATTATAGAAAACCTGTATGGATCAAAATTATTGAGACCCTATGTCGATCAACATTTTACCTACATTTTTTGGATCAACATTATAGAGACCCTATGTGGATCATCAATATTGAGGCCCTCTGTGGATCAGAATCAAAGAGACCCTATGTGGATGATCATTAGAGCGACCCTTTGTGGGTCATCATTATAGTGACGGTGTGTGGACCATCATTATAGTGAACCTGTGTGGATTAACATTATATAGATGTTGTGTGGATTAGTAGTGTGTGACCTGATTAGGACCAGCCTTAGAGCGGACCATCATGGATCAGCAATATATGACCCTGTGTGAATCTAAAATGGAAGAACTTTTTTTTGGATTAGTTTTATAACATCCAAACAGGAATAAAATGATACAGTATAAGTCTAATACTCTTTATTCTGGAACTCTGACTTGCATACCTAGTTTGAGCTAAATCTTTTTCATTGGTCTTTGTGATTGAGATCATGCATTGTGTTTTTCCGTTGTGGAATTCTGAGAGACCTTCGGGGGTCTTGGGGTCCATACCAGGTGTTTTTATACTCACCTCTACACAGGCTTCTCCCACACCATGTTGTATCTTGTGCAGATAACGACCATCTTGGATGAGTCATTAAGAGACAAGACCAAGAAGTACACGGAGGTGCCTAGTTGACGTGGAGAGTTGTGGGGAATTGTTGTACCTCCCCTTTTGATATGATTTTTTGTAGAAAATATAGGGGTTTTTTTCTATTTTCTATTGAATTTTATCTTTCAGTTGGGCTTGTATTCCGACCCCCTTTCCATTGAGTACACACTTTTACTACATCAATTTTACTTTGTGATTTCACCATGTTGTGTTCTAGGACTGCGTGTTCATTCATCTTTAAAGAAATATCTTTTTGATTTATGGAGACACATTGATGATGATAGTCGTTAACCCCTCGCCCATAGAAGGCAGACATGGGGTAGTCACAACACGAGCCTCGAGGGACGAGTTGTGACAACGTTGTATCAGAGGAGTTAGTTCTACCAAAGAACTATGACTTGTATTTCCAATGGAGAAATAGTGTTATGTGTTTTTGAGTGTGGTTTATAGATCGGGGGTATAGTTTTGGTGTGTAGGCCGATGTATACATACACCAGGACCATAAATTTTGATTTCTGACTCGGTGCACAAAAACAGGGATTGAGTGTGGTTTGGAAATGTTTTACTTATGATATCTTTTGAGTCAGCTCAGTAGTTAGAGCTTACTAACCATGGTGCACCTTTTTTCTTTTAGGATGCCTCCACATAGATAGAAATCCAAGAATCCATAGAGAGTTCATGATGACAGCCCACCGAGCGATGAGGCTTCATTGCATGGCCTTGTTATTGTGATAGAACCTTCAAGTGGTGCACTATCAGTGCCACCACCCGGGTGGAAGATTCTTCCACTAGCCCCACTAGTGAAAAATGCATGCCGATGGAGAACATGGCATGGGTTACTGCGGTAGTTGCCTCTAAGGTTTTGGGGAAAGACAGTTCCCCGTGCAGCTGAGGAATGGATGGAGGATGTAGCATGAGTTTTCCCCCTAGTTGGGACACCAACAGTGTAGATGGTTATCTTTACTGCTAGTATATTCTAGGGAACAAAATGAGATGGTGGAACCTGATGATCTAGTTACATGATGAGGTGACCCTATCCAATACAGACTTCGAGAGCCTAATCTAGGAGGAGTCTGTCCTAGTGACACTATGCTCTTTTCATTTTCAGAAGATTATACACTTATACAATGCAAGAATGACAGTATCACATTACTCGGTGAGATTCACTGACCTCTCATACTTCACCACTAACATGGTTTGTGGCCCTTTTTTCATTAACCAGGGCTTTGAGCAGGGTCTCCTGCGGGAGATCGAAGTGTCGATGATATCGCTCAATATCCTGATACAAGTTGGAGTGCCCGAGCGAGAAGTATTGGTGGATAGCATCTTAGCTGAGCAAGAACCAACAATGAGAGCCTCCACCAGAAGACCGATAGCCGAGTCATATGCAGGATGTAGTAGGCAGATGATGTAGAGGTTGAAGTGGTCTAGAACTTCTGGAGGCCGACCCCAGGACATAGGGTCCGAGGTGCGGAGCTCGCAAGGTTGAGTAGGCCAGCAGAGGAGCAAATTGTGCTTCCCATGCGGCGAGCATGGAAACATATCTAGAGACTACCCGACCCACTATACTGATGATCAATATATATTCTAGGGACCACTGACGCAAAGTAAAATATTTGAGTAGAAAGGTCAGCATGGAAAAATATGTGGTAGAGGTGTTGGCCTTGTAGCATGCGGTGGGAAGCTATTTCAGGTTCTACCACCACCACCTCCATGTGGTCCACCCCGACATCAGGGAGCTTACTGACAGGGATGAGCACAACATTAGGAAGCCAGGGTCTATGACCAAAAAGCTCTAAATATGATTTGAGGAATGATCTGTGTCTACTCCACCCAAGTTGTGGTACATATAGACACAAGTTCTAGTGACACTTCCATTTACACACCTCTCATTTGGACCTCAAAGATTTCGTTAAAGCCATTGGATCGATCCTTACGATTAGAGACTCTTATGTGAAGGGGTTTAACAATTACACATCGGTGCCAGTAGTTTGGGATTACACTAAGAGGCATGATATTTGGTTGAGATATCTTAGTCGCAGCGTCAAGGCCATACGATGTCATATTGCGTATGGACTAGTTATCCATGGTCATACTGAGATTTTCTATCATAAGCACAATGTGTTGTGTGTCCACGATGATGGGACCATGTTTTCCTTCACTGGAGAGAAGATATTCATTGTATCACATGATGTACTTACTCAGAGGAGGTTGAAACCAATGAAACATAAGTTGTCTAGCCTTACCCTCAAGGAAGATTATGTGAAGAGTCCAAGTAATCCTATATTGCTAGACCAGTACGCTGATGTATATGCTGATGATGCTCTAGGACAACCAACTCATAGAGAGGTAGACTTCTACATCGACCTATACAATAAAAAACATAGATATCTACTACAGAATATCATATGGCACTAGTGGAGCGTCGTGAGTTGTGGGTATAGTTGGAGGAATTGCAGAGGAATGGGTTCATAAAGAAAAATGTTCCTTCTTGGGAATCCCCGATCTTTATCTCCATGAAGGAAAATGGGATTCTGAGGATTTGTGTGGACTATCGGTGCTTAAACCAGATGACTGTGTAGAACATGTATCCACTCCCGATGGTTGATGATCTCTTCGACCAGTTGAAAGAAGCTCGATGGTTTTCGAAGATAGACCTCAGATCAGGCTATCATTAGCTCAGGGTACCAGACAAAGACGTACAGAAGACAACCTTCAAATGTCAGAATGGCCATTATCAGTTCTTAGTGATTCCCTTCGCTGTAACCAACACTTCGGATGTTTTTATGGGTATCATGAACTGGAACTTCCAGCCTTACCTCAATCGATTCGTGGTAGGATTCATTGACGACATCATGATATACTCAACATCAGATGAGGAGCATTCCATGATCTTGCATATAGTTCTGGATAGACTCCTAGAGCACCAAATTTTTGGTAAGACCTCAAAGTTCATGTATTGGATAGAAGAAGTTCACTTCCTAGGAAATATTATCTCAGTTGCTGTATTTGCAGTGGATCTGGAAAAGATAGAAGCAATGCATTCCTGGGAGCCACCCTGGTGTGTGACCATGGTGCGGAGTTTCCTGGGATTAGATTGGTACTATCTGATATTATTACCCAAATTTTCTAGAGTCGTTACACACTTGTAATCATTGAAAAATATGGGATATACCTTCACATGGATGGAGAGATGCCATCAGATTTTTAGGAGTTGAGGCAGAGACATACCAGTGTCCGCACCATGAAGCAACCAAAAGAGGGAATTGGGTTTGTAGTTTACAGCAACACATCAGGTGCTGAACAATAATTTGACCTGATGCTAGAGAGAGAGGGGATCTCCTATGGATCATTGAACTTGAGAAAACACAATCAAAACTACTCTACACATGACCTATAATTTGCAGCAATAGTCCATGGGATGAAGATGTGGCGACAATACCTAATGATCGATCATTTTATAGTCTACTCTAATCACAAGAGTATCAAGTATATATTCTCACAGAAAGAATTGAACCTGAGGTAGTGATGAGGGATTTATATCCTCAAGGACTACACATTTTAGATAGCCTACACTCTTGGGAAGGGGATCTTCCTAGCGGACGCACTCAACGTGAGGTATAGTCTGCCGTTACAGATTAAGGTAACATAGCATCTAGCTACATTGCTGTTATCCTTTGTCGATAGTGATGGAGCATCTAACATCCAGCCTATGATTGTTAATGCCCCACTCCTTCATCATATTAGGGAGGAGCTTCTTGGGGATGTAGACTAAAAGGCCTTACATGCTTCTATATCCTCAAGACAGGATCTTGATGGATTTTCTAAAGGTGGGGAGAACACCATCCTCTTTAGAAGACACACTATGGTACCTATGATGCTATGGGATGAGGTGTTGTGGGAGTTCCATACATCCCCTTCGTATATACATCCTAGAGTAGAGAAGATGTACTAGGACCTCTGATTTCAGCACTGGTTGTCAGGAATGAATAATGTGGTTGTGGAATTCATATCGTGTAGCCTCACTTGTCAGCAAGTGAAGGATGATCTTCAGGAACCAGTATGAATAGATCAGCCACTTGAGGTACCGGAGAGGAAGTGGAATGGTATATCCATGTATTTTGTGATAGGTCTACCACGTACATCCAAGGGTCACAATTCCTTCTGGATGATTGTTGACCGAATCACCTTGTTGGCCCACTTCCTACCCATCCAAGAGCAGGAATCAGTAGATATCTTGGGAAATATCTACGTATAGGAGATTGTGTAGCTCCACGAGGTTTTGTAGAAGATAATCTCATATCGCAACACTCATTTAACATCCCACTTGTGGAAATGATTACATGAGGCATTTGGGACACATCTACACTTGAGCACTACCTCTAATCCTTAGAGAGACGGTCAAATGTAGTAGACCATTCAGACACTCGAGGACATGATTTGTGCTTAGGTCCATGATTTTGGATACAGTTGGGAGTACCACATTCCACTAGCGGAGTTCTCTTACAACAATAGCTATCAGTCCACCATTGGCATGGCACCATTTAAGGGCTTGTACGGGAGACCTTACAGATCACCTCTATGCTGTACAGAGCCTGGGGAGTCAGCACTAATGGGTCCATAGTTGGTAGAGGCTACCACATAGAAGGTAAAGATAATCTAGGAGATGATGAAGAATGCATAGAGTTGACATAAGTCATATACTGATAGGTGGAAGAGACCCTTGGAGTTTGTTGAGGGAGACTATTTCATCCTACAGGTCTCACTCCGATTAGGATTTTTGAGGTTTGGCTGGGGTGGAAAGCTATCTTTGAGATTCATCAAAAATTTCTATACCCTCAACAGAGTTAGATAAGTGGCATACCATCTAGCGCTTCCCCCACAAATGCACCAGGTGCATGATGTTTTCCATGTGTTCCAACTAAAGAGGTATGTGCATTATACATCGCATGTTATCGAATTGGGGGAGCTGTACATCGATGATGGGGTGAAGTTTTTCTGAGTTTCAAGTGGAGATAGAGGATCGATAGGAGTGGGAACTTCGTGGGTGGTCTATTCCTCCAATGAGAGTTTTTTGGCCACATGAGAACCTCAAGGAGAGAACATGGGAGCGGGAGGTTCATTTAAATGCTCAGTACCCCCATTTGTTCCCCAAGTTATTTTTAAAGCATTCAAGGAAAAAATTCCTTAAGGTATGGAGAATTTAAAGACCCAAAAATTACATATAATATTTATAAATGTATTTGGGAATACTACATGTCTGTGAAAATTGACGGCACATGATTCTGTCGACCTGTGTGCCAAGAATGGATTTTTGATCTTTTCAAAGGTAAGTTCAATAAATGCACGAGTGATGTTTTCTATCTTTTGAACTAGTGATCAGATTAAAAATATAAAAGAACTTTTGAATCAATAATGCTGAGATTAATGAAAGGGATGATTAACTTCGACCATAGTCAGTCGAGAGAAAATTTTAGTTATCAGACTTTTAATGAATAAATAAATGACATAAAATAGTTATATAATTATTCTACCAATGGTTGAGCAGCGGTGGTGGGTCTATAGAGTTTTTAACACATTTAATGGACTGAATCTCCTATTTTGTAACTAAACATGTTAGAAATTAAGAGGATCATTCATTAATCATCCTTATTAATCTCTCATTGCTTTAATCTCCTTTCCCCTCTATTTATGTGAGGCTCGGTCTTGTGATTTTGAGATGGAAGGGATGAACATCTAGAGAAGTACCGTGGTGTCTTCCACCAATGAATAATGGAGATGGAAACGTTGGAGGAATCAATTCAGAACCATCGAACACCAGAGACTTCATCAAAAAGAATTTTTCTTCCACAAGCCGCACCATCATCAGTAATTCCGAGGTTGGGGTTTTATTTATTCCCAAGTTAATTTGATTATTTTTCTTGTTATTTAAAATAATTATGAATCATGGAAGTATTATATTATATATTTCAATTTAATTGATATCTTCTTGTTATGATACTAACGCTGAGGTTGTTGGCCAGACAAACAGGGCCCATACCCTCATTGGATAGGTATTTGTCTCATTCGTCGGGGATGAATTTCCACTTCGGTGGAAAATAGAAACTGGGATCCATGCAGTGATGACATAAACTTGGGAGGAACATAGGCATGTTTGAAAAGGAAAACAGACCACTAGAGCAGACCCTCTGCCTTGCGAAAAATATGATGGTGCAGCACCACCGCGGGCGTGCCAATGACGGCGGCAGCCAGCATTGGCCACCTGCAGTGGATGAAGGCGGCATGCCATCGCACACTATGAACGGGAGCTGCAACATCAAGCCATGGTAGTAGGGGCGACTAACACTGGGCTAGCCGCTGTGGTAGAAGGCCGCACACCGTCGCGCGTCGCGGAAAAGAAAGACATGTATTTGATGTTGTGACGAAGGGGAACCACGCCCTGCTGGTCCCGCTGATAGTGAGGTAGTGACACGTGGTGCGTCCATTTGAAGATCTGAATGAATGAAAATCCATGGACAAAGGGGGAGCGACCTGCATCCATGTGGGTCTCCCGGCAGGTGGACTGCGCCAGACATCAAGTCGGGCCTCCCTGTGGGACGCACCTAGGAAAGGCATGCACGGCCGGTCTGTGTCCTAGAAGGTAAAGCCTACGACCCATCCCACTCGGGTCGGGCTGGTTCAGACCTGGGTCGGACCCATACTAGGTTGGGTCGGCCTAGTTCGGGCAGGTCGGACTGGACCCTGACCCCTTTCCGCCTCAGATAAGATTAAAAGGCCGTATCTCACAAACCAGACATCCATTTGATGAACCATCTGTGGCGTTGGGATCCATGGAATGATACGATACATTTAAGATACTCCACTTGTGTTTTGATTATTTTGGAGTATTTTTGGGTTGGATCGATCCCAAATTCAACCAATCCCTCGACACAAAAATGCCTTAACTCACAGATCGGGTGTCCGATTGACATGTCATCTCCCACATTGGGACCCTTAAGACATGGGGGTACTTTGAGTTTCACCTTTATGGAAAGACATGTTATTTGAGGCATGAACTATATCTTGGGGAGATGATACTACAGAACAAAAGTGCACCAGGTATAGGGAATCATGTGGCTCGATGTCATTGTAGAGTGACCCTGAGTGGACCTGTATTATAGCGAACCTGTGTGGATCAACATTATAGGTAACCTGTGTGAATCAAAAGTATAGAGACCCTTTTTGAATCATCATTATAGAGACCCAATAGAGATAAATATTATAGGTACCATATGTGGATAATCATTATAGTTACCCTATGTGGATCAAGATTATAGAGACCCTGTGTGGATCAGCATTATAGTGACCCTGTGTGGATCGACATTATAGACACCCTATGTGGATCAGTATAAGAGACAACCTATGTGGATCAGATTTATAGAGAACCATTGTGGATCAGAATTATAGTTAACCTTTATGGGTAACATTTTAGCAACCTTGTATGGATCCACATTCTTGGGACCTTATGGGGATTAGTAGTGCGTGACTCAAAGATGACCAACCTTAGTGCAGCCCATCGTAGATCTGCAACATACGACCCTGTGTGGATAGAAAATGGAACATCTTATTCCTGGTTCAGTTGTATAATTTCCTAACAATATAAAATGATATAGCTAACAATAATCCTACTTATTCCTACACTCTGAGTTGTATACCCATTTTGAGCTGAGTATTTTTCATTGTGATTTGTGATTGAGATCATGATATTTTGTTTTACATTGTGGAATTCTTGGAGACCATCGGGGGTCTTGGGTTCCATAATAGGTATTGTTATAATCACCCTTGAACTGGATTCACCTATACCTTTTTGTGTCTTGTGGAGACACCGAGTATCTAATCTGAGTATTTAGGATCCAGGACCATGCAGTATGCAGAGGTTACTAGTTGATATAGAGAGCTGTGGAGAAGATTTGTACCTACCATTCAGGTAGGATCTTCAGTGGATGATCTCAAGATATTTTTTCTATTTTCTATTGTATTTTATATTTTAGTTTGGTTGGTATTCTAGCCCCCTTTTATTTTAGTAAACATTATTACTACTACAGTTCTACTTTGTGGTTGCATCTTGTTGTGTTCCTGGAATGTGTGTCTTTACAAGTTTAAAGGCAATTCTTTCCCATTTTAGTAATGCGCCATTTTAGTGTTATTTACCCACCCATGGCCTATGGAATGCGGGCTTGGGGTAGTCACAACATGAGCCATGGAGGACAGGTTGTGACAATATATTCTATATTATAGAACATTTATCATGAGTGATTATACACATAACTAGAATTATTTAAACAATATGTACCATGAAGAATGATAAACTCCCCGACATAGTGATTTTATAGTATCAATTGTGAAAACACCTAGTACGAGAGACCATAATTAAAGGATAATTTTTTTTCCAAATTTTCAATAAAATCAAATTTAAATGCATATACAGATTCCCCAAAAATATCATATATGTTTCCCCAATCATGGGCTACGACCTTCCCTAACAATCATCATTTCTGTTTTCATTTCAAAAACACTAAATACCATTAACAAAATGTTTTTATTCCCACCATGGTCATCATGAATTCATCGAAAACAATCTGATGTGGTATAATAATGAAAACCACCATGAATATGGAATAAATCCTTCATATTTTTTCACACACCAAACCCCAGATCAAGATGTGGTGTGGTATCCTGGACTATTTTCCACCATGGTAGAATTATCCAACCATAAAACTACCTCATAAAATACCATGAAATGTTGGTCATTAATATTTTATAAAGGGAAACCCCATATAAATATTATGACCACCATGTGAATTTCACCCATCATGGTTATCCTAAATAATAATTATCTCCCACTTAATCCCCTATTTAACATTCAAACATTTCATAAACATGAATAAAATTCAAAAAAAATGGAAATAATAAATATAATATTGAAATTACTAAAAATTGGATATATATATATATATATATATAATTTAAAAATGTAGAAATGAAATAAAACATTTTAAAAAAAAATTATGATACGATTTAGTGATTTAGTCTATTAATAATATCATATTCTGTGTTTTATCAAAAATAAAATAACATGTTCACAACATAACTAAAACATGAATGATGATATGAACCATTCTTCGAGGTAGTGAAATATTATAAGATTAAAAATGAAAAAATTTATTAGATATGTTGATATAGAGCTAATTGGGGTCATCTATTATGGTTATAAGATCATGAAGGAGGTGTTAATTATATTCTAGAACGGAAGTAAAAAAACACAATGTGGTCACTCTGTGGATTCTATGAATGGAACCAATATGAAAATACATGATGAAAATGTGTGTATAGTTGTGTATGGGATATTAATCCTACTAAATTACCTAGTAGTGACTTTATTTTGGTCTATGTATATATTTTTTATGTAGAGGTTGATGATTTTATATTAGATCAATGGAGTGTTGAAAATATTTACTAGAGGTATACTAGTTGCATTAAATTGTGTTTTCTTTCTACTATGCTCGTTAAGAAAATGAAATAATTTTTTTCCTATATGTTGGTTGGGTGTGTGGATTTTTTGTCAAGTAACTGTATAATTGAAGACAATTTCTTGTCATTGGACTACACATGATGTTTATTCACTACCATACTTCTATGGTGGAGATATTCATTAATTAGAATCTACTAGTTTTAGTATTTTTTTATAGTGCCCATCGATATAATATCAAGGATATGTTGATTGTATATATCAAAATGTTTCAAGTTTTACATGTTCATTTTTGGTTAATTGGGTTATTTGTGTGAGAATTATGAGTATCTCCTTTAGGTGAATGTTTTTGGACTATGAGATAATTGATGAACATCCTAAAGAGGAATGAAAAAAGTTAGGTGACAATATTTTGAATATATGAGTGACATGTTGTCAGATAATGTAATGTGTATTTCATGAATTAATCATTAGGTTTTGGTGTCAATTAAAAGGATAATTATTAATGTTAAAATGTGTAACATGACAAAATGATGATGGATTTATGAATGGTAAGTGTTGATTATTATAGTTTGAGGAACATCATTATGACATCCAAAATCCTTGATACAAATGAAGTCATTCTTTTCATAATGACACTAATTATACAATCGCATAAGAAAAAAATCCCTAGTTTTAGGGTAATTATATACATAAACTCATAGTACAAATTATGGAAATAAAAAAACTATCTAAAAACACATAACAATCCCATATATTCCTTTTCTATTCTAGAACTCAATGGGATAACCTGAGAACATACCTTATAAATGGGTAATAAGTATGTCCAAATGGGGGAATATTCAAATAATAACATGATGAACGCAATACATGATATTCAAGAGGAATATTAAGGTGACATAAAATGGATGATAATCATAAACATGAAAATCATATAATGATATATGATGAAACCATTAATGAAACATATAAATGTGGAAACAATATAAAACATGAAATCAAAAGAATAAGTCAAGGCTAACAAACAAAATATCATAACTGGGTATTATATAGATAACCTCTCATGAATCACCCATTTTATATCATTAAAATAATCATTTCATGATGAATTAGAGGGATATATAATTTTTTTCATACACGTCAGTTGTGTATCTTGTACATACATAGTTGTGAAACATAGACCAAACATAATAAGAATGTCTATAATCAATTTTGATAAAACATTTATGGTTTGTTTGTAAAATATATGCATGTACCCAATCAATTTTAAATAGTAAAAACATGTTGAATTTCATTGACTATAAATGTACAAGGGTATCGACTACACAAATAATTGGTATTCAAAATTGTATAATGGTTTCAACATCATAACAATTGTACATAACACTTTATGGTAGTGGTGAATGATACTAACATGTGGCCTTTCATTACATTGAAATAATAAGGAAATTAAAAGTGATTTATAAAAAACATTATAATATGAACAATTGGAAATAAAATTACACAATCCAAAAAATATTTTAAAGTAAATAGATGAATGTGAGATTCCATTATTTTTGCATACTAAAAATCCCTATAATGTTCATACTGAGCAGGAATAAATGGTAATTAATTTATATAAAATCAATTTGTTCATAATTAGATATTTATAAATGCATAAAATCATAATAAAATAAGATTAAAAAGGATTAAAAAGCATGTACATTAATGTAAATGAAGAGAGAGAGGTCCCTTACCTATACAGGGTGATAATAAAATCATGGAATGCACTTCCAAAGAGCATGGGAACACCCTGGGTGGGATTTAGAGAGGAATATGGAGAGAAAATTCATTCCCAATTTTATTGGAATGAGTAGTAGGTGGTCGATGGTGTATATTTATAGAAAAAATGAATATTTCATTAATAACTTATAAACATTGGTTTTGGAACCTAAATCATAAATTTATTTTATCCAAAAAATCTGTGCATGTTTTGAGAAAATGGTTTATAAATAATAAGCGTGGTTTTAAAAATTAAATAATTAAATGATCCAAAATTCTTCAAATAATTATTCAATTTATGGTTAATTGAGAAAAATATATAAAGAATTAATTTTAATATATTTATATATAATATGAGATTTGGATGATACATTATGGTCTTATATAATTAATAAAATAACATAAAAAAATTTAATGGGGATGAATATTTTTTCTATTCATTCCATTGATACAGTAATATCTTAAAATTTTAAAATCAATGAATTTGTTAGATGTGGTACAATATACACAACCCTATGATTAAATGAATAGAAAATCGAATTATATAAATAGGTTTTTAACCTATACATTATATTAGTGGGTTTCAATGAGAATAAATATATTATGAATTATCTATAATGGTTATAATCACTATTAATGTATTTATTGTTTATTATTAAATATGAGATCAATGATTGTTAAATCAATTTTATATTTCAATGATATAAATTCTTCAAAGAGGGTTTTTAGTACATTATTTGAGAAGAAATTATAATAAATTTTAGCAAATTTATAAATTTTATTTTATTAAATGAATATAATTTTGTAATCATAATATTGAAATTATCCAATCATGAAATTTTTTTATTTTTTAGAAATTTTATTTCTCAATTAATAGAAAAAAATATGATTTTATTTCAAAAATATATTTTATTTTAAATAATTTAGAATGTAAGAAAATATACTTTTTTATTATCTTAAAAATTAAATCATTTACTTTTGTCTAATATTGATACAATTATTGTCATTTGAATGAATTTTATACACGAATTTGGTAAAAAATGTTTTTTATAATAAAAATTAATTTATCTGAAATATTTTTTTTAATAGTTATTTGTGTTTTATTGTAAAATAATATTTTATAACTTCTATGAATTTAATTTAGAAAAATTTATTATATATTTTGACTTATTATGTATTAATTTTTTTAAATAACTCCCTCTTATAATGGAACATCAAGAATTGTATCTTTTGAAAAAAAACAATAAAGGGTATAATTGGTAATTAATTTAAAAATAATAATATGAGGACTAAAATACGACCCTAACACTATCCATTATATTATTGGACGATTATATCTCAAAAATAATAATTTTAGGTTTAAATTCATGACATTGTTTTTCCTTTTTTCCATGTTTTTGACCTTTCTTGTTTTTTACAAAAAAATGGTAAAAAAATGTTACTCTTTTTATTATTAACATCCAATAGATGAAATAATGAAAATAAAAAGTATTTTGGGTTCCAAATATTAACATTAAATATTAATTTTTTTATGGTAATTTATTTGAAATTATAGTGAGGAAATAATTACCATCAATTCGTACATGACGCAGATCCAGTATTGAGTAAATTGGAATATAAAGTAGGTGATTTAAAAAATGTTAATGGAAATAGGATTTTAATTATTATATATATAAATATATTCTTTTGAATATAATTAAAGATATTTTTTTATTTCCATAAATTCAAATTCATTTTTGGTCTTTTAATGTTAATAGTCTAATTAATTGAACAAGTTCAAAATTGAAATTAGTTATATTTTATAAAAAATAAGATTATGTTAAATGTTTTAAAAATATAAAAACTAATATTTTATCAGTTTATAATTATATTCTTGAAAATATCCACCATTTTCAATTTATGTTTTAATTTTTATTCAATAGTAAATATATTGTCCTTTAATTATTAAAAACATTTTTCTCCCCAAACTTATCAAAAACGGTTTACACAAGTTAAATCAATTGTCGGTAAACACACACACACACACACACACACACACATATATATATATATAAACAAACTTGTCTAAATTGTGTCTGATGATTAGATTTATACAGATAGAAATATTACATTCAAATATTTTTAATTTAGAGTTATCTTAATAAAACAAAATTATTTAATTTTTTCACTATTTTATGATGTTCTCAAATAGAAGCTCCTCGGAACATGTCAAAAAAACAAAATCCTTTTCATTTAGAAACATCCTACCCAAATCCATACATAGAATACCTCAAAACGTCATAAAATCCTTATTTTTATCATAAAACCGGTCTTGTAATTATTGTTTTAAGCAATAAGAGGCTTAAAGAAAAATAGGTATTTTTGTTAACCGATATTTTTGTTGTTTCATTTGTTCTTCCTCCACCTTAAAATTATATATGAACCTAATTATATAATAACATTAAAATGTATCATATACTGAGACATTATTATTTTAGTGGAGAAACATATATATATCACCCTTGTCCACCAAATTGGAATGGAATATATTTATTATCTGTAAAAACGACATCCTCTATGTTTATCAATGTAATTTATTTCCAATCCCCACCTATCCAATCTAACTGTAATAATGGATTTAATGTATATATATATTTTTATGAAATTTATAAAATTTTACCATTATAAATTCGTAATATATTTTCTATTTACTTTACTAACTATACACTAAAAAATTATAGATTCAATCATGTGTGAATAGGGACTAAAATCTCCATAATGCGATGTGATTTTTTTGTCATGAAATTAAAAATATTTTAGCAATCCGACTCTAGTAAGCATCAAACTAGTACATTATATAGTTACATTGGTGTGATTATAAGAAATAAAATCCCGAAGTTATGAAAAATTTATTTTTTTTGGAAAACAAAATTACAAACATGATACCAATAATACATCATGAAAAGAAAACAATCATGAAATATGTAAAATCTCAATATCCTTGAAATTCATTAAATGGATTACTGTTCATAACCTCAGTAAATGAAACATAAATAGAGTGACCTAAAATCTTCATTAATGTTATGTAAATTAAAATCAATAATGATTCTCTATTAAAAAATCAACATTGAGTGGTCCATAACAGATAACATGTTCCATTTATATAAATCAATATGGAATATTCCATATGGAAATTTAAATAATTGAAACAAATTCCATTTAATAAAAAATATTATAATGAAATGCATATATAGATTTTATCTTATGAAAAATTCAAATATAAAACTAATTAAAACATAAATATCTATGATGTAAATGATTATTTATTGGAAATCATATATGAGGCACATGATGTCACGACTCGTCCTCGGGGCCCATGCCGTGACTACCCCAAGCCCGCCTTCCATAGGCCAGGAGCTGGCGACTAGCACCAAGGCGTAAATCCTGGTAAAAAGGGAAGGCATTGCCTTTGTAAATTAAACAAGAACCACAGAGTAAGCAATCAGAAAAAGTAAACACTAAGTAAAAACTGAGTACAAATGTAAGTGCGGAAAGTAAGTGGGCCTTTATACAAACCCAAACATAATGTAAAGTAAAACTCGAAAGGGAAAACAACAACTGAAAAGTAAAAGCCGCTACGCTGAGCTGTCCGCTGGAAATCCCACCTGAAGGGAGGGTACAGATAGCTCCACTGCTCCTCGGGTCCCGCCGTCCGCTCCGAGTACGTCCCGCCCAGTGGTCCACCTCCAGGTACCGTCCTGCTCTGTAAGCCTCAACCACGATCAACGCTATCCGTTGTCTGGAAACAACACAACGTAGTGCGGGTATAGCCCTTGTAGGGGTGAGTATAAGCTACTCAATAGGGACCTCGAGACCCCCGAAGGTCTCCCAAAATCCACAAAGGTTAAACCACAAAGGAAAGATACATTCACGATGTAACAACCGACACTGCTTAGGTATATTCCCATACATATACCTAAGTCATCAATTCCAAAAACGCTCCATCCTCCGAGCCCAAGTACAACTCAGTCCACATAGGAAAGTATATGTATCCCACACAGGAAAGAAAAACGTAATCCATACAGGATAACACAACACAATCCACACATGAAAGCAAACAGGATTCAGCTCACACAGGTATACTTCTTCGAATGATGATAAAGATGATCACTGATCCATCTAAGTCGTCGGACCCAAAAATGATCGATAGGTACTAACCCCCGCAATGACCCACACAGGATCGGTAGGAAACTAACCCCCGGAAATACCCACACAGGATCATACCCACACAGGATCTGTAGGCGCCGGCTCACACAGAACCGCTGAGCGCTGACCCACACAGGATCGGACCCACACTAGATCGGTAGAACTAATCCACATAGGATTGCTGAGTGTTGTAGTCGTCGCCGTCGAATCCACTGAGGATCTCTGTACAGTCGTCGTCGTCACAGTAGCAGTCACAGCCAGCTCTAGGGTTCCCGCACACATCCAGCTTGTTCGGGAGGGTCCGCTCCATGAGCCGAGAGGCTGATACATCAACTGACACATAGTCCAGAGTTGATATATCCAAAAGTTCCATCTTGATCCAAGGATCGCATCACCGCTGACGGCGCGTCGTTTGGAGGTCCGTACCCCGAGTTATGGGCATTTGAACCCAAACAGCCTGATAACGGGGGTTTCGGGCCCGGACCGACCCAGCCCGAGACCCCCCGGTTGGCCCAAACCGGGTCGACCCGCCCCGGGTCCGGGTCGGCCCGGCCCGACACGCTGGCTGGTAGCTCGTCCATAACGGCTGACCCGTTTTGGCAGCTCTCACACTTGGGCGGGGGGGGGGGGGGGGGGTGATTCCCCCTCGGTTTGTTCGAAACCGCGGCCCGTTAATGGGGTCACTTGCTGCTGCCGGCCGGGGGAATTTAATTCCCCTGGTTCTCCATGTCCGGCCGGCCCGCCATGGCCGGCCGATTCCGGCACCACGGGACCGGCGACGGCCGGTCCCCTTCCAGCACCGACGCCGGCGGCCCGATGCCGGCCGCCGGTCACCCTGCTCCGCCGCGGCCTGGAGTCGGCCGCTGCCCTTGTTGTCCGGTGCGGTGCGACGGCACCGCACCTCTTCGCCGCGGCCCCGCTCCGGCTGTGGCGCCTTCGATTTCCTTCGACGTGGCGCGACAGCGTCGCGTTCTTGAATTTCTTTCCACGGCGTGGCGCGACGGCGCCGCGCATATCTTCCACATGAAAACTCGTGGTGTGATAGCACCACGCTTCCTCGTACCAACCACAAAGAAATCATTCATGAAATAAGGAGGAGGGTCGGCCATGTTTGTGCTGTCCGACCCCCCACGTTATTCAATAACAAATGGTTTTAATCCACGATCATCATCAAGTTGGTATTCACGAACAATTAAATAAATAAAACCCCTACCTCGGTTTAGGAATGGTGTTCGTCAACCACCCGCGGAAGACGAGCGTCACGGAGGTCGGGCGTCGCGGAAAAAGAACGTCGACGTCGCGAAGCGAGGATTCGAAGTCGTTGACGGCGATTTTGTCGCGGAAAACCGTCGCAAAAGTGACGTTGCGGAAGATGAATGTTGCGTCGCGGATACGGCGTCACGGAAGAACCGTGTTCTTCCGGCGGAGAAGTTCTTCGTTGAAGAATGGTGTTCGTCGCGTTTTTCGTCGAGGTTGAAGAAGATGAAGAATGCTTCACAATCCCCTCAAGGTGGCAAAAAAAACTAACCAAAAAAAAACATGTCCAAGCATTATTTTATTTACACATCCTAACCTCTTTGAATTTCATGAGTTTGAAATTAAGTAACTCATCTTAATTAATAACACAAGTTTTCAAATTAATTAGAGTGGAGTTAATGGGGAGTTTAAGGGTAGTTGAAGAGTTAGGGCTCGTGTGGGCCCCACCACACTTAATCCTCTCAAGGGAGGTTATGTGGATGTGGGTCCCACCTCTAACTCCCTTTGGGAGGAAATAACCAACAATGTTAAAAATAAATTGTGTTCCACAATTTATTGAACTTCTTCTAATTTCCCCCAAAACTAACTCTCATCCCACATAAAATGCAACCTCGGAAAAGGTCTCCTTATGCGAATATTGGCGCTGCGAGTTCATCGGTGCCCTCGGAATTCGATTCCGGCAACCGGTTCAAAAGTTAGAAATTCCGGCTCGTTCGTTCACTGAACATACCCGAGCCAATCTTTGGAAATTGATTTCGGGCGCACCGGGCCTCAGAATCAGGGGCCATCAGAAACCGCTCTCTTGTAAAATTACAAAGAAAATTAAGAAAAAATTTCCCTTGAATATTACAGGTCTTTACATTACTAATACCTCAGGGCTTTAAGTCTCCGTAAAGATACATCAAAACTAGGAAAACAAATGAGGGTACTGAGCACGCATCTGAGCCTCCCGCCCCCAAGTGCTCTTCTGGAGGTTCCCGTGCTGCCATCGGATGCGCACTAGAGGAATCGACCGTCCACGTAGGACCTGCTCCTATCGATCCATGATCTCCACCAGGACCTCTGTAAAATTCGCCCCATCGTCAACGTCAAGCTCCCCATGGTCAATTATGTGTGTCGGGTCATACACGTATATCCTCAGCTGAGATACGTGGAAGACGTCATGCACCCGGTGCAACTGAGGTGGTAGATCCAGACGATAAGCCACCTCGCCAATCCTGCTGAGGACCTGGAATGGTCCGATGAAGCGTAGAGATAACTTACCGCCTCAGCCAAATCTCTGTAATCCACGTCGAGGTGAGACACGCAAGAAGACGTGGTCGCAATCGTCGAACTCTAGTGGCCTACGCCTCCTGTCAGCGTATGACTTCTGCCGGCTCTGAGCTGTCCTCATCCGTTCCTGGATGACCTGGACCTTCTCTGTCGTGGCCTGGACCATCTCTGGTCCCTCAACTGCTGACTCCCAAGGGTCTGTCCAGCACAAAGGAGATCTACAAGGTCGGCCGTACAATGCCTCGTACAGTGCCATCCCAATGGTGGAGTGGTAGCTGTTGTTGTACGCAAACTCCACCAAGGGTAGGTGGTCCTCCCAGATACAACCAAAGTCGAGGACACATGCGCGGAGCATGTCCTCGAGTGTCTGAATGGTCCTCTCTGTCTGACCATCTGTCTGAGGGTGAAAGGCTGTGCTCAGACGTAGCTACATCCCGAACGCCTCCTGCAATCCCTTCCAATGCCGAGAAGTAAAACGAGCATCTCGATCAGAGATGATAGAATATGGCACATCGTGAATCCATACAATCTCTTGAACGTAAAGTTGTCCCAATCTCTCCACTGAGCCATGCTCTCTCATGGGTAATAAGTGATCCGATTTGGTGAGTCGGTCGACAATCACCCAGATGGAGTCGTGACCTCTGGAAGTGCATGGAAGTCTAGTCACGAAGTCCATAGATATTTCGTCCCACTTCCACTCCGGAACTTCGAAGGGCTGTACCAAGCCTACTGGTACCTGATGCTCTGCCTTCACCTACTGGCAGGTGAGGCATCGAGAGACGAACTCTGCCACAACCTTCTTTATGCCCGGCCACCAGTGCTGTCACCTGAGATCCTGGTACATCTTCGCCACTCTAGGATGTACCGCCAAAGGAGAAGTGTGAAACTCTCTCAGCACCTCCTCTCGTAAAGAAACTAGTACCAATGTACGTTTTCTGAAAAGGATGTCATGCTATACTTCAATGGAGGAACCATTAGGTGCATGTCCTGAGGATATCTGGGCACGCCGTGTCTCACAGTCAGTGCCCCATGCTGTGCCTCTCTGACCTGCTGTAGAAGTGGAGGAGTGACTATGAGAGACTGAAGGAAGGCTGCCCCATCTCTATCCATGAAGGATATCTACAAAGAGGCTAGCAGCTCCGTCGCCTCCTCAAGTAGCTAAATTCCCATCCTCCTACTGAGGGCATCAGCTACTACGTTCCCCTTCCTAGGAGTATAAACTATCTCAAAGTCATAGTCCTGGAGGAACTCGTGCCATCGCCACTGTCTCAGGTTCAGGTCCTTCTGCGAGAAGATGTACCTGAGACTCTGATGGTCAGAAAAGACTGTAAAGCGCTCGCCCATCAGGTAGTGTCGTCGTGTCTTCAGAGCGAAGACCACTGCTGCTAACTCCAGGTCATGGGTAGCATAGTTATGCTCATGCGGACTCAACTTTTATGATACATAGGTGATCACTGCCCGCTCCTGCATCAGAACACATCTGAGTCCGGTCCCTGATGCATCGCAGTAGACTACGTACCCTACTCCATCCTCAGGCAACATCAAGATAGGTGCACTGGTCAATCTCTGTCTCAGCTGTAAAGACCCGCAAATTTCAAGGAAATTTTTTTCTTAATTTTCTTTGGAATTTACAAGAGCGCAGCTTCAGAAGGCACCTGATTCCGAGGCCCGGTGTGCCCGGAATCAATTTCCGAAGATTGGCTCGGGTACGTTCAGTGAACAGATGAGCGGGTTTTTCTATCTTTTGAACCGGTGCCCGGAATCAAATTCTGAGGGCACCGATGAAATCGCAGCGCCGGTATTTGCTTAGAAACGCCTCTTCCGGAGTTGCGTTTGCTCAGACGTTGTTTTTAAATTTTGCGGCTTTAAGTCAGAAATAAAATAAAGTTTGTGCGACAACTTTATTTTATTTCACTTAAGCTGCTTGGAAGTCACTTGGAAGCCACTTGAACTGAGTTAAAGCGGATAGGGTGCTATCCGGAAATATCATACCCCTTGTTAGGATATTTGTGCGGTGGGGCCCGCACGAGCCCCGCCGTTTCTTTCGCTAAGTAACGCACCAGCGAAAATCCGTCAAAGTAACTGAAAAGTCAACTGACGCGTTTTCTTTAATTCTTAACAGACCATTTAATTGGGCAGTTTATTTCGTGAATTAAATGGGCTGTTTCGCTCGTTGAATTAATTCAACGAACTGATGGGTCGTTACTTACGTTTTTGCGTTTGTTGGCATGTTTATAAAATAAGACCAACCTAAAAATCCTTTGAAAGGATTTGAGAGGATCTTTGTTCCTTCAGCTCCCCCGCGAAGAACGCGAAGAACACGAAGAACGCGAAGAACGCCGGCGACCGGAATTCGACGAGGCACGCCGTGATCTGCGACGTCGACGAGCCCTACCCGCGACGTTCTTCGGCGGCACCTCTTCTTCCGCGGCCGATCCTCGTTCGGCAATTAAGGTGAGAAACGAATCGTTTATTTCTCCCCTTTTTATAATTCAATATCAACGGATTTAAATTAATCCGTTTGATCATGATCCGGAGATTGGCGACGCGACGCCGGATACCGCGACGACGCGACGATCTCCTTCATCCGCGACGAGCGATTCCGCGACGACCTCTCGTCTGACGACGATGACAAGGTAAGGGATGTTGGAATATTTTATCTTATTTCCCCGTGTTTATTCTTTTAAAGTGAAGAACATGATCTTCGACAATTTTAATTTATTTAAAATTATTGTTGATTATTCCTCCCGTGGTTTATGACTAACGCGGAGGATGCGGGTCTAACGAACAAGACCTGGAAACCCTCCGCCGATCTCTTTTGTTGTGCGGATATGGCGGACGACGACGAACCGCGCGGCAGGGGCGATCTGTTGATCCCGCAGTGAAGGTCGGCCCCCGGGAGGGGCAACGGCGCAGACAGGAGGCAAAACGGGCCACTGGAGCAACTCCGGCGGCCCGCGGAAGGCGGCGGCGGCGCGGGTCGCCGGCAAGGCGGCGCCGGCGACCGGAGGCGGCGGCGCCCGGCGTGCCGCCGTGGAGAAGATCCGCCGTGGCTGAAGCCGCGGCGGCGGCGGCCGGTTCCGCGGCCGCGCGGAACCGGGGAGGGACGCTGCGGCTCGGCCGCGTCTGCGTGACAGGCGGCCCCCCGCGGGGCCGCGTTTCCTTCAAGCCGCGGGTCAAACCCGCGGCGGCGGCTCCTTCGGCCGCTCGGCCCAAGCCAAGCCGGCCGGTCCGGTAGGCCGGGCCGCGCCCAGGCCGGACCGGACCCGGCCTCGCCGGGTCGGGCCGACCCGGTTCGGCCGCCCCAGGGGGGGTTCGGGCCGGGTCGGCCCGGGCCCAGAACCCCCCTTTCGGGCCTCTTCGGTCTTTTGCCCATATCATGGACCTGGGACCTCCGATTGACGAACCGTCAGTGGCTACGCGATCCTTGGATTGAGACGGTCGTTTCGGTATATTACACTCAAGGTTTCGGAAGACTTTGAGTTCGGCCGGGTTGGTTCGTACACGAAACCAACCGGGCCCTCGGAGCGGAAACGCTCATAACATGAGCTACGGACGTCCGATCCACGTACCGTCAGCTGTGGTAGTTTCCTCTAAGTAAGACGGAACTTTTGGCATACTCCGCCCGAGGATCGGATACAGGCGGAGTACGGTCGGGTTGGTTTTTCCCTAAAAACCAACCGGGCCCCTGGGACGAAAATGCCAATAACTCTCAGACCGGGCGTCCGATTGACGCGCCGTCTGTTGCGTTGAGATCCTGTTGTCGATACGGAACTTTTGGATACATCAACTTCGGACTACGTGTCAGTTGATGTATCAGCCTCTCGGCTCGTGGAGCGGATCCTCCTAAACGAGCTCGATGTGTGCGGGAACCCTAGCGCTAGCTGTGACTTCGACTACAGAGCAGAGATCCTCCGTGGACTGCGACGACGACAGAGCAGAGATCCTCCGTGGACTGCGACGACGGCAGAGCAGAGATCCTTCGTGGACTGCGGCGACGACTGTGCAGAGATCCTCAGTGGACTGTGTCGACTACTGCACTCAGCGATCCTACGTGGATCAGTGCTATAGGTTCTGTGTGAGCCCGATCCTATGTGGGTCCTTACTACCGGTTCTGTGTGAGCCACTGCCTACAGGTTCTGTGTGAGCCCGATCCTACGTGGGTCTTTTGCGGGGGTTAGTACCTATCGATCCTTCGTGGGTCCGACGACTTAGATGGATCAGTGATCATCTTTGACGTCATCTGAAAAAGTATACCAGGTTGAGCTGAATCTTATGTTACTCTCCTTTGTGGATTGTGTTGAACTATCCTATGTGGATTTACTGTTTACTCTCCTTTGTGGATTTGAGTCTTGCTTTCCTATGTTGATTGAGTTGTTCTTGAGCTCGTGAGCAGAGCTAGAAGCGGGGACTTAGGTATATGTTTGGGAATATACCTAAGTCGAGTCAGATGTTACTTCGTGATTGCATCTTTCTTTTGTGCTATATCCTTTGTGGATTTCGGGAGACCTTCGGGGGTCTCGGGGTCCTTACTGAGTAGCTTATACTCACCCCTGCACGGGCTATGCCCGCACCTTGTTGTGTTGGATGCAGACGACGGACAGCGCTGATCTCGGTTGGGGCGTGGAGCAGGACGGTACCTGGAGGTGGACCACTGGGCGGGGCGTGCTCGGAGCGGACGTGGGACCCGAGGAGCCTGGAGGCTATCTGTACCCACCCTTCAGGTGGGATTGCCAGTGGACGACACGAGGCCGCCGTATTTTCTTCAGTTGTTGTACTTTACTTTTCAGTTGTACTTTACAGTTGGGCTTGTATTTCCGGCCCCCCTTTACTTTTCTGCACTTTGTAGTTACTTTCCGCTTGCTGACTCTGTGGTGGTTGTTACTTTTAAAGGCAATGCCTTCCCTGTTTACCGGGATTTTACGCCTTGGTGCTAGTCGCCAGCCCCTGGCCTATGGAAGGCGGGCTTGGGGTAGTCACGGCACGGGCCCCGAGGACGGGTCGTGACAAATTGGTATCAGAGGTGGTCGGTTCTACCGCAGACTCTGATCGTCATTTCTTTCTATATGAAGCAATAGTGTTTAGTGTATTGAGTGTGGTTATCAGTTCAGGGAGCACAGTGTTGGTGCGGCGGCCGACGTATCCGTACACCAGGACCCTGACTCCTGATTTCCGACTTAATGCATGAAAACATTGATTGCGTGTGTGTTTCAAGTCTTCTTTGTGATTACTTGTGTCAGCTCACCGGGTATACTGATCTGCTTCATGAAAGTCTCAAGTTTTCCTTGTGATTACTTGTGTCAGCTCACCAGGTATACTGTTCTGACTGTGGTGCTCTTGTTCTCCTTTTCAGGATGGCCCCGCGACGACAGCCGGCTAGGGTTCCGAGTGTAGGGCGCGACGGCAGCCCACCGAGCGACGAGGCCTCGGTGCAGGGCCCTTTGCCAGCAGTGGCACCGGCGGTAGCTTTACCCGCCGAGCCACCGATGCTGCTAGTACCAGACGCTGACGATGCACGTCGCCTCAGGGCACTGCATGAGTTTCAGAGCCAGCGACCGCCCAGGTTTCACGGTGAGGCGGACCCCCAGGCCGCCGAGGACTGGCTAGAGGCGGTGGTACAGATCTTTAGGCTAGTGAGGACACCAGCGGATCTCATGGTGATTCTCGCGGCGAGCCTCCTGCAGGCGGCGGCAGGACGATGGTGGAGCTTGATGCTCCAGGTTCACGATGAGGCATCCTTGCTCTGGTTGGACTTCGAGAGCCTCTTCCGCTCTGAGTTCGTCCCGGCCACCCTCCGAGCGGTGCGCATCCAGGAGCTTCTCCAGCTGCGCTAGGGCAGCATGACGGTCGCTCAGTACGCGGCGAGGTTCACTGACCTATCTCGCTACTCGACCGACATGGTACGGGACCCCTTCTTCCGGGCCCGGACCTTCGAGCAGGGCTTGCGACAGGAGATTCGGGCGTCGCTGATCTCCCTCAGCATTCCGACCCAGGCGGGAGTGCTGGAGCGAGCCCTCCTGATCGAGAGCTTCTTGGCAGAGCCTTCTTCAGCGGCGAGACCTAGCGCAGGGCGGCAGGTAGCTGAGTCTTCGGCAGCAGGTAGCCGACGGATGACTCTCGGGTCCAGGCAGACCAGACCCCCACGCAGACGGCCTCAGGACACCGGCTCAGCAGTGCGGGGCACACAGCGGAGTGCCAGCCTTCCGAGAGGCAGGCTGTGCTACTCCTGCGGCGGGCAGGGTCACATGGCTCGTGACTGCCCGACTCACCGAGGCAGATGAGCTGGCCGAGCAGCGGGTGGGGGGCGACGCTTCCAGGCTCTACCCCCACCACCACCAGGAGGGCCACCTCGACCACAGGGAGCTGGCGGGTAGGGACAGGCCCAGCTCCAGGCAGTGGAGGCCTACGACCCCGACGTGCCAGAGATGATTCGAGGTACGATCTGTGTCTATTCCACCCTTGCTGCAGTACTTATAGACACAGGAGCGAGTCACTCTTTCATAGCCTCTGCCCTTGTTCGGAGTTCGGAGATTCCGACTGAGCCGTTGGCTCGATCCTTACGGCTAGAGACTCCTACGGGAGCAGACTCGACGATTACGCACTGGTGCCGGCAGTGTGAGCTTACTCTAGGAGGCGAGAGCTTCGGCTGGGATCTCCTTGTAGCGGCGTCGAGGCCTTACGACGTCATCTTGGGCATGGATTGGCTATCCACGGTTCATGCCCAGATCGACTGTTTTAGGTGCAAGGTGCGATGTGTTCGCACCGACGGGAGCAGGTTTACCTTCACCGGCGAGAAGGGAACCTTTGCCGCACAGGATGGACTTCCGCGGAGGAGAGCGCAGCCCATCTCTCATCAGTTGGCTAGCCTCATCCTAGGAGCAGTGGACGTGCGGAGTCCAGCTTTTCCTGCAGTGGTGGACCAGTACGTGGACGTCTTTCCCGACGACATTCCAGGGCTACCTCCTCGTAGAGAGGTAGACTTTTACATCGACTTGTACCCCGGGACAGCCCCGATATCTACTCCAGCATATCGGATGGCCCCCGCCGAGCTTTGGGAGCTGCGGGTACAGTTGGAGGACTTGCAGAGCAAGGGGTTTATCCGACCCAGTGTTTCACCCTGGGCTTCCCCGATTTTGTTCGCCAAGAAGGCGGACAGGAGCTTGCGAATGTGTGTCGACTATCGTCGCCTGAACCAGGTGACAGTGAGGAACAAGTATCCGCTGCCACGGATTGATGACCTCTTCGATCAGCTCAAGGGAGCGCGGTGGTTCTCGAAGATAGACCTCCGGTCAGGCTATCATCAGCTCAGAGTTCGAGACGAGGACGTGCAGAAGACGGCTTTCAGGTGTCGGTATGGCCATTATGAGTTCGTGGTTATGCCGTTCGGCGTAACCAATGCTCCAGCAGTGTTCATGAGCCTCATGAACAGGATCTTCCAGCCATACCTCGACCGATTTGTCGTGGTCTTCATTGACGACATTTTGGTATACTCGACGACTGAGGAGGAGCATGCCTACCACCTACGAGTTGTGCTAGACACACTCCGAGAGCACCAGCTTTATGGCAAGCTCTCAATGTACCAGTTCTGGTTACGTGAGGTCCATTTCTTGGGGCACGTCATCTCTGAGGCGGGAGTTGCAGTGGATCCCGCGAAGATCGAGGCAGTGCTAGCTTGGGAGCCACCCAAGAGCGTGACGGAGGTGCGGAGCTTCTTGGGCATAGCCGGATAATATCGGAGATTCGTGCCAGACTTCTGCAGAGTTGCGGCACCACTCTCAGCTTTGACGAAGAAGGGGAAACCCTTCGTGTGGTCAGACAGATGTCAGCAGAGCTTCCAGGAGCTGAGACAGAGATTGACCAGCGCACCTATCTTGAGGTTTCCTGAGGAGGGAGTTGGATACGTAGTTTACTGCGATGCATCAGGGACTGGACTCGGATGCGTCCTGATGTAGGAGCGGGCCGTGATCGCCTACGGATCACGTCAGTTGAGGCCGCATGAGCAGAACTACGCCACTCATGACCTGGAGTTAGCAGCAGTGGTCTTCGCTCTGAAGACTTGGCGGCACTATCTGATGGGCGAGCGCTTCACAGTCTTTTCTGACCACCAAAGTCTCAGGTATATCTTCTCTCAGAAGGACCTGAACCTGAGACAGCGGAGATGGCTTGAGTTCCTCCAAGACTATGACTTTGAGATAGTCTATACTCCTGGGAAGGGGAACGTTGTAGTCGATGCCCTCAGCAGGAGGACGGGCATTCAGCTACTTGAGGAGGCGACGGAGCAGCTAGCCTCCTTACAGATATCCTTCGTGGATAGAGACGGAGCAGCCTTTCTTCAGTCTCTCACAGTCTCTCCTCCACTTCTACTGCGGGTCAGAGAGGCTCAGCGTGGGGACGCTGACTGTGAGACCCGGCGTGCACTGATATCCTCAGGTCAGGCGCCTGATGGTTTCTCCCTTGGAGCAGAGCACGACATCCTTTTCAGAGAACGTACCTTCGTACCAGTCGCTTTACAGGAGGAGGTGCTGAGAGAGTTTCACACTTCTCCCTTGGCGGTGCATCCCGGAGTGGCAAAGATGTACCAGGATCTCAGACGACAGCACTGGTGGCCGGGCATGAAGAAAGCTGTGGCAGAGTTCGTTTCACGATGCCTCACCTGCCAGCAGGTGAAGGCAGAGCATCAGGTACCAGCAGGCTTGGTACAGCCCTTGGAGGTCCCGGAGTGGAAGTGGGATGGCATATCTATGGACTTCGTGACTGGACTTCCACGCACTTCCAGAGGTCACGACTCCATTTGGGTGATTGTCGACCGACTCACCAAGTCGGCACACTTCTTACCCATCAGAGAGCAGGGCTCAGTGGAGAGCTTGGGACGTCTTTACGTCCAGGAGATCGTACGGCTTCACGGTGTGCCATCGTCTATCGTCTCCGATCGAGATGCTCGTTTCACTTCCCGGCTTTGGAAGGGGTTGCAGGAGGCGTTCGGGACGCGGCTCCATCTGAGCACAGCCTTCCACCCTCAGACGGATGGTCAGACGGAGAGGACCATACAGACACTCGAGGACATGCTCCGTGCATGTGTTCTCGACTTTGGTCGCAGCTGGGAGGACCACCTAACCTTGGTGGAGTTTGCGTACAACAACAGCTACCACTCCACCATCGGGATGGCACCATACGAGGCGTTGTATGGCAGACCCTGCAGATCACCGTTGTGCTAGACAGACCCTGGGGAGTCAGCACTCGTGGGACCAGAGATGGTCCGAGCCACGACAGAGAAGGTCCAGATCATCCAGGAGAGGATGAGGACCGCTCAGAGCCCGGCAGAAGTCATATGCTGACAGGAGGCGGAGGCCACTGGAGTTCGAGGATGGCGACCACGTCTTTTTGCGTGTCTCACCTCGACGTGGTTTACGGAGATTTGGCCGAGGCGGAAAGTTGTCTCCACGCTTCATCGGGCCTTTCCAGGTCCTCAGCAGGATAGGAGAGGTGGCTTATCGCCTGGCTCTACCACCTCAGTTGCACCGGGTGCACGACGTCTTCCACGTGTCTCAGCTGAGGAGATACGTGCACGACCCGACGCACATCATCGACTTTGGGGAGCTGGACGTGGACGATGGGGCGACTTTTGCGGAGGTCCCAGTGGAGATCGAGGATCGACAGGAGCGGGCCCTACGTGGGCGGTCGATTCCTCTTGTGCGCGTCAGATGGCAGCACGGGAACCTCCAGGAGAGCACTTGGGAGCGGGAGGCTCAGATGCGTGCTCAGTACCCCCATTTGTTCCCCTAGTTTTTGATGTATCTTTACGGGGACGTAAAGCCCTGAGGTGGGAGTAATGTAAAGACCCGCAAATTTCAAGGAAATTTTTTTCTTAATTTTCTTTGGAATTTTACAAGAGCGCAGCTTCAGACGGCACCTGATTCCGAGGCCCGGTGTGCCCGGAATCAATTTCCGAAGTTTGGCTCGGGTACGTTCAATGAACGGACAAGCGGGTTTTTCTATCTTTTGAACCGGTGCTCGGAATCAAATTCTGAGGGCACCGATGAAATCGCATCGCCGGTATTTGCTTAGAAACGCCTCTTCCGGAGTTGCGTTTGCTCAGACGTGGTTTTTAAATTTTGCGGCTTTAAGTCAGAAATAAAATAAAGTTTGTGCGACAACTTTATTTTATTTCACTTAAGCTGCTTGGAAGTCACTTGGAAGCCACTTGAACTGAGTTAAAGTGGATAGGGTGCTATCCGGAAATATCCTACCCCTTGTTAGGATATTTGTGCGGTGGGGCCCGCACGAGCCCCGCCATTTCTTTCGCTAAGTAACGCACCCGCGAAAACCCGTCAAAGTAACTGAAAAGTCAACCGACGCGTTTTCTTTAATTCTTAAAAGACCATTTAATTGGGCAGTTTATTTCGTGAATTAAATGGGCTGTTTCGCTCGTTGAATTAATTCAACGAACTGATGGGTCGTTACTTACGTTTTTGCGTTTGTTGGCATGTTTATAAAACAAGACCAACCTAAAAATCCTTTGAAAGGATTTGAGAGGATCTTTGTTCCTTCAGCTCCCCCGCGAAGAACGCGAAGAATGCGAAGAACGAGAAGAACGCCGGCGACCGGAATTCGACGACGCACGCCGTGATCTGCGACGTCGACGAGCCCTACCAGCGACGTTTTTCGGCGGCACCTCTTCTTCCGCGGCCGATCCTCGTTCGGCAATTAAGGTGAGAAACGAATCGTTTATTTCTCCCCTTTTATAATTCAACATCAACGGATTTAAATTAATCCGTTTGATCTTGATCCGGAGATTGGCGACGCGACGCCGGATACCGCGACGACGCGACGATCTCCTTCATCCGCGACGAGCGATTCCGCGACGACCTCTCGTCCGACGACGACGACAAGGTAAGGGATGTTGGAATATTTTATCTTATTTCCCCGTGTTTATTCTATTAAAGTGAAGAACATGATCTCCGACAATTTTAATTTATTTAAAATTGTTGTTGATTATTCCTCCAGTGGTTTATGACTAACGTGGAGGATGCGGGTCTAACGAACAAGACCTGGCAACCCTCCGGCGATCTCTTTCGTTGTTCGGATATGGCAGACGACGACGAACCACGCGGAAGGGGCGATCTATTGATCCCGCAGTAAAGGTCGGCCCCCGGGAGGGGCAACGGCGCAGACGGGAGGCAAAACGGGCCACCGGAGCAACTCCGGCGGCCCGCGGAAGGCGGCGGCGGCGGCCGGTTCCGCGGCCGCGCGGAACCGGGGAGGTACGCGGCGGCCCGGCCGCGTCCGCGTGACAGGTGGCCCCCCGCGGGGCCGCGTTTCCTTCAAGCTATGGGTCAAACCCGCGGCGGCGGCTCCTTCGGCCGCTCGGCCGAAGCCGAGCCGGCCGGTCCGGTCGGCCGGGCCGCGCCCCGGCCGGACCGGACCCGGCCTAGCCGGGTCGGGCCAACCCGGTTCGGCCGACCCAGGGGGGGTTCGGGCCGGGTCGCCCAGGGCCCAGAACCCCCGTTTTCGGGCCTCTTCGGTCTTTTGCTCATATCTTGGGCCTGGGACCTCCGATTGACGAACCGTCAGTGGCTACACGATCCTTGGATCGAGACGGTCGTTTCGGTATATTACACTCAAGGTTTCGGGAGACTTTGGGTTCGGCCGGGTTGGTTCGTACAGGAAACCAACCGGGCCCTAGGAGCGGAAACGCTCATAACTTGAGCTACGGACGTCCGATCGATGTACCGTCAGCTGTGGTAGTTTCCTCTAAGTGAGACGGAACTTTTGGCATACTCCGCCCGAGGATCGGATACAGGCGGAGTACGGTCGGGTTGGTTTTTCCCTAAAAACCAACCGGGCCCCTGGGACGAAAATGCCAATAACTCTCAGACCGGGCGTCCGATTGACGCGCCGTCTGTTGCGTTGAGATCCTGTTGTCGATACGGAACTTTTGGATACATCAACTTCGGACTACGTGTCAGTTGATGTATCAGCCTCTCGGCTCGTGGAGCGGACCCTCCTAAACGAGCTCGCTGTGTGCGGGAACCCTAGCGCTGGCTGTGACTTCGACGACAGAGCAGAGATCCTCCGTGGACTGCGACGACGACAGAGCAGAGATCCTCCGTGGACTGCGACGACGGCAAAGCAGAGATCCTTCGTGGACTGCGGCGACGACTGTGCAGAGATCCTCAGTGGACTGCGTCGACTACTGCACTCAGCGATCCTACGTGGATCAGTGCTACAGGTTCTGTGTGAGCTCGATCCTATGTGGGTCCTTACTACCGGTTCTGTGTGAGCCACTGCCTACAGGTTCTGTGTGAGCCCGATCCTACGTGGGTCTTTTGCGGGGGTTAGTACCTATCGATCCTTCATGGGTCCGACGACTTAGATGGATCAGTGATCATCTTTGACGTCATCTGAAAAAGTATACCTGGTTGAGCTGAATCTTATGTTACTCTCCTTTGTGGATTGTGTTGAACTATCCTATGTGGATTTACTGTTTACTCTCCTTTGTGGATTTGAGTCTTGCTTTCCTATGTGGATTGAGTTGTTCTTGAGCTCGTGAGCAGAGCTAGAAGCGGGGACTTAGGTATATGTATGGGCATATACCTAAGTCGAGTCAGATGTTACTTCGTGATTGCATCTTTCTTTTGTGCTATATCCTTTGTGGATTTCGGGAGACCTTCGGGGGTCTTGGGGTCCTTACTGAGTAGCTTATACTCACCCCTGCACAGGCTATGCCTGCACCTTGTTGTGTTGGATGCAGACGACGGACAGCGCTGATCTCGGTTGGGGCGTGGAGCAGGACGGTACCTGGAGGTGGACCACTGGGCGGGGCGTGCTCGAAGCGGACGTGGGACCCGAGGAGCCTGGAGGCTATCTGTACCCACCCTTCAGGTGGGATTTCCAGTGGACGACACGAGGCCGCCGTCATTTCTTCAGTTGCTGTACTTTACTTTTCAGTTGTACTTTACAGTTGGGCTTGTATTTCCGGCCCCCCTTTACTTTTCTGCACTTTGTAGTTACTTTCCGCTTGCTGACTCTGTGGTGGTTGTTACTTTTAAAGGCAATGCCTTCCCTGTCTACCGGGATTTTACGCCTTGGTGCTAGTCGCCAGCCCCTGGCCTATGGAAGGCGGGCTTGGGGTAGTCACGGCATGGGCCCCGAGGACGGGTCGTGACATCAGCTCTTGGAAGCTCAGCTGACATCTGTCTGACCTCACAAAGGGTTTCCCCTTCTTCTTCAAAGCTGAGAGTGGTGCCGCAACTCTACAGAAGTCTAGCACGAATCTCTAGTAGTATCCATCTAGACCCAAGAAACTCCGCACCTCCATCACGCTCCTGGGTGGCTCCCAAGCTAACACTGCCTCGATCTTCGTACGATCCACTACAACTCCCGCCTCAGATATGACGTGCCCCAAGAAGTGGATCTCATGTATCCAAAACTGACACTTCGAGAGATTCCCATAAATCTGGTGCTCTCGAAGTGTGTCTAGCACAACCCATAAGTGGTAGGAATGCTCCTCCTCCGTCGTCGAATAGATCAAAATGTCGTCGATGAAGACCACGACATATCAATCAAGGTATGGCTGAACGATCCTGTTCATGAGGGCCATGAACACTACTGGAGCATTGGTTACGCCGAATGGAATAACCAAGAACTCATAGTGGCCATACCGATATCTGAAGTCCGTCTTCTGTACGTCCTCATCTCGAACTCTGAGATGATGATAGCCTGACCTGAGGTCTATCTTCGAGAACCATTGTGCTCCCTTGAGCTGATCAAAGAGGTCATCAATCCCCGGTAGCAGATACTTTTTCCTCACTGTCTCCTAGTTCAGGCGACAATAGTCAACACAAAGTCACAAGCTCCTGTCCGCCTTCTTGGCGAACAATATCGGGGAAGCCCATGGTGAAACACTGGGTCAGATGAACCCCTTTCCCTGCAAGTCCTCCAACTGTACCCGTAGCTCTCGAAGCTCGGCGGGGGCCATCCGAGACGCTGGAGTCGATATCGGGGCTGTCACGGTATACATGTCAATATAAAAGTCTACCTCTCTACATGGAGGTAACCCTGGAATGCCGTCGGGAAAAACGTCTGCAAACTCATCCACCACTGCAGGAAAACCAGGACTCCGCATGTCAACTGCTCCTAGGATGAGGCTAGCCAACTGATGAGTAATGGGATGTCCTCTCCTCTGCGGAAGTCCATCATGTGCTGCAAAGGCTCCCTTCTCGCCGGTGAAGGTGAACCGGCTCCCGTCGGTGCGTACACATCGCACCTTGCGCCTAAAACAGTCAATCTGTTCATGGACCATAGATAACCAATCCATGCCCAAGATGACGTCATATGGCCTCGATGCTGCTACAAGAAGATCCCAGCCGAAGCTCTCGCCTCCTAGAGTAATCTCACACTGCCGGAACCAGTGCGTAATCATCGAGTCTGCTCCCGTAGGAGTCTCTAGCCGTAAGAATAGAGCCAACGGATCTGTAGTAATCTCCGAGCTCCGAACAAGGGCAGCGGCTATGAAAGAGTGACTCTCTCCTGTGTCTATAAGTACTGCAGCAAGGGTGGAATAGACACAGATAGTACCTCGAATCATCTCGGGCGCGCCGTGGTCGTAGGCCTCTGCTGCCTGGAGTTGTGCCTGTCTCTGCCCGCCGGCTCCCTATGGTCGGGGGGGACCTCCTGGTGGTGGTGGTGGTAGAGCCTCAAAGCGTCGCCCACCACCTGCAACTCGGCCAGCTCCTCTGCCTCGTCCACATCCTCCCTGTAGACCTCCACGGTCGACCCTCTGCCTCTACCTCAGTGGTCCCTCAACCGTTTGCTGCTCCTCGGCACGAAGGGTCGGGCAGTCACGAGCCATGTGGCCCTGCCTGCCGCATGAGTAGCACTGTATGCCTCTTGACAGATGGGCTCCACGTTGTGTGCCCCGCACTACTGAGCCAGTGTCCTGAGGTTGTCTGCCTGAGGGTCTGATCTACCTGGACCCCTGAGTCATCCGTCGACTGCCTGCTGCAGAAGACTCTGCCACGTGCAATCCTACGGTGGGTCTCGGTGCTGGTGTAGAATCATCAAGAACGCTCTCGATCAAAAGGTCCTGCTCCAGTACTCTCGTCTGAGTCAGTATGCTGAGGGAGATCAGTGATGCCCTGATCTCGTGTCTCAAACCCTGCTCAAAGGTCCGGGCCCAGAAGAATGGGTCTCGTACCTTGTCGGTCGAGTAGCGCGAGAGATCTGTAAATCTCACCGAGTACTGGGCGACCGTCATGCTGCCCTGCCGCAGATGAAGAAGCTCTAGAATGCGCACCGCACGGAGGGTGGCTGGGACAAACTCTGAGCAAAAGAGGCTCTCAAAGTCCTTCCAAAGTAGAGATGCCTCATCGTGAACCTGGAGCAGCATGCTCCACCATCGTCTCGCTGTTGTGTGCAGTTGGCTCGCAATGAGGATCACTGTGAGGTCTGCTGGTGTCCTCATTATCCTGAAAACTCGTACGACTGCCTCCAGCCAGTCCTCGGCTGCCTGGGGGTCCGTCTCCAAACGGAACCTGGGTGGTCGCTGGCACTGGAACTCATGCAGCACACTGATGCGATGTGCATCGTTAGCGACTGGTGCTGGAAGCATCGGTGGCTCGGCGGGTAGAGCTACCGCTGGTGCCACTGCTGACAAAGGGCCATGCACCGAGGCCTCGTCGCTCGGTGGGCTATCGTCACGCTTGACTCTGAGAACCCTAACTGGCTGTCGTAGTGGTGCCATCCTGAAAAGGAAATAGGTGTGCCACGGTCAGAACAGTATACCTGGTGAGCTGATACAAAGTAATCACAAAGAAAACATGAAACACACGGGCAATCAATGTTTTCGAGCATTAAGTCAGAAATCAGATGTCAGGGTCCAGGTGTACGAATACATCGGCCGCCGCACCAACACTGGACTCTCTGGACTGATAACCACACCCATACGCTAAACACTATTGCTTCACATAGAAAAGATTAGAGTTCGTGGTAGAACCGAACTCCTCTGATACCAATTTGTCATGACCCGTCCTCGGGGCCCGTGTCGTGACTACCCCAAGCCCGCCTTCCATAGGCTAGGGGCTGGCGACTAGCACCAAGGCGTAAATACCAGTAAAAAGGGAATGCATTGCCTTTGTAAAGTAAACAAGCACCACAGAGTAAGTAAGCGGAAAAAATAAAAACACTAAGTAAAAAATGTGTACAACTGTAAGTGATGAAAGTAAGTGGGACAGTATACAAACCCAAATTGAAAGTAAAGTACAACTCGAAAGAGAAAATAGAAACTGAAATGTAAAAGCCGCTACGCCGAGCTGTCCGCTGGAAATCCCACCAGAAGGGTGGGTACAGATAGCTCCACTACTCCTCGGGTCCTGCCGTCTGCTCCGAGTACGTCCCGCCCAGTGGTCCACCTCCACGTACCATCCTGCTCTCCAAGCCTCAACCACGATCAACATTGTCCATCGTCTGCAACCAACACAATGTAGTGCGGGCATAGCCCGTTCAGGGGTGAGTATAAGCTACTCAGTAGGGACCCCCAGTCCCCTGAAGGTCTCCCAAAATCCACAAAGGATAAACCACAAAGGAAAGATACAATCACGAAGTAACAACCGACACTACTTCGGTATATTCCCATACATATACCCAAGTCATCAATTCAAAAAATGCTAAAACCTCCGAGCCCAAGTACAACTCAGTCCACACAGGAAAGTATACGTATTCCACACAGGAAAGAAAAACGTAATCCACACAGGATAGCACAACACAATCCACACAGGAAAGCAAACAGGATTCACCTCACACATGTATACTTCTTCGAATGACGATAAAGATGGTCATTGATCCATCTAAGTCGTCGGACCCACAAAAGATCGACAGGTACTAACCCCCGCAATGACCCACACATGATCGGTAGGAAACTAACCCCCACAAATACCCACACAGGATCGGACCCACACAGGATCTGTAGGCGCTGGCTCACACAGAACTGCTGAGCGCTAACCCACACAGGATCGGACCCACACATGATCAGTAGCACTGATCCACATAGGACCGCTGAGTGTTGTAGTCGTCGCCGTCGAATCCACTGAAGATCTATGTACAGTTTTCATCGTCACAGTAGTAGTCGCAGCCATCTCTAGGGTTCCCGCACACAGCCAGCTCGTTCGGGAGGGTCCGCTCCACGAGCCGAGAGGCTGATACATCAACTAACACATATTCTAGAGTTGATGTATCCAATAGTTCTGTATCGTCAACAGGAACTCAACGTCGCAGACGACACGTCAATCGGACGCTCGGTCTGATAGTTATTGGATTTTTCGTCCTAGGGGCCTGGTTGGGTTTTAAGACAAAACGAACCCGACTGTACTCCACCTGTGTCTAAACCTCAGGCGGAGAATGCCAAAAGATCTGTCTCACTTAGAGGAAATCAACAAAGTTGAAGGCACGTCAATCAGACGTCTGTAGCTCATGATATGAGCGTTTCTGCTCCGAGGGCCCGGTTGGTTTCGTGTACGAACCAAACCGGCCGAACCCAAAGTATTCTGAAACCTTGAGTGCGATATACCGAAACGACCGCCTCGATCCAAGAATCTCATCGCTGCTTACGGCGCATCGTTTGGAGGTCCGTAGCCCGAGTTATGGGCATTTGAACCATAATAGTCCGATAATGGGGGTTTTGGGCCCGGACCGACCCGGCCCGAGACCCCCCGGTTGGGCCGAACCGGGTCGACCCGCCCCGGGTCCGGGTCGGCCCAGCCCGGCCTGGCCCGGCGGCCCGACGACCTGCGCGCTGGGCATGCTGGCCGGCAGCTCGGCCAAAACGGCTGAGCCATTTTGGCGGCTCGTGCACAGGGGGGTGGGGGGCGCTGCCCCCTCGGTTCATTCGAAACTGCGGCCCTTTAATGGGGCCGCTTGCTGCTGCCGACCGGGGGAATTTAATTCCCCCGGTTCTCCATGTCTGGCTAGCTGGTTCCGACACCACGGGACCGGCAACGACGGGTCCCCTTCCAGCACCGACGCCAGCAGCCCAATGCCGGCCGCCGGTCACCCTGCTCCGCCGTGGCCTGGAGTCGGCCGCAGCCCTTGTCGTCCGGTGCGGTGCGACGGAACTGCGCCTCTCCACCGTGGCCCCGCTCCGGCCACGGCGCCTTCGATTTCCTTCGACGCGGCGCGACGGCATCGCGTTCTTGAATTTCATTCCACGGCGCGGCGCGACGGTGCCGTGCATATCTTCTGCATGAAACCGCGTGGTGCGACGCCACCACGCTTCCTCGTACCAACCAAAAAGAAATCATTCATGAAATAAGGAGGAGGGTCGGCCGTGTTTGTGCGGTCCGCCCCCTCGTGTTATTCGATAACAAATGGTTTTAATCCACGATCCTCATCAAGTTGGTATTCACGGACAATTAAATAAATAAAACCCCTACCTCGGTTCAGGAATGGTGTTCGTCAACGTCCCGTGGAAGACGAGCGTCGCGGAGGTCGGGCGTCGCAGAAAAAGAACTTCGACGTCGTGAAGTGAGGATTCGAAGTCGTTGACGGCGATTTCGTCGCGGAAAACCGCCGCAGAAGAGACGTCGCGGAAGAAGAATGTCGCGTCGCGGATACGGCGTCGCGGAAGAACCATGTTCTTCCGGCGGAGAAGTTCTTCGTTGAAGAATGGTGTTCTTCGCGTTCTTCGTCATGGTTGAAGAAGATGATGAATGCTTCCCAATCCCCACAAGGTGGAAAAAGAAACTAACCAAAATAAAATATGTCCAAGGCTTATTTTATTTACACATCCTAACCTATTTGAATTTAAAGAGTTTGAAATTAAGTAACTCATCTTAATTAATAAAACAAGTTGTCAAATTAATTAGAGTGGAGTTAATGGGGAGTTTAAGGGGAGTTGAAGAGTTGGGACTCATGTGGGCCCCACCACACTTAATCCTCTCAAGGGAGGTTATGTGGATGTGGGTACCACCTCTAACTCCCTTTGGGAGGAAATAACCAACAAAGTTAAAAATAAATTGTGTTCCACAATTTATTTAACTTCTTCTAATTCCCCCCAAAACTAACTCTCATCCCGCATAAAATGCAATGTCAGAAAAGGACTCCTTATACGAATATAGGCGTTGCGAGTTCATCGGTGCCCTCAGAATTCGATTACGGGCAGAAGTTCAAATGATAGAAATTCCCACTCGTTTGTTCCCTGAACATACCCGTGCCAAAATTCGGAAATTGATTCCGGGCACACCGGGCGTCGGAATCAGGTGCTTTCAGAAACCGTGCTCTTGTAAAATTGAAAAACTAATTAAGAAAAAATTTCCCTTGAATTTTACGGGTCTTTACACATGAAAACTGAAACTAACTATACCTTTCACAAGATTGTTTAGAACTACATGTTGAAACCCATTTAATTTGGGGAACTTATTTGTCAGGAAAAAAATTAGAAGCATCGAGAAGATATATAATGTTTTTTCCCAAACAATAAATTCATGTCCAATTTATTCATAATATATTTAGTAATCTATTTAATTAATAACGAATATTCTTTATAAAATGTTTTTATAAAAAAAAATATTGGTTTATCAATAAATTACCACTTAATAAAATAACAATCAATGTGAAAATCATATGTTAAAATCTGATATAGTTTAATAAATAATAAAATCCATTTCATTGTAATATTTATAATTGATAAAAATTTAATGTAATAAAAATTTCCATACTGATGTGATTGTTTTATGGGAATGTTTATAATCACAAACAAATGTGAGATTGAAATTATATATTTTACCACATTCTACTTTTCATGTCAAATCCCAAGGATGCTATAAGTAAAATTGAAACAGAATTTTACATTAATAATGATCGATTCGTGATTATAAATGGAAGAGTGGTTGGATATACACCACTGAAAAGAATTTAGTGTGGAATATGACATTTTTCTAAGAGATGAAAAAAGTGAGATGAAAATCCATTACCTTATATTTCCCTTTTTGTGAACATCCTTTAATGTATAGTATAATGGTTTTAATAATATTATAAACTTATTACAAAATAATAATCATATATATAATATCATGTAAAATCTTCTTATACTATTACATTATCAATTTTAAACAATCATTCATTTAATTCACTAGTTTTTGTGAAAATTGCCTTGATTATTGAGATTGTTTTAACATTCAATTTTGGTTCCTGTTACATAGATAATTATTTTCTGATTTACATAATATAACTTTCTATCTAAATATTATATATATTCAATATATATATATATATGAACTTATAATAATATATTATATTTGGAGAATGGAAATTAAATGTAACATAATGGCGACAGTAGGCCGTACATACGTGTTGACAATACCTCTTTTTAATTGTCATGTTAAAAAAACCTAAATGATATATATTTATATAATTATACTATTATCATATTTATTTCATATATGTAGAATAATTTTATTGAAACAATCCTTAATAAATTCCACATATTTCATGAGTTAGTCACATCGGTTAGACAATGTCATAGTCCACAACCCCACAAACAACGTTATCTTACCAAAACAATATGTAACTTATAATGGTATGAGTTATATAACCATTAAAAATTAACAAAGAAATTATAAATATCATAAATATCATGAAATATAAATCCATCATTATCTTCATCCATGAATGATGGTAATGGAACAACGAACATTTTTGGTTCACGAGCCGGTAGTCCCTCGCACACACGAATGATGGTTATGTATCCCATTTGATAGATGTGTGTGAAAGTGTAGAAAAATATTATCATAAAATAATCTCATTATAGATATGATACATTAGTTTTTATATAATAATTATACAATAATATTAAGCGGTGGAGAATGAAATGAAATCAATGTGATTAATGATGAATGTTACCTATAATTTGGGTAAATCTTTGTGGTTTATAAAAAAATACATCATTGGATGGATTTCAACAAAAATTGGATTATAGGATATTGTTTGGGATGATGAAATATTTTTTGGAAGGTTTTTTATAAGTCAATGTTCTTGAATGATGTGAAGAAGTGAGAGGGGTGAGTGCCTTTTTATAGGGGAGGAGGAGTGGAATTCTTGTAAATATGAAATTGTAAAAATTATTGGGTTGTCTCGCTAATATAGTGTTCCAAAAATAATGAAATAAATATAGAAAAATGGGGTTATTTTATAAATATGGATATGTAATAGGTTTTTGATATTTTTATAGTTCATTTGATTCGTAACGATTAACGTTCAGTCCATTTTTATGATTAATTTTTCCAAAGTCTTTGTAATTAATTTTAATAGCATTCAATAATATTGTTCATCAAAAAATATGATTACATTAATAGATAATATAAATTACTATTATTTTGAATATAGAATCCATTTTTACAATTTTTTTTCATTTTTGTGGATAACATTAATTTAATTTTAATCTCACAGACGGAACGACAAAATATGTTTTCAAATTTAAAATGTTCAATATTATGTTATGTTTTTATGTGTTATTTCAATGTGAAATTGATTAAAATGAAGTAAATTTGATTCATTTATACATAATTGATACAATTTGAATTCCAAAAAATTTAAGATGTAACACCACAAGAATATATACTATTTTAATTCTTTAATTCAATATAATTTTGTTGCTTTATTATTTATATGCAATACCTTGTCAAAATTTTGTTACACAGAACAATGAGTTGGCTTTTGTTACATGCAAGAACTACTTTTACCGAATAACGATATATTAATAAAATATTAGTATTTATTTTAACATATAACGTAGATGTTAAATTAGAATTTATTAATATTATTAATAAAATTTTGAACTCTATATAATCAATATAATTTTAACAATCGTATTATTTATTTTTTACACTTGATATAAGAAAAAATTCAAATTTTCAGATATAAGTATTATTTTTTTTATAAAATCTAGTTTTCCAACCTTTTAATGGTGAACCCATTTCAAATCCAATATCTGAAAATTTTATATATTAAATTGGAGAAAATAATATTCATATTTGAATTTGTAATTTCCAAATTTAAATTGGTTCAATTTTTGGTATTTTTAGAAAAATTTCTTGTTTTTATTAATAGTGAAAAATACATAACATTAATTGCAAAAAAATCATAAAAATAATTTATAGTGTTAAATTACACTTTTTATTGTTTTTAAAGTGCATTTTATTTTAATTTTATCATTTTATATAATATATGAAATTGGAACTATTTTCATATTAAAATTTAATATAAATAGAAGTCAACAGTTTAATGGTTTTTACTTTTTAAAAAACATATTTTCTTGTTATATTAATGAGATTAAATTTATGTTATGTTCTTCACCATCTCTAATTTAATTTTGACAAATATATTATATATTTGGAATTAGATAGTCCAAATTATTTAAATATTTTTCTTTAAATTTCAGATATTGGGAATAGTAACATTAGTAATTTTTTAAATTATTATGGTTATGTGTAAATGAAATAATTAAATGTATTTTTTTATTAAATTACCCAAAACCTATAAAAATTATATAGGATGACTAAATTTAACCCTTTTAATATTTTATTTTTAATGGATTCATTTAATGTATACTTTCCCAAGAATATGACATGAATGTTATTAAAATCAATGAATGCATGAAAATGTCACTCTCATTTTATATAAGTATATTAATTTTAATATAAGAATAACGAGGATATTACATCGATTATAAATAGTCTCTAAAATTATAATTGAATTACCTACACTATAGTAAATTATTTATAATTTTTATAAATTAAATAATTACCATTAAAGATGAAATAATAATGATGTAGGAATGTTTTAATTAATAGAAATATCCAATAAATGGTATTAAAAATATTATATAAAATATAATATGAATTAATTATGGTTCTTTAAGAATTTTTTAGGTGAATATGACATGTTAGTAGTATATTAAATTATTTTGTTATAAATTATATTTCTTTTCAGATTTTAATTAAATTCAATGTTGTGAATAATGTCTAAATTTACACTATTTATATTATATGAAAATAATAATTTATTATGTTATTTAAAAATCCTTTATATAATAAAAAATACAAAAGTATTATTACAAGGTTTAAAATATCAATAAATATCCATTTATAGACAATTAAATAAATATAAGTACAAATTTATAATATTTTAATATTTGATGTTTTATTTCCACGATTAAAATTTAACAGACGAATTATGGTTAAATAAAGATTATATGGTTTAAAATAAAAAAGAAAACATGTCAAAAAACTATTAAATTAATAGTATGATATATGTATCACATTATGATATATTTTCAGTTATTAATGGACACTTGTACTAGATAATAAATTATATATTATTTAAATAAATGAAAAATATATAATATCACTATATTGTATCATAATATATTTTATGTATCCACATAGGACTAAAATGAAGCTATGAATGAGTCAAAGTGTATTTGTTGATATAAATTAAATAAATTCCATTAAATATGTTTATGTTTAATTTTTATATGTTATATAATTACCTTAAAAAAAATTTCAATTCAAAAACAATATTTAATTAATTAACATAAAAATAGAATAAATGATTTTAATAATATTAATTTGAAAATATTTTTAATTATTCATTGTCTGTAACAAATTTACTAGGTATATAATATATATTATATATTTTTGATAGAATTTTATTCTAATTTACACTTTGTATTAATTTATTATATGTTATTGTAAATGAATGGTATTAAATCTGGAAATATGGATATCTTATTGAAATAAATTTATATTAAATTATTTAAAAATCATAAAGATGATAAATTAACACAAGGGGATATTATTTGGCCCAAAATATAATATAATTTTTATTTATGTTCCATTTGAAAGTATTTGTATCTATAATAGTCTTATAATAGTTAATCCATTTGCAAGTTTCCAAAAGTGCCCATCCCCTCTCTTATAAAAAGGCACCACTCATTTTATTTTATTCACACATCTAAATCCAATTGGATCTGCCAAAACCAGCCCAATTATTCGGAAATTTTTTCTATATTCATCTTATAGGTCTTAATTTGTTTTGAAAGCCAACCTAAGGTGTCCTTTATGAAAATCACATGGAGACAATATAAGAAGTGATAATTGTTTTAAGAAATCAATTCAATAACTTTTATTTTTATACTTCATATTCCATTATTACTTCCATTATAAAGTAATAAATAAAATATTATATATATTCTAAGATGTTATAATGATTATGGTAAAACCACATCCCTCTATTTATCCATCCTACAAATAATAATATCACCATGCATGTATGTGTACGACATAACCTCTCCTAACCATGGTGTAATTTTATATTCAACACTGCCTTATTTGGATGTGTATAATGATATGTATAATGAATAAAAATAATTAATATGAAATTAATATGATTATTTTTAATTTATATAACATCCAATCCTATACCACTTAACCATTAAGTGAATAATCTCGTCGCTCATGTGTTTGTAATACATACTGTCTCCACGACATGGTGAGATTAATTCTCCATGATAACCATTTATAAATGATTATAAAATTTATAATAATAGTAATTATATATAATTATGAACATAATTTCATTCTAGATAAGAGTTTAATATGTCCCATTTATATAATACATGACTTACACAAAACAAACATGCATAAGAAAACGAAACTGTTAACACCGGAAACCATGGAAATCCTAAAATATTATTAAATAATTAAATAAGAGGATCATATATGATATTAAAAATATGTATACAGTCCTAGTATTATTCAATAAAATGATATAACCGTTATTCAGGTGTTTTGGACATGTATAGAATAAATATGACCTATGGTAAGGGGAAATTTCACAATCTCATTATTCTCTGAAGTTGTTTATACATAAGTATCTATTGGGGAATATTTATAAAAAATGTCCATGTTTCATAAAATGTATTTAACAATATTATTAACAAATATTTATAGTCATTTTAACCCATGTTTGATTTTTTATAAATTTTTTTTGAACGGAATATCTCTATCTTTTTCCATATGACATACATTATGACCTTTATGAATAATTAATAAAAGAATACCTCTGTAACTTATATGGCCCAAGAAGATATTTTCAATTTTCATGACAACTTAAGAATTTGAAAAAACCCAGACCTATCATACATTGTTATTATTAAACGAAATGATTTCTATTATAATTGCACCTCTTTTAAATGATTTCATTGTAAAAAGCGATATTTCTCTCAAAGAGTTTAAATGATTTTATTATATTATTTTCATCTATGTCAACATTCTTTGTCGGGTTATATGATTAATTGATGTAGTTATAGTATGATAAAATATTCTATATTGTACTGAATTTTTTTATGATATGTTTCAATATGGATGTACAATTTTTATATTAATCATATTTTATGGTTAATGTATTAACATTTCATATTATAGTTTTAATACAAATGTTTATGTTAAATGTAACCCTTTTCATATAAGGACTGCATTACACTTCATACGTGAAGGAAATGACCTTTATTTCCCCTAGATGCATCGATCTGTGTCATGAGACAACATAGTGTCTTAGTAAAAGGACTTGGCGATATGGTTATGTATGATTTTTCCTTGAGACCATGACAGTATGGTTATGATATCCAGCAGTATGAATTTCCACGTTTTGAGATTGGTTACTATTATTAAATGTGATTATCTGACTATTAAAATATACATGTGAATGTTTAAATTGAATTATTTTTTTTCATGCCATAAAATGGTCAAGTTTATGTTTAAAAGTGGTTTTCTAATGTTATACTCTCTATAATGTTTATGGTAATTTATTAAAGACTATGTTATATTTTTTAACCTTAATGAGCATCCGAGATCACCCATTTCATATGTCTTATTTTCCCTGTATGTAGAGTTGTGTATTATGAATGATATGTGGGATTAAGCTATGATAATAATAGCATAGTCAAAGAAGTATCATTGTTTTTTTCTATTTTTAATTGTAATTTAATGTCCTTGCAATTAAGCTATTTTCCGGGAATTCTAGATGAATTGGTCATTCGAGATTGGATTCCATTTATTTATGACCAAATATTAAAATAATTACCCACCTATAGTCTTCTAGGGCTGGGGAATTATAGTTGGTACCATATAATATTTATCAACAACCTTTGAAGTTAGATTAATAAAACACTTATTAGAAACCATAATCTTATGAATGAATTTGAGGGTAATTCTACGTATACTATATAAACTATTAGATTTGGTTATGGATATCCTGTGTTATTTATACATAATATAGATTAAGAAGACGATGTAACCTTTTTGGGATCCTATAAATGACTATCAATGAAAATATAAATATTATTTGTGATAGTGATTTGTGCTTTTAGTTTTGGTTAATGGTTAGAATGAGAAAGATTATACATGTAATGGTTGTACAAGTGATGATAAAAGGATTAGAAAATGGAAAATGGAATGAAGGAGGTATTAATGAATATGAAATTGATGTGTAGTTTTGGGTTTAAGAGTGTAGTGGAATGATTAAGGTTATTTTGTATTTGAATTAATTAACTATTACATCATTGATTTTCTAGTGATCAAAATCATGAGATATGTAATTGGTTATCTATAGTACATGTTCATTAAGGATTTGGAATCCTGAAATATTTATATATAGATTATATGGTGATGATTGTATTTTAAATTAAGAACCACTTTATGTAGTTTTGAGAATATGTTGTATTTTTGAAATGTAGAGTCCTTTCCGGATAGTGAATTTGGATGCATGTATTTTTGTTGAGTCTAAATCCTAGAATGTGTTAAGTTCCACATTGGATATTATTGTTTGAAATTTATGTATGATTTATTGGATATTATGTGCTAACCTATTTTCTTTTAGTACAAATTTAATGGTAGAATTAAATACTCATATACCATACAATTCATTAAAAGTACTTCATGCATAAAGAATCATATTGAATATTCATCTCCAAGTGAATGAAATGGAGTGAAAATAGATCGAAGCATAACCAAATGATTACATTAATTTATTAAATTAATTTTTCTTGAGTCTTCCTTTGATAATAAATAATCCCTCAACTTTAGAAAAGAGTATAAAAAAATATTCTATCCTTATTCCATAATTTTTGATGAACTGATGGTATTTAAAATCATCATAGATTTATGGATTTGAGGCCCTAAATTTTCAATGGAATGATCTTTTTTTATTTATGACCACAATCACTCCCTATAAATGTTTACATTTTTCATCCCTATAAGCATCTCAGCTAGAAACTAATGTTATAATATTAAGAAGTCTAATTTTGTTGTGAAATTCACATTCCCTTTTCCATATTATTAATAGTATATTTTATTAACCTTATAATTGATGAGGTTTTCCACAAATGATTTTATTAGTATAATCCTTTTACTTTCTATATGAAATTTTAAATTGTGAGGGTGCAATTTTTTAGGAGGGGAGAATGTAACACCATGATAATTTATAATATATTTCTTTTTTCAAAATGATTAATTTTTTTATTGATTTGTTTTTATGAAACACCATGTTAATCATAAACTACACTCAACCCTTTGTTGGCTTCCATTACATGCAAGGCTCTATTTTACATAACAATAATATATTAATAAAACATTATTATTTAATATAATATATAACATAAACTCGAAATTAAATGTTATTTATAATATTAATTAAATTTTGAATTTTATATATTCTATATAATTATAACATTTATATTATTTATTTTCTATACAAGATATAAGAAAAAATTCATTATTTCAGATAAAATAAGTATTAATTTAAAAATGAGGTTTTGTCGACTTTTAATAACGAACATATTTTAAATCTCATATTATACAATTTTTTATATTAAATTTGAAAAAAATAAAAAACATCTTTGATAGCATAATTTCGATATTTACTTTGGATCATTTTTATGTATTTGTCTTATAAGTTTAATGTTTTTTGTAATAGTGAAAAATACTAAATATTAACAAGGAAAAAAGATTTTCATCGAAATAATTTGTAGTGTTAAATTATACATTTGATTGGTTATAAATTATATTTCATTATATTATTATAAATTATTATAATTTAGGTTATTTGAATTATTTTAACAATAAAATTTGATATAAAAAGATTTAAATATTTCGATGGTATATACTTTTCTAAAAACTCGTTTTATTTCTCCATATCTGAGAATAATTTAAATAATATTACTACAAAATCTATGTTTTTAATTTATAAAAATTGAGTAAACATTTGTAATAAGATGATAAAAATTATTTAAATAGTTTACTTTTCTTTTTTGACATTAGGAATAGTTACTTCAAAACGTTGTTAAATTAGTGCGGCCAATGGTAAATCAGATAATTAAAGGTATAAATAATATTATATAATTTTTCTAACACCTATAAAAATCATATTGGAATACTATATTTAATCCTTATCACCTATGGTTATATATTAAATCATTTAATGTATAGTTTTCCATTAATATGAAATGAATATTATGAAAATCAATGAATGTGACAAAATGTAATGTCTTTTAAAATAAGTATAATAATTTTAATATATTGTTATCCCTGATATAACACCAATTATAAATAATCAATAGAAAGATAAAAAAATTCATACATTATATTAAATTAATTAAAATATTTAGAGATTAAATAGCTACCAATAATGATGAAAAAATAGTGATGCATATAGATTATTTTGTTAACTGAAATATCAAATAAATGGATTTTAAAAAAGTTAAAATACATATAATTTGAATTAATTAATGAGTTCCATGAATTATCAAGGTAAGTATGACATGTAATTAGTATATTAAAAGATTTTTTCTGATATTATCAAATGTTTAAAAATTTTATTCGAAGTCAAAGTTATGAATTTGGTCAAAATTGACACTATTGATATTATATAAAAAAATATTTATTAAATTATTAAAAAATCTTAAGGATCCTTAAAAAATAAAAAATTATAATAATATGGTATAAATTTTCATAAAATTTATATTTATGGACTATTGAAACCATATAAGTAAAATTTTATGAACGTATAATATTTGAATTTTTTTACCTATATTAAAATAAAATATATTCATTAAGGGTAAATCAAAATTATAATGTTTAAATTAAAACCAAAACATGTCCAAATAGAGATAAAATTAGTATATGATCGATTATAAATTTCTATTTTGATAAAAATAAAATTAATTTCATTAAATATATTTATTTTTGATTTTTATGTTATATAATTACTTAAAAATCTTTTTAAATAAAAAAAATATTTATTTGTTTAACTCATAAATAAAAGAAGTCGTTTTAATAATATTAATATTGATATATTTTGAATTATTCAATGTGTATAAAAAATTTCAAATATCTATAGGGTATATTATATATGTTTTAAATGATTATATTCTATGTGACAATTTTTCTTAATGTATTTTAAGTCATAATTAATGAATAGTATTAAATTTAGAAATAATGTTATCATATTGATTAATAAATTATTAAATTATATAAAAATAAAAAAATACTAAATAAACACAAGGGTATCCATTATGGTATAATATTTATTCTATTCTCTATTTATGGGATATTTTTAAGTATTTCAATCTAAAATATTCTTATTATAGTTTAATATTTTGAGAGTTTCAGAAAGTGCCCCTCCCCTTCTCTAATAAAAGGGAACATCTCCTTATATTATATTCACACCCCTAAATCCATTTGAATCATCAAAAACCATCCCAATTATTCTCTTAATATCCCTAAATTAATCCTAGAGGTCATACATTGGGTAGAAATCCTTATTAATTATTCCTTTTTTTTGAAAATCAAATAGACACTCGAAGATGAGGTAATTGTGTTACTAATTCAATTCAATTTAATTTCTTCTTCTACTACCTATTCCAATTTTGTTTTCATACTAATGTAATAAATCCAGAATCATATATATTCTGAGATTTAATTATGATAATGGTGAAACCATATCACTCATTTTTTTCAATCATACGAATAACAATATCACTATGCGTGCATGCGTATGACAGAGTCCTCACACAGTTGTGTAATTATTTATTCGACACTTCATTATTTTGATGTGTATATTGAATAGTATAATGGATATAATTAATTAATATTTCTTAATGATAATTCTATATAATTAGTATTCCATCCAATTCCATAACATTTAACCATTACGTGAAAGATATCGTCACTCGTACGTACGTACGACCTATCATCTCCACGACGCAGTGTGATTCGTTTTCCATGATTACCATTCCAGAATGAATATATAAAATATATAATATTATTAAATGAAATATTAATGAACATATTATGTTTCTGGATATGGATTAAATATATCCTATGCATAAGAAACATAACTTACACAACAAAACATACATAGGAAAATGAAGAAACTAACACCCGAAACAATGGTAATACTGGAATATTTTTATCAAAATGATATTAGAGTATCATATATGATATCATAAATATATATATAATACAGGTACAATTTAATAACAATATTTAACCATTATACAACATTTTGGGGCACGAACTAAATAAATCACACCTATGGTAAGGGTTAATTATGCAATCTCATTATTATCTGAGGTTTTTTATACAAATGTTTCTCCTAGGACATATTTATAGTGTAATTACAGGTTCCTTAAAATTTATTTCAAATTATCATAAAAAAATTGTTTAATTTTTTTTAATAGGATTTTATCTTTTATAAAATGTTTTGAAAGCGATCTTTCTGTTATATTTTAAATGAGGTAATTTATGACCTAATCTAAAAATCAAGGAATGAATATTTTTTTAACATATATAGCGTGAGTGGATAATTTCTACCATTATAATGCCTTAGAAGTTTGAATCTATCCTTACTATATTAATTGGTTATTTTTAAATTAAATGTTATATTTTTCTAATTTTTTAACTTTTAAATTCTTTCAATTTAAAAAAAGGGATATTTCCCTACAAGAGTTTTAATGATTTTATTAGATTATTTTCTTATATGTCAACATTATTTGATGGATTTTGTGCTTAATTGATGTTGATTAAGTATGATACAATATTCCATATTATATTTAAGGTTTTATAATATGTTTGAATATGGATGTTCTCTTTTTATACCACTCATAGTTTATAGTTAAACTATTAACATTTCATATGTTAGTTTTAATACAAATGTTTATATAATGTTTAACCCTTTTCATAAGAGCAATGGTTTGGGCATAGTATGTTATGAGTGGGGCCTTCTATAGTCCATCGATAAATCAGTAGGCCCCATTAGACAAACTAGTGTTTCGGAATCAGGACATGACAATATGGTTATTTACATTAATGGCATGTGGACTTGACAATATGTTTATGATGTCGAACATTTGGAATTTCCATTTTATGATATTAGTTATTGATAATACATTGATTATTAGAATAGTAGAATATCCGTGTGAATGTCTACATGTGATAAATTGATTTATTCTTTCCATATTAGGTTCAAGTTCATGTTTAAAGTTCTCGTGTTTCAGTTGTATAGTCCCCTTAATGTTTATAGTTATTTATGAAATATTCTGCTATATTGTTCAACCATACTGAGAATATAACACCACCCCTTTTTAATGATTTATTTCAAAATGATTACAAGACGTATGTTATGAATGATATGTAGGGTTAATCGACCATAATAATGGTGTTTCAAAAAATGTCTATGTTTTATTTTATGTTTTGAATTCTATTTTAAAGTTCATGTATGCAATATATCTTTAAAGATTGAAAAACTATGCAGACATTCATGATTTGATTCCTTGTATTCATGCAAATGTATTAAAATAATGCACCAACTCTGGGGTTTTGGGTTCAGGGCATTACAGTTTGTACTAGAGGATGTTTAGCAATAACCATGGAAATTAGATTCAGAAAACGTAGATTGGAAAACATAACCCTACGAATGAATTTGAGGACAAGTATAAGAATAAAATATCATTATTTATATTTTAAAATGAATAACCTAGATTAATACTAAGGACTTATGGATTGAGATTAATATGGAATCATTTAGAGATCATAGAAATTATTTTTCTTGAAAATATCACTATGATTTGTATATGTAAATTTATGCTTTCAGTTGTGGTCAGTGGTTAGAATCAACAAGTTATACATACAAAGGTTATACTAATGATGATTAAAGGATTACCAAAGGGAAATGAAATGAAAGAGGTACTAATGAATATGATGTTGAATAATAGGTAACGGGTTAAAAGTGATGTTTAATGATTAAGGTTATTATGTATTTTGAATCAATAATTACCTCATCGTTGATTCTCTGGTAATAAGAATCATAAAATATGTAAGGATTTTACTAATGTAATTATTCGTAATGTATTTGGATGTAAGAATGATTTAATTATAGTTTTTATGTTGAAAAAGGTATATGAAAATAAGATAAAAAATATGTATTTTTTAGAATATAATTTATTTTGAAATTTAGAAAACATTTTGTATAGTGAATTTGGATTGAAATATTTTGGTTGAGTCTGAAGGAGGGAATGGGTTATGTTGGGAATTGGATATTATTGGATGAGTTTTAATTATGATTTTCTAGACATTATATGCTATTAATTTTTTTATACACATTTAAAGGTGAAAGAAATACTCATGCACCACACGATTCATTAAAATTTATAGATGAAAAAAAGAAAAAATATGAATATATATCTCCATGTGAACAAAATAAAGTCAAAATAGATCAAACCACCACCAAATGATAACAATAGTGGAATCAAGTATTTTTTTCCTCGATGTCTCGTTTGGATAATAATATAATCCCTCATCTATAGGAAAGAGTATCTAAAAAACTATGTTATCTTGCTACCTTATTTTTTGATGAATCGATTTTATTTTAAATCATAATATATTTAAGGATTTAAGGCCCTCAATTATACAAGGAAACGTTCACTTATGTATGATTGATGTCATCAGTCACTCTTAATAAATATTTACATTTTTCCTCCAAGTATGTATCCTTATTGGCCACTAATGTTCTCATATTTGAAATCCTAATTTTGCGGGGACCTTCAAATTTTCCTCTACCTCTCATTAATGTTATATTTTATTAACCCTATTTCTAATGTGGGATTTCAAAAAAGTAATTATTTACTACCAACCATTTATTTTCTATATTCAATTTAAAATTCTGGGGACAGAATTTATTAAAGGAGGGGAGAATGTAACACTATAATAATTTATAATGTATTTTTTTCTAAAATTATTTAATTGTTTTTTCATGCTTTATTTTTATACAATTCAATGTCAATCATACCCTACACTCAATAATGAGTTGTCTTGCATAACACAAAAGGCCCCGTTTTACCAAACTACAATATATTAATAAAATATTATTATTTAATATTATATATTACCAAGTTGTTGAATTAGCAGTTATTAATATTATTAAAAAAAATTAATTTTATATTTTCTATATAATTTTAATGTTTATATCACGTATTTCCTAGAAATGATATATGGAAATGTCTAATTTTTTCGGATAAATGAAGTATTTTAAAAAAATGGTGTATTTCCACCTTTTATTATAGAACAAATTTTAAATAAAATATTTTACAGTTTTATATATTAAATATGAAAAAAATTAAATTCTTATTTGAAAAATTAATGTCAAAATTTAATTTGGATTTTTTTCTATTTTTATGATAATTGTCTTGTTTAGATGAAGAGAGAAAAACGCTAAATATTATTTGAAAACTAAATTCCTCAAAATATATTATATGGTTAAATTATACATTTTATTGAATTTAATGTACTTTTCTATTATATTTTTTTTCATTTAACCTAATTTATTACATTGGAATTATTTTCACTATAATATTGGATATCAACTCAAATCCATCTTCTTATGGTTTTTAATATTTTTAAAACCGGTATTATTTTTCCATCAATGAGATTAATTTAAAATTTAATTCTAAAAATTATATGTTTTTCAATCCAAAAACCATGATTACATATTTAGAATGATTCGGTACATATTATGTAAATTGGTTTCATTTATTTTTTTAAATTATGATATATACCTTAGTAATTTTTTTAATTACCGGAGTTAAAGGAATATTAGAAAATTAAATGTAAAAATAATATTAAAAAATTACCCTACCACCTATTAAAATAAAATTTTATGACTAAATTATACCCTTATCACATATGGTTATAAATTTAATCATTTAGTAGACACTTTTTCATGAATATGAAATCAATATTACTTAAATCATTGAATGTTACAAAATGTCACACTCTCATTTTTGAAAATATTATTAATATTAATATAAGGATAAATAAGAGAAAACATTGATTATAAATAGTCTAATTTAATATAAAAATAATTACCTACAATATAGAAAAATTATTTATAATTTGTAGAGGTTAAATAATTTCCATTAATGGTGACACATTACTGATGAAAACAATATTTTATTAATGGAAATATCAAATAAATTCTTATAAATGTTTTAAAAGAAATATAATTTGAATTTATTAGGGTGGTAAATAAATTTTATATCTAAATATGACACATTAAAAGTATAATAAATTATTTTTTCAATGCTAAATTTGTTTTGGATTTTATTTAATTTCAATGTTATGAATAGTGTCTAAGCTGGCATTATTTATATTTTACATAAATAATAGTTTATTATATTTTTTTTAAATTCTAAAAAATCATTAAAAAAATACAATATTATATGGTATAAAATTTCTTAATTTTTCATTTATTAACAAACTACATTATATCAGTAAAAAATTATAACATTTAAATATTTTAATGTTATTTCCACAATTAAATATAAATAGATTAATTAACGAAAATTATAAACTATAATTTTTAAAATTAAAAAAAACTTGTAAATAAATTATTGGATGTATAATAGTATTTAATAATAAAACTATGATAGTTTTTTATTTTTTAAATTGACAATTTAACTTGAAATAGATTATATATTATTGAAATAATAGGTTTTTACAAATTTTCACTATCTTGTATTTTAACAACTTTAATGTTTCCAAATAAGGACAAAACGATGTTTTGAATGAATATGAATGTCTATTTTGATAAAAATAAAGAAATTATTTAAATAAATTTATGTTTAATTTTTAAAAGTAATATATTTACCTCAATATTTATTTTAATTCTAAAACAATATTTTTTGAATTCGCATAAAAATAGAATAAATGTTTTTAATAAAATTAATTTTGACATATTTTGAATCATTAAATGTTGATAACAAATTTAATCTATCTATAAGAATTATTATATGGGTTTAAAGGATTATATTATAATATACACTATTCATAATTTATTTTAAGCAAAATTAAATGAATACGATTAAATTGGGAAAAAATGATATCTTGTTGAATTATTTTATTATTATTCTATTCAAAAATGGAAAGGAATGATAAATTATCACAAGGGAAGAGGATATGGTTGAAAATTTATTCTTATTTTATTCTATGGTTTATTTTTGTGTATTTGGATATAGAATAGTCTTATTATAGTTTAATATGTTGATGGTTTCCAAATGTGCCCCTCCCCTCTATAATAAAAGAGAACTTATCCTTATATTTTATTCACACATCTAAATCCATTTGGGTCAAGATAATCCTAAAATATTCTAATCACAACTTAAAAAAATTCATCATAGAGGTAACTATTTTTGTGTAAATCTAACTTAATGAGTCCTTTTGTCCAAATCATAAGGAGACACTCGAAGAAGAGGTAATTATTTTACATATTCACTTTAATTTATTTTTGTCTTCTACATCCATATTCTATGTTGTGTCCTTAAAAAAGGTATATATCCTTTATAATATATATTTTTATATTTTATAATGATTATTGTACAACCATGTCCTTTTTATCCCTACTATAAATAATAACATCACAATGTGTGTGTGCGTACAAAATTTTGTCTCCACACTGTTGTGTAATTTGTTATTTAAAACTACCATATTTGAATGGGTGTAAGGATGAATAAAATAGATATAAATAATTATTATGACATGATTATGATTTTATATAACTAATATACCATCTAATTATATACTACTTATCGAGTAAGGGAATGATATCGTCGCTCGTGCGTACGTTCTCCCCACCGTCTCCACGATGTGGTGAGATTCATTCTCCACGTTAACCATAAAAAAATGATTATAAAATATAATATGTGACTATATATATTTTTTATGAACTTAATATTATTCTATACATCAATGAAATATTACCTATTAATAAAAAACATCACTTACACACACAAAATAGGTATACGAAAACAAAATAGTTAGCATAAGAAACAATGGTAATACTGAAATATTATTAAAAAAATGAAATAAGAGAATAATATAAGATGTCATAAATATGGATATGGTCTTCGAATAATTTAATATAATGATTTTACAATTACACATGATTTTTGGAAATGTATGGTAAAAATTAGATCTAAGGTAAGGGTGAATTTCACAATATCTGTATGATCGGAGGTTGTTTATATAGTAGTATCTACGGGGGCATCATTATCATCAATGTCGATGTTTATTAAAATATATTTCAAAATATTATATAAAAAAAATTTAAGGTCATTTTTACTCTTTTATTAAATTTTATAAAACATTTTTACAGGTAATCCTTTCATATTTTTCCAAACAAGGAACGTTATGGCCTATTCGTCAAATTAAGAAAACAATGTTTTTTAACATATATGATGTGAGTAGTTATTTTCCACCATTATGGTGCCTTAAAATTTTGAATATTCCCTTTAAAGATTACAAGGTTTTTTTAAAATGAAATATTATTTTTTATAATTTAGTTTGTTTTAAATTATATCAATGTAAACAATGTGTTTCTCTTAAAGAGTTTTAATGAATTTATTAGACAATTTACATCTATGTAAATTTACTTAATTGAATTTTATACTTACTTTTCGTTGATATAGTTTGATAAAATATTCTATATTGTATGGAATGTTTTATGATATGTTTGAATTTGGATGGGCTATTTTGATTCCATTCATTGTTTATGGTTAATGCATTAACATTTCGTATTCTTATTTTAATATGAATGTTTTTGTTATGTTTCACCCTTTTGAAATGAGGAATGCATTGGGCTTAGTAAGTCAAGGGAGAAGCCCACTATACTCCCTAGATGCATCGGTGGGTCCCATGAGATAAAATAGTGTCTTGGAATGACACCTTGATGTTATGGCTTTGTATAGTCTTGGAACCATTATTTGACAGTATGGTTATGATGTCCAACTTTAACCATTTCCTCATTGTGATATTAGTTATTGATCTTATATGTGATTATTCGTCTAGTAGAATATACATGTGAATGATTAAATGGAATTATTTGGATCATTCTTTTCATATTATATGATGGCTTTTTTAAATGTAATGTGTTTTCATTTCAATCGTTCGTTATCATTTATAGTTAATTATGAAAACATTTTCTATATTCTTTAACCTTACTGAGCATCTAAAATCACTCATTTTGTATGTTTTATTTTTCAATGATTCCATGAAGTGTATTATGAGTCATATGTCAGGATAAGGAAGGATAATAATTGTGTTTTCAATGTAATATCTATTTTTTTATGTTTTGAATTGTTATGTAAATTTCATGTATCTTATCTATTTTCCAAGACTTCTAAATTGATCAGTATTTTGGATTTAATTCTATGTAATAATGATAATTTATTAAAATAATGCACTAGCTCCTGGTTTTAGGGTTTAGGGTGTTACATAATATATAATTTATCCCTATAAATTATTCAGATGAAAGATTGTTTTCAATAAATATACACTATTTTTAATTATTCATCTAAAAAATCAAATATCTCTTAAAACTACCAAAACAAAACCCTAACATAATTTTCAAATTCATATTTCAAAAAATATATTTTTTTAAAATTTAAAATTTTAATAATGATCAACATTAATTTTTAATATTGGTGAGAAATTATAATGATAAAAATGACCTTTTTTTAAATTCACATTATAGCTATAAAACTATATTTATTATCATGTTATTGTTATCAAATATATTTTGTGAATATAAGAAAATGGATTGAATATAATATATATATATATATATATTAAATTAAATTTTCACTTACATAAATTAATTAAATCTATTTATGAAAAAATGAATTTAGAATCCAAAAAATAGTTTCTATAGACTTTATGTTCAATTGGTTTTTGTATGAATTTCTAATTATTTAGTAACCATTCAATTTAACAATATATTTTTATATGTTATTTTATATTATTCATAACCACCTATTTAACTGCAAAAAATGTATCATATTCTATTAAATAATAATATTTCGAATATATATTATTGTTTAATAAAACATAGTCTTTAATGTAATACAAGCTATTGAACAAATTCATTCTTGAATGCAGATGTAAAGACCCAAAATTTCCATTTATTTTTTTATTTAAATGGATATTTTCCGGGTTTGCGAAATCTGACGGTGCCTGCTTCCGAGGCCTAGAGTGCTCGCAATGATCCATCAAAGTTTTTCTTAAGCTTAAGATAATGTGTGTATCTAGTTTTCCTGAAAAATTGGAATAACTCTTAAACGGTAACTCAGATCAGAAATATGAGGGCACTGTTGCGCTCAAGATGGAAGGTTTACCCTTGGTGCGACTTAAGATTAGTCGGTGTCGGCCTCCTATGAGAAAACCCAAAAATGGCATGATTGTAAATAAAATAATTAAATATGATATTATATTTTTCAAATGATTATAACTCACAAATGGTAACTTGGATTAAAAATATAAGACCACTTCTAAAATTGCGATTGTATGCTTTATTTAAGTAGATACTAACATTTGCCGGTGCGGGCCACTAGAGAAAGTTAGTTTTTTGCTGTAAATAAAATAATTAAGTGGAAATTATTTTATTTTAGAATTCATAAATTCTAAACGGTAACTCAGATTAAAAATATGAGAGTATCATTCGGTTCGTTGGGGCGTGTTTCACCTAGGAAAAGCCTAATCTCGACCGGCCTGAGTCAAGGTTAATTAATAAAAATTTTCAGAACTTTTTCTTCAGGTACATTCAGTAAACGCATGAGCAGCATTTTGTAACTTCTGATGTAGAGCTCAGAATTAAAATATGAGGGCACCGTTGAACTCGCATCACAAATATTCGCTTAAAAATAATTTCACCTCGATGGTAGTTGGCCATGAATAAAAGTTAATTTTTGGATTTTTATAAAAAAATATTAAAATAAAGTGTTTATTTTATTTTATGTTCCCATGTCAGTGACTATTGGTTGAAACCTACACTTGGGAGCTAGAGGTGGGACCGCCACACCCTAACCTCCCACGAGAGATTATTGTAGTGGGGCCCACCCGAACATAACCTCTAGCATGAGGTAACGATGTGGGGACCACGTGACATCAAAACCTCTCAACTCCCTTAATTAATTTCAAGCGTCAACGTAAAATTAAAGGCATTCAATTTAATTTTATGTGTTAACAAAAATTAAATGATATCAATATATTTTATGTGTCAGCATAGAATTATATCATATCATTTATTTTTTTTGATGCATTCTATGTGGGGGAATCCTCTTTGAATCCTCAAAATAATTAATCCAACACATCTTTTAAGTTGCACCAATGCAATTTAATTCCCCTGACCCCCCTTTTTAAATTAAGTAAACACATTGTTGGAATATAGGAAGGTTCTAAATAAATCAACTCTCATAAATTCCCTGATGGTTACATACCTCTCCCCCTCTTTTATATATAGGGAGCTTGGAAGGAGTATTTGGGACAACCTCACCAGGTAACGAAACGTTGGCAAAGTGACGCGACACCCATCATGTGGAGGATTAGACCCTCTTCAATGAAGAACGAATAATTTAGACCTTCATCAACTTCATCCTTAGACACCTACTGATGTGAGGCGCCATCAAAAAGCCTACGAATCTCAGGATTGGATGTTCTTGGTAGATGTGATGAACAACGATCCTCTACGTCTTATTCCGCGACTCCGTTAGCAAATGACGTCTGCCATTTTCCACCGACATCAACCAACTACGAGCAAGGTAGGGGTTCGTTGGGGTTTGTTTCATCAAGGCAAATCCTAAACTTGACCAGCGTGAGTCGAGGGTGATTGATAATAATTTTATGAACTTTTTTCGGGTACATTTATTAAACGCACAAGCGGCGTTTTGTAACTTTTCATACGGAGCTCGAAATTTAATTCTGAGGGCACCGTTGAACTCGCAACACTAGAATTCGCAATAAGAAAAGTTTCACCTCGATGACATTTGGTCGATAATAAAACTTAGTTTTTGGCATTCTATAAAAAAATAATAAAATAAAGTGTACATCACTTTATTTTATTTTACTCTTCCATGTGAGTGATTGTTGGTTAAAACCTCCACTTATGATTTGGAGTTCGGACCGCCACACTCTAACCTCCCATGAGTGGTTATGGTGGGGGGGCCCACCAGAACATAACCTTCCGCGTCAGCTTACGACGTGGAGACCACACGAGATCAAAATATCTCAACTCTCTCAATTAATTTCATGTGTCAACATAAAATTAAATGTGTTCAATTTAATTTTATGTGTCGAAAAAATTAAATGCTATCAGTTATTATTATATGTCAAAATAAAATTGAATACTATCATTTAATTTTTTTTATGCAGGATATGTGGGGGAAGCCTCTTGGAATCCGTAATATAAATAATCCAATGGACATTTTAAATTGTGCCAACAATATTTAATTTGATGGAACCCCTTTTTAAATAAATTAAACGCATCGTTGAAATTTAAGAAGGTTCTTAATAAATGAATCATCATAAGTTCCACGATAGTTACATAACTCTCCCCCTTTTATATATATATGGAGCTTGGGAGGAGGATTGGGGAGGGCTTCATCAAGAGACGAAACGCTGGCAATGTGACGCGATGCCCAACACTTCGAGGATTATGCCCTCTCCAATGAAGAACAAATAACACAAAGCTTCTTAAAATTCTTCCTCAGACATATACCAACGTCGAGCGTTGTCAACATGCCTATGAAACTCGGGTTTGGATGTTCTTGGAGGATATGCCGAATGATGATCCTCTACGGCTTCTTCCTCCACTTCGTTAACAAACGATGTCCCCCTTTTTGAACCGACGTTAACCGACTATGAGCAAGGTAGGGGTTTACATTTGACTAAGTATGATCATTACCTATGTTCTTCCTTTCTCTCAGAAATGAAGAATGAGGAATTGTTTTTCTTCATACTTACGAACCAATTCCTATCACTTTTAAACATTGAGGGTGAGGTCCAAACTAACATGGACCGACTCCCTCGGCTGAGCCTTTGTGATGTCGCTACAGTAAGACGATGAGGCGAAGACTACGTAGGCAGAAACAATGAAGGCTGCACTACCTGCAGCCTCCGCGAATCACGCTGCTCCCCCGTGGCGCACCAAAGCTTCCAGCCGAACACCTTTGGCCTGAGCGGAGCCCTTCCGGTGCCCTCGTGGCCTCCCAACGCCCTACCCGGCATGTGGCCCGCCTACCCACGGCGCCCACACCCAACCAATCACCCTGACGGTGCCACCACGCCCTGCCCGACAGCTGCCACGCCCTACCCGACTCCCTTTCGGTTCCCCCGTGGCAAGCCGGCACCCTGTCGGCTCCCCCACGGCTAGTGGACGCCCTGCCAGTGCCCCCGCGGCCTGCCCACCCACTTCCCCAACCTGCCCGGTGCCCTTACGGCCTGTGTGGTGCCCTTTCAGCACCCCGCGGCCTATCTGGCACCTTCTGCGCCCTTTCTGGTGAACCCGCGGCCTGCCCGGCGCCCAGCTGGACTGCCCGCGCTCCGTGCGGTCTGCCTGCTGGCCTCCTGACTGACCCGACTTCCCGGGCCGAGTTTCCCAAGCCGTGCCCCTCGCGGCACTGGCCGAACCGCCCTCGTAGTCCGCTGGGCCGGACCCAGCACACCAGGCCAAACATAACAGGCTGACCCACCGAATGGGCGGCGTCAGACGCAGTGAGTTTGATCATGTAAACCCAGACCAGGTTTCCCCAGCCTTAGTTGGGCAGACTCGGTCCGACCAAGTCGAACCAGACCCGGGCCCACTACTGTCCCCATTACCTTCTTGGGCCATATCATTGGTACCAGATGTCCATTTGGCGAACTGTCAGCGGCGCTGGCTTTCATGGAGTAAAGTCATCCCTTTGAGAATACCCCAGTGGTGTTCGGGGTATAGTAGAGGTATTGTCAGGATGGATCATACATGAATCTAACAAGGCCCCAGGGACAAAAAGTGTAATAATTAACAGTCCAAGTGTCCAATTTCCGCGTATTCTATTGCATTGAGACCGCTATGACACGGAGGACCTTTAAGATACTTCTACGTGGGATTTCGTGACAGTTGGATCTTCGACAAGTAGCTTGTGGACCGTATCTTCTTGAGACGAGCAGAAATTTTTGTGGGAACCTAGTAGCTGGATGATACTTGATGACTACTGATCAATTCGAGTTGGAGTGATTCATCTAGAAAAATGTGGAGTGCCTATGTGTGAGCGTGGTAGACCCCCCGGGGGGAGTGCGTCTGTGTGACTGTGGTAGACACACGGTACTCGACACTTGTGATACCTTATCAGGCTAACAGGGGAAGCACCCCTGTGTGAGCGCTGCAGACCCATAGTGGGGAAAGCCTCCATGTGAGCATGGCAGACCCACAGTAATCGACAGGAGGAGTATCTCAGTAGTCCAAGTTAGTGGGAAGCGCCTCTGTTTCATGCGGAATACCCACTGTACTCGATAGAGAATGAGTTATCTAGCATCCGAGGGTTCATATTGATACTACCCCTAGAATAAAATCATGGTTGAGCTGAGACTATGAATTTTCTTCCTCATGATTGAGATGGGTTACTAGATAACTTAGGTATATGTATTGGCATATATTGAAGTAATGGTTATCCATTAATTTAATATTTTATGGTTTATCCTTGTTGGATTTTGTTCGACCTTGAGGGTCTCAATGTCCCTACTAAGTATCATTATTCACACCCCTACACGGGCTATGCCCGCACCTCTTTGTGTTGGTTATAGATATAGATAGTGCTGACTGAGGCAGAGAGTAGCAGGACTGGATGGTACCCAGAGGTGGACCACTCGGTGTGACAGTATACTAGGGAGATGGATGGATGGGAGTATTGAGGAGGACATCTGTACCTACCCTTAATGTAGTAACCCTGGAGGATGACCCCGTAGATGCTTCACTTTTCTTCAGTTGTACATGATTTCAATTGTACTTGTACTTTCCTGTTGGGCATTTATTTCTGGCCACTTTTACATTCCAGAACTTCTTTTGTATACAATTTTACTTAGTGTTTTGCTTCCAGTTATGTTCTCTTATGTGTTTGTTTACAGTTATAAAGGCAACTCCTTCCTAGTTTATGGATTTACGCATTTGGGTCTACTCACCAAACTATGGCCTATGGAAGGCGGTTTTGGGGTAGTCACAATACGGGCCCCAGGGGATGGTTCGTGACAGCAGGGAAATGTAAATAAGTGTTGCATAAATTGATATCTTTAGATTAAATTTATTTTCAATAGTAAAAATCTTTAAATTCTTGAGGATATTATATCCCCTTCCATGAAAGTTGTTGTGTTTCAATTATGTTATAAAATAAAAGGATCCAAATATATAATTTTATGGTGTTACCTTCTCCACCCAATAATTAAATTGCCTCATGAAAATATAACATCGATCTTGTTAATCAATGGTAAAATATTTTGAAATTTTATAGTTGAGAAACCAAAATCATAAATATTTTTAATAATACCCCACCAAAATAGTATAGATAACAAATGTTATGGTCACCACAAAACATGGATTTTGAATAGGGTTAAATTATTTAAAACATGCAAACAAAAGAGAGATATAACTAAAATGTTTGGATGGAGAGTTATAGATAACATAATCCGGATATTGTGTTTAAATGAAACATAATAAAATAAATCTGTCAATAATATTTAGTAATATCAGAAATAATTATGACAATTGGACAACATTTTGGTTTCAAGTACATTTTCCCAAGAGATGAACAAGTCTTTCACAACCTGATAATATAATTAAATATAAATTTATATTTCCTAAAAAAACTCATATCATTTATTTTTTCCTTTAACAATTTCTATTTCATTTCTCAATATATGTTTCACCATATGTTGAAGTAAGTCATTAATCTCTAAAAACTCATCCAGTGATCAACTTATAGCATTTCAAAAGTAGTTAACTTCTTGAACTATCGATTTTTTAACATCCAAAGCCAAATAATGTCTTCCATGTATGTCTATAATATCCAATTTACATTATCAATATCCCAAAACTCATTATCTAAACACCATTATCTCAACATCAAAAACAAATTAAGGCTTATCGTTCCCTCAACTAGGTATTTTCCACAATATTTATCTTTTGAATCAATAATGTTTCTTGGAACCATTCAACATATGATATAATGTATTAAATGAAAATGTATAGAAGTAAAATATTTATATGTTTCATAAATCATAGGATGCAAAAATCAAATATAAATTACTCTTACAACCTATTTCTTAAATCCAAATACAAAATCACATTAATAATTCGACATTGGTTTTCTCAATATAATATAATTGACATTTATCCCCTTGATTCTTTTGAGTTATATTCTCTTAACCCATAATGAATAGATTTTCATAGTTCCCCATATCTTTGGTGGTGCAAATTTATTTTTAATCATTTTACATATTCCCTTTGTATTCATTTTCCTGGTGATAATCCTTTCCAGACATATAAAAAACATCCAATCATATTAAGCATTTTCCAAGGATATTCATTCCATTATTATCACATTTTGGAAAATAATTATTTCATATCATTCCTTTATCTATTATTTTAAAATCTTTTATCTTCATTGCATACATCCCTTTGAATAAATGGGGTGTGTATTTTGAAATATTTCTCCTGATAGAACATAAAAAAATTCTTCATATGATGGAATTATATGATAAATCAATTTTATTCGAATATCTATATTAAGACCTTTAAATTAGTGGTCAATGTTGCACATTGTGGGGAATATGTAATTATACCTTAAATAGATACCATTTTAAAGGTATGTTCATAATATTAAAAACATATTTCATAATTTTTCTCTATGATATGGAAATTTCTCTTTATATATATTTTTTCTCAAAATGGAATTATTTATCTAATAATGTATCCTTAATTGTTCTCCATTCCAAGGTTTCTATTGTTTATCCTCCATAGTATTCCAGATTAAAGGGAACAATTGACCAACATCACTATTGAGAAAACACAATCTAACTGTAACCTCTTTTATTTTCATATCTTTCAAATTCCATCAATATATTATCTATAGAATAAATCAATTACCAAAAAATAATTGAATTAGTAGTCCCACTAAAAGATTGGGTCTTATATCTCAAAAAGTGATAAAAAAATTAAAATACAAATAGTGGAAAATGTTTCTCATTTTGGGAAAGGATATTTTTCATAACCTCATTATGCTAACCTAATAAAACAATAATTTTTTATATTCTAATATCAGCTATATTGGATTCCTCATTAGGTAAATATCTACATTTTCCCTGAGTTGTGATGCCATTAATCTTTTGAGGTGCCAATTATAATAAATGTATCATCCTAGATTATTTCATAAAATTAGGAAAATTCTATAATTATAAATATAAAATAAAACATAATATAAATTGAAATTTTTATGTATAGATAATATAATACATGTAAACATGTTTTCTTTGGGGAATCATTACATTTAAATCATTAAAAATGGTGAATAAAAAAATTTGAATTATCTTATGTATATCCCCTAGGAGTGTCAAAAAAAAGGTGTGAAGTAAGACCTGCAGTCGTGTATGATGTTACACTCGAGTCTTTCCTGAGGCCCATTTTCAGATTTGTTACCCACATGTATGTAAATTTAGCACCCTAAATTCTAAAGTAAGAGCATTTTATTAGATCGTGTGCATGAAACCCTAATCAAAGAATGTAAGGGAATATAATATCCAGATACACTATAATATATTTAATATTTAAAATAGATTCTATATATGTATGAAACATCAAGTTATATTGTGTTACTTTTTAGAGAGAAATTCCTAGATAGCTTATGTCAAACACAAGAGACACCTTCGTCGATATTTTTTGTTACACTCAAGACCGAGTTTCACCAAAAACAATATATTATTAAAATATTATAATTAAATTTGATATGATATAAACTAAGAATTATGTAAGGGTTTATAAATATTATTAAATAATTTATTATGATTTATGGTTTATATTAATCTACAATGAATTCATGGGTTATCAATTAATGAGAAATGAAATAATGTACTAGTATAATATAAAATGAAATATTTCTATTTGTATTCATCCAAATGAATTTTTTTAGAATAAACCAAATTAAATACCATTTTTTATTTATTTTAATTAAATAAATATTATCTAGTATATAGAATTTTTTTTATACTCATCCAATTTATTTTATTAGAAAAAGATTAGAATAAAAACAATTTTACACCTCAAACCATGTATTTTTAGAAATACAATTTTATAATGTTTTATCAAAAAAATATTTTATATCTTAATTTTGAAATATTTATGATTTAAATTTGATAAATTAATATTTTTTTAATTTTTAGTGTGAAAATTAACTTAGGGTGCTTTTATTTTTGTATTTTACTTAGAAACATTGTTTTTTGATGAATTGTACAAATTACTATAATTTAGTTAATAAAATCATTTTCATTTAAAAAATTATTATTGTTAAATTATATCTTAAATTAGTTTTAGAGTCAAAATATATAATTTATAAATATATTTTTACAATGTATTTTAATATAATCCACATCACTTTGAAATTGATTACAAAAACATAACCATCTATTGAGGATTTTTCTACTAAAACTAGTTAATTCGTTTGACTGCGATGTTATCATTAATCTAAATTTTCTGGAATATATTAATTGAATTCTGAAAAATGGAATTACACCATTTTAATAAATATAATATTTATAGTCCAATAAGATAATCATATTTTTGGAAAAAAATCCTTTGTGAATGTGACTAATATCAATTATAGAGATTATGGATAATTTTATATTCATAAAAGACTAAACCATTATCTTAAGGGCCCAAATGAAATAACACATGACTGACACCAATTTTATGGCTATAATGTGGATATAAAAACATCCATTATTGATTTTTGATGTTTTGGTATGACTTTTGATTATGTATGAGCATGGGTTTTCTTAACTAGTTTTCAAAAATTTCAAGTGAGTCTTTTTCCTTTGCTATAAAAGGCCACCACCTCTCCCACTTCATCAAACCTCTCAGACCTATTATGTTCGGTCATGATATACCCAAATAGCTTCCCAAAATACCTCCCACAGACCTAGAATACTCTTTTTAGGCAGAAGGCATTCCAAGGAAGCCTTTTTGTATAAAATAAAAGTTCTTACCTGATTAATAGGTAACATCTTAACTAAAGTATCTTAGTTTCATTTCCATTATCCTCTCCTAATAATCTTATTATTAAATACGTACAAAAAAATATTTATATTTAATATACTAGTTTTTTATTATGTTATGATTTTAACCTACACATACACACACCTCCATATAATGTATAACTATTATATTTTTCTCATGTATGATGAATTATTGTCTCACGAAATAATGATTTTCAATTTTTCCATTACCACCTATCATGGTGTCCATTATAATATAAAATATTTTTTAATATGTTATATATGATATTTATAATTTTATTATCCTTCTAAAATTTTTATTTATAACATAACATCAGGATTTACATCTCTGTAAATATGATAATATCGTTTAAGGAGAAGTGGACTACCACCCACTCAATGCAATAAGAGTCATTCATTAAAAATATAGAACATATAAACAATAGTTTTTATAAACCTATGTAACATATATATATATATATATCATATATTTGATACTGGAATGAAAATTTAAATATTTATAATTTACCTGTGATTCTATTAATAAAATAAATTAATTAAAGTAGCGTTAATCCATATGTGCATCCTACTGTCTCCAAGAGTAGAGAACTTCATTTATAATCGTAAAATATTAAACACTACAATATATACTTGTTAACTGAATATATAATATAATTTATGAATGGATTAAATTAAGGATATGATGAAATCATGATCTATGATATCAGAACAACAAATATATAGTTAAAACTTACTCAAGAAAACTGGGAAATTAACAACTAAAATACTAAAATCAATAATATTTATTAGGAAGCGAGAAATAAAATATTATACAGAATTTATATATGATATTATAAACATATTTACGGTTATTTTATATATCAGTAACCTATTTTAAACCACTATACATGATTATAAATACAAGACACCAAAATGATGGTTAATTTGGGGGATTATTGTCTTAATTTTCATTTGGAAAGGCATACCCCATATACACCACAAAATTCATTTCTATAGTGTATATTCTGCCCCATTTATTCATTATTATATGAATACTTTTTATTTTAAGGGAATGAAATAAATTCCTTCATGGGGATTATGAATTAAATGATTCAAGTGGAATGAGACACTTTGGGATGTTTAATGTTTATTTTCATAAAACATATTGTTAATGGTTTTGAGGAAATGTATATTACTTTTGTGATTATTTACTTTCTCATCGAAACAATCACTTTATTTTAATCATTTTTCATTGGAAGTTAACATTAATATCCACATTCTCTTACAACAGATATTTTTATATCTTCTGTGTCATATCAATTTACATTTGATGTTAAGATGATTTTTATTTGATAAACTAAGAATTATTGATAAATATATATATTGTATTCAAAACAAATTAAATTGGATAACAAACATAGTTCATGAATATGTGAAATTTATTTAATTGGAATGAAAAAGTTAGGGTTTAGTTATAGATATCTCGTAAATGCATCTGTAGTCTAATGAAATGAACCATTTGGCCAATCATATAGGTTTTTTACCTATAGGTTGTAAACCATATTGTGAAAGGTATTGATAGTAAAGGTTCCATATACCTAGGAAACATGGAATCCAATAATTAAGAACTTCCCTCTGTTATATTCAGTTCTTATTCATATATGATATTTTTCCTCAACATGTCTATCGATATATTTTACCATAGTTTCATATATTATTAATCCTTGATATTTTGGGTCGACATATCTATGGATGCATTTAATTCTCATTTTATTTATTAAATGGAATTATTTTATCATTACTACCATTGAAAAAAAATTCCTTATATATATTTTATTTGAATGTGTTATCATATATTTACAATTACATTTCAATTTATTCCAAATGATTCATTATTTAATTAGCATTATATAACCATACTAATCATTTTATATCAACCTTATTGTGTTTTTTTATGTTATGATTAATTCAATTAATAATAATTCAATGAGTATGATTATTTATTTTTAATTTGTATCATGTTTGTATTTTCAATTTCCCAATGTATTATTGGTAACATGTTTGTAATCTGTCATTCTAAGAATGCTAAACTAAATGGTCTTTTGGGATTTGATTCCGTGTAATCATGTTAATGTAATAAAATAATTCACTAGAATATAAATTATGGGGTCTAGGCATTAATGTTTTTATTAGAGGATATTTTTCCGCAAACATGGAAACTTAAATTTGAAAAACATAGATTAGGGAGAAAACCCTAAGTTAGACATCGAGGATAAGAGTACCTGAGTGTCCTATATTTATGGTAAGGTATTGAATTTATGGTTTGTCACATCCATGAATTCTATTAAATGATTTTTTCCGTTGAATACCATTCTTTCTTTGTTTTGTAGATTTCTCATGCATTTTGGTGGAAATGGTCGGTTTTCAACATTTCAGCCAAACCATGAGCCCATTTACATATTTAAATATAAATTTTGATACTTTTATAACTTCTTTATTTTTAAGAAATTATCACCCATTCCACATCCAAATTTTCATTCCATAGTATATTAATATCACCATATCCATTTGGGCCATATATAAATTCATAAGTTTGATGGATTTGGGATTTTTTAAGGTATTGGGCATGACCGTAAGCTCATTTCCTACTTTAAATTATATTTTACCTTTTCAATATCTCATTTATTTTCATAATTTATTTTAGTGATTCCCCCTCCCACTCGAATCCAAACTCCTGGGGCTGACACCCATTAGTTATTTTTCCTCCTTGGTGCTCATCTCCCCCATGGATTAGGGAGATCATTCATAATCATTCTCAAATAGATCCGATTTGAATAGGTAAAAATTTTCTTTCATAACTCCTTAAATTTTCACTCTTTTTCCCCATTTATATCCCCACATGACATAATATGGATCCATTGAGCCTATGTACTAGTTTTCATTACTTAGATATTCTGTTTTGGTGGATTTGGGTCGATTTCTTCAAGATTTCCTCAACTAAGTGTTTGTCTCTTCATTTCCTTCCTTCTCCTTAGGGTTTCCTCCCTCATTAATGACGCCCTCAAATGTAAAAATGTTAAGGTTCATACCTAGGGTTTTATTTTTTGCCTTTTTGTTCAAATCATGTGGTATATAGCTAAATATCACTTCCTCTTTCTGCAGTGGTGGTGTGGTTGATGTTTCACACCATGTTTTATGGGTTTCGACACAAAAGGTAGGTGATTCTATATGTAGAAATTCTTGATGAGTTATCATGATTGATTTAATTATTTTTCATGTTACTCATATATTTTGTGTGGTGATAAAATTGTTTTTTATGTATTTGGTTAAGAATTTATTTTTTAGTTGCATTTTAGCTAGAAATTTGGTGCTTTCCAAGTGTGACTCTTAGGGTAATAATTGAGTGAATTTTATACCATATGAAATTGATTTATTAGTGTTTAAAGAGACTTCCAATTCTTGTTTTTTAGTTCTTTGGTGTCATGTGGTCCTCAAAAGGGTATTTTTTTCAAGGGGTGATATGTGTAAAACTGTGCTCCGCTCTTTGAAAGTGATTTATAAAAATGTGTATTTTTCATGGGTATCTTTAGTGGTGTCATTTGAGGTTATATTGGGGAAATAATAATGGTTTAATAAATTTTTCAAGGTCTTCCCTTTTCTACTGTGATAGGGTATTGGTGTGATTTTGGCCTTTAAAGAGGGCTTTGAAATGGGTGTTGTGTTCAAGACATAGGTACACCCCTTGGGTTTGTTCAATGAAAATTGTAAATGATTTATTGATTTAAATAATGTGATCAAAGGATGTATATGTAATGTTTTGGTGATTTTTTTCACCTAAAATTTGTTTTTAAAGATAACGTTGTCATTTGTGATGTCAACCACTTTGATAATGTTTTGTAATTTTTTGAGGCGATTTATGAAATTGTTATGTGGTTTCAAAACATGTTTGTGGGATGTTTTGTATAAGTGTGATGTGAAAAATGGATTTTGTTTTTGAAAAAGGTATTATGAAACATCTGAGTGAGATTTTATGTGATGTTTAGATTCTTTGGAAAGGTTTTATAAAATTGTAAACGGATTTTTTGAATTGTGTAAGTCGTGAAAAATGTGTTGTGGGATATTTTTATGTGAGTTTGATTTCAAAATCAATTTGAATAAGGTGGATGACGATGTGACTTGTGTTATGAAAATGTGGGATGTTTGGTGAATTTGTGATTTGGATGTGGTATTTTCATGTGAAAATTATATTTCATGGCTTGTTGAACATGTTTGAACACATGAGGAAAAATCCGGTATCTAGATGGGTGGATGTGTACTAGTATGCTAGTGATCCTGTAGGGTTTGTCCCCAGATTCTAGTAGAAGTTTTGATGTTACAATACTAACTATACTATGATGATGATGATGGGGGACCACTGGGTGATGGTTATGTTCCCTACTAGCAGCTCATGCATGAGAACATATATTTGTGATGCTTACATTCACCATGATATGTGGTTCTTGGTACCCACAAAGAGCTAGTTCCTAGGGTTTATTTCTTATTTATTATGTGCATTTTACTATTTATGCATAATATCAGAATTTGGTATGTTGGGTTATAAATGTTAATAGTTATGGTATTTTTTTTAAAAAAATTATTCATTGAAATAGAACACTTGAAAACAGTTTTTATTTATAGTTGCATCCATTATAAATTATAACTAGAATTTATTGTTTACCAAAACATGAATGATTATCATCCTTGAATGTTTATAACATGGAATATATTAGTGGTGGTATCCAAATAGGGTTTGGATCACACCCTACTTACACATTTGGGTGTATGTTTGCATTCATAGTTTTTCATCGAAGGTTTTGGTATAGCTTTTTTTCCCAAGGTACGGGTTTTAGCGGTCCTTAATGATGAAGTATTGTGGATATGGCTTAATGGTGGATCCTATTTACATGAGGGGGTTCTTGGGATGTCATTTTGGGTTTTATACCTTTTTATGGCCTTTTTACATTGTTGTAAATTGTGTAATTAAAATCTGAAATTTTTTAAACGATGATTTTAATTTAAAAATCAAGATTTGTTTTATTGTATTCATTTGTTGTTTTATGTTTATAAACATAGGTAAATCACTCAAAATTTTTGTCTTATGATACCTGAGCACTTGTTCTAGCCTAGGGGATCGGGAAAGCACTTTAGGAATTGTCACGGTCCAGATCTGGTGCTAGTATGATTACAACTTGATTCGGTTCATGAAAAGATGGTATCAAAGGAGGTTCACCCTCTTTGGGTTATGTTATCTGGGGAGGAGTCGGGATAGTCTGGAGATAGGATTGTTGGGAATTGACGTTTTAGTTATTGGTAGTGTGTCTGGAAATCAAATATTCTAATGGTATTCGATTCTCCAAAGGAAGTTGGGATTTATTGGAGTCTTCTGGTTATCTTTGTCTGATTATGAATAGGGGAAATGAAAATAGAGTTGGTTTAATGGTCTCAGTGAGCTCGTCAAGCCCTGAAATACATGTGGAGCCGAGGTTATTTCTATAGAACACTCTCAATGATTGTGAAGTTACTAGAATATGGACACTAACCATATGTCCAGGTCACCCACCGAAACTCGTTTTCCCTCACAATGTCTTGTGTTATTTAGTAATGAAATCTTAGATTTTTTGTTTTATTGAAACAAATGACATAGTTTTATGAAGAGTAATGTTTCTTTTGAAATGGTTTTATATTAAAGAGGTGATATTTTGATTTTTGAAATGGTGGAACTGAATTTTATGAATTGTTTTGAAATTGAATGTGGTGTGTTTACATCGCTTTTGAAAACATGATCAATATTAAATTTGGTTTTGAAAAATTGTTTCAAATAGAGTTTTCTAAACTAATAGAATACGATTTAATTGGACGAGATGTTTTGAAATTGATTCGAATGACATGAAAGTTATTTATTTTCTGAATGTTTTTAAAATTTTGAAATCTTTTTTATGATATAAATTGGGTTTGATTTCTTGGATAGGAATCCTGAGAAAAAGAAAGTATTGGTTGACTATTTTGGTTTTGAAAAGTCAAAAAAAATTTGTTTTGACATTTGGTATTTCTATGAGCATCCCCATGCATGATGTTATTTGTGTTGATTGATGGTTTATGGAATGGTTGGATGAATGACGAAATCGATACGAAGAGGGTGCAATGTATGACATAAAAACCTGCATGTGTGAGGCCCATGGGGTACCATTAGTGGATGCACTAACTGTTTAACTCTTTGTTTTCAAAGAGATGATTTTAAAAGAAAACATGATGTCTTGATGACTGGTTCTGATTCTGTGTATTAAGTGTTTTTGAAAATGTTGATGTTGTGGGATGTTTTGAGTCCAAGAACTCATCATTTTTTGAAATGTGTTTTGGGTTTTTGTTTGGTCGGTAAGTCTGGTTGAAGGGCTAGATAGTGGTATCCTTATGAGAAATGTTTCGGGATTCATTTACGGTGTTTCCCTTCATGTGTTTGTTACTGGTTTGTGGCACATTTTGACCAATGGATTAGATTGGTTGGTTCCATGGGTTCTTTCATTAGATAAGGTAGGACACCATTAAGGGTTAGTTCACAGCTGAAGTGAAACCCAAACTGTCTTGCAGTTGGAAGTCCTTCCAGTTGATTAATAAATGGAATCCTTTCCTCAAGCTTCAGAGATTGAGTTTACAACATTTCCCTTCATGGTTTTTCAGATCCTCTTGTAGAGGGAGAGTTCTCATTTCAGGGTGAAAGAAGCCACCATTTCTTAAGTTACCTGATTTTGTCAAAGGTAAATGTAGTCTGCAGTTGTCAGTTTGGATGGTGTCTAATAGGGACTCATGGTCCTTTGTAGAATCTTTGAAGAAAGGGTTTATGTTAAACCACCAGTGTAGGTAATATGGTCATTGGAGGCTATTTTGGATTCTTTCTGGAATTCTGTGATGTTTGGGGACATTGTATAAGGTCCTCATCCATGTATTGTTGTTATCAGTTGTAATGGTCATGTTCGGTGATTCCTTAGGATGTTGTGTGCTCATTTGACTATAAAGTTGAAGGTTTTCGAATCATATAAGAGTATCTATTTTCTAGTAAGTGGGTATCCCTTTAGAAAATATCGACATCCTTTTTATAGGAATCCATTTCTATATATCATTTCCTCTTTTCATTTCTCGTCTAAGGAAACAATGTGTGATGGGTGTGCATCTTTGAAAAACTTGTTTCAGTGAATTCTCTTACTAGGGTAAAGAGATATTGGAATGTGTTACGTCTTGGTGAACCCATCTGGAACAAGGTATTTTTTTAATGGAACTAAAGGGGTATGTTCCTTTTACGGGTTTTCTAGAGACTAACTATGAGGTCGATGATGCTTCAATAATTTGAGCTCCAACCATAGGTTCCGGGGTAAAGCAGGCGCGTATTAAGGAGAAATCACAGGGTCATTCAAACACTTATACAAAGTGATATCCTCATTATGAAATATGTGAATCGTTTGAACCTCAGGATTCCTCATCATCCTCTTATTGGTTCCATTTGATGGAATGAGGTGTAAGACCTTGTTCCCAAGTTAGTGCCCAATGTCATTCCTACCCTATTTGGCTTCCATTGAGTTTTTTTAGAAATGTTTAAATTTTGGCCCGATAGTTTGAGCACATGGTTAGTAGTAATTGTTCCCTATAAAACAATGTAGGTAGAAGGATCTTCACGGTTATCACATAGTCTCCCAAAAATTTTCAAACTAACACTGTAGCTTCCCCTACTCTTTAAACATTGGGGTCTTTCTCTATCGGCCATGCTGGTCGGTTAATATGGTTGGTTCTTTTGGTGGGGAGACCCACTATGAGATTTATGTATGTTTATTTGGAAATTTAAAATAAAATTCTACCCCTTGTACTAGGGAGTTCGTTTGTGCCTCCCCTGTTAGTGTCCTAATTCTATCTCGGGAAACTTTATGTTGTCTCTTATGGTGGCGAGCCCATTTGTGTCTCCCCATACTAGTAACTTAGATTTTACATTGTTCTTGGCATGGTAGTAATCAGTATCATTCGGAGCTATCTAACTACAAACATCTTCCAGGGGTAAATGTTGGGACTAGAGAGTTCCCTAAGGTTTTGTTAAAGCAAGTTATGTGTAACCTGGTTCATTATTGTTGTTAATTTGGGTAAATTTCTTGAGTCTTGTTCAGATAGTGTTTGAGAAATTTTCTTTTGTGGTGAAATCTGAATTTGCTTGATTATTTTAGGAAAGTGGTGTGTGTTTTTTGTGATAGTGTTCCTTCTTTAATTGATCACTGGTTGTGTTTTGTAATTTTGGGGGTGAAGCATGGAAAATAAGTATATGTCATACTTTAGGTTGGGTTTAGTTTTTTGCTTTTGGCCTTCCCGTGGCTTTTTTAGGGAAGAAATTTTTATTTTGTGAAGAATATCTACATCACTAACTTCTTTTAAAAAAATTATTATATTTTCATTTTGGATTTATTATGGGGTTTTTTCCCATGAATTTTGGTGGTAATGGTGGGTTTTCAAGATTTGGGCCAAACCGTGAACTCATTTCCTGTTTTAAAAATAATTTTTTCCATTTATAACTATTTAATTTTTCATTATTTTACACCCATTAAACTTCCTAATTTTCATCCCATGGTATATTAAATTCACTATATGAATTTGTACAACATAGTAATCAATAATCACGATAGATTTGGGTTTTTTTTAAGTTATTGGGTCTTCCCATAAGCCCATTTCCTACATAAAATTAATTTTTAAACATTCCAATTTCTCATTCATTTGTTACTATATTTTACTAATTATACCTCCCACTCAAAGACAAACACCTATGGATCACCCCCATTAGCGACTTTTCCTCTTTGGAACTCATCTCCCTCGTATATTAGGGGGATCTTTAATAATCATTCTGAAATCGACCATATTTGAAGAGGTATACTGTTTATTTTATAGAACATTCAATTTTCACTATTTTCCCCCATTTTAGTGCCCACATGACCTTATATCACTTATTCAAGACTCCCAACTAGTTTTGGTTACTTGGAGATTCTAATTTTTTTTGGATTTGGGGCGATTTAATCAAGTTTTCTTCAAGTAAGTATTTATCACTTCATTTTATTCCTCCTCCTTAGGATTTCTTCCCACTTTCATGAATATATAAAATTTCCAGAAGTTATTTTTCATACCTAGGATTATATTTGGTGTTTTCTTATTCAAATATTGTGGTCTAGGGCTCAATTTCACTTCCTTGTGATGCGAAAGTGGTGTGGTAGATGTTTCACACAATGTTTTGAGGGTTTCGACCCAAAAAGGATTGTGATTCCATATGTAGACATTCCAAGACGAGTTAGCAAGTTGTATTTGTTTACATTTATTTTTACTATTATGTTGTGTGTGGTGAGAAATATTTTTTGATGGATTTGGTTAAGTGTTTGATTTTATATTTACATTTTAGCTTGAAATTGGTTGATTTCCATGTGTGACTTTTAGGGTAATGTTTGGGTTAATTTTATAACATATGAATGTGATTTATAAGTATTTAAATGGGGTTCCAAATCTGGTTTTTTAGTGAATTGGTGTCATGAGGGCCTAAAAAGAGGGGTTTTGAATGTGTGTTAGGTGTAAAACCTTGATCCACTATTTGAAATTGTTTTATAAAAATTTGTTTTTTCAGGGGTATCATTTGTCGTGTTAAATGTGGGGATATTATAGAAAATTATAATGGTTTAATATATATTCAAGGGATTCCCATTTATTCTTTGGTAGCATCTAGGTGTGATTTTGGAATTGAAATAGGGATTTGAAATGAGTTTTCAGTGAAAGACATAGTTACACCACATTGGTTTGTTTTTTGAAAATTGTAAATTTTTATTGAGTTAAAGAATGTTTTAAAAGGAGTATATTTACTATTTTTGTGACTTTCCTCACTTAAAATGAGTTTTTATAGATAAATCAGTCAGTGGTTATGTCAAACGTTTTGATAATGGGTTTTAATTTTTCGAGGTGATTTATAAAATTGTGATGTGAGTGTGAAGCATGATTGTGTACTATTTTGTGTGAGTGTGATGTGAATATAGATTTTTTTATTAAAGTGGTATTATTTAACATATATGTGTGTTGTTATGTGATTCTTAGCATCTTGGGAATGTATTTATAAAATTTTTAATGGATTTGTTGAATTGGGAATGATATGAAAAATGTGTTGTGGGATATTTTGGTTTAAGTTTTATTTCAAAATAAATTTGAATAAAAAGGGAGATGAAATTACTTGTGTGATGTAAATGTTGGATGTTTGGTCAATTTTTGAAGTGTAAGAGGTATTTTGATATGAAAATTATAATCTCTTGGCATGTTGAACATGTTTGAGCATAAGATGGAAACTCATCTCCCTAGGTGGGTGGGCGTGTACTAGTATACTAGTAATCCCTTGAGGTTTGGCCGCAGTTTCATGTATAATGATGGAATCATACAACAAAAAATAAACTATGATGATGATGATGTGGGACAAATGGGTTATGGGTATGTTCCCACCTAGTGTCTCATGCATAAGAACAAATATTTATGACTGTTACTTTCACCGAGATACGAGGTACCTGAGACCCACATCGAGCTAGTGCTGAGGGGTTATTTCTTATTGAATGTGCTCATTGGATGATTTATTCATACATTCCTCTTGTATTATGATGGGATGGAAAATTTAGTAGCTTTTAATTTTTATTTAAAAGTGTTGATTCTTTTAAATTGCCCACTTGAAAACTGTTTTTATTTAAATTTTCATACATTCGAAATTGTAACCAACATTTATTGTTTACCAAAACATCCAAGATTATCAACATTGAATGTTTATCACATGAAATATCTTAGTATTAGTATCTTATTTGGATTTTTATCACACCCTATATACAAATTCATGTGTATTTTGACTTTCTTTTTTTGTTTTTGGAGGTTTGGGTACAAATTTTGTGCCAAAGGTACAAGTTTTTAGTCATCCTTCATGATGAAGTGTTGTGGATATGGCTTGGTGGTAGTGCCTATTTCTATGAAGAGGTTCTTAGGCTGTAATTTTTGGTTTTATTCCTTCGTAATTGTCTTTTTACATTGTTTTAAATTTTGTAGTTAAATTTGAAATTTTTTTACGAGTGGATTGTGTTTGAAAAATTCAGATTCATTTTATTGGATTCATTTGCTGTTTTATATTTATAATCGAGGGTAAATCATTACCATTTTTTATGATACCTAAGAAATTTTTACATCATGTGGGGATTGGGAACACCCTTCTAGCCCTATCACGGGTCGGGTATGGTTCCAGATTGATAGCGACCAGATTTGGTTCATTACAGAATGTTATCAAAGGAGGTTCACTCTCTTTGGTTTATGTTATCTGGGGAGGAGTCGAGATTTTCTGGAGCTAGTATTTCCAAGATTAGACATTCCGGTTATGGGTAGTGTGCCTGTCTAGAACACCTCATGACAGAATTGAAGTTTATAGTGGAATTTTGGATTTATCTAAGTCATTTGGTTTTCTTAGATCGATGATGATTAGGGGAAATGAAAAGAGATTTGGGTTAACGGTCTCAGTGAGCTCGTAGGGCCTAGAAAACCATGTAGAGCCGGGGACATTTTCTTAAGAACACTATCCATGATGGTGAAGTTATTTTAATATGTCTACCAACTATGAATCCATGTCCCCCACCAGAACTGGTTTCCTCTCGCATTGTCTTGTGTTATTTGGTTTTGAAATATTGGAAGTTCGGTTAAAAAATGAATGGTTTTATGAAGCGTAATGTTTTTGGGAAGTGGTTTTCCAATAAAGAAAGAATTGTTTGATTTTTGAAAGGGTAGAATTGATCATTCAGAACTATTATGAAATTGAAAATGGTGTATTTACACCACTTTTGAAAAACGGAACTATGTAAAAGTTGGTTTTGAAAAAGTCTTTCCAAACAAGTTTTCTAAACTATTTAAAGGTGTTTTAATGGGATGGGATGTTTTGAAATAGATTTTAATGAATATAAAGTTATTTCTTATATGAATTTTTATGACTTTTTGAAATGTTTTTTAAGCTATAAAATTTGTTTGATATTGTGGTTAGCGGTCTTGAGAAAACGGAAGTATTGGTTGACTGTTTTGGTTTTGAAAAGTGGAATGCATTTTGTTTGTGACATTTGGCATTTCTAAGAGCAACCACATTAAGGAGTTTATATAGTATTATAGATGGTTTATGTCATTTTTGGATGAGTTCTTATATGGATATGAGGAAGGTTCCTAATGTGGCACAGAAACATACATGTGTGGGGCTCATGCGGTACCATTGGTGGATATGCTAACTGCTTGATCATTTATTTCCAGAGAGCTGATTTTAAAAGAAAACATGATTTCTTGATGTCTACATTGGGATGGTTTGTATTATTTGTTTTTGAAAATTTTGATGTTGTGGGACTTTTTGAGCCTAAGAACCCCTACTGTTTGAACGGTGTTTTGGGTTTGTGTTTGGATAGTAAGATGGGTTGAAGGTATCGATAGTGGAGTCCATATGAGAAATATTCTGGGATTCCTTTATAGTGGTTCCCATCATGTGTTTGGTTCTATCTTGTGGCACGTTATGACCATATAACTAGCTTGTTTTGGTCCTCAGTTTTTGTGTTCAGATAAAGTACACCCCAATTAAGGGTTAGTGCACAACTATAGAGAAACATAGATTGTTTCACTATTAGAAGACCCTCCAGTTGATCAATTTAAGAAATATTTTTTCAATCATTGGATGTTGTGTCTAAACCCATTGTTTCATGGTTTTCTAGGATCCTCTTGGAGAGGGAGAGTGATCGTGGAAGGTTGAAGGAGACCTTAGTTTCTTATATTACCATATTCTTTGAAGGTGAATGTTTTTTGTGGTTGTCAGTGTGGATGTTTTCTAAGATTAACTCAAGGACGTTCATAATGTATTAGAATCAAGGGTTTATGTTAAACCAACAACATAGGAAATCTGTCCATGAGGGGATGGTATGTCCACTTTCTGGAAATATGTGATGTTTGGGGATATTGTATAAGGTCCTACTCCATGTATTGTTTCTATCAGTCACAACGGTCATGTTCAGTGATGCCTTGTAATGTTGTGTTCTCATTTGACTCTAATGGTGAAGGTTGTGCAATAATCTAAGAGTCTCTGTTTTTTACAAAGTGAGTATCCCCTCAAAAAATCTGAAAATCCTAGATTTGTATGAAGGTGTTTCTATATATCCTTTCCTTTTTCTGTTTCTAATCTGAAGAAACAACGTGTGATGTGTGTGCATCTTTTAAACCCTTGTTTCAGTGAAATTTCAGGTTAGGATAAAGTGAGTTTGAAATGTGTTATGTCTTAGTGAACCCATCTACGATCAGGGTAGTGTTTTCATGGCACCAAAAGTAAATGTTCTGTCAATGGGGTTTCCAATCCCTAACTGTGAGGCCAATGATGCTTCAATCATTCACGATCTAGCCATAGTTTCAAGATGGAAGCTAGAGCGTACTCAGGGGAAATTCCAGGGATGTTCACACCCTTTCAAAAATTGATATCCTCAGTATGAAATATGCGAATATTTTAAACCTTTGGTGTCTTCATCTTGCACTTATTATTCTCATTCAATGGAAAGAGGTGGAGGGTCTCGTCCCTCTGTAATCTCCCAATGTCATTCCTAACCTATTTGGTTTCATTGGAGTTTTTTTAGAATGGTTTGAATTTTTTACAGACATTTTGAGCACACATTTACTAGTAACCTTTCTCTAAAAAACCATGTAGGAAGAAAGATCCACATGTTTATCGCATGGTCTCCCCAAATAGGGAGGACTAACTATGCAGCTTTCCCGAATCTTTAAATTTTGGGGTCTTTCTGTGATGGTTGTGTTGTTCGGTTAATATGGTTGGTTCTTTTGATGGGGATACCAACTATGATTTTTATGTAATTTCTTTTGGAAATGTCTAATTGATGTATACCCCTTGAATAGTGGAGCTTTCTTGGGCCTCCCCCTGTTATTGTCCCGATTCTGTCATGGGAAACTTTAAGATGTCTCTTATGGTTGGGATCCCATTTCTGTCTCCCCAAACTCATAACTCAGATTTGTCCTTATTATTGTCTTGGCAGTAGGTAGTCTCATTAGGAACTATCTAACTAAAAACATAGTATTGGGTTAAACGTTGGAATAGAAGAGTTCCCAATGGTTTAGTTAAAGAAAGGTAAGTGTAACCGTGTTCGTGGATATTGTTCTTTTGGGTGAATTTCATGAGTCTTGTTTGGATAGTGTTTCATGTTTTTTCTTTTAGGATGATGAATGAAAGTTCTTGATTGTTTTATGAATGTTGTGTATGTTTTTTGTGAGAGTATTCCTTCCATAATTGATCAAAGAATTTTTTTGTCTTTTGTAGGCGAAGCTTGTAAAAATGTCCATTTCAGTCCTTAGATTGGGTTTGGTTTTTTTTCTTTTAGCATTGTAGTGACTTTCTGAGAGTGGAATGTTATATTATTGGGAGAATTATCACACCCATGAATTCTTTTAAAGGAGTTTCTTATTTTATTTCCATTCCATATTTTTTTGGGAATTTCTCATGCATTTTGGTGGAAATGGTGGGTTTTTAAAATTTTGGCCAAACCGTGAGCCCATGTCTAGATTTAAAAATAAATTTTGTCTCTTTATTAACTCTACCTTTTTTCAACATTTTACACCCACTACACTTCCAAATATGCATCCCCTAGTATATTAAAATCACTATATCCATTTAGACCACATAGGAATCCATACACATGATAGATTTTAGTTTTTTATTAACGTATTGGGCCTACCATATTTCATTTTTCAACATTAATTTATTTGTTTAAATATTCAATATCACATTCAATTTTGTTACTTTTTATGGTGATTGCACTTTGCACTCGAATCCAAACAACTGGACCACACCCCCATTAGGGTGATTGACTATTTGGAGCACATCCCCCTCACCGATTAAGGTGATGTTTCTTAATCATTCTCAAATCAACCAGATTTGAAGAGGTAAAATGTTTCTTTCATAACTCCTTTAATTTTAACTATTGTTCTGCCATTTATGTTCCCACATGATCTAATATGAATCCTTCTATCCTCCTTACCAATTCTTCTTACTTAGATATTCATATTTTAGTGGATTTGGGGTGATTTCTTCAAGATTTCATCAAGTAAGTGTTTCTCTATTCTTTTAATTCCTTCTCCTTTGGGTTTCCTATCACTTTAATGAATCTATAAAATTTACAGATGTTAATGTACATACCTAGGGTTTTATTTGGTGTCTTTTGTATCAAATCTTGTGTTTTAGGGCTCAATTTTACTTCCTTGTGATGCGACAGTGGTGCGGTTGATGTTTCACACCATGTTTTGAGAGTTTCAACAGAAAAAGGAAGGTGATACTATATTTAGACATTCCATGATGTGTTAGAAAGCTTGATCTAAATATTTTTCACGTTTAATATATGTTGTGCATCACAAAACAATTATTTTTGATGGATTTTGTAAAGAATTTAATTTTATAGTTTCATTTTAGCTTGAAATTGGGTGGTTTCCATGTGTGACTCTTGGGGTATTATTTGGGTGTATTTTATGACATATGAAAATGATAAATTAGTGTTGAAAGGGGCATTCAATTCTTGTTTGTTAGTGGTTTGGTGTCTTGTGGGTCTCAAAAAGGGGTTTTTGAATGGGTGTTAGGTTTAAGACCTCATTCTACTCTTTGAATGTTTTTTAAAAAAATGTGTGTTTTTCAGGGGTATCTTTTATTTTGTTATTTGACGTGATTTTATAGCACTTACGAATGGATTAATAAATGTTTCAAGGGCACCCCATTTCTACTTTTTTGGTTCTTGGTGTGATTTTGGACTTCAAATAGGTATTTGACATGGGTGCTCCTTGAAAGACATAGTTACACCCCCTTGAGTTTTTTTTAAATTGTAAATGTTTATCGAGTTAGAGAAAGTGGGAAAAGGATTTATATGTACTGTTTTGGTGAGTGTGTTCACCTAAAATTATGTTTCTAGAGATAATGTGTTCAGTTGTGATTTCAAACATTTTGATAATGTTTTTTAATCTGTTGAGGTGATTTATGAAATTTTGATGCAGGTGTGGAACATTGTTGTGGGATGATTTTTGTCAGTGTGATGTGAAAAATAGATTTTTTTAATGAAAAGGGTATTATGTTACATGTGACTTGGTTTTTATGTTATTTTTTGCATCTTTGAAAATGTTTTATTAAATTATTAAAGGATTTTTTGAATTATGGATGATATGTAAAATGTGTTGTGGGCTACATTGGTGTGAGTTTGATTGCAAAATCAATTTGAATAAAAAGGGGGCCGATGTGACTTGTGTGATGTACATGTGGGTGTTTTGGTTAATGATTCATGTGGAATTGGTATTTTCATGTGAAAATTATATTTGATAGCCTATTGAACTTTTTTTAGCATAAGAGGGAAACCGAGGGATCTATATCTGTGGACGTGGACTAGTATGCAACTGATCTCATGGGGTTTGGCCTCAGTTTCACATAAAAGTTTTGACACTTAGAACACTAAATAAACAATTATGATAATGATGGGAGTCCACTAGGTTATGGGTATGTTCCCTACTACTGGCTTGTGCATTTGAACAGATATTTGTAATGATTACTTTCACCAAGATATGAGGTACCTAGGACCCACAATGAGCTAGTGCCAAAGGAGTTATTTCATATTGATTGAGCTCATTGGATGACTTATGAATACTGTCGGTATATGGTATCATGGTCTAGAAAATTCATTTTCATTGCTATTTTATTTAAAAGTGTTTATTCTTTGAAATATACCACTTGAAAACTATTATTATTTAATGTTGCATCCTTTAGAAATTTTAACAAGCATTTCTTATTTTCCAAAACATGCATGATTTTCTTCATTGAATGTCTATCACATAGAATCTCTCAGTGGTGGTATCCTATTGTGATTTTTCTCACATCCTACATACTCATTTGAGTGTAAGTAGACTTGTTTATTTTTCTCGTAGGTTTGGGTATAGATTTTGTGCTAACGGTATGGGTTTTTAGCGGTCCTTAATGAATTTTTTTTATGGCTTGATGGAGATGCCTCTTTACATGAGGAGGTTTTTGGGCTTTATATTGTGGTTTTATACCTTTTTAATTGTATTTGTACATCATTTTTAAAGTTGAAATTAAATTCTTATTTTTTTAAAAGATGAATCTTTTTGAAAAATACAGATTTGTTTTATTAGATTTGGTTGTCATTTTAAATTTATAAACTCAGGTAAATCATTCCAAAATTTTAGTTTAAAATACCCAAGCACTTGTTCCATCCCTTGGAGATCAGGAACTCCCTTAGGGTCTTGTCACATACTGGGTATGGTTCCTGTTTTATGGAGACTAGATTCGGTTTGTGACAAAATGGTATCAAATTCAGGTCACTCTATTGGGTTATGTTATCTGGGGAGGAGTCAGGTTAGTCTAGAGCTTGGATTTTTGGGACACGACATTCCAGCTATGGTTAGTGTGCATTTCCATAACACCTCATGATAGGATTCGAGCAACCATGGAAGTCAGGATTAATCTGAATCATTTGGTTTTCTTTTTTCGATGATGATTAAGGGAAATGAAAAGAGAGTTGGGTTAATGGTCTCAGTGAGCTCACAGGGCCTGAAATCCATGTGGAGGAAGAGATATTTCCATATAACACTTTCCATGATAGTGAAGTCTTTAGAAAATGGACTCCAACCATATGTTCAAGTAACCCACTTAAACTAGTTTCCCCTCGCTTTGTCTTGTGTTCTTTAGATTTTAAATCGTGGAAGATCAGTTTTAAAGAAAAAACAATGACATGGTTTTATGAAGCATAATGTTTTTTGAAGTTATTTTATGATGCATATTGAATGGTTTGATTTTTTAAATGGTGGAACTGAATTTTTCAAATTTTTTTGAAATGGAAAACCGTGTGTTTACACCTCTTTTGAAAACAAATACTATTTTAAAGTTGGATTTGAAAAAGTTCTTCCAAACGTGTTTTCTAGTCTATTGAATGGTGTTTTAGTGTAATGAGATGATTTAAAATTGATGTGAATGACTTGAAAGAGAATACTTCTCTAAAAGGTGGTTCATTTTTGAAATGTTTTGTATCATATAAATTGGGATTGATTTCATTGTTAGTTGTCCTAAGAAAAAGGATATATTGGTTGACTGTTTTGGTTTTGAAAATTGGAAAGAATATTGGTTTTGACCTTTGGTATTTCTGTGAGCATCCACATGCATTGGGGTTATATAAAATGATTTATGGTCGATGGCATGGTTGGATGACTGTTGATATCACTATGGGAATAGAAGGTTATACCAACGGTGTTAAACTGTTTGTATAGGCTGGAAAACCGTTAGTATAGCCTATAGCAATGGTTTTTCAAACTATTGGTTAGTAAGACGTGAGCAAAGCCATATACCAACGTTTTGATCTAAATCATTGGTATAGCCCCCTATATTTATTGATTTACCAATGTTTGTACAATCACTGTTGGTATATGTTTCTATAACATTTTTACCAACATTTTCATGAAACCGTTGGCATATATTGAATACAAAACACTATACCAATGGTTTTAAAACCGTTGGGATAGATTTTAAATTTCTATAAAAGTATACCAATGGTTTAAAACCATTTGTATTGTGTTTTTCTAGACCTGCTGCACAGTGAACCCTCCAGTATACACTTGCATAAAAAATAGCACAAAAAAAAATACAAACAGACTTAAAACAGCATAAAAAGCACCTAAAATAGCCCAAATAACACATAAAATCATCAAACTCTTCCTACCATGTCATTTTCTACAATTCCCTATTTTAATATTCATATGACAAAAATAATCTAGTAGAGTTAATAACTGTTTCAATAAATCAAACATTATTTACACCCATTTCAATCTTTATATGACAACCACTCTTCCAGTAGTAACTCACCTCGCCCCTGCACATACCCCCTAACCAGCACCACCCCCCAACTCTCCATAAAATTATAATAGGTAGAATAGTCTGAAAAATAATTATTAGATTAGAATAAGAGTTTGAAATTGGCTCAAATCCCAATTTTTTTTCTAATCCTAGATTTTGGTATGTAATGATTTGTGATGCATTTTGCATTGAACTTGTATTTTTTATAATATATGGTGAAAATGTATTTTCATAGGAGTCTTGTCACTTATGAACCAATGAGTGAAACTACCCAACTCAGGAATAAGAGTTTGTGACTATCGTTGATGAGTGTAAATTTCAGTTGTTGTATTCATATAAAATGATGTCCTTTTGAAACACAGAGGAACACTTTGAGTGGTGTCGGCCACATCGCACCCTTGATTGAGGCAGGGTTGACTGATACACATCACAAATGACCGATGAATCGTTTTCCTAATGTATCAACACAATCTGAATGTGTTTGGTTTGTTTTCCATATGCCGGTAGTTTTTACATAAAAGCGTATACATTTTAAACAAAAGAAAGACACATTGAGTGGTACCAGCCACACCGTACTTCTGATTGAGGCGAGGTTGACATGTACACGTCACAAATGACCCATGGATCCTTTTAGTAAAGTATTAATAGAATATGAATGCATTTGGTTGGTTTTTCGTATGTCAGTTGTTATTTTCACTTAAAATGTTGTCCATTTCATAGAAAAGTGAGACACTTTGAGTGGTACCGGCCACACGGCGCCTCAGATTGAGGCAGGTTTGACTCGTACACATAGAAAATTAACCATGGATTGTTTTCCTAATGTTTTAAAAGAATCTGAATGCATTTGGTTGGTATTATGTATGTCAGTTGTTGTTTTCACTTAAAATGAAGTCCATTTTAAACAAAAGAGAGTCATTTTTAGTGGTGTTGGCCACACCGCAACATGGATTGAGGCAGTGTTGACATGTACACATCACAAATGACCCATGGATCGTTTTCCTAAAATATCAACATAATATGAATGTGTTTGGTCGGTTTTAAATATGCTAGTTGTTGTTTTCACTTTAATTTTTGACCATTTCAGAAAAACGAAACACTTTGAGTGGTACTGGCCACACCAACCCTCGGATTGAGGTGGGGTTGACTTGTACACGTCACATATGACCCATGGATCTTTTTCCAAAAGTTTCAACCGAATCCAAAAGCATTTGGTCGGTTTTCCTTATGTCAGTTGTTTTACTCACTAAAAATGATGTCCTTTTGAAACAAAAGAGATACACTATGAGTGGTGTCAGCCACACCGCACCTCGGATTGAGGTGGGGTTGACTTGTACATGTCAAAAATGACCCATGGATTGTTTTACCAATGCATCAAAACAATATGAAAGTGTTTGGTCAGTTTTCCATATGTCGGTTGTTGTTACGTCAAAGCGTATTCACATTAAAAAAAAGGAAGACACTTTGAGTGGTACCGGCCAAACCTTGCCTCGGATTGAGGTGGGGTTGACTCGTACACGTCACATATGACCCATGGATTTTATCCTAATGTTTCAGCAGAATCAAAATGCATTTGGTTGGTTTTACATATGTTAGTTGTTGTATTCACTTAAAATGATATCCTTTTGAAATAAAAAAGAGACACATTTTGTGGTGTCATCTACACCGGGCCTCGGATTGAGGCAGGGTTGACTCATACACATAAACAATCACCCAAGGATCATATTCCTAACGCATAAACAAAATCCGAATGCGTTCGGCTAGTTTCCACCACCCCACGCATGCTTTTCAAGCGCGCCAAACACCTAAAAACCAGGTATTCACCCATGCCGCGCAAACCGCACGTCCGAATGACGTGTCGTCTCCTCGTACACCTCACGAATAATAATTAGGTTTTTTAAGTGTAATTTCAAGTCATTCGAATTTTTTTCAGCCTGCATTTGACAATAAAATGTATGTTTTGGCCATTTACGACATGTAGAGTGCATTTTCGGCCAGTACAGTCATACGGCACCTCCGATTGACATGCCGTCTGGCCGACCATTTCAAAACTCACCCACCCTTTGTTGTCAGCTTATTTCATGGCATTCCGAGGCCATTTGGCCAGTTTTGACCAGTCCATGCATGCTTATCAAATGCGTCAAACAGCTAAAAACACATATTCAGCTGTACCGTACAAACCGTGCGTCCAAATGACGTGTCGTCTTCTCTTACTCTTTACGAATGATAATTAGGGTGTTTTCATGTGATTTCAAGTCAATACGGTGTCGTTTGGCATACATTTGACCATTAAACGCATGTTTTGGCCATTTCTGACACGTGGAGTGTGTTTTCGAGCAGCACGGTCACACGACACCTCCGATTGACGTGTCGTCTGGCCAACAATTTTACTATTCACCCAACCTCTGTTGTCCTCTGATTTCATGGATTTTCGAGGACGTTCTTTCGTTTTCGACCACCCCACGCATGCTTTTCAAACATGCCAGACACCTAAAAAACACATATTCAGCCGTTCTGTGCAAAACGCGCATCTGAATGATGTGTCATCTCCTCGTACACCTCACGAATAATATTTAGGTTGTTTTAATGTAATTTCAAGTCATTACGATGTCGTTCGGCATGAATTTGACCGTTAAATGCATGGTTTGTCTTTTTACAACATGCGGAGTAAGTTTTCAACCAGCACAGTCACACGAAACCTATGATTGATGTGTCTTCTGGTCGACTATTTCACAATTCACCAACCCTTTTTTGTCGTCCGATTTCATGGCATTCTGATGTCGTTCGACCGGTTTCAACCACACCATGCACGATTTTCCAGCGCGCTAAACACCTAAAAACACATATTCAACCATGCCGTGAAAACCGCACATCCGAATGACGTGTTGTATCCTAATACAAATCAAAAATATTAATTAGGCTGTTTTTTTGTGATTTCAAGTCATTCTGATGTCGTTCGGCATGCATTTGACCGTTAAACGCATAATTTGGCCATTTACGACACGCAAAGTTCGTTTTTGGCCAGCGTAGTAACACGACACCTCCGATTGACGTGCGGTCTAGCCGACCATTTCAAAATTCACCCACACTTTGTTGTCATCTGATTTTATGCCATTCTGAGATCATTCAGCCAGTTTTGACCACCACACGCAAGCTTTTCAAGCATGCCAAACACCTAAAAACACATATTCAGTCGTGTCGCGCAAACCGTTTGTCTGAATGACGTTTTGTCTTCTCGTAAACCTCAGTAATAATAATTAGAGTGTTTTCGTGTGATTTCAAGTCATTCCGATGAAATTAGGCATTCATTTGACCGTTACACGCGTGTTTTTTCCATTTACGACACGCAGTGTGCATTTTCGTCTAGCGCAGTCACACAACACCTCTGATTGATGTGACGTCTAGCCGGAAATTTCACAATTCTCCCCCCATTGTTGTGGTCTGATTTCATGGAATTCCAAGGTCATTCTGCCGGTTTCGACCACCCCACGCATTCTTTTCAAGGGCGCCAAACACCTAAAAACTCATATTTAGTCGTGACGCGCACACCAGACATCTAAATGACATTCGGTCACCTCATACACCTCACGAATAATAATTATGGTGTTTTATTGGGATTAAAAGTCATTCTGATGTCGTTCGACATGCATTTGACCCTTACACACATGTTATGGCCATTTACGACACACATAGTGAATTTTCCACCAGAGCGGTCACACGAAACCTCCGATTGATGTGCCGTCTTGCCGACCATTTCCCAATTCACCCACCCTTTGTTGTCATCCAATTTCATGGAATTCTGAGGTCTTTTGGCCGGTTTTAACCACCCCACGCACGCTTTTTAAGCACGCCAAACACCAAAAAAATATATTCATCCATGCGGTGCAAACCACGTGTCCGAATGACATTCTATATCCTCAAACACATCAAGAATAATAATTAGGATGTTTTCAGGTGATTTCAGGTCATTCTGATGTTGTTCGGCATGCATTTGACCGTTAAATGCATGTTTTGGCTATTTACGACATGCAGATTGCATTTTTAGCCATCGCGGTCCGATGACACCACCGATTGATGTTCCATCTGGCTGAACATTTCACAATTCACCCACCCATTGTTTTCGTCTGATTTCATGGCATTCCGAGGACGTTCGTCCAGTTTCGACCATCCCACACATGCTTTTCAAGTGCCCCAAACAACTAAAAAACACATATTCATCCGTGTCATGCAAACCGTGTGTTCGAATGACATGGAGTCTCCTCGTACACCACACGAATAATAATTTGGCTGTTTTCGTGCGATTTTAAGCCATTCCGATGTCATTCGGCATGCATTTGACTGTAAAATGCATGTTTTGTCCAATAACGACACGCGGAGTGTGTTTTCAGCTAGCACGGTCACATGAAAACTATGATTGATGTGCCGTCTGGCCAACCATTTCACAATTCATCCACCCTTAGTTTTCATCTGATTTCATGGTATTCTGATGTCATTCAGCCGGTTTTGGCCAACCCAATCATGTTTTTCAAGTGCGCCAATCACCTCAAAAACAAATTTAGTCGTGCAATGCAATCCTCACATCTGAATGACATGTTGTCTCCTTTTAGACCTCATGAATGATAATTTGGGTGTTTTCGTGGGATTTCAAATCATTCTTTTGTCGTTCATCATGCATTTGACCGTTAAACACATGTTTTGGACATTTACAACATGCAAAATGCATTTTCGGCCAGTGCGGTCACACAACACCTCTAATTGACGTTCCATCTTTCCCACCATTTCAAAATTTACCCACCCTTTGTTTTCATCTGATTTCATGGAATTCCGAAGTTGTTCTGCTGGTTTTGACCAACCCACACATGCTTTTTAAGAACACCAAACTCCTAAAAAACACATATTCAGTTGTGACTCACAAACTGTACGTTCGAATGATGTGTAGTCTTATCCTACACCTTAAGAATAATAACTAGGGTGTTTTTGTGTGATTTCAAGTCATTTCGACGTTGTTCGGCATGCATTTTACCGTTAAACGCATGTATTTTCCATTTAAGACATGCAGAGTGCGTTTTCAACAAGGGCGGTCACACAAAACTTCCAATTGATGTGCCATCTGCCCAACCATTTCAAAATTAACCCACCCTTTGTTTTTGTACAATTTCATGGCATTCCAAGGTTGTTCGACTAGTTTTGACACCCCACACACACTATTCAAATGCGCCAAACACCTAAAAAACAAATATTTAGTCGTGCTGCAAAAACCGCATGTCTGAATGACATGTTGTCTCCTAGTACACCTCATTAATAATAATTAAGGCGTTTTTGTGTTATTTCATGTCATTCCGATGTTGTTCGACAAGAATTTGACAATTAAAACCATGTTTTGGACATTTACGACACGCGAAGTGCATTTTCTTCCAGCACTGTCACACGACACCCCCGATGGACTTTTCGTCTGGCCGTCCATTTTACATTTCACCCACCCTATGTTTTTTTCTAATTTCATGGCATTCTGAGGTAGTTCGGCCAGTTTCGACCACCCCAAGCACACTTTTCAAGCGGTCCAAACACCTAAAAAACACATATTCATATGTGTTACGCAAACCGCGCATCTAAATGATGTGTCATCTCCTCTTACACCTCACAAATAATAATTAGATCATTTTACTAAAATATATACACAATCATAATGTGATTGGTTGGTTTTCTGTATGCTTGTTTTTGTTTTCACTTAAAATATTGTCAATTTCAAAGAAACGTGAGACACTTTTGAGTGGTCCGTGCAACACTGTGTCTCGGATTGAGGTGGGGTTGACTCGTAAATGTAAAAAATGACCTATGGATCATTTTACTAATGTTTCAATAGAATCCGAATGTGTTTGGTCAGTTTTAAGTATGGCAGTAGTTGTTTTCACTTAAAATCCTATTCATTTCAACTAAAAGTGAGACAGTTTGAGTGGTGCCAGCTACACCGGCCCCCAGATTGCGGTGGGGTTGACTTGTACATGTCACATATGACCCATAGATTATTTTCCTAATATTTCAACAGAATCTGAATGCCTTTGGTCAGTTTTTTGTATGTCAGTTGTTGTATTCACATAAAATGATGTCCTTTTGTAACAAAATAGAGTCTTTGAGTGGTGCTGGCCACAACACACCTCGTATTGAGGCGAGGTTGACTAGTAATCCTCAAAAATCACCCATGGATATTTTTGTTTATGTATTAACACAATATGAATAATGTATCTAAAATTATATCTATGTATCATACATAGAATTCCGATAGGAATGTGAACCGTAGCAGGGTGTCGTCCTAGAGAAGAGACAAATCACGAGATTACCACAGTGTGACGGCGGCGTGACCGCGGCGTGACCACGGCATGTTGGCCGGGTCCAACGACATCCGTGGGGTAGCATCTTCCCGCCAGGATTCCAAATAAATCCTATGTAGCTATCCTTCACATTTTAGAAACTAATCATATGTTATAAAAAACAGATAATGGATTCAGGATTGTGGTATTATGAGGATATATATTTTATATTCATCATTGTTAAAAGTAGTACTAGGTAGTTGAAACTACTAATTGAGAGTCAAATTATCACAACCTAAACTATAATTGTGAGTTTTCACATACAGTGCACCTCCATTGGAGGGGTTTTCTTTTAAAAACATGACTTTATTTATCAAATGAAACAATTATATTAAGGAAAACTTATTCAAGATATTCAATTAAATATAAATAATCAGAATTAAGAAAGAAGATAAATTAAATTTAAAGAATTATTAAATAAAAGTGGCTTCCATATTTGGTAAATAATAAAGAGTTATGCTGAATTCAATAATATCCATACCAGAGTGAAAAACCATGTTAAAAAAGAAAGAGCTATACAAAATTTATAAATGTAATGGATCAATCTTCCCCTGATCACCATAACCATCACCACTTTCATCATCAACCTCATCCTCGCCACCATAAATGTCCTCGTTTTCATCATCATCATTGTCCCAATGCTCATCCTCGGCCGCATCCCCACCCTTGGCCCCATCCTCACCCATGTCCTCAACCTCATCCTCACCCTCATCCTCTTCAGCATCCCCATCATCACTAGGAACGTCATCATCTTGACCGCCACTAGAAATGTCGCCTGTTGCATTGGATAATGCACCCATCAACAACATATATGTCAGACAAGCCACACTGGCCTCTGGTGGAAGTGATTAAGATAAAGCTTTCATCAGTTTCATAAATTCATTGTCCCTCATTTGAACTTGTACTTTTAAATATGTGACCCTTTTATCAGACTGGATTGCATGCTCCATGACCTATTCCAACTCGGTGGTACTAGAATGGATACCTAGAGAAGAAAAATACCTCATCGTGACTATATTTTTACTAGGTCATCAGCGTACTCGACCAGAGTGTTCATCTCCCAAAACATGATATAAATGATCATGTTGCCCTAAATTTTTAGGATACTGGGCATCAAGGGCCTCTAAATAAGCATGTTAAAAATATTAATAGATTATTAAATTTCAAAATATATATTATACTTTGTCATAAACAAATTTAAACTTACTATATTTTCTTGTGTCGGTTCATTAACCGCAGTTCCATATTTTCCGTCTACTCGAGCAAAAAAAAATTTACTAAAGGGATACATCCTTCAAATTTGAATTTGTGATTCTGTAATGAAATTGAAACAATATAAAGTTAAACTATAATAATATATTAAATATTCAATAAATCACATAATTTATGTTGGAATCAATAAAAAGGGAAAGTCCTAATGAAAAATTATAAACAACTATATCGTACTAGATGCCTCTCTTGATCTTACATAGTAGTGCACCCTAATGTGTGGAGGTATGGCTTTGAATCAATGTTTTTTTGTTTTTTTCTTAAGATTCATAATTAATGTTGAATAATAAATTATATAATATTAATGAAAAATATGAAAACTTTCATTTAAATACCAAATGTGGGATTAATACCTTAAATTTGGCAGTCGTCCAATGGGTAATAATTTGGTGATATTGCTATATCTAGAATTCATCCACTATAGGTAATGTCTCCAACTTCGTGCCCACTCTATCACTGCAGCTAACATACAACTCATGTTTATATGCTCTCCAAATCTCTCCATGCTTCATTAAACGCGCTGGTCATGCACCTTCGTCATTAGGAATGTTATACCGAAGCTGGCAGCCAATAGATTAATTCATATAAATACCAAAAAATACTACATTAAATACCATATATTTTTAACACATATTTTTTCCTACGCATTGTCCTTGACTTTTTGTGGTAGATGTCTCCCTGAGAGAGGGCTGACCGGAATGATGTCGGAGTATTTGGCTATCATCACAAAAAAACCTTGACATTCCTGCCCAGATTTATCAATCATCTGTCCATCATCATTGTATTCAACCATAAAATTTTTCTTGATGTTCCATACCACACCCAAGCGAGTACGCCCCCTCCCATGCCTGCTATCAATAGATGATTATATTATTAAAGAAAAAAATATCAGTACATGTTATAATAAAAATAAATATTTGTATAAAAATTTGTTAGAGTTATATAAATATACCTTTGGTAGTCGGATCAATGAGAGTCACTGGATGTGCAGAATATGAAGGAATATCCTATACATGTGGACTGTCCCTCAGTGTACACTATTCTTCCACATACTGTGTCAGAGCAGCAGTCGAATAAGGTGGAATATAATAGCTTGGAGGTAATGAACTAGAAGCAAAAGATGATGGCACATACATCTGTCAAACTGGTAGTGTAAACATCTGAGGCCTAAATATCTCGTGTGTCCCTAAAGACACACCAGGATCCAAATGGGGCGTAGAAGATACGTCCGTGGTAGGGGCATAGTCCCATCGGGTAAGACTAGTGGATCGTCTAACTCTTTCACCAAGAGACCTCGTACCACCAGACTCAATATCGGGACCACCAGATGATCGTCTAACTCTGACACAACCCCTCGTCCCACCACCAGCCTCTGTACTGGGAGAAATATCAGGATCCTCATCAGATATCTCTCCTCTAGGGGGTGGATCCTGAAAAAAAGATTATCAAAAAATTAAACACATGATATTATAAGTTTTTGAAATATATATATTTGAAATAAAATACTCAAAATTGGAATGAGTGGAGGAATGCACAACTGTGTCATGCGACGATTATTTTCTTTCATCTTTTTCCACCGCCTCTCTTCAATGGGTATCATTTCCTACAATGAAAACAAATATTGGAGTAATTAGAAATAGATAACTAATGTGTAACCCAAAAAACAAATTATAGAAAACCCATTGTAATAAAAAAAAACATAAAGAAACCGAAGATTTATGGTGTTTTTAAGGTATGTATTAGGATACACACTCTGAATTATGTTGGTGAATCATGTAGGAGATAACACAACTGTATGATTTTATATATTTCCCACCACAACTTCGGGATCACAATCATCTCTGACATTTGATCTATTGGAGTCATCATAAGTAATAAACAGATTGCTTCCAATTGCAGTTGGGATAGTGTCAACTTCATCATCACCATCATTAGAAACATGTCTATGATTTACTACAATAATTACACCAAATTTATGATGACGATGATCTTTGAAATAAAAAAACATGTTTCACCATTGATTCCAATACATATGGTTCATTAGTGGTAGAAGTTCAAGTCATGTCAATATATTGAAATCCACAATCATCAATAAAGGTTCCTTCCCTCGTCATTGAATCAAACCATTGACATTTCATCATCGTGACTCGACCATTCGAGAAATAATCCAAAATAATTTTTTTCTCCACGACTCCATAATAAGTTACATTTTCAGAACAATGTCTATTATCCAATGAACTGGAATAATAGTCTATTGTGGCAGTTTTCATAACACCATCATGTTGTGTTCTCATGTTTCTTGCTCGTTCAGTGATAATAAATTTGTATCCATTGATAACAAATGATTTACAAGCACGAGCCATGGTATTATGACCTAAATCCAAAGCTCTTATTTCCTCAGAAACAGAGTCTGTAGGAAAACTCAATACCTGAAATATAAACTAATAGTAATCTTAATTAAATATTATTTTTATTTAGTTATTATAGAAATATTTATAACTTAAATTTCAACCAAGTTGAAAACCCTTCCCTATGAAAAGTCTATTTCCTTCTCAAAGATAAAGAATGATGTTTTCTGTATATCAATTCTTTACGTTCCGTATAGATAAAAATAATAATAGTTTAAAAAATATTTAAAATGGCAAGTGATAATATCAGTTATACATGTACAATTCACTTACTTGATATCCTCATCAATCAAATCACAATTGAACAACACTGTGCAATATACCATCTCTCGCTTTTCAAGGATTAATATCGTCAGTGTATATGATCCCGAAGTTCCTCCTTTCTGAAGATGTGACGGAAAACTGGGTTCAATTTTCTCATATTGTTCTTCTTCATTTCTCATTGGTCTGTTTATTATCGTAGTAAGATCATACAAATAAATTGAGCAAAAATCCATACATTCTTGAGCTAAGTATCTGTTCACAATAGAACCTTCGGGATTATTAATGTTTCGAACATATGATTTCAATGCGCACATGTTTCTTTCAGTTGGATACATTCAACTAAAATCAACATGTCCTCCAAGAAGTATTTTGGTCGGAAGATGGATAGTCAGATACAACATGCATATAAAAATTGATGGAGGGAATATTTTCTCTATCTCACACAAAATTAATGGTCTCTCTGCCAACAGTTTTTGCAAGAAATATTTGGAAAACCTCTTAGCCGAAAGATCTCAAAAAAAGTATCACAACCAAATAACTGAGACTATTACATTATTGGACAAGAGATGAAGGATTTTTATTGGAATTAACTCATGCAAAAAGGACGTGATAATCAGTTGTCTTCAAAGATTTCAACTTCAACACTTTTCTGTTGACCCATTTTGATATATTTCTTGAATAGCCATCAGGAACATTAATAGTCTCTAGCACTTCTAGAAATTGATTTTTTTTCAGTAGGTGTCATCACATAAGAAGCACATGGAACCTTCCATTTTATTTCACTGATATAGACAGGATGGAATTCTAGTATGATCCCCCAATATACCAAGTCATGCCGAGATCGTAAATCATATTTTTTCATCCCCTTGACATTTAGAAGAATCGAAAGAAACATTTCACATATATTCTTTTCAATGTGCATTCTGTCTAAGTAATGATGTAACAAGTTGGTTGACCAATACGACAAGTCAAAGAATACAATCTTCTTCTTCCAATTGTAATAGGAATCATTGGAAACATTTTTCTTCTTTCTATATTTCATTACACCCTTCCAAAATAAATAACTGAAATATTTCAATTCATTAAGCACATCAGTTCTAGATATACGTTGAGGTGGATCATCAGTCTCCATGGTATTGTCTATTCATTGATGATTCTTTCTATATGGATGGTTCATTGGCAAGAATCATCGATGTCCCATAAAACTAAAACTATGATGATATTTCAGTCTTCTCGATCGAGTAATCTTCATACAAACAAGACATGACAATTTTCCTTTTTTACTCCATCCAGACATCATTGCATAAGGAGGAAAATCATTGATCGTCCACATAAGCGCATCACGCATCTGAAATATGTCTTTCGAACATGTATTGTATGTTGGAACACCCACACCCAAAGAATTTTCAACTCTTTTATTAAAGGTTGGATGTATACATCTATATCATTTTCTAGATCAGAAGGACCAGATATCAGTATAGACAAGAAACTGTAAGGATTTTTCATACACAACTATGGGGGAAGGTTATAAATATGGATGAAAACCAGTCATGTAACGTGCGATGTATGTATCTACCCAAATGGATTACAAACTTAACATGAAATACCTAGTCTCACATTACACACGTTGGCTGAAAATTCAGGATATCGAGCATCAAATTTATACCATGAAAATCCATCTTCTTGGTGAACCAAATCTTCATTATTCTTTTTTCTCTCGGTGTCATTCCATCGCATTTATACAGATATTTCATCATACAAGAAAAGATTGTGTAATATGGGGATCAATGGAAAGATCCACATTACTTTTTGTGGCACAAGAGATGGTGTTCCATCATCTTTTGTCTACCATTGGGAGGTTCCAAAATTGATACAATAATTTCTTTCAGTTGTTTCCTCCAATAAAAATCCGCAATAATTCGAGAAAGCATGCATATATTTTTTAGAATACAAGTTCACCAACTAACATCCATGCCATATATTTGTTTGAGAGAATATCTGAATCATCTGGAAGTATGTCTTTCAAGAAGGTAAGAATGTAATCAATTCCAGTATTTGAAATCCCATACATAGTTTTCCCATGAAACAATCGGATTAAAAATTACAATTTTTTCATTTTACCACATTCCAAATATACCAGAGTCATCGCAACATCATTCAAATTTTTCACCCTATCAACATCATCATTTTCTATGGATGCAACAAATGTTCTTGTAACAAAATATTGTTGGCTATACATCATTTCCTTCTCATGATGAAGAATAAATGGAAACCAATCATATATCAAACTCTCCAATTCAGTCCTATCATTTGGATCATCATCATTTTTGAGATTCCATTTTCTCTCCATTGTGATACCAAACATAATAGTTTGTTTGGAAGCCATATTTGGTTATATGATTTCTAATTGAATCATGAATCAACCAAGGTCTTCCAACACAATTAATGTATGGGTATTGTATGAGACCACTATATGAAGCCTTTTCAAATAAAAAATCTAAACAGATGTTAAAATTATTTTAAAATTCGGTTGAAATTCGATCACTTTCACACATCCAACTTCTATCAATTCAGTAAAAAAATTGCAATAAGTCATTTCAAAGCAATTTAATAATATTGATGTTTAATTAGAAAAATATTTAGGTAAATGAAATTTTTTTACTTTAAATAAAAGCATAACTGACACATTACTCTATATGATAATCATATTAAAAAATACTACAAAATATTGTGTATATAATAAAATAAGATACAAAATTTCTATTGCCAATATACATGTATTTACAAGTAAGATATTGGATGTGGATCAAGGAATACATAATCCTTAAGGGTCTTGTTGGGAGTACATTAGTTTTATACTTTAACTTCATCAGGGAGATCCGGATGAGGTGTAGGATGATGATCACATCAGAAGTACTTATGTCCTCATCAAGTTTCACCTTAACCAAGGATTTAAAGATCATAGGTTTGGGGCCATAGATCATAGGTTGGTAGGGTGTATTCATTGAATCATGTCCCAATTGATTTTGGAGAGGGACCTTCAATATTTATCGGTATGTATTTTATTGAAAACACCTATAAAAATGATATCCAGGAATTGTGACGTCTCAAACAAGGATGCCACTCATTAGTGAACTGAAACCAGATTTCCACTCATTTGAGAGAGACCTTGATGTTCTATTGTGTTTTGTCTCACATAGAAATATTTATTTTTGGGATGTCAAGGGTCCAGGGAGGATGGTGGTGGGCTATCCAGGGCCCATGGAGGAGGGTGGGAGGGCTGTCCTAATTCTAAGAATGAGGGTGGCTTTCCTGGGTCTAGAAAGGTGGGTGTGGGCTTCCCGGGATACAGGGAGGTGGGGGGGGGGTTGTCCAGGGTCTAGGATGGAGGGTGGTGGGATGTCTGTGGTCCAGGGAGGAGGGTGGGGCGATGCCCGGGGTCCAGGTAAGAGGGGGGTTGTCCTGGGTCCAGGAAGGAGGGGGGTAGTCTTGGGTGGACCTCAAAACACAGAATGGGGTTCCACTTAATAGTTTTCAGAATATATTATCCAAATCTACATAGATTCCACCTGTAAACATGACAACATTAAATCAGTGCCTAATGTATTTTCATGCCATTTAAGGGATATGTGTTTTGTGAAAAGCCTATACATTATAGTGGGGTTCGTGAATGATTGTTTTTTCCCAAATATGTATTGAATTCAGTAATGAGGAAGATTTATTCCATTTAAGCAATGTTATAGTGTACGTTTAGGATTAATTATTTCATTTAACCAGTGTTCTAGTTTATTTTAAGGTGAGGTGAGTTATAAACCTTGTTATGCATGTCATTTTAACATGGGTTCTTCCAATTAACCATTTAGACTAGAATTTCAAGGATGAAAGTGTTTTGACTGAGCTAATTACTACCTACTCTATAGTATGTCCAACACATCATGTGGGCATACCCATGAAACAATGCCATGTGTAAATGGGATGTTTTCAGCACCCAATTTGGCTGAACATACTTTTCACCATTAGGGATTGGCCATGTATACTTACATGGCTAACCAATTCATGTACTGTGTGTACATTCCCATGTACATTCCTAGGTCACTAGATTATCATAGACACCATGTCAACTGTTATACACACCATGTGAACCCTTATACCATATCATCATTATTACAAACATTAATAACAAGTTATTAAACAACATCCCTTGTCAATGATAATAAAATTGAACATAAATCTATAATAATATTGGATATATCCAGTAAAATGAAGTCATACAATCTTATATCCTAAATGATCACCCACAACCATGATTAATGACCAAATATCTCCCCTTTTGTACAAATCAAAAGTGAAAACAAAAAAAAACATTGTTGCAGAAAACAACTTCATTTGGTTGAAGAATAATAATCCCATGGTCCTCTAGATATTTGAACCACATAGTCATGATTTTCGAGATGAACTTGTATACATGAAACCATATGAGAAACACGATACAATACATGTGTTTTCTAATTTTCCCAATAATTTTGAGGCACCCCAAATTAGTGAAAATTGTCATTTTATTTTAAAATGGTGATTGAATAAATCATGTATGATGTTGAAGGCAGAATGATTAATGGTTATATTAAGAAAAAAATATTCATTAATATTGGGAATTTTAGATTTTGTGATTCAGTTTCATGAAGAAGGAGGAAGTAAGACATCGAAAAAGGAGAGGTCCAACCGAGAGTTCCCTTTGTCGATATTTAATTCATAAAGAACATTGGATTGTATGGTTATTTATTTCTTATTTCTTCTATGAAGAATAATTAGGGACCACATACTATTTTACAAAGTTCATGAAGATACTCCATTTGTTCTATTGTGTAAAGGATAACTGAACGGTGTGTCATTTTATATATATATATAGATTTTGATGGGAACATGATACGTTATTGTTATGTAATACACATAGTGTAAAAAAATTAAGATGAATAAGATCTTCATGTTTGACATGATCTTAATAAAAGGAGTGATTTTCATAAAATAATATGAATAAATATTACAAACAATTTCTTATGAGTTCATATACATGAAGCTGTAATATTTGAAACATTTAGATTAAAAAAATTGTGAATCATTAAATTTAGAACACAAGAAAGAGACAGCATGCCCTTATAAATGTATATGTGTAATGAAGACATTAATTGGACAATGTGTACACTGATGTAGTGATTTGAGTAAACAATTCTTGGATTTAGTGATTTGAGTTCACAATTCGTCGAGTAGTGAATAATTAAATTTTTTAAAAACCCTTGAAATATGGAATAAAGAAATCCTTGAGAATAGAATGATATCCTTGAGAAGAGGTGGAAGGATTCTAACTAGGTAGCTGATCCGATGGAAGAGGTTCACCTATTTTGCGGATTATCAAGGGATTCTAGGAGTCGAGAATCACTTCTCGGAGAGTCGTGAACCTTCTACAACCTACTTCTGGAATTGGAGGGGGGGTCGCCTACCTTAGAGGAAATTGGGGATTTTTTCCCAACGATTTTTAAAAACCATTGGTAAAATAATTCTTTCCCAAAGGTTTGATGAAACCACTGGAAAAAATCATCTAAACTCCAAATTTACCAATGTCTCTCATGAAACATTGGTAAAGAACTATGATTTCCCAATGGTTTCATCAAACCGTTGTGAAAACTCATCTAAATTCCATATTTACCAACAGTTCATGTAAACCGTTGTTAAAGAACACCTATACCAATGGTTCAAAAGAACCGTTGGTATACAAGTGTTGGGAAAACAGTGACTTCCAGTAGTGTATGGATATTAGGAGGGTGCCTGGTGTGGCATGGAAACATGCATGTGTGAGGCCCATGGGGTACAATTCATGGATACGATAACCGGGGAACCGTTTGTTTTCAAATAGATGGTTTTAAAGGAAAACATTATTTCATGATGACTAGTTTGGGATAATGTGTATTATGTGTTTTTGTAAATGTTGATTTTGAGGGATGTTTTGAGTCCAATAACCGCTCATATTGGAACTATGTTTTGGGTTTGTGTTTGGTAAGTAAACTATGTTGAAGGGATAGTTATTGATCTCTATATGAGAAATGTTTTGGGATGCCTTTATGGTGGTTATCTTAATGTGTTCGGTTTTCGTTTTTGGCATGTTTTGACTAATGGACCAGCTTGGATGGGTCCTTCGGTTCTCTCATTGGATAAGGTATGCCCCCATTAAGGGTTAGTGAACAACAGAAGTGAAACCCATATTGTTTTGCTGATGTAAGACCCTCTAGTTTATCAATATAAATAATATTTTTCTCATAATTTGGAGATTGAGTTTACACCATTTCCTATATTGGTTTTTTGGATCCTTTTATAGTGGGAGATTGTTCATGGAATGTTGAAAGAGACTTTATTTTATTATGTTACTTGATTCGTCGAAGTTGAATGTAGTTTGTGGTTGTCAGTGTGGATGATGTGTAAAAAGGCCTTCGTGTCCTTCATAGTCTCTTTGATGTTTGGGTTTATATTAAACCATCCGAGAAGTAAATTTGGTCATGAGAGACTGGTATGTTCACATTCTGTAATTTTTTGATTTCTGGGGACATTTTACTAGGTCCCCCTCTTTATTTTGTTTCTATCATTCACAATGGTCATGTTTAGTGATGCCTTGTGATGTTAGGATCTCATTTAATGTAAAGGTGAAGGTTGTGAAATAATATAAGAGTCTATTTTGAATGAAGTGTATATCCCTTCACGAAATATCAACATCCTATGTTTATAGGAAGGTGTTTCTATATTTTCATTCCTCTTTCGGTATCTTATCTGATGAAACAATGTTGATGTGTGTGATTTTTTTAAACCCTTAATTCAATGGAATGTTGGGTTAGGGAAAATTGAGTTTGGAATGTGTCATTTCTTGGTGAACCCATCTGAGATCAGGGTATTTTTTCATTGCATTGAAAGGGGATTTTTCACATATGGGGTTTCCAAATTCTAACTGCGAGGCTGAAGATGTTTCAATCTTTTCAGCTAGAGCCATAGGTTCCAGAGTGAAGTTGGCGCATACTCAAGAGAAATACCAAGGGCATTCAAACCATTGAAAAAATTGATATCCTATGAATGAAATATGGGAATAGTTTAATATGATGGTTTTGTTATCTTTATCTTCTTCAACCCTTTCAGTGGAAAGAGGAAGAGGAGTTCATTCCCATGTAATCGCCCAATGTCAATCCTACCCTATTTGGATTCCAAAGAGTTTTTTGGGAAAGGATTGAATTTTGACTAGACAGTTTGAGTGCACGGTTAGAAGTAAGCATTCCTTATAAAATCATGTTGGAAGAAGGATCCACATGGTTAGCGCCCGATATCCCCAAATTGGGTGGACTAACAGTATATTTTTCCAAAGTCATAAAATTTTAGTGTATTTCTATGTCGGTCATGTTGGTCGGTTAAGATGGTTTTTTTTCGTGGGTAGACCCAGTATGAGATTTATATATGATCTTTTGGAAAGGTAAAATGGATTTATACCCCTTGTACCAGGGATTTTTTTTAGGCCTACCCGTAATAGTATCCTGATTCTATCTTGGGAAAATTAATGTTGTCTCATATTGTTGAGAGCCCATTTCTGTCTCCCCATACATGTAACTCAAATTTGTTCTAATTATTATTTTGTATGTAGGGAGTCTTGTTTAGAGATATCTAACTACAAATACCTTCCTAGGGTAAACGTTGGGATCAGAGAGTTCCCAAAGGTTTAGTTAATTCCATGTAAGTGTAACCTTGTTCGTTGTTGTTGTTCATTTAGGTAAATTTCATCAGTCATTTTTGGATCATGATTGAGGTGTTTTCTATGGGGATAAATTCTGAATGTTCTTGATTCTTTTCGAGATGTGGTTTATGTTTTTTGTTTGTGAGATAATCCCTTCCATAATTGGCCACAGTAGGTGTTTTGAAATACGGGGTTGAAGCTTGGAAAATGAGTCCATTTGGGCCTTTCGGTTGGGTTTGGTTCTATCTTTCTACCTTGCTCTGGATTTCTGAGGGAGGAATGTTTAATGATGGGGATATTCTTCACATCCATGACTTCTTATAAAGGATTTTTTATTTTTTTCCTTTTTGTTTTATTTTGGAGCTTTCCCATGCATTTTGGGGAAATGGTGGGTTTTCAAAATTTGTGCCAAAATGTGAGCTCATTTCTAGATTTAAAAATAAATTTTTTTCCTTTTATAACATCTTCATTTTTCAATATTTTACACCCATTCCACTATACAATTTTCATTTCCTGGTATATTAAAATCACCATAACCATTTGGACAACATAGGAATCCATAATCATGATAGATATGGGTTTTTCATGAAGTTATTGGGCTTGCCCGTAATTCCATATCAAACTTTAAATTATTTTTATAATTTTTCAATATCTCATTCAATTTTTTACTTTTTTTTGGTGATTCCACCTCCCACTGAAAGCCATAACTTGGGGCTCACCTCCATTAGTGAGGTTGCTGCTTTGAAGCACATCTCCCCATCATATTAGGGTGATATTTCTTAATCATTCTTAAATCGACAAGAGTTGAATAGTTATAATGTTTCATTCATAACTCCTTCAATTTTTACTCTCTTTCGACAATTTAAGCCACCACATGACCTAATATGACCCCTTCGAGCCTCCCTACTAGTTTTGGTTACATTGAGAGTCATATTTTTGGTGGAATTAGGGTGATTTCTTCAATATTTATTCATGTAACTTTCTCTCTCTTCATTTCCATCCTTCTCCTTAGGGTTAACTCCAATTTCCTTAAGCTCTAAAATGTCTAGAAGTTAGGATTCATACCTAGAACATGATTTCGGGTGTATTTGGTCAAATCCTATGTTCTAGAGATCAATTTAAGTTCCTTTTGGTGAGGAGGTGGTGCGGTTGATGTTCCACACCATATTTTGAGGGGTTTGGCACAAAAGGTAGATGATTGCATATTGTTTCCGATGCTTTCGCCGGGGTGCGCGCACATCCGTCCGTCAGGGGGGACGCGTGGCTTTGATGCCCCACATTCTCGCTTTCCAAAGGCGGGCAGCATTCATTCCTTGTTCAGGTACGTCTGCTCCTTGATCGAAACGGGATGATGGGATGTCGGTTCTTCCTTCCGTGGATTCCTCCTCAGAACTCGTCACCTAGTCCGGGTCTCCCTTATAGATTTAATACGTAGTTCGTGAAACTCTTCCCAGTGCCATTTTTCCATGGACGCCAGTTACTTACACTGCTTCTGTCGGGACATTCCAAAAGGTCCAGTTAGGGCAGCAACCTTCGGTCAGGGGAGTAGTCACGTTGAGGCATCAGTAGTGTGTCTGGATGCTGGGGTACCTGGCATGTCTGTCTGTTATCCTTGACCACAAGGCTTCTTGAGGGCGTGGAAGCCCGAGGCATCCCACATCGAGCGCGGGGAATTACATGTCATAGACACGTATCTGAGGTTTTCCTCAGCTTCCCGTGTTCAACACAGGGTATGCCGCGAGTTTAAAGTCTAGCGGAGACGGATGAGAGTGAAATGGGACCATCGCAGGGGGGGTGACAGTGAAGTTGGGCTTGAGCCTTGACGAGGCCTCCTACGTATCCCAGTGGCAGGGAATCAAAGTCCGCGTAGTTCGGGATGGTGCCGGTAAACCGACGTGAAGCTGGACCTTGGTCCGATGAATGTCTTCAGCGTACCGACGTGAAGGTGGACCTTGGTCCGATGGGCATCGTCAGCGTACCGACGTGAAGATGTACCTTGGTCCGATGGGCATTGTCAGCGTACCAACGTGAAAGTAGACCCGTGGGTCCACTAATGGTGGGCTTAAACTTTGGGAAGGTTTTCTACGTACCATGCCTTGACATGGATCAAAGACCTCGTAGTTCAGGGAATGCAGTTTAACGTCATGCGGGACATGGGTGAAACTCGACGTGAATTGGGTGATGGGTGGGCTTGAACCTCGTGGAGGCTTCCTATGTACCATGCCTTGACATGGATCAAAGACCTCGTAGTTCAGGTGGTCACAACAGCTTACCGCTGGACTGGAATGAGACCCGACGTGAATGAGCGACGGGTGGGCTTGAACCTCGTGGAGGCTTCCTATGTACCATGCCTTGACATGGATCAAAGACCTCGTAGTTCAAAAGGGGTTTCACCGGTGAACCGACGTGAAAGTAGACCTTGGTCCACTATTGGTGGGCTTGAACCTCGTGGAGGCTTCCTACGTACCATGCCTTGACATGGATCAAAGACCTCATAGTTCAGGTGGTCACAACGGCTTACCGCTGGACTAGAATGAGACCCGACGTGAATGAGCGACGGGTGGGCTTGAACCTCTTGGAGGCTTCCTACGTACCATGCCTTGACATGGATCAAAGACCTCGTAGTTCAGAAGGGGTTTCGCCGGTGAACCGACGTGAAAGTAGACCTTGGTCCACTATTGGTGGGCTTGAACCTCGTGGAGGCTTCCTACGTACCATGCATTGACATGGATCAAAGACCTCGTAGTTCAGGTGGTCACAACGGCTTACCGCTGGACTGGAATGAGACCCGACGTGAATGAGCGACAGGTGGGCTTGAACCTCGTGGAGGCTTCCTACGTACCATGAATTGACATGGATCAAAGACCTCGTAGTTCAAAAGGGGTTTCGCCGGTGAACCGACGTGAAAGTAGACCTTGGTCCACTATTGGTGGGCTTGAACCTCGTGGAGGCTTTATACGTACCATGCCTTGACATGGATCAAAGACCTCGTAGTTCAGGTGGTCACAACGGCTTACTGCTGGACTGGAATGAGACCCGACGTGAATGAGCGACGGGTGGGCTTGAACCTCGTGGAGGCTTCCTACGTACCATGCCTTGACATGGATCAAAGACCTCGTAGTTCAGGTGGTCACAACGGCTTACCGCTGGACTGGAATGAGACCCGTCGTGAATGAGCGACGGGTGGGCTTGAACCTCGTGGAGGCTTCCTACGTACCATGCCTTGACATGGATCAAATACCTCGTAGTTTAGGTGGTCACAACGGCTTACCGCTGGACTGGAATGAGACCCTACGTGAATGAGCGACGGGCGGGCTTGAACCTCGTGGAGGCTTCCTACGTACCATGCCTTGACATGGATCAAAGACCTTGTAGTTCAGGTGGTTTGTCAGGGTCGGTGCTCACTCTAAGCCCACGTGATTCATGCTCGGTGTGAGAAACAAGAGGTTTCAAGGACCTGACGATCACGTTGCGAAGGGTGCGTCCGTGAGAAGCGAAGAGGGGCTTACGCGTTGACCGGCCCATGGTGTTGGGACTTACTCCAGGATGGAGGCCCAGAGGGGGTGCCTCGTTCCCTATCACGTCCTCCACTGACCTTGGTAGTGGGGAAGTACAGAGATGCACGGGTGCAATCATCCGTACCAAAGGTTAGGGGCTTACGCTCTGAGGCAGCCCTTCCCCTGTGAACATACACCACTCCGACAAGGAGGATCTCATTCCATGTGCGGAAGAGTTCCATTCCCGTCGAGACGAGTGGTGTAATGAATGTTCGAGCTGGGGGGGACCCTTCGTGAGGGAGACGAGGTTGGGTCATAGTTTAACGTCATGTGTTGAGGACGTGGTGCTTGGCATTTTAACGTCCTGCTGCTCGGACGAGGTGGGTTCACTCCACACCCCTAGGGCTTACATAACCGGTGCCCTCTGGTCCTTGGGGAAGGGAATGTACCGGTAAGGCCATGGTAAAGGGGGGTCGTGGGACGAACCATCGAGGGGTCCACGTTAGCGTGGCTATGCGAAGAAGCAATAGTCGTTAGCATGCCTATGCGAAGAAGCATTAGGCGAAGCAACGCTACGGGAGGTGTTGTCCATGGGACTTTGAAATCACATCGTGCAAACCTGGAGGGTCGTTCGGAAAGAGGAATCTCTAAGCAGAGGAGGGTGCTTCACGAAGTGGGGTGCCTTGGCCTTAGCATGGGACATAGGTGGGAGTGGGAAGTGCTTCGCGAAGTGGAACAGTGTTCGCGGAGCACTGCCTCGCGAAGAAGGAGTGGTTCGCGAAGCAGGGTCCTGCCAAGCAGTGTACTTCGCGAAGTGGAGCGATCCTGCCTTAGCATAGGGATTAATCGTATGGGTTGGGTGTTTCGTGAAGCACAAGTGCTCCGCGGCTGCCCGGGTTCCCTTGGAAATCCCCTTCCTTCGCGAACTCCCTTGAGCTTCGCGAAGGGAATCCCTCTCGGAAGAGGGGCTCAAAACGAAACAAATCAGAGTCGTCTCGCGAAGTAGAAATACCTCGCGGAGCTCGTGATTCCCGGGGCAAAGCGTGATTCACGATTCGGGAGAGGAGAAGCCGAAAGGTCGGGTTGTCCTTCTTCGGGACTCAGGGGGAGTCGAGTATTTATAGGGAAGGGGCGCCGCGAAGCAGGGCTCGCGCGCCGCCTTCAGGGCTTCGCGGCGGCTCGCGAACGTCAAACGGGTTCACGGAGGATTACCGCCTCCGGAGCTTCGCGGCGGCTCGCGAACGTCAAATGGGTTCGCGGAGGATTACTGCCTCCGGAGCTTCGCGGCGGCTCGCGAATGTCAAACGGGTTTGAGGAGGATTACCGCCTCCAGAGCTTCGCGGGGTCGCCATGGTTGGGGCGCTTCGTGGCGGGGCTTCGCGGCTGTGCTTCGCGGCTGTGCTTCGCGAGGTAGCGCGCCGGCTGTCTTTTTCGTTCCTTCCTTTCGGGCCACATTTTTGGCGCCAACAAATGCCCCCCCTAAGGCTTGGGGCCGCGGAGGGCGAAGGATCGAAGTCTGAGGGAAAATCGCCAAAATTTTCGGTGGTTCGCGATGCAGCAACGCGAAGGGGGCCCGCGATGCTCGACGGGGCCGCGGATCCGGACGCGCCGCGATGCTTCGCGCGGGTGAGGCGCGCCGCGATGCTCCGGGGTCGTCGCCTATAAATAGGGGGTCCGCCCTCTTTTGTCTTTACCTGCCTTCCTTGTATTTTTGTGCTCTCGATTTCACGAAGCTCCGCGTACTCCGCGACAGCCCTCCGCGAATCGAGCTTCACGGCGACCCGCGGGTCTTCGACTCCGCGTCCACGCCCAGTGAACCTTTGCTTGTCTGCCTTGGCCAGACATCGCGGTTTGAACTTGCGACCGACCTACGCGATCCGGGTTCGCGATCGAGCTTCACGATCGAGCTTCGCGATCCATCCGGAAGAATCCTTTTCTGAAGTCCAGAGTTTAAATGGCCCATCAAGAAGCTGTCTTGGGGGTCCTCGTAGATGCTGCTCGTCGAGATGAGATGGCCAACCGTCCAGGCTTGGGGGAAATGGTTTGGAGCCACTCGGACCACACTTCCTTGATAGACCTGCTGTTGGAAGGTCAGAGGGATTACCCGCAGTGCAAGAAACTGCCGTTGTATGGCTTCGGGCTGAGGGATGACGTCTTCATCCCTGAGGCAAGAAGGGATGAACCAGCTTGCTGGTTCAGGAGCACACCATGCCAGCACCGATGGTTCAGGGCGGCCGATGGTCATGCACAGGAGGATTTCACACCCGTCACTGCTGATTGCCTCTACAATCATGTGAACGACATTAACAGGAGGCCACTGCAACCGGAGACGTCCCCTCCTCTCTACCGCACCATGCTGAAGGCGGCTCTGCAGGATCCGAAGAAGGGATGGTCCGATGAGTGGGACCTGCGCCAGGGCGGCAATTTTACCGATGACTGGGCCTGGGCCTACTGGGTAGGCGCCTCCTGCGAGGAGTTCGAGGCCGATCTGAGGAGAGTGGGATTGTATGAGGCGGCATGGGCCTCCCAGTTCCACATTTACCAACCAAAGCAACTGATGCCGTAACTGTTGAGTAGATGGTCGTCCAGAACCAACACTTTTCACCTGCATCACGGGGAGGTGGGAATCAGCCTGTGGGATGTCTACCAGGTTTCTGGGGTCTCGATCTTGGGGGCCATGTATGACGAGTTCCTCCCCGTTGCCAGCGTGTGGGGAGATGCTGAGCAAATGCCACGGCTGGCGTCAGCGCTGATGGTGCTTGTCCCTGGAGAGGACAAGGAAGCAGTGAGGGCTGTCCACTTCAGAAGATGGTTCAAATGCTTCCTGAACTTCCCAGAAGATCGAGAGTTCCCTCCAAGGCCTCGAACTTGTCCAATGGCAGCCCAGTGGGGCAAGGGACACTCGTACTGGCGGGTCTTGGAGGACAGCCAATGGAAGACTTGGGGTTTCAGTGTTAGCACTGAACAACTGCCAATAGTCAGGCCGGCAGCGTTTTTCGCGGATCTCATTTTTGGGTGGATCCTACCGTTGAGAGATACAAGCATGGGGGTACAGCCCAGCTCGTTCATCCTGGCATCGATGTTGGCCATGGGGCAGTGGATCAACCTGGGGATCCCGATGCTCGCCAAATTATACAGAATGTTGCGGCGTATTAGCGAGGGCCAGAAGCCGCCAAGAATATGCAGGCCCTTCCACCTCCTATATTGGTGGATAGCGGCGCATATCAGGGGGATTTACGAGTATCCAAACCCCATTTCGCCGCCGGGATCAGACTTTCGCCCCTCCATTCTGAACGCAGTTGGGAGCATCCCATTCAAACTGGCCGTTCCGATGGTGCTGAATAGGGTGTGGAGGGCGGACGAGTTCAACTTTCATCCCTTCCCACTGCCGACGGGGAGGCTAACTGATGATGGACGGGGAACGGAAGAACACCGGGCTTACCTCCTGGCCTTCCGAGGTGGAGTTTTGGTGGCTTGGATAGATCGTGAGCCAATCTGTGAACCGTACACCCCGCATCGTTTTGCGAGGCAGTTCCGGTGCCTCCAACGGCTGACCCCGCAGGTATACTGGGAGGTGCATCACGAGGAGCACCAGTGTGTGATGAGGCAGTTGTGGCTCATGTTCACACGTGAGGATGGAAAGATGCAGATCGCATTGCCTCCGTCCACCGCTGCCTTCGGCTTAGTGAAGGAGTACGCCATCAGCTGGGAGGCCGCTTATCCCGGGGATATGCTGAAGCAGCCAACGATCCGGGTTGGTGACGGTGGGCCTCCTTTATCTCAAGGTCGGGGTCGGAGGGCAGCTAGGGCCGCTCGTGGCAGCGGGATTGCCATGGCGGCGAGACCCGCACCGGCCGAGGGTATGGCAGCAGCGGAGGATCCGGTGGTTCCGGGGGAGCAGGGTCATCCGGAGGGGCGGCCACCGAGGGGGTTCCGTAGGATACCCACTCAGGCTCCGGGGAATCGGCTGTGTCACATCGATATGGCAGAAAATGCTGTCTTTCCGGAAGCTTGGGACATTTGGGATGTCAACCGACAATTCCTCAGCCCACCTGAGATGTGGGCCCACCTGAATCGCCTCGGGATGGAACTGCCGGGCATAGGCCCAGTTCGGGATGGATTCATAGTGTCTCTGGTGGAGGCGGAGAAATACTTGAACAAGCTGTAGGATTACGTCCACTCCAGCGGTGTTCCTCGCCCAATGACAAACCGGGTGAGGGTACTATTGAATCAGACAGTCTCTCCACAGTTATCGGCTGCCGATCTAAGGGAGCGCTTCCCCTTGCCGGAGGAACCAGGGGACTCTTCTCAGGGGGACGAGGCTGGAGGAGGGAGCCCGTTGGAGGAGGGCGAGGTCGGAGACCGAAGCTCAGAATCCGACGACTTTGCAGAGGCTCTCAAGGTAGCATTCCGAACTTCTCTTCTTATGATCTGTTCTTGAATCCCTATAAACTTCTCACCAATGTTTGAGCCATGCAGGAGGAACTTGTTCGTAGGCCTCGTTCTCGCTCCTTGACGGGTGATGAGACGGGACCTTCAGAACCCGCGCCTATGGCTGCGTCCAGTTCTGCGTCTGGTGGGGCCAGGGGGTCTAAGGCGGCTCCTCTGGAATCTCCAGGCCTTCCAACAGTATACGGGGGGCCTCGTCTCGGAGTCCCATCAGTACCGGCCCCGGAGCAGCGCTCAGAGGTCGATCTTCGTAAGTCTCCTCCACCGGTCTCCTCGTTGTCACATGTGGGAAATGCCAACTAACGTTTATGTCTCTTTCTGTCATACAGTTCTCCGACTGGCGTGGGCTGCTGCAGCGAGGCTGGTCGGGATGTCTGGCGGCGTCCCTCCCAGGGGCATGCCAGTGATGGTGACGATAGTCCCTTCACCTCCTCAAGCGGCGGCACACACCATCACTGGCGGGACCACCAGCATGGCCGTACCTGAAGTCATCGAGGTGGACTCTGAAGAAGAGGATCAACCGGTCGGTCCTAGTCCTGTCCTGCCTGCGTCGGCATCAAGTGTCGTACCAGACTCAACACCAGATACAGATCCTGTTGAGGAATTCCTGTAGGCATATCCTGCGTACGAGCCTGCCAACTGCGCGGATTGGGACGAAACGGCCTCTGATGAGGAAGATAGCAGCATAGTCCGTCGCCGGTCGTGGAAGCTGATCACACGCTTTATCAGGGACACTCCCCAAGCGCAATGGCTGGCCGAAATGGATAGGCTCCACTCGCGGTTGCGCGAACTGTGTGCCGGGGGAGTGGATGCCCAACGCCCTCATGCGCTCATCCGAGACCTCATAGCTGAGAAGATCCGGGAGCATGATCGTGGGCTGAGCGTGGGATGGCAGCGAAGGAAGGCGACCAGCATTAGGAAGCTCCAGGAGGCTGAAGGCGAGGTCCAACAGATGAAGATCCGGGCCAACGAGCTTTCATCCACTCTCAATGCGCAGTCTGAGCTGGTCTCACGATTGAAGGCACAGCTAGCGGAGGCTGAGGAACATATGGGGCAAACCTCTGGAAGGATGGCTGCCGTTCGAGCTGAGGTAGAAAGGGCCAGGGCCCGGGTTGACGAATTACGCCCCGCCGCCGCTGAAGAGGAGCGGGAGTTGAATCAGCGACAACAGGCTTTGGACGCCGCAAGTCAGCGGGTGGCGGAGCTGCAACGCTCTTTTGACGGAGTCAACCCGTCCATGGGGGATGTCAACCCCCGAGTATTGTAGCGAACCTGAAAGAAACTTTTATTAACACTTTTTTGCTTCAACCCCTTCTTTATCCTTTGTTTTGAGTTCCGTAGCACGCACGATTTCCACTGTTGAATTGCCTTGTTACATCCCTACAGTGTTTGCGGGACGTTTGACGACAATTCCCTCAAACCAGTCCAGATTCCCGAAAGATGGGGAAGGCATGATCGGAGGAGGAACTTCCAGGATAGCCGAATTACCGTTTCTCCAACGTGATCTTATGCACGAACGGGGCAACACCAGGGGCGCTGAAATCGGTTCAAACAGATGAAAATGGGAAGTGTGAATCACTATGCCCAAATTCGGAACACTGCGGGGATGGCGTGACAATAAAGGACAACCGCTAACCGTGGTGGACAAACGGTATCCTTACTGTGTTAGCCTGAAATGGGGACAACAAATGAGCATCGACCGCTGACCATATTCGCAACGTGGGATTTTATCAATTTGTTGTCGATCAATCTTTCAGGATGTTGGCCCAGGACAGTTGGTGGACCATAGGTCAGACATCCATACTGTTAGGGGGTCCTTCCAGACATGAAAGAGGACGAGGGTCCGAATAAGGGACACGCAAAGCGTGGAACATGGAGTGGTGGGTTTCTCAAACAAAATCCAACACTTCGGTAGTTGCACCACCATGGTGGGAGTACACCAGATGGGCGCATCGGCCTGATCACGGATCATTCTTTCTTCCAGACAGGGCCTCTGGCGAGGGCTGGAAATGGGGAGGAGCATGATTTTGCGATTCCTGGGGCTGGACCCTAGGTGAAATGCCTGGGTTTCTCTGCGTATCCCATGATGATGGGAATCAAGCCATACGTAGTTCTGAAAGCGCAGTTTAACGTCATGCAGGACGAGGAGCAGCCTAACCGTGTTGGTACACATCCTGCCAAACCTTACTAAGCCCGCGTGAGTCGTGCTCGGTGCGGGAAACAAGCAGTAGTGGTGGGAATTTCCAGGCACAAAAGGGGCAGGTTAGGGCAAAGGGACACTCGGTGACTACTGTCCCAATGACACTAACACGATCATTTAGCGCACCTAGATGCGTGAAGAGAAAGAGCCGAGTATGATTGAGTTCCACTTGAACATGAGGAAGTGGACACGTGTGAATCATGGCCCTCGAGGTTCGGATCACGATGATGGCGGCGTGGTGATGGAGGATTACTGCTGACCATGTTCGCAACATAGCATCCTGTCGCGTTAGCCTGAGGTGGGAACAAACAAATGAGGGTCGACCGTTGACCATGTTCGAAACACGGGACCATGTCACAAATGTTGTCAGGGATCCGTGGGGACGTTGGCCCGAAACGATTGAAGGTCCCTTAGGTCCAGCATTCATGGAGAGCCCTTAAGCTTAGTATCCACGTCGTCCGAGGGTCCTTTTGGATGTGGAAGAGGATGAGGATCCATATAGCGAGCTCACGAAGCTTGGTCATGAGATGAGGGGAATGACCCTGTGAAAATCCCATGCTTCGGGCTTTTTGTCAAAACACATCTGAATACGTCAACGAAACGTATTAGAGAGGGGGAGCAGATTCCTTTCCCTTGGGGAGATATTAGTTTAGGGTCATAGAATTCGGACCATGGAGGGAAAAAAGGGATCAGGGGACGCATGACATCAAAACCTGACGTGAATGAGGACATAGTCCTGCTTACAATGCGTTCTCCGAGGAAATGCTCGAGTCGAGGGACCGAACACAAGGGTTAGGCTGGGCCCGCGGGGAAATACCCGGGCGCTCCTACGTATCTCATAAGGATTAGAATCAAGCCATACGTAGTTCTAGAAGGTGGCACAGTAAGGTACCAGTTCCAGGGGAAAAGGGGAGTGCAGACGTGGCCCTTGCACTAAAGAAGCGGAATTTGATGTATCTTGTTTGTTCATTAAGGTGAATGGTTTTTTTTTGTGAAGCGACAGGCCTAGAACAGTAGTTCGTGATGTCGCCACAAGAATCAAGCTGTGATGGGCGTTGACAAATGGCATGGCACGTGACCAATACCCAACGTGATGTCCTCTACAGCGAGGTCACCACAATGTGGTGCCGTTTTTCGTCGTGCGGCCAGGACGATAATGTCACAGTTTAGGGTCGTATGATAGGACCAAGCATGAATTTTATCGTTATGCAGCGCAGACGTAGCAGAGACGATGCTAGGCGGGAAATGTGCGCAGTGTTATAAAACACAATTGACGGAGACATGATCCCACATCAGATTGTACGCCATCCGGAGAGGGAAACCTTAGGCCGAGGGGCCTACACAGAGGTGAAACAGGGAGAGAGACTGGCTTCATGAATGGGTTGTACCCGGAGACAGGGCGTCTGGGCGGTCCTACGTATCCCATGAGAATGGGAATTTGAACGTAGTCCCGAATGGGTCTTAGTATATGGTCTTAGAGCTCGGACCATGGGAGTCCCAAAGGACGCCAGATTGCAGCTTTGTCCCCCTAGCATGCAAAGGTGCACTGAGGGATAGCGCCAAAAGTGTCGAGATTCCACCTGGACATGATGGGGTGGAAAACGATGTGAATCATGTAACCAACATTCGAGGACTGAAGGGGCTGGCGTGATGACAGATGATTACTGCTGACCATGTTCGCAACACAACATCCTGTCGCGTTAGCCTGAAATGAGGACTAACAAATGAGCATCGACCACTGACCATATTCGCAACGCGGGATTTTATCGATTTGTCGTCCGAAACCATGGGGGGCATTGGCCCGTATCGGTAGGAGAGCCATTGGGCATAGTATCAAGGCCGTTCTTGGGGGTCCCTCCGGGTGTGAAAGATGATGGAAGTCCGAATAGAGGGGAACACAAAGCTTGACAAGTGGAAGGAACTTGATCAAGTTGAATCTGACACTCTTGGTCCTAGACTAGAGTGCTCTTGATACATGGGTGAACCACTGCAGGGAGTCAAGGGACTCAACCTTGAAGGTGATCGAGAGATGGCAGATTCCCAGGGAAAGGGGGCATGGTGCCCAAAACCTTGTATCATACCTACACATTCCCCTTCTGGAGAGAGATAAACCAAGTGGCCTAGGTGACTGGGAGATCAGGAGATCACCAGGAGGTGGGGCTGGACCCGAATTTTAAACATCCAGGTGGTCCTACGTATCCCATTTGGATGGGAATCAAGCCACACGTAGTTCTGAAGGGTGCCTTTTAACATCATGCAGGACAGGGAATAGGAGGACTGAACCTCAGAATGGGGGCGTGCGTGGTGCAGTTGTTGCAAACCCGACGTGAATGAGGACGTAGTCCCACACTGTGCCACGTAGCCCTGTGATCAGGGTCCTGAAGGCAGGATTAGAGAGGTAAATTTGCTGAACTCAAGCTGGGTCCGAAGACAAGGGGTTTTGAACGTAGTTCCCGATGAGAGTCTTAGTTTATGGTCTTAGAGCTCAGAACGTGGATGGTGACAACTCCCGAGTAAGCACATATGTTAACCCAATCTCTAAGCCCATGTGAGATAAACTCGGTGTGGGAAACAAGGGGGGTATCCTCATCGCAATACTTGGGGAGTCCGTCAAAGGGGAATCGACAGAGTGTTCCGAAGGACACTTTGATGTAGCTTGTTCCTCCAACACGCAGACGTGCACGGGGGAAAAGTACCAAGATTCCCGAGACTCTACTTGGACATGATGAAGTGATGAAGGGTGTGAATCGTGTACCCAACATTTGGGCTTAATTGGTTGGCGTGATGATAGAGGAAAACTATTATCCATGGCGGAAACACAGCGTATGTATCGCGTTAGCCTGAGGTGGGAACAACAAACGAGCATCGACCACTGACCATATTCGCAACGCGGGATTTTATCGATTTGTTGTCCGAAACCCTCGGGGGCGTTGGCCCGTATCGGCAGGAGAGCCCTTGGGCATTGTATCCAGGCCGTTCTTGGGGGTCCCTCCAGGTGTGAAAAGGGTGATGAAAGCCCTGATGCGGGGATACGCAAAGCCTGGAAAGCGGGTGCGGACGTGTCCGAGTAAAGCTTGGCATTCCAGGTAATAAACCAGAGTACTCTTAAGCACATTAGTGAACCTCCGCAGAAAAAGGATCGACGAAACAGCTTAGTAGGGGGGGGGGGAGCATGGCGTAGTCATTACGAGATCGTCGTGAATGAGGACATGATCCCACACCACACCATATGGTCCCCTCATGGAGGAAGGATAGGCCAAGGGGTCAAGATGGGATGGGGATTCCCGAGAGATGGGGCTGGACCCGGATCTTGGACATCCAGGTGGTCCTACGTATCCCATTAGGATGGGAATCAAGCCACACGTAGTTCTTGAAATGCAGTTTAACGTCATACTGGACGAGGAGGGGAGTAATATACCCCTAAACAAGGGAGGTGTATGGCATGGTAACGAAGCCGTCATGAATGAGGACGTAGTTCTACGTCACACCATACGATCCTATAAGATAGGTCCTGGGCCGCGGCCCGGAAGGGCCAAGGGGCCTGGGGCTGAGCCTCGGTCAGGAAGGCCTGACTGGTTTGTAGTTTAACGTCTTACATGAGGACGGGGGTCGGGGACCCGAGGAGGCCGAGGGGCCTGAGGCTGGGCCTCGTAAAGGGAGTTGCACGACATGGTACATGATCCCGACGTGAATGAGGACGCAGTCCTACATCACACCGTACACCCTTATGAGGAATCCTGGGCCGTGGCCCGGATCGCTAGCACCACCTGGGGGAAGTTTGTCACCTTGGGATGGGGTAGAGGGGGATCACTATTCTTGATGCCTGGGGCATCTCGGGGTGGACCCGAAGATCCAGGACACTGTTGACCATGTTCGAAACACAGCGTTCCTATGGTGACCCGCATGGGGGCAACAAATGAGCGTCGACCGCTGACCAAATTCGCAACGCGGGACTTGTATCGACTTGTTGCTTAAGAAAACCCTCGAGGGCGTTGGCCCGTATCGGTAGGAGAGCCCTTGGGCGTTGTATCCAGGCCGTTATCGGGGGTCCCTCCGAGTGTGAAAAGGTGATGAAATCCCAGTCAAGGAGTGGGTGAAGCTCAGTTGCGTTCATCCACGAAAGGGGAAAACACCTCCAGGGGGAATGTGCAGCCGGGTCGAGGCTTGCTCGATGTGGGTCGGGGAAAAAGTGTGCACCCTGCCATGTCTTGACCCGAGTGGAAGATTTTGGCTTTTGGGCTGGGCCAATGGACGAAATGTCCGGGCATTCCTATGTATCTCATAAGGATGAGAATCAAGCCATACGTAGTTCTTGAAGGCCATGCAGTTTAGCGTCATGCGGTGAGGACGTGGGAGGGTAGAAGAACGGGAGTGGGCGCATGGTGCGACCTTTACAATCATTGCGCGAGCGAGTTTTCATGAGCAGGGCCAAGAAAGCCTACTCCCTGATACACAAAGATCCTCCAAGGAGACTATCCTCAGGGGGAATAGCGGAAGAGAAAAGCTTGGGGCAGGGCTCAAGACGAGGCGTCTGAGCGTTCCTACGTATCCCATGAAGATGGGAATCAATCCGTACGTAGTTCTTGACATGCAGTTTAATGTCATGCGGGACGAAGTCGCAGTTTAGGGTCGTGCAGGACCCTCTCGCAGTTTAGGGTCGTGCAGGACCAAGTCGCAGTTTTAGGGTCGTGCAGGACCACCTCGCAGTTTAGGGTCATGCAGGACCAATGCAGTTTAATGTCGTGCAAGACCCTCTCGCAGTTTAGGGTCGTGCAGGACCAATGCAGTTTAATGTCGTGCAGGACCCTCTCGCAGTTTAGGGTCGTGCAGGACCAATGCAGTTTAATGTCGTGCAGGACCCTCTCGCAGTTTAGGGTCGTGCAGGACCAATGCAGTTTAATGTCGTGCAGGACCCTCTCGCAGTTTAGGGTCGTCCAGGACCACTTTTTTACCCTAGGCAAAGTATCGCTTGAGGAATTTGGCATTGGTGGGAGGAGTTACACGCTCTCCATCTGTGGTCACCAAGGAGTATGCTCCATTGGGGTAAACCTTATGGATGATATAAGGCCCTTCCCATTTGAGTTCTAACTTGGGTGGTTTCCTACCGGTGATCATTGGCGCTCGAAGGGCCAGTACCAGGTCACCCTATAGAAAAGAGCGGAGACGAACCTTCTTGTCAAAAGATCTCTCTATCTTGTCCTGATTCCTTTCTAGATTGTGCAGGGCACGAAGCCGGTTCTCGTCCAGTTCCTCTAACTCAGCTAGACGGATCTCGGCTACCTCATCTGATGTTTGGTGATCATAAACTGCAGTGCGCATCGACGGCAGCTGGATCTCAATGGGTAGGACGGCCTCAGCTCCATACACCAGGGAATATGGGGTCACCTGGGTAGAGTTGCGAGTCGTCGTCCGGTAAGCCCAGAGGGCATTGGGGAGCTTGTCCGGCCAACTCTTCTTGTTCTGACCAACCATCTTCTGCAGAATGTTAGAGAGGGTCTTGTTGAACGCCTCGATCTGTCCATTCACCTGCGCGTGGTAGCGGGAGGTATGGTTTGACCGGATGTCGTACTTAGCGTACAATTTCTTCAGTTCAGCTGCACGGAAGATGGTTCCGTTGTCAGTTAGGATGGCGTGAGGGACTCCAAACCGGTGGATAATGTTGGAGATCACAAAGTCAACGATTGAACGGGCCTTGACCTCTTTGAGCGGAACTGCTTCTGCCCACTTGGAGAAGAAATCTGTAGCAGTCAGGATGAAACTACACTGGCGGGCTGTTGCCGGCGGATACGGTCCCACTACATCAAGTCCCCATACCGCAAATGGCCAAGAGTACTTAGTGGGGTGGAGGGGTTCTGGCGGCCGATGCAAGAAGTTGGCATGCACTTGGCACACATGGCATCTCTTGGAGTATCCAATACAATCGTGGATCATGGAGGGCCAGAAGTACCCTAACCTCCGGATTTGTTGGGACAGCTTCGGCCCAGCTTGATGGGCGCCACAGGAACCGGCGTGAACCTCTTGCATAACTTGAGGTATCTCTACTCCTTGGATGCAACGGAGGAGGACACCATCAAAACTCCGTTTATAGAGGATCTGCTCAAGACTGGGGCCGCTCTGGAGGGTAAATTGCAGTGCGCGGCGTCGTATTCGCTCGCGTTCGGCCCGGTCGTCCGGGAGCTGACCATTTTGGAGATACTCGACAAAAGGTGCTCTCCAGTCGGGGGTGGTTTCAACCACTGCGTCTGACGAACCCGGGACTCCCGATATGGAGGGTCCGACGGTGAGATGACTTACCCGCAGGCTATCACGGTCCTCTTGGGTGATGGGAGAAATGACTCTCCAGTGGGCCACGTGTATGACCAAATCATCTTGCTCGGGTTCTGCGAGCGACGCGGCTAAGCCAGCCAGGGCGTCCGCTTGTCCGTTCTGCGATCGTGGAACATGGGTAACCTCTGGCCGAGGAGAGAACTGGGCCATTAGGAGGAGGGTGTACTCCAGTAACGGTGCAAGCTCTAGCTTCCTGACGACGTAGTCGCCATTAACCTGTCTGATTACCAGCTCAGAATCTCCCTTCACATGTAGATGGGGAACTTGGATCTCAAGGGCTAACTCGAGGCCGGTGATGAGAGCCTGGTACTCTGCCTCGTTGTTTGTACAACCTTCTGACAGCAGGAACGAGTATGGCAGGACAGTTTGCGCCGGGGTAATGAAAACAATGCCCAGACCCACTCTGTTGAGCTTGGGGTCGTTGAGCCTTCTACCGGTGGGGCTCCGGGAGGCGCCGTCGAAATTCATTTGCCAACAAGGGGCAGCATGATCGACTGAGAGGATCGTCTCGTCGGGAAAATCCAGGTCCAGGGATTGATCCGCGGAGGTTGGATGGGCAGCTAAAAAGTCTGCCAACGCATGTCCCTTAACAGCCTTCTGAGGCACGAACCTGATATCAAATTGCTGGAGAATCACCACCCACCGTGCTAGTCGGCCAGTCAGCATGGGGCGGTTCAGGATGTACTTCATCGGATCTACCCGAGAGATCAATTGTAACTCGTGGTGTTGCAGGTAGTGCCGCAATAAGGTCCTCCGGGTGGGGGTCCCTGTCTTGACGGGGATCCCTAACCACAAGCGCATTGCCAGGTTCTTCAACACGGTAGACGGCTTCGGCCACTCGCGGGTCAACTGGCTGGACGACCTGCTGGGCGACTGGGGGAACCCGGGTTGGATTCTTCAGATTGCCCCATTGCTCAGGGGGGGTTGGCGAGACGTATCGCGCCCTCTTGCCGTATGTTCCAGCTTCCGCCCTGTCCATGGCAGTAGCATGATCAGGGTTGCCCGGAGGCATCTCACCGGGGGGAAATTGTTCCTGCCCCTGCTACCCCGGCCTGGGATTACCATAGTCGGGTCGCCGCTCTGCGGCGCGTTCAGCCAATAGTTCGTCATCCAGCCTCTTCTGCTCAGCAAGCTGCTGGCGCAACGTGGCCATCTCAGGATCCTCGTCTATTTTCTGCACAGAGGCAGACGGGTCGGAGTGCTTGACGGTTCCAACGTGCTCCTTACCCTTGCCAGTGCTTCGACCGAGTACCAGCGACTCAGTGGGCATGGGGAGGCCTAGCAGGTTCCTCTGATGACGGGTAACTCTCCCTGATGGGTCGAGAAGCGGCGGTACGCCCTCGGATGGTAAGTCTCCATCAAGGAACTCAAGCTCATCTTCCTTGTCCACAACGTCGGCCATGTGGACCGTGATTCCTCTTGAGGGCATGTCCTCGATGTCGCATAGCGAATCGGGTTGTCGTCGAATAGGATCGAACAGAAGGGCAGCATAGTGTCCCCAGCCATGGACTTGCACATGGGGGGTGGCTTCCCTGACGATCTTGCGGAGTGCCTTGAAACTCTGAACGCATTTTCATTGGAGGGCACTTTGGTGACCAGGCGACTCGGGGTGCTGGGCCACAAGGAGCGCCGCTTCATCAATCAGGCGGCACTGTTTGCCAATCTCCTCGAAGTGCTCTCGACTCCTGGGGTATACTACCCGTTCACAACGGAGGCGGAAGTGCGTCGCCCACAGGGTTCGACAAAAGCATCCCACTTCTTCAGGGGTAAGAGACTCGGGTACGCGGAAATTCAGCGCCGCCGTGGGCCAGAACTTCTCTGGGAAGTAGTCCGCTGCAAGAATACTCCAAAAGCTCCTGGGTTCGTCCTCGGGGTTCAGCCCTACATTACCCCACTCATCAACCGGGGGCGGCTGAGGGACCGGTAGCGGTACCGAGGCGGACCTATGGGATATAAAACTCAGCAGTGGAGAATGCGGCGAGCGAGCAGACTGGCCACCGAATTCTGGGCCTTCCTCCGAAGAGCGAGGTGACCTGACCACAATGTCACGATAGGACGGGCTAACAGCCACTTCTTCGGGTACGGGAATCACCGTTACCGGTGTCCGGTCATGTCGTGGCTCTACCACCGTTGACCCCCAAAACAGCTCCTCGTGATCCCGAGTAGAGGTAGAGGGCGCTTCGGGTGACGATGGCGGTGACTGCGCGGTCGAAACCTGCGGAATTCCCAGGATTTCTTCCTCCTGGATGTACCTGCGGAGAGAGACGGGAATCCGGTTGACCTCAAATTCTGGGAGAACGAGGCTGACGCGTTTGTTTCCTGCCCCAGTCCTTGATACGGAGGAGCTGGGAGAAGGTTCCATCCCTGAATCGCATTCCGCTTCCGAATCGGAGAAGTAGGCAGGTTTGATCTCCCCCTGGGCCTTCCCAGGATTCTTCTTGTGGCGGCGAAGACCTTCTCTTCTGCCCCTGAGTGGCTCTTCGGGACAGGGTTGACCCCTATCAGGCAGCCTTGGGGCGGCGCTGGCGCCGTGGCGGAGAGGGCCCCCACTCGAGACAGCGGGGGTGCAAGGGGCACCAGGGAAAATGTCAAAGGGTACATGGGGAGGACCTCCATGAACAGTACCCATGTGGGCGGGGCCTCTATTGGAACTGGAAGGAGCATGGGGAAGGCCTCCATGGTCGATGCGAGTGGAGCGAGGCTGACCTTCACTCCTTGAGTTGCTGGGGAGAGGAGGACCTTCGCCAGTCGCAGAGAGGACGTAGTGGGGACCCCCACGTTGAAGAAGGACCGGATGGATGGTTCCTTCAGAAGGATGGACTCCATACCCTGTACAACGGGCACAGGAAATGTTTCCGCGCTGAGCATCACTGCCACGGGGCAGGTCTTCCAACAGGATGGGGGCAGCACGAGGCATGCCTCCATGATGAACCTCGGAGCGGGGAAGGCCCACGCTCTGTGGAGTAGTGGTATGGGGAGGACCTCCGTACGGGGTGGCATCACCGCGGGTTAGCTCGCGGCGATCACTACTTGGGCCTACAACCCGGAGAGTCAACCCAGCCTGCCCGTGGGGCGGTTGGGGTCTCGATCCTGGTTGGGCGAAGGGGTGCCCCTGCTCAATGTACGCGGGGGAATCATAATGTACGTCGGCGGTGGCTCGGGCCACTGTAGCTGTCGACATGGACGCGCCTAGGCGAGCGTCCTCATCCCGGGCCAGGCGGTGACGTCGGGTCAGGCGGGCCGGTGCAGGTGGTGCAGGGACGTAGTCTGCCTGCTATTCCTGCGGGGCCGGACGACGGCGCTGACGTGGCCGGACGGGAGCTCTCGCCTGGGGGCCCCGGGTCGGGACCCTGAGCGGACTGAGCCGGACAGCGCCTGCCTCTTCAGGGTAAGGCGAAGAGTCGTCAAGGCATTCCGGAGATAGGCTCTCGAAACGGTTGAACGTCTAGGTGGGGAGCAGGGGCTCCCTGCGCGGCCGGTTAGGGCGGCGTTGATGGCGGGGCTTGGAGGCCTCCAGGTCCAAGCGGGCCATATCCCTGGTCAGGATGACCCCTTCCTCCTCGTACCTGCGCACGAGGCTGTTGATCACCCTTCGTTGGATGACCTCTGATGGGGAAAGGGGACGTGGACGTCCCGTATTCCGTGATGTGGCAGTCGTCGTGGCGGTGGTGGCGCCATGTGGAGTGGTCGTCGTGGTGTTGCTCCTGCCCCTGCGCAGGCGAGGAGCGGATGGTGACCGCATCTCTGAAATAGCAACCTGGTTCCTGGCAAAAGAAGGGATCAACTCATCAGTGCTGAGAGGAAAAGGATTGACAGCCAGTGCCCCAGCGTTCTTCCATCCTCCATGTCTGTGAGAAGGATCCACGCCAACACGCTGCAGAGCGGAGTGCCCCACGTTCTACTACCCCGACTGCCGGTGAGTTTCACGACAGGCCCGCTATTTGCTTCGCGGGACCAGGCAACGGATATTTGGATCCGGTGACACGTCAATCTACTGTTGTCTCGAACGCTACTAATCTCCATGCTGAGGAGAAGAACATTCACGTCAGGTTCACCATTTCTGTTTCCGATGCTTTCACCGGGGCGCGCGCACATCCGTCCGTCAGGGGGGACGCGCGACTTTGTTTCCCCGCATTCCCACTTTCCAAAGGCGGGCGACATTCATTCCTTGTTCAGGTACGTCTGCTCCTTGATCGAAACGGGTTGATGGGATGTCGGTTCTTCCTTCCGTGGATTCCTCCTCAGAACTCGTCACCTAGTCCGGGTCTCCCTTATAGATTTAATACGTAGTACGTGAAACTCTTCCCAGTGCCATGTTTCCATGGACGCCGGTTAATTACACTGCTTCTGTCGGGACAATCCAAAGGGTCCAGTCAGGGCAGCAACCTTCGGTCAGGGGAGTAGTCACGTTGAGGCATCAGTAGCGTGTCTAGATGCTGGGGTACCTGGCATGTCTGTCTGTTATCCTTGACCACAAGGCTTCTCGAGGGCGTGGAAGCCTGAGGCATCCCACATCGAGCGCGGGGAATTAAATGTCATAGACACGTATCTGAGGTTTTCCTCAGCTTCCCGTGTTCAACACAGGGTATGCCGCGAGTTTAACGTCTAGTGGAGATGGATGAGAGTGAAATGGGACCATCGCAGGGGGGGTGACAGTGAAGTTGGGCTTGAGCCTTGACGAGGCCTCCTACGTATCCCCGTGGCAGGGAATCAAAGTCTGCGTAGTTCGGGATGGTGCCGGTAAACCGACGTGAAGCTGGACCTTGGTCCGATGAATGTCTTCAGCGTACCAACGTGAAGGTGGACCTTGGTCCGATGGGCATCGTCAGCGTACCGACGTGAAGATGGACCTTGGTCCGATGGGCATTGTCAGCGTACCGGCGTGAAAGTAGACCCGTGGGTCCACTAATGGTGGGCTTGAACCTTGGAAAGGTTTCCTACGTACCATTCCATGACATGGATCAAAGACCTCGTAGTTCGGGGAATGCAGTTTAACGTCATGCGGGACATGGGTGAAACTCGACGTGAATTGGGTTATGGGTGGGCTTGAACCTCGTGGAGGCTTCCTACGCACCATGCCTTGACATGGATCAAAGACCTCGTAGTTCAGGTGGTCACAACGGATTACCGCTGGACTGGAATGAGACCCGACGTGAATGAGCGACGGGTGGGCTTAAACCTCGTGGAGGCTTCCTACGTACCATGCCTTGACATGGATCAAAGACCTCGTAGTTCAAAAGGGGTTTCACCGGTGAACCGACGTGAAAGTAGACCTTGGTCCACTATTGGTGGGCTTGAACCTCGTGGAGGCTTCCTACGTACCATGCCTTGACATGGATCAAAGACCTCGTAGTTCAGGTGGTCACAACGGCTTACTACTGGACTGGAATGAGACCCGACGTGAATGAGCGACTGGTGGGCTTGAACCTCGTGGAGGCTTCCTACGTACCATGCCTTGACAATGGATCAAAGACCTCGTAGTTCAAAAGGGGTTTCACCGGTGAACCGAGGTGAAAGTAGACCTTGGTCCACTATTGGTGGGCTTGAACCTCGTGGAGGCTTCCTACGTACCATGCCTTGACATGGATCAAAGACCTCGTAGTTCAGGTGGTCACAACGGCTTACCGCTGGACTGGAATGAGAGCCGACGTGAATGAGCAACGGGTGGGCTTGAACCTCATGGAGGCTTCCTACGTACCATGCGTTGACATGGATCAAAGACCTCGTAGTTTAAAAGTGGTTTCGCCGGTGAACCGACGTGAAAGTAGACCTTGGTCCACTATTGGTGGGCTTGAACCTCGTGGAGGCTTCCTACGTACCATGCCTTGACATGGATCAAAGACCTCGTAGTTCAGGTGGTCACAACGGCTTACCACTGGACTGGAATGAGACCCGACGTGAATGAGCGACGGGTGGGCTTGAACCTCGTGGAGGCTTCCTACGTACCATACCTTGACATGGATCAAAGACCTTGTAGTTCAGGTGGTCAAAACGTCTTACCGCTGGACTGGAATGAGACCCGACGTGAATGAGCGATGGGTGGGCTTGAACCTCGTGGAGGCTTCCTACGTACCATGCCTTGACATGGATCAAAGAACTCGTAGTTCAGGTGGTCACAATGGCTTACCGCTGGACTGGAATGAGACCCGACGTGAATGAGCGACGGGCGGGCTTGAACCTCGTGGAGGCTTCCTATGTACCATGCCTTGACATGGTTCAAAGACCTCGTAGTTCAGGTGGTTTTTCAGGGTCGGTGCTCACTCTAAGCCCACGTGAGTCATCCTCGGTGTGAGAAACAAGAGGTTGCAAGGACCTGACGATCACATCGCGAAGGGTGCGTCCGTGAGAAGCGAAGAGGGGCTTACGCGTTGAGCGGCCCATGGTGTTGGGACTTACTCCGGGATGGAGGCCCAGAGGGGGTGCCTCAATCCCTATCACGTCCTCCACTGACCTTGGTAGTGGGGAAGTACAGAGATTCATAGGTGCAATCATCCGTACCAAAGGTTAGGGGCTTATGCTCTGAGGCAGCCCTTCCCCTGCGAACATACACCACTCCGACAAGGAGGATCTCATTCCATGTGCGGAAGAGTTCCATTCCCGTGGAGACGAGTGGTGTAATGAATGTTCGAGCTGGGGGGGACCCTTCGTGAGGGAGTTGAGGTTGGGTCACAGTTTAACGTCATGTGTTGAGGAAGTGGTGCTTGGTAGTTTAACGTCCTGCAGCTCGGACGAGGTGGGTTCACTCCACACCCCTAGGGCTTACATAACCGGTACCCTCTGGTCCTTGGGGAAGGGAAGGTACTGTTAAGGCCATGGTAAAGGGGGGTCGTGGGACGAACCATCGAGGGGTCCACGTTAGCGTGGCTATACGAAGAAGCAATAGCCGTTAGCGTGCCTATGCGAAGAAGCATTAGGCGAAGCAACGCTACGGGAGGTGTTGTCCATGGGACTTTGAAATCACATCGTGCAAACCTGGAGGGTCGCACGGAAAGAGGAATCGCTAAGCAGAGGAGTGTGCTTCACGAAGTGGGGTGCCTTGGCCATTGCATGGGGCATAGGTGGCAGTGGGAGGTGCTTCACGAAGTGGAACAGTGTTCGCGGAGCACTGCCTCGCGAAGAAGGAGTGGTTCGCGAAGCAAGGTCCTGCCAAGCAGTGTACTTCGCGAAGTGGAGCGATCCTGCCTTAGCATAGGGATTACTCGTATGGGTTGGGTGTTTCGCGAAGCACAAGTGCTCCGCGGCTGCCCGGGTTCCCTTGGGAATCCCCTTCCTTCGCGAACGCCCTTGAGCTTCACGAAGGGCATCCCTCTCGGAGGAGGGGCTCAAAATGAAACAAATCAGAGTCGTCTCGTGAAGTAGAAATACCTCGCGGAGCTCATGATTCCCGGGGCAAAGCGTGCTTCGCGATTCGGGAGAGGAGAAGACGAAAGGTCGGGTTGTCCCTCTTCGGGGCTCAGGGGGAGTCGAGTATTTATAGGGAAGGGGCGCCGCGAAGCAGGGCTCACCCGCCGCCTTCGGGGCTTCGCGGCGGCTCGCAAACGTCAAACGGGTTCGCGGAGGATTACCGCCTCCGGAGCTTCGCGGCGGCTCGCGAACGTCAAACGGGTTCCGGAGGATTACCGCCTCCGGAGCTTCGCGGCGGCTCGCGAACGTAAAATAGTTTCGCGGAGGATTACCGCCTCCGGAGCTTCGCGGGGTCGCCATGGTTGGGGCGCTTCGCGGCGGGGCTTCGCGGCTGTGCTTCGCGGCTGTGCTTCGCGAGGCAGCGCGCCAGCTGTCTTTTTCGTTCCTTCCTTTCGGGCCACATTTTTGGTGCCAACACATATGTAGAAATTCCTTAATGAGTTATCATGCTTGATTTACATACTTTTCATGTTCCTCAAATATATTTTTTTTAAAAAACTATTTTTTAAGGAGTTGGTTTAGCGTTTAATTATATCATTTCATTTTATCTTGAAATTGGGTTCTTTTCATGTTTGACTCTTCGAGTAAAATTTGGGTGTATTTTCTAACTTATAAAAGTCATTTATTAGTGTTTAAAGGGGCTACCAATTCTGGTTTTTTAGTGATTTGGAGTCATGTGGTCCTCAAAGGGGGTTTTTGAATTGCATTTTCATGTAAAACCTTATTCCACACTTTGAATGTGTTTTATAAAAATGTGGGTATTGCATGGGTATCTTTTGTTGTGTTATTTGATGTGATTTTATAGCATTTTAGAATGGTTTAGTAAATGTTTCAAGGGATTCCCATTTCTACTTTGGTAGGTTCATGTTGTGATTTTGTCGTTGAAAGAGGGCCTTCAAATGGTTGTTGTGTGAATGACATTGTTACACCACTTGGGTATGATTTATAAAAATTATAAATTTTTTATTGTGTTAAATAAAGTGGAAAATGGATGTATATGTAATGTTTTGGTGAGTGTGCTCACTTAAACTAAAATTTTGAAAGATTAAGTGGTCAGTTTTGATGTCATACATTTTGATAAGGTTTTGTAATTTTTCGAGGTGATTTATGAAATTGTGATGTGGGTGAGAAACATATTTTTGGGCTATTTTGTGTGTGTGTGATGTGAAAAAAAGATTTCATTTATGAAAAGGGAATTATGTAACATGTGAGTGTGATATTATGTGATGGTTAGCATCTTGAGAAAGGTTTTATAAAATTGTTAAAGGATGTGTTGAATTGAGAAATGTAACACCTTGACCCCAGTTACTGGGCGCCGTTGCATTTTTTTAATACATAGGCATGATCACAAGGAATCAAGTTCTAAATGACCGATCAGTTTAGTAGTCTCGGAAAATAGATTACATATATCAATGTTACATTAACAATGATAATATACAACACAACATAAATAATCCTTTTATAATTCCATTATTCCCTTAACATAACCCTACACATTAATCATAATACACTTCTTGTAATGCTAGGAAGATAAAACATTTGAAACGTGTGAACTCAGATGCTCAGTAAAGGTAAATAATTTAGTGGAAGCTATAAAATTTTAAGGAAAGATGTGTAATAGAAACAAAAGACATTTAATCATAATCATGAATATAATATGGAAAAAATAAATCAAACATTTCCATATATACATTGACATAGATATTCTACTAGTCCAATAATTTCATGTAATTACTAATTTCATAACGAGAGAATTCATAATGCGAGACATCATAACCACATAGTCAAGGCCTCATTCCAAGACCACAAAAAATATTTTTTCAAGGCCTTTTCCAAGACACTGGTTTGTCTCATTAGATCTACTGATGCATCAAGGAGCTATAATGGGCTCCACCCGCCATTTACTATGTCCATTTCTCATATGAAAATGTTGAAACATAACATAAAAATTCATATTAAAACTAGCATATGAAATATCAATATTTTAACCGTAATCCATGAATGGTATAAACATAGAAAATCCATAGTAAAAAAATCAAAACTGATTCAATACAATATATATGATTGTATTATAATAAATAAACCTCAATCAAGAATAATATTCTGTAAAGGATGCTGACATAGATGAAAATGATTAGTAAAACTATTTTAGAGAAATATAAATTTTTGTGATATCATTTAAAAGTCACGAATTTATAAATAATGTAATTTAATATTTATTTCTGAATAAATGTGTCCCCTACCAAATTTAATCTTTTTAAATGGATTAATATTGTAAAACAATGATGCCCATATAAACAAATCCTTAAAATCATTTTTAAAACATGGACATTAATTAAATATATTTGGAAAAATATATACATAAAAGATTTAATGTGACGATCTTGATAAATATTCCCTTCCACAAAACCTTAAAATATTCATTTTGAAATAAGTTTTATGAAACATGGAAATGGATGATAAAATTCTCTCAATAAATACTTGCACCAAAAAAATCTCGGATAGTAATGAGATATAAAAATTAACCCTTAACTTGTACTTTCCTATGGTTGTGGGTATGTTTAACATCATATATAATGACAATAGTATGTTATTAAGTTATAACTGCACCATTTTAATATTTATTATATCATACATGATTTATTTATTTATTTATACTACCCATTTCATAATAATTTCTATGTTAAAATAACATTTTGTCTAATAATCGATTTCATTATCATACGTTTTTTAACTTGTTATTATAGGTTGTATAACTTATATCATGATATAATTTATTCCATAATATAAAACATTATTTAGGTATCCTATTTATTCAGAATATAATTATTTATAAATGTTTGATATATGAAATGGAAAACACGGTTTATAGCAAAGGTAGGTCGTACGTACCCATAAACGTCGTTTCTGTTTTCATGTCATATTGAACGGATGAAAGTGAATGAGATATATATATATATATATATATATATATTCCAGTATCATTATTATTTCATATCTTATATATTTGTTAATGATATATATTTTTATAATTATAGTTGAATGGTGACTGTGGACAAGAATCTCATTGCTTCATGGAGAAGTTAAGTCGTACATACGCACGAGCTACGATATCATTCTATTAATGGTGAAATAGTATGTAATTGGATGGAAAATTATATATATTGTATCATTAACATGTTATATTTATTATTTAGATCAATTATACTCATTATTATAACCATCAAAATAATGATGTGTTGAATAAAAAACTACACCACGACATGGAGACAGTAAGTTGTACGTATGAATGTAAGGAGAATTTTAATTAATAGGATATATTGAATAATGAATATGGTTGAACCATATTTATAATAACATAAAAGTTTGTATAAGGTAATAGAGTTATTATTTTTTAGTGAAACATAAAATAAAGAGGAAGTGGAAGAAGAAAAGAACAATGAAAGAGGTGATGAAATAATTACCTCTTATTCGGATTCTTCCTTTTGATTTGAACAAAATGGATTCATAGGATGGATTTATAATAAAAGTAAGGAAACTTGGATTAATTGAGCATAACTGGGAGGATACTTTATTAGGTTTGGTCTTATCCAAATTCATTTGGAGGTGTGAATTTAAGAGAAGGTAAAATACCATTTTATAGGAGTGGTGAGGGCCACTTTAAGAAAATTGTGAAATATTATTTTATTATAATATCATTTTACATTAATAATGCCTAAAAATGGATTTATTTAGTGGATAAGGTGGTTATGGGTCTAAATACTCTCAACCAATATGTTTTACAAAATTTTAGGTCAAAATATTAACCTTATATATTAGATTTAACACATAGTTAAATAGTTTAACTTCAATCATGTCTTCTTTAATAATTATAATAAATGGTTAATAAACATACTATAAAATTCCAAGAGAATCTCAAGTGGTTCATTAATGATGTATCTATCATTATAAATTTTCTTTGTTTGATCATTATATTTTTAGACATATTATATCAATTAATAATATAGTATTTTATTAAAAAACTCATTTATGTCAATTTTGACACTATTTAGTATTTAGTTTTTGGGAAAGACATAAAAAGTTTCATATTTCATAAAATACATTAAATCATCCCAAACACGACTTATTAAATTATAAAATTAGTGGATGGAATAAAAAGTCTCAATTTTCATTTAATTTGATATTTATAATATCAATTATTTTAATCATTCATTAATAAGGTAATTATTGCATCATCATTGTGTCATAAATAAATTTAGTTATTTTATATCAAAATGTTTTAAATAAAAAACCATGATGTTTCAAATATTTTTTATTTTATAATGAATATTTATAGTCGTATCTATCTTATGTGTAACCATATATTAAAAATATTTTAATTACTAAACATTGAATTTAACATTTTTAACTCTTCTTTAAATAATATATAATAAATGTCTGAGTCTTATCCAAATTGATCAAAAAGATCATTTTTATCCTAAGGTTGATTTTAGTCGAAATACACTTATCCAATATAAATAGATCATTTGTTGAGGTAATTTTAATGTTATTTTTACCTTTAATTACCTTATTTACTTTTAACCAAGGTAAATAGAATTCCTAAGTTACTATTCGAAAAAAATTATTTTCATCCAATTGAACCCCATTTTAGATACTAATGTCAACTATTTCTCTCAGATTTTTGAAATTTAATTCATAGAAGCGGTAAAATTATGTTTTATGAAAATTTACAGATATTCTTAAAAGGTGGAAAACTGTTCCTAGAATGGGGGTAAAAAGACGTTATAATGGTTAAATTAATATATATATATATATATATTATAAAATTACTATAGTGACCTGAATTGTTCTAATATTTGAATTATTTATCGTTTTAAGACAAATTTTTAATTATAAATAATTATTTAAATGAAAAAGTCATTTATTATATACTATGTAGTATTTTTCTGTACTCATATAAAATTGAATGTTTTAAGAAAAAAACAAAATGTTAACTTAATATAATTTTGAAATTATATTAAAAAATTATTTCTATTTTATGAAACTCAAAACATTTATGTTTTATTAAGTAATTTAAAAAAATTCCCATTCTTAAAACAAGACAGCCTGTTTTGAGAAGTAAAAACTATCAAACGATTGATATGTGTTTATGTCCAATATAAGTGTAAAAATAATTCCAATGAACAAAATTGGATTAAATGATTACGATATAATCTAATTATAATTCAAACCCATTTTAACAATATAAATTATCGTTATTAAGAATGGTGTTTTCAATTAAAATATAGTATTTTTCACTATTCATCAAAATATAAATGTTAATAGAAAAACACCAAAAATTTATCCAAATTAAATTTCTATATCCCTCTTATAAATTAGATGATTATTTTTTTAAAATTGAATATATAAATGTGTAAAATATTTTATTTAAAAAGGTTCTATATTAAAATGCTATAAAATAGAATTTTTTTTAAAACACATATTTAATCATAAAAAATGGATTTTTTCTTATATTATGTCTAAAATAAAAAATAATATGGATGATAAATTTATATTCCTTTTATAAAATTCAAAATTTAGTTAATAATATTTATAACTGCTTTTTAAACGGCTAGTTTAGTATGTCGTGGTGCGCTCAAACTCGGTGTTTCATGTGGAATATGATATTGAATTAATTTAAAGAGATGAAGTATTATGAAATTCTGGTGTGTTACATTCTCCAATATATCAATAAATTTTGTCGTCACAATATGAAATTGTTCTTCTACAATAAAAGGTTTATAATAGAAAATACCTTTGTCGAAACGACGCATTAGAAATAGTGTTACTAAAATTTAGACATGATGCTTGGGAAAGGGAAATGAAAAAGACACCACCAAATTAGGGTTTCAAATAGGAGAACATTGGTTGAAATTATAGAAACATAATTAGAGGGAAAATGTAAATATATATAGGGAGTGATGTAGGTCATCAATCACAAACAATTGAACACTAAATATAAAATTGATGGCCTCAAAGCCATAAATCAATGATGATTTAAAATATCATTGGTTCAAAAAAACAAAAGGTATTAGGATTACCCATTTTTGGTTTAAGATCCTATCCCTAATTTATAAGAATTAATTTATTCATAGAATAATAAAAAATAGAATACTTAACAAGTAGTGTTCCATCCCTTAAATAATTTCTATCAAAAACTCATCTTTCACTCAAAAAGATAATGGATCTCAAAAACAGTCTATTTAACTAAATTTTTTAGGGTTCCAAAATATGAATTTATAATTAATCATTTATAACATTAAAAAAAATTATACAAACCAGGACACCACATAGGCCAGTGGTAGGTGATGCACCATTATCACACTTTGGTAGCAGGTTCAAGTCTCACGGCCTTGCTAGACGTGATGGGTTGTCATCCAACCTCTGGGTTATCCTTTTTATGACTATGCAAAAAAAATATTATTAAATGTTTTAACCATAAACAATATTATCCAATTTACAAATTAATCCATTCCAAACTTTAGACTTATCTAAAATACATGCATCCAAACTCACAGTCCAAATATTTATAAGGAAGGTCAACATAACACAATGTAGATCTCTTTTATAAAATAATAACTTGTGAATATCGTCATCATGTATTCTATTAAAACATGGTATCAAACTAAATTTCCATAAATACTTATTGAATACATTATTTCTCCCTTATTATTTATTGAATAATAGATATAATCCTTAAATCCATAAATGATGTAAACTCCAACAGAAAATTATTTACTTTCAAGATAGTCAAGAATATCCAATATAATTTATACAAATCAATAATCTCAGTAGTGAGACTATAATAAGGTTTATCTTTCCCTCAACCATGTATTTAAAAAAATGTTTAACTTTCTATTGAGTCACTTTTCTCAGTACCATACAATCTAAAATCCTTAATGAAATAGTACTGCAGTATAATCCGTATATACACTATAATTCTTATAACTTGTACATAATTAATAAATTACTCAAATGACACAATTCTTTAATAAAAACTTAAGAACACTAATCATTTCTTTTCATATGAGGTAGTATCATAACATGATTATTATCCAATAACTTAATTTGTTGTATGCTATGATGATTGGGACATTATTCATGTACTGTCCCAACTCCTTGCAGATGAAGCATTGTACATTTGAAAACTTTATCTCACCCTATCAATCAAGTATTTGATGTCCTTTTGTTCTACACTTATATCAAACTCCCATTATCTTCAAAAAATTTTCAGGGTAATTCCTTCCATAGTTATCAAATGTGGGAAAATCCTTCTTTCATTTCTTCCCATTATTCATCTTTTTCTCTATGTTCCTCTTCTTCTCTTTCTTCCCTTAAAAGATATAGGACTTACAGAATTCTTTACTTATCTTATTAACCCATGATATTATCTCCTCATAGGATGAGAATTCATGGGAGGCTATTTCCCTTAGATATGTTGGATTAATACCATGAATGAAGTGATCATTCTTACTCTTTTGACAATGCGTATTGTTGGAGTTACCATTCCTTCTACTAGGTGAGATTTTTAAATGGAGACACACACTAGGTTGGATAATATCATAATTTATATTCCAAAAACAAATAAAATTATGAACATTAATTTTAGATTTTCACATATCTAGTATCATAATAATAAAAATGGTATCATGGATGAAATATTTACTCATAAATCCTTCATAACTGTTTTTAAAGAAAATTCGAATTATCCTAAGAATATCCCCCAAGAGTGTCGTAACCAATATTGTAGCAATGCATGTTGTCGTGCACAAATTCCCATTCGAGTCTAGCACAAAGTAGGGTTTTCATGTTTAATCCTAGAGACATCTGTTCCAGTGCCACCTCTACCTTCCCTTATCCATAAAGGGATTTATTTCTTGGAAAATTTACCAAATATATACATTACCAAGATTCTAGGATGATCTCATATACTAATCTTCAATGTTTAGCTTAGTGTAACGTTTCCAAATTAAAGTTTACTTAAATCTATTTAAAAGGTAATTTCTAAACTTAATTTGATACAGACTGTAACTCCCCAACCCTAGTTACCTAGATCTGATGTGTTATTCTAATACGTTGGCATGATCACAAGGAATCATGTCCTGAAAGAGATATTAGTTTAGTATTCGTGGAAATTATATTACATACATGAATTTCAAATTACACATTATAACATTAAAAAAAATTATCTGTTGACAACGACATTATTCTCAGAGCATAACCCTTCACATTAATCACAATATACTTATTCGAATCCTTGAAAAATTAAACTATAGAAAGGGGTGAGCTCAGACACTCATTAAGGGTAAATAATTTAGAGTAAGCTATAAAAATTTAATGAAATATTGTTAACAAAAAATGGACTTTTTATCATTATCTTGATCATAATATGGAATCAGTAAATCATACATTACTATATAAAAATGCAGCTGAATATTCTACTAGTCGAATAATCAAATGTGATAACCAATTTCACAACGAGGGAATGAATAATATCCGACATAATAAGCACATAGTCAAGGCCTCGTTCCAAGACTACAAATAAAAATATTGTGGTGGCCTTGTTCCATGAAACTTGTTTGTCTTATGAAATCTACCAATGTATCAATGAGCTATAGCAGCCGCCACCCATCTCTTACTAAGTCCAATGCATTCCTCATATTAATGTTTTGAAACATAACACAAACATTCGTATTAAAACTAGCACATTAAAATTTCAATACATTAACCATAAACGATGAATGCAATAAAAATAACAAATCCATAATCAAATATATCATAACTTATTCAATAAAATATGGAAAATTTTATTATAATAAATCAACCACAATCACAAATAATATACAGAAAAGGATGTGGACATAGTTTAAAATGATTAGTAAAACTATTTGAGAGAAATATCCCATCTGTGAAATCATTTAAAAGTCAATCATTAATAAAGAAAGTCATTTAAAAAGGTTATTTTTATCAAAGTGTCTCATAACACTTTGATATTTATGAAAGGATTTAACATTTTAAAACAATCTTGTCCATATAAATGAATCCTTAAAATAATTTATAAAACATCGACATTAATTTAAAATATTTAGAAAACTAATTCATTAAAATATTTAAAATTTTGATCTTGATAAATGGTACCTTCCAAAAAACCATAAAATATTAATTTGGAAATTTTTTTTTGAAACATGTAAATGTATGATAAAAATTTCCCAGTAAATAATTACACATTAATAATCTCAGATAATAATGATATTGAGAAATTAACCCTTATGTTGTAATTTTCTTTGTTCGAGGGATTGTTTACCCTCTTGTATAATGACCATATTATGTTATTAAATTATAAAAAAACTATATTAATATTTATGATATCATTCATGATTCATCTATGGATTTATACTACACATTGAATAATAATTTTTATGTTAAAATAACATTTCAGGTAACAACCGATTTCCTTATCATATGTGATTTAACTTGTTATTCTTGATTGTATAACTTATATAATGTTTTAATTGATTCCAGAATATAAAACATTATTTATGTATCAAAAATATTCAGAATATAGGTATGTATAATATAATAATATATGAATTTGAAAACACCATTTATGGAGATGGTAGGTCTTACGTACGTATAAACGCTGTTTCCATTTTCATATCATATTGAATCGAAGTAAGTGATAAGATATATGTAAATACACACACACACCCACACACACTTATAAATATATATATCTATTAGCATTATTTTGTCATATATTACATACTTCTTAATAATATATATATTTATAATTATTATTGAATGGTGAACGTGGAAATGAATCTCACCGCGTCGTAGAAACATTAAGCAGTACATATGCACTTGCGATGATATCATTCTAATGATGATGAAATCGTATTTAATTGGATGATATATTATTTTTATAAAATCATTAAAATTTTATATTTATTATTTACATCAATGATACTCATTATTATACCCATAAAAATATTGAAGTGTTGAATAACAAACTACATCATGATGTGGAGATGGTAAGTCGTACGCACGTATGGTGACATTGTCATTAATAGGATGGATATGATAATGAATATGATTGAAACATATTTATAATAACATCACAGTATGTAGAAGTTACTGGAGTTATTATTATTTTTTGAAATAAAAAAGAAATAGGAAGTGTAAGAATAAAAGAACTTTGAAAGTTGTGATGAAATAATTACCTCTTCTTCGGAATTGAGGCTTCAACCCCAACATTTAAAAAAATTACCTCTTCTTCGAGTTCTTCATTATAATTTGAACAATAGGGATCCATAGGCCAACTTTATAATCAATGTAAGGCCTCTATGATTATGTGAGGGCAGTTGGTAGGAGATTTGAGTAGGGGTTGGAAGAGCCACATGTCTTTGGAGGTGTGAATTTAATATATGGGAAAGTATCCTTCTATAATAGAGGTGAGAGTTTCTTTGGGAAATGATTGAATTATTATATTATAATAAAATTATTTTACATTTCTAATTGCTCAAAATAAATTTATTTCAGGGATAAGGTTAGAATGGGTAATAAATCTCTCAACCAATATGTTTTAGACAAGTAGAGGTCACATATTAACATTATCATTAAGATTTAACCCTTAGATAAATAGTTTTACGTTTACCATGCCTTTTTGTATTGTTATAATACATGGTTAATAAATTTACTATAAAATTACAAGATAAACTCAAGTGTTTAATTAATGACATATATATAATTATAAAAGTCCTTTATATGAACCATATAATTTTTGGGATATTATATCATTTAATAATATAACATTTGTTTTAAACACTCGTTTATGTCAATTTTGATACAATTTAGTTTTTAGTTTTTTTGAAAGTCAAAACAAGTTGATTACATAGAAATAAATCCATTAAATAAACACTAACTTATCTTATTCACAAAAAAAATTTGCGAATGGAATCAAAATTATTAATTTACATTAATTTTGATATTTATAATATCAATTATTTTAATCATTCATTAGTATGGTAATTAATGCATCATCATTGTGTCATAAATAAATTTAACTATATAATGTCTAAAAATAGTAAATAAAATACCATGATGTAGGAAATATTTTTATCTTTTAAATTAATATTTATAGTCTAATTTATCATATTTATAACCATATGTCAAAAATGGTAGAGTTATGAAACATTGAATTTAACACATTTAACACTTATTATAATAATATATAATAAATGTCCTAATCTAATAAAAATGGGTAAAAATGGTATTATTTTCCCCTAAGTTTGATTTTGGTCGAAATAAACATATATTATAGAATTAGTACATGCATTGGGGTAATATTAATGTTATTTGTAGTTTTAATTACCTTATTTAATTTTAACCGTGGTAAATAAAATTCAAAAATTATTATTCACCGATAATTATTTTCATCTTATTAAAACACATTGTACGTATTGATGTTAACCATGTCTCCCAGATTTTATAAATTCAATTCACAGATGTGGTAAAATTACGTTTTATGAAAATTTGCAAATTTTCCTAGATTGTGCGTAAATGTGCCCAGAAGGTGGGTAAAAAGAAGTTAAAATGGTTCAATAAAATTTCATATATCTAATATTTTTATAAAATGACTATAGTGACATATATTTTACTAATATGTATATTATGTATCAATTTTAAGATTATTTTTTAATTAAAAATATATTTTTTAAATGGAAATGTCGGTTTATGTTGTATTATTCAGTATTTTTCCTTATTCATCAAAATTTTAAAGTTTTTAGAAAAAAACCATAAATTCACCATATAATAATTATGATATTCTGATTTCCAAAATGATTTATATTTTATGAAAGTCAAAACATAATAGTTTCAATAATTAATTTAAAATTATTTCTCATTGTCAAAACCAGAATGATGGATTTTGAGACGTAAAAACTATTAAAAGATTGATATGTGTTTATGTCCAATTTAAATGAAAAATTAATTCCAATGACCAAAATTGTATTACATGATAAAAATATAATCTAATTATAGTTCAAAACTATTAAAATTTAAAATTAATCAGTATAAACTATTTAATTTAAAAAGATGTTTTCAATTAAAGTTTACTGTTTTTCAGTATTCATCAAAATATAAAAGTTATTAGAAAAACAAAAAGAATTATCCGAACTAAATTTTTATGTCCCTATACTAAATAAGAAGTTTATTTTGTCAAATTTAATATGTTAAACTATCAAATATTCAATTTAAATAAGGTTCTCTATTATAAGGCGGTAAAATTGCATTTTTTTGAAAAACACTTCTTTTATCTAAAAAAATAAAATTTTCTTATATTATGTCTATAAAAATTAATATGGATGTAAAAATTATATTGAGTTTATAAAATTCATAATTTAGTAAATACTATTCATAATCACTTTTTAGATGGCCAGAATGGTATGTCATGGTGCACTTGAACTCGGTGTTGCATGTGGCGCAAACTATTAAATTACATTAAGCAGATAACATATGATGAAATCATTTGGTGTTACATGAATGATATTCAAAATGTGTTTTAGGATGATTTATTGTGAGTTTATTTTGAAATCAATTTGAATAAAAAGGGTGTTGATGTGACTTATGTGATGTACTTGTGGGCTGTTTGGTGAATGTGTGATGTGTATGTGATGTTTTTATATTAAAATTATATTTTATGGCATGTTGAACTTGTTTGAAAAGAATATTAAAAATTGGGTATCTAGGTGGGTGGATGTGTACTAGTATGCTAGTGATACTATGAGGTTTGGCCTCAGTTTCACATAGAATGTTTGATGCTCACAACACTAACTAAACTATGGTGATGATGATGGGGGCCCCTAGGTTATGAGTATTTTCCCTACTAGTGGCATGTTCCTGAGAATAGATAATTTTTATGGTATCTTTCACAGAGATACGAGGTACCTGGGACCCACAAAAAGTTAGTTCATAGGGGTTAATTCTTTACACCTTTTGCTGTTTGTAGAGTTGCTTATTTTTTTCTCGCATGTTTGGGTAGATATTTTTTTCCAAATGTATGAGTTTTTAGCGGTCCATATTGATGAAGTGTTGTAAAGATGGATTGAGGGTGGTGAATTGTTCCATGAGGAGTTTCTTAGACTATCTTTACTGTGGTTATACCTTTGTAATTGACTTGGTACACAGTTTTAAATTGTGTAATTATATTCAAATTTTTTGTAAAAGTTGATTTTGTTTGAAAAATCCAGATTCGTTCAATTGGATTTGTTTGTTGTTTTATGTTTATAAACTCGGTTAAATTGTTCACAATTTTCAGTTTATGATACTCGAGCACCTGTGCCAGCCCGTGGGGATAGAAAACACCCAACAGACTTGTAACATGCAATTTATGGTGCCAGTTTGATGGTGACAAGATTCAATTGATGGCATTGGAATTCTTAGAAATACAACCATATCTTGATACTTCAAGTGGATGTGGTTTTTGAAAAATTCTACCTTGGAGTAATAACTCCAAAAAGTTGTTCCAATATTGACTCGAGGGAAACCTGGTATATGAAAAATTGTATTACTGTGCACCTGGTTTGACACTCCCTGGGTATATGATTTGGATAGTTTACATTTTCTTTACCTACCATTATGAATGACTTATAAGTATTTCTTTCCAAAATGTTACTTGCATTTCTGATCATAGAATTCATGATGCATAAATTGATGCAACGTTCTATACAAAAATTTTAATTATAAAATTTTAATTATTTTAGGTGCTAATCTGGTAAATGCTATTGTTTATATTTGAATCATAGTAGAAGGATTGATAAATCCACTAATGTACTTGATGAAAATATGGATCATATCATCCACGGTATTGAGACAACATTTCAATGGGAGATATTCCCCCTTGTATTATCATGGTATTAAGAAATATAATCATGTGTTTACATGATATGTAATAAATTATCAAGGAATTATAGCTTGAGGGAAGTAAGAGAAGAAGAGGATAGCAGAAAAAAATACTTATAATGGGAATGACGGAGAGAAGGATTTCTCAATATATGATAATTGTGGAAGGAAACAATATGGTACATAAATGAAATAAATGAGAGTTTTATATATATGTGGAATGAAATGACAACATGATTTTCATTTCAAAGGTAAGAAAAAGGTTTTAAATGCACAAATCCTCAACTACAATGAAATTTGACACTATGAAAATTTATGTCTCAAGCTTCAAAGGGATATAACCTAAATGATGTTATTTGATATTGATCATGTTATAATACTTCCACTGATAAAAATGAACAATTAATGTTACTATTAAAAAATTATTTCATTTTTATATTTTACCAATAATTTATTCATTATACTAATTATGGTCTTTATGATGATTGTATGACATTAATTTTTCATTAAGGATTTGAGATATTATGTTGAAAGGTATTAGAATAATTTATTTGTTTGAATGATAAACTTTTTTGAAATCATATTTTCGAGGGAATAAAATCCCTTAAAATGTTTCTAATATAAGGATTATTATGTAGAAATTATTTATTTGGATAAGTGTTGAATACCATAGAACTGAATATTGAACTGTAAAAATGTGTTCTATTCTATCATTGAGAGTGTTTACAGAACATCTTAAATAAAATAATATATACAATGACATGTGTCTTATTTAAGAAATAAGAATGAATGCATGTTTCTAATGAGGTATTATAGTGATTTGACTTATTATAATATTTTAAGAGGATACATGATCAAGTTATTCACATGTTTGGAATTTGAAAATATGAATCTACATCATGTTGATTAAAGGATAATGATATGGCCATTTTTTTAATTCAGTTTCCCTCCTTAAAATATATTGTATTATAGTCTTTTGGAATATTTAACCATTTATAAAATATTTAATTATTTGATGATATTTTAGAGGGTAATGTATTACTTCTCCATATGATTCATCATGTGCTAAAAGATGATGTCGAAATAGTTCATGGTCTAATAAAAGGAAATTATTCTATTTATATAAAAATCTATTTACATAAATTCTATGAGACCTAATGGTTTCCTTAACTATATAACAGGGGGTTCGAAACAAAAATTCTATCATATTACCATCATTTTTGATTATATCAATGGAATTCATTAACACCTATGTATTACAGTTTTTTTGTCTATATACTTCATCTATACATATTCCATATAACTCATTATTAGAACATGATTGTTATAATTTTATTCCCTCCAAATTTTTTAATTTCCCACCTATGTTTTCTTAATATGGAACCTAGATACATGACCATTGTAAATTCATTTCTCTGTTATTAAGAATATGTTTTATTAAACATATTTATGATGTGGGTTTTCATAAATAGTTTATTTTAAATACATAGATTACTAATATCCATTAAAAAATTAAATGATGCAATTTAATTAAGGTGGTTAGAACATGACACCAAAAATTCGAAAGTATGAACCTTGGGATTGATTGAATGTAGAACACGTGACACAAAGAACATAGGGGAATATAATTTATAGATAATTTATAATATATTTAATATTTTAAATAGATTCTATTGATTCGTGCACCACTTTTTTTAGCTTGAATTACATGCATGTGTAACCTTTCCTCGATGTATTACATTACACGTAAGAGAATCCTTCCTCAATTGCTTTCGTTAAACGCAAGACCTAGTTTACTAACAAACAATGTAATATTAAAATATTATTATTTAGTATAATATGATATATACTAGCTATTATGTTTCTATTTATGAATATTGTTAACTAAATTTCGAATATTTATGGTCTATATAAATATAAATTTAATTCTTGGGTAATTAATTAATGAGAAAGGAATATAAAAACCAAAATGATATAAAAAGATATACTTTTTTATGCTTACAATGGGGTTATGTCTAAATAAAACTAAATAAAGAAATTAGTTAAATTTCTAATGAAAAATATTTTATATATATTAATAAATGTTTTATTTATTATCATCTAATTTAATTTATAATCATAAGTTATCAACAAACCCAATATTACACATAAAACCCTATATTTTTATTAAGGCATTTGTAAATCTTTTTAATGATGACCCAATTTTAAATTGTAATTTTGAGACATTAATGAATTTAATTTGATAAAATAAACTATATTATTTATTTCATGCTTAAAAATTTATCATCTGGAGAATTTTTTTAATTTTTCTAAGAGAATTCATTTTTTGATTAATAGTAAAAATTACCCAATTTAGTTAAAAATAATCTTTTCATTGAAATAATGAGCACTGTTAAATTATATTTGAAATATTTTTTAGAGTAAAATTAGATCAATTATACATATATTGGTAAAATTTAGTTGATTAGAATCAATTTCACAATGAAATTGAATATAAAAACTGAATAATCTTTTGACCACTTTTTTACCAAAAACCAATTAATTCATCCATTTAAAAGATTGTAATTTATCTTAAATTTCCCATTTATGTGAATAAAATTTAATAAAATGGATTCAAAAAAATAATAATAAATATTATATTTATATTCTATAAAATATAAAAGTACTTTTTTACTAAATTTATTAGTAAAATTTATTTATATTAATTATAGTGATTACATAAAAATTAATCTAAAAAATATACTAAACAATTAACACATGGGCACAAATAACCTAGGAACATTTCCGATTTCCAAATATTGGAAATCACTCATAAATAACCCTTAAAATAATTAGTTTTTAGGATTTGGTATTACTATTTATAGGTAATAACATGTTTATACCTAACATGTTTTCATAAATTCCAACTGAGTCATTTTCCATGCCTTAAAAAACAACCACATATACCACTTCTTCACACCTACAAAACCTCTTAATAATTTCCAATATCTACCCAACTAGCTTCCTAAAATAAAAAACATAGACCTAAAATCCTCCCTATGGTAATAAATCATTAAAAGGATGTTTTTCGTATAAACCAAATGAAGTTACCCTATTAAGAGGTTTCATCTTCACTCAAGATTTTTAGTTTCATTTTCATTGGCCACTCCCTACACTAATATTATTATATACATACATTAAAATACCTGTATAATCTATATACTAGGATGTTTTTATGTCAATATTTTCTCCTAAAATTACACACACCTCCATCTAATGGGAAATTAACATAGTGATTATGTGTACAATGAACTATTTCATCATAACACGATGATAGTTCATTTATACCATACAATCTATAATGGGGAAAATTATGATGGTATATCTATTTGTATATGTTATATATGGCATTTAAGATGTCTTTATTCTTTTTTAATGTTATTATAAAATTAATTTATATGTTCCATCTGGTGTAAATAAGACAATTTCGTCTGAGTAAGTATGGACTTCTTCCCCTCAAATTAATATGACTCGTTAATTCCATAAATGGGCTGTATAAAGGATTATTATAATAAAACTATATAAAATATATTAAATAGATAGAATACTGGAATTAATGTATATATATATATATAATTTATCTTTCATTCTTTTATTACAACAATGAAATAAAAGTAACATTAAAGCGTACATACATCCTATCATCTCCATGAATGGTATACTTCATTTGTAATCTCCAAATATTATGGCCCTCTATAAACACATATTTATTGAAAATATAAGATAATTTTATCATGTTGTAAATTCTAGATATAATGAAATCATGATCTATGAAATAAGAACAATAAAAACAAATTTAAAACTTGCTAAAATTGTGCAATTAAATACTGAAATAGTAAAATTAATGACCGTTGTAAATGAATGAGTAATAAACAATAACAAGGAATTAATATATGATATTATTAAAATGATTATGATTCTAGTATAAGTTACATATTCTAAACCAGTTCATAAGAGTATAAGAAGCACACAAAAAAATTAAGGTTATGGTGAAGGATTATTTTCTTACTTTTCTTTTCGTAAGGCATACATCATATACACCACACAATTATTTTTTATAGTGTGACTATTTACACTTTTATACATTATATCATGAATAATTTTTCATCATTATATGAAAAACATTGCTAAATGGGGATTATTAATTTAATGTTTCAAGTGGAATCCGACACTTTGGGATGTTTAATGATTAATTTCATAAAACATAATTTTAATGATTATGTGCAAAATATCTCCTCTTGTTGTGATGATTGACATTATATTACAAACAATAACATAATGGTAATAATTTTTTAATTTAAAATTAAATTGAATATCCAAATCTCACGTAATTGATATTACTATTTCATAAAAAATATATCATATTACATATGAAATTCACATAATATCTATTTGATTAACTACTGAATTATTGATAAATGGTTCACTTCTATTCATTATCGATACATTTTTATAAAGAAAATTGTTCATGAATATGAGAAATTTATTAGACTGTAACAACATAAGTGGGTCATAGTTATATATTTCTCCTTTATTCCTTAGCAGTCTAATGAGATGACTCATTTGGCCAATAACATGTATTTTTTCCTATATACTATCAACCATATTGTGAATGGTGTTGAAGGTAAAGTTACTATATACCTAATAAAAATGGAATCCAATAATTATTTAGTTCCCTTATTTATATTCAGTTATTTCTCATCCATGAGATTTTTCATTGACATAATGTTGGATATATTAAAACATAGTTTTAGTTATTATTCATACATGATATTTTTGGGTCAAAATATTTATGGATACATTTCATTTTTTTTAGACAACATGAGTTTTTTTTCTTACCATTAGATATTTCTTTTTTCCTTATCAATTTATTTTAATGGCATGTGTTATCAGTTATTTATAATTCCATTATAATTTATTCCCATTTATTCATTATTGCTTCCACTTTACATATCGTTATTGATCATTTGAGATCACCATTATTATATTTATTTCCCAATGTTTTGAATAATAAATATCTAAATAACCATTCAAGGATTTTGTTTATTATTTTATATATCATGATTATATTCCCAATTTCTTAATGTATAGTGGGTATCATATTTGTATCCTAGCTTTCTAAAACTACTAAACTGAATGGTCCTTCAGGATTTGATTGGTTAAAATCATGCCAATGTAATAAAACATTGCACTGTGTCATAGATTCTGGGGTCATGGTTTTACATCAATTCTAGAACCATTTCCACTTGATGTATACATTAAGGGATGTGTTTTTAAAGACCAACATAATATATACACTTAAAAAATATAGGGTTTTCTTATATAATGATTAAATATTACTACATTTGGTTTATATTCCCTAAAATATCTAATATTAAATAAATTTTCCATGGTTACACTAAAATTTCCATGATACCAACTATAAAAACATTACCTTAGTAGGCCTGGAGCTGTTGTATTACTTTATTACAGTTTCATGATTACAAGGTATCAACTCCCGAAGGACCAAATAGTTTATCAATTTTGAAAAAAATATCATATTTGATACCCATAATACATTTGGTAAATAAAATAACGTATAATATAAGTAAAATTCAGAATCATTGATACTCATTCACAATAATATTCATCATAACCAATAGAAATGAAATAAAATAAGGGTCATAAAAAAGTCTCAGTATGGGTATGTAAAATGTAATTAATAATTAATCTACAATAATTAATCTTTTTTAAATGTTAAATAATTATAAACAAATTCCATTTAAATAACTGGACAATTTATAATATATATGTAAAGGATAATAACTAAAACATATTCCATTTAATCATTATACTGAGAATGAAATGTATCCATCGATTTTATCATATGAAAATATAATGGAAAAAAATAATGACATAAATATATATGAAAGAAATTATTATTTATTTTATATCATATTTGAGGAGTATGAAAAACAATAAAATCCATACACTTCAAAATATTGTTTAAAACTATATGTTGAAACCCATTTAATTTAGCAAACTGATTTTTCTCATGGGAACCTGTCGATGAATCGATGGCCTATATAACTGTATGTCCCCTCCTTTCACTGATATTCTAAATAATTCTTCATATATTGAGTAATATATTTAATTAATATAAAATATAACTTTTCAAATATCCATATTAAATAAAAGATACAAATTTATCCATAAATCCCTAATAAATAAAATTAACTTTAATGTGAATAATATATATAAAATTTGAATATGTTTCAGGAAATAATAATATAATTTTCATGAAAATATGGATATTATATAACAAAAATTTAATATATGAAAATTGTTCATTAGGATGTGATTGTTTGAATAGAAGTTTAATCATCATAAAAGAATATGAGATTGCAAACAGGACTTTAACCACATGGTAATATTAATGTAAAACCCATTGGATAATATAACTCCATGTGAAATATAAATTACCATTAAAAATTTTTAAATAATTAAATTAAATGAAAATGTATAATTGTATTCACCACACAAAATATGTAAGTAGTATATATGATATTTATCTCAAACATGTATAATGTGATATGGAAATAACTTACCTTACATTTCATGTTGAATGAACATACATTATCCTCAAGAATAATTATTTTAATAGTGTTATAAACATAAAATATAACCATAATCATATTTATAATGTCATATATTAACTTCTTATAATATTTTATTACCCATTTGTTAACGATATTTCGATATTTTAACTTTTTTAGGTGTAAATATCTTTGTTTATCGAGTATGTTTTATGTTGTTATTTTTATTCCTATTAAATGGATAGTCATTTCATCATCTATTTAATTTAAATTATCAATTAAATACTTTATTAATTTAGTAAATATTTATTTATTATTACCCATAATATCAGGACATAAGAAATTAATTGCACCAATCATGGAGAAGGTTGGTCGTACACACGCATAAATGCAACATCCATTTCATTATCATATCTAAAAGAATGAAAATATAATGATATATATATATAATAATTAATATATCATATATATTTCATATATTTAAAATAATTTTACAAAACGCATCCTTAATACATTCAATGTATTACATGAACGAATCACATCGTTTGGGGATGTAGTAATCCAAATGCCCACAAACGATGTTATCATATCCCCAAAATATGTAAAAAATGATTGTATGCTTTATATAATAATTAAAAAACATAATCAAATTATAAATATCATATATATCATAAAAAATAAGTCCAACAATATTTCCATCCATGAAATTTGGTAACAGAAGAACGAATGACATGGGTTCGTCAGAGAGAAGTCCATTATACACACGAACAATGATTGTGTATCATATTCAATTGATATTTGTGAATTTTTATAGAGAAATATTAACATAAATATGCCACAATACATTGCATATAATTATTAAATATATAATAATTACATAAAAATAATTTAATTGGTGATCAAATAAAATAAACAAATGTTATAATTGAATAACGTTACCTCTAATTAGAGTAACTCCTTTTGGTTTATACCAATAGAATTCCTTGATTGTATACCTATCCAAGGTGTCACTTTTGTTATGATGGTATTGAAATTTGGAGATAATATTTGATGGTTTTAATCAATCCCATGGTATTTAATTATGTGATTATGCATGAGAGATGAGTTCCTTTTTATAGATGATGAGGAGAGGAATTACTGTAAATATAAAATGGTAAACACTCTTGGGAGGAATCCCTTACATCATGTACCACCAATAATGAACCAAATTCTATTATTTGGATTTCATTGTCTATATATATATGTGTTTTATAAATGTTTCAAGGACATTAATTCCTTTGTGTTATAGGTTTAGTCCATTGTGAAGCTTAATAATACTTTAAACAAAGTAACTACTTTTAATCTCATTCACGAATAATTTTGGTTAAATAAAAATTTTAGCTTAATATAAATTATAAATTATTATGTATAAAAATATTTAATGAATTTTACTAATTTCAATTATTTAATTTGAATTTTTTTTCAAAAATATTCCCACAGATGGGGTGACAAATTAGGTTTTTATAGTGAAAATTTTCAAAAATCTTGTTATGTGTTTATATCCAATTCCAAAGTGAAATTTATTTCAGTGAATGAAATTGGAATAATTTATTTATGATTTATATTTTATAACATTCAAAACAATATAATATATAATTTATATTGAGTCAATAAGTTTTCCTTATGGATTTTCCATTTCTTTATGTTTTGAAAATCACAAACGCTCTATCTCAAGGAATATTTTATCTCCCTGATGATTTATCTCAATAAAAAAAAATTTCCATCCCCAAGGAAATTTTTAATATTCATTTGTTTTAATTTTTCATATTATAGTTTCTCGAAATATAAATATTTTTATTTCTAAGTGTTAAAATTTGGTTCATATCTAAAACCTTGAAATCATATAAATACTTAGATATAGAGTATTTTGTTTTCAGGTTTTGAATTAAAGTTCCAATTTCTCTGAAATTAGATTCTGAATTCTATGAAATTCATATTTGAAATTCTCTGAAATTCGGATTCGGAATTTTGTTAAATTTGAACTCCAAATTCCTCAGAATTCTAATTCTGAATTACATAGAATTCGGACTCCAAATTCTTTGAAATTATGATTCCGAACTCCTGGAAAATCTGATTCCGAAATCCCACGAAATTATGATTATGAATTCTTTGAAATTATAATTTGGAATTCTATGAATTCAGGTTCTATATTCCGCTGAATTCAGGTTTAAAATTCATTTGAATTTAGACTCCGAATTCATTGGAATTTAATATTTTTAAACTATAGAAATCGTGTTCTGAATACCTTGAAAAATAGAATCCGGATATTTATGATTTATAATTTCCACGTATTTGATTTGTTACACTCCAAACATTATTTTTTCTTAGACTTTGAAAAATGGATGTTGTTATGAAACCATATTTTTCTTACCGTTGTTTTATTAATGAAACGATGTCATACATTCTGTTTCTTACTAACAGTTTTTTAAGTGACACATGTAATGGTCCCTCTAAGAATCTAGGAAAAATACTACTATTAGTAGAGGGAGTTAACCATTGGAGAAGTGTCTATAAATAGAATCTCAAATAAACAAGCTAAAGAAAATGGATCAATTAATCTAGATACCATATATTGATGAAGTGATTTCTAGATAGAGATACTCTCATGCCTTATGCATACTGAACATCTTGTTAAAATTTCTTCGTGCGACTCAGATTGTTGTTGTGTACAATCAGGGTATTCTAGAGATAGAAAGATATAGGTTGAAAATACCTTACAGTTTTAGGACTTCCATGATAAAGAAGACATAGGTGCCGACTACCTTGATGTTCGATGGTATGCGGGTATAGGAAGGGAGACTTTGGTATTCTTATCGAGGGCTTACCCAGGTGTGGGTAATACATACTTAAAAGTATAAATCAAGGGACCTTTATCCAAGGTTTTTGGATAGCCTACTATATGGGTTAAAAGATATCATAGCTGTTAGTTGTATTATTTTAATTTTATTTTCTAATACATTTTCATTAATAAGGAAAGTATAACTATCTTAAACTTTCTTTTACTTGTATACAATAATTTGTAAGATTCTATATAGTTTAAGGTAGAATATTTTTTGTTGTAAAATCTTCTTAAGTTTCATTTCCAGAACCACATATGTGCATCCTATCAGGTTTGTAAATCTAATAGGACTTGTGTATTTACCTTATTTAACTTTGTTAAACATAGAAAGTTTTATATCAACCTAAAAATCTCCAAACGAGTTTTCAAAGGATGAAATTAACCCGCCCCCACACCTCTTTTATATTGAGCATCTACATTCATATTTCGATCCTATAATTGGTTTCATAGAAGGTCTTGGAAATAATTATATTCACATATAATTTTTCTTGCATAGTTTTCATTGTTATACATTTTCCATGCTTAGAATTTTTATCCTTGTTTACAAACATTTACTATTAACATGTTTCTGTGGAATGATATTTTCTTTTAGATTGCAAGCATGGTTGTTGGTTCAATTGACAATCTAAATCTTACTAGACCACCTATTTTTTATGGAAATGATTATGAATATTGGAGAGATCATATTAATACATTTGTTATTAATACTAGAATGGAAAAAATTGTTATTGTGACTAAATATTACAAGATTCTTGATATGGAAGTTAAAAATATTATTAATCAAGAATAGTCAGAATATTAACTTAACTACAGGGTATACAATACGTAGTTGTGTTCCATGAACATAAATATATATAGTCATATTTATTTTTGTGAAGCTAGAAATTGTATTTGGATTAAATTTTAGGTTACTCATTTGGGTACATCTATGGTTATAGAAACTAGCATAGCTATTCTTAGATGGGAATGTAATGGAATTTTATATCCTTATAGGAAACCGGTGTTCACATTACAATAATGGTTTATGACTATTGATAACAGTTTAAAATCTATGGTTGAAATGGTTTTGATGATGAGGCACTTGTGGACATCATTACAAACAACATGCCTAAAGAGTGGGAATCTAATAGAACATTTATTTATGAAAATATGAAAGCATCCCGGATTACTCTTGATATGATTTTTGGTACTCTTCTTCGACACGAGAAAATAATGGAAAGAGATGTTGATTTGAATAAAATGAAGAATGTAAATGTATGTGTAGCCTTTACTACCACTAAATTCGAGACTCTTGAAAGGGTTACAAGATCCAAGACAATGAATGTCACTATATTATTTGGGAAGAAAGATTTTTAGTACAGATAAAAGAATAAATAAAGAAGATACAAGAAAGACTTTTAAGTCACATTGTATTGAATTCAAAAGAGCGGGAAATATAAGGCTAGATTGTCCAATGCATAAGAAAAATGATAAAAAGGAAAAGCATTCTGATAGTAATAGAAAGAAGTAATACAAAGCTAAAGTTAATAATGTTTTGAAATCTAATAACACCTAGAGTTCCAGTGGGGGAGACTCTTCTGATCAATCCTCAAAGTATGAATCTTCTGGTATGAAGAATATTGGTTTTATTTTCAAGTTGCGCATTGAAAATTATTGTCTCATGGCCAATGTATGAAATTCTGAATCTATGACCAATGTAATATTGAATTATATTTATAGCGATAATAAATATTATGAGTCTTACGATAAAATATATTATTTTGAAAATGATAAAAATCACTTACTTTTTGAGAAGTTTCTAGGTGTTTTAAAATTCTTGTGAATGAAAAATCTAATGTCAAGAAAAATCATGATAAGGAAAATTGTAGAATTTTTATTCCTACTAAATATGTATCGAAACATTCTAAAGATCTTGAAAAGAAAATAAATGATTTTAAAAGTATTTCAAAAAATATAGATGAGGTTAATTCTAAGAAGGATAAACGTTATATGGATCTAGAAAATGTAATTTCTAAGAAAAATATTTTAGAGACTAACAATGGTGCTAAAAATAATGTTTTTTAGGATAAAACATAGTTATTAAACTAAAGTCAAAAAACATTTCCTCGAGGATGTGTTTTTCAAACATTACCTTAGGTAAGGAATACATTGATAAGATGTATTCTCAAATTCAACCTCTAAAGTATAATTCTGGTTATGGTTATACACATTCGAAACCTTTTTTAGTAATAATTATTTTGATCCTCAAAGTGATTCTTTCTGCCCTAATATTTGTTGTGGTTGGTATTGGGCAAAAAATAATTCTTTAAAAAACCAAGTCTTTAGGTTTTTATAAAGGTTATTTTTCTAAGAAAATGTGGATTCCTAAAATTTTTCTTTATGATGTTTCTAGATCCAAGCAATTTTGGTTCCAAAAGTCTAACACACTTATTTTAAGGAATTTAATGATAGTACCAACAATAATACATTTTAATTGGATTTTGGATGTTCCCAACACATGATTGGTAACAAAAACTTCTTTGAAGAGATTATCATGATGAAAGGAAGAAAGGTAACTTTCGATGATAATGCTCAGGGAGAAATTATTGGTATAGGTAAAATTGTTCTACTTGGAAATCCTATGATTTTGAATGTTTTATTTGTTAATGTTCTTAAGAACAACCTTATTAGCATAAGTCAGTAATGTGATAAAGGTTACCATGAGAATATTAGGAATGATAAATGTTTAGTACAAAATTCCACGGAATAATTTATTATTTTTTCCCATAGGAAAGGGAATGTATACACACTAAACATAGAATTCCTTAAGATCCAATACCTACCTTCTCTTTGTTCAGTGGATGATCATTCTTGGTTATCTAATAGAAGATTAAGACACTGTAACATTAGAAATATATCCCAAATTTCTAAGAAAAGACTAGTTAAGTTTCTACCGGAGCATAGATTTAATTCTTATATTTTTTTGATCCTTGCCAATATGGAAAGTAACATAAATCATGGTTTCAATTAGTTGTTGAAGTCTCAACTACTGATACATTATAGTTCGTCCATATGGATCTCTTTGGTCCAACACAAACTGGAAACATTGGGGGAAAATATTACATATTTTTCTTAGTTTCTGATTACACTTGATTTACATGGGTATATTTTCTAGCAAATAAATCTAAATTTTTTTTCTTATTTCCAAATTTTTAGAGCCCATATAAAAAATGATAAAAATATTCCATTTATAACTATTTATAGTGATCATAGAGGAGAATTTCAGAAATCTGACTTTGAATATATTTTTAGTATAAAGGGTATTACTTATAACTCTTGAGCACCAAGAACGCCTCAACAAAATGGTTTTGTTGAATGAAGAAATTGAATTATTCAAGATTAAACGAGAACCAAGTTGAGTGAATATTCCATACCCAAAAATTTATGGGCTAAAGTAGTATGTATTTATTATTGTACAACAAATCGTGTTTTGATTAGACCTTTTCCTAATAAATCCCTTATGAGTTATGGAAGGGTATAAAACATATACATTCCTACATCAATGATTTTGGATTAAACACATTCATTCTGAATTCTAAAAATAGTTTACATAAATTCTTACCCAAATCTGATGAAGGAAACTTCGTAGGCTACTCCACAACTTCAAAGCCTTATAGAGTTTTCAGTAAAAATACTTGAACTATTGATGAAATAGTACAAGCTAAATTTGATGAAACTGATGATTTTGTTTTTAAAAAACATCTAACTACATCTTTATATATGTTTTCAAAACAGATTATCAATCCATGATAGATGATTTTTCTGATAAAGAAAATTTCAATGAAAATATTTCTAAGATATTTACCCCTAGAATATTTCCTACAATATGTTGATGAACATGTTTTGAAAACCCAAATCAATTTTTCCTTATAAATCATCCCAATGATAACATCATTGGTGATGTAAATCAACCAGTAAGGACTAGATGTTCCTTATAAAATGATGTAGAACATCTATCATTTCTATCCCAATTAGAAGCAAAAAACACGGATAAATCATTAAGTGATGATGATTGAATAATTTTACGAAAGATGAGCTAAATGAATTCGAATGGAATAACATCTGGACCTTGGTTGAAAGACCTATGTAAACTTATGTTATTGGAGTCAAATGGGACTTTATTAATAATTTTGATGAATATGGAATCATAAAAAGAAATAAATCTAGATTGGTTGCTAAAGGATATAATCAACATGAAGTAATAGACAATGAAGAAACCAATGGTCTAGTAGCTAGACTAGAATCTAGATGTATTCTACATGCCTTTGCAGCATTCTTTAATTTCAAAACATTTAAAATGGATGTTAAGTGTGATTTCATTAATGCATATGTTCAAGATGAAGTTTTTGTTGAATAACCTCCCGGTTTTGAAGATAAAAAACATCCTGAACATGTTTTCAAACATACAGATGCTTTATATGGACGTAAACAAGCTCCAGGAGCATGGTATGATAGACATACAAGGTTTTTTCTTTCAAAATAATGAAATTAAGGTAAATTCTGATCCATCCCTTTTTATAAAGATTGATAAGATTTTTTTTGATTGTTCAAATTCATATTGATTAAATTATTTTTGGTTCAACTCAGCAATCTTTAACTAATTCTTTCACAGATCTAATGAAATATGAGTTTGAAATGAGTATTATGGTGAGTTATCTTTATCCCTTGGTTTTCAAATTTCTCAAAAAATAGATGATATTTATATTTCCCAACAAAAGTATATTAAATATATTCTTAATAAGTATGGATATGACAACACTAAGAGTATAAATACTCTAATTGGTACCTCAAATTCACTTGATCCAGATGAAGTTGGGAAACCAGTAGATCAAACATCTTTTAGAGGTATGATAGGAAGTCTACATTACTTGACAGCTAGTTATATTAACATAATGTTTTCAGTATACTTATGTGCAAGATATCAATCAAATACTAAGGAATCTCATTTAAATGTAGTGAAAAATAATTTTCACAACATAAAGGGAACCATGGATTTATGACACTTAAATACTTGTGGAAATGATTTTGTGTTAAAAAGTTTTTTGGATTCTATCTTTGGTGGATGTAGAATGGATATGTAATGTACATCCAGAAATTTTATTTCTTAGGAGATTAATTGGTTTCTTGGTCATGTAAAATACAACACTCAGTAAAACTTTCCACTTTGAAGCTGAATATGTAGCATCCGGATGTTGTTGTGGTCACATTTTGTGGATTCAACACACACTCACAGAATATGGTATCAGTTTTACCAAAACAAAAATATTGTATGATAATACTAGTTTCATTTCCTTAAGTAAAAAACTTGAACATCGCATATTGAAAAACACATAGATATTAGGCATCACATTCTTAGGGATAAAACACCAAAATGGTATATCATTCTTCAATTTTCAGAACACAAGTCCAACTTGCTGATATTTTCAAAAAATCATCACCCATTGATATATTTGAATATATTAATCAAAAGATAGGAATGATAACTATATGGTAATATTCCATATTAACTTCTTGTTGAAACCTATATCTTTATAGTAAGAAACTACATTTTATAGGGGATTTACATTTTATTATTAGTCAAATTTCTCATTGTAATTTTTTTTGTAACCACTATTATCGCAATCAAATTTTTTTAATCAAATTTTTCATAATCAAAATTTTCGTAGTCAATATTTTTCGGAGTCAATTTTTTTCTGTAGTCAATCTTTTTTATAGCCAAGAAGAATTTTCCTCATTACGAATAATCATCATAAGTAAATCGAAAGGTATGTTTCCTTTCCTAAGTTTTCATAATCATCTATTTACTTTCTTGTATTTTCATTTTGTTTCAAATATTTTGTATTTACTTTTACTTAAATACGAATGGTTATCTTAAAATCCTCAAAATATTGGGACCTATCAAAATACTTCTATGGTCCTCATTTTAATTGTCAGATGTAATCATATGTTTTTTCAACCACTAGATCAACAATGGAATTTGATCAGTCTAATCAATCGCATATATAGAGCCCCCTAATTGTTGTCCAACATTGGGTTTTCATTCATTCATGTCCTGAAGCTCTGCCTCTATACATAAGGTCATTCTAAATCTTCAAATGTTTCCTCACTTTCGAATATCTGCTGAAGCCTCTCCTCATAAAGAAATTTTGATTGTTAAAGAAAATATCCAAGTGGCAGGTATTCTGGTAAAGGTTGCTTGACCCGATGTTTTATGATATATATGACTCTATCATATCAAAGAATGTCAAGATGAATGGTTAGGAGAGTGTATGTGTATCGAAACCAGGAGAACCTGATCAGGTGTATCCGATGTTGATGGTAGAGTTCTATGAAATAGTTAGCTTATTCAATTAAGGAGGGAAAGATAAATTATTTTTCTGTTCTATGGAAATGCCTACTCTTTCTTAAAGCAAGAATTTATGTCTGGTTAGAATTACATACAAAATAGAAGAATAGTTTTGTACTAATAAATTACCAGATGTATCATGATCATTTGATAAGGAAAAGGCTATTGAGTGTCTTATATTGAAAGGAGTGAAGACTCTGAATATTATTCATTTGTCTACGAACTTACGGATTCATGAATTGTGTGTTCTTTGATTTATAATTCCAAGGAGTGAGGTTAAGGATAATATAAATAAGAGTGATATCTATATATTGGATATCTTGGTAAACCTCAAGAAAATTAACGTGGTTAAGTACATTCTGTTTATGATTCAGATATCAATAATGGAAATCTAAATTTTCAAATCATTATTTATCCAGATATTCTCTCAAATATTATAGTTCTTAATTTAGAATATTTCATAATTCAATGCAGTTCCAAGCGGAGAATCCAAAAGGTGATGTTTTTGAGTGATGATACTCTAAGGAGGATGAAGATTAGCTTTAATAGTCAATTTGGAGAATTTTATGATCTATCCAAAGAGGAAGTAAAATATTTTTCAATGAATCCAAAAGAGGATGAAACCTCTAAAAAAGGTGGATGAAAGATAAGTACTACGGAAGTGGAATATAAAAGAAAAACCCATGTGTCTAAGGAAATATAGTTAGCACCACCAAAGCCAATGAATAAAAGAAGCATACCTTGATGATGTAGTAGCTCCTTGGAGAGATGACAAGAAAAACAAGAAGTAACGAGAGACTAGGTTTTTCTTTGACCTTGTTAAGGCAAAATATTTGAAAGAAAATTCTTCTGAGAATCATAAAAAGTAAGAGAATGAAATGAAGCAGAGGAAGAAATTGTCGGAAGTAGAAATTGTCCAATATCTTCTTAAGGATTCTGAAAAATCCTCTGATCAAATTCATGTTCCAAAATCATTTTTTCTAGAATCACTTCATGAGAGTATGGGGATGAAAGTGGTGATTCTAGAATCACATCATGAAGATGAAATTTTTGAAGAAGAATAATTGGATGGAGAAGAAGAAGGAGGAGGTGGTGATTCAAAATACATAATAAAGCATGTTTAAGATTACTATGACAAGGAAACTCCATCTGTAAAATTGTTGATCTAGAATTCCCACGACTAATCATCAAACATGCTACACCAGTGAATGAAGAGAAGGATCAAGAATAAGTGAAAAAACCTTCTAAATAAGAGAGCAGTAATCATGAATTCATTTATCCAGAAGATCAAGTGGTTGATGCAAAGAAAGAGGATGTTGAGGAAGAAAAGATTGTTCAGCTATCAGATAGTGAACACGAATCTCCCAAAGAACAAGACATTTTTTCGAGAGCTGATAAGGGAAATATTATGGCAGTAGATACACCTAGTAAATCTTTGGTGAATACATGTCTTTTTCTTTGGGAGATTCATCAAAGAGGAAAGTTGAAGTCATAGAAAAATATTCCTTACAAAACAAACAATCATAATCAGAATCACCTTCCCTTAGTCATGATTTTGTTGTTCAGTCATGGAAAAAGTTGTTTGGAACTATTCCATTATTCCCAATCGTAGACTCAACATGCATGATGATTCATCATAAGATAAATCAAAAACCAGATGCAGTTTCTATGGTAGTGGACAAATGTGTTAGACTAGAGGCAGATTTCAAGACCTTCCTCATTGGTTAGAAGGCTCATAAAAGATCTTTCAAGAAGATTAAAATCTTTTAAAAGAATATAATCGACGAAATTTGAATCTTCTATGAATTTCATGATAATTTCCAAGATGATTTTGACCCCAAATATGTGAAGATCAAATATCTTACTAATATTTTTCAGGAAAAGCTAACCCTCGAACAAAAATCTTGTAAGCAAGTAGTTAAGGATCATAATGGAATTCTTAATTCTGTGGACATGAATTGGGAATGGGAAATGGATCTCAGAATAGAGATTAGAGAGAAGCTTTCTAAAAATGAAAAAGTGTCAAAAGCCTAGGCAGACATTCTTATGGTTCAGGAATAAAAATTCAAGCCATAGATAAAAAAAGTGAAGATTAGGATTAGTTGCTAAAGAATATAGAAGTGGATTAAAAGGTTCATAAGAAGCTAAAAACCATTTTGAAGAAGTTGATGTCAAATGAGAAAGAAATATAATTTATTTCCATTCTAATCTATTTTTGTACTTTTCCTTGTACAAATTCTTTCAACATTAATAATATTCATGGTTATTCTTTATATAATTTTGTGTAGTTGTTTAGTACTAATTTCATGAATAATTTTGTTTCCATACCCTTTATTGCTTTTTGAAAATCACAAATCGGTAGTAAGGAATGAAAAAAAGAATACAAAGTAAAGAAGAGATTTCGTCTAAGTAAGGGGGAGTTCATCGAGAAGAATGTTCTTATCAATGAATTTTTTGTATATAAGATGATGAAAAATATTATACAAGAAATAAAAAATATGATCCTTAGGGATTTCAAAGCCTAAGGGGGATTTAGTTGTATTCACTATTATCCATAAGTAAAGGGCGATAAATATTTATTTTTATGTCCATAAAATTTATAAGTCCTTATATTCTTTTCATAAAGATATTTGTGCTTACCAAAAAGGAAGAGATTGTTGACTCAATAAGGTTTCCTTATAAATTTTCCATTCATTTATGTTTTTAAAATAAAAAACACTCTATATCAAGTAATATTTTATTTCCCTAAAGATTTATCTTTCTAAAGAAAATTTTTCCTCCCCTAAGGAAATTTACTCCTCAACATTGTATTAAACGATCATATTTTTGTTTCTCTAAATATAATGCATTTTATTTCTAAGTTTTAAAATCAATTTCATATATTAAACCTCGTAATCCTATTAATAATTAGATATAGAGTATTCTATTTTCAGGTTCAAAATTCATGTTTAGAGTTCCTTGAAATCATATTCCAAATTCTCTGAAATTCAAATTCCATATTCATAGAAATTCATATTCTGAGTTCTCTAAAATTCAGACTCCAAATTCCACCGAATTCGGACTCCAAATTCTCTAAAATTCATATTTTGAATTATTTGTAATTTTGATTATGAATTCTTTGAAATTATGATTTTGAATTCGTTGAAATTTTAATTCTGAATTCTCAGTGTTCAAGTACTGATTTCCTACTAATTTTGGTTCTGAATTCCTCAGAATTAATGTTTTGAATTCCTCAGAATTCAGGTTCAGAATTCCTTAGAATTCAGACTCTGAATTCCTTATAATTCAGTCTCCGAAAACTATAGAATTCAAGTTTCGAATTCCTTGAAAATAAAAATTGGATATGTATGATTTATAATTTCCAAGTATTTGATTTCTTAGACTTTGAACATTATTTTTCCTTAGACTCCAAAAAATGGATTGGGTAAAGAAACCATATTTTTATTAACCTTGTTTTAGTAATGAAATGAAGTCGTGCATTCTATTTCTAACAAACCGTTTTTTAAGTGACACGTGTTTTGGTCCCTTTGAGATTCACGGAAAAATATGACCATTGGAGGATAGAGCCAATTTTTGGAGAAGTGTCTATAAATAAGAGTTCATTTGAATGAGATAAAAAAATGCTCTATTACTCTAGAGACCACATGTTGTTGAAGTGATTTCTAGGGAGAGATACTATCATGCCTTATGCGTACTAAACATCTTGTTCATATTTCTTCATGTGAATCCTATTTATTTTGTGTACTATCAAGGACTTCTGGGGATAATGAGAAATAGTTGTCGACTACCTTAACGTTCGAGGACGCCCATGATAAAGAAGACAACGGTTCGACTACCTTGAAGTTCAAAGGCTTGCAGGGATAGCAGGAAAGACTCCGATATTCTTATTGAGGGCTTACCCTGGTGTGTGTAATATAGACTTTCATGAATTTATAAATCAAGGGAACCTTATCCTTGGTTTTTGGATACCCTAATATTTGGTTTAATAGATTTCATACCAGTTACTTGTATTGTTTCTAGTTTATTTTCCTCTTCATTTTGATTAATTAGGAAAGTATTACTATCTAATAATATCTTGTTCTTGTATACTCTTATTAGTAGGATTCTATACTCTTTAGGGTAGAAAATTTTTCGTTGAAATTTTTTCATAAGTTTCATTTCTTGAATCATATATCTGGAATGTAGAAAGTTTGTAAAACTAAGAGTTCTTGTGAATTTACCTTGTTTAAATTTGTTAATCATAGAAAGTTTTATATAAACATTAAAAGTTCCTAAATAATTTATAACAGATATAATTCACCCACCTCTTGTATATTGAGAATATAAATTCATATTTCAATCCTACAATTTAGAGTTATAAATTATTTAGATCAATAGTAATTTTTCAATTAAGAGCTAGTATTTTTCACTATTAATCAAAAAACACTTCTCAGAAAAATACCATAAATTCACCCTATCATAATTTTAAATTTATTCATTAAAAAAGTGTTTATTTTGACATATAAAATTTAAAATAGTTTCAAAAATACATTTTAAAATATGCTAACCATTAGAAGGAATCCAAATTTCCTTTTTAAATTCAATATTTATCTTTAAAACCTGCTTTATTATTATCATATTACAATACAATATATTAGGTGAATATAAAAAAATATATAATATATAATATATACATTTCACTAATATAATGAATTAATGGAAATTAATTAAACCTATTATTAAAAAATGACTTATGATGCACATAAAATGTTTTCATAGAAAAAATTCGTTTATATTTATTTGGTTTTTATATTAATTTCAAATTAATTGGTATAAATTGGTTTTAACCATGTATTGTTTTATAATTTAGTTAGTCATATTCATAACAATTAATAGAATTTTTAGATTTTATTTCATTGTATTAAATGGTAACATTTTAATAATAGATCATTATTCAAAAAATCTCAATCTTATTTGTAATGAATGCTATCAAACAAAGTAATTATTATATTTTGGGAAAGTAATCTCATTTTTTGATGAATTTTAATATATTGATATAATTTATTTTAAATATTTAATATATTTTAATGTCTCATGATGTTATATTCTCTTCCAATATTAGTGTTACGTTTCATACATGCTATTAGATACAATGTTCTTACATTAAAATTTAGTGGTTTTACATAGATGATATTTACATGTCTATTTAAATAATAATAATTTAATTATAATATTAGTATCATTATATATGAATAAATTAATACTTAAATTGTTTTAAGAATTATCTTTGTTAAATATTAATGTTACTCATGTGTACAAACAACCTACCATCCTAATGATTTTAACATATTTATTATTTTATAACCATATTTCTTTATTGGTATTAAAATTATAATTGTTGTGTTGGAATTATAATTAAGTTTTGATTATTATTATATTTACTATGTTACAATTAACCCATTCACCATGAGAAACACGCTGAAATGTTTTTAAAATTATGGACTAAATGTTCTCAATGTATCTAGTATAGCCTTAACCGATATTTTAATTTACTACCTAGTTATATATAATAAAAAAATGTAATTAATAAAAATGGATTGAACTACGAAAAAATTATTATGAAATTAAATAAGTGATAGGATTTTTCTATATAGGATTTAAATGACATACATGTATAGTCTGATTTTTATTTGAGGTATTTTGTTTCCATTTATTTTGATTAAGGAATATTTTCTTGTTATGAACCTTATTTATTTTTTATGTTTTACATAATTATACATTGACATGTTATATCATGAATATACCAATGTTTGTGATATTTAATGTTTCATTTGATGTTATTATTTCATGGGGCATATGATTGGAATGTTACTGAAGTGAAAAATGCTTTATGATTCAATATCATATTTTTTTAGATTGTTCTTGATAGACATTTGTATGTGATATCATTACATTTATTTTATTTTAGATATAAATTATTTCTCTTAAATATCAAAAGATTTTAAAATTATTCAAAAATTATTCATTTTTTAATATTATTTGTTCCCTTATACAACTTCACATGATGCTTGAGCATCGTTTAAGTGTTAATAAAGAATATGTTTATTAATATTTTCAAAATGGGTCACTTTCATACCCCTTCAAATAAATTTCATATAATGATTAATTTAAAATTTTACAACATGAATAATTTTTTCCACAAAAATGAATGTTATTTTTCTTGAATATTACATCATATGTTTTAAATGTTAATTTTAAATAAATGGAATTTTGAAAAAATTGGTATTTTTTATTTTATATGTTTTATATAGAAAGAATGGTAATTTTCGTCAAGAATCTTTTTAATAACAAATTATGGGTATTTATATTCATCAAAAGCAACAAATCATGATGTTAAAGACACTCCAGTATTGACATGTTGTAAGGATAACATTATATAAATTTCTCTAGATAGATTATGATATTTCAATGGAACATATTTCTTTTCCCCATGTAAATCATTCAATGAATGAAAATTTGTAATTTTTTATAAAACAATTAATGATTCAAATTGGTTTATTCATGAACTATAAATGGAAATAATTGATGATGATGGGAGAACCCGATATAGCTTATATGAATTTATGAACAATATTATATAAATTGATTAATGGGTGATCCTCATATAGCTTATATAATAGGTTAATCCAAATTTAATCTCATTTTGAAAAAATTATACATATATTGCTTATAAAGAGGTTGAGCCACATTAAATCTCTCTAATGAATTGGGAAATGTTCATAGTCTTCAGTAGAAATAAGGAAATGTGAGTGGTTTTTATCCAATTAATTTAATTGGGATCATGTTATTTCTCACAATGGATGTAAAAAAATTTTCAAAGACACAAACACTTTTGAATTTCTTATATGAGAAATAAATGTTTAATTTGATCATTTTTGACATTAAATGTCTCATGAATAAATATTGCAATTTATACCTCCTTTATTAAGGCATTGTTAAATGTTTTAGGAATGAGGATCAAGGAATTTATGGGTTTGAGTCCTCTTATTTTATTCATGTTCATATTGATTATTTGAATACACCATTATTATAATATTATCATCAATAAAGTATTTAAAATGATTATTCTTATGATTACCCTTAATGAGAATTTATACTCACCCTTTTATTTTGATTCCCTTGGTTATGAAGACTGATATTAAATGTTCTGTAGAAGTAGTTTTTAATATTTAACTAATTTCATTGGATATGTTTAATATATCATATGAAATCTTATAATATAGATATAGTTTAAATATATACTCATGATTTCATGGGATTTATTTATTTAAGAGTTTTTCTAATTCCCTAAATCTATAAAATAAAAATAATCTTGTCTATGTAACTTATCTAATATTTTATTTTGATGTTTGAATTTTTTGATGGAAAGAATATGGTCACATTTATCGAAATCATTTCAAAAAATTTATTTTTTTTCATTTTAGATTTAGAACTGAACATGTGGGTTCAAAAATATTACTATAGGTATTGATAAATGTTTTCTAGAATTTGATATTAGGATTATTTCATGAGTTATATATTATGAGTTGTGGTTTCTATCATGGGTTTATGATTTTTCTATCAACCATAATATCAACGGAATATATACCCTATTTTAGATTTTTATGATGTCATTAAATGTTAACTAAGGATATTTTTGGATATGTTTTATTCATTTTAGGTACATGTATCCCTTTGGATTAATTTCATGTACTATTTTTATAAATGTTTTTTAAAATTTTGGGATTCATTCTGAAAGGCATCAGATATAAATTGTAGCCAAAACATTCTCTAATGTTTATGTAATTAAGGTAAGTTAGGATATATGTTTTTTAAAGTATTAAAAAGTAATAGAGAATCATGGAGATTATTTGAGTATGGAATTTACATTTTTTATTAATATTTGAAATTTATTTTAATTATTTAGAGTTACAAGTTATATAAATCATTGAAAAATATGTAATCCAATAATTCTATTTTTTGGGATTCAATGTTATCATGGAATATTATTATTTGAGGAACATTATTCATTAAACTATTACTTTTAATATATAATTTTACAGAATAATGCACTTTTTTCTTTATTTTAATGTTTACTTTACATTATAATAACCATTATAATTTTCGAAAAAAATTATATTTAAAAATGAATAACTTTTTATTTTTTTGTGGATTATTATATCTATTATATGTTTATTCCAATTACTAAGACATGGAAAATTCATATTGAATAATTATTTTTTGTAGAATAAGATATGATTGTTGATGAAATTTATTAAAGTATGAAATGATACTTTTAATGTAATTTTATTTCCCTTTGTTCATTTTTTAAATTATAAATTAATTCCTAAACTATTAAAACGGTTATTGAAAAAAGAAACATATTAACTTCATTTTGATGAAATGATCATCTCTTTCCCTCCTCTTTGTTTTATAGTAATTTGGTCAATAAATTTCCCATGGTCGTTTAATTTATTGTGATCGAATATCTATATCACTCCCTATATTTATTAGTAAATTTAACATTTCCTCCATGTACATTTTTTCACATATAACTACTTTTTCCTATTTTGAATCCTAGTATATATTATTCAGAATGAATTACATACTTCTGGTTATTTATTTTAAGGGGGGGGGGTTATTAACCATCCATAAAATGTGGGATTCCAAGAAAGGAATTTTCCAAAGTTTATCCCTTTATTATTGATCCCAAGAAAAATTAATATTTTTTTATCTATTAAATTTGTGATAATACAATATCATAATATTATAAAATAAATAACCATTTTTAATAGAGTTCAAGATACGCAACACTGAGATTAAAAATCCAATAAATATTATTGGTTAAATATTCAGGTTCTAAACAGGCTGTTGAGTAGGAAATATTGAAGAGTAATAAATTAATTATTAAATATATATAAAGTTTGTAATGGATACAAAATTATTAAATAATTTTTAGGAAATGAGAGCCTATTTTTGAGTACAACATTTTTATTTTCAAAGTTTTGTTTTGTTCAAAAATAATTTATATTACTTTTTTGAGTGAATAATATAATTAATATCAAGAAAATTTAGAAATTATATTTAATAATGTAAATAGGATTCTTTAATTTAGTATATCATAAATATCATATAATAAAATTTTAATTTTTTTTTCTAACATGATGTATTAGTTAATTAATAGTGATAAAATAATTATTTCCATTGAAATCAACATTTTAATTGAAATTATATTCCTCAATTATTATATTTGGAAAAGGTTAAATTTTTTATTAGTTAATTTAGATAAAACATAAACATAATATATTCATTCGGATGAATTTTTAGCTGAATTATTTATAAAAATATTTTATACATGAGAAATCATTTTTCTAAAGAACTTATTTTGGTTTCATTTTTCTTTTAAATAATAAATTAAACTCTAAAACATATTTGAATTTATTTATGAAGAATTTATTTCATAATTTTATGTAGATGGTAAAATATTGGTAAATGTTAACCTTTTGTATTTAGATGTTATGAATAGTAAATTTCGTAATTGCTGTTATCATGATAAAGGGAAAATCAATTAATTAAGCTTAAATATAATATGATTAAGAAATAAAATTTCACCGAAACGTTAAATTTTCATTCATGATTATATATCACAAAAAATTTCAAAAATATTATTATGTATGACCTTGTATTTATTTTTTTTAAATGATTTTCTCCTTTATAATTCTTTATGTAATGAAAGGTAATGAAATTCCACCTCTTTTTCTTACTATTTTTAAATTTAAAAAAATGATTAAAATAATTTATGTTTAGTAAAAATTATTCATTCTAAATATAAATTATTTTTCATTATCCTTATTTTTTATTTAAAACTTAAATTTATGTAATAGATACATTTCATTACTAGACTACACAGATAAAATATATTTTCAATTACTAGAAAATATATAAATGACATTAAAATTGTAAAAATCAATATTTTTATAATGAAATATTGTGTCCCTCATGTTTTGAAGATAAAAATAAAATATTAATGAGGTTCTAATTATTTATATTCAAATTCAATTGGATTCTTGTAGTTTTAAAAGTAAAATTAAATGGGTAGAAGGACAACCTCTGCCTAGTTGGTGATGACACGACAAGTGCATCCATGTGACCCAAGTTCAAATCTATGTAGGCACATAATTTTCGGGTATTGTAGAGGTACTATATCAGGAACTATAGAAGGTACTATAGTATATATTGTTTGGTATTGTAGAAGTTTCTACTATTCATCCATTTCGGCTTTCCGATGACTGGTTTGGTCCTCATTTCCTTTAAGGCCATTCAGGCATCCAAGGCCTTCGAGATAGTAAAGATTTTTGGCCACCCCAAGGATATCAGGACACCTGAAATCATGTTTAATAAACTAGGCAGACTCTCAAAGGAATAGACTCTAGAGGAATCAGAGTATGAACATTCACTACGGTTTAAGCTAACATATTTGGAAGAAATATAGGGTAGAGAATTTTTTATCAAGACCATCATGTTCATGTACATGAAGCCTATATGCACATCCATGTGAATGCGGATAGATGACATCATGATATAGAAGCTAGGGAAGAGCTGTTCCATGTCATTATAGTCTAAATATTTCATCTAAGAGCTATGGGTCATGTAATATCTAATCCTAAAGGCCTTGTATGGGTTTACCCTTCATCAAGTGAAAGGGGGGTTTTCAAAAATCACTAAAAAAGAAGGCCTTCGGTCATTAATATTAAATTAAACGTGTAGTTCGAAAAATTACATAAATGTTATTTTACAAATAACAATATTTTATTAATTGACCTTAAAACTTTGAAAAATCATTTCATTATCCAATGTATTAGTATATGGTTATAAATATCAAACACGGTCCATTGTGTTTAAAAATTTTGTTTATGAGTAATATTTTGACCTCTAAAAAGTAAAAACAAAATTTTCATGATAAAGGTAAAAAAAGATTAAAATGGTTAAACAAATAAGGGTAAAATTATAACTAATGATGTAAAAATATTATTTTATGAGTGCATAAAGAAACATAATAAAATAATATTATAATTTTAGAAATTTTAATCAACAAAAATAATTAAACTAATTAATGCTAAATATTATTTTTAATAAAAACTATAATTTCCCCTCCCCACCCTTTTAAATGTGATACTCATCTCCTATTTTCTATATGAATCAATGGACTTTTAGATTTTTCAATCCCTAACAAAATACCTTACGTAAATCCCTCATCATGTATTTTATTCCCTAATTTCATCATAAAACCAACAGAATAATTAATCTACTGTAAGTTGTGAGAGGTTCCCCAAAGAAGAGGTATCAATTTTAACCATGTGTTTTAATATTACAACACCATTATAAAATAATTTTCCATGAAGATAGAATGACATCATTATATAAAATATACAGATATTTTATTATGTTAAATTAATATCATATATCTACCTCTAACCATTACCAAATGGGAAAGGAATAAATCATTCATGTATATGGTGGACTACTGCCTCACAGATTAATGTAATTCCATTACTGTCACTACCTCCTCTAGATGGTAATAATGATTGATTTAATGTATATATCTTATATTACAGAAATAAATATATTTTTAAATAATTAATATATCATCTCTTTTATTAACTTCATGTGCATTGAATCATGATAATGTTATTCGAATGTATATGTCGACTACGAGCTCCACAAAGCGATGTGATTATTTTTTCACCTCCACATTGCATGGATGATATATATAACATAATTTAATGAGATAATATGGTATTTTTGATATTAATATCAATATATAAATATAAAATAACCCTTACCATAATTCCAAAATGATCATTGAAAAATGGAATGGTTACTCATGTATATGTACGACATATTGTCTCAATGATTGTAATATTGGTTCATTTTTCTTTTCCATCATTCATGGCTGGATTCAAAAATATAATTAAGGTATTAAAATTATTATTATTTAGCTATTATAATTCCTGAAATGATTTAATAATTACCCTATTTATCCTGAGTCACTCATAGAATTCATTTTAAAATTATGTACCAATTTTTAACTAATAAATTGATGTTGACTATAATGATTCAATAATAATGAATGTAATTTTTTTAACTGAAATGAATTTTTAAATGAAATTCTATTAAATCAAAAAAAAATTCTTTTGAAATTAAATAATTAATAAGGGTTAATTATTATCATGTTAAATGACATTCATTGAAATTCTATACATGGGGTAAGGTATTTCCTCTGTATAAACAATCACAGATTCATATTAATTTGTTAAGAACATAATTTATTTTATAAAGTGTATATACATCCCCTTTTTAATTTTATTTCAGGAATATAATTATATTCATGATTGTAAATAATTAATTTTTTGTTAATCCTTCATGTGGATTATGATTGAAATGATTTCAATGTTTGAAAGGATTTTTGCTTCAATATCCATTCATTTCGGTATTATTTATGTGAAATATTTTCTAGGAGATAATAATATTCTATAATTTAATTAACAAATTAGAATTTCCTATTTTCTATTTTTCAATATAGTTTAGATATTTAATTTCCACATTAAAAATTATTAACTAATGAAAAAATTGAATAGTTTTTTTTCAAGGATACTGCTCTTGTTTATTTTATTTTATCATGATACTCTATCATTTTAATACATGTTTTAAAAAATGGGTTTTAAATATTTTGTTTCCATAACATAAATGATTCCATAAAATCTATTTCAAATTATATATGATCATAAGATAAAATATTTTTACACTGAATTTTCTGAAAATTTTTAAATGGGTATATTTTTTATTCCTTCTGTTAATGCTTGAAAAGAATATTTATTTTTCAAATTTACTTCATTAAAGGATTATCCAACATTCATCACTATTAATTTCCTTCAATAATTTTACATATCTTGAATGATTTATTATTCAAAAAAATTAATTCTAATATAATGTGTGAATTATTAGATTTTAAATGTTTCCTAATGTGAAAAAGTTATTTTCCCAATCAGTATTTTTAATGACCATTTAATGGTTTTTACAATCATCAAAACGGACAACACTTGTTGTTACACACAATCTACTAGTGTCTTGTATTAATGATATGATTCATATTCAAACATTGGATGGATTATGATATTTATAGGGAACCCATTTCATTTCTACGTTGGAATCTAGAAATGAGTGATCAATGACTATTATTATGTCTAAATGTGGATGGTTAAAAATATTTTATTCATGAAAACTAAATGGACATTACATATGATCACAATTGAGCCCAATACAGTCTATTCCAAGGGTTGATTCCTATTATTGATCATTATGAATGGTTGATCATGATATAGTTTTTATACATGCTTAAGCCACAATATATCTCATGATGAAGGGGTGATCTTGAAATACATTATACGACTTGTGATACATAATATATCTATCCAATTCCTTGGTTAATGTTCTTTTCCCTTTAAATTATTTATGGAGGTTGTTAACCCATCATGTTTTTAATATGGATTTTATTAGGACCCAGTAATTTCTTATCAGGGTTATAAATATAACATTCTGTGATACTAACTATTTTTTTGCAGGATATGGGTTATAAAGGATTCCTTTGATCAATATTGACATAACATAGAACATGATTATCGATTCTAAATTATATTAAAATATTAAAATTTTTATTCCATGTATCATGTTTAATTTTCATGGAATAAATTCGTAAAAATTCTATTATGTAATGATCATGCAATTTGATTATGTCATCATACCCTTAATCTAATTTTATTCACAATGATTATATTAAATTTATAATGATTAAGTCTACCATTATTGAGAATTTAATCTTAAACGTATAATGTTTCTAATTCCCTAATTTGGGTAATTGATGTTAAATTATTTGTGTCTAGAAAGGATTCATATGTGGTTAATATTATGGGAGATATTGTATAATTAATAGGAAATTAAGAAAATATATTTAGGTTGTAAAAAAGTTCTATTTAATTCATGGATATATTTTACATAAAATATTCTCCTATTTTTCAAAAAAACTTATACGAAGATGGACATTAGGTACATATGTTCTCTGATATGTCCTAATGTTTTTCGATTTGGATGAAAAAAACATGGGCCCCCTTTATAATTATTAATTACCAAAATGTATTGTTATTGTTTTTATTACTATATATGGGAGTTAAGGGTAGAATATGTCACATATAATATTTAATACATAAATTTTGGGCTAATATTGTTTTTATTATACATACCCTATATTTTATAATATTTAATTTTTACGTTATGGTTATTTTGTCTCTAAAAATTAGTAAAATTTCACCATTCAATATAATTGATTTGATAATTTAAAAAATAATATTAATTTTATCAACTAATTATCCAAAAATGAGAATTCATACTTTTAAATAAAAAAATTTATTTTCAAAAAATACATGGTTTGAGGAATATAAATTGTTTTATCCCCTTTGATGATTATATAAAATTATCTAAATTAAATTTCTATTAGTCTAAAAAAATAATTAGTAAGAATATTATGTGGTGAATAATTCCATATCAAAACTCATGGAATTATTGAAAAATGTTTTTATTTAAGACCAAATATTTTCTAAAAATACATATTTTGTTACATTGTAAAAAAGTACAATTTTCATTAAATAATATATATAAGTAATTATGAATTAATTGTACACATGTACGAACATTATAATTATTTTACTACAATGAAATCATAAAAAATAATTCCACTACGGTCTAGATACATAACCCTATTATTACACCATTTTATATCAAATGGGAAATGTGTGAAATAGTGGGGTTCTTTTGGTGTGGCATAGAAAACATGATTTGGTCCATGATTCCAATAATACTGAAAGTATCACATAAATAGATTATTTCATGAATTTTATATTGAATATATGGTAAAAGAAAAATAAAAGTGATGTTTTCTCCATCATAATCATCAACGATTGGGTTTCATAGGGAGATATTATACTAATATAAGCTATCATTTCGTTATTATGTGTCAATTAATAAATATCATAACCCCTATTATAATAAGTTAGATATCACTAATCAATGTGTGTTTATAAATATTTCTGATATTTAATTGTATTTTTAAATTATATAGGATCAACTGTACAAAGGTTTCAAAATAACTAAGGTAGTGAATGTGTTTTCTGAAACTAAATTAACTAATATGGAAGAATTTATTCAAATGATAATTTAATATATAAATATACACATATATACATTTTTCCGCAATTAAAAATGTTTGCCCAAGATGTGGACACTTTTTTCACAACTTTTTTTTTGTTTCCATGGGGCTTCCTCAAACTTATTGTTCCTCCACAAAAGTTTATCAAAACGAGTTATATAGTTTGGTAGAACTTTATTTATACAATTGAATATGATCAGTTGATTCTCCACATAAAAAGATTCATTATCTGATTGTGTAACCTATTGGTTCAATATATGTTTGGTTTCTAGTATATACATACTCAAGATGGATAAATGAAACACAACATGTACTGAAGATAGGTAAGGTGGGAGTTCTAGATGATTGGAGAAATCTATGATGTGATCAAGATTCTCATAGGGGCCAATGTATTTTGTGAGAATATTTACATTCTTACCATACCACGTCAGTTTATTTCCAAAATATGTATGAATAAACACTATATATCGGAAATAAAAATCATTGTTTTTTTATGGTTGTCAGCATATATTTTAAATACACTTTATTATTATGTCTAATGATGTGGAATATTTAAATCATCTATATCTTGTCGTTGATACTATTATTTCCCATATCCTTCCACTCTACATTATTATTAAAATATAATGTAGGATGAAACCATTTCCAATATTGATCCTTATTAGGATCCATTTAAATTCTATATTGGATATATTTTTATTGGATAACACCACTATGGGAATGTGTTTATCCAATTATACTTAAAAATTGACTGAACTTGATCCCAATATATCCTCTATCATTTTAATGGTATTTTTAAACTAACTATTTTTCTGATTATGATAAAAAATACTGAAACATATCTATTTATTGTGTTCATAATGAAGGTATCTATAGAACATTTATGTAAATCAAAAATCTAGATCGGATACAATGGGGAATGATACTCCATGTAGTCTTACCACTTCCCTTATGAATATCATATAGATCCAGATTTGATATAAATTATCATTCATTAAAATTTAACTCAATTACTTTATAAGGTAGTTTACTACTACAGTATTGGTGTTAATTCCTTTGGATATTCTAGGGAGTAATATAAGGAAATCCATAGTTATGTTTTCACATTTATAAATGAGTATGGGAAATGGTTGCATCATACCGGGAATATTTTATAAATTATAAATGATTAGTTGGAAGACCATGTATTGATATCAAAATTATATAATCCCCCATTTAATTATTTACCCTAATACATTTTCATCAGATCTTTATAAATGATAGTTCTTCCAGAATGATTAGAGATGAAAACACTATGCCCATTTTTTATAATTTCTCTATAAATAACTATTTTTGATAGGTCACATATATCACTTCTCATAATTATAACTATATATTTGTCAATATTTATTAGAATAACATTTACTACCATATTTAAAACACCTCTTACACATTTTCCCATAAAAAATCCACTCAATAATATATTGTTGAGTCGTTGTTTGATCAGGGTAAGAACACTATATTTTTATTATTATCTTAGACACCATTTGAATATTTTATATTAATGGATAATACTATATAATTATCATGAATAGGATTTTATTATCCACCATACACATATCCTATTTCGCATTTTTTACATTTATAAAAAGGAAATGGATTTAAAAATCTAAATATGTGATCCTCTATAACCAATTTTATTAATGAATATTGAGATATATTTATATCAATTATACTTGAGTCATTAATGGTCCTTAAATATAGAAAAATTTCACATTAGAGATAATATATCAATATTATCGATGAAAAAGTAACTTCATCAAAATTTAGATTATGTGTTTCATATTTCTACTCGTGGATATATAATTAGAGGTATGAATTAACAATGAAATTTTAAATCTTCATGTGTACACAATCCCATTATTTTTTGGACGTATCACTCTAGATCATAAATACTTTCACATTTTTTGGTAATGTGGAAAAATTTTATTTCGTTTCAATCTCATTTAGCTCTTTACACCAATCCTCTCATTCATCCGAATAGAATAACATAAGTAACTTCATAGTTATGTTGATTCGTCAGATTGAAAATCGAAACATGTTTCTAAAAAATGGACGATAACACCCATTTATTTTAAGGAAACTAATGTTAAATATCAATGTTTTTGTCCTTGACCGGACAAGAGTTGCCTATATTTTTGAAGGATTTATAGATATCCCACTTCATGTGATAACATTCCTTATTAAAGTTACCTTATCTATACTAAAAATACATTACCGAGAAACAATATATAACATTATATTTCACATGTTCTTGAATACATCAATTAAATTCTCTTCATTATTGACAATGATTTTGGGAAAGATAAAAATATCATCAATAATAAATTCAAATTTCATTTTGAGGTAATCCATAAATTTTCAAAGACTATGAATCTATCTAGATTATTATTGATTCCAAACAACATCATAATGATCTAGTAATTTCCATCACATATATTCAAAATATTATTCGGGGTATTATCCTTCTTCACCATAACCTCATAATATCTTGATTGAAGATATACATTATATAAGTACTATGTTCCACATGGATAATTGAAAATTAAATCAATAAATGAAACAGTACAGTTTTCTCATATCAAGATATTTTTAAGATCATGAAAATCAAGGTAGAGACACATAAACCCATACTTTTCACAATGAAATGAAATAGTGCACACAATTCCTAAGAACCATGGCATAAAAAACCATTTTCAAGATTCTCATGTAGTTGATTCTTCAAATCCTCATGTTCAACAATTCCAATTTTATATGATGTCATGGAAGTTTTTAATTCTCATACATTAGGTTTATCAATAACTCGAGACCCTTTCTTAGAAGAAGACTTGAATTTTTTTAACCAAATACATCAACACAATCCATCAAAATGGTCTTCTAATCATCGATGATATTTTTATTAATCTCAATAATTTATTAGACCTAAGGTTTCTCATATAGAAATAGTATCCCTATATGAGATAATGATACCAATGGAGTTTCATACTACTCGTTACACCTAAATTGAATAATAGAGAGATTTGTGGTTCCAACTATGAATTCTTCATATCATAACTATATATTTTTTAAATAATTAGAAATTTATTACACACTGAGTATAAAAACAATTCCATTAAATGGAGTATCAAAAGTCCCAATAGGATTGTCACGACCCGTCCTTAGGGCCCGTGCTGTGACTAACCCATGCCTGCCTTCCATATTCCAGGGGCTAGGGACTAGTACCAAGGCGTAAATCTCAATAAAAAGGGAAGGAATTTCCTTTAATAAGTAAACAACCACAAAAGAGTACGCTACAGAATGTAAACATTAAGTAAAAACTGAATACAAAAGAAAGAGCTAAAAGGAAAGGGGGCCAGAAATACAAGCCCAACAATAAAGTGCAGGTACAAAGGAAAGAAACTACAACTGAAAAGGGAAAAAACTAAAAAGGGAAGCTCATGGAACCTCCACAGAGAATCCTACCTGAAGGGTAGGTACAAATGTCCACCTCAGCAGTCCATGTCTATCGATCTGCTCAGTGTACCATCTCACCGTGGGGTCCTCCTCCGGGTATTGTCTGCTCCTGGCTCGCTCTCGTCCTCGGTCAACGTTGTCTATCGTCTTCAACCAACACAACAGAGTTCAGGCATAGCCCGTGCAGAGGGGAGTATAACAAAACTTAGTAGGGACACTGATACCCCCGAAGGTCTCCCAGAATCCAGGAAGGATATCCCACATAATGAAATATACAATCACGAAGTATCAACCAACCCTACATAGGTATATACCCATACATATACCTATGTTATCAATCTCATTTCGGCTCCAACTCCTAAGCCCAAGCACAACCCAGTCCACACAGGAAAGTAAGTCAATCATAGTGATGATAATGATTGAATGTCAAGACTCAAATCTTACATGTATACATCTTTCGTACAGTGATAGAGATGATCAGATGTAGTCACAGATTCATCTAAGCTATCGGGCCCACATAGGATACAAGACCAGCTATGCTGTCGGACCCATACAGGATACAAGACTAGCTATGCTGTCGGACCCACACAGGATACAGGTACAGAGGTCAAACTGCTGGACCCACATAGGATACAAGAACAATAGTCATCGATGTAAACTGCTGGAGCCACACAAGATACAAGAATAATAGTCATCACTATCAAACCCACATTGGATTCTAGTATAGTAGTCATCAATGTCTAACCGACAATGGATTCTAGTATAGTAGTCGTCGTCATCGATCCCACGGAGGATTCCAGTACGGTAGACGTTGTAGTTGCAGCCAGCTCTAGTGTTCCCGCACACAACACGTTGATTTTGGGAGGCCCCACTCCTCGAGAAAAGGGGTCGATACATCAACTATCACGATTTCTAGAGTGGATGTATCCCAAAGTTTCGTCTCATCATATGGAACCCAACATGATAGACAGTGTGTCAATCAGACTCTCAGTATGATAGTTATTAGCTTTTCCATTACAGGGGCCCGATTGGATTTCGGGTACAGTCCAAACCATCCATAATCCAATCATATCTGAATCCCATGTGGAGTATTCCAAATGGACCGTCTCGTCAAAATAAATACAACGTAGTAGATGAAACATCAATCGGACGTTCGATCCTTAAGTTATAAGTGTTTCTGCTCCGAGGTCCCAGTTGGTTTCGAGTTTGAACCAACTCGGCCATACCCATACTTCCCCCAAAAACATGAGTGTAATATACCAAAAGGATCGTCTCGTTACAAGGAATCATATTCAACTAACGGTTTGTCAATCAGAGTTCTGTAGCTCATATTATGGTCGAAATACTAAAATGGGTCCGAAGAGGGGGTTTAGGTCCGGTCCGACCCGGCCCAAACCACCCTAGGACGGCCCGAACAGGGTCGACCCGACCCAGGTCCGGGTCCAGCCTAGGAGGGAATGGCCCGGTCCAGTGGTTGTGGCCAGTCGCGGTAGGGCGCGGCACATACCAGCGGGGCGTGACCCGGCTTGCAGCTGGCCATGGCTCATGCAGCTGGCCGAGCGGTGCGGGGGGGCGCGACCCTCTGGTTTCCAGAAATAGCGGTGCTGAGTTGCGTCGTCTCTCCTACCCGGCAGGCTGATGTCGTCTAGTCATCTCTGGTGCGAGTGGCCCGCACATCTGGCCGATGTCCTTCCGCACGGCACCTGTGGGTGTCACTTCTACCTTTAACCCGGCAGGTTCGCCGCCTAAGCTTCCTGCAGAGCATGGGCCACAGTTACACTGTAGTGCATCGCCGAGTGGCATCACGGTTCTTCCAACAAGGCTAGTTGTTCTTTGGCCGAGTGTCTTGTGGTTGTGGGTCGTGGTCTCCCTTCGGCGCAACACCTGGTTTCGTTGTCCTCTTTGTTCCGGTGCGCAGCCGCTGTTGCCGCCGCCGCCTTTGGTTGTCGCCGCCCCAATCGTCCCCCACTCTGGTTTCCACCACCTCTTCCAACACTGTCTCTATCATGAATAAAAACAAGAAACAATAGAGGGTCATTAGGCCGTGTTCTGTTTTTCCTGAACCCTCCATGTTATGTGGTAACAAATGGCCATAGATGATCACTTACATTCAACAAAAACGAAGGTATAATTTATTCAATTAAATTATAAAACCCCCCTACATCTTAATTGACACCGCACGTCGACGAGTCATGAATGACGAGCATCGCGGTAATCAGGCGTCATAGAAGACGACGTCATGGAGAATGGTGTCCTCTCGTCAATGTTGGAGTAAGAGTCGTTGTCATGAGGCAGGAAGAGTATCTGAAGACGATGTAGATTTCTTGGTGTCGGGGTGCATATGAGGAAGAGGTTCTATTTGAAGAAGTTCTTCACGTTCTTCATCGGGGATGTTCTTCTTTGAAGAACGGTGTTCTTCGTCGAGAAACCGAAGTTCCCCATGAGTTTTTCTCCCAATGTTTTTCCCATGAATATTTTCCAAACAAAAATAGAAAAGGCCCTCCAATATAATAACATTTCCATGCAATTAAAATCAATTAAAAATGAATTGGTGAGACACAAATTAATTAATTTAGGGAGCTTAATTAATTCATTTTATGTGGTTGGCACAATCAATGGAGGGAGGTGGAGAGTTTACATTAAAAGAGGGAAGTTGTCAAATTAATTAAGGGGTGTTAATGGGGAGTATAAGGGAGTTCATGGGAGGTGAAAGGGTATGGGTTTGTGTGGGATCCACCGCACTAAATCCTCTCATGGGTGGTTATGTGGGGTGTGGACCCCACCTCCATCATTTTTTGGATATTATAACCACCCACAAAATAAAAATATCTAACTCATATTTTTATTTATTATTAATAACAAACCCCAAGAATTATATTCTCCTCCTAATAAAATAAAACCATGGTAATGGTCCACTTAGGCGAATACCAGCACTACGAGTTCAACGATGCCCTCAGATTTCGATTCTGAGCACTAGTTTAGAAGTTAGAAAATCCTGCTCATACATTCACCGAGCGTGCCCGAACAAAATTTCACAAAATTATTCCGGGCATCGGAATCAGGTGCCGTCAGAAACTGAATACTTGTAAAATTCCAACGAATTTAAAAAACTCCTTGAAATTTATGTGTCTTTACATTACCCCCACCTCAGGGATATACTTCCCCGTAAATCTAAAACAAAAACTAGGGAATCAAATGAGGGTACTGAGCATGCATATGAGCCTCCTGATCCCATGTTCTATCTTGGAGGTTCTCGTGCTGCCAACGAATGTGCACCAGAGGAATCGATAGTCCAGCCAATACCCGCTCTTGTCGATCCTCGATCTCTACTGGCACATCTGTGAATTTATCCCCGTCATTGCTGTCCAGCTCCCTATCGTTGATGATGTGTGATGGGTCGTGCACGTATCTCCTCATCTGAGATACGTGAAAGACATCATGCACCTAGTTCAACATAGGTGGAAGGGACATGAGGTAATCCACCTAACCTACCCTACTGAGGACTTGGAATAGTCCGATGAAACATGGAGATAACTTGCTGCCCTGGCCAAATCTCTATAGACCTCATCGAGGGGAGACCCGTTAGAAGACGTAATCTCCATCCTCGATTTCAAGTTGTCTCCGTCTCCTATCAGCATATGACTTTTGTCTGCTTTCTGCTTTCTTCATCTTCTCCTGGATGATCTGTACCTTCTTCATTGTAGACTAAACCATCTCTATTCCTACAAGTTCTGACTCCCCTGGGTCATTCTAGCATTGTGGTGATCTGCAAGGTCGGCCATATAGTGCCTTGTAAGGCGCCATCCCAATGGTAGAGTGATAGCTGTTGTTGTACGCAAAATCCACCAAGGGTAAGTGATCCTCCCATCTATGACCAATGTCGTGGACACATGCACGGAGAATGTCTTAGAGAGTATGAATGGTCTTCTCAGTCTGACCATCCGTCTGAGGATGGACGACAGTAGTCATGAGAATTTGAATCCCCAAATCCCCCTGTAATGAAACTGGTACCATTGTTCATCTTCTAAAGAGGATTACGTGCTCCCAAACTTTAGAAAACCCTTAGGTGCCTGCCCTAAGGATATATGATCACATCTCAACTCCCAGTCAATCTCCCTACACTGCGCCTCTCTGACTCACTGAAGTAGTGGAGTAGTGACTGTGAGGGACTGTAGAAAGGCAGATCCATCTCTATCAATGAAGGATATCTGCAACATGGCTAGTTGCTACATCGTCTATCCTAGCAGTTGAATTCCTGATCTCCTGGTGAGAGCATATGCTTCAATGTTCCCCTTCCCGGGATTATAGATTATTTTGAAGTCATTGTCCTAGAGGAACTCGGGCCATCGCCGCTATCTCAGGTTCTGGTCCTTCTGTGAAAAGATGTATTTGAGACTATGGTGGTCAATGTAGACTGAAAATGCTCACCCATTAGATAGTGCCTCCACATATTTAAGGTGAAGACAACTACTATTAACTCTAGGTCATGGGTCGCGTAGTTCTGCTCATGCTGTCTCAACTGTCATGAACCATATGCAATCATTGCATTCTCATGCATCACGACACACCCAAGTCTGGTACCTGGTGCATTGTAGTAAACTACGTACCCTACAACCTCCTCCAGTATCCTCAAGATGTGTTCAATGGTCAATCTATGCCTCACCTCCAAAAATCTCTTCTTGCGTCTCTCTGACTATATGAACGGTTTCCCCTTCTTCGTCAAAGCTGATAGTTGTGCTACAACTCTGGAGAATTCTGGGACAAAGATAAGTTTGGACGACTCCTAATTGATCGATTGCATCATATTATGCACGATTCCATCATGTGCTGCCTGGGTTTTCCTTTTCGATTACCAAGGAAAATCCCATCCCAATGTTGTAGATAAAATAAAACATTTTTTCCTAATACAGTCAATCTGTGTATGAAATGTGGTTGCCCAGTCCATACCCAAACTAACGTCGTAAGGCCTTGAATCTTCCACCAAGAGGTTTCAACCAAAACTCTCACCTCAAGGGTCATATGACACCATCGGTGTATGTGTGATTATCGAGTATCCTCCAGATGGTATCTCTATACGTGAGGGTCATGTCAACGGCTTAACCAGAAACTCTAGGTCTGCGACCAAATTCGTAGAAGAAAGGAATGATTGGTAATTATATCAATAGATACGGTAGCTAGTTGTAGACACAGATTGTAATTAAAATCATTCATAGATCCCCTGGGTCACACTTCTTGACAGAACACAATTACTCTCTTCCCCTTACCTCTAGCTCCATGAGCCTAGCAGGGAATACAAAGGCAGGTGGTTGTAACATGTATAAATGTTCACCACCTCATGCTACTCTCCATGCTCTACTTCCACATCTGCTGACATGCAGATTCATCTATCCTTAACACTTCCTCTTCCTGAAACTTCTCACATGCCCAAGTGTTTAAGACTGACACGAGTTTCATGCATTCCAACTATTAACATTCACTAGGTGTATCCGCTCATCCAATGAACATTCAACCACAAAGGTTAACTCTAGCAACCTAACAATAGTAGGAATGCATAGAGGAAAACATGCTGGCTCAAATATTCTTAAAGACACCTTGATTAGAGATGTGAGATCTAAATCAATGATTGATTCATATTCATCGAGTACCAGGAAAGATCGATATGCCTCGATGAATACTCAGCTACCGACATGTCATCCTGTCGAAGCTGTATAAGCTCTAGAAAACTCTTAGCCACCTCCTCAAGCCTGTCCTTAACCACCTGTGGGTCAGGCGTCCCTCGGAACATGAAATATATCTGGAGCTGAAACACATGTAAGGCACTAAGCCTACAAGTGTCCTCTACCGGTACCACCGGTAGTGTCTACTGACCAACGAGTGGTGATATAGTTGGCACACTACCCGAAGGTACCATCTCAGAAAACATTCCAAGTACCGAAACATCATCATTATGCAGTCCATCCTCATGGTCACTCACTGAATAGATTAGTAGCTAAGATCAAAATCATCACTAATAGTGTCTCAACTAGGCGGAAAACTCTAGTAATAGCGTCCATCTAGTCCTCTCCTCCATGGGAATCTGTCTCGTCTCGAATCCTTAGAGGCCTCGGCCACTGCAACTTGTACAACATAGGCAGTCACCGTGCACCGTCCGCCAGTGTGGCTGGGGGCATTTTCTTCCCAACAGGTGGTGGTACTGCTGGTACATCACCCAAAGGTGCCAAAATAGAAATAGGGCCTCGCACTGGAGCCTCGTCGCTTGCTGGGACGTCATCGTGTACTCTCTATCGGAAACACTTGTTGGCTGTCTACGTAGTGGCATCCTGATAAGGTACAGGTGCGCCTGTCAAAATAGTATACCTGGTTAGCAGACACAAAGTAATCACGAAGAAAACCATTTTCAATGGAAATACACACACAATTAGGTTTTTCATGCACTGAGTCGGGAATCTGAGGTCAGGGTCCTGCTGTATGGATACATCAGCCGCCACACCAACACTGGAATCCCTGGACTGAAAACCACACTCAATACTCTTAACATAATTTCATCACTGAAATAAATGATCAGAGACCTGAGTTATGCAGTAGAACTGACACCTCTAATACCAATTTGCCACAACCCGTCCTCGGGGCCCGTGCCGTGACTAACCCAAACCCGCCTTCTGTAGAGACCCTAAGCTTGGCGTACATAGATATTACAGTACTTTTGTTGAAATACTTAATACATAACAAAATCATACACACAGGGATAGTAATAGTTTAGTGTCTTTGGAAACTTGGAGTATAAACTTCTAATCATTTTGAAAGATCTTCAACATCTCTCATAACGATCCTCCCATTTTTGTTTCCTTGCCTAAAAACTTTCTTTTAATCATGGGGGAAAAGAAATCATAAAATTGGTGACCTCAAATGCTCAATAAGGGTATGCATGGTGAAAATAAAACAAACCATATACATTTGATCTTAAAAACATGAACATAATATTAAAAAATCAAAATCTTGAGAAATGACATAAACCATGGCAGTACGTAAGGCATAGATCATAATAGATCATCAATTATGATAAAATAGCATAGGAATAAAGAATGTAATTATGGAATCCATTAAGCACATGTAATGATTTCCATAGTATCCAAGGCATTACTTCCATGACCATCTTAGTGGACAAAGACCCTTTCTGAATCGAGTTCACTCCTTGTTTTAGTCCTATAACACTGAACTAGATTAACTTACCATTCCAGCCATGTATATCTCAAGAAATATAAATCTTTACCCAATGAATTATAGGGAGGTATAGGTCCCACCCATCTCATAATTAAATCATTCTTACTTGTGACACAAACTAAACTTAAAACATTCATCCTAAGCCAATGAATAAAATGGGTTTCATAAACATCATCCCATCATCTCATAATCCATATAAAACAAATGGGAATTTCATCATAAGAAAGATGAAACCATTTATATCATAGTGAAATTAAACTTGAAACATACACATATGAAATAATGTCATCTCATATGGAAAATGGTTTTGATAAAACACATGAAATGAATTCTTGAGGAAAATATCATTTCTTCTTCAAAATCATTTTTTTCACAAAATGCCATGAAATTTTAAAAGAAAAGGATCTTGTTGAAAATAGTCATTAAATATTGTAGAGTAATCTTCATGAAAATAAGATGTTCGGAAACCGTATAAATCTGTTCACACTATATAAGTTGAAAATAACATTCTTCTCGTACCTTTGTCGGAAAAGTCAAAAAGTTCATCGAATGGTAAACAAAAGAAAGATTCCTTGTATAACATAAATTAAAAGTCAAAGAGGGGTAAAAATTACTTTAAACATACATGGAAGAATATTAAAGACGTTATGGAAATTTTTTTATGGAAATGGATGAAAAATATAACCCTGGTAAATACTTACGTATAAGAAATCTTGAATAAAAATGAGATTGGAGAATTTTCCCTTACCTTAGGTCTGATATGCATCGTAAGGATCCAAACCTCCTGTATAATGATTTAAATAATGTAATTGACTTTTTAGAAAATCATATTCATTATTATGATATCATATATGGTTCACTCATGACTTTATATTACCCATTCATTTGTAAATTAATGTTAAAGTAGCGTTTTGGGTAAAATCGTTTCATTTGTCGTTCGTGTTTTAACTTGTAATTATTCATATGATTACATAGATCATGGTTACTTACATCCATAATTTAAAACATGATTTATATATAATATATATTCATAATATACATATATATGATAGATTGATAAATGGAATGAAATACAGCGTTCATGGAGACGGTAGGCCATACGTACGCATGAACATTGTTTTCATTTCCTTATTGAATTGAATTGAATTAAGGAGATGACATAAATATATATATACATAAATATAGTATAGTTATTATTTCATATATTTCATGATTACTTATTATATATACATTATAATCATTCATGAATGGTTAATCATTGAGAATGAATCTCATCGTGTCGTGGAGACGGTAGTCCGTACGTACGCACGAGCGATGATATCGTTCCTATGATCGTGGAATTTTATTGAAGTGTATGTATAGTATTTAATAATTAATATCATTTTACAATAATCATATATAGTAATTATTAACACCATTATACCCACCCAAGTAAGGTGGTGGTGGAAAATAGAATACACCACGGCGTGGAGACGGTATTCCGTATATACGCACGTGCGGTGATTTTGTTTTCTGTAGGATGGATAAATGGTGAAATAGGGTTGTTTCATACTTATAATAAATATCAGAATATTATTTATACGGATGTTATTACTTCATATTGAAACAACTAAAGAATAATAAGTGGAAGAAGTAATAAAGTTGAAAGAATCGGTAACAAACATTACCTCTTCCTTGAAACGCCTCTTTGAGACCTCCTCTTAGGGTACTAAAATTGGTCTTTGAAGAATACCAGGACCTCTAGGATGTTTCTAGGGAAGTGGATAAGATAATTAAGCAGTTTTTGGCCGAGCATGAAGGCTCAAATTGGTGTGATGAAGAGAGGGAGGAGGTTCCCTTTTATAAGGGAGGAGAGGGGCATCTTTAGAAATCTTAAAAATATTAATTTATAATTAATATAACCCCACTTAAAACCTCCAAAAATTAATCATATACAAATATTATATGAGATAGGGTTTTAATAGCATCAAACAATAAAATTTAGACATGTTATGAAATTATTTTAAACATTATCAACTTGATTTATCCTTACTTAATCAATTTAATTTTATTTGTGGTAATAACATTCTAAATTTTAAAATATACCAAATAATTACTTATTTGTTGTGAATTTTCCATAATTGGATACTTTATAACATTTTAGACAATATAAATTTAAATTTAAAAATTTTATATATTTTTGTGATTTTTAAACAATTTTATAATATGTTATTTTTAGAAAATAACAATAGTGTCAATGTTGACACTATTCATTTATTTGAATTTAAATAAAATATATATAGAAGATATGTTCGAACTAAAATATTTAATAGATTAATAAAAGGTCATATGTATCTAGAAAATTAGTGGAGAACATTAAATAGTTCATATAATATTTATTTTATTATTTTTAAAACCATTTATTTGGTTTATTTCTTAATAAAATAATTACTACAACATTTTCGTATAATTATTTAATATACTTATTTGTTGCATAAAAATTAAAAATAAAATCCTAAGATGAAGATAAATCTATTAACTTTCACAATAATACTTTTAATCGAATTTATCATCTTAAAAGCACAATATTTAAATTATTATATTTATTAAATTATGAAGTTTAAAACTTTGGAATCATTTAAAATAAAATAATATAAGTGTCATAATAACTTATATAAGACACCAAACGGTTATATATTAGGTCATTGGATGATTAAGGTGTATATAGAAACTAAAAATAAGATTTTTTCAGGTTTGAGGGAATTTTAATTGGTATTATTATTTCAATAAAAACTATATTATTGATTTTTGACTTAATAAATATTTTCTGCATCATTAATGTATCACCATTAATGACAATTATTTAATTCTTAAAAATTTTAAATAAATTATCATGATGTAGATAAGTTTATTAGATTTCTGGAGACTATTCATGTTCAATGTTTTATGATGTTTATCACTAAATTAAAATTCTTATACTTATAGGATTTAACAGAGTGACATGTTGTCACTTTCTTTGGTTTTAATAATAATTAATTAATTTTCATGGTCAAAAGTCCATAAAATGAATCTAATCCGACCCTTAGGTGATATAGTTATACTTTTATCCATCCAATAGAATTTTTTTATGTGTTAGGGTAATTTTATAATATTATATTTACCCTTAATTAACAGATTTACCTTTAACAATGGTAAATAAAATTTACCGTAGTTACTATTCATACTTCCCAAAAATAAAAAGTAGCCTATTAACATAATTTGGACCTACTTATTCCAAATATGGAATCCATTTTTTCAAATTCAATACACAGAAGTTGCATAAATCAAATTAAAATTAATCCCGTTGTCGAATGAAAACGGGTTTTTGATTAAAACTTTGCAAAAGATTGAATTGATTTAACCTACGAATTCAATGTAAAATCAATGCTAATGACATAAATTATATTAAATGGTAAAAATATATTCTATTTATACTTTAAAACAATTCAATATTATAATTTAACCACATAATTTATTACGATGAAAAAATTTGTTTTTAATTAAAATATAGCGTGTTTTTACTATTCATTAAAATAAGAAAGTTATCAGAAAAATATCAAAACATTATCCAATGTAAATTTTTATATCCTGATTCAAAATAAGAATTTTACTTTGTCAAATTGAACTTATAAACATGTCAACAACTAGATTTAATGTGGTTACGCCATCAAATGGCGGCAAAACTGTATTTTTTGAAAAATACATATATTACCCGAAAATTTTATTTTGTTCTTATACGATGTTCTAGAAAATGTGTAAGATGAAAAATAATGTTAAAAAATTCAAATTTTATTTAATACTATTCATAACGGCTAGTTCATAATAATATTATAATAATATACCATTGTTTAGTAAAACCTGGTATTGCATACAACACACCTTATCGAGGAAGGTCATGATTGCATATAATGAAAGCCAAGTTAGGGTTGCGTGTTGTGAATGAATCCTTTGTTGTTTCATATAATATAATCAAACCATATTTTATTTCTGCATTGAATATATATATATATACACTCAATGTTGCGTAGAATGACTATTATCAAATGATCTTGAAATTGTGTGTAACACAATCTAAGATTAGTTTTGTGTATACTGAAAGCTAATATGGTGTTGCGTGTAGCACAAGATAATATTGTTGTAGCATAAAACACATGACATAAAATAATTTAAATAGAATACATATCATAAAATATCGGGTTGTTACATTCTACCCCCCTTAAAATGAATTTCTCCCTCGAAATTCATCGGGGTTATGCATGGTTTTCTACTTGAAGGTTTCTTTAATTAAAACCCACATTGTAAAATGAAATACCAAAACTTAACTTCCAAAACTAATGTATGAAACGTAACAGTTACCCAAATTAACTCATCACTGGGTTTCCACGTAGGAGAACATAGGTGAAAATATGGATATGGAAGAGAAATCTAATCATCATGTTCTTATGGAGAGTGGTAGAGAACATGGCTATGAAAAAGACAACAATCACAAATCCATATATTTGTGATGATCTAAGGTACCATATTATTCGTCTGATATAAGGGCACTTGGAAAACATTTTTGGTTTTCAAGATCATTTCCCAAAAGTTGAAGAATTTGAATTAGAAGAAATACTTGCTTGATTTTGGTACAATCTCACTGTTGTTCGTTCTTTGAACAATTTCCACTTCATATCTTAAAGAAATGATGTTTAATTTGTTATTTGTGAAGTGTTAGCAGATCATGTGATAGAATGATGGTTCATTCCATCTGTTTCAAACAAAAGGTTAGAAAAATTTATAAGTCCATCTTATGGTTAGATTAATCGTATATGGTTCCAAAAATGAACGTATACTTCATATATCATACCTCTTAATAAATTAAAACTAGTTTCTACTAACTAGGGACTTCCTGTAGGCCAGTGGTAAGCGATAAAGGCATGTCGCACTTCGGTTGTGGGTTCGATTTCCATAGCCTTGTCCGATGTGATGGGCTTCGCCCGTCCTGTAGGTTGTCCTTTTTCTAAAACTACATTACTATAACATCCCATCAATAATATCGAAAAAATGTTCTATCCTTATACAATAATAACTTATGTCCAACATAATACATTCAAATATTTAGGCTTATCTAAAATAATTCGGTCCAAGATCATAGTCTAAAGAAAACAATTACAAGAAAGGTTATCTACCAAGAATGTGAATACAAGCATTTATCCCACATATATCATAAGATATATCTTATTGGTTTCATTCCAAACACATGAATACCTTAGTCATATATTCTATTGAAACATAAATTACCATATAACCTTAGTAAAAACATGAATAATGTCAAAAGGTAACTATTTCGACATACCAAAATCCCAAAAATCTATATAATCAAACCATAATATCACATAGTCCTTATATCAATCATGAGCTCATGAATACAATCAAACATCTCATTATGTTCTTATCACTTCATTATATGCATATCATCTACTTTCCATAAATATCTGAATAACCTTCCATGGTTACTGGTACCATTCAACATATAATTTCATATACTTTAGGAAAAACAATAGTGTAACAATCCTTAGATGATTATTTATTCCATAGTACAATACATTAATCTTTATAAACATACAATCATTCCCCCAAATTCTTAAACCACTAGCTGAGCTTCATCATTTATTTCATCTCATATTTAATTTGTAGTGTTTTCATCATCATCCACATAAATACTACCCGTATGACCATGCTGATTTTCATCAAGAGATTTTCCCTTAGGGAATTGGTTTGTATAATGCCAATACATTCCACATTTAAAACATCTAATCACTGTTGATGTCGTAGAAATACCATTATCCTTATCCATGGTGTTAACTGAACCTTTTCCTTTTCACTTATTGGCTTTGTGTCCTTCTTTCCCACATCAAAAGCATATTATAGTTCCTTTGAAACAATCTCCCTGATGCCTCTTCCCACATGATTTACATGAGGGAAATTGAACTTTCTTTCCTCTATGATCATCATGAAACTCCATCTTTCTCTTATTATCTGATTCAGGAGGCTTACCAAAGTTGAGATTATTGATCATATTATGAGATTGTTGATTAGGCATAATAACGATGCATGGACATCCAAATCCCATTTCATTTGGTTGCTCATGATGAATACCATTCCATTGTCCGTCATATACTCCATTATCGTGAATCTTCCTGTTTCCAGCCGTTTTCTAAAACCGAAAAAGAATAGTGTGAGACGAAAAAATCATTCTAGGGAAAAAACATAGTAAAGGGGGAGTACCCTCAATATGGAACATCTTAGGTTAAATTCTATGATTGTTACCGTAGTTCTAGGACTATATCCTATACTTATATTTATCCTTAGGGATATCCCTATACATACCTTAGAAATATCTCTAGGGATCTCACTAATGTTTTCACATCCTAGTTTCCAAAGGTTGAATAAACCATTCTTCTGATACCAATTATACAATCCCGAAGCATGACTTACATAGATATTACATTAATTTTTCAGAAATACTTAATACATAACAAAATTAGACACACAAGGATCATAATAGTTTAGTGACTTCGGAAACATGGAATATAAACTTCTAATGATGTTGAATGATGTTCAACATCTCCCATAACGATCCTCCCCTTTTTTTTCCTTACCTAAAACCTTTCTTTTTATCCTGGGGGAAAAGAAAACATAAAAACGGTGAGCTCAAATGCTCAGTAAGGGTAAGCATGGATAAAATAAAACAAACCATATACATTTGAACATAAAAACATGAACATAATATTTAAACATCAAAATCATGAGCAATGACATAAAACATGGCAGTAAGTAAGTCATAGATCATAATGGATCATCAATCATGATAAAATAGCATAGTAATAAAGAATTTAATTGTGGAATTCATTAAGAACATGTAATGATTTCCATAGTAGCCAAGTCATTACTGCCATGACCATCTTAGTGGACAAAGTCCCTTTCTGATTCAAGTTCACTCCTCGTTTCAGTCTTGTAACACTGAACCAGATTAACTTACCATTCCAGCCATGTCTATCTCATGTGATTTAAATCTTTACCCAATGAATTAGTGGGAGATATAGGTCCCACCCATCTCAAAATGAAATCATTCTTAATTGTTCCACAAAATAAACTTAAAACATTCATCATAACCGAAAGAATAAAATGGGTGTCATAAACATCATCTCATCATCTCATAATGCATATAAAACAAATGGACATTTCATCATAAAAAAGTGAAACCATTTAAATCATAGAGGCATTAAATGTGAAACATACACATACGAAATAATGTCATCTCAGATGGAAAATGGTTTAGATAAAACACATGAAATGAATTCTTGAAGAAAATATCCTTTACTCTTCAAAATCATTTCCTTTTCACAAAATGCCATGAAACATTAAAAGAAAAGGATCTTGTTGAAAATAGTCATTAACTCTTGTAGAGTAATCTTCAGGAAAATAAGATGTTATGAAACCGTACAAATCTGTTCACGCCGTATAAGTTAAAAATAACTTTCTTCTCGTACTGTTGTCAGAAAAGTCAAAATGTTCATCGTATGGTAAACAAAAGAAAGATTCCTTCCATAACACAAATTAAAAGTCAAAGAGGGGTAAAAATGTATTTAAAAATACATGGAAGAATATTAAAGACTTTATGAAAAACATTTTAATGGAAATGGATGAAAAATATAACTCTGGTAAATACTTACGTATAAGCAATCATGAATAAAAATGAGATTGAAAAATTATCCCTTACCTTAGGTCCAATATGCTTCGAATGGATCTGAACCTCCTATATAATGATTTAAATAATGTCATTGTCTTATTACAGAATCATATTCATTGTTATGATATCATATATGGTTCACTTATGACTTTATATTACCCATTCTTTTGTAAATTAATGTTAAAGTAGTGTTTCGGGTAAAATCGTTTCATTTGTCGTTCGTGTTTTAACTTGTAATTATTCATATGATTACATAGATCATGGTTAATTACATTCAGAATGTAAAACATCATTTATATATAATATATATTTAGAATATACATATATATATAATATATCGATAAATGGAAAGAAATACACCGTTCATGGAGACGGTAGGCCGTACGTACGCATGAACGTTATTTTCGTTTCCTTATTGAATTGAATGGAATTAAGTAGATGACATACATATATATATAAATAAATCCAGTATCATTATTATGTCATATATTTCATGATTACTTATTATATATACTTTATAATCATTCATGAATGGTTAATCATTTAGAATGAATCTCATCACGTCGTGGAGACTGTAGTCCGTACGTACGCACGAGCGATGATATCATTCCCATGATCATGGAATTTTATTGAAGTGTAAGTATAATATTTAAGAATCAATATCACTTTACAATAATTATATATAGTCATTATTTACACCATTATACCAATCCAAGTATGGTGGTGGTGGAAAATAGATTACACCACGGTGTGGAGACGGTATTCCGTACGTACGCATGTGCGGTGATTTCATGTTCCATAGGATGGATAAATGGTGAAATAGAGTTATTTCATACATATAATAAAATATCAGTATATGAGTGATACTGATGTTATTACTTCATAATGAAACAACTAACGAAGAAGAAGTGGAAGAAGAACAAAAGTTGAAAGAATCGGTAAGGAACATTAACTCCTCTTTGAAACGCCTCTTTGAGACCTCCTCTTAGGGCACTAAAATTGGTCTTTGAAGAATACCAGGACCTCTAGTATGTTTCTAGGGAAGTGGAGAAGATTATTTGGCAGGGGTTGGCTGAGCATGAAGGCTCAAATTGGTGTGAGGAATAGAGGGAGGAGGTTCCCTTTTATAAGGGAGGGGAGGGGCACCTTTGGAAATATTAAAAATAGTAATTTTTAATAAATCTAACACCAGTTAAAAACCACCAAAAATGACTCATATTCCAATATTAGATGTGATAGGATTGTAATATCATCAAACAATGAAATTTAGACATGTTAGGAAATTATTTTAAACATTATCAACTTGATTTATCCTTACTTAATCAATTTAATTTTATTTGTGGTAATAACATTCTAAATTTTAAATTTAAAAAAATAATTACTTATTTGTTGTGATTTTTCCATAATTGAATAATTAATAACATTTAAGACCATATAAATATAAATTTATAATTTTTATATATTTTTGTGATTTTTAAACAATTTTATAATATGTTATTTTTATAAAATAACAATAGTGTCAATTTTGACACTATTCATTAATTTGAATTTAAATAAAATATATACAGAAGATATGTTCTAACTAAAAACATCAATAGATTCATAAAAGTTAATATGTATCTTCAAAATTAGTGGAGAACATTAAATAGTTCATATAATATTTATTTTATTATTTCTAAAGCCATTTATTTGGTTTATCTCTTAATAAAATAATTACGACAACATTTTTGTAAAATTACTTAATATACTTATTTGTTGCATAAAAATTAAAAATAAAATACAATGATGAATATAAATCTATTACCTTTCACTATTATACTTTAAATAGAATTTATCATATTAAAATCACAATATTTATATTGTTTAATTTATTAAATTATGTAGGTGACAAATTTGGCATCATTTAAAATAAAATAATATAAGGGTCATAATCACTTTTATAAGACTCCATACGGTTATATATTAGGTCATTGGATGATTAAAGTGTAGATATAAACTACCAAAAAGGTTTGGTCAGGTTTTTGGGCCTTTTAATGGGTATTATTATTTCAATAAAAACTATATTACTGATTGTTCACTTAATAAATAATTTCTGCATCATTAATGTATCACCATTAATGACAATTATTTAATCCCTAAAAATTATAAATAAATTATCATGATTTAGATAATTATATTAGATTTCTGGAGACTATTCATGTTCTATGTTTTATTATTTTTATCACTAAATTAAAATAATTATACTTATAAGATTTAAGAGAGTGACATGTTATCACTTTCATTGGTTTTAATAATAATTAAATTATTTTCATGGTAAAAAGTCCATAAAATGAATCTAATCCGACCCTTAGGTGATATGGGTATAATTTTAGCCATCCAATAGAATTTTTTCATGTGTTAGGGTAATTTTATAATATTATATTTACCCTTAATTACCCGATTTATCTTTAACTATGGTAAATAAAATTTACCGCAGTTACTATTCATAATTCCAAAAAATAAAACGTAGCCTATTAACATAATTTGGATCTACTGATTTCAAATATGGAATCCATTTTTTCAAATTCAATACACAAAAGTTGCCGAAATTAAATTAAAATTAATCTTGTTGTCGAATGAAAACGGGTTTTTGATTAAAACATTGCAAAAGATTGAATTGATTTAACCTACGAATTCAATGTTAAATCAATGATAATAACATACATTATATTAAATGGTAAAAATTTATTCTATTTATACTTTAAAACAAATCAATATTATAATTTAACCACTTAAGTTATTACGATGAAAAAAGTTGTTTTTAATTAAAATATAGCGTGTTTTACTATTCATTAAAATATGAGAGTTATCAGAAAAATATCAAAACATTATCCAATGTAAATTTTTATATCCTGATTCAATAGAAGAATTTTATTTTGTCAAATTGAACTTATAAATATTTCAACAACTAATGTGGGTGCGCCATCAAAAGGCGGAAAAACTGCATTTTTTTAAAAATACTTATTTTACATGAAAAATTTATTTTGTTCTTATACCATGTTATAGAAAATGTGTAAGATGAATAATAATGTTATAAAATTCAATATTTAGTTAATACTATTCATAACGGCTAGTTCATAATAATATTATAATAATATACAGTTGTTTAGTAAACCCCAGTATTGCCTACGACACACGCTATCGAGGAATGTCGCGATTGCGTGTAATGAAAGCCATGTTAGGGTTGTGTGTTGTGAAATAATCCTTTGTTGTTTTATATAACAGAATCCAACCATATTTCTTTTATACGTTGAATATATATATATATATATACTCAATGTTTCGTAGAATGACTATTATCAAACGAACTTGAAATTGCGTGTAACAAAATATAAGAATAGTGTTGCGTATACTGCAAGCTAATACGGTGTTGCGTATAGCACAAGATAATATTTTTGTAGCATAAAACACATGAAATCATATAAATTAGAATGAATACTTATCATAAAATATCGGTTTGTTACACCTTCCATAGGTTAGGGGCTGGCGACAAGAACCAAGGCATAAATCCGGATAATAAGGGAAGGCATTGCCTTTAATAAGTAAAAAACCACAACAGAGTACGCAACAGAAAGTAAATACTAATTAAAAACTGAATACAAAATAAAGTGATGAAAGTAATGGGGGTCAAAAATACTAGCCCAACAATAAAGTACAGGTACAATGGAAAGCAAGTACAACTAAAAAAATGGACAACAGATAAAAATGGAAGCTCCTAGATCATCCACCGAGAATCATACCTGAAGGGAAAGTACAGATGTCCACCTCAGTAGTCCATGTCTATCAGTCTTCTTCGTGTACCGTCTCTCTATGTGGTTCACCTCCGGTTAATGTCCAGTCCTGGCTCGCTCTCGGCTTCCGTCAACACTATCCGTCATCTGCAACCAATACAACGAATTGCGGGCATAGCTCATGCATGGGTGAGTATAACAATCTTCAGTAGGGACCCCGAGACCCCCGAGGGTCTCCCAGAATGCACGAAGGATAAACAATAAAATAAAAGATACAATCACAATGTATTAACCAACCCTACATAGGTATATACCCATACATATATCTAAGTTATCAATCTCAGTTCGGATCCAACTATCGATCCAAAGAACAACCCAGTCCACAAAAGAAAGTAAGTCAATCACATCGATGATAATGATTGAAATTCAAGAATCAGCTCACACTGGTATACATCATTCGTATAGCGATTGAAATGATCATTTGTAGTCACTGATTCATCTAAGTTGTCGGTCTCACATAGGATACAATACCAGCTAACTTTTAAAACCCACACAGGATACACGACTAACTACTCTATCAGACCCAAATAGGATACAAGTACAGAGGTCAAACTGCTGGACTCACACAAGATATAAGAATAGTAGTCATCTCTGTAAACTGCCAGACTGCATAAGATACAAGAATAGTAGTCATGATTGTCGAAACCACAGAGGATTCCAGTACAGTAGTTATCGTTGTCTAACCCATGGAGGATTCTAGTACAATAGTCATCATCATCAAACCCATGAATAATTCCAGTACGGTAGACGTCGATGTCGTAGCCAGCTCAAGGGTTCCCACACACAACACACTCGATTCTGGGAGGGTCAGATCCTCGAGAAAAGGGGTCGATACATCAACTATCACGAAGTCTATATTTTATCTATCCTGAAGATCTGTGTCATCATAAGAAACTCAATGCAGCAAACGACGCATCAATCAGACGCCCGGTCTAAGAGTTATTAGCTTTTCTGTTCCAAGGGCCCTGTTGGATTTCGGCTACTATCCAACCTGACCATACATAAATATCATTTGAATCATATATGGAGAATTCCAAAAGTACGATCTCGTCATAATTAATACAACTTAGTTGACGACACGTCAATCGGACGTCTGTTCCTTAAGTTATAAGTGTTTCCGCTCCGAGGGCCCTGTTGGTTTCGAGTTCGATCCAACTCGGTCGTACTCATACTTAACCAGAACCTTGAGTGTAATACACCGAAATGACTTGGTCGACACAAGGAATCCTATACAACTAACAGTGTGTCGATCGGAGGTCTGTAGCTCTTGTTATGGGTGAAATACTAAAATTTTTCCGAAGAGGGGGGTTTGGGTCTGGTCCTACCCAGCCCAACCCACCCTGGGTTTGCCCAATCTGGGTTGACTCGACCCGGGTCTGGGTCTGGCCCAGTAGGGCGCGGCTCAGCCCTGTGCGGTGCGGCCTGGCTCGGTTGTAGGCATCCCGGCCCATGGCTGGCCGCGGCTCGGCCAGTTGGTCGAGTGGTGCAGGGGGGGGGGGGCGACCCCTCCTACCCAGACAGTCGAAGGCGGCATGTCTTCTTTGGTGCGAGAAGCCCGCACAGTAGGCAGCTGTCCTTCTGCGCGACACCTGTGGGTGATGCGGCTCCCTTCAAACCGGTTGGAATACGGTCGGCTGGTTCCCCGCCGAAGCGGCTCGTGGAGCGCGTGTCGTGGTTCCTCTGAAGTGTGGTGCCGAGAGACACCACAGTTCTTCCAGCCCTGCCTGCTTTAGCCGGTCGGTTCTTCTTCGGTCGAGAAGCCTGCGGTTGCGGGCTGCGGTCTCCATTCATCCCACCACCAGGTGTCGCGGTCCTCTTCAGGCCAGGGTGCGGCTGCCATTGTCGCCGATGCCTTTGGTCGTCGCCGCCCCAGATCTTCACCAACTCTGGTCACCACCACTTCTTCAAACACCGTCTCTATCATGTATAGAAATAAGAAATAATGGAGGGTCATCGGGCCATGTTTGTTCGGCCCGCACCCTCTGCGTTAGGAAATAAAAAATGGCCATAGATGATCACTTGCATTGAACAGGAATGAAGGTAGAATTTATTCAATTTAAATTATAAAAACCCCTACCTCGTAATTGCAGTCGCATGTCAACGAGTCGTGAAAGACGAGGGTCGTGGTAATCAGGCATCACAGAGGATGGCATCACAAAGAATGGTTTGGTCCCATCATCGTTGGAGGAGGAGTCATTTTCGTGACATGGGAAGAGAATCCGAAGACGACGTAGATTACTTGACCTCGAGGTGCGTCTGGGGAGGAGGTTTCATTGGAAGAAGTTCTTTGCATTCTTCATCTGGGATGTTCTTCATTGGTGAACGGTGTTCTTCATCTAGAAAAGGAAGTTCCTCCATGATTTTTGGTCATAATTTTTTTCCCGTGAATATATTATAAACAAAAATAATAAAGGCCCTCCAATATAATAACATTGCATTGAAATTAAATTCAATTCAAAATGAATTGTTGACAAACAAATTAATTAATTAAGGGATCTTAATTAATTCATTTGATGGGGTTTGCACAATCAATAGAGGGAGGTGGAGAGTTTACATTAAAAGAGAGATGTTGTCATATTAATTAAGGGAAGTTAATGGGGAGTTTAAGGGAGTTGAGGGGAGGTGAAAGGGTTTAGGTTCGTGTGGGACCCACCACAATAACTCTTATCGTGGGTGGTTATGTGGGGTGTGGGACCCACCTCTTACTTCTTTTTGGAGATTATAACCACCAACCAAATAAAAATATCTAACTCATATTTTTATTTATTTTGAATAACAATCCCACAAAATTAAGTTCTCTTCCTGATAAAATGCAACTACGGTAAAGGTCCTCTTAGGCGAATTTCGGCACTTCGAGTTCCTCAGTGCCCTGGGATTTCGATTCCAAGCACTGGTTCAAGAAGTTAGAAAATCCCACTCGTATGTTCACTGAACGTAACTAAACAAAACTTCAAGAAATTATTTTAGGTACACCAGGCCTCAGAATCAGGTGCCATGAGAAACTGCGTACTCGTAAAATTCCAAAGAATTTACGGAAAAAAAAATTCCCTTGAAATTTCTGGATCTTTAGAGTGATGTTATAAAAAAAATTATGGAAAAAAGTGGTGTAATATACATGAGACTCAATAATTTCTAAATTTTCTATTTGTACTAATATATATACTTCCACGTTTTATAATTGGGATTTAATAGCTTTAATACACCTACATGGAATTTAATAATTAATATCACTAAAATAAAATTGAACATTAAATTTTATTCCTTTAATGAATAGTGTACCAATGGCCATGTTGATTTCAAGATCAACATCTGCAGTTGTGATGCCATATGTTTACGCATTTGCATCTAAGAATTTATGGAAATAAATATTTTTTGACATCAATAACCAATAGCAATGTGCATTTATTCACTTTGTGTCCATGATCCAGGAAATTAAAAAAATGAGCAGTAAATAATAGGGTTATACATTTCTTATATCAAATTGGTGGTATTCAATTTACGATACATTCATGATATATTCTAAACCATACTCACCTAAAGAAATTTATTATCCACTTCTGGGAATTATTGGGGTTCCTCTTCCAATGAATGAGATGATTCAATTTTATATGATCATAATAATCTGACATCACAATGCATGAACAAAACTGTATTCAATTATGTGTTTTTTCATACCCACATGACTCTTTTGTGTTAATAATATATATTTAATATTTTAAGGATCATGAAAAAATATCCTTTTAGCAGTTATATTCTTGAACCATAGATGATTTTTGTTGATTTTTGTATCCCACTCGGGAATTGTAATATATTTCTTTTCGTGTCAATGGAAATTTTTGATGCATATAATGAATGTATTTTTAATTTATCCTTATATGAAATGATATATTATAAATACTTTTTATTATAGGAAAAGAAGATCCCAAATAAATAGGTTTTTTGTGAGTAAAATATTTAGTATATAAAATTTCATTGAATTTATTTAAATCCATAACTTTGATTTCTTCTATACTGTTAGTATTATTTATCATCATCTGTTATTTATCAGATCCTCCCCCCATAGGAAAAACAAAAAAACATTTTTTATTATTATATTCAAGAATGATAAAGATATCTTCAATTGAGTTGATTCATTATTCTATGATTAAAATATCAGATGATCCATATAAATTTTGGGATGTTTTACACATAATGTCCTAAATTAATAATATAATGTTATTTAGGGATTATTTATGTCCCTCCTGAAACATGATTCTATTAAAAAGTAGATTTATATGGGAAATTATTTTACTAATTTTCCCAATTAATTATAATATAGGGTTCGGTATATTATTTTCTTAGACATAACCATTCACCACACATTATTTCATGTCATGGTTCCTTCTATATTCATCCACTGAATATACTAAGATGAAAATTATGGTTGGTAATTATAAAATTATATATAAAAATGGGAAAATATAAACACTAATTGGATAAAACATAAATGAAATACCTTGATTAACATATGAATTTACATTTCATGATCTCTATTTTCTAAGGTCAATTTCTTAAAATAATTTTTTTCCTAAATTTTTTTACGTTCATAATGGTTCATAATCAAAATGTTGAATTTAAAAAATAATATATATTGAGTCTTTCAAGAATTCTACATTGGAAGGGATATTTTTGTACACCGGGTGATGATCAAGATAATACTAAATGAACCCATTTCATGGTTATTACCACTATGTAAAACTACAGTTGATCTATATCCCCATGTATTTTCTAGATAAGTATTTTCTTTATTGGAATCCACATACTCTAAAAATCATCTTTATTTAGGGATGTTATCTGATGTTTAGACATTTCCCTATGTTGTAATATAAATTTATCTATTCTTGGTCCTAAAAATATAACGATAATATTTAAATACCAATTATGACTACCAAAATATTTTATAAACCATGATTCGTGATTTAATATATAATGATAAAAATATTTCAATAACGTATAATCAAATGAACTCATGTTTTTTATAGATAATTTTCGATGTAAATTTAAATAAGGATTGAGAAATATTAATATACAATTCCATAACATTCCTTGTATTTCATTGATCTCTTTAAATTGAACAGAAAATATATGGTACATACCAAAGAAAGGGGTGAGTTGTAAATATAAATAGGGTAAAAAGATTAACGTGATGATTATATTTCATGTTAGTCAATATTAATATAAAGATGAAATAAAATGTATGGGATTCATAAACCTGAATATTGAAACAATATACAGGTTAATAACATGCAGGCCAAATAAGTGTGTTACAAAAATATGTGACATGAAAATATATGAGTAATTTAATTATAAATAACAAGAAAAGATAAAATAGTATGAATATGATAACCCCATATTCCCCATATATGGTATCTCCTGAGATAAAAAAAAATAACCTATGCATTTTAGGACTATAAAATTCATGCACCATCTATCACATTCATTTCATGTCTATTCACAAGTGTGTCACATTGAGAATACAACATAATTATTCCATCCATAAACATTAATCCCATATTTAATATTTTTTTGATACAAGAAAGGATGTAACCAAAAAATTATGTTTATGATTAAATATATGAAAGAACATGAGTAGGAATGTTGTCATGAATTCATTACAATATGCTTGGCATGAAAAATCCCCTGATGAATTCCATTGCAAAATAGTGCACATAAATCTATATATAATTGGTGTATTATTTTAAAATTTGGTAACCGTTACTTTGAAATGATAAGGGCTGTAAAAGATATGAGTAAAAAAATCAAATGTTAAATGTTAGAATTATATTTGATATTATCTAATAAAATTAATAGACTACAAAGGAGGTTTGAAATCCTAACTTCTCAATATTGATGTGTAATGGTAAATGTTACAATGTGTGGGGAAAATGGATCTATCTTTAATAGAATATCATTTGGATTGTCAAGGTATATTTATAAACGCATGAAAACATATTGATATTATATTAAACTGGCTAACTAAAAAGATGGATATTGAATGAAAATTAAGAGAGATAGATATATCATTTATAATGAGATGGCACTGTTAGATTATTGAGAACAAAAAATTATATTTTCTATTATCTAAACACTGTTTAAGAAAAAGTTATAAACCACGGGTTCCTACACTAAAGGAAATAACCAAACTATTAAAAGTAAATTTAAGATGGCCTAATTTAAGCTCCCTAAATAATTTCCAGGATATATTGCATACATCAGTGTCTGGTTCACCCATCAAGAGATCCTAATGTATAGACATCACTTTGTCCTTTGTCTGAATGTACTCCCTAGAGTTGTTCTTCCCTTTTTGGAACCCCCTACTAAAATCAAGTCTTTCTGGTCAATCCAGTTATACTGATCTTCATTGATATCCAACCTCAATATACTAACCATTGCTGTAGAATCATCTTCTTTAGTAGAGTTAAGAAGAAAAACCTATTCAACTGATTCTTCATCCTAACTCATAAATAATTATCAGGGCGGATCAAGAACATCATTGTCCCTCTTCTTGGATTTTAATTTTTTCACCGAACATATCCTTATCGTGGTGGAAAATATGAGTAATATTTATGCTATTTAATAATTCCCCTCATATTCCCATCATTTTTTGTGTTCCCCGGTGCTTTTTTCTCATATATAGGATGTCTACTCTAATCAGTTTCATCCTCCTACACTGGATACTCATTAGGCAAAACATCAAAACAGTTGATGAGTTCCATATTAACACATATCTTCTAAGGCCGGATCTGATTGAATCCTTAGAGGCCTCAATATATCCACCAACAGAGTTACCTTCCCCTAACCATACGTCATCTGCATATGAACCATCAACACGAGTCCTATTAACTCTTTGAAACTCCAAATAATCTTTTGTACTGTCATTATAATAAGATGATTTGAGAATTTCGTCACCCGAGGCCACTCCTGTAGTGCCATCACTCGATGCCGCTGAATCACCCTTAATGACCACAAAACCCATAGGACTCCCTACCCACATATAATGTTTCAACCGACAATAAATGTCTTAAATTCTCGGATCCATAGGTGTGTCCTTTCTATTCTTGGAAACCCCCTTAACTTCATCCTGCATGTCCATCATCTCAGCATCATTGGTTGTGTGGATGATCAGAGTCAGCCAACTCACAACCTATAATTGTTCAACTATAGTCCATCTCAAAAGTAAAACCACCATCAACTAAAACCTCTCCTATAACCAAGATCATATTCTTAGCAAGTATGTCTGACTCCCTCTGCAACCACTTCCCATTAATGCAAACCTATATATTATGCCCTAATTTCTTGCACCGTGTGATGAAACCATAGTATGTTTAAAAAATAAGTAGCTTATTAAAATGGAACTCTTCACCTAAAAACCCACACGAACTCCATTGAGAGATTTGACAAATCTACTTCAATTCATATCCTGGGAGAAATTGGATGGCATACAACCCTAGAACTTCTATCCGAATAGAGATATCGACCCACAAGATTTCAATGAATATAAACAATCGATGGTTTTTAAATGGAATAGAGAGTTCGGGTAACCATATCCATACAACCATTATAGGTTAGTCACATTTCATAAATTAATGGTATGTACATCGGAAGTTAAGAAAATGAGAACCGTTGCAGATATGAGGCACAGACAACCATGCTTCTATTCGATCTTCGCTAATGGGAAACCTTATCATGATGTTTCTTGGATCGAGATTCCCCAATGTCGCTCACTCTTTTAGTCCCCAATAACTAATGATGAAGTGGTCAAATGCATCGACTGATGGTCGGTGTTGCTTGAATCTTTCAATAAACATCATATGAAACAAGGAGGAAGTATTAGTGAACTCCAGATTCGAAATCGATAACTGCAGGGCTCCATTGAATTTCTCCAGAACCATTGGACTAATAACAATGAGAGGAATGTGAGGAATACAATCTAGGTTTGAGAAATGGTGAATTGAAATGGGAAACCTTCATCAGTAGGATTTAGAAGACATTTATTAGAACAATTTTTGGGATTGATGTGACAATACATACTATATTTATACCCTATTTTATTTTATCCTAAAAATATATTCCACTTGGGAAATATTAGAAAATTTACCATTAGATAATTAAAGAATTATATTTTAAAATTAATATTTATTCTGTCAAAATAATTCAATAATTACAACCATTTAAACTTTTAAATAAAAATATTCATTTATGAAAAACTCATAGTTCGTATGACAATATTAATATTCTAACCATTATAATGATTATATAAAACTATAATAAATTTTATTATCATATTCATATAAATATTATTTAATAATAAAATTATATGAAAGAAAAATTTATCTCAAAATGGATTATTTTATCGATTAAATTCTTTTAATTAATGTTATATATTTTATAAATTTAAAGTTTTTGTTTCCTTGTATAAAATTATAGTTTTAACCAACTCATATATAATGTTAAATATAAAGTAAAACATTAAAAGAATAATAATAAAAATTATGTTTTTAGAAAAAAAATAAAAAAAACACATATTATTAGGTTCTAGGTAAATAACCCCTTAATAAACATAAGTAATCAATAGGTTTTGGGTGAGTGATGGTGGAGATTTCTTTCGGTTTCCCAAGGAACATTATTTCTGAAATTAATTCGATATGATTTTAATCCAACTGGAAATGATTATGGTCATGGATCAGTTGTGGAATTATAGGCTAGTCTTAGCCATAGGAAATCCCAATAATTATATTTCCCTTGAATTCTATGATAAATGGGATTCACCGGGTATTATCCTACTGGTCGAGCATATAACTTATTTTATTTATATAAATTATACATTTTCAAAACCCTTTTTATATTAATATTAATAATCACTATACTATGAAACATTATCAATGGTTATGAAATTTAATGGAATTTTTAATTAAATATAATATATTTTACAATGGGCCAAAACAACAAATGAAGCGAATTCATTTTCAAAAAGTAGAATAATTAATTAGGAATTATTTTTTTAAAATTGAACATCAAATTATAAATTATTGGTTTATTATAACAATAAATTCATCTATCTAGAAACTTTATGGTGGTTAGTTTTTAATGAAATGCTTATTTACTGGTCACTATTTTCAATGGAAATTTTTCTTCTGAGTACCATAGTAGTCTGTATTTTGAGAATTGGATTTTTGATTAGAATTATTAGAGTGGTGATACCACTAAGAGTTTATTTTATATGTTCATATATGTCAATGGAGTTTTTGGACTATTATAGAAGTTTTAGTATTTATTTCTTTTTTTAAATAGGAATAATTCAATATATTGAAGATAACATTTTAGCTATGGGAATTGCATCTTGAGGGCAACTTGTTTAGGATGTGTAATGCCGCATCTAAATTGTAGTGACATGAATGTTTCCAAAAATATGTGGGTTATGATTTTAACCACAAGGAATCACTATTAATAAAAATGACAAATTACACTATGATTTCCATGATCATACCGCAATACACCACTATGTGGTTTTATGAATTTTTTTCAATCTTTTCAAAAGGAATAGAACTGCTTATATTGGTTCCTTGAACTAAAATCCCCTTGAATATATCTCAAATGATCTTCAATCTATATTAACTCACATATTTTTATGAATGATTAAAATTTAATGATGGATATATTTATTTCGTGTAGGAGGATCATGTAGAAAGGGTATGGTAAGACTTTACATTATAATTTTTTATTTATTTCACTATTTTTTGAATTGTCCCTAATTTGGCATATTTTTATAAATTTTTAATTTGAGCTATGCATAGTTCGATGAATCCATATTATCAAATGGCTAAAACATTATTATATTTCGGTATGTGTTTTATTTCAACTTTCAACATACATTTTATGTTTTTATGTGACATGCAGGATTCTGCCATGGTATTTTGGTTAAAGATTTTATTGAGGGGTCTGGATGAGATTCGAATTTTGAAAAATGATATAGTAAGGCATTTTATGTGTGAATTTTTTTTCCACTCAAGGATTAATTAATTTAGAGTGTCCCATTATTCATTTATCCATGGTTCAAACACCACTATTTGGATATGATAGATAGTATAGTAATAATGGTGAATGAAATTAAATTTGAATTACCAAGGTTTAGGTTGTATCATATGGTCTATTTTCACATATGTGGTTTATTTTTAGGTAATTAGTATTTATTTTTTGGACTTATCGTTTTACTGTGAATATATATTCTGTTTTCAGAGATAAATTTAGATTTTTTACATCAAATCAGGTGTTGTATGGTTAGACCCAAAATAGTATAAGTTTTGTGAAAACTGATAAGAAACACTGTTCCATGGACAATGCCACTATCTAGGCCACACTTCCTACAAAATGGATGTGTGTCTTAGCCTGCACCCATACCTGTGAGCCTATATGATGTATAAAATCAATAACACATGTATACACAATATATAAAGGACCGTGTTGCTTCATCCCACTTTCGAAAGAGTGGGACATGTGAATTCCACATAGTTTAGATAATTATTTAACATACCCATGTCACTAAAAATGATTTATTTAAAATTATAATTTCCTCTATTTAAAACCCAAATCCACCCATTTCTTCTCCCATTAAGGATTAACAACCTTATTTGAATTTACCCCTCCTTGTGGATCCCTTGTTTTTCAAAATCTAGTGAGGTTTTAGTGTTTCGTCATCACAAAACATCAGGAATTCTCCTTCATTCTTATTTTTCATCATTATCCTTTGTTCATATTTCTATATTCTTTGGGATATAATTTTTCAAGTGGTTGGGATGACCAAATGAGGGTTAAATATTTATTTTTGAAAGTGAATATTTATATTTATTGTATGTTCATTCTTTTATAGTTCACCCTTGTGGTGGTTTTCTGTTTATACCCATTATATAGAATATTGGAATCTTGTGGTAGGTTATTCCATGATTAATCAATTTTTAAGTCATTTTCATTCTATTTATGAATTCAAAATGAGTTCCATGAATATTGTTTAGTGGATACTATGATTTCAAATGGATTTTGTAGAGAGTTTGTGTTAAAAATTATATTTTCCAATAAAAACTGATGGATTTTGTGTTTTTTAATTATTGTGTGTGTCTGTGTATATGTAGTGGTGGTTCATATGAAATGAAAAATGATTTCCCAACTGGAATTTTTTTTCTATGGGTGTTTCAATTATTGTATTTGGGTGTGAATATCATGTTGGACTTTTAACATGGGAATCAAAATGGAGAAAAAATGGAATCCTTGGTAACTAGGATGGAAAGAGATATTATAGTATGGTAAGAATATTGGCAGGGTCGAGGCCGTGTTCTCTGTAGAATTACTAACACTGAAATAGTAACTAAACATTTTATTATGATTGAAGACCACAAGAACATTGGAGTGACTCCTCTATAGTTTATCATGCATGAAGATATTTTGTGTTAGGTTTTCCCAACCATATCATCGAATTATGAGGATTATTTATCCCCATTAACCCTAGTGCCTTAGGGATTACATATTATTCCCATGTGATTCTATGATTTTTACTTGTCTTGGTTAATATTTTTAATTGGAAATTTTAAATTTATATTCATGTTTCATATAAAAATTGTTTCCTTTATTTTCAAATATTTTTCTTTAAAAAAGAATCTTATTTTGTCTTATAATGATATGGAATGGATTCTTTCTTTGGGTGGCATCCTACATGAAATTTTATAATTCACAACATACACCACTAGGTCTATGTAGACGTTTTTATTTTTTACCATGATAAATGAAATATGTTTTTCATGTTTATATCCTACATCTGATTTCTATAGATATATATCATATAGATATTTGTGGTGGTGGTATGGGTTTCTCTACACTATTGTTTCTTGTAGGGTTTTGTAGGGTTGTTTATTTCCCTCCATGATTTGGAATTTTTTTAATTTGATATAGATAAACTTTTGATAGTACTATCACATTAAATATGGTTAGTGATAGTGTGGTACCATTTAATGCAATTTTATGTTAAGTATTGATTATAATTCATGAAATAATTCTCAAAATGAAATGTTAAATTCCCAATAATTAGTTTCCATCTTGTGAAGATTGGGAAATCTATTTGGTCTATATCTCCATCCAAGTCATGTGTATTTTTGGATGGCTTCTTGACTAGTTTCATGAAAAAATGTTATCGTAGGCAGATTCTACCATTCATTGGGTTATGTTATTTAGTAGAGTTTTGATAAATATGGTCATTCACTATCAGATCATGAGTTTCTTGTTGTGTGTGGGGTGTATTCCTAACACACATCATGATAGGACATACATATCAACGGGTAGATTGGGAATTGGTATGGATAATACCTTGGTCAAGAGATACAGGATAGAGACTATGCATGGACACTTATTGGGGGAGGATTGGTTTCACAGGTTATTATTCATTGATTAATTTTGTTTTATAATTGGTATAAAAATATTATTAAATGTTGATGTTTATAAATACATACTAAATAGTGTGTTGGTGGGTTTCCTTTTGCGTGTTTATTTATTTAGTAACATGCCTCTTTATAGAATTCTTTGGAATCCATTGGAAGCGGCTAGAAGAAGTTCTACTTATACAATTTATTATATAATAGTAGATGCAGTGGTTCAGGTTATCAAATCATTAGGTCCGAGAGAGTGATGTAGTCATGTTCATCATAAGTAATCCTAACAATATCCTAAAATAGAGATAGCAGATATATTTATCAATAAGTAAAATCCATCAATTTGGGGTGCATGTATCCCTTGGAAGTTGAGGAATATATTATTAATGTTGATATAATTTTGGGGGTTTTGACACTCCTGATGAAGTAATATGGAATTGGTCTTAATTATTATTATGTGGTCCTAGTTAGATGTGGTGTGACTCAATGTATTTGGTTGTGAATCATGAGTAGATCAGTTGGATGAATTTTATTTTCATGACCAATGAGTAGTATTACACTGAGACAATTTCATTTTATAAGATAAGGGATTTTCTAGAGATTTATCAAGAGAATTTGACCATGTTGGAGTATTCCAACCACTATCTAAATTGGATTATCTTTCCTCAAAGTTATATTAAAATGATAAGTTGAAGGCTCCATAGTTTTACATGGGTTTATATATTGTCATCAGATCCTATATATTCTTGTTCAAGTTGATGAATTATATTGCGGTAATTGATTGAGACTTCATCGTAGAGATATGCCATAATAGAATGTCTAGTAATTTTTGTAGATTCACTAGTGGTCTAAGGTAGTGGTAGCTCATGTGAATGGAATATGAATAATGAAAAGTAAAATATGGGAGGTTGTGTCTCAGGTCATCATTCCCAACCTCATTTTATTATAGCCATAGATGTTGGAATAGTTCAATTACATCATTGTGGGATCCCATGAAATGTGCAATCGGTGTGCCAAGACCCTCTGTGACATTTCCCTCAGAGTGGACATATATGGATGTTTCCATAGTTCTATATAGCTACAAATCCATATCAAGGTGGTATGGTTTTAGAAGTCTTATGGTGAATTACAGCAATGTAATAGCCATTTAGGATAGTGAGTAGGTGGTTTTGTTGCTGTGGAAACAAGGATAGATCTACTTCTAAGTATAGTAAACTTATGGACGAGCTTTATGTTAGTAGTTATTCTTATTATTTTGAAAAGAAGAGATATATTTATTATATGGACCAGCCACCTGTGGAATTGGATGTCTGTCCTACCATAGTTCATGGTATGATCCTTATCGCATCTTCCAATGATTATATTCTTTTCAACACTAGTTCGACTAACTATTGCATTTATATCTGTCTTGTGGATATGTTTAAATTTTGAATTGATGTAATGCTATAAGAGATAGAATTGGTGTCCCTATTTGGTAATAATAATGATGGTGGCTTCATGTTCCCCTATTAATCACTCATAGTTTCCTGGGTCAAGTTGAAATGGGTTTCCTTAGATTTGAAATGGACCACTTCTATGTGATCCTAATAATGGATTATATTTTCAATTTTTAGGTGCAAATAGGTCATTAATATCCAGTGAGTGCTTTTTTTTGAACCCAATGGATATTCTTATGTTTTCCTCGGTGATTGGGATCAGCAGTTTGGATGTTTTAGGCCTCCACTTCAGAAATTAGGTAGTCTTTTTTTTCATATCTCATCGCCCATTCTGGATGATGATGGTAGTGGTGATAAGTTTTTATTTCCTTCTTTGGTGGATGATTACCTATAGTTATTTCTAGGTGAATTTTTTAGATTCATTCCAGATATGTATGTGGAGTTCAATATTAATTTTTAACTGGAGAAATTCCCATAATTAATTCCCACAAATCATATGGACCTCAACTAGTTGATAGATTCGAAGATACAACATAATGATTTTGAATCTAAAGGATTAATTATCCTAAGAATCATAACATGGGAATCCCCAGTTCAAATTATAATGGAATATGATGGATATATTTGGTAATGTATCAATTTAAAGGAGATGAATAATGTAATCATCAAGAAATAATATCCCTTTCACCACATTGAGGGACTCTTTGATCAACTCAATGTGTAATAGTGGTTCTTTGATATTGACAAGTATTCTATTTATAACCATGTTAGAGTTAGATATGAAAATATTCCTAGGATAACTTTCCAAAGAAGGAACAAAAAATTTCAATATTTGGCCATTCTAATTGTGTTGATGAATGCTCTTGTGGTTTTCATGGTGTTCATGGATTGCGTCTTCCATAAATACCTCGATTACTTCATCAATATATTGTGGAAGACAACTTAGTCTATTTAGGGATTAGGGAATATCATGAATAGAAAATAAGGATGGATCAATGAACTATTATAAATCACTGTATATATAAAAATATCTCCATATTCACATTCTATAATAGGTATGTGATGTTATTGAATTATTTTATTTCGGAACATTGGGTTTTAGTAGTCCCTGAGATGATAGAATCCTTCATGTCATGGGTGTAGCTGAAGAATATCTTTCAGATCTAGAGTTTTTTTCCATATAGGGTATTACTAGCTATTATTTATATACTTCTCTAAACCTTCTTCACCCATAAATGTGCTACCCCATAATGGGGTAATTATTTATTGGAGTATAGAATATTATGTGTCCCTTGAGGATCATATGTTTCGGATGATCATCGACTATGATCTAATCGTCCTAGAATTTATGAAGGTATATGTGGTCTATTGTGATGCCTTTGGAATGGGTATTGGGTGTGTGTTGATATAGAAAGATAATGTCATGGTGTATTTTTCTCTCCAACTCTGACCAGGTGACAAAAAATGCCCAACCCACTATATGTAATTAGTGGTAGTGATGCATGATCTAGATTCAAGGAATCATTAAGTCTTAAATGAGATGTTTATAGGCTATATTGATCATAAGATCTTAGAAAACATTTTCTCCCTAAAATATATAAATTTGATGATGCATCAGTGGACATAATACCTTTAGGGGATCCATTTTGATATCATCTATATGCCAGGAAGGTGAAAATTGTAGCAGATCTTTTTAGAAAAAAGGTGTTAGTGTAGGATCTAAAGTAGTCTAGTGATAAATGGATGTTTCTGGGGATTTCTTCCTATAAGCATCTAGAGACCAAGGTGAATTGTTGAGTTTCATTAATAACTAGTGTGTCATTAGCACCATCCTTTCTAGACTTGATTTCGTTGAAGCATCTGAGTGATGTATTTTTCCAATGGTTGATGCATCATTTTCATTCTGGGGAGAATCCCCATGAGTGGGAGATTTCTACAAATGAAATTCTCTACTTAGTGGATCATTTTCTAGTGCCATTTTCATTATGGATGTCCAGGTTAAAAGATCTCCCCATGTATTAGTGCTCAGTTCATCCTGAGACCACCATGACGTTTTATGAATCAGAATGTTAGTTTTGGTGGTAGGGAATTAGATGGGATATTGAAGATTTTGTATCTCAATTTTATAAATTGTATAAGGCTAAAACTAAGACCTAAGGTCCTTTGGATTGAAACAGTATTTTACTATTACTACCTAGAATTTGGATTAGTTCACTGTGTATTTCACCATTGGATTGTCTCATAAACTGAGGGGAAATAATTTCATATGGGTATTTGTTGATCATCTAACTAGATTTTCCCATTTCATGCCAAATTATACTCTCATCCAAAGTGGACGAACTAGGTCGGATTAATGTCCAAGAGGCAGTGAGGCTTCAGTGTATTACACTGGTGATTATTTGGGACTAGGAACCCAATTTACCTCTCGGTTATTGGATGTACATCAAGAGGATATGTGATCACAAATCATGTTGAGAGTAGAATTACATCTTCAAACTACTGGTTAGACAAAATGGGTGAATCAAAAATTTTAGAACATGCATCGAGTGTGTGTGTTTGATTTCATAGGCATGTGGGATAGACATTTATTATTACTTATGTTTTCATAAAAAAAAATTAAATTTTTTTTATAATAATTCCACTGTTTGAGGTGCTTTATGGTCGGCCGTCTTGGATGCCTTTGTGCTGGGTATTGGTGTGTGAGACCTCATTGTTGGGACTTATCCTAAGGTTGTAGACTTCTAATAAAAACTAGTTGATAAGATAATATATATATAAAGTGATAATTTTCAATAAGTCCTCATAAAATCATTGGCACAGATCAATTATATTTTCAATGGGAGATCAATTGATTCTGAAGGAGGATCATTTCTTGGGTCATCGTCATCTTGGTACAAAAGGGATTCTAACACCAAGATATTTCATCCCTTTGAGGTTACCATGATAGTTAGAAAGGTAGAATATTGTTTATATTGTATATCTTAGTGAAGATAAATCCATGATGTGTTCCATTCCACATACATTAAATGATATAACCTAACTCTATCTCATCGGATAAATTGGGATGTGTTGGTTTTTGAACATAATTTTTCTATGTAGGTGCAACATGTAAGGATTTATAGATTCCCAATAAAATGTCCATCGAGGGATACGCTTACCATTTTTACATGTTAATTAGAAACCTGGTATTAATGAGAATAATACATGATATTTGAAGTCTTTGGTGGAGGATTAGTGCTTGTTATTATTCGCTCATCAGACATACGTTTGACATAATGAGGGAGGAAATTTTTCAGGGTATGAATAATTTTTACATCCGAGTTTTATCATGAGGTATTTTTGCTTTAACTTATGGTATTAACAAAATAAATTTACATTTTCATGTTTTTTGGGAGAAAAATAGAGTTTTGGGATAGAAATATTGTCAAATTGTTTTTGTAGAAACCGTTTACCCTCCAAAATTAGACTATGTGCCGGGTTAGTGGCACAATCCAATGGCATGGATTTCTGCATGAGCATGAAGCTCACCATAAATCTAGAATAGTGTGACTGTATATGGTTTATAATCTACCCGGTGTTCATGTACCCTCCCTCAGGGACCATGAAGCCTCATCCCACTTTTGAAAAAGGTGGACACAGAGTTTCCGCATGGTTTGGAAAAATGTGTAGCCAAAACTTGTGGTTGAGGAAAATCACTAAAAATGAAGAATATCTACTTTTCCCCTTCTATTATTTGAACACAAGTCCACAAATTTCCTCCTCGATTAATATGGACATCTCTAGGATAACCTCTCTCTCATCTTCTCTCACTCGAATATTCATATAAGAGGTTTTTTTGCTGTGGAATCGTCAGAAAAATTCATGTAATATCTTTCATTTATATTTTATTTCTTTTTTCATGGTTACTGTATCCATATTATTTGTGTTATTCATTTTCTAGTTTATGGGTTTATCTAATGAGGGTCCACTCATAATTTCTTTGTGGGAATATTGATTTTTATGGAATGTTATTTCCTTTATAGGGTCCCTATGTGGTGCATTTGAGGTTTTCGCCAATCTTATAGATGTTTCTCTCCTTGAGGTCGGGGATTCCATGATTAATTATTATTGAATGATGTTTGTATTATTTTTATGCTTCCTAAATATTCATCATGAATAGTATGAGTGGGGAGAAATTTTTTTTAAAGGATTATAGAGTGTGTTTGGGTTTAAAAAAAATATATTTCTGGGTAAAATTTTGCTTTTCATGTGTATTCCATTATTGGATTTGTGTTTATATGTGTTGTATTAGTTCACATGGAATTATAAATGACTATATAATTTAAAATGGTTGTTTTCATTGGGTGTTTCTAGTGTTGGAAATGTGCGTAATTAGGAGGTGGGTTATATGAAATTTCAGAAAAAAGCGATAACAAAAGTAATCCATAGTATCATAGTTTTAATGACTATGTCTCATATGATAGGCACATTGGTAGGGATGAGTCTAGGTTCCCCTTATCTGGATTGATCATACAATAATAACTAAATATTTTTCCCTAATTAGAGATAACTAAAACTTTGGATTGACTCCTCACAATTTTATCATGAACAAGGAAACTATTGGTTATTGTTTATGCACTATGTCATTGAGGTATGAGGATCTTAGGTCGCCTGGTACCCAAGGTATTACCAGTAGTTCTCATGAGATGATAGGAATTTCATTCATCATGGAGACATGAATTATTTCATAGTTTAAATATTAAAAACTAATACATAATATGTTTTCTTCATTTTTTTCATATATTTTTATTAAAAAACTGAATTTAAATTTGTATTATAATCTAATGGAACAATATCTATTTTGGGGAGGCATCCAATTGAGCATTCTCTCAGGAAATAAATACATAATATCATGTGTGTAGACAGTGTAAGGTATGAACTGGTAAAGGAAAGATGTTTTGTTATCCTAATAGAGGATCTGGTTTCTAGTAATATCTCTTATACAGTTGGTCATAGCGGTTTCATGAGGGTGTAAATAATTTTGTTTGAAGAGGTTTTGGTAGAATTGTTTCATTCCCTCCCAGATTTTGTATTTAAGTGTTTTTATTGAAATTGACATCGATAGAACATGTGGTAGTTGTATCTACTTAGTTATGTTTAGTGATGATATAGTGAATTTTTTATTCTTATTTTATGTTCATTTTAAATTATCATCAGTGAAATCATTATCATATTGAAAATTTTTATACTGAGGAATATGTTATTATCCCATGGGTATCAGGAAAACCCATATGGGTAGGTCTAAGGTTGGGCTAAGTGTCTTTTTTTGATGGAATCATGGTCTATTTTGTGACATTTATGGTCTCGTATATGTAAAGGATATTAGGTATAGGTTTTATTTTGAGGATGTATATCATAATTTTATGGAATGGGTATGGGTATTGAATTTTGAGATTGAAACATATTTATAGTGGTTTTATGATAGTGACATGGAAAAAGTAGGTATATATCATTCCCTATGAGATCAGTTAGTCATTATAGTTTATGAGATTTAGTGGGTTATGTAATGTGGTACTCTAATGGTATACCCTATTTGTTGAATGTTGTATTTGACCATTATGTTTGATAAAGTGTGTAATGTGATGGTGTTTTCTTGTATACGAATATCCGAGAGTGTGGTTAACTAGACTGGTTCCACCATTAATGTGAATTTCAAAAGCAAAATAAAGGGGAAATCATAATTAAACTATTATGATACTAGTGTAGTGTGAGTACAGGCCGTGTACCACCTTGCTGGGATACCCCGTGTTGAAGGTCGTGTCCTTGCCGTGTGAAATAAATGATTACACACCGTGTTTCCAATACTACACACCGTGTAGTCCCTCCCTGCGTACGCGTTACCTTCAACCCATGTGTTTACCAGTCAATAGCCATGTGCCGTGTTGAGGCAGTGTCCTTGAAATGTGAAATAAATGAGTACCCTCTATCCATCCAATACTACACGCTGTGTAGTCCCTCCCCGCGAACGCGTTACCCTCAATCTGTGTGTTGACCAGTCAACTGCCGCGTTCCGCATTGAAGGCCGTGTTGGAAGCCACGTGGTGACCGTGCGAAATGGTCGAGTACACACCGTGTACTAGGACGTACACACCCTTTACTTTTGTTTTTCTTTCCTATAAAAGGAGGGGTACCCTCCTCCTTTTCAACTCACCCCTCTCCACCCCATCCCTCTGAGCAGAGCTCTCCCAAGAGACTCGAAGGATCCTTTTCTTCCATAACTTATTCGTCTGAGCTCTGATTTACGATCCGTTAGCGGCCACGCGATCATAATGACGAGATGGAACTTTTGAGTTTGGATATTTTCTCTTTCATTCGGCCTTTACTTTCCTACTTCCACCCAAGGAGGTTTTTCTAGGACTCGACAGAAGTTACGGACGCCGACGTACGTCTTCTAAAGTTGATCCGTGGGAGTGTTGTGATCAGAACCTGTTGAGGTAGGGATCTTACCTTCGTCTCTCTAAATTTGTGCATCATGTGGGGTGGGTGTCCTCTTGTTTACGTGAAACACATTTGAACCAGTTTAATAAAGATAATAAATGGATTATATAACTGGGATGGGGAGTTTGTGAATGCAGTTACTTTATTTATATCCTATGATATTATTTTGTGAATTGAATAGGCTTATGCCTACTAAAAATCACGGCCATTGGGGGCCTTTTCTTGCGAAATTAAATGCTTACCTATTTTTCTAGACTGTTTTTGTGAATGAAACTTTGTGGAATGTGGAATTTGGTTAATCACATATTGTTGGCTGATTTATAATCTGGAACCCTTGTGTGATCACCCCGGTTGAACAAAACGGAATAATGAACATGTGGGTGTTGACTTGGATACATGGCATGTGATGGGGGTGAATCCTAGGTTGTTACGAATGGGATGGGAAGCGATCCAGGGGTAAATGATGATAAAGGGGCGATGATGTGGCATAAATCATATTTTTTGGGTTTTTGTGGTTATGGTGGTTGGCAGCGGGGCTGCAGGGATGGGCATGAATTTGAATGAAGTATGGGATGTGAATAATAAATAAAAAGTGGAAGTGTTAATAAATGGTTGGGCATGGTAATGGAACAAGATTAATAATCAAAGTGTTGGTTGGTTAATAAGAAGGGACTTGTTGTGCTGCTTTTGTATTCCTAACTTGATTCTTGGATGGCAGGGATTTGTTTCACGAATGATTGATATGGTTGGTTGTGGTTGGTTTCCAAGTAGATAAGGAACTAGATAAACTAATTCCGCTAAAACGTGAAAAACTAAATGGGTTGGGGTTGTTTGTTGTATGCATGCTTCGTAGTAGCAGTGCTCAGGCACGTGATCAGTTTCTCTGTTTAGAGGCCATAGGTTGGGCTGTGTGTTTGGTATACATATATGTATATGTATCTTTTGTGTTTTATCACACCCCAACCATGTTGAGCACTTAGTATCGAACACTCCCATTTCATGGGAGAGGGTGTTTTCCCCTTATTTACGAGCTCCTTCATGGTCCCTCTCCCCTAGGCTGTGATGGCTTGAGGCAACCTTAAAACAAATACCCTTCAGGTAGGTTTCGATTGGGGTGGTTTTAGTCAAAGACTCTTCGGGCAGGTTTTACTGTTTCCCAAAGAATCTTCGGGATGAGGCCCAGGTGTATGCGGGTGGGATACGTGGTTGTGAGGCCCAGGTGTGTATGGGTGGGATAGGTGGTTGTGAGGCCCAGGTGTGTGAGGGTGGGATACGTGGTTGTGAGGCCCATGTGTGTGCGGGTGGGATGTGTGGTTTGTGAGGCACAGGTGTGTGCAGGCGGGGAGAGTGTGGCAGCATCAGGACGTTCATCGTTATCAAGAGAAGATAACTAGTTGGAAATGGTGCTGGATACCCAATACTCTTGTTCTTATATACTACTACCTGTTGTGATTGTGTTTTCGTGAGTGTGGCTGGTGATTTTGGATGGATAGAATCCCTTTCCAGGTTTGTTCTTTTGTTCTCATGGGACATTAGGATGTCTCCCCACTTGTGCATGAGAGCATTAGGTTTCCCTACTGAGTATACTTTTATTATCGCCCTACATTTACTCTCATGTATCTAGGAGGACTACCAGGTCCGTGCGGGACCCTACTAGTCGGGACAGTTGGATTTGACATAGTTGATGTACTCATGTTTCTTTTGGTATTGTACTTTTTTTTATCTTTCTTGTACTTGTACCTTGTTTCAGAACTATTTAAACATGCATGTGGGATTGGTTTGGGTTTATTTCTATACACTTTTTCATTTCTTTTTTGGTTTTTGACTTGTCATATTTCTTAATATTAAATAATAAAAAGGGTAATTCCTCCCATATTTTTGAAAACTCATACCCTTGGTGCTAGTCTCCACCCTGGGGCCTACTGGAGGCAGGACTCGGGGGTCATTATTTCCCTTTCACCATTTCTAGCTCAGGAGGGGCATCATTGGTGGTAGGGGGTCATGATAGAATGATATCAGAGGTGATGGATGAGAGATAGGATGGATTCTAGAGTTAGGAAAAACGAGGATTGAATGGGATTGAAGGAAAACAATGTTGGTTAATCTTGGTGTGTGACATAGGCCAGGGAAGACCGGCTCGCACACGGGATTTTAGGCCCCCCCCGTGATTCGATGCACGGACTCTAAGCCTACCAAACGACCATGTGAGACTACATTAATTGCAGGGTAGAGACCCTATGGAAGCTACATGCATCATCATGATTGTGTTTTACTTGATTTGGGAGTTTTGGGAAAGAAATTGAAATAAAATGATAAAATAAATCCCTGAGAATTTCCTTACTACTTGGGCTTAGGCAAACATTGTTTACTGTACAACTATGGAACCTGGACGTCGTCCTCGGGTGGCTCAGACAGCCGAGGCCTAGCAAATATAGGCGGTCGATCAGTTGAGGATTGAACAAGCGGAGGAATATGACCATTGGCAAAGGACTCTCCGTTCTTTCCAGCTAAATACCCTTAAGAAGTACGAGGGTAGTACTTCAGATATGGAGATGGATGGGTGGCTTGAGGAGCCTGGGATCTCTTTTTATTGGATTCGTTCTCCGAGAGAGTACTGTGTTCCCCTAGAAGTCTGTCAGTTGAGAGGTGTCGCGCGACAGTGGTGGATACTCAACTTGGGAGAGAGGACATAGACAGAGGTTCCGTTGGTTGATTTTGAGAAGTAATTCTGAGTGGAATTCCTTTCATCCATGATCAAGGTAGAGAAGCGGTAGGAGTTAATCTCCCTTCAGCATGGGAGTATATAAGTACGAGATTTGGGGATCAAGTTCAAGGATCTTCTATGCTTTTCTCCGGATCTCTTTCCAGATGAGGAGTCTCGGGCGAGACGATTGGAGGAGGAACTTCATCCTTCGCTCCAGTATGTTGTTACCCCCCTTCACCCTTCCGAAGTACTTGGAAGTATGATAGAAAGAAGAGGTTTTAGAGAGGATGCACTCACAAGGAGGTGCACTATGTAAGGGGATCCATCCAGGTTCGTCGAAGGGGACGACAGTCAGCAGTAGGTCTCCAGCAACGGGACCTTCTCGGTTCATGCCAGTGGGGAGCAGGCCCCAACAGTTGTAGTTCAGATCTTCAGGTCCCCGTCCCTTTTTCATGAGCCTAAGACCGAAGTGTTTTTCTTGTGGAGGTTTTGGGCACATTCAGGGTCGGTGCCCGACCCAAGATCAGTACGGTGGAGGTGGGCAGGTTCAGTGCCCACCTCAGCAGCACCAGTTGTCCGCAAGGCCCTTCCTGTAGCAGCAGGACCATGCTCCTCTGAGGGAAGACTTTGTGGGAGGAGGTCAACCTCAGGGTGGTCCTCAGGGACCTTGACGAGGGCATGGTGGGGAGGTGTATGACATAAAAGAGGCAGAGGAGCTGGGAGTGGATAGTTGCACACAGTAGAGTTGACAGCTCTAGCAGGACCAGAGGTGGTGCGAGGTACGATTTGTTTATTCGGCACTCTCGTTTCTACTTTTTTCGATTCGGGAGCTTCGCACTCCATTATTGGACCTGGTCAAGTCCATGCATTGGGACTAGATGTATAGAGATTTTCCGTACCACATTTGCTGAGTACACCAGTTGGAGGCCCTACCATCGTATCTTCTGTTTGCCGGGGATGTGGGCTGATGTTAGGACCACATTGATCTAGTTGGGACCTTCTTTTGCTACAGATGCAGCCATACGATGTCATCTTATGAATCGATTTGTTTTTTTCGTTAGTTCCATTATCAATTGCTTTCGAAGAAGGGTCGTGTTCTCCGACGTGGATGGGCAGCGTGTAGCTTTTGTTGGCGAGAGGAGATATCAGGTGGGAAGTAGACATGTGGAGCCTATCCAATCCTTTTTAGGCAGGTTATCAGTGGATCTAGCTGATACATAGATGATTGATGTCCCTGAGGTTGTGAGGGAGTTCCTCGATTTTTTTTCTGAGGTGGTTGTGACACTACCCCCCCCCCCCCCGACTTGACGTTGAGTTCGGGATAGACTTACAACCAGGTGCCTTTCCGATTTCGATGGCCCCTTATCAGATGGCACCTTCAGAGTTGGGGGAGTTGCAGATTCAGATTGAAGATCTGATGGATAAAGGATTTGTTCAACCTAGCGTATCACCATGGGGTGCTCATAGTTTGTTCGTGAAGAAGGCAGATGGTGGTCTCAGGCTATACATAGACTACCAAAGGTTGAACCAGGAAACGGTCATGAATGGTTACCCCCTTCCAAGGATAGATGATCTCTTCGACCAACTAAGGGGAGCAGGTTGGTTTTCTAAAATTGTTCTACGATATGGATGTCATCATCTGAGGGTAAAGGACAGTGACATCTCGAAGACGGCTTTCAAGTGCAGGTATGGGCACTTCGAGTTTGTAGTGATGTCGTTTGGAGTTACGAATACAATAGCTGTGTTCATGGGACTTATGAACGTTTTCTTCTAAGTGTTTCTGGATCGGTCCGTCATTATGTTTATCGATGATATCCTGATCTACTCAAGATCAGAGGAGGAGCATGTTGAGTATCTCAGTGCAGTCTTGGAAGTCCTTCGACACCACCATCTTTATTGGAAATTGTCGAAGTGTATGTTCTTGATTCAAGAATTACACTTCCTTGGGAACGTGGTGTCTCAGCATGGAGTGTCAGTGTACCCGTCAAAGGTGGATACATTTGTTTATTGGGAAGCACCCAAGAGCGTGGAATAAGTTCGTAGTTTCCTGGGGTTGGAAGGTTACTATCGGAGGTTCGTTTCGAACTTCTATCGATTTTCTGCTCCATTGACAACTTTTACTAGGAAGAATGATCTCTTCTTATGGAGAGATCCGTGCTAGAATACTGTTGAATACCTGAAGGATATGTTGTTCAGTGCTCCTGTACTCAGGTTTCCAGAGGAAGGGTTGTTGTATGAGGTGTTTTTTGATGCTTCTGGCCTTGGTCGGGGGTGCATACTGATGCAGAAGAAGGGAGTGATCTGTTATGGGTCTAGGCAGTTGCACACTCACGATCGTAACAATGCCACCCATTACCTAGAGCTTATATCAGTAGTGTTCACACTAAAGTTGTGGCGACATTACCTCTTTGAGGAGTGATTTTTGGTCGTCTCAGATCACAAGAGCTTACGTTATATCTTCTCCCAGCATGACCTAATTTTACGGTAGCGGAGATGGGTCGAGTTCCTCCAAGACTGTGACTTCGAGATCTCTTACACTGAAGGTAAGGGAAACATTGTGGCTAATGCCATGAGTAGGAAGCCACATAAGGAAGTGGTTAGGGAATCGACTGATACTTGGAATGCGATGAAAGAGTTGGCTGCCTTGCACTTGGATTCCAAGGTCGAAGGTGTTACATGGTGTTTTTTCCAGATGACGGTGCAGTCCTCCTTGTTGCAGCAAGTGGAAGAATCTCAGTGGGGGGACTCCAAGGCAGAAGTGATGCAGGATCGTATGGATCAAGGGAACTCTCTAGAAGGATGGTCAGAGGACAACCGACATCAGATGCTTTTTCATAGAAGGTTGTTTGTTCCAAAGGTGATGCGTGAGGGAGTTCTATGTGAGTTCTATAGCTCAGCCTTGGCGGTACATCTGGGAGTATCAAAAATGTATAGAGGCCTGATGGAATAGTTCTTGGTGGCCCGGGGTGAAACGGGCAGGGGCAGAGTTTGTGGCTAAATTCCTAGTGTGTCAGCAAGCGAAGGTTGAACACCGTGTTCCCAGTGGTTTGTTGGATCCTTTAGATGTCCCCGAGTGGAAGTGGGATGAAATCTCAATGGACTTCGTTACAAGACTAACCTGTGCTCAGGGTTGTTATGATGCTATCTGGATAGTGGTAGATCGACTAATGAAATCAGCTCACTTATTAGAAATTAAGGAGTCGGGCCCGGTGAGTACCTTAGAATTGAGGTACATAGACGAGGTGGTGCATTTTTATAGAGACCTGAAGCTTGACGTACATTGATATTACATTACTATTGTGGAAATACTTAATACATAACAAAATCAGACACACAAGGACCGTAATAGTTTAGTGACATTGGAAACATAGAAAATAAACTTCTAATCATTTTGAAATATCTTCAACATCTCCCATAACAATCCTCCCCTTTTTGTTTCCTTACCTAAAACCATTATTTTAATCATGGGGGAAAAGAAAACATAAAAAGGGTGATCTCAAATGCTCAGTAAGGGTAAGCATGGAGAAAATAAAAAAACCATATACATTTGAAATAAAAAACATTAACATAATATTTAAACATCAAAATCTTGACCAATGACATAAAACATGACAGTACATAAAGAATAGATCAAAATGGATCATCAACCATTATAAAATAGCATAGGAATAAAGCATGTAATTGTGGAATCCATTAAGCACATGAAATGATTTCCATAGTAGCCATGGCATTACTTCCATGACCATCTTAGTGGACAAATTCCCTTTCGGAATCGAGTTCACTCCTCGTTTCAGTCCGGTAACACTGAACCGGATTAACTTACCGTTCTAGACATGCCTATCTCATGAGATATAAATCTTTACCCAATGCATTAGAGGGAGATATAGGTCCCACCCATCTCATAATGAAATAATTTTTACTTGTGCCACAAAATAAACTTAAAACATTCATCATAACCCAAAGAATAAAACGGGTTTCATAAACATCATCCCATCATCTCATAATCCATATAAAAGAAATATACATTTCATCATAAGAAATGTGAAACCATTTAAATCATAGAGACATTAAACAAGATTCATACACATATGAAATAATGTCTTCTCATATGGAAAATGTTTTTGATAAAACACTTGAAATGAGTTCTTGAGGAAAATATCCTTTCTTCTTCAAAATCATTTTCTTTTCACAAAATGCCATAAAATTTTAAAAGAAAAGGATCTTATTTAAAATAGTCATTAAAGCTTGTAGAGTAATATTCATGAAAATATGATGTTATGAAGTAGTAAAAATCTGTTCACGCCATATATGTTAATAATAACATTCTTCTCGTACCTTTGTCGGAAAAGTCAAAAAGTTCATCGAATGGTAAACAAAAGAAAGATTCCTTCCATAACTCAAATTAAAAGTCAAAGAGGGGTAAAAATTACTTTAAACATAAATGAAAGAATATAAAAGACTTTATGAAAAATATTTTTATGGAAATGGATGAAAAATATACCCGTATTAAATACTTGCGTATAAGCAATCTCAAATAAAAATGAGATTGAAAAATTATCACTTACCTTAGGTCCGATATACATCGTATGGATCCGAACCTCATGTATAATGATTTAAATAATGTCATTGACTTATTAAAAAATCATATTCATTGTTATGATATCATATATGTTTGAATTATGACTTTATATTACCCATTTTTTTGTAAATTAATGTTAAAGTAGCATTTTGGGTAAAATCATTTCATTTGTCGTTCGTGTTTTAACTTGTAATTATTCATATGACTACTTAGATCATGGTTACATACATCCAAAATGTAAAACATGATTTATATATAATATATAATCAGAATATACATATATATAATAGATCTATAAATGGATAGAAATACACCGTTCATGGAGACGGTAGGCCGTACGTACGCATGAACGTTGTTTTTGTTTCCTTATTGAATTGAATGGAATTAAGTAGATGAAATACATATATATATATATATATATATATGTACATAAATCCAGTATCATTATTATGTCATATATTTTATGATTACTTATTATATATAATTTATAATCATTCATGAATGGTAAATCATTGAGAATGAATCTCATCGCGTCGTGGAGACGGTAGTCCATACGTACGCACGAGCGATTATATCATTCCCATGATCATAGAATTGTATTGAAGTGTATGTATAATATTTATGAATAAATATCACTTTAAAATAATCATATATAGTCATTATTTACCCCATTATACCCATCCAAGTAAGGTGGTGGTGGATAATAGATTACACCACGGCGTGGAGACGGTATTCCGTACGTACGCACGTGCGATGATTTCGTTTTCCGTAGGATTGATAAATGGTGAAATATGGTTGTTTCATACTTATAATTAGATATCGGTATATGATTTATACTTATGTTATTACTTCATCATGAAACAACTAAAGAAGAATAAGTGGAAGAATAAATAATGTTGAATGAATCGGTAACGAACATTACCTCTTCTTTGAAGCGCCTCTTTGAGACCTCCTCTTAGGGCACTAAAATTGGTCTTTGAAGATAACCATGAACTCTAGGATGTTTCTAGGGATGTGGAGAAGAGAATTTTTCAGGTGTTGGCCTATAATGAAGGCTCAAATTGGTGTGAGGAAGAGAGGGAGGAGGTTCCCTTTTATAAGGGAGGGGAGGGGCACCTTTGGAAATCATAAAAATATTAATTTATAATAAATCTATCCCAACTTAAAAACCTCAAAAAATGACTCATATTCGAATATTAGATGATATAGGGTTGTAATATCATAAAAAATTAAAATATAGACATGTTAGGAAATTATTTTAAACATCATCAACTTGATTTATCCTTACTTAATCAATTTAATTTTATCTATGGTAATAACATTCTAAATTTTATATTATAACAAATAATTACTTATTTGTTGGGAATTTTCCATAATTGGATACTTTATAACATGTTATAAAATATAAATATAAATTTATTATTTTTATATATTTTTGTGATTTTTAAACAATTTTATAATATGTTATTTTTAAAAAATAACAATAGTGTCAATTTTGACACTATTCATTTATTTGAATTTAAATAAAATATATACAGATGATATGTTCGAACTAAAATCATTACAAGATTCAACAAAGGACATATGTATCTACAAAATTAGTGGAGAACATTAAATAGTTCATATAATATATATTTTATTACCTTTAAAACCATTTATTTGGTTTATCTCTTAATAAAATAATTACTACAACATTTTTGTATAATTATTTAATTTATTAAATTGTTTCATAAAAATCAAAACTAAAATCCTATGATAAATATAAATCAATTACCTTTCATAATAACACTTGTAATAGAATTTATCATCTTAAAATCACAATATTTAAATTGTTATATTTATTAAATTATGAAGGTGACAACTTTGGCATCATTTAAAATAAAATAATATAAGTGTCATAATCACTTTTATTAGACTCCAAATGGTTATATATTAGGTAATTGGATGATTAAGGTGTATATATACACTACCAATAAGTTTTGGTTAGGTTTTTTGGCCTTTTAATGGGTATTATTATTTCAATAAAAACTATATTACTGATTTTTCACATAATAAATAATTTCTGCATCATTAATGAATCACCATTAATGGCAATTATTTAATCCCTAAAAATTATAAATAAATTATCATGATGTATATAATTTTAATAGATTTTTGGAGACTATTAATATTCGAATTTTTATGATGTTTATCACTAAATTAAAATAATTATATTTATAAGATTTAAGAGAGTGACATGTTGCCACTTTCTTTGGTTTTAATAATAATTAAATTATTTTCATGGTCAAAAGTCCATGAAATAAATCTAATCCGACCCTTAGGTGATATGGGTACACTTTTATCCATACAATGGAAATTTTTCATGTGTTAGGGTAATTTTATAATATTATGTTTACCCTTGATTACCTGATTTACCTTTAACTATGGTAAATAAAATTTACCGTAGTTACTATTCACAATTCCCAAAAATTAAAAGTAGTATATTAACATAATTTGGACCTACTGATTCTAAATATGGAATCCATTTTTTCAAATTAAATACACAGAAGTTGCAGAAATTAAATTAAAATTAATCCCATTGCCGAATGAAAACGGGTTTTTGATTAAAACATTACAAAAGATTGAATTGATTTAACCTATGAATTCAATGTACAATCAATGATAATGTCATATATTATATTAAATGGTAAAAATATATTCTATTTATACTTTAAAACCATTAAATATTATAATTTAACCACATATGATATTACGATGAATAAAGTTGTTTTTAATTAAAATATAGCGCGTTTTTACTATTCATAAAAATATGGAAGTTATCAGAAAAATATCAAAACTTTATCCAATGTAAATTTTTAAATCCTGATTAAAAAAAAGATTTTTATTTTGTCAAATTGAACTTATAAACATTTCAACAAATATATTTAAAGTGGATGCGCTATCAAAAGGCGACAAAACTGCATTTTTTTAAAAAGTCTTATTTTACCCGAAAAATTTATATTGTTCTTATACCATGTTCTAGAAAATGTGTAAGATGAATAATAATGTTATAAAATTCAAAATATAGTCAATACTATTCATAAAAGCTACTTCATAATAATATTATAATAATATACCATTGTTTAGTAAAACCTGGTATTGCGTACAACACACACTATCGAGGAAGGATGCAGTTGCGTGTATTGAAAGCCAAGTTAGGGTTGCGTGTTGTGAAAGACTCCTTTGTTGTTTCATATAACAGAATCCAACCATATTTCATTTATACATTGAATATATATATATATATATACACACTCAATGTTGCGTAGAATGACTATTATCAAATGAACTTGATATTGTGTGTAACACAATCTAAGAATAGTGTTGTGTATACTCCAAGCTAAAACGGTGTTGCGTATAGCACCAGATAATCTTTTTGTAGCATAAAACACATGACATCAAATAAATTAAATAGAATAATTATCATAAAATATCAGGTTATTACTGTTTTCATGGAGTTCTGAAGACTATCGTCTCAGATCGGGATACTCGGTTTACCTCACGAGTCTGGAGGGGGTTACAACATGATTTTGGCTCCCAACTATGCCTTAGCACTGCTTTCCACCCCCAAACCGATGGGCAGACAGAGCAGACTATCCAGACATTGGAGGACATGCTGCGAGCATGCGTTCTCGATTTCATAGGATCATGGGTACGACATTTGCCTTTAGTGGAGTTTTCCAACAACAACACCTTCCACTCTACTATTGGCATGGCGCCGTTTGAGGATCTGTATAGAAGACCATTTCATTCACCCATTTGTTGTGTAGTGGTTGATGAGACAGGTTCTCTTTGGCTAGAGGTAGTACAAAGCACCACATAGAAAGTTCATCTTGTGCGTGAGAGGATGAAAGCGGCTCAGGACCGACAGAAGTCTTATGCTGATCATCGGAGGAGGCCCTTGGAGTTTGACGTGTGAGATCATGTGTTCTTGAAGGTTTCCCCTCGACGGGGGCAGTGGAGGTTTGGGAAAGTGAGTAAGCTCTCACCTAGGTTCATCAAACCTTTTGAGGTGCTGAGCCGATTCGGCAAGGTGGCATATCTGTTATCCATGCCACCTTAGTTGGAGAAGGTTCATGACATCTTCCACATCTCCCAGCTTCGTCGGTACATACACGATGACTCTCACGTTATCGACTGGGGAGAGTTAGATATGGGAGATTATTAGACCTTTGAGGAATGACCAATCAGAATCGAGGATCGTAAAGATAAGGTGCTGCGTGGCCGAACCACTCCCTTGGTTCCTGTGTTGTGGAGGCATGGTGGCCTCAAAGAGAGCACTTGGGAGCGGGAGGCCCAGATGCATGCTCAGTACTCGGAGTTGTTTTGACTAGTATTTTTCCCTTTTTCTTATGAGAGTTTTTTTGATGTTATACTATGTACCTTTGTTATATGGAATGCTTGGCTTGTCGGTTGTGAGACGTTTTTTCCTTGTTCTCTGGAAGTGAGTAACATGTCCGGATGTGTGGGGAAAGGAAAAAAACCTGATCTTGAATCGAGACGCACTAATGCGGATTCGATTAAACCTGTGTGGGAGAGCCAGTTCCTCCTAAAGAGGATAATATATCGACATAGGAGAAGGAATTTTTCCCCAAACCACGTGTTCAGGCAATCTGTAGGTTTTACAGTGTTGGGGGTAATGTAATTTGGAAAATCCTAATATATGGATGTTGGAAGGCCCAATACTTATTCGAGACGCCTTAATGAGGATGCGATTAAACCCATGCAGGTGAGTCAGTGTCGCCTAAATTGGATATTATCTCAACATTGGAGAGGGAATTCCTAACACCTATGATTAGGGTTGTTGGTTGAGTTCCTGTTATAATGAGAACCCTAAGAGGTATCTTGTTGGGTTCCTCTAGGTTGGTTTTTAAAATCTCAAGGATGAGAATGTTTTAAGAGGTATCTGATGTAATGTCTCAGAAAACGCCGACCCATTTCTTTGTCAAAAATAAGGTCACGAAGTGTTCTGAAGGGTAAAATGGAATTCTCTCACACTTTCTAGAATTTTGCAAGTACACGCCGTGTAGTGTGAGTACACGCAGTGTACCACCTTTCCGGGTATACCCCATGTTGAAGGCCGTTTCCTTGCCAGGTGAAATAAATGAGTACACGCCATGTATCCAATACTACATTTCGTGTAGTCCCTCCCTGCGTACACATTACCTTCAACCCGTGTGTTGATCAGTCAACGGTCATGTTCCGTGTTGAGGCAGTGTCCTTACCGTGTGAAATAAATGAGTACACTCCGTGTATCCAATACTACATTCCATGTAGTCCCTCCCCGCATACGCGTTACCCTCAAACCGTGTGCTGACCAGTCAACTGTCGTGTTCCTCGTTGAAGGCCGTGTTGGAAGCCGCGTGGTGACCGTGTGAAATGGACGAGTACAGGCCATATACTAGGAAGTACATGCTGTGTAATTTTGTTTTTCTCACCTATAAATGGAGGGGTCCCCTACTCCTTTTCAACTCACCCCTCTCCTCCCCATCCCTCTGAGTAGTGCTCTCCCAAGAGACTCGAAGGATCCTTTTCTTCCATAACTTCTTCGTTTGAGATACGATTTACGATCCGTCAGCGACCACAAAATCGTGACGACGAGGCGGAACTTCTGGTATTGGATCTGTTGTCTTTCCTTTGGACCTTCCTTTCCAACATCCACCATAGGAGGTTTTTCCCGGACATTACAGAAGTGACGGACGTCGACAAACGTCTTCTAAATTTGATCTGGGGAGAGTTGTGATCAGAACCTGTTGAGGTAGGGATATTACATTAGTGTCTCTAAATTTGTGCATCATGCGTGGTGGGTGTCCTGTTGTTTACGTGAAACACATTTGAACCATTTTAATAAAGATAATAAATGGCTTATATAATGGGGATGAGAAGTTTTTGAAAGTGGTTACTTTATTTATATCATGTGGTATTATGTTGTGAATTGAATAGGTTTATGCCTACTGAAAATCATGGTCGTTGGGGGCCTTTTCTTGTGCAATTAAATGTTTCCCTATCTTTTTAAACCGTTTTTGTGAATGGAACTTTGTGGAATGTGGAATTTGGTTAATCACATAAAGTTTTCCGATTTAAAATTTGGAACCTTTGTGTGATCACCCCGGTTGAACAAAATGGAATAATGAACATGTGGGTGTTGTCTTGGATATGTGGAATGCGATGGGGGTGAATCCTAGGTTGTTAGGAATTGGATGGGCATCAGGGCTACGGTAAATGATGATAAAGGGGTGATTATGTGGCACAAATCTTGTTTTGTGGTTTGTTGTGGTTACGGTGGTTGGAAGTGGGGCTGTAGGTATGGGATTGAATGTGAAAAAACTATGGGTTGTGAATAATAAATAAAAAGTGGAAGAGTTAATAAATGGTGGGCCATATTAATAGAATAGGATTAATAATCAATGGGTTGGTTGGTTAATATGAATGGACTTGTTCTGCTTCTTGTGTTTTCCTAACGTGATTTGTGGATGGAAGGGATATGTTTCATGAATGATTGATATGGTTGGTTGTGGTTGGTTGCCCAGTAGATAAGGAACTAAATAAACTAATTCTGATGAAACGTGAAAACCTAAATGGGGTTGGGGTTTTTTTTTATGCATTCTTCATTATAGTAGTGTCGAGGCACATGCTCAATTTCTCTGTTTAGAAGCCATAGGTTGGGATGTGTTTTTGGTGTACATATATGTATGTGTATATTTTGTGTTTCATCGCACCCCACCCATTTTGAGAACTTAGTTCCGAACACTCCCATTTCCTGGGAGAGTGTGTTTTCCCCTTATTTACTAGTTCCTTCCTGCTCTTTGTCCCCTAGGCTATGATGTCTTGAGGTGACCTTACACCAAATACCCTTCAGGTAGGTTTTGATTGGGGTGGTATTAGCCCAAGACTCTTCTGGCAGGTTTTACTGCTTCCCAATGAATCTTCGGGATGAGGCCCAGGTGTGTGTGGGTAGAATACATGGTTGTGAGGCCCATGTGTGTGGGGGTGGGATACGTGGTTGTGAGGCCCAGGTGTGTGCGGGCGGGATACGTGGTTGTGAGCCCCAGGTGTGTGCGGGCGGGATGTGTAGTTTGTGAGGCCCAGATGTGTGCGGGTGGGGAGAGTGTGGCAGCGTCAAGGCATTCGCGATTAGGAAGAGCATCTAACTAGTGGGAAATGGTGTGGGGTACCCAATAATCTTTTTCTTATATACTACTAGCTGTTGTGATTGTGTTTTGGTGAGTGTTGTTGGTGAGGTTGGGTGGATAGAATCCCTTGCTAGGTTTCTTCTGTTGTTCTCACGGGACATTAGGATGTCTCCCCACTTTTTCACGAGAGCTTGAGGTTTCCCTACTGAGTATAGTTTTATGCTCACCCTATGTTTACGTTCAAGTTTCTAGGAGGACTATCAGGGCCGTGCGGGACACTACTAGTCGGGACTGTTGGATTTTTCGCAGTTTTTGTACTCTTGTTTCTTTTGGTGTTGTACTTTTTTAGCTTTCTTGTACTTGTACCTTGTTTCAGAACTATTTAAACATGCATATGGGATTGGATTGGGTTTATTTCTATACAATCGTTATTTTCCTTTTTGGTGGTTGACTTGTCCTATTTCTCGATATTAAATAATAAAAAGGGGAAGTACTCCCATATTTGTTAAAACTCATACCCTTGGTGCTAGTCGCCACCCCGAGGCCTACTAGAGGCGGGACTTGGGGGTTATTATCTCCCTTTCACCATTGCCAACTCAGGAGGGGCATCTTTGGTGGGAGGGGGTCGTGACAATTAATTACCATTGGTGCATATTAATGGTTTATATGAATATAATATGGATATAATTCACAGATTATTAATTAACATTCGGGTCAATATGTTCTATAGTGGGGTGTCAAATTTTTTTGCAGTAGATTGTAGCTAGTGATTCAGTATTTATGAGTTATATTTAGACTATATTAGTTTCAATATGTATGATTTTATTTTATAATATATGTTTTTATATGTGTATATTATTTAATTTGATTTGTTAAGGGTGGGATATATAGATGTGTTGAAGACTATCCTTGAGAAAAGTATTTAAGATTCACAAGTTGATTTCTATGAGAAAAGATGTGATTCACTATGATGATTATATTATATAATGCACCTATTTTTGAATTATAAACATATATATAGGCTATGTACATAAGTAATAGAGTATATAGGTTCACTACTCATGTAATCATTATTCATGAGTTATGAGATTCTATGATGGAATGTTCATACTATGGTATTTTTTTTAAATGGGATCATACTATTATTTCATTTTTAGGTTGAAAATTAGAAATAATACATACCATTACTTGGTTTTTCATCAAACATGATAGGATGGACACTGTGATGTATTCCTTATAATTATCCCTATTTTGATATGTGGACATAACATATAGCCATAAAATCTCATAGATATTAAAATGTTAGAGGTTGTATCATAGCATTCACTCCTAGGATAGAATCATGTCATTAATAGTGGATGTTAAATGTGGATATCAGAAAATAAATTTAAGGGAATGTTTATCCAATTTATAGTATATATATTATGACACCCTCCTTATATAGCTTATTTTCATGACTAAAAAGTATGAGAAATTATTAAGGTACATGCACTCATGTGGATGTATTGACTAGAATGATAGGTTGGATTTTTTGATTCCTTCTATGGATTACTTCTTTAATGTAAGAAATAATTTATTGACATGGTGTGATTTATTTTCCTTGACATTGATAATTTAAATTATAGTAATTGTTAGTGTCTTAGATAGAATATTATGACCCAATGTAAAATATTATGTTTTTTATCTTTAAATTTTTCATTCATACATACACTATATATTTTTTCATATCTGAGGAACCATGTTGGTGGTTACCAAGTGAGATATACTTTTCAAACACAACCTGTGATGCCTGGTACCCCTATGAACATTGTGTAAACATTATGAATAAATGTCTTCCAATACAAAAAAAGTAATATCATATGAAAAATTTATTATTCATGGTTGACTATATTTGGATTTTGGAAGTGTGTTTAAAATGAAAAAAAAAATTAAGTTATTATTTTCTAGTTGTATTAAACAATAGTCGATAGGAAATATATAATAATGATTCTCACATTGAGATATGATACAGACATTAAATTCTACAAACATATGGTTGATAATTATATTGGGTTGCTTGTGACATTTCACTAAAAAATATTTTCAAGTAAAACTATAATAATGGTATTTTGAAAAAAAACCAAAGTATAATTAACTTGTATTGAAAATTATTATTTGGAATAAAATTTTCCAAATTATTTAGAAAGACACTATCATGGTTTTTTATTATATACATAAAAACCAAATAATGTTTCTTAACAAAAAAAAATCCTTATGGGGTATTTTTTAATGGACATAAACACCTGCCATACATTAAAAACAACCTTAATTAGATGTGACATATTGAAAAAAAATGGTATGAAATATATTTTTAAATTCAATATTATAAAAAATTATATCTCATATTGTAAGAAAAAACAAATATGTACAAATATTTAACGAAAATTCTAAGAATTTGTTTAAAATTAGGTATGTCACGTTTTATTAAGATAAAATTACAATTCATTCACATCATGATAGATCTCAATAAGATGATAATGAATAGATTAGCTCTTTAATATTTTACACAAAAAATAAATATGGTTCAAATGATGTCTACAATTAACAAGGTGAAGAATATACTATTTTAATAAAAAAAATCTAAAAAATATGATATAATATATTATATGGATGGATGTAATATTTTGGAGACATGGAAAAAAATTCAAACAAGATATATGGAGAAATTATATTAAAAAATATTTTTATCCATTTTTGGTGAGAAAATTATTATGGCACTAAAAATGGGATGATGGTCAATTAAATGAGTGAATAAATTTAAAAAAATTTACATGAATAAAATGTGGTGTATTTTTTTGGAATAATTAATATAAATGATAAAAAAAATTGAGTTTACAGAACATGTAAAAAATATTTACTATATTTTAATAAAATATTTAATTTATCATGTTTTAATTAAAACATCTAGTTTCTGAGGTTTATGCTTATTTCATCATAGAATCTATTGAATAAATAAGGATCTTCATACATATTTATATTAAAATAATTTTATTGTTAATTCAAATATATATAAATTATGACAGTTTAAATATATAATTTATTGTTAAATTTTACATTAATGAAATTTTTATTTTTATTTAAAAATTCAGTAAATCATGTTGAGTAATTCATTTAAGGAATATTTTCTGATAATAAAGGATCCAAGGTATTTATTTTTTTACATGATCTTTTATTTAAGAGGATTTAATTTAAATATGGTTGATTTAATCGATACCACTATATCAGTACGAGATATGACTATAAAATCATTTCATTGTTCTATAATGAAAAAAATATATTTGGTGTATGAAATGATAAATGTTGTAAGGAGTTCATCCAATTTGTGAATAATGAATATAAAATCATTATGTATAAGGACCAATCATTAAAACATCACATTATCATGTCTTTAATTCATGAATTTTCTATCTTTCACATTCATTTTCTTTTCGGGTTTGTATCATTACATAATTAGGGCATAATATAAACATAAAAAACAATTCATACAATGGATAATATTAAAACAATAATTATTTTCTTTTAAAAATATAAAATATTTGAAAATAAAACATTATTTATTTGAAAAATCTAATAATCATTCAACATAGCTTCCTCAATTTTCATTCACATCCATGTACCATGTGAAAGGCATTTATAAACATCAGATGAATAGAAAAAATATCATTACGGGAAAGTAATAATGAAAATAATTAGTCTAATGAAAACTAGAAAATACTTGAAAACCCCTTTTCTTGATAACTCATAAGTATATATCCAAATATCAAGAAGTTTCCGTGAGAAATATTTACCATATCACTCTCACGTTCACCCATAAAAATGGAACGAACATTCAGTCTACTTCAATATTTGGAGTACCCAATGCACTGGAGAGATATGATGGGGATCAACCAACATATCTTGAGCTATAATGGAATCAAAAGATCATATAATTAGATATAATGGGGATCACTCCATAATATCATGAGATATAATGACCTTAATGCATAATAAAAAATTTATTAGGAACATATCCTGATAAAAACCCTGATAACACATTTAAACCGCTTAGTGAAACACATTTAGATTTCTAAATACAATATTCCCGTAAAAATTACATTTATAATATAAAAACCATGCACGTAATAATGAAATCATATTGTTACAGAATAAATATGAAAACATATAAAGGAAGTATTTTAGTAATAAACTGTCTTGAGATTTGGATAAAACAATCATGTTGTAAAAAAATTATTTTTTTAAATTTCATAAGAGACATTTAAAGTGATTTTAAATGGAGATTAATTTACATAACACAAGATAAATATACCCTTACAGAAAACATGATATATATTAAAACATTAATAACCATATATATATATGTTCAAAAAAACCATTTTGAAAACATGGACACAAAATATAAATATTTAGAAGAATAAATCATTAAAACATTTAAAAAATGTTTTATTTTATAGTTTTTCATACCATTGGATCTACACCCAAGAATATTATTCAAAATTAATTTATAATTGTTTGAATAGTTTTATTAAATTATTATTGAACTAATCTATTTTTTGTAATACATTACATGATCCTTTTATAACAATTTTCAACCATTTAATAATAATATATTTTTTGTTTAATTCTTTATTGTGCGTTCTTTTCATTGTGTCTAGGGTAAAGATATTGTTTAATTGATTGTAAAATATAAATAGTACTCTATAATTGAGACCATATATATATAGGTCATTTTGATCTATTACACATCAAATAAAACTTCTCATGATAATAGTGAAGGTTAAAAATACTCATCATCCATGATGGCGGTGAATGGAAACACCCTAGATAATGATAATTTTATTTAAGAATTAAAGTAAAAGATAGTGGATTTTTTATTATCATAACATAAAATACATAAAATTACACTAAATATAGGATACAATAGTTTTCATGATACATCAGATAGTAGGTCATGTTAAGGTAGAGGTGATGAAATTTAAAATAAAAGAAGGAATCATACCTCTTGAGTATTTCTCCTTGAGAACTAACATAAGACTCTTGGATGTGGTCTTTTTGTGAGACCATAAGATCTTGAATGTATAAAGAGATTATGAAGTGGGAATTTTTTGAAATATAGTTATTTTTTAGGGATCATGGTGATGAATGTTTGTGATGGATGGGTCCTCCTTTTATAATTAAGATGCGGCATAACTTAGGAATTATCCAAACTTTTAAAATATAATACATCTATTCTAGGGTTTAAGAATTTATAAGAGTCTAACAGACTAATGGTTATTACATTTTTGATATATTATAATCATTTTTTTCTTTTTAACTATTTTTTTACTTTATAAAATTTTAATAACATAATTTATTCAAGATAAACATGTTTTTTCAAAATAGAAACTATTCAATTACTATGTCATTAAAAAAATAATAAAAATGGTTCAAATTCAAATAAATTTTTTATTATATCATATAAATATCATATTCATCTAAAAATTTCATTAACTTTATTAAAAATATCATTTTATATTTATTTTATTATTTTTAATATCACTAATTTGATTTATCTAGTAATAAAATAATTACGACATCATAATTATTTAACCAATTAAGGAATTCATATTTTCCTTAAAAATTAAAAATAAAATTTCTTGAATTATATAATCTTTTTACCATTAAATAAAATATTTTTGATAAAAAAATATACTGTAAAACCATATATTATAATATTAAACTAATTATAAACTATAATATGACAACATCACTTTATTTTTGAAATAAAATATTCTGAAGATCATAATGTAATTCTTGTGGGTAAAAAATATCTCAATTTGGACTAAAAAAGATTTAATTATGTAAACATTCTTATAGAAAGATATTTATCAAACTTGTTTTTCATTCAATAATTCATAAAATTTTAATTATAAACATTTTAATTATTTTTCTTATGTGGGAATGAGTACAACATCTGTGTTTCACAACAATTAATGGAAATTATTTCACAAATAAAAATTTTAAAAAGTATTTTATAAAAAATATAAGTTAATTATCTTAAAAATAATATTATATATTAGTTTATTATGTATATTCACCCATTTTCATATTAAGAAAACTTCATAAAATTATTATTTTGTCTTTTCTTTCACTCTACAAGCATTACACACGCGTTTGGATATGACTTATTTTATATAACTATATAATTAGAATTTAATTCATAATAAACATAAAAATAAAAAAAATATTCATAAAAAACTAAAGAAACTATTTTTTACCACTCATTTTGTTTAATATGAAACCGAAATTTACATGCCTAATACTCTATTGTCACTATGTCGACAAATACAATAGTTTTTATACTTATCATGAAATAAATTATAATATACATGTTATGAATTATTTATGTACAATATTACATTTATAAAAATCATAAATAAGTTTTTGAATAATTTTAATAAATTTTATATCATAATTATTCCTTCATGATGTCAAAAAATACATTATTTTATAAAGATAGAATCATTTACTATTCAGCAAAAATTAAAATATAAATAAAATTCTAAAAAATTCATAGTATAATAATTTCATCAAAGGGAGTTTAAAAAATAAATATATTTTTCTCATATATAAATTATATAATTTAAATATTAATGTTTAAATGTGTTTCCATATAATAAAATATTTATTTTAATAAATACATTACATAATGTATATTACTATTTATTTTAGTAATATAAATAATTATGAATGTATAAATAGAGATGAAACTTTTAGATGATTGGGATGAACAATTGAGAAATTAAAAAAATCACTTTGATAATATAAGAGGATGATCCTCATAAGATAATTTAATATCATTCTTATTTACCTATTGTGAGGTATCACATACAATATAGATCAATATAAATGGTGATATAAATTTTTCATTTACATTTTCAATTAAAAATAATTCATTGACCCGTTGTAAAAAAAGTGTTGGTTATTTTATTTCCTTTCATAATGGATTAAATATAATAACTAAAACTCTCTCAAATTAAAATATTTTATAATATAGGATCGCCCAAAGTCATAGGATCTATTGGTAATATGATTATTTATAAGTTCATATAAAAAGATAAGGCACTCTATGTTACAGGACAGAGGAATAACCTCTCATGTATTATATTAAATTATTAATAAATGATTGAATTTAACATTAATTAGACGTAATATCTTATTTAGGAAAACTATATTATAAATTTTATTATGGGTATAATGAAATGAAATATAAATATCAACTTGGTGATATTGATCTCTTATTTATCTTTTATTAAATACGAAATAAATATAATTCCATCAATGTCTTCATTATATCAATTATTATTCAACTGAGGAATTAGAAATTCTTGATGATTGTAATAGTTTCATTATAGTTAAAATTATTAAATATCACAATTCTATTTCACAAGAATGAAGTATTTTCCAAGACACATACAAATTCGATGAAGTGTATGTCTAACAGGTTTTTTTGAGTTTGATTATGGGGATAAATGACTTCCTATACAAATATATAAATATTATACGTAAGATTTATTATTCATGGTTGAATATATTCATATTTACATAATGTCTTTAAAATGACAAAAAAATATAATTTATTCTTTTTTAGGATTGTTAAACAATAGTCAATAAGTCATTTTGAATAATGAATCTCACATTGAGATATGATAAATTCTCAAAATTCAGAAACCAAATAGTTAATGATTATATTGGGATCCATGTGACAATTCACTAAATATTAACTTCAAGTAAAACTATAATAATTGTATTTATAAAAAACCAAAATTTTATTAACCTGTATTGAAAATGTTTATTTTTAATATAATTTTCCAAATTATTTAGTAAGACACTATCATGGTTGTTTGTTATACATATAATCACCAAATGTTGTTACTTAATAAATTAATAAATCATTATGAGAGATTGTTTAATGAAAATAAACACCTAATTTACATTAAAAACCACTTGAATTAAATGCGACATTTTGAAAATAAATGGTAAGAATGTATTTTTTTTCAAAAATTACCACAAATTATTTCTCAGCTAGTAAGTGAAAAGAAATACATACAAATATTTAACGAAATGTCTGAGAATATGTTTAAAATTAGGTATGTCACATTTGATTAAGATAAAATTAATATTCATTCAAATAGTGATAGATCTCAATAGGATGATAATGAATAGATTAGTTACTTAATATTTTTCACTATAAATAAATATTGTTCAAATGATGTCTACAAAGAAAAAGATGAGGAAAATGATATTTTAATACCATAAATTATAGGAAAATATGACATAAAATATTAAATGGATGGATGTAATATTATTGGAGGCAGGGAAAAAATTTCAATCAAGATATATAGGGAAATTACATTAAACATTATTTATATCAATTATTGGAGAAAAACTATTAAGGATCTAAAAATGGGTGTTGGGTCAATTAAATGATTGAATAAATTTATAAAATTTACAAGATAAATAACGTGGTGTCTTATATTATGAACAATTAATATAAATGATGCAAAAAATGGAGTTTCCAAAACATGATAAATAAATATTTACTATATTTTAATGAACTATTTTTTTCATGTTTTAATTAAAAAATCATGTTTCTCAACATGATGCTTTTTGTTTATATAATCTATTTAATGAATAAGGTTGTTAATACATATTAATGATTCAAAAAATCTATGTTCATACAAATATATATAAACTTTGACATTTTAAATACATTATTAGTCGTTGAATTTTACTTTAAAGAATTTTTAATTTTTAATTTAGAAATTAAGTAAATCATTTTGAGTAATTAAAATATCGATTATTCTAAAATGATACATGATCTAATAGATTTTTAACATTATATTTTATTGAAGAGTATTTAATTTAAATATTGATGATTTAATCAAAACCACTATCTTAGTACAAAATATGACTATAAAATTATTTTTTTATTCAATGATGAAAAAAATATATTTGGTGTATGAAATGGTTAATGTTGTAAGGAGTTCACCAATGTTATGAAAAATGAATCTAAAATCATAATGTATAAGGAAAAAACCCTTAAAACATTACACAATCTTGTGTTTCAGTCATTAATTTTCTATCATTCACATTTTGGTTCTTTTGAGGGTTATAGATTTCGATAATTATGACATAATACAATAATAACAAAACAATTCATAAAAAGGATACATTTAAAACAATATTCATTTTGGTTCCAAAATATTAAAATTTCAAAAACAAAACATGATTTCTTTGAAATTTTTTAATAACATTCTACCCCACTTCTTCAATTTTCATACCCATACCTATTACATGTGAAAGTCATTTATAAACATCGAATGAACAAAAAAATATCACAATGAAACAGTAATAATGATAATCGTTTGTCCAATGTAAATAGTAAAATACAATAAAAATCCTTTTCCTGATAACTCATAAGTATGTGTCTAAATATCATGTTGTTTCATTGGAAAATATTTACCATATCACTCTTACATTCACCCTTAAAAATTGACCACTCTTTATGTCAACTTCAATCTCCGGAGTATCGAATGCATTGAAGAGATATGATGGGGATCAACCATTATTTCTTAAGCTATAATGGAATCAAACCATAATATAATTAGACATAAGGGGGATCAAGCCCTAATATATTTATAGATAATTGCCTCAACACATAATAAAAAAATTCAAAGGATCATATCATGATAAAAACCCTTGATAACACACTAAAAACCCAGAGTAAAACACTTTGAGATTTCAAAATACAATATTCTCATAAAAATTACATTTATAATATAAAAATCATGCCCATAATTATGAAATAATATTATTGAAAAATAAATCTTAGAATATAAAAATAATTTATTTTAGTAAAAAATTATCATGAAATTGAGATAAACTGATCATGCTGTAAAAAAATATTTTTTTTAATTTCATAAAATAGACATTTAAAAATATTTTTAAATGATAGTTTTTTACATAACACATGAAAAATATACCATTTCGAAAAAAATTAGAGGTATTAAAACTTTAATAACAATATATATAAGTTTACAAATACAATTTTGAGAACAGGAACATAAAATAGAAATATTTAGTAGAATAAATCATTAAAACATTTAAAACAATGCATTTTATATATAGTTTCTCATACCATCGGATCGACATCTTTAAAAATTATTCAAAAATTATTTATAATGGTTTTAATATTGTTATTAATTTATTATAGAACTAAACTCTTTTTTGTAATACATTACATGATATTCTTATAACATTTTTCAACCATTTATTAACAATATTTTGTTTATTTGATTCTTTCATGTGCGTTCTTTTCATGGTTTCAAGGGCCAAGTTATTGTGTAATTCATTGTAAAATATAAATAATACTCTATAATTGAGAATATATATATATATGTGTGTCATTTTAAACTACTACACATTAATAAAAACTTCTCATGATAATAATAATGGTAAATGAATACTCATCATCCACGAAGGCAGTGAATGGACACGCCCTGGATAACAACTATATAATTTAAGAATAAAAGTTGAAAATGGAGGATATTTTTATTAATATAACATTATACTAAAAAAATTACACTATATATAGGATATAATAGTTTTCATGAAACATTAGATAGCAGGTGAGGATAGGTTAGAGGTGAAAAAATAAAATAAAATAGATGAAGGAATCTTACCACTAGAGTATTTCTCCTTGGGAACATACATAAGACTCTTGGATGTGGGATTTTTGTGAGACCAGAACCTCTATAATGTGAGAAGGGATTAGGAGGAGGGAATATTTGGTAATATAGTTTTTTTTAATGATCGTGATGATGAATGTTTGTAAAGGATGAACCCTCCTTTTATAATTGAGATGAGGTGTAACTTTGGAATTTTCCAAATTATTAAAATATAATACATATATTATAAGGTTTATTACTTAAAAATAGTCCAAAAGACTAACATTTATTACCTTTTTGAAGGATTATTATCATTTTTTCCTTCTTAAATTGTTTTTTTTATTTTCTATAAATTTAAAAACATATTTATTTCAAGAAAAATAACTTTTGTTAAAATAGAAAATATTCATAACTATGAAATAAAAGATATAATTAAAAAATTTAAAAATATAATAAATTTTTTATTATATCATATTAATATCATATTCATCTAGAGATTTAGTTAATTTGATTAAAAATATCATATCATATTTATTTTATTATTTTTAATAGAACTAAATTGATTTATTCATTAATAAAATAATTACATAATCATAATTGTTCAACCAATTATTGTATTTATATATAACCTACAAATAAAAAATAAAATTTCATTAATAATATATTCTTGTTAGAATTTAATAAACTATTTATGTTAAAAAATTTACTATAAAACCATGCATTATAATACTGTACTAATTAAAAAATAAAATGTGACAACAAGACTTTCTTTTGAAATAAAATATTCTAAAGATCATAAATTAATTATTGTGGGGAAAAATAATCCCAATTTGGAATAAAAAATATTTCATTATATAATTTTTATTATAGAAAAATATTTATGAATATTTTTGATCATTTAATAATTGTTATAATTTTAATTAAAAATATTTTATTTATTTTTCTTATACTAGAATGAGTACAACATATTTTGTTTACAACAATTAATTTTAATTATTTCAGAAAAAAATATAAATATAATAATATTATAAATATTAGGTAATTAGCTTAAAAATAATATTTTACATTAGTTCATTATGTATATTCACTCATTTTCATATCAAGAAAACTTCTTAAAATTAATTATTTGTCTTTTCATTTACTGTGCTTACATTTCAAATTTGTTTTTATAAGACATATGTTATATTACAATAAAATTATAATTTAATTGATAAAAAACATCAAAATAATAATAATTAATAAAACAAAAGAAACTAATTTTTATCAATCAATTATTATTTATAAGAAACCAAATTTGACATTTCTAATACATTATTGGCACTCTGTCGACATAATCAATAGTTTTTATACGTTTCATGAAATAAAAAATAACATACATGTTTTCAAATATTTATGTACAATATTGCTATTATGAAAATCATAAATTATTTTTTCAATAATTTTAATAAAATTTATATAAAAATTATTCTTTCATGATGTCAAAAAAACATTATTATATGAAGACTGTATCTTTTATTATTCAAAAAATATAAAATATAAATAAAATTCTAAAAAACTCATACCTTCATAATTTCATCACGGTGAATTCAAAAAATAAATTAGGTTTTTCATATTTGAATTCTATAATTAAAATATTAATGTTTTAAATTAGTTTCTATATAATAAAATAATTATTTTATGAATCACATTACATAATGAATATTACAATTTAATTTTACAATATTAATAATTATGATTCTACAAATACCTGGTTTATAACATCCCTCCCCCATTTTGATATTGTGTCTTCAGTATTTTATTCATTTATTAATCAATTGGGGATATGTTTACCTCATAGAAATTTTATATTCCCATGTTTCTTCTTTAACCATGTGGTTACTACAAAAATCCATAACCTGGTGAATTAGCCTGTTTTATAATACAAACCCTCTATAGTCAAGAATATGGACATGATTTTCTTTATAGTAATGGATTCATTCTAGTTGAACTTTTTCATGGAAGAAAACATGACAGGGATTTAGAACACACCTTCATAACATTGAAACACGAAAATCATTGTGTATCTGAGATAAACTCAGTGACATGGAAACTCAGTAGTAAAATAGTCTAAATTTTTCTAGAACATCATAAGATATAATATACCTTGGACATTAATTTACATTCTTACCAAAATTCATAATAGTATTCCATGGAGAAACATTGCAAAATAAATGATCACCTACCTTAAATGAGATTTATTTCCTCATGTTATCTTCATTATGTTTCTGCATGCTCTGAGTTGTCATCATGTGTCACGACATAAACCAAAGTTAATCTACCACTTACACAACCAATTCTTGTCTCATTATCCTCACTTCCTCATCATTGTCCCAAATTTATGGAGTTTTGAAATGGTTCCCATATAATTTCCCAAAAGGTTCCAAATATATATATATGAATGAAACTAGTTACTATAATAAAACTCAACTAAAAAATGACAATGATATAAATATCTCAATTAATCCACTGAGACATTTTGAAGAATATCACATAATGTTGAAATTTTTTTGTCTGAATATCCATCATATTCAGGATGAAAGGTTGTAGTGAAATATAATTTAGTTCCCAGTTACTTTTGAAATCCTTTCAAATGTTTGGAAGTTATACTAGGATCATAATAATATGTGATGGATAGAGGCACTACATATAACCTAAATATATCATGTAGATACAAATTATAATGTTGATCAAGATATATGGTTTATATAATAGGATAAAAATGAGAATATTTAGTCAAACGAACAAAAATTAATAGGATTTCATTGTTAGCACATGAATTATTTGGTAGTCCCACCACTAAATCCAGGGATATATTTCACAATTTTCACTCTGCAAATAGAGAAGGTTGAATCATCCCCTTTGGTAATTGAAATTATTATTTATCCTATCGACATGTCATACATTTCATAGTAAAATTGGAAATATAAAATTTCATTCCATCCCACAAATAATACTCCTAAATGTCTCTATATATCATACTTATACCAGGATAAACTAAAAATGAAGTACTATGATCTTTACCTAACAACTCTTTCCTCAACTGTGGATCACAGGGCACATATAATTTCTTCCCAAAAAAACAATCTCAAGCAATGTTAAATTTAGTCAAATTGCCATTTTTAAACAACTCTTGATTTTTCTACAACTCATGTCCTTCCTTATGATCTTTCTTCATTTTATCTGGTATAGAATATATTAACACCTAAAACAAAAAATTGAAATTTCCAAAAAAAAACATCCACATCAAAATTCATCTGATCATTAACCAAATAACCATGTTCCAAACAAAACATGGTTAATGCATCATTATATTTTCATATGAATGTTTCTAACACTTTTTTTCTTTTCTAGGATGGTGCATAGTCATGCAATCATAATCCATGATTAATTTTATCCCCTTTAACTATCTCGTTGTCAATTCATTCTATGTAAATATATACTTGAATCTTTTATTATCATTATATATTTCGTAGTTTACTCAAAAAAAATTATGGTTCCAAATCATTATTGAAAAAATTATCTAATTCCTAATTTTTTGTATGGTAATAAAACTCATGTGGTTTCAATTTTTTCAAATCATAAACAATTACTAAATCATTTTTAATTAGAAATCAACCAACTACATTCAATTAAGAATCCCAAAAGAAGAATAAATCACCATTTTAGCACGGTAGGGACAAGACCAGAGCAGTCACTAATCAATATTCTAATTCTTAAAAAAAATCATCACATTATTTTGATGAGAATATTTAAAATAATTTTCGAGCTAAATTAGTCAGTGGGATAGATAACCATATAGTTTTTTCCAACAATCTCTAATAATAGCCTATTAAACCAAAAGAAATACGAATTTGTACTATATTAGTGGGTCATGGACATTCATAAAAAACATTCACTTTAGTAGGATCACCTATTTTTCCATATTTACAAAATATGTGACCAAAGATATAAATTTTTTGTAACCAAAATTAACACATGATAAATTTCCCATTAATTTTCCTTTCATTTATGATTTTAAAAACAACCATTAGTTGTATTTATTTTTCCTCTTTAGTTTTGTAATATACCAAAATTTCATCAATAAACAAAAACAATAACATATAAAAGAAATCAAGGAAGATTCTATTCATAAATTCTATTAATAAAACATGTGAATTATAAAATCGAGAAACATATCTAAAAATTTATAATTCCCATATCTGGTTTGAAACATTGTATTCGAAATTCTTGTTTCTTTTGCATTCAACTATTGGTTCACCAACCTTAACTGAACCATCGAAAAATTATATACTACCTAAAAATGATTAAAATATCCTTGATATGATTTAAAGGTCACTATTTCATAAAATTGATGTTATTGAAGCCTTTATAATCAATGTAAAGTCTCATTGAATCATCTTTTTTACTTAACAATAGAAGAAGTAGAACCACATTGTGGAGTGTTAGGTCAGATGAATTCTATACATAACAATTCCTGTATATTTGTTTTCAATAGTTGAAATTATATTTCAGCCATTAGATATTTGGGGTTTGAAATTGGAATTGAATCAGGAACTAAGTCAATAGTAAACTCAACTGCTTAGTAAGGCAGAAAACTAGAGAAATAATCAGAAAAAAATCATGATACTCACTTACCAATAGCATACACTTAATATGAATAGTATCATTATTTTTTAAAAAATATATTCAACATAACTATTATTTATATATTTTAATTGTTTCTAATCTTCCTGATATACTATCAATGATATTGGTTGATTATAGTTCAAAAAATAATAATCTTTCAAAAAAAAAATCTTTATCCTTACACTCAATCATATAAAGGTAAATAGAAATCCAATCCATACTCAAGATAAAATCAAACTATACTAAAAGAAAAAGAACAACATTTATAGGTAATTTACATCCATATAAAATTATTAGAAGATTCATTTAATTTCATTTTACCTTAATATTTACTCCACATGTTTAAACTATATGTTCTAGATTCATTTAATGAGATGGAGTTTCAAAATTAAAATAAATGTTCTAAAAAATAAATGAATTTGTAGACCCCAAAACAAAAATCACATTGGGAAATTATCTAAAAATAAGAAATATAACTGATACCACATCGTTTGATGGCTCAATGTCCATTGATATGGTAGAAAATAATTTTTTCCACACCCTTCAATTTTTAATATTGATGATTTCTTTCTTGAGTAACAAAATATGGACACACATGAACAAAATGTCCTAAATCATTTGATTTAATGCATCCTACAATAGGTGTATCATCATTTTCAGATCATTTTCCTTGCACTTACAAGACATGTTTACAAACATTACAAATTGGAATCACTTCATTGAGTTTATATGATATTCAATTGGATTGATTTTACCACAAATTTAACAAGAATGGGATGTTATTTTCTTACCTATAAATTTCATTGATTAATTCTTCCCCAATGTGTTCCATACTGAACAGATAATATTATTTTCATTAGGAGACACAAATTTTTATGAAAACAATATTTAAACCTTCTCAACATAGTGAACAACTTTAACATATATTTTACCATCTCATGTGGACAATACTCTTTGCAAAAGTAGTTACAATCATGTTTAAAACTGATCAATTTTTTAGTGAGTCTCCTAAATGGAATATGAAACATATGTCACCAATACTATGAATCATTATTCATATGAACCTATATAATAATCATATTATTTACATAAATTCCAAAAAAAAATTTAGGAGTTGATAAATTTTGGGGAAATATTTTTGAAGGAAAATATCCTTGATTGTTTCAAATACCATGGAATCAAGATCTTCTTTATCTCTAATATTATTAACCAAAGACAGCCATAAAAAACACTCACCTTCAAAATGAAAAACAAAAAGAGTTTCTGTTTGATGTTCTGAACATCCCATGATATCATATATCATTTTCAGAGCATTGATTTATCCTTCAGCTAGCATAGGGTCATATGATCCACTGAATGATTTGTGATTTCCTTGCTTATGAATTTCTCAACAAAATTCATGTTCCTTCTTGGTAGATCATGTTCCCCATTACCACATATTTTTCCACCATTTATTTCACCAGTCAATAGAACAATTAAAATAAAAAATATTTGATTCCAATCCCCATGATTCAATAATGCAGATTTGGAATGATATGAGCCTCTTTATGCCTTCAAGCTTTAGGTTCACTATTTATTTTGAAGAAATCCATTCTGATCAGTTATATCTAAAGCAATGAAATATGGTTACTATGAAATTATATAAATTTTTAAAATTAACAATGAAGTGAAAATCATTTATAGTAATTTATTAACATCATCCTAACTCCTATGGTTTTCTAAACTATCCTCTGATTGGGAATATAATGATCTTGCATTCAATTAATAAATAATAATATTTCTTATAGATTTATTTACATTCCTTCATATTCAATATCTTATTATGGTTGATATATTTAAAAAATGGTTCATAATACATATATCATGAACAACATTCTAACAATGTGGATTCTACTAAAACGATATCAATTTTTTCAAAATTTGAAACTCATAAAAAACAATATTACTTTGAAAAGTATTCAAATCATTCAAAATTACTTCATCTTTTAACTTACCCATCCTTATTCTCTTTAATAAACATTAAAAACATGGGTTGAGCACATAAATATCATTAATAAACCAAGAGAATGAAAATTTATAGTATAATGAAAACATGAAAATCCATTAAAACCCTTTTCTTGAAAACTCAAAAATAATGAATTGAAAAGTCATACATTTTTCTTATGAAATTTTTACTATATCAATCACATATCCACCCTTACAAATAGAATAAACATTCATTTATCATTTATATCTTATATAACCAATACATTTTACAGCTTTAATGGAGATCACATATCATATCCTGAGCTTTAATGGGGCTCAACATGTTATATCACGAGCTATAGTGGGGATAAAATTGTCATACCATGAGATATATTGGTAAAACTGCATAATAAACAATTTCCAATTTACATATCCTAAATGAAACCCATGATTTATCATTTCACCCCATGATAAAAACACATTCATATATCAAAATAGAATTTTATCATAAAAATCAATATTAAAATATAAAATCCACGTACATAATAATTAAAAAATATTATTCAAAAATAAATATTACAAAACATTATGGAATCATTTTAGTAATAAATAATAATAAATACTGGATAAACCGACAGTGATATAAAAATAATCTTTTTGAATCTCTTGAAATATACATTTAAAAGTATTTTAAAAATAATGTCTCCTACATAACACCTGAAAAATATACCCTTTCAAAAAACATGAGATAAAATAAAACATTATTAACCATATAGATACATTCAAAAACCATTTTGAAATAATTTATATAAAATAGAAATATTTATAAGAATAAATCATTAAATTTTAAAAAAATTCCATTAAAGAGTCACATACCAATGGTTTGAATTACATGAAATGTTTTAAATCATACTGTATATGTAACACCCCGAGTATGTTTCTATTTAAATAATACAATAGCGTGCGATGTACGCATCACCGAGTTCAAGCGCACCATGACCTACAAAACTAGCTATTTAAAAAGAAGTTATGAATAATAATAACCTCATTTTAAATTTTTTATATATCCCATATAATTTTATCATTCATATTTTGTGTTTCTTAGACATAATATAAGGAGAAATTATATTTTTTTTTGATAAAAGAAGTATTTTAAAAAAAATGCAGTTTTACAGCCTTTTAATAGAGAACCAATTTTAAATCCAATATTTGACACTTTTATATATTAAATTTTACAAAATAAAATTCTTATTTAGAATCGAGAAATAAAAAATTAGTTTTGATAAATTTAGTGGGTTTTCCTGAAAACATTCATATTTGGGTGAATAGTGAAAAATACTAGATATTAATTAAAAAAAAATTTAATCAAAATAATTTATAGTTTTCAATTATAAATTTTAATGGTTTGAAATTATAATTAGATTATATTTTTACCAATTTATACAATTTTGGTCATTGTAATTAATTTCACCTTGAAATTATACATAAACAAGATTTAATATATTGATAGTTATTGTTTTTAAAAACAAGCTTTTTGTTTTGACAAAGGGAATTAATATTAAATTAAATAAAAAAACTTCAATGTTTTAAATTTTGTAACATATACATCATTTTTTAATTTGAAATATCAAATATATCTTAGGCTGAATTTTCGGTATTTTTCTGAAAACATTCAATTTTGATGAATAGTGAAACAAACTAAGTTATTGTTTTAAACCGCCTTTTTATTTAATTAATTAATTATTTTATTTAAATATATTTTTTTCCAAAATATATAGACAATACCTATATATGGTCAATGTAATTCAATGGATTCAATTTATAAGCAGTTTAGATATATAAAAGTTTATCGAACTTTTTACCGTCTTTTACCCACCTCCTAGGTGAATTTCTAAATTTTTATGAAGCATAATTTTACCGCTTTTGTGAATTGAATTTCAAAAATATGACAGACATGGTTGATATCAGTATTTAAAATTTGGTTCAATAAGATAAACATAATTTTTGGTGAATAGTAACTTTTGACTTTTATTTACCACGGTTAAAAATAAATAGGAAATTGAAAGGTAAAAATGATATTAATATTACCCTAACACATGTCCTAATTCAATTAGATAAGTTTAATTAGACCAAAAACAACCTTATTAATTAAATATGACCCTCTGGGTCCCCTTGTATTAGATTAGGACATTTATTATTATTTAATTCAAAGAGGAGTTAAAAGTGTTAAATTCAATATTTAATAACAAAACCATTTTTAATATATAGTTACACAGAGATTAAATTCGACTATAAATATTCATTAGAAATATAAAATTATTTCATACATAATGGTATTTTATCCTAAATTTTTAGACATTAAATAATATAATTTATTTATGAAACAATGATGATGAAGTAATTAAATTATTAATGAAATATTAAAATAATTGATATTATAAATATTCAAATAAAGTTAATTTGAGACTTTTTATGAATGCCACTAATTTTCTAGATTTATATGACATGTTAGGGTTGATTAAATAAAGTTTTCTAGAATTAATAATGTTGTTGTAAATTTAACAAGAACAAAATAGTAAATAGTGTCAAAATTGACATGAACGAGTTTTTAATGAAAATATTATATTATTAATTGATATTATATTTCTAGAAATCTATGGTTTTGCCAAAAGACTTATATAATTATATTTTTATCATTAATAAACCACGTGGGGTTCTCTTGGATATTTAGACTATGTTTATTAACCATATAATATAAAAATAAAAAGAGACATGCTAAATGTCAAACAATTTAACTAAGAGATAAATCTAAAAGATAAGGTTACTATAGTGACCCAAACCTATATAAGACCTATTTGATGAGTGTTTTCTACCCATACCCTCCTTATCCTTTAAATAATTATATTTTGAGCCATTATTAACTGATAATTATTTTGTTAGAAAATAATATTTCAATCTTTTCTTAGGATGCCCATCACCCCTCTTATAAAAGGGAACTTCTCCTTCTCTCCAATTCATAACTTCAAATCTATTTGGATCGGCCAAACCATTCCCAAATATCTTCCCAAATATCCTCCCTTCATCATAGAGGCCTTATATTTGTTATAAATCCATCCTAGGGAGCCCTTTTGATCAAATAAAAATGAAGAACTTGAAGAAGAGGTAAATATTTAATCACCTTTTCCAAGTTATTTTATTCTTCTACTTATTCTTTCCTTGTTGTTTCCATTATAAAATAATAAAATACAGTATATTATATATACTTTGATATTAAAATAAATATGTTACAACCATATTCATTATTTTATCCATCTTATGAATGGCATATCAACATACGTGTGTACGTATGGCATACCGTCTCCACGTCGTGGTGTAGTTTGTCATTCAACACTTCACGTTTTGGATGGATATAATAATGATTTATAATTTATGTATATAATGAATATAACATGTTAATGTTTCTGTATATATGATATAACATCCAATTATATACTATTTTAATATCAAAATAATGATATTGTCGCTCCTGTGTACGTACGGATTACCGTCTCCACGATGCGATGAAATTAATATCCACGTTCACCATTCAACAACGATTATAAAAATGTATAAATAATTAATAATTATGTAATATATGACATAATAAAGTTTATATATATATATATATATACATATTTATTTCTTATTCACTTAGTTTTGATCAATACGATATGAAAATAGAAACAACGTTTATGCGTACGTACGACCTACCGTCTCCAAAAACTGTGTTTTCCATTTCATATATATGTATATTATACATTATTATAATATAAAAATATATGATATATAAATAAATTTTTATATTCTGGAAGTATTTAAATCATGATCTAAGTGATACAACCATGATTAACATGTTAAAACGCGTACGATATAAAAAGTGATTATTACCCAAAATGTTAATTTTAAATGGAAATTATTATAAAATGGGTAGTATAATGTCATAAATGAATCATTTATGACATCATAAATATTAATATGGTTCTGGTATAATTTAATAACATACTACGGTCTTTAAATAGAAGGATAAATGTACCCTCGACTAAAGGAAGTACAAGGTAAGGTTTAATTCTTCAATCTCAATATTATCCATGATTGTTTTTGTGTAAGTTTTTACTGGGACATATTTATTATCCTTGACCATGTTTGATAAAACTATTTTCAAAATTAATCTTTTTAAAGGACTCTTTAAATAAAAAATCTTTTTAAATGTTATAAATTTTTATTCTTCTAAATTTTTCTCATTAATGTTCATGTTTTCAAAATTATTTTAAGGATTTATTTATATAGACATGAATGTTTTAAAATGTTAATTACTTTCAAAAGGTTAAAAGTTGAATGGGACACTTTGATTCAAAAATATCTTTTAAATGACTTCATTTATAAATTGTGTGACTTTTAAAATTATTCCATGAAAAAAGAGATATTTATCTCAAAGAGTTTTACTGATCATTTTCAACTATGTCAACATAATTTGGTGGATTTTAAAATTGTATCAAGTTTAATTTTTATGATACAAATTTTTTGTATTTTATTGAAGGTTTTGTGATATGTTTTACTATGTATGTGTTATTTTAATTCCATTCATTGTCTATGGTAAATGTGTTGGTATTTTTTATTATATTTCTAATATGAATGTTTATGCTATGTTTCAACCTTTTCATGTAAGGAACATATTGGACATTGTAAATGACGCTTGGAGCCCACTATAGCTCCTTGATGCATCAGTAGGTCACAAGAGACAATTAGGTGTGAAATTGACTGAGGCCTTTCCCAAATTGATATGTGGTTTTGGCCGAGCCCTTATTAAATTTTAGACGTCTTGTCCGAGGCCTTGAAAAAATGTTTCAGAATATTTTACATTATACACTCCCTCATTTTGAAAATAATATTGATGGTTCATGTGGGTATTAGACTAGTAGAATACCCATGAATATGTTTTATTATTTCATTATTTACTCTGTAAAAACCCATAAATTTCATGGGAAATTTTTTCTTAATTTTATTCGGGATTTTAAGAGTACGCAGTTTTTGACGGAACCTGATTCTAAGACCCGGTGTGCCCGGAATCATTTGCCGAAGTTTAGCTTGGGTACGTTTAGTGAACGAACGAGCGGGTTTTTCTAACTTTTGAACCGGTGATCGGAATTGAAATATGAGGCCACCGATGAAACCGCAGTGCCGGTAATCACTTAGGAATACCCTTTCTAGAGATTCGTTTGCTCGTGTAGTACTGTTAAATTTTTGGGTTAACTAAAGAGTGAGATAAAATTGTGCCACAATTTTATTTCTAATCTAAAGATTTATAACATGTGCATGGGAGTTGAGTGGGACCCACTGCATCCTATCAACTTGGAAGGATATTTGTGAGCTGGGTCCACATGAGCCCCCACCTCCATAAATTTACTAACACCACATTAACCACACATCTTTATATTGGCAACCCCCCCGCCCGTAAATGTGTAACACACTCGCACCCCCTTTTAATGACAGGTCAACTCTCCAAAATTAAATGGTCTGTTAAATACTCTACAATTAATATAATTAATTGGATGAGATCATTGAATTTCAATTTATCGAGGGTGTGTGTGTGTGTGTAAATAAAATAAGACAACATATTATTTTATCGTGGGGGGATTCATTGTGTGGAGGAGAGGACTCTTGAAGATTTTATTCTTCCTTCTTGAAGAATGCTAAGAACACCGAAACTTCAATGAAGAACGCCGTCTCATCTTTTCATCTTCTTTACACATCGAAGATAGCGAGACGCCACATTCTTCATCGGGTGAACACTGACGATGCTTATGGAGCCTCGTCCTGCGACTCTGTCTTCCGCGATGTATTTTTCCCATGACGAACCTCAATCAACGTCTTCATCGAGGTAGGGGTTTGGAATTTTGTTCGGGAAATATTCTTTTTCATTCTTCGTCTTTTATTTTTGGGCCACTTGTTATCAACCTAATGGGAGGAGGTCTGACCACATGAACACGACAAACCCTTCTCCCCCTTTGTTGTTGTGTTTGTTTCGGCTCGAAAGAAGGCGGAGCGGTGCAATGACACTGCGTGGAAACGTGAAGGAATGCGGCGAAGAAGCGTGGTGCCATCGCGCCACGACGTTGAGGCCGAATGAAGCCACAGCTGTAGATGGGCCGCGATGATGGGGCGTTGCACTATCGCGCCATTCTGGAGAACCACGATGAGGCCACGGCTGGAGCGGGGTCACGGCAGAGTTGCGCGACACCGTCACTCCCCGCCGGTTGGACAAGGCCGCGGCCTAAGGCCAAGTTGGTGTGGGGAGCGGCGGCCGGAACCGCCAGCCGCCGGTGCATGGTAGCCGGGACCCACGGGGGTCCCGCGGTGACACACAAGATGGCCAAACCGGACGGCTGATTTCTGAGAAACCCAGGGGTCGTAACCCCCGGCTGGCAAAGGGCGGGCCCCCCATGCGGGGGGGGGGGGGGGATTCTCCATCAGGGGGGCAGTGCCCCCCTCCTTTCCGTGACAACTCGGCCAAAAAGGAGCGGGCCATGTGGCCCGCGCCCACCGGGTCGGGCCGTGCCCTAATGGGCCAGACCTGGACCTGGGTCGGGTCGACACAGTTCGGGCCGCCCCAGGGGGTCTTGGGCTGGGTCGGTTTGGGCCCAAAACCCCCTAAAACCAGGCAGGTTCATTCAAAAGTCTATAACATGAGCTACATACCTCCGATCGATACAACGTCAGTTGCGATGTGATCCTTGGATCGATGCGGTAATTTTTGTATATTACACTAAAGGTTTTGGAGAACTCTGTGTACGTCCTAGTTGGTTCGAACACAAATCCAACCAGGCCCTCAGAGCGGTAACACTTATAACATGAGCTCTGGACGTCCGATTGACGTGCCGCCAACTTTATTTAATTCCACTTAGTGAGGAGGTTCTTTAGGATTAATCCGCTCGATGTTTAGATATAGCAAGAGTACGGTCGGGTTGGTTTTGTCTTAAAAACCAACTGTGACCATGGGATGAAAAATCCAATAACTCTCAGACCAGGCATCTTATTGACGAGCCGTCTGTCGCGTTGTGTTCTTATTGACGTGCTGGAGAATTGTGATACATCAACTCTGGAATATGTGATAGTTGTTGTATCGACCTCTTGGCTCGTGGAGCGGACCCTCCCAGAACGAGCGTGCTGTGTGCGGAAACCATAGAGCTTGGTAAGACTTGATGACTAGTGATTGATCGACTCAGAGTGTTTCGATAGCCCCGTGGGGAGCACTTGGTTGTAGCAGAAGTCCCATGGCGGAGGAGCACTTGGTTGTAGCAGCAGACCCGTGGTACTCAACAGAAGGAGTACCTCTATAGGCTATGAGGGGGAGCACATGGTTATAGCGGTAAACCCATGGTGGGAAGCGCTTAGTTGTAGTAGCAGGCCCACAGCACTTGACAGGTGGAGTACTACAACAGTCCAAGGTTAGTGGTAAGTTCATGGTTGTAGCAGCATGCCCACTGCACTCGATAGAGGAGGAGTTCCCTAGCAACTATGCGTTCGACGGTGAAGAATTTCGTACGGGAATCCTCTGTGGGTTCGATGACGATGAAACCCGTACGTGAATCCTCTGTGGGTTAGGCGGTGATGACTATAGTACTCGTATACTACGTGGGTATGACAACTTAGCTAGTCTCGTATCCTACATGGGTCCCAGATTAGCTGAATCGGTGGCTACATCTGATCATCTCTATCACCTTACGAAGAAGTATACCTTTGTGAGCTGAGTCTTGACTTCCGATCATTATCTTTGATATGATTGAGTTTCTTTCCTATGTGGATTTTGTTGTGATTTCATGTGTGGATTGGGTTGTACTATCCTGTGTGGACGTGTTCAAACATGGGCTTGAATGATTGGAGCCGAATTGGAATTTATGACATAGGTATATGTATGGGATATACCTAAGTAGTGTTGTATGTTACCTCATGCTTTGTATATTTCCTTTGTGGATTATCCTTTTTGGATTCTGGGAGACCTTCGAGCGTCTCAGGGTCCCTACTGAGTAGCGTATACTCACCCCTACACGGGATATGCCTACACTATGTTGTGTTGGAGGCAGACGACAGACAACATTGATCGTGGTTGTGGCTTGTGGGGCAAGTCGGTACCTGGAGGTGCACCATTGGGCACGACGTACATGGAGCGGACGGCTAGATCTCGAGGAGCTGGGGAGTCTATATGTGCCCACCCTTCAGGTGGGACTTCCAGTGGACGGCTTGATGTTGCTGCCTTACTTTCATTTGATGTACATTATTTCCAGTTGTACATTACTTTTAGTTTGGGTTTGTATTCTGGCCCACTTACTATTGAACCGTGTTTTACTTAGTGTTTACTTCTTCTTGCTTACTATGTGGTGTTTTTTTACATTATGAAGGAAATTCCTTCCCTTTTTGTCGGGATTTACTCCTTGGTGCTAGTCGCCAACCCCTGGCCTATGGGAGGCGGGCTTGGGGTAGTCACGACATGGGTCCCGAGGACAGGTCGTGACAAATTGGTATCAGAGGGAGGTTAGGTTCTACCGCAGAACTCAGAAATATGATCTTTCATCTTTGTGAAGAAATAGTTTTAAGAGTATTGAGTATGGTTATCAGTCCAGGGAGTCCATTGTTGGTGCGGTGGCCGACGTATCCATACTACAGGACCCTGACTTCTGATTTCCGACTCAGTGCATGAAAACACTGATTTCATGTGTGTTTCAAAATTTTTCTTTGTGATTACTTGTGTCAGGTAACCAGTTATACTAATTTGACCGTGGCACACCTGTCTCTTTATAGGATGGCCCCATGATGGCAGCCAGCTAGGGTTCAGAGCCTTGTGTGAGACGACAGCCCACTGAGCAATGAGGCCTCTATATAGGGACCTTTTACAGCGGAGGCACCGACGGTACAACTACCCGCTGAGCCACCAATACCACCTGCCCCATCCGCTGAGAGTGAAGATCACCTTAGTTAATTGCATTTGTTTTAGTGATAGATACCACCCAGGTTCTGCAGGGAGATGGACCCTCAAGTAGCCGAGGATTAGATGGAGGCGGTAGTTCTAGTTTTCAGGTTAGTGGGGACACCAGCTGACCTCATGGTGGTCCTTGTAGCGAGCCTCCTGCACGCGGAAGCAGGCATATGGTGGAGCTTGATGATCCAAGTGCACGATGAGGCATCTCTCCTCGGGACAGAATTTGAGAGCCTCTTTCGCTCGGAGTTCGTCCCAGCGACCCTCCGTGTAGTGTGCATCCAGGAGCTACTACAGCTGCGGCATGGCAACAAGACGGTCGCCCAGTACTCGGCGAGGTTCACCAATCTCTCGCGTTACTCTACAGATATGGTACGAGACACATTCTTCAGGGCCCGAACCTTTGAGCAAGGGCTCTGGTAATATATTAGAGCTTTAGTTGTATCTCACAACATCCCTACGCAGACAGGGGTGTTGGAGCGAGCCCTCTTAGTGGAGAGTTTTCTTGCTGAGCAGTCTCCAGTAGCAGGACCCACCATTAGCCGGCATGCGATAGAGTCTTCTGCAGCGGGCAGTAGATAGATGACACAGAGGTCCAAGAGGACCATACCTACATGTGATCGACCGCATGACACAAGATCGTGTGTGCGAGGAACCCGGGGTGGAGAACGACTTACCAGGAGTGGACAGTGTTACTCCTGCGGCGTGGTTGGTCACATGGCATGTGACTATCCGAACTTCCATACAGATGACCAGTGGATAAACGAAGGACCTCCCAGGTAGAGGTAGAGGATTGATCAGGGCGGATCTCAAGGAGTAGGAGACCGGGGCAGGGAGTAGGTCATACAGCTGGAGGTGGACGATGCTTCAACATGTTGCCACCACCACCACTAGGAGGTCCACCCCGACCGTAGGGAATAAGTGGACATGGAAGAGCTCAGCTTCAGGCAGCTGGGGCTTATGACCACGAATCTCTGGGAGATGATGGACAGGAGCGGGACTAGCTCAATACATGGAGAATTTTTTTCATATTGCTTCTAGCTTTGTTAATGTTATGTATCTTTGTACTGTGAGCTGCAGTAATAAAAGACACTTGTTCTTGTGGTGTTAACTTTCATGTCCTCTCTTTATGTTGTTACTAAGAGGTTCCGATTTAAACTGTTGACTTGACACTAACATTTGAGATACCTAATGTAGGAGACCCAGTGACCACGCACTGATGCCGATAGTGTGACTCAACCCTTGGAGGCAAGAGTAATGGTTGTATCTCTTGGTAGTAGCGTAGAGGCCTTACGAAATCATCCTTGGTATGTATTAGTCTAATCCATTTCAGTAATGACTGTATTAGTAAAAGAATGTGGTTCATCCAGGGGATGAGACCAGATTTCTCTTATCGGCAAAGAAGAAATCTTAGCAGCTCTTGTAGGAACAAAGAAGGTACAAGTCATCCTGGAGCGGATGAGGACAACTCAGAGCCTACATATGTCTTTTGCCGACAGGAGGCAGAGACTACTAGATTTCGATGGTAGTGACCACGTTTTCTTACAGGTCTCACCTCAATGTGGTTTACGGAGATTTGGCTGGAACCTCCAGTTATCTCCGCGCTTCATCGGAACCTTCTAGGTCCTCAATAGGGTATGAGAGGTGGTTTACCACTTGAACCATCCACCCCAGTTGCACCATGTGCACGATGACATCCACGTATCTCAGCTGAGGAGATACGTGCATGACCTGATGCTTATCATCGATGACGGGGATAATTTTGCGGAGGTCCTGGTGGAGATCGAGTATCGACAAGATCGGGTCCTACGTGGGTGGTCGTTTCCTCTAGTACGCATCAAATGGCAGCACAGAATGCTCCAGGAGAGCACTTGGGGGCGGAAGGCTCATATGCGTTCTTAGTACCCTCATTTTGTTCCGTAGTTTGTGTTGCATCTTTACGGGGATGTAAAGACCTATGGTGGGTGTAATGTAAAGAACAATACATTTCAAGGAAATTTTTTTCTTAATTATCTTTGGGATTCTACGAGTACATAGTTTCTGATGGCACCTGATTCTGATACCCGATGTGCCCGGAATCATTTGCTAAAGTTTAGCTCGGGTACATTCAATGAACGAACGAGCGAGTTTTTCTAACTTTTGATCCAGTGCTTGGAATCAAAATCTGAGGGCATCGATGTAACCATAGCGCCGGTAATCACATAGGAAGACCCTATATGCAGTTGCGTTTGCTTGGGTAATATTGTTAAATTTTTGGGTTAACTAAAGAGAGAGATAAAATTTCACCACAATTTTATTTCTATTATAATGAGTTATAACCTGTGCATGGGAGTTGAGTGGGACCCACTTCATCCTATCAACTTGGTAGGATATTTGTGAGGTGGGGCCCACTTGATCCCCCACCTCCTTAAATTTCATAACACCCCATTAAACACCCCACTTTATGTTGGCAACCCCCCTATAAATGTGTAACACACCCGCACCCCCTTTTAATGAAAGGTTAACTCTCCCTAATTAAATGGGCTATTAAATACTCTTCAATTAATATAATTAATTTTATGAGATATTTGAATTTCAATTTAAGGATGGCGTGCATGTGTGTGTGTAAATAAAATAATACAACATCTTATTTTATCGTGGGGGGGATTCGCTGTGTGGACGAGAGGACTCTTGAAAATTTTCTTCTTCCTTCTTGAAGAACGCGAAGAACTCCGAACCTTCAACGAAGAACGTCGTCTCCTATTTGCATCTTCATTCCACACCGAAGGAAGCGATACACCACATTCTTCATAGGGTGAACACCGACGATGCTTACGGAGCCTTGTCCCGCGACGCCGTCTTCCGCGACGTCTTTTTCTCGCGACGAACCTCGATCGACGACATCATTGAGGTAGGGGTTTGGAATATTTTTCGGGAAATATTCTTTGGCGTTCATTGTCATTTATTTTTGGTCTGCTTGTTATCAACTAAACTGGAGGAGGTATGACCGCATGAACATGGCCGACCCTCCTCCCCATTTGTTGTGGTGTTTGTTGTGGCTCGAAAGAAGGTGGCGCAGTGCAACGACACCGCGCGGAAACGTGGGGGAATGCGGCGAAGAAGCATGGCGCCATCGCGCTGCGCCATTGAGGATGAACGAAGCTGCGTCCAGAGATGGGCCACAGAGAAGGGGCGCGGCACCGTCTCGACACGCTGGAGAACCACGATGAGGCCACGGCCGGAGCGGGGCAGCAGGAGAGGTGCGTGGCACCGTTGCGCGGTGCCGTTCGGACAAGGTCGCAGCCTAAGGTTACGGTGGTGCGGGGATCGACAGCCTGAACCACCGACGCAAGGAGGGCGGGACCCGTGAGGATCCTGCAGTAACACACTGGCCAGCCAAACCGGTCGGCCGGTTTCCGAGAAACCCGGGGGTTGTAACCCCCGGCTGGCAAAGGGTAGGGCCACCATGTGGGGGGGGGGGGGGTATTTCTCAATCAGGGGGGCATCGCGTCCCCCCTTTCTGCGACAACACAGCCAGCGCCGAGCTGGCCCTGCGGGTCACGCCCATGCCGGACCAACTGGCCACCCTGTATGGTCCGGGCCAGGATGTACCCTAATGGGCCAGACCCGGACCCGGGTTGGGTCGACTCTGTTCGGGCTGACCCAGGGGGTCTTGGGCCAGCTCGGTCCGGGCCCAAAACCCCCTAAAAATCTTCAGGTTCGTTCAAATGCTGATAACATGGTCTATAGACCATTGATAGACTCACCGTCAATTGAGATGCGAGTCTTGGATCGGGGCGGTCATTTCGGTATATTACACTCAAGGTTATGGAGAACTATGGGTACGACCGGGTTGGTTCGAACAAGAAACCAACCGGGCCCTCGGAACGAAAACACTTATAACATGTGCTCTGAACGTTCGATTGACGTACCGTCAACTTTGTTGTATTTATCTTAGTGAGACAGTGCTTTTGGCTTACTCCGCTCGAGTTTTGGACATAGTTGGAGTATGGTCGGGTTGGTTTTGACTTAAAAACCAACCAGGCCCCTGGGACGAAAAAGCCAATAACTCTCAGACCGGGCATCCGATTGGCGAGCCGTCTATCAGGTTTTGTTCCTATTGACATGACGGAACATTGCGATACATCAACTCTGGTCTACATGATAGTTGTTTTATCGACCACTTGGCTCGTGGAGCAGACCTTCCCGGAACGAGCGTGCTATGTGCGGAAATCCTAGAGCTGGCTGAGACTTGACGATTACGGATCGATCGACTCGGAGTGTTTCGATAGCCCAGTTGGGAGCGCTTGGTTGTAGAGGCAGACCCTCGGCGGAGGAGCGCTTGGTTGTAGCGGCAGACCCGCGGTACTCAACAGAAGTATTACCTCTGTGGGCTCTGAGGGGGAGCACTTGGTTATAGCGGCAGGCCCATGGTGGGAAGCGCTTTGTTGTAGCAGCGGGCCCATAGTAATCGACAGGTGGAGTACCATAGTAGTCCGTGATTAGTGGGAAGTGCTTGATTATAGAGGCATGCCCATTGTACTAGATAGAGGAGGAGTTCCCCAGAAACTATGGGTTTGATGGTGAAGACATTCATACTAGAATCCTCCGTGGGTTCGAGGACGATGACAACCGTACGGGAATCCTCTGTGGGTTCAGCGGTGACAACTACAGTACTTGTATCCTACGTGGGTACGACAGCTTAGTTGGTGTAGTATGCTACGTGGGTCCCAGATTAGGTGAATCAATGGCTACATCTGATCATCTCTATCACCTTATGAAGAAGTATACTTGTGTGAGTTGAGTCTTGACTTTCTATCATTATCTTTGATATGATTTACTTTCATTCCTATGTGGATTGGGTTGTTCTTTCATGTGTTGATTCGGTTGTACTATCCTGTGTGGACATGATTGAACACGGGCTCGGATGATTGGAGCCGAACTGGAATTGATGACTTAGGTATATGGATGGGCATAAACCTAAGTAGTGTTGGATGTTACTTCATGATTTATATCATTCCTTTGTGGATTATTCTTTGTGGATTCTGGGAGACCTTCGGGGGTCTCAGGGTCCCTACTAAGTATCATATACTCACCCCTACACGGGCTATGCCCGCAATACATTCTATTGGATGCAGACGACGGACAATGCTGATCGTGGTTGAGGCTTGTGGAGAATGTCAGTACCTGGAGGTGGACCACTGGACGGGACGTACACGAAGCAGGCGACTGGACCTGAAGAGCTAAAGAGGCTATCTGTACCCACCCTTCAGGTGGGACTTCCAGTGGATGGCTCGACGTTGCTGCTTTACATTCAGTTGTTGTACATTCATTCCAGTTGTACTTTACTTTCAGTTTGGGTTTTTATTCTGGCCCACAATCTATTGTAACTAGTTTTACTTAGTGTTTATTTCTTCTTGCTTACTATGTGGTGTTTGTATACTTTATGAAGGCAATGCCTTCCCCTTTTTTCGAAATTTAAGCCTTGGTTCTAGTCTCCATCCCCTGGCCTATAGGAGGCGAGCTTTGGGTAGTCATGGAACGAGTCCTAATGACGGGTCGTGACATACTCATCCCATATTTCTACCATAAAAGGGTTCATTTTTATTATTTGTAAAGGCATAGCTTTTCAATTATTCACCAATCTTAGTATTTTTGTTATCTTCTATTGTATTTCTTACCCTTATTGGGCATTTTAGCTCACCCCTTTTTTATATTTCATTTTCCCAGGATCCGAAGAAGTGTTTTATGTTTGAGATGAAAGGTTAATCTAAGGGAACAATGGAGTTATCAAAGGATTATTTTGGTGTTTTATGTTATAAAGTGCAATGTAACATTCATATATGTAATCTATTTTCCAAGACCTGTAAACTGATTGGTCTTCCAAGAATTGATTTCTTGTAATCATGCCAATGTTATATAATAATTCTCCGAATTTGGGTAAATGAGGTCTGGGCATTATAGTTGTTATCATAAAAAGTTTAATACAAACCATGGAAACTATATTTACATAAACTCTAATTAGATCACATTATCCTAAGATAGACTTTGAGGATTAGTATAAAAGAACTTCCTAGAATTTTGGTATTGGTGGGATTTTGTGATTTTTCCAAATAATACGTCCACATCTAGATACGAGCCGGTACAGGCGGCTCTAGAATAGATGTATCCAGGGTTAAAACCCGAAAACATCACTTTGATCTAGACTTGAACGGGAACTGGTGCATGAAAAAGGGTCTTGTTGTACTCCTGGTTACGACACACTCGAGAAATGTGCTTAGGATAATTCAACTTCTAATTACAAACCATTATGAATAGTTTATGAGTATATAATTCATAAATGAAAGTATTTTTATGACTATTTATTATATCAATAAACTGCTCAATTTATTTTAAGTGTTTTAAAAGTATGGAATTATGTATTTCAATTCATAAACTAATCTAGTTTATTCCATTTTATAGAAATAGTTCCTTGTGGAAGGAATGGAAAATGTATCAATGTATGTGATCTATGTAAGGATTTTCATCCTACATAAGATAATTATAGTGGATCTAGTGAAGCAACTAGTGCTGATCAGATTATTACAACACTGGGACAACTCACTAAGGTTTTGAATAATAACCTTTCCCATATGGATCACCCATATCCACAACACGAAGGAACAATGTTAGACCGATTCATGAGGAAACAATCCCCAACATTAAATTGGAGTATAAACCCATTAGTGTATGAGTAATGGATAAATTCCTTATAGAAAATATTTAGGCTTTGGGGAGTGGTTAAAGGGAAAAATTTGTCACTGCAGTTTATCGCCTCACTGGATTTGCTGATCAATTGTGGTCATTGATTCAAAACACAATGGAAGTTAATGAAGTGTCCAGTATGGAATGGGGGGGAGTTTAATAAACATTTATTAGAAAAAAAATACTTTCCTTGTAACCATCGAGTAGATATGAAAAGAAAATTTATGAGTCTGAAGCAAAAGGAGGATGAGAATATTGAAAAGTATGATGCTAACATTACACGATTAAAAAAACATGCTGCAGATTATATACGTAACCCAAAGTGTAAGATCAATCAATTCTTTGATGGTTTACAACCATTTCTCCATCGATCAATAGTCTCACAATCCATCTCATCATATGAAGATATTATTTCATGTTCAATAAAGACTGAAAAGGAATTATCAAAGTATTATGTCTTTAAAGAAAAGCAAGAGAATAAGAGATATGCTGATCACTCTAGGAAAAGAAATAATTAAATAGGGAAGAAGGGAAGAGTCTAGTTTCTACCTGGTGATAAATTTTAAAGGAAGCACCCTGGAGCCTCTCTAAAAAAATGAGGATGCTACAAATGTAGACAAAAAGGACATCAAGCTGGTGAATGTAAGGAAATAAAGTAGCTGTCAATGTTGAATGCTGAAATTGTAGAGAAATTGGTCATTATGAAAATGAATTTCCTAAGTTCCAAGGAAACTAACCTCATAAATGGGTAAGGGAGAAAGTCCAAGCTTTTGAATTTACTACTGTTGAAGTGGAATAATTAATATATTTGTGTTTTTGGATTCAATAATTATTTTTTGGTTATAAGAAGAATTTGATATATATAAGGATTGTACTACAGTAATTTTTGTTTTCATTAATATTTTAGTATCATGAATGTAATAATATTTTCAGAATGTGAAAACAATAGAAACTTAATGTAGTTTGGGGTATCAGATGTTACAATTGAATTTGAAATTTAGAGACCTTTCTGAGAGAATTTGGACAGAAGTATTTTGGGTAGATATAAAGGATGGAATGGATTGTGTTGAACTTTGGATAGTATTTCTTATGATTATTTTGAGAATATTATAATACTTTTGTTTTAGAAAAAGTACATCCTTCAGGTCATGCGATAACCCAACGTTTTTGGAAAAGCTGTAGGAATTGAACCCACAACCAATGTGTGACATGGATTTATGACCTACCACAAGCCTGTAGAAAGTCCCTGGTTATTATAAATAAGTTTTCAACCTGGTATATGATTGAATCCATATTCAATTAGTATTAATATAATATTTTTGAGTAATATTATATTTTGGAGTGAAAGATATGTCTACGGTAGATATTAGTTAAAGGATGTAACTCTACTTTTCAAGTATATTTCACTCTATCTTATTCTATGATTTAATGACTTCTTAAACATTAATGGCAGTTTCTTAAAATAAAAAATGTTTTCTCATAATACATTATATTTAATCGATTATATTTTAAGTCATCATTGATTGATGGATTCGAGGCCCTCAATTTTACACTTTTTTTGTGATTGATGACCACAATCACTCCCTATAAATATTTACGTTTTCCTCCAATTATGTGTCTCTAATTTCCACCAAAGTTCTTTTAATCGAGATCATAATTTTGGTGGTAACTTTTTCATTTCCATTTCCTTATTATTAAGATTAAATATTATTAGACCCCAGTCCAATGTGGATTTTTCAGAAAAGTATTATATATTTTTAATCATTTATTTTTGATGAAAAATTTCAAATTGCGAGGATGTAATTTATTGAAATAAGGAAGAATGTAACACCCCGAGCTCCCACATTGCATTTCCCTTTAAATAATACAATAGTGTATGATGTATGCAACACAAAGTTCAAGTGCACAATTACTTATCAAACTAGCCGATTAAAAATTGGTTGTGAATATTAATAACCACATTTTGAATTTTATATATATCTCATATACTTTTAACATTCATATTTTGTGTTTCTTAGACATAATACAAGGACAAATTATATTTTTTTAGATAAAAGTAGTATTTTTCAATAAAAATGCAGTTTTACCGCCTTTTAATAGAGAACACTTTTAAAATCTAATAGTTGACAGTTATATGTCTTAAATTTGACAAAATAAACTTCTTATTTAGAACCGGTACATAAAAATTTAGTTTCGATAAATTTTTGGTGTTTTTCTGATAAATTTCATATTTGGGTGAATAGTAAGAAATACTAAATGTTAATTGAAAAAAAAATTATTCAAAATAATGATACTGTTAAAATATACATTTGAACGGTATGAAAGTAAATTTAGATTATATTTTTACTATTTAATCCAATGTTTGTCATTGGAATTAATTTCACTTTAAAATTATACATAAACAAATTTCAATCATTTAATAGTTATTGTTTCTTAAAAACATGTTATTTGTTTTGAAAACGATAATTAATTTTGAATTAATTAATGAAACTTTTTATGGATTGAATTTGGTAAAATAGAAATCATTTTTGAATTCTTAATATCAAATATATCTCAGGGTGAATTTTTGGTATTTTTCTGAATAATTTCAATTTTTTGTTCAATACTGAAAAACACTAAGTTATTGTTTACAACTGAATTTTTATTTAAATAATTTTATATTTAATTTAAATTAATTGTAGGTAAAAATAGATACATAATACCTATATATGATCCATTTAATTTATTAGAGTGATTTTATAATGAGTTTAGATATATAAAATTTTATGAAACTTTTTACCATCTTTTACCCACCTCCTAGGAGCATTTCCAAATTTGTATGAAACTTAATTTTACCACTACGTTAAATTGAATTTTAAAAATCAAAAAGTAACAGCTGATATCAGTATGTAAAATGTGGTTCAATAAAATAAAAATAATTTTTGATAAATAGTAACTTTGGACATTTATTTACGACGGTTAAAAGTAAATTGGGTAATTAATGGAAACAATGACATTAATATTAACCTAACACATGTCATAATTCTATTGGATAAGTTTAATTCGACCAAAAAAACATTAGGAATAAAATATGACCCATTATTTCCATTTTTATTAGATTAGGACATTTATTATTATTTAATTCAAAGAAGAGTTAAAAGTATTAAATTTAACGTTTAATAACTAAACCATTTTTAATATAGTTTTACACATAAGATAAATTTGAAAAAAAAATATTGATTATAAAGATAAATGATTTAATAAGTAATGGTATTTTATTTATAATTTTTAGAAATTAAATAATTTAATTTATTTAGGACACAATGATGAAGCAGTAATTACCTTATTAATGAAATATAAAAATAATTGATATTATAAATATCCAAATAAATTTAATTTGATAGTTTTAATAAATTATACAAATTTTCTAGGTTAATATGACATGATAGGGTTAATTAAATGAACTTTTTTCGAATTAATAATTCTGTTATGAATTTAAAAACAAAATAAGAAATAGTTTCAAAATTGACATAAAATAGTTTTTAAAGAAAATATTATATTATTACTTGATATTCTATTCCTAAAAATAAATGGATCAACCAGATGACTTATATAATGATAGGTGTATCATTAATCAATCACATGGGGTTATCTTGGATGTTTATATTATTTTTATTAACAATATAATATTAAAATAAAAAGAGACATGGTAAATGTAATTAAAATTTAACTAAGAGTTAAATATAAAAGATAAGGTTTAAATAGTGACCCAAACATGCCTAAAACCTATTGGTTGAGAGGTTTTTGACCCATCCCCACCATTGAATTTAAATAATTCACTTTGGATCCCTTAGAAACTGAAAATTATTTTATTATAAAATAATATTTCAATCTTTTCCTAAGGATCCCCTCACCCCTCTTATAAAAGGGAACATCCCCTTCTCTCCAATTCACACCTTCAAAGAGATTTATCTTGGCCAACCTGGGCCCAAATATCCTTCCAAATTGTCCTCCCATTAACCAAGAGGCCTTACTTTAGTCAAAAAATGGAACTTAGGGATACCTTTTGGTCAAATCAAAATTAAGAACCCGACGAAGAGGTAAATATTTCAACACCTCTTCCTAGTTCATTTATTCTTCCACTTCATCTTTTCTTGTTGTTTCCTATCTAAAATAATAACGACAATATAGTCTATATAATATTTTTTTATAAATATTCTACTACCGTATTAATTTTTTTATTCATCCTATGAATGACATATCACCATATGTGCGTAAGTACGGCTTACCGTCTCCATGTCGTGGTGAAGTTTTTCATTAAATAATTTACTTTTTGGATGGGTTTAACAATGATGTATAATTGTTGTAAATAATGAATATAACAATTTAATGATTCATTATATATTATATAACATATAATAATATACTATTTTAGTATCAAAATAATGATATTGTCACTCGTGCATACGTACAGATTACCGTATCCACGACACATTGCGATTCATTTCCATATTCACCATTCAACGATGATTATAAATATATATATATAATTAATAAGTATGTAATACATGACATAATAATTATTTGGGATATATATATATATATATATTTGTACTTACATATATATTTTTCACTTAGTTCTATTCAATACGATATGAAAACAGAAACAACATTTATGAATACGTACGGCCTACCGTCTCCATAAACAGTGTTTTCCATTTCATATATATGTATATTATACATATTTGTATTATAAATATATATGATATATAAATCATTTTTTATATTTTTTAAGTATTTAAATCATGATCTAAGTGATATAATCACGATTAACACGTTAAAACACATAGGATAAAGAAAGCGATTATTACCCGAAATGTTAATTTATCATTGAAATTTTTATTAAATGGGTAGTTTAAAGTCATAAATGAATCACGTATGATATCATAAATATTAATATGGTTCTGGTATAATTTAATAACATAGTTCTTTCTTTATACAGATGGTTAATTGTACCCTCGACTAAAGGTAGTACAAGGTAAGGGTTAATTTGTCAATCTTTTTATTATCCAGGATTTTTATGTGTAAAATTTTACTAGGAAATATTTATTATAAATACCCATGTGTCCTAAAATAATTTTCAATAGGATTATTTTTAAGGGTATCATTAACTAAAAAATCATTTTAAATGTTTTAAAGATTTATTATTTTAAACCTTTCTCTTTAATGTCCATGTTTTCAAAATGATTTTAAGGATTTATTTATATGGATATGAAAGTTTTAAATTGTTAATTCCTTTAATGAATTTCAAAGTGGAATGGGAAACTTTGATACAAAAATATATTTTAAATGGATTCCTTTATAAATTGTTTGAATTTTAAAATTATTTCATGAAAAAGGGACATTTCTATCAAATGGATTTAATGATCATTTTCAACTATGTCAACATACTTATATGGATTTTAAACTTGTTTCATGTTGATTTATTATGATAAAAATCATTCATATTGTATTGAATGTTTTGTGATATGTATGACTATGGAAATGTTATTTTTATAACATTAATGGTATATGGTTAAACTATTGACATTTTGTATGTTATTTCTAATACGAATGTTTATGTTATGTTTCAACCTTTTCATATGAAGAATGTATTGGACATAGTAAGTGACGGGTGGATCCCTCTATAGATCCTTGATTCATAGGTAGGTCTAATGAGACAATTATACATTGAATTGGATGTGGCCTTTCCCAAATTTATAAATGGTTTTGGTCGAGACATTAATCATTTTTAGACTTCTTGGCCGAGGCCTTGAAAAAATGTTTCAGAATGTTTGGCATTATACATTCCTTTATTATGAAAATAATATTGATGGTTCATGTGGTTCTTCGACTAGTAGAGTACTCATGAATATGTTTTATTATGGCGTAATTTATTCATAGCATATTCCTTCCAAAAAAGCGCTCTTGATTGATATCTTTAAGGCATGTGTTTTCAATTATTCACCATACTTAATATTTATGTTATCTTTCGTTGTATTTCTTACCCTTACTGAGTGTTTAAGTTCAAACCTAAATTATGTTTCATTTTCCCCTGATCCCAAGAAGTGTCTTATGTATGATATGTAGGGTTATGGTAAGGGAATAATGGAATTATCAAAGGATTATTGATTTTTTATGTTTCAATGTATAATGTAATGTTCATGTATGTAATCTATTTTCCAAGACTGCTAAACTAATCGGTCTTTCAAGACTTGATTACTTGTAATCATTCCAATGTTTTTTAATAATGCACCGACTCTGGGTAACTAGGGTCAGGGCAATACAGTATAACTATTTTTTAGAATTTTATTAATGAATTAATGAACAAAAAATATTGTTTATTATAGTTTACATGATTTTCATATAAATGTTTCTACCCATTTTTGGAAAATATTATGTTATTTCAAATATTTCACATGAATTCATATTATGTCTTCCAATGTGGGATTATTAAGGACATCCTTTTCATATATAAAGAATATTCCTGAATTTAAAACATATATATGTGTGTGATTTCTTAAAATATCACAAGATAATTAAAACATCACATGATTTTGGTAAAGGGAATTAAAACCTCATCCTCCATGAGGGTAGTGAATTGTCACGCTATGAATGATGATTTCATTATTTAAAAATAAAATAAGAAGATAAGAGAAATAATAATACATATACCATAAAAAACTATAGTGTAAATATGATAATTGAGTTTCCATGATACTATGGTTAAGAGGTGAGGATAATGTAGAGGTAAAATAGAATTTAAAAGTGAAAAATAATGAATCTTAGCTCTTGAAAATTTATCCATGAGAAACTATTTAAGAATCTTTGTTGTGTTGTTTTTGTGATACCAGAAGATCACAAATGTGGATAGGGATGAGGAGGGATTTTGATAGAGTAGAGTCAATTGAGAAGGCTCAAGGTAGTGAATGATTATGATGGGAAGATGCTCCTTTTATAATATCGGTGGTGGGTAACATATGAATTACCCAAATTATTAAAACATAATGAATCAATTACAAGTTTTGAGACTTAAAAAAATGACTACAAACTAAATTGTACTACATTTTATAAGTAATAATATCAGTTTATACTTTTAAAAATATTTTTGGATATTTAATTAACTTATTAAGATATTATATCTAAGAAAAATAACATCTATCAAAATAAAACAATTCATCCTTATGACTTCAAAAACATCAAAACAATTTTTTGAATTATAATATTTTTTATATCATATAAATGTAATATTAAAATACTTAATTATTTAAATAGAATAAAAATATCATTTTTTTAATTTAATTATTTTGTTTTATTTACTAATTAAATAATTACAACAAGAATATTGTTCAATCATTTATTTTTTTTATAAAAATAATATTAACATTAAAATTTCATGAATAATATAATAGTTTTAGATTTCAGAATAATATTTATGATTTAAAAACAATACTAGAAAACAATGCATAAAAATATTATACTACGTAAAAACATTTTTTTCACAATTTGAATTCATTTTGTAATAAAATATTCCAAAGGAATTAATGTTATTCTGGTGGGTATAAAATTTCCCCAATTATAATAAGAAGAAAATTATTGTTGACCCTAGGATGTAGAAAACAATTTAAGAAAACATCGGGTCATTTAACAAGTCATATCATTTTAATTAGTAACAATTTATTTATTTGTTATTATTATTTCGCCAGAATTGCTTCAATATTTCACTGGAATTATTTTTATTTATTTGGTATATGAAAATTAGAAATAAATTACTATCATGAAAATCAATTAATTTGGTTAAATATAAAAAACTTTATTCTTTCATTATGTATATTAACTTACATACATATCACGAAAACTTCTTAAATATTTCATTTTGTCTTTTCTTTACTTGTGCATGCATTTCACATGTATTTGAATAAGAGTTATCCTATATAACTATAAAATTAGAAAAAAATAGATTAAAATTACAATAGTAAATAATAATTAATAAAAAAGTCATGAATATAATATTTATATCTCTATTATTATTTATATGGAACAAAATTTTACATTACCAATGCTATGTAGATATTGCCTCAACACTGAAAATAATTTTTATATGTATCATGAAACAAATTTTCCCATGAAAGTTCTAGATTAAATTATTAAAAAATTACTATTATTAAAATTTTAAATAAGTTACTCTTTAAATTTAATAAATTATAAATCATAACTATGTATTCATGAATTCTTAAAAAAACTGTATTTTATAAAAGAGTATACATTTTACTATTCACCAGATATTAATATTTTTCGAAAAATTCCAAAAAAAGATATTTTCATAATGTTGAATTAAAAAATTAATCTATATTTTTAAAATTTAAAATATTTTATTGAAATATTTATTATTAAAAATTAAATAAACATATAATAAATTATTAATTTTATGAATTACTTAACATAATGAATATAACTAATTATTTCAAGAATATTAATAAATATTATTTTCTAAATAGATGGGTTGTTACATTATAATTATTGACATTTTAATTTATTAAATAGATTTATAGATAATGTAATACCCTGTTTATATTTTTAATTTATATCAAAAATATCAAAGGAGGTGGTGATTTATTTTAGTAGTAATAATTGAAAACCTATATCAATTTTTTTTGATATGTATGTATATTTAACTGCATGAATGGCGAAGTTATTTAAATGTCACATGGTATCAGAAAAATTCATTTTTGCACCACACCATATGTTTAATTGAAAATATTATATAATTTTTACAAATGTAAGGAATCAATATTCTAAGGATATTAGAAATAAAATAAATTTTTAATTTTTTTAATTAATAAATTCATATATATTTATATGAATTATTTTATGATGTTACATATTGAAAAACATATTATGGAATAATTAATTATACTGATGTATATTTCAATGGTTTTATGTATAATAAAAATTTAACATAATTTGGTTGGTTTATATACAAACCTTATGAGTTTTTTTTATAATAATACATATAATAATATTTAATTAATCACAACAGAGGCTGGGTATATTTATTTTTTTGATGTAGATACCCAATTTATTTTGTTCAAAATAAAATTAGAAGATTTTTGAGTAGATTATTTCCGACCCATATCACTTATGTTTGATAATAGTATAGCTATAATATACAAAATAATAACTAAAATGGCTATATAGATCTCATATAATTTCATTAACAAAATCATTGATCATGGAATTATGAAATTTGAGTAAATATCCTTGGAATTTTAATAAAAAACTATAATTTGAATGTAATTAAAAAAATAATTGTTTGAGATGAAATTGATGAAATATTGTTTTCAACTATTGATTTTTATTTTGTTTATAGTTATTCAAGGATATTTGTGTATGAATTTTATACAAAATTTTTATTTTAAATTTAGTTTATGATATAAAAATTTCGGTTTACTTATATAAGGATGAGATAAAATATTTTTTGATGTGGGGTTATTGATGTGAAATAACAGTTCACCATATAAGGCCACTAGGTTTTCATCAATTGTAGTAGTGTAGAAGCCACTAGGAAGCCACACTTATTTTGGTGGATGTCGATCAAGTCTTAGTTGATCTTCATTATTTTTTGGAATTAATTAATTTTTTATCAGCTAATTTTCATATGATGTTTTTATATATACTTCTAATTTTGTTAATACTCATTAACATATTATTTTCTTCTCCCACTCTCACATCTCCTTACTTTATTTTAGGAATTTTTTTCATTATTTCAATAATAAAATGCTATATTCTTTTTTGTTTTTTGACCATAATGGTGAGTTAAACATTTTATTTATAATTAAAATTTTTTGATCCATGGTTTAGTTTCCAATTTTGATCCAATTCTAGTCCCGAAATAATTCACGGTGATATAAGAAGTCTTTGGAATCCAATACATGTAAATTGTTTACAGTGAAATGTTGTAGATGCTCCTGAATTTCGTTCAGTATCTAATTATATTATTATATCTATTGTATAATTTATTAATTTAATATAAAATTTCTATATAAAATAAATATGAAAAAGAACTTTAATTAGGGTGTTAACTAACGAAATAATATATTTTTGTTTAATTAAATTTATTAACTATTAATTAATGTTTTTATTAAATTTTTATAATTTGAATAATAATATTCCATTATGATTGAGTAAAATTAAAAAATGGATAAATAAATTTAATTTTAATGTATATGAATTCATTATTAAATAAGACTAATACTTAGTAAGATATGTTGAATTAGAGTTTGAAATAATATTTTGGGTGATAAATAACTTTTATATATACATTGTGGTTTGTGGGACTGACTGATAATTCAATCATCATGATAATGTTATTTAATTGACGAATTTAACAGGATTAGATTAATTATTATACAGTTACTAGTTTAATTTAATAACAATGGTTTAATATATGTTATTATAATGACTTTACCATTTATTAGATTAAATGTGTAGATGAAAACTACTAAGGGGAGTAAAAGAGTACATGTAAGTGATTTTATATGATATTTATAATGTGTATATATGGGATAAAATTATTGATTCGTATTTTTGTATTTTTGTTTTAGTTTTAAATTCTACATGGGATTTAATCTCTGTTTTTTAAAATGATGAAAATTTAAAAAGTGTATGATGTAAGAGGTTCTAAGTGAAATATTTTCATTTTTTATTATAATTACATTGTGCACAGTGAAATGAAAATGCTCATATTGTTAATTAAGATAATGTTTTAGGGAAGGATATTATATTTTATCTTAAATACCCTCAAGTGTGAGGTTAATACTATAACACCCCTATATTATATGGTATGTCTCGTTTAAATTTTAATATCATTAATAGTTTATGCATAAATAAACTCCATGTTCAAAACCATAATATACTATTAAATATGAAAGTTTGGATATTAATATTACCATTTGGATTATTAATACGATCAATTGAATAGTAAATTCATCAATAAATGTATACATAAAATTTAGTTATCTTGTTAATGAAAATATAATATATTTATTGCATGGAATCTCTAAATAATTTTTTTAAATTAATAAACAATGAATTGGTATTTTTGTGAAACATGTCTGTTTACAAAAAAATTTATAATTCAAATTATTAATTTAAAATAATTGGTTTCATTAAATAGATTAATAATTTATGATTTAGTTGTCTTATGATGCTGAGATAATTTTATGAGTCCTTAATTAATTTTTCCATGTCGTATAAAATCTATTATAACATTAAAATCATTATCTTTTTTGGTAAATAATGATTTTAATTGAAAAATAAACTTCATATATTTATAAAATTAATTTCAAAAAATTGATTATATTTTTAATTATTACATATTGAAAACTGTTATGGTGAAATTTTAGGATTCCTTTAAAATAGTTTAATTTTTGTGTACAATGAAATACAATAATTTACATTATTTAAAAATTAAATGAACCATTGGGTCATGGATGATGTTTGGATGATATAAGCCCATAATCTCAAATATCACATAATTATATACTATATTTAGCCAAAATAATAAATATTATTCATATTATTGAGAAAAAATAATATATTAATGGATAATATAACCAAAAAACCCCTCTCTTTATCTATAAATTCCAACCCCCACCAATATTTATGCTCACAACACTAAAGCCATGAAACTATCTCATATTATGAAAAATTACTAAAAATTCCTCATCTAAATTCCATGTTCTTTTTTATCTTAATAAAATTCTATTATCTGATTCATTTAGGGGGATCTCAGGGAGAATAAGTCAGGATGTAAAATCCCCTTTCATTTTGTTTTGAATTTGTTGCAATTTCTTCTCTTTTATTATCCTCTATTTTACTACCATTACCATTGTTTCATTATAAATCATTTGTATTATATATACATTAACATGTTAATGGTTATGTTATATCAAAAATAAATTCTCTTCTCTTCCACATTAATTCTAAAAATAAAAACATTTTCTTTGAGGTGTCAATTTACCACCATTATGAATAACATGTTTTCGTTTTTTAATTCATTCATAATGGATGGTTATAAAACCATTTTTTATTCTAGATGATAATATATGTTTAAAAAATAATTCAATATTTTGGAACAAGTATATATATATATTATTAATTAATAAAAGAAAACAGGTATGTGATGATCGAAATAAACCAAAATAGTCCAAAATATTATCATCAATGTCTTATCATATGAATATACCTAATATAAGAAAAAAAATGATATATAAGCCCATTTTATCTAATTTCTGTTTATAAATAATGTATAATTTCAATTATGGTTAACTTTTCCCATTTTACATGATCTTTCATACATGTATTCATGTGACCTGATCAGGATAACTAAAGAGACAATTACTCCCGAACAACAAAATTGAACTATATAACTCATAAAAAGTACATAAATAAACATAATAAAATTATAATAAATAAAATATATGACTAATTGGTTATGAATTAAATTAATAATTAATATAATTTCTTTCTATATGACATTATGTGCACGTTCAGAACATGTTCGGACATAAGCTATGGTTTTATTCTAGAACATTCATTTTCTATTGGGATACACATTCTCCCTATTTACCCCAATTTATTAATAAGTTATTCATATTTAATCCTCTTATTTTAATTTTCTATATTCCAAATATATTTCTCTTCCTAAATTTATCTTTCTTTTATGACCAATTTCTTGTTTTATAAGGCTCTATTTTCAATTCCTCCTGATAAACAATCCTGGTTAAGGGGAACTTCCCAATTTCATAACCAATTTTTATTACACTCTATAAGCTATTTTAAGATCCAAATTAAGTTCTAAAAAAATATTTTTAATAGGGAAAAAATAAATGTTCATTTATTTTTTTATGCAAACAATTACCCCTTTTCATTTTTAAACACTCTTTAATATTTTCCATTAAACCGCACTGAAGTATATTATTTCCTTTAGTTTCTAAACACTGTTTTTTACACACTTTCAAATAAGTTCTCAAAGTTAAGTATGAATTTTATTTTAATATTACGTCAATAAAATTTCATTCCATTTTCATTTCATGGATATATATGTTTCCAATATAGTTTTTATGACAAAAACAAATGATTGTCCAAAATAAATATTCTTTATAAAGTAAAAGTGTATTTCTCCCAATAATTTTTCAATGGTTTTAGTATTTTAATTTATTTAAAAATATACTTTTGAATATCATAAATATTTGATATTGAACTCTTATTTTACCAAATACAATATTTTATCTAACGGATTAAGTTTATTTTTTTGGGATGTAATATCATGAAACCATTCGCCATTTTACTATGGATGGTTTATGAGTAGGTTTACTATTTATGGAATATTATTAAAATTTCATATTCTAGTTTCTATATGAATATATATGATTGTTATGTTCCACCACTTTCATATTATGAATTCATTAGAATTAGTATGTGATGGTGGAGCACCAATATAGCCCATTGATGCATTAGTTTGTCTTACGAGACAAACTAGACATGATTTTTAAACATTTAAGTATGGTATCTTGGTCAAATCCATGATGGTATGTTTTCGATGTTATGAATTGTGGATTATATCATAATTATGTTCTTAATTGATAATCCATGTGAATATTTGAGTAGTATAATATCCATTTTTATTTTTTATTCTCATTTGATTATTTATACGACAATATTTTTATCTTTTATTATAGCCATATTATATTCATATTTTTGTATTAATGAAATGTGTGGTTAGATATTTACTTTTCCTTATAGATTATGTGTATATATTCTACTGTATTTGATACACATACTAAAACATTATTATCACCCTGTATTATGTTCCATTATTACCGTAACGTCTTGGTTCCAGAAGCTTCTCAGAGGCACCCCGTACCTGGTGGGCCACATGAACTCAAGTGCATTTCCCCTGATATCCAGAGGCTTTCGAATAGCGTAGAGGTCCTTGGGTGTTATAGTGTGGAAATTATACCCTCATTGGCAGAGTAACACATCAAACGTAAAAAATATATACAATAGTGGAAGCCGTAATAATTGCATACAACAGTAAACTGTAAAAGACTAAAATAAAATAAAAGATGGAGCACATATATAATAATTCCTGATATATAGGTCTATGAAAAGATCCAAACAAGTCACAAATTCTGAAATACGGTACTTAACCAAATTAAAAGAAAAATAGTAAACAACTCCACAGCATCGCAAGCCAAAACATGGTCTCATGCTCTCTATATACAAAGAAGACAAGTGCATGAGGTAGAAGGGCACTTTCCCTTATCTATACATGCAACAATATAATTAGTTTGGGTAAAAAAGCATGGCCCAAATAGAGTGTGTGATTAAATCCCAATAGGCAACCACCAAGAGATCTATTCCAAATAGTCAATGAATATATATGGCATGCCATATACAAAAGAAGTAGTAAACAATGATGTACTCAATAGTAACAATTCCACAGTTTTAAATAATTAAGTTCCATGTATCAAGTAAATATATAATCACAAATAGGTAACCCTCTTGGGAGTACTCACAACATTTCCTCTCTGGTCCTACCTAGTTTACACAAGAAAACAGCTAAACACCAATGACAACCGTCTGGGAAGTACTCACAACCTAACCCCTCTGGGTCAACCAACAAGTACTAGAAACCCTTTGGGAATTACACATATTCAAACCTCTCTGGTTTAGCTCAAGAATAAACTCTCTGAGGAAACACTCACCATTAATTCCTCCTATTGTCTTGTATCATTACTAAAGGTACTCTGGGGAAGCACTTACATCGCATTCCCCCTATGGCCCGCATCGAGGATCTTCAGACACTCTGAGGAGGCACTTACGTCAATTCCCCACTGTGGTATTGCATTATAATTTTATAATAGACACTCTAGAGAATCCCTTAACTCCATTATCCCTATGGTCTACTACAGTAGGTTATCACGACCCTATGTATGTCAAAAAAGTATAGTAATGCATATTTTCCAAAGTAAACAACATGAACTAATTGGCTAGCAGTCTACAGCATCACAATATGTAAGATAAACAAACACTCCATCTTATATTACTAGGTATGGGGAACAACCAAGGCTACATAACAGGCTAAGCATGACCAAATGGTCTGAAAAACATTCAAGGGAAATCACTTCCAAATATAGTAATTAAACATATTCATATTATATCAACCTCTACTCAAGAATACAAGCAGAGTCGGCAAACAATAGGGCTAAAACAGTAAACCCGCAACATCCCGTTCGTGGGTATTTCTGATTTTTCTCATATAACTCAAATACATTCAATAGAAAGGCACAAACAACCCACCTTAGTGTTGTTAGGTCGCTATTTGTGAACCTCAATCCATTAATCTCTCATGAACACCGTAGATCTACAAAAATTCCAAAAAAATCATTAAAGGATAACTTGAGAAAGAGGAAGAATCAAGAAACAAATATAAATTCCAAGGAAGACCTTACCAAGGAGATCCCAACACAATCAGCGGTAGTCAAATCGGAGAATGGGTGCTCGATTGGGAGAATGGAGAAGGACAGATGTCATATGGGCTATCCTGGACGAACTAGGTCGAGAAGTAGACGGCTATGTCCATCATACGAGACCTCAATGTGTTTAATGAAAAAAAATTCATGACAAGTACTTTATAAGTACACGGTGTGTACTTGACTTTTCCGTACTCTACTTTAGGCAGTCTCCTAATCACCCCACATGGCCGTGTACATGGTCTCTACACGACCAGCTCCCAGCTACCCGTTGTAAACGAGTACAAGGCGTGTACTCATAATGTACACGGTGTGTACTTCAAAAATTTACAAAAACTCATCTTTTGTCCAAAAAATAGAAAAAAGAAAAAGATACCTAAAAAGAAGATCCAGGTTCACACAAACATATCCTTTAAGAAAATTCGTCCATGAATTTCCTTTGCAAGGCGGCGTAGAAGAAGTAACCCCAAACAACTCCGACCACTTTGATCGTGCATCTGCCTCCCTCTCCAATTTCCCATCTTGTACTCTCCCATGATTCTATGAAACCGGTACCGTAGGAACAGACGATCCACAGAAAAACTTCATACTTCGATAAATAATCTAGATAGGATGCTCCTCGAAATATGCATCCACCTCCAATTCGACTTCCTTGGGTTGGAAATCATGAGACGAGTCGGAGATGTAATGTTGATGTTGAAAAATGTGTAAAACATAATGCATAGAATTATACCTCTAATGTAACTACAACAGATAGGCATCTAGCCCACCTCTCTCCAAATACTCAAACAGGCTGACGTACCTCAGTGAAAGCTTACCCTGTCTCATAATTGTCCAGTGTCCCAACCTTGGTGTGACATGTAGGAAAACCTAAAGTTTGACCTCGAAATCTATTGGTCGTCTCCGTAGATCAGAAAAAAGTTAACAACATTCATGAGTATGTCAATGAAAACCCTTACTAAATCATTCCCTCGAGGTTACCTTGGCAACCCTGTCACAAAATCCATCATGACATCATTACACTTCCACATAGGAATGGGTAACTACTGATAAATCCCTTTTAGTCACTGATGCTCCTCCTTCACCTGATGGCTGGTAGAACACTTCATGAAGAACCCTACAACATCACTCTTCATACCTGTCCCCCAATATTGACGGTGTAGATCTTGATACATATTTGTGACACCAGGATGAACTGCCCAAAATAAGGAATGAAGGTCCCGCATCATCTCCTCGCGTATGTCTACTGGTACCCATACATGCCCATGGAAACGCAAGATCTAATCGATGACTCTGGTCCATAATAGAATAGGCTCCTCTCCTGACACACTCTCTCTTAATACTAGACCTTCAGAATCTGATAGCGGCCTCATTCAAACTTGATCAAAAATAATAGAGGTAATAGCTACAGAAGATAGAAACATCTAACCTTGTTTGTCTTGAACCTCCAAATACATCTCTGGGAATAGACCCATTAGCTGCCACTCACTACTATCCTCCTATACAGCCTGTATCAGAGTCCTCCTACTCAATGAATTAGATACAATGTTGCCTTTCACATGCATGTAGGCAAGCTCAATGTCAAAGGAATGATGGTACTCAACCCACCTTCACTATCTCAAATTCAGATCACATTGATTGAAGATGTACTTGAGACTTTCGTAGTAATCAAAACCCACAAAATTATCCCCAAGAAGATAACATCTCCATCAACATTATACATAAACAACTAGAGCCAACTTGAGGTCGTGCATTTTGTAATTTCCTTCATGTTACCTCAACTATCGATACTCGTAAGTAACTACTCCTTCTCCCTGCATAAGTACTGCTCCCAACCCGATTCCTGAAAAATCATAGTAAACAGTATAGATTTTACCAAGATCTAGTAATACTAGTATTGGTGCTGATACCAACCTCCATTTCAGCTTCTGAAAGGCAGACTCAAAAGAATCTGACCACAATAACTTTTCACCCTTCTTAGGCAAGCCCGTTAGTGGTGCTGCTAAATGTGAAATGTCCAGTATGAAACGTCTCTAGTATCCAGCTAGCCCAAGAAAACTTCATAAATCAAAGATGTTCTTCAGATTCTCCCATGAAATTACTATTCTCATTTTCTCTGGGTCTACTAATACTCTTATCTCTTAGATAACATGACCCAAGAAGGGAATCTGGTCCATCAAAAAGTGGAATTTTGAGAGCATAGCATATAACCGATGATATCTAAGTGTACTCAAAATGATATCAAGATGAGTAGCATGGTCATGTCAAGTGTGAGAGTACAAAACGTTTTCAACCATGAAGATTACCATGAAAAAATCCAAGTATGGAGGGAACACTCAGTTCATCAGTTCCATGAAAATTTCAAGTGTGTTCATGAGAATGAACTGCATAACCACATACTCGTATAGACCATACCTACTCTGAAAGGCTGAAATAGTTATATCAGATGGTCTAATTCCCAACTGATTATAACCGGACCTCATATCAATATTTAATAACACCCGGGATCCACGAAGCTGATCAAAGATTTCATTAATCCTTGGTAAAGGATATCAGTTCTTGACCATTAACTGGTTCAACTTTCGATAATCCACACAAAGACTAAGGGTATCATCTGCCTTCTTCGCAAACAGAATGACCAAACCCCAAGAATATTTACAGGGTAGGATGAAACCATATGACTGAAACTCCTCCAACTTCTTCTTGAGCTCCTGTAACTCTTATGTATCCATTCTATAAAGAAAAATGGACACCAGTACCACACCCAGTAGGAGCTCAATAGAAAAGTATACCACATGCTCTGTAGGAAAACTTTAAATGTCCTCTAGAAAGAAATATATTAAATGATCCACCAATAGAGGAATGTACAACTCTGAAGTCCCCTGGTCATCTAGATATAGACTAGCAATTTGGGTTGTAACTCCTTCTAACCCATGATGCTTGGGTCCCACTCTGCTCGCATGGACATCCCGTTCACCCTTATGAAGAAATGATCCATCCTCTGAGGACGTGAAACTAAACCTATGATGATAGAAACCGACGTCTTTCTGGAAGGGAATTAGCCAGTCAATTATGAGAATGGCATCACATCATTTCATCTCTAGGACATAGATGTCCCATAAAAAGTGACACCCTCCAAACTCTAGAGGGAACTCCTTGCACTGATGTACACAAGATGTTCAAGTCCCCAACGGAGTGTTTAGTGTTAAGAAATCAGCATAAGAAAAGATTCAAAGCCCAAGGCTATCCACAACAGAAACACGTATAAAGCTATGGGAAGACACTGTATTGAAAAGAGAAGAAGCTAAAACTGAGGAAACTATGATCGGACCTCGAACTGTAGAGGTTCCGGTATCCTACTCTTATTGGGTCTTATCCACTGCAAAAGTCTAGCCCATACCACAGCCTTCTGACGTTGTCTAACTAATACGAATTGATCCACCCTATAGTCACTAAGATCATGGCGATTGAATACCATGGTCGTTACCTCCACCTCAGTTTGAACGGCCGGAAGAACTCCAGTTATCTAGCTTGGGAGAAACTGGTGGTGCTGCTCCGGAATGAGGAGTCATTGAAGAACCCGTATCACTAGCCGCTGCTGAGAATATCTGGAAGAAGAACTGAAGAAGACCTATCTTGCACATGATCAACACTCTACTGGGTCTCTCGGGCAATGTGGTCTCAGATGACTTCTCTTCCCGCACTAGTAGCACCACACCTAGATACCAAAAGATAGTTATCTCCTCCTTGAATCTCTACGTGTAGACTCCCGACGGCGCTTCCTACTGTCAGTAGGAGGGATACTAACTCCGAATGTCGAGCCGACCTGGCTCACAACTCCAGAATACCTCATATTGTGCTCAGTGATCATCACCTAGTTGAAAATAGAAGTGATGGAAGTAAACATGAATATGTTCACCTATTAGCAGATGTCATGTCTGAGACCATCCTCAAATTTTATTTCCACGAACAAAACATTGCCCTATTGAAAGGGTATAAAGAACTGCATCTCGGTGAAATGAGAGGAATACTCCATAACGGAAAGAGTATACTCCTCCAGACTTATAATCTCTTGTCTCGATCAGCCCTCAAGGTCTCCAGGTAGATGTAGTCATATAAGATACGCTTTAAGTCATCACACACCAATTTTTGGTGGCGTCCCGCCTATGAGATCACATCCAACCACCTCTTGGATGATTATCGAAGAATATAGGTAGCGGGATTGACCCTCCTCTCTACATGAATCTCCAGATTCTTTAAGATCGTCAGCATGGCTTCTAACCATGACTCTGCAGCCTGGGGTCCTCCATCCCCTTAGAAAGTGGGAGGATGCATCTTTCAAAATACCAGCATCAATTCTTCCATAAACGAGGTAGGTGGCACTCAACGGAAGGTCTACATCATCTGTAAAAATCCCACACTGAACAATGCATTTGCACCTATGTCAGGTATAACTGATGGTGCCTAGACATGCATTACTAGAGGATCTTATAGCTGTCCTTTTCCATCCATATCCGGGGTCAGTTCACTACCCATTAACTAGCATACAACCTAAGGATGTTTCATTGTCATGACTCTGCAAGTTTAAGCACACACCTTTGATCAATATTGATAGGGACTGGAACCTAGAAGTGTAAGAAGGGAACAAGAGAATAGAGAAATCATGTTTTTTTCAAAATAAGGATACACGAAATGTATACATAACTACACGTTGTGTTCCCTTAATCCTTTCACATGGGCATGTACATATGCCAACCCAGGTTTTGTAACACACCAAACATGTGACCTGTTGTCCTAACACCTGACGTGTACTTGAATCCTCATACTATGCATGATTTCTTCAACAAGGATAACCCACACAACTCTCCTAAGAAAAGAATAAATGACATTTTCAAGATAGAAACAGTGTGTACTAGATGAGATTCACCGACCCATGTTGTTAGATACACGACTGGGTGCACATGTTACACTACACGACGTGTTCCAGATGCACACGGTGTGATTCAGAAGAGACTCAACCGACCCGTGTTGTTAGTGAAACAGCTGATTTACATGGTCTACAACACATCGTGTACATCCTCTACACAGCGTGTCCTACCAAGATTCTAAAACCAGTGTCCCTACCCACACAGTCTGAGACACAATTAGAGTCCACATGGTGTGTAGATAAGGTACACTTCATGACCTTAAGAAAAACATTATCTCCACAAATAGAAGAACACAAGGCGTTTATTCAACATTACACGCCGTGTTGTTTGGGTTTTTTTGGACAATAAGCCTCAGAAACAACTATGGAACCCAGAAAAATACTAAAACAATCATTGAAAGTGCCAAATTCTGATTTGTGAGAGCCCATACTCCCTGCGAATCAAAGAATGGAATTTTATACATATCATGACAAGGAAGAAATGGTAATGATCCACCAAATTTCGATCCACGAGGGCCCAAAACACCTCAAGAACCTAAGTTTGGCGTTCATCCCACAAAACAATATACAAATCAGTTCCCTAAAAAATGTGTATTCTATCAAGGAATCTATCACAACAGCATGCATATTTAGCACAACATATATCACAACAACATGAAATCGCTAATGCATCCAAAATGGCATAAAATGAATACATGAAATGTGATTTCTAGAAAGTCCCTATATGATTCATGAGATGGAATACTCTCATCACATCATGTTGTGATAGAAATAGAACATCAATAACATCAACAATTACAAAACAAAACATTTAAATCACCCAAAGTTGAAATAAAATCAACTGTAAAATCGAAGAACTAAAAAAATTGTATTAACGGGGAAAATTGGTTTATTTTTGTACACTGGTTAGCTACGCCTAGGAAAAGCTTATTACCAAGTACATATTCTGTCCTATCCATGGAAATAGGCTCGAAAAAGTATGTCAAGAAGAAATGAATTCCTCTGATACCACTTTGTAACTTCCTGTTTCAGAAGCCTCCCGGAGGTGCCCCTTAACTGGTTGTTCACATGGCCTAAAGAGCATTTCCCAGAACACCAGAGGCTGCCAACATGTAGCAAAGGCCATGGGTGTGATAGTGGGGAAATAAGTCCTTCATTGGTAGAGTATCATAGCAGATGTAAAACAGATATACAATAGCGAAAGTAGTCATAATCGCCTACAATAGTAAACAATAGATGACTGAAAGAAATAAGTAGCTGGAGCATGTATATAATTATGCATGATACATATGTCTAGGAAAATAGCCAAACAAGTAACAATATTGAAATACAGTACTGAACAAAAGTACAAGAAAAATAGTAAATAGCTCTACAGAATCTCAAGAAAATGATTGGTACCATGCTCTCCACCTCCAAAGAAGTCATGTACCTAAGGTAGAATGGTTCTTTCCCTTATCTATACCTAAAAAATATATTCTGTTGGGACGAAAAGCATGGCTCAAAAAGGGTGTGAGACTAAATCTCAGTAGGAAACCACCAAGTGATCTATGCCTAATAGTCAGTGAATATATATGGTAGACAATAAACAAAAGAAGATACAAACAAGGATGTACTCAATAGTAACAATTACACCATTTCATAGAATTCAGTTCCACGTAGCAAGTAAATAAATAATCAATAACAGGTAACCCTATGGGAAGTACTCACAGCCTATCCCCTCGGGTCCTACCTAGTAAACACAAGAAAGCAGCTAGACACCAATAGTAACCCTCTAGGAAGTACTCATAGCCTAACACATTTGGTTCAACCAACATGTACAACGAACCATCTGAGAAGTAAAAATAGTCTAAACCCTATGATTCAGCTTAAGCATAGACTCTCTGAGAAAGCACTCGACATCAATTCTATCTATATTCTCATATCGATACTAAAGGCACTCTTGGGAAACACTTCCATCACATTCCATGTATGGACCATGTTGAGGAACTACATACACACTGAGGAATCACATACATCAATTCCCTCTATGTTCTCACATGGTAATAGTAAAACAGACACTGTAGGAAGCCCTAAAGTCAAGTCTTCCTATGGTCTACTACATAAGGTTCTCAAGGCCCTGTGTATGACCAAAAAATATAGAAACGTGTATCAACCAAAGTAAACCTCATGAACTACTTGGATAGAAGTCTATAGCATAATAGGATGTTTGATAAAGAAACACACCATCCTACAGAACTATACATGAGGAACAACCAAGGCATCCTAACAGGCTAAGCATGACCAAATATTAATAAACAAAACATGCATGGGAAACACTTCCAAAGCATTGAAATTAACCATATTCATGTGAAATCAACCTCTACTCAAGTTTAAAAGCATTGCAGGAAAAAAATATGGCTAAAACGCTAAACACACAAATACACCGGTCATGGGTATTAGTGATTTTGTACATATAACTCAATGACATTAAACAGTAAGGAAGAAAACACCTACCTCAATGATGGGAGATCACTATTCATGAACCTCAAACACTGAATCTCGCATGAGAACTGTAGATATTCATAAATGCCTAAAATGTTCAGTGAAGGATAATGTGAGAAAAAGAGGAATCAAGAAACGAAGCTCAAGAAAAAGGAAGCACTTACCGAGGTGATCCCAAAGCTCTCAGCGGCTGTCAAATCAGAGAACGAGTGCTTTATCGGGATCTTGGAGATGGATGATGGCCGTAAGAGCTCTCTCAGATGAACTAGGTCGAGCAGTAGACAGTTTTTTCTATCAAACGTGACCCCGTAGTGTTTAATGAAAAAAAGAAAATACACGGTGTGTACTTTAGAAGTACACGACGTGTAATTTTCTTTTTCATACTTCACTTTAGGATGCCTCCTAGTCACCCCACATAGCCATGGGCATGGTTGCTACATGGAAAGCACCAAGCTACCCGTGGTGACTGTGTACACGATGTGTACTAATAAAGCACACGACATGTACATAAAAAATTTCCAGAAACACCTCTTTTATAAAAAACACATGAAAAATAAAAACATACCTGAAAAGAAGATTTGGGTTCATTCAATTTCCTTGGATTTAAAGAAGAATATTATGACTTACATTCATGGATACGATAACTAAAAAAGAGTGATTATATTGATGTTACAATGTTTTATTTCATTTAAAGAAATAATGTACAAATTATGATTGAATCTAGTTTTCCAATGATACTAAAATATTCATTATTCTAGGATGCGATAAATTTTTCAAAGATCTGAGGAAATATAGTATGGAACTAGCTATTGGATAGAGGGGTCGGGGTCTATATAGTTTGTTTCAGAGTAATTTTAGTAGAATCATTGGAATCCAGATATTGGAGAACATATATTAAGGAAATATAATCCTATAATTAACAATTATTTTATTCCCAAATTTACCAAGATTAATATTTTTTTAATTATTTATACCGACATTATCAACATAAATATTATGTCTCCGTATTTTTAGGTTTTACATTATGTTTCATAGAGATATGATATTTTCTAGAGTATTACATTTTTTATAAACAAAACCCATTTGAAGGAATATAACCTTTATCAATGCACATATTCCATGAAAGAATTTCCCTCCAATGAATGATAATGATGATGGTTCTAGATCGGTAGATAGAGATGAAAAAATTATAAATATAATGGGACACATGACTTTTTTTATGAATAATGACATTAATCTAATTTAGAATCACAATCCACACTACGATGTAACCATGTTAGATTGTTTCCTTGCACAACAACCTTCTGTATTTAATAGTATAGAAACCATTTTATAGCTGAGTTGTGGAAATGGTCCTTATAGAAGATATTTCACAAATTGTGATAAAAATAAAGGGAGAATATTTTCATTTTTGTCCATCATCTATTGGGAGTTGTGGATCAATCACGGTCAGTAATTCAAAAAAAACAAAGGAGGTATAAGAAATTGAAAATATGTAATGGATGGATTTTAAGGATATTTTCATTGACAAATATTTCCCTTGTGAATAGAGAGAATATATGGAGGGGAAATTCTGGAGTCTAATATAGAATTTTCAATAAAATTTTTCCACATATGAATCCAACATTTAAAGGTTTTAATGAAATTTCTCAAACTACATACATAATCTTTGAGAAAGAGTGACACTTTCATTTATTATATTATAATAATTAGTTTAATGTCCATATTCTTCCAATAAATCACATTATATGAGGTTATAATATAATTTTCTATCAAGAAAAATAAATAACTCACAAAGTATTATGACTATAAAAGTAAGAAAGTGAAAAAATGGATAGTAGAGAAGAAATATATATAATCGGAAGAAGGGAAAGACTTATTTCCCACATTTAAAAATTATGGACATAAAGGCCTTGGAATATACATAATGGTAATGTGAGCCTACTACATGTGTCAAAAGAATAGACATAAGGCCCATTATATCAATAGAAACAATGACTTCTTCCAATTCTTCAACTATATGTTAATGGGACACTGTGAAAATGAATGTCATATAAATCAAGGGAGTACAACACATATGAAGCAAAGGGACCATGTTCATGCTTATGAAGTTGCAAAAGTGGATGAAGAATAATTAAGGTATTTTTGTTTTTGGACTCAATAATTGTTTATTAAATGTTGTTTTGGTCAAATAATCATTATATATACAAGTATTGTTTTGTAATAATTCTTTTTTAGGCATTTGGAGTAAGAAATTTTTTCATTATGGTTTTAAGGTGGTGTAGGTAATCATATATTTGGTGTGTGGGACTAAGAGATACATTATATTTGGAGAATGTAATTTTATGTTCTTTTTGGGTATTTATTTACCTCTCTTTTAATTATTTTCACATTGATTTTTTAAAAACACTTTTTGGATGAGCCATAGAATTAACAATTTCAATAATAGATAAAGATAAACATCGAAGATTATTTTTTGTTGGTAAAAAATGAGAACATTGTAACATTAAGTAAACATTTAATGTTTGAAGGACAATCTTAAGGACTACATTATTTGTTAAATGTGATTTATGTATGAAAAAAGCATCTTGAATATTCTCCACTAAGTGTAAGAAATGAAGTAAAAATAGATCGAAGCACAACCAAATAATGATATTTTTCTTATAAAATGAATATCGAGAGAGTAATTTTATTTTCTCAAGTTTCAATTTATATAGTAAATGAATACCTAAACATTAGTAAAATGACATTAGAACAAAAATGTTTTCCATCTACAATTCATTATGATAAATCAATGGTCATTTAACCAAACATAGATTTATGGTCTGTTGATGGATAAATTAATGATGATAATGTCCTCTATTAACAGTAATAAAAATATATTTATATTTCATTTCCATACCATTATTTTCACTTTCCACTAATAGTATCCTATAGGAAGCCTACTTTTTGGAAACCATCACATTCTCCTTTCCCACTTTTTATGATGATGTTTTATTAATCCTATTTATGATGTGGGATTTCCAGAAGTGAATTATAAAATAACATCTCATTGATTACCAATAATAAATATAAATTGTCAGGATGCAATTTGTTGAAGAGATGGAGAATGTTACACCCCAACATTTTATGTTTTTTCTATTTGAAAATTTGAAATTTTTGACAGTTTATGGTTTACGAAACACTGAGTATAAACCCTAAATATACTATTTAATATGTTCGTTAGAATAGTAACGATAGTATTAGAAATACTAATATGAAAAATATTATATTAACGTCACATATTAATGTAATCATAAAATATATGTATCTTATGAATGAAAATATAATATATATATATATATATATATCACTGAATAACTAAATAAATGTTTTAAGAATGGTAAATTCTGTATTGGTATTTTTGTAAAACATAAAGGTTTATTAAAAATTCAATAATTAAAATAATTATTTAAAATTAAACGTAATTCATTAAAATAGATTCATAAATCTATATTATTTTTTCTTATTATATGAAGATAATTTTATGAGACCTTAGTTAATTTCTGAATGTTTTCTAAAATATATTGTAATATTAAAATGATTGTTTTTCAAGTAAATGAAGATTTTTTGAAAACTAAAATTCAATGGTTTAAAATATTATTTTCATAAAATACAGTCCATTTTTGAATTGTAAGAATTGATAAATATTTAGGATGATTTTTTGGGATTTTTCTAAAATAATTTATTTTTTTAATAGAGAAATAATGTAAGTTACAGTATTTAAAAATACATCAATTATTGAGTCATGGATAATGTCTATATTATATAGGCACATAATATCTAATTATCCTTCTTTAATAGCTATATTTATTCAAGATAATTAATAATATTCATAGTACTAATCCAAAATAAAAAACTGATTTATAAAATAGAAAAAAAAACACCCCTCTCCTCCACGATAAACACCACCCCTCAACACCTATTTCCTCAAACATAAAATTCAAGAAAAATTCATATATTCTGCCTAAGATTAATAAAAATCCTCTTTCCCACATCTTGGAATTTACAGCCACATAAAAAGACCATTCCAAAATTTTTTAACATTAATATCATGGAGAAGATGTTCAAGAGGTAAAATCGTCATTAATTTTCTTGTAATTTATTTTCAATTTAATTTATTTTAATATCCTATTCTCACCTACCTATACTAACATTGAATGATAACTCTAGTATATTTTTTATATTGTAATTTAATTATATTAATGATATATCATCCATCTATTCTTATCTCTTCCCAATTAATTATAAAAAATACAACATCATCTGTGAGGTGACGATTTACCACCATCAAGGATAATGAATTTTAAAATTTCAATCCTTACATGAAATTTGGTGTTAAAAATATATTTATTGTTAAAATAGACTATAATATATTAACGAAAATTATTTAATGTTTTTATCTATTATATATACATAAAATTGATTAATAAAAAACTAGTGCATGATAATCGAAAAAACACCAAAATAATGTAAAAGATTTCCATTAATGTTTTGTTTAATCAATTGATATCATATCTATATTAAAAGATATGTTAGACCATTTAATGTTTATTATTTTAAATAATAATAATATATAATTTCAAATTGGGATAACTATTCCCATTTTAAATGATCTTTCATATATGTATACAAGTTAACCCATCATGTAAACCAAGGAAACATATAATGACAAACGAAAAAATTGAATCTTAAAAATCATCAGAAGTCCATAAATGATCATAATAATATTTTAAAAAACAAAATACATGATTATTATGATATTAAATCAAAATATTAGTGAGTCTAATTTCATTATCTAGGACATTATGTGAATGTAAATAACACTTTGGGACTTTAGGTAAGGGTTTCTTCCGGAACATCCATTTTACTTCAGGATAAATTTTATCTATTTTACCATAGTGTAATTCATAATTATTATTATGAACCCATTAAACATTATCATTCATTATTCTAAATATATATATATCTCAGTTATTCTCTCATTTATATTGAATAACATGTTTTATATTGTTTATTTTTAAATTACTCACGAAAATAATTCCGAATTAAAATAGAACCTCCCAATTTCATTCACAATTTAAATACACTAAATAATATATTTTTAAGCACAAAATATTATAATAGTGTAAACAATTTATTCATGTACAATTTCTTTATTTTTTTGGTTTTATTAATACAATTATACCATTTCCTTTATACTGACTCTTTTATATTCTTTCATCGATCGTACTAAAGTGGCTCATTTATATAGTTTGTTAGACACCTTTTGTTTACATATTTTTACATTTGTTATAAAATTTTTGAGTGATATTATTTTCAATATTTCTACAATATAATTTCCTTATCGTATTTATGTTATAAACTATTTTAAAATACAATTTTTATTACAAATACAAATGATTTTCTAAAATAAATCTTCTTTCAAAAGTAATAGATCATTTCTATGAAGAATTTATCAATGATTTTAGTATTTTATTCTATTTCAATACCCTAGGTTGAATATTACACATAATATATATTGATATCTTTGGATACCAAGTAACATATTTTATTGACTTATTTGGGTATATTTTTTGTGATATATTTTCTTATTACCATTCTCTATATTATTCTATATTGATTGTGATAAATTATTTATTTTGGGAATGATACTAATATTTCATATGCTAGTTTAAATATGAATGTAAATGTTGATTATTTTATTACCCTTTCATATGAATAAATCCTTTTATTTATTAAGTGAAGGTCTATCCAGCTATATCCCCTCTATGCATCAGTAAGTCTCATGAGACAAACTAGACTATGTTTTTAACCATTTCTGTGTGGTTTCTTTTACGAAGACATAATAGATTGTTATTGATATACGACATTATTTTTTCCCTTATTATGATATTATTAATTGATAATACTTGTGAATAATTTATTATTAGAATATCCATTGTTAAGTATAATTTTCATTTGATTATTTATATGAAATTATATAATATTATTTTATTCATACAATATTTAGTTCTTTGTTGTGTTTTAATGACACGTGTTTTTAGATATCCAGAATTCCTTCTAGTGTATATTTATATATTCCACAATATTAGTTACCCTTTCTGAACATCTAACATCACCCCTTTTTATCATTTATTTTTCCCCTTGATGAAAAAATATTTATTATGACTGTCATGCCAGGATAAGGAATGATAATTAGAGTTTTTCCAATGAAGATGGTGTGGTTTATTTCCTTCCAATTTTTAATGTAAAACATATTCTTAAATATAATTTTACAATGTTATTAAACAATTCGGTCCTTCTATAAATGTTTTATTGTTCATAGTACTATTGTAATAATATAACGCACCACCTAAAAGATATATGTATCATGGTCTTTAAAAATACATTATAGTATGCTTAATGAATACAAATGTACCATGATATACGTTTTGAGAAAAATATTTATTAATGAGTTAGATGTATCACGTGATTTTTCAATATCTTATTTAGTATAGTATGATGAATGTGATCTGAAAATTTTCCCTGTGAAATTTTATTTTTTATAAAGGATCTTGTGATGTGATTTCACATGACATGAGATACATTTTAAATATTGAGATAAGTTTAATGATTTAATGTGAAAAAGTTTAATGTCATTCGATATTTTTTTGGATTCAGATATATAAATTATAGAATTACATTCACAAATGAAGTGAAAATGATCTATGATTTATTAATATAGCTGAATGATTAAATGATTGAATTATTTTAATCTGTTGAATAATATTTGAAATTTTAATATTACTGTAATGAATATTGAGTAATTCATTAGTTAAATTATCATAAAAAATATGAAACAAAATAAATTATTTTTAAATGGGTATTTTTTATATATTTAATGGGTAGTTGATATATATATATTAATGAAATTATTGTTTTAGAATTATTTTTTGATGAATTTATTTTGTTATAATTTTTTGTAGATTTAATTATATTTAAACATTTAACAGGAATAAAAATATTAAAATTTTTTTGTGTATTTTATTAGAAATATTTATCTAATTATATAATATTTTTGTATATTTTAGTTTTTCTCCAGTGTGTTACACCATAATATTCTAAAATTGGACCATCCAGTTTGATAGAATATATAAAAATGAACCTGAATCGTATAATAGAATGTTACATGAAAATAATTAAGTATATATTTCTTTTTAAATTAATTCGATCTCCTTGATATTTTTTTATGAATGCAACGCCAGGATTGAATGAAATATGAAACTCTATAAAATATTTTCATATAAACATGACCATTATAACATAAAAACTATGATGTTCGGTATGAATAGTGATATCTAAAATATTAATGTTATGTTTTTTACACATGTATTAAATAAATTCAATTAATTTATTTTGATTAGAAATAAATTAAGAATTTATTGAATGAAAAAAATTGGACTTTTTATTTTCAAAAGGATGTTTACTTAGGCATTGAAAAAATAAATTATAGTAAATATTCAATATATTTTTAAATTTTATGTGAAAAAATAAAATAAAAATTCTAAATATACATGCCAAAATTATATTTTTTGGTAATTTTTTCATCATTTTATAATTTTTTTATAAATAGTGAAAAATACAACTTTTAACCCAAAATTATATTTTATTTTAAATTATTAAAAAATATAAAAAAATATTATGATTTATATTAATATTTTAATTACATCAATTAAATAACAACATTAGTAATATATGTCATTTTAATCTATTTCATGTTGAATTATGATAATAAATCACATTAAACATATGAAGCTTTATCTTTGAAAATGTTATTTTTTGAGTTTCCTCTATATTTAATATTAAAATGGGTATGCTACTTCTGTTAAATAAATTTAGATCATTTTCTTCAATATTTTTATTCATAATAATTTATATTATCTAATATGGAGAACTTATTTTTTTACCATAATGAATAGTGAATATAGTAAAAATTAATTACCCTATATATGTTAATAATGAATTTCGCAGGGGTTAAACTAAGAATATATGGGTTAAAAATGACATAAAACATGTCTAGAACCAATTTGAAGAATATTAATTCACCTTACCTCTTATATATATATAATTAAACTTATTTAGGCTTTTTTCATGTGAAAAACGTGGGTACAAATTTTTATTTTCAAAAATACAATGTGTTTCCTCACCACACATAGAAAAAATCACCCAATATCTTCTCAGATTCACACTTCTGAAACCATTTATATAGGACATGAAATTCTTTAATACCATACTCACTCCTCAAACAATATCATAGATTCATTAATTTGATCAAAAATATAATCTAATAATGATTTTTTTAGGCTTAAAGGAGTTCTTAATAGAAGCTGTAAAATTGGTGTCAATAATACTTGATTTATTTCTTTTTTAGAATTCATTAAATATAATGAAATTAAGATAATATAATTACACAAATATCTAATACATACTGATTTTTTATTATTTTAATGGAATAAACTGTATCTGTATCAAAATACATCGAATCGAAAATGAAACTATTGATCATGTGGATAGAGGACTACCACTACACTAATAGATGTACTTCATTTTCCTCCACCAATATTATAGGATACATATATTTATGTATTAAACATGTGTATAAGAAAATTATGAAATTATTATAGAAAAAGAATTATTATATCACATTAACTTCTTTCCTCTATTTATAGGGGAATATGATAACACCTCTTGTGTGTACATCTTATTAATGCCTTAAAAATAGATGTCATTCACATAAATATCATTCATTACATAGTCATTATTATGGATAGATTTAATGAAATATATGTGATATTTATTACATAACAATTCATCTAAAAATATAATATCATTTCTATGTAACTACCTTCAAATACATTGGGAAAAAATAACCTGGCTTGTTCAAATGTGTTGTCTTTCACCTCTACACAGTTATGTGAAATGTAGTTCTTTCAATTTTTTATGGTCGGTAATAACTATAGATTTAATTAATATAAATTATATTTATAACATAAAAATTATTAGGGGAATTTTTATTTTTTTTATATTCCTTCATTTTCATCAATCAAGAAAATGAAAATATTATTTATGGGTACATATGACCTACAATATAAATGAACAATGTAATCCATTTTATTTATGTAGATTTTATATAATACGTTATTTAAATGTATAATAATTATATATTATATTCATATAATGGTCAAAAAAATATACATTATGCAACCGTGATCAATTTAAATTACATAAGCAAACCATACTTAAATAACGAAGAAATTATGACCTCAAAGAAGGATTTTAACAAATGATGGTTATTAAAAGGGTGATAAAAGGATATACGTAAATCATAAATTATGTTAAATATATAATTATAGTTATATAATATATTTATAATAATGAAATATTTATTATATATGAGTTTTAGTATCATAAGATGGATGTTGATCATGAGGTAAGGGTTTCTCCTCCCAGTTTTACTTTAGTGAGACATATTTACGGTCCACTATAAGTTATTTTGTGTATAATTCCCCATATAATATGTTATATGAATAGTATATTCATATTAATGGCATATAAGTTTTCGTTTTTATTTTACTTTTTTTGGGTATTGTGATTAAAATTTTCAAAAAGTATGAGGGTTTCTTTCACAATCACATCATTGTTTTGGGATATTTTCTGTACCTCTATGGGGAATTATTTTTAATTTCTATCATAAAAATATATTTCATCAAACATTAGTTATTGAAGAACACATAATGTTATATTTTATTTTCCCTATCTTTAGAACATAAATTTATTGGGAAACCGTTGTTAGGAAAATTCAACTTCATTTTGTCAATTCAGTCGAAATTCAATTTTCTTCCAAAATGATGACATCTACAAAAAATTAATTTTTTTAAAATATCCAAATGAAATATAATATAAATTAACAACCATGTTTTACTTTGTTATATAAACCTTAAAATAATTCACTTTCAATTTTCTGAAATATACAATTTTTCATTTACCAAAAAGTGTGTATGTAATATTTGATTCAACATATACAAGGAAAAAAATTACACACTCATTGGCACTCAATGTTTTATAAAATATTATTATTTTTATGATGTATATTTTTAGGGAAAATTATTTCATATCTATTATTTTAATTTCTTTTTAACAAACAATTCAATGTGAAATGATTATTTTCCTAATAATGATTAAATCAAAATTTTACTGTATCTCTTATCATAAATGGAATAAAAACAATATATTTATTATGTAACACATTTTTATGTTATACTAATGTCACTCATATTATTTCTATTTATTGTTTATTATATTAGTGACTGAGGAAGTAAAATTTTATTACCATTCAACATATTAGTTTGGATTGTTTATAAGAATGTTTATTCGAATTGGTTTGTATTACAATTTCAAATGTTATTTTTTCAATAAGTATGATTACATCGAGTATGTCTCATCACATTCATAAAACAAATTAATTTTATATAATATGTTATGGATGGGTCCTGGTTACAAGTATCCCCTTGATGAATTAATATTTCTCATGATAAAATTCTATTGACCAAATTATACTAGTTTTACCCATACATTATAAATTTTTGTGAAAGTTCATGAAGGTATATTTTAAATCACTGAAATTTTTCAATCAATTATTATGATTTTTATATCCGTATTATTATATGATTGTTTATACTATCCAATGGTTTGTTTCAATCAAATGTGATTACTAATATGGATTTATTTGATCCTCATTTATTTCAGCCAGATTATGTTAACATTATTTTTTAAATGGAATGTATTTCAATTAATTAACTTTACATATTGATTATCAATTATATACTCACGAAACACTTTTCTTTACATATACCCATTATGATAATTTTATCTGGTGCATTTATTATTCTTCATTTTCCCAAGATACCATGTTGTTATTTGTGATTGATATTCCGGGATGTTCTATGAGGATGAATTTAATTCAAAAATTATATATTAGGTTCTATTTTACGTTTTCAATTATAATAGATTCAATTATGTAAGTAGTTAATAAAGAAAAAAATTAGTCATTTGGGATGTGATTCCTGGTATTTTATGCCAATGTAATATAGTGAACAGTAGCTTTATAATAATGAGGTCAATGTCTTTAAAATTTCAATCCATGTAATTTTATTATAACCCATGTAAAGTAGATATAAAAAAATAGAATAGGGAATATAATTTTATCACAAAAATTATATATATGTAAAATTATAGGTTAACATCCTAATGTTTTAGTATGTTGCAAATTATGTGTTTTTCTTTTTAAATAAGTCAATGTATGGATACTGCAAGTGGATATCATTTTACTGCATATGTATAAAGTGTAAGTAACTCTATAATGGAAATTTACATATGAATAAAGAATTACCTAGTACACCACAACATTAATTTATATGAACCTAGTTTGACACATATAGGGGATATTCATAGGATCATTCACATTTTCATTACAAATATGTATTATGTATTTGAATATATTTTTATTATTTGGATACATTCCCATATAAAATATGTGTATGATTATTATATTAGCCATAAATAAAATTTTCATTTCATATTAAGTGATTCACTACTCTTGGGATTTTATATTATGATAAGTAATGTTTGGATCTAATCCATTGTATTCTATTATTTGAAATCAAATAATGTAGTAGGAGTGACATCATTATCAATGAACATAACCCAATGATTAATATTGATTTTTAATAGATGATCTTAAGACAACATTTCTAATGAAACTTGTTTCCTATGAATTAAAATCATTAGAGGAAATATTATCATGTTATATCATGATAGATAAATAATTATCTACCTATTATGTTACTTAATAAAATAAATATTAAAATATGATCACAGAGAAAAAATTGGATAACTGGATGAATAGAAATAAGGGAATTACCATATGTGATAAATTCTAAACGAAAAACCATGGTAGTTTCTTGAATGGAATGAGATATTGATTCAAGTTTAGAGATAATGGCCTATAGGTTTGTAAATATATTAATAAGAAAGATAAATTTTATATCCAGTATTTTTAATGTAATGAGATGAGGATCTATGAAAATGAATGTTCTATGAATCAATGTAATATACCTCAAAAAAAGCTATGTGATCATGGTCACGATGAAGATATTTATACTGATGATTTTGAGTCATTAATTTGATTATATTTAGATGAATTAATAATGTTATATGATTAATTTTTCAATGATATTGTGGGTGTATGAATCGTGAAAAATAGATGTATTTTACTACAGAACCATTCATTTATATTTTCCACACATATGATGAATATTACACATGACCAATAAAAGAAATTCTATGGCAATTTTATCAGTTTGGAAAACATATTATTGAAAGAATATATCACCAAGTATGTTTTATATGTTGAGATAATAGTGAGAAAAATATGTTTGTTGGATAATATTTGTATCCGTGTAATTATTTTGTGATTGTTGTAATCCTTACTGATGTATACTATAATTATTTATATATGGAATATATTAAAAAAATATAAATTTATTTTTTCAATAGTGAATGATTTCAGTATGGTTTTGTGGTTATTTAATTATTAACAACGATTTCATGTAACATTAAAATGAAAATTATATTGTATGAGGTATATAAAGTCAGTTAAGTGATCATCCATCTAATTTTTTGGACATTGATTGTGGTGTGAATTTTTTTTTGATGATTTTTACGATTTAAAATTAATGGAATGGATTAATATAATCATTGGTTGTAACTTGATAACTTCTGTGAACCATTTTTCCCTTATAAAATATCTTGATATAGTATAAATGATATGTAATTATTTTATTAAGATAATGATATGGAAAATTTTATTTTTAGATCCTCAATCACAAAAATTCATATAGGATATTAATTTATTATAGTGAGAGATGAAGAGGTAATTAATCCATGTTCATCCAAAGGATGATGTTTTACCAACAAAATATAATGATACCAAGTAAATATATTTTTATTATAATTTTATAATAGATAATAATGGAATGCCTGAATTCTAGGAAAATGGATATTAAGACAAAAATTATATCATATTACCTTCATTTTAGATGAATTAAATGGAATTTTTACTCATCATATATTTATTTCTTTGTTGAAATTAAATTATCATGCACATTAACATTATTCTTTTAAATGATATCTATATCTCTCCATGATTATTTACTCATTTCATCCATGTATATATCATCACATAACACCATAGTTTTCATACATAGTAATTTAGTAATTTTTTCAATATGATCTCCAAAATTCCATTCCACTCTTATCAACAAGAATTTTTATTAACCCTTTTATATGATTTGGGTTTCCTATAATGTTACTTTCATAAGTCAACCCATTCATTAATGAGATCAAGATTAAATTGTGAAGAAATAATTTATTAGATTGGAGTACAATGTAAAACGCTGAGATCTAAATAAGGAATATAAAATTCAATAGTGTATAAGATAAATATCAAAAATCATAAAATAGAATAAAACACCACGATACATTATGATATATTTTTTATAATAATTTCATTATCTTTTTTAGATTTCAATGAGCATGATATATGGTTTGAATGAAACAAGATTCCCTATATTTTTTTTATTCAGCATGCCCATTATAACCAAGTGGTTACATCAGACGAAACGAATAATGATAATAGAATTTTCAATATTCTATTTTTTACATATCTACAACGGAAATTAAACATATATCTAATTATTATAAATAATATAATATTCTTATAAAATAAAAATGAACAGTTCCTTAAAAAAAATTTTAGAAAAGGTTGTTTAATCACAATTTACAGAAATAATATAAAAATAATTTTTAAATGTTTATAAAATAAATATATAAATATGAACATTATTTTTTAAATATTTATCTTTTAATTATCTTTCGGTCAATTGTTTCATAATTTTTTTTTAAAAATTAGTTTTTTATGTATACTAAAAAATAATAATTTTTATCGAAAACTATCTTTTCAAATATATTATTTTTAAAAATAAATTTCATTTAATTTTGGTTTAATTTGAAATTAATTCAATTATATTATAAAATTAAAAATTTAGGTCATCTAAATCAATTTCATATTGATTTATGACATAAAATTTTATTAATCATGGCAATGCTTTTCTTTTATAACCTTATTTTTTGAGTCTCCTGTGTGTTTTATATTAAATTGAATTATTAAAAATATATGAATGGAATTTTGTATTAAATATTACATATTGAGCATTTGAGTAATAAATATTTTCAAACAAGGTCATTTTAATGTTCCCCCATAATGGCTATTTAAAATATTAAAAATTAATTACTATGGTTATCGTAAATATTAGATTAGTAGGGGTTAAAATAAAAATAATGAGAGATAAAAATAATATTATTTTTTGTGAAAACAAATTTAGGGTCATATTAAGACCTTATTAAATATAATTTTTTACTACTATTCTTTTTTTTTGAAGATTTTGTAATGATAAAAATTTGGGTATCACATTTTCCATTCAAAATAATTTATATGTCCCCTCCCTGTATAATAAAAGGATCCCCCCCCATCTTATCCATTTTAAAATTAGAGAAAAATATTTTGGAAAATACCTACCCAAATATCTTCCCCAATCATCTAATAAAATCATATAGCATTAATTTTTATTATAGATACAATCTATGAAGGAAATAGTTATAAACTTAATAACGTTCAAGGAAGAACTGGTAAAATCCATAATGAATGTATTTGTTTTATGTAATATAAAAAATCCTTCAAAAAATGTTTAATCATTACAAATAATAATAATATTATATACCATGTCATTAGATTCTATTATTTAATCATTATAAACTATGTCAATCTCTAATTCCCGGAAATGTACAACGAATCTTTCGATCATGAGTTTGGTAGAATATCTCCTAGCAAACCAATGTAATTTTTTCCATCACAAAAATTCAAGGCTGTATTTAAATCTGGATTTAAAATATAAATATTATAATAATGATATTATTATAGTTTATTAGTTAATATATTAAATATATTATCATGCATTCCATTTTTTGGGGGTGATATGATTATGTCACTCCTCTATATAGTTTTTTATCTTCTCACAAAGCGATGTTATTTTTTTAACTTATTATTAACATGGAAGTAAGAAAAGAAAATTATAATGAAATTTATGTTATATTTAATAAAAAAACATACCTATGGAATTTTAATGTGAATTCATAATTCTTACCACTAATCCAATTGGAAAAATAATAATTTCACTCATGTGTATGCATGGAATACTTCCACCACCTATCAATGTGAAATTTTAATAATTTTATTTTTACATGGATGTTAATGATAATGGATTTAATTAATATAAATTCCATATATATAACTACACTTTTTTTTTAAATTTTAATAATATTATTTTCCTATCATTCTAGGCATTGAAAAAATTGATATTGTTTCCATGTGTACGCAGAACCTACCGTCTCCAAAAATAATGTAATCTATTTTAAAATGTCTCAATATAATTTAATATTATAAATATATATCAAAATAATTTATATGACATCTATATCATTGTTATCATTATGGAGATTATGGAACTCTGGTCAATTTAATAGGACTGAATTTAATTAACCAATAACATGTATGAATAAAAATGCAATTATTACCTGAAATATTGATGTTAACATATGAAGTGTTACTATATGGGTGGTAATTTAATATAAATAATTAATAAATGGTTATATATATATGATTAGGGTTATATAAATTACTTATAATAAACCTATATTTACTATACATGATTATGATGCACGTATGATTGATGTCAAGCCTGATATTAGGTTTCTTTTCGCACTTTTACTTTTATGTGACTTATCACATATTCAAAAAAAATTTCATTGGGTGGTTTATTTAATAACCATTTTGATATTTTATATCATGAATATATTTATGTTAATTTAATTTAATTATTCCATTAATGTTATTTCTTTCATGGTGATTTGGAATCAATAGTTACCAATGTGGTCATGGTTTATTTTGAAATCTCTTCATTATTCAATATTGTTCTTATATCTGAATCCATTATGGTTAATATTCATCATTTATATAAATAAAAATTATAATTTTTTCCAATAGTTAGTTATTAACATTTCATGTATTATTACTATTCTTAAACAATTTTTAATAATAATTTTTATGAAATATTATTTAAATAATTTCGATTTCATTTCCCTCTTCAGTAGAAAACAGTGCTTTTTGAAATAAATGTTTTATTAGATGTTCTTAAAATGTAATTAAAATTAACCAATTTATTAATTGATTAAATATTTTTGAATTTTTTAATTTTAAAAATGAATATTAATTCCATTTTCTAGTCGACAAATGTTTGGGTAGTACTAAAAATGTGAGACGAATCATTATTTTAACATTTATATCATGTAAATAATATTCATTAGTTATGAACACTCTTTGTTTAAATAAAAAATGTACATTTTTAAAAGATTATTTTAAAAGTAATTTATTTTGATAATATTTTGATAATATTTTTATGAGAGCTATTTTCTAATTGAAACATTAAATTTTCTCAAATAACATTTAATGAAAATTTTATAATATTTATATTCATCAATTACATAAAAATATTATTGTTATTATAACAAACTATAGACATTTTTTATTGATATAATCATTGTTCTTTGTTTGGATGGTTTAAAATAATTTTGAATTATTATTTGTAATATTATTTCCATTCAATATGTTACACTAGAATTTTTGGGATTATGGTGATTTGATTATGGTAAGTATTAAAACTTCATATTCTATTTTTTCAATACGAATGTTTATGTTGATATTGTTTCACCCCATTCATATTAGGACTGATTTGGTATAAAAATTATGGGTGGGTTTTAGTTATATATATCCCGTTGAAGGAGTGAGTTGTCTCATGAGACAAATCAGTAGGAAAAATTAAAAATATATTTAACCAATTATTTAAAAAATTTAATTGACTTGATAATATACTCTAGATGTTTAGAATTATAAATTATCCTGTTATGGTATTTTTTTCATGTAACTTTTGCAGAAGATAAAAAATACATGGATAAGTATCAATATCATGTGATTACATAAAAATATTTATTTATCATCAATTATTCCAATAATATTATATTTATGTTATCATTTAATTTCCATGTGATTTAGTTATTTTCAATTCAATTTTTACAAGAAATTATTAATTCGTTACAACTTATACTATACAAATATACATACTGATACATTGTGATCACCCCTTTTTTATCTTTTCTTTTCCGTAGGATGCTATGAAACGATTTGTAATTTATATACAGGGACTTACTAAGGGAATTAATGGAATTATGAAATAATATAAAATAATCTATTTTATGTTTTCAAATGCAATATGATATTCAATTATGTATATTGTTTTCCAATATTACAAAACTACTCTATCATTTTGGGCATGATTCTTTATATTTTATGAAAAAGTAATAATGTTGACATTAGATCTAGTATATTTGGGTCGTGGTCTTTATGTAGTGTTACATGATTAATTTTATTATTATGAAAATTTTTATGTTGGTCTATGGGATAAATTTTTGACATAATAAAATTTAATTCTTTTGTTTTTTGATATGGGCATGATATACCAGTCAATCAATAGCTTGTGATTAATAAAAATTGAATATGTAAAATTTTTTAGATATATTACAAGATATATTTTTTGAATAACATTCCTTGATTGGTGTTATCCAATTGTAACCATATTTTAAATTTAATGAATAAATATATTCCCATTTCACATTGTTATAACTTTATATCTCTCAATATAGGTTCTATCTTTAGTTAAAATCGCATCATACATTCCATTATACATGGTTGAGTTTTTTGGTAACTAGAAGATGTTTGGGTTATATTGTAATATCATACTAAGATGAATTTATCATACTGGATATGTTAAATTCCATGGTATGTGTACTTAAACTTTTATTCATATTTGTAGGGGAAATGAATGTGAGAAGATGATTATTAATGTTATGAAAAATAATAGATATATTTATCTATTAATATATAGTCTTATATAAATCATTTTTTCTAATATAATTTTTATATTAGTTTTATTGTCGTTGACTTATGTAATATTGTTTTAGATTCACATTTTTAAATACACGATATCATTGAACATTGTCAGGATACTATTATAGTGATTATTTTCCATAATGATACATATTTTAATTTCATATGATTATTCAGTTTTATTATATTAATTTAGCTTATAATGATCCATTTAGGGGTAAATTTCACCATAAGTAATAATTATATAGCCTCATACTTAGTTTCTAACCTCTGGGGATTAGTGAGTGAACATGGGGATGTGTGACATTTCTACTCAAAAACCTAGATATCCCATGAAATGAAATTTTAAAATTGAATGATAGTGGTTTCCATACATCATCATTTTTTTAGATAAATGGTACAAAGAGTAAATGATATCATTATGGGTTTGAAATAAATTTTCATTATCATGAACCATATCACTATATTATTAGTACAAGTCAGTGGGAAATTGTGGGATTCAGATTATTGAGTTTAATGATTTATTGTTTTGTGATATTCTAATATATGAATCTTAGAGTTCCATAAAATCATAATTGTTGATGCTAAATAGTGGGGTGTTCATGAATTATTTTGAAAAATATGAAATTAAATTTTATTGGTTCACATGAAATTGTCCCCTATTTTTATTTGATTAAAAAAATTATTTTAGTAATGTAATTTGAGTATTAATTAACTGAAAATTTGTCACGACTAATCCATGGGGCTCGTGACGTGACTACCCCAAGCACACCATCCACAGGCTAGGGGATGGTGACTAGCACCAAAGTTGTAAATCCAGATAAAAGGGAAGACATTGCCTTTAAGCAATGTAAACATACAAAACTAGAGTAGAAGCGGAAGTAAACACTAAGTAAACTGAAAACAAAAGTAGTGATGAAATTAAAGGGTTAGAAATACAAGCTCAACTGTAAAGTAGAAGGTAAAAGACAAAATAGCTGGAAGGTGACAAGCAGCTCCTGGATCATCCACCACAGATCTTACCAGAAGTGTTTGTACAAACAAACTCTGCCGTGCCCTCATCCGTCAACCCCATCCGGGTACCGACTCATCGTGAGTTCCACCTACAGGTACTGACTCGTCGTGAGGTCCACCTCTAGGTTTCGTGCAGTCCTCGTACACTCGGACTCCATTAGCATTTCCATTAACTGCATCCAACACAATGAGGTGCGGGCATAGCCCGTGCATGGGTGAGTATAACGATACTCAGTAGGGACACCAAGACCCTTAAGGTCTCACTAAATAAAAAAAGGATAAACACAAAAAGGATCTCAACTGATGACCCTTACATTAGTATATGACCATACATATACCTAAGTTATCGAGTAACCCATCTCAATCATGAGGAAAAACACAAAGGTCACTGACTCAGCTCAAACCTAGATTTTTATTTACGATGAAGAAAACATGGAAGCTGGAGAACTCCGCCTCTATCGAGCATAGTAGTCCTGTCATGACTCCAAGGTGCTACCCACTAACCTTAGACTGCTGAGGTACTCCTCCACTATAGAGTGTCGTGGGTCTGCCACCCCAACACAGTAGTTCTCCCTGCCATGGGTCTGACGCCCCAACACAGTAGTGCTCCCCCTACTAGCATATAGAGGTACTCCTCATGTCGAGTGTCGGGGGTCTGCCACCCCAACAAAGTAGCGCTCCTCCTCCATGGGTCTACCACCCCAACATAGTAGTGCTCCCCAATGGGCTAGTCAAGTCACTCCGATACAAATCGGACAAGCAGTGATCAGGTCCCGGGCGGCTATAAGGTTACCGTACTCTATATGCTCATCTCCTAGAGGATCCAATCCATGAGCTACTGGTTGACACTCCAAGTGCCACAATGTTCCACGAAGATGTATCTCAAAGAACCACCGCATCATAGGAGTCTCAACGAATCATATGGAGCGTCAATCAGACGCCCGATATGTGAGTTATTAGCATTTCCGTTCTAGGGGCCTGGTTGGATTTCGGGTACAATCCTACCCAGCCATAATCCAACTGTATCCAAACCATAGGTTAAGTATGCCTAAATAATCTTCTCATCATGATGAATCCAACATGTTCGATTACATGTCAATCAGACGTCCAATCCTTAAGTTATAAGTGTTTCCATTCCGAGGGCCTGGTTAGAATTACCCTTGTTCCAAACCCATCCATTTTCCAACGTTGTCCAAAAATCACAAAGAGTATTCAAAAAAGACCGCCTCACCGTGTGGGTCCCAGTGCTGAAGAAGGCATGTTAATCGGATGCGCGGTCTTAATGTTATTCACGATTAAGTGAAAAAAGGCATGGTCTCTTAGACCCAATGGGCTGACGGTTCATGTCGATTCGGTTTTGGTGGTTCAAACTCGAAAAGGGGTCAGACCGTCCCGGTTAGTCGCGCGACCTGGCCTGATGGGCGTGGCCAGCCCCGAAGTGGTGTGGCCACGACCAAAGGGGCGCGGCCCCTCGGCTGTCCGACCGGCGGCACCAAGTGGCGCCGCCCTTCCCAAACTGGCCGGCCTTCTAGCGCAAGTGGCCCACACGGAGGGTCGTGGCTCTTCCGGCGAGCTGCGGCTCTTCCGGCGCGGTGCGCTGCTGGCGCCGCAGCTCCCCTTCACCCAGACGGCTTGTCCTTCCGCATAAGTGTCCCGCCAAGCGGACCCCAGTTCCTATTGTGATGCGGGCGCAACGGCGCCGGCTTCCTCCGTCGCGGCCTACACAGGCCGCGATTGTGCATCCCCGGCACGTCGCGATGGTTCCATGCTTCTTCCACCATGTCCCGCTTGGCCAAAAATTTCCCTAGATTATGCGACAACGGCCCTTGCGACGCGGGTCTCTTCCGTGTTCCACCTCCGATCGTCGGTTCCAAAAAGATCAAGTTATATCAGAGGGTCATCAAACTGTGTTCGTTTGGCCTGCACCCTCCGCGTTAAGTGATAGAAATATGCTGAGACAATCAAAGATATACAACGATGAAGCGAGGCACAATTTTAATCCATTAAAATTGAACTTAACCCCTACCTTGAAAGTTGATTTCACATGTCGGGCATCGCGGAAGACGACATCGCGAGTAATGAATTCGTAGGCGATGTCAGAGTGCGTCTGAGGAGGAAGCGGTGTTTCCTCACTTGTCGTGGAGAAGAGAATAATTGGCACGTCATCGTTCTTCGTGGATGAGATGTCATTATTCATCAAGAGAGGAGTTATCTTATTCTTCACAACAGTTCTCTCCCAATATTTCTTAGCAAAACGAATACCCTCCCAAAATAAAATAATAAGCTTATCCTATTATTTTATTATCACATGCAATTTAAAATTCAAATTCAAACCACTTAATTAAATAATTTATGTGGTTGAATTCATTAAATTAATGTGTTGGCAAGAGTTAAAGAGGGAGAGGGGAAGAGGTGAGAGGCCTCATATTTAAGAGGAGTTATTAAATTAAAAAATAGGGGAAGGTGAAAGGTTGGGGCATGTGTGGGCCCCACCAAAAACTTCCATGGGAGGAATTAACCTCCTCAGATATAAAATAAAAATGTTCGAACAATTTTATTTACTTCTTAATTAAACCCCAATAATTAACTTCTCCTCCCATGAAAACACAACTACAGTAAAGGTCCCCTTAAGCAATTACCAGCGTTGCGAGTTCATCGATGCCCTCAGATTTCAATTCTGAGTACCAGTTCAAAATATAGAAAAAATGCTCGTTTGTTTAATGAATGTACCGGAGCTAATCATTGGAAATTGTTTCCGAGTACACCGGGCCTCGAAATCAAGATCCATTAGAAGCCACAAACTCGTAAAATTCCAAATTATTTATGAAAAATAATTCCATGAAATTTCCAGGTCATTAAATTACTCCCACATCAGGTCTTTATGTCCCCTTAAAGCTACAACTTAAACTAGGAAAACAAATGAGGGTACTGAGCACGCATCTGAGCCTCCCTCTCCCATGTGATATCCTAGAGGTTCTCGTGCGTCCAACGAATGCGCACTATATAAATAGACCATCCACGTAGTACCCGCTCCTATTGATCCTCAATCTCCACCGGGACCTCCGAAAAATTCACCCCATCATCGATGTACATCCTTGCATGATCAATGAAGTGGGTCATGTCATGCATGTATCTCCTCAGCTGAGATATCTGGAAGTCGTCATGCACCTGGTGCAACTGAGGGGGAAGGGCCAGGAGGTAAGACACCTCGCCTACCCTGGAAGGGACCTGGAATGGTCCGATGAAGCGCGGAGATAAGTTTCCACCCAGAAAAATCTCTGTAATCCTAGTCAAGGTGAGACCTGTAAGAAGACGTGGTCATCACCCTCGATCTTCAGTGCTCTCATATCCTATCAGTATAGTACTTCTATCTACTATGTGCAGTCTTCATCCGCCTCTGGATGATCTGCAACTTCTCTGTCGTAGCCAGAACCATCTCTGGTTTTACACATGCTAAATCCATCAATATCCACAAAGGATATCTAAAAGGTATCCAGCTGCTGTCTCGCCACTCCAAACAGCTGAATACTTAATCTTCTACTAAGATCATCTACTATAACATTCCCCTCCCCTAGATTATAAACTATCTCAAAGTCATAGTCCTGGAGGAATCCAAGCCATCACCATTGTCTCTGGTTCATGTATTTCTGAGAGAATATACACTTGAGACTATTGAGTTGGAGAGAATCGTAAACTATTCGTTCAACAAACTATGGGTGAGACTAGCCAATTTTAAGAACTCATATCTGTCCTTCTTCGTCTACGTTCTACCAAAGAGCTGCTGAGATTTCTCCTCTGTCAAAATGTGATATATGGTCTCATCCACTGGATGATCCACATTCCTTGTCTAATACAGTCAATCCGAACATGAAAGGTACAATTCGTGTCTTGAATGACGTCGTAAGGCCTCGATGAAACTACTAAGAGATCCAACTGTTACTCTCGCCTGTAAGGGTTGAGTCACATGGTCGACATCGGTGCATGGTTACTGGGTCTCCTCCAATAGGAATCTCGAAAGTGATGGTCAAGTCAACAGTTCTAACCAGAACCTCATAGTTTCAACCACATAAAATGAAGGAAAGCAAACGTCATAAGGAAAAGTGTCTTTTATAACTGCAGATCAAGTACAAAGACAGACAAAATCCACAAACAAAAACTACATGGAATTATAAGCACCATGAAAAACGGCATACATGCTTGGAACTTCTCTCGCTCATGTCTACCTGCTTCAAGATCTCCATAGTTTTATGATTCACATGCCTGAAGATGTGCTATCCCATATCCACCCGTTCCCTCCGGTCGGGGTGGACCTCCTGGTGGTGGTGGTGGCAACACCACGAATTGTCGTACACCACCAGCTATACGACCAACTCCTCTGCCCCAGTCTGGTAGGTTTCTCTACTGCATGTTTCTCATCATCTAGACAGGTCGGGTAGTCTCAAGCCACGGGACCCAGCTCACCGCATGTATAACACTTCCTTCTCCTAGTATGGCTCATTCTATTTCATGTGCATCACAAAACCGAACCTGTACCCCGAGGTCACCCACCTGTTGTCCCAGTTTGCTTGGACTTCTGTGTCATCTATCTATTTCTGGCTGTAGAAGACTCTGCTATGGTCGGAAAACCCTGTGGCAAGGGCAGCAGCTCCTGAAGACTCTCAGAGTGTAGAGTTGCTGCTATAAATTCCACCCTGAAAAAAGTCTCGAAGTTTCCCCCGGTGAAAGTCATCTCATTGGAAAACTAGATCACCTGGACCCACCACCTATCAGCTCCTCCTTGAAAGAGACTAATAGCTAGGTACACCATCAAGTCACACGGTGTCCCAGCTGTGTGGACAACTCTTGCTACAAACTCCACACAGTGCCCAACCGACTGAAAATATGACTCTCCTTGAAACCATGGAGGCCTCTATCGCTGGAACTTGTGCAACACCCTCAAGGGATGTGCACTCTCTACTGGTGTCTCAACTGGAAGAGGGACATGTACTGAGTCCTCACTGCTTGGTGGTCTATCACCGCGCTCTCCACTCGGTACCCATACTGACTGACTGGGTGAAGACATCCTAAAATAAAAAGATGTGACACGTTCAAAATACTTATCCTGGCAAGCTGACCTGATTTGAGATGATTTAAAAGATACATTATAAAACACACATGTGATCATTGTTTTCGTGCACTGAGTCGGAAATCAGAATTCAACGTCCTGGTGTATGGATACATTGTCCACCGCAAAAACACTAGAATCCCTTAACTAAAGACCATAATCAGTACCATTAACACTATTTCTTCATAGAAAATAATTATCACAGTCCTAAGTTCTGCGGTTGAACTGACTCCTCTGATACCAATTTTTCATGACTCGTCCTCAGAACCCGTGTCGTGAATACCCCAAGCCCTCCATCCATAGGCCAGGGTATGGCGACTACCGCCAAAGGCATAAATCCGGATAAAAAGTGAAGCAATTTACTTTAAGAAATGTAAACACACACAACTAGAGTACAAGCGGAAGTAAACACTAAGTAAACTTAAAAAATTAGTAGTGCTGAAAGTAAAGGGCCAGAAATACAATCCTAACTGTAAAGTACAAGGTAAAAGACAAAACAGCTGGAATGTGACAAGAAGCTCCTAGATCGTCCACCACGGATCCTACCAGAAGGGTAGGTACAAATAGCCTCCTTAGCACCATTGTCCGTCAACCTCCTCAGGGTTCCGACTCGTCGTGAGGTCCACCTCCGGGTACCGACTCGTCGTGAGGTACATCTCCGGGTACCTACTCCTCATGAGGTCCACCTTCAGGTGTCATCCAATCATCGTACACCCATCCTCCTTCAGCATTGTCCGTCATCTGCATCCAACACAATGAGGTGCGGGCATAGCCCGTGCATGGGTGTGTATATAAATAACTAGTAGGGACCCCGAGACCCTCAATGTCTCACTAAATCCAACAAGGATAAACAAAAAGAAGGATATCAACAAAAAACCTTAGTTAGTTATTTTCTCAAACATATACCTAATTTATCAGGTAACCCATCTCAATCATGAGGAAAAATACAAAGGCCATTGACTAAGATCAAACCAGGATTTTTATCCATGACGATGAAATCACACCTACTGGAGAACTCCTCCTCTGTCGAGTGCAGTAGTCCTTTCATGACTCCAAGGTGCTACTCACTATCCTTAGACTGTTGAGGTACTCCTCCACTATCGAGTACCTTGAGTCTGCCACCCCAACACAATAGTGCTCCCCACCATGGGTCTATCGCCCCAACACAATAGTGCTCCCCTTAGTAGACTACAGAGGCACTCCCCCTGTTTAGTACAACAGATCTACCGCCCAACATAGTAGCGCTCATCTGCCATGCGTATTCCACCCAAACATAGTAGTTCACCCCACAGGGCTATTCAAGTCACTCTCATACGAATCAGACAAGCAGTAATTAAGTCTTAGCCAGCTACAAGGTCACTGTACTCTGTATGCCTGTCTCCGGGAGGATCCGCTCCACAAGCTACAGGTCGACACTCCAAGTGTCAGGAAGTTCCATGAATAAGTATCTCAAATGACCGCCTCGTCATAGGGGTATCAATGCATCAGAAGGAGCCTCATTCAGACGCTCGGTTTGTGAGTTATTAGTATTTCCGTTATAAGGGCCTGGATGGATTTCGGGTACAATACAACCCGACGATACTCCACCAGCATCCAAAACTTAGGTGAAGTATGCCTAAAGAGCCTTCTCATCAAAATGAATCCAACATAGTCGATGGCATGTCAATCAGAAATCTGATCCTTAAGTTATAAGCATTTTTTCTCCGAGGGCCCAGTTGGAATTACACTCGTTCCAAACCCGAGCGTCTTCCAAATTCATCCAAAACACACTTAGAGTATCACAAAAGGACCTCCTCATCAAGAGGGTCCCAGTGCCATAGACCACACTTTGAGTGGACACATGGTCTTCATGTTATTCACATTTTAGTGAAAACGGGCCTGGTCTGTTAGACCCGATGGTTTAACGGTTCGGATTGACTCGGTTTTGGCGAGTCGGACCCGAAAAAGGGGTCAGACCGGCCCGTTGAGTCATGCGTCATGGCCCGAGGGGCTGACCAGGGCTGGCCGGGCCGGCACAGTAGGATGGTCGAGCGGTCCAAGGGGCGCGACCCCTTCGTTGTCCGAACCGGCAATGCCAAGTAGTGCCGCCCTACCCAAACCGGCCGGCTTGGCCGACCGGGCTTCTGGCGCAAGCGGCCCCCACGGCGGGTCGTGGCTCTCCCAGCACAACGCCCTCCTGACACCGCGGATCACCCCTTCTCGGCCAGCCGGCGGGCATGCCTGTTTTCCAGCGTGGCTCCCTCCTGGCGTATCATCTCCCCTTCGCCCAGCCGGCCGATGGGCCAACTGGTCCTTCCACCAAAGCGGTCCGCAATGCGGGACGTGGTACCCGCTGCACAGCCGGCGCAACCGCGCCTGCTTCCTATGTCGCAGACTACGCTGGCCATGGTTTTGCTTCCCTAGCATGACATGACGACACCTTGCTTCCTCCTTCGTGTCATGCATGGTCGTGGCTTTCCCTAGCTTATGCGACAGCGGCCCTTGCATCGCCGATCTCTTCCGTGTTACGCCTCCAATTGTCAGTTCCAAAAAGATCAAGTTCTAGTGGAGGGTCATCAGATGGTGTTTCTTTGGCCTGTGCCCTCCGCGTTAAGTGTTAGCAATAGGCTGAGACAATCAAAGATATAAAACGATGGACCGAGGCACAATTTTAATCCATTAGAATTGAACATAACCACTACATTGAAAGTTGATGTTTCATGTCGGGCATCATGGAAGACGACGTTACGTGGAAAGAATTCGTAGGCGATGTCAGAGTGTGTCGACGGAGGAAGCGGCATTTCGTCTTTTTTCACAGAGAATAGAATAGTTGGTGTTTCATCGTTCTTCATGGAACCAGCGTTTTTTGTGGATGAGACATCGTTCTTCATCGAGAGAGGAGTTCTCTTCTTCTTCATAAGAGATCTCTCCCAATCTTTGTAAGCACAACGAAAACCCTGCCAAAATAAAATAATAGGATTCTCCTATTATTTTATTATCACATGAAATTTAAAATTCAAATTCAAACCACTTAATTAATTAATTTATGTGGTTCAATTCATTAAATTAATGTGTTGTCAAGAGTTAAAGAGGGAGAGGGGAGGATTTGAGAGGTCTCATATTTAAGAGGAGTTAATAAATTAAAGAAGGGGGTTAAGGAGTTTAGGGGGAGGTGAAACGTTGGGGCCCGTGTTGGCCCCACCTTTCAATTATCCACACATGGGATGTTGGGTGGGTGTGGTCCCCACCAAAAACATCCCATGGAAGGAATTAACCTCATTAGATATAAAATAAAACTGTTCGAAAAAAAATTATTAACTTCATAATTAAACCCCAAAAATTAACTTCTCCACCCTTGCAAATGAAACTACATTAGAGGTGCTTTTAAGCAATTACCGACATTGTGAGTTCATCGGTAACCTCATATTTCAATTCTGAGCAACGATTTAAAATATATAAAAAAACCTGCTCATTCGTTTACAAAGAGTAAATCATCTAAACATCGGAAATTGTTTCCTGGCACACCGGCCCTCAGAATCAAGTGCCTTCAGAACTCATAGACTCGTAAAATTCAAAAGTTGTTTTGAAAAAAAAATCGAGGAAATTTATTAGTCATTAAATTACTCCCACCATGGGGATTTACGTCCCTGTAAAGCTACAAAATAAACTAGGAAAAAAATGATGGTACTTAGCACGCATCTGAGCCTCCCGCTCCCATGTGCTCTCCAGGAGGTTCTCATGCTGCCAACAAATGTGCAGCAGAGGAATCGACCATCCACGTAGGACCCGCTCCTGTCGATCCTCGATCTCCTCCGGTACCTCCGCAAATGTCACCCCATCATCGATGTCTATCTCCGCATGATCAATGATGTGGGTCATGTTGTGCACGTATCTCCTCAGCTGAGATACATGGAAGTCGTCATGCACCCGGTGCAACTGAGGTGGAAGGGTCAGTCGGTAAGCTAGGTCACCTACCCTACTGAGGACATGGAATGGTCCAATGAAGCGTAGAGATAACTTGATACCCCATCCAAATCTCTGTAATCCACATCGAGGTGATACCCGTAAGATGATGTGGTCGTCACCCTCGAACTCCAGTGGTCTCGTCTCCTATCAGCATAGGACTTCTGTCTACTCTGCGTAGTCTTCATCCGCTCCTAGATAATCTGCACCTTCTCCGTCATAGCCTGAACCATCTCTGGTTTTACACATTCTGACTCCATCACTATCCACAATGGATATCTGAAACACATACAGCAGTTGTCCGCCACTCATTATAGGTGAATTTCCGATCTCCTTCTAAGAGCATCTGCTACAATGTTCCCCTCCCCAGGAGTATAAACTATTTCAAAGTCGTAGTCCTAGAGGAATTCAAGCTATCACCGTTGTCTTAAGTTCATGTCCCTCAGAGAGAATATAGAACTGATACTATTGAGTTGGAGAGAACCATAAACCATTCGCTCAACGAACAATGGGAGAGACTGTCTAATTGTAAGAACTCATCTCCACCCTTCTGCGTCTACGTTCTACCAAAGAGCTCCTGAGATTTATCCTATGCGGAAAAGAGAAATATGGTCTCATCCCCTAGATGAACCACGTTCCTTTCCTAATACAGTCAATCCTGACCTGAATGGTACAATTCATGTCATTAATGACGTCGTAAGGCCTCAAGGCTACAACTAAGAGATCCAACCATTACTCTCACCTCCAAAGTTGAGTAACACTGTCGGCATCAGTGCATGGTTACTGGGTCTCCTCTAGTAGGAATCTCACAAGTGAGGGTCAAGTCAACAGTTTTAACCGAAACCTCTTAGTATAAACCAAACAATAGGAATGAAAGAAAATTTCCCAAGGACAAGTGTTTTTTATTACTGCAGCTCAAGTACAAAGACACACAACAACCATAAACAACAACAACATGGAACAAGAAGCCCCAAGAACAAAGGACTCCATGCTTGGAACTAGTATCGGTCCTGTCCACCTGCTTATGGGGCTCAATAGTCATATGCTTCAGCTGCCTGAAGCTGTGCTCTCCCATATCCACTAGTTCCCTCCAGTCGGGTGGTCCTCCTAGTGGTGGTGGTGGCGACACCTCGAAGCATCCTACACCACCAGATGTACGGCCAGCTCCTCTGCCACGGTTTGGTAGGTTCCTCTACTACCTGATGATCATCTGCTAGATAGGTTGGGCAGTCTCGAGCAATGTGACCCTGCTTGCCGCATGCATAGTACTTCCTGCTCCTCGTATGGATGGCTCTGTTTTGTGTGACTCGCACAACCGAACCTTTACCCTGAGGTTTCCCACCTATTGTCTCAGTCTGCTTGCAATTCTATGTCATCTGTCTACTGTTGGCTGCAAAAGACTCTGCTACGGTCAGAAAACCCTACAGCAAGGGCAGCAACTCCTGAGCATGCTCAGAGTGTAGAGTTGCTGGTATAAATTGCACCCTAAAAAATTCTCGAAGTTTCCCCAGGTGAAGGCCATATCATCGCAAAAGTGGAGCATCGGGATACACCACCACTCAGCTACTCCCTGAAACAGACTAATAGCTTGGTACACCATCAAGTCAGCGGGTGTCCCAGCTCTATTGAATGCTTGTGCTACAGACTCAAGCCAGTGCCAAGCCGTCTGAAAATCTGAATCACCTCGAAACCTCAGAGTCATCTGTCATTGTAACTCGTGCAACGCGGTCAAGTGATTTCCATTCTATACTTGTTTCTGAACTGGAAGAGGGCACTATACTGAGGCCTTGCATCTTAGTGGGATATCATCGCTCTCTCCACTCGGTGCCCACTCTAACAGACTGGGTGAAGACATATTGAATGAAACAGATGTCTTATGGTCAAAAGACTATACCTGGTAAGATGACCTGATTTGAGCTGATTTAAATGAAACATTTGAAAACACACACACGCAATCTGTATTTTCATGCACTGATTCGGAAATCATAAGTCAAGGTACTGGTGTAGGGATACATCTGTCACAACACTGACATTGAACACCCTGAACTGAAGACCACACCCAGTACCATTAACACTATTGCTTCACAGAAAAAAATGATCAGAGTCTTGAGTTCTGCGGTAAAACCGACTCCTTTGATACCAATTTTTCATGACACGTCTTCGGGGCCCATGCCATGACTATCCCAAGCCCGCCTTCCATAGGCCAGGGACTGGCGACTAGCACCAAAGGCATAGATCCCGATTAAAAGGGAATTCATTTCCTTTAAGAAATATAAACACAAACAACTAGATTACAAGTGGAAGTAAACACTAAGTAAACTGAAAACAAAAGTACTAGTGAAAGTAAAGGGCTGGATATACAAGCTCATCTGTAAATTACAAGGTAAAAGACAAAACAGCTGGAAGGTGACAAGCAGCTCCTGGATCATCCACCACGGATCCTACCAGAATGGTAGGTAAAGATAGCCTCCTCAGCACCCTCATCTGTCAACCTCCTCCGGGTACCAACTCGTCATTAGGTACACCTCCAGGTGTCGTCCAGTCCTCGTACACTCGGACTCCGTCAGCGCTGTCCGTCGTCCGCATCCAACACAACGAGTTGCAGGCATAGCCCGTGTAGGGGTGAGTATAACGATACTCAGTAGGGACCTCGAGACCCTCAAGGTCTCACTAAATAAAACAAGGATAAAAAAAAGAAGAATCTCAACCGATGACCCTTACTCAGGTATATACCCATACATATACCTATGTTATCATGTAACCCATCTCAATCATGAGGAAAAACACAAAGGTCATTGACTCAGCTCAAACTAGGATTTTTAATCATGATGGCGAAAAAATGGCTCCTGGAGAACTCCACCTCTATCTAGTGCAGCAGTCCGATCACGACTCCGAGGTGCTACTCATTAACCTTAGACTACTGAGGTACTCCTCCACTATCGAGTACCGCGGGTCTGCTACCCCAACACAATAGTGCTCCCCGCCATGGGTCTGCCGCCACAACATAATCGTGCTCCTCCGCCATGGGTCTGCCAACCCAACACAGTAGTGCTCCCAATAGGCTATTCAATTCACTCTGATACAAATCGGACAAGCAGTAATCAGGACTCATCCAGCTAAAATGTCACTGTACTCTGTATGCTCGGCTCTACGATAATCCGCTCCACGAGCTACTAGTCGACACTCCAAGTGTCATGATGTTCCACAAAGAATTATCTCAATGGATCGCCTCGTCATATGGGTATCAATGCAACAGACGGCGCGTCAATCAGACGCCTGGTATGTGAGTTATTAGCATTTCCATTCTAGGGTCCCTGTTGGATTTCGGGGTACCATCCAACCTGGCCATACTCCAACTCCTTCCAAAACTCTGGTTAAGTATGCCTAAAAACAGCCTCATCAAGAGGAATTCAACATAGTCGACGGCACATCAATCAGACGTCTGGTCCTTATGTTATAGATGTTTCCTCTCCAAGGTCTCGGTTGGAATTACACTCATTCCAAACCCATATGTTTTCCTAAGTCGTCCAAAACTCACTTAGAGTATTGCAAAATGACTGCCTCATTGCGAGGGTCCCAGTGTCATAGACGGCGCATCGATCGGACATGTGGTCTTCATGTTATTCACGTTAAAGTGAAAATGGTCTCGGTCCATTAGACCAGATGGAATGACCGGTCGGGTCGACTAGGTTTTGGCATGTCTAACTCGATAAAGGGGTCTGACTGTCCAGGTGAGTCTTGTGGCCTGGCCCGGCACAGCTTGATCGGGCTGGCTTGGCCAGCCGGCTGAGCAGTCCAAGGGGCGCAGCCCCTCAGCTGTCCGAACCGGCGGAGCCACACGGTGTCACCCTTCTACAACATGTGGTCCTTCTAGAACAAGCGGCCCGCACGGTAGGTCGCAACTCTTCCGATGCGGCGCCCTCCTGGTGCCACGGATCGGCTCCTCCCGGCGGGCCGACGGGCCTTCCGGTCGAAGTGGCCTGCAAAGAGGGTCTTGTTTCGCGATGCACAGCCGGCGTGATGACACCGACATCCTCCACCGAGGACCACTTGGTCATGGATTTTCCTAGCTTATGTGATGGCAGTCCTCGCACCGGAGGTCTCTTCCGTGTTCCGCCTCCGATCATCAGTTCCAAAAAGATAAAGTTCTATCGGAGGGTCATCAGACCGTGTTCGTTCGGCCCGCGCCCTCCGCGTTAAACGATAACTATAGTCCAAGACAATAAAATATATACAAGGATGAAACATGTTACAATTTTAATCCATTAAAATTGAACTTAACCCCTACCTCTAAAGTCGATGTCGCACGTCGGGCGTCGCGGAAGACGACTTCGTGGGGAAAGAATTCATAGGCGATGTCAGAGTTAATCTGAGGAGGATGCGACATTTCCTTACTTGTCGCGAAGAAGAGAATAGTTGGTGCATCATCGTTCTTCGTGGAATCGGCATTTTTAATGGATGAGACGTCATTCTTCGTCGAGAGAGGAGTTCTCTTCTTCTTCACAAGTGTTATCTCCCATTTTTTCTTATCACAACAAAAACCCTCCCAAAATAAAATAATAGGTTTCTCTTATTCTTTTATTATCACATGCAATTTAAAATTCAAATTCAAACCACTTCATTAATTAATTTATGTTGTTCAATTCATTAATTAATGTGTTGGCAGGAGTTAAAAGGGAGAGAGGAGGAGGTGAGAGGTCTCGTATTTAAGAGGAGTTAATAAATTAAATACGGGGAGTTAAGGAGTTTTGGGGAAGGTAAAAGGTTGGGTCTCTTTTGGGCCCCACCTTTAAATTATCCTAACATGGGAAGGTGGGTGGGTGTGAGCCCCACCAACAACTTCCCATGGGAGGAATTAACCTCCTTATATACTAAATAAAATTGTTTCAACAATTTTATTTACTTCTTAATTAAACACCAAAAATTAACTTATCCTCCCATGAAAAACCAAGTACGGTAAAGGTCCCCTTATGCAATTACTGGGGTTGTCAGTTCATTGGTGCCCTCAGATTTCAATTCCGAGCACTGGTTCAAAAGATAGAAAAAACCCGCTCATTTTTTTAATGAACGTACCAGAGCTAAACATCGAAAATTGTTTCCAGGCACACCGGGCCTCGAAATCAAGTGCCGTCAGAAGCCACACACTCGTAAAATTCTAAAGTACTTAATAAAAAACAATTCAACGAAATTTCCGTCTCTTTACACCATTTTTTAAAAATATTTAAATAGTAATTAATTATCTATTTTGTATCAAAGATATTTACTTAATTATACAGTGTAATAGAATAATTTTAACTGAATTCTTCAAATATTTAGTTTAATGCTGGAATTTAAATATTAATTGACATGGGAAAAAAATTTAATAATTAATGATATAAGATAGTGAATGTTAATGGGTGAAACTATTTAATGTAGAATATATTCATAATAGTTTTTTATTTTTTCAAAGATAAATGATGGAAATAATGATATTAGAAATGTGTCATCAGATGTATGAAAAATAAATTCTTCAAAAATTTTGATATGTTCATTATATGTTTAATAATTAATAAAAATTATTGAAAAAATTATATATTATTCAATAATATTACAATATTATATTTATTTTCCAAAAAAATTATTCGACATGTAATGGTGAATTTTAACCATTAATTATATCAATGATAAATCAACATTCCATATAATATAATGGCCAACCATATTTCCTAATTAATTTTATTTGATGTGGTCCATTTTCAATAGATTGTGATGAAAAAATTATTATTATTAATTTTCAGTTCCATTTTAAAATAAGTGTGATTTTATATTCTTAGTAATTAAATATAATATCCACAACTAATAATCTGTGAGAGGATATTATTTACAAAAATAGTTAAATATAAAATAAAATAAATAAATTTATTTTGAAATAATTTTCAACATGTACACTAGTATTTATTAATATAAAAGTTTTAATATTTTAAAATTAATTCAATAAAAAAATGTATAAAATAAGAAATTGAAAAATATTTAACAGAAGTCCATATATAAAAAAATAATAATAAATAATTTATTTAAAAAAAATTAAAAAACAAATTCATTGTGGAAGAGTATGGTCACCTTTAAGAGTATCATTAAGAAACTATTGTTGAATTTCCACCACAAAAAATCATCTATCTAATTTTATAAACCCAGTAAACATCATAAGATTCTATTTTTAATCATCTTTGTTTTTATGTATACATCTATATATTTTCAACCTAAGATCTCATCCTCTTATTATACTATAGAGTTAAAAATATGTCAAACATACATGAATTCCTTTTGACCCTGAGATTGGGGACATCATTTCATTATCTAAAAGCCTGAAGGACATAAATTTTTAGTGATTTTTGGATAATCCCTTTTTAATTATTGTGGGTAAACAGATGAACCATAGTCCCAAGAAATGAGTCCCATACATTACCAAAATTAAAATAGTAATAACTCCCATTAATATGTCCATGAAGGCCTAAGGCCTCATGGACTTGAAATAAACCACTCCCTAGAATCTACAACATAATGGAACCTACCTCCCCACCATAAAAAGAGGATCATCTAACATTCCCACATGTAGAGCTATATGATGCCTAGTACCGATGGTATTTGTTATACCCTCTCATTCATCCAATATGGTAATGTCCTCTCTTTTGGTCACTACTTTTCTCTTAATCCTCTTTTGGGCCTGCTCCTATGTGGTCTTCCCAGGCTTCGTCATAGTCTATGTGGCATGAAATCCCTATTACCCGAAGGCCCATGTTGGCTCTAAATCAATGTGGATATAAGAACATTGGTGTCTCAAAGGCCCTCTAACCCTTAGTCCTAAACCAGTGAAAAAATGGGATAAATCGTAGGAATTGTTTCAGAAGCTACAGTACCACACAACACCTATTACAATATTTCTACAATACTAATATAGTAAAGTGGAAATTCCCCACATCCATATTTTATTCTATATCTTTTGGATGCCAAGAAGGAGCCTCAACCAGTCAGGTATATGTTACTTTTCATTGAATTACAATAATAATTATTTTATGTTAATATTAATACATTCTTAAAAAATTATTCTTTCTTGACACATGAATTAGTTACCGAAATGATTTATTATGTTTATAATTCAATTGGGTAACCTCTATCTAATATCCTCGCTCCCATAGTCAATCTTAATTCTCCTATATACAATAGGAAAAACATTATTAATCACTTAAGAATGTATGTTATTAAAGCATAATTAAGATAAATAAATGAATTTTTATTATATTAAATACAATATTAGAAAAATATGCATTCCACAAACAGTCACTACCTCTCACCAATAAAATTAATTGTATGGTTTGTTAATATTTTGATGAAAATTATAAATTTAATTACTAAATGATAAATCTTATAATTATTGTATTTCAAATATATAATTTATATTGTCCTTTATATAATATAATAAAAAAAATATTTAACATATCAGGATGATTTAGTAGAAACTTTTGACACCCAAATCTATGAGTGAAATCTAACCATTCTTGAAAATGTACAATAGTGAATGATCACATTCTGATTTGTTCACCAAAACAATATGAAAAGATTCTTTCTCATTCATACTTTTGAATATAGTATGTTTATGAGATACAATAGAGTCATAAATTTTTTTTATGAATTCTCTATAAATAGACCTCAATTTACCATTATTTAAATAATGAATGAATTTACCATATATATTGGTCTTCCATACCTCCTAGATGGAGGGAATCAAAATTTTCACAAATGGATATAGAAATCCATATATATAATTAGTAGACATAATTTTCATAATTCTATATATTTAAAATAATAATAATAATAATAATAATGTATATACTAATAAATGAATATGTAATGGAATATATCGATAGAATCATGAAACCCTGAAAACCAAGGAAAACAAAATCGTTATTGGACTTCATAGTTTCTGTATCAACAAATATATTATAAAACTTGAGAAATGAAATAATGATTTTAAAAAACAAATTATTTACAAGATATATTAGTAGTAGTTTCCAACTAGTTCAGCCATAATAAAATGTTCTAACTATTTATTAAGAATTAAATGATATAAGAGAGTGGGAGATAGTGTCAAACAAGAAAAATTTCCCTCATCAATCAAAAAATAGTTTTTTATATCATATTATGACATATAATTTCCATGATAAGATCCCCCTTTAGTGTCCCACTCATATTGTGACGTGTCCCAATTGAAAATCATAAGTATATATAAATCCACCTTCCATGACATATTATAAGATGATCTAGTAGACACAGTCCTACGAATATTAGAATAATATTTTCTTGGTTTCCTCTTTGAGGAAGTAGGGATGAAAACCTCACTATCATTCATCTTATCCATTTTACATAATATTGCATTCTTTTATTAAAAATTCACACCACTACTCAAAGAACTATAAGGGGTCCCAACATTCCCACTTTAATCATCTAAAATGTTCCCCTATTTCTTAGATAATTAAGAAGATTTAAGGAGCTTTTGTATTTTCTAATGATAGTAAACATGATATTGTGAATCATTCTGATAAGAGACGTCAACCTGAGGGGGGTCAGGGGTCCTCAATCCCAGAGACCATGTACGGGATTCTTTAACTGAAGTAACTTCCATATCCAAGTCAATATGAGTATTATAGGGTAAGCTATGAGATCTCTTCAGAGAAACATCCATCAGTAGACCTTTGTCTTCTAGGAGAGACACCCAATAAATATATTTTCTAGTTATCAACACATTAGTCATAGTGGTATCTAGATCTTTAAGTGAACTAATGGTCTTTGAAAAATCTGAAGGATTCATCATCGACTTCTTCCGACATATATTTTTTGGATGACCTCTCATCTCACATTCATCACATGAATCATTTATATGAAATAGCTCCGTAGAGTACTAAATAGCCATATATTTATTGTAGAAAATATTTTTTTTCATCTTCCACATATTTTTGGAAATTATTATAGGGAGTAGATAGGGTTAAACTGTAAATCATACTAGAGATAAATTCAACCTCCACTAACACCTTGTAAAAGTGACCAAACTCGAAATCTCTAGTATCCTTTTCAATGTGAATAAGAGTCCAAATTTATATTCCAATATCAGGAAAAATAGTAGTATATTCTTGATATTCAAATATATGTAGTTTATTTTGTAATGAATATATTTTATTCTTTATATTAAAATCCCATTTTAAAAAATTAACACATAAAAATATATTAGTGTAAAACTAAGGTAATTAAACATTATTACATTGTTCATTCTTGGATGAAATAAATCAGTTATTTCATACATCTATCCATTAACTGTAATTTCACTTTCTCAATTAAGAAATTCCTTTTAATAGATACAATTCACTAGTTTTTTTAACTCTACATATGTTTATATATGTAATCAAAACCCATTAACTATGTACGCATTAAATTATTTTACACAACCATAATTTAATATACATAGGGAACATAATGGATTATCTACTTTATTTTAATAATATATTACCTAACAGATATTTTTTTAATTATTATTAAAATATGTTGCATACATATTTCATTTTTATAGTGATAATTTTTTTAACATACCTACTTTTGAAATTATAAAGAAAATTATTATGTTTATATTATCATATAGTATCTTAGATAATATAAATGAATTTTAAAATATTCATCATATAATCTAAAAAACCAAAACAAACAATTTACAAAAAAAATTATAAAAAGAATTATTTTTTTTAAAAGTATTATTATTTCATTACAATGGAATATATCAGAAATATATATGGATACCTTTTTTTATCATAATAAATTAAATATAATTTTTGACCACAAAAAGTGTATGATTTGATTAATTATTGATATTTAATTTCTTTTATATTTTTAAATTCTTTCCACTGTAGGGAAAACATTATTATATTTAAAGAATAAATGTTACAACAAATAATATGAGAATAAATTTAAAACATACACTTGAATATATAACAATAAAATTGAAACACTAACCGATTATTGGATTTAATCATTTTTCATAAATTTCAATATATCTACCTGTGATGGGATATTCTATTGAAATAGAACTGGACCTAAAAATATTTCACTATATTTGTTAAATAATATCCATTAAATATATTGTGGTTTGGGGGACAATGGTCTTTAATTTATATATATTTAAAAATTTTCTACATATTGATGAATTAATATCTTATAGTTTGATGTTATACTATAAATTATAAATGAAAAACATGAACTACATACATACACAAATTTATGAATTTGATAACCATTTACAAAAATATGTACTTATCTCTCCATTATGACTTAATAATAACTGATTTCATACTCAATAATATAATTATTTCTGAAAAAAAAACATTAAAAAGTAAAAAAACAAACATGTTTAAACATAAAATTTATATTCCATAAAAATAATATAAAATTATTTCATTTTTATATGGATATATTTTTATGGATTATTTTAAAAATATGATCTCAAATTTCATAATAACTCATTTATAATATTCCTATAAATTTATAAAAGATCATATTATATAATAATGGTATAATTTATCTTTATAGGTATGTCTAGAATGACATATAACATGTTATCCATGCTTATCTGCTTCACATGTGTTGAATTTATCTAATTATAAATAAGAATATCAAACCAATATTGTAATTCCCAAAAAAATATTTACATTTTCAAATTTATGGATCTTCCAAACATTGTTATTTTTTTGTTTCTTCATAACTAACTTAAAAATATATGAGGTAACAAAGACATAATAATTCTCTCTTAATGAACTTATAAAATTGATGGAGGTCCAACACATTCAAGTCAAACTATTCTAAAATAATTTTAATATAATTGAAAAGAGTGAATACTTGTAAAAATCAATGATGTGTATCAAAATGTGGTTTATTCAATTGAAATAGGTAATATTTTTCTCTTTAAAATTTATTTCAAACATTATTTTTGATTATTTATTATAAATCCTTATAAAATAACACATAAAAATAAAAAAATAACCATCCATAATAAAACTACTATCAATATAATATTTTGAGAATCCATATCATATGATTTATTACCATTACAAAACAGTAATTTCAAATCATCAACTAATGGTTTAAGAAAACAATATTTTCATGGGATGATGTGAATTTCATAATGTAAAATGTATACATGCATCCTCAATCTAACTCAAAAAAGTTATACATGGTTGATTTACAACAATATACCAACATAGATATTGACTACTATATGAACCAAAAAAAGAATATTTGGAAAAGATTAATTTAACATTACATGGTATAGAAGAATAATATAGGAACTTTTGATCTAAAAATTTCAATGATTAATTAACTCATTGATACATTAAATATTAATTTATAAAATGATGGAATTAATTCTATTACATGTGTGAAATAATGTTACTAAACCTAAAAAATGATTAAATCTATTTATAATCTAAAAGTATCTTAACTATTTCATAGTAACAATTATCATGATATCTATGTACCTATATTATATATATATGGTAAAATAATATATTGATTAATAATAACCATAGTATATTATGATAACATATAAAGATTCTTGAATTTTAGAATGATCAAATTGTAGGATCATAAATGTATAATGAGATGGTCAAATACAAGAGGGGGTGAATTGTATAATTTAAAAATTCATTTGGAACCATTAATTTTGATATAAAACTTTATTATGGAAGGTTTATTAACCTTAAGGAAATATATATCTAATGGTTAGATTTTAACTTTAAGAAAACATCATTTAACAAATTTAAAAAAAATATTTACAAACCCTCTTAAAGAAACCCTTTCTTAAACATACAACCTCATGATAAAAACATAATAAATATTTTATTAAAGGAATTATTCTACCTTAAATCATATAGATTCTTTAATATAGTAAGAGTAACAGAATTTTTATGTATAAAAATGTTATACTTTCAGACATTAACAATGTTAAAATACCACTGGAATAAAAATACATGAATTATAAAACAAGTAAAAATAAGATTATTTTAACCCAATGAAATGGGTATCTAACAACAATGAATAATGGTTCCTTGATTTATACTTTCATGAAATTATTTCTTACCCAAACCCAGGTAATCCCTCAATCCGATGATCGGTATCTGTATTGTGATCCCCATAAGCCAATGATTTAGAAGGAATTCAGAACCTCTATTTCTAAACCCAGAAGCCCACGATTAGTACATTCGTAGTCTTCACAAAAAAAAGTGTGAACATGTTGTTCACTCCTGAACAAGTTGTTCACGATATCTGCATGAAGCAGAAAGAGTTGTAAGAACCTCTCCCTCTAGAAACCACTTCACAACGTTTTCACATTCATCAATTTCATCCATGAAGTATTCTCTATCATCATACAGGGATCATTCAAATGAGCTTTTATTTATAGGAAAAACTTCTCAATGGTGGTTTCCACTCCAACGGTCATATTTTACAAAAAATTTGATGGGACCTCAACATGTGTCAAATAGACATCGTTTAGTTTGTAACAGACAGTGTTCCATCGTTTCATGTATAAGAAACAATTATAACATTATGATTAATGTTAATTATAATAAAACATATAATCTAATAATATTAAAATGATACTTTAAGCGACTCTAACATTATCAAAAAAGAAGAATCTAAAAAAATGGATTGAGAAAAACTGTAACATAGTTTTTCGGTACTAGTATCATAAATCAAAATAACATCTGTACCATATTCGGTATCATGAAAAAATAGTATCCCATTTCTATCAGAATCAGTATCATGAAAAACAATATCATATTTTTATAAGAATCAGTATCATGATAAACATTATCATATTTTTATCAGAATCATTATCATGAAAATATAGTATCATATTTTTATCGGAATTAGTATCATGAAAAACAGTATCATATTTGTACTAGAATCAGTATCTTGATAAATAGTATCATATTTGTACCGAAATCCGCATCAGAAAAAATAGTATCATATTTATACATGAATCAGATCATGAAAAATGTAATAACAAGTATATAGTAAGTATAATAGAATGATTATTGAATAGCTAATCATAATGAGAATTCTTTAAGTATAATAGAGTGAGAATTCACTAATTATAATGGAATGCAAATTCTAAACTTAAGAATTTTTTTTTTGATTTTCAAACCATTAACCTATAAGGAATCTAGAAGTCGTAATATTACCTTAGAGACTAAAAAATATCCCCATTTTTGGAAAGAACAAACATATTTGTTATGGAAGAATATATTGACTTTGAAAAATGAGTATGAAAAACTTATCCCCTTTGTTGAATGATATTAAGGATGAATAAAACTAAATCCCCCTTAGGTTATATATCCCACAGATCATAATCTTGATCATTAGAAACCAATTTTAATTCTTATGAAAATATCACCCCTTTATATAAACATCTTTTTTTAAAAGAAATTCCCCCTTATGTACGAATTATTCCTTCTTACCATACTCCCCCTTAAAAGATTCTCCCCCTTTGGGGTCTTCATTAAATTATTCCTTCAAATAAATTATCCACTATAGTGATTTTCAAAATAGAATAGAGAAGTATAAGATATATCTGTAAGTTTAATGAAATATACATGAAAAAAAAGTAAGATATTCATTAAAATTACTATGGAAATTTTGGGAATAATGTTTATATTACAAAAAACAATAGAAGAAAATAAAATCATCCATATTTTTCATCCCAGAAAACATTTTCTTCATCAGATCTTTAAGTTTCTTTTCATCATTATTATATTCTAGAAGCTTCTTCATTACTTTCTCATGATCTTGGTTATTCTTTTCAATTTAAATGATCTTATCCTCTTGATCATTGATTATATCATCATGATTTTTAATGAAATCTTCTTGAGCTTACACATTTTTCACTAATTCATCCCTGACTTCCTTCTCACTACATACAGATCGGGAAATAGAATTTAGTTGGCTAACTTTCTATGAAATAGATTCATTGACATTATTGAAATCAGATTCACTAATATTGAGTGATCCATTTGTTGAATCCATGAAGTCACTGAAATTTCTAAGCTCTTCATTTATGGTTTTAGTGTGGTTATATACATTCATACAAGTCATCTTCCGAGATTTATAATCTATCAAATGATTAATGAATTCCGCTTCTTTCTTGACTGTGATTTCCATAATCATATTGTTCGATTCCATATTTTAATTCATGGTCTCTTGTATAATTTGATTTTGGGCCTCTATATTTTCAAGAATTAGAATAGTACTGACCAAATGTCGTAAAGATAACATGACAATGTCATGCTCAATAGAGGACGAGGATTCGAATCCTTAAACATCTTTTTTTTTCTTAGTTCCACTTGTAGTCAATGAAACTGGTTTCTATATCCTTTTAGAATATATATAACGTGTTTCCTTATTAGATTAGGCAACTAAAACACTCATTCCTTTGAATATATTTCTATCTAGGGTTTGTTCATATTATACATGGAAAATATTTAGATATTGTTGTACATCGTGTTCCCCTTCGAGCTATTTTTCTTGAGTTACTTCGTTTATTTCTTCTTCTTGAATCTCTTCCCCTTGGAAAATTTGTTTTTCAACCTCTTCTTTCTCTTCTTCCTCCACTTCAACATCATTTTTTTCATTAACATTTTCTTTAACTTCTTTTTCAATCTCTTGTTTTGTAGAAAAAAATTTAGAAGATGAAATATGTGGAGTTCCAATATAATCTTCTATTTTCCTTTAAACATAATCAATGTCTTCTAGATCTATCTGATCTTTCATTAATGTATATGTTTTGAAAATGTTAAGATATTATTTTCTTTCTGGGTTTCTGGAGTGGCAGATGGTTTTTTATGAACAACTTTAGGTTCCATTACTTTTTGATATTTAATATCTATTGCTTTCAGTAAATACAGACACACTTGAGTTTTCGAACATTTATTCTTCAATATATTCTACTTTTTTAATTCTCCTAATTTTAGAATTCTTTATTTTTAGAGCCTTATCCTTTATAGGTTTTAATCTAAAATAAGGATCACCTTCCTTTCTGGTAACTTCCATCTCTCTCCATTTTTCATCTGTTGCATTGGAATAGGCTTTTGGCTTCTTTCGAAGAGGTGGTGTTGATTCTGCAACATCAGGAACCGGTGTTGGTATTCTTTTTTCTTCAGGTTTTATTTTCATGGGTACCTATTTTTAATAATCAAGATCATTAACCATGTTCTGGACATCCAATTATTCAAAAATTTTGGATTCTGTTTAAAACTATACCTTCATCCTCCTTAGAGTATCATCACTAAGCAACAAAATTTTTAATGGCTTAGATACTAATCAGTATGGGAAATTCAACTCTTGAAGGAACATAACAATTATCCTAGAGAATTTTTTTGGATACATAAGTATCTGAGATATGATGGTTTCTCATTTTACTACACGAATGGCGAGAAAGATGTACTTAACCATGTTATTATTTCTCACATTGACAAGAAATTCTAAAAGAAATATATCACACATCATTAAAGAGTCCTTATCTCCATTCCTTGGAATAAGAAATCATTTCTTCTAGAGAGATTCCAACTTGTCATTTGTTGTAAAATTTTTAATCTTTTGAATCTTGAAATAATTAATTCCCGGGTAATCTAGATCCTTTACATTTTCAAAATATCCTTCCTTCGAAGGAAGTTTGCAAGAGCATAATGTAGCCTCCCCATCATACGATATCATGAGAACATTCGCCACCTTATTATTCATAAATATATAAAACTTGTCATAAAATTTGATGTTGAATATGTATTTTCGACCCTTTTGGAAGAATGTAATGGATTCATAAAATGAAATTACAAGGTCAGGGTAAACAAAATCCTGATTTTTCTTCTTAGCCACAAAAACAATATCCCATCCATTAGTTATTATTACCTTAGTGATAAGGGAGTCATACATTTCAAATATGTTAGGTCATACCATTCATTCCATAAATCTCTCCCAATGCTTTATTTCCTTGTATTCATTATCTGATCGACTAAGGATTCAGGAGTCAATCAGATTGAATGAAACTGTAGAATGAGAATGTGGACTTTGAAGGCACCAGAACATCAACACAATGATCTGAGAAGATGGTGTAGCTCTTATAAACAATGAACCACATGTATAGACATAACAACGACCTTTCAACTCCCCTTGGATAATCAAATTCCTGAAAATAATCAGATCTGATCTGATGGTTGAGGATGGATGTAGGAAAATATGAATTCTGATCTTTTGAGGTAAGGTAATTGAGGAATTGAATTTTTTTAATTAAAAACGATTTATACATAAAAAATAGAAAATAATGTTTAAGAATGTTTATATATTTGAATACTCTGAAGAATTTATAAGTAGTATAATAATTATCTTGGAAATTCTAGATTTTGAAAAGATTTTGATTATGAGGATTTCAATTCTGAGAATTTTAATTCTGATAATTTTAATTCCGGTTTTTTTTCATAAAGAGCAGTATAATTTCGTAATGAAAGATTATTCTATTATAAATAAAAAACAAACAAGCATATGTAATTCCCTCGAAATAAGGATTAACATAATGTTCTGAGATGTTTTAAATAAGAATTAGATATGAATGATTAACATAAAATTATCATTCCTAGATTCTATTTAATGTATTAAAATCTATTAAAAGGAAATGGTTTGTTAAAAATATTTGCAAGTTTCTCTTACATTCTGATGAATTGAAGAATAATGTCTTTTTTTATGTGTGTGATCCATAAGAAGGTGGTTTCAAATATCAATGTGCTTTGAACGGGAGTGATGTGCATGATTTTTTATTAGTGCAATGGCACTTGTGTTATCATAGATTATTTGGGATTTAGTAAAACTCATAGAATAGTCTTTGACTATGTGTTGCATCCACATCATTTTAGCACAACAACTTATTGCTACTGAATATTCAGCTTTAGTAGAGGAAGGTTCTACAAAAAAGTATTTTCTTGCAATACCATGAAACTATGGAATCTTATAAGAAATCAAATGTTCTAGAAGTACTTTTTCTATCCTTTTTACAACCACCAATGTCAGCATCCAAAAAACATTTTAGTTCAAAATCATTTCTAGAAGAGTACAGTAGTCTCAAATCTATAGTTCCTTTTAAATATCAAAAAATTATTTTTACAGACTTTAAATTGGATTATTTAGGATTTTCTTGGTTTCTTGCATATATGAATACCGAAAACATTAAGTTAGGTCGACTGGATGTTATGTAAAGAAAACTTCTTATCATTCCTCTATAAGATGTTTGATCCACAGGTTTCCTTGCATTATCAATTTCAAGAGTATTATAGGTTCTAGTAGGGGAACATATACTCTTAGTTTTTCAATACCCATATTTCATAATAAGATCATTAATATACTTATGTTGAGTTATGTAAGTTACTTCTGGTTTTTGAGAAATTTAAAAACCAATAAAAAAAGATAACTCACCCATCATACTAATCTCAAACTCAGATTTCATTAGATTTACAATTGTATTGGTTAAGGATTTCTAAGTTGATCTAAAGATGATTTCGTCAACATAAATTTGAACAATCAAAATATATTTATTAAAATTTATAATAAAATGGGTTTGATCAGTAGTTCACTTAACATCGATATTTTGAAACCAAAATCCAGAAAGCCTATCATACCTGTCTCTAGGGGCTTGTTTAAGTCCATTTAAAGATTTGGTAGGTTTGTAAACCTGATTAGGATATTTTGTATCTTCAAAACCAGGGGTTGATCTACATAGACCTCCTCCTGTACATAACCCATAAAGAAAGCACTCTTCACAACCATTTGATAACATTTGTTGTTAAATAATTATGCAAGGGATAAAATAATACAGATATATTTTAGTCCTCCAAGATGAGCATAGGTTTCATCATATTCTATGCCTTCATTTTGGTTATAGATTTTATAAACAAATATTGTTTTATAACTAACAATAATTCAATTTTCATCACATCTAGCTCTAAAAACCAGTTTTACTCCAACAACAGATGTTTCCATAGGGTTTTCAACCGAGGTGAAAACATGATATCATACGAATTCATTGAGTTTATCTTGCAATGACATTATGAAATCATCATAACCCAAGGATTCATCAAGAGTCATTGGTCCAAATTGGGAAATATATACAACATGTTCAAATTCATTTCTAAAAGAACTTATAGTTCATACTGGTTTATTAAGATAACCATTGATATTATCACTATGATGATTCCTAAGTTACAACTAACTTGGATTTGGGAAAATTTGTTCATCAATGTATGGTAGAAAATATTTATGAGTAAATGTCTCAGCAATGTATTTTTGAACATTTTCCTTCACTGAAGTATCTTCATTCAATGATTGGTGACCAGTTTTAGAAAATATATCAAAAAATAAGATCTGGTTGTTTGGATACAAAAGGATCAGTTTCATCGAATTTAACATGTACTGTTTCTTCCATAGAACTAGTGTTTTTATTAAAAACTTTATATGGCTTAGAATTAGTAGGGTATCCTAAGAAAATTCCTTCATCAATTTTGGTTTCAAATTTCTTAAGTTATATTTAGTATTGAAGATAAATACTTTACAACAAAAAATGATAAGTAAGAAAGTTTTGGTTTTCCACCATCCCATAACACGTAAGGTGTTTTATTTAGAGAAGGTCTTATTAAAAATAGATTTAATGTATAACAAGAAGTACTTACAGCTTCAGCCCAAAAATTCATGGCTATATAATTTTCACCCAACATGGTTCTAGACATCTCTTGAAGAATACGATTTCTTCCTTCAACAACACCATTTTGTGGAGGAGTTCATGGAGCTGGAAAGTTTTGAGTAATAAGATTTTACTACAAAATGTTTGAAAATCCTAATATTAATTTTCAACCATGATCACTATGAATGGTTATCAATGGTATATTTTTATTTATTTTAACCTGAGTTGTAAAGTTTTTTAAATAATAAAAAGCATCAAATTTCTTTTCAAGAAAATAGACACAGGTAATCCTACTATGGTCTTCAACTAAGACAAACACATATTATTGGCCTCTAATACTTCTAGTTTGTGTTAGAAAAAATAAGTCCACGTGAACTAACTGTAAGTTATTATCAGTTTTAACTTTACTTATATATTTAAATCTATATTTATGTTTCTTACCATATTGACAAAGATCAAAAAGATTTAAAGAATCAAACCTATGTTGTGGTAGATCCTTAACATGTTATTTTATAGAAAGTTTTCTTTTATTCCATATGTTATAGTGTCATAGAATTTTATGCCAAAGACGTGATCGATCTACAAATTCACTAAGGCATGGTAGGTCTTGACATCTAAGGTCTACCAGGATTAAGGTGTACACATTCTCATGCCGAAGGACATAGAGAATAAACTCATCCTTGGAATTTTGAACAAAAAATTTATCATTTCTAAAATTTACAAGGTAACCTTTATCACATAATTGAATAATGAAAATGAGGTTGTGCATAAGGCCTTTTACAATAAGAACATTTGAAATAATAGCTTTACCAATGGGAATAATGTTTCTAATACCGACAATTTCTCCTTTAGAGTTATCCTGAAAAGTTACTTTTCCACCTTTAGACATTAAAATATTTTTGAAATAGTCATTGTTATGATTCATGTGTTTGGAATATACACTATCCATTTATGGTATGTTGTTGGTACTTCCTTTGTTATCATGAAAAAAAATAGTTAGTGTTTCAGAATCTGAACTTTCATAGATCTGGAATTGTTAGATAAATAAATTTTGAGTATCCAAATTTGTTTAGAATAGTATGATTTATGAACCCCAAGTGATTGAAGATTATCTAAATAGCATTGCTTCTTCCAATTCCCTCTACATTGAAATTTTTTAAAAGAGGAATCTCTTTATGGAACAAAATAATTGTTTCTAAAAACTGGGTATTCATGTGAATAACCTAATCCTTGATTATTACCACGAGTTCAGATTTGAAAATACATCTTATCAATATTTTAATTACCAGAACTATAATTTTATAGAAATTTCTTCATGGAAAATATATAATATTTTTGTCTCAGAACTAAATTCGTAACCTCAAGAATTATTGTTTTAGAGTTGAGTTTATCCTATAAATCATCTTTTTGCAGAATCAGATTGTCAATATCCTTAAAACATTTATCCTTCTCAAAATTAACATCATGAAAACTCATAGAATTTTTTTCTAAAACATCATTTTCTTATTAAGATATTTTCTATGATACAGATTTTTTTTAAATAAATTCTCTAGAATTTTAGTATTTATGTTTCATAGAAACATTACAATTTCTTATTTCATGCAACTTAGAAAATCTAGAAACTTCTTCCTAAGAGGGTAAATCATTATTACTATCTGATGAAGATGATTCTTCATCTAAAGAAAAACCTTTAACATGAATATTTTCACATAAAAATTATTGATATGGGGCTCATCATTTCATGCCTTATCCATAAGACAATGATTTTGAAATGGAACTCTGGATATTAGACCAATATTCATTTTAACAAAAGACACATATTATAAAGAGTCGTTAGATGAATAACCACCACTAGTACTCCAAGCGTCATTGTCTTTAATGATATTTTTGTGCTTTAATCTATTGAACATCCACTTGTTCCTCTCAAAACTCCTCTACTTCTTCACTCTTTTCTTATGCAAGGGACAATCAGGTCTAATAAGATAGTTTCTTCTAAATTCATAACATATCAATTCTCCCTCATTCTTTTCTTTACCATCATTCATTTTTTACGTTATTGAATGTTCTTCTTCCCAAAAATCATTTTCATCCTCTGAGCAATATTTTCTACCACATTTTATAAAGCTTCACATTCACTAGATTTAGATTAAATAACAACCATCAGAAATTTAGATCTTGTTATTCTTTTAGGAGTCTTGGCTTTCATATGATTTTAATTAGTTTCAAAAGGAACACTTATATTTTCATTATTCTTCTTAATATTATGAATATCTCTCTTTATTATGGTTTTATGTTGAAGAAGAGTTCCAAACAAATAATCTAGGGATATTTGTGTAACTTTATTATTCTCTTATATAGTATTCTTCTTGGATTCCCATTCGTTATGCATGATGTCTATAATATGGTCTACAAGAATATCATAATCTAAAACTTTTTCACCCATAGATTATAATTTTCTTAAGATATTCATGAATATTTGTTGTACCCTACATGTTGGCTCTCCATAAGGAAAAGAGAAACCATAATATTTAGCTCTCCTCACAGCTCTTATAGTTTCAACGACTATGGAAGTTCCAAAGTGAGATACTTCAAGCATCTTCCAAATTTATTTCAAACATAACATTATGAAATTGGATATATATATTTCTTGTCATGGAACAATGAGATGTATTTCGTACCTTAAAGTTCAGATGGTATTCCTCCTTTTCTGAATTAGTAATGGTTCTATGTTTTTTATCAAGAATCTTATAATATTAAGTTAACATAATGTAGTTGTCTACACTTGTGTTTATAATGAAGGTATTAATTTTGTATCTCTAGTAGTAATAGACATTTCCATAGAAGATTGGTGGTCTAGTAAAATTATGATTATTTAGAGATCCAACATGAATGTCTGCCATACTAAATGATAATTTCCTTCCACAAAACTTGATAACAGGAAAAGTTTGTAAATAAGGATTGAAAAATATAAAAGAGTTAAGGAAAATGAAATCTTGATCAAGACAAATTATATGTGAATATAAGTATTTCATACACCTCTTTTGATACCAATTGTAGGATCACATATGTATAATTAGAAGCTCTAATACTAGAGGGGGTGAATTGTATACTTTATAAATTCCATATGAATAATTAAAGTTGATATAAAAGTTTCTTAAGGAATATTTCATAACTATAAGGAAATATGTTTCTGACTGTAAGATTTTATCTTAAAGAATACACAATTTAACAATGCTAAAAATAATATTCACATATCCTCTTAAAGAATCATTTTCATTACTTAAAACATTACTATTAATTCTTAAGAAAAATTTTCATAAAGGAAAAATTCTACTTTAAAGATTAAATATCTTTAATATAATCAGAGTAATGGAATTAAGAATTATATTAAAGATTTAAATTCTACCTTTAACAATGTTAAAATAGTAGTGGAATAAAAACAACTTGAAAAAGAAAACAAGTAACAATAAGATTATTTTAACCCAAAGAGAATAGAATCTGACAACCTTGGATAAACATTCTTTTATTTATGCTTTCATGAAATTCTATCTTACCCAAACCTAGGTAAGCCCTCAATCCAAAGAATGGTATATGTCTTGCTAACCCCGCAACCCATGATTTAGAAGGAAATCAAAATATCTGTCTTCCAAACCTAGAATCTCACGATCAGCATGGTCAGAGTCTTCACAATGCTAGTTTGAACAAGTTGTTCACGGCTGAACAAGTTGTTCACAACTTCGACATGAAGCACATAGTGTTTTAAGAGCCTCTCTCAAAAAATCATGTCACAACTATTTCACATTCAACAATTTAATCCATGATGTATTCTCTGTCATCGTACATATATTATTCAAATGTGAACTTATTTATATGAAAAAATTATCTACGATTGGCTCCACTCCAACAGTCGTATTTTCCTTAAATTTCAGAGGGACCGAGACATGTTTCAAACATACCATGGTTAGTTTGTAACAGATTGTATGAAATCATTTCATATGTATGAAAAAATTATATGTTTAATATGAATGTTATGTATAAGAAAACAAATAATCTGATAATATTGAAATGATTCTATAAGAAACACTTACATTGTCAAGAAAATGGATTCTTAAAAAAAGGATTGAGAAAAATGGTATCACAGTTTTTGGGTACCAGTATCATATAATCGATATGACATTTGTACGGAATTTGGCTTCATGATAAAAAGTGTCACATTTATACTGAAATCAGTATCATGAAAAGCATTATTATATTTGTACTAGGATCAGTATCATAAAAAACAATATCAGATTATTACCAGAATCTATACGATGAAAAACAATATCATATTTGTACCATAATCAGTATCATGATAAATAGTATCATATTAGTACAAGAATCGTTATTATGAAGACCAATATCATATTTTTACCAGAATCTATATCATGAAAAACAATATCATATTTATACCACAATCAGTATCCTGAAAAATGTAATGAAAAATATATTGTAACTATAACAGAATGAGAATTCTATAGGGAAACATAATGAGAATTTTGAAAATATAACGAAATGGTAATTTTGTAAGCATAACAGAATATGAATTCTGAACATAAGAATTTTATTTTTTCTGATTTTAAAAACATAAAACCATAAGAAATGTAGAAGTCATAAGATAACCTTATTGAATCAACACAAATGAATATAGAATCTTTTTTTATATTAATAAAAATTTACTAGTAGTGTATTTTTGTTTTGAAATAATGATTTAACAATGAAAAGAATATGATTAAAATAACTATAATAAATTTAAAATATGATTAAATATATAATGATTTCATAAAAATCCTATAATTTACTTATCATGTAGATAAGGTATCTTATCCAATTAGAATATTTTATTAATTCACTTAATTGAGATGAAAAAACATGAGTTTTCATTATTATTTGCATTTTTTGTCAAATATATATTCGAATAATGGGAAGTAATAAATTTTTAAATTGGGATATATCATCAAGAAATATAATTTATTATTATATATTAATGAAATTAATTATTTTGATACCCTGGAAATATATTGTGGGTAGAAAACCAAACAATAATAGAGTATCTTAATAGCATCAAAATTTTCATATCTCATATGATTACATTGCGTACAAGGTCACTAAATTTTCTTTTATAAAAGAAATTTTTATATGATAATGAAAATATAATAATTAGTTTAATAACATTAAAATATTTATGATTTATTGAATAACCAAATAGAATTTATATTAAAAATTTCTAAATATGATCTAGTAAAAAAACAGCTTTCTATTTTTTCAGGAAATTATTTTCCAAAAAGGGAATTCATTAATTAAAATTACATAGAGACTACGAATCAACTATAAAATATTCAATATATTTTCTTATTATAATATTTTTATTTATATATTTCCCATTTATTTGAAATAATAAAAGTTTAACTATATAATTAGACAAAACTTTTTATTAAAAAATACTTTCTATAAAATAAAATTGTTTTTTCTAATTTTTTTTAAAATAGTTATAATTTTAAAAGATATGAATTTAATTATATGAAGTTTTTCAAATAATTAATTATTATTAATAAAATAAATCATATAATTATTATTTTAGAAATATAATATTTAATATAATGAAACTAAATATTTAAATTAGTTTCTTAAATTATAAATTATATATATTTTTAGAATGTACATATTTTAGAATATATATATAAACAGTAATGTATCAATTCAAATAGTAGATGTCATATAATATTAATATTTAATTATTCTATTTGAGCTTTTTGGGGAATGTTATATTTAAAATAAATACATTGAAACATCAATAATTAAAATAAAGAATATTAATTTAATATTATTAATCATATTTTATTTTTATCCTTTCAAAATACAGACTTATTTTAAAATAATTAATTGTACTTGTATGGCGTTAATATTATACTTTAGAAGATAATACCTGATTATGAGTAACCCTGTTTTCAAATTAGTTCATGAAAGAGTGGTGTGACTGAAGAACATGGAGGGTAATAATGTACGAGATAATCCAACTTCCATTTACATGTATATTGTAATTTATGTGGTAAACCCAATGTGTTGGAAGCCTAATCACATGTGTTAAAATACTATTATAGGTGAATTTCAGGATTAATATATCCTTTTTACTATAGTAAATTGAGAAAATCTATTTACGCTTCCACTATTGGACATGGGTGTAGTAGTATTATTATTATATAGAATGATGGTCAATTGGATCTATGGATGGAGGTCTTTTTATTAGTTTGAATGGGTTCTTTTGTTATGGGTTACCCATATGTGGGGAGTTGTAACACCTAGAACAATGTTGAGGTATGGAATTTTTAAAAAATTTTCTAACATTAGGTATTTTAGTCTTGATGAATATTTGACTAGTTGGAGGGGAACTCACGAGATATATTAGAGATTTTATATGTGTAGGTTTGTAAATTTTTTATAGTGGGTCCCACATACCATGATGACTGAGGGTTATTATAAAACCTTGAAAATTTAGAATGAATTTCTATATCATAAATGCATTATTTTTGAATGCTTATGATGATTCTAAAACCTAACATAAGTTCATAATTATTTTTTATAACTAAAAATGAGTAGAAAATTTATATACTTATATGAAATTGAAAAAATAAATGATTATTTAAAAATGTAAACCCAACTTAATGATATATTATCAATTATTGAGAAACCATTTTGAACTATTTAATAGAATTAATAATTTTTTTAGGTATATACTTTTGGAGTATGATATAAGTGAAATTCATCGATATAATTTCAAAAATAGTTTATAATTTCAATTATTAATATATATTAAAAGGTTAATAAATTATCGTTATTAATTTTATAATAGCAACTGGTAAAAAAATTTTTTTTATTACAATCATTGTATTATTTATTTATGTTTGGTTTGGAATGAAATTTTACCTAATTTTATGTATTAAAACAATTGAATAGTATTGTTAATACATGATAAAAAAATAAATTATAATTCCTCCAATGATATTAATTAGGTTATAAATTAATATGAAATCATTTGAATGAAAAAGAAGATAAATTTATGGAAACTAATTTTTTATTATCAATGTATTTTTACCATAATAAATAATATTAACCGAAATTTTTATGACTTTATTGAAATGGTTAGAATATGAGTTCATCAAAATTAATTTATAATCATCTATTTTTTGTCACTAAGTGATAAATTTTGAGACAATCAATTTTATGCACAATGAATCATTTTTTTCTAAATTTTTTTTTCCATACATTTTGAAAAAAGTATTAGAAATAATTTATTCCACATATTAAATATAATTTTAAAAATTATATGATAATTTTGGATTCAAAATAATAGTTATTATGATGAAATTTCAACATAATATTCTTTTGTCATAATTAGTTACCATGGTAATATTTTTTGCACCATAGTAAATGTTAGATGTTTTAAAATGGGGGTTGTCTATAGAGATAAAGAAATTATTCTCACCAAAAAATTTAATAATTTTATTGGTTTTGTATATTTTTATGTTAAATTGTAAAATGATTTCAAATCTTCTATTTTAGGCCAAGAATATTTCAAAAAAATTACATTATTATCTATTATTATTAGTGGTTTTTAAATTGGTGACACTCTTCTACCAAATAAAAGAGATCGTATTCTCCTTATTCCTATACAAACATTGAGCACCATATATCCACCATGATATTCCAGATTTATAATAAAAAATTTCTCCATATATTATATTTATTTTTTTCTCACTAAATATCAATATTATTATGGTATAAGGTGTATGTCAAAGTAGATTTCCCATAAAAGATGAAATTGTATTAACATAATTAATTCAAGTTTATTTTTACATCAACCTAGGACAAGTATTATATAAAAATAATGATATTATATATATAGTTTAATTATTATACTAAATTTTTATCATTTTATTTGAAAAAATAATTACCTACATATTTTCCTAATAACAGAAAGGGAAAATATTTTTCATTTCTATGTGAAGATTGTCGTATCAATGTCGAAATGCATTTAATATTTCATCAGCACATCAAATGCATTCATATATAGATAGATATAATATTTATATAAGATATTTATGGTATTTTTATGATCGTATGTGGTTAAATTTGTGATTAAATTCAATTATTTTCATCCATTAATTAATTGAACCATCATAGAGTCGTATGTGCAGAATACTACCTAATTGATTTGATGTAATTCATTTTCCCTCACCCAATAAAGAGATTTATTATAAATTTGTTATAATTAATATATATAATAATTATTAAATTATAAATATTTTTCATAAAATTAAAACCAAAACAAGGTTCAGTGATCCGTATCACTGAACTGAAAAATAATTGGAAAACAAAACTATTGATATATATATATATATATATATTAAAAATTAATAATAAATTGGTATTTAAAAAGTATAGGTGAATAATATATCATAATATTATTATTAATAACGTTTTTTATAACAAAATTAATTTTTTAAATTTGTTATTGAAAATAGTAGAACATATAAGATGTAATTTGGGACATGAGGTAATGTCTTTGTTTTATCACATCACATTTATTAGGATTATATTTGTAATTATTTACCATGTAAAGAATTGAAAATTTTTTCCTTTTCAAACCTCATATATTTTCTACTATAATGGTTATTAATATAATTTACATGAATTTTGTCCATTTTAGAATTTTTTATCTGAATATTCAAAATGAATGTTATTGAGAAATGATGACTATATTTCTTTATATTTATTTAATATATCACTACATTGTACATGGTATTCATATTATTTAATTGGTTATTATTTTATAAATAAAAGTTTTGTAAGGAGATTATTTTCTAAATTTTACATTCGTTATAAAGGATTAAAAATAATTTTTTCAAATTCAATCACATGAATCAATAGTTGACTTTTTCAAAATGGTGAGAGGAATGTTTTTATTTACATATATGACATGAATAGATTTTATCATTTTCATCTAAATTATTCATTATAGAAATTCCATTAATGGATTCCTTTATTATATTCTTTAAAAAATAATCCCATTATTTTATTTTTTTTCTTTTTAAATGTTATTATAAGAAAATGATGTATTATTTGGTTTTTCATGGTATATTTTTCATGATTTGAAAATGGTATTTAATGTCCATGTAAACATCATTTGATGGCTATTTTTTCACCAAGGATATGATCTTATGGTATAGTATGATAAATTTTAATATATATCATTTGATGATTATGATTTAATTATTTTTTAATGAAAGTAATTTCTTTCATATATGCTAATTAAGCATAGAAGGATTGATTAATTTTTATTTGATATTATTGCATACATATTTTTTTAATTATCTGGTTGTTATATCCATTAAATCCCTCTAATTTATTTGGAGATGTTTTATATATCATTATCTTAAATCATTCATAGGTGGCTATCACATTCACAATAGGGAAAATACTCACTTGTTCTAAGGTGAAGAAGGAACATTAGTGGTTAGCCTAACCATACAATATGATAAATATATGTGTTGGTAGGATGATCAGATGATTTTTTTGTTCAAGTGTATAATAAAAATTATGTCGTATTCCTACGATATGTTATGAAGTCTCATTCTATATTATTGATTATTTCATTCAAATACGAGTCATGTTTTTTTGAAAAAGAAATATGGGATGAACCTTAATTTATTATATATTTATTAATGGGTATTTTTTGGTATTTTATATCAAGTCATTATACCTCAACAATTATAATTCTTAAATTCTGATCATATATTATTATATATAATTTTTACCCAAACCAAGAATCAGATTTCACTATTCCCTGTGTTTATATTTACCAAGGTAATAAATAACTTCACTAAATGAGATTTTTATTGGAAGGATGCTATGACAGTTTATATTTATGGATATATTGAAGATTTTTCTTGAAATATGTTTATTACAATTCAAGAATCTAATGAAACTAGTTTTATATGGTTCCTGGGTGTGAATTGTTATTACAAGTATTGAATAATCTACAAAAATGAAAGAGAATTTATAAAATTAATTTTGGGTTCAATTCAATTTAACTATGATGGATTCTGGTGTGAGATTAGGGCTGCTTTATGTTTGGAAAATTAAAATTATTTTATAAGGATTTGTAAAATGGAAATTTTCATGTGTGATTTTTGAGTATTTGATAACGACCACACCATATCATAGGAGCTATGACATGAAATATGTTGTGATAGAGTTAATGCCTTTGGTGTAATGGTAAAATCTCTAGGGCCTGTGTTCAATGATTAGGAGAAATAATTAATTTCTTGATGATATATTTACATATGGAGTTGTATGGTCTAAAACCCCATAAATATTAAATTTTCCACAACAATATTTTTTAAAAAACATTTAACTAATAACACTTATGTATTCATTCAATTTTATTTACATTTAGAACTCTGGTGAATGATTTATTATAAACCCATCACAAATTCTTTAGTGATATTTTTTATAATGAAGAATAGTTATCATGTGACCCATATTGTTCCACTGTGTGGGTTAGATACGTCTAAAACCATGATATATGGGCTTTATATGAGGTTAATCTATGTAAAACATGATGAAAAATAGAGGAATATTCCACATTATGAATTCCATGAGCATATTTTAATTGATTTTTTAAAGAGTTTTACTATTCATGACAATACGGGGTACACTATTAGGGTGGACTTAAAGTGTAGTTTCCCCATGAACAATATGATCACATCATAATGTGTTCCTATTATAACATTAAAATAAATCAAAATGAATTAAGTGTTTTTTCAATTAGTTTTTGTAAATTCATGATTCTAACTCTACAATAGTTCACATATTAAATCAAATCACTCTAGAACATTTCACATATGAGGATGGTTCTATTTTATTTTTCACCTAATTTTGGTCCCAATGTATATGTTCATTGCCAAATGAATGTCTACCATTCCTCTTTGATTATTATTTTTTCAAATATATATGTTTATTTATTATTACATTCATAACAATTTATTTATATATTCCCTGAGTTTATTAAATTTCACGATTTCAAATATTTGAAACTAAATAATATGAGAACACTGAATAAAAATATTTATAAAAGAATAAGGTAGACTCTCATAAAGCTATCAATAATGGTTAATATCACTTCAATGTGCATTTTTTGTAACATAGCATCGAGCTACTGTGTACATTATCGTTAATTTTTTAACACCTTATGTCATCATTTTATTGGAGAATCACCATGTTTGAGTTTTATTATGTATAATAAATTATTTAATAAAAAAATAACTATCTTCGTAGTAAGGACTTAATTGAACTAATGATATTTGAAATCATGAAGAAAAAGAAATGGGTTCATAAATTTCCACTGACACTAAATTTCATGAATAGAAGAACAATTTGATGATCCATATGACGATATTTTTTAAAACATTATGGATATCATAGAGGAATCCATTAATTGATATATGTTGAGGATTGGATGATTGTTTTACCCAAATGTATTTAGACATATTTATTTTATTCAATTAGGGGTTAGACAACCATTATGGAAATAAAAAATAATGTGTGAATTGATATTCACTGGAATGATAACAATCAAAGTGAAATTTATAACTCAGTTATTCCTAAAACTAGAAAATAATTTTTCTATCCATAACTTATTATAAAATTTGAATAAATTAGTAGTGTTTGTTCTGGTGTTTTGGGTTATTACCTCTATGGTAATGATATATTATAAATGGTTTTGGGATGGGGAACTATTCTACCTAGGTAATTATTTGCAAGATATTGTTTTGGGGAGGCGAATTATTCTCAATGGGAGATGATAGATTTTTTTGATTCCATGTTGGGAAACAATTCACGCATAGGTGATGATGTAATGGATATAATTCTTGGGTGGGGAATTATTCTCACCTAGGTGATGATATAAAATATATTTTTCAAAGGTGTGGAACTAGTTCCCTCATGGTGATGATATATTATAGATATTTATAGGCTGATATGTTATTCCCTCAAGGGTGATGATATATGAGATCATTTTGTTGAGTGGAACTATTCCCACCAAATATTTAAATATCATGTTCAGTGATAAGAACCTCTTGATGAAGCTGCTATGGATGATACTTGGTTTATTCACAAAACATGAGGGTCAATAGATAATAAATATTAAAATATTTATTATAACATATCAGTATGATCAATATTTACACTTTATATTTTTTAGGACACCAATGGTGGTGTCATGGTGGGTTATACACACACTTTGATGTAACTGTCATAATTTCCATTGAAAAACTGAATGTTTCATGGTAGAATAGTAAATATGGATGTATTCTAAATAGTCTATCTAGTAAGATATTATTGATTAGGGGATATTTTAATGTTCAAAGTCATTAAGCCAGTTATTGAATTTTCCACCTATAGGATTTCTTATAAATATTTTAGACTATTATCTTTAAGATTCACCAAAAGGGTATCCAGATTATATTTTTTTTCTTTGTATCATGTGACAATTTTTTTTATTCATATTGATATTTCATGGATTTATATAATTTTTAAGGGAAATAATAAATGATATATATTTTTTTATTTTTTTGAATGGTTAATATTTTAGTCACTCCCAATATTATCAACAGTTACTTGATCTAATTGGTACAGTCTCATTACATTATTAGTATTAGTCCTATACATTTCAACAACAAATAGTATAGGGGTACGCACAATTGAGGTATGTAGTGACCTAGTCGTGATATGGAAAATGTGAACAATGATTGGGAAAATAAAAAGTAGTAACAGATAATACATTTATTTTATTTTCCTTGTAATTTTTATGGTTGATGATATATATGTTTTTAGTAGAGCTATGTGTGGATCTTATTCCTGATATTATCTTACCCATGTATTAATGAAGTTCATATTACCTTGTATTGGGATATTAATAATGGTTTTTTATAGAACGTCTACATTACAAAATTTTATTCATTTTGAAAAAAAATATATTATTTCAATTATTTTAATTTTTAATTTCGGATGAATGTGGATGCTTTTTCATGAATAACATCAATCACATTAGACTAACATTGAATAATGACATTTCTATTGATTGGTTACCATTATTTTTATTTATTGGTTGGTTATTTATATTTCCAACTACAATGTACGATTCTGATTCATATATAACATGATAGTTCTTTCTTATATAACACATTCATTTGATTGTATTGTTATAGATACATGGTATTAATTTTCTTATTATACATTTTTAACAATTGAAATATGATAAATTAAATTTATAATGTTATTTACATTATTATTTTTTTAGTATGTCATTCAAATGTACAATAACTTTTATATTATTGTTAAGAAACATAATAAAAATAAAATTACATTGATATTATATGAATTTGATAATATAATTTAGTTTTTTATAAATGGCGATAAAAAGAGTACTCGTGTGGACTGACCTTTATTTTATGGGATGTGTATATAGATTTGAATGATGTTACCCCTAATAGTACATTTATTAAACTTTGATATATTGAATTATGATAAAAAAGTTATGTGATGTGTGTGTATGAAATTGTAAATACATGAAAACATAATAACAAAAAATTGAGAATTAAGTGGCACATGGTGAGAATACTGCAACAGAAGTTGAGAAGGAACATCATATTGTATTTGAATAGTAAATATATTATCATATCCATGAGTGTTTTTTGTGATACAATAGAATTATAGAGATACCCCATGAGGTATAACATTAATGTATTAGGAAATTTGAGAGTTTTAAAACGAATCACCAATGTAAATGGGTGTGTTTTTTCATAGGTTATTGGGATTTGGGTTTAGTTAATATATACCATCTTAGATCATTTAGAGATACCTCATAAGTGTAGGGTGATCTTAAGATCATCTATTTTTTTGTATGGATTGAACACATGTCTGATGAAAAGGAATAAAATAACTATAATATTGTGATATCCTTGTAGAATCTTTAAATTTTTACTAAGATTATTTATATATAGAGAAGATAATGTTGGACATGACCTATTAGATTTTACATCAGGTGGAACGAAAATTTCATAAATAAATATTACATATCATTAAGAAAATTTTCTTTTCATATCACTAAGATAAATTCAATAACTATAAAGGTTTACCCTCTTTTTAAGCACTTATTCTTAAACAACTAGTACATAATGTCCTATATCATTCTCCACATAGATATTCACAATTAACACCCTTATCAGACTTATATAATATAAAACCATTCATTATATATAGTAGAAAGGGAAACATTACAATGGGTTTGATGAGATGATCAATATGGTTAAAAATGGAAGGCATCAATAAATAATAGTTTTTTAAGAATAAATAGAGTATATGGGTATGAGGATATTGAATTATCATCCAAATTTAGGCCTAGATATCCATTGATCATAATCCTAATTCATCGAATAAAATTTGTATTTTAATAAGATTTACATCATAAAAGGATAAAATAATGTGATGCATGAGAGAATATTATTCGCATACGATATTTTCAAAAATAGTGGAACAATGATTCGATTAGTCATATGTATAGAAATATTATGTCAAGGATACATACACAGAAATAATAACATGTTAGGAATGGGATGAAAACCTGTGTACCTAATTTGGGATTGGGATAACCTCCCATAGGATTGACATAACAACCCATTTTCCCAATGACATCATGAACCATTATCCTTACCTAATTTATAAGAGAGATAACATGGAATCATCCTTCTCATAATCATAATACATTAATAAAATACCATAATTCCACGAAAACATATATCATTTCATTAATGATTATACCATTGATAATAAAATAGATTTCATCAACATTTATTTATAATAGTAAAATAAACATAGAATTTCTAAGTATAACTTCATAGTATAATATCCTTATTGAATCATTGGAAACATCATGTCCAATTATCATATATGAGAGATAAATATAAAATATCAATATAATATTTATTGAGGAAAATACCATTTACCATATTAAAATAAATATTTAAAATAAAATGCACAATTTGAAGAAAAACCTTTCCTTGAAAATGATAATAGAAATTGTAATGGATGTTTCGAATAAAATAATAATGATTTCTTCCGGAAAATTCATTCATTCAGTATATAAGAATACAAATAATATATTCAAACCATTGGTAAAAAGTAACTATGCTAAAAATTGATAGATGATATTTTTCGATAATATAAAAACAATGTAAATCACTGGGAAACAAATATAAAAAAAATATTACAATAAAAAAATACTTGAGTATTGTTTTTATAAAATATGGACATCAAGGAAATGGGCATCAATCCGAATATAGTGATAACGTCACCTTTTATTAGAATAATTCCTTTTTTCTCCTAAGCACATAAATTGCGGAAAATTATATTAAAAAATTTATATGTAAAGATAAATATTTTACATTTAAATACTTTTGTTAGAGATATAAAATTTAATTTTACCATTAAATATTTAATCATAAACATTATAGGTAAATATGAGATTTTATCTTAAAATCATTACCTCATGTATCGAATTTGTCATATTCTCTATAAAACACTATAAAATAAATTTATTTCTTTTCAAAATATATAATAAAACAATATTAATACTTATATTATCATAAATTATCATGATTTTCCATTTTAATACCCATTTGTTAATAATTGTTTATTAGATTCATCGTTTGCAGGTGTTCGATATTTAATTTTATATTTATGATTTCGATCAATATATATGATCCTTATAAATTGATCTAATATAAATAATAAATGTAAGTTTCTTGATGATATAAATATCCTATATAATCATTATATTTATATTTATAATTATCAAAAAAATATAGATATTGAAAAATAAAGTGCAAGATTCATGGAGAGGGTAGTCAAGTAGTGTCCTTAAACATTGTTTCAAATCTGTTTTAAAAAGATGAAAATACGTGATTTTTTTTATTAATTTTATATAAATAATTGAATAAAGATTTCATATATTTTTTATTAAACCCATTATTATATCAATTATATTGAGTTGGTGATGGTAAATTATTCATATCGTTACATGTAGTTCATAGTCCACATCTACGCATGGGAAATACATTCCTTTCCCAATTGATGGAAAAGAGGCGGAAATGGTTATTATAGAATAATAATAACACCTAATAATATTTAATAATAATTACTTATGATTTTATAAAATATAAAATAGTTCAAAATTTGAAGGAATGTGAAATAAAATTTAATGTGTTATCTTATGACTTATACCTCATTGTTTAGAGGCCTCGTTCTTGTGGCACTGTAAGGCTTGACAAACATGTCATATGAGAAGACTAAAGGGTAAAGGAAAAATGTTATGTAACTAAGAAGGTATTATTTAATTTAATGGATAAATAATAAGGTTTCATTGTGGTGAATAATTTAGGAGATGAGGTTCTTTCTAACAAGTGTGGGAGAGGAAACACATGGAATTAGTTAAATGATTTAAATAATATAAATTCATTTTCATTTGAAAGTTGATACACATGGAAAAGAGTTCAAAATTATTATAATATTTTTTATTCATACATTCAAAAATAAATATTTAGAAAAATTAATTTGGTAATTCTACCACTATAACCTAGATTAACCCCCCTGGTAAGCTCGTTTTAACCGTAAAATCGTCGAATATTTTTCACAATTTTTTACTATTCACTATATCAAAAAATTAATGATTCATCATTAATAAACTCTGAAATATAATTAACAATATTTATTCATTTCTAAAATATTAATTTTCAATAAGTGGGGGAAATTTGTTTTGTAATAATTACTTGAAATGCAACAATAACCAATTTTTATTAAATTAATTTTTAAGAAGAAAAATTTTTATAGTCTCACCCCATTGATAAAAATATCAATTAGATGAATTATAAGCTAGTAAACATAATATATAATCTATATATTAAAAATAAACTTAGTAGTCAATTTGTTATAAATGTAATTTGTCATGATAAAAACACAATAAAAACCAAAATTATTCTCCCAAAAATAACTATTTTTACCATTTAATGATTTTATATTAAATCCTAACAATTAAATAAAAAATTTATGGATTGTTATTAAATTTCTTATATATATTATAAATATATTTTATAGTACTAATTTTATAATAGTGATCAATATATTTTTCTTATACAACAATTCAAAATTTCTAGAGAATTTCATTTATCAAAAAATTAGATTTTTCCAAATTAAATGACTTATTTAATTAGAATTTATTAACCTTAATTTTTAAAATATGAGTTTAGGATATAATATTGAAACATATTTCAATATTTTTTGAATCATATTGACACACACTATTGCAATGAAAATGTTATCGATTTACACTATATCATTGGTTTATTTAGACACTGGGTTGCATATAAAGAAAACAATATAATTATTAATGTTTGTTTGAATGTAAATACTTGTAAAACCATGGATTGTTACACTTAATCCTTCCTAGAATGATATATCCATTTTAGAGTATAAAATATATATTATAGATAAATCTAAATTTTAGATGATATTTTTTTGAGGATGAGGCATGTAATAATAGATGATTTGTTGATGGATAAAAAATGTTAATTTTGTATCATATAAATAGATATACCTTTTATATTTAAAAGATGTTAAGAATTAGGCCCCACTATCAATGGGAAACCTGAATTTGGTTTTAGGCATGGGAATGTTTTCTTTCCCCATGGATTTATTCAATTTATACTTATGCATAATGAAACATTATATTGATGGTTAAGACTATGGAATAAACAAAATATGTATCCATGGGGGTGGTTATTATTGTTTTCCTATAATCGGGGGTTATTTGGAGTTATACCAGTGTATCTATCCTGGTCATGTTAATTCCTAATGCTTTGAACAAATAGTCTAGTGTTAATTGTGTGGGTATATGGGGAATGTTTAATAGTATTTATGGATAAATCAACAATCATATAGTATAAGAGAATCATACAAAATATAGTATTCAATATATATATTAGGTTTTTCAAAATAGAGTGATGGTTATATTTAGATGAGATGTTTAGTTTTTAATGGGGGAAATGGTTCAAAGGGGAATGAGTAATAACTTAACCTGTTAGGCGATTCTCATAGAATTTGAATGGGTGAATAAGGCTCAGTTATCTACTACATAAGTTCTATTTATCATACATCTACAAATAATGATGTTTGAAAATCTATGTTTCAAGGTACATTTTATGTAACATCCACATTGTTGTTTTCTTTTTTGATATTTTTGAATCATATTACTTCATACATACTCAATTAATTGATGGATTTGAGCTGTCCATAGTGTAGCTATATGAGCTGAGGATTTCCAATACACCATTAGGGGCATGATCTAATGGTATTAGAAGGAATTAGGAGTGTTCTATTCTGGTTATATATTTCTTATTACATATGGATTTCCTTTTGCTAAAGAAGTGTAGTTTTTCAATGATTGTTAGAATGTATATTGAAGTTTTGTATCATTATCATAATAACATTTATCATTTATGGGAATTATAAATTTTTTCAAGGGGTGATAGTTATACCTATATTGGGTTATAAAATATATAGGTATGTTATGTATGAGAACAATTTTAGCAGTTGTGTGGGGTTTCATCCTATATTTACTACATCATTTTAGATGATATAGAGACAAATCATTATGTCTTCCAACTCATAGTTCGTCTGATTTAGGATATCATTATTGACTATGTTAATGGATTTCTACATAATTTCATGATTAAGTTCAATATTTGTCTTTTCCACATAGTGAATATTATATATATCCTCTATATATTATGGATTTAATATGGAATTCATAGTGGAGGCTCAGCTAGATGATTTGAGGTTAATGAGGATAACAGGTATGAGTATGTCCCATTAGGGTGTTCTAATATTTACTCCATGAAGGTTGTCACTGATTTGATATTTCATGAGGATTACCATATTTTAAATGATAGGATAGCCATGAATAGGTAGCCTATTTTTTTAAGGATTTACTAAACTATTAGGGTGGGGATAGAGTGTTTTTAAAAATGATATGGGATCGATATATCAGATGTTGGGGTGGTATATTTCAGTATATGATATAAAAAGTTCAAAATAGGTATGCATTATACATGTACCATGGGATAAATTTTTGATTCAAAATCATAACAGTAGTGATTATGGAGAAAATGAAATTTTTATTCCATCCATATTATGTTTGATTATTATTCATGGCTATGAGGAAGTAATTATTATGTTCTCCTTGTCTCTAAAAAAGAAACTTCTTAGATTTTATTATATATTTGAGTAAAAAATGATAGAATAACTTCTTTTATATTCTCTTAATATGTTAGTTTTGGATTAGTGTGGTGTTTATATTATGGAATTTTTTGTTTCACATTGGGTTATGAATGGACCCTATGAAGGTTGAGGATGTATTTTTCTATGATTACTTATTGAAATATTTTGAGATCCACATATTTGTACGCCTTTCTAGTAATCATCGTTGGTCTATATAAGAGTTCTCATGAATTCAACTATCGATGAAAACCTCATATACGAAGGGTATAATGTTTCTCTAGTCATATAGTTATGATACATCATCTATTATCTAAATATTATTTTACTGTAATCTCCAATAATAATATTACATAAGTTTGGGAAAGAATACATGATGTATTTCAATGATCCATGTTTAAATATTGTGTTTGATGTAATAAATGAGGTCCATGTAGTATCATTTTAGTCCATAAAGATGATATGATAATAGAAAAACAACTATGTGTATTATATTGAGTTGGAAGTGGTTATGCATAAACTGAGGTGTTAGTGAATCAATATTAATGTATATTGGATCCCAATATATAAAAAAATTAAAATATTGAGATATATTTTCATATAAGGTGTATTTATGTGTTTTTTTCAGAAAATTTGTCTATCGTTAGTGGATACCTTTTATTTTGTGATAATATACTGTTTCAGGAAGGGGAATGTATTTTCTAATGTGCTGATAATGAAGACATAGGATAAGGTAGTGTGGGAGTTCAATGATGAGTATTAAATTTTATCACTTTTCACATAGATGTGTCTTGATTTTTAGAAGTATCACATTTATTTGATCTATATGTCTAATATTATCACCAACTAACACCTCAAGATAGTAAAGGAGTTTCAGTTTTGTGATTTAGTTAATATAGGACATAAGGATAATATACACAGAGGGGGCGATGAAACAAGATTAGTCTCTCAATGTCAAAGATATTAGTAAACTATGTTTTAAAACTATTTTTAAAAATTTGATATACACATCCACTAATGATCTTGGTAATATCAATTTAAATTGGATAACATTCTTATATGGGGTGTATTAGTTGACCATTTAATACTGGTATATCACTTTTATCCCACGATTCAATGAACGTTTATATCATGTTTTTGACACATATGAGCATATTAGAATTATTTTTTATCCTTAACAATATAGTTAGTTTGATTGTCCCATTAATATATTATAGGATATGTTATTTTCCTCTATCCTATATTTTAGGGGTTCATATGAGAACCACTGATCAATCATACTATTTTATGAAAACAATAATTATCTTTATTTTTTTCAAAATGGTTAATTTTGAGGATTTGTTAGATTGTCCATACATATCACATTTATGTTATCTTATGGGGATATTTTCAGTGATTATTAGGATGAGTATCATGTATAAGTCATTATAGCATATCTAGATCATCGATTAATGGAAAACAACCAGTTAGATAAAAAAACATATGATTATTGGAAATTCCATTGTATAGAGTTTGAGGTTTTTAGTTAGGTATTCCTTATAGGATTTCCATTATTAGTGCATATTTATATATATATGAAGATGAAATTGGTACATTTGTTTCTTAAAATATTTTTTATTACAGAATGAATTAATACAAATCCATAAATGCTGGCTCTTCCTGTACAGTATGATTTTATTATTGGTATATTTTATGTATCTCAGATAAGAATAAATCATCATAATTTATCTCATGTGATATCTAATAATGATATATAACTTGTGGATTATGTATCATTGAGGATGTACTTGTTTATATTTTCAATTATAGTGATAAAATTATATAATGGATGGAATTTCAAGTACATTTAGTTTAGTGGAATTATTGGAATATAAAAGAGCTGAAACGGGAGAAGTGTTCTCTATTTTAAGATAAATGGCCAAAATTTATCACTAATTAGAGTCGGTGATGATCATGAAGAAATCTTATCGTTGAAAATATATATAGAAATGGGGATTTAATATCATTAGCACTATTAAAGAGTAATCAAAAAAATTCTACTGAACACATTATTTTATTTATTATGAATTTTCTAGGTTCTCCTGAGGAATTGTGTAATCATATACATTAGTTTTTTTTGGGAATTTAATTATCTACAGTTGGGAAGAAAAATCATATTAGGTGAAGGTTTCACTATGATGGGTTCCTATGTGAGATTATTTCATCATGGTATTAAGAGATGGAACAAATTTCACAATGTCATTTCACTTCAGTGATTTTCACATCTGATTAATAATGGATGGTCAAGGACTATGTTGTGGACAAATTATTTATTAAATTGATTATATTGCATAAGATTTAACACCTACAGAGAAATGGTAACCTCTATGGGGCATGCAGATAAGATTTTTTTCGTTGTGTGTCACACCATGATATTAACATTTTGTGATTGTTTTTTGGAGTCAAAAACTCTGAAATGTCAAAATTTAAATATAATACTTTATATGTCAGTACATACATTTTTTTTGGGGAATAATTGTATATTGATATATGGTGAACCATAACTTATAGACCATGAACGTATTCCATTGGATAGTATTTTGTGGGGATGGTTGGTCTATAATTTACACTTATAGATACATTATAATGTTTTTATAGATAAAAACTCATTACTAGAGGATTTTTTTACAATTATATTATATGTGAAATCTTTTAAAGGAGGTAGTAGTCATCCATGAAATTATTTATTATGAACATATTATTTTATATTGTTTTGAGAGGTGTGCCACATCATTTATATTTTTTAAAACCTTGGGTTTCACATGAATTATATATGTATCATGACCTAAATGTAACTCTCAAAATACATCTAGGGTAATATTTTATAAAAATATTATTTAATTAAATGGGTATGATAATTAGGTATTGTAAATCTCGGTTCCAAACTCTTTATAGAAAAACTAATCATCTCTTTATTCCCTCTTGATAATTTCATTTTTTGGGGTTGTTATATTTCATTCAATACAAGACTCATGTCATTTTTTGATAGTGATATCAGTGTGTTTATTTTTCATTTATCTTCTCTTATTATTCGTTGATTTTATGGTTCTGTCATTTTATTCTAAATATTTATTTTTATACTAATGTTTTATGTATTTATAATTATTTCATTGTTTTTCTATTTTGTGTGAAATCAACTAGGGATAATCGATGAAAAAAATTTATTAAGAAAATGGAAGATGGTATATATATTATTGATAGGTTTTGATCTCATTTTAATGATTCCATTATATTTATTCTTACCAATATTGACTATGGTTGGCCTAAAACATAATTTAATGCACTATTACTTCATTTAATGATTGAATAAAAATGTTTATTTTATCAAATGTCTAATAAAGAATATAAATGTGAACATATTTTAACTTATTTGAGAAATCCATGAACCATTTAGAATAAAATATTCGACGTTCACCCAAAGGATTCCCAAATGGGAATTAATTTTTAATTGGAAGAATATATGAATCCAATTATGATACCAATGATGAGATTATGTGATTAATGTAAATTATTTTTGTGTTCATCTTTTTATTATATGGTTTTTGGATTATTTGAGTTTATGTCACAAGATAATTTGTGTTTGTTCATGAGATCATGTTGGTCAAGTAAAAACGTTGGAGAATCTAAAGTACTAATATGGGGATTGATAGGTTTTGATAATATTATCAATATTATGAGAAATAAAACTCATTTATGATTAATGATTAACATTTATATTGGTGTCTCTAACTTACAAAAAATAATGGAATAAATATTAAGGGAATATTTTAAGTTAAGCCTCTTTTACCCCTTCGCGATGATCAATTTTAAATTGGTCCTTTGTGTGACATTATTACCCCATGGGTGATGATATACTGAAGATGGTTCTTTGGTGGGGAAATATTCTACATTGTAGATGATATATTGTAAATGGTTCTATGTAAGGGAATTATTTCCTCTCCTGTGAGTGGAAATATGAAATATAATATTTCATATTGTGGAATAATTCCCCTTGGGTGAGGATAAATTGAATATGGTTTTATGGTGGGTCACTACACTTGGTGAGGAAATATTAGTGATTTTCCCATAGTGGGACACTATTCTTCATGGTTCGTGATATATGAGAAGATTCTTATAGGTTTTATAACACCCTTAGGTGTTCATGTATCACTTTTTCATAAAACCAACACTAGTTAAAGAAGGTCAGGATGATCTTGGGTGTCACAGTAGAACATGAGGATAAAAATGATTAATAATATTTTTGTTAGAATTTTTTTATCAAATTATGATGCACAATAATTTTATTGGATATTTTTAGGGACATAAATTGTTGTAGAATAAAAAGATGTACTCATAACCTGCTATGAAGGTTAGGGGTGATCGAGAAAACATCATGGTTGGGGATCTAGAAATGGAAAATGAAAAATGTCACGATTGTTTATCTACTTAATTGATATAGAGTATCAGAGATGCAATACAGAAATTAAACAAATAAAATTAGTGATATTAGTAGTTATAGTATAATTTTTGTTAATTTGATCCATGATGCCTATTATATAGGTAGAGGGGATATTGTTTATGTTTAAGTTCATTGTATGGAATTTTCAGTTGTTTATATAATTATTTTAGTAGTTGATATTTTTTTCACACAGATATTATATCAAAATACTATGATATATTTGGATGATAATTTAAAAAATTTACTTCTACTATTATTCATGGTCACCTAATCTCATTGGATTAGTCCCTGAAATTATTACAAGAATAGTGCATCTAGTTGGAATATATTGGTACGATGGGATGTGTGCCTAAGGTGTACAGTGACCTAGATTGATTATGGAATGGGGAACTAGGTCCTCGATTTTATAGGTGTGGTTGGACCTAGTTGAGACATTGAGTGTGTGTATAGTTTTTATTTTATGTAACCATATAATAATTAATAAAAATTAATAAATACCTTTAAAATATTATGTAAATTATTTTTGTTATTTATGTTATTTATGTTTAATTTTAAACAATTATATCTTAATTGTTTATATTAAATATTAACTAAAAATTACATTATTATTTTTATTATTATTTTCAGAAAAAGGTATAATTTGTAAATATAATCAATATAATTATATATAATAGTTCCAAATGTTAATTAAAATAATTATAAAACAATAATATAAAAAATATAATCATTACATTAAAAATATATTTAATATTCTAATAAAAATAAACATTTCCAAAAATAAATATTTTTCTTAGTAAAATTATTTTCAGAAAATTATAATAATAAATATCATAAAATCTAATTATTATTAAAAATTATTTAAATTTAATTAAACTATATTTGTTATATTTGAATGTAATTATCTTTAAATTCAATTAATAAATATAATTATTGTTATAAAAATTGATAAATTTAATTATATATCCTTTATTTGTTATTTTTAATTTTTTAAAAATAATATTTGTTACATTTAAAAAATATATAAAAAATATATTATAATAAAATAATTAATTATCATATAATTAAAAATTTTCATTTTTATTAAATTATATATTTCAAAATATATATTCTATTTAAAATATATATTTCATTTCAACGTGAAATTTAATTGTATAATTAATAATTTATTCCTAAATGAAATATATTTTTTAGTTTTTATATAAAAATAAATAATTTACTAATAGTTTTGACATTTAATTAATCAAACTTCTATTAATAAAAGAATAATTTTGCCGATTAAAAAATATAGATCCTAAGACAATAACTGAAAATTAAAAATATTGATTAAAATATTTAAATGAGAATTTAAATACCTTATCTACTAAGGATTGAGTAGATGAAATTTATTAATATCCAAAAAAATATAGTTTATAGAGGGATTAGGGATATACGTGGCAGAATAAATGTAATGGTAGGAAGACTGATAAAAATGTATATTTGGTTATCTTGTTGTTGAAAGGCATGAAAAAAGGAAATTCATCACCATTAATCCAAACAAATTTTTAATTTAACTTTCGCATAAAATTTTATTTGACTACAAAATTGGAAGAAATGTGTTTTTGTGATATCTATTTACAAGGAATATCAAGTCAATTACCAAAACCCACATTCATTTTCTCCTAAACTAACCATTGTATACCCTCTACTACAATGAAAATCTTTGATGCCCATTTTCCACCACAATTATTCAATTCATAAATAAAATATTTATTTCAATAGACTATTTAAGTCATCAAAATTAATTAGTTTTGAATAAAAAATTATTGAGATAATATCATATGGGACGTAGTGTGGTGAACTATACCCAAATTAGCTAAGAAAATGATTCTTAATGAAAATTTTGGAAGATATTATATGTTATCATGTTGGAATTTTATTAAATCATTATAATTTGTTTTCTAAATGATTATATTTTAAACACGTCTTCCATACAATCACAAAATCAGGCATTTTCCATTATTTACTATTATAATGATTTATTTAGTAAGGATTAAAATGGGAAAAAAAGGATGATTCCCATAATGCTTTAATGAAATTATTAAAATTTTAATTTAATGATTTTGTAGTTGGGTTCAATAATACATATTGTTTTATGTTAAATTAATTTGATTTACTGAAAATATAATGGATTTTTTTCAAATTTATGTGATTATTATATTATTTATAAATGGTTTAGTGTAATTTTTTCAAATTATTGGTTGTTTTTATTTGAGTGACATTATTTTTTAAGATTATTATAAAAAAATGTGATTTAACTTAAAACGAAATATTGATAAAATTATGTGATTTTATGAATTGAGTGGATATGGTGAAATTTTATTATTTTCTTATTATATAATTTTTTTAAAATTTTATATTGGTAACTGGAATATAAATTAGATTTTTCTATTGATTCAAATTCCTATGAAAATTTACTTATTCAATTATTTGGTTAAACATTTAAGGAATCTTTAGAAGTGATAGTTTTGATAGAAATAACACATGGTGTCTTTTTGGTTTTTTTATTGCATTCTTGATTTCATTCAAATGTGTGGGTTCCATCTAAAACCCTATAAATGGGGTTTCTATATTTTTTTATTTGGTTTGGATTATGGTATTTCATTGTTCTTATTTTAATTTATTTAAGTTTTTTTGGATTCATTTGAATAATAATTTCAATGTATTTTTTGGATGTTTTTAAACTGAGATGTAAGAAAATAAAAATTTCATTTCCAAAAGAATAATGAGTTAGTTTTAGATAGATAATGTTATTATTTTATAAATCATGATGTAATGTTTAAATTTTACTGATTTTTTTATGTATAGTGGTGAAAAGGGTATGATTTTTATTTTATATCAAAAAAATTAAATTAACTATTATTTTAATTGGTGTAATTTAGTGTTCCCTTTTCTAAAATAAATAATAATCATGATTTTGACTTTTCCATTCTATAATGCATTTTAATGTAAATACATTATTTATGCTATTGATTTTCATGATGATATTAGAATGATAAAAAATTTGAAATTTATTATTAAGAATAAATTTAAAATATTTTAATCATTATTTATTCTATTTAATATTTTGATGGAATAATAAAAACTTCGGTTTTAATAAAAATATTATGATTGGGTATGGGAAATCAAATAATAGTTTATTTTATATTGAGAATGGCGTTTTTAATGTTTAATTGTCTAATAAATATTGAAAATTTTGAAGGAATAAATAAAATTATGTATTTAATTTCCAATCCCACTAGAATATATATAATTTTCATTAACAAAAAATTATTTTTAATCACATGGTTCTTATTGTTGTAGAATTTTATGACATGAGAGTTGATATTTGATTAGATTATATACTCTAATTATTGTATATTTTTTTAAGAGAGTTATTGAAAGATATTTTAAAAAATATTAAATTGTTATCTTAATTAGTGATATTAATTCTATGAATTTATATGTATTTTATTATGTGTTTCATTAAGAATTGAAAACGTTGATTTATTCAATTTAGAATACAAATTCACATTATTTGGTGTCATATTATTGATTTTTTCTGTGAAATATTAATATGTGTAAAATTAGATTTCATATTATTGGAAATTAGGTGAAACATTTCTAGTAAGAGTACATTATTATATTCATATTTTTTTTGGTATTGGGAATAAAATGTTATGTATGAATATATAATATTGTTCACCATATACACTTAAAGATATTTATTTGGATTAGATATATTTTAATGTGGGGTCTTGGACAACATCTGTTTTAATTTTGAATGGATTGGATTTTAATTTTGAATGAAAAATTTACGTCAGTGTTTAATAGTTTTCTTTTTTAATATATAAGGATAGGAGGAATTATTTTTTAGGTTGGGGTGAGGAAGTGAACAAATTGTTCACAGTATTAGACCACTGGGAATCTTGTATGTTCTCTTAAGAGTCCAGTGTCTGTTATTGTGTGGTGGTATACATAGGGTGGTTTAATGTATATATTTGTCGATTAACTTTGGGATAAACCTATATTGGTATAATTGTTGTTTATTTCCTAAATGAATTGAGTTACTATGTTAAATTGGATAAATACATTAAATTTATAATTCACTTCCCTACCCAATATATGGTTTTATTGAAGAATTGTTTAACTTAATATCTATTCAATGATAGGATCATTAAATTTGTTTCAAATATTAGTAAAATGAAAATTTTAATTATTAATTATATATTATGTAATGTTTGATTAATTATTTAAAATCATATGAAAAATATTCACTATTTATTATTTATGTATAATGTAATAAACAAAAAAAAATATGTTGAATTTTTTTGATTCCCGGTGTCAAATATATATCTTATTTAATGAAATATTTTAAATATTCAAATTAATAATTTATGATATCAATGGAGCATGTGGAAGAGAGATGTTATTTGAATGGTTTGGAAATCTATGTATTATAACTATGGGTATAAAAATATCTAGTAGAATATATATTGTTAGGATCAATTTTATGCTATTTTCAGAATTTCAATTATATACTATATATTTTATATATGGTTATATTCATGGTTACCCCTACTATTTATGCTGATTATGGTCTTCATAAATCCTATTGATTTTTTTATTTTAAATTTTTTATTATTTTTAAATATTTATACAACATCATCATTTCTAAATGAGTGATTATTCAGATTCATGGTAGTGAAAGAAGGATCACTCCATCAATGTGAAATATTATTCTCTTAAATAATGATCACATTCACATCAAGTCAAATGTGTGTTTCAGATGAATATTTTAAACACTTGGATTGATCCTTTTCACACACTGTTTATCCCTTGATCTAAATCGAATTCATGATTTTTAAAATTCGACTATGGAATTTACTAATGTAGATATAGAATTATTGTTCTCCATATTTGGTGTATCACTGATTCAATATCATTAGTGGGATTTGGACCATGAAATAATATTTTTCAAAATTTTAGATAATCTACATTAGTGGGAATAATAAATATTATGGTTTTAGATATGTTATTATAATTGTCTTATTATAGATGACTTAATAGTCCAAATTCCTGATATATTTAAAAAATTTGGAAAATTTAGTTTTTCTAGTCCTTTGGATTTTATTTCAATGGAATGGAATTGTGAATTTAAAATTATGATTTTAATATATTTGTCCATGTTCTTAGATTATGAATATATTTAATAATTTTAATGAATATAAATTAAAAATCTATTTTTGGGACGACCTAGATTTCCCACACATGTTATGTATACGTTTTTTAAAATTAATTTGCGACATTAAATATTTAAAACTAAATACCAAAATTGATAAGGATATCATAGATTATGATATAAAATATGTGTCCTAACCCATTTATTATGATAATAAAAAACAATAACCTTGTGAACATAATGGGGTTCAAAATTATTACAATTTATTCATTCAAATAAAAACATGAAAAATACATGCAATTATACCTCAAATATTATAATATGGAATATTAAAATCCACATTTTCCCACTCCAAGGATGAATAATTTAACAATGGCATAAAATAATTATCATATTAATTGATCATAATAGAATGAGGAATTAACCATATTTCCATGGTGGGCTTGAGGATCTAATAATATCTCCTTCCTCTTAACATACTTATAATAACATATATAAATTATAATTATCTTTAATCATATTGTTAACAGATGAATTCTTGAAAGATATCATCACTGATAGAGAATAATTCACCATGTCTACCAATTTTCACCCAATATTGATCAATTTAGTTTGTGTGTTTAACACCTCCATATTTTGAGAATGAACATGTGTTGGATCAGAAGCTTCATTTTTAATGTTTTGATTCCATCATTCAACTAGAATATTGTAGAATGTAGGTTCACTGATCATAACCATGAGAGGGATATATCAGTTCTATTTTTTCATGGAATTTTCTAGCAAATAATATGAATCATTGTCTACTACCACCACCACATGTAAATGGATAACTATCTAAATAATTACTTAAAGTCGAATAACATGCATTTTGGGTTTCCTTTTTTCACACTTTTAGAAATTCCTCCAATAGAAAAGAATCATTAACAAAACATAGTGTTCCCTACTGACAGTCCCATAATGAATCTGGTGTCTTTACTTTTCAGGACCGATCCAAGTGTTTCTCGTGCAATGAATCCCTATTCCCGCCTCCAATAGGGTTGGTGATATTGATTAAAACCAATTATGTATACCACTCACACGGGGGGCCTTCTCCAATGTACGTGTACACACACACATCTCCAAGCCCAAAAACTTCATTAAATTTAAAAACAACTACGTAACAATGAATAAATACATATGCATAATTGAATATAGAGTACGTATATAAGTAAATTAAGTAAAATAGGAAAAAAATCCCACCACAGATACTCCATAAGAAAAAATACTACTGGTCTGTAAATGAAATGGGATTCCAGTTTGAAATTCGGAGGAAGACACCTCGATCTATCCATTCCCACTAAGCATTGTATGGTCCTGGTCTACCAAGGAACCTATTAAAATGTTTATCATCTATAAAATACATGACATTTTTGATAAATACTCCTACATCAGTGAGTATAACACTACAATGTAGAACACCCCGAAGACAAAAACACATGTAAAAAATGAATGTATTGTCTGATCTATACAAGTATATTTCTAAAAAATATATATCAAGAATATAAAGATATACTCAATCCAAGACACATATTATAAAGGTAAGCCACAACCATAATATACCAATGATATGATTTTAGTTCAAATATTCCACAAAGCACTATTCTGAGAGAAAAAATCATATTTTTGATAGACCTAATGACGTTGGTACGAGAGGTGAAAGTCATCGGATCTGACCATGAAAAAGATATGATTATTTTCCAAAGATATTACAATTCAAATATAAGGATCAGTACTAGATACATGGGGTGATAACAAAAAATTCATCTGGATTAATCCACTAAAAAGGGGATCTGTGCCAATTCAGTTTTGTTTGTTTATATACAAAGAACTCCATATAAGGAACGAAATTAATAGAGGATCCCACTCTGGGACTCTTATTGGGAATCCAAAAACTCTATCAATGAAGTCATGTTGAAGGGATTATAGTCCTATGATTAGATAAATTATTCCCAGCAAACCTCATGGAAACGATAACAGGAACGAACCCTACGGAACATTATCCATGATACTGAGGACAAGAGATTCAAGGTATGTATAAATGGGTGCATGTCATGTAGTAATGGTACGTACCCTGTCCCTTTACCATAAGTATATCCTATGTAAAACATTCTGTGTCATTCAATGCATTTGTTGTGGAATAATTCACAACATATAAATGGGCTACATTCTATGTCCTTATATCCGGGGTCCCCTTGTGTACTCCATCTATGTGATTGTACACGGAGTCAACCCATGTATCCATGCCCATGTAATAGTACACAAGGTAGCCCATTTATATAGAAAAATACATGTCATATGGGAGAGTACATGTTGTGTCGTAAAGTTGTGTACTCCACCCCATGTCTGCAAACTATCTGAAGTATGTGTCTAGTTAACCCAAGGGGACTACACACAGTGTGTATTTGTTTTTTATATAACATGTTCTATTCTTCCCTCTCACATTGATCGATCTTATTACCTTCATACCATCGATTTCTATACAATAGAACATTAAATATAATGTCATTCGGTCATTACATCATCGAATTATAAATACTCGGGCCTTGGATCGGCTCAAAAAATAAGATTTTCATCATAATTTTTTAAGTGATTAATAACACAAAATCAGAACAATTTATCATTCAATCTTATGTTACATCAATCATTTCACATCTTTATATTTGTACTAATGTCATATATATTATTTCTTATTGTCTCACCAAGAATATATTGTTCAATGATTTATTTTTCAATGAAAATTCAAACTGTGGGGAAAATGAGGAACACAATGAAAAATAGTGAATTGGGGGAGAATAGTATAAAACATTTGAAATGGATGAACATCGATCTATAATCATATCAATCTTAGTTCATAATCCTTTTAACACTAAATTATTCATGAAGTAGTTCAATAAAAAATATTAGAAACTCCAAATAAACCCAGAAATCCTACTCATCCCACATTACGATTGATCCACATGCCAATCTATTCATTGATTGCTCTAATTTCATTAATGATATAAAGAATGGGGAAAATAAAGGCATAAAACCTACCTAAATTAGGATCACTCACCAATAATGAAAAATCGTTGCATTTTTATTGATGGAAAGATCCATCGAATTGGTTTTTTGTTGATTTTCAATCTTCAATTCGTTGATGTTTTTTCTAGATATGTATTCAATGTGTCTATCCTTTAAATCTCGAGAGATTCAATGGTGGTGAGACTAATTGTGGGTCTCAAAATAAGTACCCATTTAATGATAATCTGTTCACTGCATGGATGATATGAATTACAAAATAATTTCATCAAATAACATCATCAATTTTAATCCCTAGAAAATGTATCCATATGTGAAAAAAAATAGCTACCTCCTTGGGTAAAACAAATATTTCGAACTCAATGGTTCCGTAAAATTTCTAATCTGGGCTCACGATTAAATGATATTCAAATTTTACTGGAAAACATCACACACGATCTATTAAATAATTTATTATATTTCAATCATTTATTTTAGACTCACTTGGTCATAGAATCACACGGCTTTCCGGGACATGGTCTAAAAATGAATCCATGTAATATTTAAAAATAATACATGAAATTTCTAAGACATTAAATTCTACCCAGTTTAGGGATTTTCATCCACAGAAATAAAAAAAAATCAACTATAAATATGTGGTTACTGATAATGAATCTGAACATCCCGCTCTTATATTTTATCATGGGGATTCCTATGTATCCCCAAGATACTTGTGGATAGAATCGATCTCCCATAAATGATCATCTCCTCCTGATTCTAGATTTCACACAGGTACTCAAAAATGACTATCCATCTATGATGTCCAACTCACCCCAATGGATAATGTGTGATGGGTAGGGAACGTACCTCCTTAGTTGGGACACATTAAATATTTCATGTAACCATTATAACTGTAGTGGTAGAGTTAAGTGGTACACCACATTACAAATTCAACAGAGTTTCTGAAAAGGGACGAGGAACCTATGAGATAACTGCCACCTCGGCCAAATATTCAAAATACCTATCATGTTGAGACCTATATTAGGACATGGTATCCTTCCTATAACATAAATTGCATTTATCTATTTTCATCCAAGGTCTTATGATTGATCTGTATAGTCTTCACCCACACCTGGATGTTCTGCACCTTCTCTATTTTTGCTCATCGCAACTTTGAGACCATGAGTGTCAACTCTCCTAGGTTAGTCTAGAAAATTGGTTATCTATAGGGTTGTCTGAAAAAGGAATCAAATGGTTGAATACCAATTATAGAATGGTAGAAATTAAATTTTTCACACCCCACCAATGGTAGGTGATCCTATCAACTATAGCTGAATTCCAACATCGAATCTCAATGCATGTCCTCGATAACAAGAATGTTATTCTCATTATGGCTGTTATTTATTAGGTGAAACACAATTTTCATGTAGAATTGGGTACAAAAGTCCTCATTTTATCCAATTTACAACTGATATGTAATGTCAGAATAATTATCAGAAACAATCGTCTAAGGATGTTCATGGATTCAAACAATCTATTAAATGAAGTGTTGGTCCAAACACTCTATGGATCACTTAAATAGAATATATATGAATTGGATGAAATGGTGACTTGGTCAATGATCACCCAGATAGAATTATATCCCTAGAATAGATGTGGTTATCCCATCACAAATCACGCAGATATCCTGTCATACATCCATTATGGAACCTCAACGGGTTGAGTTAGACCCATTGGAACATGGGTCTCCGTTGTCACTTGCTGCAAGTAAGCCATAAATTGAAAAACTATTCAATTCCTTTTATTATTCATTTCCACCAATAATATTTTGAAATAACTCAATACTTCTTTTCCACACCTAGATGTATTGCCAAAGGGGTTGTTTGAAACTCCCTCAAAAGGTCTTCCCACAAGGTCACTTCTACAATCTTGTGTCCTTAGAAAATAACATCGTGCTCCCTACCTTTAAAAATTTTATCTGGGTCATTCCATATAGAAATGATATAATGTGGGGTATTATAGTCGAAATCCCCAAAATGTTCCTCCAGGACTTGCAGTATGATTTTAAGGTTGAGAACCATCAACATAAAGTGATATGGTCTATCCTTATCCAGAAAGGATAAATAAAATGAGGCTATCTAAGATGGTTCATCTTTCACCAAATGCAATCTATATCTCTTGGTGAGAGAATCTACAACCACATTCCACTTCTTGAGAATATATTAAATCTAAAAGTAATATTATTATATTAAATTTAGAAATTTAATCTATATCATGTTAAGATCATTATGGTATTATATATATATATATGAGACTATTGTTATGAGTGTATAAAATAAACCACTCTCCCATTAGGTAGTGTCAAAACATCTTCAATGATAAGACTACTGCTTCTATCTCAAGATCATGAGTTTTTTAGTTCTTCTCATGTGTTATCAAATGGAATTAACCATAAGAAATCACTGATCTTTTTTTCATCAGAACACAACTATGTCATGTCCATGATCAATAAGAAAACACTACAACGTTGACACCTTCCTCGATATCTCAATATGGTTGTAATCAACAATCTATCCCACTATATCTAAAAATCATCAAGAAACATATCTTTCCCAATGAGAGGCTACCCCCTTTAGATTCACATTTTCCATGGGTGATGATATTATGGATAAATATGGTGTGAATCTATGTTAGTGGCCTTCCAACTCAATAAATATCTACACTTACTTCATGATCATTAGTGAATCCAACTTTAACACAACATCGACCTTGGGCGGGTCCACTTCCACTCCATATAGTCAGATAAGGTATCCCAAAAAGTGGTCCACCTTAATGTAGATCCAGTACATAGAAATATGTTTTAATGATTGTAACCTTAATGTATGTCCATACCCATCCATAAGTGTCTCATGGACCCCCCTCGAGTGTCTTGTACACATTGATATCATCGATGAAGATAACCATGAACTAGTCTATATAATGTTGAAAAAGAATGTTCATGAGTCAAATGAACACTACAGGGGTGTTTTTTATGCCAAAGGAAATCACCACTTAGTCATAGTGAATGTTTTGAAATCATAATTTTCACTTTAGTATATCCTTATCCTCTACTCGCAACTGGTGATATCCTGATCTAATGTACAACCTCAAAAACTATCATGCCCCTCATAACTAATCGAAGAGGACATTGATCCTTAGTAGTGGATATATTTTTCCCATTATCACATGATTCATTTTCTAGTAGTCCAAAAACAACCTAAACCATCTATTTTCCTTCTTGGAAAACAAAACTATGTATTCCCAAGGAAAATAAATGTTTCAAACTAAGCCATTTTTCAACAATTCATCCACTGCAGCATCATCTCATGAATCACTACAAGAGCCATCTAATATGCTGGTGAAGATAGCTTTACATTCATGGGTGAAGAACAATGAAAATGTTTATCTCTTGATGGAGAGGATAAAATAGAACATTATAAATAAATACATATGCATACTCCACCACCACTGTAGAAAACTAGGAACTCAAAATATCCATCACAGTTAGGGTTATGCTAGACAAACGATGAGTAATCATGTATACCCTCCTATGAATGAGTCCATCATGCACTAAATGGGTTTATTTTTCTGTTAAAAAGTATAACATGGTATCGTCAATGCATACACACTATACCCTTTTTCTAAATTAGTCAATCCGTGCATGAACTATAGAAAACCAATCCATACCAAGAATGACATCAAAATGCCTCAACACTGTTACCAATATATTACAATAGAAACTCGCACCTACAAGAGTGAGGTTACACTTCTAGAAAAAGTGCATGATCTATGAGTATTCTCTTGTAGGAATCTCCATGGGTAAGGGTTGAGTTAATGGTTCAACTAGAATATCAATTTATCGTACAATGTATATGGATAGAAATGAATAAATAACACATGTATCTATCAATACTGATGCTAATGTTGAGAAGACTCATATCGTACCTCAAATCATTCTTGGAGCACTTGGTTTATAAGCCTCGGGTGACTGCAGTTGTTCAGGCCCTTGTTCTCCATCTCCCTGAACCAGGCATGATCCACCGGGGGTGGGGGTGGAAAATATAATATTTCAACCACCTCCTAATGATCTCATACCTCCTTATTCATATATTCTACCATTTCAAGTTTCATGCTCCTACTGTTATCTCTCTACTGGTGGTTCATCCAGAGTTTGTATGTCAGCAATATGGTGGGTCAGAAAATCTCAAGAAATACGTCCCCTCACATCACATGAATATCATTTCCTTTATCAAGGATAAATGGATCCACATTATGAGATGGGAATGGATGATCCTTAATCCCAGTATGTCCTCCTAAAATGTATCCGACATCCAGGTCCCGTAGACAGATGTTGGATCCATAATACTTAGGTAACTACTCTTTCATTCCCACTTCTTACATCCACTAGTTGTATTCACTCAACCCAGAAGCATTAAACCACCAAATCTATCTCATTTACACTATAATAAGTAGGAATAAATTAAGGGATAACACATTCTTATATTTATATACGCATAACACTCTCAAAGGTCTGATCCTGTTTGAATTGATCATGAACCATACCCATCGAGTGCATGTAAAATTGGAAAACCATAACGAATAATGATCCATAAACATGCAGCTATGTTGGAGATAATGAAGCTCCAAGATGAGCATATACATTAGCATATATTTTTGGAAACCCTATTAGAATATGAGCTCAAAATCTATACACAAAAATGTATCTGCATTGAATGATAGGAAAACCAAAATTCACTATTGTGCTATTAATCTGTGAATAACGATTGAAACAAAGTCCACCATCTAATCTTATAGTGTCTTTACTATATGAAAAACATCATTCGCAACCTCAATCCGGTCATTATCTGATTATGGGTATGGCATGACATATAACTTAAGGGTTCTCTACCACTAAAACATAATATGATTTTCAACCTACACACCTCATCCCCTGGTACTACAGGAACCAAGTGCCACTCTTCAGGTGGTGGTATGGATGGGGCACCATCTAAAGATATCATTGGAGTAACTAGTCCTTGTATTGAAGCCTCTTCCATGTGGGGTTAATCCTCATAATTAAGCTTCTTAATCCAATATGGTATGTTTCATGGAGGCATGATAAAATAAAACCTTATGGACAATAGTCAATGACTATATCTTGAGATATGACTCATGAATGACATGGAATCCTCAACCCATTCCTATATGATGAATGTACCATTATATTCCTCAAAACCAGTTTTCTAATGTTCAAAGATAAAATTAAGGTGATCAGAGTCCTGGTGTCTGGATATGGTGTTTGCCAGACAAACAATGAAGTCCATGGCCTAAAATAGAAACTTGAAATTTATAAAATGGTTTCCACAAACAAATTTCAAATTCTCCCAAACCTCATGTAGATCTGAAAACCTCTAATATCATTACTTCACAACCAATCCATGTCGGGACCATGATGTGACTCCCAATCCTAAATCCAATAGGCTAGGGGTCGGTGACACACACCAAGTAGGATTAACAATAACATGGTATTCCCTATTCTATGTACATGTACACAAATTGACATCTATAATACCATATCAATAATGAAATGTAAACACCAATAAGTAATCACGAATTGAAATATCTAAACCTAGTAATCCATAGTATGAAAGAATTAATGTTAAAGTAAATAAGGCCCAATACACAGCCAGCTGAAATCATCTATAACCACGCGTACAACCTATAACTAAAGGTATTGGGACTTTTTTATGTATGCCGCATGAATATACCATATCTTATTAGGTCACACTATGCACTTTCTACTCTCTGTCCACCTAGGACACAATCATCCACTCAATCATCTTCCCAATACATGACTTGTGCAGGAGAATCTTGTGCATGGGTGAGTATAACAATACACAATAGGACACCCTAGAACTACAAGGAAATATAGAAAAAGAAAGTACAATCATCTTTACACATGTATATTTATACATCACCTATAAAAAGAATTTCTAGATACACTCAATCCATGAATCCTAGAATAGTTTTAAGATAAAACCATTTTATATCACCCTTAGAATTTCAGTTTGAAGATTCCATTAAACACCCATCTGAGAGAACACACACAAGAGCATGATGGAAATGAGGACATCTATCTGTGGGGTGCTAGAATTAGGTCTCACCATGTGAAATGTACACCAATAGGTCGAATATATTACAATACAAAAATGATGAGTGAAACAATGTACATTGGGTGATACCAATAACTCAATCTGGATTAACCCTCTATATAGAGTATTAGCGCTCGGGTAGTGTTAGTCATGTCGATACCAAGAACTCCACCTAGGGAAACAACGATAAATATTGTATCCCACTTCAAGACTATTGAGGGGGGTCCAATTATCCTATCTAGGTAGTCATGTTGAATAGATTGTAGGCATTCCAGTAGGAAAAAAATTCACAAAAACTTTTAGCAAAATTATAAATGGATCAAACCCTAATGAAACTAGTCCAATATACATAGGAAAAGATATTTGAGACATGTAGAAAGGGTTACACAACCTGTAGTAAGGGTACACACCATGTTCAATGACCTTCAGTACTACCGATGTAAAATAAACCATTTCATTCAACCAATGGAATGTAGATGAGTACATGACATGTGGATAGGCAACATGCCCTGTCCTTGTATTTGGGGTCTGCACGTGTACTCCAGTTAGGTTCTGTTACACGACATCAACTCATGTATCCATTCACATATACTAGTAAAAGGGGTAGCCTATGTACATTGTCCATGACATGGTATGCTGGGGAGTACACACCATGTAGGGAAATCATGTACTCCACCCCATGTAAGTGTACTGTATTATGTACATGAGGATATAATCCAAGGGGGATATAAACTAAGTTGTCAGGGACTACAATCCATGGGTATCAGGTTTTTTCAGAACCTTTATTCTTCCTCCCCCTTATGATGGAAATTATTCTAGCCTTTGTTCTATGAATCATAATACCATGAAACTAGATATAAGTTGACCTTTGTTCATTCATTCACCGAATCAAGAATATTTGGTCCTTCAATTTGCTCGAAAAATGAGATCATCGATGTTCTTCATTATGTTCTTCAGATCATAATATCATCACTTACCATCATTCAATATATTTTTAAAACCACCATATCACCTCCATCGAGTCATACTGATATATGATCAATGATTTCAGATCATTTCTATAACACCCCTAGCATCCACGGTACACTTCTCTTTGAATAATACAATAGCGCGTGTTGTACGCAACTTCAAGTTCTAACACACCACAACCAATCAAACTAACCATTATGAATAGTAATACACAATTTTTGAAATTTTGTAAATTTCATCTATCAAAATGGACTTCATTTATGGATTATTAATATCGAAGTTAGATTAGGGTTAAATTTTTGTACGTTTCTGATAACATTCATATTTTGAGGAATAGTGAAAGTTACTAAATTTTAGATATTTTTAATCGAAATAATTAATAGTGATAAATTACGAATTTGAGTGAATTTTAAATTATAATTAGATTATATCTTTACCATTTAATTCAATGTTGTTCATTTGACGTAATTTCACATTAAAACCAGACATAAGAAAATGTCAATCTTTTGATAGTTATTATTTCCTAAAAACACTATTTTTGTTTTGAAAACAAGAATTAATTTTAAATTAATTTCTGCCACTTCTGTGTTTTGAATTTAGAAAAATTATTTCCATATTTAGAATCATTACGTCCAAATTGTGTAAATAGGTATCCTTTATTTTTATACATTTTGAATAATTACTTCTGTAAATATTTTATTTACCATGGTTAATGGATAAATCCGGTAAATAAGGGTAAAAAATAATATTATAATAATATTAAATTACCCTAAAATTTGTCCTAACCTTATTGGTTGATATATTTCTGACCATGGGCATATTTGGGTCGATTTTGGAACCCCATGGAGCCACTTGTATGTGATAACGACACTTTATATTAATTATGTTAAAGTAAATACAACAATGACAAAAGCATATATATATTAGAAAAAAAATACATAGGGTTATATATGTTATATTTTTGAAAATAAATATTAATTAAAAATACTAAAATATTTCCAATATAATGGGATTTTATTCATAATTTTTTTTCATTGAATAATTAAATATATTTATGAAACAATAATGATGCAGTATTATCGTTATTAATGAAAGAATAAATAATTGGTATTATAAATGTTAACATATTTATAAATTTAATGTTTTGATAAAATCCAAGAATTTTATTTGTCACTATGTCATAGTAGGATTTATTAAATGAATTTTGTTCATATTACTAATGTTTTTAAAACATTAAAAAATCAATTATTAAATAGTGTCAAAATTGACATAAATGAGTTTTCAGAACAAATACTATATTATTAATTGATATTCTATTCCTAAAAATCTATGGCTAGTCCAAAGGGATTATATAATGATAGGTGTATCATTAATGGACCACTTGGGGGTCTCGTGGATGTATATAGTATGTTTATTCACTATATAATATAAAAATACAAAGAGACTTGGTAAATGTCAAACTATTTAACTAAGAGTTAAATAAAAAGGATAAAGTTAATATATTGATCCAAACCTATCTAAAACCTATTGGTTGAGATTTTTTCGACCTATCCACACCTTGACCTTTAAATAATCAACTTTTTAGCCAGTATAAACCAAATATGAATTTATTATAAAATAATATTTCCAGCTTTACATAAGGTTCCCCTCACCCCTCTTATAATAGGGACTCCCCCTACTCACTAATTCACACTATCAAAGCCTTTTGGTTCAGCCAACCCCTACCCAAATTTCCTCCCAACTTCTATAACTTCATCCTAGAGGACTTTTTTTGATCATATATCCAACATATTGAGCCCTTTTTATCAAATCAAAATGAAGAACCCGAAGAAGAGGTAATAATGTACCACCCTCTTTCAAGATCCTTTCTTCTTTCAATTCTTCTTTCTTTGTTATTTACATTCTCAATTAATAACTCCAGTAACTTATATATACTGTGATATTATTATAAATATGGTACAACCATATTTAGTATTATATCAATCCTTTTAATGTCATGTCACCATACGTGTGTACGTACGACTTGCCGTCTCCACGTCATGCTGTAATTGTTATTCAAAACGTTATTATTTGGATACGTTTGATAATGATTTATAACTGAAGTAAATAATAAATATAACATTATAATGATTCTTTATATATGATATACCATCCAATTATATATTATTATAAAATCAAAAAATTATATTGTCGCTCGTGCGTAGGTACGGACTACCGTCTCGACGGAGGCGATGAGATGCATTCCACATCATATCCATTCATGTCTAATTCTTATTTGAAGATTAAAAATAATATTTAAGGACTCGATATCATTTTGGATATTAATAAGATAAAACCTATCCATAAAAACATGACTTATGTAACAAAACATATAAAATAAAATGAGTAAGTTAACACCCAAAATGACGATAATACTAAGATATTATTAACAAAGAAATGTTAACAGATCAAATATGATATCATATTAATGTATATGATTCTTGTATAATATAATAACAATTATTTCACCATTATAAAATAGTTTAAACTACCCTCAACCAAGGAAAATAAAAAGGTAAGGTTTTATTTTATAATCACTTCATTATATGAGGTTGTTTATACGTAATTATCTACTAGGACCTCTTTATCATCCACATCCATTTTTCTTAAAAATGTATTTCAAATAATTATTTGTATTTTAGAAACTCTAGGTTAAGGTCATTTATACCCTTGTTTGACTTCTTATCATATTTTTATAAAGAAATCTTTTCGTCGTTTTCCAAACAATGTCCTTTTTAACCTTTTCGGCATAATTAAGGTAGGAATATCTTTTTTTTAACTTATATGGTTGGTGAGGCTATTCTCAACCATTATAAAATCATTGATGCTTACCTTACGAGCTTATAAGAACATTTTCAAAGTAAATTTTTCTTTTTATAATTATGTGACTTTTAGACATTTAAAAAAAAAGATATATTTCTCCCAAATAGTTTTGATTTCATCTATGTCAACATTCTTTGATGGATTTTAAGCTTATTTTAAGTTTATTTGTTATGATACAAAACTTAAATATAGTATGGAAGGATTGGTGATATATTTGAATGTGTATGTGTTATTTTTATACCATTCATTGTTTATGGATAAATTATTGACATTTCATAAGATACTTTTAATAGAAATGATTATGTTATGTTTAAACCTGTTCATATGAAGAATAAATTGGACTTCCTAAGTGACCAGTGGAGCCCGCTAGAGATCCTCGATGCATCGTTAGGTCTCATGAGACAAACTTTTGTCCTGGCGTAAGGCCTTGACAAAATTTTATTTGTAGTCTTGGCAGAAGAGGTTGACTCTATGGTTATGATAGTGTGGAAATATGCATTCCATCATTATTAAAGTGGTTATTGATATTGCATGTGATTATTAGACTACAAAAGTATCCATGTGAATAAGTAAATGGAATTATTTCATTTTATTTTTTCCATATTATGTTGAATTTCTAGTTTAAAAGGCTTTTTATTTAGTTATACATTGCCTTAGATTTTTATACTTACTTATGAAATTTTCCTCTATATTTTTATCTTTATTGACCATCTGAGATCACCCCTTTCTATGTTTTATTTTTTCTCAGGATGTGAAGAAGTATTTTATGACTGACTAGCCGGGATTTCTTGAGGGGATATGAGTGTAGAATGTGGATACTAAATTGTTGTAGTTTTCCATTTTATCATGTAATGTAAGACTTATGAATGTATCCATTGTTTCCAAATATACTAAACTAATCAGTATTTTGAGACATGATCATTTTTATCATTCCAATGTTATGTAATAATGCACCGACTATGGGTAACTGGGGTTAGGGTGTTACAGTTTTTATTAGAGGAAGTTTAGTACAAACCTTGGAAACTAGATTTAGATAAACTCTGATTAGAGCAAACAACCCTAAGATAGATTTTGAAATTATTATAGAAGAGTTTCCTGGAATATTGGTATTTTAAATATTTTGTGAGTTTTCCGATCAATAAATCCATGTCTGGATATGAGCAGGTAGAGGTAGCTCTGGCACAGATGTACCTAGGGGTAAAACCCGATAACACCTCTTTGATCTAGACTCGAATGGAAACTGGTGCATGACAATGGGCCTTGTTGCACTATTGGTTACGACAATCCTGGGGGATATGCCTAGGATTATTCTCATTTTCTTCAAAAAACACAATGAAGGGTTTATGATTATATAAATTCTCAAAGAAAACTTTTTTCTATGATTATGGATTATATCCATAAACTGTTCTATTTATGATAAGTATTTTACATGTTTGGAATTATGTATTTTGATTCATAAACTAATCTAGTTTATGCCATTGTTTAGAAATGGTGCCTAGTGGAAGGAATGGAAATCGAATGAATGAAAACACTCCATGTAGCGATTTCCTTCCTAGTACAGATAATTATAGTGGAGCTGGTGATGCGAGTGGTACTAATCAGCTAATCACCGTACTAGAACAACTCAATCAGGTTATGAATAATAACCTTACCCGTATGGAGCACCCTGATCCGCAGCTTGGAGGATCAATGTTAAATCGCTTCATGAGGGAACAACCCCCAACATTAAATGGGGGTTCAAATCCACTAGTAGCTGATCAATGGATAAATTCCTTAGAGAAAAAATTCCATGCCTTGGGGAGTAGTGATAGGGATAAAGTAATCATGGTAGTTTACCGCCACACTGGAGATGCTGATCAATGATGGTCAATGATTCAAAACATTATGGAATATGATGAAGTATCAAATATGGAAGGGAGGGAATTTAAAGAGATTTTCTTAGAAAAATACATTCCTCGTGACCATCAAGCAGATATGTAAAGACAATTTCCGAGTCTAAGGAAAAAGAAGGATAAAAATGTCCCAAAGTATGAGGCTAACTTTACATGGTTAGGGAGGCATACAATTGATTATATACGTAACCCAAGGAGTAAGATTGATCATTTCTTTGATGGGTTAAAACCATTTCTCTATTAAGCATTAGTATCAAAATCCTTCTCGTTGTATGAAGATATTGTCTCATGTGCTATCAATACAAAAAAGGAATTCTCTAAGCCATATGAATTTAATGCAAAGCAAGAAAAGAATAGATTTGATGATCACTCATGGAATGGAAAAATGAGGAAGAAGGGAAAAGTTGATTATTTATCCTATAGTAAATGTGTTATGAAACACCCTGGTACATTCTTGAAGGGAATGAGATTCTGTTACAAGTGTGGTGAAAAAGACCACCATGCTCATGATTGCAAGGGGAAGAAAGAAGCTACCAATGTTAAATGCTACAATTTCATGGAGATGGTACATTATGAAAATGAATGTCCTATGAGTCGGGTGACCTTACCTCAGAAAAGTCCAAGGGATCAAGGCCAAGATTATGCAATCACTACGGCTGAGGTAGAATCTCTGAAAGATGTAGTGACAGGAAATTTAAAGGCTTCCTCAAGTTTAGAAAATGCATTATTTGATTCTAGATCATCGCATTGATTCATATCTTCCCAGTTTTCTATGAAAATCAGATATTTCCAATTTGATTTAACAAGGATGTTGTCAGTCAAAACTCATAAGGGAATTATCATTTCAAAAATGTTTTGTGAATCAGTCCCCATTAGAGAACATAAATGTTCTTTATATGTTTATCCCATCATTATACCCATGATTGAATTTGATATAATCCCCGATATGGATTAGATTTCATACCATGATGAGAAGATTTATTGTAAGAATAAGGAGGTTATGATTTTCGATGATGATGATAAAGAACACCTTATCTTTAGAGAAAAATCATCACCACCTAATTCTTATCTAGATCCACCCCCAGTAGCTCAACTAAATTAAATTATCAAGGAGTAAGAGAATGAAATAACCATGGGTGAGGAAAGGAATATTAAAATATAGGATATAACTATTGTGAAAATAATATGTACAGGTGTTTTCGGAAGATTTGCATGGACATCCACTAGAACGAGAAATTGGGTTTTCAATTGATTTAATTCAGGGTTCAAGGACTATATCGATGACCCCTTATAGAATGGCCTCTGTGGAATTTGTTTAACTAAAGAAACAACTAGAGGAATTGTGTAATAAGGGATATATTTTCCCTAGTATTTCTCCATGGGGAACCCCTATGTTTTTTGTTAAGAAGAATGATGTATCTACGAGGTTATGTATCGACTACATAAAAATCAATGCTATAATAATAAAGAACAAGTATCCCCTACCTCGCATTGATGATTTATTTGACAAACTGAATGGATCTCAATACTTTTCAAAGATTGACCTTCGATCTAGATACCGTCAGTTGTGTGTGAAGAAGGAATACATTTTGAAGACAACATTTCAAACCAGGTACAAGTAGTACAAGTTTATAGTAATGCCTTTTGGAATGACTAATGAACCCTTTATATTCATGGATCTAATAAACAGAGATTTCAATGGATATCTTGATGATTTTTTAGTTTTATTTATTTATGATATATTGGTATACTCCAAAATCTACGATGATCATGAAAATCACTTGGGTATTATCCTAAAGACTTTTAGAAGACATGAATTTATGGGATGTTTAGCAAGTGTGAATTCTGGCTTCGAGAGATTTCTTTTCCTGGGAATATTGTCTCTAAGGATGGAATTTCCGTTGATCCTTCTATGAACAAGGAAATCCACGAATAGACAGCACCAACAAGTATAACCGAGTTAAGTAGTTTTATTGGTTTAGTAGGTTATCATCGACATTTAGTCAAGAAGTTTTCCCGATTGGCTAACCCATTAATGAAGCTCACACATAAAGGGGATAATTTTTTTTGGAAAAAAGTGAGTGAAGAATGTTTCAAATAATTGATGGTGAGATTAGTCAATGATCCTCTGTTGACTCTACCATAGGTGAATGATGGGTTTTTTATTTATAATGATGCTTCAAATAAAGGACCTGGTTGAGTTCTTATGCAGAATGATAGGGTTATTGCCTATACATCATGACAACTAAAAATTCATGAGCAAAAATATCTTACTCATGATTTTGAGTTAGCTGTTGTAATCATTGGTGTGAAGATTTGGAGACACTATCTCTATGGTGAAAATTTTGAGATTTATACTGATCACAAAAGTTTGAAGTATATTTTCTCACAGAAAGAACTCATCACGAGGAAAAGGATATGGGTTGAACTATTCAAGGATTATGAAAGCATGCAACACTACCACCCAGGGAAGGAAAATAAGGTAGAAGATGCTATGAGCAGAATGGATCATGGAGTTTTGAACATGATGAGAATTAAAAGGGATCCTTTTTACATGTATATGGTGAAGATGGATATGGGAATTATCATGGAAGGTAAAACATAATTACTTTTTTAAATGGTTGCCAACCCAACATTACTAGAAATGATTAAGAGTAATCAGACCAATGATGAAGAATTTCAAAAGAAGATAAAAGCGGTGAATGATGGTAGATTGATGGACTTTGTGTATGAAGGTGGAATTTTGAAATTTGGGATGAGACTTTGTGTTCCAGATAAACCTGCACTAAAAAGGGAAATAATGGACAATTCTCATAGTTTCAATTTCTCTATACACCATGGGAGCACCAAAATGTATAGAGATTTTAAGGAACATTTTTGGTGGGACAACATGAAGAGGGAGATTGCTGATTTTGCTTCAAGATGTATGGTTTGTAAATAAGTGAAAGCTAGAAGGCCCCAACCTGGAGGATTCATGAAAACTTTTCCCATACCTGAGTGGAAATGGGAAAATATTACGCTGGAAATTGTTATGGGGCTTTCAAAGACTCATAGAAGGAATGATGCAATATGGGTCATTATTGATCTCCTTACCAATTCAGCACAATTTCATGATATAAGGAAAGATTTACCACTTGAAAGTCTAGCAAGACTATATATTAATGATGTTTTGTGGCTTCATGGAGTACCCATATCAATTGTTTCTGATCGTGATCCCTATTTTACATCAAGATTATGGAAAAGTCTTCAGAAAGCTGGGGATATTGAACTTCATTTAAGCACTTCCTACCCCCATAAAATAGATGGAAAATCAGAATGGACTATTAAAATAGTATAAGACATGTTGATATCTTACTCACTTGACTTTTAGGGTTTGTGGGATCAATATTTTCCTCTGGTATAATTTTCCAATAAAAATAGCTTCCATTAAAGTATTCAGATGGCACCATATAAAGCGTTATATAGAAAGAGATGTCTCACACCAACCTATTTGGATGATGTTTGTAAAAGAAAAATTATAGGACCATAACTTTTTGAGGAAACAATGGAAAAGTTGAAGATAATCCAATCCCACATCAAATCATCTCAAAGTAGGTAGAATAGCTATGCTGATAATCGAAGGATGGATTTGGAATTTTATGTATGAGATCATGTTTTATTGAAGGTATCTCAATGGAAGGGTTTTATACATTTCGGTAAGAAGGGTAAATTGAGTCTCATGTAAATAAGACATTTCGAAATTCTTGAATGAATTAGGGTTGTAGCTTACCGTTTGTCAATGCCACCAAGTCTCTCCAAAGTTCACGATGTGTTCCACGTATCACTGTTGAGAAAATACATGCCTGACCGAATGCATGTACTCACCTATGATGAAGTAGAACTGGAACTCGATATGTCTTATTGCGAAGAGCCCATCAGGATTCTTGATACTAGATAACATGTATTGATAAACCGTACGACTCATTTGTTAAAAGTTCTATGAAAAACCCATAAGATAGAAGAGGCAGTGTGGGAACCCGCGAAACTTATGATGAATAACCTCCTGAGTCTTTTCATGCGGTAGTATTCTAGATATTTTAAGAACAAATTATTTGAAGGAGGTGAGAATGTAACACCCCAATCGTCCACGGTACGCTTCTCTTTGAAATTTTTTACATTTTATCATTCAAAATGGATTTCATTTTGGTATTTGGAATATCAAAATTATCTTAAGGTGAAATTTTGGTACTTTGAAGATAAATTTCATATTTTTATGAATAGTGAAAATTAATAAAATTTAATTAAAAATATTTTTTTTAATCGAAATAATTAATAGTGATAAATTATGAATTTTAGTTTTTTTAAAGTATAATTAGATTATGTTTTAACCATTTAATCCAATGTTTGTCATTAGACATAATTTCACCTTTTAACTGGATATAAGTAAGTGTCAATCTTTTGATAGTTATTATTTCTTGAAAACACCCTTTTTGTTTTAACAAGAGGAATTAATTTGAAATTAATTTCTGCCACTTCTGTGTTTTTTATTTAGAAAAATGAATTCCATATTTAGAATCAAGAGGTCCAAATTTTGTAACTAGGTAACTTTTTATTAGAATTTTTGAATAATTACTACAATAAATATATTATTTACCATGGTTAAAAGGTAAATCCGAAAAATAAGGGTAAAAAATAATATTATAATTATATTAAATTACCCTAAAACGTTTCCTAATCATTTTTCATGATACTTTTCGGACCTTGGGCATCTTTGGGTCGATTTTGGGACCCCATGGAGCCACATGTAAGTGATAATGTCACTTTATATTAATTATGCTAAAGTAAATACAAAAATGACATAAGCATATATCTTTTAGAAAAAAAAGTTTAACATAGGGTTATATATGTTATAATTTTTACTATAAATTTTCATTATAAATATAAAATGATTTCCTACATAATAGGATTTTATTTATAATTTTCAGTCTTTGAATAACTAAATTTATTTCTGACACAATAATGATGCAGTATTTTTTTTTATTAATGAAAGAATCAAATAATTTGTATTATAAATGTTAAAATAAATATAATTTGAATGTTTTCATTACATCCAATAATTTTATTGGTTAATATGACATGTTATGATTTCTTAAATGATTTTTTTTCGAAATAATAAAAATTTTAAGAATAACAAAAATCAAGTATTAAATAGTTTTAAATTTGACATAAATGGGTTTTTTAAAAAAATATTATATTATTATTTGATATTCTATTCCTAAAAATATAATTATTGGAAACATGACTTATATAAGGATATTTGTATCATTAATGGACCACTTGGGGGTCTCTTGGAAGTATATAGTATGTTTATTAACAATATAATATAAGAATAAAAAGAGATATGGTAAATGTCAAACAATTTTACTAAAAGTTAAATAAAAAAGATAAAGTTAATATAGTGACCCAAAGCTATATAAAACCTATTGGTTGAGTGGTTTTAGAGTTATCCACACCATAACCTTTAAATAATCCACATTGGAGCCATTATAAACTGAATATGAATTTATTATAAAATAATATTTCTAGATTTTCCTAAGGTGCCCCTTACCCCTCTTATAAAAGGGAACTCCCTATAATCACTAATTATCTCATTAAAAGACTTTGTCTTGCCCAAACCCAACCCAAATATCCTATTAAATTCCCTCAATTCATCCTAGAGTCCTTATTTTCATCAGAATTCCAGCCTAGGGAGTCCTTTTGATCAAATCAAAAGGAATACCGAAAGAATAGGTAATAATTTCACCACCCTCTTTCAAGTTCCTTTCTTATTCCACTTCTTCATTATTTGTTATTTCTATTCTAAAATAATAACTCATGTATATTCTATATGCTGTGAGTTTATTATAAATATGGTACAACCATATTCAGTATTCTATCCATCTTTTGAATGACATGTCACCATACGTGCGTACGTACGGCTTACCGTCTCCACGTCATGGTGTAATTGTTAATCAAAACATTATTATTTGGATGGGTATGAAAATGATGTGTAATTGTAGTAAATAAAAGATATAACATTATAATGATTTTTATATATGATATACCATCCAATTATATATTATTTTAATATCAAAGGAATGATATTGTCGCTTATGCGTACGTACGGACTACCGTCTCCACGAACGCGATGAGATTCATTACCCATCGTATCCATTCAATTCTAATTCTCATTTTATGATTAAAAATAATGTTTAAAGAATTTATATCATTACGGATATGAATAAGATACAACCTATCCATATAAAACATGTCTTATGTTACAAAATATATAAGAGAAAATGAGTAAGTTAACACCCTAAACGACGATAATACTAAGATATTATTAACAATGCAATGTTAAAAGATCATATATGATATCATATTAATGTATATTATTCTTGTATAACTGAATGAAAATTATTTCACCATTATAGAGGAGGTTATATTACCCTCATACAAGGAAAAGTACAATGTGAGTGTTTATTTCACAATCTCTTCATTATCTGATGTTGTTTATACGTAATTATCTACTGTGACCTCTTTATCATCCACATCCACGTTTCTTAAAAATGTATTTCAAATCATTCTTAATATTTTACAGACTATGGTTTAATGTCATTTATAACATTTTTTTAATTTTTATATGATGTTTATAAAGGAATCATTCCGTTGTGTTCCAAATATCGTCATTTTTAACCTTTTCGACATAATTAAGGTATGAATGACTTTTTTTAACTTATACGGTGGGTGCAGCTATTTTCAACCATTAGAAAATCATCAAAGATTCCCTTACAATATTATAAGAATATTTTCAAAGTAAATGATTCCTTTAATAATTATGTGACTTTTAAATGATTCAAAAAAGGGATACTTCTCTCAAATAGATTTGATTTCATCTATGCCGACATCATTTGATTGATTTTATGCTTATTTGAAGTTGATTTATTATGATACCAAACATTCATATAGTATTAAAAGTTTTGTGATTTGTTTGAATGTGGATGTGTTATTTTTATACCATTCATGGTTTGTGGATAATGTATTGACATTTCAGATTCTAGGATTAATACGAATGTTTATGTTATGTTTAAAAATGTTCATATGAGGAATGCATTGGATTAAATAAGTGACGGGTGGAGCCCGCTATATCTCCTTGATGCATCGGTTGGTCTCATGAAAAAAACCAGTGTCTTGGCACAATGCCTTGACCATGTGGTTATGAGAGTCTGTAATTATGCATTCTATCATTATAAAAGTGTTTATTGATATTTCATGTAATTATTCGACTAGTAGAATATCAATGTGAATAAGGAAATGGAATTATTTCATTTTATTTTTTCCACAATATTCTTATGTTCATGTTTAAAAGGATTTTGTATTAGTTACACATTGCATTAATGTTTATACTTATTTATGAAAGATTCAGCTATATTTTTATCCTTACTGAGCATCTGAGCTCACCTCTTGCTATGTTTTATTTTTTCCCAGGATGTGAAGAAGTATTTTATGACTGCCCTGCAGGGATAGTCTGAGGGGATATGAGGGTGCACTATGGAAACTATGTTGCTGTAGTTTTCCTTTTTATCTTCTAATGTAAGACTTATGAATGTATCTAGTGTTTCTAAGGCTACTAAACTAATCGGACTTTCGAGACTTGATCATCTGTGATCATGCCAATGATATGTAATAATGCATTGTCTATGGTTAACTGGGGTCTAGGTGCTACAATTTCACCATGACCTGAATGCAAAATGTTCAATTGTTCAATAAAAATTTGAACCGTGGGGAAAATGAAGAAAACCATGCAGAACAATGAATCTTTGGAGAAAATGCCAAACCAAATTGAGAGGGAAAATCCCCGATCGAAATTCCTGTCGATCGTGGTTAATTACCATTTGAATGAAAAATGAATCAAGAAATAATTTAATCATGAAATTAAATTCTCCACATCTACCATGAAATCGTACTCGTCCCACCTAATGGTTGATCTATGGGCAGTCTACTCATTTATTGGTGTGCGTTCATCAAAGAAATCAATAATAGGGGAAAATTAAAAAAACTACCTACCTCGATTCAAATCGGTCAGTGATGAAGAATGATCTCTACATCATCATCTTCGGTATGATCCGTAAAATTAGTTGCATGTTGATTGTTGATCCATGATATGTCACCATCGGTTCGACAGAATTATTCATAGTTTATATCTAGTTGTTCTCTAGAGATTCTAGCAATATAAAGACAACCCTCTATCTAGAGATAAGTATCCTTTTAAGGATGTACATACGTTGGTTGAAAAATATGAATTGAAATATAATTATATTAAATTATTTTACCCAATTTACATCAGCGATAACATTCTCATGGATGACATGTTCCATTAAATGTTATCTTACACCTATGGTAAAATAGCTATTCTCAACTCAATTGTTCCTCATACTGGTGTTCAATGTACTTGTTAACATTATTTTCCTCCTTTTTAGGAATACCATGTATGAATTCTAATCAATATTTTTATATATTTCAGTCATTATTTCTAGAAACATTGAATCTCATAATCTCACGCTGCTTCTGCGCCTGGTCTTGGTCTTAATCCTTATAATATTCAAAATTAATATTAGAAAAATATGAGAAATTACATTTTTATTACCTTCCCAATTTCCTATATGAAAAAATTAAAATTCTATGGTTCTAAATGAATATAAATTTGTCTGATATATTATACAATATGCAACAATGATCTTAATCAACTTGTCAATGATATTCTTATAATATGACTATATTAACATAATTATTGATTTAGAGGTTATAAATACGATAATCCGAATTATGAAATATATAAATAAAAAATTATAGTGGTCCAAAAAAATTAATATTAGTTGATAAATTCATAGTAACTAATCCCTTATCTTTTTATAAATGTCAATCTATGCATTAAAATAGATGTTCATTAAAAATAATATCATTTTTATTTTATGGTTTCCAAAATAAAATAACATTTACAACAAAAAAAATTTCATTTATTAAAAATTGTAATAATTTTTAAAATATTTACTAATAAATGACTCATGGTGAAATTTTGGTATTTTTTTGAAAAATTTAATGTTTTTAAACAGTTATAAAATGAAAATATTTTAATAATTTTATTTTATATTAAATAAATTATGTAATTTTAAATTCTCATTATGATTTTAATTTAATTTAAAAATATTGTTATTTAGATATATTTAAAATATTTTATTTCATTTCATTCATCATTATTCTGTATTTTAATAGAAGTTTATTTTTTGGCATAGTAACAAAATTTTCTCAATATTATTTATAAATAATTTTTTTTTCTAAATTGTAATTAATTTAAATAACTAATAATAAGTAACATTATAAATGAATTTAACATATTATATATATAATGTTATGAATATTAATTTGTATCATTATTATTACAAGACATATACTTAAATCAAATTCATCTTATGCTTGAAAAATTCATTTTCTGAAAATTGTTTTTCAACACAATTTTTTGGGTTTTTTTATAAAAATATTCCACTTTTAAATATAATGAAATAAAATAATTTAATATTTTCAATTAAAATATTATATATTATTGAATAAGATAATATTAATTTTTATGATATATTTCATAAAAATGAAAGTAAAATGTAATTACCGCTACTAATGTAAAATGAGATTTTTAACATAACATGTTATTGTAACTAAAATATTTTTACACACACATATGAATTTTATATTATCATTTAGATTTGATTTTAGGAAATATCAGGTATAAATTATCTAATCATAATTATTTTACATTTTTCTTAATTGATAAATTAACGTGGTTAAATAAACTAATTACAAATATGAAAAATAAAAATAATTTTTTTTTGTAAAAATATACGATAAAGAAAAAATTTGTTAAAAATATTTTTTGAGTTGTATTTGTGGATTGAAAATATATTATATAAAATTCATTATTTATATATATTTTAAAATATTTGGATGAAAGTGACTTTCGAATAATTAATTTTTTTTGGATTTTAAAAAAATTACAGTCCTCTACTTTTATAATTGGTCATCTCTTCCCCTCAAATCTTTACACCTCTCAAGCTATTATGATAAACCATACCATTTTAATATCTACCCACCATAATTATTTTTATTTTATAGGTTCTAGTATTCCCAAAAGACAATACTAAATGTCATTAATATGAGATCTAATAGAGTATTATCTAGGAAAAGGTAGCTGTCTTATCAAAACACTTTCTTTTTATATATTATTTTCAACATTAAATTATTTATTAACACATGAAATATATAAAAATATTATCTCAAATATATTTTTATATTATTATATTCATATTTGAATATTTATCTTTCTCCCTCTCCATCAAATTGGACGTAAAACTATCACTCATATGTACGGAGGACTACTTCCTCACCAACATATGTAATATGTTTCCAATCACTTACTCACATACAGAGTCATAATGAAGGAAAAATTAAATACATATGATAAATAAAAGATGATTTTAAATAGATAAATTTATTATATCATCATATTCATTAAAAATTTAACCCATTATGAGAATTATATTGCCCCTTATGTATAGGTACGACTTACCAACTACACGAATTAATGTGATTAATTATCAATATAGGAAAAATAAAAATTGATCTAAATAAGTATTTCATGATAAAATATGAAATAAATAATATTAATATCATTATATAGATGATGGATCAATTTCCTTAACACATGAAAGTCAACTTTCATTACAAAACATGCATTTGAAAACAAGGAAATTAACACCTGAATCAATTAAAATATGGAAATATTATTTACAAACTTAAGGTATGATGTTATAATAATATAATATATGATGTTATAACTATGAAAATTCATCATGTATTAATTAATAAACGATAAAAATAAATTATATAAGAGGTTAAATGGCATTCAATTAAAGGGGAACATTAGCTTGGGAACTTTATCTCAATTTCCCTTCATTAAGGAATATTATTATGTTATGCACCTAATTTATTTATATGTTGTTTACCTTCTTTTATAAATTTTATGTCTCAAATTATTCATAATTCATGTAAATCTATTTTTAGACTTAAAAATTTTATCTAAAGGTTTTTTACTTGAATTTTACCATGTTGTAAAAAGTATCATGAATCAATTTCTATTCATTAGTATATATTAATTGTTCATTTTCTTTGACATTAATGAATAATTTGTGTAATGAGTTTTTTATATAATGGTGTATGTATTCATTATCCATGCGTATTTTCATCAAACACATTTTATTGATTCATTTATTAATTCTCACCTTGAATTTATGATCATCTTAGGGGTGTATTATCTCAAATTGTATTCACGGGCACATATGTTAAGTTATAAAATTATTTTATTTTATGAGTTGTATCTACTAACCCAATGTTATGTTTTATCATGAAATTTTTTATTCATGATATTATGTTCTTGATTTGATTATATTTTATTCATGGGGGTTATGGTTCAAAATCCACCAAAGTTGTAAGAGTTTATTTCACAATCGTATTTTAATTACGATTGATTATTCTTGAATTTAAATGTATATAAATTATTATATTAATCTAATAAATCAATTAATTTTTTTAAAATATTTTAATTCATGTTTGTTATATTAAATACTACCATTTTTTTAATTTGGTACTTAAAAGTAATAATAAATTCTTTATAAAAAAATTACTTTATTTCATACTTTGACCAAAAACCATTTTTATCCCAATGTATATTTTCTAATAATGTTTTATATAATATTATTAAAAATATAAAATGATACTTAAAATTATTTTTCACCGATGATTTTATTTATAACTTTTTTAAATGATTATTCTTTTTTTAAAAAAATTGCAATTTTACACTATTTATAGATACATGAATGTAATTTTTTTTAAATGTTCTATATGACTATGAAATTCCTTTGGTAATGTAAAAACATTTAATTGAATATTAATTTTTATTTTTAGATGGTTTTAATCCAATAATTTTTTTTATCATAATATGTTTCAAAAAAATTGGGTATTTAAATGTGAACTTCAAATTTAACTTGTTATTATATTTAATAATTTTAACAATGTCAATTTTTTGGAACATGAATTCATTAATGAACCCTAAAATTTAAAATTATTCTTCATTGATTAATTGTAATGACTCCATAATAATTATTTATATGGATTTTATATGATTATATTTTCAAGGGAATGTATTTTCATTCACATTCTGAATGAATTTTTTACTCATTTCCATTCTTTTGCAACATTATATTTCATATCACCATTGTAAAATAAATTCCCATAAAATATGGATATTCAATTAACAATGGATGTTATTATTTCCCAAAAGGGATATTATTTTTATATACAGTGTTACAATAAATTTAATTTGATTGTCTATGGAATATTTATCAATATTTTTTCTTTATTGAATTTAGATATTTATTAACAATGTATGTTGTACACAAAAAAAGTGATAAATACGTATATAAGGATTTCATTTTAAATTAATAGATGGGTTTACTTATGTGTTATATAGTTACTTAACTCATTTATAGTATAATAAGGATAATTATTAATGTTTCATTAAAGTGTTTTTTGGTGTTTTCTTACCAATAATTTTAAACGATCATGGCACATGGCCCTTGTAGTAAAGATATATAGATGATTTAGATCAACAATTTAAATATCAAGAATTTCCATAATTGATAATTCAGTAGTTATTATTCATGATATTATGTCCTTGAAGTTTTCTATCAACTCATTTTATGCCTAAGTTGTTTATTAAATGGAATTTACCATAAGTTATTTATGATTCCATATTTATGATTACTTATTTATTCATGATATCTTCTATTTTCTGCTTCCCTTAATAATAATATGTGCTCATCATTATTTTTTTTACTTTCCCCATTATAGAAATAATAAATCATTAATTGAGTTCAATGATTCTGCACATTTACTCGCACAATGTCACATTTCATGTTTCATATTACAATGTGAGATTCAAGTATTTATCTACTTTTATCAATATTAAACAACTATTCAATAGTTTGGGATTTTATTTCTTATCAATAGTCTCAATATACTAATTTACCCACTATCTTCAAACTATTGGGTTTTGAGACAATACATTTGGTATCAAAAGAATTTTAGTAGAGAATATTGGAACAAAAAATAGTAAAAAATAGATTAGATAACAAAACCCCTTTGGTAGACTATGAGTATATGTACTGTAGAGATTCCAATTATTTTTGGTATTTAATATAATGTGGTTTTTTTATTAAATAAATTCCTTTTTCAATACTATAACTGAATGAGGATATTGGAATTTTATACCAAAAGGTTAACAAAATACTAAATTATTTAATTGTTAATTAACTCGATCATCATTATTTGGATTAATATTATCCTCAGTATGCACCTAGTTTGATATTCTATGGGTATAATCTTTCGATTACTCATATTATTGTTAGAAACCATAATTAAGTGTTGGAATTTATTATGAAAATGACTAACCAATGTGAAACCTATATTATCAAAGAATTTAAGGGATGTGTTATTATATAGAAATCATATATATGATTTCATAAATATAAACTACTTTTACTATAGTTAGAACAATGAATTTTGGTTTTAGTCAAAGGTTTGAAGATGAATAAATCATTTTAATATTCGATATAATGAAAATATTTTGATTATCATATTCCAAATGGGATGATGGTTGTATTAATATATATCGTTATTATCTTATTCTTATATCCCAAAATATTATTAACAACACGTGACTTAACTAACTCTCTGACTCACCGAATAAGACAAGGATGATTTCCATAAAGATATCATTTTTTGGTGACTATAGAGGATAGAATGTTCATTTTATATATTCATAGAAATATGGAAAGAGACACCGATTATAATTACTTAAACGAATAAGAAATTGTTTTATGTGGGAAAAGGAGGGGAATATATAAATGTATTGCAGATTAAAAGTGAGAATTTCATTTGAGAGAAATATATTTATTCATATATGTATATAAATATATAACCATTTATATATTGTTGCCTTCATTTTTGGGAACATGAGAATTATCTGATTCAATTCCTTTATTAAGGATAATATTGAGATCAATTAACGATATATGTTCATGTAAAAGGGTTAATTTTTTATATATTTGAATTCATTAATTATTTTGTATATTTTTTTTAAATAATAGTAATTTATTTATTTGAATCATGAAACATTCAATGATTGTGTTATTGTCTTAATTTAATGAAAACATACGATTTATGTATTCTAATCTGGGTTTGTGAGATTATGTTTTATCGTATGTTAAGTTGGTTAAAAACCCAATTTCTGGATTTAGGTGGTTGATATTTTATCAATATAAAGTAAAATTAGAGAAACAATTATTGAAATATATCCCAATGATTTAGTAAATATTTTATCAAAAAATTTATTTGTGGAAAAATTCAATTTCATTTTGTTAAAAAAATTAAATGTATTGATATCCATTAAGGATGATCACATTTATAATGTTTCTTTAATTATTTTTCATTTTAATTTTGCAATATTATATGAATTATAAAAATATAGTTTTTGAAAAAGCACAACCCACATGCTGGGTGAAAACCTGTCACATCTAGAATGTAGACATTTCTTAAACCCATAATAAATTGGTGAAAAGGGTGTGGTTTCATCTACTATCCTACGTTATGTACTGGTTAGTATGACATTATTTTTAATTATATGATTTTATTTATAAATATTATGGAGTCCATTAAGTAGAATTTTTGTTTATACTTTTTATTTTTTTTGAGATTAATGTATTCTATTGGGTAACATGTTTTATCCAGTTTGGTTTTAGTAAATATATAGAGTTTGAAAGAAATATATCACACTATATCAGGGTAATTATGGTATATTAATATTATATTTTAGTACTTAAATCATACAAATTTGTATTGGACATTCATTCCCTAGATATTGATTTGAATTAGAAATTGATCAATGAACACCCAAATGAGGAAATTCATCATATGAAATAGAATGATATCATTTTGTATATTTCCAAATGATTTTAGATAGGATAATAATTCCTCATCCTTTATATATGGATTTTGAAACAAAAATTTGATCATCTTACAATCATCTCTGATATGTTATGTCCATTTAACTCATCACATGAGTTTTTTTTGTTGTCATTGACACTCTCTTTATCATTCCATTTCCTCTAATCAATTATTTCTACTTCTCTCTATAAATATTTTATATATTCTAAATTTTTTATATTTTCACATTCCCCTAATTATATCCTAATTTGAATCCTAGTTATGTTATATCTTAATAATCTTTTTTTCCTTTCCCTCTTTTAGAAGAATTTTTTATTAACCTTTCTTTCGATTCATGTTTTCCATAATTATTTATTCAAATATCGATGCAATATTTATTTATGTATGATTAAATTGTGTGGACATAATTTATTATGTTTTTAAAGAATGTAACAACGTATTATTTTAAAATAATTACATTATTTTTGATAAAAAATTATACTTGCAACACCAAGCATAAATGACACACAAAATATATTATATATATTTGACCATCATAATCTATTCATTGAATTGGAAGGATAAAATAATATTAAACTAATAATGATATATATATATATATAAGAAAAAATCAATTGATATTAATTGAAAATATTTCATTAAATAGTGAATCATTTTTTTAGTAATTTTTTTTAGATTAAAAATATATTTTTCCCTAAATTTTTTTTTTTTTCATTTTTTGTTTGGGAAATCTATATATATTACACGAAACTAATATAGATATATTTCATAATAATCCTATTATATTTTATATCTGAATATTGCAATCTTCTCAGTGATAATTTTTTCTATTTTTCTTAAAATCGGGGTTTTTCAATGAATATTTAGGGAATTCGTTTTTTTAAAAACCTATCATTTAATTTCCATAAATTATTAAATTTATTTCTATATTTAATATATATATTTTTTAAAATAAAAAAATATTATATATTATTATTTTAAATAAATTAATATTAATTATCATTATATTAGTTTTTTGTAAAATAATAATTTTACGAATAAGAAAACAATTTAAGGAAAACAGTTTTTAAATGTATAATGTATGTCATGTTAATTAAATTAAATAGACAAAAACTATGAATGTTTATAAAATAATTTATATATTATATATCAACATATATGAATTTTAATCCATCTAATCATGGTTACAATTCATATAGTTAACATAAGATCATCCTCTTCTAGAGAAATGGATTATTTGAAAAATTAATTTTTGAGTAGATTTTACGAAATATATTAAAATTAAATTATAAAAATTCTGTGAATATAATTTGATAAAATTTATTTCATTTCTAATAATAAAAATAATGGTTATTAATTATGATCTACCAATTTTTATTCATAATTATTAACAAAGTTATTTAAAAAAATTATCGTCATTCAAGTTGAAACATTGATTTCATTGTGACATGACCTTAAAATAAAATGAAATTTCTATCGGCATAGTATTTTCTTTTTCATAGTTTATTTCATATTCATTATAGTTTCATAAAAATTATATATTAAGGAACATTTTTTTCTTAATGTATACATTATATACGTTACAAAATGAATCACCATAGTTTAAATTATAATAGTAAAAGTAAGTAATGATATATAGATTTTGTATGAAATGTTTAATTTTTTTAATAGAGGTCTATGTCGAGCAAAAATTACCAAATCACCATTTTTAATAATTTATGTTACATTGTGTGGGATTAAATTCCCATTATTCAATGTTTTAGGTTATTTAAAATAATTCCACATAAACAACTTTATTAAACTTCTTCCACTCCACAAAAATTAAATGAATAGATGGCCCCATCACCATTTATTTTGTTATTTATATGGAAATTAAAGAGAAAATATATAATGTAGAATTGAATAGGGAGGGTCATGTGGAATAATATAATTCTATATTGTCCAAATTAATCTAATTTGATTGTGTATAGGCTCTCCAACTTAAGTACTTCACGATACACAATAACCTAGACAATTAGACATAGACAAATCTTTTCCTATGGTGTGCCTCATGATGACCACATAGAGAATATAATGTTCATTCTATGATCATTCTAAATTTTCCTTTGAATATACTATGATCTTATAACCAATCTACTAATAATGAAGCTTCTCAAAGAGTATAATAAGATTAAATTCATCATCATGTGTCACCAAAATTAATTATTTGTAACACTATTTTGAGATCAACCTCAAATAACACACTAGGAAAGTTCCCAAGTCATTATTTTTTTCTCCAAAACCATTTTAATTGGGAAACCAAATGAATAGTCATGTTCCTTTAGAATTTTATAATTCATTATTATATAGTATAATTAATATAAGTTTACCTTGACTTTGAGAAATTGTTTTTTTAAATTTTTCAAAGAGAAAATCAATTTATAGTAGAGAGAAATTATATTTTAAGAGAAATGAAAACATGGGCCAAAAACTATTTTATATTTTTTTAATAGGGGAAAATAATTTGAATATATGCATGCCCCATATTTATGAATCACTAGTTCTAGGAGAACCAAATCAAGGATAAATAAAATACATGGACATCAACGTTCCATGGGTTTTTAAATTGCTGACTAAATAACCCATCTTGTGGTTGAATTATTTCATTGAACTTACTGATTAATGATAATATATTTTATTTAATTGACCAGATGAATGACTCAATTTTTTGGTAATCCCTCTACAGTATGTTCCTCATTAAGAAATGAATTTTTTTTGACAGATCCCTCACTTTTGAGATTGATTTATATATATGTTTCAAAAGATGTAATTATTTAATTTCAGAATCAATATGATGCTAAACTGCCCCCAAAAACTAAATTAAACCTCCCATTGTGGGGAATTCAACATTAGGAGCATCTTATATTGGCATAGATGGTGGGATTTAAAATCCACATTCATCCCATTAATATACATGGTTAGAACTCCCCGAGATTCCATTTCTCACCTAAGTGATATCTTTAGAAGTGATCCATAAGAAAATTTATTGTTTATATAACTAGTTGTAAAAGGGTACATCCACTATGGATTGAGTTTTTATTATATTAAATGGGATTCATATGTTGGATAACATAACTAGTGATTCTATTTTTTATAATACTCAATGAATCCATTGCAAATAGAAATTTTAAGAAAATAATGATTTTATATTGGATTTTAGTGAACATATATTTTATATTATACGATAAAAAGAGATAATTCATAGTTGAATGTTGGTAAAACATTTAATCTCTATTTTTTTGAAATATTATTGTGTAAATTGAGTTTTGAAATTATATGTTTCAAAAAGAGTATTTGAAAAATATTTTTCATTCTAAAAAATTGTGTTGTGGAATGAAATTTGTTTCTATAAAAAAAATTATTTATTTTTTTGGTATTTTCTACATAAGTGATAATATTTTGAGTTATAATTATATAATTTGTTTCAAATTATATGAAAAACCAAATTATCTTTTTGGATTAATTTTTTTGATTTATCATAGAAAACTGGAATTTCATATTGAAATTGATCATGAGTAAATATATATTTGATTGAGAATGAAAATACAAATATATTAATAACCATCAACATCATGTGTAATTCCCTGGACATGATGATATTATTGGATGTGTAATCGGGTAATTTTGTATATGATTTTAATATATACAAAACCATAGGTCCACATTAGAGCGTGAGTGGAGGTTATATAAGTTTAGGATTCATGAACATGGGTATTTTTTGGTATGAATACTTATTTATTAAATGTTAATTTTTTTTAATATTATTTTCTATTATATAATTGTCGAAAAAATGTTTTATTTTAATGAAACTATTACATTCTCCAAGATTTTCACAGTATGATCCATGATTACTCTATATGGTATGTTTTATTTACATTTCACTTTAGGCACTTTTATTTTAATTAATTGGATGATTTATAATGTTCTTAAGGAGGATTGGGGTGTAATGGGGTTTTGGGACATGAAAAGGGGGAAAATGAGTTTTCTGGTCCATTCTCACAGTCTGCACATGGTTATTAATAAGTGTGCAGGAAACCCAGATAAACTGTTCAAGGGGAAGTTTTTTTTACAGTAGCCTCTACACGGTTTGCGCATGGATTGGAAAATAGTGCAGGTAAACTATAAAAGGGGGATCTTTTGGAAATAACCATCTGCATGGTTTTCACACGATTTGGAAAACCCTGCGGGTAAACCGTGTGACATAGAAATCATTAAGAATTTTTAAAAATGAAACTCAGCGGTTTTATATCCTGCTTGGTATTCTCCTCCTCTTCCTCCCTTTAAACCCTAATAACAAACTAAAGACACCAAGAGCTCCCAAGGATCAATATCCTTCGATTCTAAGCCATTTTCAGCGCCTTCAGTTACAGATTGAAGATCCTGGTAAGGCTAATTTCCTCCTTGATTTTTTTTTGGTTTAGGGTTTCTATTTCATTTCCATATCAATCCTAATATCAAAACCACTAATTTCTATGTGATTTTTAGGGAAATTCTTATAATTATTGTTGAATCAAGATCTAGCTCTTCAGTGGGGACTGTGTTTTCCAACAGATTTAAGGTAGGTGGTCTACAAAATTATATTGCTGGAATTTGGTGTAGATTTGTGTGTAGGGTTTTTGTTCATTCCCACTTCTAAACAGTTCCTGATTCCCTTGACATAATGTGATGTATTGTTTTCTAAATGGCTAATTGATGCCCTCTTCATCCCCATGAGATGTGAGGAGGATGAATCAACCAAATTATGGCCACCTGATGGGCGTGCCGATATTTCCCTAGACAGAGAGTTATCTATTTAAGTTTAGGATGTTGTGCAAGAATGTAGAGCCCATGAAAATTATTTTAATATTCCCAATGGAATTGAAATTTGAGTATAGTAATACAACCAGGTTGGGTAATTAACCAAGAGTTTCTTTGTTCGAATGAAAAAGGGTTAAATTGATAAAATGTAAAATGCTAGGGATTAGCTATATACATGAGTATTCTTAGTGATATTGGCATGGAAAATTGGAATGGGGTTAAATTGGTCAAGTAATATGAACAATGAATGTGTTTATAGATTGAGGTAAATTATAAATATCCATTTATTGAGATTATTTTGATGATTGTAAATAATGTTGGCTATGTTATTGTGATACAGTGTTTTGGGGTGAATGATAAATAATCTTGTGCACATGGCATGGACGAGTGGGGCATTGACTTGAGGTTATACACCCATGGGTTGAGTTGGACTGAGGTTCTAGATCCTCTCCTAAATGAATCGTTTAGGGGAGTGTACAATGTTTGACTCCCATAGCGGTTGGATTACACCCAGAATAAGGATTTGAGGCGAGGATATTAAGAATTATTATATTATAATTACTAGTGAGATAGGGATTGATTTTATTTCGATATATATCAGAACACTAGATATGAATAATCCATTAACCACGTTAAAATGGGAGATTTAATAATTAATTTCCTAAGTAGTGACCCCTAATTCATTGGTAGTATCAATAAAACGAACAATGTTTAGAAAGACCTATTTAACTATTTACTGTATCGTGCATTTATTAATCATTTTTCTGAACTATATACTAAGATGGATATTTTTTATACACCGTTGGTGGTGGCCTACTGAGTTATACTCACACCCTTCTCAGGCTGATGTTGGGTACCCAGGAATACTTCATGCTTCCAGGTCAAGACAAGGGAAAGGGCCCTATGCTATGGAGATGAGTTGGACCTGGGATGTGTTAGGGAGAGTTTCCAGACATGGAGACTGAGCCATTTGGGAATTCAACAATTTTATTTATTTTGGGTTTTGAAAACCTGAAATTGTAGCACAACATGGGATATTTATTGTTTTTATGATTGCACCCAGTGTTGGGATTTGGTTATTTTGTATGTTATAGATTGTTATCTTATGTTTCCACTGTTTAAATTATTATCTATTGTGGATCACTCTGGTATTGTGGGTATTGTTTCCCGTAATGACCTATTAGTTCCTCGATGCGAGTCAGAAACCTCTGGAGTACGTGGTCGCGTGCTTGGGGTCATGTAACTACTCGGCTCGGGGAACCGGTACAGTGGAACCCATGTCAGTAGCATTACAGAGTGATATCAAAGGATTTATTTTAACATTAATACTATTTGGGGATGGTCTATAGAATATTAGGAATTTTTCGGGCCTTGGTAATGTGCTTGTTGTTGGGATTAGATATCCCTTTTATGAGGGAAAATTCATGTCACCCGGAGAGGGGATTTTTTTTCATGTTGTGTGTTGTTGTATTTGATGATATTTCACTATTGGGTGATGCATCTGTTTTGTGATTTGACGGTTTTGTGATATTTATCTCAGGGCCAGAAAGTTATGAGGTTTTGCATTCATGCACCATTCTAGGAACCTATGTAGGAAATTGACATGCGTCATTATAGACACAAACACATGATGGGTGTGTGGGATATAAAGGTTAGTATTAATATGTTCTCTTAAATATAATGTAGTGTGCCTAATAAGATGGTATTAATGAGTAAAATGGAAAGGTGAAAATTTCAAGAAATAATTAGAAAATGGTTTTTGATAATGAAGTAAAAGTTGAATAATTATTGTAAGGGTGAATTGAAATATAGGAATGGTTCTAATGGGAGTAGGATATAAGGTGGGTAACCATGATAATTAGATATTGTGTTGACTATATACATAGGGAGATGGCTGAGAGTAGTGACCCGGTCATGAGTAGGATCTTTAAGGTATTATATGAGAACATGTTCAGTTGTGTCAAGTGAAAATTCTATCTATATCCCTTCATTCTCACAAAATAATTATGGTTGCGTTCTAAAGCTCGTGTTTAGCATCATAGAGAAATTCCATCTCGAAGACATGTGCCAGATGGGCGACATGAGAATATTGCTCAGAACACCATTCTAGTAGTAGAGTAGGAGAATGTTGGGGTCCAAGGAGATATGGAATATCAGTTATACCAGAAAGTTTCTTGTTTGATGCATATGATGGCACGAGACCCGAGGTAGGTTGCACCAAGAAAGTTTGTGTTGACTAGGGAATTTATATTGGAGCACCCTCTGTCCATTACCAGATATGGTGGTCTTGATGTAGTATAGTTCTGGATCATGTACAATAAAACTATTCTAGACTATCTAGAGACTCTTTTTGAGAATAGATTCATGTTAGTGGAAAATATGCTCAGGGGAAAGAAAAATGTTTGTGGGAAATTGTGGTTCAGATAGAAGAGGCTGAGTAAATGATGTGGATAGATTTTATAGAATATTTTCATGAACACTTCTATCCAACAATATTGAAGTAGAAAAAGGCTACAAATTTTATGAGGATGACTCTGGGGACAATGTCAGTGATGGATTATGATAGTAGTTTCACCAATTTGAGACGATTTGACGGAAAATGAGGAAGCTATGGGGAAACACTTCCTAGACGTACTGAGAAACAGGATTAGATCTTAGGTGAATATTTTCTTTTATTCTTTCCAAATTGGTTATCTGATGTGGTGGGTACATCCCTTATATCATAAAGAATCTTGAATGGAGCTTCAAGTATTGAACTTGTGGTGCTAGTTGGTCACGTAAGTGGTGCTTCTACTGATAGTACGAAGTTCCACATTGAAACCATTTAGTAGGGTGGAAGTATGAAGAGCAGTCAAGAGAGGGGGTAGCCTTTTCAGGGTGGTGACAAGGTCTTCTCTTTTTAGTTTGTAAGGCCAGGGAACAAGAGTGAACAATGATCACACACACTAGTTGAGTTCCGAGGGTGCAGTAGTCTAGGCCACATGTATATATTATGCAGAATGTTTTGGAAGTTGGGTAACGATAGAGGTTAGAGGAAAATGTCGAGTGTAAGAAAGGGGTCGGTTACCACTTGTTAAGAAGGATGTTGGAGCACCACGGGCCATACTGGTATGGGTGGGGGATGTGGAACTCTGGGGGTGAGATCACCCTTACCCATTGGGAAATGCAGTGCATGGTATTAATGATGGGGCACATGGAAAAGGGGTAGGTCAAATCCATGTAGTTCATGTTACACTTGAGGGTGGTGAGTCTGGACCATCTACTTTTCTAGGTACGATTGTTGTAGCTTCCATGTTTTCTAGTGCATTATTTGATACAAGTGCTTCTCATTCCATTATTTCTCTTAGTTAGTAGTTGTTTTGGTCTAAATCATAGAGACCACATGTGTGATAATTTCTCACCACTACAAATTGTCCTTTTATCAGCGCTAAAAATTCCCATTAATAGCGCTGATAAAGGGGGTTCCTTTATCAGCACTATCTTGAGCGCTGATAATAGATCCCTTTATCATCTCTCTTTTAGCAATGTTAAAGGAGTCCTCTATCAGTGCTCAAAAAAGCATTGATAATGGCACATTCCCCTACTCCTTTAAAAGTAGCACCTTCACACCTGCACACCTGCAAAAAATAGCACCTGAACACGAACCAAGAACCAAAAGACAAAAAAGAGCACAAAATATTTTGACAAACAATGCTATATGCATTTACTTAAAATCATGAATATAAAAAAACACTGATATATACATTTCAAACAATTTTTTTCATGGTTACAATTACAATTATCCAATATCAGTTATAAACATTAATGTTTCATCCTTTAATATAAGTGATCCTCTGTAAAAAATTGTCGTCCACGGAATTTTTTGCGAAACAAAGCATCCAAACTCTAGGAAAAAAATTCACCTATATAAGAAAACAAATATTATGTTAGTAATAAAATAATAAAATAAATTAAAACATTAATACGAAAGAATACATTAAAATGGAAATGTGAAACTAAAATATGGAAATGATAAACTATATTTTTTTTATTCTGATAACAATGGAAATGAATAATGTAAAATCAATATGTTTTTTGATGATTTATCTCATTCAATAAATACTGATTCTTTATCTAATGAAAATAAATACTGATCACACCATGCATTGGATTGAGGTGTGGTTGATTCTTACACGTCACAAATGACTCATGAATAGTTGTCCTAAAGTATTAAAACAAGCTGAACGCATTTTCTCTGATTCCCGTATGTCACTTGGGTTGTTTTCTAAAGTTAATGTCAATTTCAATGTGATACCAGAAACTTTTAGCTATACCGGTCACACTATGCATCATATTGTGGTGTGGTCAATTCGTACACATAAAAATGACTCATTGATCTTTTCCTAAAGTATCAAAACAATATGAACGCGTTTTAATGGTTTTCTGTATGTCAATTGTCATGTTTTATAAAGATAATGCCAATTTCAAACTGATATCAGACACTTTTATCCATACCGGTCACAGCATGCATCAGATTGAGGTGTGATCAACTCTTACCCATTGAAAAGGACTCCTAGATCATTTTCCTAAAGTATAAAAACAATTCGAACACATTTTCTCTGTTTTTTGTACATCACTTGTGTTGTTTTCTAAAGTAAATGACAATTTGAAACTGATATCAGACACTTTTACCCATACTGGTCACACTGTGTGTTGGATTGAGGTGATGTTGATATATACATGTCAAAAATGTCTCAAGGATTGTTTTTATAAATTATAAAAACAATCTGAATGCCTTTCCTCATTTTTCTCGTATGTCACTTTTGTTGTTTTCTAAAGTTAATGTCAATTTGAAACTGATATCAGACACTTTTAGCCATACCTGTCACACCGTGCGTTGGATTGAGGTGTGATCATTTAGTACATGTCAAAAATGACTCATGGATCATTTCCATAAAGTATAAAAACAATATAAACACATTTTCTCGGTTTTCTATATGTCATTTTTTTGTTTTCTAATGTTAATGTCAATTTCAAATGAATATCAGACACTTTTAGCCATACCGGTCACAAATTGTGTCAGATTGAGGTGTGGTCGATTTTTACACATCAAAAATGACTCATGGTTCATTTTCCTAAAGTATCAAAACAATCAGAACTCATTTGCATGGTTTTCAATATGTCACTTGTGTTGTTTTCTAAAGGTAATGTCAATTTCAAACTGATATCAGATAGTGTTATCCATAACAGTCACACTGTGTGTCAAATTAAGCTGAAGTCAATTAGTACATGTCAAAAATGACTCATGGATTGTTTTCCTAAAGTATCAAAACAATCTGAATGTGTTTGCTCGGTTTGTTGTATGTCACTTGTGTTGTTCCCTAAAGTTGATGTAAATTTCAAACTGAAAACAGACACTTTTAGCCATACTGGTCACACCGTGCATCAGATTGAGGTGTTGTTGAATTTTACACATCAAAAATGACTCATGGATCATTTTCCCAATGTATCAAAACTATCCAAATGCGTTTTTTCAGATTTTCATATGTCACTTGTGGTGTTTGCTGAATTTATTGTCAATTTCAAACTAATATCTTACACTTTTATCCATACCGGTCACACCATGCATCAGATTGAGGTTTTGTTGATTTGTAAATGTAAAAAATGGCACATGGATCATTTTCCTAATGTATCAAAACAATCTGAATGTGTTTTCTCATTTTTTCGCATGTCACTTGTGTTGTTTTCTAAAGTTAATGTCAATTTCAAACCGATATCAGACACTTTTATCCATACCAGTCACACCGTGTGTCAAATTGAGATGTGTTCGATTCATACCCATCGCAAATGTCTCATGAGTCATTTTACTAATGTATCATAACAATCTGAATTCATTTTCTCAGTTTGTTGTATGTCACTTGTGTTGTTTTCTAAAGTTAATGTCAATTTCAAACTGATATTAGACACTTTTAGCCATAACAGTCTCACAGTGTGTTGGATTGAGGTGCGGCCAATTTTTACACATCAAAAATGACTCATGGATCATTTTCCAAAAGTATAAAAACAATCTAAATGCATTTTCTATGCTTTCCGTATGTCACTTATGTTGTTTTCTAAAGTTAATGACAATTTCAAACTGATATCAGATACTTTTATCCATAATGGTCACACTATGTGCCGGATAGAGGTGTAGTCGATTCGTACATGTCACAAATGACTCATGGAGTGTTTTCCTAAAGTATCAAAACAATTGAAATTCATTTTCTCAGTATTCCATATGTCAGTTGTGTTGTTTTTTAAAGTTAATGTCATTTTCAAACTGATATCAGACACTTTTAGCCATACAGGTCACACTGTGTGTTGGATTGAGATGCGGTTTATTCGTACATGTTTTAAATTACTCATGGATCATTGTCCTTATGTATCAAAACAATCCGAAATCGTTTTACCAGTTTTCTAGTATGTCACTTATGTTGTTTTCTAATCATAATGTCAATTTCAAACTGATATTAGACACTTTTAGGCATAGCGGTCACACCGTGCATCAGATTGAGTTGTGGTTGATACTTACATGTCAAAAATCACTCATGGATAGTTTTCTGAATGTATCAAAGCCATCCAAAGAATTTTCTCATTATTCCTTAAGTCAGTACTATTGTTTTCTAAAGATTATGTCAATTTAAAACTGATATCAGACACTTTTATCCTTACCGGTCACATCGTGCGTCAGATTGAGGTGTGGTTAATTTTTACATGTCCCAAATTACTCATGGATCATTTTACTAAGGTATCAAAACAACTCGAATGCGTTTTCTTGGTTTGTTGTATGTCACATGTGTTGTTTTCTAATGATAATGTCAATTTCAAATGGGTATTAGACACTTTTATCCAAACCGGTCACACCGTGCGTCCGATTGAGGTGAGGTTAATTTATACACGTCACAAATGACTCATGGAATATTTTCCAAAAGTATAAAAATAATCCGAACATGTTTTCTTGGTTTTCCGTATGTCACTTGTGTTGTTTTCTAAAGTTATTTTCAATTTCAAACTCATATTAGACACTTTTAGCCATACCGATCACACAGTGTGCCGGATTGAGGTGTGGTTGATTCTTACACATCAAAAATGACTCAGGGATCATTTTTACTAAAGAATAAATACAATCCGAATGCGTTTTACTGGTATTACTTATGTCAGTAGTGTTTTTTTCTAAAGTTTATGTCAATTTGAAACTGATATAAGACACTTTTAGCCATACTGGTCACATAATGCAACAGATTGAGGTGAGGATGATTTGCACACGTCAAAAATAACTCATATAACATTTTCCTAAGGTATCAAAACAGTCCGAACGTGTTTGATCAGTTTTCCGTATGTCACTTGTGTTGTTTTCTAATATTAATGTTAATTTCAAACTGATAACCGACACTTTTAGCCATATCGGTCACATTGTGCATCAGATTTCTGTGCGGTTGATTTATACACATCAAAAATGAATCATGGATCATTTTCCCATAGTATAAAAACAATCCGAACGTGTTTTCTCGGTATTCTGTATGTCATTAATGTTGTTTTCTAATGATTGTGTCAATTTGAAAATGATATCTGTCACTTATAGCCATACCAATCAAAATGTTCGTCGGATTGAGATGCGGTTGATTCGTACACCTCAAAAATGACTCATGGGTCTTTTTTCTAATGAATCAAAACAATCTGAATGCATTTGCTCAGTATTCCCTCTGTTACTTTTTTTGTTTTCTAAAGTTAATGTCAATTTGAAACTGATATCAGACACTTTTAGCCATACCAGTCACATTGTGCGTTAGATTGAGGTGCAGTTGAATCATACACATCAAAAATGACTCAAGGATCATTTTCCTAAAGTATCTAAACAATCTGAATGCGTTTTACCAATTATTTGTATGTCACTTATGTGGTTTTCTTAAGTTAATGTCAATTTCAATCTCATATCAGACAATTTTAGACTTACCGGTCCCACCGTGCATCAGATTGAGGTGAAGTTGATTCATACACATCTCAAATGACTCATGGATCATTTTCCAAAATAATGAAAACAATCAAAAGGCATTTTCTTAGTACTCTATATGTTAGTATTGTTGTTTTATAATGTTTATGTCAATTTTAAATTGATAGCAGACACTTAGACATACCGGTCACACCGTGCCTTATATTGAGGTGTGGTTGATTCTTACACATCAAAAATGACTCAAAGATCTTTTTTCTAAAGTATCAAAACAATCCGAATGTATTTTCTCATATTTCTATATGTCGCTTGTGTTATTTTCTAAAGTTAATGTCAATTTCAAACTGATATTAGACACTCTTAGCCATACCAGTCACATCGTGCGTCGTATTGAGGTGTGGTTGATTCGTACATGTCACAAATGACTCATGGATCATTTTCCTAAAGTTTACGGACAATCTGATCACCATTTCTCAGTTTTCTATATGTTTATAGTTCATAAGAGTCTATCATTATGTTTTTCTTCACTAAAAACCCAAATCATTTATAAAACCATTCGTCATAATCTTAAGATATGAAACATAATAAAGGGTGATCATAAATGCTCAACAAGTTTAAATAAAGGAGATATCAATGATCATATAAAGATAACATAAGAAGTAGGAATTCCCCTTCATTATCCTATTTGTTTACATTCATCCATCAGGTATGATTCCCATTCATTTATAAACACATATATATATCATCATGTGAATAGTATTTTTGTGACAGTCATAGTAGTACTGAAAAAATATAATTACACAGTGGATTAATAAATATTTTAAATTAACTATTAATTATTTTCAAAAAATACCTCTTCAGGGATGCTAGTTTGTTCATGAAATATGTTCTCTTTCATAAATTTACAAACATAATAACCACAGTTCATCCAATTTGTTTGTTTTGCACACTATAGAGACATTGAGAAAAATAAGTAATCTATTTTGATATGTATTTGGATAGTGCAATATAATTATATATACCCTGAATCTTTTCCATTTGTTGATCTCGTGCGCCTTGTCGTCCTTAGGCCCTGGATTCATTCCATCCTTTAGACGATATTCATACACCGCCCTATCATAACAGAATCCTAATTAAAAAAACAATATAAATTATATTATTATATATTTATTTCTAAAATGTTTGATCTAGTGTTTTATAAATTGACATTCTCCATTATATGTGGTCGGTTTGTTGGATATCCATGCAGTGAATCCAAAAATAAATCTTTGGTGTATCCAAATTGACTACAATGAGTATCCAATGATGCCTAAAACCAGAAAAGAAATAAGTAATGATAGATATGATAATATAATTGATATGATTAAAATGTAGAGTTTTACCCCGGAAACATTGGTATTAAAAAGATAATTTCAGTCGTAATTATGCATTGAAACATTCATAGTTGGTTTGACATTAATTCAGCATGAAAATCACAATCTATTTCTTTTTGTTGTGTACACATGGTGTGAGGACTAACGAGTCCCAATTGGTATTCATGGGATAATACCTTCAATTTTTTTAGATATATACGCCTGTGAAAAAAATGAAATGTATTTAGCCAAAATTATCATAGTATATCAGCTTCTATAAAATCAATTAATGAAAACATACCTCATGTATACATTTATAACCGAGGTTCCTAGCCAGTCGTATGTGATGATTTGAGCAGTAGTGTAAGAACTAATGAAATCTAATGTTTCATCTCCGTACATATCTTTTTCACAAACAATTGTGTGATTATTTTTTCCTTTAATTTTCATATCCACATGATCTTGCAATGATATTAAATGTGGGTATAGAATAGGCAGGGTGAAGGTGCTCGTTGTAGATCGGTTTGATCGGTTGGTTGATCCTTTTGAGCTGCTATTTCATTTTAGCTCCTTCCCTTTGTTCTTATGTAATAACACTCATCATTTCAGACCTTTTCTAATTAAATGTTAATGGTTCTGCTTGAAAAATGAATTGGAAATGAATACCTTCTGGTCAACATGTTTTTTACAAGATTCGATGGCTATGAAAAGAATGTTCCAACACTTTTTCCTCTATATGAATGTCGTCATCGTCATTTGGAACAGGTATCTCGGCCCTCGACTCATGAGCTATGTTAATCAACACATTGACATGACCTGTTGGAAGTGGTCTAGAGTGTAGCATGTCATTCTGCATATTGAACACCGTAGCCCTTGTTGCAAGGCGATGGGTAGGAGTTGACAAATATAAATCACAGTCATTTTCACCCTATAGAATATAATTACAAGAATGGTATCAGTGTCTATGTGATTCACAGTTCACATAAACAAATATTATAATATTAATTAACTTGGTTAAGTTAGGTATTTGAGGGGAATGGCTCGCCTCAAAGCTTGTGGGGGTGAGGCGGGATCTTCTTGCACAGGATGTTCTTGAGTTGTTTTTTCTCTTCGCATCTGCCCCATCAAAGTTACTAGAAACTCTCCTTAACATTGTAATTTTTCTTCAAGGGCAGCTAGTCTATCTCTCATCATTTTTATTTCTTTATTTTGATCCTCCTCTTGTTTTTTTTTATGAAAATATTTCCTGGGTGTCACCCCAAAACCTGCACCTCTAACGCGGCCATACTTTTCTAGATATTTCAAGGCCACTGAAATTATGTCCGCATCTGGTGCAGGTGTTGTGATTTCTTTGACTATGTCAAATTGAATATATGGTAAAATAAGTAATCATCTTTATTAAATAGTGATTTAATGAAATTATAATTTATATTATGTCATACTAACACATGTTTCCCACACTTTTTGTGTGTTTTCATCTACCAGTTTCCCCTAATTATTAACATGAGCCTCCATCCATAGCACATGGCGTGGGATGGAAGCGGATTGGGATTTTGATTCATCAATCTGCATATAAACAGAGAAACATAGTTCTAGTGTTTTTTTATTTCACATAAAAGTATTACAGTACTTTTAAAATACATACCAATTGTTTTTAAATTGAAGCATACCCCAACCTTTCATTACGGTAGGGGTATGCTGGTTTTGATGTCCATTATTTATTTTTAGCACTCAGTTGTTGTTTCATTAATAAAAAACTGTCAATCAATGTGATGAATACAAGTAATGTTAAACAACGTGTAACCAAACAAAAATTATCTAAAAAGTATGCTTTGCATGATGGTTGCAAAATGCATCCCACGCTCTTTGGGATATCAAGTGCACATAAATAGGATGTGGGTGCGTATTGATTTTTCCTTCATCATCTTTCAGATGAAATTTCGTTAAAATGATGTGAAAGCCTCTATGAACCCTTCTTTCCAGTCTTAATATATATTCTTTGTATGAGAAATTTCTTATAAATTCACTGTGTAAGAGATGATGAAGAGTTAGTCAATATTTCAGTATTTTATTTTATTTTATTTTAATAAATTAAATAAATGATATCATAATGTTACCATAATCTTTTCCCACATTAATGTTTTCTTCCCGCTGACAACATGTTTCCACGACTCTATATCAATCGACACACATTTCCAAGTGAAGATTCTAATGTAGCATCTAAACATGGCTTTGTTGGGGTTTACATGATGGCCTCGTTTATTCCATCCCACCTCATATTTTATTCATTTTTTTCCATAAGGATTTTGGCTAAAACAATCAAGCTATGACGCACCAGTTTTTTTGTGATGTCGGGGTTTCATTTCCTACTATTTCTTCAGTTTCTGTATCATCATTATGTTCCTCCGAAGTGCTAGCATCAGCACTGGGACCAACAACAACTTATTGAGAAACCTGTTGTATCTCAATATAGGGACCAGTAGCAATAGTTTAAGAAACCCGTTGTACCTCAGTAGTTAGACCAGCTGCAATAGGTTGAGAGACTAGGTGTACCTCAGTAGTGGGACCAACTGGAACAGGTTGAGAAACCTATTGTTTCTCAGGATTGGGTGCATCAGCAGGTGCAGAAGTCATTATCATAAAAAGTGTTTTAACAATTAATTTAGATTACATAAAATTAGCAGCGAACAAATAATAACATAATGCAACCCAATATATATAATAATAAAAAATAACCTGATTATTGAACACTCTTTTTTAAATGGTGAATGGATTTGACCCCTCTATCGACTATCCATATCCCTTTATTGTTTACCCCTCTGACATAAAAAATTAATCTACATTGGGACCACTTTGAAATGATTGTAAGGTCCTAATGAAAGGGTCATCCTCTATTGAATTTTTATCTGACCCTCTCAGTTGTTTTGGTCGATAACAGAACAATTGACCAGTTTTCGTTTGCGGGATCTAGAAGATAAAATACTTGCACTACCTGTGATGATATTATAAATGGTTCGTCTTTCTCCCCTTTTTTACTGAAATAATCTTTTTATAAATCCAAATTCATCTATTTTAACAACACTCTTGTTTTCAACCACTTGAATTAAAAATTAAGAACTTAGAATTTTGTATAATCCAACTCCCATATTTATTTGATGATTCCAAAGTATGACGTATTTGCATAAATTGGAATTCTATCCTTTGTACCGGAAATATGCATCGGTTCAGCCAAAAGTTTAACCCCACTATTCTTCATTGTACTATCTTAATCATGTACATTAGTATAAAATGTGTAACAATTAACTATATAAGATTTATAAGATAATACATAAAAACATGTTCCTCCGTCTAGCCATCGAAGTCACTCTGAAATTGACTCTGGATTTTCATCTGACTTCTTTAAAATATGGTCCCAATATCATTCTATAAACTATCAATTATGTGTATCTGATATCCATTTTTCAGCCCTAGATGGATTCAAATACATATGAATTACTTTTTGGGTTTCAACATATGGGTCAACGTAGAAACTGTTATGCAAAACATAAAGGTGGGCCTTCTCTCAATCTGTAATATATACTGTGACAACATGTCTTCCAGAAATTACTTCAACCACAAGCCGCCCAGTGTGACGAGATTTCGGTAGACCAAGGCTTTCCACACCAGATAGTAATTCTGAACAGAATTCAATGGCTTCCTCAAAAATATATCACTCCGCAATACAACCCTCTGGCCAACCTCAATTTTTGACAAACCTTTTCAAAATATTCATATACCATTCAATGGGGTACATCCATCGGTAATGTACAAGACTACATAGTTTAATCTCTCACACCAAGTGGAACATCAAATGAACCATCATATAAAAAACTGAATGCAGGATGAACATTTCTAATTCACATAATAAGATGACAATTTCTCTTTCCATAGTTGGAATTTTTTCCTGGTCTATAACTTCGCTGCATATAGATTTGAAGAAGAAACATAGTTTCGTTAATGTATGGAAGAAATTCTTGGAAAAAAGGCAACGTAAGGCAATAGGAATGAGATCTTTCATCAAAACATGGAAGTCATGTGATTTCATACCTTTTAACTTCAAATCGCTCATTGACACGAGGTTCCTGATATTTGACGAATACCAATCTTGAACCTTTACGTTAATCAAGATGTTAAAAAACTATTATCTCTCCTGCCTGTAAAGATTGTAAGCATCATGAGGAAAAAGGTTCATCGTTCACCCTTAACTGCTGCCAACTCTTCTCATATTCTCATCTCAAACATGTCCAACCTAGACTTAATTACATTTTTTGATTTTCAAGGTATATTTATCAACGTGTTGATGAAATTATCAAATAAATATTTTTGTACATGCATAACATCAAGAAAATTTCTGACATACAAAAAATTCTAGTATGGTAATTAAAAAACTGATCTATTTTTTCAACTGATTTTCGTAAGGTTTTTTGAAGCCGGTTTACCAAATGTAGTGTCCAAATTTTTAAATTTCTCAAACAATTGATCGCCTGTTTGTGGAGACGATGTTGTACATTCTTATGAAAATCTATCGAATGTTGTCGTCCAAGATCGGTACTCATGTTTTCGGGGTAGAAATCTTCGATGTCCTAGAAACACAGTTTTCGTTGAATGTTTCAACCTAATTGATTGTGTAACTTGTTTTCAAATGGGGCAACCTTCAGTTCATTTAATTCTATATCCTGAAAAAAATTTATGCAGGGAAGTCATTTATCATCCCGTACAACATGGCTCTCAAAGTGAAATCTTCCTTTTTGTAAGGATCATATAATGTAACACCCTAATCCCTCAATAATTTCAAATCATCAGTCAATGGAGCCAAATAAACATCAATATCATTACCAGGTTTTTTTGGTCCTAATATAAGCATAGATAACATGACGTATTTTCCTTTCATTCATAACCACGGTGGTATGTTATAATTTACCTACATAACATGCCATGTACTGTAACTGTTTCTTTGAAAACCAAAAGGATTCACTCCATCTATACATAATGCAAGACAGAGGTTTATCAACTCATTTCTAAATTCAGGATACTCATGATCAATTCTCTTCCACTGAGGAGAGTCTGTCGGGTGGCGTAGTATCCCATGTCTAATTCTTGTATCTATAGTCCATGTCAATTATCCTACAGTCTCCTCACTTCTATGTAGGCTTCTAAACCGTGGAATGATTGGAAAGTACCATATAAATTTATTAGGACTGGATTTATCATTCCTATATCTAGAATCACCACTCATTGGGGATTCTTTAAGTGATTTTTGGTCTTTGAAAGATAGTATATAGTCATTCTGATAGGCATGTATTCTATCAGAGATCATACCCATAGAGAATAGAATTCGTTTGGCGTCTTATGTTCGGCTCAGGATCTCATTATCTTTTGAGAGCATGTCATTCGATAGAGAAAGTAGTTATGTAAAATAGGAGTCACTCCACCTATTTTCTACTTTCAAATTATACATCTTTAGTAAAACTGAACATGTTTTATATTTAGTGCAACCAAAATACAATGTCGTCTTTGAAATTTTTTTAACTTCTCGAACAATTTTGTGCAATCATGATGTTCATCTTCGACGGTCCTTTTCATTTCTTCAATAAGATATTCATCATCACCCACATCTCTAATCTCATCTTTCATATGGTCATCTTCATTGTTCATACTTGTAATCATATCAGATGATCCATAAAATGAAGTGTTATCCTAGCAACTACCAACATTCGTTTTTTCCTCGTGTTTATTCCAACATGTATAACTTTGATCTATTCCATGACAGATCATGTGTTCTTCCAACTACTCTGGACTAATTAGTTTTGAATGACAACAGCGTAAACAAAGACAAAGTATTTGAGAAGGGTAATATGCATGATCTTTTCCAAACATGATATACTCTTTCACTCATTCTTATTAATCTTTTGTCAACTGATTGGCATTCATCCATTCTTTATTTATATTCCACATATTTGAAATCTAAAGGATGTGTATATAGGATAGGGGGAATTAATATGAGTATAATTTAGATAATAAACTAGATATTCCGAAAATGGTGGGGGCGTCCTCATTAATAGAAAATCTTAGGTGGTTCATGGGATTCATCCATTATCTTCCTCTCTTTGATCCCCCTAATGAGGGGGGGTTCTTGGGAGTTTGTCTAGTGCGTTATTGAGTTCATCCCTCATACTTCCTCCATTGCTATTATCCTTTATTTCCCTATGATTTGGGATGGTTTTAAAAAGGATTTATGTGATGATTTCACTATATCATATTCTAATCAAGTCAGACGATGTAGATTTGGTTTGTATTGGCTAGAGGTTATCTCGTACGATGAACACACCTTGTTTTGTGTGGTTTAGGTGGTGTTGTGTTTCCCAGTGATTTTTTAAATGATCATTCCTAATTATATAAAGGTGAATAACTAATTATATGTTTCTATAATTAATTATTTGGGAATTGTGCATTCATATTGGGTCCCAATCACTGGTACAATATTAGATAAGGCATGTATAGTCTTAGTTGAGGATGAGTTGATCTTGGTGAGGGGATGACTCCATTTTTTGAGGTAGGTGGACCCTATAATACAAAACCACGTTTCAATTTATGCATGATTGTGAATTCATGCATGAGTATATGTGTTCTAGTGAAAGGGATAGAAATCAAGAGAAAATATAGGTAAATAAATAGGGTGTTTTTGATATTCCAAGAGATAGAGTGAGGTTTCTATTGAATGTTTGTGATTTTGTGATCATCCAGAGATTATGTCTCCATGGAGGTGAGGTTTCTAGTTGTGTTTATCAGAGGATCCGGTTGGGATTGAGATTTGAATAGCCTAGTTAGGATTTTCAAGGCTATGTGAGTAGGTATTAGAGTCTTAGGCCTAAAGAAGATAGATAATATAGTTTTATATCTCATGTTTGATGGGGAACACCCTCTTAATGATATATAATAGTAATGGTGTGTGTGATGAGTAGGATATTCCATAGAGGGATTGGTGAAGTGTGACATAGAAGATTTCCTCCTTATAATTGGATTAAGTGATCTTCATGGCGATATATGATATGGAACCTACGTGGGGTCATGGTAATAGTATGGATGACTTAGCATAGGGTATCCAAGGCTCTTACTGTGAGTTTCTTAGGATGGTCATTATTTAGTTATAATGAGTTTTAATGTGGGAATTAGAGGATGATATATACTAGAATATTGAGGCCTAGATCAAGTATAAAATTTGGGTTGTGACATTACCATGTACAGATGAGTGTGTGTTGGTATCAATCAATAGAGATGGGTTAGGTTTGTAGAGCCCAATAGATTCCCTTATAGGCGTAATTATAATGATGATAGGTTGAGAGTAATTTTCATGTATAACCAAGATGGTTTTAATGAAATTATTATGAAAGGCTAAATGGATGGTGACATTTATCATTTATTGTCAGACCGACTAAGATATTGAGACTTCATAAGATTTTCACCTAGTTGATGTATGATCATCCATGGGGCCCACCTATTGATGATGTGGTTTAGCTAGTATGAGAGGTTGGCTATCTAGATACCCTCCGTAGATTACTATTTATATGTTTTCTGTCATGAGACAAGATGAATGGAATTTATTTAAGTGATAAGGTTTTGGTAGGACCCTACATTGAGTGAGAAGGCATTGGTCAAGGGGGATTGGTGTGTGAATTCCATGGGATCCACCTATTGATGGTGCATTTTGACTTGTGATAGAGGTTGGATATTATGATTCCCTCTTTAGAACATTTTTTGTATGATAGTATGATGTGATATATAGAAATGGGGATCACTTAGTACTGGATTGGAGTTGTTTTATGAGAGGATGCCAATAGAGATTCCCTCTTCAAATTGTTTTTTATGTGATGTGATGGCGAGACCCACCGTAAGTGAGAGGGGAGTAGCTACTATGTTGTGGAATTAGAGGATATTTGAATCACACCCAATGTGAGTGGTTGGTGTCACTTTTATGTTATAGGAAAGGATGTGATATTTAAATTGATATATGACCCAACTAAAAGAGAGTGGGTAGTGGGAAAGAATTGGTAGAAACCCTATTAAGGATTGTTTTTTTTCGAACCAATGGAGAATAGTGTACAATATATTGTAAAATATAAAACATACTAAACATATGTCTCATCCCGTTAACATGCCTCACCTGATGACATGAATTCACCAACATGGGCGGTTCAAACCCTACCTGGCCTAACTATGGGGTTGTATCCAAAATCAGAAAAAGATCCAAACTATGGGCCAGTAGATGGAGTGAAATCCTAATCTAGTGTAACAACCTTTAAAAAAATACTCTATCTATTCATGTTTCTATCACAAAGATATATTGGGGAGAGATAATCAAGATAAAACAAGTATCCAACAACATATACATGTGTCACACACCCAAGCATCACACACAAGAATCGCGCAAAATCATAATTAATCTCAATTTTGACAATAACTTCATTCATAATTAATTCATAAAAATTAAATTTTACTATCCTTAAGGAGGAGTACCGGGTGACAGAGCAGGAGGAGGTGTCGACAATGGAGGCAATGGAGGCAGCAGAGGCAGCACAGAGGCAGGATGGAGGCAGCGGAGGCAGAAGAGGCATCTTGGAGGTAGTGGAGGCAGTGGAGGCAGTGGAGGAATCAGAGGTAGTGGAGTAGGTGGTGGAGGAGGAGGAGGAGGAAGAGGTGGAGGAGGAGGAGGAGGAGGCCATGGTGGAGGAGGGGGAGGAGGGGGAGGAGCTGCGGTTAGAGGAGGAGGAAGAGAAGTAGGCGCCATAGGTGGAGAATGAGGTGGCTCCCGCGAGAAGAGGAGGAGAAGGAGGCAGCGGCGGAGACGAGGCAATGGTGGAGGTGCAGGGTAGGGCTTCCACGATTCATAGGGTGCTGGGAGGAGGTGCTGCGACAAGATGAGGAAGAGGAGAAGTATGCGTTAGAGGAGGAGAATGAGGTGGCGGCCGCAGTAGAGGAGGAGGAGAAGGAGGCCGCGGCAGAGAGGAGGCAGCAGTGAAGGCGCAGGGTAGGGCTTCTGTGAAAGCTTGACAGGGTGCGGCGATGAAGAGGAGGACCTACTGGCACTTATAAATCCCACAGGGACCATTATCTGAGCTAGTAAAAAGAACTGATAAAGGGGGTCTTTATCCATGCTAAAATAAAAAGCACTGATAACGACCCCCTTTATCTGCGATTTTCATTTTAGCGCTAATAAAGACCCACTTTATCAGTTCTTTTGTTGCGCTGATAAATCCATACTTTATCAGCGCTAAAAAAAGCACTGATTAATGTTTAAATTTAAAAATTGGTTTATATTATTATATAGTTATTTAAAATGATATTTATGATATATATATATATATATTTATTAATTATTAAATCTCTAAATAAATATATCTTTATTTATACTTATAAAATTATTTGAGAGGTATATTTATATATATATTGTTGAAAATATATTAAAATAAATATATATTTTTAATAAATATAATGTAATTTTAATTATAAGTGTACATTTTTTAGAATATATATATTATATGGGTAACATAAAGAATAATAAATCAATAACTCATCAACGTGATATGTAATTATAATCTACAAATGAACATTATTCATGCACATACTTGATCACATAACATATACGCATGATATATTCATTGACCCCAATTCATTGGAAAACACATATATAATCAATAATTTTAATTATACATATATATTAAAAAGCATTATATATTTATAATTATAAAAAAATCAAAAAAATATAAACAAATATAATACAAATATATATTAAATATAATGAATTAATAAATCTAAAAAATATAATGAATTAATTAATATATTAAATATATTAAATCTAATAAATATATTTATTATTAATCTTATAATTATTTAAATACATATATATTTAGTTATAACATTTGTTTTTTATTTAATGTATACAATAAACATTATCAGTGCTAAGAAAAGAGCTGATAAAGGGATATTTAAAGCATTGATAAATGTTCCCTTTATCAGCACAAAAAAAAGCGCTGCAAAAGGGTACATCTTTATCATCACTTGTTTTAGCGCTGATAAAGGGTACATTTATAAGGGATTTTTTAGCACTGATAAAGTCTTACACCTTTATCAGTGATTTTCCATTACCGCTGATAAAGGCAGGTGCCGGCCTTGCCAAGTTTTGTGGTAGTGCTGATTGATACTCTACTTGTTGTGCGAGTCGAGGAAATCATGCTGTGTAACTTTTTTCATTGGAGTTTGGTTGGTATCAGTTTTGGTGGGATTTGTTTGTCCTAGATATGTCAGGTTCTGACCTAATCTTTGGAACAGATTGGTTGGTGTTATAACTATCCCATATCGACTATTACTGATGTTAGATAACTTTAAAATATCAATATGGGAGCACTCATGTCCAACGTGGTTAGTGTGATACTTGAGAGGGCCGCGCAGGGCCACTACTCCATCATATGGGAGATATAAAAGCCCATGTTGAATGCCTTATGATAGATGATGGGGAGAATGGAAACCCAGTATTTTCTTTTCTTGTAGTTTAGTTTTAGAATGTTTTTCTTGAGGACTTCTTGGGGTTACCACCTGAGGGAAATGAGGAGTTTAAGATCGAATTGTTGCATGTAGTGGAGCAATATTCCATTCAACCTTACCGAATGGTGCCAGTATATCTCCATGAAATGAAGGTTCAGTTCGAGGAATTGGAGCGTAAGTGGTTTATATGCCCTAGTACATTACTTAGGGGATCTCATGTGTTGTTTTCTAAGAACACTACTAGAAAGATGGGTTATCCCACAGAGCTATACCCACGGTTTTTAAACGGTGGGAATATCCTAATTCAAGGTAACATATAGCTACGGTTTATTAATAACCGTGGGTATATAAATTCTACCCCAACGTTTTTTATTGAACCGTCAAAATAGATGGCCCGATATTTTTCCCTACCCCTACTCGATATCCTTCACTCGTTGGGCTGCAACTCCCCCCCCCATCTCGTCGATCTCCTTCAATTGAATCCCTTTACCCACCTCCGGTCGGTGATCATCACCCCTCCTCCAGACAGCGCAAATCCCCCATCCTCATCCTCCTCCGATCCATGCGCATCCCCCCTCCTGCTCTGGTCCACGCGCTCCCCCCTCCTCCAGTTGACGACATATTGAAGTTGAGCAATTTCTCCAAGGTCAATTGACTTCCTCACTCAATCGATGACCTAAACATTATAGGGCTTTTGATCTTGGGAGTATGATTAGCACTATATGTGTCATCTACACCTAGTTGGGTGCTTTTAACCCATGGCTTGTCGGTAAGTGTTCTCACTTCTAGGGTCCCAATAGATTGCTTGATTATTTGTATCTGGGTTTCTAATTTGTTAAAGATGTATTCATAGGTCTTTAAGAGTATTATTCCTTGGATGATGCCCTCTGAAATTGATCACGCTCCGTATAAAGGCGGGTGACTCTTTTTATTTTCTGTCATTTATCGAACCCCACATTCTTGATGATTTTAAAAGAATTTTTAATGTAAATTTATGGTATTTAATGCTCATGAGGATATCTATTAATCATACATTCACTGTTGATTTCTTAAATCTGTGGTGTAAGGCTTGTTTGAAATTATAAAAACACATTGGTTTTACGTGTCTCCAACCATGTGTTTGATGTAATGCATCATATGACATTCCATGAAATACATGGATGTGTTTTAGGGGAATGATTACCCTTGATTTATAATTATTTATAAAAAAAATTGGAGAGAATTTTCTTAGGAAATCTATTATTTTTCCAAAGTGGATAGTATTGACCAAATTAATGCTAGGTTTGTCTATTATGGGTTGAGGACTTTGTTTTATCTAAGGAAAATCCGTTTTAAGGAATCTTAGCATTTTTTTATTATATATGGTACCTTATATCATGGTTGAACATCATGGAATACTTGTACCAAAATAGTGGCACATGGGAAGCCTTCGGTATTTATGGGAGAACCTAGTACAACTACTCCTCTAGGTTTATGGGACCCCCCTACCCAACAAATATTGGTTGCACGGGCCATCGTGAACATGCAAGTGCATGATAGGTCATGGGTTGTGGATGCTTCATGGACTTCCCATCGGGCGCATGCTAGTGCATGATAGGTCATGACTAGTGGATGTTACTTGTACTGCCCGTGATGGTGAACACTAGGGAATGATGAGACTCTACCATGTATATCTTTACAAATATAGCATATGTCAATTTTATTAGTAAGGATCATAGTCTTCTCAACCTCTACACATAAGTATTCTCATATGGCATGTTCTTGGATTTCAATTTACTTTAATTTAAGAAATTTCATGTTAATTCATTTGCATTTTTTTATATTTACTATTTTTTAATGTCACTAGGTTCCTTAAAATTCCATTCACATATTTTTTATTATAACTAAAAATTAAAATTATTATCTTTATAGATGTAGTTTAAACTTTAATGTCACGGTTTTATTAAAACTGTGGGTATTAAAACAGCATACTGCCTGAACTATCGGGCTCCTCTTCGGGCTCCTCCTCACTCGGCGCTCCCCCCATTCGACCCTACTTCCTCGACCCTTACTCCCGGCCCTGTCCTCCCCTCATCGACCATCCCCTCCCGGCCCTCTCCTCCCCTCTCCGACTCCCCTCCCTGGCCTCCGCCTCCCGGCTCCGCGTCCCGGCTTCGCATCGCGGATCCGCGTCATGGCTCCACGTCCCGGCTCGGCGTCCCGGCTCCGCCTCCCGACTCCGCCTCCCGGCCTCGCATCCCAGCTCCCGACCTGGACCCCATGGCCTTCGCCTCCACCTCGACATCTCTTAAACAATTTAATTTTACTTGTGATGATCTATTAATGTTATGGGAGGATATCGATGATACTTGATTGATTATAGGAGTTTATAACATTATCAAATCCTTACTAATTCTGCATTCCACCCTCCGACCGTATCTTCAGAGTACCAGTGGGGTTTTGTTGGTAGTTTGGGCTGAAAAGGATAAGAAAGATGATAAAACTATAAATAATGGGTAGGAATTAATTTCTTATCTCAAAATCTACTAGAATTTCTATTATCATCCTTATAATTTCCCTACTGCTACTATTACGAATAATGCATCTGAAAAAAATTTCAACCAAGGTTACATATTTTCATTGAGATAAGGCATCTGGGTAGCCCATATTGGAGGAGATCTTATTTGAAAAGGATATTCACCCTGTAAATTTATTCTTCAATTTAACTATGTTTTGAAGTTGTGTCCTCCCACTCTCAACAGTTTCTGTCAAGAGAAGCATCTTATGATAGCTTGTCAATTATAGCTGATGTTCACCCAGGAGGACACCCTGTGCCAGGCCAAACTTCCGAACTCTGGGGATTTCGTACCCTTCCTCACCAATAGCAATGCTGAGCCCTGCATTAAATCATATACCCAAGACCAATTAGTTGATCTAGTTCCCCTCGTGATAAATTTCGAGGCATATGGTGAAAAGTTGAAGGATAAGAAAAATGGAGTTGTTGGAAACTCTTGTCTAGGAAAAGTCCTTTGAAATCCACTCGCCCCCCCCCCCCTCGAGGAAAATTGTCAAATATGGGGTCATGACCTCAAGGGAGTCCGAACATGATACTGATGCTCTTTCTGGGAGTATACCATTCATTCACCTGAGGTTGATTTCCCAATGGCATGGACGTAATGGGACCTTTTGAAAGGCCACCCATCCACTCGCAACCGGTCCCCTAGAACTTTATGGAAGCTCCTCTAGACTAGGGAAGTTTCTCTTACTATAATTGGTTAAGTGTTAGTGACCATTGTCATTTCTTTTTTTGAGAATCCTGAAAATGTGGGTCATTACCTTGGGAACCTCTATGCCCTCATACATTCCTGAAGTGGTCACTGCAAATACTCGCATTGAGTACTTTCCATGCTGCGGCCAGAAAATGGTGATGAGTACGATGACGTTGATGACTAGTCTATTGTGGATACTGTGGAAAATGATGCTTACTTTCACCCAACGTGTTCTAAGCATTTATCTTCTCGAGGTCCTAAGCTTGTGGGGACACCTAGGAAACATTTTTGGTTGTCGAAACCTACTCCACTCCACTACACCGACCTCCCAATGATGGTCATCCCAATCATGGTTTCATTTTTGGATTCTTGGAGTGACTAGGATGAATTAAGTGTAAATGGTTAACATGAAGATATTTGGAGGCTTCTTCCGGGAGGATGTTTCAACCTTCCAGGTTTTTGGGGAGAAATTTCTCCTACCATTATTTTGACCAAAGAAGAGCCTAATGTGGTAGCCACCTACTTGAATGAAATGGAAAAGTGTCTCCACACCCCTGTGGATATGTATGAATGTGGTAGATAATACTTCGGTTACCCTAAAAACAGTAGTAGTTCCAATTCAAGCACCTAGGAAGGCCCTAAATCACATGACACCTCCCATTGAGCGGCATTAACAACAAATTCTTCCTTGAATGGAAGAAAAAAGTGATCTCGGTCACCCATGACTTGAGGAATGGATGGACAAAGTGTATTATTTATTAAAGGATAAGTTTTAAGTCTGATTTGTCTTCAATGACATTATGAAGAGCATAGTTGATTATAGATAGATGATATTAGAGAAGTCCCGAACATAGGTGTAATATTTAACCTTTACCCATACCAGAATAAGAGGGTGACTATCAAGAAAAAATAACTATGTGTGGAAAAAATGTTCGATAAATAGATGACTCGAATGACACTTGACTGAGCTCATACCTCCTCCAATGGCATGAAGGCCTTCAAATTTTTATTAAGATAAGACTTAATTTTAAGGGATTAATGGGAAAACCCAAAGACATTATGAATTGGGCCAAATAATTCCCTAAGGGTCAAGGAAAATAAAACCATATTGACAACATCAAAACTACCCCTCCCCAACATTTGAATGTGATGAAGCTATCCACCATTGCACAATGATTCAACAAGAAAGTGTCCTGTGTCAAAGCACAGTCTCGATCCGATGCCTGACGCCATACCCTCTCAAATGACCAAATCCAAAAAACTCTGCATAGATTAACTGAAAGATCTAAATCATCTCTTGGGGTTGTTCCATGTGGTCATGACCTATTGCAAACCATCCGATGTGAAACCAGGAAGACCAAGATCATACCATCCTAAGAGAATAGATTTGCAAACCAATACTGATCACAACACATAGGGAGGAATAATTTAATATTCACTGTAACACACCATGATTTTTTTCTATGTCTAAATTTTTTTCTCTTTGATATCTTACTTTTCACTAAACACCAAGCTGAAAATACCATTTATAATTTATTTTTAACATAATTATATGAGTACATACATAATTCTTAAACCAATCATGGAATGATTTGTAATTAACATACTAAATTTTATGACCAGTAACACATGTAAATCATCTTCAAATCTTGATAATGTATGTTCCATAAATTATGAAAAACAATTAGTTAAATATTTTTTTTTAAATTTAATGTTTTTTACTATGTATTAACGTAACATTTCAATGTTATATTTAAAGGTGAATTGAACAACATGTAACAGTTTAGAGCATGACTTTTTAAGCCAAGCAACCAAACCATTTACATAGAATTTAATCAGTCCTTGAGATTTAAATATAATTTATCATTTTGTTGTTGTTATTATTATTATTTCTAGATATTATTTATTATCCTTGTAAAGGAAATAGATCTCAGATTTCTTATCCAGTTTAGGATTTACAATGATATCCAATGTGATCCTTTCAAGATTTACATGGAAAATAAATATCGAAAGATGGTTTATCCTGATCATTCTTATTATTTCTAGTTATTCAATCATGGACTCCTCTTGTCATTAAATATGTTTTTCTAGATACTAATATGCATTGTTAAATTTAATAATAAAATTGCTTGTAATGAATTTTTTAAATATGATTTACATTGTTGATTGAATGATAATAGTTTTTCTTGTTATATAATGGATAGAAGATGGATGTATCGTACCGATCGGATTTCAACTGAGTTTCAAAGTAATTTGGAGAATTTTTTAGATTTTTCATTTAAAAATGCGTCAGATGGAGGATGTATACAGTGTCCCTGCTATAATTGTGTTGGAAGACCATGGTTAAGACGAGAAGAAGTTAGTTACCATTTAACGAAATTTGGATTTCATGCTAACTATAATGTTTGGTTTCACCATGGAGAGACGAGTCAATAATTGACTGTTCATAAACAAAATGAACGAAGTGACATGAATAATTTGATATTTGATCAATTTCCATATGTGCATCATTCCGAGAGAGATAACATGCCGGTGCAAGAAGACAATGATATCAGTACACACGAGGAAAATGTTGAAGACGATGATGTTGAGAGAGTGAAAATTTTATTAGATGATGCCAGAACTCCAGTATATCAAGAATGTACTAAAATGACCAAGTTGGAATTTTTAATGCGGTTATATCATGGAAAAACAATGTATGGTATTTCTAATACCGCCATTGATTATATTCTTACATTTTTGAAGTACTTTCTTCCTGATGGTGCAGATATTCCCTCCAATCATTACATGGAATGGAAGTTAATTAAGCAGCTTGGATTTTCTACTAATAATGTCCATGCTTGTCTGAAAGATTGCAATTTATATTTGGAGGAAACAGCTGACCATAATGAATGTAAATAATGTGGTACATCTCGATGGAAGACAAATGCAGATGGAACACCATCTCGTGTGCCACAGAAAGTCATGTGGCACTTTCCATTGACTCCAAGACATCAAAATCTATTCTTCTCTCCAGAAATCTTAGTTAATATGTGATGGCATGATGTTGAGAGAATTAAAGGTAATGATGAGCTGGTAAATCCTGTAGATGGATTAGCATGGCAGACATTTGATGCAAAACATCCAGATTTTGCAGCTGAGGTGCATAATGTTTGATTGGGCCTCTCATGTGATGGTTTTAATCCGTTTGGTCAGATGCTTACTGCTCATAGAACGTGGCCGGTTTTTATTCATGTTTATAATCTTCCTCCGTGGATGTGAATGAGAAACCATTCACTTTCTTGAGTATACTGATATCTGGACCTTTGGATCCTGGTAATGATATAGATGTCTACTTGCAGCCTTTAATAAAAGAGTTGAAACAACTTTGGGATTTAGGTGTTCAGACATTTGATGCTACTTCAACGAATATGTTTCAGATGCGTGCTGCCCTTCTATGGACCATAAATGATTACCCTGCCTATGCAAAGATGTCTGGGTGGAGCACGATGGGAAAACTATCATGTCCCGTTTGTATGAAGAATACATGATCGAGAAGGCTTAAATATTGTCGTAGTTTTAGTTTCATGGGGCATCGCCGATTCTTCCCAATGGATCATCAATACAGGAAGAATCGTCCGAGTTTTGATAATAATGTAGACACTGAAGAACCACCTCAACGTATGTCAGGAAGTTATGTGCTTGATGAATTGAAATATTTCATCTTTTCATTAGGGAATGTTCAGTTGAAATCTGGAAAGAGGAAGAATGATGATACTGAAGTCACTTACAATTGGAAAAAGAGGATTATTTTTTTTGGGTTTCCATATTTGTCTACTAATTTGTTACGTCATTTTTTAGACGTAATACATATTGAGAAAAATATATTTGAAATGTTTCTTGCAATTCTTTTGAATATTAAGGTGAAGACCAAAGATGACCTACGGTCTCGTCAGGATTTATTGGATTGGGGTATTCGACCAGAACTACATCCTGTTTGTTTTGGTGAAAACAAATGGAAAGTTCCCTGTTCTTCTTATGTGATGAGACCGGCAGAGAAAGATCGATTTCTAGAAATATTGTAGAATATCATGGTTCCAGATGGCTATTCCTGCAACATATCTAAACGAGTCAACAGAAGACATTTGAAATTGAAATCCGTAAAAACTCATGATTATCACATCCTGCTTCATGAATTGATTCCAATAGCAATTCGGCATTTTCTATCCAATAATGTAAGAGTGGCAGTGATTCGGTTGTGTCATTTTTTTAGAGACCTTTGTGCTAAAAGGTTATCCAAATAATTGTTGATAAATAATCAGCAAGAGGCTCCGTTAATTCTTTGTGAGTTGGAAAAAAAATTTCCTCCATCCTTTTTCACTTTCATGTTGCATTTAACAGTTCATATTCCAACTGAGACACTTCTTGGGGGACCAGTCACTTTTAGGTGGATGTATCCCACTGAAAGAAATATGTTCACTTTGAAATCATATGTCCGAAATAAGAATTATCCTGAAGGATCCATTGTGAGGAGTTATCTGGCCAAAGAATGTATGGATTTTTGTTCAATGTATTTTTCTGATGTGAACACAAGACATAATCGACCAATGAGAAATGAAGATGAGTAGTATGAGGAAATTCAGCCCTCGTTTCCATCTCTTCCCCAAACAGGTGGAATTGTTGGGTCATATACATTGGTTACATTGAGCATTGAAGAGCGGAATATGGAATATCGAACAGTCTTGTTTAATTGTTGTTTATTCAATTCCTATATCGAGTAAGTAATTTGAATATATATATTTTATCTCATACGATATCATATCACATATACCTTATACTTTTATTGTCATTTTATGTAGAGAACGTAAACAAATTATATGTAGAGTTCATCGGTCTTTGCCGTTGAGAAGGAGAGAGGCTATGCAAAGCCAAGAGTTCCCAGCTTGGTTGAAATCAAAGGTATGACCATTAAATTATATACCTTAAAATATAGATATATATTTAATTATATTACTCATATGTATTTCAGGTATTGATTTTACCTATAGACTTCATTTCTCAAGAATTAAGAGCGTTGGATTTTGGTCCCAATTCTTTGGTTCGTGACTGCAAATCATTAATAATCAATTGATAAAAATTTGTTACAACTGATAAAGGGGTGAAAATGAGAACACAAATGATGGTGTTTTGTTAACTGCTAGAACAGATTGTTATGCCAGTGCATCAGATAGTCGACCTCGATATGAAGATGTGTATTATTATGGACTGGTTGAGAAAATATTGTTATTGGATTACTACTCTCAAGGTCGAGTCACTATGATTAAATGTAAATGGTTTGGTTCAATGACGTGACATGGTACATTTATTGATGATTGCGGATTTAGAGTTATTGACATGAGTCGATTCCTGCATACCGATGAACCATACATTTTGGCATCAATGGAAAAACAAGTGTTTTAGGTGAAAGATCATCTGAAACATGATTACGGTGTCATTAAGGAAGTAATCCCAAGACATATTTTTCATGATGCTGGGGATGAAATTTTCACCATTTACGACCCCATCGGTGTTATCCAAAATATTGTATTTGATGACACAAATTGTACCATTATGAGAGATGATGTTGAACCTGAGGTAGTGGAGGGTAATATATAAAAGCAACCATATATATTCAGAGTTCATTCAGTTTACATTGACGTGAGTTTCTCAGGTTGGTACGAATGTAATTACTATAATTTAGTTTTATTTTGGAATGATATGTCTATTTTAGTATTTTTTGGTTTCGTTTCATTTAATTATATTTATTTCAATTCAGAAAACTGGTTTTAAAATGTGGTTTTAAAAATTGTATAACTTGGTTGTAAATTATCATTACTGAAATATGTTATGACATTTTTTGTCTTCTTTGGCTTCTAAGTTGTATGTATGATTTGTAAAAATTGTTGCTAAAAAATATTTATTTCATTCTTATACAGATTATGATGAAAACTACAGAAGCTCGCAAGAAAAGATTATTTGATGTTGATCCTGTTAGACGTGAGCGTGAGTTGTCTTCCGGGAGTATAATTATTCTTATATTTATCTTCCGCATTACATATAATATGAAGTTCATATTTTTGATCAAATTTATTTTAGGGATATATAACTTCCGAAATTACTCTTCCTAGTATGGGACCGAGAAGGGATCCTCCTAGACCTAGGCGGAGCTCCCGTCTTACCACTCCCCACACTGACCCATCAGTGGACATCCCGTCTAGCACACATGTCCGCCATCCTCTTGAGACCCCTAGTATGTTCCCATACATGTTGTCGTCATCATCCCATTTACCCTCTTTTTCCCATTCCATGTCCACGACGACTCGACCGATGTTCTCACCTCTACAATTTTCATATCCATTCATGTATCCCCAGACCTACTATGCATATTCTGACACGTCTACTCCACCTCCTTTTCCTACCATCCATCATGCACATATTGAGTCTTTTCCTTCAGTTTCCATTCCTTTTCATGAAGATTAGCTTGACCATGCTGTGGAACAGATACTTCCTTCGGAGGATACTGATCTAGCACAGTCCACGGATTCCTCACATCTTATTCAGGAGCATGAATCAGGTTTTATTATTATAAATTTTTCAAATTATAACATTTCACTTTTGTCTTATTTTATTGTCACTTGACTCTTATCTTTTCAAATCTTCTGTTATTTAGTGGGATCTTCTAGTAGGCGACATGGGCGCACTCAAATGCGGGATGCCTAGAATCGCGAAACTCAGATTATGGTGGATTACAATCCTCAAAATAAAATGGTAGGTAAAAATGCTACGGAGTGTAGAAGTTTCATGGCTACTTTAGCCAAATATCATGATATCGTTCCGGTGGAACCGGTCTCATGGAGACAAATCAGTGCTGACATCAAGGATAGGGCATGGGCACAGATATGGGTACGGAAATTTTATAAATTTATATTTATATTAGTATTGTATTTATACGACTTAACATTTTCGTTGCAGAGTCGATTTAACTTTCCTAACGGTGAAGCTTCCAAAGCTGCTAGGTTGATTGATCATGGAAAGTATTGGCAGTCATACAAGTATGAGTTACATATTGGTTGGAGGAGAAGAGTGGGTACCGAGTTAGAGGGTGTACCCACAAACCCTGACTGTCCAAAAAGTCAATATCAAAAAATGATCGCACATTGGAAGACTGAACAATATAAGGTACTACCCATCTTTAATGGTTTTTACATAAAATTTAATTCTTATTACTTGTATTATTTTTTTGTTTCTTAGGAAGTGTCAGCGAAAAACAAAAAAAAAAAGATGAAATGATATATCTACACACATTGGGGCACACTAGAATGCCCGATCATGAGAAGCGGCTGGTACGTTCAATCCAATTTTTTGCATTTATCATATATGGTTGTAATCCAAATTTTGGAATTTCTCATATGCAGCAAGCTGAATGGGGCATTGAAGGTCCTGTACCTCGTGCCAAATTATTCTGCTTTATTCGGAAAAGAAAATATGGAACTGTAGTTAATTCACAAACACAAGAAAAAATTGTATGTTTTTATATATATATTTCAATCATTTATAAGAAATTCATAATTTAATATGTGTATAATTTCAACAGTCTGCCTTAGAGGCCATGGATGAGGAAGCTGACAACTTAGGGCTAAATGATCATTTGAGTCAGGTGTTAGGTGTGGAGAATCCAGGAAGAGTCCGTTGTAGACCAGTAAAAAACATTGTCCCCTCTAGGTATTGGTCATCATCGGACTCCTCTAATGCCTCTAAGTCCTCTAAGTTGGAAATTATGCATGCTGAATTAGCTGCGACAAAGAAAATGGTATTAGTGGAGCATGAAAAAAGTAAGCTAATGAATGAACATTTCATGAAAGCTATGTCAATGTTGAGTCAGTCACTACCACTAGAGGTTGCTGAAACTTTTGATTCATGTATAACATCAATGCTCTCTTTACATAATGCCTCGGGTGATTCCCATGAGGGTCCTAGTGGCGAAGAAAGTGGTTGAGATAGAGCTGGAGAGGATGTTGTTGATGTTGTTGTTGGTGTTGAGATTTTTGCTGCTGATGATGATGATGATGATGTTGCTGCTAGTGATGATGATTCTGACGATGTTTCTGCTGATGATGGTGATGTTGGACATGGGGATGACGAAGATGGTGATGGGGGGGGATATTAACCCTTCCATTTTTTGACTTAGCAGAGAGACTTGTGTTGGAGTATTAATTTTTTTTAATGGTGGACTGCTTGTATGTGAATTTCATTATGAAATGAAATGCATTTTGGATTATGTTTTCATACGGGGTGTTATTTGACAATTCTTTGGGTAATATTCACATGCCATTTTAGTTTTCATGGTTTGGTGTGTTAATTATTATCTCGCCATCTAATCTTTCCCTTAGCAGTGGAGGGGAGGCTTGGGATGGGGGCTGTAGTGGAGGGTTGGGGGGCTGGGAGGGGAAGGTTGGGAGGGGGGTGGGGGGTGCAGGGGAGGACTGGGCAGGGGGGGCTGGGCAGTGGGGAGGGAGGGGGAGGGGCTGGGCAGGGGGGCTGGGCAGGTGGGGAGGGGGAGGGGCTGGGTAGTGGGGAGGGAGGGGGAGGGGTTGGGCAGTGGGGAGGCGCTGGGAAGGGGGGGATGGGAAGTGGGGAGGGAGGGGGAGGTGTTGGGCAGTGGGGGGTGGGCAGTGGGGAGGGGCTGGGTAGGGGGGCTGGGCAGTGGGGAGGGAGGGGTAGGGGCTGGGCAGGTGGGGAGGGGGAGGGGCTGGGCAGGTGGGGAGGGGGAGGGGCTGGGCATTGGGGAGGGAGGGGGGGGGGGCTGGGTAGTGGGGAGGGGCTGGGCAGGGGGGCTGGTCAGTGGGGAGGGAGGGGGAGGGGTTGGGCAGGGGGGCTGCGCAGTGGGGAGGGGCTGGGCAGGGGGGCTGGGCAGGGGGTAGGGAGGGGGAGGGGCTGGGCAGGGTGGGCTGGGCGGTGGGGAGGGAGGGGGAGGGGCTGGGCAGTGGGGAAAAAGGGGGAGGAGATGGACACAATGTCGAATTATCCACCGTCGCTAAAGGTATGGTTTTAGCACACCATTTTTTACATCATGAAATGTGTTCGTTTTACTCAATTGCATCCTCAAATATCCAATTTAACCGCAGACTCATATTTTTATAATATGATGCAGTAGGACTTCAAGTGCTCCCAGAAATGAATTTTCAGATGATTTAATTGATTACCATGGCGCATTAGAGGATCGACCACTCTTAGGACATCACCTTTCTTCAGCGCCTTCTGAACAATCATTAATGGGGCACTGTCTTCTAGTTGAAGGTAAACACTTCTGGTTTCTATCATTAAACCTGAAAATTCTGACTATTCATTGCAGCACAAATGCTCTGTTTCCTCTCTGTTTCCGGCCATAATTGGTATGTGGGATGCAGAGTGAATCAACATTCTAGAAGCTGAATGTTTTCTTGAAGGGTGTGCTGGAAACACAAAGCAAGTGCATGGGTGAGGTAGATTTTAACAAAACCGCCCAGAGCAACCACTTAAATCGAATCTTGACTGATGTGTTGCTCACCCCGCAATAGGTAATTTCTCATAATATCGTTGAAATAATCTCCTAGACAATTTGCAGTATTTCCCTTCGCATAATACTTTTTTATATGTTATTACGCACTTCATCTTTTAAGATGAATATTGATTATTTTTTATTTATATATTGCAGGTGACACACTCTGCACATGAAGTGATAAAGGGAATCTTGCACTAATAAGTGCCAGATCTCTACAACAGGTATGTTTTCCTAAAATTGTGGAATTAACCTCCCTACCATGCATCATTTTTCATTTGCATTTACACACTATATGAATGAAGGTTATTGGTCGTAAAATCATGGAGTTAACCCCCCTTCCATCCAACATATGAATGCAGGGATATGTTTTCACTATTGACTCCACTGTATATTGATTTTTGTGGGTCATGTCTAAGAGTTTCTAGATATACTTTCATTGTTCTTATCCCAGCATAGCGATGAACCAAAATATTGGTGAATGTGCATGGGATGATGGAATGAATGCCTTCGATTTACAAGCATAGAGAAGAAACATAAGAGATGTGTGTCATTTATGACTCAGCGAGGATTGATGAAGGTATTTTTTTCCCAACTAACTCTTCAACATGATACGATGTATGGAAGAATATATTGTTTACAACTGAAGCAGTAAATGATACAGTGATAATCACATTCTTCATGAGTTTGATTGGTATTTCTTGTGTTATAATCTATTGTGTATTACAGTGAGTTGTATTACCTTAAATAAACATATCTTAAGGGAACATATTTAGTTGTACATCCGATTTTAGATTTGTTTTCTGTTATAATCTGTTCTATAATATAGAGAGTTGTAGTACCTTATCAAAATTTTAGGATGTTTTCTTACAGTTACAGTACCTTACCTAGTTGGGTCTGAATCCAAATAAAACATATCATGAATCTACATATTTCATGCAGGTAGATTCAGGGGGAGGGCTGGGCAGTGGGGAGGGAGGGGGAGGGGCTTGGAAGGGGGGAGGGGAGGGGGGATGGGTAGGGAAAGGGCTGGGAAGGGGGGAGGGGGAGGGGGAGGGGGAGTGGGAGGGGGGCTGGGCAGGGGGAGGGTTGTGCAGGGGGGAGGGATGGGAAGTGGGGAGGGTGGGGGCGGGGCTGGGATGGGGGGAGGGGGAGGGCTGGGCAGGTGGAGGGCTGGGCAGGGGGAGGGGGCTGGGTAGAGTGAGGGCTATGCAGGGGGGAGGGTGAGTGCTGGGCAGTGGGGAGGGATGGGGAGGGGATGGGCAGTGGGGAGGGATGGGGAGGGGCTGGGCAGGGGGGAGGGGGAGGGGGGCTGGGCAGGGAAAGGGCTGGGCAGGGGGGGGAGGGGGAGGGGGAAGGGGGCTGGGCAGGGGGTGCTGTGCAGGGGGGAGGGATGGACAATGGGGAGGGAGGGGGAGGGGCTGGGCAGGGGGGAGGGGGAGGGCTGGGTAGGTGGAGGGCTGGGCAGGGGGGAAGGGGAGGGGTGGGCAGGGGGGAAGGGGAGGGCTGGGCAGGGGGGAGGGTGAGGGATGGGCAGTGGGGAGGGATGGGGAGGGCTGGGCAGGTGGAGGGATTTTGTCTACGAGTCATCTTTTGAAAATGTATCTTCATTCTTTCTTCACATAAACATATCTTCCAAATGTGAACCTTTCTTCATCTATCATCTTTTAGATTCTCTTTATATTAGCATCAATAACTCATCTTGTAACATTATGACAATAAATTCTATAATGCTTCAACCGCTAAGATGGGTTGAGTACGATAATTGATTACTCATCATCTAGGTTGGTTTAATATGAGTGTGTTGATAAATTATTTTCTTTTGATGTCGATAATTTTTACCTTGCACTTTAAATTACAATGCAGAAAAGAGTGAGGTGTTACAAAAAGGTAACATATAAACACATCAGCTACTGTACATATATTTCCAAATTCTCCCAAGTACTTGAAATCAGATTTCCCAAGAAAAGTCTTCATAAATTCAGAAGTCCAAATAGTCTTGAATACGGTTTCTGAGTTGACCAACAAATGCATCATCAAAGGATTTTTTTTCATAATTTTCATGTTTGATACATCGAGGTTCAGTCATAAAGTCATAGAGTTGATGTTTGTGGAATTCATGTTAGAGGTTTATTTCGAAGTAATGAACATGAAATGTTTTGTAGGTATTACTAGAAGATGTAGGTTCCACACCATGGTGGTAATGAACACACTATTTTAGAATATACTTAATAGGACTGTAGGTTAAAAATTTCTATCTTTCAGAAAGAATATCAGTGGATTAAATTGGTGATCATGACTCGATATTTGGAGGGTGACATGGTGATTCTATAGATATAATAAGTAGATATATTTATCTTTCAAAAGAAGGAAGAAATATTCTGTAATATACCAATAGAAATAGATCTCATAGATACAAAGAGAGAACTAAGGATTTTCATATGTGGGATGGAAAGTCAGGGAAAGGAGATCTATGAGGTATTCTTATTGTAGTTGCGTTCATCATTGGATGAATGTTGAGCAGAATTGATACACCTATGTTGGTGTAAATTCATTCATTGTTAGTGAAGAGTAGGACAACAACAAGCATGGAGAAAGAGAGATCTAAAGATTTCCATATGTGGGATGGAAAGTTAGATTAAGGAGATCTAGGAGGTATTCCTATTGTAGATTCATTGAGTTCATCATTAGATGAACGTGGAGAAGAATTGATACACCTATGTTGGTGTAAATTCATTCTTTGATAGTGAAGAGTCGGACAACAATAAGCATGGAGTTAGTGAGTAGTTTGAGTGTTTGAGAGTAGCGTGTTGTTTATTTTCATGTCTAGAAAGATTGATTCTGCTGCTTTCCAATTTCCCAACTGAGCCAGTTCGTTTAGAAGGTAATTATAAGTCTTGATACATTGAGTAAACACGGTAATGACCATTTCATCATAAATTTTGGCAGCGTTAACTGTATACCCACTGCATCCAGACACAAATCAAAATTCTTCACACAATTAGTTTTTGATCCTCTATAAAAACCAGAATTTTGGTGAACATCTGAATCTTCCATATTCATATTCAACATATTAATAGGTATATTTTTCTTCACATTTTTTAGCAGTTTCTATATTCAAGTTACTGCACTCCAAATTTCCTTAATCTGGATGGTCACATGATTTTGCTGAAAACATGGTCTTATTGTTTTGATTTTAATTTTTTGTCATAGCAGAAATTCCATTATATTTTTTCTATTCATTTGGGATATATCCTCACTTATTTCCATGATCCTTGACCAAAAATGATCTTTTATTATTCATGCAAGTTCAATATTGGATTTTATCGTACTTCATTCTTGTTATCATTTGCAATAAAGATTCATAATTAGTTGTCATTATGTTCTTGCAGTTAGTATGAGGAAATACAGATGGTTACACAATCATGGACATGAGGCAAAATAAATGGTTTGTATTGTGTTGGTTTATAATATTCTAGATTTAACTTAGTCTTGTAGTAATTATTATTGGTAATGTAAGTCAGTTTTGTTCTGGGAACTCCTGTGTGACATTATTTTTCCTACATTTTCTTTTGATTCTAACATCGATGGGAATTTTGAATTTGGATTAGTAATAACCTTAGTAAAATAGATAATGTCTTCTTTTTTTCATCATTTTATGATATGCATAATTTTGGAATGCTGGAATTTTATCACTTTTTATCCATCCAAGTTGGAATTTTTTATTTTTACACCACCATGATTGAAATCCTACTATTTTGTATTTTGGTTTCTATTGTTTTTAAGTGCAGGATGGTAGGAATAGGTGTAGGTTGGTAGGAGTCTAGAAGTTGCAGAGGTGCTGGATGGTAGGAAGGTAGAAGCTGCAATTTCTGGGGTAAAATGTTTATACCCACGGTTTATTAAACTGTGGGTAATTCTGCTGTGCGGGGAAAACTATATACCCACAGTTACCAAACCGTGGGTATATATCTATAACCACAGTTTGCTAAACTATGGGTAATTCTGCTGTGCAGGTATAGTTTGCTAGAAAACTGTATACCCATGGTTATGAAACCGTGGATATAGATATATACCCACGGTTACGAAACATTGGATATAGATATATACCCACGGTTTGGTAAACCGTGGGTAATCTATGTTTTTCTTGGGCTATACCCACAGTTTTATAGGAACCGTGGGTATTGAGCTATTGTGACGCCACTCTAGCCCATGTCCCATGAAACCGTGGGTATAGCCTATACCCATGGTTTCATGGGCTATACCCACGGTTCTAAACAGTGGGTATAGGTGATATTTCCAGTAGTGGAAGGCTGATAGATCACTTAGGTTGTGCATCAATTGAAGAAAGTTGAACCAGATGAAAGTTAAGAACCGATACCCTCTTCCTCAAAATGATGACATTTTGGATCAACCCAGAGGTTCCTCAGTTTTTTCCATGATCTATTTGACGTCAGGATACAATCAGTTGATAGTGAGACCTTCTGACATAACCCTAATAGCTTTCCAAAGTAGGTACAGGTTGTATAAATTCTTGATAATTCCATTTGGATTTACCAATTCTCTAGTTGTTCTCATGGCCTTTATGAAATGGATATTCCACTCGTATCTGGATTAATTTGTAGTTTTTTTCGTTGATTACATCTTGGTGTACTCCAGAAATCATGATGATCATGCAAAACATCCTGACATCTTCTTGAGTACACTAATAAAGAAAGTTAATTACTCAAAGATATCAAAATGTTAGTTTTGGATTGATGAGGTGCACATTTTGAGAAACATCATATCTATGTCAGGAATACTGGTGGATCCAGAAAAGGTGCAGGATGTGGTGTCATGGGTACATCCCAAGAATGTCTATGATGTTCAAAGTTTTATGGGTTTGGATGGTTATTACTGAATGTTTATTTGAGATTTCATTCATTTGGAAACACTGATCGGAGGCCAATCCAAGAAGGGGTTTATGTTCAATTGGTCAGAGGCTTGTGAGAATGATTTCCATGATCTAAAGAAGAGGTTGAGCACTGCACCAATTTTTTATCTTACTCGAACCAGCTAAGATGTATACATTATTCTGTGATGCATCCGGTTTTGGGCTTAGAAAATTGTTGATGCGGGGAAATTGGGTTGTAGTGTATAGGTTGAGACAATTAAGGCAATAAGAAAGGAATTATCCGACTCATGACCTGTAGCTAGAAGTTGTGGTTCATGACTTAAACTTTCGAGGCTTTACTTATTGGGAGAACCATTTTATGGTCTTTACTGACCAAAAAAATATCAAAAACATCTTCTATCTGTGGGATTTGAATATCAGACAACTATTTATGGTTGAGTACTTGCAGTCCTTTAATTTTGAATTGGTCTAAACATTGGTAATGGGAATAGTGTAGCTGATGCTCTTATCTGGAAGGCCGATGATCAGGTAGTTCAGGAATCCAGTTCAATGTGGGTGATGATGGCCTAGTTTGTGGAGATGCATTTGGAGGTACATGAGGGTTATGGTAATATGACACTTAAATCTATATTAGATGATTCAATGCTTTTGATCAGATATAAGGGGAGTTAGTTGGTAGATCTGGATTGTCTAGCTAGGAAAGATAGTCTTAAATATGGGGAGTCACCTTCTGGTTGCACCTTTGTCACTGATGAATTTTCTTATGTTCATGTTCATGTCATGGTACCATTAGGTGAGTGGGAGGAGTTTATGCGCGAGTTCCACACATCGATGTGGGAAGTGAATCCAGGCATGACTAAGATGTACTATAATCTATGTAGGCAGTTTTGGAGGCTGGGGATGAATTAGGAAGTGGAGAGTTTTGTGGCACGATGCCTTACCTATCAACTGGTGAAGGCCGAACATCAGTTCCCGAGAGGATTGTTACCGTCATTTCCTATTCTAGAGTTGAAATAGAATGAAGTCAAGATGGACTTCATAGTGGGTCTCCTCAGGATTCCTTGGATGAATGATTTCATTGTGGTTGTGGTAGATCTACTTACCGTAGTGGCCCATTTATTTCCGATTTAGGAGACCTATACAGTCAACTCGTAGGGGGAGTTGTATTTTCAAGAAATAATACGGTTTCATGGTCTTTCGAGAACTATAGTTTCTGATCATCATCCATGTTTCACCTCCCTTTCTAGAAATTACTACAAGAGACACTTGGTAGTTTGGTGTTTCTGATTATGGCTCTCCACCCACAGACTGATGGGATGTCGGAGTGTACAATTCATGTATAAGAAGAAACGTTGAGAGCATGTGTTATGGATTTCATTGGTTCATGGAAAAATAACTTGTTGCTTATTGATATTTCATATAATTGTTGTTTTTTGGATATAGTTTAGATGGCACCTTTGGAGGAACATTAAAGGAGACTGTGCATATTACCGCTGTGTTGGATGTAAGACAGAAAGTATGAGTTGTCGGGGTCGATTCTTGTACAGGAGACGTCTGAGAAGGTTCATTTCATTCAAATGAGCATGGAAAAAGCTCAGAGTATGTATAATTAAAATGAAGATTAGTGTCATAGACCTCTTGAGTTCACAGTGGGTGATAGTGTGTTTCTTCAACTGTCGACAATTTTGGGTCACCATCGAATTTGGAAACAGGGCATGTTTGCACCTCGATATGTAGGGATATTTGAGATTATGAAAAGGATCAAACTGGTTGCTTTTCGATTGTATTTTTTACAACGTTATTGTGGAATGCATTATTTTTTCCATGTTTAAAATTTGTGACATTGTAACCCAGACCCATATCAATTGATAAATTCTGAGGAAGTTGATCTTGAGACTAATGAATCCTTTGAGGAGCACCCAACTTGTATTGTGGATCATAGCGAGAATGTTTTTTAGGGTAAGGTTTTTCCACTGTTTGGTGTTCTATCATATCATATAATCATTAATGGTGAGACGTTGGAGCGGGTATATGATTTCCGGGTCAAGGGGCATGATCTCTATTTATTAGAAACTCAATGCGGATTTGGAAGTGTGGCTCGGGGATGATCCGTTATAATGTGGGGAGGTTGTAAGATCTCATATTTCTATGTAAGGTTTGATTTATTTACGTTTCATTTTAGTCTCATTTATTTTAGTTAATTAGTTCTTTTTAATGTCCTTTTGGAGGCTTGGGGTGTTCTAGTGGTTCAAGACATGAAAAAGGGAAAACGATTTTTTGGGCTAGCCTTACAGTCTGCACACTGTTAGTGCTAACTATAAAGGCTTCCTAGGTAAACCAGACAAGGGGAATTTATTCGGATAGTACCCTCTGTGCACGGTTTGGACAACCGTACGGGTAAACCATGTGAGGGTCTCTTTGTGATTTAAATAACAACATAGTTTGGAAAACTGTGCGGGAAAACCGTGTGGGCCAGAAAAAATTATAAAATTTAAAAAATTCCACTATAAGATTATATATACCACTCATGAATTACCTCATCCTCTCACTTGAATCCCTATGAACGAACCAAAAATACCAAGAGCTTGTAATGATCAATCTCCTTCGATTCTAATCCATTTGCAGCGCTGTCATTTGAAGATGAAATATCCTGGTAAGGCTAATCTCCCACTTGATTTCAATTTTGGTTTATGGTTTTTATTTTTTATAACATTTTAGGTAAATAATAAAATAATATATTTTCATAATTATTCATATTTGTGAATTAGATATAAATTTTACTTTAAAGGGGTCGATATGCACGATGACGTACCTGATACATAACAGTAGGTTTCATTGAAATCTTATGTTTCACAATAATAATATAATATTATTATTTTAAAGGGTAGTTAACACCTAGTCGTTGTATTGGAAGGAATGAAACGAACTAACTACAATATGATTATACATGTTTTTTTAATGTTTTTACATTTATCCAAATAAATTTATAGTCTTAAAATATTAATGAATCGAATTTTAAGAATAATATATTTTTAAGGATTAGCTTACCACCTTTTAATGGAGAACCCTCATTAAATATAGTTTTGGTAACATTTATATTTTATATTTGACAAAATAAAAGTCTTCTTTAGAATATGGACATCAAAATGTACTTTTGGATAATTTTTGGTATATTTCTCATTAAATTATATTTTTAATGAAAAGTGAAAAACACTATATTGTAATTCAAATGGCCTTTTAATCTAATTTATTTATATTGTAATATTATAATTTTCATTGGTTTTAATGTTTAATAATATTATAATTTTGACATTTAATATAATTTTGGTAATGGGAATAAATTTCACATTGAAATTGGACATAAACAAGTCTCAAACTTCTGATAGTTAATATTTCTTAAAAACACGACTTTTATTTTAACAACGGAAATTAATTTTAATTCCATTCATCCAAAATCTATGTTTTGAATCTGGTAACATAGAAATTATTTTTTTTGTTAAGAATATCAATCATATCTTAGAATTATTTTTTGGTGTTTTTCTGAAAAACGACATTTATTGATCAATAGTAAAACCACTAAGTAGTAGTTAAAAACCTACTTTTTAATTTATATGAATTTTTAGAAATTATGTGAATTGAATTTGAAAATTCCACATACATGTGTGTTGTTACTAAGTATAATTTGGTTCAACAAGAATAAAATAATTTTCGGTGAATTGTTACTTTTGATGTTTATTTAACGCTGTTAAAGGTAAATAGTGTAATTCAAGGTAAAAATAATATCATAATAATACAAAATTACCTTAACAATTATTCTAAACTTATTGGATGAGTCATGTCCAACCATGGGAATCTCTAGGTTGATGTTGGGACCACATGGAGCCTCTTGAGAGTGATAATACCACTTTCGATTAATTAATTTAAAGTAAAGACAAATATGACATAAACTAATATCTTTTGATAAATTAATTTTTACATAGGGTTATATAAGTTATCATTTCAACTATAAATATTATTTTGAAATAAAAAACTATTTCATTTATTGTGGTATTTTTTTATTTTTATAAGACATCAAACACATAAAATTAATTATGACACAATAATGATCTAGTATTTACCACATTAATAAATCATTTAAATAAATAAGATTATAAAGAATTAAATAATTTCAAAAATTTGTCCAATACTTATTTAATGATTTTATTTATACCATGAGTCATATTTAATTATAATTTAATTAGTTTTTGGCCCTCTGAAACCGAATATTATTATATAATAAAATAATATTTTCCCACATTCCTAAAGATCCCCTCCTCCCTCTTATAAATACCTCTCAATTATAACTCAATTATCACACATCACAATACCCTTGGCTCCTCCAAAAACTGTCCAAATAACCTCTCATTATTCTTCTATTCCACCTACAAACCTTACCTTAGGAATAAGTCACTTTAATAAGTCCTTTTTGTTCAAACCAAATGGAGTTACCCAAAATAAAGGTAATAGTTTCTCTTAACTTCTTTTCTTATATTTTCCATCTCTAACCAATGAAATATTTTTATTCCTTACATTAATAAAATACCATTATAATCAGTATACAATGATTTTTTTATGAGTAGGAATCGAACTACACATGCACACACCTCCATCTACTGGGTGAAGAACACACTGTTTTCTCTGGATGGAAAAATAACGCCTCCTAAAACGATGATTGTTCGATTGTCTCCTACCGCTTCTCATGGTAAAAATTATGATGGAAATGTATTTATATATGATATTTATTATGTTTATGTTTTTTTATGATTCTGTATTTTTCATTTGTAGCATACGTTTATTGTTTCCATTATGGGTAAACACGATAATTTCATTTGAGGAAGTGCAGACTACCTCCCACTCAAAGTGATATGACTCGTTAATGCCACATGTGGGATATACGAAGGATGGAGTTAATGATAATATATATGATATTGTACTGAATTATAATGTAAGTATGAATCATTATGTTTTCATTCCTTTAAAATTCAAAATAAAAATGAAAGTAGCATTCATTCATACGTACGGCTTACCGTCTCCATGAACGGTGATTTTCATTTAGTATCTCCAAATGTTACGTACTATTATAAATACATTTATATACTAGAAATATATGATATATATGGAATCTAAATCATGAATATAATTTTGGATATAATGGACTTTTGACCATATGAACAACTTGTAATTATAAGAAGTCCATTTTTGACTAGAGTACCAAATATACACAAAATGACCATTATTAACTAAAATGGTTAAATAATGTTTATAACATGGTAATAAGTGATATTAAAGGAATAATATACTTGAAAAATGTTCTTAAGAAAGTAAAAATTAAATTTATTTAATAATTAATTAGATTAAAGAATGAACAGGTCAAGTCGGATACAAGGTAAGGGACTTTGTCTCAATCTCCTTTCATTGAGGCATATGTTTTATAACACGCACTTTTCTTTTATACACTGTATAAAAACCTTTGACTTTTCATTTCATTCAAAGGGAATATTTTTCTACGTAGTGTTTTACTAATTGACAAAAAAAGAATTTTTTTAACGTACGTAGTGACAATGACCTTGCCACCGTTGCGAGTATTATTTGATATTTGGATTGTTTAACAAGCCGAAATGTTTTCAAAAGAAAAATAAATATCATATACTCTATTTATGTATTTTGGTATTGAAAATGTTTTTGATAATTGTTTTTATATGTCAATATATTTAAATGTTAATTTGAAATTTAAATGTGGAAATGTTATTTATCTTTTATGATTGTTTTATGTGTTATAAATATTTTTTTGTTCTTGGGATTTTTTTACATATATGGGTGGTTCCGTGATAAACATAGGGAAGGTGAGCCTGAGATAGCTCCCCATTGCATTGGGTAATGTGACTGAGGTAAACGTGAATGTTTCTGCTATGAGATTTAGGGAATGCAATTTGATGGGTATTCCGAAGGTAAATCCATACATAGATATGATAGCTATAATGCAAGTATCATATGGATGCCACAAGTTTCCTTTAAATTTTATGTTCTCATAGTGTTATTCATAAATCATATGATTTCATGTGGTATCATAAAGATCTTATGTTTTGTATGAAATGATGGAATAATGTTTTCTTTCTTGGTTTTATAACCCTTACTGATCTTTTTATGATCATCCCAAGTTTTGAAATGTTTTATCTTAGGACCTAAAGATGAATAGGGCCATGGATGTGATCAAGGAAAATTCATGTAGTCTTAAACATGGGACAAGACATGAATATTTTTTTCATAGTTTTTATTTTTTGAAAAAATGGAAACTAAGTAGAGGTGTATACATTGTATTTTTGAGATGAAATATAATAGTTAGGCCCAATTCTCTAAAACTCTAAACCTGAAAATATCCTAAATGTGAATTATTCATTTAATTCACAATTATGTAATATAGAAGTCCAGGTCCATATAGTTGGTATCAGAGGTCAGTTTAGATAACATTAGGAGTTAGGGTATTGTTAAATTATTATCCATAAATTACTTTATGTTAATAATGAAATTATATAGCATTTACATATTACCATGTTGCTTCACCAAAGATATTTCTATTTTTCAGAGTGGTCTTCTTTATAAGAAACAGGGAAGCTATATTGGGATGACACCAGTTGATGAAAACCTTCCAAGTCATCAACCTAATATGGTCGAAATCAGAACTGAACAATTTGTTGCAGTAATGGCATAATTGACTCAGGATATAAATAGCTGTGGTATCCATGCAAGAGATCATCTAGATTGACCATAGAGGAACATGTTAGTAGTGGAGAATTTCATGAAGCAACATCCCCAATCATGCAGAGGATCATCTGAACCTGTGCTAGCTAAAGGGTGCATTAAATCACTGGAGAAATTTTTTGATGTCATTGGGTGTTAAAAACATCAATAGTATAGTCTCTTTGTTTACCGGTTTGAAGGTGAAGTTGATCAGTGGTGGACAATGGTGAAAAATATCATGGAAATTTAATAGATTTATTCTCTTGATTGGGTTGAATACAAAGGTATATTTCTTGAGAAATATTTTCCTATAGTGTTTCATCATAGGATTGAAAAAGGGTTCATGGAATTGAGGCAGGATGATGACTAAGTGGTGGCTTAAAAAAATATCCACTCGACTGGCAAGGTATTATCTAAATTTCATATGAGATCTTGATAGTAAAATCAAATCTTTTTAATTAGAATTTAATTCAAAGAATCACAGGGCCTTCTATTCTTGTGAGTTCAAAAATTATGAAAACTTTTTTGTTCTGCAGAGAAGGTGGAAATGGAGTTTTCCAATGATCAGGTGTTCTTTGAAAAACAGCAGAACAAGATGTGAAGGTTGAATACTAAAGGGAATAACTATTCAAGAGTGTCTAATTGTATGAAACATAAGTTTAAAGTGTGCAAAATTTTTGGAAAAAGAGCATGTTGGGTAATGACTTTTGAATTCGAGTAGGTGCTACCGAGGTGGCAAAATGGGACATAAGTCTCGTAATTGCACTGAAAAAGAGTAGGGTAATGGTAAGAAAAAATATAAGTTAAAATCAGTAAAAAAATTTAAGTGCAATGGAATGGGAAATTTTTCAAATGAGTGTCAAATGAAGAACTCAACTGAGGGAAAGCAACTAGACTAAAAGCAAAAAGGGGTGGTGAAATCCTTTGAAACTACTTTAGCAGATGTTGGGCCATCAAATGAAGTAGTATCAGGTACACTGTTTTTTTAATCAGATTATGAAACTTTGTTTTTTGATTTAGGGTCTACACACTCTTTCATTTCTGAGAGGTTTTCTAGCAAAATGGTTTTTCCATCTCAAGATATGAATACATAACTTATGGTAAAAACGCATGGAGGAATTTTTTTAGACAAAAAGAAAACATAAAAACCTTCATTTCCATGTACACTAGAAGAATATTAATACAAACCTTATTTTTTTCATCTTGTATTGTTTGATATTATTTAGGGTATGGATTGGATTTCTGTTTATCATGCTAAGATTGACTGTAGATCTAAAAAGTTTCTTTTTAGAAAGGTTTTCAGTTTTTGTACAAGAATGAACCATTTATTTGGATAACATAGCAGGAAGGTGAGAAACTAGTTAATGATTGAAATTAATTTTACCTTGAACATATTGTTGAAAACAATAGAAATTTTTAGATTAATGATGTGCTAGTGGTAAATGAGTATGTAGATGTTTTTCTTGATGATTTTCTTGGTATTATACAAGATCTGGAAGTTGAATTTACAGTTGAATTAGTTCCTGAGGCTAACACAATTTCATGACCCCTTTATCAATTGAAAAAAATTGAACTTTTAGAGTTAAAGAATCAATTAATGAGTTATTAGATAAAGGATTAATTCGACCTAGCACATCACCATGGGGTAATTCTATATTGTTTGTTAAAATGAAAGATGGTTCAACGAGACATTGTATTAATTATAGATCATTGAATACCATCACAATTAAGAACAAGTATCCTTTTCATCATATCGATGAACTGTTTGATCAGCACCATGAGGCTTAGTAAATTTCAAAGATTTGACATGAGGTCAGGGTACCATCAGTTGAAAGTAATGGAATCAAACATTCAGAAGACTGTGTTTCATACTAGATATGACCATTAATAATTTTTAGTTATGCCTTTTGGTTTAACCAATGCACGTTATGTATTCATAGAAATTATGAATATAATTTTCCATGTGTTCTTGAATAAGTTTTTGGTTGTGTTCATTGATGATATTTTGGTTTATTCTAAAAGTAAAGAGGAGCATGAAAGTCATTTAAGGGTTGTCATGCAAACTGTAAAAGAAAAGAAACTGTATAGTAAATTATGTAAGTGTGAGTTTTGGTTAATTATTTTTTCCATCATCACATTTTTAAAAAAAATGGCATAATTGTAGATCCTGCTAAAACAAAAGTGGTTGAAAAATGAAAAAGACCCACAAATATAATTGAGATTCCTAGTTTTCATGGTTTGGAATGTTATTACCAGATGTTTTTTGATAATTTTTCACGGTTATCTAGTCCAATGACTATGTTAACTCTAAAAGGTGTTTAGGTCATTTGGGACAAAATAATGTGATGATTTTTTTCAGATATTGAAAAGAAGATTGATGAATGCAACAGTTTTGGCACTCCCTTCCAGAAAGTGTGAGTCGGTTATCTACAGTGATTCTTTGTTGAATGGAATTGGTTGTGTCCTTATACAGAATGATCAGGTGATTTCTTATGCTTCACATCAGTTGAAACCTCAAGAGTTAAATTACCCTACACATTATTTGGAATTAACTATTGTTGTTTTCTCTTTAAAAATTTGGTGGCATCATTTGTAAGGATTAAAATCTGAAATATATACTGACCAAAAATGTTTAATGTATATATTAATTCAAAAATATTTGAACATGAGACATAGGAGATGATTTTAATTAATCAAGGATTATCATTTCACGACCTTTTACAATCCCGGAAAAAAATATAAAGTGGCTGATTCTTTGAGTCGAAAAAGTAATGCTTCATTGACCATGCTACGTTGAGAACGAGATCCTTTGGTTTTTGATTTGATGAAATTTGGAATAGAAGTTGTTAGTGCATGAAATTAATCTATTTTGTTTTAGGTGTTATTGAAATCATATCTATCAGACAGAATTAAGAAAGCGCAAAAGGAAGATAGTGAGTTACAGAAAAAGGTAGAGTTGGTTTAAAAGGGTATGTTACATGATTTTAATGTTTATAATGATGGTGTGTTGAGGTTTGGGAAAAGATTATGTGTGACTTGTGATTCATATTTGAAGAATTAGATGTCATTTTAGGCCCATAGTTCTCTGTTTTCAATTCATCTTGGCAGTACGAATATGTACAGAGATCATCAAACATATTACTAGTGGGATGGAACTAAAAGATATATTGCTAATTTCAGTGTGAAATGTTTGACTTGTATGCAGATTAAAGAAGAGAGGTAGTGACTAAATGGGATGATTCCATCTTTACTTACTCCAAAGTGGAAATGGGAAAATATATACATGGACTTTGTTAGGGGCTTACCAAAGACATCTCGAGGTAACAGTGCAATCTGGGTTATTATTGACTGATTGACTAAATCTGCTCATTTCCTTTCTATTCAAGATACTTTGTATCTAGGTCAACTTTCATGGTTGTTTGTTTAAGAGATAGTCAGGTTACAAGGTTTTACCTTATCTATTGTATCTAATTGTGATCTTAGGTTTATTTATAACATTAGTAACAGACTTCATAAGATGTTGGGTATTAAATTAAATTATTAGTATAGTTTTTTATCCTCAATCAGATGGCCGTCAGAACGAACAATTCAGAACATAGAGTATATGATATGTGCTTGTTCACTGGATTACTAGGTATGTTGGGACAAACATCTTTCATTAGTTGAATTTTCTTATAATAATAGTTTTCATTCCAATTTATAGATGGATCCAATTGAGGTATTATATGAAAAGCGGTGTCAAACTCTAGATTTTTGGGATGAAGTAGGTGAAAAGAAGTTTATGGGACCAGAATTGGTAGAAGATATGGAAGAAAAATTTTAGTTTATTCAAAAGCATTTTAGAAAAGCTTAGAGCAGGAAGAAAAGTTATGCGGATAACTATAAGAAGGATCTCTTTTGAAGCAGGTGATCATGTATTTCTTAATGTTTCTCCATGGAAAAGATTGATGTGTTTTGTTAATAACAGAAATTTGAGTACAAGGTTCATTGGAACCTATGAAATCTTGGAAAAAGATGGATAAATTGCATACAGAGTGGCTTTACCTTCATGTTTATCTGAAGTACACAATTTTTTTTTCATGTTTCAATGTTGATAAAATATATGCCAGATCCAACTTATATTGATGTCCAGAGGTAGTTCAATTGGAAGAAAAAATCTCTTATAAGGAAAAACCAGTCCTAATTCCTGACCAAATAGAGCATGTGTTTTGAAATAAGATAATTCACCTGGTAATGGTTTTGTGGAAAAACCATATGGTTGAAGAGGCAATATAGGAATATAAAAATCCTATGACAGATAAATAACCCCATTTATTTGATTAGTGAATAATGTTGTGAGGACACAACTTCTAAAAGGTGGTAAGGATGTAACATCCCATGTAATGAATGAAATAATACATTTTCATAATTATTCATATTTGTGAATTAAAAATTAATTTTAGTTTAATGGGGTCAATATTCTTGATGGTGTACCTGATACACAATAGTGGGTTTCTTTGAAATATTATGTTACACAATAATAACATAATATTATTATTTTAAATGGTATTTAATGCCTAGCCATTGTATTGGGCGAAATTAACTAAACTTACTACAATATTATTATACTTGTTTGTTAAATGTTTTAACATTTATTCAATAAAATCTAGTGGCTTAAAATGTTGATGAATCTAATTTTAAGCATTATTTACATTAAAAGGTTAATTTAAAGCCTTTTAAGGGAAAAACCTCTTTAAATATAGTTTTGGTAACTTTTATATGTTATATTTGACCAAATAAAATCCTTCTTTATAATCGGGACATCAAAATTTACTTAGGGTAAATTTTTGGTATTTTTCTCAAAAAAATTATTTTTTAATCAAAAGTGAATAATACTATATTTTAATTCAAAAATGCATTTTAATATAATATATTTATATGGTTTTATTATCTATTTAATTGGTTATAAAGTGTAATTATATTAGTTTTTTACCATTTAATAGAATTTTTGTTATTGAAATTTATTTCACATTGAAATTGGAAATAAACATGTGTCAATCTTTTGATTGTTAATATTTCTAAAAAATGCTCCATTTGTTTTGAAAATGGTAATTAATTTTAAATTAACTAATCCATCTTCTATGTTTTTAATTTGGTAAAATATGAAGAATTTTTTAATTTGGAATATCAAATATATCTTAGACTGAATTTTTGCTATTTTTATGAAAAACATCAATTTTTGATGAATAGTGAAACCAGTAATTAATAGTTAAAAAATAGACATTTTCATTTAAATGAAATTTTACTGAATCTATGAATTTAATATCGTAAATCCGACATAAATTTTTGTTATTATTAAGTAAAATTGGGTTTAATAAGATGAAAAATAATTTTTGGTGAATATTATCTTTTGACTTTTATTTACTGTGGTTTAAGCTTAATAGAGTAATTCAAGGTAAAATGAATATCATAATAATAAAAAATTACCATAAAACTTGTCATAACATTATTTAATTAGTAATTAATAACAATGAGCATCCTTGTTATTATTATGGGACCTCATGAAGCCACTTGGGAGTGATAATGACACTTTAGATTAATTAATTTAAAGTAAAGATAAATTTGACATAAACGAATATCTTTTAGTAAATAAAATTTTACATAGTGTTATATAAGTTATCACTTCTAAAATAAATAATATTTGGAATGATAAATCTTAACTACATAATGCTATTTTTTATAATTTTTAGACATCATGTAAATTAAATTTTTTATGTCACAATAATGATGAAGTATTTACCTTATTAATAAAGGATTTAAGTAAATAAGATTATAAAGATTAAAATAATATCCAAATCCAGTACAATTCTTGATAGATGATTTTATTTCGACCATGAGTCATTGTATCTTCAACTTTATCTAGTTTTTCTCCTTTATAAACTGAATATCATTTTAAAATAAAATAATATGTTCACACATTATTAAGGAGCCTCTCCTACACCTTATAAAAATCCCTCACTTCTGACTCATTCCTAACACCTCTCAAGCCCCATGAATTGTCCAAACACGTCCCAAATATGCTCTTAATATCCCTCTATTACACCTAAAAGTGTTACCTTAGGCATAAGTCACTTCAAGGAGTCCTTTTGTTTCAAACCAGTGGCAGTTGCCCAAATTAAAGGTAAATGTTTCTCTTAACAACTTTTCTTTTATTTTAGTTCTATAACCCTAAAAACTTTTTATTCCATTCTATTATAATAACACCAGTATCTTCAATATACTCTGATGTTGTTATGATAATTATTCAAACTACATTTACACACAAGTCCATCTAATTGGTGAAAACATACTGTTTCTGTGGACGACAAACTAATGTCTCACGGAACGATGATTGTTAAATTATCTATTACTTCCTCTCATGGTGGCCATTATGGTGTAATTGTATTTATAAATAATATATATTATGTTTATTTTCTCATTATTATTCAGTATTTTCCATTTATATCAAACTTTTATGGTTTCCAATATGGGTAAATGCGATAATTTCATTTGAGGAAGTGCAGACTACGCCACCCCAAAGTGATATGACTCATTAATTCAATATATGAGATGTATAAAGGATGGAGTTAATGATATTATATATTATATTATAATATAATTATAATATAATCATGTATCATTATGTTTTCTTTCCATTAAAATTCGAAATAAAAATCAAAGTTGCGTTCATGCGTACATTCGGTTTACCGTCTCCCTGAACGGTGCTTTTCATTTCTTATCTCTAAATGTTATGTTATATTATATATAAATTTATATACTATATATATATATGATATATATGATATCTATATCATGAATATCATTCTAGATATAATGTAATTTTAACCTCGTGATCAACTTGCAATTATAAGAAGTCCATTTTATGACTGAAGTACCAAATATCAACAAAATGTCCATTATTAACTTAAATGATTGCATAATGTTTATAAAATAGTAATAAGTGATATAAAATGAATAGTAAATTTTAAAAAGGTTCTTATCGAAGTATAATTTACTTTATTTTATTATTCTATAGATTAACGAACGAATGGGTGAAGTCAGACATGAGGTAAGGGACATTGTCTCAATATCATTTCATTGAGGAATATTTTGTTTTGATACACAATTCTCTTTTATACACTGTATAAAAAAATTTTAATTTTCATGTAATTCAATGGGAATATTTTTCTATGAAGTGTTTTTCTAAATAACAAAAATAAAAGAATTTTAATTTTAACGTACGTGGTGACAATGACCTTTCCACTACCGCGAGTATTATTTGATCTTTAACCTCTTTAACAAGACAAATTATTTTTAAAAGGAAAATAAATACCATATAGTATTTTTATGTATTCTGGTATTTAGAATCGTTTTGATTATGGATTTTTTATATTAATATATTTATATGATATATTTTGATTGAAATGTTGAAATGTTATCTTTCCAATATGTTTGTTTTATGTGTTATGAATATGTTATAGTTATTGGGCATTGTTTACGTATATCGGTGGTTCAATGATAAGCCTAGTGCAGGTGAGCCCGAGATATCTTTTCATTACATTGGGTAACGTGATTGAGGTAAACGGGAATGTTTCCCCTAATAGATTTAAGGAATATACTGTGATGGGTATTCCAAATATAATTTTCTATGTAGCTATGATAGCTACAATATATGTATGACATGGATGCTAAAAGTTTAATTTATGATTTATGTTTTCTTTTTGTTATTCATAAATATAATGATTTCATGAGGTATGTTAAAGAACTTATGTTATGTATGCACTGATGGAATAATTTTTTCTTTCTTTGTTTTATAACCCTTACTAAGCATTTTATGTTCATCCCATGTTTTGAAATGTATTTCCCTGGACGTAAAGATGAATAGGGCAAGGATGGGATCAATGAAAATCCATTCTGTTTTAAACATTGGACTATCCAGGAATCTTTTTTTCAAAGAGTATTTATTTTGTGAAAAAATTGGAAACTGAGTAGAAGTGTCTACATTGTATTTTTGAGATGTAATGTAATAGTTATGGCCTAAATCTCTAAAAATATAAACCTCAAAAGATCCTCATTGTGAATTATTAATTTTATTCAAGATTATTTAATTTTTAAGGTCGAGTCCTTATATTATTTCCACTATCCATCCAAAGAACTCAAACCCTTCTTTTTTGGTGATTTTCATGGTAAAGCTTCAAGGGTTGTCGAATATAAAACTAAGTCTTTAGTTGGGAATCTGTTCTCCTGCTGATTTAAGGTAGGTGGTCTACAAAATTATGTACCTTTGATTTTGTGTAGATTTGTGCATTCCAGATTGTTGTTCATTCCCTCTTTTGGTGAGTTCTTGATGCCCTCAACATGAAGTGATTTAGTGGTGTCCAAATGGATAATTGAACCCCTATTGATCCACATGGGATTCAATGAGGATGACTTGACTAAAATAGGTCCACCAGAGGGGTGTGCCGATATTTCCCCATACCAAGAGTTATCTAAGTATGTGTAGATTTTTCTTCAAGAACGTAGTTCTCTGGATGATTATATTATTATTCTCAATGTAATTTCTCCTGGTGACTAGTAATAGACCTAGGTTGGGTAATTGCCCATGAGGTTGTTTGGTTGGAATGAAAAAGGGTTAAATGTATAAGAGTGAAAATGCTAGGAAGTAGATTTATACATGAGTATTATAAGTGAGATAGGAATGGAAAATGGAAATATGGATAAAGATGTTTGGTAATATAATCAATGAACATGTTAACGGATTGAGGAAAAATGTAAATTCCAATTTATTGAGAATATTGTGATGTCTGTAAATGATGTTTTCTATGTTGTTGTGATATGGTGTTTTGTGTTGAATGATAAATAAGGATGCAAAAATTTCCTGGATGAGTGGGGTATTGGATTGAGGTTATACGCCCATATCTCCAGTTAGACCGAGGTTCTAGCTCCATTCCTAAATGCATGGGTTAGGGAAGGGGATAGATTTCTATTTCCCAAATGGTTTCATTACATCCGTACTGAGTCTTCGAGGTGAGGATATTTGGAATTAAAATATTGTGATGTATTGTGAGATAGGGATTGATTGTATTTTCAAATACTTGATAACACTATATATTCTTAATCCATTGGACACGTAAATAGTGGAAATTGAATAATGAAACTCCTAAGTAATGAACATGAATTCATTGGTAGTACAAATAATACTAACGTAGCTATGAAATACCTATTGAACCGTTTACCTTAACAATCATTTATATATAATTTTCATGAACTATCTACCTTGATAGAGATTTTATAGACATAGTTGGTTGTGGCCTACTGAATTATACTAACACCATGCTCAGGCCACCATTGGGTACCTGGGCTGACTTCATGCTTGCAGTTCAAGACAAGGGAAAGGGCCCTATGAGAGGGAGATGTATTAGACCCAGGACATGTTTTGGATATGTTCCATACTTAGATTCCCAACCATTTTGGGTTTCTATCATTTTCTTTCTTTAGATTTTGACCACTTGACACTCTTTCATGGAATGGAACATTTATTTTTGTTATGATTATACCCAGTTTTGGGATTTTCATATTATGAATGTTATAGATTGTTATATTATGTTTCATCTATTTCAATTATTATCTAATGTGGATCATTCTATTATTTAGGGTATAGTCTCCCCACAAGACCTATTGGACCCTTGCTTCTTGTTTGGAACCTCTGGTGTACGAGGTGCAATGCTTGAGGTCGTGGAACTACCCAGTCGGTGCCCCAGTTTAGTGTCACTCGAGTTGGGGATGATACATTCATAGTTCATATATTTAGATAGAATCATGCCTCAAATGGATCACTTTCTCACTCATTACATAGAAATGGACTTTAGTATCAAAGGTATGTTAATAAGGCTCTGTGGAATCATATATTGGGAATTAGGGTCATAACTCTTGGGTTTTCGTTCATAAAAATGATATTATATAATTTTTTTGGATAACCCTTTTGTAATTCCAGATTTTTGTGGAGAATAAGTTTATCGAACAAATATAGTTCCTTGAAAATGATTTATCTATCATTTTTCTAAAGAACAAAAAAAATTCAAATTAGACATGGTAAAATAGTGGTTGGTGGAAACCGCATCAGAAATTTGATTGGGGAATTCTTATATTTGATGTGTCAAAATAGAAAATATTTTATTCATCAAGGAATAAATGATAAAAGATTTCATCATCTCTGATTATTTTAGAGAAAATTATTTTTCTTTCGTGATAATGAATTAATAATAATGTAGTTGTTTTAGGAATTTATTTAGTAATTTATTATGTGAATGTTTATTTTAAAACAGGATAATACCACTTTAATGAATAAGATTGAATTAAATTAACCAATTATACAACAAGGAATCAGAAAGTAATGTAGTATCTAATTTTTTTCCTGATGAATTAATGTGAAATATGGTTGTTTTAATGGAACAGTTTAAGTGATATGGAATTTGAAACAAAGGAGGTATCTAGGTAGACATGGATTGTGGAACTGACTTTTAGAATATGAAATTGTGGACCCTTAGATTGTAGGGGATTTTATAAAAATTGTACATAGGTGTTTTAATTATTCTAGTAAATCTACTCTGAAGGAGGTGGATAAATATATTGTGTTTCAAAGGAGAGACCCTTATTTTTTTAGCATATTTTTGTTAAAAATTATGTGGTGTAGTTTATATAGACCATTAATGATATTTTATTGTTTATTCTAATACTCGTGACTTCTATGGTTGTGTATCGAACTTTTTTATTATAGGGATCATTTATGATGTGTTGGAAGGAGATAGATGAATTAGGTTAACAAGTTGATCCTAACTATAATGGATTAATAAGGATCCTTATTGATCTGTACTAATTAGAGGATTTATAAATTGACATATCTCAAGAGTTCAAAATATTTTACATGGATTCTATTATATTAATCGTTGACTTTTGTTTTTGATGATTGTTATAATATAGGGTAGAATACTCAAATTATTGATAAATGAAATTATCTGGTTTTGTTAATTCATAATAAAAAATATTACATTTTTTATAGTGATTAGATACTATAACATTATGAAATGTGTATATAGAGAATATGAAAATTAATTTCTCCTTCTTCTATATATAAGTATAGGGAATAATTCATTTTATCGAAAAAAATGACATGGATGACAATTGAAGGGAAATTAGTTGAGAAATATTTATATGATTTTTATGAGAATATTACTCTATAGTGATTCATTTTGGGCAATGTGGGCCACATGATATCAAAATGTCCAAAATCTCCTTTTATTTATTATCACTTGTAGAAATAAGAAGTTTCAAAATTCTTTATAATTAGTTCATTGAATAACATTTTAAAGGAACATATATAAAAGTGAAAGGATTATGTAATCATGTTAGTGAGCTCATAAAATTTGATTTAGGGACTCATAATAGTATTAGAATACCTCATCTAGAGTAAATTTAAATTCTTTAACAGTGTTAAGGGTAATCATTATGGTGAGTATATGTAAGTGGATGTTGAGGAAGATATTGAACATTATATAGTGAAATTTATAATCATTATAGATTTATTGATTATTCATTCATTATATTACACTAGAGAAATGTTTTCTTTTATTTATATCGTATTATATAATTTTATTGGTTTGATCATGGTGTTGATTAGTATTAAATGATAATAGAAACTACATTGAGAGGGTGAAATGGAAATGGATTTATGTTTCAATGTTATTGATTATAAAAAATATATATCTACATAATTATTGGTTTCTAGGATTAAATAATATGACTTAAACCATGGGATAGACTGGATAATTTTATTCATGGAGAAAATAATTTTTTATAATAGATAGGTTATCTTTTTAGTGCTAGACAGAATTATCCAAACTTTTAGGGGAGAGTGGTATATAAATATGATATGGGTAGAGTTAGTGGATTATATAATATGATTTATATCAGTTACTTGGTGTTCTTAGTTAATTGGACAATACTTGGAATGAATATAAATCTATTTCTAATGTAGTGCTTCATAATCTATATTTTTCTAAAAAAATTATATATATTTGAATCAAGGTGGGATAAATAGATTTTTTGATGACCAATTTCCATGTATGAATCCAATTTTATGACCTATTTATATTAAAACAGAATTATTATGATAAATATTGGTGCACCTACTTGTTCATAGGAAAAATTGGTTTATTCAATCTTGTTTTCAACCAGAGGATTCATTGGTATTTTTTACTAAACATGTTGATTCTAACTTGAAATAATATATTTTATTTTAAAATATGAACTAATTGAATGTAAAATAAAAATATAATCTTCAATGAATTTGTTACATGAATGATTGTGTAAAAATATATCCTTATTTTTATAATAATTATAATTATTAAATTTATTATTACATTAGGTTTAAATAAGAGGACAATTCAAAAAAAATATTTTGAAATTCAACAAGAATAATACATATTATTTATCAAAAATATTGGTGTTAAAAATGTACTATTACTTTTAAAGAATATATTAATATCATTTTATTTATTTAAGGTCATAAAAAGACAATGGAAAGTACAAGGAAACAATTTTTAGGTATATTCAAGAAGATTGAATTTATTATAAATTATCTAAATTGAATTTCTAGATTCAAGAGTTTATGTACCTTGTCGATGTTTGTTTAATATTTTATTTTTTTTATTATGAATTAAATGGTAGTGATGTCATTGGAAAGATAAGATAATTTATTTGAAATTAATATTCTTAAGGTATTGATGATATTTTAAAGTATATTTATTGATTAATTTTTTAATTGAGTATATCTGAATATAGAAATAACATGGAAGGGATTGAAGATAATTTGTAATGAGAAATTTTAGGTTGTATTTGAGTATTTTATAATGAATCTTAAATTAAACATATTATTATCCTATAATCAAGGTTAAAAACCAATGATTTTGGTAAAAATATTAAATTTTTTGTAGGGTACTTCTTAATATAGTCATGTTATTTTTTAGTGCTGGTTTTTAGATAACTGAGGGAAAATGAGAATATTTTCCCTATAAAATCATTAAAATTAAATATAATTTTTTATAATAAAAATTTATAGAGGTGATACCATTTTTATGAGATATTAAATGAATATATTGATCACAAATCATATCATGATATTATTTAGAGATAGTCAATGTGAAAGAAATTCCTTCAAGAATGTGATTATGAGGTTATAATAAAATAGAAAATTTGAATGTTGTTATAAAATCTTTGATATTAATATACATGGAGATAGGTAGGTGAAAATAAATAGATAAGTGGTTGTTGTTTAGTTTTTGTATATAATTTCACTTATTTTTTGAAGAATTTATTGGATGATTTGGTTCTCTATATCATCAATGTGACATAAATATTTCTATCCAGTGTGGGAGAGGGATAAATTTTTTATAATTTTTATGGAGGGAATGTAATTCAATAAAAAGTCTGAAAAAATTGAGGGATAGTAAATGTAACTATATTAAATCCTTTATTTTTTAGGTAATTTGATGTTTTCATGAAAACATGGATGTAATATTCTTATTTCATTTAACAATTCGAGTATATTAGTGATGTTTCAAATATTTACTATGGTAGGAGACACTACTTCATATGGTCATAAATTACAAATTATGTTGATGATTTTTTTTTCTAATTTCCGTATATATTAATAAGTGATAATAGATAATCAAGGGATAATGGTGTTGTTATTTTCATTACCTCTTCTTATATACATGTTTTATTTCATTTTAATGGATTATATTATATGTTTTTCGATCACACCTTGATATCATTAAAATTTTTATGTTATAGTATAATAAATACTATATTAAGTGAATCCCATGGATATATGAGTGATATTATTTTATTTTTAAATGTTATATATTTCTATGATAGACAATATTATACTTTTTGAGTTTCCTTATTTCTTGATTTCAAGTAGATATCATCAGTTTCTGTTTATATTATGAATATTGTAGTGTTGTTGTTGAATATGAGAATTCCATTTCATCGTTAGAAATGGGGAATATAGATCCTGACTTTTATAGATTTTATATAATGAATTATTCATCTATACATGATTTTGGATGTCCATGTGATGATTATTTATGTTTGTATGAAGTTTTTTTCAATAATAGTTATCAATATATGATTTTCATGGAACAAATTGAGGTACTATACAACATGTTATATTAGATTCTATTATATTGGGATGAGATAAATGGGAATAATTTTCTTGTATCTCGTTTACTTTTTAGAATGAAATAATATATTTTTAGATTTCAGAATCAAATTAATTATATAAAAAACATATGTAAATCATACCATCATAACCGAAAATGAACAATTAGATTTGATTTCAGAGATCATTTTTAAGGGGAAACACATAGAGGATCATTATTTTGTTATAATAACTGATAATTTATTTCATCAATTTATATTCTATTTTAATGAAATATATAGAGTTATTTATGATTATTAATGGTTATTTTATACATAAAATTATGTACTAGTTCATATCATTTTATATGGTTCTCAATAAAATATCTGCAAATATTATTTGATTAATATTTATGGTAAGAGATTGTTGATTAAGAACAAGATTCTTGTTATGATCAATGGAAAAAATTTGTTTATGGACTAATGGGAAACATTTCTCGTAGGTAAGGTATTCCAATAGAATGGGTGTAATGGAAGTTTCAGATAATCCATGAAGTAACATAGGAGCAGGAAGTGTAAAATATGTAGAAAATGAATGATTTATTTATGATGACTAAATCCTTCGTAAATTTGAAGGATAAAAGGTCTAATGGCGGAGAGAATTTTTATTACACATATTTAATATATTTTCTTTTCTGTTATTGATGTATCTTTATTAAAAAAAACTTGTATTTTGTTAGATCTGGGAGATGTGCATGGGTAGGTTAAAGGTAAGGATCACCATTAAATCTTACATTTCATTTATTAATATTCATTAATTAGTAGATACGTTTTCAATAACGTAATTTGGATAAAGGTTATTAATATTAGTCATGAAAAAGTGGTTTCTCAAGTATCAATGACACGATTAGATACAAAAATTTCTAAACCATTCATGTTAACCATACAATTTAGGAACCCTATAAAAAATCATATTTGAAAACATTATTTTTCTCCTAAAGCCTATATTAACATCCTCAATTTTGTTTGGATGATTTTATTTCTCCTTGGTTGTAATAATATCTATCATTCATTGCTAGGGGATACCTTTTTATGGAGGCATAAAAAACATGATGACAAACACGTGGTAACTTTTTTATTATTCAATGGAATCTAAAATCTGTCCTTGCCTCACTCTAATGATATATTCATTGATTTTATATTATGTAATTATTTTCCCAAATTTTTAATATAATATATTAATATTAAAAATTATGTTTCATTCTTTATGGATTTAACGTATTCAATAATTTTAGATGACTTCAATACTGCATAATTGGGGCTTCGTCAAAATTTACAATTATATGTTTATAGATCCATCCATTTTAAGATATCGGATAATTTCATAAAATATTATAAATTATTTAAAGGATTATTTAATGAAATACAATGAATTAAGTGAAATCCTTCTCAAATATAAAAATGATATTTTGGAAATAATATGACCCCCAATTTGTATTATATTTATTTCTATTAGTTTGAATGAATTTTTCAATTTATAATATTGTGTAATAATGGATTGGATTTGTTTTAATGAATTGAATTTTCATAAACTAATATATTGATTAATATTTTATCGTAAATTTATTTTTAAAATTTAATTTTTTTAAACATGGTATGTTTGTTCATGTAAAAATTGATTTTGTGTGAAATGTATTTAAAAACTAATCCTTTTACCAATTTGGATGTGATGTATTAGAGATTGGGTGTTATGTCATTTCTCATTTGAGAAAACATGAGTTGAAATTAATCAGTCACAGTGGTGTGAGATTTGAACACATAAATTAGGATTCAAACTTATGTAATGCAATGGAATGATGACAATTCATAATATTCTTAGGTATTCCTTATCATGTGGAATGTACTAAAAATGATAACTTTCCATTGGATTATAGAAACCATGGATTTTGAATTTGAAGGTATATAATAGAAACATTCCCAATGTTGTTCGGATAGAAATAAAACTTCATTGGATTTTTGGATAATGGTTATTCTATATTTAGTTTCCAATCATGATGTATCTAATTTAATTTTAGAAAAATGTGTTTTCAATAATAATATTTTTTAGATTAAAATTGGCTGTGCCATAATTCTATTTGATATTGAAGGTATCCTAGATGTGTCATTTCTATGTGGGATAATTCTGGAAAATTTAGAGTGTTGATGAAATACTCTGGTTGATATGATATGATTTTTTGGTGTTTCCAATTATTTTCAACAAAATATACCTAATAATCGACAGAAGACTAACATTCAATGTGAGATTAGTTTTGATATTCTAATTGATCTGAATAATAATTGGATTTATAATGGTATTAAATAAGTATTATAGATATAGTTTGATTTTTTTGTACACATTTTTTGTTAATGTAGAAATCATCTAAGAAATTAACATGAAATGATGTAATGAGCTTTATAATTTTAATGATTTGTGATTTTATGGAATAATGCCATTTAATTAATATAGAAACGCTATTAAAAGTTTTTAAAATGTAAAGAATCTTCATATGGTTCTTTATGAAATAAATAGATTTTTTAAACGTCATTCAATGGTCTTTATTGTTAAATATGTATAGTGAAGTGACGAGGTATTTTTCTTGAGTTGTAAAATATGTCCCAAAATGATACATTCGACAACACGATATAGGTTTCCATGAAAATTTTATACTCCTCAGTATTTAAGATTACGAGTAATTAAAATAATAGATACTTATCAAATCATAATACATTTTAGATTTTATTAATTATATGATAATTATTTTGGTATTCTTATAGATTATTCCATGATTCATGTTATTATGTTGTAATTGGATTTTAAAAATTAAAAAATTAAAGGAAAAGCCATTATATAATATAAAATCTTATCTCATGTGGATTCTTTGATGTGAAAAAATGTGACTTATATGTGTAAATAAAAAATTATCCATAAATTCCACAAACAACATCAATGGGGAGTAGAAGAAAAATATCAATATAATGTTTTAAATTTACTTGAAAAACATTTACACAGTAATCGTAATTTTGATTTTAATATTTAATTTCTATTTAATGAGGGTACAAGGTGATGTGAAAGATATATAATAAAATTTATATAAATCATTGATAGATGATTTACATTAACTATAAGATGTTATATATAGGTAATATATGATTGAGAGTCCCTGGGTAAAATATAAATATAGTTAATAATTATCAAAATCATTTCATAATATAGAAATAATTGGAAGTGATGGGAAAATACACTTTTTATGAATAAATTTAAAAATACGGTATGATCAATATTATTGTGAGATGATAAATGTTGACTAGATTTCAGAATTATTTCATTCATTGTGATTATAAGTGAAAAAGAAAATACAGTGTCAGTAACTCAAATATTTTGATCAAAGAGTGTTTTACAACATAATCAATGTTTGAATAGGATATGAGGATTCTATAGACATTTAAATTTATTTGGATAATTATATTAAATGAGGAATATATTATTTACTGTATAATTTATTATGATATTTATTGATTATATGGGGGTACATTACATCAATTTGGAGGCATTAATTATATAATATATGTTTAACTATAATAACAATTTCTTTATATCATTGACGATTATTAAATAATCTTATCCCTATAAATTTTTATCATTTTAATAAGAGAGTAATTAATTTTTAGAAGTGTACCCCCAAAATTCATTGATCCCACTTTTTTGACGATTCTGGATGTTCTATGAAATTGAAAAAACAATTTCATCCCAAAAAATGGGAGGAAATTTATTCAATTTTGAAAATTAAAATAAAATAAATCACAAATTTAACCCCGCCACAATATTTCCATAATTATCCTACTGAACATTGTTTTATACATATCCTTAATCATATATATCTTATTAGTGTTTATGATTTCAATTAAATTTTGATATATATTTAAAAAAAATTCATTATTTAATTATTTTGTAATTACATTGAGGATGATAGGTGTAATAAAAAAAATATTTTCTTACCTATTTTGAAAAATATTTTAATAAAAGGATATTTATGAATAAAAAATATGGCATATCATAGGGAATATAACCCTTATTAAGGATATGTAATGGTAGTGAAAGAGAAGTTAAATATTTGACTTTTGAAATTTTTGGTACTTAAATACATGGAGATGAATATGATTGTTAATTATTCATGAAAATCCATGATATGGTGAGTGAAATTATAGGTTATGGTGATAATATTTATTGATTTACAGTAGACAAAATAGAACTCTATGTTTTTATGGGAATATATTACTAAAACGTTTACATAATTTTATATTAGGATTTTCACATACTTCCATTGGATGATTTCTATAGTCATCATATTTACTATAAATACATATGGCAAAAAATATTAATAATATAAGGAGGGATATAATTTAAAGACATATTAAATCTATTAATTAATAGAATGGTTGAAAATATGATTATATGGAATATGAGACTTTTTAGAATTATAATGATTTTGAGGTGAAATTTATTAAATTGATGACATTCATCTCACAAGATTTCAAAAACATTTAATGATATTTCAATTGGATAGTATTGTTGACCAATACATTAGGAAGAAGAATTTTGTTACTAGTATTAGTTAATATTGATTTATCATAGAATAAAATATTTAAATTTATCATGTAGTTATTTCAATCTAATGAAAGAAGTTTGAATTTATCAAAATATATAATTGAATTTTTTTATCTAATTTCAATAATGAATAAATTATTGAATATTTACAAAAATATGAAACATTAAATGAATACGGTGAAGTATTATTAATTAATAAATATAGATATTATGAGTTAACTAGTGATAAAGGTTATAGAAATTAAAAATTGGAAAACAGTGAGAAAAATTATATAATTTTCTATGATATAAGAATACATTAAAATATTTCCGCAATAATCAAATTTAATAATAATTTGATAAAAATAAAACAATCTCATTAAATAAAGATTTTAAAAAATTACAAAATATTAATAATTACTAAAGGATATTGAAAAAGTAAATGTTTTGATTTCATAAAACTAGATGAAAAATGATATATTGATTAGAAGCTTAAAAATATATAAAAAGAACATCGAATTTGACATCCATATATAATATAATTAGTTAGATAAAAAAAGGTCAACATAAATCTATTGAGTTCCATTCTAGAAGTGGAAGAATTACTAAAATGAAATTTTGAGTTGACTAAAAATTTAAAAATTGTGATGTTTTTATTAATAGATTATAGACTCACTCAAATATATTACATGGTTGTTGATTTTTGGATGAAAATACATATTTTATGTTAAAGGAAATATATGGGATGATTTATAAAAAATAAAAATGTTCCAAATTTTTTTTCGGGAAACAAATTGAATGAAAATATTATAAAAAATTATTGTTTTGAAAATTTTGGGAAGAATAACAATGATAATAGGAATGTTTTTTGAGTATCATAAAATTTAGATTAAAAAAATATTTGGCAATAAGCTGTATAAATTTTATTGGAAAAAATAACTCAGTTTAGAAAACATTCTTGTTATGAAAGAGGATTCATATTTTATATATACTTTTATTTTTTGTTGAGTTTTTTGGATAGTTAAAGTAAATATTTTAGATTAATAATTCATATTTATTTGAACATAGAAGATTTAAATTTAATGAGTTTAAAATTATTCATTCTAATTAATCAATTATATTTTCTACGAAAGCAATAAATTATTAATTGAAAATGAAGAATAATTTTAATATATAAAAAATACTATATTAAGGTTTTGATCAACGACATCATGAATGGAATAATTTGCTCTGATATTATGGGATCAACTAGAATGAGTTTTTATGTAATAATGGATAAAAATGGATAATTGGATGAATTAAGAACATATTATTGATGTTTAAATAAAATAATCACTAAAAATGAATTCATGGATTTATTATTGTTTATTTTAATCACATATAAATGGTAATATGAGGCTTCCTATGTATTTTGAAACATTACATTAGTTATAAATTTTGTTTAATAATAATTTTTCACTCACAATAAATCCAGTTTTCTCAACTAATATGCGATATAAAATACAAAGTTGAATAATAATGATTATGTTGGAGGGTTAGAAAATAATTTACATTGTGTTTGTAAAAATATTATTAATGTAAATAATGAATATAATTAAATTTATGTATACACAATGAAGTGTTTCATGGGGATTTCAGGACATGAGGATGAAGAAAAGTATTTAATTTTCATCATCTAAATGTTTATTTCTATTACTTCTATTTGAATTTTAATAAATAGAATGACTTTGGAATATAATGACATGGCCACTTTGGATAAATAAATATGAATTATCATATATTAGGGGAAAATAACAATATTAATACTTTGTTAATGATTGAGATAAAAAAGTGTATTTGATATAAATTCTTCAAGAGGGTGATTATGAATTCGACATAAAAAATAAGTGGGAATTAAAATAAATTATCTATCATTACATATTTATTATGTTGTTTGAAATCAAATGAGGGTGATATCAATAAAACAAGATAATCAATTTCTCACTTTTATTAACAATTTACTCTTTTTACATGTAATGTAGTGACCCCGGCCCTAGTATCCCAAAGATATATATTGATTTATTACATTAGATTAATATTCTAGGAATCTCATCCCAATGCACCATATGGTATTGTTATTATGGTACACTAGATACATACCTGAGTAATACACTAAATTTGGAAGCATAAATTATAACATAATAATTATTAGAGACTAAAATTATTCACTATATCATATAAATGCATATAAATATACGTAAAATTCATGAAGTCATGGGGAATTTAAAAAATTATGGGTGATCTCAAATTACAAGTAAGGGTTATGTATAAATAAATCTATCGTGAATTAATCTGTATTAAAATTTTTGAATGATGAATAACTGAAGACAGATTACATTTTAATAACAAGACATTAACAATTTTATATGGAATAATTAATATGGAATGATTAATAAATGAACATTCATTATGATTAAATAACATACAAAATTAATAGTTAAGGAAAAATGAATATGATAAGTTAAATAATTCAACACAGAAGCCATATTATCAATAATCAAAGAGTTAAATGATTTAAGATATAATATCCTTGTTAAAATATAATGGATGATAATAATTACTATAATAAAATAAATTCAAAATTATTAAAATTAATGATTACCATGAACATGATTCAATTACCATCACGATTATTCAAAAGACTGTTGAAAACATATTGGGTGAAAACCCAACTATCTAAGGCTAGAAAATAGATTTTTCCCTTTAATATAATGATACATTGAGAGGATATAATATCTATAACCACCCATTTCTTCTATTTCCACATCATTACTCATATATCACATGATATATATAGTTCCAAAATAATTTTTGTTATCATCAAATAGTTGTTTTGAGTAAAGTATTCAAGTTAAACTATATTACCTTGTTATCAAATAACATTAAAAATAAAAACCATATATAAATATAGTTTCCATTCTAAGAAACAATAATATCAACCAAAAAATAATATAAACATTTAAAATAAATATAAAATAAAGATAAGAATGATCATAAAAATGTGCTTGTTTCTGGAGAATGTCATTAATCTCAAAATAAATTGATATTGTACAGTAACTCTTACAACATCAATGTTTTCCTCTGAAATCCATATAGATGAAATAATTAAAAGTGGATCTTAAAATATCATTATGTATCAATGAATCAGGATATTACATGTCAATGTGGTATGTATATATACAACTTAATATTTAATTTCTTTGTAATAACACATAAATATTAATGGAATGTAAATTATGATGAAATACATTACCATACACTTTTGTTTGGTCAGAATGTATTAAAATATTATATAGTGGTTTTAAAAAGATATTAAATTATAAAATAACTATGTTAATATTTTTAATACCATATATGATCCTCTAAAAACATATTATCATCAATTCATCATTAATCATAAATTATATTCATTTTATTAGGTGTTAACTACCTTAGATTCTAAAAAATGTGTCATCGAGACATTTTTATTTACTAGGAAAATTATATAGTAATACAATATATATAATAATAATAAAATAATAATTATCATATTTAAATATCATTCTTACTTTTAAAAGAAATAAATAATCATGATTGTGACAGATTAATTACATTATGATCATAGAGATGGTAGGTCGTATGTAAACATGAGTAACACTTACATTTTTCAAAGATCATTGGGGAAATGATCTATAAATATAAATATTTATAGAATGGTAATTATATAATAAATAATATATAACTTTTCAAAATATAAATATATATATGTTTATATTTATAAACCTTGTGGTGTGGTGATGAAAAGTTAGTTACAATATTTCATGAAGGCAGGGTTTCAAAAGAACACGAATGACATTTTCATCATTTATTGAGTGAAAAGGTTAGAAATAAAATGGTGTATATTTTATTATAAGAATTATAAAATTTTCAAGAATATACCTATTATTTAATTTATATAACATATAATAATGTACATTACCCCTATTACATTCCATGGGATGTGTTAGGGAAAGACGAATCGCACAGCTTCGTGATAAGGTAGTGTTCCATACACATGCGTGATGTTATCATATATCATAAATAATGGAATTTTAAAAAAGATATGTTATATAATGGATCCTTAGTTATAAATTTGTTTTAAATATAATATATATAACTTGGTTCAATCATCATACCCAACAGTGAAAATTTATAATGGATGAATAAATGTCAATGGTCTGTGATGCTGTAGTCTTGCGTACATACGAATGATGATTTACAAACACATTTGATGGATGTGTGGATGGTAATAGGTCATGGGTTATTATAGAAAAATATAAATATATGTATTATATTATGTTTATTATCTTATAACGTTTTAATAAGAATTCATGGAGGTGTAGAAATAAATAAAATAAAAACACTCATTGATGAATGTTACCTATTATTTGGTTATGTTCCATATGATTTCAAGAATGACTTCTTATTTTATATATAAATAAAAATAAGGAATCTATGATGAATTTATAGATGTTTGGAAGTGATTTCAGTAGGAATAGTTTCATCCAAATTGGTTTGAAAATGTGAATATGTGACAAGATGGGGTGTCCTTTTATAAGTAAGGTGAGCGGAACACTAGTAATTTTTTAAATAGAATCATTCGGAACAATGTTTGTCTAATGAAAAACCCCTTTGAAATATGAAATTATCAAACCATTAAGATATAGTTCCAAAATATTTCAGAAATGTATTTTTTACATATTATAAAGTCATTTTTACCCTTATCAACTTACATTAAACCCAGAGTGAATTAATATTTACCATAAAAATGATATATCATTTATACATTTTATACTATTCATTTTTTTATAAAATTATGTTGATCATATTAGATATTATAAAATATTATTTTTAACATTATTAAATACATTTTGATAAATTCATTTCAATGAATTTTGAATATTTAATTTAAAATCATTCTAGAAGATGTGAAAAAAAGTCTATTCCTTAGGCCAAAATGATTGGTATTTTGAAAAATATATAAAGAAAATATGATATATAAATGATTATTTGAACTAATTTGTATTCATTGATATAAAAATGAACTAATATTTCATTATCTAAAATATAAAATATTATTATTATTATAATTTATTTATAAAAAAATAAATTTTCAATTATAATTATAATTTTTCCAATACATGTCCAAAATAAAAAACATCAATGAAAATTTCCAATAAAAATAACACTAAATAATTTTTAAATTTTTATTTAATTTTTTTTAGAATTATCGTTCTAAATTTCATAATAATTAGTTTTAATTTATGTGGATTATGTGTGGTTTTACAATATTTTAGAAAAACTATTGTTTTAGAATATATTACTTCATCATTTAAAAGAATATTATTTTATTTTTAACCAAATAGATAAATAATAGAATCATGTAAACTACATGTTTTCTTATTATAGTTATTCATATTCATAACTTACATTCCAATGTCTATGTAAAAATTGTTCTATTATATAATATTTTTAGTAGTATACTATTGTTCACTAAATGTCAGTCTTATGTGTAATGAAATTCATTGAAGAAAGTAATCGCTTCATGAAATGCAAGATGCAAATTTTTTGGATATAATACATGTTACTTAAGATATTGAGTCTATTTAATAATAAAAATACTGTAACATATGAAAATGTTACATTCCATTCAATTCATTGTGTTTTGTGTCACATATTCTTCCAAATATAATATTACTCTTTTAGAATTTTTGTGTGTTAACTTATCCCAACTTTAAATAAATTAAATACTTGAAAATAAAACATGATCCGAATAATCCAATGATTATTATTTGAAAAATAAATTATTGGGAAACCATATCATAAAAATTGTTAATAAAACATCATCTTATTAAGATATATGTTGACGTACAATAGTCAAATAGAATAAAACAAAACTAGGAATCCTAGTAGGAGAACATTTGTTGAAAATGAATATATGAACATGGTGGAAATGATTTAAAAATTATATAGATTTACTGACGTGATTTATCAAAATCATGTTATAGATCAATGTAACACAATGTTCCAGAAATCTATATAACATACAGTTCATAAAAATGTCAATGATTTAATCAGAAATGATGGTAATAGGATGAAATTTTATTTCAATTACCTTTTTCATAAAATTTTGTAATTGTTATAATATCTATCAATATAATTAATTATACTTAAATAATTTTTTTTCAATTCCACAGGTGAAAATTTATGGATTGTTTGGTTTTCAATCAATTTAAATTTCACCCCTTAATCCATGAAATGAATAACTAAAAATGATTTTTTTATTCTGGATGTACTAAAATTCACATTTAAGGGATAATATAATCTATAAAAGAGTACAAACACTTTCTTTATATCTCTAACTATATTCCAAAATAATTATGGTTAGAAAAAGATAAATAATATAATAAATTATTCTCTATAGATGAAATTAAAAACAACTTGTTCATAATTAGTAATTACATTATTTTTAAATAATTTAACAAAACATTATTACATGTTAACTAGAAAACTCCATATGCCAGTGGTAGGCACTAGAACCATATCATATTCCATTCATGGGTTCAAGCCACAAAGACTTATCAGATATGATGAGTTATGACCCACCATGAAGGATATCCTTTTATATATATCGATTTTATTATAATTCATATATAGACCCAAAAAATTATTATGGACATACTTAAAATAAATCAAATCCTTAAATAACCCATTTATTATGATATTTAGAAAATACCACACATAAATACTTTTTCTATTTATTTTTTCACTTGTAACATTCATAGGTATAGGGTTTATAATTTAGAAGAGCACATTGACACATATAATTACCATGCTCCCAAATTTTTTGAAAATGAAATATAAATGGATCCCTAAGATGAGATTATTTCTTTCCATCTTACTCTTAATTGTTCCTATGAAATTACTTACTTTATGCAATTATTTTTGAGACATAAAATATTTTACGATTACATTGAGACAATTTTTAATCATTCTAATACACCTCATATTTAACCTCTGACATTCATTATCATCATCTATTCCAATATATTATAATTATCTTTAATGAAAATGTTAATTATATTAATCACACATTCAATGATTGTCAATACAAGTTCATAATAAGGTCCATTATCATGAACCAAGAGATAATTGTTTCAAGAGAAATGCAACCTTTATGTGTATTTACCACTATGTACCTTGGTTTCTGAACCAGGTACACATTTATATTCCATAAATTAATTTATTTATATGAAAATATATACAATATATTCCTAAACATCCATTGGATGTAATTCTATACATATCCTTAGATCATATCATTTGGTTATGTTCATTAAATAATTTATTCCTAAATCTAATTCCCAAGGTTTCATCTAAACTTCCTCTGATACCAAATATAGAAGACCCATCCCTAGTATCCTAGGGTTGGTGATAAATTATTTACTATAGAATATGTTACACAAAATATCTTTCCTATGGACTGAATACATTTGTAGTCTTGTTAAACCAGATACACACATGGTTCATATATTACATTATAATATAAATATAACAACAATTTGTTTTTGAGATAATCATTATTACTTCTATAGTATCATTTCTTATCAATCATTGTATACATCATAGATTCCTATATAATGGGAAAAAATAAGGGTGATTTCATATTCTTTGTATGGGTTATGTTCAGAAAAAGTTATCTTGAATATATGGGAATAAACACTATTGAATAATAATTAAAAGAACACACATTCCATTTAAATGACATGAATATCACAATAAAACACCTAAAATTAAAAATTAAAAATTAAATAACTAAACACAAATTCCATTTAAATAACATGAATAAATGAATATTTAATGAATAATCAATCTGGTATGTAATATAACTGAACACTCATTGTATATAAATATTAATTAGGGAATTAAATGCAACCATAAATAATATCATTATGAAAATGTCATGGATAATAATAATAACTATAATGAAGGAAATGATTATTTATGCTACATCATGTTTACCAGGAACATGATAAAATTAGCATCAATACCTTTAATAAGAGGGTTTAAAACATACATGTTAATACCCATTTAACTAAGCCTAGCCAACTGATTCATCACATGAGACCAACGATTAATTAAGGGGCTATAATTAATTTGTCCCCACCAACTAATTTAATGTCTAAAATATTTAAAATATATTAAATATTCTCTTTTATTAATAAATAATTGTGTTTACCATCAAATATCCATATGAATGGAATGATACAAATTTATAAATATTTTCCGAGTTACTCAAATAATAATCAATGTAATCATTGTATATAGAGATGTTATACCATTTAGTAAATAATAATATTGATCACACAATAATATAGATATTAAATATAAATGTAATATCCCATAAAATACGACAACAAGAATATGATTGTTCCCGGATTATGTTATCAATCACAAATGAAAGTGGGTTTATAAAATAATTTCTACTACTTGGTAATTTCCATTACATATCCCATTAGATGAAATTATTGAAATTGAAAAATTGAATAACATTAAATATTAATTAATCAAGATTTTACATATCAAAGGGGAAGTGTATAAAACAAAATATTGTAAATTAGCACATAATCACAAATATGTCAGAATGAAATGTTAATTGTTATTAAAATTATCTCCTGGAAAAGCCTAAAACCTGTAATTTGTGTAAGGTTAATTCTTCACTCTGGTTGTCCATTAGAAACTCCATTGTCAATATCATGCACAACTCTAGATGGATGGTTAACTCTGATTCAACCCTGAAATTCTGTCTTGACAATTGGGCTAGTGTTCCCCTAAATTTGATTCATCCTTTAAACAACGTTCCATATTCTATAAATTGTACCATAAAAGAAGTAATGCATTCCCCTTACTTAGTCATCCCAGATCATATCAAGAATGTATTTTAGGACTACACCTTTTCGAATAATGAAGAATTTCTTATTTGGGAACCAGCCTACAATGGGATCCTTGATTCAAAAACTTATTACATGTATTTTTTTATCTTCCTATGAATCTAACTTCACCTCGTAGATGCCTTTTCATAAACCTTGTATCAAAACTACCAGAATTAATATTGTCTGGTGTAATTCTCATAAGCATTTACCTATGAAGGTTTGTCTATAATCCTTTGGTGTCAAACTTAGCTCATGATGTCACCTATGTCATCAACATAGGGAGGACATCAATCACCTATTTTTTTCTTATGTCCCAACCACTACTCTTTGGAATCTTGTTACTGAAATTTTTTACTACAGATGGTTACTTGATGTCTCTAGATGATCTTTGCTCAAATAATGTATGGAGTTGGATTTTTCGCCTCAAGTCAAAAATCTCTTTCTATCCGCTATTGCAGAGATCCACCACATTATATGGTATGATATAAATTCAATTATCCACAATAATTCATCTCTCAATTTTAATGTAGGTTGGGAGAGAATTATTTTTTCTATTAGGATACGTCCACACTTCAGAAAGACTCTTGCGCTAACTCCATTGGTGACTTTGTCATCCTTCATCGGCATAGAATCAGCGAGATCTAAAATCAACCAAAGCGCTTCATTGAAGTGTTCTGGAAAGCTCAGATTCTTGGCTGGATAACAATCAATGTTTATGGTGCTTCTAAAGAAAAACTAGGTCCCGTAGGCTTTGGGGCCATCTTTAGGCATTCTATTGGGCATTTTCAGGGGTGATTTTTTGGTGGATGTGGATCTGCCTCCGCCCTGGAGGCTGAGATGATGGTGATGATTCATGTTTCCAACTTCATTAATCTAAATGAATGGAATAATATTTTGATTTAAAGTGATTCCACCACCATTATTCAAGCTATTTTGAATGGAGTGGTTTACATTGCTTGGTCTCTTACAGCACGTTGGAAAGACTATCATAGCTCGCTCTAGGAGAGCAGATACATTGCCACACATACCAACTGGGAAGCAAACATGGTGGTTGATGGTCTCTCCAACAAAGGAATCAACCAGTACATTACGTGGAGTGACGACTTACCGGTTCAGCTCATTACTTATTATGATAAAGATTGTAATAAAATTTCCTCCTTCAGACTAATGTAATCCTTCTTTCGTTTTTTAATAATAATTTATGTCTTGGTATTCGACCAAGACATTGCCTTTAACGAAAATATTTAACTACATTAATATTTATTATATCAGTACAACCCTTCTATAAAATACACTACATTTATAATCATTCAATATTTCTATTATTTCAGTGACTAATTTCTTTAGTTTATAATGCATGTTCATCATGAAATATCAGTTCATTTTTCACGTTATAGAGTTATATAATCTTTTGAATTCTATTCATAAAAAATATAATATTTTTACATGAATGAATCTTTTAAAATCAGTATTTAATGGTTGTTATTAAATTTATTCATGTTATAATGACAGAGATGGTATGTCATACATACTCATGCATAACATTTTCATTTTACAATAGTCAGTGTGGAAGGGAGGTATATAAAAATTTACCATTCCATAATTGTCACAATATAATAAATTCCATATTATTTCATTGATTATTCTCATACATTTGGTGTGTTAATTAATGGAGAGTCACATGTTATCACGACTTGTCCCTTGGGGACAATGTCGTGACTACCCCATGCCCGCTTCAATAGGATATGGGTTTGGAACTAGAATTTCAAAGGAATTTCCCTAAAATGGAAAGGGATTTACTCAAAACTTGTACACAAAAAAACATGGAACACTATGCACAAGTGACAAAAAAACAATGAGAAAGGTACAACCACATATAATAACCACAATATTGTGTAAAAGTATGCACTGAATTAAAGGGGCCAGAATACAAGCTTGACTGAAATTGAAATACAGCAAAAAGGGAAAACTACTCCTGAGGTTGTCTTCCAAGGATCTGTCCTGATGGGTAGGTAGAGCTTGTCACTACGGTTCTCCAAGTCCACCACTCACCTCCGTACACTGTCAAGTCATAGCTCCTTGAGACTTAGTCAATTCTACTCGTCGTCTACACAAATCACAACATGGTGCGCGCAATGCCCATGTAGGGCTTAGTATAACAATACCCATTAAGGACCCCAAAACCCCCAAAGATCTCTCATAATTCCAAAAAAGATAAAACCACAAATCATTATCTCAATAATAAGGCATAAAGAAAAAAGACAGCTCCCACGGGGTATATTCTAGGTTAGTAACAGTAGCATTATCAGTCTCATCATCTAACACCTCAGCTTCATGAGAACTCTTCCTCTATCAAGGACATTGGGCCTTCAAAGTAACACATAGGTGCTTTCCACTAACTATAAACTGCTTAGGTACTCCTCCCCATCAGGTACCATGGGTCTTCCATGTCACATATTGCTGCTCCCCACCATGGACTACTGACATACTCCTCTAGTCGAGTACTGTGGGTCTGTCGGGTCACACATAGTCTCTCTCCACCATGGGCCTACAAAGTCACTCAGAGGTTCTTCCCACTGGGATGTTGAGTTACAAAGATTCCAAATTCAACCATCTTCTGGCCTCATCCAGTCATAGGGTTCCGCATGTAGTGCACATGGGAGAATCACTCCTCAATTCATCAGACGTATTTCAACTGGCATGATGTCCCTAAAATAAGTAACATGATGATTTTCCATGTCATAAGGGTTCTATCACAATAGATGATGTGTCAACTAGACACCCCATCTATATGTTATAGGAATTGTAGTTCTGAGGGACCGGTTCGACTCTGGTTCGATCCAACCCATTCAAACTCCATCATTTTCTGAGACTCTCATGGAGTATTTCAAATGAACAGCCTCATCATAAGGGTTCCAGTGTTGTAGAAGGTTCATCAATGGGAGGTCCAGTTTAATAGATATTCTCGTTTAAGTGTAACTAGGCAAAAAGTGCTTCGGGTAGGGTCTGATCCGGTCGGACTGACCTGACAAGGCCTGAAGGGTGCTGGGCTCGGACTGGTTTGGTTGGCCCTTGTCTAGCCTTCCTTGTCGCGCCACAGAACCACTCTACCCACAGCCCAAGCATGATGTATTTTCTCCCCTCCCAAAAGGATTCATCCATTTTTGACTTCAAATCCAAGGTGCTAGTTGGAACCACACCGCATGGCAGGTCCGCATTGTCTGACCCGTTTCATACCCTTGGGCACAGGTTTCCCCTCTTTCATGGATCGAATTTGGGGCCTTCCTTTGCGGTGTGTCTCCCTGCTTCAATGTGGTCATCACTGGCCATCCGTACCATTGTTAATTGTGGTGCCTTTGAGCGTCGTCGTTCCTTCATGGCCAGTGGGTGCCAAAGGCCGCCTCCCTTGGTCTCCAGTGTCGCCACACCGGTGTACCTTTTGTGGTCCACCATTGAAGCTCTGTTAGTCCATTTTTATTCTCGTCCATTCCTATGGTCCATACGGGATGATGCCTACAATTTGCGGTCCTTGGATCCACCTTGATACCTTATCTTCCGATTTCCCATGAAAAACACGATAATAACCAACTTCAACGGAGGGTCTAAACCTTGTTTGTTTGTCCCATGCCCACCGCGTTATCTTAATAGCCCGTGAAGAATTTCAGTAAGGAAACAACTCATTGGTAAACAATGAAACACCCTACCATTTTTCCTTTGGAAGGAGTTACAGATGAGGATGTAGGGTCTATGTCCGAAGGTGTTCTTCGGTGCATGTCGTCGTCCGTTGATTCCTCCAATGACCGTCACTTGATCACCGTTCCTGGTCAGAGTGGGAAGTCACTGGCATTTCGTCAGATCATCCTCTTGTAGCTCTCCCAAACCCACGCCTGATCATCGATTATGTATAATAAAAGTGGGGAATAACGAACCATACAATTAATGGTGTTCATTAATGAATTTAATTAATGAACCTATTAATACTCACAATAGATCAGTTACTCATCCTATTAATTTTTCCAGCATATGGTTACACAACATAAGGGTCAAGCTACTAAATGGCTTGATGTTTTATTGTGGTCCCATCATCGTTTTTCCAATAGTTTCAAAAAAAATAACATTTAGTTATTTTATTATTATTTTTTAATTTCCATGAAAATAATTTTTTTTCTAACCATTTCCAGTCAATGTTAATCTTCCCTTAAGTGAATCCTAGTACTTATCATTAAATTGTTCCCTATGATTTTTAATCTGATCACCAATTTAAAAGGCAGAAAATGTCAACCACACTTTTGTTGAACATACCTAAAAAAGTTCAAAAATCCGTTCTGGTCACTCTGGTCTTTGGAATCACATGCCACCAATTTTTCCGAACTAGTAATAATCCCAAATATTTATTAAAAAATCATATGGAATTTATAGGTATTTACATTTTCCCAACCATAGTGAATTTTTTCTTTTAAAACTACAAAAAAAACTAGGGACACTGACGGGGGTATTGTGCATGTATCTGAGCCTCCTGCTCCTCTGTTTTTTCCTATAGATTCTCGTGCTACAAATGGACTCCCAGTAGAGGAATTGACTTCCCATGAAGGAATCTCTCCTATCGATCATCTATCTCCACCAATAACACTACAAACGTCTCCCAATCATCAATTATTAGGTATCCCCTATCGATAACATGCAAGGGATCATGCATGTACCTTTTTAGCTGTGACACATTGATAACATTATACACCTGGTGCATATTTTGGGGATGATCTAGACGGTACGCCACCTCACCAAATCTTATGAGGATCTGGAAGGGTACTATTAACCTCATAGATAGCTTGCCTCCCTGGCCAAAGCTCATTAATCCTCATCGGGGTGAGACCTGTAAGAAGACATGGTATACCTCCGCAAAATCTATGAGTATTCATCTCTTGTCCGCATAAGACATTGATCGGCTTTGTGCAGTCTTCAAATGATCCTGGATGTTCTGCACCTTATTTGTGGTAGCATGTACGAACTCTAGACCCATATGTGTTGACTCCCCTAGGTCTTTCCATATTAGGGGTGATCTTTATGGTTGCCCATATGGGGAATCAAATAGATCCCTACCAATGGTGGACTGATAACTTTTTTTGTATGCGAACTCCACTAGTGGCATGTGGTCCTCCCAACTATGACCAAAATCAAGGATATAAGAACAAAGAATGTCCTAGAGTGTCTGTATGGTCCGCTCCATCTGACCATATGTGGAGGGGTGAATGGCGGTGCTTAAGCATAGTTGATTTCCCAATGCCTCCTACAATTCCTTCCACAAGAAGGATGTAAAAAGAGCATTGCAATCTGAGACGATCGTCGATGGTATCCCATATAGCGTTACAATCTCTTGTTTGTAGAGACATCTCAATACCTCTACTGGTCACCTCTCTCGGATGGCTAGGAAATGGGCTGACGTGGTGAGTCGTTCAATGATCACCCCGATGGAATCGTTGCCCCTGGACGTACGTGGAAGCCCTTTCACGAAGTCCAAGGGGACACCATCCTGCATCCATTCCTACCCCTCAAGTGACTGAGCTATGATTTCTAGTACCTGATTCTTGTCCTTCACTTGCAGACAAGTGAGGCATCATGGTATGAACTATGCCATGATGTTATTCATTCTTACCCAACAGTACTGACACTGGAGTTCCTGGTATAATTTATCCACACCCAGATGTACTACCGAAGGGGTTTTGTGGAACTACTTCAACACATCCTCTTTTAGCGTCACTAGAACCATGTCCCACCTTCTAAAAAACATCCCGGAGACTACCATGAAGATATCTAAGAATGTCTGGACTTGTAGTAAACATCCCCAAGTTGAGCCTCCCATACTTGCTGAAGGAGTGGGGGAGTGAAATTCATAGACTGGAGGTCAGATGCTCCAAATCTATCCACAAAGGATGTCTACGTCATGGCTAGCTTCTATGTCGCATCACTCAGCAGTTATAGTCTATACCCCCTTCTAAGTGCATCTACTGCTACATTCCCCTACCCAGGTGTGTAGACTATCCCAAAGTCGATATCTTGGAGAAACTCTAGCCATCTCTAATGTCTCAATTTCAGGTCCTCTGAAAAGATATACCTGAGACACTTTTGATCAGATTAAATATAAAATCGCCCACCAATCAAGTAGTTATACCAATTATTCATCGCAATGACCTGTGCCTTGAACTCCTGGTCATGGTTAGCATAGTTATACTCATTTTGACTAAAATTAAATGAGCAGTAGGCAATCCCCACTCGCTCCTCCCTCAGGAAACAACCTAGTTTGGCACTGATGCTTCATATTATACTATATACCCAACACCATGTACTCGTAGCATCTAGATGGGGGCACTCGTCAGTCATTTCCAAAACTCTTATAAACCATTCCGGCACTTATCCATCCACAAGAATGTCTTCCTCTTCTTTTTCAAATATGAAAAGGGTGCATCTACCCTGGGGAAGTTAGGTACAAAAATCCGGTGGTACCCATCCAATCCCAGGAAACTACGCACCTCGATAACACTCGTGGGTGGCTCCCAAGAAAGTACTACCCCTATTTTTTCGGATCCACTCTAACTCTAGCCTCTAAGATAACATTCCCTAGGAAGTGGAGTTCTCATATCTAGAACAGGTGCTTCAACAGAATTCCATAAATCTACATCCCTCAGAGTGTATTATTGACTATCTGCAAGTGTGTGACATGCTCCTCCTCCATAGTTGAGTACACCAAGATTCCAACAATGGTGTCTACCACAAAGTAGTCAACGTAATGGTGGAAGATTCTGTTCATGAGACCCAAGAAAACTTTAGGAGTGTTGGTCATGCCGAAGGGAATCACTAAGAAATCATAATTTCCATACAGATATATAAGGTCTGTATTCGGTACGTCCTCGTACTGTACGCTAAGAAGATGATAACAAAATTTGAGGTCTATCTATGAAAACCACCAAGATCTACTCAGATGGTTGAAGATGTCATCTATCCTTGGAAGAGGATATTGGTTCTTCATAGTTACACCGTTCTGATGCAAATTTTCTTCAAAAATATTCAGAATCCATTCCGCCTTCTTGGCGAACAAAATCGGGGATACCAATGGAGAAACACTAGGCCTTATGAACCCCAACTTCTACAAGACATCCAAGTGTACCCTCAGCTCATGAAGGTCCAAAGGGGGAATCAGATATGCTAGTGTAGATATTGGTGTCATCCCAGGGAACTATTCGACCTAAAATTCTACTTCCTTATGAGGGGGTAGTAACGAAACATCATCAGGGAAGAGATCAGCATACTAGTCCACCACTATAGGATAGCTCAAACTCCACTAGTCATCAACACCAATAGTGAGAATTTCAAACGAATGAGTGATTTGTTGTAAAATACACTAAGTAAGCCCATCATGTCTTGAAAAGGTTTCCATATCACTGTTAATGAAGAACATGGTCCCAAACTAATGGATACACTATATTTTTTTTTACCTAAAACAGTTGATCTGAGCATGGAATGTAGATTGACAATCCTTACAGAAGATGATGTCGTAAGACCTCGACTCTACTACTAGGATATCCCAGTCAAAGTTCTCGAATCCTACAGTGATCTCACAATGTCCGAACCAACGTGTTATCATTGAATCATGTCCCGTATTAGTCACTAATCATAAGGATAGTGCTAATGGCTCTATCATAATCCTGGAGCTCTAAACGAGTTTCATGGTAATAAAAGAGTGACTGTAACATTTGTCTATTTGAACTGCAGCTACGGTTAACTAGAAATAGAATATACCTATAATTATCTCTAGATTTTTGTGGTCTTATGCATCTACTTTTTGGAGTGGAGCTCTCCCATATCTACCTTCCCCCTAAGGTCAGGTTGGACCACATGGGGGTGGTGGCGGTAAGACCTTGAATTGTTACCCACCTCCTGCCGCTCTGCCAGATCCCCTTCCATGTCTGCTGAACTAAGGACCTCCCTGATCGAACGAATACTGGTTTATCCGCGGCACCTCAACTATCTGCTGGTTATCCTTACAGCGGGTTTGGCAGTCCTTCACCACGTGTCTTTTCCTGCCATAGGAAAAGCAATGTCTAGCCCCCATTTGACTCCCTCTGGCCTGGGAGCCACACACTCCCGACCCTAAGTTATGTGGTCATCCTCTGAAATACCTATCCCAATTGTGCCCACACATTTGTTTTCTGCAGCCTTCTGAAGAATCTTCCGCCAAGGGCATGTTGGCACCTCTAATTGTGGGTGCCTACTCTTCTATGAATCTCTCCATAATATTGGATCGCTCTAGCACCCCGGCCTTGGTGCAGATGATGGTCGAAACCACTGATGCCCTTATCCCCTACATGAGTCCCTGGTTGAAGGCACAAGACTTGATGAAGGTTTCTCACTCGATGTCTGTAGAGTAGCAGGAAAGGACGTCGAGCCATGCCGAGTACTTGGCCACAACTATGCTTCCCTGGTGTAGGTGGAGCAACTCTAGAATTCACCCACAGCACAACATCATGGTAAAAAACTATTCCCAAAAACATCTCTCAAAGTCAACCCGTGTGAGTTTCGCATTATTATGTGTTTGGATGGTCAAAATCTGCCATCTCCCTGCTGAGACCTACAGAAGGATCGCTGCGATGATCAAATTCTGGTCAGGTGGTTTCTTCAATACTTTGAAGACCCACGACATAGACATTGGTCAGTCCTCAGTGAACTGAGGATCCATCTCTCCCCTAAACCAAGGAGTTCTCAATCTCTGAAACTCATATAGGTAGCTGAGCCTATGAACGTCCTCTTCTGGAACTATTGGTAGTAGATTATGACCATCAGGTGGTGGTATCACTGGTTCACCTCTCGGTTGGTCCATCTCAAGCACTATTCCCTAAACAGATGTCTCGTAGCCAGGCAGGCTATTCTCATGAACTCGTATCAGGATCCTGGTTGGTCATCCACATGGAGGCATTCTGAAAAAGATCATGATGTACCATGGTTAGATGATTATACATGGTGAGATGCTTTTTATTCCCATAAAAAACACTTATACAACCAATGTTTTCTTGTATTGAGCTAAAAATAGAATTCCAGGTCCTGGTGTTTGGATACGTCGGCCACCACACCAACCCTTGACACCCTGAATCTGAATGTCAGACTTACAACACATAACATTGTTCCCCCCCAAAAAAATCATACTCCTAATATTTTAAGGGGAACCAAAGCCCTCTGATACTAATATTTCATGATTCGTCCCCCTGGGGCCCCATCCATGACTATCGTAATCTTTCTTTCCATAGACCATGGGTTGGCGACTAGCATTAGAAATGAATTTCAATCAATTGGAAAGGCATTGTCTCAAAACCTGTAGACACACAGACATGGCACAGTACACACAAGTAAAACACATCTTATGTAGAAAGGTACAACCACAACTAATAACCACTATAGAGTGTAAAAGTAAGTAATGATGTAAAGTGTCTAGAATAAAAGACCAACTAAAATGAAAATATAGAATAAATGGAAAAATATCCTTATGTTTCCCACTAAGAATCCTACCTAAAGAGTAGGTACAGATCGTCATTGTTTCTCTCCACATCCACTGGTCACCTCCGTACAACGTTATGTCCTGGCTCCTCGAAACATAGTCAATGTAACTCGTCATCTTCACAAAACACAACAAGGTGTTGGAGAATTCCAATAAGGGATCAGAATAACAATACATAGTAGGGACCCCGAGACCCTCGAAGGTCTCTCATAATTCCACATTGGAAAAACCAACAAACATGGTCTCAATCACAAGGCACAATGAAAAATACATCTCACACCAGGTAAATTCTAGGGAAGTAAGAGTAGAATCATCAGTCACAACATCAAACACCTCATTTTCTGGAGAACTCCTCCTCTACCAAGTAAAATGGGTCTTCCAAGTCACGCAGAGGTTCTTCCCACTAACCATGAATTTCATAGGTACTCCTCCCCATCACATACAATGGGTCTGTCGTGTCACATAGATCCACTCCCCACCATGTCCAACTCAGTTACCCCTATCGTTGAGTACTATCGGTCTACCGGTTCACATGGATCCGCTCCCCAATATGGGCTTGCGATGTCACACATAGGTTCTTCACACTAGGTCTTTGAGTCACAAAAAGTCAAAAAACGACAGTAATCAGGATTCATCCAGTCACAGGGTTTCATACGCTGCGCGCTTAGCAGATCAGCTCCTCATGTCCTCGGTCATATTTCAATATTGAAAATGTCTCTAGAATAAGTTACCAGATGATTGGCCAATTCATAAGGGTTCCATCACAATATATGATGAATTAACTGGCCAACAAGTCTGCATGTTTTTTGCATCTTAGTGATAATGGGCCAATTGGATTCGGGTACGATCCGGCCTATAAAAAAACCATATTTCATTAAGTCTCTTGTAGAGTATTTCAAAAGGACCACATTTTCCAAAGGATTTCGGAATCGTAGATGGTTCGTCAAACGGACATAAGGATTAAGAGATACCCCCGTTTAGGCATAACTAGGCAAAAAGTGGTCCACCTACAGTCTGATCTAGTTGGACGGACCCGACCCGAACTGCTAGGCCCAACTTGAAGGGGGAGGGTCTCGATCTAGTATAGTTGGGCCAGGTCTTGCCTACTAGGCCATGAGATCGGTCCACTAGCCGTGGGCGAGGCTCGCTTGACTGCCGGTTCGCTACAGCCCACCCGACTGGACGTGCCCTCAGGGCCACAGAACCGCTCAGCCCGCTGGCTTAGCGCATTGGTTCTAATTCCCTCCCAAACAGCTTTGATAGTTTGGGTCTTCCAAGCAGTGATATCAGTTGGTACCACAACACCTGGCCAATCCACGTGGACCAACCCATTATGAACGCATGGGCATGGGTCCACCCTCCACTGCAGCTGAAAGCTGCGGCCATCGCAGTGCACTGCCCCACTTAAATGTGGACGGTGGTGGCCGACCACTCCTTTGTCCACTGCCACACCGGCATAACATTCGCATGCCACCAGTGAATCATCGGTGGTAATTGTTTATTCTCATTTTCACCTACGGGCCTCCCAAGATGATGTCTACGCAACGTGACCCTTGGTTCCAACTTGATGTTATATATTTTAATTCCCATGAAGAATGATACAATAACTGAGTTCAGTAGAGGGTCTGGGGCCTATTCATTTGGACCATGCCCTACACATTATCACAATAACACTAGAGTCATTTCATGATGGAAAAAACTCCTAGGTAAACAATGAATCCCTCTAACATGTTTCCGTTGGAAGGCTCTACAAATTAATAAGTAGTGCATGTGTTCCAAGGTGTTCATTAGTGCATGTCGTTGTCAGGTGATTCCCACAAATGACGGTTTATCGATCATTGTTCTTCATCAGAGCAGGAAGTCACAATCATTTAGTATGGTCTTCCTCTCACTGCTCTCCAAAAATCCAAGCCTGAGATTTTATTAAATAGAATAAAAGTGGGGAACAACCCACCACACAATTAATGGGGTTCATTAATGATTTTAATTATTGAACCTATTAATTCTCTCAACAGTGCAATTACTCAACCTTTTAATTCTCCTAGTGGTGCAGTTACACAACCTAAGGGTCATGTCATTAAATGGTCTGAATTTTAATTGTGGTCCCACCACCGTTTGATTAATGGTTTCAAAAAAACAATAAAATAAAATAACTTTTAGTTATTTTATTATTTTTATGTAATGTCCTAGGAAATAGCTTTTCCATCTAACCCTTTCTGGTGAATGTTATGTTTCCCTTATGCGAATCCCAATGCGATGGATTCAACGGTGCCCTCATATTTTAAATCCAAGCACAGGGTCAAAATTTTGAAAATGTCGCCTGCACATTTTCTAAACATACCTAAAAAAAGATAAAATATTTGTTCTGGGCTCTCTCGGACTCAGAATCATGTGCATACAATTTTTACAAAATTTTAATAATACCCAATAATTTTAAAAAAATAAATGGAATTTTTGGGTATTTATACATGTTTGGTGAAGGCTATAGCCCGCTCTAACACAAACTACCTTACTATATTTGATATATTTAAAATGATTCAATGAAATTGATATAGATTATAATTTTAGAATTATAATTATTTCATTAATTTCATATTAATTTCATTAATATGACATTTAATTATTATATTTATCCTTATTATATTCAATGTAATGCATTATTGAATGTAGACTCACGTCACTTTGTGATGCAGTAGTCTATCATTCAAATGAGTGACATTATCATATCTCTTTAGAAATGTAATTTAAATATATATATATATATATATATATATATTATAATGATTAAAAAGTTATAAATATGTTATAAATATCATATATATAACTTATATCCCTCATCACAACCAACCATGAAAGGCGGTAATAGAAGAATGAATGACATTAGTTATCAATGTGGTAGTCTACCATAAACATGAATGATGGTTTTGTTACCCATTTGATGGATGTGGGTATGTATTTTGGTAATTACATTATAATGAAAATAATTTAGTAAATTTAATATATGTAGGTTTTTATAATATCAACTTTTATTGATAATTGAGGGATGTAGAAGAAAAAATAAAATAAAAATACTCTTGAAAAATATTTACTATAGGTCCAGTAACATCATTGATATTGAACACAATATTTACTAGGTTTCCTTAATGAAAAAAATAGTCTACTAGGATGATGGGAGGTATATTATTATGTTATTTAGGAATGACTTTATGGAATAAATTGGATTTATGTTGTGGAGAAGGGAGGAGAGTGGGTTGATTTTTAAGTGAGTTGAGTGGTACACATGTAAGTTTTTTGAAATATTATATCGTACCAAGGTTTATATAATTCTAATATTCTAGAAAATAGTCCATTACTAATACTAGAACATATATGGTTGATATAATTCAATTAAATTAATACTTGATATGTTTTAGGACATTTGTAACCCTTATAATCTTAGTTTTCCCCATGGTAAATCAATTTCCACCTTAATCACTGTAAATAATTTTTATTATTGTCACAATTTAATTTCTCAAATAAATAACATGATAATATTAGAACATATAAAAATTGTTTATTGAAAATATTGAATTAATTTTTCAAATATAATTTTTCTTAAGAGTAAAGTTTTTATTTATAATTAATATTATTGATGCAATAGGAAATTAGGGGTTTAATGTGAGAATTGTAATATATGATATTTTTTTAGTTTTTCACTCTATGATTTTTTATTATAAACCTTGGGGGTTGATTATTTTTCAAATAAAGATATAATTGTTTGTGTAAAATGATCTAATATTTTGGGATATATGTTTTTTTAATAAATGGAGTCTTTGTTATAATGGGTTAGGTGTTTCACGAGGTCTATGTATGTTGAGAAACATTAAATTTGTTTTATATTGTATAAAATGATAAGGGGATGAATGGTCAACTACATATCATTTAAACATCATATATAGGGATTTTACATAATTTATTTCTTCTTGGTATAAAATAAATTAAATCCTAGGTGATAATTTTTTCAACAAACGCCATTGAAATTATAAACACAACATGTAATCATGTTACATGATGTGTAAATGCCAAAAATGTTGTTTTAAACTTGTTGTGTGGCTCATGTCTGATATTATTTTGGCTATATCTCATCTTTTCATGACCATAGGGAAATCTCTATGTGACATTGGAGGGTCAATATCCTTTCTATATGTTCCTTTTCATCTTAAATATTTGGTATGTTCCTTTTATTTGGATTCAAGCTTCTTCCCTATGGTTGTCCAACTATTGTGGTAAAATCCATTGGCGGGTTTTATTTTTTGATTTTATCACTGATATTTTTTAATATAGGAACCTCTTTTAAAAAACTACACATTTTTATTCATGGAATATATCGATTGAAATCATTTTCTGGATCTTCATTTAATGGTAGGGGTCCAAATCATGACCACATGGTTTGATAATTATCAATGTTATGCAACATTATGACAGTTCAAACGTAGTGTGCATCCAAATGTTTTGAAAATAAATGGATCAACTAATAGTATTATGTATTTCTTCCATGAATTTTGACCTATGTTGATTTCATATTATATTTTCACTAAATTGTTTCTTACTGGTTGTTGATATAATTGTTAATACATTTTGAATTGAATTGAAAAGTGGAATATAAAAGAATAAAGGTAATATACATCACTAACAATTGAGATTTGTGATGTCGCATAGTGATATAAATTTTTTATGGTAGGGATTATGTTCCATGATGAAGGATTATAAAATGATATAGGCCTAGTCACATGCACACATACATGATTATATTATTATAGAGTGCATGCTCAGTCTAGTCCAATGTTGTCTTGCCTATAGGGGTCTGACTCGAAAGTGTTGTAATGATTATAGGGAATTGACCCAGATTGATGATTTTCAATATACCACAGTTATATGGGGATGTATTTACTTTTTGTAAGATATTATCAGAGATATTTTTGCATGGTGATGAAATAGGTTGTTTACCTTGGTTATATGGTTGTGGTTGGCATGGTCATGAGACATGATCAATGATATTTTCGGCATAGGCCGAATGAAGCTGTTGTGTTTAATTTATTAATGAAATAATTAATACAACTTGTTATCATGTTATTTCATACACATAATATTATAATTTTTTTGTTTATACATGATGGTTTCGACCTAACGAGTTGTACACACACCCTATTCAATACACTATTTGGCACATGAGTATATTTTGTGGATTTAGATTAGGATAAGGAAAAATGACCACGATGTTGATTTCTTTTTTTCTATTGGGATACAGGTTGGTGATAGGATTGGAATTGGGTTACAGACCCAAGAAATTTACACTTTTATTATAATTTTGTATTATTTTCATATTATTGTTCTAAAATGAAATTTAGTTACATTCTATCATGTCATTTCATTATTCCTTTTTATTTAATGGATTATTGAGTGGCATTTTATTGATCTATTTAAAATTACATTACTATAATTATTTTTATTTTATTATTAATTGTATCTACTATTATGACAATTAATACTAGGGGTGTGGTCTCTTAACTATTATATTTACACCCATGCTGATAGTCAAAAATGCCTGGCATACAATGAGGCACACTTGAGGTCCCAAACAAACCCATTTTGGCTGCTTGAGAATATGCCAGGACTGGGGGACATTATGAAAAGGTACCGTAGGATATTATTTTTTTCATTATTATTTGGGAATGGTATAAATGAGAATAGGATGCTTTAGTAATTGGTAATGAGCATGGAAATTGGAGTAGCTAAGCCAATTACACGGGAAAATTTAAGTTCCTCAGGATGGGATTGTTGTTTTTGATGTGTGTTTTGTTCAGATGATCTTATTTCACCTTATGATATTCACATATTGTGTGATGTTATACATTATGATGTTATTGTTTCTTTGTTTTCCAACTTGTACAATATTATGGTTTGAGATTAGAATACTTGCATCATAATAGTCACATATGGATATATTGAAATTCATTATTCATGATAGGGTGATATCTATTTTTTATGTGATATATTCCTTCATAATAAACTGATATATGAGATATAGGTTTCATTGGATAAATGAAATGAGTTTTAATGTAATGGTTGTATGCCAAGTATATAAAGACTAAGAGTTAGTGGTTCTCTACTGTAGTCACATGTTAAGTTGACCATATTTCTAGAAAGTTATCACTTGTGAGCATTGGTATAGTGGAGTGAATTATATCTCATCATCTTTAAGATGAAAATCAAGAGAGTGTTAATCAACAAAAACCAAATGAAACTGAACCAGAAAATCCAATAGTTAATGAATTGCATGTGAATGTTAACCTTCACAATATATTCTTTAGGGTCATGCAATCCATATAAAGGGAGGCCTTTCATACTATTTCTTCTATTTATGAGAATATAATGGAGTTTCAATTTCATTATCTTACAATGTGCAGTGAGGAAGGGGGAACCTAGGAAGACGAGTTATGTATTGATACAGTACCATAAATATTCAAACATCTTGAGACACCCATAGATAAGAGGGTGAATATTACTTCATATATTCTTCAAGGACCTTCCATGCATTGGTGGGATATTCTTGATGAAACTGTGTAGTAATATTAACTATCTTGGAAGCAATGAATGTTCATTTTTCTATGAAATTTCTATCTTGAAACATCAATATTTGAAAAAAATTGTGAATTGAGGCATCTGACAAAGGAGTGTTTATCAGTTCTAGTATATGTTTGATGATTTTCTGACCTACAATTCACTATTGTATCATTTGTGGCTTTCATGATTTCTATTGTGAGTCATTTGGAAAATATTTTTCATTGTGTGATCATATCACAGGTAAGCATTCTTTAATTAACAAACATTGAATATGTGATGTATCAGGAACACACAATATAAGGGAATCTGAGAGAGGCCTTGAGTAGTAACCAGCCTGTTTTTATAGAATATTCATTGAATTCTTATTTGAGTGGTAATAAGTAAAGATATTATAGTTTCTAGAAATTAATAACTAGTATGAGTGGTTTGGGAAGTCAAAAACTATATCATGATCATGTCCTATTCGAATGCTATATGTGTGGAATGTTTTCTCAAAAGCTCCTATGGGTTCCTTACCTCGTAGTTGATTTTCATATCCATTGAGGAATAAGTAATCTTTTGAGGGTAAATTTCAACATTACATTGAGACCAATGGAAGAGGATCTGGACAAGAACCCGAATCAGAAATGGGGATAAATACCCCTTAAAACCCCTATAGTTGGAGTTCCACAGGTTGTTCAGGCTGAGGCTAGAGACATGGTACCTATAGGTCTCAGGCACAATGGAAGAACATGGATTGTTTTACACAATATCAATTTTACCATTAACAATGATATATATGAGTAATGTCATGATGATAAAATGGTGGATCATCAGAATAGAATGAAAAATAAAATGTATTGATAAATCCTATAACTATATAGGGGATTTTCATATGTTGGATATCATTAATTTAAATAAAATACATGAATTACCTTGAAGGAATTTTCTATCGGTTGATGTTTCCAGTCACAAACAAATGTGATTCATTGTGGCATCATAGAATAAAAGTGTACTCTTCCTCTAGGGGTGATCCACACGTGCTCCACATATCTATGGACATCACCGAAAGAATATATGTGTTCTAGAGTGAAGGATACTTCACTTGAAATTTCTTCCTTCGATCACATTGATAGCTGCTTCCAAAGTGGTCTACGTGATCTAGTGGAGGAGGATATCTCTTATAACATGGGATCACTCATAGTGAAACTAAATTATCTCTTCTATTGAGATATTTTCTACATATTCATTGTGTACATCCATAGAGAATGGATATATCTAATGAGAATAATGTCATTGAGATTTATATTTCTTAGAATATTAAAATTATTTAACTACCCAAATGAATTTATTCATTTTATTTAATTGTTAGTAAGACCCCATGTCTAATTATAACATTTGGATATTATTATAACTTAACATGTTCCCAATGAATTATACCTAATATTTTTTAACTAAATAAGTAATAATATTTCTCACAAATCCCATGGAAAACTACAAAACATGTATATTAATAGGCATGGCATGTACTTTTTTCTTTCCATTTTCATTAATTACTCCACCACATTTAGTAGACACTCAATAATGACTATTTATTTCTTATATAAATAAAGATGAATTATTCACAAATATATATATATTATTTCACCATTAATATAATATTTTGAATAACTTTTTTGGAAATAATTGTGATCACGCATCCTAGAATTTTTATTAAACCACATCTGAGAATAATATTTATTATAATTGATAAATGAATATATAAATAATATACATGGATAGCCTTTGTGTGTGACCCTCTAAACAAATTTTTTAGTGGCCTTAGGAAGATCTTTCTTATAGTATAAAGTTATATTCTAGCAATACACCAATGCACCATTAGAGAAAGAAGTCAATGTATTAATGACATGTCACCTCAGACAAACACAAAATGTGCAGTGCAATCCGATTGTCTCAATATCTAGAATCAAGTTTATTGCATTCTAGTTTCATCAAACTATGCACTCGATTAATCTTTATTTGACCTCCCAGAATTGATCTTTTCAATTCCTCACCATGGCCATGGATTTATTTATGCAATATCAATTCCATCAAAGGGACTGGGATATCTACTTTTGTTATGGAACCGAAGGGAAAAATCCTTTAATGCATTATCTATTAATTCAGTATTACTCGTGACACAACCAACATACCCTACCGAGCTGTGAATAGCGTGTATTCACAGTATTCATCAATCCATCTAATTTGTGATGGGTAATAATCAATAATAAGAATCTTAAATTCTATGAATCAACACACATATCCGCAAATAGGAAAATTCAATGACACTATGAAAAGTGGATTTCTTACTGGCGGGTCTCGTTCTCAGAATATCCTCTGGAATATTACTAACAGATCACCCCATGAGAATGTGTCTCAATGATTTATGAGTACTAATCCTTAATGGCCTGTATTATTTTTGTCCCTCTAGTAACATATTCCAGCCAAAGAATAAAAATTATAGAATAGTGTTAATGCACTTCCAAGAGCACCTCAGTGTAAGGATCTGCTATTACCTTTATGATCAACAACTATCGATAGGAAATTATCACATGCACTATTACGCAGAAGAACAATAATGAGATGATAAGGAATTACATAATATTCAAATCCATGAATACAAGTCTATCATAATGTACAATGTTGTCGGTTCTAGGCCACTAACTACAATAGGTTCCCACTTCTACTGGAGACAACTACTAAAAACCTTTAACTTGTTAGCTCTCACATGATACTCATGATTTTACTGAGATATGAATTTATTAATGGGGTCCACCACATTCTCTTCCATTGAAACTCTACTCACTGCAACATCACCCCATTAATAGATATCCCTCAAGCAGTGATACTTCTGGATAATTTTCATTGTCTGTTGATGAGACCATGGTTATTTTGAAAGGGCCACTACTACAGTATTATCACAATATATTTTGGTAGGGTCTCTACTACTAGGAACCACATAATCCTCTTGGACAATGATTCAAATCTATATGGATTCCTTGGATGCATCAGAATCCACTATATATTCATACGCTATTGTAGAATCAACGAAAATTGGCATCTTTGAACTCTTCCATCTCACAGTTCCTCCTTTGAGATAGATAACATATCGAGATTACGACTTAAGATCATTATGATCTATTTGAAAACCAGAATCATCATACCTTCTAATTAAAATATCATTGTCTCCTCCATACATGAGGAACATATCCTTAGTTCTTCTCATATAAATAAGGATAGTATTAACATGATTACAATGGTGTTCTCCAATACCTTCTTGATATCTTCCCACTATGATTAGTGCGTAGGAAACAATAATCCCAGAACATAACATGTCATACATGATCGATCATATAGCCGATGAGTATCAGATCATACTTATCTTATCTTTCTCCACTTGTTTACGTGGACACTTTCTCTTTGAAAGATGTAGGTCATGTTACACTAGAACCAATCCCATATTGGATTGTTCCATACTAAATCTCATTTATATCTGGTTAATCTATGCACACTAACATAGTCCAAGCTACCTCATTGATATATAATGAATGATCTTGATCCCTATAATAAAGGATGCTTCACCTAATTCCATCATGGATAAACACTTGTTCAACCATTCTTTAACTGATTGTATGACATGTAAATTATTTCCAATATGTAATATTTCTCGAACATATACTACTAGGATAATGTATGCATTCCAATTAATCCTATTTTAAACACATTACTCACATTGATTCATAATGAAAATAAATTTCATTATGGCTTCATCAAATTGAATTTTTCATGACTTGGATACTTTCATTACCCAATAAATGGATTTCTCCATCTTCCTAGCATGTTTGGATTCATCTGGTGTCACAACCCCTTCTAGTTGTGTCAAATTGACATATTCTAGAAGGTTCCTAATAAGGAATGCAATTTTCACATCCATCCACCAAATCTCATAGTCATGGTAAGATACTATGGAAGGTATGGTTCATATGGATTTAAACATGGAAACTAGTGAGAAGTTGTCATGAAATTCAATTTCATGATGTTTTTAGAATAATTTAGCCTCTAACCTTACTTTATAGGTGCTAACATGAGGTTCCATGTCCAAATATCACTTTAACAACCATTTCAATCCATTAGTCTTTAAAACAATTGGATCGTTGACCAGAACACATACTTAGTTTTGATACGTGGAATATATCTCAGAAATCATTGATTCTATCCATATTGTATTTATTGAGATATCTTATTCTTCATTGTAAGAGATAAATTCATCATTGTCCAACAATAATGATTCACCATCGTCACTTACTAGGAAACCAAATTTCTCTGGTTACCTTCACTCTTTTGTGCTTCTATACAGTACTCGTGTTTCTAGAAACTTTTCCACAGGGACATAAGGAACTTGTTCCTGTACCAACTCATGTGTATCTGAATCATCATCTTCATCGAAGTCAATCTTTATCCCACTATGTTTTTTTAATATGTTCTCCTTCTCTATAATGATAGTCATTCTGGAGGCAATCACATTCTTGTTTGAAGGGGTATATATGTAATATTTGTTCGTTTCCCTAGGATATCCTATAAATATACACCTCATGCCCTGATGTTCTATTCTTTTCATGATAATTACTTATCAAACACCTCGCATCCCCATACACATCTATATTAAAAAATAGATTTCATTTCATTCCATAACATAGATGGAATTCCAATATCCTCCTTTGTTGGTACTAAGATTAATGTGTATGTTGTAGTTTTTTGTGCATATACCTAAAAGGATAATTGAATATCTTCCTGAATAATCACAAACATCACTGTGTCAAGATAGGTGTGGTTCCTTTATTCACTAACACCATTACACTATGGTGTATAAGGCAGAGTGATTTGAGATATAATCCTAGACTCTCATAAAAGGTCAATGAAATCTTGGTTGAGATATTATCCTTATCAATCAGATCAAATCTTCATTATCTTATTTCCAAGATGATTCACAAAATCATTAATGAATTTCCTAAATTTACCCCAGGACTCAGATATACACATCATTAAGTTTATATATATCCATATATACTCAAATCATTAGTAAAAGTAATGAAGTTAAAATATCCATCTCTATATTCTACTGGAAATGATCCACACACATCTTTATGTACCAATTGTAGAAGCTATGAGCCCCTTTCACCCTATACATGTAATGAAGATTTTTTATTTTCCATTGTAAACAAGCGGGACATCTATCAAGTGACTTTGGATTAATAGAGTCTAAATTACCATTGTGGAATATCATTGTCAAGAGCTTCTCAATTACATGACCAATATGGTGATGCAAAAAATGGGGGTTGTATGAGTCATGTGAGTTTGTTTCATTATCAATTTCCAATACATCATTTTTTTAATTTAATACAAACAAATGGTTATTTAAATGTGCCATATCATAATATACATTGTTCTTATAAAAGAAACAGACCTTATATTGAAACATTAAAATAAATCCATACACATGAAAACACGAAACATAAATTTTGTTTTTTGTAACACTAGGTACATAATAACTATTATATAAAACCAAAAGTATCCCATTTTCAAAATTCGATATGGTAATCACCAATGGCCAACACAGCAAGCATCATGCCAATGACAGCTTCAAGATCCACCTCTCATCTAGAAGCAATTGTAAATTTAGTTAGTTATTGAATTTGAATACGGATGTGTGCCCCTCATGGTGTATGAAATATCCAATGTGTAGAAATGGAAAGATTACACTCAATAAAGAATGCACCTTTACTATACCCACACTTTTTTGTGTAGTTCCTCTTCTAGTGGCATGTCTTTCCACATAGAAAACATGCCACCTACTATTTGTTTCCCTCACACTGGATATTACCCTTCATGGAGGGATGATGATCATGGGATTAAAACCTTTTATAAACCCTTATCCCCTTTTCCTTGTCCTTCCTCTTCATATTCACCATAAAGACTGATGGTTTTTCATTCCCCATGTCCTTATTTACCCAGAGAATCATGTTTAAAAATTCCTTTAGAACCTTTTAATTATTTATCATTTTATAGTTGACAATAAATGTGTAGATGGTCTTTTCTAGTGACAATAAGATAAAATATGTATGAAACTCATTCGTGAACATAATCCCTATCATTTGGATGAGTTTGATGTATCCAATAAGCTTGAATACCAGAGGGCCATCTGGCGCAGACTGTCAAACCTTATTTTTGAAGAAAGTGTTGGAGATCTCATATATCTACTACCTTGCCTTCTCATTATAAAGACCCATAAGGTTAGACATCATGCTATATGTGTCCATGTTTTCATTTTTATTAAAGATCTCATTATACATAGATGATATCATTAAACATTAGACATCTATGTTAACAACAAAATGTTCCAAATAGAGAGATATTTCCTCATCCTGGCCTCGTTTCCTAGAGCTACTGGAATAGGCTCTTCCAGCACATAAGGTTTTCTCTATTTGTAAAGGATAACGTGTAAATGCATCTTCTATTCCTGGAAAATGGTATTTTTTTGATGGTTTTCCTTCTCGAGTGTGGTTCACAAACGTATGTTTAATTTCAGTTTTCTTGTAGTTTCTAAAAATTATGATGGAAACATATTTAGTACTTCTTCATGATAAAACTAAGAAAATTAAATAAAATAATACTTATTTGTCTCCCACTATATTATTGAAATAAAAAATCTGTTACCATTCACATTGGAATATTCTATTTGCTAAATATTATAGTGGAATGTATCCATATTTTCCATTTCATTACCCCAAATAGGGTTGTTCAATCAACTTGAAAGGTTTTAGGTAATAATTCCAAAATAAAAAATGCATTAACTCGCAGCTTCGTGATCTGGTGAGTGGACTCCCTAATCCTGAAATCGTTTTAGTTTGGATTTCCTCATCCTTTTCCTCTTGGTCATACAAATTCCTACAATGGTAGTCAACCCATGAGGTGAACGTAGTCATGTCGACCCAAAAACCGTGAATTTTAATTCCATGATAATTGAAATCACCCCAACTAGGGTTGGTTATAATCATTGAACTATGGTTCGATTATAATCAAGATTATGTAAGGCTATACCGACTTAATATTTCTTCGAGGGATTTTATCCTAAAACTTAAATGGAAATTTTATTATATTTCATACATTATTTTCAATATTAACTGGGATATACTTACATGATTAAAAATGTGTAATATAATAGTTACACATATGAAAATATTATTTTAGTTATGTCTTGTATTCTTGTGAAATTAATTAATTGTTTGATCACAACAACACACCCACAATAAATAAACCATGAAACTGAGAGAAATAAAATAAATATCATGATAACAATCTTGTTTTATTTTTAATAAATCTATTGGTTGATAAATCAACCCAATACATAGGAGTGAAATCAACATGAACTTTTTCTGTTCATGTTTACAATATTCCCCATGTCCACCTTTGTATATCTTATGATTGTTTTCACCTTGGATCCTAACATGAGACACCTATCATATATTGGTATCTCCAATAATTACATATTATTTTGTTTCACACACAAGTGAGGGGTATAATAGGGTTTTACATAAAGGAAACCATGGGCAACCAAGGTCGATATATTAAGGAGGAGAATGCTCGCATGAAAATAATTTTAATTTAAATAAATTAATTAAAAGAAACCAACCACATGAAAAGGTCCTAGTCTAGATCATGATCATCCATACAGGAAATGATATTTATGCATAAATAAAATTAGAATTCAATTCATTAATCGTTCTTGTTTAAGATAAATTACTCTCGAATCAATTCATTATTATATTTAATTAATCAATCCATTTATCTTAAACAATTTTCTTAATTTCATTATTATTTCATCCATCATCATTTTAAATAAATAAATAAATTAAAATTTATCTTTGTACGCATCTTGTAGCTTGGAGGAAACCCAGTGAATTCCCATTCTTAACTACCCAATGAGTAGAAATGAATGTTACGAATAAGTGAAATTAAACTTGTATCTATAAAACACATATCTTGTGTTGTGTCCCTACTTTATACTCATACCATGGTATATGTCTCAAGGGTTTTTATAATATATTAATAAAATTTAATAAATATGCTAAATTTGGATGAGTACACGACATGTACTATCATTCACTATCCTTATAAAGTACACACCTAGGGATACAACACGTAGATGTACATTGGAATTCATTGGAGTACTCGAAATTTCCAGTGGGCCACACGCCTTGTAGTATCCATGTTATGCGGTCTCCTGTTAGAAAGTCATAGTACATGGTACATAGACTGACCATAACCTGAAGGGACTACAGGCCATGTCTAGCAGGTGACATAGCTCGTAATTCAGAAACCATGTTCCTCTTATTCCAGGTCAGCACACGGAGTCATAAAGACTCAGATAAACTCTAACACATGGATTGGTTTGGAGGAAAAGACCTGATCCATTGAACACTGAATACAATGTGAGTAATTCCAATCACACACAATGTGTTCTGGTGTTTTAAGGCCAATAACCTTTGGAACCTCTAGATGTGATTCTGTATTTTTAAAATTATAAATAAAAGAAAAGAACATATCTATAAGGTGAACGAGAAACAAAAGAGATGAAAAAAATCTCGAGATTAATATTTACAGAATGATTAACATGAATTGAACGATTTATATTATTATCTGTGTAAATTATAAATGAAAAAAATAAATAATTATAATCAATGATATGACCACTCAGATACCACTTCTAGGTTTCAGGCATAGAGGAAGCACGTGGATGGCTGTACAAAATATTATTTTTACCAATGCAAAAATCAATCTGAGATCCATCATGATGATGAAACTCCAAATCATTTGAATATAATGATGAATGAAAAGGAAAGGGGGATGTCGATAAACCATTAGATAGGATCATCATATAATGAATATGAATAATTTAATTAAAATTAATGAATTTCCATGAGGGAATTATCTCTTTATTTATGTTTCCCTTCACAATAAAATGTGATCCATCGTTGTGTCATAGAAGAAAAATTTAGGAATCATCTATAGGAGATCCAATTGTGCTCCACATATCTTTGGATGTCGCCGAAGGGATCAGCAGGTGCTAGTGTTCAAGAGCCTTCTTTGGAAGTGTCCACCTTTGATCGCCTTAAGAGTCGCTTCCATAATGTTTTATTTGATCTGGTGGCGGAGGCTCTCTCTCGTAACATGAGAGAATTATTTGATGAAATCAATTATCTCTTACCTTGAAATCATTCTCCAGATCCATCAGCCACAACCACATAGAATGCATAGATATAATCATAAAAATGTAATTGTTATTTATATTACGTAGAAAAATAAAATGAATTAATTAGTCAAATGGATTTATTCATTTAATTTAATTTTCAATAAGACACTATGTCTAATAATAACACATGACTATTATTATAAATTGATAGGATCCCATCGAATTACACCTAATATTAGTTAATTAAAAAAATATTATTATTTCTCCCATATTCCCAGAAATACTACATGGAGTATATATAAATATTCACAGGATATACTTTTATATTTCCATTTTCTTTATTCCCTCCATAAAATTTATTATCCCTTTAATAATAAATATTTATATCTTAAATAAATATCACTAAATTATTTGAAAATAAATATATATTATTTCTCCCATAATATATTCAATCAAATAACTAGTGTCAAAATAAATGTGATCATGCATCCTTTAATAAATATTAAACCACATCAAAGAATATTATTTTTTCAGAATGTAAAAATGAATATTTAACTATGATACTAGGATACACATACCGTGTGACACTCTAGACCTCTTACTTAGTGGGATTATGTGGAACATACCTAATTTCCAAGGCTAGCATCTATCAACATGCCATGGCACCCATAGAGAAAGAAGTTAACAACACAATGACATGTCACCTCATACGAGATCTTACTATGTAATGTAATCCATTTTTCTCAATATCTCGAACCAAGAGGGTTTAATGAGAGTGTCATCAACCCATGTGCTGGATTACTCTTTCTTTTACCTCATATAATTCAACATTCACATTCCACACCATTTACATGGATTTATTTGAACTATATTAATTCCATTAAAAGGATTGAGATATTGAAATTAGTTATGGAACAAAATGAACAAATCCTTTACCATATTATATATTAATAAATAATTTCTCATGAAGCACCAACCATATCCTACCTCGCTGCGAACATTGTGTCGTCACAATATTCATAAATACATCTAAGTGCATGAGTTATAATACCCATTAAAAACAATATTAAATTCTAAGGACCAATACACTAATCTACATAAAGAAACATCCAATGACACAATGAAATGTGGATTTCCTACGGGTGGGTCTCATTCACATAATATCATCTTATAAATTACCTAGGGTGCACACCATGATAACCTGCCTCAATGTTTTATGATTCATCACACATAATGGATTTTATTATTTTTGTACCTCAAATAATAACTTTCGACCATTGAAATAATATTCAAGATTAGTGTTATGGAACATCTAGGATTCCATCATTGCAGGGATCCGCCATGACCCTATAGTGAAACAACTATCCTTTGGACAATATCACATGAACTCTTACAGAGTATAATAATCTAGATGTGATAAGGTATTTATTAACATTTAAATCCATGAATACAAGTATATCATAAAGTAAAAGGTAGTTGGTTCGAGGCCACCAACTCCAACAGTACCCTAGTGCATGAGAAAATGTACAAAAAAGGGAAATTTAGAGCCTAGGTTAAAGGGATTATTTAGATGGACATTATATAGGCATCTCCGGATAACATGGATACATGACCATCTACTATCAAATGTACTAATATTTTATCATCTATAATAGGTTGTTTTTTATACATGTTAAATACATCCATTTTTAAAATATTTTTTCCAAATAATTTTTTTTTGTAGATTTGGAATGCTTATATGGTGTATTATCCTTTGATTCACCAGAACTAATTTGGTATGATGGTATCAAATGTTGCAAGATGTGTTTTATATTAATTTATGTTTATTATTTCTTTCGGAAACTTTTCATTCTAAAAATGACATTCTTCATCTGGATTCGTGGTTTGGAATGGTTAGTTCAATACCAAGATAATATCCAATTTTGTAGGAAGGTAGTTACTTTCATACATATATAAGGATGTATCTATTCTCACTAGGGTTAGTCGGATCTTCAGGATGTAGTGTGAGAGAAATTTAGTGCATTTAGTGTTATACCATGGATAAAATTTCCATTATCTCTATAAATAGTGGTGGAATGGAGTGAGATTGTTTTCTTAAAGTTTTTGGAAATTATCAAGATTTTTTCCCTGATGGGTTCTACATCATACTTCTTGAGAAGGATATTGAGATCATGATCGTGTTTTTTCCTAGAACAAAGCCAGTTTTTATCCCACCTTATCAAATGACACTGATAGAGCTTCATTAGATGAATGTGCACTTATATGCTCTAGAATCAAAAAGGTAATGTATATTCAATTACATATCCTTGGGATTCTACAGTTCTATTCTTCAAAAAAGATAATGGATCCTTGTGCTTATGTGCAGATTATTGTATTTTGAACTAGATGACGGTCAATAACTAGTATCGTATACCACGTATTAATGAAATTTTTTACCAGTTGAGAGGTTCTAAAATCATTCACATGATTAACATTAGATCAAGATATAATCAATTAAGGTTGAGACCATCTTACATACACTGGATTACTTTTTAAAGAATTTATGTCTTGTATGAATTCTTAGTGATGTTTTTATGGTTCACTAATGTTCCTGCAAAATTAATGGACTTAATTAATATGAGCATTTATTTATGTATGGATTAGTTTTCATTGGTTTTTAGTGTTTATATATTAGTTTACTCCAATTCAATAGATGAACATGAAAAACCTCTTTACATTCCCTAACTACATTGATAGATCATTGGCTTCATTCCAAGCCAACTAAATATAGTTTCTAAATAAATAAAGTGAACCTCATTTCCCATGTGATCTCAAATGAAGTAGTTTCAATGGAACCATTGAATGTATTATCCATTATATGTGTTTAATATTCCAAGAAAATCGTCAAAATAATGATATTTTGGATTTTAGTATTTTATTACTAGTATTTTTTCATGATTTATAAAATTTAGATGCACCAATGTATGTGATAACCATGGAAGGGGTGAATTTTATTTGGTCAGATGATTTTGGGATAACATTTCAAGACCCAAAAGGTTGGATGATCTCATCAACTATCCCCACTTCACCTTTTTCTGGTAATGAATATATCATGTCACGTGATGAATCAGGAATTGGACTCATAGATTTTCTAGAGAAGGATTATTGTGTGGTAGTTTATGGATATGGAATGGTGAGAAACCAGAAGAGGAAATAACCTAATCATGATCTATAGTTAATAACAATGCTATATTCCCTGAGTTTACCAAGGCACTATCTCATCAAAGGGATTTTTGTGGTATATATGGATTAAAAGATCCTATCATAAATATTTTCTCAATGAGACCATAACATTCATTAGTGGAGGTGGGTTGAATATATGAAGTATTTCATGTTTAAATTTTCTAATGAACAGGGAATGGGAACATTGAAATAGAAAATATGATCCAAAATATATAGACAAAAGTAATATGATATTCTTTTAACGAGTGGAGGATAATAGACCACTTTGAAAACATGCATCTTGATGTCCCATAATCTCAAGGGTGAGTAAAGATGACTTTGAAAATTTTTATACTTGTGTTTTTTGGACCACATTAATAACAAAATATTTTCAAATTTGGATTGATTAGTTATGCTAGACAAACTATATGCTAGGTACACACAATCATTCTGGTCTCTCAATAGTGTGAATTATCTTATTTTTGTGCCAAAGTACGGGATATTATGGGATTTCATAAGGATATGAGTAGAGGGTTTCATGATTGTAGATGTATGGTACATCCTATTTTAACAAAGATGTGTGATGATCTAAATAGACATTACTGGTGGCCGTCAATTAAACAGATATGGAGAATTTAAGGGATATATTCTTCACTTGTTTGTAGGTGAAAGTCATGCATCAAAGGTCATGTTGGATTTTGCAACATTTACCCATCAACTAGTGAAAATGTTATGATATCATTATAAATTTTTTAACAAGATAAACTAGGATGACCTATAATAATGATGATTTATGAGTTGTTTTTGATTGAGTAACTAAGGTATACCACTTTTTCACAATAATGGAAACTGTTACATTTGATGATCTATGAGATCATTATGCACATGAAGTGATTCATTTTCACAATGTTACGATGAGTATCATTTCATAAAGATATCGTCATTTAACAACAAATTTCTATAATAATATTATGAAATTTCATATATCACGAGTTCTTTTAAGAACATCCTATCATTTATAAACTAATTTGCAAACTGATTAGACAATTTAAGTTCTCAAGGATATTCCACGATCCGATGTTTTGTATTTTTGTTGATCATGGGAGAAACATATTGAAATTTTGGTATTTTCATATAATTATAGACTCTAGAAATCAATCAAAATGGTAAATTTGGAGGCTTTTTATAAAAGGATGTGTAGTTCTTATTTTTTGTTGGATTGAGGCTAGTGAGTCTGCACTTGTAGAGACTAGTCTAATGAAAGAAACGTCTTAATAGGTTCAACTGATTAAACAAGGGTTTTAGAATTTATAGAGTATGTCAAAATCCAATGTTAACCCTCAAATATGGAATTTTTAATTTAAGGTAGTTCATCATGATATTCTTTAGGTGTCTCCTAGGTTGTGGTAACTTCATATCATGAAATTCGGAATGCTAGTGCCTAGGTTGGTCAGGTCATTTGATGTAGTACAAAGGGGTCATCCAATGGCTTTCTACTTCTCTCTTCCATGAAGCTATAGTGAAATTGTTTATGTGTTCCACATGACCCAACTATTATGATATAATCTAGAGAATTTATAGGTGATAGATGTTTCAAACTTAGAGCTTTGTGTTGATGCATCATTTGATGCTAATTGGATACAGGTTTTGGATAATCATCAGAAATATATTCTAGGAATGACTATACCATTGGATCATGTGTAGTTGAAGAATGAGAAAATTTAGGATGATACCTGTAAAGGGGGAATAATTTGAAAATGCAGTGGCTAGTCATGTTCTCTAAGACTTCAGTGTGATTCTTGGAGTAGCTGATGGATGAGATGTTATAAGGTTTGAATATTTTAAGATCCTTTCTTTTTCAAGATATGTATATCTCTATTATATTTTACCCTTGGTTCTTGAGTTGTGTTCGGAGATGGATTTCCTCTATTGGTGAAAATGAGCATTAGTTTTTTGGATGTATCCATGTTTTAATTAAAAGATTATGAGTTAACATGGGTTTGGTTTTTGATTACTTCTTTGTAAATTGATAAGTTTTAAAGGGAGTTCGAGTTATTTTAAATGGGAATGTGATTAAAAATCCACATCAAATCATTTACAAATAATATAAAGGGATTACACATTGGTGAATGTGTTATGGGTTTTAATAAAATAAATTCAAGGTGACCATTTATTTAGAGAATACAACTAAAAAAATTTACACGAATTGCAATCATTTCACATGACATGTAAATCCCTGACATGATGTTTTGAACATGAGATATGGTAATACCTAACGGCCAACACAACCAGCCTTATTCCATTAAAAGCTCAATGATACACCACCCCATATGGGAACCTTTCTATTTAAACTTTGTTATTGAATTTGAAAACATATGTGGCCCCACAAGATGTATATATACCAAATGTGTATAAATGTAAAAAAATACACTAGATAAAGAATGCACTTTTAGAATCCCAATGCTTCTAGGTGGAGTTCCTCTTCTAGAAAAATGTATTTCCACATGAAAAATTTACCTCCTCTAATTCTTTTCCCATATTATAGATCTCCCCCATACTTTTGGGAAGGTGGTTGGGGGATTCAGACCATTTATAAACCCTTTCCCCCTTGTCCTTGTCCTTCCTCTTCTTATTCACCATAAGGGCTGTGCGTTTATCATTCCCCGAGTCATTGTCTACCTGGAGATTCAAGGTCCCAAATTTTTATAGACTCTTCTAATTATTTCTTATGTTTTAGTAATAAATAATGATATATATGGTCTTTGGTCGAGAGGATAAGATGAGTTCTTTACACAACTCATCTGGGAACATAATCCCTATGATTAAAGGATTTCAATGTAGCAAATAAGTTTGACTGCCTAAGGCCCATCTGGCGCAGAATATCCATTCTTTTTTGAATGAAGAGTTAAGATATATTATATCTTCTTTCATTCCTTAAATGGATATGGATCCTTAAGGTGACACATCATGCAATACACATCCATGTTTCCATGTTGATTCAAGATCTCATTAAACATGTCCCACAACATGAAACATTGGTAATACGTGGTATCATCCAAATGTTCTTTATAGATAGATATTTCCTCATCCATGGCCACGTTTCTAGGCATAACTAGAATAGGCTCCTCCAGTGCATAAAATTTCATCTTGTTGTGAATGATGACATGTAAAAGCCTCTTCCATTCCTGGAAATTGGTAATGGTGAGATTATTTTCATTCTCGAGTATGGTTCATAATGATATATTTGATGTCATTTTTCTTTCATTTTTTACAAATTAATATTATAAAATATATAGTACTTTATCATGATAAAACTGAGATAAATAAATTAATTAATTCTTATTAGTCTACCACTATTTTATTAAAATCCAATAGCCTGCACCATTTACCTTGGAATATCATTTTGGCTATATATTTTAGTAGAAAGTATCTATATTTCACTTCATATTACTCTTACTAGTGTTGGTCAAGAAACATGGAAGGCTTTAGGTTGTCTTTCCAAATTCAAACTGCATTAAGTCACTGCTCTTTGATCTATTGGGAGGACTCCTTGACCCTGAAATCCTTTTATTTTGGATTTCATCAACCTTTGCCTCTTGGTCACATGATGTCGGCTATGGTTGTCCTCCCTTGAAGTAAAAATAGTCAAGTCAACCAAAAACCTCTAATTAGAATTCCCTAATAATTGAAATCGCCCTAACTAGGGTGGGACAAGATCTTTTATCTATGGTTTGATTCTATCCAAAGTTATATAAGGCTATACCGAAATAATATTTTGTTTACAGATTTTATCCATATATGTAAATTTCCATTTTATTATCTTTATGGAATAATTTTTAATATTAAGGGGGATATACATAAGCGATTAACTGGGTCTAAGATAATATTTACACATATTCAGGTCATATTTTAGTTTTATCTTGTTTTCTTGTCTAATTCATCAATTGTGTGATCGTGAAAACACACCCACAAGAAATAAACCATGATACTGATAAAAATAAAATAAATGGCATTGCCATGTGCTTGTTCTATTGGTTATATTATCTATTTTTTGACAAACTATCCTAATAAGTAGGAGAGAAAACACATTGAAATGGTTGAGGAAAGTGTTTGACCCTCCCTTGTTTGGGTGGGTCACATCCCAAGAAATATCCTTGATCTGGTCGAGGGGGATCTCTCTGATAACTTGAGTTAATTCATAGAGGAAAGGGATTCTCTCTTGCCTTTAGATCTTTCTCAATATCTATTTTGCATAACCACATAGAATGGCTAGATCTAATGAGAATAATGTTATTCATGTTTATATTTCTTATAATAATAAATAAATTTATTACTCAAAGAAATTTATTCATTTCATATAATTCATAGTAAGACCCCATGTCTAATAATAAAATTTGGATATTATTATCAATTGACATGAACCCACCGAAATACACCTAATATTATTTAATTAAATAAATATTATAATTCCTTACAAATCCCGAGAGAAACTACATGGGATGTTTATTAATATACACAGTGTGTACCTTTGATATTAAATTTTTATTATTTCCTCCACAACATTTATTAGACCTTGAATAATGACTATTTATTTTTTAAATAAATATCACTACATTATTTAAAAATAAATATATTTTATTTCTCCCAGAATATATTCTCTCAATTAACTAGTTCTGAAATAAATGATTTCAGGAATTCATGAATAATTATTAAACTCCAAGTTAAAATAATATTTATTCAAATTTTTAAATGAATATTTAACTGAGATACATGGGTACACTTCACATGTGACACTTTAGGCCTCTTTCACATTGGAATTAGGCGGAGCCAGCCAAATGTCCAAGTTTAGCATCTAGCTTTGCAGCAAGGCACCAATAGAGAATGAATTTAACCCCACAATGAGGTGACACCTCATATGAACACTTACTAGGTAATGTAATCCATTTTCCATGATATCTCGAATCAAGAGGGTTAATATCTAGTGTCCTCAACCAATGAGATTGCTTACTATTTATTTGACCTTTTATAATTGAACTTTCTCATTCCTCGCCATGGACATGGATTTATTTAGACTATATCAATTACGTAAATTGGCATGAGATATCAACTTTTTTTGTTGAACATAATGGAAAATCATTTCTTGCATTATTTATTAATGTAGTACTACTTGTGATGAAACCAACATAACCTACCTTGCTGTAAACAGTGTGTCATCCCAGTTTTCATCATTACATCTAAGTGCATGAGTTAAAATACCCAATAATATAAATCCTAATGTTTAAGGACCAATACACACATCCATTGATAGGAACATCCAATGACACTATGAAATGTTGATTTCCTATTGGAAGGTCTCATTCTCATAATATCCTCATGGATATTATCTAGGGCGCACACCATGTTACTATGCCCCAATGATTTATGAGTCATCTCCCCTAATGGATTGTATTATTTGTTTCCCTTAAATAATATCTTATGGACATAGAATAAATATTCAAGAATAGTGTTACGACACTTCCCGGTTTTCATCATAGGAGGGATCCACTATGACCTTTTAGAGAAACAGTTATCCTTAAGAATATACCACACACATTTTCATGCTGTAGAACAATCAGTTTGTGATAATATATTTATTAATATAAAAATCCATAAATACAATAATATCATAAAGTACAAAGTAGTTGGTTCTAGGCCACCAACTCCAATAGTACCCCAGAGCATGAGAGAAATTAAAAAAATGGGGAAATATTGACTATATGTTAAAAGAATAATCCAATCAGACATTATGAACAAAAATCAGTATAACATGGATGCAAGACTATCTACCATCATTGGTACAATTCTTTTATCATCTACCATTAGTTTTTTTTATACAAGATAATCACATTCATTTTTATAATATTTTTTCACAAATAGTTTTGGGTGTAGATGTGAAAGGCATATGTGGTTTTTTATCCATTGAATCATCATAAAATATTTGGTATGAAGGTTTCAAATTTTACATGATCCGTTATTTATAGAATAGTATTTTTTGTTTCTTTTTAGAATTGTTCATTCTAAAAATGGAATGCTTCATATAGATTCTTAGTATGTAATGGTTAGTTCAATAATATGATCATATCAATTTTTTTATGATGATACTGACTTTCATACCTCTAGAAGGATGTAACTATTCTCCCTACGGTTATTTGGATCATTAGGATGCAATATGAGAACAATTTACTTCGTATTGTGTTGTCTCTTGGACCAAATTTACATTCTTTCACTAAATAATGATGTAATGGAGTGGGATTGTTTTCCACTATTTGTTATCAATTATTTTGATGTTTTCCCTGAAGTGTTACACATCTTACTTCTTGAGAAGCAGATTGAGTTCATGATCGAGTTGTTTCCTGGAATAGAGCCATTTTCTATCCCACCTTACTGAATGACACCGATAGAGAATTTGGAGTTGAATGTCCATTTCTAAGATCTGGAATCAAAAATTAATTATAAAATTGAATATATATCCATGGGGTTCTAGAGTTTTATTCTCCAAAAGGTTAATGGATCCTTGTTATTATGTGTGCATTATTGGATTTAGAACAAGATGACAGTCAATAACACGTATTGTCTACCAATTATTAATGATATTTTTTATCAGCTGAGAGGTTCTATAATCATCCCCAAGATTAACATTAGATCAGTATATTATCAGTTAAAGGTGAGATTATCAGACATTACATGGAATGGTTATAGGAGAAGTTATGGCTTGCATAAATTCTTAGCGATGTTTTTAAGGTTAAAGAATGGTCTTGAAAAATTCATGCCCTTAATAAATATTATAATTTGTTAATTTATGTAATAGTTTTCATTGGTTTTCATAGATTATATAATATTTTACTCACATTCAATAGGCGATCATGGATAACCTCATTATATTTTTTTTGTAAATTGAAAGAGCATTGGATTTACACCAATCCAACTAAGTATTGCTTCCAGATAATTGAATTGAACTTCTTGGGCCACGTGATCTCAATTTAAGGAGATTCAGTGGAACCATATATGGTCAAAGACATTATTTATGGGGAATATCACAAGAACCTCATCAAAATACATATCTTTCTGCGTTTACAATGTTATTACTAGTGTTTTATCCAAGATTTCTCTCATTTGGAAGCACCAAAGTATCTGCTGCATAAGGAAGGGCTGAAGTTTATTTTTCCATATAGTTTAGAGATATATTTTCAAGATCATAAAGGGAGGATGAACTCATCACTTATCCTCACTTTAACCATTTCAATTTGTTCATATACCTTGTCATGTTATGCATCTGGAGTTTAACCTAGAGATGTTATAGGGAAGGTGTATAGGGTTATAGTTTATGGACATGGGAAGATGACACAAAATGAGAGGAAATACCTTACTCATAATCTAGAGTTAATAGCAGTGGTACATTCCCTATTATTATGTAGACACTATCTCATGGGTGAGATGTTTGTGGTATACATGGATTACAAGATCATAATATTAATCTTTTCTCAATGAGACCTTAACCATCATTAGTGGTGGTGGGTTGACTAAATGAAATATTTCATCTTGGAATTTTCTTATAAACAAGGAAAGGGAAAATTAAATACTGAAAATATAATCCTAAATACAACGAAAAATTTAGTACAAGTTTCATGTGATGAGTATAGGATAATGGACCTCTTTGTAAACATGCAGCTTCATGTCCCAAATACTCATGGGTGAGTTGATCTGAAAATGAAATCTCTTATAATTGTGATTTTAGAATGGATTAAAACAACAATTTGGTCTAATTTGGATTGATTAGTTATGATAGAAAACATTTATTCTAGGTAGATTCCATCTTGATGTTATCTCAGTAGTGGGGATTATCTTTTTATTTGTGGCTGAGTATAGGTTCTTATGGGAATTCATAAGGAGATGATGAGAGAGTTTCATGACTATAGATGGTTGGTACATCTTGTTTTAACAAATATGTATCATGATATATATAGATAGTACAAGTGGCCATCCAATAAAAGGAAGTGGAAACCAAATGGATAGATGCTTCAATTGTTATTATGTTAAAGTCATGTATACAAGGTCAGCTAGGTTGTTCAACATATACAGAACAATGTGTGAAAATGGGATGATGTCATGATGAATTTTTAATAGGATTACATAGGATTACATATAATATTGATGATATGTTAGTTTTTTTAGATTGAGAATCTACGGTATCCAACATTTTACTAATAATGGAAACCATCAATTTTGATGATCAAGGAGATATTTACATGCGTGAACTGATTCATTTTAACAATGTTCCAATGAGTATCATTTTAGATAGATATCCTAATTTCACAAAACATTTATATAAAACTATTAAGAAATTCCATGGATTCTGAGTTATTTTAAGAACATCTTATCATTTGTAGACTGATTTCCATATTGAGTGGAGAATTTACATTATCAAGGATATTCCCCGAGTTGATGTTTTGTATTTTGGTTGATTATGGGAGATACATATGGACCTTATGGTGTTATCATATAATTATAGCTTCTAGTCATCGATCCAAAATAAAAATTTTGGGGTGTTGTATAAAAAGATGTTTCATTAACCATTTTGTTGGCTAGAGGATGGTGAGCTAGTACTTTTTATTCCTAGCCTCATGGATGAGATGTCTAAACATGTTGACCTAATTAGATAGTGGTTGGAGAATGAATATAGCAGGACAAAATCCTATGTTAACCCTCAAATATGACATATGAAATTTTAGGTAGTTCATCATTTTATTCTTCAGGTGTCTCTTAGGTTTTGGAAACGCTATGATAAGAAATTGGGAATGCTAGTTCACAGGTTGGTCAGGTCGTTTGATGTAGTACTAAGGGGTCTCCACGTGGGTTGCTATTAATCCCTTAGATGAAGCTATAGTGCAATGGATAACATCTTCCCCATTTCACAAATATTAAGATATAATATAGATAATTGACATGTGATTGATTTTTCATATATAGAGTTTTGTGCTGATGTGTCATTTTAAGAGCATTGGATACAGGTTTTCGATCATATTCAGAAATATATTCAGCGAATGACTATCCAATTGGTTTGAGTGAAGTGAGAGCATGGGAAAATTCAGGAGGAGGCCTTTAAAGGGAATATAATATCCAAAGGCAGTGGCTAGACATGTTCACTATGACATCACAATGATTCTTATAGAAGCTCATGGATGAGTTGTTATGAGGTTCAGAGGTTGTAATATCCCTTCTTTTTCAAGGTATGTTTCTCCTTATGTTTTTTGAATAATCCTTGAAATTTTAGTCATGTTCTAAGATAGAGGGCCTCTATTGGTGAAATTTGTCTATAGTTTTTCGATGTATATATGTTTGAATTAACAGAGTCTGAGTTGGAATAGGTTAGGTATTTTATGATTTGATTTTAAATTGATAAGTTTTAAAGGGGGTTCTAGTTATTTAAAAGCGGAATGTGATGAAAAATCAACATAAAATCATTCACACATCATAAAAAGTTATTACAAATTGTTCAATTTTTTGTAGGTTATAATATATTAAATTCAAGGTGACTAGTTTTTTGTGTAATACCACTAAAAACATTTACCTGAATTGAAATCATGTTACATGAGATGTAAATGAATGATATAATATTTATCCATGTTTTGCAGCTGAATTATGAAATGTTTCAGCTGAAAATCCTATCCTTTTGACCCTGGGTCATTCTCCATGCAATTTTTCTGTTACAACCACCCTCCCATTCATTACTATTTAATATTCAATCCCTGGTAATTTATTATAGATAGGTTTATTCCTTATGATCTTTGGTTCTCCAACCATTACTATTAAATCCTTTTTCCAATTGTGTTGTTGGTTTTGATCTTGATCAATTTTTATCATGATAAGTTTTTATCTAGAAACTCGTTGAAATCAAACAAAATTCCTTCTTCATCATTGTTGACCATTTTTAGCATATTTAGATCATTGGTTAAAGGTAGGCTACGAAAAACATAGCCCTGTGGTTTGATAATTGTGAAGGTTATGCAATTTAGTGATAGTTCCAACATAACAGACACCCAAATTTATTGAATTAAAATGAATTTGATATTTTCCTAATGTACGTTTACCATGTAATGTGACCTAGGGTGATTTCATGTTATATAAGTCATTAATCCTTACTTATAACATATTTTTATAATTTTAAATAATTATTAATGGAATTGAAAAGTCATATATGAAAGAAAAATGTTACATCACATAATAAACAAATGAGATATGTGTTGTGATATTGTGAAATCAATGATGTATGATAGTGATCATTTTCCATGATGAGTAGATTATATAATATGATAGGTCCATCCAATTGCACATGTATATATTGTAATGATTATAGAGAGTTTTCCTAACCAAGTCTCATGTTATAATGATTATATGTATTTGACTTGGAAATGCCCTAATGGTTAAAGAGAGTTGACCCAGATTGATTGTTGTTACTATATAGTGGTCATATGATAATTATTGGAAAGATTATAAGATAAGATCAGATATATTCTAGCGTGGTGTCGTAGAGGGTTGTTTACATGGTTATATGGTTTTGGAATGAATTGTCGTAATATTGTCGATGTGTTATTTCTAGAACGTATAAAATGTAGGTTATTGTATTTATATTATTATTGAATTAATTAGTACACATTTTCATCACCTTATTGTGTTCTGTTCTTATCAAACTGTTTTAGATTAGACATGGATGTGTCAACATATAGAGTTATACTAGCACTCAATTCATCCTAGAGTTCGGAAATCGATCAAATTATTTGGATGTATGGTAGGACAAGGGAAAAGGAATGTGCTGATTATTTAATGTTTATTGTTGGGATGGCATTTGGAGATGTGTCTGACATAGGGCTTACGAACCGGGACATTCAGTTGTTTATTTGATCATGATTTTTCTTATTTTTTTATAGTATTTAAATTTTTCACAATCCATAATTTCATTACATTATTACTTTTAATTTATTATATTATTCATTTTTCATTTATTGTTTCATTCGACGTAATTTTACTCTGATTATGTCTATTTTATTATTAATTAACTCTAATTTTAGGGCACTTAATATGAGGGTTTATAGTTTACCCACTATATTATTCATACCCACAATACTAGTTTGTAGCCTCTCGGGTAAGGGGAGGTGCACTAGAGGTCTGGTAGCCAACCATTTTTGGTTGTGTGAGAGTTTTCTGTATTGGGGGATGTTGCAAAAATAATCAAAATATTGTAATTATTTTATGTATATATTCTATAGAAAATGATTCGAATAGAAAAAATTATATTAATTTATATAACGTAACCAAATATTGAGTTAAAAAATACAAAATTAAATTTATCATTCTAAATTATTAAAATTGAATCTAAATTTTCAAATTAAAATAATTAATTATCACAATTTTAAAAAAATGAAACAACTGAAAAAAATCCAAACATTTCACCAAAATATTATTTTGATATTCCAACTATAGATATATAATTTTCTTTATTAAAATAATTTTTTTAAAATTTCTAAAATTTAATTTTCTTTTGTATGAATTATTTTTGAATTAACATCCTTTTTTATAAAATGTTTTTTTATAAAACATTTATTTCATCAATTAAATGATTCATATATTATTTCTAAGACAATGGATACCAATTATATTTGTGTAAAATATATATTTTTAATATTAGTTAATCCAATTAGTACACCTCATTCCAATGGAGACATAATCCATATAACATTAAACACACCCACACACACAAACATATATATATTAACAGTATATTTTTGTTCTGTAAAATACAGTCTTGAATGTAATGCATGCTATAAAAGAAACTCATTATTATATGTAGTGCATGATAAAATCTGTATAGAATGTAAAGAAAGCTATTAGACATGTTGAATCTATTTAAAAAATATACCTTATATTATATATATATATATACTATATTCCCTTATATGTATGGTGTTGTGTGTCTCATGCACTTTGAAATATAATATAATTTTTTAGAATTTATAGGTGACATGTGTATTGTATTAAATAATTATAAATATATAGTTTAAAATTTTTTAGTATTCTTTTGATATGTTTAGAAAATTATTTTGGTTTATATTTAAAGGGGGATTTATTAGAAATTGGAATTTCATACAAAAGACTGATATTTAAAATTCACTATGAAAATCAGGATAAAAGAGTTTATTTCAGTTCCACATAAAATAAAAAAATAATCATTCCACTAAATAAGAGAATTAAATCTCAATGAATATGGCATAAAATTTTTTTGTGATCCTTCATACATTGGGGTTTTTTTGAGGAATTTTATAGGATTAAAAATTTACATTCACTAACAATGTATAAATTTTCAAAATAGAGACATATTTCCATTTCAAATAAACTACACGAACAATCCTAGATTGATGTAATTAATGTAGATGGAAGAAATTTTTTTGTGAATGTTGATGGATAAAAATTTTTTTATTAAAAAAATGGTTTTGTTGGATGTGTCTTTATAAATCCTTAGATTATAACGGTATATTACAAATATAATACATAATTATGAAATATATATGATAATATTACGAAGTGATATTATTGAATATATGAATATATATATTTATAATTTTTGGTAGTTTTCTCAATATGAAATAATAAAATAAAATGTGGTAGGAATGTATTTATTGATCATTATAATATTACATATACATATACCTATAATTGTAATAAAAAATATGAAAAATAGATATTAGCCTACTCAAATTTATTATATTTGTAGGATATGTAATTAACATGATAGTTCCTTCCCAATTACTTTCATAATGTATCAATAAATTAAATTGGCCATTTTTAAATTTTTCATTTGATAATATATAATAAAAATGTATAGTCACTAATATATTAACATTATTTACATTATAAAATATTATAAAATTATATTAAAAACAAATATTCTTTTATTAAGATATTTTCAAGGAAATAACTTTCTAATTTTATAATATATTACAATTTCAATGAAAATTGTCTATATTTTAGTTTTTAATTTTCATTAAATGATTTATATGTTTTTATTTATCAATCAAAAATTTGAATAGTATAATTTTTGACGTTTTACTAAAATAATTCATTTTTATGTGAATAATAAATAAAGAAAATATTTACTAATACTATATTTTTTATAACTTTATGTTCAAGAAAATTTTATATATAAGCATTTTCACAGTATTATTAATCTAAAAATATAATATCTATTAATGTATTCAAGTTATTTATTGGAAAATTAAATATTTAATTTATAAACACATGTGTAATGTTTGGTTTTCACGAGTAATATTTTATATTAAAAACTATTATTATTCACTTATATTGGAGTTTTATTTCATCACATGTAGAAATTAAATACCAATAAAATATTTTATATATTATATCTTCTTTTATTATATTATATACCATTGTAAAATTCCTTTTTTGGTATAAAAATATGACTTGTAAGATTTAAGATAATTATTGAGATAATGGTAAGACTGTTATTTTAAAAAAATTGTTAATAATTGGTAATTTTTATCTTTATAATAAATTAATAAATTTTCAAATATTAATTTAACATAATTATATATATATATGTATATATAATAATATTAATACATATTATATTTGTTAAATACAGGAAATAGGTTTAGGAAACATAACGGGGAGATAATAATTTCCCTAAATAATGTTTTTAATATATTTAATTAGTTTTTTGAATAATAAATTTAATGTAATATATAATTTTTGTTAAATTATATGAGGATTTAAGTAAAATTAATTTAAAAAAATTGTTAGAGTGGTTTTATTATAATATTTTATAAGGCATACATTTATTACATAAAAGCAACTCATAAATGTAAAAAAAATTACAATTTAAAAAAACAAGTTTTATATGATGGATAAATTGTTTAAAAAATGTGTGAAATAAATTATAATAATATTATATACATCATCACACCCATAAAATAAATATATCCAACTTATAGAGAAACTAATACAAGAATATTCCATTTCCAATTTTGATAAATAACTATAATTCATGAAAGGTCACTTTTGTTCACTTATAAAATGGATTCATTTAAACAATTATTATAATAATAATTCCCTTTTAAATTTTTATAAACCCTATAAATTTTATAAAAATATAAGTCCCTATAAAAACCAAAATCCATTGATCAATATAACATAATCTAATCCCATAATTTCCATTGAGGAATTCAAGAGAAAGTTCAAGGTCTCAAAGTTAATATTAATTAATAAAAACATTTTTATTCTTTATTATTCACCAAAAAACCTACTAAAACAATAATAATAAAATAAACACTTTATCATTAGTATATTTATGTGTTATTATATTAGAATATTAAAATTAATTTATTCCTTCACATCTACTTAAAAAAATAATAGAACCTCGATAATTCTTTTGTACGAAGTAATGGCTTCATGAAGTAATGTTTTTCTTTTTCATCATAAATATCAATTTTAACTATTTATACTTGATTTATTAATATTATTAAAATTATATTATATATATCTAATTTAAATCTTATCATATTTGATTTGACAAATTACAAAAATATGTCAATATTGATTAGATTTTCATGCAAGATTACTAAATCATATATAGAAAAAGTTATCTATTTTACAAAAAAGGAATCTATTGAAATTTATAAAATAATATTAGAAGAATCATATTGGTATCAATGAATGTTTACAAAAATCTACATCATAAAAGATGCATTAAATACATAATGTTACTAACACCCTATACAGAAGAAGATATAACTGACAAATATAATAAAAATAAATAACTAAAATGATTCATATAAATGTTAATTTATATTCATAATTTTCGTAAGTTTATTATACAATGAGTTATATTTATTTTATATTGGGTTGTACTACAATCCATTATATAGGGAAACAATGTCATAGTTTTCGCAACTTCATTCTTCTCAATTGATATATGATTCTTACTCACCACATGTTTAGTTTCTCTGGTGTAGATATTTTCCATAGGTTTATTGTTTTCAAAAATTCCATGAAATATATGGGATTAGAAAATCCATCTCAAATTTTACAGTAGAATTTGATTTCATTCAAAACATACCAAAGTTGTGTCGGTTTTTTTACCCAACTCCCTATGTTAAATTATGATGCTTTATCATAAATATCATCTAACGAATAATTTTATTTTCATAAACCGGAATATTATATTTTTTAAATTCCACTACATATTTATGGTAATGTATCCTTTTAATTAAAAATTGGTTTCATGATATAACATCTCTCTCAAAAAATATCATTGTTGGAAATAATTCACATTATCATTAATGATGATTTCCTCTCATTATAGATATTTTCCTTCAAATAAACATTTACTTTTATATGTGGAAACATAATTAGTTATTATCACATGTGAAAATAAAATTTACCTTTTCAAATTATCATAAGGATTATTTTTTATATTTTATGATTGCGGTTAGAGCTAAATAATTTTTTTTAAAAATTATTTCACTCCTATTATCATTTTATTTACCTTCAAGTGCTCATTTTTGTTAAATAATACTTATTACATTTTAATGTATCCATTATGGAGGATTAATTATTAATTTTTAATGTTTTGAAATCATATTTTCGTAAACAATAATTCAAACATCGGTCCCGGATCCCATTTTATGAAAATATAAAAATAGTTTTATAATATTCCTATTATCGTTCACTTTCTTTTTTCATTATCAGAAAATTTGTTTTATTTGTTAATAAATTATTTATAATAAAAATTCATCTAAATTATGATATACTATTTCAGGTGAATTAAATCATCGAAGTATATCACCCCATTTAACATACATATTCATTCAATATTTCTTATTTTTCATCCAATATCTTCTTAATGTGAACAATATATACAAATTTCATTTAATTGAAGATTGTTTTCCTTGATTATATATATTGATTAATTCGGGAAATAGTTGATAAAAATGAGTACCTTTTATCAATATTTTTTAATTCCTTATTTTATGTTATCATTATTGAAGTGTGTTTAACTATTAAATTACCAAATTTCGTAGGTTACCTATTTTTTCAATTTTTATATAATTTTATCTCTTTTTATTAAATTAATAATGTATTTGTTAAATGACCATATTATAAAATAATTGGAATGATATTTTACTTCAAGTGTTCTTTATTTTATGATTAATGATTGATTCTATATTGAACACACATATAAAGATGATGATGGGTGGGGTCCAACATATCCATCAAATGTATGTTTTAAGGATTTATATCTCCTCCGAAATTTATGTGAGAACATGCATCTATTTTGTAAAACATAAATGGGTAGAAAAAAATTGTTTTTTTAAAACAAAAAATGGTAGGCATATATATATTTTTTATATGTTTTTCCTATGATAATGTTATTTCCAAATTAATACTGCTCATTGTTATGAATAAATTATTATATCATGACTCATATTTATTGGATAATGTTTTTATACTCAATTTATTAATTTTTTATGTAATCTCAGTTTGGGTTCCATAAATTAGTTTTTATGATCAATTTACTATTTATTTTATTTCTGAATTAAATTTGTTTATAGAGATTTTTTCTTCTAATGCATAAATATGATCATTTCCCATAATCTCTTTTGTTTACCAATAACAAAACTTTTACTTCTATCCTATCTAATATTTCCATCTATCTTTATTATAATGATATTTTTAATTCATGATAATTATAGAAGGGAGACTAGTGTGACTCAATTATAGATAATATTTAAACTTTATATAATATAAGTTGCATACGTAATTAATCTAGAAAGATTAAGACAAATATTTATTTATATGTTTTTTTATTATTTTACATGTAAATATAATATTATGAATATATTATAAATAAATGAATGTTACGATGAACATGGTATCATATTTATTTTCTGAAATACATTTTTCACAGCAGAACTGGGTGTATGTGATTCTGTTTGAATAGTTGGAATTAGATAGAGTTCTATTTATTTTCAAGGAGTATGCATGTTCAATTTTATACTATGATAAATTAAATTTAGTAAACACCATTATAATAACTCGTAGGGAGAATTATAATAATAAAATAAAATTCAAAATTGTTGTTAATGTAGATATTGTAATGTTTCCCGAGAGAAAATGTACATATATATATTCTACAAATGTATATAGGTTCTATAATATATATTCCTTAGGGTATTATCACCTAATGGGGAATATTTTTTATCAATTCAATCATCAACTGCTGAATGAAAATTAGGCCTAAAAGTGCACTATGATTGACACACTTTGGTGCATCAAACTTGATAAATCTCATTAACTATGGAAAACACTATGGATGTTTAATTATGTTAAGGATTTAGTTTATTAAGTGTGATAAAAAGAAACCAAAAGAAAAAATACATTAACGAATGTGTTATTAATATTGAACAAAAATCCAATTAGATAATTTTAATGATTAAAACAACTCTTTGTGTATGTATCGACCCATAATTTTGTCCAAAAAACTTCTCTTTTTATTATAAATTTTCATCATATTTCATAATATAGTTTTATATATACACCACTTTATAGATAAACTAAATATAAATAATTTAAACATTACAATTAGATAATGAATGAGGAAATATTAATTTAAATTTTATTAATGTTTAAAAAAATTAAAACATAATACATCAATAATTTCAAAATGTGGATCTACAATATCCCCTATAATGATTTCAATCCCAAACATCATTGTAAAAATGATAAATAATATTATCCAGGAAATATTAATTTCTGAAAATAAAAATACATATATCCTTTTGATAAATTAGAATTTAATGAATATGGAATGAAATATGGGGTATTTATATAATGTTTGAAATGTAAATGATAATTACAAATCTGATTATCAGAAAATTTATATGAATGTTGGAATGTTTATTTGACCATTAGTAATTAAATAAGTGAATTTATTTTTATAAAAAATATTATTTTTATTTCAAAATATAAGAATTTAAAATAAACTTAATTATGTTAAAGTTGTTTTATATGAAAATATTAAGTTCCATCATTATTTTAATATAATTTTTTGAAAACATATGTAATTTTTCATAATGTTTCCAAAATGATCACAATATTAATATTTGTATTTTTTATTTAAAAATGATATCATTTAGGTATTAAATTTATCATATCTATAATAATATTTTAGTAATTTTATTAATTTTCGGAATATAAACATCAAAAAATTGTTAGTGTTATTTGTTTCTAAAAATGGGTATTTTTATGTATAGTGAAATATAATAGAAAATGATATTTAATATTATATGTTAATGATATTATTAATTCAAAATTAGTGATTAATGAAATCAATATTTAACATTACCAAATTCCATTTACTATATATAGTAATAAGTTTCATCCTGATTGGTATTCATGATAAAAAATAATAATCTAATGAATATAAAATTCCAAAAACACACATGTCCTCCGATTATAAATATCACCCCTTCTACTTATTCATTCTAACTACCATACCATACCCAAAAAATAACAATATTAACCTAGTCTATCTCCACATATCCCTATAATGTTTTTTATCTATAAAACTTCAATCCCTTATTTCATTATAGTGATGCCTAAGAGAAGACATTCAAATGAGAAGAAAACACTCTAAACTTAGTATTATTTACATAATTCCATTTTTAACCTCCTCAAGCCCTCATTACCCAATATGGTGTGATAATTACCTAAGATTTAACATAATAAATTTATATTTTATCTTTTTAATGTTTAATTAATGTATTCTAATAATCCCATATGGAAAACAGCATCCTTGTTATACTAGATCACTCCCTCCATGGAAACTAATTTTTAATATTCCTCAACATTTTTTAGTGCACATTTAAATTTAATTATAATATTTAATTATCAATGACATATATATAATTTTGTACTGTTTCATATTTTTAAATTAATATATTGGGATTTTGAAAAATTCAATGAATCTCATTAGTTATAGTTATTAAAACTACAGAAATGAACTAACTACGTAATGTTAATGTAAATACTAAATTATTATTCCATATATTGGAAAAATGGATATTTGAGACCATTAAAATTTTATATGGTTATTAATATCATCACAATTCACTTATATCATTTTTGTTCCCTTTAAAAAGAAGTTCAACAATTTTCCATGACTGATTTGGCCTGTAAACCATGAGTCGACCACCCATATAATAGTGGAAATAAACATTATTTCCCCATTAAATTGTTGTAAGTTTATATAATATATTTATAGTAACTCAAAAATATATGGAAAATGTGATGAATTAAGTAATTAATTCATCTATTTTTATTATTCATAATTCATGTTCATGTACTGAATGATTTTGTATGAAAGGTATGGTGCCCATCCAAACCACCAAATTTTGTTTAAGTAATAACCTTTATCTCTATAGATCACTTTCTCTCAGTATTTTATGTTATGTAATGATTGTGTAATATTTTTATATGTATCATTAATAAATAACAATATTATCTTCCCACCCTTTAATGGGATTATATACACCATGAATTTATTTATCAACACCTTCTTCGTGATCAATCCTAATTATGTGTGCCTTTATATCTTTCATAGCTTCTAGGGAAGACACTTTTAATGTAATTATTTCTAATAAGAAAACACAAGTCATCAAAAAAGTAATCTAAATTGTCCCACAAAAATTCACAAAGTGCGTTCCAAATCTCATTTTGATGTAGATAAGCACTAGGGTGTCATTGAAATAATCATGGGAACCAATTGTCCCTAATAAAAATATCAAATGATAAAAAAAATAAGTGTATCAATAAATATATGAAAAATATATAACATATAATAAAGTCTAAACAATAATGGTAATATCCAATAACTGCATACCAAATTAATAATGAAAAAATAAGAATACTTTAATCAATGAACGGGAAATAACCCATGGGTCCATCATCAGAAGACCATATGTCCCAAACATCCCAACCCATCGAAAGAAAACAATATACCAATGCATCAAATTCCATATGATTCTATTTTTTTTACTTGTATCATCAAAAACATGACTACATATTCTAATTTAAAATATAGGTTGTGAGAACTATATATCAGTATGATATCCATAATCAATTTAATAAATGTATTTCCACATTCATCAATTATTTATTGTATAAAATAGATATCAAAAAACAATCAAAATAAATAAAATTTCACATAAATATTCATATTTTATTTACATAAATTCTTAATCATATTCTTATAATAAATAAATATAAAAAATATATATACATGAGTTCTATGTGTATGACTAATATAACAACGCTACTTTTTATTACACACTTAAAATTGATTTATTACATAAACTCTTAACTTGATACGACATGGATGATCGAGAGGCCTAGTGTTTCCGGGGAATAGGATCATTACATAATGACTTAAAAGATGAAATAAAATACCTTTAATTGAAAACATTGTTCACATGACTCTTACACTCCATCGTACTTTTCATTTCATGGGATAACCTGAGAAAATGCATAAAAAACAGTGAGCTATAAAGCACAGTAAGGGGGTATACAAATAAAAAAATGAAGAATACAATACATGTTAGTAAATAGTAATATCAATGGATCATAAGAGACACATTCACATAAATTAATGATAAAGCATGATTATCATAACAAGGAAATGTGGCAACAACGCTTTACATCGTATTATCATGAGAAAAGGCTTGTTAAAAATATAGCATGATTAAACCCTCATTGCAATTGAATTAGAATGATTAAATTGTAATTTTAGTTTAATTACCATGAGTAAACCCTCATTTCAGAAGACGTATCATGATACTAATCTTTAACCCATGAATTGGAGCTCTATCATGGAACACCCATCATAAACATTTCATTTCATTCATAAGTGTGCCACATGGATCACACAACATGGAATAATTAAAGGTCATCATTTATTCGATGATATCGGAATGTGGAATTAATAAATTAACTCTATAATAAAAAATTGAATGTTACTAAAATTGAATATCCTTGATAGAGAAATGGGCATGGCATTAATGACATAATGACTTTGGCTTGAGAAAAATCACAGTGCAATTTCCGCAGTATAACAGCGTGACATTAGAATTCATAAAAATGGTTCATAAAAGATAAATTAGTGTCTCATCATATATACCTGAAATAGAATGTAAATTGGTCATATAGATACATGTCCTAACAAATTTAATAGAATTAAAATTCATAATAAAGAACAATTTCTTGAATGTGAATAACAAGAGAAAAATTCCATATGAGATTTCGAAATGGTAACAAGTGTACATTAGAGGCATTAATGAGAGATAAATATGTATATAATCATACAAACATAGTTATATGAATATAAAATATGTGATAAATTATTCCTCGTCATTTTTAATTTAATGTAAATTGGTATTACAACTTAAAAAAACATGGATAAAAATAAGAATGGAATGAATACCTTACTTGTATTTGTGATTAAAAAGGGTTGGGAGGGGATTTAGAGAGACATCTTGAGATTGTAGGGTGCCTTGGGAGGATTTTAGAGAGAGTAGGTAAGTGTTTGTTCAATCTACAAAGGCATTGAGTGAATTTGAAGAGGTATCTTGGGTGGGATTATATAGTAAATGAGAGGGAATTAATTGTTATTTAGTTTTGGGTAACCACACATTAAATTAATCCAAATCCAAAAAAAACACGATTGATTTTGAATATTATATTTTCCAAATGGGAGTAGAATTTTTTTTATAAATTAAATGATCGAACATCTTAAAATAATCGGGTTGATTATTTGGAGACGAGTTACACTCTCATGGGAATCAATTTAGAAAGAAAAAATATATTATAATCATTGAAGGGTCAACTAAAGCATTGGAAAATAAATAAAACTATACTAAAATCAAATTATTTTAATGTAAAAACATATATTGACCGAAAATAATGTTTAGAGTATTTTATTACATCACGATTGGGTAATTATGATGTCATATAACACATTATATATTTAAACATTCTTTATTTTTTAGCCAAAACTTCGACTGTCTCAAAAAATTATGAAACATTCACCATTGAATAATTTAAAGATCCTAATTCCAAAAATAATACTCATTTTTGTAAATATTTTTCTAAATATGTGAATTTTTACATTTAAAATGAAAACTGACAATTATCAAAACATCATGAGTTTTGACAGAAATAGCTTTCAAACCATAAAAACCACATTTGTATTAATAATAATTATATGTCCATTAATATTATATAAAAATTAATCTAGTATTAATATTTAATTAAAAAATTATAAAATTAATAAATCCATTAATTCATCAATATAGATTTCTTAATTGACTATTAACTAAAAATACTAGTTGTTCTTTAAAAACTATTTACCATGTAAAAATAATAAAATGAATCTATTAGATTTATTATATACAAAGAATAATGCACATTATCATAGTTATAAGTTATTGTTACATATCCCCTTATAACACACACATATGACTGAAGGGTAAGGTGTACGATGGTGAAAGACTCTTGGGGTGGCTCGGATAACATCGCTCTGGTGGTAATCTCTATCAACTTTCACTTCTCATGTAGGTGGTTCCGGTCGAGTATAACATTTTGAAGCTCAGCTTGGGCTTGATCAAGAGAGAATCCCAATAAAGCCACATCCTTTCCATGCTCTGAAAAATGGGCTTCGTACATGGATAGTCTTCTAGATGAGGCCATCACTTCCTTTTTCTATGTAAATTGGATTTTTTAAAGCCCCATATTTATACTAATCATGTGATCACTGGTAAACGCCTATTTTAGTAATGGTATCAAATCCTAATGGTAATTTGAAATCGAAAAACATATAATCAAGAAAGTGAATATTTTATATAAGAATTTTTTATAATAATACATTTAATTAGATGAAGATTAATTTTCAATGATAAAACTTTGGGTCGATGCAATCTCCCCCCCCCACTAAAAAATTTCACCCTCGAAATTATCTTTTCCCCCACTAAAACAGATGCGAGTAACTATTGTTCATAACTTCCTCTAATTCCCACATTGCTTCTTCAATTTTGTGGTTTCTCCACAACACCTTGACGATGGGAATTGTCTTATTTCGTAGAACATTTTTCCTATAATCTAAGATCTTCATCGGCCTCTCTTCATAGTAGAGTTCATTCCCCACTTATACCACTGCAAGATTTAGTACATGCGATGAGTCTAGTATGTGATTTCTCAGAAGTGATACATGGAACACATCATGTACTTGAGATTGGTTCAGTTTGAGTTCTATTTGATATTCCACTACTCCAATATGATCCAGTATCTCAAAACGGTAGATATACCTTGGGCTAAGTATTCCCTTCTTACAAAAGTTCATTACCTTATGATATGTGTAGGAATACCATGTATCCGACATCAATCTCATGCTCTCATTGATGATTATCTACTTAGATCTTTGGTCGACTCTGAGTAGATTTATTGTATTGTAGGATAGTCTTAACCTTCTCTGACATTTCTTCAACCATTTCCGGACCTAAGAGTTTTCTCTCCCAAACAACATCCCAACATGATGGTGTTATGCACATTGTCCCATATGAGGCATCATAAGGATCCATTTGGATGCTTGAGTGGAAAATGTTATTGTATGAGAACTAAATAATATGAATATGTTGACCCCATCCTTATTTTATGTCCATTGAGCATGCTCTCAACATGTCCTCAAATTTTTGGATAGTCCCCTCAGATTGGACATCAGTTTGATGTTGATTGCTCATACCTATGGTTAGCTTAGTATTCATAGAATGTTGAATAGTTTTCATAAATCATAGGGGATAATCTTGGATTCAATTGGATAAAATCATGAGACATTTCTAAAAAATTGGTGATAATATCTAGAAAACCGAATGAAGCTACACATATCCTTTATAGATGCTGGCCTCGGTCATCCCTCAAATGAATATTTCATGGATGGATCTACAGATATACCATTGTTTGTGAAGATATGGAACAAGAATGAGACATCATTTATCCAGAACGCATAGTTTATTTACTCTTCACAGTCATTATCCTTCCGCAATGTCTCTAGTATAGTTTTTAGATACTCCTAATGATCCTCCTTAGTTTTGGAGTATATTAGAATATCGTCTATAAAGACTACCACAAAATTTTCAAGGTATTCCCTAAAGACTCTGTTCATCAAGTCCATAAATATTTCTGGAGCATTAGTGAGTCCGAAAGGCATTAGTACGAATTCATTGTGCATGTACCTTGTATGAAAGATGTCTTCAGAATATCCTTTTTATTCACCCTTAAATGGTAATATTCTGACCGCAAATCAACCATGGAGAAGTATTCTGATCCATGTAGTTGATCGAACAAGTCATCAATTAGGTGTAGAGGATACTTGTTCTTTATCATGATTTTGTTGAGCTAACGATAATCGATTCAAAGGTGCATTGATCTATCCTCCTTCTTTAAGAAGAGGACTATTGCACCCCATGGTGAAGAACTTGGGCGTATACACCCTTTATCCATATTCACTTGTAGTTTTTCATTCATTTCCTAAATCTCCAAAACAAACATTATATATGAATTCTTGGATATTGTGCATTCCCTAGGTATATGTTTAATTCAGAATTCAATGTTTCATCTAGGAGAGAGACCAGGGGATTCCCCAAGAAAGACATCACCAAATTCCCTTACAATAGGCTTTTCTTCAAGGACGATTGCTTCCTTAAATCAATCATCTGAGAAAGATACACATGATCATAGGGAATTAATATCCATTCCTAAGATGATGGTTCTATATAATACATGTCCTCCTCCTTGCACTTGTATAGAATCAGGGGTTGATTCTCAATATAGAGACTGATTTCACTATCACGGTAATTTATATTGGCTCTATATAAGGAAAATCCAATTCATACTGATAATTGCATCAAATTAAACTAGATAGAGTATGATGAGGTTATTCATAATGTTCATCCCACATATTATGACATGGCGGGAGTTATATTCATGGGTTGTAATGATTTTTGAATTAGTCATACACACAGTCATCTTTACTAGAATGATTTGTGGTGGTTTTGGGATTGTTCTACTCAACATTGGTGATATAATGGAATTATTTGAACTTGAATAAAAAAGTATGTCCACTATTTATGAATTAATAACTAGAGTACCTTTCACCACATCGTTTTCAGGGTTCACTTTAGCGGTAGTGATGGAAAAATCTCTCCCTTACTGCCATGGTGGTTGGTGGTTTCCTCCAGAAACCCTTGTCTTAGGGCACAAATTTTCAAGGTTACTTGGTTCTTTGGAGTTAAAGAAATGAACAACACGATGAGGGTCAAACGGAGTGATCCTCTCCTCTTTTGTAGCCTCATGTTTACATGTTGGTAGTTAATAGCTATGTTCCCCACTATTCGACACCTAAAGCTTTTCTGCATCCCCTTCACAAAATTACTATGGTGCTTCTTTCCGCACCATTGGAAACTGGGGTGCTATATTTTCTTAGGACCATTGGATTTATCCATCGTACTTCCATAATTGAAGTCCACCTTGGGATTCTTATCACCATGATACCCCTAAGATTCACAGATCTCATTTTCTACTTTGAGGGAACATCGTAAAATTTCCTAATAGCTGTCGAAGTCACGGATCACTAGAGCTTTCTATAGGCTAGGTTTCATCCCACCAATAAAGCGGTCAACCTTCCATTATGGGTAACGAAAACTCCATAGGAATATTGTGAAAGACTTGTGATGTTTTCCTCATATTTCCATATGGATTCATACTCTTTTTTCATGAGGTCAAGGAATCCCCTTTTCATTTTATGTAGGAGGGTTACGGGAAAATATTTGTCGTATTTTCTTCCCATAAATCCATCCATTCCAACGTCTTGATTTACTACTCGGGCTTCATATTTTTTTATCAATGTACCCCATTGATCAGCTTCACCCTCCATACAATAAGAATCCATATATACCATCTCTTGTTCAGAACATTAAATGAAGGAGATTATCTTTTAAATGGAGTTGATCCATTGTTTAGCGATGAAGGGATCAAATGATCCATTAAAATGAGGATGCATTTTCCTAATGTAGCTTTCGATTGTGACTTGTTCTTTATTTGGGTGGGGGGTTGAACTTATTAGTTGACCCATGCTTTTATTCTAATTACGATTTAATTAATAGAGTATCATGACATAGATCATGTTTCATTCTCCCATTTAATTGAGAATCTCATTAGAACTGTTATCCCAGTGATCTTCGCATCAGTTATTATCCTGGGTCCTCCTATTACAAGCCATTGGATAGAATAAAATGAATGTTAGGGGTAACACATAAAGGGTAATCCAAGGATAAAAATATGACTTATAAATAACTTTTATTTCCTTAAAATAGGAATCTATAGGCTTCAATATATGGTATCCATTATCTACTTCCCACCATATATTCTTAGTGGAAATTTTTTATGCACCTAAAACAGATCACACAAATCTTTTGAATTTGCCACAGAATATCCCCTAGATGTGTCATAACCAAGAGTTCAGAAAGGCACTCTATCGTGTACCAGGATACCCCGGGTCAAGCCTGAAACTCCTTATCAGAGTTTTCACTCCTAGGTACACCGGTTCTAGAGCTGCCACTACCTTCTCGTATCCAGACAAGGATGTATTTTATTGATGAAAAACATACTTAATACTCCCAAAAATATATGGATGTTTTTATTATACTTAGTATTATACCTTTGGAATTAATTAATGTGTTCTAATCCTAATACCAAATATAACATAACCTATCCTCTGATACCAACGATGACAACACTACTTTTTATTACACACATAAACTTGATTTGTTGCATAAACTCTTCACTTGATAAAAAAGTATGAATTAGAGTTCTAGTGTATTTGTGGATTAGGAAAATTAAATAATGATTTAAACATGAAAGACATCATCTTTATAGAAAATATTCTTTACATGACTACTACACACCATCATACTTAGCATTGCATGGGATAACCTGAGGATATGCATAAGAAAAGGGTGAGCTATAAAGCACAGTAAGGGGGTAAAAAGGGAAAAGTAGGAATAATACAATACATGTTAGGAAAAAGTAATATCAATCGAGGATAAGTAAAACATTAACGTATAGGAATGCTAAATCATGAATATCATAACACGGAAATGTGGATACAACACTTAACATGGTATTAGCATGAGCCAAGGCTCATTTCACATGAAGGATGAGTAAACAGTATTTGTACTTGAATTAGAATGTGTAAATCCTCATTTATCATGAATTAGAATGAGTAAAACCTCGTTACACATGACATATCATGATATTAATCATTACCTGACGCATTGGAGTGCTATCATATTGCACCCTTATTAAACATTTCTTTTCATGAATAAGTGTGCCACATGGATTATACGACATGGAATCATTAAAAATAAACATTTATTCCAAAATAAAGAAATCTGGAATGTATAAATGAACAACTATAATCAATATGTAATTTTTCATAAAATTTAATACACTTGACAGAGAAATGGGCATGGTATTCACGAAAGAATGACTTTTTGTTGAGAAAAATCATTGTGCAATTTCGAAAGCATAACAATGTGACATGAGTATTCATAAAAATGGATGATGAGAGAAAAAGTGGTGTCTAATAATATGTACATGAAATGGATATTATGGGGGTTTTATAGAATCATGTCCTATCAAATGTAATTTAATTTAGATCCATAATACAAAACCATTGCTTGAATGTGAATGAGAAGAGTGAAATTACATACAGAATTTCAGCATGGAAACATGTGTAAATGGAGGCATTAATGAGAGATAAAGAGGTATCTCATAATTTCAAAAAAATGTAGAGGAATATAAGGGAGGCTTGAAATCATACCCCATCATTTGTAAATGAATGTAAAAGGGTATTATAATGTAAAGAAACTTGGATAAAAATATGAAATGAATGAATCCCTTACATGGAAGTGTGATCTAAAAGGCTTGGGTGGGGCTCGAGAGAGGCTTCTTGGGAGCTTGGGGATCCTTTAGAGGATTCCGGAGAGAAGAGGTAAGGGGTTATTCGAGCTCCAAATTATTTGAGTGAAGAGTAATTGGGTGATTAGGTGGTATTATATAGGAAAGGAGAGGAAATTATTTATTATTTAGGTTTGGGTCAACACACATTAAACTAATCTAAAACACAAACAAGACCATGTGTTTTCCAATGGGTTTTTCCAAAACGGAGTGGAAAAAATATTTTATATGTCCATTGGCCGAACATCTCAAAATAATAGGGTTTCTTTTGTGGAGCTGAGTCACACTCTAAAGTAAATCAATTTAAAAAGGTAAAATGTTTTATAAGTATTAAAGGGTCCAATAACGAATTGTAAAATAAATCAAACAAAACTGAAAATAATATTATTTTAATTGTAAAATATATATTGTCCGAACATATTTTTTATAGTATTTTATTAAATTACTATTGGGTCATTATGATATCATAAAACAATATATATATTTAATCATTATGTATTTCTAAAACAAAAACTCATTATCTTATAAAATTATGAAAAATTCACCATTGGATAATTTTGACATCCTGATTCAAAAAATAATATTAATTTTATCTAAATAATTTTCTAAATATGTGAATTTTTACTTTTAAAATAAAAACTGGCATTTTTTTGAAAATTCATGGGTTTTGACAAAAAATAGCTTTAAACAATTGATAAAAATTAAAATCCTATTAGTAATAATTATACGATCATTTATATTTTATAAAAATTAATATAGTAATAATATTTAATTAAAATATTATTTAAATAAATGATCCATTAATTCATCAAAATAGATTTCTTAATTAAATATTAACTAAAAATTCTATTTGTTCTTCAAAAACTATTTACAACATAAAAATAATAAAATGAATGTCTATTCATTATTATATACAACAAATAATGAACATTATCATAATTCTATGGTATTGTTACATAACCGCTTATAACACCCGTAAAAGATCGAATGGAAAAAAATGAGATGGTAATAGACTCTTGGGGTGGGTCAGATAACATCACTCGGGTGGTAATCCCTACCACCATCCAATTTCCTCAAAGTTGTTTTTTAAATCTTTATGTGTTGAATCTTATATTGGGATTGGTCAAGAGAAAATCCCAACGACCTCACCTCCTTTCCATGCTCTGATAAATCGGATTCATCGGGGGCAAGTCCACTGTATAAAGACATTGCTTCCATTATCTGAGTAAATTGAATTTGTCAAAGCCCCATATTTATACTAATCACATGATCATTGATCAAGGACTATATTAGAAACAATAAAACTTCATAACTTTATATTTAAATGCCAAAACATAAAAAAAGGAAGTGAACATTTCATATAACCATTTTTCATAAAAAGATATTTAATTAGATCAATATGAATTTTCATTAATAAAATTTTGGGTCATTACAACTAATACTTTTTATAGGTATTAATATTCATATCACATTGAAAAAATCATATAAATTAAACCATCACTTAATGAATTTTGAACGAAAAAAAAGAATACCCCTAATAAGAGGGTATAAAATCATAAACACATAATGTAATACTTGCCAACATAAGTAAATTAAAATGTATGGGAACCTTGAACCCTTAATAAGGCTGACCACTAGTATACATTTCATCACGGGATCCTTTCCTAGTGATATCTCACCCCATTAGGGATTTCATTTATTTATTTTACCCATACCCCAAGCTCTGAAGTTTTTTTATTAATCATCCTTACATTTATTGAAAACCTAGACCATATAGTTTTATTAAAACCTATATTATAAGGAATGTAATCTTAAATTCATGTAAAATTGTTTAAATTTCAAATACATCATTGTGTCCTATTATAAATCATACCATCTTCAGAAATGTAGTTTTCAAAAAAAAAACCCAATTTAAAAAAAATACATTTCCCAACATGATTACAAATTACAATATATATATATTTATATATATATATCCAAAGGAGAGAAATATATTTCATAGATGTGCATATGATCAAGAGAACCTATATCTGATGGAAAGAAAAATAGTACTCTAAATCCTTGAAAACCTAGTGTTATATTCTCCATTGGAATCAAATACATAGGGAAAAAAGAGATGAAAAAAATTTTAAAATCTGTTTAACTAACATAATTTTAGTTTATTGTGGTCTAGTATTTCAATAGGATTGAAGATAAAAAATATAAAATGATTGAGAGATCTAAAACGTCATCAATGATGTACTAGATCAATAAAAATTATATTTGGTTTGAGAGGGTCATATTTCTATAGGATGTATTTTGAATCATGAATCAAAATGACAAACATATGGGACCACCATAATTTTTTCCAAAATATCAAGGACATTAATAAAAAGGAGTTGTCCATGCAACAATTTTTAATCGTTAAAAGTGCATTTGGATTCCATTTTATGGTAAACAAAGTGATCAAATAAACTGAGTGAAATTACAATGGATCAGGGAACATAACAAATCCATGGTCTATAATACCTCATATAGAAATTATGCCTCAATATCAACCCCAAATATTCATTACCATTGCAATAACTGACTAAACACCACCACCCAACCTCCACACCAAATGTGATGATCCATGTCAAACCTATTACAAAATAAACATTGCTAAAAAATAATCCACTACTCCATTGATACATATCAAGGATTCATCGATAGCCTCCAATGTGAAAATAAATTCTTCACATTATATTATTGAGTAAATCCTGAAAAAGGAATCTCAATTTTTAGACCTTTATACAACCCAAATATGAAAAATATAAAGACCAAAAAGGATTCAAAGATGATTCCATATATTATTATGTGATATATATACATACCATAGAATATTTATCATTCAATAATGGCTTAGGATCATGAGCATGAAATTAGATAAGTAATTTTATAGATTGTTGATGCCACACACATACAAATATCATTGATATCCACAATAAAATTCCAAAAAAGTAATTCAAATGGGATTGTATCTCAATGAAACAACTTATTCTAATGGTCTGCTACCAGAACATATTTTTTAATCACAAGGATACCTAGTTCAACATCAATATCCTCCCACTCATTCTTGTTAGAATGATATATATGTTACATCTTATATTGGGAAACAAAGAATACCTCATTGATGTAATCCAATGAGATGTTATGTGTGAACAATATGGAACCTTCCCAAGTGACTCAAAAATCTCAAATGGGTTGACATAACGAGGTGGAACATTACCCTTCTTCACTAAACACATATTTTCCAACTATGGTGATACTCAAAGGATAACAAGATAACCTATATCAAATTCAAAAATATGACAATGATAATTAAAACATGATTTTTAGGGACATTTCATTGTCTAGAGACTACTCATAATGAAATATATGATTCTAATTTTCTGTGTAATGATGTACGGTCAAACAATGGACCAATATCCAATGACTTCCATAAAAATATGTGATATATATGGCCTCACATTCAATTCCTCTAATAAAACCAAACCAATCAAATCTAGATAACTATGATATTAGCAATACTCTAATATTTGAATATATTTATTCCATGATCCATTAATGTAAATAATTCATACATGAATATTTTATTGAACAATCTAGGTAGTTCACTTAGTGTGTAATTATGTCTAAAGTTGATTTATTATTCTGAACATTAATTGATAAACCGGCACATTTTAAAATACAGTCCAAAAATATGATTTTATTTCAAACTCCTTATCTATAGTGATAGTCAATGTCCCACCATTGAGTTTTTTATCTCTCTAACATATAGTTTCCCAATATTCAATAAATTAATTAACTGTAAGATAGGTATGAAATGCTCACATTTCATGAATTTATCAAACAAACACCCATACAACAAATTTACTAATAAATGTATGATTTTTCCCTTGAAAGAATTACATGGATATATCATCTCATTTAAATATTGGAATGTATATCAGTTACAAAAAACAATGTACCCTCTAGTAATTCACCTCAATTCATGAAATATAAGGCCTCTAGATAAAAAACTAGTAATTGATCAGATCACTCAAAATCAATAGTAGTGACACCATAGTTAATGATACATATTTTAATATATAGTGTAAAATAAAAAATTATATTGGTCTATATTATCCAAAAAATCTTATATAATTTTTGTTGGAATAACTACACATCCTTAAAACTAAATCTCACCATCAAGAGACTGAGGAATCTCTCTGATGGTCTCCCCAATGTATGGATTTATGTTAATGTTTCAACAATCTATATATTCATATGGTCTAAGTAAAATATAAAAATATATAGTTTATTCATCCCAATAATAAGATATAAATACACTCCCTAAGCACTACGATTGTCAAATCACATCTAAAAGAGAATCACGTCATGAATGACTCATACACGAATTATTTCACTACCTGATTTGGTAATTTTTTTCTCAATTAATTTTCATCCATGAATCTTTTTCTAGTAGTGTTTGACATATGGTGATAGGTAGAAAATATTTATCCCACCTAGTTTCTCTATATTTTGATTAAATATATCTTAATGACAAAATATTTAGACTATTATGGCCTAAATATACTATCTTCTTCTCTTTAAATATGTAGTAGCGCTATGTATTAAAAGAATGCATCACCACCAACAAATGAAGATCGTGAATTGGGTTGTTAATATCCTGAAGGGTGAATTTATAAGAGTAATAAGAAACCTCTTATCATCCATCCATTATAACAGAACGATAACCCCCTCCCATGGAATCATATAAGACATCATATCCTATACATGACCCAAGATGTATCAAATTTAAGGATGCATTCAATTTCAGTTTAACCACATCATAAGAATTCTTTCACTAATAACTAAACATAAAAATCACACAAATTCAATTTATATGTCTTATAATATTGAGTAAATAAACCCTATATTACATGAGAATGTACTTAAATTATGACTTTTTCATTATATATAGTATATTCATCCCAAAAGAAAAATTATTATAGTATTCCGGGTAATCTAGAAATATTCATGATTCCCATTTTATAATATAAAACATGATATAAAAAAATTCATTTTCAATATGTTCATCATTATTTCCTCTACAATAACCACAGATACAAATCATCACACACATATTAGAATCATGGGGAATGAATCAATAGAAGGTGGTGATATTAAATGAAAAATAATGGTATAATAAAAGTTGAATATATAATGAATAAAAAATCATAATAAATATGGAAAGTAATATTAATTATACACATAACGTCCATTCAAATTATTGTGCGTAATATAGTTTGAAAAAATGATAATAAAAATATATATAAATAAAAACATTATATCGTAACCTTACCATGGTTGTTATAAATAATTTAATATCCAAATATAATGTTAATAAAAAATATCATAATGAGGGAACATACATTGTTGAACATTATAACTATACCATCTGGGCCTCATAATCAATAAAAACATTCAAATTAAAAATCTAGAATAAGAAATTGAATCAATTACCCAAGGAAATAAAAATATTCATAATCTGTCGATTTTCATATGAATGGTGTCCAACTGCTTAATGAAAAGTAAATGTTAACATAATAAATCTTGATAAATAATAAATATGGCATCATTACAAATATATCCTCAGTGGGTAATAATTAGAATAAGGGATGTTGTCACTGATAATTAGAAATTCCATAAATAGTTCATGAAAAAATTTCTTTGAGAACATTGTAATCCCACAATATAAATTACTTTTTAAAACTACAAATTCATGAAATGTGATGAAATAATTTAATTTAAAAATAGCCTTTAAAATATGTAAATATATATTTAAAACAAATATTGTTCATTATGGATGGAAATTCCATACATTCTGTATAGGAAAGAAAATTTTCCATTACCATTTTTGTAAGAAATATTAAAATGTAACTTATATTTAAAAATTTAAGAACCATAACATTTAATTTTATAAAAATTAAATCAATAGTGAAATTACATTAATAAGACATTTGAAAAATTTCAACAAAAATTTTCTTTACAATTTTAGAAAACAGAATTTTTGAAGATAAAATTATTTATGAATGAAGAGTGAAATATAGTTGGATTTTAATAAATACATTACACCAATCATTTTATGTAACAAAGTGATGAATAATTATAATAATATATGTATGTCCCCTGAATATCTTTAAGAGAATATAATTCATAAGATAATTGAGTGTTATATCATAATATTTCATTATTTGATTCAATATCATAATCAAACATAATAATTACGGATATTGTAACACAAACCCATAAAAAATTGGTAAAATATGAATAACAAACCTCATCAATGAGATTGCAAAAAATTTAAAATAAAATAAAATGAAGGTATGTTAACTCATGATAAAACTATCAATGTTGTAGGATATACATCACACAAAATAACTTTGTGGAGAATATGGCATATGCCTCTGGAAATTAAAAGTGAGATGAGAAACCATTACCACAGTTTCAAATTTCATCATATGTGTATAAAACATCTATATAATAAATAATGGTTTATTATACATATATTAAGGATCAAAAATAATATATTGCCTACCATATTTTATTTTAATATAGTCTTTTATGACCCACTTATAAAAAAATTGGCATAAAATCATTTTTAATGGTGATAATTTATTTATTTCTCATGTATCTTTTTGATCAATAATATAATTTCGGTTTTATTAATAACTATAATGTCATCTACATAATTGCATACATGATATAAATAACATATATATTCTTTATATTTTTAATTATAGTAATTTATAATGTCGTACATTCAAAATGGACTACACCGATCATAGAGTGTTTCATGAACCAACCTAGATCAACCATGAACCAATCACCCAAGCAGTTATGCGACATGTAATGAAGGGGGTTCCTGATCCCCAAGGGATGGAAACTAGTTCCGATCTCATAACATACCTAATGGAATTATTTAGTCACAAAAATAAATTACCGGGATGAGGGAAATAAATGGTTCAAATAAAAAATATAGCAATACTAACCACAAAATATCCAATGAGTTAACAAACAATTAAATAAAGTATCTAATAAAAATGAAACTAAACTAAAACTAAATCCAATGGAACTGATCAACTACCAACCTGATCTCCATTTGACCACATGTTCACCTCCAACCATAAAATATACTCTACTCCAACAATGATCCAAAAAACTAGGAGAAGGTGATAAAAATAGAACCTACAACTAAAAAGATAAATAGGATTGAGAACCAAAATACATAGTAGGAAAGCCATGAAAAATCATGATATCTAAGTACATACTTTCCCAAAAAAGTCAATTAACATTAGTTTGAAATTAAATTATAAAAAAAGTTCTCATACTTATTAAATAATATATCATTCCTTTTCAAACCTCTCATGCCACACATCCATTATTCTAACAAAATACAATTTTATAAAAATCCCAATCTAAATAGTAATATGGTTATGCTAAAAACAAATAAAAATAGTGTACGTAGAATAACTATGTGCATTAAAATAGTAATAATAAAATAAATAAAGTATCATAGTTGCATAGATAATTACCATGGTAGATCCTAAATATCCATATAAGACCCTGGGATGTACCTTTTTTAGACCCACCAACTGGCATATTATGAAGCACGTATGTAATATAACCAACTAGAATCTCTAACCTGGACTCACATGTGGCACATCCCTCTTGTCTTCTATAAAAATCAATTATGTACTAACCCATGTAATTGGGGAAGAATGAAACCATCACTCGATCATCTAAACTACACCCATGATCCCATGGTGGTAGTAATACTGTGTAAGTTGGAGACCCTCACATGTGTGACTCACATTACCAACTGTCACTGCACTGGCCCACCCCAATCATGCACACCCTATACAAAAACCCATAAATCTATATCCCTCATATAGAGGTTCCCACACACATATATATATAATCATGTATACATCATATCAACCAAGGTTCCTACTAGGCCATTACACCACATGAACTATTAAACCATCTCACAATGCACATTAAGTTTCCAATTGAGATTACACATCTGAAAAAACTGTATCTTTTTTAAATTTTCAAAAAAACATCAACATTACATTGGATGTTCCAAATGTGACTTTAGCTCGACACACCCCAAATGAATTTTAAAATAAGACTTCAAATCCCCCCATTTTGGAAAAGCATACAACTAGTAAAACATGCCAAACATCCCTTTATGTCAGGAATTTACCAAAAACACACACCCAACATTCAAATGGGAATTTCCCAAGAGATTAAATAATAAACCATTTTTTGGAACCAAATAATGTACCAAACATCATTTGTACAATGAGAACCATCATTACAAAGATACCATTCGTTCTCAAACCAAACACAAACACACAAAGAAAAACATTTCACCCATGATTCACATTTAAAACATCATTGAATAAATAATTTAATAATTTGGTAAAATATTAAAATGAAACAAATGTCTTGTGTCGTGATTTCGCCAACATCAAATAAGAATTCACTTTTAAAAACCATTGCGTATCCGAACCCTACAATGAAAACACTCGCACCTTCCAAAACTGAACCTGCAGCACTTGAAAAACCAAATGAACTATTTATACAATTAAATAAACCATTTTAATAATTAAAAAAATCCACTATGAAAAATTATTCAACAATTTAAAAAGTTAACACATGACATAAAACACAAAAACATACTCAAACCATATTTTATGACTTAATACACATTGACACCACATCAAAAGGCTGTTTTCAGTCCTTGTGCAGTTGAATACACTGATTTCATAGTTCATAAAACACTAATATGGGACACATTATGGGTTTTCCTAAAAGAAAAAAACCCATATCACATGACATGCAATAGAAATAAGTCAACACAAACTAAAATTTCAAAATAAATATGTTTTCACCAAACAAATTAACTATTGAACATACTAAACAAATTACACAGGATGAATAGTTCATCAAATAATATTTATATAATGAATTAACAACATGTAATCAAAGACTTATTCAAAGTATTAATTTTAAGAAATTTAACTTACCAAAATAAACGACAATTAATTAGCTATGATACATATGTACGTGAAATTTATATTTAAAACATTATTTAAAATTCACAAGTTTCATATGCTGTGTTGGAAAAGAAAAAATTAAAAATTCCTACCCCAAATTAAGTGTGTACTCAATGAAACCTTCATAAAAATGAATGAAAACACCATATAGTCCAACCGTACACCCGAATCAATGAGAAAAACATGATAATTACAAATTGAAAAATTATGGTGTGTTTAATTTGAGAGAAAAAAATAAATAAATATACAATTGGAGGAGATGGTTGTTATTAAGGGGAAACATGGCCACATCAGAAGGCTTCTCGAAAGGTCATGTCTCATAGGACAGGGCATTGTAGAAGGTTTGTTTGAATGTGGGCCGACCGAATAGGGTGTGTGCATGGGGTTTGAGAAGCTATAATTGGACGACACCTGGAGAAGGGGAGGAGGGGATAAACTCCGATGTGAGGGAGAATTATGAAGGTGTCCTAGTGCATCCGGAAGGAACCATGGGGGTAGGGGTTGCGATATATAAGGGGGGAAGGGGTGGCAATGTGCTAATAATATGGAAAGTGGGGATTCAGGTTGGGATTGTGTGCATACAAGGTAGAAGAAGGGAGCATGGGATGAGAAGTAGTGCATGTCACACTGTAGGTTGATCCGTTGGGGGAGCTACATGCTTCGTGGGAGGAGGGGGGCCAACACCCCCAAGGGGTTCCATATATATTTTTATACTAATAATAATAATAATACAAATAATAACTAAAATTTGAATAATTATAAAAACACAATCATAATGATAATAATAATAATAATTTCTAACATTTCATGTTAAATAATAATAACATAAATAAAAATTTAATTATAATTATAACAATAACAATTTAATAATAATTATATTAATAACAATTTTAAATGATAATAATATTATAAACAATTTTTAAAAATAATAATTATATTCTCAGCTATACAATAATAATATTATAACTTTTTTAAATAAATAATTTATTTTATTCCCATAAAAATTTTATTATTTAAATTATTGGGCAACCGCAGAGGAACTCGGGTCGACCTCATGGTTACCGCCAACCATGTGGTGCACATGAACTAGTCTAAAACCCACCAAAAACATTGGATAACAAATTTTTAATGTCAGTACCAGAACCTGAACATCAACCAAAGATTCAAAATTGAAAAAAAAAATTAAAATTAAATGAATTCTATGGTCGGGTGTGACATTCCTCCCCACCATGAACACTTTCATCCCCCTAAATGTCACCAAGCCAAAAGTTAGTCATGAATTGATTCCATGACCGAACATCTTTAGAAGAAACATGGGATAATTGGGTGACTATTTATTCCCCAAGATACACTTGACCAATATAAACCAAACCAAAACCCACAATAAGGGGAGAACACAAGGTGGATCTCCCCACCACAAGAATTCCACTATCATATAAACATTATAAATTGAAAACACCACCTCAGGGATGGGTGAAATTGGGAACTCCCAACCAATCAAAACCAAATTCTATAGAACGAGAAAAGAAACACCATTATAAAAACTAGAATCATTCCACACAATCCAAAAAACACAAATTCCAGGGGTAACTATCAATAATTAACTCAAACCAATAGATGAACCGGTAAAATAGCCATCAATTCCACTAAACATTAATATATCAATTCAAAACATCCTAAATAGTAAATGGAAATGTATGATTTAAAAGTTAGACTTTTAACTAGGCACAATTGGTTATATTTAAATGAAACATGTCCATCACAATCTTACAATGAAACAGTGAACAGATAATGACATTGCAACACTAACAATAAAAAATAAAGAATGAAAGGGATTTAAAAGTTCTAGTACCAACATATAACTGAATACCTAGTCTTAGGATTCACACCCCCAAAAATCCTGACTGTATGAAAGTTTCACCCCAGAACCTGTGGATGGGGCTCTGATGGACGAAGCATCTTAGTTTACACAGTTAGAAACTATAATCCCCTGATCAATACATCTTTTTTAAGTGAAATTTTTTACCAAACGTATCTAGATGGCCCAGACAGTCATAACGATGGCTCATATTAAAGGGTTGTAACATGATGGCTTCAAGTTCAAAAATCAACCACACTCGTGGCACATAGGAAGATTATATAAAGAATAAGATGATGGAATCTATGAAAGATATTTTTAAAAAATATGTCCCATTGGCATAACATGCTCGTATGATGGGGAACGTTCATGAGAAACTGAATACACTATATTACTAACCAACTATGCTCCATAGAACAAATCGTCTAGATGCACATCATACACAAGTTTCTTGAAATGATGGTCCTTAAAAGGGATGACATACTCCTTGATCTCTGGAAGAAGACCCTGATTGAAGAGATAATTATTCATCAAATCCCTTGACTCTTCCTCCAAAGAAAACAACACCTGTTCATTGAAATGGTAAACTGATGACTTCACCATCCATTACCCTTATTTAATATGCATGAGTTCTTCCATTTTTATTGTTTTCACCTCTTCAGGTATGAATTATTTGAAGAAATGTATTTAAAGACATCCCACATCATCCAAACATTCATTTATGGTGGTGAAAACAACTCCCATTATTCAAGAGATGGACCTTCGTACAGACCCAAAATGGACCACAACCTAATAGCTTCAAGAGTTACCAACACCTTGAAGACGTTATTGACATCTTCTAGAAACACCATGGCCTCTAACGGACCCTGACTACCGTGAAGGAAACTCAACATCTATGAAAGACCAAAAACTGGGCATGGATTATATGAAACCATGGGTATCTTTCTAGGCATCATTTTCTGAACAACATATAAAAAAAATTCGATACCAATATTAATCCAATGAAACATTAATAAATGTACCGTCATCCATAAACAACCCAAAAAATATAAACATATCCAAAAATTGTTTTTTAAAAACACCAATTTCATTTAAATTTTAAAACCCACATTAGTGACATCAAGCAATTTTAATGAAATCATTTTCCATTTCAAGCCACCTTCATTTTAAAATCAGACTCACACTATTCAAAACATCTAGAATGAGGAACTTGTATTCACCCCTAACTCGATGACATGGTAGTGAGCCATTCCCTGAGAAAACACATAACACAAAGAGGATCTTTAACCTGTCACCTCGGTTCCAAATTTGATACTACTAAATGTGGGGTTACATCATGACACTGAGTTATCTCTACTTTCATCCATCAGTCCAAAACAACGAAAAATGACTATATACCCAGACTGCCACTGGTAACTTAGGTCTCGTCACAAGTAACAGTGATCTGGAACCAACTAATAACTTACATATTGTGCCAAAAATTCCTAATCAATATCTACTAGACTCCACAAATACCATGGTCCTACCATTTACACCATTTTTTCATGATCCAACTACTTCAACCCTAAAGAGGTCTCTTGATCAAGACCACGACAGGGCCCAAAGGGCATTCACAATCACCATGTGTTGGAAAATAGTGTTGCGAACCAGAACATACATGTGGCAACAATTTAACCCAAAAAAATTAAATGGACTAGATAGATAAATGGTTCATATTAAACACATTGAAATACTAACAACTGGATCTCAAATAAATAATCACACCATTCAAAAAAACCTCTAAATATACTGAAACTAAACTGAAACTGAAGTAAACTGAACCAAACAACCACCAAACATATCTATATGTGACCACTTGGATATATCCAACCACAAGACTGAATCTTCTATAACAATGTCAAAAAAAATTAGTGAACCTGGGTGAATCTAAACCTGTAACTGAAAAGATAATAAGTGTGAGCACTGAAATGCTCAGTAGGGAAGGAAAGCTAAACCACATGATCTAGGTATTTCATTTCTTATAATAGTCCATTAAAATTAGTTTAAAATAAAATTATAAATGTTTTTCATATTTTAGTAGTGAACATAACTTTTCTTGTAAAACCTCTCAGACCACAATTCCAATTTTCAAAAAAATACCATTTTATAACAAAATCCAAACAAAATAGTAATAAGGTTGTGATGAAATAAAATAAATAGGGTAATTAGAAAATATAAGTGCATCAAAAAATTAACAAGAAAATAAATAATGTAACCAAGAAACATATATGATTACCACAAGTGATCCTAAAAATACATTGATGTCCCCTAGACTTTCTCAGTTAAGAACCACCTGATGACATATGGTATAGCTCTTATGTAAGTAACCATCTAGCTTCCCTAACCTAGCCTCACTATTGAAACATCCCTCCTAGTCAGTCTACAACTCATGGGATACAAACACGTCTAATAAGGGATTGCAAGAAACCATCACTAAATCATCAAAAATATGTCATGGAACCCATGGTGGTAGTAATATGGTGTTTGTCTCTGTCCCTTGCCTGCATGACTCACATTAACTTCCATATATTCACTTGCCTACCCCAAACAAGACACCCTATAAAATAACACATAAATGGACATCCCTCTTATATAGGTTACAACTAGATATATATATATATATATACATTTATACATAGTATCATCAATATTGCCAATATTTCTTTCTTGTCAAATGAAATTTTAAACCATTTCACAAATCATTTTATGTTTCCAGTCAATCTGACACATTTTCCAAAACTCAATCATGTCTAAAGATTAAAAATATCTTATTTATGTTGGATGTGTCAAATATTTCTTTAGCTCGAAATACACCAAATATGTTTACCAATAACATTTCACAACTCCCATTTTGGGAAAATCATACAACATGTAATACATGCCAAATAGCACTGTGCATTATGAATTTAATAAAAAATAGACACCAAAATCCAAACAGGCATTTTCCAAGAGATTTAATTTTATACCATTTTTATAATCTAAAAAAAGGACCCAACATTATTAAGAAATTGATAATCATCTTCACAAAGTTACTATATTTTTTCAAACCAAACCCAATTTCACACCAAAACACTTTTCATCCATAATTAACATTTCAAACATCATTGATTAAATCATTTACACATTTGGTAAATCATTTCAAAGGGAAAAAATTTTATCATCACAATTTTAGTAAATTCACACGTGAATTCAATTTTAAAATCGATTTCAAATAAAATCAATTTTGAAAATACTCTCACACCATAAAAAATAGAACATAGACCACCTCTACAAAAAAATTGACTAGCTTCAGAAATAAGTAAACAATTTTAATAATTAATCAAACCACATTGAAAAATTATTCAACAATTTATTGAATTAACACGTGAATTAAAACACTAAAACATTATCAAACATTATTTTATGAATCAATACACTTGAATTGCTCAAAAAAAATAATATTTTTAAAACCATCAGAGTTTAATATATTAATTTCATAGTTCATAAAACACTAATATGTGACACATTATGAGTTTTCATCAAAGAACACACTTCATATCACCTAACATGCTACAAAAATAAGTAAACACATATTTAAATTCCCAAAAAAATAGTTCTCAACAAAAACATATCTGGAAAAATTGATAAAGCAGTTAAACATGACGAATAATTCATCAAATATTATTTATATAAATAATCATCTTCACATTATCAAGGAGATATTACTAAAATTATTTCTAAATTTTTTAACTAACACAAAAATAATACAATAAATTATCTATGATACTTGTGTAGTGGAAAAGGATATTTAAAAATTTATTTAAAACACACAAGTGTCATGGGTTGTAAAGGGAACAAGAATTCGGAAAATGCCTACCTCAAATCAGGTGTGGACATGAAAAAACCTTCAATGGATAGAATGAAAAAACCTACCAACCAACCACCCACCCCAATCAACATGAAAAACATGAAAATTACAAACCGATGCATTAAGATTGAGTAAATTTTAGAAAAACACAAAAAAATAATGAAATAAACCAGAGGAGGATATGGTTGTTGGTAAGGGGAACCACGACTACAACAAAAGGTCACCAGACAGGTTAGGTCATGAGATATATGTAACTGTAGAAGGTGTGTATGATTGCAATTCATTCAAATAGGGTGTGCATAGGGGGTTTTAGCCACTGAAACTGGGGGTCACCACGAGTAGGGAAGGAGGGGTTCATCGCTGATGAGAGTGAAAAAGTTGAAGGTGGCATGGTGCACTGGGAAGGAACCAGTTGGTAGGGCGTCACGATCAAGAATGGGGTAAAGTGCGGAAATGTATTATTAATAGTGTAACTAGGAGATCTGGTCTAGGTTTGTGCATGAACTAGGGAGCACAAGGGAGTTGTTTAAGAGGATTTAGGTAGGTAACACAACAAGTTGATAAGCTGGGGGAAATGCTCACTCTGTGGTAGAAGGAGGGGGGATACACCCCCTCGGGTTTCCATATATATATTTGATACTACTAATAATAATAATAGCAATAATTTTAAAATTTATAATTTGATAATCCTAATGATAATAAAAATAATAATTTCATTCATTTTATTTAAAATCACAGTAACATTAATAATAATTAAATAAATAATAATTTTAAATGATAATAAATTTAATAATAATATTTAATAATAATAAAAATAATATCATCTATAGAATAATAATAATATTTTTTTTTAAACAATTACCATATTTTATTCTTATAAATTTTATTATTAAAAAAGTGGGAAACCATTGGGGCAACCATGCTGACCATATGTTTATCGCCAACTGTGTGGTGCCCATACACAAGTTTGAAATCCACCAAATGCATCGATCCTTGATATTTTTAGGTCAGGACCTGAACCAGAACTTCAACCAAATATTAAACATTGAAAAAATAATTATTAAAAATAAAAGAATCACATGGTCAGGTGTGATAGAGAGGGTTGTCCATATGTATACATGAACAGTATTTCAATTTTTATCGATAGATTGAATTAAATAAAAATTAATTTCATTTAAATAGTTAAAAATTTATATTATGTCATAATTAGAAATTTAATTAATCAAATAAAACACTATTGGAATCCATGTAATTTTAAATTAAAGAACATTGCATAGCGCTACCTTGAGATGGTAGTCAACACACACAAATGAGTGATGTTTTTATTTTACAATGGTTGGAATGGTAGGTGGTTATGTTTCTTATTAAAATTACATTTTTATTTTTATGGTATTTATAAAAAATATATTAATTAACGTTGTCATTACTTACTTACATGTTTTATGTATATGAATAACGAATCACATTACTTTGGGTGGCCATAGTCTGTTATACACTAGAGTGATATTAGTGTAACCTCGACTGAATGGAATGTTTGAATTTATATATGAAATATATATATATATATATATATAATAATTTCATAAATAACATATAGATTTATTAAATAAAATAGTATATCTAACATTCATTGTTGGTGATAGGAAAGTAATTACGTCTGTTCGTCTGGCAGTAGTCTTTCGGACACTGGATTGATACATTCATTACACATTTTATGGAACTGATGATAGATATCAGTTATGAAAATAAAATTAATATAACAACTTATCATAGATAATGGTGTTATTATATTATAAAATGATAATATGACTTGAGGAAGATGTATAAAGAAATAGAATATATATTAATGTATACGAATTTTACCGCTTTATTTAAGATCTTCTTTAGGATTACAACTAAATCATGAATTAGATGGACTCCAAAAAGAAATAGGCCTATAGGATGATATTGGGAATAAAATGAAGATATTTATATATGTATTGTACGAAACAAATGCTCTTGGAACTGTAATAGTGGGTGTAGATGGTGTGGACTTTTAAAAGGTGGGGAGATGACACACATGGATGTTTTTAAAATAATAAGTGATACCTACATGTTTTCTAATTACTCTAGACAAATAATTTGTAATTATTGATCCCTATATGTGATAATGTTGTAATATCACCCTAAATTGGTCTTGGACATGTTTTATTCCATTTTAACCCTTAACTTATTTGTTTAACCTCTAATAACCTAGTTTTTTATTAACCCTCGTAATTAGTTTTTTTAAAGCACTACTCATTAAGGTATAAAATTCAGATTTAATAATAAATAATATAAATTACTATGATTAAATATATTGAATAAAATTTTAAAAATGCAATTTAAAAATAAACATAATATTGGGATGGAAAAAAGTTTTTTCCAATGAAAGCATTCAAATGATGAAAAATATTTATTATTGGATTTCAATATTAAAATAAATAAAATAACATAAATTTGTTAAATGATAGTATAATTAATAAATTATTAAATATAAAAACATTAAAATATAATTTAACACTGTTATCAATTCAAATGAAAGTGAGGTTTCAAGAAATTTTTATTTTACATAATTCCTGAAAAAATGAATATTTTCATAAAATTAACAAAAATTAACCCAAGGATAATGCTGAATTTATATTTTAAAAAGGATTTTATAAATATATTTTCTAAATGTGGTAAATATTATTTTTAATTTTTGTTACAGTTGATTGACTAAATCCATATTTTGAAAAACATAGTTTTTAGTTAGCATTTTTTTCCATAAAATTATTTTTATTTTGTTTCAAATAAATATATATAAATTGAATATACATGACAAATTTTTAACTCATACAATATTAATAATATTTTTTGTCATATTCTGGTGCACCAACATAAAAATGGTGTTATATTAATTATTATTAAATAATTTTATTTCAATTGAGTATCTAGTTTCGTTTAAACCTAGTTTCGCATGCCTTGCAATTTATCTAAGGGATGGATTTTATATTAAAAGAAAATATAACATAAAATATTGGGTTGTCAAATTTTTTTATGATTGGAGTTTTATTTAATATAAACTATAAAAAATATTTTTATTCTTTTAAAATATAAAGATGTTAGATTCTACCATGTATAAAAAAATTAAATCCCCACAATTCAGTCATGAACACATTAATAATTGGATGGAAATTTTAAATTACCATTATTGAAGTCCAACATGAATAGAAGAATTAATTAAACATTATCTAGATAGGAGATAAAGCGATATATGAAAGTAATCATGAATAATAACTTACCTATATCTCAAGATTAGATATCATTAGTTGTATATGATGATATAGGCATAGAAAAAAGTTTAAATAATTATAGATATTGATTCAGATCATTTATCAAGATAATGTTAATGAACAAAAAACCATAAATCAATGAATGGTTAAAATACTATTTGATACATAAAATATAATTTTAATATGATAATTTTGTTTCCAAATAATTTTTATAGAGGTTTCAGATCCTTTTAAAATCCGCACTATTAACATCATCTAATATAATAACATGATGAGTATAATTTCATACAATAATAATTCCCATAAAAATTTCAATGCTAATAAAATTTATGAGTATTCAATTGTAAATTTTAATACTAGAAGCACTATAATTAACTTATAATATATCATTTTACCTATAATAGAATAAAAAAGATATTCCTCCTTTATTTTCTAAAACCAAAGGATTATAACATGTTTTTCAATAATAACATGTTTTCCTCTTAATCTCTTTCATAAACAGTTATCCATTAGACTTATCCTATTTATTTGACTAATTTAAAATCAAGATAATTTTAAGTAAAGCAACTAAATAAATACTATATTACTTATAATGTATAAAATAAATCATAATTTCAAGGTATTATTATTTGAATACCTGGATCACCATAACATCTTAGTGAAAAAATAATGATTCAAAAAATAAAATATCAAATTATTAAACATATTCCATAAATTTAGTTTTTTATTTAACTCCATAATGGATAACATAAAACATAAAATATCTAACAGATTTAAATTTAAATAATACTTTTCCTTAAACATATATTTATCACTATTGTGTCGAAAATTAGTAAATATAAAGTGTTTTCCACATAATTATGTTCTTTCCAATAATATAAAAATTCCACTGAATCACTTTTCATAGAACAAATAAAATGTTTGTTAAAATAATTATGAAAAAACCAATACGCTAGAATCATCATATGTTTTATGTTTCCTATAGTGAGAATATCACTGATAGAAAAATTCAATAATAAAATTTCAGAATTTAAATATAAAATAACTGTAATCATTATACTTTATTATTAAAACAATAGATACACTTTTCCATCAAATTACCTATAACTTCATTTATTTCATGAGTCATTTTTTTATCTTCATTATTAGCAGCATCACCATTACTCAAAAGACACCTTGAATTATCTTCCTGATATTTCCACGTAGAAAATTAATTTTTATAATGTCCATACATAAAACATTTTAATCTTTTATCCATTAATAATATCCTTGGGTTACAGTTATTTTAAACACATTTTTAATGGAACTTTTCATTTTCTATAAAAATAACTATAATTGTTACCTTATTTTCTACACCCAAAACATCTTCTAGTTCATCTAATATATTCACCATAGTGTTTCTTTCCAAATTCATGACATACAAGAAACCAAATATTCCTTCCACTAAGTTATCCACCACCTACTATTTAATAATAATTTATCATACTATAATTTATTGATTATGTGATTTTTTTAATGTGTATATTATTATTCATAAATTGTGAAAATTTGTAAAGCATAATCTCAATAGCATTCATCCCAGTCATCATACCATTTTTTTCTCATCAACACATTTTTTATTACCTCCACGGTTATCCTCATTCGATAAAGTCTTAGTCATTGACTAAAACTAGAAATCACAGTGTTAAAAAAATTAATCATAATGGAAAATCACTTACTCATAATGAGTCATTTTTTGGATGTATAAGTAATGGAACCTTCATTTCAATTTATGACACCATATTTTTATCCTATGAGATTCATGTTCTTAATATAATTAAATACCTCATGAGGGTCATATAGGTTATATGATTCCCTAAAATAATATCTTTGAGGAGTAACAAACGTGGTTTAAAATAAATACTATTGTCATGTACAATATAGTGGTAGATTCAATACAGATGTTCCTTTTTCATTGTTATTACCCATAAATAAATTTGTTTATGTAACATTTCTACAAATAGTATATAGAGAAGGATGTGTCTCAATGAACAAAATATATAATCTCTTCCTTACCTGAACATAAAGATAATATTCTATAACTATACAAATTTCATTAATAGGGTAATGATTGATAGTATACATTATCCTTTATCTATTTCCAATGTGTACTACAAAAATTCCTCTGATACTATCTATAATGACCGTGATCTATGAATCCGTAATCAATTTTCTACAATATTTCATTGGTAGATGATACATGGAGTCACCTAATGACGAACGGTATAGTTTATTATTTTTGACAGAGTAAATACATATATTAATCTGATTTTACAAATGAAAAAATATATATCAAAGTATAATCTTTTTGTTCATAATTATTTCTTCAAGAAAAAACCCTTTATATGAATCATTATAAATATATTGGTATAATTTTGAAATGAAAATAAGAACTTGTTGCGTTCAAATCCAAATTAATGTTATCCGTACAATGAAATCAAGCATGAATAATTAATCAAAAAAATTCTGTACGATAAATAATTGGAAAAAATTTCATTCAATAAAATACATGAGAATATTATCATTGGAATAAATACTGATCAATTATTTCCCTGTAAGAAATGACCTAAGCATTAAACATAGAAATGGATATTAAAAAGAATAAAATAATTACATGGAATATTTGTAACCAATATTTTAATGTGATAATTATGAAATATATAAATTAATTAGAAACATTCAAGGCCTCGAGCCATGATATCTTATATATATCAGTAAGGTTGTCAGAAAAAAAATAAAATCATGGTTTTCTCCTAAGACATATCTATGCATCAAGGGGACATTTAATAAAAATCCCTTCACATATAAAGTCTTATTAATTTATAATTTTATTTTTTCCATACATAATGAATATAAATATTTATATTGAAAAACAATAATATGAAATGTAAATAATTATCTATATAAACAAACATAATCATAAACAATAAAAATAAATATTATAAGCATCAAACGAATAAATACATGGAAAAACATTTCATAATTCATCCAATTAACTAATATTGATCTTAACATTAAAATATATCCACATAGAATAATATGTAAAATAAGGTTGTTTTTATTCGTCAATGGAATTTTCATAAAGAGGTTATGAAAAACATTCTTGAGAAAACAAATAATAAATCTTTGAAATAATTATAAACTACAAATTAACTTTTTATTAAAAAAATATTCTGCATTTTAATTTATATTCAAAATAAATTTAACATTCAAACATTTTTTGGAGATTATGTAGGTGAATTATACATATAGTGTATAAGTAAAAAATATTTTTTTCATATTTATTTAAGAAAATTCAAAATTTAATTTTATAGAAAATGATAAAAAGATTCAATTTAATTTTTTTTTTTGAAATACTAAATCATGAGAAATATTTTTTTAATAAACTGTTTGGATTTTTCTTAAAATGATCTTGAAAAAAATTCATTATAATAATGTTTTGATGACAAATTATTTTTGTTCAGTGAGAAAAATATATATAATTTTATAAAAAATATTTCCTAAATAATTTGGTCAAAAAATAGAGGGTAAGTGAAACTAAAAAATTAAAATTTATTAAATTAAATTGCTAGAATAGAATTCATGGGTTTTTTGAGTTTAATATCATAATATTTCATAATGTGAAACATAATCATAAATAATAATGTTAATTAAAAATATTATAATATAAATCATTAAAACATTGATAACATTTAAATCACAAGCCCCATGAATGATAAAAAATAATATTAATAACTAATTACCAAGAATATAAATTAATTAATTTTATAACATATCCAAGGGTAATTATATATATAACACAAATTAACTATGTTATGAATATTGAATATGTCTCAAGAAAGTAAAAGTGAGATAGGAAAACCTTTAATGAGGTTCATCTTCCTTCTTATGTGTCAAATAATAAGGTATTATAAATATTTTTTATTATATGTCTATTAAAGAACAATTATAATTTATTTCATACAATATATGATTTTATTTTAGTTTTTTAAAACCCATTTATTAAAAAATCATGTCAAAATCGCTGTTATTGATGACAATTACATCATTTTTCTTGTCAATTTTGGTGTAGTAATATCGGTAATTTTATTTTGATTAGGGATACATATTGTACATAATTTTAACCATTATATTAATATAATATAATATAATTATATATTTATTTATATTAATATATAACTGTCGGAGATAGAAATTGGATTAGACCACTTATGAAGATGGAAGGGAATACGTACGCATGAGTGATGATTCAATATTTCTTAATGGATGAAATAAAAGGAAAAATAATATTAATTTAGAACAATATAATCATTATTATGTCATATATATAATTTTTATTAATCGAACACATACTTTTTAACTTCCTTGGAAAATGAAAATGATAAATACATCTAATCATCGTTTGGAGGTGGAAGTCTATATGTATACATAAGTGAAATTATTGTTCTTCCAAACAGTGAAACATATGAATTTAGATATGATATTAATAGGATTATATTTGGTGATTGATATAATATATTTTAATTATATTTGATATTACTACCTTCTAGGTAAAAGGTAAGTTAAATGTGAATCCATTCACTTCTTGTGGCGGTGTTCTGATGTACCCACAAGAGACGTTATCTTGCGCAACACAAAATATAATGTAAGAAGATATATATGAATAAATGATAAAAAATTATAATAATTTAATAATTATCATAAAAATATATAAAATACATCATTATATCCATCCATGAAATGTGGTGATGGAAAAGGGATTACATTATTTTTTTAAGCGGTATTCTATCTAGCCAATGATCGAGGGTTTAATTTCCCATATAATAGAATTGGATTTTGATATGTTCTATTCCATTAAAATAATATAATCTACTTATATATGATATGTTTTTTTATTATACTAACATATTTTATGATTATTTAAACTATGTTGATGAAGAATGAAAAAATATTCACTATTATGAATTTTACAACTTCTTCAAATAGCCTCTTTAGGTTTATACGGAAAGCATTAATATGAGATATTAAGTATAAAAAAACACACTAGGATGAGTCGATGCATTAAATTAACATATTTGGGTATTTATTGGATGAATTTATTAAGTGTAAGTATTATATGAGAGGGGTTTCTTTTTATATGAAGGAGATAACATACATGGAATTTATGGAAATAAAATGTTATAACCATTTCTTCCACCTATAAAAACCATAAAAAATTGTAAATTATTTAATATCATATGTTAAATGGTTCTAAAAATTCTATTACATTTTTCTGGTCATGTTGTAGTTTATTTTTAACCCTTATCTTCCTTGTTTATACCCCCAAATGAACACATTTATATGATAACCGTTGTAGATAATTTTTACTATTTTCAATATTCATTTTAGGGAAAAAATAATATGCATTATATGGTAATATAAATCATAAATATTTTTAATTTTCAATAAATTTTTCAATGAACAATACATAGAATAAGTGGAATTCAATTAAATTTTTCTGACAAGGATGCAAAGAAAAAACAATTTTTAAAATGAAAACAATCAAAATATTAAAAATTATTTATATTAGAACTCAATGTGATGTTGTTTAAAATAAAATAAATAATATAAATTTTAATTTAATTGAACTAATATTATGATATATCAATAATTAAATATAATTTACCTTTTAAAATAATATAAATGAAAATGGTGTTTTCAATAAAAAAATTTATTTTTCACTTTTCATAAAAAATTAACAATTTCATTAAATTTTAAAAAATTAATCTTGGAATATTTTTGACATGTATATATAAATAATTATATTTTTTAAAAATATATATTTTCAGGAATTTGAAACATTATATTTCAAGTACGTGATAAAAGAGAGGCTAAACAACCTTTAAAAATTATTAGTTTAGCATAAATCATTTTTATTTCTATAAAATGATTTTCTTATTTCTAATCAATATAAAATAATTTATTTTATTTTAGGTAGGTGAATCCCATATAAAATTAAAATTTAATTTTTCATATGCATATCCTCCAACTTAAATTCTAATTTGTACTGTTATTGTTTAAATTAAATGATTTTTATAGTGTGTTGTTTTTCATTTAAATGCAGTTTTGTGTTCCTCGAATGCTATCAAAGTGATTGAATTTATTTAAAATGTACCATATATCAAATTATCTAGGTTTTATATTCTATTTTTGTGGTTTTTATTTCATTTCATAAATCTCGTTGAACATGATGTTCTCCTTATATAATATCCTGGTTTAACAATAAGATATTCCCACATGGATATGTCCCAAACAATGAATTGGATATATCTAGGTAATACAAAGAGACTCTTGATTTTAGAAACATTATATAGAATAATTTGATAAAATCACAACCTAAATATTCCTAGGATTCACTAATAAACCCTTACAATATATCACATGTCTATAAATTTCACCCTTGGAACCATGAATTTTTAATTGTATAGATACCCATATAAATAATTATCCTTCAATACCCCTTTTTTCTAATAAAAGTGGTGACATGAATTGGTCACCCAATTCATTCCACAGAGGAATTTATGAAAAAAAACTAGCAATACAAAAATGTGTTGTAGTTAACTTACAAAAATAGAGATTTATAGAATTATAATACATGAAACACAGAGGAAAATATAGGAAAAAATGAGAAGAATTTATCAAAGGGGACTCCACCAATCCATCAGGTCTGAAGGGAAACCAAACCCTTTGCTTCACCATAATATAGATCTTTATAATGGGTCCCAGTAAACAATGGACGGGCTGAAAGGAGTCGAACTGGATGCTCATCCCATGTTTGTTTAGAGTTGTAAGTTCGAGATACATTGTACCTTTAGTTCTTAATCAAATTGAGCCTTTTATCTCAAATTACTATAGAGTTCTAAAAAAAGGATAAAATGAAACCATAGAAATTTCTTGAGACACTGAAACCACTATTAAGAATAGAAAACCAAAAAAATATTGGATTCACAAGCTATTGGGGGTGTCGATCAGCAGTACAAAATCATCTTCCCACAAAAGAATATATAGTATTTCAAAAATCTAGTTAAGAGAGAATCATGTTTACTGTAGAACCCAAAATACAATCTTCTTTGAAACCATCATTCATTCAACAGTCAAAAACTGAGATGTAAATCAAGAATATAAGAGAAAACACCCAACAATGCAAGATGAATGCAGCACTTTGAAATAAAGGGTTTACTTCATGATGTAACAAGAAGAAAGTCTAAAAAATTTATCCTAATACGGCACTGTTAAAAGTTCAACTTATCACCATTTAAATCATTGTGAGCATAAAATGAAAAAATCATAAAGAAACACTATGAAAATAGACTAAAATAATAAAGCAGACTGATCGTATAAAATAAGGGAGTTTGTTTAGACTCTTACCCCAACCCCTTATTAAACCTTCTGCATATAATATCAAGGTAAGTCTCCGTTGAAATTTCCCAATTTCAGATCCTTTTTAAGCTATTTCATCTCTGTTTTCATATGATATTCTAGATCTTCATTCACCTTTTCATTTGACAAGAATATATCTTCATCAGTTGAGTGATTTATCACATTATTGGATTTCGAGGGTTCAATTATTTCATTCTTAAAATTGGTAATAAGATCTAGATCTAGTCTGAAATAAACAAGTATATATTAAATAAACAAAGACATGAAGTATTCTTAGAATCAATAGATTATTAAATTCATCAGATCCACAAACACCACATGATAAATAATTTTAAAAAATTACATGACAATATAATCATAACAACCCCACCTTATCAAGAATTCCTTTTTGAGAAAATAGTTTTTTAAGACCCATGGATAACATTATCATAATATCATATTAATTTATAAAAACTACTAGGAACCCTGATATGATATTAAATTTCATTAATCCAAGGAATGTGATATATGTTCATAAAATCATGTTGGTGAGTATTTCATAAAAAAAATGTTTAAGACTGTTATTGTCATTATTTTAAAAGAGTATTGGTGATTCCAATGTTAAAAGATAGATATATATAACATTTATCCTTGGGATTATAAAATTAATCCTCTAATTGTATCAATAAAATATGTTTCGTATGGTATAATGTTAATAAAGGTATCCTTTTCCCATAAATAATGATTATATATAACTTTAATTCCATCTGAAATGGACCCTAAAGACAGTATCTAGATAATCATTTGGTTACAAACTCACCACCACATAAAGAGTGAAACATATAACATGATCAAATGAAAATATGCAAATCTCTAGATTATGACAATATATAATTTAAAAATAAGATAAAATGGAACCATTCCTCCCTAATCATGAATCCCACTCACCTTATTAGTTGTGAGTGACTCTATTTAAAAAACAAAACTATACATAACAATGATAATAACTGATCATGGATTTATATATAATCATAGAATCGATTCCAATAATGAGATTATATATATCCAGATCAATTAGTAGAAAATACCATACGGTTTCTTGATCAGTGATAATAACATGATAAATAGGAAATTGAAAAACATGTTATGACTTTTTTCCCAAATGAGTGTAAAATTTCATTAAGAAACAAATAAACACTCTTTGAAATCCTAACACATATATATGATTAGATGAAACAAATGACTCATTTCTCCCAGAAGGAAATTCATCAATAACCATATAAAATTAAATAATCACCACACTTATCATGTTATCTAATACTACATATATCTTATATGTTTAACACTCATCGACATAGACATGTATGGTGTCATCCTTCACTTTATCTTCAATATGATCCTCACTCTAATAACTAATTATATAAACTGATGGCCATTTGGGAATTTGGATCATGCTCTACTCCATTGGATAATAACTATATAAATGATGTAAATGTTTATATTTTATGCTATATTGAAACAGATTTTTTGATTCCAAGGATTATGTTTGAGGGGTCCATTTCTCCTATAATTGTAATAGATCACCTAAATATATCATGAAAAATCATGTGCACCCATAGAACAACCTCTATTCTAGTCAACCTAATTGATTTTTTTGAATAAAGAGGAAGTATATATTTTTCATATAGTCAATGAATCTCATATGAATTATGAATTAACAATGATGTATACCCCACCAATAGATGTCTTCTCTATAGTCTCCATAATGTTATGTAGACACATAAAAATCAACATAGACAGAATGCATTTTCCTAAAAGTGTCTCAATCCTTCACTCTTAAAGATAATTATTATAAACATGATTTTGGATACATGATCAAATAAGTAAAAAATAGAGTATCATACAATTAGGTAAAATGATCTTCTTACTCGATAGTAAAAAACACCAATTTACTTTCGACTATTAGTGACTGGGGACATAAATGTTGGGTGAAGGATTTGTGGAATGTATCCCGCATGACATAATTATAAAACATGAAATTTATAATATTTTTACTCATCTTCCTTCGACACCCCCATGTATATAAGTGGGAAAATTATTCTGATAGTCTTATAGATGATTTTAGGATGTAGAAGATCCTCTTAGTCCTCTCAATCAATTCATATGATTACAATGGTTCTTTTTTAGCATGAATGGTTAGTAGATGATTCTTAGTGGATTATGAATCATTTTAAAAATTGTTTTCAACATTTGTGGCATATACCATGAAATGGGTTTTTTAGAGTATATAAAACAGAAATACTAAGTTATCTAGAGGAATCTCTAGTGAGGCTCAACAAATAGCTTTCACTCCAAAATTTATTGATTGAATTTTTTATGGTTTTATATTCTATAAAAATTGTATGTAACCCATTTTAAATAAAATTAAATTCCATCATCATTAACCAAATTTAAAAAACTGAAGCTAAAAATAATTAATGTAAATATAAGGATGTTTTAAAATCAATAACTATCCAGGGAAACTTAATGTTCATCATGAAAGTGATTCATCTGGACACAATCGTACACTACCTCTCAAGTCAAAGAAGTCCTACCAACAATTAATCAAGAAACCCAAGACAACATAGGGGTGAAGAATAAACTAGATCATATGCTTTAATGATAACATGATGCTCTAAAAATAAGTTTTATCAGACCATCCATGGTCAACAAATACTATAACTCAAAATGGACCCCCACCCACAAGGCTCAAAGAACATTCTTAATCACTATAGCATTTGCAAGAAGTAGGGAATCATTAAAATAACAATTGGAATGATTTCAACTTAAATAGAAATATTATAATACAGGAACAATGGAATTTTCACAGTTTGTATAAATAATCCATCATATTAATTAAAAACTGAACTGTATTGGTAACATCTACTTTTTTTGTAAAAAATTTATAATTAAAATTTTTTTTTACCATCCAAATTCTTAATGAAGTAAAATTATGATCCATATCCATGTAACTGTGTGTATCCAATATCTAAGCCAAATTGAAAGGAAAACACCCTATTATTGTATCCCTATAAATTAATTTCATTCCATTACATGTATCCTTCAAAACCAACGATAAAAGAATACAAACGAAAAATTATGTTTTGAGAACTAAATCATGCAAGAATACCAAAACAAAATCATTTAAATTTTTATATATTATCATATTTTAGTTAATTAAAAATCCTAATTTAAAAATATTTCAAATGAAATAATTTTTCATTTAAATAATTTTTTAGGGATTCTTTTCAAAAACGTTTCATATTTTAATAAAAAAAATATGATAATTAATTTATCCATGATGTATATTTTGATGAATATTATAGGTATAAATCAACAATAACTATACCATGTAGGGAAATAATCATGTAACGTATGAAATTAAGTAATGTTCTTAAAATTAATGAAATGGTAATACATGACATGAGGTTGTAAACAAGTAAATTACACAAAATAATAGTTATCAACATAAGTTATTTACAATGTATGGGAACATTAGTCCCCCAGTATGGTTATAAACTACAAACCATGGATTCTTAGGATCCTAAAATTGTAATATATTATTTTACTATGGTTTTAATGTGATTAATTTTCCTATAACCCGATAGTACCCAAATAACATATATATGTTTATTACATTTCAAGAAATCAAATACCACACTTATAAAACTATTCAGAATAAAATGAATCATCACATCAATTCATTAAAAACCATTTCAAATACAAAACCATGTTTTCGGTATTTTATCAATTAAATCAAGTGTATAAATATTATTTTCAATTTGAGTCCATTTTTTAAAACAAACCAAGAACAAAAAAATATAAAAAATTTGATTATAAAACTAAAAATAAAATGTAGATTGAGAAAAAACCGACATCCATGGTATATACCAAAAGATATAGACACCTACTGAAATAATGTTAAAAAATTTTCCTTTAAAATTACATCGTGGATATGAAGATATCAGGAAATAGAGAATATGAATCTATTATAAAAAAATTACAATGACGGATTTCTATGAAATATATAGTGATATTTTCTTTTTAGGAATTAGATACTAGGATAATTATAGATTAAATTATATTTAAATCAATTTAGGTCATTAAAATATATTCAATAGAGATCCATGTTCACAATAAAGTTAAATTCCAACAACAAAAATGGGAAGTGAACAAAAATTATCACCAAATATCCTCTAGTTGAATCAAACATATATTGAAGTCTACTTCAATAAATTTTAATAACTTTTTTTAATAATAGGAATCATGGAAAAAATATCGGACTACTCTAGACCACACCCCTAAATGGATTGTTTTACATTATATGATAGTTGTACAAACCACAATATTTTTTAGTAAAAAATTGTTTAGAATACATTTCTTTGTTAGTAAGGATATCTTATATACAAGAGGAAAAATATAAAATAAAGTTTCCATCACTATGTACTAGCCTTTATGAGCTCACATAGACACTATAATGTAAACACCACCCTAGGATGTATTGAACTTGGTATTGGAAGAACTATATAGACTCAACTTTCATTCATCCACATCATAACTGAAACACTCTATTCTAATAAAAAAATAACTACAACCATAAAAATTTAAATCTAATTCATTATCCCAAACCACATTGCATCCATTACCTCTATAGTGTAAAATTATCTCCTTACATATGAATCCATTTATTCTTGGAAAATACACCTCAACCTTAATCCCTATGAACAAACTAAAATTCAGAAGGCAATGAAATAAAGGCTCTATTCATGATTACACATACTAGGGGGTTACATTTTCCCCATTCATGACTTTATTAAATAAATAAATACTTTATGGGAAACTATTATGTTTTAACACTAGTATTCTTATAAATATTTATAATAGTGACTCAAGCCCATTATCCCAAAGTTAGTGTCTAATTTATTACATAGTGATAGATACAATGGGTCAATTCTGAAATGACCGTCCATTTTAGTATTATGGTATATATAGATATATAATTGATAAAAATTTAACATTTCTAATGGAAAATAAAACATAATATATTATAAAATTAAATAATTTGATTCATTGATAACATAAGAATTTCAATAAATTCAATTCATAGGGAAAGAAAACAAAATAAGGGTGAGAAAAAATTATCTATAAGGGATAATTATACCAGAATCTATCATTAATCAATAAAAAATAATAAATATTTAAATTAAATTAATTAAACACACATGAAATCTATATAACATGACTGTATTAATTGGTATGGAATGATTAATATGGAATGGTAAATAACAGGAAAACATGTCATTTAATCAATTAAATTGGAATGAAATGAATCTAGTGAAATTATAATTGTGATGATATCATAGATAATGATAAGATAATTATTAATGATGTAAATTATTTATTATGGGATTTCATGATCTCAGGAATCATGATAGAAATTCTATCAAGACCATTCACAATACGCATTAAAAACTCCAAGATGAACCCTATTTAATTTTTTCCAACATATTATTCTCATGAGACATAAAAATGAATCACATTGACATATTATAATATGTCCCAACAATCAATTTAGTTAAAAATAAATCCACACATACCAATTGACTAATTTTGTTCATTATTCAATATTCCATATCATCAAATATAAATATAGAGTAAATGAAAAATATTTATCTATATTTCCCAAAAAAATTAAATAACATTAAATATAAACACCATTTTATAAAAAAATATAAACACTAATAAATAATCATATAAATCAACCCATTATTTTATATTTAATATAAATTTTATTTCCAATAAAAAATGATCCAAATAAAGTTATTGCTTCATCATAATGTTAATATTCTCAAAATAAAGATAGATGGTTAAATATCAATTACCACTTGTTAATTTTAAATTTAAATTAAAATGGATTAAATAATTAAAATAGAAACCTAAAATTCTATTATTTATTATTTAATTAGGATATTATATGTCAATGGTGGAGTATATACACCATATAATGGAAATAAGGTTCACAACCTTGGAATATGCCTCAATGAAGTGAAGATGAGATGGAGTCTCCTACCTCACCCTTCTGTTTGGGTGAACAAACATAACCATAGTAGTTTACTTATACATGTTAATAACTTATAATAGAAAAATAAAATTATTTTTAATATCATTTATTATCCATTTATTATATCACGTCACTCAATCATTAATAATTATTCGTTATTTCGTTTGTTAATTGCATTATTTAATAAAAAAATTTAGTAAATAATGACTTAGTTATTGAATATATAATACAGTTCCATAAAATAATGAATAATATTCGAGAAATAATTTTCATTTTTAATATTTAACTCAAATTTTATAAACTTTCTAGGAAGATGGGTCTGAAAATGATTTTTTTAATGATTATGGGGATGATAAAATGGTTGTACGCATATCTAACATTTCCATTATTCAACGTTCATTATGGAAAGGACTTATGTAATTTTATATCATTACATAATAGTGAAATTATCTTAAATACCAAATTAGTTCATTATATTTTTATATAAATCATCCAAGTGGTGTGGTGATGAATAGAGAGTCACAACGCTTTGTGATGTTGTAATCCACATGTACACGAAAGTTATCTTATTCATTAAGTGTGTGAAAAATTAATAATTTAAATGATATTTTTATTATTTTTATTATGATAAATATATCATTAATATCAATTTTATTTTATTTATATCACATATATTCATTAACTTTACCTTTATCAATAACCATATAAATCAATATCAAAAGATGCATCGCTTCGTTTCGCAAGGCGGTTGTTCTTCATAAACATGAGTGTTATTATCTTATCTCTTATGAATTGGAAATTAAAAATGAATAGATTATATTGTTTATTTATATTTATAATAATGTTAAAAATATCACATACATAAATTATATCCAACCCCAAACTGAAAACAGAGATGTGGTTGGTGAAAGAAGAATTGCATCAGTTCACGAGGTGGTAGTCCTCGGTAGACAAGAATCGTGATTCCAATACCCATTTGATAGAATTATATATGGTAAAAAACTAAAAATAAAAAAATATATATTTAAAATACTTGGGTTATTATATTTTTAGTTTTTCTAATTTTATTTTAATTAGGGGTATGAAAAAATAATTTAAAAATGTTCGTTCAAGAACATTACATCTTATTTTTGAATCCAAAATTGGTTTTTCCCAAATCCCTACAAGCATGAATTTATGCCAAAACTGAGGCATGTAGTATGAGAGGAGTTCATATGGGACATTATTTGAGTATGTTTTTGTTGAAAAATTTTCTTAAATGTGTAAGGAAGTGAGGGGAGTGAGTTCTCTTTTATAGTTGTGGAGGAGTGTCATTTTTATAAATTTCAAAAACTATTCAATAACGTGCGGTCAATACCAAGTGATGTGTCCCTTAAAGTGATAAAAGACGATTTTATAGATTATATGTTTGACCCAAACCTAAAACACACAAAAAAAGCATGTTTTAATTATTTTTTTCATTAACTGTTACGTTTCCTTTCATTGATGAATTTTTTTTCACTATGCTAACATGCCTTTTTTAACCCAGGTAATCTATCCATTATGATTAATATAAAGTGAAAGTATGTATAGAATTTTTTATCAGTAATTATAAATATTAATTCTAATTTATCAAATTAAAATATTTCTTGTCTGGTAAATTATTTTTTAAACAAGAGCATGTAACATTATAAACACCATTTGAACATTAACTATGCAAACCAGGAATTAATATTATTGGTGAGTATAGTAATTATAAAAGAACAATTGCATTAATAATGTAAAATTGTTGGAATATAAAAAAATTAATAAATAATATTATGGAAGATACTATTTATAGTAATTTGAAATCATTTTATAAAATATCATTTAATATAAAATAAAATCAGTGTAAATTTTGACATTATTCATTTATTTTGAATTTATAAAAAAAATTAAAATGATTAAATTTATATATATTTTGTTAAAATTTATTTAAAGTGATATATTTACCTAAAAAATTAATAGAACACATTAATTCAATAAATTTACTTATATTTTAATATTTTTTGTATCATTTTCTATAATTAAATAGTTACTAATTTGGTTTTTCTTATGAATTTTAAAAAATTATTCATCTCTACAAATGAAAATATCAATTACAAACATAAAATATTGTAATTTTTTCATTCCAAATAATATTTACTATTGAACATTTATTCTTCTATCCAATCCAAAATAATTATATATATTAAAAAAATGAATGTTCGTTTTTTCCTTTTTCATTACATAACTTATTATAGAGGTAACATTCACATAAAATTATCCAAAAAATCTCATAAAATAGATCCCAAGGTTATAGGGTTCGATATATTGATACTAAATGGGCTTTGGAAAAATATTTAGGTTATTCAAACCCTTAACTTGTTAGTATAACTCTTCAAAAATCCAATTTTTACTAGAACCCTCTTAAATAATTTGTTGTATTATTACTTTCAGTTTTTATTCAAAATTATGTCGAAATTTTTAGATAATATAACTTGTGATGGTTCAAGATATATTGTTCATTTTTTGGAAATTCATTCACATAAGTGAAAAGATGATTTTAAAAGAGATAATTCTATAATGTGATTAAAAGAAAATTTTAAAAGAGATTATTCAGAAATGTTTTTAATGTTTAAAAAAGTAATATTAAAATTATTAAAATTAGATATATTGGACTAATTTATATATTATATAAATAATGATACTTTTCTAAAATAAAAAATTATAATTTTTCTTCATAAATTAATTTAATTAAATAGAATCATTCAACTAAAATTTTAATAAATTTCACTGTAAATAAAAAAAATAATCGTTCCAAAAAAATATCAAAAAAGCTCAATCACATATTTTTAATATGATTTTGCTTAAAATAATGTCATTTTTTGTAAATAAATTTTATTCTAGTGTTAAAAATTAATTTTTAATTATGTGCGAAAAGCATAACAAAACTGTCCTATAGAAAATATATTGTTTTGCATAAAGCATTTCATTTTATTTTAAATGATTAATATTTTATTTATAAATAATATATTACAATATTATTCATGATTTACATATTTATATTCATTCCCACAAAAAAAATTTATGTCTTATAATGGCCTAATTTTATTAATATTTTAATAGAGTATCATGTTTTGTTTATACAATTTGTTATGTGGTTGATAAGCTATATAGGAAATTTAAATTATTTTAAAAGAAATATATTATAAATTATTAGGTTGTTATTTAAATATAAAATATATTTTTTGAGTTAAATATAAGATATCAAACATGATATTCATATTTTAAATCTGCATGGTGTCACATTATACAACCTTTTAATAAATTACATCCCCACGATTTAAACGTGAACTTGGAAATCAAGGATTTATTATTTTGAAAAACCATTTTTTAAAAACACACATTTTATAATGTATTAATAAAACATCTAATTAATGATATAGAAATGTAAGTTCGTTGTTTATCTAGAATAATACATTGTTAGGTTTCTATATATGTCAACATTAGTTGAAATTGAGTGTATTTACATGGAATAAAAGAAAAAATAAATATAAATTTTCATTGAGACCATTGATCCCATGAAAGTGCGTGATATAAAGAAGGTTAATGACCAACAAACCATATAACATTGAGGTTTTAAAAGGGTAATTGATATCATAAATATTATTATAATAGGGTAAATAAGATGTTTTAATATCAATTTACTATATTTGAGGAATTCCTTTACTCTCTAAACATTAATAGAGATATACATAAATGATATATATTTATGTTATCAAAACATTTATGTTATTATATTTTTGTTCTATCAATTTCTTCTTCAACTCTTAACCCCTAAAATGAATATCAAAAAATTGTATTCTTCATTCCTAAAGCACTAAAATTCACTTTTAAAGGGTCAAAATTTCCATTATATAATGATAATTTAGTCTATCAATATCTAGTTATTATTATGATACAAATTTGTACATGTTTTCAGGTATGGATAGATCTCCATATTATAAATTAATACATTAACCAATAAAACCTCCTCTGAAAATAATATTAAACCATTTAATAAATGGTTACCTTTATTACCATTATAAAAGATTATGATATGAAAAATTAGAAATATTCTCTCAAAATTTACAAATTTAATGTTTGATTAATTATCGAAACAATATGAATTTGAATATAATCATTATATACCAAACATGTGTATACCGTCACTATATATTTTCATGGAAAATGGTAATAACCAGAATAACCACGAAAAAAAATTTAGAACAAAAATCATTCCTCATAATTTAATAAAAAAATTATTTCATATATTACATAAATCCGAAAAATATTGTAACTCCATAAATGATGCCATAATCATCTGTCAATAAATTCATTAATCAGTTAACAAGATTTTAGTGTCAGCAAATTTACTTATCCATATCAAGTATCACTTAATCCCAACACCATTACCTCAACATAATAAATATATTATGTGTTATATTTCCATCAATATTGTGTTTTATAAGAATTTCAAATTTCATTAAATTTATTTTATTAGACATCAGTACCACTAAATACACAATTTCAAATAATTTATCTAATGTGATGTATTATAATTGAGTATATTTTATAATTACTATAACTTATATATCTTTTATAAAACACTAAAATGAAATAATTCTTCAATAGAAAGATAATAACATTAATCATTCCCCATTATCTATGGTAACACCATAATGTTGAACAAGATATATTAGTTTATTTTGAGACACATTCCATTGATGTTGGGGGAATTTTTTTAGTAGTCCCCAGTATCACTATAGTTGAATAATATACCACATAACTAATTCATATTGCCTTTACAATCATGATAATAGTGTCCTTTCTCTCCCCACATATAAAAAATTATAATTCTCTTAATAAATGTACCAGGTTGTTTATTTTCAAAATTATTGAATGTCAGAAACCCATCCATTACCTTATTACACCTATGTGGTTTTATTTTTTTCTCATATTATTTTGTGTATTTACATGAATGAAATAATTGTAGTATTATTCTATATCATCCATGTTATCCCATGATACAATGTCCTCATATGATCATATTTTTTTCTAAACTAGTTTCCTTCAAATGGTTGGATTAATCTCGTCCAATAAATCCACATTCTTACTCTATGGAATAAATGAATTAATGTAGTTCCCATTAACTTGTATATAAATAATTTCTAAATGAAATAATACACAATATTAGAGTGGATACCTAAGAATAGTAATCTATTGTCCAAAAATTAGTTAAATAAATAATAAAAAATGAAATAATTATGCATAGATAATCTCATTATCATAAACAATGTTTCTCTGGCAAAACATTCAAACACTAAAATTATTTTTAAATCATTCCTAATGATATGTATATAATATTTTAATTTTGTTAATAATATGTCCCATGACTGTCAAACCATGTACATAGTAAGGCCATTTTTTCTACATGAGGCAATGATTTGTTTAATCCCAAATCATCCTTTTCTGAGTTATTAAACCCTGGTACATCTATCCCCGATCCACATCAACTTGTATTATCTGAAAAGGGATGTATTTTACATAAAAACTACATTATAAAATCATTAAAAATATAAGGATTTTCTTATATACTTATCCTCAAATTATATCACAGGGTTATGGTATATTACCGTTTTATCATGGCCACTACTATGATTCTTATGATTCGAACTATAGAGACCCCAACCCCTATATCATAGAGCTAATTTATGCTTTATGACATTAGTTTTGATACAATGGGTTGAATCCTAAAAGAGTAATCATATTTTTAGTTTTAAATAACAATAAATAAACATGACTCCGATTTTATATTTAGAACATAAAATAAACCCTAATAAATGATAAAATAAAATAATCTACTACCATGAAATCTCATTTAATGATATATTCATAATATCACAGGGAATGGAAAAAACTAATGGTGGGAATAAATTATTAGTAAGGTTCATATAAAAAATAAATAATCTAGAATCAATATTGAATAATCAATATGGAAAGGAAAATAATTCAATACACATTACATTTAAGTAATATTTCTGCTTGAAAATAAAAATCATAATAAAATTGTAAGGGTGAATAACTAAAAACACAGGCTAGTTATTCAAAAAATTGAAATTATAAATCATTCAGATATAATATCATTCTAAATATCTCATTGATACTAATAATTTAAATCTTAATCATGGATATTCATAATTATTGGATTCCATTATGTCAAGAGTAATGATACGTCTACTGTAAAGAACTTTGAAATTATAGTTTCAATATTATAAGTAGAACCCTATTTAATTTGGCTAGCGTGATTTACTCATGAGACATACTGATGTATAGAGGGGATAAATTAATCCATGAACCATGTATCAAATGAAATTAGTAATAATTCCTCGCTTATAGAATGATTTTTTTAATTCATGAATCAATAATACTTGTCAATAACTATATATAGTCATTAAATTATACATATTTATCTATTTTTTTCCAGTTAAACAATTACCATTCAATGTAAACACATTATCTAAAAATGTAATACAGGTTAGAAAATAATTATAACCATAATTAAAAAATATTTATATTTATGATAAATTTATATTCCACTGAAATAATATAACCATAAAGTGATTGTCTCAATAAAAAGTTAAGAATAACAATAGAAAGGGATATTGTACAATAATATTTAAAACATTGTAATTTTCAGGTAAAATCACATTCCCAAAATTTATAAAAAAAACATAAAATACAAGTATTTATAGATGAATAATGATATTCTATGTCAATGGGATATTATATGGACCATAAAATGGATATTAGGTGAATAAAATTATAATATGACTCAATTAAGGAAAATTGAGATGATGTCCCTTACCTCACATTTAATTTTTGGTGAACATGATTTAACCTAACACATAGGGGTTTTATCATTTTTATTAACTTATAAAAGAACCACATTAGGGTTTATAATATCATATTTTATCATTTGGTATTATATTATAACTAATTCGTAAAAATTTATTCATTTTTATCATTGTTTCATGTGTTGATATGCTTGTTTTACCATACATGTTTTTCCATGAAAGATATCATTTTTAGAAATATTATAATTTTTAATCATATATAGAGTAATAACACTGGAATAATTACCATATATATAATTTTATTTCAATTTTCATTCAAATAATTAAAGATAGGTTTGAAAATTAAAGTACCTTATGATCATGGAGGAAGTAGGTTGTTTATACTCATAGGATAAGTTTTCCATTTTTCAACAATCATTATATAATACTAGTTAGTAATATTTTAATATTTAATAACAACAATAATATTATAAATTCCATATTAAGTTTTTAAATGTACTTATATATAATCAATGATGTGTGTAAATGAATGGAGATTCACATCTATTCATGATGTTTTTAGTCCACACATACATGACCAATGTATTGATTACTATGTGAATGAAAATGATATAATTAAAATAATATATGTTATATGTTCATAATGATAAATATTTCATTTATATAATATTTATTTCATTTATTTATCATATAATCATTATATTAATTCTTATCACCTTCCTTGAAAATTGTTAGTCAAAGACCAATCAAATCTTTTATCATGGTGGTAGTATTCCATACATATCAGTAAAGTTATCTTATCTCATAAAGAATGGTATTGTCATGACACATCCAAATGGGGCCCCTTCCATGGCTCCCCAAGCCGACCACCAATAGGCCAGTGTATGGTGACAAACACCGAGTAGACATATCACTAACATGGAAGGAATTGCCTAAGTACCTGCACACTAATGTGGCTAAGTTTTAACACTTTTCGCCACATCCTTTTTATATTTTTATTGGACTTTTTTATACCAAAATGTTTTTTAGTAAATAATTTATAATTGTTCGGATTTTTTATTTTTCTGTATAAAATATTCTTTTTTAGTTTCAATCATGTGTTTTATTGTGCATTATTATCATTCTAAATAATCCTTAAATTAACATAGTCCTAATAATTTGTCTTTTATTTATTTATTCTTTCATTTTTACAAATTTTTCATTCTAGTAAGTTTATTAATTCATTAATTACATTAATTAATTCTCTATTCTTTAAATTGTAAATATATAACACGTATTACTTTTTAAGTCTATAAATAATAAAATTAATTTTAACAATTTATGTTTATCCAATTAATACAAAGGAAGGCACAGTTTCATTCACCTTGTTGTCTCACTATTCCAAACCGCTCCCGTCCCACCGTTTTCACGTTACTGTCCATGTGACATTGTTTATCTTGCTAGTTAAACCACTGTTTCGCATCACCAGTCGATGTTTCCTCATGGTTCTTACCGCATCAAGACGGCCTCACCTGCTTTCTTCATCCTCCCTTTGCACCACCGGAACCCTCTGCCATCATCCCTATCCGCAAGAGACTCCACTGCGTTGTTCACCATTGCCCCCTATTGGAATGCCTGAAGCCACCTCTTCCCTCGTTTCCCCTGCTCTTCGGCGAACCCACTGAACCCTAACTCACTTCGCCTCCTTTCTCTACCTCGCCAAACATAACCTTCGACCATCCCCCATTTCATCTTTTTTAGTCTAAGTTTTTATTCTCTTTTATTACATCATATAATATAAATATTATATATATAATATACTATAGAATAATAATAATACGTTAAATAAAAAATAGTAAATAAGTTTTTATATATAATAATAATATATGTATTAATTAAATAAAATATTTATTAGATATATATTACTAATAATTTAGGTATTATAATATATATATATATTAATAAGTTGTTATTATTAAATTTAAGTAGTGATATTAATATATAGTGTATAAATTTATTTATTTATACATAGCTGTTACTTTTTATTGGACTCACATGCGTTTGTTGTGTTTTATGTTGTTTCGTTGAAAGGGTTGTATTCACTTAAATATAGTTCACTAAAAAGCTAGTGATGTGTACATAAAATCGCACCTAATGTATATTCTGATTTGTAGAGGGAAGATTGTTGCACGCTGTGCACCCATCATTTCATTCAGTTAGGAGTAACTGCTCCAGTGACCAGCGTGGGATGAAGTAGAATAGTGAAAGCTAAAAATTGAGGCTATGGAACAAATTGGGTGAGATTCCAGAGACTTCAAAAAGGAGTAATTTGCATTCATTAATAGCGAAGGGACTCGAGAGAGACAATGGGGGTGAGAGAGAATCATGAGAGGAGGCATTCAGCAGGATTGGATGAAAAATATCGACAGATACTTCATTCCCGATTTTACTTCCATCCATCAAGAGAGGATCGAGTGATCCCTATAGTTTTTACCATTTCGCATCAGAAGTTGACTGGAGTACCAATAGTATAATATCAAAGCATTTCACACCTCGATTTCTATGGTGGTACATCGAGTTCATTCCAGCATCACATCCACCATTGACCAGTGGGAATTAGAACTTTCAGGAGATCAAGTAGGGAGACAAATGATTTTATTTTCCATGTCCTCTAATTTTCCGCAACTTATTTCAATATGAGCTTTGTTGATTTTAATTATATGACTGCATTGAAGCCAACCATTATATCTAGCTAAATTCCCATCGGGGGGAAATATGTTGGTTGATTATATTTTTTTATTCTTACTCAGGCACTATCTTATTTTCTAGAAACTCTCTCTCGCTATTTTCATAATGGATTTATTTTCAAAACAACAAGGGGAAGTGAAAACCAATCTTGATTGAATCTTAATAAAAATTGTTTAAATTTGAGGAACACACTGATAAGTGAGTTATGCTCCAATGAGAGAGGCACACTAAACTCAACTGACATCTTGATCACAGTGACATCTGACTTGTAATCTCCATTTGATGGAATGACTTTTACAGTTGAAGGACTGTAAGAGATATCTCATCACAAATTGACCAGAAGACAAATATGGCCTATTACTTTTAGTGAGTTCCACATTTCAGAAAATTCAGTGCCTGAATGAGGCTATGCAATATCGAATCGGCCAGTGGACCTTCTCCCCATACTCATCTATTGGTTGTTCTCACCACATTTTCTCGTGTTGTCTTGTCAGCTTCCTTATACTCACCAGTTTACCTTCACTTCTTCACACGCTTATCTTCACTCACTGTAATTCCCCACCACAAGATATTTTTTCTTATTCTTGGTTTTTTTTTTAGTTTATATTTTTATATCGGAAAAATCAACATGAGGCCTCCCTTAGCATTGACCCTATCTTGCCACTTCCAAAGTAGTATGTAGGTTATAAATTTTAGTTTGTCTCCCGTACCCAACGATGTGTCAAGTGATCAAATTTTGGTGCGATTTTTGGGGAGGAGAGTTTAAATTTAAAAAAAACAAACAAAAAATCACAAATATAAAAAAATCATACAAAATCATTCAAAATAACACTTAAAAAACGTGAAAAAAAGATTGAAATTTAAAAAAATTGCGAACCTGCTACGTGCAAAACAGGTCTAAGTCTGAATACATAGTACCTGGTAACCCTGAAATTGATAAAAACTTAATGGACGTGAAAAATAACAAAGAAAATATCAAAATGGAAGATTAGAAAAATGAAAACATGAACAATCCACTTCCTTAAAATTTTCACCAACCTGAAATGATGAACCCACCTGGAAATGAAATAGTTGAGAGGCACAGTTTGAGAGAATTCTTGTTATCTTCAGTGTCTAGTAACCCTTCATGCATTTGACTCTATCCTAGGTCCTGGAATTAATATATTAAGCAATCAATTCTTAGAAACCATACTAACTTCAATGGAATTCCTAGTGAGGACTCTATTGACTTCATTAAAGCTTTTTATTGTAGTGTCCAACAGCTTCCACTTAACGGTCTCACTGAAGAGGATCTTAAACTGAGAGTGTTACCTTTCTGCCACAATGGCAATGTTAGGACTTTGTTCCAACAGCTAGAAGAAGAAATATTTGTCACATGTGATCATGTTTATAATTTTTCACAATGAAATTCTATCCTAGGAGGTTGAAATATGAAATTTGGAAAAACATTACTGGATTCATTCAGGATAAAAGAGAACTATTTCAGGAATCTTGGGATATGTTTAACGATTTTATTAGATAGTTTCCAAACCATCAAATTACACTCCAATTCGTCATGGACACTGTCTACAATAGTCTCTCCCCTTACCACCAAACCTTGGTGGATCAGTCTTCTGATGGAGACTTCAGTGATAAGACTGCTGAGGAGCTCAAAAAAATATTTAACACCTTAGCTCAAAACTCCCAACACATATTCTCTAGGAAGAGAACCAATGTGTGAAAAGAAACTACCCCTGCTCCTCAACCTGAAGCCCAAGCTTCTGGGTTCTTTAATGTGAACCCACATCAAACCCTTAAAGAGCAGGGCCACCACTGTGGCATGTGTGGCCTTTCTCAAACCTATTTTCCAAACGTCAATATGCTTGTCCAACATCATGAGATTGCTAGAATTGCTGGTTTTGGACCTCATATATAGCCAATGGGGGATCCTTTTTCCAACACCTACAATCAAGGGTATAGAAACCATCTGAACCTATCACGAAGGGAGCATGGACTCCTTCGACCTACATCCCCTCCTAGATTCCAGCAGCCTCTTAGGCAAAAATTCCAACCCCAACCCCAACCTAAGGCTGAGTCATCCAACTAAAAAGATGATGTTATAGTCATGATCCACCAATTTATAGGGTGTTTTGATGAAAAAAAATACAAAAAATGATTATGATAATATTCAAATGGATGCTAGAAAGAATAACATGGAAATTAAAATGGTGCAGTTGGCTAAGGATGCTAGTAATATATAAAAGGGTAGGCTTCCCAGAACCACTAATGCTAATTCTTGAGAGAGTTACATGGTTGTGACCACCAGATGTGGTCTCAAAACTCACCATGATCCTAGGAAATGACCCCAAAATTCCAAAATTGAAAAAACTGGATGAAGTTGGAAACTCAAATCTAAAAGAACCTGAATATAGAAAACTTGACAACACCATTGGAAGCCCTCCTGTTTCTGATTTCCTAACTCAGAAACCCAAAGAAAATGGTGTAAAAAACATATTCAATAATGGGAGGAATTGTTTTGAAGAGGAAGTTGTAGAGATACCACCAATTGTGAGGAATTTTCCCCCTGAAATCCACTTCCCACAAAGTATTAAGAAACCAATTCTTGATTTTGAACTGTTGAAATTTTTGAAAGTGGTTAAAAAGCATAACATTGATATCCCATTCTTGGAAGAATTGATTCAAATCCCTTCGTATCTTAAATCAATCAAGAAAATCTGTTAAAAAAAGACATTGGATGAATTTTCCACCTATATGTTAATAAAGGTGTGTAGTACAGTCTTGCAGAATAGGATACCCCCTAAGCTTCATGACAAAGGATGCTTTGGAATCCCTTTCACCTTTGGGGATAGAGGTGGTAAGTTCAATAGTTTGTATGATTTGGGTGCTAGTATTAATCTGATTCCCTTGTCGCTTTTTAGCACATAAGATTAGGAGTTCCCAAACAAAGCACTATTGTGTTACAGCTTGTTGATAGGTCCATTACTCATCCAGTGGGTATGGTCAGTGATCTATTAGTGGGAGTAGGAAAACTTTTTTTACCTGCTGAATTTAATATCCTTGATATGGAGTGTGACAAGGAGGTTCCTATCATTATCTATAGGGCCTTCTTGGCCACAGGGGGAGCTGTGATTGTGGTGTCCAAGGGGAAACTGGTTTTAAATTTGGATGAACATAAAGAATAATTCAGTTTGTTTTAAAAAATACAAGAACCACCCACCCATCCTTTCCCAAAGATGAGATGTTAGTTGCAAAGAGTAGTGTTGATAATGAGGAAAATGATTTTCTAATAATGATAACTGAAATCAAAAGTGAACCTAAGATCCCTCTGCAGATTTCATGGGGATTATCTCAAGTAAGGAGATAGAATTTATTGATGAGTACGAGGTAAAATTCTAAGAGAACCTAGATGAGATTGTTTTGGTGCACATTCTTACCCTGAGAGATGAGTCTATGTTTGAGGAGATATTTATTGGAAGCTATAACACTGAGGAAAAATCCACATCTACTTCCTTCTTCAAGAGGTAGTATGAAGACCTTAAGCCACCCAAGCCCAAGATTCTTCCCTCAAGATAGTCACCACCCACCCTTGAACTCATGCCCCTCCCTACCCATTTAAAATATTACTTTTTAGGAGATAGTTTCACCCTCCCTGTCATCATTTCATCCAACCTGGAGGTGAATCAAGAAAAAAATATGCATAGTGATTTGAATAAATACAACTTAGTCATAGGCTGGTCAATTGCTGATATTAAGGTGATAATTCCGGCATTCTTCATGCATAGAATTTCCATGGAACCTGAATGTAAGCCTATAGTAGAAGCCCAAAGAAGAATAAACCCCAAAATGAAGGATGTTGTGGGAGAATATGTGATTAGTTTTGTTGATGCAAGAATAATTTTGACAATTTCTAATAGCCCCTGGGTAAGTCCTGTCCAAGTGGTACCCAAAATGAGTGGAGTGATAGTGGTCACTAAATAATGGAATGAGAAAATCCATATAAGAGTATTGAATAAATGGAGTGTCTGTATAGACTACAAAAAGTTTAATTCTACCACAATAAAGGATCACATTCCCATGAAATTTTTGGATCAAAAGTTAGAGAGATTGGGAGACAATGAATTCTTCTGCTTTCATGATTGTTATTCTGGTTACAACTAGATTTCCATTATAACTAAGGATCAAGAGAAATCCACCTTCACCATCCCATTTAAGAAATTTTCCTACAAGTTGATGCCCTTTGTCTTGTTTGGTGCTCCTGCCACTTTTCAGAGGTGCATGATGGTAATTTTTCGGACATGATTGAGAGGATAATTGAAGTGTTCATGGATGATTTTTCTTTTGTGGGAAATAACATTTAAAACTGTCTAAAAATTATGGGATTACTGTTAGAAAGGTTCCAATAGACCACATTAGTCTTAAATTGTGAAAAGTAACAATTAATGGCCACTAATGTTATATTTTTGGGACACAAAGTTTCTAAGAAGGGGCTGGAGGTCGATAATTCTAAAATTGAGGTCTTACAAAAGTATCCCCCGACCTAAAAATGTCAAAGGAATCATAAGTTTCATGGGTCATGCTGGGTTCTATAAGAGGTTCAGTAAAGACCTTTATAGGATTACGAGACCCCTATGCTCCCTACTTGTTAAGGACACACCATTTTTCTGTGATGAGAAATGCCTAGAGAACTTTAATCTACTCAAGGATAAGTTGACTACTTCACCTGTAATTACTTCTCCAGACTAGAAGCTTCACTTTGAGGTTATGTGTGATGCTAGTGACTCTGCAGAAGGATCTGTGTTAGGGAAGAGGAAGGATAGGAAACTTCATGTAATTTACCATTCAATCATGCTATTGGACGATGATCGGAAGAATTATTCAACCACTGAAAAGGAGTTGGCTACTATGATGTTTTCATTGGAAAAGTTCAGGCAGTACTTAATAGGATCAAGAATCATAATTTTCAGAGATCATTCATCTCTAAAGTACTTGTTGGCTATAAAGGACTCAAAACCCAGACTCATGAGGTGGACCTTGCAATTATAGGAGTTTGATTTAGTGATTAGGGATTAGAAAGGGGAAGCGAATGTAGTTGTAGATCAGTTGTACCAATATCCCAATTCCTGAAGTTAGAAACCAAAAGAGATCAAAAATTCTTTCCCTAATGAACATATTTTTCCTTCCGTTGTGAAGAAATCTGCTTCGTCTGCTGACTATGCATAATTTCATGAACTTGAGTCATTCTCAAAGATCTGTCACACAACTAGAGGAAGAGGTTTATATCTGAACTAAAATATTATTTTTGGGATGACCATCTTCTCTTTAGGAGGTGTGTTGATGGGATTTTGAGAAGAAGCGTGGATGAGGATGAGATTTTGCTCTTAATTGAGAGCTTCCATTCTTCACCTTGGGGTGGCCACCATGGAAGATAAAGGATTTCTCAAAAGGACCTACAGGTATCTTTCTACTGGCCAACACTATTTAAAGGTTCTAGGAGTCTTGTTATTGGCTATAAAAAATGCCAAATGTTAGGATATGTAGGAAGAAGGTAGGAACTGGACCATAATGGTATACTGGAGGTTGAAATCTTTAATGTGTGGGTTGGTGGACATTATGGGACCATTACTATCCTCTTATGGGAATGAGTATATTTTGGTTTCTATGGAATATGTGTCTATGTGGGTTGAGGTAGTAGCTCTGCCCGACAATTCAGCTGCTAGTGTTGTGAAATTCATCAAGAAAAACATCATTTCCATATTTGGTGTGCCTTGAGAATTCATCATCTATAATGGGACTCACTTCAAGAATTATAAGTTCAAATGTTTGATGGAGAATTATGGTTTCTCAAATAGTACATGCACCACTTATCACCCACAATCTAGTAGGCTGGCAGAAGTTTCAAAAAGAGAGCTCAAACATATTTCAGAGAAAACAATGTCTAGCTCTAGAAAGGACTGGTCAAGGAAGTTGGATGAGTCCCTTTGGACCTACAAAACTGCCTATAAAACTCTTATAGGGATGTCCCCATATAGAATACTCTTTGGGAAAACATTTCATTTACCAATTGATTTACAATAGAGATTGTACTAGGCAGTGAAGGCACTTGACATTTATTTTAACTCTGCTGGTTAGAATAGACTGTTAAAGATGACTGAGATGGAAGAGATTCAAATACAGTACTATGAGAATGATGAAATTTAAAAGGTGAGATAAAAGGATTTTCATGACTTAATCTATCAAAATATGTATTTTATGGTTGATGATAGAGATATTCTTTTCAGTTCTATATTGATGCTGTTTCTAGGAAAGTTGATGTCCAAGTGGTCAGGACCCCTTACCATTGTTAAAGTCTTGGGTAATCGAGCTGTTGAGATAGTTGGAGAAAATAATTGAACATTCTTATTCAATTGTCAGAGAATAAATCACTTATTTGAAGGGTAGCCAAAGGGATTGGCTGCAATATCTCATTTGGAAGAATGAGTTGTTTAAAGTCTATCTATGGACTATAAACTCGGTGTTGCATGGGAACTAACCCATGGCTACTTAGTTGTTTTCCATTTTTTGTTCTTCAATAAGTTAATCCATGGTGTTTGTTCACTAGTTCAATTTCTTAACTGCTAGATGGTGCTTCATGATTTGTTGTTGTTTTAGAGAGAGAGTTGTTGCTGCCATAAACTTTTCCAAGACACCCCAAGTGAGAAATACACTGTATCATATAGATAACATTTCATTCTACTCAGTCCCAAGGGTTATTTATCTTGAAATTAAAACTCTAAAATCTTATTTTACTTATTTGAACTTTATTGTTAATGAAGATAAGTAACAACCCACTATTGATGATGAGGATCTGATGATGAAAGCCACTTTTAAAGGTCTAATATTTCAGGGATGTGTTGTTCTTCCCTATTCCACATTTAATTACTTGCTTAATATTTACTATGAACTACTTTTGGGGTCTTACCACTGATTTTTGACACTCTTAGACTGTGTTTTCTTGAATTGGGTTTTAGCTTCTAGTATATTAGGAATTGAAAAATTATTTTGAATTTATTTTTGAAACCTGTTTGAACCCACTTCTTTTAATTTCATTATACTACAGCAACACATCACTACTAATCATGATACTATTTGAATTAAATTGATAAAATCATTTGTCTTCTCGTTAAAAATTCAAAGCATGAACAATTTGGGAATAGAACTGAACTTGTTGCTGGTGATGGTTGCTGGGGTTTGGTTCTTTTATTTTTCTTTGTTTGAAGTTTTCTTTTCTTTCTATTTTTGTGTGGAAAAGAAAATTTTTGAACCTCATTAGTACTCTTCCATATCCATTTTAAGTAGAACTATCCATCAATATTGATCTTCAACTAACTTCCACATTATAATCAAACATTGGGAACAATGTTGGGTGTTATGTGTGGGGGAGAGAGGTCATTTTAGTGTCATTTCAAATTAACACTTCTTGAACCTGATGTTTGTGTTTGAAAAAAAAACAATATTTTTCAAAACAATTATTCAATTTGTTTTTTAAAAAAATCATATTATTTTATTACATGATGGTCATTGGTGGTTCACTAGTTCTTAAAATATGTCTTGTTTAGTGGATAAATGCTCACTAGATGTTGTGAGTGACACTTAGTCAGAAACAGTTAAGCATGAGGAACTAATGAGTGGAATTGTTCATTATCTCTTTGGATCTTTCTGTTTAGGAACTGAGGATCTGAGTCTGAAAAGATAAGTTTTTGGAATAAAAATTATGACTTTGATCAACTGGAAGTTCTCACTGGAACCTAGGGGATTCAAATTTTTATTAAATAATATTCAATCACCTTAGGAAGTAAACTTGAATTATTATTAATTAAGTTGTTTCTAACTGGAGTAAAATGGGAAAATGGGATCCCACGGTGAGTATTTGAGACAAGGTGCATTCGGTGTATTTCTGGGAATAAATAATGCTAATTTCAATATTAATAAGTGTTATGCATAGTGCTCTGCACATGGAATATGGCTGGGAAAGATTAAAATGAAGTTCCTTTCTCCAAAATGAACTCATTAATGTGAGGGGAAGTTTGAACCCAGATGAAGAAGGGAGAAATTGACTAGGTTAATTTCCATTTGAGTTGAGTCAATAAAGTGAAAAAATTAAAGGAATTTAATTTTAGAAACTTGGGGGAAGGTGAGAATACAAGGTTCCCTTAGTTATGTTTTAAATTCCACTTCATCTAACCTGTTACACTCCTTGTATTAGAAGTTGAATGGGAATGTGAAGTAGGACAATTAATGAATACACATAAGAGGCATGACATACATGACATTGTACGAATTTGCGAGGCTATTGACTTCTGGTGAGTATATGAATCTAGGAAGAACACTATTTTTGAACTCCTTTTAAAAACCTAACTCATTGTTTGGCCCTGCTCCTATGATACAAAAGGTTAATCATACACTTATTGAAATGAAACTCACAAATCATATTTCTGTTTAAAAGTCAGAGGTATGTTATTATTTGAGGACAAAAAGGGATTTAAGTGTGGGGGAGATCTGCAGGAATGCCTGAATCCACCTCGGCCCTCATTTCCCCTACATCCGGAGAACCCATCGAACCTTAACTCGCTTTGCTTCCTTTCTCTCCCTCACTGAACAGAACCACCCCCCCAATTTCATGTTTTCTTTCTTTTTTTAGTTTCAGTTTTTATTATATTTTATTATATCATATAATGTAAATATTATATATACATCATATACTATAGAATAATTATAATAGGTTTAATAATATATATTATATATGTTTTTTATATATCATAATAATATATGTATTAATTAAATAAAATAGTTCTTAATTATATATTACTAATAATTGACGTATTATTATATATATATATATATATATATTAATATGTTGTTATTACTAACTTTACGTAGTGATATTAATATGTAGTGTATAAATTTATTTAGTTATACATTGAAGTTACATTTTATCAGACTCACGTGTGTTTGTTTTTGTTTCTATTATTTTGTTGTAGGGGATTGTATGCACTTACATAGAGTTCACTAAAAAGATGGCGAAGTGCACGTAAAAGAAAACCATGTGTATCTACTGATGTGTAGATGGAAGATTGTTTCACGCCACACACGCATCATTTCATTCAGTTAGGAGAAACTGCTCCAGTGACCACTTCGGGAGGAAGTAGCACAGTGAAAGCTACACGTGGAGGCCAGGGAAAAACTCAGGCGATATTCCAGAGACATCAATGAGGGGTCATTTGCATCTATTCACAGTAGAGGGACTCTAGATAGACAAGGTGGTGAAAGGGCATCATGGGAGGAGACATTCAGCAAGAATGGATGACAGATCTTGACATAGACTTTATTATGTATTGTACTTCCATCTATCAAGAGAGGATCCGGAGATCCCTAGAGTTTTCACCATTTCACATCAGAAGAATATTGGAGTACCGAGAGTAGAAGATCAATGAATTTCACACCTCGATTACCATGGCGGGACATCAAGTGAATTCTAGCATCACATCCACCATTCATTATCGGGAATTAGAACTTTCTGGATATCACGCAGGGAGACGAACTATTTTGTTTTCCTTGTCCTTTAGTTTTGTGCAACTTATATCAATATGAGCTTTGATTATTTTAATTCTATGTTTGTATTGAAACCAACAATTATGTCCAGCTAAATTCCATTTAGGGGAAAAATAATTTTGTTGGTTAGATTTTTTAGTTCTTACTAATGCACTTTATAATTTTCTGGAATGTCTCTCTCACTGTTTGCAGAACAGATTTATTTTAAAACAACAAGGTCGATTGAAAACCAAACATGATTGAATCTTAATAAAAATAGTTTAAATATGAAGAAATCACCAATTAGAGAGTTATTATCGAATGTGAAAGGCACACTGAACTCAACTGACATGTTGTTCTCAGTGGCATCTGAATTTTTATTGCCATTGGATTGAATGACTTTTATAGTTAAAGGACTGTAAAATCTATTTCATCACAAACTGACCAGATGAAAAATCTGGCCAGTTACTTTTAGTCAGATACATATTTCTTAAACATCCATGCATTAATGAGGCTATGAAATATCTAATTGGCTAGTGGACCCTCTCTCCACACTCATCTATTGGTTGTTTTCAACACATTTTCTCTTGATGTCTTGTCAAATTCCTTGCGCTCACCAGTTCACCTTCACTTCTTCACACACTTATCCTCACTCACTCTACTTCACCACCACTGACTATTTTTTATTGTTCTTGTGTGTGTTTTTGTTTATTTTTTTAGATCGCCTAACACAACATGGTGCCTTCTTGTGGTTTAAACCTGTCTTTCCACTGTCATAGGTAGTAAGTAGGTTATAAATTTTAGTTTGTCACTTGTGCCCAATGACGCACCGAGAACTCACACACACACACACATGTGATCCTAAAAATGATTAAATGTACAAAAAATACAAAAGTGATTGCATCCCTACCACTATCCCAACCAATAAGTAAGATAGAAGTAACATATGTACTAATGTAAACTTGGAATGAGTACAAGCCCACCAAAAGAGTCTATTAAATAAAAATTCCAACATGTAAACAAAAAGGTGTTTGTTATTCTATTTGAATCAATAGAAAATACTCAACCTATCTAAACTCACAAATTGTTTTCTAGTTTGGGTCCTAGACCTGGTCATCCTAGGAATCCGTAAAAATGTCTATCGTCACCACAAGACACAACACGTATTGGAAAATCCCATTTGGGGGTGAGTATAACAATGCCCAGGAAGAAAACCTGAAGCCACTAATAAATAAATAATTAAAGGAAAATCCAGCTCTACATAAGTATATGTCAACAACATATAAAAAGGATATCATGAAAAACTAAAATCACACACACAATCTTGAGGTAAGTCAAAACTATTTTATAACAACAGTGAGGATCCTTCACGATTATTCCATCAGGCACTCAACATAGAGCACACATTCCTGATTCTGATAGCACTGATGATGTCTGTCTGAGAAGTTATGTTTTTTGGCAACCATCATCAGAGATAGAGATACACTAAATGATCTTAAGAGAGATGCATTACATCAGATGAGGACCAGAGCTAGGGAAATGGGGTGGCACCAAAAACTCCTTTATGAATGTCCTACTAATTTAAGGATTGATAGCCGATAATGTTAGTCATTTATATACATAGAACTCTACATAAGGAAAAAATAATTAATATATGATCTCGAACCAAGCCTGTGTGGATTCAAATAACTCTGTCCTAGAAGTATTGCTGGGTAATCATACTCTAGTGTGTTGGAAATGATACGCACCAACCATCATGGAAGTGGTCATGGGCACAAACCATGATGAATCATGTCCAATATACTGGGGACAAGGGATATGATCCATGTAGAAAAAGATATATTTCTTGTATTAGAATCGGATTCTATGTCCGTTAACCCTGGGTATTGCCCATGTACAACCACCCTTTTCAAGAAAACATGTAGTGTATAAATTTTATACAAAGCGTGTAGAATGGAATACACACTGTGTCCATCAAAAAAGAGTCCAACCATGTTACCTAGTCATGCGATAGTACACGATATCAACTTATGTCCACATGCCGATGTACGAATACACAGGGTAGCACATGTAGCCGGTCTAGTTCTAGTTATGTGATGGAATATATGTTGTGTACTATAACACTTGTTTGTGAATCCCCCGAGATACATGACGGGTAACAAAGAAGGTCCCACATGACGTGTGATAGATTTTATATGTTGTGAAACATTTCAAGGATTCCCAAAACCCTATCCCCCTCTCAACAGGGCTAACATGGTGTGTATTACAGAATACACACCTTGTTCTTTTTTAATTTTCAGAATCATAGTTCTTCCTCCGCAAGCATCGACCGATCCTCTGGTGCTTGATCGGTATGTATGTTCATCCGAAAACAGAAGATCCAAGATTGTCACATCATCATAGAAAAAAATGATGAGATTCCTGCTTTCAATTGGCATAGAAACCAAATCTTAGTCAATCACACAAAGAAAATTTAAAGAATGATTTATTATCAATTACTTTTTTCTATCTATTTCCATCATCGTCGCACCTCCATTAGGTTGTCCCAATGAAGAATATACAATCATGGTTCATTTCAATGAGAATCGAAGGCGCAACGGTGATCAGTTCATATTCTGTGAGGAATAAAGAAGGCATTAGGAAAAGGGTGAGGGAATTTACATAGAGCAAATCAAACAAATAAATCTCAACAATTTTTAAAAAAATCATCTGTACATTATTGCAAGAATGATCTAAAATTTCAATCAAAACAATATTCAAAACCATATCTAAATCAATCAAGAAATCTACCCATCTTACAAGGATTATCAAACTGTAGGTCGACCTATTCATGGGTTGATCCACATTAATCACTGATTCTATGAATGAGAAAGAAGGAATTGAAATCACAATTCCTACATGGGATTTGGATCGTTCCATGTCATGGATTAATTACGAATTTGTGATCCAACAATAATGATATTGATCCACCATTCATCATCATTCATCGAGAGATTTCTCCAAGGTTCCTCTCCAATGTTATTAGGGAATTCTATTGGGTTATGATTTCTCACCCTGGGTCCCTTGACAAGTTGATAATTTAGAATAGAAAATGTGTAACTATTTAATGATAAAATAAAATAAATATTGCATTTATTTTAGTTTTTAAAACATAAAAAATAACACTCATAGCTTACCCACACTAGCTGATGTTAGGCCTCACCAAAGGTAATGTATGTTCTCGGAAAGCAATAGTGCCCTCTATGTTTTGGTCTAGGAAACATTTTATAATATATTCGATTTTTTTAAGAAAATTGTAATGACATTTTTATTCTCATTGTCTTGAGAATACATTAATACATTACATGTTGTTAGGAGGCATCCCAAAGATTTCAAAATTGGGAAATAAATCCCAAAGGTTTTCAAATACAAGTTTCAGACTGTTTACTCATTAATAAATAAATCCATTAACCAAGAAACCATTAAAAACTCACTATATGATTCACAAGCAAATGAAAGAAAACATAACCCATTAATTTATTTCAAAACTGCAATAATGTGAACCAGAAAAAAATACAAAGAAACTATCAAAGTAAACATCAGATATATAACTGATCGGACTCCAAGATGAAAATGAGACTCGATGCTCTATAAGCTCCTTGTTCCAATCACCAAACAACCCATGCCTCATAAAGTGGTGTTAAAAATGGGTGATACATCACCATTACCATGTCTTATAAAAAGAATTTTCAGTAGAATCCATGTTCCAAATTAGGGGTGAGTATAACACTAAGTAGGATTTATCCAACGACATCCCTACTTACGCCACTAGTATAGGAAAGTCATCCACATTTATATAAAACCATTTATATAAAACAATTTTGTAAAATAATCAATAAACAACATAAACAATTCCCTAAATCAATTGTAAAAAAATGAATACATGTGCCTGATAAGCAATTTCAATCTTGTTATACATCTGAAAAACAATCCAAACAAAGAATTACAACTAATTCTCATTTCTCATTTTGGCATTCCCATCCCATGGTCCATAACAAACATTCATTCATTATTCGTTAGACAATTCTATACTCATGAGAAGTCTCTCATGCACTTACATTGTGACCCAATGACACACACCCCTAATCTTGGTCCACAAACCTTGTTCCCCAATGTTACTCATCCATTATTTAGTGGTACATCGAACATGAACTCAGAAAAATCGGTGTATGACAAACCATTTCAAATAAAAAAATAAACTACTTCAATAAAACATCATTTTTTGGAAAACTAAAGTACAAAACAATTTCAAAGATGCCATTTAATTTCAATAAAAATTTTCTATTAATTGAAAAAATATAATCCAAATCATGTACCAACATTTTAGGAAATCCCCATTTGAAAATCTCTATTTTAAAATCAAGAACACATGCAATTTATTACCCTATATTATAAACCATCAAAAAGAAGGGATTCCAATGACTGATAATCATCCAAATCACAACCAATTCAGAAAAAACATATTCAATTTTATTGCATAACAATTAGACCATCTATTTTTACATGATAGAGACTCTACTGACCTCAAAGGTATTGGAATAAACCGACAATCGATGAGGAATGCTCTCAATAATGAGTTGATTCCCCACAGAAGGCCTTAGAACCATTCCCCTACCACAACAATGACCAAATATCATCATGTTTGGAATAAAACATCTTATATCTACCCATAAAAGGCATAGATTAGATATATAAATAGATGAGGAGAATATGATCTATGTAGATCTAAAGAAACATGATCATAATGAAGAAGAATCTCACATACCAGGATAATCGGGCAAGAAAATGCCATGGGAGGGAACTAGATCAGTTCCAATGATCTTGGGGGAGGTTCAACAACCATAAATGGATAGAAATAAAAAATTAGTGACATTTATGTGTTAAAAAGAGTAAGTAGGAGAAACATGAGTAAGATCCAAAAAAATTGGATCTTATTTTTTCCCTATGCATGGTTAGACAAACCATTCTCTGACCATGCGTTTTCAACAACATTAAGGGGGGAACATCTCATGGCGTCCTCACATGGTCTCGTTAACCATGTACACACCTTGATAATGATACTATCTCTAAAAAAAGTCAATGTTTCAACTATTATATCCGCACAATTTATACATAACGTGCACAACCCATACATATCTCCTTTTTTCTCCAAAAATTTGTTTAAAGGTCACAAAACTCTCCCATCATTCACCCTTATACTATATAACCATGGAAAAAAGTGTTACATACTGGAAATAAAGGGTAGTATATTCTCACAACCATTGGTCTTTCTATCCAAGTAATGTTGAAAACCAACATTTCCTTGAAAGAGTTTCATCGATTTCTCTTTAATTTCCTTCTCGCATTCCCAAGTATCTTCCTGAATCTAACCATGATTCTATAAAACATTCACTAGAATGACTTTTTTTCAACACAATAATTTCTCTTAACTATCTAAAATCTGCACTGGGATATATACTGATAAAGCATTAAGCTCAAGGTAAACGTGATCACATATTATTAAATGGTCAACATCTAGATGATAATTTCTCAGTTGACATACATGGAACACATTATACACCGAAGAAAACCATGGTGGCAATGCCAACTGAAATTCCGCATCCCTATAATGTTCTAGAATCATGAAAAGTCTAATGTATCATGGAGGTAACTTGAACTACTTCCTAAAATGATGATATTTAATCCTTAGAGAGACCCTCAGGTACACATGATCACTCATGGAACAAGACAATTACAATTGATGATGATCCACATAATATTTCTAATGAAAATGAGCCATTTCCATCATCTTTTTTATCAACTATGATCATTTCATTATTTCATGGACAAGACTAGGTCCAACTAGTGAAGTATCACATGTTTCCACTGAGCACATGAGATAACTAAAAGGATTCCAATACACTTATTATAATAGATCCAAATGTATCATGGCTTGATAGATTTTATTATATGAGAAGTCCAATAAGGGTGCATGATCCTCCCACGAGCCACTAAAATCTATTACACAATCACACAACATGTCATCCAATGATTGTATGGTCCTTTTGGATTTCCTATCCATATGAGGATGATACGCCGTAGTCATAGTCAATTGATTCCCAAGAGCTTTATTTATATATTTCCCAATGACTGTATGGTTCTATTTAGTTTATGTGGTTCCGGGAAATCTATAGGTACATTCATAATATCTTCAAACCTAAACACTAAAATCCCATCAATATTAATACCCTCAATGGTCTCCCCTCCATTGTGTTTTTAACTCAAAACTTAGCATGCTGCATCTGATATTTATGCCTCTTTAACAATCATTTCCAAATTAGGAACCACAAAAACTAAAAATAAAACTAGAATATCACCTTTGTCTTTATATTCCACATACCTGTTGGCTATGACCGACATAAACTAAGACTCATCAGAGGCTTCCATTTCCAACTGTGTGTATTAATTTCTTCTTAATGAATCATCTAATGAATTACCTTTTCTAAGTGTCGAAATCAGGTAAATTTCAAACATCTAGAGATACTCTATCCACCTCATTTGCCTCAGATACAAATATCATTGTGAGAAAATATGTTTCAATCACTTATGATCTGTGAACCTAAAAAATTTCTCAGTAAAAAGAAATTGAAACCATGCCTTCAAATCTTGGACTACTACAACTGACTCCAAATCATGTGTTGAGTAGTTCTTCTTATAAAATCTCAACTAACTTGAACCACAAGAAACAAAATGGTCCCCTTTCACGAGAACACAACCAAAAACATAACTCGATGCTTCTCACTACACAACATACCAAATTTACATTTTAAGAAAATCAAGATTGGTTATATTATACAAAAAATGGTCAATACCTACAAAAACTTCCATAATTCTTTAGAAAATTGTAATTGATCATTCCCCTTTTTCATAGTTTTTATTAGTGAGTCTAGTCATGATAATTCACACACAAAGAATCAATAATAATTATCGATACCAAGAAATAATTTTATATAATGAAATAATTCAGAGGTTTCAATGAGATTACAGCTTCTAACATCTCTAGATCATCAGAAACACCCTCTTCTTGAATTACATGGAAAATAAAACATAACAATTGTATAAAAAAGTCACACTTTGATATCTTGTAATACAACCGATGTTCATTCAATATTACCAAAACATTTTCAATGTTTTTCTAAAGATTAGACATTATCATGGAATACACCAATATGACATCTACAAACACCACAACAAAAGAATCAAGATATCTATGAAATATCTAATTCATCAATGCCAAAATGTATGTTGGTTCATTCATAACACCATAAGGAAGGACTATATATTTTTATGGGCCATTTCTACTTCTGAAATATTTCTTTGGAATATCCTCCTTTCGAACCGAAAATTGATTATATCATAACCACAAGTCAATTTTAGAGAACCACTAATCTCCTCTCAATTGATCAAATAGATCATCAATTCATTGAAGTGGATACTGATCCATTATTGTAACCTGGTTAATCCTATGATAATCCACACACAACCTAAGAGTTACATCAGCTTTTTTGATGAACAAGACCAGTTCTGCCCAAGGAGATGTAGTTGGAAAAATGAGTCCTTTAGTTTCCCAATATTCAAACTTCACTTTCAGTTCCCCTAAATCTATTGGTTTCAACATATAAGACTGAAGGAAAATAGTTCTAGTCCCTGAGAAAATATTATTAATAAACACCACATCCCTTATAGGTGGTAACACAAAAAATCCTATAAAATAAATATGAAAATTGATCCACATCTACTGGATAACTAGTATCATCGATCTCTTCCATAAATTACAATGTCTACATCACTAATCGGAACGAGTTATTTCCACCGCTAGTTCCAAAAAACCCATTACACCTACCTTCACAGTCTGTTCTTCTCTGGAGGGATTCTCAAAGCCTTCAACAGTTTCAAAACTCATTATCATTCAATAACTGTCGATGTGAGACATAAAAATTGAAAATCAATACATACCCTGAATTACATCAAATAAATCGATTTCCAACTCTATTAAGTCCCACTTTAGTTATACTCCATCAATGGTTATAGAACATGCTCTACATAAAATGCTCGAAATTCTATTTAACCAAGATGGTTTGAATTTTGAACTTGGAAGGCATCATATCTTGTTTTAAACCTAAAGAATAATCACATGAGAGTCAATGAAATAATGAGAAGAACCAATATCAAACAATACTTTCATAATGTTAGAGTTCAATAGAATCAGGCCTCCCACCATAGATGATCCAGCCTAATCATCTACTATAATCTGCTCAGCTCTATAAAATTTATTCTTAGCTTTACTCTTATTCTTGTTTCGCTGTTGTGGTTTCCCTGACTAATGAGTCGTGGTTTTCCACGAATCACCATGGCTCACACCTCCATGCTTATGATACTGATTGCACTATCCTCTCCCAGCTAATGCATACAATGCATGGAACACCTAATAAGTGTTTTGAACATCTGACTTTAGAGCACTACGATTATTGGACTTAAAATACCCCATCTACATGCAGTTATTGAATTTTATAGTTTGTTCCATCCACTCTTATTTATATTCCAAACGAACCACATTAGAAATAACATTATTTTCTCTTGGGTCATGGTGGAAGGTCCCCTGATCCAGTTTTTTGAGTTTGAGTCCCACTTTAAACCTAGAAAGATTTGCCCTCTTTCTCTTACATCAAGTATTTTAGTTCCCACCATTTCTTATAGGTATCGTCATACTTCCCCCTCCCATAGGCACTATGATATCACGCTCAACAATTGTGTCAATGTTCACCATACTTGAACAATTTATAATACAGATCACTATAATATTCAATTAAATCTTCTGATAAGCCCTGATTCGAAGATGTGTGCCTTCAAGTCTACACTTGATGAAACATCAGGTGAAAATCATAGTAAATTAATTAATTTATCTTCATAATCAGAGACATGTATATTTTACTACTTCAATTTAAATAATTTTGTCATCCTATGGATCTTGAATGAGCGATGATATAAATAATTATTTAAACATTTCTCAAAATCCTCCCATGTAAGGCCATGATCCTCTATAGTGTGAAACGCTATTCCCCACCACTATAATGGAAGATCCTCATGCATTTAGTTTTCCAACATTACTATATTTTCTGATGTTTTGTCTCGGAAACCGAAGACATATTTCATCTAATTAAGACACACATCTAGATTTTGTAGGTTTCGAATCACCCCCAAAAGATAGGTGGATACTACTTCATGAATTGAATGGACTGATCCACATTCCCTGGATCATCTCTTTGATTCCCAATATTCAAAGCTTGAAACCCATGGAGAATACATTAAACCAACTCATGGTTCACACGTGGTCTAGGTACAACCACGTTCTACACATCTTCATCTGGTAGGATTCTACGATACCTAATGGGTTCCATTTTATAAACATACAATAATATTGGTATGTATCACTCCCTAGAAACCGATGGGTTCACATTTCAAATTCAATCACCTCAACAATAATACATTGTTTTCCAAAAAAAAACTATTTCAAATTTATCGATTTTTTTAAAATCCATTCATTATTTTCAATATAAAACCATTTTCAACATAAATCCACTATCATCATTTCAAAATATTTCATTTGAAATCAAATTATACATTTTCCAAAAGAATTAATACTTTTAAAAAAATCATAAACCATTACTCAAATTTAAATACATGATCATAGTGGGAATTCATTCCTATACAATTCATTTCTTGCACATCTCATTGGATAAAACAATGATAGTGAGATGGAAAGATCCTATAAGTGTCTCCAAAACCCTTATGTACTTAACTCCTTTGAATCTTGAAGATCACAATTAACGGGTTAGCTACAACATTTTATGTTATACATTTCTTGTCTCGAAAACCCTACACCTTTAAAAGATCAAAACCTAAGGAATAGACAAGAAGTAATTCAACTCCAAGACAATGAATCTGGATACTACTTGTTAGGTGTGGAATGAAAAAAATTTATACAATTTTTAATGACCCGCTTATTATCATCGGCTTGATAATACAATGAATAATTATATGGAATAAGATGAAACCCCAAGAAACTAATGGCTGAAAATTATTTCAAAAGTTCTTCATATACAAGTGGGGGACCATTTACCCGTTACGATATACATCCATTAACCTATCAACCAAAACCAAACAACTCACAATATGATTAATGAATAAATGAATGACAACAAAACCACTTCGTTTAATTCAAAACCACACTAAGGTGTACCACAATAGAAGAAAAAGAAAATATCAAAGAAAATCGTAGTTAAAAAACTAATAGGACTCTAATATGATAACCAAACTCCCTACTCCAAAATCCCCATTCACCTATTACTAAACAACCCAAGTATCACGAGGAGGTGATAAAAACATGTGGAAACATAGCGTTTCCCATGTTCTTGATGATAGAATCTAAAAAATCACATATGTTCCAAAGAATGGTTGACTATAACACTTAGTAGGTTATCCCCCAATGACATCCCCTACTCACGAGACTATGATAGAAATTTTATCTACATTTATATGAAAAAAATTATATAAATCAATTCATCAAAATATTTTATAACCAAAAATAAATAATTTCTAAACCCAATTGAAACCAAATTAAAACATGTTCCCATTAAACAAATTCTTATAATGATATTATTCTAGAAAAAAAACCAAACAAAGATTTAAAACATATTCTCAAATATGATTTTTTCATACCCAATCCGTGGTTCACAATAGAAACCCAAGAATTCATTGTTCAACAATTCTATATTCATGAGAAGTGTGTCATATAATTACCATATATCCCAATGACACACACCCCAACTCCAGGGTCACACACCATTGACCCCAATGGTAATCATACATTATTCAGAGGAACACTAAACCTAAACCCACACAACCCCATGAATTCCAAACCATTACAAATCACCAAAACAAAATTTTCAATTAAAATTCTTTTTATAGAAAACCAAAGAACAAACCAATTTCTAAGAAGCCATTTCATTTCAATAAAACATTACCATTTATGAAAAACAAATAATCCAAAACATGTTACACAATTTTAGAAAATCCCCATTCCGGAGTCTCTTTTTTAAAATCCTGAACACAAGCACTTTATTCAAATACCCAATTTTCCATATTTTTCTAACTTTCCAAACCTTCACACATACTACTTTACAATGATTTATAAATATCAAAGTCAAAATAAATAAAACACAAGATATTGAATTTTAAATCATTCCCTTCAGTTATACTATGTGAAGTCGAATGAGTATCCACCTACCACAAAGGTTTTTGTGAAAAACAACAATGGGAAATGAACACTCTTGCGACTAGGTTGATTCTCCACAAAACAACCTTATATCCATTATCCTATCACAAAAAAGAAAAATTATCAATATATATGGAACCAAAATCTTATATATACACATATCATACATAGATATGAGAAATAAAGTGATGATTATAGGTAGATCTAAGTATTTCTATAGAAGCATGAAGATAATGAAGAAGACGGTCACTTACCGTGAGAATCAGTCATGGAAACGCCAAGGGAGGGATTCATTTGAGTTCAAATTCACATGGTAGAGGTTCCAAAAAAATAAATGGAGATAAAAATAGAATTAGTGTCGTTTTGTTGAAAAATTGACTATGTAAGTTAAAAAATGAGTAAGACCCTTAAAATTAGAATCTTACTTTTTCCATGTGCATGGTTAGTCCACACAGTTAGAAAAACCCTGAACTAATCGTGCATTAGCAAGTACATTAAAGAGGAACTTCACAGATCCTCCTCGCACAACCATGCTAATATTGTGCACACTGTGTCTATGCTACTACCTGAAACAACAACTATTCATGTTTTCTCCTAATATATCTTCACAATTTAGACAAACCATGCATATCCCATGCACAAATTATTTATCTAAAAAAACTTATTTAATGTATACCCAACTCTCCCCTACATCCACTCTAAATTATAACCCTGAAAAGCATAATTAAAGGTTAACAAACCTAAAACTAGGGGTAATAAAAAAACTGATTGTCCATGTTATTGAATATATTTAATATTTTTCAGAGTTTTTTTTTCATGAATCTTGGGCCGCAATATTGGAAATAGTATTATAACCTAGTCTCAAATTAGTTACATATAATAATTAAAAATAATATTGGAAAAAAATCCTACACATTAAATTCTCCCCACCATAGGGATTGATGTCCCCAAAAATCCAAAACAAAGGCTACCCAAAAAGTGGTTGGATCTATGCATTAATATGAGCCTCCCACTCCCACGTTATCTCTTAAAGATTCATGTGAAACCACTAGATAGAAACCATGGGAATAACTAACCCATAGGGGATCGTCTCATGTGGATCCCTGATCTCTACTAGGTCATCTATAAATGGTGATCCATCCTCGATGTCCATCTCACCCTAGTAAATGAAGTGTGATTGATCATTTACATAACTCCTCAGACACGACATGTACAAAAAATCATGTACCGAGTGGAAAATTAAGGGTAGAGATAGGCGTTATAGCAGCTAGACAACACTATATAGTATTTGAAAAGGGTCGATGAATCTTCAAGAATACATTTCACCCCATCCAAATCTCTTCAACGCACGTCATGGTGAGACATGAAAGAACACATTGTCTCCTTCCCCAATCACCAAATCCCACCATCTCATGTAGTAATATGACTTCTGTAGAATCTATGAAAAAATTATACATCCCCAGATGATATTCACATTCTTACACTACTACAAAAAATGCAGGGGAAACACCCCCTTATATTAGCACAAAGAAAAACCGCTTATAATGGTTACCCTGTATCAGTGCTAAAATTTTAGCACTGATACAGGGTAACATTTATTAGCGCTAAATAAGCGCGGATAAAAAAAACCTTTATCAACAATAGAAAAGCGCTGATAAAGACTCTCAGTATCGGGTCTAAAATTTTAGTGCTGATATAGGAATGATTTATCAACAATTTTTTAGCACTGATAAAGGTAGTCTTTATCAGCGCTTTTTAGAACTGATAAAACCTTAGTCCTTTTTTTATAAAGGCAGTCGCACAGTGCCCTTGTTTTATCACGACCTAAAGCTCTCGTGGTACTGGAAACCTGCGACTCCCCTCTGTCACCCACTGAGTTCTCATTGTCGGACCTCTGCCACCCTCACTTCTCTTTATCGGTCCTCTGCCGCCCGCAATGCCCCTTCGGTTTGCCGTTCCTCTGCCGCCCGTAATGCCCCATTGGTTTTCCAAACCTCTTCCACCCGCAACACTCGACTTCTTGTTGCCAGACCTCTGCCTCCCTTGGTTCACGTTGTTGGACCAACGCCACCCACTACTTCCTCTTCGGATTACCGTACCTCTGCCGCCCGCAACGCCCAGACCTCCCATTAAGGCATGCTTTCCAAATATTTTTTTTAATATTCTTCTTGTTGTTGGTTGAATCATTTATTTGGGATAAATCTTTATAGTTATGGTGTTTAATTTCATCCTTAGGGCCTTTCCTTATATAATTTGGTGGTTTCCTTCTGATTTTTTTGAAGATATAAAGAAATAGGTAGGTTCTTCCATTATTTGAAATTCTTTTAGGTGTTTAATATGATTTATTTGGTTTTAAAATGGTTTTATAAACTGTCTGGGTTGTGGGAAACATGTTTTCCAATTTTTTTTTGTGCGTAAGGATTTGATAATGAATTGACTATTGTAAATGGTTGTTTGTCATGTCTCTTTCTGTTATTGGAAGTGTGATTGTATAAAATAGATATAATTTTATATAGGGGGTGTAATTGAGCACAATGGAATCCTAGTTATCTTGGTGGGTATACTAGGTCTAGTATATTATGTGAATTAGTCAGGCTGATGATTGGTCTTCTTAATAAGGATATACATAACAACACTAACTGAACATTCATGTGCTAGGGAATGAGGCTCAAATAAGACCTTCATGTCTAAGAGAGTTGATCACCAAGAGTACGAGGATCATAGGACCCTAGTAACCCTAATACCTTATACATTTTATATAGTTCTCATACTATTCTTACCATTATCTTGTAACATTTACTATATCATTTATTTCAAAGAATGTTTTATTTAAATTGTATATTCCTTTTTCTTAAAAAATAACATTTTAATGTTTATCATAATGTCATTACAAGGAATCTATTTTTGTTGTGTCCTACTAGGTATGTTGGCTCACACCTCATATACACCCTCATGTTTATGTAGACCTTCTTTTGTTTTACCCGGTTCAAGGCAAGTTTCCCTTGATGGTAATGGTTCGTATATGTGCCAGTAGTTCCCCATTTGGTGACTGTTATTGGTTGTGGAATGGGGATGTTGACCCTCTTGTTTCATGGAGGATTGGTTGTATTGTTGGTTCCCTTACCCTTTTTTGTTATTTTGGTTTTGGTTGAAATTGATAAATGCTTATCCCCTGTTGCGGTGTTATCTTTTGGTCTATTATATTGTGAAATTTGGTTATGATAGGGTGTTTGATTATTATGTAATATTTATGGCTTTTTACATGAAAACACCATTCCCAAAGGTGTTACTCAATGCCTAGGCACTAGTTACAACCCATGGGGATTGGTAATTTTCTTTGGACCTTCCCATGAGTTGGGTCAAGTGTCAAGTGGGATGGAAACCTGGCCTAGTTCATGACAAGATGTCCATACCATAGTATGTTTGTCTAAATCCTTTCTGTACCATGTCCATGTGAGGTTGCAACGTGGTATCTTTTTTGTAGTCTTAAATTCCATGAGCCCCATTTTATATTCTTTTTTCTCCTACAAAACTCTCAGTAGAAATCTTGATTCTTTAAAGATTACAAGAGTCATTTCAACTCCTCCACACTCCCTTCTTCTCATATAGACGCTCCAGTGTATGCGTTTGGTTTCTCTCTAATAAGGGTATCTCTCATCGATTGGAAATCCTCTATCTCCTCTTATATCCTCCTTATAGAGGGATAGGTCATCATGTTTTTAGTGAATCTAATATACTTTTTTATGAATATTGATTATAGGTTAGACTACTTGATCTCCGTCTAAGGAAGTGGTTATCTTCTAGTATATATGGAAGTCATGTTTTGTGTACTTGAACCATAAATACTAATATATGACATTCCAATAGGATGAAGATGAGTAAATATTGGATGGATGCTAATCGTTTAGCAGTAGAGTACGAGAATGAAGTGAAAGTGTTCATCATGTTTGAAAAGGATCACACAAAGGATCCTTCTCAAATCCTTTATCCGTTTTTATGTTGTTGTTATAATAGACTACTTACTCCATGGGATTTGGAAGAACATTTGATATGTCACGGAATAGATCAGAGTTATAAATGTGGGAATAAACACGGAGAAAAAGCGAATGTAGCTATTGGCTGGGATAAAACTGTGTTTAATGGATCGTCCGATATGAATACAAATATGGATAATGAAGAAGACTATATGGAGGATGTGATTACAGAGGTCAATTATGATGAAGATAGTATTAAGGAAATGACAAAGACAATTCAAGATGAACTCCGTGATTGCCCAAAATTGTTTGAGAAGTTAAAGAGTTGTGAAAAAACACCATTGTATGCCACTTGCACTATGTATACAACATTTTCAGCTGTAATGAAGTTGTATAAATTGAATGCAGGAAGAGGATAGAGTGATGTCAGTTTTACGAAACTACTTTCTCTCTTGAATGACATGCTCCTAGAAGATAATGTGCTCCCAATCCGGACATATGAATCTAGAAGAATTCTACGCACGATGGGAATGATTTCTGAAAGAATAAATCCCTTCCCAAAATACTATATATTGTTTCACAAGGAGAACAAATCACCTATAGAATTTCAAAAGCGTGGTGCTTCTCGATACAAGAAAGATAAATCCAATCCTACGAAATTCGTATGGTACTTTCCAATCATTCCAAGGTTTAGGCGTCTATATGGAAGTGCTGAAACTGTAAGACAATTGTCGAGGCATGCAGTTAAAATAAATAAAGATGTGTTATTAAGTCATCCATCTGACTCTCCTCAATAAAAGAAAATTGATCATGAGTATCCTGAATTTAGAAAAGAGATGAGAAACCTTGGTCTTGCATTATCTACAGATGGAGTGAATCATTTTGGTTTTCAAACCAGCACTCATAGTACTTGGCCTGTTATGTTGGTAAATTATAACTTTCCACCCTAGTAATGCATGAAGCTGAAATTTATCATGTTATCTATGCATATATCAGGACCAAAAACTAAAAGGTAATGATATTTATGTTTATCTGGATCCATTGATTGAGGATTTGAAGTTATTGTGGGACTCAGGTGTAATTTTGTATGATGCTTATAAAAGTGAATACATTACATTGAGAGCGATGTTGTATGGGAAAATGAACAATTCACCTTCTTATAGAATTTTTTTCAGGATATAGCATTAATGGAACTCAAGGGTGACCCATGTGCGAAGAACATACAAAATCAATTAGGTTGAAACATTAATCAAAATCTACTTTTCTAGGACATCAAAGATTTCTACCTCGTTGGAAAAAGTACTGATATTTGATGACATCATTCAATAGAAGTTCAGAAAAATGCGCAACATCGTCTCCACTAACAGGTGATCAGCTGTTTGAGAAATTAAAAGATCTGAACACTGTTTTTGGTAAACCATTTTCGAAAAACCTTTCGAAAATTGGTTCAAAAAAGAGATCAGTTTTTTTGAATTACCATACTGGAATTGTTTTTACGTCAGAAATTTTCTTGATGTGATGCATGTTGGAAAAAATATATGCGACAGTGTTATTGGAATGTTGCTAAATGCCCCGGAAAAAACAAAAGATGGAATTAAGGCATGGTTGGACATGGATGACATGGTAATACAAGAAGAGTTGGCTCCTATAGAGGGTGAAAATTGAATGTTTCTTCCTCCATCTGCTTATACTCTTTCTAGGGCGGAGAGATTTTGGTTTTTTATATTCTTCAATGATGTAAAGGTTCAAGAGGGATACTAATCAAATATCAAGAACATTGTGTCAATGAATAATTTGAAGTTAAAAGGATTGAAATAACATGATTTCCATATTTTGATGCAAGATCTAATTCTTATGGCTTTACGTTGCATTTTTCCCAAGAATGATTGTCATACGTTAACCAAACATTGTTTCTTTTTCAAAGCTATATGTAGCAAAGTTTTAGACCTGGGGAAATTTATAGCTATGGAAAAAGATATTGTCATCATATTATGTGAATTAAAAATGTTCTTTCTACCAAAATTCTTGGATATGATGGCTCATTTGATGATTCAATTGGTGAGAGAGATTCGACTTTATGGTCCTGTGCACTATAGATGGATGTATCCTGTTGAACGGTATTTGAAGATTTCGAAAGGGTATGTCAAAAATCGAAGTCGGACAGAGGGTTGTATAGTGGAGCGATATATTGTTGAAGAAGCCATTGAATGTTGAACTGAATACCTCTCTGATGTGGAAAGCATGGGTCTCCCGAAATCTCGTCACACTGGACGCATTGGGGGTGAGGGAATTTCAGGAAGAGAAGTTGTGACAATCAATATTACAAATCGAAAGTAGGGTCATCTTTATGTTTTACATAACAGTTGGGAGGTTTCTCTGTATATTGAATCTCAGAAATAAATTCTTAGGTAGTTGAATCCATCGAGGGCTGGTAAATGGTTATTAGATACACATAATCACTAGTTTATAAGATGGTTTCAGGACGATATTCTTAAGCAGTAGGATGAAAATCCGAATTCGATTTCAGAACGACTTCAATGGCTAGCCGCTAGAACAAGTGTGTATGTATTATCTTATAGTGGTTATGTAATTAATTGTTATACATTCTATATAGATGAAAATGATGAAGATAGTACCATGAAAAATAGTGGAGTTACACTAGTGGATGAAGCGATGCATGTTTTTGTAGTAAGGATAGAAATCCAATTTATGCAAATATTTCATACTTTGGCATTATCAAACTAATATGGGAGTTGGATTATACGACATTCCAATTGACTATTTCTCAATGAAAATAGATTGATAACAACAGTGGTGTTAAAATAGATTAATGGGGATTTGTGAAAGTTGATTTTAGTAAAGAATGGTACAAAGACGAACAGTTTATAATGGCATCACAAGCGGTACACGTTTTTTATGTTCCAGATCCTGCAAACTAAAAACAGTCGATTATTCTGTTATCGTCCAAAACTATTGAATGTTCTGATGAAAATTTAGTTTAGGATGATCCTTTTAGTGGTACGTCGCAATAATTTCAGAGAGGTCCCAATGCAGATGATGTTTTGTATGTTATAGGAGACTACAATGAAGGGATTTGGATAGTCGATATAGGTGTCAAATCCCTTCAACCTTTGAAAAAAATAAAGAGAGTTCAGTAAACTTGTTATAATTTGTTTGTAATATAGATCTTGTTATCTCATGTTATTATCTTATCATTACTGAATTTATCTAATCTTAATTAAATGTTCAACCACTTTTGAAAATAATGACTTCTGCACATTCTGGTGCTCCTAACCTTGAGGTTGAACAAGTCCCTCAAGCAGCTGCTGCTCTTGCTACTCCTGCAGCTCATGCTGCTGTTGTTGTTTCTCCTGCTGCTACTCATGCTGCTCCTGCAGATGCTGCTGCTGATATTGCTCTGGTTGTGGCACCTATTGCTCCTGCTGCTCCTCCTACTGCTCCTCCTGCTGGTCCTCCTGCTGCGGCTCCTGCTGCTCTTGCTCCTCTTGCTACTCCTGCTGCTGCTCCTGCTGCTATGGCTCCTACTAATCTTATTGTTGAGTCCCAACAACCATCATCACATGCCATTTATACCATTCTAGATGAACATATAAATTATGTTGATATCGATTAAATGGTCGGGAATGAAGGACTGATGTCACAGAAAACACAGGTGCGTCATAGTTTGACGGTGTTATCCAAAATTCATAAGGCGAAAAGAAAAGGCATCAAATTTGAAGTCAGATGGAATGCATGAGGCTAACATGTGAATCCCAACAAGGATATGTTTAGAATCTACATTGGAGCTATAACTCGGCAACGCATGTTGATTGACATAGATTCATGGCCCCATGTTGTGTCTGGGCTGAAGGCTGTGATCTAGGAAGAAATTACGGTAACATTAACAATTTATTTCTTTAATTTACAAGAAAATAAAATAATTAAACAATGTATTACTCTTCTAAATATCTTGCAGAGTACATTTATAGTAGAGGATTCATACAAGGATTATGTACTAAGGCTTTCAGGAAAGATTCATCGAGGTTTTCACACTATTTTATCAAGATTCCACCTGAAAGATTCTAAAGGTAAAATAAACCTGCACCCACCGATTGTCTATGCTCACCTGATATCCCAAGAGGCATGGGATGAATTTATTGGCCGTCATGGGGATGAGAAGTTTTAGGTACATTTTGGGTGATAATACGTTGTTTTAGGATACATGTATTTATCAATTTGATTGTCAATATTTCATTTATGAAACAGAAACTCTATAATGAAAATCAGGAACGTGCATCAAAACCAACATACCCCTATCGTAAAGCAAGGATGGGGTACGCTTAATTAGAAAAGAAAATGGTACATATTTAAAATTTACATTAATATTGTTAGGTGCTAATAAACATCATCATAATTATCTTTCTATGTTTATATGTAGATTGATCACTCTAAAACAAAATGCACTTCCATTCCACGTCATGTGCTATGGAAGGAGGCACGTGTGAAAAAAAAGGGAAGTTAGTAGATGAAAGAACACATAAAGTGTTGGAAATATGTTTAAGTATGAAACGACGTTAACAAAATTGTTTAAAATTGCTATTACATAAAAATAATTAGTTATTTTCCTATATCCGACAGTCACATGAATTAGCTACTCCTGTAGCTGATACATACCTATAATCGACGGTTTTGAAGCAGCCAGAAAAATACGGTCATGTTAGAGGTTCAGGGTTTGGGGTGACAACTTGAGTATATTTTGAGAAGAAGAAAAAAATGCATGATATAGAGGAAAAATTGGAACAAATGAGTGAAAAAATAGGAACCCTTTAAGAACGATTGCAATGGAAGGGGGAGTTTCTAGCAACTTTTATGAGTGGGAAGAAAAGGGAAGACACTACTCAGGAACAACCACAACATGAACATCCCGACCTACCCCCCACCATCTTTGAAGAAAGATATTCGCCTCAAAGAATTGTCTTAGCTGTGGTAATCAATATTCAAATAATTGTTCCCATGAAATATGAATCAGACAAACACTGATAATTTTTCTATACTGATTTTCTACAGGGTGATAATGATTGTGATTTATATCTATCAACACCCACCTATCACCTTGTAGTGAGGGCTACAGTGTTCAATATCCCAGATTCCACACTCCATAATAGACCACTTTTGAAAGATCATATGAAAGTGATGATTACTGTAGCTCATGATCCAATAGCAGAGCTACCTATTTTACTTGATGATGATGATATTTATACGGTCGAAAAGGCTATTGGGACCTTCATTGCATGTCCATCACAACTTATAAGAGTACATGCGGACAAATAGTTATTTATTTAATTTTCATTTCAAGCTAAACCCTTAACAATTAATGAACAAATGTTCTTATCCAATGATTGTTGTTATAGACAAAGAAAGTCAAGGGGGTGAAAAACGTTGGCTCAAAACCATCTAAAGGATCGACCAACCAATCCCAAGGAGCTACTGAAAGCACAATAACACCACCTATTATCTATCCACATTTACTAGCATTAATGATTCATGTGGATACGAATCTAAAATATGGTAATAGTCATATAGTGGTTTTCAAAGAGAATATATATGGAGAGGAAATTCAATATTTCGTTGCTGTTGAAAATGTAAATTAAATCCTTGAAAGTTGTTGGCTAGGCGTCACAATTGTAAATGTATATATGAGGTATGATTCCATGAATTGATTTTCTAAAAGCTGATCTAATGTGAAAATTATGACTAAATGCATTTTATATTGTTGGCAGACGCATTTATGAAAAACAGTTGAAGGATTTTTACCATGAGCCAAGATTTGGACTAGTTAGTCCTCATATCACATCAACACACCTAACAAAAATAGAGCCATCAAAAAGGGATGCAATAGTGAATGGCTTGCTGAAAACATTTGAACACAAGATAACAGATGATAGACATTTCCTAATACCAACCATGCAGTGGTAATACATTACGATTAAATAATATCAATTATATTTTCAATTCTTTTATTACTTTTTCCTTTTTGTGTTTTCAGAAAACATTGGTTTCTAATTGTGGCGAACTTGGATACTCCAAAGATTTATTTTTTGGATTCAAAGCAAGGATATCCATCAAACCAACCACACATGATGGAGTTTGGGAATTTGTAAGACACTACATCTTACGTTTTAGGTCTAAACATCAAGTAATATAATTTATATTATCTTTAACTGAGGATTATGTTATGATAGGGAGGTGTTGTAGGACCCTGGGACACCCTGAGAGGGGAGGGGTGAATCAGGGTGTCAAATTTTTATTTTAAACTAAAGGATTATGTTCCCATGTTGGTAGGAACTAGTTGAACCTGTATGATGGATATGATCAGCAATCGAACATTCACATGCAAAAGTGATGACAATGTTTTTTTTACATAGTTCACCACTATGGGATACGTCCAAAGAGAATACACCAACAAGTTGTTGGCCGTACCTAATTCCACTAATCTTCAGTAGATGTGGATTACAATGGTTTGGGCACAGTCACTCTGTCCCAGGATCACTGCCTTTACAATTGTTCATGGATAGCTAACTACATCCCTCAGGTCACTGCCATTGACTCCCCCTAACTCACTACCATAGGTGAAGCCCCACTCAGTTTATAAAAGTGAAGGTCTCTTCATAATTGCTCAATGAAAGCATCCTCTGTTTTATGTAGATGCCCTGTTGAAGTCCCACTATCAGTCGTTAACTGATCTTCAAATTTCGTGTAGCTCCATGACAATCAGCAGGCCTCAACAGACACCTGGTGCGCAACACCAAGATGGCACACAACTTTTAAGGATGGCGCGCAAGTTATAACTGGTGCGCATGTCCTCCTACAACACTTTCTCGACTCAAACTTCTTCGAAATAAATTTTTCGCGAATCAACTTCTTTTCAACACAAATCAATTTTGAAACTTACTGGTATCCTATCATGAAACATCAATTCTGGCGCACAAGTATCACCAAATCACTTGCGCGACTACTGAACGAGCATCAAACAACAGTCGTGCTGCTCCACCTTGCACAACCCACCAACACTTGCGCAACTTCAACACCTGCGCGATGGGAGCTATGAATTTATTCAATTCCAAAGTTCGTATCGAATGAGGAGGGGTGGTCCTCTATTTATAGGCATTCAGATACACTGCGCGGCAGCACACGCGTATTCCCTTGGTGTGCAAGTCTCAGTGCGCAACCCTTCTGTCATTCTAGACACTTGCGCGACCAACTTCTAATATTGGGCGCCCCTATTTACATTTCCATATTTTTATAATCAAAACATGATTTTCAAACCGCGCCCAACATTTCTATCCTCTAGGGTACCAGCGTGCAAGTCCTTTCACGACGCACAAGTCACTTATGTGACCAAACCAATACTTGCGCGACCCTCTTTCCTTTGCAATATTTTCACGTTCACATTATGAAAAACATCATGCGTGCAAGTTTCCAAGCCTCCAAGGCCTCAGTGCGAAAGAATTTTTTCCAAAAACACATTTCTCCATATTTCAATTTTTGACGCCCAAAAATTTTGCAAACACTGCGAAACGACGCCATCTTCAATACTGTTGTCTGCTTGAACTGTATGATCACTTTTCTGGTAGACGTTCTGATCTTCAACTGAGGATTGACAACAAACACAAACCATAGACCAATTTATGCACATAACATCCATGGTTCCAACAAGTGTATCATTATCGTCTAAAAAAAGGAATGAGGACATGGTCTAAGCATATGGAGGTGATCGAGTACTACGTCTGGACAAATATCAGGGTCTGTATAATAATATTTCACTATCCAAAGACATCTCAACGCAAGTTATTTATTCTCCTAATGATCCATTTTTTTGCAGTGTACAAAAGAAACAAACGATAATGATTGTGGTTATTTTGTTTGTAAATTTATGAAAGAGATCGTTTTTCATCAGCAAACAAGCATCCCTAAAGAGGTATTTTCAAAAACAACTTCTAGTTCGTTTAAGTTATTTATTAATTCTTTATTTTTTATTTTGCAGTACTACTCTGACTTCTGAAAAGTCTCATAGTCACAAGACGATATATATGTGTTCAGAAACGAGTGGGCCGCATACCAGATGGAAGATTGTACACAAATACAATGAAGATCTGACTTGGGGACATGTACAATTGGTGGTCAATTTTTAGAGGGGTTATGGGGATCAAAAGAAAAAAACATTGTTGTATGTAAATGTTCGTAGGAAAATTGTAATTGTTATTAATTAAAACATCCTTTCTCCAATGATTCATTTTTCCCATTTTAACAGATGATATGCACCAGAAACATGCAATAATGTTGAACCACTCAAAGGGTCTCTCTTTTGTTTAAAATGGACACAATTTTAATTGAAAATAACAACTGACAAATGAAAATCCTACCAAACGCATTAGGGTTGCCCTGATATTTTATAAGGACGATCCAAGGGTCCTTGGTGATTTGAACGAGTCAACTGCGACTCAATCCGAGGCACTGTGTGGCCAGTAACACTCAAAGGGTCTCTCTTTTGTTTAAAATGGACACGATTTTAAGTGAAAACAACAACTGACCTACCGAAATCTAGACAAACACATTCAGATTACCTTGATCTTTTATAAGAACAATCCAAGGGTCCTTGGTGACGTGTACGAGTAATCCCTCCCTCAATCTGTGGCACAGTGTGGCCATTAACATTCAAAGGTTCTCTATTTTATTTAAAATGGACACGATTTTAAGTGAAAACAACGACTGACCTACGAAAATCTAAACAAACGCATTCGGAATTCCTTGATATTTTATCAGAATGATTCAAGGGCCCTTGGTGACATGTACAAGTCAACTGCCCCTCAATATGAGGCCTAGTGTGGCCGGTAACATTCAAAGGGTCTGTCTTTTGATTAAAATGGACACGATTTTAAGTGAAAACAACAACTGACCTACGAAAATCCTACCATACACATTCAAATTTCCTTAATATTTTATAAGAACACTCCAATGGTCCTTGGTGACATGTACGAGTCATCCCTGCCTCTTTCCGAGGCATGGTGTGCCCTCTAGCACTCAAAGGGTCTGTCTTTTGTTTAAAATGGACACGATTTTAAGTTAAAACAACAACTGACCTACAGAAATCTGACCAAACGCATTCGGATTGCCTTGATATTTTATAATAAAAATCCAAGGGTCTTTGTTGATGTGTAAAAGTCAACCGTGCCTCAATATGAGGCACGGTGTGACCGCTATCACTCAAAGGGTCTCTGTTTTGTTTAAATTGGACAAGATTTTAAGTGAAAACAACAACTAACCTACGGAAATCCGACCAAACTTATTTGGATTGCCTTGATATTTTATAATAACGATCCAAGGGTCCTTGGTGACATGTACGAGTCATCCCTGCCTCAATATGAAGCATTGTGTGTCCGGTAACACTCAAAGGGTCTCTCTTCTGTTTAAAATGGACACGATTTTAAGTGAAAACAACAACTGTCCTACAGATATCTGGCCATATGCATTCAGATTGCCTTGATATTTTATAAGAACAATCTAAGGGTCCTTGGTGATGTGTAGAAGTTATATCCGCCTCAATCTGCGGCACGGTGTGACCACTATTAGTCAAAGGGTCTCTCTTTTGTTTAAAATGAACACGATTTTAAGTTAAAACAACAACTGACCTAAGGAAATATGACCAAATGCATTAGGATTTCATTGATATTTTATAATAACAATAAAAGGGTCCTTGGTGACATGTAAACTTCATCCTTGCCACAATCCGTGGCACTGTGTGGCCGGTAACACTCAAAGTGTCTCTCTTTGTTTAAAAGGAACACGCTTTTAAGTGAAAACAACAAATGACCTATGGAAATCCGAAAAATGCATTCGGATTGCCTTTATATTTTATAAGAATGATCCAAGGGTCCTTGGAGTTGTGGGAGAGTCATCCCCGCCTCAATCAGAGGCATGATGTTCCCGCTATCACTCAAAGGGTCTGTCTGTTGTTTAAAATGGACACGATTTTAAGTGAAAACAAAAACTGACCTACAGAAATTTGACCAAACACATTCGGATTGCCTTTATCTTCTATAATAACGATCCAAGGGTCACTGGTTTTGTTTACAAGTAAAAAAACCTCAATATGAGGCACTTTGGGGCCAGTAACACTCAAAGGGTCTCTCTTTTGTTTAAAATGGACCCAATTTTAAGTGAAAACAACAACTGACCTACAGAAATATGACCAAACGCATTCGGATTGCCTTGATCGTTTATGAGAATGACACAAGGGTCCTTGGTGACATGTACGAGTCATCCTTTCCTCAATCTAAGGAACGGTGTGGCCGGTAGCACTCAAAGGGTCTCCCTTTTTTTAAAATGGACACGATTTTATGTTAAAACAACAACTGACCTACAAATATCTAACCAAACGCATTAAGATTTCCTTGATCATTTATAAGAACGATCCAAGGGTCCTTGGTGACGTGTTTGAGTCATCCGCCCCTCAATATGAGGCATGGTGTGGTCGGTAACACTCAAAGGGTCTCTCTTTTGTTTGAAATGGACACGATTTTAAGTGAAAACAACAACTGACCTACAGAAATCAGACCAAACACATTCGGATTTCCTAGAACATTTATAAAAAAAATCCATGGGTCCTTGGTGATGTGTAAAAGTCAATAGCACCTCAATCCAAGGCATAGTGTGACCACTATCACTCAAAGGGTCTCTCTTTTGTTTAAAATGGATACGATTTTAAGTGAAAACTACAACTGACCTACGAAAATCCGACCAAAGGCATTCATATTTCCATGATCATTTATAAGAATGATCCTGGGGTCCTTGGTGACGTGTAAGAGACATCCTACCCTCAATACAAGGCACTGTGTGGCCGATAACAATCAAAGGGTCTCTCTTTTGTTTAAAATGGACACGATTTTAAGTGAAAACAACAAATGACCAATGTAAATCCAACCTAATGCATTCGTATATACTTAATATTTTATAAGAAAGATACAAGGGTCCTTGGTGACATGTACGAGTCATCCCTGCCTCAATCCGAGGCACGGTGTGACCGCTATCACTCAAAGGGTCTCTGTTTTGTTTAAAATGGACACGATTTTAAATGAAAACAACAACTGACCTACGGAAATTAGAACAAAGGCATTCAGATTGACTTGATCATTTATAAGAACGATCCAAGGGTCCTTGGTGATGTGTAAGAGTCAACTGCGCCTCAATCGAAGACACAATGTGACCGCTACCACTCAAAGGGTCTGTCTTTTGTTTAAAATGGACACGATTTTAAGTGAAAACAACAACTAACCTATGAAAATCCGACCAAACGAATTCGGATTGCCTTGATCTTTTAGAAGAACGATCCAAGGGTCCTTGGTGACATGTACGAGAAATCCGCGACTAAATCTGAGGCACTTTGTAGCCGGTAACACTCAAAGGGTCTCTCTTTTGTTTAAAATGGAAACGATTTTAAGTGAAAACAACAACTGACCTACAGAAATCTTACCAAACGCATTCGGATTGCCTTGATATTTTATAAGAAGGATACAAGGGTCCTTGGAGACGTGTACGAGTCAACTGAGCCTCAATGTGAGGCACGGTGTGACCTCTACCACTCAAAGGGTCTCTCTTTTGTTTAAAATGGACACGATTTTAAGTGGAAACAACAACTGACCAACAGAAATCTGACCAAATGCATTAGGATTGCCTTAATCATTTATAAGAACGATCCAAGGGTCCTTGGTGATGTGTAAGAGTCATCTCCGGCTCAATACGAGGCACAGTGTGGCCGGTAACACTCAAAGGGTCTCTCTTTTGTTTAAAATGGACACGATTTTAAGTGAAAACAAAAACTAACCTACGGAAATCTGACCAAACACATTTAGATTGCCTTGATATTTTAGAAGAATGATCCAAGGGTCCGTGGTGATGTGGACGAGTCATCCCCACCTCAATATGAGGCACAGTGTGGCTGGTAACACTCAAAGGTCTCTCTTTTGTTTAAAATGGACCCGATTTTAAGTTAAAACAACAACTGACCTACGAAAATCCAACAAAACGCATTCAGATTGCCTTGATCTATTATAAGAAACATATATGTGCTGGCCATATATAAATACATAGTCAGAACCCATTTATGTTCCATGTTCATGTAGTAGTACATGAATTGAACGTTATTGTACATATGTTATGTTAAAGTATATATATTGGCTGGATATTTTGGAGTATACACCATTTACTCAAGGTACATGCCCTGTACTATTCCCTTACTACACATTTAAGGATTCAGGGTGATTTTTCACCCTATATTCAGAATGGTAAAAAATTTGTGTCTATATTTAGTATTAATCTATGTAGATCATGATGGTGTAATCATTAAATTATTTTTTAGTACTTTTAAGAGGTGATTCAAGGGAATCGATTTATAATAGAGCCTTTTCCACTATTAATTGAATATGATGGTATCCTATGAGTGAGACTTGGTATTAGAACAAGAAGAGGGTCATGAGAATGGTTGGAGGAAATGGAATGGGATTTCTATGTTCCTCTAATGGAGCATCTTGGGACAACCCCAAGAAAAAGGGACTAGGATGTGACTTGAGAAGGTAGATAGGTTGGGTCTTCAATTCAACTTAGAGTAACATATGAAGGAAATGGGATTGAGGTCATCTCCCTTATGATAATATCCATATTTGGCTTCTAAGGATAGGATATATTAGAGATTGGGTTGTGGGATGTTTTACCACCAAGATATTGACATTGGCCCAAGGGTTATTATTAAGTTCAAGGACCCTAAATGGGGTGACTTGTTATATGATGACTTTGGGGACCCTAGTAGGTTCAATAATAACTTGTTTTCCCTAGTGAAAATGCATCCATGGGAATGAGTAAATTCAATTATGGGTATTTATTAGGTACTAGAGTCAATTTGTTGAGCTTGTTAGGGTTGTAACCACATGGGTCACACTCTTGAGAGTCTATCCATGTTGTCAAGGTGGATTTTTCATATGAACACTCATAATAATTTATATATTTATATATAGGATTGTTATATAGTAATGGATATGAGTTTTTATGAATTAATGGAAATTCTCATGGAGTATTAGTGATTTTTGGATAGGTTTATATGTGTTTGAGTCATGTTTATTAGAGTGATTCTTTATGTGATATCTTATAAAGGGTATTTAAATGGGGGGTCATCGAATGTGATCTATCAGGGGCCTCATATATATCACGTCATGGTTGGCCTGGTATACTAGGGTGATCATGTGTTTGGGTCTATTATACTTATGGGCTTATATCTGGATGAAAATACTCCCATATTGGAGGGTGGATATGCTTATGGGTCTTATTCCTTAAATTAGAATACTCACATAGGGGAGGGATGAGATTTATATAGGTATTATTCCCTAGATGAGAATACAACCATATGAGTGGGATGCGATTCTTATCGGGAATACTCACGAAATGAAAATAATTCCATAGGGGAGGGCTGAGATGATTACATAGATTATGCCTCAAATGAGAATACACCCATATTGGGGGGTTGATATGCTTCTAGGGATTATTATTTGGATGATAATACTCCCATATGGTAAATAATATATTCTTTTTAGTATTATTCTGTAAATAAGGTTACTCCCATAGTATAAAGATGAGATCCTTGTAGGTCTTATGCCACAGAATTGGAAGAACACATATGGGTGGTCTGAGATACTGTTGAGGGTATTCCCTGGATGAGAAAACTCCCATAAGTGGATTTCCATGATGGAGTATAAATAAAACTCACATATAGGAGGTCAATGATAATTATGTATATAGTGGGGAGACCATGGTATATTATATGTTTTATGTGGTTCCTATGATGTACTCAGAGAAACCCTAAAATTGGATGAATTAGGTATGGTTGATTAAGATTTAATACTTGAGGATCAATGTGTCTTGATGTATATGGGGTATGACATAGTCAAACTATATTTTTATAATGTTGACACGATCCCTATGACATGATTGGTAAAAGTTCAGCACTTGGAAAATTAATTTTGGTTTAATCATGGTCATGGATTTGAGGATCAATGATGATTTTTTATTAGTTTTATTCCAGTTTTTTCTCATCTAGGTTGTGTATATTGCCTGATCATGAACTTAAAATAGCCTATTTCAGGTTTAATATTGGGGGTTTATTAATGAGATTCATCCCCCCAATTATGTGCACCTTAGTGTGTGTACAAACCTTATAACTTCTTTGAGGTTGAGAACATGATGCATAGTGGATAGAGAAAAGTCCAAAGATTTATGTATTGATAAAACACACCCATGTGGAGCCTTAGGATTGAACTCGAGTAGGATTATAAGCTTTTAGAGAATGTTTATATTGTAAAGATCATATTTTTTTAGTATTGTTTGACTTTTATTTATTTTATTCATTCATGTATGTTCTTTTGACCCGGTGGATGGCCAATTGATGTGTATAGAATGACCATTTGAGTTGTATCTGAAATTTCATTTAATTGTAGTATGTTTAGTTTAATTATTCTATTTACTCCATTGTGTATGATGAATGGTCATTTTATTTATATTGTGCACTCTAATAGGAATTTATTGTATCCTTGGGCACCAATCAACCCCCCTGGATACCAATCCACCCCCTGGACACCCCCTCGACACCTTGGACACCAGCCCACCCCCCTGGAAAGCCCCCCAGACACCCCCTACCCCCTTTGGATAGCCACCCCAAACCCTTGAACAACCCCCAAACCCCCAAACCTCCTGAAATATGAATTGAATTATTTATGTACATAATTAACTAATGAATTATGTGTTAATGGTGTACGGGTATACTTGTTGTACGTGTATACTTGGTCTAATTAGCTTATGATTTATGAGTAATTTTTTTATGGGTATACTTGCTTTAATTAGCTTATTAAGATGCTGATTTTTTTGCAGGTGTTCGGGTGTGCTACTGTAGATTTATGGTAGCAGCAGAGAGGGAATTTATCAGTGCTCTTTTAGCGCTGATAAATCGTGCTTTTAGTAGTGCTAAAAAAGCACTGATAAACTACACCTTTATCAGTGCTAAAAAAGCACTGAAAAAAAGTTGATGTTATCATCCATAAAAGAGAGATGATAAAACACTCATTTATCAGCACTCATTTAGCACTAACAAAGGGTTGTTTTATCAGCTCTCTTTTAGTGCTGATAAAGTCTACCTTTATCAACGTCGAGCTTTACAACACTTTTTTACTGCTGTTAAATCCCGCTTTTAGCGCTGTTAATTCTTGTATTTGTAGTAGCGTTAGTAGAATCTCTCACCAACTCTGGGACCATGAGTTCTGACTCTCCTGGTCTAGTCTATCAATGTGGTGACCTACAGGGTCATCCATACAGAGACTTTAATAGTTCCAAACCAATGGGGGTTGATAGGTAATTTTTTACTAAAACTCCACCCATGGTAGGTTATCCACCCAGATATGAATGAAATCTAACGTGGAAGCTCACTACATGTCCTCCAGAACCTGAATTTTCCACTCTTTTTTGCCAACTTTCTAGGGATGAAACACTATGATAAATCATAATTAGGTTCCAAAAACCTCCTATAATAATGTCCACAAATAGTATGTAGAAGAAGAATCACAATATGAAAAAAATCGATGGAACTCCATTAAACCAAACTATATCCTTCACGTAGTGGCATCTGTAGCACTATATTGAACTCTTTTCCTCAATTGAAAGGAAGTGGGATGCCATGGTTAGTTTTTTATTAATCACCCTGATGTAGTCATGTCCCTCAGATCATCATCTTTAACTTATCATGAAGACAACTGATATTTCACCCCACTTCCACTCTGGCACATCAAGGGGTTAAACCAATCCCACAGGAACCTAGTGCAAATCCTTCAATTGCCAACATGTATGGAATAGAGTGACTAGCTCTGAAAATCCCTTCTTAATAATTGGCCACTAGAACTAGTGTTGAATGTCCTATTACAAATTCAAAAAAACTGGATATACCATTAAAGGTAATATATGAAGATCCCTCAGAACCATATCCACCTATGCCTCTGGTAAGACTGTTCATCCTTTTAAAATAACGACATTCTACCCACCATTTGAAAATCCATCAGCAACATGTCATGTTGATATCAAATCTTGTAGAGTCTCACAGTTGGTATCCTGAAGTTGTACCTCCCTGAATCTTTTAGGGTTTAGGGGTAACAACCATCGACTAAAGGTAATCTCCCCCATCTCCATCCACAGTGGATAACTACAACGAGGCCAATAACTCTGATGCCCCATCCAGCAAATACCAACTGGATCTCCTAATAAGAGCATCTACCAACACATTACCTATCTTTGGAGTATAAAAAATATCAAAGTTTTAATCATGGAGGATCTCTATCAACAACCTTTGTATAACATTTATATCCATATGATATATGATATACTTGAGAAACCTAGAATCATATTAGATGGTAAATTTCACACCGGTCAGGTAGTGTCGCCACATCTTTAACCCAAAGACTACTTCTGCCAACTAAAGATCACAATTTACATAGTCTTTCTCATGTAGTCTCAAATGGAGTGAACCATAGGTAGTCACTGCCTACCTCTGCATCACGACACAACCAATCACGATTCCTTATGCATCACAGAACACTATGTACCCAACACCCTCCTCAAGAAATCTCAAGATTGGCATACTTGTCAAACAGTAACTCAACTACTAAAAAGACTACTAACAACTCTTCATCCACATGAAAGGATTCTCATTTTGAGAGAAATATGTTAAAGGTTCTTATGTACCTGCAAAATAATAAAGGAATCTATGGTAATATCCCGCCATCCCATGGATTATCTATTCCTCCATTATGCTCCAAGGTGGATCTCATACTAACACTACCTCTACCTTTGTGGGGTCAACATATACTCATTCAAAATAAGACACTACTACAAAAACATGCTTTATAAATGCTCAATACTGGATTTATCAGTTCTATAAAAGTTTTGTAAAGGTCAGCGCTAATAAAGGGGGGTCTCCTTTATCAGCGCTTTTTTATCACTGATAATGGAAGACTTTATCTGCGCTAAAAGATCACTGATAAAGGAAGACATTACCATCACTAAAAGAGAACTGATAAAGGAAAACTTTATCATCACTCTGTTAGCTCTAATAAATTTTTATTTTATCAGCGCTAAAAAAGAGCGGATAAAAGGCATGTTTTCTACAAAAAAAAATTCTGCAGCAGCACACCCAAACTGCACCTGAAAATAAGTCAGCATTTACCCATACAAAATTACCACATAAATCAAAAGCTAATTACTCCAAGTAGACCCATACACCATTAAATATGTTGTGAAAATTTTGGTTAACTTGGATAATGTTATTATTGATGTGGATAAGGTAAATATGATATCAATGATTACCATGGATCTGATTATCTATTTGTTGAAATGATGTCTATTTCACTGTATATGATGTTTTCAAATTATTGGATTTATGTAATATATTAAGTATCCATTGTAATACGGAATCATGAATTTTTTCCAAAATTAATTATGGTAATTTATGTTATTTCCATGTTTCAAAAGAATATATGATAAGGTTATTCACATGACTGTAATGTGACAACCAGGATATAATTTGTGATAAATGGGGCACCAGTGTTAAGATGATTTTATAAAATTACCACTAATGTTATGGATTGTCATATTTGGGAATGGTTATAAAGTTAACCATTTATATATTTATTAATATAACATTTGGATGATGTTTTTGAGAATAATTTATTATATGAAAAAATTAGGATTTATGAATAATAGATAACCTATTGTAATAACATGGTCTTGATGATAACTGATGATAGATGGGATTGGAAATAATGGTACCGGCCACACCATGCCTCTGGTTGAGGTGGGGATGACTCATACACGTCAAAAAGGACCCTTGGATCATTCTCTTAAAAGATAAAGACAATCCGAATGTGTTCGGTTGAATTTCCGTAGGTCAGTTGTTGTTTTCATTTAAAATTTTGTCCATTTTAAACATAAGTGGGAACCTTTGAGTGGTATCGGACACATTGTACCTCTTATTGAGGAGGGGATGAGTCTTTCACATCAAAAAGGAACCATGGATAATTATCCTAAAGGATCAAGACAATCCGAATGCGTTTGGTCAGATTTCTGTAGGCCAATTGTTGTTTTCACTTTAAATTCTAACCATTTTAAACAAAAGTGTCACCCTTTGAGTGGTACCGGCCACACCATGCCTCAGATTGAGGTGGGGATGACTCTTACACATCCCAAACGCACCATTGGATCATTCTCTTAAAGGATCAAGACAGTCCGAATGTGTTTGGTTGGATTTCAGTAGGTCAGTTGCTGTTTTCACTTAAAATTTTGTCCATTTTAATGAAAAGAGAGACCCTTTGAGTGGTATCGGCCACACCGTGCCTCATATTGAGGCGTGGATGACTCGTGCACATTCCCAATGCACCCATGGATCGTTCTCTTAAAGTATCAACACAATCAGAATGCGTTTGGTCGGATTTCCATAGGTCAGTTGTTGTTTTCACTTAAAATCATGTCCAATCTAAACATAAGAGATACCCTTTGATTGGTACCGGCCAGACCGTGCCTCGTATTGAGAAGGGAATTACTCGTGCACATCAAAAAGGACATATGGATTGTTCTATTAAAAGATCAAGACTATCCAAATTCTTTTGGTTGGATTTCTGTAGGTCAGTTGTTGTTTTCACTTAAAAATCTGTCATTTTTAAACAGAAGAGAGACTCTTTGAGTGGTATCGGCCACACCGTGCCTCGTATTGAGGAGGATATGACTCGTGCACGTCACAAAGAACCCTTGTATCATTCTCATAAAGGATAAAGATAATCTGAATGCGTTTGGTTGGATTTCCGTAGTTCAGTTGTTGTTTTCACTTAAAAATCTATCCAATTTAAACATAAGAGAGACCCTTTGAGTGGTACTAGATATATCGTGCCTTTTATTGAGGCGAGGATGACTCTTTCATGTTACAAAGGACCTGTGTATCATTCTAATAAAGGATCAAGACAATCCGAATGCGTTTGGCCCGATTTTCTTAGGTCAGTTGTTGTTTTCACTTAAAATTGTGTCCAATTTAAAAAGAAGAGAGACCCTTTGAGTGGTACCGGCCTCACCGTGCCTCATATTGGGGCGAGGATGACTCTTATACATCAAAAATTACCCGTGTATTGTTCTAAAAAATAATCAAGAAAATCCGAATGCGTTTGGTCAGATTTTCATAGGTCAGTTGTTGTTTTCAGTTAAAATTATGTCCAATTTAGGCAGAAGAGAGACCCTTTGAGTGGTACCGGCCACACCGTGCCTCTGATTGAGGTGGGGATAACACTTACACATCAAAAAGGACTTTTGGATTGTTCTCATAAAGGATCAAGACAATCTGAATGTGTTTCGTCAGATATTCCTAGGTTAGTTGTTGTTTTCACTTAAAATTGTGTCCAACTTAAACAGAAGAGATACCCTTTGAGTGGTACCGGCCACACCGTGCCTCGGATTGAGGCGAGGATGACTCATACATGTCACAAATGACTTTTGGATCGTTCTACTAAAAGATCAAGACAATATGAATTCATTTTGTCAAATTTCCATTGGTCAGTTGTTCTTTTCACTTAAAAATTTGTCAATTTTAAACAAAAGAGAGACCCTTTGAGTGGTACCGGCCACATTGTGCCTCAGATTGAGGCAGGGTTTACTCTTCCATGTCCCCAATGCACCCGTGGATCGTTATCTTAATATATTAACCCAATTAGAATGTGTTTGGTTGTATTTTTGTAGGTCCATTTTTGTTTTTACTTAAAATTGTGTCCAATTTAAACAGATGAGAGACACTTTGAGTGGTACCAGCCACACTATGCCTCTGATTGAGGCGGGGATGACTCATACATGTCACAAAGGACATTTGGATCATTATCTTAAACGATCAAGACAATCTGAATGCGTTTGGTTGAATTTCCGTAGGTCAGTTGTTGTTTTCACTTAAAAATATGTCCATTTTAAATTGAAGAGAGACCCTTTGGGTGGTATCAGCCAAACCATGCCTCATATTGAGGCGAGGATGACTCTTGAAAGTCCCCAACGCACCCTCAGATCATTATCTTAAACGTTCAACACAATCCGATTGCTTTTCGTCATATTTCCATTGGTTAGTTGTTGTTTTCACTTAAAAATCTATCCAATTTAAATAGAAGAGAGACCCTTTGAGTGGTACCGGCAACACAGTGCCTCAGATTGAGGTGGAGATGACTCATGCACATCAAAAGGGACTCTTGGATCATTCTCATAAAGGATAAAGACAATTCTAATGCATTTGGTCAGTTTTCCATAGGTTAGTTTTTGTTTCCACTTAAAAATTTGTCCAATTTGAACAAAAGTGAGACCCATTTGAGTGGTACAGGCAACACCATGCCTCAGATTAGGGAGGGGATGACTTGTGCGTATCACAAATGGCCCGTGGATTGTTCTCCAAAAGGATCAAGACAATCAAAATGCGTTTGGTCAAATTTTCATAGGTCAGTTGTTTTTTTCACTTAAAAAGTTGTCCATTTTAAACAAAAGAGAGACCCTTTGAGTGGTACCGGCCACACCGTGCCTCAGATTGAGGTGGTGTTTACTATTACACATCACAAAGGACCCATGGATCATTCTCCAAAAGGATCAAGAAAATCGGAATGTGTTTGGATGGATTTTCGTAGGCCAGTTGTTGTTTTAACTTAAAAATTTGTCCATTTTAAACAAAAGTGAGACCAATTGAGTGGTACCGGCCACACCGAGCCTCAGATTGATGATGGGATGACTCATGCACATCAAAAAGGACCCGTGGATCGTTATCATAAAGGATAAAGATAGTCTGAATTTGTTTGGTCGAATTTCTGTAGGTCATTTGTTGTTTCAATTAAAAATATGTGCATTTTAAACAAATGAGAGACCCTTTGAGTCATACCAACCACACCGTGCCTCAGATTGAGGCGGTAATGACTATTTCATTTCACAAAGGACTCATGGATCATTATCACAAAGGATCACCACTATCCAAATGTGTTTGGCTGAATTTTCGTAGGTTAGTTGATGTTTTCACTTAAAATTGTGTCCATTTTAAAGAAAAGAGAGACCCTTTGAGTGGTACCGGCCACACCGTGCCTCTTATTTAGGCGAGGATGACTCTTGAACATTAGAAAGGACCCGTGGATCATTCTCTTAAAGGATCAAGACAATACGAATGTGTTTGGTCCAATTTCTGTAGGTCAATTGTTGTTGTCACTTAAAATTTTGTCCATTTTAAACAAAAGAAACGCCCTTTGAGTAGTTAATCATTCTTGAATGTTGTTGGTTTATATCATCTGTTAAAATGAGAAATTGGATCATTGTAGAAAGGATGTTCTATTTAATAACAATTACAATATTCCAAAGAACATTTACATACACCAATGTGTTATAATTTGATCCCCTAAACCCCTCTAAAAATTGACGGCCAATTTTACACATCCCCAAGTCAGATCTTCATGTTATTTGTGTACAATCTATAATCAGGTATACGACCCACTCATTTCTGAAAATATCGATATCATATTGTGAGTATGAGGCTTTTTGACAGTCAGATTAGTACTGCAAAATATAAAAATAAATAATAAATAAATTAATTAAATGAACTACTAGTTGTTTTTGAAAATATCTCTTTAGTGATGCTTGTTTCTTGATGAAAATTGATCTCCCTCATAAATTTAAAAACATAATAACCGCAATCATTATAATTTTTTTGTTTTGGACACAACAAACAAATTGATCATTAGGAGAATAAGAAACATGTTTTGAGATGTGTTTAGATAGTGAAATTTTTTTATATACAACCTGATATTTGTCCAGACATAGAAATTGATCGCCTCCGTATGCTTATCCCCTATCCTCATTCCTTTTTTAGATGATAATTATACACCACCCAATCTAAAGAGAATCCTCCGTAAAATATAATATAAATTGTATTACTTGATGTTTAGACCTAAAACGTAGGATGTACTATCTTACAGATTCACAAACTCCATCATGTGTGGTCGGTTTGATGGATATCCTTGCTTTAAATCTAGAAAATAAATCGCTGGAGTATCCGAGTTCACTACAATTAGCATCCAATGTTGCCTCAAAACACAAAAAGTAATAAGTAATAAAAGAAGCCAAAATATAATTGATATGATTTAATTGTAGAGTTTTACCCCTGCATGGTTGTTATTAACAAGAGTCTATCATTTGTAATCTTGCTTTCAAATGTTTTCAACAAGCCGTTCACTATTTCATTCTTTTTTGATGGCTCAGTAATCGTTAGATGTGATGATGTGGTGTGAGGACTAACGAGTCCAAATCTTGGATCATGTGAAAATTACTTCAACTATTTTTCATATATACGTCTATCAACAATATAAAATGCATTTAGTCATAATTTTCACATTAAATCAGCTTTTAGAAAATCAATTCATAGAAATGTACCTCATATATATATTTAAAACTGTGATGCCTAGCCAACTGTTTTCAAGGATCTCATTTACATTTTCAGCAGCAACGAAATCTTGACTTTCCACACCATATATATTCTCTTGGAAAACTACTATATGAATACTACCACCTCTTAGCTTCGTATCCACAATAGTCATCAATGCTAGTAAATGTGGATAGAGAACATGTGGTGTTATTGTGGTTTTAGTAGCTACTTTGGATCGGTTGGTCGATCCTTTAGATAGTTTTGAGCCAACGTTTTTCACCATATTCCCATTCTCCCTCTATAATAACATTCATTGGTTCAGACCCTTTTTTCATTAATTATTAATGGTTTAGCTTGATAAAAAGGAAATAAATACCTCTTTGGTCGCATGTACTCTTACAAGTTGTGATGGCCATGAAATGAATGTCCCAATAGCCTTTTCGACCGTATGAACATCAGCATCATCAAGTAGAATAGGTAGCTCTACATTTGGCTCATGACCTATAGTAATCGTCACTTTTAGATGATCTTTTGGAAGTGGTCTATTATTCAGCGTGTCCTCTGAGATGTTGAACACTATAGACCTCTCTACAAGGTGATAGGTGGGTGTTGACAGATTTAAATCAGAATAATTATCACCCAATCGATGATCAGTACAAGAAAAGCATCAGTGTTTATCTGATTCACATTTCATGAGAACAATTATTAGAATATTGATTACCATGGCTAAGACAGGTCTTTGAGGGGAATGGATCACCTCAAAGCTGGTAGGGGTGGGGTGGGATCTTCACGCGCTGGTTGTTCCTGATTTTTGTCTTCTCCTTGATTTCCACCCATAAAAGTTGCTATCAACTCTCCCTACCATTTCAATCGTTATTCAAGGGTTGCTATTTTTTCACTCATTTGTTTCAATGTTTCATCTCTGTCATCTGTTTCATCTTCTTCTCAAAATATAATCAGGGTGTCTCCCCAAACCCTGCACCCCTGACATGACCGTATTTTTCTGGCTACTTCAAAGCCGTCAATAATAGGTCTTCATCCACTACAGGAGTAGCTGATTCCTGTGACTGTCGGATATAGGAAAATAAGAAATATTTTTTTATGTAATAGAAATTTAAAACAAATCTTTTTATCACCATGTCATACTTACACAAATTTCCCACAATTTTTGTGGGTTCTCATCTACTATATTCTCATCCTTATTAACACATGCCTCCATCAAAAGCACATGAAGGGGGATGGAAGTGTATTTGGTTTTAGACTCATCAATCTACATATAAACAAAAAAAAAGTTAATTATGATGTTTTTTGTTGGAACCTAACAATATTTATGTAAATTTAAAATACATACCATTTTCTTTTCTAGTGAAGCATACCCCATCCTTGCTTTACGATTGGGGTATGTTGGTTTTTATTCACGTTCCTTATTTTCTTTACAGATTTTCTGTTTCATAAATGAAATTGACAATTAATGTGATGAATACACATATCCTTAAAAAACGTATTATCACCCACAATGTACCTCAAACTTCACATCCCCACGGTGGAAAATAAATGCACCCCATGCTTTTTGGGATATCAGGTGAGTGTTGACAATGGTTGGGTGTGGGTTTATTTTACATTTGAAATCTTTCAGGTGACATCTTGTTAAAATAGTGCGAAAAAACCCGATTAATCCTTCCTACAAGCCTTAGTGCATAATCCTTATGTGAATCGTCAACTATAAATTTATTCTTCAAGAGATTGAGAAGAGTAATACATTGTTTCATTATTTTATTTGATTGTAAATTAAAGAAATAAATTCATAATGTTACCTTAATTTCTTCCCAGATCACAGCCTTCATCCCGGACACAACACGGTGCCATGAATCTATGTCAATTGGCACGTGTTGCCGAGTGAAAACTCTAATGTAACTACTAAACATATCCTTGTTGGGATTCACATGTTGGACCCATTCATTCCATCCGATGTCAAATTTGGTGCCTTTTCATTTCACTTTAAGAACTTTGGCTAACACTGTCAAACTATGATGCACCTGTCTTTTCTACGATGTCGATCCTTCATTTTTGACCATTTCTTAGATATCAACATCATCTATATGCTCATCTGAAATGGTAGTAATGACATGTTCTGATGGTTGTTGGACCTCAACACTAGGAGCAGCATGAGCCGCTTGAGCCGCAAAAGCAGGAGCAGCAGGAGCAACAAGAGCACTAGGAGCAGTAGCAAGAGCAGCAGCAGGAGCAGCAACAGCCACAATAGCAGCCGCAACAGCAGCTTGAGAGACTTGTTCAACCTCAAGGTTATTAGCACCAGAATGTGTAGATGTCATTATCTGAAAAAGTGGTAGAATAGATAATTTAGATTTCATAAATTCAGTAATGATAATATAATAACATGAGATAACACGATCTATATTAAAAACAAAATATAACCTTTTTATTGAACTCTTTTTATTTTTTTCAATGGCTTAAGGGATTTGACACATCTATCGATTATCCAAATCACTTTATGGGGGTTTCCTCTAACTTACAAAAGATCATCTACATTGGGACATCTCTGAAATGATTGTGATGTACCACTGAAAGGATAGTCCTCAACTGAATTTTCATCAGAAACTTCAATTGTTTTGGACGCTAACAGAACAATCGAACACTTTCGGTTTGCGTGATCTGGAACATAAAAAACATGTATCGCTTGTGATGTCATTATAAAACGTTTGTCGTTTTACCCTTATTTACTAAAATCAACTTTCAAAAATCCACATTCATCTATTTTAACACCACTGTTGTTATCAGCCCATTTGAATTGAAAAATTGGCAATTAGAATTTCGTATAATCCAACTCCCATATTAGTTTGATAATGCCAATGTATGACATATTTGCATAAATTGGATTTATGTCCTTACTACCAGAAACATGCATCGCTTCAGCCACTAGTGTAACTTCACTATTTTGCATGGTACTATCTTCATCATGTTCATTTTTATAGAATTTATAACCATTAATTACATAACCACTGTAAGTTAATACATACAAACTTGGTCCAGTTTCTAGCCATCGAAGTTGTTCTAAAATTTAATTCAGATTTTCATCCAACTACTTAAAAATATGGTCCCGAAACCATCCTATAAACTGATGATTATGTGTATTTGATATCCATTTTTCAGCCCTTAATGAATTCAAATACCTAAGAATTTCTTTGTGAGTTTCAATATATGGAGGAAACTCCCAACTGTTATGAAAAACATAATGGTGTGCCTGCTCCCGATCTGTAATGCTGATTGTCACAACATCTCTTCCATAAATTCCCTCGCCCTCAATGCGTCTAGTGTGACGAGAATTCAGGAGACCAATTCTTTTTACATCAGATAGGTATTCGGTACAAAATTCAATGTCTTCCTCAACAATATATCGCTCCACTATACAACCCTCTGGATGACATCAATTTTTGACATACCCTTTCAAAATATTCATATACCGTTAAACAACATATGTCGATCTATAGTGCACAAGACCAAAAATTTGAATCTCTCTCACCAAGTGAATCATCAAATGAGCCATCATATCAAAGAATTTTGGTGGGAAGAACATTTCAAATTCACATAATATGATGATAATATCCTTTTCCATATCTGGAAATTTCAGCGGGTCAAAAACATTGCTACATATAGATTTTAAAAATAAACAAAGTTTTCTTAATGTATGATGAACATTCTTGGGAAAAATGAAACATAAATCTATAGGAATTAGATCTTCCATCAAAACCCAGCTGTCATGAGATTTCAATTTTTTTTAACTTCAAATCATTCACTGACACAATGTTCTAGATATTTTATGAATACCCCTCTCGAACCTTTACATCATTGAATAAGTTTCAAAACTTGTATCTCTCCTCCCTATAAAGAGTATAAGAAACTAGAGGAAGAAACATTTGATTTTCACCCTTCACAGGAGACAACTCTTCTCGTATTTTCATGTCAACCATGTCCAACCTTTCATTCATTTCATCCTTTGTTTTTACAGGGGAATTTAGCAATGTTCCAATAACACATTCACATACATTTTTTTCTACATGAATCACATCAAGAAAATGTTTGACGTATGAAAAATTCTAGTATGGTAATTAAAAAAACTGATATCTTTTTCAAACCAATTTCCGTATGGTTTTTCGAAAATGGTTTACCAAAAACAGTGTTCACATCTTTTACTTTCTCAAACAACTGATCACCTGTTAGTGGAGATGGTGCAATGCGTTGTTTTGAAATTCCATTAAATTATTTCGTCAAATATTGGTACTTATGCCAACGAGGTCGAAATCTACGATGTCCTAGAAATACATATTTCGATGAATGTTTCAAATTAATTGATTCTTTTTCTTCTTCGCACACGGGACACCCTTGAGTTCCTTTAATGCTGTAGCCTGTAAAATTTCCATAAGAAGGGAAAACATTTATTTTCCCATACAACATCGCTCTCAATGTGAAGTATTCACTTTTATAAGAATCATACAACAGAACACCAGAATCCGAAAATAACTTCAAATCCTCAATCAAATGATCCAAATAAAAATCAATATCGTTACCTGGTTGTTTTGGTCCTAATATAAGCATAGATAACATGATGAATTTATGATTCATGCATTACTAGGGTGGTAAGATATAATTTACCAACATAATTGTCCATGTACTCTGAGTTCTGGTTTGAAAACCAAAAGGATTTACTCCATCTGTAGATAACGCCAGACGAAGGTTTCTCAGAACTTTTCCAAAGTCAGGATAATCATGATCAATTTTCTTCTATTGAGGAGAGTCAACCGAATGACGTAATTTCCCATCTTTCTTTCTTTTATCTTCATTCAACGACAATTTTCATGTAGTTTCTTCACTTTCATATAGATGCATAAACCATGGAATGATTGTAAAGTACCATACAACTTTCATAGGATAGGATTCATCTTTCTTGTATCGAGAAGCACCAAAATTTGGGCATTCTGTAGGTGATTTATTCTCCTTGCAAAAAAATATACAGTCTTTCGGGCAGGCATGTATTCTTTCATAAATCATACCCATCGAGCGTAGAATTCATTTAGCTTCATATGTCTGGATTAAGAGCTAATTATCTTTAGGGAGCATGTCATTCAAGAGAGAAAGTAGTTTCGTAAAACTGACATCACTCCATCCATTGTCTGATTTCAATTTATACAACTTCAATACATCTGACAATGATGTATACTTGGTGAAACCAACATACAATGGCGTCTTGGCATAACTCTTTAACTTCTCAATAATTTTTGGAAATCACAGAGTTCATCTTCAATTGTCTTTGTCATTTTCTCAATATGATCTTTATTATCATTGACATCTGTAATCACATCATCCATATGATATTATTCATTATCCATATTTGTATTCATATTTGATGATCCATAAAATGCAGTTTTATCCCAGCCAGTATCTACATTCTCTTTTTCTCCGTGTTTATTCCAACATTTATAACATTGATCTATTCCGTGACATATCAAATGTTATTCCAACTCCTCTAGAGTAAGTTGTATAGAATAACAACAACGTAAACATGGAAAAAGGATTTCAGAAGGATCCTTTGCATGATTCATTGTAAATTTGACGAACTCCTTCACTCCATTCTTGTACTCTATTGTCAAACGATTAGCATCTATCAAATATTTATTCAAATTCGACCTATTTGAATCTCAAATATTAGTATTTACAGTTAAATACACAAAATATGACTTCCAAATACTGTAGACGAGAACCACTTCCTTATAAAAATAGAGATTAATAGAGTGTAACCATCAGTATTTATTCATCTTCATTAATTATAATTGATTTAGATTCATTATAGTATCCTCAAATCACCCCAAACCGAACACAAGAATAATCAAGAATGATACATCTACCACTCCTTGGTCTCTGACCTATATTCAATATCATCGTGACTAAATACCCATTTATCCACACATACACATGTCACAGACACATAAAAAACCATATACACATCAGAACCAAAGTACAAATATGGATTTCAATTAGGTTACTCGACTCAAGTGGTGGTGTGTATGAAATAATTAGAAAATATAATGAGTATATAGTCATACATAAATCTCAAACTAGTGTCAAAATTCCTATAAACCCATGTTATCATTCCATCTATCAAAATACTCTGAAGGAGCCCAAATGCGACAGTAGTCCCAGGTGGTGAGGGTTCCTGAGGAGGAAGTGGAGAACACGCACCGATTGGGGTTCAAGGTCCGATCACTGAGGTTAAAGGTGGCCCAATACTCCTAAAAGGTTTCATTCCATATTTCACAAACCATGTCCTGGTACCCTAGGATGTTAACCCACTGATGGTGGAAGTGAATCCATTCCTGATGATCATGCCAAGAAGAAATGGAAACCAAGAGGAGGGAGTGGTTCAATATACCTCAAGAAAAATAGAAAAACATGGTATTTGAGAATAGGTTAGTGTCTTTCATGTTGGCTAGACACCTATCCAATAGACTCCATAAGTGGTGATGGCCCCAGGAGTTGTTTCACCAGGTGAAACTGTCGCCTAAGAAGCTGAGATCAATGAGGCCTTTCCCAGCCATGAACTGAACAAACGCCATGATGGCCTTCCTCTGGAATGGGATTATACCTTTCCATTCCATTGGGTTGGAAATGACATTAAATTAACCCCCAAAAAACAATATACGGTGGCCAGGATCGAAGATATTTTTTTCACTCCATAAAGATTCCCTTTGAAGAGAGTCATAGCATCCAAAAACAAAAGTCATAATGAAAGAGGTGTCACCGTTTGACACCTTCGTAGTGATGAATTGATTGAAATTGTGAACAGTATCAACAACATATTTATTGTGCATGAATAACCATTTGTGTCTATTGGAGGGGTCATAGGGTAGAAATCCTTGCAACTTAATCTTCTCGAAGAATCTATGATTACTATAGGGTTTTTTGTGTTATTTGACAAACAACACAATGAAATTAGGCCTTTTGATATCTAGGGTGAGGAATTCTGATTTAACATGGGCACTAAGACCATGAGAATTACATATGAAGATAATAATTATGGGTAGGACATGGCTCTGGCATTAGATATAGAGCTAGTGGCCTTATTGAAGTGGGAGGATGATCTCTCATTGAGGTCTTTTGATTTTGAACATGTTCATAATACCTTCTGGTTGGTAAGCACCATATGAGTGGGAGATGGGGATCCAAAGGGGAAGGGGATGGATGGGTAATGAAACATGGGGGCTGGTGAGGGAGTTATCTCTGGATTAATAAGTATTTGGAGCTGGATGATAGGATCAGAGAAAAGGGAGATTGAACAAACACTACTAGGAAGGCGCCTGGCCACTATAGAGAAGTAGTCAGTAACCTCAGCGAAGGAGAAGGACATAATGGAGGTAGGGATGGATAGTCAAGAAAGCTTTTTGGTCTGGGAATCATGCCATAAAAGTGCACTGCCAGACACAATCACATAGATAGCATGAAGGAAAGAAGGGGGGAACCCCTCGAAGAAAATAGGTTTCAAGCATTGGATGGCCTATAAATGCATCAGAACCGGGTGGTGTTGTCCTTAAAGAAAAATTTTATCCTTCATTCCTTAGTTTACGGTGACACGGTGATGAATATATGGGAATTGATAATACCTATGAGGAATCTAGTGAAACTGGAATCCAAGTGGGAAGGACCTTAAAGTTTTCATAAACTTCACTCTGACAGTGTAAACTCATTGATCGCCATTGATGATGAGAATATCAATCATTCCACCAATACTAGGTTTCTCAATATATATTTTACATGAATAAACCATCACTTTTAGTGAAAATCAACCCATTTCAAACATTCTCCAATGATTCCACATTTTGATTTACAGTAAAAACCTATACTAATAGAAAATCCTAGAATAATGAAGTAATGATAAAAGAAAAAATAAATATGTCATAGCCACATATGTTCAAATAGTATGTGAAATTATAAAAAATACCCCATATAACACCACTAAATTCAAATTTCAAGAAAAAATATGCTATTAAATCATGCCACAAATCATGATGATACTCATGCCTTGATACCTGCACCGTGATGCACCTGATCAACATCATCATCAACAACTTCACTAATAAGATAACAGACATGAATTCATCACCTTAGGAACCTGATCACCCATTTCCAACCCAACATAACCTTATAATATAATTAAATCAAAGCTAATATATTCTATAATTCAAACCACACATTCTCATAAAGGTGATTGTTGGAAGAATTTATATAACATATGCAGCCATACCATCATCAAATTGAATGGTTTCTAGGATGTTTTAATAAAAAAATACCAAATCACCTAAAAACCCACCATAGTCATTAGAAAAAAAGTGATACCTTAGGAGTAATAGATATATATTGGATGATCACCCCCAAGAACCCCATCACAATATGTAAGAAGAAAACTCATGAATCTACGATGAAGCAGAATCATCACCACCGGAGGAAATGAAACCTAGAGATGAAGTAATTCAACAAAAAATCAACTAGAACACCATTGATGTGCAAGCCTCACATCCCAAAACTCCAATTAACAATTATTTAATAGTGTGATATGATTTACAGAATAATAGTTCTAAAACCATTAGAAGAAGTTGGACCATACTAGAGCTTCGACAGGGGGCATTACCCTAGAGACAAACATGAAGAAGAAAAGAATGAATCGTGTAGCCTACAACCATCACAATATCAAATATCGATTAAATATATCATGCCAAATCAACATATGGTTATGTGGGATTTGAGAGGAGAACAATATTGAAGAATTATTTGGAAATCATTCCTTAAAGGGAGGTCTGGAAAGGAGAATCTCAGCGGGAGGCAGACGTCTGGAAACACGAAGCTTGAGGGCGTTACCGGCGGCGGAGGTCCAGCAACGAGAAGTTCGAGGGTGGCGGAGGTTCGACAATGCGAACCTGCGGGTGGTGGAGGGGAGTCACAGGGTTCCAGTACTGCGAGAGCTTTAGGTCATGATAAAACGAGGGCACTATGAGACTGAATTTATAAAAAATGGACTAATGTTTTATCAGCAGTAACAAAGAGCTGATAAAGACAACCTTTATCAGCGTTAAATTTTTAGCACTAATAAACGTAAACATTATTAGCGTTTTTTAGCTCTGATAATGGCCCTCTTTATCAGTGCTAAAAAAGGGATGATAAATCCTTCCTGTATCAGTGCTAACATTTTAGTGCTAATAAAGGGATTCTTTATCAGCACTTTTCTAGCACGGATAAATGGTCGTTTTATCAGAGCTTTTTTAGCACTGATAAATGGTGTCTTTATAAGCGGTTTTTTCTTAGCGCTGATATAAGGTGGCGCTTCCCTTGCCCATTTTTGTAGTAGTGAGATAACATGTCCCAAAATATGGATATACTAAATCAAGAACATTCATTTAGAGAGATTCCTATAAAGCGATTTCTCTTGGAGTACGTATATAACTGCTTGTAACTGTTGCACATGATCCTCCTCGAATGTTGAGTACACAAGAATATCATTAACGAATAATACGGTGAACATATATATGTATGGCTAGAAGATATAGTTCATGAGTCCCATGATCCCTTCTAAGAGTTCCTCATGAAAAAGTGCATCCCCATGTTCTCAAAATGACCATATCACCATCTAGAAGCCAACTTTGGTATATTCGCATCATGTACTCGCAACTGGTGATAACCTTATTTGAGTTCAACATTCAAGAACAATCATGCCCCTCTAAACTGGTTGAAGGGTACATTGATCCTCTGATGTGGATACTAATTCCTCATCATCACCTGTTTTTAGTGCCGGTAGTACACACACATACACAAGCTCCCATCTTTCTTTTTTGAAAACAAAACTAGGGCTTCCAATGGTGAAACACTGGCTCTCAAAAATCCATTCCTTAGCAATTCCTCCAACTACACCCTCAGATCGTGAACCACTGTGGGATCCATAAGATATGATAGTGAAGACATCACAAACATCCTAAGGTATAATTCAATATAGAATTATATCTCCTGATGAAGAGGTAATCCTAGAAAATCATTCTAAAATACATGCTTGTTCCCTTCCACTACTATTGGGATCTCGATACTCACAACATCTGTTACACCAATGGTCAAGCTAGAGAAGTGAAGAGTTATAGAATCAAACATCCTATGCATGATTATATACTATGATACCAGGGATTCAGTTTTACTGAAATAGGATAACCTCATTCCATCTCTACAGTCACACTACACCATTCCCTTAAAACTACCAATTAGGTCAAGGACTGAGTATTACAAATCCATAACAAGAATGACATCTTAAGGCCTTGAAGCTGCCACCAAGAGGATCGAATAGAAACTCTTACATTCAGGGGTGCAGTCACACCATCGACATAGATGTGTGATCATCAGGTCTCCTCCTAAAGTTGTCTCCAAGATTAAGGGTTGAGTCAATATATTATGTTTAATATCAAGGTCTCGTACAAGATATGCAACGATAAAGGAATGAATATCACATGTGTCTAGTAGTACCATAGTTACATTAGAGAAGACCCAAATAACACCTTTAATCATTCTTGTATGACTTGGGTCATAATCCTTGAACACATGAAACTATAGTCTCCCCTGTCCTCCAACTACTAGATCCAGACACAATCCACCTGGGGGATGTGGTGGTAACAAGTAGAAATTTCAACCACCTCATACATATATCCTAACCACTATACCACTTATTCCACCCTAAAATTATTATTAATACTACCGCTACCTCTTCCTCAGTAGTCTATACACTATTTCTATATCATCACCTTAGTGGGTTGGACAATCTCGAGCTAGATGTCCCCTTTTATCACATTAGTAGAACCACATCTCCCTAGGCTGACTGGATCCACCATATAAACCATGAATTTCAAATCCTCTATCATGGGACCTGCTCCGGAAATTTCTCACATCTTTGGATCCATAAAAGTTACTTTTTATCCATTATTTAGAGGTCTCTGATCCGGCCTACCCATTGAGGACTATCACGAGATTCCTCTTCTCATCCATGAATCTTTCTACCACCAATTCTCTCTCAAGAACCCCCATCATATGTATGAATACTCAAAGGGATAATAATTTCTTAGATGTCTCTGCACAAACCACCCTCTATGGTCTGATCTCTGGAGTACTAATACCTTACCATATTTATCGATTACTTAGAGAGGTTGGTGAACATAGATGAATAATAAAATACCATCATATTACCACTCTAGAGCTGAGGAAGGTCGTGTATATGCACACCTTTCTGTGTAACCAGTGAAAAATAATCTATGAAGAATAAATCTAACTCTATCCAAAATAATTTAACCTTGTAGTTAGTATGGATATCCAAACTACATCATCACCCTTCTGAGCCATGTGGACGGATCACCACTAGGTCCATCATCTGATCATTTGTTGTATAGACTAGATGAAAAACTAAGGTCCCCTACTCAATTAAATCCTTAGACACCAAAGGCTGAGGATATCGATGGAACATGAGGTCTATCATTCTATGGAAATCATGAATCAGGCTCATCATGGAATCCTCATCTACTAGTATTTCATGTACCATGGGTAGCTCCAAAAGTGGTGGTATAGCGGGGGCACTCTCTATAGGTAAAATCGGGTAAACCTATCCCTGTATAGAAGCCTCCAAACATAGAGGGTCATCCACATGATTGATCTTTTGGATACTAGTTCTTATGATTCGCAGAGGAATCATGTAAGAAAAAAATATGAACAATGTTTAATGAGTATATTTTTTTAGATTTCACAAAAAGGACATAGAAACAAAAACCCATTCTTATATGATGCATGTACCATTGTTTTACCTCAAACCAGTATTATCATATATTGAGTAGAAAAGAAAGATATCAGATTCCTAGTGTAAGGATACATCTGCTGATGCACCAACACTAGAGTCCCAAGCCAAAAATACAAACTCAAAACACATAACAGTATTTCCCCAAACATATCTCACCAAACCTCGGTCCCAAAGTAGAAAATACCGTTGATACCAATCAATCACAACCCTCCCTAGTGGGACCCATTCCGGAACTCCCCATGCCTGACTCCAATGGACCAGGGGCGAGTGAGTATCACTGAGTAGGCATATCACTTACATAGGATTCATTTCCTAAATTTATGTACACACACACACATCTCCAAAACAAAAAATGTTGAAAGAAAAAAACCACTAAGAGAGTATCTGTGTGCATACCACTATCCCAACCAATAGAGTATGACAAGAATAAGACAATTAGTAAAGTAAACTGGGCTAGAATACAATCAAAAACAAAATTTTTTTAAACTAAAAAGATAAGTTTAAATCAAAATTTTGTTGGGATAGCTATTGGAGGCCATATGAACAAATTTTCCTGTTTGATTTCACAAAGATCCATCTTTTTCTATTCCCGGTCTGCCTAGAACTCCATCGAAAGGCCACTCTTACTTACAATACATGACACGTATAGGAAAATAGTGTGCAGGGTTGAGTACATCAATTCTCAGTATGACACCCTAAAACCAGAAAGCATTACACAAAGATTCATACAGCTAGCTTTAAACAATTATATGTCTACAACAAATAATAAGTATATCTATATATATAATGAAACAATGCACACATTCTAGTGGTAAGTCACAACAACTACATGCCACCACTTGCGATCCAATTAAAATATTCTTTAAGGAACTCATCCAGGAGAACACACTCCAGGTTCTGATATCACAGATGATGTCCATCCGAGAAGTACAATTCATTTGGAACCATCATGAGATAAAGATATGTTAAATGTACTAAACGATATATGATTCATCATAAGAGGATCATATCCAAGACCATGGGATGATACTAACAACTCTATATGGAATAAGACACTTAGTAGAGGTTCGACGCCCAGTACAGTCAGTAATGTCTAAACACAGAACACAACCAAGGGCATGAAGAATGAATATAAGATACCTCAACTGACCTCTTATGGGATTCCAAAAACACTATCAGGGAAGTCCTGCTAATGGGATCATACTATTGTGTGTAGGAAATGAAAAAATCAAATCATTAGGGAAATGATCAAGGGAATGAACCTTAATGAAACTTATTCAAGATATTGTGGACAAGGCATATAAGACATGTAAAATGGATACATATAGTGTAGTATGATCACACATCATGTCCCTACACCCTAGGTACTATATGTGTATAAATAACCTTGTCAAGAAGGCAAGTCATGCAGAAAAGGTATACACAATGTGTAAGAAGGATTACATTCCATGTTTGTCCATCCAGAGTCAGCCCATGTTCCCTGGGAATATGTTGGTACATAGAGTCAACCTGTGTCCACCTACCCATGTATCAGTATATTGAGTATCATGTGTACCTAGTCTATATTTCACCATGTGGTGGAGTAAATTTCATGTACTCTACCTTGTGTCTGTGTATCCCCCAATATACTTGCTGAGATCTAGGGAAGGTCCAACATGCCTTGTAAAATATTTCACATGTTGTGTGGAAAATTAAAACTTCACAATACCCTAACCTCCCCATAACAAGTTCCACAAGGCATGTATAATTGAATACACACTGTGTTATTCGAAATTTTGTAGAATCAAAATTATTCCTCTACGTACCTCATTAGATCCTTTGGTGCTCGATCCGATGGTCCTTTCACCCTGAAACAGAAGATCCATGGTTATCTTTTTATAATATAACTGAATAGGTGAGTTTCATGCCTTCATTATACTCAGAAATAAGAGTCTGATCACCCACATGAAAAATGAAAGAAGAGAGACATATGCTGAAATACTTAGATCCATCCATCGACATCATCTTCAAACCTCTGCAAAATTTGTCCCAATTCCACATCTTCAATAATGAGTTTTTTCTGTGAATCAAAGGCACAATGATTGTAAATTAATATCTCATGAGGAATGAATAATGAAAAGGAAATCGGTAATAAATTCAAAAATAACAAACTCGGGGAATGAAACATGTTCATTTTTCATTGCAACCTATATCCATAAACATAATAATGATTAAAAATCTAAATAAAAACGATAATCTAAATCATCCCAAACCCTGTCTTGAAATCAACCCATCCCGAAATAATAATAAAAGTGTTTTTCAACCTAATCATCGGTTGATTTGTATTCATCATTGATTCTATGAATGAGAATGAAGAAGTTGAAATCAAAATGCATACCGTGGGATTTGGATCATTCACTATCAAGGATTCTTCATCAACGGTGATCCATCAAGAATGATCTTGATCCATCTTTATTCTTAGTTCGTCGAGATATTTCTCCCTAGTTCCTCTCTAGAGCTCTCAAGGATTTCTCTAGGGTTATGAATTGTAAAAGTGGGTCGTTGTCCCATTTGATAATTTTATAGAGAAAAAACATTACTATGAAAATTAAAAATAAAATAAATATTAAATTTATTTTATTCGTTAAGATGTCTAAAACTAACTTTCATAGATTTCCCATACATGCCAATGTTAGGGCCCACATTAGGTTATGTCACTACTCTGAACACAACTGTACCATTAGATTTCTGATTTCGACATCTGTGTAGATGTTATTCTAGGTTTTCAAGTAAACTACTCATGCGGGATATTTAGTATATTTAAAACATTATTTTTGGGAACCTAGGCCTCATAAACACTTGTCGTCACTGCGCTTAGTCTTGAATTAATTCTAGATAATACTTGAAAATAATAAATAGAAAAATATAGGATATTAAAGGTACGAATAACTGTATATATTATATAATGAATCTATAGGTACAATTATCATATATATATATGATATATAAGTCAGATATCCATTATCATTCATAACCTTATGAAGAGGTAATATAAATATTAATGAAATCATCTCACAAGGTAGTATTCTTCCATAAACATGAATGAGGATTTCAGAAACCATTTGATGGATGTAGATATGGTTATATGTAACTATGTTAAAATAAAAACATGTAATTATATTAGAGATTAATATTTTTTTATATATTAATCTATTAATGTAAATTTAGAGATGTGGATGAATAAATAAAAAATTCTCATTGATGTAGGTTACATAGTCTTTGGAAATCCTCCTTAGGTTTTCACCGAATCCTTCCTATGATGGGTTTCTTTCTAAAAAAACATCTACTATTAGATTATGAAAATAGTGAAATTTTTGGGTAGTTTTGGGTTTATCCAAAAGGATTCATAGGTGTGAAAAAGTGAGGGGAGGGAGTCCCACTTTATAATTGACATGGAGTGGAATTTTGGTAAATTCCCAAAACAATTCAACAAAGGTAATTAACTATCACCTTATATTGCTTAAAAATAGAATATTAAAGTTACAGATGGATGAAATTTGTTCTCTAAGCATCCAAATCCTAATTAAAAAACATTTTTGTTAAATTTAATTCCCTTAACCTGTATGTTTCACTACTTTTCCTATTTTTTTCATTAATGTAGTAATTATTTTTTAAATGAGGAATTTTTCACCTTATGATATAACTAAAATGGGCCTTATAATATAATTTTTTAAAATAATTATCGATATTGAATGCAATTTATAAAAGTGACATCATTTTTGGGATGAAAGTTAATCTTAAAAAAAGAGCATGTGACTTGAAATACTACATTTTAAACTTAACTACTCAAACATTGTTTTTAATATTTAAGGGAAGAGATAGTCAGTGTAAAAGAAATATTGGTCCAAAAATGGAGAATAGATGATATTTATTAACATTAAAAAACACATCGAAGGATATATGATTAAGACTAATTTTAATTCATTTAACAAAATATCATATATTATTAAATAATATTAATAAAAAGTTTAACATCATTTATTTAATTTTATTTTAAAAATATAAAAACAATGATGTAATTAGAATATATTATATTAACTCATATATAACATGTTATTTATATCTAAAAAATAATTTGAACAAAACAATTCATTAAATTTACTTTTAATATTACATTTCTATTATCATTTATTTATTCCTATTTAAAAAATAATTACGGAGTTATTATTTCTTAAGAATGTAAATAATTTATTTTTCCCAAAATATTAAAATAAGTTATCATAATGATAATAATAAATAATAATTAAAAATAATACTTATAGTCTAAAAAATTATCTCCCAACCCCAAATCCTTAGAGCTATTAAATGAAATATGGTTATTTTTAATCTTTTTCTTCAACTAATTATATAGGTAAAAATAATTGAAGTGTCGAAAAGAATGTTATAAGGTGTTAAGTGTAAACTTATGTCAATTTAATTAGTGTTTAAAAAATAGGTAGGTCATTTTATCAAATAAATTATTATTTTAACCGTTGGTAAACCCATTTTTACATAAGTCGTTGTAACTAATTTTTACTATTTTACTATTCATTATCATAAAGAATTAAGTTCACCATATTGGGTATTATAATTTAATCTAGTTCTAAATATAGAAACACTTTTTTGATTATTACATTCATAAAAGTGTAAAAAATATAATTTAAAATAAATCTCATGGATGTGATGAGAAAGGGGGATTTCAGAGGGAAAATGTGGAAAATTTTAGAAGGATATAATATCAAAATTTTAAAAATAAAATCATCCCTATGGCATAAATTGGATTAATTTTCATATAATTGAATTAATTTTACTTAAAAAACAATAAGAAATTTAATTTATATTTATTAATAATTTGATGAATAATAAATCTTTTAACTAAAATTAACTATTTTCACTATTCATCAAAAAATGAATCATTTTTAAAATTAAAAAAGATGACCTAATTTTTATTATTATGATTTAAAATATAAAATTTATTTCATAAAATAAAAATTCTAAATGCATTAATAATTAATTTTAAATTATATTTCTAATAGAAAACTAAAACATCTTTTAGAAAAAGAATTATTTTAGAAAATATTTCATTTTATTTAAAATTATTATTATATTATTTATAATAAATAAGTGATAATATTTTCCATTATTTATATAGTAATATTCACTTCCACCAACATAATGTTTGTGTAATAATGGTCATATTTATATAATCTACCTAATAGTGTGTCATGTTTTGTTGAAACCAGGTGTTAGGTGCATCACATGTTATCAAAGATATAAAATTTATTTAAAATGAAATGTATCCAATATTATCAATATGTTGTATATTTTTTTCTACACTATACATTTTTTTCATATACATGATCAAATATGATGATTTAATATTAAAATCATAGGGTGTTACATCCATATTCATTCACTTATCAAAATTCATTAACTAATTTCATAAAACAACAATTTTGATTTTAATATTTTTACCAAATTTTGTATCCTTAATAGTATATTTTTTAATTAAAACCAAATTTTAGACATATTATTAAATATTTATATATAAAAAAATAAAATATTTATTTTTTACTTATCTTTACAATATTTATAAATTCACATTTCATTTTGATATGTAGTATGATTATGTAGTACATTTTATTTAATGGGAATTTCATATTTTTATTCCCTATGAATGATTTACTTTTGAGGAACACAATTTCATGTACACGTTACATTTGATTCACATTAATAGTATTGTCATTTATTTTGAAATTTTTATTTCTCGTGTTATTATAAATATGGGATTATGTGGTAAACCAAATCCATGATTGGAATCTCTCATCCATAGGATATTATCATTGAAATTTAAAATAACAAAAGATTATATCATGTTTTATGTTACATCTATATTTATTTGATTTCAAGATATTATTTTTCTATATACATATTTTATAACTCTATCTGAAAATTCTTTTACATCTCGCCTAAGGATGTCATTATATGTCATGTGACTTATATATAATGCTTCTATATCATGTTAATTCCATTACCCAGAATTATAGCTCAACAAATTTAAATATGTATTCAACCGGTTATCCAGTGCATTTTTATGAGACCAAATGGATTTATCAGTTCATTAGGGATAAATAAATATATATGTTTTTAGTCTCATTTTATTATATTATTAACCTAGTTATCCATAAAAACTATTCATCTCAACCATTGGGTTGGATTTATATATATTTTGGTCTAAAAATGTATTAATATTTGTAAATCGAATAGGATACAACAGTTGATATTATACTATTGTATTATTGTTTTGGGATATTTAGAAAAAATACATAATAGTAAAACCCCTAATAATAAATCAATATATTGTAAAATATCTTGAAAATTTTAGTAAAACATATTTCTAGTCATTTCCAGGAATTTATATCCCTATATGAACACTACAATTGTATGTGGATCTGGATAAATTGAAACAAGGGTTAATAATAATGAGTGGGAAAATTAGTTATTAACATGACCTCTACCTCAGCAATATAAAATTGTCCTTGTCGGACACCTGATTTTATAGTCTCATGGGATATATTTTAGTAAATTCACAATCACATTGTTTACCATTATGATGGACATGAATAAGTTATAATATTAGAACATAGAATTATAAATTTACCCTAGATATGCTCAATTGAAAACATGAGATTTCCAGGATAGTATTTTAATTTCATTTATAAGTTAAATCTTATAGGATCACAGTGTCCCATTGAATTATCTTAATTACATGTATATTTTCATCACCCATTTTTTATCTATAGAGGGATATAGAAGTAACCATGTCAATAACCACTCTGATAGAAATGAAATTATTACCCTTATCAGATACATAATTTTATGGTATTGGTATATGATGACTTCATGGAAATATAAGATAAATTGAATCATATTTTAACTTCTAACCTATATCATGTATAATAACCTCATTATCCAAAGAAAGTGAAATATATTGTTGATTCCATTATATAAAAAAGGATTCCAACCACTGTCAGACCATTTGATCCCCGCATCAAGGAATAGTGGATTAAATCCTATATAAATATATTGTGTTTTCCTCCAATGCATTGAATAATATAGATCCTTCAATGTTGTTTATCATATCGAGGGGGGATTTTTTTTGTGCTGGACAATGATAAAGAAAATGGATTATAAGGATAAAATTGATTCCATGTAATTAGAAGAATTGATGAAAATATTTTTCATTTTATATTTATCAGGATTACTATATCTGATAATATTAACGAAGTTCCTTAGAATACATAAATAGGATGTTGAGTTTGTTGTAGAATATGTGGAAATATTCACATGTCATTTATGATATAACCCTATCTTTTTCATCAATACTAATATAACTAAGGAAGGGTTATTTTGTGGATTAAATTTATTTATTTGAAAATAATTGGTTATTTAATATGTTGACATCTTTATAATTGTTGCTTATTGTTCTATTACTAGGGAGATAGAGATCGGTGACTCACGGCTGTTTTGTCTGTTCAGACATAAAATGTGTAAAATAGTGTTTTATTTTGGTGGATTAATTGATAAATATAATAGGGGATTGAATAAAAAATAGTCCATTAGTCAAAAATGTAGGAAGAATAATCATAGAAACTCTCTAAATTGAAATGATAGATGATTCATCTATGGAAAATAGGGGCACCAAGCTAATTAATATCAATAGAAGATAAGGAATCCATTAAATATGACGGAAGACGTTATTTATTAGATCCACACTCATTTTTTGGTATAGTTTCAAAATTGTATGGTATTCATAAATAAGGAAATCAGGATTCTTTATTAAGGGGTAATAAGAGAAAATATATGGGAACAATCTCTAGGGTCTTGAGAGTAATGAAGGGTTTATAATACCACTAATAATTAGGAGGATCCTGATTTTAATGTGGTTACAAGTACATTGGCAATTTATTCAATAACAGTTCTCATATTATTTTAATCTCTTTTAACACATTATTTTACAACATTAGTGTCCATTGAAACTATTCAAACACAACCACAAAACATGGTGGATGAGATATTTATGGGAATACAAAATAGTGAAATTATTGCATTGTTTGTTTACAACTCCCCACTATTCAATGAATATGGAAAAAACATACCACAATATCATGTCATACATACTTTATTATAATTTTATTGTATAATGGGAATGTATTGGATATCCATATATAAATCTATCTTTTACTATCGAGAGAGGGATGTCAAACCTCACATTATGATTCAACCTTTAATTATATACATGTGAATGGTGGAAAACATATCTCATTTGGAATATAAATATCATGAATTTGTATTATTTTCTTAGATAAATCATTTTTATCTAAAATTATTGAGAAATTGGAGAGAATCATTCTTGAATACATGGCCATTGAGTGGGAGTATACATATATATTACCATAATAGTTTATCGTTCTTCCACCTGACGGAGATGTTGAGTTATATTTATAATTTATACCCAGATTAAATCCTTTATCAATGTACTCCCATGAAATCGGATAGAATTCAGTTTGAAAAATATAAGGGGATGTTTTAGGAGTATATCGAAAAAAATATATACTTAGGTGCTTCACCTGGGAATATATATATCCATTTTATCAAGAATAAGGATGGTTCAATAATATTGTATAGTTAATATCAATAACTAAATGGGAAAACAAAAAATATTATCACATACAATTGATTGATAAATTTTTTGACAATCTATGTGAGGCCTAGTACTTATATAAGGTGTAAATTTTTTCAAGATTCCATTAATTAATTGTTTGGAATAATGTTAAATCAAATACTTCCTTCTAACTTACTTATGGGAACTATGTGTCAACATTGACCCAAGCTTCTCATACAATGATATAAAATCCTTTTAGTTGAATACTCATTACATTACACAAAAACATGATCAGGTACAATAAATGATTAGTGTATGAGTAGTCTAGGTAAAAAATATTCTACTTTATTGAAATATCATCAGTATCTCCCATATATATCTTCCCCTTTTGTTATCTTTAGAAACATAGACTACTTAAAACCGTTCATCATAACCTTGTGAATGTTATAAAATGAATGGGTGAGCTCCAATGCACTAAGTGAGGTTAAAAAAGGTAGACACATAAGAATAGTATAAGAATATTTTTTTTGACAATATGGTAATCACATTTGAAACCCATACCTAACATTTCAATGATCGTAATATTGAGTTAGGGAATAGATTTAGGATGCTCATAATACATGATTTATTAGAGAATGAATTATCATGATCCATTAGATATTAAGATTGGAATAAGAAAAAGATTAATGTAATACATATAAAATTATAATGTAGTGAACATGTATAAATAGAGTCATGTTCACTTATTAAGTTAGATAAATTAAATTGGGCCCTCTCATTAATTTATGAACATGAATCCAGGTTTTCATATAACATTATGGACATGAAATATCGGTCCATTCATAAAACAGAGAACATGTAATCATGTTAATGCATAACACTTTGAATATTTAATCGGGTTTACAAATAACATTGTAAATAGGTAATCAGGTTCACTCGTAACATTGTCAACTTGTATTGACATTAACACATAACATTTTGAGCATGAAATGAGGAACAAAAAAAATATTGTGATCATAAAATCATGTTCACACTTAAAATATTTACTCAATGTTTATCTATATTTACCCAATGAATTAAAGAGATATTTTTCCCATGTAGAAAATAATTAAATTAATCTAAATATGTGCCACATTATCAGAATTCATTCACCATATCATACCCGATGTAATGAAATGGGTTTCTGAATCGTGTCATCATATCATATATTATGGAATAGAGACTAGTTTCATAATTATTTCACAATTTCAACATTGCATAACATTTGAAAAAACAATGTGGTTTCATAATAATTTTTCATGATATACCCCATAGATTAGTAATGTGTTTTATAAACATATATTCTTGATAAACCATTTCGAGAAGGAATAGAAGTGGTATCTATGGTTCATACCCCAAGAAAATAATAAGTAACATAAAAAGATATCATCATACATGGCAGTGATTTTGATATTTTACTTAGAACATTTCATGAGGAAAATTTAATTTCATTGAATATAACTTTGAAAAACTAAAAATTTATTAATTTTTTTTGAAAATAACCTTATTTAAAAATATTCTCAAAATCATGTTAAGAATTATTTATAAATAATTAAAAAAATAATGCAAATTATTTTCCCACTATGAATAAATCATTTTACATTTTTTTAAAAAATTAGTTGAATATAATAATAAAAACTTATAATGTATGATTCATAAAAAAATGGTAATGATGGTAGAAAATATCATTCATTTTGTAATTGTTAAAACAATGACTCATTTCACATTTTTAGTAAAATTTAAATTTGAATAGATCATATAATTACATAAATATTACATTCATGCAATTTTATGAATTGTAAAACTAAAATAATTTTTTTAAAAAATAATCCTGAGAATGTTAAAAACAATTACGATTTTTTTAACAAATCATGGTTTTGAAAAAAAATTATTTTTCAATCGATCAAGGTAATATAAATGATTTTTATTAAAAACATTTTCTCAATTATTTTATCTACCCATGATTGGAAAATGGTACAATTACATGATAATAAAATTAAAAAACTATATTATTATAAAAGTCATTAGAACTATGTTTAGGATAATCATAAGATTTAAATATTGTGTACTTATCCAAAATAACCCCTAAAATGGTAAATATTGTTACAAAAAGAACTTACATCATTGGTAATATTTGAAACACAATCCCAATGAAGGAGAGTCCATAAATTGGATATATAATTTACTTAATTTTCCTGAGAATAATCATAAAATAAATTCATGGGAAGTATATTAAAAAAATAAATTACTGGTGAATATGGTATGTGTCTTATAGAAATAAAAAGTGAGATGATAATGTCTTGAAACATATTAATTATTTGAATCATAGTCCCAAGAAATCTAAATATAAAATTACATTTTAAATACGAGGAAAATGGTAAGATAATGTTACATGTTTTATTTAATTATATGCACTTTCTTTATCTCATGTTAGTTTAATATTTATTTTGGGATTTTTGATTGAAATTGGGAAATTTTATTGGCCCTTTGGGATAAGCATGATTGGATCATGATTCATCATAAATATGTTAACCGTGTGAATATTATTAATATTTGGATAGTGTAGAATGCACAAATTACACATGTTTTCCAAAAACAATCTCTCACCCAAGAATAATCATGCTCCCCTGGATAATAAGTATTGAGGGGTAACAGGGTTAGGGAATACAATGTTTCTAACTATGGGGCCATCCCCATCAAACAATGCATTCAATTTTAAATTAATTCAATTTTTTTAAATTATTGATCCTTTTTCTAAGACTATAAATCACTACATTAATCCCTATCATGATATAATTATCCTAGTAGGAATTAAAGATGTTTTTTTGGATTCTCAAACCACCTCTCTTGGTGGATCTAAGTATGGAATATCTTACCCCCTCGGTTACTATGATATTCTCTTGGAAGTGATCTTCAAATATTGCGTTATATCCTTCATAGAGTGTATTTTACTATCATTTATGGTTTATCTAAATATTATTTTATTGGATATTGATTCTAGGTTTGATTCTTATGTCTTCCATGCCATTAATCTTCATTTATGAGTCTCACTATAGTTGTTTATATATGGATATTTCATTTAAATGTAGGTGGATCCATATATTTTTCCCTATTAATGAAACCTTCATTTACATGAATAAATTTAATTCAGTCTCAATTTTTTTTAAATCCTGAATATTTTATGATTCTATAATTGATTTGAAATTGGCACTAATATTGAGAAAAACCCCCCAATTTCAATAGAATTGAAATTATGGTGTGGATTTCTGAAATTTAGGGATTTATTTTAAAACATTTTGATCAAAATATATGATTTTGATTTATAAAAAATGCTTCAAAAGAGGTGTTATTTGAAACGTCTTGAAATTATCAACTCATATGATTTGTTTCTAAAAAGAGAATTGATTTTTGAGAACAAAAATTATAAAAATTTACTTTAAATTTTTATAAAATGAATGATTACCATATTTTTTGAATTAAATTTTCTTTAACTGGGAGTGGATTTAATTTTCTATTATGTGGGAGTGGTTGTAATTGAAACGAACCAAACATTCATTTATGAAAATTCATCTTGATTTGATTAAATGTATTATTATTTAAAATGGTTATATAAAATATTCACTTCTTTGATTTTATGTTTTTGGATTTTTAAAATACCATTAAGAATTGTGACCATTGCTAATATGGAGGTTGAATAGTGATCAAGTGATTAGTGTAAATATATGTCTTTAAAAAATCCAATTTACTCAGAAAAAGTAAGCGATGGCCTCATCGAGTAGACATGCCCCATATTAAGACCATTTTTTAGAGTTCGGAATTGACGTGGCATCATTGGTATTCACTCTTGACCAATCCCAAGATTAACATCAATATGTTATGTTGAATAGAACCGCCTATGAGACAAGTGGAAGTTGATAGAGATTACCACCCGAGTGATGTTATCCAAGCCACCCTAAGTCTCTATCACCATTGAGCACCTTACCCTAAAGACTTATGTGGGTGTTATTTGGGGTTATTTAACAGTACCTTAGCAACATTATTATGTACCGTATTGTTTTATATAATAATGAATATACATTCATTTTTAATTGTAACATTGTAAATAGTTTTTAAAGAAACAATTACTGTTTTTATTAAATATTCATATAAGGAATCAATTTTGATAAATTAATGAGTTTTGAATTAAAAAATATATCATTAAAATATTTTTATATCAATTTTTATTATGTATAAATGATCTCATATTTTTTAGGAATAAAACTGTAAGATTTATTAAGGTTTGAAAGTCGTTATTGTGAAAACCAATGAATTTTCGATAGATGACGATTTTTATTTTATAAGTAACAATTCACATATTTATAAAATTATTTAGATAAAATAAATATTATTTTAGGAATCCAAATTATGAAATTATCCAATGGTGAATTTTTTATAATTTTCGGAGACAATTGAATTTTTGGGTAAAAATTAAATACTATATAAATATATAATTTTTTTATGACATCATAAATAACCAAAAGTGATGTAATAAAATACTATAAACATTTTTTTCATCCAATATATGTTTTAAAATTAAAATAATGTGATTTTAGGTTTGATTGAATTATTTTAAAAAGCATTAGTGGACCCTGCAAAACTTATAAAACATTTTAGTTTTTTCATTTTATTTCCTTGAGAGTGTAACTCACCTCCACATAAGAAAAAATATTATTTTAAGAAGTTTGGCCATTAACAATATATAATATTATTTTTCACACCCCTTTGGAAAAATCCATGGACAAACACCATGGTTTGGTCTGTGGGTTTGATTAGTTTAATGTGTGGTGTCCCAAACCTAAATAATAAATAATTCCCTTTCCTTTCCTATATAAACCCACCAAATCTCCCACTTACTCATCAATAAAGGCCTTTGGAGTTCGTCCTAATTCCTAACTCATCTCTCTAAAATCTCCCAAGGTGCCCCAAGCTCCCAAGAATACGCTCTCAATCCCCTCCCAAGACTTTTGGATCACACTTCCATGTAAGAGATTTCTTCCTTTCTCATTTTTTTCAATATATCATTTTGTTGTTATTACCTTTTATATTCAATTATAAATATTGGGTTATGATTTCATACCTCCCACATAAATCCCTCTTAATGTTTTAATGATGAGATAATCCTTTTCTCTCCCATTATTTCCTTCCACGTACATCTGTTACCATGTTGAAATTCCATAAGGAATTTCTCTCTCCTCATTTACATTAAAGAAATTCATTTATATTATGCATCTAAATTCCATTCCATATGTTTTTATATTATGTACCATGATCCCATTACTTTAAATTTAATTTATAAATTATGAGTGGCCATTTCAATCTCATCATCCCATTTTACGAATTTCAATTTGACACCTTTATGCTGTTGAAATAACACCAAAATTTTCATACCCAAATCAATGTGTACTGAATACAATACTCACACCTCTATAAATGGTATTCAATTTTATGTACATGAACTTGTTGATTTAGTAATTACATTTATTTTTTCTACATATCTTATTCGTGGAATGAATTTTGATTTAAATCAATCCATGATGTATGATCTATGTGGAACACTTATTCATGAAATGAAATGATTATGAAGGGTTCACCCTAATTGCACTTTAATGAATTGGGTAATGTATAGTTTCATGATACATCATGTTCAATGAGTTTTTATTCATTATGATTCATGTGAAACAAGGATTTACTCATGCTTCATGTAAAATGAGGGTTTACTCATGCTCCATGTGCAATGAGCCTCAGCTGATGAAAATTCCATGTTAAGTGTTGTTGCCACATCTCCTTGTTATGATTATCATGATTTATCATGACTTTATATTCAACTTTCTCTCGTGATCCATTGATATGCCTATTGACTAAAATGTATTGTATTTATCATTTTATTCAATTTTTATTCCCTTACTGGGATTCATATCTAACCCCTTTCTTTTGTATGCCCTCATGTTATCCAATGCAATTCTATATACGAGGAAATGTAGTGGTCATGTACATGAAGTTTTCAATAAGATTTTTAATTTTATGTTTTATGTTATTATGTAATGTTCCTAATCCCCAAATACACCAGACCTCTCGATCATATATGTTTTGTCATGTGAAGGTTTTGTGTAATAATTTATATTAAGTGTGTAATAAAAGATGGGTTGTTATAGTAGGTATTTGAGGATATGTTTAGTTATTTTTGGGATTAGGAATAGGAAAACCTAGTGAAAGCCTTAAGGATACAACTAAGTATAATAAAAAACATCCCTAAATTTTTGTGAGTATTGAGTTAGTAATTTATCATGAAAATATATCTCTATTTGGATATGAGCCGGTAGAGGGGGATCTAGCATAGATGTACCTAAGAATGAAAAATCTGACAAGGAGTTTCGGGCACGACCTGCTCTATCCTGTTACACGACAATGAGACTTGTTAAACTCTTGGTTACGACACTCCCATGGTAAATGCATAGGTAAATTCACAATCTTATTATTAACCATTATTAAGGGAATAAAAAAAATGCCCCTATGAATATATGTTAGAAAGTAGATCATGGATAACATAGAATGAAACCTATAGATTTATAAGTTAAGGAAACCAAATCTATTTATAAGTCATTTGTTTTGTCCTTGTATTTCCCTATATGTGTTACCCCTAAAATTATTTTATTTCTTCCAATGGTGGGTAATAGGAGGAAATGTGCAAACAACTGATGCAAAGATCAATGTGATGAATGTTCTAATGAGATGCCCAATCCAATGGGAGCAGGAATCACGAACATTGTCAGAACACACTCTCAGGTAACAAAAAATTTGAATAGAAAAATGGTTCAAGAAGAATGTTCACCCCCCCCCCCCCAACAAAGTACAAGTCACTATCGAGTTCTTCATAAGAGAAATACCTCCTACATTTAATGGGACATCTAATCCCTCAATATCCGAAAAATGGATCAACATCATTGAAAAGATATTCTCCATCATTCAATGCTTTGAACAGGAGAAGGTTTTTCTGGATTCTAATCGTATGGAGGGAGAAGCTGATAAATGGTGGAAATTGATAGAAATTATGAAGACTGAGGAGGATATTGAGGTTTTGTAATGGAAGGAATTCTAGAAAAGGTTTTTCTATTAATATTATTCTCACACCCTTCAGATTATGATGGAATGGGAATTCTATACCCTCATGAAAAAAATACAACAAATACATTGGAGCTTATGAGGAAAACAACAGAAGACATTCATGATATGCCTTTTTCTTTGTAGTTACCCCCAAATTCATGGTTTTCCACTTCTTTGGTGGGATGAAAGATAGCCTATGGAAGTCCTTAGGGATCCGTGACTCTGATAGCTATGAATAGATTGACTAATGTGCCCTCAACGTTGAAATAGAGATCACTGTATCTTAGGGATATCATTGTGAAAAGAAATGTAAGGTGGACTTCAATTTTGGATGTTCGATTGATAAATCCAATGGTGATAAAAAATTCCAGCACCACACTTGCCATAGGTTTAGAATGATGCATCCCAGAAATTCCATGAAGGGGGTGAGGAAATGCTTTAGGTGAGGAAAGGAAGGGAACCTAGCCATTAACTATAGACAAATAAAAATCCATGGTGGTGACAGAGGATAGGAACAATCAGCTAAACTCTCAACACGTTAGTCATTTCTTCAACTACAGAGAACCAGGGAACCTTGCAAATCTGTTCCATAAGCCAAGGGTTTTTAGTGGACACCAAATCCCTCTAAGGAATAATGGGAGAGAATTTTCCATTACTACCAATGAAGTGAACCCCGAAAACAAATTGGTGATAGGTATGCTAGTTATTCGTTCAATAATATAGAATTTACGTTTTGATTCTAGTTATACGGATTCATTTATATCTCGAATGTTAGGTAGAACATTCCCAACACAACCACAAATCATGGATGTGAAGATGTCGGTGAGTATGGAAAATGGGGAAATCATTGCATCCAATGAATATAACTCCTCCCGTATCATAATTTGTGGATTGAAATTCTCTATGATCCTCGTCATACTCTTTTTGGTAGAATTCGATGAAACTCTTGGCATGGATTGGATTTACCTATATAAAATCAACATAAATTTCCATGAGAGGGAAATCACTCTTCATATAGAGAATCAACCACTGATTCTATACATGTGCAAGCAGAAATATGAATCTTCATTATCACCATCATCACAAGAATTGATATTACTGCCCTAAGAGAACGCGTATCTGGATCAGATTCTTGATTAAATGGAAGAAACTATCCTTGACTACATGACAATTCTCAGGGAATTCACTGAATTTTTTCCTGGGGAATTGCATGGTTTTCTTCCTAGAAGATATGTTTAATTCTCAATTGACCTTATACTTGGGGAATTACGAGTATCCAAGACTTCGTATAGAATGGATATTGGGGAGCTTGAGGAGACGAAGAATCAAATACCTGAGAATATTAATAAAGGGTTTATATGACCAATTGATTCACCAAGGGGTTCACCAGTCCTCTTCATCCAGAAGAAGGATGGGTCAATGCACCTTTTCATTGATTACCATGAGCTCATCAAAATTGCAATAAAGAACAAATATCCTCTACCACAAATTGATGAATTGTTCGATCAACTATGTGGACCATACTACTTCTCCAAGGAGGACACGTAGTCGGGATATTATCATGTAAGGGTATAGAAGGAGGATATCCCCAAGACTACTATTCGTACATGATTTAGACTCTATGAATTCATATTAATGCCTTTCATACTCACTATTTCTCCATCAATCATTATGGACATGATGAATAAATTCATTAGATATTACCTCAACAAATTTTGGGGTAGTATTGATAGATGATATTCTAATGTACTACAAAACCAATGAGGATCATGAGGAGAATATAATAATTGTAATAGAGACCTTGCGGAAGGAGAAGGTCATTGAAATTTACAACAAGTGTGAGTTCTGGTTGAAGAAGGTATCGTTCTTGTGTCACATAATCACAAGCAATAGGATATGTGGGGATCCATCCAAGACATATGAAATTTAGGGATGGAAGAGGCCAACATCGGTAATAGATATTCGAAGATTTTAGGGGTCAAATGGATATTATAAATGATTTGTGATAAATTTATCACAATTTTCCAACCCTTTTAGCAAGCTAACTCAGAAGGGAGTAAAGATTCCTTAGAGTGATGAATGAAAAAATTGCTTCAAGGAGTTGAAAATGTGATTTATCACTGCACCTATGCTCACATTACCCACAAGTGGAAAACTTTTTGTGGTATTCAGTAATTCTTCGAAGAAGGGCCTAGGTTGTGTGTCGATCTAGAATGAAAAATTCATTTCCTATGCTTAGAGGCAATTGAAATTTCATGAGCACAATTATCCAAAACAAGATCTAAAATCGTTCATAGTGATCTTATCATTAAAAATATAGTGGCATTACTTTTTTGGGGAGATGTGTGAAATATACATAGATAAAAAAATCCTCAAGTATATATTCACACAGAAAGAAATGAATATGCACCAACGAAGATGGTTAGTTATTATCAACAAATATGACTGCTTAATACATTTTTACCATAGGAGAGTGAAAAAAAAGTTGGAATATTCTCTATGTAGAAGGTATCCAGTTATTCTTCCATTGATGAGAACTGATTTGGATCCAATATTCATGTATTTTGCTTAATATGGACATAATAATAATAAAGAAGGTAACATCATAAATCCTTTCACAAATTATTGCTCAACTATCCCTCAGAGAGAAAATTCATGATTCTCATAGAAAGGATGTGGAAATTTTTAAAATGGTGGGAGCTATCGGAAATGGGAAATAATTAGAGTTAGTGGTTGACAAGGATGGATTTGTGAGATTTGGGTCAGGATTATATGTACCATCCGATCCAGAGATAAAGAAGGAGCTTCTTAATTATTCACATAGCTCAAACTTCTCTATTCCCTTGGAGAGCACAAATCTGTATCGAGATATCCAAGAAAACTTTTGGTGGGACAATATGAAAAGAGAGATTTCAGAATATACATTAATGTGCCTGGTATGTCAGAAAGTAGTGGCTGAGAGGAAAAAGTCTAAGGGGATGATGCAACCACTACCCATACCAACATGGAAGTGGGAAAAAATTACCCTGAGCTTTGTCACTAGACATCCATGGATATCAAGATGAAACCATGCTATATGGGTCATTGTGGACTATCTTAAGAAGACAAATCACTTTATTGCGATTCAAGAATACCTCTCACTGATCAAATTTCATGGATTTACATCAATGATGCGGTAAGGCTACATAGAGTACCACTATCTTTTGTATCTGATCGTGATCCAAGATTCCCCTCAATGTTTTGGGAAAGCATCTAACATGCTATAAGAACTTAATTGAACTTCATTACGGCCAATAATCCTCAAACTAATGGTCAATATGAGAGAACTATTCAGAAACTAGAATATCTATTATGATCATGTTCTATGGACTTCAAAGAAGGATGGGACAAACATCTTCCACTGGTTAAATTCTCCTATAATAACAGTTTCTACTCGCGAATCCGAATAGAACCTTATGAAGCTCCTTATGAGAAAGGTTTAGAACGCCAAATTTTTGGGATAAAGTCATTGAATGTAAGCTTATAGGAAATAAAATGGTTGAAAAAATGGTGGATAAGGTGAAAACCTTTCAGAAACATATCAAGGTAGCCTAATTTCAACAGATTATTTATGTAGAAAATTTTTTATGAGACCTTGAATTCAAAGTGGGAGACATGTTATTTCTATGCGTATCTCCGTGGAATAAGGTCATGAGTTTTGGAGAGAAATGTATGTTATGTCCTAGTTACAATGGCCCCTTAGATATTCTTGATCTTGTTGGGGATATGGAATATGTACTAGCACTTCCACATACTATAGCCAATATACATGATCTCTTTAAGGTATCCCTCTTATAGAAGTACATACTAGACCCTTCACATGTACTCTCTTAATAGGTCATACAGTTATAAGATGATATTTCTTACGAGGAGAAACTAGTGATGATCATAGATCATAGAGAAGATGTTCTAAAAAATAAGACAATGCCCCATGTCAAGGAGTTCTGGTGAAACCACAAGTTTGAAGAAGCAAAGTTGGAATTAGAGGAAAGGATGAATAAAAGTTTCCCACATTTGTTTTAGTGTGGGATGAAGAAATTTTGAGGTTTAAATTTCTTAAGGGGGGTGTTAGTAACGACCCAAACTTTCTTTAATGAAAATTATTCTTGATCTAATCAAATGTCTTATTATGTAAAATAGTTAAATAAAATATGAACTTCATTAGTTTTTTGTTTTTGGATATTTGAAATACCATTATCAATTGTGACTATTTAAAATATAGTAATTGAATTTTGATAACATGATTAGTATAAATATATGGCTTTAACAAATCAAATTTACACAGACAAAGGAAGTGATGGCCTCATACAGTAGACTTGCCCCAAATGAATCTCATATGTTATAGCTCAGAAAGGAGGTGGGGACATTGGGATTCGCTATGGACCAAGTCCAAGTTGAGCTTTAACATGTTAAGCTCGAATAGAACTGCCTATAGGGGAAGTGGAAGTTGATAGGGATTACCACCTGAGTGATGTTATCTAGGCCACCCCAAGTGTCTGTCAACATCATGCACCTTACCCTAAGGTCTTATTCATATGTTATAATGGTTTATATAACAATACCATAGCATTATGATTATCTGCATTATTTTTGTATATAATATATAATATATATTCATTTTATTGTTGTTACATTTTATGTAGTTTTTAAAGAACAAATAGAATATTTAGTTAATATTCAACTAAGGAATCTATTTTGATAAATTAATGGATTTTTGAAATAAATAATATTTTTAAAAAATATTATTAAATTACTTTTTATTAAGTATAAATGAATGTATAATTTTTAGGAATACAATAGTAATATTTATTAATGGTTTAAAGTCATTTTTGTCTAAACCCTTGAATTTTTAAAAAATGTCAGTTTTTATTTCAAAAGTAATAATTCCAATAATTATAAATTTTTTTAGATGAATTGAATAATATTTTTGTAATCATGAAATCGAAATTATCCAATGGTGAATTTTTCATAATTTTCTGAGACAGATGAATTTTTGGGGAGAAACTAAATACCATAAATAAAATGTTTTATGACATCAACAAAACCCAATAGTAATGTAATTATATATTATAAACATTATTTTATGACAATATTCATTTTAAAATTAAAAAAATTTGGTTTTAGGTTTGTTTGATATATTTTACAAAACTTTAGTTGACCCTCCAAGACATATAAAACATTTTATCTTTTTAAATTGATTTCTTTGAGAGTACGACTCACCTCCACATAAGAAACCCTATTATATTAAAAAGATCGTACATTGGAATTATATAATATTTTTTTCCACTTCCCTTTGGAAAAAACCATTGAAAAAAACAATGGATTGGTTTTTGGTTTTGATTAGTTTAATGTGTAGTGTCCATGAACCTAAATAATAACGAATTCCCCCTCCTTTCCTATATAAGCCCACCCAAAGCACCCACTTCCTCTTCACTAAATTGCTTTGGATTTCGTTCCAATTCTTCCCTAATCTCTCTGAAATCCTCACAAGACACCTATATGTCCCATGAATCCTCTCGCAATCCCCTCCCAAGCCTTAGGTATCACACTTCCATGTAAAAGATTTCATTTTTTCTCATTTTTTTCCAAATTTCATTATGTGGTTATAAACTTTTATTATCAATTAAAAATGTTGGGTATGATTTCTCACCTCCCGAATACATCTCTCGTAATTTTTTATTGATGATAGACCTCTTTTCTCTCTCATTAATACCTTTGAGGTACATCTGTTACCATACTGATATTCCGTAAGAAAATTTTTCTCTCCTCATTTACATTCAATAAAATATTTTATATTATTCATATAAATTCTATTACATATTATGGTTTATTATTTACCATTATACCATTACATTATATTTAATTTATAAATTATTAGATACCCCTTTCACTCTCATCAATCGATTTTAAGAATTTCTATTTGAGGTCATTATGCTGCCGAAATCACACCAAAATTTCTATACCAAAATCATTATGTAGTGAATACAATAATCACTTTTATATAAAGGGTATTCAACTTTATGAACAAGTACTTATTTATGGAGGAAATAAATTTAGGTATTCCACATCTCTTATTCATGGAATGAATTTTGAGGTTAATGAATCCATGTTGTATGATCTATGTGGAAGACTAATGCATGAAATGAAATGATTATGAAGGGTACACCCTAATAGAGCTCCAATGCATTGGGTAATGTAGAGTATGATGATATATCATGTGAAATGGGTGTTTAATCATTCTATTTTATGTGCAATAAGGGTTTACTCATGATTTATCTACAATGAGGGTTTACTCATGCTCCACGTGCAACAAGCCTTATCTCATGTTATCCCATTTTTATTCCCTTACTGGGCTTTATAACTCACACCTTTATTATGTATGTCCTTAGGTTATCCAATGAAATTTTTATTTAGAAGGGAATATAGCAGTCATGTTAAGGATGATTTCAATAAGATCTTGCATTTTATGTGTTAATTTTTTTTGTAATGCTCCTAATCCCCATAGAGACTAGACCTATCGATCTTCTTTGTTATGCCATGTGATGTTTTAATGTAATAATTTATGTTATGTTTGTATCAAAAGAAGATTTGTTATATTAATTTCCCCTTATAATGGAGAATATGTAATTTTTAATTTTCTCTGTGAGGATGTTTGAAATTTTCCCAGACATGGGAGTGAAATGAGTTGATAGATTTGATATAAAATACATGGGTTTAATGAACTTATTTATTCATTGATATTTATTTATATAAAATATTTTATATAAAATGATCATTTAATCCTATTTATATATATTTTGATATATCTAGAATCTATTTATAATGAAATAATGTTTCAGTTTAAAATATGAAAATGAAATTCCATGACTAGTTTTAATTATATTTATATCATAAAATGTAAATTTCTATGGCAATGATTATATAAAAAATGGTGAGACCCTCCTTTTGTTATATCACACATCCTAAATTTTTCATTTGGGAGTTTTGAGATTTTATTGTTCCAGGTTTGAGTAAATGGAAGGAGAAACTTATAGGCGACAAATTATTCTAATCATTTTATAGCGGAGTGTGGGTGTTTCCTTTTGGATTTTGGATTTTTATTTTTCTAATTTTTTTATTATATTAATGATTTAATTTAATTGGTTTTTTTGTCTATTTGGTTTCATTTTTTTTATCCCTTTGGATTGTTGAGAAAATATATTTTTAGTTTTTAACATTGACTTTTTGGTAGAAAATTTGTTCCCTCGTTATCTTTTATGACACCAAGTAAAGGATTCCATCATATGGGGACATAGAATTCAATTAATGATACATTATAATAGGAATGGGTATCATTGTACAAGGTTATTTGGGATGTTCATGAAAAAATGGTATCAATGATATCATTTAAGCATATTTCCTTGATGCAGGTATATAGTTTGGGATGTCTTGAGTAGACTTATAAAGTAGTTATGAGTGAGTATATATCCATTTCTAATCATAAGGATCTGAAAGTCATATTAGGTGGTTTATGAAATAATATTTTAGAATAATTGGATACAATTATGTCATTTTACCTTCTTTTGACTTGGGTGTATTGAAATAAAAATATTGAAATTTTATTTGATGGGATTAATATTATTATTTCTTTGTTTGGGTTTTAAATCTAGATAATATTATAATGTCATCAGTTTTGTTTGTTGATGTTGTGTGGAATCATTCAAATTTAAGTTGTTTGAATATGAATTTACTAGAAGATGCTTGTGATAAATAGTGAAAAAATATTTATGTGGTCCTGATTGATATTGATATTTTTTTAAATTCTATCCATGTTCTAGGATATGCACCTTAACTTGTTCTCAATGGGGATCCAGTTTTGTATCCTTAGAGGGATGAGTCTCTTAATCATGCTCCTGAGTTAATTCACCCAATTCAACCATCATTAGAAGTCTCTAATGATCCTTATGAGGTTTAGCATTAGTTGAGAATGGTATATCTTCGATTTAATTTTATGGAAATTAAAGACTAGATTAAGGTGAAATAAGAGATCTTAAATATATATGGACCTAAAAAAATAGTGGGATTCAATGTTAATGGATATAAAGAATGAGGTTTTAGATTTTTTTGTAATTCATGTATCTTTTCACAAATAATTTGAATTATGATTTTATTTTACTAGATAATGATATTGATTTATACAAAATTTAATTGGCAGACATGAACGTGATGGAGTATGTCAACTGCATTGTCGATCTTTTACAGTTTTCACCTAATATTGGATCGATTAATAAGATGATGAATCAATGGATAAAGATGATTCTTCAACCTGAATCTTGTACTTATGTTTTATTACTATATCATTCCTCTTATAAATATGCGAATAATAGGGAATTTATGGTTAGCTTTACCAAGATGGTATATTAAGATTATCAGGGGTTCCATTCACACTGAATTTATGATCTATGAGTTCCATTAAAGTAAATAAAAGGTTTGATTATTATGGTGGTTCATCACAACATCAAGGTTCTTATAGGACTTCTTTAGTTCCTATAATATTTCCATTGACTTTATTCTAGTGTGATAAAGTTTGGAGTTTTAGATTAATTTTTAATGAGGTTCCATTGATTTTTAGTACATTTAGTCTCTCAGGAAAACTAAAAAAATTCATTTCACTCAATATTATTGTAGTGGAATGACATACTCCACACCAAAATTTATTGTGTTGAAATAATATGATTCAATATATAATGGAGTTTATCCATATACATCCTTAACAATGATTATTCACATATAGGAAGTGTCTTCGGAGGAAGATAATACATGTCAAATGAAAATGACTGGCACCATCACAATATCTTCACCTTTAATGACTTATTTGTGTGAAAAGGGTTCATATCCATAATTTACATCAACTCGTATTATGGAAAATCTAATTATTTTTAGAGTTATCATTTTTATGTGATGGATATTATTACACCCATCAGAACAATGAGTTTCCAGGGTCTCCATTGTCCTGATTGTGTAATCTCTTTATTATATATAAATATTAACTTATATTTTGAATTTCTATACATGAATCCTCTTGATGTCATTTTCTTCATATAATGGACATCATCGAATAAGGATCTCATTGAATATAATATTTTACAGGTCTCCTTTACTACATCTGATGGGGTGAGTCATATCTTATCTAGATATATGGTGCTAAAATATAATAGATCAAGACCTTCTTATCTAGTGTTTTCATCTTAATATAAGGGTACTCATTTCTTCTGTAGTGATATTATTCAAGAGATTATCTCCTTATATTTCTCATTTAGTTTCCAAACATTTTTCCTTCTCAATTATATGGTAATCCACTAGTAAGAGAAAGAGATTTCCCTTTTTTTAGTACCTGGTATATGAATAGTGTGTAATACCCCAAAATTCCATGTTTTATTAATTAAATGGTATTATTTTGGGACCGAACACTGAGACGATGTGCGATTCCGAGGCCCATAGTTCCTAGAATGATCTGTTGAAAGATATTAAGTTTCAAATATATTGTGTGAGAGGTTTTTTAGAAAAAAGTGGAATAACCCTAAAACAATTTCCTAGTTTATAAATACGAGGACAACATTGCGTTCAATATGGATGGATCATCATACGAGTTACTTATGTTTTTTCGTCATGGGCCTCCAGTGAGAAAACCAAAAAATGGAACAACTGAAGGTAAAATAATAAAATAATTTTATTTTATTTTTTGAATCTTTATAACTCACGAACAGTTACTCAAATTGAAAATCTGAGTCCACCGATGACCTTTTAAGGGTCTACATTACTTAGGAAGATCTTAACACTTGTTAGCACAATCCAACAATTGAAATTAGTTTTTGGACATAAATAAAATTATTGAATAAAGATTAATTTATTTTAAAATTCTTATAACTCATAAACAGTAACTCAGACTGGATACCCTAGAATATAGTTTGGTTCATGAGGTTGTGGTTCCCTAAGGTGGTTCCTAACATCTACCAGTGTGGGCTGTCTGGTAATGTTTATTTTTGGGACATAACCATAAATAAAATAATTTAAATTAACTTTATTTTATTTAAGAATCCTCATAAAACACAAATGACAACTCAAATTAAAAATCCAAGACCACCATTGAGTTCGTAATGAGATGTTCTCCTTAAGTAGGATATATTACTGAATGGTGTGGGTAAAGCGGAAAAGTTAATTTTTTAGTTGTAATAATGAAAATTATAATAAATTAAAAAAAAATTCATTCAAAATTGTTTCGCTGCAACACAACAATGAGATGACTGATTCATTGCATAAATGGAACCATGTAACAAGGATGAAACATTATATAACAGAAATTTGGTTTCAGAAATAAAATAGTATAATTATAGCGACTCAATAAAATTGAAACATTGTGACATGTTTCCCCTATTTAATGGGATAAATGGAATTGGATATCATATTTCTATCTTTGAAATCCCTCTGAGCCTTCGAATAAAAACTCTCCAACGATGAACGTCATCGAATCAAAAAGGGTCGATGATACCCATGGAGAGTGAATCATAACCATAGATCTATGGAAGATGACGAATGATCATCCTCGAGAAATATCCTTTCCATGATAGGGGTTTGATACTTTTATCTTTGAAGTACTTTCCCCCAATTCTTTCATTTAAACGACGAACGCAGGTTAAACCACGAATGTAACAGCCCAAAATTTTATAAAAAAATATTCTTTTTAATTTTATTAATGTCGTGTGTTGTACGCTACACCAAAAGGAGCTTTCACAACACACATCCTTGACTTGACTTGCATTACACGCAATCGCGACCTTCCTCGATAGCGTTTGTAGTACGCAATACCGAGTTTCACTAAACAACGATATGCTATAAAAATATTATTAAAACTAGCCGTTATGAATAGTAATAACCACTTTTTGAAATCCAGTAAATCTTATTTTTCAAAATGAACTTTATTTTTGGATTCGGAGTATCGAATTTAGCCTAAGGTGAAATTTTGGTACTTTTCGGATAACTTTCATATTCTGATGAGTAGTGAAAATTACTAAATTACAATTTAAAACAACTTTTTTAATAGAAATAATTAATAGTGATAAATCATTAATTTGAGTGGTTTTAAAGTATATATAGAATATATTTTTACAATTTTATACAATGTTGGTCATTGGATGTAATTTCACATTTAAACTAGATATAAACAAGTGTCAATCTTTTGATAGATATTGTTTCTTAAAAACACGCTATTTGTTTTAACAGCGGGATTTAATTATAAAATTAATTAATGCAACTTATATGTTTGGAATTTTGTAAAATAGAAATCATTTTTGAATTCGGAATATCAATTATAGCTTAGGGTGAAATTTTGGCATTTTTCTGAAAAACTTCAATTTTTGATGAATAGTGAAACCACTAAGTGGTAGGTTAAAAACTGAATTTTGCATAAAACATAATTTTACCGCTTCTGTGAATGGAATTTCGAAAATCCAAGAGACACGGTTAATATCAAGGACTAAAATGTGGTTCAATGAGATGAAAATAATTTTTGGTGAATAGTAACTTTTTACTTTTTTTTACCGCGGTTAATAGTAAATAGGGTAACTAAGGGTAAATATGATATTAATATTACCCTAACACATGTCCTAATCCTATTGGACAAGTGTATCTCGACCAAAAACAACCTTAAGTGTAAAATATTATCATTTAGCCCCACTTGGATTAGATTAGGACATTTATTATTATTTAATTCAAAGAAGAGTTAAAAGAGTTAAAATCAAAGTTTATTTACTAAAACATTTTTAATATGGGGTTATACATAAGATAGATTCGATTGTAAATATTCATTAGAAAGCTAAAAAGATTTCCTACATAATGGTATTTTATTTGTAATTTTTAGACATCATATAATTTAATTAATTTATGACACAAAGATGATGCAGTAATTATCTTATTTATGAAATATTGACATAATTGATGTTATAAACACCAAAATAAATGTAATTTGAGAATTTTTATGAATTACACTAATTTTTTAGGTTACTATGATATATTAATGTTGATTTAATCAACTTTTTTCGAACATTTAATTCTGTTATGACTTTCACAAAAATCATATATCAAATAGTGTCAAAATTGACACAAAATAGTTTTTAAATCAAATATTATATTATTAATTGTTATTTTATTCCTAAAGATCTAAGGTTCGGCCAAATGACTTAGATAAGGATATATATATTAATAATAAACAATTTGGGGTTCTTTTGGCATGTTATAGTAAGTGTATTTACCATATAGTGAAAGAAAACAAAAAGACACGGTAAAAGTTAAATTATTTAACTTAGAGTTAAATTTAATTGATAAGGTTTAAAATAAGATCCAAACATGTCTAAATTTGATTGGTTGATGAGATTACAACCCTATCTCATCTAAGCTTCGAATATGAGTCATTTTTGGAGGTTTTTAAGTGGGGTTAGATTTATTGTAAATTAATATTTTTAAGAATTCCTAAGGTGCCCCTCTCCTCCCCTATAAAAGGACACCTCCTCCCCCTCCTCCTCACACCAATTTGAGCTTTCAAGCTCGGCCAACCCCTGCCAAAATCTCTTCTCCACTTCCATAGCAACATCCTAGAGGTTCTGGTCTTCCTCAAAGACCAATTTTAGTACCCTAAGAGGAGGTCTCAAAGAGGCGCTTCAAAGAAGAGGAGGTTCGGACACTTACAAAGCAAGTCGGACCTAAGGTAAGGGAAATATCACAATCTCATTTTTATCCGAGATTGTTTATTCGTAAGTATTTACTGGGGAGTATTTTATCATCCACATCCATGTTTACTCAATATGTAATATTATTTCCATCCACCTAAAATTGTTTAAATCCATTTTTACCCTTTAGTGAGTTTTTAGTAATACGTATGAAAGGAATCTTTTGTCGTTTTTCGTACGAGGTACTTTTTGACTTTTCCGACAAAAGTACGAAGAATGTTTTTTTTTACTTATACGGCACGAACGGATTTCTACTGTTTTATAAAGCCTTATTTTAATGAAGCTTCCTCTAAAGGATTTCATGACTATTTTCAATAAAATCTCTTTCTTTTAAAATTGCATGATGTTTTGTGAAAAGAAATTGATTTTGAAGAAGAAAGGATATTTTCCTCAAGAATTCAATTCAAGTGTTTTATCAAAATTATTTTCCATCTAAGATAATAAAGGGTTCTGTTTCTATCCATATTTTTACATTGATTTGACTATGTTGTGATGGAATTATGTTTATGAATTCCTTTATCTTATATGAATTGATTTATGATGTCATGATGTTTCAAGAATCCCATTTTTGTTACATGTGTTATGCGATGATGTATGTTTTATGATTATGTGGCACACATAAGAAAGGATTCATTATAAGATGGGTGGGACCTATATCTCCCTCCAATGCATTGGGTAATGATTTTATATCTCATGAGATATACATGGCTGGAACAGAAGGTTATTTCGGTTCAGTGATACAGGACTGAAACGAGGAGTGAACTCGGTTCAGAAAGGGACTTTGTCCACTAAGATAGTCTTGGCAATGAGTCTTGACTAACAGGAAATGATTCTCTATGATTACGTGTGTATGCCACAAAGTTCCATGTTTTATGTTATGATTATTGTGATTACATTTCACTGCCATGATTTATCCCATGTTATGAAATTATGCTCTCTTTTGCAGGTTATGATTTCCAAAATGTTATGTTCTTATGAATATGATGTGATTGATATTTCTTTTGTTTACCCTTACTGAGCATTTGAGCTCACCCTTTTATGTTTTCTTTTCCCCAGGATATAAAGAAAGGTTTTAGGTAAAAAAAAGGAATATCTTTATGGGAGATGTTGAAGATCTTTCACCACGATTAGAAGATTATAGTCCGAGTTTCCAAAGACACTAAACTATTACGGTCCTTGTGTGTGTGTTTTTGTAATGTACTAAGTATTCCGCAAATGTAATGTAATGTCCATGTAAGTCAAGATACGGGTCTCTACAGTTGGTATCAGAGGAAAGGTTTAGTCAACCTTTGGAAACTAGGATGCGAAAACATTAGTGAGATCCCTAGAGATATTTCTAAGGTATGTCTAGGGATGTCCCTAGGGATAAGTATACGTATAGGTTATAGTAATAGAATTACGCTAATGATCATAGAATTAAACCTAAGATGTTGGATATTGAAGGTACTCCCCCTTTATTATGTTGTTTTCCCTAGCATGATTTTTTCCTCTCACACTATTATTTTTGGGTTTTAGACGATGGCTGGAACCCGAAGGAACCGTGTTGATCAATGCAATGGACAATGCAATGATTGGCCTCTTGAACAAACAAATGTTATGGGAGATGGAGTGAAAAATCTTATTGCTATACTTACACAAGCTATGAATCATTCTGGACTTCCAAATGAGAAGAGAAGGGAACAATATTCTATTGAGTCCTTCATGAGGCAACGTCCACCTTCTTTCAGTGGGTCTACTGATCCATTAGTTGCTGAACAATGGATTAGTACTACTGAAAAGATATTTTCAGTTCTTCAATGTTCTGAACATGATAAAGTCATCTTAGCAGTATATCGTTTGGAAGGTGAAGCTGATCAATGGTGGAATCTTATCAAGAATACGAGGCCAAGTGATGAAATTGAGTCCATGGAATGGGACGAGTTCAAAAACTTGTTTTTCAGTAAGTACTTCCCTCGTATTCTTCGAACAAAGATGGAGAAAGAGTTTCTTGAACTAAAGAAAAGGGATGATGAATCTGTTGGTACCTATGAAGCAAATTTTACAAGACTTGCAAGGTATTCTTCTGGAATTATCATCCAACCTGAAAGTAAAGTTGATCGATTTTTCAGTGGCTTGAAACCAAGTCTTCGAAGGGCATTAGCTATAAGAGACTTCAGTAGCTATGAAGAAATTGTGCGTTGTGCTATCAAGGTAGAAATGGAAGTTGGTGTTACATATCCATCTCATGGTTTTGACAAGAAACGAAAGATGGAGTTTAAGGAGAAATCTCAGAATAATGGTGAAAAGAAGATGAATGTTTCCTTATGCACAAAGTGTGGAAAGAAGCATGGTGGAGATTGTCTAAAAGGGACTAGAAAATGTTTTAAGTGTAGAATAGAAGGTCATCGAGCAGCTGAGTGTCGAAGTAATGGAAAAAGGGTTTCTAATGATGTGAATAAAGCAAACACTGCAGAGAACGCACCACCAACACTTCAATGCTTCAAGTGCATGGAAATGGGGCATTATGCTAATAATTGCCCTAATCCAAGGGTTAGTGATGATCAACATGAGAAACCAATGAAGGCAAAGGACAAAGGGAAATCACATGCGATCACTATTGGCAATGTTGAATATGACAACGATGTGGTGGAATGATTAAGTGTTTATGTATTGGGATTCCAAAATAATGTTGTATCATTGAGTATTGCAATCTTTATTGATGTGGTATTCAAAGTGATTGAGATATTTTTTGGAAATAAGATGATATGCGCATAATGAAGACGAGAAAATGAAATGTTTAATAGTATTCATGAGCTCATGATTGATATAAGGACTAAGTGATATCATGGTTTGAGTATATAGAATTTTGAGGATTTTGGTATGTGGAAAGTGTTAACTTTTAACTGCACTCATGTTTTCACTGAGGTATTCAAGAGAATACACGATTAAGGACTTTGAATGTTTGGAATGTGACCAACAAGACATATCTTAGGATATGTGGGGATCAACGACAGTATTAAATCTCTGGTAATCGTTGTCACTATATTATGAGAGTGGACTGCAGTATTATGTATAAGCCTAAATATTAGACAGGATTATGTTGGACATAAGTTAGTATTGTTTAAGGATAGAAGATTTTCGATGTTATAGTAACGTAGTTTTAGAAAAAGGGACAACCTGCAGGACGGGCGACAGCCCATCGCTTCGGACAAGGCTGTAGGAATCGAACCCACAACCAAAGTGCGACCGGCCTTTATCGCCTACCACTGGCCTACAGGAAGTCCCTGTTTAGTAGAAAATAGTTTTATTATATTAAGCAGTATGATATATGAAGTATAAGTCCATTTTAGGAACTATATATGATTAATCTCACTATAGAATGACTTATGTATATTTAATAACTTTTTCTTACCTTTTGTTTGAGACAGATGGAATGACCCGTCATTCTATCACATGATCTTCTAACACTTCACGAATAATAAATTCAACTTCATTTATTTAAGAGATGAAGTGGAAATTGTTCAAGGCACGAACAACAGTGATATTGTATCAAAATAAAGTAAGTATTTATTCTAATTAAAATTTTCAACTTTAGGGAAATGATCTTGAAAACCAAAAATGTTGTCCTAGTGATCTTATACCTGATGAATCAGATGGTACCTTAGATCGTCACAAATTTATGGATTTGTGATTACTGGCTTTTCCATAGCCATGTTCTCTACCACTCTCCATCAGAACATGATGGTTAGATTTCTCTTCCATATCCATATTTTCACCTATGTGGAAACCCAGTGATTAGTTTATTTGGGTAATCGTTACATTTCATACTTTCGTTTTTAAAGCCAAGTTTTGTTATTCCCTTTTACGATGTGGGTTTCTATTAAAGAAACTTTCAAATAGTAAACCATTTATAACCCCGACGAATTTCGAGGGCGAAATTCATTTTAAGGGGGGTAGAATGTAACAGCCCAAGATTTTATAAAAAAATATTCTTTTTAATTTTATTAATGTTTTGTGTTGTACGCTACACCAAAAGGAGCTTGCACAACACACATCCTTGACTTGACTTGCATTACACGCAATCACGACCTTCCTCGATAGCGTGTGTAGTACGCAATACCGAGTTTCACTAAACAACGATATGCTATAAAAATATTATTAAAACTAGCCGTTATGAATAGTAATAACCACTTTTTGAAATCCAGTAAATCTTATTTTTCAAAATGAACTTTATTTTTGGATTCGGAGTATCGAATTTAGCCTAAGGTGAAATTTTGGTACTTTTCGGATAACTTTCATATTCTGATGAGTAGTGAAAATTACTAAATTACAATTAAAAACAACTTTTTTAATCGAAATAATTAATAGTGATAAATCATTAATTTGAGTGGTTTTAAAGTATATATAGAATATATTTTTACAATTTAATACAATGTTGTTCATTGGATGTAATTTCACATTTAAACTAGACATAAACAAGTGTCAATCTTTTGATAGATATTGTTTCTTAAAAACAGGCTATTTGTTTTAACAGCGGGATTTAATTATAAAATTAATTAATGCAACTTATATGTTTGGAATTTTGTAAAATAGAAATCATTTTTGAATTCGGAATATCAATTATAGCTTAGGGTGAAATTTTGGCATTTTTCTGAAAAACTTCAATTTTTGATGAATAGTTAAACCACTAAGTGGTAGGTTAAAAACTGAATTTTGCATAAAACTTAATTTTACCGCTTCTGTGAATGGAATTTCGAAAATCCGAGAGACACGGTTAATATCAAGGACTAAAATGTGGTTCAATGAGATGAAAATAATTTTTGGTGAATAGTAACTTTTTACTTTTTTTTACCGGGGTTAATAGTAAATAGGGTAACTAAGGGTAAATATGATATTAATATTACCCTAACACATGTCCTAATCCTATTGTACAAGTGTATCTCGACCAAAAACAACCTTAAGTGTAAAATATTATCATTTAGCCCCACTTGGATTAGATTAGGACATTTATTATTATTTAATTCAAAGAAGAGTTAAAAGAGTTAAAATCAAAGTTTATTTACTAAAACATTTTTAATATGGGGTTATACATAAGATAGATTCGATTGTAAATATTCATTAGAAAGCTAAAAAGATTTCCTACATAATGGTATTTTATTTGTAATTTTTAGAAATCAAATAATTTAATTAATTTATGACACAAAGATGATGCAGTAATTATCTTATTTATGAAATATTGACATAATTGATGTTATAAACACCAAAATAAATGTAATTTGAGAATTTTTATGAATTCCACTAATTTTTTAGGTTACTATGATATATTAATGTTGATTTAATCAACTTTTTTAGAACATTTAATTCTGTTATGACTTTCACAAAAATCATATATCAAATAGTGTCAAAATTGACACAAAATAGTTTTTAAATCAAATATTATATTATTAATTGTTATTTTATTCCTAAAAATCTAAGGTTCGGCCAAATGACTTAGATAAGGATATATATATTAATAATAAACAATTTGGGGTTCGTTTGGCATGTTATAGTAAGTGTATTAACCATATAGTGAAAGAAAACAAAAAGACACGGTAAAAGTTAAATTATTTAACTTAGAGTTAAATTTCATTGATAAGGTTTAAAATAAGATCCAAACATGTCTAAATTTGATTGGTTGATGAGATTACAACCCTATCTCATCTAAGCTTCGAATATGAGTCATTTTTGGAGGTTTTTAAGTGGGGTTAGATTTATTATAAATTAATATTTTTAAGAATTCCTAAGGTGCCCCTCTCCTCCCCTATAAAAGGACACCTCCTCCCCCTCCTCCTCACACCAATTTGAGCTTTCAAGCTCGGCCAACCCCTGCCAAAATCTCTTCTCCACTTCCATAGCAACATCCTAGAGGTTCTGGTCTTCCTCAAAGACCAATTTTAGTACCCTAAGAGGAGGTCTCAAAGAGGCGCTTCAAAGAAGAGGAGGTTCAGACACTTACAATGCACGTCGGACCTAAGGTAAGGGAAATATCACAATCTCATTTTTATCCGAGATTGTTTATTCGTAAGTATTTACTGGGGTGTATTTTATCATCCACATCCATGTTTACTCAATATGTAATATTATTTCCATCCACCTAAAATTGTTTAAATCCATTTTTACCCTTTAGTGAGTTTTTAGTAATACGTATGAAAGGAATCTTTTGTCGTTTTTCGTACGAGGTACTTTTTGACTTTTCCGACAAAAGTACGAAGAATGTTTTTTTTTACTTATACGGCACGAACGGATTTCTACTGTTTTATAAAGCCTTATTTTAATGAAGCTTCCTCTAAAGGATTTCATGACTATTTTCAATAAAATCTCTTTCTTTTAAAATTGCATGATGTTTTGTGAAAAGAAATTGATTTTGAAGAAGAAAGGATATTTTACTCAAGAATTCAATTCAAGTGTTTTATCAAAATTATTTTCCATCTAAGATAATAAAGGGTTCTGTTTCTATCCATATTTTTACATTGATTTGACTATGTTGTGATGGAATTATGTTTATGAATTCCTTTATCTTATATGAATTGATTTATGATGTCATGATGTTTCAAGAATCCCATTTTTGTTACATGTGTTATGCGATGATGTATGTTTTATGATTATGTGGCACACATAAGAAAGGATTCATTATAATATGGGTGGGACCTATATCTCCCTCCAATGCATTGGGTAATGATTTTATATCTCATGAGATATACATGGCTGGAACGGAAGGTTATTTCGGTTCAGTGATACAGGACTGAAACGAGGAGTGAACTCGGTTCAGAAAGGGACTTTGTCCACTAAGATAGTCTTGGCAATGAGTCTTGACTAACAAGAAATGATTCTCTATGATTATGTGTGTATGCCACAAAGTTCCATGTTTTATGTTATGATTATTGTGATTACATTTCACTGCCATGATTTATCCCATGTTATGAAATTATGCTCTCTTTTGCAGGTTATGATTTCCAAAATGTTATGTTCTTATGAATATGATGTGATTGATATTTCTTTTGTTTACCCTTACTGAGCATTTGAGCTCACCCTTTTATGTTTTCTTTTCCCCAGGATATAAAGAAAGGTTTTAGGTAAAAAAAAGGAATATCTTTATGGGAGATGTTGAAGATCTTTCACCACGATTAGAAGATTATAGTCCGAGTTTCCAAAGACACTAAACTATTACGGTCCTTGTGTGTGTGTTTTTGTAATGTACTAAGTATTCCGCAAATGTAATGTAATGTCCATGTAAGTCAAGATACGGGTCTCTACAACGAACATGTTAACTCATGGATATATCATTCAGGTGGGAAATTCTTGGGAAACTAAATCATGTTTAAATTGAAATAATCTCATTTCATCCATTTAATCTTTATAACAGAAGTAGGTCAATGTTGTGACAAATTATGATGGTGGTCTGTTCGTAAAATTCATTTTTTTGTATTTATCCCCCTGTTTACCTATTCATTCTTCACGTTCTTCACGGGGTTATAAATGACAGAACATTATGTTTCTTATTCCTTGGTCCAATGATCCCAAAACGGGGACCCAAAATCGTTAAGATCAAGCAGATGCACAACAACAATGGTAGGGGATATTGGCATCCATAGGTTTTTCAGAACACGACGGTGCGGAGGAGGAACACCCTAGAAGCGCTCTATGGTGGAAGAGGCCACTTCTAACTTGGGCCTTGGAGGTACAGGGTGGAAGCCCTAGTCAGGCACAACGTCAGGTGCAGGAATCCATAGGTTGTTCAGAATCACAGTGCTGGTGGGGAGCCACGTCATGCTGGAAGGCCATGGTGGTAAAGGACCGCAGTACCAGCAAGGCACCGTGTCAGTTTGGGGGACATGCGTCCACGTCACCGATTGGTGGTAGTAGAGGGTCGGAAAAACTGTATGTAGAGGGGATGCGGCCGGCCTTAGCCGGCCACGTGTGACATTAACTTGACGTTGTTTCGACATCTGGGCTGGACCAACCTGGCCACCAATTGTGGGTCATGCTGGTGAAGTGAATCAGGCCGCTAGGATACCTAGGAAGGTGTGATAAATGGACCACCCTTGCGGGACATGTTGTGTGGAAAATACGGCCTCTGTGCGGCCTAGGTGGTCATAACTAGTTCAACAATGTCAAACCAGGCTGAAGTAATTGGACTGGGTTGCTGGGTTACCCAGTGGGAAGGACGCACAACTGAACCAAGCCTGGTCTAGCAATGCCCAATGGCCATGTCTAATAGGTCATGATGGACTAGGTCGACCAAGACCCAACCGATTCAGGTTAGGTAGGTTGAAATGTGTCCAGTCATGTCGTACCCCCCCCCCACCCATCACTGGGTTCGTTAGGTCGGTCTAACCATTTCAGACTAGGCTCAGATCCAACCGACCCCTGTTTACTAAAAAACCATTATAATTCAGACCAGACGTCCAATTGATGGGCCATTTGTAGTTTTGGAACCCATGTGATGAGAAAGTTCACTGGGTTTATTCTAAGTGTGTTTTAGTGGAAGTTGATATGAATCCAATGGCTTGAGGAGTATATTCCCCTGGAATAAAGCACATTGTAAGTAGGAATCTTACAGTTGGTTGTGTTGTGAAGGATATGAAGAGAGGGTCTTAGCGATGGAACTGGAAAAGAGAGGAGCTGGTGTAAGTGATCATACTGTCCTAGAGATGATCGGGTCTATGTAATCCAGCAATCCAAGAGACAAGTGGGTTGTAGTGATCTAGTTGACATAGAGATGAGAAGGTATTAGTGATCTAGCTATCCAGAGATGAGTTGGTCTATGTGTTGTAGGTATCTCAGAGAGGAGCATATCTAAGTGACCGAGTAGGCCTAGTGATGAGAAGCTCTATGTGATCCAGGTGGCTCCAGAGGCGAGCATGTATCATTGATCCAATTGGACCATGTGACGAGCATACCTCTGCAGTTTAGTAGTTGAGCATACCATAGTGGTTCTGCAGACGAGCGTACCATAGTGGTTCAACATACGAGTAGACATCAGTGGTCTAGAAGGTGAGGGGGACTTAGTGGTCCAACATCCGAGCGATCATACCTCAGTGGCTCATCAATGATGATTCCCACAGTAGTTCAAGATGATTCATCCTAACTATTGAAAATCTTACTTCCTATACATTGAGTTATACCAGGTTTGAGTTGTAATTGATTTTGTGTCTTTTTGTGTGATCTTGATTTGTTGTATTGAATTATGGTCTTAATTTTTTTTCATTCCTTTATGTTTTCGGGTCTGTATTGGTTATTGTGTAACTCCCCCCTGCACGGTATTTGCACACACATGTCATGTCCGGTACAAGTTATCAACGCTTCTGCAATGACCTTGGTGTTCTGGGACCAGATGGTGCTCAGTGAGACGGTACAAACGAGCGTACTTATATGGCTATATTCTACTACCAATCTTCTAACCTTCAGGTGGGGTATCGAATAGACAGACCGTGGTATTTGTCCTCTCATTTGTGGTTTTGGTCTTATTTTCGAACCCATTAGTACTTTTAGTTTGTAATGTACAATAAGTAGTTTTCTTGGTGACAATTTTGGTTTATTTTGTGTTTACATTTCCTAGTTTGAGATGTGTGCATGTGTATAGGTATTATGTGAAATCATTCCCTTTTTTGGGATATTCCTATATGGTGATGGTATCCATCCCCTAGCCTATGGATGTAGGTCTTGGGATAGTGACAACATGAGCCTTAGGGGATGGGTCCTGAAAAAGTGGAATCAAAGGTGGTCAGTTCTACTAGAAGAACTAAGAGTATATAAATTTTGATTGGGAAAATGTGTTAAGTGATTTGAGTTTGGATTTCTGTCCGGGGAGTCTAGTGTTGGTGCCGCAACTGACGTATCCATACACCAGAACAATGAATTAAATTTGCAACCTTGTACAGAAAAAATATGTTCCATGCGTCTTTGAATGTTTTACCACATTATTTTTGAGTCATAGTCATTCCAACAGGTATAATAAATTAATTTTGGTTTATCTTGATACAGTTCAAAATGAATCCACACAGACAACCAGTAAGGATTCTATAGCTCGACCGTGAGGATGGTTCGTAGAGCGATGAGGATTTGGTATAGGAACCATGTCTCAAGATGGTACCTTTGGGTGGTGTCCCAGAGATACCACAACCTTTGGTTAGTAGTTACTACCGGTGATACCGATAGAGGACAGACGTATGATCAGTTCCTGACAAAAGTTCTAAAGAAAAATACCTACCTGGTTATGGGGAAATACATATCCTCAGGTTTCTGAGGATTTTCTATAGGACACAATGTGAGTTTTTTGCATTATGATAATTCCACTTGACCAGATGGTGGTTCTAGCCATGAGCCTTCTGCATGGCGGAAAAGGTAGAAGAGGACTTGGGAGAGCAGAAGAGGGTGGTAAACATATCAACATGTTACAACCATCACCCTAATGTGCTCCACCCAAGGCTCCAGGCTCTAGAGGACATGTGATGGGGGTAGCTGCATGAGACCATCCATAACCACGTATATGTTGATATTTGAGTTTTTAGTTCCCTACAGTGGTGGATGAGTACGAGTACGTCCTTTCTTATGATTTCCTAGTTATTACTCTTTATAGAGAAGTATAATTCTACATTGTTATGTATCTTATGATAGAGCCAATATCTACACCTGTATATCAAAAGTCTCTAACAGAGATATGGGATCTATGGATACTATTATAACTCATGTAGATGAAGGGGTTATTAAGGTCCAACTTTTCACCATGGGCAGCACAATTGTTTTTTTATAAGAATGTAGACAGAAGCATGAGGTTATGTGTGGACTTCCAGTTCCTAAACCAAGTGGCCTAGATGAAGAAGTATTCTCTATCGAGGATTGATGACCTCCTCGATCAGCTGAAGGGAGCTAGATGGTTCTTGATGATAAAACCCATTTCAGGCTATCACTAGCTCTGAGAATGAGAGGACGACATCTCGAAGATGGATTTTAGATGTGTCTAGGACCACTATGAGTACTTAGTGAATCCATTTGTCATGAAAAAAACCCCAACAGTTTCCAAGGGACTCATGAACAGGATCTTCCTATTGTACTTAAACCGGTTTGTAGTGGTCTTCAATGATGTCATCTTAGTATATTCATTGTCCTAAAAGGAGAACATGATACACTCGAGGATGGTTTTTTACACACTCCAAGAGAACCAACTTTAAAAAATATTTCTATGTGTGAGTTATGGATAATAAAGGTCCACTTCTTGGGACATTTCATCTTAGAGGATTGAGTTGCGGTGGATCAAACAAAGGTCGAGGTAGTGCCTGCTTGGGAGCCACCAAAGAGCGTTACTGAGGTGCAGAGTTTCCATGGGTGGGCTGGGTATTACATGAAGTTTGTAACTGTCTTCTCCAGAGTAGCGTCACCCATGAAGGCATTGAAAATCCAGGGAAACTCCTTTATATGGGACGAAGGATGCAATCAAAGGTTTCAGCAGCTGGGGTAGAACTTGATGAGTGATCCTGTCATGAGGTTTTCAAATGATGGTTATTTCTATATTGTTTATCATGACGCATTAGGAACCAGGCTTGCATGGGACACGATGTAGGAAAAATTAGTGATTTCTGATGGATAATGATAGTTGTGACCGCATGATATGAGCTATGCAACTCATGACTTCAAGATTATAGTGGTAGTCTTTGCACAGAAGAAGTAGTGACACTACCTTATATGAGAATGATTCATTGTCTACTCTGACCACAAGAATCAACAGTACATATTTTCTCAAAAGGATATGAAGATGAGACATCAAAATTAGATTTATTACTTCCAAGAGTATTAATTAGAGATAGTCTACACTCTTGGGAAGGGGAACGTGGTGTCAGATAATCTCTGTAAGAGATCGAGTTCCCAACTGTTGAACAAGGCCTCATAAAAGTTGTCCTTATTCAGATTTCTTTTATGGATAGACATGATGCAGATTATCTACAATTCATGGGTTTTCCCCTCCACTCTTTCAGTGGGTCAGATAGGTGCATCTCATAGGTGCAAGCTGTGATACCCCACATGCCCCAATATCCACAGGGCATGCCCCTAATGGATATTGGATATGTGGGGATCATTTATTATTTTAACTTGGATGCACCATTTTACTAGTGGCATTATGGGAGGATGTTTTTAGGGAGTTCTAGAAATCCCCATTGTCAGTACATCTTGGTGTAGAAAAGTTATACTTCAACCTCTGACGTCTGGACTGTTGTCCAAGGATGAAGAAGGAAGTGGAAGAGTTTATCTTAAGATGTCTCACTTGTCAGCATGTGATGGATGTGCACCAGGTTTTAGTAAATTTGACATAACCCCTAGAGGTACCATAGTGGTAGTGTGATGGGATATTGATGGGCTTCATTATAGAGTTACCACATATGTCCAAGGGAACGATACCTTCTGGGTGATCGTAGACTGACTCACCATGTCAGCCCACTTCCAATCCATTTGATAATATAGTTCATTATAGGGACTCAGATGCTTATATTTGTAATATATTTTTTGACTCCATGGATTCCACTGTATGATAATCTCATATTGTGATGCACTCATTATATCCTAGTTGTAGAATGCATTATAGGAGGTATTTGGGACTCAGTTGTGCTTCAGAACAACCTTTCGCCTATATGGGTATGGTTAGATGGGGCAGACCATAAAAACCTTGGAGGACATACATCATTCTTGAGTTCATGAATATGGTCATAGATGGGAGGACCACAAACCACAGGTGGTGTTTGCGTACAAAAACAGCTACCACACCACCATCGATATGAAAACATTTGAGGGACTATATATATGACCATACAGGTCTCCAGTATGTTGGACATGCCCAGGGGAGTTAGCACTCATGGGTCCAGAGATGGTACAAGATCCCAATGAGAAGGTGTCAATCATCCGATAGAGGATGAAGACTGCATATAGATGGAATAAATCCTATGATGATAGTCAATGAAGACCCTTAGAGTTTCAATAAGGGGACCACTTATTCCTATGAGTCTATCCTTGATGAGGGATACATAGATTTGGCCGGGGTTTCAAGATATTTCTGAGGATCATCAGACCATTCCTAATACTATGTAGAGTGGGTGAAGTGGAATACCCCTGGAATATTACACCATAGTTAGATAGGGTTCATGATGTCTTCCATTTATACCAATTGAGGAGATAATTGCATGGCCCTTCTCATGTCATTTAGCACAGCGAGCTAGATATTAACGATGGGGTGACATTAGTGCAGTACCTTGTGGAAAAAGGGGATAGACATGAGAGGATCCTTCATACAAGGTATATTCATATGGTGTAGGTTCATTGGTAGAATTGGAATCTACAATTGAGAACGTGGGAACATGATTCATAGATTTGTGTTCAGTACCCCCTTTTTGTTTGACTAGCACCTATTTCAGATAATAATGACATAAATCTATAGGGGGGTGGTGGTAATGTAATACACTATAATTTCATAAATGTTTTTAAAAAATAAATGGGATTGTTTCAAGACTAGGAGTTGAGACGTTGTGCGATTCCGACGACTGAAGTGCTAGGAATGATCTATCAAAAAAGGTTAAAATTTAAATAGAACTTGTGATATGTTTTTCTATAAAAGTGGAATAACTCTTATAATGGTGAATAGATCAGAAATAAGAGGGTAACATTTTTTTTCAAGATGGAAGGTTTACCGTATGTGGGATTTTTTTTAGTCGTCTCAGGTCTCTAGTGAGAAAACCCAAAAATGAAATAACCATAAATAAAATAATTAAGTAAAATTATTTTATTTTTTAATACTTATAACTCACCAATGGTGACATATATTTCAAATATGAGACCAATATTGAGCTTCTGAGGGTATGATTTCCTTCAGTTGATCCTAATACTGGTCAGCGCATGACAAAAGATGAAAGTCGTTTCTGGCGATAAATAAAATAATTGAATAGATATTATTTTATTTTCACATCCTTATAACTAATAAATGGTAACTCGGATTGGAAATCCAAGAGTACGGTTGACTTTTTGAGGGTGTTCTTCCCTTAGGCGGAGCCTATCATCGCCCAACATGGTTCGACTATGTATTTTGGTTTTTGGGACGTAAATTTAAATACAATAATTAAAATAAATGTTATTTTATTTTCAAATCTTCAGAAATAAAAAAATGGTAAATCAAGTTAAAAATATCATACCACCATTTAGATCATAGTGGGATGTCTTTCTTAAGAAGGACATAACCTCATATGGCATGGTTGAAGGGAAAAAGTTATTATTTCAGTATTTTTTAGGAAAAATAAAATTAACCTAAAATTTTTATTTTATTCAAAATTAATTCACTGTAGTGCAGTGACAAGCATACTTTTTCAATCCATAAATGGAACTATGTAATGATGATGCAACACAATGAAAGAGATGCATTGTTTCATAAATGAAATAGTGTAATGACAGTGACTCAGTGTAACAGAAACACTGAAATGTATTATCCATTTAATTTGATAGTAGGAAATAGAGATTATATTTGAATCATGTGTATCTCTATGATTATCTAAAAAAAACTGTCCAAAAATGAATGTCATTGAATCAGAAGGTCGTAACGATACCCTTCGAGAGAGAATCAGAACCGGAGATCAACGAATGATGATGAACGATCATCCTCAAGAAATATCCTTTCTGATGTATGGGTTTTATACTTTTTTGTGTCAATTGTTTCCACCCAATTACTTCGATTAAATGATGAACACGGGTCTCATGAACATTTTAACCAGTGGATCGATTGATCATGCATGATATTCTTGGAGTACTAATCCAGGTTTAAATTTAATTAATTTGTTTTGCTCCATTCAATCGCTCTAATGGGAGTGGGTCAACATCATGACAAATGACGGAGGAGGTTTGTTCCTCAAATTCATTTTGTGGATTTATCCATCTATTTTTACAATGAGTTATTTACATTCTTTATTGGGTTATGAACAAAAAATAATTGTACCCTCATTCCTTGGTGCAACGATCCTAAAATGGTGGCCTTCCATGGTGATGACCCAATAGAGCCGATGCGACAATAAAAGTGGTTCACGTCAACAATGTGTCGCAGTGGTTCACCCCAGTGGAGCACCATGGTAGTGGAGGGCTTGACCATTAGTGGTCGGGTCAGGGAAGGGTGGGGGCACCGGTCGGCCACCGCCTTAGTTTGAGGAAGCGGCTAGTAGCCGGCCGCTGTTGGTTCAGAATTGTGGTAAGAGCAGGATGATGCATCACTCTAATAACCCTCAGCGGTGGAGTACCTCATCACCAGAATGGGGATGAGTCAATTAGGGATTCTCATGGCTAGGATGCGGGTTGATGCAGACACATGGTCTGCGAGACAATGTGTAAAAGGGAGACGGTCGGCCTCAGCCGTCCATGTGTGGTAAGAACCGTAGACTGTTTAGGGGTCTGTGTGGGAGAAACCAAGACACCATTTCAGGTTTGGACAGATGGAAAACTAGGACACTGGGAGGCCTAGCGGATCATAACCGCTAAAACCAAACCAGACTGGGCCGGAGGAATCAGAACAGGTAACTAGGCGACCAGGTGGGCATGACGCAGTGCTGAACTGGGATGAGTCTATCAAGTCCCAATGGGCCTGACCAATGGGCATAGCCAGACCAAGTTTGCACAGACCCAACTGAGTTAGGTCATGTCAGACAAACTGGGCTGGGTCATGCAGGACCCATGGGCTGAGTTCTTCGGGTCGGTCTGACCAAGTAAGACTGGGCCCAGACGCAACCATTTACTATTTACTAAAACACCTATAACATTCAAACTGAGAATCTTATTGACATGTTTTCTATGGCGTTAGAACCCTTACAATTACTTGATCATTTGTGTGTACTCTAAATGAGTTTTCGTGGTATTTGAGATGTGACTGATGGCTTCAAGATTAGATTCTCCCAGAATCAAGTGAGCTACGAGGATGAATCATATGAATAACTGTGACATGAAGGATATGACGATCATGTCTTAGTGATCCAGCTGGACAAGATAAGATTTGATATAAGTGATATAGTTGGCATAGAGAAGATCGGGGTAATTGATTAAGCTGGATAATAGATGAGCTGGTATTATTGACCCAGTTGGCCTAGAGATGAGTAGGTCTTAGTGGCCTAGCTGTACCATAAACAAGGATGTCTATGTTATCCATTTTGCCTAGTGATGAGCTTGTCTAAGTGATCTAGATATCCCAGAGGCAAGAAGGTATAAGTGGTATAGTTGGCCTAGAGATGAGAGGGTCTGGGTGATCCAGCTTAACCTAGAGAGGAACGGGTCACAGTGATCGTGTTGGACCAAGGGATTATTATACCATAGTGGTTACGCAGATTAGTGTACCTCAGTGGGTCTGCAGATGAGCATATCATAGTGGTTCAATAGACGACAGGACCTTAGTGGTCCAATAGATGAGAGGAATTTATTTTTCCAACAACCGAGGGAGCATACCATAATAGCACATCAAGGATGTGTCCCTCAGTAGTAAAAGATGAATCATATTTACGACTGAAATTCTTTAATTCTATACATTGATTTATACCTAGTGTGATATGTTTTACCTTTGTGGTCATGATGAGTGATCATAGTTTTCGTACATTCTTTGTGGTCTTGAATTTTGGTCTTTTATTTGTTGTTTGGGGCACCTACTGAGTATTGTGTTACTCAAAACTACACAAGCTTCGCCTGCACGTGTCATGTCCTGTGTAGGTGATCGACACATCGATGGAGTCATGTTGGTCTGGGACTAAGTGGTGCTCCGTGACTTCAGATAGACATACATACATATATGACTACAGGAACCTTCCCTGCACCAACAATTCAGGTGGGGTTTTGAGCAGACGGACTATAGAAGTTTTACATTCCATTGTTGTTTTGGGCTTGTATACATGCCCCTTTGTACTTCCAGTTTGTATTGTACTCTCAGTACATGCTCAGTGAAGGTTGTGGTTAAATTTGTGTTTACATTCTATATATTGAGTATTTTTCATGTGTAGAGGAATAATGGAAAATTAATTCCCTTTTTCAGTTATAAAAATACATGGATATTCACCATCCCCTTGCCATAGTAAAGGAAAGGTTTGGGGAGTCACGACACAGGCCCGGTGAGATGGTTCACGATATAGTTTCGATTTCCTAATACCATATAAAACTAGATGTATAGAAAAATATGAATATATATTTGGATTATTTTGTTTAGAAATGTTATGTACTCCCAAGTATGTTTAATTAGGTGGTGCAAATTATCTTTTCTACGAAAGTTGATGAGACAAATTTCCTTCTAGTTTATTACTCAAAAATTAGTCATGTTATGGCCCATAAAATGTTTATGTTGGCATGAATATATGACATATATATCAAATTGAAAGGGGGTGGGGAAGTGGTTACTGAAGATTCATATTCGTTCTAGTTATCACCAGGTGAGAATAAATATATATAATAGTCAAAAAACTGCATCTTTTGTAGTTATGTCCATTATGACTATCTTGCCTCTCAATTTATTCTAAACCATGATCTTTCAATATTTCTTCCTTTTATTAATAGGATATATCATATATATAATTATATATTTATAGTGGTGTTTTTGAATTCTATCCTTATTTAGTTTCAGCCAATAAAGGATCTTCTCCATCATTGGAGAGTAGATATATAGATTCTATGATATCACTGCACCTATTTAAATCATTCAAAATTTTAATTATTGATTTTTAGGTGATTTTATTGGGATACTTGGTGTCCAAACATGGTATATTAGTTGAACTAGAGATATTAGTAGTTGTATTGACCTGAGAACAACCATGAAATGTTTTTGAGATTCAAAGACTCTTGTGATTAATAGGTTATTATCACTAGTTCATAAAGGATTTAGCAATGTTGGGTTCTCAAATAAACAATATAACTATGAAGGGTCTAGATTTGTTTTTGGATTATGTATTTCAGAGTTATTCAATTGATTTTAAATGGGTTTTGAATAATGTGGATGTTTTAACTATTCCAAAGGCTGAGCATGAGTTTTTGATTTTTTGTGATGAATCAGGTTTCTGTATGGGTTTTCTTCTTATAAATGGTGATCACATGGTTTATTATGTTACATAATACCTTATTACACACAAGAATAATATTCAAACTCATGAATGTGAACTAAAATATTTTATTCATGTGCTCAAGTGTTAGAAATATTATAATTTTTGAGAAATCATTAGAGTGTAGTATATATACATGTTATCGAATTATAAATTCTATAAAAAATATTTGAATATCCATTAGAGGAATTGGGTGAAATACCTGCATTATTGTAATTTTGGAATTTCTTATGACTCGATGATGTTAAATGTCATTATAGGTTCATTGAGCATGAATATTTTGACCCTATATATGAAGGTATCTTCTAATGTTTAGATTTTGGGTGGATATTTTATCAAAGATACATTTATGAGTCTTTGTGGAAGGGTATATGATTTTATTTAAAATTCCAAAGAATGGATCCACCTTCCATGATATGATTATCCAAAAAACAAAATCTTTATGATTAATTGTATATAATTTTCTGCTCTCTTAATTTTGAGTATGTCATTGTTGAATGGTCATTCCAAATAGAGGTTATTCAATGTTCTTTAAATCTATTTATAGATACTTTTACAATGTGGAATGATGCATTGGGATTTTTCCATAATTTAAATTGTGTTCTTTACTAAGGAAAATCAAATAATTTTTATGATATTGATCGACCATGCGAGTGGTGATATATTAAATGGTATATCACATAAATTTTCATACTATGTTCTACATTATAATTGGTCATGGTTGGGTCCTATTGTCCTTCATGTTTTCTTCAGACACTTCCAGTCTCTACATGGAAGAGGGATAATATTTCTATAGAAATTTATGTTGGTTCTCCATGAACCCCTAAAAAGAATAATGTGATATACACTATACTACATATGCTAAAAAAATATTCTCACATTATACACATCCATGACATGAATAATGTTGTTGAGTTGGGGAAATTTTTATGTGAATGATATTGTCTTTTTCTCTAGGTTCCATCTTTATAGCTGCTAATAGATGTCCCTATTTTACCTCACATTTTTTTGTGACTCATTCAAGAGGATATGGGATATCATGTTCATTTGACAATGTCACACCATCCACCAATGGATAGATAGAATGTGAGTGCTATATTTATTATTGAGTATATCCTATGTGTATGTGTTTTTTAATTTGGAGGAGCATAGGATGACCATTTGTCCATGGTTTAGTTTAATTATAACAAAATTATCACTCTGTGATCATAATAGCTTCTTTAGGGACTTTAATATTTGGCCATGTAAATCTATGTTATTTTGGTCAGATATTTTTTAAAATTATTAGTTTTTCCGAGACTAGTATCATAGATTATAGTAAATATTCATTTGACACATGAAATAATGCTGACAACGTAGATTTAATACAAATAATATACTGACCTCTGTCGTAGACCATCAGAGTTCTTTGTTGGTGAGATAGTGTTCGTGAGAGTTTCCCCATATCTGGGTCACCAAATTCTTGGTAGGAAAGAGTACCCTCCTTCTTATGTTTGTATAATTTTTATGTCATTGAGTAGGTAGGGGAAGTGGAATATGATATAAAACTACCACTATAGTTGACATCGATATATGTTGGGTTTCATGTAACATAGATTAAGACCTATCTTTTTTAATTTTCTAATTTCATTAGTTTCGAGGATCTAGATATTGAGAGTAATTTATATGTTAGTAATAATCTAATAATTATAGATTATTTTGAGATAATGGTACGTAATAGGATAACAATAATTTTAGTCTATGCGATATGTCAGTATAGTTCTAATTCTAATGGGACTTGGGAGCAGGAGTCAATGATGAGAGTGAAGTGACCTCATCACCTTGATATAGAAATGTCTTAATAGTATTTGTAGGGAAATAATTATTATATAGCGGTGAGGTTGTGACATCTGGTTACATATTCTCATTTAATTTGTGACAATATATTTATCTCTAATTGGTTGAGTATTATTTTAAGGATTTATCATTTATTTGTGATTTTTTTTTCTATCCTTCTAGTTTGTTAACATTGTGAACATGGTTTATCCTAACCATGAATCCTCATGTGAAAACAGGACATCTTGTTAAAGTGGGGGATTTCACGGTTGGGGAATCATTTCCCAAAAAATGCACCAACCTAGGGGGAAACCATGAACCCCTAGTCATCGATTCTATAATAAGTCCACAAATAGGGCTCATGGTTTTTTGAAATATATACCCCACCCTAGAAACCCATGTGTGCATTTTTAAAATAATATCAATGTTTTTATTAAAACTCTTGAGGTATTTTTTAAGACACATTCTCCCTCCGTTGGACCATAAAATGATTTAACTATCATTAGAGGCCCTTAAGATGCAGTTTTGTGTCCTCAAACCCCATCTATGGGAGGATCCAATCACGGAAGACCTGATCCATCCTATAAAATGTAGATACCATTATAGGTATTCTCGTTTAGTGTTCCTTTTAATCATCATTAGAGAGTATTATATCATCATTTTGGGTGGATCAAAACCATATTTTATTGAAAATTTATTCTTGAGTGTATTTCTAGATCTCAAGATCCTTCATTATTCATTAGTGAGTCACTTTGTTACTGTTGATTTCTGGATCATTGATTTAAAGGTAGGTGGTTCCATAATTATTTTCAAACTAATTTAAATAATCATTTTCTTGATTAAAATAAAATTATTTAAAATTCTATTTTTAAAACATGGAATTGTGGTGATTTTATTTTTTATTTAAAATAGGTTGGAAATTTAAGAATAACCCCATTATCTATAGAAAATAAAATTTTCAATTTATTTATGAAATTGATGGATTGAATTAGGTTTTTTTATAATTATTTTATTTTTATTTTTTTAAACAAATATTTTTAAAATTATTTTTACAATTCATGAAATTATGAAGACCATTTATTTTTTCTAGAAATGAAAATGCCAAAAAAAAAATTGGGAAACTGTATTTCAAAATGTTTTAAAATAATAAATACCCAAATTTAATGTTAATTTTCATTTATTGAGAGTCAATGTAATTTTTTTATTAAATTGGAATGGTTGTAATTATCAATTATATGGGAGTGGATGGCAACAATTTTACATTAACTGAAGCCCTTTAAGTTGTTTTATTTAATATTAGTTCATAAGTTTTATAGAACTACTTTATTAATTTTGAATGATTTATATAAAATATTTCAAATAATATGTTCCATTTTCCTATAGAATTTCTTCAATATATTTACCAAATATTTAAAATGAAATAATGTTTTGGTCAAAAATAAGAAAAGATATTGCATGCCTTTTTTTATTTTATTCAATGGATGAAATGGTAAGTATTTTTTGAATTGATTATGGAACAGTTGGTGATAACCTATGTGATTTATATCAGACACTCTATAATTTTATATTGGTAATTATTATATTTTATTAATCATGTTTTGATTAAATGGATTGTTCAAATTAGAGGAGGTAGTGTTTTTTGATCCCTTGGACCTTGTAGTGGTAGTGTCCCCACTGGGTGAGTTTTTTCTTTCCAAATTTTGTTGTACAGTAATGATATAATAAATTGGGTTATGTTTACCCTATTTTTATTCTGGTAAATTATATATATAGAAGGTATATACTAATTTCTTGTTATATTTTTTCTTCTACATTTTTGTGGAAAATTGGTTCCCTATTTATCTTTTAGGATGTCAGACGCTTGTAGCCAACCCATGGGGATCGAGAATGCCATTCGACCATTGTCATAGTCAGCTCAGGTATCAGATTACTAGGGTAACTAGGTTGGATCCATGGAAAAGGTGTATACACATGATATAAAACTTATAAGGGGTAATATATATACCCTGTTAAATAAAAACATTGTGAATTTTTATATGTCTCCCATAATTAAGAAAGGGACATGAAATCCCTTACCTTAAGTAGCAATATACTTCATACACATTAAAGACTCATCATTAATAAATATCTATTTATTATAAATTTTTTATTTAACCATAATTATATACATTATAACATATGATATTTACTTATAATCCTTTTTTATCCTTTTATTATAAATTCCTTTTAAAAATCTAGTTTGATTTTATAGTCTATTTGTTTTTCATATATATTTTTATTTTGTAATTTTAGGTACTACTAAATTGATCATGGTTAAATTTTATTTAGATTAATAATGAAGAAATAATTATTAAAATGGAACTACAATTGTACTTTTATGACCAATAATGAAATATGTTTTCAACCAATAATATTTGTTATGATCTTAGAAACTGTTGGTCGTACATGAAAATTAATAACATTTACATTTTTAAATTATAATTATGGAAATAGGTAAGTAATATATTTATATATAAAAATTATCATAATATAATATATAAAATATTATTTCATAAAATATAATTATATATAACATCAATGTGGTGTGGTGATGAAAATAAGAGTCACATCACTTCATAAATCTAGTAGTCCACACATAAATGAACAATGCTATTATCATTAAATGAGTGAATTAGTATGAAATAATATGATATATTATCAATTTATAATGAAAAATAATATATATATATATATATTAATTATATCATTTATATAACGTATATTAATTTACATTAACCTTATTAATATCTATGTATTGTGATAAGGAAAAAATGTATCACATAACATTTTGATGAGGGAGTTCATCATACAAATGAGAGATTATATCATATCCCCCATGGAATACAATGAAATGATGTATATATTATATAATGACTGATGAGGTAAAACTATATTATAAAAATCAAAAAAAATCTTTAGATTCATTATCTTACCCAATAGTGAATGTTTGTAATATAGAAATGAATAGAATTAGTTCACAAGGAGGTGGTATATCATAGACACATATAATGATTTCATATTAAATTTATTAGAAGTGGAGTCTTTTTTCAGTCATGAACATAAGATAACAATATTTCATTGTATTTTATTTACATATTATATTATATCATAATGGTTTAATAAGAATTTATTGAGCCATATGATGGAATAAAATAAAAAAGTTCATTGAAGAATGTTACATCTTGTTCTGAAAACCACTATATGTTTTCTCCAAAATCCTTAAAAGGAAGTATTCCATAAAAAAGGCTTCTATGATTATATGAGAGTATTTGGTATATAAAATTTTCTGGTATTGATGATATCCTAAGAGGCCTTATTACATCACATAGGGTTACTGAATATATATATTTAAAATTATGGAATAGACAACCACCAAACTACATGGTAGTATAGTTATTTCATGTCTAAGGTTGAACCCACATGGATAAGGTTGGAACAAAAATAAATTAAATAAAAAATAACTAATCTAATTATGTATTGGGGAAAATAAATCTAATCTATTGTGATTTGTATTTTATAATAATGTGGAATAAGAAAATAGAAAAAGGATATCATGAATCAATGAATCCAGGTTCATATCATGATATGAAATAATCAATTAAAATTATGTAGTATTCAGAATTAGTTTATAATGATTCCAATAAACATGTTAAATTTTCTCAATCATATGTTCTTCTTTTTACATGGTTAGGTACTTTAGATAATAAATCCCGAGTAACCCAAAAACTAATTTAAACATATGTAAGAGCCAAAAAATGATCATTGTGAAAATATAACCACTATACCTGACATTAAAAAAATGATTTCAAAAAAGTCATGAAATAATAATGCTCAAAGAAATATTTAAATTAAACCATTTTCTATGCACTTCCCATTATGGGAATGAAATAAGAATCAAGAAAGATAATTAAATTAAGAACTAATTTTAAATCACAAGAAGAACATCAATAAAAAGAAAATAAATTATACATTCAATCCCAATTCATAACGGAGTCCTCAAAAATATCACTCCAAATTCTAGACATGAGATATTGTATAATATATTTAATAAAATCCTAAAGTGATGTTGATACAGGGACCCGTAGAATGTGTGGTCCGATATGGTAGTGGGTTTCCGTGTGTCTACATAAAACAAAATGTGTAAATCATACACATCATGTTATATATTAATATTCATTACATGATAATGATTCATGAATTTCAGTGAATCTCTTAAAAAAATATCCTAAAAAAACTTACATCACAAAATGTAATACACTACATGTAAATTTTCTACTCCAGTAATCGAGCATGATTCTCCTTCAAAAATTTAGGGTCATGCCGCTATAATATTCTCCACCATTTAATCCTTTTTCAAATAGATATTATATTTACCATTAAAAATAAAACGATTCAAATAGTTCAAAAAATTGGAATGAATTATCATTTAGTACATGATTTAATGTATTAAATTACAATAAAAAGAATTCAAAAAATAGATATGAAATACAAAAACACATGACTTTAGACTTGTCCTCATTGATGAAATCTCAAAATACTATAAATTTATTTCACCTTAAAATGATTCAAACTCAATTTCTATAAAAGAAATTGTTCAAATGGAAAATTAATTTATCATGAATCACATAGAAAAATTCATCAATGCCTCCAATTTTAATGAAAAAAATCAAACATGTTTTGTACATTTATCCAATGAATCAACGCAACATTTCTAATCATCCATTTTAAATTTAAATTAATTATTTTCAGGCTTAAACTTTTTTCAATTGAACTCACATGTATATTTTTTACACATGATCCAAAAAAATTTGTAAATAGTGTGATTCACTTACCCCCATAACATGTTAAATACCACAAGATTTGAAGGTATATATCTTCTCCATCATGTGCAGAACAAATATCATATAAAATCATGAGGACATTACCAATTAGGCTTAAATGCCTCTATGGATTTAGGAAGTTTGATAAATTATATAAAAAGGAAATTTAAAAAATGAGTTATGACTCAAATTTAATTTTTATGAAATCAATAGATAAAATCAGTAAAAATATCTCTTTATAGATTTCATCACCCTAATTCCCAAACAACCCAATGTTGAAACTTTATATATGTATACCAACTGAATGAATCAACATTTCTTGCATATTTTTCATTTTTATTTTAATTTTTTTAGTTTACTTATTTTCCATATTTTTATTACCTTTACAAAAGCTGTGAAAGGGAAAAATCTGACAGCCACCACCCAAAACCAAATGATCTCCTCACGAAACTTTTTAAATTATTATAATATGATCAGCAGTGAAGAAATGGAGAATTTTTAAATTCCCATGACACAACCATATATTGTTTCATATTTTTCCTCTTTCTTCTGAATAAAAGGTGAAAAATAAAATATAATAAAATATACATGGACACTCATAAAATATCATGAATTTTACCACACACGTATTCATTACAAAGGGTACGACCCATTTATTTGTCCTTATTTCCACATCTATTGTGTTTGATCATCGTGAAACATATTATGAAAAAATTTAGATAGGATAATACATTCTTGAAACATAGATCATATCCTATCGTGGTATTTCAGGAATTTTATAGGATTTAAAATGGATTAGATCGTAGTGGGTTTTTGGATAAGGGATAACAAAAGCTTCCTTAGTCATTTTTAATTTCATTATGTTTATTCATATCTTCGATAAGATGAAATGAATGTTATATAATATATCATTCTCATGTTGCGTAATAAATATTATTTATAATGAATGGTAAATATTAAGCTCAGAATATGTATCAATATTAGACAATGGGGTTGGACAATCACTCATCGAAATTCATATGAATAATTAAATCCATTTGTGAAAATATAATAAATTAAAAGCATTGATAAATAAAAAAATCATTTACACTTATTAATAAGATTCTCAAAATTTTTATTTATAAAATCGTAAAACATATTCTTCTCATTATCAATTATTTTTAACATTCTCTCTATCAAATTAATTGATAATGAAATAAAAATCCTTCGAATGATAATTTACATAAGCAGTTTATGTCTCCTAGTTTAGTTGAGTAATGAATGAATCATGTGTGGGAATGTAATTTGTACTTGATGATTTAATGAATTATATATGGGGAATACAGTTAAAAAAATCAAAACTAAAATGCTTACTCCCCTTAAAATGACTCTTGGAAGTTTTTTTTAAAATATTATTAAACTAAATTAATGATTTCTATTTCTTATGTGATGTTTATTTTATTGATTTCTTGATGCGAATGGGGTTCAAAATGTGTAATAGTCATAAATCACCTTTACAATCCTCCTACTTCTTCATTTATATTCATAACATGGAACTGAAAAAGAAATAGAAATACGTGAATGCGTAGTATCATTCAATGTAGTAAACAAAATAAGGGTAATTGTAATTAAATCATAATATAATATTATATTGTAATAGAAATATAAATCTGAATTAATATAGGGAAATATAATATCAGATTGCCTCCCGAATGACACTCAATTTTAATGGTTCTTTAGATCAACCGTATCTTAATTATCTGATTGGAGTGTGATATAGAGTTAACCATCTATTTTTTACCCAATTATAGCTTTGAAATTCATCCAACTCAACTCTGATTCTCCTCATTGAAATTCGAATGGAATTTGGATGTGGTGACCAGAGCCTGAATAGTATGAGTATTGTTAAGAGATTATCAACATCTTTTCCATTATAGAAAAATTATTCTTTTGAATCTTTTTCATTTTCTTCCACTACATTTTCATTGTAGAGTTCTGCTGGTTCATCTTTATCTTCTTATGGTTCCCTAATCCTTCCTAAAAAATATGTGATAAATGTTTTATCTATAATATCACTTTCATCATTGTCTTTCTTTGGCTGATTTCAATGTTTTATAAGTATGACTTATAGAATCTCACTACCTGAGGTCTCATTTCATTTCTTTATATTCTTTTTATAGTTGATTTTTGACAAATATGTTTTTGTCACACTCAGGTTATATAGTGATTTCACCCTCTTCATCATCGTATGATTTGAAAAATTCAAGAATATCATAGTTATCATAAACATCATCTTTTGATGTGGTACACTCCTCTACTTCATTGTTCATTCTTCATAACTAGTGTCTTTCCTTTTGGAATTTGGATTCCAATCAAAGGGTTGTTCTGCACTGAAATATTGTGTTCAGTTTTGGGAGGTCATTTGACTGAATATTCATTATTTCATGTATTTTTAGTGGCTACTCCATATCATCCAGTATAAAAGAGAAACTCTCTGTGGTATTCATCATTTATTGTAACCATTCCATCAAAACCAAAAATACCTAGTGCGATAAAAATATAAACAAAATTAATGGAAAATATATTCTAAAATAACATAAAGAAATTATTAGCAAATAATTTACAGATGTTATTATACAAATAAACTCTCTTCTGTTATCCTTGGAAACAATTCCAACAATTTTATAGCCTTTTGGGAATTATTATTTCCCATAAGGTTACAAAAAAATTCAAACATAAATGAATCAAACAACCCCAGAAGTACATGGTATTATAGATATAGAAATATATAGGTCAAAACCACATAGAAAGGATTGAAGAAAATATTAATTAAAAAACTATGACATAAAATAATTATGTTTTGATGAATGTAAATATATTATACATTATATTGTATAGGTAATGAATTTGGAAGAATAAAATAGAAAAAGTTAATACAAAATAATGAATATGGGCTCAAGAGATAAAAAGGTATAAAATTATGAATTAATAGTTATAAAGTCGTCAAAATTTTCTTTTATCATGTCCAATATTCATGGAAAACACCCTCCATATTATGTTGTCCTTTTATCATAGTAAGGTAATTAATATAATAAATAATTAGTAACCCAAAAATTAATATAAACATATGGAGGAGATAAAACCAATTTTCATAGAAGAACATTAAACCCTTATATGAAATTAAGAAATATATTCAATAAACACATGAAATGGTTATTATCAAAGGAATAATAAAATTAAATTATTTTTCTTAACCATAGTAAAAATGGACATGCATAAAGAATCAATAAAGGATATGAAATTAATCAGAACATGAAATTATAACATGAATTAAAATAAAAAATAAAATAAATTAAGCATTCAGTAACCATTCATAAAAAAATTATACAACACAAGTAAATTAATTCTAATGATATGAATGAGTGGGAGTGGTAAAAAATAGATATCCCACTAAAGATAGGTGAAATCAGTGATCCGCATCATATATACCAGAATCTAGTAGTGTTCATCCATACAGCTCATACAATTCTCAATATACCAAAGCTGCATCTGAGGAAATTATTTTCTATGTTTTTAAATCAAACCCTCATCCTACTATCATTTATTTTTTTTCATCAAAACATACATAATTTTTTAATCTTACTCATCATTTTATAATTTAATTTTCACAAAATTAGAAGGTGTCATTAATTTGGCAGATCTCTTTCTAAATATAATCTCCGAAAAAACTCAAGACATGTAATATATTCCATGAAATGTAAAATTTATAATCCAATATTCTAGAATGATTATACTTAAAAATTTAGGTCTCACACTTCTCCAGTATAAACCTTCATTTTTTCTATTTTCAAATATCAGTTGTTCCTTCAATTAGATATAAAACAAGAAAAAGATTAAAAATTTGAAAATAATAATAATTTAATTAAAGAAAATAATAATTTTATATACTATAAAATAAATTCAAGGAACAAATATATCACTCGAATAAAAAAATATATTTATAGAATAAATAATAGATGAAAGGGGTATCCTTTTTATGAGAGGTGAGTAGTACACCTATAATTGTTTTGAATGAGAAAGGTGTATCGATATTTTATCCTTGTCACAAAGCTTTTATATTTATAATTATATGTACATAGACAAGATATTAGTGAAATAGGGATATAAAATATATTTTATACATGTTTTAGTCTATTTTCTCCCTTATGTTTTTTTCAACTGCCGATAAACCCATTTTTACATTAAATGTGGTAAATAATTTTAACTATTTTGAGTATTCATTTTGATTAAAAAGTAGATCTTATTAAAATATATAAATTATGATTATATAAATATTTAATCCACTTTTCAAAATTTCATTAACATATGGGTAATATTTTAAATTAAATTTAATCTAAAAAAGTTATTAGACGACATGTTTCTCAATGAAAATGTGTTCAATTTTTAAAAAAGATATTGTATTCCAATTAAATATCAATATTATTCCAATTAAATAAATTGGATAATAATATTTATAATTGAGTAAATTTTCATTTACATCCAATTTAATAAATAATTTACACTTTTATATAATTTATACGAAAAGGGTAGTTTTCAATTAAAAGTAAATGAATTTACTATTCATCAAAAATTAATATTTTCAGAATAATCTAGAAAATTTACTATAAGAAAATGTCAATATTATATTTAATAAATTGAATATTAAATTTATAGCATACAGTTTTAAATATTTTTATATTTTTGAAATTGGTGATAAAAAAACTCATAAAAAACTTTTTTGAAATATACCATTTTAAGCATAAAAACAGATTTATTCTTATCTCTTATATAGGAATCACATAAGACAAATGATAAAAATTTAATTTAATATATAATTTAAAATATATATTATTTTTATTTTCAAAATGATATTTTGTTAATTTGTTGCTTTCAAAAACATTTATGTGTGTTATTTGTTTTCTGAAAAAAGTTTATCATTATATTAAAAAAAATTCTATTCATTTTAAATTAATTGGTCAATTAATAAATAATTATATATAAATTTGTATACCACATATTACCTTAATTTAGTTAATCTTATTCATACCATACTATTCTAATTATTTGATGATTATTATCAATACAGTAATAATACATTTATTGTGTGATGCATTATATTTAAAATAAGTGTTGAATTTAATTCAATATAAACTTGGTATTGGGTGTAATAGAAGATAAAAACCGTGTTTAATGAAATGAAAAAAATAAAAAAATTAAATTCATTTGAAAATTATTCCAAAAATCACATGGTATTTCATTCACCCCGAACATGAAGTTCTCCATCAAAATTTTTTACTCTAGTATATAAAATAAAGGATAATTCTACCCCATTATAGCCTCAGGATCCTATATGGATTCCACAATATGATGGTTTCTCTAAAAAAATGACCATGTTTATTTCCATTTTTTATAGATTTCTCTATTCAATAAAAAATCACTACTAGGTGTTCCATATAACAAATATCAATATCCATTTGTCTGGCCTCTATGTTTAGTTCATGATATGGATAATGTATTTACATAATCAAGAAGGATACATAGATGACATCATGAACATTTGATAGGTCTAGTAGAAGCACCAATCAATATGATATTTTTCTTATGTGATCAATATTTTCTAAGGTATTAATATACATGGGTCTTTTCTTCCCTTTGTACTGTATACACAATTTAATACCTTTGGTTGTTATTTGAGAAATTTCCAAATCATATTTTACTACAGGGGATTAAGATGACTATATTTATCCCAAAAGCACTATAAAATAAAAAGAACCATAATATAATGATATATCATTCCTTTTATATCCAGTGATAGAGAAACTGTGAGAACTAATTATCTAATATGGATAAATCTTCTTATGGTGAAGTATGGAATTAATCTCTAAACCCTCATTAAAAGTTTAAGAGGAACCATCTTATAAATTTTTAACCTTATGACCCATAATAAATTATAAATTTATTAATAAGGATAATAAATTTTGAATCTGAGAAAACATTAATCATCTAAATATCATTGAGTTTTGTTAATGTTAATAAGACATATATCTGAATACCATAGTAAAATATTCTCCTACCATTAGGTAATGATCAGAGTCACCAAAAAAATACATTAAAAATAATTTCATCCTCATTAGATGGATAAATGCATAGATTATTAATCACATCCCATAGATCCCAAAATGTTATAAAATCTATAAATGATTGTGAACAAAATTTCAACCAATCCATTATCATTTACGAGGTCATCAATGATATCCAATTTACCCAATCAATTAAAATAATCTCTTTATCCAAAATAAACACCATTTTTTCAACATTTGTAATGTATTACGAGTAAGAATCCCATATTCATGTTTTTCATTGAAATACTACCCTTCAATGAAATAATGTTTCATTGTCATTAGTACTATTCAATATATTCGTTCACATCCTTATAAAAGTAGTATAATTGATAAATCAATATATATCATGATTCATATAACATAATTCTGGAATTATAATATACAATCACTTCAATAAGCCGAATTTAATCTCAGAAAATTAACTAGGATTCATCATCTAATTCCTTAATAATTATATTCCTTTATATTCTTTTTGTGGACTCATCATTGTCAGAAATATAACTATTACTCATACAATAAAGCTGGTTATCTTGATTACCTTCCGATTAGGATAATTATTCTTATAGTTTGTATATATTCCACATTTAAAATAATCAAAAGTGGATGATACCATTGGAACACCACTATTCCCATCCATTTCAATAACCACAATTTTTATTTTTTTCCTTCCTATTTATTTAGTTTTTATACTTCTTTTCTATACCAAAAACATTTTCTTATCCATTTAAGACATTCATATATGTGATTACTCCCACATTTATCAATTATAAGTAGTTGAATCAAATTTCAAATGTATTCATCACCTCAAAGACACTCATAAAAGTTCATCATCCTCTTATATAATGTTTTAGGAATCACAGCAAAGCTCACACATTGAATCATATAGAATGATCATTGATAAGTAATGTTCAAAGTATCATTCTCTCATGTCAACATCCATATTGATTTATCATAGCCACAAATTTTTCCACCTGATTCAACGTTAATCTACTTATATTTTGTTCATTATAATTACCAAAACTAAAAGTAATAGTATGAGAAATTATAATCATAATAGGATAACAAATAAACATGTAAATACCTTATATGACGTCTAAATAATGACACCATATTTTTAATCAATGAAACCATTGGTTTATATATTCCCATTCTTATTCAACATCTATTTATATCTATCATGGTGGTTTGTAATGATTTTGGGATTTTTTAATCATATCCCATTTGAGTGTTCAACTTGGTATGTAGTAAGGACAATTTATGGGCATCGGGTGAAGATCGAGTCCAACTAAATGGACTAGTTCATTTCACGTAGGTATCTCAGTCCAAGAGGCACATCCACTAGTAGTGTCCATAAAATGATAAAATTTCTTATAAACCACTAACTCTATCCTTTACCAACATTCACGGAAATATTTGTAACACCCCGACCCTAGTTACCTAGAGTCGGTGCCTTATTACATAACATTGGCATGATCACAAGAAAGATCAAATCTCGAAAGACCGATTGGTTTAGTAGCCATGGAAACACTAGATATATTCATAAAGTTTTACATTACATCATAAAATGAAAAACTACTACTACAAAATATTGTCTCCATAGTCCACACTATTATCCCCTCATAATATCCATGCAGGTCATTCATAATTTACTTCATCACATCCTGGGAAAAATAAAACATAGAAAAGGGGTGAGCACAAATGTCCAGTAAGGATAACAATATAGCAGAAACTTTCATAAATAAGAATAAACATTTAAGGAAATGTATAACTAAAACAAAAGCCTTTTAAACTTTAACATCAACATAGTTTGGAAAAAATAAAATGAAATAATACCATTTACATATTCACATGGATATTCTACTAACCGAATAATCACATGCAATATCAATTACCACTTTTATAATGATGGAATGCATAATGCCAGACTATTATAACCACATAGCCAAGGCCTCATGCCAATATAACAAATAAGATTTTTCCAAGGCCTTGTGCCAAGACACTAGTTTGTCTCATGAGACCTACCGATGCATCGAGGAGCTATAGCGGGCTCCACCCATCACATGTTAAGTCCAATTCATTCCCATATGAAAAGGTTTAAAAATAACATAAACATTCGTATTAAAACTAGCATATGAAATGTCAATACTTTCACCATAAACCATGAATGGTATAAAAATAGCACATCCATAGTCAAACATATCACAAAACCTTCAATAGAATATAGAAGTTTTGTATCATAATAAATCAACTTCAAATAAGCGTAAAATCCATCAAAGGATGTTGACATAGATGAAATCATAACTCTTTTTAGAGAAACATCTCTAACTAATTTGAAATCATTTAAGAGTATTATATTTATAAAATAAAACATTTTCTTTGAAAATATTCATATAATCTTGTAAAGGAAGCTTCGTTGATTCTATAACGGCGGAAAATAGTCGCCTCCAACGTATAAGTTAAAAAACATTCTTACCTTAATTCTGTCGAAATGGTTAAAAAGAACCTTGTTTGGAAAACGACGGAAAGTTTCCTTTATAAAACAATTATAAAAAGTAAAACAAGGGTATAAATGACTTTAACCCATATTCTGGTAAATAGTAAAAATGTTTTGAAATACATTTTTAAGAAACATGGATGTGGATGATAAAGAGATCACAGTAGATTATTACGTATAATCAAACTCGGATAATGAAGAGATTGTGGAATAACCCTTACCTTGTAATTTTCCTTGTTTGAGGGTAGGTTAACCTCCTGTATAATGGTGAAATAATTTTTATTAAATTATAAAAGAATAATATATATTAATATGATATCATATATGATCTTTTAATATTGCTTTGTTAATAATATCTTAGTATTATCGTCGTTTCGGGTGTTAACATACTCGTTTTATTTTATATGTTTTGTTACGTAATCCATGTTTTTCATGGATAGGTTGTATCTTATTCATATTCATAATGATATCAAGTCCTTAAACATTATTTTTAAATCATCAAATGATAATTATACATTAATGGAAACGATGGAGAATGAATCTCATCATGTTTGTGGAGAGGGTAGTCCGTACCTGCGCACGAGCGAAAATATCATTCTTTTGATATTAAAATAATATATAATTGGATATTATATCATATATAAAGAATCATTATCATGTTATATTTATTATTTATATGAGTTACACATCATTGTTATACCCATCTAAATAATAATATATTGAATAACAATTACACCACCACGTGGAGACGGTAAGTCGTACGTACGCACGTATGGTGACATGTTATTCAAAGGGTGGATAGAATACAGAATATAGTTTACCATATTTATAATAACATCATAGTATATATAAGATACTAGAGTTATTATTTTATAATGGTAATAACAAAGAAAGAATAAGTTGAAGAAAAAATGAATTTGAAAAAAGGGTGGTGAAAACATTACCTCTTTTTCGGGTTCTTTATTTTGATTTGATCAAAAGGGATCCTTAGTTTGGATTTCTGATCAACCTAAGGACTCTAGGTTGTAGTTAGAGATGTTGATAGAGTATTTGGGTAGAGTTTGGCCGAACCAAAAGGCTTTTAAGGTATGAAGTAATGAGAAGGGGGAGTTCTCTTTTCTAAGAGGGGTGAGGGGCAGCTTTGGAAAAGCTAGAAATATTAATTTATAATAAATTCATATTCGGTTTCTAATGGCTCCAAAGTTGATTATTCAACGTTTAAGGTGGGGATAGGTCGCAAAAAAATCTCCCAATAGAATTTAGACAGGTTTGGGTTACTATATTAACCTTATCTTTTAGTTTTAACTCTTAGTTAATTAGTTTGACATTTACCGTGTCACTTTGTATTTTTATATTATATAGTTAATAAACTTACTATATACATCCAAGAGACCCATAAGTGGTCCATTAATGATACACCTATCATGATATAAGTATTTTGGATGAACCTTAGATTTTTAGGAATTTAATATCAATTAATATTAGAATATTTGTTTTAAAAACTCCTTTATGTCAATTTTGACACAATTCAATAGTTGATTTTTGTGAAACTTATAACATAATGATTACTTTGAAAAAAGTCAATTATTTCAATCCTAATATGTAATATTATCCTATAAAATTAGTGTAATTCATTAAAAGTATCAAATTATATTTATATGGGTATTTATAATATCAATTATTTTAATTTTTCACTATTATAGTAATTGATGCATCATTATTCTTTCATAAATAAATTAAATTATATTGTATCTAAAAATTATAAATAAAATATCATTATGTATAAAATATTTTTATATTTCTAATTAATATTTACAATCGAATTTTTCTTATGTATAAACCTATATTAAAAAATTTTTAGTAAATAAACATTGATTTTAACTCTTTTAACTCTTCTTTGAATTAAATAATAATAAATGTCCTAATCTAATCCAAGTAGACCTAAATGATAATATTTGATTCCTAAGGTTGTTTTTGGTCGAGATAAACTTGTCCAATTGGATTAGGACATGTTTTAGGGTAATATTAATATCATTTTTACCCTTAATTACCCTATTTACTTTTAACTGTGGTAAATAAAAGTAAAAAGTTACTATTCAACAAAAATTATTTTCATCACATTGAACCACATTTTACTTCTTGATATTAACCATATCTCTCGGATTTTCGAAAATCCATTCATAGAAGCGGTAAAATTACGTTTTATGAAAAATACAGTTTTTTAACTAACACTTAGTAGTTTCACTATTCATCAAAAATTGAAGTTTTTCAGAACAATGCCAAAATTTCACCCTAAGATATAATTGATATTCCGAATTCAAAAATGATGTCTATTTTACAAAATTACAAACATATAAGTTGCATTAATTAAATTTTATAACTAATTCTCGCTGTTACAACAGATAGTGTGTTTTTAAGAAACAATATATATCAAATGATTGACAATGGTTTATGTCCAATTTCAATGTGAAATTAATTCTAATGAAGACCATTGGATAAAATGGTAAAAGTATATTCTAATTATACTTTAAAACCATTAAATAATATAATTTATCACTATAAATTATTTTGATTAAAAAAGTTGTTTTTAAGTATTTTTCACTATTCAAAAAAATTGGAAGTTCTCATAAAAATACCAAAAATTAAACTTAGGATAATATCGATATAATGAATCCAAAAATGAAGTCCATTTTTAAATATAAAATATATATAATTTCAAAAATTAGGTATTACTATTCATAACGGCTAGTTTGATTGGTTTTTGTGTGTTAGAACTCGATGTTGCGTACAACACACGCTATCACATTAATCCAAGAGATGCGTACAGTAGAAGCTTGGGGTGTTACATTCTCCCCTACTTCAAATAATTTCATCCTCAAAATTTCTAGAATACTACCACATGAAAAGACTCGGGTGGTTCTTCATCATAAGTTCCTCGGGTACCTACGTTGCCTCTTCCATCTTATGATTTCTCCACAAGACTTTTACCAGATGCGTCGTCCAGTTTCTCAGTACTTGTTCTCTCGTATCAAGAATATTGACGGGCTCTTCGCAATAAGATAGATCAGGTTCCCGTTCTAATTCCTTGTAGGTGAGTACATGCATTGGGTCAGGCATGTATTTCCTCAATATAGATACGTGGAACACATCGTGAAATTTGGAGTGACTTGGCGGCATTTCCAATCAGTAAGCTACAGCCCCAATTCGTTCTAGAATTTCGAAAGGTCCGATGTACCAGGGAATCAATTTACCTTTCTTACCAAAAAGTATGACTCCCTTCCATGGAGATAGCTTCAAGAAAACATGATAACTAACTTGAAATTCCAAATCCTTCCTTTGATTATCGGTATTGCTCTTTTGCCTGCTTTGAGCTTCTTTGATGTGATTTTGGATTACCTTCACCTTTTCCATTGTTTCCTCCACCAGTTATGGGCATACATGTTTTCTTTTACCATCGTCATCCCAACAGGTTGGTGTGAGACATCTCTTTCCATATAACTCTTCATATGGTGCCATCTGAATATTGGAATGGAAGCTATTGTTATAGGAAAATTCTATCAAAGGTAAATATTGATCCCACATACCTTGAAAGTCAAGTGAGCAAGATATCAACATGTCTTCTAAGGTTTGAATAGTCCGTTCTGATTGTCCGTCTGTCTGAGGGTGGTAGGCAGTGCTCAAATGAAGTTAAGTATCCAGGGATTTCTGAAGACTCTTCTAGAATCATGAAGTAAAACGGGGATCACGATTAGAAACAATCGATAGGGGTACTCCATGAAGTATCACAACTTCATTAATATATAGTCTTGCTAGACGTTCAAGTGGTACATTTTCTCTTATAGCAAAAAATGTGCTAACTTGGTAAGACTGTCAACAATAACCCATATTGCATCATTCCTTATAGGATTCATTGGTATCCCTATGTCAAAGTCCATCATAATATTGTTCCATTTCCACTCTGGTATGGGAATAGGTTGCATGATTCCTCCAGGCTGTTGCCTTCCAACTTTCACTTGTTGACAAACCATACATCTTGACACAAAATTAGAAATCTCCCTCTTCATGTTTCCCCACAAAAAATGATCATTCAAATCCCTATAAATTTTGGTTCTCCCAAGGTGTATAGTGAAATTGGAACTATGAGCATCATCCAGCAATTCCCTTTTTAGATCAGGTATATCGGGAATACAAAGCCTCTTCCCGAATTTCAAAATTCCATCTTCATACACAAAGTCTCTCAATCTCCCATCATTCACAGCTTTAATCTTCTTTTGAAATTCTTCATCATCGGTCTGAGAACTCTTAATTCTTTCTAGTAAAGATGGTTTGGCAACCATTTGAAAAAACATTGATGTTTCACCTTCCCTGGTTATTCCCATGTCCATCTTCACTAGATCCCTGAAAATTGGATCCCTTTCAATTCTCATATTGTTCAAAACTCCATGAGTTTTTCTGGTCAAAGCATCTGCCACCTTATTTTCCTTCCCTGGGTGGTAGTGTATCATACAATCATAATCCTTGAGTAATTAAAGCCATCTCCTTTGCCTCATGTTGAGTTCTTTTTGTGAGAAAATATACTTCAAACTCTTGTGATCAGTATAAATCTCACATTTTTCACCATAGAGGTAGTGCCTCCATGTCTTCAAAGCAAAGATCATAGCTGATAACTCGAGATCATGAGTAGGGTAGTTTTGTTCATGAATTTTCAACTGTCGTGATGCATAGGGAATAACCCTATCATTCTGCATAAGGACACAACCAAGTCCTTTTTTCGATGCATCACTATATATAATGAACCCATCATTCCCCAATGGTAGAGTCAATATAGGAGCATTGACTAATCTTCTCTTCAGTTCTTCGAAACATTCTTCACACTCTTTTGTCCAAACAAATTTAACCCGTTTACGTGTGAGCTTCGTTAATGGGTTAGCCAATCTGGCAAAATTCTGGACGAAACGTCGATAATAATCTTCCAAACCAATAAAACCACGTACCTCAGTTATATTCATTGGTGCTGTCCATTCTTGGATTGCCTTGGTCTTAGAAGGATCAACATAGATTTCATCTTTAGAGACAATATGGCCAAGAAAAGAAATATCATGAAGCCAGAATTCACTCTTGCTAAAATTTCCATATAATTCATGTCTTCTCAGAGTCTTCATGATAATGCGCACGTGATTTTCATGATCTTCGTAGAATTTGGAGTATACCAAGATATCATCAATAAATACCACCACAAATTCATCAAGATACTCATTGAAAACTCTATTCATCAGATCCATGAATACAGAGGGTACATTAGTCAATTCAAAAGGCATTACAGTAAACTCGTAATGCCCGTACCTAGTTCAAAATGCTGTCTTCGGAATGTCTTCCTTCTTCACACACAACTGATGGTATCCAGATCGAAGGTCAATCTTTGAAAAGTATTGATCTCCATGTATTTGGTCAAATAAATCATTAATATGAGGTAGGGGATACTTGTTCATTATTTTTATAGCATTGATCTCCCTGTAGTCGATACATAACCTCGTGGATCCATCTTTCTTTTTATCAAAAAGAACAGGAGATCCCCATGGAGAAACACTAGGGGGAATAAATCCTTTATTACTCAATTCCTCTAGTTGTTTCTTTAGTTCAACTAATTCTATAGTGGCCATTCTATAAGGGGTCTTCGATATAGGCCTTGATCCAGGAATTAAATCAATGGAAAACTCAACTTCCCGTTCTGGAGGATGTCCATGTAAATCTTCCAGAAACACATCTACATATTCTTTAACTACTGGTACATCCTCTATTTGAACATTCCATTCCTCACCCATAGTCATTTCATTCTCTTCCTCCCCAATAATTGAATTTAGTTGATCTAATGGGGGTGGATCTAGATAAGAATTAGGTGGTGAAGATTCTTCTCTATAGATAAGGTGTTCCTATTCATCATCATCAAGAATCGTAACCTATTTATTCTTACAATAAATATTTGCATCATAGTCTGAAAGCCAGTCCATACTGAGGATTATATCAAACTCAATCATATGTATGACGTTGAGATCAGCAGATAAAGAACATTTATGTTCTCTAATGGGGACTGATTCAGAAAAATTTGTTGCAATGATACATCCCTTAGGAGTTTTAACTGAAAACTCCCTTGTTAAATCAAATTGGAAATATCTAATTTTCATAGAAAACTGGGAAGATATGAAACAATGCGATGATCCAGAATCAAATAATTCTTTTTCTAAACTTGAGGAAACCATTAAATTACCTTCCACCATGTCTTTCGGAGCTTCTACCTCAGCAGTATTGATAGCATATGCTTGGCCTTGATCCCTTGGAATTTTCTAAGGTAAGTTCCCCTGACGCTTAGGACATTCATTTTCATAATTCCCCATCTCCCTGCAATTGTATCACTAAACATTGGTAGCTTCCTTCTTCCCTTTGCAATCACGAGCTTGGTGGCCTTTTTCACCACACTTGTAACAGACTCTCGTTCCCTTCAAGAAAGTATCGGGGTGTTTCTTACCACATTTAACACAGGATGGATATTCAACATTTCCCTTCTTCCACTTATTTCAATTCCCAGGTTGATCAGAAGATCTCTTCTTCTCTTTCTTTGCTTTAAATTCATAAGACATAGAGAATTACTTTTCGATTTTGATAGCACATGAGACAATGTCTTCGTACGAAGAGAAGGATTGTGATACTAATGCTCGATGGAGAAATGGTTTTAACCCATAAAAGAAATGATCAATCTTACTTATTGGGTTACGTATATAATCTCCAGCATTCCTTTCTAACCTTGTAACGTTAGCCTCATACATTGTGACATTCTCATCGCCCTTTTGTCTCAGACTCAGAAACTGCCTTTCCATATCTGCTCGATGGTTGCTAGGAAAGTATTTTTCTAAAAACAGATCTTTTAACTCCCTCCATTCCATATTTGATACTTCATCATCTCCATTCATATTTTGAATCAATGACCACCATTGATCAGCATCTCCAGTGAGGCGGTAAACTGCCATGATAACTTTTTCCCTTTCACTACTCCCCAAAGCCTGAAATATTTTCTCTAGGGAAAATATCCATTGCTCAGCTACTAAGGGATTTTCACTCCCATTGAAAGTTGGTGGTTGTTTTCTCATGAAGCAATCTAACATTGATCCTCCACGTTGTGGATCAGGGTGCTCCATACGGGTAAGGTTATTAATCATAACCTGAGTATGTTGTCCCAGTATGGTGATTAGTTTATCATCACCAATTGCATCACTAGATCCACTATAATTATCTTGAGCAGGAGGAAAATCCCTACATGGAGTCCGTGCATTGATACAGTTTCTATTTCTTCCACTAGGCTCCATTTCTAAACAATGGCATAAACTAGATCAATTTAAGAATCAATATACGTAATCCCATACTTATAAAACACTTAACATAAATTGAACTATTTATGGATATAATCCATAATCATAAAAATGTTTTCTTTGAGGAATTATATACTCATAAACCCTTCATAATGATTTGTAAAGAATATGAGTTTTATCCTAAGCATATCCCCCAGGTGTGTCGTAACCAAGAGTGCAGCAAGGCCCGTTGTCGTGCACCAGTTCCCATTCGAGTCTAGCACAAATCGTTGTTTTCGGGTTTTACTCCTAGGTACATCTATGCCAGAGCCGCCTCTACCTGCTCGTATCCAGACAGGGATGTATTTCTTGGAAAACTCACAAAATATCCACAATACCAAAATTCTAGGAAGTTATTCTATACTAATCCTCAAAGTTCATCTTAGGTCTACGTGCTCTAATCAGAGTTTATCTAAATCTAGCTTCCAAGGTTTGTACTAAACATCCTCTGATACCAACTGTAACACCCCAACCCCAGTTACCTAGAGTCGGTGCATTATTACATAACATTGGCATGATCAAAAGAAAGATCAAATCTCGAAATACCTATTGGTTTAGTAGCCTTGGAAGAACTAGATATATTCATAAAGTTTTACATTACATAATAAAGTGAAATGCTACTACAACAACATATTGTCTCCATATTCCACACAATTATCCCCTCATAATAACCCTGAAGGTCATTCATAATTTACCTTTTCACATCTTGGGAAAAATAAAACATAGAAAAGGGGAGAACTCAAATGCCCAGTAAGGATAAAAATATAGCGGAAACTTTCATAAATAAGAATAAACATTTAAGGAAATGTATAACTAAAACAAAATCCTTTCAAACTTCAACTTCAACAATGTATGGAAGAAATAAAATGAAATAATGCCATTTACTTATTAACATGGATATTCTACTAATCAAATAATCACATGAAATATCAATTACCAATTTCATAATGATGGAATGCATAATGCCAGACAATCATAACCACATAGCCAAGGCCTCGTGCCAAGACTACAAATAAGATTTTTCCAAGGCCTTATGCCAAGACACTAGTTTGTCTCATGAGGCCTACCGATGCATCGAGGTGCTATAGCGGGCTCCACCCATCACATATTAAGTCCAATGCATTCCCATATGAAAAGGATTAAACATAACATAAACATTCGTATTAAAACTAGCGTATGAAATGTGAATACTTTCACCATAAACCATGAATGGTATAAAAATATCACATCGACAGTCAAACATATCACAAAACCTTCAATAAAATATAGAAGTTTTGTATCATAATAAATCAACTTCAAATAAGCGTAAAATCCATCAAAGGATGTTGACATAGATGAAATCAAAACTCTTTTTAGAGAAATAACTCTTTCTATTTTAAAATCATTTAGGAGTCATATATTTATAAAATAAAACATTTTTTGAAAATATTATTATAATCTTGTAAGGGAAGCTTCGACGATTTTATAATGGCGGAAAATAGCCGCACCCTCCATATAAGTTAAAAAAACATTCTTACCTTAATCTTGTCGAAAAGTTTAAAAAGCAAATTGTTTGGAAAGAGACGGAAAGATTCCTTTATAAACCACTTATAAAAAGCCAAACAAGGGTATAAATGAATTTAACCCATATTCATGTAAATAGTAAAAATGTTTTGAAATACATTTTTAAAAAAACATGGATGTGGATGATAAAGAGATCCCAGTAGATTATTACGTATAAACAACCTCAGATAATGAAGAGATTGTGAAATAACCCTTACCTTGTACTTTTAATTGGTTGAGGGTAGGTTAACCTCCTGTATAATGGTGAAATAATTGTTATTAAATTATAAAAGAATCATATATATTAATATGATATCATATATGATCTTTTAACATTGCTTTGTTAATAATATCTTAGTATTATTGTTGTTTCGGGTGTTAACTTACTCATTTTATTTTATATGTTTTGTTACGTAAGCCATGTTTTTCGTGGATAGGTTGTATCTTATTCATATTCAGAATGATATCAAGTCCATAAACATTATTTTTAAATCATCAAATGATAATTATACTTGAATGGATATGATGGAGAATGAATCTCATCGCGTTCGTGGAGACGGTAGTCCGTACGTACGCACGAGTGACAATATCATTCTTTTGATATTAAAAAAATATATAATTGGATAGTATATCATATATAAAGAATCATTATCATGATATATTTATTATTTACATGAGTTACACATCATTATTATACCCATCCAAATAATAATATATTGAAAAACAATTACACCACGACGTGGAGACAGTAAGCCGTACGTACGCACGTATGGTGACATGTTATTCAATGGGCGGATAGAATACAGAATATGGTTTAACATATTTAGAATAACATCACAGTATATATAAGATACTGGAGTTATTATTTTATAATGGTAATAAAAAAGAAATAAGAAGTGGAAGAAGAAATGAATTTGAAAAAGGGTGGTGAAAACATTACCTCTTCTTCGGGTCCTTCCTTTTGATTTGATCAAAAGGGATCCTTAGGTTGGCTTTCTGATAAAACTAAGGCCTCTTGGTTGTAGTTAGGGAATTTGAGAGAGTATTTGGGCAGATTTTGGTCGAACCAAATGGCTTTGAAGGTGTGAAGTAATGAGAAGGGGGAGTGCCCTTTTCTAAGAGGGGTGAGGGGCACCTTTGGAAAAGCTAGAAATATTAATTTATAATAAATTTATATTCGGTTTCTAATGGCCATAAAGTTGATTATTCAAAGGTTAAAGTGGGTATAGGTAGAAAAACATTCAACCAAAAGAATTTAGACAGGTTTGGGTTACTATATTAACCTTATCATTTAGTTTTAACTCTTAGTTAATTAGTTTGACATTTACCATGTCACATCATATTTTTATATTATATAGTTAATAAACATAATATATACATCCAATAGACCAGTAAGTGGTCCATTAATGATACACCTATCATGATATAAGCCTCTTTGCCGAACCTTAGATTTTTAGGAATTTAATATCAATTAATAATATAATATTTGTTTTAAAAAATCTTTTAAGTCAATTTTGACACTATTCAATAGTTGATTTTTTTTGAAACTAATAACAGAATGATTACTTTTCAATAAGTCAATTAAATCAATCCTAATATGTCATATTATCCTATAAAATTATTTTAATTCATTAAAAGTCTCAAATTATATTTATTTAGGTATTTATAATAACAATTATTTTAATTTTTCACTATTATGGTAATTACTGCATAATTATTGTGTCATTAATAAATTAACTTATTTAATATCTAAAAATTATAAATAAACTATAATTATTTAGGAAATATTTTTATCTTTCTAATTAATATTTCCAATCGAATTTATCTTATGTATAACCCTATATTAATAATATTTTAGTAAATAAACTTTGATTTTAACTGTTTTAACTCTTCTTTGAATTAAATAATAATAAAAGTCCTAATCTAATCCAAGTGGACCTAAATTATAATATTTTATTCCTAAGGTTGTTTTTGGTCAAGATACACTTTTTCAATAGAATTAGGACATGTCTTAGGGTAATATTAATATCATTTTTACCCATAATTACCCTATTTACTTTTAACCATGGCAAATAAAAGTAAAAAGTTACTATTCACCAAAAAATATTTTCATCTCATTGAACCAAATTTTACTTCTTGATATTAACCGTGTCTCTCGGATTTTCGAAATTCCATTCATAGAAGCGGTAAAATTAAGTTTAATGAAGAATTCAGATTTTTAACTACAACTTAGTAGTTTCACTATTAATCAAAAATTGAAGTTTTTCAGAACAATGCCAAAATTTCACCCAAAGATATAATTGATATTCCGAATTCAAAAATGATGTCTATTTTACAAAATTACAAACATATAAGTTTCAATAATTAAATTTTATAATTTATTCCCGCTGTTACAACAGATAGCGTGTTTTTAAGAAACAATATATATCAAAAGATTGACAATTGTTTATGTCCAATTTCAAAGTGAAATTAATTCTAATGAACACCATTGGATAAAATGGTAAAAATATATTCTAATTATACTTTAAAACCATTAAATAATATAATTTATCACTATAAATTATTTTTATTAAAAAAGTTGTTTTTAAGTATTTTTCACTATTCATAAAAATTGGAAGTTCTCAGAAAAATACCAAAAATTCAACTTAGGCTAATTTAGATATTATGAATCCAAAAATGAAGTCCATTTTGAAATATAAAATATATATAATTTCAAAAATTAGGTATTACTATTCATAACGGCTAGTTTGATTGGCTGTGGTGTGTTAGAACTCGATGTTGCGTACAACACATGCTATCGCATTATTCCAAGAGAATCGTACAATAGAATCTTGGGGTGTTACAATATTCATTTTCTTTTAATAATCCTCTCACATATCCTTAGATACATTTCTAGAAATATCCCAAGGTAACATGAAAATGTTTTATCATCCTAATTTTAGAATTTTAACTAAACCATTCATCTGATACCAACTATTTTAAGACATGATTCATATACATGGATATTATAAAATTTTTATAAATATTTATTGAATTATATAAATAAATACATGGGGTCCATAATAGTTTAGTTTCTTTGATTATTAGGAACAAAATATCTTAATATAGAGAAATATCTTTTGCATCACCCATAAAGATCTCACCCTTAGTAGTATTCACGACAATTACCTACTAAATACTTTTTTTTATTATTTGTGGAAAGAAATCATAAAATGTTTGAAATTAGATTCAAATTAATGTAAAAATAGATAAATATAAGAATAAAACAAACATAAGGGTATGCAAGCATCAAAATAACATTTGATAACCTTTCCTAGCATGTTATACCCCATAATATTGAATCTTGTCTTAACTACAATATGTTCATAGGGCATGAATCATATGGTAATAAAAAAATGACCCCTAAGAGAATAACATTGGCATAATACAAATATTATTGAAACACACATAATTCTATAACATTGAAAATGTATATAAATATAAATAGGTTCACTCATTAAGTAAAGGACAGAAAATGAGGACCGAATATAAACTTCTATACATGCAACTAAGCGTATTCATAACGTAATAAATATTAATGCTAGGTCCATGAATAAAATTTTTAACCTCTAACTGGGTTGAAGAACAACATTTTCAACATGTAATTAGGTTCATTCATAATATTTTCAACATGTTATTTGTATCACACATAACGTTGTGAACATGTAATAATGTTTATTGATGAAATTGTTGAAATTTTATCAGGTACATGATTAATAGTGTGATAATGTAATCTGGTTCACGAAGAATATATTTAATAATGATTTATCCGAACATACCTAATTCAATGGGGAAGGTATATTTCCAACCCTTCACATTATTAAAATAAACCATATTTATATCACAATATCATAAAAGAATCAACATATCATAACCCATGAAGTAAAATGGGTTTCAAAATTATTTCATCATATCATAACCTATGTAAATAATATTGGATTCATAATCATTTATTCATTTAATAATAGAATAATCCCTGGAAAATGAGGCAAGTTATATAATAATGTTTTCATAGAAGAACCCATGGATGGGAAATGGGGATCAAAAAAATGTTTTTAAGATAATTAATTTTGATTACTAATAATAATTTTTTCACATCTAAGATTATGTTCAATATTGAGTAAACAAAACAAATTTGAAACATGGAATCAAGAAACACTCAAAATATACTAGAAGATTCTGAATAGTAGCGAGGTACTAGGTGTTTCTGGGGGATATTATATATTTAGGTAAGAGAGATTCATACGGGTGAATGCCTGGTATAAATTAAGAAGTAGAAGAATAATAATAATGATCAACAATGTTAAAGAAGAATGTATATTCATCATTATAATAAATAACAGACTCAAGAGATTTAAATTGTATCATATACAATTGATGATGGATAATATCTAACAAAATGGAATGTAATAACACATGAAAGAATGTAGATTGTATAATACATGATATACAGAATAATAAAAACGGAAAAAAACTATCAAATCATCCAATGATCTTGCTCGGTCATCTGCTACCAATATCTCATCATTAATCAATATTTCATATTTATGAAGATGGGTGATTTTTATTATCAATTCCCTTGATAATATAATATTCTTGGGTATCAAAAATATCCACGATAGTTTATGAGTTAAATATCAGTAGGCCACCCCCAATAGAGTCTATACAAATCTAGTTTTTGAATAAGAACTATTACAATGTTCATGTATAGAAACTGTAATTTAGTGATAATATAAAATACCCATACCTATTTTAGCCTCATCTGAAAATATTTATATACATTTGATTATTTTATTAATTAAAATTCAGTTTTCTATGAAAAAGATGTATATGAATGTGTCAACAGTATTGGAAAAGGAAATAGTAATAACATATGATTTATAAAGAAACCAAGGAATCTGTAACTTAGGGTTGTATCACATTTATAGTGGTATGTCATGTTGTATGTAATATAGTTTATAAGTGTAATACAATTAGTGAACACAAGGTATTTCACTATTAAATAGTCCAACCAAGTGTCTAGATTTCATCAAAAATAATCATAGTCATTGTATGACTCGTCTCGATGATGTTAATCCATGATGATGCATGTTTGAAATCACCTAGATATATCCAAGGAGACTTTCCTTGGAATTATAACATTATAGTTAATGTTTATGGGTCCTACAATGTTATTTAGAGCATCCACTAATAGACAGTGACCTTATACCAAGGTGGATATCTCCCTTGGAATCTAGTTCAATGAATCAGAATGGTTTCCTCATATTTCCCATTGAGTTCCCTTAGGAATTTAAGAAATTACAAAGTCTAAAAATTCATATAAAGAAGTAAAATTTCCATATGAAATAGGCATCTTGTAAATATAATATATTATGGCATCTATGTGTTGTAATACTAATTCCAATTCCATTTTTATTAGGTTCATTGCAATAAAATTCAACACACCCGACAATGAGAATTTAAGAAATGCAAGGGGTGATAAATTAAATTTTAGTATTTAAACAAGAAATGTGATAAGTAAAATAAAATTAATTCAATAAAATTATATAGAGATGTATTTATAGTGAAAATATATTTACATAGAAAAGTTTCAGACGAATGTACCTAAATGTTTTTTTAATAATATTAAAAATTAGTCAATAAAGGAATAACAAAGAACAAACCATACTTAGGGTGGTAAAAATGTAGTTCTCAACCTCCAATGGTGTCAACTTGTGTTATTATGGACTTATAATACTAATAAATAAACATAAAAAAATTAAAATGTAATAATAAAGTAACACTTGGAGAAATTTAGGTACTCACAAAAATGGTAGTTTATAAAAATGAGATCCCCTGAGGGAATAGTAATAGAAATCCTACCATTTTTTGGTGTAGATTTATCATCCTGTATTAGCCAATAGTTTGGCTTGAATAAGAAAAAACTCATGATTATAAAAATTCAATAAAATAGGGAATATTTTCTTGATATAATATAATGTCATACATCTAAAGAAAAATGGTGACATAAGCGAAAGGATTAGAGTTCTTATCAATAGGGATCTAACATGATATATGATCATTGAATTATTGTTTAGATTGAGGATATATCGAATAAAATTGGTTACACCTTTAGAGGAGTATCAAATGAGAGACAGAGATGGGTTTTATCAATTCTTGATAAGAAAGAATAAGGTGTGGTAGTTTAATAATAGGAACGAGAAAATTAATAAAAAATACAAATTATTTAAGTGGTTCAATATTTGTTCCTAGGGTATTCCAATCATGGGCACAACATTTCTTCAAGAGAGTGATCACACAAGCTACAAGAATAGTTATACAAATCGTGTGAAACTCGTGAAAATCCCCTATGTCTAATGTCCAAGACAAGTGAAAAACCAATGCAAACTAGGGATCATGGTAAGGGTAGAAAATGTGGAACTCAGTCGTTCAATGAAACACCTCACACTATTTTATAAAATCATGTGACATAGGACACATTGATTCTTCTAACCATGTTTCATATGTGGTTTTTATAGAATTTAAGTATTTTTTCGTAGAAAAATCCCAATACAGCCATGTTTTATTTATAACATCAATAAGTATTCACATTAGGTCAAAAAATTAAAATTAAAATGAAAATAAATGGGTTTCATAACTCGAGGAATTATTATGGTATTACATTATTCTCCATTAATAGAACTCAATTTTTTTCCCTACTAAGGTAGTAAAACCTCTTTTGATAATAACTCTGGACACTTTGGATGTACATTATCCTCCCACTAGAAACATTTGATATTAGAAGGCCATCATTTTCCATTCAAAACTGGATTCTTTATCAGCTCGTGCTTAATTTTTTCCTACTCATAACATTAGGTAATAAACTACCCTTCTCTAGTATATAAGAAAGGTCAATGTGAAAATATTAAAGGATCAAAACACATGTTCACTACGCAGGAATCATTGCTTGTTTTTTAAAGGTACACTTGTGGGTATTTTGGTCCATAAACATCAAAAATTACTTTCCGATAAGATAATGAATCCATCAACATAAAGATTGCATGAATGAATTAAGATCTAGGTCATGAGTAATTTAATTTCTCTCATGAGGTCTCTACTAGTGAGAACCATATTAAAAAACATAATCCTCCTACATCAATAATGTACCATTCTTGATTCTAAAAGAATAACATAACACAATATAACATTTTCCATTATCTTTTAGAATTATTAAAGATTATGAATAATGTATCCCATTCAGTTCTTGTAATACATTATCTAATGATTCATACCAAAAGTGCTTCACATCGTTCTTTGTATAGATATTAAGGGGATTTGAATGGCATGAGAAGTCATGTATGATACACATGTAACGACCATATTTCACAAATAAACTCGATCTATCAAACATGTTCTTGGGATTCTCCCATGAAAAAAAACACTAACCTTCTATGGGTAATTTGATACTTCTGATTCATAGATAATATGACCCATGTAGTGAATCACGTTAATACAGAAGTTTGACTTTATGGGAATAAAATAAAATTAATTCTCTCATAGAATATTCAATATGATCTTAAGATTATTGAAATGGTCGCTTCGTGTATGTGAATACACCAAAAATTTATCAATGAATACAATAATGACAAAATCCTGATAGGGGTGGAAATACCTATTCAACATGGTACTAAAAAAAGGGTCACATTATTGAGGTTGAAATACAAAAATAGACAAATATATAAACAAGACTGTCTATGGAAATCCTTATGTTTTATGTGTAATGGAATTAATTAAACCTACTAAAATCATGCTCATATGTTGATATTTGAGAAAACTCTTTATCCTTGGAGCTGGTTGAAGAGATCATCTATAGAGGTAATGGAAAATAGTTCATAACATTAAGATGGTTCATCCATTATAAATCCTTCCTATGATAGATGGCCTTATTCATGTAAAGGTAAAATTTGGTGGGAAGCCCCCATGTGGAAGAACTGGTTCAGATGAAGAAATATATTCTTAATCATAATACTATCTCTTTATCCCCTGGAAAATTATTGGTGTCATTCTCTATAGAGGAATAGATACTGAAGATACTACAAGAATAATATCAGTAGTAAATTATAACTCTCTATTATTAGTAGTACATATAATTCATTGGAAATCATCTGTAAAATGATTAAAAACTTTAGGAAACACTGTTATATTTTTCATTCAATCATGTAAAAAATTATAGCAATCTGGGATTTCACACCACCCATCCCACAATTATATATTATAGATCAACTATCCTAGACATTTCCATTTTCATTTATATAAATTTATTCTTCTTTAGGAATGTGAAATTTTTCATTTGGTGATAATAGTAAATATTTTCATGATATGTCATGAAACAATCCCTTCCAAGTAATATGTCAAATAAATTCAAATAAAGGAAAATAGAATTCAACAAGAGATAGTAACGACCAATAAATAGAGTTCCTTCCATGCATTGGAATATTCCATATGACCGTACAACTAATGGTGTGAGCAGTGTTATCACACCCCACAAATTACCTAATTTTAATCCCAAGACATTATGCTCTCAATACATAGATAAAGGAATATGAAGAATTTTTATCAAAGAAAGAAGAAAAAATTGTATATGATACTTTAATGATGCCTTGTGCAATATATAGTTGTCAACTCTTCCACTGAGGTATCTATTTTAATGACTAAAGATATCCAGATTCTTGAATCTCAGTTATATCCAAACTACACTGGGAAGGTCTTCTTTAGTAGCATTATAAACCAATAGTTATTCTACCTCAGGTGCGACCCCCTCCCCAACCAATTTTCCCAGTTCTACTCCCACTTCCTTGTTGAAGTAGACTAGCTAATATTTTTCCAAAATATAGAGGTATTTTAAGACATGATATTATATAAATAGGAAAAAATCACAGAAAACATCTAAATAAGACACAACCAACCATAATCAGGTCACTTTAGTCAATCCTTATCTGAAAATACTTCACAAGTCCCTTCCGGTCAAACAGATAGTATATAAAAATCCTTCCTGTGTGGATACTCTAGTCACTAAAACTCTTATTATCTTCTTCAAATTTTCCCTTCCTACCATTGGAGTAACTAGTACCATATCTCATCACAAACCCACTATTCCCCATATCAACATCTTACCTGATATTACACGATGCCATAAGAGATTTGGTGACAATATTAGAGACATTAGATATTTGAAATAAATTTTACTAAGAGAATATGTAATCCCGTAGTCCATCCTTGAATCTCATCACATACAATAGCTCATCGGAAACAAGTAATAGTGAAATGGTTTGATGATATGTGAAACAAGATGAATAGTTTATGATGGTCATAGTAAATGATATACATTAGTGAAATCCTTTTATTGATCATCTATAAACATTTCTTGTAAAAATTATCTATATAAGGATGTCTATAAGTCTTCCCAGACTATTCCTTGTGGGTGTCTAACCAAGGTAATCGTATCTTACTAGCTTTTGGTAGATTTGTGTTTCTTGTTAGAAGAAAGATTTGTTATCCTCTCCATAGATGTTTCTAAATCCTATAAGATATATATAATGTATTCTATCCATGAATTATCATCATGTGGATTTATATCCCTTAATAATGTGTGACTATGATTCTTTTTATAACATTGAAGAATGCGCAGGCAACATTGGTGTGGATCATAAAGAACCCTCAGTATAATTCATCATGAATAGAAATCTCTCTTCAATCTGAGATTAATTTCACAGTTCAGTAAAAGTAGGTTATTCTTTTTGTGTCACTATTGGTGTTAATAATACTAACTCACGTCCCACCATATATTAAGCATTGTAACCACCACCCTACTAGCACAAAACATCAGGATTTCATGGTGGAATAGATAAAACATATTGAAGATCATTGCGTAAAAAATGATCTATATTAGAGTGGATAACTAATGGATGTTGAAAAAGTTACTGGGATCACTACCCAACATATTACCCTAGTTAACCATATTGACGTTCTAGGTATTGATTGATATTCATGTTTTTATTTACAGAGGTTCTGGTAAATGGATGATCAATAACATGTTAAAGTGTAGAATTATCTTTATGTTTGATTTACCATCACTATTTACATAAAAAAATTATATATATATGTCTAATATAATATCCTATGTTCATAAGTGAGATTATAAATAATATAAGGTTTAATTAAAGGAACTTTCACCCCTTGTTTCAAAAGACCCATACACATTATAAATTGAAATTGAAACCCATTTAATTGCAAATAAACCCTTACATTCAATTTATGTATATGATGGGTAAAAATAAAATGTCTAGACAAATGAATCACCATTTTAAATTTTTAATGGACCAATCATTTTATAAATTAGAATTGGGTTTCATGTAATCATTGCCAAATCCCATCTCATGTTACCATGGTTACATAACATATATGGGTTGAAATTGGGTATTTATGTTTCCGTCATAAATCTATATTTGAAAACAACCTTTTTCGTGAGGATATCATTTTAAAAAACCAATTTCTATTTTTTGTAAAGTAAATTAGTGGAACATGGATGTATAACAACCAAAGAACACTAAATAATCATAACAATTGGTCAATGAATGAAATAAAATGAACTTATATAAAATGGAATATTCAAGGAATGTGTATATAATGATCCATGTATAAATTATATTTGGAATACTGGGAAAGGTAGAATATCAATAGAGTATACCGAACATAAAAAATCATGTGCATCATGTAATGGTGAATTTATATCAACAATTTAAAGAAAATATAGAACAATAATATCTTATACCCAAGATACATGGAATTTACATCGAACATGTTTTTGATACTCCCAAGAATGAATTATGAAACAATTATAACAAAATCCTAATCTTCTATATAAATTTATCAATCAATAAGACCACAAAAGAAACCTATATAGTACAATATTGTGATAACCAAAACCCAATTCGTTGCTATGTGACTGAATCTTATTGGACACATAGCGAAAAGTTCCCCTAATATCCAATATTTCTGTGGCTACCAACTAGTAATGGGGCCATATGGTGTGTCTATGGGGAGAATATGCCCACAATTAAGAGAGGAGAAGAGCGGCGAAAGAATTACATAAACTATGAATTAGAATAATAATAATAAATAACAACAAGGAAACAAATAACATGTTTAAAAATACATATAATAAATAATCAACTGAAGTGATGTTAACATTATCATGTAAAAAATATGAATGAACTTATCTAAAAAATTATAAATGAGGAACACATTTTAGAAGAAATAAATTATAATATGTGATTTTCAAAATATTCAAAAATTAAAATAAAATATCCAAGAATCATAATCTTTGGCTAATACATCCTACATCAAGATCCAATTCAAAATCCAGAATACATCTGTTCAAAGTGGGACGCTTCCCCCTTTCCACAACTATGATCATATAATCCTCTCATGTACCTTCTGTGTCCAGGAAATTGCGTCACATAAATCCCATACATAAAACCACCAATAGTGTCTATAGAAATATATTCTATGAATACAATATATAGTTTTTAAATTTATTTTATAATTAATTATTAATAATTTAAAATACTCACAACCACTTCATCATCAGTTAGAAATGTCTCAGAACATGTGATCATTTAGTTAATTATAATATTTTAATAAAAAAGTGATGCATATGAATTTTTCGATGGTACTGTAAAAAATAAATAGTAATAAAGGAGGACCCAAGGTGAAACTAAGGTACTTATGACCTCAAAGCTCGAGAAAACTCATATTGGTAAATCATGTAGTTTGGAAATAAGGGGTCAATTTTTAATCTAATGGGTACACCCAAGGTATTACTCTATAAATATTATAAATGAGTCTTCATATATATTTCCTGGAAGTCCTGGGCTAATCATGAATGATGAAAATAGGGTGAATCCATGTCATAGTGTTGACAATTACATCATGATGAATCCAAAGAGATTATCCAAGAAATTATAATATCTTGAGAGAAACTGTAGGTAATCTATCAAATCATAACAATCATCCACTAAAACAAAATTATTGTGTTCAATGTTATGTATCTCCCTTGGGAACCAGATTAATAAACTAGGATGGAGTCCCCAGAGTGATCAAGGAATTCCCTCATGAATCCAAGGATAGAAAATAATTACCATTATTATAAAGATGAAAATTTTCTATATTCTATAAACACCTTATAAATTTAATATGGTATGTAATTTTGTCCATGTAATACTTGTGAAAATTATATTTTCATTACTTTCATTCCATTATGTTTAATCAAATGTGACAATAATAGTTAAAGGATTGCAACTAGTTAACAAATTTATTTAAAAATAAACTATGATAAGTTATATCTATAATAAAATTATTTACATATGTTGAATTAATGATTTCCTTATAATTTGAAAAAATATACCTTATCAATGGTCAAGAATAACACATGAAATCGATGTTTCATAATGTCACAACATGTTTCATTATTGGAATATAAAAGAACACACCATATTTAGGTTGTTTAACATTTAGGTATAATCCTAAAATGGTATCAAATGGTGTTATTTGATCCTTAAAATAATATTAAAAGATGTATGTTAAAGGAAAATTTAATTATGAAGAAAATATTGGTAAAACTACCATTCACATAATGAAGAGAGTTTAGAAAAATGTGAGACTATAATGGAAAATTCCAATACCACCTATATTTTTTCTATAGTAGATTCCTCATCCAGTATTTGTCGTTAATATCTACTAGACTAGATAAAAATGGAAAAATAGATGAACTACCTAAAAATAAAATATACTATTGAACAAAATAATTGAATAGTTGATAGAAATAAAAATGATGAAATGGATTCAAAGGACGATAGGTCTTACTAAGAGGTATCCTATGTGATAGACGAAAGATGAATTGGTTTTCAAACTGAGGGGATATCATAGATACTATGTTAAAATATATTAGGATCTTCTAAAGGAAGAGGTAGAATGGTTTTGTTAACTATAAATAAGAAAAATGTAGTGGTTAAGGGTTATAAATAGGTAATATAAAATTGTCAGATAAACAATTTTGAAAATAGTCACACCATTTGGCCACATGTTTGGATGAACTATTCCCTAATGGAAGCCCAAATATTACTCAATAAACCACTTAGTTGGTTGTGTTCGATTTTGATATTTTAGTAACATTGTTATGGAAAATCGTGCATCCCTTTGATATACACTAAAACACCCCACATGGTTTGATAAAATAGTATTCCATGGGTGTCAATGATTCTACTAACTATGATGACCATATAGTTTTTCCAAATTTTCTTGATCCTGGATCCATATAAGACACATGTTTCATCTATAACATCACTAAGAATTTACATTTTTCAGAAAAATGTAAATAAAATAAAATAAAAGGGTTTTGTTTCCTCTATTAAAGATAAGGTTGTTACAATATTTCCCCCTTAAAAGAAGTCATCCTAGAGTTTCCCATCCTATGGTGGTAGAAAAATGTAAAAGTATAACTATGTCTATTGAGCTTGAACATCATCCTCCTACTCAAATATATCAACTTTTTTAACACAGTTCTACCATACCTCCCATACATTAGGTAATGAACCTACATAGAGATTCTTCATGATCCTATCAATGATAAAAATGGTATATTACTCAAAGAAATTATCAAAATACAATTCCACTTTGTTGAGAGAAAATTATGAGATGGGTAGAAATTATTATAGTGAAGCTATGAAATGGTGGAGGTGCCATGCATAAAACTAAACCTATGAGGGAGGATTAACTGATTGGATACTAGACTAATGATATAAAATATCTCAAAAGTCCTTGAAAAATATGGTGACAACATCCCTTGTCACTACATTCTTCTATTCCCAACCATGGGTGATATCGTTTAGAATATAGGATCCTATAACCCAAACTCTTTAGGTCTCCATCTTCAATTTTCATAAGTTATTTAATATATTGTGATGTAACCATCAATTTTCTAACAAACTATTCCTTATTTTAAATCAATTGTATGAGACGAGGATGTAGTAGCGCTACCTCCCATGCCTCTAGATAGAATAAATTTGATTTTCATGTGCTATGATGTAGGGCCTCATACTAAAATATCTGAATTAGTACCTAAACTCTATTATTGTATCCATGCCTGCTGAGATGTATATATATCTCCTAAGATCCTTTAAAATCATTTATTCATTCTTGGAAGATTTCCTCCATCCTCTGTATCATCTATTCTGACTAGCTATTATTTTGAGGGTTAAATGTTATAATCAGAGGAACCTATATACCCATATCATTCTATAAGACTTTCTAGAACATCAATTTGAATCATGAATACCAATCCCAAATGATAGAACCTGGGACCACATATTGGTATATAATGTAATGGAAATACATATTTTCATCCTAATAAAATGAGAAATCATCCCATGTATGGTGGAAATGAGATTCCATCAATAGTTGATCCACTACTATAAACACTACGTCACTACCCTAAAGTGACCTTATAAATCTTGTGAAAAATCTAGCAAGACTTCATCCAACTTCCATTATAGGATAGGTAATGGCTATAAAAATCCATCAGGATGCTAGTGTTCAACCTTCTCTAGAGGATAGGTGGAACACATAATGATAAACCTAGTAATATGACACTTTATCCCATGAAACAAATATAGATTTCACATGTCGTGGTACATATCAAAAATCATTTGGTGAAATACCCAATGAGAATGATGGGATTCTCATAAAAACTAAAATGATATATCGGTAGGCACACAGATAAACCCATGTTTTTGAATGATATTATCTATTTCTATAGAACGATTTACTTTTGGGTCATCACTAGAAATGCAGTCTCATCAGACCAACCACTCAAGGTCTAAAAATATCATTCTCTTCACCCTATGTTGGTGTTAATAGTTAACTTTCATGTGTTGTATTTCTGTGTTTTCCAACCAAATCTATATAGTTCATTTTGATTACAATTTCATATATACGATTTGATATACGTGTTTCACTCTTACATGTACAATGTATACATTTTTTCAACCTATTTATAAATCGTTATTTCTAAATAATATTTTCATATTTGAATTTTATATAACATCTCATCATATAAATAAAACCACCATATAATATGAAATTATTCAAAGAAAATGTCATATAGTATTGTATAGATATACCAACTATACATAGTTAATGTCTGAATATCAGATGATGGGGGCTCATAAGCATTGAGAATTCTTCTCATGATGTTTAAAATAAGTGAACCCTTTTTTGTGAGATCATGAAAACGAACCCACTGGTAGGAACACCATATGTTTCACGTGTCATCGGTTTTTCCTTAGTAAATATTTGTGTATTTGTCTAATAAATTGAGATCATTTTCAATGTGTGACATTTGATAACATAACTCAATACTATTAAAAATAAATGATAATGAAAACGTGGTGAGAAAATATTGTGTTTGGTGTGTTATTAATGGTATGGGATTGGTTTAATGGTTTTTTATAATTTATCTCTTCTATGATGAGGAAGTAATATACTGATTTTGGTTAATAAATATGGTTGAATTATCATAAATTATTTTCCAAGGATGTTGATGATATGTTAGTCTAGTTAGATCAATAAATAATAATTTAATAAAGGATGATGATAGATGTGTGAATCCTTCTTTATTAGTTATCAATAGATAACATGACTATATTACAGAATGTGTGTTCATAGGTTTTCTGAGGTTTTTATGAATATTAATTATCTCTTTAGGTGGTCTTATGGGTTTTTAGACTCCAATCCATGTGTGTAAATTTTATTAACTTCTATCAAGAAAAAGTCATAAATGATCACACACGAAATTTTATCCAAAAATCATCCCTATTCTAATAAATAGGTATTGTGGACATGTTGGGCCCCCTCTAAGGGGCTTGATAGTTGTCAAAGTAATTGATCAAATTAAAATAAAATAAATTATTAATTTTTTAGTACAAAATAATTTGTTTATTTTATTTATTAAAAATATTCATGACATATTTAGGGAGTACAAGAAAATTTTTTTCCACCAAATATTATTTTAATATTACATGTTTATTTAATATGAGAGGGAATTATATGTCTTGTTAATGAAATAATAATATCATGTAATATATAAAATAAAAATCATAATTATAAAAAATATAATTTATGAAAAAGATAACATCATCATATTTATTTATTTGTTTCTTATTTAGTGTGTTTTTTATTTCTTGTTGTAGGGGAACCCTTTCCAAGTATTTGACAATCCAACTATATAAGAAGAGAGGCACTCAATCAATCTGTATTTCATTCCAATTAATGAGAGTAACTCTCAAATATAATACTTTATAGAGAGTTAGAAACTATTTATCCAGGTAATTGAACTGATCTCATTTCATTTCAATGAACACATGTTGATGTAGTGATTGTGAGGATATAAAACGCATAATTGTATCATCAAGCTTGCACTCAATATTCAATGATCGACACTACTATATATTTTCAAACCTTTGTTAGATGATCTAGAGGGATTATAAATTAATTTTTTAATAAAATTATTTCTGAAAATGAGCGATAAGACAAACACGCATAAATTTTAATGAGCTATACATTTAGTTTAGGATTATTTTTACCATTCGAGATCATCCAAGAATACTATTGGCCCAGATCACTACATATTAAAAATTATGTTGATAGTGTGATAGAAATTTTAAACCCCATATACAATTATCTTTCATTTCACACTGCAATACCATCAATTTCAATCAAATAGATCCTTTGCTTTTTTAGAGCCATTAAAAAACTAATATTTGTTATATTATGTAAATGGTTTAAATTTTCACCCAATAAAACATAATGAATGTTTACTCAATCCTCCTGCATTAGTACTTCAGCCATCCTAATTCAAGATGCATCAATGTATACTGTGATTCCTCTTCCAGAATAAAGAAGAATCAATATCAGTTCTCGTGTAAGTATTCCATTGAGCTCATGAAATTTCCTTCTCAAATTGTTCAAACCATATGAACATCACACCCATTTTAATTAGACAAATAAGTGGTGCCAACTGTTGTGGGATTTACTCTATTAAATTCCCTAAATATAAAGATATCTCTATTATAATCCATATATAAATAAATTTAATTATATTTCCAAGTGAAACAACAACATTCACCTTCTTTGTGTCAATTGATACCGTTGGTTATAAGATAATATGACACAAGAAGGGAACATTGTCAATCCCAAAGTGTCACAATGTGTTATTAAAAAAACTAATGATATATTTATGTTTAAAAAATAATATTTATTATTCTCAGGGTATATTTGAGTATGAGAATACAAAAACATTTCATCGAAAGTATGAAAATGGTGGAATCAAATTAGGGGTGGAAAAAACATATTCACTATAACCATTAAAATGGTTGGATAATTCATGAGAATAAACAGTATAAAAAATTACTCATATAAATATTAATGACTATAGAAATCCATACATGGTATGTCCAATGGCCTGACTCACACATGATGATATAATAATTAAATTTTGGTATTTGAAAACACTATCAACCTTCATAATTGATCTGATAGATCATCTATTCTGAGAAATGGATACTTGTCCCTTACCATAATAATGTTCATCCATAGGAAATACATTTATATTTATATGGTTCCATACATCGTCTTATAGAAAATAAATGGAGAACCCTAAAGGGATTGAATAGGGTTAGAAAAAATCCATTCATTCTAAATCCTTGAAATTTCTCTTCATCTACTAGAACATAATAGGTTCCATATATAAAATTCATAAAATAGGAAAATATATTGGACAAACAATATAATCATCCCATAAAATGATGTAAATATCAACTATCACTCTACCCCTCAAAAAAACCATCTATATTGACTAACCTAGATATTCCATTCCACATTATTTATATATATACAATCTTCATGCGATTTAACAATCACCCTTTGGAAATTAAAACAAATGTGTCCTTGATAAGGAACAAGGAAATCCATCATAAATATGAAATCAAACCATATAATCTAAATTATAAATATACATAATAATAAATGGTAACTTATAATATCTACAGGAAATAAATTACTTTGGAATATACCATTTAACCATATAAAAAATGGTCTTTCAAGTGTCATCACCACAAAATTACAGAATTTCAAGACAAGGACCTTACAATATCAATATATTGATAAAGGATTGTAATTAAATGTCATAACATAAATAAGATATTATATTAGAGGCTACTAGAATAGGTACTCATACAGTAGATGGTCAAAAACTCTTCTCATTGGGTGTCTTTTTTATGTCTATACTGAACGTAATCCATCGCCATTAAATATAGATTTACTACCCAATTAAGTTATTCTAAACTAGAATTAAAAATAAAAAAGTCATGTTACCTCAACCATGAACTCCTCCTGTTACTTTTATAATTGTTCTAATCTAGCTTCCTTTTTGTTGTTCTATATTTGATCCTTCTCTTGAAGGTGAAGCTAGTGTAGGATGTATTCTCTGATAAATAGGATGGTTTTTCCTATATTACATATGTGGATTATCTATCCATCCATAAGAACTGATCTCCATTTTGTCTCTCTAAAAAAATGGATCCCCATGTGTCATACATCCACACTAATAGAATATAATAGTTCCACCAAACTATATATTCAAGATTCTATTTCATTGAAATAGATCCTACAAGATACTCTTCCTGTAATGGGATGACCTACTACACTATCTCGGAACTTTTCATCTTTTCCTTATACCACCAAATTCCGTCAAGTTGTGATCAGTTATAAGAAAATGATTAAAAATCTTAGAGAATGTAGATATATTTATGAAAATCACCTAATGTAGATAAAAAACTAGATACCATCCCCTAAATTACTCTATTGCAATAGATCATCACTAATAAGTGACAAGGAAATGGGTTGAAGCATAGTGAAACACAATGAATGGTAGTGAATTATATAGTACCATTCTCAATATGAATGAAATCCATTAAACAGTCATCTCTAAATAAATTAGTGATAATGTAATCATATAATGATGTCTAGAAGTCTTCTTATACCATTTAATTAAGATGATAGTCCCAGGAAATAGCATCCCACTAGGGCTTGGATGAATCACAAAACATTTTGGAAGTGAGATTCACCCTCCTCTATTGAGGTGTATCTATATGATCCACTATAGATAGAATGTTTCCATTCCTGGACTCATCGTCCCATGGAGAATAATCCCTCAATAAGGTGGGAGGATTCTTCTATTGGAAATCATGGGTATGATCAGACATCACAGGTGTTGTTCATTGAGCTCTATGTATAGAATGCATCATGCATAGTAATACCTGTCAAAGTTGAGTTTCAAAACCTAGTTTTAGAATAGAATTTTGTATTTTATGTGGTACTACATGAGGCAATATAGGTGGATCAGTGCCCACCATCTTTGGTGATTGGTCCTCACCAACCTCTCAGTGCATTACTTGTGAACGTCTTGGCCGCATAACAATACAAATTCAATGAACATTCCTCAAAATAAAGTCTATATATAGTGGATTCATATATAAAAAATGATAAAAATGAAAGGGCTCACTACCCAACATACTACCTGAACTACCCACATCAATTTTATTGGTATTGGTAAGTCTTTAACTTATTATTTTCTAAGGATACTAAATTTGAATGGTCATTTTTATGTTACAAAGTAAAATACACATTATGTTTCACTTGCACATTCCATTTACTAGAAAACTTATAATTTATAATAAAAAATTTATATATTCAGGTCATTAGTGAGTTTAAAAATAATATATGGATTAATTAATAAAAATTTATTATAAATTTATAAAGGCCCCAAACATTATAAATTTGAACTTAAATCAATTTTATTTCAATATTACCCAATACATTTGGCCTCATATATATTTTTTGTATGAATTTGATGGCTTGGTAATCTTTTTAATCATTTCATATTTATAAAGGCCTATAAATGTTATATATTTTAATTTATAATCTTATAATTGCTTTTATATCCCATCTCATGTATCCAGGGAAACATGGATTACCTATTTTGAAAGTTTCTATTTGAAATTCCACAATCAATATAAATAGGACAAATCCATTTAGGTTGATGTAAAAATAAAAAAACCACTTTCCCTTATTTATGGAGGAAGTTAGTGAAATATGATGATTTTAAAACCTATTCACACTCAATAATCACATGAAACACATATAATAAAGGCCATAAAATTCACTTATATGGCATGAAATATGGTTTGAATATAAATCTTAGGTTCCTAAAATGATGAATATAATAATTATCCATAACTTATAGGGATAATATAGAATATCAATTGTTTTTATGGATCCTCAAAAATCATGTGCATCAAAAACATAGTGAAATTATATACATTAAAATCAAAGAAATAAGGATAAAAAAAATTATACTTCTTAGTAAGCATTGTATTTACCTAGTAACATGGGTGAGCTACTCCCAAGAATGACTTATAAAAAAGTTACAACAATTTCTTAATATCCTTTCATTATTTTTGAAAAAACTCATATAAGAAACTAAACCACTCTAATACGACTTTGTGATGTATTTGACATAGTTAAATCATATGTAACCAAACCCATTTCACCACCTAACCTCATGAACACCTACCTGAACTCTCTAATATTTCAACAAGTAATGAAGACCTAGTTTATGTCCATAAGGAAACAATGAACTAATTTCAGAGAAGAGAACAATCATGAAAAAATTATATAAATAATTAAGAGGAAGAACAATAATAAAGAAAATTTAGGTATTGGAAAAAAGTAAAAAATCCATGAAATAAATTATATTCTCATGAGAAATAAAATTTTTCATTTATAGAAAAAATATGGAATTTCTATATAAAAAGCGAAATCTAGAAAAAATTTCAGTATTTAGATAGTAGAATAGATAATATAAAACATAAAAAATTCCAAAAACAATCAATGAATCCCATGTATGGTATTTGTGATAAATATTTTTACACCACTAACAAAATGTCCATAAAAAATCAATCTCTGCATATGAACTTTTATTGTTTATAGGTAAATAAAAAGTGAAGCAGTAAAAATGTAAAAAAACATACATTCATCTTATTATATCTATTTACAAGTGATCGTTTAATTAATAACCAATAATTTTAATAATATTTATTCATATATATGAAAGTGTGAGTGTTATTATAAAAATTAATTTTAATAGTAGAGGATCTGAGAGGAAAACAAAACATCATTATTCATTGTGGTAAATCAAAATAATAGTTGTAAGTCATGAATTTTTTAAATATGGGTTCTGAGTGCAATCGAACTAGAACACCAAATAAAATTAACTATATAAGAGTACAACAAATTCCATGGATCCCATCCATTGTGATCGTAGGCTTTTCATGGCTAGGTGGAATTGGTTGATTACTTGTCTTTACGTATCTAGATACATCAAACAAAATCCAAGGAGTGTATCTAATGAATTATAATATATAGAGTGAAATTGATAGGATCCTACGACATTATATCTGGAATCCAGTAATATATAAATATTATGTTCGATGGTGGTAATATCTATTGTCAACTAGCTTAAAGAATAAAAATGGTTTTCTAAGAGTTCAAAATTCATTCCCTCATGAATCTATTAATGGAAAAATTATAACCATTCCTATAAAAATGAAAAATTTATGTATTGAAGATGGAAATTATTTATATAATATTCTATGTAATTTGGACTATATAATTATCACGAAAATTACATTTTTAATTGTTTTTTTCCTTTAAAATTTGGCATAGGTGATAATGATAATTTAGGAAATTCAACAAGTTATCAAAATAATTGGTATATTAAAATATCCAAGTGTTATATAAAATTATTTACATTCTATAACATGAATTTATTATATATTTATAATTATGAAACAATTAAATTATCAAAGGTAAATTTGAATACAATTGAATTATTTTACAATAATTCCCTACATGGTTTACTAAAGGCATAATAAAGAACTCACCCTACTTCTGGTGGTCAAAATATGATTTTAAACCTCCAATGGTATAAAATGGTTATATTAGGGCCTCATAATAATTTTAAATGAAATCAATTAATGTAATAACGAATTAATTTTGAAGGATAAAAAAATATACTTCAACACAATGCCACCATTTTAAAAAAAAGACCATACGGGAAATTTCATATGAAAACTTCATTTTAAGAGTTATGGATTCCTGATCTCTTTTGACCCTTTGTTATAATTAGATCCGAAGAAAATAGTAGTATGCCTGAACAACATAAAAATAGTGCATATGAGCATAAAACAAAATATCACAATCAATAGAAATAAATAAGGAAAAATGTAATAATGATTAAAGTGCCTACTATAAGGGATCAAACATGATATATATTTGTTAAATTGGAGTCTGAAAAGATGAGATATAGAATAATATTTATTAGGAAATGGGATGAGCTTTTATGAATTTACGAATATGATTTCTATATTCTAGAAATAAAAAAAGGGCTGAGGGGTTATAAATAAATGAAAAAAATAGTAAAATAAACCAATTTTATAATAATTGCATGGTTTTAACAGACATTTATCCAGGTGATGAATCAACCTTGATCCCATATCTGTCTTAAGACACCACTTACATGGGCTAGGTGTATGGTTTAACTAAAATTTCACATCAACTAAAAAACCCCTCTATCTCATATCTGAGACAAGTCGTACAACCATGAATCCTGGTCAACATGGATAGTGAAATCCAAGTGGAACACATCTATATAATAGAATAGCCTATATATTATAATCAAACCATGAATCTAGGATAACATGTATTTTACTGACTATTTGACATTGTTGGTTTTTCAAAAATAGGGAATCTGGTTTGAAATAACCACCAGACACCCATCAATCTTCTATAACATCACCAAACATTGACAATAAGTTACAATACAATAACTAAACATAAAATAAATGTGTTTTTTTACCTTGATTAATTAACTGGTGTATAAAAATGTTTTCATATGTTCATATCTTCATAAAATCATAAGATACATCAACGGATATCCTCTTAGAGGTGGAAATATTATGAATGAACACAAAGGAAATTTGCTAAGGAAAATATCATATCATTGAAAAAATATTTCTAAATCCAAAAAATAGTAATCCATTTTGAAGATCCTTTTTAATAAAGATACCCTGGAAAAAATTTATATAATACATTAAAAATCATTTATAACATTTATTAAGGAAATTAAAATTTCCAATTTGAATACATTAATTTTAAAACAGAAATAAATTTTAATTGCATTTTATTTATAATGAACCTTGAAGCACTATAACATAGATATTAAATTAAATAATGATAAGGAGAGTGGATAACTTCATTCTTATCATAAATGTTAAAAAATTTATTACATTCACATCACCGTTAAAAAACATCCATTTTTCCAAAATGGAATATTCATTCTTTGTAAAAAAAATTTTAAAAAGTAAAAATTTGTAAAACAAATAACATTAATAATTCATTTCCATAATGTTAAATACATTTTTGAAAAAGAAACATAGAGAAATTTTTTTTAAAGAAAAAATGTATTCTACAAAAGATAGTGATAAGGTTTATTTTTCTCAAAACCATTTTTTCATGACTATTAGGTAAAATAGTGGAAGTGATACTCTCACATGAGAATTTTATGAATAACTCGAGGAGTGGAAAATTATTGATAAATTTTCATAGGTATAACATATGATTTCTTCAATAGATACTTAATCATAAACAGTCCGGGTAAATAATAAGATTGTAACATAACTCCATTACCACTATTTTAACATTTAAGACATAATCCCTATTAAATAGATATATTAAAATTTTTATGTAATCATCATAATTATGAAGATAATAATCCAAAAATACATTCATTAGTAGTATATAAAATAAATAAATGAAATATCATATAAATATGGAATGTGTCTCCTATAATAAAAATTGAGAGATAAAAACCTTACCTTTGTAATAATGTTTTTAATAATAATCCATCATAAAGAATGACATCAAATGAAATAGTAACTGTAATGAAAAGGAGTATGTTTTGGATATAAAAATTAAATGGTGTAATATAATCACCAAAGAAAATAATCAAGTTATGTATTTTAAGATTCCTTCTAAAAATAAGAAAGAGATTTTAAATCCATTAAAATAAGTCTTGAATTATTTAATACTACTTCAAACCTCATATATAATAAATATATGTTCATTTTACATCAAATATAGAACAATAATTATATATATTCTATATATATGATTATTATATAACCATTTATTATGTATATGTTAGTAATTATTTTTTTAAAATAATGGTTTGTGTAAAACTATGAATTTAAAATTTTAATTTTGGGGAACTATTATTGGAAATGTCATAATCCATATAATGTCAAGTAAATGAAAAACATAAAACATAAATGTTCAAAATAACGATATTATACAATAATTTAAAAATCTTAACAACTTTTACCTTTAATAAATTCCATTAGATGGAGGTATTCTCCATAGCTTGAATATCTTTGATGTGATCCGCAAACTAATATGTCATATTGTCTGAGGTCTATACATTCTCTTCAAGGATTTAGTTACAATTATCAAATCCTACAATTAGAATAAGATATTATTTATCGATTTATGTGGATGGTTCTTCTTTTAGATGAACTAATTGATGGAATTAAAACATTTTGTTTCCATCCTTGTTTGAGGAGTTGATTAGTATAAAATCTAATATATTATTTTAATTGGAATGTTGGATATTCTCTTGGTTGTTCTCAATATCTATGAACTCTTAATATACATTATAAAAAATCTAGAATTTGATAATAAAATCATGATTTTGAAGATGGACCTATATACCTCTACTTAAAAGGAAACCCCACAAGGAACGACCTCCATATGAAACCTAATACCCATATGTTCTTTTCTTCATTTACAAAGATATAAATACCTTGGAATTCAGACTAGCATTTCTCGATAATAATTAATTTTTGGATGAAAACAACATTTATCAGTCTATTTTAATTGATGGTACCTTATATAGATGATATTTTAATTGGATTAATTGTTCATTTTGATTAGTTATTTATTATATATGTCCTCTGAACATACTTAATAAACCCCTCTAAATTGAAAAGGGTCTTTTGGCCATTCTTTGAAACGAACTGAAGGAACACTTATATTAGTTCATCTTCCTTTGTCTTATAAGATTAGGTTTTAGTTTCATATTCACATTCCACTTTTTTATCATCAATATTACATCCATAATTATTTTTCTATTCATGATATAACTCCATTAATTTCCCTCCATTGAGATGGATATTTTAACTATCACCAGTACCAAACAAATTCTAACCATGAACTCCATTTTTAATCTCATTGAATTGACCTTTAAAAATATGAATTAGTCTAAGATATATTCATTGAATTGTTTACCCCTTACTCATATTAAATGAAATATATTTACAACGGTAATATTGTGACGTAGAAGGATCCATTTAATGAACATTCAGTTTAACAAAATTTTGAACGATCATATGTATGTTACCCATAAGTCCACTGTTAATTGTGTCAGAAAAAGAGGGAAGGAACATTGAAGGGATTTTCTTGAAATATCCTTACACTTTCCCTTCCATCTTGGAGATAGAAAATTCATGCCTCAAATTAGAAAAAATTTCTTAAACCCTTTTACGTGAATTTAAATTTTTTTTGTATTCTCAGAATAGAAATCGAGTGTACTATATAATCAAGAGAAAACAATCTAGTTGAGAATTTAATATAAGGACATTTATTCATTGACTAGTGGATAAAAAACCCCTTATGTTTTTCCCTGAATCCAAACCTTCATAATGAGACAATGTGGTTTATATGGCTCCTTGAATATGAGTCATTCATCCAATACTCAAACACCACATTTTTTCATCAAAACTCGTCACCAATTAAAATGATAACAAACAAAAATAGAATATTTGTATCATCTTCTTTGAAACATAATAAAATAGTGATATGTTGGAATAACTTGTTAACATAATATTACAATCATATAAAATATCATACAGTAATCGATGAATTTTGTTGATAGATTTAATTTGGAATGGAATATAGAGGATGGGAAAAATTGCCATAGTTATATAGATGGAGCATTATATTTCATATGAAAATTAGATATGAATTTAGAGTGGGATAAATAAAAATATTTGATATATTTTTGGGATTTGGATCATGTGGTAATAATATAATCATTCTAGGTGAACTGAATCTTGACATGCCTCTTGTCAAGAAGGCCCTTAATCATACTCTCCTGTAAACCCAAATATCTGAACATGGAACATTCGAAAGAATGGATTGAGGAATGATGGTGAATAAATTTACTCACCAAGGTCTGATTTTGTTGGTATGATTTCTAATTCAACATCATGATCAAAATCAAAATATAAGGAAATCTATCAAAAAATATCGACCTTTGGGTATAGGTACACTTGTGGGGAATATAGGGTAGGAATCAAGATTATGGAAAGGGACAAATGGAAAAGGTCGATCCCCAATTTTTTTCATCCAACATACATTGACCATAGTTCAATAATATACATTTTATTATTCATCACATAATTATTATAATTATAATAAATTATATGTTGAAGACCAATTACAATTATAATTTTTTTGAAATAAAGACTGTTATGATTTTGGATATACTAGGTTGTACGTACACATGAGTAAACTTCCCATTTTTCAACAATCATTGTGTATAGTAAGTGAGTAGTGTTTTTATCATTCAAGAATGGTAATAATATAATAAATAAAATATTTTTTAAAAACTAATAATACAAATCATCCAATTAGTTTGGAGATGAAAGGAGAGAGTCACATAGCTTTGTGAAGGTGGTTCTCCAGACATACATGAACACAATAATCATATATCAGAGAGTGAAAAGGAAATAAATTTAATGATATATAATCATTCTATATTGATAATTATGTCATTAATATCATTTTTATAACATATAGTTTACATATATTATATATAATTACCATTATAATATTCCATATAATTTGATAAATAAAAAATGAGTCTGGTCACCTCGCGAGGTGATATTCTATCATACACATTAGTGACATTAAAATTTCTCATATAGAAGGAAATTAAAAAAAGGAATATATGATATAATTAATGTATTTATATAATAATTTTATACATGTCATATATAAAATTTATATCTATCATCATACTCAACCAGTGAGGTTGAACTGGAAAATTGATTGACAATGGTTGGCCAGGTGGTAGTCCTCCCTATAAATGAATGATGATTTTATAATCGAGTTAATGGATGTGGAGAAGTTTTTGGGTCATTACCATAACATGAAATTATCTAAGTAAATTAATGATACTAAGGATATTATTTTTTAATGTTTTAATAATAATTCAGAGGGTGTATAAATGATTAAAGAAACACTCACTGTAGAACATTACATATTTATCTTGGTAGCCACCATAAGAATACACAGAATCCATCTAAGGTTTTATTTATTCACAATATAGGGCTTATAGTTTGAGAATATTGGAGTTGGTTTGTTATATTCGAAGGATTATTTTGAACAAAATTCAATTTATAGAGTCATGAGCTACAATGATTCGGTGGAGTTTTATAACTAAGGTTACTGGGATAGTTATAATTTATCAAATATAAAAATTTATTCTCACATTTTTATCATGTAACAATACATAGAAAGAAGAATTCATGAGTCATATTAATAACTGGGAGAAAATATGTTCACAAAATATATTTTATAAAATATTTTTTGATATTTTTACTATTATATTTATAGAGATTATCATAATTTTTTTTGGTATAATTTATACATGATATTTTTATATAATCCCAACAAAGGGTATTATGAAAATAATTTTAATATAGTTTTAAATACATTTTTAATGGAAATTAAGTACATAAATTATATAAAATTTTTGTTTAAAAGGTAGTGTGTTTCATTACGAGGGAATAATATAACTTGAAATAGGATATTAGAGGATACAACATTGTCATTGAAAATTAAGGAGTGAAAAATACTAATATTTATAATAGAGATCTCTAATATCATTGGAATAACTAAGTACTATAAATTTTTAACATAAATATATCAGAATTTTCTATCTAATAAATGAATTTAGCTCACGGTGGGATATATTCTTAGACCATTGAATGTGATGTGAGAATAAATGATTTAAAAAGGAAGATTATCCCTTCACCAATACTCAAACTACCCTTAAGTGGGAAACATTTAATTGTAAGAAATTATTCCTTAAAGAACTATTTGGGATGTATATTAATGAAAAAAGGTAAAATTAAAATCATAAACCTCAATGGACATGATACTTATGGAATTGTTTTTTTCCAACTCGTGATCTGGAGTTCGAATCTATAAAATTGGCATCGAATACTTGGCTGAATTAACTCGATGGTGGAGAATATTGAAATATTTATGTATAAAAAAATCACAAAATATATATGTACATAGAATTTTCATCATATGTACCAGAAACGATATCAATATTTCATTTGTTATTTCTATTTCTTAATCCATTACCATCTAGATACATAAAAGTATGATTTGTATCCTCTCAACACAAATGATCCTACATTATTATCAATGATGTGAATTGATAAGGATCCAATATTCCTTCACATAAATAGGATGGACATGGATGTCCCAATGGAAAGAATAAGATCCCACATAGATAAAATAATTTCTCAGACATCCATTCTAGAACTGATATAGTATTCGTAAATCGACGATATAGAAATATAGAATATTTTGTAAGCTATAAGAAAAATGGTAATATTCATAGTTCAACATTTATGTACAATTATATGTTTGGTTTCAATAAAGAATATCAATACCATCAAATTCAAAGTTAATAGAGATGTTGAATAATTAAACTAGGCCAACATTATCTAGCTAACCTTGGAGAATGGTGATTTATTGAGTACTTTAGAGTACTATTTTTGGGAAAATATGATAATGGAAATAATTAAATATATATATTATCGTCATATGTCAACATGCTATGAAATGAAGGAAATATTATAAGAGGATCAAGAAAAAATTAACCACAACAATATAGAAATGAAAAGAAATAACTCTATACTATTTTATTATCCTTATAAATAAATATAGAGGAAACTATTAGATAAGGGTTACGATGTATTTTAATTGAGTGAATATTCACATAATCTAGATTTCAACTGATATCTTACTCAATAAACATGAATGGGTACAAATTTGAGTAGTAGAGTGTATACATGTTACACCACTAAGGATTTTATCTGATTTAGATCTATAATTTAATCCCATTTTCTTGAAATGTATCCAATATTATCTAAATAATAGTAGAAATTAGCATGGATTATCAGCCATAAATTGATGGCCAATATAAGTTGACTATCTGGACCCTTGAGGAAACGTTGATAGATTTGTTCGTGGAATTCAGCCCAATATATGTTCAACTTCTTCCTATGGGAGAGTTCTTATAAAATAATAGAATTCACTCAAGTATTTAAATGGCACCATAAGAATCCATTCATGTGAAGAGATCTAGAACAACTATGTGTGGGGATTACTTTTGTGAACACATGATGTTGGTACATGCAATCTTCCACAAATATTATAAACTTTTTAATACCATCCTTCATCACAGTAGGATACTTCATAGTAAATAAAGTGGTATTCTAATAACTATAAAAGATACCTACAATCTTAGGTTGTAAATTAACTTTTTATCAACACATATCACTTGAATATATTCATAAGATCAATGAGAAAAGAATGTTTATGTAATATATACATCATCCCATTTCACTTTCTCAACTGAATCGATTTGATGGATTACTAACTAAAACACCCACCTATCATGTCTCCTGTTTTTGAGGAGTTCCACATATTACCCATGAGGAAGTAAAAATCTTATCCTTGTATTGAATTCATAGGATTAATAGGTGGAAAATGGTCACTCTTTTGAGAATAATATGGTTATAATATTAGAACATAGTTTCAATATTATATGAAAAAAAGAAAAAACACCTAGTGAATGTACTATGTTATTACTAAAAGTATGAATAAGAGTACTATAAATAAAATTTTGAAATAAAACCGAATTACCCTCAACTAATAAAAATAGATTATTTGGGAAAACAATTTAAGGAAGAAATTTATTATAGTCGGAAGAATATAAAGTCCAACAATTCTATCTATGTCATATGACTTTAAATTTTGTAGTTGTGTCATATTTAGTAATTTATTTTTATATAAATCTATTAAACCACATGATAGAAACAAAATTACTAATTTACACAATACATTTAGAAAATAATTATTCATATAAGAATTAAATGTATTATAATGTGGAAAAAAATAGGAAATAAGATAAATATATTTTTCAAATTGCATCACCTCGATATACAAGAATTCTAACACTACTGATTAAAATTATAGAAATGGTTCATAATATTTTATGTGAAATATTTATTTATTAAAATTAAGAAATATATAAATTTAAGGTAAAATATATTTGAATGCTGAGAGAATGAAATATTAGGTATTTATAGAAATTATAAAACCCATATAGTTGTTACAAATATGACTGTTTGAAATATCATTTTGACAATTTCAATAGTAATTTGATCGTTAGGAATATAAACATAAATGGTAAAATAGTATCCTCACCTAAGGAATTGTAAAATGATATTTCAGTATATTATAAAATGAAAATAATATATACTTATATCATCAAACAAGTAAATAAATCTTATAAAATGAAAAAAATTAGTTTAAGTAATTTCACAAAACATATATGTTTTACCTCAAAATATAATTTTATTAAATTAAATTTATCTTAATAAACTATTTTCATTAAACAATAATATGGTTCATAACAATAACAATATAATTTTATTACAACATAAATTATTTTTTAAGGGGTCAAAATATTATTTTAGTCTTAAAATGTACATTTTCAATTAAATAATTATTCTATCAAAAAATTAACTTTCTCATATTGATAAAAAACTAAAAAAATTATTTTGTTCATGGAATATACAAATTTAAATATTGTTCGGGTAATTTTAATTATTTTTATAAAACACTTAAACTTTTTACTGGATAGTGAAATGTAATGAAATAAAATATTTAGAATTAATTGTTAAATGGCTAACTAATTTCATAAAGTGTTTTATAGGAATCAATTATTTTGAAATGGTATACACTATTTATTGAATATTGTCAATAGATTTTCCAATCGTGGTATTATTAATGTAATATAATAAACTAATGAATATAACATACAAAAAACATGATTCTCATCCACTTATATATATAATCCCTTACTAAACCCTACCCTCAAATATTTTTGATTCCATACCTTACATATTATTTTCAATATTCCCCTCATATCTTTAACAAATTTTCAATAAGATTTATTCTACAAAAAAAGACCATTCCCAATGATCCTTATGTCATTTCCATATAGATGGAATTTTTTGGGAGGTTAACACTTACAACGAAGCGTTTCTTTATTTCTAATGTTTATCTACCTGACCTAGACATTCAAATACATTATTTTATAGTGACACAAATATTGATAATATAAATATTTGTTATTATACCTTTGAAATATATCATTCATCTCTTATAATATCCAAAAAATATCATCCATATTTAGTCAGTTCACTAAATCTAGGGATGATGAAATGTTTTTATTCAATTACTGACATCATGGAGGGTGTAAATTCATGTAAAACATTATAAAATTACTTACATAATTATATAAGATAATTATCATATTTTATAATGAATATGTATCCAAAATAATAAATTAAAAAAATCATGTTTATGATGGTCTGTTAAATTGCCTAAATGAATTGAATTATAAGTATACTTCATATACATAATTAATCATTACTACCTCTAAAAAATTTAATATATTTATATAAATTTAATTTCCATGAGGGAATTTAATATCATTATACTTCAAATATGTTTTTTCAGTTCAATTTGAATAGAACATAAACAATTATAAATGAGTGATCCGACTTTGGAACTATGAATTGAACACCATTAGAATAAAGATAAAAATATTATATATCATTGAAATGGTTGAAAATAATTTCTTTATTAATAGTAACTCATATAAACATGGAAAAGGTAATGAGTTATGTAATCAATGAATATATTTTATTTGGATCTTATGTGATTTTGATGAATTATTTTTCTCCTAAAGTATTGTATATAACTAAACAACCCTCTTTTTCATTAGGGTCTGACCTTTATCTATAAATATAAAATTACCTATCAATTTGAGGACCTTTAGAGGTTAATAATTCTATATATCTGTCACTTTGTTATACAATATTTTATCTTCCATTTATGGTGTTAAACATGCCTTATGTTCATTTCTAAAATCATTATTTATAATCAATGACGATTAAGCTGAAATTCTATATCCCTTAACCCTTTTATTAATCATCATTTTTATGAACCTAATCTGATTGAAGATTTATATACATATATATATAATATTTTATTCATAACCCTATATTTTTACTTATAGTTTTCATATAAATTTCCATATTCATTATTTCTTCAAAAATTGTTTTTGATTCATTAAAGAACTGGTTAAGAAGTATATTTCAAATCCCAATAATCCACCCTTTATCATGAAATTTATATTTAAAATAACTCTATATAATGGCAATATAATTTTTATTTAGAATTTCATTTACATAATATTTAATTTATTCTTTTGATTGGAATACTAATGAAATCTATTTTAATTGTGATATGAAAGAATATAATGTAACCCATTTCACTTCATTTCTATTTCTTACATTTATAGCATATGTTTCAGTTAATTTTTTTTAGAACACATTAAGGTGTAAAAATCTTGATATTTTTGTCCATATAGGTCTCAAATGTATTGGTTGTTTTTTCTCACATAGAATTACATATATTTGAGTAGGAAGTAATCATAATTAATGATGATACTGTATACACGATGTGATATTGTCTTATAATTTATCCATGAATTTTATTGATGATAGGTTTAATGTTTCCTAAAAAATATTTATTGCTTGATCTTATGTTAATTACAAACTAATATAGTAGATACTAATGAATTCACATGTTTTTCTTTCAATTATTATATCTTGACATGTAATTTATTTTATATGTTTTTCTACTCTTTCATGTCAATTATAATAGGGGGATTTCTAGTTCAAACCATTTCCATATTTCTTCCAAAGGTTATCATTCATTATTTTAGGATGTCAAAGGGATTCAAAACATCATTATGGGGAATAAAATAGATATTTATTGATTTATTATTATTTTATTGTATTATTAATTTTGTTTATAAGGAAATGTGGCCTATCATCCTGTTAGATATTTTATTTTATATACCTATTAAAAAACATTGTATAGTATCTGTGAATGTATGGGTACTCTATTAGTTGTTCCACATAATATAACTTCTAAAAATAATATTAAAATGAAAATTATGCACTACTCACTATAACATATATTTTTTTTAGTAAGGAATAAATTCTAAAAGAACTTAACAAACCCTGAATTACATGGGAAATGTGGATATTGTCCTAATAAGAAAGAAAATATAATTATATATAAAGTGTTTTGTCTTATGATTATTCCAAACTATATATCATGAATTATATTTGATAATGTGAAAGGACATCTATTTCTAAATGAACCAAATAGGATAAATATAAAATTTAAAGTATGTTCAGGTGATAAATATGATAAAACAATGAATATTAAATTTGTTATGTTTAGAAGATGCGATAACAAGAACTCAAAAGATTTTATGAATCGAATAAATATATTTTTAACTTTTTTATATAACTGAGAAAATAGTAATTAAAATCATTTGAAAAATAATATTTTGGTTAATGTATAAATTATTTTTATTATTTTTATTATGATTATGGTTGGGAAAAATTAGTATTTGGAATTGATAAATTTAAATGCATGGTTAGAATTTCTAGATGAATGAAGAATGTATTATCACATGACATAACATTTCCTCAGTGATGAATGTAGTTTAATGATTAAAGTGACCCAATATAATGTTTCAAGGAATATAATGTAGTTGAATTAATCAATGATATTTTCTTAATTCAAACATAATACGGATTATATAACATATATTATTATTTTTATTGAATATTTTCTCTGTTAAACATTTGTAATGATATGTTACATGATATCAACAACCTGGAAAAGATATTTTATTGCAACTAAATATGTATAATGATAAAAATTGAAGAACCAATAACATAGGATAAATAAATCATTGGTTTAATATGTTATTTATGTTGAGATAATGGGTGAAAAATGAGTTAAATGTTTTATTAATATATATAATTTAACATAGACAGTTTCGTTAACATTACGATTGATAGATGATTTGTTGAAAATGTGGATTATAATATTATTATTTCTGTTTCTGGCCATTTGGGAATATGGTAAATATTTTATGGTGTGTTATTTTATGACTAAGAGGTTATAATAAATTAGGTTTAATGACAGAGTTAATATTTCAGATAATATCATATTTTTATAGTATTTTGTCTTAGAAAATAAATTTATCTGGAAATATATTATTAGGTTACATGCATACTTATGTATACGAGTAATCAATAATGAACAATCATTGTATATTGATCTAACCTGAAATTGTAAAGTACATGTCTCATTATAATTCACCTCTTTATTGATAATTTTGTTAACAATATCTATTCCTCTATTAATTAGTAATTGACAATTAAAATTTAGAGGGAAAAATTTATTTTAGTGTGGTAGAATGAAATGAACCATGATATATATATATATATATATATATTCTCCAAATTATCACTATCATCTATATCATAATCTACCTGAAACCCTAAAATAAAATAATTTTCAACATATTAGATTAAACTTATATAGAAATTGTAAGAACTATAAATCCTCTACAGGTAAAAAAATATATATTAAACAATCAAAAATATTTATATTTAAGGATATAAAGTTAATATGATTTCACATTCTTAATTATCTAAAAAAGTAATTATTTAATTGAATAAGCCACATATAAATTCTTATTGTGAAAAAATATATTATTTTCTTATTAATTAATATATAAAAATGATTTAAATTTGAAATTAGAATGAAATAAAATTGGGAACAAATTTTTGAGAAAGTGTTTTTCATTAATAATTATTTTCTTTCATATTCATTATTTCCTTTTAAAATAAAATTTCATAAATTTCATACTCTTATTTTGAATAAATTTATTCAATTTTTTCATTATAAAATAAAATTTTCATACTATTAATAACTTATATTTTTCTAGAATAATTAATTTTTAGGTGAATGGTAAAAAAATATATCGTTTTTAATAATTTAAAATTTATCACTTTATAATGAATTTAATAATAAATAAAATATATAAAAAATTTAATTATAACAATTTTATATAATTATAGAGTAAAATTATAAATTTTAACACAATTTATAGTTTTCATAAAATAGAACTCCAAATTGTCATAAACTGGTGTAATGTTTTACTCTAAAAACAATTCTTATTCTCTAATATATCTATTTTTATTTAGTAAAATGTATAAAATAAATATAAAAACTGGATTTAGTATTTAGATTAAAAAGATCATATTTTTTTAACAACTAATATTTAATTTTTATGGAAAAAATAGATAATTGATATTTATGTTGTTTACTATGATAATTGTAAATCTATTTTAAATGGAATTAATTAATAATAAAAACGTACTATTATATAATTACATATATTTTTTACTTATAAATAATAAATTTATCAATATATTGGGACCAATATATAAATATTTTAATAGTAATTCAATAGGTAATTAATAAAATATAAGATTGTAAACACTCTATGGTATAAACACATCCCTCTATAGAACAATTTATCTATACATTATATTTAATAATTTTAATGTTAATTTAATATTATTTAGAAACTAAATTAGATTATATGGGTCTTAAATTTATTTCCATAAGAACATTTTTTTCAATACATCTTCTCTTTTATTTTGTAATTAAATATAAATTTCATAATTAGAGACATGTTTTTGAAGTAAAATACATAATGGTAAAATTTTATAATCAATTTTAAAAGGTTTTTAATAAGTTCATTACATGTGTGAAAATGGGTAATATTGGCTTTCACGGCCTTTTATAACCTAAATATTCATTTATTCTCTATTTCAGATTAATTAGCCCTTAAATAGTGTAATTCCATTATTACAAAATATAGAAAATTCATGAAATTTACCCTTTAATTCAATTATAAATGAGGATTACATTCAACTGTTCTACCATCCACATTACCTTCACCCTTTTATGGAACTCATACACTATTATCATCACATATATATTACTTTCACATATTAAATTTCTTATATATTATAAGTAATCATATTCCCTTCATTTCATATGATATAGTCACAAAATATTAGATGGTCCCAATGAGAGTATTACTAAATCCACAACATTTTATTCATAATCATTATGTACAAAACATACCATAATCCAATTAATATATTAAACTAAATTTAAATATTATAAATAAATGTTTTTTTAATTTTTTAATAAATAATATTTATTCATTATCATCTACATTGGAAACCAATAATAACACTTAACGTATATACATACAGACTATCACCTCTATTAAGTAATTCTTTTTTCAACCTTGTTTTTACTTTTTACTAAAAACACATGAAATGTTACTACAAAACTAAAACTATATTTATAATATCATTATACATTTTTTATAATTATATTAATAACTTCCCAAAACATACCCACTCATTTATTTATAGTTTGATTTTATTTATATCAGTTTACTTGCATACAAGAATGATGCTCTAAAACACTATCATGGATGAATATGGGAAGTTAAAAAATAATATTTTTATAAGAAATTTAGAAAATTATTATTAGATAGTGTTTCCAAAATATTTATAACTTTTATTTTCAATATAATATAAATATCATCATTGACCCATAAAATTACAAAAATAAGACGACAACAATTATTATTTCACATAGAATAACTAATACACTTATGGAATGAGAAATTATTTTTTATAATAAATATAAATTATATATCTAGTGACTTAAGTAATCAATGAATGATGATCTTTGAATCAAAACATTATTAATATAGTCGGCATCAAATAGATTTCACAAAAAAATATTGTTACAAACATGTCATGGAAAAATAATATTTAACTAACTGATCTATTCAAAAAAAATGATCATATTTGAATTAATAAAAATTTAATTTACATAAAAATGGATTTCATGTTTATAAATTTTTTATTTATATTTTTATAATTAGTTTTTATATCACAATTAATCACATGGAGAAATAATTATAGGGTTTTTTAATCTTGATTTTTCTTCATTATGATATGATTGGTAATCACCATGTGTTTTTCCCACATATTTTTATAATAATTATTTTCCATAAATTTATTTGATATATAAATCCATCCATCATTTTGTATTTTAATATATTTTGATTTAAAAGATTCTTTTTTCATAAGGGTTCTTGTTAACTTAAATTTTTCTGTTACGTTATAATATATCTTCTCCAACTTATATAATCCAAAAATTACTTTTTTAACCCTATGGTTTTATTCATTGTCACATTACCTTCCACATTATTAGAATTTCACCTTTTAGTTCAAAATTTTTTTATTTATAATATTATTTTATTAAAACGTATATCATTATTATGAATGTCTATCTACTTATGTATTTATTTTCCTTCACTCAAATTTTCTCCTTTTATGTCAAAACTTATTTTGTGTAATAACCTATAATGTTCACATTTTCATTTTCTACTTTTAATAAGGTAGCATTTAAATCCTTCTTATGATGTCAGATTTAATGAAGGAATTATAATATATGAAAATTTAATTCATTCCATGGATGCTTTATTTTTCATATAATCCACATTTACTATAAATAAACATTATTATTTTTATGGTATGCAATATAATTTCTTTATTATTAACTTTAAAATATTTCAATTGTGTTACAAAACATTTCCAAAAAATATTTTCATCAATTCCCAAAAATCCATCGTTTTTGAAGAGGTCGAACACATTTTCTAAAAAATAATTTAAATTTCACTTTTATATATCTCCTTGTCACAAAAAATTTTCAATTAATTTTTTTGTCATAAAATGCACAATAATTCACTAATAATATTTTTGGTATTATACTCATGGAAATATATTAATTCCTTCTTCACTACTAGTTTTGGATTTTGATGTTGTTTAATACATTTTATTTCTTCATTCAATAATATGTTTCAATAATTTGACCTAATGGTGTTCACCAAGATTCCATACATTGATTGATTGTTGAGATTGTTAAATCAAATATATACACTTTTTCTATATAATGTAATTATCAAATGCTCTATTATATTGATTGAAGAATACTTTCCTATAATGTTACTTTATATATATTAATACCATAAAATTATCCATTAGTATATCATTTTAAATATATTAAAGTAATGAAGAATTTTTTCCTTATAGGCTTCTATTTAATAAGAATAATAGACTTTTATTCATTGCAGTAGTTTTTTTTGAAATAATTAGCGACTCTTTTGAAGCATCACTTATATGTAAGGATGATGGATTTTTTGTTTCTATACCACACATAAATTGAATGGTAAATTAATTATATCCTTTTTGTGTTAATTATTTATTTACATACAATTTGGTTATCACAACATAAAAGGGTGTACATACTTGGATTTTTTCATAATAAGAAATGCTAGAAATATGTGGTTTTTTTCAAAATTATATTTATGATTTTTTTGTGCCATATTATTATTAATATTTTTATAACTCTTTTGTGCACTCAAGACACTTATTTACAAACACATGTTTTCACACTCTTTTGATTAATTTTTTATTTCATTTCATTCTATCTTCCATGAATTTCTTTTATATGATCTCTGTTTTTCGGTATGATTTCCCTATATACAATAATTATCCCCATTTATTAATCTTATGAACTCTAATTATCATTACATATAATCATTAATTTTAACAATTACTATGTCCTTATATCACCCTTGTATCAATTTTAATTTCTATAATTTATTGAGTTTTTTTAATTGATGATTATCCAAAATGGGAGTCTATTGTGGATTAGGTAAAGATAAATATTCACATGTAACAAAAAAATGTTCTTTTATGACTCTCAATGATATTAAAGCTTATTTTCCCAATATTGTGAGTTTATTTGTGATATTTAATGTTTAAATTATATAAATATTTCAAAAAAAATTAGTTATTGTCACATTAAATAAAATAGTGTGGTTATAGTATGAATTTTTATCACAACAATTAAGAGTCTGTGTAATAGTTTTTGTACATATTAGTTATGTGAATGTTCTCAAAAACACATAAATTGAGTATGGATAAATAAAAAATTGTTTTTTGAGTGATAGTGATGATATCAAAATTATTATTCACCCAAAAGAATATTTTTGTTATGCTAAGGTTTCAATTTATGTTTAACATGAAAATAATGATTAAACAATATTACAATATGAAAAACAATAATATTATACTTATTTTTAGATATTAATTATATTGAAAATTAATAATTGAAATTCATTATCATGATCATAAGATTCAATTAAAGATAACATTGATGATTGTGAATCATAATTCATTGGTTTACCTAACAGAAACATGGAATGTGGAAGAATCCATAAAGCATCAAGAGTGCGTGGAATCTATAAATAAAAAATATGATTAAATTTAGAAGAAAAAATCATGGGTGGTAGTGCCTATGAAATCAAACTGTTATTATATTGAAATAAAGTGTGTGTTACAGAATAACATTAACAAAAAAGGTGAAGTGATGATAAATAAATCAAAAATAATTTGAATGTTTATTATTATTTTTATCAGATAAAATGGATGATATATTTTATCTTGTTTCAAGGATTTATATAATTTCACTATTCTTTGAATGAACTACCAAAAAATAGAACAAGATCATCTAAAATGTTGTCACATTCGCCTTTCATAATAGTCAGTTCGAATAGGATGTGTAATGGGAGAAACCCAATTATATCAAATATATATATAAAATGAAGGAATAGATTATGTTTATGAAATGAAAAACATATGTTAAAACATGATCAATATGAATAGTATATGAAACTTGACAAAATATTAATGATTAGCGATTTTAGAAAATTATTATTTGTAAACGGGCAGTACATCATGGAATATTATGTGGTACATAAAATTTCTAATATATATGATGATGTTGGTATATTTTATGGAATTGAAGAATTTGTGATTAATGATTTTTCTTTAAAATGGTTTATTTATTTATGTTATTAATATTCATTATAATGATGTTATTCATTGGTCTTGATATTTGTCAAGATAATGAATAAATATTCACTATATATAGAATTACACATTAGTATCATGGAAAATATTGTTTATAACAGGGGAAAATAATTTCATAATATATTTTAAAGAGTAATTTTTCACCACCAATGAAATTGGTGGAGATTTCAATCCCATAGACTCTAAAATACTCAATGGTTGCATACAATATTTTATAATTTCAATATTATATGTCATAATTTTATCAATTTCTGTGTTAGCTATCAACATTTCCAAAATTAATTTTACATTTTAAAATGAATATCATATTATGTTATAAATATATATAGTTGATTTTGGATTTAATTTCAAAAAAACACTCATTCATGTATATTGTTTTGTTGATGTTTATTGGTCTCAAATAATTGTTGTTATAAAGTCAAAATTTGGGTGTGTATTCTTTATGGGTGATACATGTGTGGTTTGGTACACAAAAAACCAATGATCCATTACATTTTATATAACAGAATGATTTTTTTTTTGAAAAATAAGTCAATATCACTTTTAATATTAATGAGAACCCATCTTAATAATTTCATAGTAGAAGAAACTTTTACATTTCTTGAGGTATTAAATAAAACAAATGCGATCAATCTATTCGTAAATATATTGGATGGATATTCAACAAATCACAAATATATTGAGTACTAAAACCTATAAAAATTATTAATTATAGAGTTTTAGCAATGGAGTTGTTTCCTGTATTAATACAATTTGAAGATATCGTAAGGAGACAATTGATTATGAAATCATTTTAGATATTTAGTTAGAAGACGATAATTCTAAATATTTTTTTCTCAAAGATAACGCTAGATATATCATACCTTATATTATTAAAATTATATTTCTTGGTAAATTATGCAAAAAAATATATTTATCCCTTTATAAGGACAATATAAGTGTGAAGGTTTTAAAAAAGGGGAAATATTTGAATTTTTCCAATTTTTGTCATCGAATATGTTAATTGTTATAAATTGACTGATGAGTTTATGAAAATGGATTATTTTTAACACACACATACATATATATATGAACATTTTAGAGAATATGTTAGTATATAAGATAAGTTGAATATGATTTTCTAAATTGTATTAATGTTAAACTAATTGAAAAATTTACATTATTATTCATTGTTATTATAACCAATACTGAGTTTTTTTAGAATACCTAAAATTATTAATTATGGATTCATATAAATATTTTATATTATGATTTTACTTTTAGGATAGAAAAAATAATCAAAGGGGTTGATTATAGAGTATAGGAATACTTTAGTGATTAGTGGAATCCCTGGTGATTTTTTTCAAAGGGGATACAATAAATATAAATATATTATTGATGAAAAAGTTAAGATTAAATGATTTGAAATACATGGGTTGTATTTTATTATATATAAAAAGAAAAAAATGTCAACCCATGAATTATTATCAGATATATATTAATTTAGACAAGTCAAATTAATATAATACAATTTGTATGTATAAAAGATATTAGAAGATGATTAAGGTTGTACAGTTAATTTTTTTTTGCATTTTTTGGTTATAGATGAACTCACACTGCATGGTTAGTCAGCCTATTTTGGTGTGCCTATATAAGATATTTATTGGATAATTTACATTATCAAATGATTTATATGTCTATGAAATGATATGGATCTTAATTGTAGATATTAATTAGATGAACCTTTTGGATATTAATATAGTATCATAATAATAATTATATGATTCTTCATGTTTAGGCTATTTAGGGATGTGAAAAAGGGTTTCTCCAAGATAGGGGATATTTTTCAATCACGACACATAGTTATTCCAAAATATATGTTTTCTTGATAAATTAATGTTACATTAAGTTTATGGATTAAGAGGAATTTCGATCATGAATATTGATATATCCATAATCACACAAAGATTTTAGTTTTGTAAATATAAATATTTTGGTGGTCACGTGGATAATTCAATGATGCACACTATCAAAAAATAATAGGCATAATGAGGCCAAAATATTTATATTCACAGTATAGTGATTCTTCAAATATAATTATGAGTCAATTTGATAATATAGATTAATGGGAGTTATGTGGGATACTAAATCATGAATATCAGTATATCTACAGAATATTTTAGGATTACTATATTATCTTGATTGATCCAATAATTCATATTAAATGAGGGGTAGTAAATAATTCTTATTGGATTTAGATTATTAATTTAAAATAAAATTTTAAGAATATAGATTATGGAAACTATTCAATAGTTAAGATAAGTTTCACAAAAATCATTGTGAGATGTTATCCATCAATTAAATTAATTGTTATAGAGGACGTGGAGGGAGAAGAATCCAATGATTGAAGATATGTTTAATTCCCATTCATAAAAATTATATCATTAATTAGTAATACATAGATTTGAATATCATTGATTTTAATAAGTAATTAGAGCACTACCATGGTATGTTCATTGATGTTGGAAGATTATTCTTGTTAACTGATGTTTATTGGTTACTCATTCATCAATATTATAATAACTCAATATAGAATATGATTAGTTTTTGAGATTTTTTATCACTCAATATTTGATAAGAAGATAAATGTGTAAAGACAAGAAAATGTTTTGGTACTCATGAATTGTAATGTAAATTCACTTATTAGTGGTATCAGATTCAATTTATTATGTCATTGATGTTAAATTATTTGATTCTGTAGGATTTTTTCAAATTGGTTAAAAATATTTATGTAATCCCCAAAACATAATGGACAAAACTTACATTTTTGGATCTATACTGATTATTGGATCATGTGATCATATTTTATTTATACATTCCATAGATTTAGACATTTAGGTTTAGTTATAATCCTAGAAAATTGAAATTTACCTTGGTGTTTTTGTTTTATAATGTAGATGGAATTAAATAATAAAAACATGTCACACTATTAAATACTTTATTATTATTTTTTAGTGGGGGACATATAAGATAATTATTCACTGATTCACCCCCATATTCATAATTCTGTGACAAAACAAATACAAAGTTATTTCATTTTGTCATTAATAAAAACGTATTATAATAATTTTTTGGAGTCAAAACAATTTAGTAGTTCCTATTAAATCATTTTTAAAATTGATAATTATAATTTCCTTATTTGTTTTTGAAATATATTATTAATTCTAACGTTTTTATATGATTTTTTATTTATATTTTATAATAGGAATTACATATTGAAACTTATGAGCAATTTTAATGTATTTTTGACATTGGGGAAATCATAATGAGTTTATACTCATCCTTATATGTGAACATAGTGGACATGTATATGTAATTATTGATTGTCAAGGTTAATTTGGTACATCCTTAATTTTTTATGGTGAACCATTGATCCATGTTGTGACTATGGTTTAACTTTCCATAGTTTGGGTTTCTTTTTGACAAATGGTTGGAACAAAATGACTTATCATAAAATAGAAAATCTATCAAATTATATTCATTTAAGGGTTGATGTAGTTTAATGGATTTATATTTGTCTCACTATTTATGTTTCCATTAGAAACTCCTAACTGTTCACACATCTGTAATGAGTCATGAACCTGTATTTTAAAGGTAGAATGTCATTTTTTGTTTCAAACCCAATGAAACATAGAAACACACGTTGGTTGAGAGGATGGGAGGTTGGTCTCATTTTACCATGTTGGGTGGAATAATTGAAAATTTTGGGACCATCTTATAGATTCAATATTTTTTGTAGGTTATATCCAATTTTTTTTACTAGAATGGATAGTGTAACAAACTTATAGTATATTAAATCCTTATACACTCGATAGAGTGATCTATGAATGTGACCATATATATATATATATATATATATTCTAATTAATTCCTATTATTATTTAACAATTATATACTAAAATTTTAAATGAACAAGACTCAGAACTCTAGGGTTTCCCACTATCTTGGAAGTATTTTTATGATTGGGATTGGGATTGAACCTTTATGATACACACTATTTATCCTTTAGGAGGATGAATCAAGACACAAATTTATTTTAAAATACCATGTTGGATATTTTAACAACATGATAAATGTTTTCATAAAAGGGAATATAATAAATGGGTATAGACAACATGCCATAGAAAAGGCATCCTACATATAATGTTATAACTTTAATTAGATTTCTTAATGTTCTATTTGACCATAACCACTTGATGTGTGAGGAAGTGCAATTAATACTTTTTAGGATTAATATGATTGTGTTTAGGAAATATATGGACTTATACCAAGATGGACATCCATATTTTGAAGTATTATTATGATGAATTTGGTTTGACAACCACAGAAATATATAGACTCATGGGTCATGATCTATATGATAAACAGAAGATATTAGAAGACTAAACATGCCACAAGGGAAACAATATTGATTTTTTTGGACATATACCCTTATGGTGCCCTGATATTTCAATACAGTTTACGAAGTTATGATTTCATATGATTTTTGGTATTTTATTATTCTAGTGACATGATCCTTGAACATCTCAATGCTCACATGAGTCAATATTGGTGGGAGAAACATGAGATGTCAAAGAATCATACACAATTCATTTTGGTGTGTGGCTCACACATTTATTAATCAAAGATAGGATATTATTAGAACCCTTTAAATGGATATGAACCCACAATTTTATTAATTAAATTCAGGTTTTTTTATCTTAGTCCATTGGAAGGAATCCTATATATCATGATTATTTCAGGATTTAGAGTCCTCATAATTCAATTAGGATGTTGATCTGTTAATGGATGGGGAAGGATAGTAGTCCCACATGACGTGGTTAGTGTGATATAGAGAAAATTAAATTCTAGGGAACACAAAACATGGTGGATTCATAGGATGAATTTCTATCATTTACCCACTAATGGACAAAAGATAAGGGACTATGGGAGGTCTAACTTGTATGCCTGGATTTTGATAAGGGACTCTTAGAATAAATAAGGCTTATTGTGTGTATGTAACATGGAAAATTGTGGACACTATCCTCGCAAAGTGAACTCTTTAATTATGTTTTTCTGTTTAGGGTTCACATGGGTCAAGGGTAAACATCCATAAATGCATGTTTGATAAGGATGAAATGTTTGAGGATATCTACTTCACATGTCTAATCGTTTCTTAATGACAAGGCTGGAATGTATAAGTCTGTCTTTCAGACATGTCTGATGAAGTCATGTGAACAATCTAAAATGTATAAATATGATTTATTGAAATTCATGATTATATCAAATGAAATTGTATGTCATTTCCTATGATGTATTCCTAAAATATCTAAGGATTTCATGTGAACTGGCAGAAATGTCTAAGGATGTGTCGTGTGATTCGCACACTATATATGAAAGTAGTTTCATGATTTGACTGAAAAATCATGGTGAATTCATTATATATTAGTAACATGTATGAATTTCATCTTGTGATTAGTTTATAGATCATAGAAAACAAATGAAGACATATCATTAAAATTATTTTATCATTCATCTCATGGAGCATCCTTAATTTTAATCATTCATTATGTAAATAAATCAATATTTTTAGGAGTTTTAAAACTCTGGAATATGTTATCAAACTAACAAACTGATAGTCATTTTTGTGATTTGGATTTCACGTCTATGGTTATTCACATGATCTGTAAAATTGTTTGATGATTTTTGTATGTCTGACACATAGTAATTCAAAAATATTTGGGTGGTTTCAAATGATTTGGATGATGTTTCCAAGTGTCTACCGATAATCTTGTTGACTTTCCCAAATTTCATTTCATAGTTCAGATAACATGTATAATTGTCTTTAAATAATCTAGATGACATTTCCAATATTTATTTGATGATCAATTAACAGATCACATGAAACACATGAACCCTTCCCATGAAAAGCAGCATATCAACCATCAAATGATGTATCTATCATTTTCATATTTATTTTCTTAAATGAATCAATTTTTACATGTTTTATTATTTATTCATCACATGATCAATCCTACATGTGGGTTTTATTTCTAAATATCATATTATCATGTACAGGGTTCATCGCATGATCTATGATCTTATCATGAGAAGCGTGCATATCATTCACATGGTCTCACGAACATGTTTGAGTGTCTCCACAAAAACTATCTAACATATTAAAATGTCTTCACTAGATCTTATTACCATGTCTTATTTTCTTCATATGATTTTGATTACATGTTTTATGGTCATCATGTGATCAATTAACAGATCATTTGAATTTCTGTATCCATCCAATGAAACTAAATGTGTACACCTTCAAATGGATCTTCATTAATTTTCTTACATAACTACATAAACAACTCATTATTTTTCATATGTTTTCCTTTTGAGTTATTGTGTCATTATCCCAATATGCTAGTGGTATTTCCCATGATTTAGAGATCATATATTGGTTTCTTCATGAGATCAATGAACTAATCACCTGAAGCATGTATGTTGTTTTCATGATCTCACTACATAGTTTGTTGTCCCTGCATGATCTCACTGATATTCCTAAACAATCATCATGCGATTAATGAATAGATCACATTAGATACATAACCCATACACATGAAAATTTTAATAACATTCTTTACAAAAAGAATCCATCATTTACAGACACCATTGAATGTATAACTCATATATTTTTTTTTTCTTACTGAGTAATTTCATGATCAATCCACAATTTTGAATTTAATTTTCTAAATTGAAAATGATATTTGTAGTTCATTTGTTGATCAATTAACTTATCACATGAAATATATAAATTCATTATATGTTATCTTAATTTACTCATTGATTTTTTCGGTGAAATACACTCAAAATCATATAGTCATCCACTCTATTATGTTGACTCCTGCCTCAATGTTTATATTCATATGTGTTAAATAGCGTGTTTTTAGGTATATCCGCTAGATATATATATATATATATATATATATATATATTTCTTTTTCCTGATAAATAATTATCATATCATGGATTGTGTCGGTATAGGTATAATTAACATAAGTCTATAATGTATCATGTGCTTCAGACAGTCAAGGTTCAGGATGTCAATTTAATCATCCTTTGGTCGCATGGTAAAAAAAGGAAATGGGATCACTCGATCATTATAATCATTCATGAACCCAATTTTTTAATGGGATTTCAATTTATCAAACTCACATACCTATAATAGTTTTTGTAATCAAACATCAAGTTAGGGGGATTTCATTTTATTAGACTACATATTAGAGGTCCTTTAAAATATCGACGATGGCATGTAGAAGGTCCTCTAAATTATTTGAAAGTTTCACCTAAGGGTATTTGCGTGATCAACGGGGAAATTTTGATGGTGTGTCATTGGATATGTGAGAAGATAATAATAATAAAATAAATCCTTCTAATCATATTAATATGGTAATGAAATCATGGGGTTGATTCATGGTAAAATGAATCATATGCCCTAGGTGTATGATCATAATGTGACATTGATTATACTTCATTTACTATGGGGGAAAATTAAAATAGTACATTGGGTGTTACATTAGCTAATATTTTGGAATTCACATTTGGAAAGAATCAGTAAATTTCCCCTGGATGCGAATTTTGGAGGATGGAACAAGGAAATGGTAATGTAGAATTATATTTCGTTCGGATTCCCAAAGTCTTCTACTATTTGGTATCCTAATAATATCTTAATCTTACAAGATATATATTGTATAAATCATGTTGGTCTATGATTATGATCATATAAACCCAAACATTTCATATGTTCCCCAAAACTGTAGTCTAGTAAGATTCATTATTTATGTAAGATTTTTTATTGGGATCCTACGCATTTCTGTGTCACAAGAACCATTCACCTAAAATATTCATGAGATTCCCTTTTTTAAAAATCATTGAGTGAAACCAATCATCCATTTAAACGTTGGTAATTTAATTGATCCATGTTCTGTATCATTATCTATGTTGATAAAATATGTGATGTAATCCAGAATCACGCGACCACTAACTTTTTTAAATTACTCATGTGACCTTCTAATTATCACGTGGTCATCAATCTTGAAATATCCCATGAAATCATGAGACATTCAAAGGGGAATTTATCATGATGACTAGAATGGATTAGTTCTCCTCATGATCCATCAAATTCATACATTTTTTATATAGTCGATGATATTTATGACTCCAACCATGCATTATTTTTTTTCTTGTCATAGATGGTTTCAACCTCCCATAATCCATCCATGAAAGATTCCCAAAGGAAAATGATCAACAGGATTCACAATGGTGATACTTATCATTAGGTCATGCATAAAACATGGTTATAATAATTATTTTTTTGACCAAGATCTAGAACAATCCTATATCAAATATGATTACCTTTTAAAACATAAAATATTTGGACAATGTCACAATACCTTCCCCAAATTATATCATCTAACTTGTTGGTTTTTAACTCCCTTTTACTATGTCAAATATATTTCCTATGACCATAATAAACTATGTTTGGATCCACTTTCAGTTTCATCTAGCTCATTGAATCACTCCTCAATGAGACTCAATAATTGTGATGTAACTCATTAGTTTATTTCCAAAGATAACACAAACATACTTTTCATTTATTCATTTAACCAAAATGGTGGCCGATGAATGATATGGTATATATACCATGGAATATAATTTTCTCTGCAATATTTGTGGCTATTATAGTTTGTAAAGAGTTATAGGTTATTTTCAAATCAATATCACCCCATAAACCACTACAGAGGGATGTTGATTTATCAATTCATCATGTATTTCAAACAGAAACCCTATAAATAGATGATTATTCATTTGTGTATAGAAATAAACTCATTTCACCAGACTCATTGCGATGTAGGATTCAGCATATGGGAAGTTTATTATCATGGAAGAATACTACCAATTGGGAACTTTGATGATGAATTCCTTAAAGGATAAATCAAGACATAATCAAACATAGAATGATATATTCTAACAATTTTTAATAGAGGATAAAGAAGGATTTCATACTATGAAATATCATTTACTCATAGGATTGGATCATCATTTTTATACTTTGAGTAGGGATCAACCAACTGTTATAGCTAACCATCACAAAAAATTAAAAAAGATATGGGTCAACAAGATATCTTATTGGGTTACTATAGTGGATGAGGATTACATTATATGCGGAGAAACATTCAATCCCGACCTGTTTTCATGTCTCCAGTTGTTTGGTTTTTTACCCATGTTTCTAAATGGATGGGATTTCCCTACCAGGGATGCACATATTGGTATTATGGTTATAAAATTGGTGAGGAAATATTGACTGGTAGAATATATTTATTTAAACTAAGAATAAAAACCATTATAATTAGATATGTGATAACTTTATGAGTTATGGGATCCAAAATTAATCCAAAATCCCATATTACCTATTCCACCCTCGAATAATAATTGTATCAAAGATTAATGATATTTTATTAGGTTTTCCTAAGGCTATAAACATGGTGAGAAACCATAATTGATTTATATGTGTTCCATAACCCACAACATTTAGGCTAATGTTCGACGAATCTAATTTTTCAATTCATGAGGTTTTGTACAATTCTATTCTGGTATGGGAATTCTATATCACATTTAGATAAGTTAATCATTTTTATCACAATGAAACTTTCATATTTTAACATCAGTAATATTTCAAATAGAAAACATGATCTCTCTATTTTGTTGGTGTATGGGAGAAATATTCCAGGGAAATAAATAATACAATTATATATCAATTATTCATGATTTTGACATTTAAGGATACTAATTTCAAAATTCCATGTCCATATACCAATGGATCTACTTATCCATTTCAGAAATATTATCAATATTTGAATTAATTTCACCAAGATGGTGTATTGATCCAACAAATTAGATGGGTGGATATTCATTATGCTTCTTAGAATCCCTTGTTTATGGCCATAATATAACTAGTATGAGGTGTAATAATTCGTACGGATGAACACCCTCATCCAACCCAGAAGTCCTATTATAATGATGTATAGATTTCTAGGGATCCTCACCCCTCAATACCAATAACATATTATGTGATTATTTGAGTTGGGCCCGAACCGAGGGCATGTGAGATTTTTCCAAGACTATTTTTATATATCTTTATCATCTTGAATCATATTTCCATTGATAATTATCATATCAAAAAATATTCTATCATTTTTCCTTTTAAAGATACACCACCTAAAAATTAAATAGGGATTGGCATACCATGGATAATAATTATGCCCCAAATTCACTTCAAAATTATCAACAATATTTTCTATTGTGTTCATGGTCAAGTGGATAAAATCCACTAGAATTTTTATATAACATTTGTAAGAATATTCAATTACTTCTAATTATAAGAAATTAAATTTTTAGTAACATTCAAACATCAAAAAACTATTCATCAATTAAAACAAGATGCATTCCATTGATAGCTAATTTCAAAAATTTTCCTTAATTTCTTGATGCCACATGGAATTAGGATCAAGTGTTAGGATCCTTTATTCATGATCTTGTTCAACTAGTGATGATTGTGAAAATGTAGTAGTCGATACACCATAATTATAGTGATTCTGCTTTTTTGGTATTGGTAGATCTAGAGAACTCAGCAGACTAATTTTTATAGTGATCTTCCCATATTCGGTCTTGGAAGCCTAGAGAGAGTCACTACACTATTGGTATTTCTCCCCTTATTTTTACATTATTAATGAAAATATCTTTTGGACTCCATATGTTATGCACAATCATTCTTCTAATCTTAATGTTCATGATATATCATCTTATCAATATCATATATATTTTACAAGATAATAAACAATTTATATTACCATGTGAACCCAAACCTGTACTATAATTTTCAAATCATAATAAAACACTTGATATTTACGGTGGTTGGATTTGGGATTATCATTTTTAAAGGGATGTTCCTTGTCATTGTTGATAAGGTATATAGTTCCAAAATTTTTTCCATACCCAATGGAACTAGAAATGATGGATTGATTTTTTCAAGGGCTATGTTATGGACTTTATGAGACATATATATATATTCTTTTCTGCCCTTAATTTTCCATTATCTATTGAAGAAAATGCATAGAAATCTTTGACATGGATTGTCCTGAGGATTTCCTTTGTATATTTTTTTCCTAGTAACTAATTTTCCCATTTGACATGTTCTAATTTTTTCCTAGATCAATTAATTTTTGTGTTTATCATGTAGAGACTCATATTTTTACCATGGGCCCTATTTCTAGTTTCTAGCATTGTGAGTGTTATGTATAAATAAACATTTAATATAATGTCTTATAAAATAGGTTCATAATGTGATACTATATTTATGTCGAACATCTTCGACCATTATTTTGTTGATGATTACAGTCTTCTAGTTCAATCTCATTATTGAATAATTTTTGTTTTTCTAGAATAGACCACCTTTTGTATGAGTTTAGGGTCCTCATGATCAGAACATCTATTACTTTATTAAGGGGTACTCTATTATGGATCCTCCATTGATACAAAAAATTAATTCATGTAGAATTTATATTAATTAGGTGTTTGTACACAATATATACATGTTCGGAATTTCAAGAATAGATGTTCATTAAGGGTTATAAAACAATACATTCTTATAGAATCTATGGAGGATTAATATTCAAAAATTTATCTAACACACTAAATTTTGGAATTAGAGGTTATTGGAGGATGATTTAATAATGTTGAAAATTTTTATTCCCCTTGGGTAGTTGGAATATAATCCCTGTAAATCATTTCACAAGGAGTTGGATCAAAGATAATGATATGGGGTAGACATATGGTGGATGATAACAAAACACTCTAATGATAGGAGTTATACTATGATGTTTTGGGCATGGAAGGACATGAGGTACTTTATTGTATGGAGGATACACATCAGATGGTTATGTCATGGGGGTATAAGAATGTTCCAAGATGTGAATACATACATTGTTAATATGCTAGTTACCTTCTCATTTAAATGCATTGATAAATTTTTTGAAGATTCTTACTTTATGATAATGGAATTTTATATGAATTATACTGATATATAAAACAAGTTATGGATCCCAATTTTTTTTAAATTTTTATAGTTTTGAAGCTCGGGATCTACATCATTTTATTTCGAGTCACACAGTAAGAGACAAAAAATGGTCCAGAATGATGTACCACATTCCTTAATTGATAATAAGTATATTATATGGTGATGTAACATTGAGGATGTCCAATATATTTGAATGGATTTATCATGATATTAGTAAATCATGGTTTGGTAATGTATGATTCAATTGGGAATTACGAATAGTAAGTAAATTTAAAAACTAATAACTTATTTGAAAGGGAAATAAATTATGTATTTGTGGGGTACCAATCCTCCTAGACAAAAAAATATACTAAGACCAAGATATAAGTTATTTTTTTATTCACAAGTGAATCCAAATGGGTTACTTAAAAGTAGTCACTCTCTATTCTGAATAAACTATTTGAGATAACCAATATAAATCTATTGAATATATTTAGTTATAATTGAATCATAATGTAACTAGTGGGTAACAACTCAAGCACACAAATACTTGAATGTAATTTGTGGAATGTGTATTATTAAAGAAGGGTTTTAGAACCCTAAATGTTTCTTCCCTATGTAATGAAAATTTTAATACAATTAGGGGATTTGAAAAACAATTTCTCTATCATTCTTTTAGACCAGAGCGGTCCATCCAGAATCACTCAGACTTCAATCGATCCATAAGATATGCCCTGTGAACATTGAGCCACTTTTTTTAACATATGACTAGTTGAATAGCTTCATTGATGAAGAAGTTAGATCTCATAAACAAAAATTTATCTTAGAACACCCTCTATGGGGTTTTATCCTTTTTTTCATTTCTCACTAGAATTTTTAGTTAATAAAAAATGGACAATCATAGTATACTATTTATGGTTGTACATATTTGACTATTGAGCGCACAGTGTATGGTAATGGTATGTAGTCCAATAGATAAAAAATTATTAAAAACTTCGTTATTAGGATCCCAGTGATCATGAGTACACCAATGACTGTTTGAGAAGTATATAAGAGTGTTGTAAATCATGGATCAAGGTTCTCAAATCACAAGTAATGATATTATACAAGTATGAAGAGGATTATTTTGAATCATACTATGAAATAGAGTTACACTATGATTATTTTAGCACCCACAAGGATTGTAAGGCACCTATTATATAACCAAAATACTGATGGTCAATGGATCTACAACCCTAATGATGATCTAAAATATACATAATCCATCAGAGGTATGTTTTCTCCTTTGTGGAAGAAATAGAAGGTTGAAGGAAAACAGATATTATGATTGAGTGATGTGATATTTAATTATATAGGTTCTTAAAAAGATGATGTGGAATCACCCTTAACATTTGCTGACCAATGTCAAGAACCAAAATTCATTTGATAAAGAGTGACAAGGGATGATTCTCTGAATTGTTTATCTTCATGTAGTGTAGATATTTTTTTGTTTTTTTAATTTCATGTAACCAATATTTAATTATTTTTTATTTTAACATCATTATTCCAAGGAATCTTCTTTATATTTTAACACCACTCATTAAGGATGTGAGAACCAATATATTATTATGAAATATATCCCTAGAGACACCTGAAATATTTAAGGGGATTTTGAATCTGGGAGGAACTACCTATACATGAATAGGATTTCCAGTGGGTATTCATATATTGGATTCCATATTGAGAATATCTCATACATGTGTAAATCATCCACACAGTAATCATATTTATTCATATGTAAATAGGGATTATATATCTCAATTTTTCTTATTAATTTAATGTATTACAAGGTGAAACAGAGCATAGGGTAATATTAATCATATATAGATAGTCTTCTCTGAGTTTCCAAATAAAATTTTAAATGGATGGAATCTTTCCATTGTCATCTCATTCAAAGAGACCCCATATCTAGATCTAGCTCATGTGATAAAGGGGATAGACATGTTTTGGAATAATTTTGTGTCTAGGTCTTGGTTTAAATGATCTCAATTTTCAATACATATATTGTAACAACTAGATCCTATACACTCATATATTTCATACATATCCCAACATTGATCATACTCATATGGTGAGAGGAGACATTATTAGTATCCCCACACAATATTTTTGGGGCCTCCTCTACATAGATTCGACCCACATGAATGGATAAAAAATTAATTTCTACCTTTTTTGGATCCATACGAGAAATGATGTATCTATTAAAACAACAAAAACAATGGTATGAATTAAAAAAATTTAGAATTCATGGAAGGGTTTTTTGATACTACGTTTGAGATTCAAAACGTGTCATATAGCGAGAGGAATCACAAATTGCATTTTTTAGAGAATTTAATAGTCCCCTTACATAGAACTAGCTTATGTGTTGTGTAGAGGGTTATATTTCTATTCGTGGAGAAGTCACTAGTGATTCCCCAAGTACATGGTCTTTAACCTTTTATGATAACATTCCGGTGAAGGGATATTATATTGAGAGAGAATTTAACTATTGGTAAATCCTTAAATTACCACATCCAATCAATATTGAAATCATGCAATGTACATAAAATGTAATGGAATCTTGTGATAGTGGATTGTTGGATAGAGTACTTAGAAGAATATTCTCATGCATCACTACCTATCTTAATTAGAAATGAATAATTTTTTTGTTCTTATATGAATGTAATAACTATATAGAATGGGATCATATACTGAGAGGTATTGATTTTATCTTCCCTTAGTATGCCATGAAATTATATTCAGGTAAAAGATCCACTATATGTATCAATATCCTAACTATATAAAGGGAACTATCATATATAATCATTGAATAGAGGTGATTCATTCATCCCTATAATAGATTTATGGATATTAAAGATAGTGTTTCCCACACTAAATAGTTTTATGTGTTTGATAGTTGAATCATAATTCATGAAGGTTAATTTCATGAGACTAGAACATATGGGGTATGATGAATTATTTTGAGGAAACTTTTACATGATTATATTTTTACGATAATTCAGCACCTCAATAAATTTGGGTATTCATATGAGTATCATACATCCAGGACATAAATATCCACTTGGTAGAAGATATGATGTATAATTTTATTCAATTGTAAATCCAAGCTTTCTCCCTTTAGATCGACTAGTCACTATCAACAATTTGTTTTAGGGGGGTCCATGTTTATGTTTATCAATGTTCATTTGGTTACATTAGAAATATATTAACTCATGTTATTGCTTGGTATTAACATATAAATCAATTATATGGAGTTGGTTCATGGGGAATAAATTATTCAATAAATATTTAGTCACCTTAAATGCTACGTGCCATGTATTGAACACATTTTCAATGTACAGGGACAATGCATTAAACTATTGAGTACATGGTTATAAAAATGATAATGTTTTTGGCTGGAAGACCTTATTTTATGCTATTTGACATCATGAGAATATGATGTGGCCATTCAGTTTAATTTACTATGAATAGAATGTTGTTCTATCTCATTTCATAGATCATACAACTATCACACTAGTCAGAGTAGATTTACATTTTCCCTAGTAACACATGATTCATGGTCGGTATCAAATATATGAGACAATTTAGAATATTATTGCTTCATGAAATAGTGCACTAAATAAAATATATTGGGTAATCCACATTTATTTATTGTCATAAATCTGTCAAATAAATTTTTTTCTAATTGATAGAAATACAGAAAATTAATGAAGATATATTTCATCAAAGGAAAACATTTTTCACATGTCTCTATGTATAATGTGATGATAGGAATCAGGCCATATTCAATTTTTGAAGGAAAATAACCCCGTAAAATGTTTGAACTATATGTATTGAGGGATTAATATATACTATATGTTATTAGTTAAATCAGGATTTAATATTTGAGAGTCACTATGTATCTTTTGTAATATTGAATCAATCCACATGTAGTTCATATATGTAAAACCCATGCACTCATTTGACCCACACACAAGGATGTGGAATTATTCTTTTATGTTCTATATGGTTTTTAGAAAAGAGATTCGGGTATCACTACATATCCTACTGTAAGAATAATCAATAAAAACAAAGATCTTTCACATTTTCCCTTATGAAGATCTGAATATCAAATAAGGATGTGTGCATATTCTTTTCTATGAAAATCTAGCTCAGGCGTAGTAATATTTACATTTACAAGTATCCTGGATTGAGAAATAAGGGAATGTTCTAGTAAATTTAACATGATGTGTTAAAGAGATTGAGATTTTGTGTAGTTTAATGTATTTATCCAAGAAAATGTCATGATTTCATAATGCACTGGGACATTCATGGTCTCTCTACGACACGGTACATTAATTTAAATTAATCATGACTTCGAATTTATATATCAATTATATGTTTTGGATGATTTGGTGGGATTAATGTTGCACCGTTGAGGAAATGGATCATGGAGTAATGGGGATCGTTTCCACTATGACCAAAATATCCCATAGTAATAAACTTAGTGGAATAGTATTATTTACAAAGGAATCATACTAGAGTCTATTCAAGAAAAAAAATATCCATTAGGAAAACTTTTATAGGATTTTTATTATTGACTAATGAATTATAGAAGGGTTTCATCAAGTTTTTTTAATTCTTATTACTAACCTTATAGAAGGGAGAAGTAGGAGAAAATCATAAAATGGATCATGAAATTCTATTAGGACATTTTATCATGGTATATGATTCTTTAAACCTGAAAACATGACATGAAAATTTTCAATTGGAAAAGGGGTTTTATAATTGGATTTAGAAACTCACCAAATATGGGTTATCAAAGAATATACATACCCAAAATTTTAGTATGAAAATGTAACATTGTAGTCTTACTTTAACAATGTGTATGATATATATTCACCTAATAACGATGTCATTGGAAACCCCTTGAATAGTTGTGATAAGGTATGTTTAAATCAAAACCTAGTAATTTATTATTCAATAAGAGCTTGATACTAGTGGGTATAGGTCAACAAATTATAATTTAATAATACCATATCACAATATAGGATGACAATAGCTCCTTGATTGTTTGGGGTAGTTTCCTTTGGAAAGAAAATATCCATAAGCAATGAGCATAGAATAAAATTTTTTTAACCAGTTAATCCTAGCCGGATTCCTACATATCAAGTAGTACATGTTACCAATTTTATAATGTGGGAGATAAATAGTATGTTGAATGTGGGTTCTAAAGACCGATATTGTAATTTAATTTGATTACCACTACATGTATATAGTTTTATATATACACGTATGTTTATCATCCCATATTAGTGTTTATAATTTTGTATCCATAATATTTATGGTAACCTTCATAAATTACATTTCGTATCAATGTGTCACAACATATATATTGTCTATAATAAGAACCCAGATATAAGATGACCCTAATCTTAATTTAATTTATTATAGTACATATACTATATACTGAAAGGAAACTGATGATGTGTTACTATCATGCATTAGGGGATCATAATAATTGAGTCTTATTATCTTGAAGTTCACATTTAGAAATATCTATATTTTTAGTTCATGATGATATACATGAAAATTGGAACACCCTATATTTTGGGTTTCATTGTTTGTTCCCCTCTATGGAGATGTGTATTTGTCTTCTGAAATTATATCATTATCAATGATTTCCATTTGTTCTGGTACATTGATGCATATTGAAATCCTTGGTAATGAAGTTGTGAAAAGGTACATTGTGTGGGGTGCATAATCTGTGGTATGGCGTTGGTTTAATAATCAAGATATAGTTTTTCCCTTCTAGGTAGATAAAGAAATATCGTTATCCTCGTTGATTGGGAAGGTAGTACCTTCCATAAATCAATGTCCACAGCAGTCGAAGGTATGTTTTTTAGTTTTACAAACAAATAAAAAATAGATAAAAGGATGATGATATAGTTTTTCATCCTTCTTTATAATATATCAATTTTTAAATAGATTATATTACAGTGTGGGTGAAAGTTGGTTGGTTGTCATATCTATGACAACATGCTATCTCTTCAATGTCCATGATGGGTTTCAATATTCATCACTTCATCTATGAATATAATTTATTTTTATTGTGATATAGGCAAAGAGGGTTACACACATTAGTTCACTCACGATTCTCTATTATTTTACTTTAGAGGTATATAATACATGGTGGGCCTGATTGCCTGGTCTGAGAGTTACCTCAATTTTATTGATCAGCTTTAAATAAATAATTTCATTATTATTCAAGTATATACTAATTGGAATAAATTTTTATAAAAAATCAATTACAAGTGTCTTAATAAATACATGGAATAATATTATATAAATGACTATTATATTTAATTTTCAAGGTTCATAAAATATTAGAAGTAATTATGAGGTGAGTTAATGACTACAGTTTATGCTGTCATATATTTAATATATATTAAAAGTATATGATGAAATGTAAATTTTATTTATGATATAGTTATTTCCTTATTATTAGATGTTGATTACATTTTTCATGGATGATAGATATATGGGTTTGGGAGACCCCAAATAAGTTTTTTCACATCCAATATATAAGTAGATGAGGAGATCATTTTCAAAGTACATGTGAAAATTCCATTCCAATGGATTGCAATATCCTCTATCATCGCACATACTTTAGAGTGAAAGAGTCTCTCTAATAAATCATTGTGAGTATATCTTGGATGACTATAGGAAATTATTCAAAGAGATCATGGAAACATCGAAGGAATCTTGTAGCTTCTCTCTATGACATGAAATTTAATGGATGGAATTCGAGAAGATTCATGATGCATGTGTCAATGATATTGAGAGGTTTCTATTCAAATCATTCATGAAACTATTACTAATGAAAAAATGTAGATGAAAAATCCACTAATTAAAATATACACAATTTCAATTTAATTTTGTGGCTCATTTAATTCACAAGAGATTCTTGGAACTCTACCAGGTCTTATATTTCCAATGACAATTTAGTTGCATATATACTATGATGGTGATTTTAAAATTCCCATTACACTAGCCACGACATCTTTCTCATTACCTACAATATCTGTGAGAGATATTTTTTGAATTTTATAATCCAATTAAAAAATAATTTTCAATAAATAATGTGGATATAAATAATTAGGTCCTAACAGAATAGACAACACATTCATCAGATTCTAGATGGCCATTTTATGAGCATTAAAATGTTCATTTTGGATCGAAAGCACATCCTTTACCTATAAATAATAGATGAACCGTATAATTTAATATCTTCTCTTGTTTTAATTTTTTTGGAGATTCATTTTTAGCTATTATTCGCTCACATTTCAATGAATTTAGTTTCACCGGATGGAACAATATTTTATCACATATAGTGTGATCACCCATTAAAAGATTTGTATCATAATAATTAGGTATATTTATTTTCATCCAAATAATTCGTAGAGTGAAAAAAATTAAAATTAAATACTAAAGAAGAAATTAAATTGTTCAAAAATTTATAATATAGAAATAGGAACTTGGTTGTTCCATCTATATGGATTCACATTGATTTTTCATTAAAAAAATTATCTAAGGACACTCAAAGAATCAGTGGCCACCGCCAACCATAGCAGTTGAGGGTTCCCTCTTTACCCTTGCATCCCACCTTATCCAAACACCATGAGATAAGCACCCCACCCTCCACTGGAGAATCCTGTCACTTTTCTTTAGTTCTGTCGTGAGGTCTCAGCTTCCACTTGGACAATTGTCACATATTTTGGCACACCACCACCACTGCATAACCAGAATGCATCTAATTTGATCAGTAGATGATTCAGTCACCAAACCAACCTTCAAGATTATCCAGAGAAATAACAACCATGGGGACCAAAAATGTTGGGTAACTAAGTCATCCATAGCTCATCTTATTTATCTGGACCCATTGAATGTATGTGAAAACATTGGATTCCCTAGTCTATGGTGAGCACTAACCCCAGTTCCACACACCACATGTGATATATGACTGAACACCACCATTATTCCCCCTTAGTTCCTATAAACACCACCCCAATCAATGTAGTTGGGCTCCTTCACGTTTTTCCTTTTTTTCATTTTATGGTGTGAATAGAACCCTACCGATATGAGGTAACCTTTTCCACAAATGATACAGTACCTCGATTGGATTAAAAATTCTCTGAACTGACCAGAAATGAATCTGACATGAATCTTATCAACCCTGAAATTTTCAATCTCGTGAATGGCATGGGTAAGATGTTCTCTCCCTAGAATGGGCCTTCATGGGTTCATATCGATTTGTAATGGTTTTGGGTGGATATTACGGGAATTTGGTTACGCTTATTTTATCAAAATTAATTCTTATAAATAAATTACATTTATTACAATTTTAAATTAATTACCTTTTTAAATAATATTCAATTTAATTATTTATTATAAATAAATAATTTTTGGAGTAAAAAAAATCAATTGAATAATTTAATTTTTTTAGTATAAAATTAAATTTCTATGTTCACTGAAGAAAATAAGTCATCAAAAATGTATATTTAATTAAATTTATATTCAATATCTCATTTGTTTAAATTTATTTCAATTTTTTTTTGTATTTTTTTCATACTAACTGGTCTTGAGAAATAGAGCCAACCCATGTATCTTTGGTTATTATTCTATAATTATTTATTATTTGGTGAGATTTTTTTAACTGATATTTAATATAAGATGGTCTTCAAATAATAATTTTTTAAATTCAATATGTATAACTTCATGCATTTTCAATTTATCATTTGTATATTGAACTCCTAAAACCCCCTCACATGCATGTGAGTTTACATGTACATTTGAAGATGATGATGTATGGTGTGAATCTCAACAAAAAAAGGCTCTAATCTAGATGAGAATTGTTTATAATTGATGGTGATGATCTTCATCACTATCCATGATATGAATCAAGTACTATTCCCTTAGTCCATGGTTTACAAAATTATGTTTAAATAGATCAACCAATATTAGATGCTTAAGACTAGTAAGGTAATTTTTTTAATTTGTATACTATTTTTTATATTATTTATTTTCATGTTTCAGATAACACATAATATAATACATGGATAAGATAAAAATTAGGAATGAATGTATTATATTAAATACATTTTCAGTTTTGAGTGTGAGATCATAGTATAAAAATATGTAATAGAATATTATTAAAGTTATAAAAAACAGACAAATAAATGAACAGTTGAAAATTCCTTCCATCATTTGAATTTGAAAAAAAAATTTGTTTATAGGCAGTGGCCTTCAAAAAAATTTGAATCTTCTTCCTATTACTGGGGATTTATTATGAGGGTGATGGGTTGAATTAACTGAATATGATTATAAATAAATATCTAAATATATCTTGATGGAATATTGGATGAATGAATTGATAAAACCATATTTATTATTATAGGAGATGGGACTTCTCCCAATAGATCAAAGAACCATGAGGTAATGAAGTTGGCTAGAATAAAATACTACCTTCAACTCTCAGTGTAGTAGAATATCCAATTCCTTTTTACTCTGAGGGGTGGTCTAATGATACATTCCAATTGAATACTCATGGATTGGATTATTCCTGATTCTAGTATAGATGGTTTCTAGAGTTTGATAAAATAGTGAGAGACATTTAATTATTTAATAATTATTTAATCAATAATGTCAAATAGTTATTATACATAACGTACTAAATATTAAAAAAAATTATTGTAGATATAATATTTAAGTGACCAACCCCCCAAAAAAAGTATCAATATGATCAATATTCAAGAAATAAAATACTCGGACTGGTATTAACATCAAAGAGTGGTATATGCGCCTTCACATTTTACTACACAATGAATGGAATATTAATTTGATGGAATCCTTATTTATTGTTGATCATACTCAAGAAGATATAAAATATGATAAATTTTTTTACAAAAGGAATGTAGATTATGCACTTGATATGAATTTTATCATGTATTCATATATTCCCAATCAACAGAATGAAATTCATATGGATGAATATGCCTACAAGCTGCTAACTCATCACCATGAACTATATCTGAAGAGAGAGAGGAAATAATTTTATGAGATATAAAGTTCACATTATAAGACCAGGATAAGAAAAAAGAAACAAGAGGGACCTCATTTGCTCAATATGGCGGGGTTAATTGTGAGATTTGAAGTCCTTGGAATCAAACTGTACCAAGAAATAGAGAATGATGACATTATTGTATCTTTACCACAGAGCATCCCAAATTTTATTTTTATATATATTGTGTGTAACATGAAAATATATCTTCTAAATCATTTAAAATTGTTTTACCAAGCTAATAAGGAAATCATGAAAACAAATTTCTCAGTCCTTATGGTGAAGAAGAGGTAAAATGAATAAGCTAATCCTTTTAAGGATAATTCTATTTTGATTAAACCTAAGAACCATACATCCAGAAATTGAAATATATATGGGGATGGTAATGAGAAGGATGTTTTCTACTTATCTTGTGTCATGAAATTCTAATGGAATAAGAAATACATATATCTGAATATAGGTAATAAAAAATTGATGTTTTATGTATTTTTTATTGAATGTAATATATATTAATCTATAAGATGTTTATTTGAAAAATTATGTGGCTCACATGTTTTTATTTAAATGCTGGAAGAATGTATATTCATGAATATTGAAAAAGGTCATGTGGATCTCTAGGATAAAAATGGTGTGAATATAACAAGCATTTGTAGTGAGAGATTATATCTTATAGCTTTCTAGTAGGTTGGTTCTTATATTGAATAGTTTTTATTCTGTACCATCAGTGTCATGAATCATAATCTCTTAATCAGGTATGGATACTATGGGATTTTATTTCATGTTTGTATGAAAATATTTCCTCATTTAAAAGGATAACATATTTGATGACATGTCTCATCTTATAAATGGATTATATATAATTTAACTCAATAACCTAATAATTGATATCATTGAAAAAATAAACGAATATTACTCAGAAAAGGACCGTATATTTGACATAATGAATATAAATTAATATGATAAGTGTTTTTAGAAATTACATGAATCATGATATTTATTCTCTTTAGAGTTAATCCCTCTAGTATTATTTTAATGATTTTTACAAGCTAAAATAAACAATGCACCATTATATAGAAAGGGAGGAAAGTGAAAAAAATGATGGAATTAATTCATACTGATGTATGTGATCAGTTTCAAGTAGATACATAGGGTGATTTTTCTTACGTCAATACTTTTACTAATGAAAATTGTAGGTTGGGATATATCAAATTAATGAAGCATGTGTCATTTTTCTTTTAGTTGTATACGTAATATCATTATGAAGTAGAAACTTATCTTGGTCAAAGGATCAAAGAAACTTCTGTCATAATGAGGCAGATAATATCATGAGTAATTTTTTATTGATCAGTTAATGGAGTATGAGATAGTATCCCAAATCACTTCTCCTTATACTTCATACTGGAATGTTGATAGTAAAATGTGAAATATGACCTTTCCTGACATGGTCATATCAAAGATGTGTTAGATAGTTCTACTATTATCTTTTTTCAGGATAGGCCTTGAAGACAATATAATATATTCGCAATCGAGTCCAAACTAAATCTGAAGATGGGATTCCATATCATTTTTTCTGTGGAAGGAGACCCATTCCATTTCACTTATGTATATGGGGACTTATAGGATATCCTATGAAACCAATAGATATTATCTATATAATCTTTTAGATAAAAACTTATTGTTGAAAGGCAATGCACATTTCTATAAAGATAGAAAAGTATGACTGTAAATATTGGTAGAAATATTTTCATTGATGACGTGAATGCCCATGATGCACAATTGATGGTATAGAAATAGTTTCTATAATATAAAATTGGAGATTTAGAAGATCCCAAGACACAAGTATTTCTTAGGCTAACAAACGAAGTTATATAACCAGAGAAATATTGTTTTCATATCAACATGTTAGTTGACCCATTATTCCTCAAGGATTATGGACATTTGACCTACATGGAAGGAGTATAACGAAATGTTTTTTCTAGAAGTAAATATTTCATGTATTTTGAGATAGAGTCAATATACCATAATCATGATTCTATTATGTTTTTACCTCTAGTTAATGTAATACCCATTAGGATAGATTGGGTATTATTGAAAAATATGGACATGTATGTTAAGGTTTATACCTATATTGAAAGAAGGGTAGTAAAATGTTTATGAAGAGATAAATCCCTAGACAATGAAAAAACATTACAATAGTATTTATATAAATTTATGATAGAATATTTCTTGGAATACTACACTTTCATGATTATGAGATTTAAAAAATGGATGTCAAAACAAATTTTCTAAATGGGTTGTTAGTTGAACACATCTATATGAATCAACCCAAAGGATTTGTTAAGTCAAAGAATGATAAAAGTGTGTATGTGTAAGAGACCCATTTATGGGATGAAGAGGGCATCATGATCAGGGAATGTTCATCATGATGACACCATAAGTGATTTTTTGTCAAAAATTAATGAGGGACATGTGTCTATAATATGGTTAAGAGTAATTAAATAAGTTTCCTAGTATTTTTTTATGAATTATTAATTATGGTAAATGAAGTGACTCCTTTTAGTCTTTAAGGACTTGGTGAGATGAATCATTCTCTACGAAATATTAAGGTGAAGTAACCTAGATTATAGTACTAAATATCAATTGAGATAGATCTCATAGGATGATTAGGCGAATTCAATGTACACACATTGACAAGGTACTTAATATGTTGACTATCAAACCATCAAAGAGAGGGGTTTTTTTCAAATCATAATTTATCATAATCTCTGTGAAAAAAGAAGAATATACTAAACTTGTTATTGGAACCCATTATTCATCGATAATGGGATATATCATGAATTCCATACTATATACTTGGTTTTCTGTTTCAATTTTTTTCATCATGGAAATATATCATGAAAATCTAGGAAAGGTACATTGGGAAGCTGTAAAAACATTCATGATGAACTCAACTTGTAGAAAGGATATATTTTTCATTTTTGTAGGAGATGTGTAACTTGTAGTTTGAATATTCATTGATGCTATTTCTAGATTTCTCATGATAATCATAAATAATTGTTAGGCTATATTTTTTTTCATGAATGGTGATATAGTGATCTTTAGATTCTTAATGCCACCTATGTTCATCGATTCTATAGATGAATTTGAGTATATTGCAGTTTCTGATGTAGCAATGGAAGAAGAATTGATAGAAACAAATTTCATAGACATTGGTGTTATGTGTAGATGGTTAGACGGTCTTCCAATTTATTTTGGTAATACTACAGAATGGGTTCATTCTAAGGATACTTGGTCACACTATAGTACATATACTATAATTCAAAAGACTTATCTCTTGAGGGATCATACCCAGAGATGTGAATATTCAATTAGAAGAGTAGTCATAGAGGTAAAAATGAAATACCTTAGGAATATATCCATGTCTTAGTTGAATAATGATTCTATTGTGAGATTGACCAGATTGATAATTACTAGCGGTTGGCTCTAGTGGATGTGGGAGTGTTGAATGTGTGTTTCATGACCTACCATGTTATGTAATTGGATTACGATTACATGTATACAATTATATATATATATGTTTTATCTTAATATAATAGTGCCAGTTTTTCTGTATCCACTATATTTAGATTAATTTCATTAGATTTCATGTCTAATCAAATGGTTGTAGCTGATCCAAGGCTATAATGAGAACCATGAGATACCATGTCACTAATCATAATGCAATTTCCTATTGTCTAGATACATCATACTGAATGTGTATAGATGATGTGAAACAATGAGTTTATGGGGGATCATATTCAATAACACGTCTACTTATGATGTTCTGAATTGGTGGTATCTTGTAGTTGCGGTCATTGGGGAAGACCATCTAATAATAATACCACATGTTTTGGAAATCACTAGTTCATACAATATAATGGAATGTTCATTGTTTTATAGACATAATATCATTATAAATGGGTTCCATTTTAGAGTGTATGATTATTCTAGTAAAACAATTATAATGATGTACTGGTGTGGTAGTTTGTGTTGGTGCATAATATGTTTTAATAATTTTATTAAATGATAAATACCGAATTTTTTTCTTCTGAGTTGCGTAATTGATATATATGGCATGATTAATCAAAATGGAATTACCTTCTTTAAATAAATTTTCATGTTATCCAATGGTATGAAAATAAAAATAGACCACAAAATTATTGAGCTATCAAATGACAGTGGAACATGTCTGGGTTTGATAAATCAAATGAAAAATAGATTATATTACATAGTGTATGTATGTTGGTTGTTATTTGTTTTTATGAATACTACTTTTACAATTATGGTCCATGATGTTGTTCTATATTCTACTCTTGGTTTATGAATATTGTGCACTTATAAGGAGATAAGGTCCTAGACGGTGACACATAATAGTGCAGCCATGATTCTCCATATTCTACTTAATAACTATAAAATAAATTATAGCCCCAACCACATGGTCTGAGTGTTTTCCATATTTCACCGATCATAAATAATTAAATAAATAATTTCATATTCAAATACCAAATAATATAAATAATTCTTTATTAAAATTATTCAAAAGTGTTAAATTAAATAAATGGTATAATATTTTATGAACTAATATAAAATTTAATTTTAATGCTTCATTTAAATTATGTATGAATTTTTTTATAGTTAATTACTTAAGATTATCATGTAATAAATTTAATATATATTACAAGTATTTGATGATATAACTATAATATTTATGATTGAGTTATTTTGTACTAATTATTTATATAATGCTTTTTTTAGTAGATGAGAATATTTTTAGGGTTGGGAACCATACAAGGTATTTTGTACATCAACTATATAAATAGATAAGGAGATCATTTTCGAAGTGCTAGTGAATATTTAATTTTAAAGGATTGAGATATCCTCTATCCTCCTGTATCATTGAAACGAAATGAATCCCCCCATGAAATTGATCCAATAATTCCATCATAGATTGTAGGAATGAATCCAAGGTGGTCATCATGATGTAGAATGAATCGTCATAGCTCCGTGCTATTACCTGGAATTCAATGATTGTTTTTTGCATATATTCTTGAAGAATTTATGAATGATATTTAGGGTGGTAGATTAATATTCTTTATGGAACATCCACCAACGAAAAATTATAGGAGAACAAAGCTACAATTAAACGACATACTTAATTAATTTTACTTCAATTCTTATGCAATTCACATGAGAACCTTTTCTCTCTACTAAGGATTTTATCTTCATAGACGACCATGATACATCACTATGGTGATGTAAAATTTAAAATTCATGTCCCAAAAGTTTCTAATTCATGCCACTGTACCTTCAGAGTATGTCAGCTAATGGATCATGGGGTTCCATGAAATGTGAATCAATTCAATGAATTGGTTGGTATCAATATTGAAATGAGTAATATGAAGTTGAATCAAGGGGAATGCAATTTTAAATAAGTCATAATGTGATGTAAAAGAAAAACCATAATATATTGAATATATCTTTATAGAGATTGGATAAAACAGAAACATTAATTAGGGGGATGATATATTCTGCCTGAATTCCACGTATTATGGCGTTTAAAATCATGTGACTATGATGTTTTCATGTAGTTTAATGTCGTATGACTATGATGTTGTTGTGTACTTTAATGACATGTGACAAGGATGTGGTATTGTAGATTAATATCATGGAACTAGGATGTGTTTAATTTTATTTTAATATAACAATCATTGATTGCACTGGTAAAAATACCACTACAGGTTGCCTCATCTCACATGATTCATAATTTTCAAGAGAAATAAGATATAACAGGCTTGTAAATTATGCTTCATGAAAGAGAATTATGTAAAATATGTTGGGATTTTTAAGAAATTATCCAAATCCTCTACAAAAATTTGATCCTCATGGATGTGAATGGTTGTGAATGATGAAATCTGATAGACAACCGCGAGTTTGTTTATATCAAGGGAACAACGTATCCTGTAGCTACAAGAATAAATCCACACAGGGGTATTATAAGATAAAAATCCCTACATTGATCTAACACATATATAGGAAGGGGAACATTATTTTTTTACTAGGATAATTATTTCAGAGATAGAGATCACTAAATTCCATGTGGTAACATGAATTAAGACACACATAGTTCATATTATAGAATAATCACATTAAATCTCTTTCCCATATTTTGGGAGTGAGTGTCATGACCTATCCCATGAGTCCTGGATGTGACTAACCCAATTCCAACCTCCATAGACCAGCGGTTGGTGACTAGAACCTGAATGATTTTACCGAATATGGAAGGAATTTCCTTAGTGATTTTTATACAATCAAAAAGGGAAACTAAAGTAAACCAAAATGAAAGTAAATGTAAAACCACAAGAGTAAAGTAAAACCACATGTACAACTGTAAACTGAATACAGTGGGCCAGAATACAGGTCCTAGAAACTGAAGGAAAGTAAACAGCTATCACGTCTGCACTAGAGTTCTACTTGGAGGGTATAAGATGTTTGTCTAAATTTGATGAAGAGGATCTAGACACCTCCTGTCGTACCAAGCTACACCAAGTCCCAATCCTCCAATGACTCTCTCGGAGTGTCAGTAGTCTCCACTAGACACAACAAGGTGCAGGTGAAGCTTGTGCAGGGGTGAGTATAAAGAAACTCAGTAGGGACCCTGAGTCCCCCTAAGGACACTTAGTAACCCAAAAATGAAGTCATGAAAATAAATACCACAATGTTAATATCAAAAAAATTATCTAAATCATAAAGAACAAAGAAAAAGAGACAGCTCAATGTACCGGCCTAACTTCAAGGTTTTTGGGATGAGGATGACTAGTCATAAATCCATATTATCATATCTATAGTAACTCTACTACTGAACCATCTAGGTTATTGTATACTGACCCATATTGGTCAATAGATGATGAACCGTATTGGTCGTTGGTGGTGATCTATATTGATCACTAGATGTTGACTCGTATTTGTTGATGGTGATGTCCCGTATTGGTCGCTCGTGATGACCCGTATTGTCTGCTAGTTCTGACCATTATGGGTCGCTGGTGATGACCCATTTTGGTCACTAATGCAGCGATAGGGTATATTAGTCATACATATAGATCCTCCCACTCTAGGGTTTCTGATATTGATCTCCATTGTTCTCTCTTCTTCCTCATGTCAATGTCAGCCACTGGATTACCACACAAAGCACGCCTGAACTCCGGAAGACTCTGCTCCTCATTCCATTGGTCAATTTTCAACAAGAACTATGTCCCGAAGAAAACAGACCCAAGGGACCGCCCTTCCCTACGGGTCCCAATGTGATAGATGGTGCATCGATCAGATTCCCGGTCTGTGAGATATGGGAACTTTTATAAAAAGTGATCAGTTGGATTCAAGTCTGATCCAACCCAGTTTTCATGTCAAACTCCATAAAAACACACATAGATTTTTTCCAAATGTATCTCCCTGTCACAAGGGTCTTTATGCAACAGACGGCGCATCAATTGGACGTCAGGTCTATTAGTTAAACCCCCTTTTTGTTAAACATGGGTTATCGCACCCCGGTGCGGCCCGGCTCGGTCGGGCCCGCCCGAATATGCCATAGAAACCGTTTGCAAAAAGTGGTCCCAAAGACAGTGAAGGCATTTCAAATGGACACTTGGTTCGTCCGTAACGAGAATTTCATTATTCGAGTGCTAGTTGGGTCTGGGACCTGTCAGACCAGGTCAGGCTGGCCCGACACAACGGATCCTGGGGTCTACTTGTCCCCGCCCGAGTCTGACCCATTAATTAAGGGTCGGTGTTGTTTCGTTCATGAGCCCAGTCCACTATTGGCCCGGCCCTCCGGGTGGGGATTGGCCCGCCTGTGCTGTCCCACTGGGCTATAGGTTTGGCCCACTTGGTAGGTCCAGCGCATTCTATCGGCCTGTGTCCGGCTGCTGGAACGCCCCATGTGGTCCACAGGACCTACGTGACATGGGTCCCATCCTCTTCTTCAGTGGCTTTGATCCGTGACATTCTTCAATGAATGACACACGATGGTGCACTGCCTCCGCTTCCACAGCCGGCCGAAGAGCCGACCGCCACCTGCAGTCACAATGGTATAATGTCGTGGCTCCCTTCTACGGTGTGGAACTATGTGCCGCCTGCAGCCAACATGACTAGCCTTGTCGGATGCCTCCAAAACTCGCTTGTGCCAGATGTTGGCGTCCTCGCACTGGTGTGGCACCGACAGATCATCGACGAGGCATCGACGGTGAACCGGAGCTCCGTTTCAACTTCTATCTGCGCCTATTGGCCCCCCAGGATGCCTCCATCCTAGAGTGACCGACTTTTTTAGTGTTTCCATCAAGTTTAGGAAATCATTCCAAAAAAAACTCAACATGAGTGAAGCGGTAGAGGGTATGGGCCTTTTTCGTTCCGTATGCGCCCTCTGCGTATATAAGATAATAAGTGGGAGAAAAGAAATCATCATAGGTAAACTATAATAATTAAACCCCCTACCTCAAATATTTTTGGTGAAGTCTCCAAACGGTGGTACTTCCAAGTTCGAGGGTATGTAGCGAGAGGAGAGTCCTCATTGGAAGGATTTGTCGGCGTTTATCTTTCCCGGATCATTTTCTCCTGAGCTTCCTTCCTCCGTCGGTGGATGGCGTCGTGGTAATTTTCTATATTTTCCTCACAAGGTGAAGCTGTTTCAGAACTCATCCTCGATCCTCACATATATAGTAGGGTAAAAGGGTGAGTAACGCTCCAAATAATTTAATTAGGATCATTAAATGAGTAATTAATGAACGTCATTTAATTCACAATGGCGCAGGTACACATTTTTTGGGTCAAGCCACCTAATTGCTTGACATGTCATCAGTCCCGCTATTGCAGCTCATCTATTGGAGAAAAAAAATGAAATAATAATACAATTGTTATTTTCTTGTTGCATTAAAATCCCAAAGACCTTGTTTTCTCCTGACCAACTACTGTCAATGTGAAGCTTCTCTTAAGAGAATTTCAGAGCTATAGATTCAATGGTGCTCTCATATTTTATTTCCGAGAACTAGTTCAAAACATAGAAAATGTCACTCGCACATTTATAGAACGTACCTTAAAATGGTTCAGAAATTCATTTCAGGGACATAGGGCTTCGAAATTATGCACCATCAATTTTTTCGGACTCATAAAAATCCCATATATTTTAAAACATATTATATAGAATTTTTGGGTCCTTACATTCTCCCTTCCATAGAGATTTACATCCGTAAAATCCAAATAAAGCAGCACAACCAAAGAGTGGTACTAGGTACACATATGAGCCTCTTTCTCCCATGTTCTCTCTTGGAGATTCTCATGCTACCACAAAACATGCACCAGAGGTATCAACCACCCATGAAGGATCTGCTCTTGTAGATATACTATCTCTACCAAGAACTCTGCAAAGGTTGACCCATCATCAATATCCATCTCTCCATGGTCGATGACGTGAGATGGGTCATGCATGTATCTCCTCAGTAGGGATACATGGGAGACAACGTTCACCCTCTCCAACTGTGGTGGCAGTGGCAAGAGTTATGCCACCTCGCCAATCCTCTGAAGTGTCAGGAATGGTCCGATAAACCTCGCTAAGAGTTTGACACCTCAGCCAAATCCTTGTAGTCCCCATCGAGGGGAGACTCACAAGAATACATGCTCCCTCTACCAAATCTATAAGGACCTGACCTTAAACATCACATAATATTTAATTATGTCAAGAATTCACATGGAGAATATTTTCAGGATTAGATTTTGAATGAATTCGGAGATAACTATTACATAACAACATGAATATTACACGTAAACACTACTACCCATTATCCATTTTTTATATAATAAAAAATCATGACAAAAAGAGACATGTCTAGTTTGATGTTTTAGACAGAATTACTTTTCCATGATCTCATCCTTGACCGTATTCATATTTATGTCTTGTCAAAAACATTTCAAAAAAACGGATGACAATAAAAATATCTCTAAGGGTTATAAAATTATGAAAATAAACATTATCCCATCAATAAATACAAATCAACGAAACCAAAATTTTCAATCATAACATACCTCATGAAATCATATTATTTTTGAATAACATACAAAAATTATAATTCATAAAGGTATCTTTTGGAATTCATAACATACATACATTATAGCTATCATAGCTACATAGTGAGTCATGTTTAGAATACCCATCATTGTATATTCCATAAATCTCTTAGGATAAACAATAACATTTGCATCCATCACATTACTCGATGAATTGGAGAGCTATCCCGAGCTCAACTACCATAGGTTTATCACAAAACCACCCATATACGTAAAAAATTACCAAATATCATAACATATTCATAACCCATTACACAAGAATCATGGAAAGATAACCTTTCCACATTCCAATCACAGCATATCAAATCAAGATATTGAAATAAACTAAGATTAATCAAATCATTTTCAATACAATTTAAAACACTTAACAATGAGATTTTTTATTCAAAGTGTCCCATTCCACTTTTAACTATTAAATAAATTATCATTTGAAAACATAAATGTCTATATAAAAAAATCCAAAAAACCATTTTGAAAACATGGAAATTAATGAGATATATTTAAATGTATAAATCTTTAAAACATTTAAAACGATATTTTATTTAAAGAGTTTTTATCAAAATGAAAGACGCTTGAATAAAAATATTTGAAGAATAACATTTAATTTGAACTTTAAAATATCATGAAAATAAAGGTATTAATTATATAATATGCCAAAGTACAATATATACACCACATAAGAGTGAATTGGTTCATAACAACAATAAAGTCTCAATGGAATGCAAATTGAGATGAAATCCCTTATAAAAATAGTATCCTTAGATTAAGGATAAATCAAATACACAATAATGTGTGACAAATAAAAATAAACTCAATATAAGTGGATATTAAGTGTGAAAAAAATCATAGGTTATTAAAAAATATTCATAGCACGACATAATCATGAAGTATAATTTTTACCTAAATAATTAATATTGGGTGTATAAGTTCCCTTACAGAAATTTGATAGCCTAACGATGTCACAATAAAATTCAGAAAATGAATTAATGAGAGAGAAAGTGGTATATCATCACATGAAAATACAATTTAAAGCAATAAGGTTACATACCAAGAAATCCCGACATAATAAGATGTAAATTAAAATATATAACAAAAAGATGTCTTTTAAAAAGAGGAGGGTGAAAGGTTCCCTTACCGGTTTGGTATCTTACAAAACATACACCCCATGAAAGATGAATTATAAAAAGAAGATATAAATAACCATAATTTAATATATATTACCCAATTAATACAATCATGGGCAGTACATAAACCACACAAAAGGAAATAGTTTCAATATAGCATGAATCTCACGAGAATAGAAAGTTAGATGAAAACCCCTTACTACGTTGTAATCAATTGAGGAATATGAACAAAATTTAATACCCATCAAAAGAATTATAGAATACCATAAATATAAATATAATCATGATAATATATATCAAATGGCAGTACAAAATAAAAAACATGTAACAACTAAGTGGGGAACAATGGAAATCTCAGGGAATTGAAAGTGAGATTAGAAATCCCTTACCTCGTGTTCGACTTCACTTGTATATTCCTTGTTCGTCCTGAATAATAAACATAGGTTAATTTATAATTGATTAAGAACCCTTTTTCAAGTTTATTATTCCTTTTATATCATTTATTACCATGTTATAAATATTATGTAATCATTTATGTTAATAATGGTTGTTTTGTCAATATATGGTACTTGAGTAAAAAATGAACACCTTATAAATACAAGTTTTCCATGTGGTCAAGGGTCCATTATCTCAAAAATTATATAAATGATTTAGATATCATATATATCATATATATCCAGTATATATATTTATTCATAATCGTACTTAACATTCAGAGATAAGAAATGAATTGCACCGTTCATGGAGACAGTAAGCTGTATGTACGCATTAACGCTACTTTTTTCTACTTCATATTTTAATTTAATGAAAAAATAATTATACATAGTTATATTATAATTCATGTATAATATCATATATAATTTCACTAACTATATCCTTTATACGTTCAACATATGGTATAATTGAATCATGTCACATTGAGGGGGCGGTAGTCCGCACTTCCTCAAATTAAATTATTGTGTTTACTCATAATGGAATCCATTAAGGTATGATATAAATTAAAAATACAGAATAATAAAGAAAAAACTAAACTTAATATATAACATATATAAATATAGTTCCATCATAATGGAAACCATAAGAGGTTGTAGGAGATAATTGAACAATCATCGTTTGTGAGGCATTAGTTTTCCAACCACAGAAACAGTATGTTCTTTACCCATTTGAAGGAGGTGTGTGTAAGTGTAAATAAAATCCGTCTCTGAACAACATCTTAGTATATTTAGTATACTATTTTTGTTCTAAAATAAAGGAATAAAAAAGTTTAGTGGTTGGAGAGGTAAAATAAACAAATATAATTTAAGTGAAATTGTTACCTTTAATTTGGGTAACTCCTTTTGGTGTGAACCAAATGGAATTATTGAAGTTCATTCTGCATAAGATAAGGAACCTAAGAGGAAGAGAGGGATATTTAGAGCTTATTTGGGTAGCGGTTGGTTGATCCAAGGAGCATGAGAGATGTGAGTAATGGGTTAGACGTGATGACTATTTATAAGTGGGAGGAGGGGTTGTTTAGGAAAGTGTAAAAATATTATTTTATTATATAATGATTTTCGGTTTCTAATGGTCCAAAACTCATTATGGTAAAATATAATATGACTCATGGTCAACCTATTTTCATCCAGAAAAAATTGGACAGGTTGTGGATGTTATTTTAATATTGATAGTGTTATTTATTTAAATCATTTATTAATGAGGTAAATACTGCATCATTTTTGTGTCATAAATAATTTTATTTATATGATGTCTAAAAATTATAAAAAAAAATACAATGAAATAGAAAATATTTTTATATTTACAATTTATATTTATAGTCAAAAATATAACTTATATAACACTATCTAAAAAAAATTTACTGAAATATATTTTTTGTGTCATTTATGACTTTACTGTAAAATAATTAATCTAATGTATCATTATCACTCCCATTTGGCTCCAAGGAGTCCCAAAATCGACCCACAGATGCACATGGTTGGACAAGACTCATCCAATAAGGGTAGGACAAGTATTAAGGTAATTTTCTATGATTATAGAATTCTTTTTAAGTTGAATTACCTTATTTACCTTAACCTTGGTAAATAAATGTCAAAAGTTACTATTTACCAAAAAAAATATCCTTATTGAACAAAACTTATTTACTAATAAAAAACATGTATGTATGATTTCTGAAATTCAATTCTCAGAAGCTGTAAAATTTCATCTTAATGAAAAAGATAGTTTTTTACTACTACTTAGTGGTTTCCATATTCATCAAAAATTAATGTTTTTCAGAAAATAGAAAAAATTAAGCCTAAGATATATTTGATATTCCGAACTCATAAATGATGTCTATAATACAAAACTAAAAACATAGAAGTTTCATTAATTAATTTTAAATTAATTCCTGTTTTCAAAACAAATACGGTGTTTTTAAGATACAATATCAATCAAAATATTGACAATTTTTATGCCCATTTTCAAAATGAAATTCCATACTTTGAAAATAATTGGATTAAATGGTAAAAATATAATCTAATTAAACTTTAAAGACAATTAAAAAGATAATCTAACCATAAAATTAAATTAGATTAAAAGACATGTTTGAATTAAAATACAGTTTTGAATTAAAATACAGTAATTTTCACAATTCATTAAAAATTATCATTATCAGAAAAACACAAAAATTTATCCAAAGATTATTTTGATGTGTCTATATTAAAGAAGGAATTTTATTTTCTCAAATACAATATATAAAATTCACCAAAACTAGATTTAAAAAGGCTTCTCTATCAAAAAGTGGTAAATTGACCTTTTAATGAATATTAGAGTATTTGTGCTTAAAATTGAATTCATTAACATTTTATGTCCCTAACATTTATTGGATAAATGAAAAATAATTTAAAAACATGTATAATCATATAGTAGTCAGTTATATTTGTTCCCTCTAATAAAATGGTAATGCATTAACTACCATTTAAAATAATAAAATATTATTATTATTCTGTATGATTCAACATTTTGTGAAACATAAGACTTTGTAGAGACTCATTATTGCATGTGATGTATGCCCTTGAACAGAACGTCCCCTTTAAAATTAATATTTAATTTAAAAATACTAATAAATATGAAAATTTAATATTCATTATTTTCCTAGGATGTTACATCCTTCCCCCCATTTGGACATAGCATCTTCGCAATTTTAAAATTTGGCTTGGAATCTTCATTGAACGTCCAACATCAGAAAAAAGAGTAAATAAAACTATAACTTTAAAATAAATAAAGATATATACAAAGGTATCATGATATAACCCATACATGGATTCCATGAAAACATGGATATGGGAGAGAAACTAAGTGTCAAGTTCTGATGCAGAGTGATAGAAAACATGATTAGGAGAAAACCAACAATAAGAAAACCACAAATTTGTGATGGGTTAAACAGTCATTGGTCTCCCAGTAGGAAAAGTAAATTAACAACATTTTTTATGTTCCTTTTCATAATGTTGACGAATTTATTTATGATCCTGAATAAGAACTGAAGGGCACATACTTACTTATCTTGTGGACATTCATCCTTCACTAAATTTCTACCACAAACTTATCTTTCCTCAAAACGTTAAATATTCATGATGCCTTGGTCACACCTGATGTACTAGAATATACTTCTAGAGTATCAAATAATCTATAAAATAAGAAATATATATTTATCATGTCTTTAGACCTTAACCAAAATTAAAATGGTTTGTGAGATATCAGATAATACCCAAAAAGGATAATATTTTACAAAATGAAAAACTACTCTTAATCTCTAAAATTTGTCAAACAAAACCCAATGTTCAATAAAGACAATTCAATAAATAGTTGGCTATAAAATTCTTCAAATTAATCCAAAATATGATTGAATCCCAAATATCAAATGTATTTAATTACATATTCTTCAAAGATAAATCCTAACATTTATCTCCAAATAACATTAGTTACTCTTAAAGTCTCATATTGAAAAGTAATTAACCTAATCACATATTCTCTATGGTAGGTTAATCATTTCCATAGATAACCCTGAATCAACTTATTCATGATTCATAATATCATCTAACTAATTATAATTATTCCTACTAACAAGGGACTTTATGTAGTCCTGTGGTAGGAGATAAATCATATTTTCACTTTGGTTGTGGGTTTGATTCCTGTAGCTTTGTCCAACGCAACAAGATGTCTCACGGTCTGTGTGTGATCCTGATTCAAAGACTATATAATTTTATTACATTCTCAAAAAGAGTTAAATTCATTAAAAGTAACCATAACATATTTTAACAATAAATTTTATCTCATAACTTTTATTTTGCATCCCAAAATGAATTAACATATAATTTCATCAAATTCAAGGATCATTTATACCCCAACAGTTCTTTATAAATCTATCCATAATAGAAAAGATAATTGTTCCTTGAATAAAATTTTCATATTTCAAACATCAATGTTACACATACTATAAATATTCTTCTAATGTAATCCCATCATCAAAATAACCTAAATACTTTTAAGGATTTCACCATCGTAAAATCTACCATAACTCTTGAATCCATTATATGGTGACTTCTTACTCAGTCAATGTTATTCATGATCTATTAACCATTCCTTTCCAACTTAATCTGAAATACATATTTCTTACAATCCAAATCAGGAATAATATCCCATGATTCAATAATTTCAAAACGTATGTTAAGAAATAATCCATACCTTTCCCTGGTCATTGTCAGTTTCATCATTCTCTATCAGAATAGAATTAGGTAATAATAAAAAAACATTGTACGATCCTGGTGAAATCATTCCTAAAAATTCTTCGTAGGACATTTATTTGTATAATGGCCATGCACAACACATTTAAATTATTCAATTTATCACTCTTAAAGAACTTCTTTCCCCTTCCCAGTGTCAACTAGATGATTCCTTTTACAATGGAAGGTTCTTGCTTCATGACCTTCATTTCCACATCTATAGCATCTTCCCATCCTTTTGAAAAATTTTCATTTGTGTTTCTTTCCACATCCTTGAAAAATAGTTTTCTGAATATACTTACCTTTATTATTATTACCTAAACTTCCATGGGGATTTGTTTCTCACTTATACGATGACTTATATAAATCACCAAGGTTCAGGTGGTCAATCATGACTCCGGATTATTGGTTGAGGATAACGACAAGAGTTCTCATTGCAAATTCCATTTCATTAAATTGCTCATTTAGAAAACTATCACAGTTTTCTTCATAACAATTGTTACATTGATGCCTACTACATCCAGACATTTAGTTAAACCATAAAGGTAAGTGTGAGTACATCAGTAAAATCATAATATAATATCTTATACGGAGGGTAACTACTAAGATATATATATATTCCTGTTATCTAAAACTCATTCACTATATTTAAAATAACTATAAATCTTTTTAAAATACTAAAATTTATAGTAATGTCACTTATGCATAAAGAACACTCTATTCTCTTAAGTTATCTAAACCGACCTATGATACCAACTATAAAGAACTGACTTAAAACATTACATTATATTGAATTATTTAAAAATTTCACATTGAGGATCTTTTCAGGTTTAGAGTTTTATAGAAATATCCCTTATCTATTACATAAAAACATGAATATTAAAATTATACACTACTACCCAGTATCTATTTTTCATAAAATAAGAACTCTTGAAAAAAAGAGACATGTCTGGTTCCAGGTTTTAGATAGCATGACTTACCCCTGATATCATCATTGACCATATTTGTCTTTATTTCCTACGAAAAACATTTCAAAAGTATGTATAAGCATAAAAATCTATATAAGGGTAACAAAATATTGACAATAACAATTATCCCATTAATAAATACAAAACAATGAAACCATGCATTTCAATCATAACATTCCTCGTGAAATATTAAGATATAAGAATAACATACATAAATTTTAAATCATAAATGTAAATTATGAAATTAATTACATACTTACATTGTAGATATCATAGCTAAATAGGGAGTCATATTTTGAATACCCATCACATTATATTTACTAAATATCTTATGAGGAACATTAACGTTTACCTCCGTCATGTTACCCAATGCATTGGAGAGCTATCTGGGGCTCATCCGGCCTATGTTTATCATGTAACCAACTATATATGTAAACAATTCCAAATAACCATAACATATTCATAAAACATAACAAATGAATAAAGGAAATATAACATTTAAATATTCTCATCACAATACATAAAATCAATATATTGATATAAAAAGATATTAATCAAATCATTTTCCAAAAAAATTAAATCATTTAATAAAGGTATTTTTGAATCAAAGTGTCACATTTCACTTTGATTATTTTAAATTAATTATCATTTTAAAACATTAACATCGATATAAATAAATCCTAAAAACCATTTTGAAAACGTGGAAATTAATAGAAAATATTTAAAATAATATATCATTAAAACATTTAAAATGATATTTTAGTTAAAGAGTCCTTAACAAAATGAGAGCCGCTAAATAAAAATAATTGAGGAATAACATTTAATAAGAACATTAAAATATCATGAGAATAAAGTGATTCAGGATATAATATTCCAAGAGATAGTATATACACCACAAAAGATTGAATTTGTGCATAACAACAATGAAGTCTCAGTGTAATGTAAATTGTGACGAAATCCCTTATAAAAACTGTATCCTTAGATCAAGGATAAAAAATTACATAATAATGTGTGAAAAATAAAAATACACTCAATATAAGTGGATATTATGTGTGAAAAAATATAACGTTATTCAAAAATATTCATAGCATGACATAATTAAGATGTAGAAGTTTATCCCAAAAAACTAAATTTTTGTTAATATGTTCCCTTACATAAATTTGATAGCATAACTTCGTCAAATTAAAATATATAAAATGGATTTATGAGAAAGAAAAGTGTATATCATCACATGGAAATAAAATTTATAGCAATAAGGATATATAAGAACATATCCAAACATAAGAAGATGTAAATTAAATGACATAACAAAAATAAGTCTTTTTAAATGAGGAGGGTGAGAGGTTCCCTTATAGATTTGGTAACTTTTGAAACATACACCCCATGAAAGACAGATCTTAAAATGAAGTTTTAAATACCAAAAAATTTAAGTGTGTTACAAAATTAATCCAATCATTGGCAGTACATATTCCACAAAATGGAAATAGTGGAAATATATCATGAATCTAACGAGAATAAAAAGTGAGATGAAAACCCTTTACCATGTTGTAATCAATCGAGTCTTATGACCATAAGTTAATACCCACCAATTTAATCACAGAATACCATGAATATAAAGAGAATCATGATAAAATATCTCAAATGTCAGTACATAATACACCACTTGCGTAAAATAAGTGGTAAATAACAAAAATCTAATAGAATTGAAAGTGAGATAAGAAATCCCTTACCGTGTGGCTGACTTGAATTGTTTGTTCCTTGTTCTTCCTGAATAATAAAAATAAGTTAATTTAAAATTTATTAAGATCCCTTTATTATGTTTATTATCCCTTTTATAAAACTTATTAACATGTTCTAATCAATATTTAATAATTAAAGTTAATAATGGTCGTTTTGTCGATATTGGGTACTTGAGTCGAAAATGAATACCTTATATTTACACGTTTTCGATGTGGTCAAGAGTACATTATATCAAAAATGAAATTAATGTTATATATATCATATATATCATATATATCTAGTATATATCTATATTTATAACAGTACCTAACATTTTGATATAAGAAATTAAATGCACAGCCCATGGAGACGGTAATCCGTACGTATGCATAAACGCTAATTTCATTAAGACTTCGTATTTTAATTTAAAGAAAATGTAATGATACATATTTATATAATAATTCCAGTATATTATAATATTTAATTTCAATAACTCCATCCTTTATATGTCCCATGTATGGTATCAGTGATTCATATCACTTTGAGGGGGAGGTAGTCCGCATTTTCTCGAATAAAATTATCATGTTTACTCATAATGGAAACCATAATGGTATGCTATAAATTAAAAATAGAGAACAATAAATAAAACATAAAAATAATATTTATCATTTATTTATATAGCTACATCATAATGGCCACCATAAGAGGCGGTATGAGATAATTGATCAATCATCGATTCAGGAGGTGTTAGATTTCCATCCAGAGAAACAGTATGTTCTCTATCCATTAAATGAAGGTGTGTGTAAGTGTAGTTATAAAAATTCGCATAAAAAAATCCTAGTATAATTAGGATACTGTTTTTGTAATTATATAAAATAATAAGTATATTTTAGGGGTTATAGAAGTAAAATAATAGAAAATAATTTAAGTGAAATCATTACCTTTAATTCGGGTAACTTCATTTGGTTTGAACCAAAAAAAACTTCTTGAAGTTCCTTCTTCATAAGGTAAGGCTTCTAGAAGGAGGAGTTCGATCTTGAGAGATTATTTGGTAAGGGTTTGGATGAGCCAAAAGGCTTGAGAAGTGTAAGGAATGGGTTATAAGTGAGGGCCTTTTATAAGGTGGAGGAGGGGTTCTTTAAAAAAGTGTGAAAATATTATTTTATTATATTATGATTTTTGATTTTTAAAATTAAAAAACTACTTAATATTGAAGTTGAGATTACTCATGGTCAAACTAAATTCAGAAAATAATAAGTTTACTGGTTTTGGATGTTATTTTAATCGTTATAATCTTATTTATTTAAATCATTTATTAATGAGGTAAATACTACGTCATTTTTGTGTCATAAATAATTTTATTTATATGATGTATAAAAATTATAATAAAAATACCATTATGTAGGAAATATTTTTTATTTTCCAATTCATATTTTTAGTTGAAAATATAACTTATATAACCCCATGAAAAAATTAATTTACTAAAACATATTTGTTTGTGTCATATTTTTCTTTAATTTAAATTAATTAATCTAAAGTGTTATTATCACTCCCAAGTGGCTCCATGGGGTTAACAAATCTACCCAAGGATAAAAATGGTCAGCCATGACTCATAAAATAAGTTGTCAACAAGTGTTTAGGTAATTTTTTATTATTATAATATTCTTTTTCCATTGAATTACCTTATTTACCTTTAACCGTGGTAAATAAAAGTCAAAAGGTACTATTCACCAACAAATTATATTTATTTTATTGAACCACATTTTACTTATTAATAAAAATTATGTATGTTTCATTTTTGAAATTAAATTCACAGAAGCGTTAAAATTTCATTTAAATGAAATATTTGGTTTTTTAACTAAAACATAGTGGTTTCACTATCAGAAAAAATTGAAATTTTTCATAAAAATACTGAAAATTCTACCTAAGCTATATTCGATATTCCAAATTAAAAAATTATGTCTATTTAAAAAAATTCAAAACATATAAGTTTCATTAATTAATTTAATATTAATTCCCTTTGTCAAAACAAATAGCGTGTTTTTAAAAAACATAATCTATCAAAATATTGATAGTTGTTTATTCCCAATTTTAAAATTAAAATTATTCCGATGATAAGAATTGGATTAAATGATAAAAATATAATATAATTAAACTTTATGACTAATTTAAAATATAATCTAACAATATAAATAAATTATATTAAAATGCTTTTTTTAATTAAAATACAATATTTTTCTCTATTCATTAAAAAATGAACTTTATTAGAAAAATACCCAAAATTTACTCAAAGTATATATTGATATCCCGATTTTAAAGAGGAATTTTTTTTGTCAAATAGAACATATAAAAGTTACTAAAACTATATTTAAGGAGGGATTTCCATCAAAAATTGGTAATTCAACCTTTTAAAAAAATTAGAGAATTTGTTCTTAAAATTGGATTCATTCACATTTTAAGCCACTAACTTTTATTGGATAAATTTAAAAGTATTTAAAAAATATATATAATCATATAATAGTTAGTTTTATTCATTCCCTCTAATAAAAAAGATAGGCGTTAACTACCATTTAAAATAATAATATATTATTATTTTTCAGTATGATTCAACATTGTGTGCAACATAAGACTTCAGAGAAACTCATTTTTACATGTCAAGTACGCCCTTGAATATAACATCCCCTTTAAAATAAATAGTTAATTTAACATTTTTAATAAATATGAATATTTCATATTCTTTATTTTCCTAGGTTAATACAAAAACTCCAGTGGTCTTTGTAGCCTATCGAAATAGGATTTCTATCGTCTTTGTGCATTCTTAATCCGCTCTCAGATGACCTGCACCTTTTAGTGGTAGATCGTACAATATCTGGGCCCACAAGTGCTGGCTCTCCTAGATTAGTCCAGCATAAGGTAAATTTCCACGGTCGTCCATAAAATTCCTTAAAAGGATCCATACCACTGGTGGAGTGGTAGCTGTAGTTATATGCGAACTCCACCAAGTGTAAGTCGTCCTCTCACTTACGAACAAAATCTATGACACACGCATGAAGCATGTATTCCATGGTTTGGATGGTCCACTCAGTCTGAACATATATTAGTAGGTAAAAAGTTGTGCTCATGTGAAGCTGAGTCCTGAATGCCTCCTGCAATCCTTTCCTCAATCGGGATGTGAAGCATGTGTCACAGTCTGATATTATCATCGAAGCCACCCCATGAAGTCGCACAATCTTCTAAACAAAGAGACAACCCGGGCTATTTTCTAAACCCTTCTCATGAATAGCAAGGAAGTGGGCCGACATGGTGAGTCAGTCAACGATCACCCAGATGGTATCGTGCCCTCAGGATGTACATGGTATCCCCATCACAAAGTCCATTGATATACCTTCCTACTTCCACTATGGTATCTCAAGGGGATGGGTCAAGACTCCTGGTACCTAATGCTTGGCATTCACTTGCTGGAAAATGAGGCATCTAGAAATACACATTGCCACATATCTCATCATCCCTATCCACCAGTACTGACATCGTTGGTCTTGAAACATCTTCATCACTCATGGATGTACTTAGAAGGGGGATTTATGGAACTCCCTTAGCATCTCATCTCGTATCATGACTTATGGAATTGTACATCCTTTGAAAATGATAGTATTATCCCCACATTCAAAATATACATCATTTGAATGGCTTGAGGATATATGAGCATGTGTAGTCTCACATATACTATATTCATGTTGCACCTCATTGAATCGCTGAAGGAGTGGAGCAGAAACTACCATCAGATAGAGGTAGACAGAATCATCTATATCTTCTTTGGAAATCTAAAGTAAAGCTAACTACTCTGAATCCTCGTTCAGTTGCTACGAAATCAATCTCCGGCTAAGTGAATCTGCTACTGCTTTCCCCTGCCCAGGAGTATATAATATCTCAAAGTTATAATCCTTGATGAACTCTTTCCAATGTCGTTGTCTCAGATTCAGATCTTTCTATGTGAAGATATATATGAGACTCTTGTGGTCTGAGTAAACAATGAACTGTACACCCATCAAGTAGTTTTCTCATGTCTATAGTGTGAAGACTACTATTTAAAACTCCAAGTTGTGGGTCACATACTTCTATCCATGAGGCCCTATATTTCATGAGCCATACGAAATCACTGTATCACCCTGCATCAGGACACAACTGATTCCGTTTACAAATGCATCAAAGTAATCCTTGTTGCCAGTTCCCTACTCCTGCAACCTTATGATGGGAGCACTGGTCAAGAACTAACTCAATTGTTGAAATCTTTACTGACTTGACTCTGATCACAAGAAGGGATTCCTTTTCTTTTTCAAGTAATTCATAGGTACTAGCACTCTAGAGAAATCAGGTATGAACCTCTGATAGCATCCTGTTAATTCAAGGACGCTCCACACCTCAGTAACACTCCGAGGTACATCACAAGCAAGTACTTCCTTGATCATTGTTGGACCCACTACTACTTAAGCCTCTAAGATGATGTGTCCCAAAAAGGGGAACTTTTGTATCAAGAACTCACACTTCGAGATATTCCCATATAACTGGTTCTCTCTAATTGTATCTAGATTTAACTTCAAGTGTACATCGTGCTCTTCCTTGGATGCAGAGTACACCAAGATGTCGTCAATGAAGACCACAAAAAATCGATTGAGGTTTGGCTAAAAGATCCTATTTATGAACCCCATGAGCAATGTTGGTATGTTGGTCATTCCAAAAGGCACCACCAAGAACACGTAATGGCCAGATATTTATCTGAAGTCTGTCTTTGGTATGTCCTCGTATTGTAATCTACACTAGGGATAACATGATCTAAGGTCTTTCATTGAAAACAAACGAGCTCCCTTTAACTGGTCAAATGGATCATCGATTCTCGACAGATGATAATTGCTCTTCACGGTCACCTGTTTTAGGCACCGAAGTCCACACATAGCCTTAAAATTCCATATTCCATCTTGGAAAACAACATCAGGGTTTCCCAGGGAGAAACACAAGGATTACAAATCCCTTCCTATAAAAGTAATCCAACTATCCCCTCATCTCATGGAGCTTCGTAGGGGCTATCTGATATGCTGGTGTATATATCGGTGTTGTTCCTAGGTATAGGTCAATGTGGAAGTATACATATTTATGAGGAGGTAGTCTTGGGACATCTTTTGGGATGTTGTCCTCATACTCGTCCAGCACGGCTAGAAATTGTGGACTCGCCTCATCCACAATTTCGAAGGTCATGCAAGCCAGCTAACATGTAATCGGCTACACCCTCATGAGAAAAAGTCCATCTCCTGTTGCTCTTTTTTCCTTCTTACCAACAAAGGAAAAAAGCCTCCATCTCTGCCTACAAATCGCATTGTATGTATCAAGTAGTAAATCTGTGCGTGAACTTCTGATAGCTAGTCCAAGACTTAAATTACACTGTATGGCTTCAACCACCTTACTAGAATATCTAATCTAAAAGTCTCTCCTCTGAGAGTAAGATCACATTGTCAGAACCAGTGTGTGACCACTCAATCTCCACTCGTTGGAGTATCTAAATGAAAAGGTCAACCTAAAAGCATAGTTGGAATCTCAGAGTCCAAAAGTATTTCTACGACAAGGAAACCATGGCTCTCACCTGTGTCAATAAATACTACTACTCAATTAGATAATATAAAGATCCTAGATCGTTTCATCTCAGGGACATCAGGATCGTTAGACTCAACTGCTTGTAGATGGGAATGTCTCGATCCACCTGCTCCCTAAGCTCACGGTGGACTACTTGGGGGTGGTGGTGGTAGTGCCACATGACCCCGACCACCTCCCGCTACACATCTTGCTGCCCAACCTCATCTTCCACCTAGATTATGCTCATGCTCGTGCCACTTCCTCTACCTCGGTTTCCCCTCCACCATCTTCTTATGATCCGCATGGGGATTCAGACAATCATGAGCTCTGTGACCAAGTCCCCCAAAAGAAAAAAAGATCATTCCATGTTGCTGGCCCTCTCGGCCTCTCAAGCTTCGCACCTCTGACCCAGTATTCTCGGGTCACCCTCTAGAAGGTCTGTCCCCCCTGGGATTCTGTGTCATCATTAAACATTTCATTGGATTCTATTTTAAGGGAACAATATTTCACAATTGTGTCACATTATTCATGATTTCTTATTAGAGGGATATATTGTTTGTTGTATTATATTAGAATAATACGATATCAGTACTCGGGTATATGGAATCATCCTATGATGTCTTGGTGTGACAATTTCATTTTTATAATAAATCATCATTAGAGTATTGAGATAATTTTTATATTGTTTTTACAATAATTTATATTGGTGGTATATCTTTGGAAATATTTATAATTATAAAAAAATCAATATGATCCTAAATAATATATTTTTATAGAAATAAATTTCATATATATGACTCATGTATATAATATATTTTGTTTTTAATAACACATTTATAAAAATATAAAACACTTTCTAAAATAATAGGATTTTCTATGAGGGAAATGAATCTATATAAAAAAAATTGATTAAAAAGTTATTTGATTATATTTATGAATATATAATCTATATCTACCAACTATAATGGTTCAATATTTATAAAATTCTTATTCATCTAATCCATAAAATAAATTTTTTAATATTTATTTCATCAATGTCAATAGAAATTATTTCACAATTATAAAATATTTACATTCAATATAAATGATGTAAATTATTTAGGGAATTGAAAATATAATTTTTGATTAATTTATATTATATAAAATAGGATTTTTATGGTTATTTATTCTATTAACACATTCCATTACCTTTGATACCTTATATATAAATTGGAAATGCTTCCATATAATTTCTACCAATGGATTTTTATATTATATATATATATATATATTAATTTAGAAAAATTATGAATGATTCTTTTTGGTAAAAAAATTGAACATCCTAGTTTACTAATAATCTAAATACATGGTATTTTAAGTGAACCATTTTGTACAATAGATTGTTTTATTTAAAAATATTAGATAAACTTTTCAATTAAATCAAAAAATTTCTAAAACATCCACCACCTACCACTCCATGTAAAAAAATCAAAGATTTATTTTAAAATAAGAATCATACCTTGTTATAAATAGATAAATAAAATTAATGTTAGTAAAAAATGTAATTTTATAATGGTTTTATAAAACATATCCAAACAATTTTAGAAATAATAAAATATTCTTAGAGGAACAAAAATATTGAAAATATGAAATATATATATAAAGTAGGAGGAATCAAACATTATCTATTATAAGGATTTTGTTATATAGATTAACCATTTTACATCTCCATTATGATAAAATTATTAACAAATATACAACGTGATTATGTGAATGGTATTTTAATTTAATAAATTTATATTGTTTCATTCATTAAAGAAATATCTATGGGTTATAGTAATATATTTTCTAGGATAGAATATATAATAAGATAGAATAACTTATGGGTAACATTTATGGAGGCATGATTTCCCAAAATAAATCAATTTTTTTTATATTGACTTTCAGGTTTATTATTTTAATCAGCAAACATAAATTTTTGTATAATTATATACATTTATATAGCAGTTATTTTGGTAGGTAAGACAGAATAATATTATTGTAAGTATTTTATAATATATTACATTAGATTTATATAATTGGTATTTTAGCAGGGCATTGTAGTTGGTTTTTCAATGGAGCACTTTGAAAGGTTTCCCAAGAGAATATTGTAGTTATTACTTAGTTTTATCACTATACCGGGTATAATAAATGCTATCATACAATTAAACTATGAGCGAATTTCTTTTTATCATTGAAATATAACTCCCCTATAATTATCATTTTCTTCTCTCATCATGTTCATTCAGATGTACATAAAATATTTATGGATCCTCTATGCTAGTAATTATAGTGCCTCTAATACACGACTAAAATTATAACTCCTCTAACTAAAAATAAAAGTAATTCAACCCACAAAATGTAATTACCACACCGCTATATATTTAAGGTCTTCTTAAAACCCATTAATGCAATCCCATAAAAAACAAAATTAATATTTTTTGATAAACTAATTAAAATTTACTTATGTAATGTTAGAAAAAAAATAATAAAAAATGTTTCAAATATATTATGTGATACAGGGGTTATGGAAAATATAATAGCCTTTAAATCTTATATTTTTTTATATGTTATGGAGATATATCTTTCCCAAGGAATGGTAGACGAACTATTAAATATAAATTACACACTAGTAAGAGTAGATTGATATTTCCTGGAATATCTTAAATTAATTCTAAAATTTTGAAGATATGATCAAAGAAATTAGGTCTTATTGAAAATATATTTAGAAATGTAATAAATAATATTAATTTATAATTCAATAAACTAAAGATTCAAGAATTTAGTTAAATATTATGCTCTTAAAATTTGATGTGTTGGAAGAGTTTTTTATTTTTAACATGTTTAAATCATGGGATATAATGAAATATATATTTTTGGGATGAACTATGGTATCTTCAATATATTGGACCCAGGGTATTAAAAAATCAACATACATCATTCCCTATATCTATCCAAAAAAAAAGTTTAGTGGGAGGATGACGATTAATATTAACTAGGTGGATTCATGTTGATTGAATATGATATTTTGAAAGTTAACTTGTTAAATAATGATATGAAGAAAATATAATTTAAAAATGTATTTTATAAGGTGTGGACAATGATTATTTAACAAAATGAATTGTGTATGTAATTCTTAATTCCATAAAAATAAAGAAACTATTTTGAATATGATCTAAAATATGGCTTATTGCATAGAGTATATATCATCAATATAATTTAATAGGGTATCATGTGTTTAATAAATGTTATTTGACATGATATATAAACTATCAGATGATAAAATTATTGATTCTCATTAATAGATGATCATTAGGGAAGTACATGCGCCACTATAAAATAAGTTTAACCCTGTCATTTATGTTAACCAAATCATAGGAAGCCAGTACATTGTGTTATTTGACTTGTGATAATATATAGACCCAGAAAAATTCTATTGAACTATGGGTTTTACTCGTACGAATATTCCAAGCTCTATATATGGTTATAAAATCTATAGTGATAGCAATGTAAAAAAACTAACTTAATTGGGTAGGAATTTATTATTAATAATTTTATTTTAATTCCAGTTTTGTTGTTCATATGATTTACAAAGATTATTTTAGTGGTTCAATAACGATTTTGGATAATAATGAGAGGTGGGAATAGATTAGTAGGCATTCAAGAATTAAAGGGGGGGTTTCTTTTTTTTATTATTCTATCATGTACACATGGAATATAATATATTTATACCATGTACACAATTGACACATAGATAAAATACATATTAAAAACTGAAATTTTTTATTTTCATGAGATGAAATTATTCAATAAAATATGTCGTATGTAGTATTTGTCACATTGTAAACTCATTTAGTTCCCTCTCAGGATTCCCCTATCCTTTATATTATCCATCCCATGACTATATTCCATTCATGTTCTAGTTGTCTCTAGTTGTCTACATGGATCTTATTCATCATATATTGTTCATGGATCACCTAAAATCTCATTCTTCTAATCATTAATCTATGGTAGCAGCTTCTGTCTACCATTAAACTGAACATAGATATATTGGATATAATTATTTTATCGTTATTAATTGATTATAATTAATGTTAGGTAATATTTGAGCTTATATAATGGTATTAATATTATTTTATTCCATTATACATAATCATATGTGTAAAATGGACCATGACTTAATTTTCTATTGGTTTTAATTTAGAAAAAAAAGTATAATTAAATTTACACTTTCTTTCACTAATCTTAAAAGAAGAAGTATGATATTATTTTCATTTACCAAACATTAATATATCTCATATTAATACATATATGTTTTAGAAATTATATGGTCCCATGTTTATTAAAAACAATTCAATCTTTTTTCTTCGAATAATATTATCCACGAATGATTTCATGAAATTACTAATTGCATAGACTATTTTGGTTGTTGATTCATATGTAACTTCCTTATTATATAAATATTTATATGTTATTTAGAGAAAATATAAATCATACAATATTTCCAATTATTTTTATTGAAATTAATATATATTCAACTCATGTATTTTCTACTTCCCAATATAAAAATATTATACAATGGGATTATTAAAAATATAATTATCAAGCGTACATGTTCATGTTCTAAATTAAATTTGTTTGATGAAATATATTTTTAATAATTATTATGAGTATATTATATTATTTTATAATGGTTACCATGTAATCCTACTTGATTATGATATAATTAATGGTTTGGGAGAGTCCTAATTTTCCCTTACATTAGTATATCCCAACTCCATTCCCTATACAAGATTCTTAGATCAACTTTCTTGAATCCTATATACCAGATACTCATTCCCCTATAATGAAAATGGTATTAGTCCTATGTTAACATATAGAATTATTTTTTTACATTATGTATATTCTACAATAGGTTTCTAATGTGTAGAGCCTCCCATAATTGGGAGCTACCTATTCCAATTGGAATTTAAATTTAATCATTTTTTTTTAAGAATGTACGATGTTTTATACATATTTTTATTGATTATATATTATTATTCCTATATTTTAGAAAATTTTATGTTGTTAGGTGCCAGAAATATTCTGTAACATTGTAGATCATACACACACACTATACAGGAACATATTAGGATACATTTGGAACAACTTGTAAATGACCAAGGTGATTGAAAAGTGTTTTATCAATGTCTATAGTTAACATATAGTGAAGAGAAAGAGGATATATTTTGAATGATTAGGTTGGTGTAAATGAGTATGAAATAATGGAATTTATTATGAATCTAATATAAATGTTTCCAACTTAAGGAAATTTGTGTTTTCATTAATCCTTATTATTCATGTAGTACTTGTTTATATTTTATTTTTTTACAACCATTAATACAGTCTAAAATTCGTGGGTGTTATTTTTGTGTTAAAAGTATAGTAATTCATGCTGATATTATACAATGAATACTTTTATCATTATATGATTGATGTGACTATATATAATATTTAATTTTTAATTAGTATTAAGGGTATGTGGGATGGAAATTACACATTTTTATATACCATTTGTATGTTTATTAAATAATTTAAATTGGGTAACCATCTCACACTATATGACTAATGGATGAATTATGAATTATGAAATAATTTGGTGAGAGAGTTTTTCAAATATTTTTTTATACAAAAATCGCATTCATGTAATTGGTTAAAAATATTATAAAATATTTTTAGAGGCAATAAAAAGGGATCATGGGAATTTGACTTGAGAATAGATAGGTAATGATATTTTGGATACATGGTTTGTTACTAATAATTATGTAGGTCTTGTAAAAGTATATCATAATCTTGAGTTTCCAAGCATAGGAAAATGTCCAATTTTTTTATTTTCATTTTAATCAATCCAAATTCAAGAGGCTCGCACATCATGTTAGGTAATAATAATAGTGCTCATGTATGATTTCATAATATGTTATTTTCGGGATTTTGATTTATTACATTAATATTATAATATTGTAATTAATAATAATCTGTGAAACAATAAATTTATATACATATTATTTTATTATAAATTTACGTATAATTTATAGGTTAACATAAGTTAAAAAACTAATTCCTTTCACTATGGATCATTATTTTAAATACTGATAGTTTATATCATATATAATATAATCTTATTATTTTATCACTATTTGAATGTGATAATTTTAATATTTTAATGATTTGGATTGAAAATTTGGAAAATGTTATTTTAAAGGAATGTAAACTATGTAAGTCGAAATTGTGAGAGTGGAATTTTTTTAGACCAATCATCAATACAGTATTTTAAAAATATGGGTTTTTTTGTTATTGGTAAAAAATTATACCTTTGGATATTCTATTGAAAATTATTTTATATCAATTTATATGAATTCCCATTAGGTACAGATGTGGATTTAACGAACCATCATAATGTTCCTATAAGAACATCTAAAATTGAGGAGTCTAACAGAAATATTTTATACAGTGATGTATGATTTACCTCAATGGAAAAATAAGGCTTCCACGGTTCTATAGATCATTTTTTCTGGTATTAAATGGAAGTAAGTGGAAGAACATATTCCATGGATCTAAATTCTATTTTAACATGATTATTTTTCTCTATGAAATAGAGAATGTGAATTTTTATTTCATGAAAGGAATATTTGATGATATTAGGATTAATTGATTGAGGGATTATATTATCATGGGTATGAAAAAAGAAATAGACATGATGGTGATCATGAGAAAATAAAATGACGATTCCCAATGTATTAATATGGGATAATCAAATTAATTGTGTTTTGGTTACCTCTTGTTGGAAATCCAATCTGTATTACTGCATCCTTATGGGCATGATGGGAATATTATGACTAATTTTACATATAATGAAAATAAATGAAATTTTTATGAACATTGTGGACTAATTAAAAAATTATAATTAAATACAGTATTATGGTGTATTGAGGAGTTATTCTAAATGAATCAACCATTAAAATAATTATTTCCAAAAAAGAATTATAGGAGGAAAACCACATACTTAAAAAGGACCTGATAAAGTGGGAAATTAATGATTGTATGATTAGTTATCTAAAATGAATCATGTAGGGTAAAAAATTTATTGATTGGGATTAAAAATATAGTTCTGTAATAGTATATGTTCTGAAGAAACCTTCGACTAATTATATTGTAGAGATATATACTATAAAACAAACTATTCTAGTATCCTATATAATAACATATTGTTTATTTAATACAAATTATACACATTATTTGAATTATTCCAAATTAAAATAAATTTTAAAATAGATAGTTGGTTTCGTAAATTCTAATATGATACATCATACTCCCATTGAGAAGATTATTGATGATAAAATGATTTTTAGGTCCACTAATTATTTCACCATGTAATAATTTCAATGAAATCATGTTTTTGATTGATGTATCATTCAACATCATAATAATAATGTAATAAATAAAAGAATTACATTTTGAAATTGACTACTTTGTTGGAATATTTTATTTTAAACCATTCTTTGGTACATAATATTCCAGCAATAGAGTGAGAGAGAGTTTTTGGCCAAATCTAGAAGATCGCTATTTAGGGAATTTCAGGTAAATACTAATGATGTGGATGGGAACATCCAAGGATGTATGGAATTATTGTACGTTAGGATTCACCTCATATTTAGATCCATTATATTTATGCCATTCATGAATAATTTTAATTATTACCAATATGTGAGTGGTATAGTATATTATATAAAAATTACATATAACCAAACCTGCCTATTTCTCTTGATATCAGGTGAATCTAACTAAATTTAGGGGTTTGAAGAGATATTTAAATAATTTTGGTTTCTAAGTTGTATATATGGATGATCAAATAGATGTAGAGTGCTTTTGATAAATTTTACAAAAAAATTTATAACAATTTATTACTCATGGTTGAATTTATATAATTGTTCTATGTTATAATCAAGAATCCTTACGTTTTACCATAAAAATATTCTCGTTCAAATAAATAGGGATATATATTTATTTATGATCTTCCTATTACTTGGGTATCCCTATATTCATATCATACCATTCGATATACCAATGATATTTATTTAGAAAGTAGACATACATTTTGATAATTTTTCATGGCTTTAAGGATAACTAATATTTCTCAACACCCATGGATTTCTTATAATCATATAATAGTCCGGTGAGATATTTTTGTATAATAATATATTTTATTCAATTTCATGGGTTGATAAGGGTCAATATTTCCATATTTTCAATGAGACCTTATGTAAGAATTAAATATATTAAAATTTATAATAATATTCCATCTGGATCTGAGAAGTGATGTACATATGGTAGGATATCTCTGAAGAAGGAATGTTTAAATCCACATAAAGGTTGAAAACCTTAATTTCATAAAATTTCCCATTGAATGAATATGTGATTAAATTTTTTTCTCAGAATCATAGGGTATTTTTAAATTCATGATGAAACCAACTATAATGAAACCATTGAAATATTTTTAGGTTAGATTCATATATCCTCACTAAATATTATAAATTGTAATATTTAAATATGAATATCCCTTCTAAACTAGTTCTTATCATACCATATCATTTTAATGTATTTAGGTGTATTTTTATTCTTCATTACTATGTCATTACATGGTTATCATGAATGATCATTGCATAGGGGAATGTTATTTTTGAAAATTTTATCCACATTAAATAAACTTTCAATTCCTTGATATAGAATTAAATCCCCATATACATGCATTAATGTGTTGGTGGTCTCATTTGTTTTATAGGGATTTCATTGTATTCACTGGTACCCTACTCAAAAAATATAGCTTCTATGGGGGATAACTCTAAATCTAGTAGTAACATATAGTTTTTTATCTATATTCATTGGATATATATATTCAAATAAAATCTGTTAGATTCAAGGCATTGTCTCATGATCCTTGTCTGATGCTTTACTAACATTTTGGAACGTGGCCAATGGGTATTGATTCAATTAAGGTCCCAAATCAATGTAAATTTCATTAATGATTAAAATAGACTCTATTTTTTAATTATATAATGAAAATTACCACTTACATAATAGGTTAAGAAATTAAAGATATCTGATTTAGATTTCAACATTATTATAGTGGTACTAAATAATAAACTAGTCTTCAACAATTAAATTAAAAAATATTCATAATTTTTTAAATCCATATATGAATGATCATTTGAAATTCTATAAGTATACTTATGATGACGGAATAAAATTTCTCCTAATGTGGTATGGAAAAAAGAACAAAATAATGTATCATGACATTGATCATCAAACCATTTCCTAAAAAACAATATATGTTTTGGGTTTATTTAGTAGATTACATACGTATCTATTGATATGCTAATAATATTATTGACCTTCGTGTATTCATTAAAAAACTCTATATAATTAAGGGTGTGTGCTCAAAAGATGATGAAAATCATGAATAGAACACCATTCCTTACTAAATTTTATGATGAAGTATATATAATTGTATAATATCTGACAAAGTTGTCCAAATTCATATATACTAGAGAAACATAATTTTGATTGATCTAGTAAACTACTCATTATAGGTATTGTAAATATTAATGGTATAATAAAAAGAATCTCCTATTACTGGGAGCCATGGTTCACACAATGGTTCTAGAGTGAATTTAAAACGAATTGGGTTCACAGGTAATTCAGATTAAACTTTTCCACCCAGAAATTATTTCCAGTATTAATGGATGATTATTATAATATAATTAAAGATCATTTATTATCATATTTATTTTACTATATCCTGAGATGATAACTCAACTATACTGTATTATTTCAGTAAGAAATGTTACAAGACATACATTTAAATATTTTTATATGAATCCTAATTTATTTTACCATTTTTATCTTTTTATTATTGGGTTGAATGTGATGATTTATCTACAATATTTCCTACTTCCATCAATGAGATTACGTAATATATTAATATTATTCCAAAATTTTTTGTAATTAATAAATGATGGTAAATGTTCTATATTGAATATAAATGCAAATACTAGGTACTCAATGTTGGTCATCACTAAATTATTTTATTTTTACTATGAATAGGTAACCAATTAATGACAATTATTTGGAATCTAAAAAAAGGAATGTGGACACATTCAAAATCTAGGGCAGATTCAATTATGTTTCTGTCATATAGTCTTATCTATTATGTTTAATTAAACAATTAACACCTTCCATATATTCTAATTGAGTATGTTTTTCCATATCCATCACATGGGATCTAATTTGATGATTTTGAACAAAAATAATACTCTTACTATGTGCATAATTCACTCATTATTTTTATTCAGTGAAAAATGTGTTGTAGGGAATGAATATTCATTTATTTTATTTCCTGTGATGTAATGGGAACATCCATTAATGGACAAGGGAATGGTATCCTACAATCCACTTCTTATGATTGATATCATTTCATCTGGGAATATTTGGATGTATCAAATGTAAGAGAAACACATTAGTGATTTTGTTTTAAAGACCCATACATATATGGATATGTAATTCATTATAAATTTTTTATTTTCTTTTACTTTATATTTTTCATTTGAGTTAGATTGTGGAAATGATCTTTCAATGAAGTTTTTAAAGAAAAATTTAATGTTGTAAGGGTAAAATATTCATTCAATACCATTTGGTTGGGTAACGGTTATATGGGGCTCATTTGGTTGTATTAATTACCAATATCATGTTTATTGAAAACCTTATAGATCCATGTAGTCTCTTAAAAAATAGAAGGGTTAATTTCATTAAAATTAGTAATATTGAATTTCCAAAAATTAAAACATACCCCTAAATGTGATCCCAATAACAAACACTTCATTATAGATCCATGTAGGCTCTTGTATCATATTTTGTTTATATTACCGTAAATGTGATCCCAATAATTAATTGTTATAGATCCATGTAGGCTCTTGTATCATATTTTGTTTATATTACCGTAAATGTTATCCCAATAATAAATATTGTCTCTTATTCATCATCCCAGCTAAACCAATTTTATATCTTTTGATTTGATTGTCTCTAGTTGGATGAATGGACCAACTTTTGGAAAATGATAGAAAAAGATCTCATTTAGTATCATTATTATTATATTTTCATTATAGTATCATCTATAATATTTATCATCAAAATTTAGGTCCTATTGGACCTTTCTACATAATCAATACCATCCTTCCACCATCTATTGTCGATTTACCATGTTAATATAATTGAAAACCCTTGATTTTTTTCTTTTATTATATATTTTAAGGATAACATGTGTCTATCATTTATTTTTTCCTTGTTGTTGGCTTGAAATTAAATCCATTGGTTATATTTGTCACTTTTCATAGAAATCTTTTATATATTTTAAACCAAAATTTGAAGGAAACACCACTATATCTCCCATAATTAGTATTATTAGGTTTCTAAACAAAAATTAGTATGGTGAAATAAAATATAATCAAATTTTTTAATTTAATAAATTTTTACTAAAAATATTTTATAAAATATTAATTGGATGATATTATTTTAGTTTTTTTAACATACTAAAATTACTTATAGTATATATATTTAATTATTTGAATTTTTTTAACTAAATATTATTCATTATATCATATTTGTTCTTAATAAAATAAAAATATTGTATGGTTATGGTTTGGATTCCATTTGAAAACCAAAATATATATTATTAGGTTACATATTATATTATGCTAAGGAATATATATTTATTTCATTTATAGTTTATTTAATTGATTACTGAGTTACTTTTTAGTTATAAGGGGATTATTATGTTCTTTTAATATATTTTTTAGTTATATATACATCTCATAGACCATTTTTATTATATGGGTTGGGATCATGATTCCCTTAATATTTTACAAAACATCACATTTATCATAATGGGATGTGTTTCTCCACAAAATTAACTCAAGTATAAATTGTACCACTTCAATTATAATGGGTTTGGTATTGTACCATAACTATTTTATTCTATTCCTCTAAAATTATATGTTATTGTTAATGAATAGATACAATAATGGACCCTCCTGGTATACTGTGTAACATAGTATTTATAACATTTTAATTGAAATTCTTTTTGATTCTTGTTAACACCTTTTTAATTATTTTATAACATTGTAATGAAACTCCCTACACTTAATCTTATATATGGTATTTAGGGGTTAGTGGTGACCACCTACTAGGTACATTATACTCACACCAAACAAGGGACCCCATCATGAGACATGCAGACCTTGTTCTATGTCTACTAGGGGAAGATTAAAAACATAGAAATAGATGATAGTCCCTGTAAATTAAGTCTATTTTGGATAAACCTATTGTATTTATAAAGGGGTAAATATAGGTCAATATGAGGGATGTATATAGTTTCATATTGAAATGGTTTTGACACTTGGAGTTTTTATTTGTGGTCTCTTGTATTTGATTAACTGCCACCACAAGTGTACATATTGTACTTCCACGAGTACTCACACATAGTGTAATTTTTTGTTTTTTTTATTATATAATGGATGATAATGGGTTTTCAAATTACAGTTTTCATCATCATACCAATTTATGACACATAAGCTTCAGTTTGATTAATATTTTGTCCTTTATATTTTTGGCACTTGTGTACATAATGTTAACTTTGTGTATGATTCTTGTCAATTATTATGCTACTTATTTGGGGAAACCATGTTCCATAGACAGATTATTCAATCCTGCAATAATTACACTAGCCACATATGATTGGGTGGTTCACATGAGATTTTTTTGTTCCCCGTGCTAGAAGATCTTATACAATCACATCAACATTATTATAGTTTTTTAATCTATTTAAATATTTAATAATAGTAATAATATATATCTATAATATAAAATATTTAAAATGTAATATATATTTTTTAGTAATATATATTTATTTTATATTTATTGGTAATAAAAACAAATTTAAAAATATTGTTTTAATATAAAATAATTATTTATTGAATAAGTAGTGTTAGATACATTATATAAAAAATATGATAATTTAATATAGTATTTTCTGAATTTGTATAACGTGTTAATGAATTATGTTTAAAAAGTAAAATATATATTTTATATATACTGTGATTCAAGTGTAATTTTATCATTCATGATAGTTGTGGGAAAATTCCATTGTCCATTTTTACTATATTTAAATGCATATTAAAAAACACAATTCTCACCCATAAAAAGTGTAAATAATCTAAGTTAGTCTGTTTCTAGTGTTCTGAGTCATATATACATGATTTTTATATATGTAAAAATAACAAAAAATATTTTAGTTGTGGTTTTTTTTCACGATATTATAATAAAAACATTAGTATGTTCTCGTACATATAAGTAGTGTTCACACAAATGAATCATTTATTATATTTTTGATTGGTCCAAATTATTTATTCCACGTTGAATTTCATAAATATATTCCATTTTTATACCTAGGGTATATATTAAACACTAAAATATATTAAATATGGATTAAATGTATCACTACACGTGAATATCTTAATGTTAATACATAAAATAATACCAATCTAATGATTTAATTAAAAAATGATGATTGTATTTATTTCAAAACATATAGTTAAAAATTCTAATCCATAAATTTTTCCATAATTTTTTATTGTGGTTATGATTTTTGGGTACTTAAAATAGTAGCACTGAGGAGTCTATGAAAAAGAATAAAGATAGTACATACATTGAATATATAAAACAACACCATACCCAACAAAGGTCATATGAGTTTGTAATATCATTAAATAAAAACATCCAAAATATATATATTATTATTTAATTTTAAATAAGAAAACTAATTTTCTCAATACTGATCCCAAAAAAAATTTAAAGAAAGTTTACAAAAACCATGTTCCTACTTCCATCCTAAGGCTTCACACACCCTTTCTCCACATTTTGTGAAGCTTATCAGTCAAGATCTACTACATATCTCATGTTGCATATGAACTATAGATAAATGGTCTATATGTGAATTAATAATTTTTTTAGTGTGAGAATAAAACTCTATAGTCTCTCAATAATTATCCCAAATATAAAATATAAAATTACTACGTACATGAAAGTGAATCATAATAAATATTCCTATCCTATTTTTGTGCACTAAGCTGGTTGGCACGATACCTAACCCGGTACATATTCATGTCTTATTGGGTGAAAAACAAGACACCCAGACACAATGAATATGTATATCATCTCTATTCAAGAAACCAATTATATCTTTATGCTTTATTAAAAATCAAAATTCATTACACGGCCATGAACGTAATTCTGAAATCCAGAACCCAGACCTGGTACGCATAGACTAGATACAGTAATAATTTGAAAACGTCGACCCATCCCAAATCACTATAGGAAGGTCTATTTGTCCTCATTTTAAGATAATCATGTAACATTGTGGTCTTTGATAAAGGCATCCACATTGTAATGTCCAACATATGCACAGTTACCCGACCCACATTTGTAACTGTCCGGATCCCAATAAATAATCATCATGGAATGGTCATCTAATGACCCGTCCATAGAAAAATGGGGGAAGTTCATCACGCCATCCTATACCATAAAACTCTTGGAGGTGATCCCACTTACCCAAACCATTCATGTAAGGGACCATTAAATAAATACCCGATGAAAAAAGCACATTCATCCACTGATTGAAGACTCTAATGCAACGTATCTATAAAACCATCTCATGCATATAGACACTAGGGATGTGACCTATAGTTTGTAGATAAATGTCCCCTCTATAAAATGTTCCCAAATAACATCATATAAGGAGTCATCCTATCATGAATGTTTCTATATGATCCTCGGGGGCTAGTAACATAATAACTAGCCCCTCATTGGAACACATTATAACATTCTGAAATGGGATTCCACTATATCCACTATAACTACCAAAATATATTCTCATCAATACTACATAATTACCGACAACTATTATTGACACATTTTCCAAATTAATAATCTGACCAAGACCCCTTCTTCATGTATAAATTCATTGAACATCCTCAATGCTCCTTGTATCGCTGTCGTATGACAAAAAAACATATAGAATCTTACCCAAAATAGGATTTAATTGAATGATCCAACTCTATACCAATACACACATGGAATATGAATTCCATTCCTAGAAGGACTAAACTAGAACCCACTACACAAAAAGATTCACATCGTTCCACTAGATTTATTATATCATCACACATTAGAAATATGAAAATATAATGCATCACCGCATAAATTGATGACATTTATGCATATTATCTAACAGTAGGAACATATCCAAGGATATTATATATCCATTCTCATAAATTGTAACCTTACCAATTCACTAATTCAACTCCGTTGTTACTCTCTCCATGTTTTGACAATGTATCTGATAGATATCTATTATAAAATGTGTAGTATTTTTGATAAATAAATATTCATTCAAATGGAATAGTGTCATCGGTGAAACCTACCTCAATATAATAGTTAACCCATCATTGTTTTCCATCATACCTCGGGCATGATTTTCACTTCATTGAAAAATTCATTAAATGGTTGCATGAACCTCAATAAATATAAGAATCAATGATAATAAAATATAAAAATTTATAAATAAATTTTCAATTAGTTTCCAAAATTTGAATAATTCAAAAAATATGCACCGAGTGTTATCGATATACTTGAACCACAAACAACAACCCACCAAAGGGTTTTCAAACCTTCCTAACACCACTCTTATAAAAATACCTATAACTATATACCAATTTAATTGTAAATTAAATGATGTTATATTATATTTATCAATTATAATCGTTAATAAATTTACCATTAAAATATTCTCCATTGAAAATTTTTAAACCAAAAATTATGATGTTATCAACACATGAAAAGTGGAAACAAAATCACCATTTGATTATTCCACTAGACATCGATTAAATCAAAATCTAAAATCTAGATAAATGGTTATTACATTTGAGGTTAGTGAATTTTAGACAAAAAAATTGAATGATATTACCGTGATTTATCATTGTAATCCACCAAAAATCTTCTCCTCTTGAATAGGGGACAAAGAGAGGAAGGGGTGGAAAAAAACATCCAAGAAATATAAATTTAAAAGACTATTCTCAACTAAATGTAGATATCACTATCCAAAAAAATATGGGAATAATCATATCAAAAATGACAGTCTAGGAGCTCCAACGGTTAGCTGGTGGGTTCCACTAGTGTCCCCATCATTGGTGCTAGACTAATGCCTACCCCAGTGGCAAGCTTATGTTTCTATTATAACCTCATCCACCATCAGACCTCATATACTGATATCATAATATCCATGATTTATCCTGAGATTTGATCCATTCAAAATATAATAATTTTATTATTTTCAATTATCATGATTTTCAACCAAAATAGATGTTATGAAAATGAACCATCCACAAAATTGAAATTCAAGTAACAAAAAATAGTATTTTATTAACACTCTTCAGTGATTATTTTTGTAAACATCACTAAATTTAGTAATGTTTCATGAAAAAATTTAACTAAATTAATGATGTTTTCAGGAAAAATTACTAAAAATATAAATATGTATATAACTTATTTCCCCCACATCAATTTAAATTTATATTTCGATATATATATATATATATATATATAACCACACAGACACATATATAAACATATATATAAACATAAATATAGGAATATATATATTTATATATATATAAGCACAAAAACATTTAAATATATATATAAACACATATATTTTAAATTTAGTCATTTTTTAAGTAAACATGTCTATTATAGGGAGATTTTTTCTAATGTTTAAAACGTAAAAAATTATATATATATATATATATATATATATAGAAACCGACACACACTCACAAACACACACATGTATTTATAAACACAAAAAACACACACATATATACTAGTAAATAAATAAATAAATAAATATATAATAAGAATAAAATAAACATATACATAAATATAAAATGAGAATTTATATATACATATAATATAAACAAATCCCAATGTTGGAGGTTATGGTGGTAGGGGTTTTGGGGATTGGGGCGGCAATGATGGGGTTGACTTCCCTAGTTTGTTTCGTTTCTTGTGTTCATTTCAAATAAAATAGAGTATAATATATAAAGATAATATATAAACATATATATAATATAAAACACATATATAATATAAAATATAAACATATATGTAAAATATAACCATATATACAAATATATATATGTATATATTTATACTCATATGTAAATAAATTAATATATATAATAATAATTTTTATATACTGAATCTATATATAGATTTATAAAATAATACAATTTAATATTTTAAACTTTGTAACATTTTTGAAGAAAACCTATCTATTTTTGAAACCTTTTTACATATTTTTTAAGATGTGGTGAATTATATAGATATATATATAAATTAATAATAAATAAATATATATAAATAGACAAGTATATATTTATACACACACACACACATATATATATATATATTAATATTAACACACACATAAATAATATCCTCATATATATATATATATATGAGCATAAAATATAAAATATAAAAACATAAAAAATAAAAAATATAAACATAAATAAATAAATATATATATATATATTTATATATATATATGTAACACTTTTATTTCTTAAGTATCATAATATGTCTCTTTGTATATAAATAAAAAATAATAAATTTATTCATCAAAATTATAAATATGTTGGTTGGTTATGTTTGGGGTTTCTATGTTATAGATCGTCAGATCTATTCATACTAAGGGATGTAGTTATTTATTTTACTTGCATAGATGAAAACGATTGAAAACAAAGTAAATCTGTAGTACTAGAGGGAATGGGTTGATGTGGGGAATAGGGACGGTGTTGGTCAAGGAGGGGTGTGTGGTTACGGAATTTACCGGGGGGTTAGGGTGTGGGTCAAACGAACTATTATATGGGGGTAGTACAAGAGAGGAAGGCATGTGGGGTGAGTATTGTATGGGTATATTACACTAGAGGGGGTGAATTGGGTAGTGGGGGTATTGGGGTACTAGAAAGTGTGTGGTACATGAGGGGTTGAGGGAGAGAACGAACCACACATATGAGGGAATATTATTATTTGTGTGTTTTAAAAAAAACTATTTCTATATATATTTATATTGAATTTTAAAAAAACTATTAAATTATGTTTTCTAGAATTTGTATAAATTAGGTTTCACTTACCTACATTTCAGGGGATCTTCAGCAAATGAGGTTTAAAATATAGAAATGTTTAGAAATGTCAATCAATATATTTATTGTCACATACATGACATATTATACAAGTATTTTTCATTTATTTTCCATTTTTTCTTTTTTTTGGGGTTTCCAAATCTTTTTAGGGAGGGATGGGTGAGTTTTTGTGAAGTGGGGCAAACATTGAGCCCGGTTCCAAATTTAAAAATAAATTTGGTTTCTTTTATAAATTTGTCATTTTTTAATATTTTTCACTCATTCTAATTCCTAAATGGAATCCCATGGCCTATTAACTCTACAATTGATAGTTTGGAACCTTTATTAATCAATAATAATGTATTATTAGGTGTTTTTATTTAAAGAATTGGTCCACCCGAAGGCCCATTTCTAGTTTTAAAAAAAAAATTTGTATAATTAATAAGTTATTCAATTTTAATGATTTTTAGGTGATTACAAGTCTCACCCAATACCATTGAACCCATCCACAAACTCGTCCTCTTTCCCACCTATTTGGAGCTCTTTTTCATCTGGATTTAGTGCAGAACTTCATAGGATGTCTCAAATATTCCATATTTGATAAGGTATGTTCCTTCCTACATAAATCTCTCAATTACTACAATTGTTACTCCATTATAGTTCCAAAATAACCTCTTAATCCTTCTTCGACCCACCTCTGAAATGAGGATATTTTCAATTTCATATGCTTTTGTATTATTGGAGATTATTACAAGATCCCTCAAGTAAGTAAGTCAATTTATTTCCTCTTTCAAATTGCATAGGGTTTTATTCAATTTTATTAGGGATTATTCCCTCTTTCATGATGTACCAAATGACCAGAGGGTAGGGTTTTTAACCTACAGTTTAAACAAGATATTTATTGGTCAATTATTGCGGTTTTAGGTTTGTTCTAAGTCCCTCTTTGTGTAGCGGTGGTGTGACTTGATTTGCTGATGGAGATTCAAGGGTTTACATAACTTTGGTAGGTGATTCCAATGTTTATGAAATCCTTATGATTATCATGATGTATTTATGATATTTTTATTCCTATTTAATTTTATTAATGATGATAAAATTAGTTTTAGGGATGTTTGTATTGCAAGTGAAACTTTAATGCCAATTTCATGTGAAATTTGAGGGTTTTTCATATAAATTTTTTGTTGGTTCATTAAAGGATGACCTATAACTATTTAGTTGATTTTATTGAACTGTATTATGTATGAAAATAATTTTTTCAATTTTCTTCTCCTTTGGTTGTTACTACGAAATTGTTGTTGGGTGATGTTTGTTAAGAAAATGATTTTTGAGTAGCAATTTGGTGTTGAATTAGGTGCTTCACATGGATATTCATTGTGATGCTTATTGGGGGTTGTTTTATAACTCATGTAATGGGTTTAAAGAAATTTTTAAGTTTCTATGAATTCCTTTTTGGTTAATGTGAGTATGCACATGGTTTTAAAGTGGGGTTTTCAAAGAGTTTTGGGTGCAAAACAAGGAATAATTTGGAGAAGTTGTTTTTATTGAATCTCAAAGTCCTTGTTGTGTGTTATAAATGGTATATAATGTGTGTAGATACTGTACAATGTGGATGTGACCATTATTTGAGTTTTACATGAAAATGGATATGTGTTGAATGCTGAAATTGTTTGAGCACAAAGGGGGAAGCCCGGGTACCTAGGTGGGGCGGATGTGTACTAGTATGGCTATTGTAGCAGATGGGTTTTGTCCCTGTTTCACATAGAATTTGGATAAAGAAAACTCTAACTAGAAAATGTGGATGATTATTGGGGACTAGAATGATATGTGTATCTTCCCTACTAGTGGCTCGGGCACGGGAACAGATTTTACAGTGGTTACTTTACACCGAGGTATGAGGTACATGGGGCCCGAGACTATCTAGTGCATAGGGGTGTTCCCGATTTTGTGGATCATTGTGTTTGTGGTATTTTCCCATGTATTGGGGTGTTTTGGAAGTACTTTACACTATCTAAAATTTCTATTTAAATGTTTGAAGATTCTGAAAATTTTAGCATGACAATTGTTTTCAATTGAATGTTGTATTTCTTAGATTTTAACACTGCTTTTCTTTGCGTATTAAAATTGCTTACTTTTTCCCATTGTATTGAATGTTATTTTAAATCATTTGGTGGTAACCTATTGGGATTAGTATCACACACTACTTAGACCCCTTGGTGTATGTAGACTTTATTATGCTTGACTCAGGTAAAGGTAAGGCTTTGAGTGATGGCAGTTCATGGTGTTAGATCCCATCCTTGGAGTGGAGTTGTGGAGACGGCTCGTGGGTGATGACCCCTTGTCATGTGGAGTCCTTGGGTATGTCTTTATACTATCTTATTTTGTATTTGGACCAAGTGTATTTCCTTTAAACCAATTTATTCTGTTCTGGTTTTTTCTTAAAACTGGTTTGGCTTGAAAATTTCAGATTTATATTATTTATTGTTTTAATGTTTTATTCTCTCATACTCGGGTAAATCATTCCCAAACATAAATTAATGAAACCCAGGAACTTATTATAGCTTGTGGGGATAGAGAATTCTTTTTGGGCCTTTCCACAGGCTGGGTTTGGTGCTGCTTTAGTTGCAACCATATTTGGTTCGTCACAAAATAGTATTAGAGCGGGTTAATGTTTTTGTGTTATATTACTATTTTTGGATGATTCAAGATAGAGAAGAGATCAGATTGTCGGGGCTCGAGGTTTTGGCTGGGTGTAGGGTTCCTGGAATGCACCCCTCATGGAAGAACTTGAGTCAGCAGGGGACGTTGGAATTTACGGATTTACTTCACTTCCAGGTGAGACATAGGGGCTGCAGACCACACGTGGACATCATGCGGATGTGAAGTAGCTGTTTCTTTTATATATGTAATGTGGTTTTATTATTTATATTTGATGTATTTGATTATAAGTCTCATAATCGTGGTATTTATTATTGTTTTCGGACTGTTTCTTTTTGTAGAAACATGCCTCCTTTGAATGCTCACACACACCCACGTGAGGAAGCCGGAGAGAGTTCTCCCACACAGATTGATCAGAGGCTAGTTGAGGCTATTTTCTAGTCTATCCATGCTCTTGAGTAGGGACCTAATCCTACTATTATTCCTACTAGGGAATAAGAGACGTGTTCTAGAAAAGATAAATCACAAGAGTTTCTAAAAAACAAGCCTCCTACCTTCTGAGGCATCTCAGAACCCCATGAAGTAGAAGAATGGCTCGAGAAGATCTAGTATATGATTGAGTTCCTTGAAACACCCAAGGAGATTAGGGTGAAGTGTGAATACTTTCTATTAAAGGGTTCTATACATAAGTGTTGGGATTCAGTGCTTCAGATTGGGAAGAATGATCAGATGTGATGAGAATATTTCAAGGTCGTCTTCAATGAACAGTATTGCCCTGAGGTGTTCGCTTATGCTAGGTCCAAAAAGTTCATGAACCTTATTCTGGGGAATTTATCTGTGATGGATTATTCCAACTGTTTGGCTGTTTTGGTTCGGTATGCTCCATAAATCATCTCCAATGACCAGGTGAAGGCCTAGAGGTTTGAGAACGAATTGTGACCAGAGATATACTCCTAGGTGTTATTGTTTATGTTGAAGACCTATAGTGAGGTCATTGATCGAGCATGAATTTGGTAGATTGATAGGTAAGGTATGTCTGTTTTATCAGGTTCAGTATTAGTAGTGGGTAGTGGTAGCTCCTCATAGATGAAAAGGAAGAGGGAGGATCATGTGAAGAAAGGAGGTGGTAGTTCAGGCCTCTCTTCTAGGCGGTTATCGTCTGTGGCTTCTAATGCGAGATCGATTTTGTGCCACCAGTGTGGGAAGATTGAGAATATCCTACTAGCATTTCCACTTCCTCCAAAGCCTTGTAACCATTTTGGAGGTATGGGGAATTTTTAGCGCTTTTGCTGTGTGGAATTTCCACTCCCAAGTGGGGCAGGGTTAGTTTCTTCTAGAGGAGTATCAGTACAGTAAAATCCATCATGGACTGGGGGATCTCGATTTGGCAGTTGTGGTGGTAAGGATTGATCATCATCTAGGATGAGCTAGTTCAAAGCACAGCCACATACTAGTGGTCGTTATAAATCAGATACCAGGCATCTCCATGCAGTGGATCATACACCATCAGTATCAGAGGTGGGACCGTCAATAGTTCGAGGTACCATTCCAATAGCATCTTCTACAGCTACTACTCTTTTTGATATTGGTGCCTGTATTTCATTTATTTATGTCTAATTTGTGGAAATTCTGAATTTCCTAACCGATTTTATGTCTTTTGAGATGGAGTTTGTGACACCACTGGGAAAGAAGGAGCAGGGCCACAAGTTCCCCTTGTGTGTGCTTTCTATGTCAGGGGTTGAGATGGAGTGGGACCTCATGGTTATAGATATGGAAATATTTAAAATAATTATTTTCATGGATTTTATAGTAAATTTCCAGGCACGTGTTTATTTCTACAGGCGACAGGTGAGTTTCACAACACCTGATGGGAGTTATCAGATTTTTCGTGGAGAATGGGATCCTCGGTCTGGTCTCACGGGACCTCCACTCCCAGAGTTGGGAAGTCTTAACTTCCAGTTATCATCACTCATGCGATATTATTATTTTATTTTCTTTATAGTTTCACTACCTCATGTTGTTAATGAGTTTTTGGATGTATTCCCGGTTGATTTCTCAGGTTTTCCCTCGAGGAGGGATGTGGAGTTTTTGATTGATCTGGAACCAAGAACACAACTGATATATCTTCCCTATTATCGGATGTCCCCCATCAAGATGAGGGAATTAATGATACATCTGGAAGACTTATCATCCAAAGGATTCATTCGCATGAGCATCTCTCCTTGGGAAGCTCTTGTGTTTTTCGTTAAAAAGGTTGATTGATCCCTTCTTTTGTGCATTGACAAATGAATGCTGAATATAGTAACAAATAAGAAAAAATAACATTTTCCATGAAAATATGATTTTATCAATTAGTTGAAGAGGGAAAAGTGGTTCATGAAAATAGACTTCTGTTTGGGCTATCATCAGCTCAGGATGAATGAGTCAGATATCACAAAGATAGCTTTCCGAAGCCGGTACAACCAATTTGAGTATTTGGTCATTCCCTATGGATTTACCAATGCTCCCGTAGTCATTATGGAACTCATAAATAGGGTTGCCATCAGTATCTTGATTCCTTTATTGTTTTTTGTGGTTGAAATTCTAGTATACTCTAGCTCTGAGGAGGAACATGAACATCACATGAAGAACATCTTGGGCACATTGCGGGATCACTGCCTCTATGAAAAGTTATAACAGTGCACATTCTGGATTTGGGAAGTTATATTTCTGGGGAATGTGATCTCTATGTAGGGGGGATCCAGTGGACCCTGGGAAGATTAGTGCGGTTATGTCATAGGAGTAGCCGAAGAATGTGTTTGAGATCATGAGTTTTCTTGGCCTAGCTGGTTATTATAGGTGATTCATTCGGTATTTCTCTCACCTTGCTTCACTGATGAGCGCAATCATCTGGAAAGGGGTGAGGCTTTTATGGGTTCCATAAAGTCAGGCATCATTCATGGAGATGAAGAGGCGGTTGACTATCACCCCCATGCTGAATTTTTCAGAGGCTGGAAAGGGATATGTGGTCTATTGTGATGCTTCATGTATTGGTCTTGGGTGCGTGCTTATATAGGATGATAACGTGGTGGCGTATGGATATCAAAAACCATGAACACATGAAAAGAACAACCTGAAACATGACTTTGAGATGGAATTGGTGATGCATTCTTTGAATACATGGTGACACTACCTCTTTGGGGAGATGTCTGTGGTCTACTCTAAACAAAAAATCTAGGCCTATATCTTATCGCAGATGAACCTCCACTTGAGGTTGCATCATTAGGTCTCGTACATGCAAGGGTTAGACATAGACATTCACTATACCCCAGGAAAGGGTAATGTGGTGGATGATGCATTGTGCAGAAGAGTTCCAGTGCAGGATTTGAGGAAATCCAGTGATGAGTGGACTTTGATGGGGCACTTTTCTCCGATGCATGTGGAGACCAGGGAACACAGGGTAGGGTCATTTTTGGCGAGCGTCCAGTTGACTCATTCTCTATTGGAGTTGATTCAGTGGGAATAGACCAGTGATGAGGATTGTCAGTGGTCGATGTAGTTTCTTCATGGTGGGGATACATCATCTGAATGGTATTCATCTCCCAAGGGAATCTTGTGCTGCAAGGGCCATTAAGTAGTGTCGTTTTCTCTAGGGTAGGTGGTGATGGAGGAAATACCCCAGTCTCAGTGGGATATCCATCTGGGAACCACCAAGATGTATTATGATGTTCGTCGATAGTTTTGGTGTCCGGGTTTGAGATGAGACAAAGAAGACATTGTGTCAAGATGCTACCCATGCCAGTAGAAGAATGCAGAGCATCAAAGGCCCTCCAGTTTGATCCAACCATTACACATTTCTACCTAGAAGTGTGACGAGGTCTCCTTGGACATCATTGTGGAATTACCTCATACACCTTGGGGAAAGAATTCCATTTGGGTGGTGATTGATCACCATACCAAATCATCCCACTTCATTCCAATTACAGATACAAAAAAAGTCAAAGAGTTGGGCCATTAGTATCCTCTAAATGTGGTGAGACTCCATGTCATTCCATTAGCTGTTTTCTCATATAGAGAGCACCATTTCACTTCTTGGTTATGGGAAGGCCATCATATGGCCTTGGGGTCTCAGATTAAGTTGAGCACGACATACCATCTTCAGACAGATGGTCCGACTGAGCGGGCGGATCAGATTTCCGAGGATATGCTCCGTGCATGGTTTTTGGACTTTGGAGGTTTTTGGGATACCCATTTCGATCTGGTTGAGTTTTCTTATAATTAAAGTTACTAATAATCAATTCTAAGGGCTCCTTTTGAGTCGCTCTAGGGTCGGACATGTCGCCCCCCCCCCCCCCAATGTTGGGATGAGGTAAGGAAGACTTCAATGTTGGGGTCGAGCCTTGTGCTTGAGAATTTTGAGAAGGTCAAATTGATCAGGATATGCTTGTTGATAGCTCAGATCCTTCATAAATCATATGCTGACCGGAGGCATCGAGACCTAGAGTTTTCTATGGGTGGCAAGGTATTTTGAAAGTGGCCCCTTGTCTGGACAATCGTCGATTGGGGAAGCAAGGAAAGCTTACGTCGTGATATGTTGGCCCTTTTGAGATCATAGAGTGTATTTGCATGGTGTTATTCAGTTTGTCCTTACATTCTCAGTTGATGTACATCCATGATTTCTTCCATGTCTTCCATTTGAAGAAATACAACACGGATCTGTCTCATGTGATGAGTTGGGGAGAACTACAGATAGAGCGAGACTTTTCAATTTTTGAGCGGCCAGTGCAAATAGTGGACTCGAAAAATAAGGTTCTTCTAGGGAATTCTATTCTGCTGGTACAAGTTCATAGGAAACATGTTGAAAATACATATGAGACATGGGAGTGGAATTCATGGGTTGAGGAAGAGTATATGTTCTTATTTTTTGATCATTCTTCAGGTTGACAGTCTGAGACAGTAATTTTCATTGTGGGGAGAATTTTCACATACATGACTTTTTTTAGAGGTATTTTTCATTAATTTTCCATTCATGATTTGTTTTAGGGGTATCCCAAGTATTTATGGAGGAATGGGTGTGTTTTGTGAATTGGACCAAACCTTGAGCCCAATTCCAGATTTAAAAATAAATTTTGTTTCTTTTATAACTTTCTCATTTTTTTTAATATTTTTCACCCATTACAATTCCTGAATGTCCTACCCTGACCTATTAACACCACCATTGTAATTTATAACATTTAGTAATCCATAATAATGAATTTTTTTTTCTTATGGAATTGTGCCACCCGAAAGCCCATTTCCATTTTAGAAACAAAATTTACTTATTTAATAAGTCATTAAATCTTAATTGTATTTCGGTTATTCTATGTCTCACCCAAGACCATTGAACACAGAAATGCTCTCATCCTCTTTCCCACCTCTCTGGAGCTCATTTTCATTGTGATTAAGTACATAACTTCATAGGATTTCTCAAATATTCCACATTTGAGGAGGTAAGTTCTTTCCTTCATAACTCTCTCAATTATTACCCTTCTTCCTCCATTACAGTTCCTAAATGACTTCCTCATCCTTCTTCAATCAACCGCTAAATTTTTGATATTTTTAGTTTCATATGATGGTGTATTTTGGGAGATTCTTTCAAGATTCATCAAGTAAGTTAGTCCATTTCATTCCTCTTTGAAATTTCTTAGGTTTTCATAAAATTTGATTATGTATTCATCCCTTTTTCAAGATATACCAAATTACCATGGGTAGGGGTTCGATCCTAGGGTTTAACCATGGGTTTTAGTGGTCATTTATTGTGGTTTTAGGTGTTTTATATGTCCCTCTTGATGGGGTGGTGGTGAAACTCATTTTTTACAGCATTAAATGAGTTTTAGTGGAGTTTGTATTGCAAGTGAATTTTTAATGCAAATTTCATGTAAAATTTGGGGGGTTTTCAAAAAAATAATTTGTTAGTTCATTATCGGCTTCCCTATGATTATTTAGTTTGTTTTATTGAAATTTATTATGTCTGAAAATAATGTTTTCAATGTTCTTCTCCTTTGGTTATTGATGCTAAATTGGTGTTGGGTGACGTTTGTTTAGAAAATGATTTTTGAGTAGCAATTTGGTATTGAATTGGGTGCTTTACATGGCTATTCTATGTGATGCTTCTTTGGGGTTGTTTTATAACTCATATAATGGGTTTAAAGAGATATTTAAGGTTCTGTGAATTCAGTTTTGGTTTATGTGAATATGCTCATGGTGTGAAAGTGGGGTTTACAATGAGTTTTTTTGTGCAACACAAGGAAAGATTTGGAGAAGTTGTTTTTATTGAAAATCAATGTGTTTTGTTGTGTGTTTTAAATGGTATAGAATGTGTTTAGATACTTTAATGGTTATTTGGGACCAGTACTATTGTTTTACATGATAATTTATATGTTTTTAATGCTAAAAATTTTTGAGTACAAAGGGGGGAGCCCGGGTTCCAAGTTGGGGAGGATGTATACAAATATTGCTAGTGGACCGACCATGTTTTGTCCCTATTTCACCTAAAATTTGGATAACAACAAATCTAAATAAATAATGAGAATGATGATTAGGGACCACAAGGTTATGAGTATGTTCCCTAAAAGTGGCTTGTGCATGAGAGTATATTTTACTATGGTTACATTACACCGAGGTATGAGGTAAATGGGGCCCAAGACTATCTAGAGCCTAGGGGTGTTCCTGACTTTTTTTCTCATTGTGTTTGTGTTATTTTCCCTTGTTTAGCGGAGTTTTTTGGAATTATGTTACATTATCTATCATGTCAATTTAAATGTGTGAACATTCCGAAATTTGAAGCATGAAATCTTTTTTCAATTGAATGTTTCATTTCTTGGATTTTACCACTGCTTTTCTTTGCATACTAAAACTGCTTTCTTTTTAAAATTATATTGCATGCTCATTGAATTAATTGGGTGGTATACTATTTGGATTAGTATCACAACCTTCTTACACACCCTGGGTGTATGTAAACTTTATTATGCTTGACCCAGGTAAAGGGAATGCTATGGGTGATGGCGGTTCATGGTGTTAGATCACATCATTGGTGTGAAGTTGTGGAGACAACTTGTGGGTGATGACATATTTTCATGTGGAGTCCATTGGGATATCTTTATATTGTATTTATTTGTGTATGGAGCACTTTTATTGTCTTTAATACAACTTATTCTGTTCTGGTTTCTTCTTAAGAATATTTTGGATGGAAAATTTCAGATTTATATTCTGGATTGTTTTTAAATTTTTATGATTTCATACTCTGGTAAATCATTCCCAAAACTAAGTTAATGATACGTGGTCACTTGTGCCAGCCCGTGGGGATAGGGAATGCACTTCGGGACATTCCACGGACCGGGTTTGGTGTCTATATTGGTGGTGACTAGATTCTGTTCGTGAAAAATGGTATTAGAGCGGGTTAATGATTTTGGGTTATACTGCTATTTTGGGATGAGTCGGGATAGATAAGAGCTAGGGTGACTGGGGATAGGGGTTTTTGTTGGGAGTAGAGTTCCTATCTCGCACCTCTCATTGAAGACCATGAGTCACCAGGGGACGTTGGAATTTATGGATTGACGTAACATCTAGGGGAGACGTGTGGCCTGCAGACCACATGTGGACATCAGGAGGACGTGGAGTAGTTGATTCTTTTATTTTTGGAATGTGTTTAGATCATTTGTATTTGATGTATTTGATTAAAATTTTCAAAATTTTGGTATTTATAATTTTTTTGTGACTGTTGTATTTTGTCGCAACATGCCTCCCCAAAAATCTCCCATGAACACACTGGAGGAAGCCAAAGAGAGTTCTCCCTCACTGATTGATCATATGATATTTGAGGTTGTGGTCGAGTCTATCCAATCTCTGGGGAAGGGAACGAATCCTAATTCTACTCCTACTTGGTCAGAATAGATGTTTCCTAGAAAAAATAAAGCTCAAGAGTTTCTAAAAAACAAGCCTCTTACCTTCTAAGGCAGCTCAGAACCCCAGGAAGAAGAAAAATAGCTGGAGAAGATCAAGTGTATTTTTGAGTTCTTGGAAACACCAGAGCCTTGTGTGAAATGTGTCTCCTTTATGTTGGAGGTTCATAGCCTAATGGGTGGGAGTCAGTGCTTCAGACTGGGAAGAATGATCAGATGCGCTGGGGAGATTTCAACATCGTCTTCAATGAATATTACTGCCCTGAGTTGTTGTCTTGTACTAGGATCAGAGAGTTCATATATCTTGTTTAGGGGAAAATATTGGTGATGGAGTATGCCAACCATTTCACTGAGTTGGTTCAGTATGCTCAAAAAATCTTCTCCATTGTGTAGGTGGAGGCCCATATGTTTGGGAAAGGATTGTGACTAGAGATATAATCCCAGGTGTTCTTGTTTATGTTGAGGACCTATGATGATGTCGTTGATCGGGTGTGCATGGTAGAGATTGATTGGAATGGTAGGGCCAGTTTCTCAGGTTCAGTATCTATAGTAGGCAGTGGAAGATCCTCTTAGATGAAAAATAAAGCGGGAGGATCATGTCAAGAAAAGAGGTGGCAGTTTATTCCCCTCTTCCAGAGAGTTTTCGTCTTCATCTTCTAATATGAGATCAGTTGTGTGCCATTAGTGTGGAATGTTCGATCACATATTACACGAATGTCCACTACCTTCGAATCCTTGTTACCAGTGTGTAGGTATGTGGTATTTACAACACTTCTGTGGTGTGGCACGTCCACTCCTGAGTGGGTCTGGGTCATTGGCTTCAAGAGGAGTTCTATCACATTTCAAGCTGTTGAGGATAGGGGGATCTCAATTTGGCATTCGTGGTGGTAGGTAAGGGTCATCATCTATTAAAATCCATTTAGGGAACAACCACATACTAGTTGTCATCCTCATGCGGAGACCAGGCATCTCTATGTAGTGGACCAGACACGAGCAGCATCAGAGGTGGGACTATTGATAGTTTGAGGTACCGTTCTGATCCCATATTCTATAACTATTTCTATTTTTGATACTGGATCCCCTGTTTCATTTATTTCTACCCGATTTGTTGACATTGTGAATTTTCCAACTGAGCTAATTTCTTTTGTGATGGAGTTGGTGACACCGCTTGAAATGAAAATGGAGTAGGGCCACAGGTGCCCCTCGTGTGCAATTTCCATGTCAGGGGTTGAGATAGAGTGGGACCTCCTGGTTCTAGATATGGAACTATTTGACATAATAATTGGAATGTATTTTCTAGTAGACTTCCAAGCACACATTTATTGCTACAGGCGGCGAGTGAGTTTCATGACACGTGATGGGAGTTGTCGGGTTTTTCAGGGAGAATGGTATCATCGGTTGGGTCACGCTGGACCTCCACTCCCAGAGTTGGGAAGTATTACATTCCAGTTTTCATCACTCATACTAGATAATGATGGTCTTTCCCTAGAGTTTCACTAATTTATGCGTTGAATGAGTTTCTGGAGGTATTACCAGATGATTTCAGAGGTTTTCCCCCCAAAGCGGGATGTGTAGTTTTCTATTGATCTGGCACCGAGGACACATCCAATATCTCTTCCCACTTATCACATGGACCCAACTGAGCTTTGTTAATTACATATACATTTGGAAGACATAGAATCCAAAGGATTCATTCACCCGAGTGCCTCTCCTTGGGCCGCTCATGTGTTGTTCGCAAAAAAGGCTGAGGGATCCCTTCAGTTGTGCACTGACTACCAGAAGCTGGTTAAGGGAACAATTAAGAACAAATACCCTTTTCCAAGAATATATTATTTGTTTGATAAGTTGGAGGGGAAAATGTGGTTATGAAAAATATACTTGCGTTTGGTCTATCATCATCTCAGGGTGAAGGAGTTAGATATCCCAAAGATATCCTTCTAAAGCCGGTACGACCACTTTGAGTATTTTTTCATGGGCTTCGGATGGACCAATGCTCCAGTGGTCTTTATGGCACTCATAAATAGGGTGTTCCATCAGTATCTCGATTCCTTATTTTTGGTCTTCATGGAAGACATTCTAGTATACTCTAGCTATGAGGAGGAACATGAACATCACTTGAGGATTGTCATGGGCACTTTTTTGGATCACCACCTCTATGAAAAGTTGTGAATGTTCAATTTATGGATCAGGGAAGTGAGATTTCTAGGGCATCTGATATCTTAGCAGGGGGATTCAGTGGACCCCGAGAAGATTAGTGCGATTATGTCAAGGGAGCAGCCGAAGAATATGATCGAGATCAAGAGTTTTCTTTGCATGGAAGGTTTTTACAGGTGATTCATTCGGTATTTCTCTCGGCTTGCTTCACCGATGACTGCACTCACCCAGAAAGGGGTGAGGTTTGTATGGGGTCCATAATGTTAGGAATCATTTGAGGAGATGAATAGGTGGTAGAATACCTCCCCAGTGTAGATTTTTTCCAGGGGCTAGAAAGGGATATGTGGTCTATTGTGATGCTTCAGTTATTGGTCTTGGGTGCATGCTTAGGACAGATGACCATGAGGTTGCGTATGGCTCTCACTAACTCTGACCACACGAAATGAACTACCTGATACATGACTTGGAGTTGGCAGTGGTGATGCATTATTTGATGATAAGGAATCACAACCTCTTTGGGGAGAAGTTATTGGTCTACTCTAATAAAAAAATCATGGCCTATATCTTCTCTCAGAAGGACCTCAACTAGAGGCAGCGTCATTGGATTGAGTACATGTAGGGGTTTGACTTTTACATTGACTATACCCAATGAAAGGGTAACGTGGTGGCCAATGCTTTGAGCAGAAAAGTTCTAGTGTTGGCTTTGAGGAATTCCAGTGATGAGTGAACTTTTATGGGGCTCTTTTCTCCGATGCATGTGCATACTAGGGAACATAGTGGAGGGGCATTCGTGGCAAGCGTCTAGTTCTCTCATTCTCTATTGGAGTTCATTCAACAGGAACATCTATATTATGAGCTTTTTTAGCGGTCAAAGCAGTTTCTTCATGGTTTAGAGACATACTCTGATTAGTCATCGTCTCCCTAGTGCGGCTTGTGCTTCTAGTTCCATTCAGTAGTGTCGTTATCTCTAGTGAAGGTGTTGATGGAGGACAGCCCCAAGTATTAGTGGGTTGTCCATCCAAGAGCCCCCAATATGTATTATGATGTCTATCAGCAATTTTGGGGGCCTGGTTTGAGAGGAGACATAGCGGACTTTCGGTCGAGATGCTACCCATGCCAGCAGGTGAAAACAGATCATCAAAGGCCCTCTAGTTTTCTCTATCCATTACCCATTTTTACTTGTATATGGAATGAGGTCGCCATGGACTCAATTATTTTATTACATAATTCCAATTGGATGGTGATTGATCATCTGAACAAATCATCCCTCTACATTCCGATCAGAGATACAGATAATGTTGATGAGTTGGGCCATTTGTATCTTTAGGAGGTGTTGAGACTTGATAGATTTTCATCAGCAGTTGTCTTAGATAGATACCCATGTTTCACATCATGGTTTTGGGAAGGTCTTCAAAAGGCCTTGGGTCTCAGATTATGTTGAGCATGACATTCCATCCTTAAACAGATGGTCAGACAGAGTGGAGGAATCAGATTTTGGAGGATAGGCTCTGTGCATGTGTCTTGGACTTTGGAGGTTCTTGGGATATCCATTTGTGGTTGGTTGAGTTTTCTTATAATAACAACTACCAATCCTTTATTTGAATTGTTCCTTTTGAGGTTCTCTATGGTTGGCCATGTCGGATCCCCCTGTGTTGGGATGAGGAAGGTGAGACATCACTGTTGGGGAAAAGCCTTGTGCAGGAGACTTCTGAGAAGGCCAAATTAATCAAGAAATTCTTGTCGACAGCTCAGAGTCATCATAAATCTTATGTTGACCAGAGGCGTCGAGACATAGATTTTTATGTCGGTGATAGGGTATTCTTGAATGTGGCCCCTCATCTGGGTCGTTGTCGATTACGGAAGAAAGGGAAGATAACGCCACCATATTTTGGATCTTTTGAGATCACCGAGTGCATTGGAAAGTTCACAGACATGATGAAATTACCTTCTCAGTTGTCATCCATCCATGACGTCTTCCATGTCTCCCAATTGACAAAATACAACCCGGATCCTCCACATCTGATGAGTTGGGAAGAACTGGAGATAGAGCCAGACTTGTCAATTTTTTAGCAGATAGTGAAAATAGTGGACTCTGAAGAGAACGTTCTTTGAGGGAAGTCTATTCCACTGGTCCGAGTTTTTTGGCATCATGGTAATGATATACATGAGACATTGGAGCATTATTAATGGGTTGAGGAAGAGTATCCAATCCTGTTTTTTGATCAAGCATCGGGTCAACTTTTCAGGATGGAATGTTTTTATGGTGGGGAGAATTGTCACATACATGACCTATTTCAGAGTTATTTTTCATTTATTTTTTATTCATGCTTTGTTTTGGGGGTTTTCCAAGAATTTATGGAGGAATAGGTGTGTTTTTGTAAATTGGGCCAATCCCTGAGCCCAATTCTATAAATAAATATGAATTTTGTTTCTTTTAAAAAATTTATTTTTAATATGTTTCACCCATTCCAATTAATGAATGGCCCCCCATGACCTATAAACACCACCATTTAATTTTGGATCCCTTAGTAATCCATAATAATATAATATTTGGTGTTTTTATTTAAAGAATTGGGCCACCCGAAATCCCATTTCTTGTTTAAAAAAAATTGTTTAATTAATAAGTTATTAGGTTTAATGTTTTTTCGGTGATTCAAAGTCACAACTAAGTCCATTGAACCTAGGAATGCGCTCATTCTTCCCCCCCCCCCTATTTGGAGCTCCTCTGAATCGCAATTTAGTGCATAACGTCATGGAATGTCTCAAATCGTCCATATTTGAGGAGGTATGTTCTTTCCTTCATAACTATCTGAATTCTGACCCATTTTTCCTCCATTCCTATTCAAAAATTACCTCCTCATCCTTGTTCAAAGCACCCCTGAATTGTGGCTATATTCAATTTCAGCTTCTGTTGTATTTGAGGAGATTCATTCAAGATCCCTCAAGTAAATTAGTCCATTTCATTACTATTTCAAATTTCTTCATGTTTAATTCAATTTGATTAGGGATTATTCCCTTTTTCATGAACTACCAAATGACCAGGGGTTAGGGTTTTTGAATCTAGGGTTTAGCTATTGGGTTTATTTTTCAATTCTTGTTGTATTAGGTTTTTTCTATGTCCCTCTTGATGCGGTGGTGGTGTGACTTGATTTTCTCATGATGATTCAAGGGTTTTCATTACTTTGGTAAGTGATTCCAATGTTTATGTAGTCTCTGTGATTATCATGATGTATTTATGATATATTTATGCCTATTTCATTTAATTAATGCTACAAAAATTAGTTTTAGTGGTTTTTGTATTGAAAGTGAAATTTTAATGTCAATTTCATGTGATATTTGGGGTGTTTTTCATATAAATCATTTTTTGGTTCTTATAGGACTTCCCTATAATTATTTATTTGATTTTATTGAACTTTATTAGGGCTAAAAATATTGTTTTCAATGTTATTCACCTTTCGATGTTGCTGAAAAATTGGTTTTGGGTGACGTTATTCAATAAAATGATTTTTGAGTTTCAAATTGGTGTTGAATTAGGTTTTTTACATGACTATTTTATATGATTCTTATTGGGGATTGTTTTATAACTCGTGTAAAGGGTTTACAAGAATTTTTAAGGTTATGTGAATTCGGTTTTGGTTAATGTGAGTAGGCACATGTTGTTAAAGTGGGGTTTTCAAAAAGTTTTGTGTGCAAACCAAGGAATGATTTAGAGAAGTTATTTTTATTGAAACTAAAAGTGTTTTGTTTTAAGGTTTAAATGGAATAGAATGTGTGTAGATAATATTATGGGTGTGTATGACCAGTAGTGGTGTTTTAAATGAAAATATACATGTGTTGAATGCTGAAATTGTTTGAGCACAAAGAGGGAAGCCCGGGTACCTAGGTGGGGTGGATGTGTACTAGTATGACCAGTGGACCGGATGGGTTTCGTCCCTGTTACACTGATAATTTGGATAACGATAACTCTAACTAAACAATGTAAATGATTATTGGGGACCACTAGGTTTTGGGTATGTTCCCTACTAGTGTATCATTCACGATAACATATTTTACTATGGTTACTTTACACCGAGGTATGAGGTACCTGGGGTCCGAGACTATCTAGTGCCTAGGGGTACTCTTGATTTTGTTTCTCATTGTGTTCTTTGTATTTTCCCTTGTATTAGGGTGTTTTTGTCAATAAATTACAGTAGAAAAAATTTCTATATAAATTTTTGAACATTCCCAAAATTTTAGCATTAAAACGATTTTCAATTGAATGTTGCATATCTTGGATTTTATCATTGATTTTCTTTATGTATTAAAACTGCTTGATTTTTCACATTTTATTGCATGATAATTTGAAAAATTGTGTGGTATCATATTGTTCTTTGTATGAAACCCTACTTCCACCCCTTGGGTGTAAGTAGACTTCATTATGCTTGACTTAGGTAAAGGGAATTCTATGGTTGATGTAGGTTTGGGGTGTTAGTTCCCATCCTTGGTGCAGAGTTGTGGAGACAGCTTGTGGGTGATGACCCCTTGTGGTGTGGAGTCCTTGGGGATTTCTTTATATTGTATTAATTTTATTTGGACCACTTGTATTTTATTTAAACTAATGTATTCCATTCTGTTTTTTTCTTAAGTCTTGTTTGGCTTAAAATTTTCAGATTTATATTCTGGATTTTTCATAAACATTTAAGAATTCATACACAGGTAAATCATTCCCAAACCTAAATTGATGATACCCAAGAACATGTGCCAGATTATGGGGATAAGGAATGCCCTTCAGGTCTTTCCATGGGCCGGGTTTGGTGTCGGTATTGGTGGTGACCAGATTCGGTTCATGACAGTTATTTTGTTGAAGTTTATTTACAGATGTTTCTAAAAAATATCAGCAAGTGAGGGGTCGCTAAATAGATTCATTTAAAAATTATTCAATTTATTTAAACCTATAAACTTCACTAAACTAAATATTCTTTTGAATGATTATAAATTAGTTAAACCTCATTTATAATTGTTTTTAGAAACATTGGTAAATGAATTAGCCACATTTTTAAACATCATTAATGAAAACATGTCTCTAATTAATTCATTTTATGTTGTGTTATCATATAAATTTCTAACCCATTTTTATAAATTTCATTATGATATTCTTCCATTCATAATGATTGTTTCCCACAAAAAGCAATGGAAACCACCATACCAGGACTCTTGACCAACAGTAGTCATTAATTTACTAATAACTCACCACATTCCATCCCAAAATGCATAATGTTCTCCCACTTCATAACTCGAAAAACCAATCCTAGAAAAATAGATTCCCTATAAAATATTTTTCAAATCCAAGATCAACACCCATCTTATCTGATATAATGCTATAAAAATGTTTTCAATATGGTTGTGTCCAAAACCATACAAGATCTTCAATTATACTTCAAATAAATTTTTCTTAAAACTTCTAGTGGCCCACATTGACATTTCTCTAAACCTCATTCCCAATAATGACATATTAAAAATTGGAAGAATCAAAATGTTACCCAAGAACTGGAACTTATTTCCATAAAAAATAAAATGTGAATTTTAAAATTGTACTGGTAACCATCGACTTCAACCATCATTGTTTAACTCAAATAACCAATGCACCTATGATCTAAATCACCCTCATGTATATAAAAAGAACCCAAGCAAGGTGAAATGTATCGAGCCCTAATGACACAAAAACTAACATCAATTTTGTTATTTATTAAGAATTCATACTATATTGGGTATTATAATACACTAAAAACATGATGTATCCTTTACCAAAAATTGATTGGTCTTTCCTCCATGACCCGTTAGACATGAGGAGCATTCATCCTTGAATGATATGATGCTCCAAACATTTTGAGTACCATTATCATATACCAAAAAACAATGTACCAAAACTCTGTTTTTAAATATTGGTACATCCCCACATGAAATAACCATATATTTAAAAACATATAATTCTTGAGCACCATCACACAATAGCCACATATTCCCATTCTTTATACATCATAACTTCATTTTCTATCTTTCTGAAAGTAATAAAAAATTAGTGTCACACATTCCAGTATAAAAATTTTACACTACCATAATATTGATTCACTTATATAGCTTGAGAAGTTCTAATTATAAAGTATCCCAACATAACAAATGTATCACACCTCCCAATCCATACTATCCAACCTATCTATGAAACCACCTGATTTGAAAAGTTGTTTGTGAAAAAAAACATTTTAGGGAAAATTGATAACCCATTCAAGTAAAAAATACAAACCATCACAAGAAATAGTAAATTTATTAACCATTTTAGTTTACTTTTGTCCTATTTTCCCAATTAACCATAAATAATTTACATTTAATGTTGTTCTCCACTCTAGTTGAGTCATCTTTTATAAGATATTTGATCTAATAACCCATGTTTTCCAACCATTGGATATACTCCTCCAGTTTTAATTTTATTGAATTGAATCCTATTTCTAAAAGAAATTCCTTCTTGATGATCCACTTCTACTAGTCCTTATATGTTTCCACACGTATTATTCATTTATTCAACTTATAGACTTACTCTTGTGAGGAATTTATAAGTTATTCCTATGTAATTTCTTCCTCCGAGTGGACAACCATCTCTCGAAGGTTGACACTATTTGGAACCTCAGTACATTTCTCTCTCTACGGGTCACTAGGATCATGCTTATTATGATAAAAATCTATAAGTGGTGTTCTATTCAACCAGAACCAGGAGTTCTTGATTATTACATGGTTCACTGATCACACCTCCAAATTCTTGATTGATTCTATTGGTCAATTAGATGAAACTGGCTCTCCTTAAAAATAGATGACCCAAAATCCACTTAGATTGTCTATAATATAGTGTTATGATCTAATGCATATGTAACTAATCATCACTAATGGTAATCTACCATCCTAAATTAATATCTTTATAACACAAATCCCAAAAAATTTATCACCAAGAAAATTAGAATTGTATCCATGATATTTTCCTCAATCCAAAAAAATCATTGTTCCACAATCATTAAACCACATGGGTTGGTCCATAAAATGATATGTTCCCAAAATATCCATCCATTAATCATTCAACTATCCATTAAAAACATAACAACACACATAAACCTTGAAAAGCATCCCCCAATCAATATTACATTTCCCAAAACTCTCATCAATACTTAAATCCATTTCCATTTTAGAGTGAACCATACTAAACCACCGTCAAACGTTCTAACCACCTATCTAACATGGTATAAAATTAATCATTAAGCCTCCCAATTCCATTAAAACTAATGGAATAACTTAATATTTCACTCATGATTCAAATTCCATATATGTGTGGATCATGTGCCTATCCTATTTACCAGGACCCACACACATGTCGATTATATATTTTCAAATGTTCCCTTAGTACTCACCTTCAAAATATAAGAGTTAACAAATTACCAGTCATCACACTTGACCACCAACCACCCTTTTATCATTCTATAAAAAAGAAAGCATATTCAAGTATCACACATTTTTAACACCACAAGATTTCATAATACGTTATATCTTCAATTTAATTGAATAACATTCACTACACCCGACACCGAGTTCGAGTGCACCACGTCTTACCAAACTAGCAGTTCAAAAAGTGTTTATGAATAGTATTAACTGAAATTTAAATTTCTTATACTCTATATGATTTTAACATCCATATTATGTGTTTCTTGGACATAATATAAGAACAAAATCAATTTTCCAGATAATGGAAGTATTTTTAAGAAAATGAAACTTTAACACATTTTAATAGAGAACCCTTGTTAAATACAATATTTGACAAATTTATTTATTCAATTTTTCAAAATAATCTACTTCATTATAATTGGGATATAAATATTTATCTTAGATAAATTATTTGTGTTTTTCTGCTAACTTACATATTTTGGTGAACAGTGAAAATACTAACACTTAATTGAAATCAACATTTTTAATAAAAATAATTTATCGGATTAAGTAATAAATTTCAATGATTTTGAAGTATAATTAGATTATAGTTTAATATTTTAATACAATTAAAGTGATTATATGTAATTTCACATTTAAATTCGACATAAACACATGTCAATCTTTTGATAGTTTTTACATTCTAAAAACCCGTTTTTTTGGTTTTGACAACAAAAATAAATATTAAATAAATTAATGAAGCTTATATGTTTTTTAATTTTTAAAAGAGAAATAATTTTTTCAATTGTAAATATCAAAATTAGCATAGGTTGAATAATTGGTATTTTTAAAAAACATTGAATTTTTTATGAATAGTGAAAAACACTACGTTATTGTTTAAAACAGACTTTTTTCAACTAATTATTTAATTTATTTAAATTTATTTTTAGACAAAATGGATATATAATACCTATATAATTTCAATTTAATTAATTGAAGTCATTTTATAATAAAATTAGATGTATAAAATTTATTTAACTTTTTAACGTCTTTTAGCCACCTTCTATGCAAATTTTCAAATTTTCATTAAACGTAATTTTACTTCTTGTGTAAATTAAATTTCAAATATATGAGAGAAAAAAATGACATCAATATGTAAAATGTGGCTCGATAAGATGAAAATATGTTTTGGTGAATAGTAACATTGGACTTTTATTTACCATAGTAAAAGTAAATATGGTAATTAAAGGTAAAAATTATATTATAATTATCCTAACACATGTACTAATTCTGTTGGTAAAGTGTATTTAGACCAAAAAACATTAGGAATAAAATAGTATCCTTTTGGTCTACTTGTATTTGATTAGAACATTTACTATTATTTTATTTAAAGAAGCGTTAAAAGTGTTATATTCAAAATTTAATAACTAATAAATTTTAAGTATAGGGTTTTATAAAAGATAAAATTGACTATTAATATTAAATTTATAGATAAAAATATTTCATATATAATGATATTTTATTTAAAAAAATTAGATATTAAATAATTAAATTTATTTATGACACAACGATGTTTCAGTAATTACTATATCAATGAAAGATTAAAATAATTGATATTATTAATATAAAAATAAAAATAAATTGATTCTTTTGATGCCATAAAATAATTTTCTAGATTAATATTCCATGTTAGGGTTGATTAAATGAATTTTTTTCGATGTAATCATGATTTTATGACTATCAAAAAACGAAATACTAAATAGCGTAAAAATTGAAATAAATGGGTTTTAAAAAAATTACTATATTATTAAATGATATAATTTTCATTAAAATCAATGGTTAGGCCAAGGTACTTATATAATGATAAATATGTCATTAATGAAACACTTGGTGTTATCTAGGCTTTTTATAGAATGTTTATTAAACATTTATTATAATAATAAAAGTGGACATGGTAAAAGTTAGACTATTTAACTAAGAGATAAATCTAAAAGATATAGTTAATATGCTGACCTAAACATTTCTAAAAATTATTAGTTGAGATTATTTAAACACATAACTACCTTCTCATTGAAATAAATCAATTTTTATCCATTATACATCTAAAATGATTTCATAAAAAAATAATATTTTAAACTTTTCTTAAAGTGACCATCACTACTCTTATAAAAGGGTACTTACCCTTCTCCAAAAAAAACACCTACAAATTCATTTGGCTCATCCAAATCTGACCTAACAATACTCCCAACATCCCTCAATTCATCCTAGAGGCCTTAACATATGTATAAATCAAACCTATGGATCCCTTTTGTTCAAATAAAAAGGAAACAACCAAAGAAGAGGTAATTATTTTATGACCTCTTTCAAAGTTCTTTTCTAATTCCACTTTCTCTTTCTTTTTTATTTCAATGAAAATAATAAATGTAGTACCTTATACATATTTTAATGTAATTATAAATATTTTATAACCATACTCATTATTCTATCCATTATATGAATGATAATTTCACCATGCATGCTTACGTACGGCTTATCGTCTCCACGCCGTAGTGAAATTTGTTATACAACACAATGTTATTTGGATGGATATAATGATTAGTAATATGTATATAATTAATGAAAATAACATGATAATTTCTCTGTACAATTAATATACCTTTCAATTCCACACCTTTTAATCATTAACTAATTGATATCATTGCATGTGTGTACGTATGAATTACCATGTCCACGACACGATTAGATTCATTTCCAGATTCACCATTCAAGGATGATTACAAAAGTATACATTATTAATAAGTATATAATATATGACATAATACTTATACTGGATATATATATATATATATGTACTAACATATATCTTATTCACTTACTTTTGTTCAATACGATATGAAAACAGAAACAACGTTTATGCGTACGTACGACCTACCGTCACCAAAAATGGAATTTTCTATTTCATATTTCTATATATTATACAAATTTATATACTAAATATTTATTATATATAAATCATGTTTTATATTCTGGATGTATTTAAATCATCATCTAAATCATACGATCATGAATAATAAGTTAAAACACGTATGATAAAGACATAGATTATTACATTAAATGTTAATTTAACATGGAAATAATTATTAAATGGGTAGTATAAAATCATAAATGAATCATTTATGATATAATAAATATTAATATGGTTCTTGTATAATTTTATAACATACTATGGTCATTATACATGAGGTTAAATTTCCCCTCAACCAAAGGAAAGTGCAAGGTAAGGGTTAATTCCTCAATCTCATTATTATCGAATATTGATTATGTGAAAGTATTTTATGGAAAATATTTATTATCCATGTCCATGTTTCATAAAATTCATTTGAAAATAATTCTTTTAAGGAACTATTTTACTAAAACTTCATTTTAAATGTTTTAAATATTTATTCTTCTTAATTTTTTTCATTAATGTTCATGTTATCAAAATGGATTCAAGGATTTATTTATATGGACATGATTGTTTTAAAATGTTAATTAATTTAAAAACTTTTAAATTGTTATGGGAAATTTTGATTCAAAACTCTCATTTAAATGACATCATTTATAAATGTGAGTCTTTTGGATGATTTCAGAAAAAAAGGATATTTCTCTCAAAAAGTTATAGTGATCCTTTTCAACTATGTAAACATTATTTAAATGATATTATTCTATATTAAGGATGAATTTTTTATAATAAAATCTTCCATATTGCATTGAATGAGTTATGATATGTTTGACTATGGATGTTCTATTTGTATACCCTTCATGGTTTATGGTTAAAGTATTGACATTTCTTATTCTAGTTTTAATAAAAAAAATTATGTTATGTTTCAACATTTTCATATGAGGAATGATGTGGATTTAGTAAGTGACGGGTGGGGCCCCCTGTAGCCCCTAGATGAATCGAAAGGTCTAAATTGAAAAACTAGTGAATTGGCACATGGCCTTGACAGAACAATTTTTTGTACTCTTGGCACAAGAGTACTGTGAAACTTGTGCCTTGGACCATGTCATAGTGAAAATTATTTTGATAAATTGATTTTTTTGAAATTTTAACATCAATATTTTCCAATATTAAATTATTCATAATTTCCTAAGATAGTCAAATATTAGTGTAAATGTTAAATATGTAAAAAGTATATTTTGTGCACTGTGACATCATAATGAAAAAATGTTATATAATAAATACTATAAAATTAATCTATGAAAAAATATATATTTTCCATATAAAATAATGATATTTTATATTTATTTGATTAATTTTAAAAATTCATTATGAATCCTCCAAATTCATTAATATATTTTATGATTTGAAAATCATTTCTTTAAGATAATGACTCACCAAAAAAGAAGAAAGGTAATAATATTATTAATTTATTACCATTGACTTCATAAATAATGAAAAACTATCCAATTTAGTAGATACCATGGGAAAACCCATGGGAATGTTTTTGGGTTGGGTTATTTTATTACATAATTTCCAAAGCATATTTTGACAGATGATAAATAATTCCACACTATTTTCCTATATAAACCACCCCATCCTCCCATTTATATTCACAAAAAATACTTGTAACACCTCCTTATAGTTCCCTTTACTATCTATAGTCTTTCAATGGTTCCCCGAATCACTCAAAAATCCCCTCCCAATCATTTCATGTCACACACTCAAGTAAAGGATCGTCATCATCTATTCATTATTCAAGATTCCTTATTATATTATGAATTATATTTCTAATTATCTATTATTAATTTGTCCTTCCCTATCCCTATTAAATCCCATTTTACATCCAAATGAAGAGAGAACCATTTTTCTTTCATGATCTAATATTTACAATTTTTTATGTGAAGAGATTATGTTGCAAAATTTTCACCTAGGTTATCCATGCCAAATTGTTCATGTAGTGAAAATAAAATCCATTTCCTATTAAGAGTGTTTACATTTATAAATTTATAAAAATTTGAGTTGGTACATTCATTTATTAATTACACACTCCTTTATCAGGGAATAAAATATGTTGATGAATGAATCCATGTTGTATGATCTATGTGTCTCACTTAATCATTTAAATTAAATGAATGTAACGGTTGGTCCTAGAATTATATAATTCTCTAATGAATTGGGAAATGCTTGGCCATATGATACATCATGTTGGGATAGGTAGTGAACCTAATTCTGTTTTTATACTTTTTCCATCATGATGTATTGGAAGAATGTGACCGATGATTATCATTTATTTCTATAAGTTGTTTCCACATTTCCCAGGTTTTGATTATCATGATATCTCATGAATTATTATTTGTGATCCTTTTAATTCCCATTGATAATCCGATTTTTTAACATTTAATACATTGTTCCATTTTATTCCCTTATTGGGATTTATTGCTCACCCCTTTATTATGTATGTACTCAGGTTAGCCCGTGTACTTTTAGAATCCATGGAATGCTATGATTATGTTATGTATGTTTTAAAAAAATGGCATATTTCATGTTTTATGTAGTTTTATAATTTACCTAATTCCCAAATATACTAGACTTATGGATATTCCTGGATTTATTATGTGAAATATTAAGTATTAAATCATGTATTATTAAGAAATAATGACATGGTTGGTCAAAGTCGGTATCAGAGGAATGGTTTTGTTATTTTTGGATTAAAATAACAAAACACTTAAGAAAGACGTAAGGATATGAAAATGTACAAGAAAACCTCAAAATTTTTTGGTATGTATATTATAAGTGCTTTGTGAGTAAAATAAATCCCTATCTAGATACAAATAGTTGGTGTCAAACTATAATAAATGTTCCTTGTGGTAAAAAATCTGACATGGTGTGTCATGCCTGACTCAGTGTAACCCAGTATATGTTAAAAAGACTTATTCCATGCCTCGTTTTACACTCATGTTGGATATTCATAGGTAAATTCATAAGATAATTATGATCCATTATTAAAGGAATGAATATTCCAAGAAGAATATATTATTGGTAATAGATCATGGAAAAAATGATTTAATTTGGTAAAATCATAAGTTGATGAAATAAATGTATGTTAGAAGTTATCCCATTAATGTCATTAAAATATTATTTATATGTTTAAAAGTTTAAAAATAGTCATCCAAAGTATTCTTTTAACTTTATAAAATGGTAGGAAATTAGATGAATCAGCTAAAAATAAATGTGAAGGGGAATGTGATGACTCACCCAATGTGATACCCAACCCGTTGCGAGATGGAATCAGGATCTTCATGATGATGCTCTCTAAGAAGACTCAGGTTCTAAATAAAAACATGGACCAGGAGGAGCATCCACCCCCTATGAAATACCAAGATAAAATTGATTCCTTTATGAAAAAGGTCGATTGACTTTTATTTCATCTTCTTATCCTCTAAATTAGGAATAATGGATCTAATCTATTGATAAAATCTTCTCTATACTTCAATGTTTTGAATAAAGGAAGGATCTAATATATGTTTATCATATGGAGAGAGAAGCTTATCAGTGGTGGTCGATGATCAAGAATGCACATCCTGATGAAGAGATCAATGTGATGGGGTGTAAATAATTTAGTAAAATATTATTCAATAAATATTTTACTCACACACTCCTACTTAACGTGGATGGAGATATCATTTCCCTCATAATAAATGATGAAAATTCTATCATAGAATAGAGACAAAAATTTACAAGGATTTCTTGATATTCCTTGAGATTTTATGTTACCCATGAATTTAGGGTTGATAGATTATATAGTGATAGGAATTATAGTATATAAAATTCCCGGGTGATGCATGACTTTAGTTATAATAAGAAAATTGCCAGATGTGCCCTCATTATTGAAATAGTGATCGCAGAATCTCAATGGTATCACATAGATAAGAATATAAATTTAGTCGTTAATTTTGGTGTTCAAATGGTGTAATATAATATTGTGAAGAAATTTCATCAACACTCATTTAAAAGATTAGAAAGGAATCATCTCGTTAATTTTTAAAATAATATAAGGAAATTCTGTATCTATGGGAAGGAAGTACACCAATCTAGAGATTACTAAAAGGATAAATATGATAAATCAATAGAGGAAAGAATGATCTTGTTAAGACTCAACCTATTTTTCATTGCTACAAATGTAAGGGTCTAAGGCACTTAAAAAATCAATGCACTAAACTATGTGTTTTCAATGATTACCAACAACCTCCAAGGAAGACAGGTAATGATTTATCCCTCACAAGAATTGAGTTGGATCCAAAAAATAATGTAGTGATTGATACACTAGTTATTCATTCAATAGTAGAAAAAAACTTTTCTATTATGATAGTATACATTCCATTATGTCAGGAATGTTTTTTAGAATTATTAAATCACCACCACAAATCATGGATGTTGATCAATCAGTTAAAATCGAATGTGAAAAAATTATTACCTTGGGAGTATATAACATCTACCTTATAATTTTTTTTGGAATGATCATCCTATATAACATTATCATACTCACTTTTTTATATTTTTATTCAATTTTGGGTATGTATTGGATTTCCCTATATAGATAAATCAAAAAATTTCAGGATAAGTAAATCAGTCTCTTTATAACGAATTGAATCACAATTACATACAATTTCATAGAGGAGAAGGATTATTTTTTAGCATCAATATATCGAGAATAAATATTATTTTCCCATGATAAGGAATATGTGTATAAAATTATTGAGTAAAAAGAAATAATCATACTTGAATATATTCCCATTGTGGGGGAATATGCTGACATGTTTCATGAGGAATTTGTTTTTCTTTGTTCTAGACTAGAGGTTGAATTTTTAATCAATATTATACATGTGGAATTACCATTATCAAAGTCTTCATATATAATGGATGATATGTATATTTATTATATGAATAAAAAACTATAGGAAAATCAAGATAATGTTTTGATATGCCGAAGTGTCGCACCATGGGTAGAACCAGTAATCATCATCGGGGATAAGGGTGGGTCATTGTACATTTGAATTGACAATCACAAGATCAAAGAGATCAATATAAAGTACCAGTATCATCTTCCATGGATTGATTACTTGTTAAATCTAATATGTAGATCACAATACATATCATTGGTGGATCTGTGGTTTGGATATTACCATGTTAGGGTGAATAAGGGAGATATCCCCAAGACTAAATTTATTATAAGGTATGAAAATTATGAATATATAGTCATTCGATTATGACTCCCTAATTTACTAGAAATTTTCATGGACAAGATGAAAAGAGTCCATAGAGTTTACATTGTAATGTTTTTGGTAGTGTTTATAGATTATCTTCTAATATTGACAAAAACATAGGAGCATCACTAGGAAAATCTGAGCACTGTGATAATGCCATTGAGAAAGGTGAATCTTTATGATAATTATTGGAAATGTGTGCTCTAGTTATAGGATGTATAATTAATTGGGAATATCATCTCAAGAAAAAGATATATATAGAATCTTCAATGATAAGAGAAATGAAATGATGTTTGAGTCCAACATCAATGAAATATATGTATAGTTTCCATTATTTTTCAAGGTATTATCTCCAATATGATCGAAGTTTCTTCCAGTTTTCAAACCCTCTAACCAATCCACCTCATTAAAAAGTCATTTTTTCATGGAATGATTACTGTGAAGAGAGATTCAAAAAGCAGTAAAGGAGGTTTATCACTATACCATTGGTCACACTTCCCATAAGTAGAGAGTCTTTCTTGATATTATACAATCAATAGAAGAATATTTTAGGTTTTTTATTTAGGAAGAATGATAATTTGATAGCATATGATTAATAGTAGTTGAATGTTCAATCAAATAAATACCCAATGCATGATTTGTTGTTTGATATTGTGATCTCCAATTTTAAAATATGACAATATTATCAATTTGGGGAGAATATTGAAATATATATGGGTCAGAAAATCCATTTTTATAAATTCACATATAAAGAGATGAATATAAAACAATTAAGTTGGTTAGAGATGATCAAGGAATGTGACTACTCAATCTACTAAAATAGTGGAAAAGAAAATAAAGTGGAATATTATATATTTATAAAGAATCCAAAAATTATATGATTTATGAGAATTGAAAAGGATCCAATATTCTATGATTTAAAGATGATATGCATGATAACCATAAAAGATTAAACATCATAAATCCATTCAAAAATTATTTCTCAACCATCCATTATGGAAAAGATAAAGGATTCTAAGATAAATGATGTGGTAATTCAGAAGAAAGTGGAATATATAAGAAATGGTAAATCCTCATAGTTCAGTTGTAATGAAGAATTAGTTGTGATATGGGATTCATGGCTATGTGTAGTAACAAATCCTGAGTTATGGAAGGATATATTACATTATGAATAAATCTAAACCTTCTCCTTCCACCTTGGAAGAACAAAGATGAATCAGCATCTCTAAGAACATTAATGGTGGGATAATATAATAAGCATATCATAGAATATACATCAATATTTCTTGTACGTTAGATAGTGAAATCATAAAGAAAAAATTAAAAGGTGATTATGAAACCATTTCCCACACAAATACGGAAATGGGAAAACATCACCATAAAATATATCACTAGTCTACAAAAGACATCAATATTGGATACATATATATGGGTTGTATATGATTATCTTATAAATAATGCAAACATTATTTTGATTCTATTGGATTTATAAGTTGATCAAATTTCATAGATATACATCTGATAAGTGGTGAGTCTGCATGAAGAACAACTATCGGTTGTATCCAATCGATATATTACATTCACCTCAATGTTATGAAAATGTCTCTTATAGGAAATGAACACAAAAATTAACCTTATAATTTTTTATCTAACCAAAAAATAATAACCAATATGAGGAGACTATCTATAATATTGAATACATGTAATTTTTATTCTCAATTGACTTCAAAAGTGGAAGTTATAGCCATATTCCTCTAGTTGAATTCTCTTACAACAACGGTTTCCACTAGATAATCCTAGTGGCTTTATATGAGGAACATTATGAGAAGTAGATCATGTCATCTTCATAATGAAAAAAATATGGGAAACATAAACTATTATGTCTTGAAATGGTGGAGGAAATGGTGGAAAAGGTTAAGACCATTCAGTAGCACCTCAAGGCTGCCTAGATAAGGAATCATATCTTTACTGGCAATCATTGTAAAGATATAGAACTTTATTTTCAAGACATTGTATAGTTCTGCATATCTTAAATTAATAATTTGTTGATATGTTGGAATAAATGAAAGCTTACTCCAAGATACATCACCCCCTTTGGGATCACTGATCGCATCAAAATGGTTGCCTAACGACTTTCACTCCCAATAGTACTATCTCAATTACATAATATAATCCATGAATCCTTATTGAGAAAGTACATACTAGACCCCTCACAAGTACTCAATACATAGGTGGTTCTATTGAGGAACAATATTTTCTATGAGGAGTATCTGGTAAATATATTTGATCATAGAAACAAAAATAAACTAAATAATCCAAAGTAACATTCAATGTACTATGGATAAACCAAAATTTTGAGGAATTAACATTATAACAAGACGACGTGATGAAATAGATCTACAAACATCTATTTTTATGTGGATGATTTAAATTTCAAGGGTGAAAATTCTAAATCATGGAACATTATAATAACCCAAACTACTAAAAATAAAATTCCTCTTCTGATTTAATAAAATATATTATTGTGTACTTATATAATGAACATGAAAATAATTGGTTTTATTATATTATATTTGATTTAAAATAACATTGATCCTATTTAAAATTATTTATACAGTTGTTTAACAAAGAGAACATTATTAGTATTAATTTTTTTTAACCAATCTAGTTGACAATGAAAAAAGGAGTGTTGAAATATACCATTATGATCACACCATTTGATGCCCATTTATCACATATTTCAAGGTTTATAACATAACTAGGATTTTTTTCCTTTACAAATCCCAATATGATATATATTAACATAATCATGATTCAAATAGTTTATGGGAAAAGTTCATGTTTTACGAGATTATTTCCCAAACCATGTTTGTGGGTTCAACCCCATGAGCATCTCACCATTTCACACCATACTCTTAGGGTGTTTACTATTTTATTAAAGGGATATGTATCAACACCACAATGATATGAGTTGGTAATTTAATTTTTATAAAACGAAGGATATATTTTCCTCATATTATTGTAACTTTATAAATGTTTTTTATTTTGATATAATAAAACACAAATAGTTTTTTTTCGATAATGTTAAAATTTAATAAAAATATTTATTTTTATTTTTGAAATAAATAATATTTTAATAAAATATTATTATTAAAATATATTTAATATGAATAATAATATAAATTTTATGAATTCAAATGTAATTTTTACATGGTCACAAAAATAGTTATTGTTAAAAAAACTCCAAAATTCTGCAATAACTGTGGATTCGTATTACAAAAGTGAAAAATCATATTTATAAAGATATTATCGTAAATTGAATATTATTTTTGGAATAAAAAATAAAAAATTATCCAATGGTAATTTTTAATAAATTTCAAAGAGAGCCAAATGTTTGTGTAAAAAGTAAATATAGTATATGCTTAAATGGTGGGTTTGGAAATCGAAATTGCTGATGAAAAACCTGTTTTAGAGGACTAGGATTCATGTTGTGTCCATATTCTACCTGTGTATGCAGGATAATAGAACTATACAGCATGTATTTCTCTAATGAAATTACTGATGCCGGATCTAGAATCAGTTGGAGGCCCAGTTTAGAATTTCCTTAATGCTGGATAACCTGGATAGCTATATGAGATCAATCTTGGTTGTTGGACATAGTGTATAGATATATGCAAAGTTTATATCATCCACTGGTGCTTCATATTAATTAATCTGGAAGGCATGAAATCATTTTTGCATTGAAAAGAATATGCACTCTTTGAAGTTAGGGATGTTAGTGATATTCATTGAGGTGTTGGAAACCTCTAAAATTCAAACAGGTGAAATGAATAATAATGTTTCTGACCATATTATTCTATAGAATCCTTGTTTTCCTATAATTCTCAAGAAACATATGGTGTTGAAATCAATTACATGGATCCCGTCTATATTATCATGGCTAAAATTTAATGTGTATGGAGTAACCTTAGGTATTCCAGGAATACCATGTTGTGGTAGAATCTTCTGCACCCATTGAGGTCTTTTTAAAGGACGATTCTACCACTCCATGGGAATTGAATTCATAATTGATGTTGATATTCTGGAGATGATAAAGTCCATCATGTAAGCGACCCACTATGGACATATACATATCTGGGTGGAATCTAATTCTACCACAATTGTGAAAACTCAGAAGACACATTCAAGGAATGTTCCATGGAAATTTCTTGCATTATTGATTTCATCTGTTAGTCCTCTTGAACATCTATAGATTAATGTCACTCATATATACAAGGAGGACCACCAGGTTGTGGTTTCTCTCTCGAAGCGGGATATCACAGCGGCTTCATCGAGATGGTCCTTTATTACAATATTATTTTTCTCTCGTTTTATTGACTAAGATATTCTTGGTTCATTTCATTCTCATCATTGAATGCCATTTTTTTTCTTCCACTTTTTCAAGTTTGTATTAATTTTATAGGGATGGCCTAATCTCAGTCCCTGAATTTCTTGGTAAAATTTTTACAAAGCCACTAGACTAATGAAACACTATTAATATATTTTAATGTTTTGAAATCATTTCAATAAGTGTATGACTCACCTCAAATTAATCAAGGGAACTATTTTATTAATTTTTTCTCAGGGATTTATAAAATAATTAAAACTACTCCAAATTGGACGAAACCAAGGGGAAAATGGTATTGTTTATGGTATTTGTTATATTATTTTGTAAAATATAAAATATAAGCTTGAGAAATGATAAAGAGTTACCCACTCTATTCTAATATAAAGCCACCCATGATCTCATTTTTCATCAATAAAAATCCTTAGAGAATGTCTTTACTCTTTCACCCCTCTCTATATTTCTCCCAAGGATCCAAAAATCTCTAAATAATCCCATACCAAGCATTTGGAATTACACACTAAATTTAGGGATTCCTTCCTTCCCTTATTTATTTATGTTCCCTTTAATATATTATTCCATATATTTTCAGTTACATATATTAAGAAATTTTATTAAATATCATTATTTCAAACCATTTTATTTTTAAATTATTATATAACCCTTTCTTCCTCATTAAACAGTTATTAGAAATTTTTAGGTGACATTGTTTTGATGTAGACATTTCACCCTGATTTATCATTCGAAAACAACTATTTTGTGAATACCATACCCATTAAATATCATATGTGTTCACGTTTAAATAACAATAATTCTTTAAATTATTAATTACATGTATTCATTCTATAATAAATAATCATGGAATAAAATATAATGATCAAATAATCATTTTGTTATAATTTATGTCTCACACATAATAATGAGAATGAAATGAATTTTACAGGTGTTTCTGGAATTATATTGTGCTCCAAAAAATTGGTTAATGTTTAGTCTCATGAGACTTCATTTATGTATAGAGGTTAAACATAATTCCTTTATCGTACGTTTTATAGTGATGATGTATTGGATGTAATCCTTGACCTATGTTTATAAGGATGTGTTTTAAGTTGTTTCCACATTTCACATGTTATGGTTTTCATGTTATATTAATACTTTGTATTCATGTTACTTTTTCTCCATTGATATTACTATTTCATAAAATGTATTACCTTATTCAATTATTATTCCCTTACTATTCATTATATTCCACCACTTTCTTATGTATGTCCCTAGGTTATTATTTGGTGTTTTAAATTCCATGGAATATTATGATAAGGTTATTGATATGTTCAAAAATTATGACATATATAATTCTTTATGTCTTTATAAAATGTGAAAAATTCAAAAAGAGAATAGAATTCATGATCTTCATAGATTTATGAATTATAATATTTTGTAATAAATCATTTATCAATGTTAAATAAATAATAGATTTTTCATAAATCCAGAAGCATTCTACAAAATACATATTATGAATTCCCCATGCATGTTGATTGATTATACATACTTTTTCTTCTGTATAAGTAAATCCCTTTAAATTTTGTGATGTATATTTTAGAAACAATATTTTTTTGAATCCACCAATTGTCAGGTTCTTATTTATTTTGAAATTTCAATATGAGGGGGCGAAAAGGAAAATGGAGTTTGAAATAAAAAAGAGAGATATGTGTGATTTTGTATGAAAATATGATATTAATATAATCATTATGATATGTGTGTTTTGACTGTCCCAATATATATGGCTATTTGATGAAGAGAAAATTCAAAAATTGAGAAGGAAATATGTACCCACCTAGTGTATCTAGGGAGTGGATGTTGCATTTGTAATGGATAATGTGAAGTGATGATAAAGGAGAGGGAATGCAACAATGAAGAGATAATTTTAAATGATAGAGTGTGAAGAGATCCATGAAAGAGGGGATTGTATCAAAAGTATTATTTGTTAGATATATCAAATGATATGTAAAGATTTTGATGACCAATGTTAAAAAACAATAGGATTTTCATGTGTGTAGGAAAATGGCTTTGGGTGATGGAAAAATTCTATTGGGAGGAAATTTACATCTAGTGAATTTCCATGTTTTCTGGCTTATTATATTATAATGTCCGGCTCCACCCCAAAAATTGGTATCATAGGTGGTTCATGATTATGTCATGAAATGATCATGAATTTGTGATGATGTGACACTAAGGAGTTTATCATAGATTTATAATGATGAGACAATTAAAAAGAGAGATGAATGATTATAATGTCGACAAAGATGGTCTATTGTAAATAGTGATCCAACTAATGTAGGGGTTACATGAAATATCTGATCATGAGGGAGTCATTGAAAGTTGATTTAGATGATCAATATGTTCTTTGTGGTGGATATGAATGTGAAGTATTAAATTTTTAAAACAAATAAAAGATTATTAGGATAATTATTCATCATAAAATTTAAATTTCGTAGAAAAATAATGGATAACATGGTTTTGAAAAAAATAGTGACATTCATATGATTAGATATTAAAAATGTTTGTCATTGTAGTATCTTTGTAATGTTATGGTATGTTTCAATATATATATATATATGTTAATTTCATGAAGATAAAATGTAAAAAGGGATAAGGAAGGATGTATCCATCTTGAAATTACCGGGAAGGGGCTACTGTGTTTGCAGTATATCGAATAAAAACTATGAAAAAAAGATGATAGGGAACTATCTTGAGGGTCTTTTAGATGATATTGATATAGGTGAACCATGATCGATATCAATTTATTGAATGTACTCATGGATGTAGGGATCATGTGGTTTTACTTTTTTGTGGAGGTCGATGGTACAATGAAATGGCCTATTCATGGGGGTGTGAAAATTGGATTCGGGTGATGGAAAATTCCATCACGTGTTTAGAGGAAAATATGTTAGGTGTGATATAAAATTAATTTCAGTGAAGTGTAAAACTAAATTTGGTAGAAAAATCTATTGGGTTAATTTATGTGTTTTGTGACTAATTCCACTACGAGGTTGAGCTAGGCTGCAACACCCATTCAACATAATTCATTCCCGGTTTTGCGCTTTGTATTCATGATCAGTTTTCACCATTGATTGGATTCCCCATCAGTATGATAATCATCTGTATTAAATTATTTTAATAAAAAATTATAGTATATTTAATATCTTTTCAATATATTTGATCAAATGTTTTATGTTTAGTGGATCATAGGATCAACTAATGGAAGGTGTAAAATGTCGCATAAAGTAATTGACTGCAACATGTAGCTTCTTAGGAGAATGAGAGTATTATAGATGAATCATGTTATTATTCATACAACGATTTAATTTTTCCAGTACATCTATAAAATTAAAATATATAACTCCCATATATTTTGGAATATCAATAGTGATTTCATTACATTTTGTTTCATGTTTTATGTTGGAACAATTCCTCATATTTTCTTCAATCAACTAAAATAATGTAATAATGAGGTTAGAACACTCAAAATAACAAATTATTTAAAAACTGGAGCTATTAACTTAGAAGTAAAAAATTATAAATGAATATTCTATCCTAACACATGAAACACTATATTTCATTCTTGGTTATCAATAGAAATTTCTGTAATTGGTTTTCTAACCACAAAATTTTTCTAGTTCCTTAATAATATCATGCAAATAGTCTGCTAATTTCCACAACATATCTCCCAAGATTGTCAAACCGGACATGAAACAAGAAATTATTAAAATTAAATAGGTGACAATATATTAAATAACCTATAAAATATTTATAGTGTTATTACCCTTGGGTATAATTGTTTTAGTGTCACATGAACATTTAGAATCCTCATATATACGTAATTTATTAGAAAAAACCATCTATATACATTACAGAAGTTTGTGGATATTTTATTATAAATAAACTTATACCTAGCTTTGTCACTAAATTATTCTTGCCCAACATTCATAAAATAAATATTCCTTTCTATAATACAATCTATAGATACCCAACCATTTTACACATATTATTAAATTTTTTTAAAATAAATATCCAATAAATAAAATCCAAATGTAATAATGATTGTTGTATTATGAAGATAGTAATAATAAAAAATAAAAAATAAACTAAAACACAAAATCTTCATTTAATTCTCCATAATGATAATGTAAATGAAATTTTTCCCTATAACATCATATGATTTTCTAGGGAATAAAAAAAATAATTTTTTGATTTGTAAATACATTTAATGGAATATTTATGAAATATTGTCATAACATGTGGGACATATGCCATAAATTTCTATGAAAAAAAGAATACTTATTAATAATCACAATGTATAGTAATTGAAAGTATAACACAGTGGACATAGTTCCATCATAGATTTGGATTACTTTTTTGACCCATTAATAATTTCACATGATAAAAAATCATCCCCCAATTCATTATGGCATTATATGGGTTTAACCATCATAACATATAGGTTTTTATAAGTTCCAAAAATGGAAATCAATTAGCAGCGGCGATACTGTAGCAACGATGGGCACTGTAGTGGCAGTAGGGTACTGTAGCGGCGGCCGATCAATGTAGAAGAGGTGGGTATTGTGCAGTACTGTAGCAGCGCGGGTACTGGCAGTACTATTCAAAGAATTTGCATTGGGCCAAAAAATGAGCCTACAGGCCATGTAATGGGCTAAATTCCCACATGGACTTTGGGCTATGTAATGGGTCTCCCTCTACCCACTTAAAGAGGTATTTCCTTTGATTTAATAAAAAATGAGGCTTCATCCCCAACTTATAAAAAGTAATAAACAAATTAGAAGTATTAAACATAATAACTACCTATTGAATTAAATGGTATACATAATCTCTTCTAATATCATAATCAAAAGATATTTCATAAATATTACAATGAAATTAATGAATAAAATAGTTTGGAAATTCATATATGGACACATAAGAATAGTTCTAAAAATATGGTATTTATTTGGAAAAAATAATGAGAAACAACAGAGAGTTTAGTATAGAATTTAACATTCAAAACATTATTTTAAGGATTGATTGAAATTTTTTTAGAATGAATAAATATTTCCTATTAATTAAAACTAGATTAAACCCATAGTGGTTGTATCAAAAATATTATTCTATTTGATGAAAATATGAATTGTGTGAAATAATAAATTCCTACAATATAAAATGACTAAGGGGTAGATATATTCTCATTAATAGGGTTGAATGTTAAGATGCCAACTTGAGAAATGAACGGAATTAATGTGTTAAATTATTAAATAATTTGATAATAACATATGAATATATTTAAGAGTCATATGTAGATAATTTATAACCATTACATAATATTTATGGTATAAGAAATATTAGATAGAGAGATAATGTTCATAATATAAGAAAAACTTGGTTTATCGATATCCCTTAAAATCAGTTCTTTAATCATTATACAATTTTAAATAATTCCATAAAAAGTCAAAATTAATTAATTAATTACGTAATTGAAATTAATATACTACTATATTGAATTTATTGTCATTTTATTATTTTAATTTATATTCATTTCATATATATATATATATATATCATTTCTTTGTTCAAATTGATTTCACTTAATACTTACAATGTACTATCACTTATGGATTTATACTGATGTTTATGTCAAATGGAAATATGACACCACAAGTGAAATCTAATACATTTCAGGAATTTTTAGAAATTAAACAAATACAATCGATCCATATGTTTTTAGAAATATTTATGATCCATTTGTTAAAATATTTATTTTTTTTGGTTAGTTTATTTTGGTGGTAATTCCCAACATTGTAAATTAGTTTCTTTTTATTTAATAGTATATAATTATATATATATTACAAAATGTTAAAAAATATAGAATATAAATATATAGGAAATTTTAAAAAATTCATTGGGAATTTAATCCTACCAATTAATTGGTAAAACAAAACATAAACTCACCATCCCATGAGGCGGTGAAATGACAAAATGCTAATGATGTATTCATATTGACAATAATAGGAGATGAGAAGATAAAGGTAGAAAAATATTAAATTGAAACGATAAAATTATATCATATATTTAACAGTACTACCATTTTAAAATTTTAATTTGAATATTTTTTAAGATGATGATCAGGAAAAAAATTAAATAATTAATTGACTTTATTACAATCTCTATTGGATGTATCCTACTTTGATTCCATGTAAATATCACTAGAATTGTTCTTTGTTGGGACTAAAAGATATGGGATATTGTGGAGGAGATTAGTAAGTTAATTTTAAAGAATACTATATATATCCAATGATTAAATGGCTTAAGGATAAGGGGTATCAGGGAAAGTATTTATATGGGAAAGAGAGAGGTTTTTCCAAATATTTTAATCATTATTTTATTATTTTTTCTTAAGACTAAAAATGGTATTGATTATTGTGAATATATTTTGATTGTGATTCATCTATGTTTTTTATATTGGATTATTACATTATCAAGACTAAAAAATTTATTTATATTTCTTATATTATGAAATATCATATTTCCAATATTTTACCATTAGAAAAATTATTTATTTTAGAAAAATACTAAAAAACACCATAACCAATAATATATATTTATTGTTTTCAAAATGAAATTCAATTTAAGAAACAGAAGTTTTTAAAATATATAAATTTAAGTATAAAATAAAAATATTAATTATTTTCAAAATATGCAATTTATTATTATTATAAATTATCAGACCCTATAAAAATTATGATAGGGTTACATAAGATTATCTTATCATTATAATAAAACATAATATTAATTTTGATAATCCATTTTATTATTATCATCAATATTTTGAGTTATAGTATTTATTATCATAGGGTAGTTAAAACAATTATGTTTAAAAAAATATAAGCACATAATTTATATCTTTTGACAAATTTATTTACATGAAGTTGAATATAAATATGTCACATTTTAATTTTTTAAAACACCTAAATATTTTTTTACACTTCCATAGGTGATGATAATATTCTAATGGACATATTAATGTTTCTAATAGTCTAATTAAAATTCTAATGGTCATGAAACTATTCTAATGATCGTGTTACTATTCGACTACTCAGATTTTTAATAGTCACATGGTTCCCTAAATAATTATAATTAATCCTATATAATTAGTTATTCATTAATTATCCTATCTCAGGGATAAAAGTTTTTCATTTCAAAGATATAATTTTCATTAAAAATATTATTCTTCAATTATACAGTGTTTTGCATGCGTAATTATCCAGGGTAATAAAAAATGTCCAAATATTCCTATTATTTTTTTGTAATATTATCTTCTATATATTTTAGTAATGATTTAAATTTATTAAAAAAAATTTATTCTCAATATGTAAAATTTTAATTTTTTTAATTTTTTTTGTTTCATCTTGTGGTTTATGTTTTTTTACTACATTACTAAATATGTTTCAACTATATGAAGGATAATTCCTTTGTAGAAATATTATGATTTGAGGGGACTCACTAATCCAAACTCATCCTCGACAAAAATTGGTGACTCTCATTCTTTTTGGAACCTCTGACCTAGACCCATAGTATAGAAAAATATTATCGTAGTCCATTAGAATTCTATGTATTATTTCCAATGGATAATCCAAAGGCATCAAATCCTACGCAACCGTGGACTTGTAGGTTTGGTTGAAACCCTAACTAAAAATCTTATGGAATCCAAATTACATGGTCAAAATGACTCTTCTCACTCCCATCACACACCAATATTAGCATCTAGAATCAAGAGAAATTACTTCAGCAGTCATGATATATAGGCTAGTTTCACACATCACTACATATTTTCAAGAAACCCACTCCTTAAATCTAGTCATTAGAATAAAACATTGGATATTACTTATTTCATTTCACAACCTAGGACCTTTGTAAGGCCCCATGTAAAATCAATTGTCACTCTTTCTCATTTTCAAATTAGTAATCAGGTGATCTAGATTCAGTTATGCTCTCAATAGCACTATGTTCATGCATAAGTGTCCTACCCCCGTCCAACAAAACTACCACGATCAATCTGGGTCCCAAAACAATCTTCCAAATCCCCATTATTTTTTTAGGCTTACATATCCAAAATAGCCATGAATACTATTTTGATTTACATGGGAAACCTTCCAAAATTCTAGAGTTTCCCCTCACACAAAAAAATATTCTTAATGGATGTTATTTTCAGGGGGATATGCACAACCCCCTCTAAATTCATATTAGAGGGGGGTATTCTCAAACCATTGAAATATTCAAATTTAGAGTGTGTTCACAACTTAATCGTAATTTTTAGTATTTTTTAATATTTCGTTGTCTTTAAGTGTCGTTTATGAAAGCACAACCACTAATTTAATAAATAGTTGTTATATATATATTTTTGGATTTTATAGGATATATATATATAAGTATATTAAATTTTAGAGGAGCTATCTCTATCTCTCTAAATATATATTATTTGTATATATTTCAAAAAAAATCATCATGCTTCACAACCCCCTCAAATATATTAAATAGATTGGGTTTTTAACTCCATATAATCTCATATAATAGTGGGGATATTAAACCCCAAAAATGTTCTTAAAAAATTACATATAATATAAAAAATATATAAATAAATATAAAATTAAAAATATATAAAAAGGTATTTAAGTATATTATATGAACATATTATAAAAACATACTTATATAAATAATTTATATTATTTAATTTAATCATCTATATGTATACATAAATATAAATGTACAATGTGTACATTAATATATATTTATTTGTTAAAAATTTTATTTTAAATTATATTATTATTAATATAAAAACCTTAATATATTATATATATAATTATATATATATATATATATTATTGAATGTTCATATACAAATGGTCGTTTTTACCATTTATATATTAATAAATATAATAATAATAATAGTAATAACAATAATTATAAAAGAATACATATAAAGGCATATAACTTTAGGGGGCTGTGAACACCCTTGTATTATGAAACTAGATGGGATTCATAATTGACGCTAATTATTATTAATACTGGGGGGGTCTAACCCCTAGAGTAATTTTTATTCGTTTTAAAGTATATCAAATTAAATACTGTCTTCGTATTTGTTTTATAAGAAGACTATATAATTGTATCTAAATATAATATAAATATATTATAAAAATATGTTATAAAAATATATTATATATATTTAAGTATAAAAAATTTATTATATAAATTTATTATATAATATTTCTTATATATATATATTATAAAATTATATTGTGGGTATATTATTATATATATTGTTGTTATTAAATAAATATATACATTTTATATATAAATTTATTCAAAATAAATTTATAACTATTAATATATAGATATGTATTAAAATTAATATATTAAATATATTTCTATACAAAATATAACAATATATCTATATCTAAAAATAAATATATTTAAAAATATAATATATTAGTATATAAATATTTTCAATATATATATTACTATATATTTTATACAATATAAAAATTTATACATATATATTTATTTATAAAATGTATAATATATTGTATTCATATAAATATTTAATATATATATATACATATATATATCAATATTTTTTATTATGTACTTATGAATATAATATATGTAAATATATTTAATGTGGGTAATATATAAATATGTAATATAGACATGTAATAAATTATGTATAAATATTTACTAATAAGTATTTACATATATATAAATATATAATTGATATAGGCGTGTAGAGAATATATACATACATATATATTTTAATTTATATTAATATAAATATATATATTTAAATATATGTATTAATAGAAATTTACACATATTGATATATATATTATATAAATATAAAAATTTAAAACAATATAAAAGTATTATAATTTGAATACATAAATACATTATATAAAAACAAATACATTAATTTTTATATATTTCTATATAATTTATATATTTAATGTATTTAAAAATATTATAATGATAATATATATTTGAATAAAATTTTACATATATTTAAATATTACAATGTGAAAAATATTTTAATAGAGTTAAATTTAGTGGAGTTGTTTAATTAATATGCTTAATTCTTGGATAACTATTGGCCAAATACTATAGGGAAAAATACAACATTTTAGTGATTATGTGGGGATTTTCTACTGCTGAAGGAAATTGATGGGGGCCCACTCGTTGATATAATACATGCTGTGGGTGTGAAAAAATGGTTGGGGAGGACATAAGACTCATGGTGGCGCAAGGTGAGGGACATGGGGTGTGTATAAAAACTATTGAAAGGATGGGAACATGACGGTGAGGCTAAACCACGGTAATGGAGGTGCATGGGAGGGAGACAACATGATATATTGGTTCAGCGTAGGATATGCTGATGATTAAAAATTACAAAATCCTTGGTAATATATGAATATGGTCCCTAAAGTGGTCAATAATTAGGGGCTATTAGAAATACCCCCAAAATTATATTTAAAACTCACTTTATTGTTGTTTACAACTACCTTTAAATCCTTAAATATGTTAAGTTCGGTTCCAACAACCAATAATTCATGAATTTATGAAAAATCATGGCTGATATAAGAGGATGATTATACCACATATAATTTATCCATCAATATATTCTTCATCACATTACAAGTTTTTCCTCAAAACCAACCCTACCAATAATGGGTGGCCACATTAGTGGTGGACCACCATAACTGTCACTATTGTGTTTTGAGGCAGTTATAACCACGTTTAAATAATACATTTTTATATTGCGTCTCGGAGCTCCTTTCGGCTTCATCCCAGTTCTATAAATCATCGACCAATGTCTTCCACACTCTCGAGTACCTATATTAAGAAAAACATCAAAATAAATTACTATAAAAATTTGGAACAAATTATTTTCTATTTTAGAAAATGATAATATTACTAAACACCATCTGAGTGATTCTACGAAACAATAACTATAGCACACCCTTTTTCTATTAATTAACCCATTATTTGTTGTTATTTTATATAAATAGTGTTTCGGTGATGTTTGGGAGAACTTTTAATGAGATTTTAATGTTTTGGGGGCCATTTCTAAGGGCACACTATTACTACACGGTTTCCTAAAATTATGAAACACTGACATGAAACCATACATATTAAGATAGGGGCTAAAGATAAGGTACATTTTCGGCATAGGGTTTTCCCAACCCATGAAACTACATCGAAGAAAATCTGATTTTTGAGATAGTGTGCATTAGCATGGTTGGTGAACAATTTGGAATCATTCTGAGACAACCATGCAGGGCTCGCCCTTGAGGTAGTTGTTGGCACTTCGTTAGCATACGGTTTTCCAAACCATGTGACTAACCATGCATGGTTTAAAATTTTGATCCATAAACTATGGTTTCAATATGTCTTTACCTCTATTACCCTTATTTTTTATCTTATGTGGCCTTAACACTATATTTTGTCTTCTCAAAATATAGAGAACCACACCCCCTGAATTTAGAAGATATCTGGAGGTGTATCTTGGGGTGTTCAGGTTTGGATATCATGGTATGTAATCATCTAGGGTGGTTTGTAGTGGTATTCCTTATATCTATTTTTTCCCTGTCTTGGTTTTATAGATCATGTTTCCTTATTCATATATTTATGGTTTCTATTTCCTAATATGATTTTATATGGATTTTTTGATTTTAGGTGAATATATATAAGGTTGGTTTTGGGATATTCAACCCATTTTCATGGACGTTTCCATGTTGTTTATCTTTTTCTCCAATTTCTCAAGGTAGGTGTCTCAAAACATGACTCCTATATTTGGAACATTAATTTTTTATTTTAAATATGTTGTTTTAATTGAAATTGTTTCTAAAATTTCGATGAAAATCATTGTTAAAACATTATTTAATGATGATTTTTAAATTTTTGGAAACTCTGTAATTATTTTCTGAAATGCATTGAGGATTGATTTCAAAATGGGTTTATTGGTTTGATTTTTGATACATTTCTTATAGAGTGGATTTCCATAAAATTTTTGTTTTAGTGAAATGGATTTGGTATTCTTGGGTTTGGCATGAGTTTGGAATGTTCGTGTGGTGTGTGTTCATCTACATTAGAATTGATATGTATGTGATGTAATCCAATCAAACAGTATAGATGGATATTGGATTTAATTAACCCTATCAAAATTGTTCACTAAGTGATGAGTTCGTGAAAGGAAAACTCATAGAATGTGAGAACAGTGTGGTTCAGCTATCATGAATTCTAGGATCTATGAATATGTCGAATGTAATGGATAATTCCAAAATGGAACTTGTGAAATAGGTTTAATATATTTTTTAGTTTATTTCCTTGAAACATAATATTATTTTGGATATAGATTCATGGTTATAGAAATTTTCTATATTTGGATATAGACTATCTATATTTTTCTAAATGAACTATTTTATATAAATCCTTTATCATGCTCTATCCTAGTGGTGTGGGTGGGGAAGCCATTTAGGTAAATTCTACTGGGTTTCATTACTCACCCCTTCATTAGAACAATTGTGATTTTGAAGATTTTATTTACCCAGAATAGTAAAAGGTAATGTATCAAACTTTTCTTCTATTTATTAGTGATACTTGTGTGGTTTCCTAGAGTGGATCATGGAGCATGTTAGAGATTTCATGTTTTTTTGTCTTTGAGTATTGTCAATTTGTATTCATTGAATGTGTACTTAGTTAATTTTTTAGTATTCCTCTATGGTACTTTTTTTGTCACGAACCGGATCTGGTTGCCATCAAACCGGCACCAAACCCAACCCGTGCCAAGGCCTGAAGGGCGTTCCCGATCCCCACGGGCTGGCACAAGTGCCCGGGTATCATATCATGATAATTGGGAACGATTTACCCGATTTTATAAACATTAAACAAAAAACAAACTCAATAAAACAAATCTGGATTTTTTTTAACTAAAACCTTCTTTTACAAAATTTCAGAACTAAACAATATAAGTTAAAACTATGTTTAAAGACCATTAAAAAGGTACAAAACCTTATAAGGACAGCCCAAGAACCTCCACATGGAACGAGGCACCGCCCTCAAGCCATCTCCACGACACTGCATCCCAATGGACAGCTAAAAACCTGAACCAATGGTATAAAACCTGTACCCAAACCTGTGACTTAAAATAAGAAAGACTACTTACACCCAAAAGTGTTAGTATGGTGTGAGAGAAATCCCAGTAGGATACCACCTCTATAAGATTCCATGTGATAAACATTTCATGACAAAAAGAATTGCAAGTTTTGTAAATAAGAAATGCTAGTTACAATTTTCTAAAGGATGCAATAAAAAATGAAAATAGTTTTCATGTGGGATAATTATAAAGCACCAAAAATTATAAAATAAATAACTAAGATACTGAATTTTCCATCCAACAATTCCGTATACCGACGGTAAGTACAATGGATTTAATGAGCACATGTAATAGGAAATAACCCCTAGGCACTAGCTAGCTGTGGGTCCTAGGTACATCGTATCTCGGTGAGAGTAACCACAAAAAATATCAGTTCTCGTGCATGAGCCACTAGTAGGGATCATACCCATAACCTAGTGGTCCCCAATCATCATCATCATAGTTTAGTTAGAGTTGCATGCGTTAATCTTGCTAAGTGAAACTGAGGACAAACCCCACTGATTCACTAGCATACTAGTACACATCCACCCACCTAGATACCCGGGTTTTCCCTTTGTGCTCAAACAAGTTCAACAATTCAAGAAGTATAGTTTTCACATGAAAATATCACTTCCACAACACACATTAACCAAACATCCCCATGTACATCACACAAGTCAAAAATTCCTCTTTTTATTCAAATGCATTTTGAAATAAAACTCACACCAAAATTGCCTACTTCACTTTTCACATTTCTTTAACACTTCCACAAATATTTTAAACAATTTTATAAAACCATTACAAGATATTCAACTCACATAACTTCCCACACACATGTCACATAATACCCTTCTCAACTTCACAATTCATTTTATCAATAAACTCACACAAAACTTCCCACACCTGTGTTTTGCACACAAAACACAATTTAGTAAAACATTTCGACAATTTATCAAACATTCTAAATATTTTTGACATCTCAAATCACCACGTTACCATTCAAAAACCCACATTAGGTGAACACACTCACCCAAACAGTACATATACACCCTTTCCCAACTTTGTTTAACCAAATAAAACATTTGCAATTTTTATAAAACAAACCCAAGAGGTATAACCATTGTTTGAACACTAAACCCATTTCAAACCCCTCATTCAAAACCAAAATCTTACCAATAACAATCCAAAACATAATTTTCAGCCCTAAAACAATTATTAAAGCACCCCCAAGTGTTATAAAATTACATCAAATAATACCACAAAGATACACATGAACAACACACGTTTTCATAAATCACCTTCAAGAAGTACAACACAATTTTACACCTTAAACTCAATCAAAAATCTCTTTTCAAGGCCCACATGATAATAAGGAATTACCAAAACAGAATTGGTTTCCCCTTTCAAGACTAATAAATCACTTTCATATGTTATAAACTAAACCCGAACATTACCCCAAGAGTTACACATGAAAAGTACCCAATTTGAAGCTAAAATACAACTAAAAATTCAATGTTTAACCAAATTCATCAAAAAGAGTTTTCACACCACACAAAATAGATTATAAACATACTAAATTAATAAACCAAGCAAGATAACTCATCATAAAATGGTTACACATGGAATCAACTACCTTTTGATTCAAAACCCTCCAAACGTGGTAAAAAACCTTAAGCGCACCACCGCCGCACCACAAGAAATATAAATCCAGACCCAGACCACAAAGAATTGACCCAAAAGATTCCAAATCAGACCTTAGGATCGAACCCTAACTTTTGAACTTTTTAGAACATAATTAAAGAGGGAGGAAACCATAAGGAGAATAAAAAATTGATGAGAGAAACACTTACTCAAAACAATCTTGAATAAAACGACCCAAAATCCACAAGAATCTAAATTTTAAAACATCCAACCATTAAAGGGATATTCGAACAAGTATTATGAGGTCATATTGAAACTGGAATGGGGGAAAAGAGTAATAATTGAGAGAGTTATGTTGGAAATAACTTACCTCCTCAAATCAGCCCGAGTTTAGAAACTCTAAGACTTTCAGCACTCAATCGCGATGCAAACGAGCTCCAAAGAGGGGGGTAAGGAATGGAAGCGCGCCTGGGCTTCTTAGGGTCTAGGGGGAGGTGGAATCACTGAAAACATCATTATAATGAATAAGTTATTAAACTGTTAAAGAAACAATTTAATACTGGAAAATGGGCTTTTGAGTTGGCCCAATTCTCAAATAAAAACCCAAATCCCTTATGATTATGGATTTATAAAGGCTCCAAATTTAATTTTTGTGTTAATATATCAGGGGAGGACATTTAAGAGTTTGAATTACTGAAAAATAAAAAAAATAAAAATGTTATAAAAGAAGCAATTTTTTTTAAAATCTGTAATTGGGATCACAGTTTTTCCCAATTCATGAAAACTCGCCTATTCTCCATAAAACCTTTGGAAACCCCCAAAACAAAGCATGAATGGAAAATAAATTAAAAATAACTTTAAAATAAGTTATTTATATGACAATTCTCCCCGACATGAAAACTTTCCGCCTCGGAAAGTCACAGAAAGGTTAAAGAAACAACCAAACCCCACGGAGAAACCAATAGGTACTCCCTTGCGAGGTTTCACCCCCAAAGGCCAAAACACCTCCAGTGATCAATTATGAAAGGATTACTCTAACAACCAAAACATACACCACATTCCTGAAAGGATCAATAACATTCATACTTTATCCCAAAATAAAACTCTTCAAATACTATCCGAACAAGACTCAAGAAATTAACCCAAACAAACAACAACTTTGAACAAGGTTACACTTACCTTACTTTAACTAAACTATTGGGCGCTCTCCAGTCCCAAAGTTTACTCAAGGAAGATGTTGGTAGCTAGATATCTCTGAACGAGACTATCTACACCAAGACATAACCATAGATAAATCTAAGTTACTGGTACGGGGGGACACTAATATGCTCCCCACCATAAGAGACAACCAATATTTTTTTTCGAGACAGAATCAAGACACTAATAGGGGGAGTCCTGAACGGACTCCATGGTACCTAGGGTAGACTTCCATTAAAAATTTCCTAAGGAACATTCATGAGAATCATAGTGGTTCTCCCCAACATAAGAACCAACCATCTTAATCGACTAGCATAATCCAGAACAGAAATACCCAAAAATTTCAAGATTTGGGAAGGTCGCATGGTTAGTCTGCAAAGTTTGTGAAATCATGAACTAACTATGCCGATCAATCTTCATGCATGGCTTCCAGGAACACAATAACTCTTAATCGTTCACAAACCATGTGCTCATTATGTGTAGCCAAATTTCAAACCATTCTCCAAAGACTCAATGAAATCCAAAGGGGGGGAATGAAATTGGGCAATGTCACGGGTACAAGGCCCTCCATCTATTTCCACCAAACATGAACAAAAGAAGAAAAATAATGATACTAGAGGTTTAAACTCATCCTATCTTTCATATTTAGGATAGAAATTTGTACAAGTTTTTAAATTAACCTATGATTTCCCCTGACTACGAGCCATCTTCTCTCCGAGACCTATGGTTGGAGCTCAAAGGATTGAAGCATCTTCGGACTCGCCGTTAGTCTTTGGAAACCCACTGAAAGATAATTCTTCTTTCGGTGCCACCCAAAACTACACTGCAACCCAAGATATGTTTTACAGACATAACAAATACCATACTTAGTTTACCCTATCCTAATATTTCACTGAATCAAGGTCTAATAAGATGCACACACATCACACCTTGTTTCTTCAGGTGAGAAACAATATAAGTAAATAAAACCTGTACTCACCTTCCTCTAAAATGGAATATTTTGAAGTTTTTCAAGGGAGACATTCACCCAACACAACAGGGACTCTCGAATGATTTCATGACTTTCACCTATATGGTCAATCGAGAACATGACATCATAAGGCATCACCAAACATGGCCATTGTGACTGATATAAACAATGCATGGAGAGGGACCTTATACAACATCCCCAAACAACACACAATTCTAGAAAGTAGCCACAATATCCTATCATGATCATATTTCCCACACTGGTGGTTTAACATTAACTCATGCTTCAAAGAAACTTTGAAGAACCCCAAAGTCCCTCTTAGACACCATCGAGACACTCATCCACACTAACAACTGTAGACCACATCCACCTTCGACGAATCAGGAAACATAAGAAACTATGGTCTCTTTCACCATTCCACGAGCACTATCCTATTACAAGAGGATATAAAAATCAAAGAAAGAGATGGGTTTAGACTCAATCTAAAAATATCATGAAAAATATTCCTTATATTGATCAACTGGAGGGTCTTTGAATGGTGAAACAATCCTGGTTGCACTTCAGATGAGCACTAACCTTTAATGGGGGTGTACCTTTTCCAACGGTTGAACCCAAGGACCCACCCAAGATGGTCCATTAGTCAAGATATACCACAAACCAGATCCAAACACATGAAGGGAACCATCATAAAGGCGTCCCAAAACATTTTTCAAAATAGACCACTAACTGTCCCTATAACACAACTTACTGACCAACCCCATACCCAAAACACAGTTCAAATAGGAGGGGTTCTTGGACTCAAAACATCCCAAAACATCAACATTTTCCGAAAACACATAATATAAACCATTCCAAACAATTCATCATGTATTCATGTTTCTCTTTAAAAACATTTCTTTGAAAACAAATGGTTCAGCAGTTAGCGCAACCACCAATGGTACCCCATGGGCCTTACACATGCATGTTTCTTTGCCACACCGGGAACCCTCCTCATATCCATCTCGACACTCATCCAGTCATGTCATCAACCATCCATCTTCTCATTTAACCCCATACATGTGGTTTCTCATAAAAATACCAAGGGTTAAAAAAATCTTTCTACTTTTCAAAACCAAAATGGTCAACCAACGCATCTTTTTTTCTCAAAACCGCAAACCACGAGATCAAAATCCCAACTCACACCTTACAAAAATTTTCAGAAAGTCACAACCATTTAGAAAATAACTCAATTTCAAGATATTCAGATCAATTTCAAGAAAAATCATCCCATTAAAACACACTCTGATTGTTAGAAAACTATATTGGAAACACTTTTCTAAACCAACTTCAATATAGTTCCTACTTTCAAAGAGGTGTAAGAACACCATTTTACATTTGAAAACAATTCTGAAAATTCAGTTCCGCCATTTAATAATCCAAACCATTCCGTCGTTATTTTAAAATCATTTCATTAAAACTTTAAGCTTCTTAAAACCAATTCACCATAATACCAAAGTGCCAAGATTTCAAAACTAAAGCACAAAACAGTGCGAGAGGAAACTAGTTTCAGTGGGTGACTTGGAAATTTGGTTGGAGGCCATATTCCAATCACTTCACTGTCACAGAAAGTGTTATCGGGAATATCCCCGGCTTCACACGGCTTTCCAGGCCCTGCGATCTCACTGAGACCATTAACCCAACTCTCTTTTCATTTCCCCAAATCATCATCAAACCAAGAAAACCAAAAGAATTAGATAAACCATGACTTCCCCTGGTGACTCGAATACTGTCATGAGTTGTGGTGATCAGGCACACTACCCATAACTGAACTACCAAGTCCCAAAAATCCTCACTTTATACTATCCCGACTGTTCCCTAAATAACGTGACCCAAAGAGTTAACCAGAACATCCTTTGATACCATTTTGTCACGAACCGGATCTGGTCGCCATCAAACTGGCACCAAACCCAGCCCATGCAATGTCCCGAAGGGCATTCCCGATCCCCACGGGCTGGAACATGTGTCCAAGTATCATATCATGATAATCGGGAACAATTTACCCGATTTTATAAACATTAACAACAAACAAAATCAATAAACCAAATCTGGATTTTTTTAACTAAAACCGTCTTTTATAAAATTTAGGAACTGAACAACATAAGTTAAAACTATGTCTAAAGACCATTAAAAAAGTAAAAAACCAAATAAGTACATCCCAAGAACCTCCACATGGAAAGAGGCACCTCCCTCAATCCATCTCCACGACACTGCATCCCAATGGAGAGCTAAAAACCTAAACCAATGGCATAAAACCTGTACCCAAACCTATGACATAAAATAAGAAAGTATAATTACACCCAAAGGTGTAATTAGGGTGTGATCGGAATCCCAGAAGGATACCTCCTCTAAGAGATTCCATTTGATAAACATTTCATGAAAAAAGGAATTGCAAGTTTTGTAAATAAGAAAAGCTAGTTACAATTTTCTAAAGGATGCAATAATAAATGAAAACATTTTTCATGTGGGATAATTATAAAAGACCAAAAATTAAAAAATAAATAAATAAGATACATAATTTTCCATCCAAAAATACAGTATACCGATGGTAAGTACAAAAGATCTAATGAGCACAAGTAATAGGAAATAACCCCTAGACACTAGCTAGCTGTGGGTCCTAGGTACCTCGTATCTCGGTGAGAGTAACCACAAAAAAGTATCAGTTCTCATGCACGATCCACTAGTAGGGATCATACCCATAACCTAGTGGTCCCCAATCATCATCATCATAGTTTACTTAGAGCTGTAAGCATCAATCTTGCTATGTGAAACTAAGGCCAAACCACACGGATTCACTAGCATACTAGTACACGTCCACCCACCTAGATACTCGGGTTTTACCTTTGTGCTCAAACAAGTTCAACAATCCAATAAGTATAGTTTTCACATGAAAATATCACTTCCACATTACACATTAACCAAACAGCCCCATGTACATCAAACAAGTCAAAAATTCCACTTTTCATTCAAATTCATTTTGAAATAAAACTCACACCAAAATTGCCTACAACACTTTTCACATTTCTTTAACACTTCTAAAAATCCTTTAAACAATTTTATAAAACCATTAAAAGATATTCAACTCACATAACTGCCCACACACATGTCACATAATGCCCTTCTCAACTTCACAATTCATTTTATCAATAACACACACGAAACATCCCACAACCGTGTTTCGCAGACAAAACACAATTTAGTAAAACATTTCGTCAATTTATAAAACATTCTAAAAATGTTTGACATCTCAAATCACCACTTTACCATTCAAAAACCCACATTAGGTGAACACACTCACCCAAACAGTACATATACACCCTTTCCCAACATTGTTTAACCAAATAAAACATTTTCAATTTTTATAAAACAAACCGAAGAGGTATAACAATTTTTTGCACACTAAACCCATTTCAAACCCCTCATTCAAAACCAAAATCATACCAATAACAATCAAAAACATAATTTTCATCCATAAAACAATTATTAAAGCACCCCAACTGTTATACAAATACATCAAATAATACCACAAAGATACACATGAAAAACACACGTTTTCATAAATCACCTTCAAGAAGTACAACACAGTTTTACACCCTAAAATCAATCAAAAATCTCTTTTCAAGGCCCACATGATAATAAGGAATTACCAGACCAGAATTGGTAGCCCCTTTCAAGACTAATAAATCACTTTTATATGTTATAAACTAAACCCAAACATTACCCCAAGAGTCACACATGAAAAGTACCCAATTTAATGCTAAAATACAACTAAAAATTAAATGTTTAACCAAATTCCTCAAAAACTATTTTCACACCACAAAAAAACAGATTATAAACTTACTAAATTAATAAACCAAGAAAGCTAACTCATCATAAAATGGTTACACATGGAATCACCTACCTTTTGAGTCGAAACGCTCAAAACATGGTGCGAAACCTTAAGCGCACCACCGCCGCACCACAAGGAATATAAATACATACCTAAACCACCAAATATTGACCCAAAATATTCCAAATCAGACATTAGGATCGAACCCTAACTTATGTACATTTTAGAACATAATGAAAGTGGGAGGAAACCCTAAGGAGAGTGAAATTTTGAAGAGAGAAACACTTACTCAAAACAATATTGAATAAAACGACCCAAAATCCACTAGAATATGAATTTGAAAACATAGAACCATTCAAGAGATGTTCGAACAAGGATAATGAGATCATATAGGAACTGGAATGGGGGAAAAGAGTGAGAATTGAGAGAGTTATGATGGAAATAACTTACCTCCTCAAATCTGCCCAATTTTAGAAACCCTAAGAATTTCAGCACTCCATCGCGATGCAAACGAGCTCCAAAGATGGGGGAAAAGCATGGGAGCGCGTCTGGGATTCTTAGGGTCCAGGGGGAGGTAAAATAACCGAATAATTCATTATAATGAATATGATATTAAAAAATTAAAGAATCAATTTAAAACTGAAAAATGGGCTTTCGGGTTGGCCCAATTCTCAAATAAAAACCCAAATCCCCCATGATTATGGATTAATAAAGGCTCCAAATTTAAATTCTGGGTTAATATATTAGGTGAGGAAATTTAGGAGTTTGAATGACTGAAAAATATTAGAAAATGTAAAAGTTATAACTGAAACTAAATTTATTTTTAAATCTGGAATTGTGCTCATGGTTTGGCCCAATTCATGAAAACTCACATATTCTACATAAAACCTTTGGAAACCCCCAAAACAAAGAACGAATGGAAAATAATTTAAAAATAACTTTAAAAAAATTTATGTATGTGAAATTTTTAGTCAGTTGTTATATAAATAAAATATTGTGTTGTCTTTCATTTTTATTATGCATCATTTAATTTTTTATTTTGTTACTACGTGATTGGTTTGTTGTTTAGTTTTCTAACTGAAAATCGCTCACCACATGTAAATGAGTCCCATGGATTTATTACCAGAACATGGCTTCATTGGGATTTCGCTTAAGGAAAAGCGAAATTACACCACCCTCTCATGCTAGTGAGGAGGTGTGGGATGTTAAAAGTTGTTTTAGTCATGGTCCTTTCAACCATCTTGTGGAACAAGTGGTGTTTGGTTCAATCAGTCTTAGAGTTGAAATTCACTTTGGGTTCTCTCTTGGGTTGGGATGATAGAAATGTTTAGTATTTTTATAAAATCATATGTAGATCATAAAAATACATAGTTAACCTTTTTATACTAAACATAATGTAACCCGAAACTTTGGTACATATGTATTTTCAATACACTTAAAGGAAATTGGAATCTCATTGTCATGGGTTTTCTCAATGAGATGATCATGACATGAATTAGAGGAATTATTTACCACTTAGAGTACATATATCATTATTAGTAATAATTTTATAGAATTTATTGATTTTTGAAAAATGATCTTGTTGATTAAAAATGAATTATGATGGAAAAAAATCTTCATTGTGGTGTGTTGAAGAATGGTTTGATTTTAAAAAACTAATGATTTTCAAAATTGGTTGAATGTGGAAAACATTGATTTGGGAAATCTTGATAGTTATTGTATGATGGCATCAAATTTAAAATTCCAGGACAATAGTGGATATATGGTGAGATTTATGGCAGTTTTTACTGTGTTATTATAAAATGGCACCAGGTAGGCGTTATAGAAACGAAATATGGGAAGATGTTGAAAATGCGGTTTCACCTAACCTAAAGGTGAACCAACATCTTCTTAAAATATTTTTCCAATCATTTATGGATATTGGAAATGGGATCAGGAGGTATGATTCAAGGAATTTGGATTATTCCATCGAATTACAGAAGAAAAATCCACCCATCTTCAGAGTAATTCAGAACCAAAAAGGCAGATGTGTGGCAGAATTGGATGATTTTTTTTCATCAATTTTAGTGGAACATCAAAATATGTAAATGTAAAAATAATGGAATATATAATGGATGGTCATTCAAGATTGTGGTCAAATTTAGATGTTCCTGATAAGTTAAATAATGTACTTACAAGGGATGATTTTGATGAATTGTTCAATTAACAATTATATCCTCAGAGGTTGAGAATTTAAATAATGAAGAACTAGTTCATCTTCAAGTGGGAAAATCATTTTTTACTGAATATGTAGCCAAATTCTTGAGTTAAGTACACTTTTCACCCAAGGTAGCATCTAGTGTTTCCTTAATGGACAATTTCATTGAATCTGGTATGAAAAAGAAGATTCACTATAAGAAAGTCATTCACTGTATTAGAGATTATAAAAATATGGTTAATCTGTATATGGTTGAAGAAATGGTAATCTATGGACCTGCAAGGGGATGAAATATGTTGGTACCCTTGTGAAATGGTGGGAACTCGAATGTTCATAGAAAGAGGAAGAGGGACAATTTTTTACAAGGTTGATTAATGTTAAAAATTTGATGATTGGAATGGTGAATCTCCATCAATGGATTAAAAGAAAAGATAAAGGTTTCAACTCTAGTTCACTAGATGTCTCAACAAAACCTGGTTCGACCCTGAAATGGTCACCCAAGTAAATCAGTGACAAGGCTCGAGAGGCATTCTTAATCCTCTTTGGTAGTTTGAAGAACCAGGACATCAACATAGTACCAATGGGAATGATTTTATTCAAAATTTATAAATAGAAAATTAGTTTAATACATTAAATACTGAACCAAATTCAATATGATCTGAAACATTACCTCATTTACATAAAAAATGCAAAGAAAATAAACTGAATGACAAAATAAACTCAGAAAGTCAAAATAAACCTGACATAAAATTCATAACCATATGACCCTGAGGTTTACTCTCGAATCAATAACCAGCAATCACAAAATGTGATCAAACCATACCTTTAACCAGTAGTATAAATAATATAAAAAGAAAAGAGTACATGCGTGACTATTAAAACACTATAGGAAGGACCAAATAATTATATTCCAAATTAATATTATTTAAATAATGAAACATTGGTTAATAGTTTTGAAATATAATTTATAAATATTTTTATTTTCCCACATTTCATTTTATAACAAATAAATAAAATCTCATTCATATTACCTTACATTTAAAATAAAGGGTCAAGGGAATAGGGAAAATAGATACCAACATGAAGTGATCTTTTATTATATTAGTGAAAAAGGGAAGAAATATTAGTTCATTTCAATCACTCTATTTAAATAAATTTTCATGAAGACACACCATCACCATTTGTAAGAAAAAAAACCCAGTACCAGAAATAGAATTCTACAAAATAAGGTCAATTCAACTAACCATACTAGTTCAATGAGATACTAGAAAACGTTCGAACATAGAGGATAACAAGAAAATAATAATACATATGACCTCATACCCAGTTTCATTCCACACATAATGAAATCAATACACCCAAATGACCGGTCACCCTATCTCAGGATTGACTGAGGGGCCTAATTTCATAGCAATAAACCCAAATATCCACCTACTATGGGCAGCTGGTCAGTTCCTGAACTACCAGGTTAGAAATATTTCTCAATAATCCTCATAACTATTTTAGGATCCCATGTAATTTTCACAATAGGGTGTTCCACACATTCAAAAAAATATACCATATATACATGTCATCATACACATCATACAAATCAGTACCACCCTTTCCACCTCAAAGAGTATTCCATTCCATAAAACAATTATTACATAATGGAGGTCATATACTATGGAAACTCCCACCTCACGATCATCCAAGAAAGTAATACTCACTCATAGAGGGGTTGTCCAAATAAAACCATTATAATAAAAGTTCCAAATAGGCCTCAAGTCACATTCACATATCAAAACCTTTATAAACATCCATTCAAAAACAATTTTAAAAATAAATAATACAAATAAAATCATTATTGCAAGAAAAACCTACCATTAGAATATCAAAAAATCATTTAGAAAACCAAATTCTACCCTTTAAAAATCATAGACTAGTTAGAAATGTCAATGGAGAAATTTGATAAGAATTTGGTGTGAAAACCCCTCTAAATCCATATCACACTTACAAAGTGACTAAAAAACCCATTTATTTCACAAGGAATAGTCAATAAAATCATGAAATATCACTATTTAAAACTTAATTACGGTGAAAAAAATAAATCAATCAATGAAACCTTAAATTTAATGCAGAGGTGCAAAGGGATCATAACTCAATTGATAATTAACTTTAAGAATCTGGTCTGAAACATCATTTACACCTCAACTGCACCCATGGGAGGATAGATCCAACCTCAATGAATACTAAGAAAAAAACCAAAAAAATCATGAAAATTTAGCCGTGAAAATCTTCCAAAATGGCCACTAGGGTTAGGGAAGAAGAGAAAAATTGAAAGAAAGTAAAGGATAAAGAGAAAGAGAATATAACCATTGTGTTTGGGTAAAAAACCCCTATAAAAGCACCTAGGATCCCTCTCGGAGGGGATTAATGGTGAACAAATACCCCATGAGATTTTAATAAGTCGTAGGATTCCAAATGGGGGTAAATGAAGGGGTTTTTGTATAAAAATAAAAGGGAGATAATGTCATTTTTAATGACTTAGATAGGCTGAATGGTTAGTCTGATCATTTTTTCAAACCGTGAAGAGACTGTATGATTGCTACTACCATGAACAAATCGACCGTACAACCTACCCGCACTATATGTCTAACCATGTGACAGTCAATTGGTAGCTACGGCCTCACTTAAGAGCTTCCACACAATTACCTGGGCCAGGGCACACAGTTATCACAAACTGTGTGCTATCCACGTGATGGGGCCTAAATCCCCAAAGAGAAACCAATTCCACCAAAAACTCAAAGGGAACACCAAGGGAGAAATCTAAGAAAAATAATGAAGGAATGAAAACCCCAAAAAACCAAACCCATCACACCATGTTCCTAAAAATATAGTTGAAGACCAAACCCAAACTAGAACTGAAGGATAATTTAAAAACCTAGGTGTCAAAATTCTCTCAAAAATAATGCTTTCCACCTCCAAAATTCTAATATAAGGCTTAAAACATTAGTGAGAACCACCAATCCCTTGATACATAAGGAGGTTCCCAAAAAAAAGTTTGATTAAGAGATTACAAAATCACACAAGGTAGAAAAGGATAAAATGATGAACATAGAATACCGACATGAACACTCCTCTAGGTGCCACCCTTCCTAAAGAATAAAACACCTCCATTTTATTGGTCCAAAGGATAAAGAGTTTTCATAATTATAAAACCAAAACCCCACAATCATAATTATTCTAAAATGATAAAATCCATCCAAAACAACTGAATGAGTTCACAAACCCATCTCACAGATACCTCTATAACCATATCTTAATGAAACAAACAAAATATTCCCACTCTAACATTCACCCAAATTTTGAAATAGGTTACCAACTCGTGGAGGCCTGAATTGACTCCCCACTATTGTAAAAATTTTCAAACTGCTTCTCTCTATGAAATTTCAATGATACCCATTGTTGGACTCCACACCATAAGAGTTATGAAGATTAAACAGCATCGAGTAACTTCACAAAGAAAGCAAAAAATATCCACCATAAGTGAAGGGGAGGAAATGGTCCTTCTAATAGACTGAGAAAACCACCACTGACAACAAACTGACACTTAACATCTATGGATAACCACAAACCATCCACACTCAATTCATATATATGGTCTAAAAAGGATCCATAAAAAGGGAAAGACACACTTGATGGGATATGTAAATACATGAAAAATTCAAGGAAATTTTTTTTCTTAATTTTCTTTTGATTTTTACAAGAACGCAGTTTCCGACAACACCTAATTTCGAGGCCCGGTGTGCCCGGAATCTTTTTCTGAAAATTAGCTCGTGTACGTTCAGTGAATGAAAGAGCGTGTCATTCTAACATTTAAACCAGAGCTAGGAATCAAATTCCGAGTGCACCAATGGAATTTCAGTGCTGATAATTGCTTAGAAACACCTTTTCCGGAGTTTCGTTTGCCCGGGTGTGGTTTTTAAATTTTCTGGTTAAGTAAATGAATAAAATAAAATGGTGCGACAATTTTATTTTAAGTCGCTTAACCTATGTTAAGTGGGTGATGTGGGACCCAAAATATCCTACCCACTTGGTAGGATATTTGTGAGGAGGGGCCCACATGATCCCCACTGTTTCTTTTCTTCTAAGTAACGCACCCACACCCCCTATTAATAAATTTAACGTAGGCATTTATTCTGGTTAAGAAATGCCTTATTAATTGGGCGGTTTTAAACTCCTCAATTAATTGTTCGTTTCGTTTCTTTTGAAAATCAAACGTTGGCTTGTGCGTTAATAAAATAAGACAACTCTTATTTTATTTCTGTTGGAAGTTGTTGTGTGGAGAGGATTGGGAGAAAATATTTCTTCTTCGACGAAGTACGGGAAGAACGTGAAGAACGCGAAAAATGCGCCGACCTCTGACGAAGAATGCCAAACCCTCGGAGATCGACTACGCGACGCCGTGTGTCGCTTCTTCCGCGAGGCTTCTTCCGCGATGCATCTTCCGCGACGCTTCTCCGCGACGCGGCGATCCTCCACGACGCAACGATCCTCCCTCTACGACGCCTTTTTCCGGGACGAACCCTCGCTCAACGATTCGACGAGGCAGGGGTTTAATTATTATTTCGTTTGATCCTGATTACTTCAACTTTGGTTTATCGTCTATTTGGGGCTTCCTGTTATCGCAATAATGGGAGGAGTTCGGACCTCACGAACACGGCCGAATATCCTCCCCCTTTTGGTTGTTTGATATTGATGCAGCACGAACAAAGCAGCGCGGTGACGAAGCACCGCGCGAAAATTTATTAAGTAAAGGGGAAGAAGCGCAGCGCCGTCGCACCGTGCCGTTGAAGACGAACCAAAGACGCGGCGCCGTCGCGTCACGCTAGAGAACCATAGAATTTCCGCAGCCGGAGCGGGGCGCCACGGAGGAGGGGTGCGGCGCCATCGCACCGCGCCTGATGGACCAAGGTCACGGCCGGTTTCAGGCCACGACAGAGCAGGGATACCGGCAACAGATTCTGGGCCGCCGGCGTCTGAGCAGGGGGGGACCGGCCGTCGCCGGTCCTGTGGCGGCAGAAGCCAGCCAGCCGGAGCGGGGCGGCCAGTCAGGGGGAAGCTCCGGGGGTCATAACCCCCGGCTATCCAGCAAGAACTGCCCCCCGCATGGGGGACGTGGTTTCTCCACGCGGGAGCAGCACGCCCTCCGCCCCTTCACTCGGCCGTAACGGCTGAGCCGGCCGCCTGACCACCCGGCCAGCGCCAGCGCGCCAACGCGCCGGGCCAAGCCGCCGGTCCGGTCCAGGCCACGCCAGCCGGGTTGGTCCGCGACCAAGCGGTCCGGACCCAGACCCGGTTCGGGTCAACCCGGTTTGGGCCGACCCATAGGGTATCGGGCCGGGTCGGACCGGGCCCGAACCCCCTAATACCGATCATCTTTCGGTCTGTTGTCCATAACTTGAGTTGTGGACCTCCAATCAACACACCGTCAGCAGCGATGCGATCCTTGGATCGAGACGGTCATTTCGTTATCTTAAACTCAAGGTTTTAGAGTACTTTGAGTTCAGTCGGGTTGGTTCGTACTTAAAACCAACCGGGCCCTCGGAGCGGAAACACTTATAACTTGAGCTCCGGACGTCCGATTGACGTTCCGTCGACATTGTTGGATTCCTATAAGTGAGACAGACCTTTTGACTTACTCTAATTGACGTTTAGACGTAGTTGAGGTATGGTCAGGTTGGTTTTGACTTAAAAACCAACTGGGCCCCTAGGACGAAAAATCCCATAACTCTCATACCGGGCGTCCGATTGACGCGTCGTCTGTGATGTTGAGTTCCTTTTGACGATACGGAACATTTGGATACATCAACTATGGACTAGGTGTCAGTTGATTTATCAGCCCCTCGGCTCAAGGAGCGGATCCTCTCGAACGAGCTTGCTGTGTGCAGGAACCCTAGAGCCGGCTGCGACTGAGATGATGATGACAACTGTGCAGATATCCTCCGTGGATTTGACGGCGACGACTACAATACTCAGCGATCCTACGTGGATCAGTGCTACCAATCCAGTGTGGGTCAGATCCTGTGAGGTTCAGCGCTCAGCGGTCCTGTGTGGGCCAGTTCCTACAGATCCTGTGTGGGTCCGATCCTGTGTGGGTCATTGCGGGGGTTAGTTACCTATCGATCCTTTGTGGGTCATTGCCGGGGTTAGTTACCTATCGATCCAGTGTTGGTCAGATCCTTTATGGGTTTTATGGGTCATTGCGGGGGTTAGTTACCTATCGATCCCATGTGGGTCAGATCCTTAGTGGGTCGTTGCGGTGGTTAGTACCTATCGATCCTTTGTGGGTCCGACAGCTTAGATGAATCAGTGGCTATATCTGATCATCTCTATCGTCATACGAAGAAGTATACCTATGTGAGATGAGTCTTGAATTTCAATCCTCATCTTCGATTAGTTTGACTTGATATCCTGTGTGGATTACATTACGCATTCCTGTGTGGATTTGGTTGTGTTTTCCTATGTGCACTAGGTTGTACATGGGCTCGGATATTATAGCTGAATGAGAATCAATGACTTAGGTATATGTATTGGAATATACCAAAGTAGTGTCAGATGTTACTTCATGATTGAATATTTCATTTGTGGATTACCCATTGTGGATTCTAGGAGACCTTCGGGGGTCTCGGGGTCCCTACTGAGTACTCACCCCTACACGGGCTATGCCCGCACTACGTTGTGTTGGTTTCAGACGATGGATAGCACTGATTGTGGTTGAGGCTTGTGGAGCAGGACAGTACCTGGAGGTGGACCACTGGGCTGGACGTACTCGGAGCGGACGGTTGGACCCGAGGAGCTGTGGAGGCTATCTGTACCCACCCTTCAGGTGGGACATCCAGTGGACGACTTGAGGTGGTAACTTTTCTTTCAGTTGTTGTTTTCCCTTTCTAGTTGTACTTTACTTTCAGTTTGGGTTTGTATTCTGGCCCACTTACTTTTCCACAATTACTTTTGTATCAGTTTTTACTTAGTGTTTACTTCTACTACTTTCTTGCTCTATGGTGTTTATTTACTTTACAAAGTAAATTCCTTCCCTTTTTATCGGGAATTACTCCTTGGCGCTAGTCGCCAGCCCCTGGCCTATGGAAGCCGGGCTTCAGGTAGTCACAGCGCGGGCCCCGAGGACGGGTCATGACAAATTGGTATCAGAGGAGTTCAGTTATACCGCAGAACTCAGGACTCTGATCTTTTTCTTTGTGAAGCAATAGTGTTAAGAGTATTGAGTGTGGTTATCATTCGAGGGAGTCCAGTGTTGGTGCGGCGGCAGACGTATCTGTATATCAGGACCCGGACATCTGATTTCCGACTTAAAGCCCGAAAACATTAATTGCATGTGTGTTTCAAGTTTTCTTTGTGATTACTTTGTGTCAGCTCACTAGGTATACTATTTCATAGTGGAACACCTATTTCCTTTTCAGGATGGCCCCACGATGGCAGCCAGCTAGGGTTCCGAGAGTTGTGCATGACGACAGCCCACCGAGCGACGAGGCCTCGGTACATGGACCTTTTACAGCAGAGGCCCCGACGGTACCTCTACCCACCGAGCCACTGATGCTACCAGCCCCAGCCGCTGACGATGCACGCTGCCTTAGTGCACTACATGAGTTTCAGCGCCAGTGAATGCCCAGGTTCCGTGGGGAGACAGACCCCCAGGCAGCCGAGGATTGGCTGGAGGCAGTTGTACGAGTTTTCAGGTTATTGAGGACACCAGCAGACCTCACGGTGATCCTCGCAGCGAGCCCCCTTAATGTGGTAGCAGGCAGATGGTGGAGCTTGATGATCCAGGTGCACGACGAGTCATCTCTTCTCTGGATGGACTTTGAGAGCCTCTTTCGCTCAGAGTTCATCCCAGCCACCCTCCGTGCGGTGCGCATCCGGGATCTTCTTCAGCTGCGGCAGGGCAGCTTGAAGGTCTCCTAGTACTCGGCGAGATTTACCGATCTCTCACGCTACTCGACAGATATTGTACGAGACCCATTATTCTGGGCCATGACCTTTGAGCAGCGATTGAGGCATGATATCATGGAATCGCTGACCTCCCTCAGCATTCCGACTCATGCAGGAGTACTGGAGCGAGCCCTTTTGATCGAGAGCTTCTTTGCTGACCCTTCGTCAGCAGTGAGACCTACCGCGGGGCGTCACGTGGAAGAGTCTTCTACAGTAGGCAGTCGATGGATGACTCATGGGTCCAGGCAGACTAGACCCTCAGGCAGACGACCTCGGGACACTGGCTCAGTAGTGCGGGGCACACAGCGTGGAGCCAGTCATTCGAGAGGCAGACAGTGCTATGCATTTGGCAGGCAGGGCCACATGGCTCGTGACTGCCCGAACCGCCTTGCCGAGGAGCAGTAGACGGTTTAGGGGCCACCCAGGTAGAGGTATAGGGTCGACTGTGGCATTCCACAGGGAGCAGGCGTAAGAGGCATAGGTGCTGGCCGAGCAGCCGGTGGTGGGAGACGCTTTGAGGCTCTACCACCACCACCACCACCAGGAGGTCCACCACGACCACAGGGAGCTGGCGGGCAGAGACAGGCACAGCTCCAGGCAGTATAGGCCTATGACCACAGCGCGCTTGAGATGATTCATGGTATTATCTATGTCTATTCCACCCTTGTTGCAGTTCTTATAAACACAGGAGCGATTTTTGCTTTCATAGCCACTGCCCTTTTTTAGAGCTCAGAGATTTCGACGGAGCCATTGGCTCGATCCTTACGGCTAGAGACTCCTACGGAAGCAGACTCGACCATTACGCACTGGTTTCGGCAGTGTGAGCTTCCTCTAGGAGGCGAGAGATTCGGCTGGGATCTTCTTGTAGCGGCGTCGAGGCCTTATGATGTCATCTTGGGCACATATTGGTTTTCTACAGTCCATGCTCAGATTGACTGTATTAGGCGCAAGGTGCGATTTGTACGCACCAACGGGAGTAGGTTAACCTTCACTGGCGAGAAGGGAGCCTTCGTAGCATAGGATGGTTTCTCGCAGAGGAGAGGACAACCCATCACTCATCAGTTGGCTAGCCTCATCCTAGGAGCAGTTGACGTGCAGAGTCATAGTTTTCTTGAAGTGGTGGATATTTATGCGGATGTTTTCCCCGACGACATTCCCGGACTACCTCCTCATAGAGAGGTAGACTTTTATATTGACCTATACCCCAGGAAAGCCTTGATATCCACCCCAGCATATCGGATGGCTCCCGTTGAGCTTCGAGAGCTACAGGTACAGTTGGAGGACTTCCAGGGCAAGGGATTCATCCGACCCAGTGTTTCACCATGGGATTCCCCGATATTGTTCGCCAAGATGGCAGATGGGAGCCTGCGACATTGTGTCGACTATCGTCGCCTGAACCAGGTGACAGTGAGGAACAAGTATCCGCTACCGAGGATTTATGACCTCTTCGATTAGCTCAAGGGAGAACGGTGGTTCTTGAAGATAGACCTTAGGTCACACTATCATCAGCTCAGAGTTCGGATGAGGACGTGCAAAATACGACCTTCAGATGTCGGTATGGCCACTATGAGTTCTTGGTTATGCCTTTCGGCGTGACCAAAACTCCAGCAGTGTTCATGGGCCTCACGAACATGATTTTTCAGCCATACCTTGATCGATTTGTCATGGTCTTCATCGACGACATTTTGATATACTCGACGACTGAGGAGGAGCACGCCTACCACTTGCTGGTTGTACTAGACACACTCCGAGAGCACCATCTATATGGAAATCTCTCGAAGTGTCAGTTTTGGATACATGAGGTCCACTTCTTGGGACACCTCTTCTCTGAGGCAGGATTTTCTGTAGATCCTGCGAAGATCGAGGCAGTCATAGTTTGGGAGCTAACCAGGAGCGTGACGGAGGTGCGGAGTTTCTTGTGTGTTGCTGGATACTACCAGCGATTTGTGCTAGACTTCTCCAGAGTTGTGGCACCACTCTTAGCTTTGAAGAAGAAGGGGAAACCCTTTTTGTGGTCAGAGAGATTTCAACATAGCTTCTATGAGCTGAGACAGAGATTGGCCAGCGCACCTATTTTGAGGTTGTCGGGGGAGGGAGTAGGGTACGTAGCTTATTGTGATGCCTCGGGTACAAGACTCGGATGTGTCCTGATGCAGGAGCGAGAATTGATTTCCTATGGATCACGTCAGTTGAGGCCACATGAGCAGAACTACGCTACCCATGACCTGGATTAAGCAGTAGTGGTCTTCGCTCTGAAGGCATGGCAACACTATCTGCTGGGAGAGCGCTTTAAAGTCTATTCTGATTATCAGAGTCTTAGATAAATCTTCTCACAGAAGGACCTGAACCTGAGACAGCGGTGATGGATCAAGTTCTTCTAGGACTATGACGTTGAGATAGTCTATACTCCGGGAAAGGGGAACATGGTAGTTGATGCTCTCAGCATGAGGACGGGCATTCAGCTACATGGGGAGGCGACAGAGCAGCTAGACGCTTTGCAGATATCCTTCATGGATAGATATGGAGCAGCGTTCCTTCAGTCACTCACAGTCACTCCTCCACTACTACAGCGGGTCAGAGAGGCACAACGTGGGGGATGATGACTCTTAGACACGACATGTGCAGATATCCTCAGGATAGGCACAAAATGGTTTCTCTGTAGGAGGAGAGAACGACATCCTTTTCATAGGACACACCTTGGTACTGGTTTCTTTACAGGAGGAGGTTCTGAGAGAGTTTCACACTTCCCCTTTGGAGGTACATCCTGGCGTAGCGAAGATGTACCTGGATCTCAGACAGTAGAACTGGTGGCCAGGCATGAAGAAGGTTGTGGCATGTTTTGTTTCTCGATGCCTCACCTGCCAGAAGGTGAAGGCAGAGCACCAGGTACCAGCAGGCTTGGTATAAACCTTTGAGGTCCCGGAGTGGAAGTGGGACGACATATCTATGGACTTCTTGACTGGAATTCCACACACTTCTAGAGGTCACGACTCCATTTGGGTGATTTTTGACCGACTCACCATGTTGGCTCACTTCTTACCCATTAGAGAGCAGGGCTCAGTGGAGTGCTTGGGACGCCTCTAAATTCAAGAGATTGTATGACATTATGGTGTTCCATCATCTATCATCTCTGATAGAGATGCTCTCTTTACTTCCCGGCTTTGTAAGGGGTTGCAGGAGGCGTTCGGGACGCAGTTACATCTGAGCACCGCATTTCACCCTCAGACGGATGGTCAGACGGAGAGAACCGTTCAGACTCTCGAGGACATGCTCCGCGCATGTGTCCTCGACTTTGGTCAAAACTGGGAGGACCAAATACCCTTGGTGGAGTTCGCGTACAACAACATCTACCACTCCACCATCGGGATGGCACCGTACGAGGCGTTGTACGACCGACCTTGCAGATCACCGCTGTGATGGACAGACCCCGGGGAGTCAGCACTTGTAGGACCGGAGATGGTCCAGGCCACGACAGAGAAGGTCTAGGTCATCCAGCAGCGGATGAGGACAGCACAGAGCCGGCAGATGTCTTATGCTGACAGGAGGCGGAGGCCACTAGAGTTCGAGGATGGTGACCACGTCTTCTTACGGGTCTCAACTCGATGTGGATTACAGAGATTTGGCCGAGGTGCGTGTTGTCTCCACGCTTCATCAGACCATTCCAGGTCCTCAGTAGGATTGGTGAGGTGGCTTATCGCCTGGCTCTACCACCTCAGTTTCACCAGGTGCACGACTTATTTCACGTATCTTAGCTGAGGAGATACGTGCACGACCCGACGCATATCATTGACCATGGAGAGCGGGACGTTGATGATGGGGCGACTTTTGAGGAGGTCCCGGTGGAGATCGACGATCGATAGGAGCAGGTCCTATGTGGACGGTTGATTCCTCGAGTGAGCATCCGATGGCAGCACAAGAACCTTCAAGAGAGCACTTGGGAGTGGGAGGCTCAGATATGTGCTCAGTACCCACATTTGTTTCCCTAGTTTATGATGTATCTTTACGGGGACATAAACCCCTGAGGTGGGAGTGATGTAAATACCCAAAAAATTCATGTAAATTTTTTTTCATAATTTTCTTTGGAGTTTTACAAGAACGCAGTTTTTGACGGTACCTAATTCCGAGGCCCGGTGTGCCCGTAATCTTTTTCCGAAGATTAGCTCGGGTATGTTCAGTGAACGAACGAGCGGGTTTTTCTATCTTTTGAACCGGTGCTCGGAATCGAATTCTGAGGGCACCGATGGAATTGAAACACCGATAATTACTTAGAAACACCTTTTCCGGAGTTGCATTTTCCCGGGTGTGGTTTTTAAATTTTCCTATAAAGTAAATGAATAAAATAAAATGGTGCGACCATTTTATTTTTAGTCGCTTAACCTATGTTAAGTGGGTGATGTGGGACCCACAATATCCTACCCCCTTGGTAGGATATTTGTGAGGTGGGGCCCACACGAGCCCCGCCGTTTCTTTTCTTCTAAGTAACGCATCTGCACCCCTATTAATAAAGTCAACTTAAGCGTTTATTCTGGTTAAGAAACGCCTAATTAATTGGGTGGTTTTAAACTCCTCAATTAATTTTTTGTTTCGTTTCATTTGAAATTCAAACGTTGGCTTGTGCGTTAATAAAATAAGACAACACTTATTTTATTTCTGTTGTAACTTGTTTCCTGGAGAGGATTGGGAGAAAATCATTCTTATTCGATGAAGAACGCAAAAAACACGAATAACGCGAAGAACGCGAAGAACGTGAAGAACGTGAAGAATGCGAAGAACGCGAAGAATGCGAAGAACGCGAAGAACGCGCTGACCTCTGGCGAAGAACGCCAAACCCTCGGAGATCGACTACGTGACGCCGTGTACCACTTCTTCCGCGACGCTTCTTCTGCGACGCTTCTTCCGTGACGCGACGATCGTCCCTCCGCGACGCCTTTTCCCGCGATGAACCCTCGCTCAATGATTCGACGAGGTAGGTGTTTAATTATTATTATTTTTGTTCCGGATTACTTCATCGATGGTTTATCGTCTATTTGGGGCCGCCTGTTATTGCAATAACGGGAGGAGGTTAGACTGCACGAATACGGCCGAATCTCCTCCCCTTTTTGGTTGTTTGATATTGATGTAGCACGAACAAAGAAACGCGCTGATGAAGCACCACGCAGAAATTTATTAAGGAAAGGGGAAGAAGCGCAACGTCGTCGCGCCGTGCTGTTGAAGACGAACCAAAGACATGGAACCGTCGTGCCGCGCCGGAGAACCATAGAAGTACCGCAGCCGGAGGGGGGGGGGGCGGCGGAGGGGCGTGGCGCCGTCGCGCCGCGCCGGACAGACCAATGCCGCAGCCGGTTCCAGGCCGCGACAGAGCAGGGAGACCGACAGCCGGTTCCGGGCTGCCGGCGTCGGAGAAGGGGGGACCGGCCGTCTCCGATCCCGTGGCGGCAGAAGCCGGCCTGCCGGAGTGGGAGGGCTGGTCAGGGGAAAGCGCCTGAGGTCGTAACCCCCGACTGTCCAGAAGGAGTGGCCCCCTGCATGGGGCCGCGGTTTCTCCACGCAGGGGCAGCTAGCGCGCCCCCCCACCCCTTCGCTCAACCGTAACGGTCGAGCTGCACGCCTGGCCACCCGGCCAGTGCCAGTGCGCCAGGCCGGGCCGCGCCCAGGCTGGGCCGGGCCGCGCCAGCCGAGTCAGACCGCACCCACGCGGTCCGAACCCGGAACCGGTTCCGGTCGACCCATTTCGGGCCGACCCAGTGGGTATCGGGCCGGGTCGAACCGGGCCCGAACCCCCTAATACCGAACCTCTTTCGGTCTGTTGCCCATAACATGAGATGTGGACCTCCGATCGACGTACCTTCAGTGGCGATACAATACTTGGATCGAGACGGTCATTTCAGTATCTTAAACTCAAGGTTTCGGAGTACTTTCAGTTCGGCTGGGTTGGTTCGTACACGAAACCAACCGGGCCCTCGGAGCAGAAACACTTATAACCTGAGCTCTGGACGTCCGATTGACGTGCCGTCGACTTTGTTGGATTCCTTTAAGTGAGACAGACTTTTTGGATTACTCCGCTTGAGCTTTGGATGCAGTTGGAGTATGGTCGGGTTGGTTTTGACTTAGAAACCAACAGGGCCCTTGGAACGAAAAAGCCAATAACTCTCAGACCGGGCGTCTGATTAACGCGTCGTATATGATGTTGAGTTCCTGTTTATGATACGGAACTTTTGGATACATAAACTCTGGACTAGGTGTCATTTGATGTATCAGCCCCTCGGCTCGTAGAGCGGACCCTCCCGAACTAGCTCGCTGTGCGCGGGAACCCTAGAGCTGGCTGCGACTGCGACGACGATGACGACTGTGCAGAAATCCTCCGTGGATTCGACGACGACGACTACAGCACTCAGCGATCCAACATGGATCAGTTCTACCGATCATGTGTGGGTCAGATCCTTTGTGGGTCAGCGCTCAGCGGTCCTGTGTGGGCTAGCGCCTACAGATCCTATGTGGGTCTGATCTTGTGTGGGGCATTGCGGGGGTTAGTTACCTATCGATCCTTTGTGGGTAACTGTGGGGGTTAGTTACCTATCGATCCTATGTGGGTCAGATCCTTTGGGGGTCATTGCAGGGGTTAGTTACCTTTCGATCCTATGTGGGTCAGATCCTTAGTGGGTCATTGCGGGGGTTAATACCTATCGATCCTTTGGGGATCCGAAAACTTAGATGAATCAGTGGCTATATCTGATCATCTCTATCGTCATACAAAAAAGTATACCTGTGTGAGCTGAGTCTTGACATTCAATCATCATCTTCGATTAGTTTGACTTGATATCCTGTGTGGATTATGGTATGCTTTCCTGTGTGGATTTGGTTGTGTTTTCATGTGTGGACTAGGTTGTACTTGGGATCAGATGTTGGAGCCAAACGAGAATCGATGACTTATGTATATGTATGGGCATATACCTAAGTAGTGTCGGATGTTACATTGTGATTGCATCCTTCCATTTTGGATTATATTTTGTGGATTATGGGAGACCTTCGGTGGTCTCGGTGTCCCTATTGAGTATATTATACTCACCCCTACACGGGCTATGTCCGCACTACGTTGTGTTGGTTGTACACGACAGACAACGCTGATTGCGGTTGAGGCTTGCGGAGCAGAACAATACCTGGAGGTGGACCACTTGGCGGGACGTACACGGAGCGGACGGCTGGACCCGAGGAGCTGTGGAGGCTATCTGTACCCACCCTTCAGGTGGGACTTCTAGTGGATGGCTCGAGGCAGCGACTATTCTTTCATTTTCTATTTTCCCATTCCAGTTGTACTTTACTTTCAGTTTGGGTTTGTATTCTGGCCCACTAACTTTTCCGCACTTACTTTTGTATCAGTTTTTACTTAGTGTTTACTTATACTGATTGCTTGCTTTGTGGTGTTTTTTCACTTTACAAAGGCAATTACTTCCCTTTTTATCAGGAATTACTCCTTAGCACTAGTCGCCATCCCCTGGCCTATGGAAGGAGGGCTTGGGGTAGTCACGACACGGGCCCCGAGGACGGGTTGTGACATGATACAACAACCAGGATATTATGAAGACAAAAAGACTAAACATGTCCCTAACTTTAGGAAAACATGTACACCAAAATGGGTCACAAAATGTAAACGGGGTTCCAACACCATTTTACAACAAACAGAACCATTAAAAACCCAAACAGCTACCCCAGAGTCTTGATCAACCTCCATTATTTGCACGAGGGACTGAGATGAAAGTAGGGCCTTTTACAACACTGGGGTTCTCCTGAATATGAACCATATTCACTTCATGACCTATGGATAGAGCGCCATTGGTAAAAGCTTATCCGCCTTGTAGTTAGGCTTCAGAAACCGTCAAAAGAAACCACTCATGATGGTTTTACAAGCAGCCACACCACATTACCGGTTGATCAAATAGACCACAACACACCCCAAGAAATAATCTATCTTAGCCGAAAACATTATCTTGGTTGGGATTTAGAAGACTCACATGTGTCATCATTTTCACATTGAATAGGGAACACCGATAGAGAGTATAAAATAAGAAACAGTTCCACCTGAAACTGAGAAGCTTGTAATTCCCGATGGATGGAGGCACACTTATGAAAATAGATGACCCAAAAGGCTCCACAATATCCTCCTTTTCATTTAATAGAGAATGAAACACTACCATTTTCCACCCGACATGACCCATTCAACTGAGGGAAACATAACATGGGGATGGATCTCAACCTAGGTAACCACTAACACACATTTCCTATAAATATCTATAACCACCCCTTATGGCCAAACTCACCACCCTGGTGGCCTATAATGAACCTATCAAAAAGAAACCAAAAATAGGTCTAGATATCTTTTATAGGATAATGGATAATACTAAAAACATAAGACAATGTGTCCCCACATATGAACTGGAACGTTCCTTCACTAATTCTAGATTCCAAATTCTGACCCAATAATGCCACTTTCTAGCTTAGGAAAATCGAAATACTAATGCTCCCTTCAACCTATGTCGCATATGCCCTCCAACTGCGAGAGGATCCACTCAATCATAAAAGGAAAGAGGTATATTCGAGTTCCAATTTCCATGATAGAAATTATATCATTGATCAATTGAACGGTATACCACTATTGAGGTCACCCATGACCACATTCTGACCATGCATTGATTCTTCATTAGGGTGCACTCTAGCCAATGAGGAAAAGACAAGGACCCAACCGAACATATCCCTCGATCGAAACATACCAAAAACGTACTATAAAACACCAAGAAAAATACCAACCTAGTTTCCAAAAATACATAACAGAAAACCACAATCATTATTATAAACTATAAATACTATTAGTATATAAATAACCCCCATGAATAAACACCTGTTAACCATCATCTACAAGACATAGTAATACACACCACACAAATTCATTAAAAGGAAAAATCATTACAATTAAAATCGTATTTTTGTGTTACACACTCACTGATGGAATACAATAGAGTCTCGTACATACAGATTCGTATGCCATACCAGGAACCCATTCACTTTGTCAGACATCCCTAAGAATGTGGTCACCCATGGATACACCAATGGTAAAAACAAAACATGTTCCACCTTTTAAAACAAAGAATTCAACCTAAATCTTCATTTCAAAACTCGCCAACCTCTTTTTAAAAACCTCAAACCCCAAAAAAGTGAGACCTAATTTAAATAATCAAAAAAATTCTACAAAAAAAACTCATTCAACTGAAAACCCATTTCAAAACCATGCACAACCCTTTAAAAATATTTTACTAGTTTTAAATATTTAGAAACCGTCAAAAAAATTCACTAACTACCCAACAAAATCTATTTACATACTCCACCACATTATATTAAAATCATCCCATCCCATTCGAAACCTTTTCAAAATACCAATTTACTCTATTTGAATCATTTTTCAGAAGTTCAAACCATCCCATTAAACCATTTCAGGTTTACCACATGAGTTTTTTTCACAAAAACAATATTTCCCATGTCCTATTAAAAAAAGTTATGAAAATCCATTTTCCACTTACCAAATAAAATCCATGACCATTTTAGATTCGTATTTTTTCACAATTACAAAATAGTAATTTTCCAAAAAATTTCTAGAACTAATGAATGTCCATAAGATCCAAATCAAAGAAACTTGTATCGATGTGTGACATATACATATGGTTGGAGGCCATATGTGTATCACACTACGATCAAAATGAGCATTATAGGGTAATTCCCAATGTCCACATGAATTTTTAGGCCCTAGAATCTCATGGAGGACACTTTCCTAAGTAATTTTTCATTTAGCAAAAACATAAAATCCCTAATACCCAAAATACACTAACATACATAGACATACCATGGTACCCCAATGTTTACAACGATCAAGGGTTAATGAATTCCTTATTGTTAGCATGCCTTGAGCCTGACACACCTACCCCTTTTACCATGTCATCCACAAATAATTATAGGAGCTCTGAAAATCATGGCCTTCAAAAGGGCCAACCAACTCTAATACCAATTTCCCACAAACCAAAACAAGTCAACCCCAAACTGGCCACCTGATCTGATCAATGACAATGCATGTGATTTATTACGGATCCTCTTGGGATGGAGACAAGCACCAGGGAATAAACTTAGTACCAATGGAAAACATTTACCCCAAAATACATAAATAAGAAAAGAAGATAATTATTTCTAACCTTTCATCATTTACATTAAAAATAATAATACATCAAATTGAACAAGAAAGTACACCTGAAAAACAAAATTGAACCTGACATAGAATTCATCTCCATGTGACCCTGATGGTCACTATCCAATCCATAACCAACCATCACCCAAGGAAATTTATCCAAACATGGAACGTTAAGCAGAAAATGAATAGGAACAAAGACAACAGGCGGGATTATTAAAAAACTTGTAGGAAATCCCAATTTATTTTATTCACAGTCCATATCTTTAAAAAAGAATCATTGACTAACAGATTTGAAACAAAATTTCAAAATATATATTTTCCCCTAAATTTAAATTTTAAATGATTTATTTTATATCTCATTCCATTTCTCTCATGTTTAAAAACTAGTCTCATAGGAATAGGGAAAAGGGGGATCATGTTTGAAGTGATCATTTTTTCATATAAGTGAAAAATGGGATGAAATACCAGTTCATTAGAGAAATTCTTCTTGAAAAAAATTTCAACAAGTCACACCTTCACCATTTTCATGAAAAAGCCCAAACCAAGTACCATAAATACAATTCTGTAAAACAAGTCCAATGGAACTAACCATACGAGTCACACAAAAAACCCTGAAACATAGTGGAAAACCATAACATACAATTACCTATGACCCCATCCACAGTATCATTCCACAAACGATAAAATTAAAACTCAAAATCTCATAGACACCATATCAAAGGGAAGATCGAGGGGCACAATACCATAATAGTAATCCAAAATATCCACCTACTATAGGCCATTTGATAGTGTGTGAACTACCTATGGTGAAATAGTTCTCAGTAATCCTCGTAGATATTCTAGGTTTCAATGATATGTTCACAATGTAGTGTGACACACAATCAAAATAATAAGCAACATACACACTATCATACAAATCACAGAAACCGAAACCAGCCCAGCCCCCTCAAAGACAGTTTCTTGTCTTAAATAAATTATTACATAAGGTTGGTCTCATACCAAGGTCACTCCCAAAATAGTATAATCCAAAAAAGAAAGACTCACTCATAGAGTTGTTTCTTAAATGAAACCATTTTATGAAATGTTCCTGATTGGACCGAAGTCACATTAACAAATCAAACCTATTATAATGAGGAACAGAAAAGAAAATTTGAAAATAATAAAAAGATATAAAACCATTTTTGGAAATTACAAACACCAATTTAATTTCAAACTATCATTTATGAAACCAATATATTCCGTTTAATAATCATAAAATAGTTAAAATATCCATCTGAGCAATTTTAAATGCATTTTGTGTGGAAAACCCATCAAATCTATATCACACATACAAAGAGATTAAGAATGACATTTTATTTCACCAGGATGATTCATTAATGAAATGAAAAATCACAATTTAATAATTAATAACCTTTCAAAAATCATGAATTCAATAAAACCTATACATGAATGGAGAGGTGAAAAGTGATATTGCCTCAATTTATATACAGCACCAATGGTGGGGTAGATAAAACCTTCAGGTACCATAACAAATTAATACCCTCCAAAACCAAGAAATCATATCCAAAAAAAATCGGCCAACATGGCTACTAGGGTAAGGGATGAAGATAAAAAGGGAGAGAAACAAAATGATGTAGAGAATGAGTCCCTAACCTTTGGATTTGTGTGGAAAATCAAAAAGAAACAACCATGAATCACTCTTATAGGACAAATAAGGTTCCAAAATCCCCCATATATGTATCCAAGGTCAAAGGAGGCTGAAAGTGGAAAAATAAGGGGGTTGGGTATGAAAATTGGGGGGAGAGAATGTCATTTTTATCCACCGGGAGAGGACACCTGGTTAGTCCACATGGTTTATAAAACCTTGCGGAGACCGTGTAACTACCACTACCAATGAACAGATTGACTACATAGACAACCAGTATGGTCTGACTAACCATGCAATAGCCGTGAGGTAGCTATAGCCTTAACCATGAGATTCTGCATGGTTACTTGGGAAATGGCACATGATCATCACTAATAATGAACTAACAGTGTACTAGGGAGGGAAATCACAAAAACATTTAATTCCACTAAACACCCAAACATAACCTCAAGGGAGATTAGTAGGCCAATGAAGTGAAGAAAGAACATCCCAAAAAATGAAAACCTATCAAACTTGGTTCTTGATATTAGAGACAAAGTCCAAACTCGATCCTGAACAAAAGGTGAATTTAAAAACCTATGTGTGACACATGACCACATGAAGCGAGAGTTTATGGAACAAATTGGATCATTTCACACCTACCATCTAATGGGGAACCTTCAGTTCTATTTTCTCAGTGCTCCAAGGATGGGTGTTTGTGATACTTATCTACGGTCACATTAGTCATTATCTTCGATGAGAATTAGTCATAAAATCTAGCTCATTAATAAAACTGAAATGGCTATGGTGATTAATGAAATACCATGACTCCTTATGAAGTGAAATAGCTATAGGAAATATAGAACAAAGTGAATCTAGATCACAATTATTTAGAGTTGAGCTAGAGATTGTGGATGATCAGTTTGGGCCATCAATGGTGTGAGGTATGATTATTTTGAATTCTAATGTTATGAAATATTATTTGAATAGAAATAATTCATATTCATTTATTCCTTCATGTGCTATAGATTTTCTATGTTTAAAAATTTATATTACGCCTTAAATATTAAAACTTCGGACCCATTTTAGTCAAACAGAGTGTCGATCCTTTGTGGGTAGATCATGTTTCGTAATTATTAATGGATCCTTGATGATATGGGATTTATCTCTACTTGAGATAAATTTCTACGATATCACCCCATGTATGGATTGGTTAAAAAATTTCTAAGATCATATAAAACATTATACCGGAAAGGTAAATTTTACAACTAAAGATGGTGTTGATAATATTTTTGAGGAGACTAGAGTGTCATGTTAGGTGTAACAGGTTTGTTTTCTCCAGTAATAGGAATAATATCATACTATTTGGGGTGTTTTATTGATCACCTACCGATGAGATAGAGGGGAAACCATTTTCTAGTAGTGGTTGATTAGTTTCCTGATGTGTTTCTCGATAGTTTCATAGAGTTTCCACCTATAGGAAATTTGAGTTTACAATTTATCTCCTTTAGGGGACCAGTCATATATCCATTCTATATTATAGAATGGAACCTGTAGAATTATGGGAATTAAATGTGTTTTTTTAATAGATGGAATGAAAATGGATCATTCAGTCGAGAACATCTCCATAAGAAGCACCAGTCTTATTCATGAAAGAGGGAGATATAAATATAATTCTATGTATGTATTATCATAAGTTTAACCACATTGTGAAAAATAATCATTAACTAATTCCACACAATAATTACATAGTTAATAAATTGAATGGATCTCAATGGTTCATTAACATTGACATGCGTTCAGGATATCACCAATTTCAAGTGGTTAAGGAGTATATTTAAAAGAATGATTTAAATAGTAGATATTTAAATTACAAATTTGTGGTAATGAATTATAATTTTATGAATGCACCATAAAACATTATAGAATTGATGAATTGGATATTTTAGAGGTATTTGTAGTCTTTTTTGGTGGTGTTTTTTGATGGAATATTTGTGTATAAAGAACAACAGATGAGTTTGAGAAACACATGGGGATAGTTCAAGGAATCTTTATGGATCTTAATATATATTCCAAAAAATAAAATTGTGTCTTTTGGATACAATAGTTAAACATAATTATCCATGTAACCTCTAAATGATTTGTTTCTTTGGATCTAGAAAAGATAGAGGTTATTATCTCTTTGGAACTCCCAAATAATTTCTTTAAGATATGATGTATCCTTAGTCTAGTTGGTTGTTAGTGATTTGTTTTCATGAATTATCATAAATATTTTCTACTATAAAATATTTGACAAAAAAAAATTTTCCATTAACATCGAATGAGGAATTCCAGAAAACTTTTTAGGAGCACTTGGTTCTCCTCACATCAACATAAATATTGATTTTTCTAGAATCAGTATATGGGTACATGGTGTAATTTGATTAATTAGGATATAGGATAGGATGTGTTTTCATGAATGAATATCTTTTGTTTCACATGAATCATGTTATCTTATGTTTCATGGGAAGAGATACTGATCACATGATTTGAATTTAGTATTCAATGTCCATTTGTTAAATAATTGGCATCATTATATCTTTGGTGAGATTTTTAACATGTTCTAAGATCATAAGATCTTGATGCATATTTTTTCATATTTGGATTTAATGATGGGAAAATATTATGGATTTACTATCTTAAAATGATTAAAATTGACTTGATGTATTTATTTGAAATGTTTAATTTAGTGGAACATACACTAAACAGAAATTTGTATGCTTAGTTAGAAAAAGTATATTTGTATGAGTTGTAGTTGGTGTCGGTCCTAGCCGACATGCTCTTGGAATTTGAGTACCATGTTGATGTTTTCATTTTAATTAACATTTCCCTAATCTAATTAATATGGTTAAATATGAATAATCATTTAATACATAATGTGTGTCTCTGAGGTCAAAACACAATGTCGGGTAGACCATTAAGGGAATGATGTCGTATGTGACTTTAGTATTTTCGATCAAAAATCACATCAACGTACTTCATGATTTTTAAGAAAAACATCATAATGGTTACCAAAATTTTATATGTATATTAATCATTGAAAATAGATGAATTATGTAACACCCCAACATTTAATTGTACGTTATTTCTTCAATGTAATTCAATAACATGCACTACACGCAACACCGGGTTCAAGCGCACCACAAGATTACGAAACTAGCCATTCAAAAGCGGTTATGAATAGTATTAACTAAATTTAGAACATTATATAATCCATATAATCCATATTAAGAGTTTCTTAGATATAATGCAAAGATGAATTCAATTTTTTTCAGATAAAAGAATTATTTTTCAAAAAAATGAAATTTTACCGCCTTTTAATGGAGAATCCTTTTTAAATCCAATATTTGAAACATTTATATATTCAATTTGACAAAATAAACTTCTTCTTAAGAATCGGGACATAAAAATTTACTTTCAATAATGTTTTGGTGTTTTTCTGATAACTTTCATATTTAGGTGAATAGTGAAAAGTACTATATTTTAACTGAAAACAACTTTTTAATTGAAAATAATTTATATTTTGTTAAATTATACATTTTAATGGTTGTGAATTATAAATAGATTATATTGTAACCTTTTAATCCAATGATGGTCATTTTATGTAATTTCACTTTGAAATTGGACATAAACAAGTTTCAAACTTTTGATAGTTATTATTTCTTAAAAATTCGCCTTTTGGTTTTGACAGCGGGAATTAATTTTAAATTAATAAATGAAACTTATATGTATTTAATTTGGTAAAATATACTTCATTATTGAATTCGGTATGTCAAAATTATCTTAGGGTACAATTTTGGAACTTTTCGGGTAACATTTATATTTTGATGAATAATGAAAATTACTAAATTTTAATTAAAAACAACTTTTTTATTCAAAATAATTAATAGTGATAAAATATTAATTTAGGTGGTTTTAAAGTATGTTTATCATAGGTATTTACAATTTAATACAATTATTGTCATTGGAAATAATTTCACATTTAAACCAGACATAAACAACTTTCAATCTTTTGATAGTTATTATCTATTAAAAACACGCTTTTTGTTTTATCAACATGAATTAATTTTAAATTAATTTCTGTCACTTCTATGTTTTGAATTTGGAAAAATGGGTTCCATATTTGGAATCAGGATGTCCAAATTGTGTAAATAGGTAACTTATATTTTTAGACAATTTGAATAATTATTTCAGTAAATATTTTATTTACCATGGTTAAAGGGTAAATCTGGTAAATAAGTGTAAAACATAATATTATAATAATAATAAATTACCTTAAAACGTTTACTAACCTTATTGGTTGATACATTTCCTACCATGGTCATCTTTGGGTCGATTTTGGGACCCCATGGATCCACTTGTAAGTGATAAAGACACTTTATATTAATTAAGTTAAAATAAATACAAAAATGACATAAGCATATATCTTTTTGAAAAACAATTTTTTCATAGGGTTATATATGTTGGATTTCCGACTATAAATATTCATTAGAAATATAAAACGATTTACTACCTAATTTTATTTTATTTATAATTTTTAGAAATTTAATTGTTAATATTATTTATGACACAATAAAAATACAGTATTTTCCTTATTAATGAATGAATCAAATAATTGGTATTATAAATGTTGAAATAAATATAATTTAAAGGTTTTGAAGTCATAAATTAATTTTATTAGTTAATATGAAATTATAGGATTTATTAAATTAATTTTATTCGAATTAATTTGTTTTTTAAGACTTTAACCTAAATCAATTATTGAATAGTGTCAAAATTGACATAAACGGCTTTTTAAAAAACATATTATATTATTAATTGATATTCTATTCCTAAAAATCTAATGTTCGGCCAAAGAACTTATATAATGATAGGTGTATAATCTATGGACCACTTGGGGGTCTCTTTGATGTATATAGTATGTTTATTAACTATATAATAGAGAAATACAAAGTGACATGGTAAATGTTAAACTAATTGACTAAGAGTTAAAACTAAAAGATAAGGTTAATATAGTGACCTGAACCTGTCTAAAACCTATTTGTTGATTTTGTTTTGACCCATAACCACCTTTAACTTTAAATAATCCACTTTGTAGACATTAGAAACCTAATATGAATTTATTATAAAATAATATTTCTTGATTTTCCAAAGGTTCCCCTCTCCCCTCTTATAAAAGGGCACTCCCCATTCTCTCAATTTCACACCTTAAAAGCTTTTGGGACCGGCCGAAAGCTGCCCAGATATCCTCCCAACTTCCCTAAATACAACTTATAGTCCTTATTTTGATCATAATTCCAGCCTAAGGATCCCTTTTGATGAAATCAAATGGAATAACCGGAAGAAGAGGTAATGATTTCACCACCCTTTTTCAAGTTCCTTTCGTCTTCAACTTCTTCTTTCCTTGTTATTTTCATTCTAAAAAAATAACTCAATTATATTATATATAATTTGATGTTATTATAAATATGGAAGAAACAAATTCATTATTCTATGCATCCCTTGAATGACATGTCACCATAAGTGCGTACGTACGGCCAACCCTCTCCACGTCGTGGTGTAATTGTTATTCAATATATTATTATTTATATGGGTATAATAATGATGTATACTTCATGTAAATAATAAATATAAAATTATAATGATTCTTTATATATTACATAACATCCAGTTATATATTATTTTAATATCAAGAGAATGATATTATCGCTCGTGCATACGTACGGACTACCGTCTCCACGAACGTGATGAGATTCATTCCCCATCGTATCCATTCAAGAATAATTTTCATTTTAGGGTTAGAAATAATGTTTAAGGACTTGATATCATTATAGATATGAATAAGATACAAACTATCCATAAAAAACACAACTTATGTAACAAAACATATAAAATAAAAAGAGTAAGTTAACACCTGAAATGACGATAATACTGAGATATTATTAACAAAGAAATGTTAAAAGATCATACATGATATCATATTAATGTATATGATTATTGTATAATTTAATAACAATTATTTCACCATTATACAGGAGGTTGACCTACCCTAAACCAAGGAAAAGTACACGGTAATGTGTTTTCATCTCACTCCTTATTCCCATGAGATTCATGCCATATTTCCACTATTACCTTTTGTGTGGTGTATGTACTGCCCATACTTGTATTCTTCATGTAATACACATTAATTTAAGTGTATTTAAATATTAATTGTTTGATACCTCTTTAATGGGTTGTATGTTTTGTAAGTTACCGAATTGGAAAGGGTTACTTTCATAATCTCTTTATTATCTGAGGCTGTTTTTACGTAAGTATATACTAGGACAAATTTATTATCCATGTCCGTGTTTTATGAAAGAGTTTTCAAAGGGATTATTTTAAGGTAATTTTTACTAAATCATATTTTTAAATGTTTTAAATATTTATTCTTCTAAATATTTCTCATTAATGTCCATGTCTTCAAAATGGTTTTAAAGGATTTATTTATATGGACATGAATGTTGATAAAATGTTAATTCCTTTCAAAAGTTTCAATGTGGAATGGGACCCTTTGATTCAAATTTGTCAATAAATGAAATATTTTCCAAATTTTGTGACTTTTAAATGTTTTCATGAAAAAGGGATATTTCTCTGAAAGAGTTTTAAATCATTTTCATCGAAGTGAAAATCCATTAATGGATTTTAATCTTTTTTTGAAGTTGATTTACCATGATAAAAATATTCCATATTGTATTGAAGGTTTTGTGATATGTTTCACTGTGGATGTGTTCTTTTTATGCCATTCATGGTTTATGGGTAATGTATTGACATTCTGTATGCTATTTTTTAATATGAAAGTTTATGTTATATTTCATCCTCTTATTAAGATGAATGTGTTGGACTAGTATGTTCTGGGTTGGGGTCCGGCTACAGCAGACCCCCCGGGTTGGTGTCCGGTTATTAGAGGCACTCCGGGTTGGTGTCCGGTTATTAGAGGCACTCCGAGTTGGTGTCCGGTTATTAGAGGAACTCCGGGTTGGTGTCAGGTTATTAGAGATACTCCGGGTTGGAGTTCAGATACAGAGGCTCTCTAGGATGGGTTCCGGTTAAAGTTATCCCTTAGGTCTTGGCATGAGTCCTTCAAACAGAAATTATAGTCCAGTATTACGCATTCCATCATTATTAATGTGGTTATTGATGTTTCATGTGATTATTCTATTAGTATAATATCCATGTGAATAATTGAATGGAATTATTTCATTTTATTTATGCCATATTATGCTGAAATTCAAGTTTAAAAGGCTTTTGTTTTAGTTTTATACTTTGCCTTAAATGTTTATGCTTATTTTTGAATGTTTCTTCTGAATTACTTACCCTTACCGAGTGTTTGGCCTCACCCCTTTCGATGTTTTATTTTCTCAGGATTCCAAGAGATGTATTGTGATTGATATGCAGGGTTAAGCCATGGGAATAATGACGTTCATAAAGGATTATTTATTTTGTTTTGTATGTTATCATGTGTAATGTAACATTCATGTATGTAATTTATTTTCCAAGACTGCTAAACTGATTGGTCTTTCGGGACATGATTCATTGTAATCATGCCAATGTATTAAAATAATGCACCGACTCTGGATAACTAGGGTTGGGGCGTTACAATTGGTATCAGAGAAGTTTAGAAATTACCTTGGATGCTAGATTTAGAGAAACTTTGATTAGAGAACATAGCCCTAAGATAGACTTTGAGGATCAGTAGAGAAGAACATCATAGAATTTTGATGTTGTAGAGATTTTGTGAGTTTTCTAAGAAATACATCCCCGTTTGGATACGATCAGGTAGAGGCGGCTCTAGCATAGATGTACCTAGGGGTAAAACCAAAAAATACCGCTTTGAGGTAGACTCGATCGAGAACTGGTGCATGATAACAGGCATTGCTACACTCTTGGTTACGACACTCAAGGGGGATATGATTAGGATAATTCACATTTTCTTTCAAACCATTATGAAGGTTTTATGAGTATTTACTTGCTCAAAGAAGACATTTTTATGATTATGGATTATATCCATAAACTGTTTAATTTATGTTAATTTTTTTACTAGTTTAGGATTAGGTATTGTTATTCATAAACTAATCTAGTGCATGCCATTATTTACAAATGGCGCCCAGTATAAGGAATGAGAACTCCAGCAATACTCATGATCCAAAGAGTAAGAAAGATCATATATTTCATAGTCTTAAGCCATAATTTAGAAGGGAAATAGTCTCCCATGTATTATCATCATATGAAGAAATAATATCATGTGTTTATAAGATAAGTAAAGATTTTTCGGAGTCCTATGGATTTGAAGGGAATCCAGAAAAGAAAAGGTTGGTAAAGAGAAAGAAAGATAAAGTGAAGAAGGTAAAGAAGTATTTTACAATATGTGATTATTGTGGAAATAATCACCTTGGAAAATGCAAGAATAGAATTGGAGTATGTTATAAGTGTGGAAAAAAGGACACCACCTTCGTGATTGTGAGGGTAAGAAAAAGGTTTCAAATGTACAATGCTTCATCTGCAAGGAGTGGGGACACTACACAAATAAATGTTCAAATCATCAGAGTATGCCCCAAATGATTCTATTGGATAATAATAAATTTATGATACTACCATAGATGAAGAGGAATGACTAGTGTTCTTATGTTGTTATTAAAGAATTATTTCATTTGAGTGTTGTATCAATGATGTACTGGTTATATGAATTATAATGATAATTAAGGATTGTACTGTAGTACGATTTCATTGAGGATTTGAGATTATATGGTACTATAAAAGGCGACTCAATAATAAGTTATTTTTTTAATGAAAATACTTGGTTAAAGGAATGTTAATCCTTGATATGGTCTCGATACTGAAGTAGTAATTTTGGAATAAGAGATGGTTGATTTTGATAAATTATATTGGATATTATTGACAACCTTGGCACTAATTAATGGTTTGTTTATTTCATCATTGTTGGAATATTAAATGATTTTGGATATAAAGAATAAATCTAGTATTCTATAAGTAATAAGGGTGAATGAATGTAATAAATAAGGTTTTATGGTAATTCAGGGTTCTACCACATTTTAAAAGAATACATGATGAAGATATCCACATGTTATTACGTGGAAAAAAAGATCATCATTATATTTACCTTCCAAATAAATATTCAACTCTGAGTTTGGAAAGAAGTAATTTGGATAAGTCTAAAGATTGGAATGGATTTTTTAAGGTTAAAAGTTTTGTGAAGATTATTTTTGGATTGTTATAAAAAGGACAACCCAGAGGTCGGGCGACAACCCGTCACGTCCGGTAATGCCGTAAGACTAGAACCCGCAACTGAAGGGCGACAAGGGTGCATCACCAACCACTAACCCATGTGATGTCCTGGATTGAACAATGTATTTTTTAAAGGAACTGGAAGATGAATTATAAATTCATTTGTATTGGAACCCTATACGAATAGGATAAATAGAATATTTTTTTAAGATCTATTATCTTTTAGAGTGAAAGATGAGTTTGTGGTAGAAAATGGTTAAAGGATGGAACTCTACAGGAAAAGTATACTTTTTAACATATCTTATTCTATGAAGAAATAAATTATTAAACATTAGTTAAGGAATCTTAAAATGAAAAAATGTGTTATCCTAATACCATATGTTTTGTTGAACCGATGGTATTTTAAATCATCATAGATTGGTGTCTTTGAGGCCCACAATTTTACAATTTTTTGTGATTGATGACCTCAATCACTCCCTATAAATATTTATGTTTTTCCTCCAATTATGATTCTCTAATTTCCACCAATATTCTCTTAATCGAAATCATAATTTGGTGGTGACTTTTTCATTCCCCTTTTCCTCTTATTAAGACTAAATTTTATTAACAAAAATTCTGATGTGGGTTTCCCCACAAAGGTATTTTCAATTTTCAACCATTTATTTTCAAAAAATAATTTCAAATTGTGAGGACACAATTTATTGGAGGAGGGAAGAATGTAACACCCCAAGATTTCATAGTACGTTATTTCTTCAATGTACATCAATAACTTGCACATCATGCAACATCGAGTTCATGCGCACCACAAGATTAAGAAACTAGTCGTTCAAAAGCAGTTATGAATATTATTAACTGAATTTATAAAATTATATAATCCTTAGAATCCATATTATGTGTTTCTTAGACATAATATAAAGATGAATTCATTTTTTCTCAGATAAAAGAAGTATTTTGAAAAAAAAATGAAATTTTACCATCTTTTAATTGAGAAGCCTTTTTAAATCCAATATTTGAAACAATTATATATTAAATTTGACAAAATAAAGTTCTTCATTAGAATAGGGACATAAAAATTTAGTTTCAATAATGTTTTGGTGTTTTTCTGATAACTTTCATATTTGGGTGAATAGTGAAAAGTACTATATTTTAACTGAAAACATCTTTTTAAATCAAAATAATTTATATTGTTAAATTACAAATTTTAATGGTTTGGAAGTATAAATAGATTATATTTTTTCCTTTTAATCCAATGATGGTAATTTTAAGTAATTTCACTTTGAAATTTGACATAAACAAGTGTCAAACTTTTGGTAGTTATTATTTCTTAAAAATATGCCTTTTGGTTTTGACAGCGGGAATTAATTTTAAATTAATAAATAAAACTTTTATATTTTTTATTTGGTAAAATAGAATTAATTATTTAATTCAGAATATCAAAATTAGCTTAGGGTAAAATTTTGGTACTTTTTAGATAACTGTTATAATTTGATGAATAATGAAAATTCATAAATTTTAATTAAGAACAACTTTTTTTCCAAAATAATTAATAGTGATAAATTATGAATTTAAGTTGTTTTAAAGTATTTTTTGATTTTTTTTACCATTTAAAACAATTTTGGTCATTGGACAAAATTTCAAATTTAAACCGGACATAAACAACTGTCAATCTTTTGATATTTATTATCAATGAAAAACATGATTTTGGTTTTATCAACGAGAATTAATTTTAAATTAATTTCTGCCACTACTATGTTTTGAATTCAGAAAAAAAGATTCCATATTTTAAGATAGGATGATCAAATTGGGTAAAAGGGTAACTTTTATTTTTAGACATTTTGAATAATTATTTCGGTAAATATTTTATTTACCATGGTTAAAGGGTAAATCCAGTAAATAAGGGTAAAAAAATAATATTATAATAATAGTAAATTACCCTAAAATGTGTCCTAACCTTATTTGTTGATACATGTCCGACCAGGGGAATCTTTTGGTTGATTTTGGGACCCCATGGATCCACATGTACGTGATAAGGACACTTTATATTAATTTAGTTAAAATAAATACAAAAATGACATAAGAATATTTCTTTGAGAAAAACAATTTTTACATAGGGTTATATATATTGGATTTCTGACAATAAATATTATTTAAAAATATTAAACGATTTCCTACATAATGGTATTTTATTTATAATTTTTAGACATTTAATAATTATTATTATTTATGACACAATAATGATGCAGTATTTTCGTTATTAATGAAAGAATCAAATAATTGGTATTATAAATGATAAAATAAATATAATTTAATAGTTTTGATGATATCCTTGAATTTTATTGGTTATTTTGACATTATAGGATTTCATAAATGAATTTGATTCGAATTAATAATGTTTTTATGACTTTATCAAAAATCAGTTATTGAATAGTGTCAAAATTGACATAAATGAGTTTTTAAAACAAATATTATATTATTAATTGTTATTTTATTCCAAAAAATATATGGTTCGGACAAAGGACTTATATCATGATATGTGTATCATTAATTGACCACTTGGGGGTCTCTTGGATGTATATAGTATGTTTATTAACTATATAATATAAAAATACAATGTGGCACGGTAAATGTTAAAATATTTAACTAAGAGTTAAAACTAAAAGATAAGGTTAATATAGTGAACCAACCCTGTATAAAACCTATTGTTTGAGTTTTGTTCGACCCATCCACACCTTTAACTTTAAATAATACGATTTTTATCCATTAGAAACTGAATATGAATTTATTATAAAATAATATTTCTAGCATTTCCAAAGGTGCCCCTCACCCCTCTTATAAAAGTTCACTCCCCCTTCTCTCAATTTCACACCTTAAAAGCTTTTGGGATTAGCCAAACCCTAACCAAAAATCCTCCCAACTTCCCTCACTACAATCTAGAGGCCTTAGTTTGATCAGAAAGCCAACCTGCGGAGCCCTTTTGATCAAATCAAAAGGAAGAACCCAAAGAAGTGGTAATAATTTCACCACCTTTTTTCAAGTTCCTTTCATCTTCAACTTCTTATTTCCTTGTTATTTACATTATAAAGAGATAAATCCAGTATATTCTATATACTATGATGTTATTATAAATATGGAACAACCAAATTCATTATTCTATCTATCCCTTGAATGACATGTCACCATACGTGCGTACGTACGGCCTACCGTCTCCACGTCGCGGTGTAATTGTTATTCAATATATTAATATTTATATGGGTATAATAATGATGTAGAATTAATGTAAATAATAAATATAACATTATAATGATTCTCTATTTATGATATACCATTGAATTATATATTATTTTAATATCAAAAGAATGATATTGTCGCCCGTGCGTACGTACGGACTACCGTCTCCACGAACGCGATGAGATTCATTCCCCATCTTATCCATTCAAGAATAATTTTCATTCTATATTTAAAAATAATGTTTAAGGACTTGATATTAATCTATATATGAATAATATACAACCTATCCATAAAAAACATGACTTATTTAACAAAACATATAAAATAAAAAAAGTAAGTTAACACCTGAAACGACGATAATACTAAGATATTATTAACAAAGAAATGTTAAAAGATCATATATGATATCATATTAATGTATATGATTATTTTATAATTTTATAACATTTATTTCACCATTATATAGGAGTTTAACATACCCTCAACCAAAGAAAAGTACAAGGTAAGGGGTTTTCATCTCACTCCTTATTCTCGTGAGATTCATGCCATATTGCAACTACTACCTTTTGTGTGGTGTAGGTACTGCCCATAATTGTATTCTTTGTGTAATAAACTTTTATTTATGTGTATTTAAATATTCATTGTATGATACCTATTTAATGGGTTGTTTGTTTTGTATGTTTCCAAATTGGTAAGGGTTAATTTCACAATCTATTTATTATACGAGGTGGTTTTTATGTAAGTATCTACTAGGTCATATTTATTATCCATGTCCATGTATTATGAAAGAGTTTTCAAATGGATTATTTTAAGATAATTTTTAATTAAACATCATTTCAAATGTTTTAAATATTTATTCTTCAAAATAATTCTCATTAATGTCCATGTCTTTAAATTGGTTTTTAAAGATTTATTAATATGGACATAAATGTTGATAAAATGTTAATTCCTTTCAAATGTTTCAAAGTGGTATGGGACACTTTGATTCAAAAATGTCATTAAATGACTTCTTTTCTAAATTCTGTGACTTGTAAATGTTTTCATGAAAAAGGGTTATTTCTCTCAAAGAGTTTTAGAAATCATTTTCATCAATGTCAAAATCTGTCAATGGATTTTATACTTGTTTTGAAGTTGATTTATCATGATAAAAATCATCCATATTGTGTTGAAGGTCTTGTGATATGTTTGACTCTGGATGTGTTATTTTTATGCCATTCATAGTTTATGGGTAATGTATTGACATTCTGTATGCGATTTTTAATACGAATGTTTATGTTATATATAATCCTCTTATTAAGACGAATGTGTTGGACTAGTATGTTTTGGGTTGGGGACCGGTTACAGCAGACCCTCCAGGTTGGTGTCCGGTTATTAGAGGTACTCCGGGTTGGTGTTCAGTTATTAGAGGCAATCCGGGTTGGTTTCTGGTTATTGGAGGCACTCAGGGATGGTGTCCGGTTATTAGAGGCACTCCGGGTTGGATTCCGGTTACAGAGGATCTCTGGGTTGGGTTCCGATTACAATTATCCCTTAGGTCTTGGCATGAGGTCTTGAAACAGAAATTAAAGTTCGGAATTATGCATTTCATCGTTATGAAAGAGGTTATTGATGATTCATGTGATTATTCGATTATTAGAATATCCATGTGAATAAGTAAATGAAATTATTTCATTTTATTTCTGCCATATTATGTTGAAGTTCATGTTTAAACGGCTTTTGTTTTAGTTTTATACTTTTCCTTAAATGTTTATGCTTATTTGTGAATGGTTCTGCTGTATTGCTTACCCTTTCTAAGTGTTTCAGCTCACCCCTTTCTAGGTTTTCTTTTCTAAGGATTCCAAGAAGTGTACTGTGATTTATATACAGGGTTAAGCCAGGGGAATAATGACATGAATAAAGAATTATTTATGTTGTTGTGTATGTTATAAAGTGTAATTTAACATTCATGTATGTAATCTATTTTCCAAAAATGCTAAACCGATCGGTCGTTCGGGACTTGATTCCTTTTAATCATGCAAATCTATTAAAATAATGCACTGACTCTGGGTAACTAGGGTCGGGGCGTTACAAATTATGTGGCATTGAAAGTATATTTTTTGGTGGGTTAGAATAAAGAGGAAGGTGGCCATTTTTGTTTCATGATGTTTAACCTTTAACTATGTTATGTCGGAGAACTGTTTCCTAGTAGGTGTCTTACATTATTTACTTATTTTAGTGTCTAAATGAGAGTAGTTAACTATGGATTTTTTGACAGATCTCCAAATAATGGTTTAGATTCATGAATCCTTATGGGTTATAGTGGATCATATCATAAAGTAATATCATTTTTTGTATTCATGAATATCATAGTAAGGAGTACATATCAAAAATCATGGACCATGAAGTGGTAAAGAAGAATGTCATAATCATTTCAATAGTGTCATACAGAGATCTGAGGATGGTATATAGTTTCTAGATATCTTTAAATAAATTTCATTGGACCCTATTGATAACTATCATGGTGTATCATCCTCATATGGATAGGAAATATTAAAGAAATATACAATCGATGGATGATATGTTATGGGATTGTGTAATATATTTTTTTGCCTCATGTGAATAGAATGTGCCATGCATGGTGTTATTATATAACAAAATTTATCAACACTCAATACATGTTAATTATTTTGAATTATTGCATGAGTGTCCTAATCATTCTCTACATTATAGATGGAAACATGCGAGACATAACTTCTTGGGATTAACATTATCCAAGAAACAACAAAGAAGATTCAGTTTATCAAGAAACATAAGGATATATTTTAAATTCATCAATAATTTTATGTTGATCATCATCGATGGATGTTGTTATTCCAGGTGAGTGACTACATGTTCTTGAGGGTCTCTCCGAGGCTTAGAATTATACATTTATGGAAGTAGGGAAAGTAATCAACATGATAAATTGACACTTTTTATTTACAAGAATTTGGTGGTGAGGTGGCATATGGAGAGTAATTTACCCCATGGTTTAGTCTTTTGAATAATATGATTCAAGAATATCAGTTAAAATATTATCATTCCTATCATGACCATGTGATTTCATGTGATCACATTGACCATGAGTTGGATGAATTTTTGGTACACATGTCAGGGGGATTTTTTTTAAATATATGAGAATGTAATCTAAGAGAAAATCTTCAGTCTAGTGAGGGTTTTTTGAAAACATGGTCAGATCCAACATAAAAAATTGCGAATGTGAGGATGAAATGAATGTATAATTAATGAAACTCATTTAAGGAAATTATTTTTTTCTATATTTTGATGATTGAAATGCCAATGGTGGGGAGAATGTATCACCCCCATTATCAAGTCAGTAAGTATTTAATTATATTTTTTATGTAGAAATGGTGTTTTTATGATGGTTAGGGGATATTTGAAAGAGTTTTGATTGTTTATGGATTTTATAAGGGTGAAAAGCTGAAGAGTGATTTGGGAAACCAATCAAAAATCTACACGGATCCATGCACATTGAAATATGGGCTTTGTATAAGGAGAAAAGGCAGCGAACAATTTTTCCAAAAAGTGGGACAATGTATGAGAAAGCATTCTTTTTTATATAGTTGGTTTTTGTATGGTCGAAGCATATTAGTGGAATTTTTTGAGAAAACTGTGTGATGTTCAGACACAAGGCAGTGGTTGGTGCATGGTTAGTGCACAATTTTTATAACAGTGTGGCGAATAATACAAAGTTAAAATTTAGATAATTAAATTGCCGATAATATTCATTTTTTCACCTATGGACCTCATATATTCACATAGAAAGTCCTATATCAAGATTCATTAATCCCAATTACTATATGACCTCTCACCATTGATTTGGAAGCAATCCAGAAGGTTTTTTGATGTGTTGAAGCCCAACCATCATTCTAAGTCACCATTTATAGTTGGTTTTTGTGGGTTTCCTTATAAATTCTTCTCTTCTTTTCATAAAATCATAGATCTAGATCTATTATGGATAGATATAGGTTTATTATAAGAAAAACATTATTACAGTTGGATTTTTTCAATGTTATGGGAGGAGATCTATGGTGTGTTTTTTGAGATTCAACTAGTTTTTGTGAATGTTATTCAAGTCTTTTATCGTTTTCAATAATTTCTCAAGGTATATTGATTCACTCTTTTCTTTACTATATATAATATTATGTCTTGATTTCAAATCGGTTGTTTTACATTATATTTCTAATTGGATTGCAAGGAATTGTAAACCATCAATTTAGTGTTTGTTTGTTGTTTTGTTAGAGATTGTAGAAATACTACTTGTTGTGGTTTTTGAATTTATTTTAAAATGATTATTCTAATATTAGTTTCATATTATGATTTATGAAATGGGTTTTTGGGAATGTTTTTAAATAAAAATGTGGTTTTATACAAATGGATTTGGGACACTTGGGCTTGGAAGTGTTGAGTGGCATGTGTCAATATGCATTGGGACAGTTAAGGGAATGAAGTACCCCCATCAAAAGTTTGGGATGAATTTGGGAATGATGTAACCCCATAAAAATTATTCTCAATGTGATATATAGTTAATGGAATACCCACCATTCATGAGTATAGGGTGTTCTAGGTAGTATTCCAGGATAAATCTGTGGATATGTGTAATGGAATATATTATTCTAATGTAGACCCCATGGAATGGTATGGAAATATTATTTGGTTTCGTTCCATAAAAGTAGTTATGGTATTAGTGAAACCTTCGTGGTTGTCGTAATTTTCATGTATTGATATAAATATTTAAAATTAATTTATATAAAATGATTTATATAAATGTATTAATAGGTTCTATCGTAGTGTCATGATGGGGGTTTCCATTTAGAGAAATCCAAAATTCTTTTATTACACACCGCTTCTTTGGAACATTGGTGCTTTTACAGATTTAGTTTATTAGGAAATGGGGAAAGATGAGGTATCACACTTATAAAGTGGTGTATATTGATGCTATGTATGATTTGTGGAGTGGTTCTTGGATTATGTCTGAACATTGGAGTTTCATGGTCTTTGAGTTTTGTTGGTATTTTAGTCTTCCACATTATACTGGGTTATTTTATAGTCATTGACTATGGTACTTTTGTAGTGTATTTTTATATAAATAAAATGTTGAGTTTTATTTCATTTTTATCAGTCATCATGTAGTGCTTTAATTTGTTATAGCATACTCAGCTGGTTTTTCTATTATCAACGGTAGAATCGTCATCCACTTGTAAATCAAGCCACTAATATTTATTTCAATCATTTGGAATTTTGGGGATATATCTTACGTCCATGTAACATTCCACCACCTTCTCATTCCAATGATGATGAGTGGGATGCAACATTAACCATAACCATATATTGGTAAAAGGTTTGTCACACCTCCTAGCCACTATTCATGGTGAAATCTTGTACACATGGAAAAAATAAATTTTATTTCATTTAAATGAGATTCATTTATTATTATACCTTAAATGAAGCAACATTTGAAGGAAAAAATAAAACATATGGGGAATTGATATTCACATGTTGGGAGAAAATCCAATGAACCATGTTCAATTACACTATATTTCGGTTGAGTCTACCCCTAAAACATATATAAAATTTTAGAAAATAAGAGGGAATCATAGAGAGAAAAATAACTAGAACAGAAATTCGTACATTTATTTATGATCACAATATAACAAGAGTAATCCCCATTCTACCTTGGTTTATCTTATCCAAGGGAGAAAAAATTTGTCAAAAAATGGCCATTTTCGAGCCCCCTTCCTAGAAAAATCACAATATAAAAAACATAAAAAATAGGAATACCAAGGTTAAAAATTCTCCTCCACCTACACTAACTGGTATCTAGAGCACACCATCATCTAGAAGATGGAAAAATAGGTTAAAATGATAAGTTGTTGGGATACATCCCACCCCATTGTTTAGCTTAAACTTCAATAGTAACCCCAACCACCATGAGGCATAATCCTATGATATCACATACAAATAACTAACAATTTCACAATAAAACATATAAAAAAAATTATTTTAAGATGCTCAAAGATATATATCTCAATTATAAATACTATATATTAGAATAATCAACTGCTAAATGGGAACATTTACTTACATCATGGACTTCCAACTTGTTATGAAAATAGTCCTTACATTACTAAAACTAATGTGAATAAATATACTACAATTTTAATAATGTTAAATATTATGAATGCATAGTTATTTTAAACAATATAATGTCATATATGGTCACCGAATTTATTAATTTAATAAGTAATGATTTTGGTACAAAATTTTTGTTAAATGTTTTTCAATAATTTGGTAAATATACTATAATAATATTATCTAAATGTGTTTGGATATGTTTTAAAATACTATTACATGTAACCTTCAATTATAGTGGAATTTTGTAAAACATATATCAGGATTTAGGGAACATGTTAAATTTTAAGATATATTGTCAAATATCTAATATTTTACTGTATGATGATGAATAATGTGAAGTTTTCTGGACACTATGTATTGTATCAATCTTTATGAAATATATTATATCACTCTACCAATATAAATCATCATCATTACCATATATATTTTTAATAAGTATTGCATAAATTTTTATGATGTTTTAATAAATAAGTTCATTTGATTCATCATTTGACGAAATTTATAAACTGTTGATCATGATTTATAAGATAATAAGATTATAAATTTTGTTTTATAATTTAATTAAATTTTTGAAAGAAAAATTTTGTGGTTACAACTCCGACTACCTCTTAAATTTTGTAATTGAATTCAATTAGATATATATATTTAAGTCTCATTGCATAATAGATAGTGATTTCTTGTGTTAGAGTCCTCTAACATCATCTATCTATCTATTCAACCATATATATCTTTGATAATTATGTTACTAGAACATCATGGTTTGGAATGATATCATATAAATATGAGATATGATTCCCATATTTGGGGGATTATATATATATTATCGAGTGATTGATAAAAGATATCTTTGTTCTATTCACAAAATATCTTATAGAAGAAAGATGAAATAAAATCCTTATACTTTATGTTATGGTTTCCTTTTCATTATTGTTAATATTTTTCTTAAACGTGTCATTATAAAAATCATTATAAGAAGAAATCCTTATGAAATTTAAAATATATAGATTTAAATTAATAATTCATTCTCTCATATTTGAGAATAATTCTAGGATTATTGTTTTAATGAAATATTTTATAAATCATATATAAAAACCCGTATAATACGAGGGTGAAATTTTTGATCAATATACATTTATTATACAATATAAAAAATAATAATAAAACATGATTTATTTTCATCCTAAATCTTCATGAAATAAAACATTAATTATTCCATTTTCTTAAACATCCTTATGCCCTATGAAAGACATTTTATAAATGTTGGATAAGGAAAAAATCTCATAGGAATATAAAAAGAAGAAATATTTTAGTATAGTGAAAAAATATAAAACCCATATAATATTTAATTATAAATTCAATATTTCTTTATAATATCAAATAAAAAATTTTGAAATGAATAAAACATAGATTTCATTCTAAAAACCAATTTCAAAACACAAAAAACAATATTTATTGAATTGGAGCCTGAGATTCGTAAAGCCCTTTGAAAGCCCTTTCAATTGGAAAAATATATGGATGAATTAAAAATAAAATACCAAATTAACATATCCATTATCAAATTCATTGGAGAAATATAATTTTTCTTAGAATTTATATAATCTATATCACGCTCACCAATATTTGAAGAGCTATAATGGAGATCGACCAATCATATTAGCTAAATAGTTCCATCCCAGAATCTATAATGGGGATCAACAAATAGTATAAGTTTTGCTAGGCTCACCCAATTATCATATATTGCACAGGTACCATATTATGAAAAAACAATTATTCTTCCACCTTTTATTTATATAACCCTTTAAAATCCCACTTTAAACCCATATGAAATACTATTTCAGGAATCAACAAATTGTATTATTTTTTAAATATAATTTTCAGAAAAAAATCCTAGAAAAATTGAATTTGGGGTCATCATTAAATAAAACATGAAATAATATAAAGGAAGAAGCAAAATAAATTAACTCTTCGAATGAAGGGAAATGATGTCGTATTCGTATACATTAAATTAGATTTTTTTTGGTATTTTAATAAAAATTTCTTGTATAGAAACTAAAAAATGACAACTTTTGAAATAAAATTAAAATAAAGTTAATAGATAAATAAAATTTCATTTATAGATATTTTAATTTCACAAAAAACATTAATATAATAATTTTTTAAACAAAAAAATTATCAAAACATGTGGAATGAAAAATGGATTAGTCTATTTTTTAAACATAATGGCCCTTACTGCTTGATTATTTTGAATAATATTCCCAAAAACAAAAAAAGTAATATAATATATCATGTGAAAGGTTCTATATATACACATCATAAATGAATATAGTTTCACAACATCAAAATATTCCTCAATGAAGATAAATTGATAAGGTGTACCTTCTGTTAATACTGACAGGTCGGACATGTAATTTATCATCAATAATTCTATATTTATTTTAATTATTAACTTGATGAATAAATTGTTTAATTTTTGTAGTGCCCCCGGTTTCTAGTATGTAACCCTTGTGTTATGCTTTTTATGTACATGAAGAAAATGCGAAATGGTTGGGGAATGTGTGTAGACTTTTAAAGTGTCAAAGGGAAAAAGGTGGTGACGCACGGGCTTCGCACAGTTTTCCCAAACCATGAGGAAGCTGTGCAGGTGGTGTCACCTTGGATAGAGGAGACCGCATAGTGTACGCACGGTTTGGGAAAACCGTGCGAGGAGGCCGTGTGGAGCGTCCCTTCCACGCAGTGACTACCGCACAGTTAGCGCACGGTTTGACTAACTGTGCAGATTAATTGTGCGCGAAGTCAACATAGATCCTAATTTTAAGGATCTAATTCGTTTTATAATTCAACCCAGTCGTTTTTTATCCTAAACGACCCTAACTCAGTATTTCTCTCTGGTGAAGGTGGGAGGACACTTACTCGGAATTTTGGAAGCGATCTGGAGGGTTTTCGTGGCATTAAGAGGCTGGTTGATCAAGGTAAGTCTCGTTTCCTTGAGTTTTCTTAGTTATCCTTGTTCCCTCTTGATGGATCCTTAGATCTACGCCCAAGGTGGGTATATCTAAGGTATTGGATGACTTCTATGTCGAGTTTGGGTCTATTTGGTGATAGGGGAAGGAATCTAAGGAGGTTTTTTGGTGTTTTGACCCGGTTCTTGGTTGTTTTTTCCTATTTTGTTGAGGTTGGTGGATTCACTCTTCATCCCACTTTCTTAGAACTTGAAGGCATAGTTTCAGAAAAAATCTTGATTGAAATGATTTGTTTATCTGCTGTGAAAGAATAGTTTAAACCCTTTTTAGTAATGGGAGTTGGGAATTGTGTGTCTTTGGAAAGTGTTTATTGAAGTGAATTTAAAATGGTGATTTTAAACAGGTTCTGGTTTCTCTGCTTAAAAGAAATGGTTTTCAATATACATTTTGATGATTTATTGAATGGTTTTGAACACACTTGGTTTTGGAAAGGATTTTCATGGGTTGTGGTGTGTGTTCATATGCATTGGGATGGATAAGGGATAAAATTACCCCCATCAAAAGGTTGGATGGATAAGAGCGAGATGTACCCCCATCAAAAGCGATGAAAAAGGGTGTGAAGTACCCCCGACAGGGTAGTCCACTATGTGACGACTTTGTCGAAGGATAACTCACCCCTCGTGAGTATAGGGAGGTCCAGGTTGCATGAATGGTTGGTTGTGTGGATTTTTGAAATGGAATGAATGTGCCAAAATGGAAATTGAAATTTGATCGGAAACAATGCCTAGTTTATTTTCTTGAGAATGACTGTTTTTGTTGGAAAATGGTTTTTACAAGGAACATTCTTTATTGTGAACTTTTTTGGAATTGATTTATATAAATTGTTTTATATAAATGTGCTAACATGTTTTATCCCAGAGGCATGGGTTAGGAAGTAATCAGGGAAAATCTACTGAGTTTTATTACTCACCCTCTGCTTTGGCACGTTGGTGCTTTTGTAGATGTCATATACCGGGATGTTGGAAAAGGTAAGGTGTCACATGTTTATAGCACTAATTTGTAATGCTTGGGCTGGATCGTGATGTTGGAGCATGGAGCTTGTGGAGGAGGGAGTTGGGTTGTTGTCTTGTGGTCTTTCAATTTGTCTTTCATCTGTTTACTCTGATTCAGTGTTAGTTTCCACTATGGTACTTTTGGTTGGGTTATGACTAAACAAATGGTTGAGTTTTCTTAGCTTTTATCATGCATCATTTAGTTGATTTTTTTGTTATGCTTGTTGGCTCTGTGGTATGTTCAAAAAGGGTAAATCGTCCCCCACTGGTTTAAAAAACCTTTGGCATTTATTTCTAGCCTTTGGACCCTTGGGGATGTTTCGTAAGGCCTAGTAATGACTCGTTTTACTCTCAAGACAATGAGAATTGGTAGGTCATTACAAATGGTATCAGTTTGTTTGGTCCCTAGGGTATAAATGAAATCAGCTTGATCCTTTCTTTGTGGAACAAGTAGTCGTCAGTTTTTGTGGGTCTTGGCATTGAATTCTTACGTGTCTTTTCCTTGGGTGGTCATCTTAGGAAAGATTAGGATTTTCAGAACTTGGAATGTAGAGCATAAAAAGACATATCTAACCATTTTATTCTGAACATGAAGTTACCAGGGAGATGGGTACATAAGTGTTTTGGAGACACTTATAGGATAATACATCTCTTTGTCATAGGTTTAGCCAGTGATATGAGCATGACATGCATCATAGGAATGACTTCCATCTAAGAGTGCATATATCATTTTGAGAAATAGATTATGATTTGATGCAAAATCGTGATTTCGGAATAAAATTTATCTTGTTTTCAAATGAATGACTTTGTAAAGATAATGATTGAAGTATTTTGAAAATGGATTGATTTTCAAAAGAATGAAAATATTTTTCAGAAATAGATAAATGGATAAAAGTTGGATGTTTGCAAATCAATTTTGTGATAGTGATGTGAGAGATATTTAAATGATAATACTTAAGTTCCTAGGATGTGAGACTAACAGTGTGTGTTTCGTGTATAGAAAATGGAACCCATTAAGTGTTGTAGAAACCCAACGGAAGAGGCTGCAGAGAATGTGGTCTCACCTTAGCCACGGGTGAACCAGCAGCTAGTCCAAAGTATAGTGCAATCGTTTCAGGATGTGGACATGGGGAATTGGAGGGATGATTCATGGCATGTAGACCATTCCGTCCAGTTCTAGAAGTAGAATCCACCCATCATTCGGGGTGATTCTAAAACTGAAAGGGCATAGGTGTGGCTAAGTAGGATGAATCATATCTTTAATTTCATCTACACACCAAAAAAACTGAATGTAATTTTAGTGACGTATAGGCTGGAGGGTCTTGCATGACAGTGGTGGGAGCTAGTTGTGCAGGCTAAGGTGGATCAAGTCCTAGTCTAGGAATAACTTGATGAATTGTTCGATAAAAAATTTTATCCTCGTACGTTCAAGATCTAGAGGATGAAATACTTTTTCAGTCGGAAGTAGGAGAATCTCTCTATCACAGAGTATGCAGCTAAATTCATGAATTTAGTGCGCTTTGCATTAAATTTTACTGCTAGTGCATCATTGAAGGCACGCATCTTTGAATCAAGATTGCGGAAGGAGATTCGCTCAAAGATAGATGTGCTCTGTATTATGGATTATGCAGAGATGGTAAATAGAGAAACAGTAGCTGAAAGAGACATCTAAAGAGTTATGGGAGGAGGAAGTATGATGATACCCATGGGAACATGTGGGAACTCTAATGCTGGGAACAAGTGGAATATGGACACCTACTTCCAAGGTGGGAGTGTGAATCAGAATCAGATGGCTGGATCGGCGAATCTTCCTCCGCGACCCATGTGGAAAGCCGGGTGTTTTCAATGTGGCTTGATTGACCACATTAAACAAGAATGTATAGCACCAATAAGAGTATGCCACATTTTCAACAATATGGGGAATATTCAGTGATATTATCACAGTGCTCCACGGTCGGGTGTTTGTGACACTTCTCAGGTGTCGCAAGCATCTTATGCTTCGACAGGGAAGGGACAAAAAATTAGTCTCACCAGCAGAACAGAGCTAGTCATGGTGATTCCAGGATACCATGACTCCTCATTCAGGGGAATCTCAACAAGCCAGTAAATAGAAAAGTGCAGCAACAAAGAAATTTTATGGAGAAGAACATGTGATTGTGGACGACCAGTCTAGACTGTCTATGGTGAGATGTATGATTCTTTTGAATTATACCCTAATGAAAATGTTACTCGATACTAGTGCATCATATTATTTTCTTGCTTCTCGTATTTTGTATTTTCTGAACATAAAACTTCAAATTATGCCTTCTCTAATAAAACATCAAACTCCTCTCGGTGAAAATGAATGTAGAACCTTCTTGTGTAGAGCATGTTCTATAACTGTTGATGGAGTTAAGCTGAAATGGGATTTCATTATGCTAGAGATGAAAGTTTATGATATAATTTTGGGTATGGACTGGTTGACAGAGTTTAGGGCTCACATCGACTGTTATAGTAGAACATTCAGTTTTGTAACTGAGGATGGTGTCGTGCATCTCTTTAGAGAAGAAAGAGTGTTGAAGGTAGGTGAAACAGGCTTTTTTGCACCGGTAGTGGCAACGATATATTACTAGTTGGCTACGTTAAACTTGGAATCGATGGATGAGATTGCGAATAACAGTTTTCCAGTAGTTGTAGATTAATTTCCCGACGTTTTTCCTGAAAACTTCTCAGGGTTACCGCTTGTAATAGAATTGGATTTTATGATTGATCTTCTTTCGGGGAACATTCCTATCTCAATTCCATGTTATTGGATGGCACCAACGAAGTTAAACAAATTGAATGAGTAGTTGGATGAACTGGAAAACAAAGGTTTTATTCGGCCAAGCCTGTCTCCATGGCCAACAATAGTTCTGTTGGTAAAGAAATCAGATGGAACTTTGATGCTATGTGTGGATTATCGTAAACTTAACCAAGTTACGATAAAGAATCGATAACTACTCCCATGCATTAATGACATGTTTTATCAATTGAGGGGAGATCAGTGGTTCTCTAAGATTGACTTGCGATCAGGATATCACCAGTTGTAAGTTCGAAAGGAGTATATTCCAAAGACATCCTTTAGAAGAAGATATGGAAACAATGAATATGTAGTCATGCCTTTTGGTCTTACGAATGCACCAGCAGTATTTATGGCTTTGATGAATTGGATATTTCTGTGATATTTGGAATCTTTTGTTGTGGTGTATGTGGACGACATATTGGTGTATTCATGAATAAGGGATGAGAATGAGCAACACATGGCGATAGTGTTGGAAATATTGATTGACCGTAAGTTGTATTCCAAATTATCAATGTGCGATTTTTGGATACAAGAGGTATGCTTTCGGGGCCATGTTATTTCTGAGAAAGATGTTTCAGTTGATCCGAAAATGATAGAAGTAGTTCTTTCTTGGAAACCATAGAAGAATTTCTTTGATATACAAAGTTTTCTTCGTCTAGCTGGTTATTACCGACGCTTTGTGCATGACTTCTCACAACTAGTTCACCTATGACAGCTCTGACAAAAATAATTTCTCCATTTTAATGGATATATGAATGTCAGAATTCATTCCAAGAACTGAAGGTTCGCCTTACATTGGAACCTATCTTGATATTGTCAGAATAAGGATAGGGGGATGTGGTGTATTGTGCTACTTCAAAATCAAGGTTGGGTTGTGTTCTCATGCAAAGTGATCATGTGGTTGCTTATGGTTCAAGGTAGTTGAGAGTGCATGAGAACAATTACCCAACGCATGATATGGAGTTAGCTCCAGTCATCCATTATTTGAAAACAAGGAGACATTATTTCTTTGGTGAGATATTCACTGTGTTTACAGATCACAAAAGCCTGAAAAACATTTTCTCACAAAACGATTTGAATCTGAGGCAGAGGTGATGGATGGAGTATCTTCAAATGTTCTACTTTTACTTGATGTATACACCGAGTATGGGAAATTCAGTGGACGATTCATTAAGAAGAAAGACGTATGCTCAGTTGGCAAAAGAAGCTTCAGATGAGTGGCAGTTGATGTCGGTCCTAGTCAACATGCATGTGAAATGTGAAGACCGAGCTGGTGTTGCAGTTTTCTTTCCAATTGTGCTAGTTCTTAATTTTGTGGAGGTTGTAAAGGATGCACAAGAATCCTATGTAGACTGTGTTGAAATTAGTTCAAAACTCAAAGGTGCGGAGACCATTGAGGAATGTAAGCTGGATGGGAGTTCAGTTTTGTGGTTTTGAGATCAGATGGTTGTACCTCTAACTACTCAAGAACAACTCCTTCATGCTTACTCTCATTCCAGATGGGTTGTTCATCTAGGAACACAGAAGATGTATAAGGATTTGAGGGCTCTCTTTTTGTGGAGTTACATGAAATGTAAAGTGGCCGAGTTCGTCTCGCAGTGCTTAACGTGTCATCAAGTCAAAGCAGAAAATCAGTGGCCAGCGGGTATGTTGCAGTCATTACCTATCCTAGTGTGGAAATGGGATCAGATAATAATGGATTTTGTTACATGTCTCCCAAGAATTGTTCGAAAGCATGATGCCATATGGGTGATAGTGGATCGTCTTACCAAGTCAGCCTTTTTCATCACTATTCGTTAATCTATGACGGTTGGGGATCTGTCCAAAATCTATATCTAAGAAGTGGTAATGAGACATGGGGTACTAGTTTCCATCATCTCAGATAGAGATCCGAGGTTCACATCACGTTTCTAGCGATCCTTACAAAAATCCATGGGAACTAAGTTGAATATGAGTACAGCGTATCATCCTCAGATGGATAGAAAATTCAAAAGGACAATACAGATGTTGGAAGACATGTTGCAGGCTTCTGTAATGGATTTTGGTGGCTTAGGGGAGGATCATATACTCTTAGTAGAGTTCTCATTCGATAACAGCTATCAGGCCTTGATACACATGGATCCATTTAAAGAATTGTATGGGTGTCCTTGTCGTTCTCCACCTTGTTGGGTTAAAACATGTGAGACTTCAGTAGTTGGGACAAGACATGTCCAATAAACAACATAGAATATTTAGTTGATAGAAAAGAGGATGGAGATGGAAAAGAGTCGTTAGAAATCATATGCGGATCATTGTAGAAGAAAGTTGTTATTTGTGGCGAGTAATCATGGTTTTTAGAATCTTTCCAAGGCAAGGAAATCATCATTTTGGGAAGTAGGGATAATTATCTCCATGATATATAGGCCCTTTTGAGATACTAGAATGGGTTGGCGAGGTGGCATATCAGTTGGCATTACCACCACGGTTCAGTGCAGTGCATAATGTGTACCATGTATCTCAGTTGAAGATGTATCAACCAGATCCTGACCATGTGTTAAGATGGGATCATGTTGACCTTGAGCATGATGCTGTATTTGTACATATTCTGGTTAAAATTTTTGATAGATAGGAGAATTTCTTCCATGGAAAAAGAATCTTCCTAGTGCGGGTTTTGTGGCAACATGGTCAGATTCAGGAAGAGACTTGGGAACGCGAGAAAGATATTAAAGAACAGTGGCCATAACTCTTTTAGTAAAGCGATGGTTTTCTACTTTCTGGGGACGGAAAGGCCAATGGTGGGGAGAATTTAGTACCCACTTTTTCTGGTATGTGACTCTCGTTTTATTCTTTTTAAGTTCATGAAGCATATGGGAAATGGTTGGGGAAAGTTTGGAGGCTTTTAATGTGTCAAAGGGCAAAAGGTGGTGAGGCATGGGCTTCGTACGGTTTTCCCAAACCGTGCAGAAGCCGTGTAGGTGGTGTCACCATGGAAAAAGAAGACCGCACAGTGTGCGCATGGTTTGGGAAAACCATGTGAGGAGGTAGTGCGAGCTCCCCTTCCAAGAAGTGACTACCTCATGGTTAGCGCACGGTTTGACTAACCATGTAGACTAACCATGAGCGAAGTCAACATAGATCCTATTTTTAAGGATCTAATATATTTTATAATTAATACCACTCATTTTTTCTCCTAGATGGCCCTAACATGGGATTTCTATCTGGTGAAGGTGGGAGAAAACTTACCAGGTGTTTTGGAAGTGATTCAGAGGGTTGCCTTGGTGTTTAGAGGCCGGTTGATCATGGTAAGTCTCGTTTCCTTGAGTTTTATTAGATCTCCTTCTTCTCTCTTGATGGATCCTTAGATCTACGCCCAAGGTGGGTAGATCTATGTCAGTGGATGACTTTTAAGTTGGGTTTTGGTCTTTTTGGTGATTGGGGAAGGAATCTGAGGAGGTTTAGTGGTGTTTCGACCCGGTTCATGGTAGGTTTCTCCGATTTTTTTGAGGTTGGTGGATTCACTCTCAATCCCTCTTTCGTAGAACATAAAGGCCTAGTTTGAAAATTTTTTCCTTGATTTAAATGATTTATTTATCTACTGTGAAAGAATGGATTAATACCTTTTTAGTAATGGGTGTTTGAAATTGTGTGTTTTTGGAATGTGTTTGTTGAAGTGAATTTAAAACAGTGATTTTAAACTAGTTGCGATTTTGCTGTTGGAAAGAAATGGGTTTCAATAAAAGGCTTGATGCTTTATTGAATGTTTTTGAACACACATGGTTTTGGAAAGGATTTTCATGGGTTGTGATGTGTGGTCATATGCATTAGGATGGATAAGGGCGAGATGTACCCCCATCAACAGGTGGGATGGATAAGGGTGGGAAGTACCCCCATCAAAAGGGACGAATAAGGTCTTGATGTACCATCGTCAATGTTGTCCACTAAGTGACAACTTAGTGGAAGGATAACTCACCACTCGCGAGTATAGGGAGGTCCAGGTTTCATGTATTTTTGGTTGTGAGGATTTGTGAAATGGAATGAATGTTCCAAAATGGAAATGAGAATTTGATTGGAAACATTTCTTGATTGATTTTCATGAGAATGATAGTTTTTGCTGGAAAATGTTTTTTTCATGGAACTTTCTATATTGTGAACTATTTTGGAATTGTTTTATATAAATGTGCTAACATGTTTTATCCTAGAGGCGTGGGTTGGGTAGAAATTGGGGAAAACCTACTGAGTTTCATTACTCACCCTCAGCTTTGGCACAATGGTGTTTTTTCAAATGTCATATACATGGATGTTGGAAAAGGTAAGGTGTCACATGTTTATGGAACTACTTCATTATTCTTGGGCTGGTTCGTGATGTTGGAGACTGGAGCTTGTAAAGCAGGGAGTTGGGTTGTCGTTTTGTGGTCTTTCAGTTTGTATTTCTGCTATTTACACTAATTTAGTGTTGGTTCCCACTAAGGTACAATTGGTTGGGTTGTGATAAAACAAAGGGTTGAGTTTTCTTACCCTTTATCATGCATCATTTAGTTTATTTGTTTTCTTATGTTTTTTGGCTCTGTGGTATTTTCAAAAAGGGTAAATCGTCCCCCACTAGTTTTGAAACCCTTCGGTATTTATTACCAGCCTTTGGCGCCTAGGGGATATCGCTTAAGGCATAGTAATGACTCGTCGTACTCTCAAGACAATGATAATTGAAGGTTTATTAAAATTTTCATTATTTATTTTATTTCAATTATTGCCTATATATAAATATATATTTATTCATATAATTTCAATGTTTTTGTTTAGATGGCATTCCTCTTTTCTGGCAGAAATGTCTTTGATGTGTTGAGTATGGTAAAAGGGTAAATTATTTAATTATATCCAGAATAATAATAGATAAATATATTTCATTTAAAAGTATATAATTTATTATCATAAAACAAGTCATCAATTTTGGTTTTGAATAGAGAACAAAGTTATATTAATGGAGACGACATGTCGTACGTTCACATAAGTAATGTTTACATTTCTCAATGATTATTATAGATAATTGGTTTGTAATATTTTATCATTCAAAAATGTCTTATATGTGATAAATTATTTATTAATTGAATAAATATAATGATATATATAGTTTATGTGATTCATTTTTGAAAAAATAGTCACGTCTATTTGTGGAGGTAATAATGCACACGTAAGCACGAAAAATGTAATCATTATTAAGTGCTTAAAATGGTATGTAAGTAAATGATATATAATTTTGAGAAAATGATAAATATATCATGAATATTATAATTATTTAAAATGTAATATATATTCATTAACATTATCCTTATTTCCATCCAATTATGTTTATGGTGAAAAACAATCATATCTCTTAATGGGGTGATAGTCTTCCATACACAAGACTGACGTTATCGTATCCCCCAATGAGTGAAATGTAATATGTAATATGTGATATAATAACTAAATTAATATAATTAAGTTATAAAAGTAATAAATATTATTTTTATACATAATTATAATATGTCCTGAGAGGATATGATGAATAATGAGATATATCACTTCGTGAGGTGATAATCAACATATAGACAAATAATGATTTCTTATACAATGAGATGGAAGAAGAGAAATATTAAGGATATTTTATTAACAAAATAACTCCCCTGTGTAGGAAATTCTATTTTTATTTAAAATAAATTACTTAAAATTTTTTTATAGAGGCTGTAGAAGAAATAAAATTAGAACAGTCTGTACAAAATGACACCTATTCTTGAAAAAACATGCATATGTTATCAACAAAATCCACTGTATAATGTATTTATGATTTTAAAAGGGATATAGTTCTTGGGTAGGGATATGATTAAGGTATTTGGATATTTATTGGTTTATCTAAATTCATTTTGAAGGTGTATTGTGGAGTATAGAGCCAATTGACTTTTATTTGAGTGGTGAGTTGCACACATGTAATTTCTAAAAAGAAAAACGTGTAACCACATTCTTCACTTGAAACAATAATAAAAAATTTATAATAATCTATAAATACACATTATAAGGAATACATATTTGGATATATTATATTTTACATGTGGTTTTATGTCAGTTTATCTGTTGCATTTTTATTTTATCCCACTTGCAAATCAATTTTTACCTTAATCATAGTTATATATTAATGATATTTTCACTATTAAATATGTAAAAAAATAATTTAAACATATTTAATGATATAATTATTTATTATTAAATATATAAAATATTTTTTTCTAAATTATTTTCATATATTTGGATGAATATAATTTTAAAATAAAACCCCCATATGTGATGAAAAAACAGTTTTCAATAAATCTATTTTTCAGACAAAATAAAATTGTATATTTACTCCATGAGTAGTAATAAAAATTTTATCAATTAAAATTTATATTTTTTGAAATATAACCTATAATTTTAATTTTAATCAATCACAAAAAATGGATTATTTTAATTAACTAAATTAGATAATAATTTTTCATTTTGAAAAAATTTACAGAAAACAACATGTTTTTAAACTAAAAACATATACTAAAATATAATAACAAGATTATTAATATTTAATTATGAAGATTAAATTTTACAAGAAATATTTATGTTTCATTAATTAATATTTAAAACATAATCCTAATTATAAATAACACTATTTATTTCTAATATGTAATTTGTTTTTCATTAAATTAGTATTTTCAACAATTTAATAAATAATAATTATATTATAAAAAATAAAAAAAATCCACAGTATGTTTAATTTTAATTATATTTGAAAAAAAATTCCATTATAGAAATTAAATTAAATTTATTTATAAATAATTATTTTATATGAAAACCTTATATTAATTGAGTATTTTAGAAAATATTTATTTTTTGATATAAAAGTTACTCAATATTTTAATAATGAATATAATTTATAATTATCATTTTTTTAAAAATATATTTATTTATTTTATCATTACATGGTTTTTTAATCCCCCCATTTGTATATTTAATCCTCAAACCATTATAAACCTAACATGAATGTGGGAATATCTTTCCCTCAAATAGAATTCAGATCCCCATTTTATGTATTCAGTCATATGATCTTCAGTAAAACCATTACCTAGTGAATCCAATTATTTCATAACACATTGTATTTATGGAAAAATATAAATAATTTATTCATCATATGAATGGTTCTATTCAAACAAAACAACATTATTGTTTAAGACAATATTTGAATATGGAAAATAATTCCTTAATATTGATACGTTAATTACATTGTGTGTCTTGGGAAAACTCGAAATAAAATCCAATTAATAAGAAAATGATCCCACTATATGAATGATTTCATATAGTCAAATGGACCACAGACATAGATTTTCATTTTAACTAAAATTCATAACACTTTTCTAAGTAGATACTTTGGGAAACACATGATCACCAACCTTGAAAATATTTCATTACTTTAGTTACCCGTATAACATTTATTCATACTCTATGACATACTCATATGTTGACAAATCAACATTAGCTTCTTTATTATTTTCATCTACAAACTCTGGACCCATCAATATCTTTTCTACTAATTCATCCCTACCAGCTGGCATAGAACAACACATTATATATAATGCCACAAAATTAGCCATATGAATAATTTAATAAAAATATATGTCATAATAAAACACAACCAATGAAGGATTTTGATCCCAACATTCCATATAATCTATTGAATAATAATGGAGAATATCTTACATAGTCTGAATTTTCAACTCAGTATGACCATCATTTTGAGGATGTATAGATGTATGGAAATTTAATTCACCACCGAGTGATTTCTAAAGGTTGTTCCAGAAAATAGATTCCAATATGGTATCATGATAAGATAAAAGGTATAGTTGAACCCCATGTGTACATACTATCATAATGTGATATATTCACGAAATTTGATCCAAAATAATAATATCTTGAATGGGAATTACTTTTTATTATTTATTTAATGGCTCAATAATAGTAGAAATTGCACTGTTACCTTGAGAGTTATTTTCTAATCCCACAAAAAATATGTTGATATATTTTCACATTTCCAATATAAAATTGGAATATGTTGATGAATTCGATTTATTAATTTTTATACATCATTAAATTGTTCAAAAGTTAAACATTAAATTATAAATTTAGTAATATAACATTTTATTCCATCCCTCTAATAATACAACATTTTGTCTCTAAACATCTTTGTACTACATAGACAAATATAAAATGTAAAACTAAGATAATTACTCAATAAATCTGTCTTAAACTATAAATAAAAATAGAATCATAATATTTTTCCCAATTCTGTAAGTCCTTAATCAAAAATTCTCTCAAGAAACATTCATTTGTGAATAGATTCATCATTTTTATATAAACCGGGACACTTTTTGATTATTCGTAAATCATTACGATCGAGTTTATTAAACTACAAAAAAAATATGTGATGTTTCATCATTCAAAAAATTTATCTTTATCAAATAATTTTCCACCATTTTAGGTTACAAATGTAACATGGCTAATATATCTTTATTTTTATGACATAATTGATCAAATACTTCATTTTATTTTCTAGGAATATAATGAATCTTGAAATCAAAATTCTCGATCAATTTCATCGAAATTCCATCTCAAAATCATAATTCCATGGGAGTGAATATATATACATCAATATTTTCTGATCATTATATATTTAACACCTTAATCCAAAAAAATAATGACATTAAATTTTTTAATAACAAATTACCTATAGAGAAATTCAGATCATGTGTAGGGTAAATTATTTTCAGAGGATTAAACTAAAATGAATCACTAGAATCTACTTGATCTTTCTACATCTATACATAACTTTATCTTATCAATTAAGAATCACTTTAGAAAAACAATTCAATATTTCTAGAATATTGTGAAAAATCGGTTCATTCACTAAAATGAATTTTCATTTCATAAAAACAATTATCTAATTACTTTTTCCATTTGAATTTGATTCTATTTTGAGTTAGCATAGAAAATTGGATAGAAAGTTAAGAAATTATTTCAATAAATCATCTATAGTAAACATATAAACAATGAAAACTATGAATATCTATGTCATTTGATAGTCTTTTTTATTCTTCATAAACTATTGTTTTAGTAGGGCCTATAGTTAATTCATGATATAAACTATTAGGTACAAGGTACAAAATTTATGGTTACCAAAATTCATAGTTACTATATTACCAATTATATTTCAAATAATTTGTGGTCTTCAAAACAATCCACGTGTTTAATTTTTGATCCCCATGAATTTTATAATATACCAATATATGTATAATTCATAAAAAATTACTTTACCAATGAACACATGGGAAAATATATTTCTAAGGATAATAAATAAATAATGTAAATCATAAAACCCAATGAAAATAAATACAAACTCATAATTCTCATATTTAGTCCAAAACACAGTATTCAGTATATCTTCATCCTTCATATTCATTTTATGGTAATAAATCATTAGATAAACCATATAAAATGCTAAGATATTTATAACAAATCAAATCAATTATTTATATAAGGTAATGAATAATTTTCTTTAAAAATATTCTTATTCTAATATCTATAATCAATGAAAATTATCATTAGAACACCATTCAGAAAAAAATATAGGGAACCCAATGGTGAAGTGTTAGGTAAAATGAATCATTTATCTAACAACTAATAAAATCTATTTTTCATTTAAAAAGATCCACTTGCTCTATTAAAATAGGATTATTTGAAATAGGCTTACCATCTTCAAATAAAATAATTATAAAATAACCCTCTTTTTTCAAGAATATCAAAACATATTTCTTTATTAAAAACATCAATGATTTCATTCACAACTAGGAAATTACTAATTTGAATAGTTTCATTCTATTCAAAAAAATAAAATAGGTAACATTCACTACCATCTATAATTAATTTCCCATCATCCTAGCATGTTATAAAATGTATTAAATCGTTGAATAAAAAATTATTATCTCTACAATAAACCTTATCATGATAAACTAAAATTTAATCCATACTATAAATAAAATCAAACTTCACTATTGATAGTTCAACTAAATTTTCAAGAATGTTCATCCCAATACTAATAGTTGGATTTTCCATAAAAATAATTTTTTCATTAATATTTCCACTTCATATTTTCACCAAATATTCTATCTTCTTTTCATGCAGTGATATTACAAATTTAATTATAATTTTTTAATTTTGGATATAATTTAATGATCAAAAGTCAAATAGGGTATTGTAATTATTTGAATAAATATGTAATATACATACGATCACATTATTGGATGTCCCATCATATACTTTGGTAGTATGCAATTATTTTCCCCGCCATTATGTTTCTAATCATGTTAATTTCCACAATGAGTTAGTAACATTAGTCACACATTATTGTCATTTTTATATAAATTTGAGCTAAAACATCTCATCATTGACTGGATATCTATTTCGATATTCTTTAGACTATTCAGGACACTTTTCTTTATAGTAACAATTCCAAAGACCATACATACCACACCTGTTACACTTTTTAGATCCTAAAAACACTCCCAAAAATGTGTTTTACAACAATTGAAACATGTTTACTCTTACCTCTTGACATCTCAGCTAGTTTATTCCCTTCTATATTCCAACATGACGATTTCTTGATTTTATAATTTTGACGGAAGTATGTGTCAAAAAACAAAATATCAACCTCATTAGAATAAAAAACTATATTTTTATATGATTTAATTTCTTCTGTAGGTAAAAATGGTTACAAATCAGGATTAAAACTTATTAATTTAATAATCATCATCATAGATAAATTATATAAATTACATATCCAATCTTCTATAATTTAGTTCACGTCTATCCACTGAATATTCATCAAATTCTTCAATTCCAATAATTTTTTATATATACGATTAAAATAATATATAAGTACTTGTCATGGAAAATATTCTTAATTTTTTCTCATTCCATAGCCTATAGATCATCATTCACTATAGTATTATTTACCAGATACCAACATTGATAAGCATCACGTTCAAAATGATAAATATAAATGCTTATAGTTCTGATATTTTGAACAGCATATGACATTAATATAATTTTATAGAATTATTACATCATTCAAGAAAACAGTGTGACATTATCCATTGAATTATGGGAGATTTTTTCTCATTAAATTCTCTAGTATTGACATGTTTCTGTGTAATAAATACAGTTTCTCTATAGCATGGTTGCCACTCAGCCACTGCTATTAAAAACTAGCCAATTAAAATTCAAATAATATTATTTTATTGATTTAGAATGATATTTTCCACCCAAAATATTCCTACTACATCTTCCGTGTTTTTGTTGCATGTTACCATTATAATTATACATAGTTTTGTCAAAGTAACATTATAATATTAAAATTATTTATCTTATCTACGTAACGAGAATATAAAATCATTTAATAAAATTATAGTAACATTATCCTAATCTCTAAATTTACATAAATTCTTACTATGATAAAATATTTAAAGACCCATTCATAAATATTTAAGAAAAATTATATTTATGTCAATAATTCATTATCATTTATTTGTGTAAATTTTCAGGGTTATAGTTTTAAATAATTGTGTTATAACTCAAAAATAATAAAAACATATAATTTAAATTGGACACTTCAGATCTGTATCATTTTCCCCTAAAATACTAAAGTTTTAGAATTATACCATATCTAAAAATTAATAATTTTAACATGAATAATTCAATTCTCAAACACATCCTTAATCATTGTCAAACCAATTTAAAAAATTGTGTATGGGAAACAATCTATGCATGGAACCTAAAATTGAAGAAAATGTAAGTCTAATGTAACCATGAAAACCCAATAATAAAGACCTTTATCTTTAATGATCATTTGGAGTATGAAATAAAATATTCCCACTTAAAACAAACAATCATGTTTTCTCAATAAATACTTTCTAAACCCCATTTCAACAAATTTAAAATCCTTTTGGAAGCAAGGAGATTCGTATTCATAAAACCCATTCAAAAACATGCAATTGGAATAAAAATCTAGAATAATTACAACATTTTTCATCAAACAACATGAAAACAGCATAATTAAATATATTACTATAACGTATGTCAACTTAAATTAAAGTATATCAGGATTTACTATTTTTCATTAGCTATAATGTAGATATGCCCTTCTTGTAAGATTTATTAGGCTCACTCGTTTGCTATAACGGTGACCAAACCATCATAAAATCTTTATTAGTCTCCCATATTTTTCATATAATTCTCATGTTACAAATTAGGATAAAATATTTATGGTTAAAACATTTCATAATAAAAACCTCTAGAAACTCATTCAAACCCATATGAAGAAACTTTTTGTATATTGAATTTCATTTTTGTTTTTAAATACATAGTTCCAGACAAAAAATAAATAGAAAATGGGATAAGGGGTTCTTAGTTGAACAAAAAATTAATTAATGTGAATGAATCATGAAAAGAAATAACCATTTTTGAAGTGGGAAATTTTTTTATTGTCATATATAATAAAATGAAACTTTCCTTTTTAAACTTTTATAAAACATATTATATATAAAATATATATAAACATTAACTTCGTAGAACATTGAAAAAAATAAAAAGATAAATCAAATGAAATTAAGGAATAAATTATATCCATATTAAATCATCCATTAATTCATTTTAATAATGTGTATGTGGATTTGAATTTTTTTGTTGGAAAACATTAAAATCTATTTTTCAAATTATACCCCAACCTCTCTAACAACATTGTAATCATTATCACATAGAAAGAAATAATTTCATTAAATATCATGATAATAAATGAAACCAGGATATGAAAAGTCCTAGGGGTTTTATATACACCTAATAAATAATTATAGGTGCAAAATATCAAAATATTCCTCCGTGAAAGGAAATTGAGACAATGTCACTTACCTTGAGTCTGAATTGTTATATATGTTCACTAAAATACTAAAAAATAAAATAAAATTAATTATCATTTTCTTAAGGACCAAATTTATGTTTATTATTTAAATTATTTCACCTTTTACCATTATATACATATTAATTAATCTTTTAAATTCAATTAGGTTATTCTGATGGTATTCATCTTTTGTGTCAGAAATGACTTCCGTAGATTGAATATGGTAAAAGTAGTAATTATTATACCATGTTGAGATTAATTATAATAGAATAATAACCATTTTATACATAACTAAATATTTAAAACTACCCATGAATATTGGTTTTCAAAAATTACCTACACTACAATTAATGAGACAGTAGGATGTATGTACACATTAGTAACATTCCCAATTACAATGATCATTATAGAATGAAGGTAGGAAATATTTTATCATTCAGAAATGATCAAAAATGTCATATATTATATAAAAAATTTCATTATATAAAGTTTCATATCCTATCTTTCTATTGTGGTGATGAAAAATGAATCACATCACTTTACTGAGGTGTCAGTCCACACATACAGACAACCAACATTATTAAATTTCAATTAGTCGAAAGGTAATAAGTATGAAGATATATTATATTTTTTGAATCATAAATATTTACATAATATAATATATATTTCATATATGTATATCACATATATTATTTATCCTTATCTTTATTACTTCTATGTTCATCATTATAGAAAAATGAATCACATTGCTTCATTATGCAGTAGTCCACCGTACACACAAGCTATGTTATCATATCTCTAATAGAATTAACAATTAAGAGTTATACGTGATATAATAATTCTAGAAGTATTATTATGTAGGAGATAACATATATATATATATATACACTTTAAATCCATATATATAGAAATTCGTGAAAGGAAATGATGAAAAATCATGTACATATGTTTTGGATTTTGTAGTCCACCAGACACATGAATGATGATTTAGTTTCTCATTCCATGGAAGTTGATATAGAGTTATGTTATTAAATTAACAAAATAAAATATTAATTTATTTAATATAATTATATTATTATAATATAATTACGGATGAAACTTTTAATGATATGGATATACAAATAAAATAAAAATTATGAGTTAAGCATGATATGTCTTCTTCAAGAAATCTCCTTAGGTTTTCACCAAAATCCTTATTAGTATTATTAATAATAAAAAAAGGTCTTTTTTTCCATGTGATGGAATTAGCTACTGATTTTGGGTTTATCTAGGATAAGAAAATGATCATGAATCTAGGAAGAGTACATGAGCGCATATGTCCTTTAACAAGTGAGGTGAGTGATACACTTGTAATTTTTGAAAATGAAAATGTGTATGCGGATTTTTTCGACGGAAAAAATGACATAAAATGATCCTTATCATTACAGAGAATAGATTAGAGGAGAAATATTTAAATACATTATATTTTAAAAATGCATGATATCTCTTTAACCCTTATCGTTTAGTTTAACCGACGATTAATCCACTTTTTCTGTGACCGTGAGTAAAGATTTTTACTTTTTACACAATTCATTTTGACCAAAAAATATGTTGATATTATTATATATTATAAAATTTTCTAAATCCAAATATGGAATCTATTTTAGCAAATTGAATTCAAATTTTTTTGGAGTTTAATTTAGAAATAAAACATACCAAATTAACGAAAAATAGGATTTTAATAACTGTATATTTCAAGAAAAATATTATTTTGTATTAAATAAATTAAAATAAGTAATCATTTAGTGGAATTATATTAAAATATATTTATATATAATCGAAAAAATTAATATAAATAAAACCATATTAGATTATTTTAACTATATAATCTATATAATTATTATCACTTCAATAATTTTTTATTAAAAACAAGTTTTTAAATCCAATTACAAAATATTAGTAAAATAAAATAAAAACATGATCCAAAACGAATTATATTGATAAAATATGCTTATATAAATTTTTTTTATGAAATCATATTAAAAAATAACCACACATTGAATGTTCTAAATTTAAAAAAAAATATATAAAATTTTTGATAAAATATAATATTTTTTTAAAATTCCTTGAAAAATCAATATTTTATGAGGAATCCAAAAATTTCACATAACATTAATTTTAATTTTATATTATAATATTAAAAATTAAATTTATGAAAATAAATTTTATAATTTATACATTACAATTTTATATATAATCCTTATAAATGAATTTGTTATATTTTTTTTAATTTTAAAATTACTATATGATATTATAATTAATAAAAAATCTGATTATTATTAATAAAATTTAAAATTATTTATTCAATCATTACCATGTTTTTTTAAAATATATATTTTTTTCTCTATTTTTATATCATATTAACTTTCAGAAAATATATAATAGTACACAAATAATGTCTCCCAAATGGGTGGGAAATTATTAGGGAATGAATAATAAATCTACAGTTTAGTTCCGCAATCAGATACCCAACTCATGCATAAGAAAAAAAATGAATAATCTATATAATTTACTTTATATTTTCATTATCCAATCCAAATTAATAAAATATAGAATCAAATAAAAGTTTAAAATAACCCGAGGAAAACTAAAAAAAATTAAATCTATCATTTTTGGTATTATTATAATTGTTTAAATAAACAATAAAATGAAAAAATATTAAAAAATCAAAATCATATAAACAAGGGAATATCATATAAAAAATGTTAGACTTTAAGTACATTATCTAACTATATTAATCGATTCAGGCATTTAATATTTTTAATTATTTTTATATCATCATGAATAATAAATTTATTTATTCACATACAATAAATTTAATACACTAATTTTAGGTTCTAAATGAGGTCCGAAGTCACATAGAATCTCAAAATTAATCCATTATTGTGCATTTTAGGAAGGGCCCTTTATAAACTATTGAATTTAATATTTACAAGTACTTATATGAATACAATGATTATGGTACATTGATATGATCATATGATATCATTTCACTCAGAGAAATTATAGCAGGTAAATCCCTATAATTCCTAAGTTGTTACTATAAAATTCCAATATATGAAATCCTTTAATTTCCATTGACAATTAAAATTAAACATGATGTCTATGCCTTTATGTAAACATTTTATAGGAGCCTAAAAACACAAGATACATGCCTCTAAGAACATAATGATCATTATCACATCAATGTTATATTCCCACATATTTGATATTTAATACTAACAGTTATTTTATATATTATAACATCATCCATTGTTTTTATTCGATAATACAATTTTCATAATATGTATGAGAAAAATTAAATATTTATATCAATAATATATTATTGAAATTCACATAGCTAATTTCCTATGAATTGTATAAGTCACATTAATTAATATTGACATAATTTTTAATCATGAAACATATTATCAATAAATATATACATATATTAGAAAATTAATTTATATAAACTAAGATTATAATCTATATGAAAATAAAAAAATTGTTTTATTTAATGTAAATTTGGTAAGTCATAACCTAATGTTTAAAACAACGTGAAATAATACCAATAATTAATAAAAAAATAGTCAATTGTAAAACAAATTATTAATAAATATGGTTCAATTTCAAAGAAAATTGATCATAAAAATTTTAGTTCTAGACAACATAATTATTATCTATTAAAAATTATTCTTATAGAAACGCTTATTAAAAAATGAATAAGCACTAGTCCTAGTGGATTTCTCGAAAAATATACAATGATGAAAAAAAATTATTTTTAATCATTTCGTAATTAATATTATATTTTACAAAATCATTTAATTTATAAGAGTAAAAAAAATTATCTAATGATTTTTTCCAAAATAAATTTAGAATTAAATGAATTTTAAAAAATGTAGAATTATATTTTTGTGGATTAATGTAATTCGAACACAAATCATTATGTAATAATTTCTTAATTCATGTTGTTACAATGTTATCATCCATTTTTAGCCACTAAATATGTGAATAATATTCCAATGAAATTTATTAATTTCAATTCATTAATACATTTTCTACTGAATTAACATCATGGAAGAACTTCATAGCATGCCCTAACCTAATTATCGTTGCTCATTTTATTTTTTTATTATAATGGGTAATTTTTACTTGATGGAATAATTTTAAATTTTATTCTATTTGATATTAAAAATTTTATCGTTTTTAGTAGAACATAAATGACATTTTCCAAATTCATTTACATCATTATATACAAATTATTAATATAAAACTAAACCACTCGATTTTGGAAATACATATCATTATTTTCATTGGAGTATTATCAAAAATTTATAAAATTATTCATTATAAAACACCCAAAATTTAAATATAGAAATAAATTAAATTAAAACAATTAATCTAATCATATTTATAAATTCCAAAATGTTTCTTAATATTTTCACAAATTTTTTTAAAAAATTTATTATGGAAATTCATTAATTTCCCATGTTTGGAAAAAGTTCTTAAAGGGATATTTTCAATTTTTTGGGTTATTTTTTTAGATAAATAAGGTTTTTTATTTTATTCATTTATTTCCCTAGAGGCTATTGACATAGTGTTCTGGTAATGATCCACGATAAGGGAATGAATTCATTAGAAGTGGTACAAAAAATTATGTATAAAAGGGTGAATCATTTCAGAGTGTTTTCCAAATTTATTGGATCCAAATTTGAATAATGGATCCATCATCATATATTTTTGATATCCATGAAATCCACGAAGATATATAGAAATGATATGAGTTTCCTAAATTATAGGATTTTTTAAGGGATTTTGAAAAATGTGTTGATCATGTCGAATGAGCATCTCAAAATTGTGAATGTTTGAGGGTAATAATCGTGATTATGAAAGTTTTTACGAATTGTTAAATTTCCTAGGTGCTTTACGAAAGCATTGATATTAATAAACAAAATTTTAGAGTGTCACGTAAATTTTGAGGATTAGGATGTTATCCTTATTAATTATAGGTAATTCCAATAAATTTTCATCGACCCCATTTAAATAAATAGATCACTTATTAATGAGAATATGTTAGTTCAGAATTTATTTTGGTGGAACCTGAAAGATATTGTTATGAAAATGATCACAAATAAAGAATTTTTCTAAAGCCTATAAAATATAACAAAAAATTATGAGAATCTTCAATATATTAATTATTATGAAGGATAAAAAACTAAACTGAAATTTGATTTTTTTGTAAATGATATTTGGGTTTCGGGAAATTTTTTGAGCTTTTTGAAAGGAGGTTGCATTGTGGGGTTAGATGAGATTCACAAAATAGGTGATCTTTTCAAAAACAAATTGGGTTCAGGGTTGAATAATATAATAATGAAGAATTGGGAAATTTTGAAAAGCCTATGTGAGATTTCAAAAGTCAATGAGAGTAAAAAAAATTAAAATAGGATTTAATAGTACAACCATGGTAATTTGTTATTAATCAAGGGGATGAAAGTATAAATTCTAATGAGAATATAACTACAATTGGGGATTAATTAATTTCTATTAATTAAGGGACAAAAATGTCCATAAACTATGTGTGATCCATTTTAGATAAATAGGAAAATAAAAAACAATGATTGTTATCCTATCTAGCGGTTGTGATCAACCGAAAGAGAGATAAACAGTGGGACCCTGGGGAATCCGTTAAATGTGCCTAAAATTTGTAAAGGATGTGACACTGAGAATTCAAGTGATATGGTCAAAATGATATTTTAGCACTCACCCCTAACCTGAATATCTCAAAAGCCTTCATTTTTATTGATTTTTGATAACCCCCCTTTTAAGGGATGAGGGGGAACCCTTACAAGGCCTGTAGGCTTAGTGATTAGATGGCCAATAAGATTAAGAGTCATTACATACCCGAAGGACTTGTATAATTAAACGAGAATATAACTACAAATAACGGCCCCCCGAGCATCTGCATCATGATAGTAGCTCTCCACCTTCTCATGGTCTTCTAGATTTGATTTATGTGCAAGCACATGTTGGTCCCGATGGCATAGCCATATCCTCTCATTCATCCAAATCCATTGGTTCTGCTCTAGTGAGTGTGCCGACTTTGAATCCTCTTCCAGGACTGTTCTTTTTTTGATAGTTTGTCTAGAGAAACTGCATGTGGCCCGAAGCCCTTTAGGTTTCCCGAAGGCCTTAACAGAGGGCCTAATGCCCTAATGACACAATGGTCTAGGTGGCTCGAAGGCCTAAAGGACTCCGAGACCAAACTAGTGTCCCAATGTGAATTGTTCGAGCGGCTTTAGTTTTGAATAGTACCGAATAATACCTACGGTAGTATCTTATATAGTATTGTTATAGTACTGCAACATTATAGCTACAATACTGCTACAATAACCTCGGAAATATTCCTCCACTGGGTTTCGAACCCGGGTCTCATGGATGCACTTAAGGATACCTAACTAACTAAGATGAGGCTCATTTTCTAGCAGTGATCCCTAGTGAATTTTTTACAATAGGACATTTCCATTGTGTGCTCCTTAGACATACCCCATTGTGGGTAAACAATGTAAATCTTATTATGACTTTTGAATGCATTCATTTTACTTCATACACTACTATAGTAAAGGGAGATAAAATTGTTTTGTTTAATTATAAAACAAAATAAAAATGGGTAATCACTTTAATCTTTCCGAACCCGATTCACTCCACAGTCATAGTATTTAATCTTGTTGAGAAAAAAAACCCATTCATGAGTTCACAGCTTATACACATAAATATTTTCTTTTATCACACCATTATTGGATATTTTAACATGAACCATATGAGAAATATTTTTTTATTCAATTGATTATTATTTTTTAATTACCCACAAATGATGTTGTATTAAATAGACTTATTTTATATCATACATTAAGAGTTTTTATGGGTTTTGAGTATATGAGTTATTGTAAACTTTCATAATTTAGAAATGAAGATATATGATCAATAGATAAAATGTTTATAAATTAATATATACTATTTGGTAATCGATGACCATACAATAGGTTCTCTGTGGGAAAAAAGATCAATGAAATTTATATGGTGGGGAGTTGGATTTCCCATTGTTCAAAGATGGGTATAAAAAGGCTACCGAGTATTCAGTAGGGGTGAATCATGTACCAAGTATCCCATTAATGTTTTTTCATTTAAATTAATAACTATTTTTTTCTTAAAATATGGAATAAAATTAGCGACCCTTCACTTTTAAATCTTCATTGACTTCCCACCTACATTCTAATATTTTCTATCTTTCATCTATGGATTTACCCTCATCCATGATTCTATTCTTATAGAATTTATTTATTTAGATCCCCAATAGTGTTTATAACAATAATATTCCTTATTTTAATGGTTTTAGACAATGTATCTATCTTCCTCATCAGATGTTCCATAAATTTTTTTATGTTAACTTAATGATTTTTACTGAAATATGATGAATTCCACAATGATATAAATGAAGAAGTTCCACATAGTATGTTATAGTCAGTCTGTAAAAAATAGATTCTTTATAAATGTATATGATACATGAATATTTTGAAATGTGTGATTTGAAATGTGGGATAGATTAATTTTAAATGTAACTAAATTGGATTCTCTTGTGTATTTAGTGGCGAGTAGAGAAAATCTAATCTTTTCTTTATTTAAGGATCAACATATTTCAATAACATAAACAGTAATGGAAATGTATAATTTGGGGAAGTTATTAGATATATTATGTTTTGAAAACATGACTGGTATTATTGCATGAAATTTTAGATATGGTAACATGATTTTTTTTAATAATTCTTTATTGATGAGAATATCTGATGTTCTTTTATGAAATTGATGAATTGGAGTGTTTTATTGCTTCATGTTATGTTGTAGGTTGGTATGACTCAAAATTAGTAAGAGGGATAGTGATGGGGGATCATATGAATTGTCATGTGGTACCAAGAATTTGTTAGGTGATATTAGTTATCTAAAATGCATGTTGGGTGATTTCTAATGGTTGATATGGGTCATGATATATTTAGTAAATAGTCTAAATAACCACTGTATGTGATGTTAAGTAATATATTATTGACCATTATTTATTTATAAAAATATATATTATTCATGCATGATTATTTTTATAGTGAAATTTAATTTTCTCAATATTTATTTAGATAAGGATAGATAATTCACCATAATTTTTTATATATTGATAAATCATTCAGCCATGTTTTATTTATATGGTGAATCTTCAATTTCCCATAAAATATTTAAATAGTAATACATCATTTACCAATGATTTAATTATAAAGTGATTCATCATCTTTTCGAACATTTATAATTGTGGATACTTCATTTAACCATGATTTATTAAAATGTTTATATATAAGTCAATAGGGTTAATTTATTCAAGGGTGAATAGTTCAGCCATGTTTATTATGTGGTAGGTAACTCATGGTCCCTTATTATTTATTATAGTTAATTCATTGTGGCACCATGTGTCGCCTTAGACCTATATTTTTATAACAGCCTAGTTTCAAATATTTTGGTTACTTTTTATATTAAAAAACCCCATTAGGTGATACATAACATGATGTATGACATGTATGGAATTTTTAATAGGGTCATATTATTTTATTACATGGTATACATTTCAATGGTTAAACTATATGTAAAATATGTATATTTTAAATTTATATTATGTTTTTTGTTTTATTAATAATTTACTATTTTTTATGGACATCTAATAGTGGATATAGTCACCCCAAAATATCAATATACCATAACCACTAGTCATTATATATTATCATTTAGGAGGTGTCATTGAGTAGGTCTCATTGAAAGAAATTGAATCTATTTCGGTCAGTCAAATTTTGGACATCAAAATGTCGCATCAAAGAATTTTATTGAATTTTATATTACCATTTCTGATATTTTAAATTGAGATAGTAATTGTAAGGACTTGAGATATAACTTATTCTTGTTCGCATATATTATTTTTAGTGTGTAATTCCATCTGACAATGGTTAGAAATTTTAGATCTTTTTTCATATAATATGATCATATGATTACAAGGAATATTTAATTTGAATAACTTTAAATTTCTTTATCATTATTTGTGGTTGAAATTGAGCATGCTATTTTGTTTCAGATTCTCTAATAGGTTCAAATAAGATTAATATGATTTATTGTAATGAATAACATAGAGAAAACTGTTTATTTATATAAATAATAAGTATTGAGTTGCAAATTTTTTTTGGGATAGAGTTATTGATAGAGAAAATCTTGATTAAACCAATTGATACTAAATTTAACTATAATTATAATATGATATATTTTTACGTAAAACATTTCAATAATATATAAAAATATTCTATTATCTATTTTGGGTGATCATATTATTATATTATATAGAACCTTATATATATTTTTTCTCAAAAGAGGAACATGTCACTGTGGATGTTACTAGTTTCCATGAACAATGATATCGAGAATGATTATAAATGTTCTAAAAATTGTGATTTAATTTTTTATTATATTTCAAATCGATAGAATCTCATTTTGTAATTAAAGGTTATGGATATGCTCACTCCATCATCTATTTTAACACCAACGAGAAAAAAACAATGTTCTAGTAGAAGAACCACTTCAGTAAGATGTGCCTCCCCATATGAATGAAATTTCATCTATTTTTGATTCCTAAAACATAAATATGGTTGAAGGTCACCCAATATAAAATAAGAATCAGAAAAATAAACAATAAAATATGAAATAATATGTGAACAAAACTTTGGAATTATAATTGTTTGATAATAATGTTAATATAATCACATGATTTCGAAAAATGAATACATGCTAGTAATATATAAGTAATAAATCATGATCCCCAAATATGGTAGAACAATAATTTCTATAATTAAAAGGAAAAAATAATTAACGTTGGAAAATATAAAAAAATTATAATTTTATGTCTTATAATAATACATTTATCTACCCCACACACCAACTCATGTTCCTGAAATAGGTCCATTTCCCTTGGACAGATACCAATCAACAAAGTGTTCATGTGCAATAGGGTACTCATGTAGGGAGTGAGTACAAAAACCTAGTAGTAGACACGGAAAAAATAAATAGAATAATTAATATATATATATATATATGTGTGAGTGGATTCCATAATAAAAATAAATAAAGATATGAAATAAACTAGATACCATTGTTGGATCATAATTCTCTAACAATGCCACAATAAACCTCAACCATAACTGCATTGACTTGTTGCTTGTGGAATTGTCATCCTTTTCGACATATATATCAGAGGAAAGGTCTAGTAACATATAACTCAAGGAAAATACAATCATCATATCTCATTAAAAATTACCTACACTCATGGCATGGACACATGATTCCTACTAATGTTGACACCAAATCATGTCGAGAAATGCATCATACTCAAAATCTCATTCCCAAAACATTTTTGTGGTAACAAAACCACCTAACAAGACACTATAATATTACAAATGAGTTCGCATAGCCTCGTTATGATGAGAACTAGATACATAACCAAGAGTTGGGTCACCAATCCCTTATCCATTCTTTAATAGTCAAATCATAATCTATCATGACATTCCAATAAAATGAACATGGAATGGTCACCACATTGGATAAAACAAACTAGTATGTTCACATGAAACTCATACGTTATATAGAACTGATCAAAACTATATTAAATAATGTAAACCATAAAACATATTAATTTTCTATCTAATGAAAACAATAATATTAGAAAATTAAATAGGAACATCAGTTCAAAAATGAAAATGTGGTTTGATAAAACTGCATCAAACAAGTCCTCATTATATCATCTCATAAACCTATGCCATTGCACAGATATTTTATTATATGCAACCAATTTCATCATTATATACTCTTCCAAACAATTAATAAAATCCAAGTGAGTAAAATATCTACAAAACACCAACGCATGATAATGACCTCCTACATAATTTTTATAGGTGAATAATTTTTGAACCACATTTATTAATTCAATACAAATCCCTGGAAATAGGGAAATAAATAAAACCCCACTAAATTAGATATTTGAGAATGAAAATCGAGAATTACTGGGATATAAAAAGATATATTTTAGCTTCATAAGATGGATTATCCACACCTATAGTAGAACAACCTTTTTAATAATAACGTTAATTGTAAATAAAGAATTATAGGAGGTTCATGGAATGATCATATACACCCAATTTTGGATTATGGTCATATTGGTGATTATTAATGATGAGGTAATAGGTGAAAAGATGAAAGATTTTTAAATTTTGGAAACTCATGTAATAGTAATGTAGGCATCTACTAGGAACTCATCCATCAAATTTTGAGTAGCCAATTCTCCATTAATATCTTAGTACACCCAAATAGGCTAGTGGGTGGCACTTCGGGGCATACTAAGACTCCTCCCAGCATAGTGGGTAGATGGTTCCTTTATTCTAGTTAATAAGTATCATCCATCATTTTCAATTAGGTTTACGTCGAACCCATATTTAAATAACTCATGATTTATGAAAAACACTAGAAGACCAAATATATCCATGAATAATCAATTAAATGGAACATGTGGTGCCTTAATTCATACTTAAAATTTTATTTCCATTCCAAACATATCTTATAAGGGATTCTTATTTTTTGAGACAGAACTCTTGGGATCCATATTGAATATTTCTAATGACTAATCTCATTTATTTGACTCTTATTACCATATAAAATCTATTTTATTTCATTATTTCCATAGAATCTGTATAAGGAGAACATTATAGACATGTAGAAACTTATTAGTCTAGTTCTATATTTTCAATAAGAATTCCAATTATGTTGCATCATCCTCAGACTTGACACTCTATTTTTTCAATCATGGTTTATAATAATGTCTTATACAATTGAGAAGAGAATCATGAATCAAACCATGTATATCCTTACAAATAATAAGGCATTTAATAGTGCTATAATATTATTTTATCAGCACTAAAAGGGAATGGACTACCACAACACAGTTAAAAGCCATATCACATTATCAGCAAAAAATGGGCAGATAAGTCACACATTTATTAGATCTTTTATATGTTCTTATAAAAGAAACTATTTAGCATCACTTTTATTTAGTGATGATAAATTGACCCTTTATCAGTGCTTCTATGAGCATAGATGAAGGAAACCATTATCATTTCTAAAAATAATGTTGGAAATTGAATCATTTCTCAGTGCTCCAAAATGACTTAATAAGATGAACAAATAGGGAATACAACACTATGTTGTAATCACACAATACATCACCATAAACTAGAAAAACCATTTAAAATGTTATAATTAAAATGAAAAAAAATTACAACCCAAATAAAATAAAATACTATTATTGAAATTAACACACCTTCATAAAAGAAAAAACCACCATTTATTGAGAATACTATTTCCCATATATAAGAAAACTATTATCTTATTATTAACAATAAAAATAAATAAATTAAGCAGGAAATATTAATTAAAAACAAAACTATTAGTCATATTAGGAACACTATGTATCATATTGTGTTGTGGTTGATTCTTATATGTCACTCCATTTATTGTTCATCTTCAATAAGTAACTATTTTTAAATTAATTAAACATGTATAAGGTAAAATTATATGGAAATTAATTAAATAATTGTAGATAAAATGATTAGAAAACAATATAGTCTCATTTTATCATTTTTTTCAACATGATGCTTGTTTTAAACTAAAATGAAACTTATATATTGAAATCCCAAAAATGGAGTTCTACAGGTCACATCATGAAACAAATTGAGGTGTGGATGATTCATACGTATACCAAATAACTTATGGATCCTATTTTATTTTATCAAAAAAATATGACAACATATCCATGGTATTGAGTAAGATAGTTTTTTTATAAAATTTCATTTTAAAATAGAGACATGTAATTTCAGTAATACTGATCAAGTCATGTGTGGGTTTGACATGTGAATGATACATACTCATCAAAATTTAATTATAAAACATTTTAAAAAATTACCAAGACAATCCAATCATGCATTCTTTGTTTACACTGATTAATAATTTTTTAATAAGAATATTAATTTTCTTATTGATAACGGACACTTTAAGCTATACCAGGAACATCATTTATCATATTTTAGTGAAACTGATTCCAATACATAAAAAGTTACTAATAGACCATTTTCAAAAGATACCATTATAATATGATTTCACATTCATATTTTTGATCATGTGAGTTTTATTTATTACAAGAATGAATTTCAATTTTAAATAAAAATATGCACATGGGGTCATACCAATCACATCGTATGTCAGATTGAGGCATTGCTAATTATAACATGTTCCAATTTAATCATGTATCATTTCCATATTATAATAAAACAACACGAATGTGTGTCCTTAGTTTTTTTATCCCACATATGTCTTTCTAGAAAAAATATCATTTTAAACTAGAAACATACACATTGAGTCATAACAGTCACATCATGTTTGAATTTATATATATAAAATTTCATAAATGTAATAAATGAATTATAAAAAATGTTAATAAATTATTAATACAATACGAGATCATTGTGTAGCATTTTAGTGGGAGAATGTTTTTGTAATAATATATGAATTTTAAAGTTATTACAGAAACATTAATTCATATTGGGAACATTGTATATTAGATTGGGGGGGCAATTCCTATGCATCAATAATGATTTATGGTTCTCTTTCCTAATGTATCAATACAATATTAATTCCTTTTATTGGTTTTGAGTATTTTATTAGTCTTTTATTCTAAAATTATTGTCATCTTTAAATAAAAAGTCATTTTGGAGTTATACCGGTCACACTGTGATTCATATTGATTTTTGGATGATTAAAAAACCTCAACAATTACTTATATATCATTTATCTAATGTTTAAACTAAATTTAAAATCATTTTATCTATTTACAATATGTTATTTCTCTTCAGTATGGAAATTTATTTCAATTTTAATCAAAAAGACACACTTGGAGTCATACCAATCACACAGTGTGTTAGATTGAGGTTCAAATATTTCATACATGTCCCAAATGACATATGGATAGTTATCCTATTTTATCCAAAGAATATGAATGTTTTTTAACATTTATGTGTACACATGTTTTTATTTTAACTAAATAGTAATTTAAAATTGGAAGCTCACACATTGATTCATATTGGTCCAGTAGTATGTGTATTTTAAGTGAATATAACACCTTTACATAAAAAAATTAATTATGAATCATTTTCATAAATTATAATGATAATATGAGCACCTTGTCTTGATTTTATGTTACTAAAACTTTTTGAACTAAAATGTCAAATTAAATGTGATAAGTAACACTTTAATTTATATTAGGAACATCATGTATCAAATTCTGGTGGGACTAATTCATACACATAGTAAATGAATTATGGATCATAATACCAAAAATAATACAAATATATGGATTTATATTCCTAGTTTTGAGTATGAAAAATTAATTTTTTGAGAAATTCATGTCAATTTTAAATGAAAATATGTTTTTTATTCAAACAAGACACACTATCTGTTAGATTTAAGTTTGGATGATTCCTACAAATCAAAAATAAATTATGAATCATTCTCCGAATGTATAAAAATAATCCAAATTTTTTTCCTTCTCTTGTGTATGTCATTTGTATTAATGAAACATCATAAAATCTATCTTACTCTTAAACCATAAAAAATAATAAATACTCCATGATAAAATATTTAAATTCCTTAATGTAAAAGCATGAATGTGACCCATTATGTATTTTCCAAAGACACTAAAATCCATTATAATTTTTTTACCCCCTTTTACCATATTAAAAATCAATATATCCTTTTATAGTATCCCCGTGACATAGAAATATAGTGCATTAATTACATCTTTATACATTTTATTATAAATTAGTATATACTTTCTAAAATTCCAGGTGATGTTAATTTCTAACAAAACATTATTATTTTTTCATTGTCAAAATGGGACTATACCAATTCAATTTTTTTATTGAGAATGATGATGATTTTATGATTAATAATCTTATGAGAATGGATCATTTTACATAATGAATTTTCACTTGAAAAATGGATGTTACATTTAAGGATATCATAATCACTTTGGTTTTACCATACTATGCATATAAATCTTGATCGAATAGCCCAAATAAATACACCACCCACAAAAGTGAAACAACTGTATTGTTATTCTCCGAAAATTTATTATTAATTAAATAAATTATTTTATTTATTTAATTTTAGAGTATTTGGTTCAGAATAGTTTATTTTTTTTTCAAACTGGTGTTCAACTTGTTTTTTAGGTCTTTAAGATTTCATTTGAACTATGATGTCCTATTTGGGGCTTTCTTCATTTGGAAATTTCCTTTAATTTTATGTCTGGTTTTCTTTTATATCAACCCTCCTCAAGGAAAATTATCTCTCAATGATGGTTGTCCTATAGTAGTTCCATCATACACCTACTATATTTGGTTTTGTATTATACACATATTTGTCAATCATTTGTGTTGTATTATATCTCTATTTGATGTATGGATGAGAGTTTTATTACACTAATGTAAAAATAGGATCCACTAATAATTCCCCATATATAAAATTTAGAGAATTAATGGGAATATAACTGTTAGTATTTTTTTAGTAGTTTTTGTGGGGGTTTCCTTTACACATCAGTAATATTTGATAATACCCAACATTTTATAATAAAATTATAGCTTAAGGTAATCAGTTTGGAAAAATAAGTTGTTTTTTTTTGTATATAAAATATTACTCCACTTATATTCCTATATAAAATCACATCAACAAGTGGTGAAAAACATATTTTAAATAATACACCTGAAAAACATGCCAACGACTCGTATATTAATTGATATGGGTTGTGTGTAGTTTTAGAGAATTTTTCTAAAACAAGACATTGGTATGATCCTCATTCTACTATATTTCCCAAAAATTTTACAGGTCTCAAGCCAGTGCCTCATATACTCCTCTATCTTGGTATGCACCTCATTATCCACATCAACCTCCTCCTCTACGTTGTTCACTAACTATAACTTGAAATCATCCTCTAACTCCACCTCCAGCTTTCCATCCTCAATTACCCAACAATTATATTATTAGCATGTCAACAATTCTAAAATTTGTTATTTATTTCCTTATACTACTTCATAAAAAATTGAACAAATATACTATATAAGCATTCAGAATCAAATTCTTCAAACCCAAAATATTTTTCTAAGGACAATACTCATTATAAATTACAAATAGAGCTGGTAAACACCTAATATTGATGTATACAAACATTCTGAAAGGATATACCCATACCAACAATCTCTAAAAATTACTTCTTTTTTTAGTGTCATGGTTGTCAGAAATAATTATTATAAAGAGAAAATATAGATAAAAATGATTCTGAAATATGTTCAATGAAATTTTAATTACTATCATAAATTACCTTTTGAGTGATTCTAGATGTTTCTTGCTTTATGACCTCTCTAATAAATTTGAAAACATATATGCACAATCCAATATGTTATCTTACTTCATCCACATCATAAATGGGTATAAGATTTCGATTTTTTGAGGAAGTTCATTTGAAATATGGGCAATTATAAACATAATTGGTTCCCATATGAAATGACTAAATCATAGGTGCCACAATACAATCAATAAACCAAACATCTTAAAAATCATAAATATAAAAAAACAACACTAATGTCACATCACCCTCTCCCTTTCCGTCAATTAGCTACTAACATATCTACTATAACTCACATTCTAATGTGTCATGAATATAAAAATATACACTATCATATTAATATTTTACAAAATCTGTCCAAATTTTAATATCTGAAATTAATCCACTATAATCAAATGAAAATAGTTTTAACAAATATTATTCTTCATAATATAAATTCATTTTTAAATATAATTTGAAGCATTTCAACATCCCCAAAAAAATCAACAAAGTATAAATTTTTATCTATCCAATTAATTATATTTGAATATATTATTCATAAATATAAAATTTATAATAACTTATATATGATCTAACTTCAAAATAATTATCTTTAATTCTTTGGAATGTTTCACTTATTTCAGAACAACATATCTAGAATTTTGTTTAAAATACTATAATAATATGAGAATCAAAATTAACATCCATAATTTCAAGATAATTGTCGATACTAAATCACCAACATTTATTCCATGATTCCACTTATCAGTATACAGTTATCTCATCCACCATGTTTGTGAGAACCCAGACCTTCTATTCAAGTACATTTTCCCTTTTTTGGTGTTTTTGAGAAAAGAGGAATTTTTTGAAAAATTTTGATGTACAAGCCTTGTACTTTATGAGTACAGGTAGTGTACTTTGATACCGCTCGAGACCGTGTGCTGGTCGTGTCATGACCATGCACACAGCCATGTAGGGTTGATGTGGAGGCCACCTAAAGCGTTGTATGGAAAAGGCATGTACACGCCATGTACTTCGAAAGTACACACCGTGTACTTTCTTTTTTTCAATTAAACAGACAGGGGTCGCCTCTGATAGACATAACCGTCCACTTCTATGTGTTATTCATCCGAGAGCTCCCATACGACCACGAATCTCCTATGAGCTCCCGAGACTATTTTCGTCCTCTGAATCGCTTACCGTCGATTGTGATGGAAAAACAGCGATAATCTCTTCCTTCTCCTAGAGTTTTGTTTCCCAATTCCTCCTCTTTTGAAAGTTATCGTGGTTTGAATGTCCTGTGAATTTTTTAGTTCTACGATGTTCTAAGGAGACTCAAGCTCCTTGGCTCAAGTATAGAAATCTCCTAACATCATGTTAGGTGGTTTGTTCTTTTCTGTAGGAAGTCTGTGAGTATTTTATACAAATATCACTAATACCCTTGAACGGGGTATTGTGTGTTTCCTATTTTTCCATTTTTGTTTTCATACATTGCATATATGCCTGGGTAGAGGATATTTCTAGTGAATAGGGTAATTTAATATTCTTTGGATGTTTTTCCCTTGCATGGTTTCCTATTTATGATAGCTTGGTCTAGTTTTTCATGTTAGGATTTTGCCAGTTCCATGCCAAGTTTATTGGATGGTGTGACTATTCTTCCTGGCTGATATGTTGTAGAATTCTAGACAAGTAGTTATTGAGGATCACATTGGCCATTACGTGATGCGATACATGGTGAATTTACAGACGGCTAAGATAACCTAGTGTATCAGACCATAGGGAGAATGGATATAAGGGCTTTGCCAAAGTGTCTTTAATTTACTATGTGAGACCACATGGGGAATTGATGTTGAGTGCTTCCCCAGAGTTTCTATAGTTCCTTTACATGGGCCACAAGGAAAATGAGGCGTTGAGTGCTTCCCCAGAGTTCCTTTACTATGATACGAGACTATAGGGGGGATTGAAGGTGAGTGCTTTCCCATAGAGTCTATTCATTCTTTCTTTAGCTGAACCAGTGGGGTGAGACTGTGTGTGCCTCCCAGAGGGTTTCTAGTACTTATTGGTTGAACCATAGGGGTTAGGATGTGAGAACTATCCAGAGGTTACCTTTTTTGTTCTAATTTCTTGAGTGGTTGTTTCTTTTTTGTAAATTATATGATAAAACTATGGATTGTTTATTGTTGTGTATTATCCTATTTACTAATTACTTGTTACTGCTTACTATGATTTACCTACCATATATTAATTGACTATTAGTCATAGTTATTTAGGTGGTTTCCTACTAGGAATTTGTCTCACGCCATGTTTGGGTCATGCTTTTGGTCCCAAACAGATTATATTGTTGCAGGTATATATAAGGGAAAGAACCATTCTACTTCAAATTCTTGATTGCTGTGGAGATGGAGAGCATGGGACCAAGCTGAGACTTGCGATGCTGAAGAGTAACTCATCGGTTTTTCTTTTGTATATCATTTTAGTACTATTTTCAGAATTGTGACTTGTTTGGATGTTTTCTTAGACATATATATATCATGCATCATTATTATATATTCATGCTCTAGTTTTCTACATTCAGTCTTCTTCTATTTAATTCTGTATGAATTATTATTGCTTTCGCTATTGTATGTTGTTTATTTCCACTGTGTACTCTACCAATGAGGGCACTGTTTTCCCACTATCACACCCAAGGCCCTCGCTGCTAGTCGGTAGTATCTGGAATTCAGGGAAATGCGCTTGAGGCCATGTGACCAACTGTGTACGGGGTACCTCTGGGTGGCTTCCAGAACCCGGACGTTACAAAGTGGTATCATATGATTCTTTTCTCTTCACTTTCTGTTTGGAGCCTTTAGCTAGGGATATGAAGGAATTGTTACCTAGTAATAATATGTGCTCGGGAGTAGCTAACCCGTGTACAGGGAAAAGCTATACTACCTTGTTTATTACAATTTTACTGGTTTGAAAATTTAAAGTTTATTTGATTTCACCATGACGGACTCACATGATGTGTGTTGTTACTGTTGATATTTTTGAGATTCTATTTCAGTTGCAACCCAATGAAAAGAGGGTATTCCATCCCATGAAACATATAGGCACTTTCTAGAAATCACATGTCATGCATTTTTACCATGCCATCTTGGATGAATTAGTGATTTCATGTTGTTGTGGTAGATGATGTGTAAAACTTGCATGTTGTTGTGACTGTTGCCTTGTTTGAAATTCATGTTGATGATATGAAATTCTTTGTAGAGATTTACTAGAATGAACACCATATTTTGTTTCTTGAGGTCTTATGGGACCTCATAAATTGTAACATGGTAGATCATTGAATTGTTTCCCTTGTATATGATTTGTAGTAGATTCCAAACATTGATTCGCGGGGAGTATGTGCCTTCATGGATCAGAATTTGGAACCTTCATGCTTGTTTTCTATGTTCTCTAGGATTCGGAGTAGCTTCTGAGCTACATCCAGGAAAAACCCAAAATATATGGAATGTAATTTATGGATACATGAAGTGTAGTTTTCTATACCGTGTTTCTTACTGTGTGGGTGGAAACACGGGGTTGTGGAAGATCTGTAGGAACACACCGTGTAATGTAAGTAGACGCCATGTTGTCGTGACCGTGTTTCTACCCATGTGATCGATGAAAGGTTTGGATAAACATTGAACTTACATGCCACGTACTGTTGGTACATGTAGTGACTTGTAACCTAAGTACACAGTCGTGGCACTAACAACACGGGTCATGGAAAGTCTTTTAAGTACACGTCGTGTTTCCATGGAGCACTCCATGTAGCCTGCCATGTAACTAACAACACGAGTCGTTAAAACTTATCTAGTACACACTGTTTCTTTAGTTAACACACCGTGTAGTATAGGATTAAGAGGACCGTGTTGGTTAGCCATGTAAGGAGACTCGAGCAGGGGAATAGATATCAATTACACGCCGTGTGTGGGTACAACACGTCATGTGGTTTTGGAATCCCATGATCAGTTGCGGTAGAAGTAAACTCCCATGTAAAATACATAAGATAACACACCGTTTAGTTTTTATACACTCAGTGTAGTCATGTTTTGTAAATCTTGAATATTTCTTCTTCTGTTCCCTTCTTGTACTCTTGTTCTCCATCTTTGTAAATCTTGATCTAATGTGTGTGTTTGGCCTTTCACAGTCATGTCTCCAAGTCATCCTCCAGTTGAATTCTAGCTTCAAGGTGGTGATAAGACTCTAGATATGGATGATTAGGGATGTCCCGCCAATCCTACTGCTATTCCTGCCTTGGCAATAGAAGATATACCAGTTACAGATGTCGATGTGCAATTTAGAGATTGTTTTCTGAGGATGATGCATACCATGCAGGTAGCACCACCTCTGGCCTCAACTCTGTCAGACCTTATGTGGGTTTTTCCTGTAGCTGCATCCTCCCCCATTCTCAGGGGATAGAGGACCTTAGGATCCAGAGTCATGTCTAGAATCTATGATGGCATTCTACGACCATCTGGAGATGCCTCTAAAAAGGCGGGTCAAGCTTGGTACCTACATGCTACCAAAACTCCACCAAGATGTGGTGGGACGTGATCTCAAAGGTGGGTCATCAGCAGGTTATGGCATGGGAGGAGTTTCAAAGTTTCATTAATGATTACTTATATCTGAAGACCCTTAGGGCCGAACGAGCCCGGGAGTTCATGATCCTAGAGCAGAGTACTCATTCTGTCATGGAGTATTCCTCTCGTTTCACCGAGAATCAATGTTTCACACCCCTTTAGAGTGCAGATGGGTCATTCATGGAAAAGATGATTGAGGATGCTCTGAGGAGGGAGATCTGCTCACAGGTAAATATCATCAGGCTTACTTCCATAGTTTCCATCGTCAACGAGGCACTGGTTGTAGAGCAGAATCTGAGAGATTCTCGAGTAGAGATCCCGGGCAGCTCCACCTACAGAGTTAGTGTTCCACCAGCTCACAGCAAGAAGCGTGCTAGGGAGTCTATGAACTGTGATCTGAGGTGGACGGACACATCTTCAGGTGGCTAGGTTGTATGATACCAGTGTAGAAGGGATTGACATACAAGGATGAAGTGCCATAGAGACCTAGTAGAGTGCCAATATAGAGGCAAGATGGGTCACCTTTGGTGCTTCTCTCAGGTTTTCTCACCACCATCTGGTGATATAGGTTCATCCATGACTCCTCGTTTAAGAGAAACACCACCAGTTTATCACCAGTCTTGCAACTGGATTACTTCCAGCCAATCACGCTGAGGTGGAGGTCATGGCTGGGGTGGTCCGTCACCGGGCTATCAATGAAAGTAGGGCAGATCAGCTCAGAGCATCCAGGTAGCACCACATAGTCATGGTACATGTTAGGATTTTGTGGTGGAGCCGACCCAGCCGGAGCAGGATCCTGAACCTTCTAAGGATCGAGGTACGGTCTTAGTAGCCTCAGTTTTATCTTCATCTCTTTTCGATACTGGTGCTACATATAGCATTATCTCTGTTGCTGTTTTGGAGTGCCTTGGGATCTGCATCTTTTCATCTGACAATACTTTTACTGTAGAAACACCGTTGGGGACCAAAGAGGTTAACATACGTAAGTGCAGAGAGTTCCCTCTTGAGGTTGTAGGGTGTCACTTCTTATGGGGCCTCTATATCCTAGAGATTTCTTGCTATGATTTCATTCTCGGAATGGACTGGCTAGTTCCCTTCCAGGCGATCGTCGACTGTTATCGCCGCAGAGTGAGTTTTGTATCACCAGAGGGTGGATCCTTTCTTCATAAGGGTGAGTGGGACGTCCAGAAGAGTAGAACAGGACCTGAGCATCATGGGCTAGGTGGAGTTATAGCTTAAGTTTCTAGTCTATATCTGGATGACTAGGGGACTTCATAGTTAGACATTCCTCCAATGTGGATCATTTCAGAGATGTAGTTCTAGAGGAATTTTCGGATTTTCCTCCAGAGCATTAAGTAGACTTCTTAATTGAGCTCATTCCCGGAGTGTCAAAAGTGTCCATTCCACCTTATGGGATGGCGACACCTGAGCTACTGGAACTCAAGAAGTATTTGGAGGAGTAGCAGGAAAAGGGTTTTAATCTGATCCAATTCGTCTCCCAAGAGTTCGCTTGTCCTGTTTATGAAGAAGGCAGAGGGAACCCTCAGGCTGTGTGTGGATTATCAGAAGCTGAACCAGTTAAAGGTCAAGAACCGATATCCATTGCTAAGGATTGATGGCCTCTTTGATCAGCTTCACGAAGCCTGGGTGATCTCGAAGATCTATTTTAGGTATGGTAATCATCAGTTGTGTGTTTGACCATCAAATATACTTCTTACGGGCTTCAATAGCAGGTATGGTCTATACGAGTATATGGTTATGCCATTTGGCCTCACGAATGCGTCTGTAGTTTTCATGGCATTGATGAAACGAGTGTTCCATCCATACATGGATTCTTTTATGGTGGTTTTCGTGGATGACATCTTGGTGTACTCTCACACTATACATGACCATGATAACCATCTTGAGATTATTTAGAGTACTCCGAGAGAGCATCAGTTATATTTTATGCTCTCGAAATACAACTTTTGGATGGATCATATTAACTTCATGGGTCATGTTATCTTTGAGAAAGGAGTATCAGTAGACCTAGAGAATGTGATAGAAGTAGTTTACTAGGAGGATCCGAAGAATGTCTTCCAGGTGCAGAGTTTTCTAGGGCTGGCTGGATACTACAGATGCTTCATACGTGACTTTTCACACTTAGCAGCACCGCTGATGGGTCTGACCAAGAATGGTGCAAAGTTCTTGTGGTAATATTCTTGTGAGTTATCCTTCCAAGAGCTGAAAAGAAGGTTAATGTTAGAACTGATACTAGTCTTGAGTGATATAGTCAAGAGCTACAATATTTACTGTGATGCATTTGGTATCAGGCTGGGAGCTGTGCTTATACAGGGAGATGGAGTCGTTGTGTATGGGTCTTGGCAGTTGAGGCAACCTAAGAGGAATTAACTGACGCATGATCTGGAGTTGGCAATTGTTGTTCATGCCTTACATTGTTGGAGTCATTATCTTTTGTGATAACACTTGGTGGTTTTCACTGACCAGAAGAGTCTCAAGTACATCTTCACTCAGCTTGATCTAAATATGAGACAACACAGGTGGGTAGAGTATCTTCAGTCCTTTGACTTTGTGTTTTCCTATATATCTGGGAAGGGCAATGCAGTGGTTGATGCGTTGAGCAGGTGAACGCAGATACAAGCCATTCAGGATGCCAATAGTGAGTGTCGGCTTATGGCTCTGTTTTCTGAGATGAATTTTGAGGTGCATGGCAGACAGGGGCAGACATTCCTATCTTCTGTAGTCGTTACCTCTATACTTATTGATCAGGTACGAATAAGGGAGGTATCATATTTTGAAGCCATAGTTCTAAGGGAAAGTGTGTCCGGAGAAGACCCTATTCTTGGGTGGACAGTGGGAGAAGAAGAAATCTTGCATTTCTTGGGACGCGTATGGGTTCCAGCAGACTTACGTGAGGAGATGATGCATGACTTTAATTCCTCGGTTTGGGCAGTTCATCCTGGCATCCCCAAGATGTATCGTGATCAACCACATCAGTATTTGTGGCCAGGTATGAAGATAGATTTTGATGGTTTCATTATGAGATGTTCTACTTGTCAGTAGGTTAATGCGGAGCATCAATGACCGGCATGTCTTTCACAATAGTTACCCATTCCGGAGTGTAAATGGAACGATGTCACGATGGATTTCGTGACCGGTTTTTCGTGATCGCCTCGTGGGAATAATGTTGTTTGGGTTAGCATCAACATGCTCACAATGGTTGCTCAATGTTTTCAGATCAAGGAGACCTTCAGTATTGATGATTTGGGATGGTTGTACATCTGAGAGATTGTATTTCTGCATGGGGTCCTACACTCCATTTCTTTATACAGAGATGCGTTCTTTACTTCTTGGTTCTACTAGGGGCTTTATAAGGCTTTGGGTACACATGTACTTTTGAGTACAACATACCATCCCTAGAAAGATGGCCAGTCAGATCGCACGATTTTGGTTAATGAGGATATGCTCTGAGATTAAATTCTAAACATTGGAGGTTTTTGGTAGAATCATATACCTCTTGTGGGGTTTTCCTACAATAATATTTTTCAAGAAACTATTCAGATGGCACCTTATGAAGCTTTGTACGATAGGCCATGCCGGTCACCTTTATGTTAGATAGAAGAAGGAGATGCAGCATTGCTGGGAGCTCGTCTTGTTTAGGAGGACTCAGAGCAGATAGAGGTGATTTGGAAGAGGATGGCTACTAAAAAGTCTCGACAGAAGTCTTATGCTTATCAGCAAAGATGACCTATGGAGTTCGAGGTCTGGGATTTGGTTTTCCTGCCTGTCGCACCGAGGTTTGGGCGCATAAGAATTCAGATATAGGGAAAGCTTTCACCGTGGTACATCGGGAATTTTGAGGTGTTGGAGAGAGTTGGGTCGGTCACCTATCGGTTGAAGTTCCCTCAGAAGTACCAGGCTATGCACGACATCTTCCACGTTTCTCAGCTCCGACGGTAATTTTCAGACCCGTCTCATGTCTTTCAACCTAAGGAGGTTGCGATCGAAGCAGATGCATCGTTTGAGGACCATCCTATCTGGATTGTCGATCACAATACGATGGTTCTCTGTGGCCGGTTTGTTTCTCTGGTATAGTCCTTTGGCATCACGGGTGAGTATAGGACGAGACTTGAGAGAGGGAGGCCAATGTATGATCGCAGTGGCTAGAGCTATGCGGGGTTTCTTCTTCTACGCCTCTCTAGGAAAATTTGAGGAGAATTTTCTTTAACGGGGGAAGTTTGTGAGAACCCGGACCTTCTTTTCAGGTACATTTTTCCTATTTCTGGTGTTTTTGAGAAAAGAGGACTTCCTGAAAAAAAAAACTTAAGTACGCGCCGTGTAATTTATGAGTACAGGCCGTGTAATTTGATGCCACTCGAGGCCGTGTGCTGGCCATGTCATGACCATACACACGACCATGTAGGGTTAATGTGGAGGCCGCCTAAATTGGAGTAGGGAAAATCCTAGTACAAGCCGTGTACTCCAAAAGTACATTCTGTGTACTTTCTTTATTTTCATTAAATTGACCGGGGTCACGTCTGACATATAAAACCGTCTTCTTCTAGGTGCTCATCATCCTAGAGCTCCTATATGGCCGCAAATCTCTTATGACCTCCCAAGCCTCCATCCATCCTCCAAATCGACCAAAGTCGATTGCGTTCGAACCACAACAGTAATATCTTCCTTCTCCAAGATCTTTGTTTTCCAATTTCTCATATTTTGAATGTTATCTTAGGTTGAACGTTTTTTGAGTTTTTGTAGATCTATGTTGTTCTAAGGAAATTCAAGACTCGGGCTTAATTATAGAAATCTCATAACGTTGAGGTTGGTGGTTTGTTCCTTTCTGTAGGAATTCTGTGAGTATTTTGTGAAAGTTCATCCAATATCCTTGAACGGGGTGTTGTGTGTTTCCTGTTTGGCCATTGTTGGTTTCATGCTTTTCTTATATGACTGAGTAGAGGATATTTCTTTTGAATAGGGTAATTTACAGTGCATTGGATGTTCTTCTCTTCCATGGTTTCTTGTTTGTGACAGTTTGGTCTAGTTTTTCCTATTAGGTTTTTTCCAGTTCCACGAAATCTTTATAGGATGGTGTGATTGTTCTTCCTTGCTGAGATGATGTAGAATGATAGACAATTAGTTCTTGAGGATCACTATGGCTGTTATGTGATGTGATACTTTCTGACTTTACATACGGCTAAGAAAACCTAGTATAACAGACCATAGAGAGAATGGGCATAAGGTCTTCTCCATAGTGTCTTTAATTTACGATGTGAGACCACTAGGGGAATTGACGTTGAGTGCTTCCCCAAAGTGTCTACAGTTCCTCGACATGAGCCACAGGGGGAATGATATGTTGAGTGATTCCCCAGAGCAACTTTAGTATGATATAAGACTATAGGGGGGATTGATAGTGAGTGCTTCCCAAGAGAGAATATTCTTTATTTCATTAGCTGAACCAGATGGGTGAGACTGTGTGTGCCTCCCAGAGGGTTGCTAGTACTTTTATATTGAACCTTAGGGGTTAGGCTATGAGAACTACCCAAGGGTTACCTTTTTGATCTACTTGATTTAGTGGTGGTTTCTTGTTTTTAAACTATATTCTAGAACTGTGGATTGTTTACTGGTGTGTATTTTCCGGTTTATTGCTTACTGGTTACTGTTTACTGTACTTTACGTGCCATATATTCATTGACTGTTAGGCACAGATCATTGGGTGGTTGCCTACTGGGTCTTTGTAACACACCCTGTTTGGGTCAAGTTTTTGGGCCCAAACATATTATATTTTTTCAGGTATAGATAAGGTTATGTTCCCTTCTACTTCAGGTTCTTGATCGATTTGGAGATGGAGAGAATGGGACCAAGCTGAGGCTTGCGATGCTGAGGAGTCGCTCATCTTTTTTTCTTTTGTACTCCGGTTTAGTACTGTTTTCTGCATTGTGACTTGTTTAAATGTTTTCCTTGACATATATATATCATGCATCATTATTATATAAGTGTTCTCTAGTTTTCTCCTTTCAGTCTTCTACAATTTAATTATGTATTGATTATTATTGCTTCCCCTATTGTATGTTGTTTACTTCTGATGTGTACTCTACCAATGAGGGCATAGTTTCCCCAATATCCCACTCAAGGCCCTCACTGCTAGTCGGAAACCTCTGGCGTTCGAGGAAATGTGGTTGAGGCCATGTGACCAACCGGGTACAGGGCACCTCTAGGTGGCTTCCAGAACTGGGACGTTACAATTATATATAAATACAAATGGAAATAATTATTTAATATAACGAAAATTTGAGTAAATAATAAAAATAGTGTTTTGGATCCCATTAAAATATTCAACATTATAAATGGTTGAATATTATAAATTTAAATGGTCATAAAATTTATAATTAAATATATTTGTCTTAAAATTTCAAATATGAAATTAATATATTAACAAGTCCCTTAATGAGTTAATTTACTAATAAACATTGTCAACATATAATCTATACAAAAGTTTCCACATCTGTAAGAACAAAATCACTGACGTAATATAGATAAAAAAATAAACCATTAAAAATAAATTTTATAAATAAATAAATAAATAAATATTTTATAATAAATCTGTAACAAATTAATTTATGAAATAATTATTTACCACTTATGTTTTGATATATTCTTTTCTAATTTAAATTTTTTTTGAATGATGACAGAATAACCAAACAATAAACGTAATGTGAAAATCATTTCTTTCCGAACTAAATTTACAACGTAATAAATAATTGTGTTCCAAAACACATATTATTATAAATTATATACCATATTATAAAAAACCCAAAATCATATGGGATATAAAAATTTACCCAATAGTAAACAATATTACATTGAAATAATGTTTGCAAAAAAATAATTTATTATATGGATACATATATCAATTTATTATGTTTCATTTTATTATGTTAATGGATATGATAATTTTATTGATTTATTGATTACAGTTTGACAATGTTATTATAATTGGATAATGTTTATTTGAATAATATTATAAATTATTTCTATTTATAAGGAGTATAATGGTGATGAATGAAGTAAAATTTATAGAGTATATGTAATTTAATAAAAAATATCATAATAAATAAGATTCTTATACTAATTAAACCATTATAAAGAGATAATTTTAAATTATATTGAACAATATAATAAATATATTTTATTATAATAGTAAAAATTCATCAATTCTTCATGTTACACCACTGACATTCTTATCTACCTTGTTAGAAAAATATGTAGTTTCATATTTTAAAAACCCATATTTCTAGGAATCTATATTTATCCAATAAATTAAATATTATGATGACGTATTTTTCAATTATATTAGTATATAGATGTAATTTAGATAACGGTCCCATTTTTGTTGGGATATGAAACGAATTATTGGGTCCCAATAGATATCAAATAATTAATGAAATGCTAGAAAAAATATAAAACTTACCATTTTTCAAATATCTTGATTGATGGTCCAAATTAAAATCCCTAAGGAAACTAAGAGTAGGGTAAAATGTGATATAGGAGGGAATATAGTGCATTAGTATATAAGGTGCTTCAAAAGGCCACTCTGTACAATATATAAATTCAAAAAAACAATTGAAACACCACACACAGTTCAAGGAATCTATTATAAGGACCAAGGGCATTATATAACTCAATCAAGAAAACTAAGTACCATTTTGTATAACTATTATAAAAAATAACCTTATTCAATTAAATAGTAATAGCTATGTGTAAAGGTTAATTATATTTAATAAATTTCAAGCGCATAAAAATGGTCATCAAGAATGGATCATGATGTATTGGTCACTACGATCGACATTCAATTTTGATTATGAGAAATTGGAAGCTCTCTAGGTGATGGTATGGGACCCACTGAAGAAAATAAAAAATCCAATAATCATAAAGAATTATTTTTTTCTAGTGAATAATTACGGGTCATCATGGTTGAGAAGAAAAAAACAAATTGTGGAAACTAAAAAAGTAATCAATGAGAGAGGAAAAAAATATTCTAACCTACCTTGGAATGTAGCCATTTTTCGTCTAAGAGAAGGTAGAGGATGAGAACCAAAAGTAGTGGATCCCCCTAAGAGCTTGAGAATCATGAATGATTCTGTAACTATTAGGGTTATTTTAAATAGTTTAGGGACACTTTTATCAACACAGAATGAATCATTGACAAAGATACCCTTTTATCCATGCTAAATTAATAAGTGCTGCTAAACTGATTAATTATTAGTGCATTATTAGTTGTGATAACAGATTTAAAATTTTAATTATAATTAAAAACATTTTTAACTCTATTTATATAATTAAATAACTTTCTTATAATTTTCTAATTTTTTAAATATCTAATTATTTATTTTTAAATAAATTTGTACGTTTTTTAAATGAAAATAATTTTTAACATAGACAGTTATAATTTTATTTACAAAAATTTATTTATAATTATAATCATATTTATATAATCAGGGATATTTATATAATATATATATATATTTGATAAATATACAAACATATAAATATACTAAATATAATTATTGTAAATCTGTTTTTAAAATTTTATAATTATAAATGTTTTTATATCATTATATATATTTTTACAGACAGATATCTATATTTAATAAATATATATAAATCTACTTATAAAAATATATATAATTATTAAAAATATTTTAATATTTAAACGTATAAATTATAAGTTTTTAATAAATTCAATATATAATATTTTATATATAATTATATGATTACTTTTATAAAAACTAATATTAATATATTTATATAATTATTTTAATATATAAATTTAAATATATATATAGCCCTAGGTTGCCTGAGAGTAGTATTTTCCACTGTGGGAGTTAGTAATGTCTTGAGTTCAAGTCTCACCAACTACATCCCTTCATTGTATGTTTCATGGATTTATTTTTAATGTAGTCCCTTTCCCCAAAAAAATTAAGCATCAACATCACTTATATATATATATATAACAAAGATATACAAATATAAATATGCTTATACATAAAAATATAAATATTGTATATTCATTAATTAAAAAAATTTAATATGATTTTATATGTAATTGAATATAAATAAACATTTTTATTGTAATTATATATATAATTTTAAAAAAAATTATTTATTTATAATAATTATGAATACATAAATTTTTAATTATAATTAGAATACATAATAAAATATTTTTATTTATCAATATTCATTTTCACATATTTTTTATAATTATTATTGAATATTTAATATAAAATACATATATTTTCAAAAAAAAGTTATATTGAATAATTAAATATTAGTACACTTTAATAAATTTATAATATATTAATTTTTAAAGTGGTTCTTAATTATTACCTTTTATTCACTGTAATTTGTTTAATTATTTCTATTTATTCATTTTAGTTATATATCCATATTTAATATATACAATATATTAATATTTTTGATATATATATATATATATATAACATATTCATTTTTATCAATATTTTTTAATTAATAAAATATTGAATATTTTTATTAATTTACACATTTTTAATTTTTATTTGTTTAATTATTTCATTTTATTCATTTAACATAACTATCTGTTTATAATATATTATATATAAATATTCATAATTTATATATATATATGTATATATATATGTATATTTATTTTTATCAATAATTATTTAATTAATAAAATTGGTAATTTTTTTTAGTTTTTATTTTTTTAATTATTTCATTTTAATATGGAATATTTTTAGGGAAATGAAATACTGATAAATGCTACCCTTTATCAGTGCTAGAAAAATCATAAAAAATGATTTTTGTTATTTGTGTTAAAAATTAATTTTTGTGAAAGGGTAATATTTATCAACCCTATATAAAATCATTGATAATGGTTATCCTTTGTCAGGGCTAAAAGAACACTGATAAAGGATACCATTTATCATTTCTTTTTTAACACTAATAATGTGCACCCATTATCATGGGTTTTTAGCACTAATAAATTATACCTTTATCAGTGATTTTTGTAGCAATAAGAAAGGCTAGCATTGTTAAATGATTCATTCTTTGTAGTCTTCATTGATGTAGTGGAGAGGAAGTGAGAATCTATGCCATTATATACTCTGAAATAAAAAATTGGATAACAAAAAATGGCCCAAGAATCCCTATCATCCACAAACAATTATTCACTAACTATGTAATTTCCATAATAATATCATATCACCCAAGATGAAAGGAGGGTATCTCTCCTTTGTATTAAATATTATCCTTGTAAAAATTTATTATTAAACATCCACTTCTATATCAATTTTACTCACTGCATGTTCTTTTTTCGAATTATTCATCTCAATAACCATTATCTCACCCACCGTGAAATAAAAAATGGTTGGGTAGACAGGTTAACCCAATAATTCCTCAGAGGGGCATATCATGGAAATATAATTAAACCTATATTTTTTTATAATATTCTAGAACTATAGGGTCATCCAATATTCTCTTCAAATTTAGAACAAATATATTGAATATATCATCAATTATCCTGATCATCCTTATATAATACACATTAATGTGTGGAGGATATGTTATATATATCTATAGTTGATACACTTTTAATTTTTACAAGAATTTATAGAATGAGTATGTGAATCATATATCCATATCTAATACAATTCTTATGGGAATCCCACGAAATATCAGGATATACCAGACATATAGATTAACTATATCATCCACTAATTGAGTACCTCATATTTGAAACAAACTAATTACATCCATTAGCTAGTCTAATACCACTGTAACACCTTGTGGTTAATGAAATATTTCTTTTCAAATATATTTAAGGTCATTTATATATTATGTTACATTGAAAATCATGTTCAAATTAACCATTGTATACTGTAAAAATATTTTTATTTTAGGTGATTGTTTTTTCCAAAATGGGGGTTTGGAGGGTTTTATTATGAATAAAAAAATTATTAAGAATTTTTGAACGTTTATTAAATAAATTCATTTATTATCAATTGATTAGATATGAAAATTAAAAAAATTTGAACACAACAAATTTATTTTAATGAAAAATGTTTTTTATAAGGAAATAGATTTTTAAAATTAAATAATTTAGTCAATACTGGCGAACAGATTTATTGAAATTTATATATTATATATTCATTAAATTTTTTTATCATTAATTTAATATTTTTTCTAAAAATTGAATGATAATAAATAAAATTTTATATTACAAACTATATTTAATTTCAATAATGAGTTTTCATTGTGTTTTTTAAAATTATTTTAAAATTAATATTCTAAATAAATATAAAATTTATTTGAAAAAATAAACCTAAATTTTAAAAAATAAAATAAAATATTAACTAATAGTGATTTTTTGAAAATTATATAAAATGATTTCTTTTTCATTGAATGGTGACAATGATTTTTTTTATAAAAAAATTATTTCCATTTAAGCCATATAAAATTATAATTATATTTTAAAATTATATAAATAGAATAATTAATGTTATTATATTACTTATAGTAATTTCTATGTAATTTTATATAATTTTATGATTACTTTTTATTTAAAAAATTCATTAAACATTAGAAAACTATTTGTTGGAAAAATTATTTTCCATACAGTTGCATGATTAATTTTTAATAAATTTTTTTGAGTTATGTTATGTGAATTTTATTAGATGAATCACATATTTGAGATAATCATAATTAACATTATTTAATATTTTTATCATGTTTTTTACAAAATGATATGTTTAAAAAGGAAAAAATTTGTTAACATAGTTTATATAAAAATAGGTTTATAGATTAATTTCACTGAAAATATTATGGTAATATGAAGTAAAAATGACTGAAAACCATATTTTTTTCTTATATTTATACCATTCCCTTATCACCATCAAATTTAGACCATTTTGTATCCTCATTTCCAAGAAATATATATGAATGTTTATTAAATCATTGTAAAATTATAAGTTTGGCACTAACCTCAATTATAAAAGGAACCTTGTCTCCTCTCATCTCTACACATCAAGAGAATATTGGATCATAAATTACCTTAAAAAATTCATTCCAAAAATATATCATCAAGGCCTTGAGTCCAAATATTGATGTTAAAACCATCATAGAAAGGTTTTAGGTATAAATCAAAAAGCTGTCCCGAAAAAGATTTATTGTTCTCATTAAGGTGTTTTCCTTTTATTTAATCTTATAAATCATTAAAATATTATTAAAATATGTTTAAATAATAACAATGGTATATTACATTTATAAAAAACAAATTAAGTCAATACTGTCAACCTATATCCATCTCCTATTCTATGAAATGCGAATTAAAACTACCAATCTTGTGTAAGATGGATTACATTATTGCAAACTGATATAATTCACATTCTACATTCAACTCTCACAGTTGGAAATAATTATGGATTTAATATATATGTTATCTATATAAAACAATTTAATAATTATAATATAACATATACCTTCTTACATTCCAATCTTTTGGTAAATGATAATGTCACTATTGCGTTACTGTGGACTACCACCTCTCTGAAGTAATGTGATTGTTCTTTATTTTATGTTTATAAATGGATTATAATAAGATCATATTTGATGAATATAAGTGATTTATATTTCCTAATATATAATTTTTAATGGTTTATAATTATTAACCTTTATTTTATTATAGCATTTACTAATAATAATAGTGTTTATATATAACAACATCCTACCATCTATATGAATGAGTAAAAAATTTTATTTTAAATATATTTTATTGATGAATATTAAAATTTTATTATGAAAATATATGATATAATTATAAAGAATAATAATTTTTAGATGATAAGACGTGATTGAAATATAAGGACAAAAACAACTGAACCCAATCGTATGCAAACAATGTATCAATTATCATCGAGAAAAGTGACATCAATAATGTGTTTCTAATAGATTATTGATAAAATATTATAAGTAAATCGTATATGGTATTATATAAATAATTATTTTTTATAAATGCATTTATAATAACCCATGATTTATTATATACAATATTTTATTTTTTATAATGAAAGATGTGACTTGCGGTAAGGTTTTGTCCTTTCAAATTGTCTTAAATGGGATATATGTTATGGTGTATACATATATTAATTAATGAGTTATATATATTAACACTCAAAAATTTAATATCATGAATATAATAATTTTGATGATATTTAAATTTTTCACTTACTGTTATTTTTTTAATATCCTATGATTTTAATATGAAGGGAATTTTCTTCAATAATATATATGACACACAATAGCAATCATAAAAGAACCAAAAAAATATTATATTTTAAATGAGACTTTTTTAACATTTCCATTATATATGTGGTCATGAGTTAGAATGAATTTTTTTTAAATGTTTATATAAACCAACAAAAATGTATTGATCAATTATTATAAAATATTAACTATTTTTAGTAGTCCTTTTATTCTCAGTAAATATGTTTTCTAAATTCAATGTTTTTACAATATTTTGTGAGTGGATATTACAATAGAATTTTTAAATTTTTGAAATATTATTTGATGAAATTGATATCATATTTAAAATGAGAATATGAATAATAACTTTTGAAAATATTTTCATATTATTTTGAGATTATTTTCATTTTTAATGAATATGAAAAAATAATTTTTTTGAAAATAGTATTTATTTTAAATTAATTTTCAATTAAAATAGAATTATTGATTTGTTTTAACATATTATATTTTTTTCTATTTGAAATGATCCAATTATTATTTTTTAATACATTTTATTCTTGAATTTTTTATAAAAACATATTATATTTAAAAATTATATTTTACAAGAAACTATTTTTCATAATGTTTTCAATTAAATATTAAATAAAATTTATTCAATTGTTTGTGATGATTTTTTTTTAAAATTTATTTCATATTTAGTAACATGAGGTCAAGATTTATTAAATAAATCCCATTAATTTTTTGTTAATATGAATCGTTACAATAGTGTCTTTTTTTGACATTGTAAAGGATGAATAAATTAACTATGTGTCAAAAATAATATTATAATGTATTTAAAATTACCCTAACACATGATATTTATTTATATTATGAGTACATTTCGTCCATAATAATTTAATAGTAAATTATATATAATTTATATTCCAATTTTTGGAGACTCTGAACTTTATAATTTTATATTTAATGAAAAATAATAAATTTCACAATAATTTTTTATTAACTATAATATTTTTCACATATATATTACTTAATGATATGACTAGTTAAAAATATTCATATAAAATATAAAGTACTTATATTCACTATGTAAATTTATTATTAATTTTTTTGTGAAGAAATAAATACCCTAAATGCATATATAATGTTGATGTCTTAATTATTCAATTAATAGAAAAATAAATTAAATTATATTAATTTTTTATAAATAAATATAATTTCATATATATAATTACATACAATAATTTTATATTGAAGCATAAAAATATATAGATTTATTTTACTTTTTCATTTAATATCATTTCTTATTATTATTAAAACCAGTGTAATGAATAGTTCTAAAAATCATCTTTAATTATATTTTATAATATTTAATATTTTATTAACTGAAAAAATATTTCTAAAAATATTATATTAATAAATAGGACTAATATATATTATATTATTTTAATCAATGTCCATTAATTGTTTTTTTCATTAATAGTAACTCTATCAACTCTCAATATGTGAAATTCCAAGTCATCATGGTAAGAGTGAAAGTATTTAATGAGGTGTCTAAACCAAATGATAATGGTATAAACATAGTTAAAACAAGTTTAATTGTTATAGGATGATATATTTTCCTCCCATACTAATCCAATCATTGAATTTATACATTTTTTAGGAATTTTTAATTTATAATTAATTTATATTAATCTAATATTTTTTTTGAAATTAAAATATTTCCCCTCCCATAATTAGAAAAAGAAATTTATTCTTCCCCTAACATCATTATTGAAGATCCATTTCATTTATAAAATCCATTCATAAATAAATTCTTAGAACCCTTCCCCTCAATCTGGAGAGATTCATTTTGTCATAACAAATGTAACTTAAACCCCAGAAGCTCTTACCAAGTTTTTACATTATTGTATGGGCATATATGCAATGGGTTGAATCATGGATGACTAAGAAGTTGACTAGTTTTGGGGAACAATATATAAACATGATACACATTTCAAAAATAAAAAATAAAATAAAAAACATAAAAACAACAAATAAAATGTATCTTTGAAAATTCATTCGAATATCTCTTTTTCATATCCTATGGAATGAAAAAAATAATGGCGAGATCAAATGATTACAAAGCGTTAAGCATAGAAGAAACCTTCATAAATCAATAAATAATATTTAAAATATAAAGGTAAATAACTAAAAAAATATTTCCATTTAAATAACATGACTACATAAATGAATATATAATAATGTTAATTATCAATATAGGGTACATGAGAAAATTTTCATACATAATTTGTTTTTTTAAAATTTAAAATTTTATTTTTTAAGACCTTTAAAGTAAAAAATGAGAAACCAATAAAATAAAGAGTACATAAAAGTCATACCCTATAGGGTATAAACATCCCATTCTAGGATAATTTACTGAAATTTTGGTTACATGCATTTAATTGGTTCTATTTGAAGGAGGAAAACATCATTTTTGGGGAGTATATGATGACATCCTCTTAGTGAAATTATAAATTTCCCAAATTCTACACATTCCCCTGCAGACTTGTTTTCCCCTCATTGAAACCAGGTATCTAAATCATGTCCTATTTATAAATCCATGAGATATGATATTCATTATAGCCAACTCACATAAATTATTAAAACATCATATTTACATCCTCTTTTGAATCCATTATACGGAATGACTCTTCAATAATTTCATCCTTAGAATGCACGAGGAGCTCCTCTGAGTTGTGATGTTTACCATCATCATTATTTGCATTCTCTGAATAAATGGATGTTGGTTCTTCTATATTCCATCCAATGGGAATATCCTATAATGCCTTATCATGCATGAACATTCATTTATGCTCACTATTTGTCATATCAATGTAATATTAAATAACTTTTGAGGGATCATACCTATGTCATATGACCTTGTGATAAGAGGACTTTGTAGATTTGAATAGTCCTTCATTCTGTATGTCATTCGAATATAGTGAATAAAACCATCAGAATCAAAAATGTTATTCTTTATATAATTTTAAAAGGACTGATGTAATTCCTCTATGAGGTCCACTTCCTTGGAATCAGAGGACCAAGTTTCATTTAAAAACGTAATATCACCAATTTTGACATTAAGCCCGTCTCCTGACACGTAATCCTCTTTACACCCTTCCTCGTCATCCATACCATCATAAAATGTGATTAAGTCTCAATATTCAAATATATTGAAATGATTTTGGGGATCAACAACTATTTAGTTGTATTATTTTTCCCCATTAATAACTATTATTACATTTCTCTAATTATTTGTACCTGAAGGGCTTCTCCCACCTCCTTCAAAAATTTTGTTTCCTAGGGAAGGGATACAACCATGTTTTGTTGTATATAGAAATGATATACGTTTTTGAAAATAATTATATCCATAACTTAAGAATATATATATATATATTTGAAATATATATAATGAGGAAAATTTATTAGAATAATGTGACTATTTCAACAGGATTTAAACAATCACAAAAAAGTGATTTTGTATAATAACATTGATCGCTTCTTCATTTAATAACAAATTCATATGGATTAAATAATTAAAATAAAACACTAAAATACAATGAAATTTTATACAATCATGATAATTTATATCATTGGGTTATAATATAAACAATATGATGGAAATGTAGTTCATGAAATTACAATATACCTTAATAAGTGTAAATTGAGAGGAAGTCCCTTACCAATGCTCAATTTTGGAGAACTAGATTTAACATAATTTATAATGGATTAACACAAGTTATTTAATTTTAACAGAACCATATAAGTATTTATTATATCATATATGATTCTTTTTATAAAATCGCATCACTCATTCACTGTTTATCTTTCATTATTTTCATTGTTTTATGTATTAATATTCTTTTTTTCTCATACAATGATTGTTATGAAAGATAAAGTTATTATATATATTATATAGCTCCGTAATATAAAGAATAATAATTATGAAATAAATATAACATATATATTTCAATTATAATTTTATTAAAAATCATGATTTATGGTTTTGACAAGTGAAGCTTGTTATTTTCATGGAGACGGTAGACCATAAATATACATGAGTAACATTACCATTGTTCAATGATCATTAATGAAATGAGAAAAGATATATTTTATAATTTAAGAATTTTTATTATATCATAATATCAATATTAGTTATTGAAATATACTTATATATATAAACCATGTTTTCAATGATAAAATGAGTGTTTCAACACATATTGAAAGCGGTAGTCCACAGATACACAAATAATGTTATCATATTCAACTGAGTGAAAAGTTAAGGATGAAAATTATTAATATTATATTTTCAGAATGATAAATCTTTCCTTAATATCTTATTTATTTCACTTATATCACATTAAATTATTATATTTTTGTATATCACCTACCATGTAAAGTGTTAATGAAATACGAATCATATCACTTAAAGTGGAGGCAGTCCGCAGTAACAATGTACAACATCATCAAATTTTCTAAAAATGGAATTTAAGAAGGAAAATATGATATATTTTTGATATATAATTAATTATGTTATATATATATATATGATATATGGACTTTATATCTCTCATCATACCATACCGCGAGAGGTGTTAATCAATATACAAATATCACAGGCTTGTGTGGTGGTATTACGCCGTAAACATGAATAATGACATTATAACCAATTTGATTGAAGTGAAGATTTATGTTGATCACTAACATCGCATAAAAATAATTATATTATATAGAATTGAATTATTTCATTAGATTATAATGTATTAATAATAATTTAATGTGGTGGTGGATGAAAACAAATAAATATGCTTGTTAAAAAAAGTTGCATATTTTTTAGGTCTCCTTATTCTATTTGAATGAAAACCACTCTAAAATGATATTTCTTCAAAAAATAATGAATATAGGATTATATTATGGTAGTATGGAAGTGATTTTTTTGGTTATGTTTAGGTTAAATGTCATGATATGTGTGAAGATGTGTCGGGAGTTAGACCACTTTTGTAATTGTTGAGTAGTGGGATTTTTTTAAATTCTGAAAAATATTCAATAATGGGAAGTATGTTTATCCCCATGGACATAAAAATAGAAAATTAATGTGATGGATATATGATATGATTGGGATTCTCCTCCATGATAGAAAAAATAACTTTTTAAACATTTTATTTCTTAACATCAATATTTCTTTACATTAACAAGTTTTGTTTTTCCCTAAGGTAACTAATATTATTAATCATGGTAAATTAAATTTGTGTAAAATATATTTATATATGTTATAGAATTTTTTAAAACTTATTATAAATATTTAATCCAGTATATCAAATAAAAATACTTTGTATGCTGAATAGTAATTTTAATAAAAGCACATCTAACAATGAAAAACACTTTTTAAACATTAACCATGCTAAATTAGTTTGTATTATTTAGGGATCAGTTAGTTTATTCTAAAATAATAATTGGTATTTAAATGGAAAGTATATGATCCTTATTAAAATTTAAAGATCAATTTATTTAATAAAGTGTTTCTATGAATTATAAATCATTTTAAAAAATATCATATATTATAAAATAACATTAATGCCAATTTTGATATTTTTTATTTAATATGAATGTAAAAATTATAAGATAATGATGTAGATATAATAAATTAATTTTTCGTATTTATATAATAATATATTTATCTAAAAATTAATGTAACAAAATAAATCATTAAATTTATTTTAATTTTAATATTTTTATTAGTATTTATATTATTTTTCTACAAAGAAAAAAAATTCATATATTTGTTTCTTATGCAATTTAATTTATTATTTATTATCTAAAAATTTAAAATTAATTATCATGAAAAAATAAAATTTATTTTTTATAATAAAATTTATTAGAGAAAATATGCTGTGTTCCCTTTCCCACACCTCTCTTTATATTAAAATCAAAGAAGGATCTTTTTTTGAGATGTTCATTACATATCATATTATATATGTCACATTAATGGAAAAGGGTCCAAAAAAAGATAAAAATTATCTTTGGATTATATGGGTAAAAATATATACAAAAAAGGGTTTTGGAAAATTTGGTATTTCGTTTTAACACTAATATTATTAGTTTCACCACACGTTAAACCCATTTTATCTATTACCATAGTAAATATTTTTTAGTGTATTTACGATTAATTATGGTAAAAAATTAGGTTGAAATAACTAGGTAACATAAATTATTCTCCTTCAAAATATAGAAATGATTTTTTAAAATTCTTACATAAATATGTGATATTTTTTATTTTAAAATGAATCTCAAAGACATGATGATGAAAAGTAATTTTAATTGAAAAGTTTTCAAAGGTTCAAAACAAATTATATATAAATCAAATATTAAAATGATTACAATGACTGAAAATGGATTAATTGATATATATTTGAACAATATTTACTTTAAAAAAAATTTATAATATAATTTTAATTTATAAATAATGTAAATTAAATGGATGTTTTCAATTAAAATACATTCTTTTATTTATTAATGAAAAAATGGAGAAAATTTTGGAAAAATAAGAAAAATCAATCCTATGATAATTTTAAAATGATGAGCTAAAAAATTAAGTTAATTTTTTTTCAAATAAATATTTTAAGTGGTTATAAAATAAATTAATATTATGGGAAAAAATAAAAAATAAACCTTCTATTTTAAAAAATAATGTTCTTAGAATAAATTTAATTCACTTGTAAATGATTTAGATTTTATTTATAATCAATTGATAAATATTACTTTCATAATTTAGTTTTTACTATTCATACATTAACACATTATGAATCAGTTATAATGGTCATATTTAAAAAATTCTTTTATGCGTTATCTTGTTTCATTGAAACATGGTGTTACATGCATCACAGGTTATCAAAGAAAGTAAATTTATTTAAATATAAATTTTTAGTAAAGTGTCTAGATGTTATATTCTATTCTATGATTTTTACAACTTCATACACACTATTTAATATTATTGTCCTATTTTAAAATATCATAGTGTTCCCTTTTACCCTATCAATTAATTAATCTTCTCAAAATTTAAGCATTATCCTGGTAAATCCTGGGTCTAGTATTTTGAAATACCATTGTTTGAAAACCCACATTTTAAGAGTGCCTAAAAAAAATTAGAGACCCCATCTATAGTATCCTGTAGCCAGTGTATTATTTATTAAATTGGCATGGATACAAGGAATATAATATCAAAGAACCAGTAAGATTAGTAGTTTTTGAGAAAAAGATGCATTATTGATAAAAATTTAATATTGGGGTTACTAAATAAGATATAATAAAAAAAATTCATACAAACCATGTCCTTAAAAACACAATCATGGGTTTTTTCTTCATATCATTGGGAATTGAATAAATTTAAGTGTAAACTCCAATTCACACTAACAGTTAAATATATTGGAAGATATCATAAATCAAAAATAATAATCAATATGGAACATTAAATTATGGAACAGACATTCTATTTAAAAAACATGATTATCCTGGTATTATAATGATGATTTAATATGGAAGGGTAAATAAAATAATATAAATTCATTTTCATAAATATATTGAGAATTAAATTTAGCTATAAATAATTTCATAGCAAAAATATTATGGATAATAATAATAATAATTAAATTTTAAAATAAATAAATGATTAATTAGTGGTTGTCATGTTTCCTAGGAATATAATACATTTATCTTTATGATTTATCGTTTAAATAGTTCAATACTACTTGGTAAAAATCGATCTTATTTGGCCAACTGATTCGTCTAATTAGACTACCGATGCATTGAGGGGATATCTATAAGTAGGAACCACCATATTTTTCAAGTAAAAATCCTTCCAAATATATAAAATAATCAATTTAATTAATTATCAATATGCCTTATCATCGTGTATCTATATTGAGAAAATTATTAAAAATTATCAATATTTCCCCAATTAGGGAAGAAAATTAAAAGCGAACACCATATGATAAAATGGTATATAATTAATGGTGTAATAATATAAATAAGACAATTATTTCTATATTAATGGGAATTCAATTTCCCGGTGAAGTAATCTCAATATAATTATATTGGTTCATGAGAATGATAACAAACATAAATGAAATAAAGATGATACATTAACTTTTACCACATGGTAATTTTTACGTAAAATCCCCTTGGATTAAATAATTTAATGTTAAAATTTAAAGAGCATGAATAAATAATAAATCTTGATATTACTTGTAAATGGTTATTATAAACACCAAATAAAAAAATTATGTGAATAAGATTATACTATTCTTCAATAGAATGAAATTAAGATAAAATCTCTTACCTCACACATCTTTTGTCTTTACTATAATTTATTGTACTATATAGTGATTAAAAACATTTTTTAATACAAAATAAACACATATTAATTTTTATAAAATCATATATTATCTTTTTATAACATATTATCAATCGATTGTTAGTAATCCGTTATTATTTTCAATGATTTGATTGATAGTTACCTTGTTTTATCTTTTGTTCTTTATCAGGTTGGATCTAAATCTTCCAGATATTATATAGTTTCATCGTATAAATAAAAATATTCAATACATAATTGTAATATTTATTCATTAAATATACTTTAAATACTATTCATTAAAGTTTTTTTTGAGAAATGAAGTACATTACGATCATGGAGGATGTAGTAAGTATGTATGCATGTGTAACCATTTCATTTCACATTGGTCATATTTTAATTATGGTATGTTATATATTTTATTTATATAATGATCCTTATACCATATACAAAAAGATTTTTCATTAAATAAACATTTGTATATCATCATTGTGGTGAGGTGATGAAAAGGAATCCATATTATTTTGAGACTATTATAGACCACACGTACATGAACAAAACTATAATATTTTCATCATTGAAAGGTAAAATGAAAATGAGATATATAATATTTAAAATTAAAAAATGTAATTAATATAATAATTATTACTTATATAACATATATAATAATCTAAATTATCCTTATCAGTTTCTATGTAAAATATTAGAGAATGAAAAATTAAATCACTTCACACAATAGTAGCCTTTTTTACACATGAGTTGCGTTATCGTAACTCCATTGGAATTGGAAATAAATAATTATATATATAAATAATGAATCTATAGGTATGATTATATTATAAATATCATATATATAATTTATATCTATCACCATACCCAACTGTGATAGGTGGTAAGGGAAAGAAAAATCACATCAGTTCTCAATGTGGTAGTTTGTCATACACATATGAAGTAAAGTTTATTAAAGAAAAAATAATACATTACAGGATAAAATATTCGATAATGTATCCCCCAAAAAACATAATAAAATAGTTATGATGTTGGAGATCAAAACCCAGATTTTGAATTAAAAGTAACAAGAACATCTTAATGAAGATGGGGAGAACTATGGATGTCAAATAGTAGGATATCCATTAATTTCTAAATTAGAAGGACACTCCATGCACTCCACTAATTCCATTTTCAGAAATGAGGTAGGCCACTCATATGCAAGAAGAATGAAATAAATCATGACACTCCGGGTTCAAAAGAGGTAGTAGTCTCTATGTAGCTGATGTTGTCTCATATTTAAGCAGAATGGGGAAAAGTATCCACCTTTATGACTACCTAGAGATCCTGATCAAGAGAAATGGAAACAAGGATAAAGGTTTCACCAAAATAAAATTATTTTGAGACTCCCACCGACCCATTCATTCAAATCCATCAACGAAGAAGAAACTCCTTGAATTACAGTTGCTAAAATTCTCTACAATGATCGAAAAACATGTCGCCCAAGATGCCTCTTTTGAGACTCAAACTAATCCAAGTATGCCATGAAACTCTATAGTACATACTCTTTGAAATCCAGTGCATAAATAATCAAAAAGGATAATAATATAGGCCACTTCAATCCTATGAAAAAAGAATAGAAACAGACCATTCCAAGGAAGATGAAAGAATAAAACTAACCAGACATGCCCCAAAGGGTTTTTTCAAAACTAAACTACAAAATAAAGAAAACATACATAATAGGAATCAACAAGAGTTAAGATAAAATAATAATAATTAATAAAATGGAATTAAAACGCCACAAATTACATTTTAAAACCAAATTAATATAAAAAATAAGATATAACTTACACAAGTCAAAAAATGGGAGACTTATCACAATTACATTTAAGAAAATAAAGAATATCATTAGGAAAATGATCATAACAAGAAAAATCCACTTTGGTGACACATTTATTTTCATGAACATCAACAACCGAATTATATTCCCTATAAATGTGAGTGATAATTTGATTCAAGGAAAAAAGAGTATCAAAACATTAAATATAATGATTATTTACCTTCCAAAACAAGTCCATAAGACCCATCCTAATGGTAGAGGTGAAAAAAGTATAATCTCTCTCAATCCATAAATTATTCCATCCATTATTCATAGCTTGTTCCACCATAATGATAAGGCCAATAATTTCGGCCTTCAGTGAAGAAGAATGACCATAAGAACGATGAAAACATCAAAGAACATCTCCTTTATGATTTCTGGAAATAACACTAGAGCCAGAGATCCCTATATAACCTCTAGAAGCTCCATAAGAATTAACTTTTAACCATACCAAAAGTGGTTCCTTCAAAAAATCATCAAATTTCCTATGTGGAGGCACTAATTTTTCCTTGAAACCTATTTGGTTCAATACAAAAAAATCATGAATTGTGTTGAATCAAAAATGATTCCATGGTATTTCTGCATGATGCACAGCAGAAAGAATAGCTAATAAAACCCCACATACTGAGAAGTAAAGGATACCATGAAACACATTATTCTGATAAAACAAAATAAAATGAAGAATTTCAGTAGGAGTGACCTCAAAAAGATCAAGAAAATGTGGAGAAATAGAAGTTGAATTCCATCCTTAGAATAATTCTTAGATATAAGACACACCAGGTATATGGATTTCAAATATATTATAAACAACCTTCCATAGGGATGATGCGGTAACACAACTAAGAAATAAATGATCGATTTATTCCATGTGTTGATGGAAAATCACACATGAAGAACAAAATGAGATACCACATTTTGAAGGAAACAATCTATAGGAAGCATACCATTAGCCAGTCTCCATGTAAATTCTATTTGAGAAAGACTAATAAAGTTCATATGTAAATACCCCATCCACATATAACTTGTATTGTAGGATAAATAATTCCTATAAACTTTTTTAGAGAACAATAATTCATTGACAGCAGGTTCCCATGCCCAAAATTCCTCTCTGTTAGAGAAAAGATTGTTTTTGATGATAATAAAAATATGATTTTAAAGACCCCGCATATTTTAAGGTTTTCATTAATTGTGGAATCTAGATCCGATTTTAAATAATAATTAATTTAGGCTTCAAGAAGTGGACATCTTGTCTATTTTGACTTCCAAAAATATAAAGATGTATTCCTTTAAACAAGCCATATCACATGAGAGTCCATAAAAAATATAATTAAAAGTTGGACAAACAGATGAATCCAGATGATTAAAAACACCATTCAAGCCGCTATCCCTAAATTTATTTTTATGAAAGTCAAGAGACTTAGAAATAATATTGACAAGCATCCACATGAACAAATCATGTTAAGAAACCTTCAACATTTCATGATTTTTAAGAACATGACACCCTGAATCATAGGGTTTACAATAATCATTCCATGAGACTATGACTAATTTCTTCTTTATAATATAACCACTGCAAATGAAATTATTAATAGAAACATGAATTCTCTATATGAGAGATACCCGCCACTTATAGACCATGAAATAATAAATAAACAGAGAAATAATCACATCCTTGACCAAATATACGTGACCTTCCTGGGAGAGAAACTTCACCTTCCAAGTAGTAAGATAATTTTTGATTTTACAATGATTATAAAAAAATTAGCATGCTTTAGCCTCCCCCAAAACAAAGGAACCCCCAAATATGTAAAGGGAATAACACCTTTATGAGTACTAGATTCCCTAGCAATGCCCGTCTTCCTAGAAATGGGAAAATTACTACCAATGTAAATGAAGGACTTACTGAAACAAATATCCTAACTTGAATATTTTTTATAATGAAAAAAGGACTTCATAATATTGTTAATATTTCTCTTATCCCATTTTATTGAATATAAAAATATCATCATCATACAAAATTAGAGTGGGAGCAATAATTCATCTACCAGCACAAATAAAATTCAGTTTCCCATTTCCAATAATAATAGAAAGTAGTCTACTTAGATAATCCTCTATAATGAAAAAATTATGGATGGGAGAGGGTTACCTTGTCTGACATCTCTAGAACAATAAAAATAACCCTCATGGTAAACATTAACAAAGATAGGTCTTCAAGATGAATCAAAAATGATTTTAACCTAATTAATTAAAACATCATCAAAACCAAAAAAATGTTGAACCATATAAATGAATTTCCAATTTATAGTATCAAAATAATTTTTGACATCCAATTCGATATAAATATTACCCTACTTGTATATTTCATAAGGAGTTTAACACATTCCAAGGTATTAATGAGGTAATCATCAATAGACCTGCCCTAAATAAATCCAAACTGATTAGGGGAAGCAATATTACTAGCGATGGAGGACAACATCCTGGCCATGATTTTGAAATTGATTTTAAAAAATCTATTAACCATGGAAACTAGTCTGAACAAATAAGTATCCTTGTAATTCAACATCTTTGTAATGAGGGAAATGAACTAAGAATTCAGACCTTGACTAAGAGAGACACCATTAAAAAAATGAGTCACCAACCTGCAAAAATCAACATGAATAACATCCCAATATTATTGAAAGAAAAAATTACCAAAACCATCAGGACTAGGGGAGCTATCAGGATTTAGACTGAAGGTCACTTCCTTGAATTCAATGTCCAAAGGGATTGATGTAATATTAGGAGCCAACATTAAACATTACATAATCTTGAATTATGTCAAGAATTCATATTAAGGATCTTTTCATGTTTAGAGTTTTAGAGAATTAGGCTATAATTATTACATAACAACATGAATATAACATGTAGACACTATTACCCAGTATCAATTTTCCATAAAATATAAACTCTTGAAAAAAAGCGACATGTCTAGTTCCATGTTTTTTATAGTATGAATTTTTCTTGATATCATCCTTATCCCTATTCATCTTTAGGTCCTGTAAAAAACATTACAAAACCTAGGATAAGCATAAAAAGTTCAGAAAGGGTTATAAAATAATGAAAAGATTCATTAGCCCACCAATAAATATCAATCAATGAAACAATAATTTTCAATCATAACATACCTCATGAAATCAGATGATTTATGAATAACATACGTGAATTATAAATCATAAAGGTAACTAATGGCATTCATAACATACATACATTATAGATATCACAGCTACATAGGGAGTCACATTTAGAATACACATCAAAGTATATTCCATAAATCTCTAATAAGAAACATTTACATTTACATTCATCACATTTCAAAATGCATTGGAGAGCTGTCTTAGGCTTACCCCTAGGATTATCACAGAACCACCTGTATATGTAACAATGCCTAATAACCATAAAATATTCAAAACAAATAACATAATAATAAATGAAAGATAAAATTTCCACATTCCAATCAGAATATATCAAATAAATATATTGAAATAAACAATGCTTTATCAAATCGTTTTGAAAACAATTTAAAACATTTAATAATGGGATTTTTGAATTAATGTGTCCCATACCACATTGAATATTTTAAATGAATTATCATTTGAAAACATTAATTACTATATAAATAAATCCTAAAACCCATTTTGAGTGCATGGACATTAATGAGAATTATTTAAAAGAATAATTTTTTAAAACATTTAAAATGATATTTTAGTTAATGATTTTTTAACAAAATGATAGACGCTTGAATACAAATAATTGAGGAAAAAAATTTAATCAGAACATTAACATATCATGATAGTAAATTCATTCATGATATAATATGCCAAAGAATAGTGTATACACCACATAAGAGTGAACTGGTCCATAACAACAATGAAGTCTCAATGGAATTTTAACTGAGACAAAATCCCTTATAAAAACTGTATCATTAGATTAAGGATAATTCAATTACATAGAAACGTGTGAAAATTAAGAATAATGTTAATATATGTGGATATTAAGTGTGAAACAATCATATTTTATTCACACATATTCCTAGGAAGACATAATCGAGAAGTACAAGTTTATCAGAAATGATTGAAATTGCGTGAACAAGTTCTCTTACAGAAATTTGACAGCCTAACGGCATCACTTTAAAATTCGGAAAATGATTTGATGAGAGAGAAAAGGGTATATCATCAGATGGATTTTTTTACTGAAATAAGGTTATATAATAACATATCCCAACATAATAAGATGTATATTAAAAGACATAACAGAAAGAAGTCTATTAAAAAGAGGAGGGTGAAAGGTTCGCTTACAGATTTGCTAACTTACGAAAAATACACCCCATGAAAGATGGATCATACAACGAAGATAAAAATACCCATAAATTTAAGTATATTACACAATGAATACAATCATGGGTAGAATATAAACCACATAAAAGGAAATAGTTGCTATATAGCATGTATCTCACCGGAAATAAAAAAAACTACCATGATGTCAAAAATAAATTTAGATTTACAATGAATATTTATAGTCATAATGATATCTTATATAAACCCATGTAAAAATTAATTTACTAAAATATATTTGTTTGTCATTTTTTTCTTTACTTTAAATTAATTAATCTAATGTGTCATTATCACTCCCGTGTTTCTCCATGGGGTCCCAAAATTGACCCAAGGATGACCATGGTCATCCATGACTCATCCAATAAGGTTAGGAAATGTTTTAATGTAATTTTGTATCATTATCACTCCCGTGTTTCTCCATGGGGTCCCAAAAGATAATTCTTCCTTTAATAAAATTTTCATTTTCAAACATCAGGGTAACACATACTATTAAAATTATTCTAATGTAATCCAATCATCAAAAGAAACATTAATACTTTTTGGAATTTCACCATACTAAAATCAAAAATAACTTTTTAATCCCTTATATGTTGTCTTCTTACTCATTAAACGTTCTTCATGATTTATTAACCATTACATTCAAACTTATTCTAAAATGATTCTTTCCTACAATCAAAATCATGAATCAAATAGCAAGATTCAGTTATATCAAAACATATTCTAAGAAATAATCATTATCTTTCATTGGTAATAGTCTGTTTATTCATCCTCAACTAGAATGGAACTAGGTATTGATAAACAAAAATTTTTACGATCATGGATATCCCATTCTTGAATCTTCTTCGTAGGAAATCTGTTTTTATAATGACCACACAAACCACATTTAAAACATTCAATTGATCCCTAAAGAAGAATTTTTTTCCCTTTCCTAGAGTCAACTAGATGCTTCATTTTCCTATGGCAGGTTCTTGCTTCATTACCTTCATTTCCACATCTATAGAATCTTCCCGTACCTTTGAAACATTTTCCTATGTGTTTCTTTCCACATCATTTAAACATAGTTTTTTGAATATATTTACCTTTATGATTATTATGAGAACATCCGTGGGGATTTTTTTCTTGCATATATGATGCCTTATAAAAATCACCAAGGTTCAAGTGGTCAATTATTACTCCAGATAATTGGTTGAGAATTACCACAAGAGTTCTCATTTCATCTACCACTTCATTTAGTTTCTCATTTAGAAAACTGTCACAGTTTTCTTCACATCCATTGTTACTTTAATTCCTGCTAGATCTATCCATTTATGAAAACCAAAAAGGTAAGTGTTATTATATCCGTAAAATCATCATATAATATCTTATAAGGAGGGTAAATACTAATATATACTTATTCATTTTATCTTAAACTCATTCAATATATTTCAAATAACTATGAATCTTTCTAATATCATAACCATTATGGTAATGTCATTTATGCTTAAAGGACATCATAACCTCTAAAGTTATATAAACTGACCTCTGATACTAACTATAAGGACCCGGCCTTAAACATTACATAATCTTGAATTATGTTAAGAATTCACAATGGGGATCTTTTCAGGTTTATTAATTTAGAAAATTAGGCCATAAATATTACATAACAACAAGAATATTACATGTAGACACTACTACCCAGTATCCATTTTTCATTAAATAAAACCTCTTGAATTAAAGAGACATGTCTAGTTCCATGTTTTAGACAACATGAATTTTCCTTGATCTTATCCTTGACCCTATTCATCATTATGTCCTATAAAAAACATTTGAAAACTTGGGATGAGTATAAAATGATCAGTAAGGGTTATAAAATAACGAAAAGAAACATTATCCCATCAATAAATTCAAATCAATGAATCCATACTTTTCGATCCTAACATACCTCATGAAATAAAATGATTTATGACTAACATGGAATAATTATAAATCATAAAGGTAAAAAATGGAATTAATAACATACATAAATTACAACTATCACAGCTACATAGGGAGTCACATTTGGAATACCCATCACAGTATATTACCTAAATCTCTTAGGAGAAACATTAATATTTACCTCCATCATGTAACCCAATGCATTGAAGTGTTATCTTAGGCTCACCCACCCTACGTTTATCACGGAACCACCAGTATATGTAAAAATTTCCAATAAACATAACATAGTCAAAACACATTACAAAGGAATAAAGGAAAGATAACATTTCCACAGTCCAATCACAATATATCAAATCAAGATATTGAAATATACAATTCTTCATCAAATAATTTCCAAAATAATTTAAAACATTTAATAAAGAGATTTTTGAATCAAAGTGTCCCATACCACATTGAAGCTTTTAAATGAATTATAATTTGAAAACATTAATTTTTATATAAAAGAATCTTAAAAACAATTTTGAAAACATGGAAATTAATGAGATATATTTAAAAGAATAAATCTTTTAAACATTTAACTATATTTTAGTTAAAGAGTTTTTAACAAAATGAGTATAGCATCCCGTCTTTTTATAACATAACTTTTCATTCCATTACACGGAACTGAGGATCTTTAAGGTTTAGTGACTCGGAAACAAGGAACATAAAACATGAAACAAAAAAACATTCTTCTTAAACACTTGAAAGGCTTCTCCTCATGTTCACCCTAGGCTCATTACTGCATCTCATAACCTGGGGACATACATCAAAAGGAAGGGTGAGCAGAAGGCCCATCAAGGGAAACAAGTGAAACATTTTACATATGAACTTGAGATACATCAATAAAGTCATGAAAAGAACTTTAATGCATGAAAATGAAATCATGAGGCATATCATAATAAAAATAAAACTTTTTCATAACTTGAAGATGTGGCTACATCATTTAACATAGACAATCATGAAAATATCACCAAGGTCCATACCCAAGGTGCCATTTTAAAATCACCAAGGTTATTCACCAAGGTATCGTGAAAATTGTAATCTCTAGTGGTTACATCATTACCCAATGCATTGGAGCGCTATCAGGGCGCACCCTTAAATTTGCCTTTATTATCATGTGATCCACATATATCATCATCAAACATTTCATAAATAACCCATATAGCATAAAATAAATGGGTTTCATTTCATAATCATAACGTTTTAAAAAACTTCTTTAAAGACATGATCTTTACGTCACTTTAAACCCACGGAAAGGGAATGAGGGTTTCATGTATGTAATTCCCAGAATTTAAAATAGAACATTTTGATATATATGTGAATACCCCTGTAGAAATAAGAGCTTTGAGTATTCACCTTATAACATAAAATAATTTTTAGAAAAGAGAGAGATGCATTTTGAGACGAAAATTCTGCAGCATAACAGCTATGTTACAAGGTTTTAGAAAACATTGAGAAGAGTGGGGACATGGGTCAAACATTCATAAATGACCCATAAAACAGTAGAGGGACAAAATATATGGGATTTGAGAACATGGTAATGAAATTTGAAAATATACCATATGAAATGAAGAACATGAAAGGAAGAAAAAAGATTTCTCTTGTGAGAATTCGGCAGCCTAACGGCGTCACTTAAACATCAACAAAATTGAATTGACATGGTCAAATAGGGTCTCTCATCATATGAACATAAGAGTCCATTATGATAGATATAGATATCATACCCCAACATAATATAAAGGAACTTCAAATAATTGACATGAAAGTTGAACTTCAAAACGAGAATGGCGAAGAACCACTTAAAAATTGGGCAGCCTAACGGCGCCACTTAAACTTCAACAAAATACTGAATTGAAGAGATCAAATGGGGTCTCTCATCATATGAACATAAGAGTCCAGTATGATAGATATAGAGATCATACCCCAACATAACAAAAAGGAACATGAAAGACTTGAATGAAAATAGAACTTGAAAACGAGGAAGGTGAAAGAATCCCTTAAAAATTCGGCAGCCTAACGGCGCCACTTAAACATTCTTAAAACGAATTGATGAGAGAAAGGGGGTGTCTCTCATCATATGAACATGAAATAGGCAGTAGGATGAATATAAAAGAACATCCTCCAACATAAGAACCTGGAGTATAAAAGAAAAGACATAAAAGAGATTACTTGAAAAGAAAGAGAGAGGTCGGATCCCTTACCTTAAAATGTAACTCTTAAACCTCAAAGGTTGGGACCTTGAGGGCTTGGGGGCACCTTGGGAGGACTCCTTGGGAGGTAATGAGACCATAAATTCGTTGGGAATGAGTGGGGAGTCGAATGGATGAGAGGAGGGCTTGGTATTTATAGGGAAAGTGAGGGGACAAGGCATTAATGGCCAAGGGGCACCTCACATGTGCTTTTCTCAAACCCATGTGCTCTCCCTTGTCATTTATCATGGAGTTAGGCCACATGGGGCCCCCAAAACAATAATTCATCACCCTTGGCCGACCAACCCTCAAAAGATCTCATGACATCATCATGACACCGTTATGATGTCATTAAACATACTGAAACCCTAAAACTGTATTTTTACTATTCACTGAAAAATCAACTTTCTCAGAAAAATCCACAAAATTTCACATTAACAAAATATCAATGCTCTGATTTCAAAAATGAAATCCATTTTATAAAAATAATTTTCTAAATATTTTTAATTTAATTTTTAAATAAAAACACTATTCATCGAAAATTCATTTTTTTCAGAAAAATCCCCAAAAATTACCTTAACATAATATCGATGCTCTGAGTTCAAAAATAAAGTCATTTTTATAAAAATAATTTTCTAATTATTTTTAATTAAATTTTTAATTAAAAAATACTATTCATATGAAAAAACTAATACTTGAATAATAATTTATGAAACAGTTATTTAACCATTTTATTGAATCACATTACTTAATCAAGGTTCCTAGATTATTTTAAAACTTTCTTTAAGTGAGATTACTAATCCATTTGGTCATATTACTAATCCTAATCATAAAATCACTATTCATAATTTACTATTCATCAAAAATCAAGTTGATCTTATTAGACTCTAAATTTAGTACTGAACATAATTATAGAAGACCATTTTTTGAAAATCATTACACATTTTTAATTATTTAGGGTTTACATAAACATATTTAAAATATCCTTTTTCTAAAATTCATCAAAAATATGCATACTATATTTATCCGGTCATTTCAAAATTCATAAACTTCATCATAAGAAGAAATCCCAATTTTTATTTAAAACAAGGATTACACAAGGTAGTTACGGTCTCGTTACATAACCCCTTATAATACCAGCATAGGACCTAAGAGTAAGATGTGCTAGGGTGATAGAAGCTTGGGGCATCTCAGTCAACATTGCCCGAGTAGTAATTTCTATCAGTTTGAACTTCTCACGAAGGTGATTTCGTTCCAGCTTCACATGATGAAGTTCGGCTTGGATTTGATCCAGAGCAAAGCCCAGTGGTGCTACCTCCTTCCCAAGCTATGTTAGATGGGCTTCGATCGGTCCAAGACTACTAGGTGAGGCCATCGAATCTTCTTTCTATAATAATTAACCAAGATTAGTTATATTTAGAGACAATAATCAAAACATTTTGTTCACAGTGGTCATGTTGACTGATGGTTATATAATAGTCAAAACCCATTGATATCATTTTAATTATAATCATGTTTATCAAATAAAACATTTTTGTTGAGTATAACAATAACACATAAAATTAAGAGACAAAATTTATTTAAAAATTTCGGGTCGTTACAATCTTCCCCCCTTAAGAAATTGTGTCCTCGCAATTTTAAAATTGGGTTTTGAAATTTCATTGAAAGTCCCACATCGGAAAAGGAGTCAGTAAAACTATTACTTTAAAATAAAGAAAGGGAAGTACAATGGTCACCCGAGTTAACCCACACTAGGGTTCCATGTAGGAAAACATGGACATGGAGGAAAAAACAAAGGGTCAAGTTCTGAGGGAGAGTGATAGAGAACATGATTAGGAGAAAGTTAACCATGAGAAAATCCCAAACTTATGATGTGTGTAAACGGTCTTTGATTACCTAGTAGGAAACTTAAACCAAAAACATTTTTGTTTTACGTTTCTTTTCATAATTTTGAGGATTTCATTTACTACATAGAACAAAAACATAAGAAAATATACCTACCTTCATGTAGAGTTTCATCCTTTAACAAGTCCCTACCAACACTAATCTTTTCTCCAAATGATGAGAATTCAAAAACACTTGGTCTCATAAAAGCACAAGAATCATCTTCTATAGAATCACATAGTCTACAAAAGATTAACTATCTATTTATTCTATCTTTAAACATTTTCCCAAAAACAGAATGGTTAAGGTAAAACAACTCTTCAAAAAGAAAGAATCCCATAGGAATGGAAACTACTTTTAAATCATCAAAGTTCCATGGTACTACCCAAAGTTCATCATAGACCATTCCATAAATAACGGTCCTTAAAATTCCTCAAAACAAACCAAACTAAGATTGAAACCCAAATACAATAAGGATTGGATAACATAGTCTTCCAAAACAACTTCATTGTTCATCTCCAGACAACATCAACCACTCCTAACATCTTATAAAAAAGTATCTAACCTAAACATATTTTACCCAAGATAGGTTAGTCATTCCCATAAGTAACCTAAATTACTATAAGTTCACCTTAAATTCATCGATTATTCAAAATATAAGTCAACCTTACTTCTTAATGAAAATACCGTAGTAATCTATTTACCTCGATCAAATATGGTTCCCAAAATAATGAACGTCTTCCAAAATAATAATCATATTTCAATCCCCTAATCATCCTTGTCATATTAATACGAAAATCGTCGCATTTCCTATCGCATTGGTTGTCGGAGCATGTTCTTACATTTCCCACCATTAACTAAGAAGAGAAAGCATAATTAGGGGCTTAAGTACTTAGCTAATAATCATGAAAAGGAACTGAAAGCATATAAGGATAACTTGTATATGAAAGGTATACCCTAACTTGTGATCTCCTAGGTTCCCATATAGGTTATGAATGATCATATATTCTTATGTGAACCTTTATTTTATTTTATCCTTGTTCCTTTAACAATGGTTCATACCAAGCTTATGAATTTACCAAAGCATATCCCCCGGGAGTGTCGTAACCAAGAGTGCAGCAAGGCCCGTTGTCATGTACCAGTTCCCGTTCGAGTCTAGCTCAAAGCGGTGTTTTCGGGTTTTACCCCTATGTACATCTGTGCCAGAGCCACCTCTACCTGCTCGTATCCAGACAGGGATGTATTTGCTTGGCAACCCTTTACTCAATACTCACCAAAATACCGGGAAGATTTCCTATATTAAACTTTTCTATAGGGTTCCTCCTAGAGTTTTCATATCCTAATTTCCACAAATAACTAAACCATACTTTGATACCAACTATAGCATCCCGTCTTTTTATAACATAACTTTTCATTCCATTACACGGAACTGAGGATCTTTAAGGTTTAGTGACTTGGAAACAAGGAACATAAAACATGAAACAAAAAAAACATTCTTCGTAAACACTTGAAAGGCTTCTCCTCATGTTCACCCTAGGCTCATTACTGCATCTCATAACCTGGGGACATACATCAAAAGGAAGGGTGAGCAGAAGGCCCAGCAAGGGAAACAAGTGAAACATTTTACATATGAACTTGAGATACATCAATAAAGTCATGAAAAGAACTTTAATGCATGAAAATGAAATCATGAGGCATATCATAATAAAAATAAAACTTTTTCATAACATGAAGATGTGGATACATCATTTAACATAGAAAATCATGAACATATCACCAAGTTCCATCCACAAGGTGTCATTTTAAAATCACCAAGGTTATTCACCAAGGTATCGTGAAAATTGTAATCTCTAGTGGTTACATCATTACCCAATGCATTGGAGCGCTATCAGGGCGCACCCTTAAATTTGCCTTTATTATCATGTGATCCACATATATCATCATCAAACATTTCATAAATAACCCATATAGCATAAAATAAATGGGTTTCATTTCATAATCATAACGTTTTAAAAAACTTCTTTAAAGACATGATCTTTACGTCACTTTAAACCCACGGAAAGGGAAAGAGGGTTTCATGTATGTAATTCCCAGAATTTAAAATAGAACATTTTGATATATATGTGAATACCCCTGTAGAAATAAGAGATTTTAGTATTCACTTTATAACATAAAATAATTTTTTGAAAAGAGAGAGAGGCATTTTGAGATGAAAATTCTACAGCATAACAGCTATGTTACAAGGTTTTAGAAAACATTGAGAAGAGAGGGGACATGGGTAAAACATTCATAAATGACCCATAAAACAGTAGAGGGACAAAATATAAGGTATTTAAGAACATGGTAATGAAATTTTAAAATATACCATATGAAATGAAGAACATGAAAGGAAGAAAAAAAGATTTCTCTTGTGAGAATTCGGCAGCCTAACGGTGTCACTTAAACATCAACAAAATTGAATTGACAAGGTCAAATAGGGTCTCTCATCATATGAACATAAGAGTCCAGTATGATAGATATAGATATCATACCCCAAAATAATAGAAAGGAACTTGAAAGAATTGACATGAAAGTAGAACTTCAAAACGAGAATGGTGAAGAACCACTTAAAAATTCGGCAGCCTAACGGCGCCACTTAAACTTCAACAAAATACTGAATTGAAGAGATCAAATGGGGTCTATCATCATATTACCATAAGATTCCAGTATGATAGATATAGAGATCATACCCCAACATAACAAAAAGGAACATGAAAGACTTGAATGAAAATAGAACTTGAAAACGAGGAAGGTGAAAGAATCCCTTAAAAATTCGGCAGCCTAACGGCGCCACTTAAACATTCTTAAAACGAATTGATGAGAGCAAGGGGGGGTCTCTCATCATATGAAAATGAAATAGGCAGTAGGATGAATATAAAATAACATCCTCCAACATAAGAACATGGAGTATAAAAGAAAAGACATAAAAGAGATTACTTGAAAAGAAAGAGAGAGGTCGGATCCCTTACCTTAAAATGTAACTCTCAAACCTCAAAGGTTGGGACCTTGAAGGCTTGGGGGAACCTTAGGAGGACTCCTTGGGAGGTAATGAGACCATAAATTCGTTGGGAATGAGTGGGGAGTCGAATGGATGAGAGGAGGGCTTGGTATTTATAGGGAAAGTGAGGGGACAGGGCATTAATGGCCAAGGGGCACCTCACATGTGCTTTTCTCAAACCCATGTGCTCTGCCTTGTCATTTATCATGGAGTTAGGCCACATGGGCCCCCCAAAACAATAATTCATCACCTTTGGCCGGACAACCCTCAAAAGATTTCTTGACATCATCATGACACCGTTATGATGTCATTAAACATACTGAAACCCTAAAACTGTATTTTTACTATTCACTGAAAATTCAACTTTCTCAGAAAAATCCCCAAATTTCACATTAACCAAATATCAATGCTCTGATTTCAAAAATGAAATCCATTTTATAAAAATAATTTTCTAAATATTTTTAATTTAATTTTTAAATAAAAACACTATTCATCGAAAATTTATTTTTTTCAGAAAAATCCCCAAAAATTACCTTAACATAATATCGATGCTCTGAGTTCAAAAATAAAGTCATTTTTATAAAAATAATTTTCTAATTATTTTTAATTAAATTTTTAATTAAAAAACACTATTCATCTGAAAAAACTAATACTTGAATAATAATTTATGAAACCGTTATTTAACCATTTTATTGAATCACATTACTTAATCATGGTGCCTAGATTATTTTAAAACTTTCTTTAAGTGAGATTACTAATCCATTTGGTCATATTACTAATCCTAATCATAAAATCACTATTCATAATTTACTATTTATCAAAAATCAAGTTGATCTTATTAGACTCTAAATTTAGTACTGAACATAATTATAGAAGACCATTTTTTGAAAATCATTACACATTTTTAATTATTTAGGGTTTACATAAACATATTTAAAATATCCTTTTTCTATAATTCATCAAAAATATGCATACTATATTTATCCGGTCATTTCAAAATTCATAAACTTCATCATAAGAAGAAATCCCAATTTTTATTTAAAACAAGGATTACACAAGGTAGTTACAGTCTCGTTACATAACCCCTTATAATACCAGCATAGGACCTAAGAGTAAGGTGTGCTAGGGTGATAGAAGCTTGGGGCGGCTCAGTCCACATTACCCGAGTAGTAATTTCTATCAGTTTGAACTTCTAACGAAGGCGATTTCGTTCCAGCTTCACATGATGAAGTTCGGCTTGGATTTGATCCAGAGCAAAGCCCAGTGGTGCTACCTCCTTCCCAAGCTCTGTTAGATGGGCTTCGATCGGTCCAAGACTACTAGATGAGGCCATCAAATCTTCTTTCTATAATAATTAACCAAGATTACTTATATTTAGAGACAATAATCAAAACATTTTGTTCACAGTGGTCATGTTGACCGATGGTTATATAATAGTCAAAACCCACTGATATCATTTTAATTATAATCATGTTTATCAAATAAAACATGTTTTTTGAGTATAACAAAAACACATAAAATTAGGAGACAAAATTTATTTAAAAATTTCGGGTCGTTACAATGAGAGATGGTTGAATACAAATAATTGAGGAATAAAATTTACTCAGAAAATTAAAATATCATGACAATAATGTTATTCATGATATAATATGCCAAATGACAGTATATACACCACATAAGAATGAATTGGTTCATAACAACCATGAAGTCTCAATGGAATGTAAATTGTGAGGAAATCCCTTATAAAAATGGTATCCTTAGATTAAGGATAAATCAATTACATAATAATGTGTGAAAAATAGTAATACACTAAATATATGTGGTTATTAAGTGTGAAACAATAAGAGGATATTCACACATATTCATATCACGGTATAAAAAATAAGTAGAAGTTTAACCCAAATAATTTAAATTGGGAGAAGAAATTCCCTTACAGAAATTTGAGAGCCTAACGGTGTCACTTTGAAATTCAAAAAATGAATTGATGAGAGAGAAAATAGTATATCATCACATTTACAAAAACTTTACATAAATTAGGATATATAAGAACATATCCCAATAGATGAATATGTAAATTAAAATACATAACAAAAATAAGTCTTCAAAAATGAGGAGGGTGAAAGGTTCCCTTACCGATTTGGTAAATTACGAAACATACACCCCATGAATGAAAAATCATAAAATGAAGATGTAAATACCCATAAATTTTTTTATATAACACAATGAATACAATAATGGGAAGTACATAAGCCACACAAAAGGAAATAGTGTTAATATAACATGAATCTCATAGGAATAAAAAGTGAGATGAAACCCCCTTACAACGTTGTAATCAATCGAGTTGTATGAAAAAAAAGTCAATACCCACCAAATGAATCACATAATAACATGAATACAAATAGAATAATGATAATATATATCATATTTCAGTACACAATACACCACATGAAATAAATAAGTGGTTAACAATGAATATCTCATAGAATTGAAAGTAAGATAAGAAATCTCTTACCTCATGTCAGACTTGACTTCTTTTTTCCTTATTCTTCCTGAATAATAAACATAATTTATTAAGAACCCATTTTAAAGTTTATTATTCCTTTTATATCACTTATTACCATGTTATAAACATTGTGTAATCATTTAAGTTAATAATGGTCATTTTATCGATATTTGGTACTTGAGTCTAAAATGAACATATTATAATTACAAGTTGTCCATGAGGTCAAGAGTCCATTATCTACAAAATTATAATCATGATTTAGATATCATATATATCTTATATATATATAGTTTATATATATATATATATATATAACATTACATAACATTTGGAGATAAGAAATGAAATGCACCATTCATGGAGACAGAAAGTCGTATGTATGCATGAATGCTACTTTCATTTCTACTTCATATTTTAATTTATTGAAAACATAATGATACATAGTTATATTAAAATTCCTGTATAATATAATATATAATTTCTATAACTCCATCATTTATATGTCCCACATATGGTATAAACGAATCATATCACTTTGAGGGGGCGGTAGTCCGCACTTACTCAAATGAAATTACCGTGTTTGCTCATAATGGAAACCATAAAGGTTTGATATAAATTAAAAATAAATAATAATAAAAAAATAAACATAATATATATCATATATAAATATATTTATATCATAATGTCCACCATAAGATGTGGTAAGAGATAATTGAAGAATAATTGTTTCGTGAGACGTTAGTTTTCCATCAACAGAAACAATATATTATTTACCCATTAGATGGAGGGGTGTGTTAGTGTAGTTAAAATAATTCTCATAAAAACATCCTAATATATTTAGGATACTGTTGGTTTTTAAAATAAATAAATAATAGGAGTTTAGGGGTTGGAGAAGTATAATAAAATAAAATAATTTAATAGAAACTATTACATTTAATATGGGAAACTTCCTTTGGTTTAAACAAACAAAACATATTGAAGTTACTTATGTATAAGGTAAGGTTTCTAAGAGAAATACAGGGATCTGGATAGCTTATTTGGGCATGGGTGGGATGATCCAAGGGGATTTAGAGGATTGAAGAATGGGTTATAAGTATGGACTTTTTATTGGAGGGAGGAGTGGTTCTTTAGGAAAGTCTGAAAATGTTATTTTATTATATAATGATTTTCGGTTTCTAAAGTTCCAAAACTCATTAAGGTCAAATTTAAGATGACTCATGGTCGATATAAATTCGTCAAAAAGGAATTGGACATGTTTGGGATTTTATTTTAATATTTATAATCTTATTTATTTATATCAATTTTTAATGAGGTAAATACTCCATCATTTTTGTGTCATAAATAATTTTGTTTATATGATGGCTAAAATTTATAAAACAAATACCATGATGTAGGAAATTTTTTTATATTTACAAGTCATATTTATAATATAAAAGATAAATTATATAACCCCATGTAAAAAATAATTTACTAAAACATATTGGTTTGTCATTTTTGACTTTACATTAAATTTATAATTCAAAAGTGTCATTATCACCCCCAAGTGGCTCCATGGGGTCCCAAAATCGACCCAAGGATGCTCATGGTCATCCATGACTCATCCAATAGGGTTAGAACAAGTATTATGGTAATTTCTTATTATTATAACATTTTTTTTACCTTGAATGGACATATTTACCTTTAACCGCAGTAAATAGAAGTCAAAAGTTACTATTCACCATAAAATTATTTTCATCTTATTCAACCAAATTTTACTTACTAATAACAATCATTTATGTTGTATATTCAAAATTTAATTCAAAGAAGCGGTAAATTTTCATTTAAATGAAAAATTTAGTTTTTAACTACTACTTAGTGGTTTCAGTATTCATCATAAATTGATATTTTCAGGAAAATACCAATAATATAGCCTAAGATATATTTGATATTTAGAATTCAAAATTTATGTCTATTTTAAAAAATTAAAAACATATAGGTTTTATCAATTAATTTAAAATTAATTCCCATTTTCAAAACAAATAACGTGTTTTTAAGAGACAATATCTATCAGAAGCTGGACACTTGTTTGTGCCCAATTTCAAAGGGAAATTTATTCCAATGACAAGCCTTATATTAAATGGGAAAAATATATTATAATTAAACTTTAAAAACAATTCAAAATATAATCTAATATTATAAATAAATTATATTAAAAGGCAGTTTTTAATTAAAATATTGTATTAATTACAATTAATTAAAAAATGAACTTTATCAGAATATTACCAAGAATTTACCCATAGTATATTTTGATGTCCTGATTCTAAAAAAGATTTTTATTTTTTAAAATAGAACATATAAATGTTACCAAAACTATATTTAAAGAGGGTTTTCCATCCAAAGGTGGTAAATCTACCTTTTAAAGAATATTAGAGTATTTGTGCTTCAAATTGGATACTTTTACATTTTAAGCCTCAAAATTTTATTAGATAATTGTAAAAACATTTAACAAACATGTATAATCATGTAGTAGTTTGTTATATTCATTCCTACTAATAAAATGGCTAGGTGTTAACTTCCATTTAAAATAATAATATATTATTATTTTTCAGTATGATTCAACATTGTGTGCAATATAAGACTTCGGAGAAACTCATTGTTGAGTTTCAAGTTATCCCTTGAATATAACATCCCCGTTAAAATTAATAATTAATTTAAGTATATTAATTAATATTAAAATGTTATATTATTTACATTCCTGGGACATTACATATAAGTTTGGAGTTATCATCTCAATTGACAAGACTATGAATAATACACTCCACTGGATTAGCAAGAGGGAAATGACCATTGAAGAGATCCTTAAAATAAGTAACAACATGCTCATAAAGATCCTTTCTGTTTTCAAAGACATTATTCCCATTTCTGACAAAAAAGATGCATCAAGACCTTCCTAATTCTCTTCCAAAAGTTGAATATTTTTGTGCTTCTATCACCACATCTAAACTAATTTTCCTTAAAATTTCCTCTTTGCAAAGTATCTTTGAGATTCAAAAAATTATTAATCGCAGAAACAAGATTAGTCGCACCTAGAACATCATAAGATAACTCATTTGAAGAATTATTCCCATGAATATGTTTAATATATTCCTCAACAGAGAAATTTTCAGAGCCAAGGGAGCTAAAACAATATTTACTCCCGAATCACAAGGCTATTTTATGGAGTTTTATATTGATTACAAAATAAATCATTATCCTTACCTTTCCAAGAACTCTAGGTTTGTTTGAAAAATTTTCTGCACTTAGGTTAATTGACCCAGGATTTATTAAATCTAATTGTCAAATTTGTTTTGGGATCCATACTCACATGTTCGACCAAAATGGTATTATGATCATAATTAATTCCAGAAGGAGTCATACAAGAAAAATATCCCCAGAAATCAACCTATGCCTCATTGACAAAAGCACCGTCGATTCTTCTTACAACAAATATATCCAAAACTTTCTTATACCTTGTGTTCATGGCCTCACAAGGTTAAATTCAATCAACCCATTATCATCAATGAAAGCATTTAAATCTCTTGAAGAAAATCCGTTAGTAATAACTCAAAACTTCTCATTAGAATTCATCATGGCATTTAAATCACCAAGGATAGACCACAAACTAGATATGTAAAAGTTGAGAGAACCAATATCCACCCATATATTCATATGGTTCACATAACAATTATGGGAATAAATAAAAGAGAAGAAATTTTGATGCCTGAGAAAATTGAAGGAGCATGTTACATGATGATCACTATTAGCAACCAGGGAAATATTTGTTCAGGAAAAATGAGCCAAAACCCATAACCTATTTACATATGATGAATATATGTTATATTCCATAATGTGATATACCATATTTTTAAAATTGGAAATACTTGAAAGAAAAACTCTTTTAGGATCAGACACAACAATGAGAAGTGGAATATAATTTTGAATGAAAAGCCTAAGGGGCCTCATGGTATCATGATTGTCCAATCCCTGAAAATTACAGAATAGAAGCGTCATTTACGTATAAGTACACTATTATTTCTCCCTTTTTTGACTGCTATAGTTACTTTCTTTCCTGATAGGAGGCCTTCTAGCATTTCTCTTTCGACTAGAGGCCCTTTTAAGAGATCACTTATATCCAAAGTAATGGTGATTCCTTTTCCATTTTTAACACAAATAGTGTGAGAGTCAACTAGACCTCTGGATAAATTAGGAACCCCCATATCATAAAAAGTAACCTCACCACTGGTTGAAATAGGAACCACGATTTCATCCACATGTGCAACGGTACCGCCTTTTGAAATAAGATCCCCAATCACCACTTCTTGTGTAGCATAACCTGCCTTGAGTGGCAGAATCTGCATTGGAAGAAGCTGGAGCCCCATTTAAACTATCCAATATATCAATATTACACATGGAAGAAACTCCATCCACATGAACAAGGGAACTGATAGGTGAAATAACGGACACAACATAATCAGTAAAAACCTAGGAAATTCTATAAGTCTCATTATCCTATAATTAGACAACAAAAACACAAATATTTTCTTCCAAATCCTACCTCAATAATCTTTCATCCATATCTTTTTATGAAAAAAGCATGTTATAAATCGTAGAGGAGATGTTCTATTCCAAAATGTGATCCTCTGTGTACTTGTATCAATAATATTTACCCATTTCATGACCAAGATTAGCAAGAGGAATAGGTAGATCAAGAATCCTACAATGTTCAACATCTTCAGAGAAACCTGGCTAGGATTTCATATATGCAACAATAATTTTGGAAGGACCATGTATATACATTGACAGTTCCTCCTATTCCATAAAGACATTATTTTTTATTCTTTTTATCCTTCTTCCAATCCTTCTCTTTGGGATCGTCATTACCATTATTTTGATGCATTCTAATCTTCACCATAGAGTGACCAAAAATCATGCAATAATCACACAAATGAGGAACATGTTCATATTACACTTTAACATCAAAATTATTACCATTAGAAATTAATGTAACACTATATGGTCTTTTTGATTCCAAATTAACATCAACCAGAATTCTAGTAAAATATCCATGATCCCCCTACCATGTTTTTTGATGCATTCTAATAGGAGTGAAAATGCATGAAGTAAGGTCACTATGGATATTATGATGCCAATACATCCAATTAATCCCCTAAATTTAGATCCACATATGGTAATTTATTTTCTAATGATTAATGGGATTGAAATTAACATCCAATTTGGAAAATCTCATAGCTCTATTTTTGAGATGTATATTGCCAAGATAACATGTTCTTTAAAAAGAAACACTTGATTGAAGAATGAAATGAAATAATCCCCTCCTAAAAATAATTAATTTCAAGTTACTAAAACCTCAACAATGCGATATTTTAATTTTAGGAATTTTTTGATGTTATATGGTCAGTTATATTCCAAAACCCAAATGCATTGAAGCGATGATCAATAAAAGAAAGTGGGTGTCCATTTATTAGGGAGGTGAGTGGCATCGTTGTATGTTTTTTATGGAATAAATTTCACCGACATGTTTTTTATATAACAATGATTAAATAATGGACTATAATATAATATAGGAGTTATAAGATATATATATGTCCAGAAAATATATTTTAGACATGTTTTTAGGTCATTTTTACTCATATATTTTTAGTTTAACATCATGTGAATCAACTTTTTAATTATTTGTAGTAATTAATTATTAATATTTAAATAATTCATGTTGGTAATAAATCATGTTAACCTTAATAAAAATTATAAATTATTATGATTAAAAAAATATACTCTATTTATATAATTTAAATATACATAACTATGATAATTTCATTTAATATTATAGTAAACGTCGTGACAATAATAGAGGTTTTAAAGTGAAAATTTTCCACAGTTTACTAAATTATTATTTCAAAATTATTTATGAAAACATTTCTAATAACCAAAATTGTATTAATTATTAAATTACTAATCTTAATTTACATTAAAACCACAAAAAATAAAAGTTAAAATTAAAATATTTTAAAATGAAATGGAATTTTTGAATTACAATTTTTTTATTTTCAATTTTATCAAAATATGAATCTTTTTAGATAAATAAAAAAACCCAATTATTATTAAGAAATGATGATTTAAAATTGATTTCTATTTTCCACAATAAATTGTATAAAAGTGGTAAATATTAATTTTAAATGGTATGCAAAACACATTACTAAACAACCTATTAGAAATGATAGATTTTTTTGGAAAATATTTTTTAAATATTAAAATGATTTTTATTTTTTTAATGAATATATATGCATTTAGTTTTTTATATACATTTATAAACCATATATTGTTTTAATTTATTAATAAATATTCATACAATCTAGTTTAATGGCTATGTTATAATAGTAAGTTTGGAATAATAATTTTTTTTATAAAGTATTATATTTTCATTAAACCTAGTGTTACATGTATCAGAAGCTGTAGAAGAGAACAAATTTATTTAAAATGAAATATATCATAATATACCATGATTCTATATTCACATTTTATATTTTTTCCAACTTGGAACTAAATGAAATAAAAATTTCTTATATTAGAATTTAATATAGATACATTCTCACAATAATAAATTAATTACAACCTTTTTATTTTATCTTGATATCATATATAAAGGGATTGGGGTTTCAAAAATAACAATATTAAGACCCAAAATTTTATACAGGGTTAATAAAACATCATATTAATAAGAGAAAATGATAATTATGAAGGTAATATGGATTAATCACTTAATTATGTTTTCAAGTAAGATCATATATTTGGTAAATGAATACATTGATATGGAAGATAATACTAACACCTATGTATTAGTGGAGTCTGATTGAGAACATTGATCTCAATAATATATGTTATTAAGAGAATAATAACAAACAAATCTACAATGAGTTAAGGGATCACTATAATCATTAAAAATAATGGTATAAGGATGAATATTTTTTGAAGTTCCTTTCATACTATTTAGGTATTCTCTGAAAATCTAGAATGAGATGATACGAAAATATAATTTATTTTTATCCTTTTTATTTCATAGTAATATTTTTATATTTTATTCCCTTCAATAAATTTTTACTTTTTCTTACAATAAGAAATGAATATCCAAGAAAATTTTATTTAATTCCCAATAAAATAAAATTACCTTCTTAATATATTTTAAGATCTACAAAAATTTAACAAGATATTCCTCATATCATTAAAAAATAAAAAATTAAATATATCTTAATAATGACTTACTAAACATGTGAATACCATTGTCATGTATTCTCTAGAAATTTGTTAATCACCTAAACTTCTATAAACCATATTAAAGTCATTCATGTCTCTATATTCATTAAATAAAACAAAAAATATTCGTTGTTTTCATTATTTTAATTTTTTTAACTCCCTAAATGATATTATGTAATAAAATTTCATCCAATCATTAATCGATTCCATTATAGTGAGAACTATCAAATATAATTTATTCATATTAATATTATCATTAACGGATAAAAATTATCTCATTATTAGGATAATATTAAATGCAAGCATTCCCTCATTAATCTATTTTATATTAATTTTAACATCCCACTAATAGAACATTCATGGTAATCATAACCATTCAATATATTCCATCAAATTCATAATGAAATAGTATAGCCGTATAATCCTTATATATTTTGTAATTATTTTTATGAGAACATGATCAATTAAATAATTTTAAAATATATTTCTTAGGTATAAAAACAAAATTATATTAGTCATTCCACTTCAACTATATCAATTGTATAAGATTAACCATTACCCCTCAGCTTCCATTGAATTATATTACCTTCATGATTAGTAGATTTAATTTTTTAGTTCCCCATATCCTTTTAGTGGATTCATAATAAACTATAATTATCTATATTTCCTAGTAATCAAGATATACGTGACAATTTTCTCCAAAAATAGAAATATCTTGCATTCACTTAAAGAAAGTAACAAATAATTTTATTAAATATAATATCTTTTGGGAAAATCTTTTTACCCCTTCATTCCAATATAATTTTTTTCTTGTTCTTCTTATTCATATATATCGTAGCATGAATGAAATAATATTAATTTAATTTTTAATCTATCTTTTTAAAAGATAATAATCTCTTATCATATGTTGATAAAAGTTGAGATAACAACGCCATTCAAATACTTGGACTAATCCATTTATATAATTGGAAAAATTATGAAATCTATGTTTCAAATGTGATCCATAGAATAACAAGATATTATTTATAAGGAAACCTCAAAACCATCAAAATGTTCCTCATTAATTTTTCTTTATTTGAGGAACATTCTCTTCATTTCAGTTTTTATCAAATGAGGGAAATATTTGATGATTTATGTCTCATTAAAATATTTTTAATCCATGTGTTATATTATAAATTATTTGCTATCATTAAACACTATTGACCAGTATTGATCATAATATACATTGAGAAAATATATTTCATGTTAAAATATTTCCTTTTTACTACATCCCGTGTTAATAAATATCTTCTCAACAGAATTATTTAAATTCTAAAATAAATTTAGATTTTTAATATAACAAAATAATGTGGTATTTTTTCACATAAAGAGTTTTGATATGGGAGAAAATCATTATGGGAAATAATTATCCATCCTATAACGGTTTTATGTCACATACTATTTATGCTTCCATAATATAGCAATTATTTTATAAGATCAAATACCCACATTATTGGAATCCTCTTCTAGGAAATATAAATATTGTTTATGAGTATTTATACCCATATTCCATCTATGTGACATTTCAAAACAATGTCTTAAATTTAATTATCTCATAAAATAGTAAAATTTAAATCATAATTTATAATTCCAAATTTTATGTAACACTTATCATAAATTTAAATTTATATATTTTTAATCACAAAATCATAAATGTGAATTCTTATAGGATAAAATTATTTTAAAATCCATCATAATGGTTTTTAAAGAACATTTTAATAATCCAAATAATATCACCTTGAAGAATCAAACTAGGTGGGATGTAACAACCATTTTCATACACCTAGTGATGATCTGGTCATGACCAACATTCATTTTTCATAATTTTTACTCATAGATACAACTATTCGAATCCATATCCCATTATAGTTTCTAGATAGTGATTTCTTTTATAAAAAAACCATAATATTTTCTTTAATAAAACATTAACATTTTAATTTATATTTTTCCTAAAATTATATCTCTAGTTTATGTTCTATAATCTATTTTCCTTAATATATTTCCTAGTGTTTCTAATAATTTTCCACTAATACCAGTTATAGAGATCATGACCCCTTTATTAAAGTAGAAGGGATATAATGAATCAAATCCCAAAGGGATTATAATTTTTGTATTTTTTCCGAACTAGATTCATAAATAATACCCATTATACATTGGTAAAGAAAATTAAAAATAATACAAAAAAAATAAAATATATTTCATCCCTTAAATCTCATTCAAATATTTCATCATCATAAATCAATAAAATGATAGAAAACAAGGGTTATATCAAATTATCACCGATAATTATATATATTAGAATATATAATGAATAAATAATCATATTTAACATGTGAATATAAAAAATATAACACACATTACACTTAAATATTATTACAACCATTGTATGATAATAAAACATCAATATGAAAATGTAAATAAATGATAATAGGACACTTAATCACAAAAGAGAATGAAATGAATCCATAGATAATATCATTCTGAAAATATCGAGGATAATAATCAGATATTAATTATCAATGACTGATATTCTTTGTTCTTGGACATCATGTTTCGAAGGAATATGATTCCATTACTATCAAGATCTATCCTCTGGGTAGTAAACACTTACTGGGTAGAAACCCATCTGAATTGGTCAACTAATTACTCAAATTCAAATACATTTAAATTGAGGGGGTATCTATAAGTAGTACCCACCATTGAAATTCATGTCAAAATCATTCATAATATATACAAAAATAAATTTCTGTTCAAAAAAATGTTCCTTATAATCATTCATCCATATTGAGTAGTGGATACAAGTTTATCAATATTTCTCTAATAAAACAAATAAAATTCATACTAAACGTCATATAAAAAATATTATACACATTAGTACAAAATAATATATATCATTCAACAATAATTATATTTAATAAATAAGTAATTTTCAATGAAAAATTATCACATGAAATTTATTTATTTATTATATTTTTAACAACCAAAAATGATGTTGAGATTGTACAATAACATTTACCACATGAAACTTCTGAAGCCAAACCCCCTTGGATGAGGTGATTCAATGTGAATCATAAAATAACGAGATATATTAATTAATAATTGTATTAAATTTCAACGGACATTATATTCACCATATAATAGATTTTATGTACATAAAATTATAATATTATTCTATGAAATGAAACTGACACAAAATCACACACCACACCCCAACTTTTAGTTGAAAATTTATTAATATCTTATATAGTGGTCTTTAATAAATAAATTAATATATAATATAACCATATTAATAATTATTAATTTTTATATTATCCTTTTGTAACAACTTATCACCCATTCATCAATAATCAGTCACCAATTTCTATTATTTGGGGGTCAATTTCCTTGTTTTCACATTCATGATTTACCATAGATAATAAGGTTATTACATATATTATATTGTTTTATAATTTATAAAATATTAATAATTCCATAATTAACAAAGTTATACGTAAATAAAAATTGTATGAAAAATAATTAAATACGGTTTTGAGAATATAAGTACAATATGATCATGGATAATATAGACTGTATTTATCCATGTCTAATATTTCCATTTTCCCATGATAATTATGGATTGAAGTTTATAAAATAATTATATTTCCACAATGATCATAATATAATATATACCATATTAATTATTTAAATGATCTTATAAATATCATCCATGTCATTTACTCATTAAAAGGGAGTCATATCGTTTCATGAAGGCGGTATTCCACATGTACACGAACAATAATATCATCTATCATTAAGGAAAACAGTAATAAATAAAATGATATATATTATATTTTTATAATGATAAATGTTTCATGAATATAATAACAGTTTCATGTATATCACAAATAATCATTGAGATTATCATTATCTCTTTCCATGTAAAGTGTTAGTGGAGGAAGAATAACATCACTTTGTTATTAGTTAGTCCGTTGTACAAATGAGCATCGTTATCTTATATCATATGAAATTTAAAAGAATATTTAATATATGATATAATGGAAAAATATAAAATAGTTTAAATAATATCATATATATTCTTTAAATAAATAATCATACCCAAAATCGAAAATATGCAATGCAAAAACAAATGAAATCAGTTTGTAAGTTGTATTCCTAAGTATAAACGAATAATGATTTATGATCTTATATGATATAATTATTGGAATTTGTTTCAGAAGATATCATAATATTAAAATATATATATATATCGTTTATTCTATGTTTATTATATGACCATGTTTTAGGAATATTTTAGTTAACTGAAGGAATAAAAAAATAAAAATGCTCATGAAATAATGTTTACTTTTCATGGTGTATACTTCCTGTTTTTTATCCCACCCCTTCCTATGATATTCTTTACCTAACTAATGATTTTAGGATTTTTTTGGAATTTGGAAATTTAGGTGGAAATCTAATTTAATAAAAAAGGTTCTTATGAATAATGGTGGAGAGTTGGTGGCCTTTTTATTTGATTTGAGTCCCACACATCAAATTATTTGAGCTAATGATTTCCACACAATCTTTTTCATGTCACCAAGATATTATAATTGATATTTAAATATAAAATAAGGTATAATGTGTTCATATTGCTATAAAAAAAAATTTAGAAAATTTTTTATGACGTGTAACCCTTTTTTATGATTGTTCACTTTAAATCCACTTTTTTAACTATAATAATTATGTTTTATGTTTTCAATATTCATTATTGTCATTCATTATTTTGGAATTATTATATACTATAAATTATTATGACTTATAATAAAGAATCAATTATTTAAAATGAAAATTACAGAATGAATAAATGTTTAATTTAAAATTGATGTCACATACACCATTAGAGATCATGTTTTTAAAGAGAAATTGTTAAAAAAACTACAATTTTTTTATATGGTAGTCTAATATAAAAATGATTTAGATGAAATAAAATTGTATTAATTTATATATAATTGAAAAAAATTTACCTTAATATGTATTTATAATATAATAGATGTTTTTAAATTATTTAAAAGTATTGGTAGTTTTAAATTTCTTTGTTGTATTTTCAATATTTTATTAAAAAATTGAACTATTGAGAAAAATACTTAAAAATAACTCGAAGATAATTATGATTTTATGATTGAAAAAATTAAATTTATATTATCAAATTAAATAAGTAAAATTATTAAAAATTAATTCAAGAATTTTATTTGAATACATGATTAACGATTTATTTTAAAAATATATTTTTTAGAATATATTTCTTTTACATTGAAATAATTCTTATTATATTTATAATAAATACGCATCGAATTAATTTATTTTATACCCACATAAATCATATAATTTAATAACTAATTTATGACTAATCATGCTTTCCAATTTATAATCTAGAATATAATATTTATGTTTATATAATACCACTCTAACATAGTATCAGGGTTCATTTAATCGATGTGAATTGTGCAACACATATTTTCAATAATACCGAATTTATTTATAATGAATTATATCATAATGTATGGGGATGATATATTCGATTTTAATATTTTTGTTTCATGAAAAACATGGTATCAAATAAACTATAATTATTTTATAATTTTTAATTTTGAGAAAAAAACCATCTTAATTAGGGAGATGGGGAAGTACAATATTCATCCTAAATAACACATTACTGGGTTTATAAGTAGGTGAGAATTTTTGAAAAGTGAAGATATTGAAATTTAAGAGAAACATAAATAATTACATATATATTTTGAGATAAATAATCAAAATAACATTTTGACCTAGAGAAGGATAATGACCACCAAACCAGAAACTGAAGTGGATAGAAAAGGGTTATTGATATCATCAATGTTTTTATAAAAAGTCAATATTTTTTCAATATAATTTTAGTAGAGTTTAGGAAATATTTCACTCTATGTCAACATTATAAATATATTTTCCGGATATATATTAATTTAATAGTCACAATTCTATCCATTAGTTATGTTTTTATCAATTACAACTTCTTAAATTTCTCCAGAAAATGATTATCCAAAAATGATTCTTTATGCGTAAAGCACTAAAAAACACTTTCAATGGATTATAATATCTATTTTATAATATTAATTAATTATTTAAATGTCTAGTTTTTATTATGAAATAAATATTTAATATAGTTAATCCAATATGGATAAATATCCATACAGTGATGTAAACCAATAATCTCCATAACTTCATCCAATGCTAAATTTTCACCATTTAATAAATAGTTAACCATATGAACCATCACAAATATTATGGTCCAAAACCTAATAAAAATATCCATTAATTTCCATAACGAATTTATCATTATTATACAAACCAAAATGAAGTATATCTTATTCTTCAAATACTAAATATGTGAATATTAAAATAATCTATTCTTATTAAACATGGTAATAAAATCAATTAAAATTATTTATTAAATAAATCATGAATGATTCCTTATTCCTTAAATCCAAAATTGTTTTAATTCCCTCAATGCTTGTATAAAACACTTTGTCAAAAAATAATTAATCATTTCTTACATAGTTAGTGATATCCAATTTACATATCCATATCAATAATATATTTATCCATGAATCACTACCACAACACAAGGAAGATATTAAAAGTTAAACTTAACTCAAAAATTTGTTTTCTAAGATGTTCACATTTTCATTGATTTTTTTTCTTCATCTGTAACACTCAAAAATGATTTAAAAAATTAATAAAAAAGTAATAAAATACAATATATCAAAATTTACCAATTCTTATAACTAATATATAATTAATAATTTTTTAAATGAAAATGTTCTTGAAACCCATCACAAGAAAATTAATCATTCCACTTTATTTATGGTTTTAATATAACTGTGGCCATGGTCCATTAGCTTGTTGGGAGGTATATTCCTTTAATTCTTAGGGTGTTTGTATATATAGTTCCCTATATTATTATAGTTAATAAAACAAACAATGTAAATTTTTATCCAACACTTCTAATCATATTCGTAGTGGAATTCATCTATATAATTTTATAAAACTCTCCTTCCCTGCATATAAGTACCATAGTGCTTCTTTCCCCAATTATTATATGTGGCGTAACCTTCCCTTCCCTTATTCCCCTTATAGATTATATTGTCTTCCAACATCTTCTCCTCTTACTTCAATTAAAATCCATAATTTTTCATGATTTATTTCTCTTTCATGTTTCCACATGATACAATTTCATCATATGATTATAACGTTTCATATACAAGTTCCCATTGAATGATTTATTTACTCTAATCAATAAAATGTCCATTAATACTCATGTAATAAAATGAATTCATTTGGTTCCCATTCCATATACTATTAATAATTTATAAAAAACTTTATAGAATATATTAGATTATATCATTATAAAACATAATTTATAATCTTATAACTAGTGAAATAATTAATATTAATTCATATTTTATGTGTTGGAAATTTCACTATCATAAACATAGATTCAATGGGAAATCGTTCAAATAATACAAATATTTTTAAATACTTTATAATTTTATGTAAATTATATTTCAATTATGTTTATAATATACCCAAGAAGTGTCGAACATTTTGTACATTATAGCTTTTTGGTAGCCACAATGTGCAAATCGAGTCATGATCCACTCACTGTTTTTAGTGATATTAAACATAGGTACCAATGTGTAAGAACAACATCCACATTTAGTATCCATACTAGGATATAATTTTTAGAAAAAGCATATTATCAAATCATTAACATAATAACATGATACATTTCATTATGTGTATCCAAAATCTATCATAGGGTTATGTTCTCTAATATAGATAAAAAAATATCTCTTAAACTAACACTAATACCAACTGTAGATACCCCAACCCATGTAGCTTAGATTTAGTGTCTTATTTATTAAATTAACATAAATTCAATGTGTTGAATCCCAAATGACTACTCAATTTAGTATCTTTATAGAATGATATACATATATGATAAAAATTTGACATTGAAAAAAAAAATATTATAATAAATGACAAAAAAATATTAAATAAATCAAAGATAACTTATTTAATGCTACACTCTTCATGTAACGGGGAATCAAAAAACATATGGGTCATATCAATTGATCAATCAAGTTTAAGTACTATAGAAGTTATCATGAATCAATATTCCATGGTCAATAACTATAATAATATTTAATTTAAATAACATGACTACATTAATAGATAAGTCTTATTCAATATGGAAATGTAAATAAAAAAACACAAGAAATTTACGTACAAATGAATTATTTCTGGAAGAAATTTAAATGTAACGGTTTCTGTGATATCTGGAATCATGACACATCTTCTTTCAATACCTTTAACAATAATTTTTAAATAAAATAGGTAGAAACCCATTTAATTTGTCCATCTTGTTTGTATCATGAGACTTACATATGTCTCGAGGGGAAATAGTATACCAGGACCCACCCATAATATCCAATAAAAACCCTTATGAAAATATAAAATGATCAATTTAATTAATGAACCAATATTCTTTATCTGCAAATGTCTATATTTAGTAATGTATACATATTTATCAATATTTCCCTAGTAAATTGAAAAACATTTGAAGTATAAATATTTATAAAAATTTAAATTATTTGTAGAAAATAATCATAGCATTCGAAAAAGAATATTTATATTTAATTGAAATGTAATTTATAAATAAAATTTTTCATAATAATTTTATTATTTCAAGAGATATTAATCAATTAAAAAATAATGTAATATTTTATTTTAACTTTTTCTACTTCATAATTTTCTTATAAAATTCCCATGGAATAAATATTTTGAATAAAAAAAGAAAATACAATTATTTTTTAATGAATCAGGATATTATATTTCCAAGGGAAATTATATACACTATATTAATGAAATTAGATGCATAACATTAAAATTTGACTCAATGAAGGGAAATTGAGATGATCTACTTTACATCACCCTTCATTTGTGGGGAATGTGATTTAACCTCCTATATAGTGGATTTAAAAAAATAATGACATAAAATATAAAAATATTACTATTTGTAATATAATATATGATTCATTTATAATATAATATCCTTCATTATATAAAAAATATTTAATTACTTTAATTATTTCTATTATTACATTTATTCTTTTCTGATGTGTTTTTTAAGAAATGTCAATTTATTACACCTACTATATAGTTCTATCATTTGAAAAAAGTATCATGAAATAATTACCATATTTATAATTCAATTACAATTTTAATATCTATAATTATTTATGGTTTTTAGGAATGAAATATTTTATGATCATGGAGATGGTATGTCATACGTAGGCATGGGTAACATTTCCATTTTACAATCATCGATATAGAAAGGAGCTATGTAATAGTTTATCATCCAATACTGTTCCAAATATATTATATAAAATATTATCCCATTAATTAAAATTATATATATCATCAATGTGGTGTGGTTATGAAATGAGAGTCATATTCTTTTGTGAATGTAGTGGTCCACACATACACGAACGATGTTATCATCTTTACATGAGTGAATAAGTAAGAAAAAAATGATATATATAATAATTTTAGAATGATAAATACTCAATGAATAAAAATTATGTTATGTATATCACATATAATCATTAATATTAACTTTATCACATTCTACGTAAAGTGTTAGTGAAAAAATAACATTTCTTCGTGAGGTGGTAGTCCATCGTGCACACAAGAATCACAACTGTTATAAGGCCCCGACCTTAAACCTTACTTAATATTGAATTAAATGAATAATTCACATTGAGGATCTTTTCATGTTTAGAGTTTTAGAGAATTATAACATAACTATTACATCTCAAAAGATTACAAAGTAGACACTTCTACTAAGATTCCATAATAAAAAAACTCTTAAAAAAAACATGTCTACTTCCATGTTTTATATAGAATGGAATTCCCTTGATCCCATACTTGACATTATTCCACATTAAGTACAGTGAAAAACATTTCAAAAAAACTTGGGGTGAGCATAAAAAGCTTAGTAAGGGATACACAATGAATGAAAACTGTTAGTTTTTCAAACATCCAGTAAACCATGTATACTCTATCAAAGTAATACCTTCACCTTAATGAAGTAGTAAAAACTCTTCACTGAATAAAGTATCATTACTTACCTTTTTGTAACCAAAGGATTACCGTAAAACTCATATAAAGAACATATAACATATATAAAAGGTAACTTGGGACATAAACATACTTAAGTGGAATAACCATACGGTCGACTTCCACACATATCACTTAATGGAATAGCCATGCGACCAATTTCCATACATACTTAATGGAATAGCGATACGGCCGACTTCCATACCCAATGCATTGGAGGTTATAACGTAACCACCAGTCCTAGTATTCACGGCACCACCCGTCATATGGTTTATCACGTAACCACCCGTCAAATGTCCAAGTACCAATATAAAATCATAAAACATAAAACCAAATAAAGGAATGATAACATTTCCAATTTTCGATCACAATATATCATAATATAATCATTTATCAAAACCATTTTCAATACCAAAATACATAAAAGAGTATATGGTATTTATTTTATTTTAAAAACATTACGTCTTGTTGAGGAAGCCAAAGACCAAATAATAATCGCGGTGGCGGAAAATGTCGTTGTCACCGCGTACGTTAAAAAAAATTACATTCTTTCAATTAGTAAACGCTTCGTAGAAAATATTACTTTTGTATAAAAGTAAAATTCAAAGGGGTTTATACACCGTATAAAATAAAGTTGTGTATAAAACGAAATATGCCTCAATGAAAGGAGATTGAGACGAAGTCCCTTATCTCGCGTCCGAGTTGACTCGATCATTTTTTAACGTCCTGAATAATAAACATGAGTTAATTTCTACTTGATTAAGAACCTTTTTAAAGTTCATTATTCCTTTTATATCACTTATTTCCATGTTATAAACATTATGTAACCATTTAAGTTAATAATGTGTGTTTTGTCGATATTTGGTTCTTAAGTCGAAAGTGGACTTCTTACAATTACATGTTGTTCATGTGGTCAAAGGTTCTTTATATCCAGAAGGAAATTCCCGATTTGGATAGCATATACATAATATATATCCAGAATATACATGTATTTATAATTTTACATAATCATTTAGAGGTAAGAAATGAAATGCACCGTTCATGGAGACGGTAAGCCGTATGTACGCATGAACGCTACTTTCATTTTTCTGTCATATTAATGGAATTAAAACTAAATGAGAGGTATGTATATTTTAATTACAGAATTATATTAATCATTTAGATGTATCATTCATTATATATATCCATTATATACATGTATTTTTAATAGTACATTACATTTGGGGATAAGAAATGAAATGCACCGTTCATGGAGACGGTAAGCCATACGTACGCATGAACGCTACATTCATTTCTATATCATACTTTAATGGAACGAAATAAAAATGATATAGAGTTATATTATAATTCCCGTATAATATCATATATAATAACTTTAAATCCATCCTTTACACGTCCCACATATGGCATTAACGAATCACATCACTTTGAGGGGGTAGTAGTCCACACTTCCTTAAATGAAGATATCGTGTTTACCCATAATGGAAACAATAAAGGTATGCCCAAAATGAAAAGTACATAAGATTAAGGAAAACATAAACATAATATATATCATATATAAATATAGTGTCATCTTAATGGCCACCTTTTAAGGTGTTAAAAGAATGTTGAACAATCATCGTTTCAGGAGGCAGAAATTCTCCATCCACGGAAACAGTATGTTCTTTAACCATTAGATGTAGGTGTGTGTAAATTTAGCTCTAATACATATTATAAAAACAGCCTAATATATTTAGTATACTTGAGTTGTTACAAAAGAAAATAATAAAAAGATTTTAGGGGGTTGGAGAAGCAAAATAAAAAAAAGGACTCAAAAGAAGACATTACCTTAAAATCGGGTAACTCCCCTTGGTTTGAGCTCAAAGGCTTCCTTGGGAAGACTTATGCCTAAAGTGATGCTTCAAGGAGTAATAGAGGTATGTGGAGAGCCAAAATGCGTAGGGGTTGGCCGATCCAAAGGCTTTGGGAGTGTGGGTAAGGAGGTAGAGGTGGGGGCCTTTTATAAGAGGAGAGGAGGGGCACTCTTGGAATGTATGGAAAAGTCACTTTATTTTAAAATGGTATTCTGATTTAAGAGGACCCATATTGATGTATTTCTAGGATAAGGTGATAAGGGTTCGAAATACACTCATCCAATAGGTTTTGGACATGTGTAGGTCTTAGATATTACATTGTCTTTCCATTTTATTTAAATCGTTAAATAATGAGGTCATCGATGCATCATCATGATGTCATAAATAATTTAATTTATTTAATGTCTAAAAAAATATTATGTTGTATGAAATATTTTTAGATTTCCAATGACTATTTATAGTCAAAAATATGACTTGTACAAACCCATGTAAAATTGTTTTTAGTAAAACATCTCATGTGTGTGTCATTTTTACTTTAACATTATATAAAAAGTTATTTATGTCATTTCCCAACCAAAGTGGATCCATGGGGTCCCCAAGTTGACCCATGGCTTTTCTTGGTCGGCCACGACACATCCAATAAGTTTAGGACTTGTGTCACGGTATTTTCATTTTATTATAATATCATTTTTGCCTTAAATTGCATTAATTACATCTAATCGCGATTAAAAACTTAATAAGTTACTATTCACAAGAAAATTATTTTTATCTCATTAAACCATATTTTACTTCTTCATGACAACCATGTATGTGGGATTTTTGAAATTCAAAACACAGATGTGGTAAAATTTCATTTAAACGAAAAATCAGTTTTTATAAGTACCACTTAGTGGTTTCACTATTCATAAAAAAATTACGATTTTCAGAAAAATACCAAAAAATCACCCGAATCTATATTTGATATTCCAAATTAAAAAATGAATTCCATTTTACAAAATTCACAACATATATGTTGCATTAATTAATTTAATAATTAATTCCCGCGGTCAGAGCAAATAGCGTGTTTTTATGAAACAATAAGTATCAAAAGATTGACACTAGTTTAAGTCTGATTTCAAAGTGAAATTAATTCCAACGACCACTATTGGATTTAATGGTAAAAATATTTTCTAATTTCACTTTAAAACCAATTCAAATGATAATCTATTCATATAAATAAATTAGATTAAAAATATGTTTTGAATTAAAATACAACATTTTACACTATTCATTAAAAAATGAACTTTATCGGAAATATACCAAAAATTTACACAAAGTAAATTTTGTGGTCCCGATTCTAAAGAAGAGTTATTTTTGGTCCAATAGAATTTATGTGATTGATCAAAACTATATTTAATGAATGTTTTCCGTCAAAAGGTGATAAGTGAACCCTTAGTGAAAATTAGGGTATAAATGCCTAGAATTGAATTCTTTCCGTATTTTAAGCCTTTATCTTTTATTGGATAAATGTAAAAACATTTAAAAACATATATAATCATATTTTAGTTATTTCTATCTATTCTTGCAAGTACAATGGCTATGTGTTAACTAACATTTAAAATATTATTATTTTATTACTAGTGTGCAACCTATGTTTTCAAAGAAACTCATCGTTGCGTATCGATTATGCTATCGAACGTAGAAACCCCTTTTAATTAAAATTAATATTTAATTAGATAAATATTAATAAATATGAAAATTATTTATTCTTTATTTACCTGGGATGTTACATCCTTCCCCCCTTTTGGAAATTGCGTCCTCGCAATTTAATTCACTTATCAAAATAAGTGGGGGTATTTATCCCTCATAGCATTTTCAGATTCCCACGTTGCCTCTTCAATCACATTGTTTTTTTGCAAAAACATTACCTGATTAATCACCTTATTCTGTAACACCTGCTTCCTGTGGTCAACAATCTGGACTGGTTGTTCATCATAAGATAGGTTCTCCTCCAGCTGAACTACCTCTGGACTCAAAACATGAGATGGATCTAACATATACTTCCTCAACATCGAAACATGAAAAAAATTGTGTACCTGAGATAAACTCGGAGGTTAGGCCACTCGGTAAGCAACTGATCCAACTTTCTCCAGAATTTCATTTGGTCCAATAAACCTTGGACTCACCTTGCATTTCTTACCAAATCTCATCACACTTTTCCAAGGAGAAACCTTTAGAAAAACATGATCACCTACCTCAAAAGATAGATCCTTCCTCCGGTTATCCGCATAACTCTTCTGCCTGCTCTAAGCTATTCTCATGTGCTTCTGAATCAACTGAACTTTTTCTGCCATCTCTTCTACCAATTCTGGTCCCATAAGCTTCCTTTCACCCACTTCATCCCAAAATGCTGGAGTTCGAAACCGCTTCCCATATAATGCCTCAAATTCTTCCATCTGTATACTGGAATGAAAGCTGTTATTATAAGAAAACTCAACCAAAGAAAGATGTTGGTCCCAACTTCCCTGATAATGAATCGAACAAGATCGTAGCATATCCTCTAAGGTCTGAATTGTTCATTCTGACTTCCCATCTGATTGAGGATGAAAAGCTGTACTAAAATTTAATTCAGTACCCAACGACTTCTGAAGGCCTTTCCAAAAGTTAGAAGTAAACCTGGGATCACGGTCAGATACAATGGAGAGAGGAACTCCATGTAACCTGACTATCTCTTTATGATACAAACGGAAATGTTGATCTAGGGAAAAAAGTTTCTCGTATAGCAAGGAAATGAGCAGATTTAGTCAAGCGATCAACAATAACTCGGATTGCATAATTACCTTGAGATGTCCTCGGTAATCCCACAAAAAAGTCCATTGATATGTTTTCCAATTTCCACTCTAGCACTGGTAAAGGATAAAGCATCCTTTTAGGAAACTGTCGCTCTGCTTTAACCTGCTGACAAGTCAAACACTTCACAGTAAAATCAGCAATATCTCTTTTCATTCCATCCCACCAGTAATACACCCGCATATCTATGTACATCTTAGTACTACCAGGATGAACTGAAAACGGGGATCAATGAGCCTCACATAACAACTCATTCTTCAACTGTGAATCACAAGGCACACATAATCTCTTCCCAAACCTCAAAACACAATCATTATCAATATTGAATTTAAACAACTTACCTTTCTGAACCAGCTCTACCTTTTTCTGCAACTCCCTATCTTGCTTCTGTGCTTGCTTGATTCTGTCAGATAGAGAAGCTTTCACTGATACCTGAAACAAATTAGAAGGACTTCCTGCACCAACAACATCTATGCCAATGTTCATCAAATCAAAAACCAAAGGATCTCGTTCCGAACGTAGCATGGTTAATGAATCATCACTTTTTCGACTCAAAGCATCGGCCACTTTATTTTCATTTCCCGGATGGTAGGGAATTGTAAAATCATAATCCTTGATTAATTCCAGCCATCTCCTCTGTCTCATGTTCAATTTTTTCTGAGTGAATATATACATTATACTTTTTGATCAGTATATATTTCACACTTTACTCCATACAAATGATGCCTCCAAATCGTTAAAGCAAAGACAACAATAGCTAATTCCAAATCATGTGTAGGGTAATTTACATCTTGAGTTTTCAACTGTCATGAAGCATAAGAAATTACCTGATCATTCTGCATAATGAAACAACCAAGTCCATTCAACGAAGCATCACTGTATATAACAAACTCACCATTCCTGGAAGGAAGTTCCAAAACTGGATCATTCACCAATCTTCTTTTCAACTCTTGAAAATAATCATCACAATCTTTTGTCCAGATGAACTTAACACCCTTACGAGTTAGCTTAGTCATTGGACTAGATAACCATGAAAAATTTTCAACAAACCTTCGGTAGTAACCTGCCAAACCAAGAAAACTACGGATCTCGGTTACATTTGTGGTCTTGGCGATTCTTCAAAAACTTTTGTTTTAGTAGGATCAACATTTATGCCATATTTTCAAACAATGTGACCCAGGAAAGAAATTTGTTGTAACCAAAAATCACACTTGCTGAATTTTCCATATAGTTTCTTTTCTTTTAAGGTTTTCAAGATAACACTTAAATGACTTTCATGCTCCTATTTACTTTTAGAAAACACCAAAATATCATCGATGAAAACAACCACAAACTTATCCATGAACTCATGGAAAATTCTATTCATAAGGTCCATTAATACAGCAGGTGCATTGGTTAACCCAAAAGGCATAACTAAAAATTCATAATGGCCATATCTAGTACGGAACACATTCTTTGGAACGTCTGCTTCTTTTACTTTCAACTGATGGTACCCCGACCTCAAGTCAATATTTGAAAAATACTGAGCTCCCTGGAGCTGATCAAACAAATCATCGATATGAGGCAACGAATACTTGTTCTTAACAGTAATATTATTAAAGGCTCAATAATCAATGCAAAGTCTCATTATCCAACTTTATTTTTAACAAACAAGACAGGAGCACCCCATGGTGATGTGCTAGGTCGAATGAAACCTTTATGTAATAACTCCTGCAATTGTTTCTTTAACTCTAAAATTTCAACTTGAGCCATTCGATAAGGGGGTTTTCAAATTGGATTAGAATATGGAACTAAGTCAACAGTAAATTCAACTTCCCGATCATGAATAATACCAGGAAACTCATCAGGAAAAACATCATGATACTCATTTACCACTAGCACATCATTAATCTGAACAGTTCCTTTATTTTCAACAATATGTGCAAGGTAACATTCATTTCCATCATTTACTAGTTTCTCAACTTCCTGATATGTTATCAAAATCAAGGGTTCATTCTTGTACACAAACTGAAAATATTTCTGAAAAGAAACCATTTTAGCTCTGCAGTCAATCTTAGCATGATAAACAGAAAGCCAATCCATGCCCAAAATAACATCAAACTCTACTAGAGGCAAAACAACATGGTTTGTTGGTAGATTCTTTCCACACACAAGGATAGGAGGGTTCTTATAATTCCTTTTTGTCTCAACATTCCCTCCAGGTGTTTTTACCATAAGTTCAGGGTTTATATCCTGAGATGGAATTTTCAATTTACTAGAAAACTTCTCAGAAATGAAAGAGTGTGTAGACCCTGAATCAAACAACACATTGGCATAATCTGAACAAACAAACAATGTACCTGATACCAATTCATTCGATTTCCCAACATCTGCTGAAGTTGTTGCAATGGATTTCACCACCCCTTTCTGCTTGTAGTCTGGATGCATTCTCCCTGTTGAGTTCTTCGTTGGACACTCATTTTCATAATGACCCATTTCATTACACTTAAAACATCTTACCGTTGGATTTTCATTGCCTGCTTGATCATCTTACTTACAGTTACGAGCAATATGACCAGACTTACCACACCGAAAGCACTTACCAGACTTGGATAAACATTCTCCAGGATGCATTTTACCACACTTCTCACAGGATGGATATTTGGTTTTCGTACCTCCTTGCTTCTTTGATGAATTCTTCCCCTTTGCCTGCCAACTAGACCTCTTATTCTGTTCTGTGTCATAGAACACCTAATCATTGGAAAACTACATTTCCACCTTCTCCGCACATCGATAAAGTTTTTCATAACTTTTGAACTCATCAGAGCTAAATACCTTCGATACTTTGGCTTTGAACCTAAGTAAAAACGGTTTATTTTACTATCAAGATCTCATATGAAGTTTGGAGCATACCTTGCCAATAGAGTGAACTTTGCTTCATAAGCATCCACTGAATCATCCTCCTGCCTCAATTCTAGGAACTGTTTTTCCATCCTAAGACAAACCACCTTAGGAAAATATTACTCAAGAAACATACCTTTGAATTGGTCCCAGTGAAGATCCTCAATCTCATCACTATCCCTGATATTTTTCACCATCGACCACCACTGATCAGCTTCACCTTCAAAATGGTAAACAGCAAGACTAAACTTTTGATGTTCTGAACACCCCATGACATAAAAAATATTATCCAATGCTTTAATCCACCCTTCAGCTTGCACACGGTAAGGTGATCCTCTGAATGATGGGGGATATTGCCTCCTTAAACGTTCCACCACTGACAAGTTCCTCTGCGGTTGATCAGGCTGATCTCGTGTATGGATACCACCACCATTTATAGCCCGAGTCAACTGTGCCATCACTGCAACAAACTATTCAGTTCCGATTCCGACCGTCTCAGGTTGCTGATTAGGAAGGTTGTCTTCCTCCAAATGTCATCCCAACATAGCTTCTTTGTTTCCTCTACGGAAAACCATTATGAACACAGAAATATCTTAGGCGAAGCAACATGGTAATATGTAAATGCTATATCATTTCAATCATATTATAATTTAACACTTTTCTAACTCCTAAAGTTGTATAAACCGACCTTTGATACCAACTACAAGGTCGTGGCCTCAAACCTTACTTAATATTGAATTAAATGAATAATTCACATTGAGGATCTTTTTAGGTTTATAGTTTTAGAGAATTAGAACATAACTATTACATCTCAAAAGATTACAATGTAGAAACTTCTACTAAGTTTCCATAATAATAAAAACTCTTAAAAAGAAACATGTCTAGTTCCATGTTTTATATAGCATGACATTCCCTTGATCCCATCCTTGACCTTATTCCACATTCTGTCTTGTGAAAAACATTTAAAAAAAACTTGGGGTGAGCATAAAAAGCTCAGTAAGGGATACAAAAAGAATGAAAACTGTTAGTTTTTCAAACATAATGTAAACCATGTATACTCTATCAAAGTAATACCTTCACCTTCATTAAGTAGTAAAAACACTTCACTGAATAAAGTATCATTACTTTCCTTTTTGTAACCAAAGGATTACCATAAAACCCATATAAAGAACATATAACATATATAAAGGTAACTTGGGACATAAACATACTTAAGTGGAATAAACATACGGTCGACTTCCACACATATCACTTAATGGAATAGCCATACGGCCAATTTCCATACATACTTAATGAAATTGCCATACGACTGACTTCCATACCCAATGCATTGGAGGTTATAACGTAACCACCCATCCTGGTATTCACGACACCACCCGTCATATGGTTTATCACGTAACCACTCGTCAAATGTCCAAGTACCAATATAAAATCATAAAACATAAAACCAAATAAAGGAATGATAACATTTCCACATTTGAATCACAATATATCATAATATAATCTTTTATCAAAACCATTTTCAAAACCAAAATACATAAAAGAGTATATGGTATTTATTTTATTTTAAAAACATTACGTCTTGTTGAGGAAGCCAAGGACAAAATAATACTCGCGGCGGCGGAAAAGGTCGTTGTCACCGCGTACGTGAAAAAAACATTCCTTTTTGTCATTTAGTAAAACGCTTCGTAGAAAAAGATTCCTTTTGTATAAAAGTAAATTTCAGAGGGGTTTATACACCGTATAAAATAAAGTTGTGTATAAAACGAAATATGCCTCAATGAAAGGAGATTGAGACGAAGTCCCTTACCTCGGGTCCGACTTGACTCGATCGTTCTTTAACGTCCTGAATAATAAACTTGAGTTAATATCTACTTGATTAATAACCTTTTTAAAGTTCATTATTACATTTATATCACTTATTTCCATGTTATAAACATTATGTAACCATTTATGTTAATAATGTTTTTTTTCTCGATATTTGCTTCTTAAGTCGAAAGTGAACTTCTTACAATTACATGTTGTTCGTGTGGTCAAAGGTTCTTTATATCCAGAATGACATTCCTGATTTGGATAGCATATATATCATATATATTCAGAATATACATGTATTTATAGTATTAAATAATCATTTAGTGTTAAGAAATGAAATGCACCGTTCATGGAGACGGTAAGTCGTACGTACGCATGAACGCTACTTTCATTTCTTTGTCATATTAATGGAATTAAAACTAAATGATAGGTATGTACATTTTAATTCCAGAATTATATTCATCATTTAGATGTATCATTAATTATATATATCCATTATATACATGTTATTTTAATAGTACATTACATTTGGGGATAAGAAATGAAATGCACCGTTCTTGGAGACGGTAAGCCGTACGTACGCATGAACGCTACTTTCATTTCTATCTCATACTTTAATGGAAATAAGTAATAATGATATAGAGGTATATTATAATTCCACTATAAAATCATAAATAATAACTTTAAATCCATCCTTTACACGTCCCACATATGGCATTAATGGATCACATCACTTTGAGGGGGAGGTAGTCCGCACTTCCTTAAATGAAGATATCATGTTTACCCATAATGGAAACCATAAAGTTATGCCCAAAATGAAAAATACAGAAGCTTAAGGAAAACATAAACATATTATATATCATATATAAATATAGAGTCATCTTAATTGCCAACTTTGATGGTGTTAAAAGAATGTTGAACAATCATCGTTTCGGGAGGCAGAAATTCACCATCCACGGAAACAGTATGTTCTTTAACCATTAGATGTAGTTGTGGGTAACTGTATCTCTAATCCTTCTTATAAAAACATCCTAGTATATTGAGGATACTGGGTTTTTTAGAAATGAAAATAATGAAAAGAGTATAGGGGGTTGGAGAAGCAAAATAAAACAAAAGGACTCAAAAGAAGACATTACCTTAAAATCGGGTAACTCCCCTTGGTTTGAGCTCAAAGGCTTCCTTGGGAAGACTTATTCCTAAAGTTAGGATTCTAGGAGTAATAGAGGGATGTGGAGAGAAAAATTGGGCAGGGTTTGGACGATCCAAAGGCTTTGAGAGTGTGGGTAAGGAGGTAGAGGTGGGGTCCTTTTATAAGAGGAGAGGAGGGGCACTCTTGGAAAGTAAAGAAAAGTCACTTTATTTTAAAATGGTATTCGGATTTAAGAGGTCAATCATTGATGTATTTAGAGGTTAAGGTGATAAGGGTTCGAAATCCACTCATCCAATAGGTTTTGGACATGTTTAGGTCTTAGATATTACATTATCGTTCCATTTTATTTAAATCGTTAAATAATGAGGTCATCGCTGCATCATCAGGATGTCATAAATAATTTAATTTATTTGATGTCTAAAAAAAATACTATGATGTATTAAATCTTTTTATCTTTCCAATTACTATTTAGAGTCAAAAATCTGACTTCTATAACCCAATGTATAAATTGTTTTAGTAAAACATCTCATGTGTGTGTCATTTTTACTTTAACATTATATAAAAAGTTATTTATGTCATTTCCCAACCAAAGTGGCTCCATGGGGTCCCCAATTTGACCCATGGCTTGTCTTGGTCAGCCATGACACATCCAATAAGGGTAGGACATGTGTCAAGGTAAATTCATTTTATTATAATATCCTTTTTTCCTAAATTACACTAATTACCTCTAATCGCGATGAAAAACTTAAGAAGTTACTATTCACCAAAAAATTATTTTTATCTCATTGAACAACATTTTACTTCTTAATGACAAACATGTATGTCGGATTTTTGAAATTCAATACACAGAAGTTGTAAAATTTTATTTAAATGAAAAATCAGTTTTTATAAGTACCACCTAGTGGTTTCACTATTCATCAAAAATTGAAGTTTTTCAGAAAAATACCAAAAATTCACCCTAAGCTATATTTGATATTCCGAATTCAAAAATGAAGTCTATTTTACAAAATTCACAACATATAAGTTACATTAATTAATTTCAAAATTAATTTCCGCTGTCTGAGCAAATAGCATGTTTTTATGAAACAATAAGTATCAAAAGATTGACAGTAGTTTGAGTCTGATTTCAAAGTGAAATTAATTCCAATGAACACTATTGGATTTAATGGTAAAAATATTTTCTAATATCACTTTAAAACTAATTCAAATGATAATCTAATCATATAAATAAATTATAATAAAAAGAGATTTTGAATTAAAATACAACATTTTACACTATTCATTATGAAATGAACTTTATCGGAAAGATACCAAAAATTTACACAAAGTAAATTTTGAGGTCCCGATTCTAAAGAAGATTTATTTTTGGTCCAATAGATTTTATAATATTGATAAAAACTATATTTAATGACGGTTCACCATCAAAAGGTGATAAGAGAACCCTTAGTGAAAATTAGGGTATAAATGCCTAAAATTGAATTCATTCCGTATTTTAAGCCTTTATCTTTTATTGGGTAAATGTAAAAACATTTAAAAACATATATAATCATATTTTAGTTATTTCTATCCATTCCCTCCAGTACAACGGCTATGTGTTAACTAACATTTAAAATAATATTATTTTATTACTAGTGTGTAACGTAAGTTTTCAAAGAAACTCATCGTTGTGTATCGAGTACCCTATCGAACATAGAAACCCCTTTTAATTAAAATTAATATTTAATTCATAAATATTAATAAATATGAAAATTATTTATTCTTTATTTACCTGGGATGTTACAACTGTACCACATGAAGACTGGGTTGTAAAAAAATTATATATGATATAGAGAACATATATATATATAAATATTTTATATATATACTATATAAACATTGCATCCATCATTATACTCAACCATTATATATTGTAATGTACATATAAATGAAATTGATTCGTGGGGTGGTAGTCTGATGTACAGATGAGTGTTGCTTCTATAACCCATTTTATAGAAGTGGATTTGGTAATAGGTAATTTTAATGGCATAAAAAATATTATTATATGAAATATACTGAGGTCATTATATTATCATCGTTTAATATGAATTTAATGTGGTGGATGGTGAAATGAAATAAAAATTATCAATGATGTATATTACACCTTCTTTGGTTATCCTCCATAGGGTTTAACTACATACTTCACATAATACATTTATGTCACAAATATGGCATCTAGGATGACTGTGTGGAATTATGGAAGTGATTTGTTAATGTTTTGGTTGATCTAAATTGCTTGAGATGTGTGAAGAAGTAAGGGATGTGAGTCCCAATTAATAATTGCATACGAGTACCAATTTTTTAAACTTACAAAAACAATTCAATAATGGAATGTAAATATATCATCATGTGGATAAAAAATTTATAATTAATGTTATTGAGGCATTACATGGTCAGGAAACAATACCCAAAAAATATTTGATTAAAATATGGTGTTTGTTAACTTCTATGTTTCCTTACATTTGGTGTTTCTATTTCACTAAAGTAAATTGTCTCTTTTACATAGGTAGTTTAACCATTAATCAAATTACATAATGTTCCCTATTATATAATTTATATCCTATAATTCTAAAAAATAAATCCAAATTCTACAATAAAAAACCATTGGGTTTTAACATTAACTTTCAACAGGAATATATAACATGAAAAACATTATTTCACCCTTAACGAGGCCAATCAATTTTATTAGTATTTCAGATTAAATATATTAATTATAAAATATAAATCCCTCCATGAATGGAAAATAACTTATATTTATCAAAATTTTCAAATCACTTGACATATGTTTTGATTTTTGGTTATTCTGAGTCATTTAATTAAATTAAATTAATTCTAAAATTACATCACTGCCTATTTTTAAATTATTCAAATAATTTAATTATGAATATTATATGGAAATGATGGAAATAGAATATATAATGTATACACCATTATAACATGTTAAATTTGTCTAAAAAATTATTATAACAATATAATCTATTAAATATACTAAACTTTTAATATTTTTAGTATAATTTATATTATTTTTCAACCAAAAATAATTATTTAGTTGGATATTGTAATGAATTTTATGTAATTATGTAATATAAAAAAAAATTATCACCATACCACTAAACCATTTATCAATAAAAATAAAATTTTTAACCGAACATATATTTCATGTGACCCTATCCCAATAATTATAGATATTAAAATCAATGAATGTTCCTTATAGTTTTTTTTCTTTACATAATGTATTATAGAATTCGGTTTAGTGAGAAACCAACCAAAAACTAAATAAAATATAGCATAATTTTATAAGGGTCTAAATTTCTTCAGATAATGGGTTTTGGAATAATTTGTAGAACATGTTAACCCTTATCTTTTTTAGTTTACCCCAAGTAAACCCATATTTATCATAAACACATTAAACGGTTTTTACTATTTTAAAAATTAATTGTTGTAAAATATTTATGTTGAAATTATTATATAATATAAATAATATTTATTTTTCCAAATTTCATTTACATTTGTGTGAAAATTTTAATTTTAAATTAACTGCTTAAAGGCGATGAGAAAATTTGTTTTCAAAATGTAAGTGTTCAAAATATTATAATGTTTTAACAAAAAAATTAAAAATTAAATTGAATATTGCTACCTAAATTGGATTAATTTATATAAAATTTAACTAATTTTCCTTTACATGTAATTTAATATATAACTTATATTTATAGAAAAAATTAACAAAAATTCCATTTTTATTAAAATTCAGTGTTCTCGCTATTCAAAAAAATGTTTCATTCTTGGAAATTCAAAAATTCCCCATATGAAAATTTTAATATTATGATTCCAAAAATAATTTTTATTCCTTATAATAATATTATATAGTGTCATATTTTAGTTTTAAAATATATTTTCATGTCACAACGAAGATATCTTTTAGAAAAATATAGTTTTTCAGAAAATCAAATGTTTTTATTTTAATTGATTCATATATTATTTCATGTCAATTGATAGCCATAAATATAATAACTTAGTTATTACCATTCAAACCCTTCATCATAAGGGATCAGTTTTAATATCCACTTTTAAAAAAATATTTTAATATAGTATTGTGTTTCATTTAAACATGTTTTCCATGCATCACATACTATTGAAGAAATTAAATTCATTTTGAATGACTTCTATTATAATTAATTGGGATGGTGTATTATAGTTGAATATTATTTTTCTTTTCATAAAATATATTATATATTATTTACGTATTTTTAAATATATGGGTGTCATGATAACGCCATCCCAAGGGGCCTTAATTTGGTAAGCCAAAGAATTTATAAGATGGAGATGTATAGTTTTTAATCAAGTCTTTTGGTTATATTTATTTTTAAATTTCAATAAAATCATTTTAAAATATGGTATTATAATATGAAATACTAGCATATAAATACTGAATTTATATTTGAATCATATTATATCTTATATCCAACACCATCGTCAATCAAATGGGAGATGAATTCATCATTCGTCTGTACGATGGACTACAACCTCAAGAACCAATGTCATTCATTTTCTATTACCATATTACAATAATGGATATAATGAATGAATTAATGTTTATGTAAGATATTAATGAAATATTTATCATTATAAATTGATAATATAACATTTTCCTTATTACATTTCTATTTACTAATAAATCATAACATCATTAGAACATACATGTTGATTACCACCTCTAAAAAGTGATGTAATACGTTATTAATCACCACATCACATGGATGATATAAATAATTTTATATGATATTTATTAAATTATTAACTTTATGGAATGTTAAATTAATAATTACCTTCTTTATATAATGAGGAATGAAATAATTGAGAGGTTACTCAAGAGTATGAATGTCATACCATCTCCAGTATTTTTATATTGTTCATTTTTCATAAATATATTTACTGTTTCGATTAAAAAATAATGATGAAGTATAAAATTTATAATTATTTCTTTATTTTTATTCTAGATATTATAGAATAATTACCTCTTTTAACTAAGTCAACCTTATGAAATCCCTTTGAACTTATGATCTAAACGGCTTCAAAACACTTTACATTGACTTAACTTATTCGGTAAAAAATAATTTCATTAAGTTAAATAACATAAATGGTTTAAGGATAAGTTATTTTAACATGAAAATTTTATTAATAATAAAATAATATTTACTAGTTTATGATATATTAATTTTAATATATTCTTGAAAATTCAAGACTCATGATAAGCGATTTCATATAAATTTACATAAAATGATCCATACCATATTGTTATGTGCCTAATTAATTTAATAAGTGTATATACTACAAACCTTACATGTTATATCATGTACTTATATAAATTTATTATTGTTTATTTTATTGTAATTTATTTGATGAAAATAAGATTATTAAGTTACCATAATGACACACATTTATTTTGATATAATATCATCTTATTTCGGGATTGTCTAAGTTCAATGTAGCTTTTTGGATATACTAAGCTTGTATTTTCAGGAACAATATATCTTTTTTTATAATACGGTTATAAATTATTTAAAATTATTAATTTATATTTCCTGGATATTTTTTTAAAGAAACACAATGAAAATTTTTATAAGTAATATAGATATTAATTTTTTTAGATTGGGAATCATTGTAACACCACAAGCTTCTACGGTACGCTTCTCTTTGAATAATGTGATAGTGTGTGTTGTACGCAACATCGAGTTCTAACACACCACAACCAATCAAACTAGCCGTTATGAATAGTAATACTAAATTTTTGAAATTATATATATTTTATATTTTAAAAATGGACTTCATTTTTGGATTCAGAATATCGAATTTATCATAGTGTGAAATTTTGGAACTTTTCGGATAACACTTATATTTTGATTAGTAGTGAAAATTACTAAATTTTAATTAAAAACCTATTTTTTAATCGAAATAATTTATATTGATAAATTATGAATTTGAGTGGTTTTAATGTATATTTAGAATATATATTTACCATTTAATTAAATGTTGGTCATTTTACATAATTTTACAATTAAACCGGACATAAACAAGTGTCAATCTTTTGATAGTTATTATCTCTTAAAAACACGCTTTTTGTTTTAACAACGGGAAGTAATTTTAAATTAATTTCTGCCACTTCTATGTTTTGAATTTGGAAAAATGATTCCATATTTAGAATAAGTATTTTAAAATTGTGTAAATAGGTAACTTTTATTTTTAGACATTTTGAATAATTACTGCGGTAAATATTTTATTTACCATGGTTAAGGGTAAATCCGGTAAATAAGGGGTAAAAAAATAATAATATAATAATAATAAATTACCCTAAAACGTGTCCTAAACTTATTGGTGGATACATGTCCGACCATGGAAATCTTTGGGTAGATTTTGGGACCCCATGGTGCCACTTGTAAGTGATAGGGACACTTAATTTTAATTAAGTTAAAATGAATACAAAAATGACACAAGCATATACCTTTTAGAAAAATGATTTTTAAATAGGTTTATATATGTTGGATTTTCGACTATAAATATTCATTAGAAATATAAAACTATTTCCTATGTAATGATATTTTATGTAAAATTTTTAGATATTAAATAATTTAATTTATTTATGACATAATAATGATGCAGTAATTACCATAATAGTGAAAAATTAAAATAATTGATATTATAAATACCCAAATAAATATAATTTGAGACTTTTAATGAATTACACTAATTTTCTAGGATAATATGACATTTTAGGATTGATTTAATTGACTTTTTTCAAAGTAGTAATTCTGTTATAAGTTTCACAAAAATCAACTATTGAATAGTGTCAAAATTGACAAAAAGAGTTTTTAAAAAAAATATAATATTATTAATTGATATTAAATTCCTAAAAATCTAAGGATCGGCCAAGAGACTTATATCATGATAGGTGTATCATTAATGGACCACTTCGGGGTCTATTGGATGTATATAGTATGTTTATTAACTATATAATATAAAAATACAAAGTGACATGGTAAATGTCAAACTAATTAACTAAGAGTTAAAACTAAAAGATAAGGTTAAAATAGTAACCCAAACCTGTCTAAATTCTATGGGTTGAATGTTTGTCGACTTTTACCCACCTTAAATTTTGAATAATCAACTTTGGAGCCATTATAAACTGAATATGAATTTATTATTAATTAATATTTCTAGCTTTTCCAAAGGTTCCCCTCACCCCTCTTATAAAAGGGCACTCCACCTTCTCATTACATCACACCTTCAAAACCTTTTGGATCGGAAAAAATCTGCCCAAATACTCTCTCAACTTCCCTAAAAACAACCTAGAGACCTTAGTTTGATCAGAAAGCCAACCTACGGAGCCCTTTTGATCAAATCAAAAGGAAGAACCCGAAGAAGAGGTAATGTTTTCACCACCCTTTTTCAAATTCATTTCTTCTTCCACTTCTTCTTTCTTTGTTATTACCATTCGAAAATAATAAATCCAGTATCTTATATATAATGTGATGTTATTATAAATATGGTAAAACCATATTCAGTATTCTGTCCACCCTTTGAATAACATGTCACCATACGTGCGTACGTACGGCTTACCGTCTCCACGTCGTGGTGTAATTGTTATTCAATAGATAATTATTTGAATGGGTATAATAATTATGTGTAACTCATGTAAATAATAAATATAACATGATAATGATTATGTATATATGATATACTATCCAATTACATATTATTTTAATATCAAAAGAATGATATTTTCGCTCGTGTGTAAGTACGGACTACCGTCTCCACAAAGGCGATGAGATTCATTCTCTATCGTTTCCATTCAAGTATAATTCTCATTTTATGATTACTAATAGTATATAAAGACTTGATATCATTCTGGATATGATTAAGATACAGCCTATCCATTACAAACATGGATTACATAACAGAACATATAAAAGGAAACGAGTAAGTTAACACCCAAAATAACGATAATACTAAGATATTATTAACAAATCAATGTTAAAAGATCATATATGATATCATATTAATGTATATGATTATTGTATAATTTATTAACAATTATTTCACCATTATACAGGAGGTTAACCAACCCCAACCAAGGAAAATTACAAGGTAAGGGTTATTACACAATCTCTTCATTATTTGAGGTTGTTTATACGTAATAATCTACTGGGATCTCTTTATCATCCACATACATTTTTCTTAAAAATGTATTTCAAATTTTTTTTAATATTTACAATAATATGGGTTAAAGTCATTTATATCATTTTTTTTACTTTTTATAAGTGGTTTATAAAGGAATCTTTCCGTCGTTTTCCAAACAAGGTGCTTGTTAACCTTTTCGACATAATTAAGGTAAGAATGTTTTTTTAACTTTTACGGCGGGTGCGGCTATTTTCCACCATTATAAAATCATCGAAGTTTCCATTACAAGCTTATAAGAATATTTTCAAAGAAAATGTTTTATTTTATAAATATATGATTCTTAAATGATTTCAAAATAGAAAGTGATATTTCTCTAAAAAGAGTTTTCATTTCATCTATGTCAACATCATTTGATGAATTTTACGCTTATTTGAAGTTGATTTATTATGATACAAAACTTCTATATTCTATTGACGGTTTTGTGATATGTTTGACTGTGGATGTGATATTTTTATACCATTCATGGTTTATGGTGAAAGTATTGACATTTCGTATTCTAGTGTTAATACGAATGTTTATGTTATGTTTAAACCTTTTCATATGGGAATGCATTGGACTTAATATGTGACTGGTGGAGCCCCGTATAGCTTCTCGATGCATCGGTAGGTCTCATGAGACAAACTAGTGTCTTGGAACAAGGCCTTGGCAAAATCTTATTTGTAGTCTTGGCACGAGGCCTTGTCTATGTGGTTATGTTAGTCTGTCATTATGCATTCCATCATTATGAAAGTGGTTATTGATATTGAATGTGATTATTTGATTAGTAGAATATCCATGTGAATAATTAAATGGAATTATTTCATTTTATTTTTGACATACTATGTTGAAGTTCAAGTTTAAAAGCCTTTTATTTTAAGTTATACATTTCCTTAAAGGTTTATTCTTATTTATGAAAGTTTCCGCTATATTGTTATCCTTACTGGGCATTTGAGCTCACCCATTTTCTATGTTTTATTTTTCCCAGGATGTGAAGAAGTAATTTATTAATGACCTGCAGGGATAATATGTGGGGATATGAGTGTGGGATATGGTGACTATGTTGTTGTTGTAGTTTTTCACTTAATGATGTAATATAAAACTTTATGAATATATCTAGTGTTTGCAAGGATACTAAACCAATCGGTATTTCAAGATTTGATCTTTCTTGTGATCATGCCAATGTTATGTAATAATGCACTGACTCTAGGTAACTGGGGTCAGGGCGTTACATTTGGTATCAGAGGAATTTTAGTACAAACTTTGGAAGCTAGATATATATAAACTCTGATTAGAGCACGTAGACCTAAGATGAACTTTGAGGATTAGTATAGAAGAACTTCCTAGAATTTTGGTATTGTAGAGATTTTGTGAGTTTTCCGAGCAATACATCCATGTCTGGATACGAGTAGGTAGAGGCGGCTCTAGCAAAGATGTACCTTGGGGTAAAACCCAAAAACACCGCTTTGAGCTAGACTCGAACGGGAACTGGTGCATGACAACGGGCCTTGCTGCACTCTTGGTTACGACACTCCCGGGGGATATGATTAGGATAACTCTCATTTTCAGTACAAATCATTATAAATGGTTTAGGAGTATATACTTCATCAAAGAAAACATTTTTATGATTATGGATTATATCCATAAATAGTTCAATTTATGTTATGTGTTTTATAAGTATGGGATTATGTATTATAATTCATAAACTGATCTAGTTTATGCCATTGTTTAGACATGGAACCTAGTGGAAGAAATGGAAACCGTATCAATACGCGCACTCCATGTAGGGATTTCCCTCCTGCTCAAGATAATTATAGTGGAGCTAGTGATGCAACTGGTGCCGATCAGCTAATAACCATACTGGGACAACTTACTCAGGTTATGAATAATAACCTTACCCGTATGGAGCACCCTGATCCACAGCGTGGAGGATCAATGTTATATCACTTCATGAGGAAACAACCACCAACGTTCAATGGGAGTACAAATCCCTTAGTAGCTGAGCAATGGATATTTTCCCTAGAGAAAAAATTTCAGGCATTGGGGAGTAGTGAAAGGGAAAAAGTTATCATGGCAGTTTACTGCCTCACTGGAGATGCTGATCAATGGTGGTCATTGATTCAAAATACGAAGGAAGATGATGAAGTATCAAATATTGAATGGAGGGAGTTCAAAGATCTGTTTTTAGAAAAATACTTTCCTCGCGACCATCGAGCTGATATGGAAAGGCAGTTTCTGGGTCTGAGACAAAAGGAGGATGAGAATGTCACAAAATATGAGGCTAACATTACAAGGTTAGCAAGGTATGCTGGAGATTATAAACGTAACCCAATAAGTAAGATTGATCATTTCTTTGATGGGTTAAAAACATTTATCCGTCGAGCATTAGTATCACAATCCTTCTCATCGTACGAAGACATTGTCTCATGTGCTATCAAGACCAAAAATGAATTCTCTAGGTCTTATGACTTTAATGAAAAGCAAGAGAAGAAGAGATCTACTGATCAATCTGGGAATGGAAATAAGCGGAAGAAGGGAAATGTTGAATATCCATCTTGTGGTAAATATGGGAAGAAACACCCCGGTACTTGCTTAAAGGGAACGAGAGTCTGTTACAAGTGTGGTGAAAAAGTCCACCAAGCTTGTGATTGCAAAGGGAAGAAGGAAGCTACCAATTTTCAGTGCTATAATTTCAGGGATATGGGGAATTATGCAGATGAATGTCCTAAGCGTCCCGGGAACTTACCTCAGAAAATTCCAGGGGATCAAGGCCAAGATTATTCTATCACTGCTGCTGAGGTAGAAGCTCCGAAAGACGTGGTGGCAGGTAATTTAATGGTTTCCTCAAGTTTAGAAAATGCATTATTTGATTCTATATCATCACATTGTTTCATATCTTCCCAGTTTGCTAAGAAAATTAGATATTTCCAATTTGATTTAAAGGGGAGTTTTTAATTAAAACTCCTAAGGGAAGTATCATTGCAACAAAGTTTTGTGAATCAGTCCCCATTAGAGCACATAAATGTTCTTTATCTGCTGATCTCATCGTCATACCTATGATTGAGATTGATATAATCCTTGGTATGGACTAGCTTTCGGACTATGATGCGAAGATTTATTGTAAGAATAAAGAGGTTACGATTCTTGATGATGATGATAAGGAACACCTTATATTTAGAGAAGAATCTTCACTACATAATTCTTATCTAGATCCACCTCCAGTAGCTCAACTAAATTCAATTATTGGAGAGGAAGAGAATGAAATGACTATGGGTGAGGAAAAGAATGTTCAAATAGAGGATTTACCTGTTGTTAAAGAATATGTAGATGTGTTTCCGGACGATTTACATGGACATCCTCCAGAATGAGAAGTTAAGTTTTCCATTGATTTAATTCCTGGATCAAGGCCTATATTGAAGACCCCTTATAGAATGGCCACTGTAGAATTAGTCAAACTAAATAAAAAACTAGAGGAATTGAGTAATAAAGGATTTCTTCGCCCTAGTGTTTCTCCATTGGGATCCCCTGTTCTTTTTGTTAAAAAGAATGATGGATCTACGAGGTTATGTATCGACTACAGGGAGATCAATGCTATAACAATAAAGAACAAGTATCCCCTACCTCGCATTGATGAATTATTTGACCAACTGCATGGAGCTCAATACTTTTCAAAGATTGACCTTCGATCTGGATACCAACAGTTGTGTGTGAAGAAGGAAGACATTCTGAAGACAGCATTTCAAACCAGGTACGGGCATTACGAATTTACTGTAATGCCTTTTGGATTGAATAATGCACCCTCTGTATTCATGGATCTTATGAATAGAGTTTTCAAGGAGTATCTCGATGAACTTGTGGTGGTATTTATTGATGATATATTGGTACACTCCAGAAGCTACGAAGATCATGAAAACCACTTGCGCATTATCCTGAAGACTCTAAGAAGACATGAATTATAGGGAAAGTTTAGTAAGTGCGAATTTTGGCTTCATGGGATTTCTTTTCTTGGACATATTGTCTCCAAAGATGAAATCTCTTTTGATTCTTCTAAGACCAAGGCAATCCAAGAATGGCCAGCACCATCGAATATAACTGAGTTACGTAGTTTTATTTGTTTGGCAGGTTATTATCGACATTTCTTCCGAAAATTTTCCCGACTGGATAACCAATTAACAAAGCTCACACATAAAGGGGTTAAATTTGTTTGGACAAAAGAGTGTGAATAATGTTTTGATGAACTGAAGAGAATATTAGTCAATGCTCCTATATTGATTCTACCATCGGGGAATGATGGGTTCGTTATTTATAGTGATGCATCGAAGAAAGGACTTGATTGTGTCCTTATGCATAATGATAGGGTTTTTGCCTATGCATCACGACTGTTGAAAATTCATGAACAAAACTACCCTACTCATGATATCGAGTTATAAGTTGTGATCTTTTCTTTGAAGATATAGATGCACTATCTCTATGGTGAAAAATGTTAGATTTATACTGATCACAAGAGTTTGAAGTATATTTTCTCACCAAAAGAACTTAAATGAGGAAAAGGAGATGGATTGAATTACTCAAGGATTATGATTGTACGATACACTACCTCCCAGGGAAGGAAAACTAGGTGGTAGATTCTTTGAACAGAAAAGACCATGGAGTTTTGAACAATATGAGAATCGAAAGGGATCCAATTTTCATGGATCTAGGGAAGATGGACATGGGAATAACTAGGGAAGGTGAAACATCAATTCTTTTTTAAATGGTTGTCAAACCATCTTTACGAGAAAGAATTAAGAGTTCTCAGACCGATGATGAGGAATTTCAAAAGAAGATTAAAGCTTTGAATGATGGGAGATTGAGAGACTTTGTGTATGAAGATAGAATTTTGAAATTCGGGAAGAGGCTTTGTGTTCCCAATATAACTGATCTAAAAAGGGAATTGTTGTATGATGCTCATAGTTCCAATTTCTTTATACACCCTAGGAGCACCAAAATGTATATAGATTTGAAGGAACATTTTTGGTGGGACAACATGAAGAGGAAGATTTCTGATTTTGTGTCAAGATGTATGGTTTTTCAACAAGTGAAAGCTGGAAGGAAACAGCCTGGAAGAGTCATGCAACCTCTTCCCATACCGGATGGAAATGGGACAATATTACGATGGAATTTGTCATGGGGCTACCAAAGACTCCTAGAAGGAATGATGCAATATGGTTTATTGTTGATCGTCTTACCAAGTCAGCACATTTTCTTTCTATAAGAGAAGATCTACCACTGGAAAGCCTAGCAAGACTATATATTAATGAAGTTGTGAGACTTCATGGAGTACCACTATCGATTGTTTCTGATCGTGATCCCCGTTTTACTTCAAGATTTTGGAAGTGTCTTCAGAAATCCCTGGATACTAAACTTCATTTGAGCACTGCCTACCTCCCTCAGGCAGACGGACAATCAGAACGGACTATTCAAACCTTAGAAGACATGTTGAGATATTGCTCACTTGGCTTTCAGGGTATGTGGGATCAATATTTATCTTTGGTAGAATTTTCCTATAACAATAGATTCCATTACAGTATTCAGATGGAACCATATGAAGAGTTATACGGAAAGAGATGTCACACACCGTCATGTTGGGATGACGTTGGTGAAAGAAAACTTGTAGGCCCAGAACTGGTGGAGGAAACGATGGAAAAGATGAAGGTAATCCAAAATCACATCAAAGCAGCTCAATGTAGGCAAAAGAGCTATGTCGATAATCGAAGGAAGGATTTGGAATTTCAAGTCGGTGATCATGTTTTCCTGAAGGTATCTCCATGGAAGGGAGTCATACGTTTTGGTAAGAAAGGTAAATTGAGTCCCAGGTACATCAGACCTTTCGAAATTCTAGAACGAATTGGGGTTGTAGCTTACCGATTGGCAATGCCTCCAAGTCCCTCCAAAGTTCACGATGTGTTCCACGTATCTCTATTGAGGAAATAAATGCCTGACCCAACGCATGTACTCACCTACGAGGAATTAGAACTGGAACCCGATCTGTCTTATTGCGAAGAGCCCTTCAGAATTCTTGATACGAGGGAACAAGTGCTGAGAAACCAGACGACGCGTCTGGAAAAAGTTTTGTGGAGAAACCATAAAATGGAAGAGGCAACGTGGGAACCTGAGGAACTTATGATGAAGAACCACCCGAGTCTTTTCAAGCGGTTGTATTCTGGAAATTTCGAGGACAATATTATTTGAAGGAGGGGAGAATGTAACACCCCAAGCTTCTACAGTACGCTTCTCTTTGAATAATGTGATAGCATGTGTTGTAAGCAACATCGACTTCTAACACACCAGAACCAATCAAACTAGCCGTTATGAATAGTAATACCTGCTTTTTGAAATTATATATATTTTATATTTCAAAATGGACTTCATTTTTGGATTTAGAATATCGAATTTATCCTAGGGTAAAATTTTGGAACTTTTCGGATAACACTTATATTTTGATGAATAGTGAAAATTTCTAAACTTTAATTAAAAACAACTTTTTTAATCGAAAAATTTATATTGATAAATTATGAATTTGAGTGGTTTTAATGTATATTTAGAATATATTTTTACCATTTAATTCAATGTTGGTCATTGTACATAATTTTACAATTAAACCAGACATAAACAAGTGTCAATCTTTTGATAGTTATTATCTCTTAAAAACACGCTTTTTGTTTTAACAATGGGAATTAATTTTAAATTAATTTTTGCCACTCCTATGTTTTGAATTTGGAAAAATGGATTACATATTTACAATAAGGATTTTAAAATTTTTTAAATAGGTAAATTTTATTTTTAGACATTTTGAATAATTACTGCGGTAAATATTTTATTTACCATGGTTAAGGGTAAATCCTGTAAATAAGGGTAAAAAAAATAATATTATAATAATACTAAATTAACCTAAAACATGTCCTAACCTTATTGGTGGATACATTTCCGACCATGGGAAACTTTGGATCCACTTTGGGACCCCATGGTTACACTTGTAAGTGATAGGGACACATTATTTTAATTAAGTTAAAATGAATACAAAAATGACACAAGCATATATCTTTTAGAAAAACAATTTTTACATAGGGTAATATATGTTTGATTTTCGACTATAAATTTTCATTAGAAAGCTAAAACGATTTCCTATATAATGATATTTTATTTATAATTTTTAGTTATTAAATAATTTAATTTATTTATGACACAATAAGGATGCATTAATTAACATAATAGTGAAAAATTAAAATAATTTATATTATAAATACCCAAATAAATATAATTTGAGACTTTTAAGGAATTGAAATAATTTTCTAGGATAATATGACATATTTAGATTGATTTTATTGACTTTTTTCAAAGTAATAATTATGTTATAAGTTTCACAAAAATCAACTATTGAATAGTGTCAAAATTGACATAAAAGAGTTTTTAAAAAAAATATTATATTATTAATTGATATTAAATTCCTAAAAATCTCAAGATAGGCCAAGAGACTTATATCATGATAGGTGTATAATTAATGGACCACTTAGGGGTCTCTTGGATGTATATAGTATGTTTTTTAACTATATAATATAAAAATACAAAGTGACATGGTAAATGTCAAACTAATTAACAAAGAGTTAAAACTAACAGATAAGGTTAATATAGTAACCCAAAACTTTCTAAATTGTATTGGTTGAATGTATTTCGACCTATCCCCACCTTAAACATTGACTAATCAACTTTGGAGCCATTAGAAACCGAATATGAATTTATTATAAATTCATATTTCTAGCTTTTCCAAAGGTGACCCTCAGCCCTCTTATAAAAGGGTACACCCCCTTCTCATTACTTCACACATTCAAAGCCTTTTGGTTCAGCCAAAATCTTCCCAAATAATCTCCCAACATTCCTAAATACATCCTAGAGGCCATAGTTTGATCATAAATCCAACCTAAGGATCCATTTTGATCAAATCAAAAGGAAGAACCCGAAGAAGAGGTAATGTTTTCACCACCCTTTTTCAAATTCATTTCTTCTTCCACTTCTTCTTTCTTTGTTATTACCATTCTAAAATAATAACTCCAGTATCTTATATATACTTTGATGTTATTATAAACATGGTACAACCATATTCAGTATTCTACCCACCCTTTGAATAACATGTCACCATACGTGCGTACGTACGGCTTGCCGTCTCCACATCGTGGTGTAATTGTTATTCAATATATTATTATTTGGATGGGTATAATAATTGTAACACCCCGGGTAAATAAAGAATATGAAATTTTCATATTTATCAATATTTGTGAATAAAATATTAATATGACTTTAAAGGGGACTTTATGCTCGATGGCATACCCAACACACAACAACGAGTTTCTTGGGAATCTTACGTTGCACTCTAATAATAAAATAATATTATTTTAAATGGTAGTTAACATGTAGCCGTTGTATTGGTGGGAATGGATAGAAATAACTAAAATATTATTATATATGTTTCTAAATGTTTTTACATTTATCCGATAAAAGATAAAGGCTTAAAATACGGAAAGAATTCAATTTTAGGCGTATATGCCCTAGTTTTCACTAAAGGTTCACTTATCGCCTTTTGATGGCGAACCGTTATTAAATATAGTTTTTTTTTCACTCTTATAAATTCTATTGGACCAAATAAAACTCTTCTTTAGAATCGGGACATCAAAATTTACTTTGTGTAAATTTTTGGTATCTTTCCGATAAAGTTCATTTTTTAATGAATAGTGTAAAAATGTTGTATTTTAATTCAAAACCACTTTTTAATCTAATTTATTTATATGATTATATTATCTTTTTAATTGGTTTTAAAGTGAAGTTAGAATATATTTTTACCATTAAATCCAATAGAGGTCGTTGGAATTAATTTCACTTTGAAATCAGACTTAAACTACTGTCAATCTTTTGATACTTATTGTTTCATAAAAACACGCTATTTGCTCTGACAGTGGGAATTAATAATTAAATTACATAATGTGACTTATATGTTTTTAATTTTGTAAAATAGAATTAATTTTTGAATTTGGAATATCAAATATAGCTTAGGGTATATTTTTGGGATTTTTCTGAAAAACTTCAATTTTTGATGAATAGTGAAAACACTAAGTGGTACTTATAAAAACTGATTTTTCGTTTAAATGAAAATTTACCACATCTGTGTTTTGAATTTCAAATATCCGACATACATGGTTTTCATTAAGAAGTTAAATGTGGTTCAATGATATTAAAATAATTTTATGGTGAATAGTAACTTTTAAGTTCTTAATCGCGATTAGAGGTAATTAGTGTAGTTTAAGGTAGGAATAATGTTTTAATTAAATGAAATGACCTAGACACATGTCCTACCCTCATTGGATGTGTCAAATCCGACCAAGACAATCCATGGGACAACTTGGGGACCCCATGAAGCCACATTGGTTGGAAAATTACATTAATATCTTTTTATTTAAAGTTAAAATAAAAATGTCACAAACATGAGTAGTTTTACTAAAACAATTTTTACATGGGGTTATAAAAATCCGATTTTTGACTATAAATATTCATTGGAAATATAAAAAGATTTCTTAGATCATAGTACTTTTTTTATAATTTTTATAAATTATATAAATTAAATTATTTATGACATCATGACGATTCAACGATGACCTCATTATTTAACTATTTAAATAAAATGGAAAGATAATGTAATATCTAAGACCTACACATGTCCAAAACCAATTGGATGAGTGGATTTCGAACCCTTATCACCTTATCCTCGAATTATATCAATGTGGGACCTCTTAAATCCGAATATAAATTTAAAATAAAGTGACTTTTCTTTACATTGCAAGAGTGCCCCTCCTCTCCTCTTATAAAAGGCCCCCACCTCTACCTCCTTACCCACACTCCCAAATCCTTTTTCTAGGCCAACCCCTGCCCATGTTGTCTCTAAACTTCCCTCTATTACTCCTTGAATCCTAACTTTGGGCATAAGTCTTCCCAAGGAAGCCTTTGAGCTCAATCCAAAGGGAGTTACCTGATTTTAAGGTAATGTCTTCACTTGAGTTCTTTTGTTTTATTTTGCTTGTCCAACCCTCTAAACTCTTTTTATTCATTTATTTTGTAACAACTACAGTATCATCAATATACTATGACGTTGTTATAAGAATGATTCGAGCTACACTTGCACACACCTACATCTAATGGTTAAAGAATCTACTGTTTCCGTGGATGGAGAATTTCGGCTTCCCGAAACGATGATTGTTCAACATTCTTTTAACACCTTCAAAGGTGGCCATTAAGATGAAACTATATTTATATATGATATATAATATGTTTATGTTTTCTTTATTCTTCTGTATTTTTCATTTTGGGCATACCTTTATGGTTTCCATTATGGGTAGACGCGATATCTTCATTTAAGGAAGTGCGAACTACCGTCCCCTCAAAGTGATGTGATTTGTTAATGCCATACGTGGGATGTATAAAGGATGGACCTAATGTTATTGTATATGATGTTATACTGGAATTATAATAAAACTCTATATAATTATTATTGATTTCCATTAAATTATGTGATAGAAATGAAAGTAGCGTTCATGCGTACGTACGACTTATCGTCTTCATGAACAGTGCATTTCATTTCTTATCCCCAAATTTAATGTACAATTATAAGTACATGTATATACTGGATATATATGATGAATGATACATCTAAATGATTAATATAATTTGGAATTAAAATATACATACCTATCATTTAGTTTTAATTCCATTAATATGACAAGGAAATGAAAGTAGTGTTCATGTGTACGTACGACTTACCATCTCCATGAATGGTGCATTTCATTTCTTACCTCTAAATGATTATTTGATATTATAAATAAATGTATATTCTAGATATATATGATATATATGATATCAAAATAAGTAATTTCATTCTGGATATAAAGAGCCATTGAGCACACGAACAACATGTAATTGTAAGAAGTCAACATTCGACTTAAGAACCAAATATCGACAAAACAAACATTATTAACATAAATGATTAGATAATATTTATAACATGGAAATAAGTGATATAAAAGGAATAATAAACTTTAAAAAGGATCTTAAGAAAATATAAATTAACTGACGTTTATTATTCAGGACGTTAAAGAACGATCGAGTCAAGTCCGACCCAAGGTAAGGGATCTTACTCCCCTCTTTCTTTTTTAGTACACTCTTTTATGTCATTCCTTCTAAATCTCATATTTCGTGTTATTGGGATGTTATTTTATATTACTCTTTTTTTAAACATTATTTTAATATGATGAGAGACCCTATTTGATCTCATCAATCCATTTTTGTATGTTTATGTGGCGACGTTAGGCTGCCGAGTTCTCGTAAGGGATCTTTCATCTCACTTTTATTCCCGTGAGATTTATGATACATCTGCCACAATTTCCATTGAGTGGTGTATGTACTGCCCGTTATTTTTCTCATTGTGTAATATACTTTCATTTATGAGTATTTACATCAATTTTTTATTGTCCTTCTTTCACGGGGTGTATGTCTCGAAAGATACCCATGTCGGTAAGGGAACCTTTCACCCTCCTCTTTTTGTAAAAGACTTCTTTTGTTATGTCTTTTAATTCACATAATATTATGTTGGGATATGTTCTTCTATATCCTTATTGATCTAAATTTTATGTCCATGTGATGAGATACCCTTTTTATCCCTCATCAACTCTTTTTCTAAATTTTGAAGTGACGCCGTTAGGCTGTCAAATTTTTCAAGGGAACTTTTTAACCCAAATTTGATTCTTTGGGATAAACTTGTACTCCTTGAATATGTCATTATATGAATATGTGTGAATAAACACTGATTTTTTTACACATAATATCAACTTATATTTGGTTTATTCATTTGTCACACATAATTATGCAATTGATTTATCCTTAAAACAAGGATACCGTCTTTGTAAGGGTCTTGTCTCAATATCCATTCATTGAGGCATATTTTGTTTTATACACAACCTTATTTTATACGGTGTATAACCCCTTTGACTTTTACGTTTCTTCAAAAGGAATCTTTTTTCCACGAAGTGTTTTACTAAACAACAAAAAGGAATGTTTCTTTTTACGTGCACGGGGACGACGACCTTTTCCGCCGCCGCGAGTATTATTTGATCTTTGGCTTCCTCAACAAGCCGTAATGTTTTTAAAATAAAAAAAATACCATATACTTATTTTTTTATTTTGGTATTGAAAATGGTTTTGATAAAGGATTCTATTATGTCAATATATTTAAATGATATATTGTGATTGAAATGTGGAAATTTTATCATTCCATTATGTTGGTTTTATGTGTTATAATTTTATAATGGTACTTGGACATTTTACGGGTGGTTACGTGATAAACCATATGACGGGTGGTGCCGTGAATACCAGGACGGGTGGTTATGTTATAACCTCCAATGCATTGAGTATGGATGTCGGCCGTATGGCTATTCCATTAAGTATGTATGGAAGTTGGCCGAATGGCTATTCCATTAAGTGATATGTGTGGAAGTCGACCTTATGGTTATTCCACTTAAGTATGTTTATGTCCCAAGTTACCTTTATATGTTATGTGATATTTATATTTTTTTATGGTAATCTTTTGGTTACAGAAGGGTAAGTAATGAACTTTTATTCAGCGAAGAGTTTTTACTACTTCGAAAAGGTGAAAAGTATTACTTTTATAATGTATACATGGTTTACTTGTTGTTTTGAAAAACTAACATTTTTCATTCTTTGTGTATCCCTTACTGATCTTTTTATTCTCATCCCAAGTTTTTGAAATGTTTTTCACAGGACTTAGCGTGGAATAGGGTCAAAGATGTGATCAAGGGAAAGTCATGCTACCTAAAACATGGAACTAGACATGTTTCTTTTTAAGAGTTTTTATTTTATGGAAATCTAGTAGAAGCGACTACTTTGTAATCTTTTGAGATGTAATAGTTATGACCTAATTCTCTAAAACTCTAAACCTGAAAATATACTCAATGTGAATTACTCATTTAATTCAATATTATGTAAGGTTTAAGGCTGGGGCCTTATAGTTGGTATCAATGGTCGGATTAGATAACTTTAGAGGTTAGGGTATTCTTTAAGCATAAGTGACATTACCATAATGGTTAGGATTTTAGAAAGAGTCATAGTTTTTAGATAAAGTGAATGAGTAATTATATCTTCCTCATTAGTACATGATGGTTCTATTGATATACTGACACTGACCCTTTTTGGTTTTAGTAAATGGCTGGATATAGCAGGAACCAAAGTAACAGTGGATGTGAAGGAAACTGTGACAGTTTTATGAGCGAGAATATGAATGATATGGGAGATGCAATGAAAACTCTTGTGTTTATCCTCAACCAACTATCTGGAGTCATGATTGACCACCTAAACAATGGTGATTTTAATAAGGAATCATATATGGGAGAAACAAATCCCTACGGAACTACAGGTAATAATCATAAAGGTAAGCGTGTTCAAAAACCTATGTGTCAATGATGTGGAAAGAAACACTTAGGAAAATGTTTCAAAGGGACAGAAATATGCTATATATGTGGAAATGAAGGTCATAAAGCAAGAACCTGCCATGGAAAAAGGAAGCATCTAGTTGAGTCGAGGAAAGGGAAAGAAGTTATTTATGAGGGATCAATTGAATGTTTTAAATGTGGTGTTCATAGTCATTATGCAAACACATGTCCTATGAAGAAGTTTCGGGAATGGGATCACCAATATCGTACAAATATTCATTTACCAATACCTAATTCCATTCCGATTGAGGATGAAGAAACTGACAATGACCAATCAAAGGTATGGATTATTTCATGACTATTTTTTTCCTATTTTGGAATCTTAGGATACGATTCATGATTTTGTTTGTAGGAAAGAAGTATTTCAGAATAAGTTGGAAAGGAATGGTTAATGGATCCTGAAGAATTTTGAATGAATACGATTTCAACATATAAGGGATTCAAGAGTTATGGTGAAATTATTAAGAGTATTAAGTCTCTTTTTATGATAGGGAAGACTTTTTATATTATGTGTAACCCTGATGTTTAACATATGAAAATTTTATTCAAGGAATAGTTATATTTTCTTTTGTGGACATAGTTATAAAGAACCATTTGGGGTTATATGATCCTTACTTTTGAGGTAATTATGGGTTACTATATGTTATGATTGAAGTGAAAGGTATGGGATAAAATTGAGGTTAAATTATGTTATGGTTATTTTTGTTTATTTTAACCCTTTTTGGGGAATGATTTGAGAATTAAATAGTTTTGTAAAAAGGACAACATGCAGACTGTGTGACAACCCGTCGCGTCAGACAAAGCTGCGGGAATCGAACCCACATCCAAAGTGAAACCGGTATTTATCACCTACCACTGGACTATGTGAAGTCCCTGGTTAGTTTGACTGATTCTTTTTAGTTAGATGATTTTAGGAATCAAGATTAAGTTTATTTTAGGTTATCTATGGAAATGATTATCCTTTCATGGAGGATATGTGATTAGGTTAATTACTTTTCAATATGAGAATTTAAGAGCAACTGATGTTATTTAGAGATAAAAGTTAATTTGTTCCTTGGAAGACAATGCCATTAAACCCTTCAAATATTTGGGTTTCAATCTTAGTTTGGTTTACTTTGAAGAGTTTTTTGGACAAATTGTTTATCGGATGGTCCTCATTGAACTTTGGGTTTTATTGGACAAATTTTGGAGATTAAGCATAGATTTTCTTTTTAAAGGTTTATCCTTTTCTGGATTATCTAATCTTGTACTAACCTTATTGGTTTTGGTTTTGGTTCAAGCCTAAAGACAAGGGAAGTATATAGTTCTCTTTGGTGGATTAGGTGATTTTTCTAGAAGTTGATTATAGTACTCTTAATATGAACAAGTCTTCCTAAATACTCATCTTTTGGAGAAAATATGAGTTTGTGTAAGGAATCTAATAAAAGTTGAAAGTCAACATGATAAATGATTATGTTTACTTATGAATAAATTCCTCAATAAAAAGTAACTTAAAGAAAAAATGTTGTCTATTAACTTTTCCTACTGGGGAATCGAATACCGTTTAACCCATCACAAGTTTGTTATTTTCTGATGGTTAACTTTCTCCTAGACATGTTTACTATCACTCTCCCTCAAGAACAAGACCCTTTTCTTTTTCTTCCATGTACATGTTTTCCTACACGGAATCCTATTATGGGTTAACTCGGGTGACCTCTGTACTTATCTTTCTTTATTTTAAAGTGGTTGTTTTACTGACTCTTGTTCCGATGTGGGACTTTCAAGGATTTTTCCAATCTCAATTTTAAAAATTGCGAGGACGCACCTCCCAAAAGGGGGGAAGGATGTAACACCCCAGGTAAATAAAGAATATGAAATTTTCATATTTATCCATATTTGTGAATAAAATATTAATATGACTTTAAAGGGGACGCTATTCTCGATGGCGTACCCAACACGCAACAACGAGTTTCTTGGGAATCTTACGTTGCACTATAATAATAAAATAATATTATTTTAAATGGTAGTTAACATGTAGCCGTTGTATTGGCGGGAATGGATAGAAATAACTAAAATATGATTATATATGTTTTTAAATTTTTTTACATTTATCCAATAAAAGATAATGTCTTAAAATACAGAAAGAATTCAATTTTAGGCGTATATTCCCTAGTTTTCACTAAAGGTTCACTTATCGCCTTTTGATGGAGAACCGTCATTAAATATAGTTTTGTTCACTCTTATACATTATATTGGAGCAAATAAAACTCTCCTTTATAATCGTGACATCAAAATTTACTTTGTGTAAATTTTTGGTATCTTTCCGATAAAGTTCAATTTTTAATGAATAGTTTAAAATGATGTATTTATATACAAAACCGCTTTTTAATCTAATTTATTTATATGGTTAGATTATATTTTGAATTGTCTTTAAAGTGAAATAATAATATATTTTTACAATTAAATTCAATAGTGGTTGTTGGAATTAATTTCACATTGAAATCAGACTTAAACTAGTGTCAATCTTTTGATACTTATTGTTTCATAAAAACACGCTATTTGCTCTGATAGCGGGAATAAATTATTAAATTAATTAATGTGACTTATATGTTTAGAATTTTGTAAAATAGAATTGATTTTTGAATTTGGAATATCAAATATAGATTAGGGTGAATTTTTGGGATTTTTCTGAAAAACTTCAATTTTGATGAATATTGAAACTGCTAAGTGGTACTTATAAAAATTGATTTTTCGTTTAAATGAAATTTTACCACTTCTGTGTTTTGAATTTAAAAAATATTACATACATGGATGTCATTAATAAGTAAAATGTGGTTCAATGAGATTAAAATAAATTTTTTTGTGAATAGTAACTTTTAAGTTCTTAATCACGATTAGAGATAATTAGTGTAGTTTAAGGTAAGAATAATGTTATAATAAAATTAAATGAACTATACACATGTTCTAACCTCTTTTGATGTGTCATGGCCTACCAAGAAAATCTATGGGTCAACTTGGGGACCCCATTAAGCCATTTTGGTTGGAAAATGACTTTAATATCTTTTTATTTAAAGTTAAAATAAAAATGTCACAAACATGAGTAGTTTTAATAAAACAATTTTTACATGGGGTTATACAAATCAGATTTTTGACTATAAATATTAATTGGAAAGCTAAAACGATTTCCGACATCATAGTATTTTTTTATAATTTTTATACATTAAATAAATTAAATTATTTATGACATCATGATGATGCAGCGATGACCTCATTATTTAACGATTTAAATAAAATGGAATGATAATGTAATATCTAAGACCAAAAAATGTCCAAAACCTATTGAATGCGTGTGTTTCGAACCCTTATCACCCTATCATCGAATTATATCAATGTGGGGCCTCTTAAATCCGAATAGTATTTTAAAATAAAGTGACTTTTCTTTACATTTCAAGAGTGACCCTCCTCTCCTCTTATAAAAGGCCCTCAACTCTCCCTCCTTACCCACACTCCCAAAGCCTTTGGCTCGGCCAACCCCTTCCCATTTTGTCTCTAAACTTCCCTATATTACTCCATGAAGCCTCACTTTGGGCAGAAGTCTTCCCGAGGAAGCATTTGAGCTCAAACCAAAGGGAGTTACCCGATTTTAAGGTAATGTCTTCACTTGAGTCCTTTTGTTTTATTTTGCTTCTCCAACCCCCTAAACTCTTTTTATTCATTTATTTTGCAACAAATACAGTATCATAAATATAAAAGGATGTCGTTATAATAAGTATTCGAGATACACTTGCACACACCTACATCTAATGGTTAAAGAACATACTGTTTCCGTGGATGGCGAATTTCGGCCTCCCGAAACGATGATTGTTCAACATTCTTTTAACACTTCAAAGGTTGCCTTTAAGATGACACTATATTTATATATGATATATAATATGTTTATGTTTTCCTTAATCTTCTGTATTTTTCATTTTGTTCATACCTTTATGGTTTCCATTATGGGTAAACGTGATATCTTCATTTAAAGAAGTGCGGACTACCGCCCCCTCAAAGTGATGTGATTCGTTAATTCCATACGCGGGACGTATAAAGGATGGATTTAATGTTATTATATATGATGTTATACTGGAATTATAATATACCTCTATATCATTATTATTTCTTTCCCTTAAAGAATGAGATAGAAATGAATGTAGCGTTCATGCGTACGTACGACTTACCGTCTCCATGAACGGTGCATTTCATTTCTTATCCCCAAATGTAATGTACTATTATAAGTACATGTATATAATGGATATATATGATGAATGATTCATCTAAATGATGAATATAATTCTGGAATTAAAATATACATATATCTCATTTAGTTTTAATTCCATTAATATGACAAAGAAATGAATGTAGCGTTCATGCGTATGTATGGATTACCGTCTCCATGAACGGTGCATTTCATTTCTTAACTCTAAATGATTATGTGATATTATAAATACATGTATATTCTAGATATATATGATATATATGATATCCAAATCAGGAATGTCATTCTGGATATAAAGAACCTTTTACCACACGAACAACATGTAATTGTAAGATGTCCTCTTTTGACTTAAGATCCAAATATCGACAAAACAATCATTATTAACTTAAATGATTACATAATGTTTATAACATGGAAATAAGTGATATCAAAGTAATAATGAACTTTAAAAAGGTTTTTAAGCAAATAGAAATTAACTCAAGTTTATTCTTCAGGACGTTAAAGAATGATCGAGTCAAGTCGGACCCGAGGTAAGGGATCTTACTCCTCTCTTTCTTTTTAAGTACACACTTTTATGTCATTCCTTCTAAAGCTCATATTTCTTATTTTTGGGATGTTATTTTATATTCCTCTTTCTATAAAAATTATTTTAATAGGATAAAAGACACTATTTGATCTCATCAATCCATTTTTGTAAGTGTATGTGGCGTCGTTAGGCTGCCGAGTTTTCGTAAGGGATTTTTCATCTCACTTTTAAGCCCGTGAGATTTATGCTACATCTACCACAATTTCCTTTGAGGGGTGTATGTACTGCCCGTTATTTTTCTAATTGTTTAATATAATTTCATTTATGAGTATTTACATCAATGTTGTATTGTCCTTCTTTCGCGGGGTGCATGTCTCGAAAGATACCCATGTCGATAAAGGAACCTTTCACCCTCCTCTTTTTGTAAAAGACTTCTTTTGTTATGTATTTTAATTCACATAATATTATGTTGGAATATGTTCTTATATATCCTTATTGATCTAAATTTTATGTCCATGTGATGAGATACCCTTTTTATCTCTCATCAACTCTTTTTCTGAATTTTGAAGTGACGCTGTTTGGCTGTCAAATTTTTGCAAGGGAACTTTTTAACCCAAATTTGATTCTTTGGGATAAACTTGTACTCCTTGAATATGTCGTTCTATGAATATATGTGAATAACCTCTGATAGTTTTACACTTAATATCCACTTATATTTGGTGTATTAGTTTGTCACACATAATTATGCAATTTATTTATCCTTAAACCAAGGATATCGTCTTTGTAAGGGTCTTCGTCTCAATCAACATTCATTGAGGCATATTTTGTTTTATACACAACCTTCTTTTATACGGTGTATAAACCCCTTTTACTTTTACATTTATTCAAAAGGAATCTTTTTTCTACAAATCATTTTACTAAACAACAAAAGGAATGTTTCTTTTTACGTGTGCGGTGACAACGACCTTTTCCACCGCTGCAACTATTATTTGATCATTGGCTTCCTCAACAAGCCGTAATGTTTTTAAAATAAAATAAATACCATATACTTATTTTGTTATTTTGGTATTGAAAATGGTTTTTATAAAGGATTATATTATGTCAATATATTTAAATGATATATTTTGATTGAAATGTGAAATTTTATCATTCCTTTATGTTGGTTTTATGTGTTATAATTCTATAATGGTACTTGGACATTTTACGGGTGGTTACGTGATAAACCATATGACGGGTGGTGCCGTGAATACCAGGATGGGTGGTTACATTATAACCTCCAATGCATTGGTTATGGAAGTCAGCCGTATGGCTATTCCATTAAGTATGTATAGAAGTTGGCTGAATGGCTATTCCATTATGTGATATGTGTGGAAGTAGACCTTATGGGTATTCCACTTCAGTATGTTTATGTCCCAAGTTACCTTTATATGTTATGTGATCTTTATATGGGTTTTATGGTAAACTTTTGGTTATAGAAGGGTAAGTAATGAACTTTTATTCAGGGAAGAGTTTTTACTACTTTGAAAAGGTGAAAAGTATTACTTTGATAAAGTATAAATGGTTTACTTGTTGTTTTGAAAAACTAACAGTTTTCATTCTTTGTGTATCCCTTACTTAGCTTTTGAAGCTCATCCCATGTTTTTGAAATGTTTTTCACAGGACTTAGCATGGAATAGGGTCAAGGATGGGATCAAGGGAAAGTCATTCTACCTAAAACATGGAACTAGACATGTTTCTTTTTAAGAGTTTTTATTTTATGGAAATATAGTAGAAGCTACTACTTTGTAATCTTTTGAGATGTAATAGTTATGTCCTAATTCTCTAAAACTCTAAACCTGAAAAGATCCTCAATGTGAATTACTCATTTAATTCAATATTAAGTAAGGTTTAAGGCTGGGGCCTTATAATAATGATGTGTAACTCATGTATATAATAAATATAACATGATAATGATTCTGTATATATGATATATTATCCAATTATATATTATTTTAATATCAAATGAATGATATTGTCGCTCGTGCGTACGTACTGACTACCGTCTCCACGAACGCGGTGAGATTCATTCTCTATCGTATCCATTCAAGTATAATTATCATTTTATGATTAATAATAGTATCTAAGGACTTGATATCATTCTATATATGATTATGATACAACCTATCCATTACAAGAATGGATTACGTAACAAAACATATAAAAGGAAACGAGTAAGTTAACACCCGAAAAAACGATAATACTAAGATATTATTAACAAATAAATTTTAAAAGATCATATATGATATCATATTAATGTATATGATTCTTATATAACTTAATAACAATTATTTCACCATTATACAGGAGGTTAACCTACCCCAACCATGGAAAAGTACAAGGTAAGGGTTATTTCACAATCTCTTCATTATCTGAGCTTTTTTATACGTACTAATCTACTGGGATCTCTTTATCATCCACATCCATGTTTCTTAAAAATGTATTTCAAAACATTTTTACTATTTACAAGAATATGGGTTAAAGTCATTTATACACTTGTTTGACTTTTTATAAGTGGTTTACAAAGGAATCTTTCCGTCGATTTCCAAACAAGGTGCTTTTTAACCTTTTCGACAGAATTAAGGTAAGAATTTTTTTTAACTTATAAGGCGGGTGCGGCTATTTTCCGCCGTTATAAAATCGTCGAAGCTTCCCTTACAAGCTTATAAGAATATTTTCAAAGAAAATGTTTTATTTTATAAATATATGACTCTTAAATGATTTCAAAATAGAAAGAGATATTTCTCTGAAAAGAGTTTTGATTTCATCTATGTCAACATCCTTTGATGGATTTTACACTTATTTGAAGTTGATTTATTATTATAAAAAACTTCTATATTCTATTGAAGGTTTTGTGATATGTTTGACTGTGGATGTGCTATTTTTATACCATTCATGGTTTATGGTGAATGTATTGACATTTCGAATGCTAGTTTTAATAAGAATTTTTATGTTATGTTTAAACATTTTCATATGGGAATGCATTGGACTTAATATGTGACGGGTGGAGCCCGCTATAGCTCCTCGATGCATCGGTAGGTCTCATGAGACAAACTAGTGTCTTGGCACAATGTCTTGGCAAAATCTTATCTGTATTCTTGGCATGAGGACTTGGCTATGTGGTTATGATATTCTGGCATTATGCATTCCATCAATATGAAAGTGGTTATTGATATTGCATTTGATTATTCGATTAGTAGAATATCCATGTGAATAAGTTAATGGCATTATTTAATTTCATTTTTTCTATACTATGTTGAAGTTCAAGTTTAAAAGGATTTTGTTTTAAGTTATACATTGTCTTAAATGTTTATTCTTATTTATAAAAGTTTTCGCTATATTGTTATCCTTACTGGGCATTTGAGCTCACCCCTTTTCTATGTTTTATTTTTCCCAGGATGTGAAGAAGTAATTTATGAATGAGCTGCAGGGATAGTATGTGGGGATATGAGTGTGGGATATGGAGAATATGTTGTAGTAGTAGTTTTTCACTTTATGATGTAATGTAAAACATTATTAATATATCTAATATTTCCAAGGCTACAAAACAAATCGGTCTTTCGAGATTTGATCTTTCTTGTGATCATGCCAATGTTATGTAATAATGCACCGACTCTAGGTAACCGGGGTCAGGGCGTTACAATCATTTCATTTAATATCAATTAATTATAAGATGTTTGAAAATTTTTAATTTATAAACATTATTTTTTTCCAAATTATATTTCTCATGGTTATTTCAATTCATCTTGAAATTTTAAAATGAGGATTTAATAACATTTTTCAATTTGGTCATTTTTTTCACATTTAAAAAAATATTGGAAGGAATGTTTATTTTTTACATTTATGACATAAAGAAAATTTTTCAACCATTACTAAAACTCAATGATTCAATTATTGAATTACTATTTTACACTTTTCATTTAAAATAAATTGAATATTTAATATCTAAATGTTCTTATGATTTTTAGTTTGACGTTCAATATAAAAAATTACATTCCTCTGAAATGATTTTCATAATAATTTAATGGTATTCCAATTATTAATTTTCAATAACCTTTAATGGTACATATACTCTAGTGTGGTTATGTTTTATTTATTCCATACATATTTTTTATGTATGGATAAAATTTTTATAATGATATTTTCATGGTACCTATTTTGTTTCCGTTGGTTAACAATGTTATGAAATGAATAATGACTATTTCTATTAATTTTATAATGATAGATAAGATCTATGTAGTATATTATTTACTATTATGGGAGGTTACATTATATAACCAGGAGAGGTTGTTATATAAAAAACGAAATATGGTGTGAAAATGAAAGCCACTATTTTATTGGGTATGGGAGTCAACCATACAGTTATTCAAAATATAGTACTTAGTTATCTGATAAGATTTATCCTTAGAGAATATAAGAATATTCCATGTTGGTTATTCCGAGTGTAACCCTAGGGGTTGAAATGGGTGTATCAATATTTTTATCCCCACATGTAAGATAGATTTTAAATTGTTCCAATATAACATGGTGTATTATTTATTCCAGAAATTTGTTTTAAATTTCTTGTATTATCTCGATTAACATCATAGGGATCACGAGTATCGATTCATTAATCTATTGAATTTTTTGGAGTTTTATTCCATGTCTCGTGTTTTTTCTCCATTTTTTGATGTGTATTAATTCTATTATGTTACAAAAATTAATTTTGAATATTTTATCAAAATACATATACTTATTTTGTGATCAAATGTGAAATAAAATTTATAATGCTTATTTTTACCGTAATCCAAAAATTGAGAGGATACTTCTTTAATTCCATATATCCCAGGGTTTGATGATTTAAGATAAATTATTATAATCTAGAAGGGTTTAATATATGTTAAAAATTATGGGATCGATCTAAGATATAATTGGAAATTTGAAAAGGATGGTGTTGAGGGAGATGATGTTGATCATTATGAACAAGATTATTATGAACCAATGTTTCTAATAATTTCTCATTATTAAATAAAACTCTAAAACTAAATGGTATATGGGTAGTCATGAAATAATTATGCGATTTTTATGTTTTATGTTTTTAATGTGAAAAATTTGGTCACATAATCATGTATCAAGTCCGTGATTGTAATGTTTATAATTTTACTACCTGATAATGGTGTAAGGGGTCATGGATGTAATGGATTCTATCGAAGAATGGTTTGTAGAACATTGAGGATTAGTATGTTTTTATTTTATGTTAACTTAAGAGTTATGGATTCCACCATAGGTTCAAAATTTTAACTGGATCATTATATATATGAATTAGACACCCATTATGGGGTTTTATGTTTTAAAAATTTTCAGTGATTCGTGAAATTTTTGCAGAAGTTTTAATGTAATGTATTCTTTGAGGAATAATAAAATAACATTTTTCGGAGATAAGTTCAATAGTTTATATATTATAGTGTTAAAATAATGTTAGCCGATAAATGTTTTTTTAATTTCATATTATATAATGTAATATTTTCATATTTATATAATATTATAAAAAGGACAATCTTCATGGAGTGTTACAACCCAACACATCTAGTATGGCCATGAGGCCAGAATCCATAATTGAAGATATATAATGGTGTATCGATTACCACTAGAATAAATGATTTTTTAACAACCCATAATTTATGTAAATAGTTATTAAATCAAAATTGAATAATATTCATTTCAAACTATGTCAAATCCATGATAGGACTCTATAGACATAATTCCTTTATAATTTGGTAAACATAAACAACTGATTCAGAATACATATACATTGTCTCCTACATATTCCCTCATAAAAATACCCTGTCTATACTATGTAATACAATTATTCATTACCTTGAGAAAAGAAAAATAAAAAGGGTGAGTTTGTATGGTCAGTAATGGTAAACAGGGGAGATATTAATCATATCATAATCATAAGACATAAGAATATAACAATTTAAAATCTTATCCTACATAGGAAATATCATGATATTATGATATGGGATAAATCATAAATGTCCATAAAGAATAAATGAATATTTTCTTATATGTAATAACATAAGACATGGGATTTTTGGCATACACATAAGAATAGAAAATCATTTCATATTAGTCAGGGCACGTTTCCATGATCATCACAGTGGACAAAGACCATTACTAAATCGAGTTCAATCTGTCTTCTAGCCCATTAATATTGAAACTATATCATTTAACATTTTTGAAATATTTATCTCATTAAATATGAACATTACACAATACATTGGTGGTATATATATGTCCCACCCATATCAAAATGAAATAATTCTTACATATTCCACAAAATCATATATCATTCATCATAGCATACCCCAACAAATAAAATGGGTTTCTTAAGAATCATTCCAAAATAATCCATAAAAATTATAAAGATTTATTAAATTTAATTACAACAAAATCACAATCAAACCATAGTAATAAATGTAATGGATAAATAACCTTGTGTAATGAAGGATTCCTTAGATGGAAAATTATTTTGATAGAACACTTTGAATTAATTATTGAAGAAAATAAATTTTCCTCTTGAAAAATGTTTTCCTTTTTAAAATTGACAAGAATGTTTTAAAAAAAATCATTTATTATAATAATAAAATATTTTCATGAATACATAATTTAATATATGTGTTACAAAAATGTAAAAATCTATTCATGTCGTATATGTTAAACTAAAACATTCATCTCGTACTTTTGTCAGAATGTCAAAAAGAACATCGCATAGAAAATGTCAAAATATTTCTTTCATATCATTAAATAAAAGTTACATAATGGGTGAATTTATCTTTAAAAAATTATAATGGATATAAATAACATCTTGGAATAAAAATTTAGGAAACATGCTCATGTATGATAAATATACCAATGTAGATACTTATATATAAATATTTTCAGAATAGAATGAGATTACACAATTATCCCTTACAAGAGATATAATTTCCAATATATGTATTCAAGACTCATGTATATTTATTTAATAACATTCATTGACTTATTAAAGAATCATAGTCATTTTTATGGTATCATATATGATCATGTTATCATCCATTTGTTAGTAACATTGTTACTCATCCATTAGCTGTTAACCTCTTCATTTTCTTATGCATGTTTTGTTCGATAAATACTTATTCATACTCTTAGGTTAAAATAATATCATTAACAAAATTATATTACTATAATATATATCATTTTATTCATTCAATACATTTATATAATCATACATTAATTATAATCATGCAGAATCTGTAACATCACATCGTGGAGAAAGTAGGTCGTATGTATGCACGAGCAACGATATAATTCCTATAATTGTTAAATGGTATTTAAGTTGATGGTGTAAAAGATTTTAGAAGTAATATCATGTTATAATAATCATATATAGTTACTATATACATCATTATACCCACCCATGTAAGGTGGCGGTGAACAACATATTACACCATGTTGTGAAAATAAGATGTTTTTCATACGCACGTAGTGATTTCGATTTATGTAGGATAGATAGAAGGTGGAATATAGTTATTATATAATCATAATAAAATATTAGTATACAAGTGATAATGTAATTATTAATTTATAATTAAACGACTCATAAATAATAAGTATGAAGAATAAATAATTTTGATTGTATCAGAAGAGGATATTGTCACTTCTTTGACATGCTCAATTTAAATCTTCCCTTAAATCACTAGATATAATATGTGTACAAGACCATAACCTCAATAATGATACTATGGAAGATTATAAAGGAACATTTATGTGTATATATGATAATTAAGGCTCAATACATTTAGAAAAAATGAGGGAGAAGGTCTCATTATATAATTGAGGTGAGAAAAACTTTTTGAAACATCAGAAATATTAATTTATAACAAAACCAAACCACATCCAGGAACCTACAAAATTAAATAAAATTAATGATAAGGTAAGAGAAGGTTTAAATATAATAAACCAATAAATTTGAGTCATTTATTTCTGTAAATTTCAACCTTATCATTTAACTTAACACTTGGTTATTCATTTCACATTTTACTAGGGTAACAAATAATTCAATATTAATCGGAAAAATATTTACTTATTTAATGTAAGTTGGACCATAAATACATATTTTATAACATTTTACAAAATATAATAATAATTATATTATTTATACATGTTTAATTATTTATATATAATTTTATAAAATATTACATTGATAAATAAACAATAGTGTCAATTTACCATTATTTAATTTATTTATTTTTAAAAATATTTTGATAACCAAGTCACTTTGAAAAAATTATTTCATTAAATTAATAATAGGTCATGGTAATCTAAAATATTCATTTTAAATATTAATTATACTAAATTATATTTATTTTAATTTTTTTAATAACATTTATTTGATTTTTCTCTTAATAAAATAACTACTACAAATGCTTTGTGTAATTTTCTAATATTGTTATTTGTTGAATAAAAATTCAAAATAAATTATTATGATAAAGATAAATCTATTATATTTCAAATAATACTTTTCGTCTGTTTTATTTTCTATAAAATCCTACATAAAAAATGATATAAATTTGAAAACATGAATGTGAATGCTTTGACCTGACTTAAATAAAATAATAAAAGTTTCATAATATTTTCCATAAGTATACAAATGGTCAATAACACAAAAGATGGATTATTATGGTCTAGATATACTCTACCAATAAAATCTTGCCAGGTTTTTTTCATTGTTAATGGTTATTTACAATTTAATTAAATTTAGTTTATTTATTTTTCATCAACTAAATAATTTATGCATCATTAATGTTTAAACTGTAAAAGTAATTTTTTATTTCCTAAAAATTAAAAATATATTACAATGAAATAAATAGCTTCCACAATAGAATTTATAAAAGAATTATATCCTATATATAATTATATTAAAAATTATTTAGTAATTTTAATTTTAGGAGGATATATTTAACATTTCATTAAATAACATAAATTAAATGTCTTATTCTCATCCATGTGGCTTCCAAATGACACCCTATCGACCCTAAGACAATTTATGTTGTCCCAAAATCATCCAATGACATTACGTCAAGTGATAGGGTAGTTTATAATTTTATTCATACCATTAATTACTAGAATTACCCTTTTACACTAATAATAAAAATTACCGAAGTTACTATTCATAATGAAAAAAGTAATGTAAATATATTTACATTGCTTTTCCCTACTGATTTGAAATATGGAATTCATTTTTAATAAATCAAATAATAGATTTTTTAGTAATTAATTTAAAATTAATCCCATTGTTGCAAAGAGAGAATGTGTTTTAAAAGTTAAAACATTTCAAAAGATTGAAATGACTTTACATAAGACTAAAATAAAAAATTAATGATAATGAAATAAAATATATTGAATGGTAAAAATATATTATATTTATATAGTAAAATAGAAAAATATTATAAATTAACCATGTAAATTACTTCGATGAAAAAAGTGGCTTTCAATTAAAATTTAATGTATTATTTCTATACATCAATTTTTGAATGATATTGGACATTTATTAAAAATTAATCCCAAGTATCATTTTATATCAGAATTAAAATAAAAAAAATTCCTTCCATAAAAAATTATTAATATGTAGAAATATAAATTAAAAAAAATTTCTCCATTAAAAGTTAGTAAAATTACTTGTTTAAAAATACCAGTTTTTATACATAAAATAGGGTTTATCTATACCCTATGAAAAAAATATCTATTGGATGAATATATATAATATTTAATTAAGTTTGTATAATAAATATTTCATTAATTTAATTTAGAAATTTAAATTCTTGGAATTTATTAATTCAAAAAATAAAAATATATAAAGGATTCATAATTTTCATAAATAATATATAGCCAATAGATTACCAATAAATTTTCAAAAGAAAATTATATTTATTCCCTCTAACCCAAAAATTTGGTTATAGAAGAATTTTTTTATTAATGTCACCTTAGAGAACATTTTATCTCATGATTGTGTAATGTCTGTTGTTGAAGAATTAAAATTATTTAAATAAAATATAAAAACATCCGGGTGTTGCATTCTACCCCCCTTAAACCGAATTTTTCCCTCAAAATTCATAACATGAATAAAAAAAATTGAGGACACATCACCCTCATCAATTTTCCTATATAGAAACTTCAAATAAGTGGGTCTGCAATTAAAAATTAACCAAGTGAGTTATTTTGTTAAGTTGAAAATTTTTTCTATGATCCAAAAGATCTATAAGTTGTTCATTATAAGAAATATCATTATATAGTGGTACAATAGATAATATAAGTACCTGTGAAGAATCAAGTATATACTTTATTAGGATAGATTCATGTAACACATCATGTATATAAGAGAGATTTGGTGCAAGTACAAATTGGTAAGCTATCGTCCCAATGCAATCCATACTTTCGAAAGGATTGATATCCCTATGGATAAGCTTGACCATCTATCCAGATATCAGTACTCTCTTTCAGGTAGATATTTGTAGAAACACTTTGTCATCCACATTATAATCTAGGTATCTTTGTCAGTTTTTTGCATAATGTTTTTATCGACTCTAAGATTCTCTTAGGTGTTGTCGAATAGATCTGACATTTTCATTCATTTGTTCTACAAGACTAAATTCTAATTGATTTTTCCCCGAACTAATCCCCACAAGTTGGAGTTATGCACATCTTTCAATTAAGGGATTCATAAGGAACCATCTGACTATTTCATAGAAATCCATTGTTGTATGAAAATTCTCCCAATGTTAAGTGTTGATATGAAACCACATTTTCCATCCCTTGGGAAAGCTCTAAAAATGTATTGCAGAGTTTGAATTTTCCTCTCAGACTGACGATCTATCTAAGGATGATAAGAAGTGTTGAAACATATCTTTCTATCTAGAGACTACTAAAGACTTCACTTGAACAATAAGGAAATCCTTAGATCCTGATATGATATAATGAAACGGGGTACTCCATACAATCTTACCACAATTTTTAGATATATAATGGCACAATAATCAAGAGAGATATTCTTTCTAATTAAAATGAAGTGTTCTGAATTCATAAGGTGATCAACTATAACCCATATAGAATAATGGAATTTAATTTTTTTGGGAGTTTGATAACAATGTCTATAGTGTTATTGTCCCATTTTCATTCTTGTATAGTTAATGGTTGTAACATCACCATAAACATTGGTATATCAGTCTTAACTTTCTTACCAAACAATCACGAAGAGACATGTTTGTAAACATATCCTTTCAACCCATCCCAATATAAATAATTAATCATGACCCAATACAAATTTTTTATTCTAGGGTGAATGGATAATAAAGAGATATAAGCCTCATCCAACAACTCTATTAATTTTGTTATGGGCGGAATAGAAAACCTACTCCTGAACCTTATTATTCCATCCCAATCAATGTTGAAATCAGGAAAAAAATTCATCTTGTTTTGTAGCTCTACTACATCTTTATTCTATGCCTCCTTCATATTTACTTATATATATGGTTGAAATTTAATTATAGAAATATAATATTTCTCCCCTTCCTATAAAATTTCACAATCCATGCTTCGCTAATCAATTAATATTATGTCTTTTGTGATCCTCACCTTGGACAGGCTAGCATGTTCCTTTCTACTCAATGCAGCTGCCACCTTGTTTTATTTCCTAGTGTTGTAATGTATAGAGCATTCATAATATTTAATAAACTTTAACCACTTTCATTGATTAATATTCTTCTCATTTTGTGAGAAAATAATCATTAAACTTTTATGATCAGTATAAATATCACACCTTTCACCATAAAGACAATACCTCTATATCTATAAGTCATATCATAGCATAGCTAACTCCAAATAATGAGTTGGTTAATTTTTCTCATGGAATTTAAATTTTCACAAGGCATAAGCTCTCACCATATCATTTTTCATGAGAACAAATCGTAGCCCATTCCTGGATGCATCACTATTGATTACCAACATTTCTGCACTGTAAGGCATTGTGAGTACAGGTGCACTAGCTAACCTTATTTTTAGCTCATTAAATTTCTCTTTACATTCCTCTTTATACCCTAACATTACCCTTTTCTGAGTCATCTTGGTGAGTTGATTTGATAATCATAAAAAAACATTCAAAAACAGTGATAATATACAGCCAAACCCTGAAAATGTCATTTCTGAGTTACCATTTTTGGGCTCGACCAACTATCAATAAGTAATATTTTTACGGGATCCATTTATATCATATCTTTTGTGATTATATGGCCGAAAAATGAAAATTTTTGAAGCCAAAATTCACACATGGTAAATTTTTCATAAACCTTATCCTTTCTGAGGGTCTTCAGAAAAATTATTAAGTGATCTTCGTGTTATTACTCTATCTTCGAATAGACAAGCATTTTATCTATAATTACATCTATAACCGGATCCATATAGTCTCAAAATACTCTATTAATTAGATAAATGAATATAGAAGGGGATTTAATATGAAAAATAGCATCACTATAAATTCATAGTGTCCATAAATTGTACAAAATGTTGCCTTTGGTATGTCCTCCTTATTGAAAGATAATTAATGATATTCTGAATGAAGATCAATCATGTAAAAGTTTTTAGCTCCATATAGAACGTAAAATAAGTCATCAATGTGTGGGAGAAGATATTTTTTCTTGATCGTGATCTTCTTATATTCTCCATAATCAATGAAGAGTCACATTGATCCATCTTTCATTATAACAAACAGAACTCGTTCTCCCCAAAATGACACACTATGGTGTATGAATCCATTTACTGGATTATCCTAGAGTAGATTTTGTAATTCCTATAACTTTATTGGGGCCATTATAGATGTTTTATTAAAAAAAATTTAGTACCAGGTATGAGTTATGTTGAAAACTCAACGTCATGATTTGGTGGAAGGACAATAAATTCCACCAGAAATACATCATCAATTTCTCATTAATTAGCTGTAATCATAATGGTGAGTTTCTCCCTATCCATTTAAGATAGATAAAACAAATTTCTAAGAACCAGGAACCATAAGATGGAGGTAATTTATACTAGAAGGTTATATTCATCCTTTCATCAATTTATGATCATTGATTGATCCGGAATATGAAATTTGACTTCTCTTACTTAGGAATTTATAAGATATCCATATAGAGAAATGAAATCCACTACATTGATGACATTTATTTCTAAAATAGGAAGGATGAAAAAATTTGAAGGAAGCACATTCCCCAAAAAAATTTCTGGGAAGAATATTAATCCTTTCATTCAATTATTATGAAATTAAGAGTTTTCACGACTAACTCAACCTCAAATTTTTTATCTAATATGGTGACACCCTTATAATATATATTAGAAACAAATGATTGGGTCGATCATGAATCAAATAAAGCATTTTCTACCTTATAGTGGATGGTAAGTGTACCGTTCCCCAAATTATTACCAGACTCCAAATCACCGATAATGATATATTTTGACTTTTATTTTTCATTATCATTATGAGTTTTCAAAAGTTAATCATCATCAATATTTGTTAGGTTTGGGAATTGATTAGTATAATACCACATTCCTATATACTTGTAACATTAATGTTTATGCAGTGAATTCTGTGTATCATTTTCTTTATTCAGGTCATTTGACATATTATTCACATTATTATTGCATTGAACATCATGATGAACTTCTTCTACACACATATGAAATTTTATTATTTATTTAATAGAACCTCCTCCATGTTTGTTTCCGCAATTTGACAATAAGGTAAAACTCATGTTTCCAAATTGTATCATGAATGTTATGTCATATTTGATTTAATGGTACCAACCGATTAATCATCCATTTTCATATGTTCAAGGAACTAATTATCCATATTCATGAGAAGAATACAAGGAATGTACTTATTGAAAAACAATTTATAGAGCTCATCTCATTCTAAGGATTCAATTTATTTATTTATTTTAGTATTCTTGATAAGGTTCCAACATTCATCATCTTCACCTTCCTAATGATATATTTCTATGATTAATTTATCATGTTCTAAACATTGATGAACTACAAATATCTTTTTAGATGTACTAATCAATTTTGGAGACACTAATGACTCAGAATAATTGAAGAAAAAAGGTGGAACATGCCTAATAATGGACTTAACAAAATGTTGGTCACTCATTTTATCATTTTAGTTCTTGTATGATTAATATATTAACTATGTTGTGTGATCATAACTACATCATTTTAACATTCTAGCTACCATAACATTCGGTTTCCCAGTATAAAAATCATTTCTTTTTTCTGTTGCATTCATCGTTAATGTGGTTCCTATGGGTCCCAACCATTAACTTAAACCATGAATCATAATAATTGAAAAATGAAAAATAATTTCAAAACAACTCAATAAATAATAACATTTTAATTGATGACATTTTATGTTTTATCTAAGGTTATTTATGATCATTTCTAAAACAATAAGATTGTAACCTATACATCAGCATATCATTAGTGTTGTTCATACGGTTTTTTATCCTAGTATCCAGAGGATAATTAAATATTTCCTCTCATACCAACCATAACAACCCATGCTTTACATACATAGATATTAATTAAAATTTAATGAATATTCATTATAAAATATAACAAACCCATGATGGTACTGTGTTGGTATAAAGTCCTTAAAAATTCGGAAAAAAATAAACAACTAGTTCATAGGATATCTAAATCATATCCTACCCATTCCATCATAATAAGATTCTTTATATTATATATAATAACCTTCTTAATGAACAAGGGAAACGAAAAATATGAATGGGTGATCTTGGATGCTCATTAATGGTAAAAAAGTGATATTCACTACTGGATAGACGACCTATAACCACGATTCAAAACTGTGGGTATAGCCCCCAAAACCGTAGGTATAGGCTATACCCACGGTTTTGGGAACCATGGGTTGGAACGATGTCAGTATAGGGGTCTCATCCAATACCCACGGTTTTGGAGAACCGTGGGTATAGGGGGTTCAAAGTGTGCACCACTGCTGTACAGCGTGACAAACAACAGACCCCACGGTTTGAAAACCATGTTGTATTTAATTTCAAAAATATCACAGGAGGTGGGATTTAAACCCACACTCCACCTATACCTCACAGCTGTGCAACCGACCAGGTTGTGAATTACTTCTGTTTTATGTTAATACATCAGCTTATATATATTAATTTAATTCACGCGGTGTACATTCAAAAACGTAGCCAAGGGGAATTAAACCCGCGTCTGAGGATGCGCCTCTCATCCGTGCACCACCAACAGACCAACCGACCTAGAATTTTTAATTGTTATTTAACAATACATATACGTATAAATATTAATATAATCTACATCGGGTATTTAAATTCATAAAATGCAGACCGCAGGATTCGACCCCGAGTCTCACAGATGCGCCTCCACTTGTAACCAACCGAGCTAAAAAAATTCTAAATATATAAATTTATATTTATATAAATATATTAAACTAAATCGTGAAAAAATATCTACCCACCAAATTTTTTCATTTCCCGCCTAATTTTCATACCCCGCCATAAGCTATACCGACAGTTCTCCAGAACCGTGGGTATAGTTCTTAAAAAAACCCCAATACCCACGGTTCTCCAAAACTGTGGGTGTAGGCATTCGAAAAATACCCTAAACCCACGGTTCTCCAAAACCGTGGGTATAGGTTCACATATACCCACGATTTTGGAAAACCGTGGGTATAGGTGGCCTATACCCATGGTTATTTGCAAAACCGTGGGTATAGACCTATTTTCCAGTAGTGATTAGACATAGTATAATCACAATACATAAGAACATAACAATGTAAAATCTTATCCTACTTATGAAATATCATGATATCATGTTATGAGATAAAACATAAAAGTTTAGAATGAATTTATGCACATGTCCCCAAAATTCATAACATAAGACATTGAATTTGTTTTCTTGTACATAAGTATAGATAACTATTTCATATTATTCAAGGAAGAATTTCATGACCATCATAGAGAAAAAATTCCTTAATAAACTGAGTTCACTCTTCACTCTGTCTCCGTAATACTGAATTGAGATCATTTCACATTTTAGACATGTTTATCTCATAAGATATAATTATTTAACCAATTAATTAGTGGGAGATATTTGTCCAACCCATATAAAAAGGAAATCGTTCTTTCTTGTTCCACAAAAACATAATCATTTATCATGTCATAACTCAAAGAATAAAATGGGCTTCTTAATTTTCATTCCATATAATCTATATGAAACATATGAAGTCCATTAATTAAATTCCATCATAAAAATACTAAATCCATTTTAATAATATGAATGGAAACAAAACCATATTTAAACAATTATATTTTATATAGAAAATAATTCTGAAAAAATACTTGAAATTAATTCATGAGTAAAATATCCATTCATCCTCAAAATAAATTTATTTTCTCAAAATTATACGCAATTTCAAAAAATAATTTCATTGAAAATAAAAAATTACTATTTTAATGATTTATTCATTAAAATAATGCATTGTGAAAATGTGAAAATTTTCTCATGCTGAATATGTTAAAAAAAATATTATCATACTTTTTTCAAGAAGTCAAAAAGTACTTCATATCGAAAATGAAAAAAGATACCACTAAATCCTTTAAATAAAGACAATAATGGGTAAAATTGACATTAAAAATTTGTATAAAGGTAAACCAAAATTTATGGAATAAATATTTAAGAAACATGAATATGGATGATAAATATACCTCAGTAAATACTTACATATAAATAATCTTAGATAAGAATGGGATTACAAAATTAATCCTTAATGGAGGTTTGATTTCATTTGTATGTATCAGCCTCATGTATATTGATTTGAATAAATTCAACGAATTATTCTATAACCATAGTCATTTTCATGATGTATTATATGATCATATTATCATCTATTTGATAGTAACATTATATCTCTTCCATTGGGTGTTCACTTCTTAATTTTCTTACCCATGTTTTGTCAGATAAGAACATGTTACTCTTCCTATAATATATTTATATAATTTATAGAATTATATTTGTATAATATATATCATATTAATTCATTAAATTCATTTATATAGTCTCGTTTTAATAAATTTCATTTATAATTAATATCTTCGCATTGTGGAGACTGTAGGTCGTACGTATAAAAAGTCGACGATTTCAATATCATAATTGTTTAATGCTATTAAAGAGGAGTGTGTATAATATTTAATAATCAATTTCAGGCTATAATAATAATATATAGTTATTATTTCCATCATTATACTCATCCATGTAAGGTAATGATGTCTAAAAAATTATACCACAACATGGATATGTTAGGCTATACATACACACACATACTGATTTAATTATTCATAGGATGAATAAAAGGTGGAATATGCCTATTTGATTCAAAAAATGAAATCTTATTATATAAATTATATTGGATTTATTTATTTATTAAAAAAATTCATGAAGATGATGTAGATGAAGAAATATGTTTGAATGAATCAGAAGAAGAGACAACCTCTATTTCGATGTGCTCCCTCTACATCTCCTCTTAAATCAATAGAGTTAGACACTAGAGATCACCAGAACATATAAAATGTTAATAGGGAATATTATAATGGAAACATTGAGGGGATATATAATATTTAATTCTCAATGATTTGTGAAAAAATTAGGGAGGAGGTCCCCTTTTATAATTGATGTGAGGGAAATTTTGGAAACTCCAAAAATATAAATTTATAATAAACTCAACCCACATCTCAAAAATGTAAAAAAACAAAAAACTATATAATTCAATCAAATAAATTTTTAATATCTTCAACCACTTAATTTTAGACATGTAATTATATCTACTGAAACCTTTAAATTTTAATTAACACTTAGTTATCCTTTTTATATTTTTAAGAGGGTAACAAATAATTTAATATAAAAGGGGTGAAATATTTATATATTTTATGTCATTATGAAAATAAATAAATAAATTAGTACATTTATTACCATATAATAATTATTATGTATTTTAAAAAAATTATTATAATTTAATATTAACATAAAACATTAGTTTGATATTAAAACTATAGTGTCAATTTCTCACTATTTTAGTAATTGATTTTTAACAAATAATAAGATATCTGGTAATCATAGAAAATATTATTTTATTATATTAAAAAGATGTAATGAGAATCTAGAAAATTCATTGGTCATATTAATTAGAAAAAATATTTATTTTTAAATATTTTTAATAACATTTACTTTTTTCCTTTATAAAATTTCTACTACAAAAGTTTTGTGTGATTATTTAATATATTTATTTGTTGAATAAAAATTAAAAACAAAATAATAAGATGAAGACAAATCTATTAAATTTTATAAGATACTTTTAGTCAATTTTATCATCCATAAAAGAGAACATTGAAAATGTTATAATGTTGAAGACATGAATGTGACAACTTTAACATCACTTTAGATAAAATAATATAAGATTCATTATATTATCTATATGGCTTCAAATGGTTAATTAGTATACCATTGGAAGATTTTGGTCTATATATAACCTAAAAATATGATATTATCATGTGTTTGTTCTTTTAAATGGTTATTATCATTTTAATAAAAATTATTTTATTGATTTTTCATCAATTAAATAATTTCTCCAACAATAATATGTAAACCATAAAGGTAAATATTTAATTCCTAGAAATTATAAATAAATTACCCTGATGAAATAAATAAAATTATATGTCGAAAGAGTATTTATAATTGAATTTATATTCTGTATAACCCTATATTAAAAATTATTTATTTATTAAAATTTGAGTGAGATATATTTAACTACTCGTTAATAAAAATAATTTAATTTTCTTGATCACATCTATGTTTATTCCAAAGGAATAAATTTCCAAAAAAATTATTATTTTCATCTGGAAAACAAAAAAATATTATTAGATGTTCTAGGATAATTTAATAATAATATTATAACACTTAATTACTTGATTTACTCTTTTCCTGCATTAATTAAATTTATCAAAGTTCTTTTATCAATGCCCAGAAATAATAAAATGTTATTTATATAATTTGAACCTAGTGATTGAAAAAAAGAAATACATTTATCCAAAATCAAAATAATGTTTTTGAGTTAATTAATTTAATATTAATCTTGTTTTTAGAAATATAGAATGAGTTTTAAATGTTAAAACATTGAAAACCCATGAAATGTTTTTACATCTACATTAAATGTAATTTTTTTGAAAAGTGCACACATTATATTTAATGAAAAATATATAATATATTTCTACTTTAAATCCATTAAATATTATAATTGGACCATATAAATTATTTTGATGAATATTTTTTTTTCGATTAAAATTTAATTTCTTTTTATTATTCATCAATTTTTGAATCTTATCAAGAAAATATTATAAATTCGTTCCAATAAAATTTTTATATCCCACTTATAAAGAATAGTTTTTTTTCATATTAAAATTATAATTGTGTCAAATGGAAATTTTAAAATGGTTCTCTTTTAAAAAGAGATTAAATTACCATTAAAAAATATAGGTTTTTATTCATAAAATAATATTTAATCATACCTTATGATAAAAAAAATTTGTTAGATGAATATGAAAAATATTTTATTATGTATATAAAATATGTATTTAATTAATTTCTTTTCCTAATTGTAATTCACTAAATGTATTGACTCAAAAAACCAAATATATAATTGATTTATAATTTTAATAAATAATAGGTAGCAAATAGATTCTCTATACCTTTTCATAGATTAGTTACATTTATAACTACAAACACAAAAGATAGGTTATAAAGCTAATTGTTTACTAAGGGAGACTCAAAGTTAATTTAATCTCATGATTTTTTTGTATTTCATGCTACTAGAGAATTAAAATTATTTACAAAATTTATAAAAACATATGGCTGTTACAATGTTCTAGTTATAATTCCTTTTGTTTCTTTATTTAATATATTTGATAAATAAAAATTAATTTTTTTTTGATTTTCTGTTTTGTTTTATAGATAACCATGAGATAAATAATATATTTTTTGATTATTTAATTTATATAATTTGAAAAAATTTACTATTTTATGGACCTTATATTATTATGGAAAATAGATTCTTATAGTTCTATACTTGAGGAATCAAGGAAGAGTAATAATTTTGAAGAATATAAGCTTTTAATATTTATTTATATTGATTCAAATAATTTATGGAGATGATTAATATATATTTTGATATTATATGATTAGGTTATATACTTTTTTGGAAAGATTAATTAAGATTGATTGATGTTATTTATAGATAAATAATTGAATATGTAATAAAAAACATATGAATTTTAGATTTCAATCTTAGTATATAATATTTTAATATATTTTATTTATTTGTATTTATTTAAATATCAATATTGAACATTGGGTATTAATAATAAATTTTACAAATTCATTTTTTTTTCATTGTAAGATGCTTTATTCTTTTTGGGAATTATATTATTTTCGAAACCATTTGGTTTGGGTTTTGGTCTATATATAAGTGTAATTTATTACTATACTTTTATGCATTAAGTGACAGATTTGAATATTAATATTGTGTTTTAGGCATGAAAAAATCATCTTGATCACTCATCACATGGATAATTGTATATGATTTTTGTATAAACTTATTAATGGATAAAAATATTCCTACAAATGAATTATTTTCCTTATATTCATAATCTAGTGTATAAAAACCCTCAAATTTAGGAATTGTCTTTGAATCAATATCAGTATATATTTATTTTTCTTTATTGATAAATCTATGTCCTTTTAACAAAACAAAAATGTATAGTTTATCAATGGAATGTTTTTTCATAAAAATGTTCTCTATCACTATATATGAAAACATATATGTAATTTTTTTAATATATATATATATTATCACATCACATTATTTTTATCCAACTCAAACTCATATATTGTGTTAATAAAGAAGCCCCTTTTTACTTCCCTTTCTATATATTGTATAAGTATTTCTATGTACCCTTTTAACAATGTGGATTTTCCACAATGGTATTTCCAAAATTTCACACCTATGATACTAAAACAATGTTAAATATTAGAGGATTGAATTTCTTATTTGGGAGGGGGAGTAATTTCTTTCAATGAAATTTTAAAAAGAAAGACATTATGTTCAATAATGTATACGACACCCAACATTGAGCATAAATGAACTTTGAAATATTATTACTTAGTTGTCATTATTATAACATTTCATTTAAATTGGTTCTTTATAATTGGATTAACTAAATTTATAAATATATGTAATTTTTCTAATAAATCCAAATTTATTGATTAAATAATATGAAATATGCCCCACAAATTTTATAATGTCATTTTATTTTTCAAAAATATGATTTCTTCAAAAATGATTTTTATTTCTATTTATGATTTTGTAAAATAATGATTTTTTTGGAATTTTTAGGAATCTTATTTTATGTATTAAAAACATTTAAACCATAATATCAAATATATATATATATTTTTTCTATAATTTTGGAATTTTCATAAGAATATTTATTTTTCAGTAAATAATAAAAAAATTATTATTCTTATTTAATAATGTAGTTCGGTTACATATTTTTATAAATAAAAAATAACTTATGGATTTGTTTTAAAATTATATTTTTCTCTTTTAATTTCTAATTATTAAATAATGATTTCTGAAATGAAAATTATAACTGATATTAATATAAAAATATTTATATTTAAAATTGACATTTTTAAAAGAAACTTATTTTCATTTTTTTCAGTTTAGTCATTAATTAAAATTTAAAATTGATTTTCATATTTCAAATTATGAGGTCCAAATTTGGTATGTAAATCACTTTTATTTTTTGTTAATTTGAATAGTTACAATATATGGGTTTTTTCGATGAAAATGGGTAATTCAGTTATTTTTTTATAAAATATATAATTAAAGGACTATAAAATTAATATAAAACGTTATTTTATTTTATATTATTAGAATTTTTATTAAATAACAATCCAATATTTGGTTGTTTGGAATATTTTGGAAAACATGATGTTATTTGGAACTTTATAATATTTTATATAATGAATAGTAAAAAAATTCACTCTTTTATTTTATTAAATTTAATAATTTTACAAAAGAGACTATAAAAGGTAATTTTATGTTTTATTTTTTTAAGAAAAATAAGAGATATATTAATGACTGTAAGTTATTTTAAATTGTTTGTGATGATTTTATTATATTAAATGCATCTAAAACAATGACATATAAATTGTTCGGTCAAAGAAAAAAAAATTATATTAAAAATATTAAAATTAATTTATTATAAAAATTTAATTTGATGAAAAAATTCTAAAAATTAACTTGAAATTTTAGGAATTTATTTATTTTTTTCCAAATATTTTACTTCATGTATTAATTTTACCAAAATAGATTTAATTAAATGTTCTAAAAATAGAAATTAATGATGTTTAATAATAAATAAAATTTTATGAAATGATATAAAAATCCTAAAAATCATGTATTCCTCCTTAAGATTATGATATAATTTATAATATAATATAATGTCAATTTATTTTATTCTTATAAATTCATAGAAACTATATTGACTCTCAATGTTGGAAAATCAATATTTTCAAAGAAAGAGTGGAATTGTTTAACAAGAGGGTAAAATAAAAAAAATGGTAAAAATAAAGTCAATTGTTTATTAATTTTCAATTAATTAGAGTGGATACACCAATAATCATACTATATTTTGAATATATCTTTTTAGGGTATTTTAAATTAATTACTAATTTATATTAACTTTATATTTATAGGTATACCTACTACGGTCCCCATCTATCATATAAAAGGAAATCACATAATCTCAATAAAAAATACATATATAAACTTATGTTTTTAACAATAGATATATAATTCCATCCCTATAATACATTCCATAATTTTGGAGGCATTTTTTGGTATAACACCAATAGTCATGGTAGTATGGTGTTTAGAATTGTAGGTTATCTGGAGAAGAGAGATAATTTTTTATCATGTGTTTCAATGTTATTAATTATTTTTGATACTGATAATATTATTCAACCATGAGTAAATAATAACACTAGATCATATATATAATGATATTTTATTATGACAATTGAAAACCCTATATTTTTCTCTAACCTATGTTAAATAAACGAGGAAATCATCATTCATGTGTATGAAAGACTATAGCATCAAGAACATAACTAAATTTTTTTCTATAACCATGATGAAAAAATATTTGTTCTAGTATAATTAATGTTTATTTGTGATATTTGTGAAATATTTTTCATTATAAGAAATAATATATTGTTTATCTTCTTAATGTTCTATTCACTGATAAATGATATCCTTGTTCATGTATACTTGTGGACTGCATCCTTAATGAAGTGATGTAATTCTTTTTTTATGAACACGTCAAATATAATATATATATATATAATTACACTGAAATAATTAATTAGATTTAAATGAAGAAATTTTAATTTTTTTATAAAAAATTGTTCGTACTTTCTTTCAATAATGATTATTGAAAAATGGAAATGTTAGTCATGGATTCGTATGAAAAATTGTCTTCATGGTTGTAATATAGTTCATAATTATGGAAAATATTTAATCGTTATATTTAGAATTATTATTGATTTATAAATTTTTTAATTATATCATGATTATTATTATGGATATGATGAAATTATTTCTTCTTTTTCTGCACGTAACCTACATTATTCATTTTAAAAATATGAATAAAAATATCCTAAAAACTAGTATAGGCTTAACTAATTAAGAAAATAATAATTTCAATAAAATTAATTAAATAAATTTTTTATTTATAATTAATTTGTCAAGGAAAAATATCATAATATCTAAAATAATTGATATTAATTTATTATATAGGTGTTGATGGATATAAATCAAAATTATAAACTCAATGATATATATTTCATCTAAATAGAATTTAATTGGGTTATATTTTATTTTTATTAACCTAATTTTATTTATGAGTTGTACATACTACCCCTTTAGCATGTTATATTTTTTTATTATATTCATACCATTTAATGTTTCTTTTTATGTCATTTCAATCAATAGTTTAATATAAAAAATCTACCAAAATGGTATGAATTTATATAATACAATAAAACCTTATTTCAAGTTTTTGTGTGTTAAAACATCCTTTTGGGACATCATAACCACTTATTTTATTATTCTAAATATAATTGATTATGGCTTAATTTTTAAGGTGATTTACATGTATAATTTCTATTTACCATTATTGATTATAGAATCAACAAGAATGTTGTCTGTATGTGATACTCATCTTGTATATCCTTTTGTACCAAAAATCATTCCCTTCCATATACATTTTTAATAAAATTCGTTATGAAATGTTTTTTTAAAATTAAAATTGTATCCCTAATTAGAATATTCAAGGTTAATAATTTTATTTGATTAGTTTTTAGTGATAATTTCTTAACATTTTTTATGTGGGTCACATTTCAATCCCCATTACAAAATGTATGAAAATAATGTTTATTTTTTAAAAATTAGTAATATAATTTTTTTTACATCATCATGGAGACTTAATGATTTGTTTTTCTATTATAATTTTATAAAGTTCATTTCCAAATAAATTATTTCATCAATATGTGCATGGATTTTATATTTTAAATGTGAGTTTCAAAATGAAAATATAATTTTCTTCAAGATTATTTTGATTATTATTTTAATTGTATTGATAATTTTAAATCATATATTCATTATAAGATCATTTAAAAAACGTTTTCCAGTATTTTAGTTCATAATTCACCTAGTATTTTTTGATTATTTTATGAAATATAGTTATAGTGAATAAAAGGAAAAGTTATAGAAAATGACCAAAAATATTCATCACACATCATGAAACTCACTTACATGATGTGTATCCATAATATAAAGCATATAATAATTTGAGAAGAGTGTTTTGAAAAAATTTCATGCTATAAAGAGATTACAAGACTTGATTCAACAATACATTTTGTGTAACATTCAAACTCAGTTCACTATTTCATGATCTGCATCCAAGGAATATTCACATCATGTAGAGTAGTTACACGCCTTGAAAGAAGTCAATTTCCAAAACATGAAGATCCATGATGAGATTCACATGATATTCATAAAGATTCAAAATATATAATGAAATATGTGGGTCAAAATTATATTACATTAAGAAACATTACACATTATTCATTATCACGATTGTGTACTCCAGCTGGTTCGAATCAGATAAAATGTTTTCCTCTCTCTTAGTTTTCTCGCAATTATCATTCATTTTATTCTATCTCTATCTACATAAAATCATTTTTTATCAATTTCATTATTTTTTACTTCAATTTAAGCATTTTGTAATTAAATTTAATATTTTTCATCTTTCATTTCCATCTCTATGTCGATCTATGCATGTTCTTCATTCAATAACCAATCGATAACACAACCGGTGCTCCATTATTCTTTGTTTAAATTTCATGTATGTATTTTCTTGAAGTTATGATTGATTTAAATTTAAAATTATTTAAATAGTGAATTCATAATTTTAATCACTTTATATCATTTTATATTTTTATGTTGATTGTATTTTCCAATCATTTCCTTTTCTTCATCAATTCTACTATATGTTGACTAACTACTTAGTGTAAGAATCAAGAGTATGAGTGTCATGTTTTAATAAATATTTGATTATCAACATGGTAACCATAACTTATTGTAATATAGTTAAACAAAAAATGTTTATATAATTTGTTTAAGTATACCTAACCCTAGAATGGTTTAATGAACAGTCATACCTTCATTGGAGTAAAATTCAGTATGATAGATATTCTATAATACTTTATTCCATAAAATTTAGGCTTAATGAATCTAGTTTATACCTATCTCCAGATCAAAGAATATTTTCCTCCGATGTAATTATATTTTCATTTCCCATATCCTAATATTTTCCATTTATTTATTGTGGCCTAAACCATATGAAATTAAGAAGTTAGATACGAGATTATCCTTTATTTCAAACACAAAATTTATCTTGGTCCCTTTTCTATCTTCAATCTCAAACCCCAATTCCCTTAGTGTTAGCATTCCCAAACTCAATAAACCTATGCAGACTTGTACACTTAGGGTTCAACTCCTTAGTTTCTATCCTCTACCTTTTTTACCTAATATATTAACCCTACACTATCAATATACTACACCTTGGAATCAAATGTAGTTTGGGAAATAATAAATATAATATTACAGCAGACCACATGAATTAATTAATGCGTGTGGGGACATCAAATTTTAGCATTATTATTCGAGAAGAAAAAAAATTTCTTTCTGTGGATATCAATAATAAGAACCTGTGATTACTTAATATTTTCCCCCATTTCTCTTTTAATTTCATTTACCTTTTCATTAGGATGACACATGCATCTTTTTCCCAGTGCCATAATACATTCATAACGGCCCTTTGACAAATTCAAAAATCCCGGATTCATAAGAAAATCATACTTTCGAACAAGAAATTAACAGTAACATTTCTAGATTTTAATTCCAAAAAGGTCGAAAATAATAATCATGCATGTCCAAACTAGGAAAACATACGAGACATGCAACCTTTAATACATGGAGAGAAACTCATGCATCAAGAATTTATCATTTTTTATTATGGTTAGCCATTAATAAATGGTGAAACATCAAACAATTTAAACAATCTTATTTTGGAGAAAACATTTTTTATCATACCCATGCTTATTTGTATTGTAAAACCCCTTGATTTTATGAGATATTTTCATTTTAATTTCATTGATTTATTCTATTATACACTACACCGATATTAGATTGTACTATACGCAACACCATATTAGATTTTAGTATACGCAACACTATTCTTGCCTCTTGTTACACACAATTTCAAGTTCGTTTTGTAGAAATTATTCTACCCAACATTAAGTATAGATTGTTTTTAATTTATAAATGAGATAATTTATTATTATATACAACACAACACCAAAGGGATCTTCCACTACACGAATCCCTGACTTGGCATGTATTGCACACAATCACGACCTTTCTCGATAGCGTGTGCAGTACGCAATACCGAGTTTCACTAATCAACCATATATTGTTATAATATTATTATGAACAAGCAGTTATGAATAGTATAATTTTTTTTGAATTTTATAACATTGTTATTCATCTTACACATTTTCTAGAAAATGGTATGAGAAAAATATAAAATTTTCAGGTAAGATAAGTATTTTTCAGAAAATGCATTTTTGCCGCATTTTGATGGAACACCCACTTTAAATATAGTTTTTGACATTTTATAAGTTCAATTTTACAAAATAAAATTCTTCTTCTGATTCAGGATCTAAAAATTTAATTTGGATAAATTTTTCATATTATTTGGATAACTTTCATATTTTAATGATTAGTAAAAACACATGATATTTTAATTAAAAAAAAATTTTCACCGTAATAATTTATTTGATTAAATTATAATATTTAATAGTTTTAAAGTATAAATGGAATATATTTTTATCATTTAATATAATTTATGTCATTAGCATTGATTTTACATTGAATTCATAAGTAAAATCATTTCAATCTTTTGCAATGTTTTAACTTTTAAAACTCATTTTATTAACAACGAGGGAAATATTAAATTCATTTCTGCATCGTATGTGATTTTAATTTGAAAAAATGGATTCCATATTTTTAATCAGTAGGTCCAAATTATATTAATAGGTTACATTTTTTGGGCACTATGAATAGTAACTAAGGTAAATTTTATTTACCATAGTTAAAGTTGAATGGGGTAATTAAGCGTAAATATAATATTATAAAATTACCCTAACACATGTATTAATATAATTGGATTATTATATTTAGTCTTTAGTAATATTTGGGTCGAAATGGAATCCATTGTAACCTACTTGGATGTGATTAAGACCTTTAATTTATTTTATTTTAAAGAAATTGAAATATCTCTCACTCAAACTTTAATAATTAAAGTATTTATAATATAATGTTATACAGAATATAAATTCGATTATAAATACTCATTTTAAATATAAAAGTTTTTTATTTGTTATGGTAATTTATTTGTAATTTTTAAGAGATGTTTATTTTTCTTAATAGCTTATACATTAATGATGCAGAAATTACTTATTTATTAAAAATTCAGTAATATAGTTTTTATTAAAATAATAATACCAATTAAAAAACCCAAAAACCTGACAAAAACATATTGGACGTATATATCTAAACCATAACCATCCAACTGTTGAGTCATTGACCATTTAGAGAATTATAATAGCGATTATGACATATATATTATTTTATTTTAAATGATGTCAAATTTTCCACCTTTATAATTTAATAAATATAACAATTTAAATGTTGTGATTTTAAGATGATAAATTCTAGTAAAAGTATTATTTTAAATATATTATATATATAACCATCATAGTATTTTAATTTTAATTTTAATGCAATTAATAAGTATATTAAATGATAATACAAAAATAATGTAGTAATTGTTTTATTAAGAGAAAACTAAAATAAATGGTTTTATAAATATTAAAATAAATATTATATGAACTAATTAATGTCCTAAACAAATTATCTAAATTAATATGACATTTTATTAATCTATTAAACATTTTGGTTTGAATATATCCTCTTTGTGAATTTTATTTAATTCAAATAAATGAATTGTACCAAAATTAACACTATTGTCATATTATAAAAATAACATATTATTAAATTGTTTTAAAATCACAAAAATATTAAAAAATTACAATTTGAAAATTATATGGTCTAAAATGTAATAATGTATCTAATTATTGAAATTTCACAACACATAAGTATGTTTTTATAACAATTTTAAATTTAGAATTATATTACCAGAAATAAATTTAAATAGATTAAATAAGGAGAAATCAAATTGATAAGGTTAGATATAAAGTCCAAACATGTCTAAATTTTATTGTATGATGATATTAAAACCTTACATCATCTCATCTTTGAATGTGTGTCATTTTTGATGTTTTTATGTGGGTTTTTAATTTATTATAAATTAATATTTCTTATTTTTCCAAAGGTGCCCCTCTCCTCCCTTATAAAAAGGAACATCCTCCCTCTCATGCTCACACCACATTGAGCCTTCAATATTAGACAAAACCTGACATTTTATCATCTACACTTTCCTATAAACATTCTAGAGGTCCTTTTCTTCTTCAATTACCAACTTTAGTGCCCTGATATGTGGTTTAGAAAAGGCGTGTCGAAGAAGAGGTAATATCCTTTACCGATTCTTTCAAGATCATTTCTTCTTCTACTTCCTCTTATTTTGTTGTTTCATAATAAATTAATAACATAATTAACACTCATATAATGATATTTTATTATAAATATGATCCAACCCTATTTTACCTTCTATCCATGCCATGGAAAACAAAACCTCCTCGCGTGCGTACGTAAAGAATATCGTCTCCACGCCGTAGTGTAATCTATTTCTCCACCACCACCTTACTTGGATGGGTATAATGTTGTAAAGAATAACTATATATGGTAATTATAACATTATACTAATTTAGTGATATTATATCATCCACTCTAATTCCATTATATAAATATGGGAACCATATCATCGCTTGTGTGTACGTACAGATTACCATCTGCACGATGCGATGAGATTCATTCTCCAAGTTAACCATTCAAGAATGATTATAAAGTATATTTATTAAATAATAATGAAATATATGAAATATTAATGATACTGGATTTATTTATATGTTATTTACTTACATCCATTCAATTTAATAAGGAAATGAAAGCAACGTTCATGCGTACGTCCGACCTACCGTCTCCATGAACGGTGTATTTCTTTCCATTTAACAATCTAGTATATATTTGTATATTCTAAATATATATTATATATAAATCATATTTTACATTCTGGAAGTAATAAATAATTATGTAAGTAATCATATTAATAATTACAAGTCAAAACACGAACGATAAGTTTAACGATTTTACCCAAAACACTGCTTTAGCTTGGAATTGACAAATGAAAGGGAAATATAAATTAATAAGTGAATCATGTATGATATAATAAATATTATTATGGTGCTTTTAGAAGTTAATAATATGTTTAAACCCACTATACAATATTCATGAGACACATATTGATGGAATTGGACATAAGGTAAGTGATAATTATTCCAATCTCATTCTTATCTGAGATTGTTTATTAGTATGTATTTACTGGGGTTATATTTTTCATCCATGTCCATAAAAATGATTTCATAACATGTTTAATATTCTTCCTTGTATGTTTAAATTCTTGTTTACCACTTTTTGACTTTAACTCTGTGTTATGGAAGGAATATTTATTTTTTTTACCATACGGGGTACTTTTGACTTTTTTGGTAAAAGTAAAAGGTGAATGCTATTTTAACTTATACGACATGAATGGATTTTTACAGTTTGATATCACATTTTTATCATGAATCATACTCAAAAATATTTCATGATTATTTTCAATAATATCCTTTTCATTTTAGATTGTGAGGCATTTTGTGAAAAGAAAATGATTTTGAAGAAGAAAGGATAGTTTCTTCAAGAATTCATTTTAAGTGTTTTGTCAAAACTATTTTCCATCTAAGATGACATTATATAGCATGTTTATGTTTCAAGTATAATGTATCTATTATTTACATGTTTGGATTTTTATTATGATGAAATGATATCCATTTGTTTTATATGGATTATGTCATGATGAGATGATTAATATGAAACCCATTTTATTCATTGGATTATGATGGATGATTTATGTTTATTTTGTGGAACACAAAAGAATGATTTAATTATGAGATTTGTAGGACCTAAATCTCCCTTCAATGCATTGGGTAAATATTAATATCTCATTATATTGACATGGATGGATTGGAAAGTGAATATGGTTCAGTAATACATGGCTATAATGGAAAGTAAACCCGGTTCAGTAAAGGAATTTGTCCACTATGATGGTCTTGGAAACAATGCCTTGGTTACTATGGAAATCATATCTTATGATTAATTGTTTTCTACAATTACATGTTTTATTCCCATTCTATTTTATCATGATTAATGTTATTTTATGATCTATTCCTTATGTACTACCATGTTTTATGTCATTGATCAAGATTTTTATGTTTTGATTTTATGCTCATGTTTTTATGTTCAAATGTTTATGGATTGTTTTATGTTCTCCATGTTTACACTTACTGAGCATTTGAGATCGCCGTTTTTATTTTTTCTTTTCCCCAAGATATAAATAATGGATTTAGGAAAGAAAATAAATTGGGAAGATCTTTGTGAGACATGTTGAAGGTCTTTCACCATGACTAGAAGACGTTGTTCCAAGTTTCCAAGGACACTAAACAATTACAGTCCTTGAGTGTCTGTTTTTTGTATGTATTATGTATTCAGGAAAAGTTTGTAATTTCTATGTACGTCATTATTTGGGTCTCTTCATTTTGTATCAGAGGAAAGGATTAGTCAACCTATGGAATCTAGGAAGCAAAAACATTAGTGAGATCCTTGAAGATATTTCTAAGGTATGTCTAGTGATGTACCTTAGGATGAGTATAAGTATAGGTTATAGAACTAGAATTACAGTAATGATCATATAATTAAACCTAGTATGTTAGAGATTGAATTTACTCCCTATTATTATGTTTTTTTATCTAGCATTGTTTTTTCCTCTCACACTATTCTTTTTGGGTTTTATAAAATGGATGGAAAGAGGAATATTCAGGTTAATGGAGAATATGTTGGACAATGGAATGATATTCATCCTGAGAATCCAAATGAAATGGGATTTGGAAGGAAAAACATCATTAATATGACTAATCAGAAATCTCATAATATGATCAATAATATAAAATTGGTATGTTTCCTAACTCAGATAATAAGAGAAATATGGATTTTCATGATGATCATAGAGGAAAGAAAGTTCAATTTCCATCATGTAAATCATGTGGGAAGAGTCATCAAAGATAATGTTTCAAAGGAACTGGAAGATGCTTTGGGTGTGGAAAAGAAGGACACAAAGCCAGTAATTGTATAGGAAAAGGTTCAGTTAACACAATGGACAAGGATAATGGTATTGTTAAAACATCATCCAAGGTCAATTGTTTTAAATGTGGAATGTACTGGCATTATGCAAAATAATTCCCTCAGGGAAAACCTCATGAAGAGAATCAGCATGGTCTTATGGGTAGTATTTATGTTGATGATGATAAAGAGACTACAAATGATATATGAGATGAAAGAAGTGTTGAGGAATAAAATGAAGAATCTCAGTTAATGGATTATGAATATAGTGGAATGATTGATTTTTATCAAGAATAATGTATAGTAATATGAAATAATGAAAAATATAAGGATTGTTACACTATTTTTTTCCTTGAGTATTTGAATGTATATTTTGAATGGTACTAGTAACCATGAAAAGTTATTGAAATTTTTTTGTAATGAACCTAATATGTGCATAAAGAAGGGATAAGGATATAATGAAATGTTTGATAGTATTTATGAGCTCATGATTGGTATAAGAACAAAGTGATATCATTGTTTGAGTATATAAAAAAATTTGGATTTTGGTATGTGAAAAGAGTCCCCTTTTGATAGAATTCATTTTTTCACTAATGTTCTATGGTAATATATGTTTCAAGAGAATACATGATTATGGTATTCCGATGTTTGGAATGTGATCAACAAGATATATATTATGATATATGGGGGATAAATGATGTAATTCACGTGCTTGTTATGAGACCTTTCCAGTAATAATTTTATTTATACTATGAGATTGGACTGATGTATTTTGGGTAAGTCTAAAGATTTGAATTTATTATGTCAAACCTCAGATAGTATTGTTCAAGGCTAGAACTTCTTTCGATATAATTTCTATAATGTTATAATAGTGTAGTTTATGAATATGGACAACCTATAGTACGGGAAACAACACGTTTCTATAGACAAGGTTGTGGTAATCAAACCCACAACCGAAGTGTGACTGGCCTTTATCACCTAACACTGGCATACAAGAAGTCCCTGGTTAGTAGAAATTATTTTTATTTAATTAATAAGTATGATAGTTGAAGTATAAGACCATTTTTGGAATCATATATGGTTAATCTCACCATAAGATTGACTTATGTATATAACTTTTTCTAACCTTATGTTTGAGACAGATGGAATGACTTATCATTCTATCACAAGATCTACTAACACTTCACGGAAGACAAATTCAACTTCATTTCTTTAAGAGATGAAGTGGAAATTGTTCAAGGAAAAAACAACAGTGAGATTGTACCAAAATCAAGTATGTATTTCTTTTAAATCTTCAAAATTAGGGAAATGATCTTGAAACCGAAAAACGTTGTCCTAGTACCCTCGTATTCGATGAATTAGATAGTACCTTAGATAATCGCAGATTTATGGCATTGTGATTATTGTCTTTTTCATAGCCATGTTCACTACCACTCTTCATCAGAACATGATGGTTAGATTTTCCTTCCATATCCATATTTTCACTTATGTTCTCTAATGTGGAAACCCAGTGATGAGTTAATTTGGGTATACATTACATTTCATACTTCAATTTTTAAAATTAAGTTTTAGTATTCCTTTTTACGATGTGGGTTTCTATGAATTAATCTTTCAAGTAGTAAATGATTTATAACCCTGACGAATTTCAAGGGAGAAATTCATTTTAAGGGGGTAGAATGTAACATACCAAGATTTTATGAGATGTATAAATTATAATTTCTTTGATGTATTCTATTGTACACAACACCAGGATTATCTTGTACTCTACGCAACACCGTATTATCTTTCAGTATACACAACACTAATCTTGGCTCGTGTTACACACAAATTCATGTTCGTTTAGTAGAAATTATTCAATGAAACATTATGTATAGATATTTATTAATGTATAAATGAAATATGTTTTTATTATCTTATACGCAACACTAAAGGGAGCTTCTACTACACGCAACCCTTACTTGGTTTGCATTACACACAATCACGACCGTCCTCGATAGCGTGTGTAGTACACAATACCAGGTGTCGCTAAACAATGATATATTGTTAAAATATTTTTATGAACTAGATTTTATGTATAGTATTAACTAAATTTTTATTTTTTTTAACATTTTTATTCATCTTACACATTTTCTAGAACATGGTATGAGAACAAAATAAATTTTTCGGGTAAAATATGTATTTTTTTAAAAAATGAATTTTTGCTGCCTTTTGATGGAGCACCCATGTTAAATCTAGTTTTTGACATGTTTTTAAGGTCAATTTGATAGATAAAATTATTATTTGGATTCAGGATATAATAGTTTTCTTTGAATAAATTTTTCATATTATTCTGATAACTTTCATATTTTAATAAATAGTAAAATACGCTATATTTTAATTAAAAACAAATGTTTCATCATAATAAATTATATGGTTAAACTATAATATTTTATGGTTTCAATGTATAAATAGAATATATTTTTACCATTTATTATAATTTATGTCATTAACATTTATTTTACATTGAATTCGTAGGAAAAATCATTTCAGTCTTTTACAATGTTTTAACTTTTAAAACTCATTTTTTTAACAACGAGATAAATTTTAAATTAATTTATGAATATTTTGTGATTTTAAGTTGGATAAATGGATTCCATATTTGTAATCAGTAGGTCCAAATTATGTTAACATACTACTTTTTATTTTTGGGCACTATGAATTGTAACTATGATAAATTTTATTTACCTTAGTTAAAGGTAAATCGAGTAATTAAGGAAAATATAATGTTATAAAATTACCCTAAAACTTTTCTTGTTATAATTGGATGACAATATTTCATCATAAGTCATATTTTTTCTAAATGGAATCCATTTTAACCCACATGGATGTGATTAATACCTTCAATTTATTTAATTTTAAAGAATGTGAAATATGTGTCACTCAAACTTTAATAATTAAAGTATTTTTTAATATAAGGTTATACATAATATAAATTCGATTATAAATACTCATTTGAAAGATAAATGTTTTTTAGTTGTTATGGTAATTTTTTATAATTTTTAATAGAAATTTAATTACCTAAATAGCTTATACATTAATGATGCAGAAATTATTTATTTAGTGAAAAATCGGTAATACAGTTTTTATTAAAATAATAATACCCATTAAAAGACCCAAAAACCTGAAAAAAACATATTGGTCGTATATATATAAACCATAAACATCCAATGGTTGAATCATTGACCATTTGGAGCTTTATAAGAGCGATTATGATACTTATATTTATTTATTTAAAATTATGTCAATGTTGTCACCTTCATAATTTAATAAATATAACAATTTACATGTTGTAATTTTAAAATGATAAATTAGAGTAAAAGTATTATTATGAAATATATTAGTTTTATAATCATAATAGTATTTAATTTTTAATTTTAATGAAACTAATAAGTATATTAAATAATAATACAAAAATAATGTAGTAATTGTTTTATTAAGAGAAATATCAAATAAATGGTTTTATAAATATTAAAATAAATATTATATGAACTAATTAATGTTCTAGACAAATTTTCTAGATGAATATGACAGGTTAGAAATTTATTAAACATTTAGGTTTGAATATATACTCTGTGTGGATTTTATTTAAATTCAAATAAATGAATTGTATCAAAATTAACAATATTGTTATATTATAAAAATAACATATTATTAAATTGTTTAAAAATCACAAAAATATTAAAAAATTACAAATTGTAAATTATATGGTCTAAAATGTAATAATGTTTCTAATTATGGAAGATTTATAACACATAGTTATGTATTTATAACAATTTGATAGTTATAATTTTATTACCACAAATAAATTTAAAAAGATTAAATAATAAGAAATCAAATTCAAGAGGTTTGAAATAAATTCCAAATATGTATAAATTTTACTGGTTGATGATATTACAATCCAATATCATCTAATATTTTAATGTGAGTCATTTTGAATGTTTTTATGTGGGTTTTGAATTTATTATAAATTAATATTTCTTATGTTTCCAAAGGTGCCCCTCTCCTCCCTTATAAAAAGGCACATACTCCCTCTCCTCCTCACACCACATTGAGAGTTCAAGCTCATACAAAACCTGAACATTTCTCTTATACACATCCCTATATACATACTAGAGGTTTTTTTCTTCTTCAATGACTAACTTTAATTCCCTGAGTTGAGTTTTAGAAGAGGCTTGTCGAAAAAAGATGTAATATTCTTTACCAATTCATTCAAGTTCATATCTTCTTCTACTTCCTCTTATTTTTTTGTTTCAAAATAAAGTAATAAAATCATTATAATTCATATAATGATATGTTATTATAAATATTAACCAACCATATTTCACCTTCAATCCAGCCTATAGAAAATCAAATCACAACGCGTGCGTACGTACGAAATACCGTATCCATGTTGTGGTGTAATATGTTTTTCCACCACGACCTTACTTAGATGGGTATAATAGTGTAAATAATAACTATATATGGTTATTATAAAATTATAATAATTATGAGATATTATATCATCCCCTCTTATTCTATTAAATAAATATGGGAACGATATCATCGCTCGTGCGTACGTACGGATTACCGTCTCCACGACGCACTGAGATTCATTCTCAAACTTAACCATTAAAGAATTATTATAATTTATATTTATTAAAACAATGTTATTGTGTACATATGACCTACCGTCTCCATGAACGGTGTATTTCTTTCCATTTATTGATCTATTATGTAATGACCCAACTCCGGAGCCCCTCCACTGGTGCCCCATACCCGGTTCGCCACAAGACCTCAAGCACATTTCCCCAAATGCCAGAGGTTGCTGACTAGCAGTGAGGTCCTTGGTGAGTCAGTGGGGAAACTATGCCCTCATTCAGTAAGGTATATAGCGGGAAAACAACATTCAACAGTGGAAGCAGTAACAACATGCATAACAACAAAATCCAAACAGTGAATGAAATGAATATATATAGAAATGATGACAATGATGCAGTAGGTACAAGTATCTATGGAAAGCATCAACCACAACAATGTGATAGAATACAACTGAAAACAAGTGCAACAGAAATCAAAATAAACTCCTCAGCATCGCGAGCCCCGGCTTAGTTTCATGCTCTCTAGCTCCAGCGCAATCAAGAACCTAAAGTAGAAGGTCACTTTCCCTTATCTATACATGCAATAATATAGTCCTCTTGGGCCCAAAATCATGGCGCAAACATGGTGTGAGATACAATCCCTGTAGGCAATCATGCAAAGATCTGTTCCTAGCAGTCAATGAATATATGGCAGTAAATAAAACAAGAAGTAGTAAACAGGAAAAAACAAGCAGCTACAAACCACAGTTCTAAAAATAAAGTACACAAGTAAAAAAACAACAATAAGAAGAAAAATAGGTAACCCTCTGGGTATCTCTTACAGCCTAACCCCTATGGTTCAACCTATAAGTACTAGAAACCCTCTAGGAGGCACACACAGTCTCACCCCGCTGGTTCATCTATGAAATTAATAGTCTCTCTGGGGACGCACTCACCGTCAATTTCCCCTCTAGTCTCGTATCGTGCTAAAGGATCTCTAGGGAAGCACTCAATGTCTATTCCTCTTGCGGCCCGCGTCGAGGAACTAAAGACTCTCCGAGGAAGCACTCAATGTCAATTCCCCCTATGGTCTTGTATCGTAATTAAAAGACACTCTAGAGAAGCCCTTCCATCAATTATCCATTTGATCTAGTACTCTAAGTTCTCACAGTCCTGAGTGGAACTAAACATGCTCAGCACACATGTACATCATCCAAGAAAACTTCATGAACTAATTGGATATCAACAAAGGCTCAGAATCAATACAAGGTAGCAGTTCCACTGTCCTACGACTAAGCATGGCAATTGGAAAAACACCAAACAGGTAGAACAAGCATGGAATAGAAACCTGAGCACAAAATAAATTACTCTACTCACAAGCTTCATCCTATACTAAAGAAATCAAGCAAAGAAGACAAAAAGGCGAGAAAAAATAGGAAAACCCCAATTCCCCGTTCAAAGGAATTGGTGGTATTTGCACAGAAATATTATTCAACATTCTATGGAAAGGAACTAACCACTACCTCGACCCCAGGAGATCGATATATGTGAACCACGATGACAGATTCCCTTTATAATGACGTAGATCTGAGAAAATGCACAAGACACTCAAGCTACGATATCTGGAAAACAAGGAGGAATCAAGAAACAAGGCTCAAGAAGAAGTAAGAACTCACCGATGTTCTTCCAATGCAATCTATCGTGCTCAACTCGTAGAACGAACAGAGAGGCAGGAGCTCGGGGAATATTTGGCTGTACAGGTCGCTTTGAATGGATGGAAACTAGAGAAGAAGATGTTTCTGTGCGTCAGGTGCGACCCCAGTGCGTTTAATGAAAAAAAAGAAAGCACACGGTGTGTAATTTTAGAGTACACGAAGTGTACTAGGTATTTTCCGTATTCCGCCAAAATTGGCCTCCACGTCACCCCTACTCACCGTGTGTGTGGCCCAGGCATGGCTGGCACATGGCTTTGAGCCGGAGAAGAGTACACGACGTATACTTTGAAAATTTCCATAAAGTTCATTTTTCTTAAAAACTCCAGAAAAAGGAAAACCATACCTAAAACGAAGATCCGGGTTCTTAAAAAGGTCCCCCCTTAAAGAAATTCGTCCCCAAATTTCCCTAACAAGGAAGAGAAGAATAAAACCCGAACAGCTCCGGCTGTTGTAATCGTACATCGGCCTCCCTCTCCCAGGTCTCGTCTTGTACTAGCCCGTTCTTCCATAGCACTCATACCATAAGAACATACCACCTGCGGAGAACCTTCGTACTGCGATCGACAATCTGGATAGGATTCTACTCAAAAAATGCATCTGCTTCAAGCTCAACCTCCTCAGGTTGAAAGTAATGAGACGAGTATGAAAAGTAGCATCGAAGCTGAGAGACTTGGAAGATGTCGTGCATGGCCTGGTACCTCTGAGGTAGCTACAACAGATAGGTGACTGGCCCAACTCTCTCCAAGACATCAAACAGCCCGACGTACCATGGTGAAATCTTACCCAATCTCCGAATCCTCTTGTGTCCCAACCTCGGTGCGACACACAGGAAAACCTGATCTCCGACCTCAAACTCTAGTGGTCCTCTCTGCTGATTAGCATAAGACTTCAGTCGAGACTGTGCTGTAGCAATCCTCTTCCGAATCAGCTCGATCTGCTCTAAGGTCTCCTGAACAAGACGAGGTCCCAGCAAAGTTGCCTCTCTTGTCTCCAGCCAGAGTAAGGGTGATCGGCATGCCCTACCATATATATCCTTCTCTGGTGCCATTTGAATGGCCACCTAGAAACTGTTGTGGTAGGAGAACTCCACCAGAGGGATATGATTCTCACAAAGAACCACCATCGTCTAGGATGTAAGCTCGGAGAATATCCTCAAGCACCTAGATAGTGCGCTCGAACTGGCCATTAGTCTGGGGATGGTATGCTGTACTCAAACGTACCTGTGTACCCAAGGCCTTCTGAAGTCCCTGCATGAACCGAGAGGTAAAGCGCGCATCCCTATCTAAAATGATGGAGTGTGGGACTCCATGCAGACGAATGATCTCCCGAATATAAAGTCATCCCAGATCATCAACACTGAAGGTCTCTTTAATCGGCATGAAGTTTTCAAACTTCGTAAGCCTGTCGATGACAACCCAAACAACATCGTTCCCTAGAGGAAACCTTGACAACCCAGTCACGATTTCCATCACGAAGTCGTTCCACTTCCACTACGGAATGGGTAACTGCTGTAAAAGGCATGTCGGTCGCTGATGCTCTACCTTCACCTGCTGACAAGTAGAACATATCCTAACGAAACAAGAAACATCATTTTTCATACCTCTCCACCAGTACTGGCGATGAAGATCCCGATACATCTTGGTGATGCCAGGTTGAACTGCCCAAACCGAGGAATGAAAATCTCGCATCAGCTCCTCGCGTAAGTTTTCTGGCACCCATACACATCCCTTGAAATGAAAGATCTCATCCTCACCCACAGTCCATCTAGGAAGAGGGTCCTCTACTGATACACTCTCCCGCAGGACTAAGCCTTCTGAGTCTGATATTTGTCTCATCTGCACCCGATCAAGAGCTGTTGTGGTAAAAGCTATAGAAGAAAGGTAAGTCTATCCCTGTCTGTCGTGTACCTCCAGATGCATCTCAGAGAACAGAGACATTAGCTGCCACTCAATACTGGCCTCCTGAACTGCCTGAATCTGAGTTCTCCGGCTCAACGCATCAGCCACTGCGTTGCCCTTACCCGGTTTATAGGCAATCTCGAAGTCAAAAGAGCATAGATACTCAACCCACCTACGCTGCCTCAGATTCAGATCATGCTAAGTGAAGATATACTTGAGACTCTTAAGGTCAGTGAAGACCACAGAGTGCTCCGCCAGCAGATAGTGTCTCCAACAGCGTAAGGCATGAACAACAGGTGCCAACTCCAGATCGTGCGTAGGGTAGTTCCTCTCATTGGGCCTCAACTACCGAGACCCGTAAGTAACGACTACATCCCCCTTTATAAGCACAACTCCCAATCCAATACCTGAAGCATCATAGTAAACATTGAAGTTCTTGCCTATCTCTAGCAAGAATAGTATCAGTGTTGACGTCAACCTCCCTTTTATCTCCTAAAAGGCTAAATCACAAGAATATTACCATAAGAACATCGCCCCTTCTTGGTCAGACCTATGAAAGGTGCTGCTAGACGAGAAAAGTTCTGAATGAAGCATCTGTAGTATCCAGCAAACCCTAGGACACTTCGTACCTCAAAGACGTTCTTCGGATGCTCCCAGGAAACTATAGCTCTCACTTTCTCTGGGTCCACAGATACTCTTTCCTCTAAGATGACGTGACCCAAGAAGTGAATATGATCCATCCAGAAGTGGCACATCAAGAGTTTAGCATAAATTTGATGCTCTCTCAGTGTACTCAGAACGATCTCAAGATGTGTGGGATGGTCGTGTCGAGTGTGAGAGTTCACCAAGATATCATCCACGAAGACCACGACAAAGGAGTCTAATTAAGGTTGGAACACTAAGTTCATCAATGCCATGAAAACTGCAGGTGTGTTCGTGAGGCCGAACGGCATGACTGTATACTCGTATAGACCATACCTGCTTCTGAAGGCTGTCAGAGGTATATCTGTTGGTCTAACATGAAACAGATGATAACCAGAACTCAAGTCGATCTTCGAGAACACTCGGGATCCTATAAGCTGATCGAAAAGGTCATCAATTCTCAGAAAATGATATTGGTTCTTGATCATCAACTGGTTCAGCTTCTGATAATCTACTCAAAGTTGAACGGTACTGTCTTCCTTCTTCGCAAACAGGACAGGCGAACCCCAAGGTGATGTTCTGGGTCAGATGAAACCCTTAGCCTGTAGCTCCTCCAACTGCTTCTTAAGCTCCTTTAACTCAGGTGTGGCCATCCTATAGGGAGGAATGGACACTGGTGCTGCTCTTAGCATGAGCTCAATAGAGAAGTCTACCTCACGCTATGGAGGAAAAACTGAAAATTCCTCTAGAAAGATGTCCCTAAAGTGATCCACCACTGAAGGAAAATCCAAATGCTGAGTCCTCTGATCATCCAGATTAAGACTAGAAATCTGGGCCGTCACCCCTCCTTGCCCAAGATTCTCGAGTCCCACCTGACTCGCCCACACATCCCACTCGCCTTTATGAAGTGAAGACTCACCCTCTGGTGAAATGATACTCACTCTATGGCGATAGTAATTGACGACTTCTTGAAAGGGAATCAACCAATCAATGTCAAGGATGACATAATAGCATGTCATCTCTTGGACACAGATATCCCATAAGAAGCGATACCCTGAAACATCGATAGGGCACTCTCTACATTAGCATACAATAGATGTCCTCGTCCCCAAAGGTGTGTCTAGTGTCAACAAGTCGGCAGAAGAAAAGATGTAGAGTCTAAGGCTCTCCAAAACATTAACAGAGATAAAGCTATGTGTAGCACTAGTATCGAAAAGGGTTGAAGATAAAACTGAGGCTACTAAAATCGTACCTCGAATAGTAAAAGTGTCTGGATCCTTCTCTTGATATATCTTCTCCACGACAAAAGATTGTCCTGCACTGCGGCCATGCACCCCTGGCTGACCACTCTAAGCTGAAGCTCCCTGCTGGTGCTGAGGAACTGGTGGCTGACCGCCATGGCCTCGACCTCCACCTCGGCTTGAATGGCTGGAATAACTCAAGTTCCCTGACTTGTGAGAAATTGGAGGTGTTGTTCCTGAATGAGGAGTCACGGAAGAACCCTGGTCACCATCTTATGGTGAGAAAACCTGCCAGAAACACTGAAGGTGACCCATCTTTCCACATGATCAGCACTCTATGGGGTCCCTCTGGCACTGTGGCCTAATGTGCCCTGACTGGCCACACTGGTAGTATATCACCTGGCTGCCTGACGATGCATCTCGCATCCTCGGATCACCACGTGCAGGCTCTCTACGACGCTTCTTGCTGTCATCTGGGGGAAAACTAGATCTGGAAGCAGAACCACCCTATCTCACAGCTTTAGAGTCTCTCAGATTGCACTCTGCAATCAGTGCCTAGTTGACAATGGAAGTAATGGAAGTAATATGGAAGATGTTCACCTGTGAGCGGATCTCCTGCCTGAGACCATCCTCAAACATCCTTTCTAAGAACACCCCACTCCCATCCCAGAGGGGTGTGAAACACTACAGCTCAGTGAAGTGAGAGGAATAGTCCATTACAGATATAGTACCCTGCTCTAAGCTCATGAACTCCCGAGATCGATCGGCCCTCAGCGTCTCTCGGTAGAAGTAGTCGTAGAACAGGCACTGAAACTCCTCCCAAGCCATAGCATGCTGATGACCTGCTTGTGAGATCACTTCCCACCACCTCTTGGTGGAGTCTCAAAGCATGTAGGTGGCGAGCTTGACCCACCTCTATGGAGGCGTCTCCAGATGCTCAATGATGGTCAAAATGGCTTCCAGACATGACTCTGCACCCTGAGGTCCCCCTCCCCCCGAGAAAGTAGGAGGATGATACTGCTGGAAAACCCGCATCAAGTCTGCCATAGACGTGGCAGGAGGCGGAGCTCCTTGGAAGGCTTGCATCATCCTCATGAAACCTTCCCTAAACTGCACATTAGCACCTGCAACTGGTATAACAGCCGGTGCCAAGGCTGGCCCGACTGGAGGATCGGCAGGAAGTTCCTGATCAGCTATATCGGGCGTCTGATCCCTACCTGACGACAGACGTACGACCGAAGGACGTCTCAGAGGTAGAGCTCTAAAATATAAAAAACATACCTTAGATCAGGAAAACAAGGATAGAGAACACAAGAGTAAAAAATGGAAACAGGGGAAGAAAAACACACAAGTTTGCAAAACACGACTACACAACATGTATAAAAACTACACAGCATGTCTTCCTAAACCACTGACATGGGCGTGTACTTTTTCACTATAAGTCATGTAACACCTCAACTACACGACACATTGACCCCAAAAAACGACACGTACCTGAAAACTATTCCCCTACCCGAGTCTCTTTACACGGCTAATCCACAGAATCCGACTTAACCCGAGACTACATGGAGTGTTCGAAACAAACATGTCGTTTACTAGACAAGGCTTCGGCGGCCCATGTTGTTAAGCACACGACCGTTTACATGGATAAACCTTACACGGCGTGCTCTGAAAAAGACAGCGTGTATAGGTGAAGGTGACTCCATCCCGTGTTGTTCGTGACACGGCCGGGTACCTAGACCAGACTACCCGGCGTGTTCATAGAAAACACGACATGTGGAAATGAAGGTAAAGACGGCCCCTATTGTTAGTGACATGGTCGGGTACCAAGACAAGACTACATGGAATGTTCCCTCTGGACACGTTGTGTTCTACCCAAGCTTCCCCGACTCGTGTTGTTAGTGACACGATAGGGTACACAACTCATTACTACAGGGTGTGTACGTACTATACATGGCGTGTTCCTAAAGATACTTCCATGAAACTGTGTTCTGCTCACATGGTCTGTGACATGTCCTGAAAACTACACGGCGTGTATCAAAAATGTACACGCCGAGTATTCTGGGTTTTTCTAGGTAGTAGCTCAGAAACTGCACAGAACCCCAGAAACACTAAAAACAAGGCAAAGATGTGCCAAATTCCAATTTGTGAGGGCCCATACTCCCCGAAAATCAAATCCTGTCATCTCTTATAATCGCCTACAAGCAAAAACAACAACACTCTAACATAATAGTAGGGATTATATCAAACATATATCACTACAGCATGCATAACATACACAAAGTCTATCACAACAGCATGAAATCGCTAATGCACCCTAGATGGAATGGAAAGAATGCATGGCATGTGATTCTAAAAGTGTATATATGATGCATGATATGGAATACCCTCATATAATTGGGATGTGATAGAAATAGAACCGAAGTATGAAACAAAATCATAGAATAAGTCCTGTAAATCACTCTAGGTGAAGTCATATCAACCGTAAAATCTCAAAATCAGCAAACTGCCATTAATGAGGTAGTATGGATTTTCCCTGTACACAGGTTAGCTACTCCTGAGCACAGATTAATACCAAGTACCGAATCCATCCTATCCCTGGGTAAAGTCTCAAAATAGCAAGTAAGTGAAAAGAAGTCCTTTGATACCACTTTGTAACGACCCGAATCTGGAGCCACTCCACTGGTGCCCCGTACACGGTTCGCCACATGCCCTCAAGCACGTTTCCCCAAACTCCAGAGGCTGATGACTAGTAGCAAGGACCTTGGTGAGTCATTGGAAAAACTATGCCCTCATTTAGTAAGGAATTCAACGGAAAAACAACAGTCAACAGCGGAAGCAGTACCAACATTCATAACAGCAGAAGCCAAACAGCGGAAGCAATGAATATATATAGAAATGAAGACAAAAATGCAGTAGGTACAAGTATATATGGAAAGTAGCAACCAAAACAGCGTGCTGGAATACAACTGAAAATAAGTGCAAAGGAAAAAAAATAAACTCCTCAACATCGCGAACCCCGGCTCGGTCCCATGCTCTCCAGCTACGGCGTAATCAAGAACCTGAAGTAGAAGGGCGCTGGACCTTATCTATACCTAAAACAACATAGTCTGCTTAAGCCCAAAAGCATGGCCCATATAGGGTGTGATATTAAATCCCAGTAGGCAATCAGCCAATGATCTATGCCTTGAAATCAATGAATATATGGCAGTAAACAAAACAAGAAGTAGTAAATAGGAAAACATAAACTGCTTCAAACCACAATTCTAACAATAAAGTACACAAGTAAAAATCCAGCAACAAGAAGAAAAATAGGTAACCTTATGGGTAGCTCTCATAGCCTAACTCGTATGGTTCAACCTATAAGTAATAGCAACCCTCTAGGAGGTACAAACGGTCTCACCCCTCTGGTTCAACTATGAAATTAATAGACTCTCTGGGGAAGCAGTCACTATAGATTCCCCCTATAGTCTCGTATCATGCTAAAGGATCTTTGGGAAATCACTCAATGTCTATTCCCCCTGTGGCCCACGTCGAGGAACTACATACTCTCTGTGGAAGCACTCAACGTCAATTCCCTCTGTGGTCTTGCATCGTAATTAAAAGTCACTCTGGAGAATCCCTTCCGTCAATTATCCCTTTGGTATACTACTCTAGGTTCTCACAGCCCTGAGTGAAACTAAACATGTTTAGTGAACATGTACATCATCCAAGTAAACCTCAAGAACTACTTGACTATCAACTAAGGATTAGAAGAAATACAAGGTAGCAGTTCCACTGTCCTACGAAAAAGCATGGCAACTTCCAAAATGCCAAACAGGAAGAACAAGCATGGAAAAGCAACCTGGGCACAAAATAAATTTCTCTACTCACAAGAATAAACCTCTACTAAAGCAATCAATAAAATTAGGCAAAAACAAGCGATAAAATAGGAAACCCCCAATTCCCCGTTCAAAGGAGTTGGTGGAATTTGCCCAAAAATATTCAACAACTTTCTACAAAAATGAAAAAACCACCTACCTTGATCCTATGTGGTCAATATATGTGAACCAAGAAGACAGATTCCCCTTAGAATGACGTAGATCTGAGAAAACACACAAGATGGTCAACCTATGATATCATGAAAACAAGGAGGAATCAAGAAACAAGGCTCAAGCAGAAGAAAGAACTCACCGCTATGCTTCCAACGCAATCAATCGTGCTCGAATCGGAGAACGGACAGTGTGGAGGGAGCTTGGGGAAGATTCAAACGTACGGGTCACTTTGAACGGACGAAAACTGGAGAAGAAGATGTTTCTGGGCGTCAGGCGCGACCCCGGTGCGTTTAATGAAAAAACATTACACGACGTGTACTTTTAGAGTACACGACGTGTACTAGGTCTTTTCCGTACTCCGCAAAAATCGGCCTCCACATCACCCCTACATACCATGTGTGTGCCCGGGGCATGTCCGGTATACGGCTTCGAGCTAACGAAGAGTACATGGCGTGTACTTACAAATTACACGGCTTGTACTTCGAAGATTTTGAGAAAGTGCATTTTTCTTAAAAACATCAGAAAAAGGAAAACCAAACCTAAAATGAAGATCCAGGTTCTTACATTTTATATATATATATATTATGAATATATATTTTATATAAATCAGGTTTTATATTCTATATGTATGTAATCTTTATCTATGTAATCATATTAATAATTACAAGTCAAAACACAGATGATAAATGAAACGATTTTACCCAAAACACTCCTTTATCATGGAATTGAGAAATAAACGGGTAATATAATGTAACAAGTGAATCTTATATGATATAAAAGATAGTAATATGGTGTTGTTAAAAATTAATAAGATGTTTAAACCCACTATACTGGTGTCTCGAACACATATGGAATAAATTGTACATAAGGTAAGGGATAATTATTCTAATCTCATTCTTATCTGAGATTGTTTATTTGTAAGTATTTACTGGGGTTAGATTTTTCATCCATGTCCATAAAAATGTTTTCATAACATCTTTAATATTCTTCATTGTATGTTTAATGACATTTTTACCCCCTTTTGACTTTAACTTTGTGTTATGGATGGAATCTTTCTTTTGTTTACCATATGAGGTACATTTTGACTTTTTCGGTAAAGGTACAAGGAGAATGTTTTTTTCACTTATACGACATGAACATATTTTTACGGTTTCATATCACCTTTTCTTCATGAAGCTTGCTCTACAAGATTTAATGATTATTTTCAATAATATCATTTTCATTTGAAATTGTGTGGAATTTTGTGAAAAGAAAATGCTTTTGAAGAAGAAAGGATAGTTTCCTTAAGAATTCATTTCCAGTGTTTTGTCAAACCAATTTTCCATCTAATAAGACATTATTTTGAATGTTTATGTTTCAAGTATAATGTCTCAATTATTTACATGGTTTGATTTTTTATTATGATTAAATGATATTCATTTGTTTTATATGGATTATTTCACAATGAGATGATGTATCTGAAACCCATTTTAATCATTGGGTTATTATGAATGTTTTATGTTTATTTTGTGGTACTCAAAAGAATGATTTAATTATGAGAAGGGTGGAAAAAAATCTCCCTCTAATGAATTGGGTAATGATTTATATCTAATGAGATAGACATGGCTGCAACGACAAGTGAATCTGGTTTAGTAATACAGGGCTAGAATGGCAAGTAAACCAGGTTAAGTGATGGAATTTTTCCAATATAATGGTTTTGGAAAAAATGCCTTGGCTACAATGGAAATCATAACATGTGATTAATGGTTTTCCACAATTACATTTTTTAATTCACATGCTATTTTATCATGATTAATGTTCTTTTATGATCTATTCCTTATGTAATACCATGTTTTATGCCACTGCTCAATATTTTGATGTTTAGATTTTGTGCACATGTTTTTACATTCAAATGATTATGGATTGTTTTAGGTTCTCCATGTTTACCCTTAATGAGCATTTTAGATCACCCTTTTTATGTTTTCTTTTCCCCAAGATATAAATAACGATTTTAGTTATGAAAATAAATTGGGAAGATCTTTATGGGAGATGTTGAAGATCTTTCACCATGACTAGAAGATGTTGTTCTATGTATCCAAAGACACTTAACTATAACGGTCCTTGGGTGTCTGTGTTTTGTATGTATTATGTATTCAGAAAAAGTAATGTAATGTCTATATATGTCAAACTTTGCGTCTCTACAGTTGGTATCAGAGAAATGGTTTAGTCAACCTACAGAAACTAGTATGTGAAAGCTTTAGTGTGATCCCTAGAGATATTTCTAAGGTATGTCTTGTGATTTCCCAAATGTTAAGTATAATTATAGATTATAGACCTAGAATTTCGGTAATGATAATAGATTTAAACCTAATTTGTTACAGATTGAAAGTACTCCCCTATATTATGTTGTTTTCCTAGCATGATTTCTGCCTCTCACACTATTCTTTTTAGGTATTAGAAAATGACTGGAAAGAGGAATATTCATGTTAATGGTGAATAGGATGGACAATGAAATGTTATTCGTATTGAGAATCCAAATGAAATGGGATTTGGAAGGCGATACATTGTTATTATGCCTAATCAGCAATCTTATAATATTATCAATAATATCAACTTTGGTAGGTTTACTAACTCGGCTAGTAAGAGAAGGATGGAGTTTCATGATGATCATAGAGGAAAGAAAGTTCAATTTCCCTCATGTAAATCATGTGGGAAGAGGCATCAAGGATAATGTTTCAAAGGAACTGGAAGATGCTTTGGGTGTGGAAAAGAAGGACACAAAGCCAGTAATTGAAATGGAAATGGTTAATTTAACTAAATGGACAAGGATACTGGTATTTTTAAAACATAAACCAAGGATAAATGTTTTCAATATGGAATTTGCGGGCATTATGAAAACCAATTACCTAATGGAAAAACTCATGAAGAGAATCAGCATGGTCGTATGGGTATTCTTTATGTTGATGATGATTAAGTGACTAAAAATGATACAGGAGATGATAGAAGTGTTGATGAATAAAGTGAATAATCTCAGTAAAGGGTTTAAGAATCTAGTTGAATGATTTTATTTTTGTCAAGATTAATGTATGATACTATGAAATAAAGAAAAATATAAGGATTGTTACACTATTGTTTTTTCTTGGGTATTTGAAAGTATATGTTGAATGGTAGTGATAACCTTGAAAAGTGATTGAAATATTTTTGGAAATCACCTAATATGTGCATAAAGAAGGGATAAATAGATAATGAAATGTTTGAAAGTATTAATGAGCTCATGACTGATATAATGACAAAGTGATATCATTGTTTGAGTATATAAAAATTTTGGGATTTTTGTATGTAGAAATAGTTACCTTTAGACAACATTCATGTTTTCACTAATGTTCTAGGGTAATTTATGTTTCAAGGGAATATGTTATTAAGGTATTCACATGTTTGGAATGAGATCAACAAGATATATCTTATGATTTATGGGGGGCTAAATGTTGGTATTCATGTGCTTGTTATGTGACCATTCCAGTAATCATTTTCTTTATACTATGAGATTGGACAGATGTATTTTGGAAATGTCTAAAGATTATACTAGATTATGTTAGACATCAGATAGTATTGTTTAAGGCTAGAACTTCTTTCGAGATTATTTTTTGAAATTTTATAATAGTGTAGTTTAAGAAAATGGACAACCTGCAGGACGGTCAACAACCTGTCGCATCAGACAAGGTTACAGGAAGCGAACCCACAACTGATGTGTGACCGGCATTTATTGCCTACCACTGGCCTATAAGAAGTCCCTGGTTAGTAGAAATTAGTTTTAATTTATTAATGTCTCTGATAGTTTACGTATAAGTCCATTTTTGGAATCATATATGATTAATCTCACCATAAGATGGACTTATGTATATAACTTTTTCTAGCCTTATGTTTGAGACAGATGGAATGACCTCTCCTTATACCACATGATCTGCTAACACTTAACAGAAGACAAATTCAACTTCCTTTCATTAAGAGATGAAGTGAAAATTGTTTAAGGAACAAACAATAGTGAGATTGTACCAAAATCATGTAAGTATTTCTTTTAATTCTTCAAGATTAGGGAAATGATCTTGAAATCGAAAAACGTTTTTCTAGTACCCTCATATTTGATGAATTGGATCTTACTTTAGATAATCACAAATTTATGTCTTTGTGATTGTTTCCTTTTTCATATCCATGTTCTTTACCACTCTTCATCAGAACAATATGGTTAGATTTATCTTCCATATCCATATTTTCACATATGTTCTCTTATGTGGAAACCCAGTGATGAGTTAATCTAGGTAACCATTACGTTTCATACTTCAGTTTTTGAAATTATGTTTTAGTATTCCTTTTTATGATGTGGGTTTCTATGAATGAAACTTTCAAGTAGTAAATGATATATAAACCTGACGAATTTAAATGGATAAATTCAATTTAAGGGGGGTAAAATGTAACACCCTGCGATTTTATAAGATATAATCATTTAAATTTCATTGATTTATTTTATTGTACACAACACCATGATTAGCTTGTTCTCTACGCAACACCATATTAGCTTGCAGAATAAGCAACACTATTCTTGGATCGTGTTACACAAAATTTCAAGTTCATTTTGTAGAAATTATTCTACACAACTTTAATTTTCAATTTTGTTTAATGTATAAATGATATAAATTTTTATTATGCTATATGCAACACTAAAGGGGGCTTCCACTTCATGCATCCCTGACTTGGTTTTCATTACACACAATTACGACCTTCCTCGAAAGCGTGTGTAGTACGCAATACCGGGTTTCACTAAACAACGATATACTATTATAATATAATTATGAACTAGAAGTTATGATTATTATTAACTACATTTTGAATTTTATAACATTATTATTAATTTTAAACATTATCTGGAACATGTCATGAGAACAAAATAAATTTCTCGGAAAAAATAAGTATTTTTTAAAAAATGCAGTTTTCCCGCCTTTTGATGGCGCACCCATATTAAATCTAGTTTTTGACATGTTTAGAAGTTAAATTTGACAAAATAAAATTCTTATTCGGATTCAGGATATATAAATTTACTTTGGATAAAATTTTCATATTATTTTGATAACTTTCATATTTTAATGAATAGTAAAAACAGGCTATATTTTAATTAAAAACAATTTTTTCATCGTAATAATTTATATGGTTAAATTATAATATTTTATGGGTTTAAAGTATAAATAGAATATATTTATTCCTTTTAATATAATTTATTCCATTAGCTTTGATTTTACATTGAATTCATAGGTAAAATCATTTCAATCTTTTGTAATGTTTTAACTTTTAAAACTCGTTTTCTTAACAAACGAGATTAATTTTAAATTAATTTCTGAATCTTCTGTGATTTGAATTGGGATAAATGGATTCCATATTTGGAATTATTAGGTTTAAATTATGTTATTATGATACTTTTTAATTTTGGGCACTATGAATAATAACTATGGTAAATTTTATTTACCTTAGTTAAAGGTAAATTGGGTAATTAAGGGTAAATATAATATTATAAGATTACCCTAACACTTTTATTAGTATAATTGGATGATTTTATTTCGTCCTATGAAATATTTGGGTCGAAATTTAATCTATTTTAACCCACTTGGATGTGATTAAGAACTTAAATTTATTTAATTTTAAAGAAAGTGAAATATGTCTTACTCAAATATTATTAATTAATGTATTTTTAATATAATATTATACAAAATATAAATTCGTTTATAAATAATCATTTGAAATATAAAATGTTTTTATTTCTTATGGTAATATATTTGTAAATTGTAAGAGATATTTATTTACCTTAATAGAATATACATTAATGATGCAGAAATTTTTAATTTAGTGAAAAATCAGTAATATAGTTTTTATTAAAATAATAATACCCATTAAAAGACACAAAAACCTGATTAAAAATTATTGGTCGTATATATCTATACCATAACCATCCAATGACCGAATTAGGGACCATTTGGAGCATTATAAGAGCGATTATGACACTTATATTATATTATTTTAAATGATGTCATAGTAGTCACCTTCATAATTTAATAAATATAAAAATTTACATGTTGTCATTTTAAGATGATAAATTCGAGTAAAAGTATTATTTTTAAGGATATTATATTTATCATCATCCTAGTAGTTTATTTTTAATTTTTATTCTACAAATAAATATATTAAATGACAATACAAAAATGATGTAGTAATTGTTTTATTAAGAGAAATATCAAATAAATGGTTTATAAATATTAAAGTAAATATTATATTAACTAATTAAAGTTCTCCACAAATTTTCTAGATTAATATGACATGATAGGAATCTATTAAAAATTTTGGTTCGAATATATCCTCTATGTAGATTATATTTAAATTCCAATAAATGAATAGTGTCGAAATTAACACTATTGTTATTTTATAAAAATAACATTTATTAAATTGATTAAAAATCACAAAAATATTAAACAATTACAAATTCAAAATTATATGGTTTAAAATGTAACAATTTATCCAATTATGGAAAATTATCAACACATAAGTAAGTATTTATATTAATTTAAAATTTATAATTTTTTACCACAAATTAATTTAAATAGATTAAATAAGGATAAATCAAATTGATACGGTTTAAAATAAATTACAAACTTGTCAAAATTTTATTATTTGATGACATTACAACAATAACTCATCTCATATTTTAATTTGAGGCATTTTGGAGTTTTTTATGTGGGGTTTGAATTTATTATAAATTAATATTTCTTATGTGTCCAAAGGTCCCTATCTCCTCCATTATAAAAGGGCACCTCCTCCCTCCCCTCCTCCCACCACTTTTAGCCATCAAGATCGGCCAAATACTGCCCATTTATCTTCTCCACTTCACCATAAACATTCTTGAGGTACTAGGCTTTATCAATGACCAAATTTAGTGCCCTAAGAGGAGGTTTATAAGAGGCAAGTTTGAGAAGAGGTAATATCATTTACCGATTCTTTCAAGTTCATTTCTTCTTCTGTATCCTCTTAAGTTGTTATTTCATAATAAAGTAATAACATCAGTATTATTAATATACTGATATGTTATTATAAATATGAACCAATCCAATTTCCCCTTCTATCTATCATATGGAAAACGAAATCACCGGGTGTGCGTACGTATGGAATTCTGTCTCCACGTCATGGTGTAATCTATTTTTCCACAACCACCTTACATGGATGAGTATAATGGCGTAAATAACAACAATATATGGTTATTATAACATGATACTAATTATGAGATATTATATCATCCTCTCTAATTACATTAAATAATATAGGGAATGATATCATCGTTCTTTCCCACGTACGGATTACCGTCTCCAAGACGTGATGAGATTCATCCTCCAAGTTAACCATTCAAGAAAGTTAATAAAGTATATATATTAAATAATCATAAAATATATGACATATTAATGATAGTGGATTTATTTATATATTATTTACATACTTCCATTCAATTTAATAAGGAAACGAAAACAACATTCATGCGTACGTACGACCTACCGTCTCCAGGAATGATGTATTTATTTCCATTTATCGATCTATTATATGTATGTATATTCTTAATATATATTATATATAAATAATGTTTTAAATTCTATATGTAATTAATAATGATCTAATTAATCATTTGAATAATTACAAGTCAAAACACAGATGATAAATGAAACAATTTTACCCAAAATGATGCTTTAGCATGGAATTGACTAATAAATGGGTAATATAATGTAATAAGTGAGTAATATATGATATCATAAAACTTATTATGATTCTATTACAAGTTAATAATATGTTTAAAGACTCTATACAGGATACATGGACACATATGGGAGAAATTGGACATAAGGTATGGGATAATTATTCCTATCTCATTCTTATCCGATATTGTTTATTCTTAATTATTTACCGGGGTTATAGTTTTCATCCGTGTCCATAAAAATGTTTTCATAAAGTGTTTAATATTCATCCTTATTTTATTAAAGTCATTTTTATCCCTTTTTGACTTTAAATTTTTAGTTATGGAATGAATATTTCTTTTGTTTACCATATGATGTACTTTTTGACTTTTTGGGTAAAAGTACGAAGAGAATGATTTTTAAACATATACAGCATGAACTGATTTTTATGGTTTCATATCCCCTTTTCATCATGAATTTTACTCTACAATATTTCATGAATATTTTCAATAAAATCCTTTTCATTTTAAATTGTGTGTAATTTTGTGAATAGAATGTGATTTTGAAGAAGAAATGATATTTTCCTCAAGAATTCATTTCAAGTGTTTGGTCAAAACTATTTTCCATCCAAGATGAAATTATTTAGAAAGATTATATTTCATGTATAATGTCTCTATTATTTACATGGTTTTATTTTTATTATGATGAAATGATATCCATTTATTTTATATGGATTATGTCACGATGAGATGATGTATATGAAACCCATTTTATTCATTGGGTTATGATGAATGATTAATGTTTATTTTGAGGCACACAAAAGAATGATTTCATTATGAGATGGTTGGGACCTATATCTCCCTCCAATGAATTGGGTAAAGATTTATATCTCATGATATAGACATGGCTGGAATGGAAATTGAATCTAGTTCAGTAATATAGGGTTGGAACAACATGTAAACTTGGTTCAATAATGGACTTTGTTTACTATGATGGTCTTGGGGACAATTCTGTGGCTACTATGAAAATAAAAACATGTTCTTAATGGTTTTAAACAATTACATGTTTTATTCCCATGGTATTTTATCATGATTAATGTTCCCTTAAGATCTATGCCTTATGTAATTCCATGTTTTATCTCATCGCTCAATATTTTGATGTTTCGATTTTATGCTCATGTTTTTACGTTCAAATGTTTATGGATTGTTTTATGTTCTCTATATTTACCCTTACTGAGTATTAGAGCTCACCATTTTTATGTTTTATTTTCCCTAGGATATAAATAATGGTATTAGGTAAAAAATAAATTGGGAAGATCTTTGTGGGAGATGTTGAAGATCTTTCACCATGACTAGAAGATGCTGTTCCAAGTTTTCAAAGACACTAAACTATTACGGTCCCTGTGTTTATGTTTTTTTATGTATTAAGTATTCATCAAAAGTAATGTAATTTCTATATATTTCACTCTTTGGGTCTCTACATATATGATCCTGAATATATGCCAATATAATGCACTTCAATGTGATGATCCCCATTAGCATATCCCAAACTTCCTAGTACCCAATGATACCTTTTCCAACTAGGGAGTATCTTATGATTCAATATGACTAATATTTTTAACCATTTCCCTGTGATACCAATAAAAATATTGCATCAAAATGAATGCTCTTGATTTTATTATAACATGGGCTTATTTATCTAATAAATTCATGGATATTTACTTCCTACCTACCAGAACATAGAAATTATGTAAGGAAATCTATAATTATACTCAGTCTGAGGGAGAGTCCTCATGGGAAGCATGGTATCATTTCAAGGACTCACTCTTAACATCCCAAATCATGGACTTGATGTGTCTTTACAAATTCTAGAATTTTATAAAGGCTTCCAACCAGCTGCTCATATAGTCGTTGACATCACCGCAAATAGTGGAATAATGTTTAAAATGACAAAGGTCTTCCAGGAAAAATTAGACGAAGTATCTCAGAATTCCATACTATAAAATAGAGAATATAGAAAAACCTGACATGGAATCCACAAAGTTGAATAATATGCTATACTAGATGCACAAGTTGATTCCATATGAACGAATCTTGAATCATTATAGCTACCACATTCACCACATTCCCCTCCTTATCCTATTAATGAAATTCAATATCGCAAAATCTATGGTGGAAAAAATCTATATAATGATATGACATCATGTGTTGATGAAAAACCATTACATGATAGTAATTACCTAAGTTAAATTTTCTATGATCAATAATTTCAGTAACCCCAACAATATTATCAGTAGAAGAATTACAAATAACAAAAACAATGCAATAAATAATATTATCAACAAATAATTTTTCAAACACCATTTTGGAACCATGAAAAAACATATTATCTTCCAATGAATCATGTCCCTAAACCACAAAAAAAACAGCAGAAAAACCCTCCCCTCTTATTGAACAAAAAATATTCCAAACATCTCCACCAAAACCACTACAACTATACATCAATCATTAAAAATCTAGAAAATATACATACAACCATAGTTCAAAAGGCAGGTCAGAGGATGAGAACAAAGAGACAAAATGTATAAAGAAATAGAAGCTCTTAATAACCTCTATCACACCCCGACTTCACATAGCGGTAATTATTTTAATGTTTTTTCCATTACCTGAAAAATTTATTTGATTTAATTATTTTTTCAGGGTGCATGTCGAGCCAGGAAAAAGTTTTGCGTTTTGATGATAAATAAACATTTGGATTAGCAGTTCTCAACACATGGGAATGGCTCAGTCAGAGCCATGTCACATCACTAAACTGATATGCTCCCTAACTGATGCATTATTTTATTTAATTATTTTTCGGATCACTTTTGAGTTGCGGTGTGAACCAGTTCTATTTTAACGTAAATTTGGGATCTTATACTCATGTGCAATCATGCGTGCGACCATGTGTAGTTCCCAACATTAATAAGAAAACTTTTTATGATTAAATTTATTATTGAACCAGTATGTGACTATTTTGTAATAATGCACATGTTTGAGTGCGGTGTCCAGACTAAATTTTTAATACATTTATTTTTTTTACTGGTTTTTTATTTTAGGTTTTCAATTAGTATTATTATTATTTAATTTAATATTTCAATTCAGTTATTATTATTATTATTACTATTATTATATCATTTAGTACTTTAATTTTCTTGGTAATATTAAACAATTCTTATGTTTATAAATTATTCACTTTTTATTATTAATATTTATATATTTTTTAACGATTATTTTTAGGTTAGGTTGAGTTTTCCTTTTATTTTTATGTTTTTTTATACTCCATCTTCTATTTTCTCTTTTTTATCATTCCTTTTATTTTCATTTTTTTATTCTTTTTTTTACTCAACCTCTCCCCCCATTTCTGTCCATTATGCTATGTATGACCCCTTCCCCTCATTTTTAAAGCACCGCCTAACCCATATAACCCTAATTCCCGCACCTCCACTCCCTCTTCTTTATCGTTGGACCACCTCTTCTCCTCTCCCGGACCGACCTTGTCCTCCTCCCCCTCCCCTAGAGAACCGGACCAGCAACCCACCTTCTACTGACCTATATTTCCCCACTTCCTCACGTCGCTGCCTTCCACATCTCCATGTCGCACCACCGACGGATGTATCGGCCTTGGACACACCTCACTTCTTCATGCCTATCCCCATCATGGAAGTCTTGTCGGTCTCCTCCCTTGCAATGCCTCTCTCTCAGACGAACCACCCATGGATGGCCTCCTTCGGTGCACCGAAACCCCATGTGTGTAACTCCCCTTGCTTGAAAAATCACAGGATGACATTCCCTCTTTTTTTTGGCACCACATAATCTCGACAGCCTCCTCAGAGATTCGGACGACCTCCCGCACCCTCGTCGTAGGTTTGATGTTTTGATTTTAGGGGCTAGCCGAGTTGATTGAAGTGTAGTAATTTTTTAATATCATGATTGTGAAATTTTTCTACATTCTAGGTAGGTGGTTTCAAACATAATTATTATTTGATTAATAAATTTTCACATTTTATTAATTTTGAATATTATTTAAATAATTTTTGTAGTGCGATGTTGATATTCTCTGACTTTTGATTCTCATTTGAATCGTTTGGTAGCATGTTTATATTATTTGTGCACATTCTTCTAAAAAATCATATATGTTATTTACTGATATTTAAATTGTGCGGTTATCTTATTAATCTGTGAAGTTGGTGAAAATTATATTTTTGACATGGTTTCGTGTGAATTTGATTGTAAAAGACGATTTTTTTGGGTTAGCGGGTGACAAAATGTTACATCTTTAAAATTGTTTCATAAGCTTTTATTTTTGGTTTATTAAATTGTTTAGTTTGTGAAAAGGCGTCTTACATGTGGTGTAATGTTTTTCATTCAACGGTTTGGGTGGTTCATGTCACACATTAAAATTTTATTTGAGTGCGTGAAAGGTTAGACATTGTTTTGGATTTTTAAATAGTTACTTTTATGTGTGTAAAATCATGTGACACTCTTTTTCTATTGTATTATAAACATTTTAAATGGTTTATTAATTTATTTCAATGGTATGAAACGTGTCAAGAAAACTTATTAGTGTGTGTATTATTTAAAATTGTTCTTGTGTGTGGAAATGGTTGTTTTTTCGAGTGTATTGTATTGTTTGGTTTGAGTTGATGATTCTGACATGTAATATGAAGTCTAGACTACTTGAGAACAAATGGGAAGCCTGGGTAATTGGTGGGAGGACTAGGATAGTGTTCTAGCGATAAGGAAGCGGTATCAGCCTAGTTTTACTAAGCTGGATTTTAAAACGACAACACTAATTAAACTATTGGATGATGTTGGTAGACCACTAGGTTTTGGATGTGTTAACCTACTAGTGGCTTATACATGAGAACATATAATGTTGTGTTTGTAAACCATTGTCCCCCGAGACATTATGTTCTTGGGTCCCACTTCTCGCTAGTATCTTCTGAGCCTCTCCCATGTATTGTGATCCTCCTTTGATTAGCGTTCACCGTCGGCACATAGTGTGACACAGGGATTATTGTGAATTTGTGTGTGTGTGTGTGTTTTAATTTATGTTTTTATAATTAAAGTAGATTACCTTATAATTTTTCCATTAATATTATAAAATAAATTTTTATATTTCTTCTATTAAATTGAAAATGAATTTATCATTTAATAATTGTGTGTGGAACCATTTCTTGGTTATATCCTACTGGGATTTTGGATCACACCCTACATACACCTTTGTGTGTATCTAGACCTTTTTTCTTTTGCTTTCCAGGATGAGGAATCATGCATAGCATGGGTGGTTGGGGTTTTCAGTGAAACTCTCTTGTTGTCTTGGTTAATGTGGCTTAAAGTTTTTTCACCTCATGTTGCTTGAAGGTTTTAGTTAGAGATTTAATTTTTCAATTATTTTTGTCCCATTTTGTATTTTTCAGTTGTAAACATTAACTACAACCCAAGTTTAATGGCCTGTTTGGTTTTTTGATTTTAGCAGTTATTTTTTTCATCTGATTTTTTTTCTGTTAATATATTCATGTAAACCAATCCCAATATATATTTTTGATACCTGGGCACTTGTGCCAGCCCATGGGGATCGAGAATGTCATTTGAACCTTACCACTGACCAGGTCGAGAGAAGGGTTTGATGGAGACCCATCATGGTTCATGACTAAATGATATCAAAGGGGGTTTTTTTCATGTTATTTGGGGTTTCAGATAGATTGGAGATAGGACTATCGGTACTCGAGTGGTAGGTGCGGGAAGAGAGTCGCAAACTCTTACCCATTCCGATCCTCGAGTAACCAGGGGGAGTATGAGATTTCTGTTTTTTTCTTTTCTCAATGTGGATGTGTGATGAATGTAGGAGTAAACTAGTACTACACACAGTCTCACATGGAGTAGTGACCCATGTGATGCTCGAGAGTATGGTTTTACACTCATAGTAGTCGGCACATGCCTAGGGTATCGTCTGGTGAACCATGTGGCTGGGTTAGGCATGACCACTGGTTCTCATTCTGTGTGCTTTAGAGTTTTGTGATTTCTTGCATCCATTTTGTGAATGGCATGGAATTGTTTTCAGTTAAAAAGGAAAGAGGAATTTGGTGTTGTTCTTGTTTTATTTTGGGGTGTGTTTGCTTGATTTTTGGGGTGCATTTCTCTTGGACCTAGTTTTTGCAATTTGGATATTGATTTCTTGAAATTGGATACTTAAAATAATGTATTATATTATCTGAAATTGAAGTTGTTTGTTTTAGGAATGGAATGCATTTTGGAAATTTTCTTTGAAATTTTGATATTGTTTTGGAAGGAAAAGAAAGTATTTTAAGATATTAAGAATGGTTTGTTTTGAATGTGGAGAAGCCTTGTTTTTTTTCTAGTGGTTCTTCTATAGCTACTCGCATGTGAATGTGGACATGATTAACGGATAGTCGGTGGATCGTGTGGAAAGGTACCTGAGTGGTATGAAAATGAAAATTTGATAGGAACCATGGAATATTAGTGGTGATTGATTGGTTTCTAAGGCTGACTCTTGTTTCCAAATAAGATGTCATTTCTCTAAAATGGGTTTCTATGATTAAATGGGTTTAGAAATTTAAAAATGAAATTGAGTTCAGAGTGAAGACGATGTTTTCATAATATATTTTGGGATTTTTGTGCAGTTCTTGGTGTTTCAAGAGAGTTTTTTTCTTTAAGAATGAATTAATGTTTTAAATAAGAATTATTATATTTGTTTCTGAGGTTTGGATGTTTTATTTGTTATGTTTTTGGTTTTGTGGAAGGCTATTTTGTGGTTCCAATTTAAGAAATACACCTAGAAATGTCCCATGAGTTTCCAATAGGTGTCTCGGTTCTTGCCTCAGCCCAGACTCTCAGTGGAGTGGCAGAGTTGGGTTTTGCTTAGTGGTGTCGACTGTTTGTAGGTGTTGAGGTCAGTTGAATATCATTTATTTTTTTATGAATGTTGGGAGTGTCTTCCCTTTTTCAGGGGATCTAAACGTTGTGCAGTTGTAAGACGCCTCGAGTATGTGTGAAGGAGCGATACAAAACCTATGAATGGTGACAGTTCTGTATTTATTCTGAATGGGGATTTATTGAGCGATCCTCAAGACTAGCCTCATTCAACAGTTGTAACTAATCAAGTGAAGGTGAGAGAATTTGGTTGATTTTGTAGGGTCTCGACAAATCAACATGAGGAGATAGAGGTTTGTTCACCTTTCGGATGAGAAAGTTTCTTGTTCCCCAGAGGTTGGGTTGAACAATCAGTTTAAATTACATAATAGTTGTTGGAATTGTTCATATTCTGGTAAGTGTAAGATCCTGATCCGATGTGGATTGTGAAACAATGGGAATTGTTCTTGGAGTTGTCCTTCTGTGAGTTGGATTGAACATTTGGCAGACCCCACAATCTCCTATCTCTAGTGTGGAAAGTCATGCACTCTAATTCGTTTGCTGCAATTCTTAGTGGGTATGTTGAAGGAGTGGCTACTTGGGAACAAGGAAAAGTATGCAAGTTGGTTTTCTAGTAGAGGAAGTTTCAATCAGAGGTGTTCAACATATTAATGCAAGGAGGTAGATGCTTCAGACATCATGGCCCTAGCCATGGATCTCAAGGTGAAGCTTTTGCGTAGTCAAAACTCATTAGACGTGGTATGGGATTGGTCTTCCTTACGTTTGTAGTTACAGGATGGGGGCAGATTAAATTTCCCTATTGTGGTATCATTTTTGAAGGCTTAATTTTTATTGTGAGATGCATAAATCCCTTGTCTCCTTACTATGGTCTAAATATATGGGTGTTCTTCTGGGGTCTTAAAGAGTTCCAGCAAATCCGTATTCTTGTAAAGCCATCATGCGTGCTATGTGAAACTTCTTTTGGTCAATTATGAGTCTAAATTGTACTTGTTTTGGAGGATCTATCATCTTGTAGAATTGACACACGCCTGTCCAGGTTTCTGTTATGTTTACGGGTCTATGCTATCAAAACAATCTCATGGGGTGGAGTGTTTTCCACTATGGGATTTTTCCGTGCAAGTCGGCCAATGTTTGTGGGATTGTGATGAGGAGTTCAGTTTGTATCACTTAAAAGTAAATTGGGAATGCCTCCATGTGTTTTGTGGTGCTAAGAAAATTTTAAAATGGTAGAGAGACCTGGTGTTGTTCTCGATTGCATCTACTCTTTTGTTGGTTTGGTTAAACGTAGGGAACATGGAGGGTCAAGTCAGTGTTAGAGGTATTCTAGAGAACCAATATTTGATAAGAATTTTAATATTTTGTGGAGACCACCATAGAATGATCCTGTGGAAAAACTATGTCCTAAAATTGTTCCTAAAAAGGAAACCCCTTACTTCTTTTCCACCAGACCTCAACAATGCCAATTGGTTAGCTCGAGTTGTGGTTCTCTAGACGAGTTATCTTGGAGATTTTGAGCATCCCCAATGATCCCTATGATAGGGGTTGGGGTGTTCCATGTTGTGGTTCTATTTGGGGTGAATTTCAAGTTGTAGGTTATTTTTTATGGTGATTCTGGATTTTAGATCTTTTGGGAATTTCTAGGGGTAGCATGTTTCATGGTGTGGAGAATTGTCACACCCTAACTTCGAACATTGGTAATGATTTGAATTTTTACCTTTATCATAAAATTTTATTTGATTTATTTGTTTTATTGGGGTGCATGCCAGACTCGACGAGAGTTTTTGCATTATGCTGATAAATGATGATTTGGATTAGAAGATCTTGACACATGGGCATGGCTCATTAAAATACATGTCATTTTGCTAAAGTTATATGTGCATCAAACAATTATTTTTTTAATTAATTATATTGGGGCTCACTTATGAGTTGTGTATTAAAACAGTTATTTATTAAATAAAATTTGGAATTTTATATGGGTGTGCAGACGTGCGTGTGACCGTGTATAGTGCATAACATTAATAAGAAAATGTTTTATGTTATAATTTATTATTTCTATAGCATGAAACTATGTCGCGAGCATGCACGCATATGTGCGTGGTGTCTGGACTCAATAATTAATGAAATTATTTTGCGACTACTTTATTATTTTAGTTTTATTATTTGTATTATTATTATTTACCTTAATATTTATATTATGTTATTATTATTATTTTTAAATTAGTTACTACATGAATTTTGTTGTTTATATTAAACTGTAATTATAATTAAACATGGAAAATTACACATAATGTTTCAAGAAGTCATAATCCATGGATACAGTTATTACGAGGGTGGTATGTATGTGTATCTCGAAAAATAAATGTAACCAATATTTACATGTTGCCTCAATAACTAATGGAATAAGTATCTTTCTTGGACATTCTAGATTTTATCAGTGATTTGTTATAGATTTGTGGAAAATTTACTACACTTTTACACAACAATTATAATGGGAAAATATATTTAAATTCACATACGAATATCATAGATTATTAAATACAATTATGAAAATCATGTTACCTCCACATGTAATCACGTCACTGGATTTGGGAAAGGAATTTTAATTGATGTTTGACATTATTGAATTTTATTGGCGATGTTCTAGGATAGTGAGTCATTAACTTATTTTCCCCAATCTATTATTCGATTCAAACACTGAATAATGCACATGCAGACTCTACAACTACAGAGAATTATCCCTTAGTAGTTTTTTTTCTCTTGAGAAATTTCACTCCTATCTTTTTTCCCAATGTCATTGTATACACTGACCATAAAACCCTATGATATTTCATGATGAGAACAGATTCATAGCCATGAATAATATTTTGCATATTATTTCTCCATTATTTATACATAACCATAAAGGAAACAAAAAATAACAGAACGTGTGACTGCTGATCTATTTTTACATCTTCTATTTCCACTTATTACTGATGATGATGATCTAGGCATCAGAGTCGATATTACTAGTGAAACACTCATCAACATAAAAGTATAGTTGTAGTTTTTAGATATTGAATGATATATTTTGATAATATTTTTACACCATGGAATCTCCTAATATAATTGGAGATGATTTTTTGTAAAAACATTTCACTAATACTGGGATGAACCACTAATTTTTATGTGTTGTGCTAATATATTATTGTGATTTTTGATAGTAGGGGAATAAATCCCAGGTGTGCTAGACATGTGTCATATGTCACCAATCGGAGGACATCATAGATCAGAACAAAAAATAGAAATGATTTTATAATATAGTATTTTACGGAGCACACACCACCATTATGCTAGGGATAATTTTCAAAGCTATGATTAGAGCCAATGAACTGGAACCGTGGGAAAGAAGAATAAAATTCACAAAAACTAATCCGTGGATGTAAAAATTATAAAAATGTTCTGAAAATATTCCATAGTACGATTTAAAAATTCACATCCAATTTCTTATATCCAATTTTGATTGAACAATGTTTCCAAATAGTTAGAAATTGAAGCTACTCCTCATAACACAACAAAGTAAGCCATGGGTTTATTAAAGAAGAATATGTTTTCATGATTTGGGTTGAGAAAGATAACTCATTAATGATTGGGGAACACATTTTAATAATATTGATGTTAATTTACTACTACAAAAACATAGAACCATTGTATATCATATGAACTCCCCACCACCCACAAACATAGAGAAAGTTGAATTGTCAAGTGGGGGATTCAAAAAAATCCTAGAAAAATACATTAAATTAAATTAAAAAAGGATTGGATTCTAAAGTTATATGATGAATTATTTTGCAATCACACTACATAACATTGAACCATTGGGACCACACTATTCCTATTAATATATGGGAATCCATGTCATTTTCCAATAGAATATTAGAATTTCTCATATATAGAAATTAAAAATATCAATATCGATTCTCAAAAAGATATGGAAGCTAGGATGTTCCTATTGGATGAATTTTAAGAAATAAGACTTTAAACTATAGTATATATAATGAAAAAAATATAAAAATGGAATGATAAATGCATTGTAAGAATCATTTTTTCCTTAAGTAAATATGGCCATGTTGTTCAACACAAGATTAAATTAGTTATCTACAAAGTTGAATTCTAGAGGGTCAATTCCCATTGATTTCATACATGTATTTCCTTATGGAACAATTTAAATTCCTAATGAAGGTGGTACATGATTCTAATTCAAAGGTAAATGTCTAAAAATATATCAATGTCCTTTCCAGAAAATGTATTTAATCAAATTTAAATTCATCTGAGCCCCAAAGAATTCATCCATTGAATTTAAAGCAGCATTGAATGAGAGGAAGCCCTGGTTAGGATCCCATTAGATATATTAGGGTAGATTAATATTACGATACCATTGTGTATTTTTTGAGCACAAGGAATAGTGTATGAACCAAATTTGAGAAAAAATAACCAATTACAAGTTGTGTACCCATGATTCATGATGTGTATTTTCAAAGAATAAATTTTAATAGAATTCAAAATTATATGATTGGAAACCTCCACACACATCTTGTAATTCCAAAATTTTGTTTTTAAAATAAATTACATGAACAAATGGTCCACCCCCTGGTACCTCACACCCAGCCTCACCCCACTCACACTCAAGCCACTTTATGAAACTCGCTTATTTCCCTATCCTCCTTTATCCACAAACCTCTAAAGCAAGATCTGAATTATAAATGGAATAATCGATGAACATAAAGACTCTAGGTAATGATACTTCACCAATGAAATAATCTACAGCACTAGTGAAGCACCATCTATTTTTTGAACCTCCATTACCACGTTCATCTCTTTAATCCAATTATACAATAGGCTAGGATGAACCCATGGCTCCAAATGACCCCCATTGAACATCCAATGGGTCATATGAGGGTGGAAGCCCACATCTACACCTCATCAGTCATTACTGAAACCCCAATCACAATGTTTCACTCATCCAAATGCATGTGAAACCAATGTGGACTAAAAAAACACTTGATGTGGTCATCATTGCTTCCCAGAAAATCATCCAGGAGGTGTTGTAGCTCATAGAAAACATAAATATCTCCTCTATGATCGATGTTCGAGAGAAGACATATTAGGATATATTTTTCAAGATTCAATTTTTCATTGATTTTGTATTTTATAGCCTCTACTTCATCTTAGGTGTACTATATCATGATTTTCTTTTTACAGAGTTTGTAATCGGACTCATGTTTTATACTAAAGACTTTTCCACATATAAGGCATTTCCCACATTACATCTTGAACCAATCAAATCAAATTTCAAATGGATTTAGGAGATGATATATTAGGATGCTCACATTGACCATGATCCTAACATTATGATGTCCACATAGATTCATGGTATAACACTCTGCATCCTACATAGAGCATTGATGAATTCTAGTTATCCTCATATAAAGCCTCACAACTGCATTAGAAAGATGGATGGATGTCATCATTGACTTAGCCATGGGTGGCCGTTTTACCAACATGGACTCTATGTTCTTGTCTTACTGAAATAATCATACATAGGGAATAAGAGTAATGCTAATGGTTGGATTTTTAATCACCCATTTATAACTTCATCTTCAGGATTATTATGTTTCGCTTCCACTAACCTCTATTGGTCCTATTGAGTCCATTTATTTCTCACTGCATAATAATATGTAGATATTTATCAAGGATGATAAAACCAACTAATGGAATCCAAATGTATTGGAGGTTGCCGATGAGACCCTTACTAATCATGTAGAATGCCCTACAATATGTAAAATCTCAACTTTTTCACTAGGGCCCATGCCTTCCATTCTCACCCATGACCCCACCCACTTCCATGTTGCACCATCTGCCCTGTAATTTCCATATGATCTCTAGGATATGCTTGTATGCATCGTGGATAATATGTGGTGGGTCTCTAAACACTGTCAAATCCCGTTCACTAGATTCTCCCACTTCACCAAACTTCATCAACACCATCATCCTATCTAGCTTCAAGCTACCACTAGCCCCTATAACACTTCATCATCTACAACCCCTTCCCCAACAACCACCCCATCCGACCTACCATCATAGCTGGAAGACCCTACAACCCAACAATAATATTTGGAAGCTCATTCTGGGTTAGTAAAGGGACCACCATCCACCCCAACCATTATGGTACCTTTGGTTGATCTAGCTAATAGAGCCAAAACCAAACTCTGGAACAATTCCTCCCCACCAACCAATATTTAGATAGATTATAGAACCATGTAACCAACATCATCAGCCGAACAACCAAACCCTTCTAAAAATTACAATCATTTACTAGGTGGGGAAGCTACATCTACACTCTGTTTGGGAGTCGACCATAGATGATGTGATTGACGACACCGATTTTTTTAGCCCCAGTCCCTTCCACCGTTTTTTGTATACCGTTATGATTCTCAATTTTCACTAACTTTATTGCATTTTATTTTTGTATAACTACACATTATATATAGGGGATGAAATTTCTGATCTATTTAATTGGATTATTTTTCAATTCATTACACGGTTATGGTAGCCATGTGAACCTCCCATGTTTCATCACTGGTCATAAACATGCCTCCAACACTATTATCTACCCTATACAATGGATGAATCAACGTTTGGTTGATGTGAAGAACCATATTAAGGGTCTTTCACATGAGATTCATGCTCATAATCAACCACCAGGAGAAAAACGCCATTCCCACCATATCAGATCATGTCATGGTATGCTCTAGAAGTAATAAATAATTCAAAATGACCATGAAAACAAGAGGATAATACTACCAATAGCTGTAGAATGTAGAGATTTTCCAAACTGATGGGTGTTACTAACAGAAACATTTTCTATCCGTCTAGCTAATGATGTCATTATTAGCACTTTATTGGAGGAAACACATATTTCATTTTATTATTATTTATTTATTTAATCATTCCCCATGTATTTCTTTTAATGATCTCAATTTTTCATTATGACTCTATATTAGATTTATTTTACCCACATACCTGCATAAATATAAAATTTATTTCCTTCATATTTGATATGTTCACCTAAATATTTTACTACATCTAAAAAGTATCAATCCCTATGGAATAATGATTCATCTGGTCCCATGTTTGTGTTTCTAACCAATTATGTATTTTGTCCAATTCAAAATTCAACACTGCTAAAACTTTTCCCATGACATGCAACTCATTAAATGGATCTCACAATTCCTTATTATTTAATTTTATAAATTTCCATTTCCAGTATCTGGACATTGTCTTCTATATTCCTCCCGTGGTACATTTATATAGATCATAAAAACTATCTCATTATAAGTTTGGGGGTTTCATAAATCATTTTTTATTTCAAAAAACATGAATTATTAGTAATTTTCATTTTTCTATGAGTCATTTTTTATTTCAAATCATTATTTAAACCTAAAACTCATTACATAAATTTAAATAAAATATAATCTTAAGGTGTAAATTGTTGTTATTCAATGATTTTATCTTATTTATATTAGTAGAGTGATTTCATGGTTTTTTAATTTAATTAAAATACAAAATTGTTTTTGTTTCTTTAGTTGGTATTATTAATTTATTTTTAACCCTTACTAAGTTTTATTTATCAATACTTGTTCCCATTCATAAATGGATTATAATCTTATGATTTAATATTCTTTTATGTGAATATTTATTGAGGAACACCGTGGATATAAAAACCTATCGTACGTTATATTGATATATTATTGAGGCTTTAATTGAAAAAATTGAATATTAATATTATTGAAGAAATCTTTTTTGAAGTACTTGTTTATAAGACCCATCATATATATTTCCTTTATTATGATCATTGATTCCATGAATTACATTAATTGGATTCTACTTTTGGAAAACTATTATCACTTTCTATGCTTACCTTTGTATAATGCATGAATTTATTTTGAACAAGTTTGGGTGATGTTTTTTCTTCCAGCAGACACAGTTTGATTTTACAAAATAGATGTATTGTGTTGTAAACTATAAATTTTGATTATGGTCCATTTTTAATTCTTGATATATCATCCCTTGTTCATTTTAAAAATGAAATGATGGCTTGGATGTGTATCTGGATGGTCAAAAATATCTATTTCTTAACTGATGAAACCCTTTAAGGATCATATGTGATTTGGGGGTAGATTTGAGATCTATCCTAGACATAACATTCAGAAGTATATATATATAAATATATTTATATATATATAATGTATCATGATACCTTCTTCACCCACTAAATTTCATGGATCAACCATGAGTTGCTGAGAGCATGATATTTACTAGCTATGGAGGGGTTATTTCATTATGATGTTCATGACAGTCACATAGTAGACATTAATGATTTCCCTATTTTCAGAGCTTGTTCTTTTCATTGTTTACCCATATGCCAATAACGTCAGTGTCATTTGGAAATATTTTTAGTGACCCTCATGAATTATTTTTTATTTGTCTTTTAATAGTGAATATGATATAATTAATTTATTCCCGTGGTTAGGAACATGTACTCGAGGTATGATAATAACTCAATTTGTTTCACCCTAATTGATGATAGAAAATTCATTATGAGGAAAATTTTAATTAGGCATAGAATTTATGGAATTGTAACTAAAATATTATTAATTTGATTAAAATACAAGGAAATGAGGCCAATTTTTTTTCTACATATAAATGATTATAGAGAATATCTATTCTATTTTAACTTTGTTTTATTTTCAGGGTTATAATGAATGTTTTCAATTTCGAAAATTTCTTACCTTCTGAAATAAATATTGGGATATTTTTTCTTCAGTATAATATATTATGCATGCCTGGGGTAATTTTATAAGTTGATATCATATATACATATGTTCTGTCATTTAAATAATGATTATACATGTTTTAAATGATAATTCAAGTAGTATTTTTTTGATTATATCAGGAAATATTAATCCAATATTTGAAAAAAAAATCTAGAAAATGGAACAAAATATTTCATCAATTGTCATGAAGCTCACTTAGAAGGCATGAATCCATCTTTCTCAACAGCTAAAAATTCATAAAGCAATACATGAAATTATATCAAGCCATAAATCGATTATGTGAAGTGATTCACCAATACATGTCTTGTAACCTTAAAACTCAAATTCTACTTTGAAGATCTAGACAAAAGGAAAATACATGTCAAGTAGACTAGTTAAACATCTTGTATTTAGTCAATTTAAAAATCTCAATGATCCAAGATGAGATTTATACGACATTCCGAATGATTCAAAATCTCTGGAGAAAACCTTGGATCATTAGTTTAGGTCATTTATACACATTACACATCCTGTAATATCCTGATTATGTACTACATCACACATGTAAAACATATGATGTTATGATATTCCAATTTTTCATTCATTTTAATCTATATCTATATATATAATCTCAACTTGTATAAATTTATCTCATTTTTTAGGTCTATTCATGAAACATGGATTGATCATGAAAATTGATCATCATTATATTCCATAAAAAATCAGATCTATATGAGTTCTCCATTCAATTACAGGTCTTCAATGATGCTTGTGCCATGTTCTTCTTTTTTTCCTATTTAATGTAATTATTTGGTAGATATTGTGATAGATTTGAGTTTTAAAATTTTAATTCATGAATGTGTGATCTTTAATCAATTAATATCAATTGTTATTGGAATGTTTATTATATTTTCTATTATTTTTCTATACTTGATCAGTTCATCCCTGAGTGGGTAAACCACCTAGGGTAGGGATCAATGGATGGGATGTTATTAATTAATAAATCCTTGATTATAAAATAGGTAACCCTAAGGGATTGTAATATAGTTAATAAATTTCTTTATCTAATTAATGTATGCTACCATATCCTCAAGATTCTTGAATGAATGGACATTAAAGAATCTGATTAGAATATGATATGATAAAAAGAATATGATTCATTCTACCTTATAATATAGGATTAATTTTTTGAGTTTGTATCTATATCTAGATCAAGGAATAGCTTCATATTAGATAGATATAATTGGGTTGAGCATTGTCAAATAGAGTCCTTTTCTTTGTTCACATCCTAAAAATTAAGACCATACCATGTTAGGATTGATATTATACTTTTTTGGAACCTCAAAACTGATCATGATTCCTTATCTCTCTCTGATCTCAAATCCCGCTACTATTAGTGTTAGTTCATCCAAACTAAATCAACATTTGGGGTCTCCTACATATAGGGTTTGAAGCCTTAGTTATTATCCTCTAGCTCCTTTAATATGTGGATCGACCCCTCACGTCCACTACAATATGCCTTAGTATAATGTTTAGTTACAAAAAAATAAAACTAGTTTGACAGAAGCCCACAGGAATTAAATGATGTGTATAGGACTGTCAGGTATTTACACTAATTGATTTAGACCACATATAAATTACATATAAAACATTGGGTTTATTTTTTAGGGATACCATCCTTATATGTTCTCTAGTAAAATTGTTTTTAATTCAATGATATTTTAATGCAATATGATCCTTTTCATTAATTAAATAATGTAATTATATGATTAATGATTTATTTTACATGTTTTTTGATGAAGTAGAACATTTCAACACATTATTCATTTTGTGGTTATTGAATGTTCATTACGATGATGGGTCACTATCTTATAGACACATTATAAGTGGATTAGTTTTCTACCAATGATGGATGGGTCCATGATAACCCTCCAATGTATTGGGTACAATGTTCGATGGTATTTTTTTTACAATTGTGGTATGGAGTTAATGAATTAGTTATATTATAAGAGATTTTGGGAATATACAATGATGATTATTATTATTATATCTATGAGATATAATTCATGTATATCCTTGATGGTTACTCAATATCTAAGAATGAGATGAAAGTTTTCCAAGATATAAAAGCATTATTTTTATTCTAGCTAGAGCTTTTCTATGTTTCGTATCATCTACATTGACATCACATGGATTTGGATGAAAATTTATTATTTATCGTGAAATTATTATAGTTTTATTCAATATATTATTTTGTTTCTCCATTTTTTGATGTATATGAAAAATATTATGTTATAATCCAGAATTTGTAATATCATATCATTATATGTATTCATATCTTAGGATCACTAGTGAAATAGAATTTTTAATGATTACGTTTTTCTTTATTGATCATTTGAAATCACCCTTATATTGATTCATATTCACTGGGTCATGATGAATGATTATAAATGGTTTGAGTCTTGAAATATTTCATATGTGATGAGAATTATTGGATATATTGATGATATAATTGGAATATTAAATGAAGGGTATAGAGGGAGATGATGTTGGTTATAAAAAACAGGTTTTTATGAGTCCATTTTGTTCATATTGTTTCCTTATTACATAAAACTATATTATTAATTGGTCCCTTGGTTGACATGTAGTAAAATATTTCCATTTCATATATTCTATCATAAATAGGAAAAATTGGTTACAATCTTTTGTTTCAATTGCAGTTGTTTAATTTTTATGATTTTAGTACCAGATCAAGAATCACATCTTCATGGGAATTAAAAATTATTCATCGGGATTACAATTCAATAATTACCTAGTTATAAGATATATTTTTTACAATCACATTAATAGTCTTGACTATTTTTCATTATTCATCTAATAATGAATTTTTTTGTCAAAAATTTCCTAAATCATTTAATTATCAGAATGATTTATTATTTAAAGAAAATAAATGTTATACTCTTAATTTCTTATGTTTAAGAACATAGGAGACCAAATGATTATTTTTTTGTTAAATAAAATAATTTCTCTATTCTTTTGAAAAAAAATTCTCTTCAGTGTCTATGTTTTATGAAAATTAATTCAAGAATGTTTTTTAAACTCTCAAATGATGTTCTAATGTGATGTTTACAAGTGACAATAAATTTACCAATATCTTTATAAGAAAACTTTTCGTCACTTTCTTATCATATAAGTCTTGAATATTTTATGATAATATGAAAGGAATACAATTTTAACGTATAAAACAATAATATAATTTACAACCATATGGACTGATAATTTATTAAAAGATTACTTTTTATATTTCAAATATTATTTTCAAATAAAATTTTATGTCAAAATTTATAGTGATTTTTTAAAAAAAATGTGATTTTCAAAGTGGAAATTTGATTTTCATTAAGAATATTTTAATGAGATTTTATGGTAATTTTTACTGATTAATAAGAATAAAAAGTGAGTTTACATATGGTCTATTGGGGATATAATCAAACTATACCTCCCTAAATATATCACTTCATGGGTTAGTAATAGGATGAAATTTTGATTATAAAAAGTTATTTTTTTACGGTCCATTCCATTAATATATGTTTATGAAGCAAATTTACTTTTTACCTGATATGAAATGATGAATGTTTTATGATATTTTGGAGCACATATGTATTTTTTTTATTTTTATTTTTATGGGAAAACCTGGAATTATATATACCTATAATTCATTGGAAAATATAACATATCTTCTTATATATTATGTGGTGATGGTATATATTCTTGATCCAATATTGGAAATAATTTAATTTTAATGATTGACTATGGTTTGTGGGTGGTGATTCTCAATTCCTTATAATCTGGGTAATATGTTTTAATTATTAATCAACTATGATTTAATGGTCATGGTAGCTGAAAATAACACATGAATTTGATTCTATAATAATGATGGTGAAACACAATTATGACATAACATTATTGTTTGTGATTGATTTAGGATGATTCTTCACTCTTATGACTCATGTAATTCTGAAATGATAGTGCTTTTTCATGTAACTCATGTTTATGATCATTGATTGATTTGGTAAAAAATGTATATGTCATTTTCTTGATCTCATACCCCTATACATATATTATTATTTTATATGATCTTCAATTGATGTCTCTATTGTTAATCATTACTGAGATGCTATCTTCTTCTCTTATTATGTTTCATTTCCATTAGTTATGAAGAAATTTTTTATATAGTGTATATTCATAAATATTACAATATTAAGGGTTATTTTAGGGAAATGTCTATGATATTACATGAAATAATAATTTTATGTATTTATTCCCCCATGATATTATACATTTTTGTTCCTCATGAATTTATTTACGATGCTTATTGAATATTGATCAACAAAGATGAAAAATTAATGTATGAAAAGTCATGGTCACTATGTTTGGAATTAATAAAATAATTTTTTGTCAATTAGAATCATCGAGGAGAGAAATTTAGTGAAAAAACCCTATGATAATTGTAATTATACGATAATTTCGAATGATTTGGTAAATGAAGGAGTGTGTTTTTCATAAAAAAAATCAATTCATGGATACAACAACCTAATTTTTTTACACATGTATGTAGTCATTAAAAGCCAAAAATTAGACAGTAGGTTATACGTTTTCTATTATTTGTTCACAGTTTTTGATTCGTTACTAATTACATGGGTTTTCACCCTTAAGGGATAAGAGTAGATTAATTAGAATTTTAATTATGAACCATTTTAAAGGATTTAGATAAATTATTATAGTGTAATTCATAACATAATAAATGATTTCATAAAATGAAACAAATTTTTTTTGATATAGACATCTTATAAATTTTCTATTAATATGTAGTTTCAAACTATTATTATTTTTTATCACATGTATAGTTTTTGTTTTATTCAATAGCTGAATGAAGAATACATCATTATAGAAATTAATTTCATGTACAATGAAATTATTTCACACTAGAAAACCATATTTTTCAATAGATTTAGTGTATAACCTTATTATTATGATAAAAAACATTCTTACACCGTGAATCATGTTGAGAGAACAAAAATCAATATAGGGAAGAACATACAGTTCAGTATTTCATGATAAAAATTCACATTCTATTAGTGTTTCTTTTAATCCAATAGTACCTAAGTGATGTATCAGAACCATTAGAAATATATTTTATATTATATTTTTCTCAAACTATGAAATGTTTGTCTTATAATTTTATCATTTAGAAGGTGATGTTGATCAATGGTGGAACATTATAATGTTTTAAAGGGAGGAAGAATAAATTGAATTTATTGAATGATGTGAGGTATGGAGGATATTTTCAATAATTTCTTCCCTAATATTCTATACATAATGATTTAAAATAAACTGTGTGAGCATAAGAAAATGAAGGGAGATTCAATTGATAATTATATAGAAAATTTGAAAATATAATCAAGGAAAAATTATGGTTTAGTCATTATACTTCAATGAAGTATTTATCAATTATTTTGTTGTTTAAAACCATTTATCTAAAAGGTGTGTATATAAGAGATATTAGTAGATATGAATAAATAATTTTATGTGAATCATGTATGAAAATAAAATTTTATATTTCACTGATTCCAATGGTTTTGATATGAAAATGAGGATCATCTCTCAAAAAATCCTAAATAAATAACTTTGTGGAATAAAATTATTTCCATATACAAGAATGAAATTTATAATGAAAAATCAAGGGAATTTATTGATTGCAATTGGTATATGATTTAAATGTGGTAGGTGTGTAAAAAATCTCATGAATATTAAAAGGAATTGAATTTGATGGTTAATGTAAGTGAAGATAATATGATTCAATATATTTCATGACCCGTTCTAAAATTCATCATATCAAATTATAATGTTTATTTTTTCTACCAGTTAATGTATATGAGGGTTTATTATGATTATTGACATCTATAACCTCTTACTAATAAATAAAAATGGAAATATCATTCTATCACAACTACTGAGGTGATTTATAAAAATTATGTTGTAAATGGTACACTTATTATCCACTCATGAAGAACTAATGGAATATTTTATTCCAAATATAACCCTAAGTTAATATATAATTAATTTGAAAATCATATTGAATTATTATCTCGATGACAATATATAGGATTATCAGTGAAACATCTAGTGGTGGGATGGTTACTTCTCAAATTTATAGATCGTGTAAAATTATCTCATGTGGGGGAGAGATTCTTGAATGTACTATGATTATACATTTAGTTGAATGTGATTTCATTCCTGGAATGGATTAGTTTTAAATATATAGATCCCATTACAATTTTTAATAATGTCATGTCACATTTTTTTTCTAAATGAAACAATGATAATTTATCAATGGGAAGATAAATACCCACATCCAATGGAAGTTGATTTTATATTTTTTTTATTAACACATATTCAATATAGAAATTGGTCTCATATTATTTGGGAGAAACTGAAAATTGAAAACCTGCCTAGTGATCTAGATTTCTTTAATGTATTTCTAGAATAATTTCATAGTCTTCTAACTATTCGTAATGTTCATTTTTAAATATAACTCATACATGTCAGAAGTCCTATATCAATCCCCCCTAATTAAATTTTCTCAATTGAGTTATATGAATTATTGATGGAAGAGTATGATAATATTGTGAAGGGACTTATTTTGAATAGTTTTTCACCTTTGGGTGCACTAGATCTTTTTATAATGTATAAATTCAGATCAATTTGAATCCATATAGTTTATCTTGAACATATAATTTTCTCAATAAACTCCAAATATCCTCTAACAAATATTGATTATTTGAATGATTGATTAGATCAATACATATAATATTTTGATCTATTATATTGGTACATTTATTTGAAGTTCAAAAGTGAAGACATATCCACAACATGCTTCCAAATGACATATGGACAGAATAAATATATAGTGATTATGTTTTTCATACAAAAAATCAATGTTAAATTCATGAATTTAATTAATAGGGACTGTAAAGATTACTTTTGTCATTTCGTGGTAGTATTCATAGAAGATATTGTTTTATAATAAATTTCAACGGACAATCATGAAGATCACATCAGCAATGTATTAAAGATACAATGGAAGGAGATGTTGTACAAATTTTTTACAAATATTGAATTATGGATTTGGGTTTTCCATTACGTAGTAATGTCATATCATGAGAGGAAATTTTAATATATCAATTATTAATGGATGTTACCGAGAAATAGTCTACATAAATCATAGATACTAAGATCGATTACATTGTTTTTTGGGATGGTTATTATCAATTATTTAGGAATAATTTTTCACATCTTTATAATCTAATCAACATGGTAAACAAAGATGGATTCAAGTACCATTGGAAAAATAAATGCGGGGAAAACATAAATTAAATACAGAGAAGGTTAGTAATAATACATATGATTACTTTACCCAAATATAGATAAGGGTTTTTAATATATATTTATGGAAAAAAAATAGGTAATGGGATTCCATATCATGATTAATTATGTTGTTATAGCTTATGACTCATGAATATTGAATGTTCATGTGAATGATTACCCAAATCAGGATTTAGAATTTGGTGCTATGTTTTTTTAATTAAATATATTGAAAAAATATATTTCATTTTTGGATAAGTGATATATATATATAGATCATAAATTCCAAAATTATATATTCACAAAAAAATATTTTAATATACATTTGGGAGTATGATACGAACTAATTAATAATTTTTTCTTCTCAATATATTATCACCCTACGAAATAAAACAAGGTGGCCAATACTTTGTTGCAAATTTTTCGTTCTAGATAATCTATAGTGAGGATAATAAAAGATCTAATATTTTTTATTTTCGAATGATATATATAGAAGTCATAAAGTTATTGCAGATATTTTATGTTTTTAAAATGAATATTCATCCATCTATCCGAGTATGGATTAAAAAGGCACAAAAAGAAGATCTAACGATGATAAATATGTTTATAAATACACTATCCAATTTTTATGATGTAAGTATAAGATTAATAACATGTTATCCGTTTACATATCATGATTAATTATGTTGTTTTAGAAAAAGAAGATATTATAGTGGAAATTAATTAAAATATGATATTCTACATGAAATTTAAGTACATTTCAATATTTATTCAGTCTAGATTTTTAAATTTTTTTATTAACATGTTGACACAGTTAATGAAACCCCAACACTTATATCATTTATGATTATTCGATGTTCTTTTTCACATCTTGTTGATATATATTTTTTGTAGTAATTATCATTTTCATGATAATTCAAATTATAATGATCAATGTTCTCCATCACATTCCACTATTATTTTTATAGTACCTTTTATCTGTTCTTATATTTTCATTTTCCTTTAATGTTCTCATATTTGATGAGCCTGTTATGTGTTATTCCATATAACCTTCACATATCCCCTTAACTCTATTAAATATATAATTTTATTAACCCTACATATGATTTAGATTTTCAAAAGATTAATATTTCAATATGAAACTATTGATTAATGATTTATATATTAAAAATAAAGGATTCAATTTATTAATGTAATGGATAATATAATATCCTAACATTTTAAAAGAACACTATTCTCAATAGCATCTAAAACATGTAACACTGAGCTCAACTGTACTATGAAATATTTCTCTATTATGATATTTATAACATAGTTATTGAATTGGTAGTTAATGGTAGATCTAAAAAAATATGAATATGATATAAAGGTCATAATTATTAAAAAAATAGTGTATAAATTCTTATGAAAAAGGAACTCATGTTTTAATAAAGTCATTTTATTCTTCGATTAATTTTTATTTCAAAATTGTTTTCATTAAATATTTTGAATTAATATTTTAATTAATATTTTCATCTTCTAAAAATTATATTTTAGTGAAATAATATTACTTTTTAAATCATCATATAAATAATTAAATAATAAATTTATTTATTATTTTTATAAATGATTTTTTTAATTAATATATAAAACTATAAATTATTACTAAAATCTATATTATTGATTCCCACATTAAGAAATGTAAATATTTTAAAATTAAATTAAATCAAACATTAGTTATATTATATTTATAATAATTCACTTATTTTGATTGGAATCAATTTTATGGAATAAAATTCTATATCATATTTATAATTCTTTAAAATGAATTATTTCTAAAAAACTGTTTTCCTTTTGGTTTTGTATTTTTAGCATAATATAATTTCTTTCACATATTGAAATTGAATTCAAAAATATATTTCATTAATTTTGACTTGGGTGAAAAATATTTGGTAAATAGGCCACTTTTATTTCTATTCAATAAAAATATTATCCATAATAATTGTTTATAACATAATGAACATAAAATTGGATAATTAGGTTTAAAAATATTGTGAAAAAAGATTAAAATTATTTCAAATAGAATATTATGTTTCGTTTTCTGAGTATATTTTAACCATAATCTCCAAAGGAATTAAAATAATACTTATTATATATTAATATTTCATTTTTACCATAGTAATATTTATGTAAATGATAAAGAAAAAAAATGTGAATTTATTTTTTTAAAATATTTATAATATTTTATTGAAGAGATCATACTAGAATATAACCTATTATAAATTCTTATATGAGAGATTAATTTTTTTTCATGTAATTTATTTTTTAATTTTATTTGATAAAAAATTAGCTTATTTGAATACGCAACTCTGAAATAGTTCATGTCAAATTAGTAAAAGAAATAATGTAAATGAAATATAAAAATAATATTCTTTGTGTGAATGAATGTGTTCATAAAATTTTATACATATAAATAAAATATTATAAATTTTTCACTGGTTTATATTTATATTAATTTTATTTCCTATTAATTTTAAAAAATAATATATTTTAAATAATCACATAAATGATATTTTAAAAAATAATATCTTAATAAATTTTGGAAAAATGATAAAAATCTAATAATATGAAATTATTTTCGAAAATGTCTCTAAAATTTCATCCATTGTCTAATTATGTAGTAAATGTGTAACATCTAGGCCCTTTTTCATTGGATTGTGAAGGTGGAGAGACGTTGTTTGGCCTTATGAAATGTTCCTAAAGTGCCAATGGCGGGATATAAATGCTGATGGCTTCATGAATAAGTTGTGGAATGATTTTCCCTTGAGAAAATTCAACCATCCAAAAAATCCTTTACAAAAAATCTAAATGATGCATGTGAACATAGAATCAAAAAACATATATTACCATAATTCAACCAATCTATTCCATAATAATTCCCAAAAACCAATACAACCAAACCAAACCAAACTAATATCAGTGAACCAAGAGGAATACTATAATACCAAACCCTAAATGATGTGACAGAACTCCAAACCTCCAAGCCATGCATCATGCTCCAAGTACCAAAACCCAAGAAATCATCAAGAAGTACTGAAAAAGGAAGGATATTATTTAACTTTACCTTTATCCCAAAAAAACATCTGTAAAAGAACCAAAGTTCTAGAGTAGGGGGTGAGTACAAATATTCATAAGTTTTTCCCCAAATACATTCCTCACACATTCCAATTGGATCAAACTATTATCATAATAAAAAAACTAATTTTATAATAAAATTTATATATAACAATAAATAGTTACAAAATTTAAAATAAGACAAACTCAAACATACCAAGACATCTTCCACCCACTAACCAGAATGAAAGGAAATCCAATAAGAATTCCATAATCCATTTTTACCATTTAATATTCGCACAACAACTTCCACAATGAATAGAAACACCAAAAAAGAATAACCTTAGATGATCACACTACCAAATTGGTAAACTATCCCGGTGGAACATCCCATCCAAGAAGTCAAACTAAATTGCCAATGTGGTAGTACTTCCTGACCACTTATCTTTGATGGTGGGCCTTCAGTCCACTATACATCCCCTTTTTATAATGGTACACCCTTCCCACTCCACACACAAATCAAAACTATCTATAATACCTAAGACTATGAACATGAACATACACCCATAGGTCTACAAATATATGAAAATACAACTTCCCAACCAAACAATACCTTAAGAACATCCACAATTCCAACGCATCAGATAACTACATCAATAAATCTCTCTTTAATTGAAGAAAACCCCATAAACCCTTTTTCCAGGCCAAAGAAAGTTTCAAAAAAATTAATATTTTATTGAAATTCATTTTCCATAAATCATTTTTCCATAATTCAAACCATTATCGATTTTAAAATGAACAGTTTAAAATTACACATAAAATCGCAATTTCAACAATACCCCATTTTATCCAAAATGCCGAATTCATCAACAAATAGGTTACCATATGGATTTTCAAATAACATTCACAATTAATGTCAAGAAAAATAAATTAATTTAGATGAAGGAATAATGTTATAGAAATTTGGATTCAAGAGTGAAGAAACATTCCTTAGGGTTTCCGGTGAAATCACCCATCTCACAACCGCATGAAACATCCAGCTAAATGCTCCACAAAAAACCACTCTAGATACCGTTTCATATCATTAAGAGCCCATAAAATCAGCACATTAGGCTTAAAAAACTCAATAACTACATGAAACAGGTTTAGATATATATAAAATATAGATAGAATTGTATATTAAGAGAAAAACACAAGCAAAAAAAAGGAGACATACCCGAGAAGAACCACCTTCATGACAACAATAAACCCCACCAATTATCTCAAAGGGGGGGGGGATATTATAACCCTTGATAATATGGAATCCCATGTTCGGTTCTCATGTGATAGGAAATGAGTGAAATATGGAAAATAATGAGTGATCTTGATTTTTAAAAACCCATTTACTATCACTCACTGAAATCTCGCACATTTAAGAAAACTATGTTCTAAACATGCAAATGCTACAACCTCTAAGGGAACCTTGCACAGTTAGACAAAATGTGTGATGGAACACTATATCGTGTTGGATAGTTACCTAGTGATTCTACATGGTTTCCCTTAACCGTTCTCAAACAGTTCAGCACAATAAATTTCCAAATCATTCAAAAAGATTCCCAAACTCTCACAAAAATTACTCTATAACATTAAACACATAAAGAGACAGAAAAAATGGTTACATAACTAAAGAAATTGGTGAAAAATTCTCCTCACCATTGGACATTATATCCTTATAACTCAGATAATAATTTCTTTTCCAAAAGTTCTTGGGCCATTGCTAGGCCATATCTTTCTCTCACTCCTAAGTCTCATCCTGAATCCGACCATGCTACCACAAAACACGAACTTTATCGATGATTTTACTATGAATGAAATTCTAATTCCAATCTATTATATGCACTGAAATTCTCACCAAATAAGAATATGGTTCTGTCTCAACATGATCCCAACTAATCCCATAGTCACATTCCAGTTGATATTATTCTGTTGAGACACATGGAACACATTGTGTACCATACTAATCCATGTTGTAAAATACATCCAATAAGCCACCTCTATAACCCAATATAGTGTCTAAAAAGTCTCAATATACCTGGGAGATAACATTCCATTTTCTCCAAACCAACGATGTCCATGACTAGGTGATATTCTCCAAAACACATGATTATCCACCTCGAAAAACAATGGTTGCCGATGATTTCCCACATATGATTTCTGATGACTCTAAGACATCTATATTATTTTACAAATATACATAATTCTATCTATTTTCTCTTTTATAAGGATATGTCCATCTAGTAAAATTTCACCAGTTGACACACAAGAAAGTGGAGAATAACTTAGATTCCAATGCAATGCTTAAAACATATCCATATGTAATAGGGATAATTAACATTTATTATATGATAATTCCACTAACGGAAAGTGCTCCACCCATGAGACACCAAAATCCATCAATAAATCCCATAACATATCTTCTAATGTTTGTATCGTCCTCCTGGATTGACCATCCTTCTGAGGATTTAATGTCAAACTCATTAACAACTGAGTCCCAAGGGAATAATGTAAAGTTTTCAAAAATAAGATGTGAACCTTGGATCTCTATCAGGTGCTATCGAAACTAGAAAATCAAAACTATTCACCACCTACTAGATATAGATTTTGGATAGATCCCCCACTGTCTGAGATTCATTAATCGAGATAAATTGGGCCAACATTTTGAGATGATCCACTATCACCCATATAACAACTTTCTTTCAGAATTCTCCTAGTAAATATATAAAAAAATCAATATATATATTCTCCCATTTCGACAATAGGATTGGTAATTATTTCAACATTATTTCTACCTGCTGATTCTCTTCCTTTACATGCTGAAAAGTAAAAAATCTTGAAACAATATACACCACTTTCCTATTCATACCATCACAAAAAACTATGATTTCAATGCCTTATAAATTTAATGAATTCCTTGATAGACCTCCCAAATGGAATTATGATGAGCCCCGATAATTTCAACCTAACCAGACACTGAAATAACCATCCGATTCTGAAAACAAAAAATTTCATTCCCACACAGTTCCCATCCCTCACAAGTTTCCCCACCATTTAGTTTCAACCTCATCTCCATTCATTCAGAATTAAAGGCATGCACCTCTATACCAAACCCAACCAAAATAGGAAGCAATGGCACTGTGAAAACATTTCTCTATTACCCTAGTCCTCACATTGTAGCTTGCTGTCTACTGGGAAATACATTAAATTGCAATTATACAATTATTTTTTCCACACCATATCATGTGACATCCTGTATAATACATCCTCCACAAAATTTCCCTTACATGGTGTATACTTAAAGTCATGATCAATCATCGGGAGATACTATATCCATATCATTTACCTCAAGATCAAATACCGTTTTGAGAAAATATTCCTTAAACTATTATTATTAGTAAACACGATGAATTTCTCACCAAATAGATAATGACACCACATTTTACTAGCATGAACCACTACCACCCACTAAAAATCATGTGTTGGTTAGTTCATCCCATGAAACCACAAATGATGAGATTCATATGTATCCACATGATCTCCATGCATGATAACAAATTCCATGCATAATCCTGATGCTTCACAATACACTAAGTACCATTTCCCTGGTTCTGGGAAAACCAAAACTCATGGAGATGTAAGGTGGACCATAACCTCCTCATAACATTTTTTACATTTATCTTCCCATTGGAATAGAACATTATTCTTTGTCAAATCTGTCATTAGTGTGTCCAATTGATAGTAATCAACAATGAAATGATGAAAATACCTAGCTAGACCGAGGAAGTTAGGTATAACGAAAACATAAATTGGTTCTTTTTATGAAATAACATACTCTATATTATCAGGATCAATAGATAAACCCTTCTCAAAAATAATGTGGCATAGAAAACATGCCTACTATATCCAAAAATTACACCTAAAAAATTTGGAAATCGTGTGATGATCTCTCAAGATCCCTAATAGTGTCACCACATGTTGCTCATGATATACCCTTATCCTTGAATACACCAGTATTTCATCCCAAAATACCACTAAAAGATAATCCAGATATCTATAAAATATATGATTCCTCAAATCCATGAACACCACTTGTGAATTCATTCATCAAAAGGGAATAGACACACATTCATAATGGCCAAATCTACTTCTGAAGGCTATTTGGAAAAAACCTCCTTCCTCACCCATAATTGATGATATTCTTACCTCAAGTCACTCTTTGAGATGCATTGAACTCCACTCAAATGGCCAAAAATCATCAATGTGTGGAAGTGGATATTAGTTATCTATCGTAACATGATTCAACTAACTATAATCAAAACAAAACCAAAAGTTTCGATATACCTTTTTAACAAAAAAACTGGCACTAACCACCAAGATGTGATTGACTGGATGAACCCGTCGATTCCTAACTCCTCCAACTACACTTATAATTCCCTCAACTCTATTGCTTCCATTCAGTAAGATGGAAGTGAGATAGGTTTGGTCCCCATAAGAAGATCAATCATAAACTCCACTTCAATAATATGTGGAAACCCTATTAATTCTTCAAAAAATAAATCCAAAAACTATTCCACTACTACTATAAAGACACTCTGCTGTATTCCATCCATTAATGCCAATGACAGAGCCAATAACTAATATGAGATCATGATAATTGAAAGTTCCAAAAAATATTTTTCACCCATATTTTCATTCTTCTCTCCTCTAAAGTAATGTGTGACTCCACCATACATTGTAAAACTCAAATTTCATGCCTAACATCCAATTTTATCCTTACTCATTTCTTACCAAACCATTCCCAGGATTATATAATGAATTACATGTCAACAACTAATTAATCAAACATCATCTCCACCTCATCAAAAATTATACATCATTATCTACACAAGAATGATCAACAATCTCTTTGACTCAGAGGGTTTTTATGTTTCAAAATAGAAGGAAACATTTTCACATGTAATGCCAGCTAACTAATAGCAAGAAAATCCATAAAAGAATGGGAATATCTTGTATCAAACAATACTTCAATTTTTGTAAAATTCAAAAGAATCGTTCCTCGCACTATGGATAGTCTTAGTTAACAATCCATCACAACCTACTCAACTCCAAAAAACCGAATCCTTTACACATGTAACTCTTTGTTTCCCTACTTATGAGTTGTGGTATTCTTTAAATCATCCTGAATTTCATTGTTTTATGGGTGATGGGATTGCTGCTTCCCCCACAATGTCGAGTCATATGACGCCTACAATCTCTGAGGAGTTTCACAAACACCTGACCTTTGATCATTTTGACAATACCACTAAATATCCCCCCTGCTTACAATTATGGCATTCTTAGGGTTGTTTCATAAAATTACACATGATGTGACCTCTAGAGAGACTCTAAAAACATCCCATCTATCACTGAGGATTTGGAGGAAGATTCACTGATCCTGTTGTCGAATTATGAATCAAAAAACCACTATAGAAATAAGTGTCCATATTCATCTTAAACTTAGCATTGGAGTTCCCACTATTCACAATGGGTAATAATATACATCCCCTGCTTGTTTATTTAAATATATATTGTTAATTTACTATTTCTCTATTATCCATTTCCATGAAATCAATTATACACCACACTACTATCCTAGAAAAAATTTCATGCGTAAAACATCATTGAAACTACGTTCCTTCAATGAAATACTACCTGCCACCTCAGTGAAAATCCTTATAAGTTCATGAAATTTATTTCATATTACATTATAGACATGTTCAATTGCTTAAATATGATGAAATTCTTTGTGTGTTGAGTTCTAAACATAAAATGGTATAATTTTTTATTAAATAATTCATCAAAACCATCCCATGACACCCCTTGGTCCATTCCAGTTTGGACCACCAACTCCTACCATTGAAGGTAATGATCATCTAGAATGTACGTTTCTAGTTTCATATTGATCTTGGAAGAGGGTACAATGAATTCAAATCGTATGTTTATTCTATTCCGCCACATTTACTATATTTATGGATCTAAATCTCCCATAATAATTGGAGGATTTTTATTTTTAAACTAAACCGCATGATCCACATGTTTTGGATCATCTGCATTATTCCTAATTTCCAAAACATGGAATGTTTTCACAATACTGCGCACAATAAACTATTTCACTTATGGATTAGGTGAAACCATATTTTCAGTAGCTTCATCCGGTTGGTCTATACGACGCCTACTATGTGCCATTTCAATCAATAAAATTAACCATAAATTTATATCCTTAATCAAGAAATGGTTTATGATTTAAAATTCAATTATATTTCCACTAGAATAATGAGGATTTATAAAATTTACAATTTCCCATGTTTCATTATTTTTCAAAAATCCAAAATGTTTTGAAATAGATCCATTTTAAAAATTACACAACCATCCACATATCAAATCTGTGTATTCGAATGTAATTTTCCGATTTTTCATCAATAAATATAATCAAAACAACAGATAAATCATTATATTGAATGTAATCTTCTTCCTAGTGGGATGTCATTTATACCTTTCTTTCCATGCTCATCTCAAAATATACACCCAAAAAATGAGATTTCCAAGTCATATAGATGTCTCCAAAACACTTATGTACCAAACTCCCTAGTAAGTTGATCTTCATCCTAAATTGGTCATCTATGTCCTTTTAGGCTATACATTCTATGTTCCTACAGTCCTACACCTTGATACCATCTTGAATCAAATGATAGAACTAGAATGAATGTCAACACTAAGACCAGTAAGCCACAGAAAAGGACCAAACAATTTATTTCACATGAAATTCGTTGATCGATGAAACTAATACCACTAGTAACATTTCGTCCCTTCCTCGTTGGATTGAGAAGGAGTTGGGATGCTACCATGATTTAAGAGATGTTATCATGGTGCTAAAGGCTAGTAATAAATTCTAAGGGATTCAGGAATAAATTATGGAACAACTTTTCCTTGAGATAAACCAACCATCCAAACAATATATCACAAACAAAGATACATGATGCATGTGAACATAGAAACTCGGATCATATATTCCCAAATGAAAAGCAAACTATTCCACAAAAATCCTCAAAAAACCAATATAAATAAACCATACCAAAACAATATAGGAGTACCAAGATAAATACTAGAAAACCAAACACTAAAAAGATACAACAGAAGTCCACATCTATATTCCATGTTCCATGCTCCAAGCACCAAAACCCCCAAAGAATAACAATGTACCACAAAAAAAGAAGGAGATAATTTACCTTTTCCTATCACCTAGAATATGAAATATGCAAAAGATACATAGTGACAATTCCTGGGGTGAATACGAATACCCAGTTGGTTTTCCCCAAATTACATCCTTACACACACAACTAGGATAAAAATGAATGTACAATTATAAAAAACAATTTATATGAAACAAAAAAATTGTGAAACCATTTCCATCAAACTAAAAAACCCTTACCAAGACTTCTTACGCCCACTAACCAAATTAAAAGGATAGCCAACAACCATATCATATTCCAATTTTTACTATTTCATATGAGCACAAAAAATTCCACCATGCATAGTAACACCCAAAAAAGCATAACCATAGTTGTTCAAACAACCAAACTGGTAACCTATCAAGGTAGAACATATCATCCAAGCCGTCACACAACTTTTTTAATCTAGTGGTACTTACCAACCCCTTATCTATAATGGTGGACCTTACAACCAATATACATCCCCTCTTTTATAGTGGCACTCCACGCCCACTCCACATCCAAATCAACACAAGCAATAATGAACAAGCCATTGGACAAGTACACACACCCATAGGGCCACAATAAGATGAAAATAACACATTCCATCCAAACAATGCCATATACACATCAAAAATTCCAATTCAATCCATAACCAATTCAATAAATAACCCATTTATTGAAAACACCCATAAAACCCTTTTCCATGACAAACCACATTTCTATAAAACAAAATTTTTATTGAATTTTATCTTCCATAATTTATTTTTTCCACAATTCAATACTTTTTCAATTTTAAAATGAAAATTTTAAATTCACACAATAAATTCCCTTTTCAACAATATCCCATTTTACCCAAAATTTCCAATTCATCACCACATGGGTTTACATAAATATTCTCAGATCATATTCATAATAATTTTCGAGAAAAAAAAATAATTACAAAGAATGCCTTATGTTCTAGAAAAGTGGAGTCGAGAGAGAATCCATCACATGTATATTTTCTAGTGAAATCACTAAACTCACAACCGCACCACAAATCTGGGAGAATGATCCTCTAAAACCACTCTAGATCCCCTTCTCTATCATCAACAAGCCTTAAAATCATCACATTAGGCTTCTATAACCCTACACTTACATGAAACTAGTTTATACCTAGAAAAAAAATGATTCATTGAAGATAAGATATAGAGAAAAACCACAATCTACCAAGAGGAGAGACTTTCCTGAGAAGAACTGCCTTCAAACAAAGAAGAAACCCCTTTGATTTTCTTCCAAAATGGATAGGATAGCTGCTCTAACCCTAGATAACATTGAATCCCATATGAGGATTTAGTGGGAGGGAAAATGAGTTAAATAGGGAAAATCTTAAGTGATCCCAATTTTTTAAGGCCCGTTTTCTCATCATGCATGGCCAACTTGCTTGGTTAGGAAAACTGTGTGCTTACCATTAGAATTCTACTGCAACTAAGGGAACCCTGTATGGGATCCTCGTATGGTTTGACAAACCATGCATAGACCTTGGGGAGTCAAACTATCTTGAGATGTATGGTTATCTGGGGATTATTAAATGGTTCCCCAAACCATGATCATAATGTGTATCCCCAAAAAATCCTCTAAACATTTCCAAATCAATCCAAAACCTTCCAAAACTATCAAAATAAATTACCCAAGAACATTAAACACATAAAAAGTCATAAAAAGGGTGAAATACCTCCATCCAAGGGTTCTATAAAATGTTACCGTATATGAGATATTATTACATTATTTTTTTTTGAAATTTGTTGCTTTATTTAGGGTTAAAATTTTTTACTGACCAGGAAAAACCAAAAGGTAATGATTAAACTAACACAAAATCTATTTAAATTTAATTTTACAAGGATATGTAAAAACTTTAAATTTTTTATTCAAATTCTAGGATATCTGAAAAAATTATTCTATAGAAGTACTATATTTAGATTTACATAATTATTGTAATTCCATGGGTGGAATTTACCACCATTATAATAGAACACCCCTCCAATACATTGATTTAAAAAATGGTCTATAAATCTCCAATGAAACCTTCTAAATTATCTAACCAACATCCCTTGTAATGATTTAGTGGTCTCGCTTTTCATAAAATATTGTTCTGTGGATCCTTATGAAAGCATCTAGTGGTGACAAACTAAATTCTATGTAATCATCCTACCCAGCCATACTATATTTATATCTTCTATTATATACTAAATATATGTGTAATTATTCATAATTTAATAAATTAATTTCGACAAAAATGATAAGAAATGATTTATTAATATGAAACCACAATTACTAACCCTATTTTTCATCAAAATTTATGTGAGAGAATTGATCATCTATACATGTGGATAGGAACCTCCACATAGTGATACAATTAATTTTCTATTTCCATCATTAAATGAATGTTATTATGATATATGTAATTATTATACTCAAATGGTTCGATTTCGTGTTGGAAATTCAAAATCACAACCAAAAAATTATTAGAAGAAAAATAATTTATAATGTGTTTAATTTAAATATAATATATTTATTATATATTTATTCATATAAATGTATAATATAATATATAAAATAAATCATTCCCATCCGATGGTAAATGATAATGTAGCTCATGTATATTTGTAGAGTACATCCTACACAATTTAATGTAAAATATTTATCAATTAATATTTAAAAAAGTATAAATAATGATATATTAAATGATTCTATATGATATAAAAAGAAATTTTAAAATGATATTTATTTTTTAGATTTCATTTCCTCCATTCATCAAAAATGGAAAACAATGTTCATGTGTACATAAATCCTATACTAACAATAACATTTTAATTAATTTTTATATATATATCATTTAAGGAGGAATATATATATATATATATGTATAATTATCTTATATGATATGTTTATGAAGATTAAAATTATGTAGACGATTAAACCATGATCAATGTACAAGGAATAAATCTACCAAATCAAAATTCCTATAAAATTATCAAATGTAAAAAAAAAATTAATAAGGAATTATTAATAATAGGGAGTTGAAATTATAGAAATTTTTAATATAATATATTATATTATTTGATTTTATTTATTTATAATATCACAAATTTAAATTTATTAAACTCTTGAATATATATCTTTCAATCAATTCAAACATTATATAAGGTATTTTTTTCATCACTACTATTTTCTTGAGACACCTTCCATGTTCAAAAAATGATTATGTTATGTGGTGTTTAGACTACCCATGAAGTATAATTTTTTGATATATATAGCCAAAATTATGTGTACATACATATCCATATAAAATTATCTCAATAACATGGCTTTAATTTAACTGTTTGAAAGAGTTAGAGAAATTATGTTTCAATCTATTTTTAACGGGTAGTGGTTATGCTTGAATTTCAATTGATGAAATTTAATATTACATATCTAAAAATTATATTTTATTTTATTATCCTCTAAATAGTAACTTTATATTCATTAATACTACTATTTTTTTCTTTCTGTTACATAAAAATATGGGGAAAATGGTTTTGATAAAATTATACCTTATTTCATTTTTCGGTGTACTTTTACTCAAATGTCCTCATTTTAATTTAACAAATACATATTGTTTTGTTAATATCCCATGATTTATTAATGTTATTTAAACGATTTTTAAATTTTTAGGGAAATGTTTTAATGAAATTATCATATCAATTTATTATCAAGTTTCCTTTATATTTTTAGAAAAAATTTCAAACATATATATTTATTTAGAATACATGCATGATCTTAATTACCCTATGTCATGGAAGCTCAAAATTTTTAATCACCCATTAAATGTCTGATTGGTTTTCGAAAAGATTGTTTTTAATTGTTTTTGGAAATTAATATATTTTAACTAACTAATTAAGAAATGATATTTTTCTCATGGAATATTACCAATGATCATTTAAGGAAATTTTCATGTATGAGAACCTCCCTTGATGTATATTAAGATTTATTGGGGATATTATCAATGCATACAATCATTATTCATTCATTGGATGGTTTATGAAAGTTTTTATTAGATGTTTCTGAATGACATTTTTTTTCATTGGTTATGATACGATGAGATAGTAATATTTTTATGAAATATATTTATTGTAAACATGTTATCATATAAAAATTGTGATTTCTATTTTTGTTAAAAAAGTATGTGGATGGTGATTATATGACAGTTGGGACTAGAATTATATTTATGTCCAATGAATTATACGAGGATGGATATTTCATGAAATTATATTGAATGTAATGTTGACTGAACCTAGTTTATCAAGGTACTGTTACCACCATTTTTGTTCCTAGAGTATACATTGACTAAGGATATGATGGAATGGCAAGTGAACCCAATTAACTAAAATTTTATTGGTTCTGATCCCAATCTATTGTTCTGAATTACAATGAATATATTTATGCCACAAACATAGGTATTATTCTATAAGTATGAACTCAGGGATCATGTTCATTTATTACAATAATATTCTTTTCATGTGAATTTTAATGGTTTATTTAATGACTTGTGATTATGATGAATGAAAATTTTACTGTGTTTTTCAAATTTTAATCACACTTTACCATATATTTATGATCATTATATGATTAATTAATCTTTGATGTCTCAAATTTTTCCATACTATTCTTATGAGGTCACAATTTGTTATGTATCCATTACCCAAGTAATTAGTAATTCATTTAAATATGGTACTGAAAAAATCATAACAGTTATAAAACTTTTGTTACAGATGATGTATACCACTTTTGAACATGTTTCTTATTTTTCCTTGTTTCCAATGAAAATAATCTTAAAATATAATGACATAGGTCATAACTATATATATTTTATTTTCGTCTAAAAATGAGAAATATTTCTTCTTGAAAGAACTCTGTTTCTATATCCTTTCCATTTTGAAGAATTAAGTATGAAAGGAATGGTCGTAGGACATGGAAAATGATTTTAATTGAGATAGGAACACTACTGAAAGGAATAATTATGTGTTGGATAAATTTTATATCTAATGAATTAATTAGTATTGAATTTGGGATGAAGATCATGTATTGGAATGAGAAGTATTTTTAGATTCTCCAAAAAAATACATCTATGTTTCATGCATTTTTAGAAATATACAGATGATATTCTTGAAAATTTTATATAATCATAGATTCCCTTAAGATATATTTTGAATATTTTATGGTGATAAGTATTCCCAAATAATTAATGAATGTATTTTGATATTAGTTATAGAACAAAATGATTTATGACTTTGATATTAATATTTTGAAATTTTATATATAAGATCCATAAAAATTGAATATTGGAAATCTACCAAATATCACTTATGTAGAATATATTCTCAGGAGGGTGTGTAAGAAATATTATAAGTGACCCATTGATATGATACATATTTCAAATGACACATATGATATATCATAGATTTCATTATCTCTATTATAGTCTATGTAATAGAAATCCTGAGTTCATACTATGATATAGGAGAAGTAAGATTTCAATGCTATACGTAATATAATTTTGATCATATAGAATAATTTAATAGTGATACTCATTATATCATATATCTTGTTATATAATTACATTATTTTTTTTCCAAATTCGTAATATCTTATTATGTATATAAAAAATAATTTTCATAATTTGTACGAAATTTCATAGATCCATGATGTTATACATAAGATTTAAAAAATTTAGAAAATTGAGAATTTTATTGAACAAATCCTTTTATAAATAATTTATTCTTATTGAAATAATAATCAGATTTATTAATATATAAATATATGATTCACATAGGAAATAATGATAAAAAAATGTTTCTTATTGATTATTATCATTCCAAATCAATATATTAATATATTCATGAATATATAGATAACATGAATAAAAAAATTAAAATAAATAGAAAGTGATCATAATAATTTTTTCGGAATGAAATGATGAATAAATTATCATTTATACTACATTTTCAAATATAATAATTTTAAATAAATTATTATTGATCTATGATGATAATTAATTGGGGTTTTTTTATGTTTAAATTAGTAGATCATGGGTTATTGTTAAAAATATATTGAATAATATTTTTTGAGGATGATGGATTATATAAACCTAATTTGTTCGAATCAAAAACGAAAATAAATTTGAATATATCCTTGTTAGAATCTAAGAATATGTTACAAATTGGTGATTGTGAGATAAAACCCTCATTACTAACATATGAAATTAAATACTATAATCTATGAAATTTCATTTAAATTTGTATATATATTATCATTATTTTAGTTTTATAATAACTAGGGGAAGAAGGAAAACAAATGAACATGTGAGAGAGAGGTTTCTATGATTGATGGTTCTTAATAACTAATTTTCATTCAATGTTAAGAAAAATGTTAAAAAATTTATATCCTATGATTTTTTTATATCACAATATATAATAACGAAAAAAATAAAAACATTTAGGGAGATGGATGTTACTTCAACAAAAAAATATACTATGTGATGATGATCATAAATAATTATATGATTATTGGGGTTTTTATAAACATAATTATACTACTATAATTAAATAATTGAAAATTAATATCATATGTAAATTTGAATGAATGAACATATAATATTATTTTATAAGACATATTATAAATTGAGGAACTTTGTCGATGAATATAAATATATGAGTTGATTTTGGTATATTCATCGGTAGAAAAAAACCATTATCAATATTGATTTTTGTTGTACCATTATAAATAAGAAAGAACCATTATAAATCATAAGATGGTTGGTACTATTTTATTATATATATATACATAAGGTTAGGATAATACCGTCCCCATTCAAATTCACTTTAATGTATTAATTGAAAACATGTTTCTTGAACATGGATAAAACACTACAATGATAGTATCATGTTATAACACCTATAACATTAATGAATAATTATACTTGAATATATTAATTTTATTTTTTGGTTGTTTTACAGGAAACACCCTGTATACAATGTATTACATGATACCATCTATTATCTTTATATAGAAACAACTCTCAGTTAGAATTTGTGACACATAATAATATGTTTTAACAAAATGATTACATAATATTATTATATTAATCTTATCTAAACATGTATCATCATGATGGTATTATTATAAAAAAATAGTAACAAAAAATTTAAATATTAAATTTAGAGTTTTTAATAAAACTTATCATATTGACAATAAAATAAATAATTTTCACTAACGTTTTTAAATGATTCAAAATGATTTACCCTCAATGAGATGATATTTATTTGTCTTTTTAATAATAATATAATTAATTTTATAAATTTTTATTAATAATAATATGATAAAACAATTATCATTAATAAATTCATAATATTAAAATTATCTAAGAGGGGATATTTGGGATTTTTTAATATGTTTTAGTTATTAATAAATAGTAATAAATACAATTTTTTAATTGACAAAAATATTTTAATATATTTTATTGATAATTATAAATTATATTTAATTTTTTTAATGTTTCATTATCTCACTTATTCATATATTAATACAATTTATTTCATTTAATCAATTTCATATTGATATTTAATATAAAAACATATTAATCTTTGGATCATTTTCTTTTAAAATTCCTAATTGTTCTTCACATCTATAATAATAACATTAAATTAATTTATTCTACTTATGAGAAATGAATTTGGAAAAATGGATTCAATATTTTTAATAATAAAAATTTATATTTTTTAAAAACTCTAAATAAGGTCTTTGCCTAAATGAATTGTAAATACTGAAAACATTAATTACTATAGTGAAGGTAATTTTTTTTTACCAGGTGTCAATCTAAAGAGATAACATTAAAATTAACCTATATTCTTTTTAAAACCCATTTCAAGGGAATAATTTATTCATTAAAACGATTATTAGTTATAATGATATATATTTAATACTTTGGACTAATCAAGAATATTAGAGGAATTATATCTTTCAAAAATTCACAACTGTTCCACTCACCCCACTTAAAAAAGACCACTCACTATTTTATTCCTCATACATTCACAAAACGTTGGATATCACAATAACATCCCAAATAACTTCCCAAATTACCTAACCTCTTCATATGAGCCTTATTTTATTAAAAAACATACCAAGTAAGGATTTTAGTGAAAACCTAAGGAGGATACCAAAGGAAGATGTAACGCTCATCATCAATCATTCTATTTTCTTTATTATGGAGTCGAATTCAGTTTTTTTATAAAATAATTAACTAATTTACTTAGTATATTCCATATACATATAATCTATTGTTATAACAATATGAGAAAAAACAAACACTATCATTAAATGGGTTTCTAGTGTGTGGTAGACTATCGCCTAACAAACCATTGCTTTACATTTTTCTATTACCACCTCTCAAATATGGTAATAATTATGTAAATACGTTTTATATATGATATTTATGATTTTATTTTGGTTTTCAATTTATTATATCTCACATAACATCTTGAGTCCAATTTTTTGGGAATTCGATAATTTTTTTGTCTACAACAGACTACCTTCTCAAGAAGTGATGTGATTCATTGCCACTTTAAATAGAATATATTATGGATGATTTAAAAAGATAATTCATATGTATTAAATTTAAATTGTTTTTTAAGGAAAATATTTTATTTAATTATCATTATTTTTGACAAAAAAACAAAAAAAAACTTTAATGTATAAGTTTAACATAACGCCTCCATTAACAGTGCCTTTCATTTCCTGTCACAAAATATTATGGATTGCACTAAATAAATATAATACTTATATATATTATATTTTATTAATGGATTAAATTATCTATATTCAAAATTATTTATTAATTTAATGGGAATAAAAATTACAAATCATAACATATTCAAAAAACAAAATAGTTATTAACCGAGATGTAACTTTATCATGAAATCTCTAATTAATGGATAATTAAATGGTCATACAAAATAATATATCATATGATATATATATATATATATATATATATATATGAATATAGTCTTGTAACATATATATAATTAACTAATATTTATTATATAGGATGTTATAATGATAGTAACAGAAGTAATGACATAAGCATTGTGGATTTCTACTATCACGTTAATTTCTAAGATACATATTCAATATTCACCACTAATTTACTTGGTCGGGAGTATAAAATTACCTATGGAATGATATATAATGAGTCTAGATATTTTTATTTTAAATAATTTTGTCATCATTTTTATTATTTCACATGGGAATACGATTCAAATGTTACTCAATCTTTATGGGATATTTTTGCCTCAATTTGGTTTCTTGAAAATGTAGGTGATGTTATAAACCTATATTCTTTCATTAAGTATATATATATCACCATTTAAATAAAATATCGTTGATTTATTTCATACTCATTATATTATAAGTTTCATTTTATGTTCTCTCTTCATGTGTTTTGTGGTTTAATATTACCAAAGTGGTAATGATTTTACATTACAATCTCATCATTTATTAGAATTGTTTATAATATGGTCCCCAATGTAAAAATATCATGACCTACCAATCAATAATTATGAATAATTTTCATACCAAATGGTTACTCAAGATATCCTTATGTAATTTTATCAATTTTACATAGAAGGGTACTTTATATAATTAAATTATTTTTTTAGAAATTATGATTTATTTCTCTCTTCTGTTGAAAATATTTTTCCTTCAAATTTTTTTTTTCAAAATATAAATTTATTATTGTTTTATATGATATTTTATTCTTATTATCAAACAAAAGGATTTTGAAAATTCTTTTTGTTTTAAAATTGTTTTACATAATTTTAAAAACTACCTTAATATGTTTTCACAATTGTTTTGAAAGAATAATTTTTCAATTTTTTTTGTTTTTAAAGAAGGAAATGATATTTTTCTCATAAAATATTTTAAATGATATTAAAAATTATTTTTCATCTTGGATGATATATGTTGTTGTTACCTATGAAATACATAGAATATATAATCCAAGGATTCTATTCATATTATTTCTCTGAATGGTTTCTGATTTCATTTTTTGTGTTTATGAAATATGTTTTTATTCCATTGGTTATACCATGGTGAAATTCTTATAAGACCTAATATTTTTCATTGGTAATGAAAGGATTAAATGATTATGAAAATAGTCTCTTTTATAATTTTTATGTTATGATGAATTTTTTTTTATTACCCACTTTACATCATGGTCCACGATATGATGAATTTTATGATCTTGTGGAACACGTATTTATGAATTTTATTATGTGATAGTTAGTAACTATTTCGTTATCCAATAAATTTTCAAATAATATATATATATATATATCATGAGATAGACATGTCTATAATGAATATTGAGCCATAAATAGTGTGATAATACTGAAATGAAGAGCGATCATGGTTCAATTTGACGTGGCTGAAACAAGGTGTGAACATAGTATAGTAATGGAATTTTTTGAAATGATTTTGTAAGCAGTGGGCCTAGAATAATATAGAAATGATTTTATATTCTTATGTGAATTACAAAAATTACGTGTTTTCTCCCATTTTTATTCTATCATGTCTTATGTTCATTGTTTATCTATTGATTCAGCTATTACAAACATGAAATACTTATTCTAGGACTCTACTTTATCATCATAATTTCATTTTTTAATATTTTGAGAAACCACTTTTTCGAATAGTGGGAACCTTACAACACCCTTCCCCACAACGCATACACCCAAAAACCCGATTCAAAATTCAGTATTGTACTTTAAATATTCAAAATTTGAAATTCAAACCACACCATCATCATACCTCGGGCCATGTCCCGCATCATGACTAGAACCCTTCCTTAAAACAGACCCATTATCGTACCAGTTCACCTGTGAGGAAGCCACCAAAAACCAATGTAGTCTTCTCATATCACCAACATCAGTATTGAGAAATGAAAACATGTATCTAATCACTAGCTCACATAATCACTGAGATTCATAACAACCCAAAGATACCAGCAGTAAATCTGAAACAAACCATCATCGCGGGAGAGGCCCCACCCCCCAGTGGCGCTGTGTCCATGACATCACCATAACAAAACCAGAGTATATCGAATGAAAAATGACAACTAGAATCACCATGTGCCAATGAAGGATTCAATCATACCCTAGAAAAATAAAAAAGGTCAAAGAAACATGAAGAGAATACAAATCCACGATGACAGTCGCAATGCCTCCCCAAAACTCCAAATAGATCACGTTGTCGCCTTCTCAATCTCATTCAGAGACCTCATCAAACTATCGCGTGCACCCCCAACCTTCATAGACAAAGCGTCAGCCCTCAGTCAGGAGGAGCTGAAACAATGACCTCTGTCAACATCACACTACCAAATGAGGACAGGACAATAAATGGTGGGGAAGGCCCAGATGGTCGCACCAATGCAGATTCATCAACGCTGCCCCTGTGAGAGGAACCACCACCACAAAAACGATGAGAACGAGCGCCGCAGAGAGATCAGAATATGATCTGAGGTGAGGAGGAGAGGTGGCAATAGGGGAAAAACTAATGATATGGTGCCCCTTATGAGATCATCCCCAAACCAATGACTCTTCTTTATGATCATTGTTATGCAAGGTGTGGTTTCATAAATGTTATGATCTTGCAACCATATTGAAAATCTGCGCTCACTATTTCTTATGTTTCATTCATCATGTTTATTTATATATTTATTATTTATTATAAATATAATAATGGTCCTAGTTATGGTGAAAATAGCGGGAGATGATGTACCTAAGAAATAGACCATTTGTTTCTGTTTCTAGGTTTCTAAAGGCACATAAGTATTATCATCCTCCCATATGTGTCTATATAATTAAATTTATATTCATAACAAATAAATTAATATCTATGTATGACATTTTTGGATCACTCCACACACCATTGTAGATAACCATATAAAATATAATGTTAAACTATTAGTTTTTTTAAATCATTGAATGTGGTGTGTTGTTATTGGTTTTTAAAGTCAAATACATTCACTATTAGAGGTGTAGAGGATGTAATATTAATATGAAAAATTCTTTCTGAAAAGAATGAATAACAGTTGCTTCTCACAATGGTATGATCACCTCAAAGCACTACTACAGTCACACTTGTTGCATCAATGAGAGTGACTTCTACTGGATTGAACTCTTATACAAAGCTTGGATAAAGCCCTCAAGATTCAGTCTCATCTGGAGACTTGATCACAATATAATTCCCACTGAGGTTTGTCTTAAATCGTTTGGCATTTAGCTTTTCTCTAAATGTAAAATCTGTAACCAGCATAGATAAGATGCTAACATCCTCAGTGGGAATTATATTGTGATGTTGTATGATTGAAATCCTCATTTCCATAAAATATGCTCCATTATTACAAAAAGGTAGTTTCCACAATTTTGTGCATAACGTTGTAATCCCAAAACATGTTCAAATCAGAGGCATCTTTTGTCGGCTTAATCGCACTCTTTAGGTGTTTTGTAGATCCCCTCTCTCTATATGGATCATAATCAACATTGATGGTTCCTTCAAAGGAAATCAGTGGCCTACAAGATATGGTGTTGTCTTCAGGAACCATCTCGGCCAGATTCTAGGCTACTTAATGGGTCATTGTGGCAGATCCACCTCTCTTGAAGCTGAGATGTTGGGTTTGATTAATGTGATAAAAGTATCCATGATCTTATGTTGGAACAACCTCTAGATTGAAAGTGACTCGATGACAATCGTTCAAGCTATTTGGAATGGTGTAACTCATCTAGCTTGGCTGATTACCACCCGTTGGATGGAATGAGAATGTTCACTCTCCGATCTAAATTACTTCATCACACAGGTCTATCGGGAAGCAAACATGGTTTCTGATGGCATAGCCAACAAGGGAGTTAATCAAGACATGACCTAGTGCGAATACCTCCCTGCTGCACGTATTCCTTTCCATGTGAATGATTGTAAAATGATCCCATATTTCCATCCCTTGTAATCATTATTTTAATAAATTTTGTGCCTTGTCAACTTAGTTCAAGGAATCATCCTTTAAAAAAACTATATCATTAACATTTAATATGACAATTAAATGAAAATATCACTGGCCTCTATTTTTATCATTGGTATTTAATTGTTATCCCTGATTATGGATTGTATTAATTACTAACATCTATAGGAGTATTTATTTTCTCTATAAAGTATTTCTCATTATATTGGTACGATGTTATAATTTGTTAATGGTTGAGCATTGAAAATTTATAATAAAAAAGATCTATTATTTATAAAAAATATTTTCTTAGGTTGAGAATATTTAATGATAATAAATAGAAAATATTTTCTCTTATTTGGACCTCATATATAGTTTTTCACTAATGATCTCTCTATATTTTATTCTAAATTAGTGTTCAAAATATTAATTGGTTAATTATCTCTAATATAATAGGTTTCCAATATGCATCATCATATAGAACCAATGAGATGAGTTAATTGATAAATCATCTCAAGGTGTATGTGTCAATGAGTTTAATCATATACAAAACATCCTCATGGGGTATTTTAGTTATTTAACCTAGAAAATGAAATGTAATACTCTAATTATGTTTTCAATAAGAAAAATTTAATTAGGGGATGACAAATATATTTTATGATTTTTTCCAAATTGATGATTTATATGTTAACCTAAATTGGTATATATTTTCTTAAATTAATTATATATGATCTAGTTATTATAAATTTCATGTAAAACTGGTCTTCATTTTATTAATGAAAACATTGATCTAGTATATTATCATTGAGAATAAGGTTAGTCTCACTTGATTAATGAATACGATATGGGATTATTGGATATAATGTACTATATAATCCTTTTAATCATTAATCCTTCACTGTAGTGTTTATGGACGACATCTTCATGAAATAGACATAATTGTAAAAGCATGAATTAAATTTTAGGACTGTATGGAGAAACTCAATTAACATTATTTATATTAGAAATGTTATACATACACATTATGGTTTCATTATTTATAATTACATGGGAATGTTTCATAACATTTTATAATTTCCATACATTCAAAAAATATGGCGGGAGACATTTCTTGGAAGGTACACTTATAAATCATTCTTCTTCCATGTTTTCCAATACATTATTGATTCTGACATTTCATTATTGAAGATGTTTATAGGGTATCGACTCCTATGAGAGATTTAATAAAATAAGGTAATAATGTATATTAGGTCTGAATACTTTTAATATATCATTATTATATTTAATTTTATTAATTACCACTAATTATATATAATTATGCATCTATATGTTGAAGCATTTAATTTTTATTTTTAACCCTTCATAATGAGATTTATTGTGTTATGAAAAGAGATAATCATTTGGTGGTATACATGTATAATTAATTTTGGAAACATGGTATATACAATAACTTTGTATAATTATTCAATGTTTACACTATCTATAATATATTTTCATCGGCCTTTATAACCTAATTTGAGGGAAATTTGGATAATCACATAACACTATAAGACTTAGCATATTCTAGAGGATGTTAACAAATGAAAAAAATATGGTCATCTCACTTTGATAAAATAACCTCTATGGAATAGATGGAATGAAATAATAAAAATATAATTGGACAAATTTCACTTAAATATAATATAATTTGAATATGGGCATTGTTGATAGATTCAAACTAGAACTAAATTAGATACTCATGTTTAAAAAAGTGGTATTGTAATGTAACATTTAGACATTAGAGAATATTTATGGGTCTATCTTACTCAAATATTTCTAAAAGTAAAAAAATAATGATTCATCATATTTTGTCTTACTCTAGTACCAATAAGACCTTCAATAATCGACCAATGCTCTATAGAAAAAATTGGCTCTCAAAACTATTTTATTTCCCCAACATGTGTTATGTATCATAATGTATGCCCAAGTAAAATGGTTCCCATTCATGTTGTGTGTAAAAATAAATTGTCCCCTTCTAATGGTGACCTTGTATATGTATATAATATTTTATAACTCACATGGTGACATGGATGAATATTAACAATAAAAATATATAAAATTTATTTAATGCCTATGGGGACCAACCAAGCCCTAAGTAGAGTAACTATACCTAATTCATTTAGTGTCGGTTTTCCTCCAAACAAATAAAAAAACCATAACTTAGTTTTTGATAATGATCTTATTCCTAATATGATCATTGTATTGAGGGTGTGTTTCCCCTAGGAATATCAATTTATGGATAAAGGAATAGTTTACCACTAAATGCATTGGTCTAAAAACGAAATCCATAATATTACTCATCTTAATGATAATATAAAGGAATAGTATTTCCATTTTCTATATTGGTCATATAATACATGAATAATGACCTATGATTACTGTTATAGGGTCATGTAGAATGTAATACTCAATCAAATTGATCTATTTTACCGATCAGCATAAATAAAAATCAATAAATAAAATGACCATTGAAATTTTTTCAATGTTATTTAATGATATCAATAAATGGTGGATCAAACTCTACACATCAATTTCAAAATTATATGAAAATTTAAACCCTTTAAAAATAGGGTCACTCTAAGTGAGTCTTTTCCCTTGATAAAGAAAATAGTAAAACCCATATGAATAAATTATCAGAACAAGAATGACATAATCTATTGGGAGTCTTGATACCATCTCTTATCTATATGTATATGATTTATAATGTAATCCTTCAAACTATAATAATATCATTTTGATAGAAAAGGAACTATATCACAATTTTAGGAAATCTATGGGAAAGTTGACATAGAAAAATAGCATTCTCTTCCCATTTTACAATTTTCAACTTATATCAATCCATTATGGTGTATATTATAAAAATATTTATTGAACCACTTAATGATAGTGAAATTAATCATACCAATATTGTCTACAGAAAAAAATTTCTCTCATAACAATCCACATTCTCTATATTAAACACATGAAAACCCATCTTCAAAAAATTGGAATAAGGTAATATTTCCCACACCTATTATATATTTCTAAAAATACACGGGTAACAATATAATAACACTACATGTTTATAAATACCTGAAACCTGATTTTATCCACCAATTTTTATGCATATCATATTCCAATAGGTTGATTATAACCTAAAAATTGTCATTATATTAAAATTTTATTCATTGAATCCATCATGTGGTCACACACATTGATATTAACCGATTTTATATTAACCACTCTACCTTTGGTGGCCATAACAACAATGAATTTAAATTCGTGTGTTCTATAAAACTATAAATATACTCAATATAATCTTATGTGATAATGAAGAATATATGAAATTTATTTTTGGGTTAATGAATAAGATGTGGTGAATCTACCTATCTCATATTTCGTTGAAACATATATAAAAGAATATGAATTTATATAGGCCTCCAACCTTATTTCCAAAGGAAATTTATAATATCATTTCATATTAAAAAGGAATCAAAATAAATAAATCATTTCATGTTGTATTAAGAATCAAATATGGATATAATCATTAATTAATACCAATTCCACATGAAAATAAAGATTTAATTTTTTAGAGGGTAATCATTAAATAAAGAAATATATTAAATTGATATCTCATTAGTAAAAGATCAAATAATGGATAACAATAATTGAAAGGATTGATGATAATGAATTGTTGCCTAAAGAGGTATGTTCTATCCACAAGGAAGGAAAGGGATCCCGGTTTAAAATAACAATTCAATATTTGAGTTAAATAATTTATTTTTTGAAAGGTGACTCGGTGAAAAATAGGTACCCACTAACCTGTATCTAGATTATAAGTTCCCATATAGTTACATTACCTATGGTAATCAACTATCTGGAAACCCTCCATGGGATAATATTCCCCATGCTATATATAATAACTACCTTTTACAAGTTTAACTATTATTTAATGAAATATATCAACATAATATTTGTCTCATAAACATAAAAGAGCTGATGAAATGAGTCAATGGAAACCCCCTAACCCCTAATAATATTTTATACCTTAAAATTTAACAATATTTGGTAACAAGATATACATACCCATAACAGAAGATGATAGGGAGGTTGGAACCAACATAGTATATATTCTATCCTCACTTTTTGAAAAAAAAATATTACATGTTATGAACCCCAACTACTATGATAGTATATCGACATCATTCTCTATTGTATCCTCAAAGACATATGTATGTTTCAACTATAGTCATACCAAAGGTAGAATTAACCCTCGTGAGATTTTATCACTCAATTCAACTATACATATTCAATATTCAATGTATAATGCATTGAACCCTATATCAATATCATCAATGATATTTAGATGTGATGTTTGGATGAAGTATCTTTTAAGCTGAGATAAAAAGTGTGTTGTGTGAATAACCTAGAATATTTAAATATGTTTGAATATAATATTTTATGATACTGATCATCATGAAAACATCAAAAGATCTAGTATACCATGGAATTGAAATTCACTACATCCACAATCAATATAGTCCCAAAAATGGTAACTGTAATATGAAAACCTAGTCACCCTAATAAAATACAATTGGATTACATCCGTAATCATAATATTAATATCTAAAATTCTATATAATTTATAACTATAAAAAATTATATAGATATTTGAGGATTTCTTATAAAGGATACATATAAAGATAATAGTTTACCCCCCAACCTATATTATTATTCTAGGTGATGTGCAGAACTAGCTATACAAGTCCTCCAAATCATACATTAGGATATGATAATTAATTGGTGTTTTTCTAGGTGAGATTGAAAAGTTTGAGTCCACACTAAATTGAATCACTAAAATCAATGATAGAAACAAACAAAATGTCTTCCAAAAAATAAGTAATATAATCAATTTAAAGAAATATCCTTTGTGGAATGTTGTGATCAAATCAACCTTATTATGGTACCATTTTCAGAGTCATGTGCCAAATTATATTGTGAATCAGGTGACTCAATATGAAATTATTATCATTGGAAAATCATTATGATATTCTACCTCTCAAACATACAACCATTCAGTATAATCAATTAATTTTTTCCCCTAGATTAATAGCTTTTCTGATAAATTATTTAATATGTAAATACAAACCAATATTCCAATAATTATAAATGGTGAATTTAAAAACACACATTAAATGTATACCATTGCAACATTAATTAATACTCTTTACCCAAAGATATTTTTATCATTAGGTAATGATCCCAAAAATATTATTCTTTCTGTTGGGATACTAATACATCAAAAACAATTCATGATACATTATAAAGAGATGGAAGAGAATGTTCCCTATTGAGAAATTTGATTCCAAAATCATCTCCTCTAATATGATTTATGTAATTACACCATCTCCTCACACATAAAAAATAATATCACCATATTTGGAATATTTTGGAAATTGTTCATATCTAAATAACATCCAATCATTACCCAAAAAACATACTTAGAATGTATTCCCGCATTCACCCAATATAGGAGTAATTTTTTTATAGATAACAAAATCAAAGTTCATTATCCCAAAAACTGATAAAACAGAAGATATATCATAGTAATTTTGTTTCATTAAACCTTTTACAAGATTCTACATATTCTTATGTAATTATAATCAATGAATCCTTCATGAGAATACCATAATATTTTTTATATTTTATGTCTTTATAAGAAGACAGAAGGTGTCTGAGCCACCATTAATAAAAAAATTCATGTTCATACTGGAAAATTTTTTTTGTAAGGCTCCCATGGTTAATGAAATCCATTTAAGTATATTAGAAAATTTATATAAAAAATATTATTAGTACAATAATGAATACCATTACACGTAAAATTACAATTTATATACTTCATATGATACATCCTCAATGTCTTTGATCCAAAAGAGAATACGTTCTACCACTGAATCTGAATGGTTCCATGTATCACCATTGATATATCAATATACAATATTCAATCTTTACACATCATTAGTATCATTAAAAATCATGTATATTTCAACCTTCCCCCATATCATTTATGTTTTTTTCATAAATATTTTATCACATGTAAAATACCATATTTTTAGATAAGGTTATCATGAGAGATGTATGGTGGGAGAGTTACTAATTAAATAACATGATGTATATTTTATAATCCAAAAAATATATAAATCTATAGTATTTATAAAGAACCTCAACCTTTTATAGCTTTAATTATGTTTATATCTATGATATCATGATCCCAATATTGAAAATTAATGTGATAAATAATGATATTATGATTCTTAAAAAAGATGATTCTCTATCAGTGTAATCATTTAAAGAAACAAAAGATGATCATGATCATCCTTTATATGAATGTAAATTACAATATCATTTATACTGATAAATTAATGGAGCCAAAATAATAAATAATAGAAATTTTTTGGTATGACACAAATGCTTCCCAGGTATTCTTATACTGACCAACCTCATAATAAAATCATATGGGTCAAACATTCTCTTAAAATAAATATAAGGAATACCTAAAGGCCTTAATTTCAATTAATGATAACCTAACCATAGGTCAATTTAAAAGAACCACATGGATTAATTTTTCTATACTTATATGCCCTTGACTTATGGAAAATGATAATATTTATTTATAATCATTTTTTTTAATTCCTAGTATTCTATATAAAATCGCAATGATGAATTTATATTTTATAATGAAAACAAGAGCTCCCTGACAGGGTGTTATTTTCTAAATGAATTCCCTCACAGTAATTTCATATGCTCATGAACTTAGATCTAAATTATATTTATGTCATCTTTAATAAGAAACATTGGATATGGGATTGATACCTTGATCAATCCCAACAATGATCTAAATATCCATCTTAATTAGAGACTATGAGAAATACTTAGTACTTATGTTCTATAAATAATCAATTATTATTAGAAATACCAACTTTAAAATCTGTCTATCCCCTAAATAAAATCATCAAATTTATAAATATAAGTTGAATATCCTCCCTTGATTAGGTCATTAATTACCAATATACTAATGAAAAAATTTGATATGAGTATTTAAATACCCCTTACTAAATTTACATGTTAATTAATGGTGATACAAAACTATTTTTTCCAATATAATGTTAAAAAATAAATCCAACAACATTTTAAATGTAAATCTAAAAAATAAAAAAACAACTAAAGAAACCTATAAAAACTATATATTATATCATACTTTAAACATCAGTAAATGTTATGTATAACATCACCCTACAAGGTGTAACAATAAATATCATCCTATAAATATATAATATAACTATCACTAAATCATCAAACAATTATATTGATAGAAATGTATTTCGAAAACTAATATAATAAAATGTGGAAAAGGCATGTGAAACAAATATTTTACCAAAAATAGTAGATGGTCCCACACCATTTTGAGTAAGCTTATATTTAATAGAAACAAAAAAATCTTAATCATCATCCCCTTTAAAAAACTCAAAATTTATTGATTACATGAATAGTTATACTCAACAAAATCTTCTATAACTAAGAACTATGACAACCTTCATGTATTAATCATAAAAAAGATCACCAAAAACCACTTTTTTGAAAATAACTAAACCATTTAACACTTTTGTTGCACCAATTGTAATTTATTTTTATATATTAAAATATTAGTATAACTAGTGGGGTTTTTTCTAAACCATTGTATATTAGTCTGGGCCTCATGTTATGGTTATGTGTAAAAATGATATTTTCTCATTAATAATGTAAAATATTTCAGTGGATATTCTATAGTTTTTACATTTTTATTTATATCCCTTGGGGTTAATCTTTTCAATATATATTAAAAAAAATTGAGATTTATTATATATATAGGTTTTTCTATTCAATAAGTGTTCATGGTTCTAATATGGTTTAGATTAATAATTTTATTTTTTTGTATGTAGGAATTTGTGGTCATAACTAATTTTTCAATTAGATTTACGTAACCATTCAATATGATTTTTTGAGGTTATAATAACGATCTAGTTTATATTTCACGATTGGATAATTTATTCTAAATCTATGGATTCTTTTGAGTTTAATAAATTTTAAATTTACAGTTTATCCATTTGTAAAATTAATACATCCTTATGGGTTTACATTTCTCCAATAAAATATTATATAACACTCAAACATATCATCCCAATTTCAAATACTCCCTATAGTATTATTTTTTGGATTTCATCTTCTTTTTTTATTAATAATTAATTTTAACTCATTTAAACATCATCACCTCTTCCCATTATCCCCGCTTATCAATTCTTCTTTCTATAAGTTAGTCATGTCAACCTATTGAATTAATATTCATGATTTTTATTTGATTTATTTCTTGTATTTTGGTTATTTATTATCATTTAATCGATTCTTTGACACATTTATGATGGAATACCTTCATCTCATATGGATTAAATAAATCCTGAATTTTTCCCCATGAATATTCCATTAAATTTATATCCATGAGTGCAGTCTTATCATAAATCTTTGTTTTGAATAATTTTTTTTGTTATAATGGCTACGTTAAATGAATCTGGTATTATGAATTTTTGTTAATAGAAATATCAAATAATATAAATGGGTTTTTGGGATTTACTAGTTATATAATAAAATTATATTTTTATATAAAATTTATATTATTTTCAAAATGATATCAATGCTTGTTCAACGAAATTTTCGTATTATAGTTTTGTTTTCACTCTAAATTAATTTGTCAAGTTAATAGATGTTTTAATGATATTATTTAAATCATATGGCATGTTTTTATTTTTCAAACCATTTGTTTTTTATTTTTAAGTGATTTTATTACATTTATATGTTTTTTTGACATGGTTGTTGTTTAATTCAATGTTAAAAGAACTGATGTTTTTCACAATCTTGTAATCATTGTAATAATGAATATATTTTCAAATGACTATATTATAATGTTTTTGTTCTATTGTTACTCTAGATAAATAGTTAAATCATTAAAATAATGTTTTATAGTGTTATCTACACCCTCTAGGTGAGCCGATATATTATTCAATAATTGGAAAAAATTATTTTTATTTGATATAATATCTATTGACATTTCTAATTAAGAGGTTGAATTTATTTATTATTAATAAATAATATGTTCTTCTATAACGGGTAATGGGAAGTTTTTTGTGTGTTATGATTATTCATTATCATGTTAATTTTTATATCTCACTCAATAATATATACATTCAATATATATTTTATCAAAATCCCTAAGTTGTAACGAAGGGAAAAAATTGTACTAGTACATCATGAGTTTTTGAATCAACTCAGGATATCTTACATAACATGGTAATATAATCTACCAAGCATATATTATTTTTTTAATGGATATATTGGGTAAAACCACGTGTTTCAATAGTTGATACACATTTTTTTGTGAGATAGATTTTTTTTGTCTTATTTTATTGTCCTAATATATCATATGTGTTCTTATGAATAATTTGAATCAACAACATTTTTTTATATTTGAAATGTTGTTAAATTCATGAAAAATATATTTTCATTATTTTAACTATTTTAGTTCTAAATATCAAATAAGTCTCCCTTTTTATTATGTTAATTATATGTTTATAAAATAAAAAAAAATAACAAAATTTTTCCTTCAATTATCTCAATAATAATAAAATTTAAATTTGGAATAATTTTTTCAGTGAAACAATTTATCCATTCTCAATTAACATGTATTCAAGAAAAAATTTCTTTTAAAAGAATAATATACCACTGCCTTCTGTTTTCACTTTTTATCATTAAATATTTTCTATGATGAGATATTTTTTATTTTATTTCTCTATTTTAGAATTCAAAAAACGTTCTTTATAACTATTTTGATAATTTGATGTATAATATTTTTCATAGAAATATTTACATGGATGTAATATATCATGAAATAAAATCCTTTTTATGTTAGTAAGAAAGTTATCTTATAATGGAAAATAATTACATTTTAAGTATAATTAAAATATAACATTAATATTTATATTTCAAATGGGGAAAAAGGGATTTATAATTTTGGGGTGTGCATGTGGTGTGAAGAGTATTACTCTGGGGAATTATTTTATCATTCTTTTCATATTTCATGTACATAATTGGTTAAACAAAATTTTAAAATATTATTTTTGGGATTTTTTGAACACTCACATTATATTGGGAGTTGGGTGTCTGAGCATCAACTTTTTTTATTATCTATTTTTGTTTTTGGTTCATCTTTTTTCCCTTCCAAAGTCGATTTTTTTAATGTTTAATTTCTATCACTGAATATTTATTGTAATAAATGTCTAAGAACCTTTTTGAATGAATATAATTGTTTTGTTTATTAGTTTTAAATTTTATTATTGATTTATTGTTATCGTTTAAATCTTTGTCTGATTTCCGTATATATGAAAAAAAAATTATATCAAATGGGTTTATCTTTGGCCTATGTGGTGGTCACTATAAAATATTTGATTGAAATTAAATTTTTGCTATTTTTTAATTTAGTGGAATTAGTCAAAATGATGAATTTTTTGATTCAATGAACTTTTTTCCAGCCCTTAGTGATAAAAAACATGATTTGGACCCTTAAATAGGACAGTTTTGGTCTGGTTCAATGGTTTCCTAGTTTTTTAATGAAAAAATTAAATCATAACCCAATTTTATTTTAGAATATCAAAATATATAAGATATAATAATTTGAATTATCAATGTAATGGTTGTGGTAAGTGTCGATAAAAAAATTTAATAATAAAACATGAATTAATTTGGTTACTCAAGATATGTGAATGTAAATTCAACCAATATTCTTGATGAAATTAATGGTATTTTTTTAAATATTTGTATTTATGTTATATAATGATGATTTATTAGATATTTCAAAATCTCCATTATTTGATGTAGAAATTAGTGTGAATCCTTGGTCCCATGGTTACTATAAATGTTTAAAAAAACTATGTTTAGACTATACAATATCTTCATAGAAACATTATATATTCCCCATAGGGTTAGTAGAGGGATTTCTAGGCTATAGTGAAAAGGCAAATACAATTTGAATTTATTATAATTTTTTAATTCCTTTGGTATATATATTTCCTTTTTTTCTATCATTGGTATAATATTAAAATATATTAATTCCATAGATTATAGTTTTTCATCACAATGGTATTAATGAGTGTTTTCTGAATAAAAACTTATTTTTATTCTTTTAAAAAATATTAAAACTCATAGTTTATGATGTAATTAAAATTTATAAATCATAATTCCTTTTTTTCTTATAAAATTTATTTAAAAAATTTCATATAGAAGGTTAAACTTATAAAAACATTAATTAGGGTATTATGAATAAGTATTTGGATAATGAATAGAAATTTCTATTGTGGGATATTATAAATTGATTTCTAGTTTATTTAATTATTATCAATTTAAAATTATTCGTTATTATGATTTTAATAATTTAACTATATTTTATATTTCCTTATGTCTATTTGGATAATCATTATCAAAAATTGGGTTTGAAAACTGTTTTTTATTTAAATATATTAATTTAAATAACTTTTTAAAAGTTATATAAAAAAATCAAAATCATATTAATTTGATATGAAAAATAATACAGATTTTGCATATTATGTATAATGTTTTTAGAAGTAAAAATATACAAAATAATGAAATAAAAATGATCTTATGTGGTTATTTTGAAATTGATTAATACTCTCATATTTGGTTTTATCCTTGTTGGGAATTTTTTTTCTACTATGATTATGTATTGATTTTATTTAACATTCATAAAATCCCCCCATAATTTTCCTATGTAATTTGAAGCAAGAAAAAAAGATCATCATCAAAATTGAACCATTTAGTTGAAAATATTATAAATTATTATGTTTTAATTACACACTTTTATTTAAAATATAGTGTTACATATTTGTAAAATAATATCTAAGTATAAAATTCCAATGAACATTATAATGATAATTATTTATATTGACTGCTTTCTTTATTTAAAAGTAATCCATTAGAGTTCAGACATATTAATTTTAATCATTCATTTTCATCCTTGAATTATATATATTTTTTATTTTCCCTCATATAAATGAGCCTAGTTTTTTGGGAAATATTTGTGACATTTCATTTCCATTAAATCATTAGATGTAGACTATGACTATCATAAGATATTTTATTTAAATAACTATAAATATAGTGTTTATACAAAAATTGGTGATCCAATTTATAATATAAGGGTATATCTCATTAAATAAACATGTTTACAATGGTTGGAAGGGATTTAAAATATTTGGGTGAGGTGTTTAATTTAACCATACCAACCCTAATTTGTAAACATTTCATATGTGTTTAATCAATTCCTTATGAGACAATATAATATAGATAATTTTTAGTGTACTCATATATGTTAGGGACTTAAGAGTCGATGTACACTAAACCCACATTAGGATTGTAAATATATTATTTTTTATTTTCATAAATCAATTTTCATTATGTATTATATAAATATTGTATAATATGGAATTTGATGTTGGGTGTTCTGGGGTACCTCTTTTCTCAAAATAAAAATCCCATGATAAACGTAAAACATAATAAATTATAGTCTTTTTCAACTAAAACAATCTAGGGTAAAAAATGAAAACTGTTGTGAGAATTTTAAAACCCCATTATTAATTTCTATTGTTATTTTATTCATTTATAATACTTTTTTTTCACTGAAAATTTAATGTTTTATTATACAATTCCATAGAAATGTTTCAGGTACGAACTATCATCCCATGTTTAACACACATTTGGGTATAATAATGGTAAATGATCATATATAATGTTATATATGTTTTGATGCTAACTTGTTTTTTTTCATATTTTCATGAAACCATGTGGATTAATATAACATATAGTTAAAATAAATAATTTATTTCATTTTTACATGTTTTTTTCTCACTCGTTGAGGGGCCATTGATGGTTTATATTTATGAGTAACAGTGAGAATAATCATAGATGGTTTTTTCATTGATAGTTATCCTGTTTTTCATATACTGTAATGAGTAACCATACATTCTTTAATTATAGATGGTATATCTAAAATCTATTATTTATTTTATGGTTATCTCTCAATTTCCCAATGAATGTGGTGGAAGTATACGAGCTACCACCTTTTAATAATTTTGAATTTTTTAATTTACCATTATCCAATTTATCCACCCTTGAGGATTTATTTTTAGAAATTTTTGGTTTGTGGACTAAATATATATCTCCACCATCCTTTTACCCTACCCATAAACATGTCACTTTTATGACATTACCTACCTTTTGGGAAGCATATTTAAGTTAATCTCATATGTAACCCCTCCACTCTTATCATTTTACACTCTATTATCATTTTATTTCCATAAGATGGTAAGGAATACTAAATATTTTATGAATCAATATATTTTTTTGGATTTTATGATTTTATGGATCATTATACATTTATAAATTTAATATTGTTTTTATATGATTATCACAATAATTTTTAGATTTAAAGATTTTAAATATGTTCTAACATAAATGTAATTATAAATTTATATCATTGAGTTCATACAAATAATTAATACATGTTTTTAATTATTAAATCATTATAAAATATATATCTAACGGTTAATTAACTATGGAATTTATTACCCTCTCAAATGTTACGTGCCAAAAATAAAATTCAATATTCCAATTTTTCATATATCTGAAATTATTATATAATAAAAAAGAGTTAATAAATATTTATATGGGGATATTAAAATGATAATAGGAAATTAAATGGTTGTTTTGATTCATAATTTATTTTTTAAGGAGGTAACTCTTTTTTTATGATTTTCATTATATATAGGGATTTTATATATTTAAAAAGTTAATTTTCAATTTATTTAAATATTCATAGTTCATTGGTGATATTAATGTATTAATTGAACTTTCATTTTATCAGAATAATTTTTACATGAAGTGATATTTATAATAGATTTCTAAAAATGTTTCGAAGGATTATTTTTTAAAAATATTTTCTTATAATATATTTAATCTAATTATATACTATGTGATTATTATGAGCATTAGAAAATGTTATTATTATAAAATGTACATCAGTTTATAAATTTCATAGTGTAATTGTATAAATGGTAACGTTGATATAGATGTTGTGTAAGGATGAATAATTCATCCGGGTTGTTTTGCTGATTTTAATATATTAATCATGATAAAAGACATTATTCTATGAAGGGTTATTAGTGTTAAGGTTCTATTAAGATTATTGATTTTAATTTTAATTAATATATTCCAGTATTTGATATCTATCCTCGATGTATATTTAATATGAATCAATTAGATATAGTTAGGAAATTTAGGTATGAGTACTATATTTGTTTCTTATTCCACGTTATCTAGTGGAAATTTTTTAGGACTAAGGACTTTGTTATAGATTTATTTTCCTGTGTAACAATATTATGTGTAGTGCTACAAGGTGTTCCCATGTTGATTGTGATTTCACTACCCCACTGATACTTTATTTATGGTAAATATAGGATTTTGACATACCATTGTCATAATTTTCATTTCTATGTGAGTGAATATGAACAATCGTGCCCCCATTATTGTAATGGTACATGTATACAAATTATTTTGACGTTCACTATGATTATAAATCTATTTTATTTAAGGAAAATAATTATTTAGTTTTATTAAAGATTATATTTGATAATAAAAAAAAATTGACAGAAAAATATCGATGATTTGGGGATTTTCCTAAGGGAAATAAAGTTTACATGTTATAATTGATAAAATTGAATATGTATATAGTTAGATAAATTACCAATTATCATTGGTCATTATATTTTCTCTTAATGAACAAAATATATGTTTATTAGAAGTAAATATCACAATATGACGAAAACTCATAGAAAATTAGATATTAATAGATTTTATAAATATATGGATTATGGAAGTGATTTCAATGATAATAAATTATATTAATCAATAAAACAATTATACATAGAATATAAAGAAAGAAATTTTTATTTTGAAAGGATACCCGAATTAGAGTAACTCATTATTCAATCAGTTTGGAAGTAATATTTTCTTGAGTCCCAAGGAATTAATGAAAATAATTAAAGGCCTCTTAAAATTATTTTATCTGATATTATCTTCATCCTTAAATTTATAAAATAACGATTAATTAAATTATTTAAAGATTAAAAAAAATAATATCAAATGATAATTAAATATGTAGAAGTAAATGAAAACTGATTTTGGAGGATTTAAAAGATGATGATTGGACGATGAACAAAAAAATTAATCACTGCTAAACATAGCTGTGGAAGTTTAAGAAGTTCAAATATACAATGGAATAATAGCATATATCTTTGAGTCTTAGTCGCAAGGAGGATAATTTCATATTTAAATAGGTATATTATTAGTTATATAAAATCTATATCTATTCGTGGAAAAAATATCATATTTTAATTCACAAATGTTTTAAAGTTGGATGGCTCAAAAGGTGGATCCTCTGATCTATATGATGTTATGATATATTGATGAGACATATATATCCATTGTTCAATGATATTGAAATTCAATCATATTTAGATAAAAAACTGATAAATTAATGTTAATGATTATTCTAGGTTCCATCCTGCCATGTTGTTTCAAAGGCTAAGAACAGTTAGGTAATGTTGATGTGTAATTAAGATACAAAATCAAGAGAGGTATAGTTATACAATCACAGTTAATTCATCATAATTACCCCACAGATTCATTATATCTAAATGAATAATATATTTTATTATTATTATGATATAGAAAATTAATGTTCACATACATTAAAATGAATGACCATTATTGATTTCATGATTTATGAATGATTTTAAAAAAGATGGAATCATATTTCATGGATAAATTGACAATGTAAAATTACTATTTCATGAGAATAAATTTTCATTGCTGTATTGGATATTGATTAGGAGGATGTTTAAACATAATTCCCAAAAATTAGTTACCTTTGCTAGATTATAAGAAATATTTACATGGTCATTCATTTTGAATATTTTTTTGATATGATTTATACAATTTTTTATATATAATTTTTAAGGGATACGACCGTTTTTTATTAAATAATAGATTGGGTAAAAGATGTTTAGAGTTATTATAGGGAACTATATTGATTAGGTAACAAAAAATTTAGAATGGAATAAAAATTGATGTTCATAAATAATACCTTCGTGTGATTAATATTAAAAAATTAAAAATGAAGATTTATCCTTGTAAAAAAACCGAAATTTTCAGAAGATAACACATATTCAATACCCCTACATACTGGTCCAACCATTAATATCTATATATTATTTTATAATAGTTAGGTTCCAAATATATGATCAAACATGTAAAAATAATGATTTCAAATTCCATTAATGGACCGAGAATTTCATCATCTAATGAAATTAATTTTCATGAATGGAAAAGTAGAATGATACCCTCTTTCATTTTCTATTTTATTGATGTGGTGGATGTGGGAAAAATTTATATTCCAACTAAAAAATAAAGTACCCATATTGATTTCATTTATATTTTTTATTGAAAGGTGGCCAGTAAAAAATAAAATTATATATTTATTCCCAATTCTAAATTGATCTTTAAAAGGTAATGGTTATCTAAACAATTAATTGGAATTAGTATAAAATGAAAAAACCAATGAAATAATTATTAGTTTAATAGAATAAAATAATATAAATCGATAATATTATGTTTGATAACATTTATATCGATCTTTAAATAAAAATAGACAAATAGTTTATTTGTTTAAATGGGATTGCTAGAATATCAATAGATTTGGTGGTACCATTAGATATTAAACTATTGTTTAAATGTTTACTATATTTCATTAATAAAAATTTTCATCGTTAATTTTTATTCAAGAGGATTAAGTTGAATTAACCCTTCATGTGAAGATATTATATCCATGTTTTTTATGAAATTTTGATATATCATGAAATTAAATTTATTCAAAAAATAGATCTTTTTTAAATTAATGATAAATTTCAAAACCACAGACTAAGAAGATGGTTATTAAAAATCATTAAAATATGATTAAATGTATCATTAATTCACATGGATTATATCCCTATTATTATGACAAATTTTAGGTGGGAAAGTAATGTATATAAGAACACATTTGTTGAATTTTGTTGGACTATGAATAATCCAACATAGAATATATATTTTTTAAATTAGAACATGGGACAATAATTTTGGGAAATATTAATCTCAAATATAAATTAAATAAATTAAAATGGATGAAAAATTTATATATGATGTTAGTGTGAATGGTATCAAAAGAGAATATCTTTCCCTTTGGGAATTCAGAAAAAATCATGAAAATTTTGAATTGATAAAAATTATTTTCACACATAAATATCATATATTGATAATACATCAATTTTATTAATAACCATCACATTATGAAAACAAATACCTGAGGAAAATAATAATTTAATATCATTCGAATCATGGAAAAAAAGTCTATATGTAAACAACATTATCTCAAAATATTATCTTTATGAATAACACCATTATAAACTATTTCAAACATAATTTAAATATTCATAACTCAGTGAATAATACCTAAAAAGGGTAAATAAGGGGTATATATATGCATAAAACTAAAATATGATTGTGAGAAATTATAATAAATTTTAACAAAAAAATCGTCATATAAATGATCATAATATTTAGTCATTAAATAAATAATTTCGTTTAATAATACATGAATTATATGGTAATAAAATTACATAATCCATGAGAGCGTACCATTTTAATCAGACATAGATTTTTGGTATACACAATAGCTTAGAAAATCATTTACATAATAGTCAAGCCTAGTTTCTAATCCTGTAATGGTAAAATGGGTTTAGTCCCCATAAAATAATAATAGTCATGGTTCACTAACAAGATAATCAATGTTGACAAAGTCACTTTCTCAACTGATTTTATTCTATCTTTTAGTTTTATTTATCTCACGAGATATAAATAATTATGTAATGAATTTGAAAGAGATGTAGGCCACAACAATCTCATAATGGACATGAAATTTATTTTTTCCATTAGATCATAAAATATTCATCATATCATACCCCATTAAATGATTTTTTTTATAAAAATTCCCTCATATCATATACTGTGGAAAAGTGAACGGTTTCACAATCATTTCATCATAGAATAACATGATATAAAAGAATTAAGTTTCATATAAATTTCAAAATTGTATAAAAAATGGAAATAAAATGGGATTCATTAATATAATTCTATCATAAAAAATAAATCAGATAATGAAGAATAATGGTAATCAGCGATCATATCTACAATAAAGAAGATGCAAAATCAAATAGATTTATTCTTGGACTAAAAATTCTTTTAAAAATGAATTTTAAAACATTTATTCAATAAAATACCCACTATTATATGAAAAAAACACAATTTAAAAAATAAATCATTCTCAAATTCGATTTCATTGGAAAAATCCATAGAAAAATAAACATAATTTCTCAAATCAAATAATCATTATGATTACTAAAATTTTAGTTAATGTTATTCTGATTAAAAATATATTCCATTCACATTTTTAGTAAAATCCAAAAGGGAATTATTTGGAAAATTAAATGAAAAATCCATTGATTTTTCTAAACAAGACACACACAAAATATAATGACTTTTAAATTTTATAAAATTATGATAAAAAATTTTTAAATTATTTTTGATTTAAAATTTATCATTGAAAATTAATTTTTGATAGAGGATAGAAATAATGACTTATTTTAAAAAATAAATTATCAATTATTTTAACTACCAAATATCTGAAATTGTTAATATTAATTGAAAATATCATGAATAACCATAAAAAAATAAAATTAAGATTTTTTGAGATATAGATCATATTATATTATCATAAATAATATAATCATAAATCAACTCAATAAATGATAATATTGTGACATAAAATAATTAACACTTTGGGGACATTGAAAAATATGTCCAACAAAGGGATAACTTAATATAGAAATTAACATATAATGAGTGTTAATAAACATATGATGATACAAGTAAACAGTTTTTATATAGATCTTATAAGATAGTATAGGTGAATAACATAATGTATATCTCAAAAAACAAAAAATAGGATATAAATCTATTACCTAAAGTATTTAATTAGATCATAAAAAATCAAACCACATGTATAATTAATATAGGATTATTATATATTTATTGTAGAAAATTATTAATATAAATAATACCATAAATGATTTAATTTTGACTGATTGTTATATGTTCTTAGAAATTTCATGTCACTTTTATGTTTAGGGTATTAACTACTTGGTTTTTCATATATGTCATGGTTTGTAATATTTTTTCCCCAATTAAAATAATCAAAATTTCATATTATCCATAATTATATCCATGATATAGAAATCATATATATATATATCTTATATATATGTATTTAGATTAATCTGTAATATTCTGTGTCAAAAATGAAATGCATTATTCATAGAGACAGTAGGTCGAACATACAAATGAACATTGATTCCATTATCCTATTTGATTAAAAGAAATAGAGGTAAATGATATATAATAAAATTAAATAATATATTTCATAATTTATATATCATATGTTATTTAGAATAATGGATATTATATTCCTTGTACTGAGATGAAAAATCAAATTGCTTTGCGAGCCAGTAGTCTTCCGTACGCAATAGTGATGTCATCATATCTCAATAAAATAAAAGGTTTGAATTAAGTGTGATATAATAATTCACATTAATAATAAAATTAAAAATATCAAATATAAAAAAATATATCATTATGACCTTACTTTATTGGTTTTAATGGAAAAAATGACAATGGTTAGCATGGAAGTATTTCTCCATACACACAAACAATGAAATTTTAACTTATTTTATGAAACTGAAGATGGTTTTAAGTAATTAAATTAATATAAAAGCATCATAGTAAATGGAATACATTTATTTTGTTATATAATCATGTTTTGAAAACATTTTAATTATGTTTAGGAATAAGTAAAACAAAAAAATCTTATTGATAAAAGTTAACACTTCTTTGTGAATCCTCCTTAGGATTGACCAAAAAACACTCTATGTTAGATTTAGGTCAAAAATTAGGCTTCCGAGATAATTGTAGGGATTTTTTTAGGTGACTTGGGTTTTTTGGAAACCAAGGTGTTGAATTTGAAAATATGGTATGCGAAGCAGTTTCCTTTTATATGTGAGGGTGGCACACATGTCATGTTTTGAATGAAATAAATATGGTAATATTTTTTCATGAAATGCGGCTCGAATAATGATCATTTTTCTATAATGTATCTTATAATGTATAAATATGTCAATAAAATGGTTTTGGATTTCCTTCATTTCAATTTTATTAATTATTTAATGATTAACCACTAGTAAATTCATTTTTACATTGACAAATATAATTAATTGTTACTATTTTCTCAAATATGTTTGTTCAAAAAATCAGATTTACATTTTTGATAATTATCATTACTATAATTAAAATTATTTAATAAGATCTTTCAAATTTAATTCACAGAGGTTGGAAAATATTTTATCAATAATCATACAGACATGAAAAGAATTATGATTTCTAAAGAGAAAGTGATCAAAGGATTGAATTATTTTTATATCAAATTCAATTTTAAATTGATTTTTATAACCTAAAACATATTCATTGATATATATTTTACCTAATTTTACTTTTAAAAAAATTAAAATATATTTTTTATTTACAAATAAATTATACAAGAATTAAAATTTCAATTAATAGAAAGTATTTTTCACTTTACATCAAAAAATGAAAAATTTTTACAAAAAAAAATATAAAAAATAACCATAGAATAATGTTTAATTGATTATTTAAAAAATAATTTTTATATTACTAATTAATTTTTCAAAATTTTGAAAACATAATTTTCTAAATTTTTTATAAAAAAAATTTAAGTTTTTGTCAAGAAAATAGTATATTTGAAACACATAAATTATTTACTAAAATTAATATGTTTTATTATATATATGTTTTATTTCAAAAATACCATTATAATTAATATCATTAGTGTTTTCATTACTAATTGATACTGATATTTTAATGGGTACATTATAATTTCCACATTTAAATAACAACATTAAAAATATTTCATGGTCTTGATGAAACTAAGTGTCATGTATAATGAAAGAGAACCCTATGTTGTGTGTTTCATAAGTATAACTTGTTTAGAGTAACATTAGTCATAAAAATAAATTTAATTTATTAAAAAAATGAATTAACTCTTAGGTTTTTATTAAAATGCTGATAAACATTCAATGAGAGATTATTGTTTTTATCTATGAAAATTAGTCTAAAATCATCTATAGGTGTATTGAGGTTGATAAATTTTTATACAACTTACGTGAAGCTATTGAAAAATTTAAGATTCAATATACTAATTATAACAAGTAGTTAACAATTTTATTTTATAATCTATTTAACATATTTTCCTATTATGATATTAGAATATGAATTTATATTAATACTAATGATATATCAAATAAAAAGAAGAAATTATTTATTGAGAAGAAAAATCGATATTATTCTCTAAAATGAATGAAATATAGAAAAAATATATGAAATAATGTTATTAAATTAAAAAATTTATATTTTAATATATTGATAAACTAGAAAAAAATTCAATAATCATAACATGTATCTATTACGATGGTGGGGATTCATAAAATATTATTATTTTTTAAAAAACTATGTAAAGACAAATGAAAAATAATAGGATAAAATTAAATTTCAAAATATAAATCTTGAATTTATAGGGAAACTCAATATGATAATAAAATAACAATATGATTTTGAGAGATAATTTATATTGAATGAAATATATGAAAGAAACAAATATTTAAAAAAATGATTTGGAATTTCTAGAAGAACCCTTCAGACAATATGACCAAGCAAGTTGACATGAAAATATTTAATGAAAACATTAAACGGATAGTATATATACCCTGGAAGAGAAAAAAGTGAAATAAAAATAAAAGAAAAAACTAGTAATACTTGAAATATTGAATGATGTCTTGAAATATAATTCATAGATAAGTGATAGTGTCTATTCATAAAATACCTCAAATGATGTGAAAATATAATTAAATATTGAATATCCTAATAATGGAGGTGTATTCATTTTAAAGTATAGTTCCATAGGCATTAAATGAATTGGATTCAATTTTAATTATCATATAAAAATTAAATATGATGATTGTATATTCCACAACATAATGAAAAACTATTTTATTTGTTCGTTCTCTTTATACGAATCTTAAATTTTTTATTTTCCAATTTATCGATAAGAACATGTTGATCTCATTTGTAACATCCACAAATCAGGTGCCACTAAACAGGTTCCCCAAGTCGGATAATTACATGACCTCAAGCTCACCTCATGTAGATTAGATGTTTCCAACTACCAGAAAGGGTCTAAGAGTCATGTGAGGATATTATGCCATTATTTCAAGAGTAACCCACCATATAAAAAATTTACAATAAGGGATAAAACATCAAAAACCCAATCCAAATTCATAAATAAAAATCACCCAAATTGGTTTCCAAAAAAACAAACAGTAAATATGTAATGTAAGGCTACAGTACCAAGTTAAAAAACCCCAAAATAAAGGTAATTACAGACTCTAAAAAATGTCCTTGAGTCCATGTTTGAAACCACATCCATGCACATCCCATCGAAAAATCAGTTCTTGAGCACCAAGAAATTTCCATTTACCTAGAATGAAATAATGAAATCTACTCGGATAACTATTGGCGGTGGGAGCAGGGTCGAGAATAACTTTTTAGGATACTACCAATATTGTCTACAAAATTTTTATATAAAATAGATAGTTCATGAAGAGATAAAATAACAAAATGAAAATTGAGACAATACAAGAAGAAATTAGTAATAAATATTTTCCTATGTTATTTCATAATAAAAACCTAAATTGATACATAAACATATATGTGATTAATTCACCTTTTTCATATTTTTACTATATTACGTTTATTCAACATTCAAAAGAATTATGGGAATAAATCATGTCCTATCTCACTAGGTACACACATCACCAGAACCACATTATCCTCACCATGAATCCTTATTATGGGTGGAATTCAATTGTTAATGGAATTGAACTTATTACCTTTCCCTAACTCTAGAATTTATGGGTGGAGTTTAGTGGATTAGTCCAACATGACCTATGGATGTAGGACCTCATGTCTATACTTCACTGAACCAATCAATGTGCACATGCTTATTTATTCGTTCACCACACATAACCACATTCAAACCATGAATATCAAATATCATTATCAATATCACAGTAATGAAAAATAAATATGAATCAATGTTATGAAAAAATCTATTAACAAATTTATCTTTTATATAACATTACCATTAACCCAAAATCATAGTCTCCATGCACAACTCACTCTGTATATTCTAGAACAAATCCATTTTCATCGACAAATTCCCATTAATCCCATTAACCCATTTACAATCCCAACCAGTCAATACATTATCCATTATCCACAACTACATATTTCTACTCATAATAAATTATCAATCAAAACATTAAAATATATACACATTTGTCAAGGGCCGTACAAAATCACAAATCAGTATCAAACATTTTATTTCTGTTAACCACATTTAAGAAGGCCGACACACCCATTGGGTGGCCCTAAATCATTCACGTTATTAGTTATTCATCCCATGGGGATCATGAGGGGTTATATTGGTTACTTAGACACCCATTAAAACAAATATTTCATATAACACTATGAAATCATAAAGGAGAGAACAAAAAAATAAACTCACATGCACAAATAAATATAAATACCAAGGGATATAACTTATTGTACACCTACCTAATATCCTCTGAGAAACAGATTTCTAATTAAATCCCTAGATACTGATTCAAAAACACTATAAATATTCCCCCAAGATCTAATTAGAAAATAAGGGTTTTACATCATTAGATGGAGATAAGAGATGAATTCCATCCCTAAACTAAAATGAGAAACAAGAGGGGGATTATACATACCTGGACCTTCAATATATATAATCAAAGGCACTACAAAATTCCTAGAGATGAAATAGAATAACCATTGGGAAACAATGAAATAACAAGTTCATCAGTAGGGTTTATGTGAGAAAAATTTAGGGTGGAAATTGGCGAGGGTTTAAAATCTTGTAACAGATTTCTTTAGTTCTTTAAAACATTACTTGGGAAAATGGTTTATTACTAGGGTTTTTAACATTGTGTGCAGGCCATTCACTAGTGACTATCTAAGGTAATCTCAGTCACACAATTACCCACAAAGGCCACATATTTTGATAGAATAGGTGTCGACCATGCATTAATCTTTTGTTTAAGGCTACACGGTTACTTAGGGAATCCACACAGATTTACTAACCATGGGCCAACAACGCTCCTAGAATATATTGGATTCTTTTCTCACTTTTTCATGTCCCAAACCCTTTGAACACCCTTGCGTTTACAAATTAAATAGATTGGTCCACTGGGCCTATATACCTGCATCTCGCACCCATGATTCATCCTTAACATTTCCATGCTTCCAAAAACCTCAAACTGAGTGCCCAATCTTTCCTCGAAATACATTCTCACTATGGTCTACATTAACAACTAGATTCTCCTCTTATGGAACATCAACCACCATCTCTACATGCCCATTATTTGATATGTGATATGGGACAGTGTGATACAATCGATTTCTTGGGACATGAAAAAAATCAACCGTACCACTATACCACTGTAGAAGAGCCAATCGGTAAACTAATATTCTTACCCTCTCCACAATCTCAAATGTTCCCATATATCAGGGTTACAACATTCCCTACATATTAATTATATGATGAACCAACTTTGGAGACACATGAATAAACACCCTATCACCCACTAAAAAATCAAGGGTCCTTGTTTTCGAACTTCATATGAATTCACCTGTCTCTGAGTTATTGTCATATGATTTTGAATAAATTCTACATTCTCTGATGTCTCTTTCACGATGCTTGATTCCTATATCTCAAATTTCCAAGCACGTTATTAGAAAAATATATGTCTACATGGTCTTTAAGAGAGTTATTCAAAATTCTCTATTTTAATATTATTATTAAACCTATTGTTATAGAAAAACTCAACAAGAGATAAGTGTTTTTCCCATGAACAACTACAATCTAAAACTCTTGTTCCAAACATATCATCTAATAATTTAATTGTTTGATGTGACTCCATTTCCATCTATGGGTTATAATAATACTAAAAAAACATGGGTACCATGAACATTATATAATTTGTGCCAGAAGTACGAGGTGAAATGTGTCTAAAGATCAAAAAAATATATATCGTGGTACACCATGAAACTGTACTACCGCTCAAACATATATCTCACCCAACTGATCGACTATGTAATTCCCATGGGTCGATAAGAATTGGTCCACCTTAGTCAATCCATAAAAAACTTCCCAAACTGTACCATTCTTCTAAGGCATACTCAGAAGAGTCACTAAAATGCCCAAAGATATGTAATTCCACTATCACTTCAGAATATTAAATGTCTATAAAAACACATAGGCGCTGATGTGCGACCATTACCTACTGACAGGAAAGGCATCGTTACAAAAAACCCACAACCTCCTTATTTATTACCTAGAACCAATACATCCTATAAAGATCATGGAATATATTAGTCAAACTAGGATGCACATCCCACTTCAATGTGTGGATCTCGTGAATCAAATCTTCTAGCATACGCACTAGCATAACCACATGACCAGAAATATTTAAAATCCCATCATCACTAATATCACAATTAGAATGTGAATCCCCATCATTAATACATTAATTCATTGATAGAATATATTGATCCACTAACTATCTTTCCTTGAACCAAATAAATTGAGAAGACTGAATTTCTATTAACATAAGGGTAATTTTCTCATACCCATCATGCACTTCCAGATGCATCTCAACAAATAATAACATCATTTTCCACTTGGATTTTAATTTTTGAACCAATTGATTATGTGTCTTTTTTCTTATAGAATCCGCAACACAATTTCTTTTTCATAGGGTGTATACCATCTCGAAATTGATGGATTATAGGTACACTACCCATTTCTAATATAAAATATATAGATCACGCTGAGAGAAAATGCACTTACGACTATTATGGTAATTAGACACTAAAAACGATTCTACCAAAAAGTAATGACTCCAACAGTTTAAGTAATAAACCTTAGTAGCTAGCTCATTTTCATGAGTAATGTAGTTTATTTCATGAGGCCTCAACTTTACCATATGCTTCAACTCGATCATCTTGTATCAACACTACCCCAAGTCCAACACCAGACACATCATAGAAAAATGTGTACCTATTTTCTAGATATTATATGTACATAATTGGTATAGTAGTATAACACTTCATTAACTATTAGATACCATTCTCTCATGCCTCTTACACTTTAACATAACTTCCCACTTGGTTAAATCTAAAGGTGGAACTAGCAAATTGGAGAAATACCTTATGAACCTTCTATAATAACCAGAAAAAAATAGGAAACAACAAACATCATAAAAATTCTTAGGCTACACCCAAGACACCATTTCCTGCACATTCTATAGATCAATTAACACACCTGACACAGAAATGATGTGTCCCAAAAAATTATCTTTTTTAACACAAAACTGACATTTTGAGAGCATTTCATAAATACTATGACCTATAAGTGTACTAAAGACAATGTTATAATGTTTGGAATGATCGTCAAGGGATCTTTAATACACCAAGATTTCATCAATGAAGACAAGTATGAACTCATCCATATATGGGTGAAATATTAAATTCCTCAAGGCTATAAACATAGTTGATCTATTGGTCATCCCGAACGACAAATCCTAAAACTCATACAACATGTATGAGTTTCATAAAAATATATGTGGTACATTTGAAGGTTTCATCCTCAATTGTTGGTATCCTCATATTAAATCAATAATGGTGAAAATAGATTCACCCCTCATATAATCAAAGAGTTTTCCGATTCTGGGAAGTAGGAACCTGTTCATACCTATCATAAAATTAATCTTTCTATAGAAATCACATAACCTCATTGATCGATCGTCTATCATGGAAAATAGGTTGTGAGATCCCCAATATGGCATACTAGGGATGAAAAAACCATTACACTCCAATTACTCTATCTAAACATTATCTTCCTAATGTTTTGATATTTCCATTCAATACGGAAGAATTGAAACTGGATCTACTCCATGTATAAAATAAATCGAAAACTCAACATCTCACTCATTTGGTAGCCTAGAGATATCCTTGAAAATAAATTACTGAAATTTATCGACAATAATAAGAGATACATGTATTTTTCATCCTTTTTTTTCTAGAAGAAGGAAATCCACTTGGGATGTATGATCTCCCAAATGCTTGAAAATTTTTCGAGCATGGCCTTCTCAAATGTCTTAGTCACCATAATGGACATAAGTGTCTACATTGAGATTCGTGAATGTCACCAAACATTGGTAACAATTGATATAGTCTAGAAACAACACCATCCAATCCCTACTCAAAAATCATTTCAAAACAGGTATCACAATGAAAAATAGGTTCCATAAAAAAATAAATTCACCATCATCCAATGAGAATCCCTTATATTATATCATATTCTCAACACATACCCCTAATTGAGTATCAATTGACATAACTCCCCACACTCTTTCCACAGTTAATCCAATTACTACTACAAGCTCAATAGAAATAAATGAATACATATCACTCAGATTAAATAATGAAATAACAATCTTGAAAGCAACAAGAATCATTCCTCGAACTGAAAATAGTAATTCCACCTTTTGTAGTAGAATTAACTACAATAATATGACAAACCCCTCTACCCTAGGCTCTACCTAGAGTACCCTTCATTGCAATGCCTAGGTGGTGTGGATGTTCTCACCCTAGATGTCCAAGTCCACCACTCCTACTTGTACAACCCATGGAGATAAAAAATGAAATCATGATATGGGTTAACTAACCCATATCTAAAATCAGCATCTACCTATGATGTCTATCATTTCTCATTTGTGGTCAGTTCCTATCGAACCACTGTACATTGACTAGCCTACCACAAAATCATCACTCATCTGGTGGTCAGGGACACTAGTTGTGAATGTATCCATGTAACATCCCAGGTAAATTAAAAAAATACATTTTCATAATTATTCTTATTTTTCAATTAAATATATATTTTACTTAAAAGGGGTTAATATGCTTGATGGCGTACCTGATACGAAATAACAGGTTTCTTTGAAATCATAGGTTGCACACTAATAATATAATAATATTATTTTAATTATATTTAACACCTTGCCATTGTATTGGCAAGAAGGAATAGAAAAAACTAAAATATGATTATAAATGTTTGCTAAATGTTTTTTCATACATCCAATAAAATTTAGTGGCTTAAAATGTTAATGAATATAATTTTAAACATAATTTTCTTTAAAAGGTAGATTTACCACCTTTTAATAGGGAACCCAAATTAAATATCGTTTTGTTCAATTTTATATGTTTTTTTGACCAAATAAAATTCTTTTTAAAAATCGGGATATCAATATTTACATTGGGGAAATTTTAGGTATTTTTCTAATAATATTCAATTTTTAATGAAAAGTGAATATTACTGTATTTTAATTCAAAATTTCCTTTTAATCTAATTTATTTTTATGGTTAGATTATCTTTTTAATTTGTTTAAAAGTCTAATTAAATTATATTTTTACAATTTAATCAAATTTGGGTAATTTAAATTAATTTTACTTTGAAATTGGATATAAACAAGTGTCAATATTTTGATAGTTAATATTTCATAAAAACAAGTCTTTTGTTTGGACAACAAGAACTAATGTTAAATTAATTAATCCACTAATATGTTTAAATTTTTTTAAATTAGTCATCATTTTTGAATTCAGAATATTAAATGTAGCTTATACTTATTTTTTGTTGTTTTTTTGAAAAAATTCTATTTTTGATGAATAGGGAAACCTCTAAGTAGTACTTAGAAAACTGAATTTTTCATTTAAATGAAATTTTACCTCTTTTGTGAATTGAATTTTTACATCTTACATGCATGGTTGTTATTAGTATGTAAAATTATGTTCAATAAGTTGAAACTAATTTTTGGTCAATAGTAACATTTGACTTTTATTTACCATAGTTATAGGTAAATAAGGTAATTTATTTTAAAAATAATATCATAATAAAGAAAAATTATATTAAAACTTGTCCTAAACTTATTCAATGAATCATGTACGGCCATGGGAATCACTGGGTCAATTTTGGGACCACATGGAGTCACATGAGAGTGATAATGACAATTTATATTAATTAATTTATTGTAAAGGAAAAAATGACATAAACCAATATCATTGAGAAAATTAATTTTTACACAGGGTTATATAAGTTATCATTTCAAAAATAAATATTCTATAGAAATAAAAAATAATTTCCTAAATTATGGTATTTTTTAATAATTTATATATATATAATTATTTAAATTATTTATGACACAATAATGAGGCAGTGTTTACCTCATTAATAAATGATTTAAATAAATAAGATTGTAATGATTATAATAATATTCAAAACCTATCCAGTTCCTATTGGATGATTTTATATCGACAATAAGACATATTATTTTCGACATTAATTAGTTTTGGACCTTTAGAATCTGAATATCATTAAATAAAAAATAATACTTTCACACCTTTTTATAGAGGGCCTCCTCCCCATATAAAAAACCCTCATTTCTAACTTATTCCCCACACCTCTCCTGCCACATGGATCATCTAAATCCTACTCGAGTAATCTCTCAAGATCTATATCTTACTATTAAGAAGCCTTACCTTAGGTATAAGGCACTTCCAGAAGCCCTTTTGGTTCAAACCAAGGGGTGTTACCGAAATTAAAGGTAACAATTTCTCTTAACTTCTTTTCATTTATTTTACTTCTCCAACCCCTAAACACTTTTTATTCCTTTCTTTTATAAAATCACCAGTATACTCAATATAATAGGATTTTTTATGAGAAGTATTCTAACTACACATACACACACCTCCATCTAATGGGTGATTAACATACTGTTTTTGTGGATGGAAAACTAACCCCTCATGAAATGAGGATTGTTCAATTATCTCCTACTGCCTCTCATGGTGGCCATTAAGATGGAACAATATTGATATATGATATATATTATGATGATATTTTAATTATTATTTGGTGTTTTACATATATATCCTGCCTTTATGGTTTCCATAATGGGTAATCACGATAGATTCATTTGTGAAAGTGCAGATAAATGCCCTCTCAAAGTGATATGACTCATTAATTCCATATGTTGGATTTATAAAGGATGAATTTAATGATATTATATATTAAATTAAATTGGAATTAAAATATAACTATTCATCATTATTTTTTAATTCCATTAAAATAAGAAACAGTAATGAATGTAGCGTTCATGCATACGTATGGCTTACCGTCTCCATTAAGGGTGCATTACATTTCTTATCTCCAAATGTTATGTACAATTTTTAATACATGTATATAATGGATGTATATTATATATATGATATCTAAATCATTAAAATATTTATGGATATTATGTAATTTGGTCCACATGAACAACTTGTAATTATAAGAAGTCAATTTTTGACTCAAGTACCAAATATCGACAAAACGACCATTATTAAGTTAAATGATTACATAATGTTTATTACATGGTAATAAGTTATATAAAAGGAATAATAAACATGATAATGGTTTTTAAGAATGTATAAATTAACATTAGATTATTATTTAGTAGATTAACGAACGAACGAGTCAAGTGGGACATGAGGTAAGGGACTTCATCTCAATATCCTTTAATTGAGGCATATTTTGTTTTAATATAAGATTTTATTTTATACACTGTATATAAAGCATTGAATTTTCATTTAATTCAATGGGAATATTTTTCTACAAAGCGTTTTACTAAACGAAAAAAATGTATCTTTTAATGTAAGTCGTGACAATGACCTTTTTTACTACCGTGAGTATTATTTCATCTATTGCTTCCATAAAAATACGTAATGTTTTTAAAAGGAAAATAAATATCATACACACTCATATGTATTTTGGTATTGAAAATGGTTTTGATAATGGAATTTTTTATGTCAATATATTTAAATGATATATTGTGATTGATATGAGGAAATTTTATATTTTCCTTACACATGTTTATGTGTTAGGAATATGTTATATTTTTTGAGAATTGTTACGTATATGGGTGCTTCTGTGATAATCCTTGGGAGGGTGAGCCCGAGATATCTCTTCAATGCATTGGGTAACATGACATAGGTAAACATGAATGTTTCTCCTAAGAGATTTAGGGAATATACATTGATGGGTGTTTCAAATGTAACTCCATACATAGTTATGATAGCTAGAATGTAATAATGATATGTATGCCACAAGTTATCGTTATGATTTATGTTTTCTATGTGTAATTCATAAATCATATGAATTCATGTGGTATGTTAAAGAGCATATGTTATATATGCAATGCTGGACTAATGTTTTCATTCATTGTTTTATAACCCTTTCATAGATTTTTATCCTCATCCCATTTTTTGAAAGGTTTTTCAGATGACCTTAAGATGAATAGGGTCTAAGACAGGGTCATGGAAAATTCATGTTGTCTAAAACCCGAGACTAGACATGACTCTTTTTTTCAAGAGTTTTTATTTTATGAAAAAAATGAAACTAAGTAGAAGTGTCTACTTTGTAATTTTTGAGATGTAATTTAATAGTTATGGCCTAATTATATAAAACTCTATAAATGAAAAGATACTCAATGTGAATTATTCATTTAATTCAAGATTATTTAATGCTTATGGCTAGGTTCTAATTGCTAGTAGTAGAGGTCGATTTAGATAACTTTAAGAGTTAGGGTATTGTTAAATTAATATCCATAAATTATGATATGTTAATGTTGAAGTGATATAGCCTTCACAGACTACCATGTTGCTTCACCGAAGATATTTCTGTGTTCAGAATCATTTTCTCCATAAGAAATAGAACAACAATGTTGGGAAGACATCAAGAGGAAGAAAACCATCAAAATCAGCAACCTGAGAATGTCAGAATTAGAACTGAACAGTTTGTTGCAGTGATAGCAGAGTTGGCTCAGGTTATAAATGGTGGTGGAATCCATGAAGAAGATCAGGCAGATCAACCACAGAGGAAAATGTCGGTAGGGGAGCATTTCATGAAGCAACATCCCCCATCATTCAGAGGATCTTCTGACCCTATTCTAGTAGAAGGGTGGATTATAGCACTAGAGAAAATTTTTGATGTCATGGGGTGTTCATAACATCAAAAGGTAATTCTTGTTGTTTACCGTTTTGAAGGTGAAGCTGATCAGTGGTGGTAGATGATGAAAAATATTAGGGATAGTGAAGAGATTGATGATCTTGATTGGGATAAATTCAAAGGTATGTTTCATGAGAAATATTTTTTTAATGTGGTTCATCATAGGATGAAAAAAAAATCCTAGAATTGAGGGATGAGGATGACTCAGTGGCTGCTTATAAAAAATATTCACTTGATTAGAAATTTATTCACTGAATTTCATACGAGATCTTGATAGTAAATAAAACCTATTTACTCAGGATTATATCCAATTTATCGAAGTAATTTAGCTTATTGTGAGTTAAAATGTTATAAAAAACATGTTGATTTTGCAGAGAAGGTATAAATGGAGTATGATGATGATCATGTGTTCTTTGACTAACAACAGAATAAGAGGTCAATGCAGTAGGTGAAAGGGAATAACTCTTCAAAAATTTCTTATGGTAAGAAACAAAAGCTTACAGTTTGCCAAAACTTAAGTAAAAAAGAATAATGGGGAATGTCTTTTGAATTCGGCTAAGTGCTACCAATGTGGTAAAATGAGACATAATGCTCGTAAATGCACTGAAAAGAGTAGGTAAATGGTAAGACAAAATCTGAATTACAATTATTAATATGTTTTAAGTGAAATGAAATGGGTCATTATAAAATTTAGTGTCCAACGAAGAACTCAACTTAGGGAAAGCAAGCAGACTACAAGTATAAAGGGGTGGTGAAATATTTTGAAACAACTTCAGAAGATGTTGGGCCATCGAATAAAGTTGTATCAGGTACATTGTGTGTTCAGATTATGCCAATGTGTTGTTTGGTTCATGTTCTACACACACTTTCATTTCTGAGATGTTTTCTTGTAAATTGGGAATTAAATCTCAAGATAGGAATACATAACAAATGGTAAAAACACCAGGAGGAAATGTAGAAACAAAAATATAACATAAGAAAAATATTGTCCTTGTGTGCGGGAAGAATCTACCTAAAAACCATATTGTATTTCCTCTAGTAGAGTTTGATGTTATTTTTGATATGGATTGGCTTTTTTTATCATGATATTATTGACTATAGAGATAAAGAAGATTCATTTCATGAAAGATTATCAGTTTGTGTACAAGAATGAACCATTTATTTTAATAACATATTAGGACGCTCCAAAACTAGTAAAAGATGAAATTGAATGTTACCTTGGACATATTTTTTAAAACAAATGAACTGCTCAAATTAATTATGTGCCAGTGGTAAATGAGTACCTTGATGTTTTTCCTAATGACTTTCCTAGTATTGTACCTAATCGATATGTTGAATTTTCTATTTACTTAGTTCATTATGCTATGCCAATTTCAAAACCCCCTTATTGAATAGCTCAAAATTAACTTTTAGAGTTAAAGAAGAAATTGCTTGTGTTATTAGATAATGTTTTCATTCGACTAATAACATCTCCATGGGGTGCTTCTATCTTGTTTGTTAAAAATAAATTTGGTTCATTGATAATTTGCATTGAGTATAGAGAATTCAATAACAACACTGTAAAGAACAAGTATTCTTTTCCTCATATCGAGGATTTGTTTGATCAGCTCTAGGAAGCTCAGTATTTTTCAAATATTGACATGAGGTCGTGGAACCATTAGTTGAAAGTAATGGAAGAATACATTATGAAGAATGAATTTTGTACAAGATATATCCATTGTGAATTTGTATATATGCATTTTGGGTTAACCAATACAACTTTTGTATTCTTGGATCTTATGAATAGAATTTTCCGTGAGTTCTTGTATATGTTTATGGTTGAGTTCAATGGTGAAATTTAATTTTTTTTCTAAATCTAAAGAGGAGCATGAATGTCATTTTAGGGTTTTCTAAAAAACCATAAACAAAATGAAACTGTATGGTAAATTTAGCAAGTGTGAGTTTTGGTTAAATAAATATCATTTCTTTCTGACATTGTTTAACAAAATGGCCTAACTGTTGATCCTTCTAAAACAAAAGTGGTTGAAAAATTTCCAAGACCCACAAATATAACCAAGTTCTATAGTTTTCTTGGTTCGGTAGGTTATTACCAGATGTTTTCTGAGAATTTTCCATTGTTGTCTACCCCACTGACTAAGTTAAATTGAAAAGGTATTAATTTATTTTGGAAAAAAGAATGTGATGATTAATTTCAGGAATTGAAAACAAGATTTGTAAATGCTCTTGTTTTGGAACGGCCTTCCAAAAATGGTGAGTTTTTTATCAATAGTGATGCTTCATTGAATGGACTTTGTTGTGAACTTATGAAGAATGATCTGGTAATTGCTTATGCTTCATGCTAGTTGAATCTTCGTGAGTTAAATTACCTTACACATGATTTGGAATTATCTACCCTTGATTTTGATTTAAAAATTTAGATGCATCATTTGTACGGAGTAAAATGTGAAATATATACTGAACGTGAAAGTTTGATGTATATTTTCACATAGAAAGAATAGAACATGAGACAGAGGATATGGTTGGAATTAATCAAGTATTATGATTGCATGAATCATTATCAACAAGGAAAGGAAAATATAGTGGATGATGTTTTGAGTCGAAAAAGTATTGCCTCTTTGACCATGCTACATTTGGAATGAGATCTTTTGGTTTTGAATTTGATGAACATCGGCATAGAAGTTGATGGGGCATGAAATTCTTCTGTTTTGTTTCAAGTGTTAGTGAAATCATCTCTATCTGACAGAATTAAGCAAGTATAGAAGGTAGACAATGAGTTACAGAAAATGGTAGAGTTGGTTTAGAAGGGAAAGTTGCCTTATTTTAATATCGATAATGATTGTGTTTTGAGGTTTGGGGAAATATTGTGTGTGCCTTGTGATTCAAATGTGAAGAATGATTTGTTATGTGAAGCACACAATTCCCCATTTTCAGTTAATACTGGAAGTACTAAGATGTAATAATATCTTTGGGAGTATTACTGGTGGGATAGAATGAAGAGAGATATTACTGATTTTACTGTGAAGTGTTTGATTTGTCAGCAGGTTAAAGAAGAGTGGATGTTACATAAAGGGATGCTTCAGTCTTTACCGGTGCTAGTGTGGAAATGGGAAAATATATCCATGGACTTCGTTGTGGGATAACCGAAAACATATTGAGGTAATAATGAAATCTGGATTATTGTTGATCAGTTTACTAAATCTACTCATTTCCTTCCTATTAGAGATACATTGTCTCTAGATCAACTTTCTCGTTAGTATATTAAAGATATATTCTAGTTGCATGGAGTTCCCCTCTGCATTGTATCTGATTGTGATCCCAGATTTACTTCTATATTTTGGAAAGGCATTCAGAAGTTGATGGGTACTTAATTAAATTTTAGTACAGCTTTTCATCCTCAATCAGATGGATAGTCAGAATAAACAATTAAATCCATGGAGGATATTCTACGTGCCTGTTCACTGGATTACTAGGAAATTTGGTACCAACATCTTTTTTGGTTGAATTTTTATATAATAATATTTTTCATTCTAGTATACAGATGGATCCATTTGATGCATTATATAGAAAGCACTGTCGAACAACAGTTTTTTGGGATGAAGTATATGGAAGGAAGTTGATGGGACTAGAATTGGTGGATAAAATGGAAGAGAAGGTTCAGTTGATTAAGATGAACATGATAACAGATCCGAGTAGGAAGAAAAGTTATGCGGATAACTAGAGAAAGGATCTCTCCTTTCAGGTAAGAGATCATTTCGTTATCAAATTTTCTCCAAGGAAAAGTGTGATGTGTTTGGATAAGAAGGGAAAGTTGACTATGAAGTTCATTGGATGCTATGAAATCCTAGAGATTGTTGGATCTGTTGAATATATAGTGGCTTTACCTCCATGTTTATCCCAGGTACACAAAATTTTTCATGTTTCAATGAAGAGAATTTATATGCTATATCCATCTCATGTTTTATGTCTAGAGGTAGTTCATTTGGAATAGAATATCTCCTATGAGAAACAACCAGTCTAGATTCTTTTCTGAAGAGAGGAAGTCTTGTGGAATAAGGTAATTTTCCAGGTAATGATTTTTGGAAAATCAAATATGGTTGAAGAGGAAATGTGGAATTCTGAGAATGATATGAGGGATAAATACCCCAATTTATTTGATAAGTGAATAAAATTGCGAGGACGTGATTTCCAAAAGGGGAGAAGGATGTATCTTCCCAAGTAAAATAAGAAATAATACATTTTCATACTTAATAATATTTTTGAATTAAATAGTAATTTTACTTTAAATGAGTTGATATGCTCAATGGCATACTCGTTACGTGACAACATGTTTCTTTTAAATCTTACGTTGCACAATAATAATAGAATAATATTATTTTAAATGTAGTTAACAATTAGTCATTGTATTAGAGTAAATGAATAGTACTAACTACAATATGATTATACATGTTTTCTAAATGATTTTACATTTATCCAATAATATTTAGTGGCTTAAAATGACAGTGAAAAAAAATTAAGCATAATTTACTTTAAAAGGATGATTTATAGCCTTTTAATGAAAATCCCTCATTAAATCTAGTTTTCTTACTTTTATATGTTCTATTTGACCAAGTAAACTTCTTCTACAGAATCGGGACCTCAAAATTTACTTTGGAAAAATTTTTGGTATATTTCTCATAAAATTCAATTTTTAATGAAACGTGAAAAATATTGTATTTTAATTCAAAACATACTTTAAATGTAAATAATTTATATGGTAAGATAATATTTTTAATTGTTTTTAAAGTGTTATTAGATTAAATTATTACCATTTAATCCAATGTTGGTAATTGAAATTAATTTCACTTTGGAATTGGACATAAATAAGTGTAAATATTTTAATTGTTAATATTTCGTAAAAACCGGCCTTTTATTTTGACAACAAAAATTAATTTTAAATTAATTAAACTAAATTATATGCATTGAATTTTGTAAAATATACATTTTTTAATTCGGAATATCAACTATAGGTTATACTGAATATTTGGTATTTTTATAAAAAACATAAATTTCTTATGAATAGTGAAACCACTAAGTAGTAGTTAAAAAACAGGTTTTTTCATTTAAATGAAAATTTAACAATTCTGTGAATTTAATTTCGAAAATCTGAAATACATGGTTATTATTAGTAAGTAAAATGAGGTTCAATAAGATAAAAATAATTTTTTTGTGAATAGTAACTTTTGACATTTATTTACCGCGGTTAAATGTAAATTGTGTAATTCAAGGTAAAAATAATATCATAAAAATTCAAATTTAATTTAACATTTGTCCTAACCTCATTGGATCAGTCATGGTCGACCATGGGAATACATGGGTTGATTTTGGGACACCATTTAGACACTTGGGAGTGATAATGACATTTTAGACTAATCAATTTAAAGTTAAGAAAAAAATGACATAAAAAATATGTTTTAGTAATTTAATTTTTACATAGGGTTAAATAAGTTATCATTTCTACTAAAAATTTTCTTTGGAAAGATTAAAATATTTTCTACATTATGGTATTTTTTTTATAATTTTTAGACATAAAATAAATTATATTATTTATGACACAATAATGATACAGTGTTTACTTCAACAATAAATGATCTAAATAAATAAAATTATAATATAACCAAAACATGTCCAATTATTATTGGATGATTTTATTTAGACCAAGAGTCATATTATCATCGACTTTAATTATATTTGGTCTTTTAGAAACTTAATATCATTATATAATAATATAATATTTTCACACTTTTCTAAAGAGCACGCCCCCCCCCCCTTAAAAAAGCCCTAACTTCTATCTCATTTGTAACACCTCTCAAACCCCTTGGAACATCCAACCCCAATCCAAATAAGCTCCCAAATATCCCTCTATTCCTTCTAGAAGACTTACCATAGGTAGAAGGCACTTCAAGATGCCCTTTTTGTTCAATCCAAAGGGAGTTTCCCAAATTACATGTAACGGTTTCTCTTAACTTCTTTTCATTTATTTTACTTCTCCAACCCCTAAAATCTTTTTATTCCTTTATTTTATAACAAAGAATGTATCCTCTATATACTAGGATGTTTTTATGAGATTTATTTTAACTATACATACACATACCTCTAGCTAATGGGTGAAGAACATATTGTTTCGGTGGATGGAAAACTAACGCCTCCCAAAACAATTATTGTTCGATTATCTCATACCGCCTCTCATAGTGGCCATTAATATGGAAAAATATTAATATATGATATATATTATGTTTATGTTTTCTTTGTTCTTCGGTGTTTTACACTTATATCAACCCTTTATGGTTCTTATAATAGCTAAATGTGATAATTCCATTTGAGGAAGTGTGGACTACCACCCCCTCAAAGTGATATGACTCATTAATGACATATGTGGGACGTATAAAGGAAGGATTTAATGATATTATATATGATATTATACTGGAAGTATAATATACCTATGTATCATTATGTTTCAATTCTTTTAAAATAGGAAATAGAAATGAAAGTTGTGTTAATGCGTAAGTACGGTTTACCATCTCCATGACCGATGCATTTCATTTCTTTTCGAGAAATGTTATGTACTATTATAAATAACTGTATATAATGGATATATATGATACATATGATATCTAAATCATTAATATCATTTTGGATATAATGAAATTTTCACCATGTTAACAACTTCTAATTATAAGATGTCCATTTATGACTCAAGTTCCAAATATCGACAAAATTACCATTATTAAGTTAAATGATTACATAATGTTTATAAAATTGTAATAAGTGATATAAATGGAATAATAAATATTAGAAATGTTCTTAAGAAAGTAGAAATTAACTTTATATTATTATTCATGAGATTAATGAACGAACATGTCAAGTCCAACATGAAGTAAGGGACTTCGTCTCAATCTCCATTCATTGAGGCATATTTTGTTTTAATACACAATTTTATTTAATATGTTGTATAAACACCTTTGAATTTTAATTTTATTCAAAAGGACTCTTTTTCTACGAATCGTTTTACTAAAAGAAATAAAGAATGTTTCTTTTAACGTAAGCAGTGAAAAATAGCTTTTTACACCACCAAGAGTATTATATGATCTATTTCTTCCTTAACAAGCTGTAATGATTTTAAAAAGAAAATAATTACCATATACACTTTTATGTATTTTGGTATTGAAAATGGTTTTGATAATGTATTTTTTTATGTCAATATATATAAATGATATATTGTGATTGATATATGAAAATGTTTTCTTTCTTTTATATTTTTTATGTGTTTTGAATATGTTATGGTTCTTGAGAATTGTTATGTATACAGGTGGTTTTGTGAAAAAACTAGGGTGGGTGAGCCTGAGAAATCTCTCCAATGCATTGCGTAACAAGATGGAGGTAAACATGAATGTTTCTCCTATTATATTTAGGAAATATTCTGTGATGGGTATTTCAAATGTAACTCCATACGTAGCTGTGATAGATACAATGTAAGAATGATATGGAAGCCACAAGTTACCAATATGATTTTTATTTTCTATGTGTGATTCATAAATCATATGATTTCATGAGGTATGTTAAAGAGATTATGTTATTTATGAAATGGTGGACTAATGTTTTCTTTCTTTGTTTTATAACCCTTACTGAGCTGGTTATGCTCATCCTATTTTTTGAAATGTTTTTCACAGGACCTAAAGATGAATATGATTAAGTATAGGATTACGGGAAAGTCATGCCGTCTAAATCATGGGTCTTTGGCTGACTATTTTTTAAGAGTTTTTATTTAATAAAAAAATTGAAACTGAGTACAAGTGTCTACTTTGTAATTTTTTAGATGTATTGTAATAGTTATGGCCTAATTCTCTAAAACTCTAAACTTAACTGGATCCTCAATGTGAATTATTAATTTAATTGAAGATTATGTAATTTTTATGGCTGGGTTCTTATAACCCAACCAATAATATTGATAATAGAACACCTGGTAACCACTCTGAGAGTTTGTCCTTCTATTTTGATTTCTCTACTCATTTCCACCATGAATGATATTTCCAAAAGGGTGCTTCCTACTCTCGGAAGCTGCACCAACTGACTGCTCAGATTACACAATAAAATCACTACCTAATGCTCCCTTCCCTTTCCATTATGATAGATGGAATTGATACCCTACCTAGGAAAAACAATTCAAACATAATATGTTAACTTGTGACCTAATATGATGTCTCACCATATCTTTTCATCACTCTTCAAATTTTGCCTCTTCTCCTACCAATTCTAGAACAAAGCGTGATAAATCAATGGAATAACTAGCATTATTTATTAAAAAAAAATTCTGTTGTTTAAAATTCAATTTATATGAATCTTTATCTACATTCATGATTATTAGATAGAGATATTTGAGAAATATCTCCTGGAAATCAATCCACATCATTCCTTCATTCTACTGTGTTTGAACGTTGATTTCCCACCAACTATTTTCCTAATAACTCAATATGAAGGCAACTAACATGGCTTGGTTCCTGAGAGTGTAGGATTTAAATAATGATGTTGATGATCAATATACTATAGGGGGTCAATTTTATACTTTAATAAATTATTTTTCATCATTTAAATATGGTAAAAAAATTCTTTTGTTTAAAAATGTTAAACAATGTAAATTCACAAGACCTCTTAGTTCTAAAAACTTGCTAGATTCTGAAAATATGGTTCTAGAAATGAAACTTAAGAAAAGTTTATCAGGAAAAAGATTCTACCATAAAGCATATAGAATCTAACTAATCATAGTATACAAGTACAAGAAAGTATTAGATAGTAATATATTACTTATTAATTAAAATTTATTAGAAAACAAACTTGAAACAATACAAATAACAAGTATAGAATCTTCTAACCCAAAGAGTAGGGTATCCAACAACATTGGATAAAGGTACCTTGATATAAACTTTCAAGAAAGTATGTCTTAACCACACTAGGGTAAGCCCTCGATAAGAATATCGTATTATGTCTTCTTATCCCCACAAGCCCTTGATCTTCAACGTAGTCGGCACCTCTGTCTTCCTATCTTTGGAAGACACCAATTGATCACAACAACAGTCAGAGTCGCATGAAGAAATCTGAACAAGATGTTCATCATGCAAAAAGAATGATAGTATCTCTCTATTAGAAATCACTTCAACATCATGTAATCTCTATAGTTGTAGAATAGTCATCATAAGTTTGAATCTCATTCAAAAGAGATCCTATTTATAGTCACACCTCCAATGGTCGGCTCCCTCTTCCAACAGTTATACTCTTCCATGAATCTCGGACGGATATGTACACATGTCACCCAAACAATGGTTAGTTCGAAACTGAATGTACTACATCTTTTCATAACAATATCAAATGTAAGAAAATATGGTTTCTTAACAAAATTTAATTTTTTGAGTCTATGGAAAATAATGTTCGGAGTCTAAGAACATTCATATTATATTTTTCATGAATATTCAGATTCAGTTTATCAATGAATTTGGATTCAAAATTTGGTAGACTTAGGAGTTAGTATTCTATGGAATTCAGAGTCTGAATTCTCAAGATTTTGGAATCTAAATTCTAAGGAATTCGGAGTCTAAATTCTATGGAATTTTGAATTTGAATACTCAGAAATTCAGAATCAGAATACTATGGAATTTGGAGTCTGAATTATAATGAATTCAGTGACTAAATTTTAAGGAATTCAGAGTCCAAATTCTATGGAATTATAATTCTGAATTCTGTGGAATTAAGTTTCTGAATTATAGTGAATTCAGAGTCCGAATTATAAGGAATTCATAGTATTAATTCGATGGAATTTGGAGTATGAATTTATGTGAATTAGGATTGTGAATTTCAGAGAATTCAGAGTTTGAATTTTAGATATTTAGGAGTCTGAATTTCGGAGAATTTGGAGTTTGAATTTCAAAGAATTTGGATTCTGAATTTTAGAGAATTTGATATCTGAATTTCATAAAATTTGGTATCTGAATTTCATAGAATTCAGAGTATGAATTTCAGAGAATTCGGAACCTTATTTTTGAGGAATTTAGAACTGGAATTTGAATCCTAAAAACAAAATACTCTATATCTATTTATTTATAGAATTATGAGGTTTTAGATGTGAAACTGAATTTTTCATTTAGTAATAAAAAGAGTTAGATTTAGAGACAGTAAAATATGAACAATTAAAACATGGTCAGGATAAATTTTCTTTGGGGAAGGAAAATTTTCCTTATTAAGATAAAACATATCGAGAGAAATTTTTCTTGAGATAGAGTGATTTTTATTTTCCAAACATATAGGAATGGAAATGTCATAAAGAAACCTAATGACTCAACAATCACCCCCTTTTTGGAAAGAACAAACATCCTAACTAAAAATAATATAATGACTTTGATATTTTTATGATCTTGAAGAAAAAAAACATATCTCCCTTTACTTATCGATCAATATGAATACGAAAAACTCCCCCTTAGTCATTGTATTCACTAAGGATCGTATTCTTGATTTCTTGAATGAGATTTTTCATTATCTTGTATATGAAAATAATTATTGATGAGAGATATGCTTAGATGAACTCCACCATACAGAAGAAAACCTATTAGTAGTCTTTTTTTACATTCTTTTCTCCCCCTTTGTGATTTTAAAAAATGAAGAAATGGAATGGAAAAGAAAATTTGGTACCTAAAATATTAGTACTAAACAACCAAAAATATAAAGTGAAATGAAAATTTCATTATGATTGAATGAATTTGTACTACAAGGAAATACACTAAACTATCATATATGAAAAATATTATCCTTATTTTTTCCTTAAGCATCAACTTCTTCACAATAGTCTTCATCTTCTTGAGTTCCTTGTGATCATCTTCCATACTCTTGAGATGCTAATCTAGATTCGCACTTTTCTTCTCTATGAATTTTATCATTTCTTCATGAGATTTAAGATTCTATGCCTGAGCCTTCCGGACTTATTCCTGCATAACAAGCGTCTCTTCTTTCTCAATTCAGAGATACATATCTCTCTTTCAATTCATAGCCATAGAATTTATATTATCACTCTAATCCTTAACTTCTTACTTCTGAGAAGTCTGTTCAAGGGTTAACTTTTCCTCAAAACTGTTAGTGAGATCCTTGTTATTCGTGTCTTTGGTGCCAATAGAAACTTTGACACTATCTTAGTAATTTTAAATGATTCTAATCTATTCTTTTGTATTCCTTGAAAATCTTGTCATCTTCATGAAACATATTTTATGAACATCATATTTAATGAGAAAATATTTTTAAATTTACCTCAAGACTAACACATTTGTCCATCACCAATGAAACATAATCCATTTTTTGATTTAACGTACGCTGAAGCATCTGGAATCTCGAGCCTATACTAGGAAATAAGGGAATAATTCTAACAAGCTTTTTCAAAGACTAAACAACAAAATTGTGTCCAAGAGAGGAAAATTATGAATCAGAGACTTTCGTTAGTGAGGATTATTTTTCGATTTCAATAGCCTTCCTCTTCCATGAAGTACCAACATATTTTTTCTAAACCATAGGTTTTCTAGGTGTATCAACTACCACCTATTTTCCCATATCATGTTTCGGAATGAATTCTTCTTGATTGGGTGATTCATTTTAACTATCTGATAGGTGAACAATTTTGTATTCATCAACATCTTCTTTCTTGGCTCCTGCCTCGACATCCCCTAGCTGTATGAAATCACGATTTCTACTTTCCTCTTCAGGCAACTTATTGACTTCTTCCTCACCCTTATCTTCTTTTAATATGGTATCATTTCTTGAAGGATCGACTTCAGGTGTTCATGTTGTTAATTACTCATAAGGGCATTCTTTCTCAGTAAAATCCTCTACTTAATTTATCAAGTCCTCAGTATCACCACTGCCTTCTTCTTCTTCTTCTTCTTCCACTCATTCATATTAAACTATTACTTCTTCTTGATGTTGTTCCAGAATCACCAATTTCTTTCCCAGATTCTCTGGAAAATGTTCAATCAAAAAGGATTCTGGTACCATAATTTGTTCATAGGATCATTCAGTAGCCTTGATAAGAGATTGAATAACATCTGCTTCTGAAAATTTCTTCCTTTTCTTCTTTTCTTTTACTTACTTTTCAAGATTGTCAACATCCTTTTACTTCAATTATTTTTCCTCGGCAGGGTTCATCCCAAACATAAGCTCTAGTTTTTTCTTATTCTTCTTATCTTCTATCCACTTATCCACTACCTCATGAGGTTATGTCTTTTTCTTATTTGGATTTGGTGGAGCTGACTGAGCTTTCTTATCCACTGGAGATTTTCTTTTCTCTTCTGGTTCTTTGACCTTCCTCTTCCTTCCACATTTCGTTGAATTTTCAGCAGATTTTGGCTTTTCTGATAGAGTTTGAAATTCTACTTCTGAAAAATCATAAAATTATTCGGATTGACTATTAAATAAAATATTCATACTTCTTAGAGTATCATCACTCAAAATAATCACCTTGAAATTTCTCAGTAATGAACTATAATGAATCTGGAATGAGTGTAGACAAAATTATGATCTATAAAAGAATGACCAGATATATAATAACATGATATTTCATATTTTTATTCTATATATTATCAATCGTAACCAAGATATGCGTAACCAAGTTTATATATCATAGGTTCACCAAGAAATCCAGAATATAAATATCACTTTTTATAAGGGTATCCTTGTCCTCATTTCTCAAAATAATATAAACTTGTGCCCATAATTATTGAATATGAATGTTTGTAGACAGATGAAAAATATTTCGAGTCTTCACTTCTTTTAGTCCATACTCTTTATTGTTTTTCCCTTATCAAACGATCATATCACATCATTCAGCTTGTGTGAGTATAAATCTACTTCTCCCTTATGTGGGATTTCAATTAATCTTGCAGCCTTGGTGTAAGAAATAGAATAAGTATTTCCATAGAACTTAAATTAAATCTTGTATCTTCCTTCTTCCTTGAAGAAACTTGCTGTTTTGTAGAACTCAATCAAAAAATCTGGATACGCCGGATCTTGTTCCTTTGGTTTTGATATTCAAATACCCTCCCAACTATTGAGCTAGATATTCTTAGAAATAATGGATTTATAATTGGTATAATACTTTGGATAAACTGAGCGTTCTCTATATATTTTTAATTCAAAGATTTACTTGGAAGATGAAATACCTTTCTAAGGAGAGGCTTGAGCATACATTCGGAACTAAAGAAACATTGAATAATCAGAACAACCTTAAAAACAGAGGTAGTGCTTCAGTATAAGAAAGATTGGAATTTGATATGGGACAACCATCTGGGGGTCCTTTATATAGGAAATAGAGGAGGCAGTTCTCCTTCCATGGTTGATCCAACAGTTGAAATCTTTTTCAGATGATCTAATTGTTGATATGATAACTGAATTAGGATTTTTATAGATTCTGATCATTTGAGGTTTTTTTAGAAAACCATTCAGATTTAAGGAAAAATGAACAGAAGAGTTTAAAAAGTAAAGTAAATACCAATAAAGAAAAAATGATTATGAATATATATGAAGGGAAACACACCATTCAGATTTCCAGGATGATTATTTGTTATGAGGAAAATTTTTCTTGAAAAATATCAGCTTCCGAAAATTTAAATTACCAAAAATTTGACTACTAAAATTTTGACTATGAAAAATCTTACTACTAAAAAAAATATTAAAAAAAATATAGACAAAAAAAATTTTATACTACGAAGAATTTAGTCTACAAAATAAATTAGATTCCAAAAAAAATTTGATTACGAAAAAAATTTAGAATACAAAAAATTTTATACTGCGGAAAATTTTAGACTACGAAATATTTAGGACTATGAAAAATTTTAATTACCAAGAAAATGTACCCCCATATGAAATAGAGTTTATTTTTGTAAGGATATAAGTTCCAAAAAGTAGTTAATAAGAAATATTACCTTACAATTATCATTCATAACTTCTGTTTAATGTATTCAAATCTATCAGATGGTAAAGATTTTGTGAAAATATCAGCAAGTTGATCTTGTGTTCCGAGAAATTGAAGAATGATATCTCCTTTTTGTTTGTGATACCTAAGATAGCGATTCATAATATATATGAGTTTTGCATGAGAGTGATGTGCATGATTTTTACTTAAGGCAATGACACTAGTATTATCACACAATATTTTTGTTTTGGTAATACTAATACCATAGTCTGTGAGTCTGTGTTGCATCCACAATACTTGATCACAACAACTTCCAACTGCTACATATTCAGCTTCAGTAGTATAAAGTGGTATTGAGTGTTTCTTTTTTCAAGACCAAGAAAATAATGAATATCCAAAGAAATGAGATGTTTCTAATTTACATTTCCTTTAAATTCAATAACCACCAAATTCAGCATCTAAAAAACACATTAAAACAAAATCCATCCCATAAGTATAAAAGTGTCCTAAATCCATGATTCCCATTATGTAGAGAAAAATAATTTTCACTTCCATTAAATGAGAATCCATAGGATTGGATTGATATCATTCATATAATCATAATAAAAACATTATGTCTGGATGACTAGATACCAATTAAAGTAGACTTCTTATTATACCTCTAAAAGATGTTTGATCTGCTAGATTCCCAGCATCATCAATATCATTCGAAATTGAGGTACCAAGGATAGTACTTATACTCACAGTGTTGTCATATCCATACTTTTTAAGAAGATATTTAATATACTTATGTTGGGATATATAGTTTCTTTCTGGTGTTTGATAAAGTTGAAAACCAAGGAAAAATGTTGACTCACCCATCAAACTCATTTCAAACTCAGATTTCATTAGATCAGCAAATGAATCAGTTAATGATTGCTGATTTGAAACAAATATAATACCATCAACATAAATTTGATCAATCAAAACAATTTTCTTATACATATTTATAAAATGGGTTGGATCAGCATTTCCCATAACAAAATTATTTTGAAACAAAAACCCTATAAGTCAATCATACCAGGCTCTAGGGTATTTTTTAAGTCTATATAAAGCATTGGTAAGTTTGAAAACATTTCCTGGATGTTTTTTTTAAATATCCAAAAAGGTTGTTCAAAAAAAACATTCCATTTTATAAATCTTGAAATTAAATAATGATGTAAAGGAAAGTAGAATATGAATAGATTCAAGTCAGGTTATTAGAGAATATCATTCTTTATAGACTATTCCTTCTTGTTGATTATAGCCTTCAGCAAACAATCTAGATTTAATTCTTATAGTGATTCGATTTTCATCACACTTATTTCTGATGACCCATTTTAGTCCAATAACAGAAGTATCATTAGTCTTTTCATCCAAAGTCCAAACATTATTCATTTCGAATTACTTTAGCTCATCTTGCATTTTTTTATTCAATCATCATAACCTAAAGCTTCATATGTGCATTTTGTTTCTAATTTGGAAAGGAATGCAAGATATTCTACTTCATTTTTTAAGGAACATATAGTCTTTATGGGTTGATTTACATCACCAATGATAATATCACTAGGATTATTCTCATGAAAAAAAATTATTTGGTTTTTTAAAACGTGTTCATCAATGAATGGTCGAAAGACTTATAGGGTAAATGCTTCAGAAACATTTTCTTGAACAATTTTCTTATCATAAGGATCTTCTATCAAGTGTTGATAATCAGTTTTTGAAAACACATCCGAAGATGAAGGTTGAAGATGTATAAAAAAAGGATCAGTTTCATTATATTTATCATGTACAATTTCTTCAAAAGTACAAGTATTTTTATGGAAAACTCAATAAGGTTTAGATGTTGTAGAGTAGCCTAAGAAGATTCTTTTATGATATTTAGGTGAGAATTTGTGTATATTATCCTTAGTATTCAGAATGAAAACCTTGCAACCAAAAAAATTGAAGTAAGAATGTCTATATTTTCTACCATTCCATACCTCATAATGTTTTTTATTAAGAAAAGGTAGAATCAAAACACAATTTATAGTATAGAAAGCAGTACTTATAGCTTCATCACAAAAATGTTTGCCTATAGAATATTCAATAAACATGTTTCTTGTTATCTCTTGATGAATTTTGTTTCATCTTTCAACAACAAAATTTATTTGAGGTGTTCTTAGTGCTGAGAAGTTAAGAGTAATGCCTTTTCTACTACAAAAAGATTGAAAATCATAATTTTGAAATTATCTTCTACGATTACTGTGAATAGTTATCAATGGAAGTTTTTTTTCATTTTTAACCTGGGATAAAAAAAATTGAAATAAAAAAAAGCATCAGATTAATTTTCTAAAAAATATACCCGTGTAAATCTAGTGTAATCATTAACTAAGATAAATACATATTATTTGAATCCAATGATTCCAGTTTGTGTGGAACCAAAAATATCCATGTGCACTAACTGTAATGAATCAGTAGTTGAGACTTGTCCTATTGATTTAAAACATTATTTATGGTGTTTTCTATAATGAATAGGATCACAAGATTTTGGAAAATCAAATCTAAGCTCCAGTAGATCCTTGAAATGTATTTTAAAAGAGATTTTGCATAGGTTCCTAATGTTACAGTGTTATAACCTTCTATTCCATAACTAAGAATGATCTTCCATTACACTAAGGTAAGGTAAGTCCTGGCTCTTAAGGTATTCTATGTTTAATGTGTAATCATTCTCTTGCCTTAAGGAAGAATGAATAAACTCTTCTTTGGAATTGTGTACTGAACAATTTCAATTCTTAAAATTCACAAGGTAACCTTCATCACACAATTGAGTTATTCTAATGAGATTTTTCTTAATACCCTTCCAAAAAAAACATTTGAAATCAATGTTTTACCAAAAAGAACAATGTAACATTTACCAATAATTTCTACCTGAGCATTATCTCTAAATGTTATTTTTCCTCCTTTCATCTTGATAAGATTTTTTAAAAAAATTTGTTTCCAGTAATGTTCTGGGAACATCCAATATGCATGTACCATGTATTTTTGTTGATTATATCTTTATTTTATTGAGATTAATAGAGTTACACTCTCGAATACCAAACTTTCTTGGATCCAAAATCATCAGAAAGAAAAATTTTATAAATTAATCATTTTCATTGAAAAATAAGCATTATGAAAACCAAAAGATAGATTTTTGTTTAAGGAACTATTTTTTTTCCAATGTCCACCACACTAACATTTAGTGGAGAAAGGATCACTTTGAGGAATAAAATAATTGTTACTAAAAATCGATTTTGAATGAGTATAACCAAATATAGAATTATACCTTAGAGTTTGAATTTGAAAATACATCTTATCAAAGTTTTCTTTGCATAAGGTAATGTTTGAAAGAAACTTCCTCAAGGGAAATATTTCAGACATTAGTCTAACAACTATGATTTTATCCTCAAAAACATTATTTTTAGCACTAGATTTAGTCTCGAAAATTGTTTTCTTAGAAATTACTTTTTATATATCCTTAGATCATTTATCCTTCTCATAATTGACTTCCTCAAGGGTTTTTGAAGTACTTTACAAATCATAAATTTTCTTATCATGATATTTAGAAATATCAGATACTTCCTTAATAATAATAAAAATCATTGAATTTTCTTTATCAAAAATTATCTTAACTTTAGAATTTTCATTCTCAAGGAGCTTAACAAACCTAAAAACTTCTTCATAGGTGGGTAAAGATATACCTTCATCAAAAAAATATTATTCATCGGAAGATTCATAATATTTATTATCAGTTTAATTAGCATTCAAAGATACGTTGGTTATATATTTAGAATTGTGTACCTTGGCTATTAAACAATGACTTTCCATAGGTAATCTATCTCGTAATCCAAGACTCCTCTTACCAAAAGATTCATACTATGAGGATTCATAAGAAGAGTCTCCACCACTGGAACATTAGGTGTCATTGGCTTTAAAAACATTATTAGCTTTATATTTTTAGTACTTCATTCTATTTCTCTCAATGTTATTTTCCTTTCTATCCTTTTTCTTATGTAAAAGAATGTCTGGCCCTATATTCCCTGCTCTTTTGCATTCATAACAAATAACTTCAGAGACTTTCTTATCATTTCTATATTTATTCTTATATCTATACTGACTGTCTTTCCTCCCAAATATTTTTTTCATCCTTTGAGCAAGATTAGCAAGTTCATTCTTAGAATGTTCACTTTCACTTGATTGAGATAAAATAGTATCCTTCAATGATTTAGATCTTCTAACACTCCCAGGAGTCTTGGATTTCATATCATTTGAATTTGTTGTAAAATAAACACTTCCATTCCCATTCTTCTTTTTAATATTGTCAGATTCTCTCTTCATTCTGGTTTCATATTGAAGAAGGGTTCCAGAATGGTCATCAAGAGTAATCCGAGATACTTTACTATTTTCATCTATAGTTGTCCTCTTACATTAACACTCATTAGGAATGATATCTATAATATTGTCCTCAAGTGACTCCTAATCTAATCCATTATTACCCATATATTTTAAACTATTTACAATAGTCAGAAATATCTATTGCAACATACATATAGGTTCTCCATAAAGAAAGAAAAAACCTTGATTCTTAGCTCTAAGCATAGCACTCCTAGTTTCGATAACGTTGGAAGTACCCAGGTGAGTTACTTCAAGCTTCTTCGAGTTATATTTTTCATCTACTCAAGATGAAATCTAGTTATATATATTCTTGATCATGGAACATGACAAAGTATTCTGTACCTTAATGATAAGTTGATATTTAGACTATTCATGATTACTAAAAGTTCTTGACTTCCTTATCAAGAATCTCGTAATCTCCAGCAATCATAACAACATTGTCCACTCAAGATTTAATAAAAAAAGTATTCATACAATCTCTCCAATATTCATAGTCATTCCAATCAAATATAGGTGGTATAGTACGATAAATATTTCCAATAAAACTAACATTCATTCCTCCCATCTAAAGATGATATATTTCCATAGAAAAATGTTAGTAATAAAATTTTTTAATCTAGGATAAAAATATCCTAAACAATGAAAATATATAACAATGAAAATATAAGGAAGAAAACTTATATGTGAATATAATTATTTGAGCGTCCTCTTTTGATACCAATTCTAGGATCAAAATAATGATGTAGATGCTCAATATACATTATGGGGTGATTTATATACTTTAAAAAATTTGTTTTGAACATTTAAAGTTGGTATACAAATGTTCTATTGTTTAAATAAGTTAAAAAAGAGAAATTCACAAGACCTCATAGTTCTAAAAACTTGCTAGATTCCATAAATATAGTTCTAGAAATGAAACTTAAGAAAAGTTTACAAGGAAAAAGATTCTACCATAATGTGTATATAATCTTACTAATCAGTGTATACAAGTACAAGAAAGTATAAGATAGTTATACATTCTTTATTAATAAAATTTCAGAAAAATAAAACATGAAACAATAAAAGTAACAAGTATAGAATCTTTTAACCCGAAGAGTAGGGTATCCGACAACCTTGGATAAAGGTCCCTTAATTTACGCTTTCACTAAAGCCTATCTTACCCACACCAGCATAAGCTGTCGATATGAATATCAGATTCTGTCTTTCTATCCCCACAAGCCCTCGAACTTCATGTTAGTCAACACCTTTGTCTTCCTATCCCTAGTATCCCTCGATTTTACATAGAAACAATAAGAGTTTCGTGAAGAAATCTGAACAAGATGTTCAGTACGCACAAAGCATGGGAGTCACTCTCTCTAAAAATCACTTCAATAGCATGTAATCTCTAGATTTGTAGAATAGTCATCATATATTCTAAGCTCATTCAAATGAGATTCTATTTATAGGAATATCTCTAACGGTCATCTCCCTCCTCCAACGATCATATTTTTCCTTACGTCTCAGAGGGATCTGTACACGTGTCACTCAAACATTGGTTAGATAAAAAATGAATGTACGAAATAATTTCATAACTATAAAAATGTTATGAAAATATGGTTGCTGAACCAAATCAATTTTTTGGAGTCTAAGGAAAATTAATTTCCGAGTATAAGAAAATTTGGATTCTACATTGTATGAATATTCAGATTCTGTTTATCAAGGAATTTAAATTCTGAATTCTATAGACTTCGGAGTCTGAATTTTATGGACTTCAGAGTCTGATTTCTAAGGAATTTTGTGTCTGAATTATAAGGAATTTGGATTCTGATTTCTGAGGAATTCAGATTCAGAATTATAAAGAATTCAGAGTCTTAATTATAAGGAATTATGATTCTAAATTATATGGATTTCAGAGTGTGAATTAAAAGGAATTATGAGTATAGATTATAAGGAATTCAGAGTCTGAATTCTAAGGAATTTGTAGTCTGAATTATAATTAATTCATAGTCTAAATTCTAAGGAATTGGGAGTCTGAATTTTAGTGAATTTGAGGTCTAAATTTCAAAGAATTGGTAGCCTGCATCTCATTGAATTCAGAGTCTGAATTTCAGAGAATTCAGAGTCTGAATTTCAGAGAATTTAGAGTTTGAATTTCAGAGAATTCGGAACTAGATTTATGAGGAATTCAGAACCTGAACTCAGATCCTCATAACAGAATACTCTATATCTAAGTATTTATAGAATTCCGAGTTTTTAGATGTGAAAATGAATTTTTCTTTTAGGAATAAGTTTATTTAGATTTATAAATATTAAAATATGAAGAATGAAAACATGGTAATGACAAATTTTTCTTAGGGAAGGAAAATTTTCCTTATTAAGATAATACTTATGAATAGAAATTCTCCTTGAGATAGAGTGTTTATGGTTTTAAAAACATAAAGGAATGGAACAGTCATAAATAAAATTTAATGACCCAACATATAGGAGTCTATATATGATTAGGAATAATCTAGATAGACTTTATCCAAAACATTAATTCTTCTAGCCCACTTTATCTTGTAAAGGACAGTGTGTGCTGTAGCTGAAAATCCCTAGTCACCTCGAACATTCTTAGTGAAACTGACACTGGGTATTGATCCATAATTTATATAAAATGAGAAATGTTCTTTTAGAAATTATCTTCTATATTTTCTTGAATCACCACATTTTCTTTCCCCGATATTAGAGCAGTGTTCTTGGAAACATTCTCCTATCATCCGACCATCACATGTCTTTGTTTTGAAAATTCTCTACAATTCCAATCACAAGGTTTAGAACATGGCCCCTAATGATTTCACAATATATAAATAAATATTCATCACTAACCATAAAAACCATTTCACATACACTAACTAAAAATTTCTGATCATACCCAAAACACTACTCTCATCCACCTTTACTATTGTTAATGCCTTATACGAGGTAACTAACTCACACAATTACATGCCTCAACTTATACACCATTTTAAAACAATTTTCATTTCACAACTGACTCAAAAAAATATATATTCACTTACATCCTCTCATCAAACACAATTCATTTATTTTTATTTAACATTTTACATCACTTTTTACCCAATTTACTTTTTCTCATTACACTCCATTTTCATTACTTCTTATAAAATTTAATTCAACCTAAACATTATGTCCCACACATCCATCCCTTTTGTGACAACCATGATACATGTCTCTTATAATCCTAGGTGACTATAATGATTTAATAATTCACATCCATATTATATTATTTCCATGAGAAAATAATCAATAAATCGTCACATCACATAGTATCTGCAACAACCAATAGTGAAATATCATCATTTTTTACAATGCATAATAAGAGAATCAATTTCCACCTTAGGTGACGTGGGTTTCCCCTCATACAAGGGTTAGATACTCCCATTAAATATCCCATTAATTAGGCATGACACCTTCCTTACCTCATGTATACCATTCCCAATTGGTAACTCACTAAAAATACCTCCTCTAATAACAATTTCTAACATCCCCTCCCTGGGTTCCACTAAACTGGTGCCCTGAGCCAGGTCACCACATGACCTCAAGCATGCCTCACCATGCTAAAAAGGTTTCTAATTAGAAACGAGGTTCTAAGATTTGTGTGGGGAGACTATAACCTCTTTTTTAGATCAATACACAGTAGAAAAATTATACAATTGTAGAAGAAAATAGAAAAACAAATGACATGCATAAATAAACATCACCCAATATGTGAATAATCCCAAAACAATATTAAATATGTCATGTCATACTACACTAAGAAGTGGAAAAATTACAAAACAATAGCACCAATACAATCCCAATAAATGACATCAATCCATGTATATGACCATAACAATGAACATCCCAAATCTCACACAATTCTTTATCATGGGGATATTATCCTTTTCCTGACATGCAAGCATCAAATCTTCTCGAGTAGCCAATGACAACCTGAGTAGGGTGTGAGGACAACACATTAATCGACAACAACTGTGTATAAAAAACATCAAATATTAATAGATATCTCATTAAATTTATAAATATTAACAAGTAAATAACAGACAATATAAGAGGCTAGCAGTAATAAAGTTTCCCTTATGTTATCAAATCATCAAATCCAGATTCGATACATATAACATCTAAGTGATTAATTCACCTTTTAAATGTGTATAATGGATTATCAATTTTAACAAATTACAAGGAATACAAGAATAAATCATATCCTATCTCTCTAGGAAAACACATCACAACAACCTCATTATCCTCACCACAAAGCCTCATTTTCAGTAGAATAAAACTCCTAAGGTGATTGAACTCTATCCCTTTACCTACCCATGAATTTACCTGTAGATCTTAGATCCTTATTCCAACATAATCCAGGATTATAGAACCTCACGTCTATACACCACTCCAACAAGACACATTCATATTATTATTTATTCTGTTGTGACACAGAACCAGATTACAAAAAAGAATATCCAATATCATTAGAAATATCAAAATAATATCAACTAAAATGGGCATCAATATTGTTCCATAATACATTAACACATTTATAATCTATATTAAATTACTACTTAGACCATTTCCCATTCCCCATGCCAAAATATCTAAGCATATTCATGTAAAAAACTTGATTCATTGATATAGTACCATTAATCCCATTTAACCAATTTACATGTCAAACCAAAAAATACATTATCCATTAACCAAAAATACATTAATCTAGACATAATCCTTTATAAATAATTTCATTAAATAATTTACATATTTTTCATGGTCTCTACTCAATTATAAGTCAATTTCACACATTAAATTTCTTTTAACAATGTTCAAGAGGCACAAAAAACCCCATGGGTTGCCCTAAATCACTAATGTTTTTATCCATGCTTCCCAATAAAATAATGAGGGGTTAAATTAGTTATTTATACACCCATTAAATGAAATATTGAAAATGAATCCAATAACACAACAACGAGATAACTACATCATAATCTACACACACACACAAATCAATGTAAAAACCAAGGGATAGAACATGTAAAAAGCCCACCTAAAATATAATGATGAACACCCATCTAATAAATTTGATAAATCAAAATTAAACAACAATTTAATGCCTCAACCTATATCTCAGTAGAAAATAAGGTTTTTAGAGCATCTGAATGAGATAAGAGATGAATACAAACCCTAAAACAAAATGGGAAACAAGAGAGGGCTTAGACCTACCTCGAGGTTTGATCTATAGCGAATCGAACTTCTAACGACCAAGAGATGATGAAGAATCACCCTTGGGAGACCGTGGAAGTTACATTTCACCACATGGTTTTAAGGGTGGAAATTTAGGGAGAGAAATGTGTGAGGTTTTAAAATCCAATAATGGAATATTTAAAATTCTTTCAAACATTACAGGGGATCCTCATTTACCCACAAGGTTTCGAAAAACAAGCACAAATCATTCACTAGCCACTATCAAATGGAATATGTGTCACATGTTTTCATGGTATGGGTACACGATTTGATAGACTAGTTCCTAGACCATGCATTAAGCCTCTGTCCTTGCCCATACTATTACCTGGGGATTTCACATGGTTATTTTAACCATCCACCAAATGGTTGGATTTTATAGTTTGACATTATATTTCCCTTTCTAATTTCAAAAAACCGCAAAACACCCCTGAGACCTGACAGACTTCCCTAAACAAATTCATTATAAAAAATAGATTGAAACCAGAATTTTAAATGGGGAAACACTTCCATGTTTCTTAGGAGCATACATCATCACTGTGGAAACTCAATCATCTTTAATCATCATAAATACAACTAAAATTAAAAATATTTTGTATTATTATATATTGAATAGAAATTCATCTCATTGTATCTTTTGATGATAAATAAAAATTAAATAGATTCCTTCAATACCTATGGAACTATCATTTTAAAGGGATATATCTCTACCATTATAAAGAAATATTGTACAAAACTACCATTATATTTTATTAATTGAAGAAATATGGGAAATAATAAGTGTTATTTATGCAATTCTATAAGTTATGGTCCTAGATAAATATATAATGTTTCCTATATATCATCGTTTATTATGTGTCTTGTTTAGCAAAAAAATTCTCTTCATCGGAATATTGTGAACCTAGGTAATTATAAGAACATCAAGAATCCGAAACAATTGAAATATCAAAATATTATTTAATAGAAATGCCTATAGATTAAGTGATTTTTTGTACTTGATAATTTTATCATGTATTATCAGTCTAGTCCTTTAATATCAATATTTTCCATTCTTTTAAATTATAGCCTTTTTAAAAAAAGGTTTGATACAGGAATATACCAAATGTTTATTGCCTCATGTTTTAAGGATCATATCGGTATACATGTTGAGATGACTAATTATATTATTAAACATAATGATCCACCTGTCTAAATATATTTTCAAGCCATTATGTTGGACGATTGATTTATATTAATCAATGGGTTGGAATTGGTTTGAACTTGTCCATTTTGGTGAAGAATATCTATTAATTGATTTGGTCTATGGGTTGGAAGAAATTATTGAATTACCACATAAAATGTTATTTATGAAATATTATATTCTCTTATATAGATAGTTTTGATAATCTCTTGACTGGATAATTGAATGTATATGAATTTATAGAAGAATTTGCGGATGAAGTGGTTCGAGATATCTCATACCTGTTAAAGCACTGACAGTGGAATCTATAGCTAAGATTATGAAGATATAATTTCTAACTATTGTTCACCAATTTATAAAATTAATCCATAAAATATATTATGTTGTAAACCAAAAATGAAGTTGAGAAAACAATTGATCTAATGTAGTTTACTAGTATTATTTCCCATGTATCTTATAAAATAGAACAAATTGAAATGAGTGGAATCAATGGTCTATTAGAAGAGTATGAATGAAAGGGGATCATGTTACCAAGAATGTGTCTTTGGGAAGAAATGGTACTATTATTTAAAATGGAATATTGAAATCATAGTCAATGTGTATATTATATTATGCATAACCAATATATGATAAATAATTCTTATCCTCTTCTATAAATTTATGATATGTTTGGTTAATTGAGGGGATCCTCGTGGTTCCCTAAAATTTTCATATTCATGGTGTATCACCAATTTCATTTTAAAGGGAGGATATCCAAAATTATAATTTCTAAAGTAGATATGACCCTTATAGAAATGTGGTTATTCCATTTGGTATTATGAATTCACTATGACCCTTTATAGAATTGATTAATTGAATCATTTAGATGTATATGAATTCATTTTGGTGGTTTTTTATGATGATATAATGTTGAATTATTAGAAGAAATAGGATCATTAGAAACAGTTTTATAGAGTATTGAAATATTGTGATAGTATTTATTATATTCAATGATATCAAATTATATTTTCAATATAAAAGACTTATTTTTCCTTTCAAATCCTATTTTTAAAAAATTGGTTTCATCAGATCTAAAAAATATATAATCTATTTTATCATGGTAACCACCCTGGAATTTCTCTTAGATATATAGTTTCTTTGGATTATTTGGAAATAATTGTTGTTTTTATATGATTTTTTACATTTTTAAACACTAATTATATATTTTATGGGGAAATACTATCATTTATAATAAAAAATGAATTATAAATCATTCAAAAACATCATGTTAAACAAAAAAAAATATCTATCCACCCATTTCCAATGATTGAGAAAGACTATTTAGACTATTTTTATGAAAAGGTGTCGAGGATGGGATCTGTTATTATGTAGGGAGATCACGTTGTTTATTATGGTTCATGGTAGTTACTATTGCATGAAATTATATACCTAATGAAAACATAGAATTTTCTAATTTGGTATATTATTTGAATACATGGATTCATTATCTATTTGAGGAGAAATTTATTGAAATAAAATATCATAATATTTTGAAACTAGTTTTCTCACAACTAGATGACAATTTATGGTAGCCTATATGTGTGGACTTTTTGAAGGTGTTTTACATAGAATTGTTCTATACATCATGTATTGGGAAATATAGGTCATATGAATTGGGTATAAATTTTTAAACTATGTTTTCTTAAGATACATGAGAATACTATAATTCAAAGTCAGTTATACAAGATGTGCATCTGTAATTCTCGAATTAATTTTTTTGTAGTTTCATTTTAGTTTTTTTTCTTGATTTGTTGTTTCTAATTAAAAAATTATATATATTTGATTCTACGTATGTTATGATGTTGTAAAATATCAATGGTAGAGAGACTATTAAGTGTTGAAATCTATATGGGAGTTTATTTTTTCATTTATAGGTCAAATAGATGTACTAATAAATTATCTGACACATCTCATTAATTCATACACCCATTTGAGATGGAATATTCATTAGGGAAAATAAAAAATGGATATATAGTTTAATGCATAGTTGTGTTCGATTTTCTTGAAATGTGTTATAGAGGAATAATTCCAGAGATTCCTCACATGTTAGCAGGTGATTTAATATAATCAATGACTAACTATAATATTTCATAATTTAAAAATTTCCTTGTAGAAATTGGATAATATACTTATTTATTTTTTTGAGTGTATTACCATTCATGGTAAGGAAACATGATTAAATATGGGTAATAGTAGATCATATGATGGATCATTACATCAATATTTATTAAATTAATACATTTCATGTCTTTTCAAATATATACATTCTGAAAATTGTAATGATACATGGAATTTAATTTTTAATTGTATATATCTGAGACCCCATGATTAATCTATTTTTGTTGAAATCATTACAGCAAGACCTTGGATCACTATTGAATATGAGTATGACTTATCATCCATAGATAGACAAATAGTCATAATGGACAATCAAAATGTCGAAACACATACATAGGGATTATGTAATGGATATTGGTTCCTCGTGGGAGGTGCATATTACAATTATGTAATTCCCAATTAATAATATTGATAAGTCACTAATGCACTTGTCTTTTTTAGTCATTTAGTTGGTAACCTAGTAATTATCCATTTTGATGGTTGGAAACAAGTTTGAATTCACTAATTGGATACATTCATATGAAAGAGACAATATAGATGATTTAGTTGATTATATAACGAATGGATATAATATATAGTCATTATAAGTCATATATGTATCATTATCATAAATTATTTTCATTTTACATGAGTGATCATATTTTTTGAAGAATCTCTCTAAGGATGGGTATTATTTTTTTAGTAAAATAGAATGTTTTCTCCTTGATACGTATTCAATTTTTAGAAACATGAATGTTTTTTTGATGTGGAATATCTATATTTTTTTCAACAAAGGATCAATTTAGTGAAAAATATATTTCATGTATCATAGTGAAACAAGTACCAACCCAATCCTGATTATGTTGCTCAATAAGAATACATTGACCTAGATCTAGATTATACATTAATTAACTACTGATATATACTGAGGATATGAAATAGTTGATATTATTTGGTAAAAGAATCAGTACGTTGTGTGTTTTAAGATATTATTCTTGAATTCAAAATGAAATGTGGAATTATGATAAGGAAATGTTATAATGTTGATTGAACCCTTTTAGTAAAAAAGAGTTTAAAATTTTCTAGTGTTTAAATATAAAATTGTGTGGGGAAGGAATAACCACAAACATTAGGTATATAGTAATTTATACATTTATTTTCAATATATATAATTATTAAGATGACTTTTTTCTAGGTTTCCATGGTTCATTCAGTTTTGGGTGGCTTTTCTAATGGTGCACGATTAGTAAAAAATGAACCATATCCAGTAACCCATTTAATATAAGAAATTGGGTATTGGGAATGCACATTATAAACCCATGTTTTGGAAAACCATGTTTGTTCTGGTGTAAATCATGTAACGTGTAGAAAAGGGAAAATTAATATTGGGGTGTGGTTGTATAACCATGAATTCCAACCATTCGAGGTGTAGCCATGAGACATTAGCACCACATAGTTAGTGAAAGGTTTTACAAACAAAAAAATGTATAGTTAGAACCCCATAAATGTGGATACATTCACAATTATGTTCCAAATCCCCATTAATTCACTAATTACATGATAATTACATATGATTCAAAAACATGATTGCCGATTCTAGTTGACCTAGCAGTGATTCATAAGAAAATCAAAGTCATTGGAGGATCAGTTTCAATGATAATTCACCAATCATAGTCGTTCTTCTTGGAAAAATAAATATTCTCCCCATTTAATGTTAGATCATATCCATGGTGGATAGATTCATGTTAAGTCATGAGAATCAGGATGCTTAACAATTGGATGGATTGATTTAATATATGTCCAGTGATAAATTTAGAGTTCCATTGTGTCAATATTCAAATTTTTTAACTATCATGAGTTAGGTGGATTATCTCCTACACACAAAAGAAATTTAAATATAATTCTTAGTTTTTATTAAATTATTATATTTTTAAATGGTTTTTAAATACTTATGTGATTACTAATAGAGATAAAAAGCAGTTATGAATTTGGAATTGGGGTAAAACATATGGATTTTGTGAAATCCGGCATTGGTTAAAATTTTAAAATGTTCTATTATAAAACTATTGTTTTGTTTTTGATTATTGTTAGGTGTTTTATAAAATTATTTAGTTAGTGTAAATGATTATTTGAAATGGTTTTGACATGTTTTTTTCACAATTGGATGATGTGATTGAATTCATTATTGTATCCTTGGATTATGGGCATGTTCTAATAGGGTACAAGAACATTACCCTATATAAGGGAAATGTCACATTGGGAACATGGTATTTTTCACCTTCAAAAGTCTTGGTTGATCATTTAGAGAACACACATGAGTATGGAAATGATACCTAGAAATGCATGGTGTCTATGTGTGTGGAGATGTGGTTATTGTATTACAAATAAATTAATAAATCATTTGAATTTGTTTTACTTCATTCCATGTAATATTATATTCATGATTTGATATAAACATTTTTTATCATTAAACATATTTTATATAAAATTTTCTTACATGTTTATTCCTACTTGTGTTTGTTGGAAAACCATTGGGTAAATCCAAACGAGCTTAGACTAACTATTTCCTTTATCTCTTTATTTCATTTTCATATGACATATATCAAAAAATGAGTGAAGGAATGGTATATCAATTTTTTTATTAATGATTCAAAATATTATTCACATGCCATGTGGTTTTGGATCATGGAGCATGTTGGGTGTTGGTTTTTGATATTACATGGAAGCTTTGTGTTTTGTGGTATTTTGTTTCTCATAGTGTACGTATTTTCACTTATTCTTTTTCTATGTTATTTTTTATTACTTTGGTAATGTTTTGATGATTAATTTTTACTCTTTAATTGTATGGTGGGTATTTTATTAGTTTTTTATTAATTTTTTAGTATTATCATTCAAGAGTAAAATCATCGCCTAAATGTTCGTGTAGACCTTGCCATTAACTACCAGCATTCAGTGTCATGGGGATGTCACATAAGGTCTAGTAGCACACAAAAAAATTCTTCAGAAAATGAGGAGGTACAAGATATTATATGGGGTGAATTAATATTGTTTAATTTTAAAAAGATATCCCCACTAAAAATTATTTCCCCCTTTAATAATTTAATGGTTTTACTGAGTTAGAATTTAATGATTGTATTGTATACCCTTTTTAGTGACCCCCACATAAAATGTAGTTAATAAAAAGAAAAATAAACATAGTGGGATTTATACATGGTCCATTACAAATGAGGATACATAATGCATGTTACATCATGTAAATATCAACGGTATTTTATTGTTTAATTTTCCTCACAAGTGTTACAACATTGTGAGATCGACCCAAATCCCAGGTGTAAAAATCCACCTGAAATATAACTTCACCATATAAATTTTTTAAATTTTTACCATATGATGATTTTGAATAGTTCATTATACTAACTATAAATATTATTCAACCACATGAATATAATGATGATGTTATATATTTCGGATTCATGATGCTATAATGGTCCTTCTAAAATAGCTCATAAAAATTACTCCTTGAAGGTTGTTATTTTTATGCATCAACTATACGATAATCACCTACAACATTGGTAACTATATATATAAATAATACACAATTATAAAAATTAATAACCTTGGAAATCATCTTATTAATGAATGGGTGAATAAAAACATTCCTTACATACTATTTATGAAATGAACAGAGGCAATCAAATTTTAAAATTTTAAAAAGAAAAACTCACATAAAATTTTTGATTCACTTATATATGATAGGACATTTTACTTATCGTTTTAGAGAGTTATCAATATAGTTTATCATACAAATAAAATATTTTTAAATAAAATAGTTTTCATTCAACTATATATGAAAGTACATAATCAATGATAACCCTTCAACATCATCCAACAAATTATCTACTCAAGCTACTATTTTACTCATTTCATGTGTAATAAAATTCATCATAACTTTGGTAGATGGAAACAATGAAGGATGTGATAAAACACTAATTATATTAAAAGAATATATTGAAATATATTAATATATAAACACATAATGAATAATATTGGATAAACCATGTTATAAAAAATAATGTTATCTAAAAATTCACATGAACAAGAAAAAAATACATTCTTAAAAATATAAAAGACATGGAAATTAGTAACTGAATTTATGGTGATTAAATAAATAATTTATTACATATTGATATTTTCTATCAAGTGAATATAAAATATTTTATTCTTGGAATCACGGATGGATCCAATAGATCATTATTTCCATCAAGGATTCCATAATTATGTACTTCTTACATTAGATAGGGATACATAAAAAACAAAATCCTTTTGACTACAGATAAAAACATATACATCATAATGTTATATGAAATCAATACCCACCTATCACTTCATTATAAACAAAATATTCTGAAAATGAATCATATATATATATATATATATACATTTTATACTCATCATGCCTTTGGAATAAATTATCATCTACATTGAGATACATACATAGGGAATCCAAACAATTTTCTAAAAAATAAATAAATTAATTCCATATCAAAAATTAAATTTGCTGATTTTAAATGAAAATTTCCGCAATGTAATAATGAATCCTAGAAAGATTCTGATTTTATAGAAAACACCATTGAATGAATAATCTGTTGAATAGTTCCAAAGAACATGGTTAAATGTATTAAATTTGTTAATAAAGTGAGTCACACTACCCATGAGGTAAACGGAATAATATAAAACATCCAGTATAAAAGGGATTATACATCCCATTATGATTTTTCATTTTCAATATGAAGAAGAAAATACAAGTTAAAAGGTAATTTTGCTTTTAATAATCCTTTTTGATTTTATCATAATAATGAATTTATAGGTTACATTATAAGATCATTTTCAAAAAATAGTTGCTAAAGTTCTGAAAAAGTATTCTTTTAAAAGAATCTAAAATAATGGATCCTTGAAAACACATAAATCTATATTATAACGTCTGATATAAAAGGAATGAAATTCACTAGAAAAAAAGAAAATCATGTATTAAATATACATTTATTTATTTAACATATTGTAAAAAAATAACAAAACATCATTAATAAAATAGTAATAGGAAAATATTTAAGCCACATTACAGATCACATAATTATGTTTCCTATTATAAATTAGTAAAATAAGAAGAAATGAAAATATGGGAATGAAGGGAAACTATCATTAATCTGTATTAGATTTTTTTATAAATTGTATATATATTTTTTGAATGATAATCGTCAATGTAGAATCCATGGATTAAAATTTCAATTCACAAATATAAGAAGTGACAGTAACATATATTAAATTATTTTTTTGGAGAACTATATCATTGAAAATAATATAAACAATTGAAGTTTTATAACACAGTGGAATGAGATTTGACTTATCAAATTGTTTTTTAAGAAACATACTCTGTGATGCATGAAATTGTTAAAAAAAATTGTGGTACAAATAAAAAGCTGATAAAAATAAATATATCACACATAAATGAAATAAATCCATGAAAATGATTATCACTCATGGAATAAAATTTTAATTACTAAAACCAATTTTGAATTCTGTAACACTTGAGCTAAAATTAACATGAAGAATTAAAAAAAAATTCATAAATATATACAATATTGAATATGAAAATAAATTTTTAAAAGTCATGGAATTTTAAATTTATAAATAAATACAAAGTGGAAAGCTGTTTTGTAACATGAAACATATATCAATGAATCAAAATTTAGAAAATAATATCCCTTATATAATAATATGATTTCAAATAACAATTGGGTCAAATGATATAATTTAAAATGAAATAGTATTTATTCTAAATATGGTGGAAATAAAATATAAAAATATTATTTGGAAACTTCGTATGAATGTTATTCATAAGTATTTCATTTAATATATATAATTTTGTTGCTTATTATATTTTTTGTTGTTTTTTCTTGTGTTTATGTAATTATTGAATCTGTGTTGATTTATTCAGTGCATTTTAACATTTAAGATGATAATAGAAATACAAGTTAAGTGAAAAATATAAACATAAAATGACACTAAAAATCCTGATATTCATATTATGTAATAATAAAATAATTATTTGTTTTTCCTTTGTAATCTTTTATAAATTTTTATATTATTTTTCATGTTGGTTGTTAAATAAACACAATAATGATAATTTTATACTAGGATTGTATTGTATGGTTTATAAAGTGAAGATCATAAATATAATAGAATATTGATGATATTTTTTATATATTTTGTATGTTTTTAAATAATTTATTAATCATTATTTTTCAATAAATAAAAAAATAATATTAAAATAAAATTTTAAATCGTAGAGGCGGTAGTTCACACAATGCATGAAAATTAATCAATTAATTTTAAAACTGGATAGAATATAATAAATAATAAAATTTCAAAAAATATAATATCATTTTAGAATAAAAAAGATATTTAGGTTATTATATTACTAATATTATGGAATTTTGTGATTATAAATATTAAAAAGGCATTGCATGTATTATGTAATACTCACATTGGTGACTTGAGGAGTCTTTTGAACGTATCGCTGTACATGAAGAGAATAAAATCACTTATTAACCACAGGGGAATATAAAAATTATAGATTATTTTATGAGGATAAAAATGTAACCGATTAATTAATAATTTAAAATAGTTCTGTTCGAAATCAATTAGTGGAAGTGTCCCTTTTATAATTGGTGAAATGTGTACTTTTATTAACACCCATTTTTTTCTATAATGGAATGAAAATATACAAAATAAAAAGTAGACAAAAGAGTGATATACGTTATTTTCATGTGATATTTAGTTTTTAAATACTCATTTACGTCCTTCTACACACATATTTTTTTGTTGGATTCCATTTTTCCACATATTTTTTCTTTAACCATTAGTTTTTTTGTTTGGGTCACCAATTATTTCAGAAGTTACTTTTGTATGACTAATAATAATAAATACCATGTATTACCAACATTTTGTGTTAATAAAATTGATTTTAAGTAAATTTAATATATATTTATTCTAATTATTTTTCTCATTTTTAGTGAATTAAATTTTAAATTTACAAATATAAATTATAGGGATATTGGATTGTAGAAATTATGCTTTTAAAATTCTGTTTTTTAATTTTATTTGGTGTCACATATGAATCAAAATTGAGATAATTTATTTAAATAGTCTATAAATAATATTAATTTAATCTTCCAGAAAAATTAAATTTTTCTATTACAAAAAATTAGATATCAAACTAAATCAAAATTCATTGAATAGATCATTTTAAAAATTAAAATCACCACTAACAGTAATCTATAAAATAAAAAATATATGGAAAAAAATTATTTTGAGAATTTTAAATAAAAATATGTTGATAATATAAAACATGAAATATCTGTTTTTTATTTAATTTCATTATGAGATAAAAAATTAATACATTAAAATAAATCAGTATTGAGGTCAAAATATTATTTTTGTATCCAAAATGTCATATGTAAAAATTAAAAAATGATATATATTAAATTAAAATTATTTAATATATATTTAATTTATATATCAATTATAATATTTTTATAATATATTAATTATAAAATTGATTTTTATGATAATTTCCTTAAAGGGACAGTTTTACTAGTATTTTTATATTTCAATATTTACTTGAAAAGAAGTCTGTTTATAAAAATCCACAAATTTAATAGTTAGATATTTTTTGAAATTATACAATAAAAAATTAAATTATTTTTATCTAATTCATATACCAATTATTTAAATTTATTAATTAAATATTTTATACACTCAAAAATTATTTTAATAGAAACTGAAATATTCATTTTTAAATTTAAAACATGAAATGAAAAAAGTGTAAAATAGATGTCTTGAAAAAAAGTATTACATTTAAAATTAACTACTTATATCATCATAATTTATAGTAAAATAAACAATCATGATCTCAGATAATATTTAACAATATGGTATAGCCTAGTGGCTTTTGAGGGTGGTGATTTTTCTATAATATTTCTCAGTAAATTATTTTCAACTTGAATTTATTTAATATATGATTTATGAAATGAAATAATTTTTGTAGTTAATAATAATTTTTTCTATAAAAATTCATTTATATGTCTGTCCAAATATTATATAATTGAGATTCATAAGGAACACATTCACTAATATATACCATTTTTTGAGGTGTAGTGAGGGTTCTGGTAGGACACTCTTATAGTGTTGCAAGCTAGGGTTTCACTTCCATGATGGTGCCTACCATCTTCAGCCATTATCTAATGTCGATCTCCTTGGATAGGACTAGAGAAGAGTAGTGTGATATCCAAGAAAATTTTGTTTCTTCTTCTAATAAGATTTTGACTGTGAGGAGTGGATATCCACAATCAATAGATAGGGATGGGTGAAAGTGGTCTCAACATTGGCCTTGTCCGAGAAAGAAGCGTTTGAGAGGCATGGATCTCGGAGTGAATATGGGTGGAGTCGTTCCATTGAAGTCATGGGTCAAACTACTAGGCTAATTACTAATGAATCTGAGAGGAACTGATCCTAGTTTAAGGATGATTAGAGTAATTTTTGTGAGGTCATAGGTCAAACTACCAAGGATTATGCGGTAGTGGAACATTATGAAATAGATTTAGGGATTCGTGTCAAAATGATCCATGGAACTCAGAATGTGAATTCCTTGTCTATTTTTTCTTTTAAATGCTTCAATAGAGTGATTTATTCTTCCCTTATAACTACATGGATGGTTGTGGATATCAAAGAGTATCTTGATGAGGTATCAGAGTGGCTCAAAATGGGTTATTTCTTAATTATTTCTCATGCATTTCTACCTAAAGGCTCTCAATGTATAAAATCTTACGATCTCAAGAAGCATATTTTGTTGATTTGGGGTTTTGTATCATAGAAGTGTGTATCAGAAGTATGGGGATACTTCCATATTATCTTCCCTATAGATGAACTGAAATTCCCAACCTAGTTTTATGGTTCATTAACACTCAAACCATGGATTATTATTTTTTCATGAATGGGTTAAAAAATCAGTCCCTTTGATGTTGGAAATAAAAATACTCAAAATAGTGTATGGTTTTATAAGAAAAATTGGATCCTTTTGAATAATAATATATTGTATAATATTGTTCTATCTATAAGTATCCTGATTAGGATTGATAAGGAAATGGAATTTTCTCATTTTGGGCACTTCACGACGTTCATGGTTGAAGTTGAATTGGTGAAAACATTTGTTTAAAATATATTACATTTAACCACTGATGGTATTGATAAGAAGAAATAATTTATGAAAAAATTCCTAAATTTTAAAATGAATGAATTTTTATTGGTCATTAATCTTCTTCTTGTAGGTTCCCAATAGTTTCCAGCTTCTCTGAATTGTGTGGACATTATATAAGATTGTTCTTCAAAAAGAGTCATAGTGAATCTTCTCAGAAAGTTGATTTTATTATTCCACAATTGAAACATCATGAGGATTATAATGATCCTTGTAAAAGTTATAATACACTGGGAATTATTTCTGAAAATAATGTGGAGAAGAAAGAAGGATATGGTTCTATTACTGGAATGGGTGACCACTCAAGTGTTTATGCCTCCACCTCTGAGAAAAAGAAAACATCATGGGATTTCATATTTTCCAAAGAGTTGAATACTCACATCACTTACTATTATATCATAGGAAAATATGATGTATTATAGAACACTCAAACTTGATCATCTCGTAATGATGATGAATCAATGGCTGAACATGAAAATAAAATACTCGTCCAATTATAGGTTGATCACGAGATGTCACAAGAAATGAAAGATACTTCTGGTAACCTAAACGGTATGAAAATATTAGGTTATAACTCTCCAGTTCTTTCTAAGACATGATGTGATACTCCAATGCCTATTATGGATAGTGCGTGTTTTCATATAGTCTCTCATAAGAAGATAATGTCTTCAGTTTCCACCTTAATATTGGTTAAACATTCAATGTAAAGTTACACTACTTCATTATCTAATAAGAATGTCAGTGCCACTGAGATATAGGATTCAATAATGTTCTATCCTGATGGGAAGAAGCACCCAAAGAATGAGAATATAGATTATGAAATGTCCATTTAGGGGATGTTTATTCCTATGTCAAGAGACACCTCTCTTGAAAAAGGCGATGAATGGTAACAGGAGAACTCTGATTCTAAAAGCACTAATGTTGAGACACTTTATAAAAGGCTTCAATATCTTCCATCATGTAGGGTGTGATCGATGTGTCATGGTTAGGGGAGGGTCAAATGGTACTCACATCAAGAAGAAGAATGGAGCTTAAGTTCATGACTATTGAAAAAGATCAGTAAGTAGTTTCTGGTTTGGGGGTTTTCCTTGTTCACATGTACTCTTCTCGGCCAAAATTATTTTCAAGATTTCAATAAAATAGGCTCATCCACCATCATTCATATATGGTTACTTCCTTTTATACTTGTAAATTTAATAGAAATACTATAAGAGAAAAATTCTATATTAATATTTTACAGTATAATTTTAGTTATATGTTATTTTTAGAATAATAGTTAAAGAAATTATTTATTTAGGTGAAATATAAACTAATGTTTTTTTTAATTAGAAACATCATACAAGATGGTTGTTTAATATAAAGACGCAAAACTAGTTTTACAAACCTTACACATTCTAAAAAGTAATGATATCATTAATTATAATAACAATAGATTTCTAAATGATTGAAACCCACTCATTATGATATTCAAAAACTAAAATTCTTCATCTTACAATCCATCCTCCGCATCAATATCTTAGGAAATGTTTTTTAGTTTTTCCCTATATTCATCCTTATTTTAAAATTATGACTATAGATATAGAACAATCCTCTTTAATTTATTTCATCTTTGATAAAAATATACATTTGCTAAATATGGAACTTAATCTTCATCATGAACATCCTACTGATAAATTTATCTTGATAAAAACATCACTGAGTTTATGTCATAGATTATTAATCTTCACTACTTCCAGAAATTATATCATTAATCATTGATTAAGAAACATGGTATATAATTATTTGAAATTCATCTTCATATCATCACAATATATTTATAACCCATAAATGTTATGTCATCTTTCAGAATTTTGATTTTTTTCTAACATACATATTGTTTACTCTAATTGTTGTAAGTTATTTATTCTGGTGACCCTAAATTATATTAATCAGGATAATTTTCAAAAAAACAATGACTAGAATAATAATCATATATTTTTCACCAAATTATATATGAAGAATTTTTTAATCTCTAGTTCATGGCATCTTGTCCACTCATATAGTAATGCCCCATCCCATGATCGACAAAAATATTTCCCTTATCCTGTTAGTCACATGGAATCAAGTTATCCTTTTACATGACAGAGCTTGTTTTCAAATAGTGAGGGTTCAATGTTAAAAATTAAGGGTTCATATGCCTTCTTGATTTGAGTATCATAGTGGGAAAAAATAATAAATCCATAGAAAACAAATAATAGATGAATGTAAGTACAAATAAAACATTACATAAATAAAAAATTGAAAAACCCATAAAAATTACAATATAAATAATTCCATAATGTAAATATTGATATTAGAAGAAGAATAAATGTTTGAAATCATAAAATAAATTCAAAGAGAAATGTTCTAAATATGAAATTTTTTCATTAGGGAAATCTAGAGAACCAACTATGTCATGTGATCAAAATATCTAACATCATATTATATATAGCATGGCCCAATTTGAAATCATGTTCCTATAATGATGAGGTCTGTCTGGGTTCCAAAATGTGGCATGAAAAAGTTGTGATATATACATAGTCAGCCACCGCTGATGGGTTTTAATGGAATATATACAATGGATATTACATAAAAACTTTTATTAATTATTAAAAATAATCTAGGAATAAATAAATGTAAACAAGTCGGGTATATGTTCCTCAAGGATAACTAGACCACCATACATATTTTGGAATATCATATCTTTTCTCTAAACTAGAATCACAAAATGAATACATATTTCTATATATATATATATGTATATATTTTAACATAACTATTTTTGTATATATTTGAACTATATATATAGCCACAAACATAGAAAGAGATATATATATATATAGATATATCTCAAAGTCATGAGGAGAAATGAAGGTATACATATATTAAAAGACTACTTATATAAGTTCATCATACTAATAAATAAGGGTACACACCCCAAAATATGAAATGGAATATTGAGCATCATGGATGAAAATCCAAATTTATTATGTAAAATCTCACATCCAACATCCAAATCTTGTGTGTGAAATGCCATGTCTATCCACCCAAATGGATGTTCAATATTATTTCCAACATCATGGACCATGGGGTATGTTCAATTTTATATATGATAACCCTAAATGAGTACTCTTAGTATTAATGATATATATTGTTATACAACTTTCTATATGATCCCTTAACCAAGAATTACAAAAAGTAGAACCTAGTATTTCAAATGGATCATTGTATCCAATCTAACCTATGATCCCTTAACTAATGTATTTTATCATGATGAAACTAGTATCACACAAGTAATTATGTCTCATATCAGATATATGAGCTTCTCCAATGTTTTCATAATTGGTAATCTATTGTTCTCTCATGTAATAATATCAGAAGGCAGGGAGTTAACATTTAATAATTAATCATAGTCCAAGAGATGTCTATAATTCCCTTTAAATATGATTCATCTTGATTATTTATTTTTTTATTTAGTACCTATAAAATGATTTTTTCTTGGTAATCATGCATTCAATGATATAAAAAATCACTATAAATTTATCATGTTTGATGAGTCAAACATTACATTTTACATATTTTTCAAAACAAAGGGTAATTTATCATCTTTAATATCAATCTAAATAAGAATTATCCACTTATTTTATAAAGGATAGATCTAGAATAATATAATCAATTATCATAATTGATTTGGTTTCTCCGAAACACTTATAATTTGTTTAATTTTCTTGAGACATTTCATGTCATAAATGTTATGTTATCAACTTAAGAGTGATTTTATATACAAAATTAAAATTTATGGATAATAAAATATAATTGACACAACTAATGGGTGGGAAATTTTTTGGTAGAGTACCATTAATAGTGAAATTTAGGGTATAAAGAAAAATGAATATTAAGGAATCTGTATTTATGAAAAATGAATCTAATGTTTGAAGGGAGATGCTCTGAAAGTCAGGATAATTCCACAATGAAACTTTTCACAAACAAGATAAATATGGAGGGAAACTGATAGACCCCTTACCACATTCTTAGGGTTATTCACTAATCAATTATTAGTCACTAATAAAAGATTGATTTAGAGAAAATGTTTTGATACACAAATGAACTGAAAATAAGGTATATGATCTTATGTCGAACTTGAATAAAATTCTATGAGATGAATTGAGAAATGAGGATGGAAGAATAAAAACGTATAATAAGTGATCAAATGGGGTCTACCCTACCTGATTAAGTAATTTGATGGTGGATAAAAATCCATTTATAAGAGGAAGAGATCATAGATCCACATGTTTGTAGATTCAGTGCATGTGTGGGGAGAAGGAAAGGAGGATAATGGTTAATGGAAATTTGTTTAAGAGAGATAATTTAAACCCTTTAATGAGGTTTACAATTTTTATACATGATTTGAAGAATCATGATCCTACTATGTGACAACACTATCCAAATGGATAACCCATGAATCCACATGATGCATGTTTTTTCAAATAATGTGTATCCTAGTTGAATACGTTAAAATTCATATTATATGCCTAGTTCTTGGAAATAATACTTAGGTAAACATTTTGAAAAACATCATGAAACACGTTAGGGCCTAAATGGTTGTGTTCCTGGCTAGAAAGAACTATGGGAATGCCTTCATCATTCCAAAAGCAAGGATTTTAAATCAAGATTCTTATCATACCCAACCAAACACATAAGACACCTCTTAGTCCTTACACCCCATCCAATAAATTACACATTTATGTGTTATAATTTTTGTATTTGTAATCTTAATATGAAATTAATTTGTTTCCCATCCACAAAATGAAATGATCGAATTCTCTTGAAATTTTCATCTGGATAAAAAATGGTCCAATAAAGATCATCTAATCAACCATATATTTTTCTTGTATAAAATTCAACTCAATAGATCTTATATTAATCTAACATCCTCTATATTTTAATATTATAAACATAATAACATATTGAAATAATGATATTCATTCATCATAAATCATTTTTCATTATCTTTTTTTACTAATTTATATAAGTCATTGGATTTGTACAAACATATTATCTTCATCAATACTAAACATTATATATTATGGTACTGAGGAGGTGACATCATAATTTATTGATTCATATTGGGAATTTTATATTCTAATTATTCACACTCAATGATTATAATTACGTATAATTTCATTATTCTATTGATTGCGCATCTAGATATATCAATGTTCAATCATATTTTTTTTCCTTTCAAAATATTAAACAACAAAAACATAACCAACATCAAAACCAATATAACATTAAAAATCAATGAAAATAATAATTAATCTAATCATGATAGATAATCAACTCTAAGATTTCATAGCTCATTGAAGGAATATTTTAAAAATATTTCTACAAGACATATTGTAACACTCCATATTATTTTTTTAATTTTTAAAATTAATTTAATATTTAATAATATTCTCAATTACATGTGATAACATAGAATTATTAATACATGAAATCATGCTTACATTCTATTATATAAAACAATGAGTTTATTGGATAATGTAGAGGGAACATGAAAACACGCTTCGGTGATCTATAAATAATATTATCATAACCTAGACATCATGTAAGAAAGTATGAATAGTATTAACCACTTTAATATATATATTTATATATATCCATTTAGTAAAATTTTTACTAAAAATTCTATCAAATTAATAAATATATTTTCTGAAATGTAATTATATTAATCTAAAATATATTTTCATAGAAAACTATTTTTAATGTTTTTATGAGAAAATATCACAATAAATGTATAATGTTCTTTTTAAAAAATTATAAAATCAATTTCATTTTTAAATTCAATAGATCAAAATTATCTTATGTTGATTTCTTTAGATTTTTCGTGAAATGTTGAATTATTAGTGAATAGTGAAAATTACAAAAATGTTTATAAAACTATAATTTGATTCCAAAAAATTATGTAATATATAATACAAATATTTTAACAATAAGTATTATTTAGTAATATTGTACCAAAATAAATAATTTAGAATCAACTTTACTTTTTATAATTTAATATGTTTATATTTTCCTTTAAAACGGGTTTTTCATGAAAATATTTTAATGTGCATAATGATTCTCCATTTTTATTAAATAAAATAATCGCTAATTAGGGAATGTTTTTAGTGAAATGTATGGATTATATATCAATATTTTATAACTTACCATCAAAAAATTATTTAAACAGCCCTAGTAATGATATAATAAGCTATTTTTATTTTTATCAAAATAAATTAGATTGTTATTTTATTATTATGTAATTTTAGAATAAAAAAGAAAATTGATAAAATTAAACACCATTCTATTAAAGTTTTGTTTTAAATAATAATTTATGATTTTAATATAATGAATATTATAATATAAAATTTTACTTTTGGTTAAATTTTTGGATTTTTTGGAATATATTTATTTTTCTGTGAATAATGAAAATACCAACATTTATAAAAAAATATATTCTTTTAAATAATTTATTTATTTATTATTTCCCAATTTTTTTTAATATGATTGAAAGTATCATAAGTTTCATTTGGATATATTTAATACACATGGTTAATTTTTAATAAACATTATATTTGTTTTTAATATTAGTTTTCATCAGAGTTTAATTATTGGTTTTCCAAAATACTTTTTTTAAAATCATAATAATTAATATTTTTTATTAATTAAAATAACCCCCATTAGGGAATGTTTGAAATTAAATTTTTAGAATTTATATCAATAACTATTAATTTATTATCATATAATTATAATTTTTAGTCATATAGTTAATATAGATTCAACTTTTTCTTGTAAAAGTTCATCTTAAAAACTCTGTGTCTCACAACCACTGCATGGTTATTATTAAAATTTGTCTTTAGCTCTTATGTGAATTCAATCTCGTCAAAACGGATCCAACATTATGAATTTTTATAATTTATCATGTCTTTTTTTCAATGGTATTTTTTTACCAACGTCTTTAGTGAAAAAATTTAAATTTAATCACAACTATTAAGGTAAAAACGATAATTACCAAGTAACAAAACATTAATCTAAAAGGAAAAATTACATATAAATATTTAACTAACCCATTTTAAGGAAATATTTTGACCTAACACTTATTATATTTTTTTCATTATTGGAGCAAAATTACAAGAAAATACATGGGTGGAATTCCCACTTTAACAAATTTATAGGTTTTCCACAAACCTCTATTATAAGAGGCCAACAAATATACACCTATATTCAAAGATCTCAAAACATTTTTCTCAAAAAAAAACCTGAAAAAATTAATTCTCTACATCCCTAACCTCATCATGTAATCCTTATCATGGGTATAAAGGTAACCATGTATATCCTTTGGTGAAAACCAAAAGGTGTAACCTCAAGATGATGTATTGTTCATCAACTTATGTATTTTTTCATTCTCCACCAAATTAAAATGTTCTTATTAAATACTTATATATTAAGATATTTATTATAAACATAATTATATTTCTTATTTTAAGGTTGTAACCCACAACTACAACCCCTTCAATCGAATGTGTTATGAAATCATCATTCGTGTGTACAGAGTGTTACCGCCTCCAAAAATGATTTCATTCATTTTTCAATTTCCTCATCTGATGGTGTGAATCAGGATTAAGATAGTTATTATGTATGATATTTATCGAATAAATATACCTCTAGATAAATTATATCGTAAAACCAAATTTATATTTAAAACTATAAGGTATACGACAATATCCCTCCTGTGTACTGCGGAATAATGCCTCGCGAAGACATGTGACACGTTTTCTCTAACATGTTACATAAAGGCTAATAAAGGTTTCTATAATGATATTCATGAAATAATTATTATATTCCTGATATAGTAATATTTAACTAAATATAATATATATAATTTTCTTTTTTCCATTTAACACAGAGAAAAAACTTTATTATCATTGGGGGATATGTGGATGATCGCCTCTTTTAGATTGTGTGACTATTATTTTTCATCACAAAATCAATAAAATGATACATATATATTTATATAAGTACATATAATTAAATTATATGTTATTTATTTATATAATTATCATTCTATAATTATAAATATTTTTTACATTATTTCAAGAACTCTTATTGAAAATGAGAACATTATTGTTTCGTATGTATATCCTAAATTCTCCAGGAACATTACATTGGTTCATTTATCAAAAAAATTTGTTAATATTGATTTTCAGTGAATAATTTATGAATATATATGATAATTATTTCATTATTATCATTCTTCATGTTTTAACATAATTACATCATTGTCCTTAGTATACCTAACAAAGTGGTTTTGACACATAAACTAAATGTGGTAAAAAAATAAAACATATACATAATTGACTAAGTAATTGTATATAACATATTAGTAAGTGTAATAAATGTAATAATAAAAATTAAATAGGTTCTCATTAACATATATATATATAAAATGTTTGTTATTTAGGTAAATAATGAGACATTTGACAACTTAGGCTCAAGGTAGTGGAATTAATTTTAATATCCTTTTTTGTAGAAGATCTAGATTCTACATAACAATATTAATTTATAAAATCTATATAAAACCAATTTTACATTATATATCAATAAATAATCTTTTCTTATGAAGCATAATGTACTATTTATCTTTATTATTTAATGATATTTACGATTAAATTTCTTCTCAAAAAAGAAGGGGAATTTCTTTGAAAAAAATCACCTTTCAATTTTCTCAATAAAACACTCTCCCTTTAATGTCTCAATGTTTTTAAAAAAAATTTGAAATTTTTTAGATGTAATTAAATGATTTAAAATGATTATTTTTTATCTCTTTTTTAAGAACCTGGATCTATTTTCAGGTATGTTTTACCTTTTCTGTAGTTTATGAGAAAAAAAATGAATTTTCTGGAAATTTCAGAAGTCCACACGGTGTACTTTATGAGTACACGCCTTGTACTCCTTCCCAGCTCGAAGCCGTGTGTTGGCCGTGTCTGGTCCACACACATGGTGTGTAAGGCTGAGGTGGAGGCCGGTTATTTCGGAGTACGGAAAAATTAGAAGTACACGCCATGTACTCTAAAAGTACACGCCGTGTACATTATTTTTTTCATGAAACGAATCGGGGTCACGTCTAACCCTCATATTCACCTTCTTCTCTAGTTTTCGGCCGTCCGATGTGACCTGTAGGGCCGGATCATCGACGAACGACCGCCTCGCCGTCCTTTCTCCAATTCGATCACGGTCTGTTGCGTTGGAAGCACAGCGGTGAGTTCTTCCTTCTCATTTATCCTTGTTTCTTGATTCCTTATGGTTTCCATGTTATCGTGGGATGAAAGTTTTGTGTATTTTCTCAGATCTACGTCGTTCTAAGGTGAATCTATCGTCGAGGATCACATATATCGATCTCCTAGGATTGAGGTAGGTGGTTTGTGCCTTTATGTAGAAAGTCTTTGAGTATTTTGTGAAAATTCCACCAATGCCCTTGAACAGGGTATTGCATGTTTCCTTGCCTTTGTTTCTTTCCTTCTTTTCTTGATTTCTTTAGTAGAGGTTATTGCTTGTGATTAGAGTATTTTGTTTGTGCTCAGTTTGCATTTCCATGCTTGTTCTTCCTGTTTGGCGTTTTCCAGTTTCCATGCCTAGTCGTAGGATAATGAAACTGTTGATTTATTTTACTGTGGAGCCTTAGTTGATATCCAAGTAGTTCTAGAGGTTTACATGGATGATACACACGCGTTGAGAATGTTTAGTTACTCAGGATTGTGAGAACCTAGAGTATCATACCAAAGGGAGAATTGACAGAAGGGCTTTTCCAGAGTGTCTTTTAAATCACAATGTGAGACAAAGTGGTGAATTTACGGAAGGGCTTCTCCAGAGAGTATTTTAGTTACGACGCGGGCTATAGGGAGAATTGACGTTGAGTGCTTCCCCAGAGAGCCTTTAGCACAATACGAGACTATAGGGGGGAATTGACGGTGAGTGCTTCCCCAGAGAGTCTTCTTAATTACGTAGCTAAACTAGAGGGGTGAGACTGTTTGTGCCTCCCAGAGGGTTGCTAGTACTTAGAGGATGAACCATAGGGGTTAGAATGTGAGAGCTACCTAGAGGGTTACCTGTTTACTTTTTTTGCTGGTTTCTTACTTGTATGTTATTCTTGTTAGAACTGTGGAATGTAGCTGTTGTGCTTTTCTTCTTACTGCTTCTTGTTTTAGTGCTACCATGTCCTCATTAACTATTAGGCACAAATATTTGGGTGGTTTCCTACTGGGATTGTATCTCACACAATGTTTGGGGCATACATTTGGGCCCAAGCAGACTGTGTGACTGCATGTATAGATAAGGGAAAGCACCCTTCTACTTTAGGATCTTGATTACACCAGGAGATGGGGAGCATGGGACCGAGCCGTGGCTCGCGATTCTGAGGAGCTTACTTTGTTTTATTTTGCACTTGGTTTCAGTTCTATTTCAGCACGTTGTTGTGTTTGTTGCTTTCTATAGATACTTGTACCTGTTGCATTATTGTCATCATTGCTATATGTCTACATTGCTTCTGCATTTTGGTTTCTTTTGTTATGCATGTTGTTTACTGCTTCCGTTGTTTATTGTTTTTTTCATACCTTGTATACCTTACCAAATGATGGCATAGTTTCCCCACCGACTCACTAAGGCCCTCGCTGCTAGTCGGCAGCCTCTGACATTTTGGGAAACGCGCTTGAGGTAATGTGGCGAACCGGGTACGGGGCACCAGTAGAGGGGCTCCGGACTCAGGACATTAGAAAGTGGTATCAGATGAGTTATTTTCTCTTGATTTACTATTTGGAGACTTTAGCCAGGGATAAGATGAATTCGGTACTTGGAATTAAGCTGTGCTTGAGAGTATCTAACCTATGTACAGGGAAAGGCCATACTACCTCATGGAATTGCAGTTTGCTGGTTTTGAGTTTTATGGTTCATATGTTTTCACCTAGAGTGATTCACATGACTTGTGCGGTTATTGTTTTGATATTTCGGTTCTATTTCTACCGCAACCTGATGAGATTAGGGTATTCCATCTCATGCATCATATAGGCACTTGTAGAAATCACAGGTCATGCATTCTTTCCATGCCATCTAGGGTTCATTAGCAATTGCATGCTGTTGTGATAAACTTTGTGTAGATTATGCATGCTGTTGTGATATTTTCTTGATAGATTCTATGCTGCTATGTTAGAAAACTGTTGTTCTGTTTCTTGCATAAAATGAATGCCAATTTATGTTTCTTCAGGTGTTATGGGCCCTTAGAGATCGGAATTTGGCATCTTTTCCCTCATTTTAGTGTTTCTGGAATTCTGCGCAGTTTCTGAGCTACTGCCCAGAAAACCCCAGAATACACGGCGTGCACTTCTCGGGCACATGCAGGGTAGTTTTCAAGCTGTGTCACTGACTGTGTACGAAGAACACGGTGTCGTATGAGTAACTTCGGGAACACGTCGTGTACCATTGGTACACGCCGTGTGAGATCGGAGCCGTGTACCCGGCCGTGTCAATAACAACACGGGCTGGGGAAGCTCGGGTAGAACACGCTGTGTCCGTAAGGAACATGTCGTGTAGTCCTGTCCAGGTACCCGGCCGTGTCACAAACAACACGGTCCAGCGTGACCTTCTTTTCCACACACCATGTTTGTTCGGAACATGCTGTGTAGTCTTTCCCAGGTACTCGGCTGTGTCACGAACAACACGAGACGGTGTCGCCATCGCCTATGCATGTCGTGCTTGTTCGGAGCACACCGTGTAAGGTCCAGCCGTGTAGACGGCCATGTACTCAACAACACGGACAGCCAGAGCCTTGTCTAGTGCACGCCATTTTTTTCGAACACGCCTTGTAGTCTCGTGTTGAGTCGGACCGTGTGTGTTAGCCGTGTAAGAATAGACGGGCATGGGAATTTTTTTCAAGTACACGCCATGTGTGGGGGACAACACGCCGTGTAGTTTTTATTGTATATGACTTGTAGGGAAGGAGTACACACCCATGTCAGTGGTTTCAAAAGACACTCCGTGTAGTTTTATACATGCTGTGTAGTTGTGTTTTGCAATCATGTGTTTTTTTCTTCCCCTGTTCCAGTTTTGTATTATTTTGTTCTCTGTCCTTGTTTTCTTGATCTGAGGCGTGCTTTTGATCTTTCATAGGTATGCCTCCGATGTTCGATCGCAGTTGCCGAAGCTGTTTGGGGTTTCTCCTTCTCCGCCTTGTTAGGGAATTCCGGGACTAATTTCTTTAAGGGGGGAAGTTTGTAAGAACCCGAATTTTTTTTTCAGGTATGTTTTTCCTTTTCTAGAGTATTTGAGAAAAAAATGAATTTTCTGGAAATTTCATAAGTACACGCCGTGTAATTTCTGAGTACACGCTGTGTACTCTTTCCCGGCTCGAAGCCGTGTGTTGGCCATGTCCGGGCCACACACACGGTGTGTAAGGCTGAGGTGGAGGCCGGTTATTTCGGAGTACAGAAAAATTAGAAGTACATGCTGTGTAATGTTTTTCATGAAACGGACTAGGGTCGCATCTAACCCTCATATTCACCTTCTTCTCCAGTTTTCGACCGTCTGAAGTGACCCATATCGCCAGATTTTTGACGGACGACCGCCTCACCGTCCGTTCTCCGATTCGAGCACGGTCAGTTGCGTTGGAAGTGCAGCGATGATTTCTTCCTTCTGATTTTGCCTTGTTTCTTGATTCCTCGTCGTTTCCAAGTTATCCTGGGAAGAACGTTTTGTGCGTTTTCTCAGATATACTTCGTTGTAATGGGAATCTATCGCCGAGGTTCACGTATATTGATCTACTAGGATCGAGGTAGGTGATTTGTGCCTTTATGTAGAATTTCTTTGAGTATTTTTTGCAAATTCCACCAATTCCCATGAACGGGGTATTGCGTGTTTCCTGTTTTTCCCTTGTTTCTTGCATGCTTTGCTTGATTTCATTAGTAGAGGTTATTTCTTGTGATTATAGTATTTTTTTGTGCTCAGTTTTCTTTTCCATGCTTGTTCTTCCTGTTTGGCGTTTTCCAGTTGCCATGCCTAGTCATAGGACAGTGGAACTATTGATTTATTTTACTGTGGAGCCTTAGTTGATAGTCAAGTAGTTCATGAGGTTTACTTGGATGATAGACACGTGCTGAGCATGTTTAGTTACTCAGAACTGTGAGAACATAGAGTAGCAGACCAAAGGGAGAATTGACGGAAGGGCTTCACCAAAGTGTATTTTAAATCACGATGCGAGTCCAAGTGGAGAATTGACGGAAGGGCTTCTACAGAGAGTCTTTTAGTTACAACGTGGGCTATAGGGGGAATTGACGTTGATTTCTTCCCCAGAGAGCCTTTAGCACAATATGAGACTATAGGGGGAATTGACGGTGAGTGCTTCCCTAGAGAGCCTGCTTAATTACGTAGCTGAACTAGAGGGGTGAGACTGTGTGTTCCTCCCAGAGGGTTACTAGTACTTAGAGGTTGAACCATAGGGGTTAGACTATGAGATCTACCCAGAGGGTTACCTATTTACTTTTGTTTCTAGTTGCTTACTTGTGTGTTATGCTTGTTAGAACTGTGGAATGTAACTGTTGTGATTTTAAGCTTACTGCTTCTTGTTTTAGTGTTGCCATGTATTCATTGACTATTAGGCATAGATCTTTGGGTGGTTGCCTACTGGGATTTTATCTCACACCCTGTTTGGGCCATTCTTTGGGCCCAAGCAGACTATGTTGCTGCAGGTATAGATAAGGGCAACATCCCTTCTACTTCAGGATCTTGATTGCACCGAGAGTTGGGGAGCCTGGGACCGAGCCGTGGCTCGCGATGCTGAGGAGATTACTTTGTTTTCTATTGCACTTGGTTTCAGTTGTATTTCAGCACGTCGTTGTGTTTTCTGCTTTCCATAGATACTTGTACCTGTTTTATTATTTTCATCATTGTTATATGTCTACATTGCTTCTGCAAATTGGTTTCTTTTGTTATGCATGTTGTTTACTGCTTCCACTGTTTATTGTTGTTTTCTTACCTTGTATACCTTACCAAATGAGGGCATAGTTTCCCCACCAACTCACCAAGGCCCTCGCTGCTAGTCGGCACCCTCTGGCATTTGGGGAAACGCGCTTGAGGTTATGTGGTGAACCAGGTACAGGGCACTAGTGGAGGGGCTCCGGACTCGGGACATTACATCTTTTACTTCTATTCAATGGATTTCGAATGGAATATTTTTACATGGTTTAGAAAGGATTTTTTATATAAAAAATAATGAAATGTATTATTTTTAATGTATGGAGACTATAAAAAATTAATTTCATTTTTAATATAGTTTTATTTCTATATTAATTCTCATGATTTAATGAATTATTTATAATAAACTCTATTTATTTTTAGGGTATTTTGGAATTGAAAATATTTCACAAATTAAACGTATATTTTATTGAAAAATTTAGTTTTAAAAGAAAATATTATTTTGATATCAAAATGTTATCTTTTAAAGGGTTTAAAAGTTTTTTTAAAATGATTTACAATAGATAAGGTCATGAATAAATTTTCATTATTCATTGTATGTTAGAAGATCATTTTAAATCTGGAAAGGGTACACCTAGATAGTACTGAGTAATACAATTACATATTAACATGGGTTTTCTAAGATAACTCCTAGTATACTCGCTACAACATAATATGGTGTAAAAAGATAGCACGAGGTGATGTTGTTTCTTCATAACAGGGTGTCCCATATAGCACAATATTATACAATAATACCTCAAATGATGGGTGCACCAAGATAGCACTCAAGTACATTGGGTAAGGATAATATTGGGTGTTAGAAATATAGATATTCCAATTAAAAGGTTTTGGAAGGGTATTACATATATGATGATTTGTGTTACTAAAAATAGGTTTTACTTACATTATATGGGTTTTAATGTTTTTATTTGAAAAAATATATGTTTTTAAGTGAATTTTTATGATTTCATATTCTCAATGAATGTTGAGCATGAAGGTAAATGTTGTAAGGTTTTTTATTTGTTTACTCGATGAACAGTTTCCCATAGTTTTATATACCTAACTGAGATTTTGTTCTCATCCAAAATTTTTAATTTATTTTTTAAAGATTTATGGAAAACTAATGGAAAATAAAAAAGTAATGATGAATATTGTAGAAATATTCTATGAAAATAAATCATTCTTATTTTAAATGATTTATATTATATAAAACATGGATCTAAATAGATGTGTCCACATTATATTTTTTATTTTTTTATATAAGAGTTTTGTTCGAATTATCAAAACAAATATTAATGAAATTATACTTATATGTAGAATAATAAATTCATGACTAAAAACAAGAATATTTAATGATTAATGTTGTGGCCTTAAATTCGGCATAAATCATTAGTCTAAAAACAATAGAGGTTAGGGTAATATTATTAATGTTCACTCGAAATATTCTACCTTATAGTTAAGATAAACTATTATAGAATAATATGATTTAAATTCTAAATCCTCAAAAATATATATTTTCAAAATGATTTTACATTATGTAAATAGGGAATATATAGTTATAATGAATCAAGTGGACGATTTCCTTCAATATAATCTTCTAATGATGGTTCAAATTATAAAAAAATATTTCATTAGAGTTAGGACTATGTTGACTCATTCGATAAATGTACGGGGTATCTATGCTAGAGGGGAACCCAATATAAAATTAATGAATGTATATTGTATGAATAATTTCGTGGGAAAACATCCCTCAAATTTCAATGAGTCTTCTTACCCTGTGGTAGCTATAGGATGGATCACCGATCTATAAAACATATTTAATATCATGGGATTTTTGGAACATACAAAGGTAATCCATTCATATTATCATTTTGATGGTGAAATGATCGATGGTGGAATTTTTTTATGAATGCCAAAGAGTAATATGATCTTGATTCCATTTACTGTATATCCATCAAAGATAATTTCCTTATGAATTATATACCGTAGTTTGTTTGAATATGAATGGAAGAATAATTCATATAATTTAGGTTGTAAGATGAAAACTCTAAAGAAGTATATTATAAAAAAATAAAACAATTATCAATGTTTTTGATATATTATTTTTCAAATAATAGTAGAAATATTAATATGTTTTACTTTTGATTAAAACCATGTAAACTAAGATCATTGGCTGAACAAAATTTAAACGCTATGAGAATGTTGTTTGTTCTGCGAAAATGTTTTAGATGGAGTTCTCCAACATGAATCTACTTCAAGATGATGAATGTAATAAGAGGTCAGGTTGGTAGGTGATGGGGGCACATAGATAATTTTATGATTTCTTGGGAATTGTTACTAATGTATAAATTTTTCCCACATGGAATGTGAATGAAAATAAAATAAACATGAGGAATCAATGAAAGGGGACACCGATTTTGTATCCAATGCTGAGTAGGTTTAATATAAATGAGTTGAATGATTATTCTATTTCATATATGAATATAATTTCACATGATTAAAATCAATATGATCCGAAATAGAGACGTGTAGTGAGGTCATATTCTATTTCTACAGTTGATGTTCGGTAATCAAATGAAATGGTGAAAGGTATGTTACTTGTGTATCAAAATTATTCTAATTCCATATTTGACTTTGGATAATTTCATTATTAAATTTCTGAAAAAATTTCATGTAAAATGGGAATATCACCTAATGAAATTAAGATGGACCTATTGGTAAAAACCACAGGTCAAAGTACAAATTCATCTTGGATTTATAAGAATCATTACATTGTTATTAAGGGAATGTAATTTCTTATAAATATTATTAAATTATAAATAGTATAGTTTTATATCATTATTGTTAAAGAAGAGTTCTTATTTTATTATGAAATGATACAATTCAATGCTATGAACATTGTGTTTAATGATTTTATTCCATTTAGTAAATACCTAGAAGATGGTAAATTGATTAGATTTTACTGAATGTTACCTAGATCCATTTATTGATAATAAATAATCTATTCAAAGTAATGGTGTGTGAGTAGTAAATGAATACATGGATGTTTCTTTGGAATATTTTCATGGTGTTATTCCTGATTGAGAATTTATGTATACTATATAATTTGTAACAGATCATATCCCTATAACTAAACCCCATTATTGAATGACTTATGTCGAAGTTCTATAATTGAAAAAAAAATGATAAAGGGTTAATTCAACCAAGTACTTTACTATGTGGTTTTTTATCACCTTTGTTAAAAATAATGATGGTTTACTGATACTTAGAATTGATTATAAATCTTTGAATAACATCACCATTAAGACCTAGTATACTTATCATTGTATTGATTGTTTATATGATTGGATCTATGGATAATAGTAATTTTTGAAGGTCACATTGATATTGGGAATCCATCACATGAATGTTATGGATGAATACATTTCATGGTCTATGTTTTAGAAAGGATATGGGAAATATTAATTTTTAGTTATTCAACTAGGTTTAACATGTGCGCATGCTATATTTATGGGATTTTTTAATATAATTTTTCATGAGTTATTTGATATATTTTGTATTGTGTTCATTAATGAAATTTTAGTGTATTCTATATTTAATAGGAACATGAAATAAAAGTATGGGATGTCTGAAAAAATTAAAAGAAAAGAAATGGTAACAGAAAATTTTAAATTGTGATTGTTGGTTTGTAGTAATTTTATTACTCGTTCAAATTATTTCAAAATATGGCATAACTATCGACCCTTCAAAAAAAATTAATGAAAAATATGAAAATATATTTTAGAGATTCATGGTTTTTATAGATTATTGGGTTACTTCAAGAATATTGTAAAAACAATTCCCTAGTTTTCCATCGCATATAACAATATGTCTCGAAAAGTAGTAATGTTCATCTAAAAAATAGAATTTTATGATTAATTTTTGAAACAATAAGAAACAAATTTGAAATCACCAATTTTTTCTTATCCTTCTAAAAATAGTGAATATTTCACATTAGGTGATTCTTTATTGAAATTTCCTGGTTGCATCGTAAATCATAAGGATCAAGTAATTTATCATGATTCATAATAGTTGAAACACTTTTATTTATATTACCTTACCAATGATGTTAAATTAGCTGATGTAGGTTTTCATTAAAAAAATATTATGAATAATTTTTACAGAGTAAAGTGTGAAATATATCATTTCTGAAAATTCAGAAATAAATATTCAATAAAAATAATTGAACATGAAACAATGAAAATTCTAGAACTAATGAAAGACTATTATTGGATTATTCATTATCATATTGGAAAAGGAAAAGGTGGATAAAATTTGAGGAAAATATATAATGAAACATTAACTATGTGATCTAAGTATCACGATCTTTCAGTTATTGATTTGAGGATTTTTTTTCCTATATGTTTTATGATGTAGGGATATCCCTTTTATTGTTTTAGATTTTAGTGTAATAACCTACATCAAAATGAATTATGATAGATAATATATTGGATAAATCTATCTAGGAAAACGTAGAATCTATTAAAAGGGGTATGTTTCATGATTTTAATGTTGATTAAGAAGTTGTTTTACAATTTTAACAAATATTATGTGATCCTTTTAACACAATTTTGTGGAGTGAGTTGTTGATTAAATATCACCGTTCTCTGTTTTTAGATCACCTAATAATCACTCTGTTGTAAAATTTCTTCGGGATTATTGTTATTGGGATGGAATTAAAATATATACTTCAGAAAAGACCACGAAATGTTTTACTTATTAGTAGGTTAGTAAATAATTATAGTAACCAAATGTTATTATTTAACCCTTTCTAGTGTCAGAGTTGAAATGGGAGAATATATAAATGGATTTCATGGTAGGATTTCAAATTTCTTCTCAAGGTATTAATTTCATTTGGGTTATTGTTGATTAATTGATAAATCATCACATTTCCATACCATTTTAAATGTTATTTCTTTATATCATATATCTATAAGGTATCTAATTTTTTTTCTAGTTACATAGAGTGTGTCTCTACATGTTATCAGACTATGATTTGAGGTTTACCTTTAATTTCTGGAAAGGATTTCAGAAGATGTTTCAAAATAAAATTTATATATGGATTTTCATCCTCAATATAAAGGATATTGTGAGTGTCAAATTCAACCATTGGAATATATGATTTTTTCATAATCAATGAGTTTCCAGGGAATATTGGATCAAAAAATTTATATGGTTATATATTCTGTTAATAACATTTTTAATTCTAGTATACCGATGAAACCATTTGAGACATTATATTTAATGTTTTATTAGAAACCATATTTTTTGGATGATACTAGAGAAAGTAAGATCATGGGAATAATTTTGGTTTATGATCTATCATACAGTTATCATTTTATTTAGTGTCCATATTCGACATCATAGAGCATGTAGAAATTTTAGGCAGATAACCAGAGGAAAGATGTTTCTTTTGAGGTTTATGATCATAAATACATCAATGATTACCAATGGAAAAGTGAAATAAGTTTTAGAAAAAGTTGGATGGCAGGTAAATAGTCTACTAGACCATATAAAATCATGTATAATGTTTTATCTATTTTATAATGAGTTTATTTTCTACTAAGTTTATCCATAGTACACAATTTATTTCATGTTTTAATGTTATGAAAATATGCACTAAATAATCTCATATATTAGGCCCCAGTGTACTTCATATGGAAGACATTATTTATTACGAGGAACATCTCAACTAGTTTCGTGACCACTAATATAATATCTTGTGAAAAAATGTGGTCATCATGTTACAAATTTAAGGAAAACATATATGGCTAATGAGGCCACTTGGAAATTTAAAAAAAAATTGGGAAATAAATCCCAACGTGGTTAATAAGTTAATAAAATATTGAGGAATAAATTTATAAATGGTGTAAGTATTTAAAAACCCATATAATGATATAAAAAATCATTTTCATATTTTTATATAATAAAAAATGTGTTATATTTTTATTATGTAATTTTTAATCAAAAAATAATTTTTTTTAATTTAACAGTTTTCTTATAAGGTTTTATTTAAGACTTATTTCTAAATATTATAATTTTATTATGATAAAAAGAATATAATTTTGAAAATTATAAAGTCAATTTTTTTTTGTGAATGTTTTGGGACATTTTGTAAAATATTAATTTTTTACTGAATAGTTAATATCATAGATTTTTACAAAAAAAAATGTATTCTTTTAAAAATATTAAGTAAATATTGAGTCGTGGTATGTTTATAGAATTATTTAATTTAACATAATTATTATTTATTTATATTTAATCTACTTATTAGATTTTTAATCATCTTTATATTGAGTTTTAATATAATTTGGTTTTTGGGTTTATAGAAGGGTTGTTCAATAATTTGTTTTAAAATGAATAATTTTTCATCATTTACTTTAATTAAAATAATCCCCAATAGGGAATTTTTAATTAAATTATATCAAATAGATATCAGTAAATTTTAATTTAGTGTCGTAAATAGATTATTTTTAGTCTTATAGGTAATATATTATCATATTTTCTTAAAAAATACTCTTCTCAAAAACACATTGTCTCGCAGCGAATGCGAGATTGTTATTAAATTTCAATTTTTACCACATCATTGAAATGAATTTGAAAAAATGGATTTCATATTTAGAATAATATTATTATTAATTTAAAATAAATTCTTCTTAATTTCATTACCAATATTATCAGTGAAAAAATTTAAAATTATTAATAGTGATTGAGGAAAAAATCAGGATTGCCAAGTAATGCATTTTTAAAATTATTGGTAATGTAACATAGAATGTTTTGAAGAACCCACTATATGGAAATATATTGAACATATTAAATCAATTATCATGTTAATTTTCATTATTGGAGCCACACGAAATTTAAAAAAAATGTGGATGTAATTCCTTTCTACAAAAATTTACAAGTATAGAACTCTCCCCCCTTTAAAAGGCCCCAACATGTTGTCCTCCATTCACACCACTAAATAAACTTTCCTCACCCAATTACTATCAATATGATTTATATAATTACATGAAATCCTCCTAAAATCCATAATATGATAATAAAACCCACCATGGAATTCCTTTTGTGATAACAATAATGATTTTTCGGAATAAGTTGTATCATTCATCACCATCTATTTTTGTTTTATTAAATTATCCAAAATATTCAATTATTTGTATAAAATTCAAATATATTATCATACTTATCATAAATATACATATTTTTTTCATTTTATGTTTATGAACTACAAAACACACATTTCCAGCAAGTGGATCATGAAACCATCATTTGTGTGTACGACGGGCTACGACCTCGCAAAATGATGTCATTCATTTTTTCCATTAAAACCTATCATGGTTGGGATTAATGATTAAAATAATATATATATGTGAAAATTATTATATTTACAATATACTAATAACTTTGGAGTCATTATCTCATATAGAAAATTTATGCATCTCTTACAATAAGGGATAAGATAACATCGCTCATGTGTACGATGGGCTACCGCCAAGTGAAATAATGTGAAGTGGGTATCCCTGTAATGTTACATGTTAGGTAATATTGGTAAATATATTGATATCAATTGTAGATTTATCATATTAATTTCATAATATTATTTCTATAAATATAATATATCTTGTTATTCTTACCATTTCACACACTTAAAATGTGATAACATCATTCGTGGATGTGTGGACTTCTACCTCCACCAATCGATGTGATAATTATTTTTTTCATCACTACCCCACAAGAATGATATATATAAGTATATATAATGATGAAATGTGTAATTTATTATATATTTTAATATAATTAATGGTATATTTTACATATATTCTTTCCATAATGATAATTGATTAATGGGAATGTCACTCCAGTGTAAGTACGACCTACCCAATCCATGATAACAACACCACCACGTTTTTCCTTACCATATATCACTATTTATTATATGAAAAAAACATATTTATAAATATGATAGTTATTTTAATATTATAATTCCAGAGAAGTACAAATAATGGCCACATTGACCTTATTCGACCTAGTAATTTCAATTAAAAAACTAAATATGGTCATAACACCTGACTTAAACATAATTTATTATGTAATTGCATATAACTAATTAATAAATGAAATAAATTAACTAATAAACTCAAAAAAATTACAAATGAAGTAAATAATTAACAAATTTTTATTAATTAGAAATATAATGTGACACATGAAAATCCATACTCAAGATAAACGAATTCATCTCAATCATCATTTGATGAGCACTATCTTTATTCTTGTGTATCTTATGTTGAAAGGGTATTATGTTAGAAAAAAAATATCTATTACATTTTAACTTAAAATTATATTTTCCATTCCTGTCGATGTTCTAAAATTATTTTTAAAAATTTCATATAGATATAAAATATTTTGAAATTCAATCTTTTGACTCATTTACATTATTTTAAATTATTTCCTATGGAATGTTTTATGAATTTTAAAAAGAAAAATTTTAAAATTAAAAATAAAATATGCTATTTTTAATGTGAGGTGATTCTAATAATTAATTTTTTTAAAAATTTATTTTATTTATAGGTTATTTTTTAAGATTACTTTATTAATTTAAAGAAAGAAACATTTAATTTTTAGGGTATTTTCGTATTAAAATTGTCATCAATGAAAAATACAATTTTGTTTCGAAAATTATATTTTCTGTAAAAAGTGTATTTTGATGTCCAAAATTAATTTGTTCATGAGTTTAAAAGAGTTTTAATAGTTTGTTACAACTTATTAGTTCAAGAATAAAAAAATCATTTCCCTTACATGGAACTATATTATTGTACACATGAAATGGTTGCACCCAGATAGCATTATGTAACACCTTTAAAACTTAAAATGATGTTACCCAAATAGCATAGGTTAATCTCAATAATGATTAATAAGGGGTTTCCTAGATATAATTGGGTAATACCATTATAGAATAACATGGGGTAGTATATAAATAAATTTTATGCTTGTAATATCTTAAATGATAGGGGTTCTTAGATAATAATCATGTGAAATGAGTAATGATAACATTGAGGTTTTTTATGGTTATTATAATCAATAGGGGTGAATGTGTTATATATATATATGATTCAATAATTAAAAAATAGTTCTTTGTTTCTTTTTAAGGTATTTAATAATTTATACTAAGGAATATGTATTTTTTTCAATTGAAATTTTTCTATTTCATATGTTTAATGAAATTTAATAATATATGTAAAGAAAATAATAGTTTTCATGTGTTCACTAGAGTAGAAATTTTCATTATTTCTTTGTCAAATACAAAGCTTTTTTTCAATACCATGTATTTTTATTGATTTTCGTAGGATTTGATTTATGGAAAATTGAAATAATGAATATAATTTAATAGATTGGGATGTTTTACATGAAATTTAATCATTAATTGTTTTAACAAGTTTTATGTTATGGAAAAAATGGATACTAATTGGACGTGTCCAGTTTATAATTTTTTGTTTTTCTAGGTATAAGTTATTTATTAATTATCTAGAAATATAAACATGAAAATATCCATAAATTTAAATGAACGAAATCTTGAATAAAAATTATGGATACAAAATTATTAATGCTGAGGACTTATAATTTTTATTATCAGAAATATAAAAAATAAAAAATCATCTTCTGTTTGAAAAATATAATTCTCCAAAACCATATTTTTCAATAAAAATTTATTTTCAGTTTTATATTTAATTATAAAAACTATTATAATATAAATATGGAAAAATAAAATTCCTTTTTTAACTCATCTCTTCATAATTATCGTAGGGTAATTTTTGGGGATTTTTTTGAAAGGCTTTTTTATGAATATTTAAAAATACTAGATATTTATTGAAATCATCCTTTTAATATAATTTATAAATAATGTTAAATAGTTCTTTGTTTTTTCATTACCACCTCTCGAGGATGGTAAAAAATGTGTATTAATAACATAAATAAGATATTTATAATATTATTTTTATTATATAATTATTATATCACACATTAAATCTTACTCTCTATTTTTTGGAAATTTTATAATGCCACTCGTGTGTACGTCAGACTACCGTCGCGCGACGTGATGTGATTCATTAACGCATTACATGGAATATATAAAGGATGGAGTTAATAAAATACTGAGATATATATTAGATAACAAATATTAATTATATTATATTATATATATATCATTTGATTAATTTCTTTCAATATGAAACGAAAATAGAAACAACATCTATGCTTAATTACATCCTACTATCTCTATGAACAATGCATTTTGTTTTTTATCAATAAATTTTATAATTTTCACAATATGTATAAGTGGAATAATAATTAAATTAATAATTTTTTTAAAATTTAAATACAATAAAAATATGATTTAAATTATAGGATCAAAAATAAAAAATCAGGGCTTACGTATGAAGCCATCTTGTAATTACCTGAAATGCGACATTAAAATTTACATGTTAATAAAATGTAATAAATTATCATAAAAACCCATGTATTATGTGTTATATATATATATATATGGGTATATAAAAAATGTATAAAAAATATATATTTACTATAGAGGATGTATGAATTTGTTCGATGGATGTCAAGAAATACAGTAAAGGGTTTCTATCATAATTTTTTACTTTTATGGGTCGCATACCATATTAACTGAATATTTCATTTATGTGTCCAATATAATTCCAAAATAATTTATTTTTTTTCACATGAAATATATTTTTATTTAAATATATATATTATTATCTCACTTATATTTGTTTTACCATTTACAAATTATCAAAATAATAAGGATCTTTCTATCTATATTTTCCTTATTTGGAACATTAATTATGATACACACAAATCTTCTTCTATAAGGCGTATATAATTCCATTTTGACATTTTATATCCTAAGTACACTTATTTTCATTATGATATATGTTTTATTAAATCTTAATATCTCATTGGAAATGTGATTCCAATGTTAATATTGTAGCTTGGATCTTATGATACAATCTTATCCTTTATTGGGATTGTATATGACTATTCTTCCAGTAATAACATATTATGACATCTCTTTCAAGAGAAACATGAATTTTATTATTCTATGTTTATGTTATGAGAATATATTTTTCACATATTTTTTATTTCTATCATGTAATCATGATTTCAAAATAATGTTTCAAGAGAAATTACCAATTCTGCCAAAAATCTTTTTTTCTTCCAGAAACATGTTTTCTAAAAATGCATTCAAGATTATTCTCAATATTTTATGATGGATTTACTAAATAACTATTTAAAAATATTTTATATTTTTTGAAAATAAATATAAAATAATATTCATATAATTTTCCAAAAAAATAACATATTGATTTTACTAAAAATGTGAATGGAATCATTGTTTTATTGTATACAACATTAATAAAAATTACCATCATCATGAAAATTATTTTATTTGATTATTCCATAATTCAGGATAAATTTTTTAAATGAAATTTAATTTCTTTATTATTTATATTTTAAATTATTTTTTCCAAATGGGGAAATTTTATTTCCCTCATAGAATATTTTATATGAATTTTAAATCTTCATTTACATGATTTTTATAGTTATTTTTAACAAAATTCATTTTATTAATGATTTTATTAATGTTTTCTTTTAAAAGATGGTTTTAAAAGAGAATTTTTCTTCCTCATGAAATATTATATATGATATTTATAAATCATTATTCAACAAATATGACATTTTTTTATTTTAGTTTTTCTTTTTAAGGATTTTTTTCAACGAAAACATTCATATTAACTCCATAAATTAATTTTCTATATAATGTAATTATTTTTATGAAAACTATTTATCTTCATAGGGTTGTATCATGATTAAATTTTTATTAAATAATCTTATTTTCATGTTTTAATCTATGATAATATGATGGAATTATTGTGAAAAATGGCACTTTTCCACAGGTTATGACATGACGAATGTTTTAAGATACCCATTTCATTTAATGTGTTATAATATGAGTAATTTTTATGAACATCTGGAACATATATATATTTTTTATATTATGATATGGTTGGAGCCTATATCTCAACTAATTAATTTTGTAAATATTTATATATCATGATATATAAAAAATAGAATGGGGAATGAGACATGTTTAGTATGGGATTTATCTACAATGTTGTTATGAGGATTTTACCAGGACTACGATGATGGGTTTGGTAGTGTGAAACTTTCAATATGATAGCCTTAGTAGTGATTGTCCACTATTATGGATATGATTTTGTATACTTATGTGTATAAAACAAGTATCTTTCTTATTACAAAGATTTTCTCTCATGACTCTTATTATTTTATTCCCTAATGATTCATTTATCATGAACCTTAAATATTATTTTAATTTCTCAATATTAAGTTCATTTATATCCAATAAAAGGTTTTCAATTATAATTATTATTTTCTATAACGCTTATAATAATGTTAAGATTAATTGTGTCATTTTTTTACAATAATTGAGAATCCTTTCTCACCATTTCTTTTGTTTCATTTCCTAATGTTTTGAAGATAGGATTTATGTATGAATGTTTTTGAAGAATACTAATGGTAATATCATTGTTTATGGAGATTAAGTTCTTTAATGAATTATGAATATTGTGTTTCATTATACCAAATCCATTAAACTATTATATACCTTAACAAATTGTTTATGTTATCTACATCATATTCATATAAAAATATTCAATATCTATGTATGAATTGCATGGAATTTATTAGTTGGTATCGTAGGAATGGATTCATGAGCTTTTGGATTCTATGATGAGAAAAATTTATTGAAATACAAAGATTTATTTATATTGATATTTATAGTTATGTGTATGGATAAGTCCTTGGATGAGTCAATTTTAAAACAAAATATATTCAAATATTTTAATTTATAGATAAAGTGGATTCTAGGACAATACATGCATATATGGATACTACATGTGGATGTGTATCTATCACAAAGGTACCTATGGATAATAATTCCAAAATGGTACCCTTGATATAGACTCTATTACCACTTGGTGAATGAAAATCATCGTTGAAACACACTTGATTTGAAACTCATGACAAATATGATTTTTAAATTCACAAAATATTTACAAAGAATCCTGAAGGAATTTAAATAATGATGGAGGGGAATGAAATATGATAAAAAAGATACATATACTAAAAATAATGTTACATGATTTAAACATCATAAAAATAATATTTAAGATTAATTGGGTATCTATTTTGATTAAAATTTCTAAAATTATTCTTTTTATTTTTAGTCAATAGAAGGAAGTGAAATTTTTGGTGGAGAGTGGATCACATATTATATGTGGCGAAGAGAACATACTAGGACTTTTTTGAAATGAAAATGTGATACCCATTATTTACACATTTCACAAGGCAAAAAATATATTCTATAAACAGAGAGGTTATAATATATAAATATGACTAAAAATATTAATTATATATGTTTCATATTATTATTAAACCTCATATTTTTAGTTTATCCAATGGTTAACCAGCTTTAACATTATTACGATATTTAATTTTGTTCGTATTCGGTTTTAATTATTTTATAAAATTAAGTCTACATTATTATATAATATTAATGATTCTAAAATCTAGTATGGAATGCAATTTTCAATATATTACTCGAATAAGTGTAAAATTTTAATTTATTTGTAATCTTACAGGAAAAATAAAGTAGAGAGCTTCTAAAAATAATGTTTTCTATAGTATAATGTTTTTTAATAGAAAAAATAACTATAAAATTATTGGTAGAAGTAGTTCACTCTAAAGGGGGTGGTTAAATTGAGTGACTATAACAATTTCTGTTACAAAGAAATTATTATTTTAAAACAAATGGTTTTCACCAATAATAGATAAAGACCAATTAATCAAGGTTATATTGTTATAAGAGTTTGACTATTTAAACATCTTCTTAAAATATTGATTAATTCTCAGTAATCTTAGTATGTATTATTAATATTACTTTTGAAGTTATACTACTAAGACAAATCAGTTATAACTTCTTTCCAAGACTAACTATCATGGGAAAATTAGATTTTTCTGGATTATGAAATAAAGTAGTAAAATAGAATAGATTAAATAGCACATCAGATATAAAACAATTGGTTTAGTCTCAAGGTGAGACCTAATCCACTCCACTTGGTGATCACCTTCCACCAAGCAATTTATATTAATAAACTTTGATCCACAGCATGAATTGGGGCTAACAACAGTACACAGACTGTCCAGGTCACAAAGGGACTTCTTCCACAATTTTTGTGGGTAAACATAAACAATAACCAGGCCACACATGGACCTCTTCCACATTTGTCATGGGTAAAACAAAATAGAGAGTTTTTCGTAAGGATTTAGAAATACATTAGTTTAGCACAAGAGATAGTGTGTGTGTGTGGAATATACAGAGTACACACACTGCTCAAAAATAAGTAAAAATACCACTGAGAGAGAGTAGATATGAGTTTAGAATACTCTAGTGATATGAAATGCAGCTATAGAATCCTTTGCTTTAGCAGAAATGCATCAGAGTCCTTCTCTAATTTTTGTCATGAAAAATAGAGTGTCGCGATTCAGATTGTGTTCTCCATGAGCTTTGACAATGTAAAGATATTCTCAGGATTCCAGTTTACTTCATATGTTCTTCAGCAGAGTCGGATTGTATGGATGTGAAAATTATTTCTTTGAAAATCATGAAAAGTGGTCTTCGGGGTCATGCTCACACAATTTTTTCTATTCGTTATCGCACGTTATTGTCGTTGGGAACTCTACAATATTTTATCTTCGAATGCATGACATTTTTCCTACAGGTTCCATGTGTTTCGTGCATTGTACCATGTACTATGTCTACAAATAAACATTTATTATGTCAGTGCATTAAAGGCATCAAATATGGCCGTTAAGAATTAAATTTAAATATGTCAAAATTGTTTAAGAAACGATGTCAAAGTAAGGTCAGAAAACTTTGTCTCCTTCATGGTGTCTTAGTGTCACGGTCTGTGTGTCACAGTGTCTAAGTGTCTACGTGTATGATCTTCATAGTGTCTTGCTCACGATGTCTTGTCTTCATAGTGTCTTGGTCACGGTGTCTCGGTCACAGTGCCTAGGTCACAGTGTCTAGGTCACGGTGTCTTGGTCATGATGTCTTGCTCATGGTGTTTTGTCTTCACGGTGTCTCTGTCACGGTGTCTCGCTTCACGGTTTCTTGCTAACTATGTCTTGCTTCACTGTGTCTGGATAACTATGTCTTGCTTCACGGTGTCCTGTACTTAGGAAAATAACAGTATTGAGAATTAAACAAAAATGTGCATGAATTGGATTGAGCTTAACCATTATAAAGAATTAGTTAATTTGAAATATAAATACACATTATTTAATAAGATTTGTGTTCATTAATGAGATTTGGGATTATTAAAGTGATTCGTGATCATTAGAACAAGATTAATGAAGGTTCCAGACTCAGTGGAACACGTGGGTGGATGTGCCCACTAGGCTTTTTTTCATTAGAAGTGATCAATCCAGGATCAATACGACGATAAACGCCAGTCTCCACGGATCGAATCACAGAAAAATACAAAGAATATGGTTTGTCCCAGAACCAAAAACAAGGATCGTTACAGGTTGATTATAATTAATGTAATTAATTATAAAAAAATACCTTTTGGGTGTTCTTTCTTCGTTGATGTTCTCGATCACATTGTCAATATGATCCACCCTTGCGTCGTAGAAGCCATGTGTAGACTCTCTCTAGCAGAGATCCACACATGTACCTCGTATCTCTTGACGTTGCAAAAGGATTCTCTGGGTGCTAGCGTGGAGAAGCCTTTTCTTGGGTTGTCCACCTTAGATCATCTTGATCTGATAGAAGAGGATCTCTCTTAGTCTTGAGAGCGTTCTTGGAGGAAGTGGTTCTTTCGACCTTGAAAGAATTCTCAAGAGATGTTGTACACAACGATTCTCTTGTGTTGTTGGAAAAGAGTTGGGGTTGTGAGGATATTTATAATCTAGAGTGTGGGGTTATAGAGTTATGATAATAAATAAATGTCTTACGCGTTTTATTTATTTCATTGACTCTTATTTAAAACCCCAATGTCAAATAAATAATTCCCTGACAAGCGCTCATGGTGATTATAATAAATATCATTTAATAAAACGATATTATATCCAAAAAATACCGATTGGAAAAACTACACGACGTGTAATAATAAATACACGACGTGTACTTGTTTTTCATTGAAAACTACATGGCGTGTATATTAAATGTACACGGCATGTATATCTTGTTTTCATTTATTCATTTAATTTCCAAAATAAAACTACTCAGGGTGTACATTTAATAATACATGGCATGTACTTGTTTTATTTTATTTTTCCTCCATCATTTAAAACAACTTAGGCTTCCTTGAATAATTATTAAACCTTGTACGAGAATAATCTTTATTCAACTTGAGAAACTTGGATACCCTTAGTGTGTGACCCTTATGCCTCATTGTCGTTGGCATTATGCAGGCTTGCCTAAAGTCCAAGATTATTGTCTAGCAATGGGTCAAGGCACCCAAGAGAAAGAAGTTGACTCTGCATTGACGTATCACCTCATACGAACGCTTACTGGGTAATTTTATCCTTTTGTCTCAATATCTCCTCAAGCAGGTTTCATGAAAGTGTCATAAACCCATATGCTTGATCCGTCGTTCTTTGAATACTTCAATGAAACTCGTCGTTTACACCATGTCTATGGAATTTAATGTGGTAGTTCTATTTCAATCAAAGGGCCGAGATATCAACTTCCATAAATGGAAGGGACAAATCCTTCCTCCACTTATCCATTAACAACATGTCACTCGTGACGCCCCAACGTACCCTACTTCCCACCAATTGTCTGCATGACGGTTTTCATCAGTAAATCTACGTGCGCGAGTCATGACATGAGTTAATGATAATCTTCCAGTCTGAGGACCATTACACACGCTCATAGATATAAATATTTGATGGCACTAAAACATGCAGAATTACTACTGGCGGGTCTATTCTCATAATCTCCCATCATGGAGATTACCAAGTGCGAACTCCATGAGAGAGAGTCTCATCTTCTTATGAGTACTCTCACATGAAGGTCTATATAATATGTGTCCTATCATAGTATGTCATCCAACAACAAAACGTTATTTAAGAATATTTTTATAGCATTTCAAGGTTTTCATCATAGAGGGGATCTGTTATGACCTTATTAATGCAACAAATATTCCAGGACATTATTATATTATAGTCATGCATAACAATGAACACTATATAATAAGTGAAAATTCATGTAATCAAAGTACATAATAGTTGGTTTTGAGGACACCAACCCTTACAAACTCCCACTTGGACAAGAGCCAACTTCCTACGACTTTTAGTCACCTAGACCTCACATGATGATCATGTTTCTGCTGAGTCAAGGCTTTAGTCAATGGGTCCACCACATTGTCTTCTGTGGAAATACTGCTCACTGCAACTTCCCCTCTCTGAGAAAAATCCCTCAAGAGATGATACTTACGAAGTATGTGCTTTGTCCGCTGATGTGACCTTGGCTCTTTTGAATGTGCCACTGCTGTAGTATTATCACAATTGAGTGTGGTAGGATATTTACTGTTCGGTACAACATCCAACTCTTAGACGAAGCTTCACATCCATACTACTTATTTAGCTACCCAGAAGCTATGATATGCTTGGACTACGCTGTAGAATCTGCCACCACACTTTTTTTTGAGCTCTTCCATCTCACTACACCTCCATTCAAACTGAATATGTATCCAGTCTGCGACTTCATGTCATCTTGATCAGTCTGGAAACTAGCATCTACATGTCCTCTGATGACTAGTACCTCATCTCCTTCATAATCTAGGAACATATCCTTAGTATGCCTTAAATACTTAAGGATAGTCTTGACTGCTATCCAATGGAGGTCTCCTGGATTAGCTTGATATCTACCTACCGCACTTAATGCATAAGCAACATCTATCCTCGTACATAGCATAGCATACATGACTGACCCAATAGCGGATGCGTAAGGGATAATTGCCATCCTCTTTCATTCCTCATGTGTCTGAGGACACATTTTCATGGAACGATGAATGCCATGTGACACTGGAGACAATCCCCTACTGAACCGTTCCATACTGAATCTCTTCATTATCTTGTCAAATGCATGTACTTTGACTCAGGCCCAATATTCTCTTGGATGTATCATGATGGATCTTGATCCCAAGAATATATGCCGCATCACCCAAGTCTTTCATGGAGAAGCATTTATGCAACCATGCCTTAACTTACTATAAGACAGGTACTTCGTTTCCAATTAGCAATATGTCATCAGCATATACTATTAGGAAAATGATTGCACTTCCACTAAACCTTTTGTAGACACAAGTCTCACATTCGTTCATAACAAATCCAAATTCTGTAATAGCTTCATCAAAACGAATGTTCCATGACCTTGATGCTTGATTTAATCCGTAAATGGATTTCTGCAACTTGCATACCTTGTTGGCATCCTTTGGAGTCACAAACCCTTCAGGTTGTGTCATGTAGAAATATTTCTGGAGGATCCCGTTAAGGAAAGTTGTTTTGACATCCATTTTCCAAATTTCATAGTCATGGAAAGCAGCAATGTCCAATAAGATTCTGATTGATTTCAGAATCGCAACCGGTGAAAAGGTTTCATCATATTCAATTCCTTGATGTTGTCTAAAACATTTTGCAACCAGTCGTTCCTTACAGGTGCTGACATGCACCTCCTTGTCCATTTTTATCTTGAATACCCATTTATTGCCAATAGGCTTTACATCAACTGGAGGATCAACCAAAATCCAGACTTGGTTTTGGTACATGGAATCCATTTTAGAATTCATGGCTTCATTACACATGGAAAAATCTATGCCTTCAACTGCTTCCTTGTAGGTAAGAGGATCATTATTGTCAACCAATAATGAGTCACCATCCTCGGGGAGAAGAAAACCATATCATTCTTATTCTCTCACCTCTCTCTTGCTCCTACGCAGTTCATGTGTCTCTGGAACAGATTGTTCTTCCACGGGGCTTTGTAGAATCTGTTCTTGTACCAACTCATGTGTATCTTGAGCCTCAACTTCATCAAAGTCTTTCTCGCTCCCACTATATCTTTTGGAGATGTGCTCCCTCTCAAGGAATATAGCGTGTCTTTCCACTGTAACCTTTTTTTTGAGGGGTTGTATAGGTAATATCACCTTGTTTCCTTGGGATATCCTATAAAGATACACTTTGTGCCTCGGGGCGCAAGTTTGTTACCTGAAGAGGCTTTAACAAATACTTCACTACCCCAAACATGTAAATTCGATAACATGGTTTTGCGTCCACTCCATAACTCGTATGGAATACAATTTATCGATTTAGTTGGTACATGGTTTAGTATATGCAGTACTGTTTGTAATGCATATCCCCAAAAGGATAATGGAAGACTCAAATGACTCATCATTGATCTCACCGTGTCCAACATGGTGTGGTTCCTCCTATCACTTACACCATTCCGCTACAGTGTGTAAGGAGGAGTGAGTTGAGATAAAATTCCAAACTCCCGTATGAAATCAATGAAGTCCTGATTAAGAAATTCTCCTCCTCTATCTGAGTGGAGTTTCTTAATCTTCTTACCAAGCTGGTTTTCAACTTCATTCTTGTATTATTTGAACCGATCAAATGAATCCGACTTATACCTCATTAAATAGATATATCTATATCTACTAAAATCATTAGTAAAAGTTATGAAGTACGAGAACCCACCCCTTGCTTCAACTAGAAATGGTCCCCACACATCTGTGTGAACTAGTTCTAGATTCTCTTTAGATCTTTCAGCTTTCCCACTAAATGGGGATTTGGTCATTTTTTCATGTAGACACGCATGCCATACACCAAGTGGTTTTAGTTCGAAAGAATCTAAATATCCATCTTGATGTAATTTTGTAAAATGTTTCTCATTGACAAGACCTAGCTTGTAATGCCAAAGTTAGGTGTGGTATGAGTCATGTGAATTAACTTTTTATCGATTGCCATTACTTGGTTTGTGTAGTCTAACACATAAAGGCCGTTATATAAATGTGCCCTACCAAAACAAATTCTATCTTTATAAAAGTAGAAACATTCATTTCCAAACATGAATATGATTCCATCAGCATCTAATCTGGACACTGAAATAATGTTTTTAGTTACAGAAGGCACATAATAACATCCTTTCAAAACCAAGACCATCCTAGTAGGGAATGTGAGGTGGTAGTCTCCGACAGCTACATCAACGAGTCTGGCTCCGTTGGCTGCTCGTAGATCTACCTCCCCTCGATCAATCTTAATAAAACTACTTGGTTACTATATTTGGATAGAGATGTGAGCACCACAAGAAATATCTAATAACCAATTAATAGAAACAGATAGATTTCATTCGATAACAAATGCACCTGAAGCTTCCCCTTGGTTCCTTGGCTGCGTGTAGTTTTTCTTCCAGTGGCCCATCTTGCCACATGCAAAACAAACAGAATCTTGTTCCTTTTCCTCCCATTTGTTCTTCCTATTCTTTGAAGGCCTTGAAGAAGCTATGGGATTAAATCTCTTCCCCTTCCCTTTCCTTTTATTCACCATGAGGACAGAAGGCTTTTCACGCTTCATGTCAGTGTCCACTTGGAGAATGAGGATGAGAATATCAGACAAAGACTTCTCAATGTTGTTCATATTGAAGATCACAACAATGTTTGAGAAGCTCTGGGGGAGTGATGCATGAATGAGATCGGTACCCAGTCCTTCGGGGAGTTTAAACCATAGAACCTCCAAGCGCTCAATGTATCCAATGAGATTGACTACATGCGGTGTAACACCCCGAGATTTTATGAAAAATATTCTTTTTGATTTCATTAATGTCTTGTGTTATATTCTACACAAAAAGAATCTTGCACAACACACATCCTTGAGTTTCCTTTCATTACACGCAATCGTGACCTTCCTCGATAGCATGTGTAGTACGCAATAATGAGTTTCACTAAACAACGATATGCTATTGAAATATTATTAAAATTATCCATTATGAATAGTAATAACTAGTTTTTGAAATTTTGTAAATTTTATTTTTCAAAATGGACTTCATTTATGGATTCAGAATATCGAAATTAGCTTAAGGTGAAATTTCGGTACTTTTCGGATAACTTTCATTTTCTGATGAATAGTGAAAATTACTAAATTTAAATTAAAAACAACCTTTTTAATCGAAATAATTAATAGTGATAAATTATTAATTTGAGATGTTTTAAAGTATATTTAGAATATATTTTTACAATTTAATACAATGTTGGTCATTGGATGTAATTTCACATTTAAACCAGACATAAACAAGTGTCAATCTTTTGATAGTTATTATCTCTAAAGAACACGCTATTTGTTTTGACGACGAGAATTAATTTTTAAATAAATTAATGCAACTGATATGTTTTAAATTTGGTAAAATAGAAATCATTTTTGAGTTCATAATATCAAATATAGCTTAGGCCTAATTTTTGGTATTTTTCTGGAAACTTTCATTTTTTGATGAATAGTGAAACCACTAAGTGGTAGTTAAAAAAATGAATTTTTCATAAAACATAATTTTACCGCTACTTTGAGTGGAATTTCAAAAATCCAAGAGACACCATTGATGTTAGTAAGTAAAATGTGGTTCAATGAGATGAAAATAAATTTTGGTGAATAGTATCTTTTTACTTTTTTTTAGCACGGTTAAAAGTAAATTTGGTAATTAAGGGTAAAAATGTTATTATTATTACCCTAACACATGTCCCAATTATATTGGATAAGTTTAATTCGACAAAAAACATCCTTAGTAATAAAATATAATCATTTAGGCCCACTTGGATTAGATTAGGACATTTATTATTAATTTATTTAAAGAAGGGTTTAAATAGTTAAAATCAAAGTTTAATAAGTAAAAAAAAATTAATATAGGGTTATACATAAGATAAATTCGACTATAAATACTCAGAAGAAAGCTAAAACAATTTCCTACATAATGGTATTTTATTTGTAAATTTTAGACATTATATAATTTAATTTATTTATGACACAAATATGATGCAGTAATTATCTTATTAATGAAATATTGACATAATTGATGTTATAAATACCCAAATAAATCTAATTTGAGACTTATTATGAATTACACTACATTTCTAGGTTAATATGACATGTTATTATTGATTTAGTTACCTTTTTTCGAACTAATCATTCTGTTATGATTTTCACAAAAATCAATTACTTAATAGTGTCAAAATTGACATAAAATAGTTTTTAAAAGAAATATTATATTAGTAATTGTAATTTTATTCATAAAAATATAAGGTTCGTCCAAATGACTTAGATAAGGTTATATATATTAATAATAAACAACTTGGAGTTCGTTTGGCTTGATATAGTAAGTTTATTAACCTTATAGTGTAAGAATACAAGAAGACACGGTAAAAGTAAAATTATTTTTCTTAATGTTAAATCTAAATGATAATGTTAAAATAGGTACATAAACTTGTCTAAATTCTATTTTATGAGAGGATTTAGACTCATACCCACCTTAGCTTCGAAATAAATCAATTTGGAGCTATTTTAAACCGAATTTGGCTTTATAATAAAATAATATTTTTAGTTATTCCAAAGGTGCCCCTCTCCTCCCTTATAAAAGGGCACCCCCTCCCTCTCTTCTTCACACCACATTGAGCCTTCAAGATCGCCCAAACCATGTAAAATTCTCTTCTCCACTTCCCTAGAAACATCCTAGATGTTCTGGTCTTCCTCAATGACCAATTTTAGTGCCCTAAAAAGAGATCTCAAAGAGGCGCTTCAAAGAAGAGGTAATGTCCGTTACCGATTCTTTCATCTTTATTTCTTCTTCCACTTCTTCTTCTTAAGTTGTTTCATTATAAAGTAATAACATCAGTATCACTCATATACTGATATGGTATTATAAGTATGAAACAACCCTATTTCACCATCTATCCATCCTACGGAAAACGAAATCACCGCGCGTGCGTACGTACGGAATACCGTCACCACGCCGTGGTGTAATCTATTTTCCACCACCACCTTACATGGATGGGTATAATGGTGTAAATAATAACTATATATGATTATTTTAATGTGATATTGATTCTGAAATAGTATACATACACTCCAATACAGTCCCACGATCATGAGAACGACATCATAGCTCGTGTGTACGTACGGACTACCGTCTCCACGACGTGATGAGATTCATTGTCCACGTTAACCATTCATGAATGATTATAAAGTATATATAATAAGTAATCATGAAATATATGACATAATAATGATACTGGATTTATGTGTATATATATGTATTTCATCTACTTAATTCTATTAAACTCAATAAGGAAACGAAAACATCGTTCATGCCTACGTACGGCCTACCGTCTCCATGAACGGTGTTTTTCGTTCCATTTACTGATTTATTATATATATGTATATTCTGAACATATATTATATATAAAACATGTTCTATATTCTGGAATTAAGTAATCATGATCTAAGTAATCATATGAATAATTACAAGTCAAAACACGGTCGATAAATGAAACAATTTTACCCAAAACGCTCTTTAACATGGAATTTACAAAAGAACGGGTAATATAAAGTCATAAGTGAACCATATATGATATAATATCAATGAGTATGATTCATATATAAGTCAATTATATTATTTAAATAATTATATAGGAGGTTTGGGCACTTACAAAGCAAATCACACCTAAGGTAAGGGAAAATATCACAATCTCATTTTATCCGAGATTGTTTATACTTTGGTATTTACTGGGGTGTATTTTATCATCCACATCCATGTTTCCTCAATATGAAACATTATTTCAATCCACCTACAATTTTTTAAATACTATTTTACCCTTCGGTGTGTTTTTAGTAAAAGATATGAAGGGAATGTTTTGTCGTTTTTTGCACGAGGTACTTTTTGACTTTTTCGACAAAAGTACGAGAAGAATGTTTTTTTAACTTATACGGAATGAATAGATTTTTAAAAAATTATTTCCAAGAAGCATCCTTTACAAGTTTTCAAGTTTATTTTTAATAAACTTCTTTTAGTTTAGAATTGTATGACATGTTAAGAAAGGAAAAGTGTTTTTGAAGTAGAATGGATATTTTCCTCAAGAATGGAGTTCAAGTGTTTTATCAAAACTATTTTCAATATAAGATAATAAAGGGTTCTGTTTCTATCCCTATTATTACATTGATTTGATTATGTTGTGATGTAATTATTTTTATGAATTCATTTATTTTATATGAATTGTTTTATGATGTCAGGATTTTTAAGATTTTCATTTTTATTACATGGGTTATGCTATGATGTATGGTTTATGATTTTGTGGCACACATAAGAATGGTATCATTATGAGATTGGTGGGACCTATATCACCCTCCAATTCATTGGGTAAAGATTATATATCTCATGAGATAGACATGGCTTGAACTGAAGGTTATACCGGTTCAGTGAAACAGGACTGAAAGAAGGAGTGAACTCGGTTCAGAAATGGACTTTGTACACTACGATAGTCTTAGAAATGAGTCTTGACTAATAAGAAATGATTCTCTATGATTATGTGCGTATTCCACAATGTTTCATGTTTTATGTTATGATTATTAGTATTACATTTCTATACTATGATATATCCCATGTTATGAAATTTTGATTTCTTTTGTAGGTTATGATTTACAAAAGTTATGTTGTTATGTATATGATGTGATTGATATTTCTTTTGTTTACCCTTACTGAGCATTTGAGCTCACCCTTTTATGTTTTCTTTTCCCCAGGATATAAAGAAAGGTTTTAGGTAAAAAATTAAGAATATCTTTATGGGAGATGTTGAATATCATTCACCACGATTAGAAGATTATATTCCGAGTTTCCAAAGACACTAAACTATTTCGGTCCTTGTGTGTTTGTTTTTGTTATGTACTAAGTATTCCGCAAAAGTAATGTAATCTCCATGTACGTCTGGATTTGGGTCGCTATAGTTGGTATCAGAGGAAATGTTTAGTCAAGATTTGGAAACTTGGATGCGAGAACTTTAGTGAGATCCCTAGGGATATTTCTAAGGTATGTCTAGGGATATCCCTAAGGTTTAGTATAAGTATAGGTTATAGTCCTAGAATTGCGTTAACGATCTTAGAATTAAACCTAAGATGTTAGATATTGAAGGTACACCCCCTTTATTATGTTGTTTTCCTTAGCATGATTTTTTCCTCTCACACTATTCTTTTTGGGTTTTAGACGATGGCTGGAACACGAATGAACTGTGTTGATCAATGCAATGGACAATGCAATGATTGTCCTCCTGAACAAACAAATGTTATGGGAGATGGACTGCAAAATATTATTACTATACTTACAAAAGCTATGAATCATTCTGGACTTCCAAATGATAAGAGAAGGGAACAATATTCTATTGAGTCCTTCATGAGGCAACGTCCACCTTCTTTCAGTGGGACTTCTGATCCACTTGTTGCTGAACAATGGATCAGTACCACTGAAAAGATATTTTCAGTTCTTCAATGTAATTAACATGATAAAGTCATCTTAGCAGTATATCATTTGGAAGGTGAAGTTGATCAATGGTGGAATCTTATCAAGAATACGAGGAAAAGAGATGAAATTGAGTCCATGGAATGGGACGAGTTCAAGAACATATTTTTCAATAAGTACTTCCCTGGTATTCTTCGAACAAGGATGGAGAAGGAGTATCGTGAACTAAAGAAAAAGAATGATGAATCTGTTGGTATATACGAATCAAATTTTACAAGGCTTGCAAGGTATGCATCTGGATTTATCATCCAACCTGAAAGTAAAGTTGATCGATTCATTAGTGGCTTAAAACCAAATCTTCGAAGGGAATTAGCTATAAGAGATTTCAATAGCTATGAAGAAATTGTGAGTTGTGGTATCAAGGTAGAAATGGAAGTTGGTGTTACTTATCCATCTCATAGTTTTGACAAGAAACGAAAGATGGAGTTCAAGGAGAAATCTCAGAATAATGGTGAAAAGAAGATGAATGTTTCCTTATGCTCAATGTGTGGAAAGAAGCATGGTGGAGATTGTCTTAAAGGGACCTGTAAATGTTTCAAATGTGGAAAGGAAGGTCATCGGGCATTTGAATGCCACAATAATGGGATGAATATTTCTAATGATGCAAACAGAGGAAGGAATACACAGAATGAACATACTACACTTCAATGCTTCAAGTGCAAGGAAATGGGGAATTATGCTAATAAATGACCTAATCCAAGGGTTAGTGATGATCGACATGAGCAACCACTTAAGGCAAAGGACAAAGGGATGTCACATGCGATCACCATTGGCGATGTTGAATATGATAACTATGTGGTGGAATGATTAAGTGTTTATGTAATGGGATTCGAAAATAATGTTGTATATAGTATCGTGGAATATTGGAATATTTATGTATTGGTCTATTGTGGTTTTCAATAATTTTATGGTACCGGTAACCATGGAAAGTGATTGAGATATTTTTGGAAAAAAGATGATATGCGCATAATGAAGGGAAAACGAGAAAATGAAATATTTGATAGTATTCATGAGCTCATGATTGATATAAGGACTAAGTGATATCATGGTTTGAGTATATAGAATTTTGAGGATTTTGGTATGTGGAAAGTGTTAACATTTAACTGAATTCATGTTCTCACTAAGGTTCAATGGGTATTCAATATAATACATGAATATGGCGTTGGAATGTTTGGAATGTGACCAACAAGACATATCTTATGATATATGGGGATCAACGATGGTATTAAATCTCTGGTAATTGTTTTCACTATATTATGAGAGTGGACTGCAGTATTATGGATAAGCCTAAAGATTGGAATGGATTATGCTGGACATAATTTAGTATTGTTTAAGGATAGAAGTTTTTTCGATATTATTGATGGGATGTTATAGTAATATAGTTTTAGAAAAAGGACAACCTGCAGGATGGGCGACAGCCCATCGCGTTGGACAAGGCTATGGGAATCGAACCCACAACCGATGTACGACTGGCCTTTATCGCCTACCACTGGCCTACATGAAGTCCCTTTTTAGTAGAAACTAGTTTTATTATATTAAGCAGTATGATATATGAAGTATAAGTCCATTTTAGGAAACATATATGATTAATCTCACTATAGATGGACTTATGTATTTTTGGATAACTTTTCTAACCTTTTGTTTGTGACAGATGGAATGACCCATCATTCTATCACATGATCTGCTAACACATCACGAATGAAAAATTCAACTTCATATCTTTAAGATATGAAGTGGAAATTGTCCAAATAACGACCAACGGTGAGACTATACCAAAATCACGAAAGTATTTCTTCAAATTCCAATTTCATCAACTTTAGGGAAATGATCTTGAAAACCAAAAATGTTGTCCTAGTGCTCTTATGAACCTGATGGTACCTTAGATCATCACAAATATACGCCTTTGTGAATTATTTATCTTCCATAGCCAGTTTCTCTACCACTCTCCATCTAAACATGATGGTTAGATTTCTCTTCGATATCCATATTTTCACCTATGTGGAAACACAGTGATTAGTTTATTTGGGAAACCGTTACGTTTCATACATTCGTTTTTAAAGACAAGATTTGGTATTCCATTTTACGATGTGGGATTCTATTAAAGAAACTTTCGAGTATTAAACCATTTATAACCCTGACGAATTTCAAGGTCGAAATTCATTTTAAGGGGGGTAGAATGTAACACCCCGAGATTTTATGAAAAATATTCTTTTTGATTTCATTAATGTCTTGTGTTATACGCTACACCAAAAGAATCTTGCAAAACACGCATCCCTAACTTTCCTAGCATTACACGCAATCGTGACCTTCCTCGATAGCGTGTGTAGTACACAGTAACGAGTTTCACTAAACAACGATATGATATTACAATATTATTGAAACTAGCCGTTATGAATAGTAATAACCACTTTTTAAAATTTTGTAAATTTTATTTTTCAAAATGGACTTCATTTTTGGATTCAGAATATCGAAATTAGCTTAGGGTGAAATTTTGGTACTTTTCGGATAACTTTTATTTTCTGATGAATAGTGAAAATTACTAAATTTTAATTAAAAACAACCTTTTTAATCAAAATAATTAATAGTGATAAATTATAAATTTGAGTTGTTTTAAAGTATATTTAGAATATATTTTTACAATTTAATACATTGTTTGTGATTGGATGTAATTTCACATTTAAACCAAACATAAACATGTGTTAATCTTTTGATAGTTATTATCTTTTAAGAACATGCTATTTGTTTTGACGACGAGAATTAATTTTTAAATAAATTAATTCAACTGATATGTTTTGAATTTGGTAAAATAGACATCATTTTTGAGTTCATAATATCAAATATACTTTAGGCCTAATTTTTGGTATTTTTCTGGAAACGTTCATTTTTTGATTAATAGTGAAACCACTAAGTGGTAGTTAAAAAATGAATTTTTCATAAAACATAATTTTACCACTTTTGTGAGTGGAATTTCAAAAATCCAAGAGACACGGTTGATGTTAGTAAGTATAATGTGGTTCAAGGAGATGAACACAATTTTTGTTGAATAGTACCTTTTTACTTTTTTTACCACGGTTAAAAGTAAATAGGGTAATTAAGGGTAAAAATGTTATTAGTATTACCCTAACACAAGTCCTAATTCTATTGGATAAGTGTAATTAGACCATAAGAAACCTTAGGAATAAAATATGATCATTTAGGCCCACATGGATTAGATTAGGACATTCATTATTAATTTATTTAAAGGAGTGTTAAGATAGTTAAAATCAATGTTTAATAAGTAAATCATTTTTAATATAAGGTTATACATAAGATAAATTCTACTATAAATACTATTTAGAAAGATAAAACTATTTCCTACATAATGGTATTTTATTTGTAATTTTTAGACATTAAATAATGTAATTTATTTATGACACAATTATGACGCAGTAATTATCTTAGTAATGAAATATTGACATAATTGATGTTATAAATACCCAAATAAATGTAATTTGAGACTTTTTATGAATTCTACTAATTTTATAGGTTACTATGACATGTTATTATTGATTTAATTAACTACGTTCGAACTAATAAATCTGTTATGATTTTCACAAAAATCAATTACTAAATAGTGTCAAAATTGACAAAAAATAGTTTTTAAAACAAATATTATATTAGTAATTGTTATTTTATTCCTAAAAATATAAGGTTCGGAAAAATGACTTAGATAAGGTTATATATATTAATAATAAACAAATTCGGGTTCTTTTGGCTTGTTATAGTATGTTTATTAACCTTATAGTGTAAGAACAAAAGAAGACACGGTAAAAGTAAAATTATTTAACTTAATGTTAAATCTAAATGATAAGGTTAAAATAGGAACCTAAACATGTCTGAATTCTATTGGATTAGATTATTTCGACCCATCCCCACCTTATCTTCTAAATAAATCAATTTGGATCTATTTAAAACCGAATTTGGCTTTATAATAAAATAATATTTTTAGTTATTCCAAAGGTGCCCCTCTCCTCCCTTATAAAAGGGCACCCCCTCCCTCTCTTCCTAACGCTAATTTGAGCTTTCATGCTCAGACAACCCCTGCCAAATTCTATTCTACACTTCCCTAGAAACAACCTAGAGGTTTGGGTGTTCCTCAACGACCAATTTTAGTGTCCTAAAAGGAGATCTCAAAGAGGCGCTTCAAAGAAGTGGTAATGTCTGTTACCGATTCTTTCAACTTTATTTCTTCTTCAACTTCTTCTTCTTAGGTTTTTTCATTATTAAGTAATAACATAAGTATCACTCATATACTTATATGTTATTATAAGTATGAAACAACCCTATTTCAACATATATACATCCTACAGAAAACGAAATCACCGCGTGTGCCTACGTATGGAATACCGTCTCCATGCCGTGGTGTAATCTATTTTCCACCACCACCTTACTTGGATGGGTATAATGGTGTAAATAATAACTATATATGATTATTTTAAAGTGATATTGATTCTGAAATAGTATACATACACTCCAATACATTCCCACGATAATGAGAACGATATCATCGCTCGTGCGTACGTACGGACTACCGTCTCCACGACGCGATGAGATTCATTCTCCACGTTAACCATTCATGAATGATTATAAAGTATATATAATAAGTAATCATGAAATATATGACATAATAATGATACTGTATTTATGTGTATATATATGTATGTCATATATTTAATTCCATTCAACTCAATAAGGAAACGAAATAAGTTTTCATGCGTACGTAAGGCCTACCATCTCCATGAACGATGTATTTGTTTCCATTTACTGATTTATTATATATATGTATATTCTGAATATATAATATATATAAATCATTTTTTATATTCTGGAATTATGTAATCATGATCTAAGTAATCATATGAATAATTACAAGTCAAAACACGGATGATAAATGAAAACATTTAACCCCAAATGCTCTTTAACATGGAATTTACAAATGAACGGGTAATATAAAGTCATAAGTGAACCATATATGATATCATAACAATGAGTATGATTCTTTAATAAGTCAATTATATTATTTAAATCATTATACAAGAGGTTCATACACTTACGAAGCAAATCACACCTATGGTGAGGGAAAATATCACAATCTCATTTTATCCGAGATTGTTTATACTTTGGTATTTACTGGGGTGTATTTTATCATACACATCCACGTTTCCTCAATATGTAACATTATTTCCATCCACCTATAATGTTTAAATACAATTTTACCCTTCGGTGTGTTTTTAGTAAAGGATATGAAGGGAATCTTTTGTCGTTTTTCGTACGACATACATTTTGGCTTTTCTGAAAAAAGTACGAGAAGAATGTTTTTTAACTTATATGGAATGAATGGATTTTTAAAACATTATTTCCAATAATATTCCTTTACAAGTTTTCAAGTTAATTTTTAATCAAATTCTTTTAGTTTAGAATTTTATGACACTTTAAGAAAGGAAATGTGTTTTTGATGTAGAAAGGATATTTTCTTTAAGAATGGAGTTCAAGTGTTTTATCAAAATTATTTTCCATCTAAGATAATAAAAGGGTTCTGTTTCTATCCCTATTATTACATTGATTTTATTATTTTGTGATGGAATTATTTTTATGAATTCATTTATCTTATATGAATTGTTTCATGATGTCATGATGTTTAAGATTCCCATTTTTATTACATGGGTTATGCTATGATGTATGGTTTATGATTTTGTGGAAAACATAATAATGGTATCATTATGAGATGGGTGGGACTTATATCTCCCTCCAATTCATTGGGTAATGATTTTATATCTCATGAGATAGACATGGCTAGAATGGCAGGTTATACCAGTTCAGTGAAACAGGACTGAAACGAGGAGTGAACTCGGTTCAGAAATGGAATTTGTCAACTAAGATATTCTTGGAAATGAGTCTTCACTAATAAGAAATGATTCTATATGATTATGTGTGTATGCCACAATGTTTCATGTTTTATGTTATGATTATTGGGATTACATTTCACTACTATGATATATCCCATGTTATGAAATTATGATTTCTTTTGCAGGTTAGGATTTACAAAAGTTAGGTTCTTATGTATATGATGTGATTGATATTTCTTTTGTTTACCCTTACTGAGCATTTGAACTCACCCATTTATGTTTTCTATTCCCCATGATATAAAAAAAGGTTTTAGGTAAAAAAATAAGATCTTTATGGGAGATGTTGAAGGTCTTTCACCACGATTAGACGATTATATTCTGAGTTTCCAAAGACAGTAAACTATTACGGTCCTTGTGTGTGTGTTTTTGTTATGTACTAAGTATTCCGCAAAAGTAATGTAATGTCCATATACGTCAGGCTTCAGGTCTCTACATGAGGCCCTGCTGGGGCACCCTCTCCTTGCTTGCTTTGAAATAGAGCCTTGGAGATCTCAAACCTTTCCTGTCTTGCTCTCTCCTGGTATAGACCACAGAGATGATCGAGCATGCTATAGGCATCCATGTCTTTCATGAGACTTCATGATCTCACTAGACATTGATGATAGCATCAAACATTGAATGTCGCGTGCATCGTTCAAATGTTGATCATAGACTAGGAAATCTTCATCACCCGCCCCTAGGGCAGGGGAATCGGGAAGTGAGGACTCCAGCATGTAAAACTTTCATTCATGGAGTAGGATAACCCGAAGGCGCCAAAACCATTCTTGAAAGTTACTGCCGGTGAGAATGTTGTCTTTATCAAGAATTTATCGCAGAGAAAAAGTGGTTGACGAGTCTGTCATCTTGATTCTAAAATTTAAATGATCAGATTAATTAGTACTTTCTTGATTATGTTTTTATAAGAAAGAATAAATTAAATAATTCTCCCACTATTTTATCAAGTCCCAATGGCCCTCACCGTTGATCTCGGAATGTCCAGTTGCATTGACATTATTGTGGGACGGATCCATATTTCCCTTCGAATAACCCCAACAAGGGTCGGTCAAGCTATTTGAAGTTATTTAGGTAGGCAGGTCTTTGCCAACTGTGGGATTACAGTTCCTTGATCTGTTGAGTGTACTCCCCAATCCTAAAATCCTGACGTGGATTTCCTCAACTCTTGCCTCCAATATTACACCAAGTCTAGAAATAGCTACTTCTCTTGATGTAATATGGTTAAGTCAACCCGAATCCTTTCATAAGTTCTTCCTTTATTAAAGTAAGTGTCCCAACAAGGGTTGGTCAAGCACATAGTTTTATTGATTCTTTCCCTTAATCAGGTAACAGAAGGATTGGTCTGACTTAATATGGTATTTGAGGGATTTTATTCTTTATGCATATTTTTTCATTATCACATGCTTTTTAATATTAATTGATGCTTTCTTAAGTGATTAACCATGTTCCAATAATGTTTACGCATAGTCCGGTTTTTATTTTATTCCATCTTTGCATTCTTTTTCATTTTATTAATTATGTGATCGCGACAACACATACATAATAAATAAACCATGTAATTAGACAGAAATAAATTAAGATGGCATGATCACGAGCATCTATTTGGTTAGCTTATCAAGTGGTTTTGATAATCTAACCCTGACCTAGAGAAAACACCTTGAACCTGATGGTTCGTCTTTTGCAGCTCGCACCTGTCCTCCATTGTATCCTCTTGTGTCGGTTTCACCTCAGCCTCGAGATTTGAACCGACTCCTCTGGATTGAGAGATCCTCCATTACATGGGTTTACATTAAAGAAACCATGGGCACACATTCCCTACATTTTATTGGAAGAAGGCTCGTAGGCCAACAAATTTAAATTAAATTATTTTAAATGAAACCATACACATACAAAGGGTATTTGGTCAAGTTCATGATCATCCATAGTATGAAACGAAATTTACGCATATTTTGAATTCAAATTATTTTAATTGTTCTTTTATTTAAGATAAAACATGCTCGAATTGAATTAATTATGATCTTATAATAAATAAATTACTTATCATAAATTCCTTTCTGAATTTACTTGAGATTCTTCTCATCCATATTCCTTGTACGAGTCTTTGTACATTGGAGGAAACCTGGTGAAATTCTATTTCTGGAAAGTACACGGCGTGTAGTTTATAATTACACGTCGTGTATTTTTCTTTTCACCCATTATCCAAAGTACACGCCAAGACTTTGGCGTGTTTTCTATACTTTGGAAATTTTAGAGTACATGGCGTGTAGATGAATCATACATGGTGTGTACTTCCTTGTTACGCGGTAACCGTCCTGGCAATCCTATATACGCGGTACGCGGCTTATCATTGTACACAGTTTCACCTGGGTCGGAATGGACTACACGGCGTGTCGCTCCAACATACACGCCGTGTATTTTGGTTTCCACGCGCCTTTCAATTCTGGTCAACACGACATCATTAAAACATAGGCATACTCAATTCACATGGCGTGGTTTGGCGGACCAGTGCTGGTTTGTTGAACCTAAGTACACGGCATGTAGTTTTAATTACACACCGTGTAATCCCGTGTTGTACAGACAGAAAGAGCGGCTCCTCCGGATGAGTTCTTCATTTTTTATTTTAATCAAAAATTAAAATTATAAGGTCGTTTATGTTATATGAATTGAGAAACGAATGAGGAAGAATAGATATCATTAATTCATATTTATAGAATGATTTATTTCGAATTGAATCAAATATGAATGCGTAAATTATCAACGAAAATTAAATAACTATAATCAACATTATAACCTCTCTCTGATACCATTTGAAGGTTCCGGGCGCAGCGGAAGCGCATGGGTGGATGTACCCACATGGATTTTTGTCATTAGCAATGATCAATTTGGGATCAATACGACGATAAATGCCAGTCTCCATGAATCAAATCACAGAAAAAGACAAATAAGATGGTTTGTCCCAGAACCACAAACAAGGATCGTTACAGGTTGATTATAATAATTTAATTAATTGTAAAGAAATCCCTTTTGGGTGTTCTTTCTTCATTGATGTTCTCGATCACGTTGTCAATGTGATCCGTCGTTAGGTCGCAGAAGCCATGTGTAGACTCCCTCTAGCGGTGATCCACACATGTACCTCATATCTCTGGACGTCACCAAAGGATTCTTCGGGTGCTAGCATGGAGAAGACTTTTCTTGCATTGTCCACCTTAGACCGTCATGATCCGATGGAAGAGGATCTCTCTCAGTCTTGAGAGCGTTCTTGGAGGAAGATGTTCTTTTGGCCATGAAAGAATTCTCTAGAGATGTTGTGCACAACGATTCTCTTGGGTTTTTGGAAAACAGTTGGGGTTCTGAGGATATTTATAATCAGGTGTGTGAGGTTATAGAGGTATGACAATAACTAAATGTGTTACCCATTTTTTTTATTTCATTGACTCTTATTTAAAACCTCCATGTCGAATAAATAATTCCTAGACATGCGCTCACGCTGATTATAATAAATATCATTTAATAAAATGATATAATATCCTCGAAATCCCGACTGGAAAAACTACGAGGCATGTAATAATAAATACATGGCATGTACTTGTTTTCCATTGAAATGTACATGGCGTGTACATTAAATGTACGCGGCATGTATATGTTGTTTTCATTTATTCATTTCCTTTACAAAATAAAACTACACGGCGTGTACATTAAATAATACACGGCATGTACTTGTTTTATTTTATTTTTCTTCCATCATTTAAAACAACATAGGCTTCCTTGAATAATTATTAAACCATGTACGGGAATAATCTTTATTCAACTTGAGATACATGGATACACCTTGTGTGTGACCCTCAAGGTCTATTTCTCGTTGGCATTATGCAGGCTTTCCTAAAGTCAAGATTACTATCTAGCAACAGGTCAAGGCACCCAAGAGAAAGAAGATGGCACCGCATTGACGTATCACATCATACGAATGCTTACTGTGAAATTTAATACGTTTGTCTCAAAATCTCATCAAGTAGGTTTCATGAAAGTGTCATAAACCTATATGCTTGATCCGTCATTAATTGACTTCCTAAAATAAACTCGTCGTTTAAACCATGGCCATGGAATTTAATGTGACATTTCTATTTCAATCAAAGGGCCGAGATATCAACTTCCATAAATGGAGGGGAAAAATCCATCCTCGAATTATCCATTAACAACATGTCACTCGTGACGCACCCAACGTACCCTAATTCCCTCCAACTATCTGCGTGATGGTTTTCATCAGTAAATATAAGTGTGCGAGTCATGACATGAGTTAATGATAATTTTCCATTCAAAGGAACATTACACATGCTCATAGATAGAAATATCTGATGACACCAAGACATGCAGAATTACTACTGGTGGGTCTGAACTCATAATCTCCCATTTTGGAGATTACCAAGTGTGAACTCCATGAGATAGAGTCTTGTCTTCTTATGAGTACCCGCACATGATGGTCTGTATAATATGTGTCCAATCATAGTATGTTATCCAACCGCAGAACATTATTTAAGAATATTTTTATAGAATTTCAACGTTCTCATTATAGTGGGGATCTGCTATGACCTTATTAATGCAACAAATATTCCAGGACATTATTATATTATAGTCATGCAGAACAATGAACAGTATATAATAAGTGAACATTCATGTAATCAAAGTACAAACCAGTTGGTTCTGAGGACACCAAACCGTACAATTAATACATGAAGAGTCCAATAATATCCCCCGTTTTGAGTATCAAAAATCATGCACAGTTAAAGAGAGAATTAAATGTAGCTATAGTGAAAATAACATATAGAAAAAAAACATATAACTTCTCAAAATTTTGGGATTATCAATGAGATGAAATAAGAGAGGGAAAATAGTGCACATTCCATTAAAAATATGAAAAGTGTAGTACATCATAAAGTAGAAATACAAAAATGAATGACATCCCCATAAAAAAGTAGTCAGCACTGGTCTTCTTCAGTGATTGGCCTTCTCTTTGCCTTTATCAGCAGTAGAATAAGAAGCAAAAGGGGAAGTGGTTGATGTAGAAGAATGCACAGAGGTGGTGGATATAGAGGGTAAAAGGATACCTTTGAAGACTGAGGGAGACAAGGTAGGAGCAGTGGAAGATTTTGGTCATTGCTGGTCAAGAATGACTTGCCCGATCTGACTAAGAGCTTGGCCAACAAACATGGTAGTTGAGGGTAAGGAATAGGTAAAAGTAAGTAGTCCAGGTCTGAGAGAAGCATCCTTTGGAGAAAAAATTGTTGTACTATAGATATGGAGATACGATCTCAGAATTTTGATGAGGTCTGTAATGATTTCTCCACAATATTGCATGTCATTTTCAAAGACATCCTTTTTTCCATGAACATATCTAACAATCTGGTAAACTCGGTTAGATTCTGGACTTAATTTTTCAAGGCCTGTGTTACAGGAGGAAATCTCAGGTTCTTTATAAGCTATTTGAAGTTATTGGTCATATCAGTCCTGGAGAAAATCTTGGGGAAATAGAAATAAACATTCTTATAAATCTCTTGCAGGGAATCATTGGTAATATTGGAATGAATTTACACAAGTTCAAGAACTCTATCACTGTTATTGACAACTTTAGATAATGAATTCACTTTATAGCCACATAAAGTAGTATGGAGCTCTTCTTGGTCTATCGATCTGAGAAAAGAACTGTCCAAGGAAGTTGTATAGGATTCAACAGAGGGATGAGAAGCCTTGACAGGTGTGGTTAGAGACTTAAGCTGATTCAGTTCCTTTTTAAGATAGCCAGTGTATTCATTAGTGAGTTTATTCAAGTTCACCACGAGATCTCTCATTTATTTCAACAACTATTTGTGCATTTATATAATATTTTCATCAATGTATTATAGGTAAGGGTGAATCTGAGACACAACATCTCGAGAAATTTGAGACATAGAATGTTCTAGAGAGGCAGCAACAGTTTCTGATCTAGAATTCAGCTATTTCTGTATATCTTCCACCATGATTCTCAGGGTTGAGATTCCACAACTGAGAAACGTATTTTCAACTCGAACTTCTTGAATTTCATGGAGAATTTTAGGTTGGATCTTCCAGATAATCTTCTCCAAAAGCAGTGAGGCATCTCCCTCACTCAGATGTGTCACATCACGAGGTTGGGAGTTCATAAGCTCCTCAACTCCAGAAAAGATAGTATCTCCAAAATCCATTAATACATCCTTACTAAAAAAGGAAAATATTTAGGTAGATGTTCAGGTGAAGGTTCAGGCGAAGGAATTGGCATAGGGGTAGGTTCAGGTTCTGGTTCCTTCTTAGGGACAAAGATAGAAACTGACTTCAACTGAAACAGTGAGGAAAGATCAATCCGAGTTGCAGTAACCTGCTGAGACTCAATCACATCATAATAGCTAGGGAATATTTACTGAGTGGCCACAGGTCAGGACATAGCCATATGTGATGCTTCATCAGTCTCAATATTTTGGGATTACTCCCCCTCAACAGATGCTTCCTTTTCAGCATCTAGAGGCTCAAGAGCTAGTTCTAAATCCACAGGTTCATCTCTAAGTTCCTCAATCATTTCTTGTCTAGACAACTGAATGGATATCTCCATCTGCTCTTCAGCAGATGGTATTATCTCAGAATAAGGTTTTTATTCTGGTAGTTCTTCCATATTTTCATCTTTCATAATAGTGGGTTCTTCCAGATTTGTTTCTTCCATAGATGGGAGTTGTTCCAGATTTTTTTCATCCATAGCAGGGAGTTGTTCCAGATTTTTTTATTCCATAGCAGGGAGTTCTTCTACTAAAGCATCTTCCATGGCTTGCTTCTCAGATTCTATGACATCTACTTCTCTTTCTTCCTGGGTTGGATTTTTAGATTGACATCATCTCTAGGGATAAAATCTTCTTCTTCAAGAACAACAGGATGAACAATAGTAATTTATTCCTCAACAACAACTTCTTCTCTATATGGTACTTCAGCCTCTTCTTCTACTTCTTTTGAATACTCACCAAGTTCATCTGGTTCCAAACCAGGATCATAAATTTCCATCGGACTTGAAAGATAATCCATAGGATTAAATTTCTCATAAAATTTATCATTGTCTTCCACCCACTCATTTTTTCAAGGATTCTATTTTATTTTTTTTCTCTTGATGATGGGTTTAGAGAGACATTACTCACAGTCCATTAGAACTTCTTTATTGGGTCCAACTACACCTTTGGCAATAAGCAAGGCTGAAATCAGCCGAGAGTAGAATAGAGAGGTGGATTTGGATGTAACCTTGATCAATTCACACATATGGTGAATGATGTACTTGCACAGGTTGATTTTGTATCCATTATTTTTATGATGGATCAAGAACATGTCTTGGTACATTAATACAGAAAAGTCACCATTCCTCAAACTAGCCTTATTTTTTACAAACTTAAACAACAACCTTGTTTCCCCATCAAGTTCAGTAGCTATGGCCCTTCTCTTGGTGCCATTCCCAGTTAGGGTTTTCAGAGCATATTTGAGGTCAAAGAAATCAGTTGTAGGTGGGGGTTCTCTATAATAATTATCACCAATTCCTTCATGACGTATCCTAAGGCATGAAATCCATAACCTCGATGAGAAAGAAAATCTTTGGCCATTAATCTAGCTCCTCACAACAAATCTTTCACCAAAGTCAAAAGAAAACTATGCGTACTAGTAGAACTGATCAACTAACCACGGATATATGGGTCTATTCTCATTTCAGAACCATTCTAACTAGTCTTGTTCACTTAACACTTTCAGGACTAGATATTTTCTAGACACTATCCATTTAGGGAATATTTCCATCTCAGGAACAACACTGCGATTTACCAAGTTCAGATTCAACGGTCCTTCAGGCATCTGCTTAGGAGCTATCTTTTTTTTCATCGAGTTGCACTTCTCAGGTGTGCATGAAGACTGTCACTTGATTATTTTCATTCAACGAAGGTCGAGAGAGATAGCTTTTCATTGTTGAAAGGGTTCGAAACGAGTGGGTAGAGAAAAGTCTGGGTGAAGAACCAAGTGAAACTCTTTGTTATATCATTTGGGAATGTCAAACGTCACAAAAACAAAAATTTGGGAAAGTAAAAGAGGTGAAATAAAAATTACCATGATATGGGTTTAAAGAAAATCATATATAATTTTCACTATGAGACATTAAATGTTTTCACGGTGAGACAATGAGCGAACGTCATGGTGACACAGTGAGTGAACTTTTCAGTGCGCTTTACGGTGAGATTGTAAATGTAAGACCGTGAGTAAAAAGTGCTAAAGGTGAGACAGTAAACATGAGAGACATTAACTAAGAATCTTTAAACATTAAACAGTAAAGTAAAACAGTGTAAAATATTGAACAGTAAACCATGTAAGATATATATTTAAGATTTTTCATTCCAAGGTCATGTATGTTGTAGTCTATTCTCTCAAAATTTAATAGTTTAGTTAATATATCAGCAAGTTGATATTCAGTACCAATGAATTCCAAGGTAATATCACCTTTTTGATAATGATCTCTCAAAAAGTGATGTCTTACATCAAATGTTTTGTTCTATAATTTGAAATTGGATTTTTTGAGATGTCAATAGATCTTGGGTTGTCACAATTTATTGGTACATGTCTGAATTGATATCCATAGTCTAGGAATGTGGGTTTCATCGACAAATTTTTTGCACAACAACTATCAGCAACTATGTATTCAACTTCTATAGTAGATAATGCAACAAAATTTTGTTTCTTACTACACCAGGATATAAGTGACTTTCATAAAAAGTGACATCTTCCAGAGGCGCTCTTTCTATCTAACTTACAGCCACTGAATTCAGCATCATAATAACTAAATAGTTAAAATAATTGTCTTTTAGGATAGAAAAGTCTTATATTGGGTGAATGCTTGAGGTATTTTAAAATTATCATTAAAACATTTAAAGGAGATTATTTAGGATTTGATAGAAAACGAGCACATATACACACAAAAAAGATAATATCTTGATGGATAGCAGTTAAATAGAGTAAACATCCAATCATTCTTCTATAAGTGGTTTAATCAACAAATTTTCCATCTTCATCAAGATACAACTTATAGGTGGTACTCATTGTAGTGTCACTACTTTTAATGATATCTAATTCAAAAAATTTAGAATATCTCTAGTGTATTTAGTTTGATTTAATTAAAATTCCATTGTTATTTAGAAATATTAGAAATCCAAGAAAGAATTTTAGTTCACCCATTAAACTCATTTCAAATTCATTTTGCATCATTTTAGAAAAATCAATACAAAATTAATTTTTTGAAGATCCAAAAATAATATCATCTACATGGATTTTAACAACTAAAACATCATTAGAAATTCCTTTTATAAAGCGAGTCGGATCAGCTATTCCTTTTGTATAACCTTTGAAAATAACAAAAGTACTTAATATGTCCAACCACTCTCTTAGAGCTTGTTTTAAACCATATAAGGTTTTTGATAGTTTGAAAACATGATTGGGATAATAAGGATTTTTAAATGTAGGGGTTGTTCCACAAAGACATCCTCATCTATATACCCATTTAATAATGCACTCTTAACGTCCATTTTAAATAGTTATAAATTCATATGTGCAGTGTAGGCAAGTATTATTCTGATGGCTTTATGTCTGGCTACTAGAGCAAAGGTCTCCTCATAGTCAATTCCTTCATCTTGAATGTAGCCTTGTGCAACAAATCTTACCTTATTCCTAACTATATTTTTAGCTTCATCTACTTTATTTCTAAACAACCATTTAGTGCCTATGATGAATGTTTCCTTGGGTCTTTCAACAAGTTAACAAATGTTATTTCTTTAAAATTGATTAAGTTCTTCTTGCATAGCCATTACCCAAAATTCATCGTTGACTACATCATCAATTTTTTTAGGTTCATGTTATGACAAGAAGTCTTGATGTTCAACGTGATTTCCAAGAAAAGCTCTAGTTTGGGTTCCTTTCTCTACGTCTCCTACAATAACATCTAAGGGATGTTATCTAAGGGTTATAACCTTCCTAGAAAAAGAGGTACTAGTGATTTCAGGTTCATCAATAGATTCTTGTTCATTATGACTTGATTGAAGAGAATTTCTAGAATTTTAAGTTTTCAAAGATTCTTTCACAAAGGAATTTGAGGATTTTGAGTTGATGTTCAAATTTGATACATCATCCTCCAGATTTTCTAAGATGGTTCTAGGAACATGTGGATCTATTTCATCGTACATGATATGAATAGATTTTTCCACACATTTAGTTATTTTATTGAATACTCTATAATCTTTACTTAATATTGAGTATCCTAGGAAAATTCCTTCATCACTTTTGGATACAAATTTGTCATGATTATCCTTTGTGTTGAGAATAAATAATTTGCAACCAAAAACTCTCAAGTAATTAACCTTAGACTTCCTATTGTTGTAGAGTTCACATGGGGTCTTTTTTGGAATTGTTCTAATCAAGACTCTATTGATTATTTAGCATGTTGTATTAATAGCTTCAGCCCAAAAGTTAACAGGTAAGACATATTCACTAAGCATTGTTCTATCAATTTCTTGCAAGGTTATATTTCTTCTTTCTACAACACCATTTTGCTGAGGTGTTCTAGGGGTAGAGAAATTGGGACTATAACCATTTTTTAGAAAAAGGATTCAAAATCTTGATTTTCAAAATCACTACCACGATCACTTCTTAAAGATTTTATTTTAAGGCCACTAAGATTTTCTACATAATTGGCATATTTAGAGAAATAGGAGCCTGCTTCACTTTTGTGAGCCATGAAAAAGGTCCAGGTGTATCTAGAGAAGTCATATACTAGTACATAAACATAGTTCTTACCATTTAAACTAGAAACTCTAGATGGTCCAAACAAATCCATGTGAACCAATTCGAGAGGTTGATAAGTAGAAAGTTATTTCATTGATTTGAAAGAGATTTTCTGTTGTTTTACCTTTTGACATGGATTACAATATTTGTCACTTGGAAAATCTTGTTTGGGTAAGTCTTTAACTAGGCCTTTTCTAGTTAGCCTTTTAAGGGAGTGAACATTACAGTGTCTTAGTATCCTATTCCAGCGCCATGATTCTTTATGAAATACACATAAGCATTAAAAAAATTTAGAAGTTAATGAATCTAAATTTACTAAATAAACATTCTCAATTCTTGATGCAGAAAATACTAATTCATCTTTAGAATTATAGACATTAAAGGAATTATTTTAAAATTTAACATGATATCCATCATCAAATAATTGTGATATATGAAGAAGATTATATTTTAAGCCATTAAAAAACATTACTTTTGAAATTAAAATCGAATCAGAGTTACCAATCTGGCCTAATCCAATGATATTCCCTTTGTCATTGTCATCAAATGTGACATTTCCTCAATATATTTTTATTAGATTCTTGACACACGAGTAGTCGCTTGTCATGTTCCTTGAACATCAACTTTCCAAGTACCATAGATTCTTTTAGGAACTCTTTATGTAGCATTCCTATAACATGATCAAGAAAAGACAGATTTTGGTACCCATACTTGTTTGGGTCTAGTAACATTAGTAATAAGTTCTATAGGAACCAGATTTGTCTCATAGGTTTCCTATAATCATTATGTAAAATATTTAAAAATAAACTGTATTTGGTCCACAAAAACATGAATCAGTAGAGTATGTATCATGACTTGAGCTAGATGAGTTGTTTCCAAAACAGGGATCAAAACTATATGTCCTAGACATGGAAATAAAATTTGTTCTACCAAGGTTTCTTTTACCAGGTTGATAACCAAGGTCAGTATTGTATTTGGAGGAAATTGGTTTTACAAGAATTTGGGTATGGGTATTTTTCCAATTAGTAATCATTTCTAAGTCACTTTTTAATTGCTCATTCGAAATTTTTAATTCATTTTTTTCTTTGAGAAGTTGAGAATTTATCTCATTTTTATTAGTAAGTTTAGAATTAACATTTTCAGTGAGATAATTTCATTTATTCAATGATTTATATTTCTCTTTTAATTCATTGCATGTCTCTTCAAGAATGTTATAGTATTCAAAAATTTCTTCATTAGAAATGTTTTCAAAGTCACATTCATCTTCAGAATAGAATGAATTATGCATAGAAGAGTTCAGCGTTACCTCAGATGTGTTTGTCATAAAACAAGTATTGGATTTATTATCTTGTTCATCATGTAATATCTCTGAGTCGCTTGAACTATCCTCAAGGGCACTCCATGTTGATTTAATTTCCTTTTTGTACTTTTTTTCCTCATCCACATACTTCTTCAAATATTTTATCTTTAGACAGTCATCCATTATATGTATTTTTCATTTACATTCATATCATAAAATTTCATTAGTTTTGTCACCTCTTTTCCAGTCCATTTTCCATTTTCCTTTTGGATCATACATGCTCTTGAAGATTGGATTTCTGAAAATGTTCTTCTTTTTGTAAAATGATTTGAATCTTCTGCCCACTTGAGCCATCTCCTCATCTCTGTTAGGTTATTATTGTTCAGTGGTGGAACATTCAACATGAGCTTCCAGTTTCCATTTGTCTTTGTGCTTTGTGAAGGTGATCTTGAATGCTACATATTTCCTCTTTGTCTTATCCTCCTCTTCTTTGTTTACTTTCAGCTCTTCCTCATACATCATTAGTTTAACAATGAGTTATTTTATTGGTATCCTGCTGATGTCACATGATTCTCTAACAGAAACAGAGGTTCCCCTCCATCTGTCAGGTAAACAGCAATGATTTCTCATGATTTGTTTTTTGGCAGTGACTTCTCTTCCAAGAGAAATCATTGTGTTGAAAATCACTTTGAACCTAAGATACGTGTCGGAAATAGGATCATCAGTTTTCATCTTGAAAATATAATATTTTATATTATAGGTATTAAGTCTCATTTCTTTTACACTATATGTGCCTTCATCTTTGATAGACAAGGTAGCGCAAATTTCATGGGCAGTTTTACAAGCACAAATCCTATAAAATTCTTAATCTCTTAAGGAATAGTACAGAGCATTAATGGATTTTCAATTTTAATTATACGAATGTTTTTTAGGTTCATCCCATGTAATAATATCCATCACGGGATGTTTGTATTCATATATAATGTATGACCAAATTTCAAATCTCATACTCTCTATATGCTTTTTCATTTTAATTTTCCATTGAGAATAGTTGGTTCTATTATAGAATGGTGGTCTGTTGGTTGCAGCACCTTCCAATCTATTATCTATATTAACAAATTACTATAAAAGATATATATATTTAGAATTAACATAAATTTTCATATCTTTAAAGTAAAAATACAATCACAGTTGAGTAAGATTACACAGAGCCCTAATAAAGAATCCTCTAATACCATATGTTGGTCGGAGTAGTTCACTCAATAGGGGAGGGGTGAATTGACTGACTATAAAAATTACTGTTAAAAAATATTATTTTAAAAAGAAATGGCTTTCCCTAATAAAATATAAAACACAGTTAATCAAAGTTATACTTTAATAAGAGTTTAACTGTTTAATCATCTTTTTAGAAGATTGATTAATTCTTATTAATCTAAATATGTATTATTAATATTACTTTTGAAGTTATCCTGCTAAGTAAAATCAGTTATAAATTCTTTCCAATACTAACTATCAAAGTGAAATTAGAGTTTTCTGGATTATGCAATAAAGCCGCAAAACAAAGAAGACTAAATTAAATAGTAGAGTGGATATAAAACAAGTTGTTAAGTCTCATGCTGAGACCTAATAAACTCCACTTGTTGATCACCGGACACCAAGCATTTTATGTTAATAAAATTTGATCCACACCCTGGATCAGGGTTAATAATAGTACACATATATTCCAGGTCAGACAGTGAACACATCCATAGTTTTTGTGGGTAAACAAAAATAGTAACCAGGCCACACAGGTACCTCTTCCATAGTTTTCATGGGTAAAAAAATTGAGAGTTTGGTGTAAGGATTTAGAAATCCTTCAGGTTTTCATAAGAGTCAGTGTGTGTGTGTGTGGAATATATAGAGTACACACACTACTCAAAAATTAGTAATAAAATCACTGAGAGAGAGTGGATACGATTTTATAATGATATAGTGATTTGAAGTGTAGCTTTGGACTCCTTTGATTTAGCAGAAATTCTTCTGAGTCCTTCTCTGATTTTTTTCCTTGAAAAATAGAGTGTTGCGATTCAGCTAGTTTTCTCCATGAGCTTCAACAATGTGAAGATGTTCTATGGATTCTAGTGTACTTCATATGTTCTTCAGTAGATTCAGATTTCATGCACGTGAAAATGCTTTCTTTGAAAATCATGAAAAGTGTTCTTCGTGGTTGTTCTCACACGCTTGTTTTCTGTTCAGTATTGCATGCTATTGTCCTTGTGCACTTTAAAATCATTTATCTTCAAATGCATGAGATTTAGCAGACATGTTCCACGTGATTTGTTCCTCGTACCTCATATTATCTCTACAAAGAAAAATTAATTATTTCAGTGATTTAAAGGAATTAAATATGACCATTAAGAATTAAATTGAAAGACACCAAAATGTTTTAAGAAACGGTGTCATAGTAAGTTGAGAAAACAATGTCTCCTTCACAATGTCTGAGTGTCACGGTCTGAGTGTCATGATGTATGAGTGTCACAGTGTCTGATATTCACAATGTCTTTGTCATGGTGTCTTGTCCTCATGGTGTCTTGGTCATGGTTTCTCGGTCACCGTGTCTTGGTCACGGTGTCTTGCTCGCGGTGTCTCGTCTTCACGGTGTCTTGGTCACGGTGTCTTGTTTCACGGTGTCTTGCTAACTGTGTCTTACTTCACTGTGTGTGGATAACTGTGTCTTACTTCACGATGTCTAGTACTTAGCCAAATAACAGTATTCAGACTTAGAGAAAAATATGCATAAATTGTATTTTTTTTAACCATTATAAAGCATGAGTGAATTCGAAACATAGATTATATATTATTTGTGATCACTAATGAGATTTGGGATTATTAAAGATATTTTTGATCATTAAAACATGATTAATACATGAGGAGTCCAACAAAAATTGATTGTAATAACAAAAATTGTATTAAATAATGTATATACTAACATATATTTTAATAAAATTCACTAAAAAAATAACCCTATCAATTCATCAAATAATGATGTTGTTTCCCATAAAAACATGATTGTTTCACTATTCAACAAAAAATTAGTTTTTCTAGAAAAAAAACCTATGTTAAATTTAAATTTTTAAATCTAAAAGTAATGATTAATATATCAAATACACATTATAATAATGTAAAAAAATTAGTTTATTATATTTTAACAAAATTAATTTAAAATAATTTTTTCAAGAAATTATTTTCGATGAAAATGGAGACATTACCACAAATTACGTTCTCATTTATCAATATATATTATTTATCAAAAAAAGAATACATAACATTATAAAAATATGCTTATTCCTATTCTTAATACCACGTTTAACATATAGGTTATAATGATCTTGTTTAAATAATAATAATATTTCTATATCAAGGTTTTTTAAAAACCATTATTGCATTTTATGAATGATATAAAAGGTATTTAATTTATTTTAAAATTTTATAACATAATATATCATACTGTTATATTATTTATTATCATAGTTCTACTTTCCATATTCCCTATTAAACAAAAGTTTATTCAATTAAATTTTTTGGGTGTTACATTCTTCCCTCTTGAATAAATTATACCATAACAAGCCTATTTTTATCATAACAAGAATAACTATTGTTAAAAATGAAAATTAAAAATCATTAATAAAAAATACAATTAAAATTTGGAAAGGGGAATATGAATGTAATCTATAAAAACACATAATTATGTTTAATTTTAGGAAAACATTTGTTTCAATTGAAAATATGAACACTGAGTAAATATATATATAATTTTTGAGAGTGATAGATATAATAGACCACAATAGTGTGAACGATAAACCACAAACCATACATCAATTACATAAATGAAAATAATATGAATAAAACTTATTTCAATATTCTTCCCATATATTTTAAGTGTTATTTTAATATCATTATTGAGAACACCAACAAATATACTTTTTTAATATAGCTTTATTTCATAAACACAATTTCATCCTTTGGTTATACATTGATTAACAGTATAATCATTTCATAAACTAGGAAATAAAAGTCCAAGATTGAATTTTTATTCTTAAAGCACATATAATAAATTTACATAGATCACATTAATGATAAAAATTTGAATTTTTTTCTAAATGCCACTAAACATTTACTAAAACCAAAATAGATATCACGAGTTATAAAAAATAATTTTTTAATATTTAAAATTAAAAAGTAAATGCCAAAATTGTTTTTAATCCATTCCTCATGTATTTATAAATAAAATATCCTATGTTAAAAAATAAATAATAACCATTATATCACATTTTCCAGTTTTAGGGGATGAATCCTTATCATTAATCAGTTGTTGGTTCAAGCCTTGTAGGATGTGGAGAGTTATCACTCGACATGCTAGTTATCATTCTGATTAAGAAAATATTACTATTATTTCATTGAGGTTTCTAAAGATATATGGAATATCTTTAAAAATATAATTTTCCATAAAATCACATTTCTTGTCTTCTAGTACCATTCAACATTTTCATTCAAATCTATATAGAAAAACTAATATAGTAACATATATATATATATGTTATTGGATTCATATATCCAAAATTACAGAGTTAAAAACAACTAAAAAAAATCTTAAATCTATATTCAAAATTACATTAATAATGAAACTTGATTCTTAAGCTATTAATTATGATTCATTATCTTATTCCTTAATACATCTTTCCTTTTAAATTTAATTTTTAGACACTTCATAATCAACATAAAATCCATAATCGTAAAACCTTTCTGATACACTTATGTAGATTTCCACCAATAACATATATTTTAATATTTACTATACATTATCAATTAAATCCATTCAATTGTTAATGATGCCTTAAGGAAACCATTATTCAAGTCCATTTAATTGAGTAACCATTTAATTTTCCTCCATCAACTAAACACTCTATGAAATTATTAACTACACTAAAAACAAATTATCATTCCTTTGAGACATTCCTATTGCTGATTATTCTAACATTCTGGACATATAGGTAACTGAATCTTATTTACTCAATACTCTCCTCCATCCAAGATCTCACAGAATTCAAACCTTGCCTTCTTTGTTGTGTCTTAGGGTTTGTTAAGCTTAATTTAATTAATTATGTAGCATTAAAACATATTACTTCTAATACAAAAATCGTTCACTCTAACAAAAATTACATTTTTTTCTTATTAAAACACTATATACCATAATCTACATTTACCTCATTTCTTATTTTACCCACCTGTTCTGAATCCAAAATCGTATTATGGGAGATAATAATCCATGTTGAAATAACATAATCTGGAAAACTAATTTATAGAATGTATAAATCTTGAATCAGCCTTTGAAATCATTATCACATTAGTTTTACACGATGTTTTTCATTATCATTATCAATTAAAAAGCTTTATGATTGTTTGAGAATTAAATTTGAAGTACCTCAATATTATACCCTTTTTCATGTCATATCAGGTGCCCAATAAGGCATTTTTTTCATGCACTACATGATGATCAATTCAATGTCCAGTATTACCCTTTTAATTATTTTTACCCTTATATAAAACCTTGATAAAACAACTTCCACATGTAGTTTCCAGTCATAGATTTATTGCATGTGAAAAACCATACAATATCTTCATCACCATACTAATTGGGTTTTATGCAATAAAAATTCAATAATATTATCAAAGGGGTATATTAACTATCCAATGTTTTCATAAATCTAGTTTCCATGGATAGTAAAAACATTATCTTATAACAACTTTAAAGACATAGAAAATATTTGTCCATAGTCGGTGGTTACATTTTAAAATTGGCATCAAATATAATGAATCACATCTTGTAGGATAGGGTAGTCTTGTAGTCTAGGTAAACTAGTTATATACATATAAATCATATAATAAATTATAATATAAAATTTAACATCATATTTTATTTGGGTACACTATTATTCCCATTATTATATACATGCATGCCGATTATAAATGCATTCATGGAATCATTGGGAAAGAAAACATAAAAAGTGGTGTGATATAATTCTTTGTAAGGGTATTAATAGAATGAAATATATAATGAATAAATATTTTATAATAAATATTTAATACTAAAAAAATTATAAAAATATTAGACAAATTATTTGAGCATAATATTGTTGGAATTTATGAATGTCAAATAATTAAAAATAAATAATTACATGAGCACGAAACCAAACAAAGGATAGTCAATGAAATTAATAAGTAACCTGAATCAAAATTAAGTAGTATATTTATTAGGTAATACATAATTATGGACATCATAATCATACCATCATGCATTTTTACTATGCTATATTATATAAATTCTTAAGCACTCAACCAAACACCAAATCTAGTTTCTCTTGGGAGACTCGCCGATGAATTTGGTGGATATAGTTGTCCTCACTTATAACATACTAAGTCAAATTCCATCCTCATATGAAAGGGGGTGAAAAATAATAACCATTTACATTTTTATTTATAAACTAGCATTCAAAATTTTATAATTTTCTAAATAAATAAACATAACTAGAACCCATAAAGAGTAATATAGAGAAATTTTCCAATATAGAACATCCCTAGTAAAAATGATCAAAAAAGTATGGAATAATAATATGGATGGTATCGTAACAACATATTCACAATGAATCATAACTAAAATGGGTGCGTTTATTTGATAAATCAAAATACCATAAGAACTCTAGTGAAACAGTCTTGAGGAAAAATTCCATTTCACTTTCAAAATCACAACCAAAAATAAAATTATCAAAAAATATTAAGAAAATGATTTCATTAAACTTATACATGTAATAATTTTTGGGTTGAATTAAATTTATGAGTTTTCATGATGGTGTGTAATTCTCTATTTTACCCTAAAATTAAAAAAATGATTTCATCATATTTTATGTAATATCCTAATTCTACCTATTTAGGAAATAAAAATAATGTTCTTTTCAAAAAAAAATTAAAAAATTAAATCATACTTTAACATTTATTTAATAAATCATTGGGTGAATGTAGTAGATATTTTTTCATTGTTTTATATGATATGGAAATGGAGGAAGTTTTTTTAATGTGGTGAGAAATGAATTCTATTTTTCTTTAAAAAGACAATATTGGTCTCTTTTCATTATAAGTATAAGGAAATTTTGAGAAAACATGTATTCTACAAAAATAAACATATGATATGAATATAATTGAGATTCGTGAAATATATATCATAAGATTTCATCATAATCAACATTATCATGAATAATCAATTGATACAATCGTATTATTCTGACTCTTATATTCTTATTTTCTTTTGGAAATCCCAAACTGCATTTTAATACAAATACATCTGTATTATATTAATACTTTGGTTTCTAACTATGATTTTAATCAATCCCACTCTTATGTATTCCATCATACTCATCAAATAGAATCTAACTACAAATTTTTTCAATACCACTATTATGTGTTCAATCATAATCAATATATAGAATATGACTATGATTTTTATCAATATCAGTGTTATTTATTTCATCATACTAACTGATAAATCCTTACATCCAAGTAAATTATACTAAATGTTTCAAATGAATATACTCATAACGATATACTGTTAACTCTTTTATTTTAGAATATAGGCCATAATCCTTTGATACACACTCGATCGCATCGAGAATATAGTATTGTACTAAAAAGAATAACCATCATTCCAAATGATGTAATGTATTATATTTTAATTTGTACTAAAATGATGTCATTGTTTTTAGTTACAATATGATCATTGGAGTGCCACCTTTCAAAGTCCTGTTGAGCTTTAAGGATGAAAACTGATTGTTAGAGGAGAATATGATCGTTGGTGAAAATGCTTATATATACAATGTTATTTTAACGAGGTGGAAGCGATTTATTTCGAAATATATTGAAAGTATGATAAAATTTCATTTTGAGAATCGATTTTAAGTGATATAGTTAGGAACATCTTGTTGCACATAGATGTCATCTTCAATTTCGTTTTTTTCTTTGTGCAATACTGATTGTTGCTCAATCCAATCACGGGATTCTAGGGATAGAATGATAAAAGTCATTGATCACCATATTGTTCAAGGGCTTGTAGGGATAGCAATATGAAATCTGATCATCATATCGAGGGCTTTCCCTATAGTGGTTAAGAAAACCATTATTGAATGTATAAATTAGGGGACACTTATCCAAGGTTGTTTGTAACATCCATGTGTTTTATGAAATATTTAAATAATTTTTCAGTAGCTTTTTTTGCATGCAATCGTGAGTTTAAACAAACTGTGAGATGCCCTTAATATAATGTTAACATTATAACATTGCCATTATGTTAGTGGGAATAAATATAACTAACTTTTACAAAAATATATGATAAATGTAAATCAATTATTTGTCATATTATATTTTTGAGTGAATGAAATTAATAAGATATGTATTTTATTAAAATTGTATTCTTGATATTCATCAAATAGATATTAAAAGAATTTTTTCCTACTTTTAATGGAAACCCCATTTTGAAACATTAAAAATTTTAATATTACAATGTAAACCTCCTCTTTGTAATTAGAATATAAAAATTTACTTTGTTAAAAATTCTGATATTTTTCTGATAAACTTCATAATTTGATGAGTAGTAGAAATATGCTAAATTTTAATTAAAAAAACTTTTTTCATCCAGATAATTTATATGGTTAAATAATAATATTTAATGGTTTTAATGTAGAAATTTAATATATTTTTACCATTTAATATAATTAATGTGATTATAATTTATATTAATTTGAATTCATAGGTAAAAACATTTCAATTGTTTTTAATGTTTTGACTTTTAAACCCCATTTTCTCAAAAGTGGGATTCATTTTTAATTAAATTCAACCATTTATATGTATTAATTTTAGAAAAATGGATTCCATATTTGGAATCATTAGGTAAAATTAATGTTAATAGACTACCTTTTATTTTTAGAAATTATGAATAGCAACTACAGTAAATTTTATTTACCATAGTTAAAGGTAAATCGTGTAATTAAGGGTAAATATAATATTATAAAATTACCCTAACACTATTCATAATATAATTGGATGATTATATTATACCTTAAAGTATACTTGGGTCGAAATGGAATCTTTTGGAACCCACAGGGATGCGATTAAGACCTTTAATTTATTTTATTTAAAGAAAGTGAAATATGTCTCACTCAAACTTGAATAATAAAAGTATTTTTAATATAAGGATATATAGAATATAAATTAGATTATAAATATACATTTGAAAGTGAATTTTCTTTATTTTTTATGGTAGTTTATTTTTAATTTTTCAGAAATATTTGATTTCCATTATAGCTTATACATTAATGATGCAGAAATTATTTATTTAGTGAAAAATCAATAATATAGTTTTTATTAAAATATTAATACCAATCAAAAGGCACAAACACCCGACCGAAACTTATTGGTACAGTATATCTATAACCTAAGAATCCAATGGTCGACCTTTGGACCATTTGGAGCCTTATAAAACAGATTATGACATTCATATTATTTTATTTTAAATGATGTAAAAGTTGTCACCTTCATACTTTAATAAAGATAAATTTTTTAAAGTAGATTGTTTTAGAAGCTAAATTCAACCAAAAGTATTATTATTAAATCTATTATATTTTTCTTCTTCATAGTATTTTAGTTTTAATTTTATTGAAATAAATAAGTATACTAAATAATTATACAAAAATGTTGTTGTAATTATTTAATTAAGGGAAATATCAAATAAATGGTCTTCAAAATATTAAAATACATATTATATGAACTAATTAATTTGATCCACTATTTTAATAGAGAAATATGAAATTCTATGAATCTATTAAATATTTTTGTTAGAACATATTTTCCACGTGGAATTTATTTAAATTCAAATAAATGAATCGTGTCAAAATTGACACTATTGATATTTTATATTTTTAAATTTTTTAAAAATCACAAAATTATTTAAAAAATATTAAATTGAAATTTATATGGTATAAAATGACAGAAAGTATCCAATTATGGAAAAATTACAACACATAAATAATTATTTATAACAATTTAGAATTTAGAATATTATTACCACAAATAAAATTAAGTAGATTAAATAAAGATAAATCAAAATGATAAGGTTAAAAAAAATATTTATTAATTTTACTAGTTGAATATAATACAACCATATTTTATCTCGTCTTATAATTAGAGTCACTTTGGAAGTCTTGAAGTCAGATTAGAGTTTATTATACATTAATATTTTGGAGGTTTTCAAATGTGCGTCTCTACTCTCTTTTAAAAAGGGCACATCCTCCCTCTTCCCTTCACCCCATTTTGATATTTCAAACTCGTCCAAACCCTAATTTCATCCCTTATAAACTTAGATATAAACATACTAGAGATCATGGTCTTCTTAAAAAAGCAACTTTAGTGCTCTAAGAGGAGGATAAGAAGCGACACATTGATGAAGAGGTAACATCCTTTACTGATTCTTTCAAACTTCTTTCTTATTCTACTTCCTCTATATGATTTGGTTCATTTTTAAATAATAACTCCAGTATAACATGTATACTAGTATTTTATTATGAATATTAAACAACCATATTCCATCTTCTATCCATCCAATAAAAAATGAAATCACTATGCATTCCTACGTACGACCTACCGTCTCTACTCCGTGGTGTAATATGTTTTTCATCACAAACATGCTTGGATGGGTATAATGAAGGATGAAATAAAAATATATTATTTCTATAAAGTGATATTGATTCTGAAATATTATACACTATACACTTCCATAAAATTCCACAATCATGAGAATGATATCATCGCTCGTGCGTTCGTACGGCCTACCATCTCCACGATGTGATGTGATTAGTTCTACATGATTTTCATTGAATAATGATTATATAAATGAATTTAATGAATAAATATGATATATATTATACTAAAACCATTATTTAAATGATATATCTATATCCTATAAAGAGAAATAAGAATTTAATCAACAAAACATGCATAAGAAAAGAAAGAAGTTTTCACCCAAATAACAAGTAACAATGAAATGCTACTAATAAACAGATAAGAATATAACCATATATGATATCATAACATTGACTATGATTCTAGAATAAGTCAATGATATTATTTAAATCATTATACAGGATTTTTGGATACATACCAAGCATATCAGAACTAAGGTAATGGAAAATCTCACAATCTCATTTTTATACGAGATTGTTTATATATTAGTATTTACTGGGGATTATTTATCATCCACATCTATGTTTCATCAATATGTAAAATTATTTCTATCCTCATACAATTTTTTAAATTCAATTTTACCTGTTGGTGAATTTTTTTAAATGATATGAAAGGAATCTTTTGTCGTTTTCAGTATGAGATACTTTTTGAATTTTCCGTCCATAGTACGAGAAGAATGTTTTTTTCTTTATACGACATGAACATATTTTTATGATTTCAGAGAACATTACTTCCATGAATATTTTATTACATGTTATCATGTTTACTTTCAATTAACATATTTTGTTTTAAAATTTGATGACATGTTGAGAACATAAAGTGTTTTTAAATAATAAAGGATATTTTCCTCAAGAACAATGTTCAAGTGTTTTATCCAAAATATATTCCATCTAAGTTGATATATGGTTATATTTATATCCCTATTATTACATTTGTTGGATTATTTTATGATGGAATTATTTTTATGAACCTTTTTATCTTATATGGTTTATTTTATGATGGCATGTTCTTTAAGAATACTATTCTATTCTATGGGTTATGTTATGATGTTGGATTTATGATTTTGAGGAACACATAAGAATGGATTAATTATATGATTGGTGGGACATATATCTCCCTCCAATTCATTGGGTAATGATTTTTATCTCATGATATAGACATTGCTAGAACAGATAGTAAATCTGGTTTAGTATTACAGGGCTGGAACGAGGAGTGAACTCAGTTCATTAATTGAATTTTTCCTCTATGATGGTCTTGGAGATGAGATTTGACTAATATGAAATTATTTTATATTATTATGTGTGTATTCCAAAATGTTTCATGTCTTATGTTCTTATTTTTGGGATTACATTGCAGTTATATGATTTATCCCATGACCTAATATTATGACCTCTTATGCAGGATAAGATTTTCAAACGTTATGATCTTAAGAATATGATTTGATTGAAATTTCATTTTTTAGGCTTAATGAGAATTTGACTCCCCCTTTTGTATGCTTCTATTTCCCAGGCCAGGAAGAAGGATATTAAATATAATATGCCAAAAAGGAGTCTAGATATGATCAAATAAATTGGAGACAACATAGATGCTTTATGAACCTGTTTTTTATGTTTCCCAGTTTCTAATGACACTATAACTATACGGTCTTGTCATGGTTTTGTTATATGTTGTAATAAATATACATCAATTCTGAAATATTAACAACATATGTAATGTATAGTTCATTAGAGTTGGTATCAGAGGAAAGGTATAGTTAACCTTTAGAAACTAGGATTTGAACGCCTTAGTAAGAACCCTATGTATATGTCTAACCATAAGAGACAATCCTAGTGTTTTAGAAATGGTCATGAACAACCTATGATAAGACATAAAGTGTGAAATTTTATTCCAGACTATGTGGTTTTCCTGTTTATTTAGTGTTTCTTACACTATGCCTCTTGGTTTTAGTCAATTGCTGGAACCCGAAGGACCCATGTTAATAATGAATGTGACGGGAAATGCTATAAGTGTCCCGTTGAGCTACTAAATGTTATGGGAGCTGGAATGTGAAACCTTAAAGCCGTGATCACACAACCTTCTCATGATATGAATCATGAAAGACTACCAAACAAGAAAAGTAAGGAGAAACATTTTGTTGAATCCTTTATGAGGCATTGTCCACCTTCATTCAGCGAGTCTTCTGATCCATTAGTGGTTGAACAATTGATCAGTACCACTGAAAAGATATTTTCAGTTCTACAATGTTCTGAACATGATAAAGTCGTATTAGAATTATATCATTTGGAAGGTGAAGTTGATCAATGGTGTAATCTTATCAATAATATGAGGCAAAGGGATGAAATTGAGTCCATGGAATGGGACAAGTTTAAGAACTTATTTTTCAATAAGTGCTTCCCTAGAATTATTTGAACAAAGATGGAGAAAGAGTTTCTTGAACTAAAGAAAAGGGATGATGAATTTTTTGGTTTGTAAGAAGAAAATTTTAAAAGATTTATAAGATATGCTTTTGGAATTATTATCCAACCTGATAGTAAGATCGATCGATTCATCAGTGGCATTAAACCAAGTCTTTGAAGGGCATTATCTATAAGGGCCTTCAATAGCTACGAGGAAACTGTTCAATGTGCTCTAAACGTAGAGATGTAGATTGCAGTAACCCATCAGTCATATGGGTTTGATAATAAGAGGAAAAGGGAATTCAAAGGAAAATCCAAAGACCACAATGAAAAGAAGATGAGTTTTCCCTTATGCTCAATGTGTGGAAAGAAACATGGAGGGAATTGTCTTAAAGGAAAAAGTAATTGTTTTAAATATTTAAAAGAAGGTCATCATGAAATTGAATGCCGTAGTGATGGGAAAAAGATGTCTAATGATGCTAACAAAGAAAAGGTTACAAAAAATTCCCCTCCTACACTTTAATGTTACATGTTCAATGAAATCGAGAATTATGCCAATAAATGCCCTAATACAAGCGTTGGGGATGATGATCGACATCAAAAAAATCTTAATACCAAAGACAAAGGAATGTCACATGCAATTTCTATCAGTGATGTGGAGTATGATAATGAAGTGGTGAAAGATAAACCTACCATACACTCTATGGTAGAAAATGTTTTATTTGATTCTGGATCCACAAACTCTATTATTTTCGAAGAATATTTTAAGGGTATCGTCATACTACCTAAATAGTTAGATGTTGAGTAAGATGTGACAATTCCTAATGGAATAATGGTTTCATCAAAAGTTTATAATTCTTCTCCAATTGATTTTTGTGGGAATATTCTTCCTGCAAATCTTATGATCCTTCATATAGTGTAATTTGATGTGATTCTTGGCATGTATTGGATTTATTTACATAAAGATCATATTAATTTCCCAATAAGGGAAGTCACATTTCATATTCCATACCAATCTATGATTATCTATCAATGTAAGGATGAATATAACCTTCTAGTGGAAATTTCTTCCATCATATGAGACTTGATTCCAATAAATGAAGGTTATTTATCACAAATGGTTAGAGAGAAACTCATTATTTATAATATTTCTATTGAATGGGAGTTTGATGATGTCCTTACAGAGGAATTTCAAGGTCTTCCACCAAATTGAGAAGTAGAGTTTTCAATAGAACTCATACCGGGTGCTATGCCCATTTCGAAGACACCTTATAGAATAACCCCAATTGAGTTGAAGGAATTGAAGATGGAACTCCAAGATAATATTGATAAAGGATTCGTACACCCTAGTACATCACCTTTGGGAGCACCTGCTATGTTTTTTCATAAGAAAGATGGATCAATGAGACTCTGCATTGATTATCGAGAACTTAACAACATCACTATCAAGAACAAATATCATCTCCCACACATTGATGACTTATTTGACCAACTACACGGAGCTCAATACTTTTCCAAGATTGATCTACATTCTGGGTATCATCAATTAAGGGTCAAAAAATTATATAATAAATACGACTTTATGTACAAGGTACGAAAACTATGAATTTATAGTGATTCCATTTGGTCTTTCTAAAGCCCCTGTTGCCTTCATGGATCTAATGAATAGAGTCTTTAGAGACTATCATGATTAGTTTGTGGTAGTCTTTGTAGATGATATTATTTTCAATTCAAAGGGAAATTATGAACATGATGATCACTAAATAATTGTATTGAAAACCCTGAGAAAGAAGAATCTTTATGCCAAATTTAGCAAGTGTGAATTTTGGCTACAAAAATATTCATTTTTGGGACACATAATCCCAAGAAAGGGGATATTTTTGGATCCATCAAAAACAATGTTTATCGAAAGACCGTCGAGGCCAAAGACAGTAACTAAGATCTAAATTTTCGGTTGGTTTGGATGAATATTATCGAGTTTTTGTGAATGAATTTTCATGATTATCTAATCCACTCACCAGGTTGATTCCAAAATAAGTTACATTCGTTTTGATGGAGGAGTGTGAAGAGAATTTCAAGGAGTTAAAAAGATGGTTATCCAGTGCACCTTTGCTCACACTACCTTATAGTGGAGAATGTTTTTTGATCTATAGTTATGCATTGAAGAAGGGATTGGGTTGTGTTCTCATTAAAAATGATATGATTGTATCCTATGACTCACGATAGTTGAAAATCAATGAGCAAAATTACCATACTCATGATTTGGAGGAGCCACGGTAATCTTTGCATTAAAAATATGGAGGTATTATCTTTATGCTGAAAGGTGTGATATTTATACTCATCATTAAAGTTTGAATAATATTTTCACACAAATGGTGATGAATATACACTATATAATATTGTGGGAGTTGATTAAATATTACGACTTCTCCAGACATTACCACCCTTAGAAAGAAAAGAAGGTGGAAGATGCATTAATCCAACAAGGCCGTGCAATCATATCCATGATTAGGATCATGAATGATCCAATATTTATGGATTTGAAAAGGATGGATCTTGAAATTATAACAGAACGTGAAAAATATTATCTTTCTCAAATGAATGTTGAACCATATATACATGTGAAGATTAAATAGGAACAGAAAAAAGATGTAGAGTTACAAAAGAATGTGAGAAATGTTCCTAATTTCAACATTTATTGTGATGAAATAATAAGGTTCAAGAATTGGGTTTTTGTTCCTCCCATAAAAAATTAAAAAAGGAAATATTGGATGAGGCTCATAGTTCTTCATTCTCTGTTCACCCTAGAAGCCCAATGATGTATAAAGACCTGAAATAGTACTTCTGGTGGGATGGTAGAAAAAAGAGACATTGATGAATATGTCTCTCGAGGCCTGGTTTGTAAGCAAGTTAAGGCTGAAAGACAGAAGTCTAAGGGGATGTTGAAACCATTTCACATAAATTAATGAAAATGGGAAAACATCACTATGGACTTTGTCACCGGACATCCAAAAACATCAAAAGTCAATAATACTATCGAGGTTATAGTCGATCGTCTTACGAAGTCGGCACACTTCGTTGCTATTAGAGAGGATTTCTCTCTTGATCATATTTCCAGTATATATGTAATAGAAGTGGTAATATTTCATGGAGTTCCACTTTTTATTATATCTGATTGGGATCATAGCTATACCTCAATGTTCTGGCGAAGACATCAGAATGATCTAAATACAGAGTTGAGTTTCAGCACTGATTATCATCCTTAGATAGATAGTCAGTCTGAAAGGAAAATTCAAACTATAGAAGACATTTTGAGACCTTTATCTATGGATTAAAAGGTTGTTGGGATCAATACCTACCATTTGTGGAATTTACACACAAAAATAGCTTTCACACCAATATTCAGATGGCTCCTTCTGATCCCCTTTATTCAATGAAGTGAAGAACTCCAACATGTTGGGATGATGTTGTGGAAAGAATGCTATAAGGACCAGATCTTGTCGATGAAATGGAAGAAAAGGCCAGATATATTCAACAACATATAAGAGCACCTCAGAGTCGACAAAAAAGTTATGCAGATAATCGAACAAAATACCTTTATTTTGAAGTGGGAGATATGGTGTTCTTACAAATATATCCTTAGAAGAGAGTAATGAGATTTGGAAAGAAAGGATAGTTGAGCCCTAGGTATATCTGTCCTTTTGAAATTATGGATCGTGTTTGGAAGGTAGCTCACAGATTGGCGCTTCCACCGAATCTCTCTCAAGTTCATGTTGTGTTCCATGTATCCCACATGAGAAAGTACATTCATGATCCTTCACATGTACTAAGCTAAGAATTCATACTGATGGAGCATGATATTTCATATGAAGAATAACTGATAGAGTTTCTGGATCATTTTGAAAATGTTCTACGAAACAAGACAAGTTTTATGGAGGAACCACCAATTAGAAGAAGATACATGGGAAGTTAAGGATATGATGAGGGGGAGATATCCTCATCTGTTTATTTTCATGTGACGAATTTCGAGGGTGAAATTCAGTTTAATGGGGATAGAATGTAACACCCATGTGTTTTATGAAATAATTAAATAATTTTTCTATATCTTGTTTTGCACGCAATAGCGAGTTTAAACAAACTGTGAGATGGAATTAATATAAAGTCACTGTTTTAACCAGCCATTATGTAAGAGGTAATAAATATAACTATCTTTTATAAAAATCTATGATAAATGTAAATAAATAATTTTTCATATTAGTTTTTTTGAGTGAATGAAATCAATAAGATATGTAGGTTATTAAAATGGTATTTTTGAGATTCATCAAATATATACTAGAAGAATGTTTTCTGCCTTTTAATGGAATACCCTTTTAGAATCATTAAAAAATTTAATATTACAGTGTAAAAATTTTTTTTTAAGAGGAATATAAAAATTTACTTTTTTTTAGAATTCTGATATTTTTCTTATAAACTTCATAATTTGATTAATAGTAAAAATACGCTAAATTTTAATTAAAAACAACTTTTTCCATTGAGATAATTTATATGGATAAATTATATTATTGAATGGTTTTAAAGTACTAAACGAATATATATTTTCCATTTAATATAATTTATTTCATTGTCATTAATTTTACATTGAATTCATAGGTAAAAATATTTTAATCTTTTATAATGTTTTAACAATAAAATCCATTTTCTCAACGGCGTGATTTATCATATCTTTTAAAAAATATCTTGTAAAAGAAACAGTATAATTTTAGAATGTTTCCAAAAACATTGAGGAAATTAATTCTATAAAGGATAATATTTATAAGGATAATTTGAATGATATTTATGAACGTGTGGTTTTAGAGGAAAAATATTCTTATGAAACTATTAACCATGATGAGAATAATTATTTCATTAGATTAAATCTGATATACATTCCTTTATGAAGCATCTTTTCAAATTTACCAATTGTAAATAAATCATTGACAAGAGTTATTCATTAATTAGACCTAAAAGAAATAGTTATTGAGTAGGTCACTCTCCCCAAAAACCAATTTTTAGTTCTAACTATTCTTTTCCTAATAAAACTCTATTTTTTCACAAAATATCAATGTGGTGGACATTGGGAATGAAATTTTTCTTTAAAAATTATTTTATACATAGTTTTTTATAAAGCTCTTTTTTTGGAAAATCTGTATTCCTAAAATTTTACATGCAGAAAAATAGATCCAAACAAGTCTGGATTCCAAAAATATAAATCTTTTATTTTCAAGAAAATAAAGAGAGTAACAACAACAATACTTAGTTCATGGATAGTGGATATTCTAGGCTCATAACTCGTAACGAAAAATTCATTGAAAAGGATCATCAAGATGAAAGGTGGAAAAGTAACATTCATATATAATACTCAAGGAGTGATTGTTGGTATATGTAATATTGTTCTTCATGGAATATATTTAATTATAAATGTTCTATTTCTTAAAGGGATTAAGCACATACTTAGAAGAATAAGTCAATTATATGATAAATGTTACCTTGTGATATTTTGGAATAATAAATGCTATGTACACAATTCCAGGGATGAATTCATTTTCTCTGTCCAAAGTCATGAGAATGAATAATCACATAACTTAGAAGACAATAGCAGCCAAGACATACCTTTCCATAGTGAAATGGAAGATCAATCTTTGTTATAGAAAAGAAAAATAGGAATCAATAACTAAAAGAACATATGAAAAGGATCTGAGAAGAGAATTTTTAAGGATCTATTGGATCATTGATTTGATTCTTCAATAATGTGTGGCCCTTATCAGTATTGAAACCAACATAAGTATTGAATTAAATTGACTAGTTATTTCTCAACTATTAATGCATTACAGTTGTGGTACGTAGATATTTTTGGTCTTTCACAATCTATATGTATTGGAGGAAAATACTATGTATTTTATTTGGTTTATTATTTAACTAGATTTATATGGATCTATTTTCTAGCTATGAAATATGAAACCTTTTATTATATTAATAGATTTCTTTTAAAAGTTAGAAATTATGAAAAACTATTTTTGATGACTATTCATAGTGGACATGGTAGTGAATTTGAAAACCCAGATTCTGAATCCTTTTAGAGTAAGAATTAAATAACTTACAATTTCATAGATCCTAGAACTCATAAGTATAATGGTGGTTTAAAAAGAATAAATCACATTCTTCAAGATATAACAAGAACAATATTGTCTGAATACTCAATTTCTAATCATTTTTGGGATGATGCTTTTATTACAACTTGTTATAGTATAAATCGAGTTTTAAAAAGGAAATTTATTAATAAATCCCCCAACGAGTAATTGACATGCTAAAATAATAAATTTTCTTACTTGAAAGTATTTGGATGAAAAGTATTAATTCGCAATACTAAATATATATAACATTTGTTTGATCTTAAATTTTTATAAAGGTATAATTTTATTCTATTTCACTACCACTAAGGCTTACAGATTTTTCAATAATAATTCTTGTACTCTTGAGGGAAAAGTATACATAAAATTTTATGAAACCGACCCTATTATTTTCAAGCAACCCAAAACTATATCTTCGGTTGTGTTTTGAAAACATTTATTATCAACTTATGTTGGAACACAATATTTTTTAAGAAAATACCGAAAATAAATATTTTCTGATGTATTAACCCCATAAGATGTTCTACCTTATGTAGATGAATATGTTTTTCAAAACCCAAATCAGTTTTATCTTCTGAATCATACTAGTGATAATATAAATGATAATGTTAATCAATCTATAAGGACTACAATTTCCTTAAGAAATGATTTAGAACACCTAGAATATTTTCTAAATTTGATCCAAAATGTTCTGGGGAGGATTTAGTTCAAGAATATGGGATAAAATAATTACAAGAAAAGCCTAATGAATTTGAATGATATAAACTATGTACCTTGGATGACGTACCTAAAGAAACTTCATTAATTGGAGTACAATGGGTCTTCAAGAATAAATGTGTTTGAAATTGAATCATTGTATGAAATAAAGAAAGATTAGTTTATAAAGGATATAATCAATAAGAAAGAATAGACTATGAATAAACCCATGTTATGGTTGAAACAAGTGAATCAATTAAAATCATACATTGACATTGTAGAATTCATTAAATTAAAACTATTCAAAATGAAAGAGAATTGTGTTTTCCTTAATGGATATGTTAATAAGGATGTTTTCAAAGAAAAAACTCCTAATTTTTTAAGATAAAAATCATCATGAACATGTTTACATCCTCACTAAAGCATTATATGGACATAAACAAGCCCCTAGAGACTAGTATGATATAATTACATGATTTTTTACATAATAATTAATTTACGGGAACTTATGATTGAACTATTTAGAAAAATAAATATTTAAAAAAAATTTGATCATTCAAATATATGTTGATGACATAGTATTTGGATCAACTTAGCAATCCGTAAGTGATAATTTTTGAATCTTATGAAATGTGAGTTTGAGATGATTATGATATAGGGTTTAACATTATTTCATTGTTTTAAAATATCTCCAAAACCAGAAGGATCCCTTATATCTCAACATAAGTATATAACAAATTTACATAAAATGATTGTAAATGAAAATACTATGATTATTAGTACACCAATTGATAATTTGAATACCCTTGACCTAGATTAAGCTGGAAAACCAATGGATAAAACTATATTTAGATATATGATTAGAAGTTTATAGTAAATAATATCTAAGAATCCATAAATAATGTTTTTTATGATAATTTTCAAGATACCAAAAAAATCTTAATGAATCCCATTTAAATATAGTGAAAATAAATTTTCACTGTTTAAAATGAACATTGGATTTGGGACTATTCTATTTTTCAAAAACATACTTTGTTTTAAAAAGTATCTCAAATGATGACATTAGTAGTTGTATAATTGATAACAAAATTACATCTCTAACCTTTGATTTCTTATGATATTCATTAGTTTCTTGGTCATGTTAGAGACAACCCTTAGTAGCACTTTCCACTACTGAGGCAGAATTTGTGGCAGAGGGATGCTATTTTTCTCAATTGTTATAGATGCCACACACCCTCACTAACAATGGAATGAGTTTTAATAAAACTGAAATACTCTTTCATAAAACTAGTTACATTTCCCTAATAAAAAACTCCTCATATCGCTCAATAGAAATCCAGATAGATATTATGATTCACTTTATTAATGATCACACACACAAAAAGGGATATCATTTTCTAATTAATCAGAACTCAAGAACAACATAATAATCTATTTAAAAAACAATTATATTCTCATAGATTTTAATAAATTAAACAGAATATAGGAATGATCATTATAAATTAATCATTAATTTCAACTTATTATTTAAATCGTCTCCTTAAATTAAGATATTATTTATTTAAGGGGTATTATATTTTTTGACCAATATAATTTTATTATAAATAATAAATTATTATATATATCTCACAATATATATCAATCCTAGATTTTTCATCAATCTCACATATTTTAATCAATCTCACATTCTTGATCAATCTCACAATTTTTTATTAATCTCGATTTTTTATCAATATCATTTTTTTTTCAATCTCTCATTTTTTTGATCAATCTCACATTTTTTGATCAATCTCAAATTTTTTGATCAATATCACATTATTTGATCATTCTCAATTTTTTTTCAATCTCACATTCTTTTGATTAAAAATCAATTTCTAAAACAAACATATATATCTTGAGATTAAAAAAGATATAAATCCTTACACATTTGACTTTTTTAAATACAATCATATCTGTTGGTATTTGTTTAAAATATTTTTAATCTAATACAAAATAAATAACATAAAAATTTTTCATTATTTATTTTTAATTTTTCATATACAAATAACAAATGAGATAAATAATTTCAACCATCAAATCTCATTGATCTAATCTGGACCATAGAATTCCAATGGTATCTTCTGTTCTCCTATAAATAGGGAACCGTCCACCCTATCCCACACTAAAATTTATTGAGACCATGGAAAAGCTCTACCCTCCTTTATCCAACCATGTTTGATCTTTTCCGTACTCAGAGTAACTCCTGTATATTTATATCTGAATCATCAGCAACCTATCAAAAACATAGGACAAAAAATGAATTTTCCATTTTAAAGATCATTCATGAAAGACTGCTAAAAATATAGTTTTATGAGAAGTACACCTCAACCCTGAGAAGGATTATTCAATTCTATTGTTGGGAATTAGTATATTTTGAGAGACTATATGCCCAAATAGAGATCATTTTTGGAATAAGTAATACAATTCTATAAAAATGTGTAAGTCGATGAAGAGAATTTTAGAATTTTATTTCAAATATATAATATAAAAATCATTCATTCATATAATGAGATATGAAGTATACTAAACCTTTCATAAGATGGATATTATCTCTGTACATCCTAGAAACTTCCAAATAAATTGGGTTCTTTTAAAAAGAAAATGATGAGAAATCATTATTTGTAGACCATTAGGGAAAAATAGAAGTTACTCATTTATCAGTAGAAAATAGGTTTTCCACTCTCAAGATGAGTGGATTTCTAAAAACTATGATTGATGATAGAAATACATCATTGTAATCTCATTTATTAACTCCTGATTAACTTGTAAATATGAGAAAATATCATTCTTAGGGGTCATATCTTCATAAACATAAATAATATCACCTGTGGAGCTATAAAGTCATAGTTTTGTATGATTCTATCAATTCTATGTCATATTATTTATGAATTCTAAATTTTTCACGACATCCATCATGAATCACAACTAAGAAACCCGATAACTATGTGGATTAGTGATAATATAATAAGAATGATCAAAATAATTTTCGACTCTGATTCCAATTTTATTTATATTATTTAGACTGAAACCCCAAAAGAAATAGTTGTTGAATCCCAAGTACCATCAACTTAATAAAATCAAAAAAAAATTGTCTGATATTCTTACAAAACCAAGGATGAAAAGTGTTTATAGTGAAATCATGGATGAATAATATAGTATACAACATGAAAACACAAAATAAAGAAGTATTTTTTTGTCTTAATCCATCTAAGTCTCTTACTGACAACATTTGAGGTGAAGAAACAATTCAAGCTAAAGAAAAGTGAAATAATGAGAAAAAGATGAAATCCAAAAAATTTATTATTTGATTTTCATCAAGTCTATAAAAAACCTATGCTAGTATACATTTAAGGGATCTATTCCCTGTTATCTTGGTAATACCAACCAATCATGAAAAAGGGGAAAGGAAATAGAATGTTTATGAGGAATTATAATCACAAGAAGGAGAAGGCCTAGAAATGCAGTTCATTGATGAATATATAGACGAATAAACTTCAAGTAATGTTCCTTATGCTTGAATTCAATCATCTTTGATGGATGGATAAAAACGCTTCCAAATTAGGCGATCTATGTGTCAGATGGAGAAAATTGAGAAGAGACTGAAAATGAAAATAAAAATATAGAAGATGTGGCAATAGAAACCCACTTAGTTGATCATCCTGAATATAAAGATGACATTGAATCCAATAAAACCATTTCTATAAAAGCAGATCAAATTATTGAACATGAATTAAAAATAATTGAAAATATCATTCCAAAATTTTTAAATATAGAAAAAAATATTTACATGCGTTCAAATAGTCTCAATGAATGAAAATATAAATAGAATTTTTTGGTGATTAGTTTTTTGAAACATGAAGTTGAATTCAAATTCATTGAATATTGTTATGTGGAACATATAAAATCATGAAACAATGTGGTCAAATTGTCTCATACAATTTTTACAAATGTCATGCACTATAATATTACCATTAAAGACATGAGGAGATTGGTAAATGATATTTCCGCTTCCCTTAATATTCTAACCAGTGATACCAATGAGAAATTGAAGGCATTGAGAAAACATAATATTTAATGTGGAATACACTCTGAAGAGTTTGGGGATCTCAAGGTCAAAGGGTCTTATTTTCAAAACAAAAACTTTTTTATTCAAAATGATTTCATGTATTAGAGAACGTTTTTAGAATTTAAATAAAGGATTTTCATTCTAAAGGTTATAACATCAAATCATAAAAGATATTAATCTAAGTGAAGAGGAAATAACTAAAAATCAAGATAAGATGTTATCAGAGGAGGAAGAAAATATTTAGACTCAACAATAATCCCTTGATAAGATAATGGAATACACAGACTACTTATAATGATATAGACATCTATTTAACATCTGATAAGTAAATAAAAGGCGGAAGATATCAAAAAATAAAAGGATACAAATTTACATTTTAATTAACTATTTTTGAAGCTTATTGAAAATATTTATGAATCTTTATTGACATTTACATATTTTTGGATTGAATATTTTACTTTATTGGATTAATGTTCTCTCAATTTTTGAGATGATCAAATCATTTGTTTGACTGTATAAGTTTTGTTTCTCTAACACTTTTTAGGTATTAAAATATCTTCCATATTCCTTTTTGTAAATTAAAAATTGGGGAATGTTTTATTTATCGGGATATTACATTATGTGGTAGAATTAAAGAAGAGATATTGTGTGAAAATTTCATTAAAATATAATACTCTGAGTTAGTGGAGCTTATTCTTGTAGAATATAATAATTACGAATTCTTTTTTCCTAAAGGGTAGGTTAATTGTATTCATTTATTATTAAAAATAGTTTTAAAAAATGTGATAATTATAAGCCCTTTGAATATGAAGTTAATATATATATATACTTTTCCATTATTTGTATTTAATTGTGGTTTGGAATTTCCAAAAAGGGAAAGATTATTGAGACAGAAGTATTATTTAGACTCTTCTATTTTTGTTTTTCTCTGTAAATCACAAACTCCCTTTTAAAACAAATACATATGTAGTCTGTTAAGACTTCTGTTTCTAACTATGATTTTTATCAATCTCACTATTTTGTATTCCATTGTACAGAACAAATCTATTCTGCCTATGATTATTATCAATCCCACTGTTATGTATTACATCGTACTCAACAGATAAAATTTGACTATGATTTTTATCAATATTGTGGTTATGTATTCCATCATACTCCCTGAAAAATCTATACTAACTAGATATTCATACTCATAATTATAAATGAAAATAGTCATACTGATTAAATGTTCAAACTTATATATTATCAGATATTCTATATTCTTTTACTACTCACTCTATCAGAACTGTAAAATAGTATTTATTGAAAATAATAACATTCAATAAAAATGATATCATGTATTCAATTATAATTTTTTTAAATGATGTTCTTGTTTCAGTTAAAATATGACTGTTGAAGTTGTACATATCCAATTACCACTAATATTTAAGGACGAAATCAAACTGTTAGAGGATAATATTATAATTGAAGAAAACACCCACAAATACAATTTCATTTGAACTGGGTGGTGGATAATAATTTTTAAATGTACTGAAACATGACTAAAATATCATTGTGAGAAAATTGTTGAAGTGATATTATTGTGATTTTCTTCTTCAACACACTTTTCAACTTCAATTTCTTTTTTTCTTTATGTGATGCCAATTTTTTCTGATTACAATTGAGGGCTTTTTAGGATAGGAAGACATGAGACACCGATAACCGTATTTATTGATGGCTTACAGGGATAGAAATATAGACTTCGATAATTGTATCAATGGATTACCATAGTGTGGATAAGAAATAATTTCCTGAAAGTATAGATCAGTGGATCATTATCCATTGTTATTGGAGACCCTTCTCTTTGGGTTAAAATATTTTTAATCCATTACTTATATTCTTTGTTTCTACTATTTTTAATAGAAATTAGATTGTTTATTTGTTTGTTATTTATTGTATATTATTTAAATTTCAATTACTATGATGATGATCAATTGCCCTGATTGTTTTTAGAAGGTTGGGGCTGAAGCCTCATTTTTTATTATTGAAACAAAGAAAATACCTCTTTAACTGGGTAGAGGGAGACCCATTACATTACCCGAAGGCCTAGTGGGAATTTAGCCCATTAAATAGCCCGTAGACCCATTCTGTGAATAGTGCTACTACAGTACTCACACTGCTACAGTCCTTGCCGCTGCTACAATAACTCTTCCTCCGCTACAGTACTCCTGCAACCGCTACAGTACCCTTATTGCAACAGTATCTCAGCTACTACAGTTGCGTAATAGTGCTACAACATTAACCTGCGCCCAATGGGTTTTTGAACCCCCATTTTCCATGTTGAATTATGGGGTTCTTACCACTAAGCCAAATGCCAACTACCATAAATTTCCCTTATTATGATCAACTACTCTTACTTAAATCAATTACTTTGATTGTGATCAATTATTTTGAATATGATCAATTATGACGATTATGATCAATTATTCTGGTTATGATCAATTACTCTAATGACAATAATTTTTTGATTAGGATAATTTACATTCTATGCAATTTGGTTTAATAATATATATGATATAATTTCATTATTTTTATTTCTCTGATAATTGTATTCAGTGTGAATTCAATCCATTACCATGAAAAATGTGACTACGGTAAATCAGGGACCTATGTAATACTACTTTAATTATCTAATTATGAAAATAATCAGACATGGGTCCATATACGAGTTATTTGTTTTAATAAAATAGTGTTTTTAAATTAAATTATTTTATTTATATTAAAATATGTTGTACTAATATTGTTTTAAAACATACAATTCACCTCTCCTGTGTACTGAGCATATATACCTTTATTCTGAACCTACAAAATCTATGTAATCCATTACAATGAAACATAAATGATTTAACAAGTTTGAAACATTTGAATCATAAAATCCATGAGTGAAATAACATAAAAAGAAACATTAAATATCATAAAGATAATTTAATTCATGATATAACATATACAAAGGGGTACTATATACAACACAAAAATTATTTTTTGATGAATATTTCATAAATCTCGCAGATGTAAAAATGAGGCACAAAACCAATACCTCATGTTCGACATCATTTTTTTGAATTAAAAAATCATTTATAAGAAATATAAGTTCATTATAAATATTTTTACTGAGCCATAATAATATATATCATACCATATATGATTCACATATATCATTCTATTACACATTTGTCAACCTAATAGTGTTAAATCACATTTCAACCAATAACATCTTCGTTTTTCTTGTATGTTTTTAATTTTATTTATTTTCCTTTTATAATGACCATGTCACATTAAATCATATTGGGAAATGGCCAATTTTTTTCATGCATATTCTTTGATTTGATATTTTTTAACATAATACAAGAATGGTATCACCATTAATATAATTAAAAACTTCTTAAAAAATTATACTTATTAATTATATATCAATTTAGATTAATCTATAAAATTTACTGATTGAAAATGAAACACCTCATTCATAGATATAGTAGGTTATACGTACACATGAAGGTTGTTTCAGTTTTTTGTCAAACTGAACGAATGAAGATAAATTATGTGTATATATGTTATAATTATAAATTAATTTTTATGAAATATATGACATATTCTTGTTAACCTAATTCTTAATACATTATATGTATTGTGAGAACAAATCACATGACTTCACAATGCGGTAGTCTATCATACACATGAGCGATATTATGGTATACCAAAAAATAGAAATAATGAAGTTATATTTGTTATAAAATATCAAAATACATAGAAAAATCATAAATATTTTATATAAATAATAAATACATCATTATGACCATCATTATGAGGTGGTAATGAAAAAAAAGAATGACATCAGTTCATATGCTTGATTATTATCATATATATGGATAATAGAAGAGATTATGGATGTTGGAATGTAACTTGAGTAGATATTGTAATAACCATATGTGTGTGAGGTTTTGAAGTGGACATGAGTGGGGTGCCCTTTAATAAGTGAGGTTAGTGGCACACTTGTAATATTTGAAAAGTGATAATTCTAAAGAAATTAATATGACAATGGTAAATAATGAAATATTATATATAATAGAAGTTATAAGTTCATAATATTTCCATATAAATCATTTTGGACAAGTGTTGCGTTATTTTTTACCTTTATCATTTTAGTTTGACACCCAGGTAAAACCACTTTAACCTTCACTACAATAAATATTTTTTATTTATATTACTTATAATTTTGAGAAAAAAAATGTTTTTATTTTTAGAAAATAAGAAGTGTTTTGATTATAAATATTGAATACATTTTCATAAATTCTTTTCACAGAAGTGGAAAATTGTTAATTCTAAAATAATCTTGTAGGAATGATGTGAAAGTGGGGTTTTAGACCGAAAATGTTCAAAACATTGAAATTTTATTCTATCAAAATTCAATATAAAACATGATAAAATAAACTAAATTGGGTTAATATATGTAAATTTGATGCAATTTCTGTTTAAAATGAATTTAATATATAATATTACTATATAAAGTTGTTCAAGAAAAAGGAATTTTTCTATTAAAATTAATTATTTCAACTATTCATCGACAAAATATATGTTTCTAAATAATTAAAAAATACCCATTAAGTAATAATGAAAATATTTGTTAAAAAATTTATTTAAATTATTCTGTTGAATTTTGTAAAATTTTTCAAAATTAAAATTTAAACCAAACATGTATATGTGATGAAAAATATGGTTTTCGAAAAGAATATTTTTGAAGCACTATATGATTTTTATTAAATCTATGTCTATGAATAATAATTATATAATGATAAATTAAAATTTTATGACACATATTCTATAAATTTAATTTAAAAAATTCATCATTGGGGATTATTTAGTTAATTAAAATTTAGAAACCCTATGCACCTGTAAAGAGTTTTTCGAAAAAAACCCACTTCTTTTAACCTAGAAAAAAATATACTAAACTAAAATATAAATTTGGCTCAAATTTATTTATATATATTAAATATTTTAAAAAAATTATAGTTGAAATGTTATTATATATTTAAATTAAATAATATATTGGAAAGAAATTTTATATTTAAAAAATCAATATTTTTCACTATTCACTAAAAATTCGATATTTAAATAAAAATTCACAAATTTCATGATAAGGTAATTTGGATATTATGATTGAAAAAAAGATTCATATTTGATCAAATAAATTCTATAAACCTATATTATTTAATTATGGTATTTTGTAATAAAGGTATTTTGTTATGAAATGTAATTTTAATGAATATAATAACATTACTTAAAAATGATATATTATTTACTAGGAATTTATAGGTATAATTATATTAACTTTGAAAATTTAAAAATATATTTAAAAACATAGTTAATTATATTCATACCCACCTACTTAACAATTATTTTATATTTATATTATTTCAAGATTCACCAAAAGCTCGATGACGCGTGGCATGCGCAATATCAAAGAAACGTTTTGTTTTATATAACGCAATATAAGCTATGTTTCATGAACCATGACCTATATCTTGGTACCCTAATAACTACCCAGATCTAGTAATGGTCAAATGGTATTTCTATATCTTGATGGTTTGGTTACAAATATCTGACATCATACAAGATAAGGAGGGATGGGTATTTTGTATAAATAGTAAAACAAATAGTTACAAGCCATTATGCTAAAAAAAACTCAACGGAAAGATCTCTACCAAGAGTGAAACTTGTATAAAAACACAAATTACAACATCAAATTACTAGAAAATAAAAAGACATACAACCTATGTATCAATGCAAAATCACTCCAAGTTCGAAGTATTAACATTTAGAACCACCACTATGTGGTTCTTTAGCCTTTCTTGAGCCTTAAAGAATATTGTATTCAATTATAAAAAGGTACATGTTTGGTTTATTCTAAATGCTTATTTGAGAATCACTAGGGATTACATAATAAGATTCCACATTATTTAACCAAATAATGCATTTAGTATTAAATAAATAGGAATGATAGTACAAAATCATATTTAAAACAAATCATGATTTACATATCAATTGATGGAAATATTTAAAAACAATTTATTAATAAAAAATTTATTTTGATCATTTTATATAAATAGAAAAGTCATGTGTAAAAAAATTTGAAAAAATAGAATATATATTAAAAAATCACAATGGAAAAGTATGTTCATCTATCTAGCAGTAAGATAGTAAAATGTTATGTTATACTCACACAATTTAATTGTTGATCACAGATATATTTGTACACAAATCCATCAGATACTGGTCAATGATGAATCATCACCATCCCAATATGGATGTGACATACTACATATGTTCTAATAGAGTAGTAGAGTATCTATAGAATGATTTCCCAATTAACTCACCAACGACCCTGGATTTCATGTTGTCAAAATTTAATCAATAATGAGATATATATCTTAAAACGTTTCAAAAATAAAATTAACTCATTTTCCAGCAAAATATACAATTTAAATTTTGAAATTAAAATTCACTTATAATCAATTGATTTATTTTTTTGGATAAAACTGATCGGTTTTTTCATAAAAATTAAATCAATTTTCATTAATTACATATTTCAAATCAATTTCAGAAAAATCATTTTATAAATTTAATTACCCAATTTAATTTAACATTTTCAATCAAATTTAACTAAAAATTCCAAATCAATGGAATTAGGATTTTTTCATCAATTATACAGCAATTTAAATTAAAAACAATTATGTGAATTGGTTATTTCATAATCCAATTAAAAGTAATTTAATTTAAGTAAATAAATTTATCTCTAAATCAATTATACAATTATAAATAGAACCACTTACTAACATGAGTAGATCACATCTCACAACACCCAAAATGGATAACACTAATGAAGAATGTCTACAATGGAAATCAAGAAATAAACCATAGAATAATGATCCCAAAAGATAATATTATATCTACCTAAAGCATGGAATTATATCAAACCCAAAGGAATATAGTGGAAGAGACTGGAAAATAATGAAGATGGAGAGAATGCACACTATGAAAGGACCAAAAAAATATTTCCTAACTTCATTCCACCTTAGATATGTTTTGGATGATGCAATTTTTTTTCTTATGATCCCTTACAACATAGATATTCATGATATGAAATGTAAATGTTGATTGGGGTCCAAATAGGGGTATGGTAAATATTTAAAATAATTTTTGTATAATTAAATCTCACATGTGTGATATCTTGGAGTGGGCCACACAGTTTTTCAATCCCAATGTCCTAAACTTGACCCCTATAAAGGGGTGCATATATTCAACTAGGTGGGTGCATGGGCTTTCAAACCATACACCAACCAAAAATCCCCCAACTCCTAGATATTCCATGATTTTCACTAGCGATGCACATGGATTTGGAAATCCATGTGCCTATGAAACACAACCTAGATCCCTTCCAATATTTTAGAAATGTTTTATGAATCCCCCATAAATGAGTCCTAAATAAAGCCTAATCAATGGATGGGTTGAATAATACTTTAAAATTATAACAGGATGATATAACCTCACCACCATAGAAACATTCATTCCACGTTAATCCTGTTAAGAAGATTCCTTGTCAAAAAAAGATTCCATTTCTATCTAATAAGTTACTCCTCCCACCACATCTCATGAGTATTAGAACCAAGATTCCATATCACTCAATCAAAATGTATTTTTACACCCTGAATTAATTTGGATTCAAAATCTATTATCATGACTTGATGTTCAGTCACCAATAATTTAGGAATGACATCAAGATCACATTCACTCTAAACATGAGATATATCATAATGATACATTAAGTGTTAGGAAACATGGAACATTTTATGTATCAATACCATCTATTATAAAAATTCTAAATGGAAAACTACTTTTCCAAACAAATAAAAAACTCATATTATCCCACAAAATTAGGTGTAAGATTCCCTTCCCTCCCAAGCCTTTGATGACCCAAACAAGGTGAAACATTCATGAAAACTTCGTTACCAACTGAAAATTACAATAAACTACAGAAACGATAAGAATAATACTTATGAAAGATATATTTCATCAATATTATTTTACAAATAAAACATCCATGTTCTTATAAATTTAATAATTTTTTGTCTAACCAATAAAAATTACCTAGAATACTTTGAACACAGAAGATATTTTTAAGGCCTTCCATATAATGAATCATACAGAGCTTTTTTGATGGTGGGATATAAAATATTCTTATTAGAAAACTAATCCATCCTAGATAGTCATCCCACATTCCACCATAGTAAAGGATGCTGGTGTAAATAGTATCATCAAGAATCTATATAGCTAATTTTGTTTCATAATCCAACTATGGATGATATTCCTTACCCATAAAACCCTAATATTCTAGTGCTTCGATATGGCCTCTCAAGAAGAGGGAAGTGAACTGGGTTTCTATAAAATAGTCTATAGATTATAGAACTGCAAGATATTAGACAACCCATTTCATGTGGATATTTCTATGCTCCTAAAAAAATTAACCTCAAATGGGTATAAAGTGAGATGATTTGGATTGTCTATCAATCACAACCCATTATTCCTTATTCTATATAATGTTGTGTTGAAATATTACCACCAGTTCAAATGAGATATCATCCCACATATAAGTTGTCACTTAATTTGGATTAAGAAAACTCAAATTTTACTTATTCCCATCCTTTACATGTTAGCACATGTAACGGTAGGAGACAATATCTATATTTCCCCTTCTCATTCATGATTACCAAAATCATTATTTCATTTCATAAAACATAATCACCATATTGGGGTGCATTTCCCATTGGGAATTATAGAAATCCACAATCCCAAATTTCCTAATAGATAATGGATCCAGAAAAATATTCTGATGAAAAATAATAACTTATATAAATAATGGCCACTCAACAATGGCGACCCCACTATAAAGAGTGTCCTTAATGATATAGATCTCATCATGAAGCTTTTATTCATGTAGAGTAAACTGCATAATATATGATTTCAACTAAACACTAGATAATACATCCTCATCCCTTGATTCCTGAACTCCAATATGAAACTATGAATGAATATTCATCAACATAAACTCTTTTGAGGATTATTTTATCGATTAGGTTAGAATTTCCCTACTCAAATCATATGTGATGATATTACTCATCCCTTAGGTATCAAAAATTTTATAGTAAAATATTATAGGTATTCCACTCAATGCCTCAAAAGAATATTAAAATCTATTTGATAAATGTTATAGATCAAAATATTATGTTTAGAATTCATGGTAATACATTATACGAAAAAATAGTGATGCCAATTCATAAGTTCATACATTACATAAATGATTTCATGTTCATAATTCTGGTAATTATTCTCATGTGGCTTAAGTTTCTAAGAGCCAAATGGAATGGCATGATCACCTTACATAGGAAGACAGACCAAAACTGAACCTGACGTGTCAAAAAATACCACAAAGTACTACCATCCCTCTAGAATAGTCCACACCAACAAAGAAGTAAAAAGATTTTTCTGCTCAACAAAATATCTTTGAAATTATCATCCCTAGAAAACATTACTACATTCTAAGTGGGAGCAGTATTTGGAGAATCCAACATTGATATGTCCTTTAGAAACTATTGATAATATACAGCTAAATCTATGAATCTTTAAATCTTGAATACATTTCCCAACTTCGACCTTTTCATAAAAGAATTCAAATTCTAAGGATCACCTGATATTATTTGTTTTGACACCACGTGTTCCCACAATATCACTTCTTACATCCAAAAATTAAATTTTTATTTATTGGAATAATGTTAGTTATTTTTCAACAATTCTAGTAAAACTCTCAGATAACAAAAATGTTCTTCCTTGGAATTATACTAAATATGGATTTCATCCATAAAGATTACCATGACGGTGTCACAATACTGATGGAAAATCGTGCCCATGAAATTCATAATGACTATAGGATTATTGTTTAGAGAAAATTGATTGAAAACATACACATAATTGCCATACCATATATGAATGTTAGTTTTCAATAAGTCGGAATCTTTAATTCTCAATGAAAATAACTATATGAATGATCAATCATTGAGAAACACTTCACCCATTTCCAATGGACAAATAAGTCATCAATTCATATAAGTAGATATTTTTACTTTTCCCTTACCTGATTGTGTTTTCGTAAATCAACACAAAAGATTATAGATCCACCAGATTTATTAGCAATGAGAACATGCACTGATCAATGTGATACACTTGGGTGTATAAATAATTTATTTAAATGATTATCCCGTTAAGCATTCAAATATTTCATTTCAGATGATTACATGTGGAAAGAAGGTATAAAGACTAGTTGTGTACCATGCACTATATTGATAGACATCTTTACCTCCGCAACTGGTGGAGGACCAAAGAGGACAAAAGGATAAACGTTGTGAAACTCAGTGAAAAGTAGATAGATGTCATCACTAAAAGTGTCTCCCTCTAGAAAAAAAAAACAAAAATCCAATATAAATTTCAGAAACTATGGATAATGGGGTTCATCTCTTATTTACCTTAGATCATATTCTCCTTTAGTGTTACAGTACACCACATCGGGTGATTTAATGGAGACCCACGAAATATATCCATCAATATGAGTTTTATTACCAACGATCCGATTTTTTCAAAATATAAAATCAAGGTGTTTCATGTAATAAACCATAAAAACAAATAAAATATCAATATCCAATCATGAAAAATCACAAGTGGGATATAGATTTCCAACTCTTTATTAATTTTTATGGGTGTAGTAATATCCAACTAAAATATAAAATATCCATTGGAATATTTTACGGACTATAAATATGGGTTGAAATTAATAAATAAGATGCACTATTATCAATCAAAGTAGTTACTAATGACGATGTTATAATGATAGTTCTTATCACAGTTTCAAAACTAATATCTGCTTCCTCTAGACTCTCCTATACTATGTGAAGATTATTTGATCTTGGTTTCTATGGCTAGAAATCTTTATTTCAAGAATCATATAATTGCACTATTTTTTTATTATCTGTTGGTGATCATATTCCACTAGGAGGAGTATAATAAATATGGAATAACTTCTGTAAGTGACCTAATCATCTTCATGTACCACATATCATGGGTTCCCTGGTGAAAACATATTTCAAGGTCTGAGGTTTTCCGCACTGGTAGAAATTAAAACGGCCTCTTCCATGAACTTTTGGATGATTATAAAAACCATGATATTGAGAACCACATTGAGAAGAATAACACTTACTCTTAACATCATGATAACTCATAAAACATTTACTGGGTGAAAATGAACTCTCTATATCTATAACATACAAGGAAGGTCCATTTCAACCATCAATGCTGTATCCATAATATCAGTATATGAAGAAAGAATTCACAAGAACACATGAGAATAAATATTGTATCAATGTCCCTTTATGGACCAATGAGTCTCCATATTCACATTTTACACAATATTGTTTCAGAACTACACTTGCTCAAAGATTATTTTTTTCATATTATATCAAGTTCATATCATCCTGATCAAGATAGAGAAACTCATTAGGTCTAGCCAACTCCATTACCTCCTGATAAAACATTTCAATAAAAATATATCTAATTTTCTATGACTATAATCCCTCATGATTTTTTATCATCACCATTATGTCCCATAGTCTCTTTCAGGATTCCTCTTCTAAAATGTGGAACTTTTCACCTTTATTTCATCCGAAAATTCCATGAACTCAATTAGAATCTTGATATCTCACAACCAATCCTCATCATTTTTATGTTCATTTGTTCACAGGAGAACTGGTGGGTTTCTACGAAGTATTTCATTAGAAAAAAACACTGAATTCAAAACATTGAGGTTCCATTTTTAGATCCTAATTGGGAATTGGTGAAGTTGACCGTCGTAGAGCATAGAAAATATGAACAACAATAACAACCTGATTCTATTCCACAAGAAAATTTTCTCATTGTGTTTAATTAGTATATTCCTCTTAGATTCAATTAAAATTTATTCATTGAGGAACAATACCAAAAAACATTAGCATAAGATATTGAAGACATCATAATGAACCTCAATCATAGAAATAAGTGAAATTAATAGTACCAGATTGATAAAAATTAATTGAAAGTAAACATATCCAAATCAAAAGTAGGGATAAGACTAGAAAAAATACTTTAGATTTGTTTACCAAACTACCCCTAGGGATTTAAGCCTCATTATAATATGATATAGTCGGGAACTCAAGTAAAACTACCTCCAATGTCTCAAAAATCATACCTGACTACATACAGACATCATGTAAATATGATTAACCTTCATAATTGATACCTCCTTATCACGAACTGGCAAGGATACCCCAATACCAGGATAATGAGGCTATCCCAAGCCTGACCCAAAGGGATTTCATGATCATCATGTGTTAGAGAAAATAACCTATAATCATAAACGATAATGAGGAAAAGGTTTTTCCAAAGAAATAGTGGAATAAATAATTACATGTTTGTTTTCTCTAATGAAAACTCTATAGGGAGAAGTTTACCAAAACTCAAATAGTTATTGAAAAAGCAAGATACATCAATAAAAAACTAGATTAGTTAAATATAGTCACGACAAGTCCAAATTGGGAAATATATCTAATTCACAAGGATTAAAAACAAGAACCACCTCTATATAGAGATGTACCATTTCTCAATCCTGGATGTTGATAATCAATACACAGATGATGAAACAGCGTGGTTGTGAGATAAATCCTAGTAGGGTCTCACCAAAGATTCCATAATAAGATTCCACATTTGTTAAACAAATAATATTTAAATTTTAATTACTCATGGGTGTAAATAAACATATATGTTTAAAATAATCATTCTTTGCATATGTGTTGATGAAAATACATCAAAACAATGGATTAATAAATATATTAAATAAAATAATTCATAAAAATTGACAAGGTTTCTATAAAAGAATTTTAGATAAAGGTATATATATATATCAATATAATCACAATTGATCAACTTAGTCACCATTAAATATGTATGAATGATCCATGTTGTGGGATCCTTGCAAACATGAATTGGTGATTATGATAATATGTGTACAGATTTCCCACATACAGTAGTCAGGGAGATCTCATCACCATCCCAATGGGAATGTGCCCTTCTGTATATGTTTAATTTTAGTTGTAAAGAAGTAATAGATTCATATACCAAATAATTCAATAACTACCTAGTCATGAATGTGATTACACAATAATCAATTGTGGGGAATTTATTATAAAAGTGATCAGAATACAATTAACCTAGTTTCCACTAAAATATTCCAATTTTAATGTAAAAACATCTTCAGTTTTTAATCAAGACATTTCATTTTTTGTATAAACCTAAGATGTTCTTATAAGAATAATTTATTCATATTTCATCAAATTAACATATGAAATTTATTTAACAAAAAATCAATTTTACAATTTAATTATACAATTTCCAGTATATTCCACAACCACAACACAATTCAACAAAATTATGTTGTATTCCCAATTTTTGAGATAAAAAAATATTAAAATCACAATTTGATTCATAATATTTTTCCATATTACAATTAAAACAAATATAATATAAATCAAAAAATGTGGTAAAATCAATTGAAAAAACATAAACATAAATACCTATAAAAATAATGAGTCCTTTTCTCACAACACGCTCAATTTGAAACACCAATGAACACTGTGGGAAATAGAGATCAACGAATCAATCATAAAATAAATATACACAAAAAATAATTTATATCAAAAAATAAAACTGAGATCTGTTAAAGCCTAAGGATGATTGGATAGGAGATAGGGAGATAGAAATAGGGAATGAATTCATTATAGGAAATATTGAATAATGATCTCCCAACATCGATTTTATTTAGATAGGGTTTTGAGGAGCCAATAATAGTTATTAAGAGACCTGTCGACCAATGAAATCGATATATTCATAGTTAGGATCAATATATGGTCCATATTGGGGTTCTAAAATTTTTAAAATAATTTTATAAATAATTATTTATCACACACAATATTTTTTAGAGGTGTCCCATGGTCTTACAACTTATGAACCATAAACATGTTCCCCTATAAAGTGGTAAATGTTTTCTACTATGTGGTAGAATTGTTATTAAAATTGTGTGCTAGATGTTTAAATTCCCACTACCAGGGTTTCTATGGTTTTTACTAATTGGGTGAAAATTTTTGGGAAAACATGCACCCACCATAAACAACCAAGAACCCTTCAAATTATTTAATAATTTCACTTGAAGCACCCCTATACGAGACATAACCAATGAATGATAAAAACAGGGGATGATGAGTAACATAAAATCATATTAATTATAATGAGAAATATATTGTCACCTGTAATGAAATATAATGAAAATATATAATTAATTTGATGAAAATTTAAAATATTTTGGGGTGTTATTATACACCCATTAAAATTAATTTCTACATAAAAATTATTCTTGATCATCAATTGTTAGACATTTGAAAATTCATTAATAGGATTCTAAATTGAAAAAATGAATAAAAAAATATCCTATAAAAAACAATGTTGGAAAAAAAAATTGTACATAATAAAACTCATCAATATTTTTTTGAATTCGATAACATAATTGGAAAGTGAAGATTTGGGAGGGAAAGAAAACAATAGTTAAATAAAGATAATGATTGATAACATTAAACAAAAAAAAGTGGGGTTCCATATAAGGTTAATGAAAACAGAAATATAGGCCAAAGAGGCAAGAAAATGTTTATTGATATAATATAAAAAGGATTATAACATGACTCCATATTAATTCAAGATCATTTTCCTAATTTTTAAGTCTTTTTAGGATGATATATACCTACTTTATTAAATAGTAGTTTTTATGAACAATATCATCCATTGGTTGTTCATTTATCAATTTTAACATCATCTCTTTCTCTATAAATTAATGGTGAATCATTTTTTATGAATAAATAATAGATCAAAATCTCCAGGAATATAATGATAAATCATTAATCATATCATTAGATATCTCGATTAAAGAATTATTATCCAATATGGATAACTATTAATTTGGTGAAGTACTGATTTAATATCTATAACCTCTTCTAATGTTAAACATAAACCATTCCATAAATTAATACCAGAATGACCCTTCCAATTGATTAATATAAAAAACTTTAGAGACGAGGACACCATATTTCCAAATTGAACACATCATTATTCTCCCGAAAAACATGTATAAGCTCTCAATTTATACAGAAAAAAATTATGATTAAATTCATCATGTATTCTATTAAAGAAATAAAATGTCCTTAATTAACATTAAACTTTTTTTGTAAATATAAATACGTCCAAATTCCTTGAATAAACCTAAATATTATAAAATATTTTCAATATATCTAATAATACTATAAAATCTATCAATGATATCATAACACAAATTTTCCTCAAATCATTAATAATTTCCAATGACTTCAGTACTATGAATTTTACAATATAAATATCAATAAAATAATTTATTGAAACTAAACACTATTTTCAAAAAATTAGAATCATATTAAATATAATCTTTACATAATAAAAATATCACCATTCTATTAAATCGCATTTCTGTGTCAGCAGCATCATTTCACAAATTATTTTAAATCCTTATTGAAAACAATATACTAAATAATCTTAATATTTATCATAATTATTGTATTATAATACATAATAAATTCAATTATTCCACCTTATAATTAATCTATTAAGTAGGATTCATCACCACATTCCATAGCACCTCTTTTCTTTCACATTTCATTTATAGTCTCTTCATTCAAAATAGTAAAACCATTACTCATAAAAATTTGATGACTCCATTTACAATCCTTCCCATAAGAAATTTATTTTGAAAATTTATATACGTTAAAAAGTTGAAACATTCATCTATTGATGATATCTCAGGGATTGTAATATTACTTCAGAATTTGTTAACACATATTTTCCATTTTCCTTATTAATTTCATTATTTTTGTACTTATAATCCTTATTCAAAATATCCTCTACTTCAATTAAAATTCACCTAAGTTGTTGTTCTATCATTCTTGGCATATAGATAAATGAATATTTCTTCCTCAATGGTCTCCATTTCTTAAACAATAAATGAACTAATTAATACACATCATTATTGAGTCGAATAATCAGTTATGGTGGGCATTTCCATTCATGTAATTTTTATAACTGATTTGACCTTATTATTTGTAAATTCCCAAAACATATTCCCCCGGAATATCAATCTAGGGGTTCTAGAATTTCCATTTTCATGTAAGTGGTGATGATATTGTCAATGTTAATGAAAAATATTTTGATTTATTACCCATGGGTACCTCTCTATAATATCGAGAAAAATATCTACATATTTTATCATGATAGATATGTAACTTTTGGGAAATAACTTATTATATCCTTAAATAAAATTACAGAACATTTATCTATACGTTAACTATTCCATAGACTTATCCTTGGTGAAATATATAAACAAAACTTATAGATATCTATATATATCTTAGTAATGTTTTCTTATCCATGTCTCTAAAGGTTAACTAAACATTCACTATTATAAAATCTATATGGATTTATGATTTTCAAACAATTATATTGTAACATTTTAGATGAATATTCACAACACTAAAGAAACGCATGAGTGTTTTAATTGTTTAGTTTATTTGAAAAAATAAAACATAATATTATTAATTCTTGAAAGATATTTAATGTATCCCATAAATAACTTTCCCTTAGTACACAACATAGTCATATCATACTTAAAACCATTTATCATGACTTGGAGAATGGAAACATAATAAATGGTTAACCAGTATTTTTAGTATGTTATTAAAGGTAGATACATAAAAATAACATGAATGTAATGGTATGATAATGTGATAATATCAATTGAAATTCTCACTATATATTTCAAAGATCACAATCATGAGTAATTTAATAATGATTGGAATTTTATCAGAAAATAATCATAGGGGAATCAAATAACACGATCCATGATGTCATAAGATTGGTATAAGATATAGATTAGAGGAATGAAAGTAATAACAAAACATCAATTCCATACTAGTCAAGGATCATAACCAAGGCCATGATATAGTAATGTTATTCCTCCCAGAACTATGATAATAATCAAGGTTCATCCCATCACAATCATAGTGATAAAATATTATTAAATAACTTGAATAACTCCCAATTGTAGTTGTATTGTTTCATGGGATATAAATCATTACCCAATCCATTAGAGGGAGATATAGTCCCACATGTCTCATAATAAAGACATATCTTTGTTCTCTAGAATATGATAAAATATTAATCATATCATAACCATTGAAATTAAATGGTATTCATAAATAGTTCATCATGTCATAAATTATGGATAAGAGGCTTGTTTCACAACCATTTTATCATTTCATAAAATAATAAATTGTGAAAACACTTTTTTTTCATAATCATTTTATCATGGTACACTATAATAAAGATAATTGGTTTCATAAACGTCATTTTATCAAAAACATAAACTATTTAGGTAAGGACTAAAGATGGTATCCTTTTATGATATTCCTAGTAACATTTAAGTAACATCAAAACATGTCATATAAGATGGAAAATTATTTTTAAATTTCATATTTAACAATTCATAATAACTATTAAATTATTTTAAAATTTCTTTTCATAATAAGAAATTCATAAAAAAATTGAAAATATTTTCTTTGATACCCATATTGAAATTCGTTAAAAGTTTCTTTCAAAATAATTTAAGCATTTCTTGAGAAAAATATCATTTCTGATTTGGAAAAAACTTCTATAAAATATAATTAATTAGGAAAACTTTATTTAAAAATAACTAGGAAAAATATTAAATGTTTCTTCATTGAAATTATTGTTCATAGTGATGGAAAAATATATTCTTTCCGTACACATTAAAATTATGATTCCATTATCACTTTCAGTAAAATTTAGATAAAATTTATTTGGAAAGTGAAATAAGGATTCATATGAAATACGTTTTTAAAAAAAATACATTCATTGGTAAAAATATTTTTTAAAAATAAAATGAGATTAATAAATTATTTTTTGAATTATTTTTACAATACATTGTTTCAGATGAAAATATATATCAAACCAAATGTAGAAATAATATAATATTTTTTTACAAACCATTTTTTTAATTATATTATGTTTAATGTGTGGAAAAATGGAACTATTACTTAAAAATATTGATCAATAACCATTGGATACATAAATTTAAGTTTTTCATGTGAGTTGGATCAAAATATTTTATCATCAAAAACATAATCACATAAAATAATTATAAATTAAGTGATTGAATCATAAAATCATTACTAAATTGGTGACATTTAATCATAATATCTATGAGGGAATAACATAAAATAAAATATAAAATGTCAAGATGATAAAAATAAATCATTATATTACATGTAAAATGTGGTTTATGTGAAACTAGTGAATGAAAATAGGTGCACAAAATAATGTAGGTCAAAAAAACAATATAGAGAAAACAAACTGATACGACTCTGTTAACTTTTGTAACATAAACCTATGAAGGAGATAAATAATAATTTATATGTAAACCCAATTAAATTTAATGGTAAATATAAAAAAACTTGTTTAATGAGCATTTAATATAGTATATAAATCAATGAGGAAGTGGTAGGGACCATTCTTTAACATTTCTTATTCTAGTGATTTTATACTACAATTAACATTATTACCTTCCCAAAAATCATTTAAATTTAGATTTTTAGGTAATTATAATTAACTATCATATAGTAAACTCACATATATAAATTAGAAACTTATTTATGTGTCCATTTTTTATATAAACAATTTCATGAAATCAAAACATAGTTACTTTTCTTAGTCAATCTTCAAATTTCACCCTTTTTGTCATCATTTTCTCTAATATCCCTTTAATAATTTAAAATATTTAAAAGAAAGGATGGACAAAAAAATATCATTAAGGTTTATAATGGTTGTTAGAATAATAGTCTAGTAAAATTTAATAAAAATAATTCATAACAACATACAACTTTATTCATAAAAAATAATAATTTTTTTAAAAAGTGAAACATATTACCTTTTGAAAATAAACATATTTTAGTGATTAATAATTATAATACATCTTAAATATAATTTATTACCTTGGTAAATAATTTTCTAAATCACTCGTACAAATTTAATAACTTTAATGGCTAATCTCCAGCTCTAGAGTACCCAATTCATTGGAGATCATAAAATAACCACACATTTATTGTTTCTCACAGAACCACCAATCATTGTTTCTTCACATAACCACCCATTATTAGATTATCACATAAACACATCTACATATTTTATCAAATAAAAACCCATAATTACATAAAATTATATATAACCCCATAAAACATAGATAATTGAATATTTCATCATAAAAAAACTCTTTCATGAAAATGAACTTTTCATTTTTAAATTACAATTTTTTAAAAAACTACATACATAAAAAGGAAAAAAAATTAATTTGGATGTAACCATATAAATATTTATATTAAGAATGAAAATATTAAAGTGAATTGGAAGTGAGGAATTATATTTATTCCATTTGAATAATAAAAATATTCTTCCTGAAAAAGGTATATTGAAGAGAATTTTACAATGAATGCATTTTCATAAATCCATAATAGGATTCCTTTTATTGAAAAAACTGAGAGAAATTAAGAAATTCCATTTTTAAAATAGTCAAAACCATATTAATATTTTCATGAAATTAATATTAAAAATTTTACATGAATGAAAATGATTTATAAACAAAGTCTTTAAATGAATTTAAATAATGTTTTTAGTTAAAAATTCCATTAAAATTATCATATCATTGAAGTTAAATTAATAAAATGAATAGATTATGTGTATCCTATGTAAATAAAACTAAAAAATTGAAACAAAACATAATAAATAAATAATTAATTTACCACATAAAATTAGAAATATATAAACAAGGGTAATGAATCTCCATTCCTTTTTATATTTAATAATTCTTGGGTTCTTCATCCTGAATGTGAAAAGATTTTTAGGGATGTTTGGGGTTCGGTAGTTTATAAGAAAAATGTTTTCTCTAGTATTCTTAAACTAAATATCCTCAAGGGAAATCATAAACATTGGAGTAAGGATTGGTTTACTCATATTGACATGGACATTTCCAATCATGAATCCTCTCTTAAGTCTTTCTAGGAGCAGTGTACCATTTAATACTTCTCTAGTGGTGTTTCTTTGGAATCTAATATGACTCTTAAACTTAAAAATTTTCTCAATATTAAATATTCTATTAAATAAATCTTCTTTAAAAGAAAATTGGGTCATGGATGGGGATAAAAATTCTAAATTATATAATAATCATCATAGAGATCATAACATTTCCAGGCCTCTTGGAATAATAAAAAGAGGAGATCATGTTTTGCACAATAGACAGGACCTTTCAGTGAACATTATTTCTTATTAAGAAGATTTATTTAATGGATCATCTTCCATTTCCCTCTACTGAGGGTATTATACCCAAATTGGTAAATCATGAGGATAATACTACCATTGAATCCATTCCATTGGAACCAGAAATCGAAGTTGTGGTTTTCAGTCTTGGGCCTGATAGCTCCCCGGTTCCGGATGACTTTTTCAATTTCTTTTTTCGGAATTATTGATATATCTTTGGCGATTATTTTTAAAACCTTGTTATTCATTTTTTTAAAATGGTTCCATCTTCATAATGGATTAAATTCTAAATTCCTACCTTTAATCAAAACAATTTCAAATGATAACGAGATACACTTATTTAGGCATGTTTCTCTTATCAACACTTTATACAAAGTTATTACAAAGATCCATGCTATTATACTTGCTCCCATCTATTATAAAATTGTTTCATATAATAAATTTGGTTTCATTAAATGATTTTACATTCAATATTGTCTTGTTACAGCTTTATAGTGTGTTAATCTCTTTAAAAAGACTATTCGAGGTGGGAACATTACCCTTAAATTAGACATTAAAAAGGATTTTAATATAATAGATTGGGGTTTTATATTTTAAATTATTTTCATGTTTGGTTCTAATGAAACATTCATTAATTGGATTAAGATTATTTTTTAAGTTTCTCAGATAATAATTCTTGTGAATGGATCTTTATAAGGATATTTCTCTGGTTCTAGAAGAGATAAGAATGGTGATCCCCTTTCTGCGATTATTTTTTTCTATGTCAGAATATTATCATAGAATATTATTTTCCCTCATGGATATAAATGGAAAGATTAATGCTATTGGCGATCACCATGTTTCCAATTCTACTACCTATATCTTTTATGATGATGATATTATCCTCTTCACACAAGGGGATAAAAAAATATCAAGAATATTGAGAAATCTCTTCTACATTATGAGCAAATTTCTAGAAAACAGGTTAGTTAGAGTTAGTCCTTTGTCTATTTTGGTTTAAATAATTCACAAATTATGAAATAAAAAGTCATCACTAATTTATTGATTAGTTAGGTTTCTCTCCCTTTTAATTAACTTGGTGTTCCCATGTTCGGGGATTGTCCGAAGTCTTGTTATTTTTCTTGGATTATTAGTAAGATCAAGAATCAGCTTTCTGTCTGGGATGGAAAATCCCTTTCTATGGTTGTTCTTGTCTATTTGGTTCAAGATTTTATTGCTTCTAATTTTTTTCCATTATGGTTTATAAATAGAATACTTCTTCTATCAAATCTAATAATATGGCCATCAAAAAATTTATTTGGACTGATTGTATTTTGGAAAGAATACTGGTAACTATGGCATGGAAGACATGTTGAAAATCATTTGAGAGGGGGGTCTTGGTATCAAAAATCTCATTGTTTTTTATCAAGAACTTCATGAATATTTTGTCTGGAAATTAGTAAATGATAACTCAGAAGCTACAGCTTTCCTGAGGCCCAGATTACTTATTAAACTCAAAAGAGGAAACCTAAATTACATGGATTCCTCTGATTGGTCTTCCTTTAAATCTGCATTGTCTCTTATTGATGTTGATGCAAGATGGGATATCTATCAAGATTCTTCTCTCATGTTTTTTAAATATAATTGGAATGGTTCTCCTCTTTTTGATTCTTTTATTCATGATGCTTCAAACATGGATCTTAATATTTCTGTAAAGGATCTATTATACGATATCTCTACTGTCTGTGACCATGTTTAATAGATTATTAATAATTTTTTTGCCAATTTGTTTTATTTATGGATCTGGGAACCTCTCCCATATTGTATTATCACCTCTAAATACTTCTACAATCATTAAAATAATATTGTTTTGTGTTTAGATTTGATTGGAAAGTTCAATAAGAGAAACATTCCTCTTTCTTAGCTCACGTTTTTGTAGAGATGACTCATGGAGAAGTCCCTAATGATTCCAATTTACAGTTCCGTGGTATTTCTCTTTATTCTGTTTTTATTCTCTATCATCAGCATAAGGAGGACATGGATCACCTATTTTTGAGTTGTGCTACAACAGAATCTATGTGGATGACACTGTATGATATTTTTTAGGATCAAATATAGAATATATTTTTTTGTTCAAGTAATTCTTAAGGGTATGTTGTTCCTTCATTTATTTCATATGTTGTTGATTATTTTCATGATTTCTACTACTAAAATTGTTCATTCCCTGTGGATGGAGAGAAACAAGGGCCTTTAGGATGGAGTTGGTTTCAATCCTTAGGGCTACCTTGTTAGAATTTTTTCAATCGTGAAAATTTTAAATCATCCTCACAAAGATTATTTTCACAACTCGGTGCATGATTTAAAAGTTCTTAGTCGTATCAAGGATAAATTTAATTTTTGGCCACTATTGGGTAATATTGATGTTATTTTACATCCCACTTTTTTGAGATGGATTAAAATTAATACTGATGGATCTTCCGGAGGAAATCTGAGTCCTTCAGGTTATGGTTTTGTTTTCTGGAACAACATTGGTGATATTTTGGGATACTCCTTCGGTTGTTGTGGTATTTCCTCCTATCTTTAGGCTGAGATTCTAGGAGTCATTCCTGCTCTAGATATTGCCAAACATAGAGTTTTGAATAGGATATTGTTAGAGTGTGATTCCACCATAGTTTTTCATACAATCAAAACTTCTTCTACTCATATCCTTTGGAGGCTTATGAATATATGGAATAATAGTTTTCATATTATATCATCTATTGACATCATTAATACCCATGTTTTTAGGGAGGGAAATACTTCGGCTGATAGTCTTGCTAAAAAGAAGTAGTTGGAGAAAAAAATTATTTCTCTGATCAAATTTCTGATGATTTCATCTCTATTTTTACATTGAATAAATTCATTTCTCTGTATTTTAGACTTGTGTGATTTTTTTCCGTGTTGGATATATCTCAGTTTTTCTTGTTCTTGTCTGGTATATTTTCAATTTTGAGTAGATTTACGGTGTTTGGATAGGCTATGGTTGCTTGGTTATTATGGAATTTTTCTTGGATAACAACAGAGAGATGCTTCTTGGAGTCATGATAGTGGTTTGGATGAATCAATTGGTTTATCTATGGATGTTCGATGGACTAGGGTTATCTTCAAGAAGGTTCTGGGGGCATCGACATTTGTGAAAGGGAGATAGAAGTCTTCATTCATTACCGTGCTCTACCCCATGCTGATGATGCTTTATTCCCTCATTCATGTGGCCTTGATATGCATAATCCAGGGAGCTCTATCAAGCCCTGTTTCATCAATGCACTGCTTCCCCTAAGTGGTGGTGTGGTTTTTTCCCTGCAAATGTTCTTTATTTGTTTTGTGTCTTTGTGTTTTTTGGTCTTTAATGTTAAGGCTATTTGTGCATTTAGTTTATGGTCTTCGAAGGGTTCTACCCTTAACTGTTTCCTATAAAATGGGTTTGTATTTTTTTCTACTTAATAAAGGGTTTTCCCCCTATTTTCAAAAAAAATTAAAATTGGGTTAAAGTTATCATTAAACTTTGTAATCAATCAAATAATATAAACAATAAAATAAATAGTATTCACTAATAACATTTAATACCATGAATAAAATTATATTCATGATATGATATATCATAGAGAATTATATACACTACACATATGAAATATGTGTCGAATAATGAAAATATCTCTCAGAAGAAAGAGTGAGATGTGAAACCCTTACCATGTCCATATCATTAATTTTATAAGTAATAAATTGTTTTATTATAGTAAATAAATGTTTATATAAAATGAAGATTTGATAATAATTAAAATAAAAAGGGGGTTCCACACTTAATCATTGCATAATATAATCAACCAAGTAGACTTACAACACCATGAATGGAAATTGAGTTAAGAAACATCATAAATTATACTTCGCATTAGTAGCGCATTAATTAATCTCCATTATGATGGTTTAAATAATTTTTTAACTTATACATAACTATATTAATATTTTTAGTACCTTATATGACGATTTTTGTAAACCTTATGACCCTTTCATTAATAAAATTTCATCATTTTAATTTTCTTGGGTCTATTCATTTCATACTCTCCTGGTCGATTCTCTCGAGTATAAATTTAGAAAATCAATTAAAATTCTAATACAAATAACAAAGTGGAATGAAATTTTATTAAATAATTTCCATGATTATATATGTTTCAGTATATAATTTTTTTTCTAACATGATTATGATTCATTTGATAAAATCATAATGATAAATGATAATTTTGTTGGTGGTTTTCCCAACATGATGAACTTGTTTCATTTAATTTAATTTAATAGGTATATATTTGTTACTGAAAGACCCTATAACACCCTAAATGGGGAGGGTTGAATCAGCGTGCCAACATTTTCTTTTAAAAGATTTGGATCTTATTCCCACATTGGTAGAACTTATTAAATATGTCAATCAAATGAAGGAATGGAGTTGACACAACACTTTTACTTGGTTCACCACAAAGTGCTACGTCCAAGGAGCATACACCGATAGTATGTTGGTAGTACCTAAATCCACTAATCATTTAAAGTTTTTGGATTGAATTTTTTTTTCACACTCACTCTATCCCAGGAATAATTATTTTACAAAGGTTTAGGGATAGCTCACTACGTCCCTCAGAACATTTTCCTTGACTCCAGCTAGCATACTGCCTTAAGAGAAGTCAAACTAGGTTTATGGCTTGATGGTCATTATAAAAGATTTTCATTGATGAATTTGTCTCTTTTCATAATGATAAAATTCTTGCATCGATGTCCTGAATTAATGCACGTGAAATCACTGAACCACTGAACCGAATATTTAGAATATGTATATAGCTTACACTAACAATTATGTGCAACACCAGCACTATGCCCATCAGATTTTCCTTTTCCTCACAAGATTATCCTTTATGCTTAGGATCACCTTTTATTCAAAAAGTCACCTTTTTTGTGCCATCTCACATTTTACGTGCAAATATAACTTTTATGTAAAAATTCTCCATTTACAGGCAACATCAACTTTTACGTGCAACAACAATTTTTCCCAGCAACATCAGTTTTTTCACGCTACCACCTTTTCACGCAATGTTTATGTGCATCAGATTCATGATCTTACCTAAGTCATCAAAACGTACAGAATTAGGGGGTTCACCTATTATTTATAAGCACCACTGACCCCCTCGGCAAAAACCAACCCTATCGGAAAAAATCCCTTTCTACGTGCAAAGCATTTTCGCACAATAATTATTTTCTACACAAATCTCTAGTTTCTTCACACAGCTCATTCCTTAACCATTTATGGAATTACGATAATAAAACATGTCTTGTGTGCATGTTTAAAAAACACCTACAATATACCTCTTGAGTTGTATAATCTCTTTCATAGAAAACATTCTGAACATCCAGAAAAGAATTGTCAAAAAACACAAACCATACTCCATTTTCACCATAGAATAGTTTGGGTTCAAACAGTTACAACTCAAGTAATAGGTTATCATATATCAACAAAAATATCATTTAATAATAATTAGATTTTTATGACTAGAAATGTTGGTGGTAATGGGAAATAAAAAAAATCATTATTTAATGGGGAGATTAATCATCATAACATGAACAATAGTTTCATTTATTTGAATAAGAGTAGATGAGAAATTAAATGGAACCATGAAATTCCATTCAATACATAACACCTACTATAAAAATTATTATGGAGTTATCATGACTTGATCTATTAATGAGGATAAAAGTAATTTGAAAATTATAAAAAATTAGGAGCGGTGTTCTGAGAAAATTACATCATCAATATCACCCCCTTTAACGACCACACGAGCACCATTGATTTGGTCTTTTGGTGAGACCAGAAGAAAATCAAATTGAATAGGGTCAGGATGATAGTTTTTTTATTATATGATCATCAAGACATCTATTGTAAAATAGGGTGGTGAGGGTTTATATTTATACTTGAGGAGGGGGAAATTTCAGTGATCATATAAGGATTATTTTATGTGTAAAGCGAACAAAATGTGGGTGGCATTAATTTACATGAATTTGGATGATATTTTATTTTTTAATGTTTATTTATGGATGATTAGAGCATCATATTACCACGAAACATTGCAATTTTTTATGGATCTTCCTTTTAACAATGAAACCCTTCATTATTTTACCTATACCACGGTAAATAAATTTTTTATCATGGTAAATTTTCAATACGTAAAAATGAAAATGTTTTTAATAATTAATTTTTAAATTTCGATTTCATATATTAAATATATTTAACAAGATTTAATTCACATAATTATAAAAATAGATATAAAATTAACCCTTCACACTCAATGAAATACAGGGGTTTACAAGATAAAATTTAAGAAGATTGATATATTTTATATACAATTTCAGTGAAAAATTTATTTGAGTGATCAAAATAGGGATTATCTTAATATAATTAATATAATTGTTGCTTAAAAACACTTTGTCATAGAAGTTAAAAATAAAAAACAATTAGAACAAAAAATTGTTTTCAATTAAAATTTAGTATTTTCAATATTCATTAAAAAATATACATATCATAAAAATAAACAATTTCACACTAAGATAATTTTTATATTTATATTTAAAAAATGAAGTATATTTTTTTACATAATATTTAAAAATTGAGAAAATTGACATTCAAAATATGGTATCAATTAAAATGTTGCAAAATAGCCCTCTAGAAAAATTGATCTTTTGGTGATTATCATTGGATTTATTTTTATCTTAAAATAATAAAAATTATTGGGATAACATGAAAAATTATATTTTATTTAAAAATATATATATTTTATATTGAGATTCCAATAAAAGTGATGAATTTATTTTATAATGGTAAAATTCCATTATGGGCATAAAATAACATTTTAATAAAAAACATCCTTAATAATCAATTATATTTACTTTTCATTTAAAAAAAAATTTTAAACAATAATTTCATTTTATAAACATTTAAAAATAATATTTTTATAATTTATTAAATCTCATTCATTCACATCATTCCAATGGCCAGTTTATTACTAATATACTTAAAAAATTATATTTAATCATTTTTAAACATGCTGTGGTGTATCATATATAATAATGAATATTGTGTTCTTATAATATCTATATGTCAAATTACCCCACCCCTATTTAATAAAATTTATCATCTCAATTTTAACATAGGATCAAAAAACAAGTTGTTTCAATTTTTAAAACACCTATCTTGAAATCCCCCATCAGCATAACAGTTAATAAAACATCAAATTGAAAAGAGAGAATAGGGGGTATGATGGTCACCTCAGATTACACATACATGGGTTCTATATAGGAAAACCAGGATATGTATGAGAAAATATAACATTCAAGGACTAATATAGAGTGATATAGAACATATTCATGATAATGATAACCACCACAAAACCATAAAACATTGATGTGTTAAAAGGGAATTTTTTTCTCTATAAGAAAAATAAATAGATAAATTTTTGAATTCCAAATCATTTTCCTAAAATTAAGGAATTATGTTACTAACTATAATAATACCATAAGGAAACATACTTACTTGAAAAGTAGAATTTTATACTCATATTTTCCCAAAATGAAGAATATTGAAGATTAATTTTTCATAAGTGAAGCCTCATAATGAACATCTAAAAATCCAAAAACTTGCAAAATTATAACTACCAATTCCTCTATTATTCATAAATAAACTGAAACATAAATTTTAAGTGATTGATGAGGTAATTAACCCCAGATAACAATCCTTTATATTATAAAAATCAACCTTATGCTCCAAATTTTGACAGTAATACCCAATGTTTAACATAGATCAGTAAATAAAAAACTATACATATAATCACTCAAAATATTCTAGAACAAAATTTGAATCCCAAAAATAAAGTTGATTTTATAACATAGTCTTATAAGATAGATTAAATATATATCTTCAAAATAAACCAATCACTCTAAAAGTCTCATACCAAACTGAAATTTACATGATCACTTAATCATCAAGATGCACTGGTCATATTCTATAATTACGTGAATCACTATCAATCATATATGTTTCCAAAATATAACTCATCCTTTGTTTCTAAAATATAACTTTTTACCTAAATCATATATGGTTCCCAAAATATTTAAAATCTTCCAAAATAACATTAATCAATTAATCTCCATATCATTTTCTATTCCAATGGTTATCAATATGAAAAACACATACTCCAAAAATGAATTTAAACTTTATCGATCAAATATATTAATAAAGAATAAAAAAATTATTCTAAATATGCAATAATTTATGCCTATTATATATGATTCACACTTCTCTATGTTTTATTGTGGGTTTGTTCCCTTATACCATACCATACCTGTAACACCCTGAGATTTTATGATTTTTTTTTTAATTTCATTAATGTCTTGTGTTGTACGGTACACCAAAAGGAGCTTGCACAACACGCATCCTTGACTTGCCTTGCATTACACACAACTGCGACCTTCCTCGATAGTGTGTGTAGTACGCAATGCCGAGTTTCACTAAACAACGATATGCTATTATTAAAACTAGCCATTATGAATAGTAATAACCACTTTTTGAAATTTTTTAAATTTTATTTTTCAAAATGGACTTTATTTTTGGATTCAGAATATCAAAATTAGATAAGCGTGAAATTTTGGTACTTTTCGAATAACTATCATATTCTGATGAATAGTGAAAATTAATAAATTTTAATTAAAAATAACTTTTTAAATTAAAATAATTAATAGTGATAAATTATTAATTTGAGTGGTTTTAAAGTATATTATGAATATATTTTTACAATTTAATACAATGTTGTTCATTGGATGTATTTTCACATTTAAACCACACATAAACAAGTGTCAAACTGTTGATAGTTATTATCTCTTAAAAACACGCTATTTGTTTTGATGACGGGAATAAATTTTATAATTAGTTAATGTAACTGATATGTTTTGAATTTGGTAAAAAACTTCATTTTTGAATTCAAAATATCAAATATAGCTTAGGCCTAATTTTTGTTATTTTTCTGGAAATTTTCATTTTTTGATGAATAGTGAAACCACTAAGTGGTAGTTAAAAAACTCAATTTTTTCATAAAACTTAATTTTACCACATCTGTGAGTGGAATATCAAAAATCCGAGAGACACGGTTGATTTCAGTAAGTAAAATGTGGTTCAATGAGATGAAAATAATTTTTGGTGAATAGTAACTTTTTACTTTTTTTTACAACGGTTAAAAGTAAATAGGGTAATTAAGGGTAAAAGTGTTATTATTATTACCCTAACACATTTCCTAATTCTATTCAATAAGAGTAATTCGACCAAAAACAAACTTTGGAATAGAATATGACCACTTAGGCCCACATGGATTAGATTAGGCCGTTTATTATCAATTTACATAAAGAAGGGTTAAAATAGTTAAAATCATAGTTTAATAAGTAAATCATTTTTAATATGAGGTTATACATAAGATAAATTCTACTATAAATATTAATTAGAAAGATAAAAATATTTCCAACATAATCGTATTTTATTTATAATTTTTAGACATTAAATAATTTAATTTATTTATGACACAACAATGATGCAGTAATTATCTTATCAATGAAATATTGACATTATTGATGTTATAAATACCCAAATAAATGTAATTTGAGACTTTTTATGAATTCCAATAATTTTATATGTTAATATGACATGTTATTAGTGATTTAATTTACTTTTTTCGAACTAATAATAATGTTAAAATTTTCACAAAAATCAATTACTAAATAGTGTCAAAATTGACATTAAATAGTTTTAAAAAAAATATTATATTATTAATTGTTATTTTATTCCTAAAAATTTAAGGTTCCGCAAAATTAATTAAATAAGGTTATATATATTAATAATAAACAACTTGGGGTTTGTTTGGATTTTTATAGTATGTTTATTAACCTTATATTGTAAGAACACAAGAATACAGGGTAAAAGAAAAATTATTTAACATAAAGATAAATCTAAATGATAAGGTTAAAATAGGAACATAAACTTGTCTAAATTCTATTGGATGTGATTATTTCGACACATCCCCACCTTACCTTATAAATAAATAAATTTGGATCTATTTAAAACCGAATTTGTCTTTATAATAAAATAATATTTTTAGTTTTTCAAAAGGAGCCCCTCTCCTCCCTTATAAAAGGGCACATCCTCCCTCTCTTCCTCACACCACTTTGAAACTTCAAGCTTGGCCAACCCCTGCCAAATTCTCTTCTCCACTTCCCTAGAAACATCCTAGAGGTCTTGGTCTTCTTCAAAGACCAATTTTAGTGCTCTAAAAGGAGGTCTCAAAGAGGTTCTTCAAAGAAGAGGTAATGTCCGTTACCGATTCATTCAACTTTATTTCTTCTTCCACTTCTTCTTGTTTAATTGTTTCATTATGAGGTAATAACATCAGTATCACTAATATACTGATATGTTATTATAAATATGAAACAACCCTATTTCACCTCTTATCCATCCTACGGAAAATGAAATCACCGTGCGTGCGTATGTATGGAATACCGTCTCCACGCTGTGGTGTAATCTATTTTCCACCACCACCTTACTTGGATGGGTATAATGGTGAAAGTAATGAATATATATGATTATTGTAAAATGTTATTGATTCTGAAATAGTATACATACACGACAATACAATTCCACGATCATGAAAACGATATCATCGCTCGTGCGTACGTACGGAATACCGTCTCCGTGATGTGATGCGATTCATTCAACAAGATCTTCATTGCATAATGATTATATAAATTAATTGAATTAATGAATATGATATATATTACATTGATAAAATTCTGGAAATGATGTATCTATAACCTAATGATAAGAATAAAAATTTATTCGACAAACACGCATAAGAACAAAAAGTAATAAACACCCAAATAACAAGTAGTAATGAAATATTACTAATAAGAAGCTAAGAATATGACCATATATGATAACATAACAATAAGTATGATTTTGTAATAAGTCAATAACATTATTTAAATCATTATATAGGAGGTTCAGACACTTACAAAGCAAATCAGACGTAAGGTAAGGGAAAATCTCGCAATCCCAATTTTTATCTGAGATTTTTTATACTTCAGAATTTACTGGGGTGTATTTTATCATCCACATCCATGTTTCCTCAATATTTAATATTTATATCCTTCTACTATATTTTATATCCAATTTTACCCTTCGGTGAGTTTTTAGTAAAATATATGAAAGGAATCTTTTGTTATTTTTCGTACGAGGTACTTTTTGACTTTTTCGACAAAATTACGAGAAGAATGTTTTTTTATACGACAGGAATGGATTTTTAAAACATTATTTCCAAGAATCATCCCTTACAAGTTTTCAAGTTAATTTTTAATCAAATTATTTTAGTTTAAAATTGTATGCCATGTTAAGAAAGGAAAAAAAATTTGAAGTAGAAAGGATATTTTCCTCAAGAATGGAGTTCAAGTGTTTTACCAAAATTATCTTCCATCTAAGATAATATAAGGTTCGGTTTATATCCCAATTCTTACATTGATTTGATTATGTTGTTATGCAATTATTTTTATGAATTCTTTTATGTTCTATGAATTGTTATATGAGGTCATGTTGTTTAAGAATCCCATTTTTATTACATGAGTTATGCAATGATGTATGATGTATGATTTTGTGGCACACATAAGAATGGTATCATTATGAGATGGGTGGGACCTATATCTCCCTCCAATGCATTGGGTAAAGATTTTATATCTCATGAGATAGACATGGCTGGAACGGTAGGTTAAACCGGTTCAGTGAAATAGGACTGAAACGAGGAGTGAACTCAGTTCAGAAATGGACTTTGTCCACTAAGATAATCTTGGTAATGAGTCTTGAATAATAAGAAATTATTCTCTATGATTATCTTTGTATGACAAAATGTTTCATGTTTTAAGTTATGATTATTGGGATTTCATTTCACTACTATGATTTATCCCATGTTATGAAATTATGCTCTCTTTTTCAGGTTAAGATTTCCAAAATGTTATGTTCTTATGAATATGATGTGATTGATATTTCTCTTGTTTACCCTTACTGAGCACTTCAGCTCACTATTTTTTATGTATTCTTTTCCCCAGGATATAAATAAAGGCTTTAGGTAAGAAAAAAATGGAGGATCTTTAGGGAAGATGTTTAAGATCTTTCACCATTATTAGAATATTATATTCCGAGTTTCCAAAGACACTAAACTATTACAGTCCTTGTGTGTGTGTTTTTGTAATGAACTATGTATTCCGAAAAAGTAATGTAATGTCCATGTACGTCAAGATTTGGGTCTCTACAGTTGGTATCAGAGAATGGTTTAGTCAACCTTTGGAAACTAGGATGCGAGAACTTTAGTGAGATCCCTAGAGATATTTATAAGGTATGTCTAGGGATGTCCCTAAGGTTAAGTATACGTATAGATTATAGTCCTAGAATTATGCTATCGATATTATAATTAAACCTAAGATGTTAGATATTAAAGGTACTACCCCTTTATTGTGTTGTTTTCCCTAACAAGATTTTTACCTCTCACACTATTCTTTTTGGGTTTTAGAAAATGGCTAGAAATAGGAAGATTCATGATAATGGAGGATATGACGGACAATGGAATGATATTCTTCATGAGAAACAAAATGAAACCAGATTTGGAAGTCCAAACATCGTTATTATGCCTAATCAGCAATCTCATAATATGATCAATAATCTCATCTTTGGGAAGTTTCCCGAATCAGATAATAAGAGAAAGATGGAGTTTCATTATGATCATAGAGGAAAGAATGTTCAATTTCCCTCATGTAAATAATGTGGGAAGAGGCATCAGGGATATTGTTTCAAGGGAACTGGAAGATGCTTTGGGTGTGGAAAAGAAGGACACAAATCCAGTAAGTGCAAAGGAAAAGGTTTAGTTAACACCATGGATGAGGATAATGGCATTTCTACGACATCAACAATGGTTAAATGTTTTAAATGTGGAATGTATGGGCATTATGAAACCAATTCCCTAAGGGAAAGTCTCATGAATATAATCGGTACGGTCATATGGGTAGTATTTATGTTGATGATGATGAAGAGACTACAAATGATATGTGAGATGAAAGAATTGTTGAAACTTGGTCAATGGTTTAAGAAGGTAGTGGAATGATTACATGTTTATCAAGTGTAATGTTGTATAAGTAATATCATGGTACTATGGAATAAAGAGACATCTAAGAATTGTTACACTGTTCTCTTTCCTTGATTTTGAATGTGTATGATTAATGGTACCAGTATCCATGAAAGGTTATTCAGATATTTTTGGAATGTAGATGATATGCGCATAGTAAAGGGATAAGGAAAAAATTAAATGTTTGATAGTATTCATGAGATCATGACTTATATAAGGAGAAGGTTATATCATGGTTTGAGTGTATAGAATTTTTGGATTTTGGTATGAGGAAAGATTTAACTTTTGACAGCATTCATGTTTTCACTAAGGTTTAATGGGTATTCATTTTTCAAGAAAATAAATTATTAAGGTATTCACAGGAATGGAATGTGACCAACAAGATATATGGGGGATAAATGATTGTATTCACATGCTTGGTTGATGACATTTCAAGTAATCGTTTTCTTTATACTATGAGTTTGGACCGAAGTATTTTAGATAAACCTAAAGATTGGAATGGATTATGTTGGACATAAGTTATTATTATTTAAGGATATAACTTTTTTCGATATTATTGATTGGATGTTATAGTAATATAGTTTTAGAAAAAGGACAACCTGGAGGACGGGCGACAACCCATCGCATCAGACAAGGCTCTGGGAATCAAACCCACAACCGAAGTGCGACTGACCTGTATTGCCTACCACTGGCCTACAGGAAGTCCCTGTTTATTAGAAACTAGTTTTATTATATTAAGAATTATGATATATGAAGTATAAGTCCATTTTAGAACCATATATGATTAATCTCACTATAGATGGAATTATGTATTTTTTTGATAACTTTTCTAACCTTTTGTTTGAGACAGATGGAATGACCCATCATTCTATCACATGATCTGCTAACACATCACGAATGAAAAATTCAACTTCATTTCTTTAATAGATGAAGTGTAAATTGTCCATAGAAGGACAAACGATGAGACTATACCAAAATCACGAAAGTATTTCTTCTAATTCCAATTTCATCAAATTTAGGGAAATGATCTTGAAAACCAAAATTTTTTTCCTAGTGCTCTTATATCAAGTGAATCAGATGGTACCTTAGATCGTCACAAATTTATGGCTTTATGATTGATGGCTTTTCCATAGACATGTTCTCTACCACTCTCCATCAGAACATGGTGGTTAGATTTCTCTTCCATCTCCATATTTTCACCTATGTGGAAAACCAGTGATTAGTTTATTTGGGTAACCGTTACGTTTCATAATTTTGTTTTTAAAGATTGGTTTTGGTATTTCTTTTTACGATGTGGGTTACTATTAAAGAAACTTTTGAGTAATAAACCATTTATAACCCCGACGAATTTTGATGGCGAAATTCATTTTAAGGGGGGCCGAATGTAACACCCCGAGATTTTATGAAAAATATACTTTTTAGATTCATTAATGTATTCTGTTGTACGCTACACCAAAAGGAGCTTGCACAACACTCATCCTTGACTTCCCTTACATTACACCCAATCACGACATTCCTCGATAGCGTGTGTAGTACGCAATACCGAGTTTCACTAAACAACGATATGCTATTATTAAAACTACCCGTTATGAATAGTAATAACCAGTTTTTTAAATTTTGTAAATTTTATTTTTCAAAATGGACTTCATTTTTCGATTCGGAATATCAAAATTAGATTATGGTGAAATTTTGGTACTTTTCGAATAACTTTCATATTCTGATGAATAGTGAAAATTACTAAATTTTAATTAAAAACAACTTTTTTAATCAAAATAATTAATAGTGATAAATTATTATTTTGAGTGGTTTTAAAGTTTATTTAGAATATATTTTTACAATTTAATACAATGTTGTTCATTGGATGTAATTTCACATTTAAACCAAACACAAACAAGTGTAAACTTTGGATAGTTATTATCTCTTAAGAACACGCTATTTTTTTCGCGACGTGAATTAATTTTTAAATTAGTTAATGTAACTGATATGTTTTGAATTTGGTAAAATAAACATCATTTTTTAATTCATAATATCAAATATATCTTAGGCATAATTTTTGGAATTTTTTTGGAATCTTTCATTTTTTGATGAATAGTGAAACCACTAAGTGGTAGTTAAAAAACTGAATTTTTTCATTAAACATAATTTTACCGCTTCTGTGAGTAGAATTTCAAAAATCCGAAAGACACGGTTGATGTTAGTAAGTAAAATGTGGTTCAATGAGATGAAAATAATTTTTGGTGAATAGTAACTTTTTACTTTTTTTTAGCACGGTTAAAAGTAAATAGGGTAATCAAGGGTAAAAGTGTTATTATTATTACCCTAACACATGTCCTAATTCTATTTGATAAGTGTAATTCGACCAGGAACAACCTTTGGAATAAAATATGACCACTTAGGCCCACATGGATTAGATTAGGACATTTATTATCAATTTACTCAAAGAAGGGTTAAAAAAGTTAAAATCAAAGTTTAATAAGTAAATAATTTTTAATATGAGGTTATACATAAGAAATATTCGACTATAAATATTCATTAGTAATATAAAAAGATTTCCAAAATAATGATATTTTATTTATAATTTTTAGACATTAAATAATTTAATTTATTTATGACACAACAATGATGCAGTAATTATCTTATTAATGAAATATTGAAATAATTGATGTTATAAATACCCAAATAAATGTAATTTGAGACTTTTTATGAATTCAACTAATTTTATAGGTTAATATGACATGTTATTACTGATATAATTTACTTTTTTTGAACTAATCGTTCTGTTACAATTTTCACAAAAATCAATTACTAAATAGTGTCAAAATTTACATAAAATAGTTTTTAAAATAAATATTATATTATTAATTGTTATTTTATTCATAAAAATCTAAGGATCGGCAAAATGACTTATATAAGGTTATATATATTAATAATAAACAACTTGGGGTTTTTTGGCTTGTTATAGTATGTTTATTAACCTTCTAGTGTAAGAACACAAGAAGACACGATAAAAGTAAAATTATTTAACTTAATGTTAATTATAAATGATATGGTAAAAATAGGAACATAAACTTGTCTAAATTCTATTGGATGAGAGGATTTAGACCCATCCCCACTTTTGCTTCTAAATAAATCAATTTGGATCTATTTAAAACCGAATTTTGATTTATAATAAAATAATATATTTAGTTTTCCCAAAGGAGCCCCTCTCCTCCCTTATAAAAGGGCACCTCCTACCTCTCTTCCTCACACCACTTTGAGCCTTCGTGCTCAGACAAACCCTGCCAAATTATCTTCTCCACTTCCCTAGAAACATTCTAGAGGTCATGTTCTTCTTCAAAGGCCAATTTTAGTGCCCTAAAAGGAGGTCTCAAAAAGGTGCTTCAAAGAAGAGGTAATGTCAGTTAACGATTCATTCAACTTTATTTCTTATTCCACTTCTTCTTCTTTAGTTGTTTCATTATGAGGTAATAACATCAGTATCACTAATATACTGATATGTTATTATAAATATGAAACAACCCTATTTCACCTCTTATCCATCCTACGGAAAACGAAATCACCGCGTGTGCGTACGTACGTAAATACCGTCTCCATGTCGTGGTGTAATCTATTTTCCACCACCACCTTACTTGGATGGGTATAAGGGTAACGGTAATGAATCTATATGATTATTTTAAAGTGGTATTGATTCTTAAATAGTATACATACACTGCAATACAATTCCACGATCATGGGAATGATATCATCGTTCGTGCGTACGTACGGAATACCATCTCCACGATGTGATGTTATTCATTCTACATGATCTTCATTGCATAATGATTATATAAATAAATTGAATGAATTAATATGACATATATTACACTAATAAAATTCTGTAAATGAGGTATCTATATCTTAAAGATAAGAATAATAACTTATTCGACAAACACACATAAGAACAAAAAGTAATAATCACCCGAATAACAAGTAGTAATGAAATATTACTAATCAGAAGCTAAGAATATGACCATATATGATATCATAACAATAATTATGATTCTTTAATAAGTCAATAACATTATTTAAATCATTATAATGGAGGTTCGGACACTTACAAAACAAATCAGACCTAAGGTAAGGGAAAATCTCACAATCTCAATTTTTATCCGAAATTGTTTATACTTCAGAATTTACTGGGGTGTATTTTATCATCCACATCCATGTTTCCTCAATATGTAATATTAATATCCTTCTATAGTAGTTTATATCCAGTTTTTTCCTTCGGTGAGTTCTTAGTATAAGATATGAAAGGAATCTTTTGTCGTTGCTCGTACGAGGTACTTTTTGACTTTTCCGACAAAAATACGAGAAGAATGTTTTTTTATACGGCAGGAATGGATTTTTAAAACATTATTTACAAGAAGCTTCCCTTATATGTTTTGGAGTTTATTTTTAATCAACTTCTTTTAGTTTCAAATTGTATGACATGTTAGGAAAGGAAAAATGTTTTTGAAGTCGAAAGGATATTTTCCTCAAGAATGGAGTTCAAGTGTTTTATAAATTTCTTTTCCATCTTAGATAATATAGGATTATGTTTCTATCCCAATTATTACATTGATTTGATTATGTTGTGATGAAATTATTTTTATGAATTCTTTTATCTTCAATGAATTGTTTTATGATGTCATGTTGTTTAAGAATCCCATTTTTATTACATGAGTTATGCAATGATGTATGATTTATGATTTTTGTGGCACACATAAGAATGGTATCATTATGAGATGGGTGGGACCTATATCTTCCTCCAATGCATTGGGTAAAGATTTTATATCTCATGAGATAGACATGGCTAGAACGTCAGGTTATACCGGTTCAATGAAACAGGACTGAAACGAGGAGTGAACTCGGTTCAGAAATGGACTTTGTCAACTAAGATAGTATTGGCAATGAGTCTTGAATAATAAGAAATGATTCTCTAAGATTATGTGTGTATGCCACAATGTTTCATGTTTTATGTTATGATTATTGGGATTTCATTTCACTACTATGATTTATCCCATGTTATGAAATTATGCTCTCTTTTGCAGGTTAAGATTTCCAAAATGTTATATTCTTATGAATATTATGTGATTGATATTTCTTTTGTTTACCCATACTGAGCATTTGAGCTCACCCTTTTTTATGTTTTATTTTCCCCAGGATATAAATTAATGTTTTAGGTAAAAAAAAAGGGAGGATCTTTATGAGAGATGTTGAAGATCTTTCACCATGAGTAGAAGATTATATTCCGAGTTTCTAAAGACACTAAACTATTACGGTCCTTATGTGTGTGTTTTTATAATGTACTATGTTTTCCGCAAAAGTAATGTAATGTCCATGTACATCAAGCTTCGGGTCTCTACAATACCTGAAGGGGTGTCACCTATAATACAATTTATCCTTATACAAAAACTTTATTAATATAATCCTTATAATGTACATTAAATTTCATAAACATCATTAAAATAATCCATAATGCATTAAACCTTGAATGATGTCTCATACCTTTCAATTTTAAACCCAAAAAGTAGGAACCCATGATTAACTCAAATTCGATGATCATATAAACCAAAAATACTTCCAATACCATTGAACATTTGTCAAAAAAATTAATACCCTATTTAATATCATTCACATAATGTAACGACCCAACCATTCATTGATGGAAATTTCTATTGATATTATTAAATTCGTTATTATGTTTATATAAAATGGGAACTTCATTGGTTTTATGTTTTTTGATTTTTAAATACCATTATGAATTGTGAGAGTTTCCAATATAGTCATTGATCAGGGATCACATGATTAGTATAAATATATGGCTTTATCAAATCCAATTACTCAAACAAAAGAAGTGATGGCCTCATCCAGTAGGCTTTCCTCATATGAAGCACATTTTTGGATCACGGAAATAAGTGGGCATAATTGGGCTTAGATCTTGACCAAGCATAAGTAGAGATAAAACATGTTATTCATGAGTGGAACAGACTATAGGAGAAGTGGAAGTTAATATAGATTACTACCCAATAGATGTTATCTGAGCCACCCCAAGAGTTTTTCATCACCGCACACCTTACCATTAGGTCTTATGCCGGTGTTATAAGGGGTTATTCAATAATACCCTACCACTATGACTATTTACATTACTTTTTTATAAATATTGTGCAATCATTTTATTTTTGTTACTTAATAAATAGTTTTTAAAGAACTGATCGTATTTTGAGTTAATATTAAATTAAGAAATATATTTTGATGAATTAATGAATTTTTTAATTAAATAATATTTTAAATATTTATTATTATTATTATAATTAAATTATGTTTTATTAAATATAAATTATCATATAATTTTATGAATGCAATTGTAATTTTTATTATTGTTTTTGAACACTTTTTTTTTCAAAAACAAAGAATTACCGATAATTGTCGGTTTTTTATTTTAAAAGTAAATATTAACTTATTTAGAAAATTATTTAGACAAAAATAATATAATTTTTTTAATCAGGATGTCGAAATTATCCAATGGTGAATGTTTCATATTTTCTGAGACAATCTATTTTTTGGGTAAAAATTGAAAATCGTTTAAATATATAATGTGTTTTATGACATCATAATGACCAAATAGTGATGTAACAAAATAATATAAACATTATGATTCAGCCAATATATGTTTTTACATTAAAATAATGTGATTTTGGGTTTTTTTTATTTATTTTTCAAAGATATACCGGACCCTCGAATACTTATAAAACATTTTGTCTTTTTAAATAGTTTTCCTTAAGAGTGTGACTCACCTATGCATATGCAACCCTTTTATTTTATGAAATTTTGACATTGGCCTTATAAAATATCTTTTTAGAAAACCCTTTGACAAAACAATGGGAAACCCAAGGGATTTTTTGTTATTTTGATTAGTTTAATGTGATGTGTCCCGGACCTAAATAATAAATAATTACCTATACATTCCTAAATAAACCCCCCAAGCTCACACTTCCTCTTCACTAAAATCCATGTAATTTCAACCAATCCCTTCCCTACTATCTCTAGAATCCTCCCAAGGTACCCCAAACTCCCAAGAATCATCTTTTAACCCTCTCCCAAGCCTTTGGGATGACACTTCCAAGTAAGGGATTTCTTCCTTTCTATTTTTTGTCCAATTTTCTTTATGTTGTTATGCCCATTTTTTCAACTAATAATGTTGGGTTATGATTTCTCACCTCCCCCATACTGACAAATTTATGTTTATATGATGGGATTCCCCTTTCTCTCTCATTAATTCCTCCCATGTACCCCTGTTACCTTGTTGAAATTCAATGAAAGATTTCTCTCTCCTCTTTTACATCTGAGTAATTATTTTGAATTATGCATCTAAATTCCATTAAGATTGTTAGGAAGTGTATCTATATGACCCCTATACTGTCTAATTCATGTAAATATGATGAGACACCCCTTTTTCTCACCAATAATTTGTTTGAGTTCTTATTTTACATTGTTATGCTGCTGAAATTGCACTGCTATTTTCCAAGCCAGTGTGCATTGTGGAGTGAAAACAATGCCCATTTATCATTCAATGGTATTATACTTTATGAAAATTTACATATCTATTATAATTCATCATGTTTGTAATTTACATCCCTTTTCATGGAATAAATTATTATGATTGATTCAATGTCGTATGATCCACGTGGCGCACTTATGCATGAAATGAAATTTTTAAGAAAGGTGTTCCCTGATAGCACTCCAATGCATTGGGTAAAGTATAGTATCATGATACATCATGTGAAATGGGTTATGACTCATGCTAATTAAATGGTAACAAGGTTTTACTCATGCTTCATGTGAAATGAGGTTTTACTCATGCACCATGTGAAAGGAGCCTTGGCTCATATTAAATTCCATGTGAAGTGTTGTTACCACATTTCCATGTTATGATTATCATGATTTATCATGAGATTAGGTTAATTATTCTCTTTTGATCTCTTGGAATTCCTTTTTTCTAACATGTGTTGTATTCCTCTTGTTATCCCTTATTGATTACCTTACCGGGCTTCATAACTAACCCTTTCTTTATGCATGTCCTTAGGTTATCCCATGCAATGCTAAGTACGACAGAATGTAGTGGTCGTGTAAAGAAAGTTTTCAATAACGATTTTGTATTTAATGTTTTAAGTTGTTATGTAATTATCATATTCTCCAAATACACTAGACCTATCGATATTCTATGTTATATTAGGTGATGTTATTGTAATAAATCATTTTTTACTGTGTAATGAAGAGAACTCTTGTTTTAGTTGGTATTAGAGGATACATTTAGTTATTTTTGGGATTAGGATTAGAAAACTCTTGTGATGACATAGAGACAAGAATAAGTATAATAAAAACATCCCTAAGTATTGGAGAGTATTTAGTAAGTGTTTTATCATGTAAATTCGTCCCTGTCTGTATACGAGAAGGTAAAGGCGACTCTGCCATTGATGTATCCAAGGGGAAAAAATACACCGCTTTGAGCTAGACTTGAACGGTAACTGGTGCATGAAAATGAGACTTGCTACACACTTGGTTACATCACTCCAGGAGGATATGATTTGGTAAATTCACAAGAATAGTGTGAACCCTTGTTAAGGGATTAAAGAATCCCCCAAATAATTTATGTTATAAAGTAGATCATGAAAATCATAGATTGTAGCCAATGGATTCATAACATAAGGAAATAAAAGTTATTTATATATCATCAGCATTGTCCTTGAATTAACCTTTATGTGTTACCCCTAACATTCATTTTTTCCATCCAATGTTTGGAAATTGAAGGACTCGGGCTAACAACAGATTTGAAGATAAATGTGATGACTGTGCTAATGATATGCCCAATCCAATGGGAGTGGGAATCACAAACATTGGAACGCTTCTATCTTAGTTAACTCAATATTTGAAACGAAACACGAGGCAAGAGAAACATTCAACCCCCCTAAGAATGAACAAGTCGATATCAAGATCTTCATGAGACAAAGGTCACCTACTTTTAATGGGTCACATGATCCTTCAATCATCAAACAATGGATCAACTTCATTGAAATGATCCTCCCTATCCTTCTATGTTCTGAATAAGAGAAGGTTCTTCGGGTTTCTCATTGTATGGATGGTGAAGCTGAAAAATGGTGGATGTTGATATAAAAATATGAAGCCCAAGAATTAGATCAAGGATTTGTAATTGTAGGATTTTTAGAAGATGTTTTTTGATCAATATTTTCTGCAAACCCTTGAGAAGATAAAAATGGACAACCGTTCCCTTAGGAAAAAATACGAATAATCTGTCAGAGCGTGTGATGGAAAATTTACAAGGCTTTCCGGGTACACATCTGACATTGTCGTTACCCCCAAATTCAAGGTTGACAGCTTCTTTGGTGTGATGAATCCTAGCTTATGGAAAGCGATGGTGATCCTTGAATTCGATAGCTATGAGAAAATTTTCCAATGTGCCCTCAAGCTCGAAATTCAGATCGGAGAATCTCAAGTGTATCATAGGGATAGGAAGCGTAATGTGGACATCATTACTAGTTGTCTGATGGATAAATCCACTATTCTATGAAGATCCTTCAACCCAATTTCCAAAGTTGTGGAAAGAAGCGCCCCATAAATTCCCTGAAGGGGGTGAGGAAATGCTTTAGGTGTTGAAGAGAAGGGTTCCAAGTTGTTAACTACTGATAAGAAAAATGTGTGGCTGCTATAGAGGAGAGGAATTCTATGTTCGAACCTCAATGTGTTGTTCATTTCTACAACTGCAAAGAACCAGGGAATTATGCGAATCAGTTCCCTTAGCCAAGGGTTTTCGGAGGCAACCAACAACCTCCATGGCATGAAAGTAGATCTTTTTCCATCACTACCACCAAAGTGAACCCCAAAAAAGAAGTGGTTAAAGTTACTGTAGTAATTCATTCAAGAATATTGAACATAGTTTTTGATTCATGTTATATGAATTCTTTTATAGCCCAAATTTTTAGTAGAATATTCATTGCACTACAAAAAAATCATGAAAATAAATATATCGGTGATTACATCAAATGGGGAAATCATTGTATCTCAGGAATATTACTCATCCCCATTCATAATATGTGGATTTAATTTCTCGGTGAACCTCTTCATTCTCCCTCTAGTGGAATTTGATTCAATTACTGGAATGGATTGGATTACCTTATATAGAGCCACCATAAATAACCGTGAGAGGGAAACCACTCTCCATGTGGAGAATATACCCCCTGATTCTATCTATGTGCAAATAGGAAGATGAATCTTGTTTAGATCCATCATCTCAAGCATGGATATTACTACCCTATGAGCACAATATCTAGCTCAAATGATTGATTCTAAAGAGGCAACCATCCTTGAAGACATGCCTATTGTGAGGGAATTCGCTGATGTGTTTCTCAAGGAATTTCTTGGTTTTCCTACTAGAAGGGATGCTAAATTCTCAATTTATATTATACCAAGGGCATATCCAATATCCAAGAATCAGTATAGAATGTCTATTGTGGAACTTGAGGAGCTGATGAAACAACTACATGAGAAACTGGAAAAAGGGTTTATATACCCAAGTGATTCTCCATGGGGTGCACCAGTCCTCTTCGCCAGGAAGAAATATGGGTCAATAAACCTATACATCAATTATCGTGAGCTTTATAAAATCATAATAAAGAAAAATTATCCTCTCCCACAAATCGATGACCTATTTTATCTGCTACGTGGAGCATAATACTTCTCCAAGGTAGATTTTCAATCACGATATTATCAAGTAAGGGTGAAGAAGGAAGACATCCCCAAGACTACATTTCATACAAGATACGTCCACTATGAATTCATATAAATTTCATTCTGGACTCACTAATGCTCTAACGTTCTTTATGGACACAACCTACAGAGTCTTTAGGGATTACCTAGATGAATTTTTGGTGGTCTTTATAGATGACATTATGATATATTCTAAAACCAAGAAGGATCATGGGGAGCGTCTAAGAACTGCAATAGATACCTTAAGGAAGTAGAATCACAATGAATAGTTCAACAAGTGTGAGATCTGGTAGAAGGAGGTCTCATTCTTGGGTTATATCATCACAAGAAATGGGATATCTGTAGATCCCTATAAAACAGATGCAATTGAGGGATGGGTGAGGATAACATCGGTAACAGTTATCCATATTTTCTTATGGTAAGATGGATATTATCGATGATTTATGAGAAATTTTCCATGATTTTCCGACCCTCTTACCATCCTAACACGGAAGGGAGTAATGTATTCAGGGAGTGATGAATGCGATGAAAGATTCAAGGAGTTTAAAAAAGGCTTATCACTACACATGTTCTCACATTACCCACAAGTTGAGAACATTTTGTGTTATTTTGTGATGCTTCGAAGAAGGAACTAGGCTCTGTGTTGATGTAAAATGACAAATTCATTGCCTATGCTTCAAGGCAATTGAACTTTCATGAGCAGAATTGTCCAACACGTGATTTGGAGTTGGTTGTGGTGATCATCTCTTTAAAATATTGGTTGTATTATCTCTTTTGGGAGAATTGTGAAATATATACTGACAAAAAAAACTCAAGTATATATTTACACAAAAAGAGTTTAACATGCACTAATGAATATGGTTAGATCTGATCAAAGACTGTGACTGCTCCTTCCATTACCACCCTAGGAAAGTAAACAAGGTGGCAGATGCTCTATGTAGAAGGGACCCAACAATTCTATCATTGATGATAATTGAGAAGGATCCAATCTTCTTAGACTTGATGAAGACGGACATGGGAATCATAAATAAGGGAACATCGTCAATCCTTTCAGAAATGATTTCTCAACCGTCTCTTTTGAAAAGGGTAAAGGATACTCAAAAGGATGATTTATAAATTTGGAAGATAATGGAAGATTTTGGAAAAGGGAAATCCTCGTAGATCAGTGTTAATGAAGAAGAAATTTTGAGATTTGGAAAATATTATGTGTTCTATCAAGTCTAGAGCTGAAGAAGGTGTATTTGGATGATGCACATAGTTCAAATTTTCCTATTCACCTTGGAAACACAAAGATGTATCGAGATCCTTGAGAGAATTATTTGTGGGATAATTTGAAGAAGGAGATCATTGAGTATACATCAAAGTGTCTGGTGTGTCATTAAGTGAAGGTAGAGATCTAGAAGTCTAAGGGGATGATGCAACCATTTCCAATACCAGCATGGAAATGGAAGAACATCACCATGGACTTCATCACTGTACTTTCGATGACATACAAAGGCAATAATACAATCTGGGTTGTTGTGGATTGTCTTACAAAGTCTTCGCACTTCCCTGAAATTTGGAATTATTTTTCATTGGATCAACTGGCACATATATGAATCAGGGAAGTGGTAAGGCTACATAGAGAACCACTATCTATTGTATCCGATTGAGATCCAAGATTCAACTTTATGTTTTGGAAGAATCTTCAACATGCTCTAAATACTGAACCGAACTATAGTGCGGCCTATCATCCTCAAACTGATGGCTATTCTGATTTAACTACTAATACACTAGAAGACATGTTAAAATCATGTTTTATGGACTTAAAAAGAGGGTGGTACTAACATCTTCCACTGGTTGAATTCTCCTATAATAACAGCTTCTACTCAAGCATCCAAATGACACCTTATGAATCCCTGTATGGGAAGAGGTGTAGAATATTGGCATGTTGGCATGAAGTAGAGGAATGTAAGCTTCTAGCACCAGAAATGGTCGAAGAAATAGTGGAAAAAGTGAAAACCATTCGGTAGAATAACAAGGAAGACGAGAATCGACATAAGAGTAATGAAGATAACCGTCAACACGACCTTTAGTTTAAAGTTAGAGACATGGTATATCAACACGTATATCAATGAAATAAGGTCATGAGGTTTGGAAATAATGAAATGCTACGTCCTAGGTACATCAGTACCTTTGAGACTCTTGATAATGTTGTGGTTGTGGAATATCGACTAACACTTCCAACAACCATGGCCAAAGTACCTAATGTCCTTCATGTATCCCTCTTAAGGAACTACATACCAGACCCTTCACATGTACACTCTTTAGAAGTAGTATTGCTAAGGGGTGATATTTTTTATGGGGATCAACCAGTGAAGATCTTAGATCCAAGATAAAATGTTCTATGAAATAAGACAATGCCCCTCTTTATGGCGTTGTAGTGAAACCACAACTTTGAATAAACTATGTGGGAATAAAAGGAAGTGATAAAGCAGAGTAACCCACATATGTTTTAGTGGGGGAAAAGGAAATTTTAACGATGTAATTTCTTAAGGGAGAATATTGTAACTACCCAATCATTAATTAATGAAAATTTTTCATGATCAAATTAAATGACTTATTATGGTTATATAAAATGTGAACGTAATTGGTTTTATGTTTCTGGATTTTAATATACCATTATGAATTATGACCATTGCTAATATTGTAGTTGAACAATAATCACATGATTAGTATAAATATAGGGCTTTAATAAATCAAATTTTCTCAGACAAAGGAAGTGATGGCCTCATCCAGTAGACTATCCACATATGAAAGCCATTATTTAGAGCTCTGAAAGGAGGTGGAATCATTGGGCTTCGATCTTGAAAAATCCCCTTCCAAGATTCAACACGTTAAGCTTGAGCAGAACTGACTATGGGAGAAGTGTAAGTTAATATATATTACAACCTGAGAGAAGTTATTTGAGCCACCCCAGGAGTCTGTCACCATAGCACACCTTACCCTTCGTTCTTATGTGGGAGTTATAAGGGTTTATGTAACAAGAACCTAGAACTATGACTATGTTCATTATTTTGTATTAAGAATGTGCATTAATTTTATTATTGTAACTTTGTAAATACTTTTAAAAGAACAAATAATATTTTTAGTTAATATTCCACTAAGAAATATTTTTTGACGAATTAATGGATTTTTTAATTAAATAATATTTTAATAAAATATTATTATTATTATTATCAATTTATGTTTTATTAAATATAAATTTTCATATAATTTTATAAATGAAATTGAAATTTCTATTAAGGTTTGAAGGCTATTTAGGTCAAAACACATGAGTTTTTGATAAATGTCGATTTTTATTTTAAAAGTAAAAATTCAAATATTTTGAAAATTATTGAGACAAAATGAATATTATTTTTGGAATCAAGATGTAAAAATTATCCAATGGTGATTTTTTCTTTAATTTTCTAAGATAGTCGAATTTTTGTGTAAAAATTCAGTACCTTATAAATATATAATGTATTTTATGACATCATAATGACCCAATAGTGATGTAATAAAACAATATAAACATTATTTTCGGCCAATATATGTTTTAACATTAAAATAATGTGATTTTGGGATTTTGTGATTTATTTTTCAAAGCATTGGTGGACCCTCCAAGACATATAAAACATTTTGTCTTTTTAAATTGTTTTTCTTAATAGTGTGACTCACCTCCACATAAGCAACCATATTATATTAAGAAGTTAGGAAAATGGACTTATAAAATATTTTTTCCACTACCCTTTGGAAAAATTCATTGGAAAAAACTGTGGGCTGGTTTGTGGTTTTGATTATTTTAGTGGGAGGTGTCCCAAACCTAAATAATAAATAATTCCCACTCTTATCTTATATAAACCCACCCAAGCTCCCACCTTCACTTTACTCAAAGCCTTTTTAGATAGACCAAACCCTTCCCTACACTTTCTGGAATTCTTCCATAGGTCGCCAAGCTCCCAAGAAGCCTCTCTGAAGCCTCTCCAAAGCCTTTGGGATCACACATCCAAGTAAGGGATTTCTTCCTTTCTCTTTTTTGTCCAACTTTCTTTTCGTTGTTATGCCATTTTGCTTTCTATTTAAAAAGTTTGGGTTTGATTTCACAAATCCCTTATACTTAACTATTTATGTTTGGATTATGGGAGAGCCCTTTATATGTCATTAATGACTCCCATGTACAGACATTACAATGTCGAAATTCCGTGAGATATTTCTCTCTCCTCTTTTACATACAACTAATTCTTTTGAATTATGCAACTAAATTCAATTATGTTTGTTGGGAAATGTATCTATATGACCCCAATACTATCCATTTCATGAAAATATGATGATTCATCCCTTTATCCATCATCAATCATTGTGATGAGTTCTGATTTCACACTATTATGCCGCCGAAATTGCACTACGATTTTCCAAGCCATTGTCACTGTGTAGTGAATACCATGCTCATTTCTTTATCAAGGGTATTCACATTTATGAACATTTACTTATTGATTATAAATCTTAATGTATTTATTCCACATATCTTTACAGTGAAATAAATGATGATGATTGATTCCATGTCGTATGATCCATGTGGCACACTTATACATGAAATGAAATGATTAAGAACGTTGCGCCCAAATAGCACTCCAATACATCGGGTAATGAATAGTATCATGATACGTCATGTGAAATGAGTGTCGACTCATTTTAATTCATGTGAAATGTGGTTTTACTCATGAATCATGTGAAATGATGGTTTACTCATGCTCCATGTTCAATGAGCCTTGTCTCATGCTAAATTCCATGTTAAGTGTTGTTGCCACATTTCCATGTTATGATTATCATGATTTATAATGCCATTATTTTAATGTTTTTCTTGTTCTCCATTGATAAGCCTTTTTTGTAACATGTATTATATTCCTCATGTCATCCCATGTTAATTCCCTTACCCGGTTTTGTAGATCGCCCTTTTCTAATGCATTTCCTTAGGTTATCCCATGCAATGCTTTGTACCAGGGAATTCAGTGGTCATGTAAAGGATGTTTTCAATAAAGATGTTTTATTAAATGTGTTATGTTTATATATAATGTTCCTAACCCCCAAAGACACTATAACTCTCTATATACTATGTTGTATCAACTGAATTTTATATAATAATTCATGTTTTAGTGTGTAAAAAAGAGAAGGGTTGTTATAGAAAATGGTTAAATAAACATAAAAATTATATAAAAACAAATTTAATGTATCCAAAAACTTATCACATTTTCACCAATTTTCAATTTTATATAATCCATCAAAAATATTTTTCCAAAATTTTAAAAATAAAATGTACACTTGAAAAATCTATTGGCATTCCATGTTAACACTATATCATAAAATTTAATAATCGATACATGAATTTATCATTCATAAAACTTCTTTATTAGGCCATTAATTATCCATCATCATCTTATTACTTAATACTTAATTAAATTATTAAAAAATATTAATTATACCCTTTGGATTCATAAATAACATCCCAATAATATTTAACACATAAAACATAATAAAAAATAATTCTTCAAATCCAGATATCTGGATTTCATAGGTATCCCCTTTACCATCAAACGTAATAGAAAACATCCTGAAACTAATTTTTTTTTTGTAATTTTACATTTTGATAGAGGTGTTGAGTTTTTGACTTTGAAACAAAATTAAAATGATATAATGAATCATTATTTTTTTGGTGAAAAAATAGTGTAAGAAAAGTCAAACACTTTATTGTAGTTTATTTGAATACACATAAGGCTATCGAAATAAATTGAAAATGAGTTTTTAAAAACAATGATAATCAAATTATCCAAAAGTGATAAAAAAATTTTGAAACATATAATTACTTATTTATTTATAAAACATCCATAATATGTATAAAATATCATCCTAAAATGCATGATTTCATATAAAAATGAAAATATTCCATTAAAAGATAATACCTATAAGAACCTCTATAATAGATGAACCTTAAAATCATTTATATCAAAATTGATTACCATTTCCATTCCAATTTCCCAAAAAATAACATTATTCTGCAATAAATATATAACATTAAAAAACAACTGGAGGTGTATAATAACATGATGTTATAATATAATTTTAAGACGCAAACCCTATGATGATATCCAAAACATTTAAGAGCATATCGTACGAAAAAATAATAATTTATAATAATGTCTAAACCCTTCTCTAATACCAACTGTATGGACTAGGACTTAAACACTAAATATTATTTGGATTTTAAACTATAATTTAATTTATTACATTCCAAGGAATATTATTAGTTTACAATTTTAGAAAATCATGAATAAATTAAATATATTATACTTTTACATTATATGTGGAAACTATTTTCATGGATCAATTTCATCTATAAAAATATGTTTTAAAATAATACAGTGGTTTCTTTTTAATCTCAACTTTAAAAATAATCCCCTTGTTCTCATCATTTCCAATATTCTCCCTCAAATATTTTGAAAAAAATTTAAATCCTAGGATGAGCACAAATTAGTAGTATGGGGCACTAAAAAATGGAATATGGTATTCCTCTAAAAATCTGTATAATTATTTCATAAAAACATACCTTTTCATTTAGAAAAAATAATAATATTTTTAAGAAGTTCAATTTACGAACTATTGAAAATTGATCAGTTTCTATTAAAATTAATTAGAAAACATGTAGTATGTTCAATAATGATAATTATTTATAAAAAATAGAACACATGATAATTATTTATACAAAAAATAAATAAAACATTTTCAATAATGAGTTTTGTTAAAAATTCCCATAAATATATCATTTTAATGATGTGATATTCAATAAAATGAATTGATTATGTGTATATTCTATACATCAACATAAAATAATTTTAAATACAATGTAATAAAATCATAATTCATTTCACAAATAATCATAGCATGAAATTTTCAATGAAGATGAATTTCAACACAATGAATGTAAACTAGGTAAATATTTCTCAAACACTTTGTAATTAGTGGATGTGTAAACCCCATAAAAGTAGTAGTTATTAAATGAAATATTTAATATCATTATGACAATCAGATTATTGATATTACATATGAAATGGTTGTCAATACAATAGAAAATATAAATTATTAGTGAATAAAATATATATGTCATAGAAGTAAGAGTGAGATGAGAAACCCTTATAATGTTCTATCATTGAGGTGATAATTAATCAATGTGAGATTCTGTGAAAAAAATGTATATCCACAAAATGGAGAAGTTTTAATAAAACCTTATGTAATAAATAGGATATTAGACACATAATTATGGATTAATATAATTAACGAAGTAGACATATTATATAATGAATGGAAATTGAAAAATAAAATCTCGTACCAAACTCTTACATTTACTGGTGTATACATTAACATATTTCAGGATGGTTTAAAAAAATTAATTAACCCCATATTATAAGGTCACAGACTTAAAAATTACTTAATCTTGTGTAATTACAGGATTACACATTGAGGGTCTTTCAGGTTTAGAGTTTTAGAGAATTAGATCATAAATCATGCATTACATTCCACATTTAAAAAAGGTGGTTACATTAAAGACAATATTCAATTTCCCCATCAAAGGAAACATATTTAAAACAAAACATGGATTCTTTCATGACACTTCCTTGATACTATCATCACATCATGTACCTTTCCGTCGACCTGTGAAAAACATTTCAAAAACATGGGATGAGCATAAAAAGCTCAGTAAGGTATATAAAAATACAGAATGAAAACATTAGTCCATGTATACATATAAATCAATGAAATCATACTTTATTCATAAAACATAATCACATTAACATACCTCATCAAATCATGAATATTCGATAGATATCGTAAGACATAATGGTAAATTGAGGCATTCATAACATTCTTACGTAGGGAGTAACCCTCATTGTTACCTTTGGAATACCCATCATAGTATATTCCATAAACCTCTTCAGAGAAACCTTATAGATTAACCCATTCATGTTACCCAATGAATTAGAGAACTATATCAGGCTCACCCGCCCTTAGTTTATCATGGAACCACCCGTTTTCATAAACAATGTCCATGAACCATAACATAATCGTATCACATAAAACATGTATAATGGAAACATAACATTTATACATTTTAATCACAAGATATCAATTACACATTGATAAAAACATTATCAAAAACATTTTCAATACCATAATAAAATAAAAGTAAAACATGGTTTTTATTTTTCATTTAAAAAATGTTATGGCTTTAGACCGAGGTTTGTGTTACTGTAGCTCGAATACTTCTCATAAAAACATCCTAGTATATTGAATATACTGATGTTGTTACAAATGAAAGGAATAAAAAGAGTTTAGAGGTTTGGAGAAGCAAAATAAAACAAAATAACACAAGTGAAGACATTACCATTAAATTGGGTAACTCTTCTTGGTTTGAACCAAAATGGTTTCTTGAAAAGATTTCTGCCTAAGTTAAGGCTTCTATGATTAATAGAGGGATGTAAGGAGATAAAATCAGCAGATATTGGCCAAGCCAATGGATTTAGAGGTATTTGTAAGGAGGTAGAGGTGGGGGCCTTTTATAAGAGGGAGGATGGGCACTCTTGGAAAGTCAAGAAATGTTACTTTATATTAAAATGAGTTTCGGATTTGAAAGGACCAAAATTGATATATTTCTAGGATAAGGTGACAATATTTCGAAATCAACACATCCAATAGGTATTTGACATGTGTATTTCTTATATTGTACATTATCTTTTCATTTTAGTCAAGTCGTTCATTAATGAGGGAATCACTGCATCATCATGGTGTCATAAATAAGTAAATTTATTTAATTTCTAAAAATTATAAAAAAACTATGATATAGGAAATATTTTTAGAATCCAAATGACTATTTATATTCCAATAGATCATTTTTTTAGACAAAATTAAAATTATTTTACTTAGGTTTTACATACTTTGTTATATTTATCTTTCTTTAAAAATAATATGATAAAAAGTCACTATAACACAAAAGTGATTCCATGGGGTCCCAAAGTTTGGCACAAGGCATCCTGTGGTCAAACATGACACAACCAAGAGAATTAAGACTCATTTAGGGTTATTTTATGTTATCATGTTATTATTTTATTATCCTTAACTACCCGATTACTAATTAATCGCAATAATTAAAGATAATTACGGTCATTACTATTCATAATGTCTAAAAACAAGAGTCTTAATTATATAATTTAGGCATTATGATTCCAAATATGGTATCCATTTTAACAAATTTCAAACACATAAATTGCAATAATTAATTTAAAAATAATTCCCTTTGTCAAAAAAATAGCGGGGTTTTTTGAAACAATATCTATGAAAAGTTTGACATTTGTTTATGCCCAATTCCAAAGTGAAACTAATCATAATTACCAAAATTGTATTAAATGGTAAAAATATATTCTAATTACACTTTAAATCCAATTATAATGATAATATGACCATATAATTTAATTAGATGAAAAATCTATTTTGAAGTAAAATATAGTACTTTTCATTATTCATTAAAAAATGAACATTGTCAGAAAAATACCAAAAATTTATCCAAATTAAATTTCAATGTCCCAATTATAATGAATATTTTTATTTGAAAAATAAATCCTATAAAATTTTCAAAAGATAGATTTAAAAAATTCCATCAAAAGGCGGTAAAACAATCATTTAAAAATATTAGAGAATTCTATGATTAAGATTGGATTTATTCCCATTTTCAGACTTTAAAACACTATATAATTCATAAATAGACATAGATATGAAATTCAATAAATTTTTACTAACTTTGGATGTTACATCCTTCCCCCTATTGAAAATTTTGTCCCCGCAATTTATTTACATATTGAATAAGTGCGGGTATTTATCCTTCATTGCATTTTCAGATTCACATGTTGCCTCTTCAATCATGTAGTTTTTCCACAAAACTTTTACCTGATGAATCACCTTATTCCATAACAGCTACTCCCTGTGGTCAAGAATATGGACCGGTTGTTCCTCGTAAGATAGATTCTCTTCCAACTGAACTACCTCTGGTCTCAAAACATGAGATGGATCGGGCAGGTACTTCCTTAACATTAAAACATGAAAAACAGTTTGTACCTGAGATAAACTCAAGGGTAAAGCCACTTGTTATCCAACTGATCAAAATCTCTCCAAAATTTCATATGGTCCAATGATACTTGGACACAACTTTACATTCTTACAAAATTGCATCACACTTTTCCATGGTGTAACATTGAGGAAGACATGATCACCTACCTCAAAAGAGAGATCCTTCCTCCTGTTGTCCGCACAACTTTTCTACCTGCTCTGAGTTGTTCTAATGTGTCTCGGTATCAGCTAAAATTTTTCTGCCAACTCTTCTACCAATTCCAGTCCCCTAAACTTCCTTTCACCCACTTCATCCCAAAAAGCTGGAGTTTGACACCGCTTCCCATATAATGCCTCAAATGGTGCCATCTGTATACTGGAATAAAACTGTTATAATAAGAAAACTCTACCAAAGAAAGATGTTGGTCCCAACATCCCTAATAATTCATCAAACAAGCATATAGAATATCCTCCAAATTCTGAATTGTTCATTCTGACTACCCATATGATTGAGGATGAACAGCTATACTAATGTTTAATTCAACACCCAATGACTTCTGAAGGCCTTTCCAAATGTTAGAAGTAATCTTGGGATCACGATCAGATACAACAGAGAGGGGAACTCCATGTAACCTAACTATCTATTTAAGATACAAATGAGAATATTGATCTAGGGAGAAAGTATCTTGTATAGTAAGGAAATGAGTAGATTTTGTCAAGCGATCAACAATTACCCAGATTGCATTATTACATCGAGGTGTCTTCAGCAATCCCACAACAAAATCCATGGATATATTCTCTCATTTCCACTCTGGTACTAGTAAAGGTTGAAGAATCCATTTCTGCAACATCCTCTCTGCTTTAACCTGTTGACAAGTTAAGCACTTCACAGTAAAATCAACAATATATCTTTTCTTTCCATCCCACCAGTAATACACCCAAAGATCTCTATACATCTTAGTATTACCATGATGAAATGAAAACGGAGAACTATGAGCTTCACATAACAACTCTCCCTTCAACTGTGAATCACATGGCATAGAAAATATCTTCCCAAATATAAAAACAGAATCATTATCAATTTTGAATTCAGGAAACTTACCCTTCTGAACTAGCTCTATATTTTTCTGAAACTCACTATCTTGCTTCTGTGCTTGCATAATTGTGTCTGATAGAGAAGATTTCACTGATACCCAACACAAAAAAGAAGAACATCCTGCACCAACAACTTCTATGACAACGTTCAACAAATCCTTAACCAAAGGATCATGTTCCAAACACAACATTGTTAACGAAGGATTACTTTTTTGACTCAAAACATTAGCTGCTTTATTTTCTTTTCCCAGATGGTAATGAAATGTACAATCATAATCTTTGATTAATTTCAGCCATCTACTCTATCTCATGTTCAATTCTTTCTGAGTGAATATATACTTTAAACTTTTTTGATCAGTATATTTTTCAGAGTTTACACCATAAAAATGATGCCTACAAATTTTTAAAGCGAAAAAAACAGTAGCTAATTCCAAATCATGTGTAGGGTAATTTACCTCATGAGTTTTCAACTGACGTGAAGCATATGAAATTACCTGATCATTCTGCATTAGGACGAAACCCAGTCCTTTCAATGAAGCATCACTGTAGATAACAAACTTACTATTCCTGGAAGGTAGTGCCAAAACTGTAGCATTCACCAATCTTCTTTTCAATTCCTGAAAACAATCATCACATTCTTTTGTCTAGATAAACTTAACACCCTTCAGAGATAGATTAGTCATTGGACTAGGTAACCGTGAAAAATTTCTAACAAACCTTCGGTAATAGCCTACTGAACCAAGAAAAATACGAATCTTGGTTACATTTGTTGGTCTTGGCCATTATTCAACAACATTTGTTTTTGTAGGATCAACAGTTATCCCATCTATAGAAACAATGTGACCAAAGAATGAAATTTGTTGCAACCAAAACAAACACTTGATGAATTTCCAATAAAATTTCTTTTCTTTTAAGGTTTGAAAAGTAACCCTTTATTGACTTTCATGCTCCTCTTTACTTTTCGAAAACACCAAAATATCATCAATGAAAACAACCTAAAACTTATTCATGAACTCATGGAAAATTCTATTCATAAGGTCCATGAATACAGCAGGTTCATTGGTTAGCCCCAAAAAATCATTACTACACATTCATAATGGCCATATCTTTTATTAAACATGGTCTTCGGAACATCTTCTTCCTTTACCTTCAACTGATGGTACCCCGATCTTAGGTCAATCTTTGAAAAATACTGAGCTCCCTGGAGCTGATCAAACAAATCATTGATATGAGGCAAATAATATTTTTTCTTAACAGTGATGTTGTTCAACGCTCTATAATCAATGAAAAGCCTCAAAGAACCATCATTCTTTTTAACAAATAATATAGGATCACCCCATGGTGATGTGCTAGGTCGAATGAAACCTTTCTCTAATAAATCTTGCAATTCCTCCTTCAACTCTAAAAGGTCAATTTCAGCCATTTGATAAGGGGATTTTGAAATTGTTTTAGAAGCAGTTTCTAAGTCAACCGTAAATTCAACTTCGCGATCTGAAATTATTCTAGGAAACTCATCAAGAAAAACATCAGGATACTCATTTACCACTAGCACATCATTAATCTGAACGGTTCCTTTGTTTTCAACAATATGTGAAAGGTAACATTCATTTCGATAATTTACAAGTTTCTCAGCCTCTTGATATGTTATCAACAGTAAGGGTTCATTATTGTAAACAAACTGAAATTCCTTCTAAAAAAACATCCTTAGCTCTACAATCAATATTAGCAAGGTAAACAGGCAGCCAATCCACACCCAGGATAATATCAAAATCTACTAGAGGTAAAATAATATGGTTTGAAAGTAGGTTATTTCCACGGATAAGGATAAGAAGACTCTTATAAATTCTTTTTTCCACAACATTTCCCCCATGTGTTTTTACCAAAAGTTCAGGAGTCAGTTATTGAGATGTAATTCCCAATTTACTAGAAAATTTTTCAGAGATGAAAGAATGTGTAGACCCCAAATCAAACAACACATTGGCATAATCTAAGAAAACAAACAAAGTACCTGATACCACTTCATTTGTTGTACCAACATCTGCTGAAGTAGTTTCAAAGGATTTCACCAATCTTTTTTGCTTGTAGTATGACTGCTTCCCATCATTTGAGCACTTTTTCAAACACTCATTTTTATAACGACCCATCTCATTTCACTTGAAACATTTCGCTAACAATAAATAAAATTTGGTCTTACCATCACCATGATCTTTTTCAGTGCAATCAGAATCCTTATGTCCCATCTTACCACATAGGTAAACCTTTCCATAATTCAATTAAAATTCCCCATCATGTCTTTTACACATTTATCACAAACTGGAAACTTAGTTTTCATACCATCAGACATTTTTGAAGAATTCTTCCCTTTCTCCTGCCACCTCGGTATCTTCTTCTATTGGTTTTTATAGAACACATTATCATCATCAAACTCCATTTCCACCTTCTCAGCACATCGAACAGGAATTTCATAACACTTGACCTCATGAGAAGCTAAAGCCCTTCGATATTTGGGCTTTAATACTGAGTAAAAATGATTGATTTTACTATCAAGGTCTCAGATAAAATTTGGAGCAGACCTTGCCAATCGAGTGAACCTTTCTTCATAAGCAGCCACTGAGTCGTCATTTTGCCTCAATTCAAAGAATTGTTTTTCTATCCTAGTTCGAACAGCCTTAGGAAAATACAACTCAAGAAACATACCTTTGAATTCATCCCAATCAAGAGCATCAATCTCATCAGCATCCCTGATATTTTTAACCATCCACCACCACTGATCTTCTTCAACATCCAAATGGTAAACAACAAGACTAACCTTTTGATTTTCTGAACACCCCATGACATCAAAAATCGCCACGATTTCATTAGTCCACCCTTCAGCTAGCACAGGGTCATATGATCCTCTGAATGATGGGGGGATGTTGCCTCCGCAAATGTTCCACCACTAACATGTTCCTCTATGGTTGATATGGCTGATCTCGTGTATGGATACCACCACCATTTATCGCATGAGTCAACTGAGCCATTACTATAACAAACTGTTCATTTACAATTCTAACAATCTCAGGATGCTGATTCGGAAGGTCATTTCCTTCTATATGCCTTCCCAACACTGCTTCCATTTTTCCTCTGCGGAAAACGATTCTGAACAAACATTTATTATAAGAAGCAACATGGTAATATTCAAATTTTATATCATTTCAATTTAACCATAAAAAAATATTTTTGGATAATCATTTAATAGAATTGTAACTCTTAATGTTATCTAAACCGACCATTGATACCAAATATAAGGCCCCAGACTTAATCATTACTTAATCTTTAGTAATTACAGGATTACACATTGAGGATCTTTTCAGGTTTATAGTTATAGAGAATTAGATCATAAATCATGCATTACATTCCACATTTAAACAAGGTGGTTACATTAAAGACAATATTCCCTTTTCCCATAAAAGAAAATATATTTAGAAAAACATGGATTCTTTAATGACACTTCCTTGACACTATTATCACATCATGTACATTTCCATTGACCTGTGAAAACATTTCAAAAACCTGGGATGAGCATAAAAAGTTCAGTAAGGTCTATAAAATTATAGAATGAAAACATTAGTCCATGTATACATATAAATCAATGAAAGAATAATTTACTCATAAAACATAATCACTTTAACATACCTCATCAAATCATGAATAACACATAGAAATCATAAGACATAAAGGTAACTTGATCCATTTATAACATTCTTACGTAGGGAGTAACCCTCAGGGTTACGTTTGGAATAACCATCACAGTATATTCCTTAAATATCTTCAGATAAACATTAACGTTTATCCCCTTCGCGTTACCCAATAAATTGGAGAGCTATATCGGGCTCCCCCGCCCTTAGTTTACCACAGAAACACCTGTCTTTATAAACAATACCCAAGAACCATTACATAGTCGTATCACATAAAACATGCATAAAGGAAAAATAACATTTCCACATTTCAATCACAAGATATCAATAACACATTGATAAAAACATTATAAAAATCATTTTTAATACCAAAATAAAATAATTGTAAAACATGGTATTTATTTTTCATTTAAAAAAATTTATTGCTTATAGAGGAAGCAGAAACTGAAATAATGGTCACGGCGGTGGAGAAGTCGTTGTTGCCGCATACGTATGACAAAAACATTCCCTTTTGTCATTTAGAAAAATTATTCGTATAAAAAATATTCCTTTTGAATAAATGTAAAATTAAAAGGGGTTTATACACAGTTTAAAATAATGTTTTGTTTAAAACAAAATATGGCTCAATGAAAGCAGATTGAGACGAAGTCCCTTACTTCGTGACCGACTTGACTCGATCATTCTTTAATCTCTTGAACAATAAACATGAGTTAATTCCTAAGTTCATAAGAACCTTTTTAAAGTTCATTATTCCTTTTATATCACGTATTACCATGTTATGAACACTATGTAATTATTTAAGTTAATAACGGTCATTTTTTCAATCCTTGGTACTTGAGTCAAAAATAAACTCCTTATAATTACATGTTGTTCATGTGGTAAAATATCCATTATATCCAGAATTATATTCATTATGAAGATATCATATATATCATATATATATAGTATATACATGCATTTATAATATTACATAACATTTAGAGTTAAGAAATGAAATGCACCGTTCATGGAGACGGTAAGCCGTACGTACACATGAACGCTAATTTCATTTCTATTTAATATTTAATGGAATTAATTCATAATGATATAAATGTATATTATAATTCCAGTATAATATCATATATAATATCATTAACTCCATCCATTATACATCCCACACATGGTATTAACAAATCAAATCACTTTGAGGGGACGGTAGTCCGCACTTCCAAAAATGAAGATATTCTGTTTACCCATAATGGAAACCATAAAGGTATGCCATAAATGAAAAATACAGAAGCATAAGGAAAAATAAAAATAATAAATATCATATATAAATAGAGTTTCATCTTAATGGCCACCATGAATGGTGTTTATAGAAGATTGAACAATCATCGTTTCGTGAGGCAGAAATTCGCCATCCATAGAAACAGTATGTTCTTTAACCATTAGATGGAGGTGTGTGTATGTGTAGCTCGAATCCCTCTCATAACAACATCCAAGTATATTGAAGATACTGTTTTTGTTACAAAAGAAAATAATAAAAAGATTTTAGGGGGTTGGAGAAGCAAATAAAACAAAAGAACACAAGCAATGACATTACCTTTAAATCGGGTAACTCTTCCTAGTTTGAACCAAAAGGGTTTCTTGAAGAGATTTATGCGTAAGTTAAGGCTTTTAAAAAAAATAGAGGTATGTTGAGAGATAAAATGAGCATAGATTGTCTGAGCCAATGTCTTGAGAGGAGTGGGTAGGGAGGTAGCGGTGGGAGCCTTTTATAAGAGGGAGGAGGTCACTCTTTGAAAGTCAAGAAATGTTATTTTATATTAAAATGAGTTTCGGATTTTAAAGGTCCCACATTGATATATTTCGAGGATAAGGTGATAAGGGTTCGAAATACACCCATCCAATAGGACTTTGACATGTGTATGTCTTAGATTGTACATTATCTTTTCATTTTATTTAAATCATTCATTAATGAGGTAATCACTGTATCATAATTGTGTCCTAAATAAATTTATTTATTTAATGTATAAAAATTATAAAAACAATACTATGATGTAGGAAATATTTTTAGCTTTTCAATTACAATTTATAGTTTAAGATATCATTGATGTAGAAAAAATTAAATTTGTTTTACTTAGGTGTTACATACATTGTTATATTTAAATTTATTTAAAAATGAAAAGATAAAAAGTCACTATCACACAAAAGTTATTCCATGGAGTCCCAAATATTGGCACAATGAATCCCATGGTCATCCATGAAACAACCAGTAGAATTAGGTCTCATTTTGGGGTCATTTTATATTATTTTGTTATTATTTTATTACCCATAACTACCCGATTACTAATTAATCATGATAATTAAAGATAATTAATATCGTTACTATTCATAATGTCCAAAAACAAGAATCTGAATTATGTAATTTGGAACTTCTGATTCCAAATATGGAATCATTTTTTCAAAATTCCAAACACATAAATAGCAATAATTAATTTAAAAATAATTCATGTTGTCAAAACAAATAGCGGGTTTCTTTGAAACAATATCTATGAAAATTTTGGCACTTGTTTATGCCCAATCCCAAAGTGAAATAAATCCTAATGACCACCATTGGATTAAATGGTAAAATATATTCTAATTACAGTTTAAATCCAATTATAAAGATAATATAACCATATAATTAAATAAGATGAAAAATCATGTTTGATGTAATATGCAGAATTTTTCCCAATTAATTAAAAAATGAACATTTTCTGAAAAATAAAAAACATTTTTCCAAAGTAAATTTCAATGATCAAATTATAATGAAAAAGTTTATTTTAAAAATAGATCTTATAAAAATGTCAAAATATATATTTAAAAATCGCTCTCCATCAAAAGGCGGTGAAACAATCTTTTAAAAATATTAGATAATTCTATGCTGAAGATTTGATTTATTCTCATTTTATGTATTCAAAACAATATATAATTCATAAATAGAAATAGATATGAAAATTCATAATTCATTACTTACTTGGGATGTTACACATATAGAAAAATATTCACATTTATAAAACATTATAATATTATTTTATAACATATTATGACCATTTAAAAAATAATTATTCGATGTTTTAACTGTTTTGGGTGCATTCGTTTCATTGTCTCATGATCGATTATAGGTATTATAATTTAGTATATTCTTATCAAATGTGAATATAATGATATAAGTTGAATAAAATGGTATTAATGAAATAAAAATACTATAAATTGTCCCATATATAATATTGGTTTATTGGATGAGTATCATTCATTATATTATGTGTTAATGGTAAATGATTAGTTTATTTGGGTGATTTTTTCGACATCACATACAAGTGTAATTATATTTCATAATATAGCTATATTTTTTTAAAAAACCTGAAATTTGATATACTATATCAATTTAAATATCCTTCAAAAAAATTATACTTTTATGACCATCCATGGAAGTTGTAATAGAAAACTAACAATTCCATTTCTCAGGGAGGTGATTAATAAAAAAATATGGACAATAGATTCATTTCATTGAATAAGAGGTGATGATAAAAGAAATGGTAATGAGATATTCCTCTATAAAAATAAATCTAAATAGTATTCTTTTATCTTGAGTTATAATGAATTTATGTATCAAGGATATGAGAAAAAATATAATAATAATTGAAAATGAGTGATTTTTGTAGAGGAAATTACCTCTTTAGTATCACCACATTGAAGGAATCATTTAGCATGTTGGATTTGGTCTTCATATTAGACTAAAATTTCTTATATGTGTGAATGTAATGAAGATATTAATTTATATATATTTAAGTATCATCAATGATTTTGAGAAGAAATATAGTGGTGAGGGGAGTTATATATACAAAGGGTGGGTAGGAACTAAGAGATTATATAATGATTATTTTATATTTAAAGACACATAATTTTCATGGAAATAATTTGAAATAAATTTGAATATAAATTATTTAACATCTGTTTAGTGTGTATACAAAATAAATGTTTTAATTTTTATTTATTTTATGCTCTTACCAATTAACATTAACCCTTTCCATTAATTAACGTATACTATTGTAAATAGTTTTTTAACCATGGTATTTATTTTATACATAAAATTGAAAACAAACCTAATAAATAATTTTGATATTATTTTCCCAATCATGGAATCCATTTTAAAAAAATCAATTCAAAATATTGAAAAAATTATATTTAAGTTTCACCCAAAAGACATAATGAAAATGATGTTTTCTCTCTGTAATAAGTTCAAATGACTCAAATATTTTTATATACATTTTCAATATGAAAAATATTCTAATGACATAAATAGGTTTTAATCATGTATAATTAAGAAAATAATACATTTAAAGATTCAAATTTTCATTTTACTATACAAATAATGTAAAAAAAATAATTCCTTAATTACAATTTAGTATTCTCACCATTCATCAAAAAATAAACTTACCGAAAAAATACCAAAAAATAACATAAGATAATTTTCAAATTTCCATTTAAAAAATAAATTTTGTTTTTAAAAAAAAAATTCTATCAGTGTAATAATTTATTTTTAATAAAAATTTACCATTAAAAGGATAAAACATTACATTTTAAAAAAATATAGATTTTTATTATTATATTTGACTTTATTCTTATCTTAAGCCTATCAACCAAATTTTAGGAATATAAATACATTTTATTGGATATATAAAATATTAATATACTTATAATTTTTCAATAATAGTTATTATATTACTTAAATATTATAAAATTCTATTTTGGGGATAAAAAATGTTTTTTAAATAAAATAACTTTCTTTACATTCAATTGGATTTATTATTCCCCTCAAATTAATTTGTAATCAATGAATTCATTTTATAACCATGTATAAACTATATTTCTATATGTTTCTTAATCTCATTAATTTACTATATTATAATGGATATGTAATGATTTTTTAGTCAAAATCAACATTTATGAGTCTTTCATATCTGTAGTTTTTTGAAATCAAAAACATTTTCTTAAATAATTGATTTTTTGTCCAACGTTTTTTATAACGTTTTATAGAAAAAATATACTTTTACTGTATATATAAATATTTCAAAATTATTCGACAAAATATACTCACATTCTTTAATATGGCTATCTTAATGAGTATAGTTGCGAGAACCATCATATTTGTTTTTATCAAATAAAATTTAAGACTTTTTTCTTTGTCTCTATAATTGGGTGGATATCAGAACATATGAACACCATATTAACACTCATAAATATTATATTAATGATATTGTTTGGAATTTATTAGGCTGAACAAATATAAATTCATAAAATGAAAACCATATTTTTATTATAAGAAAAAATATTTTTCATTCTGATGTAGTAAAATATATACGATATTGGACACTCAATTAAGTGAAAATGATATGAACTATCAAATTTCATGTGTCCAATTCTTTATAAAGAACCCAAATAAGTATAAACATTGGGGAAAATATATAATCATTGAATATTTCCCAATAAATAAGAGGACATTTGAAAAGTTTGGAGCAGATCGATGTCATTTTACACAGTTCAAATTGATTTCATCTCATAATTGATCTGATGATTGGTAAGTGTGAATGTATTATTCCTAGTAATTTACAGTTTTCTAGATTTATACCTTATTAAGGGAACCTTATCACTTTATCCCAATATAAATTATTTTCTATTGTAATCATGTATCAGATCAAGAATTATAATTGGGTTTTTCCAAGGATAGAATGATTGTAATGTCCGAGAAATTCCGTGTATTTTTTTAAATTGTATGTAATTATTTCGAGACTAGGCGCTAAAACAGAGTGTGATTTGGAGTCCTAGAGTTCCCAGAATGATCATTCGAAAAATTTTATACATTAAATAGCATTCCTGAGCTACTTTCTAGAAAAAATGGAATAACTCTTTAACAGGTGACCAGATCAGAAATCTAAGTACATTGTTACATTCATGATGGTATGACTACCCTAGGACCGACGTTAGTTTAGTGGGAACAACCATCTAGTGAGAAAAACCTGAAAATGGAATAACAGTAAATAAAATAATTAAAAAAAATTATTTTACTTTCAAAATAATTATAACTGATGAATGGTGAATCAGATTAAAAATATGATACCACTGTCAAGCTCGTGAGGGTTTTCTTTCCTTAGGAGGATCTTATCATTGGGCGATGCAGGCCAATAATGAAAGATAGTTTATGACTATAAATAAAATAATTACGTAACAATTATTTTATTTTTAAATCCTTATAACTCCTAAATGTTAACTCAGATTGAAAATCTATGATTACCATTGAGCTCGTTATGGCGTGTTCTCCTTAGGCGGATCCTAACCTCAACCGACTCAGGTCGAGGGTGAGTGTTGATTTATTGAACTTATGTTTGTATGATCATTAAACGTGTGAGCGTGTTTTTATATATTATGAAATTGTGATCAGATATTAAATTTGGGGTCACCGTTGAACATGCAGAACTGAGATTCTCCTTGAATGTAAATATCTTCAACTAGATAAGGTATGAAAAAAAAATTAATTTTTGAGACATTCCAAAAAATTTAAGAAAATAACATTTAAAAAATATTTTATTTTTCAATCAAACAATTTTGTGGTAGACAGAGACGATGTTATGCAGAGAGGAGGAGACTTTGAGGAAAAATTAATAAGTCCCCGTAATGACTTATTATACAACCATAACCGCTACTGTGTTTCATAAATGAAACAACGTAATGACTTAATGTCACAGCATAACATAAATGGTATGAAATGTTTCTTTTTACTAGAACAACACATTGAAGAGTGGGGAATTAAACTGTGGAGATTCTCTGTCAAACATTCGGAGGACTTCCCCTCCAATTAAGAAAGATGAACGAAGCAATGAACATTGGAGGATCAGATCTAGAGGTTGAAAAATGGAGACAAACGCCAACTATCATAGACCGACAACGATGTGAATCCCATCCTTCGTCATCAACGGACCCAAATAATCTAGGTAGGGGTCTATGGGTTCTATGTGATTGAAGACTTCTTCCTCATTTATAAAAAAATTAATGACTAACATATATCAACTAACTAACAAATGGATCCACGAATCACTCGTACATGCCGACAGATATTGTGTCGGGGTTTTAATTGGGGTTTCACTCTTGTTGTGTGGTAAATAATTTCCCCCATGTTTAAAATCTACCATGGAGGGCACAAGACGACATGAACAAGGCCCAGACCATCGACAATTGTTGTTTATTTTGCACTCTTCCCTGATGATTTCTTGAGATTTAAACAAAATGTGTTTGAGGCTATCATAGAAAAGGTGACAACCTTATGTTACCATAGATGCAAGCTATTAGTGGAGTGGATCACCAGAGCGACATTGTTGGCCCATCGAGGGTACCACATGCAAGTCGATGTTGGAGGGAGATGGGGAACCCGACAGGTGCCCCTTGGAAGGGAAGTCATGCGTCCAGACTATCCGGGTGCCTTGGGTAGTCAAGCCACATTCGGTCGACCACCAATGGAGTAGGCCCCACGTCCGTGGGGCTAGCGGGGCCAGACTTGGCACAGATGCAGCATCCCGGCTAGATGACACCCCACTGGCTATACCATGAAGCTAGTCGTCGGTGGATTGGTTGTACCATAGCAAGTGGGTCGGGACAAACCTAGGCCTACGGGCAGGATCCACACCTAGCGGGCTAGACCCCATTCCCTTCGGGCCAAGCTGGATGAGACTAAGTCGACAGGCGACTGGGCTGGCTGGACCCTCAGCCAAACTGGGATGGTTCCAGTGAGGTACATTGGGCCTGACCCACTGGGAAAACCAGACCAGACATGATCCAAACCCAAACTATGTCAGGTCATGTCTGTCTAATTTAATAGGGTTATTTGGTACCCCTAGGCTGAGATGATCAGGTTTATCCACCTGTGTTGGACCAGGACTAAACGCAATTATTCCCTGTTTAATATAATGCATATATCTCTTAGACCAGGTGTCTGATTGACATGTTGTTAGTGGTTTTGGGACCCTTTTTATGGAAAGTTCCTTTTTATATACTCCTTGTATGTTTTTGAGGAATTTGGATTATGTATGGAAAGGATCAGACTCAAATCCAACCAAGACCTTTTTACTAAAGACACTATAACTAACAGATCGGGCATCCTAATGACCAGCTGTTTGTTGTGTTGGTATCCTTTCGATGAGATTGTCCATTTGGATACTCTATGTGGGACTTCGCGGTGGTTTAAGTATGACTGATTTCTTGAGGAACATATCCTCTAGAAACCAAGCATACTAAGTGACGGAATATAATGGATGGATATGCCGTGAATAAAGAATAGATATCATGTGTGGGTCACCACCTAGAGATCATGATTGGGTTTTCACCTAGAGATCCTTTATGGGTTAGCACCAAGTAATCCTATCTAGGTTAAAATGTAGAGATCGTATGTTGGTCATCACCAATATATCATGTGTGGGTCAGCACCTATCAATCCTATGTAGGTCACCACCATGTGATCCTTGATGGATTAGCACCTAGCAATCTCTAGTGGGTCAGCACCTAGTGATCCTCTGTGTGTTAGCGTCTAGTGACAATGTTCGGTTTAACAGTATATTCTCTTGACAGAATAATATGATCTTGCTTTATGACTAGTAATCTTTACCTATGTACTTTAGTTAAACCATGTGTGTCCTACATATTTTACGTTGTGCTATGTGTTTGAGATCTTTTATGGTGGTATTACCTCTGTGGTATTTTTTTGGGGTGTTTTTCTTCATGAATTACTGAGTTACATTTGGGGGTCTCGGGGTCCATACTGTGTATTGTGATACTAACCCTAGAACAGGCTTCACCCACACGTGTTGTGTCAGGTGCAGATGATTGAAGTTTCTATTAAGGTTCTCATTGGGACGGGAAAGACAGAAACTATAATTGTGGACATGGTAGCCTAGGACTATTTGGGCATAGTTTGACTGGGATGATATTACCTACTACTTTAGATTTTAGTATATTCCTTATCTCATGATCAGGTGGGATTTTCTACGGATGGAAATCAGATTTTCCATTTGTAGATGTTGTTTTATGTTCCTTGTTGGCTTTGTATTTTGGCCCATACATTCAGTCGTACTTTCACTCAGCCTTGTTTTATTGGTATACTTATTTCCTCATTCAGTGTGTTTGGATGTGGTTGGGAATGTGTGTATAGGATTAAAGGAAATGAATTCCCTTTTGGGATATTTATTTTCGGTGCTAGTCACTAGCCCCTGGCCTTTGGACGGATGTCATTGGGTAGTCACAGCATGGGCCATTTGGCAGGGGTCATGAAAAGGTAGTATCATAGGGTAGTCGGTTCTACCAAAAGAACTAAGTGTCTTCATTTTAAATGGGAGAAATAGTCTTAAGTATCTTGAGTCTATCTTTCAGTCTGGGGAATTGAGTGGTGTTGCAGTGGCCGACATATCCATACACCAGGCCACTAGATTCTTTTTTCTATATCAAAACATGAATTCCCTAGTTTCATGAGTTTGGGAAATTTTTTTCTCTCTTGATCTATTTTGAGTCATCTCAAAAGGTTTAACATATTTACCATGGTTCATCTTGATTCTATTTCAAGATACCTCTACGTAGAAAGGCATCCAGTATTCCAGTGCCTGACCATGAGGATTGTCCAAAGAGTGATCAGGTATCGGTAAAGGGATTGTTGACCGAGATGGTACCTTTGGGTAGTGTCCAACCAATACCACTGCCTTTTGGTCAGCATTTACTACCAGTGCTACTGGTAGAGGACACCTATAAGTGTAGTTCCATACATGAGTTTTAGTGACTGATACCCATCTGGTTCCAAGGAAATCCCAACCCACAGGCGGCTACGGATTGTCTTGAGGTGGTGACTATGTTTCCAACAAGCCAGGGCACCATTATATTTGATGGCAGAACTGACATTGATCCTTCAACATGGCTCAGTATGGAGACTGCATGGTTTAGATTTCCTTTAACTTATGGTAAGGGTAATTATCCTTGGACCCAGATTGAGATCCTTTCTTAGAGGAGGGGTATCATTCCATTCAAAATGCAGGGGGTATGTGTTCCCAATCGATTCTATAGTTTAAGCCGGATGACATGTCTATAGGTGAGTATTCATCATGCTATTCTGACCAATCTAGGTACCCGATGAATATGATACGACTAGTTATCCAGGGATCAGACCTCCGAGTAAGATTTTTTTAGGGACATCATAGAAAGAACTATTCCTTTCTGAATTCCTAATTTTTTCAGGGTACTATAGATAAACATTGTGGTTGAAAGTAATATGTATGAGTAGATACATCCAATGAATATCAACTGTGGGAAGGAAGAAAACCGAAGTCAGTCTCAGAGACTTGGACATGTAAAATGTTTCGAGAAGAGGATGTGACAGGGTCAGATGAATCTACCGGGATGTAGATGTGGAATAGGATCTAAGAGTGTAGCAAGAGGTTGTATAAATTTCTACATTTTACAACCACCACCCTAATGTGGTCCCCTCTAGGAATTGGGAGATATAGGTTAGGGGAAGGGAGTAACTACTTACGGTCAAGGAGGATTACCCAAGGGCTCTAAAAATGATTCAAACTATAATCTATGACTACTACTAGCAGCCATACTAATAGACATACATACTAATGATTCATTCTTGTCTCAAATCATTTTCAAGACCTAGTGTTTTTGGTAAAACCATTGACGAGATCATTAGGTATGATGATACCAATGTGAGGATACTCAATAGTCACACATATGTTGATGGTCTGATCCAACCCTTGATGTGAGAGTTTAGGTTGGATCCTCTTGGTGGAAGCGTCGATGACTTACGATGATATTTTGGGTATGGAATGGTCATCTATAGTTCATTTTCAGATCGAATGTTTTATGAAAAGGTATTTAGTATATCTAGATGGTTGGAATGGGGTTTATCTTGTTTAGTGAAAAAGGAAATCCAGGAAGTACATGATAAACTCATGCGTAGGAGGTTGCAGTTGATCACTCTTCAGTCGGCCAGCCCTACCTTCATGTCAGCTGATGTTTTGAGTTTTCAATTCCCAACAATAGTGACAGAGTGTGGAAAATCGTTTAAAAATATGTTTCCATGATTATGTACCTACTGGTAGATAGACTTATTCATCATTCTATAACCCGAGATAGCACTACTATCAGCATCTGTTTATCAGAGGGATTTCGTAGAGATTCGTGAGTTAGGGGCATGGGGGGATTGTATAGGATGTCTATATAATGAACTATTTTATGAGGTTAAAAGTGTACTAACGGCACATTAACCGAGTTGTCATTGATAATGAGTCCCCAATACTAAACGGTCAATGGTCACATCAATTAGTTAAAGGGGGTATCCATTCACTTGGTTGGTAAGGTGTTAATAGGATATTCTGTAGTTGAAAAAATGACGATGGCAGCATTTCCTCTAGGAAGATGACATTTAGATAGTGTATACTTCTATGAAGTAGAACGTGGGGGAAGACGCACTCAGCAGGAGGTCTGGTTTACTGCTTCTGAGTGAGGTGACGAAGCAACTAGCCATGATGCAGATATCCTTTTTGGATAATGATGGAGTAGGTTACCTCTAGTATCTGACTATGACTCCCCCACTCTTACAGCGGGTTAGGGAGGGATAAATTATGGATGTTGACTGTGAGATCTGACATGCTTAGTTTCCCTCGTACAAGATCATGATGGATTCTCTATAGGTTGGAAGTACGTCATCTATTTCAGAGGATAAACTGTAGTACCAGCAATGTTTTGGGGGGAAGTGTTGAGGGAGTTCCATACAACCCCTTTGGTAGTACATCCTAGTGTTGCGATGATTGACCAAGACCTCTGACGTCAATACTGGTGTCCTGGGATGAAGACAAAGGTGGCTAAGTTTTTTTCCTGATGCCTCACTTGTTTACTAGTGAAGGTCATGCATCAGGTCCCCACAAGACTGTAACAACCACATGCATCACTGGAAGGGATGTGGGACGGTATCACGATGGAATTCGTGACTGGGTTACCATATACATCCTGGGGCCATGACTCTATTTGGGTGATCATTGACCGAATCACCATGTCGGATCACTTCCTATCCATCTGGGAGTGGGGACCAGTAGAGGGCTTGGGACACCTCTACATCCAAGATATATTGGGGCTCCACGGGGTGCCTTTAATGATCGTCTGAGAACATGATGCATGCCTTACATCTCGTTTGTGTATGAGGTTGTAGGAAGTGTTCGGGACTCAGTTGTTTTTTAGCACATCTTTTCATCCCCAGAAAGATGGTTAGACGGAGCAGACCATACAGACCATAGAGGACATGCTTCATGCATATGTATTGGATTTTGTGCGTAGTTGGGATGACAACCTTTCACTGGTGGTGTTTTCATAGAACATCATTATCACTCCACTTGTGGCATGGTACCGTTTGAGGACATTTATGCATAGCCTTGAAGATCATCCCTATGATAGATGGATCCAGAGAAGTCTGCACTCATGGGTCCAGAGTTATTACGGGAAACCACCGAGAAGGTGCAGATCATCAAAGAGAGGATGAGGACTGGACAGAGTTCACATATATCTTATTCCAACAGGAGATGGATACCCCTGGAGTTCGATGAGGGAAATCATGTCTTCCTTCAGATTTCACCCCAATGCAGATTTCAGAGATATGGCTGAGGTGAAAATCAATCTTCAAGGTTCATCAGACCTTTTTAGACTCTCAACTGAGTTTTCAAGGTGGTATACCACATAGATCTTCCCCCTTAGCTACACTTGGTGGTTGATGTTTTTCATGTTTCATAGCTGAGGAGGTATGTTCCTTATCCATCGCACGTCACAGATGGGGGTGAGATGAACATTGAAAATGGGGAAACGTATACGGTGTTACCGGTATCGATGGTTGATCGATAATAAAGGGTCCTTGGTTGACGGCCAATTCCTCTAGTGCATGTTTGGTGGCATCCCAAGAATCTATGGAAGGGAACACGGGAGTGGGAGGCTCAGATTCAAGGACATTAACCCCACGTTTTTTATTTTCCTTTGTTTTGGCTTTCTGAGAATTAATTCCCTAAGGTGGAAAGAATGTAATATTCCATAATTTCTGTGTAATTGTTTTTAAATTATATGGAGTTATTTAATTAATATTCACTGAGAGGGAGTGTGATTTCAAGGCCCAATGTTCCAAGAATGATCCGTCAAAAAAAGTTATTCATTAAATAGCGCACTAGAGCAGTTTTCTTGAAAAATTGGAATTATTATTAAAAGGGTTTCTAGAAGAGAAATATAAGGGAACATTTTCAATTAGGATTGCAGTTTTACCCTAGACGTGACTTAAGATTTGTCGTCACAACCCACCAGTGAGAAAAACCCAAAAATGGAATAACCATAAATAAAATTATTAAATAAAATTATTTTATTTTACAAATTCTTATAACTCACGAATGGTGACTCCGATTAAAAAATAGATACCACAAATGAGCTCGTTAGGGTAAGCTTTCCTTAGAAATATCCTAACATTGGTAGGTGCGGGCAAATGATGGATGTTAGTTTTGGACCGTCAATAAAATAACTAAGTAACATTTATTTTATTTTCAAATCCTTATAACTCCTAAATGGTAACTCATATTGAAAATATTAGATTATTTTTGAGCTTGTGAGGGTTTGTTCCCCTTAGGCATGGCATAACGTTCAACAGTGTGGGTCATGGGTGAATGTTAATATTTTCAACTTTATTTGGTACAATCAGTAAACGTGCGAGTGTAATTTTCAATCTTTTAAACTGATGCTCAGATTTCAAATCAAGGGGAATAGTTTAACTCGAAGTGGTGAAATTCTTTTAGAAATGACTTATCTTCGACTGGAAACATCCGGATAGAAATGATAATTTTTTTGACTTTTTGGAAAAATAATAAAATAACTCTAAAAAGTTATTTTATTTTTCATTTTACACTGTTGAGTAGCGGATGACGATGACGTGATGCAGTGATGATGCGATGTTAAGGAATAATTAAGGAGTTCTCATAATGGATCATTCTTCAATCATAACAACTATGCTATTTCTTAAATGAAACAGCCTAATGACGCAACGTCTCATCATAATAGAAATGTTGCGACAAGTTTCTTTTTAATAAACCAACCCGTTGGAGAGTGGGGAATTAAACTAAAGAGATTCTCTAAAAAACCCCTGGAGGACATCCTCTCCAATGAAGAATGATGAATGAAGAAATAGGTTATGGAGGATATAATCTGGATTTTGAAAAGTGCCGACGAAGGCTAACAATCACAGTCTGATTATGATGTGAATCACATCCTTCTTCATCATCAAACCAAATGAATTCGGGTAGGGATTTATGGATTCTATGTATATGATGAATTATTCCTCGTTCTTGAAAAATGAAAATGAATGTGAATAAACCGACAATCTTGTTGATCCGAAAATCACTCGTAAGTGTGGGTTGATATTGTGTGGAGGTTTGAATTGGGGTTTTACTCTTGCTTTGTGGTTAATACAATCCCCCATGCTTAAACTATAATGTAGAGGGCGCTGGCAGAGATGAAAATAGTCAGGACCCTCTACCATATTTTTTATTATGAATAATTCATGGATGATTTCTCAATAATGTGGAAAATCATGTTTTAAGATGTCAGAGCGAAGGTGATAGAATAACACTTCCTTAGATGCAAGCGGTTTAAGAAATGGACAACCGGAGCGACTCAGGTGGCCAGTCGAAGGCACTGTAGGCCCACCGGAGGAGGGTGGAAGCACACCCTTCAGTGGGAGATGTGGAACCCTCTTGGAACCACATAGAATTGATGGCCCATGTCCAGGCCCTCTGGGTGCCTCGGGCTAGTGGTTCGCGGTCCGTCAACTACAGATGGAGCAGGCCTTGCATTTGTGGTGCCATCAGGGGACAGCCGCGGTGCAGCTACCAAATTCTGACTGGATGAAGCCCCACTAACCACAGCAAGCGACCAGACCGGAGATGGTGGGTCGTGACCCACCTAGAGGTCCAGGCCTGACCCACTCTAGCAGGACAGGTCAGACGAGTCCAGGAAGCCAGGCGACCCGGCAGGCTGCACCCTCAGCCAAACTGTGCCGGGTCTAGCAAGGCACATGGGGCCTGACGCACAGTTCCGGCCGAAAAAGAAAAACCCTAAACCAAACCATTCAGTTCGTGTCCATCTAATTAAACATGTCTATATGGTACCCCTGAGGTGAGTTGGTTGGTTCGGTCCGATCAGGTCAGCCCGGGCCTAGATACAACCAGCCCCTATTTACTAAAATGCTCGTTTCTCTCAAACTGGGAGTCTTATGAATGCACCATTAGTGGAGTTGGGACCCGTGGGATAGAGTGGTGATTCTGATTTAGTATGCATGTGTTTTGGAGAAATTTTGAGTATGGCTGGGCTGGATCGGACTCGAATCCAACTGGGACCTTTTTACGAAAATGCCTATAACTTATAGACCGGGCGCCCGAACAATGCGTAATCTACTGTATTGGGACCCTTTTGACGAGACTTACATTTGGGCTACTCTATGTGGTAATTCTTGGCAGATGAGGTATAACTAGTTTCTTGAAAATCATATCCTACAGAAATCAAGCATCATATTTGTGGGAATGCATTAGATGGTTGTGACGTGTTGAAAGAATTGTGATCCTATTTGGGTGAGAATCTATCCATCCTGAGTGCATCAACACCTAGAAATCCTGTGTGGGTAAGCATATAGTGATCCCTTGTGATTCAGAACCAAGCTATCCTCTATGGGTCATCACCAAGCATTCTTATGTGGGTAAACACCTAGCAATCATGTGTGGGTCTACACCTAGCGATCATCTGTGAGTCAACACCCAACAATCCTCTGTGGGGTCAACACCTATTGAACGTTTGTGGGTCATCACCTAGAGTTCCTATGCAGGTTAGCACCTAATGACATTGGAAAGGTCAATAGTGGTGCCTATAGATATATTAATATGATATACATTTCTGACAAATAATCTTTACTTCTGTACTTATGTTATTCCAATTGTGGGATGCATCTTTTAATTTGTGCTATGTGTTTGAGATATGTCTTGGTAGTATTACCATTGTGGTATTTGATTAAGGGTGTTTTCTTTCACCGATTATTGAGAGACCTTTGGGGTCACAGGGCCACTATTGAGTATTGATATAATCACCTCTGCACGGGCTTTGCCCGCACATGGTGTGTCTAGTGAAAACGATCGATGTTTCACTAGAAGTGCTTTGGGGGATGATACTTACAGACACTATGATGGTGAACTTGGTTACCTAGAACCAGGTAGGGCTTAATAGGATCAGGAAGACATGAAATACTAATTTGGATTCCATTAGCTTCCCTATGCTCACGATCAGGTGGGGTTTTCCATGTATGGACATCAAGGTTTCCTTTTATACATGTTGTTTTCAGTTTTTTCTGGGGTTCGTATTCTGGCCAACATACATTCACTTTTACTTCCACACAACCTTTTTTAGTGGTATTTTTTCCACATTCAGTCTATTGGGATGTGGTTGGACGTGTGTGTGTGTGTGTACATGTTTAAAGGCAATGCATTACCATTTTTTGATATGCCTTTCTTGCGATAGTCCCCTGCCCCAGTTTTATGGGAGGTGAGATTGGGTTAGTCACAGAACGATCCCCATGGGACAGGTCATGAAAAAGAAATAGCATAACCATAAGATCGAGGATAGTTGGGTATAGGTACAAAAAACCCCAAAATTCAGATCGAGGGCTTTCCTTGCTATGTGATGATAGGCCATATTGTATATATAAAACAATGGACACCTTTAGAAATGGTTAGTGGAAAACATACTCTTATGGATAAAAGTTATTTAATCATTTTTAATTTCTATAATTCATTATGATATTGTATCTATAGTATCTTTATTTTTCATACAATTCTCTTATTCCACTATGCTTATTTGTTATATTTTCTGATCCTAATGTGCCTAAATACAATAAAAGTAGTTATGTTAATTAGATATTATATTAATATGAATTATTTAATTTATTACAACTACATCATATATGATTAAAATTATTTCATTTTGTATGCATATCAACTCTGATTAAGATATAATCATATTATTTATGATTCTAACTCTATTACTATGATATATCGAAATAATTCCTGACTATGATACATAGGTAATCAGACTATGTCTCAAGTCCATTTCTGATCCTTTTACTTATGTATTTTTTATAATTTATTTCGTTTAAACTCATTTAAATTCATTTATTTTAAAATTTACAACACTTCGAACCCTCTTGTAATTAAGTCATCAATAACAAATTATTTCTATTCTAATATCAATATAACTCATATTGATGTCCAAAAATTACTCTCCCATTAAAAAAAATTATTCATTTTTATGCTCGATGTGGTGTATCTTATATGGAAATGAACAAAGTGTTTTGTTTTAAAATCTATAGATGTCATAGGGGTAAAACATGGAATGTGTCTCATAGATTTAAAAAGGGGAGATGAAAATCCCTTACAATAATTCTTGAATTCCATCGTACATGTACAAAATAATTTTATAAAAAATATAAGTTTATTATAAATATTTCAATTAATCATAAATATAGATCATACAAATATAATTTTCTTATTAACTTTTATTACCCATTTATTTAAAATATCATGTTAAAGTCATAATTTATATAATAATATCATTTCTTGCATGTAATTTTAATTTTATTTTTTATACTCTTACATAAATTATGATTTTATAATATATATAATGTTTAAAATTATATAAATATCAAATATATTCAATATATGTGTATTTATATTAACCAATAAAATTTAGTTATGGAATAAAGAAGTGCATTGTTTATGAAGATGGTAAGTCTTATATACAAATGAATAATGTTTCCATGTACTAGATAAATTGAATAAAAATGATTAAATAATATATACATTATCATTAAAGAATAATATTTTACTTCGTATATATCATATTTTTTAGTTAATCATATCCCTAATATATTCCTTGTAATGAGTGAACAGATCATATTTCCTCACAAGGTGATTGTCCGTCGTACAGAGGATTAACATTAATATATTCCCAAAAAATGTAGAGTATTAAGGTACGTGTGATATCATAATTATATAATCATAATAAAATATTAAATAAAATGTAATAATTAATTAATCCAACTTTATAACCTACCTTGAGAGGTTGTAATGGAAAAAAATAATGACAACGGTTTGTGAGGAGGCAGTCTCCCGTATACACGAATGATGATTTCATGACCTATTTGATAGAAGTGGGGATGTTTTTTGGTAAAGAACTTAACATAAAATCATATAATTATTTTTATTATTCTGATGTTTTATAACATATTTTAATAATAATAATTAATGAATGTGAAGGATAATAAAATACAAAAATTCATGTTGATGAATGTTACCACTTCTCTGGGTATCCATCATAGGTTTGAATTAAAATCCATCCTACGATGGTTTTCTATAAAAAATAATAAATATAAGATGATATGCGTGAATTTTGGAAGTTCAATATTTATAAATTCTCTGTATAAATTGTTTGCGAAGGTGTGAAGGGAAGAAGAGTGTGTGAGAACCCGATTATAAGTTAGATGATTGACACACATATAATTTTTGAAAAGTGATAATTCTACCAATGATTATACCCTATAATAGGGATCCAATAGTGTATTTTTCTTTATTTTATATGTAATAAGGTCTTTCTGACTCCATTAATCAGTTTCTGACAGGTTATTAATCATTTTTTACCCTTATCTTTTTTGTTTAACCCACCGTTAAAAAAATTTCAACAATAACAATGTTAATTAATTTTACGCATTATTATTATTATTTTTCGTTAAAAAATAAGATCACATATTTATATATTAAACATTATTATGATTCGAAATATGCAATTAATTATTCCAAATTACATTCATAAATTTGAAAATATTAATTAAAATTTTATCATATAGATGCGATAAGAAAGTAAGTTTCTAAAGGGAAAATGTTAAAAGGATTGAGATGTTTAGATTTAAAAATTCAATTATATTGGGATTAACATATATAAATGAGATTAATAGGTTTATTATTTACCACTTTTCACTTTAAAATAAATTTAATATATTATTTATCATCATAAATAGATTAAAGGAAAAGTAATTTTCAAATAAAATCCAATATTTTTACATATTAATGAAAACAATTTAAAATTCTTCGAAATATATCAGAAACCCAACAAAAGATAATTTTTATTTTCTGATTTCAAAAAATAAAGATTATTTAGAGTCATTAATATTATAAAAGTTTTAAATATTAAATTTATATCAAAACCTGTATATGTGATGAAAAAATGGGTTTTTGAGAAGTGTATTTTTCAAGCATTATATGATTCTTATTAAATAAAAGTTTATTAAAAATAATGGTATGAATATAAGTTAAAATTTATTTTTATAAAATATATAAATTTATTTTAGAAACATTAAAAATATGGATTATTTTAATTAAATTAAATGGAGAAAAATTATGTATTTAAAAATAATTTTTAAAAGAAAAAACCCATTTTTAAACCCAAAATTAAAAAAATATCAAAATGCAATACAATGTTGGTTCAAATATAATAAATTTATTAAATATTATTAAATTATAATAATTTATAAAATATATTTTAGAATTTAAATTAGTTAATTTATTAAAAATGAAAGATATTTTTAAAAAAAATCAGTAGTTTTCACTAGACACTAAAAAAATATTTTCCAAAAAATTAAAAAGTTTCACCATAAGTTAATTTTGATATGATTATATAAAAGATAAATTAAATTTAAATAAATTAATAGTTCTTAAATATATATATAATATTTATAATATTTTTTTATAAAAATAATTTCAAATCATTTTTGGCTAAAACATATGTTTTTAATATAATTTCATTAGTAAAAATTGGTTGATTTTTTCAAAAAATTTATAATTAAATATATATTGAATATGAAATTTTTATGTATATTTTATATTATATGTAATAATATTCATACCCAGCAACATAACATCTATGTTATAATTATATTATTTCATAGTCTGATGATGCTTGGTTTCGCATGTCAAGAACATTTTCGAAGAAAATCGTTTTTTGCATGTAATGAAGGCTAAATTTGTTGTTGCATATAACCAAAGATATAGTTTTATATGTGAAAACTATTTGAAGCATTAATTTCATTTTATAAAAAAAATATTCAAATTTTAGGTTTTAACATTTCAGGTTATGAATGAAGCCTAATAAATTGAGATTATTTAAAAATAAATTTATTTTAAAGTCTTTCGGTTTTACAATAAATTGTATGTTCAATGTATTTTATAGTATACTATTTCAATAAAAATATTAATATTTAAAATATATATGAATTATAATAAAGGTCATAATGAATGCATAGACCACCATACAATGCATTACATAAATTACTATCAAATCCTAGTCTAATACATTAATGGTTTTTTAAATAAAATATGTTTCCATATATGATCATCTTAAAAGAGATTTTATAAAGTGTTTTTTTAGGTAAAATAATTCATATAAAAAAATTAACGAGTTAATGTTGTAAATTCTTCCTTCATAATTTCATGGTCAACATAAATCAAATTTATTTTCAACATAGACTGACTTTTAATATCCAAGATCCCCAATAGGATCAACATGGACAAAAAATTAACTTGTGCACATGTAATTCTACAGTATTTGTTATTAATAATTTTTATTGAGGAATTGATTGAAGTATTATATATTTTTCTAATGAAATGGTTAAAATCATTAAACATGCCTAAAATATCTTCAAATGTTCCCTTTTCCATCCTATCAGTTATCTATAGGCACTGTCAAAGTGCACATCCTCTACAGGGGACGTCATGGATGGAGAAAACATCTTATTTCCAAGAGACAATTTCATACTGGTACTATTTAATGGGGAGTGTGTTCAATATGTAAATATGTGGGCATAAATCCTTTGAATTCCATATATCTAATGAACTGGATATCAAAATATTTTAGATTAATCACCCATAATTTCATATTTCATGTTAAAAATGGTTATTTGATGAAGTATTTGGTAAGCCTAATGTGGAAAATATGTTAATCAACATAATGAAAATGATAATTTGACAATAACGACACTAGAATGGTCAATTATGGGTTGTTAAATATTATATCTATGTGTCTATTTTCAATATATGTCACAGTTCTATAGAGGTAACATAGACTATTCTCTTTTTTAACATAAATATTTGATCATAAATATAATCAGGTGATTGATTGTGTTTTTTTATAATGGATATGAGGTTTCTTAAAAACCCCAAAGTAGTAGCTCATATTCAGTGTTTTCATTATTACATTGTATTAGTATATAAGTAATCACATAAAGAATGACTGAATTTTATAGTATTGTTTCTAAGCATGAAAAATAATATATTAGCATTTTAGATTTAAATACATAAATTGATACATATTTTTCTTCATAATATCATTATTCCCTCTTGGATAACAATTCATATAATTCATAGTACACTTAATCGATTCTTGGGAAACTAATCCAAATAATTGTGAGATAAAATTATCTTTATATTTTAAGAATAATGGAAGTTATCATGATCTTATAAACATAATCTACGATGAAATGTAAATAAATAATAAATGTTTTCATTTTATATGTTTATTGATTATTATTATTGTTATGTAAGGAATAATATATATAGAATTGTATATAACTAAAAATCTTGCTATTTATTCAATAAACTGAGAAAGAAATGACTCCGAATATAAAATCATTGTGAAAATCTTAGGGGTAATAATAACAGAAATCTTGATGAAGGAAATTATTAATTATTGTATGTCATGATCTAAGGAATCATTATACCCATATTGTTAAGACCATTGATAATATATTTTCAAATAGATTAGTAGGTACACACTAGAAACCCATTAAATGAAGTATGGATAACTGATTCACTTAATGTGACAACCTATGCATCAAGGGGGTATCAATAACAAAAGTCCAACAATATCTAAAATTCCATATCATTCCTCACATATCAAATAATAAATTTAATTCGTGCACAATATGACTTGTCAACAAATTTTTGTATCAAGCATGGAATATGGATTATCAAAAATTTAAATATTTAGTTATATGACATTCAATAAACAATTATATAAATAGCAATGATATATGGTTCATGTTTAATATATATCAATGAAAAATGATATGGAAATGTAGTGAGAAAATAATTTATAGTGGTTATAGGAAAGTGAATATTTCAGGGAAAATATAATGACTAAAAAAAAGTGATTGTCAATATAATACATGATCCAAATAATCATAAAAAAACCTTATAAATAATATTTACAGTATCAATATAGAATCTAGATAATAATGTCTATATAAATTAAAGGGGTTTTTCATTGAAAAATAGAAAATCAATAAAATTATCATTAAATACATTCTTGAGAAAATAATAATTTCATTTTCAATATCACCTTTTAAAACTAAATGTCTAAAAAATAGCATATACTTTTATTTGAAATATGATTGATAAAATGTATAATAGTATTTAAAACAATGAGATTTATTGATGTTGTGAAATTTCACACTTTCTGTATACAGTAAAATGATATTCTTTTCATATTTTTTGTAAATGAATAAGGATCCTTATTTAGAAGTCTACTTGAAAAGTCATGTAAATAATTATTAAAAGTAATCATTGGTAAAAAATAATTTAGTATATAATTTCAAAATGCTAAAATTATTTTTGGAAATAATATTACAAAACATGGTTTTGGAATAATAGGGAGTTTCGATCGATGGGAGAACTGATGAGGCATTTTATTAAAAATTAATTTTCAAACATTTTACGTAACTAACAGTGGAATATAATTGTATTAGTTGAATCTATCTAAAATAAATAGATTTAAATAAAATTAATTCTGTTTTTCAGAAAATGATCGAATCATTTCCTTCAAAATATGTTTATTTAGAAACAATCTCGATTAAAAATTTATTGTAAAGTAAAGCCTTTAAAAGATCATAATGTGTGTGTGTGAACAATAAATTAAGAAATAATTTTTTCTAAATGAAAATAAAACATATATATTTAAGATATTATATGTTAATAGATACTTTTACACATATTCTTATAACGTCAAGGGAAATGAAGAGGTAATATTATCCAATGAAAAGAAATTATGTTATGGAATTATTTACCATATGGTAATTTTTATATAAAATTCTCTTTGATGAAATATTGAAAATAAAAAACATATTTTGGAACTATTCCTCATATTACATGAAAAATTATAGTAAATATATGATATAAAATAAACTATGTGCATAACCGTAAACTATTCCTCCTTGAAATGAAATGGAGATTAAGACCCTTGCCTTATACTTTCTTTTGGTTGACCATTCCTACAACTCAAGTATAATTGATTATTAATTTTATTAGTTTATTCATGTAACATATTATTTTTCATAATATCTTATCTGATCCTATTATAAAAATTTTAAACCAGATTGTAAATAAAATTTCATTATTTTAAATGATTCGGGTGTTAATTACCTTGTTCTATCATGTATTTTTTGTAATGAATATTATAGTTCATTGGTATAGGATATAGACACACCATGTACATATTGATATTAATATTTTAAATATATTAATTTTATATTATATCTATTTTATAAAAATTTTTGAGGTTTGGACATCGAAAATTAATCCCACCACTTCATAGAGACGATATGTTGTACGAACGCAGGAGAGACAATATTATTCCATTAACAAGTGCAAGGGTAAGGATATGGATGATATTATAATCATTACTAATGAAAATAATTTAATATATATGACATATATTTATTAAAATTATACTCATTTGCATTCATTTAATAAAAAATTGAAAAAAATCAAATATCATGATGAGGCAGTAGTCCCCCACACACACAAGCGACATAATGATACTTTAAATGGAATAGAAATTAATAAGGTATGTGTGTTATTGTATTTAAAATGGTATAATAATATAATAAAATTTCTAAAAATGGGTTAAATCCATAAAAATTCTTTTCCTTGAAATTTTATGATGGAAACAATATTAAATATGTTTTTGAGGTTGCAGTCCAAGTACATAGGATCAAATGTTTCTTTTCCAATTTGATGGAATATGAGATGAATATAGTTAATTTCCAAATCATAATAACATATCAGTATATTTAAGATAATTTTTTATTACTAGAATATTGTTTTATAAAGATTTATAGCAGGTGGAAGAATATATAATATAAAAATGATTATTAATTTAAGTTACCACTTTTTCAATCAACATCCATAGGTTTTCTCCAAAATCCCAACTAGGTTGGATTTTTGTTTAATCCATGGGATCTAGGATGTTTTGATTCAATTGAAGATTCTATTTTTTCAGGGGATGGATAATCCTAAATGATTTTTTGTGTGATGAGTGGAGGATTGGTGGTGACCTTTTATATTTGGGAGAGAGGACATAGATGAAGTATTTGAAAATAATCAAATGTTACAATGTTTTTATGATTAAAAAATAATCCATAAAGGGTATTTATCATCCTTTATAATTTTTAATTTCAAAAAAAATCCCTAAAACATGTTTTTGAAATTATTTTTTCATGTTATCACTTATCATCTTAGTTTAACCCCCAAAACTCATTTTTATCATAAATGTGATAATTAATTTTTAGTTGTTTAACTATTAATTGTGGTAAAAAATTAGGCCGAACGTATTATATAATACAAATTATATTTATTCATAATATAGAATCTATTTTCCTAATTCAATTCGAAAAATTTGTTGTTTCCAATATAAAATTTTACCCAGATATATTATGATAAAGAGTGTTTTCAAAAAGAAAATTCCCATAAGTATTAACATTTTAATGCCTTAATTTAACATGAATTTTAATACAATGAAATTAATTATATAAATTAAAATATAATATTACTAATTAAACTTTATAATGATTTAAAAATTTATCTAACCCTAAGAAATTTTTTTTAATAAAAATATGTTTTTAAATAAAACCCCAATTTTTTTTTCTAATCCTCGAAAAATAAAACGTTTCAAAAAAATTTAAAATTTTAATAAAAAATTTATATGGATATTATGATTTCAAAAAAAATTTAATTTTGTAAAAAAATAATAAAATAATAAAAATTTTATTTTATATTTTTTTCTTGAAGCATAATTAATTTTATTTTCGAAAAAAAATTCCCAGATACATATTTTTACCTTTTAAATGATTCATATGATAGTTATATTCAAGAGATAAACATATTTTTCTTACATTAGATAGTAATATTCATACCCAACAATTTTATGGCATGAAAATAATGGTATAATTTATGAGGTGTCAATTAAACTTACTGTTTTCTATTCTGCAAGCTATCTAAGAGATAAATTTATTTAAAAAGAAATATATCATAAATTTTTAGGGTGTTAAAATATCATCAAATAGTGGTAATTAATCTTATATATTCTATCAAACACATCATTACTCTTTTAAAATATCAAACTTTTAAATTCTACCCATAATTAATAAATTGTATCCTCAGATTTTATACTTTATCTATATAGACATGTTTTTAAAATTTGACATTTTAGATTTTTCAAAAATTCAATATAAAAAGAGTTAATAAAAATCATATTAATATTATATAATGGTATGTATAAATATCTAATGGAAGAAAACATTACTAGGTTTCTATTTATGATAATATAACTGAAAAGTAAATACGTTCACATGAAGTCAAGAATAAATAATTTTATAGAATTTTAATGACAATTGATCCCAAGAAATTTAATTATAAAAACAATGTTAAGTACATAAAAACCAAAAATATATGATGATATAAAAGTCCATTTTATTAAATAGTTAATAAGGTAATATTTTAAAAAATTGTTTTAATATTGTTTTCATAATGTTCAAGAATATTTATCTTTCTATGAATATGATGAAAACTAAATAAATGATATAATTTATTCATAAATACAATTTTGTCATTTGGTTCTACCCCTATAAACATAAAACTCTTCCCTTACTCCAAAAAATTAATGTATATCCCAAAAATTAAAAAAAAGAACATTATATTTTATAGTGTGTATAACACGCAACACCAACTATATAAGAGAATATATCATTATGAGATATTGCCATATATTTATTTTTAAAAAGGTTCAATCTCCTCAGTAGAATTTTTTGCAAGAATCACCGATATTACCATGTGCTTTAGAAAATAATTAGTTTTTTCAATAGCTTGTGTAACATGAAAAATCAATTTATACAAAACAATAATATATTATTAATATAAATGTTTAATATGAAATTTATCGTCGTGTCATTGTAATGGTAGGAATGAATATGATCAAATAAATTATGAAAATATATTTCTTTCACATATTTATTATAAATATTTTAAATAGTAATAAAATAAACTTCATTTAAAAGAAAAATATATATTTGAAAAAACGTTATTGTTTTTAATGGATGGTATAATCACACATTTCACAAAAAATATATAATAAAATTTTCAAAATTTTAGAAGTTAATTTTAAAAAAATTATTCCATTTTTGAATGTAGAATATCAAAATTACATTTTTGTGAATATTTTTTTTTTCAGAAGTTTCAATATTTTTTATGAATATAAAAAATTAATTACTTTTAATTGAAAATCATCTTTTCATTTATATAATATAAAAGGTTAAATTATATTTTAACCTGTTTTAAATTAAAATTAGTTCAATTTTACATCAGTTAATACTATTTTGTAAATTAGTATTACTTTCATGTTTTATTTAGATAAAAAAATTGCAAACATTCGGACATTTTCAATTTGAACCCCATATTTCTCATCACATTCTAGTAATTAATTTTTTAAAAAAATTCTATTTATTTGAATTTAACTATCTAAAATGTTTTACATGTATGGAGTCAGAATTATTTATAATTTATAATACGTTTCACATAATTTTTGGCTAAATTAATATTTAAAATAGTAAATGATATTTACTATGTTTAATGTAAATTGGGTTTACCGAGGGTTTAAATAAGAAAAAAATTGTTTCAATTACCTAACATTACCAACACCCACTTTATGAACATATATTGTCCCATACCAACTGATTCTTGATTTTTATGATTTTCGGGGACACTTTTAGTTGAAATTCAAAAATAAAAAATGTTATATAAACATAATAAAAAGAAAAGATACACATCTTACTTTAAATATATATATATGGGATATATGAAAAAACATCCAATGTTCAGTTAAATATACTATATTGAAATATATAATATTTTTTCATCATAACAATTTATCATTAATAATTATATATGATGTAGTTATTTAAAATTCTTATGAAACATGAACATAATAATTATTTAGTTAAAAATAAAATAAAATAAATGATACTCAAAATATAAAAAATATAATTAAATTGATTGAATTATTGTGTTATAATATTCCTTAGATGAATTTATCATTATTAAATGGTATCAAAAAAATATAATAATATTTTATCATTTTCTTGATTTTTTTATAATCAATATTAGTGATTAAATTCAAAATTGACAATGTTGATATTTTATAACAAATGATATATTGTTAAATGATATAAAATTACATAATATTATAAATTATGCCAAATAAATTATATATATTAATGAATATAATAATTTATTCATTAAATAACCAAGTTTTCTTTTATAATTAAGATATTAACCTCAAAATAATAATAATCCATGTTAGTGGAAATAGGTTTAATGTGTTGATTTTCACATTACTTCATATTATATATAAAAATAATCTGCAAATCACATAGAATTTTGAATTTAATTATTTTTATCATAAATAGATACTTTGGATATAAGTTTTCTAAAAAATATAAATTTAATTTAGTCTAAAATGATAAATTTCATAGGTTTGAAATTTAGTTACCATAATGAAAACTGAAAATGGTCATAATAGTGAAGCTTATAATATTATGAAAAAATGTATTAAAATGTTTTTTATTGTGTTTTGGATGCGTTTCTGAAAAAAAAAATATTAATTCTACACATTAATTTTCAGTTCTATATTTACTATTGGTTATATTGGCCTCCCAATAGGGAGCACTTTTGACTGTTCACAAAAGTGCCTCTCCTCGTCAACTATAAAACTAGACTAACTCCACTCACTTAAAAAATAGACAAAGCCATTTGGATCATCAAATACAAGAAAAAAACTGTTATAATTCCATAATCTCATCCTAGAATTCTTATTTATGGAATAAATCAGACCAATAATTCTTTTAGTGCAAACCAAATAAAGATAACTAAAGGATGAAAAATTTTCATCAATTAGCATTATATTTGATTATTTATCCACCTCCATTTATTTTTATTATATCATTATGATATAATAAAGTCAATAAATTCCATATATAGGGATTTTTTTATAAAATTATCATGACTTATTCAATCTTCACTTCGATCATATTTTTTAGGAAATCATTGTTCTTGTGTACAACATACTACCACCTCCCCAACCAATGCTGTTCATTTTTCCATTACCAAATTTCCTGGAAGGTTATTATGATGGATCTAATATATATTTATTATATATATAACATATTTATACATATATATTCATTATATAAGATATATATTGTTTTCCTTCCAGTCTATAGACGACTCAATTACATCACTCATGTACTTCCTCGTGAAGCGATGTGATTCGTCTTTCACTAATTCATATTATAGAAAGGGATAAATATAATGTCAATGACTATATTTAATATAAATTAAATATTTATAATATTATTTTATTATTTGTTATTTTGGTATGATATTATATGTATATATATATATATATATATATATCATTTTCAATCATTCTTTTTCACTCATGAAATGGTGATAACATCGTTTGTGTACTTGTGTACTACCTCTTTCATGAAGAAATGGGGATATTTTTTATTCACCACACAACATGGATGGAATATATATATTTATAATATGGTAAATTTTATATAATTACCATTATTAAATTTTAATATGCTACGTACCGCATATCCTTAATGATAAATGAAAAGTGAATGATTAACCATGTGTATCGACGACCTACCATTTACTTAATTGAAATATACTTCATCTTTCTTAACCAACATTCATGATTGGTTTAAAATTTTAATTTTATGTAAAAATATTATTATTATACCATGACTATTATTTTTTAGATTATGAAAATATGGGACATTTTGATGAACTCGGTCTTTCATGACTAAAAATGCGAGATAAATCATGGAAATTAACACAAAAAAGAAATGAAAATAATGAATGGTTATTAATTAACAGTTTACATGACATTATAAAAGGAACATATAGGTTATTATAAATATTTATATTGTATTGGAATAAGTTAATAATATTTTAAAAAACAATATACTTAATGTTAATGAACATAAAACTTGATGGGAGTGTCACATAAGGGATTTCATAAATCAATTTCCACTCATTCTAAAAAATTATATGTTACATCCCATCCCTCTAAAGATAACTCAATTAGGGGAGAGAGATAATGACCTCAGATTCATTCCCACATTAGTCCATTATTGTCTACTATCACAGAGTGTATAAAAATTCCATATATGTGAGGCATTACCATCTATAGTATAAATAGAATCTGGATAAAAGATGATTCATTCACAATAGACATGAAGGCATAAAATAAAATTAATCTAAAACTATCCAACAATTAATCTACAAATATTACTGATACAATTAAATAATTAAAATTTTGTATAGAAAAGTTATGCTAAGTTATATATATAACAACTATCTAAGATCTGATCTAGAAGTGTCCATCATGGTCTATGTAAACCTTTTGGAAACCTAAAAAAGTTTTATAAGCGTAGTGTGAGCATACATGTATAATCCGTAGGAAAAAGAAAGTCTCTCTTGAAAATGTGAAAACAACATAATAACTCACCTGGGATAAAATAGTAAAACAAAACATCACCAATATAGGTATACTAATAAAACCTGGCCTTTCAAAGTCACGCTCACCAAATAATACATGTTATGTGAGATATTATAGCATGATGACATCAACAAGGGCACATCACACCACATTCGCATTGGTATGATGCTCTCACACTCAACGTAATATGTCCTTCAAGTCTCATCCCTTCCATATACCACACTTCCCCACAAAGCTCATTCAATAAACACATCACTCAAAAACACCTAGGCTTGCCACCCCACAAGCACGAACAAGTAACACCATGATCGAAAACACAGGGACATTCCTCCCCAAATACAAAGACATAAAAAACCTCGCTCGAAAACACATGGTCTTTCATAGCTACCATGTAATGAACTAATATAATTATATCCATCATAGAATGTGTAATGTTTACTAGTCTTGGAATATATTTGGGGAAAAGAGGAGGTACCGAACCATTCCTACTCCTCATCGGATGCCAGAAAAAACACCCCATGCAAAACTATTCATCTGTAAAAACATAGTGATCGATGTGGTTGGGGAGAATATAGAAATCATAAAAATATACAAGTATATATATGTACCATTGAAAAATAATTCCCAACCTATGGGTTAACAAAAAAACAACAATCTCAAAATGTTATCACATTTTCTGCCACCTCTAAATGCATAACCCCACACATAAATCCACAAAACCCATTTTACATTTCCTCTAAAATTTCATTTAGTTATGTAATTCAATTAATTATTTAAAATCACCTATAATTAACCACACAACCCACCATTTAATTATTCATTTAACCATTTTATCTCATTAACTAAACCAACCCATGTCATTTCCATAATAATAAATAATTTAGTGCATCACTTCTCAAGAATATAGTATATGAATCCACCAACACATCACCAAAATATAACAACCAACAAATAACCACACTTCCCTAAAATCAGGGCCCACAAAAACATATCTCTATAAAATCATGACCCATAATTGACATTCGTGCCTAAGAAGAGCATCCCAAAAACCATATGCCCCTCACTCCCAAATCACACATAATTTTCCCAAAAACTGAATAAAACATTAGAACACATATATATCTATTTATAAATTTACATAATGGGCCTTTTATCACATTCCACATTATTTTAGAGGCATTATCACACTACACATAATCATTATAAAACCATTTCATTTGTCAAATATATGTGGTTAATTAATTACCATTAAGGGTGATATCATAATAATCACAACAAATATACAAATCAATTTACATATATTCAGTGTAAAAAAAATGTCCCAACCACCAAAATGTTCATCGAGGCCACAATCTCATTAAATCCACAACATCACTAAAAATATCAAAGTTGTAAAATCATGTAAGAGAAGCCCCTTTTATTCATTTTAATGTCAAAATAACCAATAATTTATATCTGATTAATCGATAACTACAAAAATCCATAGATAAAAAACTAAAACCCTTCCCTCATGATAAACAATAAATATAAATGAAGGATTCCCTACATCAATAAATATTTTCCAACTCTCTATGAACCATATGGTGAATAATAACACCTGTAAACCACAACTGCACCATGAGAAAACACATATCAACCTACAAAACAACCAAATCCCCTAAAAACAAAAACCAATAAAAAACCAATATATATATCAATTTCAGTATAGATAATCCCTAGGATAAGAACAAACGAAAACCTACCAAGAAGATGTAAGAGATTACCATATATTGCAAATGAACTACCACTCGGACCAACAGATCAAATTCAGAGGAACATGGAATTTATAACTTATTAAGGTACCTAGGGTTCCGAAAAGATAATATGAAGAATAATCCATGTACGAATGAATGAATATTTGATCGGAAATAACTAGTAAAACTATACTGGACCGAGCATATACAAGAAATTATATCCCCTTTCAAGAAGAGTTATCCTCATGATTGGTTTCTATAGAATATGTTTTGATCTTTTTTATTTGAACCCAAAAATATACATTTTGTGAACTACCATCTCACATGGAATGAACCACCATTTCATGCCATTTAATATAATAAAATTACATGTATTTCTTTCATCAGTTATGATCCACCATCAAGATCCACTGAAAACACTCATAACTATCCCTTAGCACTTCCAACAACCAAAATATGAAATGTAATGGACCAAGAGGTAATGAACCATTGTATTGGACACCCCTCTAATTATTATCACCCACAAAAATCCAAAAGTCAATCCCAAAAGAAAATGGGGCTTAATAGACACCATGTGAGATACCTTTGAAGGGTCTTATCATAAATCAAACTCTAACACCATCCAAAAACACCAACCCAAATGACCACAAAATAAACTGAACAACCATATCACCAAAAAAATATGCCTCCTCCTACACAACCAAACTACAACACAACCACTTCACTACCATATCAACCTACACAAATCTGATACCTACAACTGGTACAACCAATTAACCACACTATCCTGAAAACACAAAGCAATAAATTTCTTCATCCATGTCGAGACAATATCACCAATTGGTGGAAATTACTCACCAAAATGGGTTAAAATGCATCAATGTTAAGGAGTATCAATTAAGAATATATTCATTGATTTTTAATATTTCATGACTTTATCACGCATCACACCACAAATACCAAAAACTAAGAAAACCTAATCATCTAATAAAACAAAAAGGATTCAAGTAGTAAATCACAAAAAAACTAAAAATAACTCTGGGTTTATGGCACACATATAAGTCTCTCTCTCCGATTTATACTCCTCTAGAAAACCATGCCTCCACAACCCATGAACCATAGAAATGTGCAATCAATGTAATGTATTCTCCTGACCATCCTAGACCCCTATTTTTAATTCCAAAGTCATCATTTCACCCTCTATATCCAAATATCTCCAGTTAATGATGTGATAGTCATCAAGAAGATACCAATAAATATCAGTGAAAAGTATGTCATTAGGGATCCTATCATAAAATGGTGGAATCTCTAACTGATTCTCCACCTCGATAACCCACTCATCACCTTAAATAGCCCAAAATAACCAGGAGAAATCCTACTCCCCCTACAAAAAATATATTACCCAAATTGATGGAAAAACATCATGAACAAGTGGTACCTATTCTTCAATACCAAGGGCATCCTTATGTAGTTGGAATAAGTATTATTCTAGACCTCTGTTTCATGCATCCTATCATAAATAAGATCATCTTTATCAGTCATTCTATACACCACATCAGGACCATGAACGAGTATCTCCCCAACCTCAATCAAGAATAATAGTGAATGACATGGTCCATGATACACATCATAAAAGGGATCCATTAAAATGGGATAATAATACAAATTAGAATAATATGACTCTACCAAAGGAAGGTTTAATGCCTAGGATCCACCAAAGTCAAGTACAAATGCTCGCAACATATACTCAATATCATGGATAGTTTTCTCTATCAAACAACCTATCCGAGGGCGTAAATTAATACTAAGTCATAACTAAGTACAAAATGATTTTATAAATACACTCAAAACTAATGAGATAAAACATATTTCTTGATATAATGAAATAGACTTTTGAACTCCATTAAACCTCAAAACATCATCCCTGTATTCCACTATTCAAGACTCCTTGATCATAGAGAAGTTGGTTGATTTCATCAACAATCCATGACCCCCAAGATTTCATCATAACCCCATGATATCTATGTATATATATAAATAATTCCATCTCCATATCATCCCACTTCCACACAGTAAAATCAAATGGATGTAACAAAAAACCAAGAACCTGTTTCTTAACATTTACATGATGGAAAACCAAGAATAGTTTCATCGACTATGCTACATCCCATTTATTCTCACGACACTAAAAATACATATCCAATCCAAGGTCAATCTTTGAAACCCCTTTTATTACATCCAATGTTGAGTTATTGAACTAATGGAGGAGTCCCCCATGCATATAAACCACAAAAAAAACCTCCCTTAAAAAAATCCTGGTTCTTACCATCCTATGATCATCCCTCTGGAGCATCTCCATAGACAAAATGATCATGAAAAACCTCTTTCTCTATGTCTCCCCACAATGACTCATCCACCTAATGCATTAAGAAATACTGTACCATCATTTAAAATAATCATCCTCTACAATCAGCCACCTTTTCATCCTCGTTCAAGGCTTAAACCCCCTTCATTACTCTCCATGCATTCCCAGATTACATAAAAACAACCATACTGACATCCTACTCAATGCATCGGCCAAAAAATGTCATTCTCTAATGGTGATGGATATATCACTATCAAAATCTTGATGAAAGTCCATCCACCTACACATCCACAAGTTTTGATCACAATGGGAAAAGATATACCTAAACCTATTGTGATCTGTTAATACGTGAAAAAATATATAATCAGGTAATATCAATGCATCATTGATGCAAAAAAACGTGATGATAGATCAATATTGTGGGTGGCATAGTTACACTCATGGAGGAGTAAATTCATAGACCCATAAGAGGTGACCTATAACATATTCATCATCAAAAATCATAATCACATATGTGAAGAATAAAAAAACACATCAAACATTACCACATCCGCAAGAAGCTGAAGAATAAAACTACTAACCAAAATTCCCTTTAGGTAACTGAATGTTTCCTGGGACAAATAACTCCACAAAAGGCCTGGTCCTTCCAAGTCAAATCTATCAATGGGGATTAAACTCGTGATAAATCAGGTATAAACCTTGTATAATGTCTTATTATACCAAAACAACTATAAGCCTCTTCCACATTATAGGGTGTTTCCAAAGAAATAATGGCTTCCATATTTGATGTGTCTACTTCTACCCGCATCTGATACGCCACATGGTCAATGAAATTCAACTATCTAGTTTAGAATACACACTATGAAAACATTCCATAGAGCTGGTAGCATCGATGAACATGGATGATAGTTATGAGATGTTCGACATGATTTTACATTGGCATTGAGTAGATTAAGATATCATTAATGGACAATATGATGAAATGGTCTAGAAAATCATGGAAGAAGGAGTTCATAAGACCCAGGAGTGTTGTTGGTGCATTCGTAACACTGAACTACATGACTACAAACTTGAAGTTCCAATACCTGCTTTTTAAGGAAGCCTTTATGATATACCACCATGTCACCCTCAATTGGTTATATAGAGACTATAGGTCGAACGTAAAAAATAAGAATACCCCTATCATCTGGTAAAGATGGACATATGTCCTCGTAATAGATTATTCATTCACCATTACATGATTTAACTTCCTGTAATTTATAAAAAAAATTATACAACCATCTGAATTCTTGGAGAACAACACCGGAGCACACTACGATGACAAACTATGATGGATAAAAACAATCGGTATGATATCAAATATCTGAATTCTCAAATCACATAACTCCAAAGATTTCATTTGATAAGGATCCATCATTGTTATAAAATCTTTGGGCTATAATTATACCCAAAAATCAACATCTTATCAATGGTTTAGTATCTCAACCTCCTTGGGAAAAAATCTAATCACTCCCCAATGACACTTGGAACATCTGCAATTTCATCATCCATTGATTACACCGAGAAGTAATATAACAAATAATGAAGGGACTCCACACGTTGAATACCCACCTAAAACCCCACTCATCAGCAAAAACCAATCATTGGCCATCCACATCCCAAAAATGACTCTCCTCCTGAAGAATTTTTTAATAGAATGTAATTTTTACATCTGGCCGATGTTGGGGATGACATCATATAGATTCATCGACATCTAGATAAGATTCCCATGAGGCTGATGCGGCCCCAACATCAGTCTACACCCCTAGAACGCGTCAAACATTATGGTCTATCTTCTGAAAGGACTAGTCAATACCTTGGGAATAAGAATTATATGAACCATTATTCTTAGAGTATGGTCTAGATAGGGTAAAAAATAGAGTTAAAATATCCTATATCAATCATGGATCTACGAAATCTATTATCTCATTCCTACCCTCATGGTCGATGAAAGGAACTCTTCTTATATCTCGTTTTGGAATTTGACCCACAAAAATTAAACCTCTTTATACTCTTCCAAAAAGAGATGCCACCATTGACACAGATCGTCCGGCATCTGAATAATTTCCAAAGAGGCCTAGTACTCTATTGGGGCTTAGCTAAAACATAAATCAATCTATGACAACACTATACAACTCTCAGTCATCACATTTAAACAATGAACTTGTACATCCCCAATTCATGTGTCTTGTAAATCCTGAAACTTCTTCTACCACTAATGCTACTCCTCAATCAGATCAACCCTATGGGAATCAAAAAGATCTGACTAATAAACCAAAACGATCTGAAAAAAATGTGGATTATGAATTAGATCAACAAAAAAAATTAAAATAAAGAACAACCTAGGATCGATATTGTGTAATTTAATTAAGATTCATTTACATTCACTTCATTCATTTTGAACTTCCCAAAACAACCCAATAAAAACTAGAACACATGTCACCAAGATACATATACCACAAATAGGACTCTCTCCTACTAACAGGTTCACCTCACATGCTCATTCATTATGCTCATATTATGAGCACTGGATCACATGGGGGATTAAAAATATCATTTTCTAGCTAGTCTATATGTCCTATGCCATGAACCAATGTCAATAGGAACTGTTTTGATACCACCACATGAAATACTACCCATTCCTAACTCAGAACATCATCATATATCTTAGATACTCCTTTGATACAACTATTTCTTGACCACCACCTACAAGATATAATGAAATAATGGTAGAGAGATAAAAAATCCCATGTCCTACCTCGAATTGGCCCATGGTTGGTGAATAGAACCAAGGCCTTAAAATTTTCACATATTTGAGGAATTACCCTCTATAATAAAATTAGGATCAAGAGATAATATGAATAATTCAATATCATACTCCATAATTTAAATTAAAAAGAAATTAAATCCATCCCATAATACATGTATAAATAGATATAATAAAATTAAAGTTTCCAATGTATGTACACAAAAGTAAAACACTAGCATATACACAATATCTATCTATGATTTTGGCTATATGTTTCCATTACAGTCCACATAATCCTCCAAGAAACATGAATATAGATAATTATATGTTGGGTGAGAATACAAAAATACACATTATGGAAACCACAGTCTCTCATGAACATGTGAAAGAAGAATACTAATGCACCAATATAAAAAATATAATAACCAAACAACACCTATAAAGGTGTATAATGCGAACCCATCGTCAATAATACACCCTCACTAAACAACAAAAGTAATGTATTTTAATATAACATTATCCCATTGTTAAGGCTACCCTCACCACTTTTACATTTGTATGACCCTTTCACTCTCATCTTTGTACCTCTTGGTGATCTTATATCTTCTGTATACCATTCCTCGCACTAGCACATTCACAATACACCATTCTCAAAAACACCTAGGCTCTCCACCCCAAAAATATGGTCACATCAAACCTCACTCGAAAACACTAGGGATCCTCCACCATAAAAGAACAACCACAACACATGTTTCCCAAAAACATTTGGCCAATAAAAACCGACATCTAATGAACAAAAAAAACTCTGGCCATGCCAACCTCTGAATTACGTATGTCACCAAGAAAAGAGGGATCAAATGAGTGGGTACACATCCATCATTAAACCTCATCAGATGTTAGGAAAAACACCCTCCACATGACTAAGAAGGTGTCTTCACATTGTCTTAAATATAGGTGGGGTTAATATAGAAATCAAAATAATATGAATATATATGTGTGTGTGTGTTTCAAACACGTAATCCTGTCATATGTGTTCAGAAAAAAACAAACCAACTCACAATGTTTTCATTTTTTTCACCTTTAAATGCATAACACCGCACTTCAATACACAATACCCATTTCGAATTTCCTTCCAATTTCACTTAATTGCATACTTATCTTCACTATTTAGAATTATCCATGATTAAACACAAAACTCACTATTTAGTTTTTCATTAACCATTTATATCCCAATAACCAATGCAACCAATTTCATTTCAATCATTATTTATAATTTATTCCATCACTTGTTAGTAATCTAAAATATGAAACCACCACCCTCCCCAAAATAATTGTAAATAAACTTCCTCACCATCACAAAAGCATATCCCACAAACCTCCTCTCCACAAATAAATCACATCTCACCAACCACCTCACTACCCCAAAAGAACAACCCAAAAACCACATAACTACCCTAAAATTGCAGCCCACAAAACACCTCAACACCCTAAAATAATGGTCCATAAACCATCACAATATCCATAAAATCACTGCCCCTAAAACATCTTCCCAACATGCCCCAGTACACATTATCATCCAAAGAGAATGTCTGAACATCACAACACAAGCAGATCACATTATATATTTACAAAACTAGTATTTTATAACATTTCGTATTATATCAGGGTTGTTATCCCAATATCTATAATCTTAGCTTAACATTTTCATTATTCAAATATATGTGGTAAACCAATATCCATTTTAGGTTGATATTAAAAAGTTAAAAACCAAAGGATCAATCATGGTATATATATCTAGCACCAACAAATCCCTCATCAACAATAATTTTCATTGGGTCCCCCTTCTCGTATAATCCCCTATATCACACTTAATATCAAAGATATAAAATATGGAAAAACCTAACCCATTTACCACTTTCTGTTTAAATTTAATCAATTTTTTGTATTTTATTAATTTATCACTACCCAAACCGATAGATAAATTTAATAAAATTCATCCTGCATGACTCAGAAGATTGTTAAATAAAGGACTCTCTACATAAAATAAGCATTTTTGATTTTTTTACAACATAGAGTGATGTAGAATGTTAATAAACAATATCTTCTTCAAAATAATATTTGTATCACTCTACACCACAACCAAATACCATCAATATTCAATCCAACACCCAATAGAAACCACAAAACATAACCACATTGAATTCTCAGGAGAAGAATGGATGAATGAAAACCATGAATAAGGAAGGGATTACTATGTGTTTTAATGAACATAAATTGGGAACAATGAATCAATGTGGAAGGAAGAGGGCTTCAAGAACTCATTAGTGTTCCTACGGTTCTCCAGAAATGAGATGAAGAAGAATCATGCAACAAATGAATGAAAATTTTGATGGAAATAACATTAAAAAATACACTCCATTAGGGATTTACATAACGTGTAATCCAATTTCATGTAATGTATCCTCAGCATTCAGATTCAATAAAAAACCTTGTTTCCTATTTATTGTTTTTTTTCTCAAAATCTACATGTCATGAAACAACGTCACATATGTTTTCATCTACAATTATTGGTCATGAAATAAACTTAAAAGGTGTGTATTTCCTACATAACTATTGTTAAACCTCTACATTCAACAAGAAACTCATGAAACTTCCACTAACACCTCCATCAACTATAATAGTAATAGTAAAAAACTGGGAGGGCATGTACAATTAGATTCTAATTACTTGATTTTGATATGATAAGATCATGTCTATAATTACTTATGATTGTGTTTCATTTTATTTTAACCTCTTCATTTTTAATTACATTTAATACATATAATCTATTAATTTATTAATTCTCAAATTCAATGTGAATATCATTTTATGTTTTTCATTCACAATATCATTATAATGAATATTGTATATTCCTTTATATTATCAAAGGGATTTGTTTGGAAAATTTTCAAATAAAGAATTTCATTTTATTACACTATGGTTATTAATGAGACCTTTCATATAATAGTTCAATTTTTCCACTAATTTCTACATAATATTTTTCTTGGAAAATGATTTTAATAAAATCATACTACATTTTCCATTCGATTGGAAAAACATTTAATTTTAAATAAATTCCAAAAATATTTTCATATTTTTTTAAAAAAAATTAAATTTGATTTATTAGAAAAAATGTAACCCATTTTTACTCCATGCAAATTGATTTCAATGGAATTATATAATATTTTCAAAATAACTTCTTTGTGATTTTATATATAATGTTAGATAAATATTCTTTTTCTTTTTGGAATAAGTAATATTATGCTCATTTTTTAGTGAAAAAATAATTGTCCTTTTATATTTTATGGAATGTTCAACCTCTCATGCCATAATGACTGTCATTTCATTGAGGCTCCAATTTCCTATATATGACACTTCTTTTAAATATAGTTTTATTAAATTTTATTTCAATGAAAATACATTTAAAAAAAATAAAAAATAAGACTATATTATCTTCAAGAATATTATCAGAGGTCATTTTTTGGTATTTCTATTTGTTAATGATAAAACCATCATTATAAATCTAGTGGGTATACATTATGTAGATATTATTCCAATTATTGCTCTCGATGGTTTATGATCATTTTGGCCAATGATAAATCCAATATTCAATACCTTTTTTAATTATTTTTTTCCTTAAAATATCCTTAAATATTCAAATTATTTATCATGGATATGATTATTTCTTAAATAATAAACAATTTTTAGGTATGGTGATTATTATGAATTTTAATTGATTAGTCAGGGGGAGTTATTTATAAATAGGTATTCTTTAATTCATAAATATATTCTATAAGTAAAATTTGTTTGAATTACTTTTATTATTTTATATATGAGGAATTTTTTGTGCATGTATGACATGGGTGCGGCATGGTTATAGATAGCCGCTCGATTTATCATTAATATCATGGAACAAATTAGTTGTATATCCTTAGTTAAGTTGGGTTTTACCCATTAGGTTTTGACCCATCTTGTGAATGGTCTTAATAGAAATGGTATCATGTACCTAAGAAAATGGATTCTAATAATTAAGCATTTCTTTCAAATAGTTTTTAGTTATTACTATTTAAAAGGATTCTAATATGACATTATCATTGGATTCATTTCATTATCAGTTTACTGTTTAAATGGAATTTGTCTTCTACTATTTAACATTGTATAACGATTCTTACTTATCTAATTATGATAGGCGTGTTATTATTTATAATTAATATTTGTACAGTTCTTTATCTTTACATATTTATTATTATCAAGATATTTTCTGGTTGATCATCTCTATTCATGCACTCCCTTATCAATTTATTTATTATATTTCATGAGTGTTACAAATAATACTTTTTAATACTGATTATTATTATTGATTCAATATGTATTACACTGTAAAAAACACATATAAATCCATTTATATCCCATTTATTTAATTTCTATTCCCTAGGGTTCCATGAAATTATCTACGACTAGTATGCAGGGATAAAGCATATAAAATATTGTTATTACAATAAAAAAAATACTATGTTACTTTTTGTATTCAAATTTAATGTCAGACTCTTTCATTTATATTGTTTACCAAACTAAAAACATTTTCACTCCCTCAGGATGTGATTCTATTATCAAATTCCAAGGTAATAATGTAGTAAATGACATTAGGCTATTGGGTTATGTGTTTCTTTAGTTGAAATCAATGAAATATTAGTAAAAACCATGGAAAATAAATTTTTAAAATGGTATGTTAGATAACATAACCCAATGATAGACATTGAGGATAAATATATAATATTTTCCCTATGGTTTTCCATTATATATATTATGAATTTTTTTCTAGATATTTATTTGTTGGTTTTGGGCATAGAATGACTTTGTGGTGGGTCATGAATAACTTTTTTTCATGTTTGATGATCAATAAATGATTTACACAATGATAAGTTTCATTATCTACAGAATTGAATTAATATATATTAAAAAATGATGGTACATCAAAAAAAGAGACAATCATCAAATATTATTTACTATAGATTTAATTAGTTAATTAATTACCTTATTTGAATTATGTATTCATTGATGGATCTAACAATATATTTTCATTGTACCATCATTTTGATTTATAAATATATAACATATTTCTTATTTTGATGATGCACACGTGATCCACAAATCTCAAAACGTCGCCATTGGAATCTCTAAGTGCTATCATGATAGATCCTATAGCATGCAACATCCTCAATTGATCCTTGTGAGAAAAATCTCCAAATAATTCTTCTTGATCTCTCACAACATAGGAGTGGGAGGTTTAATAATATCTCCCTCTGTTTTTAGGATCATTATTGGAGAAGGAAACTCTTTATAGCTTGAAGGGATTCTCTAAATCCATTTTGCACTCCCAAAAAAATGAATTTTCTCTAACGGAAAAAAATATTACTTGGTTTATATATTTCCAGGGATTGAAATACATAATTTCAAAAGAGAAATTTATTATAAATTTAATATATACGAATCACGAGGTTGACTAATAATGATCTTATATTTTTTCGACATTAACATAACTTTATAATTATATACTAATGAATCAAATAATATTCAATATTAATTATTTCTCACAAGACCATTAAACATGGTCCTCCCTTCATACTAAACATTTATCGAGACATGAATAATGAATTTTTATTTATCAAATAAATATCTCTACATTATTCACAAATAAATAAATAAACACTACATTAACAATATATAAAATAAATATTCACTAAATATTCTTCTCACATTATATTTTATCGAAAATGGGAAAAATAAATGTGATCAAACAAACATGAATAATTATTAATCCTTATGTGGGAATATCATTTATTATACTTGAAAAATAGTACAGAATAACATTAATATTTAACTGATGTTTTGGATATACATAGTTTCTGACCCTCTAGACCTCTATCATTGTGTAATTAGGTGAATCAACATAATCTACATGGTTAGAGTCTAGAATAATTCCAGAAAACCCATTAAAAAATAATATAACGTTTCAGTGAAAAAATAAATCATACAGATTCTGGATGTGTAATGAAATCCATTTATCATGACATCACTACTCATGTTGGTTTCATGTCGGTGTCATCAACCTATGTGCTTGATGTCTCTTTCGTTGACTTCTGAGATATTGAGATTTCCTATAGAACACGATCTCATTTGTTTTATTTTTCCTATTACATTTACATTAATGGTTCTGAGATATAAATTGTCATTAACGAATAAAAGAGATAAATCCTTTCTCACATTATTCCTCAATACAATATTACTCATGATGAACAAAATTTATCCTCCCTCTCAATCAACATCTATTATTATGGTTTTCTCCAATTCATAAAATTTAATGACTCATAGTTCTCATTAATAATAATCATAAATTCTAAGGACCAATACATACATCCACTGATTGGAACATACAATGACACATATATATGTGGATTTCTAACTAGCAGGTATCATTCTCGTAATGTGATACACTATATATTACCAATGGTGTAAACTATGAGAAGGCGCCCCAATTTTTTATGAGTCTCGACCCCGGAGAGCTTGTATCATTTGTTTCACTCAAATTATATCATCTGACAATAGAACATATACTTAAGAATAGTGTTGTAGCTCTTCTGGGTTTTTATCATTGTATGGAACTTCTATGACCTTTTAGTATAGAAGCTACTCTTGGGAAATTATCACATAATTCATTACATATAATAAAAATCTTGATGTGGGATTTTTTTTAGTATCATGCCGAAATATGAATACAGGATTTCATAAAGTACATAGAAGTTAGTTCTAGGGAACCATCTCCCACATACTCCCACTTTTACTATAGAAGATGACTAATAACATTTTGTCTGCTAGCTCTCACATGATACTAATTCTTATACTGAGGTATCTCTTTACTCAAGGGGGATTCCACATTATCTTAAATGGGTAATTTTAATACTGAAACTTCAACCAATTTAGAAAATTCTCTCAAGAGGTGATACATCTAGAGTATTTTCTTTTTTGGTGAACATTGGATCTTTTTCCTTTACCCCCATTGTAGTATTACCACAATATGATGTGATAGGGTGTCTACTACTAGGTACCACATTGAGATCCATGAGGGTGTTTTGAAGAATTTTTTTACTTATATACATTAGAAGACAATATATACTCAGAATTCACTATAGATTTAGTAACAACAAGTATCTTCAAAATCTTCCACTTCACAACTCCTCTGCTGAGATAGAAAAAATATCCTACTGCAACTATAGAACATTTTGATCTGTCTGAAATCTAGCAACAATATAACCCATGATAACAAACTCCTCATCACCTCCATAGAAATGGAACATATCAATAGTTATTGTGAGATAAATAAGGATATCATTACCAAAATACCAATGGTGTTCTCCAATATAATCATGATATCTTCCCACCATGTTTAATGCATCAGAAATATGCAGTCTAATATATAACATGACATACATGATTGACTCTGTCACTTAAATGTATGATATCTTACTCATTATCTCATTCACATGTAGTGTCTGGGTAAACATTTTCAAATAATTATGTAAACAATGTGACACTAGAACCAATCCCCTATTTTATTGTTCTACAGTAAATATATTTAGTATCTGGTCATCATGTGTACATTGTCATAGTCCAATAATCATCATGGATCTATCACAAATGATATGGATCCCCCTAATTTAGACTTCTTCTTCTAAGTACATCCTGGAGAAACACTTTTTTAACAAGTCCTTAATATATATTAATACTATTATTTCATTTCCAATAAGTAATATTTCATTTACATAAACTATTATGATAATGAACACATTCACACTAAACCTCTTCTAAATACAAGGTATATATTTTTTATTAATGAAACCAACTTATTTTACTGATTCTTCGAATTGAATTTTCCTTGACCTAGATGTTTTCCTAAATCCATTAATGGATCTATACTACATAAATTTTTTTTTTCCATCATGAAGATTCACAAACCCATCTAGTAGTATCTTATAAATATCTTCCTGATGTTTATCATTATGGAATGCTGTTTTGATATCAAGATTCTAAAAAACAAATTCATGTTATGATATTATAGAATTTATAATTATAGTGGATGTAAATATGGAAACTAGTTAAATGACCTCTCATAGTCAATTCCTTGATGTTTTTTAAAAACCTTATCCAATATAATTTATTTAAAGGTATTTACTTTACCTTCAACATCCAGTTTCCTATTGAATATAAATTTTTTTCCAATGGGATTTGAATTAAATGGATCATCGACCATAACAAAAACATGATTTTGATACACAGAATCCATTTTGGAAGACTAGGTTTTTTCAATGTTGAAGCTTCTGAGTTCTATATTTCCACCATATATAATATCGGATCATCATTGTAAACCCATAATGAGTTACCATTATTAGTGAATAGAGAACCATATCACTATAGTACTCTTACATATTCATGGTCATGCAAAATACTTGTGTTTCATGAGATACTTATTCCATATGGACATGTAAGATCAGTTCATGTACCAACTCTCTTGTGTCTTGATCATCTATTTCATTGAAGTCAATATTACACCCACAATCCTTTTGGAGTATATTATCCCTCTCAAAAAAGGTGAATTTTCAAGAGAAATAACATTCTTTTATGAGGTGTTGTATATGTTGTATCACTTTGCTACCCCGGGATACCATATAAAGATTCAATCTATGCCAGGGGATGATATTTTCTTTCCTAATAAGGCCTTAAAAAAGGCCTCGAAACCCCATACATGTGTGTGTAAAAAAATGTGATTATTTCAACTTCATATCATGAATGTAATTATATTTTACAGTTTATTTGACACTCAGGAGAATATGTATTCCACAAATTATAATTTGTATCCCCAAAATGATAATGGATGATCATTATGACTCATTATTGATCATTCCATGTCTAACTTGTTACGGTTCCTCCATTCAATATCACCATTAAACTACGGGGTGTAAGGTAGAGTGAGTTTATAAATAATCCCAAATTCATGTAGAAGGATGATAAACTATTCCTTAATATATTCACTAACCTTATCCAATTTAAGATTCATTATATTCTTACCAAGTTGATTCTCTAAATCATTCTGTAATTTCATTGTTTTTTTAATGGAATCAAACCAATACCAGAATAAGTAAACATATCCATATCTCCTAAATGTTTTAGTAATTTTTTGGATGTATGAATATCCATACATTGCTTCTACTAGAAATGGTCCACACACATCAGTGTGTACCAATCCTAGAAGCTATGTGGCCCTTTCACCCAATCCATCAATTTTTTGTTTGGTCATTTTTTATTTATAATCAAACTTGAAATCATCCATGTGGTTATCACTTAGAAGAGTCTAAATAACTAGCTTGATAGAGTTTTGTCACACTCTTCTCATTTTCATGTCTAAGATAGTGATGTCATATATAGGAGTTATATGAGTTGTGTGAGCATGATTGAATGTCAATTTCCAACACCTAGATTATGTAATTTAATATATAAAGTTAGATATTTAAATATTCCATACCATAACATATGCTATATTTATAAAAGTGACATATTTTATTTACAAACATTAAAAGAAATCCATCTGTATCTTGGAATGATAAAAAAAGTATGTTAAGGGTTACCATTGGTACGTTTAAAAATACTTTAAAACCAACATCATTCACATTGGCCAAGATGGTGGTAGTCTTAATATCTAAAGTATCCAACCTTGCACTATTGGCAGCTCATAGATCCACCTCTACTCTAGAAAGCATTCAGAATGTATTGGATCCTATATTTGGATATAGATGTTAGAACCACAAGTCGTATCTAATACCCAATGTGTTGATATTGAACGATTTCACCCAATAAGGAATGAACTTTTAGCTTCCTCTTAAATCTTCGTTCAGTTTAACTTCCCATGGCATGGCTTCCCACATGAAAAAGTATCACCTCCTTTTCCATTCCCTACCTAATGAGATTCTCCTTTTTAAAACGATGATGATTAAGAGATTTTGACTTATTATAAGACTTGTGATCCATTTCCTTATTTTTCCTTCTCTTGTTCACTATAAATACTACATTTTTATCTTTCCCCATGTCCTTATACACATGGTGAATCAATGTAATGTGTTTTCAAAGACTTTTATCATTATTAATAATATAATAATTAATAACAAATCTAAATATAGTATTGGGAAATGATTAAATTATGATATCTATATGAATATAATCTGTAATTTAATCCTTATGATATTTATACATTCAATAGAGCACATAATCATGAATACATTAGGGATACATAGCTTAGAATCCTAAAGAATATATATATATATATATATATATATATCATTTTAGATCTTTTATCTATATTATTTCACGTTCTATATATATATATCCCAAAGATGAGACATCATGTTATATCCATCCATGTCCTCACGTTGCTTCAAAATCACATTGTACATGAATGATATCATGAAATATTGAACATTTGTGCAATCATTCAAATATTTCTTATAGGGAGATAACTCCCCATAACATTCCTCATTAAAAGGTTCTTGAGGAATATGTTCTTCCAACACATAAAATATTCATTTGATAGAGAAGGATATTGTATAAGTAGCTTTTCCACTCTTGGAAATTTGTGCTGGTGAGAAGGTAACCATTCTAATGTATGGATTTCAGTTTCATGTTTGATGTCATTTTAATGTTATTTTTTGCGCAAATAATATAAGGAAAATTTTAGTAAATTTTAGATAAAAACTAGAAAAAAAATAAATATTATATATATTAGTCTCCTACTATTCTATCCAAACCCAATACCCCTCACCACTAGCTTTAGAATAACATGTTTCTCAAGACATTATAGTGTCAAGGATCCATATTCACTTTATAATTACACCAGCATTGGTTGGTCAATAAACATGAATGGTTTTAATTATTCCTAACATATTCCAACAGAATTAACTCACAATTCACTCAACCCTTTATGTCAATTAATTTAACTAACCCAAAACATCATATTATAATTATCTGATAATTGAAAGAACCCAATCATTTGTGAGTCATGAATGCTAAACTGAGGATTGATTTTAAATGATGTTTTTGAATTATATAATGACATAATATATGTAATTGAAGGATTTTATCCATTATGATATAATTTTAAATTATTATCTCTATCATATTATTGGAAATATTAAGTTGATTTACTTAACTGATTAACAATATATTGGCTAATATTTTTTTAAAATCCAATTTATTATAATTTTCTCTTGGATTATCATTCATTTCTTTAAATAATGATATTTGAACTAAAAATCCATAATGAAACAACCATGCATTTTAGAAGAAATAATGTAAAAAAGTCATATGACAATGCGCTGTTACTAATTTTTAGTTTATCCAGTAGTTGATAAACTAACCATTGACCTAGGAGCTAAACAACTTCAACCAATTAAGGTTCGTGTTATAGATTTCTACCTATCTACCAATTTATCTCTCTTAGATTGGCTTACCCTCACCTCCAAAGTGGAACTACCTGTAATATCTTGGGAGTTACATCTAATAATTTTTTTTACTCACACATAGGTGAGAGAAACAACTTATTTACATAAAAAAACCTTGCGAACTCATGTATTTGCATAATAAGAAGATAGATGGCATGCATGCCAATAAATGTAACTAAATAATAAATTAAATTAAATCAATCCCATAAAAATATATGGTTTTTTCTCATGATCATCCACTTGAATGCAATAATCTTTTCATTTAATAAAACTAATATTCAATTCCTAACCATTCTTATTTATGATATATCACACTCCTATAAAATATTTATAATCTATAATTAATAAGTTCTCTTATCTAAATTATAAACCTAATTTTTGTGATATTTAAATCCACTATAATTTTAAACATATTTTAAAAAATAATTTAAAATTAACTGTTTAGATATATTAACCTTATTGTAAACACGGTGATTTCCCATCGGAATCTACCCTTGATGTGTTATACTCGTACAAAATTTACTCCTGTGAAAAATTGAATAAAATAGTTTTCACATACATTCATAACATGTACTGTCACCATAATAATGACGTGAATTAAATAATTTATCGGTTAGGTGTAATGTTTCAATTCACATAAAGAAAAAATGTATAATTAGACTCATACAAGATATATAGATCTGATAATTACAATGATATTAATTAAACATTTATAGAAATTTATATTAAATCCTAACAGATGGTGTGTCCCATCATATTTATAACCACACACAAGCACATGCTGATAATGACCACATAGTATAATGAATAAAAATTAAATCCATGTACTTTTTTATAATTACCCCATATATACATCCATCATTCATGTTGTACACACCTCTCCCGATGTATCTGAGGAACATTCCAAGTGTACTGATGTATGAATTGTGAATAAAAAAATATGAGTATGTGGCGTGAATAATTGACTACTTGGATTGTGGTCACTGTGTTACACAGTAACCAGTCTGGTAGGGCATATACAATAATATAATGTCCATCTGTGACTCAATGAGACTACATGTTGGGTATGTGGGATACACAATGTGTACTCTGGCTGATAGTGCATCACCCAAGAACAGTCAACCGATGGAGTAAGAAATAATAATTGTGTGTGTAATTTATGAACATAGTTTTAATAAATTACATAGTTAATTCACAATTCATTAAAAACTAGTAAACTTTATGTATCTCTGGTTAAATGGCATATACACCCATGCTATCCATATATAACTCTTAAATCCACCAGATGAGTTCCTCGGTTTTTTTTCATTCATGATTAATCATATTGGTTAAAACTAAGAGAAACTAAGGAGAAAGAAGAATATCACACATTTTAGATTGAAACAGTGATTAATCATTAACAGAAAACAAAATAAAAAAATGACTAAGTCCATAAACAATCAATAAATTGTTATTAATAAAAATGGGGCCACTCAGATTCAACCTGTAGGATTCGGGTGTAGAGAAAGTGTGTGATGGTTCATGCCCAACTTTTCTTCTTGTCATGATTGATGAACAACACGAGATTTACAAAATGATAAGTTTTATTATCTAATAAATTGAATCAAATAATATAAACAATAGATAAAATGTATGAACTAGAGAGGGGATAATCACATTTTCTTTAGAATCAATTCAAATAATTAATGAATTACATGGTTTGTATTATTTGTTCATTGATGGATCTGAAAAAATATTTATGTTCTACTATCATGACTTATAGGAATCAAGAGTAGATTCCTTATTGAAGTGATCCACATGTGCTCCAAAAAATTCCAAAAATCCCCATAGAAATATTTGAGTGATAGAACAAAATATACTATCACTTTCATTTTATTTTTTTGTTCACCTTCGGAACATCTTCTGAATTTTTCTTCTAGATTACTCTTTACATGATAGTTGGAGGTTGAGGAATATCACTCTCCTTTCTTTGGAGTATTCTTGGAGAATATAGTACTCTAAAGCAAGAAAGGATTCTAAAAATTTGTTATGCATATCCAAACATATCAATTGGATCTACGAGAAAATAATATATCTGGGTACAAATATAGCTAGGGTTAGAGATTAATATGTTTACAAGTACTCGTTATTGTTTATTTGATCCCTATCAACCCTAATTTCAAATAATAATAATAATATTATTATTTCTCAACATGTGCATAATTTGTCAACTAACAGTTATTTTATCAAATAATAGTCAACATAATTTTTATCCTATTGGACCATTAATATGGATTATCCATTCCTGCAAAAATTTTAATGGGCCTTGATAAATGAAAATTTATTTCATAAATAAATATCACTTCATTATTCACTAATAAATAAATAAAAACAATATTTATTAAACTACAAATAAATTTTTATTAAATATTCTTATCAAATTTTATTATTTCAAACAACTTGTGATAGAATAAATGTTATGAAAACATGGATAATTATTATACCACGTGAAATAATAATATTTATTAGTCGTCCAAAATAAAAAATATTATTATAGTTATTTAACTAAAATTAGGGATATAATTAGTGTGTGTCCCTTTAGGCCACTTTTTCAGTGGAATTTAGAGATGTAGACGAGATTCCATTGTTATCATCTTACAATATGCCAAGTCACCCATATAAATATATCTAAATGCTGAAATGACATAATAACTCCTAGATATTCTTTATATGTAATATAATTACTTTTTTATGATATCTCAAATTAAGAATGTTGCATTTTAGTGTCATCAACATGTGTGCTTGATGTATATTTCATTGATTTCCTAAAAATTGATCTTTCCTAAAGAACATCATTGCAATATATTTATTTTAGTTATATCATTTCCATAAAGGGACCTAATATATCAACGATTATTAGATAATATAAGGATTAAATCCTTTCATACATTATTTATTAATGCAATATTTCTCATGATGCGCCCGACATATCCTACCATTCTGTGAACATATGTCATCATAGATTTCATCAACTCATTAAAGAATATGACTCATAATACTCATTAATAAATGTCATAATGTATATGTACGACTACATCCATCCATAGATAGCAACATCCAATAGCACATATAAATATGGATTTACAACTAGCTGGCCTCGTTCTCATAATATCCTGCACTAGATATTACCAAGGGAATTCATCATTACCAGGTGCCTCAATGTCCTTTGAGTCTCCACCCTTGATAGAATGTATCATTTATGTACCAACAATTTTATAATCCTTATGTAGAACTTATATTTAAGATTATTTTAATTTCACATTCAGTTTCTCATCATAGCAAGAAATTGCTTTAACATTTTATTGTGATAGTGATTCTTAGGAAATTTTCTCAAAGTATGTTAAAAATAAGAAAATTAATTATGTGATAAGATTATTATTAATATTTGATGCTATGAGTATAAGTTTTTATAGAGTACATATAAGTAGGTATTAGGTCACCATCTCCACCAACAAAATTTTTTAGATAATATAATGTGACAAGGTTCTAGGGAAGAGGTACATATGAGTTAGATATCTGAAAAGAAAAATTGATATTGGTTCAATGTTTTCCAGGTATATGAAAACAAACCTTACTATGAACCGACTTTGACACTCCTAATGTATTTTTTTAGGATAATTCACATTTTATTTTCATACCATTATGTTTGATTTATATAGATAGTGACGACGAGTTCAAAATGATAAAACCTGGTGAAATAAATAACATATAATAATATAAAATGATTGATATATTTATTGGGATTCTATAACTATATTAATCTATTATTTTTACCAATGGAATTTTGGTTTTAAGTATAATGAAAAATCTCTGGATTTGGTGACATTTTTGAGTTACAAGTGTTTTAAATAACCTAAAAGTTATTCATAACACCTTAAAATTATGATATTAAGACAGATCGTAGGTTTAATGTCTTAAACATGATGTTTTTGGTGTATTTTGATAATATTATACCTTTAATAAGTACTTTTTAGAAATTTATGTAAGTTCAATGTTTTGGAGGAAATATTATTTGAGAAATAATGCATTTACATTTTATATTCATAAGTTAAAAGAATTAATAGCCTTTGGGTTTATTATGATCATCAAATTCATTTTTATAATACTCAAATAAGATTAATAGAAATTGTAAAAAAATATATATTCCACTGAATCATCAATAAAAATATTATTTAATAATTAATAATATTTCAAGGATGTACAAAATATTTTTTTGGAAACTGTTATGAATTATATTAATATAGTTTAAAAATGGAGTAATTTGGGAGACAACCTATCACATTAGTCGAGGCCATTAGGATTGAACCCATCACCAATGTGTGATTGGGAATTGTCACCTATCATAGTACTACAAGATTCCTTGGTTTATGTTATATTCTTTTTAGTTAAATTGATTGAAAAATGAATATTAATGATGATGAATTAATGTTAAATAATAATATTAGAGAATAATTTATTATATTGGATAATATTCTCTAAACAAAATCGTTTTTGGAAATATATAGAGAAATAAGGATGTAATTATAGATCATATGGTTTTTTGAAGGATATCATTTGTGATTCATGCATATATAATTCATATTTGGTTATTAATTTGTTAGAGTGAAGGGTAAAATAGTGAATTGATTGAAGAAAAACCAATGTATGAAATTGTTTTTATAAAATACAAATAGTTCAGGTATGTATAAGTCCTTAAATTAGTATATTGAAAAATATCCCCTCACATTATTTTAATGATATTGAGGGAAATTGTTATCCTAAAACATTAATATGTGATTAATCATATTGTATTATAAATCATCTAGGATATATTGTATTCATGCTAAAAACGTTACATTGATCATTCACATACTTTTTATCATTGAGCTCGCTAAATCCTAAGAATAATTTATTATTTTCATCAACATACATTTCTTTTGTTTCATATAATTTTTATTTAAATGGAATCATATTTATCTTTTATTCTACCTAACCCTGTAAGATCACTATTGTTCTTAATAAGAGGATATTTTGTTAAATCTTCTTACAATGTGGGTTTTGAAAAAAAATATTTTAAAATTCTTAAACCTTGAAAATCAAGATTATGTTTAAATATAAAAGTTGAAATTTCATAATATTGTTGAGAATATTACACCATGAAATTATAAAATAAGAACATTATATTCGAGAGAATGTATGAAACACAATACCAAGTGTACAAGGGAATATAACATATTGATACATTGAAATATAATTTTTTTTAAATTGATTAGTACTCCTAAAAATTTTTCTTAACACACCCCACTGATCTTTTATTTTCTTCCATGCAATAATGAGACTTCTCGATATCTTGTGTTATAAACAAGACCGAGATTTACTGAACAAAAAATAACAATATTATTATTATTATTTAATATGAATTTTATCACCTAGGATACATAATTGAGGGAATAAATAAGCTTAACTAAGATATTTATATTTATATTTTTCACATGTTTATTATATATTTATTGGATAGAATTAAAATACGAATCAATTAAAAGAAAAATATTTTTTTTGAAATACTATATTTTTTATAAATATCATTTCCATGTGATTTTTACACACAGTATGAAATTAATTTTTAAAAATAACAGAAATTTAATTTTCAAATATAATATCCATTTTTTAAATCAACGCCCAAGAATAATACTATGGCGATTATTTTTAATTTTTGTGAGATTGTTTTTATAAATAATGAATAATACTGAATTTTAATTTTAAAAGTATTTTTAATATAAATAATTTATATGGGTATATTGATATTTTAGGAATTATAAAATGACTAGTTCAATTTTATCAAAATAAATTGAATTTATTTCATTTGAATTCATTTTTTTATTGAATTCAAATATAAAAAATATTTTAAACAGTTGGACATTTTCTTTTTAAGGACATGCAACCTTGAATTATCTATAGGATTAATTTTAAATCTAGTTTTTCCAAATATTTGAATTGAATATAGAAAGAATTATACCTTATTTTGAATCATCATAATTTACAAATTTTATTTAGGCCGACATAATTTTTTTTATCAAAATGAAAAGTGAATAAGTTAAAATTATTTACCATTATTAAGGTTAAAAATAGTTTACCTGCGAGTAAACTAAGGATAATGGTTAAATTGACATAAAAAAAATTCCAGCAAAAATTTAATATCCATATGTCTACCAATAACACCATAGGATACATTTTAATTTTTATTGGTACACTATACAATTAAATAGGCTTATATAATAAGTAATGAAAAACACTATAGATATATTTCTTACTTATAATATTAATAAGGCTTCGGGAATCGGTCAAAACTACATAACATCGGTTATAGATAATATTTTGAAAGATAATTATTTTTTTATAATAATAAATTATATTTAATTTTTAGAAATGATATAATAACATAAAATTAAAAATAAAACTTCAACACATGAATTGTTTTGTTTATAATAAATTAAAATAAATAATACTAAATATATTAAAAGTGATGTAATTTGAATGAATTATATTGTTCCAATAGATTTTATTTGAATATGTTATCTACCATGTGTTTGAAATATATATATTTAAACTCCATCATTTTCGTGACATTTTTAATGTAATGACACAATGTATTAAAATATGAACGTTATATTTGATAACATGTATGACACATGAAAACATGTGTATAAATTAATATTACATCCAATGAAATTATAAAATATTTAATATTTCAATTAAATTCAATAAATTCTATAGCATCACATACATGAAACACATTTAATATTTTTTATACACAAAAAACATTTTTTATTGATAACTGTTTTTAGACACAAGAATAAGTTTTATGGAACAACAATAAACGATTAAAATTATTATTTAATATGATGGTTATTTCATATAATTTGGAAATGTATCAATAAATTGGTCTAAATAAATTATGGAAATAAACATTTTATACATATTATTTGTCTATATATATTGATTTTAAATAATAATAAGATTTGTTTAATAGAAAAAGAAATTATTTTGATCAAAATTATTTCATTAAAAATGGATTACTTATGGTTGGGGAACATAATTTGAAATAAATTAATTACACATTTTGTACACGAATATTTTAAATTAATAATTATTTATGAAAGCTGAATAAAAAATATATTTAACTGTGAATTATATTCAATTTTCGAGATGCTTCATTTTTTGGATTAATAGGGAATAATAAAATATTTTAATTGAAAAATGACATTAATATAACTAATTTAGAATGTTAAATTTTATTATAATTGATTTTAAGGTGAATATAGTTCAAATTTAAATCTATTAATCAAATTAGTTTCATATTAATTATTTTCATATTAAATTTAGATATAGAAACATTATAATATTTTGAAAATATTCAGTTTTAATACCAACTTTCTTGTCACGCCTATCAGATTAACATTAACATAATCTCTTCCACTTCAGAGAGTTTAATTTTTCAAAGTGGATTTTATATTTTGAACCATCATAATTTATAATTTCTAATATTGATAAATCAACTTTTTACCAAAGTGATTAGTGAAAGTTATTAAAATTAACGGTAATGATTATGGTAAATGGAGTTTACTTAGTGGTTAAACATAGAATATAAGGTATAAGATTGACCCAAAAAGTGTTAAAACCCACTTTTCTAGAATATTTAATCCCCTAACACGTTATTATATATTTTTATAACTTATTTGGATACTATTACGTTAAAAGGGTCTATATTAGATGTTATGTAATGAAAAAGAAAAAAATTCATTCCTTTCCTTTTATATTTATAATGCCTTAATATCGGAGAAAAAAATAATTACATATGTTATAAATATAAATTTGATATTAAAATTATTTTTCAAAAAATTTCATTATTTTATGTTGTTATATATTAAATAATAACATTGATTTTTTATGAAATGCCATCCTGTGATGTATTTATCATGAAATTAAATAGGATAATGGACACTAAAAATATTAACTGTTATCTAAATAAAATTAATTTTAATGTTCCATTAATTTTGTGTATTATTATAACATGTTCAAATTATTTCAACATTATATATTTTAATTACAATATTCTATTGATATTATTTAATCCAAATTATATGAAATAATGTCAACATTGATATTAATGATAATTTATAATAAATTATATTTTATTAAATTATTTAAAATTACTTAAAATAATCTCAAATGAAGGGTGAATTTTAAATATTACTAAATATTTGATATCTTCCATTAATGTAAAAATTTATCTTTTACAAGGATCATATTGACCCCTAAATATTAAAATCATTGTTAGTGAGGTTACAGTTAAAGAAGTGTTTTTTAGCATTAGATGAACATTTGTTAATAGTAATTTTCACAAAAAATGGTATTATTATTATAAAAATATTATATACCATTTAGAATAAATGGTTCTAATTTATCTACAATATATCAATTTCTTTTATTCTTGATGAACAAGTTTCCTTAGATAAAAAATTATCTACCATAATAAAAATAAAAATGGTAAAAGTGGGGAAACATTGAATTTAAGGAACACAATTATAAAAATGCACTTAATTTTGGGTCTTAGAGGTTGTTCATGACCAAATAAACCATCAAAACCATTGTAATTAAATTTTGGATTCACATGAGGAAAGGTATACTTCCCAATATTTAATACTTGTTGTATTTTCAAGAATGTTACTCCTCTTAATCTACAAAAGGGAACTCACTGTCCCGCATTATTCACACCAATCAAGCCATATTCCATGAAATCTCCAAAAATTATATTATTAACAAACCAAAAAAATAAAAAATGATTATTTTGGGATGAAAGAAATCCATTAATAGTTTTATTGAAATCCTAAGGTGGATACATAAATATGAGGTACTGATATTCTAAAAATATTTTTATATTATTTCCTACTACAACTCCTTAAATTATTATTGTAACATTATTTTATAAAATCCATATTATCTTCCATATTAAAATATTTTATTATGTGAAGGATATGAACTATAAAATGAAAAAATTACATCACATGGGTTTCAAAAAAATCGTTCATGTGTACACCATACAACTTAATCGTGAACCTATGTCGTTCGTTTTTTCCATTACCACCATTCACTATTGATAAATATGATGGATTTATTATTTAATATATATATATATATATGTGTGTGTGTGTGAAATTTAAGATGTTTTCATTCTTGACGAATTATTTTATCACACATTCCTTAATACATTCTATTTTTCTTTAATTTGATATCGTTGCTTGTGAGTTTGACGTACAACCACCTTGCGAAGAGATGTGATTCATTGACACTTTACACAGACTATTTTAAGGATGGGTTTAAAAACAATTTGTGATATTGTAAATTTCCCAGACCAGAAGCCACTAAAATAGTGCTCTGTGTCGGGTCTTCTCATGACCTCATGTGCGCCTCCTCATACGCTAGAGGTTGCCGACTAGCAAGGAGGAATTAATAATACACATGGGGAGACTATAACCTTTTTATCAGAGTAAGCCACCACATATCACTATATGAATAATAGAAACAGTATGAAACATCCAATAAACATTCATAACCAAATGTTTCCCAGAAGAGTACAAAAACCTATCAAATACAACAATGTCATACCATACTAGTAGTGAAAGTGAAAGAAATACAAATTAAAAAAATGGCCAAAACTCCCAATGGGTATCGACACTAAGTACTGATCCTTCCCCATGTATGTCATGAGCCACAACTCAACATCTTAGTGTAGGGATTTATCCCTTTTCCAGACCTGCAACCAAGTGATCTTCTCGGGTGCCCAACGGTGGCCCGAGCACGGTGTGAGTACAAAACTCAGTAGGCCACCACCAACGGTGTCTAAAAAATATCTAGTCTGGTAGATAGTGCATGAATGTACAAAATGAATGGTAAGTAAACATGGGATAGTTTGGTTTCCATTAGTTAATACGGTTCATTTTTTTTCATGACTAGTATTTATTCAAACTCTATCTCTTATACCATTTTCATTACATAAGCCATATTTATTACAAGTTCCTTGGGTTAGGTATAAATATCCTTTACACAAGGGTCTAAGGTAACCAATCACACTGTATAGTGATAACAAAGTAATTCCATTTCTCACTAGGGATCCACATATCAAATCAACACATTTTTCTCACCTCAAAGCCTCAGTCCGGGATGAATTCAACCGTTATGGTAATAGAGCCTTCGTCCCCTTCCATAACCTATTCATTTTGGGGTCGAGTATAGAGCCTTAGTCTAACTCGACCCTTGGGAATATAACCTCATGTCAATACCCCACTCTTCCAAGCCATGTGCACATGCTTATTTTTCATGTCACAACTTTTATACCATAACACAACCAAGGATATTCAATGTCATAGGATATAACAACACATAACATTAACATGGGAATTAATATTTTTCCATAACCGATTAATATATTTTCCATTTACAATTCATGTCTATTTGGAAAAATTCCCATTCTCATGCCTTAACCCATTAGGCATATTCAACAATCCCTATCCCTTAGAAAAATTCATCAATGACTATATATTTACCTGTTTAACCAATTTATCACTTCCCAGGCATTCACCCATTTATTCATTTCACGTAAATTTCACAGAACAAAATCCCTTCATTACATTCTATCATTTAGGTGTACCGCATAATTCTAATGTATTTACCCATTCCATGATTTCATCTATTCCCTTATTACATCCCATTAACACATTCCCTGTTTCCCATTCCATTACCCAATTACAAGTTCACCATTTAGCATTCCCTAATTCCCTAATCCATTTCAAACCAAATTCATAAAACAATCAACATAATCTCTTCCAACCCAATTACCCATTTTCATGTCATTCCAACAAGTCCATATACATTTATTGACCAGGGAATATTTATCATTATTCTATTTATTACTTAATCAATAAGTAAGTCATATTATACATGGGTTTCACATTTTTATTTGGCAACCAACCACTTAGCTCTACCACACTCTCAATCCAGGTTTGTCGGCGCACCCCATGGGTTGCCCTAAAATGGTCAAGTCATCCTCAACACATCCCATTAGGATCAAGATGATTAATATTTGTCAACTAGACACCCATTTTCATCAAACATATAAATGGATCTATGAACAAAAAAGGGGAAAACATGTACACTAAATTACATGCACCAATCCAAAATAAAGCAATGGGATAATACTTGTAGACCACCTACCTTGAATCAAATGATGAATTAACTCTCAATAACGGCCATAGATCCATATTCAAACACCCCATTAAGCCCCATCATAGGTTCAATTGGAAAACATGGTGTTAGGGTTTTTGAATAATATTGAAGAAAACACAAACTCTAATCCGAAATAGAGATGGAAGTAGAGGATAAAACATACACAGAGCTTTGATCAGCAACCAATGGCTTCCAAAACAGTCAATAATCAAAGTGGAAACACCTCTTGGAAGTTTTGGTCTTCTATGTTCATCACTGTGGTTATGAGGGAATGAATGGAGGAAAATCCATGAGGTGGAAGTTTTGTAATTTTATCAATTTTTTTGGGTCGCACGGTTTTCCCGTATAGTTTTACAAACCATACGCAAACCGTGTGTGAACCACTATCACAAAAACACCCCATAACACTGTTTCTAGGGGACTACGCTTTGTTTTCCTAACTATGTTCCAACTGTGGGAAAGCCTATTTTCAGGGTAGCATGGTTCCCGGGAAACTTGCACTAACTGTGCGCAAATCATGGAACATGCCCCAGAACTCCCATTTATTTTTTTCATGTCTTGAACCCCTAGAACACCCTCGTGTCTTCCCATGAACATGGTGAAACAATTATCTAACCAAAAAGAAGAGGCCAAACAAAAACATATTCCAAATCATTCCATAATCATAAATAGGATCTTACAACCTTTCCACCTTATAATGTCTGGTCCTTGAGACGACCTTCCATGCATCATTAACTTCTGTAACAAGGGATCATTCCATAAGGGCTGCTTTTCCAATTACCACATTCTAAGTACCCGGTTTCACATAAAAATTCCACTGATCATAGAAGAAGGTCAAATACTTTCCCCTCAAGGTTTATTCACCACAACCCATAACAGGAACTTGAAAAACTCTTCAAGGATGAATCCCATTCATAAATTATCAATAAGAGATCTTCATGGGGGAAACATAGGCGGAAACAACTGAACTACAATGCATGAAAACATAACACACAACATCACATCATCAAGGAGGAACTAATTGGCACCTCATCGGCCAGATCCTCTATACAAATCATTACCAAAATTCATGTGCATCATTTTCTTCTATTTTCCAAACTCTAATGGTGAAAAACCCTGTATCGCCTAGAGGATAAAAAACGATACAAATACGTCTCCCAAATATTTCATTCCACCACTATACAACCAAATTTCCCCCAAAACTCTCAGCTACTCAGCCAACTAAACTAATTCCAATTCTCTCTACAAGGGCCAACTCAACCAAACGGTGACCAATCAAGTCCTTCCAACATAAAACTCTGATCATACCATCAACTAGCCATTTATCCAGCATGGTTCTGTCCACCATTTCTGGTTACATACCACTTCCACTTTTGACGAAGCGCCACCAGAACTCAACCAAACATTACAATTTCCTAACATGATCCAATGCGTCCATGAATCCATAAGGTAAATAACCTACATTGGTATCCAACCACACCCTAGAAACCATTCGAAAGAACATTTCTACCCTATCCCTTCAATGACTACTATCAACATGAACTCACATAGGTACAAATTCATTTTCAAAGGATCTTTCCACAATAACATGTACCTTAGAGATGGGTCACTGTCACCACACCCATTCAAATTTAACATCTTAAGTTAGACCACACCCGAATGGATTGTCCCAGAACACCCACCATCCACTGATGGTACAATATCCCCATCTCACCATTCCAAGCTGCATACTGACTTGGAGCCTATCGTTATCATCCAAGAAACCCACTGAGGTCATTTCCTGAATTCTAGTAAAATTCCATCATCGCGAACTTACATCCTCCACACTTTCACTGACTTCACCTTTCGAATTACACCACATCACATGGCCAAGGTTCACCCAACTTCAAGATTTTGTAAAACCACCCAAGGGTAAATTTCCTAAGTCTAACCCATGATCTTGATTGGAGTTTTAGAACCCAACCTCTCATAAAACTACATGTTGTCATATCCAACCACACACTTCTATAACTTCCACAAAGACATCACAAGATTCACATAGAACCACCCTGAGCCCGAATATTACACATGGTTCATCAATCACCACATCCAAGTTCCACATTTAATATCTAAGGAACCTAACAAGAACCTCAATGGTTCCACATTGGAATCTTGGTACCAGCATATCATCTCAATGATATCATCTCTATATCAAGGACTGACTCATTACTCCCTACCTTAGGAGTTTCGTTACCATTTCTCGCCACAAGGGATCCCTACCATCGCTTCTTACACTCAACATGAGCCAAACCTCACCCCTAGACATGGTTATCCAAATTTTCCCCTAATAAGGAAAAAAACTCACTCAGTGCCCATTCTAGGATTCTCTGAATAGAACCCATGGAGTTTTTCATCATTTAGTTCATCCTGGGGACCCCACCTAAAGCCATTGAGGGTGTACATACCATCCTCAATTTTCACACATACCATTTACATGATTGTGAACTCCATGATGTCCCTCATCCAACCAAACTCCTTAATGGATCATGGCGTGTGCTATATATTCTCAACATAACTGAGAAGAGGACAAGATGTTGGGAATTATAATCACTAGATGAGGTATGCTATGAAGTCCTCGAAGAACACCGACACCAACTTATCCATTTATGATGTCCAGCTATGGGACACCATGATCTTCCTAAAATCTCCGGATTCCCTCACAAATGTGTCACAACATGATTTAGACATCACCACTCTAGTGTGATTTCCAACCAAGATCAACCATCGCTCCATAGCCAAACCATTCATAGAAACAAGTTCATCCACATGAAAACCCTTACCTCAGTTTTCACCATTGAGTTAGAGCATATAACTACACTCCAACCACCTTCATCTCTTCCAATAAAAAAACCTCAAGCCTCCATTTATAATTATACAAATAGGTGAGTCAGAAATCCATAAGATACAAACCTTAAAATTCCTTGGATCCTATCAAGAGCACTCGGGTGACCTTATTAATAACACCAGGTGTAACTATACAATTCACTAAAACATGGTTGTACTCATTGCACATTAACACCACCTGTGAAGAATCTTGCATGATTCATATTCTGAGGTACGTGCACCATTATGCTAACCTCCCATATGGTCACCCATGATTTGTTAGAGCTGTCAAGGCATAACCATAACTCGAGTAGCACCACCAACCCTCAACCTTCCAACTTAGACATCTAGGCCAAATCTGCACCATACAACTCCCTAAGTTACACTATCAATTTCTCAAACATATACATGTGTGAGACACAACCAAAAGCACTAGAGACCTTGTCTTACCTCTATTTTAGGTCACCTCAATGGTTGAACGACACCAACACCCTAGACTAGAGTCGCACCCAGGAGAATCCATTGGTCCTCACTCCAAACCCTACATATCATGACACGAACAAAGCAATGATCATGAATGGAACTCTCACTCTTATTCTAATTAACAATATGCCTAGTGCACCCAAAAATCATTTTCTCTATGTCCTACACAAATTGTGTAGACATTCATCTCCACTATGAGCCAAACATCCCCTACAATATTCAAAACACAACTCATAAGTTCTCTACTCCCAAGGCCACCAAGACCCAAGAACCATCCTTCGTGTCCAACATGCACTCCATCCAGTCATGAACCATGAGAGTATCCTCACTCTCATTACCGAGCAACACCTCACATCCCAAAGGCCACAACCCTATCAAGGGTTCCCTAAAAACACCACCTAGGTCATATCACAACCGGCCATGCCTCACAATCCAAATCCACGGTCTCAAACTAGAGTACTCTCACTGCCCCAAACCACACACAAGGGTCCAACGAACAACAAAAGGAACACCCACTATTGAACTCAATCATTCTCATTTTTAATCTTATCATCCGCATGCCACTTTGAAGAATAAAGAACATGATTTAACCATATGGATGGAAAAAGTATTATGCTATCATCCTTAAAAAACCCATTCTTCACACTTTATCCCAACAGTCATCATCACACTTGGAACACTACCCTTTACCATACCTATCGCTGGTCATGGTCAAAATAGGGTAACCAATTTACTTAATCATGAGTCTTTCGTCAACTACTCTTCAAACCCATTCTTCTTTTACTGCACGATCCCTTCCTTTTAGGCACGTTTCCCATTTCACAACATGTTACAATCATCATTATAACTCTTTTACAACTTTAATTAGGAAAGGTTCATTTACAATTTTATCATCTTTATGTAATCCTTTTTCTTTTAGACACTGAATCACCATTTACAAATTTTCACAACCCAAATGTTTTACCCTAGTCACAACACTTCTTTTTACACAATATTCCATAACAATTCATTTTCATTATTTTCATTCACCCACCTTAATTACCATTATTAAGCATCATTTTATTTATATTTATCGATGAAGTAAAACGTATTCTACTTTCTATTCCCCACTAACCCATCCGATGTGTGTGCTCATAATGATGTATCCCACCTATATCTATATGTTCCTAAATTGATGAATTAATGTACAACCTCATGTCATTCCAAAAGTGAGAAAAATATTAAAAATTATCCAAATCACACAACATGTACATCACCCAAGGGTGAAATATAATTAAACTATAAGAAAACACATCAGGAACATCAATTCCCACCCTGAGTTACTTGGGTTTTTCCTCATACATGGGTCAGTGACTCCCAAGAATGAGGTCATTACCAAGGCCCAACACATCCTGATCTCTTTTCTACCATCCCCAAATAATAATAAGAGAAAATAACTCATTTGATATCAGTTTGTAATGTACCCAATCCAACTGCCACTAAGCTTGTGCTCTGTGTCATGTCGTCACATGACCTCAACCGTGCCTCCCCATATGCTAGAGGTTTCCGACTAGTGGAGAGGTTTAAATAAGACACATGGGGAGACTATAACCATTTTACCAAAGTAAGCCACAACAGATCACTGTAAGAATAATAGAAATAGTATGAAATAACCAATAAACATAAACAATCAAAGTGGTGCCTGCAGGGTACAAACACCAATAAAATACAAAAACATCATTCCATACTAGAAGCGTAGTAAAATAAACACAAAATAAAAAAATGTCTAAAAATACCAATGAGTCTCGACTATAAGTCCATATCTTTCCCCATGTACGTCCCATGCCCAACTCAACTTCTTAGTGTAGGGCCGCATCCCATGTCTAGAACTACTACAAAGAGAACTGTCTGGGTACCCAATGGCGGCCCAAGAATTGTGTGAGAAAAAAAATTAGTAGGCAACCACAAATTTTGCCTAAAAAATATCCAATCTAATAGATAGTTCATACAAGTACAAAATTAATGGTAAGTAAGCATGGGACAGTTCAGGTTCCCTTTGTTAACAAGGTTCATTTACTTCATGACTAGAATTTATCCCAATTACCTATGTTATACCATCTTTATTACATAATCCATATTAATTACATGTTCCAAGGGTTAGGCATAAATATCATTTCCAAAAGGGTCTAAGGCTAACAATCACAATGCATAGGGAAAATATAGCAAGCCCCTCACTCACTAGTGATCCACATATCACATGTAGCACCACAACCCCACTAGGCTGGTGCTGGTGCATTACTTGTGATATTGGAATGGTCATAAGGAATGAAAATAATGAAGGAACGATCAATTTAGTAGTCTTTATGAAACTAGATACATATATGTAACAGTTTTTTTGGAAATGGTTAAAAAATACAATACATAAGAAAAACTGAAAACTGAAACCACAGGAACTCAATAAACTATCACCTCTTCATCACCTGTTGAAGGTAAACAGTGAAAGGGGTGAGCTCAAATGCTTAGTAAAGGATAAAAATTGTGTAATCAAGAATACAATAATAAGAGAATCATAATAAATCTGACATTATCAATGTGTCATTGTGAATAAATGAAAAACTAATGCCATTAATGAATGAAGAATGAATTGCATCCATAGATATTGTCATAGTTAAAACAACATAGATTGTAATATCTAATAATTAATAAAGATAGTGATTATTAGTTTTATGTAATTTATCTGGAACATGAAACCATAATACCATAAAAATGGTTTAGTTTTGTGGGTAGAAAAACGTCTGATTTTCTGAAACAAACTCAAAGGGTTTGTCACCAACCGATTTGTCTCATGAGACATACCGATGCATCGGGGGGTTGTAGCCGGACCCACCTACCTCTACATAGAATGAATTATATATATATATATATATATATATTCAAAATAAGATCAATATGAATTACAATATCTATATATAACATAGGATACATATTCATCAATATTTCCACTATCAAAACAACATTCAAAACAAATACAGTATGTAAAGTTGTATACGACTTAGACAGTAATCATATTCATGATATGAGAATATGGAAATTTAAATGGAATATAATTTCCATTTAAAATTGATCTCACATGGTCAGTAGGTACACCACATAAGAAAGAGTAGGTGCAAAATTACTAAGAAACTCACAATGGAGTGAAATTTGAGACAAAGCTCGTTACAACGTTGTATTCAACTGAGTCGTATGACCAAAAGTTAATAACCAACAAATGAATCACAGAATACCATGAATATAAATAGAATCATGAATATATATATCAAATGATATTAAAAAAATACCACATATAAGAAATATGATGTGAACATTGGAAATACCACATATTTTGAAGTGAGATTAGAAAACCCCCTTACAAACATTTTGTCACGGTAACGAGTGTTCTTGTGAGGGATTAATGATTGGTAAAAGGCTATAAAATTATTTATATATCATAATGGAAGTATGGGAGAGGTTCTAAAGTATACCATATCATTAGGTATTAAAAATAAAAGAGCACATCATAGGGGAGATTCTTCAACCAAAATGAGAGAGAGGATCCCATACCTTATCCTAGAAGGTGTTCATGACTTGTTATTAAAGTCCAAAATAATCAAATTTAGATTCATTATTTAATAAGTCCATAATATCAAAAACAATTAATTGATATGGTATAAACTTATTATGTTCATTAATTGACTTTTTGATGGGTTTAAGATATTCATTTTTATTGTTCTGGAAGCATTTTTTACTTGGTTTCATGATTTGTTTACTTGTATTCATGAATAGAAGTTTGTTTGAGATATGGCTAAACATCCAGAATTGTTAATATACATTATTAGTGAAATTAAAGTGATATAAATGATCTTATTATGATTCTGGTTATATTCCAAGTGGATTCCCCATTCGATGAGTTAATAATAAACGCTTGGATTTGTCTTGTCGGTTTTGTGCACAATAAACATGTTTTGTTTTATTATTCCTTATTATGAACATGTAATGATTCCAGAACATTTATTAAGATAAAATAAAAATATAATGTCCTGGTTCATCCATTTAAAATGTTTAATGACAATTATTTAAGATAGTAATTCAAATTGAAAACCGTACTTCCTTGAGTGTGATAATGTTTTACATCTCGGATGGTGTTTGCCGTTATTGTATAAAAGGAGGGGAAAAAGCGAGATTATGATGAAATATTCCATTTGTGCAATGAAAATCCAGTACATGTATTGTACTATAATTATCATGGAATTTCGATGAGGGGAGATGAAAATGGAGAACAAAATAATTGAACTTTGTTAAAGAAATTGATAGAAAAGTGAATAAAGGATCACCTCTTGAGTACTCCCCCTTGGGAATCTTTTTAAGGCCTTTGTTTTTTCACCTTTTGGTGAGGCCAGATGGTCATAGACTTGTGGAGAGGGATTAGGAAAGGTATTTGGCATAATTTAGGCATGTAATGAATCTTGTGTGGTGTGGGAGGAAGATGGGGTGAGAGGTGCTTTATATAGTGAAGGGGAGAGGAGTTTTGTTAATATTATAATCATTAATTTATTATTTCCTCTAAAAACATCCAAGAGTGAGTATTCCCTCACCGAGAACAGTAATATATTCATCTGAATCTGAATCAATTGGTATTAAATCATCAGATCATCTTCAATGACTCAATTAATCCATTATTTAGCATTTATCGTGAATTATCAGATTGTACTATTCATCAAAAAAGCATGTATTTCAAAAAAATCCCAAAAATTCACCCTATCATTATTTCAATGTGTAGAATCCAAAAATGATGTAAAATTTTCAAAAATAATTTCTTTAGTATGATTAATTATTTATTTAATTAAATCATTATTTAATCGAAATATATAAACACTTAAAATATTCATCTATATTTTTAAGGTGTCTAAATTCATTTATACACTCAAGGTAGAGATATCAATAATAAGAGACATATTACTATTCATATGTGTATGTTACATTTCATATGGGTATGTTATTATTCATAAGGGTAGGTTACTATTAACAAAAAATTATGTTAATTCTATCGGACTCTAAATATCATCTTGAACACAACCGTGTATGTCAGATTTTTAAAATTCAAATCACAGAGCTATAAAATTTAAGATTAATGGCTAGGATATGGCTATTTCTTATAATTATCCATGTTTTTTTCCATAGAATCTCAGTGATTCCAGAAATACAGGCTATCTAATGAGTACATTGTATTTAAGGGAAACATACCATATAATGTTTAAGTGCTACATTATTCCCTCCTTGAGAAATTTAGTCCTAGAAATTTTATGTATAAATCCTTAAAAAAGATGTGGGTTGTTCTTATTTATAACATACTATGGTTCCCATGTTTCTTCCTCCATATACTGGTTTCTTAAAAGAACTTTTACTAGAAAAGTTGTATGATTTTTCAATACCAGCTCCCTTATGTCAGGAATCCCGGTATGATTTTTACAGAATGACAAATCAAGTTCCAGTTAAATTTATTCATATGTGAGTACCTGTTTTTGGTCTGACATGTATATCATTAATAATGAAACATGAAAAATATCATGAACTATGCAAAGATTTGGAGGAACATCTAGATGGTATGCTATATCTCTCATTCTGTCTATAATTTTAAATGGTCTGATACACCTCGAGCTCAGTTTCCCTTTCATACTGAACCTTACAACACCCTTCCATGGAGATAATTTCAGAAATACAAGATCACCCACTCAGAATTACAATTTTTTTCTCTGGTTGTCAGCATAACTCTTCTGCCTAATTTGGGATTCTTTAACATGGACTTGTATTTTCATCACCTTTTCCATGATCTCTTCAATATGTTCAGGGAATTTAAGTTTCCTCTCACCAAATTCATCCCAACAAGTTGTAGTTCAATATTTATTTCCATATAATGCTTTATATGGATCCATTTGAATACTAGAATGGAAAATATTATTGTAGGAAAATTCCACCAAAGGCATGTATTGATCGCACACACCATGGAAGTCAAGAGAGCATGACCTCATCATGTCTTATAAAGTGTGAATAGTCCTATCAGACTGTCCATTGGTTTGGGGGTGATAAGAAGTACTCATAGGAAGCTCAGTATTCAAAACATTCAGAGACATTTCTAGAATTTTTAAGTCAACCAGGGAGCTCGATCATATACAATCGATAGTGGTGCACCATGATGTCTTAAAACTTCGTTAATATAATGCCTTACCAAGTGCTCAAGTGGAAAATCCTCTCTTATAGGAAGGAAATGTTCCAATTTTGTGAGAAGATCAACAATTACACATATTGCATCATTCCATCTAGGTGTCCATGTTAGTCCAGTGTCAAAATCCATCGTAATGTTATACAACATCCTCATATGAATAGGTTGAGGTCGCCTAACTCCTTTGATTTTATTTCTCTCTACCTTCACTTGTTGACAAACTAGACATCTTGACATGTAGTCAGCAATTTCCTGCTTCATATTATCCCACCAACATTATTCCATCAGATCTTTATACATCTTGGTTCTACCCGTGTGTATAGAGAAATTTCAGCTATGAAAATCATCTAATAGTTCCCTTTTTAGCTCAGGTACTGATGGAACACCTATAATCTTCCCAAATTTTATAACTCCTTCTTCATACACGATGTCACTAGTCTCCCATGACAGATGTAATTTTCTTGTAATGTTTATCATCATCAGATTGAGTGATTTTTATCTTATCTAATAAATATGGTTTAGCAATCATTGGAAAGATGAAATATGTTTCCCATTCCTTAATAGTTCTCATATCCATATTTAGTAGATCCCAAAATATAGGATCTCTCTCAATCCTTGTTTGAGTCAGAAGTCCATGATCTTTCCTACTTAATGCATTTGTCTCCTTATTCACTATTCTCGGGTGGTAGTGTATTGAACAATCGTAATCTTTGAGTAACTCAAGCCATATCCTCTACCTCATGTTGAGTTCTTTTTGTGTGAAAATTTATTTCAAAATCTTATGGTCTGTATAAATTCCATATCACTATCTGTAGAGGTAATTCATCTATATTTTCATACTAATGATTATGGCTGCTATGTCAATATCATGAGTTGGATAGGTTTTCTCATGAGTCATCAACTGTCTTGATTCATAAGCAATAATATTATCATTTATCATATGGACGAAACCCAATCCATTCATTGATGCATCACTGTATATTACAAACCCACCACTTCTAGATGTTAGTGTTAAAATAAGAGCATTGACCAATCTTTTTTCGGTTCATTGAAGAATTATATACATTATTTTTTCCAAGCAGACTTAGTTTAATTACATGTGTGATTGGTTATTGGTTAAGCGAGTCGATAAAAATTATGAATGAAATGCTGATAGTAACCTTTTAAGCTAATAAAACTACATACCTAGGTTATGTTTGTTGGCGTGGGACATTCTTGGATTTCATTTGTCTTTGTAAGATGAACTAGGATTCCATCCTTAGAAAAAATATGTCCTAGAAAAGAAACTGATTAATGCCAGAATTCGAACTTTCTAAATGTCCCATATAATTTATTTATTCTAAGAGTTATTAGAATAATCCACAAGTGATTATCATGGTCTTCATAGATTTTTGAGTATATGAGGATATCATCGATGAATACCACAAAAAAGTAATCAAGATATTCATTGAAAACTCTATTTATTAAATCCATGAAAACATAGGGTGCATTTGTCATTCCAAAAGGAATCATTTCAAACTCCTAATACCCATACATGGTTCAAAATTTTGTCTTTAGAATATATTCCATCCTCACATGCAACTGATGATATCCAAATCATCGGCCAATCATTGAAAAGTATTGAGCTCCATGATGTTGATCAAATAAATCATTAATACGTGGTAGAGGATAAATTTTTTTTATTGTAATAGCAATTATTTTCTTGTAAACAATGAAAATCTTCAAGGATCCATCTTTCTTCTTTACAAAGAGGACATGGGATCCCAATGGAGAAACACTAGTCCAAAAAAATCATTTTTCAGTCAATTCCTCTAGTTTATTCTTTAGCTCTACTAATTTCATTGTGGCCATTCTCTATAGAGTCTTTGATATATGTCTTGCACCCATAATTAAATCGATAGATAACTCAACATCCCGCTCTGGAGGATGTCCAGGTAAATCCTCTAGAAATTCATTACTGTAATCTTGCACTATCTTCATATCATCAACTTGAATATTTCTTTCCCCACCCATACATATTGGTTTATCCTCATATATATGTATTGAATTCAGTAGAGCTATAGTGGGTGGTTCTTGAAAAGAATCAGGTTGTGATGTTTCTTCCCAAAAGACAATGGATTCTACACCATTTTCAAAAATTGCAACGTCCTTATTCTTACAATAAATCATCACATCATAATTGACAACCAATTTATACCAATAATTATATCAAATTCAGTCATTGGTATGATGAAAAGGTTAGAAACTAAAGCATGTTTTTGTGTCTGGAGGGGGACTAGTTAACATGCCTTTGTTGCAATGATACATCCCCAGAGAGTTTTGACTGACAACACCATTATTAAATCAAATTGCATGTATCTAATTTTAATGGAAAACTAATTAGATATAAATTAATGTGATGATACTAAATCAAATAAAGTGTTGGATATGTTTGAGGAATAAATTAAAGTACATGCCGCCACACCATTAAAAACTTCGACCTCCATGGTTGTAATAACATAAGCTCTCCCTTGCTCTCTTGGAATTTTCTAAGTAAATTTTCATTGGCGCTTAGGGAACTCATTTGAATAGTTTCCCATCTCTCTACAATTGTAGCATTGAATATCATTGAATTTTTTTCTTCCCCTATCATTCATCAGATCGATGCCCCTTTTCGTAGTAGTTATAGCAGGCTCCCATGACATTCAAGCATTTCCCGAGATGATTCTTTCCACAGTTCTCACATAATGGGAATATCTTTGTTCCCTTGATCTTATTTGGCACTTCTTATTTTCCTTTTTTATCATAATACCACTTCTTATATTGGTTTCTTTTGAAAAGATTTGATCTAGTAAATTCTTTCTCTGTTTCGATGGAACATGATACAATTCCATCATATGATGAAAATTTTTGAGAAGTCAGTGCCCTTTGAAGACTTGTCTTAAGACTTTCAAAGAAATGATCAATCTTGTCTGCCAAGTCACATATGTAATCTATGGATTACCTGTCTAGCCTTGTGAAGGTAGCCTCATACTCTGCAACACTATCTTCCTCCCTTTGTTTTAAGCCAAGGGATTTCCTCTTCATTTCAGTTCATTCCTTACGAGGGAAATATTTTTCAAAAAATATTTCTTTAAAAGTACTCCATTCTAAAAATTCTATTTCTTCTACCTCCATGGTATTTTGAATCATGGACTACTTTTGATCAACATCTCCCTTGAGACGATATGAAGCCAGTACTACCTTTTTTTCATTGCATCTTATTTCCATGAATATATTTTCAAGGTACATGATCAACTACTCAGCAACCACTAGATTAGTAGTCCCGCTGAAAGATGGGGGCTTATTCCGCCTGAAATGATCCAACACGAGTGTGGAATTGTTATTCATTATATCTTGAGTAATTTGTACCAATATGGTCATGATCTGATATGATCCAACCTTGACTGTGTTGACTTTCTCAATAGGGAGATCCCAAAATTTCCCATGAGTATTGATTCCACTTCTTCTATTAGAAATCATTTCTATATAATGTAACACACTGGATTTGGGTATGAATCATAATGTATAATCTTAACTTAACAATATAATGTGCGTAGTTAAAGATCCTTCACATGGCTAATCCCATAATCCGAAAATGGTTTTTTTGAGGAATAATTTACATTTCAATCCTTCATAACGACTTGTAAAGAAAATATGAATTATCCTCAGCATATACCCTAGGATTGTCATAAACAAGAGTGAAATATGGATTGTTTTCATGTACCGGTTCCCGTTTGAGTCCAGTTCAATGTGGTGTTTTTGGATTTTACACCAAAATACATCTATGCCAAAACCGTCTCTACCTACTCATATCCAGAAAGGGATTTATTTCTTGAAATATCCAAATAAAATATTCCATACCAAAATACAATGACATTATTGTATGTTTATCCTCAATGTCTTATCTTAGGGACTCTTCCCAAATCTACATTTTTTAAATCTAGTTTCTATGTTTTCTACTAAATTTCCTCTCATTCCAACTGTAGCACCCCAACGCCACTAGGTTGGTGCTGGTGCATTACTGGTGATATTGGAGTGGTAATATAGAATAAAACTCCTGAAGGAATGATTAGTTTAGTAGTCTTGAAGAAACTATATACGTATATGTAACACAAATTACATTGGAAAATGATACAAAATACAATATATAACAAAAACATAAAACTACAACCACATGAACTCAATAAACGATCACCTATTCATCACCTATTGAAGGTAAAAAATGAAAGGGGTGAGATCAAATTCTTAGTAATGGATCAAAATAGTGGAATCATGAATACAGTAATAAGTGAATCATAATGAATCTGGCATAATCAATGGGGAATGGGGAATAAATGAAAATCTCACACCATTAATAAATTGAGAATGAATTGCATCTATAGATTTTGTCATAGTGAAAACCCCCTGGATAGTAATAATTGATATTGAATAAAGAGAGTGATTATTAACTGGAAGTCATGTATCTGGCACATGAAACCATAATACAGTAAAAACGGTTTAGTTCAAGGGGTAGAAACCCGTCTGATTTTTGGAAACAAACTCGAAGGGTTTTTCACCAACTGATTTATCTCGTGAGACCTACCGATACATAGAGGGGTTGTAGTAGGCCCCACCCGCCTCTAAATCCAAATAATTCTATATAAATAGACTCAACATAAGATCAATATGACTTACATTATCCATACAAAATAAGGGATACATATTCATCAATATTTCCACAGTCAAAACCACATTCAAAACAAATACTGTATGTAAATTGGTATACGGTTTAGAAAATAATCATATTCATGATATGAGAATATTTAAACATAAATGGAATATAATTTCAATTGAAAATTGATATCAAATGGGCATAATGTACACCACATAAGAAAGAGTAGGTGCACAGTTACTAAGGAAGTCACAATTGAGTGAAAATTCAGTAAAAGCTCATTACCACGTTGTATTCAATAGAGTCATATGACCAAAACATAATAAACACCAAATTATTCACAGAATACCATGAATATAAATATAATCATGGTAATATATATCAAATGGAAGTACACCTATACCATGTATAAAAAATATGTGGTGAACAATGGAAATCACACATATTTGAAAGTGAGATTAGAAAAACCCCTTACTAACATTTCCTCATGGTAACGAGTGTTCTTGTGAGGTATTAATGATAGGTAAAAGGTTATACCATTATTTATATATCATATGTGAAGTATGGGGGAGGCACTAAAACATACCCCCTTTTTAGGTATTAAAAATAAAATAGCACTACATAGGGGAGATTCTAGAACCAAAGTGAGAGAGAGGATCCCTTACCTTATGCTTGAAGGTGTCCTTGACTTGATATTAAAGACCTTAATAATCAAATTTAGATTCATTATTTAATAATTAAATAATCTCATAAACATGTTATTGATATCGTATAAAATTATTAAGTTCATTAATGTCATTTTTGATTGGATTATAAGATTCAATTTTATTTTTCTCGAAGCATTTTCTTGGTTGATTTCATGCTTTGATTACTTGTATTCATGAATAGAAGTATTTTTGAGATATGGTTAAACATACAGAATTAGTAATATACATTATCAGTGACATTAAAGAGATATATAATATCGTATAATGATTATGGTTATATACCATGAGGATGACCCATTTGATGAATTAAAAATAAATTCTTGGATTTGGCTTGGCAGTTTTGTGCACAATAAACTTGTTTTGTATTATTATTCCATATTTTGAATGTGTAAAGATTATAGAACATTAATAAAGATAATATAATTTTATTATGTCTAGGTTCAACCATTGAAAATGATTCATAACGATTATTTAAGAGATTAATGCAAATTGAAAACCCTTATTCTTTGAGTGTGATGAATTTTCACATCTTGGACGGTGTTTGCATTATTGTAAAAAATGAGGGGAAAAAGAGATTATAATGAAATATTCCATATTCACAATGAAAATCCAGTACATGTAAGTTACTGGAATCACAATGTCATTTGGATGAGGGTTGTTGAGAAGGTAGAACGAAATAATGGAACTTTGTAAAATAAATTGAATGAAAAGAGATGGAAGGAACACCTCTTGAGTACTCCCAATTAATAATCTCCTTAAGGCCATTGTTTTTTGCCTTTTGGTGAGGCCAAGTGGTCCTAGACATGGGGAGAGGTTCTGGGAAGTGTATTTGGCATCATTTTGGAAAGTATTGAAGTTTGAGTGGTGTGCGAGGAATAGGGGGAGAGGGGTGCTTTATATAGTGGAGGGGAGATGAGTTTTCTTAATATTATAATCATTAATTTATTATTTCCTCTCATGGAAACCAATAGTGAGTATTCCTTGAACATGAAAAGAAATATTTGAATGTGAATTCGAATCAATTGGTCATACATCATCATATCGTAATCAATGAATCAATTAATCCATTATTTATCATTTATTGTGAATTATCGGATTTTACTATTAATCAAAAATTCAAGCATTTAAGAAAAATCCCAAAAATTCACCCTAACCATTTTTTGACATGTAGAATCCAAAAATAAAGTCCATTTTTTTAAAAAAATTCTAAATATGTCTATTTAAATATTTAATGAAATCATTATTTAATCGAAATATATAAACACTTACAGTATTCATCTTCATTTTTATGGTGTCTAAATTCATTTATACACTCAAGGGTATAGATACCATTCATAAGAGTCATATTACTATTTATAAGGGTATGTTAATATTAATAAGGGTGTGTTACTATTCATAAGGGTAGGTTACTATTAACCGAAATTTATGTTAATTCTATCAGACTCTAAATATTATCTGGAACACAACCATGTATGTCATATTTTTATATTTCAAATCAGAGAGAAGACAAATTTAAGATTAATGGTCTACTTATGGCTAGCTCTTATAGGTAACCATGTTTTTTTCCATAGAGTCTCAGTGATTCATGAAGTATAGGTTATCTAATCTGTACAATGTACTTATGGGAAACATACAATATATTGTTTGGAGTGCTACATCACATCAACAGATTTTCCTCATCTCGAAGCCTCAATCTAGGTGGAATGAAACCATTAGAGGAATAGAGACTTTGTACCCTTCCATAACACATGCATTTTGGGGTCGAGTATAGAGCATCAGTCTTACTCGGCCCATCGTTGTAGAACCTCAAGTCAAAACCCCACTCTTCAAGGACATGTGAACATGCTTATTTTTTAATTCACCACAAACATACCATAACAAAACCAAGAATATTAAATTCCATTGGATATCACACCACATAACATCAACATAGAATTAATACTGTGCCATAACACATTATTAAATTTACCATTTACAATTCTTGTCAATTTTTCCAAATTCCTATTCCCGTGCCTTAACACATTAGGTGTATTCAAAAATCCCTATGCCTTATCCAAATTCATCAATGACCATACATTTACCCATTTAGCCCATTTATCACTTCCCAAGAATTCACTCATTTATGCATTTCAATTGTATTTCTCATAATACAATCCCTTCATTACATTCAACCATTTAGGTGTGCCACCTAATTCTCATTTATTAATAAATTCCACAATTTCATCCATTCCCTTATTACATACCATTAACACATTCTCCATTTCCAATTCCATTACCCAGCCGCATGTTCACTATTTAGCATGGTCTGATTCCCTTAGTCATTTATACCCAAATTCATGAAACAATCAACGTAACCTCTTCCAACACAATTACCTATTTTCATGTCATTCCAACAACACCTTATTCATTTATCACCCAATGAATATTTATTATTATTATATTTATAATTTAAATCAATCATTAAGAGAAACTCTACATGGGTTTAACATTATTATTTAGCAACCCACCACTTAACCCTACCACACACTCAGTCCAGGATTGTCGGTGCACTCCATGGGTGGCCCTAAAAAGGTCAAGTCATCCTCAATGCATTCCACGGGGATTGTGCGGATTAAATTGGTCACTTAGACACCCATTTGTATCAAAAAGCTATGCAGTACCAAGAACAACAAAAGGGGAAGCACGTACACCAACTTACATTCACAAATCATGAATAAATCTATGGGATAATACTTATAGAACACCTACCTTGATTCTGACGATGAACACACTCTCAATCATGGCCTTAGATCCAGATTCAAACACCCTTGAAGCCCCAACCATGGTTCCACCATAAAAAAGGTTTGATGGTTTTGGAAGAATATATAATTAATCAAAAACTCAAATCCAAAAATAAAGAGAAGTTTTGAGAGGATTTCACCTACCTTGAGCTTCGATCTGCAACCAACGATGTCCAAAACGACCAAGAATCAAAGGGGAAAAACATCTTGGAAGCTTGGGTTTTCCAAGTTCTTCACTAGTGTAGTGAGAGGAGGAATGACGGAAAATCTAGTATGGAGTTTTAAAATCCTGGTGTGGAATTTTTTTTAATTTTCTAAATTTTTCTGGCACCCACAGTTTACCTACACGGTTTGTCAAAACGTGTGCAAACTATGTGTGAGCCATTGTCTGAAAAACACCCATTCACACTGTTTCTTCGGGATTATGCTTGGTTTTCAAAATTTTATTCCAACCGTTCATATGCCTCTAAAAATGGATTCACGTTTAACACCCCAAGCTTCCATGGTACATTTTCCTTTGATTAATACAATAGCTTGTGTTATACACAACATCGAGTTCAAACACACCACAACAAATCAAACTAGGAATTATGAATATTAATACCCACTTTTTGTAATTTTATAAATTGTATCCTTCAAAATGGACTTAATTTTTGGATTTGAAATATCAAAATTAGCTTGGGGTTAATTTTTGGTATTTTTCTGAATACATTCAATTTCTAATGAATAGTGAAAAACACTGAATTATTGGATAAAACTGACTTTTTATTTAAATAATTAGATATTTTTTTATTTTATTTTAGATAAAAATTGGTACATAATACCTATATATATTATAAGTAATTCATTTGATTCATTTTAGATATCTAAAATTTTATCAAACTATTTACCATCTTTTACCGACCTCCTAGGAGCATTTGTAAATTTGAATAAAACATAATTTTACCACTTTTGTGAGTTGAAATTAAAAAATACGAAAGACTCAGTTAATATCAGTATGTAAAATGTGGTTTAATGAGATGAAAATAATTTTTTGTGAATAGTAACATTTTACTTTTATTTACCCTAGTTAAAAATAATATGGTAATTAAGAGTAAAAATGAAAACTAAATTACCCTAACACATGTATTAATTCTATTGGATAAATATAATTCAACCAAAAACAACCTTAGGATTAAAATAATACCCCCTTTTTTCCACATTGATTAGATTAGGACATTTATTATTATTTTATTTAAAGAAGAGTTAAAATAGTTAAAATCTAATTTTAATAACTAATTCATTTCTAATATAAGGTTATATGTAAGATAAATTCATCTATAAATATTCATTAGGAATATTAATCTATTTCCTACATAATGGTATTTTATTTATAATTTGTAGACATTAAATAATAAAATTTATTTATGACACAACGATGATGAAGTAATTACCCTATTAATGAATGTTAAATATAATTGAAACTATAAATATGAAAATAAATCTAATTTGAGACTTTTAATGAATTAAACTAATTTTATAGGTTAATATGAAATTTTTTGGGTTTATTAAATGATTTTTTTGAATGAATAATGATGTTATGAATTTAACAAAAACAAAATACCAAATACTATCAAAATTTACATAAAAGAGTTTTTAAAACAAATATTATATTATTAATTGATATTCTATTACTAAAACACCATGGATCGGAAAAAGTGATTAAATAATATTATATATTTAATTAAGGAAACTCTTGATGTTCTCATGGATGTTTCTAGTATTTTTCTTAACCATATAATATGAAAATACAAAGAGACATTGTAAATGTCAAACTATTTAACTAAAAGTTAAATCTAAAAGATAAGGTTAATATAGTGACCCAAACCTGTCTAAAACTTATTGGTTGAGTTTTTTTCAACCCATCCCCACCATATCCTTTATATAATTCATTTATTATCCATTATAAATCGATAATTAGTTTATTATAAATCAATATTTCAGGCTTTTCCTAAGGTGACCCTCACCCCTCTTAGAAAAGTGCACTTCCCCTTCTCTAAAATTCAAACCTTAAAATCCATTTGGCTTGGCCATCCCCTGCCCAAATATCCTCTCAATTGTCCTTATTTCATCCTAGAGGCCTTACATTAGTTATAAAGCCAACCCAAGGATCCTTTTTGATCAAATCAAAAGGAAGAACCCGAAAAAGGGGTAAATATTTAATCACCTCTTTCATGTTCTTTTCTTCTTCCACTTCTTATTTCATTTTTCATTCCATTATAAAATAATAACTCTAGTATAATTTATATAATGAGATTTTATTATAAATATCGTATAACAATATTCATAATCTATACATCCTATGAATTACCTGTCACTATATGTGCGTACGTACGGACTACCATCTCCACATCGTGGTGTAGTTTGTTATTCAAACTCTTCATCAATTAGATTGGTGTAATAATGATTATAAATGATGTAAATAATTAATATAACAAGATAATGATTCTATATATATGATATAACATCAAATTATATTCAATTTTAATATCAAAAGAATGATATTGTCGCTCATGTGTATTTACAGATTATTGTCTCGACGAACGCAATGAGATTCATTCCCCATCATATCCATTCAAGACTAATTATCATTTGATGATTAAAAATAATTTTTTAACACATAATATCATATTGAATATGAATAATATTCATCCTATCCAAAACAAACATTACATACATAATAAATTATATAAAAGAAAATGAATCAGTTAACACCCAAAATGATGATATTATGGAAATATATTTAACAATGCAATATAAGAAGACATATATGATATCATATTAATGTATATGGTTCTTTTGTAATTTAATAACAATTATTTCCCCATTATACATGAGTTTAAACTACACTCGGCCAAGGATAATTACATGGTAAGGGTTCTATAATATCTTTTTTATCTGAGGATTTTTTATGTATCTATTGGGACCACATAATCATCCACATCCATGTTTTCTTAAAAATGTATTTCAAAACATTTTTTTACAATTTAATAGAAAATTGGTTAAAGTAATTTAATCAATTATTCGACTTTATGTGTTTCGAAGGGAATATTTCTTTCATTTTCCAAACATGGTACTTTATGACCATTTCGACAAAATTAATGTAAGAATGTTCTTTTAACATATACGGCGGGTGCGTCTATTTTCTGCCATTATAACATCGTCGAAGCTTCCCTTACAATATTATAAGAATATTTTCAAAATAATTTTTTCCTTTATAATTATGTGACTCTTAAATGATTTAAAAATATAAATATATATTTCTCTCAAATAATTTTGATTTCATCTTTGTCAACATCCTTTGATAAATTTTACACTTGGTTGAAGTAGATTAATTATGATACAAAACTTCTATATTATGTTTAATGTTTTCTGATATGTTTGATTATGGCGGAGTTATTTTTATTCTATTCATGGTTTATTTTTAAAGTACTGACATTTCGTATGCTAGATATAATACGAATGTTTATGTTATATTTCAACCTTTTCTTAAGATGAATGTATTGGACAATTATGTTTGGGGTTGGGTACCGGTAAAAGTAAGCTCTATGGTCTGGAGTCCAGTAACAGAAGATCCTCCGGGTTAGAGTCTGGTTATAGAGGCTCTCTGGGTTGGAGTCTTTTTATTGAGGCTCTCCGGGTTGGGGACTGGATATAGTTAGCCCCTAGGTCCTGGCATGAGGCCTTGACACAGAAATTAATGTCTAGTATTATACATTACTTCATTAAAATAGTGGCTATTGATATTTCATGTGATTATTTGTCTTGTAAAATATCCATGTGAATAAGTAAATTGAATTATTTTATTTTATCCTTTCCATATTATTCTAAAGTTCTTGTTTAAAATGTTTTTGTTTTAGTCTTACATTGTTTTAAAGGATTGTGCTTATTTATGAAAGTTTCTTCTATATTGTTATCTTTACTGAGAATCTAAGCTCACCCCTTTCTATGTTTTATTTTTCCTAGGTTGAGAAGAAGTATATTGTTTTTGACCTACTGGTATAGTCAAAGGGATATGAGTGTGGTCTATGGAGACAATGTTTTTGTAGTTTATCATTTTACAATGTAATGTAAAACTTAATAATGTATCTAGTATTTCCAAGGATACTAAACTAATCGGTCTTCCGAGACATGATCTTTTGTGATCATGAAAATTTTGTGTAAGAATTTAACGACTCTGGGTAACCAGGTTTGGAGAGTTATAGTTGGTATCAAAGGATGTTTAGTACAAACCATGGAACCTAGATTTGGAAAAAATATGATTCAAACACAATAACCTAAAATAGTCATTGAGGATTAGTATAGAAGAACTTTCTCTAATTTTTGTACTGTAGAGATTTTGTGAGTTTTCCATGAAATATATCCATGTCTGGATAAGAGTAGGTAGAGGCAGATCTGGCACAGATGTACCTAGGGGTGAAACATAAAAATACCACGTTGAACTAGACTCGAACTGGAAGTGGTGCATGACAATGGGCCTTGCGGCACTCTTGGTTACGACACTCTCGGGAGATATGCATAGGATAATTCTTATTTTCTTTACAAACTATTGTAAAGGGTTTATTAATATATACATATTAAAGGAAAACATTTTTATGAGTATGCATTATATCCATAAACTGTTCAATTTATGTTAAGTGTTATACAATTTTGGATTTATGTATTGTCATTCATAAACTAATATAGTGTATGATATTGTTTAGAAATGGCACCTAGTGGAATGAATGTACACCATATCAATGCACGTGATTCATTTAGGGTTTTCCCACCCACTCAAGATAATTATAGTGGATCTAGTGAATCAATTGGTGTAGATCCTCTTATCACCGTACTCAGACAACTCACTTAGGTTATGAAAAATAACCTTACCCATATGGAGCACCCTGACCCACAACGCGAAGGATCAATGTTAGACCGCTTCAGGAGGAATCAACCACAAAAATTCAATGGGAGTAAGAATCAATTAGTATTTGAGAAATGGATATGTTTTTAGAGAAAATATATCATTCTTTGGGGAGTAGAGAAAGGAAAAAAAATTCATGGCTGTTTATTACCTCACAGGAGATGCAAATCAATGGTGGTCATTGATTCAAAACACAATGGAATATGATGAAGTATGAAATATGGAATTGGGGGGGGGGGGTTAAAGTTATTTTCTTAGAAAAATACATTTTTCAGGAGCATTGAGCAGATATGGAAAGATAATTTAATGAGTCTGAGGAAAAATGATGTTGAGAATGTCGCAAATAATGAGGATAACATTACAAGGTTAGCAAGGATTGTTTTAGATTATATATTTAACCCAAGAAGTAAGATTTATCATTTCATTGATGGGTTAAAACAATTTCTCAGTCGATCATTAGTATCATATTCCTTCTCATCGTATGAAGATATTGTCTCATGTGCTATCAAGACAGAAAATTAATTCTCTAAGTCTTAAGACATTGAAACAAAGAAAGAGAAGAAGTGATCTGATGAAAACTATGGAAATGGAAATAAGGGGAAGAAGGGAAAAGTTGAATATCCATCATGTATTAAATGTTGGAAGAAACACCCTGGTACTTCCCTGAAGGGAATGAGAGTCTATTACAAGTGTGGTGAAAAGGCCACCCGGCACGTGATTGCAAGGGGAAGAAAGAGGTTGTCAGTGATGAATGCTACTATTATAGAGAAAGGAGGTATTATGAAAATGAATTTACTAAGAGCCAAGGAATCATCCCTCAGAAAAGGTAAAGGGATCAAGGCCAAGCTTATGCTATCACTACTGCTGAGGTTGAACCTCCGAAAGACGTGTTGGAAGGTAATTTAATGGTTTCCGTAGGTTTAGAAAATGATTTATTTGATTCTGGATCAGCACATTGTTTCATATCTTCCCAGTTTTCTAAGAAAATTAGAGATTTTCAATTTTATTTGACATGGGATTTGTCAGTCAAAACTCTTAATGGATGTTTCATTACAACAACCTTTGGTGAATTAGTTCCCATTAAGGCATATAAACATTATTTGTCTGTGGATATCTTCATTATACACATGATTGAATTTTATATAATCCTCGTTATTGATTGGATTTCAGACCATGATATGAAAATTTAATTTAAGAAGAAGGACGTCAAAATTTTCGATGATGATAAGGAGTAACATATCTTTAGAGCAGAAATGTCACCACCTGATTCTTTTCTAGAGCAACCCCCTGTAGATCAAGTAAATTCAATTATTAGGGAAGACGACAATTAAATAACTATGGTTGAGGAAAAGAATGTTCTAATAGAGGACATAACTATTGTTCAAGAATATGTTGGTGTGTTTCTAGAGGATTTACAAGGACATCCTCCAGAATGTGAAATAGAGTTTTCCATTGATTTTATTCCTGGTTCAATGCACATATCGAAGACCCCTTATACAATGGCCACAGTGGGATTGGTGGAACTAAAGAAACAACTAGAGGAATTGAGTAACAATGGGTTTATTTTCCCTAGTGTTTCTTCATGGGGATCCCCTATCCTTTTTGATAAAAAGAAGACTGATCTATGCAGTTGTGCATTGACTATAGGGAGATCAATGATATAACAAAAAATAACAAGTATCCCCTACCTCGCATTGATGATTTATTCAACCAACTTATGGAGCTCAATATTTTTCAAAGATTTTCCTTCGATCAGGATATCATCAGTTGTGTGTAAAGTAGGAATTCATTCCGAAAAAAGCATTTCGAACTAGGTATGGGCATTACGAGTTTACAGTAATGCCTTTTGGATTGACTAATTCACCCTCTGTTTTCACGGATCTAATGAACAAAGTTTTCAACGAATAACATGATGAATATGTAGTGGAATTTATTATTGATATCATGGTATACTCAAAAAGATATTAAGATCAAGAAAATCACTTGCACACCATTTTAAAAATCATCAGAAAAAATGAATTATACGTGAAGTTTAGCATGAGTGAATTATGGCTACAGGAGATTTCATTTTTTTAGCCATATTATCTCTAAGGATAGAATATTTGTTGATACTTATAAGATAAAAGAAACCCAATAATGGATAGCACCGATGTGTATAACTGAGGTGCTCAGTTTTATTGGTTTAGCATGTTATTATCGATATTTCATCTAGAATTTTTTCTAATTGGCTAACCCATTAACCAATCTCACATGTAATGTGGTTAAATTTTTTTGGACAAATGAGTGTGAAGAATTTTTTGAAGAACTGAGGAGAAGATTAGTTAATGCTCTTATCTTGACTCTACCATCGGGGAATGATGGGTTTGTTATTTATAGTGACTCATCAAAGAAAGATCTTGGTTGTTTCCTTTTGCAGAATGATAGGGTTATTGCATATGCATCAATAATACTAAAAATTCATGATCAAAAATATCCTACACATGATATTTAGTTAGCAGCTGTAATATTTTCATTGATTATTTGGATAAATTATCTCTATGATGAGAAATGTGAGATATATACCAATAATAAGAGTTTGAAGTAAATTTTCTCACAAATAGAACTCAAAATGAGGAAAAGGAGATGGATTGAACTACTCCAGGATTATGATTTCACAATACACTACCACCTGGGGAAGGAAAATGAGGTGTTATATGATATGACCAGAATGTATCATGGATTTTTGAAAAACATAAGAGTTGAAAGGGATCATATTTTCATTGATTTTGTGAAAATGGATATGGGAATAACCAGGGAAGGTGAGACATCAATGATTTTTCAAAAGGTTCCCAAACCATATTTACTAGAAAGGATAAAATGTTATTAGGCCGATGATGATGAATTTCAAAAGAAGATTAATTCTGTGAATGATGGGAGATTTATTGACTTCCTATATGAATATGGAATATTGAAATTTGGGAAGAGACTTTGTGTTCCTAAAATACCTGGTCTAAAAAGGTAATTGTTGCATGATTCCCCTAGATCCAATTTCATGATACACCATGGGAGCACCAAGATGTATAGAGATTTAATGGAACGTTTTTTTTGGGACAATATGAATAGGATGATTTCTGATTTTGTGTCAAGATGTATGGTTTGTCAACAAGTGAAAGCTGGAATGCAACAACCTCAAGGAGTCATAAAACCTATTCACATACCTGCGTGGAAATGGGATTATATTACGATAGAATTTGTCATGGTACTACCAAATACTTGCAGAAGGAATGATGAAGTATGGGTCATTGTTGATCGTCTTACCAAGTCATCACATTTTCTTTCTATAAGAGAAGATTTACCACTTGAACATTTAGCATGACTGTATATTAATGAAGTTGTAAAACATCATGGAGTACCCTTATCAATTGTTTCTGACCATGATCCCCATTTTACATCAAGATTATGGAAAAGCCTTTAGAAATCCATGGATATTGAACTTCATTTGAGCACTGTCTACCACCCTCAAACTCATGGACAATTAGAACAGAATATTCAAACCTTAGAAGACATGTTGAGATCTTTACCACTTGACATTCAGGGTATGTGGGATAAATATTTACATTTGGTAGAATTTTACTACAAAAATAACTTACATTAATGTTTTCAGATGGCACCATATGAAGTATTATATTGAAAGAGTTTTCTCACAACAACTTTCTTGGATAATGTTGGTGAATGAAAACTCGTAGGCCCATAACATGTTGAGGAAACAATGGAAAAGGTAAAGGTAATCCAAACCCACATCCAAGCAGCTCAATGTAGGCAGAAAAGCAATGCTAATTAATAAAGGAAGGATTTATAATTTCAGGTAGGAGATAATGTTTTCTTGAAGGTATCTCCATGGAAGGGAATTATACGATTCAGTAAGAAGGGTAAATGGAGTCCCAGGTACATCAGACCTTTCGAAATTATAGAATAAATTGGAGTTGTAGATTATCATTTGGAAATGCCGCCAAGTATCTCCAAAGTTCATGATGTGTTCCACGTATAACTATTGAGAAAATACATGCCTGACCCAACACATGTACTAACCTATGAGGAATTAGAACTAGAACCTGATCTCTCTTATTGCGAAGAGCCGGTCAATATTCTTGATATAAGAGAACAAGTGATGAGAAACTGGATGACTTGTCTGGTAAAATATCTATGGAGAAACCATAAAATTGGAGAGGCAATGTTGAAATGTGAGGAAATTATGATGAAGAACCACCCGAATCATTTTATGTAGAAATTTTATAGAAATTACGAGGATGCAATTATTTGAAGGAGGGAATGTAACACCCCATTATTCCATGGTACATTTCCTTTTTAATAATACAATTTCTTGTGTTGTACGCAACATCGAGTTCAAACACACCACAACCATTCAATCTAGCCATTATGAATAGCAATACCCACTTTTTGAAGTCAAATAAATTATATCTTTCAAAACAGAATTCATTTTTAGATTAGGAATATCACTGTTATATTAGGGTGACTTTTTTGTATTTTTCAGAAAACGTTCAATTTTTGATGAATACTGACAAAACACTGCGTTATTGGTTAAAAGAAAATTTTTATTTAAATAATTAGTTATTGTATTTTAATTTATTTTAGTTCAAAATAGATATATAATACCTATATATGTTCAATTTAATTCATTGGAATCATTTTATATTTATAAAGTTTTATCGAACTTTTTACCGTATTTTACCCACCTCCTAGGAGCATTTGTAAATATGTATAAAACATAATTTTACAGCTTTTATGAGTTTAATTTCAAAAATATGAGAGACATGGTTAATATTAGTATGTAAAATGTAGTTCAATATGATGAGAATAAGTTTTTGGTGAATAGTAACATTTTACTTTTATCGACCACTGTTTAAAGTAAATAGGGTAAATAAGGGTAAAAATGATTTCAAAATTACCATAACACATGTCCTAATTCTATTGGATAAATATAATTCGACCAAAAACAACCTTAGGAATAAAACATTACCCCCTTAAGTCCATAATGATTAGATTAGGATATTGATTATTATTTTATTTAAAGAATAGTTAAAAGAGTTAAGATCAATGTTTAATAACTAAACCATTTTTAATATAGAGTTACAGATAAGATAAATTCTACTATAAATATTTATTATAAGGATAAAAAAATATCATACATAATGGTATTTTATTTATAATTTTTAGACATTAAATAATAAAATTTATTTATGACACAATGATGATGCAGTAATTGCCTTATTAATGAATGATTAAATTAATTGATATTATAAATATCCAAATAAATATATTTTTAGACTTTAAATGAATTAAACTAATTTTCTATGTTAATATGACATTTTAGGGTTGATTAAAGGGATTTTTTTGAATTAATAATGATGTTATGATTTTAAAAAAATCAAAATACCAAATAGTGTCAAAATTGACATAAAAGAGTTTTTTAAAAAATATTTTATTATTAATTGATATTATATTACAAAAAACATAAGGTTAGGGAAAAGGGCTTAAATAATATTATATATGTCATTAATTAACAACTTGAGGTTCTCTTGAAAGTTTATAGTATGTTTATTATCCATATAATATAAAAAACAAAGAGACATGGTAAATGTCAAACTATTTAACTAAGAGTTAAATCTAAAAGATAAGGTTAATATAGTGACCCAAACCTTTCTAAAATATATTGGTTGAGTTTTTTTCAACCCATACCAACCTTATAATTTAAATAATTTATTTATGAGCCATTATAAACTGAAAATGATTTTATTATAAAATAATATCTCAAGCTTTTCTTAATGTGCCCTTCACCCTCTTATAAAAGGGAACTTCCTCTTCTCTCAAATTCAAACCTTCAAAGCCATTTGGATTGGAAAACACCTTTACAAATATCCTATAAATCGTCCTACCTTCCTCCTAGATGCATTCCTTTTGTCAGAAATCCAACCTAAGGATCTCATTTTATCATATAAAAAGGTAGAACCTGAAGAAGAGGTAAATATTTCATCACCTCTTTCATGTTCTTTACCTCTTACACTTCTTCTTTCCTTGCTTTTTCCATTCTAAAATAATAACTCCAGTATCTTCTATATACTATGATGTTATTATAAATAGGTTACAACCATAATAATTTTTATATCCATCCTATTAATGACATGTCTCCATACGTGCGTACGAACAGACAACGTCTCCATGTCATGGTGTAGTTTGTTGTTAAAACACTTCTTCATTTGGATGGGTAAAATAATGAGTATAAATGAATTAAATAATAAATATAACATGATAAAGCTTCTTTATATATTATATAACAAAAAATTATATACAATTTTAACATAAAAATAATGATATTGTCGCTTGTGCGTACGTACGGATTACCGTCTCCAGGAATGCGATAATATTCATTCCCCATCATATCCATTCAAGAATAATTTTTATTTGATGATTAAAAATAATTTTCAAAGACTTTATATCATTATGGATATGAATAATATTCATCAAATCCATAATAAACATTACTTACATAACAAATCATATAAAGTAAAATGAATCAGTTAACACCCAAAATGATGATACTACTGAAATATCATTAATAGAGAAATATTAGAAGACCATATATAATGTCATATTAATGTATATGATTATTGTATAATTTAATAACAATTATCAACCCATTATACATGAGGTTAAAATACCCTGGAATATGGAAAACTACAAGGTAAGGGTTAGTTCAACAATCTATCTATTATCTGAGGTTGTTTTTACGTAAGTATTTACTGCGACCTCTTTATCATCCACATCTGTGTTTTCTCAAAAACGTATTTGAAAACATTTTTTCAACTATTTTATAGATGATTGTTTAAAGTCATATATACCCTTATTTGACCTTATATGATTCTAAATGAATCTTTCTACCATTTTCCAATCAAGGTATTTATGACCACTTTGAAAAAACAAAGGTTAGAATGTTTTTTAACTTATACGGTGGGTGCAACTATTATTTGCTGTTATAATATCGTCGAATATTCCCATACAATATTATAGAAATATTTTCAAAATAAATTTTTTATTTATAATTATGTGACAGTTAAATGATTTGAAAATAGATAGAGATATTTCTATCATATAGTTTTGATTTCATCTATATCAACATCCTTTGATAAATTTTGCACTTGTTTGAAGTTGATTAATTATGATACAATTCATCCATATTGTATTTAATGTTTTATGATATGTTTGACTGTGTATGAGTTATTATTATTCCATTAATTATTTATGGTTAATTTATTGACATTTTGTATTCTAGTTTTAATATGAATGTTTTTGTTATATTTCAACATTTTCTTAAGATAAATGTATTGGACTAGTATGCTTGGGGTTGGGGACTTGTAAAAGTAAGCCCTCCGGGTTGGGGTATTGTTATAGAAAACCCTCAGGGTTGGAGTTCAGTTATATAGGCTCTTTTGTTTAGAGTCCTATTACAGAGGCTTTCAGGGTTGGGGTCTAGTTATAGTTATCCCCTAGGTCCTGAAATGAGGACTTGAGACAGAAATTAATATCTGGTACTATACATTACTTCATTATGAAAGTGCCTATTGATATTGCATGTGATTATTCAAATAATAGAATATTCATGTGAATAAGTGAATGGTATTATTTGATTTTATCCTTTCCATATTATTCTTATGTTCATGATTAAAAGTCTATTGTTTTAGTCTTACATTGAATTAAATTCTTATGGTTATTATTAATGTTTCTTATAATTGTTATCCTTTATGAGCATCTAAGCTCACCCCTTTCTATGTTTTGTTTTTCTGAGGTTGACAAAAAGTATATGATTACTGACGTGTAGGGATAGTCTAAGGGATTAGAGTGTGGTCTATTGAGACAATGTTGTTGTAGTTTCTCATTTTACAATGTAATGTAAAACTTATGAATGAATATAGTATTTACAATGCTACAAAACAAAACGGTTTTTTGGAACTCGATCTTTTGTGATCATACCAATGTTTTGTAATATTTCACCCACTCTCGGTAACTAGGGTCGGGGCGTTACATCACGGTTCCCACACGGTTTGCACTAACCATGTAGAAACCATGAAACATGACCAGGAACTCCCTTTTCTCCCTTTTTCGTGTCCCGAACCCCTAGAACGCCCTTGGGTATCCACATGATCATGTCGATACACTTATCTACAAAAAAAAAGAAGAGGTCAAACCCAAATATAAACATAAACATACATTAAGAAGATCTGCGGTCTTATATATATATATATGAAATTAAAAAAATATTTAAATGATAATATATATATATATATATATATTTAATTTAATTTTGTTTCTTTATAATTTTAAAAGTTGAAACAATTTTTATGCATATGTTTGCTATATTTCCTCCATGAACCGTGTATTTCTTTTCCTATCACAATATTTTTATGGATTAATATATGTACATATATAATTAGTATATGTAATGTTTAATCCAAGTATTAAATTCAAGAGATTAATAAATAACTATAAATTAAATATTACCAAAAAATTTACATGTGAAAGTATACTAACAAAATAAGGTAACTAACAATATAAAAAAAGATGATAATGAATGATAATTGACAAATAGGTTATTATATGTTATAAAATAATCACATATGATATGATATATTTTAATATGGTTCTATTATTAGTCGATATAATTTATAGCCTCTATAAATGAGGTTAACACAAGAATTACCAAAAAGAATGTTTGAGGTAAGGGATTTCATCTCAATTTCATTTTTTGAGGCATATTTTATTAATTTTCACCTAAATAATTTTTTATGGTTTATATAATATATATATTACATGTAATACCATGAATAACTTATTCATCATGTTATTATAAGTGTCAATTTCAATAATTTCATCGACCAAGATTGAGATAAATGATTACAAGTTGTAAAGGAATTACATAACTCAATTTTCTTTCATTGGTTTATATTACTTATAATTTATCATCATTAATATATTATTATATGTATAATATATTTTTCATATCTATTTTTTATTTTCACTTGATTTATGTGTATTTAAATATGGTATACATAATTAATTAAGTGATTGATTTTCACTTTAACGTTATGATCATTGCAAGGGTTTACTCTACAATATCACATTATTTAGGTTTTGTTAGAAATTAATATCCATTAAAATAAATTATTTTAAAAAATTTTATGAACCATTTAATTTTAATCCCCTATAGTTATTACTGATATTTTATATGTGATATTATCATTTACCCACTATTTGGTATGTAAAATTGTTGAGAAAATGTTTTTAAAAAATCTACCTTTATTTTTCTCTTCGATCGAAAATCTATTTTATTAAAATACCATCTTAAATAAAAGTGTATTTGATTTTTTTCTCTTCAATCATTCCAAAATGAAGTTATGATGGACATATTTACCCATTTTCTATTTTTTTAAAAAAAAATATTAATATCTTTTTACACATTCCAAATAATGAGTATTTCTAATCATTTTACTTTGAAAAGTAACGTTCATTATGAAATGTATGTAATTACCCAATAACATAGCCATCATATAATTGAATCATAAATTTATTATTCACTAGGTGTTTTTTATTAAAAATTTGTAAGTGTTATTTTCAATAAATGATATGTTAATGTTTTTAAATATATAAGAGATATTTTCCTCAAAAATATTTTTAAAGATATTTTTGTGGTATTTTTATTAATTAATTATAAAAAATAATTATTATTTCTCAAATAAGAATATACTATATTAATTCCATAGTTATCATTTATATATATGTTTTATGACCATTCTGACTAAAAGATTTATCGGCATTCACTTTCTCAATTCATTTTTAGACATTAAGTTTCCTTCAAAATGTCCATATTACTATGATCAATATAAATTCAATTTCCCAAAAATATCAATATTAATTATTATTGTTATTATTATTTCCTAAAACCTATATTTCTTTACATTTGTTGTTTACTTTGAATGTTTTTTGACTATCTTGGGAAATAGTGACAAATCTGTATTTTCTACCCGATACAGAAATTTTATAGGGATCAATGTTTATGAATATAATTGATTATTAGATATATGAAGATTTATTTGGACTTTTATTAAATGGGTTGTGGACAATTTAAAATAATCCCCCTGATGAATTGGTAGTCTCATGGGGTAAATCGTTTTTCTATCCTCGACTAAATGGGTGTAACGACCCAATGTTTTTAATGGAAATTACCTTCTTATAAATATTACATAAAATCACATAATAATTAATTAATAAGTTATAAGTGACCTTTAAACATGAGTTTTTCACTCTTGTGTTTAGAATTTCAAAAATCAGGCATACACGGTTGTGTTCAAGATGTTTTTTAGAGTCAAATAAAAAATAATAATTTTTGGTGAATAGTAGCCTACCCTAATGAATATTAACATACCCTTATGAATAGTTATATGCCCTAATGAATAGTAAATTTACCTATGGTGGTATAAAAATAATATTCATGTTGGAAGTTCGATATACTTATAGTTTAGAATGAGTTAATGAATTCTTTAAAGCTCATTTAGATAATAAATTATTATTTTATTTAAATATTAAAATAATCATAATTAGTAAATTATTTTTGAAAAATTGAATTCATTTTTGGATTCTTCACATCAAAAAATTGTTGGGGTAAATTTTTGGGATTTCTCGGAAATACTTGAATTTTTTATGAATAGTGAAATACCGTAATTTACAAAAATATGCTAAATAAGCTATTTATAGAGTCATGCATGATGTTTTGCTGATGTAAGCCCACTTGGTTCGGGACTAAATTATAAAATTAATACACTTGGTCATGCAAGACTCACTATTCCTTGTCTTGTGGGGAAATAATAAACTAATGAATTTTATATTAAGGAAACCCCTCTCTCCTCCACTATAAATACCCTCTCTCCTTACCTCTTTCCATCACACCTCTCAAGCCTTGTGCCTAGCCAAATTTCTGCCAAAATACCCTCCCACGATCCTTCCCCACATCCAAGGCTTTCTGGTCTTTCTAAAAGACCACAACCCAAGCCCATAAGAGGAGTCTCAAAGAGAGGAGATCAAAGGGTAAGAACCCCCTTTTGTTTTCAAGTGTTTTGTTTTCATTTTCTTTCTTTCCTTATACCATCTTCGCCTTACCTTATAAAAAAGGCATGACAAATCCATAATTTCATATATTCTGGATTCTAATCATGTTTACGGAAAATTTCAAGCTTCATACTTCTCCTCCTCTCCCTCACGTTCAAGAATTTAACATCGTCCACGATGGGTCAAATTACCGACATCATGGATAATGTGTTTTCAAATCCTCTTATCTTTTTGATGCTGGTCGTGAAACCATTTATTTTATGGTTTAACCAGATTATTATATATGTTATATGTCCTATTTAATGTTCTGTAATCCTCATACACTAATGATATAAAACAATAATACAAAATAATTCAATTATGGGAAAATCATTAAAATTATTTCAAGTATTTATCATTAATGTTTAATGTAAAGGTTCTCATTCACTCTAATTAACCAAATGAATTTTGTAACCATGTAACCTACTATATTTACACTAATGTTATAACTTCAATTCTGGACAACCACTTTCATCTTACTATTTATTTGAACGTAGATACTATTGAACCGATCATTAAAACAAATGAAACAAACGGACCCGAACAATGCAATTGAACCTCGTAATCAACCAAGATGGGTATAAATGAACTTAAAAATGTTATAATGAATCTTTTACTTTTATATATAGTTCTATAACTATTTATTAATAAACATAATTTGACTATTCAGGTCATTAATATCATGGGGAGAACACCAACAGTCCAAAGTTAATGGATCCTCTCAATTTCACTCTTATTCAAGATTGTTCACAATGTTAAGACATGTTGTGTGTAATTATTAATTATGGGGTATGATTTTTCACCTCCCCCATAATGCTATGTTTATTTATTAGTGATGATAATTCAATTTCCTCTCTCACTAATCCCCCTCAAGTACACCCGATACCATGCCTATAATCCGTAAATAATTCTACCCGACCCTCTTTTTTTCCTTCGGATTGTCTTATCTACCTTTCTACCAAAATGATGTTAACTTATATTTTCTTATACATACTAAAAATGTTGTTTTCATTTTCTAAGTCTATTTATCAAGACTCTTTCATCAATTTCTTTTGGGGATATTCATGATTTTAAGTGATTCTCTCCTCATTACTTCCGGATAAGTGAACCCGTTTAAGGGAACTTCCCAAATCCATTCCTATTATCAAGTGTACTATATCCTCTATTTTAAGTCACCTTTTCACATATAAAATCTGTCTTTTTATTATGAAAACCCTCCTAGTTTACTTCGGGTTTTATAAAAAAAATATTATGCCACTTTTCATTTTAATAGATATTTGATGGTTTCTTAAACCACACTAAAATATTTTGACTCAATGATTCCTAAAAACTATTTTTACATGTTATCACATCAGTTTGTTATATCTTGTTATGATTTATTCTTTTATACAATATTAATATATATTTATGATTTTATACCATTCTTTCATGGACTCCTGTATGTTACGCCCATTTTTATTATGCTTCATGACGTGATTGTGTGCCCATTTCTTTCCTTGTGTACTCTTATGTTTATGTATGATTGAGGTTATTTATGTGGCGTGCATATACATAATAAGCTTAGATGGGTGTGCCCATATAGCCCTCCAAATCATTGGGTAAAGTTTATATCTCATGAGAAGATTATGGACAAACAGTTTGGGCGGTTAGCCTTGGCTTGTGGTACTATGGGAAACGAGATTGGCGGTTAGCCTTGAATCATACTAGAGTCTAGTTTAAAGTCGCTTCCACATCTCTATAAAACTATGATTTTATAATCTCATTCTTATATGATCCCATGATTTTTTTATCCCATGTTTTTAGGATCACATGTTTATATGTTATGATTCCATATGTTCCATGCTTCCATTATCATTATGTCAAGCCTCCTAACTCATGTGCTTAAAGTTTATTCTTATGTTATTTCCCTTACTGGGATTTTTAGCTCATCCCTTTGTTCATGTGTTCCCTAGGCTACCCTATGCAGATGTACGGGCATAAAGGAAGTTAGGAGCTCATTATAAAGATTAAATAAAGTAGTATTTTTTAGCCCATGTTTTATGTTATATGTACCTAGTCTTCCAAGACACTAGACTTAATGGTCCTTGGCTTTTACTATAATGATGAGTTATGTTAAAAATCGTGAAATGTTATGTGTAAAAGGCTAGGGTTTCTATAGTTGGTATCATAGGACGGTCTAGTGATTTTTGGAGATTAGGAATAGAGAACCTTCGTGTGAACCTTATGGATGAGACTAAGTATTAGAAAACATTCCCAAAATTTGGTGTGTATTGAGTAAGTGGTTTATCAAGAAAATACATCACGGTCTTGATATGAGCTGGTAAAGGCAGCTCTAGAACAGATGTATCCTAGGGGTAAAACCCGAAAACACCGCTTTGAGCTAGACTCAAACAGGGCCTGGTGCACGACAACGGGGCTTGATGCACTATTGGTTATGACACTCCCGAGGGATATGCTTTGGTAGATTAACGAGGATAGTACAAACCATTATTAGGGGAAAAAGACCATAAGAATATAAGTTAAGAAATATATTGATTATTACCTAGATATAAACCTAAGAAATCACAAGTTAGGATGTACTTATTCTTTATATGTTTATCGATTGATGTTCAAAGTTTCTTTCTATGCTAAATATATAAGTATTCAAGAACTCTAATTATACATTCTTTTCTTAGTTAATGGTGGGAAATATAAGAACACGTTCCAAAAACCAATGTGATAGGCAATGTGATGATTTTTGTAAAGACATGGCTGATGTAACAGAAGAGGGTGCTCAAAACTTCATTGTAGTACTTGATCATCTGGAACGTGTTAAAAATAATAACATGAATATTGTGGAACATCCCCCTACTCCAAGAAAAGAGCTAGTTGCTGTAGAATCCTTCATGCAGAAAACACCTCCCATGTTTAGAGAATCTTCTGATATCCTCCTCGCAGAACAACAGATTAACTCTATTGAAATGATATTCACCATCCTCTAGTGCTCGGAAGAAGAGAAAGAGGTACTGGCAGTCTATTGTTTTTATGTGGAAGTTGATCAGTGGTGGAAACTGATCAAGAATACAAAGTCCCGATAGGAAATCAATTCTATATATTGGTAGGAATTCAAGAGGATGTTTTTAAGAAAATATTGTCCTCTAACCCTCCACATCAAGATGGAAAGAGAATTCCTTGGACTCAAGCAAATAGAATATGAGTCCATCAGGGCGAATGAAGCAAACATTACCAGGCTTGCAAGGTATGGCTCTGTCTTTGTCCTGAACACCAAAATCAAGGTGGATCGTTTCTTTAGCGGATTAAAGCTGAGTCTACAAAAATTGTTGGCGATTCGAGACTTCGACAGCTGTGAAGATTTTGTCCGTTGTGCCCTTAAGGTTGAAATGGATATTAGAGACTCTCAGTTGTCTCATGGTCCTAGTGAAAAGAAGTGGAAGATAGAAAACAACATGGGTGGTATATCTATTAAATCCCATGATGTGAAGAATCCCAACTTTCCCCTTTGCAAAAATTGTGGGAAGAAGAATCCTGGTAACTATCTGAAGAGAACCAAGAATTTCTTCAAATGCAGAATGTTTGGTCCTCTGGCCAAGAACTGCCAAAGGGATATGAAAAATCCCACTATTTTAGAAGAAGAAAGGAAGGTTCAGATCAACACTCAGCCAGCAGTGCAGTGTTATAACTATAGGGAGCTTGGGCATTATGCGAACAATTTCCCTAAACCAAGGGTTGTCGGAGGCAAACAACAACAAACTCAAAGGAAACAAATAAGGGATTATGTTTTCACTACTACTAAGGTGGAGACAGAAAACGATGTGGTGATAGGTACGCTTTTTATTCATTCAATAGTAGTGAATGTACGATTTGATTCTGGTTCTATGCATTCTTTCATATCATACAAGTTTAGTAGAACTATTCAAACACCACCTCAAAATTTGGAGGAAAAGTTATCTTTGAGAACAGCGAATGGGGTAATTATTTCATCCATGGTTTATAACTCCTCCCCGATTAATGTTTGTGGACTTCACCTCCTAGAAAGTCTTGTCATACTTCCATTATTGGAATTTGACGCTATCTTGGGAATGGATTGGCTTTCATTGTATAAGGCCAACATCAACTTCCGGGAAAGGGAGATTTCCCTTCACATCCCGAAGCATCCTCTGATTCTATTCAAGTGAAAGGAGGAAGATGAGTCTCATTTAGAATCTTTGTCTCAAGTTTGGATATTTCTTCTTTATGAGAATGCATATCTAGGTCAAATGATTGGGTCAAATGAGAGAATCATGTTTGAAAACATGCCCATCCTGAGGGATTACACTGATGTATTCCCGGAAGAGTTTCCTGGTCTTACTCCTAACCGAGAGGTTGAGTTCTCAAACGAACTTATCCCTGGATCTCTGCCAATCTCAAAGACACCTTATAGAATGGCCACCATAGAGCTGGAAGAGCTAAAGAAGCAGTTACGGGAGAATATGAAGAAGGGTTTTATACGCCCGAGTGCTTCACAGTGGGGTGCTCCAGTCCTCATCGTCATGAAGAATAATGGATCAATGTTCCTCTGCATTGATTATCGTGAGATGAATAAAATAACAATAAAAAACAAGTATCCCCTTCCACAGATAGATGACTTGTTCGATCAGCTACATGGGGCCAGTTATTTCTATAAGATGGACATTCGGTCAGGATATCACCAACTAATGGTAAGGAAAGAAGATATACCAAAGACTTCCTTTCGAATGAGGTATGGACACTATGAGTTCGTAGTGATGCCCTTCAGAATCACTAATGCTCCAAAAATTTTCATGGATTTAAAGAATAGAGTATTTAGATATTACCTCGACAAATTTGTGGTAGTGTTTATTGATGATATTCTGATATAATCCAAGAGAAAGGAGGAACATGAGGAGAAATTGGAAATCGTGTTAAAGACTTTGCAAAGGGAGAAGTTGTATGCAAAGTAAAGTAAATGTGAGTTCTGGATGGATTAAGTATCATTATTGGGGCATGTTATCACAAGAAAAGGGATATCTGTAGACCCTTCCAAGACGAAGGCAATTGAAGAGTTTCCCATACCAACTTCTGTAATAGAGATCTGCATCTTTTTGGGTATAGTTGGGTATTATCGACGATTAGTGAAGAACTTTTTCAAGATTGTCAAACCCAATGACAAAGCTGACATGGAATGGAGTAAAGTTTGTTTGGACACAAGAGTGTGAAGACTATTTCAATGAGTTTAAAAAAAGGCTTATCACTATGCCATTACTCACACTCCCAACCAGTGGGGAACTCATTGTGGTGTATAATGATACATCTAAGAAGGTCATAGGCTGTGTGATGATGTAAAATGATAAAGTGATAGCCTATGCCTCAAGGAAGCTGAAAATCCATGACAAAAACTATCCAACACATGATCTGGAGTTAGGGGCTATGATCATTGCCTTGAAAATCCGGCGGCATTATCTATATGGGGAGAAATGTGAGATATATACTGACCACAAGAGTCTCAAGTATATATTCACATAGAAATATCATAATATGTGACAACGAAGATGGATAGTACTCATCAAGGATTATGACTGCTCAATCCGCTACCATCCTGGTACGACAAACAATGTTGAAGATTCTCTAAGTATAAAGGATCCTGCATCTTTATCAATGATGAGAATTGAAAAGGATCCAATCTTTTTAGATTTTCAAAGTATGGACATGGTAATCATTAAGGGAGGAACATCATCAATCCTTTCTCAAATGATTGATCAACCATCCCTCTTGGAGAAAGTAAAGGTTGCTCAACAAAAGGATGTGGAAATTTAGAAAAGGGTGGAAGCTATTAAAGATGAGAAATCCTCTGATTTCAAAATTGATGAGGAAGGAGTTTTAAGATTTGGGACACGATTATGTGTACCATCTGATCCAGAGATAAAGAAAGAGCTATTAAATTATGCACATAGCTTGACCTTCTCTATCCCTCCTGGGAGTACCAAAATGTATTGTGATCTTCGAGATTACTTCTGGTGGGATAACATGAAGAGGGATATTGCGGAATATATATCAAGATTCTTGGTATGTCAGAAAGTTAAAGCTGAGTGACAAAAGTCCAAAGGTATGATGCATCCATTGCCTTTACCCTTGTGGGATTGGTAAAATGTTACTGTGGACTTTTCCATGGGTCTCCTGAAGACGTCGAAGGGAAATAATGTGATATGGGTTGTGGTTGACTGACTCACCAAGACATCCCATTTCCTCGTTATTCATGAAGATATCTCGCTTTAACAACTTGTAAAGATATATATGAAGGAAGTGGTGAGACTACACGGTGTTCGACTCTCAATTGTCTCTGACAACGATCCAAGGTTCACATCTAAATTCTGGAAGAGTCTTCAACATGTTTTGGGTACTGAATTAAATATCAACACGACTTATCACCCCCAAACTGATAGCCAGTCTGAAAGAACTATTCAGACGCTTAAAGATATGCTTAGAGTCTGCTCTCTAAAATTCAAAGGAGGATGAGATCAGCATCTCCCATTGGTTGAGTTCTCATTAAACAATATCTTCTACTCGAGTATTCAGATGGCTCCATATGAAGGTCTGTATGGAAAGAGATGTAGAAATTCAACCTGTTGGGATGAAGTTGGAGAATGAAAGCTAATTGGACCCGATCTTGTTCAAGAGATGACAGAGAAGGTTCAAGTCATCTAGAAACACATCAAATCTGCTCAATGTCAGCAAAAGAGCTATGCTGACAACTGTTGAAGGGATTTAGAGTTCGACATTGGTGATAAAGGCTTTATTCGAATATCTCCATGGAAGAGAGTCATGTGATTCGGGAAGAAAGGGAAGCTAAGCCAAAGGTATATTGGCCCCTTTGGGATCCTTGACGTCATAAGAGACGTGGCCTATCAGCTTGAAATTTCACCGAATATGGCTCGAGTTCATGATTTTTTTCATGTATCACTCTTGAGGAAGTACATACCTGATCCCTCACATGTACTGAACTAAGAGGTGGTGTAGCTGAAAGATGATCTCTCATATGAGGAACCACTAGGAAAGATTCTGGATCGAAGAGATAAGGGTCGACGCAACAAGACAACCCATCTTGTCAAAATTTTGTGGAGGAACCATAAGTTTGAGGATGTAACAAGGGAGCTAGAGGAATCAATGAAGGAAAAGTACACATATCGTTTTTGGCCTAGAATGTAAAATAAAATTTCGAGGGTGAAATTTCTTAATGGGGGAAGAATGTAACGACCCAATGTCTTTAATGGAAATTCCCTTCTTATAAATATTCCAAAAATCACATAATAATTAACTAATAAGTGATAAGTTACCTTTAAAAATAAGTTTTTCACTTCTATGTTTAGAATTTCTAAAATTTGGCATACACGGTTGTGTTCAAGATGTTTTTTGGAGTCTAATAAAAAAATAAATATTTTTGGTGAATAGTAACCTACCCTAATGAATAGTAACAAACCCTTACGAATAGTTATATTCCCTAATGAATAGTAACCTTACAAATAGTGGAATAAAAATAATATTCATGTTGGATGTTCAATATACCTATAGTTTAGAATGAGTTAGTGAATTCATTAAAGCTGGTTTTGATAATAAATTATTATTTTAAATAAATATAAAAATAATAATATTTAGAAAATTATTTTTGAAAAATGGACTTCATTTTTGGATTCTAAACATCTAAAAATGGTTGGGGTAAATTTTTTGGATTTTTCTGAAATAGTTGATTTTTTTATGAATAGTGAAATACCAGAATTTACAAAAATAAGCTAAATAAGCTAATTATGGAGTCATGTGTGATGTTCTGCTGATGTAAGCCCTCTTGGTTTGGGATTTCATTATAAAATTAATATACATGGTCATTCAAGACTCACTATTCCTTGTCTTGTGGGGAAATAATTAACTAATGAATTTTAATTAAGGAAACCCCTCTCTCCTCCACTATAAATACCCTCTCTCCTCCACTATAAATACCCTCTCTCTTTACCTCTTTCCCTCACACCTTTCAAGCCTTGTTCCTAGCCAAATTTCTGCCCAAATACCCTCCCAAGCTCCTTCCCCACGTCCAAGACTTTATGGTATTTCCAAAAGACCAAAACCAAAGCCCCTAAGAGGAGTCTCAAAGAGAGGAGATCAAAGGGAAAGAACCATCTTTGGTTTTCAAGTGTTTTGTTTTCATTTTCTTTCTTTCCTTATACCCTATTCCCTCTAACTTATCCAAAAGGCATGAAAGATCCAGAATCTCATATATTCTGGATGCTAATCATGTTTATGGAAAATTTCAAGCATCATACCTCTCCTCCTCTCCCTCACGTTCTAGAATTAAACATCGTCCGTGATGGATCAAATTACCGACATTGTGGATAATGTGTTTTCAAATCCTCTTATCATTATGATTATGGTCATGAATCCATTTATGTAATGATTGAACCAGATTATTATATATGTTATATGTCCTATTTATGTTTTTTTAATCCTAATACACTAATGATATAAAACAATAATACAAAACAAGTCAATTATGGGAAAAATTGTTAAAATTAATTCAAGTGTTTATCATTAATGTTTAATGTAATGGTTCTCTTTCACTATAATTAACCAAATGAATTTTGTATCCATCTAACCTACTGGATATCCAATAATGTTATATCTTCAGTTCTGGACAACCACTTTCATCTTACTATTTATTTGAACCTAAATACAATTGAACCGATCATTAAAACAAATGAAACAAACGGACCCAGACAATGAAATTGAACCTCGTAATCAACCAAGAAGGGAATAAATGAACATAAAAAGGTTATACTGAATATTTTAATTTTATAAATGGTTATAGAACTATTTATTGATAAAACTAATTTGACTATTCAGGTCATTAATATCAAATGGATAACACCAACGAGCCTAAGGTAAGGGGTCCAATCAATTTGACTCTTATTCAAGATTGTTCACAATGTTAAGACATGTTGTGTGTAATTATTAATTTTGGGGTATGATTTATCACCTCCCCCATAATACCCTATTTATTTATAGGTGATGATAATTAGCTTTCATCTCTCACCAATCCCCCTTAAGTACTCCTGATACCATGCCGATAATCCGTAATGAATTCTACCCGAACCACTTTTATTCCTTCAGGTTGACTTATCTACATTTATACCCAAATGATGTTATCCTTTTTTTTCTTTTTCATACTCCAAATTTTGTTTAAATGTTCTAAGTCTATTTATCAAGACTCTATCGTCACTTTCCTTCGGGGATATGCATTATTTTATGTGATTCTCTCCTCATTACTTCTTGATAAGTGAACCCGTTTTAAGGGAACATCCTGAATTCATTCCTATTGACAAGTGTACTCTATCCTAATTTTTAAGTCACCTTTTTCCTTATAAAATAATTATTTCCATTATTAAAACTCTCCCGGTTTACATCATATTTTATTAAATAATATTATGCTGCTTTTAATTTTAAGATATATTCGATGTTTTCTTAAACCGCAATAAAATGTTTTAACTCAAAGATTCCTAAAAACTATTTTTACATGCAATCACTTCATTTTTTTATCTCTTGTAATTATTTATACCTTTATATGTTATTAATTTCTATTTATTATTTAATTCCTTTCTCTCAGGGATTATTGTATGTTACTCCCATTTTTATTATGCTTCATGAAGTGATTGTGTGCCCATTTCATTCCTTGGGTACTCTTATGTTTATGTATGATTGAGGTTATTTATGTGGAAAGAATATACATGAATAAGATTATATTGGTGCTTCCAGATAGAGCTCCAATGCATTGAGTAATGTTAATGTCTCATTATGTGATTATGGGAAAATGGTCTGGGCGGTTATCCTTGGCTTGTGCTACTATGGGAAACGAGATTGGCGGTTAGCCTTGACTCGTACTAATGTCTTATTTAAAGTTGCTGCCACCTATCTATAAAACTATGCTTATATAATATCATGATTATATGATCCCATGATTATTTTATCGCATGTTTTTTTGATCCCATGTTTATATGTTATGATTCCATATGTTACATGATTCCAATATCATTATGTCAAGACTCCTAACTCATGTGCTTAAAATTTATTATTATGTTCTTTCCCTTACTGGGCTTTTTAGCTCATCCCTTTGTTCATGTGTTTCCCAGGGTACCCTATGCATTTTTAAGGGCTCAAAGGATGTTAGGAGCTCATTATGACGATTAAATAATGAAGTGTTTTTAGCCCTTGTTTTATGTTATATGTACCTAGTCTTCCAAGACACTAGACATAACGGTCCTTGGCCTGTACTCTGATGATGAATTATGTTTAAAATCATGAAATGTTATTTATAATCGGCTAGGGTCGTTATAATGGGGTTTTACATTATATGTAAAAACCAATCGTGAAAAGTCTTAACTATAAACATACAATGAACCAACGAATAATTATGCCCAATATTTAATCATTTCCTTCATTAGAAATTGAATTTTTATTGTCTAGTAGATATTCAATATGATATTATATCTATATGAATTAAATTTATAACTCATCTATTAAATGTAATGTGTTTTATTTTGTGGTTATTTACCATTCCATAATAATTATTACTTATCCAATTATTTAAATGGAATTATTTTCCTGTTATTTACCTTTACATGTTGATTATTCTTATTTATCCATTATTTCTTCCACTATAATAAAATAGTTTTAGTAATTTGAGGTCAAATATATTTTGTTTTGCTTCCCTATGATTAAATGATGTTTAATATGACATATATATTGAGATATGATATAAAGAATGAAATGAATCTTGAAAAAAATTATGTTGTAGTTTGTGTATTCATTTATAATATAATACTCGAGTATCTATATATTTTACTAAGACAACTAAACATTTTAGTACTATGTGAGGTGATTTTAACTCATATTATGAAAATTTAATTGTAGAAGAAATTGGATCATTAATGATCTAGTTTGGGTCAATATAGATAGTATCATATTATGTTTAGTGGAAACCATGGAAACTAGATTTATAAAAATATAGATTATGGAAAATAACCCTAAGGATGATATTGAGAATAAGTACAGACTAAACTCTTAAATTATTAATAATATAGATATTATGTTAATTTTAAATTAAATATCTATTTCTTTGGATTCTAAATGTAGACATTTTTATATGAAAAGTATACCTAGGGTTAATAACACTGAAACATGTGTGTTGGGATTGAGTGAAGCATAACCTAGTACATGAAAACTGGAATTACTATTCACCTACTTTGACACTCCCAATAGATACTCATACGATAATTTTCATTTTATTTACCAATGATTCTAAATTATTTAAATAGATAATAAAATTGAATGAAATTGTTTAAACCATATACCATGGAAGGACCATTGTAGATATAAATTGATGAAGAATTTATGTATTTCAATTCAAGAATTAATTTATAGACTTATTTTCAAACATGGTATTATGGTTTTGAAAATCATGAATCACCTAATGGTTTTGTTAAATATTTGAATCACCTTTTTCATAAATAAAATAAGAGTTATGAATACCATCATGATATTATGAGATTAAGTATGACCATCAGTTCAATATATTAAAAACATAATTTTTTGGATTTTAGGTGACGAGATTCTAATAAGATTAATGTTTTTTAATGTAATTTATTACAATATAACCCATCATATTGGTAACAATTTTAGTGGAAATTTTATGAGGAATAGTAACTTTAAATGGAAGAAATAAGATTAACGTTATTGATAATTATTAGTTATAATATGGTGATTATTTTTTTATAATTTTTATGAAAATGTTTCATTAAATACAGAATTAAAATTGATATTTAATGATTAATTTTCTTTCAAATAAGAACATATTTTTATTGGGAACGTTATGGGAATTATATTAATATTTATTATAAAAAGGAAAACCTAAATTCCAGGTGACAAACCATTATTTACAGATAGTCTAGGGGATTGAACCCATGATCTAAGAATGAAATGGTTCTATACTTACCACTACCCTATTTTATGTCCTGATTAATGTGACATTAATTTTTTCTAAAAACATTGCTGAATAAATATTATTAATGAATCAACCATTTTTATTTTTACTATTTGTTATAAATGTATTAAAAATGTTGTTTTTTTAAAATACATTGTGACATATAGGAATAATTTTCCCCTTTTTAGATTTTACGATCTGCTAAAAGTTATTTTCAGTGATTCATCCAAAAAAATTATTTTTGGATATTTATTTCATTAAGTAATTGATGAATGTGAATGATTTTTAAGCACAACCAATTGATTAAATTATTCATATAAAATAGAAATATACCAATTAAGTATATTTTCATATATTTTTATAAATCCTCAATACTATGAAAATGATCTTGAAATAAATTTTTATTATACTTTCTTTATTTATAATGATATCAATTTACCCTCCACACCTACTAGATTTATGTTTTTGAGATCCTTGCATTTATAATGATAATTCACTTTAATACGATCAATAAACTCAAACACTCTATATAATTATTGACAAATTTCCTCGAAGTCCATATATTAACATTCCAAAGATGTTCTCCTACATAGAATTCAAGATGTGTGTTATTCCATATGATCTTTATACATCCCTATAACTCTTTATAAAAAGATAATTTATCAAGCCATTTTAAGATAAGTGGTTTTCAAAAAATTAATTCCCAAATATCATTAATTTGGCTAAATGTATGAAGTTTATTATGCAAGGACAAGAATTATTTAAGGTCAGTATAATATAACACCCCAAAATATTGAAATATGAACATCATATTCGGCAACATGTATGACACACAACACCATTCTGTGGATGATTTATAAAATCTTTAAACATATTGATATATTGACTATTTTTAATAAATTATATCATTTCTTTTTATTTAGAGCATATAACACTGAGTTTAGACAATATTAAACTCAATAACACGTTTCTTCAATAGGTTGTGTTACACACAAGACCGATTTTTTAAGAACTAAAATATATTATTAATATTATTGTTTAAAATAATAGTTATTGGTTAGCCATTTGAATAGAGACAATATAAAATTTTATGTTACTTATGAAAATACATATTTTACACAATTTATTTTTAATTAATTGATTAATTTAATAATAAGAATCATTTATAATAAATAGAAATGAATCAAAAATATTATTTTCCTAAAAGATGGATTAGTCATGCATGACACCCATAATTGAAATTCATATTTTAAAACGTCTAGAAAATTTATATGTTAGAATAAAACTAATTTATAGAAGAAAAAATTGAAAACTATCTTTTACTGTATTATTTTAATTTTATATGATGTATTATTTTTTAACGAATAACAATAAAGACAGGTTTTAAAAAAAAATTCCTTTTAATCTAAAAAAATAAAGATAATTTAATTTTTAATTTTTTTAATTAAAAATAGTGTGAGTATATATCTAATAATCCAATATATGTCATTATAATCATTTTGATATTGAATATAGATGTCAAATTAATTTTAAAATTTGATCATTTACACTTTTCATGAATGGCCTGAAGGCCTTCATTTTATATTGATTTTTGATATCCCCCATTTCAAGGGATGAGGGGAACCCTTACAAGGCCCGTAGGCTCAGAGATTACATGGCCTGTAGGCTTAAGAGATTACATGACCCGAAGGTCTTAGGAGATTCAACTAGACTATCTAAAATGAACTTCCTCTCCCCAGCATCAGCATTTTGATAATAGCTCTCCATCTTTTCATGACCGTCTGGCTAGGCATCTTGTGGAAGCACAGGATGGTACCGATAACATAGCCATACCCTCTCATTCTGATAATCCATTTGGCTCTGCTCTTGTGAGTGCACCTGCTCTGAATCCTCATTTAAGGCTGCTCCTTTTTTGTAGTGTGTCTGGGCCTGCATTCATGTGGCCCGAAGGCCTTGCTGTGGCCCAAAGGCCTTAAGGTGGCCCAAAGGCCTTGACAATCAACTGGATTGAAGGCCTTGGGTGGCCCTAAAGCCTTTCAGGAATCGAGGACCAAACCGGTGGCCCGAAGGCCTAGATGGATCAATATTTCGGCTGCTATAGTACCAAACAGTGCCTGCTATAGTGCCTGCTATAGTACTACTCCAGTACCTGCTCCAGTACTACTACAGTAACACAGAAATATGCCTCCACCCAAATTTGATCTCGGGTCTCTTTGATGCCCCTTTTGAGTCCTCACCAATTGGGCTGATGCACTTGTTCATTTACACTTTAAAAACCCACTTCCTCATTAAATATACGAGATTAATTTTAAATGACATTTTTACACTTATATCAGCTGAACATAAAAATTTGGATTCCATATTTGGAAAAAAATTTATAATTTCTTATATGGACAACATAATTTTATTCATTGTTATTATGTAAAAGAGGTAAAATTAATTACAATGATTAAGTTAAAAATTAGTTTACATAGTCTGTAAAATTATAATATAAGTAATAAGAATGACCCGAAACATGTCCAAAAGACATTTTATGGCCATATATCGACCCATCCACAATAGGATCTATTTTTATAAGTATTGGGTATAGTATTACATGAATGTGAAAAATATAAACAGTTATAAAAAGAAAAAAGAAAAAAAAGGAACCCTCCTTTCCATTATTATTTATAAATTTTGATATAGGAAAATATTCCTATTTTAGGTTATGAATATTATATTCAAATATAAATGTGTTATTTTTCATGAAAATTTAATTTAATTTTTTTAGAGATGAAAGAATTACTTTAAATTCCTAAGATACTCCAACGCATGCTATTTTTTGCTAATAATTAAATTGAATAAATGATACTAAATATATCAAAAGTGATGTAAATTATATTAATTGAGAAGTTAAATATATATTTTAGACATGTATAACTTGTTAGAATAATTTAAACATAATATATTTTAATTATATCATTTGAATTTTAGTTTTTAATTCAAATAAAACAAATATTGTGAAAATTATTTTTAATGTTATTTCTTAATAAATACTATTTTATTAAATGATATAAAATTACTAAAAATACTATCATATTCCAAGTTATTTATAAATGTTAAAAAATATCCAATATATCCCATTAATGGAAAAATTAATATTTTTTAATTATCAAAATGACCATTAAATAGTAAAAACGTTGTTAGCATAGTTAGGGTTAAAGGAGTGTTCTTTCACGTTAGAATCACTTCTGTTAAAATTGATGTCTTACACAGATGGGATTCTTAATTTATAATTTAGATAACATATTTTATAATTATTAGGTATTAATTATCTAAAATTTTAACTTTAATTTTTTAATGGCTAAGTTATATGTGTTAGGAAAATAGTTATCATAACAATAACGAAAATAGAAAAGGAAGTAATCTTAGATTTTAACGAACAAGATTATAAAAAATGAGATATTTTTGTGTAATAGAGATGTGCATTGAAAAAATAAATCGTAAAATACCATTTTATTGAATTTTATGAGCTACAAGTGGTATGGGGGACCTCCAAATTATGAATAAATTTTAGTATTTAAGAGATTGACTATCCTCTTAAACTATAATGGGAACTCACTCTCCCCATTCCTCACAACTCTCAAGTAACTTGGATAAAATAAAACCCTCCAAAAATCGCATAACAACTTCCCTCACCTACTCCTAGAATCTTAATGTTTTGAATAATATATTCCTTTTATGGGTTTAGTTTAAACCTAAATACGATAGCTGAGGAATAAATAATGTTCTTCTTAAAGGGTTTATCAATAATATTCATTCATCGCCTTATTCAATTCATAATATACCATGACTACAAAAAAAAATTAATTCAATATTTTAATGTTATTATGTTAATTTAATGACCAAAAACATCAAAAAGTTATGTAAAATTGGTTATGAAATCATTTTGCGTGTCTACAGTGGACTACCACCATGTGAACCTATGTCATTTATTTTTCTATTGCCACATTTCAATGTTTGTAATAATGATGGATTCATAGTTTATATGTGATATTTATGATATTTATTATTATATTATAAAATATAAATAATTATATCAGTAATACCTACATGATTATCATTTTATGGGAATAGGATAACGTCGCTCAGGTGTACGAGAAACTACCACCTCATGAAGCTATGTGATTCAACCATGATTTCCATTGAATTTATTGAATATGGGGTTAATAAAAATATATGATATATATAACATAAAAATGAAATTTTAATTACAATATATATATATATATATATATCATTTAATTTCTGTTCAATATGATATGTAAATGGGAAAAACGTTCATTCTTATGAATAACCCATAGTCTCCATGAATGATATATTTAATTTACTATCACCAAATTTTATCATGTACCTTAAATTCATAAATAAGTAATATATATGATATTAAATATGAAATATTAATTAGGGATATAATTAAATCAATATTTATGTAAGATGAATAAAAAATAATGGCTCGAAACATATAAAAAACATAGAAACTAACTCCCAAAATAATGAAAATAATGAATGATTATAAAAAAATGAATGATAGGATATTCTAAATTAATAATATATGATATTAAAAATATTATTATAGTGTGTTAATAATTTAATAACTTTTTTAAAATCTTGATTCATGATTTTAAATAATTTACAACCAAAAGGAAAGCAAGAGGAAACCGATTTTGTCTCAATTTCATTTCATTGACACATAGTAATATTATGAACCAAATTACATATATATTGTGTATATAAAACCCATTTTACCTTGAATATAATGAATACATAATTAATAAACGTATTATATGTTTTAATTTTAATTACTTAATCAAAAGGGATTTCAAGGTAATGTTATCAAGTAGTAATGAAATTTCATAAATCAATTTATTTTCATTAGGTTAAATGACTTATTCATTGTCAAAATTATTATATAATTATTTGTATACTTTTGTTTTAATATATATTATTTCATTTCAATAAATTTTATTTGGGTTAGTTATTGATACGCATAATCGATTCATTAGTCAATGCTAACCTCATCTTTATGATATTTGTATGGGATTACATCAAATTATAATGTTATTTCGGATTTCATACACATAAATTCCCATTTAATGAAAAATATTTGATAATTTTTTAATAAAAAGTAAATTAATTATCCTTTAGTTATTCATGATATTTTTCATGTTATAGTACAATTTATATACTCTTTGGTATATAAAATATTTGAGAATATTTTTAAAAATATTAATTTAATTTCTCACTTTGGTTGCAATTCTATTTTTTATAAAACTATATTTAATAAAAATTATTTATAAATTTTATAATTTATCCAATTAAAATGATATATTAAAATATATCTTTAACAATTTACCCTGTTCAAAAAAATCAATGTAATATCATTATATCTTTCTAAATAAGGAACATTTATATCATTTTATAGTGGAAATTGAATGTACATTATGGAATATATAGAATTACACACTGACATTGATGTCATTTAATTGAATATTAATTTTTATTTGTATGAGGTTATTTAAAAAAATTAAATGTGATTTTAAATAAATAGATTTTTAAAATGTTTTCTAAAAAATGAGGATATTTAAAAAAATAAAATTTTTAGTTATCTATTTACATTATTTATATTCATAAATGAAAAAACCATTTATTCTTAATCCAATGGTAATATTTAATATTAGTACCATCCTTATTCTTCTTGTTTGGCATTTTAGATTATTCTAACTTCATAAATAATTCAAATTCAAATCATTAATTCCTTTTTTTCAATAAAATTCATTGGAATTTTCACTATCTAGTGATCATTAGAAATAAAATTTAATTTAAATAACCATAGTATTTATAATCGTTATTATTATCAAGGAAACTATATAATAAAAATACATACATTTTGTACTTTGAATTGTACTTGATTATCTAGGGAAATTCTCATAAATCCTTATTATTAAATTAATATGGAAATTTGACAAGGAAAACTATTTTGGAATTAAATTGATTATTCAATATATAAGGAATTTTGTATAATGCTTTGAAATTGGTTTTGTAATCATTAAATTAATACCCTCAATAAATTGATAGTATCATGGGATGAGTCAATTGGCTAGCCTCGTCTAACTGCGTTTTTAACTGGTATGTTATAAACTGTCTTGGGAAAGGTATTAATTATAAAGGACCTATGTTCCTAGGAAAAATAGAATCTAATAGTTAATAATTTCCTTCATTCGAAATATAATTATTACTATCAATGATATTTTAATTATGATATTATTTAGATGTCTTTAATTTTCATTTCATTGATTAAATGTCATATGTTTCTAGTTATTTACCATTTCATATAAGTGTTTCCTTATCCAATTTTTTAAATGGAATGTTTGATCAATTATTTACTATCCAATTTTTATTGAAGTACTGTAAAATTAGTCTATATCCATGGTTTATAACCATGGATATAACCGCAAAAATAGTCACTATGGGATATAGCCACGGTTTGGATGTTTGTGGATCCTATTGGTGCGAAAATAGGTTAGACAATATAACTAATATTTTAATAGTGTAAATAGACTGATTTCAATGGTTTTCAACCAAGACACTATAATCATCCACACATACCAATTCTTATAGTTTATAATTATGTAAGTATAATTATATATACAATTTATAACAATGGTGGTGGGTCAAGTTCCATGGTCGCAAACTATGGCAATAGCCTTCTATATAGCTAGAGTTCATAACAATAGAGCTATTCTAGTTGCCACGGTGAAAACTAAGAAAATGAGTCCATTTACAAACATATAATCCATGGGTAAATCCTCTACCTTCTAAAAAAAGTCTACTATGTAACCTCCCATAACATATATCCTCCACAACTACCCAAATAAAAACACATAAGCAATTAAAATCAATATAAAAAACATAAAAAATTTGATTTATCATGAATTAAAAAAATTACAAATCAAATAAAAATATATAATCAATTAAATTAATATCCATTCAGTATTTCACATATGAACACATACCAAGGCCATGAGAATGAGATATTTTGTCAAACTCAATGTGAAATGAATACTCTAATGGGATTAAACATGACATTGACAGACAATGTAGTATCAATAAATAGGGTTATAAATATATTTATGGTGAATATCCATTGAGTGTAGATGATTGTTTAAAGGGTCCATACATGGGAAAAACTAATGTAAAATCATGTGAAGATGGACAAAGCATGAGTCACAATGCATAATGTGAATAAAGAAGTTGATCATTTTGGAAAAACACAACTAAATGGATTATAATCATATTAATCAGATATCATATATCCTATTACACTATCAAACAATACGTTTTTTGTTATTAAAAATATAAAATAGGTTGTTACCGAGGATTACTCTCTATGTGTTTTAGAAAAGCATACCACAATTTGTACCCTAGAACAAACTAGGTCAATGCTCAATAACCACATGTTGTTTTTTCCAACTGACACACAATGTGCCTTTCAATGACTAATATGATATTAGTATCTAATTGGTGTTCTTACGGATCTGGTGAGAAATGATCATTAGGATAGATGTGCATGTGATGATGGAACCCATTGGGATTTTTTCTCAAGTGATGATTTAGGGATATCTCTATGTGGGAATCATTGCATAAAAGATTTAAGCATGTAAATATTTTTTGATATGTTTTTTTAAATGATAGAAGTGAAGTTATAGGGATCCCAAAAATATTGACTATGGTATTTTAGTTCATTTATATGAGATACTTAGTTTCATATGAAAAACATCATATAGATATGCGTTTTCATTGATGAAATTCATATTGGATCTGTGAGTTCTTAATGCAGAAGATTCTAGATATGATATAATTCATTGGATGTACAACCATATCAATTTTCTAGAAATAGACTACTAGGGTGACTGGATCTATCACATATTAAGGATTATAGGAAGAATATTGACATGAATTATAAGGGAAGGAATTATGTTATATGTAAATTCCCATTAGTGAAATTATGGTTTTTGATGAAAATAGTTTGTTGGAACCTGGTGTGACACTAATTTGGTGATAAACTATAATGCAGGAGTGTTATTTATAAATCTGGTGTAATTTTTGTAAATTTTTAATGCATTTATAACACAAGAAGAAATGAATTATTTTTGATTTGATGGAAATATTTATTGTAACAATTTTTTGTATAGAAAAATTTTAATTAGCAAAGATAGTTTTAATTTAGTTTCAACATGAACATGGCCATTGAGAGACAATGGAATTTGGTTTTCCAACATGTTTGAATAATTGATAATTTCTCATCATGATAATTTATAATAATTAAGGTTTATTTAAACAATATGGTTTGGGGTTGTAATATCCAACACTATTATTTTTTATAAAATCAATATAATAATGTTTTTTCCAATTTATGTGATGTTTTGTGAATTATCATTTTAACAAGTCCATTAGGACCCAATATGTTTGTCATAAGTGTTGGAATAAGTTTTTAATTTTGTTTTTAGTTCTATCATGGGGTTGAGTTTAGATATTCCACCTTTCTTAAGCCTGTATCCACATTGTGAGAGGTAGTGATTTTACTATATATTGATTCTAATAAAAAAATATTATTTCCCAATTAAACAAAATAGTTTTCCTTTAGAAAGGCAATAAAACATCTAAAAACATGGCAATTTTGATTCATTATATAACAGGATGTCTAATATTGTAACAACTGCTATTAGAATCTCCCATATAGACTCAATCATTTTCTTCTTGATATCTCTTTAGGTTTTCTATCTACTCAAAAATATATTTATTTTATCTATCTTGTGATTCCATTGTGTCCTTCATAGCCTAAAAGCTCACAACATTCTATTATTCAAGTTGCATTCCCATTATATCAGTTACTTCTAATAGATATTATTCCTCCATATTTGTAATTCATTTGAGCTGATACTCGTAGAAACTAATCCCATAAATAAAACTAAAAAAAGAGAGCCCAATAATGATGGGTACCCTTCCCTTCATTATATAAATAATTCTATTGAGGCACTTATACACTAGAGAAAAAACATCCCCAGAATAATGAATACTTCACCAACAAAAATATGATTTCCAACATAATACAATCTAAATCACTATAATTCAAAATTTCTCCAAGATAGTCAATATAAAATTACAATAACAATATGAACAGAATAAAAAAACATGGTTAAATTCATTGTATAAAGGAACAATAAATTTTAAATTCCAAATGTTCCTCGATATCAATTTTAACAGAACAATCATGAAACTCATCATCTCTTACCGAAATACCAATATCATTATCATATCCTCTCATGAAACCAATGTTATCATCATCATGAGAATAAAAATTATAATTTATATATGAACCAAAATCATGAAGAGTAGTAGAAAATCATCATAAATATAATGCATATAAATGAGAACACATTTTATTAATAAAAATTAACAATTTTTATACACATATTTTATATATTTAATTTTTATTTATAAGAACTTCTATTGAAACAGATGTTGGAAATAATAAATTTTTAAATTAAATGTTATATAGAAAGCAATTTTGTCACACTAATGATTTTATATTGAATAAAAAAATTATGAAGGGGTTAATCAATGAATTCACTATGAAAATAACCTTACAAATATGTATGGTATAAAATTTTCATAAGAGATGAGATCAAAAACAATAATTGAATTTTCAAATCGATGGTGGAAGTAATTCACACTCAATATGAATATCTAGTTATTGATGAAACTAAGATATTCAGTTCTGGATAAATTTTAGAAATCAGTGATCCCTAAATTGAATGGTTAAATAGAAATCATGTTATAACTAACCAAATAAACCCCAAATGTTAAAATGATCACATTTATATTTTTGTTACCCAATCTCATATATGTTTTATAAATTAGAAGGTAAATCACATAATTATTTTGAGTTTCTAAACTTATATAATCATAATTGAAATATTTTTTTAGAAATCTGAATAATTACTTTTGTTTTATAGATTTACTGATTGAAAAAACATTTAAATTTTTTACATTGTGAGAAATATCATAGGCCCTTGGTCATCATAAGGGATCATCAATTATTGGATCTTCGGTAGAATAATTCATAATGTTTAAAGGATTTTGGTAATGATATACAACCTAATGATATTGATATTTTAACGAATTAGTTTCTTCAATATGAGATGGGTACCGAGATTTAATGGTATCACCATTATATTGGGATAAAACTATAACAATTAAAATTTTAAATTTCAAACCAACATCTAGTATTGTCAGATACAAGTTTTGTACAAACATATTTAGATTGTTGGTTAAAAATATATTTTTCATAGATTGGATTTCTATAATTTTTTCATCCATCAGATCTAGAAATGTGTCATTGCATCAAGAATACAATAAAAAATGGAGGATTTCACAACCCATCCCTGAGAGTCCTATTCAGCGACTCCCCAAGTCTTCTTCCAGTAGGCCAGGGGCTAGAGACCAGAGCTAAGAAAGCATATCACTAACATGGGAGGCCATAGCCTAAGTTCCAACACATACACAAAAACACACATCAGAAAGAGTATACAAAGATCAAATATAAACAAAATGAAACAGACATGCATTCATATATCTAAATCCCATAAGTGGAGTATGATAGGATTAAAAGGAATGTAAACATGGCCATATAAAATCCCACCAAAAAGAGGCAGTAAGACAAGTCCAACATAAAAGTTAGTATTGGGAACGAAATCAAAAATACTTAGTAACACACATCAATCTGTCTACTCTGACTACGTATCATCTAGTCCTAGTCTACCAAGTACTCTTTCAATAAATTTATATTTTTCACAATCCATGACATGTTCAGTAAAATACCGCATATGGCGAGTATAAAAATACTCACAAGAACACCCCAAACCCCAAATCATATTACAAAGGATAAATTATTCAACTCTATTTAGGTATATTTTTAAAACACATATAAAAATATTATTTATATATAATCAACAGTCACATATTATATGGGTAAATCTCAACCATATTATACCATCACAGGATTCCATCATGAAGATTTCACAAAGCTCTCTTCTGGGAGAACACATTCTAATGTCTTATAGCACTGATGATGTCTATTTATGGGGTACACATCATCATGTCTCATCATGAGAAATAACATAGTGACCATCCAAATGGAATAAAATACACATATGAGTATCAAAATTGAGGTCAAGGGGGGATACCAACAACTCAATATGGATTAACCCTCTATTAAGATGATCAACATCGGCATAGTTATGTTTACAAAAATACCAATAACGCAACCTAGGGAACAACGGTGAATAGATGATATTACTTTGGGAATCTCAGTGGTATTTCAGTAACTCTATCCAAAGAATTTATGCTAAAGGCATTATAAACCTATGAGTATGAGATGATTCTATACAAACCTTCAAGGAAATGATAAGGGAAATGTAACCCAATGAAACTTTTCATAGATACAAAGTTATGTAGAACTAAACTATGTATAAAAAAAATTAAATGGCATGTAGTAGGGTCACACACTGTGTGCATTGACCCTAGTTACAGAATATATAAATAGAATGTGTCATCATTCCATGTCTATGTAGTACTACATTGCATGTGGGATGCTTGTGTAGTCTACATGTGCACCACTACATGGATTATCCCATGTATATAGTCCATCATATGTCTGTGTGGGTGAGTACACACTATGTAGGTAGTCTGTGTACTCTACACCATATATGTGTACATTATTAACTACATGCCGAGTTCACCTGGGGGTTTCCACATTCCATTTTATACATATTTTTCTCTACAAACCATACCACAACTTAGGGGTCACACAAACCATGTTTTCCAAGATTATATGTTGTACTGATCATGTTTTTTAGAAACACTCATTCTTCCATCCACGAGTTCATGTGTCACTACTTCCTTGGATACCAGGTCCATTAACGCTGATAAATAATGATCAACTCACACGATCCTCATTGTGTCTTTAATGACATTTTTCAATGCCAAATCCATTCATAAAATCAATATATTGGTTATTATTTGTTCCATGTTGAAGAATGAGAAATCAATTATCCACTATCACCCAAATCACTTTATCTTTATCTTCATCCCTATTTTGTGTCATGTTGATCCCAGATAAATGATTTCATATCATTGTGCCATGAGAATGATGTGTAATGATCCATTGATAAAGGTTAGTCAAGTGACAGGCCAAACGAAGAATGTTTGCATAAATTAATGATTCTGGGGATAAAAGAAAAATAAACGCCTAGAAGAATGATCATATATTAATGTTTGTGTTAATATTGATTCATATTGAATAAAACAACCATCGAATAATAAAAAAATCAGAGATATTATCCCATCAATTCCATTCAAAATAAAGAAGTCCCTCATAATGTCTGAACAACGAATCAATATGTTCGTTGATAGGTTTTTTTTATTATTGAAATCAAGAACAGGAAATAATAGAGTCAAAACATATGCCCTACTTCGATTTGGATTTACGACTAATAAATAAACATGTTTCACTATAGTTGTTGGTGAAATCCTTTGAATCTGAGGTGTTTCAATCATCGATCCCCAATCTTGTCATTGTTTTCATAAGATAATTCACTAAAGATATCTGTAATGGCCCTCCAATGGTTCCAGTGTTATGATAATAACACTTGAAATATTACATAATAGTCTATATAAAAACTATGTAGTCACTTCATCATGAATTAGAAATAAAATAATTAATTTAAATAATTTTAGTCATTTCTATGCCACCAACAACTTTTCCACAGACGACCTGTGTTGACGTATGTTCAGTTGTGCCTTGGGTAAAACCAACATTTTGAACTAAATGGTGCCCATGGATTTATGATCTGTGAATAGGTTTAGAAGTTATTCTACCATATTTATGAAAAAAATTGTTCACACTCTATTTAATATATTTAATATATTTTAAATGTTTCTTCCAGACACACCGGGCCTCAGAATCACATGTCGTCTCACCACCCTGTAACAAAAATAATTCAAATAATTTTAAAAACAAATAATTCACATAAAGTATGAGACAATTCATTCTACCCACCTCGAGGATTTACACCCCAAAAAATCAAAGGGATACTAAAAAGGTATTGGGTAGTGAACATGAATCTCATCCTCTCACTCCAATGAGCACTCCTAGAGATTATTATTCTTCCAATAGACACACACCAAATGAATAAATCACCCATGAATTATCCTCTCCTTAATATCATCATTATCTACCATGTACTCAGCAATGATCATTCTATCATCGATGTCCATCTCACCCTATTTGATAAAACGTGATGGGTCATGCACATATCACCTCAACTATGAGACATGATATACATCGTGCGCCCAATCTAACTATGAATGTAGACCTAAGGGGTATAAAACGCATACAACTCCACAAAGTATATTTAAATGGCTGATTAACCTCATAGATAGCTTTCCACCCCATCAAAACCAATATAAACCATGTTGAGGAAAAACATGTCGAAGTATATGGTCACCATCCACAGACTCTAAAGGCTTATTTCACCATTCAAAATTAGTGCTAGGATAGATTTGTACATTATTCATCGGCTTCAAGATGATCTACATTTTCTCTATTGTAGAAGACACCTATTCTGGGCACATGAGTGTTGAATCTCCTAGGTCAGTACATCAAATTGGTGACATACAAGGTCACCAATAAGAAACACAAATGGTTCAATACCAATGGTGGAATGTTAGTTTCTGTTGTATAAAATATTCACTAGTGGTAGGTAATCCTCACAAAAACATCTAAATTCCAACATTCACACTCATAACATGTCCTCCATAACCTAAATGATCTGCTCTGTATGGACATCTCTATCTAGGTAAAACATTATTCTAAAGCATAAATAGGTCACACACTCCGCCATTAATCACTTCCACAACCCAAATGTGAATCTTGATTCATGATTATAGATAATATTTACTGTTAATCAATTGAGTTGGACTATATCCAACACATAGAGGCATCACATCTCTCTAATACACTATATCTTCAAATTTCTAGGATGTGGAATGGCTTGTTGAGTACGACTTTGATCACCCTTATAGAATAATGTCAACTGCACTTATATTTTATGCCCATCATGAGGTACATAGATATCACATATCACTTACACTCTAGAAACTCTAGTGGTCGATCTATACTAGGTGTAACATGGTTCTCAGCCATTAATTGTTTACAGGTAAGGAATCAAGAGACAATCTATACAACTCATGTATTTATCTCTTGCCACTAAATCTTAGGTCGGATGTTCTGGTACATTTTTTTCACTCCAGGATATACAACCCAATAATACATATGAAACTCTCTTAGAACCTTCTACTTTAATTTCACTAGATTCATCATGTTTTCACTAAATAAAATAAAATACTACCCACCATTTAAAAATCCATCATAATCATGCCATGTGGATATTTGAGAATGTGTTGTATAGTATTTAGTATCCCCATTCTATGTCTGCCCGACTCAGTATTGTATTGGAGGGGTAACAACCATTGACTTGAGGTTCGAAGGTTTATCCAAATACACAAAGGATGACTAAAATGAGTCCAACTTATCATACTCCTCATTCAACAATATAAAACATGATCTTCTATTGAGTTCATCTACTTCCATATTCACCTAAAAGGTTGCACAATAAATTTCTATGTCAAAATATTGGTGCAACACTAGAAATATCATCATACTCAATATAAGATCTTCTATATGTAAGATATACTTAATACTCTGGTTATCAGTATATAAAATGGATAACTCACCCATCTGGTAGTATCACCACTTCATCAAATAGAATACTACTGCTCCTATCTCAAGAAAATGATTCACATAGTTCTTATAATGTGTTATAAATTTCATAGATCCATGAGTAACCACTACTTTAATCTACATTAGAAAAAAACCAATCCAACTTCCTGATGCATCACATATTACTATGTAATCGACAACCTGCTTTTGAAATATCAATATAAGAGTGCTCATAAAACTCTTCTTAAACTAATGAAAAGATTAATGGAACAATTTTTTACATGGATGGTTTCCCCTAATGATTCAAAGCATTCATGGGTGTTGATATTCTGGTTAAATAAAGTATGGTTATCTAGTCATAGAAATCCAACCCAAGAAAGCTCCACACCTCCTTCATGATCATAGATATCACCTAACTAAACACTTTTTTAAATTTTATTGGGTAAAATCTCAATCCATACCCTGAGATAATGTGTCCATTAAAATAGAGGGCCTTATTCCAGAAGTAGAGCTTCGAGGAATTTGAATACAGTTAGTTCCCTTGAAATATGTAACGAAAAATCCTCAACTGTCTAATGGGATCGTCCTTAGACACTATGTACAAAAGTATGTATTCAATGAATACTACAATGAACAGTTCCAAGTAAGGCTGAATGATCTATTTCATGTGTCCTATTAAATCAATTGGGGAATTGTTCATGACAAATGGAATCACCTAGTACTCAGAGTGGTCATTGCGATAACTGAATATTATCTTCAATGTATCCTCATCTCCTAGTCAAAAATTGTGATAGACTAATTTTAGGTAAACCATTTTGAACTATCACAACCCTCACATCTGATCAAATAGTTCATCAATCCTCAATAGTGGATAATTTTTATTCAATATCACCTAGTTCAAGTTCTTGCAATCCACACAATACCTCAAGCCCCCTGTATTTTTTATTGGAATACAAAATTTGCTCTTCCTTGGTAGAAACACTCGTTCTAAGAAATCCCCTCCATTGAATTCCTCCAACTGCACCCTAATCATGTGATGATCTATAGGATCCACATGAAATAATTTTGTAAAAATATGTATCCTCCCATTGTGTAGATCAATGATGAATTCTCTCTCTCTCGATGGGGAGTTCAACCTGCATCATGCACAGGGAAGTTGTCATCGTACTCCACCACCACTACAGGAAACTAGGTGTTAGGATGGTATGTCTGAGTATGATATACTCTATTACACCAAACATAGAATCATATATATATATGTATGAGATTCTTAGAAACAAGAGGGGGGTGAAGTGTACATTTTAAAAATTCCATATAGAAATTTTGCATAACCAAAATTCACAACACCTCTAATTTCTAAAGACTTGATTGATTCTGGAAAAAAGATTCAGGAAAGGAAAATTAAGAAAAGATTACAACTTCTAAGATTCTACCTTAAAGAATATAGAGTCTATCTAAATCAGAGTACAATTATGGATGTATAATAAAGTTATACTATCCATAACAATACAAAAAGCACAGTGGAAAAAAAGTATTAATACTACGAGTAACAAACAATAACTCTTTTAACCCAAAGAAAAGGGTATCCAACAACCATGGATAAGATGTCCCTTGATTTATACATTCAAGAAAGTATGTATTACCCACAAAAGGGTAATCTCTCGATATGAAGATCGGAGTCTGTCTTGATATCCCAATAATCCCTCAACTATCAGGTAGTCGACATCTCTATCTTCCTATCCTCGAATGTCCTCGATTATATAGAGCAACAATCAGAGTCGCACGAAGAAAGTCTGCACGAAACAATGTTTGAACAAGCCGTTCAAACTTTCAGCATGATGCTTGAGAGTTGATAAGAGCCTCTCTCTCTAGAAATCACTTCAAAAGCATGTAATCTCCAATGTCAAAGATGTTGTCTAGTGTTATGTATTCTTTACTAATGAGCTCTTATTTATAGGTTAAGCTCCAACAATCAGCTCCCTCCTCCAAAGGTTATATTTATCCTTGAATTTCAGAGGGACCGATATACGTGTCACTCAACCAATGGTTAGATTATAACTGAAGGCACTACATCATTTTATATTAGAACAAGTGTAAGCATAAGTAAAAATAATCTTCGGAATAAAAGTACATAAAAGTTCTGAATGTAATCAAAGTATGAAAGTTCATAGTGTAACTAAAAAATAGAATTCAAAGTATATAATAAAGAGATATTTGGATTCTTTTTGTAGGAATTCGGAACCTGAATTCTATAGAATTCCGAAGTCTGATTTTCAAGGAAATTTTGAGTCTAGATTCACATGAATTTGGAACCTAAACTTACAGAGTTCGAAGTCAAAATAGTAATTGTTCGAAGGCAAACTGGTAGAAGTTTGGAGTCAAAATTATAGAAGTTCGGAGATGAACTAGTAGATGTTTGGAGTCAAACTCATATAAGTTCAAATTTAATCTTCTAGAAGATCGGAGTCGAAGTAGGAGAAGTTCGGAGTCAAACTAGTAAAAGTTCAAAGTGGATCTCATAGAAGATCGGAGTCGAACTCTTCGAAGTTTAGAATCGAAATTCGGAGACTTAAAATGAATGCTTCATATCTGAGTATTATACGATTCCGTGTTTTTTAGTTACAATTCAAATTGTACACTTAGAAAAAAAAATATCTTCGAAAAATAAAAACAATTTAGGGATAAATTTCCCTGGGAAAGGAAATTTTCCTCAGGAATTTGAAACAAGGGGGTAAAATGAGATTTGCCTTAAGATAAGGTGTTTGGGATTTTCAAAACCTGAAGGAATGGAAATGTAATATGGAAAACCTTATTAACTGAAAAATATCCCCCTATTGGGAAAGCACAAACATCCTTACAAAAAATAATAAATGGACATAGAAAAATTAAAACTTATCTCCCTTTTCATATGGACAAAGATGAATACGAATAACTCCCCCTTAGGATTTGTAACTATAAGGATCTTATTCTGGATTTTATGTAATAGGATTTTTCTTGAGTACGGAAATTTCTTGTACTGAAAAACTCCTCCTTAGATTAACTCCCCCTTACATAGGGATACCACTTTTACTTATGAATATTTTTCCTTCTCTCCTTTTGAATTTTGCTTATTTCTTTTTGAGTTATTTTTCCTTCTCCACCTTTGTGATTTTCAAAAAGAGTTTGAGAGAATGGAAAAGAAATATGGTACCTAAGATATTAGTAAAGAAAACAAAACAAAACAAGCAAACACAATTCTATTATAATTGGAATAATTTTTACAAGGAAAATCCAATGCAACAAGAGATTGGATTGAGTCTATTTTGTTTCCTTTTCCATGGGAAAGATCCTCTTTACAATTGTCTTCAGATTTTTAATCTCTTTATGATCCTCCTCGGCATGCTTTTCTAAGACTGTGATTCTATCTTTTTGAGACTTCAGGGCTTCTGCCTGAGCCTTCAGCAACTCCTATTTCTTCATTAACTTCTCATCCATCTCGGTTCATAGATTTCATTCTGATTTCAAACCATGGGAAACATATTTCATCTTTCCATTTCCATCTTTGACATATTGAATATGAGTATTTTTATCTAGGTTCAAATTATCCTAAAAACTATCTAAAATATTTTTGATTTTGACATCCTCAATACCAAAATCCTCCTTAACATCTATTTGGAACTCATCAAGATCTTCCATATTATCAACAATTCTCTTAGACCAAAGTGTTATTTTGATGCATGACTTTCTGTGGACCTCATAGTTGATAAGAAAATTATTATGCTCTAATTAAATTATCACACATTTTTCCATTACCATGGATAAAGATTTTGACTTCTGTTTAAAGTTGCGCTTAATCATCTTGCATCTCGAGTCTATTGTAGGAATGCTCATAAGGGTGTCTACCAATTTTTTTCAGGGACTGAACTACAAAATCATGTCCAATGTCGATGACTTCGAACCAGACAACTTGCTAAGAGATTGTTCTTTTCCTATTTCCACCAGCACCCTTATAGAAGAGCCTCCAATATGCTTCTTCCTTATGATATCTTTCGTTGGGGTATCAATAAGCACTTTCTTACCCTTACTAGTCCTCGGAATGGACTCTTCATTTAGAGATTCTTTCTCACTATCAAATAAATTTACAATCTTGACTTTATCATCCTTTTCTTTCTCATCTCCTACCTCAAAATCATTTGGATGGATAAAGTAATGATTATTACTTTCTTCTTCAGATGGCTTGTTCACATCCTCATCACCTTTCACATTATCTGTGGGTGTCTCCAATTTTGAGGATCCGTATTGATATGTCTGGAGTGAAAACTTCACGGATGGGGTTCCCTTATCTTGATATTCTTCAACTTGCCATATTACATCAGCAGAACCTCCAGTCATCTCATCTTTTTGAACATCCTCCATAAATTGATGTACTTTGTTCATTAATTCTTTCTCAACTTCTGTTTCTTCATCAAACTTCTTTTGATATTTTTTAGGATTCATGAGGTTCTTCCCCAGAGTTTCTGGTAAACTTTCAACAAAGAAAGACTTCGGAATGGGAATATTATTGGAGGCTATTTTTGTGGCTTTCAAGAGTGATTGAAAAATCTCTGCCTCTGACATATTTTTTTCATCTTCTTCTCTTTATCTTGATTCTCTAACTCATCAGTAGCTTTTTCTTTTAATTCCTTAGCCTCGGCAGGGTCCAAGACAAACTGTGGCTCCCTTTCTTTCCACATTTCATTGAGCTCTCTCCACTTTTCTACCACCTCATCCGGGTAGGCTTTTTTCTATTTGGGTTTTGGAGGTGTGGATTCAACTTCCTTATACTTAGGTGGTTTACCTTCAACATCCACTTCTTTCAACTTCCTTTTCATTCATGCCATCTTGGATGGTTTAATTTTATCTACATTTTTAGGAAAAACTTTTTCCTCCTCCTGTGAAAGGTCATAGAACTCACCTGTCTATTTTGAAAAACCAACACTCATCCACTTTATCGTGTCATCACTAATCAGCATCACCTTTCAATTCATGGTCGTTGAGATTCATGGAATTTTGATGGATTTTAAGCACCAAACTATCATCTTAGAATGAAATTCTGGATTCATAGTGATCTAAGCTCTAACAATTCCATTCTTGATATTATCAATCATGATAAAGATGTGCTTCATGAATTTCACATTCCATATATTTACCAAAAAATCTAAGATGTACATATAACTCTTTTTAAGGGTATCTTTATCATCCCATCTTGGAACAATGAGACCTTGTACCCATAATTTTCGAATCCGGTTGTTGGTAGATATATGGGCAATATTTTCTATTTTTTCATCTTTGAGACCAAGGAATTCCTTGGCCTTCACCTGGTTGAAAATTCCTTTACCATCCGGAATCATGTGTGAACAAAATTCTCCTTCATGTTCATTTGATAATCCCACCAAGATTGCAGCCTTGGTGTAAGAGTTTGTATGTTTTTTCATAGGCTTTGAATGAAAACCCCACACCTTCAGCTTCGTTAATGAAGCATACTGTCTCATAGAATTCTATAAGAAAATCCGGATTAACTACATATTGAGCTGTTGTCTTTGAAATAGATATAATTTCTGATCCATTGAGCTTTATGTTCTTGGAAATGATAGAATCGTACTTATTGAAAAAATTCAGATGCACCAACCTCTCCCAATAGATTAGCCACTCCGAGATCGGCTTAGTAGACATTTCATGGGCTTCTGCAGAAATTTGGACTGGATTACTTATGAATAATTAGGAACGGGCTTTTGTAGATAGGCGGAGATTCAAGACGCAAGAGCATGACAACTAATGTGGTACAACCATCGAGGGTCCTTTATATAGGCAATGAAAGTGACATTTTGTCTTCCAAAACAAATTTAACGGTTGAGAATTTGTCTGATCTTATCTGACGGTTGTAAAATTTATGGAAAGTAAAAAAATTGTTTGAATCTGATCTTCTGAGGTTTTTAAAAGAAAAAATTCGGATTTAAGAAAACATGAATCTGAGAAATTTTTCAAAAAAAAAGAAACTAAGAGAAGGAAAAAAACCAAAAACTCAAGAAATAATCATACCTTTCAGATTGTCAGGAGAATTATTTGTATTGAAGAAAATTCTTCTTGAAATACTATAGATTAAAAAAAACTTGATCACGAAAATGAAAAGAAAATTTTCATTACAAAAATATCCATTATGAAAATTTCCATTCTCAAAATTTCCCTTCTGAAAATTTTGAAAAACGTATTTACAAGAAACATGAAAATATATATTACAAAACACATAAAAAACATTATTATGAAAATTTTAAAAACATCATAACAGATGTACTCCCCTTCTGAAAATGATTTTATTACTGTAAGGATATTGGTTGAACAATAAGTTAATTAATGACGATTACATTAGAGTTATCATTCATAACTTCTGTTAAATGTATTCAAATCTATCAAACAGTAAAAACCTGTGAATATGTGAGCAAGTTGATCTTGTGTTACGATAAACTGATGAATGATATCTCCTATTAGTGTGTGATTCCTAAGGAAGTGATGCCTAATATCTATTTGATTTTCACGTGAGTGATGTGCATGGTTTTTCTAAGAGAAATGGCACTTTTTTATCACACAAAATTTGTGTCTTAGTAAAAAACTCAAGCCATAGTATGTGAGTGTGAGTTGCATCCACAAAACTTGTGCACAACAACTTCTAACTGCTACATATTAAGCTTCAACAGTGGATAGTGCTACAAAATGTTGCTTCTTACAAGACCAATAAATTAACAAATCACCTAATAAATGACTAGTTCTAGATGTACTTCTTATATCCATTCTAAATCCACTAAATTCAACAACTGAATACCTTTTTGAGATAAAAACATTTCCAGATGTATAAAATAGTAAAATATCCATGGTTCCCTTTAAGTAGAAAAAAATTATCTTCATTACCTTTAAATTAGATTCCTTATTATTAGGCTGATATCTAGCACATAAGAATACTGAAAACATCATGTCTGGATGACTAGCTTTCAAGTATAGTAAGAATCCTATCATACCTCAAAAAGACATTTGATCTACTGGTTTCCAAGCATCATCATGATCAAGTGTATTTGAGGTACCAATGGTAATACTAATACTTTTAGTGTTGTCATATCCATAATTTTTAAGAAGATCTTTAATTTACTTATGTTGAGATATATAAGATCCTTCTGGTATCTGAGAAATTTGAAAACCGAGGAAAATTGTCAACTCACCCATCACCCCCATTTCAAACTCAGATTTCATTATATCCGCAAAGGAATCAGTTAATGATTCCTGAGTTGACCCAAGTATAATTTCATCAACATAAATTTGAATAATCAGAACATTTTTCATATCTATCTTTATAAAAATGGTTGGATCCTCATTTCCCTTAACATAGTTATTTTGAAGCAAAAATCCTTTAATTATATCATAACAATCTCGGTGGGCTTATTGAAGGCCATACAAAGCTTTGGTAAGTCTAAAAATATGAACATGAAGTTTTCTGTCTTCAAATCCAGGAGGTTGTTCAACAAAAAATTCCTCTTGAACATAACCATTAAGGAAAGCACATTTCACATCCATTTGAAAAATCATGAAATTGAAAAATGCTGCAAAGGCAAGTAAAATACGAATAAATTAAAGTCTAGCTACTGAGCATAGGTTTCTTCATTGTCTATTCCTTCTTGTTGATTATATAATTCAGTATCCAAGCTAGCTTTATTCCTAAATATGACACTATTTTCATCAAAATTATTTCTAAAGACCCATTTTACTATAATTAGACAAGTTTCTTTAGGTCTTTCAACCAAGGTATAGACTTTATTCTATTAAAATTCATTTAGTTCATCTAGAATGGCTTTAATCTAATCACCATCATCTAAAGCTTCATCATTTCTTTTTTGGTTCTAATTGGGAATGGAATTCTTGATGTTCTATTTCATTTGTTAAGGAACATGTAGACTTTATATATTGATTCACATCACCAATGATACTATCACGAGGATGATTCTTTAGAAACGACTGATTTGGGTTTTGTAAAACCTGTTCACCAAAATAGTGTAGGAAAAGTATTGTCTTTATCAGAAGAATATTATTTATCTAATGAGTTATAATATTTACTATCATTAGGATTCAAATAAACATTGGTCAGTGATTCAACATTGTGTACCTTAGCCATCAAGAAATGACTATCAATAGGTTGCCTGGCTGAAAGAACAAGATTCTTCTGTCCAGAAGATTCATAATTCGAAGATTTATCTGAAGAGTCTCCACCACTAGCACTCCATGCGTCATTGGATTTCAACACTATATTAGATTTGGGCTTGTAATACTTCATTCTGTTTTTCTCATAATTCCATTCCATTCATTGGTTTCTCTTGAGCATAGGGAAGTCGTTTCTTATGTGTCCAGCTCTATTACATTCATAGCATGTAACTTAAGAATCATTCTTCTCTTTCCTTTCCTTATTCTTGTATTCAGATTGAAAGTTCATCAATCCAGCTATCTTTTTCATCCTTCAAGCATGATTTGATAATTCATTTACTTAGGATTCACTTTCACTAGATATGGAATAGATAACAACTTTCTTAGATCTGGATCTAGTAACTCTCTCAGGAGTCTTAGCTTTCATGTGTGTTGATGTTATAGTAAAAGAAACACTACCATTCCCATTATTCTTCTTTATGTAATGAGAATCTCTCTTCATTCTAGTCTCATGTTGAAGAAGTGTTCCAAATAGTTAATCAAGTGAAATTTGAGTAACCTTTCTTTTTCATCGATAACAATTCTCTTTGATTCCCACTCATTGGGCATAATATCTGTGATCTTGTCAACAAGGGCTTCATCATCTAGACCTTTCTCTCCGATTTATTGTAAGCAATTCAAAAAAATCATGAATCTCTATTTCACCTTACAAATTGGTTCTCCATAAGGAAAATTAAAACCGTGATACTCAGCTCTGAGCAAGGCTCTCCTAGTCTCAATCACTATAAATGTTCCAAAACGTGTAACTCCAAGTTTCTTCCATATATAGTTAGTTGTTTCACAAGGAGAAATTTGGCTATATATTTTCCTAGTCATTTAATTAATAAAAGTATTTTGTATCTTATAGTTGAGTTGGTATTCATGTTTTTCTTGATCAGTGAAGGTACTAACTTCCTTGTCAAGAATTTTATATCCTCCGGTAAGCATGAAAAAGTTATATACTCTATTATTGATAATTAATATATTCATTTGATCTCTCCAATACTCGTAATCATTACCATAAAAATTGATGGTCTAGTAGGATTTAGGTTTTCAGTAGAACCAACATTTATGCCTGCCATCCTTAAGATAAACATTGGCACACAAACTTGATAGATGTATAAGTCTGTAAACGAGATAAAATCTTTCAGGAAAGAAAAATTGTATCCCTAAGAAAAAAGTGAATCAAACTATGATTCCAAAAAAATAGATTCTGAAAAGTATAAATCCGGAAATATGAATCCAAATGTTATGGGAAAAAATTATTCTGAATCTAATCGTTAGATTATTTCAGATGGAACCAATTGTTCTGATACCAATTATTAGGATGGTATGTCTAAGTATGATATAATCTATTATACCAAACGTATTATCAAATATATAATGATGAGATTCTCAGATACTATAAAGGGGGGGGGGGTGAATTGAACCTTTTAAAAATTCCCTAAGGAAATTTTTCATAACAAAAATTCACAACACCACTAAGTTCTAAAGACTTTATTGATTCCTGAAAAACGATTCCAGAAATGAAACATAACAAAATTTTACAAATATTAAGATTGTACCTTAATGCATATAGAATCTAACTAAATCAGAGTACATTTAAGGAAGTATAAGAAAGTTATACTTTCCTTAACAATAAAAAAATCACAATGGAAAACAAATTAGTAATACTAAAAGTAACAAACAATAACTCTTTTAACCCAAAGAGAAGGGTATCCAAAAACCCTGGATAAGATGTCCCTTGTTTTATACATTCAAGAATGTCTGTCTTACCCACACCAGGGTAAGCCCTTGATACGAAGATCAGAGTCTATCTTGCTATCCCCACAAGCCCTTAATTATCAGGTAGTCGGCACCACTGTCTTCCTATCCCCATAATCCCTCCATTGTATATAGAAACAATCAGAGTCGCATGAAGAAAGTCTGCATGACGAAATGTTTGAACAGGTTTTTCAAACTTTCTGCACAAATCTTGAGTGTTGAGAAGAGCCTCTCTATCTCTAGAAATCAATTCAATAACATGTAAGCACCAATGTCAAAGATGTTGTCTCGTGTTCAGGATTCCTTTCAAATGAGCTCCTATTTATTGGCGAAGCTCCAACGGTCGGCTCCCTCCACCAATGGCCATATTTCTCCTTGAATTTATGAGGGACCTGTACACATGTCACTCAAAAATTGGTTAGTTGATAACTGAAGGCACACCATAGTTTTATATTAGAACAAGTGTAATCATATGTAAAACTGATGTTCAGAATGAAAGTAAATAAAATTTCGGAATGTAAGAAAAGTATGAAAGTTTGTAGTCAAGCTAAAAAATAAAATTCCGAGTTTATAATAAAGAGATATTCAGATTCTATTTTGTTGGAATTTAGACCCTGAATTCTGTAGAATCTCGGAGTCTTCTTTTCAAGGAAATTCGGAGTCTGGATTAACAAGAATTTGGAACCCGAACTAACAGAGTTCAGAGTCGAACTAGTAGAAGTTCGGAGTAGAACTCATAGAGGTTCGATGTAAAACTCATAGATGTTCAGAGTCAAACTACTAGATGTTCGGAGTTGAATTCAGAGATGTTCGGAGTCAAACTCATAGAAGTTCGGAGTTGAACTAGTAGAATTGCAGAGTCGAACTAGTAAAAGTTCATAGTCGAACTCATAGATGTTCAGATTTTAACTCATAGAAGTTTGGAGTCAGAATTCGAAGTCAGAATTTGAAGTCCAAAACATAATGCTTCATATCTAATTATTATACAATTCTATGGTTTTTGTTACAATCCTAATTTTACACTTAGAAAAGAAATGTGATTGAAAAATGAAAAAAATGTAAGGATAAATTTCCTTGGGGAAGGAAATTTTACTTATGAAAATGAAGCAAGGGGTAAAATTATATTTTCCTTAAGATAAGGTGTTTGTGATTTTCAAAACTTGAAGGAATGGAAAATACATATGGAAAACCTTATTGACTTAACACTATAAACTCTAAAAAGACACCACACCAAGGGTTAGTCTATCGAACTGATGAATAATTAGTTCGACCCTCTTATGCTTGAGTCCATCCTACACTACATGGGTGTCCTTTTCGTCAACAATCTAGAATTTGGTTCCATCATTGTGGACACACCACACCCTTTTTCTATGTCATTCAATGTTTGCATGAACTATAGATAACCAATCAATACCAATAATGACGAAATAATGCCTCAAAAATACTATCAAGTGGTTATAAAATAATATATTTCTCCCAAGATTCGGGTCACACTATCAGTACATGATTTTGATCAGTGATTTTTATCTAGTAGAAGTATCCATGCATTAGAGTTGATCCAAATGTTGAGCTGGAATCACTATGTGTCATAAAAGTCATGTTTTAAGAATGGAATGAATATATAATATGTAAATCAGTACTATATATATGGTTTAACATACATCGATCCTACATAAAATAATTTTAGAGCCTCTGGATTGCAAACTTCAACCACCGGAAGTTGTCCCCACCACTATCCTCCAACTCCCTATAGTACCAGTGGACCACCTAGTAGTGGTGGTGGTCCAAATTCAAAACATAGAACACCCCTTGCATCTCAACGAACACCTCAACCACATCTTTCATTCTACAAACATTCCTGGTCTTATTTCTCTCTCTTCCTCAGTGGCCCATTATTGGGATAACATTCCTCAAGGTAACATTGTTGTATTTTTTGGTTGATAGTGTTTGATGGAAAATATGGTTTCCAAGGAATTTTTTGGAGATCTAGAGAGATTTTTGGCTAGGCATATTGACAATGATCTATGATAGATGAATGGATTCCAAGGCAGAGATACAAAAAATTGTATACAGAATGGGATGTTGTTTCCCTATATTTTACATGTATTGGGGTCTAAAATTTGGATTTTGGATATCATCACAAAATATGGATTTCCTTGAAGATCTCATCAAAATAGTTAAAATGAATGAGTTTTGAGAGGATAGATTTTGTGAAGTGTGTTTCGAGATGGATAAAAGAATGTTTATAGTGATCTACGTGAATAACGATGTGAATTGCGAACGAAGATGGTGAGGAGCATCGTGGTGGAATGGAGTGTTTGGCGGTGATCTCTATGATTACAACAAGCATCACAAATTAAAAATATATATTGATGTTTTTGAAAAGGGAACATAATGAATGAAAATAAGGGGATTCACAAAATAGTGATGACATGGCCAAGAAGGTTCTAGAATGGGTGGAAACGCCCATAATTGGGCCTCTAACACATTTTGAAAAGTTGAAACAGTAAAAAAATTGTAAATACGTATAATTTATAAGGTCTTTTGTGAAGGGTGGTTCATGAAGGTGATATGAGAAGAATTTTTTGATGTCTGTAAATGCTGACTGAATTTTATAGGGAATCATGAAATTAAAGGAATTCATGATGGCTAAGTTATCTTTGTGAAACGAAAGAGTTTTATAAAGTCTGTTTCAGATTCATGAAATAGGTTTTCTTCAATAAGTATAAGTGATATTCTGAAAAGGTAGGATCCTTTCATAGTCTATTTCAGCTTCACCAAAGAGAAGCTTTATGAAGGGAGTGAGTATCGTTGAAGTTGTTCATATGTACATTCCCATTACATGTACTGAAATGTCCTATAAATCTATTTGATGAATGTTGAACTTTAACAAAACATCCATATACAAATAGGAATGAATTCATTATCAATAATTAATAGACCTAAAAGTCCATATATTGTTGCTGATTCCCTTCTAGGAGAAGGGATAATTCGAAGAGGATAATGGTGATCCTTTCCACAAACAGTGATCCAGACAAAGATTCATATAGAGTGTCCATTTGGGAATGTAGTCTGAAGACCCTAAACCCTATAATGGTAGTGAGACTATGTTTAGAAGTGATCTATCCCCATCCATGTAATTTGTAGTGAGATTTAGTGGATTTGGTACATTGGTAAAACATCATTTTATTCTCATTGGAAAACTCCGTGTGACGGTGAACCAAGTTAACTGGTTATGTCATATGAAGTATCTAATTTCTATTTACACATTTCTATGGGAGAAAGGAAAAAGTTTTCTTTATTTACAACGAAACAAGATCCAACGGGTTAGTGGTTTAAATATTTTATACCCTTATTCCCCCTTAGGGTATTTGAACTAGTGGACATAAATCCCATCAATGGTCTCTCTATCAGCTATTCGGTTGGTTGGAAAATAACAAGATGGATGTATCATACTATAATATGAGGAGAACCACATCTCTATGGAATTCCTGGACCCACACTATGTGCCATGCACCACATATCCTCTATCCTAGGTCCTTATAATAAAATGTATCATGAATATAGGTCCCTTTTGTAGATTTTGTCTATGTAATAATGATTTATATAATCCTTTCCTACTACTGACTACCACTGGATATATCTACCTAACCAAGAAACTCTCAACTACAAAACCTCCCTCTAGAAGCCTAGTATTGGTAGGAATGTAATGAGGGATAACATTGACTTGGATGTCTCCATGCAGACCTCACTGAAGGTCCAAGCCCTTAAGGAATGATCTCAAACCATATACATAGTGTAATCTGGTAGGTTGAAAAAACTATATAAATGTGTACCTACTATCATGTTTCTCTACTAGATTTGAAGAATCTCCTAGATATGTACATCCCTCCGGATATCAAGTGAGAACATCTCCATGAAAATAAACTCAAACATTGTCTAAGAATGAATCGTCCCATAATAAGACCTGGTAAATAAAACCCACATATCCATTAGAATGCAGGAATAAGGTTCACCACATGGACCACCATATGATTTTTTGGTGTCCCCACTAGACAAAAAAACATAGTTTTTCACCTCAATTGAGTTATCATCCACCTGTGGGTTGTTCTCCCCTTGGAACCTGAGGGGTCTCTTTCACCAAAACTCATGAAGTTCATTCAGCCTGTGCACCTCATCCACTGGTACTGTAGGTACCACATGCTTATCTACTTGTTTTTAAATGGATTCTGCACCACCTTGATGTAACATCTTGGGATTTGGTATCTTTATCGATCCCTCTTCACTTAGGATACCATCCTCATGATCATCATGCTAAATCCTAGATAGAATATGTCATGGAGGAAAATAAAAATAGACATGGTTCACCACAGTCAATGTATATATCATGATTGAATACTCAAAAATTATATACAATCAACAACCCATTCCTACATGATTCATATACCATCATTTCCATATAAATACATTTTCTCATATACCAAGTCAAAATGTAAGTGATCAGTGTACATGTGTATGGATACGTCGGTCATCGCACTAACACTAATGTCCCTAGCCGGAAATCCAAATTCAAAACACATAAAACTATTTCCGCAAACCAATATCATATACTCCTTGTACTAATGTATATTATACCCCCTATGATACCAATATTTCATGAAACATCTAGAAGGTGGCCATGATCCGACTCCCCAAACCTTCCTCTATTAGGTAGGGGAATGTGACTAGTTTCAAGAAGCAAAATCACTGATATGGTAGGCCTTATCATAAGTACCTATATATCGGAACACATCAACAATCCTATTAAATGAAAAAATTTAAAAAAAACTAAATAATCCTTCATGAATTCATCTCAATCTCATAACCATAGTACAATTAGAATGAAAGGAATGTAAATTGGTCAAAATAAAATTCCAACACAAAGAGTCTTTAATACAAGTAAAACATTAATGTATGCACTAGTGAAGCTTTAAGAAATCATTGGGGACACACCTTGATATTTCTATTCCCACTAAGAACCATCTAGTCTTAGTCCACCTAGGACACTTTAAACATGCTATTCATATTATAAAGACATGACATGTGTGGGAAAAAACTGTGTAGGGGTGAGTATAATAGTACTCATGAGGAAAACCTGAATCCACAAAGCATACAACAATGTAGATAGTAGTCACCTACAAATAGGTATATATCTAGAGTAAATTTAACAAGAACATCCACACATAATCATTAAAACTAGTTATTCTAGAGGTAAGTCGCAACCATAGTATATCATCCTAGGATTCTAGTTTGACGATTCCACAATGTGGTCATCTGGGATAAAACACATCTCAGTCTGATAGAACTAATGATGTCTATTTGAGAGGTACTTCTCATTGGGTCTCATCATAATAAATCACTCGATGATGCATAAAAATAAATCGATACATAGATGAGGATCACTGCCAATGCCATGATGTGAGACAAAGAAGTCAATAGAGATTAACCCACTAAGTAGGGGATTGATTCCCCTATAGTGTCAGTCATGAAGATAATATGAACTCCACCTAGGGAACATTGATTAATAAAGGATCCCACATTGTGCCTATTAGAGGGATTCCAACTACTTTATCCAATAAATATTGATGAACGAATCATAGTCTACAGAGTTTGAGATGATTCCATACCAACCATTAGGGAAAGGATAATGGGAACACAGCCTAATGAATAATATTCATGACATAGAAGAAAAGTTATCGAATCAATGTATAAAAATAATACACAATGTGTAGTAGGGATCACATTATATATCCCTAGAATTAAGTTATTATACATTTAAATAACCTGTGTAATGAATTCGTGTCTATGTAGTACGACATGACATGTATATTATTCTTATAGTCATCTCATGTACTAGAACATGGCTTATACAATGTTCTCTTTCCAACCCATTTCTGTGTAAGGCAGTACATATATTTTAGGAAGTCTTTGTACTCCACCACGTGTACATATATATTACAAAGTACATGGAATGATCACCTAGGATGGACCATACACCATGTGACAGGGGTCACACACTCCATCAAACAGAACATCCTCCAGAATCCTAATCCAATACTCAGGGGACTATAGACTCTGTAATCCTCGATTACAAGCGGTGTTGATAAGGTTTTTTCAATAACCGTCATTCTACCTTTCTCAGGTGACTGCACCACTCACACCACAGGTATTTACTCCAATCACCCAAGTTATCAAGGGTCTTCTTGCTTGAACCTGTCCATCACTCAAAAAACATATTTTTGTGTTAAATCCATTTTGAATATATATCTACAGGGAATTCTTCATTGTTTGAATAAAATTTATGAAGAACATGAAATTAGGTATCCATTATCATCTGAATCACTCTTTCTCCATCATCTCATCTCCATCATGTCTGGTTGGACTTAGATCAATGATTTTAGATCTTTATCCATGAAACATATGAACAACAATCGAATTCCTAGGATTAATCATGTCATGACCCAAATTAATAACTCCCATGAATAATAATGAATTAATGGAGAAATTTAATAGATTAGATAAAAGAGAAAAACCTCGATAAAAGTTAGTTCGATATAAATTCATTTCCATTATAGGAAAAATTTAATAATCGAAAAATGAACTATATTATCCAATAAGATCCCTGTAAAATTAATCCATCCCACATAAAGAGTGAATCATGGACCAATCAATTCATCGATTGATCCACATTCATCATAGAAATAAGTAATTGAGAAGAAAAAAATGAAAACACATTCCTTACATCAATATGGATCAATATTTGAAAAATAATAGTTTTTCATCATTCTCATTGTTGAGATAATTTGAATATGAGTGGTTGCGATCATTGAACAAAGATCCCATCTCCATTTTCCAGAGAGAATTATTTGGAACTCTCTGTAATGACCCCTAAATAGTTCTATGGTTATATGTATAACCCTGGAATTCATTTATAATAGTATTTTAAATACAATACTATAATAGTGTCAATAATTAGATATAAAATAGTTTATTAAATTTTTTTTTCACTTTCTAGGTGTTTGATGACTTTTTCACAAATGACTTGTTCCGATTAATGTTATGTCATAGCTAGGATAAAAACTACATTCTAAACTCAAAAGTTCTCTCAGATTTCTAATCTAGGAAACCATTAAAAATTTATTCTACTTTTTTTATATAATTTCATGTTTCTATGCTACCTAATATATTTATTGTATTTTTAACATTTATTCCGAGAACACTAGGAATTTGAATCACACATCATCTTAGACCCTGGTCTGAAAAATAATCCATTTAATATCTAAAAATATTATATGGAAAATTCAAGTCATTACAGAGCCTGGATTTATATTCAGTAGATAGTTTCTTGTGGCATGTTATCCTCCATTGATAACAACCAGAAAAAACAAGATGTAAAACTAAAATTAGAAATTTTTAGTCAAAGCTATAAAAAAATATAGATTATAAAAATGAGAACAAAGGATAATCAAAAATAAAAATGAGGGATTTAATTCACCAGAATAATAAATTGTTTGTGACATAAGATAAATAAGGGGGTATTGTTTATCGAGTTAAATTCATGTCCTCTTTCTTGAAGTGGACATATAATAAATCCATGGGTCATTATATCATAGACACATTAAATTTAATTAATAAATCATAAAAATAAATAATCTAATGCTTTTTAACAATTACTAACACGTATTATCAATGACACCAAGAACTGTAAAATGAAATTTTAAAAGAATCCGACATCCAATTCATAAATATTTTAAATAAAATGAATTTATATTTAAATTTTTTAATATAAATAATAACTTTTTCATTGAATTTACTCTTTAGAAATTTTGGAGAATCAACATCCACATTTGAAAAATAGAAATCTAAAAAATTTCAAAAATAATATATCTATTTTCATTGAAATAAATATAAAAACATTATGATAATAATTTAGAATGTATACACAGTCCTAAATAATCATGAGAAAATAATGGAAAGTGACCGAATGATGTTTAATGCAGCGATACTATTTTTTTTACTAAAACCCCAAAATTTGAAGGTGAATATATTCACCCTTTCATAAAAAGTTTTCTTCCACATAGAACTGTAGCTCTGAGAGTTGATAAGTATAAAGTATATAATGAAAAATATGGATTAAAATAGTATTGAAATAGATATATTATATGGTCATCTTCTCGATAAGGTTTTTCACCTGCAAAAGAAGTTAAATTAATGATTTTAATTTAATATAAATAATAATAAATAAATGTTCATAGTAAAAACTAAGATTGAATAAAAATATGTAACCTGAAGAATCCAAGAATAAACCCTTGTTTTTTTAGTATAAGCTGTTGAAGGACTTGAATTAGTGCCCAAAAATCACATATCCCATTAACAACTACTAATGAAGTTAGAGTTCTCATTTAGAGGTAAAATAGATTTCTCTCATGTGACAAGAAATGGATGCAATTCTACTAGATATCATCATAGAAAACATGATTTAGAATAAAATAAAATATAAAATGTAATTGAGGGCCAATAAGGAATTGCCTCATGACTAAAAAGGATGAAACATCAGGGTATTACTCATGAGGTTAATGATAGCTGGTACATGAAAAAAATTGACCACAATCTAAAAAAACCACAAAAGCCACTGAAACATAATGTCAGCTATGTGGTGAGTCATACTCCACATTACATTCCATAGGTTCACATTCTCTATAGTATAGGAAATGAATCTGATAAATTGGGGGGACATCAGTAAACGGAATCAGAATGTGGTTGAAGTTGGTGGCTGATGAATATTTCAACAAAAACCCATATGGTGAATATAAAATCACTAAATGGGAATCAAAATTATAAAAATTAGAAATGAAAAATACTACAAACAAGACTAATAAATAACAAAAATAAATTATCTAATTCACCAGAATCCTAATATCATTGGTGAAATGGGTAAAATAAGAGGCTATCAACTATTGAGTTAACTTCAAATCACTTTCTTGAAGTAAAAATAAAATTAACATGGATCAGAAAATCATTGAGCCCTTAAATTTAAAAAAAATCTACAGATTCAAAAATAAAAAAGTATAAATAAATTAGTATGAAGAACTAAACATGGCTCTAAAAATATAAAATAATATTTCAATTCCCTGAACATGGAATTCAAAATATTAATTTAAATATTCAATTTAAATTTACAAAATTTGGTTATAAATGAAATTTTTATCAACGAATCTATATTCTAGAGATTTTATAATCATCAATATAAAAATTAAATAATTAAATAAATAACCAAATTTATTCAATAGTCACTATTTCTATTGGAATGAATTTCAAAACAATAATATTGTACATTGAAAATTATAACCTATCACAAAAATTACATAGTAAAATAATGGATGGTTTCACAATTAATTTAATTGGGGTGATGACAATATTTGTGACTAAAACCCTAATAAATAAATGTTTTTAGATTCACAATTTAGGAGCATGTTATATTCAACATAATTTAATAATACCATAAATTTGTAATTATGATTTATACAATATAAAATATAAATTAAAAATAATTGTAATGCAATTATATCATATGGTGCTCCTCTTGGAAATATATTTCACACAAAAAATGGTTATGTGATTGATTACAATTAAAAATATTAAAAGAAATTATATTACTCAGATGAAACAAATAATAAATAAAACTAATTTTATATATGAATATATGTGTCTTTAATAGAAGAAAATGAGCTAAAAAAATTTCACATAATAAAATATAGAAAAAATTAGTATCATTCAAAAAAGTTAATGTTTTCAATGAAAAGAAAAATCAAAATTAAATAATAACATTCATCTATTTAAATGAAAGTTATTAAGGAAAATAAATAAATAAAATTCAATCCAATATGAAAAAAAATTTATGTAATAAAATTAATAGATTCACCAAGAATAAAACATCAAACTTCACCCTGAACCAATCATAGAATAGTATTAAAAAATAGTACAAAAAATATAAAATATTGAAAAACAATATTAACTTATAAAATTTTAAATATGAACTTTATATAATAAACTCATTTAAATCATAAAAGAAAATAAAATATGTAATTGTTAATAGAATAAAACTTTTCATTTCTAATAATGTGTTGAACCTATTTGATTTATTGTGAATAAATAATGTCCTAATGAATTGATGGTATTATGAACTATTTTATGTTGAAATAATTAGTTAAGAAAAACTCATACAATAATAAAACAATATTAATTGTAATAAGAATAATATATTAGTGTGTTATTTTATTACAATCATCCCAATTCCTTATAACATTTTGAAAAATTATTTCTTCAAATCAAATTATTAGTTAAGTACAAGTAGAAAATTAAATACGAAATGTAATTCCCTAGACGTAAAGAACCAACCATTATGGTTATATAAAACCAAACTTCCAAATATAATTTTAATATAGAACAATATTACTTTGAAATGACAATCTTTTACAGAAACAAACAATAGAATAAAAAACGAATAAGTTCAAAAATGAATATAAGAAGTGAAAGAATAAAAATAATTATAATTAGAAATAAAACTAATATGTAAAGCTAAATTTTCATTCCAAAAACGAATTATCTGTAGTTTCACTTCTTATGAATGAAAATTGTTTCATTAAATTTTATCATTTATGAATTATTTTATGGTGAAATAGTTTGTTTAGAAAAACTCAGTGAAAAAGACAATTATATTAAAATAAATACCTACTCAGGTAGAATATATAATGCTACATTTTAACTAAGGAAACATACAATGCAATACCCATCAATCAACACAGATTTATGTTAAGTAACATAAAATATCTAATCATCTCTAGTAGTCACTCTATGAAGCATAAATTCATAGTTCCCATGCTTACATTTTTTTTATTTTGAAAAGGGCCTAGAAATAATGGAATTGAAGAAAATAGTCAAAATTATAAAGTTATAAGAGATAAATTATTATTTTTTTTATATATATTTGTTCCATGTTTAAAGGATTTTTTATTAAAAATCCATTATTTTCTAATCCATTAATTTTTTATATCTATAATAAATATATTTTGAAAAAATATATATGATTTAGAAGAAGTAACTACTCTCAAACTAAAATATTTTCATATATGTATACATAAGTTTTCATATAATGAATAGGCTATGAATGGTAACTTGAATTAATAAAAAAAATTTGGGCCATGAAGGAGTTGATGGAAAGTGGAGAAGTTAGTTATATATTTTTAATGAGAAAGTATAATTCATTATTTTGAAATGAAGCACCAAAAAATGAGTAAAATGATGAATATTTAAAATTTATAATGAATAAAAGATAATAAAAAATTAAAACATATTTTTATATATGTAAAATGGGACAAAAATAAATATATCTACCTCATAAATAAGAATTTACTGTGTGGAAAAGATAATTGTTTCACTAAAAGTGATATTTTAAAAAACATACCAGGGGGAATGAAAATAAATATTATTTATTTCAAAATTTATTTTGGTGTATTAGATTATTATAAATGAATGTACCCATTTATAAAAAATCTATGGAAATATTAAATTACAATCAAATTTTGTATTACTAAACAAAAGTGACACACGTACATTTCATAATGAATCTGTTAAAAAATATTTTTATTATAGTTCAATTACTGATAGATATAAATTTTTAAAAAATATTCAAAACTTAATATTTAAAAACATTTATATAAAAAAAATATTCTTATCAAAATCTAATGAAATGATCAAATAATTAGAATCTGAATCTGAATATTTGGGATAACATGTATTATAAGATATAAACTATGAATTAGAATATGTATATATTTTAGAAAAATTATAAACAAATATAATCAAGATTATATATGATTAAAATATGGTTTCACTTTATTTATAACAAAAAAAATAAAGATAGAAATATAAATTTATATTGATGAACTAATTATAGTTTTTTTAATAACCACAAGGTTAGTTCCTTTATATCAATGAGAATTGTCAATGCAAGGTCATTCATGAAAATATAGAGATACTAATATAAAAAAAGTAAAAAATACTAACCAATATAGAAAAGGGATATGAGATGGAGAGTTTTTTTAGGTTATTTGATAGAGAAGTATGAATTAGTGTTACCACACTTGAGTATCTCAGTTGGTTTGTTTCAGATTTAGTGAGGAAGACCAATGTACGACAATAGTACCAATGGTTGAAATTGATTAGGAAAATGATGAGGTCTTTTAGGGTAATAAAGGATTATTGATGTTGGAATGGGGGTTAGGAGGAAGTCCTCCTCTAAGAGTGTGATAGATGTTTCTTCAAGAAGATAGTGAAATAATATAAAAAACCATCAAAAACCATATCTGTGGGTTATTTTTTTCGGAGTCTAGAGAGGGAGATATTTATGGGGGATATGGACGGTTGGAAGTAGGTAGTCGAGGTATCAGTGCTGGTAGGTAGAGGGTCATTGAGAAGAGGATGCGATTATGACATAGAGAGAATAAGGCAGATATGGGAACTATTGGAGATGAGGGGAGGCTAATCATAAGAGATGGAGGTTAAGGGAAAAAGACTATGGAAAACAAATTACTATGGGATTGACACATGTACATAGAGCCACGCACTTTAGACTTAATTATATATATATATATATTCAAAAAATATCTAAATATATATTTCTATTCAAAAAATATACATAAACAAATTTTATGAATAAAAACCTTTAAGGGAACCAAATCATACACATTTTTAAGCTCACGTATATCTTTAACACCCAACATACTCTACATTGTTTCTATATGTTTATTCACCTTGTTATACTATTAATATAAAATTCCTAGATTTGTATAATCTAGTGAATATAGATAAATAATTACTATAAATCTTTTAGGATTGAGTTTAATTCACAAAACTAGGCTTGAAATGCTTATCCATCGTAAAGACTAATTTCGACGTGAATAAACGGATATTTTAGCTATAATTGTATCCCTTAAAACTACTGTGTTATGTTTAACGTTTTAGGTGAAAATAATGGAAATTATAATTCTTGTATATGAAATTGAAACCCACTTCTAGGAACATAATATACCATTATTATATTTCTCTCTTAATTTTAAAAACATATTTACCTATCTAAATTAATCAAATTATTTTTCATTTATCTTTAGAATTTCATTTAAACATTTCCCCGAACAATTCACTCATTTAAACATTTCTAAACATAATTTAAACCCAGTATCAGTATATTATGTTCATTATCACCATTCTAAAAATCACATTAAATATATTTAATACCAATTAGACTAATTACTAATAAAATAAATTCATAAAAAAAATTAATCTATTGAAATATCCATAATTCATAAAATGAACACATACAAATCCTATGGAAAAGTGATAGGTCATCTAACTCAAATAATACTTGGTATCCTCTTATTGTATTGAACTATAGTTTCTATTTAGGTGTAAGAATTCCATAATATTATGAAATAAAAATATAACTATTAATATAAAACTATCAAGAAACAAAAAACCCAAAAACATTTTTTTAACAATAGAGTGAAATGATATTTACTCGTGTTATAATTTTGAAAACAATTTCAGGTATTGATCATTGATTGAATTTTTATTCCTGTAAATGATTTTGATTTATAATTACTATATTAAAAATTTTAAAACATTAAACATAAGAAAATATTAATAAAATTAATTTTGGGATTATATGTTAAATAAAATTTCTTGTAACGAAATTTCATATTGATTAATATATTTATTTATGGAAAAAAATTTTCCATTCAAAGAATGAAAATTAAAAGGGTGTAGATATCCATGTAAATTAAAATGAATCATGTAGGAAAGTTTCTAAACACATAATAGATGAATATAAGTTGTGAACAAAATAATGTGGATTAGAATAATTCAAATTAATATTATAACCAAAATATAATAATGTGTGAATCATAATATAGATGAAGGTCATCAAGGGTGTGAAGACAACCCTTGGGTTGGGTTGAATACACATGGGTGGGGAGGGGAATTTCTTGGTTATTGGGAGAACCCACAAAAAATAGAAACTAGAGGCCTAGAGTAGTTAAGAGAGGATGTGGTAATAGCTTCATATGTAGGATGGCCATGATGGGCCAGGTCATGTATGGTATTTGGCATTAGGGGTGGCATCACGTAGTGATGCATAGAGCATGGAATCATAATCAGTGTATGTGGTGTTGAGGTTTGAGGGTGGGGAGTCATTAAGGGTAGGGTTTGGGAGGTTATATGGGAGATATGTTGGGGGAGAAGGCATGGAAGTGTCGACGTAGGAGGGTTATATGCAAAAGTGTTGGCAACATTAGAGGGGGAGTGTCTCATTCGGGGAATGGGAGGAGGGTTGTATGGTGAAGGATATCCTGAAGTATGTATATTGAATAAAACCATATGAATATGTTTTTTGTAATTTTTTTATAAAGTATGAATATAGATATGGTTCTAAATAAACCGTTGCAATAAATGAAAATATATAACCACATACTTATAAAACCATGGCTAATGTTCAATGGATATAAATAATTTTTATTTTAGTGATATTTTAATTGATTCATTATTTTTATCCATTTAACATAACCCATAATTATAATTTCATCTCACCCTTATTTTATTTCCATTTCCTCTTATTCCTATAATTTTACTATATCTAATATTTAGGTAAATGATATAGGAAATAATGTTATTTAAAAAAAATGATGTAATTTATGTGTTCAATTGTAATTAAATTATCATGTATATATTTAGATTCCCAAAACAAAAAAACTATTATGTCCGTTGGGACAGAATTTAATTGTATCTTATACCAATGTAACGGTAGTAGGACCTATCTCTTGGATTCTCGGTTTGGGGACTCAACATTTAAATTCAACTTATATTAATAATGTTAAACTGACAAAAATGTTATTTAATAAAAACTGGAATTTTATTTAATTATATAAAATGAATCAAAAACTTATATTCAATCTTGTAATTTTTAAATGCCGATAAATATCAACTATGAATCATTTGGTAACCAATTTTTATTTTATAATTTTTATCCTTAATACTAAATAGTATAAAACTCCATTATCCCAATTAAAGTTAAAGCGGTGTTTTTCAATGTTGCATGATCTTGTGTTAAAACGAATTGCAATCCCAAATTTGATTTTATTTTATAAATATGATATAATTTTATTAATAATTTGATATAATCATTTTAATAATTCTAAAATTAAATTTTTCTTAAAGGATAAATTAATATGGTTCAAGAATTATTTCACACACAGAAAACTCAAAAATTGTAAAAACAGGGAGACATAGATGTTAATGAATTTATTTTTAAAATACGAGTTTTAATGTGTGATCAATGTGTATATCAACTAAATGATCCTTCCACACCATTAAATTTAGTTTTTGTTTTATTTACCTTCTAATAATTAATACATTATGGAATTTAAATAAGTTGCACTCCTCAATTATAAATGTGTACTATGTATGGCCCCTTAAACAGACATATCAAGAAATTTGTATCTACTAAAAAAATCCAAAATAACTTTCATGAATCTATTATATCATCTTATAAGAGATTTTATGAGCCCAAATCAATCCATATAAATATTTTGTGCAAACAAATAATTTATTACCAATGAAGAGGTTACCCTCTTCACTAAGACTCTTTATTTTACATCTTTCTCCACCTCCATTAATTTTTATTATAACATATGATATAATATTCCATGTATCTTAAATATATTATTATTCAATATAAATATGTTCATGATCTAAAATATATATATACTTCCATAAAACGGGTTACAAAACCATCATTTGTGTGTATGAAATAATAATGTCTGGAAAACAGATGTCCTTCATTCTCTCCATATCCACCTTTCATGGTTGTGTATTATGTTAGATATAATATATATGTAGGTTATTTTTAAAATTTTTAATCTACTGGATCCATCATATAATATATATATTTATATATATATTTACCTCCAACTCCATAATAGATATGATAACATCACTCATGTGTATGGTGGACTACCTCCTTAGGAACAGATGGGATTATACTTTCACTAACGCTTCCCATGGAAGGTGATAAATATAATGTTAATGATTATATTTGAATATATATTTAATAATTATGATATTAATTAAATATTTATCATTATATAATGAATATATATATATATATATATTAATTTAATTTCAATCATGTAAAGATGATAACATCGCTCACGTACCTGTGGAATACCACCAACACAAAACGATGTGACTCCATAATCATCACCACAAAACATGGATGACTTATATAAATATATAATATGGTATATTTGATATGAGAATCAATCCTAGATTCTAATATATTATATACTATCTTTCCAATATGATCTTTAAAAAATTCAAATGTTACTCGGGTATACATATTTCATATTATCTCCATGATCATAATGTACTTCATTTTTCATAAAAATCATTCTTGACTTTTTATAAAAGGGAAATTTATGTATAAATATGATAAATATTTGATTATTATTATTATAGAGATTATATAAATATATAATATGTGAAACAACAGGACCATTCATGAGGAATGACTCATGAGGAATCATGGTAATTAACACCTGAAAAATTAATATAATGGAGTATTATTAATGAATGAGAAATGGTATTTTATAATATAGTCATATTGGATATTATAAATTGTAATTTTATTCTATTACAAGTTAATAACCATATTACATCAACTAAAAATGAGTTAAAATCATTTTAACCAAAATTAAAGAATAAGGTAATTGATTTTTTAACTCAAATTAAACTCATTAGGTTTAGATTTTACTTTATTGATTATGTCATGATAGCATTTGATTATATAATGACAGTTGATAATATTATCTTTTATCTCAACATTTTTATGTGTATTTACTGTTAATATACATAATATATTCATTTATTAATTCTTAATTATATAACATCATCAATTTAATGGTTTATTTCCAAATCTCAATCTATAAAGAAATATTTATTCTTAAATAACTGGGAAAGAGATTACATAATTACTTACTGATAAACTCTTTAATTTTATTCTCATTCATTTATTATTGAACTCTTTCATTTAATAGAATTATTTATAAACTATTTGGTATATAAAATGTGTTAGAAAATATATTTAAAAATATCTCACGTTATTATAATAATTTGTCATAAATCAGTTCTCTTATTAATCCACATATTAAAAACTTTTTTCAACAATATTTTTTAATAATTTTAAAATTATTTATAAAAAAAATTCCAAAATTAGTACTCTTTAAAAAAATATATCAAGGGAATCTTATGTCATTAAAAATAATGCCTTTTTAGATTTTACAAAAAATGATAATAGATCCATCTTTTTTCATTTTATGAATGTGGAACTTTCCTAAAATTTTTAGTTTGAAAAATAAATTTTCATTTTAACTCTTAAATTATGTATTGAATAACCCAATATCATGAACATCATTTCGTTGAACCTTCCTACAAATTCCCCAATTTTAGATGCACAGATCCAGTGCATTGATTTATTACATTGGAATGATTACATTGAATACAATCCCAATAGAATGATCAGTTTAATAGTCATAGAAAGCAAAATTACATATATTATTTTCATAATACATTGGGAAATAGAAAATAAAATAATGATACATAAAAAACTGAAATAAACATCATCTTTTAATATTTATTCAAATATTTGTTCTTCATGTAATGGATAAATTAAACATAATAATGGTGATCTCAAATGCTCATTAAGGGTATTTAAAATAGAATCAATAATGAATCAATGATAATAAATTAATATGTGAAGGGAAATATCTGATATCATATTAAATTAAATTAACTAGGTAAATAAAAATCAATATGGAAATAGAAGATACGGAAACACATTTCATTTAATTAATGAACTGAAATCAAATGTATCCATGTATATATCAATGTAAAATGTCATGGATGAATAATAATTTAAACTAAATGAGATAAATATATAATTATTAGACGCCATGTTTCCAAGCTACATGGTACCTTAAATATAATTAGATTTCACAAGTTTTTTTACAATATATATGGTTATAACCTCTATAATTTGGAAATATGATTTGGTTCATTAGACTATAGATGCATCGAGGGTATTTCTATAATCGGGTCCCTCCCATGTCGTTCCAGTCCAAGGAATTCCTCATATTCATGAACAATGTTCCTTATTAAAATATTGTAATTGAATATAATATATGTATTTATCAATAACTCCATAGTGTTTGATAAGTAAAAATAATGGTTGTTGACACTAATTAATGGAAATACCATTGAATGATCGTAAAAACAATATTGAGGGAAATGACATTTTGAAAATTCCAATGTGTCTCATACCATATTTAAACATTTAAATAATAAAAACCGTGAAGTAATAACATTAAATGACACTTATAATATCATTATTGTTGTTATATTCAAGGTATAATATGATAAACATTAATGAAATCACCAAAAATGATAATTGTTGAATAATAACAATTATGTCCCAATGAAATATAAATTGAGATGATATTCCATACCTTAATATTCTACTTATTGTGTGGTCTTTATACCCAATTGTAGTAGTTTAAAATATTATACTAACACACACCATAACCAAAATGTTTTTTATAATTTCTTATATTAATTACTTATAATATTCTATTACTAATTTGGGAACACTCATTCATTAATTTCACAATTAAGTTTTCTTGAGTATGTTTTAACTTGTTATTTGGTGTTATCATTAATTTCACAATGCTTTAATCATATAATTTTTTTTACCATGGATTAATTATCATATATATCCATTATATATATATATATATATATTTCCATTATATTTGGATTTTAGAAATAAAGTTCACTATTCAGTAGGACGGTAGGTTTTACGTACCCATGAACGCTAGACTCATTTTGTATTTTTATTAAAAGAATGAAATATAATTGACACATATTTATATTATAATTCATGAATCATATATATGTTATATATGTTACATATTATTATTAAAACCATCATTTAAACATTCCATGTATGGTATGAATGAGCTGTATCGATTTGAGGGGGTGATTGCCAACACTCCCTCAAACAAAATTATTGTATTTACACAAGATTGAAACCATAAAGGAATGTTATTAAAAAATAAAAAAGCATAAAGACATTATAAATATCATATATAACATATATAAAATTATTTTCAATTCTAATGGCCACCATGATACGTGGTAAAGGAAAAATGAAGAATAATCAAATCTTCAGGCAGAATATCTCCATTAAAAGAAATAGTATGTTTGCTACCAATTAAATGGAGGTGTGTGTATATTTAGGTTTATCCAATTATAAAAACAATAATAGTATATTTCGGATACTTTTTTTTATATGATATTGTAATAAATATATTTTAGGGGCCATATAATGGAAATTAATCTAGAGGGCTTGAGAGAAGGCGTTCCCTCTTAATCGGGTAACTTCTTTTTGTTTGTACCAAAAGGATTCATTGAAAGGATTACTATCAATTGGAAGGATTCAGGAAAGAGGGGATGGATTTTTGGAATATATTGGAGAATATATTGGGTGAACCCTGGTAGTTTGAGAGGTTTTTATAATGTGGATAGGTGTTGACCACTTATACGAAAGGAAAATGACTCACAAGGAATTTTTAGAAACAAGCTAGGCATGATTTACCTAAAAAGACTTTAAAAAGTAACCAAAAAAATTAATGGATGTTTAATGGATGAGATATTTACATATAATATGTTTTGAAAATGAAGATAAGACATTTGGCCCCATTAGATAACTATTTAGTCCTTTATTTAGATTAATTTTTCCTTACTAATTTTAATTTATTTAAATTATGTTGACAAATATTTTTTGAAAAAAACTATGTTACACTTTTTCTACATTATAATTTATTTGTATTCAAATAATTGAATCCATTTTTCCAATGTATAGTCACATAAGTGGTAGAATGAATTTTAATATTCATCCCACAAGCGGGATGACAATGTGGGTTTTTAAAAAAAATCACAAATGTTTCAATGTTTTTTATCGTCAATTTCAAAGTTAAATTGATTATAATAACATAAATTGGATTATTTGAAAAAATATTATCTAATTATACTTTAAAACAAATATAAGACAAAATTTATCCTTATATATAAATCATATCAAAAATATTTTTTGGCCTAAAATGTCATAATATTTACTATCCATTAAAATTAAAATGTTTTAAAAAACATCAAAAATTATTCTTAGACTAATTATTAAGATTAAAATTAAATTGTGAAGTTAATTTTGACATATTAAATAAATTAAAGTGTAAAAATTAATATTTAAAATTGGGAATCCATTAAATGGATGTAAAAATGCCTTTATTAAAATATAGCATTATATGCGTAAAATTGGGTTTGTTGTGATCTTATGCTCATTAAATACATTGGATAAACCTAAAATATATATTAATAAATATATAACATATATATTTTATTGAAATAATTTAGTAATTTTTGGTATATTAACTTATTAGTATTCAACATCATTGTTTTTATATAAATGATTTTATATAAAAACATTATGTGTATATTCAATTGGTTTCTAAATTCATTTATATTTATTTTTTCACGTATAATTTAATCATATAATATTATAAAAATATTATTTTTTAAGTTATTTATTATTATTCATAACATATATTTTAATTTCTAAGTTATGTATTATTATATTAAATAATAATATTTTAAAACTGTGTTGTGAAATATCTGTCTTTCATGTAACGTAAGCTTTATAAGAAAGTCTCTCTTTCATAAAATGTAGGGTATGTCGGTGTAGATTGGATTAAAAAATATAGAATATATAAAAACTATTTTAAATAGAAAATATATTTTAATGTATCCTGGTATTATATCCCCTTACGTACTTTTTGTTTTGTGTCACACATAAAAATTGAATATAAGGTTCCTAATATAGTGTTCTAGGGTGTCACATTCTCTCCACCTTAAAAACATTTTTACCTCACAATTTAAACATGATATTAGAAATATTTGGATTGAAAAAAAACTATCATTCAATGACACACATCATAAAAATTTTGAAATCACATATTTTCATTAGTAGAGAATGGAAAATACAAATGAAACATAACAAGGTTGCCTACTAGGTGAACATAGTTGGGAAATAGAATCATTAATATAAAAGAAAATGTCCAAAAAATGTTCTGATAGAGAGTTCTACAAAACAGGTACATATGATAGTTATTGACTTCAAAAACATTTACTAAATGTGTTAATAAAGGCCATTGATATATTCATAAAATGATGATAATAGTACAACATTTATGTTCGAAACCCATTATTTTATATAGTTAAGGAATTATTTCAGTCTATATGACTATAAGTAAATATATGTTTCTGTAAACATAATATTTCCTATCATTACTCTTTGATAAAATTGAACTTCATCATTTCGCACTTGATGCATCATATTTTAAGGTAATACATTATCCTCTAAAATATCAACTATTGATTGTATTAAACAATTTTATAAATGTTTTAATTTTCTAATAGATTATGATGCAATCACTTCTATATGTGGGTTACTGAATACCAATACTGAAATTAGCATTATCATTTAATTAACATGAAGTAGATAAAAATTTTCACATTACATACATTTGAATAACTTCATCATGTATCCTCCTAAAATACAGTGATAACTTGAATCTCTATAAAAACTCATTGGAAAAAGGATTTCTTACTTATTCCTTAAGTAATACATATGTTATTAGATATATTCCTTTTATCCAAAACTATTGTAAACTACGTCAATGATAGTATATACAACTTTTCAATAAGACATTAATCATTTCCAAGGTAGTCAACACTTGTCCAAATTAATCATTTCTTTATCCTAATCTCAACAATAGAAACATATTAACAATTGTCTTTCCCTCAATCATTTGTTTTCTGAAAATTTTAACTTTCTATCAAATCACTTTTCATTGTACCATCCAGTATATGGTCTCATATTCATAACAAAAAATTATTTTAGTACAATACTCATTTATTAAAAAATTCATATTATTATTACACCACGTATAAAATATTCAAATGATGTAATCATTTAATAAGAATATTAATCATTCCCATTTATCTATGGTTGTAGCATAACTTCACCATTAACCAATGACATCTTTTCTGGTATATTTCATGGACGCATCAGAAAATTATTTTCAAAGTGTCACATCTCATAGTAGGGGAATCATTTAACATTTAAATATTATTTCATTCCCTTACAATAAAAAACATAGTGTCCTTTTCTACACACTTATAAAAAACTCCCAATCCTTTCAAGAATTTACCTTGCTAAATTTTTCCATAATTATCACATGATGGAAAATACTTCTTTCCCTTCATCTTATTTGACTCATTCCCCTTATCCTGGTGTTCATAAAACCTCTTACTCTTTTGGTTTCCTATAAATCCATAGGATGTGGAGTATCCATTCTTTTCCTTGATAGAATATAAAAATATTTCATAGTATGAAGAAATGTTTTGAGACATCAGATCCCTTTATAGATATTCCTTATGTCTTTAAAATAAGTGCTTAATATTACCCTCTATGTTGCATATATAATGTATATCATACTAGGCTAACAATGAAATGTTATCTTCAATATTTTAACAATCTCTTCTTTCTTTTTCTTTAACCCAAGGAATATCCTCTTCATCTCAATTTATTGATCGAGGGGAAAGTATTTATAAAAAAATGTATCCTTAAATAATCTATATTCCATGAGTTATATTCTATATTCATCCCTTGTATCCTAGATCAAGGGCCACTATTGATCAGCATCACCTTGGAGTCAACAGACCACAAGTCTGAACATATCATTTTTGTTGCATTATATGTTCATAAATATCATTTCAAGAAACTTTATCCATTTCTCAATTACAGTTGGATTAGTAGTACCACTAAATGATAGGTGAATCTACCACATAAAGTGATCCAACAAAAGGGATTCTATCTATGGAATAATTTTCTCCACTCAGCTGAGGTTATCTCTCAAAAAATCACTAAGTTGTTCTAATATGTCCCTAGAATTCTCAAATCTAATACAATTAACATTGATTTTCTCTATTGAGAAATTCCTAAATTGGACACAAGTCTTGATACCATTCATCCTTCCAGGTGCCATTTCTAAACAATTTCATACAATGTGTAATCTTCCAATGATGTGAACTTTGTATAAGTCTTAATATAGTATGGAAAATAACAAAATTTATGAATCATGAATCATAGAATCTTAATATTTTGTTACATTGGGGTATTATTTTATTCCAAATCCTTCATAATGGTAGGTAAAATATGTAAATTATCCTAAGAGTATCCCCTAGGAGTGATAATCCAGGTTTGTAGTAAGGAATGTTGGTTTGAACCATGTTACCACAAGTTAGGCATGAAACACCTTGTCAATGTTATTACTCATAGGGTCATATGTTCCCTAACCACATCCACTAGTAGTATCAAGAAAAGGATGTATTTCTAGAAATACACACTTAATCACTACTGCAAAAAACGATAAGATGTTTTTTCATACTTATCCTCAATATCTATCATATGGTTGTTCTCTCTAATATATGTTTTCTAAATCTAGTTTCTAAGGTTGTTGTTAAACCTTCATTTGACACCAACTGTCTACATCGACTACAAAGGCCTCGGGATGATGCATTAATTTATTACATTTTCATGATTATAAGGAATCTAACCCCATAAGAAAAATCTGTTTAATAGTATTAGAAATCTAGATTACAGACATGATACCCATAAAAAATTTCAAATTAGGAAATAAAATATCATATATAATAAAATGAAATAGACTATATCATTGAAAGTTTTTTAAAATATTTCTTCTTTATGACTTGGATAAAGAAAAGATAATAAAGGTGATCTAAAATTCTCGGTAAGGGAATGTAAAAAAGAAATCAATATTAAAACAATGGGAATAATGTAACATGAAAAGGTAAATAACTAATATCACATTCTATTCAAATAACTACATAAGAAAAACAATAACATGGTAATGAATGAAACTGAAACACATTCCATTTGATCAATGGACAAAAATGAAATGTAACCACAGAGATGTCGATGCATGAACTCATGGATGGATAATAACTGAAACTAAATGAGTTAAAAGCTTCGGTATTGCACACCATTTATCCTAGGATCTTGGTACCTTTATGATAAAGGCTATTCAAAAGATGGTTTACAACATACAGGTTAAAAAACATTTGATTTTTCAAAATTACTCATCTCATTAGACTAACGATGCACTGAGGATACATCTATAATCAGGCCCCACCCATATCGTAGTTGTCCAAAGCATTCCTCATATTCATGAACAATGTGGATTATCGAAATATCCACATTAAATAAAAGAAATTTATTTACCAATAATTCCATAGTATATGATATGCAACAATAAGGGTCTTTTAGATTAATTAATATATATATACTATTGAGATATCATAAAATCATTCTTGATTGAAATGACATTTTATACATTCTAATGTCCCACATACCACATTTTAAAATTTTAATCATTAAACTAATAAAGGAATAATATTAAATAAAACTTATAATATCATCAGTGTAAGTATAATCATAATATAAAATTATAAATTTTAGTAAATACACCAGAAAACGTGAATTGGTGAAAAATAACAAATAGGTCTTAGTGGAATGTAAATTATGATGACATAACCTACCTTAACCTTAATTTTGTTGTCTGGTATTTATCCTACTTTATCGTGCTATAAAATATGTTAAATACTTATAATTTAACCATAATAATGGTTTTAATATCATATATTTATTCCTTATAATATTTTATTAACTTTTTGTGAACACTCTTTCATTAATTTCACTATTTCAATTGTTAATTTCCAAGTTTTCTATAGTAAGTTTTAGATTGTTATTTGTTTTTAACATTAATTAGATCTTGGATTAATTATCTCAACAATGAATTTTTTTTATTAATTATCATATATATTCAGTATATATTTATTTAGTTTATTCCATTGTGTTAGGATATTATAAATGAAGTGCACCGTTCATGGAGAGGGTGGGTCGTATGTACACATGAACTCTACTTATAATTGTTTTATTAAAATAATGAAAGATAAGTTATAAGTATGTTTATTTAAATTACTGAATCATTTCAATGTAATATCTATTAAATAGTATTACTAAAACCATTATTTATATGTTAAATGATTGGTATGAATAAGTCATATCATGAGGAGGTGGTAGTCCGAACATCCTCAAATGAAATTAACGTACTTACACAAGATGGAAAGCATAACTATATATTCTAAATAAAAATTAAAGAATCATAATGAAATTATAAATATCATATATAACATATATAATTAATATTTCCATCATAATGTCCATGATGACATGTGGTAAAGGAAAAATGAAAAATCATCATTTCGTGAGACAATAGTTCGTCTTACAAAGATAAATTGTGTTCGTTAACCATTAAAAGGAGGTTTCGATAGGTGTGGGTAAAACCCATTACATTAAAAATCCAAGTATAATTAGGAAAATGTTTTTTTATATAATAATTTAATAATTATATTTGAGGTTGTTGATAATGGAAGTGAAACAATAGAGCTTGATAGAAGATGCTTCATCTTAATCAGGTAACTTCTTTTATTTTGAACCAGAAGGAATCCTTGGATGTATTTAATCCCAAATAGAAACTTCAAGGTATAGGGGTGGTATTTAGGGAATATATTTGTTCATTCCATGGCAGACCCTACGTGGTTTGATAGGTTTGAGGAATGGGGAGAGCTGGTGGCCTTTAATAGAGAAGGGAAAGGATTCACATGGAAGTTTAAGAAACATGTTATATGTAAAAATGTTATTAATTAAAAAAAGTAAAAAACTAGAAAATCCAATTTAATGTAATGTTTATATACTATATATTTCCAGAAAATAGTTTTTGGTAATGTTTTTATTAAATTTGGGTATTTAAGTTAAAGGTTTAGTCCTTTATTAACCTTAATTTTTCCTTATTAATAGTAATTAATTGTAATTACTTTCACTAATCCTTTTTTTCCAAAAACAATGTTAACCTACTTAGAAATTACATATTTTAAAGATTATAAATATTTAATTAATTTTCTTATATTAAAATCACATAAATGGAATAAACTAATTTACAATTTGTCCTGCAAACATGTTGACAACATGGGTTTTTAACGTAAAAATGTCCAAATTATTGTAATGTTTTTAAAGTAAATTTTAATTTGAAATTATTTATAAAAAATGGATTATTTGAAAAAAATATAATATAATTAATATTTAAAACAAATATAAAACAAAATTTATACTTATAAAAAATTCATTTGAAAAAACCGTTTTTAACAAAATGCGCATAATTTTTAACTATTCATTATAAAATGAAATGTTTCAGAAAGAACCTCAGAAATTCACCCTAACCTAATTATTATATTATAATTCAAATATGAAGTCAATTATTACATATTATGTCAATAAATGTTTCAAAATTATGATTTAAAATGGATTCCCTATTAAAAGGCTATATAAATGACTTAATAAAAATATAGTATTTTATGCATAAAAGTGTGATTATTGTGATCTTATGATTATTAAATCCATGGGATTAAAATCAAAGATATTTTATTGAAATTATAACCAATATATTTCATTAAAATAATTCCCTAAATTTTATTACTTTAATTTATTAGGAAAAAACTTATTTGTGGTCAAAAATATACTTTTATATGAAAACATTCAATATATATTCAATTGGTTCCTATATTCATTTATAATTAATTTTCACCTATAAATTAATAATAAGTTAATATTAATAATATACCTCATAAGTTATTTATTACTATTAAAAACTACTAATTCAATTTCTAGGTTATGTCTTATTATATTAAATAATAATATTTTAATAATATATTGTTAAAAATCGGTCTTATGTGTTATATAAGCATTCTAAGAAAGTCTCTATTTCATAGAATTCATCGTAACTCTGTTTTATGTGCATTAAAAAATATATAATATATCAAATATATTTAAAATATTAATTATATTTTGATGTATCATAGTGTTAAATCCTCTTACCTGGTTGGTGTCGTGTATCATCCATGCTATCGAATATAAGGTTCATACAATTGAATTTTTGAGTGTTACAATTCCTTTTCATGTTTATGGAATTGTTTTAAATGAAATAAATTATTACATGGATATTTATATAAATGTACATTCATAATATTTTTCAAAATGAAAATTATATTTTTCTCAAGATCAATATTAATGATATTTTTATTATATTTATATTCATGTACAAAATAAAACCTTTATTATTACCTTAATTGTTAAACATTTTACATATTTCATTGTTATTATATCCATTTATGGATTACTATAATCTTGAATACAGAGAATATTGACACTCACTTTCTTATTAATTTTTTATTTTCAGTCCATTTCCCATAAATGCCCCCATTATTTATAATAAAAACTATTATTTCCTAATTCATATGACTTTTTTGACGCATCACATTTACATAGAATGTTATTTCATAAACTGGGGTAAAATATTGATAAATATGTATACTTTACTCAACATAGATATTTGATAAGGAATATTGTATATTTATTTAATAAATTATTCTATATATGAGGAAATATTTGGACAAGTATGACCCATGTGGGGGATGGTTAAATATTTTCCCTCGATGCATTGGTAGTATCATTTGATTAATAAATTTGATGAACTTATCTATTTTGGTATTTACCTAGATTATTTAAAAACATATTTTGGAATCTCTTTAAAGTGATGGTTTCTTGTACCTATGAAACATGGTTTCCAATAATTAATCATTTCCTTCCATTATTATTTAGTTATTACAATCCACAAAAAAATTACACTATGAAAATATTTATGGTTTATCTTCATTATTTGTTTATTGTTAAAATAGAATGTATATTTATTTATTTACAATTTAATATTAATTATTCTTTCTATAAATATGATATTCATGTAATAATTTAAATTGAATGTGAAATCTATTACTTTACATTCCGTATTGATAAATTTTCATGATAATTTGTCATTGATATTATCCCTAGATATATTCCCTTTTCAGTTACATGATTATATATCAGTTTTGATTAATTATTACCTATCTATATTTACTATTATTACTAATACATTAATGATTTCTTAGTACATGACCATTGATGAGAATTTGAGACCATCCTTATTTTATTTTGTTTTCCTAGTATTCCCTGAAGATTTACATGACTGCTATGAAATGATGTGTATAAGAAATTATTTTATTATTAAAAAAATTATGCTATAATTTATGTCCTCAAATATAATATATAACTCAATTATATATCCATTTTACCATGAATTTTAAAATATTAAATATCTCATGATTATTCTCTTTATATTTTATGCCAATGTAATAAAGAAGGTATCGTATCCCAGATACTATGTTCGAGGTTAAAATAATTAATGTCCAAAAAAAAAATTTATATTATAAAATTAAAAAAATATCTCTTCCCTGATATTTATATCTATAAAATACTGACAAGTCATTCAATCTATTTCTATATATTCCCCAAAACCAATAAGATATCTATATGTTATCCAATATAATAGTGTAATTTCTAATCCTCAATTGTAACACCACTAGTTCATAATTAACAATTATCTAATAAAGAATTAAATTAAATGAATGAAAAATTATCCTAAAAATCATGTAGGATAGTGGTAAGAACATCACCCTTGTCCCCCGTCAGTTGTGGGTTCAACACTCAGAGCATTGATGGACGTGTTGGGTTTTCACCCAATATGGGGGATGCACTTTAAAAAAAAATATATTAATATAATTCGTATAATGTTCACAAAGTGTAATAACCAATAATTGTATCACCATCTAAAGAATAAAAACTCTAAATTTTAATGATACCTTTAAACATATTTCTAGAAACTATAAGTCAATTTATCTATTAATATATTTTCAACTAAAACATATACTAACCACTGTGTTTTATTTATTTAAATTTTTGCCGGAATATAATTATGCATGGTATGCACCCATCAGATAAAAAAAAGGGGTATAAAATACTTTTAACATATCATCATTCATAAGCTTGTAAACCCAAGATTGTATTCATTAATCATATGTTAATGAAGTCATATATATATCTAAAATAAAAGTTATAATTCAATGATTCATTAATTTTGTAACATAAATATGATTTGTAACAAATTATTCAACAATAAAATTATGGAATCACAATAAATACATCAACCACATTATTTTAACATTGTTCCTTAATTTATGTTATATTTAACCTCTGATTTATGAAATTAAATTGTATAATTCTTATGTTCCACACATTCAATATATCTAAATATAAATGGATCCCTAAGATTAAACTTATTTCCTTCCAACATAATCATCATTTTCCTTGAAAATTAATTTCCTTATATCATTCTTCTCCTAAATTAAAACATTTTCTTATTTTATTGGTTCACGTTCTAGGATTCAAATTCAAATTTTCATTCATGAAGGAAATCTAATTTTCATTATAAAATGGTCTCTACTACTTGAGAACTTATCAGACACTATTTTTATCTTCTTTGGAGAGCCCAAGAGTTAGTTTCGTTATAGTTGTTAGTCATGTTTTTGGATAATAGAATAGGCATAATCATTATATCATTAACACCAGTCATCATCCCATTTGGGTTCTCATAGCCATATCATATTCCTTAGTATTAAATATTAAATTGATTCATTCAGGTACCATCACTTAAATAAAACAAAAATAAATAGTGTAATAAATAACAATCATATTGAAAAAACCATATAATAATGCAATGTATATCTAAACCATGAAGCCTTATATTCATTCTAAGACACCTTATGTTTACCTTATGTCATTCATTTTCTTCAACAACTAAAATGATTCATAATGTTTTGTAAATATAATTATAAATATCCAATGTATATACCACATGAGTGTCTAACAATGTGTGATTTAAGGCCCATTATAATGTTTTTTATAATGTTCACGTCAATACAATCATTCATTTGCAAGATTTTTTGCCCATATGTAAATTTGTCCTTGAACAATGTCCACTTCAAGTATTCAGATAGGGATGTCATTCCATGAAAAAAACATAATCTTTACCTTTGTAAAACATAATGAAAATTTCCTATATATATAATGAAATTATATCATAGGTTTTTTTCAATAATATAGGTTTTCATTATTCTAGATACCATGGTTTCTGCTAAACTACCATTGATAGAAACTCTAACCAACCCAACCCTAGTAGAATGTATCTGGTGTTTCCATTATAAAATTTGAATAACATACAAGGAAACACATCTCAGCGTATCTAATAGGTATGAACTATTTGTAGACAAGATGCACATATTATTCACATATTAAATTTGATTATATAAAATACTATTTCATATTTTCATATAATTTAATTATTCATTCATTTCTGTCATTGTATATAACTTATATATCAAATCATTGATTTCCTGAAAAGGAAAAAATAAGATTGAGATGAAATGATTAGTAAGGGTCAAGTATAACATAATATATCATCAATATACAAAAATTATCATCATAGTAAATTATATAAATGCAAAAAATTTACATTTAATAAATATCATGAATATCATAATTAGATAATGAGTAATCAATATGAAAAGATAAATAAATGAAAAAATTCCAAATAATCTAGAAACTGATAGTGAAATGTATCTAAAAGATATCATTGTGAAATTCTAATGTATGATATTAACTTAATTCTTGATGAAGGATAATTTTAATTTTTGGATTTCATGATCTCTGAAATCCTAATAACTCTACAATAAAGAAATTTCATAGGAATGTATAAAATGGATTTGTAGGTTTTTCATTTGATAAGGCAAGTGGAGAATCTATGGGATGTCAATAATTAACCCCCACTTGAATGTACATTTCAAAATAATTCCTCATATATTGACTAATTGGTTTAATTCATGAATCGTATTCCCAGTCAACAAATTTCTAGATATACTAAGGAATACATATTAACAATGATTTTTTCATGACACAGTCCCTCCAATGACTCCCATCATGAGATAGAAGTGGATAGAAATAGATAATGACCCCCCCCCCCCCACTGAGTCCCACCTCCAGTAGGCCCTGTGGTAGCAACCAACACCAAGTCTATACAAATCTCACAAAATGGGAGGAATTAACCTTTTATAGTAACCATGCTTGGGAGATAAGATTTATCAACCACAAAATAACTCCAAGAGATATATATTAAATAAAGACAAAATCCTTCCCACTTGCATATTTTAAAATATAACTATTAAAAAACAAGTGTCTCTAATGTAAATACCAAACACAAGGATAAGTGGCGACACATAAACAATCCAAGTGTCTGAGCTTGAAATTCCTAGCACGATCATTGTAGGCCTCTTATAAACCAAAAAATAGTTTATATATTTAGGGTGAGAATAAATGTATACCCTATAGGAAAAAACAAAGTATCTCGTTCATAAGTAGTGAAGCTTACTAATTTCCACATGAGAAACAGAAAAAACAAAAGGTACGTAACATGTTATAATAGATTACCTAATCTCACCAGCAGAAAAATCACAAAGAAATTAATTTCGGGTAATTTATTATAGTAAGAACATTGATGCTAGTGTACCCCGCACCACATTCACATAGATTATATTCTCTCACACCCTAATGGTTAACGTCATGATTATCCCACATCTTATGAAATAACCACAACACAACCCATCCTCACAAACCTAAGCCAGAAAACATATCACATCCCATACACACACATGTGGGATTTGATACTACATGTCATCCCACTCATAGAAACCAATGAGACAAATAACACCACATCTCAAATATACTGATTAACCAAAACACTTCTAATCACGAAGATAGTTGGGCGGTACAACCCTATTGAACACAACTGGGCCTCAAAAACCACAACATGCCCAAAGATTCTTGTGTTATCACTTCATGGAAGAGAGAGAAGAGAAGGGAAGGTGGACAACCATCTATCATTCTAGAAGGATGTTTGGGAAATACATCATCCCCTATAACAATGCGGTTTTTTGGAATGTAGTTCTCATATATGGTGGGGTTCACATAGAATCAAAATAAATTAAAAGTATACATATATATGTACCAAAAAATTAGTCAAACCTATGGGTTCTTTAGAAAATAAGCACCCCATAAAAAATCCACCTTTGTTTCTACTACTAAATCCATGTATCATGATGAACGATGGTAACTTATGAGGTTGACTAAATACATATTCTTAACAACCAATCATTTTTTTCGTTATTAATAATTTACCAATAATTCCATCCCTACCTAGGAAACTAGCAACCACATCACACAACTAGCCTCATAAAAATACAATCCAAGGAATGAAACTATGATATAACACCCCACATCACATTCCTCCTTAGTTATCATCCAAAACAAATAGAACCATTATTATTATACAAATTAATTCCACCAAAACTATTTAACACCCCCAATCTCAAAATAGCACCCTCCAATATATAATGTCACAACAATAATCAGTAGCCCTAGTGAAAACCCACCGCATGGAAAGAAAAAAACACATTCCAGTTATAGTCCCACTGCAAAACACCACTCACCCATTATAAATAACACAATATCTCAACCTGAGATTCCATTAAACCATTTATCCATCCACACACACAACCACTGTCACAAAATAATCACCACACAATTAGTATAAATAAAAATACAGTACATATCCACACACAACACACAACCACACCAAACAAGTAAATGTGTATTCCATTATAACACTATCATTCATTAATTCCAATTAAAAAACATTAGTTATCGTAGAAAAAGATTGATCCAGGTTATCCATTTAATTTAAAAAATATACACGATTAGTCATCATTTCTTGTTCATGGATTTTCCACATAACATTAACAAAAATATATCATGATGAAACTATGAAAATAGATACCACCAATTGACACAACATTCAGAAGGCATATAGCCAACACAATTCAAAACATTGATCAAATATTAAAGATAATACCAAATCAACACCATCATCATCTTCCCCTCCACTAATTTATTACTAAAGTAACATGTCTAAATATATTTTTTATAACCATATTTGACCCCTCATTTATTAATTCAATTAAAATGGACCCAAGCGTATTCACAAGTAGGCATCCGTATACCCACCTGACAAGATAAAAAATTACAAGTGGGACAATGGAATCAAAACATGGAACTCTATGCGATTAGAAACTTGTTATTGCCCAAAAAATAGGGGGTGTGGGAGTAGTATGAAGGACTAAAATGGAAACTGAATCATAAGGCCACAAAACAACACACCACTCTACAGGGAAGACATGATCTATTTGTTAATAGATAAAATGGAAGGGTTAAAGAAAGATAGGATCTTGACTTTAGTAAAATCCAGATCAAATATCAATGTAAGGGAGATGATTTCGAAGTACTTAAATGTATGCTAATGGCCCAGACTATGATCCTTGGCCATTTTAGAGGCTGGGGGAATTAGAATATTAAATATATAATTAATATCCACTGAAACATATTTTGAAATGCTATGAAAATATTTTATAATCAATTTAAAAAAAATGTAAGAGGGATGGAACAAGAAAAATTGGGAAAATATGGAAATGAATCACTATGGGTTGTGTCATAAATGTGAGTCACTGATGCGACTCTCCGATGCCACTCACTAACACCATCGACTAATTCCACTCAGCAACTAAACTCCATAACACCGCCTATTGAGGTCACATACTGCTGATACCTACCGACACCACGCACTGATGCGACTCACTGACAGCGAGCCATCGATATGACCAACTGATGCGACCTACCAATAGTGAGTCATGGATGCGACTGGCTAAGAGTGAGTTATTGACACGACCAATCGATAATGTGTCACCGGAATAAGACACTAATGAGTCCTTGTGATTGTGAGTCACCAAAGCATCTTACATATAGTGAGTCACCGACATGAACTACTGATTTGACCTAGAAATTGTGAGTCACCGACGCATCCAACATATAGTGAGTCACCGACATGATCTACCTATGTGACCTGCCGATAGTTAGCCACCGACACAATCCACCGATAGCGATTCATTACATGACCCACCAACGCAACATAAAAATGACACCTACTATTGAAAAAACTACATTTTTTGAAAACATTTGAAAAAGTCGACATGACTCTCCATATCACCTCAAACACTGAATTTTCAAAGATAATTGGACCAGAAGGGTCCAATACATTAAAATACATACATCTCAAAATATTAATTCCCTCTTGAATTCAAAACCATACCAATAAAATGAATGGTCTGAATAACCACCTTGTGAGATAACTCTCAATGATCATGCATCACTTGAAACACCGCTACTATAAGAAATGTTCAATGAAAAAACACCCTCTTTTGTTCGAAAGATGGTGTAAAACCTAAACATCCATGAACAACTCCTCTGACAGCTACTACTCTCAAATGACCAGAAGGCACATGACACAATCAGCTAAACTAGACTATCCTGAAACAAAAATCAGGGAATTGTTTCCTCTAAACTGAGATACTATCCAATATGGGTTGTAGTATCTTTCCCGCACAACATTTATCAAATATCTATTAATGTTTCTTGATTAGGAATGAAGTCCTACTTTCCGCATGGTTATGACATTATCCCAAATCTCATAACAATGACATGTCTCATCATATGGAAAATACGTTTCAAGCATTACATCACAAAGAAAAACATAATCTAGATTTTGGTATTGGGTACATATTTTCTCTTCATCCTCCCTAGTACTCCCCTCTAGACCACAATGCCTCCATAACACATGATCCAATGGAATGAAACATAAACAAAGGCCCTTATCCCGATAGTATGAGATATTGATTTTATTCTCCATGAATGTTATTGTCACCATGATATGTAACTCTCCCCATGAATATTGGAATTCAACATTTCCAACTCGCCCCAACACCTCGAAGGGTCTGATGAACCCGAGATAATTCATTCTATCTATATCAAACCACCAATAACCATGTTGAGGGGAAAACTTCATGAATTTATGTTCCCTAACCTAGAACTAGAATGGAATCCTCATACGAAAGAAATATCACTTTTGTTGGTCTTTTGTTTCTATCATCTTCTCACGAACAAACTGAACCTTCTCTATCGTGGACTGGACCACCTTGGGACAAAGAATATTTGGATACCCAACCTCTATACAACACAATGGAAAATTCCACAACCTTCCATACAAATAGTCTAATTGATCCATGATTATGGAAGTGTTATAACTGTTGTTATAATAGAAATCAACCTAGGGAAAGTGTCTCACCCAAGACCCACCAAATTCAAAGATGCATGCTCGAAACATGTCCTCCAACATCTTGATGGTATGCTTTTACATCTCATAGGTCTAATGATGGAAGGGAGTGTTAATACGTAACTGAGTTGTAAAAGTATGATACAATATCCCCCAGACTCGTGAGGTAATGTGTGTGTCATAGTCCTAGGAAATGTACCTCGGGAGTACCAGATGCCTTACTACCTCATCTATATACCTCCTGGCCAAGGAATCCACTTCACATGACTCCTTGATTTCCAAGAAGTGTGCCAATTTTTGTAGTTGATCCACTACAACCCAGATAGAATTGTATCCTCTATAATCCATGGGATGCCTAGTGAAAAAATCCATCGATATTTGATCTCACATACACCTGGGGATATCTAAGAGATGTAAGAAACTATCCTAAACACGATACTCTGCCTTAACCTTATATCACACTAAAAAAATTTCCACAAACTCTCCCACTACCTAATTTATCTTAGGCCACCAAAACAGCACCCTCAAGCTAGGATAAATCTTGAAAACTCTTGTGTTTACTGATAATGTATAACTATGAAACTCATGATGAAATTTATCGCATGTTTCCACTATAACAAATAGCTTCCCACTAAACAACATCTGACTCTGACATTCCATCATCCGTCATTCTAAAGCATCACCATGGTTAAAATGATCATGCATCACCTCTTCCTCTAAGAATCTCTACTAAGACATATCCACCTACTGCATCATAGTAGACTGCACCACCATCTTAAATAGATATCCTCTACCACCATCTAATCATGCATCTCTGTGAAAGGCATCTAACTCATCTATTTACATCCATGTATCCACATATTCCCAAACAACCTCCTTCTGTTACTTCCTAATCAAACCATCAGCCACAAAATTCCCCCACCCTAAGGTGTAATAGATATTTAAATCATAATATTTATGAAACTATATCCGCCTATGTGTTGTAAGATTAGATCTCACTAGGAAAATATATGCATCATGATCTTGTGATCTTTTATGACCAAAAAGCACTCCCCAATGAGGTAATGTCACCACAACATCATCATTAACATGACCACAAATATTTCCAGATCATGGGTGGTGTAGGAATTACTGTGGGAACATCACGTTTTACACTCATAAGATATCAGACCCCATCGTTTCATCATAATGCATCCATATTCCAGGTGGGAAGCATCACAAAACAATTCGAACATCACCCCTTTCTCTGGTAATTGGAGCATTCCGAAACAAACTAATGTTTCATTCAGTTAGATAAAAAATACCTCAAACATACAACTATACACCATGTTATGGTACTTCTAATTAGAGTCATCAATAGAGCAACAACATGAGAGAAATTGGGTAATAATCTCTGGTAATGGCCAAACAGAATGGGAATAATACAAACCTCTTCCACATTTATTGGTGCTTCTAAAGAAACAACCTCTTATATCATTGATGGATCCATTTATACACCCCTCTGGGATCCCACATGTCTAATGAACTACACCTCTCACATCCATAACAAACACTTGGAATACATTTTTTAGAGTTGGTGGGGTTGAAGAACCACTAAGATAATCCTGGGATGCTTAGTATGATCATCCTTTGATGTCAACTATATCAGTATACCCACGATGAATATGATGCTGAACTGGTCCACGAACTCAAAAAATACAGAGTTTATGAGCCTTATGAACAATTCTAGTTCATTTGTAACACCTACCAATATAAATACGAACTCAATTTTCTCATACCTGCACATTAAATCGGTCTTTAGGATGTCACATTTCTTCACCCTAAAATGGTGATACCGAGACCACATATCAGTCTTAAAAAACAATCATTATCCCCTCAGCTATTCTAAATGACCATATATACATGATTGAGGGTATTAGTTCTTGGTCATCACCAGATACAACCTCATGAAGTCTATATAACACCCCGAACCCAGTTACCCAGAGTCGGTGCATTATTACATAACATTGGCATGATCACAAAATATCAAGTCTCGAAGGACTGATTATTTTAGTAGCCTTGGAAGTACTAGATACATTCATATGGTTTAAATTACATAATAAAATTAAAAACTACCACAACATTGTTTCCATAGACCACACTCATATATCCTCAGACTATCCCGACTAGTCAGTCAAAAAAATACTTTTTCACATCCTGGAAAAAATAATACATAGAAAGGGGTGAGTTCAGATGCTCAGTAAGGATAACAATATAGCAGAAACTTTTATAAATAAGCATAAACAATTAAGGAAATGTATAAGACGAAAACAAAAGTATTTTAAACTTGAACATCAGTTTAATATTGAAAATAAAAAAATCAAATAATTCCATCTAATTACTCACATGGATATTCTACTAGTCAAATAATAACATGAAATATGCATAGCCACATTCATAATGATGGAATGCATAATTCCAGACTTTCATAACCACATAGCCAAGGCCTTGTTCCAAGACTACAAATAATATTTTTTCAAGGCCTTGTGCCAAGACACTAGTTTTTCTCAGGAGACCTACTGATGCATCGAGGAGCTATAGAAGGCTCCACCCATCACGTACTAAGTCCAATTCATTACTCGTATGAAAAGGTTTAAACATAACATAAACATTTGTAATAAAACTTGAAAACGAAATGTCAATACTTTATCCATAAACCATGAATGGTATAAAAATAACACATCCGCAGTCAAACATACCAAAAAACCATCAATACAATATGGATGATTTGTATCATAATAAATCAACATCAAATAAACTTAAAATCCATCAAAGGATGTTGACATAGATGAATTCAAAAACTTTTTACAGAAATATCTCTTTCTATTTTGAAATCATTTAACAGTCATGTAATTATAAAAGAAAAATTTTATTTTTGAAAATATTCTTATAAACTTGTAATGGATGCATTGATGATGTCATAATGGTGGAAAATATCCACAACCATAGTATATGTAAAAAAAATACATTTTTAGCTAAACATTGTCGAAAATGTTATAAATGAGCTTGTTTGGAAAATGACAGAAATATTCCTTTATAGACATATTATAAAAGTAAAACAACGTTATAAATGAATTTAACCCATATTCTATAAAATATTAAGAATCAGTTGAATTATATTTCTATGAAACATGGATGTGGTTGATAAAGAGATCCTAGTAGATACTTACGTAAAAACAACCTCGAAAAATGAAGTGATTTTGAAATTAACCCTTTCCTTGTACATTTCCTTGGTCAAGGGAAGAATAACCTCCTTTATAATGGCTAAATAATTGTAATAAAATTATACAAAAATCATACACATTAATATGATATCATATATGATCATTTAACATTGATTTGTTAATAATATCTTAGTATTGTCGTCATTTTGGGTGTTAAGGGATTCATTTGCCTTTATATTATTTTCTATTTCAGTCATATTTCTTATGGATGGGATGTATATTATTCATATTCATAATGATATCATGTATTTAAACATTATTTTTAATAATCTAATGATTATTAGTCTTGAATGGATACGATGGGGAATTAATCTCATCGCGTTCGTGGAGACGATAATCCGTACGTACGCACGAGTGACAATATATTACTTAAAATATTTTATTATTGGATGGTATATCATATATACTGAATAATTATAATGTTATATTTATTATTTACATCAATTACACATAATTATTATACGCATCCAAATAATAATGTATTGAATAACAATTACACCACGATGTGGAGACGGTAATCCGTGCATACACACGTATGCAGACATGTCATTCAAAGGATGGATAGAATAATGAATATGGTTGTACCATATTCATAATAAAATTACAGTATATATAAGATACTGGATTTATTATTTTCTAATAGAAACAACAAAGAAATAGGGAGTGTAAGATGAACGGAACTTGGAAGAGGTGATGAAATATTTACCGTTTCTTCAAGTTCTTCCTTTTCATTTGAACAAAAGGGATCATTAAGTTGGCTTGAAGACTAAAGGATGGCATCTAAAATTAAGTGAGGTTAGTTGAGAGGGTATCTGGGTAGGGTTTGGTCAATCTAAATGGCTTTGAAGGTGTAAATTAGAGAAAAGAGGGAGTGCCCTTTTATAAGAGGTGTGAGGGGAACCTTAGGAAAAGATTGAAATATTATTTTATAATAATACAATTTCAGTATATAATGGATCCTAAGTGGATTATTTAGAGGTTAAGGTGGGTATAGGTCAAAAACCACTCAACATATAGGGTTTAGAATTGTGTGGGTGACCGTATTAACTTTATCATTTAGATTTATCTTTTAGTTTAATAGATTGACATTTACCATGTCTCTTTGTATTTTTAAATTATATGGTTAATGAACACACTATATACTTCTTAGAGACCCTCAAGTGGTTTATTAATGATAATAATATTATTATATATGTCTTTTGGCAAATCCATATATTTTTAGGAATTGAATATCAATTAATAATATAATATTTGTTTTAAAAACACTTTTATGTCTAATTTTACACTATTTGGTTATTTTTTTAATAAATTCATAACAGCTTTATTAATTCAAAAAAAAATTATTCTAACCAACCATAATATGTCATATTAAGTTATAAAATTAGTGTAATTCATAAAAATTCTCAAATTACATTAATTTGGATATTCATAATATCAATTTTTTTCATATTTCATTAATTAGGTAATTACAGCATCATCATTGTGTCATAAATAAATTAAATTATTTAATGTCTAAAAAATATTTAGAAAATACCATTATGTAGGAAATATTGTTATCATTATAATTAAAATTTATAGTTGAATATATCATATGTATATCCCTATATTAAAAATGTTTTAGTTATTAAACTTTGATTTTAACTCTTTTAACTATTCCTTAAATAATATAATAATAAATGTCTTAATCTATTCCATGTGAACGTAAAGGATCATATTTTATTAAAAAGGGTTTTCTGGGTCTAATTAAAATTATCCAATATAATTATGACATGTGTTAGTGTAATAATAATATCATTTTTACCCTTAATTACCCTATTTACTTTTAACCGTTGTAAATAAAAGTAAAAAGCTACTATTCACGATAAATCAATTTAATCTTATTGAACCAAATTTTACTTACTGATATAATCCATGTCTCTTGGAGTTTTTAAATTCAACTCACAGAAGCGGTAAAATAATGTTTTATGTGAATTCACAAATTCTCATAAGAGGTGGGTCAAAGACGGTGAAAAGTTCTATAAAATTTTAATATTTCTAAAATTATTATAAATTGACTAAATATGAAATACATTGAACATATGTCGGTATTATGAATCAATTTTGATACAAAATTAATTTAAATAAAATAAATAAATAATTAAATAAAAATATGGTTTTAAACTAGAACTTAGTGTTTTCACTATTCATCAAAAATTGAATTTTTTTAGAAAAATACTAAAATTTCACCTTAGGATATTTTTGTTAGTCTGAATCGAAAAATGAAGACCATTTTAAAATATAAAATTTATATAATTTCAAATAGTGGGTATTACTATTAATAATGGCTAGTTGGATTGGTTGTGGTGTGTTAGAACTCAAAGTTGCGTACAACACACTCTACTCTATTTTTCAAAGAGAAGTGTACCGTGGAAGCTCGGGGGGTTACATTCTCCCCTCCTTCAAATAATTTTTTCCTAGAAATTTCTATAATATTACTAATCAAAAAGACTCGGGTGGTTCTTCATCATTAGTTTTTCAGGTTCCCGCATTGCCTCTTCCATCTTATGGTTTCTCCATAGAAATTTTACCAGATGATTCATCCGGTTTCTCAGCACTTGTTCTCTAATATCAATAATATTGACAGGGTGTTCGCAATAAGAAAAAACGGGTTCCAGTTCTAATTCATCATTGGTGATTACATGAGATGGTTCAGGCATGTATTTTCTCAACAGTGATACAAGGAACACATCGTGAACTTTGGAGAGACTTGGTGGAATTTCTAAACAGTAAGCTACAACCACAATTCATTCTAGAATTTTGAGAGGTCCAATGTATCTAGGACTTAATATTCCCTTCATACTAAAACGTATAACACTATTACATGGAGATACCTTCATGAAACCATAATCTCCTACCTGAAATTCCAAATCCTTTCTTCGGTTATCAATAAATCTCATGTGGGTACTTTGTGCTGCATTGATGTGGTTTTTTATTACCTTCACCTTTTCCATCGTTTCCTCCACATGTTATAGGCCTATGAGTTTTCTTTCACCAACATTATCCCAATAGGTTGGTGTGCAACATCTCTTTCCATATAACGCTTCATATGGTGTCATCTGAATACTTGAATTGAAGCTATTGTTATATGAGAATTATTCCAGAGGTAAATATTGATCCCAAATACCTTGAAAGTCATGTGAGAAATATCTCTACATATCTGCTATGGATTGAATTGTCTATTCAGATTGTCCATCAGTTTGAGGGTGGTAGGCAATGCTTAAAAAAATCTCAGTATCCAGGGCTTTCTGAAGACTTTTCCAGAATATTGATGTAAAACGTGGAACATGATCAGAAACAATCAATAGGGGTACTCCATCTAGTCTCACAACTTCATTAATATATAGTTTTGCTAGACATTCAAGTGGTAAATCTTCCCTTATAGGAAGAAAATGTGCTGACTTCGTAAGATGATCAACAATGACCCATACTGCATCATTTCATCAAAGTTTCTTTGGTTGTCGCATGACAAAATCCATCATAATATCATCCCTTTTAAACCCAGGTATGGGAAGAGGTTGCATGACTCCTCCATGTTGTTTCCTTCGATATTTCACTTGTTGAAAAACCATACATCTTGATGCAAAATCAGCACACTCCCTCTTCATATTTTCCCACAAAACATGTTCCTTCAAATCTCAATACATTTGGGTGATCCCTGGGTGTATAGATAAAATGTAGCTATGAGCATCATCCAACAATTATCATTTTAGATAAGGTATATCAGGAACACAATGTCTCTTCCAAATTTTCAAAATTCCATCTTCATATGTGAAGTCACTCAATATACCATTATTAAGAGAATTAATCTTCTTCTGAAAGTCCTCATCATCAGCCTGAGAGCTTTTTATCCATTCTAGTAAAGATGATTTGGTAACCATTTGAAAAATCATTGACATTTCACCTTCCTTGGTTATTACCATATCCATCTTTACTAGATCCATGTATATAGGATCGTTTTAGCTCTAATTTAGTTCAAAACTCCATGATCTTTTCTACAAAAATAATCTCCCACCTCATTTTCCTTCCCCAGGTGTTATTGTATAGTGCAATAATAATCCTTGAGTAGTTCAAGACATCTATTTTGCCTTATATCGAGTTCTTTCTGTGAGAAAATATACTTCAAACTCTTGTGATCGGTATATATCTCACAATTTTCACTATAGAGATAGTGTCTCCAAATCATCAAAGCAAAGATTACAGCTGCTAACTCAAGATCATGAGTAGGATAGTTTTTCTCATGAAATTTTAACTATCGTTATGCATAAGAAATAACCCTATCATTCTTCCTAAGGACACAACCAAGTCCTTTCATTGAAGCATCACTATAAATAATAAACCCATCATTCCCCGATGGTAGAGTCAATATAGGAGAATTGACTAATCTTCTCTTCATTTCATCAAAAAAAAATTCAAACTCATTTTTCCTAACAAATTTAATCCCTTGACGTGTGATATTTGTTAATGGGTTAGCCAACCAGGAAAAATTCTGGACGGAACGTTGATAATAACCTGCTAAACCAATAAAATTTCAATCCTTAGTTATACTCATCGGTGCTGGCCATTCCTGGATTGCTCTTATCTTAGAAGGATCAAAGAAGATTCCATCTGTACAAACAATATGGCCAAGAAAATAAATCTCCTGAAGCCAGAATTCTTACTGGCTAAACTTCCCATATAATTCATGTCTTCTAAGAGTATTTAGGATAATTCACAAGTGAATTTTATGATCTTCGTAGATTTTGGAATATACCAATATATAATAAATAAATACCACTACAATGTCATAAAGATATTCCTTGAAAAACCTATTCATTAGATCCATGAAGATAGAGGGTGCATTAGTCAATCCAAAAGCCATTACTGTAAACTCATAATGCCCGTTCCTGGTTCGAAATAGTGTTTTCGTAATGTCTTATTTCTTCATTAACAACTGATGGTATCCAGATCAATGGTCAATATTTTAAAATTATTGAGCTCCATGCAGTTGTTCAAATAAATCATCAATGTGAGGTAAGAGATAATTATTATTTATTGTTATAGCATTGATCTCCCTATAGTTGATACACAACCTCATAGATCCATCGTTGTTCTTAACAAAAAGGACAAGGGATACCCTTGGAGAAACACTAGGGTGAATAAATCCCTTATTACTCTATTCCACTAGTTATTTCTTTATTTACACTAATTCCACAGTGGTCATTCTATAAAGGGTCTTTGATGTGGGCCTAGATCCTGAAATTAAATCAATGTAAAACTCAATTTCACGTTCTGGAGGATGTCTAGGTAAATATTTTGGAAACACATCAACATATTCTTTCCCAAAAGATACATCCTTTATTTGAACATTCTTTTCCTCACCCACAGTTATTTAATTCTCTTACTCTCCAATAATTGAATTTAGTTGTGCTATTGGGGGTGGATCTAGATATAATTTATTTGGTGACGATTCTACTCTAAAGATAATGCGTTCTTTATAATCATCATAAAAAATAGTAACCTCCTTATTATTATAATAAATTTCTGCATTATGGTCTGAAAGCCAATCCATATGTAAGATTATATCAAATTCAATCATGGGTACGATGATGATATCAGCAGATAAAGAACATTTATATGCCCAAATGTGGACAGATTAACAAAACATTATTGTAATGATACTCCCCTTAAAATTTTTGAATGAACACTCCCTTGTTAAATAAAATTTAAAATATCTAATTTTTTTAGTAAAATTGGAAGATATGAAACAATTCGATGATCCGGAATAAAATAAATCATGTGCTATATTTTGGAAACCATTCAATTACCTACCACCATGTCTTTCGGAGATTCTACCTCAGTAGTAGTGATAGAATAAGCATGGCCTTGATCCCTTATCCTTTTCTGGGGTATGTTCCCATGACGCTTAGGAAATTTATTCGCACAATTTCCCCTCTCTATACAATTGTATCATTCAACATCAACACCCTATTACTTCCCCTTAAAATCATGAGCTTGGTGGCATTTTTCCCCACAATTGTAACAGACTCCCATTCTTTTCAGGCAAGTACCAGGGTATTCCTTGTTACATTTACTATAGGATGGATATTCATCTATTACCTTTTCCCCCTTATTTCCATTTCCAGAGTGCTCAGCAGATCTCTTCTTATCTTTATTTTATTTAAAGTCATAAGACTTAGAGAATTCTTTTTATGTCTTGATAGTACATGAGACAATATCTTCATACTATGAGAAGGATTGTGAGAGAAATGCTCGATGGAGAAATGGTTTTTTCCCATCAATGAAACGATCAATAATACTTCTTGGGTTACATATATAATATGTTGCATGCCTCACTAACCTTGTAATATTAGCTTCGTACTTTGCGAAATTCTCATCCTCATTTTCCCTCAAACTCATAAATTGTCTTTCCATATCCGCTTGATGGTCATGAGGAAATTATTTTTCTATTAAAATTTCTTTAAACTCCCTACATTCCATATTTGATACTTCCTCATCTTCCTTTGTTTTTTGAATCAATGACCACCATTGATCAACATCTCCAGTGACGCGGTAAAATGCCATGACAACTTTTTCCCATTCGCTACTCCCCACCGTGTGGAATATTTACTCTAATGAATTTATCCATTTCTCAGCTACTAATGGATTTGTACTCCCATTGAATGTTGGTGGTTGTTTCCTCATGAAGCGATCTAACATGGATTCTCCACGATGTGGATTAGGGTGCTCCATAAGGGTAAGGTTATTATTAATAACCTATGTGAGTTGTCCTAGTATGGTGATTAGCTGATCGACACCAGTTACACCACCAGCTCCACTATAATTTTCTTAAGTAGGAATGAAATATTTACATGCAGTGTATGAATTGATATGGTTTCCATTCCTTCCACTAGGCACCATTTCTACACAATGGCATAAACTAGATTAGTTTTGGAATTGAAAAAGATAAATCCAAACTTGTAAAAAACTTAACATAAATTGAACAGTTTATGGATATAATCCATAAGCATAAAAATATTATATTTGAGAAATAATATACTCATACACGCTTCATAATGGTTTATAAAAAAAATTATAATTACCCTATGGATATCCCTCGGCAGTGTCGTAACCAAGAGTGCATCAAGGCCCGTGGAGACGATAATCCATACGTACGCACGAGCGACAAAATCATTCATAAAATAATATATAATTGGATGGTATATCATCTATAAATAATCATTATAATGTAATATTATTTATGTATATGAATTACACATCATTATTATACCCATCCAAATAATAATGTATTGAATGACAATTACACCACGACGTGGAGACGGTAATCCGTACATACGCATGTAAGGTGACATGTCATTCAAATGATGGATAGAATAATGAATATGTTTATAACATATTCATAATAACATCACTGTATATAGAATATACTAGAGTTATTATTTATGAATAGAAACACCAAAGAATTAGCAAGTGGAAGAAGAAAGGATCTTGGAAGAAGTGATGAAATATTTACATTTTCTTCGAGATCTTCCTCTTGATTATCAAAAGGGCTACTTAGGTTGGATTTCTGACTAAAAATGTCCTCTAGGATGAAGGGAGGACAGTTGAGAAGGTATTTGGGTAGGGTTTGGCCGATCTAAATGTCTTTGAAGGTGTAAATTAGAGAGAAGGGGGGAGACCTTTTATAAGAGGGGTGAGGGGCACCATAGGAAAATCTAGAAATGTTATTTTATAATAAAATAATTTTCGAATTATAATGGATCCAAAGTGTATTATTTAGAGTCTAAGGTGGGGATGAGTCAAAAACCAATCAACCAATAGGTTTTAGATAGGTTTGTGTCACTATATTAACTTTATCTTTAAGATTTAACTTTTTGTTAAATCGTTTGACCTTTACCATGTCTCTTTGTATTTTTATATTATATGTTTAATAAAATTACTATATACTTCTAAGATAATCCCAAGTTTTTCATTAATGGTAAAAATATTATTATATATGTCTTTTGGCTGAAACTTATATTTTTAGGAATAGAATATCAATTAATAATATAATATTTGTTTTAAAAACACTTTTATGTCAATTTTGACACTATTTGGTATTTTTTTTGTGCTAAATTTATAACAGCATTATTACTTCTAAGAAAATTAATCTATCTAACCCTAATATTCCATATTAACCTAGAAAATTAGTGTAATTTATAAAAAGTCTCAAATTACATTTATTTTGATATTCATAGTATCAATTATTATAATGTTTCATTAATTAGGTAGTTACTGCATCATCATTGTGTCATTAATAAATTAAATTATTTAACATCTAAAAAATATAAATAAAATTCCATTTTGTAAGAAATAATTTTACCTTTATAATTAATATTTATAGTTGAATTTATCATATTTATAACTATATATTAATAATGTTTTAGTTACTAAACATTGATTTTAACTCTCCTATCTATTCTTCAAATAAAATAATAATAAATGTCCTAATCTAATCCATGTGGACCTAAAGGATCATAATTTATTCCTAAGGTCATTTTTTTTGTATTACACTTATCTAATAGAATTGGTACTTGTTTTATGGTAATAATAATATCATTTTTATCCTTAATTTCCCTATTTACTTTCAACAGTGGTAAATAAAAGTAAAAAGTAACTATTCACTAAAAATTATTTTCATCTTATTGAACCACATTTTACTTACTGATATCCATCGTGTCTCTCGGATTTTTGAAATTCAACTCATAGAAGTGATAAAATTATGTTTTATGTGAATTTTCAAATTCTCCTAAGAGGTGGGTAAAAGACTATGCAAAGTTCTATAAAATTTTTATATATCTAAAATTATTATAAATTGACTCCAATGAATTACATTGAATTTTTATATGTATTATGTGTCTATTTTTACCTAAAATAAATTTAAATAAAATAAATAATGATTTAAATCAAAATATGGTATTAAACTATAACTTAGTGTTTTTCACTATTCATCAAAAATTGAATGTTTTCAGGAAAATACAAATAATTGACCCTTGGCTAATTTCGATATTATGAATACAAAAATGAAGTAAATTTTGAATGATAAAAATTATAAAATTTAAAAAATTGGGTATTAATATTCATAACTCCTAGTTTCATTGGTTGTGGTGTGTTAGAACTCAAAGCTGTGTACAACTCATACTACTCTATTACTCAAAGAGAAGTGTACCGTAGATGCTTGGGGTGTTATAGTCTAGGTACAACCTCAAACCAATATCTACCTTATTTACAAACAAGACTAGAGAACCCCCATGGAAACAGATTGGGCCAAATAAAACCCTTGTTTATCAAGTCATCAATCTGAATCCATGGCTCTCAAAATTCATATGGTGTAATCCGATAAGGAGCCATCAAAATTGTAGAACCACCGAGATATAAGTATATTCCGAATACAACATAACATCGAGAGGTGTGATTCATAATATTTTCTGGGAATACATTCAATAATAAAAAAAATCTTTTGGGACTGTTCCATCTAATCATCCAACTATTCCACTGAAATCTTGACCAACAAGAAATGAAGGGTCCTCATATGCTGATTTCCCATCAGACAACTCTGATAACCAATGAAATCCACATGCTGTCGATCAACAATTGAAAAAACCAATACTCCAGAAGTAGTCGATAATAGTATAAAAAGAGTAAAACTAGTCGATGCCATGGACTGTAACATACAGTTTCATCTATAATAGGAAAACATCCCCATGAGACTGATGTGACCCCATAATCAATTTATATCCCAGGAACACATCAAAAATCTAGTATCTCCTCCAACTGGCGTACTCAATAACAGGGGTACGTGAAGCCTCTCTAAATGTTTTCCCAGATCATGGCATAGATTAGGTGAAACAAAAGACTATGAATCTCACGAATCAAACAAAGTGTAAGAAAGATTACTGAGGAAACTGATCAGAACACGAATGATCTACAACCCTCCTAATACAATTGCCTTTATAGCATGAAACTAACCAAACCCTCTTCCTATACCCCTCTTCTGATGTCTGCCTCCTCGACCAAGTAAAGGTCAAGATACCCAAGGAACGCCCTGTGGTTGGCCTCCAACTGCTCTATCTCCCCTTGGTGGAGTATTATCCTATTGTCTCTATAGCTAAAATTGCATGGGTGATAGGTACTAGTTAGGTGGGTGCTGAACATACCCACCTCCCCCATACCAAGCTCGAATGTCCATTGTAAACTGACTCTAAAGCTGACAATGAACTACACTAATAAAACACAGTTTCCATAGGCCTGTAGGATAGGCCTGAGGATCATAAGTTTGAAACAGAAACTCCTAAGTTCGATTCCCAAATGTTTTAAACCTCAAAGTCCATTGTTCTTGAGACATGATACTAGTATCCTTTCCCTTCAAAGAAACCTATTGGCTCCCCTCACATGGTATAAATTCTAATGAGTTCATTATCTCAACTACATATACCTTCTAAAAGACCTCAAGGTATGTTGGCCAAGTGAAGGTGGTTATTTCATACTAGAGAGAAGGAAAAAGATCCTCCTATAAGCTTCTTAGCAAAGACTCTTCATCTCGATAGAGTTCTGGAGTGAAGCGAACGAGATCTTTGAACATGATCCCCAACTCCCATATCGGCAGAATCACATGCTGGAGGGACATCATCCCCTATCACTACTCAGCCTTCATGGTCGAAGAAATTAATTATGACCATAAATTTTCTAAATCATCCCATTGCACATCATCATCTTTTTTATCCCCATTGTACAATGTCCACCACCAATGCATAGATAACTTCATCTATACAACCAAAAATGGAACACCGTACTCTGTCGGAGCCCAGATATGGCTGATGGTGATATCAAGTTCCTTGTTCCATATCTCTATATCCATGTCCCAGACACTACCATCGTTATTTACCAACGTCTATTACTAGACGGAATGTAATGTTCTTTTCCACTGTATTTCTTCCTCCTCTAGATCAACACTCCACTAATCAGCCGGAATGGCCTACTGAGCCTCCACAACCTGAGCCACTTGTTGGTAAAGACCAAGTTCTATAGTTAAAATGTACACAATGAACTCTTAAGACCGATTAGTATTGAATTTTGTTTCAGATTAATTTTTACTTATTATTTAGTTAAATTCCATGAAACTCTCAATTCAAACATATATACATGTCATCATTATTGATATTTCAAGACCAGGGTATCTAACCTGAAAACAATGTATCCTCTCTTAGTTTTTTGGTAAGATCAAATTCCTTACATATGATCACATAAGGCCCAAAAAATCATGACCTAGCTGGTCTTCCCTAGCCTATATCCATCACCAAGGTCACCTAACACTATTTCAATACCAAGCCTTGTAATCCTCACTATTCCTAACTCCAAACTCCATACTATCTCTCAATAATAACCTCTGATAGCATTCTTTCATGACCCCATCCCACCATAGATGACCCTCCAAAATTGTTTCTGGAGAAAGACAGATAATAACACATGAGTCCCACCTCTAGTAGGCCCTAGGGTGGAGACCATCACCAAGGGTATACAAATCTGGAAAATTGGACGTATTACCCTTTTTATAGAACCCAATATCATGAGATATGATGTATAAATCATAAAAACACTGTTAAAAATATATAAAATAAATCCATAATAAATCCCACATGAATGATTAAAAATATAAATTTTACAAAACATGTTTATCTAGAGTAAAAACAAAAAAACATGGTTATGTAGTAAGGCAACAACCACATCCCAATGTCAACTGGGAACCAGACACATCTCTTCCCAAAGACACATGGGAAGAGAAACTCACCCATAGACACATGGTCCCTATAAACAAAAACCTCCCAAAAGATTCATGGGGTATCCCTTCTTGGAAGAGGTAGTAGGGAACATCAGCTGGCCAACCATAAATCCTCCCATTCAGATTTTTGGGAAAGATACCCTCCCCCATAATAATAGGGGTTTTCGGCATGTATTTCTCAACAATGGTGGGGTGTGTATAGAATTCTATGAAAGTACAAGTATATATATAAGAACCAAAAACTTAACCCCACATATCAGTAATCATGCAATCAACTACCCCATAACACTACTACCATTGGTGCTACTACTAAATGAACATATCCGGATAAATGAAGACCACTTATAAATATGATTAAAGAGAACCAATTAACAACCAATAATTTCCATGTTATTAATAATTTACATGTAATTAAATCCCTACCCATGAAAATTACAATCACAACACATAACCATCCTCCCAACCAAGCAAAAGAAAGGAATAAAACTATGAAAAACACCCCACTTCACACTTATTCCCCACATAGCACCCAATCCATCCACTACCATTGCCATTCGTTAATATAATTCCACCCAACCTAAGGCAAAACCCCTAAATCTCAATAGAACGATCCAAAAATATTCTCACAACCTTACTCAGTAACCATGCTGCATATCCACACCATTCCCATCAAAACAAATAAAACACAACTTTGATGTAGACATTCTGTAAAAAATGACTCACTCGTTCCACAATCCAGAAATATCTCTACCTAAAATTCTATAACACTGTTAAACCATCCACGCACACCATAGTGCTCTAAAAAATAGCATCACACATCCTCTAAAAAGAAAAAGAAAGGAAATAATCACACACACAAAACAGCCACACCAAAAAAGGAAATGTGTATTCAATTTTTAAACACACTTTCTTTAATTCCACTTTGGAAAATTATGGTTTGTCATAGAATAGGTTTGAAAATGGTGAATACATTAAATTAATCAGATATATGTGATTAAAAATGTTTTCAAATTCATAGTCATTCAATAAAAGATTAACATAATGTATTCATGATTGAGGAGTGCAACCAAAAACCAAAAATGTCCATAATTTTTAGAAGGCACACAACAAACACAATTCACACCATGGATCATAGATAATAGACAAAAAATTAAACATAATCATCACATTCCCCTTAACTCATTTATTACTAATGTAATAGGTTCAATTATCATTGTTATCATCATCTTCAACCCTCATTTATTACTTTATTTAAAATGGATCTAATAGTATTTATAAGAAAACATCAATATAGCCACCCTGAATGATACACAATTAAAAAAGTGGTAATGGAATCCTTTCATGGAACAACCTAAGATTAGTAAATTCTCATTATGCCAACGGGGGGGGGGGGGGGGGGGTTATGAGTATCATGAAGGACTCTAATGGAAAAAATATATATGAAGGCCATAACAAAACACATGACTCCATGAGGAATAAAGGATTTGGTCATACCAAGAGAAAATAAAAGTGTATAAGGAATACATTATCTCCATATTAGAAAAGGTCGGATCCTATTGTGATGGAATGGAGATGATTTCAACATACATAAACGTTGGGTTGTGCCCAAGACCACATCATTTGTCCCTTTAAAAGTATTGAGGGCTTGAGGATATTATTGATTTAATTAATAATATTTTAAACTACATAAAAAATGGTCAAACAAGGTTCTAAACTTGATTTATGTCAAATAAAATGTCCGATAGGTGAAATTGAAAAAACTGAAGAATGATGGAAATGACTCAGAACTGGGTATGTCACCGACACCACTCACTGAAACCACCTACCGTCCCCACTCACCAACACCACATACCAATTATAGTCACCAATTCCACTCACTGATAGAGAGCCACCAATGTGACCCACTGACATGACCTACCGACAAGAAGCCAATGATGCACCCTACCTACACTGAGTCACCGATGCTACCCAACGACACGACCTACCAACATCGAGTGAGCGACACAATCCACCAATGCGATCTAACGATAGCGAGTCACTGACCCAACCAAACGACAATGAGTCACCAATGCCACAAACCATTGGAAGAACTATTTTTTGGAGAACTCCTGAAATAAGTCACAGTTAATCCCCAGAACACCTCAAACACTGAATTTTTCACAATGTAATGGAATAGAGGAGTCCATGCCATTACAAATTTCCCTAGTTAAAATATAACATTTAACATAAATAATTTTTGTAAAAATGTTATAAAATTTATGAAGTAAGTATATACGTAATAAATAATAAGGTTATTTAGTAGATATAGAATTTAAAATTATCATAGTAATGATAATATTTCAATGGAATGTTATTAACTACAAAAATAAATCATCAAATAGAATGTAAATAAATTCCTTGTAAAAATTATCATAAACCATCCATAGAAGTATTATTCATGGTATAAATAAAACTTATCACCAGTGGTGTATATTTAATATAATGGTTAGTTGACATTGATGAATAAAAATACCATAAAAAGAAATTTGTAAATATTAATTTGAGGAAAATTTACATTTCATTTTGAAAATAAATATTCAAAAAATTTATAAAATTTTTTTAAAATAGTTTTCTATTAAATTAACACTGTAAAATGGAGAAATAATATTTAAATAAAATGTTGGCTTTGGTGGAGAAAATTTTTGTACAAGCCACTTATGAAAAAAATTTATTTTTTTCACAATTTTGGTAAAAGGAAAATGCTTCCAGTTTAGAAAACTACATTAAGATTTACATTAATTTTTTTTGTAAAAATTAAAATTATAGTAAAAAAATAATTAAAAAGTAATTTTTTTAATTTCAAAATCATTTTGGAAATTATTTTAAGAATAAACTTTTGAGAGTAAAATTATTTTTGATCGTAGTGGGAAATGAACTCTTTCATTGTTACAAAAATTTTCTAGAAAAGTTTTAGAACTAAATAGAGGAATATTATTCTATTACTTGAAAATAAACATGAACAGCTATATGGATATTAAAATAAATGATGTTAACTAGAATATGATAAAATAATTTTATTTAATGGCTATATATATATAGATAATCCTGGGGGGAAATGTGATTGTTCAATAAACCATTATAAAGATCATAATATTAAAGGGATAATAACTCAATGAAAATTTTTTAGTATAAAATTTAAATCCTCATTAAAAAGTGTAATTATAACATACTATAGTAAAAGAAATTTCACAATAAATCATATAATGTAAAGGATAATGAAGAAGTAATATAACCCAATGAAAATAAATTGAGTTATGAAATTATTTACAGCATGGAATTTTTCATGTAAATTAAACTTTGATAAAATAATTCAAATTAAAACATAAAATAAAATCTATTATGAATTATTCAGGATAATAAATTAAATTAATAATTATATACATCATATATAATTAATAAGGTGAATAACATTACAATATGTTTCAATAAAGATTAGTTTAGATGATTTCTCCTACCTCATGAATTTTTGGTTAAATATAATTAAATAAAAAATATAATCATTTAAAAATTTAATTAATTAATAAAATAACCATATTAATATTTCTGATATCATATATTATCTTCTTTTAATATTTTACCACTCATTTGATTATAATATTTCCTAATATTCACTGTTTTGTGTGTTAATTACCGTTTTTCTTTTTTTTTCATGAATGTTATAGTTACAATGTATAGGATAGAGATCAATCAAATAATGACAGAAGTTAATATTTTAAATATAAAATTGGTCATCATATTAGTTTTACTAATCTTTAGTTTTGGATGGAAATAGAGAATAAATGGTATTTATTTATGGGTTCGATGGACTGTACGTAAACACAAGAGATGATATCATTCCACTAACAAGATAAAGCATCAAGAAATGGGATATGTATTAATATTCTATAATTAATATAATTTCAAAAATACTAAAAATATTTATTAAATTTATTCTTCATACATCGCCTAAAATGAATGTGTGATAAATAAATCACATCACATCGTGAGATGATGGTATATTGTACACACGATGGATTTTGTCATACCTTAAAGATAAAAAATTGTAATAATTAATATGTGATAGTCTAATTCAATAAGTATAATAATATAATAAATATCATATAAATGAATTAAATCATTATTATATTCCTTCATTTATGGTACTGATGGCGAAAAAATTATATATGTTCATGAAGCGGTAGTCCACCATAAACATGATGGAGAGTTTTGTGTTTTATTTGGGTAAATATGAGAGGGATATTGTTAATTATATTAGAATAACACCATATATTAATGTTTAATGTACTATGAAATTAATATTATGATCATTTAAAAATATTTTTATGTGGTGGAAGGATAAACAGAGTAAAAACAATCATTTACGAATGTTGTTTTTTCATCGAACAACATTTGTTAGGATTCAACAAAAAGCCATACAAGGATGGATTTAGGATTAAACAAATAGATATAGAATTTATTTAAGGGGATTTATTATGTGATTTACCAAGTTCTTGTATGACCCATATGGATTGGGATTTATAAATATGGTTTGAGAGGGGTGGCCTTTTATAATGTGGGAGAGGATACACATGGAATTTTTGAGAAGAATCAATTACACCCCCAATATTTTTTTCCAAAAGCCTCGTAAATGGGTAATTACTTAAACATTATAGATGATATAGTTGAAATATTTCCATCCATTATCATTTTTATTTTTTTCATTTTAACCCTTATCTTCTTAGGATAACCCACCAATAATCCTATGTTTACCTTAAACGCATAAATTAATTTTAACAATTTTAACAATTCAATATGGTAATAAAATTAATTAAACATTTTTTATAATATAATATTTCTAGATAATGATTATTTAATATTATTTTATAAATTATTTTATAGTAATAGAATGGATCCAAATTAACATTATATCCATAAATGTGATGACATATATGGTTGATAATGAAATTTTTTTGCATAATTATAGATGGATTTAATATAATAAATCAATGAAAAAGTGATTCATATAACCTAAATAAATTATATTTAAATACCATATTACATTAAAACCAATTCATAATACAATTTAACATAAAATATTATTTTAACGAAATGAATGTTTTCAAAATTAAATGTTCATTTTTCATTATTAAGTGACAAATGAAATATTTCAACTAAATAAAAACATTTAGTCAAATATAATTTTGAATGATGATTTAAAAAATTAATTATATTTTTTAAAATAAATTTTAAAAAAGTGTTAAATATTAATTTTAATTTATTTGTGTAGAGCTTGACTAAATTATTTTATTATATAAAATTTTTCTAGAAACATATCATTTTCATTTAAATGAATATTATTTTATTTCTAATAAATATATAACTATAATATTCATAATTTTGTTATTAATATTAATAATACCACTTTTATAGATATTCTATAATGGTATAATACATTACTGTTTTTTTAAGCATGGGGTTGAATAATATATAAGCTACTGAATATATTGAATTTATTTAAAAAGAAATATATCATAAAGTCTAAAGGTGTTACATTATTTTATAGTCTTGTTTTCTTCAAATATACTATAAGGGAAAAACAATTTCTTCTAGAATCTAGGTATGTTATCATTTCCTATCATCTATAGGCATATACACTTATGTTTGAGGATGATATTGTTTATAGTTTTTGCATAATTAAAAAATATTAATCTCACATATATATATGGATACAAAAAATTATCATCATTGTGCATTGAAATAGTAGTTCATTTATGTATGGAATTAATTTAATTAATTTGATATTTTCTATCTACAGTCCTATCATCTATGTGGGGATATTGAATATCAGGGGTTCCATTAGTCATTCTGAGGCTGACAATGTTACCAGGGTGGTTATAACTTCTAGTATATGATACTATCTCATACACATAACATGGTAAAAATATTTTACAATCTTACATTGCTAATAAATTCTAGTTTTCTGTTTTATTAAATTAGTACGAATAATAAAAAAATCATGTTCTTTTTACCAATTGGCCATTTTCTCATTATATACAAAACTATTAAATCTAAAAAATGTCTTACTTTTTTTAAAAAAATACCTTTTTAAAAGAAATTATAAATAATTCAAAATTTTAAAATCTTTATCATAGAAAGAAATTGAATAATATTAATAAAGAAATATAAGATATTAAGTAAGGGTAAAAATAAGAAATAAATATAAAATATCATTATTTGGAATATGATAATAAAATATGTATAATAAAGATTCATAAGGACCATATACCCAACGAATAATACTTCATACATAATAGAATAAGGTATTTCATAGAAAAATCACTGAATAATACAATAAACATGATCCATGATATCATAATATATAAATAAAAATAAGAATTACACTATGACATCATTAAAATATGGTATAAAAATTAGTATAGTGAAATGTTCCATTCATTAGATACACCATGACAACCCATGATTAGTAGTAATTTAAATTTTCTTTCGAATAATTATCACATTATGAATAAATCCTTAGTCAATGAATTGTAAGGTAATATTGGACCCCACCCATCTTTCATCCATAGTTACAATTTCCACAGAAAAAATCTATTAAATTATTAGATCATAAAAAACCTATGAAAATAATTAGAGATTATTAGAATATGAAAATGAATATTATCAACATTTTATAGTATAAGGACCCCATGGAATGAAAATATACTTCGTCTAATAATAAATAAATAACACATAATAATAATTTGGGTTTCATACACATTTTAGATATTTTCACATAAGGAAATCATTAATAATCCTATCAATAATAATAACATGGTAAAACAATATAAAATAATAGTTACCCAATATAATCATATAACATTATATAATATAAAATTCATTAAATATAATAAATATTAATTAATTTATGTTGAACATATATATGTTATATGTTTATATAAAATTACCTAATAAAATAATGTAATGAGTATATGTGAACAACCTTTGATCAAAGAAATCCAGAAATATTATTCAGGGAGTAGGAATTGGGAGAATAAATAGGTTTATAAAAATTAAATGACTATCAATGAAAATGGATATTATGGATTATTTAAATAAGAGGAATAATCTTGTACAAGGCATTTATATAAATATTTTAGATGGTCTTAGAGGAACATATCCCCAAAGTAACAATAAGATAAATATAATAATAAATATTTCTTAGAATGACATAAAATAAGGGGGGATAACTAAATGATTTTTTTATAACGCAAGTTCAATCCTAGTTATTATATATATATATAATATAATTATTCATGTATTATAAATCCCATTAGTGTAAATCAATTTTAAAATATAAATGATATTATAGGTCAATAGATAAATTATATTTTAGAAAACATTAGTAACATTAGAAATATGAAAACAAACATCTAACATTATAAATAATCTTTTTGAAAGAAAATATAATTGACTTTTAAATAAATTAATTTTAAAATTATTACCCAATAATTGATTATTATAAATTTAATAATTTTTTCTATAAGAAATAATGATACATGATAAAAAATTTCACAATGAAAAGAAATGATTAATTTTAATATATTGAAAATATCATTATTCAAAACCCACCAACTGAAAATTAAATAGTAATAACACATAATTTTTTAAAAAATATGAATATAATGTATAATATTGTAATATATTGGGATGTTATAACTAATTTAATTTCAATGAGTAAATTTTATAACTTAAAGAAGTATAATTTATTTACTATAATTTCTTTCGACTAGGGTACCAAATGGGTGAAAATCCATTCAATGAAAATGAACTTATTTTGAATAGTATTTTACATGAATAAAGAAAATATATTATACTTATACATTCATGTGTATTAAAAACATAATAAAAACAAAATAATTTTATATAACATAAAATATTTCATGGAAATAATGACTCAGAAAAAATAACACATATCCTAAATTCCTACATAGTTGAAATGAGATCTATCCTCATGCACAAAAAAATTAAATATATCAATAACGAATTAAATAAAAAATTTAAAATCTATATGGGTTAATAATCACATTTAATAATTAATATATACATGTATATTATCCATTTATTAATTATTTCGGATATTATAGGTGAGTAATCTCGACCCTTTTGATCAACATTTGTAAATGAAGTTTTTTTCTCCATTAGTTCCCAAATGTTCATAATTAATAAAACAAAGAAGAAACTATATTTTGAGTTTTATAAGTATTTATAATTTTATGATATCTTTATACATGATTTTTGATAATGGTCATTGAATAAGAATGTTGAGATGAGCATGTTTCATCGACTCATAGAAACAAAATCCATTACTAACGAAGTTAAATGTTATATTACAAATGTAAATTAATAATCCAAATTATATGGTTATTGATATTTTATATTACTTTATACTAAATTATAATAGTTATATATTATAGAAATATTTTTCATTTTTCATATAGGTTCTTCAAAAGGTGCAAACAACCATATAAAATTATTAATGGATGATTATAAAGTGATTTTCTCATAATAAAAATATTACCTAAGTGTAATAATATTATTTAATAATAATTAATGTGATATATATAATTTTCAAATAATTAACTATGTTATATATCCTAAAATATATTATTTTATATTATTAAGTCGTCATTTTTATCTTAATTGTGCTTTTTTGTTGGAATTTACCATGAATGTTGGTCTATAAAATTATAAAGATGATGTTCAATATAAAATTAAATTATGATAATAAAATACATAAATTAATTATTGTCTTTTATTCTCATTCTCATTGATATCAATGTAAGGAGGTATGGAAAAGAGAAATATGAATCATTCATACGATGGAGTCGGTAGTCCTCTAATACAAATGGATGATGATTACGTTTTCATTATAATGGGGATATTTGATAAAAAAATATAATTTAAGACTCTAAAATATTTTAAAATTTTAAAAAATATAAAATGAAATTAATATTATTACAGACATTGTTATACAGTGAATAAAAATGAAACATTTTCTGACTTATAGGTGACAGTCCTCACGATCCCACAAAATAAAGTCTTATTTTTTCATATCAAAAATTACAATGGTGTTAATGATTTTATCATAATTAAAATAACATAAAATTTACCAATAAAATTTATATTATAATTTCAATATAATTTAATATATTTTTTGTATAATAATATAACATAATGAAAGAGAAATGTGAACGAACCATTTTTAAATTTACACCTCACTTTTTTGTTAACCATATTTATAATGGGCGTAAATGCTTTAAAGTATGGTCTATCAAGATGATAAAAACATATATACTCTGAAAACTAATAATTTAGAGAGTATTGGGTTGATATTTAGTTGATCTATTACGGTTGTTGTGTGGGGGAATGTTATAGATGGAGTTCCAAATTTATAAGTTAAAATGGATAATATTTTTTAAATATAAAAAAAATTTAATAATGGAATTTTAATATCGTGGAATGATTTTCCAAATATAGATATCATGGATGGGGGGAGAGATGGGTCTAATTTCCCTATCAACCACCCCTTCCTATAGATGTTATAAACATGATTTTAACCCATTATCATTTTTTATACCCGGAACATTTCTACTATTACCATGGTATCTAATTATTATCATTGATAACTTATCCATAATTAAAAAATGGAACCTTTTATAGGATTTCAGTCTGATAATTTGAAACATTAGATCCCTATTTTTATATTATTTCTAAAAATATATTTAAATTAATTTGAAAATACTATATTTATAATATATTAGAAATTTCTTTATAAAGTTTAATGTATGTGTGAAAGTTTCCCAAAAATGTTATTAAGTTAATGGAAACAACTTTAAAATTATATTTTCACTTATAAAAGAAACATATGGTCATTGTGTTTTAAGGATTTTTTTAATTCATTTTTATATTTTAGTAATTTTATTTTAGTCATGTTATTTATAAAAATGGTATTTTGATTTGTTCACATAGAATTTAATATTTTTATAAAAATCCATGAAATTAATAAATAACTACTATTGAAATTATATATTAAAATATAAACATCATTTTTTAAATAAAGTGGCCAGTAATTTATATTTTTATGTCTATATAAATCATAAATCAGATTTAGAAGCTGTTTTTATGGAAAAAAACTTTATTAAATTCTTTTCTCCTTATACTTATTTTTTATAAAACAATAAAACTAATTCTATTTATCAATAAAGATAATATTTTATTATTATAATACATTATCAATAATACACATAGACTCCCCTAATAAAAATAAAAGCATAAATAAGATATATTCATAACCATAATAATGAAATAATTAAATTTGAAATATAAATATATATATTAATATATTTCATATGTTGATTAATTCTATTAATAAAAAAATAATTCCTTGATATGTATTCATATATATAAATATATCATGGTTTCATATTATTATATTATTATGTGTGGATAATGATATCAATGATATTTTTTATGTAAAGAAAATGTAAAATGAAATCTAGTGGCATTACACTCTCCCCCTAAATAAACGGTGTCACAGAAATATTAAATCTTACACATTGATTATAGGTGGGGATTATATTCATAATATGATTAAAATTCAAGGCATAACCTTTAATATAAAATCATATATATTCTATTTTCCTATATCATGTTTCTTATATTTCTTAAATGAAAAAAATTCTACTCATAAAAGAATATTAAAAGGTATATATATATCATAATCATATATTATATTTCACATATTTTTTCCTGAAAAATATTAATTTCCATGAAATTTAACAACAATGATTCCATATAACCTTCTTGAAATTAACGCAGCCATTAAACATAAACATTATAAAATCACAAACTAACTGTTATATATAAGCAGAAAAATATTTAATGAGAACCACAAAAAATATCAAAAATAAAATATCAATACCATGGTTAACAATAAAATCTCACAATATTTTTCAAAATCAACGAACCCTTTATTATCTCAAAATCATGAGTATATCAATTAACATTGATATTAATACCCCAATAATTTGTTATCAAATAGATATCCTTATAAAATAACCCTTCTTAAAAATTACATTCATAGGTTATTGATACTATTTAATATATGTTTATAATTCATTAATGAAAAGAAATTTATTGAACAAAAACACATATATTCTTTGAATAATGGTCGTAATAAATAATTTTTTTTACAATATCAAAAATTAATACCAAACATATGAAAATAGCTATAAAAATAATGAATTAATTTCTATTGGGGTGACATGATCATAATATTTTATACACTAAGATAATAAAATTTTTAGTCATAATAGGAATAAAGTAACATTCCCACAAATTTACGTATAGTACCTAAATCGGTTAAAGTTCATTATGGTTCCAAGTTACATATCTATATCAACATCATGTTCATGACCATGATTCAACAAAAAAATAAATCCTATATTATCATTATAATAAATTATTAAAGGGTATTAAAGGGTATTATAAATTAGGAAAAAAATATTCTATAAATAAAACCATCATTTAATCCTTTTATTTTGACTCTTGGAATTCATTCCCCCAAATGAAATTTCATGAACTCCGAATTTATTCAATCACTTTGATATTGGTTGTAATATCCTAGATATAATCATAAATTATTAATAAATTATTAATTTATATGAAATCTCTTGCATCTCATATATCATTTTAGTTTTATAACATCAGGGAATTATGATTCATAATAATCTAATAAATATATTTTTATTTATATCCTGTGAACACTTATTCTGGTATTTATAAGAAGCCACTTATTCTTATATGTGTCTTCAATAGTAACATACCATAAACTACACTTCCAGATATGGTCCTATAAATTTAAAAATTACATTTTGATCATTGATACTGATAAATTTCACTTACTTTTTTCCTATAAGAAAATAAAAAATCAAAAATAAATATTAGATAACTTTTATACTGAATAACCCTTTAGGGTTATAGATTCATATAATTTGTAAAAACTATTAACAATGTGTGTTTATGAACAACTATTTCTTAATGATAAACATCATCTCCCACAATATTCATCTCTCTATATTCAATGTTTTGTCTTCAACATCTTCCAAAAACTTTATCACATATACAACCTTTCTAAACAAAATTCATTTAGCTACATTCTTCATGTATTGGGAAAAGGAAACATAATAAAGGGTTTCATAAGATCCATATTAAGGGAAATAATTTAAGATATAAATATATAACTATATAAAATCATATGATAATCATATTGGTATATGATCATGATCATAGCATACAACGATCATTCAAGGCCATAAAAATACAATAAACATGATTAATGGTATAATAAATTAATATATAAAAAAATGAATCATATCTATTAAAATTCATCATAACTCAATCATGATTCATATTTTCATGTCATAAATTTTTGTGTTATCATCATAAGCATAAATGTTATTTCATATTTCAATGTTAACTACCAAGACCATCATATCACAAATTAAATCCTATATTCCATAACATATAATGAACAATGATGGGTTTCAAATTAAAACATCAAGATCATCGAAACATGTATAATGAATTTTTTCCTATAATTAATAATTTATAATGACTTCCTTACCAATTTTATCTAATGATATGTAAAAATTTTACTAATATATTGGAGGTAAATATTTGGCACACACATCTCTTAATGAAAACTATATGTATTTATGAAACATTATCATTAATTATTCATCATATCTGATCCATTGAAAGGAAATGGGTTTCAAAACCTTTTATAAAAATTGTAACATACGGAAAAGTAATTAATTTCATAAACACTTCATGTTGTCTCCATAAAAATAAAACCAACTAAAATATTATTAAAGTGGTATCCATAAATTTTATCCCAAGTAATCTTAAAGATAAATAAATGAATGTTCTTATTTTATGAAAAATTATTTTAAAACATCACATGGAATAAATATTAAGGAATATAACTTTCACATTTTTATAATTGTCATTTTATTTAAAAAACTGCAACTATAATGGAAAACACATTCAAAGAAAATATACATAGTAAGTTTTAATGTAACCCTCAAATAATTCATGATTCATTATGTTGGGAAATTTTTTTAGTTATTTAGAAGTCATAAAATCTTTTTGATCCAAATTTAGTATGAGAGTTAAAATTTTACAATGTTGAAAAAATGATAGAATGATTCAGATTAACACATATTTGAAAAAAAAAATTTATAAGTATAAAAATGACATTAAAACATCATTGTATAAAAATAAAAATATTGTAAAATTTTTACAAAATAATCACATTGAAGAGAAATATTAGTTAGTGAAGACTTATAAGTAAAAAATAATGAATAGTGATTAAATTGTGAAATAAACCCATACCACATGGGATTATTTTTAATATTATGTCCTATAAAAATAAATTACATCTGAGGAAACATTAAATAACAAAAGGTAAAATATACTCATAATATAATATAAAAGGGGTAGTATATACACCAATATAATAAAAAAGTGGTCTATATAGAATACGACTATCATAAGTAAATGTGAGATGAAAAACCCTTACTATGAGTCTAACACATCACACTTGTTATTTTCATCCTCTTCTCTAAAAAAACACTCATTTTCATAACATAATAAAACTTCTATGATTGTTATTTTAAAAAAAATAAGACATATATAAGGTGGTGATGGATTATATGAGTGTATTTGGAAAGGTATTGTTTCAAAAAAAAAATTTAATTATAATGGATATAGAATAAGAGGATACATTTTATAAGTGTGGTGAGGGAAACATTTTGAACATAAAAAAAATATGAAATTAATGTATGATAATATTCATTTTCAAGTGTATCTAAATTTATTTTTTATATAAGATCGATATCGATTGAAATCCTCTCATCAATTAATTTTTAACATGTTTAAATCACATTTTTACCCTTATCAATTGTTTTAATGCCTCATTATCCATTTTAAAATTCCCCCTAGAAACAAAAATTTTAATTTTTAAGGGTCAATAGAGTTTAAATAAATGAAATGGGGTCCATAAATAGACCATTTTATAAAATTTTAACCATATTATAATCACTCAGAACAAAATATGATTTTTAGAAATTCTATATCATTTAATAAATAATTTTTTCTATAAAATATACATCTGGATAGTTTTTAGATCTATTAATTACTATAATATTAAAAATATTAATATAAAACATTATATATTAACCATATATTATATGATATCCCAAACAAGAAATTTTAATATAGAAAATTCTAAAATTACATTAATTATCTCAAAATATAATTATTTAATTTGTTTTTTTATCATTTATTTTTTTCTTCAGTAAAATAAATTTTTACTAAACCATCATTTATAAAATAAATTAAGTTAATTTTCTCTCACATAAAAATTAAAAATAAATTATGATGATGAAGATAAATATTTTAGATTTTAATATTATATTTATAGTCAAGCATTTCTTCTAGATAATTCTATATTTATAATAATATTATTATTAAAAACAATAGTGTTATATATTAGTCTTTTATTTTGAAATACAATACTATAAATCTCATATTCTCATAAAAATGTAAATAAAAACCCATGTAACTAAAAAAAGATTGATTATTGGAAAATGAAAATCATATAATAAATTTTAGGCAAGTTTTTCCGTAATTTTTTATCCATATCATTTTATTTTTAACATTAATTATATGATTTACCCTTTACCGTGGTAAAAAAATTACTAATGTTACAATTCATATTGACAAAAAATTAAAGGAATATATTTAATAAATTTGAACCACCAAATTAAATAAAATACATCAAATTTTTAATTTCCCAAACACATATGTTTCATCATTTAATATAAAATTATACTAGAAAAAAGAGAAAAAAATTAGTTATTCATAAAAAATATAACTTTTTAATATTTTTTTTGAATTAAATTAAAATATCAATTTAAATACTATATTTAATTTTTAAAATAGATGATAACAATTTAAATTTTAATAGTAATCCAAAAAACAATTTCACAAGTTAAATACTTTAAATGAAAAATACAGGTTCCAATATAAATCATTATATTTACTATTCAATGGAAAATAAATACATCCCAAAATAATGATATATAAATTTTATGAAATATTTTACCAGATTATTTGAAAATTGTATGTTTAAATAATATATTACACTTTCAAAAATTAATTACATTATTTTCTTCAAAAAATAGTAAATTTAATTTTAAATTAAAATCAATTTCATTAAAATTAAATAACATTACAAAAAATTAGGTTCGTATTTATAAAAAATATTAATTAATATATAAATTTGTAGTACCATTATATATTACAAAATTTAGGTTTTCCTTTTCATACAAAACAATTTAATTTCTAAGATATATTAGTCATATAATAATATTTTGTTGTCTATTTATGATCGGTGTTGTGCACCTTGTAACCTATTGAACATGGTGATTACTTTTAAGAAATCATGGTATTAAATTTTCCTCCCACTAAAAATCACTGGCTAAATGTTTTATGTTAGTATCTGTGACCAAACAATTGCCATTTAAAAATAGATTTTTTGAAGTCCCACATTGTAAAATGGGTCAATAAAACATCCACTTCAAAAGGGAGAAATGGATGTTCAATGGTCAACTGAAATAACAAATAATAAGTTTCCATGTAAGAAAGTGGGAAGTAAAAAAATGGATAAGGAAGAGAAAAAAACTCTCAAGTACTGATATAAGAGGAATGGAAGAAGAATATTAAATCTCAAAATTCAGATTATAAGAACAATTCTACATTAATTGAGAAATTAAATGATTAAATTTAAATCTCCAAAGAACTATTTAAATAATAATAAAAAAAATGACCCCTCTGAAACCACTTGTAGGATCTAGGCATAGTGAAAGCATGGGATGAGAGTGTAACCAAAATTTTAAATTCCCATTATCGATGGTTAATCTGGGTTCAAAACAAAGATAAACACCTGTATACAAGGAATTTAATCAATGAAAATAAAAAAATTAGAAAACCCATTACTAAGAGGAGCGGATCGAAATATTTTGTTTAAAATAAATTTAATTAAATTTAAGAATTACCTTTAAGGTGATTCATTCTTCATTGATGCGTTCAAAAATGGGTCTGAGGTTTGGCTTCATTGAAATGTAGAATCCAAGGATAGTAATTCTCCAGTGGTGATCCATGTGTTCTATAAAAATCTCTAGATGTCATTAAAGGATACTTCGAGTGAAAGCTCAAAATATCCAGGGGCTTCTAATTTCCACCATTAATTACCCTGAGAATGTTATACAAAGCGTTATTCTATATCCAGTAGAGGAGGATCTCTCTCAATTTTTTTAGTGTTCTTGGATAGGGAATAGTTCCCTATTATCGTTATCATTTCTCCAAGGATGTTTTGCACACAACCACATGTTAATTAGTGGAATAACCCCTTTATGAATTAAAGAATAATAACATGATGGGAAATTTAATTCATCATGTAATAATAAATAATTATCAAAAGTTTTGTTTGTTATTTTATCATTCCATGTGAAACCCCATGTCAAATAATAATAGTAATGATATTATATCCATGAAATGTGCTTAACATGGACATTGTATTCAAATATTATTGAACAAAATAATATTTAATAATATTTCTCATCGGAACACTATTGTGGTCCTCCAATCATCCTCAACATTTACCAAGACTGGAATAATGGATATTTATTTTTTAAATAAAACTAACTGCATTATTTTTAGATAAATATATATTATTTTTGCAATATATTATCTTGAATACCTAGTGGAAAAATAATTGTGATCAAGCATATGTGAATAACTATTAAACCAGAACCAGGAATAATATTTATTCAACCTGTTAAGTAATTAATCATTTAACCGAGATATTGGGTACACATAGTGTGTGACCCTCTAGGCCTCATTACAATTGGTATTAGGAGTGAATTCCTAAATTCCAAAATTACTATCTAGCATTGGTTCAAGGTACCTTAGAGAAAGATGTTGATGTCCCAACGATATGTCACCTCATACGAATGCATACTATGTAATATAATCCCTTTGTCTTGAGCTTTCGAATCATGTGGGATGCATGCAAGTGTTATCAACCCATAGAAATGAATTATAATTCTTTGACTTCCTAGAATTGAGCATTCCTAGAGAACACTATGGCCAGGAATTTAGTAAGTCTATATCATTTCCATCAATGGGCATGAGATATCTACTTGCATAGAAGTAACAAATAGTTTCTCACATTATTCGTTAATGCAACATTACTAGGGATGCACCCAACATATCCAACCCCTTCATGAAAATAAATTTTTATGGTTTTCATCAATACATCTATGTGAATGAGTCACAATACCTATTAATAATAGTCATAAAGTATAAGGATGAATACACACATATGTAGATTGGAACATACAATGTCACTTGTGAATATAGATTTTCTACTGGCATGTCTTGTTCTCATAACATCATCATGGATATTACCAAGAGTGTACACCATGAGATGGTTCCCCTAAGATTCATGATTCCTCACCCCCGATAGCTTGTATCATTTGTTTCCCTTCAAATGATGTAATTTTGGAATAGGAAATATATTCAAAAATAGTGTCATGTCACTTCAGGGTTTTCATCATAGAATGGGTATACTATGTTATATTATTGTGGTAGATATTCTTAGAACATTATCTCATACTATTTCATGAAGATGAAAAATCATGATGAGATAATGATTTTATCAATATTCATCCAATTAATATAGGTTTATCAAAATGTTCAAAGAAGTTGGTTTCTAGGGAACCAACTCCAAAAGTCTCTTACACCAATAAATAGGTCATAAGATCCATTATATTTTTAAGAATATTAACAAAACATCCGTAAAAAATTATGTGTGATGAACTCGCCACAAAAAATAACTTTCTATGAAATATACAATAGTGATAATATATCTCACAATTTTTAGACCGGCATCTACTTTCATTGTACACTCATCTAATGTGTGAAAATTCTTCACTCATGAGGCCTATGGATGGAGACCTATAGTCCATGAAGCTTTTGATTAAACTACAGCATCCAATGGAGTAGATGAACCCTAATCATAATGGGGAATATTCATAGCCTAAGAGAAGAACTTTAAATAACCAACACATCTACAACAATTAAAGTTATTTGCATGAATATGACAATAACACCTTTTGTGTCTAACAATAACACACAATAGAAAGTCAAAGGCACATTTCTAGATTTAGAAGATGTTGTAGAGGAGCCTTAATGCTGAGATCCACCCCCACCACTTCCATGTTGATCCTTCCACTTTCTCTTATTTTTATCCATGTCACTAAATTAGTTACTCTATGGAAGAGAATAGGTGGAAAGTACAACCATTCAATTCATGTTCATCCACACCATTATATCTATTTCAACTCTCTCTGTATAGGTAGAATGCTTTATCATAAACACCTACAATATGATATCTGATCATAAAACTTATAGGTAATTCTAGACCTTCATATGTTCATTCTTCACCACATCTGGATAAAAATAGACAAGCTCAACAAACTGATTGGTGTATTATAACATTGGATGATCTCCTAATTAAAAGTAAAATAACTCTATAGGCTTTTCCAACATTATGGAATCTGGGAAAACTACTGAAAGATCATGGTTTTTAATCCATTGCAATCCAAGTCCACATGTCTATATCCCTGAACTAGAAAATCCGACAATATATTATTGGAACAGTCAAGCTGGAATTTTTCACAAATCACATTGATATTATTAGGTGTCTCAAGGAAGTTAAATATTTGATAAGTCCTATAAAAAATATTACCTCTACCTCTTCCGGATCATTCATTACATTAAAGGATTGTGGCTTCTCATGCACTAATTCTAGTGATTGGTCTATCTCTCCTCCAGCTCTTACCTCTACCTCAACAACAACATTCTGTACATGTGGTACTTTCAAATTAACAATAATAACTTCATATAGAATATTCACAATGAAATTATGATCAACTAGTCAATTCCCATGATGAGAATCAGTTTTACCCTCCTAATCAAATAATGGATGATGTATCAGTGGTATACTACTACACATAGAAGAATACGAATGATCATACAACATAACAAATATTAGCTTAAACAAGAAAACACTTTATTAGAATTAGAGATTTAAATACATATCCTACAATAAAGATTCATATCAAAACATCCCTTGGAAACATGAGTCTCTTCAAGATAAGACTTGGAAAAGAACTTATCATAATATACCTCTTAAGTCTATAAAAACTTATCTCCCATCTAATAGATTTCCCAAGACAAGGGATATTGAGGACAGACCTCGCCCGATAAGAAATTGTAATGACTCAACCTAGGTTTCCCTTAAACCTGGAACTCAGGCCATTCATTCACATTCCTGAAGGGCATTCCAGATCCCCATGGGATGGTGAAAAACACCTAGTCATTGAACAACAAATTATAGGGAACAATTTCTCTTAACCTGAAATAACAAATGGAATATATATACATATAGAAAGAAGGAACAGTGGAATGAGAATACATATATTCTATACCTATAAGAAGTAAATGAAAAAACAACTATTAAAATATCCCAGATATCAAAGAGAAAAGTTTAATTGAAAATAACTAGAACTAAAAAACCAATTAATATGATGGTGTGGACGAAATCCCACCATCTCACCACTATCTACCCTACTCATCTGACATAGAGATTCACAACCTCAATGTGGAACCTTTAATTTCCCTAAATTTGGGGATATAAAAACTTATATACACCACTAAATATGTCTACATGTTGTGAGATCACTATCCCAATAGGATCCTAGCCATGTGTTCTGAAACAAGGCCCTTTATAAATCTTCCTAAATTATCAATAAAAATAAATCCTCGAATGATATGTTGTAAAACTGTTTTATAGATTACATGGTAAATATTTCCATTTTTCACATTTCTAAATCAAAATAATCCATATCAATTTGAAATCAAATTTTCCATGTCATATTTAATAATCATAAACATGCATATCAATGTTAAAATGACTATGCTATGGAATACAAAAATAATCACATTTATCAGTACATAAGATCACTATCAGATAGAAAAAATTACTAATCATTTAACAATCAATCATGTGCACAATATATTTCCAAGACACATTCCATAGAATAAGAGTAATATCCCATGATTAACCCCCCAACCCCCATGTCAACATGAGACCACTAGAATAATGGTCATATGAAACTGATGAAATCCCAATGAAAAAACTTCACTATAATCAAATAAAACATGGATGATAGCCTCAAGATAATCCTTCCACCTAAGGACCCATGGTTACCCATGTGTTGATATTTTACAATTCATTTCAATGCTTTCAAAATCATTTCGAAAGCATTTCACAATCCATTTCAATATTTTGAAAATAACCATTCTCTTTCCATTTATGGAAAAACCTAGGAAGAACCATTTTCCATTAAAAATACATTACAAAACACACACAAAATCATGCCTATTCCATTTAAAATCTATTTATATAGCAGTAATAATATGTTTCATCGATATTTGGAAGAGACGAAACCATATACCTCAAAACATGTGTCTCACACACCTACAATGGGATCCACCAATGATTAAATCTCAATGACACAAATGGAGTCCCTATGACCCAACCCACATATCTTAAGATTGATTTAATTGATAAATAAGGTCATCAGAAAATTGGAAACACCACAAAACTCAACAACGAACAACCATTGTAAAAGAGCTGAAAAGGCAACAACCTCTAGAATGGGATCCCACAATGGATCTTTGAAAAACACATGAATAAACACTAATTTAGATCAATGTATATTATAATGAATCCCATATGAATAACTATGATCAATATAACTGAAGAACCAGAAATATTACTCAATGGATGATTCACACCGTAATTGTATCGAAGATCGAATTCTATATGGATCGATCGGTAAGCAACTATGACACCATAATTCATAAAATAATAGCTTTGGGTTGAGAATAAGGGATACCAATTGGCCGAATGGGAACCCCAAACCTGAAATACATCATATATATTCTCTAATTGGGGAATTAAATGATGTGTAATTCCTTTACACATCCTGAAATCCATGGTGTTTATGTATGTAGACAAATCCACCTCCTCAGAGTAAAAATAAATTATTCATATCATTCACAATGTGAAACAAATACTCATGTCATGTAACCTTTCATTTCATGAATACCTTTCTCATATTTCACCCAATAACACATACTCATCGTGTAACCTAGTTACATGATGTGAAATCCTCCTACAACCTATAGAAATGACATGTTAAAGATTAGATTCCAATTAATATGTGACTTCACCATTATAGTTATCCTCCCAATTCCTTCTTCGTCATATATACAAAACAATAAAAGTAAAACCATAACAATGTTAAACATGTACCTGACTGATCAATAATAAGATGTTACATTTTGTCTTTAAAAAATATTTTCAATTGAATGATTTTCTCACTTTACGAATAAAGGAATTTCAAAAAATTTTACCATGATAAATGATTTTTATTTACACCATGTAAATGGATACTGGATGACATAACCATCATTTTGTTCAAGCTATCATCAAATGTTTATAAGATTAAATTTAAATGTAAATTTTCCAATATTCTAGAAATTATTGGTTTCTAAAAAATAACTTTCAAAGAAAAGGAATTTCAAATTAATTAATGTTTTTAGAAGTATTTTTTATATACAAAGAATATGTTCCCAAATAATGTTTTGAAAGTTCATTTTTTGGTATTTCTATTTGACAATTATAATAATACTTTTGTTATTAAAACAATTTGTATATTATTTATTCATAGCATAAATCTTTATTTTCTTGGAAGGATGAAGTTTATTTCAATGTTATTTTTATGGAATTAATTCATTTTTCATATGTTAATAATGAATAAAACAAATTAATATGAATCTTGTTTATCTTCCATGGTTTAATCATTTTATAAATAATTAAATATTCTTTCTATGGGTTTTATGATGAATGATCAATATACATTATTCATGTAGTGGTTCATGGACATCTTATTTGATGGGGAAACCCAAATAGTATTGGTTAAGCCTATTAAACATTATATGATAGGTTCGACCAGATTTCTTTATCTGATCCCATTATAAATTTTGTAAATGGAAAACATGTATATCAATAATTTTCTCATGACAACATATACCATGTGCTAGTCCAGATAGCACCAGGTGAGATAATTGTCACATATATGATGTTTGTAATGAGATATAACACCAATACAAAGGGTAATGCACCATGTCACAAGATGAACAACAGAGGGAGTCACATGATGGTTTTTTCGATGGATTTAATATCAATCCATTTATTTCTACCATAGGTAGGACCTGGGGTATGAAAATAATATTTTCATGAAACAAACACATTCTTATCCTTGATATGGGATTATAATGTTTCTTATGATCAATAATGATGACACATGGATGATTATTATTTATTTTTATGATTCGTTTCAATAAAATGTTTTGATATTTGATGAAATTCAATTACTAATTCTTATGTCCACCCTTACTGATCATTTTAGCTGGCTATTTCAAGGTTTTATTTTTACTAGGTTATAATGTTTGAGGTTGAACCAATTTTTTAAAGAATGTATTTAATATAGATGATGTTGATGTCCAAATTTGAAATAAGACAAAACGGTTGAAATGGGAGATGATTTTCATATTTATATAGATGTTTTTTATGAATTCTTATTAATATGATTTGGTCCTAACTCTCTAAAACCATATACCAAAAAAATTGATAGGTATGTAAGTGATCCAAAAAAATATTTTATTTACTAATCAGTGTGAATTTATTCAACTTATTCCCCATCAAATATGATAATTTAATGTTTATAATTGAGCATTGTATCCAAGATTGTTGGTTTTATGCTGTTATAATTGTTATCATAATAGAGATTAGATATCCTAAGAGGTTATAATACTTTTATTAGGGGATATATAAAGAATTATTGATGTTTTAAAGGTATATTATCTTTACTCTTACCATATATTATTTTTCATATAAACCCCAATTGAGATATTAGTGATTCCATCTTAATGTGATTAATGTCTTTTTTTTAATTTTTTTTATGTTGAGGTATTTGTAACCCCTATGACCGATATGATGTGTTCTTTTGGAAATAGTTATGTTTCATTTTTAATTTAAAAAATGAAAAAACTATATAATAAGTAAAAAATTATCACATCAAGCATGGTGGGGGGATTGAATCCATTACTGAAGGATAAGAATGAAATTGTTCCTACAAATAGACTATATGATATTTTGTTTAGTATGATAGTTTTATTGGAACTTATTAAGTTTATTTCATAAACATATTGGATTTTTTTGATGAATAATTATTTATCTATCTTGGAAGAATATATAATTAAATATATCTACTATTTGGGTTTTGAACATAGTTATGGAATTTTGGATTAATATTTAGTATATTTAATTATGGAATTATTGGTTTTAAACATTAGGTATTGATATTGAAATATGAATACTAACATACAGTCGTCTATTAGAAATTATTATACTATGTTCTAGCCATTTTGGTTTTGGTTAATGTCTAAAATAAGAGAAACATCTTATTCAGATTTTGGGGATTATTCGGTCCTTCAAAATAATATTTTATTGTGTTCAAAATGAAAAATGAATCCTGACTACACAAAATTTTCAATTACATATGAAATTGTTGGGTAAAATGATTAAATTAAGAAATTATACCCATAAACAAAGTACATTTCCTTATTCTCTTAATCAAATTGGAAAGATATTAATTAACATGAATGAATAGATATTGAAAAAAATGTTGTCCTAGTACCTTCAATTCTATTGAACCAATGGTCTTTTCTATCATCTCATATTTATGTTTTTGTGGCCCTAAATATTCTATTGATCATTAAATTTCTTATGATCATTGACTTATTCACTATCTAAAATTATATATACTTTTCCTCCATACCCATATATGGTATTTTATTTGTAAAACATGATATGTATTATTCCTGATGACATTAATGCATGTGTTTCTCACAGTTAAGATGATTTTGTATTAACACTTGTTAATATGGGGGACAACAAAAAGTGTTCCCAAATATAAATCATTTTATTATCAACATAATGTTCAAATTATGAAGAGACACATTATTATTGGTGGAGTGATATGAAACCCAACAAAATTAAATGAGGAAAATTATATACATTAAAATAATAGAATCACAACTCTAAAATTATCTTAAGTTACACACAACTTCAATATTTATTTTTTAGATAAAAAATTATACATGCATCACCAAACATAAATTATCCATAAAATATATTAACATTATCACTTATCCATTAAATTAGAGAGTATTAATAGTAATAAATATTTTATGAAAAATTTAAATAGGTATATATATTTCTTCTCAACATAAATTATTAATGAATTATTAGTAAATAGTCAATAAATTTATAATAAAGTCGTTTTCTCCATCAAATATATGTTTTCCTAAAAATATGATTTTAATTTATTTAAATGAAAAAATATTATAATAATTTTATGTTTATTATTGAAAATTTATTTGATAAAATTAAATTCATTTACTAAATTAAAATATCTATATTTACATTGGGTGAAATTTTGGGACATTTAAAAAATATTTATTTTTCTGTAAATAGTGAAAAATACCAATTTTTTGTATATTTTTTTTTGTTAATTATGTAATTTTAAAGACCAAATATATTTTCACTATATTTACAATTAACAAATATATTATTTATTTTTATTTAACGCTTATAATTACTTTTTAATTAAAATTATATTGGATTTCGTATGCATTTTTTTAAAATATGGGTTTTTCGAAAATCAATTCTAAAATGAATAATGTTTATCTGTTTTAAAAAATTAAAATAATAACTAATGACTAATTTTTTAACTAATTTTATATATTATATATCAGTAAATATTATTTAATTTTCATTTAATAAATATGTATACTCATAAAGTTTTTATAGAATCATCTTTTTCTAAAAAAAATATAAACTTCTAAAAAATTACCTCCATAGTATTTCCATGGAGAATAATTTTAAAATAAATTATTCCACATTGTTTGGTTTACATTGGACTAATGGATTCCATAATATTAATTAAAATAATTTAAATTATATATTAATTTATAATTAATATCTTACCATAATTATTAGGGAAAAAATATAAAATTAATTATAGAGATTAAGGTAAAAACAAGGTCACTTAGTGGTTAAACATTGAATATATGGTGTAAAACAACAAAAAAATTTCCAAACACAATGGGATTTCCATATATATATATATTTAAATGACCTATAATATCTCATTCAATTAATTTGTGGGTAGATTAAAATTTGAGTTGTCATGGCAAGTAATGGTGAATCCTTTCAAAAATTTGCAAAATTTCAGAGTTTTTCAAAGTCTTCCAACAATGTATCATCCCAGAGGTAGATAACCCAAGCTATGTATCACTATATAAGTTTCACCATGGCAGTTTTTACCTTGTACTAGCTCACCCTAGTGTAATAACCCTAGTAGTGTCACACTTGTGGTTTCCCGCCCTGGTAGTATCCTGCACCCATAATGTCTCAAGATGCTAGTGTCTCATCCTGGTGGTCACACGCTGAAGGTGGATCGTTGGTGTTCTATCATCTAAAACTGCATAATTTGGTACTGTTTCTCCAAAATTCAACTCACTAGCGGTGGAGGGAGGTTCATCGCAATAGTTCATTGTTCGTCGATAACTTATGAAAAGTGTTCCATGTTCTTAAATTTTTCCCTTTTGAAAATATTCATTGACAAAAAATGAGTTTAATGACTTCGTTAAAAGTGTTGAAGGCTTATTCCACATCTATAACTTATATCATTAATTTCCTAAGTGTCTGGAGAATGTTAAATGTTCAACCTACATGGTCCTAACCAGATGTGTTGTTATTGGAAAAACAAAATGGAATCTAATCTCGTGTATCTATTTCGATCATCCTGAAGTTAATAAATCATTCCCCATGTTATTAATTATTTAATTAACTTAATATTTGATTCCACAAATCCTTATTCTTATTGTATTCATGTTAACTACTACAGTAGTTGGTTGGTGATTCCATTGAAATTTTTCAGCTATAATCTCGCACCTATTTTTTCCATAATTAATAATTGTGAATCGTTCTTCTTCTATGTACGTTCTCATTTATCATTATTAATAGTGAAACATGTGAGATGAATATATTGTTGTTTTCCATTTCGATTATAAATTATTATATACAAATGAAGATAATTAATTTTTTTTAAAATCAATATGGACGGGGGTTGTAAAATGACTTATGAATTCTGTGTGTTATTTTTTGATGATATTATGACTTGTACATGCCAACTATGAATTATAAATTTTATCCATAGGGGTCCTTTTTGGATAAGAGAATAGTTTTTATCATTCATGATGGTTGCTTCTATTTGATTCTTATAAATAAAATTAGGTTAATCACATTTATTTATCTAATTAATGGATAACTTGTGATCATCATGTTTTTATGATACCTCCTAATTTAAAAAGGGGAATTAAATAAAGTCTAATGCCTCCCATATTGTGAGATAATTACACAATTGGATATATTCACCAAAATATTGAATACTAGAGGTGGGACATGAGGTTCATTATCTCTCATTCATCATTTCCATCCCAGAAGGGGTATATTTGGAGGGTGGGATTATTATAGAGTGTTATCATAGATTGATGGTTGAGAGATAAGATGGATTATTGAGTTAGGAATTGTGAGTATTTCATTAGATGGTATGAAAATAAATCTATTTGACATTGGTGTGTTTCATAGGAAAATGAGATGTACAAGGGCACACAATTTTAGGTCCCCCATGTTCCAGTGCATATTCTATGTGATTATTGAATAGACATGTTAGGTGGACCTTATTATAGGGTGGAGACCTCAGAAAAGGTACATTACTAATCATTACTTGTGTTCAGGGTTGAACTCATCTGTTTTGGGATGGTTAAAATGGTTATAAATAAATATAATGAAAACATTATACTACTCACGCATTGGAAATAATTATTTACCATTCAAATATGGTGTATAACCATTGATATTATTTCGCTTAGGTAGATGAGGATCAATAGGCTAGTGATGATGATCACCATATGATTGATATAGTAAGGGATGATTATTAGTAGAAGAAGACATTGCAAACCTTCTAGGGTAGGAATTGGGTAAGTACAATGGAAATGTTTCAGATTTGGAGACATGTATATGGATGTTGGATCTCAATATTGCCTTCAGTTTGATCTGGGCCCCAAAGGGGCACTAGTTATCTTTGGTAGGCATTTTGATGTGGGCAGTTGTGCGTTAGTGGTGGACACTAAATCATGATGAATTAAAAGAGGTAAACATCTGGTGGGTTTACTTCTATAAGGATTTCTAGAAATAATTACATTCTTTAACCCAAAAGGCAGAGAAGAGGAAGGACACACTATCACTTCTGTATAGGAGTATGTCTATGTGGGAGGTGGGAATCAAGGTCAAGGAACTTCTAATGTTTCCCCTACCCTTTTTCCAGATGATGAATCTTGTGTTGGACACCTTGAGAAGGAACATCATCCTTCAATCAAGTATTATGTTATTTGTTTTACATTTCCAACATATTCGTAAGTTTATAATAATGTGAAAGTGATAAAGTAGATACACATGTGAGGAGTTTTACAATTTTATGGTAACTAGCATATATATTTGAGAGGAAGTTTTTTTAGGGGAAGATCCATGTCAACAATACCATTGAGGTATTGATCAACAGAGATTCGACCTCAGCTGCTTCCATTATTTCCTTTTTTTTGCAGTGGTTATTTTCATTTTCTTGTGAGATTTTATCCAGTGTGCTTTTTGGGGGTTCATGTTTATTTATAGAGTTAGTTCCCAATAGACCCAAAAACTTAGTTTAATGGAGGTGGACAAGTTCTGCACCAGCCTCAGTGCTTGTTTCCAGTGAGATGGTTTTAGAAGTAGGGGCAGTAGGTTAATAATCCACCAAGGTGTTATAAAATATATAGAGGTCTAGCTCAATATGTTTATCATGTTCCAAAACTGCAACCTAAGAATGTCCTTAGAGGTGTTCATCGGTAGATAAGAAGAGGATTTGGGCATGGTCAGTTGCACAAAGAAGTGGTAGTAGTTCTAGAGGGTCTAGAGATCGTCAGAGGTTCAATTAGTTTTTTAGTACCCATGTTTGTGACTTATTTGATTCAAGATCATCTCACTCCTTTATTTGAACCTCTCTCTCCCTTTCTCCACGACATGAAATAGTGAAGTTTCCCATTACCTTGGTATTGAGTATTCTATTTAGAGGCCAGAATAGCTTATTTGATGTGTGCGAGTAGTGTAAACTAATGTTGGGATCAAATCAATCCCTGGGTGATATCTTCTTACTAAAGATGGAACCACACTATGAAATTCTATGCATCAAATGTTTATATTCCATACATGTCTATAGCTAATGTTTCTAGAGGAATGTCTTGATTTGAGATGTAAATAGTCACCGTGTGATTTTCATCCTTGAGCAGAGTTTCTAGATAAGTAGTTGGAATGTGAAGCCACTTCATTCTATGTTGGATGATATGTCAATAAAAGTTTTGGATACTGATAAGGTATAGGTTTATATGGTAATTGTGCTTTTTTTTATGTATTTTAAAATAATTTTTTATGTTTCTCCCTTGATGGGATGTTGAGTATGAGATATACCTTCATTACACTGCTTCTCTGATTTCTATGGTTACTTATTTTGTGGAACCTTCAGAGTGGAGGGAGATCTGGTTTCAGATAGATGATCTAATGAAGAAGGATTTTATCTAACCTAGTGTGTCATAATGGGATGCCCCACTATTGTTCAAAACTATTGTGGATGATGGTTTGAAATTTTTCATATAATATTAGAGGTTGAATCATGTGATAGTCAAAAAATGTAACTGTCTTTCATGAATAGATGATCTCTTCAACTAGAATATGTGAGAGAGATGGTTTTCTAATATCGATTTTTGGTATAGGTATCACCAGATAACGGTGACGGGTTTTGATATATCTGAGATTTCCATTAGATGTTGGTATAGTAACTTCAAGTTTGTAGTCATGCCATTTAGTGTTATGAACACACCATTACTTTTAATGTGTCTCATGGACTCTATCATTGTATTCATGGATGACAATATAATCTACATGAAGTAAGAAAAGAAGAATCTAGAGCATCTAAAAACAATATTGGCAGTTCTAAGATTCCACTAGCTATACCGAATGATATCCACGTTTATGTTGTGGACATGATAGGTGCATTTCTTGGGGAATGTGGTATCTTAATAGGGTGTTACAGTAGACACATCGTATGTTGACATAGTTTTTTCTTAGACATCACCGAAGAATGGGGTAGGCGTACATAGTTTAATAATGGAATTTTAATATCATGGAATGATTTTCCAAAATAGAGATATCATGGATGGGGGGAGAGATGGGTCTAATTTCCCTATCAACCACCCATTCATGTAGATGGTTTAAACATGATTTCAACCTATTATCATTTTTTATACCCGGAACATTTCTACTTTTACCATGGTATCTAATTATTATCATTGGTAACTTAACCATCATTAAAAAACGGAAACATTTATAGGATTTTGGTCTGATAATTTAAAACATTAGATCCCTATTTTTATATTATTTCCAAACATATATATAAATTAATTTGAAAATACTATATTTATAATATATTAAAATTTTCTTTAGAAAGTTTAATGAATGTGTGAAAGTTTCCCAAAAATGTTATTATGTTAATGGAAACAAGTTTAAAATTATATTGTCACTTATAAAAGAAACATATGGTCATTGTGTTTTAAGGATTTTTTTAATTCATTTTTATATTTTAGTAATTTTTTTAGTCATGTTATTTATAGAAATGGTATTTTGATTTGTTCACATAGAATTTCATCTTTTTATAAAAATAAATGAAATTCATATATAACTAAAATTGAAATTATAAATTAAAATATAAACATAATTTTTTAAATACTTTGGTCAATAATTTATATTTTTATGTCCATATAAATCATAAATCATATTTAGAAGACGTTTTTATGGAAAATAACTTTTTAAAATTATTTTCTCCTTATACTTAGTTTTTATAAAATAATAAAACTACTTCTATTTATCATTAAATATAATATTTTATTAATATAATACATTATCAATAATACACATAGACTCCCCTATTAAAAATAAAACCTTAAAGAAGATATATTCATAACCATAATAATGAAATAGTTAAATTTGAAATATAAATATATATATTAATATATTTCATATGTTTATTAATTCTATTAACAAAAAAACAATTCCTTGATATGTATTCATATATATAAATATATCATGGTTTCATATTATTATAGTATTATGTGTGGATAATGATATCAATGATATTTTTTATGTAAAGAAAATGTAAAATGAAATCTAGTGGCATTACACTCTCCCCCTAAATAAACGGTGTCACAGAAATATTAAATTTTACACATTGATTATAGGTGGGGATTATATTCTTAATATCATTAAAATTCAATGCATAACCTTTAATATAAAATATTTAATATTCTATTTTCCTACATCATGTTACTTATATTTCTTAAATGAAAAAAATTCTACTCATAAAAGCATATTAAAAGTTATATATATATCATAATCATATATTATATTTCACATATTTTTTCCTGAAAAATATTAATTTCCATGAAATTTAACAACAATGATTCCATATAACCTTCTTGAAATTGACACAGTCATTAAACATAAACATTATAAAATCACAGACTAACTGTTATATATAAGAATAAAAATATTTAATGAGAAGCACAAAAAATATCACAAATAAAATATCAATACCATGGTTAACAATAATATCTCACAATATTTTTCTAAATCAACGAACCATTTATTATCTCAAAATCATTAGTATATCAATTAACATAGATATTAATCCCCCAATAATTTGTTATCAAATAGATATCCTTATAAAATAAACCTTCTTAAAAATTACATTCATAGTTTATTGATACTATTTAATATATGTTTCTAATTCATTAAAGAAAAGAAATTTATTGAAAAAAACACATATATTCTTTGAATAATGGCCGTAATAAATATTTTTTTTACAATATCAAAAATTAATACAAAACATATTAAAAATAGCTATAAAAATAATGAATTAATTTCTATTGGGGTGACATGATCATAATATTTTATACACTAAGATGATAAATTTTTTTATCATAATAGGAATAAAGTATCATTCCCACAAATTTACGTATGGTACCTAAATCGGTTAAAATTAATTATGGTTCCAAGTTACATATCTATATCAACATCATGTTCATGCCCATGATTCAACAAAACAAATAAATCCAATATTATCATTATAATAAATTATTAAAGGGTATTAAAGGGTATTATAAATAAGAAAAAAATATTCTATAAATTAAACCATCATTTAATCCTTTTATTTGGACTCTTGGAATTCATGCCCCCAAATGAAATGTCATGAACTCTTAATTTATTCAATATCTTTGATATTGGTAGTAATATCCTAGATATAATCATAAATTATTAATAAATTATTAATTTATATGAAATCTCTTGCATCTCATATATCATTTTAGTTTTCTAACATAAGGGACTTATGATTCATAATAATCTAATAAATATATTTTTATTTATATCTTGTGAACACTTATTATGGTATTTGTAAGAAGCCACTTATTCTTATATGTGTCTTCAATAATAACATCCCATAAACTGCACTTCTAGATATGGTGCTATAAATTTAAAAATTAAATTTTGATCATTGATACTGATAAATTTCACTTACTTTTTTCCTATAAGAAAATAAAACATCAAAAAGAAATATTAGATAACTTTTATACTGAATAACCCTTTAGGGTTATAGATTCATATAATTTGTAAAAACTATTAACAATGTGGGTTTATGAACAACTATTTCTTAAAGATGAAAATCATCTCCCACAATACTCATCTCTCTACATTCAATGTTTTGTCTTCAACATCTGCCAAAAAATTCATCACATATACAACCTTTCTAAACAAAATTCATTTAGCTACATTCTTCATGTATTGGGAAAAGGAAACATAATAAAGGGTATCATAAGATCCGTATTAAGGGAAATAATTTAAGATATAAATATATAACTATATAAAATCACATGATAATAAGATTTGTATATGATCATTATCATAGCATACAAAGATCATTCAAATCCATAAAAATATAATAAACATGATTAATGGTATAAAAAATTAATATATAAAAAAATGAATCTTATCTATTAAAATTCATCATAACTCAATCACGATTCATATTTTCATGTCATAAATTTTTGTGTTATCATCATAAGCATAAATGTTATTTCATATTTCAATGTTAACTAACAAGACCCTCATATCACAAATTAAATCCTATATTCCATAACATATCATGACCAATGATGGGTTTCCAATTAAAACATCAAGAACATCGAAACCTGTATAATGAATTTTTGGCTATAATGAATAATTTATAATGACTTCCTTACCAATTTTATCTAATGATTTGTAATACTTTTACTAATATATTGGAGTTAAATATTTGGCACACCCATCTCTTAATGAAAACCATATGTATTTATGATACATTATCAATAATTATTCATCATATCTGATCCATTGAAAGGAAATGGGTTTCAAAAACTTTTATTAAAATTGTAACATACAGAAAAGTAATTAATTTCATAAACACTTCATGTTTTCTCCCTAAAAATAAAACCTACTAAAATATTATTAAGGTGGTATCCATAAATTTTATCCCAAGTAATCTTAAATATAAATCAATGGAAGTTAATATTTTATGAAAAATTATTTTAAAACATCACATGGAATAAATTTTAAGGATTATAACTTTCACATTTTTATAATTGTCATTTTATTTAAAAAACTGCAACTATAATGGAAAACACATTCAAAGAAAATATACATAGTAACTTTTAATGTAACCCTCAAATAATTAATGATTCATTATGTTGGGAAATTTTTTTAGTAATTTAGAAGTCATAGAATCTTTTTGATCCCAATTTTGTATGAGAGTTAAAATTTTACATTGTTGACAAAATGAGAAAATGATTCAGATTAACACATATTTAAAAAAAAATTATATAAGTATAAAAATGAAATTAAACCATCATTGTATAACAATAAAAATATTGTGAATTTTTTAGAAAATAATGATATTGAAGAGAAATATTAGTTAGTGAATACTTATAAGTAAAAAATAATGAATAGTGATTAAATTGTGAAATAAACCCATACCACATGAGATTGTTTTTAATATTATGCCCTATAAAAAAATTACATCTGAGGAAATATTAAATAACAAAATGTAAAATATACTCAAAATATAATATAAAACGGGTAGTATATACACCAATATAATAAAAAAGTGGTCTATATAGAATACGACTATCATAAGTAAATGTGAGATGGAAAACCCATACAATGAGTCCAACACATCACACTTGTTGTTTTCATCCTCTTATAAAAAAAACTCATTTTCATAACACAATAAAACCACTTTTGTTGTTATTTTAAAAAAAAATAAGACATATATAAGGATGGGATGGATTATATTAGTGTATTTGGAAAGGTATTGTTTCAAACAATTTTTTTTTAAATTTTAAAGGATATAGAATAAGAGGATACATTTTATAAGTGTGGTGAGGGAAACTTTTTGAACATTAAAAAATATGAAATTAATGTATGATAATATTCATTTCCAAGTGTATCTAAATCTATTTTTTATATAAGATCGATATCGATTGAAATCCTCCCATCAAATAATTTTTAACATGTTTAAATCACATTTTTACCATTATCAATTGTTTTAATGCCTCGTTATCCATTTTAAAATGCCCCGTGGAAACAAAAATTTTAATTTTTAAGGGTCAATAGAGTTTAAATAAATGAAATGGGGTCCATAAATAGACCATTTTATAAAACTTTAACCTTATAATAATCCCTCAGAACAATTTATGATTTTTAGGAATTCTATATCATTTAATAAATAATATTTTCTATAAAATATACATCAGGATAGTTTTTAGATCTATTAATTACTCTAATATTAAAAATATTAATATGAAACATTAAATATGAACCATATATTATATGATTTCCCAAACAAGAAATTTTAATATAGAGAATTCTAAAATTACATTAATTATCTCAAAATATATTTATTTTATTTGTTTTTTATCATTTATTTTTTTGTTCAATTAAATAATTTTTTACTAAACCATCATTTATGAAATAAATTAACGTCATTTTCTCTCACATAAAAATTGAAAATAAATTATGACGATGAAGATAAATATTTTTGATTTTAATATTATATTTTTAGTCAAACATTTCTTCTTGATAATTCTATGTTGATAATATTATTATTATTAAATACAATAGTGTTATATATTAGTCTTTTATTTTGAAATACAATACTGTAAATCTCATATTATCATACAAATGTAAATAAAAAAACCATATCACTAAAAAAAGATTTATTATTGGAAAATGAAAATCCTATAATAAAATTTAGGCATGTTTTTCCGTAATTTTATATCCATATCATTTTATTGTTAACATTAATTATATGATTTACCCTTTACCATGGTAAAAAATTACTAATGTTACTTTTCATATTGACAAAAAATGAAAGGAATATATTTAATAAATTTGAACCACCAAATTCCATAAAATACATCGAATTTTAAATTTCCCAAACACATATGTTTCATTACTTAATATAGATTTATTCTTGAAAAAATAGATAAAATTAGTTATTCATAAATAATAAAACTTTTTAGTATTTTTATTCAGAATTAAATTTAAATATCAATTTAAATAATATATTTAATTTTTAAAATAAAAGATAACTATTTAAATTTTAATAGTAATCCAAAAAACAATTTCACAGGTTAAATACTTTAAATGAAAAATACATGTTCTAATAGAAATCATTATATTTACTATTCAATGGAAAATAAATACTTCCCAAAATAATGAAATATTAATTTTATGAAATATTTTACCAGATTATTTGAAAATTTTATGTTTAAATAATATATTACACTTTCAAAAATTAATTACATTATTTTCTTCAAAAAATAGTAAATGTAATTTTAAATTAAAATCAATTTAGGAAAAATTAAATAACATTACAAAAAATTAAGTTCATATTTATAAAAATTAATAATTAATATATAAATTTGTAGTACCATTATATATTACAAAATTTAGTTTTTCCTTTTCATACAAAACAATTTAATTTCTAAGATATATTAGTCACATAATAATATTTTGTTGTCTCTTTATGATCGGTGTTGTGCATGTTGTAAACTATTGAACATGGTGATTACTTTTAAGAAATCATGGTATTAAATTTTCCTCCCACTAAAAATCTTAGGCTAAATGTTTTATGTTAGTATCTGTGACCAAACAATTGCCATTTAAAAATAGATTTTTTGAAATCCCACATTGTAAAATGTGTCAATAAAACATCCACTTCAAAATAGAGAAATGGATGTCCAACGGTCAATTGAAATAACATATTATAATTTTCCATGTAAGAAAGTGGGAAGTAAAAAAATGGATAAAGAAGAGAAAAAAACTCTCAAGTACGGATAAATAGTGATATAGAACATGGTAATTATATTTTTAACTATCACGAATCAATAATTCGGTAATGGGATTTTGGGTCATTGGTTTTCTCTGTAAGAAAATTATATAAATAAAATATCTATATCCATATCATTTTTCTTAGAGTTGTGGGTTTACATTACTTATAATTATAGTATCATGTAGAAATATACCCACATTCAAATTGTAGTTACATCCTTTAATAAAGTTTCAACAAAATCTCATCTTTTTTACCAAACAATGTGTGTTTATGATAAATTTTTCATATTTGAGGAAATAAAATAAAGTCGTAATAGAATAAAAAAAATAAAATGGAATAAAAAAATTCCTCATACATTTACAAATTATAAACAACAATTCTTATCACATGATACAATTACTCCCCAAAATAATAAACCTTTACATTAGGAAAATTTCATTGTTCTTTCTACATCTATAGTAATAAAAAATGATCAACATAGATCATTTCATAAATAACTATCATTATAACTCTTGAAAATATTATAGTATAAAATTGAAAACTAAAAATAATATGGATTTTCTCACACAGTATTCCAATTTAAATTTTTTATTTATCTTATAAAATGTGCACACCCTAAATATACAAACATGAAGACATTCTATCCACTTCCATAGAAAACATGAACCGCCATAACTCTACCATAAAATCATATATGTCATGAAAAGTAAATTCATCGTTTATTTCTAGAATAAAATTATATAATCCTATGTTTACTATAATCATCTACAGTTCCAAACATAGTGAAAATCTTTAAAAAAATAACACTAATCACTTAACACCAAATCAATTTTGAATCACTTTGTCATCACTACAATAAAACAAATGTTCCAAAAAAAGAAAAAAAACTTTTATCTATTATATCACATGAATAACGAAAAAAATTCATACAAAGTATGAAATCATGTAGGTTAGTGGTAGGTGATGAACCCTTGTCAAACATCAGTTGTGTGTTCGAGCCTCATGGAATTGCCGAATATGATAAGTTGTCACCTGAATAATAGTTTTCCTTTTTTTAAAACTATATTAATATATTATTTACAACATTCCATAAAATTTTATAAACATCCAAAAAAGTAACCATAATATATTCATCTTTGTGGAAATTGGATTTACCTAAATTTGTATCTCTTACCTTTAATTTTTCATCCCAATAATGTAGTAACCATAATTACCACACAATCAATGATCATATAAACTCTAAAATGTATAAATAAATTTAAAACATAAATCTAAAAAATTGTAATTTATTATTTCTCAAATAAATTTTCATGTAAAACCTAATGGTTATATACACTTATTCGAAAATATCAATAGCATATTTAAACATTCATCACATTAAACCTAAATAGGGTTGTCAAAGATATTATAATAACGGTCATACTAAAACTAAAATTGATATTATAGTTTCCATAATTTCCATAATTAATTTTCCTTAAGACATACTAATATATAAATTTTTCAAAACACTTCTATGATATTATCTATAACATATCAAAACCAGCACATCGTGATCATGTGCCAATATTATAAAAAATACATTTCTATTTTTAATATTGTTAAATGCGAAATTATGTTTTCCAAAAAAACATAAAATATCAATGTAAATATTAGAACACATACATACCAAAGGGACATTTAGGATAATAGTGTTGGTGAATAAGGTCAACCTTTTATCAACTTTGGTTCATGAAACACTGGTTCATAATTGTCAATATAATCTCTTGGTATAACAATATTTTCAGACTCCATGTTATTTCATTAATATATCACATAAAATTACTAACATACAAAACCATTATAGAAATATCACTGTGAATAATTCTTCATAATGGTATAATATTGTGAAACTAACCTAAAATTTTCATACCCAATATGTCTAATAATTAAAAACCAAGTTATGGAATTAGTAATTAACATTTCAAAAGAAAGGAGACACAATAATGGGAATTGATCATTACAAAATCATGAAAAATATTGTAACCACATTAATATTTGTTTCTTAATAAAAAGTATATAAATAATATCATATGTCATGGTTAAAAAGTTTCCAATAATGAATTAAGAACATCGACTTGTTTCCCATTACTTATCATGGTCTTCGAATTATATAAAATTATTATCTCATGATATTTAAGTAATTAACCGATTAATTAAAGCCATAAATTTGTCTCATCTAAAACATAATGAAAACAATATGTATTTGTACCCGAGGATCATAAATATTTCATCATATTATATCCTTTAAAATGAAATGGGTTTCATAAACATTTAACACAGCGTAACCCATGGAATATTTTTTATATTTTCCCTATAAACAAAAACTATAAAAAGAAAGAATATTGATTGTGTCCTTAGATTATATCCATATTATATTATATGTAACTGTATAGGATTTCATCATATATGATTTTTTTGCATGATCAATTGCAATAATTCGATAGGAAAACAACCTTTCTCTTTTGAAATCACTTATTTTTAAAAAAAATTATCAATTAAAAATGAAAAAAAATCATTGAAATAAACAATGGGAAATATTAAATAAAACATCAAAGCAATATGCTATATGAAAAAGATAACGTAAATTCATGTTTTATATATAAAAAATTAATCCATTCATACAATTGTATGAAAAATGATAATATACCTTGTTTGGAAAATGACAAGACGATTCCACTTAATGTTTTTTAAAAGTTCAACATTGTAAAAACAACTCAAAAAATAATAATAATTGAAGAATGCTTAAATATTTTATTTTTTAGAATACATGGACATGGAAGAAAAATTCTCCATGAAAAGTATATAATCATAAAAAATCCTTATTAGTGATGAGATTGTGGAATAAGCCCTCACCACATGATTTTCATTTGAAACAAAAACCCCAGGAAAAAAACAACTTCAAATGAATCATTAAATACCATGATGTCAATTAGATTCATGATATAATTCAACAAAAGGGAAATAAATATATAATCACAAAAAATTAAGTAATTGGTGAATATGGATACATCTCACAAATTTAATAGTGAGATGGTAAATCCTTACCTTGTGTCCAACTCTTCATGTATGTTTGTCTTACACTTCCTTGAAAACTAGTTTTTCTTATCACTTTATGTCTTCTAAGATTGGTATTTGAAATAGACCTCTATAGTGATTGGATATATTATAGAATAGGTTTGGGAACATGATTTAATAAACTAAAATGTTTTTATATATTTTAATTATTGAGAAGAAGAGGGTCCCTTTTATAAGGCAGGAGAAAATAAATCATAAAAATATCTAAATATTAATTTAATAATAATTATTATTAAATTTCAACATGATATAAACACAATTATTTCTATGATGGGATGGTACATGGTTGAAATCCTTTCATCCAATAATTTTCTAATATCTTTAAGTTATACATAAACACTTGTGGTTGGTTTTAACCTCTTTTGTCCCTTTTCAAACATACCATAAAAACAAGAATAATTACTCTTTTAGGATCAATATAGATATAAAAATAGAAAACAGACCATAAATGGAAAATACATTACATTTTTAACTTTATCCTAAGTACTAGGAAAAATATAAAATTTTTATAAATGTTATATCATTTAATAAAATATAATTTTCTATAAAATATCCATAATGTCATCTTTTAATTGTACTCATTACATTAATTTGAACAATACCATGATAACACAATGAATTGGAAAGAAAATTTAAATTCATAACATGTTATGGTATTCTAAATAATTAATTGATTACAATAATTATCTCAAATTTTATTACATTAACTATTATTAACATCATATATTATATTTTTCCATTTGTTAAATTTTAACTGGATATGCATTTTTTTCAAGAAATTAAAATTATTATTTTTCACCAAAAATTAAAAATACATTTCCATAATGAAGTTAAATATACTAAATTTACAAACAATATTTATAATCAATAATATCATCTTGACACCCAAATATTAAAAATAATGTATTTACTTAAATGAATAGTATTATATGAATGGAATTTTTGAAATAAAATACTATAAATGTCGTATTCTCCTCCAAAAAAACATAAAATTGGATATAGTGAAATATTGAATTATTATGGATGAAATGAACATAGGAAATAATATTTAGGTATGTGTTGGGGTTTTTTTAAAAAACATTATCATTTTATTTTTAAATTTAGTTACCTATCTTACCCTTTACTATGATAATTTTCTATTGTTTATATTAATATTGAAATATACATAAAAGACAACTATTTAATAAATTTTTACCTCATGTTTCCAAATATGGAATCCATTTTTCAAAAATCAATTATAATAAGTTTAAATATTTAATTCAAAATCAAATCATTAAAACACAATGAAAATTGTGTTTTAAACAATTAACTTTTCAAAATATGAAATGTTTTTATGAAATATTCAAGTAATAAATCCATTAGAAAAATGTTATTTTAATTATAATAAATTCAAATAAACTAAAGAAATAAGAATTCAAATCAAAAAATAGATTTGACATTGTAAATACTCTAAATAAAGAATATATTCTTAATATAAAATAGATGATTTTAATATTCTTGAACATTTTATATTTTTATAAATATACTAATAATTTTTTTAATATAATTTTTCTATGATCACTTAAAAAATTTATGCTCCAATTAATTTTTTTACTAAATTCACTAAAATGAAATATAGGAAAAATCAATAATATTCATCTATAATAAAATGAATGTATTCTGAATGACACACCATTACTAATAATCATGTTTTATTTTGTAATGAATTGATTAACACGTTAATAATGATTAAAATAATTATATAATTTATAAATGAGCCATTTCTATTCATATCATCTAATTTAATAAAAATTATATTATGGTCACAAATTAATATTTTATCATTCATTTATGATTGTTGTTATGTACACTATATAGTATGAATTAAAGTCTTTCCTTTTAAAAATTTCATAGTATTGCATCAATATCTCTAAAAAATTTATCCACATATGATATGCTTCCAAAAATTTCAAAATTACTAATTTTCATTATAAATAATGGAAATTGAAACATAATTGTTGGAGATCCCAAATGTTTAGTATGGGAAATATAAAACTGAAGTCATTATGGAATAAAAAGTGAAACAATTTTATCTAAGGAATATATAAACAACATGAATCTATAATAAAAAATAAAAAATTAGAAATAAATATTTATGGAATTGAATAAATATAATGATATCAATAAAACACCTCAAACCCTAATTGAATTCATAACTCCATACATTAACAAAAATTTCTCAATGATTTGTTGGAAGACATTATTCTAATATAGGGAGTGGCATTTCCCAAACCCTAACTTATTTAGAAATATGAGAACTATCGATGAATCAAGTCGCCATATAATTATATACCACCACATGTCACATTATTTAGTATAATTAATTAACTATACAATAAAATGATAACTTTATTTATAATTACTAATATAACCAATTATTGAATAAAAACATTACTATCTGTATAATGAAATATATAGAATTACTATAAATAATAATACTATGATAATGAAAAAAAGAAATACAGTATTTCTTCCCATGGCATTAAAAGTGATAAAATTATCATATATAATGTGTTTTTCCAAAAAAAATATTCAACATTTCAAATAATATCAGTATTTTAATAAAGAACTATTGAATAGAAACACATTTTCCTATCTCAATAAAATAGTTAACATGATCATAACTCATTTATAAGAAGATGGTGGATTATTAAAGAATATATAACATAAATTATAATAATAATATTTATTGCAATACTAATATACAAAATTCCAATGCATTTCCAAATATCAATAGAAATACATATTTTAATAGGGATCATCATCCAACATGATTTATAAAAAATATTATGTTGACACGATATAGAACAATGAAAATATGAAAATTTTATTACTCAAATAAAATGATGTAAATAAATCAAAAGAAATAATGGTTATGATTTTAAAATAATATAACCCTATTTCAAAAATAAAACCACTAAGGGTGTAGACATAAAATAAAATGACACTCACACATGAGTTGTTCAAATGGTATTCCAATAATATGATTGATTGAAACATTCAATTGAATCTCAATGTTTATAACATATATGTACACATATATTATAGTATAAAAAATAAAAATAAATCATATTAGGGGAAATAATTTTTATTATAATAATGGGAATAAAAAATGAAAACCTAATTTTATTTGAAAACATGATTCACATTAACGTATACAAAAAAATTATATATAACATTTAAATATGTAGTTTTAAAAGGTTAAAAGATAGTATATAGAAACCATAAATTTAAAAATGAATCTTGCATAATATATACATGAGTAAATAAAATCTTTATCAAGGATGAAATGGGTATACGAAAGCCAATTGTAAAAAAGTGGTCGGAACCCCCATTTTTATATTATTGAAAATAACAATGTTAAATAATGAAATTTTATGAAGAGTAAAAAAATTCAATTATATTATAATTTTATATTAAAATATACTATTATATAATTCTACAAAACAAAATATTACTATTTCATAACCCATTAATGAAGAAAAATGTCATGGTAAAATTTTTTAACTCGATGAAAGTATATTGCAGTTATCACTATCACTTATGATAAATGATCTGCAAGAATCTTGAATCATTTCAAATGATTTTCTAGCTGAAAAAGTTTAAAAAACAATAAAATAAAAAAAATATATAATATATTTGTCGAATATACCAAGAATAATTTAAATAATTTCATGTGGATGATCATAACTCAGTGATTAAAATTAGGTTACCAAAAACACTAATGATTGGTTTAAAACCTTATTAAATAGACCTTTAAATAAAATATAATGATGTTTAATATTTATTTAAATAAATTACAAAGAAATAAACTATATAAAATTATTTATTAATAAATTAATTTAACACCATATAAAGTAATAATTATTCGTAACATGTATCATGTCTTAGGGAATTAGAATTGAAAAAAAAGAAAACACTTGCATCTTCTGTGTAATTTTTCTCAAAACCCGTTAAAAAAATAGATTGAAATTAAACATTAAATATATTGAATCAAATATAATATTTGGTATGATGTCACATATATGGTGCATGTACACTATGTAAATGATATTTGATAAACAATACCAAATATGTCTCACAGAAAGGAATTTCAGACAAATAATATATCTCTAATCTTGATTTTCTATAAACATGCACAAAAACTACTAAATACTTGAATTAAATTCATCTAATGCATACTAAATAATATCATTAATGAAAATTAATATCTATACTTCTCATATTCCTTCATTTTGTACATATAAATATTACATATGTTTTACATATTTTAATTATTGTGTGTATGTAATAAATATATCGATGAATTAGTTTCATAATAACAAAGTTTGTATATATTATTTCTTCATATTACATCATTGTTAGATAATTTTAGTTACTATATTTAATAAAAAATTTAGTTATAATGATATAATTTCATTCCATCATAGCTTTCCTTATGAAATATGAAGGTAAAATTACTAATGATCATGTTTCAATTATTTTTAACTAATAAAATGAGTTTTCAAAAATAATTAGTTGAACATTGATGTAACATTAACAAAACCAATAATATTTTTCGTGTTTATATCATATTATATATTAAAATAATATATCATAGTCATTCATGGTATAAATAAAAATTAAACATGAACCTACAATGTTCAATGGAAGATTATGATGTGGTTTAATAGTACTTTAATAATAATTGATGATTTGTTATCAAATTTAGTGAAATTATTTGGTTATATATCATAATTATAATAAATAATAAATAGAATATAAATTATAAAATTTTATTATATTTGACCAATAGATCAAATTTCTCTTTGTTCGGTTATTTTGAAGGATTGAATTAATAATAATATTTTATTTTTCATTAAAATTATATTTTCTAATTATCCAAATAATAGAAAAATAATGTTGTAATAAAAATAATTTTAATCCTTTAATCTCATAATGATTCTCCAAAATGTAAGGTGTTGATGAATATAAAAACTAATAACAATCATTTCATGGATGTTATAGTCCACACATATGAATGGTTGATGATTTTACTTTTTATAAAATGAGAGAACATTGTAATGTTATTTAGAAAATTAGAATCATAAACATATAATATATATCATAATTAATTTCTAAATTACACTTTTAATTCATCCATATAATGTGTTAATGGATAATAAAACATGTTATGTTGTGGTGGGAGTAGTTTTCACAATGTACAATAGATATCATTGGTTAATAACACTATCATATTTTTGTAAAAATAATTACTCACATCAAGCAAATTCATATATTTGTAGAAGATACCTTAATAATAGACATCATTGGTTAATAACAGTTTTCCAGATACTGATGAGGATGATATTATAATACAAGGGAATGAAATGGAGTTTTTTTTCAAGTGGAATACTAATATTATGCCAAACCCATAATATTTTAATAGATAAAAAATTATATTTTATAATGTAATGTAGATTAAAAACCCACTTTATCTTGAATTACATAAGGTGTAGATATTTTTATATATGATAGGGTATTCAACATGGAATGCCAATCATAAACAGCCCCTGATATATATTAATGTTCTAATCTAGCTATTAAATTGGTGGGTATAAATAATATTAACAAATTTTGGAAGTATATATATTTATTCAATTATTAATCAATATAAATTATTTAAAATTATTATTAAATAATCTATAATTTTTTAGTATAGTGATTCTATTCTCTAAAAACATATTTTCAACAAAATATGATTTGATAGATTTTAACAACAAAAATATTACTATAAAATATTGATGATTTAGAAAATATAAATGAAAAAACTAAAATAAAAATTTTCAATAATAATTTCATAATTTACTATGGGTGAAATTTTGGGATTTATTGAAAATATTTATTTTTGGTGAATTGTGATATATATTTTTTTATAAGGTTTTTTATTTATAACAAATTTAATAATTTTAAAGATTTCAATATATTTTTAATATTTTTTATAAAAAATCATGTATTTTTTATTTATACATATAATCTATATATTTACATTTTAATTAACATTATATTAGTTTTAAATTTAAATTTATTTTATTGTAAAATGGGGTTTTTCTAAAAAATGTTTTAAAATGAATAATGCTTATCGTATTTAATAAAATAAAATTATTAATAATGGGGAATTACTAAATGGATATATATAGGTTATTTATTTCTAAATAATATTTATGTTTGATTATATGATTATTATTTGTCATAGTTTTATTATAGATTCAGTTTTTCCTAAAAAATACTCTTCTTAAAAACCTGATGTCTCGCTGCATCTGCTACATTAATTAAAAGTTAAATCTAACCAATTATATGAGTTGAATTTGGAAAAATGGATTCCAAATATTTAATGAGAATAATTTATATTGTCTAATATGGTAACCTAAATTTTTGAGATTTATAATTAGTAAAAATATAACATTAAAAAAGGTAGTTAGGTAAAACATGTGTTTACAAAGTTGATAAATATAGAATATCAGTTTTCAAAATGGCGTATGACTTATATGAAACCTATTTTATTACCATATATACCTTATACCTTATAGGATCAACAATTTACTATTATTGGGGCGTGGGGACATGAAACAATATGTGTGGAATGCCCTCTATCAAAAAAATTTCATGTGTGCCCCTCACTGTACATATAAATAGACCCCACCACTTCTACTATCTTCCCACCTTAAAACCCCATAGGTATTCAAAGCCCTAAATAGATAAGTCTTCAAATTACCTCTTCTAATATTCATGTTTTTAATTTTGGTATATATGCAACCAAATAATGAAATTGACAAAATCCAAAAGTATTTTCTAGAATAATCGGTAACATTCATCAACACAGATCTTTGTTTTATTTCATTCTCCACACCCTTGAATTATTATTATACAAAGATGATGTAGTAAAAAATTATCATACCAAAATTGATATGTTTTTATGAATATGGTTCATCTTAAAACAAAATAAACTTTTATTTAATAGATTAAAAATTGTTATTCTTCTTTATGCCGAACTAACGCCACGCGTAGAGATGCCATTAATTATTTCATAACCACATCTCATATTTTGGTTATTATTATTGTTATAAAGTTTATATAGGATATTTATAACATTATTATTACTATGGAGTCATTATTTCATTTATATCCTTTTATGTTTCATTCCTGGATATATATTATATTGTCGCTCATGTGTACGGTGGACTATCGTCTCACGAAGTGATGTGATTTGTTTTTAAATTCCATATTACATGGAATGTGATATGGGTAAATATAATAAATATAAGCATTATAAATTAAAGATATATGATATTTATGAAACATTTATCAATATGGTTACGTAATATGTTATTTTATTTTTACCTTTTTACTCAATGAAAAAATTATAACGTTGCTAGTGGACATGTGGACTACCCCCTCTTTGAAGTAATGTGTTTTCATTTCTCACAACCAAATCAAAATAATTCTAAAAAAAAGTATTTAAAATTTAAAAAAAATTATTTTGATATTATTAATATTATTTAATAGAAAAATATTACTTAATATATTTCCAAAATCATCATTGAAACTGGAAATGTTACTTAAGCATATGTATAACTACCGTGTCTTTAATCATAACATTAGTTCATTTTTTATAACTATATTTCTCTATAGATTTAAGAAGTATAATTTATTTTTTAATATTATAATAATGTGACGATTATTTCTATGGATATGTTTAAATAATTAACATCTGGACCATAGTCAACCAACTTATGTCATTTTTAACACTCAAGTTGAATTTGGAAAAAAAAATGTAATCTAATCATAATTGATTAGATTGTACTATATTTAATGTTAATAAGTTAAATAAAAGTAATAAAAAATGAAAATTGTTCTCAATAAATTAAATACTTAACATATTTTTGTTATTTAGAAATATAAAGACACATGTGACTTGTAAGACCCATGATTAAGGTTTCCTCCTATCACTATTTTTTCTACGTGAGACATTTCATATTCACTATTTTTTTATGGTTTGTATAATTCCAATGAATTTATTTTTTATTCATATTTTTATATCAATATAGATTTTCACATCCATTTTTCAATCAATCATTCTTAGGGTTTACATCTTCAATGTTACCAAATAATTAAGACATTTTTTCTCAATTTTCTTTCCTTGAGACATATGATATGTTACACACCTATCAACAATTCTGATGTATATACACCACCACTTTTACAATTTATTTGAGTAATGTCATTATTTTCTAAATAATATAATACTAATTTTATAATATTATTTATAGGGTGTTATGATTCAATGTTTCTATTGTTTTAAGATTCCTGCCTTACATTCTCATCATTAATAGATATTTTTTATATATTTAATTCCATTGAAGGAAATCAATTTATAATTTCTTAAAAAACCATTTCATTTTCTCATCCTTGGGTTATTCATTATATTTTCAAGTAATAGTGAAATTATTCACCTCATTGATACTAAAAATACTTGAGAAAATATTTCTATTAAAATCACAGGTCATTTGTCACGTCAATTGTAAGTATATTTTAATCCAAAAAAATGTTTTGAAAAAAATGTACTAAAAACTTTTTTAATCCTTTTCAAAATGGCTTTTGAAAATATTTTTACCCTTTTTGTAACGATGAACCCTGATTTATCCTCATACTTGGATCATGAACCATTCATTCACAAACCATAAGGGAGTTTTTAATCCCCAGGTGCCAGTGAAAAGCACCCAGGCGTCGATCAAAAAATAAAAGGGAACAATTTCACCTAAACTACATAGATTAAGATGTCACAACATAAAATATAATATATATATTCTATAAAAAAAAGTAGATAGTGAAACAAAATACAATAACAATATTAATAATCACTAAGAGACAATTCCAACTTCAAAACACCAAAACCAAATAGATACACTTTGTGACGGTGTGGATGAACTACCACCATATCACCGCTAGCTAACCAACTCAGCTAACATAGATTCTAACCACCTCATTATAGCACATATAGATTCCCAACATTGGGAGACATACAAATTTCTACGCATAGCTGAAGATTTGTGCAGGTTGTGAGCTAACAGCCTTAATAGGATCCCACACATGCATTCCCTAATAAGTCCCTATATAATAATTCCTAAATTATCATTTCAATGAAAAAAAATCATTATAAAAAGTAATGTAGTTTTATAGAAAACATGGTAATTATTTCACTTTTTCAATGTTCTAAATAAAGGTAGTGATATCAATTTTAAATCACATTTTCAATATCATCTTTCACAAGAAGAAACATGCATATCAATGATAAAAGAACTAAGGAAATAAATAAAAACTGATGATTAGGTATTAGCACTAGGGATAACTAAAAATCATATATGAAGACTATACGTACCTCAATCAATTTTGTGCCCAATTTGTTTCCTAAAACATATGAATTAGAACGAATAGGATTACTCCAGGAGTAACCCCCCAAAAAATGTCAATATTAGTACCCTAGAAAAATGGGCCTAAAAAATGAAGGAAATAACTTTGATGAGAATTCCCACTAATCCAAAAAACATGGATGATGTAATCAGGCTAAACAATCCACCTAAATAACCAAGGTACCCCATTTTCTAATTTTTTTACAATTCATTTTCATTATTTGAAATCCATTTCAAAACCATTTCACAATCAATTTAAATTATTTGAAAATACCCATTTTCATTCCATTGTATCAACAACCATGGAAAAATCATTTTCTATTAAAACCCCTTTTCAACACACACTAAATAATCATTCCACTTCCATTTACTTATAATATTATAATGAATGAATAATAAGGTTCATAAACATAGGCTAGAGGGGTAACCGCCTACCTCAAGAAATTGGTCTCACATTCCAGCAATGGGATCCACCAATGATGAAAACTCAACGACGCTAACAGAGACCCTAGAATCAGACCTACACATATTAGGATTGATACAGTAGATAAAGAGGGTCGGTAGAGTAGATGGAAAGCCACATACCTCGACAAATAACACGTGTCGAAACATAAAAGACAATGGAACTGCATTTATAATGAGATCTCACAATAAATCATGGATTAATAGAAGAATAAACGTCAATTTAGATCAATTTATCAGACAATGCAACCCATGGGAACAATTACTATCAATGGAAATGTAGAATATGAAAAATAACACACATGTAGGGATGCTATACAACACCAGTGATGATAGAATGATGAATGGATTGATTGATGAGGAATGATGACTCCAAAAATAACTAGAGAAGAGATTTTTTTGGGAGAAATGGAGAAAAAGTAGTCAAATGGGCCTCCAGAACACAAACAAGATCCTAAAACATACCTAAATGGGGAATTACATGATGTGTAACTCCTTTACATGTCATGGTTTCCATGGTATCTAGGTATATCAAGAAATCCATTGCTTTAGAATAAAAAATATGTTATTTAAATCATTAAAAATGTGAAATAGATCTTTACATTATGTTATATTTCATAGAATGAATCCCTTTCTCAGATTTCACCAAAAACACCCACCCATCGGGAATCCTAGTTACACTACCAGAAATATTCATGTAGCCTCCAAAAAATATTGGTTATAGTTTTGAGTCCAAGAAATCTGTGACATCACCATTATTGGTATCATCTCAATTCCTTCTCGGCCCTATAATTGTAATGATAAAAGGAAAATCATGATAATGATAAAGATGTACATGACAGATCTGTAATTGGGCGTTACAAATCCCCACAATAATGACTTTCAAACCTCAAGAATTCTTGTGGTAGATATAATCCCAAAAAAAAGATGAGGTGAATGCTCCCTCATCAATGACTCACATTACCAATTCTATGATAATATGATATGTGTATCTATAAAACTCTTAATAATGGTATAGAATTCCTAAGAATGACTTTCACTTGAGATTAAACGATTTTAATAAGTTTCTATAGAACAAGAACATTTTGATCAAACTCAAATTATTTCCAACACAAAATGAGAGAAAGATTTGGACGGTACTTCCTGAGCAAAGACATGTGGGAAAAATCATGAATACCTATCAACTGAACCATCAATTATTACTGATAAGAAACCCACATTAGCTGCCCAGTGGCCAAAAACTATCAAACATATCTGAAAGCCATCTTTCCTTGCATTCTAGGAAAACATTGACCCAATTGATGAGAGACATTCAAGAAATTTCATACACCAACGGAAAACTACAAAGGATGAAGGGAACCAATCTGATATTATTTCTGTCTACTCTAGGATGTAACTAGATGTTGATGTATAACATTAATCTTCACGAACTTCTCCTAGAACAATATTTTTTCAACCAAATCTTCTTCTCCCACATTAGCACAACAAAGAGGTGACGTATATGGTCAACCATAAAACTCTTAAAATGGATCATTTTTGATCGACGATTTATAATTTATTTTATAAAAACTCAACTAGAGTTAGATGGATATCCTAAGATCCACATAAATCAAAGACAAAGGCACGAAACATATACTCCTTGATCTGAATCACATGATCCTTCTAACTTTCTCTCTAGGAATTGTATTATGTTCACAACTTTACCTGAGTTTATATCGCCTCTTGGATACTCATCTAGAACCTCAGGGTAATTTGAGGACACCAATCTGGAAAAATAGACGAAGGGATACAATGTATCTTCACAATATTTTTCACATAAATTTTTTCCAGATGTTAAACTTTTGAGGTATCCAAGATTGAAATGAATTGAGAAGGATTTTTCAACAGATAAAAAACCACCCAAATTGAATTCCCACCTCGTGGTGTGTATGGTATTCCATAAATAAAAAGGGATACCAAATCCCATTCATATACTGCCCCGAGAAGAGGATGAAGAAAACCATAGGGGTTTAAATTCCCAATCATTATCCATTTTCAGAAGTAATTGTGTGAGAAAAAGTCCACAATTTCACACTTCATACCCATCCACAAGAATCATCATCTAATGTCATAATACATCATTTTAGTTCATGTATGTATATCCTATTAATAACTATGGAAATTAAATAATACTAAACTACCCATATATTCTAGGATGATAACCTACTTTACAATGTGTAGTGTACAACGTGAAGAAAGTGACCAACCAGAAATAGTCTCTCCAACATAAATCTTCTTCCAAACATTATTAAACTCATAATCATGCTACTGACTCAGAAAAATAAAGTCCATCAGATATGATTATAACAAATAAATAGTTCGAATCATATATAATAAATCCTCTTAAAAATCCAAATAAAATGCGCAAAAATCCCCATAAGGTCCCACTCCTCCATCAATTCCAGAACAACTTGAAATGGTAAATTTCAACTAAGTGTGCCTACGAGAATAGTTCCCTTTCACAAGGTGTAAGAAATATCATAGTAAGGCATCTGAGTGTATTCAAAACATCATCTGTATCTAAGATTTGTGTATTTATTTGAAAATATATATACCAAACTCTTATGATCAGAGAAAACTATAAACTTATCCCCAAAATGATAGTTCATCCAATATTTAATTACATTCGTAACAGTAGAGAGCCCTAAATGGTGAGTTGGAAAATTCTTCTCATGTGGTCAATGTTGAGGAGATTCGTAAGATAAAAATTGGTCATGTTTTATAAGAATTCATTCCAAAACAATAGCTAAATAATCAAAAACACAATGTATCCCCTACTAGGTTCAGGTATGATTAGAATAACACTTGATGGTAGAATTCAGTTTAGTTAATTTTAAGAATACTAAAACTTCACATACCATGTATATTTCACCTATTTCTTATTAGGAGTTGTTAATTTTTTATTTTAGTTTAGATAAATCTTAAAAAATATCATCGATAGTATCTATAATGACTAAGGAATCTTTATATCTTAATGAATGTTTTTAGATATCTCCAAGAAACTATATCATATACCTTATCAAGATCAACTAATAAGACATGTTGAGAAATATCAGGCCCTAAGAACTTCACTTATTGAAACCAGAAAATAAATTTCAAAATTTTTCAATACAAACGTCAACATCATATAATTGTTAGAATCAAACTCAAATGGTTCTCATTCTCATTCACATATTTTGAGTAATCTAGAATATCACCCATGAATATTACCAAAAAAATGTTCCATGATATTGATGAAAAATATAATTCAACAAATCCAATAAAAATGTAGGATCATTTGCAAGACCAATGGTCATTAAAAGATATTTATAATTATCATACATACTATTGAAATATTTCCTTGGTATATTAGACTCATAAACTCAGAGCTGATGACAACCCGACCAAGGATCAATCATTGAAAACCACTTATCCCCCTTTAGATTTTCATACTAATCATTAACTCATGCAAAGGTTTTCCTATTCTAAATTGATACCCAATTTAACTTCTGATTGTCCAAACATATCTAATGTGAACCATTTACTTTCGTGGAAAATAGAACAGGGGCAACCCATGGAGAAACAATAGGGAGAAAAAAACATTTTTTCAATAAGAAATTCTACTGAATCTTGAGCTACTTAATCTCTATTGGATCCATATCATAAGAAGGTATCGATATTGGATATATACCTAGAACTAGGACAATTTGATACTCTGTCACTCTCTATGGGGGATGACATGAGATGTCATCTATAAAAACATATTGAAAGTATTGAACCATAATGGGAATATCAAAAAAAGAAGAAAAATCATCAATATCAATTGAAAAGGAAGAAAAAAATTGTATGGTATGGACGAGAAGGTCCTACACGGACAATCCTCGGGTCCCACTCCCCCTGAAAATAACGGGGTCTCTTATCGGCAATAAGAAATGAAAAATTACAATGATAAGAATAAAACATATATAGATTATTTCCAATCAAATTTATAGTGATGATGATGTCAAATAGATCCAAACCATGAATGAGAAAATACCATACCAACACGACATAATCTATCATTAATAAACCAATAGGACACAAAAAATATATTCTCTTTCCTATCACCAAGAGGTGTTGAAGTAGGTTTTGGAGAAAAATAAGTGTAAGATAGACGAGTACCCATCATCGCAAATTTCAATGATAGATTATTAATCTCGCATCAATATGATGATAAACTCAAGTATCCACATAATTTAATCCAAGATAAAAGACAAAAGAGGGAACCTGGAATCGATAATAGAGGATCGACAAATTTTGTTTATAATTAATTTAGTTAAATTAAATAACTACCACTAGGGTGATTATTTATTCATTGATGTGTTTGACAATGGGTCTGATATGTGACATCATTGGGATGTAAAAAGTACAGATATGAATCTTCTAGTGGGGATCCACACATGATACACATATCAATGAATGTTGTCGAAGGATTATTCCTATGCTAACACATAAGATCCATGAATTTGTGATGTTCTCCTTTGATTTCCTTTGGAATGACTTCCAAAGAGCTCTCCTAGATCCATTGGAGGAGGACCTCTTTCATTATTGATAGTGTTCCTAGAGAGGGATGATTTATCTAGGCTCTAGATCTTTTCTCCAAAGATTCTATGCACACAACCATTTATTTGCCGGTGGAATGACCCCTTGGATAATTAGATAATAATAACATAATGAGGAATTGAATTCACTGTGAAATGATAAATAATTAGCACAACTGTTGTTACTTATTCTATTATTCTAAGTAAAACTCTATGTCAAATAATAATAAAAATTAGATTATTTCCATGACATTCTTGTAAGTTGAAAATTATATTTAAATATTATTTAACAAAATAATATTTAATATTATTTCTCAATAGACCCAAAACATGGTCCTCCAATCGTCATCAAAATTTATCGACTCTCGATTAATGACTATCTACTTATTAATTAATATATCTACATTATTCTCTAATAAATATAAATTTTGTCAACATTTTATTCTCTAGAATAACTAAATATTAAATAAATGTGATCAGGAATAGTTTAATAATTTTTAAACCACAATAGAGAAAAATATTACTTCAACTTCTTATATAATAAATAATTTAACTTAGATATTAGCTACACATAGTGTGTGACTTTGTAGGATTCTTTCTCATTGGCATTATGAGGGATTTCATAATTTACAAGATTACAATCTTGAAACAGGTCTATGTATCCAAGAGAAAAAAGTTGATGTCACAATGACATGTCACCTCATACAAATTTTTTTCATGAAATATAATTTCTTTTTGCTTATATCTATAATCATGTGGGTTTCATGCAAGTTCCATCAACCCCTGTGCTTGATTTCTCAATCTTTGACTTCCCATAATTGAATGCAACTAGAGATCACCTTGGAAAAGTATTTAGCATGGCAATATAACTACCATAAAATGTCCAGAGATATCTACTTTCGTAGAAGTGACAAATACTTTTTGAATTATTTAATAATGCAATATTAATCATGACACACCCGACATATATTACCTCACCACAAAAATATGTCATCAAGGTTTTCATCAATGAATCTATGTGCACATGTCATAATATCCATTAATAGTAATCTTAATATCTGAGGAAAAATACACAAATCTTTATATCAGAACATCCAATGACACTTCTAAATGTTGATATCCTAATGGAGGGTCTTATTCTCATAATATCCTCCTGGATATTACCAAGGGAGCACATCATAAGAAGGTTCCTCAAAGTTCCCTGAGTCCCCACCCCTAATAGCATGTATAATCTGTGTCCCATTAAATTAAATCATCCATCCACAGAACATATATCCATGAATAGTGTCATGGATCTTCCGGGATCTCATCAGTGTAGGGATCTAGTATGACCTTTTAGTGTGAAAACTATTCTTTGGGCATTATCACATATTATGTGACACATAATATCGAACATGGTTTGAGAAGGTTTTTATTAATATTCATACAATGAATATAGTTTTAATACATTGTACAAAGAAATAGGTTTCGAAGGAACCAACTCCAACAGACTCCCAATTGATCTAGATCCAACTGCAAACAACCGTCAGTCTCCCAACTCTCAAATGATATTCGTGCTTCTTCAGAGGTAGGCCTTCAATCAATGAGACTTCCATGTTCTATTTTGTGGACATTATGATAACTACATCATCACTCCTTTTACAGAATCCCTCAAGAGGTGATACTTTATGAGTATGTGATTTGTCCGTTGATGTGTCCTCGACACCTTTTCTAGAGGCATCGCTGTAGTATTTTCACAATATAATGTAATGGGATCCTTATTACATGGTACAAAATCATGCTCTTGGAAAATGGTCCAAATATATAAGGATTGAATGGATGAATTTATAATCCTCTATATACATGTAATCCACTGTAGAATCAAAGAAAACAGGTTCCCTTGAAGTCTTCCATCTCACAGCTCCTCCATTGAGATAGAAAACATATCCTGGTTGCAATTTTTAATCATTATAATCTGTCTAAAAACCAGCATCAACATAAACTCTAATGAAAAGTTCCTCATCTCTTCCATACACAAGTAACATATCCTTATTTCTTCTCAGATACTTAAGGATAGTTTTTAATGCAGTCCAATGATGTTCTTCATGATCTACTTGATATCTACCTACCATGATTAGTGAATAGTAATCATCACGTTTGGTAGATAACATGGAATACTTTATAGATCCTATCATTGAATCATATGAAATCTTAATCATTATATCATTATCAGGTTGTGTCTGGAGACCCATTTTCGTCAAATGATGTATACCATGTGACACTGGAATCAATCTCCTCTTGGATTGTTCTAGACTAATTGTTTTTATTATCTGGTCAATGTATATACTATGAATTATTACAAGCATCCTCTTGGGTCTATCAGGAATAATATTGATCGCTATAATGTAAGATGATTCACCTAATTCTTTTAAAGAGAAGAACATGGTATACTAGTCATTGAATGACTACATGTTTGGTATGTCATTTTCAATAATTAATATGTCATCCACATACACTAATTGGATAATGTCTACATTCCCTATAAACCACATGTAAACACATGACTCACATTCATTATTAATGAAACCAAATTATCTTATGGATTCATCAAATCAAAGGTTCCAAGACCTGGATGCTTATTTTAATCAATAAATGGATCTCTATAACTTGAATATCCTTTTAACATCATCTGGTGTAAGAAACCCTTACGTTTTTGTCATATAGACATATTCCTAAAGGTTCCAATTAAAGAATGGAATTTTGACATCTATCTTCAAAATCTAATATTCATCTAAATTTTCTATGGAAAGTATGATTCTTATGGTTTTAAACATGGAAATTGGGTAAAAGGATTAATTATAGTCAATTTAATGATTCTATATTAAACCTTCATCCACTATCCTTTAATTATAGGTACTAAATTGATCTTCCATGTATAGTTTCGTCATGAATAACCATTTAAACCCCACATGCTTTACATCAACTAGTGCATTGATCAGAAACCAAACATGGTTTTGATACATGGAATACATATCAGGAATCATAGATTCTAGCCATATTACATCTTTTGATCTCTCTAGTACTTCCATATAGGAGATAAGTTTATCATTACCCAAAAATAATGAGTCCCCATACTCAGTGATAAATATATAATATCACTCCAGGTTCCTTGCCTCTCTTGTACTTCAATGCAATAATTTTTTTGGAGGAACTACCTCTTCAACAGGGAGCTGTGGAACATGTTCCTATTCCAACTCATGTGTATCTTGATCATAATCATCATCAATGTCAATATTTATCCCATTATCAATTTTAAGGATGTACTACCTCTTAAGAAAGAAGACCAATATTGAAACAACAACTTTCCTCTCTGAGGGGTTGTATAGATAATATCACATTTTTCCATAAGATACCCTATGACTATACACATCACTCCCTGGGGGTGCTTGTTTGTTCCTTGAGATAACATTAACAAATTACTCTCATCCCCATACATGTGTATTTGAAAAAGTTGGTTTTTGTCCACTCCATATGTTGAATGGTATACAATTTCCTCAATAATTGGTTGTTGTTTTAATGTGTATATCATAGGTTGCAATTAATATCCCCAAAAGGATAGTGGATTATCTGTATGACTCATCATCAACCTGACCATTTTAAAAAAGGTATGGTTCTTCCCTTCACTAAAACCATTCCATGGTGGTGTATAATGTGGTGTGAGTTGAGATAGAATCTCATAATCTCATAAAAGGTTGACAAACTCTTGGTTAAAATATTTTCCTCCTCAATCTGATATAAGCTTCTTTATATTTGTACCAAGATAATTCCCTACATACTTCTTGTACTCCTTGAATTTCTCGAAGGACTTGAACATATACCTCCTTAAATAGACATAGCCATATCTAATCAATTCATCAGTAAATGTAATGAAGTAATAATATACAACTCTAGTATCTACATGAAGTTGCCCACACACATTAGGGTGTCCCGATCTTAGAACATATGTGGCCCTTTCACCCTATCCAACAAATTGTGTTTTTTTCATTTTACCTTGTAAACAAGATTGACATCTATCAAGTTGTTTTAACTATGAAGAGTCTAAATAACCATCTTTACATGGATTTTTGCGGCGCTTCTCATTTCCATTACAAAAATAGTGATACCAAATTTCTCTATTGAATGATTCATGTCAACATGGTTCATAATCAATTTCCAACACTTGGTTCTCGTAATTTAATACCTATATATGGTTATTTAATTATTCCATAAAATAATATATGTTATCCTAATAAATGTAACAACATTTATTTCCAAACATAAAGAAAAACCCATATATATCTAAACTCAATAATGAAATTACATTCTTCATCATACTTGGTATATAATAACAGTTATAAAAACCAAAATCATCACAGTCGACAAGGAAATGTGTTATTCATAAATGGAAAGTGCATCCAACCTCAAAACATTGGCATCTCTCAAATCCACCTAACATCTGGTAATTTTTTGAAATCAATATGGTTCCGGTATTTGAATAAAGTCGTGAACACCACAAGCTATATCTAATACCCAATGTGCAGGAATAGAATGATTACACTCGATAATGACTGAACGTTTGGTTTCCCCTTTTCTCTGGGTGCAATTACTCTCCCAGTTGATGGAAATTCTATATACAAACCATAATACCTACTTTTCCTTTTCCTTAGTTTGGATATTCTTCATATTTTTTGAACGGTGCATGGGAGGTTTATACTGTTTGTAAATCTTAGTTCCTTTTACCTTTTCTTTTCTCCTCATATTCACTATATGTAATTTGGGTTTGTCATGCCCCATTTTATTTATCCACTTAGAAAATCAGGTTGGGTAGTGCCAATAAGATATTCCCATTATTTCTCATATTATAATTCGCAACAAAAGTAGATAAGGATTTTGGAAGTGATGATAGTATGATATCTGTATGCAAATAATCCATGATTTTAATCCCTTAGATGTCCAGATGATCAATGTGGATAGTATTCTAGGCCTCATGTGTTCAAACTAGAATAGCCTCTCTAAGCGTGTTGGTGAAGATCGAATTAGAGAACTCATACCTCTCATGTCTTTCTTTCTCCTGATAGTGACCCTAATGGTGAGACGTCATTCTATAAGAATCCATTTTATCTTATTTCATCAAGATCTCATTGGTCATGGATGATAGCATGCGGCACTGAACATATGTCGCATCATTAAAATGTTTCACTTACATATTGTGTTCATCACCACTCACCTCATTTCCATGTGTAACTAGTAAAAGATCTTCCAGCACATAATGACTCCTCTCATGGAGAAGGATAACCAAAGGTGCCCTTTCAACACTGGGAAATTAGTGTCAGTGAGAAGGTTTTCCTTCACATGTATGGATCACATAGATATGTTTGATATCATTTTGATTTATGTTTCAAAAAATTAATATGATTATAGTTTTAGTACATTATCAGTTTAAATTTAGAAAAATTAATTAATTAATATTTATTACTCTCCCAATATTTTTTCAAAATCTAATAACCCTCACCAGTGGATTCGAAATATCATGTTGCTTGGAAATTATAGTGGAAATGATCCATATTTTCCTTCAGATTAACCCAAATAGGGATGTACATGAAACATGAATGGTTTTAGTTAGGAATTAGAAATTCCAACTACATTAACACACAACCCCATGATCTATTGATTGGACACCCTAGTCGTGGAATCATTAATTTTGGATTTCCTCACCCCCCCACTGTTTAGTTACACCAAGTCCAGAAAGAGAAGTAATCCCCTTGATGTAAAACATTTTAGGTCATCCCAAAACATAAAACTAGAATTCACCAATAATTAAATCACCCCAACTAGGGTCGGTCAGGCACTTTGAACTATCATTCGGTTTTAACCAATGTAATAGAATCCTATCCCAACATTACATTTAATTTTGGAATTTTATCCATTATTAGTAAATTGGAACTTATTATCTTTTCAAATGATTGATTATATAAAGTGGGATATACATAATTGATCAATCATGTATATATCATATTTATGAATAATCAATTTTATTTTAGTTCCACCTTCTTTTATTGTTAGTCATTAGTTATGTGATACCATAAAACATCCATAAATAATAATAACAACAACATACTAAAATAAATAAAGGGTATGATCATGTTATTTACTAATTTTTTGTTTATCTATCAGTTGATTAACTAACCATAACCTAGGAGATAAACACTTATCACCATTTATAGTTCGTGTTTAGATATTTTCACATGTCATCCTTTTTATCTCATTGGATTTTTTTTCTCTCAACTCCTAACATGAACTGACACCACTATCTTGGGAGATCCATCAATATCATATTCTTTTATATTGCAGATAGGTGAGGTGTAAATTTGGGTTTACATAAAAGAAACCATGGGAATATAGGAACTGCATATTAATGATGAGAGGGCACACATGCCAACAATTATAATTTACTATATAAATTAAAGGGGAACCAATCACATACAAAGTTCGGGTATATATCATGATAATCCATAGACATTAAACGAATTACACATTTAATAAAAATAGAATTCAATTAATTAATCATTATTAATAAGATAAATCATGCTCAAATCGATTAATCATTATCATTAATTAATCTATGATTTTTATCTTAATGCTTTTATGAATTTCCTTGAGATTCTCATGCATAATCTTGTACATAACATGTACCTTGGAGGAAACCCAGTAAATACCTATCAAAATCTACCCATCTTAATTTTATACTTGTTTATTGTTTTATTCTTTGTGACATTTAGCATTCACATTGAATTATAATTTTAATAATAAATATAAATGATGTGTAGATCATTGAACATTACATAATTGTAAATTAAACACATATATATATATATATAACACCTATCACATGGGGTGCCCCACCTTTACACCCACACGAAGGTACATATCTCAATGGTTTAAATAAGTTAATAATGAAAAATTAAATCAACAAAATCTGGAAATAGTACACTATGTGTACCCTTCGCACCATCAATCTGAAGTACATGCCTCGGGAAATTGTGTGTGAGGTGTACTTCAAAAATCCTTAGACTACATAGTGTGTCTAGTGGGCCACACGCTATGATGAATCTGTGTTTCATGGTCACCATCTTGGAAAGATATTTTTGGGATTCACGCCGTGACCCTAAACCAAAAGGACTACAAACAGTGTCTAGTGGGCCACACTATGTGTAGTCTAGCTGATCATGTGCCAGTCTATCCTGGTCAACAAATAGGGTAAGAATTAACTACACCGTGTTTCATTAATGCACATGGAATGAGTAATTTCCAAATTTGTTCGGGAAAGTTTGAACTCATTTGTAATGTTTTTATCCATATTCCACGACATGTGTGGTGGATTACATTCCATGTAATTTCGAGTAAACAGAGTGTACTGTCATGTTACCTTGACAGAATTAATAGTACCAAATGATGAGTTCCCCGATTTAATTTTAATCATAAAATTATTAGTTTCTATTAGATATAAGAGTAATGGAAGAGGAATATTAGATCTCAAAATTCAGATTATAAGAACAACTCTACATTATTTGAGAAATTAAATGATTAAATTTAAATCATCAAAGAACTATTTAAATAATTATAAACAAAAAATGACCCCTCTGAAACCACTTGTAGGATCTAGGCATAGTGAAAGCATGGGATGAGAGTGTATCCAAAATTTTAAATTCCCATTATTAATGGTTAATTTGGGATCAAAACAATGATAAACACCTGTATCCAAAGAATTTAATCAATGATAATAGAAAAAAATAGAAAACCCATTACTAAGAGGAGCAGATCAAAATATTTTGTTTAAAATAAATTTAATTAAATTTAAGAATTACCTTTAAGGTGATTCTTTCTTCATTGATGCGTTAAAACACGGGTCTGAGGATTGGCTTCATTGAAATGTAGAATCCAAGGATAGTAATTCTCCAGTGGTGATCCATGTGTTCTATAAAAATCTCTAGATTTCGTTGAAGGATACTTCGAGTGAAAGCTCAAAATATCCATGGGCTTCTAATGTACACCATTTATTTCCCTGAGAATGTTATACAAAGCGTTATTCTATATCCGATAGAGGAGGATCACTCTCATAATTTTTAGTGTTCTTGAATAGGGAATAGTTCCCTAGTATCGTCATCATTTCTCCAAGGATGTTTTGCACACAACCACATGTTAATTAGTGTAATAACCCCTTTACGAATTAGAGAATAATAACATAATGGTAAATTTAATTCAACATGTAATAATAAATAATTATCACAAGTGTTTTTTGTTATTTTATTATTCCATGTGAAACCCCATGTCAAATAATAATAGTAATGATATTATATCCATGAAATGTTCTTAACATGGACATTGTATTTAAATATTATTTAACAAAATAATATTTAAGAATATTTATCATCGGAACACTAATGTGGACCTCCAATCATCCTCATCATTTACCAAGACTGGAATAATGGATATTTATTTATTAAATAAAACTAACTGCATTATTTTTCGATAAATATATATTATTTTTTCTATATATTATCTCAAATACCTAGTGGAGAAATAATTGTGATCAAGCATATGTGAATAACTATTAAACCAGAACCAGGAATAATATTTATTCAACTTGTTAAGTAATAAATCATTTAACCGATACATTGGGTACACATAGTGTGTGACCCTCTAGGCCTCATTCCCATTAGTATTAGGAGTGAATTCCTAAATTCTGAAATTACTATCTATCATTGGGTCAAGGTACCTTAGAGAAATATGTTGATGTCCCAATGATATGTCACCTTATAGGAATGCATACTATGTAATATAATCCATTTGTCTTGAGCATTCCAATAAAGTGGGATGCATGCAAGTGTTATCAACCCATAAACATGAATTATAATTATTTGACTTCCTAGAAACGAGCTTTCCTAGAGAACACTATGGCCAGGAATTTAGTAAGTCTATATCATTTCCATCAATGGGCATGAGATATCTACTTCCATAGAAGTAAAAAATACTTTCTCACATTATTCGTTAATGCAACATTACTAGGGATGCACCCAACATATCCAACCCCTTCTAGAAAATATATTTTTATGGTTTTCTTCAATACATCTAAATGAATGAGTCACAATACCTATTAATAATAGTCATAATGTATAAGGATGAATACACACATCTGTAGATTGGAACATACAATGTCACTTGTGAATATAGATTTTCTACTGGCATGTCTTGTTCTCATAACATCATCATGGATATTACCAAGAGTGTACACCATGAGAAGTTTCCCCTAAGATTCATGATTCCTCACCCCTGATAGCTTGTATCATTTGTTTCCCTTCAAATGATGTAATTTTGGAATAGAAAATATATTCAAAAATAGTGTCATGTCACTTCCGGGTTTTAATCATAGAATTGGTATACCATGTTATATTATTGTGGTATATATTCTTAGAACATTATCTCATACTATTTCATGATGATGAAAAATCATGAAGAGATAATGAGTTTATTAATATTCATCCAATTAATATAGGTTTATCATAATGTTCAAAGAATTTGGTTTCTAGGGAACCAACTCCAAAAGTCTCTTACTCCATTAAATAGGTCATAAGATCCATTATATTTTTAAGAATATTAACAAAACCTCCATATAAAATTATGTGTGATGAACTCGCCACAAAAAATCACTTTCTAAGAAATATACTATAGTGATAATATATCTCACAATTTTTAGACCAACATCTACTTTCATTGTACACTCATTTAATGTGTGAAAATTCTTCACTCATGAGGCCTATGGATCGAGACCTATAGTCAATGATGCTTTTGACTAAACTGCAGCATCCTATGGAGTAGATGAACCCTAATCATAATGGGGAATATTCATAGCCTAAGAGAAGAACTTTAAATAACCAATACAGCTAAAAAAATTAAACTTATTTGCATGAATATGATAATAACACCTTTTTTGACTGACAATAACACACAATAGAAAGTAAAAGGCACATTTCTAGCTTTAGAAGATGTTGTAGAGGAGCCTTATTGCTGAGAGCCACCCCCACCACTTCTATGGTGATCCTTCCACTTTCACTTATTTTTATCCATGCCACTAAATTTGTCACTCATTGGAAGATAATAGGTGGATAGTACAACCATTCCTTTCATGTTCATCCACACCATTATATCTATTTCAAATATCTCCGTATAGGTAGAAACCATTAACATAAACACCTACAATATGACATCTGATCATTAAACATATAGGTAATTCCACACCTTCATATGTTCATTCTTCACCACATCTGGATAAAAATAGAAAAGCTCAACAAACAGATTGGTGTATTATAACATTGAATGATCTTCTTATTAAAAGTAAAATAACTCCACAGGATTTTCCAACATTATGGAATCTGGGAAAACGACTGAAAGATCATTTTTTTTAATCCATTTCAATCCAAGTCCACTAGTCTGTATCCCTGAACTAGAAAATCCCACAATATTTTATTGGAACAATCAAGCCGGACTTTTTCACAAATCACATTGATATTATTAGGTGTCTCAAGGAAGTTAATGATTTGATAAGTCCTATAAAAAATATTCCCCAACCTCTTCAGGATCATTCATTACATTAAAGGATGGTGGCTTCTACTATACTATTTCTAGTGATTGATCTCTCTCTCCTCCAGATCTTGCCTCTACCTCAACAACAACGTTATGAAATTGTGGTACATTATAATCAACAATAATAACTTCATATAAAATATTCACAATGAAATTATGTTCTACTGGTCAAATCCCTATGATGAGAATCAGTTTTACCCTCCTAAGGAAATAATGGATGATGTATTAGTGGTATAATACTACACATAGAAGAATACGAATGATCATACAACATAACAAATATCAGCTTAAACAAGAAAACCCTTTATTAGAATTATATATTTAAATACATATCCTACACTAAAGATGCATATCAATAATTCCCTTGGAAACACGAGTCTCTTCAAGATAAGATCTGGAAAAGAACATATCATAATATACATCTCAAGTCTATAAAAACTTATCTCCCATCTAATAGATTTACCAAGACAAGGATTATTGAGGACATACCTCGCCCGATAAGAAATTGTAATGACTCAACCCAGGTTTCCCTCAAACCTGGAACTCAGGCCATTCTTTCACATTCCCGAAGGGCATTCCGGATCCCCATGGGATGGCGACAAACACCCAGGCATTGAACAACAAATTATAGGGAACAATTTCTCTTAACCTGAAATAACAAATGGAATATATACACATATAGAAAGAAGGAACAGTGGGAGGAGAATAAATATATTCTATACCTATAAGAAGTAAATGAAAAAACAACTATTAAAATATCCCGGATATCTAAGAGACAAGTTTAATTGAAAATAACTAGAACTAAAAAACTAATCAATGTGATGGTGTGGACGAAATCCCACCATCTCACCACTACCTACCCTACTCAGCTGACATAGAAATTCACAACCTCAATATGGAACCTTGAATTTCCCTATATTTGGAGACATAAAAACTTATATACACCACTAAATAGGTCTACATGGTGTGAGATCACTGGCCCAATAGGATCCTAGCCATGTGTTCTGAAATAAGTCTATGTATAATTCTTCCTAAATTATCAATAAAAATAAATCCTCGAATGATATGCAGTAAAACCGTTTTATAGATTACATGGTAAATATTTCCATTTTTCACATTTCTAAATCAAAATAATCCATATCAATTTTAAATCAAATTTTCCATGTCATATTTAATAATCATAAACATGCATATCAATGTCAAAATCACTATTCTATGGAATACAAAAAAATCACATTTATCAGTACATAAGATCACTATCAGATAGAAAAAATTACTAATCATTTAACAATCAATCATGTGCACAATATGTTTCCAAGACACATTCCATAGATGAAGAGTAATATCCCGTGATTAACCCCCAAACCCACATGTCAACATGAGTCCACTAGAACAATGGTCATATGAAACTGATGAAATCCCAATGAAAAAACTGCTCTATAATCAAATAAAACATGGATGATGGCCTCAAGCTAATCCTTCCACCTAAGGACCCATGGTTACCCATGTGTTTTTATTTTACAATTCATTTCAATGCTTTCAAAATCATTTGAAAAGCATTTCACAATCCATTTCAATTTTTTGAAAATACCCATTTTCTTTCCATTTATGGAAAATCCTAGGAAGAACCATTTTCCATTAAAATACATTACAAAACACACACAAAATCATACCTATTACATTTAAAATCTATTTATATAGAAGTAATAATATGTTTCATCGATATTTGGTAGAGACGAAACCATATACCTCAAAACATGTGTCTCACACACCTATAATGGGATCCACCAATGATGAAATCTCAATGACACAAATGGAGTCCCTATGAACCAACCCACATATCTTAAGATTGATTTAATTGATAAATAAGGTCATTAGAAAATTGGAAACAACACAAAACACAACAATGAACAACCATTGTAAAATAAATGAAAAGGAAACAACCTCTAGAATGTGATCCCACAATGGATCATGGAAAAATACATGAATAAACACTAATTTAGATCAATGTATATTATAATGAATCCCATATGAATAACTATGATCAATATAAGTGAAGAACCAGAAATATTACTCAATCGATGATTCACACTGCAATTGTATCGAAGATCGAATTCTATATGGATCGATCGGTAAGCAACTATGACACCATAATTCAACAAATAGTATCTTTGGTTTGAGAATAAATGATACCAATTGGCCGAATGGGAACCCAAAACATAAAATACACCATATATATTCCCTAATTGGGGAATTAAATGACGTGTAAGTCCTTTACACATCCTGAAATCCATGGTTTTTATGTACACAGATAAATCCACCTCCTCAGAGTAAAAATACATTATTCATATCATTCACAATGTGAAACAAATACTCATGTCATGTAACCTTTAGTTTCATGAATACCTTTCTCATACTACACCCAACGACACATACTCATCGTGTAACCTTGTTAAATGATGTGAAATCCTCCTACAACCTATAGAAATGGCATGTTAAATATTAGAGTCCAATTAATATGTGACTTCACCATTATAGTTATCCTCCCAATTCCTTCTTCGTCATATATACATAACAAGAAAAGTAAAACCATAACAATGTTAAAGATTTACCAGACAGATCAATAATAAGATGTTACATTTTTTCTTTAAAAAATATTTTCAACTGAATGATCTTCTCACTTTATGAATAAAGGCATTTCTAAAAATTTTACCATGATATATGATTTTTATTTACACCATGTAAATGGATAATGGATGAAATAACCATCATTTTGTTCAAGCTATCATCAAATGTTTATAGGATTAAATTTAACTAGAAATTATTGGTTTCTAAAAAATGAATTTCAAAGAAAAGGAATTTAAAAATAATTATTGTTTTTAGAAGTGTTTTTATATACAAAGAATATGTTCCCAAAGAATGTTTTGAAAGTTCATTTTTTTATATTTCCATTTGACAATTATAATGATCCTTTTGTTATTAATCCAATTGGTATATTATTTATTCATAGCATCAATCATTATTTTCATGGAAGGATTAAGATTATTTCAAAGTTATTGTTATGTAATTCATTCATTTTTTATATGTTAATAATGAGTAAAACATATTAATGTGAATCTTGTTTATCTTCAATGGTTTAATCATTTTATAAATAATTAAATATTCTTTCTATGGGTTTAATGATGAATGATCAATATACATTATTCATGTACTGGTTCATGGACATCTTATTTGATGGGGAAGCCCAAATAGTATTGGTTAAGGCTATTAAACTTTATATGATAAGGTCGACCAGATTTCTTTATGTGATACCATTATACATTTTATAAATGGAAAATATTTATATCAATAATTTTATCATTACAACATATACCATGTGCTAGGCCAGATAGCACCAGGTGAGATAATTTTCACATATATGATGTTTGTAACAAGATAGAACACCAATGCATAGGGTAATGCACCATGTCTCGAGATGAACAAAAGAGGGAGTCACATGAGGATTTTTTCAATGGAATTAATAGCAATCCATTTATTTCTACCATAGGTAGGACCTGGGGAATGAAAACAATATTTTCATGAAACGAACACATTTTTATCCTTGATATGGGATTATAATGTTTCTTATGATCAATACTGATGACACGTGGATGATTATTATTTATTTTGATGCTTCGTTTCAATAAAATGTTTTAATATTTGATGAATCTCAATTACTAATTCTTATGTCCACCCTTACTGATCATTTTAGTTGACTATTTCTAGGTTTTATTTTTACTAGGTTATAATGTATGAGGTTGGACCAATTTTTTAAAGAATGTATTTCATATAGATGGTGGTGATGTCAAAATTTGAAATAAGAAAAAATGGTTGAAATGGGAGATGATTTTCATATTTATATAGAAGTTTTTTAGGAATACTTATTAATATGATTTGGTCCTAATTCTCTAAAACCATAAACCAAAAAAATTGATAGGTATTTAAGTGATCCAAAAAAATGTTTTATTTACTATTCAGTGTGAATTTATTCAACTTATTCACCATCAAATAAGATAATTTAATGTTTTTAATTGAGCATTGTATCCAATATTTTTGGTTTTTTGCAGTTATAATTGTTATCATAACAGAGTTTAGATATCCTAAGAGGTTATAATACTTTCATGAGGGGATATATAAAGAATTATTGATGTTTTAAAGGTATATTATCTTCAGTATTACCATATATTATTTTCATATAAACCCACATTGAGATATTAGTGATGAAATATTATTGTGATTAATGACTTTTTTTGATTTTTTTATTATGTTGAGGTATTTGTAACCCCTATGACTGATATGATGTGTTCATTTGGGAATAATTACGTTTCATTTTTAATGTAAAAAATGAAAAACTATATAATAGGTAAAAAATTATCACATCAATCATGGTGGGGGGGATTGAATCCATTACTGATGGATAAGAAAGAAATTATTCCTACAAATAGACTATATGATATTTTGTTCAGTATGATAGTTTTATTGGTACTTATCAATTTTATTTCACAAACATATTGGATTTTATTTGATGAATAATTATTTATTTATCTTGGAAGAATATATAATTAAATCTATCTACTATTTGGCATTTGAACATAGTTAAGGAATTTTGGATTAATTTTTAGTATATTTAATTATGGAATTATTGGTTTTAAACATTAGGTATTGATATTGAAATTTGAATATTAACATAGATTCGTATATTAGAAATTATCATACTATGTTATAGCCATTTTGGTTTTAGTTAATGTCTAAAATAAGAGAAACATCTTATTCGGATTTTGGGGATTATTTTTGTAACACCCCAGGTAAATAATGAATATGACATCTTTATATTTATCCATACTTGTGAACCAAATATTAATATTACTTTAAAGGGGACGCTATGCTCGATGGCATACCCAATACGCAACAACGAGTTTCTTGGGAATATTACGTTGCACTCTAATAATAAAATAATATTATTTTAAATGGTAGTTAACATGTAGTTGTTGTATTGGAAGGAATGGATATAAATAACTAAAATATGATTATATATGTTTTTTAAATGTTTTTACATTTATCCAATAGAGGATAGAGGCCTAAAATACGGAAAGAATTCAATTTTAGGCGTATATGACCTAGTTTTCACTAAAGGTTCACTTATCACCTTTTGATGTTGAACCATCATTAAATATAGATTTGTTCACTCTTAAACATTCATTTTTACCAAATAAAACTCTTATTAAGAATCGAGACATCAAAATTTACTTTGTGTAAATTTTTGGTATCTTTCCGATAAAGTTCATTTTTTAATGAATAGTGTAAAATGTTGTATTTTAATTCAAAACCACCTTTTAATCTAATTTAGTTATATGATTAGATTATATTTTGAATTGGTTTTAAAGTGAAATTAGAAAATATTTTTACCATTAAATCCAATAGTGGTCGTTGGAATCAATTTGACTTTGATATCAGACTTAAACTAGTGTCAATCTTTTGATACTTATCGTTTCATAAAAATACGCTATTTGTCATGACAGTGGGAATTAATTATTAAATTAATTAATGTGACTTATATGTTTTGAATTTTTTAAAACGGACTTCATTTTTGAATTCATAATATCAAATATAGCTTAGGGTGAATTTTTGGGATTTTTCTGAAAAACTTCAATTTTTGATGAATAGTGAAACCACTAAGTGGTACTTATAAAAACTGATTTTCCGTTTAAATGAAATTTTTCCATCTTTGTGTTTGGTTTTTCAAAAATCCGACATACATGGTTTTCATTAAGAAGTAAAATGTGGTTCAATGAGATTAAAATAATTTTTTGGTGAATAGTAACTTATTAAGTTTTTAATCGCGATTAGTGGTAATTAGTGTAGTTTAAGGTAAAAATAATGCTTTAATAAAATGAGATGAGAATGACAGATGTCTTACCCTCATTGGTTGTATCATGGCCGACCAAGACAAGCCATGAGTCAACTTGGGGACCCCATGGATCCACTTTGGTTTGGAAATGACATAAATAACATTTTATTTAATGTAAAAGTAAAATTTACACAAACATGATATGTTTTACTAAAACAATTTTTAAGTGGTGTTATAAAATCATATTTTCGATTATAAATATTCATTGGAAAGTTAAAACGATTTCCTACATCATAGTATTTTTTTTATAATTTTTAGACATTAAATAAATTAAATTATTTATGACATAATAATGATGCAGCGATGACATCATTATTTGACGATTTAAATAAAATGGAAAGATAATGTAAAATCTATGAACTACACAAGTCCAAAACATATTGGATGAGTGGATTTCGAAGACATATCACCTTATACACGAATTATATCAATGTGGGACCTTTTGAAACCGAAACACATTTTCAAATAAAGTAATATGTCTTTACTTTCCAAAAGTACCCCTCCTCTCCTCTTATAAAAGGCCCCCACCTCTACCCCATTTAACACACTCCTAAAGACATTGGCTCGGCCAAACCCTGCCCATTTACTCTCTCCACATCCCTCTCCTCATCCTAGAGTATTCCCTTTGGGAATAATCCTTTCAAATGAAGCCTTTAGGCTCAAATCAAAAGGAGTTACACTTTTAAAGGTAATTCATTCTCTCATGTTCATTTGTTTTATTTTGCTTCTCCAACCCCCTAAAATCTTTTTATTTACTTATTTTGTAACAACACCAGTATATTAAATATACTAGGATGTTTTTATAAGATTTATTCAAGCTACACTCTCACACCACTACATCAAATGGTTAAAGAACATACGGTTTCTGTGGATGGTGAAATTCTGCATCCCGAAACGATGATTGTTCAATACTCATTTAAAACCTTCAAAGGTGGCCATTATGATGTCACTATTTTTATACATGATATATAATATGTTTATGTTTTATTTATTCTTCTGTATTTTTCATTTTTGTCTTACCTTTATGGCTTCCATTATGGATATACGCGATATCTTCATTTAAGGAAGTGCGGACTACCGCCCCCTCAAAGTGATTTGATTCGTTAAATACCATATGTGGGATGTATAAAGGATGGAAATATGATATTATATATGATATTATACTGGAATTATAATTTACCTTTATATCATTATTATTCCATTCTATAAAATACGAAATAGAAATGAAAGTAGCGTTCATGCGTACGTACGGCTTACCGTCTCCATGAACGGTGCATTTCATTTCTTACCTCTAAATGATTATGTAATGTTATAAATGCATGCATGAACTGGATATATATTACATATATGATATCTACATAATTAATAAAATTCTGGATATAATAAACTTTTGGCCACACGAAGAACATGTAATTGTAAGAAGTCCACTTTCGACTTAAGAACCAAATATCGGCAAAACAAATATTATTAACTTAAATGATTACATAATGTTTATGACATGGTAATAAGTGGTATAAAAGTAATAATGAACTTGAAAAAGGTTCTTAAGGAATTAGAAATTAACTCAGGTTTATTATTCAGGAGATTAAAGAATGATCGAGTCAAGTCGGACCCGAGGTAAGGGATCATACAACTCTCTTTCTTTTTAAGTACACTCTTTTATGTCATTTATTTTAAGCTCATCTTTCTTATGATTGGGATGTTATTTTATATTACTTTTACTGTAATTTTTATTTTCATGAGATGAGAGACCCTATTCTCTCTCATCAATCCATTTTGGATGTTTTGAGTGGCGTCGTTAGGCTGCCGAACTTTCGTAAGAGATCTAACCTCTCTCATTCTTTTTAAGTACTCTCCTTTATGTCACTTCTTTTAAACTCCTCCTTGCAATGTTGGGGGATTTTATTTTATATTACACTTGCTGTAAATTCTATTGTAATATGATGGGATACTCTATTTGACTCATCAATCCATATTCGGAAATTTTATGTGGCGCCGTTAGGATGCCGAGTTTTCGTAAGGGATTTTTCATCTCACTTTTCTTCCCGTGAGATTTATGCTACATTCACCACAAATTCCATTGAGTGGTGTATGTACTGCCCATTATTCTACTCTTTTTGTAATATACTTTCGTTTATGAGTCTTTACATCAATGACCTATTGTCTTTCTTCCATGGGGTGTATGTTTTGAAAGATACCCAAGTCGGTAAGGGAACCTTTCACCCTCCTCTTTTTTAAAAGACTTCTTTTATTGGGTCTTTTAATTTACATATTTTTATGTTGGGATATGTTCTCATACATCCTTACTGATGTAAATTTTATGTCCAAATGATGAGATACACTTTTTATCTCTCATCAACTCATTTTGATGTGATCCCGTTAGGCTGTCAAGGGAACTTTTTAACCCAATTTCGATTTCTTTGGGTTCAACTTGTAGTCATTGAATATGTCATCCATCGAATATGTGTGATTTTCCTTTTATTGTTTTACACGTATTATACACTTATATTGGGTGTATATATATTTGTCACACATATTTTTTATATTTATTTGTCCTTAAATTAAGGATACCTTCTTTATAAGGGATTTCATCACATTTGACATTTCTATTGAGGGTTCATTGTTGTTATGCACCAATTCACTCTTATATGGTGTATATACTGTCCTTTGGAGTATTATATCATGAATCCTTTTATTTTCATGATATTATAAAGTTCTGAATAAATGTTATTCCTCGATTATTGTATTCAAGTGTCTCTAATTTTGGTAAAACCACTTTAACCAAAATATCGTTTTAAATGTTTTAATTATTTGTTATTATTAATATCCATGTTTTCAAAATGGTTTTAAGGATTTATTTATATGGATATTAATGGTTTAAAATGTTAAAAGCTTTAAGGTGGTATGGGACACTTTGATTCAAAAATCTCTTTATTAAATGTTTTAAATGGTTTTGGAAATGGTTTCTTTTTTAATGGATTCATAATTTCAATGTCCTAAAATGTTATATTGTGATTGAAATGTGGAAATGTTATGTTTCCTTTATTCATGTTTATGTGATACGATTATGTTATGGTTCTTGGGCATTGTTATGAAGAACGGGTGGTTCCGTGATAAACTAAGGGCGGGTGAGCCCGATATAGCTCTCCAATGCATTGGGTGACGCGAAGGAGTGAAACGTTAAGGTTTCTCCGAAGAGATTTAGGGAATATACTGTGATGGGTATTCCAAACGTAACCAAGAGGGTTACTCCCTACGTAAGAATGTTATGAATGCCTCAAGTTACCATTATGTCTTATGTTTTCTATGATTTATTCATGATTTGATATGCCTATGTTTTATGGGTAAAGTATGATTTCATTATTATGTATATATGAACTCATGTTTCCTTTCCATATTTTTATAACCCTTACTGAGCTTTTTATGCTCATCCCAAGTTTTTAAAATGTTTTTCACAGGTCAAGGGAAAGGTACATGATGTGATGATAGTGTCAAGGATGTGTCAAGAAAGAATCCGTGTTTTATTTTAAATAGGTTTCCGTTGATGGGAAGAATGAATATTGTCTTTTATGTAACCACTTTGTTTAAATGTGGAATGTAATGCAAGTTTCATGATCTAATTCTCTAAAACTCTAAACCTAAGAAGAAACTCAATTTGTAATCTTGTAATAACTCAAGATTAAGTAAGGTTTAAGGCTGGGGCCTTATAGTTGGTATCAAAGGTCGGTTTAGACAACTTTAGAGGTTAGGGTATTCTTTAAGCATAAGTGACATTACCATAATGGTTAGGATTTCAGAAAGAGTCCTAGTTTTAGATAAAGTGAATGAGTAAGTGTATCTTAGTGTTTACCTTCATCATTTGTACATGATGGTTTTGTTGATATACTCACACTGGCATTTCTATTTTTAGTGAATGGATTGATCTAGCAGGCACCAAAGAGACAACAGGTTTGAAGGAAGCTGTGGTGGTTCTCTGATTAAGATACTAGATAAAATGGAGGATTCAATGAGGAAACTCGTGGTTGTTCTAAACCAAATATCAAGGAGTCATGATCAACCACTTCAACCTTGGTGAGTTCTCTAATGCATCATGTATGAGATGGCCAACCCGATGTGGAAATTCAGGTAATAATTATTAAGGTAACCATTAGGGTTTATATGATACTTAATTTTTAGGTAATTATGGGTCACTCTATGATATGATGGAAAATGAAAGGAATGAGATAAACTTGAGGTTAAAATATGTTATGATTATTCTTGAAGATTTTTTCTCATTTTGGGGAATGTTTTAAGAATTATATAGTTTTGGAAAAAGGACAACACGCAGACCGTGTGACATCCCGTCGCGTCGGACAAAGCTGTGGGAATCGAACCCAAAACCAATGTGTGACTGGTATTTATCGCCTACCACTGGACTACGTGAAGTCCCTAGTTAGTTTGACTGATTCATTCTAGTTATATGATTTTATGAATTAAGAGTAAGTTGATTTTGGGTTATTTATGAAAATGATTAACCTATCATGGAGGATATGTGATTAGGTTAATTACTTTTCAAAACGAGACTTTAGGAGCAACTGATATTGTTTGGAGATAAATGTTATGATTTATCTTGGGAAGACTATGCGATTAATCCTTCAAATATTTGGGTTTCAATCTTATATTGGTTTACTTTGAAGAATTTTATGGACAAATTGATTATAGAATGGTCCTCGCTGAACTTTGGGTTTTGTTGGACATATTTTGGAGATTAAGAATAGATTTTATTTTTATAAAGGGTTATCCTTTCCAGATTATCTGATCTTGTACTATCCTTTTTGGTTTTGGTTTTGGTTAAAGTCTAAAGACATGGGAAGTATATAGTTCTATTTTGTGGATTAGGTGATTCACTAGAAGTTGATTATAGTACTCTTAATGTGAACAAGTCTTCCTAAATACTCGTCTTTTGAAGAAAATATGAGTTTGTGTAAGGAATCTAATAAAAGTTGAAAGTCAATATGATAAGTGATTATGTTTCATTATGAATAAATTCCTCAAGAAAAAGTAACTTAAAACAAAAATGTTGTCTATTAACTTTTCCTACTGGGGAATCAAAGACCGTTTAACCCATCACAAGTTTGTGATTTTCTCGTGGTTAACTTTCTCCTAAACATGTTTTCTATCACTCTCCATCAGAACATGGCCCTTTTTTTTCCTCCATGTTAATATTTTCATACTTGGAATCCTTGTATGGGTTAACTCGGGTGACCTTTGTACTTATCTTTCTTTATTTTAATGTGTTTGTTTTACCGACTTTTGTTCCGATGTGGGACTTTCAAGGATGTTTCCAAGCGCAATTTTAAAATTGCGAGGACGCAATTCCCAAAAGGGGGGAAGGATGTAACACCCCAGGTAAATAATTAATATGACATCTTTATATTTATCCATACTTGTGAATCAAATATTAATATTACTTTAAAGGGGACGCTATGCTCGATGGCATACCCAATACGCAACAACGAGTTTCTTAGGAATATTATGTTGCACTCTAATAATAAAATAATATTATTTTAAATGGTAGTTAACATGTAGCCGTTGTATCGGCGGGAATGGATATAAATAACTAAAATATGATTATATATGTTTTTTAAATGTTTTTACATTTATCCAATAGAGGATAGAGGCCTAAAATACGGAAGGAATTTAATTTTAGGCGTATATGACCTAGTTTTCACTAAAGGTTCACTTATCACCTTTTGATGTTGAACCATCATTAAATATAGATTTGTTCACTCTTAAACATTCTTTTGTACCAAATAAAACTCTTATTAAGAATCGGGACATCAAAATTTACTTTGTGTAAATTTTTGGTATCTTTCCGATAAAGTTCATTTTTTTTAATGAATAGTGTAAAATGTTGAATTTTAATTCAAAACCACTTTTTAATCTAATTTATTTATATGATTATATTATATTTTGAATTGGTTTTAAAGTGAAATTATAAAATATTTTTACCATTAAATCCAATAGTGGTCGTCGGAATCAATTTGACTTTGAAATCAGACTTAAACTAGTGTCAATCTTTTGATACTTATTGTTTCATAAAAATACGCTATTTGTCATGACAGCGGGAATTAATTATTAAATTAATTAATGTGAATTATATGTTTTGAATTTTTTAAAACGGACTTCATTTTTGAATTCATAATATCAAATATAGCTTAGGGTGAATTTTTGGGATTTTTCTGAAAAACATCAATTTTTGATGAATAGTGAAACCACTAAGTGGTACTTATAAAAACTGATTTTCCGTTTAAATGAAATTTTTCCATCTTTGTGTTTTGATTTTCAAAAATCCGACATACATGGTTGTCATTAAGAAGTAAAATGTGGTTCAATGAAATTAAAATAATTTTTTTGGTGAATAGTAACTTATTAAGTTTTTAATCGCGATTAGTGGTAATTAGTGTAGTTTAAGGTAAAAACAATGCTTTAATAAAATGAGAGGAGCTTGAAACATGTCTTACCCTCATTGGTTGTCTCATGGACGACCAAGACAAGCCATGGGTCAACTTGGGGACCCCATGGATCCACTTTGGTTGGGAAATGACATAAATAACATTTTATTTAATGTAAAAGTAAAATTGACACAAACATGATATGTTTTACTAAAACAATTTTTAAGTGGTGTTATACAAGTCATATTTTTGATTATAAATATTAATTGTAAAGCTAAAAAGATTTCCTATATCATAGTATTTTTTTTATAATTTTTAGACATTAATTAAATTAAATTATTTATGACATAATAATGATGCAGCGATGACATCATTATTTGACAATTTAAATAAAATGGAAAGATAATGTAAAATCTATGAACTACACATGTCCAAAACTTATTGGATGAGTGTATTTCGAAGCCTTATCACCTTATACACGAATTATATCAATGTGGGACCTTTTGAAACCGAAAAACATTTTCAAATAAAGTAATATTTCTTTACTTTTCAAAAGTACCCCTCCTCTCCTCTTATAAAAGGCCCCCACCTCTACCCCATTTAACACACTCCTAAAGCCTTTGGCTCGGCCAACCCCTGCCCATTTACTCTCTCCACATCCCTATCCTCATCCAATAGGATTCCCTTTGGGCAGAATCCTTTCAATGGAAGCCTTTAGGCTCAAATCAAAAGGAGTTACACTTTTAATGGTAATTCATTCTCTCATGTTCATTTGTTTTATTTTGCTTCTCCAACCCCCTAAACTCTTTTTATTTACTTCTTTTGTAACAACACCAGTATCTTAAATATACTAGGATGTTTTTATAAGATTTATTCAAGCTACACTCTCACACAACTACATCAAATGGTTAAAGAACACACAGTTTCCGTGGATGGTGAAATTCTGCCTCCCGAAACGATGATTGTTCAATACTCATTTAACACCTTCAAAGGTGGCCATTATGATGTAACTATTTTTATATATGATATATAATATGTTTATGTTTTATTTATGCTTCTATATTTTTCATTTTTTTCTTACCTTTATGGCTTCCATTATGGGTATACGCGATATCTTCATTTAAGGAAGTGCGGACTACGACCCCCTCAAAGTGAATTGATTCGTTAAATACCATATGTGGGATGTATAAAGGATGGAAATATGATATTATATATGATATTATACTGTAATTATAATATACCTTTATATAATTATTATTCCATTCTATAAAATATGAAATAGAAATGAAAGTAGCGTTCATGCGTACGTACGGCTTACCGTCTCCATGAATGGTGCATTTTATTTCTTACCTCTAAATGATTATGTAATGTTATAAATGCATGCATGTACTGGATATATATGACATATATGATATCTACATAATGAATACAATTCTGGATATAATAAACTTTTGGCCACACGAACAACATGTAATTGTAAGAAGTCCACTTTTGACTTAAGAACCAAATATCGGCAAAACAAATATTATTAACTTAAATGATTACATAATGTTTATTACATGGTAATAAGTGGTATGAAATTAATAATGAACTTGAAAAAGGTTCTTAAGGAATTAGAAATTAACTCAAGTTTATTATTCAGGAGATTAAAGAATGATCGAGTCAAGTCGGACCCGAGGTAAGGGATCCTACAACTCTCTTTCTTTTAAGTACACTCTTTTATGTCATTTTTTAAGTTCATCTTTCTTATGATTGGGATGTTATTTTATATTAATTTTACTGTAATTTTTATGTTCATGAGATGAGAGACCATATTCTCTCTCATCAATCCATTTTGGAAGTTTTGAGTGGCGCTGTTAGGCTGCCGAACGTTCGTAAGAGATCCAACCTCTCTCTTTCTTTTTAAGTACTCTCCTTTATGTCACTTCTTTTAAACTCCTCCTTGCAATGTTGGGGGATTTTATTTTATATTACAATTTCTGTAAATTATATTGTAATATTATGGGATACTCTATTTGCTCTCATCAATCCATATTCGGAGGTTTTATGTGGCGCCGTTAGGCTGCCGAGTTTTCGTAAGGGATTTTTCATCTCACTTTTATTCCCATGAGATTTATGCTACATTCGCCACAAATTCCATTGAGTGGTGTATGTACTGCCCATTATTCTACTCATTGTGTAATATACTTTCTTTTATGAGTCTTTACATCAATGACCTATTTTCTTTCTTCCATGGGGTGTATGTTTTGAAAGATACCCAAGTCGGTAAGGGAACCTTTCACCCTCCTCTTTTTTAAAAGACTTCTTTTATTGGGACTTTTAATTTACATATTTTTATGTTGGGATATGTTCTCATACATCCTTATTGATGTAAATTTTATGTCCAAATGATGAGATACACTTTTTATCTCTCATCAACTCGTTTTGATGTGATGTCGTTAGGCTGTCAGGGGAACTTTTTAACCCAATTTCGATTTCTTTGGGTTCAACTTGTAGTCATTGAATATGTCATCCATTGAATATGTGTGATTGACCTTTTATTGTTATACACTTAATATACACTTATATTGGGTGTATATATATTTTTCACACATATTTTTTAGATTTATTTGTCCTTAAATTAAGGATACCTTCTTTATAAGGGATTTCATCACATTTGACATTTCTATTGAGGGTTCATTGTTGTTATGCGCCAATTCACTCTTATATGGTGTATATACTGTCCTTTGGAGTATTATATCATGAATCCTTTTATTCTCATGATATTATAAAGTTCTGACTAAATGTTATTCCTCGATTATTGTATTCAAGTGTCTCTAATTTTGGTAAAACCCCTTTAACCAAAATATCATTCTAAATGTTTTAATTATTTTGTTATTATTAATATCCATGTTTTCAAAATGGTTTTAAGGATTTATTTATATGGATATTAATGGTTTAAAATGTTAAAAGCTTCAAGGTGGTATGGGACACTTTGATTCAAAAATCTCTTTATTAAATGTTTTAAATGGTTTTGGAAATGGTTTCTTTTTGAATGGATTCATTATTTCAATATCCTAAAATGTTATATTGTGATTGAAATGTGGAAATGTTATGTTTCCTTTATTCATGTTTATGTGATACGATTATGTTATGGTTCTTGGGCATTGTTATGAAGAACGGGTGGTTCCGTGATAAACTAAGGGCGGGTGAGCCCGATATAGCTCTCCAATGCATTGGGTGAAGCGAAGGAGTGAAACGTTAATGTTTCTGCGAAGAGATTTAGGGAATATACTGTGATGGGTATTCCAAACGTAACCAAGAGGGTTACTCACTACGTAAGAATATTATGAATGCCTCAAGTTACCTTTATGCCTTATGTTTTCTATGATTTATTCATGATTTGATATGCCTATGATTTATGGGTAAAGTATGATTTCATTCTTATGTATATATGAACTCATGTTTCCTTTCCATATTTTTATAACCCTTACTGAGCTTTTTATGCTCATCCCATGTTTTTGAAATGTTTTTCACAGGTCAAGGGAAAGGTACATGATGTGATCATAGTGTCAAGGATGTGTCAAGAAAGAATCCGTGTTTTATTTTAAATAGGTTTCCGTTGATGGGAAGAATGAATATTGTCTTTTATGTAACCACTTTGTTTAAATGTGGAATGTAATGCAAGTTTCATGATCTAATTCTCTATAACTCTAAACCTAAGAAGAAACTCAATGTGTAATCTTGTAAAAACTCAAGATTAAGTAAGGTTTAAGGCTGGGGCCTTATAGTTGGTATCAAAGGTCGGTTTAGACAACTTTAGAGGTTAGGGTATTCTTTAAGCATAAGTGACATTACCATAATGGTTAGGATTTCAGAAAGAGTCCCAGTTTTAGATAAAGTGAATGAGTAAGTGTATCTTAGTGTTTACCTTCGTCATTTGTACATGATGGTTTTGTTGATATACTCACACTGACATTTCTATTTTTAGTGAATGGATTGATCTAGCAGGCACCAAAGAGACAACAGGTTTGAAGGAAGCTGTGGTGGTTCATTGATTAAGATACTAGATAAAATGGAGGATTCAATGAGGAAACTTGTGGTTGTTCTAAACCAAATATCAAGGAGTCATGATCAACCACTTCAACATTGGTGAGTTCACTAATGCATCATGTATGAGATGGCCAACCCGATGTGGAAATTCAGGTAATAATTATTAAGGTAACCATTAGGGTTTATATGATACTTATTTTTTAGGTAATTATGGGTTACTCTATGATATGATGGAAAATGAAAGGAATGAGATAAACATGACGTTAAAATATGTTATGAATATTATTGAAGATTTTATCTCATTTTGGGGAATGTTTTAAGAATTATATAGTTTTGGAAAAAGGACAACACGCAGACCGTGTGACATCCTGTCGCGTCGGACAAAGCTGCGGGAATCGAACCCACAACCAATGTGCGACTGGTATTTATCGCCTACCACTGGACTATGTGAAGTCCCTGGTTAGTTTGACTGATTCATTATAGTTATATGATTTTATGAATTAAGAGTAAGTTAATTTTGGGTTATTTATGAAAATTATTAACCTATCATGGAGGATATGTGATTAGGTTAATTACTTTTCAAAACAAGACTTTAGGAGAAACTAATATTGTTTGGAGATAAATGTTATGATTTATCTTGGGAAGACTATGCGACTAAATCCTTCAAATATTTGGGTTTCAATCTTATATTGGTTTACTTTGAAGAATTTTATGGACAAATTGATTATAGAATGGTCCTCGCTGAACTTTGGGTTTTGTTGGACAGATTTTGGAGATTAAGAATAGATTTTATTTTTATAAAGGGTTATATTTTTCTAGATTATCTGATCTTGTACTAGCCTTTTTGGTTTTGGTTTTGGTTAAAGTCTAAAGACATGGGAAGTATATAGTTCTATTTTGTGGATTAGGTGATTCTCTAGAAGTTGATTATAGTACTCTTAATGTGAACAAGTCTTCCTAAATACTCGTCTTTTGAAGAAAATATGAGTTTGTGTAAGGAATCTAATAAAAGTTGAAAGTCAATATGATAAGTGATTATGTTTCCTTATGAATAAATTCCTCAATAAATAGTAACTTAAAACAAAAATTTTGTCTATTAACTTTTCCGACTGGGGAATCGAAGACCGTTTAACCCTTCACAAGTTTGTGATTTTCTCGTGGTTAACTTTCTCCTAAACATGTTTTCTATCACTCTCCATCAGAACATGACCCTTTTTTTTTCATCCATGTCCATATTTTCATACATGGAATCCTAGTATGGGTTAACTCGGGTGACCTTTGTACTTATCTTTCTTTATTTTAAAGTGTTTGTTTTACCGACTTTTGTTCCGATGTGGGACTTTCAAGGATGTTTGCAAGCGCAATTTTAAAATTGCGAGGACGTAATTCCCAAAAGGGGGGAAGGATGTAACACCCCAGGTAAATAATGAATATGACATCTTTATATTTATCCATACTTGTGAAGCAAATATTAATATTACTTTAAAGGGGACGCTATGCTCGATGGCATACCCAATACGCAACAACGAGTTTCTTGGGAATATTACGTTGCACTCTAATAATAAAATAATATTATTTTAAATGGTAGTTAGCATGTAGCCGTTGTATTGGCGGGAATGGATATAAATAACTAAAATATGATTATATATGTTTTTTAAATGTTTTTACATTTATCCAATAGAGGATAGAGGCCAAAAATACGGAAAGAATTCAATTTTAGGCGTATATGGCCTAGTTTTCACTAAAGGTTCACTTATCACCTTTTGATGTTGAACCATCATTAAATATAGATTTGTTCACTCTTAAACATTCTTTTGTACCAAATAAAACTCTTATTAAGAATAGGGACATCAAAATTTACTTTGTGTAATTTTTTGGTATCTTTCCGATAAAGTTCTTTTTTTTAATGAATAGTGTAAAATGTTGTATTTTAATTCAAAACCACTTTTTAATCTAATTTATTTATATGATTAGATTATATTTTTAATTGGTTTTAAAGTGAAATTAGAAAATATTTTTACCATTAAATCCAATAGTGGTCGTTGGAATCAATTTGACTTTGAAATCAGACTTAAACTAGTGTCAATCTTTTGATACTTATTGTTTCATAAAAATACGCTATTTGTCATGACATCGGGAATTAATTATTAAATTAATTAATGTGACTTATATGTTTTGAATTTTGTAAAACGGACTACATTTTTGAATACATAATATCAAATATAGCATAGGGTGAATTTTTGGGATTTTTCTGAAAAACATCAATTTTTGATGAATAGTGAAACCACTAAGTGGTACTTATAAAAACTGATTTTCCGTTTAAATGAAATTTTGCCATACTTGTGTTTTGATTTTCAAAAATCCGACATACATGGTTTTCATTAAGAAGTAAAATGTGGTTCAATGAGATTAAAATAATTTTTTGGTGAATAGTAACTTATTAAGTTTTTAATCGTGATTAGTGGTAATTAGTGTAGTTTAAGGTAAAAATATTGCTTTAATAAAATTAGATGAGCTTGACACATGTCTTACCATCATTGGTTGTATCATGGCCGACCAATACAAGCCATGGGTCAACTTGGGGACCCCATGGATCCACTTTGGTTGGGAAATGACATAAATAACATTTTATTTAATGTAAAAGTAAAATTGACACAAACATGATATGTTTTACTAAAACAATTTCTATGTGGTGTTATACAAGTCATATTTTTGATTATAAATATTCATTGGAAATATAAAAAGATTTCCTACATGATAGTATTTTTTTTATAATTTTTAGACATTAAATAAATTAAATTATTTATGACATAATAATGATGCAGCGATGACATCATTATTTGACGATTTAAATAAAATGGAAAGATAATGTAAAATCTATGAACTAAACATGTCCAAAACTTATTGGATGAGTGGATTTAAAATCCTTATCACCTTATACACGAATTATATCAATGTGGGACCTTTTGAAACCGAACCACATTTTCAAATAAAGTAATATTTCTTTACTTTCCAAAAGTACCCCTCCTCTCCTCTTATAAAAGGCCCCCACCTCTACCCCATTTAACACACTCCTAAAGCCTTTGGCTCGGACAAACCCTGCCCATTTACTCTCTCCACATCCCTATCCTCATCCAAGAGGATTCCCTTTGGGCAGAATCCTTTCAAAGGAAGCCTTTAGGCTCAAATCAAAAGGAGTTACACTTTTAATGGTAATTCATTCTCTCATGTTCATTTGTTTTATTTTGCTTCTCCAACCCCCTAAACTCTTTTTATTTACTTATTTTGTAACAACACCAGTATCTTAAATATACTAGGATTTTGTTATAAGATTTATTCAAGCTACACTCTCACACAACTACATCAAATGGTTAAAGAACACACGGTTTCCGTGGATGGTGAAATTCTGCCTCCCGAAACGATGATTGTTCAATACTCATTTAACACCTTCAAAGGTGGACATTATGATGAAACTATTTTTATATATGATATATAATATGTTTATGTTTTATTTATGCTTCTGTATTTTTCATTTCTGTCTTACCTTTATGGCTTCCATTATGGGTATACGTGATATCTTCATTTAAGGAAGTGCAGACTACCGCCCCCTCAAAGTGATTTGATTCGTTAAATACCATATGTGGGATGTATAAATGATGGAAATATGATATTATATATGATATTATACTGTAATTATAATATACCTTTATATCATTATTATTCAATTCTATAAAATATGAAATAGAATTGAAAGTAGCGTTCATGCGTACGTACGGCTTACCGTCTCCATGAATGGTGCATTTCATTTATTACCTCTAAATGATTATGTAATGTTATAAATGCATGCATGTACTATATATATATGACATATATGATATCTACATAATGAATACAATTCTTCATATAATAAACTTTTGGCCACACGAACAACATGTAATTGTAAGAAGTCCACTTTCGACTTAAGAACCAAATATCGGCAAAACAAAAATTATTAACTTAAATGATTACATAATGTTTATGACATGGTAATAAGTGGTATAAAAGTAATAATGAACTTGAAAAAGGTTCTTAACGAATTAGAAATTAACTCAAGTTTATTATTCAGGAGATTAAAGAACGATCGAGTCAAGTCGGACCTGAGGTAAGGGATCCTACAACTCTCTTTCTTTTAAGTACACTCTTTTATGTCATTTATTTTAAGTTCATCTTTCTTATGATTGGGATGTTATTTTATATTACTTTTACTGTAATTTTTATGTTCATGAGATGAGAGACCATATTCTCTCTCATCAATCCATTTTGGAAGTTTTGAGTGGCGTCGTTAGGCTGCCGAACTTTCGTAAGAGATCCAACCTCTCTCTTTCTTTTTAAGTACTCTCCTTTATGTCACTTATTTTAAACTCCTCCTTGCAATGTTGGGGGATTTTATTTTATATTACACTTGCTGTAAATTATATTGTAATATTATGGGATACTCTATTTGACATCATCAATCCATATTCGGAGGTTTTCTGTGGCGTCGTTAGGCTGCCGAGTTTTCTTAAGGGATTTTTCATCTCACTTTTATTCCCGTGAGATTTATGCTACATTCACCACAAATTCCATTGAGTGGTGTATGTACTGCCCATTATTCTACTCATTGTGTAATATACTTTCGTTTATGAGTCTTTACATCAATGACCTATTGTCTTTCTTCCATGGGGTGTATGTTTTGAAAGATACCCAAGTCGGTAAGGGAACCTTTCACCCTCCTCTTTTTTAAAAGACTTCATTTATTGGGTCTTTTAATTTACATATTTTTATGTTGGGATATGTTCTCATACATCCTTATTGATTTAAATTTTATGTCCAAATGATGAGATACACTTTTTATCTCTCATCAACTCATTTTGATGTGATGTCGTTAGGCTGTCAAGGAAACTTTTTAACCCAATTTCGATTTCTTTGGGTTCAACTTGTAGTCATTGAATATGTCATCCATTGAATATGTGTGATTGACCTTTTATTGTTTTACACTTAATATACACTTATATTGGGTGTATATATATTTGTCACACATATTTTTTAGATTTATTTGACCTTAAATTAAGGATACCTTCTTTATAAGGGATTTCATCACATTTGACATTTCTATTGAGGGTTCATTGTTGTTATGCACCAATTCACTCTTATATGGTGTATATACTGTCCTTTGGAGTATTATATCATGAATCCTTTTATTCTCATGATATTATAAAGTTCTGACTAAATGTTATTCCTCGATTATTGTATTCAAGTGTCTCTAATTTTGGTAAAACCCCTTTAACCAAAATATCGTTTTAAATGTTTTAATTATTTGTTATTATTAATATCCATGTTTTCAAAATGGTTTTAAGGATTTATTTATATGGATATTAATGGTTTAAAATGTTAAAAGATTCAAGGTGGTATGGGACACTTTGATTCAAAAATCTCTTTATTGAATGTTTTAAATGGTTTTGGAAATGGTTTCTTTTTGAATGGATTCATTATTTCAATATCCTAAAATGTTATATTGTGATTGAAATGTGGAAATGTTATGTTTCCTTTATTCATGTTTATGTGATACGATTATGTTATGGTTCTTGGGCATTGTTATGAAGAACGGGTGGTTCCGTGATAAACTAAGGGCGGGTGAGCCCGATATAGCTCTCCAATGCATTGGGTGACGCGAAGGATTGAAACGTTCAGGTTTCTCCGAAGAGATTTAGGGAATATACTGTGATGGGTATTCCAAACGTAACCAAGAGGGTTACTCCCTACGTAAGAATGTTATGAATGCCTCAAGTTACCTTTATGTCTTATGTTTTCTATGATTTATTCATGATTTGATATGCCTATGTTTTATGGGTAAAGTATGATTTCTTTCTTATGTATATATGAACTCATGTTTCCTTTCCATATTTTTATAACCCTTACTGAGCTTTTTATGCTCATCCCAAGTTTTTGAAATGTTTTTTACAGGTCAAGGGAAAGGTACATGATGTGATGATAGTGTCAAGGATGTTTCAAGAAAGAATCCGTGTTTTATTTTAAATAGGTTTCCGTTGATGGGAAGAATGAATATTGTCTTTTATGTAACCACTTTGTTTAAATGTGGAATGTAATGCAAGTTTCATGATCTAATTCTCTAAAACTATAAACCTAAGAAGAAACTCAATGTGTAATCTTGTAATAACTCAAGATTAATTAAGGTTTAAGGATGGGGCCTTATAGTTGGTATCAAAGGTCGGTTTAGACAACTTTAGAGGTTAGGGTATTCTTTAAGCATAAGTGACATTACCATAATGGTTAGGATTTCAGAAAGAGTCCTAGTTTTAGATAAAGTGAATGAGCAAGTGTATCTTAGTGTTTACCTTCATCATTTGTACATGATGGTTTTGTTGATATACTCACACTGACATTTCTATTTTTAGTGAATGGATTGATCTAGCAGGCACCAAAGAGACAACAGGTTTGAAGGAAGCTGTGGTGGTTCTTTGATTAAGATACTAGATAAAATGGAGGATTCAATGAGGAAACTCGTGGTTGTTCTAAACCAAATATTAAGGAGTCATGATCAACCACTTCAACCTTGGTGAGTTCTCTAATGCATCATGTATGAGATGGCCAACCCGATGTGGAAATTCAGGTAATAATTATTAAGGTAACCATTAGGGTTTATATGATACTTAATTTTTAGGTAATTATGGGTTACTCTATGATATGATGGAAAATGAAAGGAATGAGATAAACTTGAGGTTAAAATATGTTATGATTATTCTTGAAGATTTTATCTCATTTTGGGGAATGTTTTAAGAATTATATAGTTTTGGAAAAAGGACAACACACAGAACGTGTGACATCCCGTCGTGTCGGACAAAGCTGCGGGAATCGAACCCACAACCAATGTGCGACTGGTATTTATCGCCTACCACTGGACTATGTGAAGTCCCTGGTTATTTTGACTGATTCATTCTAGTTATATGATTTTATGAATTAAGAGTAAGTTAATTTTGGGTTATTTATGAAAATTATTAACCTATCATGGAGGATATGTGATTAGGTTAATTACTTTTCAAAACAAGACTTTAGGAGAAAATGATATTGTTTGGAGATAAATGTTATGATTTATCTTGGGAATACTATGCGACTAAATCCTTCAAATATTTGGGTTTCAATCTTATATTGGTTTACATTGAATAATTTTATGGACAAATTGATTATAGAATGGTCCTCGCTGAACTTTGGGTTTTGTTGGACAGATTTTGGAGATTAAGAATAGATTTTATTTTTATAAAGGTTTATCCTTTTCTAGATTATCTGATCTTGTGCTAGCCTTTTTGGTTTTGGTTTTGGTTAAAGTCTAAATACATGGGAAGTAAATAGTTCTATTTTGTGAATTAGGTGATTCTCTAGAAGTTGATTATAGTACTCTTAATGTGAACAAGTCTTCCTAAATACTCGTCTTTTGAAGAAAATATGAGTTTGTGTAAGGAATCTAATAAAAGTTGAAAGTCAATATGATAAGTGATTACGTTTCCTTATGAATAAATTCCACAATAAAAAGTAACTCAAAACAAAAATTTTGTCTATTAACTTTTCCGACTGGGGAATCGAAGACCGTTTAACCCATCACAAGTTTGTGATTTTCTCGTGGTTAACTTTCTCCTAAACATGTTTTCTATCACTCTCCATCAGAACATGACCCTTTGTTTTTTCCTCCATGTCTATATTTTCATACTTGGAATCCTAGTATGGGTTAACTCGGGTGACCTTTGTACTTATCTTTCTTTATTTTAATGTGTTTGTTTTACCGACTTTTGTTCCGATGTGGGACTTTCAACGATGTTTCCAAGCGCAATTTTAAAATTGCGAGGACGCAATTCCCAAAATGGGGGAAGGATGTAACACCCCCGGTAAATAATGAATATGAAATCTTTATATTTATCCATACTTGTGAATCAAATATTAATATTACTTTAAAGGGGACGCTATGCTCGATGGAATACCCAATACGCAACAACGAGTTTCTTGGGAATATTAAGTTGCACTCTAATAATAAAATAATATTATTTTAAATGGTAGTTAACATGTAGCCGTTGTATTGGCGGGAATGGATATAAGTAACTAAAATATGATTATATACGTTTTTTAAATGTTTTTACATTTATCCAATAGAGGATAGAGGCCTAAAATACGGAAAGAATTCAATTTTAGGCGTATATGACCTAATTTTCACTAAAGGTTCACTTATCACCTTTTGATGTTGAACCATCATTAAATATAGATTTGTTCACTCTTAAACATTATTTTGTACCAAATAAAACTCTTATTAAGGATCGGGACATCAAAATTTACTTTGTGTAAATTTTTGGTATCTTTCCGACAAAGTTCATTTTTTTTAATGAATAGTGTAAAATGTTGTATTTTAATTCAAAACCACTTTTTAATCTAATTTATTTATATGATTAGATTATATTTTTAATTGGTTTTAAAGTGAAATTAGAAAATATTTTTACCATTTAATCCAACAGTGGTCATTGGAATCAATTTGACTTTGAAATCAGACTTAAACTAGTGTCAATCTTTTGATACTTATTGTTTCATAAAAATACGCTATTTGTCATGACAGCGGGAATTAATTATTAAATTAATTAATGTGACTTATATATTTTGAATTTTGTAAAACGGACTTCATTTTTTAATTCATAATATCAAATATAGATTAGGGTGAATTTTTGGGATTTTTCTGAAAAACATCAATTTTTGATGAATAGTGAAACCACTAAGTGGTACTTATAAAAACTGATTTTTCGTTTAAATGAAATTTTTCCATCTTTGTGTTTTGATTTTCAAAAATCCGACATACATGGTTGTAATTAAGAATTAAAATGTGGTTCAATGAGATTAAAATAATTTTTTGGTGAATAGTAACTTATTAAGTTTTTAATCGCGATTAGTGGTAATTAGTGTAGTTTAAGGTAAAAATAATGCTTTAATAAAATGAGATGAGCTTGACACATGTCTTACCCTAATTGGTTGTATCATGGCCGACCAAGACAAGACATGGGTCAACTTGGGGACCCCATGGATCCACTTTGGTTGGAAAATGACATAAATAACATTTTATTTAATGTAAAAGTAAAATTGACACAAACATGATATGTTTTACTAAAACAATTTTTAAGTGGTGGTATACAAGTCATATATTTGATTATAAATATTCATTGGAAAGCTAAAACGATTTCCTACATCATAATATTTTTTTTATAATTTTTAGACATTAAATAAATTAAATTATTTATGACATAATAATGATGCAGCGATGACATCATTATTTGACGATTAAAATAAAATGGAAAGATAATGTAAAATCTATAAACTACACATGTCCAAAACTTATTGGATGAGTGGATTTCGAAGCCTTATCACCTTATACAGGAATTATATCAATGTGGGACCTTTTGAAACCTAAACACATTTTCAAATAAAGTAATATTTATTAACTTTCCAAAAGTACCCCTCCTCTCCTCTTATAAAAGGCCCCCACCTCTACCCCATTTAACACACTCCTAAAGCCTTTTTCTCGGCCAACCCCTGCACATTTACTCTCTCCACATCCCTATTCTCATACAAGAGGATTCCCTTTGGGAAGAATCCTTTCAAAGGAAGTCTTTAGGCTCAAATCAAAAGGAGTTACACTTTTAAAGGTAATTCATTCTCTCAAGTTCATTTGTTTTATTTTGCTTCTCCAACCCCCTAAACTCTTTTTATTTACTTCTTTTGTAACAACACCAGTATCTTAAATATATTAGGATGTTGTTATAAGATTTATTCAAGCTACACTCTCACACAACTACATCAAATGGTTAACGAACCTACGGTTTCCGTGGATGGTGAAATTCTGCCTCCCGAAACGATGATTGTTCAATACTCATTTAACACCTTCAAAGTTGGCCATTATGATGTCACTATTTTTATATATGATATATAATATGTTTATGTTTTATTTATGCTGCTGTATTTTTCATTTTTTTCTTACATTTATGGCTTCCATTATGGGTATACGCGATATCTTCATTTAAGGAAGTGCGGACTACCGCCCCCTCAAAGTGATTTGATTCGTTAAATACCATATGTGGGATGTATAAAGGATGGAAATATGATATTATATATGATATTATACTGGAATTATAATATACCTTTATATAATTATTATTCCATTCTATAAAATACGAAATAGAAATGAAAGTGCATTCATGCATACGTACGGCTTACCCTCTCCATGAACGGTGCATTTCATTTCATACCTCTAAATGATTATGTAATGTTATAAATTCATGAAATTACTGGATATATATGACATATATGATATCTAAATAATGAATAAAATTCTTGATATAATAAACTTTTGGCCACACGAACAACATGTAATTGTAAGAAGTCCACTTTCGACTTAAGAACCAAATATCGGCAAAACAAATATTATTAACTTAAATGATTACATAATGTTTATGACATGTTAATAAGTTGTATAAAAGTAATAATGAACTTGAAAAAGGTTCTGAAGGAATTAGAAATTAACTCAAGTTAATTATTCAGGAGATTAAAGAACGATCGAGTCAAGTCGGACCTGAGGTAAGGGATCCTACAACTCTCTTTCTTTTTAAGTACACTCTTTTATGTCATTTATTTTAAGCTCATATTTCTTATGATTGGGATGTTATTTTATATTACTTTTACTGTAATTTTTATGTTCATGAGATGAGAGACCCTATTCTCTCTCATCAATCCATTTTGGATGTTTTGAGTGGCGCCGTTAGGCTGCCGAACTTTCGTAAGAGATCTAACCTCTCTCTTTCTTTTTAAGTACTGTCCTTTATGTCACTTCTTTTAAACTCCTCCTTGCAATGTTGGGGGATTTTCTTTTATATTACACTTTCTGTAAATTCTATTGTAATATGATGGGATACTCTATTTGATCTCATCAATCCATATTCGGATGTTTTATGTGGCGCCGTTAGGCTGCCGAGTTTTCGTAAGGGATTTTTCATCTCACTTTTTTTCCCGTGAGATTTATGCTACATTCGCCAAAAATTCCATTGAGTGGTGTATGTACTGCCCATTATTCAACTCTTTGTGTAATATACTTTCTTTTATGAGTATTTACATCAATGACCTATTGTCTTTCTTCCATGGGGTGTATGTTTTGAAAGATACCCAAGTCGGTAAGGGAACCTTTCACCCTCCTCTTTTTTAAAATACTTCTTTTATTGGGTCTTTTAATTTACATATTTTTATGTTGGGATATGTTCTCATACATCCTTATTGATGTAAATTTTATGTCCAAATGATGAGATACACTTTTTATCTCTCATCAACTCATTTTGATGTGATGCCGTTAGGCTGTCAAGGGAACTTTTTAACCCAATTTCGATTTCTTTGGGTTCAACTTGTAGTCATTGAATATGTCATCCATTGAATATGTGTTATTGACCTTTTATTGTTTTACAATTAATATACACTTATATTGGGTGTATACATATTTGTCACACATATTTTTTAGATTTATTTGTCCTTAAATTAAGGATACCTTCTTTATAAGGGATTTCATCACATTTGACATTTCTATTGAGAGTTCATTGTTGTTATGCACCGATTCACTCTTATATGGTGTATATACTGTCCTTTGGAGTATTATATCATGAATCCTTTTATTCTCATGATATTATAAAGTTCTGACTAAATGTTATTCCTCGATTATTGTATTCAAGTGTCTTTAAATTTGGTAAACCCCTTTAACCAAAATATCGTTTTAAATGTTTTAATTATTTGTTATTATTAATATCCATGTTTTCAAAATGGTTTTAAGGATTTATTTATATCGATATTAATTGTTTAAAATGTTAAAAGCTTCAAGGTGGTATGGGACACTTTGATTCAAAAATCTCTTTATTAAATGTTTTAAATGGTTTTGGAAATGGTTTCTTTTTGAATGGATTCATTATTTCAATATCCAAAAATGTTATCTTGTGATTGAAATGTGGAAATGTTATGTTTCCTTTATTCATGTTTATGTGATACGATTATGTTATGGTTCTTGGGAATTGTTATGAAGAACGGGTGGTTCCGTGATAAACTAAGGGCGGGTGAGCCCGATATAGCTCTCCAATGCATTGGGTAACGCGAAGGAGTGAAACGTTAAGGTTTCTCCGAAGAGATTTAGGGAATATACTGTGATGGGTATTCCAAACATAACCAAGAGGGTTACTCCTTATGTAAGAATGTTATGAATGCCTCAAGTTACCTTTATGTCTTATGTTTTCTATGATTTATTCATGATTTGATATGCCTATGTTTTATGGGTAAAGTATGATTCCATTCTTATGTATATATGAACTCATGTATCCTTTCCATATTTTTATAACCCTTACTGAGCTTTTTATGCTCATCCCAAGTTTTTGAAATGTTTTTCACAGGTCAAGGGAAAGGTACATGATGTGATGATAGTGTTAAGGATGTGTCAAGAAAGAATCCGTGTTTTATTTTAAATAGGTTTCCGTTGATGGGAAGAATGAATATTGTCTTTTATGTAACCACTTTGTTTAAATGTGGAATTTAATGCATGTTTCAGGATCTAATTCTCTAAAACTCTAAACCTAAGAAGATCCTCAATGTGTAATCGTGTAATAACTCAAGATTAAGTAAGGTTTAAGGCTGGGCCCTTATAATTTGGTCCTTGAAAATAATATTTTATTGTGTTCAAAATGAAAAATGAATCATGACTACACAAAATTTGCAAATACATATGAAATTGTTGGGTAAAATGATTAAATTATGAAATTATACCCATAGACAAAGTTCATTTCCTTATTCTCTTAATCAAATTGGAAATATAATTAATTAACATGAATTAATAGATATTGAAAAAAAAAATTTCCTAGTACCTTCAATTATATTGAACCAATGGTCTTTTTTATCATCCCAATTTTATGTTTTTGTGGCCCTAAATATTCTATTGATCAATAAATTTCTTATGATCCTTGACTTATTCAATAACTAAAATAATATATACTTTTCCTCTATACCCATCTATGGTATTTTATTTGAAAAACATGATATGTATTATTCCTGATGACATTAATACATCTGTTTCTCAGATTTAAGAGGATTTTGTATTAACCCTTGTTATGATGGGGGATAAAAAAAGTGTTTCCAAATATCTATCATTTTATTATCAACATAATGTTCAAATTATGAAGAGACACTTTATTATTGGTGGAGTGATATGAAACCCAAAAAAATTAAATAAGGAAAATTATATATATTAAAATAATAGAATCACAACTCTAAAATTATCTTATGATACACACAACTTCAATATTTTTTTTAGATAAAAATTTTTACATGAATCACCAAACATAAATTATCCATAAAATATATTAACATTATAACTTATCCATTAAATTAGAGAGTATAAATAGTAATAATTATTTGATGAAAAATTTAAATAGGTATATATATTTCTTCTCAACATAAATTATTAATGAATTATTAGTAAATAGTCAATACATTTATAATAAAGTCGTTTTCTCCATCAAATATATGTTTTCCTAAAAATATGATTTTTATTTATTTAATGGAAAAAATATTATAATAATTTGTTGTTTATTATCGAAAATTTATTTGATAAAATTAAATCTATTTACTAAATTGAAATATCTATATTTACATTGGGTGAAATTTTGGGACATTTAAAAAATATTTATTTTTCAGTAAATAGTGAAAAATACCAACTTTTGTATATTTTTTTTATTAATTATGTAATTTTAAAGACCAAATATATTTTGACTATATTTTCAATCAACAAATATATTATTTAATTTTATTTAATTCTTATAATTACTTTTTAATTAAAATTATATTGGATTTCGTATGCATTTTTTAAAATTATAGGATTTTTGAAAATCAATTTTAAAATGAATAATGTTTATCCATTTTAAAAAATTAAAATAATACCTAATGACTAATTTTTTAACTATTTTTATATATTATATATCAGTAAATATTATTTTATATTCATTTAATAAATATGTATATTCATAAAGTTATTATAGAATCATCCTTTTCTAAAAAAATATACACTTCTAAAAATTTATCTCCATAGTAGTACCATTGAGAATAATTTTAAAATAAATTATTCTGCATTTTTCGGTTTACATTGGACTAATAGACTCTATATTTTTAATTAAAATAATTGAAATTATATATTAATGTATAATTAATATCTTTCCATAATTATTAGGGAAAAAATATAAAATTAATTATAGAGATTAAGGTAAAAACAAGGTCACTTAGTGGTTAAACATTGAATATATGGTGTAAAACAACACAAATTTTTCCAAACACAATGGGATTTCCATATATATATATATATTTAAATGACCTAGAATATCTCATTCAATTAATTTGTGGGTAGATTAGAATTCGAGTTGTCATGGAAAGTAAAGATGAATCCTTTCAAAAATTTGCAAAATTTTAGAGTTTTTTCAAAGTCTTCCAACTATATATCATCCTAGAGGTAGATAACCCAAGATATGTATCACACTATAAGTTTCACCATTGAGTTTTTTCCCTTGTATTATCTCACCCTAGTGTTTTAACCCTGGCAGTGTCACAGTTGTGGTTTCTCGCCATGGTAGTATCCTGCACCAATAATGTCTCAAGATGCTGGTGTCTCATCCTAGTGGTCACACGCTGAAGGTGGATCGTTGGTGTTCTATCATCTAAAACTGCATAATTTGGTAATGCTTCTCCAAAAGGTAACTCACTAGCGATGGAGGGAGGTTCATCCCAATAGTTCACTATTCATCGATGTCTTATGAAAAGTGTTCCATGTTCATAAATTTTTCCCTTTTGAAAATATTCATTGACAAAAAATGAGTTTAAGGACTTCGTTAAAAGTGTTGAATGCTTATTCCACATCCATAACTTATATCTTTAATTCCCTAAGTGTCTGGAGAATGATAAATGTTCAACCTACATGGTCTTAACCAGATGTGTTGTTATTGGAAAAACAAAATGGTATCTAATCTCGTGTATCTATTTCGATCATCTTGTAGTTGATTAATCATTCCCCATGTTATTAATTCATTATTTAACTTAATATTGGATTCCACAAATCCTTATTCTTATTTTATTCATGTTAACTACTACAGTAGATGGTTGGTGATTCCATTGAAATTTTTCAGCTATAATCTCGCACCTATTTTTTCCATAAATAATAATTGTGAATCGTTCTTCTTCTATGTAGGTTCTCATTTATCATTATTAATAGTGAAACATGTGAGATGAATATATTGTTGTTTTCCATTTCAATTATACATTATTATATACAAATGAAGATAATTAATTTTTTAAAAAATCAATATGGTGGGGGGTTGTAAAATGACTTATGAATTTAGTGTGTTGTTTTTTTTATGATATTATGACTTGTACATGGCAACTATGAATTATAAATTTTGTCCATTAGGGTCCTTTTTGGATAACAGAATGGTTTTTATCATTTATGATGGTTGCTTCTATTTGATTCTTATAAATAAAATTAGGTTAATCACATTTATTTATCTAATTAATGGATACCTTGTGATCATCAAGTTTTTATGATACCCCCTAATTTAAAAAGGGGAATTAAATAATGTATAATACATCCCATATTGTGAGATAATTACACAATTGGATAAATTCACCAAAATATTGAATACTGGAGGTGGGACATGAGGTTCATTATCTCTCATTCATCATTTCCATCCCAGAAGGGGTATATTTGGAGGGTGGGATTATTATAGAGTATTATCATAGATTGATGGTTGAGAGATAAGATGGATTATCGAGTTAGGAATTGTGAGTATTTCATTAGATGGTATGAAAATAAATCTATTTGACATTGGTGTGTTTCATAGGCAAAGTAGATGTACAAGGGCACACAATTTTAGGTCCCCCATGTTCCAATGCATATTATATGAGATTATTGAATAGACATGTTAGGTGGACCTTCTTATAGGGTGGAGACCTCAGAAAAGGTACATTAATAATCATTACTTGTGTTCAGGGTTGAACTCATCTGTTTTGGGATGGTTAAAATGGTTATAAATAAATAAAATGAATTAAAATAAATATTAATGAAAAAATTATACTACTAAGGCATTGGAAATCATTATTTACCATTCAGATATGCTGTATAACCATTGATCTCATTTCGCTAAGGTATATGAGGATCAATAGGCTAGTCATGATGTTCACCATAGGATTGATATAGTAAGGGATGATGATTAGTAGAAGAAGACATTGCAAACCTTCTAGGGTAGGCATTGGGTAAGTACAAGGGAAATGTTTCAGATGTGGAGAAATGTATATGGATGTAGGATCTCAATATTGCCTTCAGTTTGATCTGGGCCCCAAAGGGGCACTAGTTCTCTTTGGTAGGCAGTTTGATGTTTGCAGTTGTGCGTCAGTGGTGGACACTAAATCATTCTGAATTGAAAGAGGTAACCATCTAGTGGGTTTACTTCTATAAGGATTTCTATAAATAATTACATTCATTAACCCAAAAGGTAGAGAAGATGAAGGGCATACTATCACTTCAGTATAGGAGAATGTCTATGTGGGAGGTGGGAATCAAGGTCAAGTAACTTCTAATGTTTCCCCTACCCTTTATCCAGATGATTAATCTTGTGTTGGACACCTTGAGAAGGAACATCATCATTCAATCTAGTATTATGTTATTCCTTTTACATTACCAACATATTCGTAGGGTTATAAGAATGTGAAAGTGATAAAGTAGATACACATGTGAGGAGTTTTACAATTTTATGGTAACTAGAATATATAATTGAGAGGAAGTTTTTTTAGGGGAAGATCCATGTCAACAATACCATTGAGGTATTGATCAATAGAGATTCGACCTCAGCTGCATCCATTATTTCCTTTTCTTTGCAGTGGTTATTTTCATTTTCTTGTGAGATTTTTTCCAGTGTGCTTTTTGGGGGTTCATGTTTATTTCTAGAGTTAGTTCCCAATAGACCTAGAAGCTCAGTTTAATGGAGGTGGACAAGTTCTGGACCAGCCTCAGTGCTTGTTTCCAGTGAGATGGTTTTAGAAGTAGGGGTAGTAGGTTAATAATCCACCAAGGTGTTATACAATATATAGAGGTCTAGCTCAATATGTTTATCATGTTCCAAAACTGCAACCTAAGAATGGCCTTAGAGGTGTTCATCGGTAGATAAGAAGAGGATTTGGGCATGGTCAGTTGCACAAAGAAGTGGTAGTAGTTCTAGAGGGTCTAGAGATCATCAGAGGTTCAATCAGTTTTTTAGTACCCATGTTTGTGACTTATTTGATTCGAGATATTCTCAATCATTTATTTGAACCCCTCTCTCCCTTTCTCCATGACATGAAATAGTGAAGTTTCCCATTCCCTTAGTATTTAGTATGCTATTTAGAGGCCAGAATAGCTTATTTGACGTGTGTAAGTAGTGTAAACTAATGTTGGGATCAAATCAATCCCTAGGTGATATCTTTTTACTAAAGATGGAACCACACAATGAAATTCTAGGCATCAACTGTTTATATTCCATACATGTCTATAGCTAATGTTTCGAGAGGAATGTCTTGTTTTGAGATGTAAATAGTCGCCGTGTGAATTTCATCCTTGAGAAGAGTTTCTAGATAAGTAGTTGGAATGCGAAGCCCCTTCATTCTATGTTGGATGATATGTCAATAAAAGCTTTGGATACTGATAAGGTATAGGTTCATTTGGTAATTGTGGTTTTTTGTTATGTATTTTAAAATTATTTTTTATGTTTCTCCCTTGACGGGATGTTGAGTATGAGATATACCTTCATTACACTGCTTCTCTGATTTCTATGGTTACTTATTTTATGGAACCTTCTGAGAGGAGGGAGATCTAGTTTCAGATAGATGATCTAATGAAGAAGGGTTTTATCTAACCTAGTGTGTCATAATGGGATGCCCCACTATTGTTCAAAACTATTGTGGATGATGGTTTGAAATTTTTCATATAATATTAGAGGTTGAATCATGTGATAGTCAAAAACTATAACTGTCTTCCATGAATAGATGATCTCTTCAACTAGCATATGTGGGAGAGATGGTTTTCTAATATCGATTTTTGGTATAGATATCACCAGATAATGGTGACGAGTTTTGATATATCTGAGATTTCCATTAGATGTTGGTATAGTAACTTCAGGTTTGTAGTCATGCCATTTAGTGTTATGAACACACCATTACTTTTAATGGGTCTCATGAACTCTATCTTCCATGAGTTAATAGACTGATTTATCATTGTATTCATGGATGACAATATAATCTACATGAAGTAAGAAAAGAAGCATCTCGAGCATCTAAAAACAATATTAGAGGTTCTTAGATTCCACTAGCTATACCGAATGATATCCACATTTTTGTTGTGGACATCATAGGTGCATTTCATGGGGAATGTGGTATCTTAATAGGGTGTTACAGTAGACACATCGTATGTTGACATAGTTTTTTCTTAGACATCTCCGAAGAATGGGGTAGGCGTACATAGTTTCATTGGTCTCACATGATATTATTAGAGGTTTTTACCCAATTTCTATTCAGTTATTTCCCCATTTTCAACTATTACAAGAAAGAACATGATATTTCATGTAGTTATCATGGCCATGTAGCATTTGTATACCTAAATGGTATGTTTTCCTGTGTCCCTAGTTCTCTAGTTTCAAAAAGAATGGGTAATGTTTGAGGGGTTTTACAATGCCTCCTATTTGGGATTGGGATATGTGTTGATGAAATAGTGGACAGTGATCTATTATTGGTCTAGGAAGTTATATCCTCTCAATAATAACTATTCCACCCATGATATTGACCTAACAGTGGTGGGTTTTGCACTGAATTTTTGGCGACATTACCTGATTGGATATTTCTTTGCGGTCTCCATAAATCATAATAGAGTGAGGTGTATATTTTCCCAGCATGACATGAATCCACAATAGAGAATAAATATGGATTATTTTAGGACTATGGTTTTGATATCTCCTGCACCAAAGGAAAGGGAAATATCGTTGATGATGCATTTAGTAGAATTCCATAGAGGGATGTTGTTTAGGAACTGTCATATTCTTAAAATGAAATGGGGGACTTTGCATCTGTTCACTTGGATAAAGGGGTAAATAGATATATAGGTAGTTTATTCGAAATTAATGTGTCATATTTTATGATTTAACATGAGGATTTGTCTCCGTGGGAATACTTAGAGGTAATGGTGATATGTGATCATGTTTACCATGGTGATGCTCTAGAGGGATGGTCTGTGTATAATCAGAACAAGATGTTTTTTCAAGGAAGTATGTTTGTTCTAGTAGAAGAGCATGAGGGATTTATTGATGAGTTTATTAACAAACCAATGTTGGTAAACATATGAGATTCAAATAAATAAAAATGCTTATGGAATTAGTTTTGGTGGATCAAGATGAAATGGGTAGTGGTGGAGTTTGTGGTGAGGTTCATGGTTTTCGAGTACGTAATATTCGGGCATCATGTTCCTGGTGGTCTATTATAAACCTTGGATGTTAAAGAGATGAAATGAGATGAAATGTCGACGGATTTCATCACTGGGTTACCAAGAGCATGGGGAGGTTGTGATGCTATCTTTTTAATCATAGATCGATTGATGAAATAATCTTTCTTCTTAGTGATCTGTAAGTTGGGTGAATTGTGTTATGTGGCTAAGAATTATGTGGATAAAGCATTACAGTTTAATGTATGTACATGGTCCATTACATCAGACATGGGAAAATGGTTTTCCTTATGAGTATGGAGAGGATTGTGACATGAATTTGAACCTCAATTATTCCTTAGTACTGCTTTCTACCCTCAAGAATATGGGTAGACCAAATGGACTATCCAAACATTGGAGGATACGCAACGATCATGCACCATGAAATTTAGTGGATCTTAGGTATGAAACTACCCTTGGTGGATTTTTCATACAACAATATCTAACACTTATCAATTGTTAGGGACCCATTGGAGTATTTTTACTAGTAAACTTGTTGTACTTAGTTGTGTTCGGAACATTTTTTGAAGGTTATTGTTATTGGTCTTGATGTAGTGCAGAGAATGACCAAAAAGGTTCATCTTGGTAAAGATATGATGAATGTAGTGAAAGACTAGAAGAATTGTTATACAGATTGTAGATGAGTCCCTTGGAGTTTGAGTACAGGGACCACATGTTTTTTAGGTTTCCCATTGACATGGGGAGTAGAGGTTTGGCAGACATAGTAAGATTTCCCCCCAATATTGTCCCTTTGAGGTCTTGGGGTGAGTTGGATAGGTGGGAAACCAAATAGAATTTCTAATGTAGTTAGAGAGGATCCCCACTGCCTTTCATGTTTATCATCTTCATCAGTATCATCACAATGAATGAAGTGTCACTGACTAGGTAGAGTTAGATATCAAGGGCGATGAGACATTTTTGGAGTGGAAAGTAGTGATCTTATTCTATCGAGAGAATGTGTTCCTTTAACATACCATTCCATTGGTTGTTTCTGTTGTGGAAGCATTCTGGCCAAGAGGAGGGTAATTTAGAGTTAAACATGTAGATTTTTCCCCAATATCTGGAGTATTTTAATGTTTTTCATTGCTATTTTTTCATTATAATGTGATGTTTGGACCCTGTTTAATATGAGATGAGTTGTTTTACCTTTTTTGTGATGTCTGATGATGTCATGAAATATTAAAATAGAAGAACCAGATTCCTCAATGATATGCATTAAATTTCATGAGATTAATCTCGTGTGTGTGATTCAATGTCTCCCATTGTGGATAGTATATTGAAATGGAGGACATAATTTTTAAATTTCTATTTCTAGGATACTTTGGTTTTTGTGTTTGTGTTTTGTTTTTTGTGATTATATAGGTTAACTTATTAGAAACTATGTTGATAATGTCTTTTGGGAATACATCATAGGAGTTTATCTTGGGTGGAGAGGTTTCCACTCCATATTTCGAACAACACAAGGTCGGATATCATTGATCATTTATGTGTTAGTTGATAATAGTGTTTCATTGGTGGTGGGATCCTTAAGAGGAATCTAGAGGGATATATGTTTGGAAACATTATCTCTTTATGTAACACCCCAAGCTTCCATGGTATGCTTTTCTTTGAATAATACAGTAGCATGTATTGTACGCAAATTCGAGTTCTAACACACACCACAACCAATTAAACTAGCCGTTATGAATAGTAATACCCACTTTTTGAAATTTTATAAATTTTGTCTTTGAAAATGGAATTCATTTTTGGATTCAAAATATCAAAGTTAGCATTGGGTGAATTTTTTGTGTTTTTCTGATAACTTTCATATTTAGTGAATAGTGAAAAATACTGTATTTTAACAGAAATCAACATTTTTAATCAAAATAATTTATAGTGTTTAAATATACATTTTAATGGTTTGAAAGTATAAATAGATTATATTTTTACCATTTAAACCAATTCTGGTCAGTGTATGTAATTTTACATTGAAATTGGACATAAACAAGTGTGAATCTTTTGATAGTTATTATTTCTTAAAAATACGCCTTTTGGTTTTAACATTGGGAATTAATTTTAAATTAATAAATGTAACTTCTATGTTTTTAATTTGGTAATATAAAAATCATTTTTGGATTTTGAGTATCAAAATTATCCTTGGGTGAATTTTTGGTATTTTTCTGAAAACTTACAATTTTTGATGAATAGTGAAAAACACTAAGTTATTGTTTAAAACGGGCTTTTTATTTAAATAATTATTTATTTTAATTAAATTTATTTTAGGTCAAAATAGATACATAATACCTATATAAATTCAACGTAATTCAATGGATTCAGTTTATAATAATTTTAGATATATAAAAATTTTATTTAACTTTTCACCATCTTTTACCCACCTCCGAGAAGAATTTGCAAATTTCCATAAAAAATAATTTTACCGCTTTTGTGAGTTGAATTTAAAAAATCTAAGAGACACGGTTAAAATCATTGTGTAAAATTTGGTTCAATAAGATAAAAATAATATTTGGTGAATATTAACTTTTTGCTTTTATTTACCACGGTTAAAAGTAAAAAGGGTAATTAAGGGTAAAAATGGTATTATTATTACCCTAACACATGTCCTAATTCTATTGGATTAGTGTAATTCGACCAAAAACAACCTTATAAATAATATATGACCCTTTTGGTCCACTTGGATTAGATTAAGATAGTTGTTATTATTTTATTTAAAGAAAAATTAAAAGAGTTAAAATCAATTATTAATAACTAAAAAAAATTTAAATTTAGGGTTATTCATAAGATAAATTTGATTAGAAATATTAATTAGAAAGCTAACTAGATTTCCTACATCATGGTATTTTAATTATAATTTTTGGATATGAAATAAATTAATTAATATATTTCACAATGATTAGGTAGTAATAACCTTATTCATGAAAAAAATCAAATAAATGGTGTTATAAATAATAAAATAAATATAATTTCAATGTTTTTATGAAATAAAAGAATTTTATAGGTAAATATGACATGATATAGATGATTAAATGTATCTTTTTTGAAGTTATAATGTTTTTATGACTTTCACAAAAACAAAATACCAAATAGTGTTAAAATTGACACAAATTAATATTTAAAACAAATATTATATTATTAATTGATATTCTATTCCTAAAAAAAAGGTTCGGCCATAGGACTTATATAATGATGGGTGTATAATTAAGGGACCACTTGGGGGTCTCTAGGAAGCATATTGTATGTTTATTTACTATATAATAAAAAAATACAAAGTGACATAGTAAATGTCAAACGAATTAACTAAGATTTAAAACTAAAAGATAAGTTTAATATAATGACGCAAACCTGTATAAAATATATTGGTTAAAAAGTACTTCGACCCATCCCATCTTTATACTTTTAATAATACACTTTGGAGCAATTATAAAAATAATATGAATTTATTATAAATTAATACTTTATGTTTTTCCTAAAGAGCCCCTCCTCCCCGTTTTAAAAGGACACCACTTCTAACCAATTGTTTATACCTTCAAAGCCTTTTTTATCGGACAAAATCTACAAAAATATCCTCCCAACATCTCTCAATTAAAACTAGAGGCCTTAGTTTGTTCATAAAACCAACTTAATAATCCCTTTTGATCGAATTAAAAGTAGGAACCCAAAGAAGAGGTAATAATTTCACCACCCTCTTTCAAGTTCTTTTCTTCTTCCACTTATTTTTTATTTGTTATTTCCATTATAAAATAGTAAATCTAGTATATTATATATTCTGTGATGTTATTGTAAATATTTCACAACTTTATTCATTATTCTATCTATCTTATGAATGATAATGTCACCATGCGTGCATACGTACGACTTACCGTCTCCACGCCGTGGTGTAATTTTTATTCAATACAATGTTATTTGGATGGATATAATGATGATTAATATGTTTTTAAATAATGAAAATATCATTATAATGTCTCTGTAAAATTAATATACCATCCAATTCCACACCTTTAAGGAAATTATATTGTCGCTCGTGTGTACGTACAGATTACTGTCTCCACGATGCGATGAGATTTATTTTCACGTTCATCATTCCTAAAAAATTATAAAAATATATATATTACTACTAAATATTTAATATATTACACAATAATGCTACTATAGATATATTAATATATTTATATATATATGTACTTACATATATCTTATTCACTTAGTTCCATTCAACACGATATGAAAATAGAAATAGCGTTTATGCGTACGTACGGACTACCATCTCAAAAAACAGTGTTTTTCATTTCATATTTATGTATATTATACATATTTATATTCTATATATATATATATATGATATATAAATCCGGTTTTATATTCTGGAAGTATTTAAATCGTTGTCTAAGTGATACAATCAATAGTAAAAAAGTTAAAATATGTATGTTAAAGAAAGTGATTATTACCCGAAATGTTAATTAAAGATGGAAATTATTATTAAATGGGTATTATAAAGTCATAAATGAATCATGTATGATATGATAAATATTAAAATGGTTCTGGTATAATTTAATAACATACAACGATCTTCATATAGGGGGTTAAACGTACCCTCGACCAAAGGAAAGTGTAAGGTAAGGGTTAATTCCTCAATCTCATTATTATCTCAGATTGTTTATGTGTAAGTATTTATTAAGACATTTTTATCATCCATGTCCATTTTTCTTAAATATGATTTCGAAATGAATATTTTAAGGATTTTTGAAAGGTACTCTTTATCAAGATCGAAATTTTAAATGTTTATATTTCTAAATATTTTTAATTAATGTCCATGTTTTCAAAATGATTTTAAGGATTTATTTATATGGACATGAATGTTTTGAAATGATAATTATTTTCAAAATTTAAAAGTGGTATGGGACACTTTGATTCAAAAACAAATTTTAAATTACATCCTTTATAAATGTGTGGCTTTTAAATGATTTTACAAAATGTATATTTCTCTCAAAATGTTTTACTTGTCATTTTCAACTATGTCAGCATCCTTTACTGGATATTATTTTTGATTGAGGTTGATTTATTATAATACAATATTCCATGTTGTATTGAATGAGTTATGGTATGTTTTACTGTGGATGTTCTATTTTTATACCATTCATGGTTTATGGTTAATGTAATGATATTTCGTATGCTATTTTTAATACGAATGTTTATGTTATGTTTCAAATTTTTCATATGAGGAATGCAGTGGACATAGTAAGTGACGGGTGGAGCCCTCTATAGCTCCTCGATGCATCGGTAGGTCTCATGTGACAAACTAGTGTCTGGGCACAAGGCCTTGAAAAAAAATTTATTTGTAGTCTTGGCATGAGGCCTTGACTATTTGGTAATGATGTCCGATATTAGGCATTCCCTCATTGTGGTATTAGTTATTACATGTTATTATTCGACTAGTAGAATATTAATGTTCATGTTTATATGGTAATGTTTCATTTATTTTTACCATATTATGTTCATGTTTTTGTTTAAAAGGCTTTTTTTGTTACAAATCTTACCTTAAAATTTTATAGCTTCTGCTAAATTATTTACCTTTACTGAGCATCTGAGCTCACCCCATTATTATGTTTTTATTTCCTAGGATTAAAAGAAGTGTATTATGATTGATATTAAGGGTTAATCTAAAGGGAAACTTGTAATTCTCAAAGAACTATCTATGCTATGTTTTACGTTTCAAGTTGTAATGTAAAGTTAATATATGTAATCTATTTTCCAAGACTGCTAAATAGATCGGTTCTTCGGGACTTGATTCCTTGTAATTGTGCCAATGTATTAAAATAATACACCATATTTGGGTAACTAGGGTCGGGGCGTTATATTAGGTACCAGAGGAAGTTTATCAATAACCATAGAAGTTAGATTTAAATAAACTCTTTTTAGAGCACATAGCCATAAGATAAACATTGAGGATTAGTATAGCATATCTTCATAGAATTTTAATTTTGTAGAGATTTTGTGAGTTTTCCGAGAAATACATACCTGTATGGATACGAGCAGGTAGAGACGGCTCTGGAATAGATGTACCTAGGGGTAAAACCCGAAAACACCTCTTTGAGCTAGACTCAAACGAGAACTGGTGCAAGACAACGGGCATTGCTGCACTCTTGGTTACGACACTCCTGGGGGATATGCTTAGGATAATTCTCATTTTCTTTACAAACCATTATGAAGGGTTTATGACTATATACTTCCGAAAATATGACATTTTTATGATTATGGATTATATCCATAAACTATTTAATATATGGTAAGTGTTTTATAAGTTTTGGATTAGGTATTTTTATTCATAAACTAATCTAGTGTATGCTATTGTCTAGAAATATCACCCATTAGACGAAATGAAAACTCCTGTAATACGCATGATCCAAAGAGTAAGAAAGATCATATATAATTCATGGTCCTAAGCGAGAATTTATAAGGGAAATAGTCTCCCACTTATTTTCATCAAATGAGGAAATGGTATCATGTGTTGATAAGATAAGTAAATAATTCTAGGAGTCTTATGGATTTGAAGGGAATCAAGAGATGGAAAGGATGGTAGAGAGAATGAAAGATAAAGGGAAGAATGTAAAGAAGGATTTCACCATTTGTGATAACTGTGGAAAGAATCACCTTGGAAATTTTTTGAAGGGAATGGGAGTATGTTATAAGTGTGAAGAAAAATGACACAAAGTACATGACTGCAAGGGTAAGAAAAAGGTTTCAAATGTACAATGCTTCATCTGCACGGAGTTTGGACACTACTCGAACCAATGTCCCAGTCATCAGACTATGGCGCAAATGATGCTATTGGATAATAATCAAGTTATGATACTACCATAGTTGAAGAGGAATTACTAGTGTTCTTATGTTGTTATTTTGGAATAGTTTCATTGAAGTGTTGTATCAATGATGTACTGAAAATAAATAAGGATTGTACTGTAGTACTATTTCATTGAGGATTTTCGATTTTATGGTACTATGAAAAGTGACTCCGCAGAGAGTTATACTTTTTAGAAATTACATGGTTGAAGGAAAGATAATCCTCAATATGGTCCAAATATTGATGAAAAGATTTTGGAATAAAACAGGATTGATTTGGATAAATAATATTGGATATTGTTTTGTACCATGAAAGTGATTAATGATTTCTACATTCCATCATTGTTTGAGTTTACAACATTTTTGGATAGAAGGAGTATATCCAATATTCTATTATGAATAAGGGAGCTTGAATGTAATCAATAAGGTTTTATAGTAATTCAGGATGTTTTATTTCTTTAAAAGAATACATGATGAAGGTTTTCACATGTTATTACGTGGAAAAATGATCTTCATTGTGTTTAACTTCCCCATAAATTTTTGATTGTGTGTTTGGATAGAAGTATTTTGGATAAGTCTAGTTTTAGATTATTTTTGGATTTCAATAAAATAGGACAACCCGTGGGTCGGGTGATAACCCATCGCATCGGAAAACACTGTAGGAATCGAACCCACAATCATAGTGTGACAGGCCTTTATTACCTACCACTATCCTACAGGATGTCCCACGTTGTTACAAAAAAGTTTTCATCATTTAAATGGAATAAATTTGGAACACTATAAGATTAGGATAAATAGAGTATTTTTTCTATTGTATTATGTTTTGGAGTGAAATATGAGTTTGTGGTAGAAATTTATTAATGGATATAACACAAATTATAAAATAATTATATATTCTTATGATCTTATCCAATCTCATAAATAAATTCATCAACATTAATAAAATGAACTTAGAACAAAAACGTTGTCCTAGATGGTACCTTAGATCATCACAAATTTATGGCTTTGTGAATGTTGTATTTTTTATAGCCATGTTCTCTACCACTCTCCATCAGATATTGATGGTTATATTCCTCTTCCATATACATGTTTTTCTTCTTGGAACCCTAGTATGTTTTATTTTCAGAAACCTTCATACTTACCACTGTTTATTTTAAATAGAGGCCCCATTAATCAATTTTTCGATGTGGGATTTCAAGTAAGATATTTTGAAATGCCAACCCCAAGATTCCAATACCGAGAATAAATTGTGAGGATGCAATTTATTGAATTTGAGAGAATTTAACACCCCAATATTCCTCGGTACGGCTCTCTTTGAATAATACAGTAGCGTGTGTTGAACGCAACATCGAGTTCTAACACACACCACAACCAATCAATCTAGCCATTAATAATAGTAATACCCACATTTTGAAATTTTATAAATATTTTCTTTAAAATTTTAATTCATTTTTGGATTCAAAATATTGAAATTAGCTTAGGGTGAATTTTGGGTGTTTTTCTGATAACTTCATATTTAGTGAATAGTGAAAAATACTGTATTTTGACTGAAAACAACTTTTTTAATCAAAATAATTTATAGTGTTAAAATATAAATTTTAATGGTTTGAAATTATAAATAGATTATATTTTTAACATTTAATCCAATTCTGGTCATTGTAAGTAATTTTACATTGAAATTGGACATAAACAAGTGTCAATCTTTTGATAGTTATTATTTCTTAAAAATACGCCTTTTGGTTTTGACAACAGGAATTAATTTTAAACTAATAAATGTGACTTATATGTTTTGAATTTGGTAAAATATACATAATTTTTTGATTATTAATATCAAAATTATCCTAGGGAGAATGTTTTGTATTTTCCTGAAAACATTCAATTTTTTATGAATAGTGAAAAACACTGAGTTATTGTTTAAAACCGGCTTTTTGTTTAAATAATTATTTATTATAATTAAATTTATTTTGGGTCAGAATAGATACATAATACCTATATAAATTCAATTTAATTCAATGGAGTCAGCTTATAATAATTATATATATATATATATAAATTTTATTGAACTTTTCACCATCTTTTACCCACCTCCTAGGAGAATTTGAAAATTTACATAAAACATAATTTTATCACTTCTGTGAGGAGAATTAAAAAAATCGGAGAGACATGGTTAATATCATGGAGTAAAATCTGGTTCAATAAAATAAAAATAATTTTTGATGAATATTAACTTTTTTCATTTATTTACCACGGTTAAAAGTAAATAGGGTGATTAATTGAAAAAATGATATTATTATTACCCTAACACATTTTTTTAATTCTATTGGATAAGTGTAATTCGACCAAAAACAACCTTAGGAATAATATATGACCCTTTAGGTCCACTTCTATTAGATTAAGAAATTTATTATTATTTTATTTAAAGAAGAATTAAAAGAGTTAAAATCAAAATTTAATAAATAAAACATTTTTAATATAGGGTTATTCATAAGATAAATTTCATTATAAATTTTAAATAGAAAGATAAAAATATTTTCTACATCATTTATTTATCTTTTTTTGAAATTATATAATTAAATTAAATTTTGTCACAATGATGATGCATTAGTTACCTTATTCATTAAAGAATCAAATAAATGGTATTATAAATATTATAATAAATATAATTTAAAAGTTTTTATGATATAAACAAATTTTCTAGGTGAATATGACATGATAGGGACGATTAAATGTATCTTTTTCGAAGTTATCAAGTTGTTATATCTTTCACAAAAGCAAAATACCAAATAGTGTCAAAATTGACATAAATTAATATTTAAAACAAATATTATATTATTTATTGATATTGTTTTCCTAAAAATCTAAGGATTGGCCAAAAGACTTTTATAATGATATTTCTATCATTAATGGAACACTTGGGGTCTCCTAGAAGTATATTGTATGTTTATTAACTATATAATATAAAAATACAAAGTGACATGGTAAATGTCAAACTAATTAACTAAGAGTTAAAACTAAAAGATAAGGTTAATATATTGAACCAAACCTCTCTAAAATATATTGGTTGAAATAATTTAGACCCATACTCACCTTAGACTTTGAATAATCCACTTTTGAGCCATTATAAGTCGAATATGAATTTATTATAAATTAATACTTTATGTTTTTCCTAAAGAGCACCTCCTCCCCCTTATAAAAGGACACCACTTCGAACCAATTCTTCATAACTTCAAAACCTTTAGGTTCGGCAAAACACTACCCGAATATCCTCAAAACGTTCCTAAATTCATCCTAGAGGCCTTATATTGTTCATAAATCCATCTTATGGAGCCCCTTTCATCGAATCAAATGGAAGAACCCAAAGAAGAGGTAATAATTTCACCACCCTCTATCAAATTCTTTTCTTCTTCCACTTTTTTTCCTTGTTATTTCCATTATAAAATAATAAATCTAGTATCTTCTATATATTGTGATGTTATTTTAAATATGTCACAACTTTATTCATTATTCAATCCTTCTTATGAATGAAAATGTCACCATGCGTGCGTACGTACGGCTTACCGTCTCTATGCCGAGGTGTACTTTTTTATTCAATACTATGCTATTTTGATGGATATAATGATGAGTAATATGTATATAAATAACGAAAATAACATGATAATGTCTTTGTAAAATCAATATATCATCCCATTCTACATCTTTAAGGGTATTATATTGTCTCTCGTGTGAACGTATGGATTACTGTCTCCACGACGTGATTAGATTCATTTCCACATTCATCATTCATTGAAAATTATAAATATATATATATTACTAATAAGTATTTAATATATGACATAATAATGGAACTGGAGATATATAAATATGTAAATACATATATCTTATTCACTTAGTTATATTCAACACGGTATGAAAACGGAAACAACGTTTATGCGTACGTACGGACTACCTTCTCCATAAACAGTGTTTTTCAATTTCATATATATGTCTAATATACATATTTTTATTATATATATATATATATGTGATATATAAATATGGTTTTATATTCTGGAAGTATTTAAATCTTGGTTTATGTGATTCAATCAAGAGTATCAAGTTAAAACACTTATGATAAAGAAAGTGCTTATTACCCGAAATGTTAATTTAAGATTGAAATTATTATTAAATGGGTTGTATAAATTCAAAAATGAATCATGTATGATATGATAGATTTTAATATGGTTCTGGTATAATTTAATAACATACTACGATCTTCATACAGGAGGTTAAATGTACCCTCGACCAAAAGAAAGTCCAAGGTAAGGGTTAATTCCCCAATCTCGTTATTATCCGAGATTGTTTATGTGTAAGTATTTACTGGGAAATTTTTAACAGCCATGCCCATTTTTCATAAAAATAATTTCAAAATTAATATTTTAACAATTTGTGAAAGGTACTCTTTATCAAGATTAGAATTTTAAATGTTTATATTACTAAATCTTTTTAATTAATGTCTATGTTTTCAAAATGATTTTAAGGATTTATTTATATGGACATGAATGTTTTGAAATGATAATTATGTTCAAAAGAATCAATGTGGTTTGGGACACTTTGATTCAAAAATATCTTTTAAATTACTTCCTTTATAAATGTGTTCCTTTTAAATTATTTTACAGAAATTATATTTTTCTCAAAATGTTTTACTCGACATTTTCAACTTTGATAGCATCCTTTACTTGATATTATTTTTGATTGAGGTTGATTTAATATAAAACAATATTCCATGTTGTATTGAATGAGTTATGATATTTTTTACTGTGAATGTACTATTTTTATACCATTCATGTTTTATGGTTAATGTAATGAAATTTTGTATGCTGGTTTTAATACTAATGTTTATGTTATGTTTCAACTTTTTCAAATGAGGAATACAATGGAATTAGTAAGTGACGGGTGGAGCCCGCTATAGCTCCTCGATGCATCGGTTGGTCTCATGAGACAAACTAGTATCTTGGAAGAAGGCCTTGAAAAAATTTTATTTTTAGTATTCGCATGATGCCTTGACTATGTGGTAATGATGACCCATATTAGGCATTCCCTCATTGTGAAATTAGTTATTACATGTGATTATTCGACTAGTAGAATATCCATGTTCATGTTTTTATGGAAATGTTTCATTTTTTTACCATATTATTTTCATCTTTATGTTTAAAATGATTTTTTATTACACATCTTGCCTTAAAATTTTATCGCTTCCGTTTAATTATTTACCCTTACTGAGCATCTGAGCTCACCCCTTTATTATGTTTTATTTTCCATGGATTCGATGAAGTGTATTATGATTGATATGTAGGGTTAAGATAAATGGAAAATGTAATTATCAAAAAACTATATATTCTATGTTTTTCGTTTCAAGTTGTAATGTAATATTAATGTATATAATCTATTTTCCATGACTCTTAAACTGATCGGTTCTTCGGGACATGATTCTTTGTAATAATTCCAATGTATTAAAATAATGCATCAGCTCTGGGTAACTGAGGTCAGGGTGTTACACTTTCTTTCCGGGTTGGTTTTTAATTATAAAAGGCTATAATAGTTTTAGTGCTATTTTATTTAATGTGTTGAATATTTATAGACCATTACATTATAGGAAGTCAATCGTTTGAGGTGTCCAAAACGGTCCAGGGGACACTTTTCAACGCTTTTTATAAATTTCCTTGTTTTCCCTTGTTTTCCAGTTCTGTCTTACCATGGTTGTAGATCAATCTGGATCTGTCTCTTTTGTGTGGTGTCTCATCCTAGCGGTAGCTCACCCTAGTTGTATATCACCCTGGAGCTATCATCGTGGGGGTGTCATCCTGGAAATAGCTCTCCCTGGATATCTCTTACGACAATGGCATCTCACACTGGCAATGTCTCAACCAATTGGTATGTCACTAGTGGTGACTCATTAGTGGTAGCTCGTCTTGTGGTGCCTCATTTAGTGATGCCTAATTATTTGGTGAATCTTATGGTGATGTCCCACCTAGTGTTCACTCAGTAATGGTGGTGGGTAGTTCATCCCAATGGTGCTTTATCCAGTATGGCCTCATCAGATGGAGTCTCATGAATAGTGATACCAATTCTTCGTGTTTTCCCATATTGATGTCGTTATTTGATGTAAAAAGAATTAAATTCCTCATTCTAAAAGGGTTTCAGATAGATTAAAAGGTTATAAATTGTATGTTTAATTCCCTATGGTTCCAAGAATATTTTAATGGCCAAACTGTGTGGTCTTGATTAAATCAACCTTTATTGGAAAAAATATTAAATATAAACTCGTGGATTTTTTTTCTATCATACTAAAGCTAATTTATCATTCCTTTTGTTCTTCCTTCTTACTTTCAATTGATACACGATTCACAAAATTATTATTTCCATAGGATTTGATTAAACTACTACAATAATTGGTTCTTGTATCCTTAAATATTTCCCTGCTGCATTTTCACCTATCTTTTTGGCACAACCAGGAAGTGTCAATTGTTCATCTTCCAAGTAGGTTCTGCTTCATCATTCATAATTTTGAATCATGCAAAATGGGTACATATATATTTTTACTTATGGATATAGTTAATTCCAAATCAATACAGATAATTTAATTAGTTTAAAAATCAATATGTTGGTTCATTGAATGTGACACAAGATTTTTTTTGTTATTTGGTTTTTGTGATATTGTGATTTTTTCAGGCTAACTACACACAAAAAATAATTTGGGGGGGGGGGGTCTTGTTTTCTCACAGAATGGTTTATGTCTTGAATGTTGTTTGGTTCCATTGGATCCTCATATAAATAAGTTTGTTAAAAACTTGTATTCATTTAATAAATAGATTCCCTTTGATGTTCTAGTTTTTATGATAACCTTTAAATTAACTAGTGGAATTAAATAAAGGCTAATTCCACCTATATTACGATATTTGTACACCCTTAGTGCTATATTCCAACCTGGGGACTACTGGAGGCAGGAATCGGGGGGTCATTATCTCCCTTTCATCATTGTTGTCCCAAGAAGGGTATCTTTTGAGGGAGGGGGTTATGACATATACCATATCCATTCTATTATTAGTTATTGGAAATTATTGGTTTCTAGTGAAATGAACCAAATGTTTTTCAAACTCAAACATTTAATAAAATAACAAGTGTACCACTCACCTCACTTATAAAATCCACCACATATCTTACCTTATTCACACAAATAAATTAATTGGGGTTTTCCCAGAATAGAACAATTATGTTCTAAAATGTCCTCTTATTATCTTATAATCCTTAAATTTAACATAAATCCATCCATGTATTGGATTTGGTGTGAAATAAATGGAGTTACCCGAAGAAGATGTAACATTCATCAATGATCATAATTCTTTTATTTCTTTATCCTAACTGTTAAATTATTATTAATCCATAATGATATACAAAACATGGTATCATAAATATATATATGTTTTTCTTCTAAATTTTGAGATGTAAAAACATACACAATTCAACTAAATGGGTTTCAAAATCATCATTCATGTGTGTAATGGACTACCGCTCACGAGGCAAGGTCATTCATTTTTCCATTACCATATCTCACGGTTGGGTATGATTATGGTTATAATGATTATATATTATATTTATAACATTATAATATATATTTATTGATTATATCATATAGACTGATTTCCATTCCATTTCATTATAGATACAATAACATTTATCGTGTGTACAATGTTCTACCGCCTCACGAAGCGATGAAAAAAAATTTACTGACCTGCTACATGGATTGTAATAAGGGTATATATAATAATTATAATTTTAATAAATTACATATTAATGTTTTTTTATTCCATATTTTTCACTAAATATTTATATATACTTTTCCAATTTCACTCACAGATAAATAATATAACATAGCTCGTGTACATGTGAACTATATCCTCCTTGAAACGATGTGATTCATTTTTTTCCTACCAAATCATAATAATGATATATATAATTAAATATAATTAAATAATATTTTAGTAATGATATTTTTATATTTCCTTAATGATAAAATATTAATCATCTTATTTACATTACAATCATTGAAAAATGGAAATGTTACTCATGCATATGTATGAGCTACCACATCCACAATAATAAAATTTGAGCATTTATCACAACCATAATTCATGATGGTTCATAAAATTATAATGGATGTATAAATATGATAATTATATCTTGACTACTATTATCTATTTTTTTTATAATAACATATTTCCTCAAAGTCAACTAACCTTAGTTGGTTCTGAGACATAAGATTAATATGCTCAAAACATCTATCTTAAACATAATTTATTTTGAAATCATATATAGAATTAATATAAGTGAAATAAAAGTAATAGTAAATATGATTTTTTTCAAGAAATAATATAATAAAAATATTTCTATTATTCATGATGATAATGACACACCTGACAATTCAATCTCAATGTATGGGGTTTTCTCATCTCACTTTAATTTTTTATGATATTTGGCATATTGATCATTTATTTTTGTTTTGTCATGTATATAATTTCCATTAATGTATTTAATTATTATATTCCTTAAAAAATTATATTAGGTATTGAGTTTTTGATATCTCTTTCAGGGTGTTTATAGATTCATGGTTACAAAATTGTTAGGGATATTTACTCAATATTTATTCTTTGAGATGTTGGATATGTCACATCACTATATTCTCTCATGAGGTTTATGAACATTCCCTTTTTCATGTTATATCATAAAACTTGATATTTTTATGATAATATATTATTCATTTAAATAGGTCATTTCATGGGAATTACAATTCAATTTTACCCATAGTGTATGAGTTATATGTCAAAATCTCATCATTTATCGAGATTGCATATACTTTTATCCATTAAAGTAAATTATTTGATAATTTTAAAATAAAACCTTTTTATTATATGTTCCAGTGATAATTTATTATATTTTCATGTAATGGTACCATTTTTTGACTCTTTTGTACTTAAAATGATTGGTTTGTCTTTTTTTAAGAAAATACATCTTTATTTTATGATTCAACAAGAAAGCTACTTTAATCAAAAACCATTATTTCAAAAAATTATTTCAATTTTGTTTTAAAATCCAAATTATTTATTTAAGTTATTTTTACCCATTTTTCTGTTATTATTTTTTCAAATAAAGCCACTTTCCACATTTCTATCAAGGAACATTTATATCCTTTTTGTTAGGAAAAATTAATGTTCTTTATGACAACTAAATAATTACCCCCAACAAAACCAATATTTATTTAAATCATACATTTCATTTTACAAGATCTTTTTAATGGAATTGTTTTATAAATATTCTATAAATACATCGTTTTAAAAAAATTAATTTCAATGATTCATATTTTTAAATTAATTATTTTTTTTAAAATTGTTTATAATGAAAATGAAATTTTCTTCAAGTATGTTTTGATGAATATTTTGTGTTATTTATATTCAAAAAAACAAGAACCCTTTTTTGTTACTCTAATAGATATTTTTTATTGATACCATCCTTATTATTTCTCTAATAGAATTAATATAATTTCAAAAATATATCTTTGGAACCCCATTGTTTATCATGAGTGACTCATGATTCAATGAAATTGAAATGAAACCAATTTATTTTATATGGGTTATTCATTTTATAAATGGATAATAATTTTTTCTTTCTTTTTTTCAATAAAATATCTTTGTAAAATAATGAGGAGGGAATTATTTGAAGATTATTATGATGGAGAGGCTAATATAATGTTGCGTGAACATGTTACAACATATATGATGGGTGGATAATATAGCACAGGGTGAGCCCGTTACAACATATATGATGGGAATCATAGATAGTGTCAAATGATCCAACTACAACTTATATGATTTGGTGACCCAAATAGAGTTGGATGATCCAATTATAGATTATATGATGGGTACACACAGATAATGCTCAAATTCATTGAGAAATTTTTCTTGTCTTGAGATGTAGTAAAGGGGGAGTTACATATATGTTCTTCCAATGGATTTAACTAGTCTCTATTTCTTTCTGACATAAGTTTGACATGACTTATCTTGAAAAATAGTCCAATATAACAATATGTTTTCAATTATTACTATGGGTTTTTTATGTTTTTTATGATCAATATTTATGTCACATGTGTCATGATTATTTATTCAGAGGACCCTTTCCTAGTTCGTATTTTTAAATTTGTGGATCTAGTATATATGGGAATGAGTTCCTTTATGATTCATTCATTCTATCTGTTTATGTTTTCATAATCTTATTTGTTTTTTTTTGGAATTCAATTAATAGTTATTATTTCAGGATTTAATGATAATTTGACATCACCCTTCTTATTATTCATTTTAACCATCTAATAATGAATTTGGAATATCGAATTATGTCTATGAAAAATTTCATAGGGGATATGTTGATAACCTAATGTGAAATAATTAATGTTGGGTACTACAAGATATGATTTTCATATTTATGATCCAGTTATATATTAATCCAATTTGATATGAGTTGGTCATAATTCTCCATATATCTAAACTTAAAAGGACAATGGGTAAGTAAGTTATCAAATATTCCATATTGATTTCTTAAGTTTCAATTTTTGAAAATTGGTAAACCTGATTTGGTATCAAATCAAATAATTTATATTTTATGATTATAGCACTGTATCTAGGAGTTTCGGTAAGGGGATGATATATTTTTAATGTTCCTACAATATGTGGTGATATTACGATTTTATAAGTGAATATTGTGGAATGATTGAAAATATAAAAAATAAATATAATTGGAGATCATATTAATAATGTCACATAACTCAAATATTTAGAAATAATTTTTATGGGAAGATACATTTTTGGGAAAAAGAAAATCCACTCATTTAGATACATATTTTTATAATGATTCAAGTCCTTTATCCTATATATTATTACTTTACCGTTTTTGATTTTTTTAAGGTAAGTATTTTCACATAAGGTTTCATATTATTTTGGTTCAAAATGATTATTTACATTATTTGAAAATTTGAACCCATAATAATAAATTTTAAATATATCACATTTTATTCGAAATATAAAATAGATAAATAATATTTTTAAAATAAGGATTTATAACGTGTCAATAAAATTTTATATAAAATAGTATATATAATCTAAAATATGGAATATGGATATTTTAAATTAAAAATAACATTTATTAAAATATAATTAAATATTTATAATTTCAATTTTATAGACTATTGTTTTATCGATTTCCAATTCATATATATATATTCTAAAAACATCATAAAAGTCATGTTATTTTTAAAAGTATTATTTTTAACTATTCACTAAAAATAAATATATTTAAATATTGAAAAAAATACATATACATACATTATTATTCTTAATCAATTTATTATTTTCCTTTTATCAACTTATCATTCTAAAATTTTAGTATTTTATATTTATTTAAAATACCCAAAATATAGGTTGAATAAAATCTCATTGGAGAATCAACGTTTTAAATTTCAACTATTTGTATCCTTATTTACTACAAGTTAATAATAAATTTAGAGATAATATGTAAATAACAATGTAAATATATTTTATTATAATTTAATAATAAAAATTCCTGAAATAAAATACCAATTTCATAAAAATATATTTTGAATAATGAAATGATTATCTTAGGCAATTTAGTTATACTAATTGATTTTAATTCATTTTTCTAGTTTTCATTTATTTTGATTCAATAAATATTTCATAATGTGATTATTATTATTCATTCCTAAAAATTATAAGGCTAGGTTTTAATGGAAACATTTTTTTTATTTTTTATTAAAATATATTATGGTTTTTTAGTTTTTCTTATATTGAAAAATTTATGGACACATTGACATATTTAATTATTATCATATATTAAAATAATGGGGTGTTTTATTCTTCTACGATAAATACATTGTTTCTTTTTAATTTTCATTGTCAATCACTGATCATTGTAGGCTAGGTTATTCTTAAAATGTTAATCAGTTAGGATATGTCTTCTAAGATTACATCAACCTTAGTCTTTTAGGTTATATATTGTTACTTGTGTTTCCACAAAAAATCTTAACCATTGATTAAAAAATTAATCATATATTAATATATTATAATCATTTATTATCAATAACATACATTTCTAAAAAAAATTCACATCTCGAATATATTAAACAATAGTGATATCATATATTACATCAATAATTAACTACATATTAAATCCTGAAACGAAATTAATAACAATGTGATAAAGTATGAATCCAGTAAATATATATCAAAATCCTAAAAATTCACGATATTGAAAAAAATATAAGTAATCAATTATCAATACCAAGGAAAGTATAATATCTAGAATAATTCATTGAAATAAAAAAACCCTTTATAATATCCAAAAATAGTGTTTTTACATATATGAGTTATCCATAACTCAATCTTGTGTTCTTGAATACTTATTAAAAAAAGATTAAATCATTCATATAATCACATTTACAGGTTGATTATTCTATTTAATTTATGATCCCATACCATTAAGGGAAAACTAATGAAGAAAAATATGATGATATTTTATATTATCCTTATTTATTTTATAAAAATAAAATATTTAAATCAATAAATGTCACTAACTGATGATAATAACTCAGATTTCAATGATTTATTTTTTAATAAAATATAAACCTCACTAAAATATTTATTTCTTGGAAAATCACAATTTAATTCATTGTATTAATAAAAATTATATTAACCATTTGGGTATTGTACCTTAATTATTTATGAGAAATAGTGGTTTCTATATTTATACATTTTATATCATTATCATCATTATCTGGTTTGTACGCAATACTAAAACTAAAATGGTTATAAAAGAATCTAAAAGGTGAATATGAATTAATCAGTCTGAATATGTATTCCATTATTGATTATTTTTTAAACATATTTTGATTCTGTAACAACCTATGAAGATTCTTTGTTCAATTAAGGGTTCTCATTAAAAGTTCTGTATTAGGTTCTCTAAAAATATTTGTTAAAATCATTCTTAAATGCATAATAATGGTATGCAATGTTAATGTAAATCAAAATAACAATATCCTAGGGAATTTTTAGCACGTTTTTTAAACTTAGTCACATTCATCATGTTTTTGATCGATGATTGATTAAATTCCCAGCTAATGTTTTTTAGGGTGATTACCCTTTAGTGAATGTCTCCTAACCACATCTGCATACCAGTATCAATAACTAGTTGTAATTCCAAGAAAAATATACACTCGTGTATTTAAAAAACAATTGAATTTTATCATTTACCTATACTTATTACATTGATGTTCACTAGTTTAACTTATGATAATAACAAAATATAAATCGCACTGTTACCATAATAAAATATCATATACTCAACCCAAATAGTTATCATTATAAATGAACATATAATGAACCATAACTTTCCAAGCATTAAATATTTATAAATAAACATCCTAATATCCAATGTTTTCAAAACATTTTCATCGCTACAAACTATAAAACCCCATCCCCATTCTCCCTGATCAAGGGAATTAAGAAATCATTATATACTCCCTCTGATTCGAAATAAAAAATCCTAGATAAATTCATCCACAAAATTATAATTTTTAATGATTATTGATTACAATTTAATTCATGTATGTTTAATGGTTTTTATATTTAGAATATTATTACTCATAAAATACTATTAAATATCATGCAATTAATATCAACTAAGAATTTATTCAACTATATCCATGAAACTAATCAAACCATCATGAGTTTTCATTATATACCATAACTTATTCGACATATGATATCCATATATAATTTTAAAACATACAAATTTTCCTCATTACAATAGGATATGGAATCATAAGAATGGGTGAGATCAAATTCTAAATAAGTGAAAACATTAATCTAATAGAATCCTATCATAAAAATAGAAATAAATATTATGGCTGGAATATGCAAAAAAACAGAAATTTAAAGAAAACATGATACACTTTTCTTGTTATATCCATGAAAATAATTTAAATAAAATATAAAAATAATTATAATATCATATTTATGGGACATATAACTTTGATATAAAAACCCTTCACTTAAGGCCTTGTTTAAAGATAGCATCCTGTTATGGGGAAAGGCGTACAAAAAAACATGATCAATTTTATTTCATGATAGAAATCAAGTCATCAAGGTGTTATATAATTATATGCACATAAAATCATCTAATTATGTTCATTCCATTCACAATATGATTCAACATGTGTTTTCATATCATTTTCTATATAATTTTTAACTTAATAAAAGCATTGATATACATATAATGAATAACATAAAATGATAGTACATAATAAAAAGTGTTAGTTTTCCATTTCCATCAAGACTATTAATAATTTTTCCAATTTCAATTAAATATATGACATGATCATATCAAATATACAAAAATAAGATGTATAGTGAAAAAGAATAAGTTCAACCAGATAATAATCATCCATGATGAAATAAAAAAGTACATTACTCAAATGATTGTCATTATTTTAATGATTGTAAAAACTATATCATAACCTTATGGATAAATATTTTGTGTATTTAAGTAATACATAATAAAACTTCCATTAACCATACTTATTAAAATAATAAATCATAGAAGGGTTTTGACCAGAATAACAAACACCCTCTAGAAATAATCCTTGCAATGGTATGACATGAATTGAATTTTTTTGACACTATTAGTTCAAAAACATAAATGAAAATGTTTATACTTGAGGATAAATAATGAAACCTTAAATAAATTTGGGTAAATAAATTTTAAAATAAATTGTATTTATAAAAAACAACTTTTACTATAATTTCAAAGTCATATTTATTGAAATAAAATAGTAATTTATGTGTTAGTTTTAAAGGTATATTTTGAAAAGTTTATGTGAAATATTATGAAATACATTATGTTACAGTAACTTATAATTGATAATAAATATTATTTATCTTTGTTAAATGATGAGAGGAATAAAAAACATACTATAGTGAAAGGAAATCCCCCTTTATTATTGTTAAAATATCATTATTCCAAAATCACATTACAAGAAGAATTAAAAAATTATTTTGTATTAAAACATCATCTTTCATGGGAGGAATATAAAATAACAAATTTCTATATATTTGGGAGTGAGAACCCAACCACAGAAAATCAATTTTTGTGATGAATCATTATAACTCAATCAAGAGAGATTTGAGTTATCAATATCCCTCATATGAAACATACTTTACGAACCAGGAATCATATAAATAGATTTTAATATAGTGAACTTATAAACAATGATATAACATCACATTATATAATAAAAAGATAAAATTTAACAATTATATATGCTATAATATCAATTAAATTATCATAACATAGTTAATCAAAATTGAGTAACAAAAAGAGAAATGCATTGGGCAACACATGTGTCAACAATCACTGAAATAAAATAAAATTATTTGTATTATTATACCACATTAATAACTATTATATAAATTATTGATCAATAGTGGTACAATATATAAATATATAAAAAAACTCCAAAAATACAATACTTAACTTGTAACATCTTTCAAGGAATAGAAATTGGGACTAGAAACAATTATTACTTGACTAAATTATGGAAAACCCCCTTGAAAGTGTTTTATTGAAGATGAATTTTAGAAACCATGATTAAAACCTATTTCATTATACAATATATCAAATAAAAATTATATGAATAACAAAAATAAAAATTTGTTTACAATACCAAATGAGTCTCAAAGAGTGGAATTAGAAGTTGAAACACTTACCTTAATATTAATTTGTTCTAGACACTAAAAAAATTATGACTAATTAAATCATGTTCATTAAATACATACCCAAAGATATTACATATAACTATGACTATATATTTTCCTCATTTTCAATCTTTTTATACATATAAATATTTTAACATCCTAGGTAATTATAGAATAAGATATTTTCATCTATATTAGTATTTAAAAATTAGATGTTAATATTAGCTTAACCAGGAAGATAGGACCAACTGTGTACTCGATAAGAAACAACATGTTTCTTTAAAATGTTATGTTGCACATAAGACTGGGTTATAAAAAAAATTATTACATAAAAATTATTATTATTAAAAGGTAGTTTCATCACAATCATTGTATTGGTTGGAAGGAACAAAACTAACTGTAATATGTTTAAATTTGTTATTAAATATATTAACTTTCATCTAATAAATTTTAGTGTCCTAAAATGAGAATAAAATCAATTTTAAGGAAAATATACAAAAAAAAATTTAAATGGAAGTTTTACCACCATTTGATTATGAACATTTTTTAAATATATATTTTGTTAATTTTATATGTTCTATTTTAAAATATAAACTTATGTTTCTTAATAAAGAAATCAAAATTTTCTTCAGATTAATTCTTTTCTTTTTCTGATAAAATTTATATTTTAATGAATAGTGAAATTGTCTACATTTTATTCAAAATTTCCTTTTTTTTATAATTTATTTTTATAGTTATATTATCCTTTAAATTGGTTATAATGTATAATTAAATAATTTTGTTTATCATTTAATACAATTTTTGAAATTGGAATCATTTTCACAATGAAATTAAATATATTAACTATGTGAAATTTCGAACGTATTAATTAAAAACTTGTTTCCTTATTCCATCAATGAGAGTAATTTTTAAATTCATTCTGTTTTGAATTTTGAAAAAGGGATTAAATTTTTGGAATTGAATGTTAAAAATTATATAAATATTCTGCTCTTATTTTGGTATATTATGAATAATAACAATAGTAATTGTTTTAATTTTCCATGGTTCAAGGAAAAGAGGTTTATTAAGGAAAAAATAATAATATAGTAACATAAAACTACCTAAAACTTGTCCTGATATTGTTGGAATAATTATGGTCAACAAATAAAATCCTTGGGTAGAAATTCTGGCCTTTGGTAGCCACTTGGGAGTGATTGAGACATTCATAACATTTAATTTAACATGAAATAGAATATATCATAATCGTGTCTCTTATTACTAAAAAACATTTATAAGGGGTAATATAAGTGATATATTAGATTAAAAATACTAATTATAAATAAAGATTAATTATGTACATCATGATTATTTATTTATAATTTTTAGGAAGAAAATAATTCAATTTAAATATGACACAATGATGATGTAACAATAGATTTATTACTTAAAGAATCAAATAAATGATATTATAAATATTAAAAGAAATATTATGTGACATAATTTATTACATACATAAATCAACAGAGATAATATGACATGTTATACTTCAATTAAATGGTTTTTTTGAATCTATATCTCTCTCTGGAATTTATTTAAATTCAATGAACTGAATAGAGTAAAAACTAACATTATTGATATTTTATAAAAATATTAATATAATAAGTTTTTTACAAATCATAAAAATCATTAAAAATCACAATGTGACTATAAAATGTTAAAAAAATTGATTAAGTTTCCAATTATATTAAATTGAACCCTTATAAACAAAAATTGATAGCTTCTTAAAATTTAAAATGTTGTTACCACAATTAATGAAAAAAGAAAAAAATTATATGAAAATCTAAAGGATAAGGCTTGAAATAAAACCAATACAAGTATTAAAAATTCTGGATGATGGGATTTAGAACTATCTTCATCATATCTTATACATATCTCAATTTGGATTCATTTTCATTAAGAAATAAATTTATATAAATTTAATATTTTAAGGGAATCTAAGGGTTCCCCTTCCCACTCATATAAAAAGGAACCCACTCATTTCTAATAATCACAATTTCAAATATTTTTAGTCCATCCAATATCTACTAAAACCCATTCCTATAATACCTCCCAACATTCTTATGTTCTTATTTTAGTTATAATACCCTCCTTAATGGTGTTAATGTGTTCATTAAAGGTGATCAAAAAAAGAAGAGGTGTCATTTTTTAAGTATTTCTATTTTATTTCTTCTCACATGTTAACTAAGTATTCTTCTTATAATATGAAATGATAAATTCACTATAGTGAATATACATATATGTAATTATGTTAATATCATCATATAAATCCATCTCAAATTTCATCAAATTGAAAATGAACTTTTCTAATGTCTGTACGGTGGACTACAACCTCATGAACTTTTATAGTTTATTTTTCATTACTGTTTATCTCTACTAGTTATAATAATGGAATCAATATTTATATATAATATTAATGAAATATTTATCATTATAAAATAATAATATTTCAATTATTTATTTATTTTACATATGCCTAGAAATAATAACATTTTTTGTGCATAAGTGTGAACTATCAACTCCACAAAGCAATTTGAATCATTTTTATTCCCCACATTACTTGAATGATATATATATATATATAAGAATATTGAAATTATTATTTTCATCATATTAATATTATGATAATTATTTAAATATAAATTAATAATTACTTTATTTCTATAATAATAAATGAGAAATGGATAATATTACTCCTACGTTTGTATGACCCACCGTCTCTATGATTATAATGTTGATAATTTTTCATGCCATAAAAATGTCTTGACTTAACAATATAATTGATATAAATAATCAATATTTATATCATCAATATTATTCTAGAGGTGATCTAATTATGATCATATGAGAAATCTATATCATAATAATTTCATTTTCAACTCAAATACATAAAATCAACAAAACATCCAATATGAAGTTAATTAATTGTGTAATTTCTTTAACATAGTAATAAGTGATATAAAAGGAATAATAAACAATAAAAATGTTCTCACGAGGGTATAAAAAAACCAATGATTATTATTCCTGAATATAATTATTGTAATCAATGAGTCATACTTGAAGTAAGGGACTTCGTTTCAATGTCCTTTAATTGAGGAATATTTTACTGTTATAAACCAACATTTTTTATACATTATAAAATAAAAACCATTTTCATTTAATTTCATTCAAAGGTTTTCCAGAAGTATTTATTTAAGAAAAATTTTGTGTTGAAAAGGGTTATAGTAATAGTTATTCGCTATTTGGCTTACACTACAAGACAAAATGTATTTAAAAGGGAATAAAAACTATATTCCCTTTTCATGAATTGTTGTGTTGAAAAGGGTTATAGTAATAGTTTTATTATATTAATATCTTGAAATGATTCTATAGTATTTCAAATGAAAATTTTGGGTGAAATATTGATAATTGTAATGTTTTATGTGGTATGATTAAATAATTGTACTTGTAAATTTGAAGAGTGGATAAATGATAAACCAAAAGTTTGTGGTTATGTGATAAACCAATAATGAGATAACATGTGATAACCCAATGATGGGTGGTCACATTATAACCTTTAATGCCTTGGAAATGGATGTCGTTTGTGTGGCTATTCTATTAAGTGATATGTGTGAAAGTCATTCATATGGTTATTTCATAAGTATTATTTTGTCATATGTTACACTAAAATGTTATATTTTGATTTATATGGATTTAAATGTAATTTTCTGAATACAAAATTCAAAAGAAATGAGATTATATTTAGTGATTTGTATTTACTACTTCTTAAAGGTGAAATGTATTACTTTATGAGAAAGTATTAATGGTTTATATGTTTTCACAAGACTAATATTTTTCCTTAAATTTGTATCCCTTATTGAGATTTTTTAGCTCATACCATGTTTTCAAATGTGCATCACAGTATTTAAATAAGAATATAGTCACAAATATGATCAACAAAAATTAATAATGGCTAAACATGAAATGAACCCATGTTTATTTTTAATTTTTTTTGTTTGTGAGAAAATTTATAGTGATTAGATGGGTCTAATTTGAAATATTTGTGATTTTATGTGTGAGTTATTTACTAATTCTCTAAATCACTAAACCTGAAAAGATCCTCAATGTGAATAAAAGTCAAATTATTGTCTTAAATTAAGATTAAATATTGTTTAAGGATGGGACCTTATAGCAGGTATCTATGGTTGGTTTAGATTACATTAGGTGTAAGTATATTGTTAAGAGAATATATATAAATAATTTTTAATTTATGGTCAATCTGAAATGATATAGAAATCGAAGATAACCATGTTGATTCATCTAAGATATGTTTTTTCAGAATGGTTTTCCTTAGAGTAGACATGTCAGTTGTGCTATGAATGTATTCATTGAAAAAAAATCTTTCAAATCCTTATCCTATGATGGTCAGAATCAAAACTTAATAGTTTTATATAGTGATGGCTCATTTGACTTAGGAGATAAATGGTGCAGGTGTCCATGAATGTGATCAACTAGATCATATATAGAAAAATATGTCGATAGCGGATATTTTCACAAGGCAATGTCCCTCATTATTCATAGGATCATTTAATCTTGTGCAAGATTAATGGTGGATTAAAGTACTAGAAAAGATTTTGTATTTAATGGGAACATTATAAAATCAAAATGTTATTAATGATGCTTGTCATTTTGAAGGTGAAACCATTCAATGGTGGTCAATGATTATAAATATCAGAGTAAGTGAAGATATTGATTCCTTCTAATGGGTTGAATTTAAGAATATATTTCTTGGTAAATATTTTCATAAACCTATTCAACTTAGTATGGAAAAAAATTCTTCGAATTGAGGCAGAATAAGGAAGATTACGTGGCTATATATGAAAAAAATTCACATATTTTTCAATGTACATCCCAAATTTTATCTAGTATTTTGATAAAAAGGTAAATTGTTTTTACATATGATTGAAGCAAGAATATTGATTTGTAATTTCATCTCATGTGTTAATAATCTCTGGGAAAATTTTCCAATTTTTTGAGAAGGAAGAAATAGAGTTTTTAAAGGACCATTTGATCCATGATATCATGAAATTTAAGTGATCTAGTTGGAAGTGAATGTTAAAGAATTAGTCAAAGAAGTTTAAAGGTAAGAAATCTAAATTTCCATATTGTGGGATGTCTGGTAAAAATCAACCTAGATAGTGTCTCTAAATGTATGAGAAGTTTTTTCGATATGGTAACACATGTCATATTTCTCATGAATGTAATGGAAATGATCAGGAATGTAATGAAAAGCCGACATTAGTATGTTTTAGTTGAAATGGTTTATGAAATTATTACAAGGTGTGTCCATAGTTGATTACCCAGGGTGAAACCCAGCATGATTGTAAGAAGAATGTTGTGTAAAATCATATTTTATCACTATGGTTAATGTGGGACCATCAAATGAAGTGGTTAAAGTTCTGTTATATGTTTTTCAAAATATTTAAATACTTTTTTTGACTCTGGATATTCACATTATTTCATTTATAAGAACATTTCATGTAAATTGAAAATATCACCTCATGGATGGTATAAAGAACTTTTGGTAAATACTCCTAGTGGATGTATGAAAGAAACAAGGATTTATAAGAATCTTTATTTTATCATTAGTGGGATGGATTTCTTTAAATGTTATTAAACATACCATAGTAGAATTTTTTATCATTTTTGGTATGGATTGGACAATATATTATCATGCGAAAATAGATTGCAAAGCTAAGATAATAGTTTTCCAGGATTTTAGACCTTTCATAACATACGAAGAAGTTGAGATATTTCATAAAGAAGATAGTGAATATTATATAACTCATATTGTTGAAAAGATTAAAATACTTTTGAATGGTGACATTCAAGTAGTGAATGAATTAATATATGTTTTATCTAATTAATTCTCTAGTATTGTTCTTAATGGGGATGTTGAATTTACTATTTATTTAGTTCATGATGTGAAGTTTAGTTTTAAACCCCCTTATAAAATTTCTCAAGTAGAATTTGTGGAATTGAAAAAATAGTTACAATAATTTTTTGATGAAAGATTCACTTGACCTAACACATCACCATCGGGTTCTCTTATTTTAATTGTGAAAAAAAGATGATACATTTGAATTTGTATTGATTATAGAGCTTGAAATAACATAACTATTATGAAAAGGTATATGTTTACTAATATCAATGATTTTCATTATCTAATCTAGGCAGCTCAGTATTTTTCAAATATTGATTTGAGTTCTGGGTAACGTTATTCGATGGTGAAGGTGGATGACATTTCTGTGATAACATTCTGTATGTGATATAGGCATTATGAGTTTGTATTTATTACCCTTGGGTTATCGTATTCCTCTACTTTATTTATGAATCTCATTAATGGAGTCTTTCATAAGATTTTGGATCAGTTTTTGGTTGTGTTTATAGATGATATTTTGATATATTCTAAAAGTCATGATGACATGAAATTCACATGAGGGTTGTTCTGAAAATGTTAAATGAAATAAAACTATATATAAATTTTTGTAAGAGTAAATTTTTGTTGTAAAAAAAATCTTTCCATTTTAATATTGTTTTTAAATATGAAATAATGGTTTATCATTCTAAAACAAAATTTGTTGAACTGTGTCCAGTATATTCTAATATCACAAAGATTCATAGTTTTCATGGATTAATAGGTTTTTACTAAATGTTTTTTGAAAAATATTCTCATTTATCTAGCCCACAAACTATGTTAACACATAAATGAGATATGTTCATTTGGAAAATAGAATGTGATGATTTTTTCAGGAACTAAAAATAAGATTGGAAAATGCTCTCGTTTTCCCTACCTTCCAGGAATGGTGAATTTGATATCGAATGAAATGATTCATTGAAAGGACCTAGTTATGTATTAATGAAACATTATTAGGTGATTTATTATGCATCATGTTTTTTGAAACCCCATGAGTAAAATTTATGCTACACATTATTTGAAATTATTTGCTATTTTTTCATTAAAAAATTTGAGGCATCATTTCAATGGAATAAAGTGTGAAATTTATAATGATCACGAGAGCATGATGTATATATTCACCTAGAAAGAATTAAAATCATGAAATATGAGAAGGATTGGATTAATCAAAGATTGTGATTTCATGATTCATTACCATCCAGGAAACGAAAATAATGTAGCTGATGTGTTGAGTCGAAAAAGTAATGCCACATTAACAATGCTACGTTGTACATGTGATCCTTTGGTTAACAGATTTATGAAATTTGTCTTAGAACATGTTGGTGCATGAAACTACACTATTTTGTTTTAGGTGGAAGTGAAATCATCTCTATTAGATAGAATTAATAAAGTGCATAATGAATATAGTGAGTTGTATAAAATAGTACAATTGGTTTATAAAGGTAAATTACAAGAATTTAATATCAATAAAAAATTGTGTTTTGAGATTTTAAAAGAGATTATTTGTCCCCAATGATTCGTATTTGAAGAAATATTTCTTATGTGAAGATCATAGTTCTCAATTTTTAGTTTTTCCATGTAGCACTAAGATATTCATAGAACGTCCGGAGTATTATTGGTTGAATGGAATGAAAATAGATATTTGGTGACATTACCCCGATATGTTTGATTTGGAAGAAGGATAAAGTAGTGCAAAAGTTACCTAAAGGTATGTTCCATCCTTTTCTAGTCCGAGAGTGGAAATGGGAAAATATATCCATTTATTTTGAAGTGGGATTACCAAGGACTTCTCTAGGTAACCATATAGTCTATGTTATAATTTCTCGATTGAATAAATCTTCTCATATTATTCCTATTAAAGATAATCTATATCAAGATAAACATTATCAGTTTTGTATTGAATAGATAGTTAGGTAACTTGGAGTTACCCTCTATATTTTATCTGATGGTGATGTTATGTTCACTTATAACTTTTGGAGAGGGATTCAGAAGTCATTGAGTACCAAATAAAATTTTAGTACAACTTTTCTTCACCAGTTAGATGGGCAGTCAGAATGAAAAATTCAAATGTTTGAGGATATACTATGATCATGTTCAATGGATTTCTAGTGATTTTGGAATCAATACCCTTTTTTGGTTGATTTTTCTTATAATAACATTTTTCATTATAGTATACATACAAGACCATTTGTGGCTTCATATGGAAGTAGTGTCGAACTCTATATTTTTATGATGAATTATGTGAAAGGAGGATAATGGGGAAAGATTTTGTATAGGATATGGTATAAGAATAAAATACTCTTATATTTTTAAAAGTAAGTTTTACAACCTTTTGATGGAGAAAAATTTTTAAATATACTTTTTTTCACTTTTATATTTGTTATTTGACAAAATAAACTTCTTCTTTGGAAGTGGGGCATCAAAATTTCCTTTGGTTTATTTTTTTTTATTTTTCTGATAAAATTTATAATTTAATGTATAGTGAAAATACTCCATTTTAATTCAAAACTACCTTGTCATCAAATTTATTTATATAGCTATATAATCCTTTTAATAGGTTTTAAAGTAAAATTAAATATTTTTTTATCTTTTAATATAATTTTAGTCAATGTAATAAATTTCACCATGAAATTGAATATAGAAACATTGTGATCTTTTGAATGATTTAGTTAAAAAAAAATTTCCCTAATCCTTAAATTGGATTATTTTTTAAATTAATTTCTGCCAATTTTTTGTTTTTGAATATGGAGAAACTGATTAGATATTTGGAATATGAAGTTAGAAATTATATAAATATGACCCTTTTATTTTATTGACATTATAAATGTTATCATTAGTAATTATTTTTATTTAACATGATTAAAGGTGAATAGGATAATTACATGTAAAAATAGTATCATAATAATATAAAACTACTCTAATAGTAAACCTAATCTTATTGGATGAGTTAGGGATAACCAAAAAAATACTTAGGTTGAAATAGTGTCATTTGGTAGCTACTATGGTGTGATAAGGACATTTATAATATTTAATTTAATGTAAAGTTAAATATGTCATAAAAATGTCTTTTATAAATAATAAAACTTTAAAATGGGGTTACATAAGTTATATCTTAAACTATAAATAATGACTAGAAATGTAAACCTATTACCTAAATCTTGGTTAGTTATTTTTAAATTTTACAAAATAATTAGTTGAATTTATTACGACACAATGATGATGAAATTATAGATTAATTAATTAATGAATTAAGTAAATGAAATAATAAATATTAAAATATATATTATTTGACATATTTTATACCATCCAAGAATTTTATAGGTAATTATGACATGATATAAGTATATTCAATTGTTTTTTTAATTTTATCACTCTGTTTGGATTTTATTTAAATTAAATGAAATAAATAGTTTATAAATTGAAATATATGATATTTTATAAAAATATAAATTTATTAAATTATGTAAAAATACCAAAAATATTTTAAAATCACAAAGTGACTATTTTTCGGTATAAAAGTTAATTAAGTGTCAAATTATGAGAAATTGGCCCCATTTAAGTAAAATTTATAGCCTCTTATTATTTAAAATGGTATTACCACAATGAAAATTAAGAAGAGAAAATTTAAGAGTAAACCGGAAAAATATGGTTTACTATAAAATGAAAACATGTAGAAAAATTATTAGTGTAATGAATCAGATTTTGTCTATTTTTTTTAGAGAATTAATGAGAAAATTCTGAGACTAGGCACTGAGTCATTGGGCGATTCTGAGGCCCAATATGTCTATCATGGTCCATCTAAAAATGTTAGGTTTTTAAATAGCACATGTGATTGGTTTTCCTAAAAAAGTGGAATAACTCTTAAATAGTGCCCAGATCTGAAATCTGAGGGCACCATTATGTTCAAGATTTTATATTTAACTTAGGCGCCACTTAACATTAGTCGGCATGGGCCTGTAGTGAGACAACCACTAAATTCCATAACAATAAATAAAATTATTACATAAAATTATTTTATTTTTTAAATCCTTATAAATCATGAATCGTGACTCCAATTGAAAATTTGATACCACTTCTGAGTTTGTTGCGAAATCATTTTAATTAGACAGAGCCTAACATTGGCAGAAACATGTCAACTGTGGAAAGTGGTTTTTGGGATCTAACTTTAAATAAATAATTAAATCAAGATTATTTTATATTCAAAATCCTATTACTCATAATCATTAATTAATATTTGAAATCGCATAATATCATTAATCATGTGAGTGTGTTATTTTCATATGTGGGGCTTAACCTCGACTAGTGCAGGTCAAGGGTATATAATACTTTTTGGATGTTTTAAAATATAATAAAATAAAATTCTAAAAATGATTATTTTATTTCATTTAATGTTTCTCAATAATAAAATGTCATTGTGATTTCATGAATATGTAGTTGTTTCCCTTCATAAGTGAACATAGTCTAATGATGTTGTGAGTCAATGCAACCGCAATGTAGAATCACATCTTCCCAATTACTATCCTGATACGGATATGTGACCATGGGATGATCCTAGAAGTTTCCCAAAATTTCTAGATGAATCGTGTTTGTTAATGAATAATAACCAATGATAGTGAACACCCCTATCCTCTTTAAAGAAACTCACCAAGGATGATGGAGGCATGGATCGTTACCGCACATTAGTAGATAGGCAATGCCAACTAATCCACGTCAGTAGATGATCTAATCCCATTAAATAATTTTAATTCTACATGAATTCCTTATTTCTATGTTCTTTGGATTCATAGATGAATTTGGATAAAACCATGAATAGGTTTACCCATATATCGATTGTGTACTCAGGATTGGTTTTCCTTGCAGGAATTTAAAGAAATTTTGATCAATAGTAATGATTATAACCTTCGTTAATCAAACTAATAAGGGTGAATTACGATGACACGAACAAATGTTTTATTATTTTATTCATGTGATATTTTTGTATTCTTATCTTATTCCTTTTTCAATCTCTTCTTCATGACCTGATGGAAACCAAGGTCTAAACAGGATTGTACTAGCAGATGAACCCACAATAGGAGGCTGTGAGAGATGGTAGCACCATGCTAATGATAGTCCATGGTGTATGAGCGCCATAGAGAGGTGGGCTACGGTGGCGACAATGTTTTGTGGCAAGGAGGGTTGTCGGATCGATGGATGGTGGTGATGAAGCCCCTTGCAACTGCTGTGGGAGTGGGATGTGGGTCGTTGACAATGGCTGACAGTGACTCAGCCAATGGTAGATGGGAGCAACATCCCATGGAGGAGGACCATTGTCCAATTGGACCATGGTAGGATTACATGTAAAATATATGGGGCGTCTATAGAAAGAACCATTGCATTAAATGTGGAAAACCATGTTGCTCGGGTAGACATATTAGTCACCGCATCCTGGCTGGTCAAGACCAGCCCGATGGGCGTGCTGGCTAGGAAAAAACTGGCCCGCCTATACGGGGTGATCTGAATGAAGACTAGGTTGTTGGGAGACTTGGGGGGATCGACCCGTGACCAACAGGCCAAGTCCAGCAGTTCCAAATGCGCCTGGCCCTAGGGATCGATCGGGTCCGGTTGGCCCACCCTGGTCGGGTGAGGTTAGTTCAGTCAGTCCGGGTCAGACTTGGCCCGAACCCAACTGGAAACTTTCATTAAAGATCCTCTAACAATCAAACTATATGTATGATTGATTTTATATTTACATGTTTGGGACCCATGCAATGAGGTGGTTCTTTTTAAAATACATGTAGTTGGATTTATTGAATTTTGAGATATGAATTGTGGATTGAATAGTTGACTCCCCCATAATCAAGCGTGTTATGAGCGGGGATCCTGCTGCAATACCTTTATACAAGGGGGTAAAGGAGACCTAGTGGCCCAGTAAATGATAGTTTCAACGTTACCCAACATGCTAAAGTGACAAGAGGGTCTTGGTGAACGAGTAGGCTATGGAGACGAGCGGGTCTAGGTGACCCAGAATGCCAAGTGGACCCACGATTCCAGGATACCCAGCAAGGAAAGGTGACGAGCAGGGCTATGTGACCCACCAGGATAAGAATAAAAGTAGGTCTAGGTGACCAAACATTCCATAGAGATGACTGGGTATAGGTGATATAGCATGCCACATAGAAGAGCGGGCCTAGGGGACCCTGCTCGCCTAAGTGAAAAGCATGTTCAGGTGACCTAGAAAACAAATGTACTCAACAAGGATGAGTGCTTCAACAGTACCAGGTGTTAAGTGTAATTTTTGTTAGTCCGTATTTCCTTTATTTAGATTATACCAATGTGATATAAATCTAATGGCTCACTTGGATGTACTTTTAAGAGGATACACTTCGTGTTCTTTTTTGTTAGACTACTTTTTGTATTACATTGTGTTATAAATTTATCTTTTGGGGTCCCTTCTGAGTGTTGTTTCACTCACCCATGAACGGGCTTCACCCACATTTGTCTTGTATTCAGAAAATGATTGACGCTTTGAGGGAGTCCTTGGTGGACTAGGGAAAGGTGGTTCTTATAGTGACAAGATAGACGAGTTGTGCTTCTACGGCTTGTGATGATTATTTCCCTACCTACACTTTAGGTAGGGTTTTTTGGGAGGAGCTCCAGAGACGTGTACTTCTACTTTTCTATTTCATTCAGGCTTGATTTCTATCCCCATTTACCTATAGTTTTATACATTCATACCTTTTATTTGTTTACATGGTGTAGTAACCTCCAACATATATGGCTTGAAGTTGTTTTTTTGTATTCTTATACATAAGAAAATGCCTCTGATTTCATTGGGATATTCCTACTTGGTGCTAGTCACCATCCCCTGGCCTATGGGAGTCCGATATGAGGTTGTATCAGGATGAGTCTTGGGGTATAACTCCCCATAATTTCATATTAATTTATATATCTAATATTATATAATTAATTGTTTTATGAAATGATGATGATGTAATAATTACCTTATTAAAGAATGATTAAAATAATTAACATTATAAACATTAAAAGAAATGTAAATTGAAACTATTGATGCCATCCATGAATTTACTAGGTTAATATGACCTGTATGGGCTAATTAAAAGTATTTTTTTCGATGTATTCATTTTTTTATGACTTTCAAAAAAACCAAGTACTAAAAAGTGTCAAAATTGACATAAATGAGTTTTTTAAAAAGATACTGTATTATTAAATAATATAATAGTCCTAAAAATCTAAGATTCACCCAAATGAAAAAGATAATGTTATATATTTTATTAATTAACCACTTTATGTTCTCTTGTCATTTTATTGTGACTATATTAATTATTTAGTATAAAAAGAAAAGAAGACACCGTAAAAGTGAAACTATCTAATTAAGGGTTAAGTGAAAATGATAAGGATAATATAGTGACCTAAACATGTCTAAAAACTATTTTATGAGTTAATTTATATCCATCCTCACATTATACTAGAAATAAATTTATTTTGAGCTATTATAAAGAGAAAATAATTTTATAATAATTTAATATTCTAACATCTTCCTAAAGTTCCCCTCGCCTCTCTTATAAAAGGGCACATCCCTTTCTTTTAATTCACACCTCCAAAGAAATTTGGATTATCGAAAATCTTCTCAAATATCCTCCCAAAAACCCTCAATTCATCCTAGTTCCCTTTTTTTGATCACTAATCCAACATATGGTTCCCTTTGGTTCAAATCAAAAGGAAACACCCAAATAAGAGGTAATTATTTCATCACCTTGTTCAATGTCTTTTCTTATTCTACTTCATATTTCATAGTTGTTTCTATACTAAAATAATTAATCATGTACCTTATACGTAATGATATCTTATTATATATATGGTACAACCTTATTCATTATTCTATCTATCCTATGCATACCAAAGTCATTATACCTGCGTACGTACAACTTACCGTCTCACCGTCGTGGTGTAGTTTCTTATGCAACACTTAATTAATTGGATGTGTATAATAATGACTATAATTGCTGTAAATAATAAATATATCATGTTAATTATACTTTATATATAATATAAAATCCAATTACATACTATTTCACCATCAATAGAATGATATTTCCGCTCAACAGTACGTACGGTTTACCATCTCCACGACCCGGTGAGATTTATCTTCAACGGTAACCATTCATGAATATTTATAAATATATATATGTATATATATATGTATATATATATATTAATTATATATGAGATATATGAAATAATAATGACTCTGGAATAATATAAATTAATGTAGTTAAATATATTTTGTTTACTTACTTCCATGGAATAAGATAAGAAAACGGAAACACCGTTCATGCATACATACGGACTACCATCTCCATGATCAATGTTTCCATTTCATATATCTATCTATTATACATATTTATATTATGAATATATATGATATATAAATAATTTTTTATATTCACTAAGTATTTATATCATGATAAATGTGATACTATCAAGAATATAACGTCAAAACACATACGAAAAAGAAAGCAAATTTTACCCGAAATGTTAATTTAACATCATAATTATTATTAAATCGTTAGTTTAAATTCATAAATTAATCATGTAAAGTATCATAAATACTAAAATGGTTTGATTATAAATTAATAACACACTATGGTCATTATACAAGATTTTAAATGTTCCCTCTACTAAAAGAATGTAAAAGATATAGGATAATATCTGAATTTCATTATTATCAGAGATTGTTTATGTGTAAATATTTATTGGGACATATTTATGATTTATGTACATGTTTCACAAAAAATTTCAATAGAAATATTTTAAGGTTTTATGGTAGGTTATATTAAACTATATCAACTTGTTAAATGTTTTAATGATTTATTTCCTTAAATCTATTTAATTAATGTCAAAACATTCAAAATGATTTTAAGGATCTATTTATATGGACATGATTATTTTAAAATGTTAATTCCTTTAAAAATTATCAAACTGGTATGGGAGACTTTGATTAAAAAATTTCTTTTAAATTACTTCCTTTATATATTTTGTAACAATTAAATGATTTCATTAAAATGGTTTTTTATCTAAATGATTTTTACTGGACATTTTCAACTATGTCAACATCCTTTACTGAATATTATTCTTGATTGAGGTCGATTTATGGTAATTCAATATTCCATATTGTATTTAACAAATTATGATATGTTTAACTATGGATGTGTTATTTTTATAATATTCTTTGTTTATGGTTAAGGTATTGACAATTCATATGCTATTTTTAATATTAATGATTATGTTATGTTTTACACTTTTCATATGAGAAATCCATTGGGCATAGTAAGTGACGGGTGGGGCCCTCTATAGACATAGATGAATCTGTAGGTCTAATGAGACCAACTTGTGTTATGGAAGAAGGCCTTAACAAAATTTTTATTTAGGGTCTTGGCACGAGGCCCTTAATTTGTGGTTAAGATGTATGGAAATATGCTTTCCATCATTATGAGATTAGTTATTGATATTACATGTGATTATTTGACTACAAGAATATCCATGTGAATAAGTTAATATTATAATTTGATGTATCTTTTCTGTATTATGCTGAATTTTATGTTTAAAGGGCTTGTGTTTCAATTTTATAACTTTCCTTAAAATTTAATTAATATTTACTATATCTTCCGCTATATTGAATATCCTTATTGAGCATCTGATATCACCCCTTTCAAATGTTTTATTTTCCTCGGATTCCAAAAAAGTGAATTATGATTGATATTCAGTGTTAAGATAGGGGAACAATTTCATCCTCAAATCATTATCTATGAAATATTTTATGTTATAAATTATAATGTTACATTCTTTTATATAATCTATTTTTGAAGACTACTAATCTGAATAGTCCTTGAGGACATGATTTCTTATAATACATCCAATGTATTAAAATAATGAACTGGCTCCTGGCATCATGGGTGTAGAGGCCCAATGCATGACGTAAATGGACATTACATTACTTTTACGGAATACTTAGTACATAACAAAAACATACACACAAGGGTCGTAATAGTTTAGTGTCTTTGGAAACTCAGAATATAATATTCTAATCGTGGTGAAAGATCTTCAACATCTCCCATAAAGATCTTCCTTTTTTTACCTAAAAACTTTCTTTATATTCTGGGGAAAAGAAAACATAAAAGGGTGAGATAAAATTCTCAGTAAGGCTAAACAAAAGAAATATAAATCACATCATATACATAAGAACATAACTTTTGGAAATCTTAACCTGCAAAAGAAATCATAATTTCATAACATGGGATAAATCATAGTAGTGAAATGTAATCCCAATAATCATAACGTAAAACATGAAACTTTGTGGCTTACACACATAATCATAGATAATCATTTATTATTAGTCAATACTCATTTCCAAGACTATCTTAGTGGACAAAGTCCATTTCTGAACCGAGTTCACTCCTCGTTTCAGTCCTGTTTTACTGAACTGGATTAACCTACCGTTCCAGCCATGTCTATCTCATGAGATATAAAATCGTTACCCAATGCATTGGAGGGTGATATAGGTCCCACCCATCTCATAATGATATCATTCTTATGTGTTCCACAAAATAATAAACCATACATCATAGCATAACCCATGTAATGAAAATGGGAATCTTAAACATCATGACATCATTAAACAATTCATATAAGATAAAGGAATAAAAATATTTCCATCAAAAAATAATCAAATCAATGTAATAATAGGGATAGAAACAGAACCCTATATTATCTTAGATAGAAAATAATTTTGATAAAACACTTGAACTCCATTCTTGAGGAAAATATCCATCTACTTCAAAAACACTTTTCCTTTATTAACGTGTCATACAATTCTAAACTAAAAGAATTTTATTAAAAATAAAATGGAAAACTTGTAAAGGAAGCTTCTTGGAAATAATGTTTTAAAAATCCATTCATTCTGTATAAGTTAAAAAACATTCTTCTCGTACATTTGTCGGAAAAGTCAAAAAGTACCTCGTACGAAAAACGACAAAACATTCCTTTCATATCTTTTACTAAAAACTCACCGAAGGGTAAAATTGGATTTAAAAAATTGTAGGTTGATGGAAAAAATATTACATATCGAGGAAACATGGATGTGGATGATAAAATACACCCCAGTAAATACCAAAGTATAAAAAATATCGAATAAAATGAGATTGTGATATTTTCCCTTACCTTAGGTCAGATTTCCTTCGTAAGTGTCCGAACCTCCTGTATAATGATTTAAATAATGTAATTGACTTATTCCAGAATCATAATCATTGTTATGATATCATATGTGGTTCACTTATGACTTTATATTACCCGTTCTTTTGTAAATTCCATGTTAAAGAGCGTTTTGGGTAAAATTGTTTCATTTGTCATCCGTGTTTTGACTTGTAATTATTCATATGATTACTTAGATCATGATTACTTAATTCCAGAATATAAAACATGATTTATATATAATATATATTCAGAATATACATATATATAATAAATCAGTAAATGGAAAGAAATACACTGTTCATGGAGACAGTAGGTCGTACGTACGCATGAACATTGTTTTCGTTTCCTTATTGAGTTGAATGGAATTAAGTAGATGACATACATATATATATACACATAAATCCAGTATCATTATTATGTCATATATTTCATGATTACTTATTATATATACTTTATAATCATTCATGAATGGTTAAAGTAGAGAATGAATCTCATCATGTCGTGGAGATGATAGTCCGTACGTACGCATGAGCGATGATATCTTTCTCATGAACGTGGGACTGTATTGGAGTGTATTTATAAAATTTAAGAATCAATATCACCTTAAAATAATCATATATAGTTATTATTTACACCATTATACCCAACCAAGTAAGGTGGTGGTGGAAAATAGATTTCACCACGGCGTGGAGACAGTATTCTGTATGTACGCACGCGCGGTGATTTTGTTTTCCGTAGGATGGATAGATTGTGAAATAGGGTTGTTTCATACTTATAATAACATATCAGTATATGAGTGATACTGATGTTATTACTTCATAATGAAAAAACCTAAGAAGAAGAAGTGGAAGAAGAAATAAAGTTGAAAGAATCGGTAACGGACATTACCTCTTATTTGAAGCACCTATTTGAGATCTCCTTTTAGGGCATTAAAATTGGTCTTTGAGGAAGACCAGAACCTCTAGGATGTTTCTAGGGAAGTGGAGAAGAGAATTTGTCAGGGTTTGGCCGAGCTTGAAGGCTCAATGTGGTGTGAGGAAGAGAGGGAGGGGGTGCCCTTTTATAAGAGAGGAGAGGGGAACCTTTGGAATAACTAACAATATTATTTTATTATAAAGTCATATTCGGTTTTAAATAGCTCAAAATTGATTTATTTCAAAGCTAAAGTGGGGATGGGTCGAAATACTCTCATAAAATAGAATTTATACAAGTTTAGGTTCCTATTTTAACATTATCATTTAGATTTAACTTTAAGTTAAATAATTTTACTTTTACCGTGTCTTTTTGTGTTCTTACACTATAAGGTTAATAAACTTACTATAACAAGCCAAACGAACCCCAAGTTGTTTATTATTAATATATATATAACCATATATAAGTCATTTGTCCAAATATTAGATTTTTAGGAATAAAATAACTATTAATAATATAATATTTGTTTTAGAAACTATTTTATGTCAATTTTGACACTATTTAGTAATTTATTTTTGTGAAAATCATAACAGAATTATTAGTTCAAAAAAAGTTAATTAAATCAATAATAACATGTCATATTAACATATAAAATTATTGTAATTCATAAAATGTCTCAAATTACATTTATTTGGGTATTTATAACATCAATTATGTCAATCCTTCATTAATAGGATAATTACTGCATCATCATTGTATCATATATAAATTAAATTATTTTAAGCCTAAAAATTAAAAATAAAATACCATTATGTTGGAAATCGTTTTAGATTTATAATTAATATTTATAGTCGAATTTATCTTGTGTATAACCGAATATTAAAAATGTTTTAGTAAATACACTTTGATTTTAACTCTTTGAACTCTTATTTGAATTAAATAATAACAAATGTCCTAATCTAATCCTTGTGGGCCTAAATGGTCATATGTTATTAATAAGGTTGTTTTTGGTCTAATTACACTTATCCAATAGAATTATGACATTTTTTATGGTAATAATAATATCATTTTTACCCTTCATTACCCTATTTACTTGTAATCGTGGTAAAAAAAAGTACAAAGTTACTATTCACCAAAAATTATTTTCATCTCGTTGAACCACAGTTTACTTACTGACATTAACCGTGTCTCTCGGATTTTTGAAATTCCACTCACAGAAGTGGTAAAATTATTTTTTATGAAAAATTCAGTTTTTTAACTACCACATAGTGGTTTCACTATTCATCAAAAAAATGAATGTTACCCGAAAAGTACCAAAATTTAACCGTATGCTAAATTCGATACTCCGAATCCAATAATGAAGTCCATTTTGAAGGATAAAATTTATAAAATTTTAAAAGGTGGTTATTACTATTCATAATGGCTAGTTTTAATAATATTTTAATAGCATATCGTTGTTTAGTGAAACTCGGTATTGCGTACTACACACGCTATCGAGGAAGGTCGTGATTGTGTGAAATGTAAGGCAATTCAAGGATGCGTGTTGCGCAAGATCCTTTTGGTGTAGCGTACAACATAAGACATTAATGAAATTAAAAAAAATTCATAAAATCTCGGGGTGTTACATTCTACCCCCCTTAAATTGAATTTCGCCCTCGAAATTTTTCGGGGTTATAAATGGTTTATTATTTGAAAGTTTCTTTAATAGAAACCCACATCATAAAAAGGAATACCAAAACCAATATTTAAAAAAAAAGTATGAAACGTTACAGTTACCCAAATAAACTAATCACTGGGTTTCCATATAGGTAAAAAGATGGATATGGAAGAGAAATCTAACCATCATGTTCTGATGGAGAGTGGTAGAGAACATGGCTATGGAAAAACCATCAATCACAAAGCCGTAAATTTGTGACGATCTAAGGTACCATCTGATTCATCGGATATAAGAGCACTAGGAAAAAAATTTTGGTTTTCAAGATCATTTCCCTAAAGTTGATGAAATTGGAATTAGAAGAAATACTTTCGTGATTTTGGTATAGTCTCACCGTTGATCGTTCTTTGGACTATTTCCACTTCATCTCCTAAAGAAATGAAGTTGAATTTTTCATTCTTGTTGTGTTATCAGATCATGTGATAGAATGATGGGTCATTCCATCTGTCTCAAACAAAAGGTTAAAAAAGTTATCAAAAAATACATAAGTCCATATATAGTGATATTAATGATATATGGTTCCTAAAATGGACTTATACATTATATATCATACTTCTTAATATAAGAAAACTATTTTCTACTAAATAGGGACTTCTTGTATGCCAGTGGTAGGAAATAAAGGCCAGTCGCACTTTGGTTGTGGGTTCAATTCCCACGGCCTTGTCCGACACGATGGGTTGTCGCCCATCCTACAGGTTTTCTTTTTTCTAAAACTATATTACTATAACATCCCACCAATAATATCGAAAAAAACTTCTATCCTTAAACAATACTAACTTATGTACAACATAATCAATTTCAATCATTAGGCTTATCCATAATACTGCAGTCCACTCTCATAATATAGTGAAAACGATTACCATAGATTTAATACCATCGTTGATCCCCATATATCATAAGATATGTCTTGTTGGTCACATTAAAAACATTCAAAGGCCATAATCATTTATTCTCTTGAAAAATGAATACCCATTGAACCTTAGTGAAAACATGAATGCAGTTAAAAGTTAGCACTTTCCACAAACCAAAATCATAAAAATTCTATATACTCAAACCATGATATCACTTATTCCTTATATCAATCATGAGCTCATGAATAGTGTCAAACATTTCATTTTCTCCTTATCCCTTCATTATGCGCATATCATCTACTTTACAAAATATTTGAATAACTTTTCATTGTTACCAGTACCTTAAAATTATTGAAAACCACAATAGAATAATAAAAAAATATTCTAATACACAATAAAAGTACCTCAACAACATTATTCTTGAATACCAATACATAAACACAGCAATCCATACTCTTTAATTATTGTCCTGGAATAAGTCCTTCCTTGATTTAGAAGTAACTTTTTAGGTCAGGGCATTGAGATGGGTAATGCCCATGTTCTCCACAAATAATACATTGAACTCCATAACAGTTTGTCACTCTATGGCCCTTTTCTCCACACAGATAACATTGGTCCCTCCATTTGAGGTATTCCTCACGGTTCTTCTTCCCTTATTTAGAAATATCAATCTTCATTTCTTTATGATCCTCAATATGCGAACATGAATAATGGTCTATCTTCCTCTTCTTTGATGAATTAGGCATACCACTAAATTTAACCTTGTTAATCATATATCGCGATGACTGATTTGGCATAATCACAATATCTTTCTCTCTAGGCATTACACAATTTTGTTTCTCATAGTCACCAATTTGTCCATTGGATACAATGTTAACTGAATTCCTTTTGGTTCCCTGCATTAACTAAAACACAAAAATAATTCTGTGCGAGGAAAAAATCATGCTAGAGAAAACAACATAGTAAAGGGGGAGTACCCTCAATATCTAACATCTTAGGTTAAATTCTAATATCGTTAGTGCAATTCTAGGACTATAACTTATACGTATACTTAACCTTATAGATATCCCTAGACATACCTTAGAAATATCTCTAGGGATCTCACTAACATTTTTACATCCTAGTTTCCAAAATTTGACTAAACCTTTTCTCTAATACCAACTGTAGAGGCCCAAAGCATGACGTTAGTGGACATTACATTACTTTTTCGGAATACATAGTACATAAAAAAAACACACACACAAGGACCGTAATATTTTAGTGTCTTTGGAAACTCGGAATATAATCTTCTAATCGTGGTGAAAGATCTTCAACATCCCCATAAAGATCTTCATTTTTTTACCTAAAACCTTTCTTTATATCCTGGAGAAATGAAAACATAAAAGGGTGAGCTCAAATGCTCAGTAAGGGTAAACAAAAGAAATATCAATCACATCATATACATAACAGCATAACTTTTGGAAATCTTAACCTTCAAAAGAAATCATAGTTTTATAACACGGGATATATCATAGTAGTGAAATGTAATCCCAATAATAATAACTTAAAACATGAAACTTTGTGTCATACACACATAATCATAGAGAATCATTTCTTATTAGTCAACACTCATTGCCAATACTATCTTAGTGGACAAAGTCCATTTCTGAACTGAGCTCACTCCTCGTTTTAGTCATGTTTTACTAAACCGGTTTAACCTGCCAATCCAGCCATGTCTATCTCATGAGATATAAAATATTTACCCAATGCATTGGAGAGATATATAGGTCCCACCCATCTCATAATGATACCATTCATATGTGTTCCACAAAATCATAAACCATACATCATAGCATAACCCATGTAATGAAAATGGGAATCTTAAACATCATGCCATCATAAAAAAATTCATATAAGATAAAGAAATAAAAATATTTCCATCACAACATAATTAAATCAATGTAATAATAGGGAATGAAACAGAACCCTATATTTTATTAGATGGAAAATAATTTTGATAAAACACTTGAACTCCATTCTTGAGGAAAATATCCTTTCTACTTCAAAAACACTTTTCCTTTATTAACGTGTCATACAATTATAAACTAAAATAATTTGATTAAAAATAAACTTGAAAACTTGTAAAGGAAGCTTCTTAGAAATAATGTTTTAAAAATCCATTCATGTCGTATAAGTTAAAAAAACATTATTCTCGTACTTTTTTCGGAAACGTCAAAAAGTACCTCGTATGAAAAACGACAAAAGATTCCTTTGATGTCTTTTACTAAAAACTCACCGAAGGGTAAAATTGGATTAAAACAATTGTAGGTTGATGGAAACAATTTTACATATCGAGGAAACATGGATGTGAATGATAAAATACACCCTAGTAAATACCAAAGTATAAACAATCTCGGATAAAATGAGATTGTGATATTTTCCTTTAACTTAGGTCTGATTTAATTTGTAAGGGTCTGAACCTACTGTATAATGATTTAAATAATGTCATTGACTTATTCCAGAATCATACACATTGTTATGATATCATATATGGTTCACTAATGACATTATATTACCCGTTCTTTTGTAAATTCCATGTTACAGAGTGTTTTGGGTAAAATTGTTTCATTTGTCGTTCGTGTTTTGACTTGTAATTATTCATATGATTATATAGATCATGATTACATAATTAAATAATATAAAACATGATTTATATATAATATATATTCAGAATACACATATATATAATAAATCAGTAAATGGAAAGAAATACACTATTCAAGGAGACGGTAGGTCGTACGTATGCATGAACGTTGTTTTCGTTTCCTTACTAAGTTGAATGGATTAAGTAGATGACATACATATATATACACATAAATCCAGTATCATTATTATTTCATATATTTCATTATTACTTATTATATATACTTTATAATCATTCATGAATGGTTAAAGTGGAGAATGAATCTCATCGCGTCGTGGAGACGGTAGTCCGTACGCACGCACGCGCGATGATATCATTCTCATGATCGTGGGACTGTATTGGAGTGTATGTATACTATTTCAGAATAAATATCACCTTAAAATAATCATATATAGTTATTATTTACATGATTATATCCATCCAAGTATGGTGGTGGTGGAAAATAGATTTCACCACGGGGTGGAGATGGTTTTCCGTACGTACGCACGCGCGGTGATTTCTTTTTCCGTAGTATGGATAGATGGTGAAATAGGGTTGTTTCATACTTATAATAACATATAAGTATATAAGTGATACTTATGTTATTACTTCATAATGAAACAACCTAAATATAAGAAGTGGAAGAAGAAATAAAGTTGAAAGAATCGGTAACGGACATTAACTCTTCTTTGAAGCACCTCTTTGAGATCTCATTTTAGGGCATTAAAATTGGTCTTTGAGGAAGAAAAGTACCTCTAGGATGTTTCTAGGGAAGTGGAGAAGATAATTTGGCAGGGGTTGGCCGAGCTTTAAGGCTCAAAGTGGTGTGAGGAAGAGAGCTAGGGGTGCCCTTTTATAAGGGAGGAGAGGGGAACCTTTGGAATAACTAAAAATATTATTTTATTATAAAGTCATATTTGGTTTTAAATAGCTCCAAATTGATTTATTTCGAAGATAATGTGGGTATGGGTCGAACTACTCCCATCCAATTTAATTTTGTCAAGTTTAGTTTCCTATTTTAACCTTATCATTTAGATTTAACTTTAAGTTAATTAATATTACTTTTACCGTGTCTTTTTCTGTTCTTACACTATAAGGTTAATAAACTTACTATAACCAGCCAAACGAACCCCAAGTTGTTAATTATTAATATATATATAACCTTATCTAAGTCATTTGGCTGAACCTTAGATTTTTAGGAATAAAATGCTAATTAATAATATAATTGTTTTTTAAAAAACTATTTTATGTCAATTTTGACACTATTTGGTAATTAATTTTTGTGAAAATCATAACAGAATGATTAGTTCTAAAAAAGTTAATTAAATCAATAATAACATGTAATATTAACATAGAAAATCATTGTAATTCATAAAAAGTCTCAAATTACATTTATTTGGGTATTTATAACATCAATTATGTCAATCATTCATTAATAGGATAATTACTACATCATCATTGTATCATATATAAATTAAATTATTTTGAGTCTAAAAATTACAAATAAAATACCATTATGTTGGAAATATTTATATATTTCAAACTAATATTTATAGTCGAATTTATCTTATTTATAACCTTATATTAAAAATGTTTTAGTAAATAATCTTTGATTTTAACTCTTTTGACTCTTCTTTGAATTAAATAATAATAAATGTCCTAATCTAATCCATGTGGGCCTAAATGGTTATATTTTATTTCTAAGGTTGTTTTTGGTCGAATAAGACTTATCCAATAGAATTAGGACATGAGTTAGGGTAATAATATTATTATTTTTACCTTTAATTACCCTATTTACTTTTAACCGTGGTAAAAAAAGTAAAAAGTTACTATTCACCCAATATTATTTTCATCTCGTTGAACAACATTTTATTGACTGACATCAACCGTGTCTCTTGGATTTTTGAAATTCCACTCACAGAAGCAGTAAAATTAAGTTTTATGAAAAATTCAGTTTTTTAACTACCACTTAGGGGTTTCACTATTCATCAAAAAATGAATGTTACCCGAAAAGTACCAAAATTTCACCGTAGGCTAAATTCGATACTCCGAATCCAAAAATGAAGTCCATTTTGAGAGATAAAATTTCTAAAATTTTAAAATGTGGTTATTACTATTCATAACAGCTATTTTTAATAATATTTTGATAGCATATCGTTGTTTAGTGAAACTCGGTATTGCGTACTATACACGCTATCGAGGAAGGTCGTGATTGCATGAAATGTAAGGCATTTCAAGGATGAGTGTTGTGCAAGCTCCTTTTGGTGTAGCGTACAACACAAGACATTAATGAAATTAAAAAGAATATTTTTCATAAAATCTCGGGGTGTTACAATGGGTCGGGGCATTACAGTAGGTATTAGAGAAGTTTAGAAATATCCTTGGAAACTAGATTTAGATAAACTATGATTTGGTAACATTACACTATGATAGAATATGTGGATTATTATAGAATATCTTCCTAGAATTTTGGTATTGTAGAGATTATGTGGGTATTATAGGAAATACATCCCAATACAGATACTATTAGTGGATGTGGTTCAGGCAGGTATGTACCTAGGTGTAAAAACTATGTTAAGGTGTTCTTGGCCTGACTCGCGGTCTCCTTATACACCAAAACGGGCCTTGATGCTCACCTGATTTGACACTCCAGGGGATATTATTAGTATAATACACATTTTCACTAGAAACCATTATGAAGTATATATGATTATGATGTATTTATGAATAGATATTTCCACAAATAATCCATTCCTATGATTATGAGATTAGTTGTGCATAAATGATTTAAATTTATGTAAAGTATTTCACAAATTTGGAATCATGTATTCTAATTCATAACCTAATATAGTGTATGAAATTGTTTAGAAATGTAACCTAGTACAAAGATTGACTACCCCAACAATGCACATGTTCTAAAGAGAAAGAAAGATCTTATATTTTATTGTCTTAATCCAACATTTGGAAGGGAAATATCATCCCATGTATTCTCATCATAGGAGGAAATGGTATCATGTGTTGATAAGAAAAGTAAAGATTTATCTCATTCCTGTAGCTTTGAAGGAAAACTAGAGAAGAAGAGGATGAAAGGGAGAACTATGGATAAAGGGAATAATGTGAAGAAGGATTTTTCCATATGTGATAACACTATAAAGAAGCACCCTAGAAAGGGTTTGAATGGATTGGATGTTTGTTATAATTATAGATAAAAGGGTCATTCGGAAAAACAATGAAAAGGGAATAAAGAAAAGTCTAATATTCAGTGTTTCAACTATAGTGAGATGGGGAATTATGGAAAAATAATCCATAAGAATAAAGGAAATATATCTTATAAAAATCAAAGAGATCAAGTTCATGTCTAAGATGTTACTATAGTTGATGTGGAATATTTAATTTATTGGTTTTTCTGGATTAAAGAATTTTGTCATTTGACTGTTGGGTCTATTATGTACGGGTTATATTAATTATGGAAAAAATAAGGACTATATTGAAATACTATTTCATTATCGATTTGAGATTGTATGGTTCTATGAAAATTGACTCAATATCATGTTAAACATTTTTTCAAAATACATGGTTTAGAAAGTTAATTTTTTTTGGAAAATACATGGTTGAGGGAAAGATAAACCTTAATATGGTCTGGATATTGAGGTAGTGAATTCGTAATAAGAGAATATGGATTTGGATAAATTATATTGGATGATCTTGACCACCTTGGCACTAATTATTTGTTCTTTTATTCCATAATTTTGGGATTTTACCACATTTTTGGATTTAAGTAGTATATCCAGTCTTCAATATGGAATAAGGGAGCATGAATGTATCCAATAAGGTTTTATAATAATTTTAGGTGTTACCATGTTTTATGAGAATATATGATGAATGTTTTCACATGTTATTATGTATAAAAATATATATTTAGTATGTTAACCCCCATATAAATTTTCTGCTTGTGAGTTTGGACACAACCATTTTAGCTAAGTCTAAAAGTTCGAATAGAGTAAGTTGAGCACTTGATATATTGTTTGAGGTTAATGTATAATACATTAGATACATTGACCTAACATTTTGGTTCTCAGTAAAAATATAGAGGATTACAGAAATACTTTTGGGAAATACGATTTCTAAAATGTGTTTTAGACATTAAAAAAATTAATTTTGAACATTCATTTCTTAGTGTAAGGAATAAATTAGAATTGATCGACGCACAATCAAATTATTAGATTATGATAATGACATGTAATGAAATCAAGTATGTCTTATTGAGTTCTTATCTTAATATTAAATTAATCTCTCATCTTAAAAAAAGTATCTAAAAAATGTTGTTATCCTAATACCTTATGTTTTCATGATCCTTTGTTACTTTAAATCATCATATATTTCTGCCTCGGAGTCCCTCAATTCTGCATTTATAGTTCACTTGTTTATGATTAATGACTTCAATAACTTCGTATAAACATTTATATTTTCCCTCAAATTATGTGTCTCTACATTCCAAAAATGTTCTCCTATTATAAATCTTAATTTTTTGGTGACTTATTCATTTTACATTCCCTCTAATTAAGACTGAATTTTAATAACCCTATTTGTGATGTGAGTTTTCCACAATGGTATTTTCTATTTTTCAAGCTTTTATTTTTGAATAAAGATTTTAAATTGCGAGGATTAAATTTATTGTTGGAGGAGAGAATGTAACACCCCATGATTTCGTTATAAGTTATCTCTATAAAGTATTTTAACAGCTTATATTACACGCAACACCAACTTGGCTTGCGTTATATGCAAGATTGAGTTTCTGCAAAACAAAACATTAGTATTATAATTATTTAAACGATATATTTATTTATCAAATAAATATTTTGATATGGATAGTAAATAATAAATTATAAATTTTATTGATAATGTTTTCTCATAAATAAAACATATTTATAATTAAATGTATTTGTCTTGTTAAAATAGTTATATATTTAGAAAAACTATTTTCTTAAAAGTACATCTTTTTTATGTGTTTTTGTAAAATCTAATAAAATTATTTCTACACACCCCTAAAAATTGAATTTGTTAAAATAGACTTCATTTTTTAATTTTAAATATCAAAATTATCTTAGGGTGAATTTTTGGTATTTTTATGAAAACATTCAATTTTTTATGAATTGTGAAAAATTATCCATAATACAAAAAAAACTTACTTTTTCATTTAAATAATTATTTTTAATTAAAATTAATCCTAAGGTAAAAATAGATAAATTATAAATATATTCATCAAATATAATTCACTTGATTAATTTTATAAGAAGATAATATATATATAACATTGTTTAGCTTTTTAACGCCTTTTACCCACCTTCTAGGTACATTTTCAAATTTGCATAAAAAGTAATTTTAACACTTTTTTTAACTGAATTTCAGAACTCTGACAGACACAGTTTTCATTATTAAGTAAAATTTGGTTCAATTGAATGAAAATAATTTTTGGTGAATACTAACTTTTGAATTTTATTTACCACAATTAAAATTAAATAGGGTAATTGAAGGTAAAAATAATATTATAATAACATAAAATTTCCTCTACACAAATCCTAATTCTATTGAATGAGTATTTTTAGACCAAAATAATCATTAGTAATAAATACTATATCAATTTTTATCCATTTGGGTTAGATTAGAATAGTTATTATATTTTATTTAAGGTAGAGTTAAAAGTGTTAAATTGAAATATTAATAAATAATCCATTTTTAATATAAGATTATACATAAGATAAATTTGAAAATAAATATTCATTATAAAGATAAAAATATTTCCTACATAATTGTATTTTATTTATAATTTTTAAACATTAAATAATTAAATTTATTTATGAAACAATTATGATGCAACAACTACCTTCTTAATGAATGATTAAACTAATTGATATTATACATGTTAAAATAAATGTAAATTGAAACTTCTCATTCCATTCACGAATTTTATAAGAGAATATTACATTATAGGGTTTATTAAATGTATTTTTTTCGAAGTAATAAATATGTTATGACTTTCACAAAAATCAATTACTAAAAAGTCTCAAAATTTACGTAAATGAGTTTAAAAAATACTATTTTATTAAATGATATAATAGTCCTAAAAATCTAATATTCGGCCAAATGACATAGATAATGTAATATAGGTCATTAAAAACAACTTTAGGTTGATTTTAATTTTATTGTAACTATATTATCCATGTAGTGTAAAAATAGCAGAAGACATGGTAAAAGTTAATCTTTTTAACTAAGGGTTAAGTATAAAAGATATAGTTAATAGGGTGACCTAAAAATATCTAATACCAATTTTTGATAGGATTTGGACCCATCCCAACCTTATCCTCTAAATAAATCTATTTTCAGCTTTTAGGAACTGAAAATAATTTTATAATGATTTAATATTTCTAACTTCTCCTAAAGTGCCCCTCACCTCTCTTATAAATGGGCACCTCCAATTATTTTAATTCACACCTCCAAAGCCCTTTGTATTGTAAAAAAACTGATAAAATATACTCCCAAATACCCAAGATTTATACTAGAGGACTTACATTGATATGAAAGCCAACCTAGATATCCCTTTTGTTCAAATCTAAAAGAAGCACCCAAATATGGGGTAATTATTTCATCACCTCTTTCGATGTTCTTTTCATCTTCTACTTACTATTTCTTTTTTCCATACTAAAATAATAACTCCAGTACATTTTAAATACTGATATGTTATTATAAATATGGTACATCCAAATTTATTATTTTATCCATCCTATATATGACAAAATCACCATGCAAGCGTACTTGTGGCTTACCGTCTCCACGTCATCGTGTAGTTTTTTATTCAACACTACTTTATTTGGATGGTTATAATAATGAGTATAATTTAGTTAAATAAAAATTATAACAGGTTAGTGATTATTTATACATTATATACCATTCAATTACATACAATTTCACCATCAATAGAATGATATTTTCGCTTGTGCGTACGTACATCTTACAGTCTCCGCGATGCGATGAGATTAATAGTCAACGATCAACATTCATGAATATTTATAAAAATATATATACTGATTAATTATGAGTTATATGAAATAATACTACTACTGGAATAATATATATTTATTTATTTAAATATATTTCATTTACTTAATTCCATGTTATAAGAGAAAAAAACAGAAACAACTTTCATCTGTATGTACAGACTACCATCTCCATGAACTGTGTTTCCATTTCATATATCTATCTATTATCAATATTTCTATTCTGAATATATATTATATATAAATCATTTTGTATATCATTTAAGTATTTAAATCCTAATCTATGTGATACAATCAAGAATAACAAGTCAAATCACATATGACAATCAAAGTGATTATATCCCGAAATGTTACATTAACATTGGAATTATTAGTAAATTGTTGGTTTAAATTTTTAAAATAATCATGTATGATATCATGAATATGAATATGGTTCTGGTATAATTTAATAACATACTATGGTCATTATATAAGAGGTTAAACATACCATTGACTAAATTAATGTACAAAGTTAGGGTTAATTACTCAATCTCATTATTATCAGAGATTGTTTATGTGTAAGTATTTATTGGGACATATTTATCATCCATGTACATGTTTCATAATATTTTTTAAAGGAATATTTTATGGTTTTATTGATAGGTATATTTAACCATATCATCATTTTAATTTTTTAATGATTTATTTTTCTAAATCTATTTAATTAATTATCATACATTCAAAATGATTTTAAGGATTTTTTTATATAGAAATAATTTTTTTAAATTTTTAATTACATAAAATAGTTTCAAAGTGGGAGTATTTTATTCAAAAATATATTATTAATTACACTCTTTATATATTTTGTAACTTTTAAATGACTTAATAAATGGATATTTTTCTCAAAGAATTTTACTTATCATTTTCAACTATGTCAAAATCCTTTATTAGATATTATTCTTGATTGGGGTTGATTTATTATAATAGAATATTCTATATTATATTGAATAAGTTATGATATGTTTTATTTTGGATGTTTTATTTCCATACCATTCATGGTTTATGGTTAACATATTTACATTTCATATGCTAGTTTTAATACAAAAGATTATGTTATGTTTCACCCTTTTCATATGAGGAATATATTAGAATTAGTAAGTGGTTGGAGGGGACCTCGATAGACCATCTATGCATTGGTAGGTCTAATGAGACAGACTAGTTTCATGGTGAATGGCCTTGAAGGAATTTATATTTAGGGTCTTGGCATGATGTCTTGTCTATTTTGTTAAGTTGTCCAGCATTATGCATTCCATCAATATGGTATTAGTTATTGATGTTACATGTGATTATTTTAATAGTAGAATATCCATGTGAATAAGTAAATGGAATTATTGGATTTATCATTTCAATATTGTGATGAATTTTTTGTTTAAAGGTCTTATGTTTCAATTTCAAAACATTCCATTATAGTTTAGGATTATTTATGATATATTATGCTATATTGTATATCCTTATTGAGCATCTGATATCACACCTTTAAAATGTTTTATTTTCCCAGTATGCCATGATGTAAATTATGATGGATATGCAGGGTTAAGCTAGGGGAATTCTGTCATCCTCAATGTATTATTTATGCATTATTTTTTTAGAAATTGTAATGTTAACTTCCTGCATGAAATCTATTTTCTAATACTACTAAATAGATCAGTTCTTAGGGAAATGATTCCTTATAATCATGCCAATGTATTAAAATAATTCTCTGGTTCCAGGATTCTAGAGTTGGGGCATCATTGTTGGTATAAGAGTAAGTTTAGAAATAACCTTGGATACAAGATTTAGATAAACTCGAATTTTGAAACAATACCCTCAGATAGACTATAAGGAATAGTATAGAATAAGTTCTTAGAATTTCGGCAATGTAGAGATTCGGTGGGTCTTCCAAACAATTCATCCATGTGTGGATACTACAAGTAGATGTGGTTCTGAAATGGATATACCTATTGGTGAAAAGTACAATAAGGGTTTCTTATACATGACTCATGGTACCCTTGTACATGATAATAGGACTTCTTGCACACCTGGTTTGACACACTCAGATGATATTCTTTGGATAATTCACATTTTCATTACAATCCATTATGAAGTACTTATTGTTTTAAAATATTTATGATTAATTATTTCTATAAAAAATCTATTCCTATGATTATGAGATTAGTTATGCATAAACTTTTTCAAATTATGTCATGTATTTCACTAGTTTAGAATCATATCTTTGGATTCATAACCTAATCTAGTGTATGAATTGTGTTAGAAATGGGGCCTAGTATAATGAATGACAACCCCAACATTGCACACGTTCCAAAGAGTAAGAAGGATGATATCTTTCATAGTCTTTAGATACCATTTTGAAGGGAAATAACATCCCATTTATTCTCTTCATATGAGGAAATTGTATCATGTGTTAATAAGATAAGTAATGAATTCTCTCATTCCAATGGCATTTAAAGGAATCTATAGAAGAAGAGGATGGGAGAGAAAGGATATATTAAATGAATAAAAGAATTAAGGATTTTCCCATATGTGATAACTATGGAAAGAATCAACCTGGGAAATGCTTGAAACGATTGGGTGTTTGTTATATGTGTGGATAAAAGGGTCATCAGGGGAAAGAAAGAAAATGGAAAAATGTATTTACTAATATTCAGAGTTTTAACTGTAGTGAAATGGGGAATTATTAAAATAAATGTACTAAGATTCAAGGAGATATTTCCTAGAAGAATCAATGGGATCAATGTCATGTATAAGATATTACATCAGTCCACGTTGAATAATTAATGTATTTTTGTATTTGTATTGAAGAATTTTGTCATCTGAGTGATGTATCAACGATGTGCTGGTTATATGAATTATAGAAATAAATAAGACCGTAATATAATACTATTTTATTATGGATTATATATTGTATGGTACTAAGAAAAGGGACTCAATATCAAGTTAAACATTTTTGGAAAATATGTATCTAATGGAGTTAAATATTTTTGGAAAATACATGGTTAGGGGAAAGATAAACTTGAATATGGTCTTGATACACAGGTGGTGATTTTTTAATAAGAGATAATATATATGGATAAATTATGTTGGATGATCTTGAACACCTTCGAACTAATTAATTGTTTTTTATTATATATTTTTTATAGTTGACAACAATTTTTTATTTAAGGATTATATTATGTCTTCTATAAGAAATAAGGGATCATAAATGTATTCAATATGTTTTCATGTTAATTCAGAGTGTTACCATGTATTATGATAATACATGACTAATGTACTCACATGTTATTATATGGAAAAAATAGATCTTCATTATGTTTACCCCCATATAAATTTTCGATTGGGAGAATGGAGACAAGTATTTTGGATAAGTCTAATGGTTGTAGTGGATTATGTTGGGCACTTGATATGATGTGTGAGGTTAAAGTATAATTTGTTTGATATTTTTTACTAAACTTTCTATTTTCAGCAAATATATAGAGGATTAAAAAAATACTTTGGGCCATATGATTTTTAAAATGTGTTACAGTAATTAAAAAAATTAATTTTGAACATAATTTCCTAGTGTATGGGGTAAAGAGAAAATATATCGAAGCACAACCAAGTGATGACATTATGATAATGAAAATTAATGAAATCAAGTATGTATTCTTGATTTCTTATCTTTATAGAAATTTAATCCATCCACTTCAAAAAAAAGTATCTAAACAAATGTTTTATTATAATACCTTATGTTTTAGGGAACCAATGATACATTAAATCATCATTGATTTATGGCTTTGAGGCCCTCAATTTTCTATTTATTTCATCACTTGTTTGTGGCTGATGAACTCAATCACTCCATATAAATATTTTAATATTCCCTCCAATTATGTGTCTTTAATTTTCACCAATGTTTCAGATTCTAAATCTTAATTTGATGGTGACATCTTCATTTCCCTTTCCTTTTTATTATGACTAAATTTTAATAACCATGTTTCTAATGTGGGATTTCTACAAAGGTATTTTCTATATTTCAAACATTTATTTTTGATGATCAATTTCAAATTGTGAGGATACAATTTATTAAAGGAGGGGATAATATAACACCCCATGATTTCATGGTATTTTATCTCTTTAATTTACATTAATTTCTTATATATCACACAACACTGACTTGTCTTGCATTATATACCATATTGAGTTTCTACAAGACAAAACATTAGTATTATATTTATTTAAATGATATATTTACTTATTAATTAAATATTGTAATATGAATAGAAAAAAATTTAAATTTTATTAATTTTATTTTCACATAAATAAAGCATATTTACAATGAAATGTATATGTTTTGTTAAAATAGTTATATATTTAGAAAAACAATTTTCATAAAATACCTACTTTTTTTCTTTTTGTGAACAATAATAAAATGAACTTTAAACCATCCTCAAAATTTAATTTGGTAAAATGGACTTCATTTTTGAATTTTAATTAACAAAATTATCTAAGGGGTAATTTTTGGTATTTTTCTCAAAACATTAATTATTTTTTGAATACTGAAAAATACTCCATAGCACATAAAAACAAACTTTTAATTTAAATAATTATGTTTAATTAAAATTTATCTTAAAGTAAAAAATAGATACAAAATACATCTATTAGAAAAATTTAATTCATCAGGGTAATTTTATAATAAAATTATATATATAATTTTATTGATCTTTTTATCATCTTTTACCCACCTTGTTGGCACATTTCTAAATTTTCATATAACGTAATTTTACTACATCTATGATTATAATTTCAAAACTTTGACTGAACCATTTTTCATTATTATGTAATATTTGGTTTAATAGGATGAATTTTTTTTCTAAATATTAACTTTTGTATTTTATTTACCATGGTTAAAAGTAAATAGGGTAATTAAAGGTAAAAATAATATTATAATAAAATATAATTACCCCAAAACAAGTCCTAATTATATTTAATAGGGTTTTTTAGACCAAAATAAACCTTAGGACCAAAATAATATCCTTTTTGATCCATTTGGGTATGATTAGGACATTGATTATATTTTATTTAAAGAACAGTTAAAAGTGTTGTATTAAAATTTTAATAACTGAAATATTTTTAATATAGTCTTATAAATAAGATAAATTGGAATATAAATATTAATTAGAAATATGAAAATATTTCCTACATCATGGTATTTTATTTATAATTTTTAAATGTTATATAATTAAATTTGTTTATGAAACAATGATGATGATGTAATTACCTTGTTAATGAAAGATTTAAATAATTGATATTATAGATGTTAAAATAAATGTAAATTTAAACTTTTGATTCCATAAACGAACTTTTTAGGTTAATATGACATGTTAGGGTTGATTAAATGTAATTTTTAAGAAGGAATAAACTTTTTATGACATTCCCAAAAACAAAACACTAAAAAGTGTGAAAAATGATATAAACGAGTTTTCAAAAGAAATACAATATTATTAGAAGATATAATAGTATAAGAAATATAAGAATCATACAAATGACTTTGATAATGTTAGATATTTCATTAATTAATCACTATAGTTTTCTTGGAATTTTATAGTAACTATTGGAACCATGTAGTATAAAAATACTACAAGACATGGTAAAAGTTAAACTATTTAACTAGGGGTTAAGACTAAAAGATAATGTTAATATAGTTACCTAAATATGTTTACAAACTATTGGTTGGGATTATTTAGACTCATCCCCACCTTATCCTTTAAATAAATCCATTTTAAGCTTTTAGAAACCGAAAATCATTTTCAATAATTTAATATTTGAAGCTTTTCCTAAAGTGCCCCCGCCTCTTTTATAAAATGGCACCACACTTTCTTTTAATTCACACCTCCCAATCCATATATATTGGCCACACCAAGCTAATATCTCCCCCAAAATACCCTCAATTCATCCTAGATGCCTTACTTTGATCATAAATCCAACATAAGGATCTGTTTTGGTCAAATCAAAAGGAAGCACCCAAAGAAGAGGTTATATATTCCTCACCTCTTTCAATGTTATTTTCTTATTCTACGTTCGCTTTCATTTTTGTTTCAATAAAAAAATTTTAAATCAAGTAAATTATAAATAATTATATGTTATTATAAATATTTTATAACCATATTCATTATTCTATGCATCCTATGAATGACATAGTCACTATGGGTGCGTACGTACGACTTACCATCTCCACGATGTGGTGTAGTTTGTTATTGAACACTTCATTACATGTATGGGTATAATAATTAGTATAATTGAAATAAATAATAAATATAACATGTTAATTATTATTTTTATATAATATACCATCCAATTACATATGATTTCACCATCAATTGAATGATATTGTTGCTCGTGTGAACATACGGCTTACCATCTCCATGATGTGATGAGATTAATCTACAACAATCACCATTAATGTATATTTATAAGTATATATATATTTATTAAGTATGAAATATATAAAATAATAATGCTACTTAAATAATATATATTTATGTTGTTAAATAAATGTTGTTCCATACTATACGATAAGAAAACAAAAAAACGTTCATGCATACGTAAGGACTACCGTATCTAGGAACGTTGTTCACATTTCATAAATACATATATTATAAATATTTATATTCAGAATATATATGATATATAAATCATTTATAATATATTTTAAGTATTTAAATCATTATCTATGTGATAAAATCAAGAATAACATGTCAAAACACATATGATAAAGAATTCAATTACTACCAGAAATGTTACATTGACATGGAAATTATTATTAAATGAAAAGTTTAAAATATTAATATAATATTGTATGATATCATAAATATGAATATGGTTCTGTTTCTGGTATTAGAATAATTTAATAACATACTCTGGTCATTATAAATGAGGTCAAACGTACCCTCGACTAAAGGAATGTAAAAGGTAAGGGTTAATTCATCCATCTCATTATTATCAGAGATTGTTTATGTGAAATTATTTATTGGGACATATTTATCATCCATGTCCATATTTCATAAAAATGTTTTCCAAAGAAATATTTTAAGGTTTTATGGATGGCTATATTTAACTACATCATCATTTTAAATGTTTTAATGACTTATTTTTATAAATCCATTAAATTAATGTACATACATTCAAAATAATTTTAAGGATTTATTTATATGAACACGATCATTTTAAAATGTTAATACCCTTTAAAATATTTAAAGTGGTATGTGAGACTTTGATTCAAAAATCACTATTAAATGACTACCTTTATATATTGTGTAACATTTATATGATTTTATTAAAAGGGATATTTATCTCAATGAGAAATACATATCATTTCCAACTATGTAAACATCCTTTACTAGATATTATTCTTGATTGTGGTTGATTTATTATAATAAAATATTTTATATTGTATTTAATGAGTTATTAAATTTTTTACTATGGATGTTCGATTTTTAGACAATTCATGGTTTATGGTTAAGGTATTGACATTTCTTATTATAGTATTTATAGGAATGATTATGAAATGATTCACCCTTTTCATATGAGTAATGAATTGGATGTAGTAAGTGATATTTGGGGCTCTCTATATCCTCTCGATGCATCGGTGGTCTCATGAGACAAACTAGTGTCTTCGCACAAGGCCTTCACCAAATTTATATTTAGGGTCGTGGCACGAGGCCTTGAATTTATGGTTAATATGACTAGCATTATGAATTCCATAATTATGAGATTAGTTATTGATGTAACTTATGATTATTCAACTAGTAAAATATCCATTAGAATAATTAAATTAAATTATTTGATTTATCTTTGATATATTATGTTGTAATTTATGTTTAAAGGCCTTGTGTTTCAATTTTATAACATGACATAACATTTTATGATTATTTATGATAGCTTCCTCTATATTGATTATCCTTACTGAGAATATGAGCATAACCCTTTCAAATGTTTAATATTCCTAGGATTCTACTAAGTGAACTATGATTGATATAAATGGTTAATATAAGGGAATAATGTCATCCAAAAAGGATTATCTATTTTGTATTTTATGTTATAAATTAAAATGTTATGTTTTTGTATGTAATCTATTTTCCAAGAATGCAAAACTAATCGGTCCTTCGAGACATGATTCCTTGTAATAATACCCATGTAAAAAAACTCACAGTAGCTTTGGTCTTTTAGGGACGGGGAGTTACACGGGGGGGGGGGGGATAGTTCTTGAAAGAGTGGTATCAAAGGATATTGGTTCTACATTAAGATCCCATAGTCTATGAGTTGGGTTTGGTGCAACATTGTTAAGTGTTTCAAGTTCATATTTCTAGCCAAGTAATCCAATGTTGGTACATACGATGAAGTATCCATACACCTGGACATTGAATTATACTTTTTGACTTAGTACATGGAAACACTAGTTTTAGGGGAAAACAACAGTACATTCTTTGTATATGAATGATTTGGGATTCCATTTCCATTTTGAGTCAGAATACTAGGTATAATCTATTAATCATGGTACATCTTGTTTTGTTTCAAGATTCTTCGACATAGACAAACAGCCAATATTCCACTGTGGGATTACAAGGATGATCTATGGGGTGACAAGATGGGTACAGGGGTTCGTACAAGAGAGAACCCCTCTAAGTGGTGTACCATCTATACCACCACCTATGTAGTATCAGATGGTACCTATGGTACCAATGAATGAGACATGAGGTATGATAGAACTTTAGTGGTATGACATGTTAGATAATGATCGGCTTGATATAGTGACCGATTTTACCATCCATTCATGAAACTATTGGTTCAGATGGAGGTCCTAACAGTGAACCTTCTACATAGCTCAATAGGGAAATGTAGGGGTTTAGATTACCCTATCATAAGATGATGTGACTTTTCTGTGGACTGATTTTGATAAACATTCTCATAGTAGGGTCCCTCACCATAAAATCTAAGGTCATTTTGTTCCCAAGGGATTCTATATCTTTGGTTGGATAACATGTCAGTAGCTGATTATTCATCGAGTCATACCAAACATTCTAGGTACAATATTAATACTATATGACCAGTGGTTCAGTGCATGAACCTCTGAGCAAGGTTTCGTTAGGGTCATTTGGTCATCTTTATTTCTATATTCATTCTTACTTATGATAGTTTTATATAGCGATCATTTGTGGTTAATTTATTTTAGATGAGAAGATATAGCCCATGGATGTAATAAGCTGGCATGAAAGAGTTGAAACCTTGGGATCCCAAAGTCAACCTCAGTCTGAGAGACATAGACCTGTGAGATGTTTTGAGAAGAGGTCGCAGGAAAGGGGAACTAAAACTCACGGCTCATAGGATGAGTCTAGTATGACTAGAGAGGAAATGAATTTAATGATACAACATGGGATATCTCCATAGAGATTGTCTAGTCCCTCATTCTATTGATAGGGAAATGGTGGATGGGCCACCAAGGAAGAGATAGTTAGAGGAATAGATGGATCTATAAGGTGGAAGATGTGGCAGAGTAGATGGAAGAGAAGAAGTAGGTGGTATAAATTTTGATACAACAAGTATATGTGGTTCTGAAATGGATATACCTATCGGTGAAAACTACAATAAGGGTTTTTGTACATGACTCGGGGTACCCTTATACATGATAATAGGACTTCTTGCACACCTGGTTTGACACTCTCAAAGGATATTCTTTGGATAATTCACATGTTCATTACAAAACATTATGTAGAACTTATTGTTTTAAAGTACTTATGATTAATTATTTCTACAAAGAATCTGTTCCTATGATTATGACATTAGGTATGCATAATATTTTTAAATTTATATTAAGTATTTCAATAGTTTGGAATCATATATTTGGATTCATAACCTAATATAGTGTATGATTTTTTTTAGAAATGGGTCCTAGTAGAAAGAATGACTACCCCAACATTTCACATGTTTCGAAGAGTAAGAAGGATGCTATATTTCATGGTCTTAAGATAAAATTTGGAAAGGGAAGTAACATCCCATTTATTCTCATCATATGAGGAAATTGTATCATATGTTGATAAGATAATTAATGAATTATCCCATTCCCATGGCATTTAAATGATGCTATAGAAGAAGAATATGGAAGAGAAAAGATAGTTTAATGGAATAAAAGAATTAAGGATTTTCCCATATGTGATAACTATGGAATGAATCAAACTGGGATGTGCTTGAAAGGACTGAGTGTCCGTTATAATTGTGGATAAAAGGGTCATCAGGGAAAAGAATGAAAATGGAAAAAAGTATTGACTAATACTCAGTTTTTTAACTGTAGTGAAATGGGGAATTATGAAAATAAATGTACTAAGAGTCAAGGAGATATTTCCTAGGAGAATCAATGGGATCATTGTCAAGTATAAGATATTACATTAGTCCGCGTGGAATAATTAATGTATTTTTGTATTTTTATTTAAGAATTATGTCGTCTGAGTGATGTATCAACGATGTATTAGTTATATGAATTGTAGAAATAAATAAGACCATACTATAATACTATTTTATTATGGATTTGAGATTGTATGGTACTAAGAAAATGGACTCAATAGCAATTTAAACATTTTTGGAAAATATGTATTTGATGAAGTTAAATATTTTTGGAAAATAAATGGTTGGGGGAAAGATAAACCTGAATATGGTCTTCATACAAATGTAGTGATTTTGTAATAAGAAATAATAGAGATGGATAAATTATATTGGATGATCTTGACCAACTTGGAACTAATTAATTTTTTTTTCTATTCCATATTTTTTATAGTTAACAAAAAAATTTTATTTAAAGAGTATATTATGTCTTCTATACGAAATAAGGGAGCATAAATGTATTCAACATGGTTTTATGCTAACTTAGAGTGTTACCATGTTTTATGATAATACATGATGAATGTAGTCACATGTTTTTATATGGAAAAAATAGATCTTTATTATGTTTACCCCCATATAAATTTTTTATTGGGAGTTTGGACACAGTATTTTGGATAAGTCTAACGTTTGTAGTGGAGTATGTTGGGCACTTGATATTTGGTTTGAGGTTAAAGCATAACTTTTTTGATATTTTTACCTAAAATGTATTTTTTCAGAAAACATATAAATGATTAAGGAAATACTTTGGGCCATATGATTTTTAAAATGTGTTATAGTAATTAAAAAAATTAATTTTGAACATACTTTCCTAGTGTATGGGATAAAGAGAAAATATATCAAAGCAAAACCAAATGATGAGATTATGATAATGAAAATTAATGAAATCAATTATGTTTTCTTGATTTCTTATCTTGATAGTAATTTAATCCATCCACCTCAAAAAAAGTTTCTAAATAAATGTTTTATTATAATACCTTATGTTATAGTGAACCAATGATACTATAAATCATCATTGATTTATGGCTTTGAGGCCCTCAATTTTTCCAATTTTTTGTTCACTTTTTTGTGACTGATGAACTCAACGACTCCCTATAAATGTGTTCATTTTCCCTCCAATTATGTGTATCTAATTTTCACCAATGATTCATATTCTAAAACGTAATTTGATGGTGATATCTCCATTTCCCTTTCTTTCTTATTACGACTAAATTTTATTAACCCTGTTTCTAATGTGGGTTTTCAAAAGGTATTTTCTATATTTCAAACATTTATTTTTGAAGATCAATTTCAAATTGAAAGGAGAAAATTTATTAAAATACGGGAGAATGTAACAATGCATGATTTCATGGTATGTTATCTCTTTAATTTACTTTAATTTCTTATATTTCACACAACACTGACTTGTCTTACGTTATATACCATATTGAGTTTCTACAACACAACACATTAGTATTATAATTATTAAATGATATGTTTACTTATTAATTAAATATTGTAATATGAATAGAAAAAAATAAATTTTAAATTTTTTTAATATTGTTTTCACATAAATAGAGCATATTTATAATGAGATGTATAGGTTTTGTTAAAATATTTATATATTTAGAAAAACTATTTTCCTAAAAGACATACTTTTTTCTTTTTGTGGACAATAATAAAATTAATTTTAAACCATCCCCAAAATTTAATTTGGTAAAATATAATTCATTTTTGAATTCTAATTAACAAAATTATCTTAGGAATAATTTTTGGTATTTTTCTCAAAACATTTATTTTTTGTTGAATAGTGAAAAATACTCCATAGTACATAAAACCAACTTTTCATATAAATAATTATTTTTAATTAAAATTTATCTTAAAGTAAAAAATATATACATAATACATCTATTAGAAAAATTTAATTCATTAGGTTCATTTTATAATAAAATTATATATATAAATTTATTGAGCATTTTAACATCTTTTCCCCACCTTCTTGGAACATTTTTAAATTTGCATATAACGTAATTTTACTACTTATATGAATATAATTTCAAAAATATGACTGAACTGTTTTTCATTGTAAAGTAAAATTTGGTTTAATAGGATGAAAAAAAATCCTAAATATTAACTTTTGTATTTTATTTATCATGGTTAAAATTAAATAGGGTAATTAAAGGTAAAAATAATATTATAATAATATAAAATTACCTCAAAACATGTCCTAATTATATTTAATAGGTTTTTTATACCAAAATAATCCTTAGGAAAAAAATAATATCCTTTTTGATCCATTTGGGTGAGATTATTACATTGATTATATTGTATTTAAAGAAGAGTTAAAAGTGTTGCATTCAAATTTTAATAACTGAAAGATTATTAATATTGGATTATACATAAGATAAATTGGAATATAAATATTAAATAGAAATACATAAATATTTCCTACATCTTGGTATTTTATTTATAATTTTTACGTGTTAAATAATTAAATTGGTTTATGAAACAATGATGATGATGTAATTACCTTGTTAATGAATGATTTAAATAATTTATATTATAAATGTTAAAATAAATGTAAATTGAAATTTTTTATTTCATACATGAACTTTTTAGGTTAATATTACATGTTAGGGTTGATTAAATTTATTTTTTAAGAAGGAATAAACTTTTTATGACTTTCCCAAAAATAAAATACTAAAAAGTGTAAAAATTGAAATAAATGAGTTTTCAAAAGAAATACAATTTTAATAGATGATATAACAGTCCAAAAAATATAAGATTCATCCAAATGACTTTGATAATGTTAGATATGTCATTAATTAATCACCTTAGTTTTCTTGGAATTTTATAGTAACTATAGTAACCATGTAGTATAAAAATACTACAAGACATGGTAAAAGTTAAACTATTTAAATAGGGGTTAAGACTAAAATATAAGGTTAATACGGTGACCTAAACATGTCTAAAAACTATTGGTTGGGAGTATTTAGAATCATCCCTACTTTTACTATAAATAAAGCAATTTTGAGATATTAGAAACCGAAAATCCTTTTTAATAAATTAATATTTGAAGCTTTTCCTAAAGTGCCCCTCGCCTCTCTTATAAAAGGGCCCCACACTTTCTTTTAATTAACACCTCCAAGGCCATATATATTGGTCACACCTTTCTAAAATCTCCACCCAACTACCCTCAATTAATCTTAGAGGCCTTACTTTGATCATAAATCCAACATAAGGATCCCTTTTGGTCAAATCAAAAGGAAGCACCCAAAGAAGAGGTTATTAATTCCTCACCTCTTTCAAAGTTATTTTCTTATTCTACATCCTCTTTCTTTGTTGTTTCCATACAAAAATAATAAATCCAATAAATAAAAAATAAATATATGTTATTATAAATATTTTACAACCATATTCGTTATTCTATGCATCCTATGAATGACAAAGTCACTATACGTCCGTACGTACACCTTACCGTCTCCACGTTGTGGTGTAGTTTCTTATTGAACACTTCATTACTTGTATGGGTATAATAATGAGTATAATTGAGCTCAATAATAAATATAACATGTAAATTATTATTTTTATATAATATACCATCCAATTACATATGATTTCACCATCAATTGAATGATATTGTCGCTCATGTGAACAAACGGCTTACTATCTCCATGATGTGATGATATTCATCTTCAACAATCAACATTAAAGTATATATATATATATTTATTTATTTATTAAGTATGAAATATATAAAATAATAATGATACTTAAAAAATATATTTTAACTCCTCGACCCCAGTTTCCCAGAGTCAGTGCATTATTTTAATACATTGTCATGATTACAAGGAATCAAGTCCCGAAGGACCGATTAGTTTACCAGTCTTGGAAAATATTTTACATACATGAATGATACATTTCACTTTAATACATACAAAACAACCTATATAATCTTTATGAACGCCATTATTCCCTTATCTTAACCCTGCATATCAATCACAATACCCTTCTTAGAATCCTGGGAAAAATATAACATAGAAAGGGGTGAGCTCAAATGCTCAGTAAGGATAAGCAATATAGCAGAAACATTCATAATTAAGCATAAACATTTATGGCAATGCATAACTAAAACAAAATCCTTCTTAACTTGATCTTCAGCATAATATGGAAAAAATAAAATGAAATAATTCCATTTACTTATTCGCATTGATATTCTACTAGTCGAATAATCACATGCAATATCAATAACCACATTCAAAATTATGGAATTTGTTATGCCATACTATCATAACCACATATCCAAGGCCTCATGCCAAGACTACAAATAAGAATTTTTCAAGGCCTCGTTCCAAAACACTATTTTGTCTAATGAGACCTACCGATGCATCGAGGAGCTATAGCGGCCTCCACCTGTCACTTATTAAGTCCAATACATTCCTCATATGAACATGTTTCTACATAACACAAACATTCATATTAAAAATAGCATACAAAATGTCAATACTTTTACCATAAACCATGAAAGTTATAAAAATAATACATCCATAGTAACACATTTCACAAAACCTTCAATACAATATCAAAGTTTTTTATCATAATAAATCAACTTCAAATAACCATAAATCCCATCAAAGGATGTTGACGTTGATGAAACTGAATTATAAAACTTTTTGAGAGAAATACCACTTTTTTATGAAAACATTTAAAAGTCACACAATTTGGAAAAGAATTTATTTAAAGAAATTTTTGAATCAAAGTTTTCCTTACTACTTTGATTCTTTTGAATGTAATTAACATTTTAAAAAAATTCATGTCCATATAAATAAATCCATAAAAACCATTTTGAAGACATGGACATTAATGAGAAAGATTTTGAAGAATAAATATTTAAAACATTTGAAATGATGTTTAAGTAAAACGTCCCTTAAAATAATACCTTTGATAAATCTTTCATAAAACATGTACATGGATAATAAATATGTCACAGTAGATACATACGTAAAACCAACCTCACATAATAAAGAGATTGTAGAATTAACCTTTACCAATTTGGTAACATAAGAAACATACACCCCATTAAAGAGATATCATACAATGAATATGTAAATACACATAAATTTAATTTTATTACACAAATAATAAAATTATGGGCAGTACATACCCCACACAAAAGGTAATAGTGGTAATATGGCACGAATCTCACCGGAATAAGGCGTGAGATGGAAACCCCTTACCTTGAACTTTTCTTTAGTCGAGGGTACATTTAACATCCTATATGAAGAACATAGTATGTTATTAAATTATACCATAACCACATTAATATTTATATTATCATACATGAGTCATTTATGACTTTATAAAACCCGTTTAATAATAATTTCCATGTTAAATTAACATTTCGGGTAATAATCACTTTCTTTATCGTACGTGTTTTAACTTGTTACTCTTTATTGTATCACTTAGATTATGATTTAAATACATCCATAATATAAAACATGATAAATATATCATATATATTTTGAATATAAATATTTATAATAGACATAAATATTAAATGGAAAACACTATTTATGGAGATGGTAGTCTGTACGTATGCATAAAAGTTGTTTCTGTATTCATGTAGTATTGAACGGTAGAAAGTGAATAAGATATATGTAAGTACATAAATACTTATATATATATATCTCCATTATAATTATTATGTCATATATTACATACTTATTAGTAATATATATTTTTATAATCGTCGATGAATGGTGAACTTGTAAATGAATCTCATCGCGTCGTGGAGACGGTAATCTGTATGTACGCACGAGAGAAAAAATATCATTCTTTTGATATTAACATAATATATAATTGTATGTATATCATATATACATAATCCTTATAATGTTATATTTATTATTTACATCAAATACACATCATTAGTATACACATCCAAATAATAATGTATTGAATAACAATTACACCACGACGTGAAGACGGTAAGTCGTACGTACGCACGTATGGTGACATTTCATTCAAAGTATGGATAGAATTCTGAATATGGTTTCACCATATTTATAATAACATCACAGTAGATAGGAGATATTGGAGTAATTATTTTAGAATAGAAATAACAATGAAAGAAGAAGTTGAAGGAGAAAGGAACTTGAAAGAGGGTGGTGAAAACATTACCACTTCTTTGGGTTTTTCCTTTTGTTTTGATCAAAAGGGATCCATAGGTTGGATTTATGATCAAAATAAGGCGTCTATGTTGAATTTAGAGAACTTTATAGAGTATTTGGGTAGAGTTTTTCCAATCCAAAAGGCTTGAGAGGTGTGAGGAATTGGTTAGAAGTGGTGTCCTTTTATAAGGGTGAGGGGGGGCTCTTTAGAAAAAACTTAATGTATTAGATTATAATATATTCATATTCAGTTTATAATGGCTCCAAAGTGGATTATTCAAATTCTAAGATGGGGATGTGTCAAAATATTTTCAACCAATAGATTTTAGATAGGTTTGGGTCATTATATTAACCTTATCTTTTAGTTTTAACTCTTAGTTAATTAGATTCACATTTACCATGTCACTTTGTATTTTTATATTATATCATTAATAAACATACTATATACATCCAAGAGACCCCAAAGTTGTCCTTTAATGATACAAAAATTATGATATAAGTCCTTTTGATGAACCTTAGATTTTTATGAATAAAATATAAATTAATAATATAATATTTGTTTTCAAAACTATTTTATGTCAATTTTGACACTTCTCAATAATTGATTTTTTTAAAGTCTTAACAACTTTATTAATTCGAAAAAAATCATTTAAGAAATCATAAAATGTAATATTAACCTATAAAATTCATTTATGTCATCAAGACATTCATAATATATTTATTTTGACATTTATAATACCAATTATTTAATTCTTTCATTAATAAGTAAAATAATGCATCATTATTATGTCATATATATTTTTACTTTTTATATGTCTAAAAATTATAAATAAAATATCATTATATAGGAAATATTTTTATATTTCTAATTAATATTTATAATCTAAAATATAACATATATAACCCTATATAAAAATTGTTTTTCTAAAATATATAAGCCTATGTCATTTATTTATTTCCTTTAACATAATTAATTAAAAGTGTCCATATCACCTCCAAGTGGCTCCATGGGGTCCCAAAATCAACCCAAAGATGCCCATGGTTGTACATGTATCCAGAAATATGGTTACGATACGTCTTAGGGTAATTTATTATTATTATAATATTATTTTTAACCCTTATTTACTGGATTTACCCTTTAACCATGGTAATTAAAATATTTGCCGAAGTAATTATTCAAAATGTCAAAAACTAAATGTTACTTATTTACACAATTTGGAAATCCTGATTACAAATAAGGAATCTATTTTTCCAATTTCAAAACACAGAAGTGGCAGAAATTAATTTGAAATTAATTTCTGTTGTCAAAACAAAAAGCGTGTTTTTAAGATATAATAACTATCAAAAGATTGACACTTGTTTATGTCCGGTTTAATTGTAAAATTATGTCCAGTGACTATCATTGTATTAAATGGTAAAAATATAATATAAAGATACTTTAAAACCACTCAAATTCATAATTTATCACTATTAATTATTTTGATTTAAAAAGTTTTTTTGAAAGGGAATCTCTAGGGGATTCTGGTTTTCTGAGCTGTGTACCTATGTTGATTGCTTGTTTTGAGAATGATCACCTATCATCATTACCACAGAATAGGGAGATTAGGGAAGCACTGGAGAGCATGCCATGTGAGAGTTCACCTAGACCAGATGGTTTTCCGGCCTCGTTCTACTATGCTACATGGGATGTGGTCGGGTCCTGTGTAGTGGAGGCTATTCAGGATTTCATCCGAGGGGTCCCCTTGATTAAAGGGATCTCAGCTTCAAGGGTGGTCCTTATTCCAAAAATCAAATACCCTTTTCTCATCAACAATTTTAGGCCGATATTCTTGTGCAACGTCTCATACAAAATCTTGGTGAGGATCATTAGCAGGAGGTTATCTACTTTTATTCCCAGGATTGTATCTGAGGACCAACATGGTTTCATACAAGGGAGGAGTATACAGGGGGCTGTTGGAATTGCGAGCGATATGGTTCATGATCTGAACAAGCAGACAGTTGGATCCAATATTATTCTACAAGTGGACATGAAGAAGGCGTATGATAACTTGGAATGGGGTTTTATACTTCGGGTTATGAGGATCTTTGGGTTTCGGGAACAGTTCTGTGACATTTGTTTCAGATGCTTTTCCTCTCCGTGGAACTTGGTTTCGTTACTGTGGAAGTGTTTTGGATTCTTCAAATCAGTGAGGGGGGTGCGACAGGGGGATCCGCTCTCGCCGACTATTTTTGTCATGGCTCAAGATTCCTTGTCCAGGAATATGAAGAAGGGCATGGCAGAGGGTGCATTGAAGCCTTTCCGTGGTAGAGGGAACTTGGGGGTTATATCTCCCCTGATGTTTGCCGATGACATACTTTATTTTTGAATGGTGGATGTAGGACTTTAAAATTCTTTAAGGCCATTATGGGATTGTATGGGATGCAGAGTGGGCAGTCGGTCAATCATGAGAAGAGTCATGTGTTCATATCCAAAAAATGATCGGGAGGGAGATGTAGGACCATTCAGGAGGTTCTTAGATGTGGGTAGAAAAAGATTCCTATTGTTTATTTGGAGATACCTTTATCTAGTGGGAGGATACTGAAGAGCCATTTCAATGGGGTTGTGGATCGCATCTTGGGAAGAATCTTCAACTGGAAGAATAAGGTACATTCGTTTGGGGGCCGGATTATGCTTATTAACAGTGTTTTGTTATCTATTCCCATGCATCTTTTTCCATCATCAGTCCTCTGAAGGGAACAGTGTAAATAATTGAGTGCATTCTTATATATTTTTTGTGGGATGTGAAGGGAGATGGCAGGTGTCATTGTTCCTCGTGGAAGAGGATGGCTGGTCCAGTGGAGGAGGGTGGGGTTGGGTTACGAGATCTTCAGGAAATCATACTGGGAATGCATGCCAAGCTAGTGTGGGAGGTGATTGTGGGTAAGACTCTCTGGGCCAGTTTTTTCAGAGCCCAGTATAGATGGCATGGGGATTTCTGCATGCATGGGGAAAAGAGCCTAGCCAGATGCATGCTCTCTCATCTGGACGTACTGCTTGATCACACCAGATGGGTGATTGGTCGCAGGGAGATTAGTTTTTGGAAAGTCACGTGGACAGAGGAGAGGCTTTGGTTTGAAGGCTGCCCGAATCCTAACATCTTTTTTAAGGAGGCATGCGGAAGTTATGAGTTCATGCATGCAAATATTAATGTGTTGCAAATGAACCATCTCGGCATTGTGGTTATGAACGATGACCCAGATAAATGTTGTTTCACAGAGGTGAGATCGGGACGTTTTAACATGAATGGGTACAGGAGAATCCTGCATGGAAATGATGTGGTGGTTGGAGCGGAGGAAGCTACTTGGTGCAAGTTATTACCAACAAGAATGAATTTTTTATTGTGGAGACTCAGAAACCAAGCCTTGCTCATGGAGGAGAATATCCAGGGGAGAGGGATCAACATGGCCTCGCGGTGCTACTCTTGCGAGCAGCCATGCTCGGAGTCTACAGTCTATCTATTTTTTAAGGGTCACTGGGCTTCTCTCCTATGGGCTCGGACTGTTCGGTTCAGGTTTCCATGTGGGTAGTTCCACTCGGTATGTGACTACATTTCGTTTCGGCTTTCTAGGCTTGATGGCAGGTCGGGGGAGCGAACATCGTGCATCATCATTCTTGTAGCAATCTGCTGGACCATTTGGGAGGCTCGCAACCAGGTAAGGTTTGGTGGTGAGAGGTCCTTGTTGTATCATCAGATCCGGATGAAAGCCATTATAGTGGAGTTGTCCTCCCTTTTCAAAAATGGTGTTCAGTCTCTGATGTTGGAGGGTCTGGTCAGTGGAAAGGCTGGACAAAGGTTGGATAGAGGACGGTGGGTTAAATGGTAGCCTCCAAAGCATGGGTGGAAGCTGAACGTGGATAGCTCATGTGTTGGAGGAATTATGAGGGGCGGTGACTTGCTTCGAGACTGTTGAGGTTCAGTTCTGGTTGCCTTTAGTGCTTATTATGGACCAGGTAACTCTATGGGTGCAGAGTTTAGATCCCTTCTTTCAGGTTTGATGGTATGTAGGAGGAAGGGGCTCCCAGTGATAGAAGTGGAATCAGACTCGAAGGTCCTGGTCAGATCTCTCCAGGGCTATCAAGACATCTCATGGGATTAAACGTATATATGTCGTCAGTGTAATGTGGAGACCAATCAGGCAAGGATGGTTCACCATAGTCTGAGGGAGTCCAACTTTGCGGCTGATGAGCTGGCTCGTTGGGGCCGACCTGAGGAGACGCTGGTGGTTTATGACAGCCTTTACTCTCTTCCTTTGGAGTGTGTTAATGTGGTTCGGAAGGACTCTCTTGGCCTTCACTATTTTCGTCCCCCGTGAAGTGTAATCTAGTTATCTCTTGGTATTAATAAAAAATAACTTTCCGTCACTATTTATAAAAATATAAAAGTTATCTGAAAAGTACTAAAATTTCACCCTAGGATAATTCGATATTCCGAATCAAAAAATGATGTCCATTTTGAGATATAAAATTTATAAAATTTATAAAACTAGGTATTACTAATCATAATGGCTAGTATGATTGGTTGTAGTGTGTGTTAGAACTCAAAGTTGCATACAACACATGCTACTGTATTATTCATAGAGAAGCATACCGAGGAAGCTTGGGGTGTTAAATTGTAAATTTTTTATGTCCCCATTCTAAAGAATAAATTTATTTAGTCAAATTGAATATATAAAAGTTTTAAATTATTGGATTTAAAAAGGGTTCACCATTAAAAGTCTTTAAAAGTGCATTTTTTTTAAAATAATTCTTTTATCTGAAAAAAAAGAATTTGTTCTTAAATTATGTCTAAGAAACTCATCATATAGATTCTAAAATTATAAGGATTATATAAGGTTCAAAATTTAGTTAATAATATTCATAACCTTTTTCGAACGGCTTGTTCGGTAAGTCATGGTGTGCTTAAACTCGGTGTTGCGTGTAGTGCAAGTTATTGAATTATTTTGAATAAGTAACACACTATGAAATCTTGGGGTGTTATATTCGTCCCTCCTTAAAAAAATTGTGTCCTTGCAATATGATATTTTTCTTCAAAAAAAAGGTTGAAAATCGAAAATATCTTTGTGGGAAAACCCACATCGGAAATTTGGTTAATAAAATTTAGTCTTTATAAGAGGAAAAGAGAAATGAAAGTGTCACCACAAAATTATGATCTCGATTAGGAGAACATTGGTGGAAATTAGAGATATATAATTGGAGAAAAAACGAAAATACATATAGGTAGTCATTGAGGTCATCAATCACAAACAAGTTTAAAATTGAGGTCTCTAAATTCATCAATCTATGATGATTTAAAATACCATCGGTTCAACAAAACATAAGGCATTGGGATAACACATTTTTGGTTTTAATATTCCATCAATAAAGTCTAATAATTAATTTCTTCAAATAATAAGAGGATAAGATAAATATATACATGAAAAGTAGAGTTCCATCCTTTAACTAATTTCTACCACAAACTCATCATTCACTCTAAAAATTAATAAAACATAAAAAATATTCCATTTATCCTATTCGTATAGGGTTCCAAATATAATAAATTTATAATTCACATATCAGACCCTTTATGAAAAGAAACTACATTATACCATCCAGGAACATCACGCAGTACAGTGGTAGGCGATAAATCCCAATTGCACTATGGTTGTGGGTTCGATTCCCGCAGCTCTGTCCAATAGGACGGGTCGTCACGTGGTCTGCATGTTGTCATTTTATAAAAATCCAAAAATAACCTTTAAAACATACTCCATTCCACCCTTTAGACTTATTCAAAATACTTCTGTAAACTCTGAGTCCAAAATTTATATGAAAGATGAACATAATGTAGATCCTTTTTACCCCATAATAGCATGTGAATACCTTCATCATGTATTCTTTTAAAACACTGAAACATCCTGAATTTCCATAAACCTTATTTATTACATTCATGCTCCCTTATTCTATATAGAATACTGGATATACTTCATCCATCCAAAAATTTTGTAATCTCCAACAATGATGTAATATACAAATCATTAATCAGTTTCAAGGCAGTCAGGAATATCCAATATAATTTTCCCAAATAAACCATATCTTATTCCAAAATTAGTACCTCAATATTAGGAGCATATTAAGGTTTATATTTCCTTCAACCATGTAATTTCCAAATAGTTTAACTCATTGTAGAGTCACTTTTCTGAGTACCATAAAATCTCAACTCCTCAATGAAATAGTACTGTATTACAATCCTTATTTATTTCCATAACATCATTGATACAACACTTAAGTGAAATAATTCTAAAATAACAACATAAGAACACTAGTCATTCCTCTTTATATGTGGTTCTATCATAACGTGATTATTATCCCTTAGCATCATTTGCGGCATAGTCTGATAACCGAGACATTGGTCCATGTAGTGTCCAAACTCCTTGCCGATGAAGCATTGTACATTTGAAACCTTTTTCTTACACTTGCAGTCACGTACTTAGTGTCATTTTTCTCCAAACTTATAACATACTCCCATTCGCTTCAAGCACTTTCCAAGGTGATTCTTTCCATAGTTATCACATATGGGAAAACCCTTCTTTTCCTTCTTCCATTTATTTGTCCTTCTCTCTACCATCCTTTTTTTATATGGATTCCTTCAAATCCATAGGACTGTCAGAATTTTTACATATCTTATAAACACATGATACTATTTCTTCATATGATTATAATACGTGGGAGACTATTTCCCTTCTAAATTATTGCTTAGGACCATGAAAGATATGGTCCATCTTACTCTTTGGATCATACGTATTACTGGAGTTCTCATTCCATTTAATGGGCGCCATTTCTATAAATAGCATAAACTAGGTAAGTTTATGAATTGCAATGAATAATTACAAACTTATAAAATACCTAATGCAAATTGAACAGTTTATGGATATAATCCTTAATCATATAAATGTTTTCTTTGAGTAAATATATAATCATGATCCCTTCAGAATGGTTTGTAAAGAAGATGAGAATTATCCTAAGTATATCCCTCGGGAGTGTCGTAACAAAGAGTGCAGCAATTCCTGTTGTCGTGAACCAGTTATCGTTCGAGTCTAGCTCAAAGCGGTGTTTTTGGATTTTACCAATAGGTACATCTGTGCCAGATCCATCTCTACCTGCTCGTATACAGACAAGGATGCATTGCTTGGAAAACTCACAAAATATCTACAATACCAAAATTCTAGGACGTTCTTCTATACTAATCCTCAAAGTCTATCTTAGGGCTATGTTCTCTAATCAGAGTTTATCTAAATATAGTTTCCATGGTTATTTCTATACTTCCTCTGATACCAACTGTAACACCCCGACCTAAGTTTCCTAGAGTCGGTGCATTATTTTAATACATTGGCATTATTACAAGGAATCAAGTCCCGAAGGACCAATTAGTTTAGCAGTCTTGGAAAATTGAGTATATACATGAATGTTACATTGCACTTTAAGACATACAAAACAACATAAATAATTTTTATGAACGCCATTATTTCATTTGGGTTAAACCTGCATATCATTCACAAAACATTTCTTTGAATCCTGGGAAAAATAAAACATAGAAAGGGGTGAGCTCAAATGCTCAGTAAGGATAAGAAATACAGCAGAAACATTCATAAATAAGCATAAAAATTTAAGGTAATTCATAAATAAAACAAAATCCTTTTAAACTTGATCTTTAGAATAATATAGAAAAAATAAAATGAAATAATGACATTTAATTATTCACATGTATATTCTACTTCTCGAATAATCACATGCAATATCAATAACAACTTTCATAATGATGGAATGCCTAATTCCAGACTATCATAACCACGTAGCCAAGGCCTCGTGCCAAGAATACAAATAAGATTTTGTCCAGGTCTCATGCCAGGTAACTAGTTTGTATCATGAGACCTACCGATGCATCGGGGAGCTATAGCGGGCTCCACCCGTCACTTATTAAGTCCAATTCATTCCTCATATGAACAAGTTTCAACATAACATAAACATTCGTATTAATACTAGCATACAAAATCTCTATACCTTCACCATAAACCATGAATGGTATAAAAATAACACATCCATAGTCAAACATATCACAAAACCTTCAATACAATATGGATGTTTTGTATCATAATAAATCAACTTCAAATAATCTTAAAATCCATCAAAGGATGTTGACGTTAATGAAAATTATTTAAAAAACTCTTTGAGAGAAATACCCATTTTTCATGAAAACATTTAAAAGGCACACAATTTGGAAAAGAAGTTATTTAAAGATGTTTTTGAATCAAAGTGTCCCATACCACTTTGAAACTTTTGAAAGGAATTTACATTTTAAAAACATTTATGTCCGTATAAATAAATCCTTAAAAACCATTTTGAAGACATTGACATTAATGAAAAAGATTTTGAAGAATAAATATTTAAATTTTTTGATATGGTGTTTTAGTAAAAAGTACCTTAAATTAATACCTTTAAAAACTCTTTCATAAAACATGGACATGTATAATAAATATTTCCCAGTAGATACATACGTAAAAACAACCTCAGATAATAAAAAGATTATGAAATTAACCTATACCAATTTGGTACCATAAGAAACATACACCCCAATAAAGAGATATCACATAATGAATATGTAAATACACATAAATTAAAGTGTATTACACAAAGAATACAATTATGGACAGCGCATACACCACATAAAAGGTAATAGTAGTAATATGGCACAAATCTCATGGGAATAAGGAGTGAGATGAAAACCCCTTACCTTGTACTTTCCTTTAGTCGAGGGGACGTTTAACCACCTGTACGAAGATAGTAGTATGTTATTAAATTATACCAAAACCATATTAATATTAATAATATCATACATGATTCATTTATGACATTATAATACCCATTTAATAATAATTTCCATGTTAAATTAACATTTTGGGTAATAATCGCTTTCATTATCTTACGTGTTTTAACTTGTTACTCTTGATTGTATCACATATATCGTGATTTATATACTTCCAGAATATAAAACATGATAAATATATCATATATATTTAGAATATATATATGTATAATCGACATATATATGAAATGGAAACCACCGTTTATGGAGATGGTAGTCCGTACGTACGCATAAACGATGTTTCTGTTTTCATATTGTATTGAAGGGAAGTAAGTAAATAAGATATATGTAAGTACATAAATACTTATATATATATATATCTAGTAGAATTATTATGTCATATATTACATACTTATTGGTAATATATATTTTTATAATCGTTGATAAATGTTGAACTTGGAAATGATTCTCATTATGTCGTGGAGACAGTAATCCGTACGTACGCACGAGCAAAAATATCATTCTTTTGATGTTAAAATAATATATAATTGGATGTTATATCATATATACATAATACTTATAATGTTATATTTATTATTTACATCAAATACACATAATTATTATACCCATAGAAATAAAAATGTATTCAATAACAATTACACCACGACCTGGAGACGGTAAGTTGTACGCCCGCACGTATGGTGACATGTCATTCAAAGGATGAATAGAATACTAAATATGGTTGTAACATATTTATAATAACATCACAGTATATAGGATATACTGGATTTATTATTTTTTAATTGAAATAACAAATAAAGGAGAAGTTGAAGGAGAAAGGAACTTGAAAGAGGGTGGTGAAAACAATACCTCTTCTTTGGGTTCTTCCATTTGATTTGATCAAAAGGGCTCCATAAGATGGCTTTCTGATCAAACTAAAGCCTCTAGGTTGAAGTGAGGGAAGTTGAGAGAGTATTTGGGCAGGGTTTTTCCGAACCAAAAGGCTTGAGAGGTGTGATGAATTGGTAAGAAGCAGTGTCCTTTTATAAAGGGGAGGAGGGGCTCTTTATGAAAAACATAAAGTATTAGTTTATAATAAATTCATATTCGGATTCTAATGGATCCAAAGTGGATTATTCAAAGTATATGGTGGTTATGGGTCGAAATATTTTCATCCAATATATTTTAGACAGGTTTGGGTCATTATAGTAACCTTATTTTTTAGTTTTAACTCTTGGTTAATTAGATTGACATTTACTGTGTCACTTTGTATTTTTAAATAATGTTGTTAATAAAATTACTATATACATCCAAGAGACCCCAAAGTGTTCCATTAATGATACACCAATAATTATATAATTTCTTTGGCCGAACCATAGATTTTTAGTAATATAATATAAATTAATAATATTACATTTGTTTTAAAAACTCATTTTTTTCAATTTTGTCACTACCCAATAATTGATTTTTGTTAAAGTCTTAAAAAATTTATTAATTCGAAAAAAATTATTTTATGAAATCATAATATGTCATATTAACCAATAAAATTCGTTTATGTCATCAAAACTTTCAAATTATATTTATTTTAACATTTATAATACAAATTATTTGATTCTTTCATTAATAAGGAAAATAATGCCTCATTATTGTGTCATAGGTATTTTTACTTTTTCAATGTCTAAAAATTATAAATAAAACATTAATATGTATGAAATCGTTTTATCCTTATAATAAATATTTATAATCTAAAATTTAACATATATAACCCTATGGAAAAATTGTTTTGCTAAAAGATATAAGCTTATGTTATTTTTGTATTTACTTTAACTTAATTAATTCAAAGTGTCCCTATCTCCTACAAGTGGATCCATGGGGTCCCCAAATCGACCCAAAGATTACCATGGTCGTGCAATATCCACAAATAAGGTTAGGACATGTTTTAGGGTAATTTATTATTATTATAATAATATTTTTAACCATTATTTACCGGATTTACGCTTTAACCATGGTAAATAAAATATTTACCGAAATAATTATTCAAAATGTCTAAAAATAAAAGTTACCTATTTACACAATTTGCACATTCTGATTACAAATATGGAATCCATTTTTCCAATTTAAAAATTTCAGAAGTGGTAGAATTTAATTTAAATTAATTCATGTTGTCCAAACAAAAAGCGTTTTTTTAAGATATAATAACTATCAAAACATTGACACTTGTTTATGTATGGTTTAATTGTAAAATTATGTCAAATGACCAAAATTGTATTAAATGGTAAAAATATATTCTAAATATACTTTAAAACCACTCAAATTCATAATTTACCACTATTAATTATTTTGATTAAAAATGTTTTTTTAAATTAAAATTTAGTAATTTTCACTATTCATCATAATATAAATGTTATCCGAAAAGTACCAAAATTTCACCCTAGTATAAATTAGATATTGTAAATAAAAAAATTAAGTCCATTTTGAGAGATAAAATTTATAAAATTTCAATAAATAGGTATTACTATTCATAATGGCTAGTTTGATTGGTTGTAATGTGTGTTAGAAATCGAAGTTGCGTACAACACACACTATTCTATTATTAAAAAAGAAACGTACTAAGGAAGCTTGGGATGTTAAATTGTAAATTTTTTATGTCCCCATTATAAAGAATAAATTTATTTAGTCAAATTTAATATATAAAAGTTTTAAACTATTGTATTTAAAAAGGGTTCACCATTAAAAGTCGGTAAAAGTGCATTTTTTTAAAAATACTTATTTTATCTGAAAAAAATAAACTTGTTCTTACATTATGTCTAAGAAACTAATAATATGGATTCTGAAATTATAAGGATTATATAATGTTCAAAATTTAGTTAATACTACTCATAACCTCTTTCGAACGGGTTTTTTGGTAAGTCATCGTGCGCTTGAACTCGGTGTTGGGTGTAGTGCAAGTTATTGAATTATTTTGAAGAAGTAACACACTATGAATTGTTGGGGTTTTACATTCTTCCCTCCTTCAATAAATTGTGCCCTCTCAATTTGATATTGTTCTTCTAAAATGAAGGTTGAAAATAGAAAATATCTTTGTGGGAAAACCCACATCAGAAATTTGTTTAATATAATTTATTATTAATAAGAGGAATAGAGAAATGAAAGGGTCACCACCAAATTATGATCTCAATTAGAAGAACATTGGTGGAAATTAGAGACATATAATTGGAGGAAAATGTAAATATATATAGGTAGTGATTGAGGTCATCAATCACAAACATGTTTAACATTGAGGTCCTGAAATTCATCAATCTATTATGGTTTAAAATACCATTGGTTCAAAAAAACATAAGTTATTAAGATAACACATTTTTGGTTTTAAGATTCTTTCAATAAAGTATAATAATTTATTTCTTCATAGAATAATTGGAGAATAAAAATATATACTTGACAAGTAGAGTTCCATCCATTAACTAATTTCTACCACAAACTCATATTTCACTCTAAAAGATATTAGAACTTAATTTTATTTCCATTTATCCTATTTGTATACGGTTTAAAATATAATGAATTTATAATTCAAATATCAGACCCTTTATGAAATAAAACTACATTATACCATCCAAGAACTTCACGTAGTACAATGTTAGGCGATAAATCCCAATTGCACTATAGTTGTGGGTTCGATTCCAATAGCTTTGTCCGACATGATGGGTCGTCACAGGCTCTGCGTGTTGTCCTTTCATAAAAATCCAAAAATAACCTTTCAATCTTAATCCCTTCCAACCTTCAGACTTATTCAAAATATTTCTGTAAACTCTCAGTCCAAAATTTATATTAAAGGTAAACATAATGTAGATCCTTTTTAAACCGTAATAGCATGAGATTACCTTTATCATATATTATTTTAAAACAATGAAACATCCTGAATTTCCATAAACCATATTGATTACATTCATTCTCCCTTATTCCACATAGAATACTGGATATACATCATCCATCCAAAAATTTTGAAAACTCCAACAATGAAGGAATATACAAATCTTTAATCGGTTTCAAGGAAGTCAGGAATATCCAATATAATTTTCTCAAATCAACCATATCTTATTCAAAAATTAGTACCTCAATATTAGGACCATATAAATGTTTATCTTTCCTTCAACCCTGTAATTTCCAAAACGTTTAACTCGTTGTAGAGTCACTTTTCATAGTTCCGTAAAATCTCAAATCCTCAATGAAATAGTAATGTATTACAGTCCTTATTTATTTCAAGAATATCATTGATACAACACTTAAATGAAATAATTCAAAAATAACAATATAAAAACACTAGTCATTCATCTTCATCTATGGTAGTATCGTAACTTGATTATTATCAGTTAGCATAATTTGCTACATGGTCTGATGACCGGGACATTGGTTCGCGTAGTGTCCAAACTCGTTGCAAATGAAGCATTGTACATTTGAAACCTTATTCTTACACTTACAATCACGTACTTTGTATCCTTTTCTCCACACTTATAACATACTCCCATTCCCTTCATGAATTTTCCAATGCGATTCTTTTCACAGTTATAACATATGGGAAAACCCTTCTTTACCTTCTTCCCTTTATATGTCATTCTCTCTACCGTCCTTTTCTTCTATGGATTCCCTTCAAAGCCATAGGACTCTGAGAATTCTTTACATATCTTATAAACACATGATACTATTTCTTCATATGATGATAATATGTGGGAGTCTATTTCCCTTCTAAATTATGGCTTAGGACCATGAAAGATATGATCCTTCTTACTCATTGGATCATACTTATTACTGGAGTTCACATTGCTTCTACTAGGCGCCATTTCTATACAATAGCATAAACTAGGTAAGTTTATGAATTGAAATGAATAATCCCAAACTTGTAAAATACCTAACGCAAATTGAACAGTATAAGGATATAATCCATAATCATAAAAATGTTTTCTTTGAGTAAATATATACTCATGAGCCCTTAATAATGGTTTGTAATGAAAATGAGAATTATCCTAAGAGTATCCCCTATGAGTTCCGTAACCAAGATTGCATCAAGTCCCGTTGTCATGCGTCAGTTCCCTTTAGAGTCTAGCTCAATGTGGTGTTTTCAGGTTTTACCCCTTGGTACATCTTTGCAAGATCCACCTCTACCTGCTCGTATCCATACATGGATGTATTGATTAGAAAACTCACAAAATCTCTACAATACCAAAATTTTTGGAAGTTCTTCTATACTAATCCCCAAATTATATCTTAGGGCTATGTGATCTAATCAGAGTTTATCTAAATCTAGTTTCCAAGGTTATTACTAAACCTCCTCTGATACCAACTGTAACCCCCCGACCCCAGTTGCCCAGAGTCAGTGAATTATTTTAATACATTGGCATGATTACAAGGAATCAAGTCCCGAAGGACTGATTAGTTTAGCAGACTTGGAAAATATATTACATACATGATTGTTACATTGCACTTTAATACATACAAAACAAAATAAACAATCTTTATGAACGCCATTATTCTCTTGACATAAACCTGCATATCAATCACAATACATTTCCTGGAATCATGGGAAAAATAAAACATAGAAAGGGGTGACCTCAAATTCTCAGTAAGGATAAGAAATACAACGTAAACTTTCATAAATAATCATTAACATTTAAGGTAATGCATAACTAAAAAAATCCTTTTAAACTTGTTTTTCAGCTTAATATGGAAAAAATAAAATGAAACAATTCCATTTACTTATTCACATGGATATTCTACTAGTCGAATAATCACATGAAATATCAATAACCACTTTCATAATGATGGAATACATAATGCCAGACTAACATAACCACGTAGCCAAGGCCTCGTGCCAAGACTACAAATAAGATATTTTCAAGTCCTCGTGACAAGAAAATAGTTTGTCTCATGAGACCTACCGATGCATCGAGGAGCTATATTGGGCTCTACCCATCACTTATTAAGTCCAATGCATTCCTTATATGAACATTTTTCATCATAACATAATCATTCGTATAAAAACTAGCATTCAAAATGTCAATACATTTAGCATAAACCATGAATGGTATAAAAATAACACATCCATAGTCAAACATATCACAAAACCTTCAATACAATAAGGACGTTTTGTATCATAACAAATCAACTTTAAAAAACCTTAAAATCAATCAAAGGATGTTGACATTGATGAAATTGATTTATAAAACACTTTGAGAGAAATACCACTTTTTCATGAAAACATTTAAAAGACACACAATTTGGAAAATATGTTATTTAAAGAAATTTTTTAATAAAAGTGTCCCAAACCACTTTGAAACTTTTGAAATGAATTAAGATTTTAAAAACATTCATGTCCCTATAAGTACATCCTTAAAAACCATTTTGAAGACTTGGACATTAATGAGAAAGATTTTGAAGAATAAATATTTAAAACATTTGAAATGATGTTTTAGTAAAACGTCCCTTAAAATAATTCCTTTGAAAACTCTTTCATAAAACATGGGCACCGATAATAATTATGTCCCAGTAGATACATACGTAAAAACAACCTCGGAATAAAAAGAGATTGTGAAATTAACCTTTACCAATTTGGTAACATAAGAAACATACACCCCATTAAAGAGATATCATACAATGAAGATGTAAATAAACATATATTAATGTTTATTTCACAAATAATACAATTATGGACAGCACATACACCACACTAAATGTAATAGTGGTAATATGGCACGAATCTCACAGGAATAAGGAGTGAGATGAAAAACCCCTTACCTTGCACTTTCCTTTAGTCGAGGGTACGTTTAACCTCATGTACGAAGATCGTAGTACGTTATTAAATTATACCAGAACCATATTAATATTTAAAATATCATACATGATTCATTTATGATTTTATAATACCCATCTAATAATAATTTCCATGTTAAATTAACATTTTGGGTAATAATCGCTTTCTTTATCGTACGTGTTTTAACTTGTTGCTCTTGATTGTATCACTTAGATCATGATTTAAATACTTCCAGAATATTAAACATGATTAATATATCATATATATTTAGAATATAAATATGTATAATAGACATATATATGAAATGGAATACACTGTTTATGGAGACGGTAGTCCGTACGTACGCATAAACGTTGTTTCTGTTTTCATATAGTATTGAACGGAAGTAATTGAATAAGATATATGTAAGTACATAAATACTTATATATATATATAAATATATATATATATATATATATCTTCAGTATCATTACTATGTCATATTTTACATACTTATTAGTAATATAATTTTATATAATCGTCGATGAATGGTGAACTTGGAAATGAATCTCATCGCGTCGTGGAGATGGTAATCCGTACGTACGTATGAGAAAAAATATCATTCTTTTGATATTAAAATAATATATAATTGGATTGTATATAATAAATATAGAATCCTTATAATGTTATATTTATTATTTACATCAAATACACATCATTATTATACCCATCCAAATAATAATGCCTTGAATAACAATTACACCACGACTTGGAGGCGGTAAGCCGTACGTACGTACGCACGTATAGTGACATGTCATTCAAATGATGGATAGAATAATGAATATGTTTGTACCATATTTATAATAACACCACAGTATATAGTAGATACTGGATTTATTATTTTATAATAGAAATAATAAAAATGTAGAAGTTTAAGGAGAAAGGAACTTGAAAGAGGGTGGTGAAAACATTACCTCTTCTTCGGGTTCTTCCTTTTGATTTGATCAAAAGGGCTCTATAGGTTGGATTTTGGATAAAACTATTGACTCTAGGATTAAGTGACGGATGTTGAGAGAGTATTTGGGCAGGGTTTGGCCAAACCAAAAGGCTTGAGAGGTGTGAGAAATTGGTTAGAAGTGGTGTCCTTTTATAAGGGGGAGGAGGTGCTCTTTAGGAAAAACTTAAAGTATTAGTTTATAATAAATTCATATTCTGTTTCTAATGGCTCAAAAGTGGATTATTCAAAGTATAAGGTGGTTATGGGGTGAAATATTTTCAACCAATAGATTTTAGATAGGTTTGGGTCATTATATTAACCTTATCATTTAGATTTAACTCTTAGTTATTTAGATTGACATTTATAGTGTCACTTTGTATTTTTATATTATATATTTAATAAACATACTATATAAATCCAAGAGACACCTAAGTGGTCCCCTAGTGATACACCAATAATGATACAAGTCTTTTGGACAAACCTTAGATTTTTATGAATAGAATATAAATTAATAATATAATATTTTTTTAAAAAACTCATTTATGTCAATTTTGACACTAATCAATAATTGATTTATTTAAAGTCGTAAAAACGTTATTAATTATAAAAAAATCATTTAAGAAAAAATAAAATGTCATATTAACCAATAAAATTCGTGTATGTCATCCATACATTCAAATTATATTTATTTTAACATTTATAATACCAATTATTTGATTCTTTCATTAATAAGAAAAATACTGCATCATTATGGTGTCATATATATTTTTACATTTTCAATGTTTAAAAATTATAAATAAAATACCTTTATGTAGGAAATCTATTATCTTTCTAATGAATATTTATAATCTAAAATATAACATATATAACCCTATGTAAAAATTGTTTTGCTAAAAGATATAAGCTTATGTCATTTTTATATTTACATTAACTTAATTAATTCAAAGTGTCCCTATAACCTACACGTGGCTCTATGGGGTCCCAAAATCAACCCAAAGATGCCCATGGTCGGACATGTATCCACCAATAAGGTTATGACACGTTTTAGGGTAATTTATTATTATTATAATATTATTTTTTAACCCTTATTTACCGGATTTACCCTTTAACCATGGTAAATAAAATATTTACCGAAGTAATTCTTCAAAATATCTAAAATTAAAAGTTACCTATTTACACAATTTGGAAATCCTGATTACAAATATGGAATCCATTTTTTCAATTTCAAAACACAGAAGTGGCAGAAATTAATTTAATATTAATTCCTTCTGTCAAAACAAAAAAGCGTGTTTTTAAGATATAATAACTATCAAAAGATTGACACTTGTTTATGTCCGGTTTAATTGTGAAATTATGTCCAATGACCAAAATTGTATTAAATTGTAAAAATATATTCTAAATATACTTTTAATCCCCTCAAATTCGTAATTGATAACTATTAATTATTTTGAATAAAAAATTTGTTTACAAATAAAATTTAGTAATTTTCACTATTCATCAAAATATAAATGTTATCTGAAAAGTACCAAAATTTCACCCTTGTCTAAATTCAATATTCCAAATCCTAATATGAAGTCCATTTTGAGAGATAAAATTTATAAAATTTCAAAACGTATGTATTACTATTCATAATGGCTAGTTTGATTGGGTTTGTGTGTGTTAGAACTCGAAGTTGCGTACAACACACACTACTGTATTATTCAAAGAAAAGCGTACCAAGGAAGCATGGGGTGTTACATTGTAAATTTTTAATTTCCCCATTCTAAAGAACAAATTTATTTAGTCAAATTGAATATATAAAAGTTTTAAAATATTGGATTCAAAAATGGTTCACCATTAAAAGTCGGTAAAAGTGAATTTTTTGAAAAATACTTCTTTTATATAAGAAAAATGAATCTGTTCTTACATTATGTCAAAGTAACTCAGAATATGGATTCTATAATTATAAATTTTATATAAAGTTTAAAATTTAGTTAATATTATTCATAACCTCTTTCGAACGTCTTGTTTGGTATGTCATGGTGTGCATGAACTCGATGTCGCGTGTAGTGCATGTTATTGAATTATTTTGAAGAAGTAAGACATTATGAAATCTTTGGGTGTTACAATATAAATTTATGTTGTTAAATAAATGTTGTTCCATACTATATGATAATAATACGAAATCAATGTTCATGCATACGTAAGGACTACCGTCTCCAGGAACGGTGTTCACATTTCATATATACAGCTATTATAATTATTTATATTCATGAATATATATGATATATAAATCATTTCTAATATTTTTTAAGTATTTAAATCATTCTCTATGTGATACACTCAAGAATAACATGTCAAAACACATACGATAAAGAAAATTATTATTAGCTGAAATGTTACATTAACCTAAAAATTATCATTAAGTGATAAGTTTAAAATAATAATAAAATCTTGAATGATATCATAAATATGAATATGGTTCTAGTTATGCTTATAGCATAACTTAATTACATACTCGGATCATTATAAATGAGGTTAAATGTACCCTCGACTAAAGGAAAGTACAAAGTAATGGTTAATTCATCCATCTCATTATTATCAGAGATTGTTTATGTGAAATTATTTATTGGGACATATTTATCATCCATGTCCATATTTCATAAAAATGTTTTCAAAATAAATATTTCAAGGTTTTATGGAAGGGTATATTTAACTACATCATCATTTTAAATGTTTTAATGACTTATTTTTCTAAATATATTTAATTAATGTCCATACATTCATAATAATTTTATGTATTTATTTATATGAACATGATTGTTTTAAAATTTTAACACCCTTTAAAAAATTTAAAGTGGTATGGGAGACTTTGATTCAAAAATCCCTTTTAAATGACTACCTTTATATATTGTGTAACTCTTAAATGATTTCATGAAAAGGGATATTTATCTCAAGGAGCTATACAGATCATTTCCAATAATGTCAAAATCCCTTACTATATATTATTCTTGATTGTGGTTGATTTATTATAATACAATATTTTATATTGTATTGAATGAGTTATTATATTTTTTTACTGTGGGTGTGCTATTTTTATACAATTCATGGTTTATGGTTATGGTATTGACATTTCATATTACGGTTTTTATAGGAATTATTATGTAATGCTTCACCCTTTTCATATGAGGCATGAATTGGATCTAGTAAGTGATATTTTGGGCCCTCTATAGCCCCTCGATGCATCGGTAGGTCTCATGAGACAAACTAGTGTCTTCTCACAAGGCCTTGACAAAATTTATATTTAGGGTCGTGGCACGAGGCCTTGACTTTCTGGTTAATTTGTCTAGCATTATGCATTCCATAATTATGAGGTTAGTTTTTTATGTAACCTATGATTATTTTACTAGTAAAATATCCATTCGTATAATTAAATGGAATTATTTTATTTATCTTTGACATATTATGTTGTACTTTATGTTTAAAGGCCTTTTGTTTCAATTTTATAACATGACATAACATTTTATGATTATTCATGATATCTTCCCCTATATTGTTTATCCTTATTGAGAATCTGAGAATAACTATTTAAATTTTTTTGTATTCCTAGGATTCCACGAAGTAACCTATGATTGATATAAAAGGTTAATATAGGGTAATAATTTCATCCGAAAAGGATTATCTATGTTGTATTCTATTTTATAAATTATAATGTTTTGTTCTTGTATGTAATATATTTTCCAAGAATGAAAAACTAATCGGTCCTTCAAGACATGATTCTTTGTAATAATGTCAATGTATAAAAATATTACACTGGCTTCGGGCATCTGGGGTCGGGGAGTTACACGGGGGGGGGGGGGGGGGGGGACAGGTCGTGAAAGTGTGGTATAAAAGGAGGTTGGTTCTACATTAAGATCCCAGAGTCTATGAGTTGGGTTGCTGTAACATTGTTAACTGTTTCATGTTCATGTTTCTGGCTAGGTAATCCAAGTTGGTATAGCAAATGACATATCCATAAACATGGACATTGAATTATACTTTTCGACTCAGTACATGAGAAAAATAGTTTTAGGGGAAAACAACTGTACATGCTTCGTATATGAATGAGTTTAGTTTTCCATTTCCTTCTTGATTCAGATTACTATATACTCTATTAATCATGCTACATATTGTTTTATTTCAAGATGCTTCCACATAGACAGATAGCCAGTATTCCACTGTGGGATCACGAGGATGATGTATGGGGTGACAAGATGTGTACAGGGGTTTATAAAAGAGAGAACCCCTCTTAGTGGTGTACCAGCTATACCACCACCTGTGTAGTATTACATGGTACCCGTATTACCAATCAATTATATATGAGGTATGAGAGCACTTTGTTGGGATGACATGTTAGCTAATGATCATATTGATACAGTGACCGATTTTACCATCCATTCATGAAACTATTGGATCAGATGGCGGTCCTAACAGTGAACCTTATACATAGCTCAATAGGGAAATTGAGGGGTTTAGATTACCAGATCATAAGATGATATTACTTTTTTGTGGACTGAGTTTGATAAAAATTCTCATAGTAGAGTCCCTCACCATAAAAGATAAGGTCAATTTGTTCCCAAGGGATTCTATATCTTTTGTAGGATAACATGTCAGTAGCTAATTATTCATCAAGCCATACCAAACTTTCTAAGTACAAGATTAATACTATATGAACAGTTCTTCAGTGCACAGACCTCTGAGCAAGGTATTTTTAGGGGCATCTGGGTCATCTTTATTTCTATATTCATTCCTACTTATGATAGTTTTCTAGAGCGAACATTTGTTCTTAAGTTTTTTGGATGAGAAGATATAGCCCATGGATTTAAGAAGCTGGCATGCATGAGTTGAATCCTTGGGATCCCGAAGCGAACATCATCTTGAGAGACATAAACATGTGAGATGTTTTGGGAAGAGGTCCCAGGAAAGGGGAACTAAAACTCATGGCTCCTAGGATGAGTCTAGTATGACTAGAGAGATGAAATTGTTTTAATGATACAACATGGGACATCTCGCTAGAGATTGTCTAGTCCCTCATTATACGAATAGGGAATTGGTCGATGGGCCACCAAGGAAGAGATAGTTACAGGAACAGATGGACCTATAAGGTGGAATATATGGTAGAGTAGATGGAAGAGAAGAAGTAGGTGGTATAAATTTTGACAGGTTACCACCACCATCCAATGGTGGTCCACACTATGTTCAATGAGATGGAGGACAGGGAAAGGGGAATCTCCTTGCGGTCAAGGCATATGAACCAAGGTCTTGAGTAAGTATTTTAGATAATACTATGTGTCTACTTTTATCTATTGTATTAATAGAAATAGGTGAAAATCCTTCTTCTTGGTCACAAATCATGATCAGGGCCTAGAATTTTGGTTAAACTGTTTAATTGAACCTTATGTCCAGTGATACCTATTGGAAGTGACTTGATAATCACACATATTTTGATAGTGTGATTTGACTCTTGAGAAGAGAGTTTCAGTTGGAACCTCTTGGTTGAATTTTCGAAACATTGCGACGTTATTTTGGGTATGGATTGGTCATCCAAAGCTCATGCCTATATTGATTATTTTAGGAAAAAAAGACGTGGTATTTCCATAGTGATAGAATTGGGTTTTCCTTGGTAAGTGAAAATGAAAAACCTTTCCACATGGAATAGACTCATGCACAAGAGGGTGCAACCAATCACTCTTCAGTTGGCCAGTATTATCCTTGGTGTAGTAGATGAGATGTGTTTTTAGTTATTAGATGTAGTGGTAGAGTATTAGGGCATCTTCCGAGAAGATATTTATATTGTTAGATAAACATCTGAACTATTATACACCCCATGATTCTACTGATATCAGCATAAGTATATCATATGGCTTTCTCAGATCTAAGGGTGAAGGTGCAGGACTAGTCGAGGAACGATTTCCTAAGACCTAGTGTTCAAGGTTATGCATGGATTACTAGCACATTAACCATGTTATAATGGTGAACGTGTATCCACTACCGAAGGGTTGATAAAAACTTCGATCTGTTAAAAAAGGGATGCATTTTTTGTGGATAGGAATGTTCCCACATTCCTTTCAGTAGTTAAGACAAAGTATGACAAGTGCCCTGATCTTGATTTTTCCATAAGAGTGATTAAGTTCACAGTTTTCTACAATACATTAGGGACAAGACCTGGTTATTCTCTGATGTAGAGGAAATAGGGGATTGATTATGGTTTTCATCAGTTGAGGCCACATGAGAATAACTATGTAACCCATGATCTTGATATGGAAATGGTATTCTTAATGTTGAAGATGTGGTCAAACTAACTTATAAGGAATAATTTATTTTCTACTCTAACCAAAAGAGTCTCATGTATATCTTCTATCAAAAAGATTTGACCTTGAGACAGAGAAGATATCTAGAGATCCTCTCAGAGTATGAATTTGAAGTAGTATATAATCCTGGTAAGGTAAATGTGGTATCAGATGCTCTCAGCAGAAGATCCAGTTCATAGTTTCTGAATGAGGAAACATATGATTTGGCCTTGTCACATCAATCCTTCATGTATATCGATTATGTAGCTTACCTCCAATCAATAGTAGTTACCCATCCACTCTTGAGGTGATTAAAGGAGTCACTGATCAATGAAACTAACTATGAGTCATTATGTGATCAGTTTTACAGAAGGAATACCCCTAATGGATATTCAAATGGTGGGCAGATCGTAGTTTCTTTTAGAGGATGCATAGTAGTAGAAATTGACACTAAGAGTGACGTGATGCATTGGGATATGAATTTCAGTGTCAAGAAAGATACTAGGGATGACATAACATATTTAATCTTGATTAACCAATTGATTTAAAATATGAACTCTTGTTTTAATCAGTTTCATGGTTTGTCCACACATCGTGTTGAGAAACTGTTCTTAGAATGAGGATTCTCTTTTCTTCCTTTGGGTGATAAGAAGGGAGTGATAAATGATATTGACTGACATCGTGACTAGTTTATCACCTATGTCCAAGGTACATGGTATCATTTAGGTGATCATTGACCAACTCACCAAGTCGGCCACTTCTTAACTTTTTGGGAACAAATCCTCGTAGAGAGTTCATTATGACTCTATGTGAAGGAGATTTCTCGACTCCATAGAATCCCATTGATGATTGTCTTAGATCAAGATGCAAGATATACATCCTAGTTGTAGAATGGATTTTATGAGGTGTTGGGGACTCATTTTTGCTAGATCATAGCTTTCCACCCACAGACATACTACCAGACAAAGTGGACCATTCAGGTCCTAGAAAACATGATATGTGCTTGAATCCTTAATTTTGGATGTAGTTTGGAGGATCACCTACTTATGATAGATTTTTCATTCAGTAACAACTATTACTCCACCATTGTTGTGGAATCATTTAAGGCCTTGTATGGTCAAACCTGTAGGTTGCCACATTTCTAGACTGACACCCGGGAGTCAGCGCTCATGGGCCCGTGGTTGGTTTATTTAATAATATAAAATGTGAATGTCATCTAGGAGTGGACGAAGACTGCATAGAGCCGTCATAATTCCCATGTTGATAGGCTGTCGAGACCCTTGTATTTTGAGGAGGGAGACCATATGTTTATCTGGGTCTCTCCACAACTTGCGATACAACGATTTGGTTGGGGTTGGAATGTTATCTTTGAGTTTTACCAGACAATTTTTGATAATTTGTATAGTGGTTGAGGTCGCATACCTCTGGGATATACATCTACAATTAGATCAGGTGCATGATTTCATCCATGTTTCCCAGCCAAGGAGCAACGTATACGACCCATAACACATCATCGGTAGGGTTGTGCTTGATGTTGATAACATGGTGACTTTTTAGGAGTTTCTGATGTAGATTGAGGATTGATAGGAGGGGACCCTCCATGGGTGATCAATTCCTCTAGTTCATGTTCAGTGACAGTACTGGAATCTCATGAATAGAATGTGGGTGCTCGAGGCTCAGGTTCTTATTCGTACCATCATTTTTCGTCAATCACTTGGGTTGGATTTCGGGAAAAAAATTCTTTAAGGTGGGGAGAGTGGGATGACTCAGATCTTTCCAGTTTTATTTTTATAAAAATATAGGGAAAATTTTTAGAGGAGGCACAAAGACATCGTGTGATTCTGAGGCCCGGTGTGCCTGGAACGGTCTATCAAAAAACATTATGTGTTTAAATAGCATGCATGAAAAATCTTCCTAAAAAACTAGAATAAAACATAAATGGGTTCCCGGATCAGAAATATGAGGACCCTATTATGTTTTGGATGGTGGGTTTACTCTAGGTATGACATAAATTTTGTTAGAATAAGCCTCTAGTGAGAAAACCTGAAAATTTCATATGCATAAATAAAATTATAAAATAAAATAATTTTATTTTTTAAATCATTATAACTCATGAATGGTGAATTAGATTGAAAATATGAGACTACTGTTGAGTTTGTAGTATGGTGTTTTCCTTATCCGAAGCCTATCATTGGCCGACGTGGTTCAACAGAGAAAAGTAGTTTTTCAAAGTGACCATAAATAAAATAATTAAATAAAGAATATTTTATTTTAAGAATCTTATAAATAATAAATTGGAACTCGTATTGGAAATATGAGAGTAATTTTTTACTCGTGAGGGTGTGATTCTCTTAAATGGGGAATAAACTCAACCGTCATCGGTCGAGGGTGGAATTTAATTTTTGGATGTTTTAAAAGATATCAAAAAAAACATTGGAAAATGATTCTTTTATTTCTTTTAATGTTTTGAAGTGATTCAGCGACACTAAAATTCCAAGACTTAGAAACCATTGCACTTCAAAATTAACATATCATAATAATGCTGCGACTCAGCCATACAACAGTGAAAAAATCGTTTTTCTTCAATGAGTATCCTGAAAATGATATGGGATCGTGGGATGATCCTAGATATTTCTCTGAGGCTCCTCAAGAATAGTGTTTGTAAATGATGAATAGCCACAAATATCATACACCCCCTAATCATGGAAAGATCTCTCCAACAGTGATAGAGACGCAGATCTAGATCACCCTTCAGCAGATTGTCAATGCCAACAAATCCATGGCAGGAGATGATCTAATATTAGGTAAGGGGTTTAATTATATGTGAATTTCTTCTTTTCATGTTATTTGGTTTGTGTGATGACACTAGACCAACCCATGAACAGGTCGACCCACGGATCGATCAATTATTTGGTATGGGTTTTCCATTAGGGGATTTAAGGGATGTTAGATCCATGTTATGATTCTGTCTTTTATTAAACAATCTTAAAAAGAAAAATCACACTGGCACAAAAAAATTTCATGGTCTGTTCTTCATTTGTTCTTTGTGCATTCTTTTCCTCCACCATCTTCCATTATTATGTTCCCGATGAGATGGAAACTGTGGTCCTAGTGGGACTACAGTGGTTGATCAACCCGCATAACAAGGCTGAGGGAGATGGTCATGCCCGTCGATCTTCTCCTGGAATAGGAGACGGTGGTGGTGTAAGGTCTTGGCGGCAATGTAAGGCCATGCCTAGGAGCACTGTGGTGGCGAAAAAGGTTGTCGTCTTGAAGGACAGAGGTGGAGGGGCCCACGATAACCGTTGTGGTCGGAAAATAATGTAGGATCGAAATAATGATTGTAGATACTCAATATACAAGAGTGGGGTGAACTATATACTTTAAAAAAATTACTTTGGAACTTTTAAATATGGTAATGTATAAAAAAGATAAACAAGGTAAATTTACAAGACCTCTTAGTTCTAAAAAATTGCTTGATTTAGGAAATGTGGTTCCGAAAATGAAACTTAACAAAATTTTACAAGAACAAAGATTCTACTTTAAATCATATAGAATCTTATTTATTAGATTAAAATTTTAAGAATGTATATGATAGTTATAATTTCCTTATCAATAAAAATGCAGTAGAAAACTTGAAACAATACAAGTAACAAGTAGTAAATCTTTTAACCCAAAGAGAATGTTATCCATCAACCTTAGATTAAGGTCCCTTGATTTATACATTCAAGAAAGTCTATCATACCCACACCAGGGTACGCCCTCGATACGAATATCAGAGTATGTCTTGCTATCCCTGCAAGACCTCAACTTCAAGGTAGTCGGCACCTCTGTCTTCCACACCAAGGAAGTCCTCAAACTTTAAGGTAGTCGGCGCCTCTGTCTTCTTATCACCATAAGCCCTCTAATATACTCAACAACATTCGGGGTCGCACAAAGAAAGTACAAAAAATATGTTAAGTATGCACAAGGTATGAGAGTATCTCTCTTTAGAAATCACTTTAACAATATGTGGTATCTAGTGTAATCAATCAGTGAGTTGTTGTGAACTCATTAAAATGACCTCTTATTTATAGGCACATCTTCAACGGTCATCTCCCTCCTCCAACAATCATATTTTTCCTGGAATTTTGGAGGGACCTATACACATGTCACTCAGTCAATGGTTGGTTAGAAACATAAAGCATGACATATTCTTATAACTCAAAAAAGTGTAAGAACAACATGGTTACTCAACAAAACCTATTTTTTAGAGTCTAAAAAAATAAAAGTTTGAAGTTTAACCAAAAACAATTTGATGTCGATAATACATGAATATTCTGACTTGGTCTTTAAAAGAATTCGGAACCAGAATTCTATAGAATTCCGGAGTCTAAATATCAAGGGAATTCAGAGTCTGAATTTATAAGAATTCGGAGTTTGAAATTAGAAAGTTTAGAGTTAGTATTCAGAAAATTCAGATCTCGAATTCAGAAAGTTCAGAGTCTAAATTCATAGAATTCAGAACCAAAACTCATAAATTTATATGTTTAAACACTGAGAATTCAAAACCTGAACCTATAATGTGTGGATTATGGATTCAAATAAATCTGAACCTGAACTCAGAAAGTTCAGAGTCTGAATTCAGTGAATTCTGAACCTGAAATCAGAAAGGTTTGAGTCTGAATTCATAGAATTCGGAACCTGAATTCGGATCTTGGAAACATAGTGCACTATATCTAAGTACTTATATTATTTTGAGGTTTTTGATATTAAACCAAATTTTATACTTAGAAATAAAATGAGTTAGGTGTATGAAATTATGATTTGAACAATGAAAACAAGGTATGTATAAATTTTCCTTGAAGGCAATTTTTTTTTCATATTAAGATTAAACATATAAGAAAAGAAATTCTTTCAGATAGTGTGTTTGTGATTTTCAAAACATGAAGCAATGTAAAATTCATAAGGAAACATTATTGACTCAACAATCTCACCCTTTTTTGGAAAGCACAAACATCCTTTCAAAAAAGAATATAATGACTTAGAATTTTTATGCTCTTGAAAATAAAAACTTATATCGCTTAACACATGGGAAATGATGAATATGACTAACTCCCCCTTATACATTAGAAACACTAAGGATCATATTATTGATTTCTGGATGAATACTTAGAATTGTTTTCCATAAGAAAATAATCTTGGATAAGAAATCCCCCTTAGATGAACTCCCCATTACTTAGTGAAAACTATTATTTACTTTGTATTCTATTTAACAATATTTTCTCCCCATTTGTGATTTTCAAAAAGGATTAAAAGGAATTGAAAAGAAAATATGGCACCTAAAATATTAGTACTAAACAACCAAAAGAAAAGAAACCAAAAATTTGATTACGATTGGAATAATTTATACATGGAAGAAATACAACAAAAGATAGGAATAGAAAAAAAATGTGCCTTCCCTCTCCTTCGGAATCAACTTCTTAACTATGGATTTCATCTTCTTGATCTCCTTGTGATCTTCCTCTTCATGCTTAATATGCTCATCCAGATCTACTATTTTATTCTCTAAGTATTTGACTTTTTCTTCATGAGCCTTGAGAGATTCTGTCTGACCCTTTAGAACGTATTCTTTCTTTACTAGATTCTCTTTTCTCTCAATCTTGAGATACCTTTCTCTCTTCCAACACCAAGCAACTGAATATAATTTCCCATTCCGATCTTTCACTTCTTGATTCTGAGAAGTCTGTTACAGAGTTAGCTTTTCCTCAAAACTATTTGTGAGATCCTTGATCTTCACATCTTCAGTGTCAAAAGAATCCTTGACACTTTCCTAGAATTCGTCTCGAATCCTCATCTCTTCTACTATATTCCTTGACCATCTTGTCATCTTTTTGCATGAAATTTTATGATATTCATAGTTAATAAGAAAAGTCTTGATTTCTACCTCCAATTTTACACTCTTATCTATCAACATAGATACTGAATCTAGTTTTTGATTTAAGGTCTGTTGAAGCATCTAGAATCTCAAGTATATGCTTGAAAAATTTAGAATAGTCCTAACAAGCTTCTTCAAAAAATAGACTAAAAAATCATGTCCAAGAGAGGATGATTCCGAATTAGAGATTTTTCTTGGTGAGGTTTCTTTTTCTAACTCAGCAAGTTTCCTATTTGATGAAGTAGCCACTTCTTTATTCTTCACTACTGATCTTCTAGGTGTATCATGTACCACATATTTTTCCTTATCAACCTTGGGAATGACTTCCTCTCGATCAAGAAATTAAGGTTCACTATCAGATAGCTGAACAATTTTGTCTTCAACAAATTCTTCATTTCCAGCTCCTACCTCAACATCCTATGGTAGGATGAAATCTTTTTTGATTCTTTCTTCTCCAAATGGTTTTTCTACTTCTAATTCATCCTTTTCATCATTTTTCCCTATAGTAGCAAGATTTGATGATTCATCATGAGAGGATCAGAATGATAATTTCTCAGAAGCACTTTCCTTCTCATGAAAATATTCAACTTGACTTATCAGGTCTCTAGTATCACCACTGCCTTCTTCTTCTTCTACTTGTTTTTATTCTACTTATTTTTCTTGGACTTTTTCCGAAGTCACGAACTTCTTTCTCATAAATTCAGATAATTGTACTAACAAAAACAATTGTGGTACTAGAATATTCTCGAAATATTTCTCATCAGCATTCAGAAGTGATTGAACTACGTCAGCCTAAAACAATTGTTTCTTCTACTTCTTCCTTTTCTCATTCTTTTTAAGATCATTAGATGTCTTTTCCCTCTAATATTGTTCCCCAGCAGGGTCTAAAACAACCTTATGATCCCCTTATTTCTGATTTTTCTTACCTTCTCTCCATGTTTCCATGACCTCATCAGGATAGGATTTTTTCTTCATTTGATTTAGTGGTGTAGATTGGGTTTCCTTAGTTGTTGGGGTTTTTTCCTTCTCTTCCACTTCCTTCAACTTCCTCTACCTTCCACCCTTTTTATTGGTTTCAGCCACCTCTTTTTTCTATTAAATCATTTAACTTCCTCTTCAGGAAAGTCGTATAATTCTTCAGTTTCATTGGAAAATCCAAAATTCATCCTTCTCAGAGTGTCATCACTCAACAACATATCATTACAATTCCTTGACTTAGATTTTCAATAAATTTTGAAGGATTCTAAACACTGAACAATCATCTTTGAAAAAATAGCTGGATACATGATAATTTGGGCCTTTAAATTTCCATTCATTAAATTCTTAATTGTTACCAAGATATTCTTAAACTTTTTTATCATCATTTGGATTACTAAGAAATCTAGAATGTACATATCACTTTTAGTCAAAGTATCCTTATCACCTTTTCTCAGTATGATGAATCCTTGAACCCACGATTCAAGAATCCGAAAATTATTAGACAGGTGAAGATTCTTTAGAGTATTTACCCTTGAGATACCAAGACAAGCAATGGATTTTTCATTAACAGAAATTTCTTTAACATCAGGTATCTTATGTGATCAGAAATCTGCTTCTCCTTTATATGGGATTCAAATCAAACTAGCAACCTTGGTAATTGAAAGTGAATATGTCCTTCCATAACATTTGAAAGAAAACATACTCATTCCTTCTTCCTTGAAGAAAGTTATTGACTCATAAAATTATGTTAACAATTCCAGATATACCAAATCCTGATCTTTTTGTTTTGAAAGAAAAAAAATTTCCCACCCATTCACCTTTATATTCTTGAAAATAATAGAAACATACTTTGCGAAAAACATCGTATCAACAAACATTTCCCTGTATATCTACCTTTCAGAGATTGGTTTGATATTTGACATATCTTTATAAGAGGATACTTCTTCAGACATTCAGAAGTAAGAAAGATCTGAGAAGTTCTGGATGGGATTATGTAGGAGTGGTAGAGCTTCAACATGTGAAGACTTGAGTTACGATGTGGGACAACCATTGGGAGTCCTTTATATAGGTGTTTGAGGTGACATTTTAGCTTCCAAACTCAATCCAATGTTTGAAAAACCATCTATCTAGATCTGATGGCTTAAAATTATGATCGAGGAAGAATTTGATAGATTCTGATCTTTTGAGGTTTTTAATAAAAACATTCGGATTGAAGGAAAATTGAATATGAAAAAAAATTAAATACGAATGAAAATACCAACAACTAACATATGATTATGAAAAATTAAGAAAGGAAACATACCTTTCGGATTTCCAGGATGATTATTCGTAATGAGGAAAAGTTCTTCTTAAAGAAATATAGATTCCAAAAGAAAAATTGAAAATGGAAAATTTATGACTGTGAAATGTTTAAGTACGAAAACCTCCATTACAAAAATTTTAAGAACGAAAAGCTTCATTAAGAAAATTTAAATTACAAAAATATCCATTATGAAAATTTTAAGTACGAAAATCTCCATTAAAAAAATTTTATATAAGAAAATCTTCATTATGAAAAATGTATGTACAAAAATATGTATTACGAAAAAAAATTTACTCTACGAAAAATTTTACACTACGAAAAATTTTGAACTACAAAATATTTTACACAACGAAAAAAAGATTAAAAATTTTTTATTCCCTCTATAAAAAGGAGTTACTTACTGTAAGTAGATTGGTTCCAACAAAAAGTTAACATGGAATATTACCTTACGGTTATTGTTCCGACCATCTATTTAATGTATACAAATATAATGGATGGTAAATATTTTGTGAAAATATCAGCAAGTTTATCTTCTGTTCTGATAAATTGAAGAATGATATTTAATTTTTGTGTGTGATTCCTAAGAAAGTGATGCCTAATATCTATGTTTTTTGCATGAGAGTGATGTTATGTGTTTTTACATAGGGCAATGTATCTACTATTATCACACAAAATTTGTGTTTTGGTTAAACTCATGCCATAATATGTGAGTGTGTGTTCCATCCACAACACATGAGCACAAAAACTTCCAACTGCTACATATTCAGCTTCAGAAGTGGAAAGTGCTACTGAGTATTGTTTTTGGCATGACCAAGAAACTAATGAATCCCCTACGAAATGACATGTTCCAGATATACTATTCTTATCCATTCTACATCCTCCAATGTCAGCATACAAAAAACATTTTCAAACCAAATCATTTCTAGAAGTGTAAAGGTGTCCAAGAACCATGGTTCCCATTTAGTAGTGAAACATTCTTCTCACTGCCTTTAAATGAGATTCCTTAGGATTGGATCGATATATTTCACATGAGCATACTGAAAACATTATGTATGTATGACTAGTTATCAAGTAAAGTACATATCCAATCATACCTTTAAAAGATGTATGATCTCCCAGTTTCCCTGCTTCATCGAGATCAAGTGAATTTGAGGTACCAATCAGAGTACATATACTCTCATTGTTTTCATATCCATACTTTTTAATAAGATCTTTAATATACATATTTTGGGATATAAATATTCCTTATTTTTTGAGATATTTTTAAAACCAAGGAAAAATGATAACACACCCATCATACTCATTTCAAACTCAGATTTCATTAGATCCGCAAGAGAATTAGTTAATGATTGCTGAGTAGAACCAAATATAATGGAATCAACATAAAGTTGAACAATCAAAATATTTTTTCTTATCTTTATTTATAAAAAGAGTTGGATTAGCATTTCCCTTACCATAATTATTTTGAAGCAAAAAAATCATTTTAAGTCTATCATACCATGCTCAAGAGGCTTTCTTAAGTCCATACAAGGATTTGGTATGTTTGTAAACATGTTCAGGATGTTTTAAATATTCAAAACCAGGAGTTTGTTAACTACATATTATATAAAAACATTAAGAAAATAACATTTAACATCCATTTGAAAATGTTTGAAATTGAATAATGGTGCAAAGACAAGTAGAATACGAATATATTCAATTCTAGATACTCGAGCATATGTTTCATCATAGTCTATTCCTTCTTGTTGATTATATCCTTTAGAAACCAATATAGATTTATTTCTTACAATGATTCCATTTTCATCACATTCATTTTTGAAGACCCATTTTACTTCAATAACAGAGGTTTCCTTTGGTCTTTCAACTAATGTCCAGACATTATTCCTTTCGAATTCCTTTAGCTCATCTTTCATAGCTTTTATCCCATCATCATCACCTAATGCTTCATCAGTGATATTTTGTTCTAATTGGGAAATGAATGCTAGATGTTCTACTTTATTTCTAAAATAACTTCTAGCCCTTACAGGTTGATTTACATCACCAATGATACTGTCACTGGGATGATTCTTAAGAAACAACTAATTTGGGTTTTGTAAAATCTGTTCATCAACATATGGTAGGAAATATTCAGGAGTAAATGTTTCAGAAATACCTACTTGAACATTTTCCTTATCAAAACGATCTTATATCAAGGGATGATAATCAGTTTTTGAAAACATATCTGAGGATGTTGGTTGAGGTTGTTTAAAAACAAATGGATCGGTTTCATCAAATTTTACATGTACTGTTTCTTCAACAGTATGAGAATTTTTATTGAAAACACTATAATCCTTAGATGTTGTGGTGTAGCCTAAGAAAATCCCTTCATCTGATTTTGGTGCTAATTTATGTAAATTATCTTTAGTATTCAGAATGAATACCCTACAACCAAAAACCTAGAATTAGGAATGTCTATGTTTTCTAGCATTCCATAACACATAAAAATGTTTTATTAAGAAAATGCCTAATCAAAACTCGATTTATAGTATAAAAAATAATACATACAGCTTCAACCCAAAAATGTTTGGCTGCTGAATATTCACTCAACATGGTTCTTGTTATCTCTTGAAGAATTATATATCTTCTTTCAACAACAACATTTTACTGAGGTGTTTTGGGTGCTGAGAAGTTATGAGTAATTCCATTTATACTAAAAAGGTTTCAAAATAATAATTTTGAAATTCCCCTCCATGATCACTTTGAATAGATATAAAAAGATGGTTTTTATCATTTTTAACTTGTGATCTAAAACTTTTGAAATAATAAAAATCTTCATATTTCTTTTCTAGAAAATAGACCCACGTAAATCTAGTGTAATCATCAACTAAAAAAATACATAATATTTTCCTCCAATACTTCTAGTTAGTGTTGGTCCAAAAAAATACATACACACTAACTGTATTGCATCAGTGGTTGAGACTTCACCAACTATTTTAAAACATGATTTATGTTGCTTTCTCTATTGAAAATGATCACAAACTTCTAAATAATCAAATATAAGCTCCGCTAGATCATTAACTAGTCTTTTCTTAGGATGTTTTCATAGGTTCCTAAGATTATGGTGTCATAACAATATTTGAAACAGCCATGAATGATCTTCCATTGCACTAAGGCTGGGAATATATTGGCTTCTAAGGTCTTCTATGTTTAGTGTGTAAACATTCTCTTACCTATTGGCAGAAAGAATAAACTCTTCCTTGGAATTGTGTACTAAGAACTGGTCATTTCTAAAATTCACAACGTAACCTTCATCACATAATTGACTTATGATAATGAGGTTGTGTTTAATACCCTTAACAAATAAAACATTTGAAATGAATTTTTTTTTCTAGAAGAACAATGTTACATAAACCAATAATTTCTCCCTTAGCAATATTTCCAATGATACTTTTCCTCCTTTCATTTATATAATCTTTTCAAAGAATTTTTTGTTACCAGTCATATACCGGGAACATCCATTATCGATGTACCAAGTATTTCTATTTTTACTTTCTTTATTTTCATGAAAAAAAGATATTTAGACTTTCGAAACAAAAACATTCTTGGATCCAGAAACATCAGAAAGAAAATTTTTGAGAATCCACATTTTCATTGAAAAATAAGATTTATGAAAACCGAAATACTGAGTATTGTTTAAGGAAAAATATTTTTCCCAATTCCCAACACATTGAAACTTAGTGAAGAATGGGGAACTTTGAGTAACTAAATAATTGTTACTAAAAATAGATTTTGAACTAGTTTAACAAAAAATAGAATAATTCCTTAGACCTAGAATTTCAGAATACATCTTATCAAATTTTTATTTCCCTAATGTAAAGTTAGAAAAACACATACTCAAGGAAAATATTTCTGACTCAAGTTTAATAAGCAAGTTCTTATATTCCAAAACATTAGTTTTAGTACTAGAGTTAGGCTCGAAAACATTTTTCATAGAAATTACATTTTCTAGATCCTTAGAAATTTTATTCGTCTCAGAATTAACATCCTCATGGGTTATTGAAATACTTTCAAAATCAAGGGTTTCCTTATCAAGATCTTTAGAAAGATATGATATTTCCTTAGTAAGAATAGAAATCCAATAATTTTCCTTATCACTCTTTTTCTTGAATTTAGAATTTTCATTCTCAATGAGCATAGAAAATCTAAAAACTTATTCATAGGTTGGTAAGGTATTATCTTCATCATAAGAAGATTCTTCATCTTAGGATTCATAGTATTTACTATCACTATAATTAGCATTCAAGGATACATTGGTGATGGATTCACCATTGTGTACATTAGCCATTAAACAAGGATTTTCTATAGGTAGCATGGAATGTAAACCAAGATTCTTCTATCCATAAGATTCGTAATCGGAGGATTCATCAGAAGAGTATCCACCACTGGCACTCCAGGTGTCATTAGATTTCAAAACATTTTAAGATTTATCTTTGTAGTATTTTTTTCTATTCCACTCAGAATTATTTTCCTTTCTATATTTTCTCTTAATCATAAGATAATCGAGACTTATACGTCCAACTATTTTTCATTCATAACACGTGACTTCAGAGTCTTTCTTATCCTTTCTTTCTTTCTTCCTGTATCTATACTGAAAGAATTTCTACCCAACTATCTTGTTCATCAATCAAGCAAGATTTTCTAGATCATTCTCAAGAATGTTCACTTTCACTAGATTCAGATAAAATAATGACCTTCTTAGATTTAGATCTCATAACTCTCTTAGCAGTCTTGTCTTTCATATGATTAGATGTTATTGTAAACGCAAAACTGCCATTCCCATTCTTTTTCTTAACATTGTCAACATCTCTCTTCATTCTAGTCTCATGTAGAATAATAGTACCAAAAAGTCATGAAGAGTAATCTGTGAGACTTTCTTATTCTCATCTATATTTTTCCTCTTGGATTCCAAATCATTATGTATGATTTCTATAATCTTGTCTAAAAGTGCCCCATCATCCAAACCTTTCTCACCCATGGATTGTAAGCTGTTGGAAATAGTCATGAATCTCTGTTGTACCTTACATATAGTTCCTCCATAAGGAAAGAAAATAACCATGGAACATAGCTCTAAGCATAGCACTTCTAGTTTCAAAAACATTGGATGTTCCAAAATGAGTAACTTCAATTATCATTCAAATACAATTTTCTGCCTCTCAAGAAGAAATATTGCTATATATATTACTGGTCATGGAACACAACAAATATTTTTGTACCTTATAGTTAAGTTGATATTCTGGATTTTCATGATTAGTAAAAGTTCTGACTTCCTTATCAGAAATGTTGTAATCTTCAGTCAGGATAACAAAATTGTCTACTCCAGTATTGATGAATAACATCTTCATATGATCTCTCTAGTATTTATAATAATTCCCATCAAAAATAGGTGGTCCGGTAGTATTACAGTTGTCAATCGAAACCACATTCATTCCTTCCATCTCAAAGAAAATATCCTTCTACACAAACTTATTAGTAATAAAAGTTTGTAAATAAGGATGAACATATCATCAGTAAGGAAAATATAGAACAATGAAAAACACGAGCAAGAAAACTTATATGTGAATATAAGTATTTCATCTACCTCTTCTGATACTAATTTTCGGATCAAAATAATGAATATAGATGCTCTATATTCAAGAGGGGGTGAATTTTATACTTCAAAAAATTCTTTTTCAACTTTTAATGAGAGTCAATTTTAACAAAGTTAAACAAGGTAAATTCACTAGACCTCTTAGTTCTACAAACTTTCTTGATTCCAGAAATGTGGTTCTGGAAATGAAACATAAATTTTTTTTACAAGAACAAAGATTATACCTTAAAGCGTATAGAATCTTATTCATCAGAGTACAAGTATATGAATGTATTAGATAATTATACTTTCATTATCAGTCAAAATGCAGTGGAAAACATGAAACAATACAAGTACAAAATAGTAAATCATTAAACCCAAAGAGAAGGGTATCCAATAAGATTGGATAATGGTCCCTTGATTTTTAATTTCATGAAATTTTATATTACTCACACTAGGGTAATACCTCAATATGAATATCAATGTCTTCCTTAGTATCCATGCAAGCCCTAAACAACAAGGTTGTCGGTACCTCAGTCTTCCTCGCCAAGGAAGTCCTAGAACATTAAGGTAGTCAGAATCTATATTTACTTATCTCCAGAATCCCTCGAATGTACTCATCGACATATGGAGTCTCACGAAGCAAGTCTGAACAAGATGTTCAGTACGCACAAGGCATGAGAGTATATCTCTCTAGAAATCACTTCAATAGAATGTGGTCCCTAGTGTAATAAATCAGTGAGTTGTAGTGAGCTCATTCAAATGAGCTCATATTTATAGGCACATATTCAACGGTAGTCTCTCTCCTCCAACAGACATTTTTCCTTGAATTTCGGAAGGACATGTAATCATGTCACTCAAACAACTGTTGGTTAGAAACAAAAATCATGACATCGTTTTATAACTCAAACAATAGGAAGAAAAATATGGTTTCTCAAGAAAACTTATTTTTTGGAGTCTAAGGAAATAAAAGTTTGATGTCTAACCAAAAACCATTCGGTGTGTATAATACACAAATATTTGGATTCTATCTTCAAAATAATTGGGAACATGAATTCTAAAGAATTCCAGAGTCTGAATTTCAAGGAAATTTGGAGTCTGAATTCAAAAGAATTTAGAGTATGAAATTAGAAATTTCAGTGTCTGAATTCAGAGAATTCAGAACCATAACTCAGAAAGTTCGGAGTCTGATTTTAGAGAATTCAGAACCTGAACTCAAAAAGTTCTAAGTCTAAATTTTGAGAATTCGGAACCTGAAATCAGAATGTTCGGTGTCTGAATTCAGAGAATTCGGAACCTGCTCTCAGAATGTTCAGAGTCTAAATTCAGAGAATTCATAACTTGAACTCAGAAAGTTTGGAGTCATAATTCATAGAATTTGGAACCTGAATTCGAATCCTAGAAACAAAATGCTCTATATCTAATTATTTATAATATTCTGAGGTTTTTGATATGAAACCGAATTTTATACTTAGAAATAAAATGAGTTAGGTTTAGAAAAATTATCAAATGAACAATGAAAACAAGTTAAGGAAAAAATTATCTTGAGGAAGGAAAATTTTCTTTATTAAGATAAAACATAGGAGAAAATAAATTGTCATTAATATAGAGTGTTTGTGATTTTCAAAACATGAAGGAATGGAAAATTCAAAAGGAAACATTATTGACTCAACAAATAGGGGCCATCGGTAGTGGCCAGATGTGGCTAGGAGCTAAGTCCCATAGTGAAGTACCGCAGCAGGTCCCCACGGAAAAGTTGAAAGGTAGCTAGACATCAAACTGCCACGTTAAAGGTGGCGGCCCGCATGGCTATATGAAGTACCACAGGATGTCCCCACGGCAATGCTGCGAGCCAGCTACACATCAAACTGCCATGTTAAAGGTGTCGGCCCGCATGGCTCGGATTCACATGGCACTCACCATGTCCAATCTGGAAAAGACTAGACCAATGGGCGAATAGAATGGCTGAAAAGTAGCACTTCTATAGTGGACGAGGTGGATGATGACCAGGCCGCTGGGTGGCATGGCATGCTACATCCACAACCCAACGGGCCTGGTGCAGTAGGATCAAAGGGGAATGTCCCATAGGCCAGGTTGGACCAGTTCATCTTAGACTTGGTCGGGTTGGGTTAAGATGACCGAACCAGGTCGGGCAGAGTCAGGTTGGATCATCTCAACCGGGTTTGCCAAGCCCAGACCCTACCGGCCCCTTTTTACTAAAAGGATCATAATTATCAAACCGTACTTTTGATTCTCGAGTTTTTTGCAGTGTTGGAACCCTCACGACAAGGCGATCCTTTTTTAAATACAATAAATGAGATTTTACATAATTTTAGATATGAAATATGTATGTAGGATTAGAATATCATGGAATCAAACACACTACGTGTGGGGATCCTACAACAGGCCAAGTAGATGAGAGGGTCTAGGCGACCCAGCATGCCAAGTAGATGAGTGGGTCTAGGTGACCCAGCATGCCATTGAGACGAGCAGGGCTATGTGAACTAGTAGGATAAGTAGAAGAGCGGGTCTAGGTGACCCACTAGGACTAGTAGAAAAGTGGGTGAAGATGACCCTATAGGCAATAGAGACGAGTGGGTTTTGGAGACCAAGCAGGAGAAGGAGATGAGAGTGTCTAGGTATCGTAATAGTCCAAGTAGATGAGTGGATATTGGTGACCCAACAGGACAAGGAGACAAGAGGGTTTAGGTTACCCAGGAGGTCAAAGAGAGGAGCGGGTCTAGGTGACCTAGCTGGCCTCTGTGATGATCATAGCTAGGTGACCTAGTTAACCTATGCACTCATTAGGGATGAGTGATTCTGAAGTACAATGTGCTAAGTGGTATCATTGTTTTTATTTCTTTCTTTTAATTATCTTATACCTGTGTTATATGACTCTAGTGACTCTCTTGAATATACTCCATAGAGGATACACATCATATTCTTATTTATTAGTCTTATTTGTGTATTTATCTGTGGTATACCATTGTGTTTTGGGGACACTATTGAGTATTTTTATAGTCACCCATGCCCAGGCTTCGCTCGTACTTGTCATGTCTTGTGCAGATGGTAGATTCATATATGAATTCATTGGTGGAATGGGGATGGGTTTTTCTTAGAGTGACCCGACAGATGATATTTTATTCTATGACTTCAAAGATCTATTTCAATAACTACCTTTTAGGTAGGGTTTTTTGCAGAGGAGTTATAAGGACTTTTACATTAACTTTTCTGTTTCATTTGGGTATGTATTCTGGCCTCGTTTACCTTTAGTTTTCTACTATCATACCTTGTTTTTTACATGGTGTATTCACCTTCCATAATATATGTCTTTTATTTGTGTTCATGGGTATATATACTTAGGGAAATGCATCCCATTTGTTTGGGATATGCCAACTCAGCACTAGTCGTCTTCTTGGTCCTATGGGAGGCATGCTTCGGGTAGTCACGAATGGGGCCCCAGGGGGACGGGTCATGAAAACCAGATGAGAGGATGTCAAACAATACTATGTTTGTCTTCTACATATCTTATGTGTCACTCATTTGGAAAAAAATATTAATTTTTAAAAATTTAATATTCTAAGAGTTTCTAAGGGTGCCCCTTCACAATCCTATAAAAAGTTTCTCACTCTCCTATAATACTAACTCTTCCAAAACCTATTGGTTAGACCACACTTTGACTAAAATACATTATATAATCCCTAACCAAATTTTTGAAGCCTGATTTTAGGCATAACACACTTCTAATTTGTGTTTATGCGTTCATTAAAGGTGATTAACCGAAGAAGATGTATCATTTTTTTTGTATTCCTTTTTTATTTTTCCCCAAAATATTTTAAATAGTATTCTTCTAAGATGATATAATATCTCTAGTATCATTAATATAGTTAGATTTAATTTAGTTAATATAATCACCTAAATCCTTCTCCAATTTCATCAAATGGGAAATGAATATTTCGTACTTGTGTACGGCAGACTACCACCTTGTGAACATATATAGTTTTTGTAGCGACCCCCAAAACCAGGGTGCTTAATGAGACATGGTATAATTAATATTACATCATTACAAATTAAATATCATGTCTCATCACAACAAAGGATCGCGAGGCTCAGGATTCTGGGAAACCAGCTGCTTCTGTTTGACTTCATTAGTATCAACCGTGCCTGAAAATTTTTGAACAAAACGTAGGGTGAGCAAAAATTCCCAGTAAGGGGTTTTAAAACATTTTGAGAAAGTCCTTTCTTAAGTCCTTTTGAAATGAATAAAAATACTTTGCTAAAACAAAACATTGTCATTTCCTAAAAACATGAAATCCATCTCTGTTTGAAAACCACATGCATAAAGAAGCACGTATTTGAAATGAACATGATCAGAGTGCGCAAAATAAACAATGCGTAATGTTAAAACAAAGGTTACTTCAATTCTAAAATAATTCTTTGGCTAAGCAGGGAAAACATAAATAACATGGTTCATGAGTGAAACGCAGTTCATCTAACAGTTTACCATATGAAAACAGTTCTTGTTACATAAATACATATTCATGCTCATTGGAGCTTGCAACTAGGGGTTGTCCTGTTAGTTGAACAAACCCCTAGTTAACCTTTATCATTACATGCAGGGGGAATATATAAACCTGGACTTTGTCATGACTTTTCATCCTGACCGTATAACATACTTAACGGGTCAAGGCTCACTGCCCACCCCGTTTCCTTTGCTCAAGCCATGGCTAACTTGCCAAGACCGTCGCACATGTTCGTCTCATGAGACTCTTGCTTTACCCAATGCATTGGAGCGCTGTATAATTCCGGGCGCACCCGTCACATCATTCTTGTTGTGCTATATAATTCTGGGCTCACCCGTCACATGTAAGTCCTATACATCCCTCACATATCTTGACATGGTCATTCATTAATTGGGTTCCATGCATTCTTACTTCAACCCCATTTTCACATACATGACATGAAAATAGTTCTTTCATTAAAAACATTAAGACATGCATGCTCATGCTTCGTGCACTTAAAAAGTTAACATTCTAAAACATGGGTTTTAAGAAAGTAAACATGACAGTTAACATTCCATACATCAAAATTCCCAATTAAAGCATGGTCACTCATTAATTACACATGTGATGGTAAATGGACATCCAAGGCATTTATTGCAGGCAGCTGAGGTTACAAAGTGCATAATCAAGTTCATCATGTATATTTGTGTAAAATCTTCCATTATCACATGAGAACACACCTACTAATACATGAATGCATTTATAAAAGTTCAAAAACCCATACTATCCATTTTATGAAAAATCATGATTATCCGAAGCAGTGATAAATGAAAATTCATAGTTTCAAGAATTATTTTGAAATCCAACCAACCCAAAAATTCATCATGTTTTACCGTAATACATTACAAAAAGATAAGAAAACCAAGTACACATTGGTGTACATACACATCGATATAATTGCATGTATGCATTTACCAATATACTTCGTATACATGCATGATTTTGCATGTTCGTACAATTACCCAAAACCCCCATGTTTATAGGCGAAATAAAATTCAGGGTTATAAACACGAAAGAAGAATTGTATATTTGCATATATCCACTTATACTTATGTGTATATAAATGTCTATATATATATACATTTATATACACAATGTGTATAACATTAAAACCGAGTTAAAATGAACCCCAAAAGAAAACACTCTTAACTTGGTCGAATTCTGGATGATGAAAACAGTGGTAACCGGTTCTTAAGGCCATGATGCAAATTCATATACAAATATATATTTGTGTAAGGTGTGTATAAATTATAGTGTACCAATGCTGGAGATAACGAAACCAAGGGAGTGATCTTCCCCTTTACCCACTATTCGGTTCTTCAAGCCGAGAAAGAGATCCCAAATTCTAGGTTCGCACCAGGTTCCAACATTCCAGGTACGCACATATATTATGTAGATAAAAAAAATATATGAACTTATATAAAAATGAATCTTTTCAAAACCCAACCAATGTTAAAACATGATTCTCACCTTGCTTGGAAAGGAGGAAAAGATGAGGCATGAGGAACCGGGGGTATAAACATATAAGATATATACTAATATATATATATATATATATATATAACACGAATATACTTGTAAATATATATGAAAACCGAAGTTTAAAACAAATTTTTAAAAACATGGCCCGACCCTTACCAGAATGGAGAGGAGAAGATGCAGCAATGAAATCTGGTGCATAACCATAAGATGTATATACATATATATATACATAACATATATATATATGAAAATGTAAAAAACGAAATACAAACATGAACCCAAACCGAGCTTCAAAACATCACCCTTACCTAAACTCGACGAAGAGGAGGAGGAGGAAGGCCGGAGCAGCGACGGGTCTGGAGGTCAGAGAGATCAAAGGGGATCGGACGCAGCCCTTCGGCCTTCGGTGCAACAGGGGGTTTAAAAAAACAACAAGGAAGAAGAAGACTTCGGGGGAGGGAAGGAGTCATCGACCGAGGCATCCCGAGGCTGAGGCGCACCTGCCGCGTGGAAAAATGAGGGTGTCGCCGAGTCCACTCGTTGGACTAAGGGAAGAAGACATGAGGAGAGGAAAAAAACAGCAGCTGTGTACTGCTGGTTCGGCGTGAGGAAGAAGAGAAGCGCGACGTGGAAAAAAAATTGACGGCCGAGATTAGATGCGGCATGATCGGGCGGCTGGAGTTGACGAGGTTTTAAAAAAAATCGGACGGCTGCGATCAGAAGGAGAGGATCGGACGGCTGGGGGTGCAACGCGATGCAAACAGGGGAAAAAATGTGGTCTTCAACAATGTTTAAAAAAAACTTAATAGCATTCTTTTTAATTTATTAAATCATTGATTGATTTCTTCTTTTATTATTATTATACCAATTATAAACTTTATTATTATTTTATCCATCAATTATTTGTAGCTTTTATTATTTTAAGAAGGGTCAAGATTCGTTTAATATAAGTATGCATTAATTCATCTCTACCCATGATATTTTCTTTCTTTTAAATACCTTAAATCCACAAAATAAAAGATTTTATTTTAACATTGTTTATAAAAAAATTAAATGAACCATACCATTAAATGTTCATATTAAGCAGCAAAAGAAACTAATGTTTTTGAATTATTTACAATGTGATAATTACAAACATTGTTTTTGTTTTAATGATTCAAGAACACCAATTATTGTTGCAAGCAATAAAAGTTAATTATTCAATTAGATATTAACATTTCAACATTATACAACAAAATTTGTACAGCAAGAAACCGAAACGTCGACATAATTTCAAAATATTAAATATAAAAGCAAGTTATAAACATTTGTATTATTATTACTTATATATATAATTCAGAAAATAGGTATAAGTCATTTAACATAGAGTTTGTCACAACATAAATATATATACATGTACATCTACAAACCGAGAGTTTGCACATATATATATTTGTAAAAAAGTAAAACCTCACCAAATTCAGTATAGTCCACCATTTTTTAAAAGAAAATAAATTAAACAAATAATTACTTGCTCAAATTAAATGTATATATATATATAACAAATAGTGGAAATCTTAGTGTCAAATACCATTGTTTTGCAAATTAAAACTTTTAAAATATAACAAGTTAGGAAAGAGCCAACGGCTACATTTTTATCCGTTGGTGTTTAACGGTCAAATCAGGATGCTTATAAAAAGGTTTTGGTCTCGGTGTCCCTCACTCCAAGTGACCGAAGAAGATAAAGGAAGATGGTTCGTGTGATCCCCTTGGTGCTGAGCACGGTCGCGGTGGCTTCAGCAATTCTTATGTTCCTTATGATGGATGCTCGAAATCCCTATCGCATTCTCGGGCTCCAAGTAGTTCTAAGCAGTCTTCCCATCGTCGTAATTGGGTTCTTGGTTGGGATATTTGGTTAGTGATGTTTTGATCATGGGAAGTTGTAATCGTCAAGGTGTTTCTTAATAAAGGGGTATTTCATTCATGCTTGTTGTTACGGTTTTCCTTTATTTTCATTTTATTTTTATAGAAAGATGGTCCAGTTAAAGGGGAAACATATCATTACACGAAACATGAATTCTCGGGTTGTTACATCATCTCCCCCTTCAAGGAATTGCATCCTCGCAATTCTATTCATAAAAAGACAAGAAAAAGACCTCGGTCGCACAACATTACCAAAACTGAAGGCCTGGCTCGATTAACGGAACCCCTAAACTGGTACACAGCTCCACTGTTTCCCTGAACCAGATACATTTTGAGCAATAAGACTTGTGCTCCTGCTCGTGGGCACTACACACAGGCTTCCACAGGGAGGTTCGTGCAATAAACAGCTCTGAGATGTCCGAGCGGACGAATCCCCTAGTAACTCTTCGAACATCATCACGTTCGAGGTAGTCGAGGGGTACGACGCGATTGAGAAGGCTGCCGTTTTGGATCCGGAACATGTAGGCGGCATTGAGGTGGCCATCCTAAGCTACTATGAGAAAGAAAGCTCTGGCGGAGAAGTTCTGTTCCATATAGAAACACTAAAAAACCCTTCATGGTATCTCCCCCTTCACCTATAGTATGGGAGATGGGTGGTGGAAAGGAGGTGAGTCACATGTTCATTCTCCTGACATGTGCGGAGAATTTCTGGACTATTCGCTATGTCCAGAAGACGTTGACAGGACCCTCGTAGGTGGAGAAAAGAGGGAAAGTCCATCATACAAGTTCTGATCAAGATAACCTCTACCAACTCGTCAGGTAGAGACGAGAGGTTTATCTGTCCTGCCATCTGGAAGAAAAGGTAAAAAAGAGAGGTTACTTAACAACACTAAGAAGAAAGAGATCATAAACTTTTTAATTAATAAAGTTTACACATTAACATCTGAGTTTTCCAGACAGACACCACAAAGAGAGGCGAAACTCTCTAACTCCATAAACCACACACAAGATGAACATACATGACTAAATTCATGGGAACATTTATAACCCCTCTTGAGTTTCGCGTGAGGGGTGTGGAGTTGGGAAACATCGGTGTACACTTCTTTCCTAAGAGACACACGTGTGGACTCATTCTCCAATGCTCCGAAGTCCATTAACTGGCCCCAGAAGCCATAGTGCAGGACCTGGCACAGATAAGCTGCTCGAAGATCTCCAGCAGCAGCAGCTTCTTGAAAAGGTTTATCTAGCATGTGCCAAATTCCTCGCCAGATGTAAACACTCAGAATAGTCCTTCGTGATACCTTCCTCGACGTGCATACGAGGGAAACTGAGTCATAATCATTAGGAGATAGTCCATCCCCATTCCCCGGTGGAGACTAAGCACCCTAGATGAGTTTGACACATCATACAAGTGCTTACACGTCATGAGAATTTGGGAATAGTTCAGGAAGTTTTCACGGCTAGCTAGAGATATAATGTTCTCTAGAGCCTCGGTGGGAAGTGACAAAAGGTCGGTAGGTACATCAGCCATCTGAAAATTATTTTTACTTAGTTAGTCTTAGCAATATATTTATATCACCTGGTTTTCCAGAGTTTCCTGAACCCATCCTCTGATACCAACTGTAGCGACCCCCAAAACCGGGGTGCTTAATGAGACATGATATACTTAATATTACATCATTACAAATTAAATATCATGTCTCATCACAACAGAGGATCGCAAGGCTCAGGATTCTGGGAAACCAGCTGATTCTGTTTGACTTCATTAGTATCAACCGTGCCTGAAAAAATTTAAACAAAACATAGGGTGAGCAAAAATGCCCAGTAAGGGGTTTTAAAACATTTTAAGAAAGTCCTTTCTTAAGTCCTTTTGAAATGAATAAAAATACTTTGCTAAAACCAAACATTGTCATTTCCTAAAAACATGAAATCCATCTCTGTTTGAAAACCACTTGCATAAAGAAGCATGTATTTGAAATGAACATGATCAGAGTGCGCAAAATAAACAATGCGTAATGTTAAAACAAAGGTTACTTCAATTCTAAAATAATTCTATGGCTAAGCAGGGAAAACATGCATAACATGGTTCATGAGTAAAACGCGGTTCATCTAACAGTTTACCATATGCAAACAGTTCTTGTTACATAAATACATATTCATGATCTTGGGAGCTTGCAACTAGGGGTTGTCCTGTTAGTTGAACGAACCCCTGGTTAACCTTTATCATTACATGAAGAAGGAATGTATAAACCTGGACTTTGTCATGACTTTTCATCATGACCGTATAACATACTTAACGGGTCAAGGCTCACTGCCCACCTCATTTCCTTTGCTCAAGCCATGGGTAACTTGCCATGACCGTCGCACATGTTCGTCTCATGAGACTCTTGCTTTACCCAATGCATTGGAGCACTGTATAATTCCGGGCGCACCCGTCACATCATTCTTGTTGCGCTATATAATTTTGGGCGCACCCGTCACATGTAAGTCCTATACATCCCTCACATATCTTGACATGGTCATTCGTTAATGGGGTTCCATGCATTCTTACTTCAACCCCATTTTCACATTCATAACATGAAAACAGTTCCTTCATTAAAAACATTAAGACATGCATGCTCATGCTTCTTGCACTTAAAAAGTTAACATTCGAAAACATGGGTTTTAAGAAAGTAAACATGACACTTAACATTCCATACATCAAAATTCCCAATTAAAGCATGGTCACTCATTAATTACACATGTGATGATAAATGGACATCCTAGGCGTTTAATGCAGGCAGCTGAGGTTACAAAGTGCATAATCAAGTTCATCATGTATATTTGTGTAAACTCTTCCATTATCACATGAGAACACACCTACTAATACATGAATGCATTTATAAAAGTTCAGAAACCCATACTATCCATTTTAAGAAAAATCCTGATTATCCGAAGCAGTGATAAATGAAAATTCTTAGTTTTGAGAATGATTTTGAAATCCAACCAACCCATAAATTCATCATGTTATACCTTAATACATTACAAAAAGATAAGAAAACCAAGTACACATTGGTGTACATACACATCGATATAATCGCATGTATGCATTTACCAATATACTTCGTATACTTGCAAGATTTTTCATGTTCGTACAATTACCCAAAACCCCCATGTTTATAGGCGAAATAAAATTCAGGGTTATAAACACAAAAGAAGAATTGTATATTTGCATATATCCTCTTATACTTATGTGTATATAAATGTATATATATATATATACATTTATATACACAATGTGTATAACATTAAAACTGAGTTAAAATGAACCCCAAGAGAAAACACTCTTAACTTGGTCGAATTCTGGATGATGAAAATAGTGGTAACCGGTTCTTAAGGCCATGATGCAAATTCATATACACATAATTATTTGTGTAAGGTGTGTATAAATTATAGTGTACCAAAGCCGGATATAACGAAACCAAGGGAGGGATCTTCCCCTTTACCCACTATTTGGTTCCTCAAGCTGAGAAAGGGATCCCAAATTCTAGGTTCGCACCAGGTTCCAACATACCAGGTACGCACATATATTATGTAGATAAAAAAATATATGAACTTATACAAAACTGAATCTTGTCAAAACCCAACCAATGTTAAAACATGATTCTCACCTTGCTTGGAAAGGAGGAAAAGATGAGGCATGAGGAACCGGGGGTATAAAAATATAAGATATATACTAATATATATATATATAACCCGAATATACTTGTAAATATATATGAAAACCGAAGTTTAAAACAAATTTTTAAAAACATGGCCCGACCCTTACCAGAATGGAGAGGAGAAGATGCAGCAATGAAATCCGGTGCATAACCATAAGATGTATATACATATATATATACATAACATATATATATATATGAAAATGTAAAAAAAACTAAATACAAACAACAACACAAACCGAGCTTCAAAACATCACCCTTACCTAAACTCGACGAAGATGAGGAGGAGGAAGGCCGGAGCAGCGACGAGTCTGGAGGTCGGAGAGATAAAAGGGGATCGGACGCAGCCCTTCGGCCTTCAGTGCAACAGGGGGATTAAAAAAACAACAAGGAAGAAGAAGACTTCGGGGGAGGGAAGGAGTCATCGGCCGAGGCTTCCCGAGGCCGAGGCACACCTGCCGCGTGGAAAAATGAGGGCGTCGCCGGGTCCACTCGTTGGACTAAGGGAAGAAGACATGAGGAGAGGAAAAAACAGCAGTTGTGTACTGCTGGTTCAGCGCGAGAAAGAAGAGAAGTGCGACGTGGAAAAAAAATTGACGGCCAAGATTAGATGCGGCGTGATCTGGCAGCTGGAGTTGACGTGGTTTTAAAAAAAATCGGACGGCTACGATCAGAAGGAGAGGATCGGACGGCTGGGGGTACAACGTGATGCAAACAGAGGAAAAAACAATGCGGTCTTCAACAGTATTTAAAAAAAACATTAATAGCATTCTTTTTAATTTATTAAATCATTGATTGATTTCTTCTTTTATTATTATTATACCTATTATAAACTTTATTATTATTTAATCCATCAATTATTTGTAGCTTTTATTATTTTAACAAGGTTCTAGATTCAAGATCACCAATTATTGTTGCAAGAAATAAAAGTTAATTATTCTATTAGATATTAACATTTCAACATTATACCACAAAATTTGTATAGAAAGAAACCGAAACGTCGACATAATTTCAAAATATTAAATATAAAAGAAAGTTATAAACATTTGTATTATTATTACTTATATATATAATTCAGAAAATAGGTATAAGTCATTTAACATAGAGTTTGTCACAACATAAATATATATACATGTACATCTACAAACCGAGAGTTTTCACATATATATATTTGTAAAAAAGTAAAACCTCACCAAATTCAGTATAGTCCACCATTTTTTAAAAGAAAATAAATTAAACAAATAATTACTTGCTCAAATTAAATGTACATATATATATATAACAAATAGTGGAAATCTTAGTGTCAAATACCATTGTTTTGAAAATTAAAACATTTAAAATATAACAAGTTAGGAGAGAGCCAACAGATACATTTTTATCTGTTGTTGTTTAACGGTCAAATCGGGATGCTTATAAAAAGGGTTTGGTCTCGCTGTCCCTTACTCCAAGTGACCGAAGAAGATAAAGGAAGATGGTTCATGTGATCCCCTTGGTGCTGAGCACGGTCGCGGTGGCTTCAGCAATTCTTATGTTCCTTATGATGGATGCTTGAAATCCCTATCGCATTCTCGGGCTCCTAGTAGTTCTAAGCAGTCTTCCCATCGTTGTAATTGGGTTCTTGGTTGGGATATTTGGTTAGTGATGTTTTGATCATGGGAAGTTGTAATCGTCAAGGTGTTTCTTAATAAAGGGCTATTTCATTCATGCTTGTTGTTACAGTTTTCGTTTATTTTCATTTTCTTTTTATAGAAAGATGGTCCAGTTAAAGGGGAAACATATCATTACACGAAACATAAATTCTCAGGTTGTTACAGTTTTATTCATTACTGTCTATCAAGAATGGTTATGATAATGAAATAGATGTTTATATATGATATTCATGAAATATTTATCACTAAAAATTATAATATTTCATGTAGTTTCTTACTTTCCATACACATATAAAGGATAATGTTGTTCGTTCGTACGTGTGAATTATCACCACCGCAAAATGATATGAATCATTTTTATTCAACACATGACTTGTATGATATATATAATTTTATTAAAATGATTATTAAGAAGTTAATAATTTTATATTCATTATTTAATAATAATATAATAATTACCTTATTTATACAATTATCAATTAAAAATGTAAAATGTGACTCATGTGTACGTACAACCTACCGTCTCCATGAATATAATGTTGTTCAGTTTTCATAAAATAAATAAATAGTTGATTTAACAATATTATTGACATAAAAAACTGATTATTATGTCATTAATACTATTCTATATATGAAATAATTATTCCTATAAGGATAATTTATATCATAACATGTTCACTTTTGATATAAGTATTGATTATAAATAAAATTCCCCATATGAACTTAAATAATTATGTAATTTTTATAACATAGTGATAAGTGATATAAAATTAATAATAAACCTGAAAAAAGGTTATCATGGAAGTATAAATTATCTTATGTTTATTATTCAGGAATATAATGGTTATAAATGATGAGTCAAACTCTTTGTAAGGGACATCTTCTCAATCTTCTTTCATTGAGGCATATTTTAAAGTTATACACCAACTTATCTTACATAGTGTAAAATAAATCCATTTTAATTTTAATTTAATTCAATTATTTTTCAAAATTATTTTTTTAAGGAATCATTTTACTAAATGAAAATGGAACTTTTTTAGGAGTACGGTGACAATGAATTTTCCACTAATGAGACCATCATTTGATAGTTGGATTCCTCAACATGCCAAAATGTTTTTAAAAGAAATATAAATACCATATTTCTTTTTTAGGCATTTTGATTGGAGAATTTGTTTTTATTTTTTTGGATAATATTATTATCTTTAAATGATTCCTTATGACTGAAAATCGAATTTTATGAGTAAAATGTTGATAATAGAAATATTTTATTTGTTATGATTATATAATGGTACAAGAAAAATTTACTTGTTTTTACATTAGAAGCCAAATATGGGTGGATACATGATAAAACAATAATGGGTGGTCTGTGATAAAATTATGACTGGTTGTTATTCTATATCCTACAATGCATGGTTTATGGAAGATGGTCTTGTGGCTATTCCATTTAGTGATATATATGGAAGTCAACCATATGTTTGTTTTAAATAATTATGAATATGTCCCATGTGACTTGTATACATTATATGTTTATTTACATGGATTTTTTGGGAAATAGTTTTATTACAGAAAGGGTATGCAATGAGATTATATTCAGTGAAGCTGGTTTACTATGTCTTAAAAGTGAAATGTATTTATTTATGATAAAGTACTCATGGTTTACTTGATTTAACAAGACTAATAGTTTTTCTTCTTTGTGTATCAATTAATGATGTTTTTATTCTCATCCAATGTTTTGATGTTTTTTTCATATTATTTAAAGGATAATAGATTCATGTGTGTGATTAAGGAAAATTTATTATTCTTAAACATGAAACTAAACCATATTTATTTATATAATTTTTTTGGGAAAAATGGATATTGAGAAAAAGTTTCTACTCTGTAATATTTAAGTTATTATGTGTTAGTTATGGCCTAATTATCTAAATCTACAAACCTGAAAAGATCCTTGATGTGAATAAAAGTAATGTTATTGACTCAATAATAGATTAATTAGTCTTTATGGTCTAGTCATTATAAATATTTTTATGTTTTTATCCATTTTCAATAATGTGTCTCTGTAGTCTTGATCATTTTCAAATATTTTAATAAAAGTTTTGATTGGATTCTGATATATTTTTAAATTACATTACTCTTACGTCATATATCATTTTGAAAAATATTTTACATAGTATTTATAATGTTATAGTTTCATTACATGGTTGTTTTGGTTATATATATTTTGGATGAAATCATTGATGAACATGTTTTATTTATTTTTAACCAATGAAGGTTGTTTTCTTAAAATTATAGTTAAAAGTTGGAATAATCATACAAAAAATTATCTACATATTTTTATCATTTTATAAATTTTATACATTTACTTAATTTCAAAAATTCATTCATTATATTAATTCATAGTATAATTTTAAGGACTTCTCCTTATACATTAAAATACAACTAATTTGAAAATTGAATTTATTTTATTACAATCTAGAGGATTATTTAGATTTATTGTTTTAGTGAGTTGGTACTAACTCAAATATGGTAAAATAAATCAT